>JARWLC010000018.1:12830000-17830000 GCA_033318265.1 Phyllotis vaccarum
CTTTCCAACTTAACCACAGTACACATGCAGACATCAAATAAAGGAACAAAATGCACAAACATACATACACAGAGAGACTCACATCCATACAGAGATATTTACATAACAGGAACATATACAATTTACTCAAATATATGCGTCCAAAAAATGCATATAAACTTCAAGTCACATGCATAAATTCTTATGTACCCAAACACACATGATAAACAGAGACAAAAAACATAGATAGGTCCACAAACATACTGATAAATTTAAAGACATTTACAGATACAAACACATGCATTGGGAGATATTAATATAAACTAATTTATGCTCAATTCCAAAGAAATTCACACAGACACAAAAATATAAAAAGAAAACAGATAACCATATAAGCAATTAAATCCAAAAACACACATAAATTACACACTTAGGCACATGCACTAACAAAAACACACCCAAAGAAACACAAAAATGCAAATTCATTTACAAAGGCATTGATTCAAGAAAAATTGTGCTATCATCTTCTACAAACAGAGAAACATGCAGATAGAAAGACATATATACACATCAACACAGATAGACATACAGATGGCTAGAAACATATACTCATACACAGTGATAACAATGTAGCAACAAGCATAGATACACGTGAATGTGCTGAACAGAACCACAGAATTATTTTCTGTTTGATTTCCAGATGGAACAGAATCAGTTCATAGCAGTTTTGAAAACTATCCCCTACAGTGATTACAACCTATTTGATTATTACCAAACAAAAGCTTATCTTTCTCTCATCGATAGGATTAATGAGAAAGGGAACATGTTTCCAGTATTAAAACGGGGTAAATATATTCAGGTGTGTTTAACGAAATCCTTGATTTTTATTGATAATTTGTATGCTTCACTCCAGTGCTTTTACATTTGAGATTTATGTCAACACTTAAATTTACTTTCTCACACATAAAAATGTTCAGAAATCATATTTGTGGAAATATTTATATTCCATTAAAATGGGCATTGGAGAGACTATTAAAGAAAACACCAGACAGTATTTAGTAGAGAAATACTACCTTCGAGCAATTACAATTAGATACTTCCCCATTCTTGTATGGCTGAAGAAGCATCTCATGGAAGAAATGTGCCACCAAATACACAGCATCATATATGTTATAACTGGCATCACCAAAAGCCATGTCAGATGTCTGTGAGATTAGCCATTCCAATGAGGCATTGGATGAGCAGTTCTTCAGAGTCTTACACTTAGAAGCTAAGGCTTCACAGTTAATGTTCATCCACTCCAAACTTGACAGGTATTCTGTGGTTGTGATAAAACCCAAAGACTGGAAAAATGTTTGAAAACCAGAAATATCAGCATGGTGGTGTGCAAAAGATAGAGTGCTTTGTGGTGAGTCAACAATAAAGTTGCTCTTACTTGTAGTGATGTCCCACTGTGAGGTGGTGACCCATATTTTCTCAATACCTAGAGATGTCCATGTTTGAAAGCTTAGAGCTAGAGTACTGTCTGGGTCACCATAAATAATAACAACATTGGAGTCTGATTTCATGATTTCATTATAATACCTTCCAGCTCTGGACATGTATAAATGTCCGTCAAGTGGAATCATGTTCACAAAGGCAAAGCAGACTATATGTTGCTCCATTTCTCTTCTCAAATATGAGAGAAACTCTATACCATCATCATTGTCTGAGATGGCCAGCCCAACCCAGTTCCATCTGAAGTGAAGTATGAGAGAGACCATGGCCAGGGCTAGAGATGTATCCTTTGGAGCCATCTGATACAAATAAGGATATTGTTCACGATCATTCAGTGTAGAATGGAAGGGTCCAAAGGTAAGCTGTACAGTCTAGGAAACAGAGGGGAGTCTGAGTTAACATTCACTTCTAACAACTTTTTAAACACGTTTTATACAGTGTTCTTAAACACCCTTTTATTTGTTACTTCTACCTTCATCTCCACTTCAGAAAAGGAAGTAGAAATCTCATGAAACCTGTGAACAATAACCTTGAACAACATGGTTTCATATAAAAGTGTAATGTCGGTTTCCCCCTGAGAATATTTTTAACATATGGGTAATACACCAATATGGACAGGATATCTGGAAAACCCACCACACAATATCTCACCTGCTGAGAATTTGCGATACTTATGGATTTTCCAATTATTGAAGATTTTTCCCACTTTGGTCCTGAAAGCACCACCTCACACATGATAATATTGTGACACATATAATTAGCTGACTTGTGGACTACTATGTGAGACTTAAACTCATTGTTTATTTGTGGCTCAAGATTACAAGAAATTGGTACATAATCAAACAGTAATGATATATTTGGTAAGAGACCAGGTTTCCTGTTGACTTCTTCCAAAGAAAAAACTAATGCTAGTGTAAACTGAAGGTTTCCAGGTGTCTTTCTGTAAAAGATAACAGTGTTAATAAAGACAGAGTTCAACAGATATTTATATGTAATCAAGACAAGAATTATCCTTCTCAAATACATTTCCAAACAGTCTCAAATATCAACACAAATCTTCTGTGTTCTGTGGATGGGACTACATAAGAACCTGGAGTTTGCAGAAGGTACAAAGTTTATGAGAGTACAGTCACATAAATAATAGAGCCATAGTTATTTTTCACAGAGAACTTAGTAAGCATCTTTCAAGAGAGCTTTGTCAATTTTGGAGTGTTGAAGGCTTACTCAAAGGGAAAGAAAAGACCACAGGCTTTTACCAAACTACCAACCTAATCATACTTTTGTTTTTAAATTATTGGGCAGTTTGGAAAATACACATGATGTGTGAGCCATTGAGTTTATTGTATTGTCTTATGAAAATCATTAAATGGGTAAAGCAGTCACAAATGTCAAGCTTATGCACAATAATAGTCTGTGATACATTTGGGTTTTATGTACACAATTCTTCAGTGGGCAATATATTTAACATATGCCATCCTGACAGTCTTCAGCTACTTTATTCCTTTCTGATTTTACTGTTGTGGCCATAAAACATTTTAAGAATTTATTATTGAATAAATTTTAAAACTACAGATATATTTTATATAGACATATGTCTGCATTAATCTCTGCATATAGACAGGATTGACACACTTTTAGGCCAGAAATAGGAAATATATTGAATGGATTTTAACTCTAATTTGCTGTAGACTCAACTGACCTCAAGTGCATCAGGACACACTTGCATTAGTCCTTAAGTGCAGAAATTAAAGAATGTCCTCACTCTTCATTGTTCCCCCCATTTACACTGAAATGTCATATTTGACACTAGATATATCTGAACATCTTAAGTTTTGTTTTAGAAAACATCTTTTGAATGTCTTTTTGATTACATGATTATGACCCTGGCATCCTACAGAGACTTGAATGTGTCTGAACTGCAGCTTTGTAAAATACAAGATGATAAAATCTAAGATATATGGACAAAGTTTATCAATGTGAGATTCACTTTGTCTATGCTGTGAATCTCAATCTTTAAATAAATAAGCTGTTTTGACCTTTGGTGTGCACAGTATCCAGAGACAGCATCATAGGTATGAGGAGGGCCACTTCAGACATAGCTCAAGACATAAGCCCAAAGAAGAAACATACAAGGAATACAGGCAAGCCATGGGCCATGTGACAGGACAGAATAATGAAAATGGGTTGAGAACGTGAAGGAGCTAGCTAGAAATGTGCCTGAGTCATAGGCCACACAGCATGAAATTAATATAAGCATCTGAGCCATTTTGGATGTCTTAAAGAGCTGTGGGTGGCTAGGCATTCTGGGATAGCACGTCAGTGGGAGTCAAGGACTGGCCAGGCTGGGCCAGAAACCTCCATGAAACAGTTTATGATGTAATGTAATAAAATGGTAATAAATTATTTGGAAAAGAATAATACCAATTTGTACTTTGTTTTGAGAGAAAACTTTCATTTCTTCATGTCAATTTATATAATCTGATTAAGAAAGATCTAATATATAACATTATTCTGAAAATTCACACAGAGTTTAATGCAATCTACTTCTGAGTTTTAAATGATACCACTGTTTATGTTTATGTTTATGTGTAACTTAAAATTTATGTATTTATTTTAAAAATAAAATTATCTTATTACACAGAGAACTCCTCACTGTAATATAGAACCAACTAGCTTTTGTTGTGCTAAAAGCAACTCACTCTACCAAGGAGTACACTACTTCCAAGGGGACCAAGAGCCCTGATTAGATCAAATGAGGCTTCTTGAAAAGCAGACAGAGGCAGAACAGATTGCACAAAAATCAGCTCCCTGATATTCAGACACAACCTCTATTAATCTGAAATAGCAAGAGGCAGACACCAGTGCAAGAAAACACATAACAACATAAAGAAGAGTGTGGCACCACCAGAATCTGGAGGTTCTACAACAACAAAAACTGATCATGACAGTATAGAAGGAACAGAAGAAAATGACTTTAAAAAAAATTGTAAAGATAAAAATAGCATAAAAAGAGAAAAATTTTTAAAAAAAAACTATTTAAAAAATATAGAAAAAGTAAACAAAGAAATTGGGAAAAAACAACAAATCCCTAAAAGAAAATCAAGAAAGAGCAATCAAACACGCTAAAGAAATATTTCAAGTTTTAAAAATTAAAATGGAAGCAATAAAAAAAAGACACAAACAAAAGCAATGTAGAGAACTGAATAGATGATGTAATAAACTGGAACTATAAGTGCAGAGATAACCAAGAGATGAAAGAGAGAATCTCTGGTTATGGAAGAAGGGAGAGAGATATATAAAGCAAACACTAAAACCCAAAAAGTCAGTAGGCAAAACTTTATGGAAATATGGAGAACTGTACAAAGACCAAACCTAAGAATAATAAGAATTGAAGAAGGTGAAGTATTCCAGCATAAAAGCACAGAAAATATATTTAACAAAATCATAGAAGAAAACATTCCCAATAAATGTAGGGAATGCATCTAAAGATACAAGAACCATACACCTAACAGTTGAGACACCTCAAAGTAATCTACTCATCACATAATAATCAAATAAATAAAAAGAAATAATAATGAAAGGATACCAGGAGTTGCAAAGAAGAAAAGGCTAATAACTTATCATGGCAGATACATCAGAATAACATCAGACTACTCAATGAAATCAATGAAAGCCAGACGTCTTAGACAGATTCTATACAGACACTAAGAGAACGTGGTTACCAGCCCAAAACAGTATTCTCAGAAAAACTATCACCGTAAATGGAGTAAACAAGATATTTAATAATTAAACCAGATTTAAACAATATCAAAAAAAAAAAACCACAGACTTATGGTAAGACTTAGAGGTAAAATTCCAACCTAAAAAATCAGATATACACATAAAACACAAGCAATAAATAATCCCACAGAAGAAAAACCTAAAGAAGGGGAAAACATACACATTGCCACCAAATATAACAAAACAAATAATCACTGGTCATTCGTATCCCTTAATATCCATGGATTCAATTCTATAATAAAAAGATAAAGCCTAACAGTATGGGTAAAAACAGAATCTATTCTTATGCCACAAATATGAGACACACCTCAACTTCAAAGACAGACCCTGCCTCAGAGTAAAGGGATGGGGAAAACTTTCCAATAAAACAGACTTAAGAAACTAGCTGGTGTAGCCATCCTAATATCTAACATCAAATTCAAAGCAATCAAAAGAGATTAGGATGGGCATTATTTATGCATCTCAGCAAAAATCCACTAACATGAAGTCTCAGCCCTAAAGATTTAGGCCCCAAATAGAAAGCTACAAATATATATAAACAAAATATTACTAAGCTTAAATTACACATCAAAAAACAAACATTGATTAGTGAGAGACTTCAATTCCCAAAGCTATTATCAAAGAGAGGTCCACCAGACAGAAAGTTAACAGGGAAATAAGAGATCCAATAGATGTTATGACACAAATAAACTTGGTATATAGACTTTCTACCCAAACACAAAAAATATAAGTTCTTCTCTGCACCCCATAAATATTTCTCTAAAACTGATCACATACTCAGTCATAAGGCAAATATGAATATATAAAAGTGGGAATAACCCCTTGAATCCTGTCAGATCACCATGGACTAAAGATAGAATTCAACAACAAGAGAAATGACAGAAAGCCTACAGATTCGTGAGAACAGAATATCTCTTATTTGAAGAAGTAAAGAAAGATATCAAAGAACTCTTAGAATTCAGTGAAAATGAATCTACATCATACCAAAACTTATGAGACACTATGAAAAAAATGCTGAAGGAAAAAATTCATTCTCTCAGATATCTACATAAAAAACTTGGAGAAATCTCACACAAGAGACCTAACACCACAACTATAGGCTCAGAATAATTAGAAGCAAAATTAAATCAAGACCAGATAAATGACCTAATAGATCTATAACCATGGAGGAAATAGAAGCTATCACTAAAAGTCTCCCAATCAAAAAGAAGCTCAGGACCAGAGTGTTGAACACAGAATTCTGGCAGATTTTCAAAGAAGAATTAATACCAACACTCTTTAGATTGAATCGAACAATAAAAACAGAAAAATTATTTCCAAACTATTCTTATGAGGCTTAAGTCACTCTGATACCAAAGCCACACAATCATAAAACAAAGAAAAAATTTACAGACCATCTCATTCATAAAGAGTTATGGAAAAATACTCAGTAAGATAATGGCAAACTGAATCAGGAATACATCAAAAGATTATCATGCATAATCAAATAGGCTTCATACCAGAGATGCAGGGATGGTTCAACATATATAAAGCAGGCCATATCATCCATCCTATAAACAACTAGAAATATATATATATATATATATATATATATATATATATATATATATATATATATATATATATATAAATGACCATCTTCTTAGTTGCTAAAAAGCCTTTGAAAAAATCCAACACTCCCTCATGATAAAGGTCCCTCATGAGAGATCAAGAATACAGGGAAAGTACATGAACATAATAAGGGCAATATACAGCAAGCTCTCAACCAACAACAAGCTCAATGGAAAGAAACTGAAATCAATTCTTCTAAAATTAGGAAAAGCCAAGGATGTTCTCTTTCCTCATGCCTCTTCAATATATTTCTCAAGTCTTCACCAAAAAAAAAAAATAATAAGAAAACAAAAGTAGATCAAGGCGATACAAATTGGAAAGGACAAAGTCACAATACCACTCTTTGCAGATGACATGATAGTATAATAAGTGATTTCCAAAATTCTACCAGGAAACTCCCACAGCTGATAAACAACTTCAACAACATAGCAAGATACAAGATTAACTCAAAAATTCAATAACTCTCCTACACAAAAACAATAAAAAGCTGGAAAATATCTTTTCCATACCTGCAAAAACACTTTTCAATACCTGTGAATAAAATTAAATATTCTAGGGTAACATGAAACCAAAGAAATGACACACCTGTATGAAAAGAACTTTATAATCATTGAAGAAAGAAATTAAAGATGCTATCAGAAAAGATAAAAATCTCCCATGATCTTGAAGAGCTAGAATCAACATAGTAAAAATGGCACTCACCAAAACAATCTACATATTCAATGCAAAATCACACCACAATTTTTTACAGTAATTGAAATAACAATACTCAACTTCATGTGAAATAACAAGAAACCCAGGATTACTAAAAACAATCCTGTTCAATAATAGAACCTCAGGAGGCATCACCACCCCTGACTTCAAACTCTATTGTGGACCTACAGTAATAAAAACTGGCAAAGATATAGACTTGTGAATCAATGGAAGCAAATCAAAGGCCCTGACATTCATCCACACAAATACATAGCTCATTTTTGACAAAGAATTCAAAAGATACAATGAAAGAAAGATAGCATCTTCAATAAATAGAGCTGGCATAACTGGATGATGGTATGTAGAAAAAGACATATAGACTCATTATATATGACCCTTCACAAAACACAAATCCAAGTGGATCAAAGAATTCAACGTAAACCCAGTTATATTAAACCTGATAGAAAAAAAAGTGGAAAATTTTCTTGAACACCTTGGCACAAGAGGCCACATTCTAAATACAACACCAGTAGCATAGACACTGTGTACAAAATAAATAAATGGGACCTTTGAAACTGAGGAGCTTCTGTAAGGCAAAGGACATGTTCAACACGACAAAAAGACAACTGCATAATGGAAAAGACCTTCACCAACCATTCATTGGACCAACCGCTGTTCTCTAAAGTATATAGAGAATTCAAGAAATTAGAGAGCAAAAATCCATGCACCCAATTAAAAAATGAAGTACAGAGTTAAAAAGAGAATTATCATAAGAAGAACTTCAAAGCATGAGAAGTCACTTAAAGAACTGCTCCACATTCTTAGCCATCAGAGAAATGCAAATCAAAACAACGCTGAGATACCATCTTACACAGGTTAGAATGGCTAAAATCGAAAACAGTGATGACAGACCACACTGGTGGGAACGTGAGAAATGAAACACTTCTCCATTCCTGGTGCTAGTGTAGAATTGTACTTTGGGAATTAGTGTGACAGTTCTGCAAAAAAAAAAAAAAAAAACTAAAAATTAACTTATCCAAAGATCCAGCAGTAAAGTTATTGGGCATACTTTCTTACACTAAAGTCATTAGCTCAATTATGGTCATAGTGGCATTCTTTGTAATAGCCAGAACCTGGAAACAACCTAGATGCCCCTCAACTGAAGGATAGATATACAACTTTTGGTAATTTAAAAAATGGAATATTATGAGAAGTTAAAAAAAAAAGTTGACATCCTTAAAATTGCAGGCAAATGGATAGATCTGGAGAGTATCATCCCAAGTGAGTTGTCAGGGACCTAGAAAGACAGACATGGTATGAACTCACTCATAAATGCATTTTAGATGTAATGCAAACAGTAACCAGGCTACAGTCCAGACTATCCCCAATAGGTAGGGATCTGGATATTTAGGAGAGACATCCATAGATTCCCCTGGAAAGGGAAAATAAAGTTCTCCTGAGAAAATTGTGATCACATTTGTGAACAAGCAAAAGGACGTGACAAGAGAACATGAAAGAAAGGGTTCTGGGGGATAACAGAGAGAGAGCAAAGAAGTGGATGTACTGGTAGCAGGAGCAATTGTGGAATTAGAGGAAATCCTGATACTAAGAAACACTCAAGAACCCACAGGATGAGGTCAGCTAGGTTTCCAAGAAGTAGTGAAGACAGAGCCTACCTTGGTCTGTCCTCGTTATCATATGAATGAGAATTCTAAGTCCATTATA
This sequence comes from Phyllotis vaccarum, assembly GCA_033318265.1. Taxonomy (NCBI): domain Eukaryota; kingdom Metazoa; phylum Chordata; class Mammalia; order Rodentia; family Cricetidae; genus Phyllotis; species Phyllotis vaccarum. The sequence goes on from JARWLC010000018.1 coordinate 12,839,286, forward strand.
AAACCTTCATCCAGCAGCTTATGGAGGCAAATGTAGAAATCCAAAACTAAATAGTAGGTAGGTCCAGCTGAAACTACCTAGGAGGGAATGCATTAGAGGAGGGATCGGAATGTTAGGGATATCCAAGGAATAGGCAGTCCCTTGCTGTTGGGAGCTCTCAGACTCTGAAATAATATCTGACAAACCTTCATAGAACGAATCTAGACTCTCTGAATGTTGATGAGAGTTGAAAAGCATGGCAGTTTCGGGAGCCTCTTTCAGTTGGACCAGAGTCTATCTCAGGTCCATGCACTGGCTACTCAATTCCCATCCCTAGTGGGAAAACATCTTTCTCAGGTTTGATATCTGTGTGAGGAATTGGGCCCTACCACCACTGGATATGCCAGACACATTAAGCATGTTCAGGGGGTGGGGAGAGGCTGTAGAGGACTGGAAGAAGTGGTAGGAAAGGTAGCAGTAAGGAGGATGATAACTTCAAAAATAAATAATTAAATAAATGGAAATAAATATTTCTTTTAAAAAAGAAAGTAAAGTAAAACGCAATAGGATTTTGAGATCAAAATTTGTGAAAATCAAACACTACCACTAGCATACTAAGCATTAACAGGCATCCATTACCTGAGCTGTTAGAGCCCCCTAGTGGACTAAAGTGCTATCTTTGAAAACAAATGTATATGGGCTATGGTTGGTAAAATATTATGATAGAATTCATAAAATTACTGAAAGTAAATCATAATTTGTAAATTTGATATAAATGTCTGAGAATAAACTGCTTAGATATAAAGAGGGAAGCTATGTGCTTTTTAAATGACAACAATGAGGTAGTCAGTAACCCCTCTATCCTTATATTCAATTTTTGCCATAACATGCCACAACTTCTCTGAGGCAAGTGAGCAGTGAGTAATGAGCCACAACTCTTAGGTATAGTCTCACTTTTCAAAGACTGCAAACATATCATTTACCACACACACAATCTTTCTTTACTCTAAAGACAGAGAGAAGAGGGGCTGGAATGATGACCCACCAGCTAAGACCACTAGCTGCTCTTTTAGAGCTCCTGAGTTAATTCCCAGTAAAGACTTGGTGGCTCATAACCATGCTTAATAGAACCTGATGCCGTCTTCTGGTATTTAGAGCATGCATTCATAAAATACAAATAAATAAAAATATTAAACAGAAAGAGAGAAGAAATGAACATTGAAATTAAATACCAGTAGCCATGTATATTGATAAGTATGAAGAAAAATGAACACATGTGAAGTTACCAGGGACAAGTTTCCTACTTACTGTCCTGATGCATCCCTAGAAGACATATTGTGACCACATGCAGAGCACCTGAGAGAGTAAGTGAATATCTATGATATTTGTAACAATTATTAGTTGCCCCTGCAATGCATTAGGATCTAAAAATTGGTTAAATGTCCATCACCTGATTCTACTGTATGGTCATTTGTTTGCATCCATTTAGGATAATATTCATTAAAACAAAATGAGGATCATTTGACAAACATCACCTCCATTGTGCTGTAAAAACTGTGAAGAGACAAATTACATGTGACTAATTCATGTTGTGTTATGTCTTTTCTCAGCTTCTGGGCTTGGAAGTTGGAGGTTACCTAGGAAAAATACTCTGTGGGAAATTTAACTACAGAGAAAAGCAAAGAGTATCTAAAATATTTTTGGTTGTTTATTGGTGTGCAGGTTGGCAGACAGGGCAGAAGATTAAAAGAACTGTTCTGATGCTCACCTTTGTGGCTGCTAAAGGAATATTCACAATGACATTTACATTGAAAATACAAAGGCACTTACAGAGAATTTAAACGCACTCTGAAATCCTCTTTCTCCACTTGCCACCGCATTGGCAATATTACAAAGGCACATGCCTCCATTTGTTTATTCATATCTTCTTTCTGCTTCATTTTCCAATAGCACCTGGGATGAAGGACACCTGCCACATGAAGTGGAATGTACATGACCAAGAAGAGAAAAATCAGAGTGAACATAGATTTCTGCTCTTACGCCTGGGAAAATTGGAGTGTGGCATGCCATGCTGATCAGCACATCAAATGGGCATGCAGATATCCCCACCTGGTTTTATTTCTGTGGCCAAATGAGAGGCTACATCCGCATTCACGATTCCTTTTCTGTTTTGTGCAGTTGTGCCCTCACCCATTGGGAATGTTTTGAAATTTTTCCCCTGGGGCTCTGCATCTTTTATCCACTTTCCTGTCATAAAAATTGGGTGATAAATATGTATGAGGATAGTTCAGAAACTTTCATTACATCAGCCTTCTTTGTGCAAATTAGTGCCCCTGGGAAGATATCATTTTGGGAAAATTTGCCTCATCAATCTGTGTTAACAGCTTTAGAGCTGACACCAGTGCATCTTGTTAGATGATCCACAGTGGGACGTACATTATTGGTTCAGGAGAACTCACAAAGTCAGAATTCATTATTCAACACTAGAAATTGTATCACAAAGTCTATGTTATGAAAAAGCAGCTTCATATTTAGAGCAATTGAGTTTCACACAGTATGACAGTATAGCCTACTCTACACCAATAACTGGTACAGAATATTGAACTAAGCCTGCAGTTTTATTGTCTTTAAGCCAACAACCGACCCAAATTGTGAAATTTCTTAAATCATCATCTTCCAAATCTATCCAGCTGACCATAGAGCTACAAATCATTTACATGTTAAATGTAAATTTTCAAAACTTTTAAGATAGAAAACCAAGCTCATGTGCTTCATGTCACATACTACATGAGATCTATCAGTCCTCCTACCTCTCTGCCCAATGATTATTAATGAGATAAGTTGAATATTTAGTTTCTACTCTAAAATATTTCCTCCTTGATTTGCAGTTCTCAGAGATCAAGACCTCATAGTGACCCATTTTATCTGGGTAATCATCCTTGTTTTTGCTCATTTCACAACCTATTATAGACTGTCAAGAAGTCTCCATGAGTATCTTAGAAACAAGGACAAACTAGAAACTGACCTTTTACCATTTTTTCTAGTTTTCTATGTGGTTTTCATTCATGAACCTCACTGTCACTGTGATACAGTTCCGACGAGTGTGGGATAAACCGCTTCCTTCAGGGGATGTGGACTGCAGGGAGAGTAGGACATATGGAGGCAAGTCTTCAGTGTGGGTGGTGACAGGTCTAATTTACTATATGAGATGAGGCCAAATGGGATCCTCTTCTCTTATTTATATTGCCCATTTAAAATAGACATATAAAAAGTGCATGACCTCTGCTTCTCTGATGATGTATTCTCAGGGCCTAAGATGTGGATACAAAGTAATAAGACAGGAAACGTCTTCCAAAGAAAGACAATGTCATTTTACCTTTCCTACAGAGTACAAACAGAGACCTTGAAGCCTCACAGTCCATAGCTGATTAAGATGTGAGTGGCTCCTGATCCACAGGCGAAGCAAAGACTGTTATCTGCAAACACCATCCCATGGACATTCAGCCAGCACCAACCATATCCAGCTCTGCGCTAAGACAAAGAAAGCTGGGGGAAATCCCTCAAGCCCAACCCCAGTAAAACACAGATGGAGGAACATCACCTAGGCCAAGCCACACACAAACCACAATCTGCTTCATCACACTATGACAACCAGAGACCATGAAGCCTCCTGGCCCACATCTGACTAAGAGCCAACTGAGAGCCAACGAACACACAATGATTAATGACCCCTGCAACAACCGCAGAAACACAGTTCCTTAGACAACTGTAGAGCCTACTAAAAGCAGCCCCATGCAATCACTGGAGACACTCAGGCCCTGGGCTCACAACTGTGTAAGAGCCAACCAAGAGATAACAAAGAGTGAACCAAGGAAGCAATGGGCAGATGCCAATGTAAGAATATATATAACAGTGTACACCCCTACAAGGCATCACCAGAAAATGTTGGTAGTTTACAACATCAAGACTTGAATATAACAATATGAGAAAGCAGACAGAAACTATGTCTATGAAACAACTTTATGAAAATATTAGATATAAAGGGGATATAAAAAAACTCCTTTAAAAAATAAAAGAAAACACAAACAAAAAATTGGAAGGAATGAACAAATTCCTGAAAGAAAATTAAGAAAACCCAGAAAAAGAAAGCAAACAGGAGAAAGGAACATACCAGGAACCAAAAATCGTGAAAGAAGCAATAAAAGAAGCTACAAACTGAGGCAAAGCTGGAAATTGAAAACCTAAAGAAATGAACCAGAAATACGAATGCAAGCATATCCAACCAAAGGCAAGAGATGGAAGACAGAATCTCTTGAGTGGAAGATTCTACATTCGAAATAGATATGCCTGTTAAAGAAAACACTAAAACAAAAAATAGGCATAACACAAAATGTCCAGGAAATTTGGGACATCATGAAAAGACCAAACCTGAAAGTAATTGGAAACAAGAAGAAGAATACCAGCTCAAAGGCACATAAAAATATATTTGACAAATATCTTGAAAGTAAACTTTCCACAACCTAAAAAAGGAAATGCCTATGAAGATACAACAAGGTTACATAGCACCAAATAGACTAGACTCCCCCCAAAAGTCATCTTGCCACATAATAATCAAGCCACTAAACCTACAGAACAAAGAAAAATACAATAAGTCATTCTTCTGCTGCATACAAGAAACACACTTCAACATAAAAGACAGACACATGCTCAGAGTAAATGGTTGGGGAAAGATTTCCCATTCAAATGGTCCTAACAAACAAGCTGGTGTAGCCATCCTAATATCTCACAAAATAGACTTCAAATGAAAATCAATCAAAGGAGATCAGGAAGGACATTACTTAGTCATCTCAGGAAAAATCTACAAAAATGAGGTCTCAATCCTGAATATTTATGTCCCAAACATAAATAAGGACACCTACATATATAAATGAAACACTGCTAAACCTTAAACCTCATACAATAGTGGGAGATGTCAGTGTTCCACTTTCACCTATGGATAGGTGAACCAGACAGAAACTCAACAGAGAAATAAGGGGTCTAACAGATGTTATGTCCCAATTGGATATACATATGAAATACCTTCTGCCCAACACAAAGGATATACATATTTCTCAGGACTCCATGGAACTTTTTCCAAAACTGACCACATACTTTGTCATAAAGCAAATATCAATAGATACAAAATTAGAAAAACTCCTTGTATTATACCAGAACACCATGCTCTAAAGTTAGAGTTCAACAACAAAAATCAATCACAGAAAGGCTACAAACTCAGGAAACTGAACATCTCTCAATTGAACCACCTCTGAATAAGGAAGAAGTTAAGAAAGAAACCAAAGACTTCCTAGAATTTAATGAAAATTATTCCACAACATACTCAAACTTATGGAACAGAATGAAAGCAGTGCTAAGAGGAAAACTCATAGCACTAAATGCTTACATGTAAAACCTAGAGAAATCTCACTCAAGGGACCTAACAGCACAGCTGAAGGTTTTAGAACAATTAGGAACAAACTCACCTAGAAGGAATAGATGGCAGGAAATAATCAAACTTAAGGCTGAAATCAAAACAATATGAAGAATCAATGAATCAAAAAGTTGGTTCTTTGAAAAAGTAAACAAAACAGATAACATCTTATCCAAACTAATCAAAAGGCAGAGAGAGAGAGAGAGAGAGAGAGAGAGAGAGAGAGAGAGAGAGAGAGAGAGAGAGAGAGAGAGAACTCAACAGAATCAGAAATGGATGGATAGGCAGTTATAACAACAGACTCCCTGGGATTCCAAAATATCATTAGGTCATACTTTGAAAATATATACTCCACTAAATTGGAAAACTCAATAGAAAGGGACAGTTTTCTGGAAACCTGCACATGATATTAGAGGGAGCTCTGGGCAATATAATCAAGAAAAAAATTAAATGTGCACAACCATTAATGACTGGTCCTAGAAACTGAGGCACTTACTCCCATTGCCTACAAAACAAAGTGGGACATTCATGGTCAGAAGTAAATAATGACGGAGACTGGCTCTATGGAAAGCACTCAAAAACCACATACAACGGGTTTATTAAAATAGTGCATTAAAACATAAACAAAAATCAAGATTTTTACTTGGGGATTTTTGGTACAAAAAAGCCACCACCACACAACCATTCAGTATAAATAGAGAAATGGCCAGGTCCTGTCTTTTTACAGTGCCACCTCTTAGTTGTACATAAATGTCTTCCTAAAAACAGAATTTCTTGGCAAGTTGGCACAACCACAAGAATTTCCATAGGCCTGGATAAGATGGGAGAAAGTCTGGGAGATACTAGAAGGGCTAGTTTCAGAAAGATGGCTAACATCTGAGAGGCCTAACCATGCAGGACAATCACAGGCAGGACCGTTTACGGGAATATGAGCACCTGTTCTGCTGCACTGACAGCTGGCTTCTCCTACTCAATTCCTTGGCATTTCTCAATGTACTTGGGAATGATTCCAAAAGTATTTAGACCTCTAATTCCTAACCCATACCTGGAGAGAAAAGAAGTGGAGGGGTCAGGGAGAGGAGCCTCAAACTCTAGTCTATGCCTCAGATATGAGGCAGCAGTACAAACATTAGGCCTCTGACTTTCTCTCCACCCCAGCTTTTATATCACCACAGAACCTCAGAGGACAAATAGAAGAGAAGAACGCATCAAGGCAAGAAACATGTATGTGACAAGATTCAAGGATTTTAAATGCAACCCTGATCCCTAGACACGTTGAAAAATGTTGGGTCCCAGTGTGTCCCCAGGTTTTCTGCACAAAATTTAAAGAATGATATGATGTCCCACCCAGGATCTACAGGAGTTCATCACTCATGCAAATATCCATACCAAGGAGACAAGTGGCCCTAGCAAACAAAGGTCACCGAAATCCCTAGAGCTCTCAAAATGGAGTAGGTGGCTGAAGGGGCCAGTGACTATCTGCCTGAGGGAGAGGGGGACAAAAGAGGAACAGACCTGGATATGGCACTCCTTCAAGTTAACCCTTTGTCCCAGCTCAGCCCATTTCTTGTGTGTGGAGAAACTTGCAAAATCTAAAATATCCTTCCAGCTCATGACTTTCTTTCTTGGTGTGCCAGATGTGCTCACTCTGCTCCTTGGAGAACCTTCAGAACAGCTTCAGGCCCTGGAGTGACAAGGGAAGTCAGAACTGAAAGAAAAGTTAGATCTGATAAACCTGGATAAACCTGAAGACCTGAATTCACAGGGAAACCTGGAGGCACTTGGAGGGAAAAAATAGACCAGACTTGGTCCTCAATCACTAGCAGCTGCCCATTTACCTTCCCTTCTTTATTCCTGGTATCCAATGTACATACGGTTCAGGGCTGTGTCTTGGCAAGAAAGCAGAACATAGAAGCTTAGCTTCTGAAACAGCACCCTGATGAACACACTAACTGCTAGTTTCCTGATTCAAACCCAACATCCATCTGGCCCTATTTTAAATCTATAATATTTTTAATAAACCTACAAAACCAGCTGTGTTTATACAGGTCCTCTACACAGATAAAATGGGGCTTGATGTGGGAATGCATTTGTGTATGCTGTGAATCTCAATCTTTAAATAAAGGAGCTGTTTTGGGTCATGGCAGGCACCATAGAAGAAGTGGGAGGAGAATTCAGAGTTTAGGTAGGAGAAGCAGGGCGGAGTCAGACAGACCGAGCCAGCCGCCCAAGGAGCAACATGTAAGGAGGCACGGGTTGATTTAAGATATAAGAGCTAGCTAGCAATGTGCCTGAGCCATAGGCCAAACAGCATGAAGTTAATAGAAGCGTCTGAGTTGTTTCTGGGGGCCTGGGCAGCGGTGGACAGCCAAGCGGTCTCGGGCAGCAGGTCTGTGGGTCTCGGATCTCTGGCTGCCCGGGACCCGAAAACCCACTACTACAGGGGCTGGGGAAGGACATCCCTCTGTCAGGATCCAGCCACAAGCATGTTTCTTCTCATTCAACTTCATTCTATCCCAAGAAAGAGATAAACCAAGACATTCATACTGGGCAGGCAGCTTCTACAGACTCCAATTTCCCTGGGAAATCAGTAGATTCCTGCATCTTTGCTCCCTTTCTCTTGGTGTATAAGATTCTGACACAGCACTTGGGTAATATCACTTTTGATTGTTGAGATTCTCAATACTACTCATTCTCTAGCTACCCCATCAAGAAATCTTTAACCTCTGGGCTTTCTCACTCAACTCTTTCTAAAATCAGAACCTATTTCTAGCCCAACCTTCTGAAACTTGATAGCTGCTGGTTTTCTTCTCAGGTTCTGAGACAGAATCTCAGAAGCTACAATGTCCCTACAACTTCCTGAGAAACCAGAGGGCTCCTGAAGATTTCCATGAGCTGCTTGACTCTGACACCCTCTGAAGTGCTGGTATAAAATATGAAAAACCAAGCACATCAGTTCATCTTTTTCTGTTTGAGCATCTTCTGAGTGCTGCTTTGCGCTGGGAACTTGAAAACTGTCTCTGCCTTGAATCCACCTCTTTAGAACCTAGGAATTGTTGACTTTAAGGAAAGCATCCTCCCAGTGAAGGCACAGCATACACTGTTTGTGGATTTGTTGTTTGTTTGAATTGTTATTTTGAGACACAATGTCAATCATAGCCCACATTGGCCTGGAATTTGTAGAAGTCTTCACAGAGTCATAAGTTATACTTTTGTTTCTGTTATATTTTGTGTTTACTCTTTTGTTGGGGATGGGATTTATATATTTGTTTTAGGAGGTGTTTCTTTGTTTTTGAGGGAGGATTTTACAATGTACCTTTGGCTTGTCTGCACTCACAGTTATTAGTCTGCTATTGCCTTCTTATTAATAGAATAAAAGCATATTCCAGTAAACCTACTTATGTTACTGTTCTTGATATGAAGCCTATAGAAACAATAAAACTAATGTGCACAACTTTATATGCTACACAGAATGTCTATCCCCCCATTTCTTGGGTTTCACTACTGACTTCTCTGTTTGAAACATTATCAATGTTATATTCATCAATTTATCTCTTATCTCTACACAACAAATGGGTTCTATATGGGTGTAGTCCAACTGCTTGGAATGTAGAAGAAATGGATTAGGATTTGGATGTCAATGTCATTGTTGACTCTGTATCACCTATAAAGCTGCCTTGGTTTCAGGAGTCAGTTGTTACAGTATGGTTTCCTGGACCCAGTTGGCCAGAGGTCCTGACCCACAGACCTTCAGACTCAGACCCCTTACCTGCCCAAAGCTGACAAGGCCACCAAAAATTATTCAGAAGCTTACATTAAGTTCATGCTGTTTGGTCTATGGCTTAGGCACCTTTCTAGCTAGCTCCTTCATCTTAACTCAACCCATTCTCATTAATCTGTCTGCCACATGGCCGATGGCTCACCTGTGTTACTTACATGTTTCTTCTGTCTTACAAACTACACCCTGCTTCTCCTACCTATGTTGTGATTTCCCCTCCTACTTTTTCTATGGTGCCTGTCATGGGCCAAAACAGCTCCTTTAACTAAAGATTTATATTCACAGAATACAGAAAGACATTCACACACCAGTCAGTGTCTCAAAAGAAATGAGATAAAAACACCTTGTATGAAAAGAAGGCAGAAAACTGACAATTAGGCTAGAGAGATGGCCAACAGTTAAAAGCACCTGTTCTTTTGTAGGACTCTGGTTGACTCCTTACACCTACATGGAGGTACATAAACAACTGTAACTCCAATTTTAAGGGATTCGGTGAACTCTTCTGATATATATGTGCACATCAAATAAATAAATCTAAAATATAAGACAAGTAAGAATACTCCCAACTCTGAGTGGGCACAGCACCATCCCCCTGAGACACCTTAAAGTAACAACATGTAGAACTCCTTGCAACATCAGTTAAGAAAAATTCTCATGCCCACACTACTTCTGGCTTGAGTGACCTGCTCCAAAGGAAACAAAAACCAGATGTTGACGCAAGGTCACATACAGCACAATGGGGGCTGGTGTATTGAAAAATTGGGATCTGACAAAAAAAAAGTTTGCTTCAGTGATGAAAAATATTGCATGCACTGAAACCTTTTCTATTTTGATAAATGTGCCCAGGATCATCATTTCTTGTCTTCACTGTCATCAATTCTTTGTTTGACTTAAGTCTTTACAAGACCAAGAGCTCCTAGATTTGGCACAGGAATGCAGAGCTCTATGGAGTCAGGATCTAAGGTACTGTCTCTAGACACGTTGGAAACTTAGAGCCTGTTTGAATCTAGAAATGGGCTGAAGCTGCAGCTAGAGCTCTGATGGCATCCTGGGATGCATCTGTATGTCTCACTGAGGTAAAACTTCCAAGTAGATTTTATCTGTTTCAGCTGTAGCTGAAATGGCTTTGGGTTTTGCCAGACAGACATTCTCTGCAATACACTTGAGACACAACCCAATCCAATGCAACCACAGGCCTGCTATCGATTGGATGAAGTTGTACAAAAGCAAAAGGCTGAGAAGAAATTTCACAGATGAATGAATTCAGGGAAGTTGTTGTAAATTTATTGTTTGAGAAACAGTGGATCTCCACCTGAAATGAACAATGACACAGATATAGACAGCATGAGCTCTCTCTATATAGATAGATAGGTAGATAGATAGATAGATAGATAGATAGATAGATAGATAGATAGATAGATAGATAGATAGATAGATAGACAGATACAGATAAACAGACAGATAGACAGATAGATAGACAGACATGTAGATATCTCATGGAAACATGAACTGTGAATGTGCCAATGTACCCACAGTCCTTCCCAGTTCCTATGGCATCTTATTCATTTTCAGAGCCCAAGTAGGAAAATAAGAGATACTGCCCTATCAGTGGGCTTCTCACTTCCCCATGTATGCTATGGCCCTAAAGACACAAATACAATTTTGAAACAGGTCTCATGTCAAGAAAGGTCTCTACTGGCTGGCCAAGTACTAGCTTTCTGAACCAGGCTTGCCTCAAACTTAACATAAAGTCAAAGGATTGAAATTAGTAGTGATATGTCTGACTAATTTTTTAAATAAATAAATTTTCTCTACAGGATAAGAACTAGGTAGTAGATTGCTCAGTAATTATTATCAAGCTCTGGTCTGAGTACACAGTACCAACACTAAAACACTCACATCTGAAGAACACTAGGTCAGGAACTAGTGGACCCCTAGACAATGGTTTCTGTAGAAAAAATCTCTTCTGTTGGAAGCTCATTGTACTCTGTGTGTCAGAATTCCACACTGAACATCTTAGAAAGCCACAGTTGCATTTCTCTGGCAATACTGCAAAGTTGGGTAAAAAAGCATTCAACTAGACTGCCTCTGTGAATAAATCAAATTTTCATGAGCATAAGGTGAGAGTTAATACATTTAGAAACTCAGAACAACACCAGTATATGACCTGCAGTCCTTTGGACACAGTAGCACCCATCTTCATGGTCAACTTCTTATTGAAACCCACTAATTTCTTGCAAAGGACATGATTCTTGGACCAGGGGTAAGATAGGCTGGGTGGGATCAGGACTAATCATCAGATCTAGAAGAGTAACCATGTCAAGATGGACACCCTGCCATAGCCCTCAGCACATAGAGCTGAATCTAGAGCATTCTCTGGGCTTTCAGCAGCAGCTGAGGTAGGAATTGAAACATCATCTGAGGCTGGATTTTCAACTACTGATGAATCTGCTTCAACTGCTGTGCGTTGAGCTGGTTTGTAACTATATTTGGGGATAGGCAACCTATCAAATTCTTATGGAGAATAATACAGAGTCCATACATAGCTGTGATCATCATAATGAGCAAATTCTAGGATGGGGTTGCATTTAGAATTTGAGCCCAGTCCAGATGTGCCTAGAAGCTTAAAATCAACACTGACAAAGAAGGACAACTAAACAATTTAGAAAATGGAATGAATTAGAAAAGACTTTCAGTTTCCACCTGCAACCTGTGAGAATACTCCCTTTTCTACTTACCCATAATGCTTGATCTAAATCTAGGGAAACAGGAGAAGTCAAATGAAGGAGGAACAGCTCCAAAAACCTGAGTCATATGGAGAAATGTTGCATGGAAAGCTTGGCTATAAACACACACACAAACAAACACACACACACACCAATTTCTGAGGCTCTCGAGGCCAACAAGAATCTATGGAGTGAGGATCGGTATTTCTTGACACCAAAGGACTAGAGAAGCCTCAGTTTGATAACTCAAGATTATACTTAGATCCCTGATGTTTAAGACCTGTTCAGTAATAATGTGGATCCATTGTGAATTGCTATTGAACCAGAAAGACAACTCAGCATCAAATGCAAATATGTTCACCATTTCCCAACTGTCTTAAGGTAACCCAAGCAGAGAAGGATTTCCTGGAGTGGGATAAGTGTACAGTGATTGACTAGGGACTATCTTTTCCAGTAGCAGAAATTAGGACCTAGATGCAGGCTAGAATATAGTACTCCATCACTTAAAGCTTTCACACAAGTTTTATTAGTTTTTTCTACAGGATAGAGTAAGTGCACTGATGAAATATTCTCTCAGCAAGAGCTTTTCTTTTTGGAGATACACTTACTGATAATTTACTCTTTCCTTGAGCCTGTAAACAAGCTTACAAAGAGCAGTACTTACCTGTGGCCACTAGAGGGCCAATGAATCCCAGTCAACACGAATTTCCTGTGGAACATGAAAGCATCTGCAATACAGAATGAAAGGGGCAGTTTCAAAAGTGTAGAGACCTGGGTGCATTTGGAACATGTTTGCATTAGTGTGTCACTTGTCCTACTGTATATCCTACAAGGAGAAAAATGGTTCTCTCATCAAACCTTTGAATATTTATTCAAGATTTCTAAATAGCAGGGATGACTCTGGTGGGTGTAAGAATAATGCTCCTGTACACTGTAAAGATTTGTTAGTCATATTGGTTTAATAAATTTATGATTGTCCATGAACTAGGCAAGACATAGATTTTGGGCAACCAGACTAGGATAAATCTGGAAAGAGGAAATGCAGAGTATATGCCATGCAGAGACAAAGGAAGAAAGATGAGAGAGCTGCACTGAAGCAAAGGTACAAAGTCATGTGGATAAACAGAAGTAGAATCTTGGATTAATTTTAGGGTAAATGCTAGTAAATGGTTTGCCTGAACAGGAGCCTTTGTGGACAGTTCACTCTGGCTATCTGCAGGCTCTCTCCTATCTCGACCAGATTCTCTCTGGTGTTTGAAGCTTCATATCAAGTACCTGACCTTAAATGTCTTCTTCCTTGAGAATCCCCACATACTCTCTACACTTTATCCCCTCACATCAAGCAGACCATTCCACACTGGGGCTCAACACTTATGGATCCAGTTGAGGTCATCCCTTTTTATTGGGCAATTGTATTAAATAGTATTTTCCTTGGGGCATTGACACAAGCTCAGGATTCTTGCCTTCTTGGGGCTCCAGCTCTGACATAAATTACTACTGTGCTTTTCAGGAAATAGGAATGTACTTGCTTTGTTGCCTGAGGTCCTCAAATTTTCCTCCTAATATTTTCCTCCCCTTCTTACAATCTTCAATTATATTTTGTTTTCCTTATTTCTTTCTATTCCCTTGTGAAATTAAGACAAGGTTTGGTTTCTAAATTCATCACACATTGTTCAACATCTAACTTTATAGATTAGGCTGAACTCAAACTCAGATATTTCATTGTCTCTACCTCCTTTATGCTGAGAATGATTTCCTCATTTTCATGGAAGAGCTTCTTCAGCTGTAGACATTTCCTTGCCCAGAGTTTTAACAAGAGTGATACCTTTCAGTCCATCAACCAGGGCCATCTAGAGCCTCTCTTTGATTTCTCAAGTTAATAGATTCCAAAGAACCCACAATTTCCACAGTGGCCTATGAAGATAAAGTCATAATTTTGGTAGTGGCTTAGTTGTGTTTACAGATTAAACATTGGATAAATGGTTATCAGTATGCAGGGCTGTTTCTGTTTTGTGAGGAACTGACCTACATGTATTCAGTATCAAGAAAACTTCTTCAAGATGTCTGTGTCAGGAAAGATTTGTATTTACTGGGCCAAGTTCTAGTAAATTCTCCTGTCATGTATGGGTGATTTAAATTACTACATCAAATGAAAATTTAACTAAGCAAGGTTAGGTGAGGCTCTTTAGCAGATCAACTGTCCAGATTTTTGAAAGATCCTTGTGTCAACTATGAAACTGAGTCAAGAATAAGGAACAAAATAGAAAATAGATTTTAAAAATTGTTCTTACCTGTTTTTTTTAAGTGTGTATTTGGTTACCAGCCTGCCAGGGCACCTATGTGGAGATAAGTGGAAACATGTAAAAATTTATTTATCCCTATCACCATGTGAACCATGGAAATAAACCTTGGTTCTTTAGGCTTGGTGAAAATTGCTTTGAATGTGCCATCTCACAAGCTTAGGACCTCTTGAAGGGTTATATATCCAGGGAGCATAAAGACTGACAATGGGTTTTTTATCTCAATTACATATTTAAAGCATGTATGTCTTATAGGAACCTCAAACTATTTTTTTTACAATTAACAGCCATATCTTTGAAACATTTCAATAGTAAAAACCATTTCATGCCTCTACACTCCTAGTTGGTACAGAAAGCCTTTATTGCCTAGGAAGAGGAGAAACGAGGATCAGGTCAGCCCTGACTCCACAGCAGATCCAAAGACTGCCTCAGTTACAAAGACCCTGCCTCAAAGGGAAAAAAAATTACTAAGAAACAACAGAAAAAAATCTATATCAGTATATGGTCAAAGGAATAGAATTAACAAAAAATAAAAATCTATGAGAGTATCTATGGTCAAATGAAAAGAATTAACCAGTGCCAAATAGGTTTTCTTTCAGAGCATCAGTGGGATGCATGTATACTGGACGATTGGAAAGTCTAGAGTAAGTTCAGCAACCAGATTTAGAGCACTTTCCCTTAGTACATCTTAAATGGCACAATGAAGACAACAGCAATGAAGGTAAGGTGTATACTCCATCAGGAAGGATTTTTATGGGCCAAAACAGTGCTTTATTTAAAGATTGATATTCATAGCACATAGAAAACATTCCCACATCCCACTATATGAAGTTTCTTTGATGCACGTTTTTCTTTTGAAGTAGATTGGCACTGGGGTTTGAAGATTACCTATCAAATTAAAATATAACTTTGTAAACCAAAGAATTTCTAACTAACAAAACGGCAATTTTGATTATCAAAGGTGACTATTAAACTGAAGTTCTTAATTATACATTACAATTTTAAATTATCTACCTAAGCTTCATACCTTAAACCAGAGTAGAAAAATACATACAGCATAACAAAATTGACTCCAAGCTTGTATCAATAAACCAAACTCCATACAAATTTATTTTGAGGTTAACAGCTGATTGTTAGATTAAGTAAATCCAATAATCTATTTTTTAATCACTCATACAATATCCCCCTTTTCTTATTAGAAGGAGATTAACTAATACTATTAACCATTTATAATAAAACCAACATTTATAAGCAATATTTTGGGAATTTGGGCGTAGTTTTCCATTACTACTTCCTGCTGATTGAGGGGTGCTAACAATCTTACATATTCTTGATAATAATCATCTTAGTCTACAGTCCTGAAACTGATGTGACCATCTCTTCCCATTAGATAATTTTTAAGTGGCCTTGGTTGATGAAACTGTATTTGCCTAGAGGAAATCCATGGGTTCTTATCTTCTGTGGAAACAAAAGCAGAAGTCTTCCAAAGCAATATATCCTTAGACACAAATTTCAAAGTCAAGATACTTTTAAAATATATTTTTTTGTTTAACTTAGCAGCCTTTGCAATCAATTGTCTTCTGCAGGAGGCTCATTAACAGTTAAAATATTAAAATAAAACACAATAATAACCAGAATCTAGTTTCTGTGTGTATTTTCCATCTTAACATGGCTTTTCATGTTTTTATTACTCTATTTCTCTTTCTTAAAGACTTTCTCTACCTTCTTTGTTTGTTCTCTGAAGCCTTTGTACAATTTACATACATTGTAACCCATTTACAGGTTTTTATTCATCTGAATTGGTTTTACTGTGAATTCTTAATTATTTTCCAGCCAGAAGAGCATTTAAAATACTAGAACTCTCTTAAAGAGCCACGCAGTTTTTGCAGAATGAGCTGAGTCAGGAAGTTCTCTCAAGGGGCCATGTCTCTGTTCATCACTAGCAAACAGCAGACCTGAGAAAATTCTGCTACTAAGATACTATCTTTGACTCTGTTTCCTTTTTGTTCAGAATAAACCAAAATCTTAAATCATTCACATGCAACCAAGTCTTCTGTGAGACTTCGGGAACTGGGCTGATGACAGCTTATGTTGCCTGTCTCAAGTCTGCCATCATTTTGAATGTATCCCAAATACCATGCTATATCTGTACAATGAGCTGCTTCAGATACACAATTTGAAAGCTGCTTTGGCTCAGTTTCTGTGATCTAGAACCCTTTCTAATCTTTCCCAGGATTTCTGTGGGTGCTCGGCACATGTTGGGATGTCATCTGAGGTTTCTGGCCAAGTAAGCTCCATGGTTTGGACCTGCCTACTGCTGGTCCTGAACCAACAATCCAAAAGTCCAAATGAATCTCACAGACACTTCTATTAACTTCACACAGTTTGGCCTATGTCTCAGGCACATTGCTAGCTAGTTCTTTGAATTTAACTCAACCCATTTCCCTTAATCTGTCTTGCCACTTGGCCCAAGGCCCACCTGTGTTCCTTTCATGTTTCTTCTTTGGGCATCTCGACTCAGACCCTCTACCCTCAGACCCTCTACCCACAGACCCTCTTCCCTATAAGATTCCCTGCCTACATTTTCTTTGGTGCCTGGCATAGACCAAAACAGCTCCTTTATTTAAAGATTGACATATACAGCATATAGAAAGACATCCCCACTTTACTAATGAGATGACCATGTGGATTTTTCTTTCAGTTTGCTTATGTGATGAATTACATTCACTGTTTTTTTTAATTTGTTGAACCATCCCTGCATCTCTTGGATGAAGACTTCTTAATCATGGGAGATGATTTTTTTTGATGTGTTGTTGGATTTAGGTTGCGATAATTTTATTGAGTATTTTTGCATCAGTGTTCAAGAGGGAGATTGGTCTGTAGATCTCTTTGTTGCATCTTTGAGTGGCTTTGAAATCAGAATAATTGTGGCCTCATAAAAAGAGTTTGGCAATGTTCCTTTAGTTTCTAATGTATGAAACAGTTTGAGGTGTATTGGTATTAATTCTTCTTTGAATGTCTGGCAGAATTCCGCATTGAAACAATCTGGTCCTGGGTTTTTTGGGGTTTTTTTTTTTGAGAGTTTTAATAACAGCTTCAATTTCCTTTAGGCTTGTAGGTCTGTTTTGGTCTTTAATCTGAACTTGATTTAACTTTGTTAAGAAATACCTGTCTAGAAAGCTGTGCAGTTCTTTTAGGTTTTCCTTTTTAGTATAGTATAGATTTTCAAAGTGTGACCTGATAATTCGCTGGAGAACCTGGGTGTCTGTTATTATGTGCCCTTTTTCATTTCTGATTATGTTGATTTGGATATTCTATATCTTAGCTCTGCCTTTTGGTTAGTTTGAATAAGGTTCTATTTGTCATGTTGACTTTCTCGAAGAGCCAACTCTTTGAATCATTGATTTTTTGTATTTTTCTCTTTGTTTGTATTATATTGATTACAGGCCTAAGTTTAATTAATTCTTACCATCTCCTCCTTCTAGGTCTGTTTACTTCTAATTGTACTAAAGCCTTCAGCTGTACCCTCAGGTCTCTTATGTGAAATTTCTCTAGTTTTTCTTATAGGCATCTATTGCTATGGCATTTCTGTGAACACTGCTTTCATTGGGTCCCATAATTTTGAGTATGTTTGGGTTCATTTTCATTTAATTCTAGGAGTCTTTGATTTTTTTTCTTAACTTTTTCTTGACCCAGAGATGAGTCCATTGAAAGATATTCAGTTTCCTACAGTTTTGTATCTATTGATATTACCTTGATGACTATGTGGTTAGTTTTAGACAAAGATCCACAGGATGATGAGAAACATGTATATTCCTTTGTGTTAGGGGTGAAGGTTCTGTATACATCTATTAAGTCCAATTGGGTCATAACATCTATTAGATCCCTTATGTCTCTATTGAGATTTGTCTGGCTGATCTATGCAAGGGTAAAAGTGGGGTATTGCCGTCTCCCACATCAAATGTAAGGTTTAAGCTTTACTAGTCTTTCTTTTACACAACCCATGTGCACACACACACACACACACACACACACACACACACACACACACACACACACATTATGCCCTTGTGTTTGGACATAAGTATTCAAGAATAAGACTTCATCTTAGTGGGTATTTTCTGAGATGAATAGAAATGTCTTTCCAGGTCTCTTTGATTTATTTTAGTTTGAGGTTATTTTGTTACATTTTAGGGTGGTTATATCAGCTTGTTTCTCATTACTATTTGATTGCAAAGTCTCTTCTCAACCCTTTACTCTGAGCCTGTGTATGTCTTTGAAGTAGAGGTGTATTTCTTCTACTCAGCAGAAGGATGACTTCTGTTTGTATTTCATCCATTGTGTTAGGCTATGTCTTTTATAGGTGAATTAAGTCCATTGATATTAAGGGATATTAATGACCAATGATTGTTATTTCCTGTTATTTTTGGTGATAGCTTGTTTGTATTTCCATTTGGATTGTTCTCCTGTGGAATTATTGATGTTGGCTTTGTGGCTGTGTCTAGTTCCCTTAGATTATAATTGTCCCTTTAGTGCTTTCTGCATGGCAGGATTTGTGGATAAGCATTTTTTTAAGTTTCATTTTGTCTGTCGTTGTTTGTCCCATTTATGGTGATTGATAGTATTACTGTGTATAAATGTCTTGTATATAGTTGGCAGCCATACTCTTTTAGTGTCTGTATAACTTCTGATCTGGACCTTCTTGCTTTCATTATTTCCATTGAATAGTCAGGTATTAGTCTAATGGGTCTAACTTTATAGGTAATTTGGACTTTTTCCTTTGAAGAACTTAGCATTTTTTCTTTATTCTATAGGTGTAGTGTCTTTATTATGTGGTGGACAAACTTTTGGGGGTTTTCATCTATCTGGGTTCTGTAAGATTCTTGTATGTTTATAAATATTTCCTTCTTTAGCTTGGGAAATTTTTTCTATGTTTTTGTTGAATATATTTTCTGTGCCATTGATCCGGCATTCTTCTCCTTCTTTGATTCCAATTGTACTCAGGGTTGGTCTTTTCTTGGTGTCCCAGATTTTGTGTTATGATTTTTTTGGTTTTGGTATTTTCTTTAACTGGTATATCTATTTCCATTATTGAATCTTCCACTCCAGGGATTCTTTCTTACATCTCTTGCATCTCTTTCTTACATCAGTTGGTTATGTCTGAATCTAGGTTCCAGTTTGTTTATTCAGGTTTTGTTTTTCCAACTCTGCTTCGGCTTGTGCCTCCTTTATTACTTCTATTTCAGTTCTTAATTAACAGAGTGTTTATTTTACCTCTTTATTTTCTTTTTCTACATTTTCTTTATTTTTTAACTGGTATTTGTTCATCTCTTCCAAGTTTTTGTTTGTATTTTCTTCTATTTCTTTAAGAGAACTTTTTACATCCTCTTTTAAAGCTTCTTTTATCTTCATAAAGTAGTTTTTAAAGTCACTTCCTTCTATCTCCTATTCCTTGTTATGCTCAGATCTTGACGTTTTAGAACAATCTACCATCATGTTGTTCATTATATTGTTATATCTACTGTTACACTGGCATCTGACATTTCTTCATAAGTCCACTCATAGTTAGCTCTTGGTCAGCTCTTAGTTGTGAGCCCATGGGCTGAATATCTCCAGTAATTGCACAGGATGATTTGTTGACTCTTCATCAAATGTAAGCAAAAGGGGTTGTGAGCATCTAGATGTCCCAGGGGTCATTCTTAGTTGTGTCTCAGCTGACACTTAGTTGGCTCTTAGTCACCTCTTTGTCATCTGTGGCCCATGAGGGAAGCTTAAGTGTTCTCTAGTTGTCAAAGTGTAATGATGAGATTTCAGTTTGGGAGGGGTTGGTGTGTGGGATGTCCCTCCACCTGTGTTTTGATAGGTACTGGACTTGAGGTATTTCTCTCATATATCCTTGGTTAAGGGCAGAGATGCAAATTAATGGGGTGTCAGGGGCAATTTCTATGGGCAGGTTCAGAGGCCATGGTCTCAACTTCACTTGAAGGTAACTATGCCACTCATCTCTTAGTCAGCTGTAGACCAGGAGGGAGGCTTCAGTTGTCAAGTGTGATTCCTGTTTTTCTAAATTGAACCTGTAGTGAGAAGAGTGTCTGAGTCCTGAGAACATTTTGTGGTTTGCATCTAGGTCATCCCTCTGATCAGCCCCCACCCACTGCACTCACAGCACACAGAAATAGATCCTTTATCCAAAAACAAAGGCACCATAAACAGACCAAGTTACTCAACTATCTTTTTATGCAGAGATCCTATTCCAAACCCAAGCAGGCTTCACTGACAGGTCTAAATTTCAAGACTTCCCACTAGCTTGGATTAGTTGTCTCTGTAGATTTCCCCCATCATATTCTTGACCCCATGTGCTCTCACAAATCTTCTTCCTACACTGTGACTGGATGCCAGTAGCTCAGTCTCCTGCTTGAGTATAGAATTCTGCCTCTGCTTTCATAAGACACTAGAAGAAGGCTCTAGGAAGACAGGTATGGTATTCATCAATCTAACTACCTGGGTAGTCCAATTCAGGTTCCCTCCACACTATTGCAAGGAGTCTAAGCTAGGCATCCTAGTGGATTCCTGGGAATATCTCTAGGAGGAAATTAATCCATCAGGTGTTATCCTTCTCCAGGAAAGCATGACACAAGTGAAATTTGATTAAATTATTTATTCATTTAAACTTATGTTATAAACAAAACAATAGATTAATACAATTTACTAAATCAGGAGAGAAGCTTTTATGCCAGGTGTATTAACTGACACCTACAATCTCACTACTTAGGACAAAAAATTCATAGCTAGAATTTATAGACCAGTTGGAACTAAAAAAAGAACTATTCTCTTTCAACATCTATACAATATGCTATAATGGTTATAGAGATTATTCATTTAAATAAAAATGAAACAAACACAACAAAACACAAGGTCAATAGACACTTTCTACTCTCATGTTAAAATTAATGCCATGAATTGTAATCACAGAATTGTGGAGACAGAAGTACACTGAATACACAAGGATATCCTGGGTTACATGAAATTAGGGTTTTCTCAGCAAACAAAATAAAATTGTTGTTGCAACAGCCTGTGATTTTAAACTCCTGCTATTTCAGGGAAGATGTCAAGGCACTCAGGCTTGTGATTTCTTAAAAGAAATCAAGGAGTGAGAAGTGCTCCATAAAGTACGGTTGGGAAAATTGATCTAGAGCAGCATCCAGTTCACAAAGTTGGTCAAGAAAGAGCTGGTCCTCCATGGCAGTGGAGCCTTGATCTTTCTCTGTGGCTGAAATGGGACTGACTGGTTTGGTTTCTTTTACTCTTCCAGCATCTTTGGTATCTGTTTCAGGAGCCTCTACTGAATTTGGGCTGGGAAGTAGAGAATGAATTGGTTCCAATGTTTGGGCAGTGACTGGATGTGCAGATGACACACATTGGTCAGACTGACAGGAGATTCTGCCTCCCTCTGCTTGGCCTTGGCCATCATGTGACCAATTCTGAGCTTCAGACAACATAAATTCATTGATCTGACTAATGGAGAAAACAGACTCTGGTTCCGAGAATATACTTGGGCTGAGTGGAGGAAGAAAGCTGACACAGGATGGGCTGTGTGACATGGAGTAATTGATTTCTGAGTCTGGAGAAAGAGTGGAGGGGCTGACTTGAAGAGGAGAACTGAAGCCAGATTGTCTCAAGGACCAGGAATCTTCACTGTCACAGGCTGTGGGAATGACAGAGGCACTGGAACTGGAAGATTCAGCACTTGAGTAATGACCTCCCTTCCAGGAAAGCACTCTAGCCTTCTTCTGCAGCTTCCTCTGCTCTCTAGATCTCTTTCTTTTATTCTGGACATCTTCATAGGCCTGGTGAGTTTTTGGAAAGATGGCTTTTTGGTCTAAAGAATTATCCAATGGCCTGAGTTGAGGAAGAGAGTTCACAACTGGTGGTGTCTGATATGTAATGAAGACAGATTCTGAATGTGGGGTAATATTCACATGTCTGAGTACAGCAGAAGGGCTGACACCCAGTGGTCTCTCATGTATACCCTCTGAGCTGGGCAACCTGGCAAGAGAATCAAAATGTTCAGATGGCCCAGACCTATCCTGTGATTGATGATCTCTCCTCACAGATAGTTCATTAGCAGGTTGTCTCAGCCTCTGCTCCCTTGCTGGGCTCTTCCTGAAGCAGACATCACCAGTGGCCTGATCAAGACTGGATGAGTTAGGTATCTGTTTTGGAGAACACTCAGGGCTTTGTCTCTGGGAGTCTGAACTTGCAGAGGTGTCAAGAGGAGGAGTCAGGGAGGTGTCAGGGAGGGCAGCCCCAACATGAGATCCAGACCCCAGCTTCAAACAAACTTCTTGGGCCTTCTTGAGATTCTCCTTAACCCTTCGATTCTCCTTAGCTCTTCTATTTTTGAACCAGTTCTGGAGAGAGAAAAGAAAGAGAAGATCAATAGAATATAGTGTCCCATTTAGTTTGTAAATCTGAAAATGGTGGAGGAAAAGCCTTGACCTTGGTGTATATCCAGCTCCTATCACAAACTTCTAAGTTCATTACATCCAAGAATAAGAAAAATGAGATGAGCTGGACCTAAAACACAGAGACTAAGGGACCTTCTATAAGAAGCTGGGGGTTTAGAGGGCAGACATAATGTCTAGGTCACCAATGCAATTTGGGGAAAAAATCATCCCTCTGCATTGCACCAGATTCTGCACTAAGGTGTAAGCAGCCCTTTACAACCTTCTAATAAACTAAGTAGCCAAAATAATAGAGGGACCCAAAAAGCACAGAAATAAGAGAGGCTGTATGACTAGAAGAAAGAAAGACATGAGAGAGGACTTACCCTGATACTGTCCTTGGTCAAGCCACATCTCTGAGATAATGCCATGCATTGCTCCTGGCTCAGGTATGTGCAGTTATTAAAATGTTCTTCAAGGACCTTCTTTTGTTCTGGGGTGAAAACTGTGCGTTTCATCTGCTGCCTTCTTGGATCAGTGGGTGTATCTTGTGAACTCAAAGGGTTTTGAGAAGCCAGGATACCTTGTAGAGATGGTGGAACCGAGGAACTTGGGGAAACTTGGATGCCTTGATTCACAGAGGGTGTACACCATTTGTTACTTGGAAGGATATTTGGACCTCCACTCATTTCAGACAGTCAAGGGAAGCTCTGTGAAAAATGAGAACCTGGGATCACACAGGAATTTGATTCCATTTTGAAATTGTTTTCATTTTAGAAAATACATGAGATTAATAACAGAAAAAGAACAGAAAAGTTCCCATAAAAGATTTTTTTTAAAAAAAAATGAGATCAGCAGTTGGCCTTGGCAGGAAAAAGTACAAAAATGTATTATATTTGGACAAACAAAATTGGGTCTCAAGAGCACTTCATATTTGAAACACACATACCAACTCCTGAGTGCTACCAAGGCACTTAATTTAGCCCCCTCCCTGCCAAATCAGTTTAACCTTAACCTTTGTATTATACTTACACTTATTTGAGGGATCAATTCTCTGGGAAATCAGAGGAATCCTGTGACTTATTCAGATTCCTTTCAGTGTTTGACTTCTACTTCAATTTACAGGGCTTAAATATCTTCTCCCAGGAGGCAATTGTCTAAGCTCCACCCACTCTTTGACTCCTCCCTCCCAACACCAAGAGAATTCCATTACCAATGCCCACCTTTTTAGGAATTTCTACCCAAACCTAGGGAGATCTAATCATACTGATTCAATTTGAATTGGTGTGTTTTCTTTTCTTATTTTATGTCGGGGTCTTTCTATTAACCCGGGGTGTTCTAAAATGTACTATGTTGAAAAGATAAAATCAAACTCACAGACATTATTTTACCCCAATTTCCCTAGTGCAAGCCTTAAATGTATGGATAACAGAGGACAGTTCTAGATTCAGTCACAAAAATCTGAATTGTAATGAATGTAAATGTAAATGAAGAGAATATTGAACCTACCATCAGTAGTCCAGAAAACAAATTTGTACATTTCATGCTGCCAGTTTTGAGAGCCTTTACAGTTAGTTGCCACATATGACATACGTTATTGATGTTGGGATTATTGATTGCTTCTACATGCCAGATTGAGATAATAGGAATGTTTCTATTAGACACACAGAAAGAGCAGGAGTTGAAGGCTGGTGTAGACTAAGTGTATAGTAGCTCCTATGTCTGTGTGTACTACAAGAAATCCTGTCAAAACTTCAAACTTATCAGGCAACAGCAGATAAAAATCTTTCTAGAATTCTCTAGCTGTTATAAGGAGATGAGGAATTATACATTTCTCACATTATCACAGGATATATAAGAGCCAGATCTGGAGTCATAGAAATGAAATCACAGCTACAGGCATAGCTGGACGTAAAGAGACACACTTTCAAGGGCTACAGAGTAATTTAAGTTGGAGTAGAAATATGTGACCACAGCTTTTCATTTGTAAAATACAGGGGATGAACCCTAGATTTATCTAATCTTAATGAAAGAAATGCATCCTGACAAGGTCTCCAAGCTTTTAATAAAAAGGAAAGTTCCTAAGGAGAGAAAAATAGTACATGATTCAATTTTTTTGAGGAAAACATGACTAAAGGAAAATTAGATGGAACATTCAAGGTGGCTTGAGATGTGCCTTTGAGCCTTCTCTTCGTTCATTTGACAACTCAGAGACACACCCAGTTCAAGAAGATTTCTTTTGAAGTCTTTTAACTATTTTAGAAACAACATTTTTTGAGTGTTGTGGAATCACTTGTGGCAGTCAGTGGACAAGTTTCCGGAATTTTTTCTGTAAATGAATTTTCAAGCTGAATCATCTTATTCACACATAAATATAATTAACATCATTGTCTCCACAAAATCCACATATCATCTCAGGTAGGGCAAGAGGTAGGAAACAAATGTATTAGAAATTCAAAGAAAATGTTCTCTATACAGCAAGGTGGTGATGTATTACATTCTTAATAAAATGTGCCTGGAATATCAGAGATATGAGGACCCACAGTCAAACCATGAAGGGCAAAGAGTGGAAATGCCTGCCTTTAATTCCAGCATAGGAAGGTCGAAGTAATAAACTCAAACCTTTAATCCAGCATGGGGATTGAGGATTACTCAGTGGTGACTCATATCTTTAATCCCATCATTAAGGAGACAGAGACCCTTCTGTATTTCTGTTATATAAAGTCTTAAGTACCAAACAATAGCAGCTCACAACTTTAATACTAAGTCTTGATACAATGCACACTTGAACCTAGAAGTGAAAACACTGGGTAGAGAAGGTATAGAAGGAAGTTATAAGCAGATATTCAGACACTGTGGAGTAGCAACTGGACATGAGAAGGACTCTTGATCATAGCATTTGCTCCTGTTTAGCCTGAGAAGATAGCTGGGTGAGAACTGAGTGTGGTCTGTTTGATCTCTCTGATATTAAATGGGTTCCCCAACATCTGTGCTCTGGGTTTTCTTTAGATAACAACTAGAATTCATGTAATTAAGCAAATTAAGGGCACCACAGGTTTTGTGAGTCTCTCAAAACCATTAGTTAATGGGTCAAGATAAGAATGTAAAGGTATCTTCAGCCATGTAGGCTATTGCTAGCCTTAGCTATAGGATACAATGTTTCAAATTGTAGGAACCAGGCATGTTTATGCGGGCATGTAATACCAGCACATAACATGGTACCTGGACAGTGGGTTAGAGATGGATTATCAGAATGTGGACATAGAAAGATCGTGAATATAAGGTTTTCTGTGGGTAGCTGGTATTTTCTAGGCCAGCCTGGAATACATGAGATTCTGCATTCAAGGGAGAAAGAGCAGAGTTTGTGTCACATACTTTTAATGTTAGTGTTCAAGAGGCAAATGAGGCTGCACTCTGGGTATTGGAAGGCAAACTGGTCTACAGAGAAAGTTCCAGAAAAGCTAGGGCTACAAAATTGACCCTTTCTCAAAGGACAGAACAAACAAAAGATGAGAGGGTCTGAAACATCTCTATTAAAGTGTGAAATACAATTCTGGGGAAAAGTCTCTGGGGTCATGATTTATGTGCTCAGCAACAAATTCATGCCATCTACATTCACTGATGTTCATTGAAAGCCCTGGGTACCACCTACCATCACACAGCCCTGGGGTGTGTAGCATGAGTATTCAGATTTGTAAGTCATCTTTGCCTTACAAGTCTTCTATTTTCCTTACTATCAGGCAAAAATTTCAGTGCCTTTTCTTGCTAATTAAACAATAGTTGTTTGGCCTCATTTTATTTTAAGTGGGGACATTTTTATTATCACAAACTGTACTAGAATTATTATGTTGACATGGATGATCTTAAACTAACACACATTAATTGTCCTCATGCTCCAAGCTTCTAGCATTAATGGAATGAATCAACTGAGGTTCTATCACAAAACAGAGAAACCAAATTTTTAAAACAATTTTGAAACCCTAACTCTAAATATAATGGTGATTGTATTAGTGTTTGTCTCTTACATGTGATAATCTTAGTTTCCCTATAATAAGTTATTTTCCATCTTTTACACCATATGGAGGGGTCCTTCACCCCTTACATGTATGAGATAGCCAATGCTGATCAAGGAAGCAATATTTCCATGAACCAATTATTTGGCACCTAGGTCTGGGGGTTCACAGTGTCAAGAATTGTGGTACTTTCTGGGTTGTCATGAATAAGCTGATCAGTCGGCAGTTTTCATTTTCAGTCATCCAGAATAACTAAGACTAATAAGCAAAGTCCTGCATATACACACTTCTCATATGAGACCAAAACATAGTCAATGGTTTATATTTCCAAAATATTTCTAATTACCTAACTTCCATCCAGAAGTGCAAAGAAGAAGATGCAGAGACCAAGGCTAAGGACTGGACTGAGCTCCCAGTCCATGGCAATGAGGGGGATGAGGGATGATATGAACAAAGAAGTCAATACGATGATGGGGGAAAATGCAAAGACATCTGAGCCAGGCTAATTAGAGCTCACTGAATCTGGATTGAAAAGTGGCAAATCTGCATGAGACTGATCTAGGCCCTCTCAATGTGCATTGATTTTTGAGTGGCTTGGGCAGTTTGTGGAGTCTCTGGCATTAAAAGCAGAAACTATCCTTACTGCAAGAACTGGCAATATGAAAGTGGTTCCATATAGAAGAATATTGCTCATTCTTGAATCATGGGTAGAAACATGGCCCTGCCCCAGGTTAATTGGACAGACATTGGTGACTCCCCACTAGAGGCCATACTCTCTCTGAGAAGTATGTGGGAGGTGAGGTGTGTGGAGGTAGAGTGTAAATGAAAGGAGTAGAGGGGAAGAGAACAGTGATTATATTGTAAAATTAAAAGGAACCTTTTAAGTAATATAGAATACATATATTGGTAGAAAATAATGGCGAGAGCTTCCTCTGGAGGTTTAAAAGTCACGTAGTTGCTCTTCTATTGCTCTGAAGAGACACCACGAGTAAGGCCAGTTGTCGAAAAACCTTTAATTGAGCATTGCTTACACATAGAGGGGATAAATTCATGATGAAATCATGATGTAGACTGTACAGGATATGGAAATGTAGCTGGAGCAGTAGCTGAGAGCTATTATCTGAACCACAAGCAGGAGGCTGCCATCTTTAGCCTGGGACAAGCATAGACTTTATAACCCTCAAACCCACCCCATTGACATACCTTCGCCCAGAAATCCGAACCTCATAATCCTTCTTCAACAGTCCACTAACTGAAAACAAACCATGAAATACATGAGTCCACAGGGGTCATTCTCATTCGACCATGACGCAGAGATCACTATCTGCTCA
Source organism: Phyllotis vaccarum (assembly GCA_033318265.1). NCBI lineage: Eukaryota > Metazoa > Chordata > Mammalia > Rodentia > Cricetidae > Phyllotis > Phyllotis vaccarum. Next base: position 12,867,324 of record JARWLC010000018.1, read on the forward strand.
ATGTATACATTAACTAGAATGGAGTTTTCGTATTCTAAGGGAGCTTGACCCAAATATGCACCATTGATACATTGTTTTCATGGCTATAGATTTGCTCCACAAGAGTCTGCAGCATCTTGACATAATTTCTGGCTCCTGTGAAGCAGAAAAACTAATCCAGGGGAAAAACCAACTGCCTCTAATTAGGCTTAACGTCATCGCAACTGTCCTGTTTATAAAAATTGGTGACACTGTTCTCCAAACGGAGGCTAAATATATGGTCTTTCCTCCTGTTTATTTCTGCAGCAGACATGAGATCTCTTTGCACTCTCTCATCTAGATAGGTGTAGGTGTTAAGGAACATTAACTCAAGTCTACAGTATACCAATACTAAGATTCTGATCCAGGTAAACACAAAAGGAGCTGCCTTAACTTTAACCGTGAGAAAAATTAATTAGAACACCTTTGCAAAGAATGTGCTCCATGGGGAAGTGAGGCAAGTCAAACATGTGGTCCACTACTGCTGGAACAATCAAGTTATACCAAGAGATCCTGTTAAAGTCATATACAGAGTGATGTGGGAATGCCTTTCTGTGAATATCAATCTTTAAATAAAGGAGCTGTTTGAGCCATGACAGGCACCATAGAAGAGGTAGGAGTAGAAATCAGAGCACTGTTAGGAGAAGCAGTGCAGAGTCAGGCAGATCAAGCAAGCAGCCCAAGTAGGAACACGTAAGGAACACAGGTGAACCACAGGCCAAGTGGCAGACAGATTAATAGAAATGGGTTCATTTAAGATGTAAGAGCTAGCTAGTAATGTGCCTGAGCAACAGAGGCTGGCAGCTATGTGTCTCGCTTGGCAGGTTTGTGGTTCTGCACCTCTGGCCACCCAGGATCACAAACTCCACTGCAAAACAGAGAAGTAAAGTTTCCTTTCTTCAAGGTCATTTAGGAAATGGGAAATTAATACACATCATCTGGTTATAAGAACCAGAGAAATTGCTAAGAGTTTGGTTGGAGATTCCCAAAGCCCTATATCCTTTATTCTCCCATGGCATGTTCTCCTGCAGAAGAATTTCTATAGCCAGAAGAAAAACAGCTAATTCATCCAACCAAGATGTTCCCTCATCTTGGGAGTCAACCTCAGACAAGGTAATTAGCATCAATCTGGGAATTTTATGATTTGAAAGTGAGCTGCTGACTGTAAGAAGCTTTCCAATCTAAATCCCTCCAGGAGGCCAGATAGGCTTCCTTGTCTACAGTAGGAAACCTTGACCAGTGTGTCCTACAAGTAACTCAGATCAATGCCAGCAGCAAGAGCTGGAATACCTGGTGATGAACTTGAACAAAGCAGCCATTCACAGACCAGACATAGAGCAATTCAGGGAAACTACCCAGAGAAAGGGTATGTTCAGACATCAAGGCCTGAGGGCAGAGGCTGATCTTGTTTTAGCCACACCCTCAGACAAGCTTGGCTTCTCCCAATTGGACAGCATCACTGAGATGGGCATGGAGAGTCTTCTGACATGATTCCTTCTTTGAAGGACTTTAACATAGTTGGCTTGTTTAGGCAAACGTTTTGAACTGTTCTCCTGAAAAATGGCTTAATAATTGGCTTTTAGCTCCTCTCCCAAGAAAGACAAGTCAGTACAAATGGCTTACCTGGGATTGGACCTGTGTGTCAATGGGTAATTGGTAAAGGCCAAGGGAAGTAATGATGGCCTGCAGGCATGCCAGGTGAACAGGCATTGTCAGACTTGAGAATATGGGTGACATTGGCCCAGGGGATTGGGAGTGACACCTTGAATGTTGCTAGGATTGGACCTCAGGTTACAAGGACTTCATTCCAGGTTCTACAGGGTACTCTGTTTGCTGTTTCACTGCCACTGATACCCTAACTTCTGAGGTATTTCTTGAAACTTTTATCTTTGAGTGTTTATGCTGAAAGGAAATGTCACTACCCTAGGTCAAATTCAGTCACTGGTACAAGTCTCTGGAATATCAAAAAACAATCTCCTCTCTGCACAGGAAATGGTCAATCTCATTTTTTTTAAATTATGCTTTGCCAAGTGCTAGATAAAAAATAATAATTTCTTTATATTTGCTTGCTACCGTGATACATACTTCTTTCCAGTGTGCTGGCTGTAATTTAGGCCATAGGAAATGTCTACAGAGGCATTTAAAAAATATTCCTTCTTTGAAAACCTAAACATTGTCAGGCCAAATCTCTTCTGAGTAAGAAGTCACCATCTTGGTGTTCCCGAATCTCATATAAGGTTTATATAGATATCTGTTATGGAAAATCTCTGTGTTAGAAGTAGATAACAGGTTTTGGTGCCACATTATCACAGTTTGAAAAAAAAATGTTCTATATTTTACGATGGAGTCTGCCTGATTAGACATCTTTATGCAGATAGTCTGCTGTGTTTGAAACAGAGAATGTTCCAATAGCTCTGATAGGGACAATGTAGAGACAGATTTTGGGTGTGAGGCCCAGACAAGTTTTTGAGAATAAAGTTGGATAAAATTAGGTTTTTCAGAAAATATTCTAGGTGGGTTGTTTGTGTTTTGTTAAGGGTGATTAAATATAGCAGAGTGCCAGGAGAGATATGTGTCAGTGGCTCAGAGTGTGAACTGCTCTAGCAGAGGACAGGATTTTTATTTGCTTAATCTAATTGATGCAATCTTACGTCTCTCAACCGCAGTAACTCCTGATCTTGGGAGATCTACTGTCTCTGTCAGGTACCTGCACTTAGGTATGCATAAATATACATCATATATTTGGGGTATTTTAAGACAAGTTTTCTTTTTGTGTTCCAGATTGTTCTTGAGCAGTTTATGTAGATCAAGTGGCATAAAGCTCAGATATTAGCCTGAATCAGCCTCCTTAGTTTTGGGATTATAGTTCTGTGACACCACATACAGGCACAAATTTGTAATTTAAAATAAAACTGTAATGTGTTAAATATTCAAAGCCAGGTGTGGTGTTACCACATAAGATCACAGTGCTCCAAAGGGAGAATCCCTGGAATCTCTGAGAGATTCATGCCAGTCTACTCTAAATAGTTGGTTATAAAACGGTCAGAACTAGAGATCATATCTCAATAATTAAATACAACTACATTTGATAGATGCTGTAGAAGTATAGAATTTCTAAATTCTGAGGATATGATAGGAATGTTCTAGATTGTAGGGAAATGACAGTTCTGACCCAGCAAAAAACTTCTTTTCATAAATGCGTAAACTAGGACTTAAGCATCAAGGGCCTAGCAGTCCTGGTTCTGTGTTTATAGCTGTGTAGTGAAGGGCATCTCAGAAATTTGAGAATTTTAAATCTAAGTTCCCTAGATTACTGCAGGAGAAATGTGGGTGATTATGTTGTTGCACTGTAAATAATTGTCCCACCCACTGGATAATAAAAAGTGATGATTGGACAAAGGAAGGCAGGAAGAGTTGGCAGAGCTACCAGACTAAGAAAAGTCTGAGAACAGGAAGCACAGAAGAGAATGCCAGAGAGAAGCTGGAAGAAGCAGAGGACAACTATGGTGCTCTAAGAAAAGGTACTGAGCCACATGGCTAAAGAGGATAGGAGTCATAGGATAGATGAAGGGTAGGGAGCTAACAAGCTATATGGCTGGGCCTTAGGATGTTCAGCCTAAAATACATTGTAAGCATCATTGCGTCTCTGTGGGTCTGTGGGTCTGCAGGTCTAAACCTAGAGTCAAGGCTCAAAAGTCTGGGCCAGAAACCTCCTACTACAGAGAAATTGTTAGCTTTTAGGTTTTTAAGAAGTAAACTGAGACTTTTCAAATTTAACATTTATCTTTGAAATTTAAGTTATAATGTTTTTCTTAATGCAGCTTCTGTTGTAAAAGTCAGGCCCCATTCTTGTACTCTTCACCACCCAAGACAGCATTTTACTCCTACTAAACCAGCTGTTCTAGAACTCAATTTATAGACCATGCTGATTTCAAACTTGGGAATCTACATGCCTCTACTTCCCTTATATGACAAGATGCCTCAGAAAATGATCAAAGGAGGCATGTGGAGAAATACAGAAGATGAAATTCTGGAAGGGGCTACAATGACTATGGGGAAAGCGAGGTCTAGCATGGCCTCCCAGATTCATAGAAAATCAGCAGAGCAGTGAAAAGCCAGATGGTATGAATGGCTGGATCCAAGGATTTAAAACATGGTGGGGTCTAGAGAAGAGGAGAAAAAGCTCATGCACTTGTCCAAACTGAAGCCAACATAATCTAGCATCAACTTCTCTAATCAGGGGAAGAACAGCAGCCCAGTTCTTGGAACATTATGAATTCCACCAAGACAAAACTCCTCTGGGGGACAATGAGGAAGAAACAGATGAACTTGGACAATGAAACCTGAATAGATAAAATCCAGAAACCAAACAAGCTTGGCCTGATCAAGTTGATTTACTCACAAAAAAAGTTAGATACTCTTTTTAAACTTGCACCATTTTAGACATTGGTTTCAAAACTATGTATTTACCTCACAAGGTCTTCAGAGTCTGTCCTAAAAGACCTAGAGGTAATCCTCACATATTGTGGCTCCTGTAATGCAAGAGAACTGAACTTTGACTCACAAACTGCCTCTAGTTAGGATTAAAATCATCCTAAAATTCTTGATTATAAACACGTGTGAGACTGTTATCCAAATGGAGGCTACAATTTAAGGCCACTCCTGCTGAGTATTTCTAAGCAGACATGAGATCTCTTTGCACACTCTCAATTTGACAATTGTAAGGGTCAAGGTGCATTAACTCAGGTTTAAAAGATACCAATAATAAGGTGCTTAGCCAGGTAAGCAGAAAACACAGCTCTCTTAATCCTAAGACTTAAGACAAAATTACTTAGATCATCCTTGCAAAGAATGTGCTCCAGTGGGAAATGAGGGAGGTCAAACATGTGGTCCAGCACCACTTGACCAAGCAAGTAATGGCAAGAAAAGCTGCCAAATTCATACACAAATGTGAAGCTTCTTTGCTTCAAGGTCATTGTAGGAACCTGGATATAAAAACACATCATCCTCTGGTTCCAAGAACCAGATTAATTCCTGTGAGATTGTTTGGAGATTCCCACAGCCCTGCAGCCTGCTTGTGCCCATGGTCCAGTCCCTGGAAGAAGAGGTTCTAAAGACAGAAAAGGCAGAATAACCCTGAAATCAAGATTTGCAAAACAGAGTCTCATGAACTTGAAAAGTTTCACAAATTCAAAAAACACAATCTTTGTGAGGAATAAAAAAATCCTTGGAATTGAAAAATTGCTTTACCACATGCAGATCTGATAAAAGAACAATACTCAGATATATAAAATCTCAAAATAGTTTGTATCAAAAATATTCAAATTTTAAAATAGGATAGATATCTAAACCAAGAGAAAGATACTCAGAGTGCTGAGACACACTTAAAGAAATGATCTTTTATCTTGTCTTTCGGTATAAAGTGTTGAGTGGATGAGAGTTGTCTCTTATATCCTTTTTAAAATAGTAATGGAGGCATAACAGATCTGGGAGAGAGTTTATGTAGAGGGATGTGATTGTGAAAACACCACAGTGTTTATTTTCACCATCCAAGTACTGTCAGTGACACATTCATATAAACATCAAAAGAAAGTCACAGTTTATTTCAAATAATATTGTTTATTAGACAAAGAGAAGAACTTGTGCTTCAATAGCCAGGTCTTGTAAAATACATGACTGATTGTAAGATTACAAGAAACAGCATTAAATAATTTAATATACACAATAATTCTATGTATTATCTTTGAGGAAACAAAAGTGTCGATAGAAAATACAGACATGATGCATTGTGTCTCAATAGGTGGTTTTGTATCAATACTAGAGGTGTCAGCATCAATTTAGGAAGTATTAGTACGGAGAGATGATTTATTCTTGAGCATTGGAAGAGAATTTCTCTCTGGTCTTAACAAAATGATGTAGCACTTGGGGAAAAAGATGCATCCCAGCAAGCCTGCACTAGAGGCCAAGATGGAGAAGACCTCCACAGCCACCATAACCTTGCCCTTGGTGCTATGATAGACTGGGAGAAAAGTCACCCAGACACTGCAGAACAGAAGCATGCTGAATGTCAACAACTTGGCTTCATTGAATGTGTCAGGGAGATTCCTGGCCAAGAAAGCCACAATGAAACTCGTTAAGGCAAGGGAGCCATGGTATCCCAAGACACAGTAGAATGCAGTAACTGATCCCTTGTCACACAAAATGATGATGTGGCCATGCTCAGAGTGTGCATCAGTGTTAATAGATGGAGGAGACACTGCCAGCCAGATTGCAGAGATAATAATTTGGATGAAGATACAGATAAGAACAATGTAGTTGGGTGCCCTTGAGATCAGATAGTATCTCAATCTTCTTCCAGGAGCTGTGATTTTGAAAGCCAGCAGCACAGTAATTGTTTTGGCCAACACAGTAGAAACAGCCATAGTGAATACCACTCCAAATGTGATTTGCTGCAGCATGCATGTCGTTGTGTTTGGATGGCCAATAAACAGCAAGGGACACAGGAAACAAAAGATGAGTGAGACTAGCAAGGTGTAGCTGAGACTGCAGTTATTGGCCTTTACAATGGGAGTGTCATTGTACTTCACAAAAACCCCAAAGACAACAACTGTGGATAAAGTGAAACACAGGACCATTAAGGTCAGACATATTCCCAATGGGGCTTCAAAGCTCAGATAGTTCACCTCTTTGTGAATGCAGTGGTTCTGCTCAACATTGGCATAGTGGGTCTCTGGACACTTCACACACAGATCAACATCTAGTGGAAAATAAAAATTAATGATTAGTACAGCTTCAGTATTTTTTAGCTACAATTCTTTTCAATTATGTGTGTTTCAGAATCATAACAGTGCCTACATTTTTGTTAGGATATAGCTGAAAGACATTGCTGCACAGAAATTTCTTATATTTCACAACATTGATACACTGTCTTTCTTCATATATGTTTTTATGTGTAACACCATTTATAAAATATTCTTTAATTACTTTGCTGATTGTAGTTTGTGTTGATGCATGGGAGTCAAAGCACAACTTCTAAGATTTGGCTACATCTTTTTACTACATACAAAGGAACTCATCACCAGTTATAGTAACATGGGATTTAGCTGCTGTGCCATCTTACTTGCCATAAGTGTCCTGTAGGGACTTTCATCTTATTGTATAGAGTGCCAGACAGTTGAATAAAATTATTTGTCTGCCAATTGTATGTAGCCAAACCTAAAATAATAATCATTTGACTAATATGGACTGTGTAGATGAAAACATTTGGATACTTGTGGCTAGTTACTTTAACACTAAAACATTCTGATCTTATATTCGTGACATTGTTCATGGAGTTCTATATTTAAAAATAGTGAATACAGAATTCATTACACTTTCTACTGTATTTTTAGACCCTTTTATTATCCTAGTGTGGGTTAGAGAGAATTATCAATGTGAAGAATTTACCTCAGCAACAAACACTCACTTGTCTCATTGGAAACTTCATTTTCTGGGCAGGGGCTGCAATCAAAACAGCAGACAGCCATTCCTTCCTGCCAGAATTTTCTGAATCCAGGACCACAATCAGCACTGCACACAGAAGTTGGCATCTGAGAAGAAACAGACACATGCTGATATTAATAGATTTTATAACTCATTTTTATAACTATATTATATGAGCATGGTGAAGTATAAATTAGTTTATTTTATATATACCAAATGGGTAACCACATTTTACTTAGAATATTATATATTATATTATTACATATATATGAATGTATAGTACCATATTAATAAAAGATATCTTCATGTGGCTAAATATTTAAGTAGGATAACATTGTTTTTATTCTGGACAAACATTATAAAACCTGAAACTTATTTCTCTAGTGAATTTTTGTCCACATAACACAAAGCACATTAAACTCTTAGAGGAGACATTACGTGAAAAATTCTGGTCCAGACCTAAATTCCTTCAGCCACTTATTCCCAAATAATTATACAATGGATTATATTAATTACAAGCTGTTTGGGCTATGGCTCAAGCCTACTACTTGCTAATTCTTACTCTTAAATTAACTCCTGATTTTTATCCATATGTAGCCTCATGGCTTGGTACCTTTTCTCAGTGCAGCATTGTCATGTTGCTTCCTTTCTGTCAGACTGACACCTCTGTGCACCATCCCTTCCCAGAATTTATGTTGTCTGGTTGCACTACCTATACATTCTTTATGCTTAGCCTCTGGCCAGTCAGCATTTTAAACCATTTTACTAAAACAGCATTTATAGTCACCAACATTTACTGTGCACAAAAGAAGCATCTGAAAACTAGAGTTTAGTAACTACACTTGAGTCCAGCAATGAACTCTTTATAGCCTCCAACTGCTGGTATAAACTATGCTTACTTAGGTGCCAAAGAGACCTGTCTCTCCAGCCCTTCTAATACTGGGATTATACATGTATGCTATCAGTGGGCACGTTCTCTCATTTTTTTCTGTTTATAATATTTACATTATTTTGTACTTTCCAACCTATCTAACACTATTTTTGGAAAAGAGTGGAGAATGTGTATATACCTGACAAATGTCTACCCATGTTTTCCAAAGCATATTCCATATGTGCAACTCCAATATTCTTAGACTTTCTTAGTAGGACAGAGTGGCCATAAACAGACATTGATTTGCCTGCTTCAGCTTCCCAAGTTTTGGCTTAAAGATATGCACCAGCATTCACTTATTGTTTTAATAAAAGTTCTTTCAAATTTTTTATAATTTTTTTGTATAGTTCAATATCGACAATAGGTTTGCCATATAAAATTGTATTTATGTGAATGGGATTGAAAATATACATTGACTAATAAAGAAACCCATATTTAATCAAGACATATACTATCTATTATTTGGAGATTTTGTTTCTTTTCAATTTTAACTCTGAATAAACTTTTAACTTTGCTGACTTCTTTCTAAACCTCTTTAAATGGTCACATATTTCTATTATTCAGTCTATTTATGTGCAACATTTATCTTACTGATGTGCACGTGTTGAAACATCCTTATAGACCTGGAATGAAGTCATCTTTGAAACAAGGAGAGTCATTTCTTTCGTGTTAAATTACTCAGTGTTTGGTTGAGAATTATTTTATCTATCTCATCAATGTGTTTAGTCTCTGTTATTTTTATTATGTTCCATTTTCTCAAAATTCTTTCTGCCATATTTACAGAAGGGATCTTTTCAAGTTTCTAATTGGGGTTTTTGTTTAGAATCAAAGTTGACACTTACATTTACAAACAATAATGAGGCTTATGTATTTTTATTAGATAATTTATATGTTAATGATAAATTGCTGTAGTAAATTATTTCCTAGTAATTATCCATTGTTTTTGCATTATATGATAGATTTTTAAGAGCTGTTTTCTGTCTAGGATTCTACTGCTGTCTTTTCATTTCTTGGCAACTTCTCTTTATCTTAATTTTTACTGTGTACAGATCCTTCAAGTATCTTTCATTGTATTAACAAAGTGGCTATAAATTCCTGTAATTTTTTGGTTCATGGTAGAGCATTACTCTGTCTCTACTTTAGTTAGAGATCTCCGGAGAAATAATTTATTACATAATGGATATGTCTCAATCTATGCATGGCTCTCTCTCTCATATATGTGTGTGTGCATTTATATATACAATAATATACAATGTCTGATAGCCTAGGGGCTATCTAATCCAACAGTTTTTAGATATGAATGAAAAATTCAAGAATTCAGAAACTATTCAGCCCATGTAGCTGAAAGTCTCACTTGATCTTCAGTATATGCTGGAATCCCTAAAAAGTATCTCCTAAGGCTTTTAATGGAAGATAACTGTTAGAAAATTCAGAGCAAGTAGTCACAGATGAAAATCTCCCTTTTCTATATACTTATATAAGCTTGGAGTAGAGGGTGAGGGCAGATAAAGTGTAAGTTTTCCAACACCAACTTACATGGATATTCTGTACCAGATAAATGATGTGTCTTTCTTTCAGGTAAACAATTCTCAGTTAATGGCATTCTTAACTTTCTGTTTTTAATTCTTTTTTTCTCCTGGTTTAGTAATAGAGGCAATGTTTCTCTTTCAATCCCCCACTGTCCTTTCATGAGCCCTATAGACCAGGCTGGCCTCAAACTCAAAGGTTGAATTTATTCTCCCACGTGTTAGCTGGGATTAAAGTCATGTGCCACTTTGACCACATGTAAAGAGAGGATTTTTATCTCAAATATCAGAAACACAAGTGAATCTGCCAAACTAAATCTAAGACAAAAGCCCTAGCAAGTTTGCGTTCAATTTGTGAGACTTATTTAAGTTCCAGATGTAGTCAATTAATAAGCAGAAGGATCAATTATATTTCCCTTCAATTGTAAAAGATACATTTGTTGGGTATAAAAACTTAGTTGTAATTTATGAGTTTTGTGCTTAAACTGAACTACTGATACTCTGCCTTTTTAAGAGAGTTCATGAAGGAATCTGAGAAAAGGGGCTTCTCTCTTGCAACCTTCAATTTCTTCTCCTTGTCTTATATATTTCAAATTTTAAATAGCTGTTGTCAGGAAAAGATTAGGGTTTGTTATTATGTGTTTGATATATAAGTACCTTTTCTCTCTAGATGACCAAACCTTTTACTATACTTTCTTAAATTACTATTATCTGTTATTAATACACTTTGGATGCCTACAATAAGTTTTGCTACTTGTGTGTGCACAGTTCATAAATTTGATTCTAAATTATATCCTCCTGGTCTCACATGCTTTTCATCCCTCCTTATTTTTGTATTCGTGATAATTCAGTTTTCAAATTCTTTTGCCATTTTGTCTTCAACTTGAATTATTATTTAAGGGGACTTTTTACAAAGATTTTTTATTGAATTTCTTTAGTCTTCCCTTACAGATCTTAATTTGAAATAATTAAACTACTTTCTACCTTTGGAAATAACTTTGTTACACCCTATATTTTATTTTTCCTTATTAAATGCAACTTAATTGCTGGAAGGTAATTAGTGCCCTAATTGTTTATAAAGATCATCTTGAATCACTTTAATTTGTCATTGATAATACTCACATTAAAGCCTGCTAAGTGAATAAAAATGGGTAATGTGTTGTCTGGTGGATTTATATTTCTATGTGAAATTTTCATATTAAGTTTAGAGCACTAATGGTAATGGTTTTAACTTATCTATTCCTTCAATGAACGTATTTGTAATGGATGAACTGAGGCTTGGTTTGAGGAAACAGGAACTATTATTGCCGCAATTCTATGTTGGTCAGGTTTTATGCTTTGAAGAAATAGATCCTTTTCTTTGAGAATGAAAGTGCATATCACTCTGAGAAAAAATATTAATTGTAGAATTTGTAATATCTCAGATACCTAGGTTTTAGCATCAGAAAAAATTTTTGAGACTTGGCCAAGTGGTTTTGGTGACCATTTTGAGTCCCTGTACTTGGGAGGCAGAGGCAGGTAGACCTCAGTTAATTTGAGATCCTGTTCTACAAAAAGAGATCCAGGATAGGTAGATGTAGTATTACTCAGAGAAACCCCATCTCAAAAGAAAATAAAACCCAAACATTGAGAATTTCTGGAAGATAGCACCTTTAAATTCATGACAATTTGTAGATTTGAATTAGATGTCTTCAAGTCACCCACATCATATTTCATGCATATAACATGCCCAGCATTTATAATAGAATATATAGTCTATAAATTTTAAAGGCCAATTTCTTTACTAACAGTATCTCTACCCACACAGATAAGAAAATAACGCACCCTTTTTGTTTGTGTTGAAAGAATTAATGAAGGGGTAACCTACATTATCACCTACATAGAACTGAGCAGCTTACAATCAATGCACAGGAACAACTAGATAAATAAATACACCCTCCTAGTCCACAGCTAACTAAAAGATAAGTGAGTGGCACTTGGACTGTCAGGCCAAGCTTACACCATGGTCTCTGAAGGCTGTCTTAAGAGCACTGCCCTAAGCACCCCATTCACACTCAACCCATTTCTAAACCAAAGAAACCTGGGAAAGCCACACCCAGTCCAATCCCCAGGAAAACATATCACTAGGGATATCCCAGGAACTAAACCATGCCCAAATGGCAACCTATATCATCGCCCACCAACAACTGGGCAACTTATATCATCACCTACCAACAACTGGGCAACCTACATCACTCAACTACAACAGGATATCAGAAGCCCCCTCTTGGTCCACAGCTAACAAAGAACTAACTAAGAGTCCCCAGGCTCAGAACTGACTAAGAGCAGACAGAGAGTGAACAATGGAAGCAATGGGAAGACAGGAGTGCAAGAATACATATAACAATGGAATGAACAATATGACACTCCCAGAAGAAGGTGATGGCTATACAACATCAAGATACGAGCATAACAATGAAAAAGAAACAAAGATAAAACATTATAAACAACTTCATGAACATAATAGAAGCTTTAGAAGATGATATTAAAAATCCCCTTAACTGATAGAAGAAAATAAAATAAAATAAAATTGGAAGAGATGAAAAAAATCCCTAAAGAGAATAAAGAAACCAACAAATAGAAAACAAACAGGTGAAAGAAACATTCCAGGAATTGTCAAAACAATCATGCTCAGTAAAAGAACTTCAGGAGGAATCACCATGCCTGATTCAAGCTGTGGTACAGACCCATACTAATAAAAACAGCCTGGTACTGGCACAAAAATAGACTTGTGGATCAACGGAATCAAATTGATGACCCCAACACTAAATGACACACCTATGAACACCTGATTTTTGACAGAGGCCAAAAATATTCAATGGAAAAAAAGATAGTATCTCCAACAATTGGGGTTGGCATAACTGGATGGTAGGATTTAGAAGGGTGCAAATAGATGCAAACCTATCACCCTGAATGAAACTCAAATCCAAGTGGATCAAAGAGCTCAACATAAACCCAGTTACACTGAATTTGTTAGAAAATAAAATGGGAAATTCTGTTCAATGCATTGGCACAGGTGACCTCATCTTAATATAACAACACTAGCACAGACACTAAGAACCACAATCAATAACTGGGACCTGCTGAAAATCAGAAGCTTCTGTAAGGGAAAGAACACCATCAAGAAGACAAAATGACAGCCTACTGAGTGCGAAAAGATCTTCACCAACACTACATCTCACAGAGGACTGATCGCTAAAATTTATAGAGAATTCAAGAAACTGGAGCCTCAAAAGCTAAATAACCCAATTAATAAACGGGTCTCAAAGAAAAAAAAGTGAATTCTCAACAGAAGAATTGCAAATAAATGAAAGACACTTAAAAATTGCAAAACATTTTTATCCATCAGAGAAATCCAAATCAAAACAAGTTTGAGATGACAACTTACACCTGTCAGAAAGGCTAAGTTCAAAAACATAGATGACAGCCTATGCTCTTAATGATGCAGAACTAGGTGAATACTCCATCATTGTTGGTGGGAGTGTAAACTTGTACAGTCAGTCTATAATACAGTTTGGCTATTCCTCAGAAAACTGGAAATGAATCTCCCTAAGGACCCAGCCATACCACTATTAGGTATATACCCAGAAGATATACATTCATACCCCCAACGTATTATCTCAACATTTTCATAGCAGCATTTCTGTAATAACAATAACCTGGAAACAAGCTATATTCCCCTCAACTTAAGAATGGATTGACAAACTGTGGTACATCTGCAAAAGGGTTTACTACTCAGCAGTAAAAAAAAAATAAATGACATCCTAAAATTTTCAGGTGAATAGATGGACTTGGATAATATCCACTGAACGAGTTATCACAAGTGCAGAAAGGTAGACATGAGATGTACTGACTCATACATGGTTTTTAGACATAAAGCAAAGAATATCCAAGCTGAACACCTCACCCCTGGAACAGGTAGGGATTAAAAGGAATTTAAGAGAGACATCCAGAGATTTCCCTAAGAAGAAAAAATAGGGAAGATCACATTGGTAAATTTGGGTCATAACGGGTTGCAACCAAGGAAAATTGGGAATGAATATTTAAAGGAGGTGGTTGAGTCAGAGTAGCAAAGAGGGAGATGGGGGGAGATGGATATTTCTATCGAGGAAGCTAATGTGGCATTGAAAAGAGACTGAGTGCTAGAGCAATGTCTAGGAAGTAACATTTTGTCCCTGGACAATTCGCCAAAATGGTTGTGGGGAGGGTTAAACAGGACTTCACCTATATTCAAATGAGTAAACTGCAGAACCTACATCCAACAGGGGATGGAGGTGGAGGCAGACATCCATGGCTGAGCACTGGGCAGAGTTCCTGGTGCTACAGAGAGCAGGGTAAGAGAGTCTTTATGAGTAGGGGGATAGGAATTATGAGGAAGGTTCCCATGGCAATGGATGCCTTGAGCTCTGGGGAGGTCACTGAATCAGGAATTACCACTGGAGATCCATTGGGAGTGGGACCTATATGCTCCAGGTGTGGGCTGCTTTAGACTGCCATGAACGTGTGGAGGTATAAGGCCTGGGATCAGACTGTGCTCCTATTCATGGGTTGGCACCTTGGAGCCTATTCCCTATAGAGGAACACCCGGCCAAGCAATGACTTTGGGATGAATGAATCGGATTTGCCTTGAGTGGATTTGCAGTCCTGGATGGCCCACCTTGGGACTTCTCGGCATTTGAGAGGGTGGAGAATGGGTGGATGGGTAAGGCAAGGATTAAGGCTGGCTCGGATGAGTGGGGAAAGAAGGGAGAGCAGGGGGATACATTTATGGAGACGACATTTTTTAAAGAAAAAAAGAACTAATGGAGCTGAATATTGTTCTCTAGTGATTAATTTCTATTTCAGGGTATGCTCCAGAGCTGATAAGCTCCAGAGCTGATAAAATGCACAGTGTTGATAACAGTTGTGGTTTATGAACATGCCTCATGCTTTATTTTTGATGCTCACTGTGTGTCATTAAGCTGTCTACAGTTCTCAGGAATCAATTCACAATTATGGCATTCTTATACCCAACACATTCCAGTGCTTAACATATACACATGCAGACAAACACCCACATGTACAAAAAAAAAAGAAATAGAGAAATACACTTATAATTTATACATTATCTGAGTGAGTTATGAAATGTTATGTTAATTTAAGGCTCAAGGTATGGGCAATTTTAAACCTTTAGGTAAAAAATTGTAAAAGAAACTATTAAATAAAAATAAAAATTTGATTGCTAAATTTATTCTCCATTGAAATTGTTTCTGTCAACATTCGGCAAACAAGAGAAAAATTGTTGTGTATTAATCAGATTTATGCCAACATAATTTTGCTCACTTTGCTAGAAATAATACTAAACAGTGGTAACTAAAATTTTCTTTTATATTAAGATATAGAATACGTTCCAATGTGACAAAAATTCAATGTATCCCTGTCTGAAGTCTTCCTGAATGAATTAACAATTTGTGACAAGAACAACATTAAAGGTGGCTAAAAATGGTTCCTAATATGACAATCTATTTCATTTTACTTAACTCCAAGAAGCACAATTTGCAGTGTTGCTGTTGTGAAATGAAAATCAGAACAGATATGTCACACCCACCTCTCTTCTCCCTGTTGCCCAGTCTATCAAGTCCTCATATAAATAGAGTTGTTGTTCATGTGGAAAATATGGACTGAACATTCCAATCTTCACCTTAAGTCCAAGACCATTTGGAAAATTCCAAATCTGGTAAATGTCATATTCTGCCTGCAACTTTTCTTTATGACTTGTATTCACTGTTTCCCCAGCAGGATTAGTGAACTGGTTCTTCCTTAGATAGGAGTGCACCTGAAAGACAGACATCATTTTTGAGTACATGATTGTTCCTTGAAGTTATAAGGTGTATCCTTTTCTTATCTTAAATGCAAATTTATTGAAGACACACCACTTAGATGTCTCAAGGAAAGCCAATGAACTAATAAAATGAACATAATGTTCCTAGAGATTTAATTCTCTCAGAGGAAATGTCCAAACATAAACACAGTACACATGATGCAGACATCAAAAAAGATACAAATTATGCAAACATACATACACAGAGATACTCATATTGATACAGAGATATATTTACATAAAAGAGCCACATATGATTTACTCAAATATATGCATCCACAAAATGCATATAAACTTCAAGTCACATACAGAAATATTTATGTACCCAAACACACATACGTTAAAAGAAACCAACAAAAAACCTACATAGGTCCACATACAAAATCTCAAACACACACATTGAGAGACATTAACGTAAACTGATTTATGTTTAAATCCAAAGATATTCACAAAGACACAAAATATATACAAAGAACACAGATACACATAAAAGGAATTAAATCCAAAAACACACATAAATTACACACTTTGGTGCATGAACTAACAGACACACACCAAAAAAACACAAAAAAAATGCTTTTTCATTTGCAAAGATATTGATGCAAGAAAAACTGTGTGAACTTCTACAAACAGACAAACATGCAGATAGACAGAAAGACATGTATACACATCAACACAGAAATACATACAGATGCCCAGAAACATATACCCATACACAGTGATAACAACTTAGCAACAAACATGGATACACATGCATGCACAGAAGGAACCACAGAACTATATTCTGTTTGATTTCCAGATGGCACAGAATCAGTTAATACCACTTGAGAAAACTATCCCCTACAGTGATTACAACCTATATTATTATTACCAAACAAAAACTTATATTTCTACCATGGAGAGGATTAATGAGACAGGACAAATATTCCAGTATTTAAACAGGGGTGAATACATTCAGGTGTGCTTTAAGAAAGTCCCTGATTTTTATTGATAAGTTGTATGCTTCACTCCAGTACTTTTGCATTTGAGATATACCGACCCTTAGATTTACTTTCTCACACATAAAAATGTTCAGAAATCATGTTTGTGGAAATATTTATATTCCATTAAAATGGGCTTTGGAGAGAATATTAAGGACAATACCAGACAGTATTTAATAGAAGAAAAAAAAACTACCTTCGAGCAATTAAATTCTAGTAAGCTCCCATTCTTGTTTTGCTGAAGAAGCATCTCCTGGTAGAAATGTGCCACCAAATACACAGCATCATATATGTTATAACCTGCATCACCAAATACCATGTCAGATGTATGTGAGATTAACCATTCCAATGAGGCATTGGATGAGCAGTTCTTCAGTGTCTTACATGTAGAAGCTAAGGCCTCACAGTTAATGTTCATCCACTCGAAACCTGCCATGTATGTTGTGGGTTTGGTAAGACCCAAAGACTGGACAAACTTTTGAAAACCAGAAATCTCAGCATGGTGGTATGCAAAAGCTAGAGTGCTGTGTGGTGAGTCAACAATAAAGTTGCTCTTCCTTGTAGTGAAATCCCACTGTGAGGTGGTGACCCATATTTTCTCAATACCTAGAGATGTCCATGTTTGAAAGCTTAGAGCTAGAGTACTGTCTGAGTCACCATAAATAATAACAACATTTGAGCCTGATTTCATGATTTCATTATAATACCTTCCAGCTCTCGACATGTATAAATGTCCGTCAAGTGGAATCATGTTCACAAAGGCAAAGCAGACTATATGTTGCTCCGTTTCTCTCCTCAAATATGAGAGAAACTCTATACCATCATCATTGTCTGAGATGGTCAGCCCAACCCAGTTCCATCTGAAGTGAAGTATGACAGAGACCATGGCCAGGGCTAGAGATGTATCCCTTGAGGCCATCTGATACAAATAAGGATATTGTTCATGATCATTCAGGGTAGAATGGAAGGGTCCAAAGGTAAGCTGAACAAACTAGGAAACAGGAGGGAGCCTGAGTTAACATTCACTTCTAAAAACTGTTTAAACAAGTTTTATGCAGAGTTCTTAAACACCCCTTTATTTGTTATTTCTACCCTCATCTCCACTTCATAAAAGGAAGTAGAAAGCACATGAAACCTGTAAACAGTACCCTTGAACAACATTGTTGCATATAAGTGTAAAGCAGTTTCCCCCTCACAAATTTTTTAACATATGAGAAATAAAGCAAGAGAATCAGGATCTATGGAAACCCCACCATGTAATATCCCACCTTCACAAAACTTTGGGTATCCAGGTTTTTTCCAATCATTGAAGATTTTTCCCAGGTTGGTCCTGAAAGCACCACAGCACAGTACAATAGGTCATTACACCTATAATTAAGTAACCTGTAGGCTTTTGTGGGAGACATAATCTCATTGTTTAATTGTGGCACAAATTTACAAGGAAGTGGTACAATAGTAAAAAATAATGATGCATTTGGTAAGAGAGCATGTTTCCTGTTGACTTCATCCAAAGAAAAAGCTAATGGCAGTGCAAAGTGAATGTTTCCAGGTGTCAATCTGTAAAAGATAATAACGTTAATAGGGACAGAGTACAATAGATATTTATATGTAATCAAGACAAGGATTATCCTTCTCAAATGCATTTCCAAACAGTCTCAAATATCAACACAAATCTTCTGTGTCCTCTTGATGTGACTACATAATAAGCTGGAGGTTTTTAGAAGATGTATACTTGATGAGAGTACATGTCACACAAATAAGAAAGCAATAGTTATTTTTAACAGAGAGCTTAGTCAGTATCTTTCACAAAGAGCTTTGTCAATTTTTGGTTTTTGAGGACTTACCCACAATAGAAAGAAAAGACCACAGGCTTTTACCACACAATCAACCTAATCATAATTTTGTTTTTAAATTATTGAGCAATTTGGAAAATACACATGATGTGTGTGCCATTGAGTTTGTTGTGTTCTCTTATAAAATTCATTAAATTGGGTAAAGCAGTCAAAAATATAAGGCTTATGCACAATAATTGTCTGGGATACATTTGGGTTTTATGTACAAAATCCTTCAGTAGGCAAAATATTTAACATATGCCATCCTCACAATCTTCAGTTATTGTTTTCCTTTCTGATTTAACTGTTGTGGCTATAAAACATTTTAAGAATTTATTTTTAAATAAATTCAAAACCTACAGGTACATTTTATGAAGATCTATATCCACATTAATCTGTGCATATAGGCAGGATTGATACTCTTTTAGGCCATAAATTGAAAATATATTCAGCGGATTTTAACTCTAATTTTATGTAGACTAAATTGACCTCAAGTATATGGGATCACACTTGTACTAGTCCTTAAGTGCAGAAATTAGAGAATGTCCTGACTCCGCATTATTTTCCCCTATTTACACTGAAATGTCATATTCAACACTAGATATATCTGAACAACTTAAGTTTTGCTTTACAAAACATCTTTTGAATGTCTTTGTTATTACATGATTATGACCCTGGCATCCTACAGAGACTTGAATATGCCAGAATTGCAGCTTTTTAAAATACAAGACACTAAATTGTAAGGTGCATGGAAAAAGTTTATCTATGTGGGATTGACTTTGTCTATGCTGTGAATCTCAATCTTTAAATCAATGAAATGTTTTGACCTTTGGTGAACACAGTAGCCAGAGACAGCAACATAGGTAGGAGAAGGGCAGCTTCACACAGATCAAGACAGAAGCCCAAAGAAGCAACATGTAAGGAATACAGGTGAGCCAAGAGTCACATGGCAGGATAGATTAATGAAAATGGGTTGGGAAGATGAAGAAGCTAGCTATAAATGGTCACACAGCATGAAATTTTTATAAGTCTCTGAGTCATTTTGGATGGCTTAAAGAACTGTGAGCGGCTAGGAACTCTGGGAAAGCACATCTGTGAGCCTGGACAACAGGTTAGACTGGACCAGACACCCCATTGTAACAGTTTATGGAGTTTTTGTGTAATAAAAGTAGGTAATAAATTATTTGGAAAAGAATAATACCAATTTGGGCTTTGTTTTGGAAAAAAACTCCCATATCTTCATGCCAATTTATATAATCTCATCAATAAAGATTAAATACATAGCTTTATTCTGAAAAATTAACACTGAGTTTAATGCAATCTATTTCCTGGTTTTAAATTTTACCATAGTGGTATGTTTATGTGTAACTTAAAATTTATGTATTTATTTTAAAAATTAAAATAATCTTATTACACCAAGAACTCCTCACTATAATGTTGCATCAACCAGCTTTTATTAAACTAAGTATAGCTCACTCTAACAAGGAGTACACTGCTTCCAAGGGGTCCAAGAGCCCAGATTAGACCAACGAGGCTTCTTGAGAAACAGACACAGCCAGGACAGATTGCACCAAAATCAGCTCCCTGATATTCAGACACAGCCTGTATTAATCTGAAAAAGCAAACGGCAGTCACCAGTGCAAGAATGCATATAACAACATAAGGAAGAATGTGACACCACCAGAATCTGGAGGTTCAACAACAAAAACTGATTATGACAATAAAGGAGGAACAGAAGAAAATGACTTTAAAAACAACATTGTAGAGATAAAAGGGGCCTTAAAAGAGGAAAATAAAAAACTATTTAAAAATATTTTAAAAAAATAAACAACGAAATTGGGGAAAACCAACAAATCCCTAAAATAAAATCAAGAAAGAGCAATCAAACATGCTAAAGTAACATTTCAAGATTTAAATATTAAAATGAAGCAATAAAGAAGACATGAGACAAAGCAATGCGGAAAACAGAGTAGTTGAAGAAATTAACTGGAACTACAGATGCAGACAAAACAAAAACATGAAGAGATGGAAGAGAGAATCTCAGGTGGGGAAGATTCAAGAGTTGAAATAGTAACATAAAGCAAACACTAAAACCCAAAAAGTCATTAGGCAAAACATTATGGAAATATGGAAAACTGTGCAAAGACCAAACCTAAGAATAATAAGAATTGAAAAAGGCAAAGTATTCCAGCATAAAGGCACAGAAGATAAATTTAACAAAATAATAGAAGAAAACATTCCTTATAAAAGTAGAAAGTGCATCTAAAGTTACAAGAACCATACACCTAGCAGATGAGAGCCCTCAAAATAATCTACTCATCACATAATAAACAAGGCAATAAAACAAATTAATAATGAAAGAATATTAGGAGCTGCAAAGAGGAAAGGCCAATGACTTATCAAGGGAAACACATCAGAATTGCATCAGACTACTCAATGAAAGCCAGAAGTCCTGGTCAGATGCTACACAGACACTAAGAGATCATGGTTACCAGCCCAAACCACTATTCTCAGAAAAAAAACTATCACCATAAATCGAGTAAACAAGATATTTAATAATAAAACCAGATTTAAACAATGTCTAACAAAAACAGAGAACAATGGGAAGTGTTAGAATTAAAATTACAACCTAAGAAAATCAGATATACTCATAAAATAACAAGCAAAAAATAATCCCACAGAAGAAAAACCTAAAGAAGGGAAAAGCATACACATTGCCACCAAATATAACACAAACAAATTATCACTGGGCATTCATATCCCTAAATATCCATTGATTCAATTCTCTAATAAAAAGATAAAGCCTAACAGGATAGGTAAAAACAGAATCTATTCTTACAAAAAAGAGACACACTTCAACTTCAAAGACAGACCCTGCTTCAGACTAAAGACTTGGGAAAAACTTTCCAATAAAACAGACTTAAGAAACTAGCTGGTGTAGCCATCCTAATATCTAACTAAATAGACAACAAATTCAAAACAATCAGAAGGGCATTATTTATGCATCTCAGCAAAAATCCATTAACATGAAGTCTCAGCAATAAACATTTAGGCCCCAAATACAAAGGTACAAACATATATAAATGAAATATTACCAAAGCTTAAATCACACAACCAAAAACACACATTAATTAGTGAGAGACTTCAATCCCCACTGTCATCAACAAAGAGGTCTACCACACAGAAACTGAACAGAGAAAAAAGAGAAACTACAGATGTTATGACTCAAAAAAACTTGATATATATATACAGAATTTTCTACCCAAACACAAAAAATATAAGTTTTTCTCAGTACCCAATAAATCTTTCTCTAAAACTGACCACATACTGAAGGCAAATATGGATATATAAAAAATGGGAATAACCCCTTGAATCCTGTCAGATCACCATGGACTAAAGATAGAGTTCAACAACAAGAAAAATGACAGAAAGCCTACAGATTCGTGAGAACAGAATATCTCTTATTTGAAGAAGTAAAGAAAGATATCAAAGACTTCTTACAATTCAATGAAAATGAATATACAACATCCCAAATCTTATGAGACACTATGAAAGTAGTGCTGAAGGAGAAAATTCATTCTCCTAGATGTCTACATATAAAACTCGGAGAAATCTCACACAAGAGACCTAACAGCACAACTATAAGCTTAGAAGTAAAATTAATTCAAGACCAGATCAATGACCTGAGTAGACCTATAACCATGAAGGAAATATAAGCTGTTACTAAAAGTCTCCCAGTCAAAAAGAAGCTCAGGACCAGATGGTTTCAGCACAGAATTCTACCAGATTTTCAAAGAAGAATTAATACCAATACCCTTTAAATTGAATCGAACAAAAGAAACAAAAAAAAATTCAAACTATTCTTATGAGGCTTCAGTCTCTCTGACACCCAAGCCCCACAATAATGCAACAAAGAAAAAATTTACAGACCACCTCACTCATAAATAGTGATGAAAAAATTTTCAGTAAGATGATGGCAAACTGAATCAGGAATACATTAAAAAATCAGCCAGCATAATAAAATAGGCTTCATACCAGAGATGCAAGGATGGTTCAACATATCTATATTCTTGTGTCTATATGATCCATCCTATAAACAACCAGAAAGGAAAAAAAAAAACACATAACCATCTTCCTAGTTTCTGAAAAGCCTTTGAAAAAATCGAACACTCCTTCATGATAAAGGTCCCTCATGAGATTTCAGGAATACAGGAGAAATACATGAACATAATAAAGGTCATATACACCAAGCTCTTAACCAACAACAAGCTGAATGGAAAGAAACTGAAATCAATCTTTCTAAAATTAGGGAAAGCCAAGGATGTTCTCTTTCCTCATGCCAGTTCAATATATTTCTTGTCTTCATTAAAAACATAAGAAAACAAAAGGAGATAAAATTGGAAAGGAAGATGTCAAAATACCACTCTTTGCATATGATGTCATAGTATACAGAAGTGACCTCCAAAATTCTACCAGGAATCTCCCACAGCTAATAAAAAACTTCAACAACATAGCAAGATACAAGGTTAACTCAAAATTTCAATGACTCTCCTATACAAAAACAAGAAAAAGCCTGAAAAATATCACACTTTTCAATAGCGGCAAATAGAATTACATATTGTAGGGTAACATGAAGCCAAAGAAGTAACAGACCTGTATGAGAACTTTAGAATTATTGAAGAAAGAAATTAAAGATGCTACATTAAATATAAAGATCTCCGATGCAATTGTAGAGATGGGATCAACATAGTAAAAATGGCAGTCTCACCAAAAACAATCTACAGATTCAATGCAATCCCCATCAAAATTGCAAAACAATTTTTAAAGACATTGACAGAACAATACTCAACTTCATAAGGAATAACAAGAAGCCCAGGATTACTAAAGACAATACTGTTCAATAATAGAACTTCAGGAGGCATCACCATGCCTGACTTCAAACTCTATTGTGGAGCTACAGTAAAAAAAAAAAAAAAAAGCTGGCAAAGAAATAAACTTGTGGATCAATGGAAGCAAATCAAAGACCTTGACATTCATCCATCCATACATATACATAGCTGATTTTTAACAAAGAAGTCAAAAATATACAACGGAAGAAAGATAACATCTTCAACAAATGGAGTAGGCAAAACTGGGTGGCAGTGTGTAGAAAAGGGCATATAGACTCATTATACATCACCCTTCAATAAAACAAATCCAAGTAGGTCAAGGATCTCAGCATAAACCCAGTTAAACTGAACAAGATAGAAAATAAGTGGAAAATTTTCTTCAACACCTTGGCACAGCAGGTCACATTCTAAAAACAATGCTAGTAGCACAGACACTGTGTGCAAAATAAAAAAAATGGGACTTCTGAAACTGAGGAGCTTCTGTAAGGCAAAGGACATGGTCAATAAGACAAAAAGACAACTGCATAATGGGTAAAACTTTCACTAACCATTCATTAGACAAATGACTGTTTTCTAAAATATTTAGAGAATTCAAGAAATTAGAGATCAAAAATCCATGAAACAAATAGAAAAATGGAACACAGAGTTAAAAAGAGAATTATCATAACAAGAATTTCAGAGGGTGAGAAGACAATTAAAGAACTGCTTGACACTCTTAGCTCTAAGAACATGAAAATCAGAACAACCCTGAGATACCACCTTGCACAGGTTAGAATGGCTAAGATCAAGAACAATGATGTCAGTCTATGCTGGAGGGAATGTGAGCACCAAACACTTCTCCATTGCTGGTGCCAGTGTAGATTAGTGTGAAAGTTCTTCAGAAAACTAAAGATCAATTTATCCAAAGATCCAGCAGTACTGATATTGCGCATATACCCAATGGACACATTTTCTTACATTGTGGCCATTAGCTCAATTATGGTCATAGCAGCATTAATTCTAATAGCCAGAACCTGGAAACAACATAGATGGCCATCAAATGAAGGATGGATATAAAACGTTTCGTAATTTAAACAATGAAATAATATCAGCAGTAAAAAAAAAAAAAAAAGGTGACATCCTGATAATTGCAGGCAAATGGATAGATCTGGAGAATATCATCCCAAGTGAGGTGTCAGCAACCTAGAAAGACAGTTCATGGTATGTACTCACTAATAAGTGGATTTTAGATGTAATACAAAGAATAACCAGGCTACAATCCAGACTACACATAGTAGCTAGGGATTAGGAAATAGGAGAGACATCCATAGATTCCCCTGGAAAGAGAAAATAACGTTCCTCTAAGAACATTGTGATCACAGTTGTGAACAATAAAGGGGAGGTGAGAAGAGAACATGAAAGAAAGGGTTCTTGGGGATAACAGAGAGAGGGAGAGCAAAGAACTGGATATCCTAGTAGAGAGAGCGATTGTGGGTTTAGAGGGAAACATGATACTATGGAACACTCAAGAACCCACAGGATGAGCCCAGCTAGGACTCCAAGAAGTAGTGAAGACACAGCCTACATTGGCCTGTCGTTATTATCATATGAATGAGCATCCAAGTCCATTATAGAACCTTCATCCAGCAGCTTATAGAGGCAGATGTAGAAATCCAAAACTAAACAGTAGTCCAGCTGAAAGTAACTGGGAGAGATTTCATTAGAGGAGGGATTGGCATGATGGTGAGATCCAGGGAATGGGCAATCCCTTGCTGTTGGGAGCTCCTGGACCCTGAAATATCATCTGACAGACATTCATAGAATGAATCTGGACTTTCTGTATGTTGATGAGCTTGGAAAAGAATGGGCAGTTCCTGGAGCCTCTTACAAATGGACCAGAGTCTATCTCAGGTCCATGCACTGGCTCTTCAAATCCTATCTCTAGTGGGAAAACATCTCTCTCAGCTTTGATACCTGTGGGAGGAATTGGGCCCTACCACAACTGGATTTGTGAGACCAATTAAGCACTTTCAGGGCATGGGGAGAGGCTGTGGGTGACTTTGAGAAGAGGCAGAAAAGGTAGCAGTAGGGAGGGTGAATAAATAAAGAAACGAAAATCAATGTTCCTTTTTCAAAAAAAAAAAAAAAGGAAAACACACTAGGATTTTGAGATCAAAGTTTGTGAAAATCAAACACTAACTCTAGCATACTAAACATTAACAGGCATCCATTACCTGAGCTGTTAGAGCCACCTAGTGGACTAAAGTGCTATCTTTGAAAACAAATGTATATTGGCTAAGGTTGGTAAAATATTGTGATATAATTAATAAAATTACTGAAAGTAAATCATAAAAGTGAATGTGATATAAATGTCAGAGATTAAGCTGCTTAGATATAAAGAGAGAAGTTATGTGCTTCTTAAATGACGACAATTAGCTAGTCAGTAACCCCTCTCTCCATATATTCATTTGTTGCCATAACATGCCACAAATTCTCTGAGGCAAGTGAGCAGTGAATAATGAACCACAACTCTTAGGTATAGTCTCACTTTTCAAAGACTGCAAACATATCATTTACCACACACACAATCTTTCTTTACTCTAAAGAGAAAGAGAAGAGGGGCTGCAGAGATGAGCCACCAGCTAAGAGCACTAGCTGCTCTTTTAGAATTCCCAGTAAAGACTTGGTGGCTCATAACTTTCCATAATATGGTCTGATGCCTTATTCTGGTATTTAGAACACTCATTCATAAAATACAAACAAATAAAAATATTAAATAGAAAGAGAGAAGAAATGAACTTTGAAATTAAATACCAGTGGCCATGTATATTGTTATGTATGAAGAAACGAACACATGCGAAGTTTCCAGGGGGGAGATTTCCTACTTACAGTCTTGATGCATCCCTAGAAGACATATTGTAACCACATGCAGAGAATCTGAGGGAGTAAGTGAATATCTATGATATTTGTAGCAAGTATTAGTTACCCCAACAATGCATTAGGATCTAAAAGAGGTGAAATATCCATCACTCTACTCTACTCTATGGTAATTTATTTGCATCCATTTAGGATAATATTCATTAAAATAAAATGAGGATTTTTAGCAAACATCACCTCCATTGTGCTGTAAAAACTGTGAAGAAACGAACTACATGTAACTAATTCATGTTGAGTTCTTTTTTTTTTCTCACCTTCCAGGGTTGGAAGTTGGAGATTACCTATGAAAAAATATTCTGTGGGAACTTTAAAAATAAAAAAAAGCAAAAAGTATCTAAAATATTTTGGGTGGCTTATTAGTGTGCAGGTTGGCAGAACAGGGCAGATCATTCAAAGAACTGTTCTGATGCTAATCTACCTGGCTGCTAAAGAAATATTCACAATGACATTTACATAGAAAATACAAAGGCACTTACAGAGAAGATAAATACTCTCTAAAATCCTCTGCCTTCATTTTCCACCGCACTGGCCATAGCATAAAGGCACATTTATCGTCTGTTTTATTCATCTCTTCATTCTCCTGCATTTTCCAATAGCACCTGGGATGAATGAAACTTGCCACATGAAGTGGAATGTACATGGCCAAGAAGAGAAAAATCAGAGTGAACATAGATTTCTGCTCTAAGCCTGGGAAATTGGGAGTGTGGCATGCCATGCTGATCAGCACATCAAATGGGCATGTAGGTATCCCCACCTGGTTTTATTTCTGTGGTCAAATGAGAGGCTACATCTGCATTTACAATTCCTTTTCTATTTTGTGCAGTTGTGCTCTAACCCATTGAGAATATTTTGAAGATTTTCTCCCTGGGGCTCTGCATCTTTTATCCACTTTCCTGTGATAAAAGTTGGGTGATAAATATATATGAGGATAGTTCAGATAGTTTCATTACATCACCTTTCTTTGTGGAAATTAGTGCCCCTGGGAAGATAGCATTTTGGGAAAATTTGCCTCATCAATCTGTTTGTGTTAACAGCTTTAGAGCTGACACCAGTGCATCTTGTTAGATGATACACAGTGGGACGTACATTACTGTTTCAGGAGAACTCACAAAGTCAGAATTCATGGTTCAGCACTGGAAATTTTATCACAAATTCTATGTTATGAAAAATCAGCTTCATATTTAGAGCATTTGAGTTCCACACAGCATGAGAGTGTAGCCTACTCTGCATCAATAACTGGTACAGAATATTTACATAAGCCTGAGGTTTTATTGTCTTAAAGCCAATAATAGGCACACATTGTGAGTTTTCTTAAATCCTCCTCTTCCAAAACATTTCAGCTTATCATAGAGCCACAAATTATTTACATATTAAATGTAAATTTTCAAAATTTTTAAGAAGATCAAGATAGAAAACCATGATAAGGTGTTTCATTTCAAATACCACATAAGAACTATCACTCCTCCTTCCTCCACCCAATTATAATTAATCAGCTGAGCTTAATATTTGATTTCTAAACCAAGATCTTCCTTCCTTGATTTACAGTTCTCAGAAATCAAGACCTTATTTTGGCCTATTTTTTCTGTGTTATCCTGACTGTGTTAGCTCATTTCATAGTATCATACAGGCTGTAAAGAAGTCTCCCTGAGTATCTTAGAAAAAATAAAAAACTGAGAATTGACCTTCTTTTACCATTTTTTCCTAGCTATCTATAGTTTTCACTCATGAAACTCACTGTCAGTGTGAGGCAGTTTGACAAGTGTGGGATAAAGAGCTTCTTTCAGGGGATGTGACTGTAGAGAAAGTAGGACACATGGAGGCAAGTCTTCACTGTGGGTGGTGACAAGTCTAATTTACTATATGAGATGAGTCCAAGAGAGATCCTCTTCTCCTCTTATTTTTATTGTACATTTAAATTAGACAGATAAAAAGTGCATGAACTCTGCTTCTCTGATGATGTATTCTCAGGGCCTAAGATGGGGATACAGAGTAATAAGACAGGAAAAGTCTTCCACAAAAAGACAATGTCATTTTACCTTTCATAAAAATAACAAAAAGAGACTCTGAAGCCTCCCAGTCCACAGCCAAATAAGAGATGAGTAGCTTCCTGACCCTCAGGCTAAGTAGAGACTGTCGTCTCTGAAGCCCAGCCCGGGGACATAGGTGCTAGCACCCCAACTATTCCCAGCTCCATAACTAAACCAAAGAATCAATGAATCAAAGAGGTGGTGCTTTGATAAAGTCAACAGAATAGATAATCCCTTATCTGAACTAACCAAAAAGCAGAGAGAGAGAGAGTATCCAATTTAACAGAATCAGAAATGAAAAGGAGGACATAACAACAGACACCCAGGAAATTCAGATGAATATCAGGTCATACTTTGAAAACTTATACTCCACTAAATTGGAAAACATAAAAGATAAAGACAGCCATCGGAAAAGGTACTAATTACCAATATTAGATCAAGATAAGATTAAAGACTTAGACAGGCCTATAACACCAAAGGAAATTGGAGCTCTTATTAGAAATTTCCCAAGTGTAAAAAAAAAAAAAAAAGCCCAGAACCAGATGGATTCAGTGCAGAATTCTACCAGACACTCAAAGAAGAACTAATACCAGTACTTCTCACACTTTTCCATACAGAAGCCACATTGCCAAACTCTTTTTATGAGGCTACAACCACCCTGATACCCAAGACACCCAAAGATGAAACAAAGAAAGAGAATTACAGACTAATCTCCCTCATGAACATGGATATAAAAATACTCAATAAAATTCTGGCAAAGTAAAGCCATCTACATATCAAAAACATCATCCACCACAATCAAGTAGGCTTCATCTCAGAAATGCAGGTATAGTTCAACATACAAAAACTGTGAATGTCATCTATCATATAAACAAAATGTAATTTTAAAAAAACCCATGATCATCTCAGTAGATGCTGAAATGTATTTTGACAAAATGCAACACTCCTTCATGATAAAAGTCCTGGAGATATCAAGAATACATGGAAAATACCTAAATATAATAAAGGTAATATACAGCAAGCCCACAGCCAACATCAAACTAAATGGAAATAAATTCAAAGTAATCACGCTAAAATCAGTAACAAGACAAGGCTGTCTACTCTCCCCTTATCTATTCAATATAGTTCTCAAAGTTTTAGCTAAAGAAATAAGAGAACAAAAGTAGATTAAAGGGATACAAATTGGAAAGTAAGAAGTCAAACTATCTCTATTGGTAGATGATATGATTGTATACATAAGTGACCCTCAAAATTCTCCCAGGGAACTCCTACAGCTGATAGACACCTTCAGCAAGGTATCAGGGTACAAGGTTAATTCAACAAAATCAAAAGGCCTACGTTATGCTAAAGATAAACGGGCTGAAAAAGAAATAAGGAAAATATCAGCCTTTATTATACCTGCAAATAGCATTAAATATCTTGACATAACTCTAACCAAAGAAGCATTAGACCTGTTTGACAAAAACTTTAAGTCACTGAAGAAGGAGATTGAAAGGATATCAGAAAATAGAACGATCTCCCATGCTCCTGGATAGGTAGGATCAACATAGTAAAAATGGTGATTTTACCAAAAGCAATCTACAGATTCAATGCAATCTTCATCAAAATCCCAACACAATTTTTTGCCATCCAGTTTGGTCTTCAAAGCAAGTTTCAGGACAGCTAGGACTGTCACACAGAAAACTCTGTCTGGAACTTGCTTTGAAGATCAGGCTGGCTTTGAACTCACAGAGATTCTCTTGTCTCTGCTTTCCAAGTGCTGGGACTAACAGTGTGAGCCATGGCTTCTTCTGCCTGTTCCTAGAGTCTTCTTAGTCTTGTAGCCCCACCCACACTACCTGTCTGCCTTTTGCCAATTATCACTTATTATTAAATTTACAGGCGGGGGACAATTATTTATGATGGAATAACTTCATCCCCCTACAATTTTTGTAGATTTTGGGTGGGTTTGTAGTTGTCTTCCCTATCTCTTAAATTAATTGTGGTTTGAACTGTATATGTCAGATATTTTAAAAATTACAGAAGCTGGCTTCCTGGGTCCATTCTCTTGGAGTGTTTTCCAACCCTTTATCATTACAAAATACCTATGATTTATGATGAGGTATAGTTCTCCAATACAGCAAAAGAACGGATTCTATTTTTATATTCACTCTATTATTCCTGATTATATGTTTCATTTTAATTATTTTTTAATATATCCTGACCATAGTTTCCCTTTCTTTGTCTCTACAATTTTAAGTCTTCCAGTTCCTTTTATTATGTTCCCTTTATCTCTTTTCCTTCCATTCCTCTGTTTTCTTCAGGAGAGAGGAACACCCCAGGAATATAAGGCGAACATCTCATAACAAGATACAATAAGACTAGACACAAACTCTTATATCAAATGTGTGTGAAGCAACATAGTAAGAGGGAGAGTATCCCAAGAGAAGAAAACAGTCATGGACACCCCAACTCCCACTGTAGAGTCCAATAAAAACAAGAATAAAATCCATTGCATACATGAAGAGGATAGGGTGATTGAGGTTCAGTCTCTTTGAGCCCTTATAAGCCTTCTATAGTTGATATTGGTGAACCATGTTCTCCTGGATTTCTCAAAGCCCCTGGCTTCTACAATTTTTCCTAGCCCTCTTCTTTAGGATTCCCTGTCCAAAAGAAGAGATTTTGTATTAGCTCGAGTTTTATCACTATAAAGAGATACCATATGATTTTTACATAGAAAATATGCCCTTGTACCTGACTTACAATTCAGAGGTTTTAGTACATTACTATCATGTTTTTAAGCATGCTGCTATGTACGGAGACATGGTGCAGAAGAGTAAACATTATACATGTGGATCAACAGGCATTAAGAAGTGGAAATGAGCCAGTAAGCAGCTTCAGCTAAGACCTCAAAGCACACCTCTAGGAACACGCCTCCCCTAAACATGCCACACCTAGTCCAACAAGGTCACAAATCCTCATGTTGCTACTCCTAATTTGAGGGTCATATTATTTAAAACCACTATGCATCTGAGGGAGATTTTCAATTTGAACTCTTTACCTAATGTTTTATTTTGAGTCTTCGCATCTACTTCAAGCAACTGCCAGGCAAGCCTTTCTGATGAATACTGGACTAGACACTAATCTTTTAGTAGATATGAATATCATTATTAATTTTTACATTGATTATTTTTCTATGATTTATTTCTGGGGCATCCATTCTCTGATTCTAAGCATGCAGGTAGTATTAGGCATATGGTCACTCTGATGGGGTGGGTCTTAAATTATGCCAGTTATTAGTTGAGAATCCACAAATTATGTGCCTCCATTGCTCAAGCACATCTTGAAGGTTTAGCCTACAAACATAAAATACCTAGAACAAAAAAATGTGGCACCTCCTTGGTGGTCACAACCTTAACACAAAGCATTATTCCAAAAAGTTTACCAAGAAAATGTAGAGGAAAACCTGGGCATCTGTAAGATGTTCTCAGTCACTATTGGCTTCCATTGTCTACAAAATGAGAATATAAGCTGCTGGAGTATGTAAAGGGAAAAATTTGGTTCATATTTTTGTTTCATTTTGGGACAGCATCTGTTATTTATACTGACCTGGATCTTGTAGTCAATCCCCAGCTTCAACCTCAAAAATGCTGTGGTTATAGGTGTGGTCTAGCAAGCCCAGCAATTTAGGTGACCTTTAACTCTATTTCTCTGATGTTTTATCATTATATGCTCTCACTATGTTATATATCTCAAATGATGTATATCTCAAAAGGTTACTTACAAGTGTTTTAAGAAAAATAAAAGCTGTTCGTGTAAATTTTAATTTGATGCCCAATCTGATTTATCATTAGAATTTTCAACATTTCCTCATTTTGATCATTTCTATGACTCAAATTTACAGCACTGGGATTAGTTCTAGATACCAGCTCCAACAGCACTGGGTCCTAAATGATTTATAGAAGCTTAAATTATTTCTCTACTAGCAACCATTGCAAACATCTGTAAAATGTCTGGAATCCTTTAAAATAGACACTCATTAATTTGGAAGCAAAAGGAGGCTTCCATAATAATTCTTCAGAAAAATTAAAGAAAAAAAATTCCTAATTTCTTTAACTGGTAGTTTGAGGTCTTCCCAACACCAAACTGAATTTCTTTTAAGTCTATAGTGACTGGCAAAATGATTGACACTACTTATGGAATCTGTTGTTTTATTTAACATTTTCTTCAGATCATGATATTTATTCCATAAGTATAGTGAACTGACCACATTTAAACTGGAATTTATCATATGATAACTAGTTGTCCCCTTCTAAGAGTATTATAAGTTTTACTGGGATAGTAGTATGAAACAGGATCAGTTCTCTCTTAGAGTCATTGAATCAGCTCTGTATACCCTTATGAATTTTTGTGTCTCAATGGATTAGTCATATATAATGGAGATAGTTGTATTATGTGATATTTTTCTCTTGCAGCATTTAGTGTTATTTTTTGTTCTACATATTTAACATTTTAATTATGCTATAAGGTACATTTTCTTTCAAACCTAGTTAGTGTTTTGTCTTTATTTTTAGAATCTTTAGAGACTTCACTTTTTCTCAGTTAGAAACTTATAGTTATGTTGAAAACACTATCAAGGCCTTGTGATGGGATTCTTCATTTTATTCTAATCTACTATTGTTAGCTTTGATCATTTTATAATGTGTCAGTGTTTCTTGATTTTTTGACAAGATGTTATAGATTTAACATTTCCTTCCCCCACACACACAATCTTCTATCATACCACACCTTAGATTGTCTAGGCCATTAATTGTATTCAGATAAAAATGATTTTTTTTCTGTGGTTCCTGATTAATTACAGAATTTTCTTCTCCAGAATTACATCCATTTCTATTTAATTTATTGTTTCTATTTCATTCTTTATGTCTTAGTGTTTTTCATTATTTCATCTGTTTGATTTCACTTGGCTTTCTTCAAGTGCTTTGATTTTTAATTGCCTTTCATTCAAGTTTCACAAAGATTCATTCATTTCTCTTTAAGTTTCTTAATATCTCTGTAAAGTAAATTTAATGTATTTCACTTGTGCTTCACCTGTGTTGGTATAGTTGGGCCTTTCTGCACTAACATATATGACATTGTTGGTGACATATTGCATTGAATGCTATTGATTTTATTCTTCGGGAAATGTAGGCAGAAGTCTAGAAAACTTTCTCTAAAATTTACCACATATTCAGTCATAAAGTAAATATCAATAGATACAAAAATGAAAGTAACACCTTGTATCATATCAGATCATTATGGTATAATCAGAGTTAAACAACAACAAAAAATCACAAAAGCCTAAAAACTCATGGAAATTGATCATCTCTCATTTGAATGACCTCTGGGTAAGGAAAGAAATAAAGGAAGAAATCAAAGACTCCCTGGATTTTAATGAAAACGAATCCACAACAATCCCAAACATGTGGGACACAATGAAAGCAGTGTTAATAGGAAAAACTCATAGCAATAGATGCCTAAATGAAAAATCTAGAGAAATCTCACTCAAGAGACTTAACAGCACAGCTGAAGGCTTTAGAATAATTAGAAGCAAATTCACCTAGAAGGCATAGACAACAGGAAATAATCAAACTTAGGACTGAAATCAATACAATAGAAACAAAGAGAACAAAATAAAAAAATCAATTAATCAAATAGTTGGTTCTTTGTGAAAGTCAACAAGATAGATAAACCCTTATCCAAACTAACCAAAAAGCAGAGAGAAAGTATCCAAATTAACAGAATCAGAAATGAAAAGGGGGGCATAACAAGAGACACCCAAGAAATTCAGAGAATTGTCAGTTCATACTTTGAAAATCTATACTCCACTAAAATGAAAAACCTAAAAAATAGTACAGTTTTCTAAATAGGTACCACTTATCAAAATTAAATCAAGATCAGATTAAAGACCTAAACAAACCTATAATACCAAAGGAAATTGAAACTGTTATTTAAAGTCTCCCAAGTAAAAAAAATCCAGGCAGAGTTAGTGGAGAATTCTACCAAACATTAAAATAAAAATTAATACCAATACTCCTCAAACAGTTCCATACACTAAAAACAGAGGGAACATTGCCAAACTCTTTTAATGAAGCCACAATCACCCTGATTCCCAACCCACTCAAAGATGAAACAAAGAAAGAGAATTACAGAAAAATCTCCTCATGAACATTGACACAAAAGTACTCAATAAAATTCTGGCAAACCAACTTCAACAATGTATCCAAAAAAATCATCCACCACAATAAACTAGGCTTTATCCCAGAGATGATTGTTCAACATACGTAAAACTGTGAATGTCATCCATAATATTAAAAAAACTGAAGGAAAAATCCACATAATTATCTCTTTAGATACTGAAAAAGCCTTTGACAAAATCCAATACTCCTTCCTGATAAAAGTCCTAGAGATATCAGGAATACAGGGAAAATATCTAAGTATAGTAAAAGTGATATACAGTAAGCCAGCAAACCAACCTCAAACTAAATGGAGATAAATTCAAAGTACTCCCACTAAAATCAGGAAAAAGACAAGGCTGTCTTCTCTCCCCTTATCTACTCAATTTAGCACCCAAAGTTTTAGCTAAAACAATAAGAGAATAAATGGAGATTAAAGGGATACAAATTGGAAAAGAAGTCAAACTATTTCAATTTGTAGATGGTATGATCATATACATAAGTGATACCCAAAGTTTTACCAGGGAACTCATACAGCTGATAAACACCTTCAGCAAGGTAACAGGGTACAAGATTAATTCAAAAAAATCAACAGCGCTCCTATACACTAAAGATGAAAGGGCTGAAAAAGAAATAAGGGAACCATCACCCTTTATAATGCCTGAAAATAGCATTAAATATACTAGGGTAACTCTAACCAAAGAAATACCAGACCTGCTTGACAAAAACATTGAGTCACTAAAGAAGGAAATTGAAGAGTATATGAGAAAATGGAAAGATTGCCCATGCTCCTGGCTAGAGAAGATCAAGGTGGTAAAAATGGCAATCTTACCAATAGCAATCTACAGGTTCAGTGCAAAATCCCCATCAAAATCCCAAGACAATTATTTACAGACCTTTAAAGAACAACACTCTTATGGAAAAACAGGAAACCCAGGAATGCCAAAAATAATCCTGTTCAATAATAGAACTTCAGGAGCCATCACCATCCCTAACTTCAAGCTATATTGTAGAACTACAGTAATACAAACAGCCTGGTTCTGGCATAAAAACAGACTGTGGATCAATAGAATCAAATTAAAGACCCAACATTAACTCACACACCTATAAACACCTGACTTTGCCAGAGGCTAAAAATATTCAATGGACTCAGATAGTGTCTTCAAGAAAAGGTGTTGGCATAACTGAATGGTAGTGAGTAGAAGAATGCAAATATATCCATTTCATCACCCTGCACAAAGCTCAAATCCAAATGGATCAAAGGCCTCAACATAAACACAGCTATACTGAACTTGATAGAAAAGAAAGTGGGAAATACCATTCAATGCATTGGCACAGGTGACCATTTCCTAAATATAAAACTGGTAGCACAGACACTAAGAACAATGAATAATAATGGGACCTCCTGAATCTGAGAAGCTTCTGTAAGGCAAACGACACCATCAGATAGACAAAATGACAGCCTACAGGATGGGGAAGGATCTTCACCAAGCCTACATCTGACAGAGGACTGATCTCTAAAATATATAGAAAACTCAAGAAAGTAGAGCCTAAAGACCCAAATAATCCAATTAAAAAATGGGGTTCAGAGCTAAAAAGTGAATTCTCAACAGAATTATAAATGGCTGAAAGGCACTTAAAAAACTTCTCAGCATCTTTAGCGAGAGAAAAATGGAAATCAAAAGAACTTTGAGATACCACCTTACACCTCTCAGATTGGCTAAGATCAAAAACACAGCCTATGTTAGAG
Organism: Phyllotis vaccarum; assembly: GCA_033318265.1. Taxonomy (NCBI): domain Eukaryota; kingdom Metazoa; phylum Chordata; class Mammalia; order Rodentia; family Cricetidae; genus Phyllotis; species Phyllotis vaccarum. The sequence goes on from JARWLC010000018.1 coordinate 12,903,768, forward strand.
AGGATGTAGAACAAGGGGAACACTCCTCCATTGTTGGTGGAAAAGTAAACTTGTACATCTACTCTGGAATGCAGTATGGTTATTCCTCAGAAATCTGGGAACCAATTTCCACAAGGATCCAGCAATACCACTATTGGGCATAAACCCAATGGATACACGTTTATACCCCAAAGGCATTATTCAACTATGTTTATAGCAACATTATTCATAATAGCAAGAACATGGAAACAACCTCAATGCCCCTCAACTGAAGAGTGGATTAAGAAACTGTGGTACATCTACAAAATGTAGTACTGCTCACTGCAAAAAAAAAAAAAAATCACATCCTAAAAATTTCAGGCAAATTGATGAATTTAATTTTTTAACTGTTAATGAGCTAACTGCAGAAAGACAATGGTTTGCAAATGCAAAGGCTATCTTTAGCCTAGAACAAGCATAGACATTATAACCCTCAAAGCCGATTCCAGTGACACGCCTTCTCCCAGAAATCCAAACCTCATAATCTTTATTCAACAGTCCACTAACTAAAATGAAATACATGAGTCCACAGGGGCCATTCTCATTCAACCATCATGCAGAGATCACTATCTGCTCAATGTACACAATAATTAGAAAGGAGATTTTGTATTCTAAGGGAGCTTGACCCAAATATGCACCATTGATACACTGTTTACATGGCTATAGATTTGCTCCACAACAGTCTGCAGCATCTTGACACAATTTCTGGCTCCTGTGAACCAGAAGAACTAATCTTGGGGGATAAAACAACTGCCTCTAATTAGGCTCAATGTCATCCCAACAGTCCTGATTATAAAAACTGGTGACACTGTTCTTCAAATGGAGGCTAAAGATATGGTGATTCTTCCCATTTATTTCTGCAGCAGACATGAGATCTCTTTGCATTCTCTCATCTCGATAGGCGTGAGTGTTAAGGAACATTAACTCAAGTCTACAGTATCCCAATACTAACATCATGATCCACATAAACAGAAAAAGAGATGTCTTAACTATAACTATGAGGAAAATTAATTAGAACACCTTTGCAAAGAATGTGCTCCATGGGGAAATGAGGCAAGTCAAACATGTGGTCCATGACCGCTGGACCAATCAAGAAATACCAAGAGATCCTGTTAAAGTCATATACTGAGTGATGTGGAAATGCCTTTCTGTGAATATCAAACTGTAAATAAAGAAGCTGTTTTGGGCCATGACAGGCAACATAGGAGAAGTAGGAGGAGAAGTTAGAGCATAGGTAGGAGAAGCAGGGCAGAGTCAGGCAGATCAAGGAAGTGTCGGGAGGAGCAACATGTAAGGAACACAGGTGAGCCACAGGCCACGTGGCAGACAGATTAATAGAATTGGGTTGATTTAAGATGTAAGAGCTAGCTAGCAAAGTTCCTGAGCAACAGAGTCAGGCAGCTATGGGTCTGGCATGGCAGGTCTATGGGTCTGGGCCTCTGGTGGCCCAGGACCATGAAACTCCACTGCAACAACAGAGGAATGAAGTTTCCTTGCTTCAAGGTCATTTAGGAAATGGGAAATTACTATACATCATCTGGTTGTAAGAACGAGAAAAATTGCTAAGGGTTTTGTTGGAGATTCCCACAGCCCTGTAGCCTTTATTCTCCCATGGTTTATTCTCCTACAGAAGAGTTTCTATAGCCAGAGGAAAAAATTCATCTAATTCAGCTAATCCATCAAACCAAGATATTCCCTCATCTTGGGAGTCAACCTAAGACAAGGTAATTACCATCTACCTGGGAATTTTATGATTTGAAAGTGAGCTGGTGACTATGACAAGTTTTTCCATCTAAATCCCTCCAGGAGGCCAGATAGGCTTCCTTGTCTACAGTAGGAAAACTTGACCAGTGTGTCCTACAAGTAACTCAGGTCAATGCCAGCAGCAAGAGCTGGAATACCTGATGATGAACATGAACAAAGCAGCCATTCACAGACCAGACATAGAGCAATTCAGGGAAACCAACCAGAGAAAGGGTATGTTCAGTAATCAAGGCCTGAGGGCAGAGGCTGATCTTGTTTTAGCCACACCCTCAGACAAGCTTGGCTTCTCCCAATTGGACAGCATCACTGAGATGGGCATCACTGACATGATGCCTTCTTTGAAGGAATTTCACATAATTGGCTTCTTTAGGCAAATGTTTTGAACTGTTCTGCTGAAAAATGGCTTAATAATTGCCTTTTAGCTCCTCTCCCAATAAAGACAAGTGAGTACAGATGACTTACCTGGGCTTGGGCCTGTGTGGCAATGGGTAATTGGTGAAGGCCAAGGGAAGTAATGATGGCCTACAGGCATGCCAGGTGCGCAGGCTTTGTCAGACTTGAGAATATGGGTGACATTGGCTCGGGATTGTCAGTGACACCTTGAATGTTGCTAGGATTGGACCTCAGGTGCCAAGGACTTCATTCCAAGTTCCACAGGGTACTCTGCTTGCTGTTTCACTGCCACTGATACCCTAACTTCTGAGGCATTTCTTGCAACTTTTGTCTTTGAGTGTTTATGCTGAAAGGAAATGTCACTACCCTAGATCAAATTCGGTCACTGGTACAGGTCAATGGAATAGCAAAAAAGAATCTCCTCCCTACACAGGAGATGGTCAGTCTCATTTTCTTTTAAAATTGTGCTTTGCCAAGTGCTAGATAGAAAATAATAATTTATTTGTATTTGCTTGCTACCATGACACGTACTTCTTTCCAGTGTGCTGGCTGTAATTTAGGATAGAGTAAATGTCTACAGAGGCATAGAAAAAAATTCCTACTTTGAAAACCTAAAGATTGAGTGTCAGGCTAAATCTCTCCTGAGTAGGTAGTCACCATCTTGGTGTTCCTGAATCTCATATAAGGTTTATATAGATATCTGTTATGGAAAACCTCTGTGTTGGAAGATAACAGGTTTTGGTGCCACATTATCGCAGTTTGAGAAAATATTCTATATTTTACGATAAAGGCTGTCTGATAAGGCATCTTTATGCAGATAGTATCCTGTGTTTGAAAAAGAGAATGTTCCTATAGCTCTGATAGGGTCACTGTAGAGATGTATGTGTTCAGTCCATTAAGAACTAACCATTGTTTTAGCTTTTACAGAATCCCAAAGAGATGCCATCACCCTTAAGTCAGCAGGAAGCAACCTTATGAAAGACTATGCCCCCTTTCCCAATAAGTTTTGTGCTCTGAGGGTTGTGGGTAATTATTATTCTAATTGAATACTTATAAGTTAAAATTGGGTGAAGGAGAGAACTATAATATAGCAACAAAGATTTCTTTTGAAAAAGAGAACGGGGATAGATAGGGTAGATAAAGGTAGATTGTTCTACCTATGTATACACAATTCTGGTGAATGTATGGGCTAGGCTAAAGACAATTTGCACTGGCATAGATATTTGTATATTGATACAAATGTAAAATCATTTTATATGTTTAATTGTGATAATTTGTACATTGGTACAAAGTTTAATCTGAAATTGCTTTATATAACCAAAGCAACTTGTACTTTGATATAAAACTGAATCTGTAACTATTATGTAAAACTGAATCTGAATTGTTATATTTTATATATGCATCTACCTCTGTTTAAAATATTTGCACATTATTGTCATGTACACTATGCAATTACTACCTTCATTTAACTATACAAGATATAATGTATGATTGCACTAGTTATGATATATGCACAAGATAGTTTATATACCTCTGTTTAGATGATATATATGTATATACATGTCTAAAATGCTGTGGCCACTTTACATGGTAATGTATCCCTGGCTAATGTTTGATAGTCATATTAAAAGTCATTGTTCAGAGATTGTACACCCCGTATATAGGTATTCTAATTTTTAGTCCAGGGTTTATTCCTTAAGACAAAAAAAAACCTGAAGTCAACATTACTTAAGATGCCATACTCTAGTCATCTCAGGTACAGGTTAGAATATCATAGATAGACAGGAATCTTCAACCATTTCATAGACCCAGAGAATATGGCATTTAACATTTGAAATTTGGCCACAAGATACACGATGACTCCTGGTGTCACTGCTCCTTTCCCAAGATGGTGTTGAGCATCAAGGATAATCCTTTGAATTTTGTCCTTTTGGCAGAGAATGGCCAGTTAGGTCAGGAACTGCCCTTGCCTTGATTGCTGACAGTACACACATGATGTCTAAGCTGGATGAACAAGTTGATGGATGGAAAATGATGAAACCTGCCTGGACAGGATAAGACGGTCCCTCCAAATTTGCCCTGCTTGTAAAAAGATCTGTCAGATACCATAGGCCTGTAGCCAATATGATAGATGCTCCAACAGCACACAAATCCAGAGGTGATTGTCCAGGTAGCTGTGTTGCTGTCCTCTCCCAAATTTTGGAAGCCACTACTTCCATGTACTTCTGACTTTCAGGAGATACATCTTCCTTCTCAGGTCTTGAAGGGGTTGAAGAATAGGTATTTAAGGTTACTACCCTATTATCCCTTAGAAAGGAGCATTCAGGTGTTGAATTTTAACTCTCCCAGATGAACATTTTGAAGTAATTTATACTCTCTACCAATATTCTAGAAATATATGATGTACTTTATATAGGTTAGGTTTTGGCCATAATTTGTACTTTATCCTCTCCTAGATACTACCTCATAATAAATCCTAATGTACATAGTCTTAGTTTAGACCCTTCTTAGTTAGACAAAAGGGGGAGATGTGGTGGGATTCAGGTGTCAGCTGATAAGATCCAAGGATGCTTATCCAAGGTCCAGGGCCCCTGAATTGTGTGTGGCCAACTCCATTGATAAGGGGCTGCTGGGACCCCTAAAAAGCTATTTTCCTGGTTCCTGGCTGCTGGAGAGACTGGTTTGGAATCCATCGTCCATTGGTCCAGATTTCAGTTCCTGTGCAGGATCCACTATAAGTTGTTACCTGTATGGTGAGTGTTGGTTTATATTTTAATAAATATCAATCTTGGATTGGTGCCTTCAAAATAAAACTCCACCTACATGTACTTAGCCCACTAAGGTCTTCAGCATCTGTCCTAAAGGACCTAAATGTAACCCTCACATATTGTGGCTCTTGTAAGGCAAGAGAACTAACAATTGGCTCACAAACTACTTCAAGTTAGGATTAAAATCATCCTAAAAATCTTGATTATAAACACATGTGAGACTGTTATCCAAATGGAGGCTACAATTTAAGGCCAAATCTGCTGAGCATTTCTAAGCAGACATGAGATCTCTTTGCACACTCTTATTTTGACAATTGTAAGGGTCAAGGTGCATTAACTCAAGTTTAAAGAATACCAATATTAAGGTGCTTAGCCAGGTAAACAGAAAACACAGCTCTCTTAATCCTGAGAAGACATAAGAAAACAAATTACTTATAACATCTTTTCAAAGAATGTGCACTAGTGGGAAATGAGGGAAGTCAAACATGTGGTCCACCACCACTTGACCAAGCAAATCATGACATGACAAGAAAAGATGCCAAAGTCATACACAGATGTGAAGTTTCTTTGTTTCAAGGTCATTGTAGAAACCTGGATATAAAAACACATCATCATCTGGTTCCAAGGGTTCCAAGAACCAGATTAATTCCTGTGAGATTGTTTGAGATTCCCATAGCCCTGCAGCCTTCTTGTGCCCATGGTCCAGTCTCCGGCAAAAAAGGTTCTAAAGCCATTAAAGGCAGAATAACCCTAAAATCAAGATTTAAAAAACAGGGTCCCATGGATTTGAAAAGCTTCACAAAGTCAAAGGACACAATCTTAGGAGAAAATAAAAACAGCCTGAGGAATTTAAAAAGTGCTTTACCATCTCGAAATCTGGTACAAGAACAATACCCAGATAGAAAAAATGTCAAAAAGTTAGTATCAAAAATATTCAAATTTTACAATAGGGTAGATATCTAAACCAAGAGCAAGATACTCAGATTTCTGAGAAACACTTAAAGAAATGATCATTTACCTTGTCTTCCTGTATAAAGTGTTGCATAGATGAGAGCTCTCTCTCATAAACTTTTTAAAATAGTAATGGAGGCATAAGAGATCTGGGAGAGAGTTTATGTAGAGGGATGTGAGTTTGAAAACACCACAGTGTTTATTTTCACCATTCAAGTACTCTCAGTGACACAATCATACGAACATCAAAAGAAGGTCAGAGTTTATTTCAAATAATATTGTTTATTAGACAAAGAGTAGAACTTCTGTTTCAATAGCCAGGTCTCATAAAATACACGTTTGATTGGAAGATTACAAGAGACAGTATGCAGAAATATAATAAACATGATTACTCTCTGTGTCATCTTTGAAAAATGAAAGAGTCTATAGAAAATGCAGACATGATGCATTATGTCTCAATAGGTGGTTTTGTATCAACACTAAAGGTGTCAGTATCAATTTAGGAAACATTGGCACCAAGAGGTGATTTCTTCTTGAGCTTTGAAAGAGAATTTCTCTCTGGTCTTAACAAAATGATGTAGCACTTGGGGAAAAAGATGCACCCCAGCAAGCCTGCACTAGAGGCCAAGATGGAGAAGACCTCCACAGCCACCATAACCTTGCCCTTGGTGCTATGATAGACTGGGAGAAAAGTCACCCAGACACTGCAGAACAGTAGCATGCTGAATGTCAACAACTTGGCTTCATTGAAGGTGTCAGGGAGATTCCTGGCCAAGAAAGCCACAATGAAACTCACTGCGGCAAGGGAGCCATGATATCCCAAGACACAGTAGAATGCTATTACTGATCCCTTGTCACATAAAATGATGATATGGCCATGCTCAGAGTGTGCATCAGTGTCAACAGATGGAGGAGACACTGCCAGCCATATTGCAGAGATAATAATTTGGATGAAGATACAGATAACAACAATGTAGTTGGGTGCCCTTGAGATCAGATAGTATCTCACTCTTCTTCCAGGAGCTGTGATTTTGAAAGCCAGCAGCACAGTAATTGTTTTGGCCAGCACAGTAGAAACAGCCATAGTGAATACCACTCCAAATGTGATTTGCTGCAGAATGCATGTTGTTGTGTTTGGATGGCCAATAAAGAGCAAGGGACACAGGAAACAAAAGATGAGTGAAACAAGCAAGGTGTAGCTGAGACTGTGGTTATTGGCTTTTACGATGGGCGTGTCATTGTACTTCACAAAAATCACAAAAATAACAAATGTGGATAAAGTGAAACACAAGACCATTAAGGTCAGGCACATTCCAAGTGGGTCTTCATAGCTCAGATATATCACCTCTCTGTGAATGCAATGGTTCTGCTCATCATTGGCATAGTGGGTCTCTGGACACTTCACACACTGATCCACATCTAGTGGAAAAAGGAAACTTTATGATTAGTAAAGCTTCAGTATTTTATAGCTACAATTCTTTTCAATTATGTGTGTTTCAGAATCATACCAATGTCTACATTTTTGTTAGGATTTAACTGAAAGACATTGCTACACAGCAATTTCTTATATTTCACAACATTGTTTCACTATCTTTACTTGTATATGTTTTTGTATATAATACTATTTTATAAAATTTTCCTTAATTGCTTTGCTGATTATTGTATGTGTTAATGCACAGAGGTCAAAAGACAACTTCTAAGAGTTGGCTACATTTTTCTACTACATATGGAGGAATTCAACACCCATTATAGTAAAATGGAATTTAGCAGCTGTGCCATCTTACTTGCCAAAAGTGTCCTTTACGGACCGTCATTTTACTGTATAGAATGGTGGGCAGTAGAAGAAGATGATTTGTCTGCCAATTGTATGTAGCCAAACCTAAAATAATAATCATTTGACTAATATGGACTGTGTAGATAACAACATTTGCATACTTGTGGCTAGTTAGTTTAATACTAAAATATTCTGATCTTATATTTTTGACATTATTAATGGAGTTCTGTATTTAAAAATAGTGAATACAGAATTCATTAAATTTCCCAAAAAGAAACGTCATGGGATTGATTTGTGCAGTGGACCTTTAGACCCTGAGATTATCCTCATGTGGGTTAGAGAGAATGATCAATGTAAAAAATTTATCTCAGCAAGAAACACTCACTTGTCTCATTGGAAACTTCATTTTCTGGGCAGGGGCTGCAGTCAAAACAGCAGACAGCCATTCCTTCCTGCCAGAATTTTCTGAATCCAGGACCACAATCAGCACTGCACACAGAGGTTGGCATCTGAAAAGAAATAGACACATGCTGATATTAATGGTTGTCATAACTCATTTTTATATCTCCATTACATGAGCATGGTGAAGTATAAATAAGTTTAATTTATATATACCAAATGGGTTCCCACATTTTACTTAGCATATTATATATTATATTATTACATATATATGAATGTATAGTACCATATTAATAAAAGACATCTTCTAATGGCTAGATATTTAAGTAGAATAACATCGTGTTTGTTCTGGACAAACATTATAAAATCTGAAACTTATTTCTCTTGTGAATTTTTGTCCACATAACACAAAGTCCATTAAAATCTTACAGAAAACATTAAGTGAAAAATTCTGGTCCAGACCTAAATTCCTTCAGCCACTTATTCCCAAATAATTATACCTTGGATTGTATTAATTACAAGCTGTTTGGCCTATGGCTCAAGCCTATTACTTGCTAATTCTTACTCTTAAACTAACTTGTGATTCTTATCCATGTGTAGCCTCATGGCTTGGTACCTTTTTCTCTGTGCAGCATTCTCATGTTGCTTCCTTACTGTCAGACTGACACCTCTCTGCACCTCCCCTTCCCAGAATTTGTGGTGTCTGGTTGCACTACCTATACATTCTTTATGCTTAGCTTCTGGCTTGTCAGCATTGTATTAAACCATTTTATTAAAACAGCATTTATAGTCACCAACATTGCACAAAAGAAGCATCTGAAATCTAGAGTGTAGTAACTACACTTGAGTTCAGCAATGAACTGTTTGTAGCCTCCAACTGCTGATATCAACTATGCTTACTTAGGTGCCATAGAGACCTGCCTCTCCAGCCTTTATAATACTGGGATTGTACATGTATGCTATCAGTGGGCACGTTCTCTCATTATTTTCTGTTTATATTGTTTACAGTTTTTTGTACTTTCTAACCTATATAAGACTATTTTTGGAAAACAATGGACAATGTGTATATAATTGTCAAATTTCTACCCATGTATGACAAAGCATGTTCCCTAAGTGCAACTCCAATTTTTTTAGACTGTCTTTGTAGTAGGCCAGACTGGTCATAAACAGATAGTGATTTGCCTGCTTCTGCTTCCCAAGTGTTTGGCTTAAAGATATGCACCACCATATATACATATACATACATACATACATACATACATACATACATACATACATATATACATATACCAGCACTCACTTATTGTTTTAATAAAAATTCTTTGAGATATTTATAATTATATCATAGTTCAATATTTACAATTGGTTTGCCATAGAAAAATGTATTAATGGGACTGGGATTTAAAATACATATTGATTAATAAAAGAAACCCATATTTAGTCAAGATGTATACTATGTACTGTTTGGGGATTTTATTTCTTTTAAATTTTGTCTCCGGACAATCTTTCTGAACCTCTTTGAATGATCATGTATTTCAAGTCTTTGGTCTATTTTTTACCTTACTGATCTGCATGCATTGAATAATCCTTATAGCCCTGGAATGAAGGCATCTTTGAAACAAGGAGACACATTTCTCTTGGGTTGAGTTACTCAGTGTTTGGTTGAGAATTTTTTCCTTCATTTTCATCAATGTGTTTAATCTCTATTATTTTATTATGTTCCATTTTCTCAAAATTCTTTCTGCCATATTTACAGAAGGGATCTTTTCAAGTTTCTAATTGGGTTATGTTTTTAGAATCAAAGATCACTGTAACATTTATGAACAATAATGATGCTTGTGTATTTTTATTAGAAAATTTATATATTAATTATAAATTGTTGTAGTTAATTATTTCCTTTTTATAATCCATTGTTTTTACATTATTTGATAGGTTTTTAAAAGCTGTTTTCTGTCTAGGATTCTACTACTGTCTTTTCATTTCTTGGCAACTTCTCTTTATCTTAATTTTTAATGTGTACAGATTCTTCAAGCATCTTTCATTGTAGTAACAAAGTGGCCATAAATTCCTGTATTTTTTAATGTTTAAGCATTACTGTGTCTCTGTTTTAGTTAGGGTTCTCAGGAGAAATAAAAATTACAAAATGAATATATCTCTATCTCTGCATTGCTCTCTTTAATATGTGTATGTATACATTTATATAAAAAATGTTATACAATGTCTGATAGCCTAGGGACTAGCTCACCCAACAGTATTTAGATATGAATGAAAAAATCTAAGAATACAGAAACTTTTAAGCCCATGAAGCTGAAAGTCTCACTTGATCTTCAGTATATGCTGGAATCCCTAAAAAGTATTCCTAAGGCTTGTAATGGAAGATAATTGTTAGAAAATTCAAAGAAAGCAGTCAAAGAGAAAAATTTCCTTCCTCTATATCCTTATGTAGGCTTGAAGCAGAGGGTGTAGGACAGATATAATGTGAGTTTTCCAACACCAAATTATATGGATATTCTGTAACAAACAAGGATCCAGATAAAAGATGTGTCTTTCGTCCAGCTAAAAATTCTCAATCAATGACATTCTTAACTTTCTGTTTTTAATTGTTTCTTTCTTTTGGTTTAGTTTTAGAGGTAATGTTTCTCTTTCAATCCCTGCTGTCCTTTAACAAGCCCCATGAAGCAGATTGGCCTCAGACTCAAAGATATAATTTATTCTGCCTTGGGATTGACAGAATTAAAGTCATGTGCCCCTTTAACCTCAATTAAAGCAAGGATTTTTATATGAAATCTCAGAAGCACAAGTGGATCTACCAAACTAAAACTAAGCCCAAAGCCCTAGCAAGTTTGCCCTCAATTTGTGAGTTTTAGTTAAGTTCCAGATGTAGTCGGTTAATAACCAGAAGGATCAATTATATTCCCCTTTAATTGTAAAAGATACATTTTGGGAGGTACAAAAACTTGGCTGTAAATTATGACTTTTTTAGAGAGTTCATGAAAGAATCTGTGAAATTGGGCTTCTCTCTTGCCACCTTCAAATTCTTCTCCTTGTTTTGTATATTTCAAATTTTAAATAGCTGTTGTCAGGAAAAGATTAAATTTTGTTATTATGTGTTTTATATTTAAGTATCTTTTTCCTCTAAATGGCCAACTCTTTTACAATACTTTCTATAATTACTATTATACATTATTTAATATACTTTGGATGTCTATGATGATTTTTGCTTCCTGTGTGTGCACAGTTTGTAAATTTGATTTTTAATTATATCCTTCTGGTCTCATATGTATTTCATCCTTCCTTATTTTGGTATTTGCCATAACTTAGTTTTTAAATTATTGGCTATTTTGTCTCCAACTTGTATAATTTCTTAATGAGAGTTTTTACAAAGATTGTTATTGTATTTCTTTAGCTTTACTTTATTAATTTGAAATAATTATACTACTTCTAATTTTGGAAATAACTCTGTTATACTTTCTTTATTTTCCTTATTAAATGTAACTTCATTGATGGAAGGTGATTAGTGTCTCATTTCTTTATGAAGATCATCTTGAAACATTTTAGTTTGACGTTGATAGTACTCTCATTAAAGCCTGTTAAGTGAATAAAAATTGGAATTGTGTTGTTGATGTATTTATAGTTTTATGGGAAATTTACACATTAAGGATTAGACACTAATGGTAATGTTTTTAATTTATGTATTCCTTCAGTGAATGTATTTGTAATAGATGACTGAGACTTGATTTGTGCAATAGGAACTATTACTGCTGCAATTTTATAATTTTAATGAGTATGTTGGTCAGGTTTTATGCTTTCAAGAAATAGATCCTTTTCTTTGAGAATGATTGTACTCATCACTCTGATAAAAAATATTAATTGTAAAATTCATACTATCTCAGATACCTAGGTTATAGCTTCAGAATAAATTTTGAGACTTTTACAAGTGGTTTTGGTGACGATTTTGAGTCCCTGTACTTGGGAGACAGCAGCAGGTAGAACTCAGTTAATTTGAGATCCTGATCTACAAAAAGAGATCCAAGACAGGTAGAAGTACTGTTACTCAGAGAAACACTGTCTCAAAAGAAAATAAAACCCAAACTTTGAGAATTTCTGGAAGATAGCTCCTTTAAATTCATGACAATTTGTAGATTTGAATTAGATACCTTAAAGTTACCCACATCATATTTCATGAATAAAACATGACTAGAATTTATAATAGAATACATAATTTATAACTTTGTAAACCCAATTTCTTTACTAGCAGTATCTCTACCCACACAGATAAGAAAAAAAACACATCCCTTTTTGTTTGAGTGCTTAAAAAATTAATGAAGGGGCAACCTAAATCATCACCTACCAATAAATGGGCAGCCTATAATCAACACCCATAGACAACCAGATAAATAAAAACATCCTTCTAGTCCACAGCTAACTAAGAGGCGAGTGGCACCTGGATCATTAGGCCAAGCATACACCATGGTCTCTGAACCCTGGCCTAAGAACCCTGCCCCAAGCACCCCATCCACACTCAACACAGCCCTAAACCAAAGAAACCTGGGAAAGTGATTTCCAGTCCAATCCCCAGGAAAGCACAGCACTAGGTTATCCCATGGATCAAACCATGCCCAAATGGCAAACTATATCATCACCCACCAACAGTTGAGAAACTTACATCATCAGCACCAACAACTGGGCAACCTACAGCATAATAGAAGCTTTAAAAGACAATATAAAAAGTCCCTTTAAGGAAATAGAACAAAAAAATTGGAGGAGATGAAAAAATCCCTAAAGAGAATAAAGAAAACCAACAAATAGAAAACAAACAGGTGAAAGAAACATTCCAGGAATTGCCAAAACAATCATGTTCAGTAAAAGAACTTCAGAAGGATTTACCACCCCTAATTTCAAGCTGTGTTCTAGAGCCATACTAATAAAAACAGCTTGGTACTGGCACAAAAACAGACTTGTGAATCAATGGAATCAAATCAGTGACCCCAACATTAAACCACACACCTATGAACACCTGATTTTTAACAGAGACCAAAAATATCCAATGAAAAAAAGATAGTATCTTCAACAATTAGGGTTGGCATAAATGGATGGCAGGATTTAAAGGGTAGAAATAGATGCAAAACTATCAACCTGCATAAAGCTCAAATCCAAGTGGATCAAAGAGCTCAACATAAACCCAGATACACTGAATTTTATAGAAAAGAAAGTGGGAAATAGTTTCCAATGCACTGGCACAGGTGACCTCATCCTAAATATAACCCCACTAGCATAGACACTAAGAACAACAATCAATAAGTGGGACCTCCTGAAACTCAGAAGATTCTGTAAGGCAAAGAACACAGTCAAGAAGACAAAACAACAGCCTACTGAGAGAAAAGATCTTAACCAACACTACTACATCTCATAGAGGCATGACCTCTAACATATATAGAGAACTCAAGAAACTAGAGCCCCAAAACCTAAATAACCCAATTAATAAATGGGGCTCAGAGGGGGAAAAAAGGGGAATTCTCAACAGAAGAATTACAAATGGATGAAAGGCACTTAAAAATGCAAAACATTTTTAGTCATCAGAGAAATCCAAATCAAAACAACTTTGAGATGCCACATTATAGCTGTCAGAAAGGTTAAGTTCCAAAACACAGATGACAGCCTATGCTGTTGAGGATGCAGAACTAGGTGAACACTCCACCATTGTTGGTGGGAGTGTAAACTTGTACAACAGTTCTATTATACAGTGTGGCTATTCCTCAGAAAACTGGGAATCAATCTCCCTAAGGATCCATCAATTCCACTATTGGGCATATACCCAAAGGATGTACATTCATACCCCCAACAGCATTATCTCAACATTTTGATAGCACTGTTATTTGTAATAGCAAGAACCTAAAACAACCTAGATGCCGCTCAACTTAAGAATAGATCAACAAACTGAGGTACATCTACACAATGGTGTACTACTTAGCATTAAAAAAAAAATGACATCCTAAAATTTTTCAGTCAAATGGATGGACTTGGATAATATCCTTCTGAATGAGTTATTACAAGTACAAAAAGATAGACATGGGATGTGCTGACTCATAAGTGGATTTTAGACAAAAATCAAAGAATACGAAGGTGCAAAATGCAACCCTTGAACATGTTGGGATTAGAAGGAACTTAAGAGAGACATACAGAGATTTCTCTAAGAAGAAAAAATGAAGAGGATCACCATGGCAAATTGGGTCATAATGGGTTGCAACCAAGAAAAATTGGGAACAAATCTTAAAAGGAGATGCTTGAGTAAGAGGAGCAAAGAGGGAAGTGCGGGGAGATGGATATCTCCATAGAGGAAGCTAGTGTGTGATTGGAAAGAAGCTGGGTGCTAGGGAAATATCAAGGAACTCACAGGATGTCCCTGGCCAAATCTCCACAACAGTGGGGCCGGGGGGGGGGGGGGGGGGGGGCTAAATAGGACTTCCCCTATAATCAAATGAGTAAACAACCAAGTGTCAATGCAGAACCTACATCCAACAAGGGCTGGAGGTGGAGGCTGAGATCCATGGCTGAGCACTGGGTGGAGTTACTGGTCTTACAGAGAACAGGGTAAGGGAGTCTGTATGAGCAGGAGGATAGGGATTATGAGGAAGGTTCCCATGGTGATGTCTGGCTGGGGCTCTGGGGATCTCAATGAAACAGGAATTGCCACTAGTGATCCATTGGAAGGGGGAAGTGGACCCTCCAGGTGTGGGCTGATTTTGACTGCTATGACTGTGTTGCTCTTCATGGGCTGCCACCTTGGAGCCCATTCCCTATAAAGGAAGAACCAGCCCAGCAGTGACTTTGAGATGAATGAATCGAACTTGCCTGGAATGGATTTGCCTTGCTGGACTGGCCCACTTTGTGACTTCTCATGAGGGTTGGCTGGTACAGTTTGGGGAAGAAGGGAGAGCAGGGGGATATGTTTATGGAAATGAAATTTTTAACAAAAAAAAGAATTAATGGAGCTGAATATTGTTCTCTAGTGATCAATTTCTATTCTAGGATATACTCCAGAGCTGGAAAAATGCTCAGTGTCGATAACAGTTGTGGCTGGCTTATGAACAGGCCTCATGTTTTATTTCTGGTGCTCACTGTGTGTCACTAAGCTGTCTACAGTTCTCAGGAGTCAAGTCACTATTAAGTCATTCGTATGCTCCACACATTCCAGTGCTTTACACATAAACCTGCAGACAAACACCCATATACAATAAAACACAATGAAATAGAGAAATACACATATAATTTATCGATTATATTATGTTAATGTTGAAATGTTATGTTAATTTAAGGCTCAAGGTATAAGAAATTTAAACCCTTTAGGTAAAAATCAGGAAAGAAACTATGTAATAAAAATAATAATTTGATTATTAAATTTTTCTCCATTGATTTGGATTCTGTCATTAAGTACAAGGTTCAGCAGAAAAGAGAAAAATTGTTGTGTAGTAATCAGATTTGTGACAACTTAACTTTTCTCACTTTGCTATAAATAATACTAAACAGTAGTAACTAACATTTTCTTTTATATTAAGATATAGAACACATTCCAGTGTGACAAAAATTCAATGTATCCCTGTCTGAAGTCCTCCTGAAAGAATTAATAAATTGTGACAAGAACAACAAAAAATGGCTAAAAATGGTTCCTCATGTGACAATCTATTTCATTTTACTTAGTTACACGGAAACACAATTTGCCACGTTGCTGCTGTGAAATTAAAATCAGAACAGTTATGTCACACCCACCTCTCTTCTTCCTGTGGCCCAGTCTATCAAGTCCTCATATAAATGGAGTTGTTGTTCATGTGGAAAATATGGCCTAAACTTTCCAATCTTCACTTTAAGTCCAAGACCATTTGGAAAATTCCAGATCTGGAAAATGTCATATTCTGCCTGGAACTTTTCTTTATGATTTGTATTCACTGTTTCCCCAGCAGGATTAGAGAATTGGATCTTCCTAAGATAGGAGTGCACCTGAAATACGGGCATCATTTTTGAGTACATGGTCCTTCCTTGAAGTTATAAAGTGTATTCTTATTTTATCTTAAATGCAACTTTATTGAAGGTGTGCCATGTAGATGTCTCAAGGAAAGGTAATGAACTAATAAAATGAACATAATGTTTCTAGAGATTTAATTCTCTGAGGGGAGACTTTCCAACTTAACCACAGTACACATGCAGACATCAAATAAAGGAACAAAATGCACAAACATACATACACAGAGAAACTCACATCCATACAGAGATATTTACATAACAGGAACATATACAATTTACTCAAATATATGCGTCCAAAAAATGCATATAAACTTCAAGTCACATGCATAAATTCTTATGTACCCAAACACACATGATAAACAGAGACAAAAAACATAGATAGGTCCACAAACATACTGATAAATTTAAAGACATTTACAGATACAAACACATGCATTGGGAGATATTAATATAAACTAATTTATGCTCAATTCCAAAGAAATTCACACAGACACAAAAATATAAAAAGAAAACAGGTAAACATATAAGCAATTAAATCCAAAAACACACATAAATTACACACTTAGGCACATGCACTAACAAAAACACACCCAAAGAAACACAAAAATGCAAATTCATTTACAAAGACATTGATTCAAGAAAAATTGTGCTATCTTCTACAAACAGAGAAATATGCAGACAGAAAGACATATATACACATCAACACAGATAGACATACAGATGGCTAGAAACATATACTCATACACAGTGATAACAATGTAGCAACAAGCATGGATACACGTGCTTGTGCTGAACAGAACCACAGAATTATTTTCTGTTTAATTTCCAGATGGAACAGAATCAGTTCATAGCAGTTTTGAAAACTATCCCCTACAGTGATTACAACCTATTTGATTATTACCAAACAAAAGCTTATCTTTCTCTCATCGATAGGATTAATGAGAAAGGAAACATGTTTCCAGTATTAAAACGGGGTAAATATATTCAGGTGTGCTTTAACGAAATCCTTGATTTTTATTGATAATTTGTATGCTTCACTCCAGTGCTTTTACATTTGAGATTTATGTCAACACTAAGATTTACTTTCTCACACATAAAAATGTTCAGAAATCATATTTGTGGAAATATTTATATTCCATTAAAATGGGCATTGGAGAGACTATTAAAGAAAACACCAGACAGTATTTAGTAGAGAAATACTACCTTCGAGCAATTATAATTAGATACTTCCCCATTCTTGTATGGCTGAAGAAGCATCTCATGGAAGAAATGTGCCACCAAATACACAGCATCATATATGTTATAACTGGCATCACCAAAAGCCATGTCAGATGTCTGTGAGATTAGCCATTCCAATGAGGCATTGGATGAGCAGTTCTTCAGAGTCTTACACTTAGAAGCTAAGGCTTCACAGTTAATGTTCATCCACTCCAAACTTGACAGGTATTCTGTGGTTGTGATAAAACCCAAAGACTGGAAAAATGTTTGAAAACCAGAAATCTCAGCATGGTGGTGTGCAAAAGATAGAGTGCTTTGTGGTGAGTCAACAATAAAGTTGCTCTTACTTGTAGTGATGTCCCACTGTGAGGTGGTGACCCATATTTTCTCCATACCTAGAGATTTCCACTTTTGAAAGATTAGAGCTAGAGTACTGTCTGAGTCACCATAAATAATAACAACATTGGAGTCTGATTTCATGATTTCATTATAATACCTTCCAGCTCTGGACATATATAAATGCCTGTCAAGTGGAATCACGTTCACAAAGGCAAAGCAGACTATATGTTGCTCCATTTCTCTTCTCAAATATGAGAGAAACTCTATACCATCATCATTGTCTGAGATGGCCAGGCCAACCCAGTTCCATCTGAAGTGAAGTATGAGAGAGACCATGGCCAGGGCTAGAGATGTATCCTTTGGAGCCATCTGATACAAATAAGGATATTGTTCATGATCATTCAGTGTAGAATAGAAGGGTCCAAAGGTAAGCTGAACAATCTAGGAAACAGAAGTGAGCCTGAGTTAACATTCACTTCTAACAACTTTTTAAACACGTTTTATGCAGTGTTCTTAAACACCCTTTTATTTGTTACTTCTACCTTCATCTCCACTTCAGAAAAGGAAGTAGAAATCTCATGAAACCTGTGAACAATAACCTTGAACAACATGGTTTCATATAAAAGTGTAATGTCGGTTTCCCCCTGAGAATATTTTTAACATATGGGTAATACACCAATATGGACAGGATATCTGGAAAACCCACCACACAATATCTCACCTGCTGAGAATTTGCAATACTTATGGATTTTCCAATTATTGAAGATTTTTCCCACTTTGGTCCTGAAAGCACCACCTCACACATGATAATATCGTGACACATATAATTAGCTGACTCGTGGACTACTATGTGAGACTTAAACTCATTGTTTATTTGTGGCTCAAGATTACAAGAAATTGGTACATAATCAAACAGTAATGATATATTTGGTAAGAGACCAGGTTTCCTGTTGACTTCTTCCAAAGAAAAAACTAATGCTAGTGTAAACTGAAGGTTTCCAGGTGTCATTCTGTAAAAGATAACAGTGTTAATAAAGACAGAGTTCAACAGATATTTATATGTAATCAAGACAAGAATTATCCTTCTCAAATACATTTCCAAACAGTCTCAAATATCAATACAAATCTTCTGTGTTCTGTGGATGGGACTACATAAGAACCTGAAGTTTGCAGAAGGTACAAAGTTTATGAGAGTACAAGTCACATAAATAATAGAGCCATAGTTATTTTTCACAAAGAACTTAGTAAGCATCTTTCAAAAGAGCTTTGTCAATTTTGGAGTTTTGAGGGCTTACTCAAAGGGAAAGAAAAGACCACAGGCTTTTACCAAACTGCCAACCTAATCATACTTTTGTTTTTAAATTATTGGGCAGTTTGGAAAAATGCACATGATGTGTGAGCCATTGAGTTTATTGTATTGTCTTATGAAAATCATTAAATGGGTAAAGCAGTCACAAATGTCAAGCTTATGCACAATAATAGTCTGTGATACATTTGGGTTTTATGTACACAATTCTTCAGTGGGCAATATATTTAACATATGCCATCCTGACAGTCTTCAGCTACTTTATTCCTTTCTGATTTTACTGTTGTGGCCATAAAACATTTTAAGAATTTATTATTGAATGAATTTTAAAACTAAAGGTATATTTTATATAGACATATGTCTGCATTAATCTCTGCATATAGACAGGATTGATACACTTTTAGGCCAGAAATAGGAAATATATTGAATGGATTTTAACTCTAATTTGCTGTAGACTAAACTGACCTCAAGTGCATCAGGACACACTTGCATTAGTCCTTAAGTGCAGAAATTAAAGAATGTCCTCACTCTTCATTGTTCCCCCCATTTACACTGAAATGTCATATTTGACACTAGATATATCTGAACATCTTAAGTTTTGTTTTAGAAAACATCTTTTGAATGTCTTTTTGATTACATGATTATGACCCTGGCATCCTACAGAGACTTGAATGTGCCTGAACTGCAGCTTTGTAAAATACAAGATGATAAAATCTAAGATATATGGACAAAGTTTATCAATGTGAGATTCACTTTGTCTATGCTGTGAATCTCAATCTTTAAGTAAATAAGCTGTTTTGACCTTTGGTGTGCACAGTATCCAGAGACAGCATCATAGGTATGAGGAGGGCCACTTCAGACATAGTTCAAGACATAAGCCCAAAGAAGAAACATACAAGGAATACAGGCAAGCCATGGGCCATGTGACAGGACAGAATAATGAAAATGGGTTGAGAACATGAAGGAGCTAGCTAGAAATGTGCCTGAGTCATAGGCCACACAGCATGAAATTAATATAAGCATCTGAGCCATTTTGGATGTCTTAAAGAGCTGTGGGTGGCTAGGCATTCTGGGATAGCACGTCAGTGGGACTCAAGGACTGGCCAGGCTGGGCCAGAAACCTCCATGAAACAGTTTATGATGTAATGTAATAAAATGGTAATAAATTATTTGGAAAAGAATAATACCAATTTGTACTTTGTTTTGAGAGAAAACTTTCATTTCTTCATGTCAATTTATATAATCTGATTAAGAAAGATCTAATATATAACATTATTCTGAAAATTCACACAGAGTTTAATGCAATCTACTTCTGAGTTTTAAATGATACCACTGTTTATGTTTATGTTTATGTGTAACTTAAAATTTATGTATTTATTTTAAAAATAAAATTATCTTATTATACAGAGAACTCCTCACTGTAATATAGAACCAACTAGCTTTTGTTGTGCTAAGAACAACTCACTCTACCAAGGAGTACACTACTTCCAAGGGGACCAAGATCAAATGAGGCTTCTTGAAAAACAGACACAGGCAGAACAGATTGCACAAAAATCAGCTCCCTGATATTCAGACACAACCTCTATTAATCTGAAATAGCAAGAGGCAGACACCAGTGCAAGAAAACACATAACAACATAAAGAAGAGTGTGGCACCACCAAAATCTGGAGGTTCTACAACAACAAAAACTGATCATGACAATATAGAAGGAACAGAAGAAAATGACTTTAAAAAAAATTGTAAAGATAAAAATAGCATAAAAAGAGAAAAATTTTAAAAAAAAAAACTATTTAAAAAATATAGAAAAAGTAAACAAAGAAATTGGGAAAAAACAACAAATCCCTAAAAGAAAATCAAGAAAGAGCAATCAAACACGCTAAAGAAATATTTCAAGTTTTAAAAATTAAAATGGAAGCAATAAAAAAAAGACACAAACAAAAGCAATGTAGAGAACTGAATAGATGATGTAATAAACTGGAACTATAAGTGCAGAGATAACCAAGAGATGAAAGAGAGAATCTCTGGTTATGGAAGAAGGGAGAGAGATATATAAAGCAAACACTAAAACCCAAAAAGTCATTAGGCAAAACTTTATGGAAATATGGAGAACTGTACAAAGACCAAACCTAAGAATAATAAGAATTGAAGAAGGTGAAGTATTCCAGCATAAAAGCACAGAAAATATATTTAACAAAATCATAGAAGAAAACATTCCCAATAAATGTAGGGAATGCATCTAAAGATACAAGAACCATACACCTAACAGTTGAGACACCTCAAAGTAATCTACTCATCACATAGTAATCAAATCAATAAAAAGAAATAATAATGAAAGGATACCAGGAGTTGCAAAGAAGAAAAGGCTAATAACTTATCATGGCAGATACATCAGAATAACATCAGACTACTCAATGAAATCAATGAAAGCCAGACGTCTTAGACAGATTCTATACAGACACTAAGAGAACGTGGTTACCAGCCCAAAACAGTATTCTCAGAAAAACTATCACCGTAAATGGAGTAAACAAGATATTTAATAATTAAACCAGATTTAAACAATATCAAAAAAAAACACCACAGACTTATGGTAAGACTTAGAGGTAAAATTCCAACCTAAAAAAATCAGATATACACATAAAACGCAAGCAATAAATAATCCCACAGAAGAAAAACCTAAAGAAGGGGAAAACATACACATTGCCACCAAATATAACAAAACAAATAATCACTGGTCATTCGTATCCCTTAATATCCATGGATTCAATTCTATAATAAAAAGATAAAGCCTAACAGTATGGGTAAAAACAGAATCTATTCTTATGCCACAAATATGAGACACACCTCAACTTCAAAGACAGACCCTGCCTCAGAGTAAAGGGATGGGGAAAACTTTCCAATAAAACAGACTTAAGAAACTAGCTGGTGTAGCCATCCTAATATCTAACATCAAATTCAAAGCAATCAAAAGAGATAAGGATGGGCATTATTTATGCATCTCAGCAAAAATCCACTAACATGAAGTCTCAGCCCTAAAGATTTAGGCCCCCAATAGAAAGCTACAAATATATATAAACAAAATATTACTAAGCTTAAATTACACATCAAAAAACAAACATTGATTAGTGAGAGACTTCAATTCCCAAAGTCATTATCAAAGAGAGGTCCACCAGACAGAAAGTTAACAGGGAAATAAGAGATTCAACAGATGTTATGACACAAATAAACTTGATAAATAGAGAACTTTCTACCCAAACACAAAAAATATAAGTTCTTCTCTGCACCTCATAAATCTTTCCCTAAAACTGATCACATACTCAGTCATAAGGCAAATATGAATATATAAAAATGGGAATAACCCCTTGAATCCTGTCAGATCATCATGGAATAAAGATAGAGTTCAACAACAAGAGAAATGACAGAAAGCCTACAGATTCATGAGAACAGAATATCTCTTATTTGAAGAAGTAAAGAAAGATATCAAAGAACTCTTACAATTCAGTGAAAATGAATCTACAAAATACCAAAACTTACAAAACACAATGAAAGTAGTGCTGAAGGAGATAATTCATCCTCCTAGATGTCTACATAAAAAACTTGGAAAAATCTCACACAAGAGACCTAACATCACAACTATAGGCTCAGAATAATTAGAAGCAAAATTAAATCAAGACCAGATAAATGACCTAATAGATCTATAACCATGGAGGAAATAGAAGCTGTTACTAAAAGTCTCCCAATCAAAAAGAAGCTCAAGACCAGAGTGTTGAACACAGAATTCTGTCAGACTTTCAAAGAATTAATACCAACACTCTTTAGATTGAATCGAACAATAAAAACAGAAAAATTATTTCCAAACTATTCTTATGAGGCTTCAGTCACTCTGATACCAAAGCCACACAATCATAAAACAAAGAAAAAATTTACAGACCATCTCATTCATAAAGAGTTATGGAAAAATACTCAGTAAGATAATGGCAAACTGAATCAGGAATACATCAAAAAATCATCATGCATAATCAAATAGGCTTCATACCAGAGATGCAGGGACGGTTCAACATATATAAAACAGGCTATATCATCCATCCTATAAACAACTAGAAATAATATATATATATATATATATGTATATATATATATATATGACCATCTTCTTAGTTGCTAAAAAGCCTTTGACAAAATCCAACACTCCTTCATGATAAAGGTCCCTCATGAGAGATCAAGAATACAGGGAAAGTACGTGAACATAATAAGGGCAATATACAGCAAGCTCTCAACCAACAACAAGCTCAATGGAAAGAAACTGAAATCAATTCTTCTAAAATTAGGAAAAGCCAAGGATGTTCTCTTTCCTCATGCCAGTTCAATATATTTCTCAAGTCTTCACTAAAAAAAAAAAAAATAAGAAAACAAAAGTAGATCAAGGCGATACAAATTGGAAAGGACAAAGTCACAATACCACTCTTTGCAGATGATATGATAGTATAATAAGTGATTTCCAAAATTCTACCAGGAAACTCCCACAGCTGATAAACAGCTTCAACAGCATAGCAAGATACAAGATTAACTCAAAAATTCAATAACTCTCCTACACAAAAACAATAAAAAGCTGGAAAATATCTTTTCCATACCTGCAAACACACTTTTCAATACCTGCGAATAAAATTAAATATTCTAGGGTAACATGAAACCAAAGAAATGACACACCTGTATGAAAAGAACTTTAGAATCATTGAAGAAAGAAATTAAAGATGCTATCAGAAAAGATAAAAATCTCCCATGATCTTGAAGAGCTAGAATCAACATAGTAAAAATGGCACTCACCAAAACAATCTACATATTCAATGCAAAATCACACCACAATTTTTTACAGTAATTGAAATAACAATACTCAACTTCATGTGAAATAACAAGAAACCCAGGATTACTAAAAACAATCCTGTTCAATAATAGAACCTCAGGAGGCATCACCACCCCTGACTTCAAACTCTATTGTGGAGCTACAATAATAAAAACTGGCAAAGAAATAGACTTGTGGATCAATGGAAGCAAATCAAAGACCTTGACATTCATCCACACAAATACATAGCTGATTTTTGACAAAGAATTCAAAAGATACAATGAAAGAAAGATAGCATCTTCAATAAATAGAGCTGGCATAACTGGATGATGGTATGTAGAAAAAGACATATAGACTCATTATATATCACCCTTCACAAAACACAAATCCAAGTGGATCAAAGAATTCAACATAAACCCAGTTATATTAAACCTGATAGAAAAAAGTGGAAAATTTTCTTGAACACCTTTGCACAAGAGGCCACATTCTAAATACAACACCAGTAGCATAGACACTGTGTGAAAAATAAATAAATGGGACCTTTGAAACTGAGGAGCTTCTGTAAGGCAAAGGACATGTTCAACAAGACAAAAAGACAACTGCATAATGGAAAAGACCTTCACCAACCATTCATTGGACCAACCGATGTTCTCTAAAGTATATAGAGAATTCAAGAAATTAGAGAGCAAAAATCCATGCACCCAATTAAAAAATGAAGTACAGAGTTAAAAAGAGAATTATCATAAGAACTTCAAAGCATGAGAAGTCACTTAAAGAACTGCTCCACATTCTTAGCCATCAGAGAAACGCAAATCAAAACAACCCTGAGATACCATCTTACACAGGTTAGAATGGCTAAGATTGAAAACAGTGATGACAAACCACACTGGTGGGAACGTGAGCAATGAAACACTTCTCCATTCCTGGTGCTAGTGTAGAATTGTACTTTGGGAATTAGTGTGACAGTTCTGCAAAAAAACTAAAAATTAACTTATCCAAAGATCCAGCAGTAAAGTTATTGGGCATACTTTCTTACACTAAAGTCATTAGCTCAATTATGGTCATAGCGGCATTTTTTGTAATAGCCAGAACCTGAAAACAACCTAGATACCCCTCAACTGAAGGATGGATATACAACTTTTGGTAATTTAAAAATGGAATATTATGAGAAGTTAAAAAAAAAAGTTGATATCCTTAAAATTGCAGGCAAACGGATAGATCTGGAGAGTATCATCCCAAGTGAGTTGTCAGGGACCTAGAAAGACAGACATGGTATGTACTCACTCATAAATGCATTTTAGATGTAATGCAAACAGTAACCAGGCTACAGTCCAGACTATCCCCAATAGGTAGGGATCTGGATATTTAGGAGAGACATCCATAGATTCCCCTGGAAAGGGAAAATAAAGTTCTCCTGAGAAAATTGTGATCACATTTGTGAACAAGCAAAAGGAGGGGACAAGAGAACATAAAAGAAAGGGTTCTGGGGGATAACAGAGAGAGAGCAAAGAAGTGGATATACTGGTAGCAGGAGCAATTGTGGAATTAGAGGAAATCCTGATACTAAGAAACACTCAAGAACCCACAGGATGAGGTCAGCTAGGTTTCCAAGAAGTAGTGAAGACAGAGCCTACCTTGGTCTGTCCTCGTTATCATATGAATGAGAATTCTAAGTCCATTATAAAACCTTCATCCAGCAGCTTATGGAGGCAAATGTAGAAATCCAAAACTAAATAGTAGGTAGGTCCAGCTGAAACTACCTAGGAGGGAATGCATTAGAGGAGGGATCGGAATGTTGGGGATATCCAAGGAATAGGCAGTCCCTTGCTGTTGGGAGCTCTCAGACTCTGAAATAATATCTGACAAACCTTCATAGAACGAATCTAGACTCTCTGAATGTTGATGAAAGTCGAAAAGCATGGCAGTTTCGGGAGCCTCTTTCAGTTGGACCAGAGTCTATCTCAGGTCCATGCACTGGCTACTCAATTCCCATCCCTAGTGGGAAAACATCTTTCTCAGGTTTGATACCTGTGTGAGGAATTGGGCCCTACCACCACTGGATATGCCAGACACATTAAGCATGTTCAGGGGGTGGGGAGAGGCTGTAGAGGACTGGAAGACGTGGCAGGAAAGGTAGCAGTAAGGAGGATGATAACTTCAAAAATAAATAATTAAATAAATGGAAATAAATATTTCTTTTAAAAAAGAAAGTAAAGTAAAACGCAATAGGATTTTGAGATCAAAATTTGTGAAAATCAAACACTACCACTAGCATACTAAGCATTAACAGGCATCCATTACCTGAGCTGTTAGAGCCCCCTAGTGGACTAAAGTGCTATCTTTGAAAACAAATGTATATGGGCTATGGTTGGTAAAATATTGTGATAGAATTCATAAAATTACTGAAAGTAAATCATAATTTGTAAATTTGATATAAATGTCTGAGAATAAACTGCTTAGATATAAAGAGGGAAGCTATGTGCTTTTTAAATGACAACAATGAGGTAGTCAGTAATCCCTCTATCCTTATATTCAATTTTTGCCATAACATGCCACAACTTCTCTGAGGCAAGTGAGCAGTGAGTAATGAGCCACAACTCTTAGGTATAGTCTCACTTTTCAAAGACTGCAAACATATCATTTACCACACACACAATCTTTCTTTACTCTAAAGACAGAGAGAAGAGGGGCTGGAATGATGACCCACCAGCTAAGACCACTAGCTGCTCTTTTAGAGCTCCTGAGTTAATTCCCAGTAAAGACTTGGTGGCTCATAACCATGCTTAATAGAACCTGATGCCGTCTTCTGGTATTTAGAGCACGCATTCATAAAATACAAATAAATAAAAATATTAAACAGAAAGAGAGAAGAAATGAACATTGAAATTAAATACCAGTAGCCATGTATATTGATAAGTATGAAGAAAAATGAACACATGTGAAGTTACCAGGGACAAGTTTCCTACTTACTGTCCTGATGCATCCCTAGAAGACATATTGTGACCACATGCAGAGCACCTGAGAGAGTAAGTGAATATCTATGATATTTGTAACAATTATTAGTTGCCCCTGCAATGCATTAGGATCTAAAAATTGGTTAAATGTCCATCACCTGATTCTACTGTATGGTCATTTGTTTGCATCCATTTAGGATAATATTCATTAAAACAAAATGAGGATCATTTGACAAACATCACCTCAATTGTGCTGTAAAAACTGTGAAGAGACAAATTACATGTGACTAATTCATGTTGTGTTATGTCTTTTCTCAGCTTCTGGGCTTGGAAGTTGGAGGTTACCTAGGAAAAATACTCTGTGGGAAATTTAACTACAGAAAAAAGCAAAGAGTATCTAAAATATTTTTGGTTGTTTATTGGTGTGCAGGTTGGCAGACAGGGCAGAAGATTAAAAGAACTGTTCTGATGCTCACCTTTGTGGCTGCTAAAGGAATATTCACAATGACATTTACATTGAAAATACAAAGGCACTTACAGAGAATTTAAACGCACTCTGAAATCCTCTTTCTCCACTTGCCACCGCATTGGCAATATTACAAAGGCACATGCCTCCATTTGTTTATTCATATCTTCTTTCTGCTTCATTTTCCAATAGCACCTGGGATGAAGGACACCTGCCACATGAAGTGGAATGTACATGACCAAGAAGAGAAAAATCAGAGTGAACATAGATTTCTGCTCTACGCCTGGGAAAATTGGAGTGTGGCATGCCATGCTGATCAGCACATCAAATGGGCATGCAGATATCCCCACCTGGTTTTATTTCTGTGGCCAAATGAGAGGCTACATCCGCATTCACGATTCCTTTTCTGTTTTGTGCAGTTGTGCCCTCACCCATTGGGAATGTTTTGAAATTTTTCCCCTGGGGCTCTGCATCTTTTATCCACTTTCCTGTCATAAAAATTGGGTGATAAATATGTATGAGGATAGTTCAGAAACTTTCATTACATCAGCCTTCTTTGTGCAAATTAGTGCCCCTGGGAAGATATCATTTTGGGAAAATTTGCCTCATCAATCTGTGTTAACAGCTTTAGAGCTGACACCAGTGCATCTTGTTAGATGATCCACAGTGGGACGTACATTATTGGTTCAGGAGAACTCACAAAATCAGAATTCATGGTTCAATACTGGAAATTGTATCACAAAGTCTATGTTATGAAAAAGCAGCTTCATATTTAGAGCAATTGAGTTCCATACAGTATGACAGTATAGCCTACTCTACACCAATAACTGGTACAGAATATTGAACTAAGCCTGCGGTTTTATTGTCTTTAAGCCAACAACCGACCCAAATTGTGAAATTTTTTAAATCATCATCTTCCAAAACTATCCAGCTGACCATAGAGCTACAGATCATTTACATGTTAAATGTAAATTTTCAAAACTTTTAAGATAGAAAACCAAGCTCATGTGCTTCATGTCACATACTACATGAGATCTATCAGTCCTCCTACCTCTCTGCACAATGATTATTAATGAGATAAGTTGAATATTTAGTTTCTACTCTAAAATATTCCCTCCTTGATTTGCAGTTCTCAGAGATCAAGACCTCATAATGACCCATTTTATCTGGGTAATCATCCTTGTTTTTGCTCATTTCACAACCTATTATAGACTGTGAAGAAGTCTCCATGAGTACTTAGAAACAAGGACAAACTAGAAACTGACCTTTTACCATTTTTTCTAGTTTTCTATGTGGTTTTCATTCATGAACCTCACTGTCACTGTGATACAGTTCCGACGAGAGTGGGATAAACCGCTTCCTTCAGGGGATGTGGACTGCAGGGAGAGTAGGACACATGGAGGCAAGTCTTCAGTGTGGGTGGTGACAGGTCTAATTTACTATATGAGATGAGGCCAAATGGGATCCTCTTCTCTTATTTATATTGCACATTTAAAATAGACATATAAAAAGTGCATGACCTCTGCATCTCTGATGATGTATTCTCAGGGCCTAAGATGTGGATACAAAGTAATAAGACAGGAAAAGTCTTCCAAAGAAAGACAATGTCCTTTTACCTTTCCTACAGAGTACAAACAGAGAGACCTTGAAGCCTCACAGTCCATAGCTGATTAAGATGTGAGTGGCTCCTGATCCACAGGCGAAGCAAAGACTGTTATCTGCAAACACCATCCCAGGGACATTCAGCCAGCACCAACCATATCCAGCTCTGCGCTAAGACAAAGAAAGCTGGGGGAAATCCCCCAAGCCCAATCCCCAGTAAAACACAGATGGAGGAACATCACCTAGGCCAAGCCACACACAAACCACAATCTGCTTCATCACACTATGACAACCGGAGACCATGAGGCCTCCTGGCCCACATCTGACTAAGAGCCAACTGAGAGCCAACGAAGACACAATGATTAATGACCCCTGCAACAACTGCAGAAACACAGTTCCTTAGACAACTGAAGAGCCTACTAAAAGCAGCCCATGCAATCACTGGAGACACTCAGGCCCTGGGCTCACAACTGTGTAAGAGCCAACCAAGAGCTAACAAAGAGTGAACCAAGGAAGCAATGGGCAGATGCCAGTGTAAGAATATATATAACAGTGTACACCCCTACAAGGCATCACCAGAAAATGTTGGTAGTTTACAACATCAAGACTTGAATATAACAATATGAGAAAGCAGACAAAAACTATGTCTATGAAACAACTTTATGAAAATATTAGAAACTTTAAGGGGATATAAAAAAACTCCTTTAAAAAATAAAAGAAAACACAAACAAAAAATTGGAAGGAATGAACAAATTCCTGAAAGAAAATTAAGAAAACCCAGAAAAAGAAAGCAAACAGGAGAAAGGAACATACCAGGAACCAAAAATCGTGAAAGAAGCAATAAAAGAAGCTACAAACTGAGGCAAAGCTGGAAATTGAAAACCTAAAGAAATGAACCAGAAATACAAGCATATCCAACCGAAGGCAAGAGATGAAAGGGAGAATCTCTTGAGTGGAAGATTCTACATTCGAAATAGATATGCCTGTTAAAGAAAACACTAAAACCAAAAATAGTCATAACACAAAATGTCCAGGAAATTTGGGACATCATGAAAAGACCAAACCTGAAAATAATTGGAAACAAGAAGAAGAAGAATACCAGCTCAAAGGCACATAAAAATATATTTGACAAAAATCTTGAAAGTAAACTTTCCACAACCTAAAAAAAGGAAATGCCTATAAAGATACAACAAGGTTACATAGCACCAAATAGACTAGACTCCCCCCAAAAGTCATCTTGCCACATAATAATCAAGCCACTAAACCTACAGAACAAAGAAAAATACAATATGTCATTCTTCTGCTGCATACAAGAAACACACGTCAACATAAAAGACAGACACATGCTCAGAGTAAATGGTTGGGGAAAAATTTCCCAATCAAATGGTCCTAACAACAAGCTGGTGTAGCCGTCCTAATATCTCACAAAACAGACTTCAAATGAAAATCAATCAAAGGAGATCAGGAGGGACATTACTTATTCATCTCAGGAAAAATCTACAAAAATGAGGTCTCAATCCTGAATATTTATGTCCCAAACATAAATAAGGACACCTACATATATAAATGAAACACTGCTAAACCTTAAACCTCATACAATAGTGGGAGATGTCAGTGTTCCACTTTCACCTATGGATAGGTGAACCAGACAGAAACTCAACAGAGAAATAAGGGGTCTAACAGATGTTATGTCCCAATTGGATATACATATGAAATACCTTCTGCCCAACACAAAGGATATACATATTTCTCAGGACTCCATGGAACTTTTTCCAAAACTGACCACATACTTTGTCATAAAGCAAATATCAATAGATACAAAATTAGAAAAACTCCTTGTATTATACCAGAACACCATGCTCTAAAGTTAGAGTTCAACAACAAAAATCAATCACAGAAAGGCTACAAACTCAGGAAACTGAACATCTCTCAATTGAACCACCTCTGAATAAGGAAGAAGTTAAGAAAGAAACCAAAGACTTCCTAGAATTTAATGAAAATTATTCCACAACATACTCAAACTTATGGAACAGAATGAAAGCAGTGCTAAGAGGAAAACTCATAGCACTAAATGCTTACATGTAAAACCTAGAGAAATCTCACTCAAGGGACCTAACAGCACAGCTGAAGGTTTTAGAACAATTAGGAACAAACTCACCTAGAAGGAATAGATGGCAGGAAATAATCAAACTTAAGGCTGAAATCAAAACAATATGAAGAATCAATGAATCAAAAAGTTGGTTCTTTGAAAAAGTAAACAAAACAGATAAAATCTTATCCAAACTAATCAAAACGCAGAGAGAGAGAGAGAGAGAGAGAGAGAGAGAGAGAGAGAGAGAGAGAGAGAGAGAGAGAACTCAAATTAACAGAATCAGAAATGGATGGATAGGCAGTTATAACAACAGACTCCCTGGGATTCCAAAATATCATTAGGTCATACTTTGAAAATATATACTCCACTAAATTGGAAAACTCAATAGAAAGGGACAGTTTTGTGGAAACCTGCACATGGTATTAGAGGGAGCTCTGGGCAATATAATCAAGAAAAAAATTAAATGTGCACAACCATTAATGACTGGTCCTAGAAACTGAGGCACTTACTCAAATTGCCTACAAAACAAAGTGGGACATTCATGGTCAGAAGTAAATAATGACTGAGACTGGCTCTATGGAAAGCATTCAAAAACCACATACAACGGGTTTATTAAAATAGTGCATTAAAATATAAACAAAAATCAAGATTTTTACTTGGGGATTTTTGGTACAAAAAAGCCACCACCACACAACCATTCAGTATAAATAGAGAAAAGGCCAGGTCCTGTCTTTTTACAATGCCACCTCTTAGTTGTACATAAATGTCTTCCTAAAAACAGAATTTCTTGGCAAGTTGGCACCACCACAAGAATTTCCATAGGCCTGGATAAGATGGGAGAAAGTCTGGGAGATACTAGAAGGGCTAGTTTCAGAAAGATGGCTAACATCTGGTAGGCCTAACCATGCAGGACAATCACAGGCAGGACCGTTTATGGGAATATGAGGACCTGTTCTGCTGCACTGACAGCTGGCTTCTCCTACTCAATTCCTTGGCATTTCTCAATGTACTTGGGAATGATTCCAAAAGTATTTATACCTCTAATTCCTAACCCATACCTGGAGAGAAAAGAAGTGGAGGGGTCAGGGAGAAGAGCTGCAAACTCTAGTCTATGCCTCAGGTATGAGGCTGCAGTGCAAACATTAGGCCTCTGCCTTTCGCTCCACTCCAGCTTTTATATCACCACAGAACCTCAGAGGACAAATAGAAGAGAAAAAAGCATCAAGGCAAGAAAAATTTATGTGACAAGATTAAAGTATTTAAAGGGAACCCTGATCCCTAGGCACATTGAAAAAATGTTGGGCCCCACTGTGTTTCCAGGTTTTCTGCAGAAAATTTGAAGAATGATTTGATGTCCTGCCCTGGCTCTACACTAGTACACCACTCATGCAACTCTCCATACCCAGGAGGCAAGTGACCTTAGCAAACAAAGGTCACCTAAATTCCTAGAGCTCTCAAAATGGAGTAGGTGGCTGAAGGGCCAGTGACTATCAGCCTGAGGGAGAGGGGAACAAGAGAGGAACAGACCTGGATATGGCACTCCTTCAAGTTAATACTTTGTCCCAGCTCAGCCCATTGCTTGTGCATTGAGAAACTTGCAAAATCTAAAATATTCATCCAGCTCATGACTTTCTTTCTTGGTGTGCCAGATGTGCTCACTCTGCTCCTTGGAGAACCTTCAAAACAGCTTCAGGCCCTGGAGTGACAAGGGGAGTCAGAACTGAGAGAAAAGTTGGATCTGATAAACCTGGGTAAACCTGAAGACCTGAATTCACAGGGAAACCTGGAGGCATTTGGAGGGAAAAAATAGACCAGACTTGGTCCTCAATAACTAGCAGCTGCCCATTTACCTCCCCTTCTTTATTCCTGGTATCCTATGTAGAGAGGTTTCAGGCCTGTGTCTTGGCAAGAAAACATAACATAGAAGCTTAGCTTCAAAAACAGCACCTTTATGGACACCCTGACTGCTAGTTGCCTGACTCAAACCCAGCATCCATCTTGCCCTATGTGCTGTCATATTTTTAATAAACCTACAAAAACCAGCTGTGTTTATACAGGTCTTCGACACAGATAAAATGGGGCTAGGGAAGGACATCCCTCTGTCAGGATCCAGCCACAAGCATGCTCCTTCTGATTTAGCTTCATTCTATCCAAAGAAAGAGATAATCCAAGAAACTCACACTATGTAGTAAGCTGCTGTGGATTCCAGTTCCCCTAAGAAATCTGTATATTCCTGCACCTTTGCACCCTTTCTGTTGGTGTTTAAGATTCTGGCAAAGGACTTGGGTAATAATCACTTTTGATTTTTGGGATTCTCAATACTACTCACTCTCTAGGTACCCCATCATGAAAGCTTAACCTCTGGGCTTTCTCACTCAACACTCTCTAAAATGCCCACCTATTTTCTCCCTGACCTTCTGAAACTTGATGGCTGCATGTTTTCTTCTCAGGTTCTGAGACGGGATCTCACAAGCTCCCACTTCCCTACAACTTCCTGAGAAAACAGAGGTCTCCTGAAGATTTTTATGATCTGCCTCCCTCTGAAGTGCTGGGATAAAATGTGAAAAACAAAGCACATCAGTTCATCTATTCAGTTTGAGCATCTTCTGTGTGATGCTTTGTGCTGGAAACTGGAAAACTGATTCTGCCTTGGATTCACCTCTTTAGAACCTAAAAATTTTTGACTTTAAGGCAAGCATTCTCCCAGTGGAGGCACATCCTACACTGTTTGTGGTTTTGTTGTTTGTTTGTATTGTTATTTGAGACACAATGTCAATGATATGCCTCATTGGCCTGGATTTTGTAGAAGTCTTCACAAACTCATGAGTTATGATTTTTTGTTACTGTTATATTTTGAGTTTACTCTTTAGTTGGGGGGTGGGATTTATATTTTTGTTGTAGGAGATGTTTCTTTGTTTTGAGGGAGAATTTCACAATGTATCTCTGGCTCAGGTGCACTCACAGGCATTAGTGTGCTACTGCCTCCATATTAACAGGAATAAAGGCATATTCCAGTACACATGCTTATGTTACTAATCTTGATGTGAAGCCTATAAAAACCACAAGACTAATGTGCACAATTATATGTGCTACACAGAATGCCCCCCCCCATTTCATGGGATTCACTGCTGACTTCACTGATTGAAACATTATCAATATTATATTCATTGATTTCTTATCTCTACACAACAAATGGGCTCAGTATGGGTGTAGTCCAGCTTCTTGTATAATGTAGAAGAAAATGGATCAGGAGTTGGATGTCAATGCCATTGTTGACTCTGTATCCCCTATAAAGCTGCCTTGGTTTCAGGAGTCAGTTATTACAATATAGTTTCCTGGATCCAGGTGGCCAGAGGTCCAGACCCACAGACTTGAAGCCCCAGAATCCTTAGTGGACCACAGCTGATCAGGCTCCCAGAAATGATTCAGATGCTTATATTAAGTTCATGCTGTTTGGTCTATGGCTTAGGCATCTTTCTAGCTAGCTCTTTCATTTTAACTCAACTCATTCTCATTAATCTGTCTCTCACATGGGCCATAGCTCACCTGTGTTCCCCACATGGATCTTCTTTGGGCAATTGGCTCAGTCTGACTGACTCAACCCTGCTTCTCCTACCTATGCTCTGATTTCCCCTCCTATTTTTTCTATGGTACTTGTCATGGGCCTAAATATCTCCTTTATTTAAAGATTCATATTCACAGCACACAGAAAGACATTCACACACCAGTCTGTGTCTCAAAGAAAATGAAATTAAAACACCTTGTATCAAAAGAAGGCAGAAAACTGACAAGTAGGCTAGAGAGATGGCCAGCAGTTAAAAACTCAGGTTTGACTCCTTGCACCTACATGGTGGTACATAAACAACTGTAACTCCAGTTTAAACAGATACAGTGAACTCTTCTGATATATATGTGCACATCAAATAAACAAACCTAAAAGATAAGACAACTAAGAATACTCCCAACTCTGAGTAGTCACAACACCATCCCTCTGAGGCACCTCAAAGTAACAACATGGAGAACTACTTGCAACATCAGTTCAGAAAAATTCTCATGCTCACACTACTTCTGGTTTGAGTGACCTGCTCCCAAGGCAACAAAAACCAGATGTTGTTTCAAGGTCACATGCAGCACAGTGGAGGCTGGTGTATTGAAAAAGGGCGATCTGACAGAAAAATGTGGGCTTCAGTTATGGAAAATATTGAAGACACTGAACTCTTTCCTACTTTCATAAATGTACCCAAGATCATCATTTCTTGTACTGTCATCAAATCTTTGTTTGATTTAAGTCTTTCAAGACCAAGAGCTTCTAGAATTGGCACAGGAATGCACCAGCTCTGTGGAGTCAGGATCTAAGGGACAGTCTGTAGACATGTTGGAAACTTAGAGCCTGTTTGAATCTAGAAATGAGCTGAAGCTGCAGCTGGAGCTCTGATGGCATCCTGGGCTGCATCTGTATGTTTCACTGATTTGAAACTTCCAAGTAGATTTTATCTGTTTCTGCTGTAGCTGAAATAGCTTTGGGTTTTGTCAGACATCCTCTGCAATACACTTGAGACACAACCCAAGCCAATACAACCACAGGCCAGCTAATGATTAGGTGAAGTTGTACAAAAGCAAAAGGCTGAGAAAAAACTTCACAGATGAATGACTTCAGGGAAGTAGTTGTAAATTTATTGTTTTAGGAGCAGTGGATCCCCCTGAAATAATCAATGACACAGACATGGACAGCATGCGATCACTCTCGATAGATAGATAGATAGATAGATAGATAGATAGATAGATAGACAGACAGACAGACAGACAGACAGACAGACAGACAGACAGATAGATAGATAGATAGATAGATAGATAGATAGATAGATAGATAGATATGTATATGTACATACACACACACACACACACACACACATACATACATATCATGGAACCATAAACTGTAAATGTGCCAATGTACCCACAGCACTTTTCCAGTTCCCATGACATCTTATTTATTTTCAGAGGCCAAATAGAAAAATGAGAGAAACTACCCTATCAGTGGGCTTCTCACTTCCCCGTGTATGCTATGGCCCAGAAACACACAAACACAATTTTGAAAAAGGTCTCATGTCAAGAAAGGTCTCTACTGGCTGGCCAAGTACTAGCTTTCTGAACCAGGCTTCCCTCAAACTTACAAAAAGTCAAAGGATTAAAATTTGTAGTGATATGTCTAGGTAATATTTTTAATAAATAATTTTTTTACAGAATAGTAAATACGTAGTGGATTGCTCAATAATTATTAAGAAGCTCTGGTCTGTGTACACAGTACCAACAGCAAAACACCCACCTCTGAGGAACACTAAGTCAGGAACTAGTGAACCCCTAGACAATGTTTTCTGTAAAAGACTCTTCTGTTGAAAGCTCATTGTACTCTGTGTGTCCAAATTCCACACTACATGTCTTAGAAAGCCACAGTTGTGTTTCTCCGGTCATGCTGCCAGTTGCCCAGAAGGGCATTCAGCTAGACTGCCTCTTTGAATAAATCAAATTTTCATGGGCATAAGGTGAGAGTTAATACCTTTAGAAAATCAAAACAACACCAGTATATGACCTGCAGCCCTTTGGACACAGGAGTACCCATATTCATGATCAACTTCTTAATGAAACCCACTGATTTTATGCAAAGAACAAGATTCTTGTACCAGGGGTGCGATAGGCTGGATGGGATCAGGACTTATCATCAGGTCTAGAAGAGTAACTATGTCAGGAAGGACACCGTGCCAGAGCCCTCAGGAGATGGAGCTGAGTCAGGAGCATTCACTGGGCTTTTAGCAGCAGCTGAGGTAGGAATTGAAATATCATCTGAGCCTGGATTTTCAACTACTGATGAATCTTCTTCAACTGCTGTGGGTGGACCTGGTTTGCAACTATACTTGGGGCTAGGCCACCTATCAAATTCTTTTGGGGAATACAGAGTCCATATACAGTCGTGATCATCATAATGAACAACTTCTAAAATGGGGTAGCATTTAGAATTTGAGCCCAATCCAGATGTGCCTAGAAGCTTGCAGTCTACATTGATTAAAAAAAAAAAAAGGACAACTAAAGAAGTTATAAAATGGAGTGGCTTAGAAAAGATTTTCAGTTTTCACCTGCAACCTCTGAGAACAGTCCCTTTTCTTCTTACTCATGATGCTTTATCTAAATCTAGAGGAAAAAAGTCTGAGGAAGGACTAACTGCTCCAACCTGAGACACAGGGAGAAAGGCTACATAGGAAGCTTGGCTATAAACACACAAGACGAGAGAGAGAGAGAGAGAGAGAGAGAGAGAGAGAGAGAGAGAGAGAGAGAGAGAGAGAGAGAGAGAGAGAGAGAGAGAGAATTTTGAGGCTCTTGAGGCCAATAAGAATGTAGCGAGTGAGGATGGGTATTTCTTGACACCAAAGGACTAGAGAAGCCCCAGTTTGATAACTCAAGATTATACTTAGATCCCTGATGTTTAAGACCTGGTTAGTAATAATGTGGATCCATTGTGAATTGCCATTGAACCAGAAAGCCAATTCAGCATCAAATGCAAATATGTTCACCATTTCCCAACTGTCTTAAGGTAACCCAAGCAGAGAAGGATTGCCTGGGGTAGGATAAGTGTTCAGTGATTGACTGGGAACTATCTTTTCCAGTAGCAAAAATTAAGATCTAGATGCAGGTTAGGATCTGGTACTTCATATCTCAAAGCTTTCACACAAGTTTTACAAGTTTTTACAGGATAGAGTAAGTGCACTGATCAAATATTCTCTCAGCAAGAGCTTTTGTTCTTGGAGATACTTACTGATAGTTCACTCATGGAGCCTGAAAACAAACTTGCAAAGAGCAGTAATTACTCTGGCCACTAGAGGGCCAATGGATCCCAGCCAACATAAATTTCCTGTGGAACATGACAGCATCTGCAGTCAGGAATTCAAGTGGCAGCTTCCAAAAGTTTAGAGACATGGAGAACACGTTTGCATTCATGTTTCACTTCTTCTACTGTATATCCTAGACAGAGAAAAATGGTTCTACCCATCAAGCCTTTGAAAATTTACTCCAGATTTCTAAATAGCAGGGATGACTCTGGTGGGTGTAAGAATAATGCTCTTGTACAATGTAAAAATTTGTTAGTCATATTATTTTAATAAATTCATGATTGTCCAGGAACTAGGCAGGACATAGAGTTTGGACAGGAAAAATCTGGGAAGAGGAAATGCAGAGCATATGCCATGCAGAGACAAAGGAAGAAAGATGAGAGAGCTGCACTGAAGCAAAGGTACAAAGCCATGTGGATAAACAAAATTAGAATCTTGGATTAATTTTAGGGTAAATGCTAGTAAATGGTTTGCCTGAACAGAGCCTTTGTGGACAGTTCACTCTGGCTATCTGCAGGCTCTCCTATCTCGACCAGAATCTTTCTGGTGTTTGAAGCTTCATATCAAGTACCTGACCTTAAATGTCTTCTTCCTTGAGAATCCCCATGCACTCTTTACACTTTATCCCCTCACATCAAGCAGACCCTCCCACACTGGGGCTCAACACTTATGGATCCAGTTGAGAACATCCCTTTTTATTGGGCAATTGTATTAAATAGTATTTTCCTTGGGACATTGACACAAGCACAGGATTCTTACCTTCTTGGGGCTCCAGATCTGACATAAATTACTACTGTGCTTTTCAGGAAATAGGA
Source organism: Phyllotis vaccarum (assembly GCA_033318265.1). Classification (NCBI taxonomy): domain Eukaryota; kingdom Metazoa; phylum Chordata; class Mammalia; order Rodentia; family Cricetidae; genus Phyllotis; species Phyllotis vaccarum. The sequence goes on from JARWLC010000018.1 coordinate 12,942,365, forward strand.
ATGTACATGCTTTGTTGCCTGAGGTCCTCAAATTTTCCTCCTAATATTTTCCTCCCCTTCTTCTTACAATCTTCAATTATATTTTGTTTTCCTTATTTCTTTCTATTCCCTTGTTAAATTAAGATGTTTGGTTTCTAAATTCATCACACATTGTTCAACATCTAACTTTATAGATTAGGCTGAACTCAAACTCAGATATTTCATTGTCTGTACCTCCTTTATGCTGAGAATGATTTCCTCATTTTCATGGAAGAGCTTCTTCAGCTGTAGACATTTCCTTGCCCAGAGTTTTAACAAGAGTGATACCTTCCAGTCCATCAACCAGGGCCATCTAGAGCCTCTCTTTGATTTCTCAAGTTAATAGATTCCAAAGAACCCACAATTTCCACAATGGCCTATGAAGATAAAGTCATAATTTTGGTAGTGGCTTAGTTGTGTTTACAGATTAAACATTGGATAAATGGTTATCAGTATGCAGGGCTGTTTCTGTTTTGTGAGGAACTGACCTACGTGTATTCAGTATCAAGAAAACTTCTTCAAGATGTCTGTGTCAGGAAAGATTTGTATTTACTGGGCCAAGTTCTAGTAAATTCTCTTGTCATGTATGGGTGATTTAAATTACTACATCAAATGAAAATTTAACTAAGCAAGGCTAGGTGAGGCTCTTTACCAGATCAACTGTCCAGATTTTTGAAAGATCCTTGTGTCAACTATAAAACTGAGTCAAGAATAAGGAACAAAATAGAAAATAGATTTTAAAAATTGTTCTTATCTGTTTTTTTTTAAGTGTGTATTTGGTTACCAGCCTGCCAGGGCACCTATGTGGAGGTAAGTGGAAACATGTAAAAATTTATTTATCCCTATCACCATGTGAACCATGGAAATAAACCTTGTTTCTTTAGGCTTGGTAAAAATTGCTTTGAATGTGCCATCTCCCAAGCTTAGGATCTCTTGAAGGGTTATATATCCAGGGAGCATAAAGACTGACAATGGATTTTTTATCTCAATTACAAATTTAAAGCATGTATGTCTTATAGGAACCTCAAACTATTTTTTTTATACTTAACAGCCATATCTTTGAAACATTTCAATAGTAAAAACCATTTCATGCCTCTACACCCCAAGTTGGTACAGATTGCCTTTATTGCCTAGGAAGAGGAGAAACGAGGATCAGGCCAGCCCTGACTCCACAGCAGCTCCAAAGACTGCCTCAGTTACAAAAGACCCTGCCTCAAAGGGAAAAAAATTACTAAGAAACAACAGAAAAAAATCTATATGAGTATGTGGTCAAAGGAATAGAATTAACAAAAAATAAAAATCTATGAGAGTATCTATGGTCAAATGAAAAGAATTAACCAGCGCCAAATAGGTTTTCTTTCAGAGCATCAGTGAGATGCATGTCTACTGGACTATTGGAAAGTCTAGAGTAAGTTCCGCAACCAGATTTAGAGCACTTTCCCTTAGTACATCTTAAATGGCACAATGAAGACAACAGAAATGAAGGTAAGATGTATACTCCATCAGGAAGGATTTTTATGGGCCAAAACAGTGCTTTATTTAAAGATTGATATTCATAGCACATAGAAAACATTCCCACATCCCACTATATGAAGTTTCTTTGATGCACGTTTTTCTTTTGAAGTAGACTGGCACTGGGGTTTGAAGATTACCTATCAAATTAAAATATAACTTTGTAAACCAAAGAATTTCTAACTAACAAAACGGCAATTTTGATTATCAAAGGTGACTATTAAACTGAATTTCTTAATTATACATTACAATTTTAAATTATATACCTAAGCTTCATACCTTAAACCAGAGTAGAAAAATACATACAGTATAACAAAATTGACTCCAAGCCTGTATCAATAAATCAAACTCCATACAAATTTACTTTGAGATTAACAGCTGATTGTTAATTAAGTAAGTCCAATAATCTTTTTTAATCACTCATACAATATCCCCCTTTTCTTATTAGAAGGAGATTAACTAATACTATTAATCATTTATAATGAAACCAACATTTATAGGCAATATTTAGGGAATTTGGGCATAGTTTTCCATTACCACCTCCTTCTGATTGAGGGGTGCTAGCAATCTTACATATTCTTGATAATAAATCATCTTAGTCTACAGTCCTGAAATTGATGTGACCATCTCTTCCCATTAGATAATTTTTAAGTGGCCTTGGTTGATGAAACTGTATTTGCCTAGAGGAAATTCACAGGTTCTCATCTTCTGTGGAAACAAAAGCAGAACTCTTCCAAAGCAATATATCCTTAGACACAAATTTCAAAGTCAAGATACTTTTAAAATATATATTTTTGTTTAACTTAGCAGCCTTTGCAATCAATTGTCTTCTGCAGGAGGCTCATTAACAGTTAAAATATTAAAATAAAACACAATAATAACCAGAATCTAGTTTCTATGTGTATTTTCTATCTTAACATGGCTTTTCATGTTTTTATTACTCTATTTCTCTTTCCTAAAGACTTTCTCTACCTTCTTTGTTTGTTCTCTGAAGCATTTGTACAACTTACATACATTGTATCCCATTTACAGGTTTTTATTCATCTGAATTGGTTTTACTGTGAATTATTAATGATTTTCCAGCCAGAAGAGCTTTTAAAATACTAGAACTCTCTTAAAGAGCCACGCAGTTTTTGCAGAATGAGCTGAGTCAGGAAGTTCTCTCAAGGGGACATGTCTCTGTTCACCACTAGCAAACAGCAGACCTGAGAAAATGCTGCTACTAAGAAACTGTCTTTGACTCTGTTTCCTTTTTGTTCAGAATAAACCAAAACCTTAAATCATTCACATGCAACCAAGTCTTCTGTGAGACTTCGGGAACTGGCATGGTGACAGCTTATGTTGCCTGTCTCAAGTCTGCCATCATTTTGAATGTATCCCAAATACCATGCTATATCTGTACAATGAGCTGCTTCAGATACACAATTTGAAAGCTGCTTTGGCTCAGTTTCTGTGATCTAGAACCCTTTCTAATTTTTCCCAGGCTTTCTGTGGGTGCTCGGCACATGTTGGGATGTCATCTGAGGTTTCTGGCCAAGTAAGCTCCATGGTTTGGACCTGCCTACTGCTGCTTATCTGAAACAACAAACCAAAAGTCCAAATGAATATCACAGACACTTCTAGTAACTTCACACAATTTGGCCTATGTCTCAGGCACATTGCTAACTATCTCTTTGAACTTAACTCAACCCATTTCCCTTAATCTGTCTTGCCACTTGGCCCAAGGCCTACCTGTGTTCCTTTCATGTTTCTTCTTTGGGCATCTTGACTCAGACCCTCTACCCTCAGACCCTCTACCCACAGACCCTCTTACCTATAAGATTCACTGCCTACATTTTCTTTGGTGCCTGTCATAGACCAAAACAGCTCCTTTATTTAAAGTTTGACATATACAGCATATAGAAAGACATCCCCACTTTACTAATGAGATGACCATGTGGATTTTTCTTTCAGTTTGCTTATGTGATGAAGTACATTCACTGTTTTTTTTTAATATGTTGAACCATCCCTGCATCTTTTGGATGAAGACTGCTTAATCATGGAAGATGATTTTTTTGATATGTTGTTGGATTTAGGTTGCGATAATATTATTGAATATTTTTGCATCAGTGTTCAAGAGGGAGATTGGTCTGTAGATCTCTTTGTTGCTTCATTGAGTGGCTTTGAAATCAGAATAATTGTGGCCTCATAAAAAGAGTTGGGCAATGTTTCTCTAGTTTCTACTGTATGAAACGGTTTGAGGTGTATTGGTATTAATTCTTCTTTGAATGTCTGGCAGAATTCTGCATTCAAACACTCTGGTCCTGGGTTTTTTTGGGGGGAGGGGGAGTTTTAATAACAGCTTCAATTTCCATTAGGCTTATAGGTCTGTTTTGGTCTTTAATCTGAACTTGATTTAACTTTGCTAAGTAATACCTGTCCAGAAAGCTGTGCAGTTCTTTTAGGTTTTCCTTTTTAGTATAGTATAGAGTTTCAAAGTGTGACCTAATAATTCGCTGCAGAATCTGGGTGTTAGTTATTATGTGCCCTTATTCATTTCTGATTATGTTGATTTGGATATTCTCTCTCTTTATCTCTACTTTTTGCTTAGTTTGAATAAGCTTCTATTTGTCATGTTGACTTTCTTGAAGAGCCAACTCTTTGAATCATTGATTTTTTGTATTGTTCTCTTGGTTTGTATTATATTGATTGCAGGCCTAAGTTTAATTATTTCTTACCATCTCCTCCTTCTAGGTCTGTTTACTTCCATTTGTACTAAGGCCTTCAGCTGTACCCTTAGGTCTCTTATATGAAATTTCTCTAGTTTTTTTCTTATAGGCATCTATTGCTATGGCATTTCTGTAAACACTGCTTTCATTGGGTTCCATAAGTTTGAGTATGTTTGGGTTCATTTTCATTTAATTCTAGGAGTCTTTGATTTTTTCTTAACTTTTTCTTGACCCAGAGGTGAGTCCATTGAAAGATGTTCAGTTTCCTACAGTTTTGTATCTATTGATATTACCTTGATGACTATGTGGTTAGTTTTAGACAAAGATCCACAGGATGATGAGAAACATGTATATTCCTTTGTGTTAGGGGTGATGGTTCTGTATACATCTATTAAGTCCAATTGGGTCATAACATCTATTAGATCCCTTATGTCTCTATTGAGATTTCTCTGGCTGATCTATACAAGGGTAAAAGTGAGGTATTGAAGTCTCCCACATCAAATGTAAGGTTTAAGCTTTAGTAGTCTTTCTGTTACACAAACCATGTGCACATACACACACACACACACACACACACACACACACACACACACACACACACACACACACGCTCTTGTGTTGGGACATAAGTATTCAGGAATAAGACTTCATCTTAGTGGGTATTTTCTGAGATGAATAGAAATGTCTGTCCAGGTCTCTTTGATTTATTTTAGTTTGAGGTTATTTTGTTACATTTTAGGATGGTTATATCAGCTTGTTTCTCATTACTATTTGATTGGAAAGCCTCTTCTCAACACTTTACTCTGAGCCTGTGTATGTCTTTGAAGTAGAAGTGTATTTCTTCTACTCAGCAGAAGGATGACTTCTGTTTGTATTTTGTACAATGTGTTAGGATATGTCTTTTATAGGTGAATTAAGTCCATTGATATTAAGGGATATTAACGACCAATGATTGTTATTTCCTGTTATATTTGGTGATAGCTTCTTTGTATTTCCATTTGGATTGTTCTCCTGTGGAATTATTGATGTTGGCTTTGTGGCTGTGTCTAGTTCCCTTGGATTATAATTGTCCCTTTAGTGCTTTCTGAATGGCAGGATTTGTGGATAAGCATTTTTTTTAAGTTTTATTTTGTCTGTCGTTGTTTGCCCCATTTATGGTGATTGATAATATTACTGTGTATAATTGTCTTGTATATAGTTGGCAGCCGTACTCTTTTAGTGTCTGTATAACATCTTATCTGGACCTTCTTGCTTTCATTATTTCCATTGAATAGTCAGGTTTTATTCTAATGAGTCTAACTTTATAAGTAATTTGGATATTTTCCTTTGTAGCACTTAGCATTTTTTCTTTATTCTATAGGTGTAGTGTCTTAGTGTCTTTATTATGTGGTGGACAAACTTTTGGGGGTTTTCATCTATCTGGGTTCTGTAAGATTCTTGTATGTTTATAAACATTTCCTTCTTTAGCTTGGGAGATTTTTTCTATGTTTTTGTTGAATATATTTTCTGTGCCCTTGATCCGGCATTCTTCTCCTTCTTTGATCCCAATTGTACTCAGGGTTGGTCTTTTCTTGGTGTCCCAGATTTTGTGTTATGATTTTTTTGGTTTTGGTATTTTCTTTAACTGGTATATCTATTTCCAGTATTGAATCTTCCACTCCAGAGATTCTTTCTTACATCTCTTGCATCTCTTTGTTACATCAGTTGGTTATGTCTGAATCTAAGTTCCAGTTTGTTTATTCAGGTTTTGTTTTTCCAGCTCTGCTTCGGCTTGTGCCCCCATTATTGTTTCTATTTCAGTTCTTAATTAACAGAGTGTTTATTTTACCTCTTGATTTTCTTTTTCTACATTTTCTTTATTTTTTACAGGGATTTGTTCATCTCTTCCAAGTTTTTGTTTGTATTTTCTTCTATTTCTTGAAGAGAACTTTTTACATCCTCTTTTAAAGTTTCTTTTATCTTCATAAAGTTGTTTTTAAAGTCACTTCCTTCTATCTCCTATTCCTTGTTATGCTCAGGTTTTGACGTTTTAGAACAATCTACCATCATGTTGTTCATTATATTGTTATATCTACTGTTACACTGGCATCTGACATTTCTTCATAAGTCCACTCATAGTTAGCTCTTGGTCAGCTCTTAGTTGTGAGACCATGGGCTGAATATCTCCAGTAATAGCAGAGGATGCTCTTTGTTGACTCTTCATTAAATGTAGGCAAAAGGAGTTGTGTGCATCTAGCTATCCAAGGGGTCATTCTTAGTTGTGTCTTAGCTGACACTTAGTTGGCTCTTAGTCAGCTCTTTGTCATCTGTGGCCCATGAGGGAAGCTTAAGTGTTCTCTAGTTGTCAAAGTGTAATGATGAAGATTGCAGTTTGGGGGGTGGTTGGTGTGTGGGATGTCCCTCCTCCTGTGTTTTGCTAGATACTGGACTTGAGGTATTTCTCTCATATATCCTTGGTTAAGGGCAGAGATGCAAATTGATGGGGTGTCAGGGGCAATTCTATGGGCAGGTTGAGAGGCCATGGTCTCAACTTCACTTGAAGGTAAGTATGCCACTCATCTCTTAGTCAGCTGTAGAGCAGGAGGGAGGCTTCAGGGTCTCCAGTTGTCAAGTGTGATTCCTGTTTTTCTAAATTGAACCTGTAGTGAGAAGAGTGTCTGAGTCCTGATACCATTTTGTGGTTTGCATCTAGGTCATCCCTCTGATCAGCCCCCACCCACTGCACTCACAGCACACAGAAATAGATCCTTTATCCAAAACCAAAGGCACCATAAACAGACCAAGTTACTCAACTATCTTTTTATGTAGAGATCCTATTCCAAACCCAAGCAAGCTTCACTGACAGGTCTAAACTTCAAGACTTCCCACTAGCTTGGATTAGTTGTCCCTGTAGATTTCCCCCATCATATTCTTGACCCCATGTGCTCTCACAAATCTTCTTCCTACACTATGACTGGATGCCAGTAGCTCAGTCTCCTGCTTGAGTATAGACCTCTGCCTCTGCTTTCATAAGACACTGGAAGAAGGCTCTAGGAAAACAGGTATGGTATTCAGCAATCTAACTCCCTGGGTAGGACAAGTCAGGTTCCCTCCAGACTATTGGAAGTAATCTAAGCTGGGAATGCTAGTGGATTCCTGGGAATATCTCTAGGAGGAAATTAATCCATCAGGTGTTATCCTTCTCCAGTGAAAACATGACACAAGTGAAATTTTACTAAATTATTTATTCATTTAAACATATGTTATAAATAAAACAATAGGTTAATACATTTTACTAAATCAGAAGAGAAGCTTTTATGCCAGGTGTAAGAGCTGACACCTAGAATCTCACTATTTAGGACAAAAAATGCATAGCTAGAATTTATAGACCAGTTGGAACTATAAAAAGAACTACTCTCTTTCAAAAATCTATACTATAAGATGTAATAGTTATAGAGATTATTCATTTAAATAAAAATGAAACAAACACAACAAAACACAAGGTCAATAGACACTTTCTACTCTCATGCTAAAATTAATGCCATGAATTGTAATCACAGAATTGTGGAGACATAAGTACACTGAACATACAAGAATAGCCTGGGTTACATGAAATTAGGGTTTTCTCAGCAAACAAAATAAAACTGTTGTTGCAACAGCCTGTGATTTTAAACTCTTGCTATTTCAAGGCAGATGTCAGGGCACTCAGGCTTGTGACTTCTTAAAAGAAATCAAGGAGTGAGAAGTGCTCCATAGAGTACGGTTGGGAAAATTGATCTAGAGCAGCATCCAGTTCACAAAGTTGATCAAGAAAGAGCTGGTCCTCCATGGCAGTGGAGCCTTGATCTTTCTCTATGGCTGAAATGGTACTGACTGGTTCTGTCTCTTTTACTCGTCCAGTATCTTTGGTATCTGCTTCAGGAGCCTCTACTGAATTTGGGCTGGGAAGTGGAGAATGAATTGGTTCCAATGTTTGGGCAGTGACAGGATATGCAGATGACACACATTGGTCAGACTGACAGAAGATTCTGCCTCCCTCTGCTTGGCCTTGGCCATCATGTGACCAATTCTGAGCTTCAGACAAGATAAATTCATTGATCTGACCAATGGAGAAAACAGACTCTGGTTCTGAGAATATACTTGGGCTGAGAGGAGGAGGAGAGCTGACACGGGATGGGCTCTGTGACATGAAGTAATTGAATTCTGAGTCTGGAGAAAGAGTGGAGGGCCTTACATGAAAAGAACTGAAACCAGATTGTCTCAAGGACCAGGAATCTTCACTGTCACAGGCTGTGGAAATGACAGAGGCATTGGAACTGGAAGATTCAGCACTTAAGTAAGGACCTTCCTTCCAGGAAAGTACTCTAGCCTTCTTCTGCAGCTTCCTCTGCTCTCTAGATCTCTTTCTTTTATTCTTGACATCTTCATAGGCCTGGTCAGTTTTGGGAAAGATGGCTTTTTCGTCTAAAGAATTGTCCAATGGCCCAAGTTGAGAAGGAGAGTTCACAACTGGTGGTGTCTGATATGTAGTGAAGACAGATTCTGAATGTGGGGTAATATTCACATGTCTGAGTACAGCAGAAGGGCTGACACCCAGTGGTCTCTCATGTATATCCTCTGAGCTGGGCAACCTGGAAAGAGGAACAAAATCTTCAGGTAGCCCAGACCTATCCTGTGATTGATGATCTCTCCTCACAGATAGTTCATTAGCATGTTGTCTCAGCCTCTGCTCCCTTGCTGGGCTCTTCCTGAAGCAGAGATCCTCAGTGGCCTGATCAAGACTGGATGAGTTAGGTATCTGTTTTGGAGAACACTCAGGGCTTTGTCTCTGGGAGTCTGCACTTGCAGAGGTGTCAAGAGGAGGAGACAGGGAGGTGTCAGGGAGGGCAGCCCCAACATGAGATCCAGACCCCAGCTTCAAACAAACTTCTTGGGCCTTCTGATTCTCCTTAACCTTTCGATGCTCCTTAGCTCTTCTATTTTTGAACCAGTTCTGGAGACAGAAAAGAAAGAGAAGGTCAATAGAATATAGTGTCCCATTTAGTTTGTAAATCTGAAAATGGTGGAGGAAAAGCCTTGACCTTGGTGTATATCACAAACTTCTAAGTTCATTACACCCAAGAATAAGAAAAACAAGATGGGCTGGACCTAAAACACAGAGACTAAGGGGCCTTCTATAAGAAGCTGGGGGTTTAGAGGGCAGACATAATGTCTAGGTCACCCATGCAATTTGGGGAAAAAATCATCCCTCTGCATTGCACCAGATTCTGCACTAAGATGTAAGCATCCCTTTACAACCTTCTAATAAACCAAGTAGCCAAAATAATAGAGGGACCCAAAAAGCACAGAAATCAGAGAGGCTGTATGACTAGAAGGAAGGAACACATGAGAGAGGACTTACCCTGATACTGTCCTTGGTCAAGCCACATCTCTGAGATAATGCCATGCATTGCTCCTGGCTCAGGTATGTGCAGTTATTAAAAAGTTCTTCAAGGACCTGCTTTTGTTCTGGGGTGAACACTGTGCGTTTCATCTGCTGCCTTCTTGGATCAGTGGGTGTATCTTGTGAACTCAAAGGGTTTTGAGAATCCAGGATACCTTGTAGAGATGGTGGAACTGAGGAACTTGGGGAAACTTGGATGCCTTGATTCACAGAGGGTGTACACCATTTGTTACTTGGAAGGATATTTGGACCTCCACTCATTTCAGACAGTCAAGGGAAGCTCTGTGAAAAATGAGAACCTGGGATCACACAGGAATTTGATTCCATTTTGAAATTGTTTTCATTTTAGAAAATACATGAGTTTAAAAACAGAAAAAGAACAGAAAAGTTCCCATAAAAGATTTTAAAAAAATGAGATCAGCAGTTGGCCTTGGCAGGAAAAAGTACAAAAATGTATTATATTTTGACAAACAAAATTGGGTCTCAAGAGCACTTCATATCTGAAACACACATACCAACTCCTGAGTGCTACCAAGGCACTTAATTTAGCCCCCTCCCTGCCAAATCAGTTTAACCTTAACCTTTCTATTATACTTACACTTATTTGAGGGATCAATTCTCTGGGAAATCAGAGGAATCCTGTGACTTATTCAGATTCCTTTCAGTGTTTGACTTCTACTTCAATTTACAGGGCTTAAATATCTTCTCCCAGGAGGCAACTGTCTAAGCTCCACCCACTCTTTGACTCCTCCCTCCCACCACCAAGAGAATTCCATTACCAATGCCCACCTTTTTAGGAATTTCAACCCAAACCTACAGAGATCTAATCATACTGATTCAATTTCAATTGGTGTGTTTTCTTTTCTTATTTTAAGTCAGGGTCTTTCTATTAACCCGGGGTGTTCTAAAATTTACTATGTTGAGTAGATAAAATCAAACTCACAGACATTATTTTACCCCAATTTCCTTAGTCCTAGCCTTAAATGTATGGGTAACAGAGGACAGTTCTAGATTCAGTCACAAACTCTGAATTGTAATGAATGTAAATGTAAATGAAGAGAATATTTAACCTACCATCAGGGCCCTAAAGTCCAGAAAACAAATTTGTACATTTCATGCTGCCAGTTTTGAGAGCCTTTACAATTAGTTGCCACATATGACATACGTTATTGATGTTGGGATTATTGATTGCTTCTACATGCCAGATTGAGATCATAGGAATGTTTCTATTAGACACACAGAAAGACCAGGAGTTGAAGGCTGGTGTAGACTAAGTGTATAGTAGCTCCTATGTCTGTGTACTATAAGGGATCCTGTCAAAATTTCCAAAGGTATCAGGCAATAGCAGATAAAAATCTTTCTAGATTTCTCTAGCTGCTATAAGGAGGTGAGGAATCATACATTTCTCACATTATCACAGGATATATAAGAGCCAGATCTGGAGTCATAGAAATGAAATCACAGCTACAGGCACAGCTGGACCTAAAGAGACACACTTTCAAGGGCTACAGAGTAATTTAAGTTGGAGTAGAAATATGTGACCACAGCTTTTCATTTGTAAAATACAGGGGGTGAACCCTAGATTTATCTAATCTTAATGAAGGAAATGCATCCTGACAAGCTCTCCAAGCTTTTAATAAAAAGGAAAGTTCCTAAGGAGAGAAAAATAGTACATGATTCAATTTTTTTGAGGAAAACATGACTAAAGGAAAATGAGATGGAACATTCAAGGTGGCTTGGATGGACCTTTGAGCCTTCTCTTTGCTCGTTTGACAACTCAGAGACATACCCAGTTCAAGAAGATTTCTTTTGAAGTCTTTTAACTATTTTAGAAACAACATTTTTTGAGTGTTGTGGAATCACTTGTGGCAGTGAGTGGACAAGTTTCCGGATTTCTTTTCTGTAAATAAATTTTCAAGATGAATCATATTATTCACCCATAAATATAATTAACGTCATTGTTTCCACAAAATCCACATATGATTTCAGGTAGGGCAAGAGGTTGGAAACAAATGTATTAGAGATTCAGAGAAAATGTTCTATATACAGCAAGGTGGTGATGTATTACATTCTTAATAAAATGGGACTGGAATATCAGAGAAATGAACACCCACAGTCAAACCATGAATGGCAGAGAGTGGAAATGCCTGCCTTTAATTCTAGCATAGGAAGGTCAAAGTAATAAACTCAAACCTTTAATCCAGCATGGGGATTGAGGATTGCTCAGTGGTGACTCATGTCTTTAATCCCATCATTAAGGAGACAGAGATCCTTCTGTATTTCTGTTATATAAAGTCCTAAGTACCAAACAATAGCAGCTCACAACTTTAATCCTAACTCTTGATACAATGCACCCTTAAACCTAGAAGTGAAAACACTGGGTAGAGAAGGTATAGAAGGAAGTTATAAGCAGATATTCAGACATTGTGGAGTAGCAACTGGACATGAGAAGGACTCTTGATCACAGCATTTGCTCCTGTTTAGCCTGAGAAGATATCTGGGTGAGAACTGAGTGTGGTCTGTTTGATCTCTCTGATATTAAATGGGTTCCCCAACATCTGGGCTCTGGGTTTTCTTTAGATAACAACTAGAATTCATGTAATTAAGCAAATTAAGGGCAGCACAGGTTTTGTGAGTCTCTCAAAACCATTAGTTAATGGGTCAAGATAAGAATGTAAAGGCAACTTCAGCCATGTAGGTTATTGCTAGCCTTAGCTATAGGATACAATGTCTCAAATTGTAGGAACCAGGCATGTTTATGAGGACATGTAATACCAGCACATAACATGGTACCTGGACAGTGGGTTAGAGATGGATTATCAGAATGTGGACATAGAAAGATCATGAATATAAGGTTTTCTGTGTGTAGCTGGTATTTTCTAGGCCAGCCTGGAATACATGAGATTCTGCATTCAGGGGAGAAAGAACACAGTTTGTGTCACATACTTTTAATATTAGTGTACAAGAGGCAAATGAGGCTGGAACTCTGGGTATTGGAAGCCAAACTGGTCTACATAGAAAGTTCCAGAAAAGCTAGGGCTACAATTTGACCCTTTCTCAAAGGACAGAACAAACAAAAGATGAGAGGGTCTGAAACATCTCTATTAAAGTGTGAAATACAATTCTGGGGAAAAGCCTCTTGGGTCATGATTTATGTGCTCAGCAAAATATTCATGCCATCTACATTCACTGATGTTCATTGAAAGCCCTGGGTACCACCTACCATCACACAGCCCTAGGGTGTGAAGCAGGAGTATTCAGATTTGTAAGTCATCTTTGCCTGACAAGTCTTCTATTTTCCTTACTATCGGCAAAAATTTCAGTGCATTTTCTTGCTAATTAAACAATAGTTGTTTGGCCTCATTTTATTTTAAGTGGGGATATTTTTATTATCACAAACTGTACTAGAATTATTATGTTGACATGGATGATCTTAAACTAAGACACATTAATTGTCCTCATGCTCCAAGCTTCTAGCATTAATGGGATGAGTCAACTGAGGTTCTATCACAAAACAGAGAAACCAAATTTTAAAAACAAGTTTGAAACCCTAACTCTAAATATAATGGTGATTGTATTAGTGTTTGTCTCTTACATGTGATAATCTTAGTTTCCCTATAATAAGTTATTTTCCATATTTTACACCATATGGAGGGATACTTCACCCCTTGCATGTATGAGATAGCCAATGCTGATCCAGGAAGCAATATTTCCATGAACCAATTATTTGGCACCTAGGTCTAGGGGTTCACAGTGTCAAGAACTGTGGTACTTTCTGGGTTGTCATGAATAAGCTGATCAGTCGGCAGTTTTCATTTTCAGTAGTCCAGAATAAGTAAGACTAATAAACAAAGTCCTGCCTATACACACTTCTCATATGAGACCAAAACCTAGTCAATGGTTTATATTTCCAAAATATTTCTAATTACAGAACTTACATCCAGAAGTGCAAAGAAGCAGATGCAGAGACCAAGGCTAAGGGCTGGATGGAGCTCCCAGTCCATGGCAATGAGGGGATTAGGGATGATATGAACAAAGTAGTCGATGTGATGATGGGGGAAAATGCAAAGACATCTGAGCCAGGCTAATTAGAGCTCACTGACTCTGGATTGAAAAGTGGCAAATCTGCATGAGACTGATCTAGGCCCTCTCAATGTGCATTGATTTTGAGTGGCTTGGGCAGTTTGTGGAGTATCTGGCATTAAAAGCAGAAACTATCCTTAATGGAAGAACTGGCAATATGAAATTGGTTCCATGTAGAAGAATACATTGCTCATTCTTGAATCATGGGTAGAAACATGGCCCTGCCCCAGGTTAATTGGACAGACTTTGGTGACTCCCCACTAGAGGCCGTACTCTCTCTGAGAAGTATGTGGGAGGTGAGGTGTGCAGAGGTAGAGTGTAAATGAAAGGAGTAGAGGGGAAGAGAACAGTGATTATATTGTAAAATTAAAAAGAACCTTTTATGTAATATAGAATACACATATTGGTAGAAAATAATGGCCAGGTTTCCTCTGGAGGTTTAAAAGTCATGTAGTTGCTCTTCTATTGCTCTGAAGACACACCACGAGTAAGGCCAGTTGTCGAAAAACCTTTAATTGAGCACTTGCTTACACATAGAGGGGATAAATTCATGATGAAATCATGATGTAGACTGTACAGGATATGGTAATGTAGCTGGAGCAGTAGCTGAGAGCTATTATCTGAACCACAAGCAGGAGGCAGCCATCTTTAGCCTGGGACAAGCATAGACTTTATAACCCTCAAACCCACCCCATTGACATACCTTAGCCCAGAAATCCTAACCTCATAATCCTTCTTCAACAGTCCACTAACTGAAAACAAACCATGAAATACATGAGTCCACAGGGACCATTCTCATTCAACCATGATGCAGAGATCACTATCTGCTCAATATATACAATAACTAGAATGGAGTTTTCGTATTCTAAGGGAGCTTGACCCAAATATGCACCATTGATACACTGTTTTCATGGCTATAGATTTGCTCCACAACAGTCTGCAGCATCTTGACACAATTTCTGGCTCCTGTGAAGCAGTAAAACTAATCCAGGGGAAAAACAACTGCCTCTTATTAGGTTTAATGCCATCGCAACTGTCCTGTTTATAAAAATTAGTGACACTGTTCTCCAAATGGAGGCTAAATATATGGTCATTGCTCCTGTTTATTTCTGCAGCAGACATGAGATCTCTTTGCACTCTCTCATCTAGATAGGTATAGGTGTTAAGGAACATTAACTCAAGTCTACAGTATACCTATATTAAGATTCTGATCCAGATAAACAGAAAAGGAGCTGACTTAACTTTAACCATGAGAAAAATTAATTAGAACACCTTTGCAAAGAATGTGCTCCATGGGGAAATGAGGCAAGTCAAATATGTGATCCACTACCACTGGACCTATCAAGTTATACCAAGAGATCCTCTTAGAGTCATATACAGAATGATGTGGGAATGCCTTTCTGTGAATATCAATCATTAAATAAAGGAGCTGTTTGAGCCATGACAGGCACCATAGAAGAAGTAGGAGTAGAAGTCAGAGCACAGTTAGGATCAGCAGGGCAGTTTCAGGCAGATCAAGCAAGTGGCCCAAGTAGGAACATGTAAGGAACACAGGTGAACCACAGGCCAAGTGGCAGACAGTTTAATAGAAATGGGTTGATTTAAGATGTAAGAGCTAGCTAGCTAGCAATGTGCCTGAGCAACAGAGGCTGGCAGCTATGTGTCTTGCCTGGCAGGTTTGTGGTTCTGGACCTCTGGCCACCCAGGATCATGAACTCCACTGCAAAATAGAGAATTAAAGTTTCCTTTCTTCAAGGTCATTTAGGAAATGGAAAATTTATACACATCATCTGGTTATAAGAACCAGAGAAATTGCTAAGAGTTTGGTTGGAGATTCCCAAAGCCCTATATCCTTTATTCTCCCATGGCTTGTTCTCCTGCAGAGGAATTTCTATAGCTAGAAGAAAAAAAGCTAATTCATCCAACTAAGATGTTCCCTCATCTTGAGAGTCAACCTAAGACAAAATAGTTAGCATCTACCTGGGAATTTTATGATTTGAAAGTGAGCTGGTGACTGTGAGATGTTTTTCAATCTAAATCTCTCCAGGAGGCCAGATAGGCTTCCTTGTCTATAGCAGGAAGCCTTGACCAGTGTGTCCTACAAGTAACTCAGGTCAATGCTAGCAGCAAGAGCTGGAATACCGGGTGATGAACTTGAACAAAGCAGCCATTCACAGACCAGACATAGAGCAATTCAGGGAAACTACCTAGAGAAAGGGTGTGTTCAGAAATCAAGGCCTGAGGGCAGAGGCTGATCTTGTTTTAGCCACACCCTCAGACAAGCTTGGCTTCTCCCAATTGTACAGCATCACTGAGATGGGCATGGAGAGTCTTCTGACATGATCCCTTCTTTGGAGGAATTTAACAT
This sequence comes from Phyllotis vaccarum, assembly GCA_033318265.1. Classification (NCBI taxonomy): domain Eukaryota; kingdom Metazoa; phylum Chordata; class Mammalia; order Rodentia; family Cricetidae; genus Phyllotis; species Phyllotis vaccarum. The sequence goes on from JARWLC010000018.1 coordinate 12,958,476, forward strand.
AGTTGGCTTGTTTAGGCAAATATTTTGAACTCTTCTGCTGAAAAATGGCTTAATAATTGGCTTTTAGCTCCTCTCCCAAGAAAGACAAGTCAGTACAAATGGCTTAGCTGGGATTGGACCTGTGTGGCAATGGGTAATTGGTAAAGGCCAATGGAAGTAATGATGGCCTGCAGGCATGCCAGGTGAACAGGCATTGTCAGACTTGAAAATATGGGTGACATTGGCCCAGGGGATTGGCAGTGACACCTTGAATGTTGCTAGGATTGGACCTCAGGTACCAAGGACTTCATTCCAGGTACTACAGGGTACTCTGTTTGCTGTTGCACTGCCACTAATACCCTAACTTCTGAGGTATTTCTTGCAACTTTTGTCGTTGAGTGTTTATGCTGAAAGGAAATGTCACTACCCTAGGTCAAATTCAGTCACTGGTACAGGTCTCTGGAATAGTGAAAAACAATCTCCTCCCTGCACAGGAAATGGTCAGTCTCATTTTTTTAAAAAATTATGCTTTTCCAAGTGCTAGATAAAAAATAATAATTTCTTTATATTTGCTTGCTACCATGACACATACTTCTTTCCAGTGTGCTGGCTGTAATTTAGGCTATAGGAAATGTCTACAGAGGCATTGAAAAAAATTCCTACTTTGAAAACCTAAAGATTGTCAGGCCAAATCTCTCCTGAGTAGGTAGTCACCATCTTGGTGTTCCCGAATCTCGTATAAGGTTTATATAGATATCTGTTATGGAAAACCTCTGTGTTAGAAATAGATAACAGGTTTTGGTGCCAAATTATCACAGTTTGAAAAAATGTTCTATATTTTACGATGGAGTCTGCCTTATGAGACATCTTTATGCAGATAGGCTGCTGTGTTTGAAACAGAGAATGTTCCAATAGCTCTGATAGGGACAATGTAGAGACAGATTTTGGGTGTGAGGCCCAGACAAGTTTTTGAGAATAAAGTTGGATAAAATTAGGTTTTTCAGAAAATATTCTAGGTGGGTTGTTTGTGTTTTGTTAAGGATGATTAAATATAGCAGAGGACCAGGAGAGATATGTGTCAGTGGCTCAGAGTGTGAACTGCTCTAGCAAAGGGCAAGATTTTTATTTGCTTAATCTAATTGATGCAATCTTATGTCTCTCAACCGCAGTAACTCCTGATCTTGGGAGATCTACTGTCTCTGTCAGGTACCTGCACTTAGGTATGCATAAATATACATCACATATTTGGGGTATTTTAAGACAAGATTTCTTTTTGTGTTCCAGACTGTTCTTGAGCAGTTTATGTAGATCAAGTTGCATAAAGCTCAGATATTAGCCTGAATCAGCCCCCTTAGTGTTGGGATTATAATCCTGTGCCACCACGTACAGGCACAAATTTGTAATTTAAAATAAAACTGTAATGTGTTAAATATTCAAAGCCAGGTGTGGTGTTACCACATAAGATCACAGTGCTCCAAAGGGAGAATCCCTGGTATCTCTGAGAGATTTATGCCAGTCTACTCTAAATAGTTGGTTATAAAACAGTCAGAACTAGAGATCATATCTCAATAATTAAATACAACTACATTTGATAGATGCTGTAGAACTATAGAATTTCTAAATTCTAAGGATATGATAGGGATGTTCTAGAATGTAGGGAAAGACCCAGCAAAAAACTTCTTTTCATAAATGCGTAAACTAGAACTTAAGCATCAAGGGCCTAGCAGTCCTGGTTCTGTGTTTATAGCTGTGTAGTGAAGGGCATCTCAGAAATTTGAGAATTTTAAACCTAAGTTCCCTAGATTACTGCAGGAAAAATGTGGGTGATTATATTGTTACATTGTAAATAATTGTCCCACCCACTGGTTTAATAAAAAGTGATGATTGGACAAAGGCAGGCAGGAAGTGTTGGCGGAGCTACCAGACTAAGAAAAGTCTGAGAACAGGAAGCACAGAAGAGAATGCCAGAGAGAACCTGGAAGAAGCAGAGGACAACTATGCTGCTCTAAGAAAAGGTACTGAGCCACATGGCTGAAGAGGATAGGAGTCATAGGTTAGATGAAGGGTAGGGAGCTAACAAGCTATATGCCTGGGCCTTAGGATGTTCAGCCTAAAATACATTGTAAGCATCATTGCGTCTCTGTGGGTCTGTGGGTCTGCAGGTCTAAACCTAGAGTCAAGGCTCAAAAGTCTGGGCCAGAAACCTCCTACTACAGAGAAATTGTTAGCTTTTAGGTTTTTAAGAAGTAAACTGAGACTTTTCCAATTTAACATTTATCTTTGAAATTTAAGTTATAATGTTTTTCTTAATGCAGCTTCTGTTGTAAAAGTCAAGCCCCATTCTTGTACTCCTTACCACCCAAGACAGGGTTTTACTACTACTAAACCAGCTGTCCTAGAACTCAATTTATAGACCATGCTGATTTCAAACTTGGGGATCTACATGCCTCTACTTCCCTTATATGACAAGATGCCTCAGAAAATGATCAAAGGACGCATGTGGAGAAATACAGAAGATGAAATTATCGAAGGGGCTACAATGACTATGGGGAAAGTGTGGTCTAGCATGGCCTCCCAGGTTCATAGAAAATCAGCAGAGCAGTGAAAAGCCAGATGGTATGAATGGCTGGATCCAAGGATTTAAAACATGGTGGGGTCTAGAGAAGAGGAGAAAAAGCTCATGCACTTGTCCAAACTGAAGCCAACACAATCTAGCATCAACCTCTCTAATCATGGGAAGAACAGCAGCCCAGTTCTTGGGACACTATGAATTCCACCAAGATAAAACTCCTCTGGGGGACAATGAGGAAGAAATAGATGAACTTGGACAATGAAACCTGAATAGATAAAATCCAGAAACAAAACCAGCTTGGCCTGATCAAGTTGATTTACTCACAAAAAAAGTGAGATACTCTTTTTGAACTTGCACCATTTTAGACATTGGTTTCAAAATTATGTATTTACCGCACAAGGTCTTCAGCATCTGTCTTAAAGACCTAGAGGCAACCCTCACATATTGAGGCTCCTGTAATGCAAGAGAACTAAACTTTGGCTCACAAACTGCCTCTAGCTAGGATTAAAATCTTCCTAAAAGTCTTGATTATACACATGTGTGAGACTGTTTTCCAAATGGAGGCTACAATTTAAGGCCAATCTTGCTGAGTATTTCTAAGCAGACATGAGATCTCTTTGCACACTCTCATTTTGACAATTGTAAGGGTCAAGGTGCATTAACTCAGGTTTAAAAGATACCAATAATAAGGTGCTTAGCCAGGTAAGCAGAAAACACAGCAACTCCAATATTCTCAGACTTTCTTAGTAGGACAGAGTGGCCATAAACAGACAGTGATTTGCCTGCTTCTCTTTCCCAAGTGTTTGGCTTAAAGATATGCACCAGCAATCACTTATTGTTTTAATAGAAGTTCTTTCAAATTTTTATAATTCTTTATATAGTTCACTATTGACAATAGGTTTGCCTTATAAAAATGTATTTGTGTGACTGGGATTGAAATTATATCTTTTTTAATATAAGAAACCCATATTTAATCAAGATGTATACAATCTATTACTTGGAGATTTTGTTTCTTTACAATTTTATCACTGAATAAACTTTTAACTTTGCTGACTTCTTTCTAAACCTCTTTGAATGGTCACATATTTCTATTATTCAGTCTATTTATGTGCAACATTTACATTACTGATGTGCAAAAGGGATCTTTTCAAGTTTCCAATTGGGGATTGTGTTTAGAATCAAAGATGACTCTTACATTTACACACAATAATGATGCTTATGTATTTTTATAAGAGAATTTATATTTTAATGATAAATTGTTGTAGTAAATTATTTCCTAGTAATTATCCATTGTTTTTGCATTATTTGATAGGTTTTTAAAAGCTGTTTTCTGTCTAGGATTCTACTGCTGTATTTCAGCTCTTGGCAACTTCTCTTTATCTTAATTTTTACTGGTACAGATTCTTCAAGTATCTTTCATTGTATTAACAAAGTGGCTATAAATTCCAGTATTTTTTGTTCATGGTAGAGCATTACTCTATCTCTGTTTTAGTTAGAGATCTCAGGAGAAATCATTTGTTACACAATGGATATGTCTCTATTTCTGCATTACTCTCTCATGTGTTGTGTGCATTTATATATACAATATTAGACAATGTCTGATACCCTAGTGGCTAGCTAATCCAACAGTTTTTAGATATGAATGAAAAATCCAAGAATTCAATTCCCAGAGTTTCTTTCACCACTTTGATTGCTTTTTCTTAGTTTTCTGGAATTTCTTTCAGGAGTTTGTTCATCCAGACATGTTTTTGAGAATCAAGTGTGGCAAAATTTGATTTTTCAGAAAGTATACTAGGAGGGCTGTTTGTGTTTTGTTAAGGATTATTAAATATAGGATATGGACAGGAGAGATTTGTGTCAGTGGCTGGCTCAGACTGTGAACTGCTCTAGCAGAGGGCAGGAGTTTGATTTCCTAAATCAACTTGATGCAATCTGATGTCTCTCAACACCAGTAACTCCTGATCTTGGAAGGTCTACTGTCTCTAGCAAGTACCTGAACTTAGGTATGCATAACTACACATGATATTTTTGGAATATTTTAAGACAAGATTGTGTTTTATGTCCCAAGCTGTTCTTGAGCAGTTTATGTAGATCAACTTGCACAAAGCTGAGAGATAAGCCTGAATCTGCCTCCTTAGTGTTGGGATTATAGGCATGTGCCACCACTGCCCATTTAAAATAAAACCATAAAGTAAGTTAAACATTCCAAGCCAGGTGTGGTGTCACCATGTAAGGTCACAGTGCTCCAAAAGTAGAATCCCTGGAATCTCTGGGAGTTTTATGACAGTCTTCTCTAAGTAGTCAGTTATGAGACAGACAGAACTACATAAAGACCACATCCCAATAACAAAAAAACACCTAAATTTGATAGATGCTGTAAAAACAGACTTTCTAAATTCTGAGGATATGAAAGAGATGTTCTGGAATGTAGTGAAATGCCAGTTCTGACACAGTGAGAAGCTTCCTTTCATAAATACCTAAACTGTTACTAAAGCATCCAGGGGCCTAGAGTCCTGGTCCTCTGTTTTTAGCTGTGAAAGTGAAGGGCATCTCTGAAATTTGAGAATTTTAAATCTTGGTGACCTCGGTTACTGCAGGAGAAATTGTTAGCTTTTGGGTTTTTAAGAAGCAAACTGTGAGTCTTTTCCAATTAAACATTTATCTTTGAAACTTAAGTGATAATGTTTTTCTAAATGCAGCTTCTGTTGTAAAAGTCAAGCTCCATTCTTGGACTCTTCACTACCCAAGACAGGGTATTTCTCTGTCTAAACCAGCAATACAAGAACTCAATTTATAGAGCAGACTGGTTTCAAACATGGGTATCTGCATGCCTCTGCCTCCCATGTATAACAACATGCCACAGAAAATGATCAAAGGAGGCATGTGGAGAAATACAGAAGATGAAATTCTGAAAGCAACTACAATGACTATGGGGAAAGCATGGTCTAGCATGGCCTCCCAGGTTCATAGAAAATCAGCAGAGCAGTGCAAAGCCAAATGGTATGAATGGCTGGATCCAAGTATTTAAAACATGGTGGGGTCTAGAGAAGAGGAGGAAAAGCTTGTGCACTTGTCCAACCTGAAGCCCACACAGTGGAGGATCAACCTCTCTAATCATTGGAGGAACAGAATTCCTTCAGGAAAAAACTCCTCTGGGGAACAATGAGGAAGAAATAGATGAACTTGGACAATGAAACCCAAGTAGATAAAATCCAGAAACCAAACCAGCTTGGCCTAATCCAGTTGATATACTCACAAAAAAGTGAGATACTCTTTTTCACCTTGCACCATTTTAGACATTGTTTCCAAAATTGTGTATTTACTGCAGAAAGTCTTCAGCATCTGACCTAAAGGACCTAGAGGGAACCCTCACATATTGTGGCTCCTGTAATGCAAGAGAACTAACCATTGGCTCACAAACTACCTCTAGTTAGGATAAAATCATCCTAAAGTCTTGATTATAAACACATGTGAGACTGTTATCCAAATGGAAGCTACAATTTAAGGCCAATCCTGCTGAATATTTCTAAGCAGACTTGAGATCTCTTTGCACACTCTCATTTTGATAATTGTAAGGGTCAAGGTGCATTAACTCAAGTTTAAAGAATACCAATATTAAGGTGCTTAGCCAGGTAAACAGAAAATACAGCTCTCTTAATTCTAAGAAGACTTAAGAAAAAAAATTACTTTGAAATTCCTTGCAAAGAATGTGCACTAGTGGGAAATGAGGGAAGTCAAACATGTGGTCCAGCACCACTTGACCAAGCAAGTCATGACAAGAAAAGCTGCCAACTTCATACATACACAGATTTGAAGCTTCCTTGCTTCAAGGTCATTGTAGGAACCTGGATATAAAAACACATCATCATCTGCTTCCAAGAACCCGGTTAATTCCTGTGAGATGGTTTGGAGATTCCCACAGCCCCACAGCTTTCTTGTGCCCAAGTCCAGGCTCTGTCAGAAGAGGTTCTAAAGCCAGAAAAGGCAGAATAACCCTAAAATCAAGATTTACAAAACAGGGTCCCGTGAACTTGAAAAGCTTCACAAAGTCAAATGATACAATATTTGGGAGGAAAAAAACACAACCCGAGGACTCTAAAAAGTGCTTTACCATCTCCAGATATGATAAAAGAACAATACCTAGATATATAAAATCTCAAAAGAGTTAGTATCAAAAATATTCAAATTTTAAAATAGGGTAGATAGCTAAACCAAGAGCAAGATACTCAGATTGATGAGACACACTTAAAGAAATGATATTTTACCTTGTCTTATTGTATAAAGTGTTGCTTGGATGAGAGCTTTCTCTCATACCCTTTTTAAAATAGAAATGGAGGCATAATAGATCTGGGATAGAGTTTATATAGAGGGATGTGAGTGTGAAACACCACAGTGTTTATTTTCACCATCCAAGTACTGTCAGTGAAACATTCATAAAACATGAAAAGAATGTCACAGTTTATTTCAAATAATATTTTTTATTAGATAAAGAGAAGAACTTCTGCTTTAATAGCCAGGTCTTGTAAAATACATTATTGATTGGAAGATTACAAAAGACAGTATACAAAAATTTAATCTACATGATAATTCTATGTATCATCTTTAAAGAATAAAAGAGTCAATAGAAAATACAGATATGATGCACTGTGTCTCAATAGGTGGTTTTGTATCAACACTAGAAGTGTCAGTATCAATTTAGGAAATATTGGTATAGAGAGATGATTTTTCCTTGAGCTTTGCAAGGGAATTTCTCTCTGGTCTTAACAAAATGATGTAGCACTTGGGGAAAAAGATGCATGCCAGCAAGCCTGCACTAGAGGCCAAGATGGAGAAGACCTCCACAGCTACCATAACCTTGCCCTTGGTGCTATGATAGACAGGGAGAAAGGTCACCCAGACACTGCAGAACAGAAGAATGCTGAATGTCAACAATTTGGCTTCATTGAATGTGTCAGGGAGATTCCTGGCCAAGAAAGCCACAAAGAAACTCAATAAGGCAAGGGAGCCATGGTATCCCAAGACACAGTAGAATGCAGTAACTGATCCCTTGTCACACAAAATGATGACTTGGCCATGCTCAGAGTGTGCATCAGTGTCAATAGATGGAGGAGACACTGCCAGCCAGATTGCAGAGATAATAATTTGGATGAAGATACAGATAACAACAATGTAGTTGGGTGCCCTTGAGATCAAATAGTATCTGATTCTTTTTCCAGGAGCTGTGATTTTGAAAGCCAGCAGCACAGTAATTGTTTTGGCCAACACAGTGGAAACAGCCACAGTGAATACCACTCCAAATGTGATTTGCTGCAGCATGCATGTTGTTGTGTTTGGATGGCCAATAAACAGCAAGGGACACAGGAAACAAAGGATGAGTGAGACTAGCAAGGTGTAGCTGAGACTGCGGTTATTGGCCTTTACAATGGGAGTGTCATTGTACTTCACAAAAACCCCAAAGACAAACACTGTGGATAAAGTGAAACACAGGACCATTAAGGTCAGACACATTCCCAGTGGGTCTTCATAGCTCAGATAGTTCACCTCTTTGTGAATGCAATGGTTCTGCTCCAAATTGGCATAGTGGGTCTCTGGACACTTCACACATTGTTCAACATCTGTTGCAAATGGAAAGTATCATTAGTACATCTTCTATATTTTATAACTACAATTCTTTTCAATCATGTGTGTTTTAGGAGCATACCAATGTCTACATTTTTATTAGGATGTAGCTGAAAGACATTGTAGCACAACTGATTCACTATCTTTACTCATATGTTTTTACATGTAACACCATTTTATAAAATTTTCTTTAATTACTTTGCTGATTATTGTTTGTGTTAATGCATGGAGGTCAAAAGACAACTTCTAAGAGTTGGCTACATCTTTCTACTACATATGGAGAAACTCATCACAAATTATAGAAACACTGGATTTAACCGCGGTGCCATCTTACTTGCCATAAGTGTCCTTTAGGGACCTTTATTTTATTGTATAGTAAGGGAGGGAGTAGAAGAAAATTATTTGTCTGCCAATTGTATGTAGCTAAACCTAAACCAATAATCATTTGACTAATATGGACTGTGTAGATGATAACAACATTTGGATACTTGTGGCTATTTACTTTAATACTAAAACATTCTGATTTTATATTTGTGACATTATTCATGGAGTCCTATATTTAAAAAATGAGAATTCAAAATTCATTATATTTTTTAACAAAGAAACATCATGGAATTGATTTGTGCAGTGGATTTTTAGACACTTTGATTATCCTCATGTGGGTTAGAGAGAATGATCAATGTGAAGAATTTACCTCAGCAACAAACACTCACTTGTCTCATTGGAAACTTCATTTTCTGGGCAGGGGCTGCAAACAAAACAGCAGACAGCCATTTCTTCCTGCCAGAATTTTCTGAATCCAGGACCACAATCAGCACTGCACACAGAGGTTGGCATCTGAGAAGAAATAGACACATGATGATATTAATAGACATTATAACTCATTTTTATTTCTATATTATATGAGCATGGTGAAGTATCAAAAAACTAATTTACATATAACTGTAGTAAGAGGTTTCTGGCCCAGACTTTTGGGCCTAACCTCAAAGTTTAGGTCCACAGACCTGCAGACCCACAGTCCCACAGTCCCACAGTCCTACAGAGACACACAGACACTTTCATTAGTTTTTGGCTGATCAGCCTCAGGCCCAGGCATATCACTTGCTAGCTCTCTACCCTTCCTCTATCCCATGTCTTTTGTTCAGCCATGCAGCTCGGTACCTTTCTTTAGAGCTGCATGGTTGTCCTCTGCATCCTGTAGCTTCTCTCTGGTGCTCTGTCTGGCATTCTGCTCTCAGACTTTTCCTAGTCTGGTAGCCCCACCCATACTTCCTGCCTGCCTTTGGCCAATCAGCTCTTTTTATTAAACCAGTGGGTGGCACAATTATTTACCATGAAACAGCACAATTCCCTACATATAACAAATAGGTAACCACGTTTTACAATGCATATTATATATTATATAATTAGATATATATGAATGTATAGTAACACATTAATAAAAGATATCTTCACATGGCTAAATGTTTAAGTAGAACAACATCGTTTTTGTTCTGGACAAGCATTATAAAACTTGAAACATTTCTCTAGTGAATTTTTGTCCACATAACACAAAGTACATTAAAATCTTACAGAAAACATTAAGTGAAAAATTCTGGTCCAGACCTAAATTCCTTCAGCCACTTATTCCCAAATAATTATACTATGGATTGTATTAATTACAAGCTGTTTGTCCTAAGGCTCAAGCCTATTACTTGCTAATTCTTACTCCTAAACTAACTCATGGTTCTTATCCATGTGTATCCTTATGGCTTGGTACCTTTTTCTCAGTTCAGCATTCCCATGTTGCTTCCTTCCTGTCAGACTGACACGTCTCTGTACCTCCCCTTCCCAGAATTTGTGGTGTCTGGTTGCACTACCTATACATTCTTTATGCTTAGCTTCTGGCTAGTCAGCATTTTATTAAACCATTTTATTAAAACAGCAATTAGTCACCAACATTTACTGTGCACAAGAAGCATCGGAAAACTAGAGTGTAGTAACTACACTTGAGTTCAGCAATGAACTGTTTGTAGCCTCTATTTGCTGATATAAACTATGCTTACTTGGAGGCCATAGAGACCTGCCTCTCCAGCCTTTTTAATACTGGGATTGTACATGGATTCTATCAGCAGGCACATTCTCTCATTATTTTCTGTTTAGAATGCTTACAGTTTTTTGTACTTTCTAACCTATTTAAGACTATTTTTGGAAAAAAGTGGAGATTGTGTATATACTTGCTAAATTTCTACCAAAAGCATGGTCCCTATGTGCAACTCCAATTTTCTTAGACTTACTTTGTAGGCCAGACTGGCCATAAAAAGATAGTGATTTGTCTACTTCTGCTTCCCAAGTATTTGGCTTAAAGGTATGCAACACCATATATACATATATAAATATATACCAGCAGTCATTTATTATTTTAATAAAAAATATTTTGAGATTTTTTAATAATTTTTTTATAGTTCAATATTGACAATAGGATTATGTAATATGAGGTTTCTGGCCCGGACTTTCGGGTCTTACCTAATGGTTTAGGCCCACAAACCCACAAACCCACTGAGACACACAGATGTTTACAATAGTTTTTAGCTGTACAGCCTAAGGCCCTGGCATATAACTTGTTAGTTCTTTACCCTTAAACTAACCCATGTTTCTTCCTGTTCAGCCATCCGGCTAGGTACCTTTCTTTAGAGCAGCATAGTTGTCCTCTGCTTCTTCCTGCTTCTCTCTGGCATTCTGCTCTGTGCTTCCTGATCTCTGACTTTTCTTAGTCTGGTAGCCCCACTCACACTTGCTGCCTGACTTTGGCCAATCAGTGCTTTAAAAAAAAAACAGTGGGAGGGATAATTATTTACAATGAAACAACACAATCTCCAACAGGATTGCCATAGAAAAATGTGTTAATGTGACTGGGATTTAAAATACATATTGATTAAAAAAGAAATCGTTATTTAATCAACATGTATATTATCTACTATTTTGGGATTTTGTTTCTTTTATATTTTATCTCTGAATAAACTTTTAATTTGCTGATTTCTTTCTGAACCTCTTTGAATGGTCATGTATTTCTAGTCTTCAGTCTATTTATGTGCCACATTTACCTAACTGATATGCATGCCTTAAAAGATACTTATAGCCCTGGAATGAATTCATCTTTGAAACAAGGAGAGACATTTCTCTCATGTTGAGTTACTCAGTGTTTACTTGAGAATTTTTTTTATTCATTTTCATCAATGTGTTTAGTCTCTATTATTTTTATTATGTTCCATTTTCTCAAAATTTTTTGACATATTTATAGAAGGGATCTTTTCAAGTTTCTAATTGGGATTTGTTTTTAGAATCAAAGATGACTCTTACATTTACAAACAATAATGATGTTTGTGTATTTTAATTAGAGAATTTATATGTTAATGATAAATTGTAGTAAATTATTTCCTATTAATTATCCATTGTTTTGTACTATTTGATAGGTTTTTAAAAGCTATTTTTTGTCTAGGATTCTATTGCTGTCTTTACATTTCTTGGCAACTTCTCTTTATCTTAATTTCTACTGTGTACAGATTCTTCAAGTATCTTTCATTGTATTAACAAAGTGGCTATAAATTCCTGTCTTTTTGATCATGTTTGAGCATTACTCTGTCTCTGTTTTAGTTAGAGTTCTTATGAAACATAAAAATTACAAAATGAATATGTCTTTACCTCTGTATTACTCTCTCTCTCATGTGTGTTGTGCTTTTATATATACAATATTATACAATATCTGATAGCTTAGGGTCTAGTTAACCCAATAGTTTTTAGATATCAATGAAAAATCCAAAAATCTAGAAACTATTCAGCCCATGAAGCTGAAAGTCTCACTTGATCTTCAGTATATGCTGGAATCCCTAAAAACTATCTCCTAACGCTTATAATGGAAGATAACTCTTAGAAAAATCAAAGCAAGCAATCAAAGTGGAAAATTTCCCTTTTCTATATCCTTATGTAAGTTTGAAGCAGAGGGTATAGGGCAGAAAAAATGTGAGTTTTCCAACACCAAATTATATGGATATTCTTTATAAACAAGGATCCAAATAAAAGATTTGTCTATCTTCCAGCATAAAACTTCACAGTTAATGGCATTCTTAACTTTCTGCTTTTAGTTGTTTCTTTCTTTGGTTTAGTTCTAGAGGCAATGTTTGTCTTTCAAACCCTGGCTTTCCTCTAACAAGCCCCATGGACCAGGCTGGCCTCAAACTCAAAGATCTAATTTATTCTCCTGCAGGATAGCAGAGATTGAAGTCATGTGCCCCTTTGACCTCATGTAAAGCAAGGATTTTTATCTCAAATCTCAGAAGCACAAGTGGATCTACCAATTTAAAACTAAGCCCAAAGCCCTAGCAAGTTTACCCCCAATTTGTGAGATTTAGTTAAATTCCAGATGTAGTCAATGAATACCCAGAAGGATCAATTATATTCCCCTTCAATTGTAAAAGATACATTTGCTGAGTATAACAACTTCCTTGTAAATTATGACTTCTAGTGCTTGAATTGAAATATTGATACTCTCCCTTTTTAAGAGAGTTCATGAAGGAATCTGAAAAAGGGCTTCTCTCTTGCCACCTTCAATTTCTTCTCCTTATCCTATGTATTTCAAACTTTAAATAGCAGTTGTCAGCTAAAGATTAGGTTTTGTTATCATGGGTTTGATATATAAGAACCTTTTCTCTCTTGATGACCAAATCTTTTACTATACTTTCTAAAATTACTAATATATGTTATTTAATGTACTTTGGATGCCTATGATGAGTTTTGCTTCTTTTTTGTTCACAGTTCATAAATTAGATTCTTTAATTATATCCTCCTGGTCTCACATGCTTTTCATCCTTCATTATTTTTGTATTTGCCATATTTAGTTTTCAAATTCTTCTGCCATTTTGTTTTCAAATTCAATTATTCTCATAAGGAGACATTGTCAAATATTTTTATTGCATTTCTTTTGTCTTCCTTTACAGATATTAATTTGAAATAATTATACTACTTTCTACCTTTGGAAATAACTCTGTTACACCCTCTTTCTTTTCCTTATTAAATGCAACTTAATTGCTAGAAGATGATTAGTGCAACATTTGTTTATAAAGATCATCTTGAATCATTTTAGTTTGTCATTGATAATACTCTCATTAAAGCCTGCTAAGTGAATAAAAACTGGAATTGTGTTGTCTAGTGGATTTATATTTCTATGTGAAATTTTCATGTTAAGGATTAGAGCACTAATGGTAATGTTTTTAATTTATGTATTCATTCAGTTAATGTAATTGTAATGGATGAACTGAGGCTTGGTTTGAGGAAACAGGACCTATGATTGCTGCAATTCTATAATATTGATGAATATGTTGGTCAGGTTTTATGCTTCCAAGAAATAGATCCTTTACACTGAGAATGACAGACCTCATCACTCTGAGAAAAAAATATTAATTGTAGAATTCATAATATCTCAGAACAAATTTTGAGACTTGGACAAGCGGTTTTGGTGACCATTTTGAGTCCCTGTACTTGGGAGGCAGAGGCAGGTGGATCTCAGTTAATTTGAGATCATGTTTTACAAAAAGATCAAGGACAGGTAGAATTACTATTATTCAGAGAAACACTGTTTCAAAAGAAAATAAAACCCAAACTTTGAGAATTTCTGGAAGATAACTCCTTTAAATTCATGACAATTTGTAGATTTTAATTAAATATCTTAGAGTCCCCCAAATCATATTTCATGCATATAACATGCCCAGCATTTATAATAGAATATATAATTGATAAATTTTAATTTCTTTACTAGCAGCATCTCTACCCACACAGATAAGAAAATAACCCTCTTTTTGTTTGAGTGTTTAAAGAATTAATGGAGGGCCAACCTGCATCATCACATATCAAGAAATGGGCAGCCTACAATCAACAGCACTGACAACTAGATAAATAAAAACACCCTCCTAGTCTATAGCTAACTAAGAGATAAGTGACACCTGGACCATTAGGCCAAGCATGCACCATGGTCTCTGAACCCTAGTCTAATAACACTGTCCCAAGTAACCCATCCACACTCAACCTAGCCCTAAACAAAAGAAACGTGGGAAAGCTACCCCAAGTCCAATGCCAGGAAAACACAGCTCTAGGGATACTCCATGGATCAAACCATGCCCAAATGCAATCAGTACTATAACCCACCAACACCTTGGCAACTTTCATCATCACCCACCAAGAACTGATCAACCTATATCCCCCACCAGCAACAGAATAACCAGAAGCCCTCTCTTGGTCCACAGCTAACTAAGAGCCCCTAGGCTCAAAACTGACTAAGAGCAGACAAAGAAAGAGTGAACCAAGGAAGCAATGAGAAGACAGCAGTGCAAGTAATGAACAACATGATATCCCCAGAAGAAGCTGATGGCTATACAACATCAAGATATAAGCATAATAATGAAAAAGAAACGAGGATACAACATTATAAACAACTTCATGAACATAATAGAAGCTTTAGAAGATTATATAAAAAATCCCTGTAAGGAATACAAGAAAATAAAATCAAAAAAACTGGAAGAGATGAAAAAAATCCCTGAAAGAGAATTTTTTTTTAAAAAAGCCAAAAAAAAAAAAAAACAGGTGAAAGAAACATTCCAGGAATTGCCAAACAATCATGCTCAGTAAAGGAACTTTAGAAAGAATCACCATGCCTGACTTCAAACTGTGCTATACAGCCGTACTAATAAAAACAGCCTGGTACTGGTACAAAACCAGACTTATGGATCAACAGAATAAAATGACCCCAACATTAAACCACACACCTATGAAAACCTGATTTTTGACAGAGGCCAAAAATATCAAATGGAAAAAAAAAAAAAACATGGTATCTTCAACAATTGGACTTGGCATAAATGGATGGTAGATTTAGAAGGATTCAATTAAATGCAAACCTAACACGCTGCATAAAATTCAAATCCAACTGGATCAAAGAGTTCAATGTAAACCAAGATACACTGAATTTGATAGAAAAAAAGGTGGGAAATTCTTTCCAATGTTGGCACCAGTGATCTCCTCCTAAAAATAACAACACTAGCACAGACACTAAGAACAACAATCAATAAGTGGGACCTGCTGAAACTCAGAAGCTTCTGTAAGGGAAAAAACACTGTCAAGAAGACATAATGACAGCCTACTGAGTGGGAAAAGATCTTCCCCAACACTACATCTCACAGGGGACTGATCTCTAACATACATAGAGAACTCAAGAAACTAGAGCCTGAAAACCTAAATAACCCAATTAATAAATGTGGTTCATGGAAAAAGGGAATTCTCACAGAAGAATTACAAATAGATGAAAGGCACTTAAAAACTGCAAAACGTTTTTAGCCACCAGAGAAATCCAAATCAAAACAACTTTGAGATGCCACCTTACACATGTCAGAAAGGCTAAGTTCAAAAACATAGATGACAGCCTATGCTGTTGAGGATGCAAACTTGGTGAACACTCCACCATTGTTGATGGGAGTGTAAACTTGTACAACTACTCTACAATACAATGTGGCTATTCTTCAGAAAACTGGGAATCAATATTCCTAAAGATACAGCAATACAGCTATTGGGCAAACCCAAAGGATATACATTCATACCCCCAAAAGCACTATCTCAACTTTTTCACAGCAGCATTATTTGTAATAACAAGAACCTGAAAACAACCTATGTGGTAGGATTCTGGGGTCAGCTAATAAGATCCGAAGATGCGTATCCAAAGTCCCAAATTCTTAAAAAAAAAAAAAAAAGAAAGAAAGAAAGAAAGAAAGAAAGAAAGAAAGAAAGAAAGAAAGAAAGAAAGAAAGAAAGAAAAAAAGAAAGAAAAATTGGCCAACGCGATTCATAAAAAGATTGTTGGGGTCTTGTTTTCTCTCTCTCTCTCTCTCTCTCTCTCTCTCTCTCTCTCTCTCTCTCTCTCTCTCTCTCTCTCTCTCTCTGTTCCTTGACCAGGAATCGAACCGGGGCCGAGATGGGGAGAGTACCGAATCTTAACCACTAGACCAAGTCAGCCGCCCTAAAATAACCATATAAAAAACGCAAATAATCCACAAGCCACATAACAAACAAATTAATAAAATTAAATTAAAATAAAATATAAAAACGAACTAACAATATACCTAAACCATAGACCAAACAACATAAACTTATTATAAATATCTAATTCCTTTCTAAAATCCTAACCAACAAATAACTAAAAAATCTAAAACAACAAATCTGTAAATCCAAACCTTAAGCCGTCCAAGACAAAAAGACCTCACTACTACAAACCTAGATGCCCCTCAACTTAAGAATGGATTGACAACCTGTGTACTACACAGCAATAAATAAAAAATAACATCCTAAAATCTTCAGGCAAATTCATGGACTTCGATAATATCCTTCTGAGCGAGTTATCACAAGTGCAGAAACATAGACATGAGATGTACTGACTCATAAGTGGATTTTAGACAAAAAGCAAATAATACCCAAGCTGAAACCTTGAACAGGATGGGATTAGAAGGAACTTAAGGGAAACATCCAGAGATTTTCCTAAGAAGAAAACTTAGAGAAGATCACATTGGCAAATTGGAGTCATAATGCATTGCAAGCAAGAAAAATTGGGAACAAATCTTGAAAGGAGATGATTGATTTAGAGGAGCAAAGAGTGAGGTGAAGGGAGATGGATATCTTGATAGAGGAAGCTAATGGGGGTTGGCAAGAGACTGGGTGCTAGAGAAATGTCAAGGAACTCACAGGATATCCCTGGCCAATTCTCCACAATGGTGGAGGGGAGGGCTAAATAGGACTTCACCTATGATCAAATGAGTAAACTGCAGAACCTACATCCAAGAGGGAGTGGAGGTGGAGGCAGAGATCCATGGCTGAGCACTGGGCAGAGTTCCTGGTCCTGCAGAGAGCAGGGTAAGAGAGTTTGTATGAGCAAGGGGATAGGGGTTATGAAGAAGGTTCCTATGGTGATGACCGGCTGGAGCTCTGGGGAGCTCACTGAATCAGGAATTGCCACTGGAGATCCATTGGGAGGGGGGCCTGGATCCACCAGTTTTGGGCTACTTTTGACTGCCATGAGTGTGTGGAGGTACTACAGGTGGGATCAGACTGTGTTCATATTCATTGGTTGGCACCTTGGAGCATATTCCCTATAGAGGAACACCCACTCCAGCAGGGACTTTGGAATGAATGAATCAGATTTTCCTGGAGTAGATTTGCAGATCTGGACTGGCCCTCCTTGTGATTTCTCACCTTTTGAAGGGGTGGAGAATGGGTGGATGGAGTGGGTTGGGGAATAAGCAGGAACAGGGGGATACATTTATGAAGATGACTTTTTTATGAAAAAAAAGAATTAATGGAGCTGACTATTGTTCTCTAGCAATCAATTTCTATTATAGGGTATGCTCCAGAGCTGGAAAAATTCTCAGTATCGATAACAGTTGCTGCGTATGAACAGGTGATGTGGAAATGTCTTTCTGTATGCTATGAATAGCAATCTTTAAATAAAGGAGCTGTTTTGGCCCATGACAGGCACCATAGGAAAAGTAGGAGGAGGCATCAGAGTAGGTAGGAGGAGCAGGGTGGAGTCAGACAGACTGAGCCAGAAGCCCAAAAGAGCAACATGTAAGGAACACAGGTGAGCCACAGGCCAGGTGGCAGACACATTAATGAGAATGGGTTGAGTTAAGATGTAAGAGCTAGATAGCAATGTGCCTAAGCCATAGGTCAAACAGCATGAAGTTAATATAAGTGTCTGAGTCATTTCTGGGAGCCTGAGCAGCAGCGGCTGGCAGCTAAGGGGTCTGGTGCTGTAGGTCTGTGGGTCTGGATTTCTGGCTACCCAGGACTGAAAGAAACTACTGCATTGTAACACTGCTTATGAACAGGCCTCGTGTTTTATTTCTGGTGCTCATTGTGTGTTACTAAGCTGTCTACAGTTCTCAGGAATCAAGTCACTATTATGGCATTCATATGATGCATACATTCCAGTGATTTACACATACACATGCAGACAAACACAAATATGCAAAAGAAGAAAGAGAAAAATACACTTATAATTTATAGATTATCTAAGTGAGTTATGAGGTGTTATGTTAATTGAAGGCTCAAGGTATGGACAATTTAAAACCTTTAGGTAAGAATTAGTAAAGAAACTATGTAATAAAAGTAATAATTTGATTATTAAATTTACTTCTCCATTGCATTTGTTTCTGTCAAGGTTCAACAGAAAAGAGAAAAATCGTGTAGTAATCAGATTTGTGCCAACATAGTTTTCCTCACTTTGCTAGAAACAATACTAAACAGTGGTAACTAACATTTTCTTTTATATTAAGATATAGAACATGTTACAGTGTGACAAAAATTCAATGTATCCCTGTCTGAAATCCTCCTGAAAGAATTAACAATTTGTGAAAAGAACATTAAAGGTGAGGTTCCTAAAGTGACACTCTATTTCATTTTACTTAGCTCCCAGAAGCACAATATGCAGTGTTGCTGCTGTGAAATGAAAATCAGATCATTTATGTCACACCCACCTCTCTTCTTCCTGTGGCCCAGTCTATCAAGTCCTCATATAAATGGAGTTGTTGTTCATGTGGAAAAGATGGCCTGAACTTTCCAATCTTCACCTTAAGTCCGAGACCATTTGGAAAATTCCAAATCTGGAAAATGTCATATTCTGCCTGCAGCAGTTCTTTATGATTTGTTTTCACTGTTTCCCCAGCAGGATTAGTGAATTGGATCTTCCTAAGATAGGAGTGCACCTGAAATACAGACATCATTTTTGAGTGCATGGTCCTTCCTTAAAGTTATAAAGTATATTCTTATTTTATCTTAAATGCAACTTCATTGAAGGTGCACCATTTAGTTATCCCAAAGAAAGCTAATGAACTAATAAGATGACCATAATGTTCCTAAGATTTAGTTCTCTCAGAGGAAACTTCCAAGCATAAAAACAGTACACATGTAGATATCAAATAAAGATACAAAATGTACAAATATACATACACAGAGATACTCATATCCATACAGAGATATTTACATAATAGAGACACATACAATTTACTCAAATATATGCATCTACAAAATGCATATAAACTTCAAGTCACATACAGAAATACTTATGTACCCAAACACACATAATAAATAGAAACTGACAAAAAACATACATAGTCCACAAACACAATCATAAACTCATAGATATTTACAGATACAAACACACTAATAGGGAGATATTAACGTAAACTAATTTTTGTTCAATTCCAAAGAAATTCACACAGACACAAAAATATACAAAGAACACAGATACACATATAAGCAATTAAATCTAAAAAACACATAAATTACACACTTTGGCACATGAACTAACAAATACACACACAAAATACACAAAAAATTCAGTTCATTCACAAAGATATTGATGCAAGAAAAATTGTGTGAACTTCTACAAACAGACAAACAGGGAGATACACAGATAGACATGTATACACATCAACACAGAAATACATACAGATGCTCAGAAACATATACCCATACATAATTAAAACAATGTTGCAACAAACATGGATACACATGCATGTGCTGAAGGAACCACAGAAATATTTTCTGTTTGATTTCCAGATGGAGCAGATTCTATTAATGCCATTTGTGCAAATATCCCCTACAATGATTACAACATATAGGATTATTACCAAACAAAAGCTTATCTTTCTATCATGGAGAAGATTAATGAGAAAGGACACATGTTTCCAGTATTAATACAGGGGTGAATATATTCAAGTGCATCTTTAACAAAGTCCCTGATTTTTATTTATAATTTGTATGCTTCACTCCAGTGTTTTTGCATTTGAGATTTAAATCAGCCCTTAGATTTACTTCCTCACACATAAAAATGTTCAGAAATCATATTTGTGGAAATATTTATATTCCATTAAAATGAGCATTGGAGAGACTATTAAGGACAACACCAGACAGTATTAATAGAAGAAACACTACCTTTGAGCAATTAAATTCTAGAAATTTCTCATTCTTGTATGGCTGAAAAATCATCTCATGGAAGAAATGTGCCACCAAATACACAGCATCATATATGTTATAACCTGCATCACCAAAAGCCATGTCAGATGTCTGTGAGATTAGCCATTCCAATAAAGCAATGGATGAACAGTTCTTCAGTGTCTTACATGTAGAAGCTAAGGCTTCACAGTTAAAGTTCATCCACTCCAATCTTGCCAGGTATTCTGTGGGTGTGATAAAACCCAAAGACTGGACAAATGTTTGAAAACCAGAAATCTCAGCATGGTGGTGTGCAAAAGATAGAGTGCTATGTGGTGAGTCAACAATAAAGTTTCTATTACTTGTAGTGATGTCCCACTGTGAGGTGGTGACCCATATTTTCTTGATACCTAGAGATTTCCACTTTTGAAAGCTTAGAGCTAGAGTACTGTCTGGGTCACCATAAATAATAACAACATTTGAGTCTGATTTCATGATTTCATTATAATACCTTTCAGCTCTTGACATGTATAAATGCCTGTCAAGTGGAACAATGTTCACAAAGGCAAAGCAGACTATATGTTGCCCCATTTCTCTTCTCAAATATGAGAGAAACTCTATACCATCATCATTGTCTGAGACCGCCAGCCCAACCCAGTTCCATCTGAAGTGAAGTATGAGAGAGACCATGGCCAGGGCTAGAGATGTATCCTTTGGGGCCATCTGATACAAATAAGGATATTGTTCATGATCATTCAGGGTAGAATGGAAGGGTCCAAAGGTAAGCTGAACAATCTAGGAAACAGAAGGGAGCCTGAGTTAACATTCACTTCTAAAAACTGTTAAAACATGTTTTATGCAGAGTTATTAAACACCCCTTTATTTGTTACTTCTACCCTCATCTCCGCTTCAAAAAAGGAAGTAGAAAGCACATGAAACCTGTAAATAGTACCCTTGAAAAATATTGTCTAAGTGTAAAGCAGTTTCCACCTCACAATTTTTTTAACATATGGGAAATACACCAATAGAATCAGGAACTATGGAAACCCCACGACACAATATCGCACCTTCAGAGAACTAAGGGTATTCAGTTTTTTTCCAATTATTGAAGATTTTTCCCAGTTTGGTCCAGAAAGCACCACGGAACAGTACATTAGGTCACCACACCTATAATTAGGTGGCTCGTAGGCTTCTATGGAAGACTTAAACTCATTGTTTATTTGTGGCACAAGATTACAAGTAAATGGTGAAATATCAAACCATAATGATGTATTTGGTAAGAGAGCATGTTTCCTGTTGACCTCATCCACAGAAAAAGCTAATGCTAGTGTAAACTGAAGGTTTCCAAGTGTCTCTCTGTAAAAGATAATAGTGTTAATAGAGATAGAGTTCAACAGATATTTATATGTAATCAATACAAGGACTATCCTTCTCATATGCATTTCCAAACAGTCTCAAATATCAACACAAATCTTCTGTTTTCTGTGGATAAGACTATGTAAGAAGGTGGATGTTTGCAGAAAATGTAAACTTGATGAGAGTACATGTCACACAAATAATAGAGCCATAGTTATTGTTCACAGAGAGCTTAGTATCTTTCACAAAGAGCTTTTTCAATTTTTGGGTTTTGAGGGCTTACCCAAAAGAGAAAGAGAAGACCACAAAATCAACCTAATCATACTTTCGTTTTTAAATTATTGAGCAATTTGGATAGTACGCATGACGTGTGAGACATTTAGTTTATTGCATTCTCTTATGGAATTCATTAAATTGGGTAAAACAGTCATAAATGTAAGGCTTATGCACAATAATTGTCTGGGATACATTTGGTTTTTATGTACAATATCCTTCAGTGGGCAAAATAATTAACATATGCCATCCTCACAATCTTCAGCTATTGTTTTCCTTTCTGATTTAACTGTTGTGGCCATAAAACATTTTAAGAATTTATTTTTAAATAAATTCAAAAAACTACAGGTGTATTTTATAAAGACATATGTCTACATTAATCTGTGCATATAGGCAGGATTGATACTCTTTTAGGCCATAAATAGGAAATACATTGAACAGATTTTAACTCTAATTTTCTGTAGACTAAATTGACCTCAAGTACACGGGAACACACTTGTACTAGTCCTTAAGTGCAGAAATTAGAGAATGTCCTGAGTCCGCATTATTTTCCCCTTTTGTTTTGGCCTTTGGTGAACACAGTAGCCAGATACAGCAACATAGGTAGGAGGAGGGCAGCTTCACACAGATCAAGACAGAAGCCCAAAGAAGCAACATGTAAGGAATACATGTGAGCCAAGAGTCACATGGCAGGACAGATTAATGAAAATGGGTTGGGAAGATGAAGAAAGTAGCTAGAATTGGCCACACAGCATGAAATTATTATAAGTCTCTGAGTCATTTTGGATGGCTTAAAGAACTGTGAGTGGCTAGGCACTCTGGGAAAGCACATCTGTGATCCTGGACAACTGGTGAGACTGGGCCAGAAACCTCCTTTTAACAGTTTACGGAGATTTATGTAATAAAAACGGGTAATAAATTATTTGGAAAAGAATACCAATTATTACTTTGTTTGGAAAAAAACTCCCATGTCTTCATGTCAATTTATATAATCTCATCAATAAAGACCAAATACATACCTTTATTCTGAAAAATTCACACAGAGCTTAATGCAATCTCTTTCCCAGTTTTAAATTTTACCATAGTGGTATGTTTATGTGTAACTTATAATTTATGTATTTATTTTAAAAATTAAAATAATCTTGTTACACTGAGAACTCCTCACTGTAATGTAGCTTCAACAAGCTTTTATTAAACCAAGAACAATTCACTCTAACAAGAAGAACACTACTGCCAAGGGGACCAAGATCCCAGATTAGACCAAACGAAGCTTCTTGAGAAACAGACACAGCCAGGACAGATTGCATCAAAATCAGCTCTCTGATATTCAGACACAGCCTGTATTAATATGAAAAAGCAAAAGGCAGGCACCACGGCAAGAAAGCATATAACAACATAAGGAAGAGTGTGACACCACCAGAATCTGGAGGTTCAACAACAAAAACTGATTATGACAATAAAGGAGGAACAGAAGAAAATTACTTTAAAAACAACATTATAGAGATAAAAGGGCCTTAAAAGAGGAAATTTAAAAACTATTTAAAAAATATTTTAAAAAATAAACAAAGAAATTGGGAAAAACCAACAAATACCTAAAAGAAAATCAAGAAAGAGCAATCAAACATTCTAAAGAAACATTTCAAGATTTAAACATTAAAATAGAAGCAATAAAGAAGACATGAGCTAAAGCAATGAAGAAAACAGAGTAGCTGATGAAATTAACTGGAACTACAGATACAGACAAAACCAAAAGATGCAATAGATGGAAGAGAGAATCTCTGGTGGGGAAGATTCAAGAGTGGAAATAGATACATAAAGCAAACACTAGAACCCAAAAGTCATTAGGCAAAACTTTATGGAAATATGGAAAACTGTGCAAAGTCCAAACCTAAGAATAATAAGGATTGAAGAAGTTGAAGTATTCCAGCATAAAGGCACAGAAAATATATTTTAAAGAAACCATAGAAGAAAACATTCCTTATAAAAGTAGAAAATGCATCTAAAGATACAAGAACCATACAACTAACAGATGAGAGCTCTCAAAATAATCTACAAATCACATAATAATCAAGCCAATAAAACTAATTAATAATGAAATGATACTAGGAGCTGTAAAGATGAAAGGCCAATGATTTATCATGGCAGACACACCAGAATAGCGTCAGACTACTCAATGAAATCAATGAAAGCCAGAAGTCCTGGTCAGATGCTACACAGACACTAAGAGATCATTGTTACAAACCCAATTCACTATTCTCAGAAAAACTATCACCATAAATGGAGTAAACAAGATATTTAATAATAAAACCAGATTTAAACAATTCCTAACAAAACAGAGACCAATGAGAAACATTAGAGGTAAAATTATAACCTAAGAAAATTAGATATACTCATAAAACCACAAGCAAAAAATACTCTCAAAGAATAAAAACCTAAAGAAGGGAAAGGCATACACATTGCCACAAAATATGACACAAACAAATAATCACTGGTCATTCATATGCCTTAATATCCATGGATTAAATTCTCTAATAAAAACATAAAGCCTACCAGGATGGGTAAAAACAGAATATATTCTTACAAAAAAAGAATCACACCTCAACTTCAAAGACAGACCCTGCCTCAGACTAAAGGCTTGGGAAAAACTTTCCAATAAAACAGACTTAAGAAACTAGCTGGTGTAGCCATCCCAATGTCTAACTAAATAGACAACAAATTCAAAGCAATCAAAAGGGCATTATTTATGCATCTCAGAAAAAAATACAGTAACTTGAAGTCTCAGCCATAAACATTTAGGCCACAAATACAAAGGTACAAAAATATATATATGAAATATTACTAAAGCTTAAATCACACAACAAAAAACACACATTAATTAGTGAGAGACTTCAATCCCCACTGTCATCAACAAAGAGGTCTACCACACAGAAACTGAATAGAGAAAAAAGAGATATTACAGATGTTATAACTCTAAATAACTTGATTGATATGTCAAGAACTTTCTACCCAAACACAAAAAAATATAAGTTGTTCTCAGCACCCAATAAATCTTTCTCTAAAACTGATCACTTACTGAAGGCAAATATGGATATATAAAAAATGGGAATAACCCCTTGAATCCTGTCAGATCATCATAGACTATAGATAGAGTTCAACAACAAGAAAAATGACAGAAAGCCTACATATTCATGAGAACAGAATATCTCTTATTTGAACCACATCTGGATTAAGGAAGAAGTAAAGAAAGATATCAAAGACATTACAATTCAATGAAAATGAATCTAAAACATCCCTAAATTTATGAGACACTCTGAAAGTAGTGCTGAAGGAGAAAATTCATTCTCCTAGATGTCTACATATAAAACTTACAGAAATCTCACATAAGAGACCTAACAGCACAACTATAAGCTTAGAAGTAAAATCAAATCAAGACCAGATAAATGACCTGAGTAGACCTATAACCCTGGAGGAAATAGAAGCTGTTACTAAAAGTCTCCCAGTCAAAAAGAAGCTCAGGACCAGGTGCTTTCAGCACAGAATTCTACCAGATTTTCAAAAACTTAATACCAATACCCTTTAAATTGAATTGAACAATAGAAACAAACAAAAAAAATTCAAACTATTCTTATGAGGCTTTAGTCTCTCTGACACCCAAGCCCCAAAATCATGCAACAAAGAAAAAATTTACAGACCACCTCACTCAGAAATAGTGATGAAAAAATAATACTCAGTAAGATGATGGCAAACTGAATCAGGAATACATCGAAAAATCAGCCAGCATAATCAAATAGGCTTCATACCAGAGATGCAAGGATGGTTCAACATATAAAAAACTGTCTATATCATCCATCCTATAAACAACCTGAAAGAAAATAAAACACATAACCATCTTCTTAGTTGCTGGAAAGCCTTTGAAAAAATCCAACACTCTTTCATGATAAAGGTCCCTCATGAGAAATCAGGAATACAGGGAAAATACATGAACATAAGGAGGGCAATATACAGCAAGCTCTCAACCAACAACAAGCTGAATGGAAAGAAACTAAAATCAGTCCTTCTAAAATTAGGGAAAGCCAAGGACGTTCTCTTTCCTCATGTCTGTTCAATATATTTCTCAAGTCTTCCTAAAAAAAAAATAAGAAAACAAAAGTAGATCAAAGGGTTACAATTGGAAAGGAAGAAGTCAAAATAACACTCTTTGCAGATGATATGATAGTATACATAAATGACTTCCAAAATTAACCAGGAGACTCCTACATCTGATAAACAACTTCAACAACATAGCAAGATACAAGATTAACTCAAAAATTTAATGACTCCCCTATACAAAAACAATAAAAAGGCTGGAAAAAAATCACACTTTTCAATAGCGGCAAATAAAATTAAATATCTTAGGGTAACATAAAGCCAAAGAGGTAACAGACCTGTGTGATAAGAACTTTAGAATCATTGAAGAAAGAAATTAAACTTGCTATCATAAAATATAAAGATCTCTGATGCCCTTGTAGAGATAGGTTCAACATAGTAAAAATGGCAGTCTCACCTAATCTCACCTAAAACAATCTACAGATTCAATGCAATCCCCATATAAATTGCAACACAATTTTTTAAAAGGATTGAAAGAACAATACTCAACTTCATATGGAATAACAAGAAACCCAGGATTACTAAAGAAAATCCTGTTCAATAATAGAACTTCAGGAGGCATCACCATCCCTGACTTCAAACTCGATTGTGGAGCTACAGTAATAAAATCTGGCTAAGAAATAGACTTGTGGATCAGTGGAAGCAAATCAAAGACCCTGACATTCATCCACACAAATACATAGCTGATTTTTGACAAAGAAGTCAAAAATATACAATAGAAGAAAAACAGCATCTTCAACAAATGAAGCTGGAATAACTGGATGAAGGTATGTAGAAAAGGGCATATAGACTCATTATATATCACCCTTCACAAAACACAAATCCAAGTCGGTCAAAGATCTCAGCATAAACCCAGTTATACTGAACCTTACAGAAAAAAAGTGGAAAGTTTTCTTCACCACCTTGACACAGGAGGCCACATTCTAAATACAATGCTAGTAGTGTACATACTGTGTGCAAAATAAATAAACGCGACCTCTGAAACTGAGGAGCTTCTGTAAGGCAAAGGACATGGTCAATAAGACAAAAAGACAACTGCATAATGAGAAAAGACCTTCACAAGCTATTCATTGGACCAAGGACTGTTCTCTAAAATATATAGAGAATTCAAGAAATTAGAGAGCAAAAATCCATGAATCAAATTGAAAAATGGAGTACAGAGTTAAAAAGAGAATTATCATAACAAGAATTTCAGACAGTGAGAAGACAATTAAAGAACTGCTTGACACTCTTAGCCATCAGAAAATGAAAATAGAACAACCCTGAGATACCATCTTACACAGGTTAGAATGGCTAAAATCAAAAATAATGATGGCAGTCTATGCTGGAGGGAATGTGAGCAACCAAACACTTCTCCATTGCTGGTGCTAGTGTATACTTGTACAGATATTTTGGAAATTAGTGTGAAAGTTCTTCAGAAAACTAAAAATCAATTTATTCAAAGATCCAGCAGTACTGATATTAGTCATATACCCAATGGACATATTTTCTTACATTGCTGCCATTAGCTCAATTATGGTCATAGCAGCATTAATTCTAATAGCCTGAACATGGAAACAACCTAGATGCCCCTCAAATGAAGAACAAATATGAAATATTTGGTAATTTAAACAATGGAATAATATCAGCAGTTAAAAAAATAAGATGACATCCTGAAAATTGCAGGCAAATGGATAGATCTGGAGAATATCATCCCAAATGAGTGGTCAGGGGCCTAGAAAGACAGACATGGTATGTACTCACTAATAAATACATTTTAGATGTAATGCAAACAATAACCAGGCTACAATCCAGACTAGCCCCAGTAGCTAGGGATCAGGAAACATAGGAAAGACATCCATAGATTCCCCTGGAAAGAGAAAATAAAGAAGTTCTCCTGAGAAAATTGTGATCACAGTTGTGAACAAGCAAGGGGATGTGAGAAGAGAACATGGAAGACAGGGTTCTGGGGGATAACAGAGAGAGGGAGAGCAAAGAAGTGGATATCTTAGTAGAGGGAGTGATTATGGGATTAGAGGGAAAGCTAATACAATGGAACACTCAAGAACCCACAGGATGAGCTCAGCTAGGACTCCAATAAATAGTGAAGACACAGCCTACATTGGCCTGTCCTCATTATAATATGAACGAGCATCCTAAGTCCATTATAGAACCTTCATCCAGCAGTTTATGGAGGAAGATGTAGAAATCCAAAACTAAACAGTAGGTCCAGCTGAAAGTAGTTAGGAGAGATTTCGTTAGAGGAGGGGTTGGCATGATGGTGAGATCCAGGGAACGGGCAATCCCTTGCTGTTGGAAGCTCATGGACTCTGAAATAATATTTGACATACTTTCATAGAACGAATCTGGACTTTCTGAATGTTGATGAGCTTGGAAAAGCATGCGCAGTTCCTGGAGCCTCTTGCAATTGGACCAGAGTCTATCTCAGGTCCATGCACTGGCTCCTCAAATCCTAACTCTAGTGGGAAAACATATCTCTCAGCTTTGATACTTGTGTGAGGAATTGGCCCCTACCACAACTGGATTTGTGAGACCAATTAAACACATTCAGGGTGTGGGGAGAGGCTGTGGAGGACATGGAGAGCAGGAAGAAAAGGTAGCAATGGGGAGAATGAATAAATAATTAAACAAAAAGTAAATATTTCTTTTTAAAAAAGAAAATAAAGTAAAACACAATAGGATTTTGAGATCAAAGTTTGTGAAAATCAAACAGTAACTATAGCATACTAAGCATTAACAGGCATCCATTACCTGAGCTGTTAGAGCCCCCTAGTGGACTAAAGTGCTATCTTTGAAAACAAATGTATATAGGCTAAGCTTGGTAAAATATTGTGATATAATTAATAAAATTACTGAAAGTAAATCATAAAAGTGAATGTGATATAAATGTCAGATAATAAACTTCTGAGATATAAAGTCATGAGTTATGTGCTTCTTAAATGACGACAATTAGCTAGTCAGTAACCCCTCTCTCCTTATATTCAATTGTTGCCATAACATGCCACAAATTCTCTGAGGCAAGTGAGCAGTGAATAATGAGCCACAACTCTTAGGTATAGTCTCACTTTTCAAAGAATGCAAACATATAATTTACCACACACACAATCTTTTTTACTCTAAAGGGAAAGAGAAGAGGGGCTGCAGAGATGAGCCACCAGCTAAAAAACACTAGCTGTTTTTTAGAGGACCTGAATTAATTCCCAGTAAATACTTGGTGGCTCATAACTATCCATAATATGCCCTGATGCCTTCTTCTGGTATTTAGAGCACTCATTCATAAAATACAAACAAATAAAAAAATTAAAGAGAAAGGCAGAAGAAATGAACATTGAAACTCAATACCAGTGGACATGTATATTGGTATGTATGAACAAACACTTGAACACATGCAAAGTTTCCAGGGGAGAGATTTCCTACTTACAGTCTTGATGCATCCCTAGAAGACATATTGTAACCACATGCAGAGAATCTGAGATAGTAAGTGAATATCTATGATATTTGTAGCAAGTATTAGTTGCCCCAACAATGCATTAGGATGTAAAATAGGTGAAATATCCATCACCCGACTCTACTATACAGTCATTTATTTGCATTTATTTACAATAATATTCATTAAAATAAAATGAGGATTTTTAACAAACATCACCTCCATTGTGCTGTAAAAACTGTGAAGAGACAAACTACATATAAGTAATTCATGTTGTGTTATGTCTTTTTTCAGCTTCCGGGGTTGAAAGTTCGAGGTTACCTAGGAAAAATACACTGTGGGAACTTTAAAAATAAAAAAAATCAAAGAGTATCTAAAATATTTTGGGTTGTTTATTGGTGTACAGGTTGGAAGAACAGGGCACATCATTCAAAGAACTGTTCTGATGCTCATCTGCCTGGCTGCTAAAGAAATATTCATAATGACATTTACATAGAAAATTAAAAGGCACTTACAGAGAAGATAAATACGCTCCAAAATCTTCTGTCTCCATTTGCAACCTCATTGGCCATAGCATAAAGGCACATTTATCTTCTGTTTTATTCATCTCTTCATTCTCCTGCATTTTCCAATAGCACCTGGGATGAATGAAACTTGCCACATGAAGTGGAATGTACATGGCCAAGAAGAGAAACATCAGAGTGAACATATATTTCTGCTCTAAGCCTGGGAAATTGGGAGTGTGACATGCCATGCTGATCAGCACATCAAATGGGCATGCAGGTATCCCCACCTGGTTTTATTTATGTGGCCAAATAAGAGGCTACATCTGCATTTATAATTCCTTTTCTGTTTTGTGCAGTTGTGCTCTAACCCATTGAGAATATTTTGAAACTTTTTCTCTGGGGCTCTGCATCTTTGATCCACATTTCTGTCATAAAATTTGGGTGACAAATGTGTATGATGATAGTTCAGATAGTTTCATTACATCACCCTTCTTTGTGGAGATTAATGCCCCTGGGAGGATATCACTTTAGGAGACTTTGCTTCATTAATATGTTGTGTTAGCAGCTTTACAGCTGACACCAGTGCATCTTGTTAGATGATCCACAGTGGGACGTACATTATTGATTCAGGAGAATCCACAAATCAAAATTTATGGTTCAGCACTGGAAATTGTATCACAAAGTCTATGTTATATAAAAGCAGCTTCATATTTAGAACAATTGAGTTCCACACAGCATGCAGAGTGTAGTCAATGGCTGGTGCAGAATATTTAACTAAGCCTGTGGTTTTATTGTCTTTAAACCAACAGTCAATACAAATTATGAAATTTCTTAAATTATCCTCTTCCCAATCTATCCACCTCACCATAGAGCCACAGATCATTTACATATTAAATGTAAATTTTTAAAATTTTTACAAAGATCCAGATAGAAAACCAAGCTCATGTGCTTTTTTTCAGATACAAGACCTATTTCTCCTCTTCCATCACCCAATTATTATTAATGAGATCAGCTGAATATTTTATTTCTAAACCAAGATCTTCATTCCTTGATTTTCAGTTCTTAGAGACCAAGACCTCATGATTGCTCATTCTGTCTGTGTTACCCTCAATGTGTTAGCTCATTTCATAATCTCATACAGGCTGTAAAGAAGTCTCCCTGAGTATCTTAGAAGCAGTAAAAAAACTGGGAACTTTTTTTACCATTTTCTAGTTATCCATTTAGTTTTCACTCATGAACCTCACTGTCAGTGTGAGACAGTTTGACAAGTGTGGGATAAAGAGCTTCCTTCAGGGTTGTGGACTGTAGAGAAAGTAGGACACATGGAGGCAAGTCTTCACTGTGGGTGGTGACAAGTCTAATTTACTATATGAGATGAGGCCAGGAGAGATCGTCTTCTCCTCTTATTTATATTGTACATTTAAATTAGACATATAAAAAGGGCATGACCTCTGCTTCTCTGATGATGTATTCTCAGGGTCTAAGATGTGTATACAGAGTAATATGACAGGAAAAGTCTTCTACAGAAAGACAATGTCATTTTACCTCTCATAAAGAGTACAAATAGAGAACCTGAAGCCTTCCAATCCAAAGCTGATTAAGAGGTGAGTGGATCCTGATCCACAGGCCAAACAAAGACTGTTATCTGCAAATAACAGCTCAGGGACATTCAGCCAGCACCCAACCATATCCAGCTCTGCCCTAAAACAAAGAATGCTGGGAAAAATCCCAGAAGCCCAAACACTAGGAAAATACAGATAGAGGAATATCACCTGGGCAAAACCACACACAGCCCACAATAGGCATCATCACACTTTGACAACAGGAGACCATGAAGCCTCCTGGCCACATTTGATTAAGAGCCAATTGAGAGGCAATTAAGACCCAACAATTAATGGCCTCAGCAACAACTGCAGAAACCCAGCTCCTTAGACAACCATAGAATCTAATAAAAACAGCCAATGCAATTACTGGAGACACTCAGCCCCTGGGCTCACAACTGTGTAAGAGCCAACCAAGAGCTAAGAAAGAGTGAACCAAGGAACTAATGTGCAGATGCCAATGTAAGAATATATGTATCACAATGTTCACCCCTACAAGACATCACCAGAAAAATTTGGTAGTTTACAACATCTAGACCTAAGCATAACAAAGATGGGAATGCAGACAGAAACTATGTTTAAAAAAAAAAACTTCATGAAAATTTTAGAAGCTTTAAAAGAGGATACAAAAAATTCCTTTAAAAATAGAAGAAAACACAAACAAAAAATTGGAATGAATGAACAAATTCCTTTAAAAAATTAAGAAAACCAAGAAAAAGTGAACAAACAGGAGAAAGGAACATACCAGGAATTAAAAATTGTCAAAGAAGCAATAAAGAAGCCACAATGAGCCAAAGCTGGAAGTTGAAAACCTAAAGAAATGAACCAGAAATACAAATGCAAGCATATCCAACAGAATACAAGAGATGGAAAAGAGAAATTCTTGAGTTAAAGATTCAATGGTAGAAATAGATATGTCAGTTAAACAAAACACTAAAACCAAAAAAGTCATAGCACAAAATGTCCAGGAAATTTGGGACATCATGAAAAGATGAAACCTGAAAACAATTGGAAACAAGGAGTATACCAGCTCAAAGGCACATAAAATATATTTAACAAAATCTTGGAAGTAAACTTCCACAACATAAAAAAAGGAAATGCCTATAAAGATATAAGAAGGTCACAAAGCACTAAATAGACTAGACTCCAGAAAAAGTCATCTTGCCACATAATAAGCCACTAAAACTACAAAGAAAAAACCATAATCCATTCATTCTGAAAGACACTTCAACATAAAAGACAGACACACACTCAGAGTAAGTGGTTGGGGAAAGACTTCCCAATCAACTGGTTCTAACAAACAAGCTGTTGTAGCCATCTTAATATCTCTTAAAATAGACTTCAAATGTGAATCAATCAAAAGAGACCAGGAGGGACATTTCTTATTCATCTCAGAAAAAAAAATTTACAAAAATGAAGTCTCAATCCTGAATATTCATGTCCCAAGCACAAATAAGGGCACCTACATATATAAAAGAAACACTGCTTAGCCTCAAAACTCATATCAAACCCACACACTAATAGTGGGAGATGTCAATATTCTACTTCCACTCATGGAAAGGTCAACCAGACAGAAACTCAACAGAGAATAAGGGGCCTAACAGATGTTATACCCTAATGCACTTTATACATATATAAAGTTATATATATCTATCTATGGATAGATAGATAGATAGATAGATAGATAGATAGATAGATAGATAGATAGATAGATATACAAATATATATATAAAACCTTCCAGCCAACACAAAGGAATATATGTATTTCTCAGGACTTCAATGGTAATTTTTTTCAAAATTGACCACATACTTCATCATAAAACAAATATCAATAGATATAAAAATTAGAAAAACTCCTTGTATCTTAGCAGAACACCATGGTCTAAAGTTAGAGTTCCACAACAAAAATCAATCACAGAAATACTACAAACTCATGGAAACTAAACATCTCTCAATTAAACTACCTCTGGATCAAGAAAGAAGTTAAGAAATAAATCAAAGACTTCCTAGATCTTAATAAAAATTATTCCACAACATCCCCACACTTATGGGACACAATGAAAGCAGTGCTAAGAGCAAAACTCATAGCACTAGATGCCTATATGTGAAACCTAGAGAAATCTCAATCAAAAGACCTAACAGCACAGCTGAATGTTTTAGAAAAATTAGAAAAAAAAAACTCAGGTAGAAGGAATAGACAGCAGGCAGGAAATAATCAAACTTAAGGCTGAAATCAAAACAATAGAGAATAATATGAAAACAATGAATCAAAAAGTTGGTTCTTTGAAAAAGTCAACAAAATAGATAAACCTTTATCCACACTAATCCAAAGGCAGAGAGAGAGTGAAGGAAGAGAGAGAGAATACAAATTAAGAGAATCAGAAATGGATGAATAGGCAGGCATAACAGACTCCTAGGGCATCCAAAATATCATTAGGTCATACTTTGAAAATATGTACTCCACTAAATTGGAAAACTCAATAGAGATGGATAGTTTTCTGGAAAATGACCACTTACCAATAGTAAATCAAGACCAGAAAAAAGACCAAGTAGAACTTTAACAACCAAGGAAATTGAAGCTGAAAGAAAAAAAAAAAAACATGGTTATCTCCTTAAATGAAGAAAATGCCTTTGACAAAATTCAGCACTCCTTCATGATGACATTCATGGAGAGTTTAGAAATACAGGGAAAATACCTAAATATAATAATGGCAATATACTTCAAGCTGAAATGCATCTTCAATATAAATGGAGAGAAACTCAATGCAAACCCACTAAAATCAGGAACAAGACAAGGCTGACCTCTCTCCCCTTATCTATTCAGTATAATTCTAAAAGTTTTAGCTAAATCAATGTGAGAACAAAAGAATATTAAGGGGATATGAATTGGAAAGAAAGAAGTGAAACTATATCTATTTGTAGATGACTAGTTTATATACATAAGTGAGGACCAAAATTCTACCAGGGAACTTCTACAGCTGATAGACACCTTAGCAATCTAGCAGGAACAATATTAACTCCAAAGAATCCTAAGACCTCCTATACATTAATGATGAATGGGATGAAAAAAAAATAAAGGAAATGTCACCCTTTATTATAGCTGCAAATGCCTTTAAATATCTTGTAGTAAATGTAACCAAAGATGTGACAGACATGTTTGTCAAAAACTTTAAGTCACTGAAGAAATAATTAGAAGAAGATTTCAAGAAATGGAAAGTTCTCCAATGTTCCTGGATACGTAGGATCATCACAATAAAAACAACAATGCTACCAAATGCAATCTACAGGCCCTGCCTTTTTGCAGTGCCACCTCTTATTTGTACATAAATGTCTTCCTTAAAACAGAATTGCTTAAAAAGTTGGCACCACAACAAGAATTTCCATAGGCCTGGATCAGATGGGAGAAGGTCTGGGAGATATTGGGAGAGCTAATTTCAGAAAGATGGTTAACATCTGACAGGCCTAAGCATGCAGGACAATCACAGGCAGGACCGTTTATGGGAATATGAGGACCTGTTCTGCTGCACTGACAGCTGGCTTCTCCTCCTCAATTCCTTGGCATTTCTCAATGTACTTGGGAATGATTCTGAGAGTGTTTAGACCTCTAATTCCTAACCCATACCTGGAGAGAAAAGAAGTGGAGGGGTCAGGGAGAGGAGCTGCAAACTCTAGTCTATGCCTCAGATATGAGGCTGCAGTGCAAGCATTAGTCCTCTGGCTTTCTCTCCACCCCTGCTTTTATACCACCACAGAACCTCAGAGGACAAATAGAAGAGAAAAAAAGCATCAAGCCAAGAAAAATTTATGTGTAAAGATTAAAGTATTTAAAAGGAACCCTGATCCCTAGGCACATTGAAAAAATGTTGGGCACCAGTGTGTCCCAGGTTTTCTGCAGAAAGTTTGAAGAACGATGTGATGTCCAACCATGGGTCTACATTAACATTAATTTAACACTCATGCAACTCTCCATACACTCATGCCAGTCCAAAGCCACCCACCCCTGGAAGGCCCAGTTCCTAAGGATTTCCAGTGGCAATTCCCTATTCAGTGAGTTCAGCAGCTCTTCCCCTGCTTTCAGCTGGACCAGGAGCTCTGCCCAGGGCTCAGACATGGATCTCCACTTCCACCTCCATTCCCTGTTGGATGTAGGTTCTGTGATGACAGCTAGGGTGTTTACTCATTTGATGATAGGGGAAGTCCCATTTAAGCACCCCCTTCACCTTTGTTTAGAGACTTGGCCAGGGATATTAGGCGAGTTCCTGGACCTTTCCCTAACACCCAGTCTCTTTCTAACCCCTTCCGCCAACTCCCTTAAAGTCCTCTGCCTACTGGGAGTCTCAGATCCGACAGGACCCACAGAGGCTCCTCCTCCACCTGTTATAGGCATCCCCCTGGTACCACTGAGAATGAAACCGGCAAGGGACCAGGAGCCCGAGGGAGCCGGGCCACCTAAGGGCATTGCCAGCACTCCTGTTAAACTATGTTCTCTGATAATCCAGTCAAACTATGTTCTCTTATCAGCCTGCTTGAGAGAACTCTCTTTACCCCTGAGGAAAAGGATCGGATCTTATTAGAAGCTTAGAAACTGGCCCCCAGCTCGGACGCCACCCTGACACAGTTGCCTAACCTAGACGTCCCCATTGAGAAGGTAGGAGACACCTATTAACTCTGTCGCCAGACTCTAATGGGGGGTCTCCGAGCTGCAGGGAGACGCTGCACCAATTTGGCCAAGGTAAGAGAAGTAAGTAGTCCAAGAGCCAGAAGAGTCCTCCTCCATGTTCTTAGTCAGAGGAACAACGGGGGGCTCTGGCCATGGCCTTTATAAGGCAGTCAGTTATCGATATTCATAGAAAGCTCCAGGGGATAGATGAGATTGCAGAACATGGCCCTGAGAGATCTAATTAAAGAGGCATAGAAAGTGTTTTATAAGAGAGAGCAGCAGCAATGTAGGAAGAAAGTAAAGAGAATGTGAGTAGATGTGCTGAGTGAGACAGGAAGAAAGAAAGAAAAACAGAGAAGGAAGAGGAGAAAGAAAAAGAGCCGGTAGGCAGAAGAAAGGAAACAGATTAAAGAGAGAGCAAAAAGAAAAAGAAAGACAGAGGGATAAACGAAAGAATAAAAAATTAATTAACAAAAGTCTTGGCTACCGTAGTAAGTGAAAAGAAATATAGATATACCTGGGCCCACGCCAGAAACTTGGAATCCAACCAGTGTACTGAGACAAAATTTATGAGCCTCCCCTGGGCCCTCAAGGACTAAAAGATAACTGGCTCCAAGCCTTCCTTGAAGCATGGGACCAGAGCTGGCAGTACAAAGGCCTCCTGTGGTAGTGTGCCTGAAGCCCTCAGCCACCCCCATACGGGTCCGGCAGTATTATATGAGCAAAGAAGCCAGAGAGGGGATCAAACCTCATATTCAAAGACTGTTAGAACAGGGGATTCTGAGACCCTGTCAATCAGAATGGAACACTCCTTGCTGCCTGTCAAGAAACCTAGAACGGGAGATTATAGGCCAGTCCAAGACAGTAAATGAGAGGCAATTGACTGCAGAGGTCAGCATCCCAAGCTGATGCCCAGCCATAGAAACTCCAACTGGACAGCCCATGTTGCCTGTCTGTGCCTTGGTTCTGACTGAGGAGCTACTATGTGTGTTCAAAAGCCACTGTGGCATTGGGAGGTATGCTGTATAAATGCCTGACCTAACACCATCCCTCCAGCCAGGCAGGACTGAAGGGCCTCCGCTGTCCGCTGTGAGGAAATCTAGGACATCTTCCCTAAGATGGGTGAGAAAGGCAACAGGGCCAGAGCACAGGACTTTGACCAGACTCCAGCCCAGCTGAGAAAAGAAGTGACCATGCCAGACAGAGTGTTCTTGGTACAAACAGAAAGCACCTCCACTGGGTGGAGTCACATTTTAAATGAAAATTTGTCTTTGACTATGCTTACGCCTCCATGAATCTAGTCAGGAGCTGTTTGCCTTTGAGTGGACTGACCCTGAGAGCGGGTTTTCGGGACAACTCACCTAGACTCGGCTGCCCCAGGGATTTAAGAACTCTCGTACCATTTTTGATAAGGCCTTGCATCAGGACTTGGGGAGCTTCTGGGCCTCTATATCTGAGGTTACTCTATTATGACCTGTTGCTTGCAGCCATCTCCAAGGAGCAGTACCAAAAGGGGACTGAAAAGCTACTGGCTGAATTGGCTATTTGGGCCTCTGCCAAGAAGGCCCAGATATGCCGACCTGAAGTAACATTCCTAGACTACACTCTTCCAGACGAGATCCAGTCAGCGCCATCGCTCCCCCCCCCCCCAAGAGGTGTGAGCTTACCTCCAGATGGTGCACCGACTCACCCACTTGGGAACTGATGCAACTGCTAAAAGACAACCAAGACTTGACTACTCAGGAGAAGAAGATCCTGGCAAAAGCTGTAGTACATGTGAAGCTTGCCAGTTGGTAAATGCCTACCCGTCCAAGGTAACGAGTGGGATCCGGCTCTGAGGTAACAGGCCTGGTCAGTTTTGAGAAGTCCACTTCACTGAGTTAAAACTAGCCAAATATGGGCCAGCATTTGTAGGCCAGGTAAGTCAGAGGGTAGTCAAGGTATTGGGGATTGATTGGAAACTTCATTATGCTTAACAACCCCAAAGCTCAGGACAGATAGAAGAGACCCTAACCAAATTAACCCTGGAGACTGGCCACAGAGTTTGGGTGATGCTCCTGCCCTATACCCTTTTCTGAGCTTTTTCTGAGCCCAATACTCCTTCTGCTAATACTTTTTGGGTCTGAGAACCATCTCTGATATAACCCCCTTGTCTGCTGGGTTGCAGGCCCTGGCTAATGTATAACATTCTTTATAAAAGCAGCTCTCAGACCTTTACCAGCTTTGCCAGCCCGAGAGAGAGAGGACCCCATGAGAGGCCTTGTCTACATCCGGTGACACCAGCATCAGACTTTTGAACCTCGCTAGAAGGGATCCTACCAAGTCCTTCTGACCACATGACATTGCTGCTTAGATCCTGATGACTGATGGACTGTAGAAAGAACTGGTGATCCCCTCAAGCTCCGTGTGCAGCGACAATCCCCTAGAGAGGAGCCTTCACCAATCGATTGAGCAGACATGGCAGGTGATATCTGGGACTGAGGACACTTTTTCCCACCATCTCCAGTGGACCTGGTGGCCTAGCCTGTATATATTAACAATAATTCCTCATAGAGTAAATGATTTTACTCGGGCAAAAAGAAAATGGGGGAATGTTAGACCCTCTAGTAAAGTCCTCTGCCTGTTCCCTCCCCTCTTCATAACTAATCAATACTAGCAAGGCATGTTAAGTCAGGAAAAAGGCTGGAGTTAAGAATAGCACCAAATTCAGGTCCAAAAATACCTATGGTCTGGGGCTGGGTGGCAAACATTCCAGTAAAAATGCAGGATGGCAGTAAAAATAGTTTTGGGTGGGCCCCAACCCATGACCAAGAAAAACAAGCCTTGAGATAACCAACATACAGGGTGACCCCGACCGAGGCCAGCAAATCCAGGAAAACAGCTTACGAGACAAAATATTTTGTGAAAAATAACCGGTGGTCTTGGCTTGTGGTTTGGCCCCGGCCTCGGGCCAAGACCAACATCAGCCACCTGGGCTCTGACTGCCCCTCAGAGGTGGTCCCATTGAACTAACCAATCAGAACCCTGTAACCATGCATCTGCTTTTGTACACGTGCTTCTGCTTCCCAAACACTATAAAAAGGCCCTGAACAAAGGCCTGGGTGCTCAAGTCATTTCCAAGTGACTTGGCCCACAGGATCCTGTGCTTCCTCAAATAAACCTTGTGCTGATTGCATCTGAAATGTGGGTTCGGCTCGGTCCTTGGGTCCTGGGGTCTCTTCCTGAGGGAAGATCCGTTCTGGGGGTCCTGCACCCCCGGGGGTCTTTCACCAGGAGACAAGTGACCCTAGCAAACAAAGGGCTCCTAAATTCCTAGAGCTCTCAAAATTGAGTAGATTCCTGAAGGGCCAGTGACTATCTGCCTGAGGGAGAGGGGGACAAGAGAGGAACAGACCTGGATATGGCACTCCTTAAAGTTAACATTTTGTCCTAGCTCAACCCATTGCTTGTGTGTTGAGAAACTTGCAAAATCTAAAATATCCATCCAGATGATGATTTTCTTTTTTGGTGTGCCAGATGTGCTTACTCTGCTCCTTGGAGAATCTTGAGAGCAGCTTCAGACCCTGGAGTGACAAGGGACATTAGAACAGAGAGAAAAATTATATCTGATAAACCTAGGTAAACCTGAAGACCTGAATCCACAGGGAAACCTGGAGGCAGTTGGAGGAAAAAATAGACCAGACATGCCCCTCAATCACTATCAGCTACCCATTTACCTTCCCTTCTTTATTCTTGGTATCCTATGTAGAAAGGGTTCAGTGCTGTGTCTTGGCATGCAACAGAACACAGAAGCTTAGCTTCAAAAATAGCACCCTGATGAACACCCTGACTGCTATTGGATGACTCAAACCCAGCATCCATCTGGCCCTATGTGCTGTCATATTTTCAATAAAACTACAAAAACCAGCTGTGTTTATACAAGTCTACCACACAGATAAAATGGGGCAGGGGAAGGACATCTCTCTGTCTGGATCCAGCCACAAACATGCTCCTTCTGATTTAGCTTCATTCTATCCCAAGAAAGAGATAAACAAAGAAACTCACACTGTGTAGTAAGCTGCTGTGGATTCCAATTCCCCTAGGAAATCTGTATATTCCTGCATCTTTGCACCCTTTGTGTTGGTGTTTAAGATTCTGGCAAAGGACTTGGGTAATAATCACTGTTGATTGTTGGGATTCTCAGTACTACTCACTCTCTATCTTCCTCATCATGAAATATTAACCTTTGGGCATTCTCACTCAACACTCTCTAAAAATCCCCACCTATTTTCACCCTGACCTTCTGAAACTTGATGGCTGCATGTTTTCTACTCAGGTCCCGAGACAGGATCTCAAGCTCCAACTTCTCTACAACATCCTGAGAAACAAGAGGGCTCCTGAAGATTTCTATGATCTGCCTGACTCTGCCTCCCTCTGAAGTTCTGGGATAAAATGTGAAAAACAAATCACATCAGTTCATCTATTTGGTTTGAGTGTCTTCTGTGTGGTGCTTTGTGCTGGTAACTGGAAAATTGACTCTGCCTTGTATTCACCTCTTTAGAACCTAGAAATTGTTGACTTTAAGGCAAGCATCCTCCCAGTGGAGCCACAGCCTACACTCTTTGTGGTTTGGTTGTTTGTTTGTATTGTTATTTTGAGACACGATATCAATGATATCCCACATTGGCCTGGAATTTTCAGAAGTCTTCACAGACTTATGAGTTATGATTTCTTGTTACTGTTATATTTTGAATTTACTCTTTTGTTGGGGATGAAATTTATATTTTGTTGTAGGAGATGTTTCTTTGTTTTTGAGGGAGGATTTTACAATGTGCCTTTGTCTCGGCTACACTCACAGGCATTAGTCTGCTACTGCCTCCCTCTTAATAGGAATAAAGGCATATTCCAGTACACCTACTTATGTTACTATTCTTGATGTGAAGCCTATAGAAACACAAAACTGGTGAGCACAATTCTATGTGCTAAACATAATGTCTTTTACCCATTTTCTGGGCTTCACTACTGACTTCACTGTTCGAAACATTGTCAATGTTATACTCATCAATTTCTTATCTCTACACAAAAAATGGGTTTAGTATGGGTGTAGTCCAACTGCTTTTAATGTAGAATAAAATGGATCAAGAGTTGGATGTCAATGCCATTGTTGACTCTGTATTACCTATAAAGCTGACTTGGTTTCAGGAGTCAGTTGTTACAACATGGTTTTCTGTACTGGGTTGGCCAGTAGTCCAGACCCACAGACCTGTAGCCCCAGACACATTAGCTGATGGCAGCTGATCAGGCTCCCAGAAAAGAATCAGATGCTTATATTAAATTCATGCTGTTTGGTCTATGCCTTAGGCACCTTGCTAGCTATCTCTTTAATCTTAACTCAAACCATTCTCATTAATCTGTTTGCTATGTGATCTTTGGCTCACCTGGGTTCCTTACATATTTCTTCTTTGGGCAGCTGGCTCAGTCTTACTGACGCTGCCCTGATTCTCATACCAATGCTGTGATTTCCCCTCCTACTTTTTCTCTGGTACATGTCATGGGCCAAAAGAGCTCCTTTAATTTAAGATTGATCTTTACTGCATACAGAAAGACATTCACCCACCAGACAGTGTCTCAAAAAATGAAATAAAAACATGTTGTATGAAAAGAAGGCAGAAAACTGACAATTAGGTTAAAGAGATGGCCAACAGTTAAAAGCACCTGTTCTTTTGTAGGACTGTGGTTGTCTCCTTGCAGCTACATGGTGGTACATAAAGAACTGTAACTCCAGTTTCAAGGGATTCAGTGAACTCTTCTGATATATATGTGCACATCAAATAAATAAATCT
Organism: Phyllotis vaccarum; assembly: GCA_033318265.1. Lineage (NCBI taxonomy): Eukaryota > Metazoa > Chordata > Mammalia > Rodentia > Cricetidae > Phyllotis > Phyllotis vaccarum. Next base: position 13,000,440 of record JARWLC010000018.1, read on the forward strand.
AAAACATAAGATGAGTAAGAATATTCCCAACTAAGAGTAGGCAAAACACCATGCCCCTGAGACACCTCAAAGTAACAACATATAGAACTCCTTGCAACACCAGTTAAGAAAAATTCTCATGCCCACACTACTACTGGTTTTAGTTACCTGCTCCCAAGGCAACAAAAACAAGATGATGATTCAAGGTCACATGCAGCACAGTGGGGGCTGGTGCATTGAAAAATGGGGATCTGACAAAAATTGTGGGCTTCAGTTATGGAAAATATTGCAGGCACTGAAACCTTTCCTACTTTCATAAATGTATCCAGGATCATCATTTCTTGTTTTCACTGTCATCAATTCTTTGTTCAATTTAAGTCTTTACAAGACCAAGAACTCTTAGATTTGGCACAGGTATGCAGAGCTCTGTGCAGTCAGGATCTAAGGCACTGCCTATGGACATGTTGGAAACTTAGAGCCTGTTTGAATCTAGAAATGAGCTGAAGCTACCGCTGGAGCTCTCATTGCATCCCAGGCTACATCTGTATGTTTCACTGAGGTAAACCTTCCAAATAGATTTTAATTGTTTCAGCTGTAGCTGAAATAGCTTTGGGTTTTGTCAGACATCCTCTGCAATACACTTGAGACACAACCCAACCCAATGCAACCACAAGCCTGCTAAAGATTTGGTGAAGTTGTACAAAAGGCTGAGAAGAAACTTCACAGATGAATGACATCAGAGAAGTAGTTGTAAATTTATTGTTTTAGGAACAGTGGATTCCCCTTAAATAATCAATGACACAGACATGGACAGCATGCGATCACTCTCGATAGATAGATAGATAGATAGATAGATAGATAGATAGATAGATAGATAAACATGTATATATATCATGGAACCATGAACTGTGAATGTAACCACAGTCCTTTCCAGTTCCCATGACATCTTATTTATTTTCAGAGCTCAAGTAGGAATATGAGAGATACTACCTATCAATGGGCTTCTCACTTCCCCCTGTATACTATGGCTCCTAAACACACATACATAATTTTGAAACAGGTCTCCTCATGTCAAGAAAGTTCTCTACTGGATTTCCAAGTACTAGCTTTCTGAACCAGGCTTGCCTCAAACTTACAAAAAGTCAAAGATTAAAATTTGTAGTGATATGTCCAACTAATTTTTTAAATAAATAATTTTTCTTTACAGGATAAGAACTAGGAATTAGATTGCTCAGCAATTATTATCAAGCTCTGGTCTGAGTACACAGCACCAACACCAATACACCGACATCTGAGGAACACTAGGTCAGGAACTAGTGAACCCCTAGACAATGGTTTCTGTAGAAAAAAAAAACTCATTTGTTGGAAACTCATTGTACTCATTGGGCATAGTTTTCCATTACTACTTCCTACTGATTAAGTGGTGCTAGCAATCTTACAGATTCTTGATACTAAATCATCTTAGTCTGCATCCCTGAAACTGATGTGACCATCTCTTTCCATTAGAGAATTTTTAAGTGGCCTTGGATGATGAAACCATATTTGCCTAGAAGAAATCCATGGGTTCTCATCTTCTTTGGAAACAACAGCAGAAGTCTTCCAAAGCAATATATCCTTACACACAAATTTCAAAGTCAAGATACCTTTAAAATATATATCTTTGTTTACCTTAACAGCCTATGCAATGAATTGTCTTCTGCAGTAGGCTCATTAACAGTCAAAATATCTTTTAAAAAAACGCAATAATAACCAGAATCTAGTTTCTGTGTGTATTTTCCATCTTTACATGGCTTTTTATATTTTCATTGCTCTATTTCTCTTTTTAAAAGACTTTCTCTACCTTTCTTTATTCTCTGAAGCCTTTGTACAATTTACATACATTGTAACCCATTCACAAGTTTTTATTCATCTGAATCTGTTTTACTGTGAATTCTTTATCATTTTCCAGCCAGAAGAGCTTATAAAATACTAGCACTCTCTTAAAGAGCCACATAGTTTTGGCAGAATGAGCTGAGTCAGGAAGTTCTCTCAAGGGGCCAGGTCTCTGTTCACCACTAGCAAACAGCAGACCCAAGAAAATGCTGCTACTAAGAAACCATCTTTGACTCTGTTTCCTTTTTGTTCAGAATAAACGAAAACCGTAAATCATTCACATGCTATCAAGTCTTCTGTGAGACTTCGGGAACTGGCATGGTGACAGCTTATGTTGCCTGTCTCCAGTCTACCACCATTTTGAATGTGTCCCAAATGCCATGCTATATCTGTACAAGGAGCTGCTTCAGATACACAATTTTGAAAGCTGCTTTGGCTCAGTTTCTGTGATGTAGAACCCTTTCTAATATTTCTCAGGATTAATGTGGATTCTCAGCCTATGTTGGGATGTCATCTAAGGTTTCTGGCCCAGCCAGCTCCATGGTTTGGACCTGGCTACTGCTGCTTAACTGAACCACCAATCCTAAAGTCCAAATGAATCTTACAGACACTTCTGTTAACTTCACACCGTTTTGCCTTATGTCAGGCACATTGCTAGCTAGCTCTTTGATCTTAACTCAGCCTATTTCCCTTAATCTGTCCTGCCACTTGGCCCATGGTTTACCTGTGTTCCCTCCTTGTTTCTTCGTTGGGCATCTCGACTCAGACCCTCTACCCTCACACCCTCCTACCTATAAGATTCCCTGCCTCTGTATTATATGGTATCCGTCATAGCCCAAAACAGCTCCTTTATTTAAAGATTGACATGTATAGCATATAGAAAGTCATCCCCACTTTACTAATGAGATGAACATGTGGGTTTTTCTTTCAGTTTGTTTATGTGATGGAGAACATTCACTGTTTATTATTATTATTATTATTATTATTATTATTATTATTATTATTATTATTATTATTATGTTGAACCATCCCTGCATCTCTAGGATGAAGACTACTTAATCATGGAAGATGATTTTTTGATGTTATTGGATTTAGGTTGCAATAATTTTATTGAGTATTTTTGTATCAGTGTTCAAGAGAAAGATTGGTCTGTAGATCTCTTTATTGCATCTTTGAGTGGCTAAGAAATCAGAATAATTGTGGCCTCATAAAAAGAGTTTGGCAATGTTCCTTTAGTTTCTACTGAAACAGTTTGAGGAGTATTGGTATTAATTCTTCTTTGAATGTCTGGCAGAATTCTGCATTGAAACAATCTGGTCCTGGGATTTTTATTATTATTATTTAAGAGACTTTTAATAAGAGCTTAAATTTCCTTTAGGCTTATAGGTCTGTTTTGGTCTTTAATCTGAACTTGATTTAACTTTGCTAAGGAATAACTGTCCAGAAAGCTATCCAGTTCTTTTAGGTTTTCCATTTTAGTATAGTATAGATTTTCAATGTGTGACCTGATAATTCTCTGGAGTTCCTGGGTGTCTGTTATTATGTCCCCCTTTTCATTTCTGATTATGTTGATTTGGATATTCTATATCTTATCTCTGATTTTTGGTTAGTTTGAATAAGGTTCTATTTGTCATGTTGATTTTCTCAAATAGCCAACTCTTTGAATCATTGATTTTTTTGCATTGTTCTCTTTGTTTGTATTATATTGATTGCAGGCCTAAGTTTAATTATTTCCTACCATCTCCTCCTTCTAGGTCTGTTTACTTCTACTTGTACTAACACCTTCAGCTGTGTCTTTAGGTCTCTTATGTGAAATTTTTCTATTTTTTCTTATAGGCATCCAGTGCTATGGAAGTTCTCTTAATACTGCTTTCATTGGGTTTCATAAGTTTGAGTATGTTTGGGTTCATTTTCATTTAATTCTAGAGAGTCTTTTATTTTTTTCTTAACTTTTTCTTGACCCAGAGGTGAGTCCATTGAGAGCCATTCAGTTTCCTACAGTTTTGTATCTATTGATATTACTTTGATGACTATGTGGTTACTTTTAGACAAAGTTCAATAGGATGGTGAGAAAGGTGTATATTGCTTTGTGTTAGGGGTGAAGATTCTGTATATGTCTAATAAGTAAAATTGGGTCATGACGTCTGTTAGATCCCTTATGTCTCTATTGAGGTTCTGTCTGGTTGATCTATACAAGGGTAAAAGTGGGGTATTGAAGTCTTCCACATCAAATGTGAGATCTAAGCTTTAGTAGTGTTTTTTTACACACACCCATGCATGCGTGCACATGCACACACACGCACACACACACACACACATATGCACACACACATTATGCCCTTGTGTTGGGGATATAAGTATTCAGGAATGGCCACTGATTGTGACCCAGGCAACTGTAATTTCCACTGTGCACTCGCAGGGAACAAAGGAAAGAAAAACCCTTCTATTTTGTGATTGGCATCCTGTCTTAATTTGTGGGAATTTACATTTTCTAAGGATTGTATTCCTCCTGTTGGGGCCCTTCAAGACCAGGTAGGGTCTGTAGGGAGACTCCTGCTGCTAAGAGTCTCTGCATCTGCCATATAGTGAGCAGTGCATTGAATGCTATTATGACACCTGGGGACCAAATGTCATCATTAAACGTGAATAGATACAATGGCTGATAATTATTCTATTAATGACTTCAGGTCATATTTTTCCATGGTGATTGACAAATTTTTGAATGAATATCTTGAAGGCTTGAATACCCCAGTCCTACTATTTTTTGGCTTGTTTCTCTCTTTTGTGTTTCAAACTAAGAGAATGATGAAAGAGGTGACATATGGAAATCAACAATTGCTGTCAAGATTATGTGATATGGAAACTTCAAATGCTACAGTGGCAGATGAGGTTAGAGAGGTAAAGAATGGAAATCAACAATTCCTGTCCAAAATATGTGATATGGAAATATCAAACACAAAAATAGTAAATGAGGTTAAGGAGGTAAAAATTGTAAATCAACAGTTACTGTCCAGAATCTGTGATGTGGACATTTCAAACACTAAAATGGCAGATAAGATTGATACTCTGGAAATTGGTTACAAGCTTTCACATAAGGCCTCCACTTTGGATATAGATTACACTGTACAAGAAATAAAGCTCTATGTAAATGATGAAAACAAGAAACTTGTTGACTACATTAATGACAAAAACAAGAGAATCATTAATTATGTTAATGATGGGGATTGAAAAATTTCTGGTTCACTGAGGTCTTTGGAAGGACTACTTCATCAAGAAAATCAAGCTCTAAAAAAATCAACCATATCTAAACTCCAGGAATGGAAGCCATTAGTATCCAAAATCCATGAATAGGAACCAGTAGTATCCAAAATCCAAGAATAGGAGGACCAAATTGCAATACTGGAAAGGGGTAGTGATGCATCTTATGCTCAGAACAGTTCAGGTAAACCCCCAATGGGATATTATGATACTGCAGATACTCTACCTAAGGTGTTAAACATGACAGGGCTACCCCCTTCACCACCACTATTGTCACTGGCTACTGTTCAAAGAAAGCATCTGGGAAATCTTCAGAATATGTAGAGTATAGTTATGAACCAGTACCTATAAGAGACATCAAGAAGTTTAAAGTGGCAATATCAATGCATGGTATACACTCTACTTATGTAAACCAGCTTCTAAATTCATGGTCAGCAAAAAAAAGGATCCTACCAATTGATTGGATGCAGCTAATGGCTGCTGTCTTGGATGAAAGTCAGAATTTGCAGTAGAGAAGCTGGTTTCTAGAGGAGGCCAGGACCTTAGAACAACAACGAAAAATTAGGGGTTTCTTTGCTTCTCAGGATCAAATCCTTGGTGAAGGCATGTTTGCTGATGTGAAGGCTCAAACTACTTATGATGAGCATGCTTTATTTCTATGCAGTACTGCTGCACTGGATGCTTAGGAAAAGATTTTGGACCCAGGTCAAAAAAATTGAGCCTTATGCTAAGGTCAAACAAGACTTAAAAGAGCCTTATACCGAGGCTTACCATGGCTGTACATAGAGCATTATCAGAACCAGAAGTTAGGAAGCAATTAATACTTTCTCTGGCCTTTGATCATACTAATCTGGAATGTAGAAGAATACTTATGCCTATAATGATCAGAGCTGCACCTATAAAAGAATGGATTCAGTATGCAATCAATGCTGAATCTCTCCATTGCAACAAGAAGAATTGGGCAGGCCAAGCCATTGCTAATGTTAGGGTGAGGAACCAAGGCATCACTTGTTTCAACTGTGGTAAACAAGGCCATATAAGACAGAATTGTACACAAGGTATTCTTGGAAATAATGCCTGATCTAGGTTTAATTTGAACAGAAGGCCATTGCTTTCTGGATTATGCAGAAGGTGTGGCAATGGACAGCATTGGACCAATGAATGTAGATCTACTAGGGATAAAGAAAGCAACCCTTTACCATCAGGAAACACCTTTCAGGGTCTCCCCTGGGAAGTCCCCAAAAATCAGACTCCAAATTTGAGGACAGTAAAATCATACCCAGTCATAGTAGAAGACCAGCATTCTCAGAACAAATAGAGTATCCAATACCTGATCTAGAAGATCATACAGTATTAGATAATAGCATAAATTCAAAAGAAAAATCAGAAGTTCCAAAAAGGCTCACAAAACAAATATTTTTGCAGACTTCAATAAATGAACAAAGATCTAAATTGAAAATACAGACAGATAATATTTAGATCCAGGTTTTAGTCGACATGGGGGCTGATGTTTCAATCATAACCCCACAATCATGGCATCCAAGGTGGTCTTTATGGGCAGTGGATATCCAATTTCTGGGTATTGGAATAATATCTCAAGTGAAACAGAATGTGAGATAGCTTGAATGCATAGGACCAGAAGGTCAGAAAGGATGGTTGAAGCCATATATGGCTAACATAGCAGTGAATCTGTGGGTCGTAACCTTCTAATGCAATGGAATACCCAGACTAAAATCCCTCCCTGTGGGGATTTAATAAAGATTCAAAAGTTTTGGAGATATCAGAGGGAATCTACCCACAGTCTATGTGGGGGGGCTAGTAAAAGCTCCAGAAGTCCCAGAGCTCTAACCACAGTCAGTCTAGGAAAATCAGAGTTGTGATTCAAACCTTTAATCCCAGCACAAGGAGTATCCTGGGAGTGGTGACCTACACTCTTATCCCACCTGAGTCAAGGTCACTTCAGATTATAGAAGGAATTCCAGGCTCCCAAGTAGGCAGTGGTGGAGCCACACCTTAATTTATGAAAGGGTACTTAAGACAGGATTGAAACACATAAGAAACCATCCAAGGGAAGTGAGGCTGAGGAAGCTGAAAGACAGCTGGGTAAGATTTGACTGTGGTGTTTATTCCCTCTAGTATCTCCAACTTCTTCAGAGATCTATCCCTGAGTCTCGTTCTTTCATGGGACAATCAGCATCCAACTTTGGGGCACGAATTTCTGTCCTCCCTACCCAAAAAACTGCACTTGCCAGGCAGAACAATACATGGCTGGAGGAGTAATTACTAGCTGCTAGGCTTTCTGTTCCGGATTAGCCTCCAGCCTTAGACAGACTGGCTACACGTGTTTTTGTTTCACCCTCATCTAAGTAAGTCTTTCAGACAGTGGCCTCTTTCTCCTGGTGGGTTGTTTCTTTTTCCTTTTTGGACCCCTCCTTGGGTTGCTATCACACTAGGTAGCTGCCCCACTCTACAATCATCAATGGACAATAACAGTAAGTAACTCATTTTTTTTAAAAAAAGGGGGGGATTTGTTTAAAGCAATGGATGGAGATTGGTCATACTGTAACCTCTTGTTAGATGATTTGATATGAAAACCTGTAAAGGAAAACATAGATAAGATAGATGGAAATATCATAATGATTATCATACTATTTACTATGAGTATTTATTGTTTGATATCACAGAAAAAGTTGACTAATGTAAATCCAAAGAAAAAGGTCTTTAAAAAGCCTGTTGAGAGAGAACACAAAGATGCTCCAATTCAAACAGGATATTGAAGAACCAAATTCAGCAAGGTCATCTAAAATTACACAAAAACAGGCAACATTAGTATACCCAGTAACCTTTAAATAAATGAAGGATGAAAAAGATGAAAGAGAAGCTAGCTGGACTTCAATAAAAATATTAGAATTATAGAGAGTAAAGGAAGCAATTGTATCATATGGGATGCATTCACCATTTGTTAAGCAAATGATGAACTTCTGGTCACTCTGTAACCGGGTCACCCCTAAAGATTGGTTGGATATGGTTACAGGTGTTCTTGAGGCAGGGACACTCATGCAATTCAAGTCATGGTGGAGTGAGGAGGCTAAAACAATAGAACAAAGAAAGAGGGCCAGAGGCATAGAAGTCTCTCAAGACCATCTCTTTGGGGAAGGAGATTATGCTGATATTGACAGGCATTCATTATACAGTGACCATCTTCTGGATTTATGTCACATAGCAGCTTTAAATGCTTGGGACCAGATTGAAGAAATAGAGGAAAAAAGTGAAACATTTACAAAAGTAATTCAAAGTCCCAAAGAAACTTTTACAGATTTTTTGCACAGATTAACCACAGCAGTAAACAGAATGGTACCAGACTCAGAAGCCAGGTGAATAATCATTGAATCACTGGCTTTTGAGAATTCCAATGCACAATGTAGAAGAATGCTTAGACCTTTAAAACCAAGGTCAGCACCTTTGGAGGATTGGATTTGTGAGACAATTAATATGGAGTCTTATGACAGTGATGATAACTGGGTAGGAGGGCTTATTTCAAGAGGTATAAGAAAAAATCAAAATGTCAAATGTTATGATTGTGGAAGGGAAGGTCACATAAAAAGAGTTTGTAGACAAGGCATTTCCAGAAACAATGCTTTTGGTAAGAATAATCCCAAGAGAACACCCCTCCCTTTTGGAATATGCAGGAGGTGTGGAAAAGGAAGACATTGGACTAATGAATGCAGGTCAACAAGAAAGAGACAAGGGAACTTTCTGCCCTTGAGAAATGCTCCAAGGGGGCTTTCAAAAGCCCCCATATCAAGTCCAATCCAGCTTTACCCTGCCATTGTGGAGGAAACACCTTCCCCGAACAATTAAAAAGGTTAAAACCTATTTTAAACAGACACAATAAATGGAATGATAGAAAATTTACAGAAAAAGAAAAATTTAATAAAAAATATAAAGCAAATATTTTGGCAAATTTCTATCAATGAGCAAAGGCCAAAATTAAAAGTACAGATAAATGATGTTATTATTGAAGGCTTATTGGACAGGGGCACGGATGTGTCCAAAATTTCACCTGAGTCAGAGCAATCAAGTTAGCCCCTTCAGGAGGTAAATGTTCAGTTTTTGGGTATTGGGTCAAAATCCCAGGTAAAACAGAGTGCAAGATGGCTTGAATGTATAGGACCAGATGGAACAGAGAGGAATATTAAAGCCATATGTGGCTGGTATTGCTAAAATTTATGGGGAAGAGATTTACTGCAACAGTGGAACATCCAGATTAATATTCCTCCAAATACAGAAATAAGCCATGACCTAGCACATGGTTCCAGAAGAAATATCAGAAGATATTATGAGAAACAGTCACAGACCATTTAGATTATAGACAAACAAGGCAAAACAGCTGCTGATCTTTCAAAAACACCCACAGCACTACCTCTAAAATGGCTAGTGGAGAAGCCTATATGGGTTCATCAATGGCCTCTAACAATAGAGAAATTGCATTCCTTAGAGCAGCTGGTACAGGAACAGTTAAATGCTCAGCATATAGAAGAAACAACCAGCCCTTGGAATTCTCCTGTATTTGTTATTAATAAGAAATCTGGAAAGTAGAGAATGATAACAGACCTAAGGGCAATAAACAAGGTGATCTAGCCAATGGGCTCTCTACACCCTGGGATTCCTTTGCCTCCTCCGTTACCAAAAGAACGGCCTAATATATTTATTGTTTTAGAAGTCTGTTTTGTTTACAATACCTTTACAAGAGCAAGACAAAGAAAAATTCGCCTTTACAGTGCCTCTAATAATAATTCTCAGCCTATAAAGAGTTTCCAGTGAAGGTCCTCCCTCAAAGAATGTTGAATTGTCCTACTCTGTGACAGTATTTTGTTCAAAAGCCAATAGAACAAATACACAAGAAATTCTCACAATCTATAATTTATTATTACATGGATGACATCTTGTTGTCTGATTCAAATATTGATACATTGGAAAACCTTTTTGAAGAAGTGCAAAGAATTTTGCCTGCTTGAGGATTACAGATTGCCCCAGAAAAAAATACAAAGAAGGGATTCCATTAATTATTTAGGATATAAAGTAGGCCAACAAAAAATTAGACCCCAAAAGGTACAGATCAGGAGAGATAGATTAAAGACACTTAATGATTCCCAAAGACTACTAGGAGACATTGCCAACTTATGACCGATTATTGGTCTTAAAAATGATGAACTAGATAATCTGCTGAAAATGTTCACTTGTAACAAGGACTTAAATAGTCCGAGAGAATTGTCACCTGAAGCTGAGAAAGAACTGGCTTTGGTGGAAAAAAAAATTACAACAGGCACATGTGGATCCAGACCTCAATTACATTCTAGTTATCTTGCCCTCTAAACATTCTGCTACAGAAATTTTAATGCAAAGGGAAAATGTTATATTGGAATGGATATTTCTTCCACATGAACTAAGCAAGAAGTTAAAGACATGCATGGAAAAGATTTCTGAACTTATTTTTAAAGGAAAATTAAGACTTCATCAATTGACAGGAATGGACCCAGCAGAAATTGTTGTACCTTTAACTAATGAAGAAATTGACCAATAATGGGTAGAAAATGAACCTTGGCAAAGAGCCTGCAGGAATTTTTTGGGAGATATTAACAACAAATATCCTAAAAGCAAAAGAATTGAATTTATAAAGAAAACTAATTGAATTCTCCCTCATATTGTACGAGATAAACCAATTTCTGGAGCTCCTACAGTTTATACCAATGCAAAGAAATCAGGAGAGGCTAGTTAAAAATCAGAACATATATGTAAAGTGACTCAAAGCCCTTATAATTCTGTTCAAAAGTCAGAATTATATGTCATTGTGATCGTGTTAATGGACTTTACTGAACCACTTAACATAGTCACTGACTCTCAGTATGCAGAAAGAGTTGCTCTATACATTGAAACAGCTGATTTTATTAATGATGAATCAGAATTAACTTCATTATTTATTCAGTTACAAGGAATAATCAGGACTAGAAATCATCCCTTCAATATAACACATATTCGATCCCATTCATGTCTGCCAGGTCCTTTAGCACAAGGTAATGATGAAATTGACAGATTATTAATAAGAAATGTACTAGAGGCCTCAGAATTTCATAAAATGCATCATGTTGATTGCAAATGATTAAAAAAGATTTCTCTATCATTTGGGAACAAGCCAAAGAAATTGTAATAAGGTGCCCCACCTGTTCTTTCTATAAGCAAACTCCATTGCCAGCAGGAACTAATCTTAAAGGTATACATAGAAATTAAATCTGGCAGATGGATGTATTTCATTATACAGAATTTGGGAAATTAAGATATGTCCATCATACAATAGATACATTTTCAGGATTTCAATTGACAACTGCTTTGAGTTCAGAAAAGGCTGATTCTGTAATCACACATTTGCTAGAAGCTATGGCTATCATGGGAATACCTGCACAAATAAAGACTGACAATGCTCCAGCATATGTCTCTACTAAAATGAAACAATTTTTGCTTATTATAATATAAAGCATACTACAGGAATACCACACAATCCTGCAGGGCAAGCAGTCATAGAGAGATCAAATTGAACTTTAAAGGATAAGTTAAATAAAGAGAAAGGAATAACAAAGACCCCCAGAGATACAGTACATAGTGCTTTGTTAACTTGGAATTTTCTCAATGCTAATGACAAGAGAACAACAGCTGCTGAAAGGCATTGGACCATAGAAAAAACAGCTGAACTAAATCAGACTATTTACTTCAAAGATGTACTAACCTCTGAATGGAAGCCAGGGTATGTGCTGTGTTGGCTAAGGGGTTTTGCACTTATTTCCACAGGTGAGGAAAAGATATGGATACCATCAAAATTAATAAAGACTCGGACCAAACCAGAGACACTTCATGAAACTAAGAATTAATAGCTCATACACCCATATTACAATTCTTTCAGTTGTAAATAAAAACAAAGGTTTGGGACAGGTTTCTGTTCTTGTCTTTACAGGAAACTGAAAATACCAATCTTCAAGAAGTTAAAAGGCCTTGCACATCCAGATATCTAAAGCAAAAAAAGAGGCTATCCAGGAAAATTTGCAAACAAAAGAATATGTTAACTATTGGTACCAGTATACTTGATAGGGTAAAATTTCATTACTTAACCTTTACAAAATTATTTTTGTTAGTTAAAGTCCTAGTTTAATTAAAATTTAAAGCTGGTTTTAGAGTTGGATTGTAGCTCTCTCCTTCTCTAAACTCAAGCACACTTCTTAAAGGAAAATAAAAAAATCTCTGTATCATATCAGAAGAGTCAACTGATATGGGACAGAAGAATAACAAAAATTAAGGGACTATTCTGTTGTTACTAATCCTATGCTCAAAAAATTGTTATATGTTTAGTTTTAGTTTCCTGTACATTGTGTTGGTTTTTAGTCTCTTATCAGTTTCTGCGGTGATCCAGGACAAGGCCTAAATGCAAACTTGAAATATCCAAAAGGAAGATGGGGCCCCACAACGATGGTTTCACATGAACTCTGACAAAGTCACTAGGCTGACAAACACCAATCAAAGATCATATTTGGACTACAAACTGCTCAGGACAATTTTGTAGCAGCTCGATGAGATGAACCAGCTTCATAGACTACTATGGCCAGGACTTGAGACAAGCTGTGTGCTTTCCTGTTATGCAGAGACAGGACAAAAAATGACACAGCTACTTATTTCAGGACTTGACATTTAACAAAACTTTTCTTTTCAGGATCCCCAAAAGATGCCATCAACCCCAGTCAGCAGGAAGTAAACTTAAGAACCAGAGCCCACACTCCCAAGTGGTTGGATGGGTTGGTTTTGGTTCCCAAGTTTGGTGTTGGTTGTTCAATTGGTTATGGATAATTATCATTGTTTAGGTTAATTGCTTAAAAGTTGTTCATTGTTATGGTTAAAAAAAAGTTAAACAAGAATTATTAAATTCAAGATTTGTGTTTAAAAAATAGAGAGAAAAAGGGGATACAGATATATAGGATATAAAGATAGATTATGGAATCTTCTTTTAAAAGGATTTACTAGCTTTAAATATTTTACATTGCATTGGTTTTCTGTATATGAATTGTGCATTTTGAGATTAATTGTTTCATTGTACAAATATTTCTATGCTTGTTTCAGATAGTATACTTAATCAGTTTATGTAACATTGTAATCCAAATTGCTAGCCCATGAAAATTTTATTTCAAACTAATTAGAATATAAAGCAATGCAAGTCAGTAGTTAGACATTACATTCCGACATAGTCATGTTAGATATGTTTTCAAGGTCAAACAAATATATTTTAGATAAACAGGTCTTCTTCAAAAATTTCAAAGATCCATAGAATATGGCACTTAAAATATTTTCAGAACTTAAAGACATTTCTGGACAGTGAGACAGGTCTGCTCCTGGCAGCCCCAATCTACTTCAAGAGGAAAAAGGGCAATGAAGAAACTCCATATGGAGTCTACTTTCCTTGTGGCAATGGTTAGTCATTGGACACGACCCTGTCCCTGTACTGACTGCTTGACAGTGTGCTGTTTGAACAGGACATGTAGGTTCCCTCAGAAAGTGACCTTTGAACTTTGATAGAACAAGCTGAGGTGGTCCTTCAGGTTCCTGTTTTTCAGAGAAAACTGTCAGAGATGGCCCGTGGATGGTGTGAGGTGGTAGCGACCCATGGCATGCTGGGCCTGGATCTTCCTGGAGTTGGGTTGCTGGGGAATGCAGTCCAAAGTGGTGGTAAACTCCATCTAAAGCTAAATACCAGCATGAGACCAATAACCAACAAGTACCACAAGGGAAAAATGGAAAGAACTTTGAAGAGAGTCTTTAATCTTCTGGATACAAAGAGTAATGACTGAACTACACCAAAATGGAAAAAGCAGATTTTCTGCTTCATTGAGATGAAAAGAGACTGTGGGCCTGTAGTTTGAAGATGGATGCCCCAACTTTATAAAGGAACTTTGGGTGACTGTCCAGGCAGATAGGTATAATCTCTGTCATTTCTAGTTTTTGGAAGTTGCTTGTACTTCCTAGATATTTGGGTAAATCTTATTTCCTTCTTGGGTCTCTGAGGTAGTTGAAGAAGAGATTTCTAATGACAGTTTTAGAAAAGAAACTTTGAAGTTAATGCTTATAAGTTTTAGCGACATCAAAATAACAGCTTTTAGTTAGAAATGAAATGAATTAGGTATGATCCTTGGACTCATCAAAAAAGGATAATTAATGAAAAAATTTCTTGGAATTGTCAATTGTTAATGGACTGGACATTACTCATTTATTGTTTGTATATATTGTATATAATTATTGTACCTATTGTATATTGTTTTTCTTATGTTAGCTATTACCATCTTTTTTTAATTTGACACAAAAGGGGATATGTGGGGATTTAATAAAGGTTCAGAAGTTTTGGAGATATCAGAGGGAATCTACCCACAGTCTATGTGGGGGGTTAGTAAAAGCTCCAGAAGTCCCAGAGCTCTAACCACAGTCAGTCTAGGAAAATCAGAGTAGTGATTCAAACCTTTAATCCCAGCACAGGGAGTATCCTGGGAGTGGTGACCTACACCCTTAATCCCCCCCTGAGTCAAGGTCACTTCAGATTATAGAAGGAATTCCAGGCTCCCAAGTAGGCAGTGGTGGAGACACGCCTTAATTTATGAAAAGGTACTTAAGACAGGATTGAAACACATAAGGAACCATTCCAAGGGAAGCGAGGCTGAGGAAGCTGGAAGACAGCTGGGTAAGATTTGACTGTGGTGTTTATTCCCTCTAGTATCTCCAACATCTTCAGAGATCTATCCCTGAGTCTCATTCTTTCATGTGACACCTCCCGGTTCCAACATCAACCGGAGACTCAATTATGTTTCCAAAAATGATGCTTTAATGTACTATGAAGAAAATTCACCAACCTTTCAGGTGGTACAAAAGAATTGCCCAATAACCACAGAACCTAAAAGGACACTCACAGCACTGCCTTAGAAATGGTTAACAGAGAAGCCTATTTGGGTTAAACAATGGACTTTGATGAGAGAAAAACTTCAGGCTTTGGAACAGTTTGTACAGGAGCAGTTACTGGCTCAGCATATTGAAAAATCAACCAGTCCATGGAATTCTCCTGTTTTTATTGTCAAGAAAAAATCTGGAAAATGGAGGATGGTGACGGATCTAAGAGCAATTAATAAAGTGATTCAACCTATGGGCTCTTTACAATCTGGTATTCCTCTGCCTTTCCTTTTACCTAAGGGATGGCCTATTACGATTATTGATTTTGAAGGATTGTTTTTTTTTTTTACCATACCTTTACAGGAACAGGACAAAGAGAAATTTGCTTTCACAGTGCCTACTCTTAATAATTCATGACCAGTTAAGAGTTACCAATGGAGAGTCCTTTCCCAAGGAATGTTGAATAGTCCCACCTTATGCCACTAGAAATACTGTGCAAATGCTTCCCACAATCAATCGTTTACCATTATATGAATGATATTTTGTTGGCAGACCCAAACGCAAAAACATTAGAAACATTGTTTGAAGAACTAGAGAAAATATTGCCTGATTGGGGACTGCAAATTGCTCCAGAAAAAGTAAAGAGTGGAGATTCTATCAATTATTTAGGATATAAAATAGGTTTACAAAAAATTAGGCCACAAAAGGGAAAATTAAATAGAGATAAATTGAAGATTCTTGATAATTTTCAAAAGTTACTAGGAGATATTGCTCATATACAGTCAATGATTTTTATTAAAAAAAACTATGAGCTCATTAATTTGTTCAAGACTTTGAATGGTAAAAAAGATTTAAATAGTCCAAGAGAATTGTCTGATGAGGCCAAGAAAGAATTAGAGTTGGTGAAAGAAACTTCAAGAAGCACATGTAGATCATGTGGATCCAGACCTAGACTGCATACTTGTTATTTTACCCTCTAGACAATCCAACAGGAATCTCAATGCAAAGAGAAAGCATTATATTAGAATGGATATTTCTGCCACATAGGCCAAGCAAGAAGATGAAGACATATATCGAAAAATTTTTGATCTGATTTTTAAAGGTAAATTAAGACTTCGCCAATTGACTGGAAAGGACCCTGCAGAAATTGTTGTGCCTTTGACTAATGAAGAAATTGAACAATTATGGGCAGACCTTGGCACAAGGCTTGTAGTGACTTTTTAGGAGAGATTAATAATAAATGTCCTAAAAACAAGAGAATTCAATTCATAAGGAAACTAATTGGATCTTTCCTCATGTGGTACAGGATAAACTCATTTCTGGAGCCCCTACATTTTATACTGATGCGTACAATTTAGGAAAAGGTGGCTACAAGTCTGAAAACTTAATTACGATGACTCAGAGCCCTTATAACACTGTTCAGAATCAGAACTATATGCAATTATTATTGTGTTGTTGGATTTCACAGAGCCTCTCAACCTAATTACTGACTCTCAATATGCAAAAATAGTTGTTTTACATAGTGAAACTGCTGACTTCATTCCTGATGATACCGACTTGACCTTACTGTTCATACAACTACAAGATATCATCAGAGATAGGATATATCCTATGTACACAACACACAACAGGGCGCACATGGGTCTCCCAGGCCCTCTAGTGCAGGATAATGATGAAATAGATCTGTTGCTGATAGGAAACATGCTAGAGGCCACAGAATTTCATGAGAAACATCATGTTAAAAGCAAAGAACTAAAGAAGAGTTTTTCTATCACTTGGCATCAAGCAAATGAAATAGTAAGGATTTGTAACACTTGCTCTTTCTAAACCAACTATCTTTACCTGCAGGAAGTAATCATAAGGGTATACAGAGAAAAGAGATCTGGCAAATGGATGTGTTTCACTTCCCAGAATTCGGAAAGATGAAATATGTATTCATACTATCAATACTTACTCTGGAATGCAATAGGTGACTGCCCTGAGTTCTGAAAATGGTGATGCTTACTCACCTTTTGAAGCCATGGCCATAATGGTAATTCCCACTCAGATTAAGACTGACAATGCACCAGCTAACATTTCCCAAAAAACAAAGATGATTTTTGGATACTATAACATAAAGTATATTACAGGGATACCACACAATCCTACAGGACAGGCAGTTGTGGAGAGATCCCACCACACATTGGAAGAGATGGTTTATAAACAGAAGAAAGAAATGAGAAAACCCAGGGAGAGGTTGCACAGTGCCTTATTGACTTTAAGTTTTCTTAACACTGATGAAAAGGGAACATCAGCTGCTGAGAGACATTGGGTAATAGAGAAATCTTCTGAGATAAATCAACCCATCTACTCAAAGATGTGTTGACTTCAGAGTGGAAGCCAGGATATGTGCTTCCATGGGGTAAGGTGTTGTATGAGGTTTCTGGCCCAGACTTTCAGGCCTAACCTCAAAGTTTAGGTCCGTAGACCCGCAGACACACAGACCTGCAGACCCACAGTCCCACAGTCCCACAGAGACATGCAGAGGCTTACTATAGTTTTAGGCTGATCAGCCTCAGGTCCAGGCATATCACTTGCTAGCTCTCTACCCTTCATCTAACCCATGTCTTTTGTTCAGCCATGCAGCTCGGTACCTTTTTTTAGAGCAGCATAGTTGTCCTCGGCTTCCTCTGGCTTCTCTCTCCTGCTCTGTCTGGCATTCTGCTCTCAGAGATTTTCTTAGTCTGGTAGCCCTGCCTACACTTCTTGCCTGCCTTTGGCCAATCAGCTCTTTTTATTAAACCAGTGGGTGGGACAATTATTTGCCATGAAACAACACAATACCCCTACAGTAAGGGTTTTGCTTTTTTTTCAACAGGGAAACAAAAGATATGGGTACTGACAAAACTAATAAAAGTCCACTTCGAAAAGGAGTCCCTTCCTGAGGAGAAGAAGTAATTGCTCATCCCTGATATGACAAATGGATACATGGTAAGGAAAGCACATTTATCAAACCTGGGGCAGGATCTCAATTTTGTCTTTACAGGAAAATAGATACAACTGTTTTTAAGACATTGACTGGACATTGAATAATTACTCACCAGTGATCAAGGAGAGATCAATGATGAAGGAGTGTAAACGATATATTATGAGACCAACTGATACACATATGCACTACTGGGTAATCTCTAAATTCTTACTGCTTTGCATCTTGCATCTACACCTCAAAAAATGTGGTCCTATTTGACTATTAATAGGGCTGGATTTGGATTGGGAGCAAGTGGCTTTCTCCCACTCTAAACCCAAGCATATTGGTAAAGAAAATGTGAATAATTCTATCTCGTATCAGAAAAGCTACCTGGTGTGAGAGTGAAGACAATGTTTAGGGACCAATATTATTGTAACTTCATCTTAAATTTTGTTTATCTCTGTATCTGTACCTTTCAAAGATCTTGTCTGCATACAACCTCCTGGAGTCATAGAAGATATGAATATCTTCTTTGAGTATCAGCAATGCTTAAGTTTTCCATTGTAAATAACATTTCCTCCTATCAGCTATCTACAAAGAATCTGGAACAGAGATGGGGCCCCTACCACAACAACTCCTACTAGTGAAACAAGAATAAAAGGGAGAGTATGAAAGAGACAGTAAGAGACAGGTAGACAGACAGACAGAGTCAAAAATAGAAAAATCAAGAACCTGGTGCGCATCAATCAATGATTGTTTTCAGAAAATAGATTATTCAAAAACGGCTGCAAGATAGCTCTCTATGATTACCCTTCAGACCTACTTCTAATTAGAATTCCAGAAGAAGTTAACCACTGTTCTGAGAATGGTTACAGATGTATATAATCAGTCCATTAAGATCTAACCATTGTTTTAGCTTTTACAACATTCCGAAAGATGCCATCAGCATAAGTCAGCAGGAAGCAACATTATGACAGACTACTCCTTTTCCAATAAGTTTTGGGTTCTGAAGGTTGTGGGTAATTATTATTCTAATAGAATAGTTACAAGTTAAAATTGGGTGAAGGACAGAACTATAATATAGCATCAAAGATCTTTTTTGAAGAAGAGAAAGGGGAAAGATAGGATAGATAAAAGTAGATTGTTCTACCTACCTATGTACAATTCTAGCTAAATGTATGGGCTAAGCTAAAGACAATTTGCACTGGCATAGATATTTGTATATTGATACAAATGTAAAATCATTTTATATGTTTAGTTATTATAATTTGTACATTGGTACAAAGTTTAATCTGAAATTGCTTCATATAACCAAAGCAACTTGTACTTCAATATAAATCTGAATCTGTAACTATTATGTAAAATTGAATCTGTAATTGCTATATTTTATAAATGCTTCTACCTCTGTTTAAAATACTTGCTCATTATTGTCATGTACACTATGCAATTACTACCTTCATTTAACTATACTAGATATAATGTATGATTGCACTAGTTATGATATATGCACAAGATGTTTATATACCTCTGTTTAGATGATATATATGAATATACATGTCTAAAATGCTGCGGTCACTTTACATGGTAATGTACCCCTGGCTAATGTTTGATAGTCATACTAAAAGTCATTGTTCAGAGATTATACACCCTTTATATAGGTATTCTAATTTTTAGTAGAGGGTCCATGTTCAGTTGCCACTATAAGCTGTTACCTGTATCATGAGTGTTTATATATATTTTAATAAATATTAATCTTGGACTGCAGCCTTGTAAGTAAACCTCCAGCTACAGTTATTTCCTTCTATTTACTATTCATTGTTATGCTAAGGTCTTGATGTTTTAGAACAATCTACAATCATATTGTTCTTAATATTGTTATATCTACTCTTACACTGGCATCTGACCACTTCTTCCTAGGTTCACTTATAGTTACTTTGTGGCCAGCTCTTAGTTGTGAGCCCATGGGCTGAATATCTCCAGTGACTGCAGAGGATGCTCTTTGTTGACACTTCATTGAATGTAGGCAAAAAGAATTGTGTGCATCTAGATGTCCCAGAAGTTATTCTTAGTTGTGTCTTAGTTGACACTTAGTTGGCTCTTAGTCAGCTCTTTGTCATCTGTGGCCCATGAGGGAAGCTTAAGTGGTCTCTAGTTGTCAAAGTGTAATGATGAAGATGCAGTTTGTTTGGGGTTTGGTGTGTGGGATATCCCTCCACTTGTGTTTTGTTAGATAATGGACTTGGAGGTGTTTCTCCCAGATTTCCTTGGTTTAGGGCAGAGATGCGTATTGATGGGATGTCAGGAACAATTTCTCTGGGCAGGTTCAGAGGCCGTGGTCTCACCTTCACTTGAAGGTCAGGATGCCACTCACTTCTTAGTCAGCTGTAGACCAGGAGGGAGGCTTCAGGGTCTCCAGTTGTCAAGTGTGATTTATGTGCTCAGCAACAAATTCATGCCATGTACATGCACTGATGTTTGTTGAGAACCCTAGGGAGTGAAACAGGAGCATTCAGAGTTATAAGTCATCTTTGCCTGACAGCTAGAAAAAACCAACCTGAGTCTCAGGGTGGTCTCTAATAAATAAAGCACACCAACTCTTCTATCTTCCTTACTATTAGGCCAAAATTTCAGTATATTTTCTTACTAATTAAATTATAGTTACTTGGCCCCTTTTTGTTTTAAGTGGGGACATTTTTATTATCACAAACTGTACTAGAATTATTATGTTGACATTGACATCTTAAAGTAACACATTAATTTTCCTCATGCTCCAAACTTCTAGCATTAATGGAATGAGTCAACTGAGATTCTATCACAAAACAGGGAAACTAAATTTTAAAAGGAATTTTGAAACCTTAACTCTAAATTTAATGGTGATTGTATTAGTATTTGGCTCTTAAACCTGATAATTTTAGTTTCCCTATAACATGTTATTTTCCATCTTTTACACCATATGGAGGGGACCTTCCACTCTTACAAGCATGAGATAGCCAATGCTGATCAAGGAAGCAATATTATCATGAACCAATAATTTGGCAACTAGGTCTGGGGGTTCACAGTGTCAAGAATTATGTTACTTTCTGGGATGTTATGAATAAGCTGACCAGTCTGCAGTTTTCATTTACAGTCGTCCAGAATAACTAAGACTAATCATTAAAGTCCTGCCTATACACACTTTCTTTATGAGACCAACACCTAGTCCATGGTTTATATTTCCAAAAGATTTATAATTACAGAACCTCCATCCAGAAGTGGATAGAAGCAGATGTAGAGACCAAGGCTAAGGACTGGATGTAGCTTCCATTACATGGCAATGATGGAAAGAGGGATGATATGAACAAAGAATTCGAGATGATGATGGGGGGAAACCCATGGAAGCTGAGCCAGGCTAATTAGAGCTCATTGACTCTGGATTGAAAAGTGGGAAATCTGCATGAGACTGATCTAGGCCCTCTCACTGTGCACTGATGTTGAGGGGGTTGGGCAGTTTGTGGAGTCTCTGGCATTAAAACAGAAACTACCATTACTGCAAGAACTGGCAATATGAAGTCGGTTCTGTATAGAAGAATACATTGCTCATTCTTGAATCAAGGGTAGAAACATGGCCCTGCCCCAGGTTAATTGGGCAGACTTTGGTGACTCCCCACAAAAGGCCATACTCTCTCTGAGAAGTATGTGGGAGGTGAGTGTGTGGAGGTAGAGTGTCAATGAAAGAAGTAGAGGGGAACAGGACAGTGATTGTATTGTAAAATTAAAAAGAACCTTTTAAGTAATATAGAATACGTACATCTGGTAGAAAATAATGGCCAGGGCTTCCTCTGTAGGTTTTAAAGTCAGGTAGTTGCTATTTTATTGTTCTGAAGAGACACCATGAATAAGGCCAGTTGTAGAAAAACCTTTAATTGAGCACTTGCTTAAATATGTAGGGGGTAAATTCATGATGAAATCATGGTGTAGACAGTACAGGATACAGGAAAGGAGCTGGAGCAGTAGCTAAGAGCTATTATCTGAACCACAAGCAGGGGGCAGCCATCTTTTGCTTGCTACAAGCATAGACATTATAACCCTCAAAGCCCACCCCAGTGACACACCTCCCAGAAATCCAAACCTCATAGTCCTTCTTTAACAGTCCACTAACTGAAAACAAACCATGAAATACATGAGTCCACAGGGGCCATTATTATTCAACCATCATGCAGAAATTACTATCTATTCAATATATACAATAATTAAAAAGGAGATTTAATATTCTAAGGGAGCTTGACCCAAATATGCACCATTGATATATTGTTTTCATGGCTATGGATTTGCTCCACAACAGTCTGCAGCATCTTGACACCATTTCTGGCTCCTGTGAAGCAGATGAACTAAGCCTGGGGGATAAAACAACTGCCTCTAATTAAGCTTAATGTCATCCCAACAGTCCAGATTATAAAAACTAGTGACACTGTTCTCCAAATGGAGGCTAAAGATATGGTCATTCCTCCTGTTTATTTCTGCAGCAGACATGAGATCTCTTTGCACTCTCTAATCTAGATAGGCATAAGTGTTAAGGAACATTAACTCAAGTCTACAGTATCCCAATATTAACATCCTGATCCAGGTAAACAGAAAAAGAGCTGTCTTAACTATAACTATGAGGAAAATTAATTAGAACACCTTTGCAAAGAATGTGCTCCATGGGGAAATGAGGCAAGTCAAACATGTGGTCCACTACCGCTGGACCAATCAAGAAATACCAAGAGATCCTGTAGAGAGCTGTGTGGCTGCACCTTAAAGATGGTGCTGGCTTCTGCCTTCCACCTTCCCCATGGTGAGTGCTCTCTGAGATAAAGAACTCCTTATTTGGCTGGGGCTAAGCTCTTGGTTTGCTCCCGTGTATCCAGACCTATTGGCATGGCCCATGTGGTGCCCCGTGATTGGCAGTCCAGAAGGTATTTAGCTGGAAGTGGGTACCCCAAAAGAAGAAGAAGCCATGTTCAAGGTTCCTGAATATACCACTGAAAGAAGAGCCTGGTGTTGAATCATTCCTTGTGGGCGAGGTTGGGCATAAGAAATGGTGGCCCGTATGGGGAACAACGTGTTTTCGCCATATGGTCAACAAAGGCCCAGAACTTTCTATGGTCAGGGGGTGCACAGGATAGTCCTCAGGTGAGTTGAGGGTCCACGACAAAAGTGGGAAAGAGTCCTCAGGTGGGTTGAGGATCCGCAACAAAAGCGGGAAAAAACAATTTGCTCTTCTCTGTAGATAAAGAGAGAGTGGGATAAGACTCGCTGAGGAGCGAGTTCAAAAGTGAAAGAGAAAATGATTTTGCTATGGGCGCTTCTCCTTCGCACCCATTTTTTTTTTTTTTTTTGGCTCTACAGGAGCTACTTCATTCAAAAAGTTTAAAATTAGAAAAGAAAACCCTAGAAAGGTTCCTAGAAGAATGTGACGTTGTTGCTCCATGGTTCACTGTAACCGGGAGCCTTACAATCCCCTCATGGGAGAAATTAGGGAGAGACCTAGATTTTGCTTTTGAGCAAGGAGCTCTCAGGGCCGGAGTGAGACCCATTTGGAGACTGATCCGAAGCTGCCTGGAGGACCAACGCTATAGTGAGGTGGTGGAGAGTGGACAGGCAGCCCTAGAATAGTTTACAAGAGGAGAGAGATCAGAAAAGGCAGCCAGTGAAGCAGGATCCAGAGAGGATAAAAGAGACAAGGGCCTGTACCCTGATCTACTGATCTAGAAGCCTCCGAATCTTTAGACTCGGAGGAAGATGAGTCAGTTCTCGCTGAAGCTGTTAAACAGTTGAAAATCAAGAAAAAGAAAAGACAAAAGGAGGAGATACTGGCTGAGGAGGCTCCATGCTGCCACACCGAGTGTAGAACAGCTCCCTCTGCTCCACCTTCATACTTGGATGGTGGAAGGGGACATTCATTCAACCCAGAAGTGTGGAGAACAGTGAGAGCGGAGCTCCCCGTAGCTTTTCCTGTGTTACAGGACACACAGGGGAATCGGTATCACGATCCCCTGGACTTTAAAGTCATCAAGTCCCTGGCCGAATCAGTTAGAACTTATGGCATTACAGCTTCCTTTTTCCCAGATAGAAGCTTTGAATAGACACTGTATGACCCCTGCCGATTGGGGTGGGCTTGCCCAAGCTTGCCTAAGCCCTGGCCAATACCTAGATTGGAAAGCATTCTTAATCAAATTTGCTAATGAAGAAGCCAGGCTAATCACACTGCAGGTCAGAATGCTTGGGACAGAGATATGCTGCTCGGCCAAGGGCGTTCTGCTAACCAGCAGACTGGCTATCTGGTACAAGTTTATGAGCAAATCAACAAGATTGGCATAAAAACATGGAAAGCTCTACCTAATAAGGGAGAGGTGAATGGAAACCTCACTAAGATTTTGCAAGGCCCTATGGAGCCTTTCTCTGATTTTGTTGCCAGAATGGTAGAAGCTGCAGGCCGGATTTTTGGAGATCCAGATGTCGCCATGTCCCTAATAAAGCAGCTGGTGTATGAACAGTGCACCAAAGAGTGTCGAGCCGCTATCACTCCATACAAGAGCAAGGGGCTAGAGGCTTGGATGAAGGTATGCAGAGAGCTGGAAGGTCCTCTGACTAATGCCTGCTTAGCCACTGCAGTGGTTCAGCTGACTAATAGTAAAAAAAGAAGTCCTGGTGCCTCAGGAGCTTGCTTTAGATGTGGCAAGAGAGGACATATGAAGAGAGACTGCCCTGAAAAGGGGAACTTAGGAAGTGGTGAAGGAACTCAAGGGGAACAAATGGTTAGGCAACCAGGGCTATGTCCTAAATGTAAAAAGGGGAAGCACTGGGCCAATGAATGTCGATCTGTGAAAGACATCAATGGCCAGCTCATTAGTCAGGGATCCTCTGGCCCTCGTCCAAAAAACGGGGCATGGGGCCCCAGACCCCAGGGCCCTCAAATATATGGGGCAATGGAGAACCAGAATGGAGGACAGTACCAAGAACAATGGCCAACCCTCCGCCACCCCAAGAACTGCGGAGAGCCACTGCAGGCTCTGCAGGGTTGGACCTCCGTGCCACCTCCAGACTCATACTGACACCACAAATGGGAGTTCAGCTGGTGGATACAGACTTTCGGGGACCTGTCAGCCCAGGCACGGTGGGCTTGCTGATAGGTCGCTCGTCTATGGCCCTTTGAGGTCTTCATGTTCATCCTGGAGTCATTGATCCTGATTATACTGGGGTTATTAAAATCATGGTAGAATCCCCAAAAGGGATCACGGCCATTTCCCCAGGAGACTGGATTGCCCAATTAGTTATCCTGCCCAGTCTCCATGATCAATTTGCAGCAACAGATAGTCACAGAGGGGATAAAGGTTTTGGGTCGACAGGCACTGATTTAACATTTTTATCCTTAGAATTAGATCACAGGCCAGTCATGGAACTTATTGTTGACAATAAGAAGATCCCACGTTTATTAGATATGGGCTCTGATAAAAGTATTATAGCTAAGAAAGTTTGGCCATCAGGATGGCCGGTGCAGGAATCATCCCAGACCCTACAAGGATTGGGCTATGCTAGAGCTCCAGACATGAGTGAGAGGCAACTGTCCTAGAAAGACAAGGAAGGCCATTCAGGCATTATGCAACCCTATGTTTTAGAACTTCCTATATCATTGTGGGGTTGAGACCTACTGAAGGATATGGGATTTAAGTTAAGCAATGAGTATTCCCCAGTATCTACAAAAATGATGCATGACATGGCCTATCACCCAGGCTATGGCCTGGGGAAGTACTTACAAGGACGAAAAGACCCAATACAGACTCAACCCAGAGCCCCTCAAATGGGGCTGGGTTTTTTCCTAGGGGCCACTGGGGAAAGCATTCCCATATCCTGGAAGACAGAGGAGCCCGTATGGGTTCCTCAGTGGCCTCTCTCCTCTAAAAAATGTTGGTTCAAGAGCAACTACAGCTAGGGCACATTAAACCTTCAGTTTCTCCCTGGAATACTCCCATTTTTGTGATAAAGAAGAAGTCTGGCAAATGGCGATTGCTTCATGATTTGCGAGCCATAAATGCACAGATGCAGCTCATGGGCCCAGTACAGCGTGGCCTGCCTCTTTTATCCACCCTTCCTGCGTTGTGGCATATAATTGTTATTGATATTAAAGATTGTTTTTTCTCTATTCCCCTATGTAGTCAAGATACAGAGAGGTTCGCCTTTACAGTACCCTCTTGCAATCATGAAGAGCCCGACCAGAGATATGAATGGGTGGTCCTGCCGCAAGGCATGGCTAACAGTCCCACCATGTGTCAGCTTTTTGTGGGGCATGCCCTAGAACCAGTTAGGCAGCAATATCCTAAAGTCAGATGCATCCATTATATGGATGATATCTTATTGGCAGCGAAATCCAAAAAAGATGTAGAGTCTGCCTATCTTGCCTTGGTGGCAGCACTCAGAAAAAGGGGGCTGACTATCGTCCCTGAGAAAGTCCAATTGGATAGAGTTGTAGAGTATTTGGGAGCTAGGATTACTCCTGATAAGGTGAGCCCACAAAAACTAGAATTGAGGAAAGATAAGCTATGTACTTTAAATGATTTTCAAAAGTTATTGGGTGATATTAATTGGGTTTGAGGATTTTTAAAATTGGCTAATTATGAATTAAAACCCCTTTATGATGTTTTACAAGGTGATTCAGCCCTAGATTCCCCCAGACAGCTAGATGCACAAGCAAGAGCAGCCCTAAATTTGGTAGAGAAGCAGCTGCAGGACGCCTTCCTGTATAGGATACAAGATATAAAAAAGGTTATCTTGTGCATGCTCCCGACCCTTTGCCAGCCTACAGGATTGTTGTGGCAGGAGGGGCCGGTGTTGTGGATACATACAAAGGTTTCACCAGCTAAATCTGTTGAGTATTATCCTGCTGCCGTGGCCGCCTTAGCTTTGTGTGGAATACAGCAAACCGTCCAGTTTTTTGGAATCACTCCTACCTCTATAATTGTACCTTACACTGCTGCTCAGGTTTCCACATTATGTGCTACCATTGATGACTGGGCGGTGCTCAGATGTAGTTTTGATGGAGAGATTGATAATCATTACCCCCAACATCCACTTATGACCTTTTTTAAAGAGCATCCAGTAGTTTTTCCTAAAGTGACAGCCTCTCAGCCTATGCCAGGAGCTGTCAATGTGTTCACAGACGGATCCAAAACCGGATGCGGACTGTACATGATTGAGACACAGCCACCTGTTCAATATCAGTTTTCCCCTGGGGCACCCCAGATGGTGGAACTCCAGATAGTTGTAGATGTTTTTAAGAGTTGCCCATTTCCCTTTAATATAATTTCAGATTCTGCCTATGTTGTAAATGCTCTTAAGGTCTTAGAAGCTGCTGGCCCCATTAAGCAGTCTAGCCCGGTCTGTGCATTGTTTCAACAACTACAGTCCTTGATTCAAGCTAGGACCTCATGTTTTTTTTCCCTCAACATATTAGAGCTCATAAAGGATTGCATGGGCCCCTGAGTGAAGGCAATGCCAAGGTAGATGCCTATACCCGAAAGGACTGGGCATTTCTAGGCTCTTCACTAGATCGGGCCAGAGAATTTCATGACTCTTTCCATGTGAATTCCAAAACATTACAGCAAAAATTTTCTCTCTCCCGTGCAGATGCCAGGCTGATTGTTATTAATTGTCCACAATGTGTTGTCCATTGTCCCCCCCCCCCCGAGCATTGGGGTGAATCCTCGAGGCTTACTTCCCTTAAAGATATGTCAAATGGATGTTACCCACATTTCAGAGTTTGGTAATCTTAAATATGTGCATGTGTCAGTCGACACATGTTCAGGAGTCATGCATGCTACAGCCATGACTGGAGAAAAGTCCAGCTATGTTATCGCCCACTGCCTAGAGGCCTGGGCAGCTTGGGGCAAACCGCTTCAACTTAAAACTAATAATGGGCCTGCTTATACAGGCCAGCAATTTTCCTCCTTTTGCCGCCAGATGGAGGTGCAACTCTTTCATGGCCTGCCATACAACCCCCAAGGAAAGGGCATTGTTGAGCGAGCCCACCTCACATTAAAAGAATGTTTACAAAAACAAAAAGGGGGAATAGGCCATGGCCGCACCCCAAAGGAGAGACTTTCTCTGGCTCTCTTTACCATTAATTTTTTAAATTTGGATGCCTCTGGGCGGTCTGCTGAAGACCAACAACAAGACTCCCATGGCACATGTAGAGGCCTAGTTAAATGGAAGGACATACTGACAGGCCTCTGGCAAGGGCCTGATCCCGTGCTGACTTGGGCAGCAGGGTCGGTCTGTGTTTTTCCTCAGGATCAGCAAGATCCAGTGTGGGTTCCAGAACATCTGACCAGGAAGGTCCGACCAGAGGAAGGGAAAGATGATAGTCCCTGTGAGGAGAATTCTGGCACTCGTCTTGATAAGTACTCATGCTGCAAATCTATCTAAACAATTGTCAAGTTATTTTCTAGGTAATTGGACAGGACAGTTCGATAGATTAATGGAAGATCTCCGGGTGGCCATTGTGACTGTCAACTTGACCCGGATGGATGCCAGGTTAGCTGAGGGATTCCCTACCTGGTTCCTGTTGCCATGAATCATCTGAAGGAATGGGCGGGACTAGGAGCCATAGCTGGCCTGATGGCGCTGGTCTCCAAGGACTGCCTGTGGTGCCTTTGCTGTATTAGGACCAGACAGTGCTGGGATGCAGCCATGATTGCCCAAGCCTTTGTAGCCATAGAGACTGGACAGTCTCCCTGTGTTTGGCTAGCTGCCTTAAAAGATTAAGGTTTTTTTTTTTTTTTTTTTTTTTTTTTTTTGCAGGTTGCAAGGCTAGTGCACTGCAGTTGAGCACCTCAGCTATCTTTTGGAGGGCTCAAGGAGAGCATGTCTGCTTGCATGTGGGTTTCTCACCCTAATGTCCCACCTCTGTGAAAAAAGGGTGTTGAACGAGTCCCATAATCCCTAGGGGGATGCCTCAAAAGGAGTCTTGGGATAATGTTCCTTGCACAACAGAGAGTAGACCTCTGTGCTCACCTGCTAATTCCTTTATAAAAACAAAAGGGGGGAACTGTAGAGAGCTGCGTGGCCACACCTTAAAGATGGCGCTGGCTTCTGCCTTCCACCTTCCCCATGGTGAGTGCTCTCTGAGATAAACAACTCCTTATTTGGCAGGTAGCCCCTCTTGGTTTGCTCCCAAGTATCCGGACCTATTTTCATGGTCCATGTGGCACCCCATGACTGGCAGTCCAGAAAGTATTTAGCTGGGAGTGGGTACCCCAAAAGAAGAAGAAGGAGCCATGTTCAAGGTTCCTGAATAAACCACTGAAAGAAGAGCCTGGTATTGAGTCATTCCTCGAGGGCGAGGTTGGGCATGACAAGATCCTATTAAAGTCATATACTGAGTGATGTGGGATTGCCTTTCTGTGAATATCAATCTTTAAATAAAGAAGCTGTTTTGGGCCATGACAGGCAACATAGGAGAAGTAGGAGGAGAAGTCAGAACATAGGTAGGAGAAGCAGGGCAGAGTCAGGCAAATCAAGCAAGCAGCCCAAGGAGCAACATGTAAGGAACACAGGTGAGCCACAGGCCGTGTGGCAGACAGATTAATAGAAATGGGTTGATTTAAGATGTAAGAGCTAGCTAGCAATGTGCCTGAGCAACAGAGGTGGGTGGCTATGGGTCTAGCATGGCAGGTCTGTGGGACTGGGCCTCTGGCCTTCAGGGACCAAGAAACTCCACTGCAACAACAGAGAAGTGAAGTTTCCTTTCTTCAAGGTTATTTGGGAAATGGGAAATTAATACACATCATCTGGTTGTAAGAACCAAGAAATTGCTAAGACTTTGGTTGGAGATTCCCACAGCCCTGTAGCCTTTATTCTCCCATGGTTTATTCTCCTGCAGAAGAGTTTCTCTAGCCAGAGGAAAAACAGGTAATTCATCCAACCAAGGTGTTCTCTCATCTTGGGAGTCAACCTAAGACAAGGTAATTAGCATCTAGCTGGGAATTTTATGATTTGAATGTGAGCTGGTGACTGTGAGAAGTTTTTCAATCTAAATCTCTCCAGGAGGCCAGATAGGCTTCCTTGTCTACAGTAGGAAACCTTGACCAGTGTGTCCTACAAGTAACTCAGGTCAATGCCAGCAGCAAGAGCTAGAATACCTGGTGATGGACATGAACATAGAAGCCATTCATAGACCAGACATAGAGCAATTCAGGGAAACTACCCATAGAAGGGGTGTGTTCAGACATCAAGGCCTGAGGGCAGAGGCTGATCTTGTTTTAGCCAAACCCTCAGACAAGCTTGGCTTTTCCCAATTGGACAGCATCACTGAGGTGGGCATGGAGTGTCTTCTGACATGGTGCCTTCTTTGAAGGACTTTAACATAGTTGGCTTCATGTTTTAACTGTTCTGCTGAAAAATGGCTGGATAATTGGCTTGTAGCTCCTTTCCCAAGTGAGTACAGATGACTTACCTGGGCTTGGGCCTATGTGGCAATGGGTAATTGGTGAAGGCCAAGGGAAGTAATGATGGCCTGCAGGCATGCCAGGTGAGCAGGCATTGTCAGACTTGAGAATATGGGTGACTTTGGCTCAGGAGATTGGCAGTGACATCTTGAATGTGGCAAGGATTGAAATTCAGGTGCCAAGGACTTCATTCCAGGTTCCAGAGGGTACTCTGCTTGCTGTTTCACTGCCACTGATACCCTGACTTCTGAGGCATTTCTTGCAACTTTTGTCATTGAATGTATCTGCTGAAAGGAAATGTCACTACCCTAGGTCAAATTCAGTTACTGGTACAGGTCACTAAAATACCAAAAAAGAATCTCCTCCCTGCACAGGAGATGGACGGTCTAATTTTCTTTTAAAATTATGGTATGCCAAGTGCTAGATAAAAAATAATAATTTCCTTTTATTTGCTTGCTACCATGACACATACTTCTTTCCCGTGTTCTGGCTGTAATTTAGGCAGGAGGAAATGTCTACAGAGGCATGGAAATAAACTCCTTTTTTAAAAACCTAAAGATTAAGTGTCATGCTAAATCTCTTCTGAGTAAGTAATCACCGTCTTGGTGTTCCTGAATCTCATACAAGTTTTATATAAATATGTGTTATGGAAAACCTTTGTTTTGGAAGTAGATAACAGTTTTTGGTGTCACGTTGTCACAGTTTGAAAAAAATGTTCTATATTTTATGATTAAGGCTGTCTTGTAAGACATCTTTATGCAGATAATCTGCTGTGTTTGAAACAGAGTATGTTCCAATAGCTCTGATAGGGTCGTTGTAGAGACAGATTTTGGGTGTGAGGCCAAGACAAGTTTTTGAGAATCAAATCAGATAAAATTTGGTTTTTCAGAAACTATTCTAGGAGGGTGGTTTGTGTTTTGTTAAGGATGATTAAAAATAGCAGAGGACCAGGAGTGATATGTGTCAGCGGCTTAGAGTGTGAACTGCTCTAGCAGAGGACAGGACTTTGATTCCCTTAATCTAATTGATGCAATCATATGTCTCTCAACCACAGTAATTCCTGATCTTTGAAGATCTACTGTCTCTGTCAGGTACCTGCACTTAGGCATGCACAAATATACATCATATATTTGGGGTATTTTAAGACAAGATTTCTTTTTGTGTCCCAAGCTGTTCTTGAGCAGTTTCTGTACATCAATTTGCATAAAGCTCAGACATTAGCCTGAATCAGCCTCCTTAGTGTTGGGATTATAGTCATGTTCCACCACTGTTGAGGCACAAATTTGTAATTTAAAAGAAAACTATAATATGTTAAATATTCAAAGCCAGGTGTGGTGTTACCACATAAGTTAACAGTACTCCAAAGGGAGAATCCCTGGAATCTCTGAGAGATTTATGCCAGTCTACTCTAAATAGTTCATTATAAAACAGTCAGAACTAGAGATCATATCTCAATAATTAAATACATCTACATTTGATAGATGCTATAGAAGTATAGAATTTCTAAGTTTGGAGGACATGAAAGAGATGTTTTAGTTTGTGGTGAAATGACAGCACTGGCACAGTGAAAAAATTCTTTTCATAAATGCCTAAACTTGGACCTTATCATTCAAGGCCTAGCAGTCCTGGTCCTGTGTTTATAGCTGTGTAGTGAAGGGCATCTCAGAAATTTGAGAATGTTAAACCTAAGTTACCTAGATTACTGCAGGAAAAATGTGGGTGGTTATATTGTTACATTGTATATAATTGTCCTACTCACTGGTTTAATAAAAAGCATTGATTGGCCAAAGGCAGGCAGGAAGTGTGGGCAGAGCTACCAGACTAAGAAAACTCTGAGAACAGGAAGCACAGAAGAGAACACCAGAGAGAAGTCAGAAGAAACAGAGGACAACTATGTTGCTCTAAGAAAAGGTACTGAGCCACATGGCTGAAAAGGATACTAGTCATAGTTTAGATTGAGGATAGGGAACTAACAAGCTATATGCCTGGGCCTTAGGCTGATCAGCCTAAAACAAATTCTAAGCATCTTTTTGTCTGTAGGTCTGCAGGTCTAAACCTACAGGCAAGGCTCAAAATTTCAGGCCAGGAACCTCCTACTACAGAGAAATTTTAGCTTTTCGTTTTTAAGAAGTAAACTGAGTCTTTTCCAATTGAACATTTATCTATTAAACTTAAGTTATAATGTTTTCCTAAATGCAGCTTCTGTTGTAAAAGTCAAGTCCCATTCTTGTACTCCTTACCACCCATGACAGGGTTTTTCTCTGTCTAAACCAGCTGTCTTAGAACTCAATTTATAGACCAGACTGGCTTCAAACTTGGGGAGCTGCTTGCCTCTGCCTCCCATGTATGCCAAGATGCCTCAGAAAATGTTCAAAGGAGGCATGTGGAGAAATAGAGAAGATGAAATTCTGAAAGCAGCTACAATGACTATGGGGAAAGCATGGTCTAGCATGGCCTCCCTGCACCATAGAAAATCAGCAGAGCAGTGCAAAGCCAGATGGCATGATTGGCTGGATCCAAGTATTTAAAACATGCTGGGGTCTAGAGAAGAGGAGGAAAAGCTCATGCACTTGTCCAACCTGAAGCCAACAAAATGGAGCATCAACCTCTATAATCATGGGAAGAACAGCAGCCCAATTCTTGGAACACTATGAATTCCTCCAGGACAAACCTCCTCCAGGGGACAATGAGGAAGAAACAGAGGAAATTTGACACTGAAACCTGAATAGATAAAAATCCAGAAACCAAATCAGCTTGGCCTGATCCAGTTGATTTACTCACTAAAAAATGTGATACTCTTTTTGACCTTGGACCAGTTTAGATATTGGTTCCAAAACTATGTTTTTTACCACACAAGGTCTTCAGCATCTGTCCTAAAGGACCTAGAGGTAAAGCTCACATATTGTGGCTCCTGTAGTACAAGAGAACTAAACTATGGCTCAAAAACTGCCTCTAGTTCGGATTAAAATCATCCTAAAAGTCTTGATTATAAACACGTGTGAGACTGTTATCCAAATGAAGGCTATAATTTAAGGCCAATCCTGCTGAGTACTTCTCAGCAGACATGAGATCTCTCTGCACAACCTCATTTTGACAATTATCAGAGTAAAGGTGCATTAACTCAAGTTTAAAGGATACCAATATTAAGGTGCTTAGCAAGATAAACAGAAAACACAGCTCTCTTAATCCTAAGACTTAAGGAAAAAAATTACTTAGAACATCCTTGCAAAGAATGTGCTCTAGTGGGACATGAGGGAAGTCAAACATGTGGTCCAGGACCACTTGACCAAGCAAGTCATGACAAGAAAAGCTGCCAACATCATACACAGATGTGAAGCTTCCTTGCTTCAAGGTCATTGTAGGAACCTGGATATGAAAACACATCATCCGCTGGTTCCAAGAACCAGATTAATTTCTGTGAGATGGTTTGGAGATTCCCACATCCCTGCAGCCTTCTTGTGTCCATGGTCCAGTCTCCTGCCGAAGAGGTTCTACAGCCAGAAAAGGCAGAATAAACCTAAAATCAAGATTTACAAAACAGGGTCCCATGAACTTGAAAAGCTTCACAAAGACAAAGGACACAATCTTTGGGAGGAAAAAAAAGGCTGAGGAATCTAAAAAGTGCTTTACCATCTCCAGATCTGATTAAAGAACAATACTCAGATATATGAAATCTCCAAAGTGTTAGTATCAAAAATATTCAAATTTTAAAATAGGGTAGATATCTAAACCAAGAGCAAGATACTCAGATTGATGAGACACACTTAAGAAATGATCTTTTACCTTGTCTTATTGTATAAAGTGTTCATGGATGAGAGTTGTCTCTCATACCATTTTAAAAACAGTAATGGAGGCATAACAGATCTGGGATAGAGTTTATGTAGAGGGATGTGAGTGTGAAAACACCAGTGTTTATTTTCACCATCCAAGTACTGTCAGTGACACATTCATATAAAATATCAAAAGAAAGTCACAGCTTATTTCAAATAATATTGTTTATTAGATAAAGATAAGAACTAATGCTTCAATAGCAAAGTCTTGTTAAATACATGATTGATTTCAAGATTACAAGAAACAGCATGAAGAAATTTAATATACATGATAATTATATGTATCATTTTTGAAGAAAGAAAAAAGTCGATAGAAAATAGAGACATGATGCACTGTGTCTCAATAGGTTGTTTTTTATCTACATTAGTGGAATCAGTATCAATTTAGGAAGTATTAGCACAGAGAGATGATTTCCCCTTGACCTTTTGAAGAGAATTTCTCTCTGGTTTTAACAAAATGATGTAGCACTTGGGGAAAAAAATGCATCCCAGCAAGCCTGCACTAGAGGCCAAAATGGAGAAGACCTCCACAGCAACCATAACCTTGCCCTTGGTGCTATGATAGACAGGGAGAAAAGTCACCCAGACACTACAGAACAGCAGCATGCTGAATGTCAACAACTTGGCTTCATTGAATGTGTCAGGCAGATTCCTGGCCATGAAAGCCACAATGAAACTCACTAAGGCAAGGGAGCCATGGTATCCCAAGACACAGTAGAATGCAGTAACTGATCCCTTGTCACACAAAATGATGATGTGGCCATGCTCAGAGTGTGCATCAGTGTTAACAGATGGAGGAGACACTGCCAGCCAGATTGTAGAGATAATAATTTGGATGAAGGTACAGATAACAACAATGTAGTTGGGTGCCCTTGAGATCACATAGTATCTCACTCTTCTTCCAGGAGCTGTGATTTTGAAAGCCAGAAGCACAGTAATTGTTTTGGCCAGCACAGTGGAAACAGCCACAGTGAATACCACTCCAAATGTGATTTGCTGGAGCATGCATGTTGTTGTGTTTGGATGGCCAATAAACAGCAAGGGACACAGGAAACAAAGGATGAGTGACACTAGCAAGGTGTAGCTGAGACTGCAGTTATTGGCCTTTACAATGGGAGTGTCATTGTACTTCACAAAAACCCCAAAGACAACAACTGTGGATAAAGTGAAACACAGGACCATTAAGGTCAGACACATTCCCAATGGGTCTTCAAAGCTCAGATAGTTCACCTCTTTGTGAATGCAATGATTCTGCTCAACATTGGCATAGTGGGTCTCTGGACACTTCACACACTGATCAACATCTAGTGGAAAATAAAATTTTTTGATTAGTACAGCTTCAGTATTTTTTAGCTACAATTCTTTTCAATTATGTTTGTTTCAGAATCATAACAATGTTAACATTTTTGTTAGGAGGTAGCTGAAAGACATTGCTGCACAGCAATTTCTTATATTTCACAACATTGATTCACTATATTTCTTCATATATGTTTTTACATGTAACACCATTTATAAAATTTTCTTTAATTACTTTGCTGATTGTTGTTTGTGTTAATGCATGGGCATCGAAGCACAACTTCTAAGAGTTGGCTACATCTTTCTACTACATACAGAGGAACTCATCACCAGTTATAGTAACATGGGATTTAGCTGCTGTGCCATCTTACTTGCCATAAGTGTCCTTTAGGGACTTTCATTTTATTGTATAGAGTGTCAAACAGTTGAAAAAAATTATTTGTCTGCCAATTGTATGTAGCCAAACCTAAACAAATAATCATTTGACTAATATGGACTGTGTAGATGAAAACATTTGGATACTTGTGGCTAGTTACTTTAACACTAAACCATTCTGATCTTATATTCGTGACATTGTTAATGGAGTTCTATATTTAAAAATAGTGAATACAGAATTCATTACAATTTCTACTGTATTTTTAGACCCTTTAATTATCCTAGTGTGGGCTAGAGAGAATTATCAATGTGAAGAATTTACCTCAGCAACAAACACTCACTTGTCTCATTGGAAACTTCATTTTCTGGGCAGGGGCTGCAATCAAAACAGCAGACAGCCATTCCTTCCTTCCAGAATTTTCTGAATCCAGGACCACAGTCAGCACTGCACACAGAGGTTGGCATCTGAGAAGAAATAGACACATGCTGATGTTCATAGATTTTATAACTCACTTTTATAACTATATTATATGAGCATGGTGAAGTATAAATACTTTATATTATATATACAAAATGGGTTCCCACATTTTACTTAGCATATTATATATTATATTATTACATATATACGAATGTATAGTACCATATTAATAAAAGATATCTTCACGTGTCTAAATATTTAAGTAGGATAACATTGTTTTTATTCTTGACAAACATTATAAAATCTGAAACTTATTTCTCTAGTGAATTTTTGTCCACATAACACAAAGCACATTAAAATCTTAGAGGAGATTTTAAGTGAAAAATTCTGATCCAGACCTAAATTCCTGCAGCCACTTATTCTCAAATAATTATACAATGGATTATATTAATTACAAGCTGTTTGGGCTATGGCTCAAGCCTATTACTTGCAAATTGTTACTCTTAAATTAACTCCTGATTTTTATCCATATGTAGCATCATGGCTTGGTACCTTTTTCTCTGTGCAGCATTGTCATGTTGCTTCCTTTCTGTCAGACTGACACCTCTGTGCACCTCCCCTTCCCAGAATTTACATTGTCTGGTTGCACTACCTATACATTCTTTATGCTTAGCTTCTGGTCAGTCAGCATTTTTTAAACCATTTTACTAAAACAGCATTTATAGTCACCAACATTTACTGTGCACAAAAGAAGCATTTGAAAACTAGAGTGTAGTAACTACACTTGAGTCCAGCAATGAATTGTTTGTAGCCTCCAACTGCTGATATAAACTATGCTTACTTAGGTGCCATAGAGACCTGCATCTCCAGCCCTTTTAATATTGGGATTATACATATATGCTATCAGTGGGCACGTTCTCTAATTTTTTTCTGTTTATAATATTTAAGGTTTTTTGTACTTTCTATCCTATCTAACACTATTTTTGGAAAAGAGTGGAGAATGTGTATATACTTGACAAATTTCTACCCACGTCTTCCAAAGCATATTCCATATGTGCAACTCCAATATTCTTAGACTTTTTTAGTAGGACAGAGTGGCCATAATCAGACATTGATTTGCCTGCTTCTGCTTCCCAAGTTTTGGCTTAAAGATATGCACC
Organism: Phyllotis vaccarum; assembly: GCA_033318265.1. Classification (NCBI taxonomy): domain Eukaryota; kingdom Metazoa; phylum Chordata; class Mammalia; order Rodentia; family Cricetidae; genus Phyllotis; species Phyllotis vaccarum. The sequence goes on from JARWLC010000018.1 coordinate 13,038,005, forward strand.
AGCACTCACTTATTGTTTTAATAAAAGTTCTTTCAAATATTTTATAATTTTTTTATATAGTTCAATATCAACAATAGGTTTGCCATATAAAACTGTATTTATGTGAGTGGGATTGAAAATATACATTTATTAATAAAGAAACCCATATTTAATCAAGACATATACTATCTATTATTTGGAGATTTTGTTTTTTTTCAATTGTAACTCTGAATAAACTTTTAACTTTGCTGACTTCTTTCTAAACCTCTTTAAATGGTCACATATTTCTATTATTCAGTCTATTTATGTGCAACATTTATCTTACTGATGTGCATGTGTTGAAACATCCTTATAGACCTGGAATGAAGTCATCTTTGAAACAAGGAGAGTCATTTCTTTCGTGTTAAATTACTCAGTGTTTGGTTGAGAATTATTTTATCTATCTCATCAATGTGTTTAGTCTCTATTATTTTTATTATGTTCCATTTTCTCAAAATTCTTTCTGCCATATTTACAGAAGGGATCTTTTCAAGTTTCTAATTGGGGTTTTGTAGGGGTATTGTATTGTTTCATGGTAAATAATTGTCCCACCCACTGGGGTTTAATAAAAAGAGCTGATTGGCCAAAGGCAGCAGGAAGTGTAGGCGGGGCTACCAGAATAAGAAAATCTCTGAGAGCAGAATTCCAGACAGAATTCCAGAGAGAGGCCTGGAAGAAGCAAAGGACAACTATGCTGCACTAAGAAAAGGTACTGAGCCCCATGGCTGAACAGAACAAGAGACATGGGTTAGGTGAAAGGTACAGAGCTAGCAAGTGATATGCCTGGGCCTGAGGCTGATCAGCCAAAAACTATTGGAAGCATCTGTGTGTCTCTGTGGGACTGCGGGTCTGTGGGCCTAGACCTTGAGGTTAGGCTGGAAAGTCTGGGACAGAAACCTCATCTACAGGGTTTTAGTTTATAATCAAAGTTGAAACTTACATTTACAAACAATAATGATGCTTGTGTATTTTTATTAGAGAATTTATATGTTAATGATAAATTGTTGTAGTAAATTATTTCCTAGTAATTATCCATTGTTTTTGCATTATTTGATAGATTTTTGAAAGCTGTTTTCTGTCTAGGATTCTACTGCTGTCTTTTCATTTCTTGGCAACTTCTCTTTATCTTAATTTTTACTGTGTACAGATTCTTCAATTATCTTTCATTGTATTAACAAAGTGGCTATAAATTCCCATAATATTTTTGTTCATGGTAGAGCATTACTCTGTCTCTATTTTGTCTAGAGATCTCAGGAGAAATAGTTTATTACAAAATGGATACATCTCTATCTCTGCATGGCTCTCATATGTGTGTGTGTGCATTTATGTATACAATAATATACAATGTCTGATAGCCTAGGGGCTAGCTAAACCAACAGTTTTTAGATATGAATGAAAAATCCAAGAATTCAGAAACTATTCGGCCCATGAAGCTGAAAGTCTCACTTGATCTTCAGTATATGTTGGAATCCCTAAAAAGTATGTTATAAGGCTTTTAATGGAAGATAACTGTTAGAAAATTCAGAGAAAGCAGTCACAGAGGAAATTTTCCCTTTTCTATATCCTATATAAGCTTGGAGCAGAGGGTGAGGGCAGATGAAATGTAAGTTTTCCAACACCAAATTATATGGATATTCTGTACCAGATAAATGATGTGTCTTTCTTCCAGGTAAACGATTCTCAGTTAATGGCATTCTTAACTTTCTGTTTTTAATTATTTTTTCCTTCTGGTTTAGTAATAGAGGCAATGTTTATCTTTCAATCTCCCGCTGTCCTTTCACAAGCCCCATGGACCAGGCTGGCCTCAAACTCAAAGGTCGAATTTATTCTCCCACCTGTTCTTTGGGATTAAAGTCATGTGCCACTTTGACCTCGTGTAAAGAGAGAATTTTTATCTCAAATCTCAGAAACACAAGTGGATCTACCAAACTAAATGTAAGACAAAAGCCCTAGCAAGTTTGCCCTCAATTTGTGAGATTTTGTTAAGTTCCAGATGTAGTCCATTAATAACCAGAAGGATCAATTATATTCCCCTTCAATTGTAAAAGACACATTTGTTGGGTATAAAAACTTAATTGTAAGTTATGACTTTTGTGCTTAAACTGAACTCCTGATACTCTGCCTTTTTAAGAGAGTTCATGAAGGAATCTGTGAAAATGGGCTTCTCTCTTGCAACCTTCAATTTCTTCTCCTTGTCCTATGTATTTCAAATTTTAAATAGCTGTTGTCAGGAAAAGATTAGGTTTTGTTATTATGTGTTTGATATATAAGTACCTTTTCTCTCTAGATGACCAAACCTTTTACTATACTTTCTAAAATTACTATTATCTGTTATTAATACACTTTGGATGCCTACAATAAGTTTTGCTAATTGTGTGTGCACAGTTCATAAATTTGATTCTAAATTATATTCTCCTGGTCTCACATGCTTTTCATCCCTCCTTATTTTTGTATTTGTGATAATTCAGTTTTCAAATTCTTTTGCCATTTTGTCTTCAACTTGAATTATTATTTAAGGGGACTTTTTACAAAGATTTTTTTATTGCATTTCTTTAGTCTTCCCTTACATATTTTAATTTGAAATAATTAAACTACTTTCTACCTTTGGAAATAACTCTGTTACACCCTATATTTTATTTTTCCTTATTAAATGCAAATTAATTGCTGGAAGGTAATTAGTGCCCTAATTGTTTATAAAGATCATCTTGAATCACTTTAATTTGTCATTGATAATACTCACATTAAAGCCTGCTAAGTGAATAAATATGGGAAATGTGTTGTCTGGTGGAATTATATTTCTATGTGAAATTTTCATATTAAGTTTAGAGCACTAATGGTAATGGTTTTAACTTATGTATTACTTCAATGAATGTATTTGTAATGGATGAACTGAAGCTTGGTTTGAGGAAACAGGAACTATTATTGTGCAATTCTATAATTTTAGTGGATATGTTGGTCAGGTTTTATGCTTTGAAGAAATAGATCCTTTTCTTTGAGAATGACAGTGTGTATCACTCTGAGAAAAAATATTAATTGTAGAATTTGTAATATCTCAGATACCTAGGTTTTAGCATCAGAAAATATTTTGAGACTTGGCTAAGTGGTTTTGGTGACCATTTTGAGCCCCTGTACTTGGGAGGCAGAAGCAGGTAGACCTCAGTTAATTTGAGATCCTGTTCTACAAAAAGAGATCCAGGATAGGTAGATATACTATTGCTCAGAGAAACCCTGTCTCAAAAGAAAATAAAACCCAAACTTTGAGAATTTCTGGAAGATAGCACCTTTAAGTTCATGACAATTTGTAGATTTGAATTAGATGTCTTCAAGTCACCCACATCATATTTCATGTATATAACATGCCCAGCACTTATAATAGAATATATAATCTATAAATTTTAAAGGCCAATTTCTTTACTAACAGTATCTCTACCCACACAGATAAGAAAATAACACCCTTTTTGTTTGTGTTTAAAGAATTAATGAAGGGGTAACCTACATTATCACCTACATAGAACTGAGCAGCTTACAATCAATGCACAGGAACAACTAGATAAATAAATACACCCTCATAGTGCACAGCTAGCTAAAAGATAAGTGGTACTTGGACTGTCAGGCCAAGCTTACACCATGGTCTCTGAAGGCTGTCTTAAGAGCACTGCCCTAAGCACCCCATTCACACTCAACCCATTTCTAAACCAAAAAAACCTGGGAAAGCCACCCCCAGTCCAACCCCCAGGAAAACATATCACTAGGGATATCCCACAAACTAAACCATGCCAAAATGGCAACCTATATCTTCACCCAACAACAACTGGGCAACTTACATCATCACCTACCAACAACTGGGCAACCTACTTCACTCAACTACAACAGGATAACCAGAAGACCCCTCTTGGTCCATAGCTAACAAAGAACTAACTAAGAGTCCCAGGCTCACAACTGACTAAGAGCAGACACAGAGTGAACAATGGAAGCAATGGGAAGACAGCAGTGCAAGAATATATATAAAAATGGAATGAACAATATGACACCCCCATAAAAAGCTGATGGCTATACAACATCAAGATATGAGCATAACAATGAAAAAAAACAATGGTAAAACATTATAAACAACTTCATGAACATAATAGAAGCTTTAGAAGATGATATTAAAAATCCCCTTAAGGGAATTGAAGAAAATAAAATAAAAAAAATTGGAAGTGATGAAAAAATCCCTAAAGAGAATAAAGAAACCAAAAAATAGAAAACAAACAGGTGAAAGAAGCATTCCAGGAATTGTCAAAACAATCATGCTCAGTAAAATAACTTCAGGGGGAATCACCATGCCTGATTCAAGCTGTGCTACAGACCCATACTAATAAAAATAGCCTGGTACTGGCACAAAAATAGACTTGTGGATCAACGGAATCATATTGATGACCCCAACACTAAATGACACACCAATGAACACCTGATTTTTGAAAGAGGCCAAAAATATTCAATGGAAGAAAAGATAGTATCTTCAACAATTGGGGTTGGCATAACTGGATGGTAGGATTTAGAAGGATAAAAAGATGCAAACCTATCACCCTGAATGAAACTCAAATCCAAGTGGATCAAAGAGCTCAACATAAACCCAGTTACATTGAATTTGTTAGAAAAGAAAATGGGAAATTCTGTTCAATGCATTGGGACAGGTGACCTCATCTTAATATAACACCACTAGCACAGACACTAAGAACCACAATCAATAACTGGGACCTGCTGAAAATCAGAAGCTTCTGTAAGGGAAAGAACACTGCCAAGAAGACATAATGACAGCCTACTGAGTGGGAAAAGATCTTCACCAACACTACATCTCACAGAGGACTGATCGCTAAAATTTATAGAGAATTCAAGAAACTAAAGCCTCAAAAGCTAAATAACCCAATTAATAAAAAAAAGTGAATTCTCAACAGAAGAATTACAAATAAATGAAAGACACTTAAAAATTGCAAAACATTTTTAGCCATCAGAGAAATCCAAATCAAAACAAGTTTGAGATGACAACTTACACCTGTCAGAAAGGCTAAGTTCAAAAACATAGATGACAGCCTGTGCTCTTAATGATGCAGAACTAGGTGAAAACTCCACCATTGTTGGTGGGAGTGTAAACTTGTACAGTCAGTCTATAATACAGTTTGGCTATTCCTCAGAAAACTGGAAATGAATCTCCCTAAGGACCCAGCCATACCACTATTAGGTATATACCCAGAAGATATACATTCATACCCCCAAAGTATTATCTCAACATTTTCATAGCAGCATTTCTGTAATAACAATAACCTGGAAACAACCTATATTCCCCTCAACTTAAGAATGGATTGACAAACTGTGGTACATCTGCAAAAGGGTTTACTACTCAGCAGTAAAAAAAAAGTAAATGACATCTTAAAATTTTCAGGCGAATAGATGGACTTGGATAATATCCACTGAACAAGTTATCACAAGTGCAGAAAGGTAGACATGAGATGTACTGACTCATACATGGTTTTTAGACATAAAGCAAAGAATATCCAAGCTGAAAATCTCACCCCTTGAACAGGTAGGGATTAAAAGGAATTTAAGAAAGACATCCAGAGATTTCCCTAAGAAGAAAAAAATAGGGAAGATCACATTGGTAAATTTGGGTCATAACGGGTTGCAACCAAGAAAAATTGGGAATGAATATTTAAAGGAGGTGGTTGAGTCAGAGTAGCAAAGAGGGAGATGGGGGGAGATGGATATTTCTATTGAGGAAGCTAATGTGGCATTGGAAGAGACTGAGTGCTAGAGCAATGTCTAGGAACTCACATTTTGTCCCTGGACAATTCTCCAAAATGGTTGTGGGGAGGGTTAAACAGGACTTCACCTATATTCAAATGAGTAAACTGCAGAACCTACATCCAACAGGGGATGGAAGTGGAGGCAGACATCCATGGCTGAGCACTGGGCAGAGTTCCTGGTGCTACAGAGAGCAGGGTAAGAGAGTCTTTATGAGTAGGGGGATAGGAATTATGAGGAAGGTTCCCATGGCAATGGATGCCTTGAGCTCTGGGGAGGTCACTGAATCAGGAATTACCACTGGAGATCCATTGGGAGGGGGACCTGTACGCTCCAGGTGTGGGCTACTTTACACTGTCATGAGTGTGTGGAGGTATAAGGGCTGGGATCAGACTGTGCTCCTATTCATGGGTTGGCACCTTGGAGCCTATTCCCTATAGAGGAACACCCGGCCAAGCAATGACTTTGGGATGAATGAATCAGATTTGCCTTGAGTGGATTTGCAGTCCTGGATGGCCCACCTTGGGACTTCTCACCATCTGAGAGGGTGGAGAATGGGTGGATGGGTAAGGCAAGGATTAAGGCTGGCTCTGATGAGTGGGGAAAGAAGGGAGAGCTGGGGGATACATTTATGGAGATGACATTTTGTAAAGAAAAAAAGAAGTAATGGAGCTGAATATTGTTCTCTAGTGATCAATTCCTATTTCAGGGTATGCTCCAGAGCTGATAAAATGCACAGTGTCCATAACAGTTGTGGCTTTTGAACATGCCTCATGCTTTATTTTTGATGCTCACTGTGTGTCATTAAGCTGTCTACAGTTCTCAGGAATCAATTCACTATTATGGCATTCTTATACCCCACACATTCCAGTGCTTAACACATACACATGCAGACAAATACCCACATGTACAAAAAAACAAAAGAAATAGAGAAATACACTTATAATTTATACATTATCTGAGTGAGTTATGAAATGTTATGTTAATTTAAGACTCAAGGTATGGGCAATTTTAAACCTTTAGGTAAAAAATTGTAAAAGAAACTATTGAATAAAAATAAAAATCTGATTGCTAAATTTATTCTCCATTGAAATTGTTTCTGTCAACATTTGGCAAACAAGAGAAAAATTGTTGTGTAGTAATCAGATTTATGCCAACATAATTTTTCTCACTTTGCTAGAAATAACAGTGGTAACTAAAATTTTCTTTTATATTAAAATATAGAACACGTTCCAGTGTGACAAAAATTCAATGTATCCCTGTCTGAAGTTTTCCTGAATGAATTAACAATTTGTGACAAGAACAACATTAAAGGTGGCTAAAAATGGTTCCTAATATGACAATCTATTTCATTTTACTTAACTCCAAGAAGCAGAATTTGCAGTGTTGCTGTTGTGAAATGAAAATCAGAACAGATATGTCACACCCACCTCTCTTCTTCCTGTTGCCCAGTCTATCAAATCCTCATATAAATAGAGTTGTTGTTCATGTGGAAAATATGGACTGAACATTCCAATCTTCACCTTAAGTCCAAGACCATTTGGAAAATTCCAAATCTGGTAAATGTCATATTCTGCCTGCAACTTTTCTTTATGACTTGTATTCACTGTTTCCCCAGCAGGATTAGTGAACTGGTTCTTCCTTAGATAGGAGTGCACCTGAAAGACAGACATCATTTTTGAGTACATGGTTGTTCCTTGAAGTTATAAGGTGTATCCTTATCTTATCTTAAATGCAAATTTATTGAAGACACGCCACTTAGATGTCTCAAGGAAAGCCAATGAACTAATAAAATGAACATAATGTTCCTAGAGATTTAATTCTCTCAGAGGAAATGTCCAAACATAAACACAGTACACATGATGCTGACATCAAAAAAGATACAAATTATGCAAACATACATACACAGAGACACTCATATTGATACAGAGATATATTTACATAAAAGAGCCACATATAATTTACTCAAATATATGCATCCACAAAATGCATATAAACTTCAAGTCACATACAGAAATATTTATGTACCCAAACACACATACGTTAAAAGAAACCAACAAAAAAACCTACATAGGTCCACATACAAAATCACAAACACACACATTGAGAGACATTAACGTAAACTGATTTATGTTTAAATCCAAAGATATTCACAAAGACACAAAAAATATACAAAGAACACAGATACACATAAAGGGAATTAAATCCAAAAACCACACATAAATTACACACTTTGGTGCATGAACTAACAGACACACACCAAAAAAACACAAAAAAAAATGTTTTTTCATTTGCAAAGATAGTGATGCAAGAAAAACTGTGTGAACTTCTACAAACAGACAAACATGCAGATAGACAGAAAGACATGTATACACATCAACACAGAAATACATACAGATGCCCAGAAACATACACCCATACACAGTGATAACAACTTAGCAACAAACATGAATACACGTGCATGCACAGAAGGAACCACAGAATTATATTCTGTTTGATTTCCAGATGGCACAGAATCAGTTAATACCACTTGAGAAAACTATCCCCTACAGTGATTACAACCTATATTATTATTACCAAACAAAAACTTATCTTTCTACCATGCAGAGTATTAATGAGAAAGGACAAAGGTTCCAGTATTTAAACAGGGGTGAATACATTCAGGTGTGCTTTAAGAAAGTCCCTGATTTTTATTGATAAGTTGTTTGCTTCACTCCAGTGCTTTTGCATTTGAGATATACCGACCCTTAGATTTACTTTCTCACACATAAAAATGTTCAGAAATCATGTTTGTGGAAATATTTATATTCCATTAAAATGGGCATTGGAGATAATATTAAAGACAACACCAGACAGTATTTAATAGAAGAAACACTACCTTCGGGCAATTAAATTCTAGTAAGTTCCCATTCGTGTGTGGCTGAAGAAGCCTCTCATGGAAGAAATGTGCCACCAAATACACAGCATCATATATGTTATAACCTGCATCACCAAAAGCCATGTCAGATGTCTGTGAGATTAGCCATTCCAATGAGGCATTGGATGAGCAGTTCTTCAGTGTCTTATATGTAGAAGCTAAGGCTTCACATTTAATGTTCATCCACTCCAAACGTGTCAGGTATTCTGTGGGTGTGCTAAAACCCAAAGACTGGAGAAATGTTTGAAAACCAGAAATCTCAGCATGGTGGTGTGCAAAAGCTAGAGTGCTGTGTGGTGAGTCCACAATAAAGTTGCTCTTACTTGTGATGTCCCACTGTGAGGTGGTGACCCATATTTTCTTGATACCTAGAGATGTCCACGTTTGAAAGCTTAGAGCTAGAGTACTGTCTGAGTCACCATAAATAATAACAACATTTGAGCCTGATTTCATGATTTCATTATAATACCTTCCAGCTCTCGACTTGTATAAATGTCTGTCAAGTGGAATAATGTTCACAAAGGCAAAGCAGACTATATGTTGCTCCATTTCTCTTCTCAAATATGAGAGAAACTCTATACCATCATCATTGTCTGAGATGGTCAGCCCAACCCAGTTCCATCTGAAGTGAAATATGAGAGAGACCATGGCCAGGGCTAGAGATGTATCCCTTGGGGCCATCTGATACAAATAAGGATATTGTTCATGATCATTCAGGGTAGAATGGAAGGGTCCAAAGGTAAGCTGAACAAACTAGGAAACAGGAGGGAGCCTGAGTTAACACTCACTTCTAAAAACTGTTTAAACACGTTTTATGCAGAGTTCTTAAACACCCCTTTATTTGTTATTTCTACCCTCATCTCCGCTTCATAAAAGGAAGTAGAAAGCATATGAAACCTGTAAACAGTACCCTTGAACAACATTGTTGCATATAAGTGTAAAGCAGTTTCCCCCTCAGAATTTTTTTAACATATGAGAAATAAAGCAAGAGAATCAGATCTATGGAAATCCCACCATGCAATGTCTCACCATAGAACTTTGGGTATTCAGGATTTTTCCAAATATTGAAGATTTTTCCCAGGTTGGTCCTGAAAGCATCACAGTACAGTACAATAGCTCATCACACCTATAATTAAGTAACCTGTTGGCTTTTGTGGGAGACATAATCTCATTGTTTAATTGTGGCACAAATTTACAAGGAAGTGGTACAATATTAAAATCTAATGATGCATTTGGTAAGAGAGCATGTTTCCTGTTGACTTCATCCAAAGAAAAAGCTAATGGCAGTGCAAAGTGAATGTTTCCAGGTGTCAATCTGTAAAAGATAATAGCGTTAATAGGGACAGAGTACAATAGATATTTATATGTAATCAAAACAAGGATTATCCTTCTCAAATGCATTTCCAAACAGTCTCAAATATCAACACAAATCTTCTGTGTCCTCTTGATGTGACTACATAATAAGCTGGAGGTTTTTAGAAGATGTATACTTGATGAGAGTACATATCACACAAATAAGAAAGCAATAGTTATTTTTGACAGAGAGCTTAGTCAGTATCTTTCACAAAGAGCTTTGTCAATTTTTGGTTTTTGAAGACTTACCCACAATAGAAAGAAAAGACCACAGGCTTTTGCCACACAATCAACCTAATCATAATTTTGTTTTTAAATTATTGAGCAATTTGGAAAATACACATGATGTGTGAGCCATTGAGTTTGTTGTGTTCTCTTATAAAATTCATTAAATTGGGTAAAGCAGTCAAAAATATAAGGCTTATGCACAATAATTGTCTGGGATACATTTGGGTTTTATGTACAAAATCCTTCAGTGGGCAAAATATTTAACATATGCCATCCTCACAATCTTCAGCTATTGTTTTCCTTTCTGATTTAACTGTTGTGGCCATAAAACATTTTAAGAATTTATTTTTAAATAAATTCAAAAACTACAGGTACATTTAATGAAGATCTATATCCACATTAATCTGTGCATATAGGCAGGATTGATACTCTTTTAGGCCATAAATTGAAAATATATTCAACGGACTTTAACTCTAATTTTATGTAGACTAAATTGACCTCAAGTACATGGGAACACACTTGCTCTAGTCCTTAAGTGCAGAAATTAGAGAATGCCCTGACTCCTCATTATTTTCCCCTATTTACAATGAAATGTCATATTTGACACTAGATATATCTGAACAATTTAAGTTTTGCTTTACAAAACATCTTTTGAATGTCTTTTTTATTACATGATTATGACCCTGGCATCCTAGAGAGACTCGAATATGCCAGAATTGCAGCTTTTTAAAATACAAGACACTAAACTGTAAGGTGCATGGAAAAAGTTCATCTATGTGGTATTGACTTTGTCTATGCTGTGAATCTCAATCTTTAAATAAATGAAATGTTTTGACCTTTGGTGAACACAGTAGCCAGAGACAGCATCATAGGTAGGAGGAAGGCAGCTACAGACACAGATCAAGACTTAAGCCCAAAGAAGCAACATGTAAGGAATACAGGTGAGCCAAGGGTCACATGGCAGGACAGATTAATGAAAATGGGTTGAGAAGAGGAAGAAGCTAGCTAGAAATGGCCACACAGCATGAAATTACTATAAGTCTCTGAGTCAATTTAAATGACTTAAAGAACTGTGAGCGGCCGGGCACTCTGGGAAAGCACATCTGTGAGCCTGGACAACTGGTGAGACTGAACCAGAAACACCCTTGTAATAGTGAATGGAGTTTTATATAATAAAAATGGGTAATAAATTATTTGGAAAAAAATAATACCAATTTGTACTCTGTTTTGGAAAAAAAAACTCCCATATCTTCATGCCAATTTATATAATCTCATCAATAAAGATTAAATACATACCTTTATTCTGAAAAATTAACACAGAGTTTAATGCAATCTATTTCCTGGATTTAAATTTTACCATAGTGGTATATTTACGTGTAACTTAAAATTTATGTATTTATTTTAAAAATTAAAATAATCTTATTACACCAAGAACTCTCACACAAGAGACCTAATAGCACAACTATAAGCTTAGAAGTAAAATTAAATCAAGACCAGATAAATGACCTGAGTAGACCTATAACCATGAAGGAAATAGAAGCTGTTACTAAAAGTTTCCCAGTCAAAAAGAAGCTCAGGACTAGGTTGTTTCAGCACAGAATTCTACCAGATTTTCAAAGAGGAATTAATACCAATACCCTTTAAATTGAATCGAACAAAAGAAACAAAAAAAATTTCAAACTATTCTTATGAGGCTTCAGTCTCTCTGATATCCAAGCCCCACAATCATGCGACAAAGAAAAAATTTACAGACCACCTCACTCATAAATAGTGATGAAAAAATTTTCAATAAGATGATGGCAAACTGAATCAGGAATACATCAAAAAATCAGCCAGAATAATAAAATAGGCTTCATACCAGAGATGCAAGGATGGTTCAACATATCTATATTCTTGTGTCTATATGATCCATCCTATAAACAACCAGAAAGGAAAAAAAAAACCACATAACCATCTTCCTAGTTTCTTAAAAGCCTTTGAAAAAATCGAACACTCCTTCATGATAAAGGTCCCTCATGAGATTTCAGGAATACAGGGGAAATACATGAACATAATAAAGTTTATATACAGCAAGCTCTTAACCAACAACAAGCTGAATGGAAAGAAACTGAAATCAATCCTTCTAAAATTAGAGAAAGCCAAGGACGTTCTCTTTCCTCATGCCAGTTCAATATATTTCTTATCTTCACTAAAAACATAAGAAAACAAAAGTAGATCAAGAAGATACAATTGGAAAGGAAGATGTCAAAATACCACTCTTTCCATATGATGTCATAGTATACAGAAGTGACTTCCAAAATTCTACCAGGAATCTGCCACAGCTAATGAAAACTTCAACAACATAGCAAGATACAAGATTAACTCAAAATTTCAATGACTCTCCTATACAAAAACAAGAAAAAGGCTGAAAAATATCACACTTTTCAATAGCAGCAAATAGAATTACATATTGTAGGGTAACATGAAGCCAAAGAAGTAACAGACCTCTATGAGAAGTAACTTTAGAATTATTGAAGAAAGAAATTAAAGATGCTATCATAAAATATAAAGATCTCCAATGCAATTGTAGAGATGGGATCAGCATAGTAAAAATGGCAGTCTCACCAAAAACAATCTACAGATTCAATGCAATCCCCATCAAAATTGCAAAACAATTTTTAAAGACATTGACAGAACAATACTCAACTTCATATGGAATAACAAGAAGCCCAGGATTACTAAAGACAATACTGTTCAATAATAGAACTTCAGGGGGCATCACCATGCCTGACTTCAAACTCTATTGTGGAGCTACAGTAAAAAAAAAAAAAAAAAAAAAAAAAAAAAAAAAAGCTGGCAAAGAAATAAACTTGTGGATCAATGGAAGCAAATCAAAGACCTTGACATTCATCCATACATACATATACATAGCTGATTTTTAACAAAGAAGTCAAAAATATACAATGGAAGAAAGATAACATCTTCAACAAATGGAGTAGGCAAGGGCATATAGACTCATTATACATCACCCTTCAATAAAACAAATCCAAGTGGGTCAAGGATCTCAGCATAAACCCAGTTAAACTGAACAAGATAGAAAATAAGTGGAAAATTTTCTTCAACACCTTGGCACAGCAGGCCACATTCTAAAAACAGTGCTAGTAGCATACATACTGTGTGCAAAATAAAAAAAAAATGGGACTTCTGAAACTGAGGAGCTTCTGTAAGGCAAAGGACACGGTCAAAAAGACAAAAAGACAACTGCATAATGGGTAAAACTTTCACTAACCATTCATTGGACAAATGACTGTTTTCTAAAATATATAGAGAATTCAAGAAATTAGAGAGGAAAAATCCATGAAACAAATTGAAAAATGGAACACAGAGTTAAAAAGAGAATTATCATAACAAGAATTTCAGAGGGTGAGAAGACACTTAAAGAACTGCTTGACACTCTTAGCTATAAAAAAATGCAAATCAAAACAACCCTGAGATACCATCTTACACAGGTTAGAATGGCTAAAGTCAAGAAAAATGATGGCAGTGTATGCTGGAGGGAATGTGAGCAACCAAACACTTCTCCATTGCTGGTGCTAGTGTAGACTTGTACAGATACATTGGGAAATAGTGTGAAAGTTCTTCAGAAAACTAAAAATCAATTTATCCAAAGATCCAGCAGTACTGATACTGGGCATATACCCAATGGACATATTTTCTTACATTACGGCCATTAGCACAATTATGGTCATAGCATCATTAATTCTAGTAGCCAGAACCTGGAAAGAACCTAGATGCCCATCAAATGAAAGACAGTTATAAAACATTTGGTAATTTAAACAATGAAATAATATCAGCAGTTAAAGAAAAAAAAAGATGACATCCTGATAATTGCAGGCAAGTGGATACATTTGGAGAATATCATCCCAAGTGAGTTGTCAGAAACCTAGAAAGACAGACATGGTATGTATTCACTAATAAGTGCATTTTAGATGTAATACAAAGAATAACCAGGCTACAATCCAGACTACACATAGTAGCTAGGGATTAGGAAATAGGAGAGACATCCATAGATTCCCCTGAAAAGAGAAAATAACGTTCCTCTAAAAACATTGTGATCACAGTTGTGAACAATAAAGGGGAGGTGAGAAGAGAACATGAAAGAAAGGGTTCTGGGGGATAACAGAGAGAGGGAGAGCAAAGAACTGGATATCCTAGTAGAGAGAGCGATTGTGGGTTTAGAGGGAAACATGATACTATGGAACACTCAAGGACCCACAGGATGAGCCCAGCTAGGACTCCAAGAAGTAGTGAAGACACAGCCTACATTGGCCTGTCCTGATTATCATATGAATGAGCATCCAAGTCCATTATAGAACCTTCATCCAGCAGCTTATAGAGGCAGATTTAGACATCCAAAACTAAACAGTAGGTCCAGCTGAAAGTAGCTGGGAGAGATTTTGTTAGAGGAGGGATTGGCATGATGGTGAGATCCAGGGAATGGGCAATCCCTTGCTGTTGGGAACTCACAGACTCTGAAAAAACATCTGACAGACATTCATAGAATGAATCTGGACTTTCTGAATGTTGATGAGCTTGGAAAAGCATGGGCAGTTCCTGGAACCTCTTGCAAATGGACCAGAGTCTATCTCAGGTCCATGCACTGGCTCCTCAAATCCTACCTATAATGGGAAAACATCTCTCTCAGCTTTGATACCTGTGTGAGGAATTGGGCCCTACCACAACTGGATTTGTGAGACCAATGAAACACATTCAGGGCATGAGGAGAGACTGTGGGGGACTTTGAGAAGAGGCAGAAAACATAGCAGTAGGGAGGATGAATAAAAAATTAAATAAAAATTAAATATTTCTTTTAAAAAAGAAAATAAGGTAAAACATAATAGGATTTTGAGATCAAAATTTGTGAATATCAAACACTAATTCTAACATACTAAGCATTAACAGGCATCCACTATCTTAGCTGTTAGAGCCACCTAGTGAACTAAAGTGCTATCTTAGAAAACAAATGTATATAGGCTAAGATTGGTAAAATATTGAGATATAATTAATAAAATTACTGAAAGTAAATCATAAAAATGAATGTGATATAAATGTCAGAGATTAAACTGCTTGGATATAAAGAGAGAAGTTATGTGCTTCTTAAATGACAACAATGAGCTAGTCAGTAACCCCTCTCTCCTTATATTCAATTGTTGCCATAACATGCCACAAATTCTGTGAGGCAACTGAGCAGTGAATAATGAGCCACAACTCTTAGTTATACTCTCACTCTTAGAAGACTGCAAACATATCATTTACCACACACACACAATCTTTCTTTACTCTGAAGAGAAAGAGAGAAGAGGGGCTGGAGAGATGAGCCACTGAGTAAGAACACTAGCTGCTCTTTTAGAGGTCCTGAGTTAATTCCCAGTAAAGACTTGGTGGCTCATAACTATCCATAATATGGTCTGATGCCTTATTCTGGTATTTAGAACACTCATTCATAAAATACAGACAATTAAAAATATTAAATAGAAAGAGAAAAGAAATAAACTTTGAAATTAAATACCAGTGGCCATGTATATTTTTATGTATGAAGAAACATGAAAACATGGGAAGTTTCCAGGGGAGAGATTTCCTACTTACAGTCTTGATGCATCCCTAGAAGACATACTGTAACCACATGCAGAGAATCTGAGAAAGTAAGTGAATATCTATGATATTTGCAGCAAGAATTACTTGCAGTAACAATGCGTTAGGATCTAAAATAGGTAAAATATCCATCACCTTACTCTACTTTATGGTCATTTATTTGCATCCATTTAGGATAATATTCATTAAAGTAAAATGAGGATTTTTGACAAACATCAACTCCATTGTGCTGTAAAAACTGTGAAGAGACAAACTACATGTAACTAATTCATGCTGTGTTATTTCATTTCTCAGCTTCCAGGGTTGGAAGTTGGAAGATACCTAGGAAAAATACTCTGTGGGAACTTTAAAAATAAAAAAATCAAAAAGTATCTAAATATTTTGGGTGACTTATTAGTGTGCAGGTTGGCAGAACAGGGCAGAAGATTCAAAGAACTGTTCTGATGCTCATCTACCTGGCTGCTAAAGAAATATTCACAATGACATTTACATAGAAAATACAAAGGCACTTACAAAGAAGATAAATGCTCTCTAAAATCCTCTGTCTCCACTTGCCATGGCACTGGCCATAGTATAAAGGCACATTTATCTTCTGTTTTGTTCAACTCTTTTTTCTCCTTTATTTTCCAATAGCACCTGGGATGAATGAAACTTGCCCCATGAGGCGGAATGTACATGGCCAAGAAAAGAAAAATCAGAGTGAACATATATTTCTGCTCTAAGCCTGGGAAATTGGGAATGTGGCATGCCATGCTGATCAGCACATCAAATAGGCATGTAGGTATCCCCACCTGGTTTTATTTCTGTGGTCAAATGAGAGGCTACATCTGCATTTACAATTCCTTTTCTATTTTTTGCATTTGTGCTCTAACCCATTGAGAATATTTTGAAGATTTTCCTTCTGGGGCTCTGCATCTTTTATCCACTTTCCTGTCATAAAAGTTGGGTGATTAGTATATATTAGTATAGTTCAGATAGTTTCATTACATCAGCCTTCTCTGTGGACATTAATGCCCCTGGGAAGATAGCATTTTGCGAAAATTTGCCTCATCAATCTGTTTGTGTTAACAGCTTTAGAGCTGACACCAGTGCATCTTGTAAGATGATCCACAGTGGGACGTACATTATTGTTTCAGGAGAAATCACAAAGTCAGAATTCATGGATCAACACTGGAAATTGAATCACAAATTCTATGTTATGAAAAAGCAGATTAATATTTACAGCATTTGAGTTCCACACAGCATGAGACTGTAGCCTACACTACACCAATAACTGGTATAGAATATTCAAATAAGCCTGAGGTTTTATTGTATTTAAGCCAATAATAGGCCCAAATTGTGAAATTTCTTAAATCCTCCTCTTCCAAAACATTTCAGCTTATCATAGAGCCACAGATTATTTACATATTAAATGTAAATTTTCAAAATTTTTAAGAAGATCAAGATAGAAAACCATGCTAAGTGATTCATTTCAAATACCACACAAGAAATATCGCTCCTCCTCCCTCCACCCAATTATAATTAATCAGTTGAGCTTAATATTCGATTTCTAAACCAAGATCTTCCTTCCTTGATTTGCAGTTCTCAGAGATCAAGATCTCATTTTGGCCCATTTTTTCTGTGTTACCCTCAATGTGTTAGCTCATTTCATAGTCTCATACAGGCTGTAAAGAAGAATTATCCCTGAGTATCTTAGAAGCAATAAAAAACTGTCAACTGAACTTCTTTAACCATTTTTAACTTCTAGTTATCCATTTAGTATTCACTCATGAACTCACTGTCAGTGTGAGACAGTTTGAGAAGTGTGGGATGAAAAGCTTTTTTCAGGGGATGTGACTGTAGAGAATGTAGGACACATGGAGGCAAGTCTTCACTGTGGGTGGTGACAGGTCTAATTTACTATATTAGATGAGGCCAAGAGGGATCCTCTTCTCCTCTTATTTTTATGGTACATTTAAATTAGACATATAAAAAGTGCATGAACTCTGCTTCTCTGATGATGTATTCTCAGGGCCTAAGATGAGGATACAGAGTAATAAGATAGGAAAAGTCTTCCACAAAAAGACAATGTCATTTTACCTTTCATAAAAAGAACAAAAATAGACTATGAAGCCTCCCAGTCCACAGCTAACTAAGAGATGAGTAGCTTCTTGACCCTCAGGCTAAGCAGACTCTGTGGTCTCTGAAGCCCAGCCTGGGGACATAGCTGCTAGCACCCCAACCATACACAGCTCCATAACTAAACCAAAGAATAAATGAATCAAAGAGGTCGTGTTTGAGAAAGTCAACAGAATAGATAATCCCTTATCTGAACTAACCAAAAAGCAGAGAGAGTATCCAATTTAACAGAATCAGAAATGAAAAGGAGGACATAACAACAGACACCCAGGAAATTCAGGTGATTATCAGGTCATGCTTTGAAAACTTATACTCCACTAAAAAGGAAAACATAAAAGAAAAAGACAGCTTTCTGAAAAGGTAATAATTACCAATATTAGATCAAGATAAGATTAAAGACTTAGACAGGCCTATAACACCAAAGGAATTTGGAGCTGTTATTAAAATTTCCCAAGTTAAAAAAAAAAAGCCCATGACCAGATGGATTCAGTGCAGAATTCTACCAATCACTCAAAGAAGAACTAATACCAATACTCCTCAAACTGTTCCATAAGGTAGAAACAGAAGCAACATTGCCAAACTCTTTTTATGAGGCTACAATCACCCTGATACCCAAGACACCCAAAGATGAAACAAAGAAAGAGAATTACAGACCATCTCCCTCTTGAATATTGATACAAAAATACTCAATAAAATTCTGGCAAAATGAATCCATCTACATATCAAAAACATCATCCACCATGATCAAGTAGGCTTCATCTCAGAAATGCAGGTATAGTTCAACATACAAAAACTGTGAATATCATCTATCATATAAACAAACAGAAATTTAAAAAACACCCATGATCATCTCAGTAGATGCTGAAATATATTTTGACAAAATTCAACACTCCTTCACGATAAAAGTCCTGGAGCTATCAGGAATACAGGGAAAATACCTCAATATAATAAATGTAATATACAGCAAGCCCACAGCCAACATCAAACTAAATGGACATAAATTCAAAGTAATCCTGCTAAAACAACAGAAATCTGTCCTCTCTCCCGTTATCTGTCCAATATAGTTCTCAAAGTTTTAGCTAAAGAAATAAGAGGACAAAAGTAGATCAAGGGGATACAAATTGGAAATTAAGAATTCAAACTATCTCTATTGGTAGATGACATGATTGTATGCATAAGTGACCCTCAAAATTCTACCAGGGAACTCCTACAGCTGATAGACACCTTCAGCAAGGTATCAGAGTACAAGATTAATTCAACAAAATCAAAAGCCTTAAGTTATGCTAAAGATAAAAGGACTGAAAAAGAAATAAGAGAAACATCGGCCTTTATTATACCTGCAAATAGCATTAAATATCTTGATATAACTCTAACCAAAGAAGTATTAGACCTGTTTGACAAAAACTTTAAGTCACTGAAGAAGGAAATTGAAGGGATATCAGAAAACAGAACGATCTCCCATACTCTTGGATAGGTAGGATCAACATAGTGAAAATGGTGATTTTACCAAAAGCAATCTACAGATTCAATGCAATCCTCATCAAAATCCCAACACAATTTTTTGCTAGCCAGCCTGGTCTTAAAAGCAAGTTTCAGGACAGCTAGGACCGTCACACAGAAAACTCTGTCTGGAACTTGCTTTGAAGATCAGGCTGGCTTTGAACTCACAGAGATTCTCTTGTCTCTGCTTCCCAAGTGTGAGCCATGGCTTCTTCTGCCTGTTCCTAGAGTCTTCTTAGTCTTGTAGCCCCACCCATACTTCCTGTCTGCCTTTTGCCAATCAGCACTTTTTATTAAACTTATAGGCAGGGGACAATTTTTGTAGCTTTTGGGTGGGTTCATAGTTGTCTTCCCTATCTCTTAAATTAATTGTGGTTTGAACTGTATGTGTCAGATATTTAAAAAATTACAGAAGCTAGCTTCCTGGGTCCATTCTTTTGGAGTGTTTCCCAACCCTTTATCATTACAAAATACCTATGATTTATGATGACGTATAGTTCTCCAATACAGCAAAAGAATGGATTCTATTTTTCTATTCACTCTGTTATTCCTGATTCTATGTTTTCATTTTTAATTATTTTTTAATATATCCTGACCATAGTTTCACTTTCTTTCTCTCTATAATTTTAAGTTTTCCAGTTCCTTTTAGTATGTTCCCTTTATCTCTTTTCTTTCCATTCCTGTGTTTTCTTCAGGAAAGAGGTGCACCACAGTAATATAAGGTGAACATCTCATAACAAGAAACAATAAGACTAGACACAAACTCTTATATCAAATGTGTGTGAAGCAACATAGTAAGAGGAAGAGTACCCCAAGAGCAGAAAACAGTCATGGACACCCCAACTCCCAGTGTAGTGTCTAATAAAAACAAGAATAAAATCCATTGCATACATGAAGAGGATAGGGTGATTGAGGTTCAGTCTCTTTGAGCCCTTATAAGCCTTCTATAGTTGATATTGGTGAACCATGTTCCCCTGGATTTCTCAAAGCCCCTGGCTTCTACAATTTTTCCAAGCCCTCTTCTGTAGGATTTCCTGTCCAAAAGAAGAGATTTTGTATTAGCTCGAGTTTTATCACTATAAAGAGATACCATATGACTTTTACATAGAAAATATGCCCTTGTACCTGACTTACAATTCAGAGGTTTTAGTACATTACTATCATGTTTTTTAAGCACACTGCTATGTACTGAGACATGGTGTAGAAGAGTAAACATTATACATGCGGATCAACAGGCATTAAGAAGTGGAAGTGAGCCAGTAAGCAGATTCAGCTAAGACCTCAAAGCACACCTCTAGGAACATGCCTCCCCTAAACATGCCACACCTAGTCCAACAAGGTCACAAATCCTCATGTTGCTACTCCTACTTTGAGGGTCTTATTATTTAAAACCACTACACACGTGAGGGAGGTTTTCAATTTAAACTCTACCTAATGTTTTGTTTCGAGTCTTCACATCTGCTTCAATCAACTGCCAGGCAAGCCTTTCTGATGAACACTGGACTAGACACTAATCTTTTAGTAGGTAGGAATATCGTTATTAATTATTCCATTGATTCTTTTTCTATGATTGATTTCTGGGGTATCCATTCTCTGATTCTAAGCATGCAGGTAGTATTAGGCATATGGTTACTCTGATGGGGTGGGTCTAAATTATGCCAGTTATTAGTTGAGAATCTCACAAATTCTGTGCCTCCATTGCTCAAGCACATCTTGAAGGTTTAGCCTACAAACCTAAAATACCTAGAACAAAAAAATGTGGCACCTCCTTGGTGGTCACAACCTTAACACAAAGCATTATTCCAAAAAGTTTACCAAGAAAATGTAGAGGAAAACCTGGGCATCTGTAAGACGTTCTCTGTCACTACTGGCTTCCATTGTCTACAAAATGAGAATATAAGCTGCTGGAGTATGTAAAGGGAAAAATTTGGTTTATATTTTTGTTTCCTTTTGGGACAGCGTCTGTTATTTATAGTGACCTGGATCTTGTAGTCAATCCCCAGCTCCAACCTCAAAAATGCTGTGGTTATAGGTGTGGTCTAGCAAGCCCAGCAATTTAGGTTACCTTTAACTCTATTTCTGTGTGTTTTATCATTATATGCTCTCACTATGTTATATATCTCAAATGGTGTATATCTCAAAATGTTACTTATAAGTGTTTTAAGAAAAATAAAAGCTGTTCGTGTAAATTTTAATTTGATTCCCAATCTGATTTATCATTAGAATTTTCAACATTTCCTAATTTTGATCATTTCTATGACTCAAATTTGCAGCACTGGGAATAGTTCTAGATACCAGCTCCAACAGCACTGGGTCCTAAATTATTTATAGAAGCTTAAATTATTTCTCTACTAGCAACCATTGCAAACATCTGTAAAAAGTCTTGCATCCTTTAAAATAGACACTTATTAATTTGGAAGTAAAAAGAGGTTTCCATAATAAATTTTCAGAACAATTAATGAAAAAAAAACATTCCTAATTTCTTTAACTGGTAGGTTGAGGTCTTCCCAACACCAAACTGAATTTCTTTTAAGTCTATAGTGACTGGCAAAATGATTGACACTACTTATGGAATCTGCTGTTTTATTTAACATTTTCTTCAGATCATGATCTTTTTCCATGAGTATAGTGAAGTGACCACATTGAAATTGGAATTTATCATGTGATAACTAGTTGTCCCCTTCTAAGAGTATTGTAAGTTTTACTGGGATAGTAGTATGAAACAGGATCGGTTCTCTCTTAGAGTCATTGAATCAGCTGTGTATACCCTTATGACTTTTTGTGTCTCACTGGATTAGTCATATATAATGGAGATAGTTGTATTACGTGATATTTTTCTCTTGCAGCATTTAGTGTTATTTTTTGTTCTACATATTTAACATTTTAGTTATGCTATAAGGTACATTTTCTCTCAAACCTAGTTGGTGTTGTCTTTATTTTTAGAATCTTTAGAGACTTCATTTTTTCTCAGTTAGAAACTTATAGTTATGTTGAAAACACTATTAAGGCCTTGTGATGGGATTCTTCATTTTATTCTAATTTACTATCGTTAGCTTTGATCATTTTGTAATGTGTCAGTATTTCTTGATTTTTTGAAAAGATGTTATAGATTTAACATTCCCTTCTCCCCCCCACAATCTTCTATCATATCACACCTTAGATTGTCTAGGCCATTAATTGTATTCTGATAAAAATGATTTTTTCCTGTGGTTGCTGATTAATTACAGAATTTTATTCTCCAGAATTACATCCATTTCTATTTAATTTATTGTTTCTATTTCATTCTTTATGTCTTAGTGTTTTTCATTATTTCATATGTTTGATTTCACTTGGTTTTCTTCAAGTGCTTTTGATTTTTAATTGCCTTTCATTCAAGTTGCACAAAGATTCATACATTTCTCTTTAAGTTTCTTAATATCTCTGTAAAGTAAATTTAATGTATTTCACTTGTGCTTCACCTGTGTTGGTATAGTTGGGCCTTTCTGCACTAACATATGTGACATTGTTGGTGACATATTGCATTGAATGCTATTGATTTTATTCTGTGGGAAAGGTAGACAGAAGTCTAGAAAACTTTCTCTAAAATTGACCACATACTCAGTCATAAAGTAAATATCAATAGATACAAAAATGAAAGTAACACCTTGTATCATATCAGATCATTATGGTATAATCAGAGTTAAACAACAAAAAAAAATCACAAAAGCCTAAAAACTCATGGAAATTGGTCATCTCTCACTTGAATGACCTCTGGGTAAGGGAAGAAATTAAGGAAGAAATCAAAGACTTCATGGATTTTAATGAAAACGAATCCACAACAATCCCAAACATGTGGGACACAATGAAAGCAGTGTTAATAGGAAAAACTCATAGCAATAGATGCCTAAATGAAAAATCTAGAGAAATCTCACTCAAGAGACTTAACACTGCAGCTGAAGGCTTTAGAATAATTAAAATCAAATTCACCTAGAAGGCATAGACAACAGGAAATAATCAAACTTAGGACTGAAATCAGTACAATAGAAACAAAGAGAACAAAATAAAAAAATCAATTAATCAAATAGTTGGTTCTTTGTGAAAGTCAACAAGATAGACAAACCCTTATCCAAACTAACCAAAAAGCAGAGAGAAAGTATCCAAATTAACAGAATCGGAAATGAAAACGGGGGCATAACAAGAGACAACCAAGAAATTCAGAGAATTGTCAGTTCATACTTTGAAAATCTATACTCCACTAAAATGAAAAACCTAAAAAATAGTACAGTTTTCTAAATAGGTACCACTTATCAAAATTAAATCAACATCAGATTAAAGACCTAAACAAACCTATAATACCAAAGGAAATTGAAGCTGTTATTTAAAGTCTCCCAAGTAAAAAAAAAAATCCAGGCAGAGTTAGTTAGTGGAGAATTCTACCAAACATTCAAATAAAAATTAATACCAATACTCCTCAAACAGTTCCGTACACTAAAAACAGAGGGAACATTGCCAAACTCTTTTAATGAAGCCACCATCACCCTGATTCCCAACCCACTCAAAGATGAAACAAACAAAGAGAATTACAGATCAATCTCCTCATGAACATTGACACAAAAGTACTCAATAAAATTCTGGCAAACCAACTTCAACAATGTATCCAAAAAAATCATCCACCACAATAAAATAGGCTTTATCCCAGAGATGATTATTCAACATACATAAAACTGTGAATGTCATCCATAATATAAAAAAAAACTTAAGGAAAAATCCACATAATTATCTCCTTAGATACTGAAAAAGCCTTTGACAAAATCCAATACTCCTTCCCGATAAAAGTCCTAGAGATATCAGGAATACAGGGAAAATATCTAAGTATAGTAAAAGTAATATACAGTAAGCCATCAAAATAAATGGAGATAAACTCAAAGTAATCCTACTAAAATCAGGTAAAAGACAAGGCTGTCTTCTCTGCCCTTATCTACTCAATTTAGTGCTCAAAGTTTTAGCTAAAACAATAAGAGAATAAATGGAGATTAAAGGGATACAAACTGGAAAATAAGTCAAACTATTTCTATTTGTAGATGGTATGATCATATACATAAGTGATACCCAAAGTTTTACCAGGGAACTCATACAGCTGATAAACACCTTCAGCAAGGTAACAGGGTACAAGATTAATTCAAAAAAACCAATAGCCCTCCTATACACTAAAGATAAAAGGGCTGAAAAAGAAATAAGGGAACCATCACCCTTTATAATGCCTGAAAATAGCATTAAATATACTAGGGTAACTCTAACCAAAGAAATACCAGACCTGCTTGACAAAAACATTGAATCACTAAAAAAGGAAATTGAAGAGTATATCAGAAAATGGAAAGATTGCCCATGCTCCTGGCTAGAGAAGATCAAGGGGGTAAAAATGGCAATCTTACTAAAAGCAATCTACAGGCTCAGTGCAAAATCCCCATCAAAATCCGAAGACAATTTTTTACATACCTATAAAGAACAACACTCATATGGAATAACAGGAAACCCAGGATTGCCAAAAATAATCCTCTTCAATAATATAACTTCAGGAGCCATCACCATCCCTAACTTCAAGCTATATTGTAGAACTACAGTAATACAAACAGCCTGGTTCTGGCATAAAAACATGCTTGTGGATCAATAGAATCAAATTAAAGACCCCAACATTAACTCACACAATGATGAACACCTGACTTTTGCCAGAGGCTAAAAATATTCAATGTATTCAGATAGTGTCTTCAAGAAAAGGTGTTGGCATAACTGAATGATAGTGAGTAGAAGAATGCAAATATATCCATTTCATCACCCTGTACAAAACTCAAATCCAAATGGATCAATGGCCTCAACATAAACACAGCTATACTGAACTTGATAGAAAAGAAAGTGGGAAATACCATTCAATGCATTGGCACAGGTGACCACTTCATAAATATAACACTCTTAGCACAGACACTAAGAACAATGAATAATAAGTGGGACCTCCTGAATCTGAGAAGCTTCTGTAAGGCAAAGGACACCATCAGATAGACAAATGACAGCCTACAGGATGGGGAAGGATCTTCACCAAGCCTACAACTGACAGAGGACTGATCTCTAAAATATATAGAAAACTCAAGAAAGTAGAGCCTAAAGACCCAAATAATCCAATTAAAACATGGGGTTCAGAGCTAAAAAGTGAATTCTCAACAGAATTACAAATGGCTGAAAGGCACTTAAAAAACTTCTCAGCATCTTTAGCGAGCAGAAAAAATGGAAATCAAAAGAACTTTGAGATACCACCTTACACCTCTCAGAATGGCTAAGATCAAAAACACAGCCTATGTTAGAGAGGATGTAGAACAAGGGGAATACTCCTCCATTGATGGTGGGAAAGTAAACTTGTACATCTACTCTGGAATGCAGTATGGTCATTCCTCAGAAATCTGGGAACTAATTTCCACAAGGATCCAGAAATACCACTATTGGGCATAAACCCAATGGATACACATTCATACCCCAAAGGCATTAGTTCAACTATGTTTATAGCAACATTATTCATAAAAGCAAGAACATGGAAACAACCTCCATGCCCCTCAACTGAAGAGTGGATTAAGAAACTGTGGTACATCTATACAATGTAGTACTGCTCACCGCAAAAAAAAAAAAAAAAAAAAAAAAAAAAGAAAAAAAAATCACATCCTAAAATTTTCAGGCAAATGGATGAATTTAGAAAATCTCCTCCTGAGTGAGGTAACACAGGCCCAGAAAGCAGAAAGATAGGTAAGGCATGTACTCACTCATTGGTAAATTTTAGATTAAAAGCAAAGAATACCCAAGGTGAAAACCACAACCACTGCACATCTTGGGATTAGAAGGAATTTAAGAGAGACATCCAAAGAATCCCCTCAGAAGAGAAAATCGGGAAGATCACCTTAACAAACTGGTGGCATAACAGGTTGAAACCAAGAAGAGTTGAGAACATATCTTGAAAGAAGGAGATGGTTCAGTGAGAGAAGCAAAGAGGGAGATAGAAAGAGATGGATATCACAATAGAGGAATCCAATGTGGGGATGGACAGAGATTAGGTGCTAGAAAATGTGGGGATATTTTCAAATATAATAAAAACAGTCAGAGATATCAGAGGGATCTACCCACAGTCAGTCTAGCAGGATCAGACAGTGATAACTCACACCTTTAATCCCAGCACAATTGAGTATCCTTAGAGTAGTGACCTCTGCCCTTAATCCAATCTTGAGTTTGAGGTCATCTTAGTTTACAGAAGGGGTTCCAGGCTCCCAGGCAGGAAGTGGTGGTGTCACACCTCAACTGATTGAAGAAAGTATTTAAGGCAGGCATAGTAAAACAGAAGAGGCAGAAGAAGCCAGGATGAGCCAGGCTGAGGAAGCTGGAAGACAGCTGGGTGAGATGTGACTGTGGTGTTTCTTCTCAGATATCTCTGCCTTTCCCAGAGATTTGGCCCTGAGTTTCCTTTATTTATGCAACAGCCTATTCTGCCACCTGAGGCCATGGGATGCCCTGACCCATGCTACCACTACTGAGAGCCATGTCTGCGTCCACGGCCCTGAAGAAGCAGCAGTCTGGGTAAATGTCTATGGTACCATGTTACCACCAAAGGACAAAGGGACATCCCTCTTCTGGACTACTGTCTGAGGCTATGTTTATGCCTAAGGACTGCACATAGTTGGCCCCACCCTTCGCCAGCTGCAAAACTCAAGAGAGCAGGCCCTGTCCCTCACTGCATTCTGTACTTGGGAGAGGTGGCTCTTTACCTACAGGAGCAGCACAGAAGAGCTCACCCTGGTGGCAGGGGTATGAGTGAGTCAGCCCAAGGGTATAAGCTCAGGAGAGCTGGTTCCTGTCTGCTGCCTAGGCAGCTTGGGAGACCTGGCACTGCCCCTTTTTAGCTGCAGCAGTTAGGAGAGCCCTACACATCGCCTGAGCAAAACAGTAAAGCTAGCCATGGTGGTATGGGTACTAGAGAGACATTCCCTCAGGCAAAAGAGCAGGAGAGCTGGCCTTGCCCCTTTAGATCTTTGGCTCTTGGGTGACCTGGTCCTGTCCCTTTCCAGGTCAGTACTAGAGAGCTGTCACAGATGATGTGAGCCAATATAGCTAGTTCTACCCCTTGACAGATATTTCAGGCCAGAGAGATGACCAACCCCTCACATGGGCAAAACTGGAGGATTAGCCCTGGTAGAGCAGCAGTAGGAGAGCAGTGCTCTGGTTAGCTACCACCCAGGCTAAGATCCAGGGTTGGCCCATCATGATATCTACCTCATCTAAGAACTTCTAAAGCATATGAAGAGGCCAGTCTGCAAGATCTCCATAACACAGGGCAAAAACAGGATGTTCAAGAGGAGTCCCCACAAGGAACCAGGACTGATAGTACAGCAGAAGCCAGAGGCCTTGAACTAGACCAATGACTCATTGCAATGAACATCTGCAGGTAATGCTGTTTGGGCAAAAGTGTAGGCTGCATGAAACACCATAGTTTCCACAATAAATTGTTTGTTGTTGTTTTTGTCCTTTTCTTTTTGTTGGGTTTCACTCTGGTTGTCCTGGAACCTGCTTTGCAGATAAGGCTAGCCTTGAACTCACTGAGATCTGCCCCCTAGGATTAAAGGTGAGAGTCACCAAGCCCTGCTCCTTTTCATCTTTATTTTTCATCATTTTAATTTTTTTGGCTGGAGAGAGTGGTGCATGGATATGGAGAAACAGGGAGAACAGGGAGATTAGGGGAACTGGGGCACATGGTATGAAATTCACAAAGAATAAGTTACAGAGTCTTTTTTAAGAGATTTTTTTCAAGAATGGGTTTTAAAGGAACTGGAGGTTTTGTTGTTGATTTGGTTTTTATTTCTTTCTTTGAGACAGAGTTTCTCTGAGGAACAACTTTGGCTATATTGGAACTCTGTAGATGAGGCTGGCCTATAACTAACTCAGAGACCCACCTGCCTCTGCCTCCCAAGTATTTTGTTTAGGTGCATGTGACACCACAACAACCTCTGGGATTGAACTTTAATGTCTTTGAATTCGTAAAGACTGCGAGCTCTTTAACATACTTTATGTCTTTAATATGAGATCTTGGGGATGGATGAGAAAGAAAGAGTTGTGGCTTGACAGTGATGTGTTTGTGTGTCAAGTTGACAGGGAGTCAATTGTGCCTCTGGATAGCGTTATCACAACCTGACACAAGCTGAAGTTGCCAGAGAGAATGACTTAATTTTCAGTTAAAAGAAGGCCTCTATAAGATGGGGCTGCAGGTCTCTGACAGAGCAGCAAGGGCTCTTAAGCACTACCCTCTGAGGTGTACAGAGTAATACAATGGGATCCCTCTCCATTTCCCAAATGCTAAAGATTCCCAATTCTCCAATACTCACAACTAGATCTGAGGCTCACAAGGGCTTACCCAGAGAGGGGGATTGCTGGTGTCTTTTCTCCGAGTTGGCTAGCTTACCTTCTGATGAGGCTTCTGCTTTCTCCAACTCTGTTCTTCAACTGGAAATGTGCTCAACCTGACTAATTTCTTTCTGGTGAATTTCCCATCTCTTTCTCGGCTGTTCTCACACTATGTTTGTAAATGTCTGGGTTTCGGCCGCTTTCTGTCTTTGCAATAAAGTCTGTCCTCTTTACCCAAGCTCTTCTCAGATGTTCATTTTGTAGGAAAAGTATAATCTGCTATCCTAAGAAGAAATTACTCTCATTAATTTGAAACACCCAACATAAATCAATAGACATTTATTGTGGAAAAAATAAACTGATACCAAGCTCAAGAAGAAGTTCCCCAATGTCAAATATCTCTAATGTTCTGTTATGTAGATGGGGGATTTGTGTCAAGACTTCCAGGTTTTAAGTAGGAAGAACAAGGCTTGGGTTCTGGGTGTACTATCAGTTTGGATATTGTAAACTATCACTTAACTTAAGGTGTGAGTATGGCTGATTAATATGAACAGGTCTTCTGGCTCTGTCCACATACTTCTTTATCTACAAAGCACGGTTGATGGTCTTTGCTTCTCAGAGTTTGAGATTTAAAATGAAAATGCAAAATTTTGTAAGCAAAATGGGTTTCAAAACTGGTAGCATTGAAAATATAACTAACATCTGAATAAGAAGGACTGCAGGCAAGCCTGCAGGGAAGTTTCTTATTTAGGGATTAATGGGGATGAGTCTAGTCACTTGTGCATGCTGCCATTCCTTGGCTGTTGGTCCTGGGTTCTATAAGAAAGCAAGCTTAGGAAGTCATGGAGAGCAAGCCAGTAAGCAGCTCCCTCCATGGCCTCTGCATCAGCTCCTGCCTCCAGGTTCCTGCCCTGCTTTTCTTCCTGTCCTGGCTTCCTTTGATGATAAACAGTGATGTAGAAACATTAACTAAATAAGCTCCTTCTTCCCCAAATTGCTTTGGCCATGGTGTTTCATCACAGCAGTAGTAACCCTAAATAAGACACTTGCACATCCAGTGGAGCCCACACCCACTCAGTCTGCAGCCCTGTCCTTTAGATGCCTAGGCCAACTGAGTACCTCTTCTTTACTGGACACAGAGTTTCTGATTTTTCTTGGGAACTGAGAAACTAACAGAGCCTTGGTACCTTCCCCTTGGGGCTGCAGACCAAAAGAAATTATATCTCTGCTAGCTGACGACCATCTTGGGAAAGGACCTTGAAGTTAGTGTTAGGCTGCTGCAAATGGGTACTCCTCACTCCTTCCCATTGCAGGGTAGTTCTTCTTGAAAGCCAAGGGTCTCCTTAGTCTTTAAAATTTCTGTCACATTTTCCAGCCACTCCCTCTTCTTATGTCATCAAGCAGAGTACCTCACTCTGCTCCCCAAGGTCACTGGAGCCCCAAACATTGTCTACCTGTGATAGGATTCAGGTGTTATTGAGGGAGACCTAGAGGCATAGCTTTGGGTTCTCAGGACCCTGTAAAGGGCGTGGCCAGTCCCCATTGAGGACCTGGTGCCATGCTACATGCCTTTTCTGTTTGCTCTGTCACTGCATGAGACAGTTCAACTCAGCAATAATTGTGTTTAAGGTTCAATTTTGTATCAGAGAGTGTTTATATAAGCCCCTTAATATATATTAGTCCTTTATATAATCAGTTACCACTGAATCATTTCTACAATATCAACCCATAGTTTGTTCAAGCTCCTACACAGAGGGCTCAGGGCATTTACTTGGTGAGGGCCTGGTCTCTGTTCTCAGATTGTTACTGGAAAAAATCATTTTAGAGTGAAAGCAATTGATATGTCCTTGGGAGAGACTGAACTACCTTAAATCCATACCCAGAAACCCTCAGTTTGCTTCTCAGGAGCTCAGCCACTCCCAGCTCAACAGAAATGAGGGAGAACAAAAGCTCTGACTTCTTAAATGTGACTAGAAACCTGATACAGGGAAGAACGACATTCTATAAACCATCTCCTGAGGAAAGTCCATTGATCCCATAGAGGAGGAAAATTCAATAAAATATCTAACACAAGGTTAAGTACCTGGCACATGGCCAATGGCAGAAAGTTTGCCCAGATTTGTGGGATAACATGGGTTCAATCTGCAACAGTTTAACAAAAGAAACAAATGCAAACAAGAGAATAATTTTTGCATGTCTTGTTCTTCTAATGTTATTTTTAGTTTATATATGAGTGCTGTGCAAGTACACCTGCATGTCATAAGAGGGCATCAGCTCCTATCAAGATGGTTGTGGGTCATCATGTGGGTTCTGAGAATTGAACTCAGGACCTCTGTAAGAACAGAAAGTGCTGTAAACCACTGAGCCTTTTGTCCACCCCACATGTCTTATTTTTGTTTGTTTGTTTGTTTGGTTGGTTGGTTGGTTGGGTGTGTGGGTGGGTGGTTGGTTGGTTTGTTGGTTGGTTTGTTGGTTGGTTGGTTTTTTGAGACAAAGTCTCACTATGAAGCCCTGAATATTCCATAATTAGCTCTATAGACCAGGATGACTTCTAACTAACTAAAATGTACCCCTGTCTCGCTGCCTCCCCAGTGCTGGGATATTAAGGGTGTGCTCCACCACAACCTGGATCATGTCTTAATTTTTCACACGGTCTCATTGTAAAGTTCTGATTGTCTTGGAATTTCATATGGAGACCATGCTCAACTTGAATTCATACACATCCACCTTCCTCTGAGTGCTGGGATTAAAGGTGTGCCCACTGTGCCAGGCAAAATGAATAAATGCTTTTAAAGATTAAAGTGGCTTAAGTCTGAGTGAAACACTCTCGAGAAAAGGAAATCTCACCAAGGTCCTCTCTAAAATCTAAGTTGGACAGACAGACCTGTGAGTTCTCCTCCCCAAATATCATTTTCTAACTGTTTATATTGGGAACAGGCAAAAGCAGCTTGTCTTAAGTAACCATTTGACTTCAGACTCCATTTAACCTGTAGGATTAAATACAGCTCAAGGTCCTAAGCACTAAGTTTCAATCCCTGACCAACCTCCTCCTTAAACAAGAGAAACAGTCTATTGTGCCTAACAGTGGCTGTGCATGCAAAGGAAAGTAGTAAGACAGACCCATACACACAAGAGAATGGGCTCAAACCAGTTGCCAAAGCATGCACATAACTTGCTTCCTTATGAGCAAACCTAGAGTCAGCTTGAGGCCCTAAAAGTAGGCAAAGCCCAGAGTTCCTGAACATGCAGAGTCTGCCTAGCAACAGATGCTGTCACACTCCTTGTCATGCCCAGCCAATGAGGGATGGCCTCCTGGCTAGAAAGTGGGTACATAAGACTCTCCCCATTGCTAAATAAATGAGCTTACAGTTTGCTTTTCAACTGACTCAACCATGTCTTCTCATTGCTTCCCCTCAGGGAACAGTAAGGGCCTAGGACAGATGGATTTCTGTGAGTTCAAGTACAGCCTGGTCTACAAAGTTAGTTCCAGGACAGCCTGGGCTATTATTACACAGAGAAGCCCTATCTCAAAAAAAGTCTATTATGCACGTTTAGTTCTCCAAAATATAGTTATTTCTAACAACAGAAAGAACAAGTGAATCTGGTTTGTTGGACTAAAAAGCTTCCATTCTGTGAAGGTCAACAATTACAGAAAATATAAGGAAAGCCCCTAATCCTGAGTGCTGAAAAAATTATAACTGTAACTTGGTACAAATGTCTGAGGATTTTGTGATTAAATACTTGCTTCAACAGGCATCCAGGGATGCAGTCAGATTCCTAGTCTGTACTGTTGTCCCTGAATGGTCAGTTTGTCATGCTGCCCAGTAATAAAATCGTGCTTTGTATGGCTTCTTATGTCTGCTTGCATTGTTTCAGAGTCTCAGACTCACAACACTTAACTTGCAGAAATCAGACAAAATAGGGTGCATCCAGAAAAAAAAATGGCCTCAGTTGTGACCTGTGATGTAAAGCTTGTTTCAGTCACCTCGTCCAGATCACTCATGGCCCCTCTGATCTAGACTATCTTTGAACTTTTCAGACATGAGTCTTTGCAGGCTGACAAGATAGCTCAGTGGATAAAGATGTTTGTCATTGAGCTTAATCGTTCCCTCATGATGAAGCAAAGAACCGAATCCCTGACCTCAAGTTCTGTTTTGACTATCCATAAGTACCTGCACACAAAAAATAAATAAAACGTAATTTACATATTTTTTGTGAGTGGTCTGCCTCTAGGGGCATCAGGCACACACAGTGCACACACTTTCATGTAGGTGAAACACATTAAATAAGTAAATCTTAAAATGTTAAGAAAGAAATGTAGAATAGAAAGATACCCCATGTCTCCTCGGACTTCTACATGTGTGAACTCAGGAGCATGTATGCATAAACAAATATACACATGTATATGATAGATATACAGACAGACAGATAGATAAGAAGTCCATGGATGCATCATATGGCGTACAAAAATATAGCTCCATTCACGTGGCACTTATGTGAAGAACAGAGGTCATATAGCTTAAAAACTGGATGTCCCCATAGAGTCCGTTCCCAAACAGGTCCTGAGGCTGAGCCTAATCCTGCCTAAGTTAAATATAGTCTGGATAATTTAATGACACATCTTAAAAAAAATTTCATATTTATGGCAGTGTTGATTACAATACAGTTCAGTAGTAGATACATTCTATACACACAGAAACACACACACATACACACACACACACACACACACACACACACACACACACACACACACATTATGCCCCTGTGTTGGGGACATAAGTATTCAGGAATGAGTCTTCATCACAGAGGGTAATTTCTGAGATGAATAGAAATGTCTGTCCTGGTCTCTTTTGAATTATTTTAGTTTGAAGTTTATTTTGTTAGATTTTGCAATGGTTATATCAGCTTGTTTCTCATTACTATTGGATTGGAAAGTCTCTTCCCAACACTTTACTCTGAGCCTGTGTACGTCTTTGAATTAGAGGTGTATTTCTTGTATTCAGCAAAAGGAAGACTTCTGTTTTTTTTTTTTTTCCATTGTGTTAGGCTATGTCTTTTATAGACGAATTAAGTCCATTGATATTAAGGTATATTCATGACCAATGATTGTTATTTCCTGTTATTTTTTGGTGATATCTTGTTTGTATACACCTTTAGGTTATACTTCTATGAGATTATTGATGTTGGCTCTATGGCTGTCTCTGATTCCCTTAGATTATAGTAATCCCTTTATTGCACTCTGTATGGTCGGTTTTGTAAAAAGGCATTTTTTAAAGTTTCATAGTGTCATTGTTTGCTTTATTTATGGTGATGGATAGTTGTACTGTGTATAATTTACTTGTATATAGTTAGCAGCTATACTCTTTTAGTGTCTGCATAACACCTGATCTGGACCTTCTTGTTTAATTGTTTCAATTGAATAGTCAGGTTTTATTATGATGGGTCTGTCTTTAAAGGTAACGTGGACTCTTTCCTTGGTAGCTCTTAGCATTATTTTCTTTATTGTATATGTGTAGTGTCTTTCCTATGTGCTTGACAAAATATTGGGGGGTTTTCATCTATCTGGGTTCTGTAGGATTCTTGTATGTTTATAAACATTTCCTTTTGAGCTTAGGAAATTTTTATTCTATAGATTTGTTGAATATACTTTCTGTGCCCTTAAGCTGGTATTCTTCAAATTCTTTGATTCCAATCATACTCAGGTTTGGTCTTTTCTTGGTGTTCCAGATTTTCTCAATGTTTTCTGTTATGATTTTTTTGGTTTTGGTATTTTCTTTAACTGGCATATCTATTTCTACTATTGAATCTTCCACTCCAGGGATTCTTTCTTACATCTCTTGCATCTCTTTCTTACATCAGGTGGTTATGTCTGCATCTAAGTTCCAGTTTGTTTTTTCAGGTTTTGTTTTTCCAGCTCTGCTTTGGCTTGTGCCTCCTTTATTACTTCTATTTCAGTTCTTAATTAACAGAGTGTTTATTTTATCTCTTTTTAAAATTTTTCTTGGTTTTCTTTATTTTTTGCAGGGATTTGTTCATCTCTTCCAAGTTTTTGTTTGTATTTTCTTCTATTTCTTTAAGAGAACTTTTTATATCCTCTTTTAAAGCTTCTTTTATATTCATAAAGTTGTTTTTAAAGTCACTTCCTTCTATCTCCTATTCCTTGCTATGCTCAGATCTTGAAGCTTTAGAACAATCTACCATCTTGTTGATCTTAATATTGTTATATCTACTCTTATACTGGCTTCTGACATTCCTTCCTAGGTCACTCATAGTTCGCTCTTGGTCAGCTCTTAGTTGTGAGCCCATGGGCTAAATATCTCCAGTAATTGCACAGGATGATTCGTTGACTCTTCATTGAATATAGGCAAAAGGAGTTGTGTGCATCTGGATATCCAAGGGGTCATTCTTAGTTGTGTCTTAGCTGACACTTAGTTGGCTCTTAGTCACCTCTTTGTCATCTGTGGCCCATGAGGGAAGCTTATGTGTTCTCTAGTTGTCAAAGTGTAATGATGAAGATTGCAGTTTGGGAGGGGTTGGTGTGTGGGATGTCCCTCCTCCTGTGTTTTGCTAGATACTGGACTTGAGGTATTTCTCTCATATATCCTTGGTTTAGGGCAGAGATGCGAATTGATGGGGTGTCAGGGTCAATTTCTATGGGCAGGTTGCAGAGATCCTATTCCAAACCCAAGCAGGCTTCACTGACAGGTCTAAACTTCAAGACTTACCACTAGCTTGGATTAGTTGTCCCTGTAGATTTCCCCCATCATATTCTTGACCCCATGTGCTCTCACAAATCTTCTTCCTACACTGTGACTGGATGCCAGTAGCTCAGTCTCCTGCTTGAGTATATAATTCTGCCTCTGCTTTCATAAGACACTAGAAGAAGGCTCTAGGAAAACAGGTATGGTATTCAGCAATCTAACTACCTGGGAAGTCCAATTCAGGTTCCCTCCAGACTATTGCAAGAAGTCTAAGCTAGGCCTCCTAGTGGATTCCTGGGAATATCTCTAGGAGGAAATTAATCCATCAGATGTTATCCTTCTCCAGTGAAAACATGGCACAAGTGAAATTTGATTAATTTATTTATTCACTTAAACATATGTTATAAATAAAACAATAGGTTAATACATTTTACTAAATCAGGAGAGAAGCTTTTATGCCAGGTGTATTAGCTGACACCTAGAATCTCACTACTTAGGACAAAAATGCATAGCTAGAATTTATAGACCAGTTGGAACTATAAAAAGAAGTACTCTCTTTCAAAAATCTATACTATATGATATAATGGTTATAGAGATTATTCATTTAAATAAAAATGAAACAAACACAACAAAACACAAGGTCAATAGACACTTTCTACTCTCATGCTAAAATTAATGCCATGAATTGTAATAACAGAATTGTGGAGACAGAAGTACACTGAATACACAAGGATACATGAAATTAGGGTTTTCTCGGCAAACAAAACACAACTGTAGTTGCAACAGCCTGTGATTTTAAACTCTTGCTATTTCAAGGCAGATGTCAGGACACTCATGCTTGTGATTTCTTAAAAGAAATCAAGGAGTGAGAAGTGCTCCATAAAGTACGGTTGGGAAAATTGATCTAGAGCAGCATCCAGTTCACAAAGTTGATCAAGAAAGAGCTGGTCCTCCATGGCAGTGGAGCCTTGATCTTTCTCTGTGGCTGAAATGGTACTGACTGGTTCTGTCTCTTTTACTCTTCCAGCATCTTTGGTATCTGTTTCAGGAGCCTCTACTGAATTTGGGCTGGGAAGTGGAGAATGAATTGGTTCCAATGTTTGGGCAGTGACTGGATATGCAGATGACACACATTGGTCAGACTGACAGGAGATTCTGCCTCCCTCTGCTTGGCCTTGGCCATCATGTGACCAATTCTGAGCTTCAGACAAGATAAATTCATTGATCTGACTAATGGAGAAAACAGACTCTGGTTCTGAGAATATACTTGGGCTGAGTGGAGGAGGAGAGCTGACACGGGATGGGCTGTGTGACATGGAGTAATTGAATTCTGAGTCTGGAGAAAGAGTGGAGGGGCTGACTTGAAGAGGAGAAATGAAGCCAGATTGTCTCAAGGACCAGGAATCTTCACTGTCACAGGCTGTGGGAATGACAGAGGCACTGGAACTGGAAGATTCAGCACTTGAGTAAGGACCTCCCTTCCAGGAAAGCACTCTAGCCTTCTTCTGCAGCTTCCTCTGCTCTCTAGATCTCTTTCTTTTATTCTTGACATCTTCATAGGTCTGGTGAGTTTTTGGAAAGATGGCTTTTTGGTCTAAAGAATTATCCAATGGCCTGAAATGAGGAAGAGAGTTCACAACTGGTGGTGTCTGATATGTAGTGAAGACAGATTCTGAATGTGGGGTAATATTCACATGTCTGAGTACAGCAGAAGGGCTGACACCCAGTGGTCTCTCATGTATACCCTCTGAGCTGGGCAACCTGGCAAGAGGATCAAAATGTTCAGATGGCCCAGACCTATCCTGTGATTGATGATCTCTCCTCACAGACAGTTCATTAGCAGGTTGTCTCAGCCTCTGCTCCCTTGCTGGGCTCTTCCTGAAGCAGAAATCCTCAGCAGCCTGATCAAGACTGGATGAGTTAGGTATCTGTTTTGGAGAACACTCACGTCTTTGTCTCTGGGAGTCTGCACTTGCAGAGGTGTCAAGAAGAGGTGTCAGGGAGGTGTCAGGGAGGGCAGCCCCAACATGAGATCCAGACCCCAGCTTCAAACAAACTTCTTGGGCATTCTGATTCTCCTTAACCCTTCTATTCTCCTTAGCTCTTCTATTTTTGAACCAGTTCTGGAGACAGAAAAGAAAGAGAAGATCAATAGAATATAGTGTCCAATTTAGTTTGCAAATCTGAAAATGGTGGAGGAAAAGCCTTGACCTTGGTGTATATCCAGCTCCTATCACAAACTTCTAAGTTCATTACACCCAAGAATAAGAAAACGAGATGATCTGGACCTAAAACACAGAGACTAAGGGGTCTTCAATACAAAGCTGAGGGTTTAGAGGGCAGACATAATGTCTAGGTCACCAAGAGACTTTGGGGAAAAATCATCCCTCTGCATTGCACCAGATTCTGCACTAAGGTGGTAAGCATTCCTTTACAACCTACTAATGAACCAAGTAGCCAAAATAATGGAGGGACCCAAAAAGCACAGAAACCAGAGAGGTTTTTTGGTTGTTGTAGTGGAGAGAGGCTATATGACTAGAAGAAAGGAAGACATGAGAGAGGACTTACCCTGATACTGTCCTTGGTCAAGCCACATCTCTGAGATAATGCCATGCATTGCTCCTGGCTCAGGTATGTGCATTTGTTAAAATGTTCTTCAAGGACCTTCTTTTGTTCTGGGGTGAACACTGTGCGTTTCATCTGCTGCCTTCTTGGATCAGTGGGTGTATCTTGTGAACTCAAAGGGTTTTGAGAAGCCAGGATACCTTGTAGAGATGGTGGAACCGAGGAACTTGGGGAAACTTGGATGCCTTGATTCACAGAGGGTGTACACCATTTGTTACTTGGAAGGATATTTGGACCTCCACTCATTTCAGACAGTCAGGGGAAGCTCTGTGAAACCTAAGAACCTGGGATCACACAGGAATTTGATTCCATTTTGAAATTGTTTTCATTTTAGAAAATACATGAGATTAAAAACAGAAAAAGAATAGAAAAGTTCCCATAAAAGATTTTTTTTAAAAAAATGAGATCAGCAGTTGGCCTTGGCAGGAAAAAGTACAAAAATGTATTATATTTGGACAAACAAAATTGGGTCTCAAGAGCACTTCATATTTGAAACACACATACCAACTCCTGAGTGTTACCAAAGCACTTAATTTAGCCCCCTCCCTGCCAAATCAGTTTAACCTTAACCTTTGTATTATACTTACACTTATTTGAGGGATCAATTCTCTGGGAAATCAGAGGAATCCTGTGACTTATTCAGATTCCTTTCTTGTGTTTGA
Source organism: Phyllotis vaccarum (assembly GCA_033318265.1). Lineage (NCBI taxonomy): Eukaryota > Metazoa > Chordata > Mammalia > Rodentia > Cricetidae > Phyllotis > Phyllotis vaccarum. The sequence continues at coordinate 13,076,947 of JARWLC010000018.1, forward strand.
CTTCCACTTCAGTTTACAGGGCTTAAATATCTTCTCCCAGGAGGCAATTGTCTAAGCTCCACCCACTCCTTGACTCCTCCCTCCCAACACCAAGAGAATTCCATTACCAATGCCTACCTTTTTAGGACTTTCTACCAAAACCTAGAGAGATCTAATCATACTGATTCAATTGTAACTGGTGTGTTTTCTTTTCTTATTTTAAGTCAGGGTCTTTCTATTAACTCGGGGTGTTCTAAAATTTACTATGTTGAGTAGATAAAATCAAACTCACAGACATTATTTTACCCCAATTTCCTTAGTGCTAGCCTTAAATGTATGGGTAACAGAGGACAGTTCTAGATTCAGTCACAAAAATCTGAATTTTAATGAATGTAAATGTAAATTAAGAGAATATTGAACCTACCATCAAGGCCCTAAAGTCCAGAAAACAAATTTGTACATTTCATGCTGCCAGTTTTGAGAGCCTTTACAGTTAGTTGCCACATATGACATACGTTATTGATGTTGGTATTATTGATTGCTTCTACATGCCAGATTGAGATCATAGGAATGTTTCTATTAGACACACAGAAAGACCAGGAGTTGAAGGCTGGTGTAGACTAAGTGTATAGTAGCTCCTATGTCTGTGTACTACAAGGGATCCTGTAAAATTTCCAAAGGTATCAGGCAACAGCAGGTAAAAATCTTTCTAGAATTCTCTAGCTGTTATAAGGAGATGAGGAATTACACATTTCTCACATTATCACAGGATATATAAGAGCCAGATCTGGAGTCATAGAAATGAAATCACAGCTACAGGCATAGCTGGACCTAAAGAGACACACTTTCAAGGGCTACAGAGTAATTTAAGTTGGAGTAGAAATATGTGACCACAGCTCTTCATTTGTAAAATACAGGGGGTGAACCCTAGATTTATCTAATCTTAATGAACGAAATGCATCCTGACAAGGTCTCCAAGCTTTTAATAAAAAGGAAAGTTCCTAAGGAGAGAAAAATAGTACATGATTCAATTTTTTTGAGGAAAACATGACTAAAGGAAAATTAGATGGAACATTCAAGGTGGCTTGGATGGACCTTTGAGCCTTCTCTTTGCTCGTTTGACAACTCAGAGACACACCCAGTTCAAGAAGATTTCTTTTGAAGTCTTTTAACTATTTTAGAAACAACATTTTTTGAGTGTTGTGGAATCACTTGTGGCAGTGAGTGGACAAGTTTCCGGATTTCTTTTCTGTAAATAAATTTTCAAGATGAATCATATTATTCACCCATAAATATAATTAACGTCATTGTTTCCACAAAATCCACATATGATCACAGGTAGGGCAAGAGGTTGGAAACAAATGTATTAGAAATTCAAAGAAAATGTTCTCTATACAGCAAGGTGGTGATTATTACATTCTTAATAAAATGGGACTGGAATATTAGAGAAATGAACACCCACAGTCAAACCATGAATGGCAGAGAGTGGAAATGCCTGCCTTTAATTCCAGCATAGGAAGGTCGAAGTAATAAACTCAAACCTTTAATCCAGCTTGGGGATTGAGGATTGCTCAGTGGTGACTCATATCTTTAATCCCATCATTAAGGAGACAGAGATCCTTCTGTATTTCTGTTATATAAAGTCCTAAGTACCAAACAATAACAGCTCACAACTTTAATCCTAACTCTTGATAAAATGCACCCTTAAACCTAGAAGTGAAAACACTGGGTAGAGAAGGTATAGAAGGAAGTTATAAGCAGATATTCAGACATTGTGCAGTAGCAACTGGACATGAGAAGGACTCTTGATCATAGCATTTGCTCCTGTTTAGCCTGAGAAGATAGCTGGGTGAGAACTGAGTGTGGTCTGTTTGATCTCTCTGATATTAAATGGGTTCCCCAACATCTGGGCTCTGGGTTTTCTTTAGATAACAAATAGAATTCATGTAATTAAGCAAATTAAGGACAGCACAGGTTTTGTGAGTCTCTCAAATCCATTAGTTAATGGGTCAAGATAAGAATGTAAAGGCAACTTCAGCCATGTAGGTTATTGCTACCCTTAGCTATAGGATACAATGTCTCAAATTGTAGGAACCAGGCATGTTTATGAGGACATGTAATACCAGCACATAACATGGTACCTGGACAGTGGGTTAGAGATGGATTATCAGAATGTGGACATAGAAAGATCATGAATATAAGGTTTTCTGTGGGTAGCTGGTATTTTCTAGGCCAGCCTGGAATACATGAGATTCTGCATTCAAGGGAGAAAGAGCAGAGTTTGTGTCACATACTTTTAATATTAGTGTTCAAGAGGCAAATGAGCCTGGAACTCTGGGTATTGGAAGCCAAACTGGTCTACATAGAAAGTTACAGAAAAGCTAGGGCTACAATTTGACCCTTTCTCAAAGGACAGAACAAACAAAAGATGAGAGGGTCTGAAACATCTCTATTAAAGTGTGAAATACAATTCTGGGGAAAAGTCTCTGGGGTCATGATTTATGTGCTCAGCAACAAATTCATGCCATCTACATTCACTGATGTTCATTGAAAGCCCTGGGTACCACCTACCATCACACAGCCCTGGGGTGTAAAGCAGGAGTATTCAGATTTGTAAGTCATCTTTGCCTGACAAGTATTCTATTTTCCTTACTATCAGGCAAAAATTTCAGTGCCTTTTCTTGCTAATTAAACAATAGTTGTTTTGCCTCATTTTATTTTAAGTGGGGACATTTTTATTATCACAAACTGTACTAGAATTATTATGTTGACATGGATGATCTTAAACTAATACACATTAATTGTCCTCATGCTCCAAGCTTCTAGCATTAATGGAATGAGTCAACTGAGGTTCTATCACATAACAGAGAAACCAAATTTTTAAAACAATTTTGAAACCCTAACTCTAAATATAATGGTGATTGTATTAGTGTTTGTCTCTTACATGTGATAATCTTAGTTTCCCTATAATAAGTTATTTTCCATCTTTTACACCATATGGAGGGGTCCTTCACCCCTTACATGTATGAGATAGCCAATGCTGATCAAGGAAGCAATATTTCCATGAACCAATTATTTGGCACCTAGGTCTGGGGGTTCACAGTGTCAAGAATTGTGGTACTTTCTGGGTTGTCATGAATAAGCTGATCAGTCGGCAGTTTTCATTTTCAGTCATCCAGAATAACTAAGACTAATAAGCAAAGTCCTGCATATACACACTTCTCATATGAGACCAAAACATAGTCAATGGTTTATATTTCCAAAATATTTCTAATTACCTAACTTCCATCCAGAAGTGCAAAGAAGAAGATGCAGAGACCAAGGCTAAGGACTGGACTGAGCTCCCAGTCCATGGCAATGAGGGGGATGACATAGTTGCTCTTCTATTGCTCTGAAGAGACACCACGAGTAAGGCCAGTTGTCGAAAAACCTTTAATTGAGCACTTGCTTACACATAGAGGGGATAAATTCATGATGAAATCATGATGTAGACTGTACAGGATATGGGAATGTAGCTGGAGCAGTAGCTGAGAGCTATTATCTGAACCACAAGCAGGAGGCAGCCATCTTTAGCCTGGGACAAGCATAGACTTTATAACCCTCAAACCCACCCCATTGACATACCTTCGCCCAGAAATCCTAACCTCATAATCCTTCTTCAACAGTCCACTAACTGAAAACAAACCATGAAATACATGAGTCCACAGGGGTCATTCTCATTCAACCATGATGCAGAGATCACTATCTGCTCAATGTATACAATAACTAGAATGGAGTTTTCGTATTCTAAGGGAGCTTGACCCAAATATGCACCATTGATACATTGTTTTAATGGCTATGGATTTGCTCCACAACAGTCTGCAGCATCTGGACACAATTTCTGGCTCCTGTGAAGCAGAAAAACTAATCCGGGGGAAAAACAACTGCCTATTATTAGGTTTAATGTCATAGCAACTGTCCTGTTTATAAAATTGATGACACTGTTCTCCAAATGGAGGCTAAATATATGGTCATTCCTCCTGTTTATTTCTGCAGCAGACATGAGATCTCTTTGCACTCTATCATCTAGATAGGTGTAGGTGTTAAGGAACATTAACTCAAGTCTACAGTATACCTATATTAAGATTCTGATCCAGATAAACAGAAAAGGAGCTGACTTAACTTTAACCCTGAGAAAAATTAATTAGAACACCTTTGCAAAGAATGTGCTCCATGGAGAAATGAGGCAAGTCAAATATGTGGTCCACTACCACTGGACCTATCAAGTTATACCAAGAGATCCTGTTAAAGTCATATACAGAGTGATGTGGGAATGCCTTTCTGTGAATATCAATCTTTAAATAAAGGAGCTGTTTGAGCCATGACAGGCACCATAGAAGAAGTAGGAGTAGAAATCAGAGCACAGTTAGGAGAAGCAGGGCAGTGTCAGGCAGATCAAGCAAGCGGCCCAAGTAGGAACATGTAAGGAACACAGGTGAACCACAGGCCAAGTGGCAGACAGATTAATAGAAATGGGTTGATTTAAGATGTCAGAGCTAGCTAGCAAGCAATGTGCCTGAGCAACAGAGGCTGGCAGCTATGTGTCTCGCTTGGCAGGTTTGTGGTTCTGCACCTCTGGCCACCCAGGATCATGAACTCCACTGCAAAACAGAGAAGTAAAGTTTCCTTTCTTCAAGGTCATTTAGGAAATGGAAAATTAATACACATCATCTGGTTATAAGAACCAGAGAAATTGCTAAGAGTTTGGTTGGAGATTCCCAAAGCCCTATATCCTTTCTTCTCCCATGGCTTGTTATCCTGCAGAGGAATTTCTATAGCCAGAAGAAAAAAAGCTAATTCATCCAACCAAGATGTTCCCTCATTTGGGAGTCAACCTCAGACAAGGTAGTTAGCATCTACCTGGGAATTTTATGATTTGAAAGTGAGCTGGTGACTGTAAGAAGTTTTTCAATCTAAATCCCTCCAGGAGGCCAGATAGGCTTCCTTGTCTATAGCAGGAAGCCTTGACCAGTGTGTCCTACAAGTAACTCAGGTCAATGCCAGCAGCAAGAGCTGGAATACCTGGTGATGAACTTGAACAAAGCAGCCATTCACAGACCAGACATAGAGCAATTCAGGGAAACTACCCAGAGAAAGGGTGTGTTCAGAAATCAAGGCCTGAGGGCAGAGGCTGATCTTGTTTTAGCCACACCCTCAGACAAGCTTGGCTTCTCCCAATTGGACAGCATCACTGAGATGGGCATGGAGAGTCTTCTGACATGATTAATTCTTTGGAGGAATTTAACATCGTTGGCTTGTTTAGGCAATTATTTTGAACTCTTCTGCTGAAAAATGGCTGGATAATTGGCTTTTAGCACCTCTCCCAAGAAAGACAAGTCAGTACAAATGGCTTACCTGGGATTGGACCTGTGTGGCAATGGGTAATAGGCATGCCAGGTGAACAGGCATTGTCAGACTTGAAAATATGGGTGGCATTGGCCCAGGGGATTGGCAGTTACACCCTGAATGTTGCTAGGATTGGACCTCAGGTACCAAGGACTTCATTCCAGGTTCTACAGGGTACTCTGTTTGCTGTTGCACTGCCACTAATACCCTAACTTCTGAGGTATTTCTTGCAACTTTTGTGGTTGAGTGTTTATGCTGAAAGGAAATGTCACTACCCTAGGTCAAATTCAGTCACTGGTACAGGTCTCTGGAATAGCGAAAAACAATCTCCTCCCTGCACAGGAAATGGTCAGTCTCATTTTTTTTAAATTATGCTTTGCCAAGTGCTAGATAAAAAATAATAATTTCTTTATATTTGCTTGCTACCATGACACATACTTCTTTGCAGTGTGCTAGCTGTAATTTAGGCTATAGGAAATGTCTACAGAGGCACTGAAAAAAAATTCCTACTTTGAAAACCTAAAGACTGTCAGGCCAAATCTCTTCTGAGTAAGAAGTCACCATCTTGGTGTTCCCGAATCTCGTATAAGGTTTATATAGATATCTGTTATGGAAAACCTCTGTGTTAGAAGTAGATAACAGGTTTTGGTGCCACATTATCACAGTTTGAAATAAAATGTTCTATATTTTACGATGGAGTCTGCCTGATGAGACATCTTTATGCAGATAGTCTGCTGTGTTTGAAACAGAGAATGTTCCAATAGCTCTGATAGGGACAATGTAGAGACAGATTTTGGGTGTGAGGCCCAGACAAGTTTTTGAGATTAAACTTGGATAAAATTAGGTTTTTCAGAAAATATTCTAGGTGGGTTGTTTGTGTTTTGATAAGGGTGATTAAATATAGCAGAGTGCCAGGAGAGATATGTGTCAGTGGCTCAGAGTGTGAACTGCTCTAGCAAAGGGCAGGATTTTAATTCGCTTAATCTAATTGATGCAATCTTATGTCTCTCAACCGCAGTAACTCCTGATCTTGGGAGATCTACAGTCTCTGTCAGGTACCTGCACTTAGGTATGCATAAATATACCTCATATATTTGGGGTATTTTGAGACAAGTTTTCTTTTTGTGTTCCAGACGGTTCTTGAGCAGTTTCTGAAGATCAAGTTGCATAAAGCTCAGATATTAGCCTGAATCAGCCCCCTTAGTGTTGGGATTATAATCCTGTGCCACCACGTACAGGCACAAATTTGTAATTTAAAATAAAACTGTAATGTGTTAAATATTCAAAGCCAGGTGTGGTGTTACCACATAAGATCACAGTGCTCCAAAGGGAGAATCCCTGGAATCTCTGAGAGATTCATGCCAGTCTACTCTAAATAGTTGGTTATAAAACAGTCAGAAATAGAGATCATATCTCAATAATTAAATACAACTACATTTGATAGATGCTGTAGAAGTATAGAATTTCTAAATTCTGAGGATATGATAGGAATGTTCTAGAATGTAGGGAAATGACAGTTCTGACCCAGCGAAAAACTTCTCTTCATAAATGCGTAAACTAGGACTTAAGCATCAAGGGCCTGGCAGTCCTGGTTCTGTGTTTATAGCTGTGTAGTGAAGGGCATCTCAGAAATTTGAGAATTTTAAACCTAAGTTCCCTAGATTACTGCAGGAGAAATGTGGGTGATTATATTGTTGCACTGTAAATAATTGTCCCACCCACTGGTTTAATAAAAAGTGATGGTTGGACAAAGGCAGGCAGGAAGTGTTGGCAGAGCTACCAGACTAAGAAAAGTCTGAGAACAGGAAGCACAGAAGAGAATGCCAGAGAGAAGCTGGAAGAAGCAGAGGACAACTATGGTGCTCTAAGAAAAGGTACTGAGCCACATGGCTAAAGAGGATAGGAGTCATAGGATAGATGAAGGGTAGGGAGCTAACAAGCTATATGCCTGGGCCTTAGGATATTCAGCCTAAAATACATTGTAAGCATCATTGCGTCTCTGTGGGTCTGTGGGTCTGCAGGTCTAAACCTAGAGTCAAGGCTCAAAAGTCTGGGCCAGAAACCTCCTACTACAGAGAAATTGTTAGCTTTTAGGTTTTTAAGAAGTAAACTGAGACTTTTCCAATTTAACATTTATCTTTGAAATTTAAGTTATAATGTTTTTCTTAATGCAGCTTCTGTTGTAAAAGTCAAGCCCCATTCTTGTTCTCTTCACCACCCAAGACAGCATTTTACTCCTACTAAACCAGCTGTTCTAGAACTCAATTTATAGACCATGCTGATTTCAAACTTGGGAATCTACATGCCTCTACTTCCCTTATATGACAAGATGCCTCAGAAAATGATCAAAGGAGGCATGTGGAGAAATACAGAAGATGAAATTCTGGAAGGGGCTACAATGACTATGGGGAAAGCGAGGTCTAGCATGGCCTCCCAGATTCATAGAAAATCAGCAGAGCAGTGAAAAGCCAGATGGTATGAATGGCTGGATCCAAGGATTTAAAACATGGTGGGGTCTAGAGAAGAGGAGAAAAAGCTCATGCACTTGTCCAAACTGAAGCCAACATAATCTAGCATCAACTTCTCTAATCAGGGGAAGAACAGCAGCCCAGTTCTTGGAACATTATGAATTCCACCAAGACAAAACTCCTCTGGGGGACAATGAGGAAGAAACAGATGAACTTGGACAATGAAACCTGAATAGATAAAATCCAGAAACCAAACAAGCTTGGCCTGATCAAGTTGATTTACTCACAAAAAAAGTTAGATACTCTTTTTAAACTTGCACCATTTTAGACATTGGTTTCAAAACTATGTATTTACCTCACAAGGTCTTCAGAGTGTGTCCTAAAAGACCTAGAGGTAATCCTCACATATTGTGGCTCCTGTAATGCAAGAGAACTGAACTTTGACTCACAAACTGCCTCTAGTTAGGATTAAAATCATCCTAAAATTCTTGATTATAAACACGTGTGAGACTGTTATCCAAATGGAGGCTACAATTTAAGGCCACTCCTGCTGAGTATTTCTAAGCAGACATGAGATCTCTTTGCACACTCTCAATTTGACAATTGTAAGGGTCAAGGTGCATTAACTCAGGTTTAAAAGATACCAATAATAAGGTGCTTAGCCAGGTAAGCAGAAAACACAGCTCTCTTAATCCTAAGACTTAAGACAAAATTACTTAGATCATCCTTGCAAAGAATGTGCTCTAGTGGGAAATGAGGGAGGTCAAACATGTGGTCCAGCACCACTTGACCAAGCAAGTAATGGCAAGAAAAGCTGCCAAATTCATACACAAATGTGAAGCTTCTTTGCTTCAAGGTCATTGTAGGAACCTGGATATAAAAACACATCATCCTCTGGTTCCAAGAACCAGATTAATTCCTGTGAGATTGTTTGGAGATTCCCACAGCCCTGCAGCCTGCTTGTGCCCATGGTCCAGTCCCTGGAAGAAGAGGTTCTAAAGACAGAAAAGGCAGAATAACCCTGAAATCAAGATTTGCAAAACAGAGTCTCATGAACTTGAAAAGTTTCACAAATTCAAAAAACACAATCTTTGTGAGGAATAAAAAAATCCTTGGAATTGAAAAAGTGCTTTACCATATGCAGATCTGATAAAAGAACAATACTCAGATATATAAAATCTCAAAATAGTTTGTATCAAAAATATTCAAATTTTAAAATAGGATAGATATCTAAACCAAGAGAAAGATACTCAGAGTGCTGAGACACACTTAAAGAAATGATCTTTTATCTTGTCTTTCGGTATAAAGTGTTGAGTGGGTGAGAGTTGTCTCTTATATCCTTTTTAAAATAGTAATGGAGGCGTAACAGATCTGGGAGAGAGTTTATGTAGAGGGATGTGATTGTGAATACACCACAGTGTTTATTTTCACCATCCAAGTACTGTCAGTGACACATTCATATAAACATCAAAAGAAAGTCACAGTTTATTTCAAATAATATTGTTTATTAGACAAAGAGAAGAACTTGTGCTTCAATAGCCAGGTCTTGTAAAATACATGACTGATTGTAAGATTACAAGAAACAGCATTAAATAATTTAATATACACAATAATTCTATGTATTATCTTTGAGGAAACAAAAGTGTCGATAGAAAATACAGACATGATGCATTGTGTCTCAATAGGTGGTTTTGTATCAATACTAGAGGTGTCAGCATCAATTTAGGAAGTATTAGTATGGAGAGATGATTTATTCTTGAGCATTGGAAGAGAATTTCTCTCTGGTCTTAACAAAATGATGTAGCACTTGGGGAAAAAGATGCATCCCAGCAAGCCTGCACTAGAGGCCAAGATGGAGAAGACCTCCACAGCCACCATAACCTTGCCCTTGGTGCTATGATAGACTGGGAGAAAAGTCACCCAGACACTGCAGAACAGAAGCATGCTGAATGTCAACAACTTGGCTTCATTGAATGTGTCAGGCAGATTCCTGGCCATGAAAGCCACAATGAAACTCGTTAAGGCAAGGGAGCCATGGTATCCCAAGACACAGTAGAATGCAGTAACTGATCCCTTGTCACACAAAATGATGATGTGGCCATGCTCAGAGTGTGCATCAGTGTCAATAGATGGAGGAGACACTGCCAGCCAGATTGCAGAGATAATAATTTGGATGAAGATACAGATAAGAACAATGTAGTTGGGTGCCCTTGAGATCAGATAGTATCTCAATCTTCTTCCAGGAGCTGTGATTTTGAAAGCCAGCAGCACAGTAATTGTTTTGGCCAACACAGTAGAAACAGCCATAGTGAATACCACTCCAAATGTGATTTGCTGCAGCATGCATGTCGTTGTGTTTGGATGGCCAATAAACAGCAAGGAACACAGGAAACAGAAGATGAGTGAGACTAGCAAGGTGTAGCTGAGACTGCAGTTATTGGCCTTTACAATGGGAGTGTCATTGTACTTCACAAAAACCCCAAAGACAACAACTGTGGATAAAGTGAAACACAAGACCATTAAGGTCAGACATATTCCCAATGGGTCTTCAAAGCTCAGATAGTTCACCTCTTTGTGAATGCAGTGGTTCTGCTCATCATTGGCATAGTGGGTCTCTGGACACTTCACACACTGATCAACATCTAGTGGAAAAGAAAAGTTAATGATTAGTACAGCTTCAGTATTTTATAGCTACAATTCTTTTCAATTGTGTTTGTTTCAGAATCATAACAGTGCCTACATTTTTGTTAGGATATAGCTGAAAGACATTGCTGCACAGAAATTTCTTATATTTCACAACATTGATACACTGTCTTTCTTCATATATGTTTTTATGTGTAACACCATTTATAAAATATTCTTTAATTACTTTGCTGATTGTAGTTTGTGTTGATGCATGGGAGTCAAAGCACAACTTCTAAGATTTGGCTACATCTTTTTACTACATACAAAGGAACTCATCACCAGTTATAGTAACATGGGATTTAGCTGCTGTGCCATCTTACTTGCCATAAGTGTCCTGTAGGGACTTTCATCTTATTGTATAGAGTGCCAGACAGTTGAATAAAATTATTTGTCTGCCAATTGTATGTAGCCAAACCTAAAATAATAATCATTTGACTAATATGGACTGTGTAGATGAAAACATTTGGATACTTGTGGCTAGTAACTTTAACACTAAACCATTCTGATCTTATATTCGTGACATTGTTAATGGAGTTCTATATTTAAAAATAGTGAATACAGAATTCATTATACTTTCTACTGTATTTTTAGACCCTTTTATTATCCTAGTGTGGGTTAGAGAGAATTATCAATGTGAAGAATTTACCTCAGCAACAAACACTCACTTGTCTCATTGGAAACTTCATTTTCTGGGCAGGGGCTGCAATCAAAACAGCAGACAGCCATTCCTTCCTGCCAGAATTTTCTGAATCCAGGACCACAATCAGCACTGCACACAGAGGTTGGCATCTGAGAAGAAACAGACACATGCTGATATTAATAGATTTTATAACTCATTTTTATAACTATATTATATGAGCATGGTGAAGTATAAATTAGTTTATTTTATATATACCAAATGGGTAACCACATTTTACTTAGAATATTATATATTATATTATTACATATATATGAATGTATAGTACCATATTAATAAAAGATATCTTCATGTGGCTAAATATTTAAGTAGGATAACATTGTTTTTATTCTGGACAAACATTATAAAACCTGAAACTTATTTCTCTAGTGAATTTTTGTCCACATAACACAAAGCACATTAAACTCTTAGAGGAGACATTACGTGAAAAATTCTGGTCCAGACCTAAATTCCTTCAGCCACTTATTCCCAAATAATTATACAATGGATTATATTAATTACAAGCTGTTTGGGCTATGGCTCAAGCCTACTACTTGCTAATTCTTACTCTTAAATTAACTCCTGATTTTTATCCATATGTAGCCTCATGGCTTGGTACCTTTTCTCAGTGCAGCATTGTCATGTTGCTTCCTTTCTGTCAGACTGACACCTCTGTGCACCATCCCTTCCCAGAATTTATGTTGTCTGGTTGCACTACCTATACATTCTTTATGCTTAGCCTCTGGCCAGTCAGCATTTTTTAAACCATTTTACTAAAACAGCATTTATAGTCACCAACATTTACTGTGCACAAAAGAAGCATCTGAAAACTAGAGTTTAGTAACTACACTTGAGTCCAGCAATGAACTCTTTATAGCCTCCAACTGCTGGTATAAACTATGCTTACTTAGGTGCCAAAGAGACCTGTCTCTCCAGCCCTTCTAATACTGGGATTATACATGTATGCTATCAGTGGGCACGTTCTCTCATTTTTTTCTGTTTATAATATTTACATTATTTTGTACTTTCCAACCTATCTAACACTATTTTTGGAAAAGAGTGGAGAATGTGTATATACTTGACAAATGTCTACCCATGTTTTCCAAAGCATATTCCATATGTGCAACTCCAATATTCTTAGACTTTCTTAGTAGGACAGAGTGGCCATAAACAGACATTGATTTGCCTGCTTCAGCTTCCCAAGTTTTGGCTTAAAGATATGCACCAGCATTCACTTATTGTTTTAATAAAAGTTCTTTCAAATTTTTTTTATTTTTTTGTATAGTTCAATATCGACAATAGGTTTGCCATATAAAATTGTATTTATGTGAATGGGATTGAAAATATACATTGACTAATAAAGAAACCCATATTTAATCAAGACATATACTATCTATTATTTGGAGATTTTGTTTCTTTTCAATTTTAACTCTGAATAAACTTTTAACTTTGCTGACTTCTTTCTAAACCTCTTTAAATGGTCACATATTTCTATTATTCAGTCTATTTATGTGCAACATTTATCTTACTGATGTGCACGTGTTGAAACATCCTTATAGACCTGGAATGAAGTCATCTTTGAAACAAGGAGAGTCATTTCTTTCGTGTTAAATTACTCAGTGTTTGGTTGAGAATTATTTTATCTATCTCATCAATGTGTTTAGTCTCTGTTATTTTTATTATGTTCCATTTTCTCAAAATTCTTTCTGCCATATTTACAGAAGGGATCTTTTCAAGTTTCTAATTGGGGTTTTTGTTTAGAATCAAAGTTGACACTTACATTTACAAACAATAATGAGGCTTATGTATTTTTATTAGATAATTTATATGTTAATGATAAATTGCTGTAGTAAATTATTTCCTAGTAATTATCCATTGTTTTTGCATTATATGATAGATTTTTAAGAGCTATTTTCTGTCTAGGATTCTACTGCTGTCTTTTCATTTCTTGGCAACTTCTCTTTATCTTAATTTTTACTGTGTACAGATCCTTCAAGTATCTTTCATTGTATTAACAAAGTGGCTATAAATTCCTGTAATTTTTTGGTTCATGGTAGAGCATTACTCTGTCTCTACTTTAGTTAGAGATCTCCGGAGAAATAATTTATTACATAATGGATATGTCTCAATCTATGCATGGCTCTCTCTCTCATATATGTGTGTGTGCATTTATATATACAATAATATACAATGTCTGATAGCCTAGGGGCTAGCTAATCCAACAGTTTTTAGATATGAATGAAAAATTCAAGAATTCAGAAACTATTCAGCCCATGTAGCTGAAAGTCTCACTTGATCTTCAGTATATGCTGGAATCCCTAAAAAGTATCTCCTAAGGCTTTTAATGGAAGATAACTGTTAGAAAATTCAGAGCAAGTAGTCACAGACGAAAATCTCCCTTTTCTATATACTTATATAAGCTTGGAGTAGAGGGTGAGGGCAGATAAAGTGTAAGTTTTCCAACACCAACTTACATGGATATTCTGTACCAGATAAATGATGTGTCTTTCTTTCAGGTAAACAATTCTCAGTTAATGGCATTCTTAACTTTCTGTTTTTAATTCTTTTTTTCTCCTGGTTTAGTAATAGAGGCAATGTTTCTCTTTCAATCCCCCACTGTCCTTTCATGAGCCCTATAGACCAGGCTGGCCTCAAACTCAAAGGTTGAATTTATTCTCCCACGTGTTAGCTGGGATTAAAGTCATGTGCCACTTTGACCACATGTAAAGAGAGGATTTTTATCTCAAATATCAGAAACACAAGTGAATCTGCCAAACTAAATCTAAGACAAAAGCCCTAGCAAGTTTGCGTTCAATTTGTGAGACTTATTTAAGTTCCAGATGTAGTCAATTAATAAGCAGAAGGATCAATTATATTTCCCTTCAATTGTAAAAGATACATTTGTTGGGTATAAAAACTTAGTTGTAATTTATGAGTTTTGTGCTTAAACTGAACTACTGATACTCTGCCTTTTTAAGAGAGTTCATGAAGGAATCTGAGAAAAGGGGCTTCTCTCTTGCAACCTTCAATTTCTTCTCCTTGTCTTATATATTTCAAATTTTAAATAGCTGTTGTCAGGAAAAGATTAGGGTTTGTTATTATGTGTTTGATATATAAGTACCTTTTCTCTCTAGATGACCAAACCTTTTACTATACTTTCTTAAATTACTATTATCTGTTATTAATACACTTTGGATGCCTACAATAAGTTTTGCTACTTGTGTGTGCACAGTTCATAAATTTGATTCTAAATTATATCCTCCTGGTCTCACATGCTTTTCATCCCTCCTTATTTTTGTATTCGTGATAATTCAGTTTTCAAATTCTTTTGCCATTTTGTCTTCAACTTGAATTATTATTTAAGGGGACTTTTTACAAAGATTTTTTATTGAATTTCTTTAGTCTTCCCTTACAGATCTTAATTTGAAATAATTAAACTACTTTCTACCTTTGGAAATAACTTTGTTACACCCTATATTTTATTTTTCCTTATTAAATGCAACTTAATTGCTGGAAGGTAATTAGTGCCCTAATTGTTTATAAAGATCATCTTGAATCACTTTAATTTGTCATTGATAATACTCACATTAAAGCCTGCTAAGTGAATAAAAATGGGTAATGTGTTGTCTGGTGGATTTATATTTCTATGTGAAATTTTCATATTAAGTTTAGAGCACTAATGGTAATGGTTTTAACTTATCTATTCCTTCAATGAACGTATTTGTAATGGATGAACTGAGGCTTGGTTTGAGGAAACAGGAACTATTATTGCCGCAATTCTATGTTGGTCAGGTTTTATGCTTTGAAGAAATAGATCCTTTTCTTTGAGAATGAAAGTGCATATCACTCTGAGAAAAAATATTAATTGTAGAATTTGTAATATCTCAGATACCTAGGTTTTAGCATCAGAAAAAATTTTTGAGACTTGGCCAAGTGGTTTTGGTGACCATTTTGAGTCCCTGTACTTGGGAGGCAGAGGCAGGTAGACCTCAGTTAATTTGAGATCCTGTTCTACAAAAAGAGATCCAGGATAGGTAGATGTAGTATTACTCAGAGAAACCCCATCTCAAAAGAAAATAAAACCCAAACATTGAGAATTTCTGGAAGATAGCACCTTTAAATTCATGACAATTTGTAGATTTGAATTAGATGTCTTCAAGTCACCCACATCATATTTCATGCATATAACATGCCCAGCATTTATAATAGAATATATAGTCTATAAATTTTAAAGGCCAATTTCTTTACTAACAGTATCTCTACCCACACAGATAAGAAAATAACGCACCCTTTTTGTTTGTGTTGAAAGAATTAATGAAGGGGTAACCTACATTATCACCTACATAGAACTGAGCAGCTTACAATCAATGCACAGGAACAACTAGATAAATAAATACACCCTCCTAGTCCACAGCTAACTAAAAGATAAGTGAGTGGCACTTGGACTGTCAGGCCAAGCTTACACCATGGTCTCTGAAGGCTGTCTTAAGAGCACTGCCCTAAGCACCCCATTCACACTCAACCCATTTCTAAACCAAAGAAACCTGGGAAAGCCACACCCAGTCCAATCCCCAGGAAAACATATCACTAGGGATATCCCAGGAACTAAACCATGCCCAAATGGCAACCTATATCATCGCCCACCAACAACTGGGCAACTTATATCATCACCTACCAACAACTGGGCAACCTACATCACTCAACTACAACAGGATATCAGAAGCCCCCTCTTGGTCCACAGCTAACAAAGAACTAACTAAGAGTCCCCAGGCTCAGAACTGACTAAGAGCAGACAGAGAGTGAACAATGGAAGCAATGGGAAGACAGGAGTGCAAGAATACATATAACAATGGAATGAACAATATGACACTCCCAGAAGAAGGTGATGGCTATACAACATCAAGATACGAGCATAACAATGAAAAAGAAACAAAGATAAAACATTATAAACAACTTCATGAACATAATAGAAGCTTTAGAAGATGATATTAAAAATCCCCTTAACTGATAGAAGAAAATAAAATAAAATAAAATTGGAAGAGATGAAAAAAATCCCTAAAGAGAATAAAGAAACCAACAAATAGAAAACAAACAGGTGAAAGAAACATTCCAGGAATTGTCAAAACAATCATGCTCAGTAAAAGAACTTCAGGAGGAATCACCATGCCTGATTCAAGCTGTGCTACAGACCCATACTAATAAAAACAGCCTGGTACTGGCACAAAAACAGACTTGTGGATCAACGGAATCATATTGATGACCGCAACACTAAATGACACACCAATGAACACCTGATTTTTCAAAGAGGCCAAAAATATTCAATGGAAAAAAAGATAGTATCTTCAACAATTGGGGTTGGCATAACTGGATGGTAGGATTTAGAAGGATAAAAAGATGCAAACCTATCACCCTCAATGAAACTCAAATCCAAGTGGATCAAAGAGCTCAACATAAACCAAGTTACACCAAATTTGTTAGAAAAGAAAATGGGAAATTCTGTTCAATGCATTGGGACAGGTGACCTCATCTTAATATAACGCCACTAGCACAGACACTAAGAACCACAATCAATAACTGGGACCTGCTGAAAATCAGAAGCTTCTGTAAGGGAAAGAACACTGCCAAGAAGACATAATGACAGCCTACTGAGTGGGAAAAGATCTTCACCAACACTACATCTCACAGAGGACTGATCTCTAAAATTTATAGAGAATTCAAGAAACTAGAGCCTCAAAAGCTAAATAACCCGATTAATAAAAAAAGTGAATTCTCAACAGAAGAATTACAAATAAATGAAAGACACTTAAAAATTGCAAAACATTTTTAGCCATCAGAGAAATCCAAATCAAAACAAGTTTGAGATGACAACTTACACCTGTCAGAAAGGCTAAGTTCAAAAACATAGATGACAGCCTATGCTCTTAATGATGCAGAACTAGGTGAAAACTCCACCATTGTTGGTGGGAGTGTAAACTTGTACAGTCAGTCTATAATACAGTTTGGCTATTCCTCAGAAAATTGGAAATGAATCTCCCTAAGGACCCAGCCATACCACTATTAGGTATATACCCAGAAGATATACATTCATACCCCCAAAGTATTATCTCAACATTTTCATAGCAGCATTTCTGTAATAACAATAACCTGGAAACAACCTATATTCCCCTCAACTTAAGAATGGATTGACAAACTGTGGTACATCTGCAAAAGGGTTTACTACTCAGCAGTAAAAAAAAAGTAAATGACATCTTAAAATTTTCAGGCGAATAGATGGACTTGGATAATATCCACTGAACGAGTTATCACAAGTGCAGAAAGGTAGACATGAGATTTACTGACTCATACATGGTTTTTAGACATAAAGCAAAGAATATCCAAGCTGAAAATCTCACCCCTTGAACAGGTAGGGATTAAAAGGAATTTAAGAAAGACATCCAGAGATTTCCCTAAGAAGAAAAAAATAGGGAAGATCACATTGGTAAATTTGGGTCATAACGGGTTGCAACCAAGAAAAATTGGGAATGAATATTTAAAGGAGGTGGTTGAGTCAGAGTAGCAAAGAGGGAGATGGGGGGAGATGGATATTTCTATTGAGGAAGCTAATGTGGCATTGGAAGAGACTGAGTGCTAGAGCAATGTCTAGGAACTCACATTTTGTCCCTGGACAATTCTCCAAAATGGTTATGGGGAGGGTTAAACAGGACTTCACCTATATTCAAATGAGTAAACTGCAGAACCTACATCCAACAGGGGATGGAGGTGGAGGCAGACATCCATGGCTGAGCACTGGGCAGAGTTCCTGGTGCTACAGAGAGCAGGGTAAGAGAGTCTTTATGTGTAGGGGGATAGGAATTATGAGAAAGGTTCCCATGGCAATGGATGCCTTGAGCTCTGGGGAGGTCACTGAATCAGGAATTACCACTGGAGATCCATTGGGAGGGGGACCTGTACGCTCCAGGTGTGGGCTACTTTACACTGCCATGAGTGTGTGGAGATATAAGGGCTGGGATCAGACTGTGCTCCTATTCATGGGTTGGCACCTTGGAGCCTATTCCCTATAGAGGAACACCCGGCCAAGCAATGACTTTGGGATGAATGAATCAGATTTGCCTTGAGTGGATTTGCAGTCCTGGATGGCCCACCTTGGGACTTCTCACCATCTGAGAGGGTGGAGAATGGGTGGATGGGTAAGGCAAGGATTAAGGCTGACTCTGATGAGTGGGGAAAGAAGGGAGAGCTGGGGGATACATTTATGGAGATGACATTTTGTAAAGAAAAAAAGAACTAATGGAGCTGAATATTGTTCTCTAGTGATCAATTCCTATTTCAGGGTATGCTCCAGAGCTGATAAAATGCACAGTGTCCATAACAGTTGTGGCTTTTGAACATGCCTCATGCTTTATTTTTGATGCTCACTGTGTGTCATTAAGCTGTCTACAGTTCTCAGGAATCAATTCACTATTGTGGCATTCTTATACCCCACACATTCCAATGCTTAACACATACACATGCAGACAAATACCCACATGTACAAAAAAACAAAAGAAATAGAGAAATACACTTATAATTTATACATTATCTGAGTGAGTTATGAAATGTTATGTTAATTTAAGACTCAAGGTATGGGCAATTTTAAACCTTTAGGTAAAAAATTGTAAAAGAAACTATTGAATAAAAATAAAAATCTGATTGCTAAATTTATTCTCCATTGAAATTGTTTCTGTCAACATTTGGCAAACAAGAGAAAAATTGTTGTGTAGTAATCAGATTTATGCCAACATAATTTTTCTCACTTTGCTAGAAATAACAGTGGTAACTAAAATTTTCTTTTATATTAAAATATAGAACACGTTCCAGTGTGACAAAAATTCAATGTATCCCTGTCTGAAGTTTTCCTGAATGAATTAACAATTTGTGACAAGAACAACATTAAAGGTGGCTAAAAATGGTTCCTAATATGACAATCTATTTCATTTTACTTAACTCCAAGAAGCAGAATTTGCAGTGTTGCTGTTGTGAAATGAAAATCAGAACAGATATGTCACACCCACCTCTCTTCTTCCTGTTGCCCAGTCTATCAAATCCTCATATAAATAGAGTTGTTGTTCATGTGGAAAATACGGACTGAACATTCCAATCTTCACCTTAAGTCCAAGACCATTTGGAAATTTCCAAATCTGGTAAATGTCATATTCTGCCTGCAACTTTTCTTTATGACTTGTATTCACTGTTTCCCCAGCAGGATTAGTGAACTGGTTCTTCCTTAGATAGGAGTGCACCTGAAAGACAGACATCATTTTTGAGTACATGGTTGTTCCTTGAAGTTATAAGGTGTATCCTTATCTTATCTTAAATGCAAATTTATTGAAGACACGCCACTTAGATGTCTCAAGGAAAGCCAATGAACTAATAAAATGAACATAATGTTCCTAGAGATTTAATTCTCTCAGAGGAAATGTCCAAACATAAACACAGTACACATGATGCTGACATCAAAAAAGATACAAATTATGCAAACATACATACACAGAGACACTCATATTGATACAGAGATATATTTACATAAAAGAGCCACATATAATTTACTCAAATATATGCATCCACAAAATGCATATAAACTTCAAGTCACATACAGAAATATTTATGTACCCAAACACACATACGTTAAAAGAAACCAACAAAAAAACCTACATAGGTCCACATACAAAATCACAAACACACACATTGAGAGACATTAACGTAAACTGATTTATGTTTAAATCCAAAGATATTCACAAAGACACAAAAAATATACAAAGAACACAGATACACATAAAGGGAATTAAATCCAAAAACCACACATAAATTACACACTTTGGTGCATGAACTAACAGACACACACCAAAAAAACACAAAAAATGCTTTTTCATTTGCAAAGATAGTGATGCAAGAAAAACTGTATGAACTTCTACAAACAGACAAACATGCAGATAGACAGAAAGACATGTATACACATCAACACAGAAATACATACACCAGAAACATACACCCATACACAGTGATAACAACTTAGCAACAAACATGAATACACGTGCATGCACAGAAGGAACCACAGAATTATATTCTGTTTGATTTCCAGATGGCACAGAATCAGTTAATACCACTTGAGAAAACTATCCCCTACAGTGATTACAACCTATATTATTATTACCAAACAAAAACTTATCTTTCTACCATGGAGAGGATTAATGAGAAAGGACAAAGGTTCCAGTATTTAAACAGGGGTGAATACATTCAGGTGTGCTTTAAGAAAGTCCCTGATTTTTATTGATAAGTTGTTTGCTTCACTCCAGTGCTTTTGCATTTGAGATATACCGACCCTTAGATTTACTTTCTCACACATAAAAATGTTCAGAAATCATATTTGTGGAAATATTTATATTCCATTAAAATGGGCATTGGAGATAATATTAAAGACAACACCAGACAGTATTAGTAGAAGAAACACTACCTTAGAGCAATTAAATTCTAGTACTTTCCAATTCTTGCGTGGCTGAAGAAGCATCTCATGGAAGAAATGTGCCACCAAATACACAGCATCATATATGTTATAACCTGCATCACCAAAAGCCATGTCAGATGTCTGTGAGATTAGCCATTCCAATGAGGCACTGGATGAGCAGTTCTTCAGTGTCTTACATGTAGAAGCTAAGGCTTCACAGTTAAAGTTCATCCACTCCAAACCTGTCAGGTATTCTGTAGGTTTGGTAAAACCCAAAGACTGGACAAATGTTTGAAAACCAGAAATCTCAGCATGGTGGTGTGCAAAAGCTAGAGTGCTGTGTGGTGAGTCCACAATAAAGTTGCTCTTACTTGTTGTGATGTCCCACTGTGAGGTGGTGACCCATATTTTCTCAATACCTAGAGATGTCCATGTTTGAAAGCTTAGAGCTAGAGTACTGTCTGGGTCACCATGAATAATAACAACATTGGAGTCTGATTTCATGATTTCATTATAATACTTTTCAGCTCTGGACATATATAAATGTCTCTCAAGTGGAATCATGTTCACAAAGGCAAAGCAGACTATATGTTGCTCCATTTCTCTTCTCAAATATGAGAGAAACTCTATACCATCATCATTGTCTGAGATGGTCAGCCCAACCCAGTTCCATCTGAAGTGAAATATGAGAGAGACCATGGCCAGGGCTAGAGATGTATCCCTTGGGGCCATCTGATGCAAATAAGGATATTGTTCATGATCATTCAGGGTAGAATGGAAGGGTCCAAAGGTAAGCTGAACAAACTAGGAAACAGGAGGGAGCCTGAGTTAACATCACTTCTAAAAACTGTTTAAACACGTTTTATGCGGAGTTCTTAAACACCCCTTTATTTGTTATTTCTACCCTCATCTCCGCTTCATAAAAGGAAGTAGAAAGCACATGAAACCTGTAAACAGTACCCTTGAACAACATTGTTGCATATAAGTGTAAAGCAGTTTCCCCCTCAGAATTTTTTTAACATATGAGAAATAAAGCAAGAGAATCAGATCTATGGAAATCCCACCATGCAATGTCTCACCATAGAACTTTGGGTATCCAGGTTTTTTCCAATTATTGAAGATTTTTCCCAGGTTGGTCCTGAAAGCACCACAGCACAGTACAATAGGTCATCACACCTATAATTAAGTAACCTGTTGGCTTCTGTGGGAGACATAATCTCATTGTTTAATTGTGGCACAAATTTACAAGGAAGTGGTACAATATTAAAAACTAATGATGCATTTGGTAAGAGAGCGTGTTTCCTGTTGACTTCATCCAAAGAAAAAGCTAATGGAAGTGCAAAGTGAATGTTTCCAGGTGTCAATCTGTAAAAGATAATAGCGTTAATAGGGACAGAGTACAATAGATATTTATATGTAATCAAAACAAGGATTATCCTTCTCAAATGCATTTCCAAACAGTCTCAAATATCAGCACAAATCTTCTGTGTCCTCTTGATGTGACTACATAATAAGCTGGAGGTTTTTAGAAGATGTATACTTGATGAGAGTACATATCACACAAATAAGAAAGCAATAGTTATTTTTGACAGAGAGCTTAGTCAGTATCTTTCACAAAGAGCTTTGTCAATTTTTGGTTTTTGAAGACTTACCCACAATAGAAAGAAAAGACCACAGGCTTTTGCCACACAATCAACCTAATCATAATTTTGTTTTTAAATTATTGAGCAATTTGGAAAATACACATGATGTGTGAGCCATTGAGTTTGTTGTGTTCTCTTATAAAATTCATTAAATTGGGTAAAGCAGTCAAAAATATAAGGCTTATGCACAATAATTGTCTGGGATACATTTGGGTTTTATGTACAAAATCCTTCAGTGGGCAAAATATTTAACATATGCCATCCTCACAATCTTCAGCTATTGTTTTCCTTTCTGATTTAACTGTTGTGGCCATAAAACATTTTAAGAATTTATTTTTAAATAAATTCAAAAACTACAGGTACATTTAATGAAGATCTATATCCACATTAATCTGTGCATATAGGCAGGATTGATACTCTTTTAGGCCATAAATAGAAAATATATTCAACGGACTTTAACTCTAATTTTATGTAGACTAAATTGACCTCAAGTACATGGGAACACACTTGCTCTAGTCCTTAAGTGCAGAAATTAGAGAATGCCCTGAGTCCGCATTATTTTCCCCTATTTACAATGAAATGTCATATTTGACACTAGATATATCTGAACAATTTAAGTTTTGCTTTACAAAACATCTTTTGAATGTCTTTTTTATTACATGATTATGACCCTGGCATCCTAGAGAGACTCGAATATGCCGGAATTGCAGCTTTTTAAAATACAAGACACTAAACTGTAAGGTGCATGGAAAAAGTTCATCTATGTGGCATTGACTTTTCTATGCTGTGAATCTCAATCTTTAAATAAATGAAATGTTTTGACCTTTGGTGAACACAGTAGCCAGAGACAGCATCATAGGTAGGAGGAAGGCAGCTACAGACACAGATCAAGACTTAAGCCCAAAGAAGCAACATGTAAGGAATACAGGTGAGCTGAGGGTCACATGGCAGGACAGATTAATGAAAATGGGTTGAGAAGAGGAAGAAGCTAGCTAGAAATGGCCACACAGCATGAAATTACTATAAGTCTCTGAGTCAATTTAAATGACTTAAAGAACTGTGAGCGGCTAGGCACTCTGGGAAAGCACATCTGTGAGCCTGGACAACTGGTGAGACTGGACCAGAAACACCCTTGTAATAGTGAATGGAGTTTTATATAATAAAAATGGGTAATAAATTATTTGGAAAAAAATAATACCAATTTGTACTCTGTTTTGGAAAAAAAACTCCCATATCTTTATGCCAATTTATATAATCTCATCAATAAAAATTAAATACATACCTTTATTCTGAAAAATTAACACAGAGTTTAATGCAATCTATTTCCTGGATTTAAATTTTACCATAGTGGTATTTTTACGTGTAACTTAAAATTTATGTATTTATTTTAAAAATTAAAATAATCTTATTACACCAAGAACTCCTCACTATAATGTAGCATCAACCAGCTTTTATTAAACCAAGTATAGCTCACTCTAACAAGGAGTTCATTGCTTCCAAGGGGACCAAGAGCCCAGATTAGACCAATGAGGCTTCTTGAGAAACAGACACAGCCAGGACAGATTGCACCAAAATCAGCTCCCTGATATTCAGACACAGCCTGTATTAATCTGAAAAAGCAAACGGCAGTCACCAGTGCAAGAATGCATATAACAATATAAGGAAGAGTGTGACACCACCAGAATTTGGAGGTTCAACAACAAATACTGATCATGACAATAAAGGAGGAACGGAAGAAAATGACTTTAAAAACAACATTATAGAGATAAAAGGGGCCTAAAAAGAGGAAAATAAAAAACTATTTAAAAATATTTTAAAAAATAAACAACAAAATTGGGGAAAAAAACAACAAATCCCTAAAAGAAAATCAAGAAAGAGCAATCAAACATGCTAAAGTAACATTTCAAGATTTAAACATTATAAAAGAAGCAATAAAGACGACTTAATCTAAAGCAATGCAGAAAACAGAGTAGTTGATGAAATTAACTGGAACTACAGATGCAGACAAAACAAAAACATGCAGAGATGGAAGAGAGAATCTCAGGTGGGGAAGATTCAAGAGTTGAAATAGTTACATAAAGCAAACACTAAAACCCAAAAAGTCATTAGGCAAAACATTATGGAAATATGGAAAACTGTGCAAAGACCAAACCTAAGAATAATAAGAATTGAAAAAGGCAAAGTATTCCAGCATAAAGGCACAGAAGATAAATTTAACAAAATAATAGAAGAAAACATTCCTTATAAAAGTAGAAAATGCATCTAAAGTTACAAGAACCATACACCTAGCAGATGAGAGCCCTCAAAGTAATCTACTCATCACATAATAAACAAGGCAATAAAACTAATTAATAATGAAAGAATATTAGGAGCTGCAAAGAGGAAAGGCCAATGACTTATCAAGGGAAACACATCAGAATTGCATCAGACTACTCAATGAAATCAATGAAAGCCAGAAGTCCTGGTCAGATGCTACACAGACACTAAGAGATCATGGTTACCAGTCCAAACCACTATTCTCAGAAAAAACTATCACCATAAATCGAATAAACAAGATATTTAATAATAAAACCAGATTTAAACAATGTCTAACAAAAACAGAGAACAATGGGAAGCGTTAGAGGTAAAATTACAACCTAAGAAAATCAGATATACTCATAAAATAACAAGCAAAAAATAATCCCACAAAAGAAAAACCTAAAGAAGGGAAAAGCATACACATTGCCACCAAATATAACACAAACAAATAATCACTGGGCATTCGCATCCTTTAATATCCATGGATTCAATTCTCTAATAAAAAGATTAAGCCTAACAGGATAGGTAAAAACAGAATCTATTCTTACAAAAAAGAGACACACCTCAACTTCAAAGACAGACCCTGCTTCAGACTAAAGACTTGGGATAAACTTTCCAATAAAACAGACTTAAGAAACTAGCTGGTGTAGCCATCCTAATATCTAACTAAATAGACATCAAATTCAAAACAATCAAAAGGGCATTATTTATGCATCTCAGCAAAAATACACTAACATGAAGTCTCAGCAATAAACATTTAGGCCCCAAATACAAAGGTACAAATATATATAAATGAAATATTACTAAAGCTTAAATCACACAACCAAAAACACACATTAATTAGTGAGAGACTTCAATCCCCACTGTCATCAACAAAGAGGTATACCACACAGAAACTGAACAGAGAAAAAAGAGATACTACAGATGTTATGACTCAAAAAAACTTGATAGATATATACAGAATTTTCTACCCAAACACAAAAATATAAGTTTTTCTCAGTACTCAATAAATCTTTCTCTAAAACTGATCACATACTGAAGACAAATATGGATATATAAAAAATGGGAATAACCCCTTGAATCCTGTCAGATTATCATGGACTAAAGATAGAGTTCAACAACAAGAAAAATGACAGAAAGCCTACATATTCATGAGAACAGAATATCTCTTATTTGAACCACTTCTGGATTAAGGAAGAAGTAAAGAAAGATA
This sequence comes from Phyllotis vaccarum, assembly GCA_033318265.1. NCBI lineage: Eukaryota > Metazoa > Chordata > Mammalia > Rodentia > Cricetidae > Phyllotis > Phyllotis vaccarum. Next base: position 13,102,775 of record JARWLC010000018.1, read on the forward strand.
TCAAAGACTACTTACAATTCAATGAAAATGAATCTACAACATCCCAAATCCTATGAGACACTATGAAAGTAGTGCTGAAGGAGAAAATTCATTCTCCTAGATGTCTACATACAAAACTTGGAGAAATCTCACACAAGAGACCTAATAGCACAACTATAAGCTTAGAAGTAAAATTAAATCAAGACCAGATAAATGACCTGAATAGACCTATAACCATGGAAGAAATAGAAGCTGTTACTAAAAGACTCCCAGTCAAAAAGAAGTTCAGGACAAGGTGGTTTCAGCACAGAATTCTACAAGATTTTCAAAGAAGAATTAATACCAATACCCTTTAAATTGAATCGAACAATAGAAACAAAAAAAAAAACATTTGCAAACTATTCTTATGAGGCTTCAGTCTCTCTGATACCCAAGCTCAACAATCATGCAACAAAGAAAAAATTTACAGACCACCTCACTCATAAATAGTGATGAAAAATTACTCAGTAAGATGATGGCAAATTGAATCAGGAATACATCAAAAAAATCAGCCAGCATAATCAAATAGGCTTCATAACAGAGATGCAGGCATGGTTCAACATATAAAAAACTGTCTATACCATCCATCCTATAAACAACCTGATAGAAAGAAAAAAAACATAACCATCTTATGAGTTTCTGAAAAGCCTTTGAAAAAAATCAATCATTCTTTCATGATAAAGGTCCCTCATGAGAGATCAGGAATACAGGGAAAATACATGAACATAATAAAGGCAATGTACAGCAAGCTTCCAGCCAACAAAAAGCTGAATGGAAAGAAACTGAAATCAATCCTACTAAAATTGGGAGAAGCCACAGATGTTCCCTTTCCTCATGCCTGTTCAATATATATCTCAAGTCTTCACTAAAAAAAAGTTAAGAAAACAAAAGTAGACCAAGGGGATACAATTGGAAAGGAAGAAGTCAAAATACCACTCTTTGAAGATGATATGATAGTATACATAAGTGACTTGCAAAATTCTACCAGGAAACTCCCACAGCTGATAAACAGTTTCAACAACATAGCAAGATAGAAGATTAACTAAAAATTCAATGACTCTCCTATACAAAAACAATAAAAAGGCTGAAAAACATCACACTTTTAAATAGCAGGAAATAGAATTAAATATCTTAGGGTAAAATGAAGCCAAAGAAGTAACAGACCTGTATGAGAAGAACTTTAGAATCATTGAAGAAAGAAATGAAAGATGGTATCATAAAATATAAAGATCTCTGATGCACTTGTAGAGTTAGGATCAACATAGTAAAAATGGGGATACAAATTGGAAAGGAAGATGTCAAAATACCACTCTTTGCATATGATGTCATAGTATACAGGAGTGACTTCCAAAATTCTACCAGGAATCTCCCACAGCTGAGAAACAACTTCAACAACATAGCAAGATATGAGATTAAAACAAAAATTCAGTAACTCTCCTATACAAAAACTATAAAAAGGCTGGAAAATATCACACTTTTCAATAGCTGCAAATAGAATGAAAAATCTTAGGGTAATATAAAAGCAAAGAAGTGACACACCTGTATGACAAGAACTTTAGAATCATTGAAGAGAGAAATTAAAGATGCTATCAGAAAATATAAAGACTTCCCACGATCTTGAAGAGATAGGATCAACATAGTATAAATGGCAGTCTCACCAAAAACAATCTACAGATTCAATGCAATCTGCATCAAAATTGCAACACAATTTTTACAAGACATTGAAAGAACAATATTCAACTTCAGATGGAATAACAAGAAACCAGGGATTACTAAAGACAATCCTGTCCAATAATAGAACTTCAGGAGGCATCACCATCCCTGACTTCAAACTCTATTGTGGAGCTACAGTAATAAAAGCTGGCAAAGAAATAGACTTGTGGATCAGTGGAAGCAAATCAAAGACCTTGACATTCATCCATACATACATATACATAGCTGATTTTTGACAAAGAAGTCAAAAATATAAAATGGAAGAAAGATACCATCTTCAACAAATGGAGCTGGCATAACTGGATGACAGTATGTAGAAAAGGGCATATAGACTCATTATATACCACCCTTCGCAAAACACAAATCCACGTAGGTCAAAGATCTCAGCATAAACCCAGTTATACTGAACAAGATAGAAAATAAGTGGAAAATTTTCTTCATCACCTTGACACAGGAGGCCACATTCTAAATACAATGCTAGTAGCATACATACTGTGTGCAAAATAAATAAACACAAACTCTGAAACTGAGGAAATTCTGTAAGGCAAAGGACATGGTTAATAAGACAAAAAGACAACTGCATAATGGGAAAAGACCTTCACCAGCTATTCATTGGACCAACGGCTGTCCTATAAACAATATATAGAAAAGTCAAGAAACTAGAGAGCAAAAATCCATGAACCAAATTGAAAAATGGAGTAGAGAGTTAAAAAGAGAATTATCATAACAAGAATTTCAGACAGTGAGAAGACAATTAAAGAACTGCTTGACACTCTTAGCCATCAGAAAATGAAAATCAGAACAACCCTGAGATACCATCTTACACAGGTTAGAATGGCTAAAATCAAAAATAATGATGGCAGTCTATGCTGGAGGGAATGTGAGCAACCAAACACTTCTCCATTGCTGGTGCTAGTGTAGACTTGTACAGATATTTTGGAAATTGGTGTGAGAGTTCTTCATAAAACTAAAAACCAACTTATCCAAAGATCCAGCAGTACTACTATTAGGCATATACCCAATTGACATATTTTCTTACATTACTGCCATTGGCTCAATTATGGTCATACCAACATTAATTCTAATAGCCAGAAACTGGAAGCATCCTAGATGCCTCGCAAATGAAGGATGGATATAAAACATTTGGAAATTTAAACAATGGAATAATATAAGCAGCTTTTTAAAAATGACATCCTAAAAAATGCAGGCAAATGGATAGATCTGGAGAATACCATCCCAAATGAATTGCCAGGGACTTAGAAAGACAGACATGATATGTACTCACTAATACATGCATTTTAGATGTAATACAAAGAATAACCAGGCTACAATCCAGACTATCCCCAGTAGCTAGAGATCAGGAAACATATAAGAGACATCCATAGATTCCTCTGGAAAAAAAAATAAAGAAGTTCTCCTAAGAAAATTGTGATCACAGTTGTGAACAAGCAAAAGGAGGTGAGAAGAGAACATGAAAGACAGGGTTCTGGGGGACAACAGAGAGAGGGAGAGCAAAGTGATTGTGGGATTAGAGGGAAACCTGATACTATGGAACACTCAAGAACCCACAGGATGAGCCCAGCTAGGACTCCAAGAAATAGTGAAGACACAGCCTACATTGGCCTTTCCTCATTATCATATGAATGAGCATCCAAGTCCATTATAAAACCTTCATCCAACAGTTTATGGAGGCAGATGTAGAAATCAAACACTAAACAGTAGGTCCAGCTGAAAGAAACTGGGAAAGATTTCCTTAGAGGAGGGGTTGACATGATGGTGAGATCCAGGGAATGGGCAATCCCTTGCTGTTGGGAGCTCATGGACTCTGAAATAACATCTGACAGACATTCATAGAACGAATCTGGACTCTCTGAATGTTGATTAGCATCGAAAAGCATGGGCAGTTCCTGGAGCCTCTTGCAAATGGACCACAGTCTATCTCAGGTCCATGCACTGGCTCCTCAAATCCTATCCCTAGTGGGAAAACATCTTTCCAGGCTTTGATATCTGTGTGGGGAATTGGGCCCTACCACAACTGGATTTGTGAGACCAATTAAACATGTTCAGGGTGTGGGGAGAGGCTGTGGGGGACTTTGGGAAGAGGCAGAAAACATAGCAGTAGGGAGGGTGAATAAATAATTAAAGAAACGAAATATCAATGTTCCTTTTTCAAAAAAATAAATTAAAACACACTAGGATTTTGAGATCAAAATTTGTGAAAATCAAACACTAACTCTAGCATACTAAGCATTAACAGGCATCCATTACCTGAGCTGTTAGAGCCACCTAGTGGACTAAAGTGCTATCTTTGAAAACAAATGTATATAGGCTAAGGTTGGTAAAATATTGTGATAGAATTAATAAAATTACTGAAAGTAAACCATAAAAGTGAATGTGATATAAATGTCAGAGATTAAAACTGCTTGGATATAAAGAGAGAAGTTATGTGCTTCTTAAATGACAACAATGAGCTAGTCAGTATCCCCTCTCTCCTTATATTCAATTGTTGTCATAACATGCTACAATTTCTCTGAGGCAAGTGAGCAGTGAGTAATGAGCCACAACACTTAGGCATAGTCTCACTTTTCAAAGAATGCAAACATATCATTTACCACACACACAATCTTTCTTTAAGGATAAAGAGAAGAGGGGCTGGAGAGATGAGCCACCAGCTAAAAACACTTTTAGAGATCCTGAGTTAATTCCAGTAAAGACTTGGTGGCTCATAACTATCCATAATATGGCCTGATGCCCCTTCTGGTATTTAGAGCACTCATTCATAAAATACAAACAAATAAAAAAATTAAAGAGAAAGAGAGAAGAAATAAACATTGAAATTAAATACCAGTAGCCATGTATATTGGTATGTATGAAGAAACATGAACACATGCACAGTTTCCAGGAGACAGATTTCCAACTTACAGTCTTGATCCCTAGAAGAATATTGTAACCACATGCAGAGAATCTGAGAGAGTAAGTGAATATCTATGATATTTGTAGCAAGTATTAGTTGCCCCAACAATGCATTAGGATCTAAAATAGGTGAAATATCCATCACCTTACTCTACTCTATTGTGATTTATTTGCATTTATTTACAATAATATTCATTAAAATAAAATGAGGATTTTTTGACAAACATCACCTCCATTCTGCTGTAAAAACTGTGAAGAGACAAACTACATGTAACTAATTCATGTTGTGTTCTTTCTTTTCTCAGGTTCCGGGCATGGAAGTTGGAGGGTACCTAGGAAAAATACTCTGTGGGAAATTTAAAAATAAAAAAAAGCAAAGAGTATCTAAAATGTTTTGGATTTTGATTGGTGTGCAGGTTGGCAGAACAAGGCAGAAGATTCAAAGAACTGTTCTGATGCTCATCTACCTGGCTGCTAAAGAAATGTTCACAATGACATTTACATAGAAAATACAAAGGCACTTACAGAGAATATAAACGCGCTCTAAAATCCTTAGTCTCCATTTGCCACCGCACTGGCCATAGCATAAAGGCACATTTATCTTCTGTTTTGTTCAACTCTTCTTTCTCCTTCATTTTCCAATAGCGCCTGGGATGAATGAAACTTGCCACATGAAGTGGAATGTACATTGCCAAGAAGAGAAAAAGCAGAGTGAACATATATTTCTGCTCTACGCCTGAAAAATTTTGGAGTGTGGCATGCCATGCTGATCAGCACATCAAATGGGCATGCGGGTCTGCCCACCTGGTTTTATTTTTGTGATCAAATAAGAGGCTACATCTACATTCACGATTCCTTTTCTGTTTTGTGCAGTTGTGCCCTCACCCATTGAGAATATTTTGAAACTTTTCCCCCTGGGCTCTGCATCTTTTATCCACTTTCCTGTCATAAAAATTGGGTGATAAATAAGTATGAGGATAGTTCAGATAGTTTCATTACATCACCTTTCTTTGTAGAAATTAATGCCCCTGGGGAGATAGCATTTTGGGAAAATTTGCCTCATCAATCTGTTTGTGTTAACAGCTTTAGAGCTGATACCAGTGCATCTTGTTAGATGATCCACAGTGGGACGTACATTATTGTTTCAGGAGAACTCACAAAGTCAGAATTCATGGTTCAACACTGGAAATTCTATCACAAAGTCTATGTTATGAAAAAGCAGCTTCATATTTAGAGCAATTGATGTCCACACTGCATGAGAGTATAGCCTACTCTACACCAATGACTGGTACAGAATATTTAACTAATCCTGGGGTTTTATTGTCTTTCAGCCAATAATAGGCCCAAATTGTGAAATTTCTTATAATCCTCCTCTTGCAAAACATTCCAGTTTATCATAGAGCCACAGACCATTTATATACTAAATGTAAATTTTCAAAATTTTTAAGAAGATCAAGATAGAAAACCAAGCTAATGTGTTTTGTTTCAAATACCACATAAGACCTATCACTCCTCCTCCCTCCACCCAATTATTATTAAGTTGAGCTGAATATTTGATTTCTAAACCAAGATCTTCCTTCCTTGATTTGCAGTTCTCAGAGATCAAGACCTCATTTTGGCCCATTTTCTGTGTTATCCTCAGTGTGTTAACTCATTTCATAATCTCATACAAACTGTAAAGAAGAAGTCTCCCTGAGTATCTTAGAAGAAATAAAAAACTAAGAACTGACCTTCTTTTACCTTTTTTTATAGTTATGCATTTAGTTTTCACTCGTGAACCTCACTGTCAGTATGATACAGTTCCAACAAGTGTGGGATGAAGAGCTTCTTTCAGGGGATGTGGACTGTAGAGAAAGTAGGACACATGGAGGCAAGTCTTCACTGTGGGTGGTGACAGGTCTAATTTACTATATGAGACGAGGCCAGGAGGGATCCTCTTCTCCTCTTACTTTTATTGTACATTTATTATACATATAAAAAGTGCATGACCTCTGCTTCTCTGATGATGTATTCTCAGGGCCTAAGATGGGGATACAGAATAATAAGACAGGAAAAGTCTTCCACAAAAAGACAATGTCATTTTACCTTTCATAGAAAGTACAAAAAGAGACTATGAAGCATCCCAGTCCACAGCTAACTAAGAGATGACTAGCATGCTGAATCTCAGGCTAAGCAGAGACTGTGGTCTCTGAAGCCCAGCCTGGGGACACAGCTGCTAGAACCCCAACCATACCCAGCTCCATACTAAACCAAAGTGAGCTGGGAGAAGCCCCCAATCCCAATATCCAGGAAAATACAGCCGGAGGGTGAAACCCCACCAATCTGTAACCTGTGTCATCACCCTTCAACAACTGGAGACTCCAAAGACTCCTGGTCCACAACTAAGAGGTGTGTGGCACCCCGACCCTTGGGTCAAGCACAGACTGTGGTACCCGAACCCAGCCCAGGGCACAAACCCCAACACCCCATCTCCACCCACCACTGCACTAAATCAAAAAGAGTTTGAAGAGCTCCCCAATCCCAATCCAGACAAAACACTGCTGGAGGAAGAATGAATACCAATACTCCTCAAACTGTATCACAAAGTAGAAACAGAAGGAACATTGCCCAACTCTTTTTATGAGGCTACAATCACCCTGATACCCAAGACACCCAAAGATGAAACAAAGAAAGAAAATTACAGACCAATCTCCCTCATGAACATTGATACAAAAATAATCAATAAAATTCTGGCAAAATGAATCCATCTACATATCAAAAACATCATCCACCATGATCAAGAAGGCTTCACCCCAGAAATGCAGGTATAGTTCAACATACAAAAACTGTGAATGCCACCTATCATATAAACAAATTGAAATAAAAAAACCCAAGATCATCTCAAAAGATGCTGAAATATATTTTGACAAAATGCAACACTCCTTCTGGAGCTATCAGGAATGCAGGGAAAATACTTAAATATAATAAAGGTAATATACAGCAAGCCCACAGCCAACATCAAACTAAATGGAGATAAATTCAAAGTAATCCCACTAAAATCAGAAAAAAGACAACGATGTCTTCTCTCCCCTTATCTACTCAATTTAGTTCTCAAAGTTTTAGCCAAAGCAATAAGAGAATAAAAGGAGATTAAAGGGTACAAATTAGAAAAGAAGTCAAACTATCTCGATTTGTAGATGATATGATCATATACATAAGTGATACCCAAAGTTTTACCAGGAAACTCCTACAGCTGAAAAAACCTTCTGCAAGGTAGCAGGGTACAAGATTAATTCAAAAAAATCAATAGCCCTCCTATACACTGAAGATGAAAGGGCTGAAAAAGAAATAAGGGAATCACCACCCTTTATAGTGGCTGAAAATAGCATTAAATATACTAGGGTAAGTCTAACCAAAGAAATACCAGACATGCTTGACAAAAAACATTAAGGCTTAGAAGGAAATTGAAGATTATATCAGAAAATGGAAATATTGCCCATGCTTCTGTATAGAGAGGATCAAGATAGTTAAAATGGCAATCTTACCAAAAGCAATCTACAGATTCACTGCCAAATCCCCATCAAAATCCCAACACAATTTTTTACAGACCTTAAAAGAACAACACTCATATGGAATAACAGGAAACTCAGGAATGCCAAAAATAATCCTTTTCAATAATAGAACTTCAGGAGAATCACCATCCCTGACTTCAAGCTATATTGTATAACTATAGTAATACAAACAACCTGGTACTGGCATAAAAACAGACTTGGGGATAAATGGAACCAAATTAAAGACCCAAACATTAACCCACAAACCTATAAACACTTGACTTTTGAGAGAGGCTGAAAATATTCAATGGACTCAGATAGTATCTTCAAAAAATGGTATTGGCATAACTGAATGGCAGTAAATAGAAGAATGCAAATATATCCATTATCTATCACACTGCACAAAACTCAAATCCAAATGGATCAAAGGCCTCAACATAGACACAGCTATACTGAACTTGATAGAAAAGAAAGTGGGAAATACCATTCAATGCATTGGCACTGGTGACCACTTCCTAAATATAACACTGGTAGCACAGACTCTAAAAACAATGAATAATAATGGAACCTCCTGAATCTGAGAAGCTTCTGTAAGGCAAAGGACACCATCAGATAGACAAATGACAGCCTACAGGATGGGGAAGGATCTTCACCAAGCCTACACCTCACAGAGGACTGATCTGTAAAATATATAGAAAACTCAAGAAAGTAGAGCCTAAAGACCCAAATAATCCAATTAAAAGTTGGGTTCAGAGCTAAAAAGTGAATTCCCAAAAGAATTACAAATGGCTGAAAGGCACTTTAAAAATGTCTCAACATCTTTAGCCATCAGAGAAATGCAAATCAAAATAACTTTGAGATACCACCTTACACCTCTCGGAATGGCTAAGATCAAAAACACAGCCTATGTTGGAGAGGATGTGGAACAAGGGGAACACTCCTCCATTGTTGGTGGGAATGTAAACTTGTACAGACACTCTGGGATGCAATATGGCCATTCCTCAGAAAACTGGGAACCAATTTCCCCAGGACCCAGCAATACCACTATTGGTCATAAACCCAATGGATACACGTTCATACCCCAAAGGCATTAGTTCAACTATGTTCATAGCAACATTATTCATAAAAGCAAGAACCTGGAAACAACCTAGATGCCCCTCAACTGAAGAGTGGATTAAGAAACTGTGGTACATCTACACAATGGAGTACTACTCACCAGAAAAAAAATCACATCCTAAAATTTTCAGGCAAATGGATGAATTTAGAAAATATCCTCCTGAGTGAGGTAACACAGGCCCAGAAAAATAGGCAAGGGATGTTGTGGCGGGATTATAGTGTCAGCTGATAAGGTCAGAAGACACTTCCGGGACCCTGGAGGGGGTGTGGCCAAGCCCATTGATAAGTGGCTGCTGGGACACGAGGAGCTCTCTTCCTGGTTCCTGGCTGCTGGCTGCTGGACAGACAGAATCGGAATCCATCGTGCTTCCATCGCGCTTTCATCACTCGTCCATCGCTTGGATCCGCCAGTCCTTGTTCAGGTGCCACCATAAGCTGTTACTAATATTGTGAGTGTTAATTTATATTCTAATAAATATTAATTTTGGACTGGCGCCTTGAAAGTAAAACTCCGTCTACAGGATGTCCTCACTCATAAGGTGATTTTAGACTAAAAGCAAAGAATACCCAAGGTGAAAACCACAACCCCTGCACATCTTGGGATTAGAAGGAATTTAAGAGAGACATCCAGAGAATCCCCTCAGAAGAGAAAATAGGGAAGATTACCTTTATCAAATTGGTGTCATAACAGATTGAAACCAAGAAGAGTTGAGAACAAATCTTGAAAGAAGGAGATGTTTGAGTGAGAGAAGCCAAGAGGGATACAGAAAGAGATGGATATCACAATAGAGGAAGCCAATGTGGGGTTGGAAAGAAATCAGGTGCTAAGGAATGTGTAGATATTTTCAAATATAATAAAAACAGTCAGAGATATCAGAGGGACCTACCCACAGTCACTCTAGGAGGATCAGACAGTGGTAACTCACACCTTTAATCCCAGCACAGTGAGTATCCCTGGTGTGGTGACCTCTGCCCTTAATCCAATCATGAGTTTGAGGTCATCTTAGTTTACAGAAGGAGTTCCAGGCTCCCAGGCAGGCAGTGGTGGTGCCACACCTTAACTGATTGAAGAAAGTATTTAAGACAGGCATATAAAGACAGAACAGGCAGAAGAAGCCAGGATGAGCAAGGCTGAGGAAGCTGGAAGACAGCTGGGTGAGATCTGACTATGGTCTTTCTTCTCTGATATCTCCATCTTTCCGAGAGATTTGGCCCTGAGTTTCCTTTATTCTTGCCACCTGAGGCCATGGGGATGCCCTGGCCCATGCTACCACCACTGAGAGCCATGTCTGGGTCCATGGCCCTGAAGAAGCAGCAGTCTGGGTAAATGTCTATGGTTCCATGTTACCACCAAAGGCCAAAGGGACATCCCTCTTCTGGACTACTGCCTGAGGCCATGTTGATGCCTAAGGACTGCACATAGTTGGCCCCACCCTTCACCAGCTGCAACATTCAAGAGTTTGGTTTTTCAGAAAGTCTTCTACAAGGGATGTTTGTGTTTTGTTAAGGATGATTAAATATAGCAGAGGGCCAGGAGAGATTTGTGTCAGTGGCTCAGACTGTGAACTGCTCTAGCAGAGGGCAGGAGTTTGATTTCCAAATCTACTTGATGCAATCTGATGTCTCTCAATACCAGTAACTCCTGATCTTGGGAGATCTACTGTCTCTGTCAGGTACCTGCACTTAGGTATGCATACCTACACATCATATATTTGGAATGTTTTAAGACAAGATTTCTTTTTTGTGTTCTAGGCTGTTCTTGAGAAGTTTCTATAGATTAACTTGCACAAAGCTCAAAGATTAGCCTGAATCTGCCTCCTTAGTGTTGGGATTATAGGCATGTGCCACCACTGCCCAGGCACAAATTTGTAATTTAAAATAAAACCATAAATTATGTTAAACATTCCAAGCCAGGTGTGGTGTTACCATGTAAGGTCACAATTCTCCAAAAGTAGAATCTCTGGAATCTCTGGGAGTTTTATGACAGTCTACTCTAAATAGTCAGTTCTGAGACAGACAGAACTACATAGAGACCACATCTCAACAATTAAAAACACCTAAATTTGATAGATGCTGTAAAATTAACTTTATAAATTCTGAGGATATGAGAGATGCTCTAGAATGTAGTGAAATGCCAGTTCTGACACAGTGATAAGCTTCCTTTCATAAATACCTAAACTTGTACTAAAGCATCCAGGGGACTAGCAGTCCTGGTCCTGTGTTTATAGCTCTGAAGTGAAGGGCATCTCTGAAATTTGAGAATTTTAAATCTTGGTGACCTAGGTTACTGCAGGAGAAATTGTTAGCTTTGGGGATTTTAAGAAGCAAACTGTGAGTCTTTTCCAATTAAACATTTATCTTTGAAACTTAAGTTATAATATTTTTCTAAATGCAGCTTCTGTTGTAAAAGTCAAGCCCCATTCTTGTACTCCTCACTACCCAAGACAGGGTTTTTCTCTGTCTAAACCAGCTTTCTTAGAACTCAATTTATAGACCAGGATGGTTTCAAACTTGGGGATCTGCATGCCTCTGCCTCCAATGTATAACAAGATGCCATAGAAAATGATCAAAGGAGGCATGTGGGGAAATACAGAAGACGAAATTCTGAGAGCAGCTACAATGATTATGGGGTAAGCTTGGTGTAGCATGGCCTCCCAGGTTCATAGAAAATCAGCAGAGCAGTACAAAGCCAGATGGTATGATTGGCTGGATCCAAGGATTTAAAACATGGTGTGGTCTAGAGAAGAGGAGGAAATGCTCACGCACTTGTTCAAGCTAAAGCCAACACAGTGGAGGATCAACCTTTCTAATCACTGGAAGAACAGCAGCCCAGTTTTTGGAACACTATGAAATCTTCCAGGACAGAACTCCCCTGGGAAACAATGAGGAAAAAACATATGAACTTGGACACTGAAACCTGAAGAGATAAAATCCAGAAACCAAACCAGCTTGGCCTCATCCAGTTGATATACTCAAAAAAAAGTGAGATACTCTTTTTGTCCTTGCACCATTTTAGACATTGTTTCCATGATTATGTACTTGTGGTGGGATACAGGTGTCAGCTGATAAGATCTAAGGATGCTTACCCAGGGTCCCGGGCCCCTAAGGGGGCGTGGCCAATCCATTGACAAAAGGCTTCTGGGATTTTGGGAAGCCTGTTCTCTCTCTCTCTCTCTCTCTCTCTCTCTCTCTCTCTCTCTCTCTCTCTCTCTCTCTCTCTCTCTCTCTCTCTCTCTCTCTCTCTCTCTCTCTCTCTCTCTCTCTCTTTATTTTTTTGTCCCTGACCAGGAATAAATAGAAGCCAGGCCCCAATGGTGAGAGTGCAGAATCTTAACCACTAGACCAAGTCAACCACTGAGGTTGAACAGGTAAAATATGTAAATCAACAGTTGCTGTCCAAGGTATATGACACAGAACTTTCAAACACTAAAATGGCAGAAAAGATTGATACTCTGGAAATTGGTTACAACAAGCTTTAAGATGAGGCTTCCTCTTTAGATATGGATGACACTGTAGAAGAAAAATATAGGCTCTATGTAAATGATGAAAACAAGAAACTTGTTGACTACATAAATGACAAGAAAATCATTAATTACGTTAATGATGTGGATCAAAAAATTGATGGCTCGATGAGGTCTTTGGAAGGACTGCTTCATCAGGAAAATCAAGCTCTAGAAAAATCAATAGTATCTAAACTTCAAGAATGGAAACTGGTAATATCCAAAATCCAAGAATGGTAGGACCATATTGCATTACTGGAAAAGGGTAGTGATGCATCTTATGCTCAGAACAATTCAGGTCAACTCCCAATGGGATATTATGGTACTGGAGATACTCTACCTAAGGTGTTAAACATGACAGGGCTACCCCCTTCCCTACCACTATTGTTCCTGGCTACTATTTAGACAAAGAAAGCCCCTGGAGGGTCCTCAGAATATGTAGAGTATAGTTATTAGCCAGTACATATGAGAGGCATCAAGAATTTTAAAGAGGCAATATCAATATACGGTATTCACTCTACTTATGTAAAGCAGTATCTAAATTCATGGTCAGCAAAAAACTGAATCCATCCAATTGATTGGATGCAGCTAAGGGCTGCTGTCTTGGACCAAAGTCAGAATTTACAGTGGAAAAGCCTGTTTAGAGAGGAGGCCAGGACCTTAGAACAACAAGGAAAAATTAGGGCTTTCTTTGCTTCTCAGGACCAAATTCTTGGTCAAGACATGTTTGCTCATGTGAAGGTTCAAACTACTTATGATGAGCATACTTTATTACTATGCCATACTGCTGCGCTGAATGCTTGGGAAAATATTTTTGACCCAGGTCAAAAAACTGAGGCTTATACTAAGGTCAAACAAGGCTTAAAAGAGCCTTATACTGACTTTCTACAGAGGCTTACCATGGCTGTACATAGAGCAATATCAGATCCAGAAGTTAGGAAGCAATTAATACTTTCTCTGGCCTTTGATCATGCTAATCTGGAATGTAGAAGAATGCTTAAGCCTTTAAAGATCAGAGCCGCACCTATAGAAGAATGGATTCAATATGCAATCAATGCTGAATCCCTCCATTGCAATGAGGAGAATTGGGTAGGCCAAGCTGTTGCTAATGATAGGGTGAGGAACCAAGGCATCACTTGTTTCAACTGTGGTGAACAAGGCCATATACAACAGAATTGTACACAGGGTACTCTTGGAAATAATGCCCAATCTAGGTTTATTTCGAACAGAAGGCCATTGCCTTCTGGATTATGCAGAAGGTGTGGCAAGGGATATCATTAGACCAATGAATGTAGATCTACCAGGAATAAAGAAGGCAACCTTTTACCATTGGGAAACGCCTTTCGGGGCTTCCCCCGGGAAGCTCCCAAAAATCAGACTCCAAATTCGAGAACAGTAAGATCATATCCAGTCATAGTAGAAGACCAGAATTCTCAGGATGCATAGAGCATCCAAAACCTGATCTAGAAGATCATACAGTATTAGATAATAACATAAATTAAATGAGAAATCAGAAATTCAAAATAATCACAAAATGAATATTTTGGCAGACTTCAATAAATGAACAAAGACCAAAATTGAAAATACAGATAGATAATACTTATATCCAGGGTTTAGTCGACACAGGGGCTGATGTTTTGATCATAACCCCACAATCATGGCATCCAAGATGGCCGTTACAGGCAGTAGATATCCAATTTCTGGGTATTGGAACAATATCTCAGGTGAAACAGAGTGTGGGATGGCTTGAATGCATAGGAACAGAAGGTCAGAAAGGATGGTTGAAGTCATGTATGGTTGACATAGCAGTGAATCTGTGGGGTCATGACCTTCTAATGCAATAAGATACCCAGATTAAAATCCCTCCCAGTTCTGATATCAACTGGAGACTCAATTATGTTTCCAAAAATGATGCTTTAAGGTACTATTAAGAAAATTCACCAGCCATTCAGGTTGTACAAAACAATTGCCCAATAACCACAGAACCTAAAAGGACACTCACAGCACTGCCTTTGAAATGGTTAACAGAGAAGCCTATTTGGGTTCAACAATGGCCTTTGATGAGAGAAAAGCTTCAGGCTTTGGAACTGTTGGTACAGGAGCAGTTACAGGCACAGCATATTGAAGAATCAACCAGTCTATGGACTTTTCCTGTTTTTGTTGTCAAGAAAAAATCTAGAAAATGGAGGATGATGATTGATCTAAGAGCAATTAAAAAGGTTATTCAACCTATGGGCTCTTTACAATCTGGTATTCCCCTGCCTTCTCTGCTACCTAAAGGATGGCCTAATGCAGTTATTGATTTGAAGGATTGTTTTTTTACTGTACCTTTACAGGAACAGGACAAAGAGAAATTTGCTTTCACGGTGCCTACTCTTAATAATTCACGGCCAGTGAAGAGGTACCAATGGAGAGTCCTTCCCCAAGGAATGTTGAATAGTCCCACCTTATGCCAATGTTTTGTACAACAACCACTAGAAATACTGCGCAAGCGCTTCCCACAATCTATCATTTACCATTATATGGATGATATTTTGTTGGGAGACCCAAACCCGAAAACATTAGAAACATTGTTTGAAGAACTAAAGAAAATATTGCCTGACTGGGACTTCAAATTGCTCCAGAAAAAGTACAGAGGGGAGATTCTATCAATTATTTAGGATATAAAATAGGTTTACAAAAAATTAGGCCACAAAAGGGAAAATTAAATAGAGATAAATTGAAGACTCGACAATTTTCAAAAGTTACTAGGAGATATTGCTCACATACAGCCCATGATTGGTATAAAAAACTATGAGCTAGTTAATTTATTCAAGACTTTGGACAGTGAAAAGGATTTAAATAGTCCAAGAGAATTATCTGATGAGGCCAAGAAAGAACTAGAGTTGGTAGAAAAGAAACTTCAAGAAGCACATGTAGATCGTGTGGATCCAGACCTAGAATGCATACTTGTTATTTTACTCTCTAGACAAATGGCAAAGGAATCTTAATGCAAAGAGAAAGCATTATATTAGAATGGATATTTCTGCCATGTAGGTCAAGCAAGAAGATGAAGACATATATCGAAAAAAATTTCTGATCTGATTGTTAAAGGTTAATTAAGACTTTGCCAATTGACTGGAAAGGACCCTGCAGAAATTGTTGTGCCTTTGACTAATGAAGAAATTGAACAATTATGGGCAGACAGTGAACTTTGGCAAAAGGCTTGTAGTGACTTTTTAGGAGAGATTAATAATAAATGTCCTCAAAACAAGAGGATTCAATTCATAAAGGAAACTAATTGGATCTTTCCTCATGTGATACAGGATTAACCCATTTCTTGAGCCCCTACATTTTATACTGATGCGTACAATCTAGGAAAGGCTGGCTACAAGTCTGAAAACTTAATTAAATTGGCTCAGAGCCTTTAAAGCTCTGTTCAGAAGTCAGAACTATATGCAATTATTATGGTGTTGTTGGATTTCATAGATCCTCTCAATGTAATTACTGACTCTCAATATGCAATAAGAGTTGTTTGATATATTAAAACTGCTGACTTCATTCCTGATGATACAGACTTGACCTTTCTGTTCATACAACTACAAGATATCATCAGAGATATGATACATCCTATGTACATAACACATATCAGGGCACACACAGGTCTCCCAGGCCTTCTAGTGCAGGGTAATGATGAAATAGATTGGTTGCTGATAGGAAACATGCTAGAGGCCACAGAATTTCATGAGAAACATCATGTTACAGCAAAGGACTAAAGAAGAGTTTTTCCATCACTTGGCATCAAGCAAATGAAATAGAGTTGCTCTTTCTATAACCAACCATCTTTACCTGCAGGAAGTAATCCTAAGGGTACACAGAGAAATGAGATCTGGAAAATGAATGTATTTCACTTCCCAGAATTCAGAAAGATGAAATATGTACATCATACTATTGATGCTTACTCTGGAATGCAATGGGCGACTGCCCTGAGTTCTGAAAATGCTGATGATGAACTTACTCACCTTTTGGAAGCCATGGCCATAATGGGATTTCCCACTCAGATTAAGACTGACAATGTTCCAGCTTATGTTTCCCAAAAAATGAAGCTGATTTTTGGATACTATAATATAAAGCATATTATGGGGATACCACACAATCCTACAGGACAGGCAGTTGTGGAGAGATCTCACCACACATTGAAAGAGATTCTTTATAAATAGAAGAAAGAAATGAGAAAACCCAGGGAGAGGTTGCACAGTACCTTATTGACTTTAAATTTTCTTAACGCTGATGAAAAGGGAACATCAGCTGCTGAGGGACATAGGGTAATAGAGCAATCTTCCAAGATAAAACAACCCATCTACTTCCAAGATGTGTTGACGTCAGAGTGGAAGCCAAGATATATGCTTCTATGGGGTAGGAGTTTTGCTTTTGTTTCAACAGGGACAGAAAAGATATGGATACCAAAAAAAACTAATAAAAGTCCGCTTCAAGAAGGAGTCCTTTCCTGAGGAGGAGAAGTAATTGCTCATCCCTGATATGACAAATGGATCCATGGTAAGGAAAACACATTTAGCAAACCTGGGGCAGGGTCTCAATTTTGTCTTTACAGGAAAATGGATACAACTGTTTTTAAGACATTGACTAGATATTGAATAATTACTCACCTGCAGACGAGAAGAGATCAATGATGAAGGAATGTAAACAACTGACTATGAGACCAACTGATACACAAATGCACTACTGGATAATCTCTCAATTCTTACTGCTTTGCATCTTGCACCAACACCTCAAAAAAATGGTCCTGATTTGACTGTTAATAGGCCTGGATTTGGATTGGGAGCAAGTGGTTTTTTCCCTTCTCTAAACCCAAGCATATTGGTAAAGAAAATGTGAAGAATTCTGTCTCATATCAGAAAAGCTACCTGGTGTGAGACAGAAGACAGAATGTTTAGGGAACAATATTATTGTGTCTTCATCTTAAACTTTGTTTCTCTTTGTATCTGTACCTTTCAAACATCCTGTCTGCATACAATCTCCTGAAGTCATAGAAGATATGAATATCTTCTTTGAGTATCAATAGTACTTAAGTTTTCCATTGTAAATAACATTTCCTCCTATCAGCTATCTACAAAGAATCTGGAACCAAGATGGGGCCCCCACCGCAACAACTCCTACTAGTGAAACAAGAGTAAAAGGGAGAGTATGAGAGAGAGAAAAAAGAGACAGGCAGACAGACAGACAGAGGCAGAAATAGAGAAATCAAGAACCTGGTGCGCACCAATCAATGATTGTTTCAGAAAATAGATAATTCAAAAACAGCTGCAAGAAAGCTCTCTATGATTATCCTTCAGATAACACTTCTAATTAGAATTCCAGATGGAGTTAACCACTATTCTGAGAATGGTTATAGATGTTTATAGTCATTCCATTAAGACCTAACCATTGTTTTAGCTTTTACAAGATCCCAAAGAGATGCCATCACCCTTAAGTCAGCAGTAAGCAAACTTATGAAAGACTATGCCCACTTTCCCAATAAGTTTTGTGCTCTGAGGGTTGTGGGTAATTATTATTCTAAGTTAAAATTGGGTGAAGGACAGAACTATAATATAGCATCAAAGATCTCTTTCGAAAAAGAGAAAGGGGATAAATAGGATAGATAAAGGTAGATTGTTCTACCTACCTACACACAATTCTAGCTGAATGTAAAGACAATTTGCATTGGCATAGATATTCGTATATTGATACAAATGTAAAATCATTTTATATCTTTAATTGTGAAAATTTGTACCTTGGTACAAAGTTTAATCTGAAATTGCTTTATATAACCAAAGCAACTTGTACTTCGATATAAATATGAATCTGTAACTATTATGTAAAATTGAATCTGTAATTGCTACACTTTATATATGCTTCTACCTCTGTTTAAAATATTTGCACATTCTTGTCATGTACACTATGCAATTACAACCTTCATTTAACTATACTAGATATAATGTATGATTGCACTACTTATGATATATGCACAAGATGTTTTATATGCCTATGTTTAGATGATATATGTATATACATGTCTAAAATGCTGTGGCCACTTTACATGGTAACATACCCCTGGCTAATGCTTGATAGTCATACTTTATTGTTCAGATATTGTACACCCCTTATAGAGGTATTCTAATTTTTAGTACAGGGTTTATTCCTTAAGACGATATAAACTACAGTCAACATTACTTAAGGTACCATATCCCAGTCATCTCAGATACAGGTTAGAATATCATAGATAGACAGGAATCTTCAACCATTTCATAGACCCAGAGAATATGAAATTTAACATTTGAAATTTGGCCATGAGAGACACGACGACTCCTGATGTCACTGCTCCATCGAGGATACTCCTTTGGAGTTTGTCCTTTTGACAGAGAATAGCTGGTTGGGTAAAGAACTGCCCTTACCTTGATTGCTGACAGTACACACATGATATCCAAGCTGGATAAACAAGCTGATGGATGAAGACTGATGAAACCTGCCTGCACAGGATAAGACAGTCCCTCCAAAACTGCCCTAATTGTGAAAAGACTTGTCAGATACCATAGGCCTGTAGCCAATATGATAGACGCTCCAACAGCACACAAACCCAGAGGTGATTGTCCAGGTAGCTGTGTTGCTGTCCTTTCCCAATTTTTGGAAGCCACTACTTCCATGTACTTCTAACTTTCAGGTAATACATCTTCCTTCTCAGGTCTTGAAGGGGTTGAGGAATAGGTATTTAAGGTTACTACCCTATTATCCCTTAGAAAGAAACATTCAGGTGTTGAATTTTCACTCTCCCAGATGAACCTTTTGAAGTAATTTATACACCTTACCATCTACCAATATTCTAGAAATATATGATGTACTTTGTATAGGTTAGGTTTTAGTTGTAATTTGTACTTTATCCTCTCCTAAATACTTCCTCATAATAATTCCTATTGTACATAGTCTTAGTTTAGAACCTTCTTAGTTAGACAAAAGGGGGAGATGAGTGGGATTCAGGTGTCAACTGATAAGATCTGAGGATGCTTACCCAGGGTCCTGGGCCCCCGAAGGGGTTGTGGCCAATTCCATTGATAAGGGGCTGCTGGGACCCCGGAAAAGATGTTTTCCTGGTTCCTGGATGCTGGATAGACCGGTTTGGAATCCATTCTCCATCGTTCCAGACTCCAGTTCCTGTTCAGGCTCCTCTATAAGCTGTTAACTGTATCGTGAGTGTTGGTTTATATTTTAATAAATATCAATCTTGGACTGGTGCCTTCTAGGTAAAACTCCACCTGCATGTTCATGCCCCACAAATGTCTTCAGCATTTGTCCTAAAGGACCTAGAGGTAACCCTCACATATTGTGGCTCCTGTAATGCAAGAGGACTAACCATTGGCTCACAAACTACCTCTAGTTAGGATTGAAATCATCCTAAAAGTCTTGATTATAAACATGTGTGAGACTCTTATCCAAATGGAGGCTACAATTTAAGGCCAATCCTGGTGAGTATTTCTAAGCAGACATGAGATCTCTTTGAATACTCTCATTTTGACAATTGTAAGGGTCAAGGTGCATTACCTCAAGTTTAAAGGATACCAATATTAAGGTGCTTAGCCAGGTAAATAGAAAACACAGCTCTCAATCCTAAGAAGACTTAAGAAAAAAATTACTTAGATCATCCTTGCAAAGAATGTGCTCCAGTGGGAAATGAGGGAAGTTCATGTGGTCCACCACTTGAACAAGCAAGTCATGACAAGAAAAGCTGCCAAAGTCATACACAGATGTGAAGCTTCCTTGTTTCAAGGTCATTGAAGGAACCTGGATATAAAAAACCATCATCATCTGGTTCCAAGAACCAGATTAATTCCTGTGAGATTGTTTGGAGATTCCCACAGCCCTGCAGCCTTCTTGTGCCCATTGTCCAGTCCCGGGCAGAAGAGGTTCTAAAGCCAGAAAAGGCAGAATAACTCTAAAATCAAGATTTACAAAATAGGGTCCCAGGAACTTGGAAAGCTTCACAAAGGCAAAGGACACAATCTTTGGTAGAAAAACAAAAGAAGTAACCTGAGGAATCAAAAAAGTGCTCTACCATCTCCAGATATGATAAAGAACAATAACCACATGTACGAAATCTTAAAAGAATTATTATCAAACATATTTACATTTTAAATAGGGTAGATAACTAAACCAAGAATAAGATACTCAGGATGCTGAGATACATTAAAGAAATGATCTTTTAACTTGTTTTCCAGTATAAAGTGTTGCATAAATGAGAGTTGTCTCTCATGCCCTTTTTAAAATAATAATGGAGGCCTAATAGATCTGTGAGAAAGTTTATGTAGAAGGATGTGAGTCTGAAAACACCACAGTGTTTATTTTCACCATCCAAGTACTGTCAGTGACACATTCATAAAACATGAAAAGATGTCACAGTTTATTTCAAATAATATTGTTTATTAGACAAGGAGAAGACCTTCTGCTTTAATCGCCAGGTCTTGTAAAATACACGATCGATTGGAAGATTGCAAGAGACAGTATTCAGACATTTAATATACACAATAATTCTATGTATCATCTTTAAAAACAAAAGACTTGATAGAAAGTGCAGACATGATGCATTGTGACTCAATAGGTGGTTTTGTATCAACACTAGAGATGTCAGTATCAATTTAGGAAATATTGGCACAGAGAGATGATTTGTCCTTGAGCTTTGGAAGAGAATTTCTCTCTGGTCTTAACAAAATGATGTAGCACTTGGGGAAAAAGATGCATCCCAGCAAGCCTGCACTAGAGGCCAAGATGGAGAAGACCTCCACAGCAACCATAACCTTGCCCTTGGTGCTATGATAGACAGGGAGAAAAGTCACCCAGACACTGCAGAACAGAAGCATGCTGAATGTCAACAACTTGGCTTCATTGAATGTGTCAGGCAGATTCCTGGCCAAGAAAGCCACAATGAAACTCACTAAGGCAAGGGAGCCATGGTATCCCAAGACACAGTAGAATGCAGTAACTGATCCCTTGTCACACAAAATGATGATGTGGCCATGCTCAGACTGTGCATCAGTGTCAGTAGATGGAGGAGACACTGCCAGCCAGATTGCAGAGATAATAATTTGGATGAAGATACAGATAAGAACAATGTAGTTGGGTGCCCTTGAAATCAAATAGTATCTGATTCTTTTTCCTGGAGCTGTGATTTTGAAAGCCAGCAGCACAGTAATTGTTTTGGCCAACACAGTGGAAACAGCCACAGTGAATACCACTCCAAACGTGAGTTGCTGCAGGATGCATGTTGTTGTGTTTGGATGGCCAATAAAGAGCAAGGGACACAGGAAACAAAAGATGAGTGAGACTAGCAAGGTGTAGCTGAGACTGCGGTTATTGGCCTTTACAATGGGGGTGTCATTGTACTTCACAAAAACCCCAAAGACAACAACAGTGGATAAAGTGAAACACAAGACCATTAAGGTCAGACACATTCCCAATGGGTCTTCATAGCTCAGATAGTTCACCTCTTTGTGAATGCAGTGGTTCTGCTCAACATTGGCATAGTGGGTCTCTGGACACTTCACACACTGATCAACATCTATTGGAAAAGGAAAGTAGCATTAGTACAGCTTCAGTGTTTTATAGCTACAATTCTTTTCAATTATGTGTGTTTTAGGAGCATACCACTGTCTACGTTTTTATTAGGATGTAGCTGAAAGACATTGCAGCACAATTGATTCTTTACTCTTACATGTTTTTACATGTAATACCATTTTATAAAAATTTTTTAATTACTTTGCTGATTATTGTTTGTGTTAATGCATGGAGGTCAAAAGACAACTTCTAAGATTTGGCTACATCTTTCTACTACATACAGAGAAACTCATCACCAGTTATAGTAACATGGGATTTAACTGCGGTGCCATCTTACTTGCCGTAAGTGTCCTTTAGGGAACTTCATTTTATTGTATAGAATGGCAGG
Organism: Phyllotis vaccarum; assembly: GCA_033318265.1. NCBI lineage: Eukaryota > Metazoa > Chordata > Mammalia > Rodentia > Cricetidae > Phyllotis > Phyllotis vaccarum. Next base: position 13,125,532 of record JARWLC010000018.1, read on the forward strand.
CAGTAGAAGAAAATGATTTGTCTGCCAATTGTATTTAGCCAAACCTAAACAAATAATCATTTGACTAATATGGACTGTGTAGATGATAACAACATTTGGATATTTGTGGCTACTTAATTTAACACTAAAACATTCTGATCTTATATTTGTGACATTATTCACGGAGTCCTATATTTAAAAATAGTGAATTCAAAATTCATTTTATTTTCTAACAAAGAAACATCATGGGATTAATTTGTGCAGTGGATTTTCAGACCCTTTGATTATCCTCATGTGGGTTAGAGAGAATGATCAATGTGAAGAATTTACCACAGCAACAAACACTCACTTGTCTCGTTGGAAACTTCATTTTCTGGGCAGGGGCTGCAATCAAAACAGCAGACAGCCATTCCTTCCTGCCAGAATTTTCTGAATCCAGGACCACAATCAGCACTGCATACAGAGGTTGGCATCTGAGAAGAAATAGACACATGCTGATATTAATAGATCTTATAACTCATTTTTATAACTATATTATATGAGCATGGTGAAGTATGAATGAGTTTATTTTATATATACCAAATGGGTAACCATATTTTACTTAGCATATTATATATTATATTATTACATATATATGAATGTATGGTATCATACTATTAAAAGATATCTTCACATGGCTAAATATTTAAGTAGAATAACATCGTTTTTGTTCTGGACAAACATTATAAAATCTGAAACTTATTTCTCTAGTGAATTTTTGTCCACATAACACAAAGTACATTAAAGTCTTAGAGGAAACATTAATTGAAAAATTCTGGTCCAGATCTAAAGTCTTTCAGCCACTTATCCCCCAAATAATTATACAATAGATTATATTAATTACAAGCTGTTTGGCCTAAAGCTCAAGCCTATTACTTGCTAATTCTTACTCTTAAACTAACTCCTGATTCTTATCCATGTGTAGCCTCATGGCTTGGTACCTTTTCTCAGTGCAGCATTGTCATGTTGCTTCCTTCCCGTCAGACTGACACCTCTGTGCACCTCCCCTTCCCAGAATTTACATTGTCTGGTTGCACTACCTATACGTTCTTTATGCTTAGCTTCTGGCCAGTCAGCATTTTTTAAACCATTTTACTAAAACAGCATTTATAGTCACCAACATTTACTGTGCACAAAAGAAGCATCTGAAAATTAGAGTGTAGTAACTACACTTGAGTCCAGCAATGAACTGTTTGTAGCCTCTATTTGTTGATATAAACTATGCTTACTTAGGTGCTATAGAGACATGCCTCTACAGCCTTTTTAATCCTGGGATTATACATATATGCTATCAGTAGGCACATTCCTCATTATTTTCTATTTAGAATGCTTACAGTTTTTTGTACTTTCTACCCTATTTAAGACTATTTTTGGAAAAAAAGTAGAGAATGTGTATATACTTGCCAAATTTCTTCCAAAAGAATGGTCCCTATGTGGAACTCCAATTTTCTTAGACTTTCTTTGTAGGCCACACTGGCCATAAACAGACAGTGATTTGCCTGCTTCTGTTTCCCAAGTATTTGGCTTAAAGATATGCAACACCATATATACATATATAAATATATACCAGCACTCATTATTTTAATAAAAAATTCTTTGAGATTTTTTTATAATTTTTTATAGTTCGATATTGACAATAGGATTATGTAGTATGAGGTTTCGGGCTTGGACTTTTGGGTCTTACCTCAAGGTTTAGGCCCGCAGACCCACCGACCCACTGAGACACACAGATGTTTACAATCATTTTAGCTGATCAGCCTAAGGCCCTGGCATATAACTTGCTAGTTCTTTACCCTTAAACTAACCCGTGTTTCTTCCTGTTCAACCATCCGGCTAGGTACCTTTCTTTAGAGCAGCATAGTTGTCCTCTGCTTCTTCCTGCTTCTCTCTGGCATTCTGCTCTGTGCTTCCTGTTCTCTGACTTTTCTTAGTCTGGTAGCCCCACCCACACTTCCTGCCTGCCTTTGGCCAATCAGCGCTTTTTATTAAACCAGTGGGTGGGGTAATTATTTACAATTAAACAACACAATCTCCCACAGGATTGCCATACAAAAATGTATTAATATGACTGGGATTTGAAATACATATTGATTAAAAAAGAAATCTATATTTAATCAAGATGTATACTATCTACTGTTTTGGGATTTTGTTTCTTTTATATTTTATCTCTGAATAAACTTTTAATTTTGCTGATTTCTTTCTGAACATTTACCTAACTGATCTGCATGCCTTGAAAGGTACTTATAGCCCTGGAATGAAGTCATCTTTGAAACAAGGAGAGACATTTCTCTCATGTTGAGTTATTCAGTGTTTAGTTGAGAATTTTTTTATCCATTTTCATCAATGTGGTTAGTCTCTATTATTTTTATTATGTTACATTTTCTCAAAATTCTTTTTGACGTATTTATAGAAGGGATCTTTTCAAGTTTCTAATTGGGATTTGTTTTTAGAATCAAAGATGACTCTTACATTTACAAACAATAATGATGCTTGTGTATTTTAATTAGAGAATTAATATGTTGATAAGTTGTAGTAAATTATTTCCTATTAATTATCCATTGATTTGTACTATTTGATAGGTTTTTTAAAGCTATTTTCTGTCTAGGATTCTATTGCTGTCTTTACATTTCTTGGCAACTTCTCTTTATCTTGATTCTAGTGTGTAAAATTCTTCAAGTATCTTTCATTGTATTAACAAAGTGGCTATAAATTCCTATATTTTTTGATCATGGTTGAGCATTACTCTGTCTCTGTTTTAGTTAGAGTTCTCAGGAAAAATAAAAATTACAAAATGAATATGTCTTTAAATCTGTAATACTCTCATATGTGTTGTGCATTTATATATACAATATTATACAATGTCTGATAGCCTAGGGACTAGCTAATCCAACAGTTTTTAGATATCAATGAAAAATCCAAAAATCTAGAAACTATTCAGCCCATGAAGCTGAAAGTCTCACTTGATCTTCAGCATATGCTGGAATCCCTAAAAAGTATCTCCTAAGGCTTGTAATGGAAGATAACTCTTAGAAAAATCAAAGCAAGCAGTCAAAGTGGAAAATTTCCTTTCTCTATATCCTTATGTAGGCTTGAAGCAGAGGGTGTAAGACAGATAAAATGTGAGTTTTCCAACACCAAATTATATGGATAGTCTGTAACAAACAAGGATCCAGATGAAACATGTGTCTTTCTTCTAGCTTAAAAATTCTGTTAATGGCATTCTTTACTTTCTGCTTTTAGTTGTTTCTTCCTTTGGTTTAGTTCTATAGGCAATGTTTGTCTTTCAATCCCTGGCTGTCCTTTAACAAGCCCCATGGACCAGGCTGGCCTCAAACTCAAAGATCTAATTTATTCTCCTGCCTCCTTCGGGATAGCAGGGATTAAAGTCATGTGCCCCTTTGACCTCATGTAAAGCAAGGATTTTTATCTCAAATCTCAGAAACACAAGTGGATCTACCAAATTAAAACTAAGCCCAAAGCCCTAGAAAGTTTACCCTCAATTTGTGAGTTTTAGTTAAGTTCTAGATGTAGTCAATTAACAACCAGAAGGATCAACTATATTCCCCTTCAATTGTAAAAGATACATTTGTTGAGTATAAAAACTTAGTTTTAAGTTATGACTTTTGTGCTTGAACTGAAATATTGATACTCTCCCTTTTTAAGAGAGTTCATGAAGGAATCTGAAAAAGGGCTTCTCTCTTGCCACCTTCAATTTCTTCTCCTTGCCCTATGTATTTCAAATTTTAAATAGCAGTTGTCAGCTAAAGATTAGGTTTTGACATTATATGTTTGATATTTAAGTACCTTTTCTCTCTAGATGACCAAATCTTTTACTATACTTTCTAAAATTACTATTATATGTTATTTAATGTACTTTGGATGCCTATGGTGAGTTTTGCTTCTTTTGTGCTCACAGTTTGTAATTTTGATTCTTTAATTATATCCTCCTGGTCTCATATGTATTTCATCCTTCCCTATTTTTGTATTTGCCATAATTTAGTTTTCAAATTCTTCTGCCATTTTTTCTTCAACTTAAATTATTCTCTTAAGGGGACTTTTTGCAAAGATTTTTTATTGCATTTCTTTTGTCTTCCTTTACAGATCTTAACTTGAAATAATTATACTACTTTCTACCTTTGGAAATAACTCTGTTACACCCTCTTTATTTTCCTTATGAAATGCAACTTAATTGCTGGAAGGTGATTACTGCCCTCATTAAAGCCTGCTAAGTGAATAAAAATTGGAAATGTGTTGTTTGGTGTATTGATATTTCTACATGAAATTTTCATATTAAGGATTAGAGCACTAATGGTAATGTTTATAATTTATGTATTCCTTCAGGGAATGTATTTGTAATGGAGGTACTGAGGCTTGGTTTGAGGAAACAGGAACTATTCTTGGGGCACTTTTATAATATTGATGAATATGTTGGTCAGGTTTCATACTTCCAAGAAATAGATCCTTTTCACTGAGAATGACAGACCTCATCACTCTGAGGAAAAAAATATTAATTGTAGAATTCATACTATCTCAGATACCTAGGTTTTCGCTTCAGAACAAATTTTGAGACTTGGACACATGGTTTTGGTGACCGTTTTGAGTCCCTGTACTTGGGAGGCAGAGGCAGGTGGATCTCAGTTAATTTGAGATCATGTTCTACAAAAAGATCCAGGACAGGTAGAAGTACTATTATTCAGAGAAACACTGTTTCAAAAGAAAATAAAACCCAAACTTTGAGAATTTCTGGAAGATAGCTCCTTTAAATTCATGACAATTTGTAGATTTCAATTAGATACCTTAGAGTCACCCAAATCATATTTCATGCATATAACATGCCCAGCATTTATAATAGAATATATAATTGATAAATTTTAAAATCCACTTTCTTTACTAGCAGTATCTCTACACACACAGATAAGAAAATAACCCTCTTTTTTGTTTGAGTCTTTAAAGAATTAATGGAGGGCCAACCTACATCATCACCTATCAAGAAAGGGGCAGCCTACAATCAACACCCACTAACAACTAGATAAATAAAAACACCCTCCTAGTCTATAGCTAACTAACAGATAAGTGACACCTGGACCATTAGGCCAAGCATGCACCATGGTCTCTGAACCCTAGTCTAATAACACTGTCCCAAGTACCCATCCACACTCAAATCAGCCCTAAACAAAAGAAACCTGGGAAAGCTACCCCAAGAAAACACAGCTCTAGAGATACTCCATGGATCAAACCATGCCCAAACAGCAACCAATACTATAACCCACCAACACCTGGGCAACTTTCATCATCACCCACCAAGAACTGGTCAATCTGCATCAGCCACCAGCAACAGAATAACCAGAAGCCCTCTCTTGGTCCACAGCTAACTAAGAGCCCCTAGGCTCAAAACTGACTAAGAGCAGACAAATAAAGAGTGGACCAAGGAAGCAATGAGAAGACAGCAGTGCAAGTAATGAACAACATGATATCCCCAGAAGAAGCTGATGGCTATACAACATCAAGATATAAGCATAATAATGAAAAGGATACAAGGATACAGCATTATAAACAACTTCATGAACATAATAGAAGCTTTAGAAGATGATATAAAAAATCCCTGTAAGGAATACAAGAAAATAAAATCAAAAAATTGGAAGAGATGAAAAAAATCCCTGAAAGAGAATAAAAAAAAACAACAAAAAAACAAACAGGTGAAAGAAACATTCCAGGAATTGCCAAACAATCATGCTCAGTAAAAGAACTTCAGGAGGAATCACCATGCCTGACTTCAAACCGTGCTATACAGCCATATTAATAAAAACAGCCTGGTACTGGTACAAAATCAGACTTGTGGATCAACAGAATAAAATGACCCCAACATTAAACCACACACCTATGAACACCTGATTTTTGACAGAGGCCAAAAATATCAAATGGAAAAAAAAGATAGTATCTGCAACAATTGGGGTTGGCATAACTGGATGGTAGGATTTAGAAGGGTTCAAATAAATGCAAACCTAACACCCTGCATAAAATTCAAATCCAACTGGATCAAAGAGCTCAACATAAACCCAGATACACTGAATTTGATAGAAAAGAAGGTGGGAAATTCTTTCCAACGCACTGGCAAAGGTGACCTCATCCTAAAAATAACAACACTAGCACAGACACTAAGAACAACAATCAATAAGTGGGACCTCCTGAAACTCAGAAGCTTCTGTAAGGGAAAGAACACCATCAAGAAGACATATGACAGCCTACTGAGTGGGAAAAGATCTTCCCCAACACTACATCTCACAGGGGACTGATCTCTAACATACATAAAGAACTCAAGAAACTAGAGCCTGAAAACCTAAATAACCCAATTAATAAATGTGGTTCAAGGAAAAAAGGGAATTCTCACAGAAGAATTACAAAACGATGAAAGGCCCTTAAAAACTGCAAAACATTTTTACCCATCAGAGAAATCCAAATCAAATCAACTTTGAGATACCACCTTACACATGTCAGAAAGGCTAAGTTCAAAAACATAGATGACAGCATATGCTGTTGAGGATGCAGAACTAGGTGAACACTCCACCATTGTTGATGGGAGTGTAAACTTGTACAACCACTCTATAATACAGTGTGGCTATTCCTCAGAAAACTGGGAATCAATCTTCCTAAAGATACAGCAATACCACTATTGGGCATAAACCCAAAGGATATACATTCATACCCCCAAAAGCATTATCTCAACTTTTTCACAGCAGCATTATTTGTAATAACAAGAACCTGAAAACAACCTATGTGGTGGGATTCTGGGGTCAGCTAATAAGGTCCGAAGATGCTTATCCAAAGTCCCAAATTCTTACAAAAAAAAAAGAAAGAAAGAAAGAAGGAAGGAAGGAAGGAAGGAAGGAAGGAAGGAAGGAAGGAAGGAAGGAAGGAAGAAAGGAAGAAAGGAAGAAAGGAAGAAAAATTGGCTAACGCGATTCATAAAAAGATTGTTGGTAACTTGGGGTCTTGTTTTCTCTCTCTCTCTCTCTCTCTCTCTCTCTCTCTCTCTCTCTCTCTCTCTCTCTCTCTCTCTCTCTCTCTCTCTCTCTCTCTCTCTCTCTCTCTTTTGTTCCCTGACCAGGAATCGAACCTGGGCTGAGATGGGGGAGAGTGCCAAATCTTAACCAGTAGACCAAGTCAGCTGCCCTAAAAAAACTAAAAAACACAAATAAGCCACAAGCCACATAACAAACAAATTAATAAAAATAAATTAAAATAAAATATAAAAACTAACAATATAACTAAGCTGTAGACCAAACAATATAAACTTAACATAAACATCTAAATCCTTTCTAAAAGCCTAACCAACTACAAATAACTAAAAAATCTAAAACAACAAATCTATAAATCCAAACCCTAAGCCATCCAAGACCAAAAGACCTCACTACTACAAACCTAGATGCCCCTCAACTTAAGAATGGATTGACAACCTGTGTACTACACAGCAATAAATAAAAAATGACATCCTAAAATGTTCAGGCAAATTCATGGACTTGGATAATATCCTTCTGAGCGAGTTATCACAAGTGCAGAAACATAGACATGAGATGTACTGACTCATAAGTGGATTTTAGACAAAGAGCAAATAATACCCAAGCTGAAACCTTGAACAGGATGGGATTAGAAGGAACTTAAGGGAGACATCCAGAGATTTTCCTAAGAAGAAAAATCAGAGAATATCACATTGGCAAATTGGAGTCATAATTCGTTGCAAGCAAGAAAAATTGGGAACGAATCTTGAAAGGAGATGATTGATTTAGAGGAGCAAAGAGGGAGGTGAAGGGAGATGGATATCTTGATAGAGGAAGCTAATGGGGGTTGGCAAGAGACTGGGTGCAAGAGAAATGTCCAGGAACTCACAGGATATCCCTGGCCAATTCTCCACAATGGTGGAGGGGAGGGCTAAATAGGACTTCACCTATGATCAAATGAGTAAACTGCAGAACCTACAAACAAGAGAGAGTGGAGATGGAGGCGGAGATCCATGGCTGAGCACTGGACAGAGTTCCTGGTCCTGTGGAGAGCAGGGTAAGAGAGTCTGTATGAGCAAGGGGATAGGGATTATGAGGAAGTTTCCCATGGCGATGACTGACTGGAGCTCTGGGGAGCTCACTGAATCAGGAATTGCCACTGGAGATCCATTGGGAGGGGGACCTGGACCCTCCAGTTAGGGGCTGCTTTTGACTGCCATGAGTGTGTGGAGGTACTACAGGTGGGATCAGACTGTGTTCATATTCATTGTTTGGCACCTTGGAGCATATTCCCTATAGAGGAACACCCACTCCAGCAGGGACTTTGGAATGAATGAATTGGATTTGCCTGGAGTAGATTTGCAGATCTGGACTGGCCCTCCTTGTGATTTCTCACCTTTTGAAGGGGTAGAGAATGGGTGGATGGGGTGGGTTGGGGAAGAACGGGGAACAGGGGGAGACATTTATGAAGATGACTTTTATGAAAAAAAAGAATTAATGTAGCTCAATATTGTTCTCTAGCAATCAATTACTATTATAGGGTATGCTCCAGAGCCGGAAAAATGCTCAGTGTCGATAACAGTTGCTGCTTATGAACAGGTGATGTGGAAATGTCTTTCTGTATGCTGTGAATAGCAATCTTTAAATAAAAGAGCTGTTTTGGCCCATGACAGGCACCATAGGAAAAGTAGGAGGAGGCATCAGAGTAGGTAGGAAGAGCAGGGCGGAGTCAGACAGACTGAGCCAGAAGCCCAAAAGAGCAACATGTAAGGAACACAGGTGAGCCACAGGCCACGTGGCAGACAGATTAATGAGAATAGGTTGAGTTAAGATGTAAGAGCAAGCTAGCAATATGCCTAAGCCATAGGCCAAACAGCATGAAGTTAATATAAGTGTCTGAGTCATTTCTGGGAGCCTGAGCAGCAGCAGCTGGTGGCTAAGGGGTCTAGTGCTGTAGGTCTGTGGATCTGGGCTTCTGGCTGCCCAGGACTGAAAGAAACTACTAAGTTGTAACACTGCTTATGAACAGGCCTCGTGTTTTATTTCTGGTGCTCATTGTGTGTTACTAAGCTGTCTACAGATCTCAGGAATCAAGTCACTATTATGGCATTCATATGCTGCACACATTCGAGTGATTTACACATACACATGAGGACAAACACCCATATGCACAAAAAAAACAAAGAAAGAGAGAAATACACTTATAATTTATAGATTATCTAAGTGAGTTATGAAATGTTATGTTAATTGAAGGCTCAAGGTATGGGCAACTTAAAATCTTTAGGTAAGAATTAGTAAAAGAAACTATGTAGTAAAAATAATAATTTGATTATTAAATTTACTTGTCCATTGAAATTATTTCCATCAAGGTTCAACAGAAAAGAGAAAAATCGTTGTGTAATAATAAGATTTGTGCCAACATAGTTTTCCTCACTTTGCTAGAAATAATACTAAACAGTGCTAACTAACATTTTCTTTTATATTAAGATGTAAAACACATTCCAGTGTGACAAAAATTCAATGTATCCCTGTCTGAAGTCCTCCTGAAAGAATTAACAAATTGTGACAAGAACAACAATAAAGGTGGCTAAAAATGCTTCCTAATGTGACAATCTATTTCATTTTACTTAGCTCCCAGAAGCACAATATGCGGTGTTGCTGCTGAAAATGAACATCAGAACAGTTATGTCACACATACCTCTGTTCTTCCTGTGGCCCAGTCTATCACGTCCTCATATAAATAGAGTTGTTGTTCATGTGGAAAAGATGGCCTGAACTTTCCAATCTTCACCTTAAGTCCAAGACCATTTGGAAAATTCCAAATCTGGAAAATGTCATATTCTGCCTGCAGCAGTTCTTTATGATTTGTTTTCACTGTTTCCCCAGCAGTATTAGTGAATTGGATCTTTCTAAGATAGGAGTACACCTGAAATACGGACATCATTTTTGAGTGCATGGTCCTTCCTTAAAGTTACAAAGTATATTCTTATTTTATCTTAAATGCAACTTCATTGAAGGTGCACCATTTAGTTGTCCCAAAGAAAGATAATGAACTAATAAGATGACCATAATGTTCCTAGAGACTTAATTCTGTCAGATGAAACTTCCAGGCATAAACACAGTACACATGTAGATATCAAATAAAGATACAAAATATACAAACATACATACACAGAGAAACTCATATCCACACAGAGATATTTACATAAGAGAGACACATACAATTTACTCAAATATATGCATCTACAAAATGTGTATAAACTTCAAGTCACATACAGAAATACTTATGTACCCAAACACACACACCTTAACAGAAACCAACAAAAAAACATACATAGAACCACAAACACAATCATAAATTTATAGACATTTACAGATACAAACACACACATAGGGAGACATTAACATAAGCTAATTTATGTTCCATTCCAAATATATTCACACAGACACAAAATATACAAAGAACATAGATACACATATAAGCAATTAAATCCAAAAAACACACATAAATTATACACTTAGGCACATGAACTAACAAATACACACACAAAAACCACAAAAAAATGCAGTTCATTCGCAAACACATTGATACAAGAAAAATTGTGAGAACTTTTACAGACAAACAGGGAAATAGACAGATAGACATGTATACACATCAATACAGAAATACATACAGATGCTCAGAAACATATACCCATACATAATTATAACAATGTCGCAACAAACATGGATACACATGCATGTGCTGAAGGAACCACAGAAATATTTTCTGATTGATTTCCAGATGGAGCAGATTCTGTTAATTCCATTTGTGCAAATATCCCCTACAGTGATTACAACATATGAGATTATTACCAAACAAAAGCTTATCTTTCTATCATGGAGAAGATTAATGAGAAAGGACTCATGTTTCCAGTATTAAAACAGGGGTGAATATATTCAAGTGCATCTTTAACGAAAGCCCTGATTTTTATTGATAAGTTGTATGCTTCACTCCAGTGTTTTTGCATTTGAGATTTATATCAACCCTTAGATTTACTTCCTCACACATAAAAATGTTCAGAAATCATATTTGTGGAAATATTTGTATTCTATTAAAATGGGCATTGGAGATAATATTAAAGACAACACCAGACAATATTAGTAGAAGAAACACTACCTGAGAGCAATTAAATTCTAGTACTTTCCAATTCTTGCGTGGCTGAAGAAGCATCTCATGGAAGAAATGTGCCACCAAATACACAGCATCGTATATGTTATAGCCGGCATCACCAAAAGCCATGTCAGATGTCTGTGAGATTAGCCATTCCAATGAGGCATTGGAGGAGCAGTTCTTCAGTGTCTTACATGTAGAAGCTAAGGCTTCACAGTTAAAGTTCATCCACTCCAAACCTGTCAGATATTCTGTGGGTGTGATAAAACCCAAAGACTGGACAAATGTTTGAAAACCAGAAATCTCAGCATGGTGGTGTGCAAAAGCTAGAGTGCTGTGTGGTGAGTCCACAATAAAGTTGCTCTTACTTGTAGTGACGTCCCACTGTGAGGTGGTGACCCATATTTTCTCAATACCTAGAGATTTCCACCTTTGAAAGATTAGAGCTAGAGTACTGTCTGGGTCACCATAAATAATAACAACATTGGAGTCTGATTTCATGATTTCATTATAATACCTTCCAGCTCTTGACATATATAAATGCCTGTCAAGTGGAATCATGTTCACAAAGGCAAAGCAGACTATATGTTGCTCCATTTCTCTTCTCAAGTATGAGAGAAACTCTATACCATCATCATTGTCTGAGATGGCCAGCCCAACCCAGTTCCATCTGAAGTGAAGTATGAGAGAGACCATGGCCAGGGCTAGATATGTATCCTTTGGGGCCATCTGATACAAATAAGGATATTGTTCATGATCATTCAGTGTAGAATGGAATGGTCCAAAGGTAAGCTGTACAGTCTAGGAAACAGAGGGGAGTCTGAAATAACATTCATTTCTAACAACTGTTTAAACATGTTTTATGCACAGCTCTTAAACACCCCTTTATTTGTTACTTCTACTCTCATCTCCGCTTCAAAAAAGGAAGTAGAAAGCACATGAAACCTGTAAACAATACCCAGAACAACACTGTTTGATATAAGTGTAAAACCAGTTTCCCCTTCACAACTTTTTTAATATATGGGAAATACACCAATAGAATCAGAATCTATGGAAACCACACCACACAATATCTTACCTGCTGAAAAGTATGGGTATTCAGAGATTTTCCAATTATTGAAGATTTTTTCCAGCTTGGTCCTGAAAGCACCATGGCACAGTACATTAGGTCATCACACCTATAATTAGTTGACTTGTAGGCTTTTACGGGAGATATAAACTCATTGTTTAATTGTGGCACAAGATTACAAGTAATTGGTACAATATCAAACAATAATGATGTATTTGGTAAGAGAGCATGTTTCCTGTTGACTTCATCCAAAGCAAAAGCTAATGCTAGAATAAATTGAAGGTTTCCAGGTGTGTTTCTGTAAAAGATAATAGTGTTAATAGAGATAGAGTTCAACAGATATTTATATGTAATCAATACAAGGATTATCCTTCTCAAATGCATTTCCAAACAGTCTCAAATATCAACACAAATCTTCTCTGTTCTGTGGATGGGACTACATAAGAAGCTGGAGGTTTGCAGAAGATGTAAATTTGATAAGAGTACATGTCACATAAATAAGAGAGCCATAGTTATTTTTCACAGAGAGCTTAGTATCTTTCACAAAGAGCTTTGTCAATTTTGGGGATGTGAGGGCTCACTCAAAGGGGAAAAAAAGACCACAGGCTTTTACCACACAATCAATATAATCATCATACCTTTGCTTTTAAACTACTGGGCAATTTGGAAAATACACATGATGTGTGAGCCATTGAGTTTATTGTATTCTCTTATGAAATTCCTTAAATTAAGTAAACCTGTTATAAATGTCAGGCTTATGCACAGTAATAGTCTGGGATACATTTGTGTTTTATGTACACAATTCTTCATTTGGCAAAATAGTTAACATATGCCATCCTCACAATCTTCAGCTATTTTTTTCCTTTCTGTTTTAACTGTTGTGACCATAAAACATTTTAAGAAGTTATTTTAAAATAAATTTTAAAACTACAGGTATATTTTATAAAGACGTATGTCTACATTAATCTGTGCATATAGGCAGGATAGATACTATTTTAGGCCATAAATGGGAAATATATTGAATAGATTTTAACTCTAATTTGCTATAGACTAAACTGACCTCAAGTACATGGGGACACACTTTACTATTCCTTAAGGGGAGAAATTAGAGAATGTCCTGACTCCTCATTACTTTCCCGTATTTAAACTGAAATGTCATATTTGACACTAGATATATCTGAACAACTTAAGTTTTGTTTTAGAAAAAAATATTTTGATGTTTCGATTATTTTATTACATGATTATGACCCTGAAACCCCACAGAGACTTGAATATGCCGGAATTGCAGCTTTGTATAATACAAGACACTAAATTGTAAGCTGCATGGGAAAAGTTTATCAGTGTAGGAATGTCTTTACCTATGCTGTGAATCTCAATCTTTAAATAAATGAGCAGTTTTGAACTTTGGTGAACACAGTAGCCAGAGACAGTATCATAGATAGGAGGTGGGCAGCTTCAGACACAGATCAAGCCATATGCCCATAGAAGCAACATGTAAGGAATACAGGTGAGCCATGGGTGACGTGCCAGAAAAGATTAATGAAAATGGGTTGAGAAGATGAAGGAGCTAGCTATGAATGTGCCTGAGTCATAGGCCACACAGCATGAATTAATATAAGTGACTGAGTCATTTGGGATGGCCTAAAGAGCTGTAGGTGGCTAGGCAATCTGGGAAAGCACATCTGTGAGCCTGGACAACTCTTGAGACTGGGACAGAAACCTGCTAGTAACAGTTTATGACGTTTTATGTAATAAAAATGGGTAATAAGTTATTTGGAAAAGAATAATACCAATTTTTGCTTTGTTTTTAAGAAAACTCCCACTTCTTCATGTCAATTTATATAATCTCATCAATAAGGATCAAATACATATCTTTATTCTGAAAAATTCACACAGATTTTAATGCAATTTATGTCCCAGTTTTGAATTTTACCACTGTGGTATGTTTATATGTAACTTAAAAATTATGTATTTATTTTTAAAAATAAAAATATTCTTATTACACCAAAACCTCCTCACTGTAATATAGAACCATCCAGCTTTTATTGTACTAAGAAAAACTCACTATAACAAGGAATACATTACTTTCAAGGGGACCAAGATCACATATCAGAGCAAATGAGACTTCTTGAGTAACAGATACAACCAGAACAGATTGCACCAAAATCAGCTCCCTGATATTCAGACACAGCCTTTATTAATCTGAAAAATCAAGAGACAGATACCAGTGCAAGAAACATATAACAACATAAAGGACAGTGTAACACCACCATAATCTAGGGGTTTTACAACAACAAAAACTGATCATGACAATATAGAAGGAACAGAAGGAAATGACCTTAAAAACAACATTAGAAAGATAAAAGGGGCCTTAAAAGAGGAAATAAAAAAACTATTTTAAATGATAGAGAAAAAGTCAACAAAAAAATTATGAAAAACCAACAAATCTAAAAGAAAATTTTAAAAAAAGCAATCAAACATGTTAAAGAAACTTTTCAAGATTTAATAACTAATATAGAAGCAATAAAGAAGACACAAAGCAAAGCAATGCAGAAAACAGAGTAGCTGATGAAATTAACTGGAACTACAGATGCAGACAAAACCAACAGATGCAAGAGATGGAAGAGAGAATCTCTGGTGTGGAAGATTCAAGAGTGGAAATAGATACATAAAGCAAACACTAAAACCAAAAAGTCATTAGGCAAAATTTTATGAAAATATGGAAAACTGTGCAAAGACCAAACCTAAGAATGAGAAGAATTGAAGAAGGTGAAGTATTCCAGCATAATGGCACAGAAAATATATTTAACAAAATCATAGAAGAAAACATTCCTAATAAAAGTAGGAAATGCATCTAAAGATACAGGAACCATACACCTAACAGGTGAGAGCCCTCAAAGTAATCTACTCATCACATAATAATCAATCTAATAAAACTAAATAATAACGAGAGGATACTAGGAGCTGCAAAGAAGAAAAGGCCAATGACTCTTAATGGCAGATACATCAAAATAGCATCAGACTACTCAATGAAATCAATGAAAGCCAGAAGTCTGGTCAGATGCTACACAGACACTAAGAGATCGTGGTTATCAGCCCAAAACACTATTCTCAGAAAAACTATCACCATAAATGGAGTAAACAAGATATTTAATAATAAAACCAGATTTAAGCAATATCTAACAAAAACACAGACCAATGGGCAAACTTAGAGGTAAAATTCCAAACTAAGAAAATTAGATATACTCATAAAACCACAAGCAATAAATAATCCCACAGAAGGAAAACCTAAAGAAGGGAAAATCATACACATTGCCACCAAATATAACACAAGCAAATAATCACTGTTTATTCGTATCCCTTAATGTCCATAGATTCAATTATCTAATAAAAAGATAGAGCCTAACAGGATGGATAAAAACAGAATCTATTCTTATGCCACAAAGATGAGACACACCTAAACTTCAAGACAGATACTGCCTCAGAGTAAAGGGCTGGGGGAAACTTTCCAATAAAACAGATTTAAGAAACTAGCTGGTGTAGCCATCCTAATATCTAACTAAATAGACATCAAATTCAAAGCAATCAAAAGAGATTAGGATGGGCATTATTTTATGCATCTCAGCAAAAACCCACTAAACATTTAGGTCCCCCAATACAAACAGGTACAAATTTATATTGTGGGGATTCAATAAAAGCTTCAGAAGTTTTGGAGATATCAGAGGGAATCTACCCACAGTCTATGAGGGGATTTAATTAAAGCTTCAGAAGTTCAGAGCTCTAACCACAGTCAGTCTAGGAGAATCAGAGAGTGGTGATTCAAATCTTTAATCCCAGCACAGGGAGTATCCTGGGAGTGGTGACCTATGCCCTTAATCCCAACTGAGTCAGGTCACTTTAGATTATAGAAGGAATTCCAGGCTCCTAAGCAGGCAGTGGTGGGGCCATGCCTTAATTTACAAAATGATACTTAAGACAGGATAGAAATACAGAGAGAGAAGCCAAGACAGGGGAAGTGAGGCTGAGGAAGCTGGAAGACAGCTGGGTAAGATCAGACTGTGGTATTTATTCTCTCTAATATCTCCAACTTCTTAAGAGATCTATCTCTGAGTCTCATTTATTCATGCAACAATATATAAATGAAATATTACTAAAGCTTAAATCACACATCAAAAAAGAAACACTTACTACTGAGAGACTTCAATCCACCACTGTCATCAACAAAGAGGTCTACCAGACAGAAACTGAACAGAGAAATAAGAGATCTAACAGATGTTATGACTCAAATAACTTTGATAAATATGTACAGAACCTTTTACCCAAACACAAAAATATAAGTTCTTCTCAGCACCCAAGAAATCTTTCTCTAAAACTGATCACATACCTAGTCATAAGGCAAATATGAATATATAAAAATGGGAATAACCCCTTGAATCCTGTAAGATTACAATGGACTAATGATAGAGTTCAACAACAAGAAAAATGACAGAAAACCTACAGATTTATGAAAACAGAATATCTCTTACTTGAAGAAGTAAAGAAAGATATCAATGACTTCTTACAATTCAATGAAAATGAATCTACATCATACCAAAACTTATGAGACACTATGAAAATAATGCTGAAGGAAAAAATTCATTCTCTCAGATATCTACATAAAAAACTTGGAGAAATCTCACACAAGAGACATAACAGCACAACTGTAAGCTTAGAAGTAAAATTAAATCAGGACCAGATAAATGACCTAAATAGATCTATAACCATGGAGGAAATAGAAGCTATTACTAACAGACTCCCAATCAAAAAGAAGCTCAGGAACAGATGTTTCAGCACAGAATTCTACCAGATTTTCAAAAAAGAATTAATATCAATACCCTTTAAATTGAATCGAACAATAGAAACAAAAAAAAATGTTTCCAAACTATTTTCATTAGGCTTCAGTCGGTCTGATACCCAAGCCACACAATCATGAAGCAAAGAAAAAAATTTACAGACCATCTCACTCATAAATAGTGATCAAAAAATACTCAGTAAGATGATGACAAACTGAATCATGAATACATCAAAAAATCAGCCTACATAATCAAATAGGCTTCATACAAGAGATGCAGGGATGGTTCAACATATAAAAAACTGTCTATTTCATCCATCCAATAAACAACCTGAAAGAAAAACCACATGACCAACTTCCTAGTTGCAGAAAAGCCTTTGACAAAAACCAACATTCCTTCATGATAAAGGTCCTTCATGAGAGATAAGGAATATAGGGAAAATACATGAACATAATAAAGGAAATATACAGCAAGCTCCCAAACAACATCAAGCTTAATGGAAATAAACTGAAATCAATCCTTCTAAAATTGGGAGAAGACACAGATGTTCCCTTTCCTCATGCCTGTTCAATATATATCTCAAGTCTTCACTAAAAAAAAATTAAGAAAATAAAAGTAGATAAAGGGGATACAAATTGGAAAGGAAGATGTCAAAAAAGCACTCTTTGCATATGATGTCATAGTATACAGAAGTGACTTCCAAAATTCTACCAGGAATCTCCCACAGCTGATAAACAACTTCAACAACATAGCAAGATATGAGATTAAAACAAAAATTCAGTAATTCTCCTATACAAAAACTATAAGAAGGCTGGAAAATATCACACTTTTCAATAGCTGCAAATAGAATTAAAAATCTTAGGGTAATATAAAAGCAAAGAAGTGACACACCTGTATGACAAGAACTTTAGAATCATTGAAGAAAGAAATTAAAGATGCTATCAGAAAATATAAAGACTTCCCACGATCTTGAAGAGACAGGATCAACATAGTATAAATGGCAGTCTCACCAAAAACAATCTACAGATTCAATGCAATCTGCATCAAAATTGCAACACAATTTTTACAGACATTGAAACTTCATATGAAACACAAAAAAAAACCCAGGATTCCTAAATATAATCCTGTTCAACAATAGAACTTCAGGAGGCATCACCACCCCTGACTTCAAACTCTATTGTGGAGCTACAGTAATAAAAGCTGGCAAAGAAATAGACTTGTGGATCAGAGGAAGCAAATCAAAGACCCTGACATTCATCCACACAAATACATAGCTCATTTTTGACAAAGAAGTCAAAAATATACAACAGAAGAAAGATAGAATCTTCAACAAATGGAGCTGGCATAACTGGATGACGGTATGTAGAAAGGGGCATATAGACTCATTATATATCACCCTTCACAAAACACAAATCCAAGTGGGTCAAAGATCTCAACATAAACCCAGTTATACTGAACAAGATAGAAAATAAGTGGAAAATTTTCTTCATCACCTTGACACAGGAGGCCACATTCTAAATAACATGCTAGTAGCATACATATTGTGTACAAAATAAATAAACGTGACCCCTGAAACTGAGGAGCTTCTGTAAGGCAAAGGACATTTTTAACAAGACAAAAGAGAACTGCATAATGGGAAAGACCTTCACCAGCTATTCACTGGACCAACAGCTGTTCTCTAAATTATATAGAAAATTCAAGAAGTTGGAGAGCAAAAATCCATGAACCAAATTGAAAAATGCAATAGAGAGTTAAAAAGAGAATTATCATAACAAGAATATCAAAGGGTGGGAAGACACTTAAAGAACTGCTCAACACTCTTAGCCATCAGAAAATGCAAATCAAAGCAACCCTGAGATACCATCTTACACAGGTTAGAATGGCTAAAATCAAGAACAATGATGGCAGTCTCTGCTGGAGGGAATGTGAGCAACCAAACACTTCTCCATTGCTGGTGCTAGTGTAGACTTGTACAGATACATTGGAAATTAGTGTGAAAGTTCTTCAGAAAACTAAAAATCAATTTATCCAAAGATCCAGCAGTACTGATACTGGGCATATACCCAATGGACATATTTTCTTACATTACGGCCATTATCACAATTATGGTCATAGCAGCATTAATTGTAATAGCCAGAACCTTGAAACAACCCAGATGCCCCTCAAATGAAGGACAGATATAAAACTTTTGGTAATTTAAACAACGGAATATTATCAGCAGTTAAAAAAAAAGGTTGACAGCCTGAAAATTGCAGGCAAATGGACAGATCTGGAGAATACCATCCCAAGTGAGTTGTCAGGGACCTAGAAAGACAGACATGATATGTACTCACTAATAAGTGCATTTTAGATGTATAACAAAGAATAACCAGGCTACAATACATACTATCCCCAGTAGCTAGGGATCAGGAAACATGGGAGAGACATCCATAGATTCCTCTAAAAAGAGAAAATAAAGTTCTCCCAAGAACATTCTGAACACAGTTGTGAACAAGCAAGGGGAGGTGAGAAGAGAACATGAAAGACAGGGTTCTGGGGGATAACAGAGAGAGGGAGAGCAAAGAAGTGGATATCCTAGTAGAGGGAGCGATTGTGGGTTTAGAGGGAAACCTGATACAATGGAACACTCAAGAACCCACAGGATGAGCCCAGCTAGGACTCCAAGAAATAGTGAAGACACAGCCTACATTGGCCTGTCCTCATTATCATATGAATGAGCATCTTAAGTCCATTATAGAACCTTCATCCAACAGTTTATGGAGGCAGATGTAGAAATCAAACACTAAACAGTAGGTCCAGCTGAAAGAAGCTGGGAAAGATTTCCTTAGAGGAGGGGTTGACATGATGGTGAGATCCAGGGAATGGGCAATCCCTTGCTGTTGGGAGCTCATGGACTCTGAAATAACATCTGACAGACATTCATAGAACGAATCTGGACTCTCTGAATGTTGATTAGCATCGAAAAGCATGGGCAGTTCCTGGAGCCTCTTGCAATTGGACCACAGTCTATCTCAGGTCCATGCACTGGCTCCTCAAATCCTATCCCTAGTGGGAAAACATCTTTCCAGGCTTTGATACCTGTGTGAGGAATTGGGCCCTACCACAACTGGATTTGTGAGACCAATTAAACATGTTCAGGGTGTGGGGAGAGGCTGTGGGGGACTTTGGGAAGAGGCAGAAAACATAGCAGTAGGGAGGGTGAATAAATAATTAAAGAAATGAAAATCAATGTTCCTTTTTCAAAAAAATAAATTAAAACACACTAGGATTTTGAGATCAAAATTTGTGAAAATCAAACACTAACTCTAGCATACTAAGCATTAACAGGCATCCATTACCTGAGCTGTTAGAGCCACCTAGTGGACTAAAGTGCTATCTTTGAAAACAAATGTATATAGGCTAAGGTTGGTAAAATATTGTGATAGAATTAATAAAATTACTGAAAGTAAACCATAAAAGTGAATGTGATATAAATGTCAGAGATTAAACTGCTTGGATATAAAGAGAGAAGTTATGTGCTTCTTAAATGACAACAATGAGCTAGTCAGTATCCCCTCTCTCCTTATATTCAATTGTTGTCATAACATGCTACAATTTCTCTGAGGCAAGTGAGCAGTGAGTAATGAGCAACAAAACTTAGGCATAGTCTCACTTTTCAAAGAATGCAAACATATCATTTACCACACACACAATCTTTCTTTAAGGATAAAGAGAAGAGGGGCTGGAGAGATGAGCCACCAGCTAAAAACACTAGCTGCTCTTTTAGAGATCCTGAGTTAATTACCAGTAAAGACTTGGTGGCTCATAACTATCCATAATATGGCCTGATGCCCCTTCTGGTATTTAGAGCACTCATTCATAAAATACAAACAAATAAAAAATTAAAGAGAAAGAGAGAAGAAATAAACATTGAAATTAAATACCAGTGGCCATGTATATTGATTGGTATGTATGAAGAAACATGAACACATGCACAGTTTCCAGGAGACAGATTTCCAACTTACAGTCTTGATCCCTAGAAGACATATTGTAACCACATGCAGAGAATCTAAGAGAGTAAGTGAATATCTATGATATTTGTAGCAAGTATTAGTTGCCCCAACAATGCATTAGGATCTAAAAATTGGTGAAATATCCATCACCTTACTCTACCCTATAGTCATTTCTTTGCATCCATTTAGGATGATATTCATTAAATTAAAATGAAAATCTTTTGACAAGCATCACCTCCATTCTGCTGGAAAAACTGTGAAGAGAAAAACTATATGACTAACTCATGTTGTGTTCTTTCTTCTCTCAGGTTCCGGGCTAGGAAGTTGGAGGTTACCTAGGAAAAATACTCTGTGGGCAATTTAAAAATAAAAACAAGCAAAGAGTATCTAAAATATTTTGGGTTGTTTATTGGTGTGAAGGTTGGCAGAACAGGGCAGACGATTCAAAGAACTGTTCTGATGCTCATCTACCTGGCTGCTAAAGAAATATTCACAATGACATTTACATAGAAAATACAAAGGCACTTACAGAGAAGATAAAAGCTTTCCAAAATCCTCTGTCTTTGTTTCCCACCTCACTGGCCATAGTATAAAGGCACAATGATCTTCTGTTTTATTCTTCTCTTCTTTCTGCTTCATTTTCCAATAGCACCTGGGATGAATGAAACTTGCCACATGAGGTGGAATGTACATGGCCAAGAAGAGAAAAATCAGAGTGAACATATATTTCTGCTCTAAGCCTGGGAAATTGGGAGTGTGGCATGCCATGCTGATCAGCTCATCAAATGGGCATGCAGGTATCCCCACCTGGTTTTATTTCTGTGGTCAAATAAGAGGCTACATCTGCATTTAAAATTCTTTTTCTGTTTTGTGCAGTTGTGCACTCACCCATTGAGAATATTTTGAAACTTTCCCCCTGGGCTCTGCATCTTTTATCCACTTTCCTGTCATAAAAATTGGGTGATAAATATATATGAGGATAGTTCAGATAGTTTCATTACATCACCTTTCTTTGTAGAAATTAATGCCCCTGGGGAGATAGCATTTTGGGAAAATTTGCCTCATCAATCTGTTTGTGTTAACAGCTTTAGAGCTGACACCAGTGCATCTTGTTAGATGATCCACAGTGGGACGTACATTATTGTTTCAGGAGAACTCACAAAGTCAGAATTCATGGTTCAACACTGGAAATTCTATCACAAAGTCTATGTTATGAAAAAGCAGCTTCATATTTAGAGCAATTGATGTCCACACTGCATGAGAGTATAGCCTACTCTACACCAATGACTGGTACAGAATATTTAACTAATCCTGCGGATTTATTGTCTTTCAGCCAATAATAGGCCCAAATTGTGAAATTTCTTATAATCCTCCTCTTGCAAAACATTCCAGTTTATCATAGAGCCACAGACCATTTATATACTAAATGTAAATTTTCAAAATTTTTAAGAAGATCAAGATAGAAAACCAAGCTAATGTGTTTTGTTTCAAATACCACATAAGACCTATCACTCCTCCTCCCTCCACCCAATTATTATTAATAAGTTGAGCTGAATATTTGATTTCTAAACCAAGATCTTCCCTCCTTGATTTGCAGTTCTCAGAGATCAAGACCTCATTTTGGCCCATTTTTTTCTGTGATAGCCTCACTGTGTTAGGTCATTTCATAATCCCATACAGGCTGTAAAGAAGAAGTCTCCCTGAGTATCTTAGAAGAAATTAAAAACTGTGAACTGACCTTCTTTTACCATTTTCTAGTTATCTATTTAGTTTTCACTCATGAACCTCACTGTCAGTATGAGACAATTCCAACAAGTGTGAGATGAAGAGCTTCTTTCAGGGGATGTGGACTGTAGAGAAAGTAGGACACATGGAGGCAAGTCTTCACTGTGGGTGGTGACAGGTCTAATTTGCTATATGAGATGAGGCCAAGAGGGATCCTCTTCTCCTCTTACTTTTATTGTACATTTAAATTAGACATATAAAAAGTGCATGACCTCTGCTTCTCTGATGATGTATTCTCAGGGCCTAAGATGGGGATACAGGGTAATAAGACAGGAAAAGTCTTCCACAAAAGACAATGTCATTTACCTTTCATAGAAAGTACAAAAAGAGACTCTGAAGCATCCCAGTCCACAGCTAACTAAGAGATGACTAGCATGCTGAATCTCAGGCTAAGCAGAGACTGTGGTCTCTGAAGCCCAGCCTGGGGACACAGCTGCTAGAACCCCAACCATACCCAGCTCCATACTAAACCAAAGAGCTGGGAGAAGCTCCCAAGCCCAATATCCAGGAAAACACAGCAGGAGAGTGAAACATCACCAAACTGTAATCTGTGTCATCACCCTTCAACAACTGGAGACTCCAAAGACTCCTGGTCCACAACTAAGAGGTGTGTGGCACCCCGACACTTGGGTCAAGCACAGACTGTGGTACCCAAACCCAGCCCAGGGAACAAACCCCAAAACCCCATCTCCACCCACCACTGCACTAAATCAAAAAGAGTTTGAAGAGCTCCCCAATCCCAATTCAGACAAAACACTGCTGGAGGAACATCCCACAGGACAAATCCCACCCAAACTGCAACCTGCAACTTCACACACCAAAAACTGGAGACTCAGAGCCCACAACTGACTAACAGCCAACTAAGATCCAACTAAGAACGGACACCCTGAAACAACTGTAAAAACACAGCTCTTTGGCTTACAGCCAACTAAGAGCAGCTCCTCCAATTACTGAAAACACTCAGTTCACCCCTCACAGTAGAATAAGAGCTGACTAAGAGCTAACTAAAGGTGAATCAAGGAAGCAATGGGCAGATGCTAGTGCAAGAATACATATAACAATATAAAGAACAACAAGACACCACAAGAAAAACCTGGTGGTTCTAAACATCAAGACCTGAGCATAACAAAAAGAGGAAACAGAAAAAAAAAACAACCTTAAAACCAATGTTATAAAGATTATAGAAGTTTTAAAAGAATACAAAAAACTCCCTTAAAGAAATAAAAGAAAATACAAATAAAAAAATTGGAAGAGATGAACAAATCCCTGAGAGAAAACAAAGAAAACCAAGAAAAAGAAAACAAACAGGAAAAAGAAACATTCTGGTGATATAAATTGAAAAAAAAAAAGAGCAATAAAGAAGCCACAAACTGAGGTAAAGCTGGAAATAGAAAATCTAAAGAAATAAACCAGAACTACAGATACAAGCATAACCAACATAATGCAAGAGATGGAAAAGAGAAAATATCTGGAGTGGAAAATTCAATAGTGGAAATAGATACATCAGTTAAAGTAAACACTAAAACCCCAAAAAGTCATAATAAAAAACATCCAGGAAATTGGGACACTGTGAAAATAATAAACATGAAATGATTGGAATCAAAAAAGGAGAAGAATATCAGCTAAAGGGACAGAAAATATATTTGACAAAATCATGGAAGAAAACTTCCCCAACCTAAAATAGGTAATGCATATAAAGATACACAAAGCTTACTTTACACCAAATAGACTAGATCCCCCCAAAACGTCTGCTGCTCATAATAATTAAGCCACTAAACCTATAGGACAAATAAGAATATTAACCTGTTCTTCTGCTACAGAAAAGAATCACACCTCTACTTTAAAGACAGGCACAAGCTCAGAGTAAAGGGTTAGGAAAAGACTTTCCAATCATATGGTCCTAAGAAACTGGCTGGTGTAGCCATCCTAATCTCTCACAAAATAAACTTCAAATTAAAATCAATCAAAAGAGACAAGGCTATCACTTATTCATCTCAGGAAAAATCCACCAAGATGAAGTCTAAATCTTGAATATTTATGCCCCCAACACAAAGGCACCTACATATAAAAGAAACACTACTAAATTTAAACCTCACATCAAACCCCACATACTAACAGTGGGAGACTTCAGACCCCCACTTTTACCCATAGATAGGTCAACCAGACAGAAACTCAACAGACAAATAAGGATCTAACAAATGTTATTGCCCAAATGTACTTAATAAATATATACAAAACCTTCTACTCAAACACAAAGGAATATACATATTTCTCAGCACCCTATGGAACTTTCTCTAAAACTGAACACACATTCAGTCATAAAGCAAATATCAATAGATACAAAAATGCTAACAACTTCACTTAACATATCAGACCACCACAGTCTAAAATTAGGGTTCAACAACTACAAAAATCACAGAAAGCCTACAAATTCATGGAAACTGAACATCGCTCAACTAAACAACATCTGGGTCAAGGAATCAGTTAAGAAAGAAATCAAAGAAAATTATTCCACAACATACCCAAACTTATAGGACACAATGAAAGCAGTTTTAAGAGGAAAACTAATAGCAATAGATGCTTATATGAAAAAGAAGAGAAATCTCACACAAGAGACCTAAGAGCATAGCTGAAGGCTTTAGAACAATAAGAAGCAAACTCACCTAGGAGTAGACAGCAGTAAATAATCAAACTTAGGGCTGAAATCAGTACAATAGAAACAAAGAGAACAATACAAAGAATCAATGAATCAAAGAGGTGGTGCTTTGAGAAAGTCAACAAGATAGATAATCCTTTATCTGAACTAACCAAAAATCAGAATCAGAAATAAAAAGGAGGACATAACAACAGACACCCAGGAAATTCAAATGATTATCAGGTCATACTTTGAAAACTTATACTCCACTAAAATGGAAAACATAAAAGAAAAAGACAGCTTTCTGAAAAGGTACTAATTACCAATATTAGATCAGATAAGATTAAAGACTTGAACAGGCCTATAACACCAAAGGAAATTGGAGCTGTTATTAAAAATCTTCCAAGTGAAAAATAAACCCAGGACCAGGTGGATTCAGTGCAGAATTCTACCAGACACTCAAGCAAGAATTAAAACCAATACTCCTCAAATTGTTCCATAAAGTAGAAACAGAAGGAACATTGCCAAACTCCTTTTATGAGGCTACAATTACCCTGATTCCCAAGACACCCAAAGATGAAACAAAGATAGAGAATTACAGACCAATCTCCCTCATGAACATTGATACAAAAATACTCAATAAAATTATGGCAAAATGAATCCATCTACATATCAAAAGCATCATCTACCACGATCCAGTAGGCTTCACCCCAGAAATGCAGGGATAGTTCAATATACAAAAAACTGTGAATGTCATCTATCATATAGACAAACTGAGATTAAAAAGAACCCCAAGATCATCTCAATAGATGCTGAAATATATTTTGATAAAATGCAACACTCCTTCAAGATAAAAGTTCTGGAGATATCAGGAATACAGGGAAAATACCTAAATATAATAAAGGTAATATACAGCAAGCCCACAGCCAACATCAAACTAAATGGAGATAAATTCAAAGTAATCCCACTAAAATCAGGAACAAAATAAGGCTGTCCTCTTTCCCCTTATCTATGCAATATAGATCTCAAAGTTTTAGCTAAAGCAATAAGAGAATAAAAGGAGATTAAAGGGTACAAATTGGAAAAGAACTCACACTGTCTCTATTTGTAGATGATATGATCATATACTTAAGTGATACCCAAAGTTTTACCAGGAAACTCCTACAGGTGATAAACACCTTCAGCAAGGTAGCAGGGTACAAGATTAATTCAAAAAAAATCAATATCCCTATGTTTTGCTAAAGATAAAAGGGATGAAAAAGAAATAAGAGAAACCTCAGCCTTTATTATAGCTGCAAATAGCACTAAATATCTTGACATAACTCTAACCAAACAAGTATCAGACCTGTTTGACAAAAACATTAAGTCACTGAAGAAAGAAATTGAAAGGATATCACAGAAAATGGAAAGATCCCCCATGCTCCTGGATAGGTAGGATCAACATAGTAAAAATGGTGACTTTGCCAGAAGCAATCTACAGATTCAATACAGTCCCCATCAAAATCCCAGCACAATTTTTTGCCAGCCAGCCTGGTCTTCAAAGCAAGTTTCAGGACAGCCAGGACTGTCATACAGAAAACTCTGTCTAGAACTTGCTTTGAAGACCAGTCTGGCTTTAAACTCATAGAGATTCCCTTGCCTCTGCTTCCCAAGTGCTGGGACTAACAGTGTGAGCCATGGCTTCTTCTGCCTGTTCCTAGAGTCTTCTTAGTCTAATAGCCCCACCCACACTTCCTGTCTGCCTTTGGCCAATCAGCGCTTTTTATTAAACTTATAGGCGGGGACAATTATTTACAATGGAACAACCTAATCTCCCTACAATCTTTGTAGATTTTGGGTAGGTCTGTTGTTGTCTTCCCTATCTCTTAAATTAATTGTGGTTTGAACTGTATATGTCAGATATTTTAAAAATTACAGAAGCTTGCTTCCTGGGTCCATTCTCTTGGAGTTTTTTCCAACCCTTCATCATGACATAATACCTATGATTTACAATGAGGTATATTCTCCAATACAGCAAAAGAATGGATTCTATTTTTCTATTCACTCTATTATTCCTGGTTGTATATTTTCATTTTTAATTATTTTTTTAATTTATCCTGACCATAGTTTCCCTTTCTTTCTCTCTACTCTTCTAAGTCTCCCAGTTCCTTTTAGTATGTTCCCTTTATCTCTTTTCCTTCCATTCCTCTGTTTTCTTCAGGAGAGCGGAGCACCCCAGTAATATAAGGTGAACATCTCATAACAAGAAACAATAAGACTAGACACAAACTCTTATATCAATGATGTGTGAGCAGTGTAGGAGGAGGAAGTGTGCCCCAAGAGCAGAAAACAGTCATGGACACCCCAACTCCCACTGTAGAGTCCAACAAAATCAAGAATAACACCCACAGCATACATGAAGAGGATGTGGTGGTGGAGGTTCAGTCTCTTTGAGCCCTTATGAGCCTTATATAGTTGATATCAGTGAACCATGTTCTTTTGGATTTCTCAAAGCCCCTGGCTTCTACAATTTTTCCTAGAGCTCTTCTATAGGATTCCCTGTCTCCAAAAGAAGAGACCATGTATTAGCTCAAGTTTTATCACTATAAAGAGATACCATATGACTTTTACATAGAAAATATGCCCTTGTACCTGACTTACAATTCAGAGGTCTTAGTACATTACCATCATGTTTTTAAGCACACTGCTATGTATGGAGACATAGCATAGAAGAGTAAACATTATACATTATAGTGGATCAACAGGCATCAAGAAGTAGAAGTGAGCCAGTAAGCAGATTCAGCTAAGACCTCAAAGCACACCTCTAGGAACATGCCTCCCCTAAACATACCACACCTAGTCCAACAAGGTCACAAATCCTCATGTTGTTACTCCTACTTTGAGGGTCATATTATTTAAACCACTACACACCTGAGGGAGATTTTCAATTTGAACTCTCTACCTAATGTTTTTCTGTGAGTCTTTGCATCTGCTTCAATCAACTGCCAGGCAAGCCTTTCTGACTAGACACTAATCTTTAGTACATAGGAATATAAGTTGCTGGAGTACGTAAAGGGAAAAATTTGGTTTATATTTTTGTTTCATTTTGGGACAGCATTTGTTATTTATTCTGACCTGGATTTTGTAGTCAATCCCCAGCTCCAACCTCCAAAATGCTGTGGTTATAGGTGTGGTCTAGCAAGCCCAGCAATTTAGGCTACCTTTAACTCTATTTCTCTGATGTTTTATCATTATATGCTCTCACTATGTTATATATCTCAAATGTTAAATATGTCAAAATGTTACTTATAAGTATTTTAAGGAAAATAAAAGATGTTCGTGTAAGTTTTAATTTGACTAATCATTAGAATTTTCAACATTTCCTAATTTTGATCATTTCTATGACTCAAATTTGCAGCCCTGGGAATAGTTCTAGATGCCAGCTCCAACAGCACAGGGTCCTAAATCATTTATAGAAGCTTAAATTATTTCTCTACAAGCAACCATTGCAAACATTTGTAAAAAGTCTGGCATCCTTTAAAATACACATTTATTAATTTGGAAGCAAAGGGAGGTTTCCATAATAATTCTTCAGAACAATTTTTAAAAATTCATAATTTCTTATTGGAACTGGTAGTCTGAGGTCTTCCCAACACCAAACCTGAATTTCTTTTAAGTCTATAGTGACTGACAAAATGATTGACACTACTTATGGAACCTGCTGTTTTATTTAAAATTTTCTTCAGATCATGATCTTTTTCCATGAGTATAGTAAACTGACCACATTTAAATTGGAGTTTATCATGTGGTAACTAGTTGTCCCCTTCTAAGAGTATTGTAAGTTTTACTGGGATAGTAGTATGAAACAGGATCAGTTCTCTCTTAGAGTCTTTGAATCAACTGTGTATACCATTATGACTTTTTTGTCTCACTGGAGAAGTAGTGTGTAACTTAGATAGTTGTATTACATGATATTTTTCTCTTGCAGCATTTAGTGTTATTTTTGTTCTACATATTTAACATTTTAATTATGCTGTAAGGTACATTTTCTTTCAAGCCTAGTTGGTGTTTTGTCTTTATTTTTTGTTCCTTTGGAGACTTCACTTTTTCTCGGTTAGAAACTTTTATAGTTATGTTGAAAACACTATCTAGACCTTTGTGATGGGATTCTTTATACTATTCTAATCTACTATTTATAGGGGTATTGTGTTGCTTCATTGTAAATAATTGTCCCACCCACTGGTTTAATAAAAAGTGCTGATTGGCCAAAGGCAGGCAGGAAGTGTGGGCGGGGCTACCAGACTAAGGAAAACTCTGAGAACAGGAAGCACAGAGCAGAATGCCAGAGAGAAGCCAGAAAAAGTGGAGGACAACCATGCTGCTGTGAGAAAAAGTAACAAGCTGCATGGCTGAACAGGAAGAATCATGGGTTAGATGAAGGGTACAGAGTTAGCAAGTTATATGCTTGAGCCTTAGGCTGATCAGCTGAAAACTAATGAAAGGATCTGTGTGTCTCTGAGGGTCTGCAGGTCTGCAGGTCTGTGGGTCCTAAACCTTGAGGTTAGTCCCGAAAGTTGGGGCCAAAAACCTCCTACTACAAATGGCAGCCCAACGTGGGTCATAAACACGATATATACCCACATAAAGCCATAGAAAACTTAAAAAACTGTCTAGAGCACAGGAACTGAAGCCCAAGCAGCTTCCAAGTTGTGTCTCTGAAGTGGCCCGTGGTAAAGAGACTGAGTGGTATATGGGATTAAATTATAAAATGGTGTGTTTGCTACATGCAATTTAAGGTGAACAAGGCTAGTTCCTGGGTCTAGATGTAAGCAAAGAGCTCTGTATGCTGGATTTAAGGTTTCTACTAATATGGACAAAAAGAGAATAGAATCAAAGATGGCTTCTTAGTGTCGGTGTGTTTTTAGATCAGCTCAGTTTGCCGGAGGATAAATGAGGCTTGGCTTTTTGAACAGAAACTTCCTGACTCAGCCTTAGAGGCAAAACACTTAGAAGTTTTTTTTAAGAGGCCCTGATGCTAAATACTTAAATGGAGTTAATGAGAAGCAGATGGCAAAGTTTTACTTGGTAATTATATGGACCCTAAAATTCCGCAGAGTACCTGGGTTAAAAAGATAAATTCTATGAAATTAGACTAGGAGCTGGGTGGAGCCATCCATCTATCCTACCAACCTTTAATCCTTAGTCAAGGACCTTGGCAGATTAAAGGTGTGCTCAGAAACAGAAAGAAATAGAAGAATCTGGGTGGAGACAATCACCTAACCAAGCAAAGGTGTGGTCAGAGATAGAAAAAGTTAAAAAATAAATATACAATAAGGGCAATTTTTTTAAAAAGTCTAAGTGGTTTAGAGTATGTTGAAAATATATATACATAGGCCTAGAGAAAGAAAAGAAAAGGTAGAGAAAGCCCTTAAAAAAGAAATAGAGTAAAATAAATAAATTTAATAAATTTAAAAATTAATAAATAAAAAATAAGCCACGTAAAGATGGAAATTACAAAGAATGTCTGGATACTGTATATTATTGTCTTATCTTTAAACTTCTTGACTGAAAATGACTTAGTAAAAGCTGCTAAAAAAAAACAGCTGACTATAAATACTGTTGGATTAATTCAACCTATATATTCTGTAAGTGAGTTGACTTTAAAATTAAAATACAAAGACATGCTACTTTGGAGAAGAGGTTTTCTTTTTATTTTCACAGAAAATGAGAAGCTGTGGATTTATTTCTGGATAAAGTAGATAAAGTTTGATAGAGGAAGACCCCCTGAAAAATCTCTAATGGAAATGGATGGCCCAGATGATTGAACATTTCAGAGCACCTCTGTGAAGAGCTCTGTATCCAGAACAATTTCAAGGAGACTGGCTGAGAGGACCCAGCCTTACAGACTACTCTGCTAAAGACTTGTCCATAATCCTACATTTTTCTTTGGATTCCTATGGGATTGCCAGCATCCCCATTCAGCAGGAAGTAGCCTAGAGAATGATGCCCACATTCCCAAAACATGGATTATAGATGTTTGGTTTATTTACAGTATTGTTTATAAGTGGTTATAGATAAGGGGGGGAAACAATATTAGATTTTGGAGTTCTTTTTTTTAAAAAAGAGAAAAGGGTTTGTTTTGATCATTTTATAATGTGTCAGTGTTTCTTGATTTTTTGACAGGATGTTACAGATTTAACATTTCCTTCCCCCCCACACACACAATCTTCTATCATATCCTCAATACCTTAGATTGTCTAGGCCATTAATTATACTCTGATAAAAATGATTTTTTTCTGTGGTTGCTGATTAATTACAGAATTTTCTTCTCCAGAATTACATCCATTTCTATTTACTTTATTTTTTCTATTTCATTCTTTATGTCTTAGATAGTGTTATTCATTATTTCATCTGTTTGATTTCACTTGGCTTTCTTCAAGTGCTTTTGATTTTTGATTGCCTTTCATTCAAATTGCACAAAGATTCATTCATTTCACTATAAGTTCCTTAATATCTCTGTAAAGTAAATTTAATGTATTTCACTTGTGCTTCACCTGTGTTGGTATAGTTGGGCCTTTCTGCACTAACATAAGTGACATTGTTGGTGACATATTGCATTGAATGCTGTTGATTGTATTCTGTGGGAAATGTAGACAGAAGTCTAGAAAACTTTCTCTAAAATTGACCACATACTCAGTAATAAAGTAAATATCAATAGATACAAAAATGAAAGTAACACCTTGTATCATATCAGATCATTATGGTATAATCAGAGTTAAACAACAAAAAAAATCACAAAAAAACCTAAAAACTCATGGAAATTGATCATCTCTCACTTGAATGACCTCTGGGTAAGGGAAGAAGTTAAGAAAGAAATCAAAGACTCCATAGAATTTAATGAAAATGAATCCACAACAAACCCAAACATATGGGACACAATGAAAGCAGTGTTAATAAGAAAAACTCATAGAAATATATGCCTAAATGAAAAATCTATAGAAATCTCACTCAAGAGACTTAACAGCACAGCTGAAGGCTTTAGAACAATTAGAAGCAAAGTCACCTAGAAGGCGTAGACAACAGGAAATAATCAAACTTAGGACTGAAATCAGTACAATAGAAACAAAGAGAACAATATAAAAAATCAATGAATCAAAGAGTTAGTTCTTTGAGAAAGTCAACACGATAGATAAACCCTTATCCAAACTAACCAAGAATCAGAGAGAAAGTACCCAAATTAACAGAAACAGAAATGAAAAGGTAGGTATAACAAGAGACACCCAAGAAATGCAGAGAATTATCAGTTCATACTTTGAAAATCTATACTCCACTAAAATGGAAAACCAAAAAAAAAAAATGTACAGTTTTCTGGACAGGTATCACTTATAAACTTAAATCAAGATCAGATTAAAGACCTAAACAAACATATTCCCAAAGGAAATTAAAGTTGTTATTTAAAGTCTCCCACGTAAAAAAAAGCCTGGGACCACAGACTCAGTGGAGAATTCTACCAAACATTCAAAGAAAAATTAATACCAATACTCCTCAAACTGTTCCATAAAGTAGAAACAGAAGAAACATTTTCAAACTCTTTTTATGAAGCCACAATCACCCTGATTCCCAACCCACTCAAAGATGAAACAAAGAAAGAGAATTACAAATCAGTCTCCCTCCTGAACATTGACACAAAAATACTCAATAAAATGTGGCAAACCAACTTCAACAATGTATCCAAAAAAATCATCCACCACAATAAAGTGGGCTTTATCCCAGAGATGCAGGCATGGTTCAACATACGAAAAACTGTGAATGTCATCCATAATCTAAACAAACTGAAAGAAAAATCCACATAATTATCTCCTTGGATGCTGAAAAAGCCTTTGACAAAATCCAATACTCCTTCATGATAAAAGTCCTGGAGACATCAGGGATTCAGGGAAAATACCTGAGTATAGTAAAACTGATATACAGTAAGCCGTCAACCAACATCAAAATAAATGGAGATAAATTCAAAGTAATCCCACTAAAATCTGGAAAAAGACAAGGCTGTCTCCTCTGCCCTTATCTACTCAATTTAGTGCTCAAAGTTTTAGCTAAAACAATAAGAGAATAAATGGAGATTAAAGGGATACAAATTGGAAAAGAAGTCAAACTGTCTCTATTTGTAGATGGTATGATCATATACATAAGTGATACCCAAAGTTTTACCAGGGAACTCATACAGCTGATAAACACCTGCAGCAAGGTAACAGGGCACAAGATTAATTCAAAAAAACCAATAACCCTATGTTTTGCTAAAGATGAAAGGGCTGAAAAAGAAATAAGGGAATCATCACCCTTTATAATGGGTGAAAATAGCATTAAATATACTAGGGTAACTCTAACCAAAGAAATACCAGACCTGCTTGACAAAAACATTGAGTCACTAAAGAAGAAAATTGGAGAGTTTATCAGAAAATGGAAAGATCATCCATGCTCCTGGATAGAGAAGATCAAGGCAGTAAAAATGGAAATCTCACCAAAAGCAATCTACAGGTTCAGTGCAAAATCCCCAACACAATTTTTTACAGACCTTTAAAGAACAACACTCATATGGAATAACAGAAAACCCAGGAATGACAAAAATAATCCTGTTCAATAATAGAACTTCAGGAGCCATCGCCATCCCTAACTTCAAGCTATATTGTAGAACTACAGTAATACAAACAGCCTGGTACTGGCATAAAAACAGGCTTGTGGATCAATGGAATCAAATTAAAGACCCCAACATTAACTCACACACCTATAAACACCTGACTTTGCCAGAGGCTAAAAATATTCAATGGACTCAGATAGTGTCTTCAAGAAAAGGTGTTGGCATAACTGAATGGTAGTGAGTAGAAGAATGCAAATATATCCATATCTATAACCCTGCACAAAACTCAAATCCAAATGGATCAAAGGCCTCAACATAAACACAGCTATACTGAACTTGATAGAAAAGAAAGTGGGAAATACCATTCAATGCATTGGTACCGGTGACCACTTCCTAAATATAAAACTGGTTGCACAGACACTAAGAACAATGAATAATAATGGGACCTCCTGAATCTGAGAAGCTTCTGTAAGGCAAAGGACACCATCAATTAGACAAAATGACAGCCTACAGGATGGGGAAGGATCTTCACCAAGCCTACATCTCACAGAGGACTGATCTGTAAAATATATGGAAAACTCAAGAAAGTAGAGCCTAAAGACCCAAATAATCCAATTAAAAATGGGGTTCAGAGCTAAAAAGTGAATACTCAACAGAATTACAAATGGCTGAAAGGCACTTTAAAAATTTCTCAATATCTTTAGCCATCAGAGAAATGCAAATCAAAACAACTTTGAGATACTACCTTACACCTCTCGGAATGGCTAAGATCAAAAACACAGCCTATGTTGGAGAGGATGTAGAACAAGGGGAACACTCCTCCATTGTTGGTGGGAAAGTAAACTTGTACATCCACTCTGGAATGCGGTATGGCCGTTCCTCAGAAAACTGGGAACCAATTTCCCCAGGATCCAGCAATACCACTATTGGTCATAAACCCAATGGATACACGTTCATACCCCAAAGGCATTAGTTCAACTATGTTCATAGCAACATTATTCATAAAAGCAAGAACCTGGAAACAACCTAGATGCCCCTCAACTGAAGAGTGGATTAAGAAACTGTGGTACATCTACACAGTGGAGTACTACTCACCAGAAAAAAAATCACATACTAAAATTTTCAGGCAAATGGATGAATTTAGAAAATATCCTCCTGAGTGAGGTAACATAGGCCCAGAAAAATAGGCAAGGGATGTCCTCACTCATAAGTAGATTTTAGACTAAAAGCAAAGAATACCCAAGGTGAAAACCACAACCCCTGCACATCTTGGGATTAGAAGGAACTTAAGAGAGACTTCCAAAGAATCCCCTCAGGAGAGAAAATAGGGAAGATCACCTTAACAAACTGCTGTCATAACAGGTTGAAACCAAGAAGAGTTGAGAACATATCTTGAAAGAAGGAGATGGTTCAGTGAGAGAAGCAAAGAGGGATACAGAAAGAGATGGATATCACAATAGAGGAAGCCAATGTGGGGTTGGAAAGAAATCAGGTGCTAAGGAATGTGGGGATATTTTCAAATATAATAAAAACAGTTGTAGATATCAGAGGGACCTACCCACAGTCACTCTAGGAGGATTGGACAGTGAACTCACACCTTTAATCCCAGCACAGTGAGTATCCCTGGAGTGGTGACCTCTGCCCTTAATCCAATCTTGAGTTTGAGGTCGTCTTAGTTTACAGAAGGAGTTCCAGGCTCCCAGGCAGGCAGTGGTGGTGCCACACCTTAACTGATTGAAGAAAGTATTTAAGACAGGCATAGAAAGACAGAACAGGCAGAAGAAGCCAGGATGAGCAAGGCTGAGGAAGCTGGAAGACAGCTGGGTGAGATCTGACTATGGTGTTTCTTCTCTGATATCTCCACCTTTCTGAGAGATTTGGCCCTGAGTTTCCTTTATTCTTGCAACAGCCTATTCTGCCCCCTGAGGCCATGGGGATGCCCTGGCCCATGCTACCACCACTGAGAGCCATGTCTGGGTCCATGGCTCTGAAGAAGCAGTGGTCTGGGTAAATATCTATGGCTCCATATTGCCACCAAAGGCCAAAGGGACATCCTTGGTCTGGAATACTGCCTGAGGCCATGTTGATGCCTAAGGACTGTGCATAGTTGATCCCAACCTTCACCATCTGCAACACTCGATTCAGTACTTGGGAGAGGTGGCCCCTTACCTACCCGAGCAGCACAGAATAGCTGGCTGGCCCTGGTGGCAGGGGTACAAGTGAGTCAGCCCAAGGGTATAAGCTCAGGTATGCTGCTTCGGCCCCAAACAGCTGGCCCTGGCCGCTTCCTAGGCAGCTTGGGAGACCTGGCACTGCCCCTTTCTAGCCACAGCATTTGGGAGAGCCCTAAACCTCGCCTGAGCAACGCAGTAAAGCTAGTCATGGTGGTGTGGGTACTAGAGAGACATTCCCTCAAACAAGAGAGCAGGAGAGCTGGCCCTGCCCCTTTAGGGCTTTGGCTCTTGGGTGACCTGGTCCTGTCCCTTTCCAGGTCAGCGCTAGAGAACCTAGTTCTACCCCTTGCCAGCTATTACAGGCCAGAGAGATGGCCCCACCCCTCACTTGGGCAAAGCTGGAGAATTAGCCCTGGTAGAGCAGCAATGGGTGAGGAAAACCTTGGTTAGCTACCACCTAGAATATGATCCAGGGCTTTGAGTAGGCCCATCCTGATATCTACCTCATCTAAGAACTTCTAGAGCATGTGAAGAGGCCAGCCTGCAAGATCTCCATAACACAGGGCAAAAACAGGATGTTCAAGAGGAGTCCCCACAAGGAACCAGGACTGATAGTATAGCAGAAGCCAGAGGCCTTGAACTAGACCAATGACTCATTGCAATGAACATATGCAGGTAATGCTGTTTGGGCAAAAGTGTGGGCTGTATGACAAACCATACATAGTTTCTACAATAGATTGTTTATTGTTGTTATTGTCATTTTCTTTTTGTTGGGTTTCACTCTGGTTGTCCTGGAACTTGCTTTGTAGATCAGGCTAGCCTTGAACTCACTGAGATCTGCCCCCTGAGATTAAAGGTGTGAGTCACCAAGCCCTGCTCCTTTTCATCTTTATTTTTTATCATTTTAATTTTTTTTTGGCTGGGGATAGTGGTGGATACAAATGGAGAAACAGGGAGTTGGGGGGAGCTGGGGTGCATGGTATGAAATTCACAAAGAATAAATTAAAGAGTTGTTTTAAAATAGATTTTGGATTTTTCAAGAATGGGTTTTAAAGGAACTGAAGGTTTTGTTGTTGATTTGGTTTTTATTTCTTTCTTTGAGGCAGAGTTTCTCTGAGGAACAGCTTTGGCTGTATTGGAACTCTGTAGATGAGGCTGGCCTATAACTAACTCAGAGACCCACCTGCCTCTGCCTCCCAAGTATTTTGTTTAGATGCATGTGACAACACAACAACCTCTGGGATTGAACTTTAATGTCTTTGAATTCGTAAAGACTGCGAGCTCTTTAGCATACTTTATGTCTTTAGTATGAGATCTTGGGAATGGATGAGAAAGAAAAAGTTGTGGCTTGACGGTGATGTGTTTGTGTGTCAAGTTGACAGGGAGTCAATTGTGCCTCTGGATAGCGTTATTGCAACCTGACACAAACTGAAGTTGCCTGATAGAATGACTTAATTTTCAGTTAAGAGAAGGCCTCTGTAAGATGGGGCTGCAGGCATCTGAAAGAGCAGCCAGGGCTCATAAGTGCTGCCCTCTGAGTTCTATAGAGTAATACAATGGGATTCCTCTCCATTTCCCAAATGCTAAAGAATCCCTTTTCTCCAATGCTCACAACTAGATCCGAGGCTTATGAGGACTTACCCAGAGAGGAGGGCTGCTGGTATCTTTTCTCCACTTTGGCCTAGCTTACCTTCTGATGAGGCTTCTGCTTTCTCCAACTCTGTTCTTCGACTGGAAGTGTGCTCAACCTGACTAATTTCTTTCTGGTGAATTGCCCATCTCTTTCTCGGCTGTTCTCACACTACGTTTGTAAATTTCTGGGTTTCTGCCTCTTTCTGTCTTTGCAATAGAGTCTGTCCTCTTTACCCAAGCTCTTCTCAGATGTTTTGTAGGAAAAGTCTAATCTGCCATCCTAACAGGAAATTCCTCTCATTAATTTGAAATACCCAACATAACTCAGTAGAGTCGGCTGCATTTATTGTGGAAAAAAATAACTGAGTGAAAGATTTCTAATGTTCTGTTTCCTATATGGGAGATTTTGTGTCAAGACTTCCAGGTTTTAAGTAGGAAGAACAGGGCTCGGGTCCTGGGTGTGCTGTCAGTTTGGATACTGTAAACTATCACCTAATCCCTCTAGGTGTGAGTACGGCTGATTAATATAAACAAGTCTTCTCCCTCTGTCCATGTGCTTCCCTATCTGTAAAGCAGGGTCGATTGGCTTTGGTTCTCAGAGTTTGAGATTTAAAATGAATATGCAAAATTTTGTAAGCTAAATGGGCTTAAAAACTGATAGTATTGAAAATATAACTAATATCTGAATAAGAAGGACTGCAGGCAAGCCTGTAGGGAAGTTTTTTAATTAGGAATTAATGGGGATGAGTCTAGTCACTTGTGCATGCTGCCATTCCTTGGCTGGTGGTCCTGGGTTCTATAAGAAAGCAAGCTGAGGAAGCCATGGAGAGCAAGCCAGTAAGCAGCTCCCTCCAAGGCCTCTGCATCAGCTCCTGCCTCCAGGTTCCTGCCCTGCTTTTCTTCCTGTCCTGGCTTCCTTTAATAATGAACAGTGATATAGAAACATAAACTAAATAAGCTCCTTTTTCCCCAAATTGCTTTGACCATGGTGTTTCATCACAGCAGTAGTAACCCTAACTAAGACACTTGCACATCAAGTGGAGCCCACACCCTATCATCCCACTCAGTCTGCAGCCCTGTCTTTAGATGCCTAGGCCCACTGAGTATATCTTCTTTATTGAACACATAGTTTCTGCTTTTGCTTGGGAGCTGAGAAACTAACAGAGCCTTGGCACTGTCCCTTTGGGGCTCCTACCAAAAGAAATTATATCTCTGCTAGCTGACGACCATCTTGGGAAAGGACTTTGAAGTTAGTGTTAGGCTGCTGCCAATGGGTACTCCTCACTCCTTCCCATTGCTGGGTAGTTCTTCTTGAAAGCCAAGGGTCTCCTTAGTCTTTAAAATTCCTGTCACCTTTTCCAGCCACTCCCCCTTCCTTGGTCATCGAGCAGAATGCCTCACTCTGCTCCCCAAGGTCACTGGAGCCCCCAACATTGTCTACCTGTGATAGGATTCAGGTGTTATCGAGGGAGACCTAGAGGCATAGCTTTGGGTTCTCAGGACCCTGGAA
The DNA here is from genome assembly GCA_033318265.1 of Phyllotis vaccarum. Taxonomy (NCBI): domain Eukaryota; kingdom Metazoa; phylum Chordata; class Mammalia; order Rodentia; family Cricetidae; genus Phyllotis; species Phyllotis vaccarum. The sequence continues at coordinate 13,164,941 of JARWLC010000018.1, forward strand.
AGGGTGTGGCCAGCCCGTGGCCAGCCCCCATTGAGGACCTGGTGACATGCTACATGCCTTTTCTGTTTGCGCTGTCACTGCATGAGACAGTTCAACTCTCCAATAATTGTCTTTAAGGTTCAATTTGGTATCAGAGAGTGTTTATATAAACCTCTTAATAAATATTTGTCCTTTATATAATCAATTACCAGTGAATAATTTCTACAATATCAACCCATAGTTTGCTCAAACTCCTACACAGAGGGCTCAGGGCATTCACTCGGTGAGGGCCTGGTTTCTGTTCTCAGATTGTTACTGGACTAAATCATTTTAGAGTGAAAGCTATTGATATGTCCTTGGGAAAGACTGAACTACCTTCAATCCATACCCAGAAACCCATAGTTTGCTTCTCAGGAGCTCAGCTACTCCCAGCTCAACAGAAATGAGAGAGAAAAAAAGCTCTGACTTCTTCAATGTGACTAGAAACCTGATACAGGGAAGAATGACATTCTATAAACCATCTCCTGAGGAAAGTTCATTGATGCCATAGAGGAGGAAAATTCAATACAAAATCTAACACAAGGTTAAGTCCCTGGCACGTGGCCAATGGCAGAACATTTGCTGAGCTTTGTGAGATAACCTGAGTACTATTTGCAACAGCGTCACAAAAGAAACAAGTGCAAACAATAGAATAGTTTTTACATGTCTTGTTTTTGTAATGCTATTTATATTTTATATATGAGTGCTGCACATGTATACCTGCATGTCATAAGAGGGCATCAGCTCCTATAAAGATGGTTGTGGGTCATCATGTGGGTGCTGAGAATTGAACTCAGGACCTCTGTAAGAACAGAAAGTGCTGTTAACCACTGAGCCTTTTCTCCAGCCCACATGTCTTATTTTTATTTGTTTGTTTGTTTGTTTGATTGGTTGGTTGGTTGGTTGGTCGGTTGGTTGGTTGGTTGGTTGGTCGGTTGGTTGGTTGGTTGGTTGGTTGGTTGGTTGGGTGTGTGGGTGGGTGGTTGGTTGGTTTGTTGGTTGGTTTGTTGGTTGGTTGGTTTTTTGAGACAAAGTCTCACTATGAAGCCCTGGATATTCTATAATTAGCTCTATAGACCAGGATGACTTCTAACTCACTAAAATGCACCCCCCCCTTCTGCATCCCTAGTGCTAGGATATTAAGGGCATGCTCCACCACAACCTAGATCATGTCTTAATTTTTAACAAGGTCTCATTGTAAAGTTCTGATTGTCTTGGAACTTCATACATAGTCCATGCTGGACTTGAATTCATACACATCCACCTTCCTCTGAGTGATAGGGGTGCCCACTGTGCCAGGCAAAATGAACAAATGCTTTTAAAGATTAAAGTGGTTTTACTCTGAGCAAGACACTCTCAAGAAAAGGAAATCTCACCCGCGTCCTATCTAAAATCTAAGTTGGTCAGACAGACCTGTGTGTGAGTTCTCCTCCCCAAATATTATTTTCTAACTACTTATATTGGGAACAGGCAAAAGCAGCTTGTCTTAAGTACTATCATTTTGACTTCAGACTCCATTTTAACCTGTAGGATGAAATACAGTTCAAGTTCCCAAGTACTAAGTTTCAATCCCTGATCAACCTCCTCCTTAAACAAGAGAAACAGTCTATTGTGCCTAACAGTGGTGATGCATGAAGAGGCAAGTAGTAAGACAGGCCCATACAGTCAAGAGAATTGGCTCAAACCAATTGCCAAAGCATGCACATAACTCACTTCCTTATGAGCCAACCTTGAGTCTGCTTAAGGCCCTAAAAGTAGGCACTGCCCAGAGTTCCTGAACATGCAGAGTCTACCTAGCAACAGATGCTGTCAGGACTCCTTATCATGCCCAGCCAATGAGGGATGGCCTGCTGGCTAGAAGAAGGGTACATAAGGCTCTCCCCATTGCTAAATAAATGAGTTTACAGTTTGCTTTCCAACTGACTCCATCATGTCTTCTCATTGCTTCCCCTGAGGGAACAGTAAGGGCCTAGGGACAGATGGATTTCTGTGAGTTCAAGTACAGCCTGGTCTACAAAGTTAGTTCCAGGACAGCCTGGGATATTATTACACAGAGAAGCTCTATCTCAAAAAAAAAAAGTCTGTTATGCACCTTTAGTTCTCCAAAGCATGGTTATTCCTAACAACAGAAAGAACAAGTGAATCTGGTTTGTTGAACTAAAAAGCTTCCATTCTGTGAAGGTCAACAATTACGGAAAATATAAGGAAAGCCCCTAATCCTGAGTGGTGAAAAAAAATTGTAACTGTAACTTGGCACAGATGTCTGAGGCTTTTGTAATTAAATACTTGCTTCAACAGTCATCCAGGGATGCAGTCAGCTTCCTAGTCTGTACTGTTGTCCCTGAACGGTCAGTCTGTCATGCTGCCCAGTAATAAAATCATGCTTTGCATGACTTCTTATGTCTGCTTGCATTGTTTCAGAGTCTCAGACTCACAACACTTAACTTGCAGAAATCAGACAAGATAGGGTGCATCCAGAATAGAATGGCCTCAGTGATGTAAAGCTTGTTTCAGTCACATTGTCCGGATCACTCATGGCCCCTCTGATCTAGCCTATCTTTGAACTTTTCAGACATGAGTCTTTGCAGGCTGACAAGATAGCTCAGTGGATAAAGATGTTTGCCATTGAGCCTAACCATTCCCTCATGATGAAGGAAAGAACCAACTCCCTAACCTTAAGTTCTGTTTTGACCATCCATAAGTACTTGCACACAAAAAATAAATAAAATGTTATTTACATATTTTCTGGGAGTGGTCTGCCTTTAGGGGCATCAGGCACACACAGTGCACATATTTTCATGTAGTTGAAACACTCAAACACATTAAATAAATAAATCTTAAAATTTTAATTAAGAAAGGCAGAATAGAAAGACACTCCAGGCCTCCTCTGACTTCTACATGTGCAAATTCAGGAGCATGCATAAACAAATATATACAAATATATGAAGATGATTGATAGACAGACAGACAGATAGATAAGAAGTCCATGGTTGCATCATATGGCACACACAAATACAGCTGCATTCATGCGGCACTGATGTGAAGAACAGATGTCATATAGCTTAAAAAATGGTTGTCCCCATCGAGTCCCCTCCCCCACGGGTCCTGAGGCTGAGCCTAATCCTGCCTAAGTCCCCTGTCTTTCTGCTGAGGCTGGACTGTCATCCTAAGAGGATTGGAGCATTAACTAAATTAGTTCTGTCCAGGGACACAGGAAACAGACTGCATGAAGTGGAAGGGGAAAACATTGAGAGGGGCAGACACAGAAAGGCAGGAAGATAGCCAGAAAATAGAGAAGATCGCGTGCATAGCCATAACCCCAGCAGGTGAGAGATTTCTGAGTCTGAAGCCAGGCTTATGTAGCAAGACCCTGCCTTAAAAAAAGTGGTGAGCCAATAAATGGAGGCGGAGACAGAGATCCATGACTGAGCACTGGGCAGAGCTCCTGGTTCAGCTGAGAGCAGAGGAGGAGAGTCTGTCTGAGCAGGGGGATAGGGATAATAGGAGGAGTCCCACAGAGATGGATGGCTGGAGCTCTGGGGAGCTCACTGAATCAAGAACTGCCACTGGGGAACCATCAGGAAAAGGAGCTAGGTCCTCCAAGGGTAGACAGCTGTTGATTGGCATGAGCAGTATATGGAGCCTGGAGGGGTCGGATCACACTGTGTTCCTGTGTGTGGACTGGCACCTTGGAGCCCGTTCCCTGCAGATGAACACCTAACCATGTCTTGATATTGGGATGAGTAAATCAGACTCGCCTGGAGTGGATGTGTCATGCTGAGCTGACCCACCTTGGGACTTCTTGCCCTCTTGGGGGAGGGGATGGGGGGATGGGGAGACTGAAGCCTGACTGGGAGAGATTGGGAGGAGGGAAGGGAGGGAGAGTAGGGAGATACATGGATAAAAAAGACTTTTTTTATTTTTAACAAAGAAATAAAATGAACATACAAAAAAATGGTAGTGGGTGGAGAGACAGCTCAGTGGTTAAGAGAACTGGCTACTCTTCCAGAGAACACATGTTTGAGTCTCAGTATCCACATGACCACTTATAATCCTCCAGTCCCTGATTAGATATGCTTTTCTAGTCTCCAAGAGCTGCCTACGCATGGTACACAGACATACATGCAATCAAAATACCCATGTATGTCAATATTCTTTTTTAACTGAAGGGACTTTATTTCCCAAGAAGGGATCAACAAAGCCCTGTTCTTTCCCCTCCCAGATGTGAGATGTGGTGAATGTCTTAACTTTCCATCTCTTGCAATTTCCTGACCTATAATAATAATAGTGTCTATCTGGTGTGTTGTTGTAATGATCCCAACAGTTAGAAGTGGCTTATTTTTTTCTTTGCTATACTAGGAATTGAACCTAGACTCTTCAATATTGTAGATGAGCACTGTATCAGTGAGCCACACCCTCAACCCCTCACTGGGGGATTCTAGGCAGGGGCTCTACCACTGAGCCACACCCCCCAGCCCCTCACTGGGGGATTCTAGGCAGGGGCTCTACCACTGAACCACACCCCCCAGCCCCTCACTGGGGGATTCTAGGCGGAGGCTCTATGCCAGCAACCTCTTCTAAAACTTACCTGTGATGAAGTCTCATTAAGTTTCCTAGGCGGGTCCTCAACTTGAAATCCTCCTCCTCAATTTCCACGTGCTGGGATCCCAAGCCTGGTCCCTCCTTCTTTGTTCCTGTCCCTCCTTAGTTGATACAGAGATACAGAGAAAAGCTTTGGCCATAACAGAAAATACCCAAGAGCACACTATGGGCAGAAAGGGTTGAGAAAATCTTAATTTCTTTCAACCCAACCAAGTTTGCCCTTCCAAAAAAAAAAAATCACACAGAGTCAAAAAGGAAAAAATTTCACTGAGATCTGAGTGGGATCCAACATTTTTAATCAGTTTCACTCTGGGTAGCCAGGGAAGGGAGACCAAAAAGGCCAGAGAGTGGGAAGGAAAGGACCAGAGAAGCTAACATCACGTGAGGGGGACTCTTGGCCCCCTCGTTCTATGGCCGTTTGCCTTGTCTTGTAGCTTGGAAAGTGGGGTGTGTGAGGGAAAGGAGAGTGTTATGCAGCCCAGAATGGCCTCAGACTTGCAAGGTAGCCTAAAATGACCTTGACTTTCTCATCCCCCTGCCTCCACCTCCCTCAATGTGTTGAGATTACAAGCATGTGCCACTGCTCCCGGCTTATGAAATAGAATGTTGAACATACTCTACGGCTATCTAAAAGACCTCTACTCAGGCGGATCCATCACTAGGATCTCCAGCCTCCTGATGAGATCCAACTTCTGCAGACATCTGGTGTCTCCTCTATCTGACCTAGGAAACTGGTGACTATGGTTATAGAACATTCTGTTCAACTTTCAAATCCTCCCCAAAATTCACATCAAGCTTCTTTTGCATTTTGTTTTTGTATAAGACACAGCCCCCCTGCTCCATTTAGTGGCACGTGCCTGTAATAAACATACAGATATATAAATCATAGATACACATACGTCAAATGAACAATCCCCTAAACCTACACTGTAAATCTGACATTTGTTAACTTTAACTGTATAAAATTTCCAAGTGAATTTAGAAGTTTCACTCTGTAGCCCAGGCTGGCCTCAAATTCCCAGCAATCCCCTAGCTTTGCTTTCTTCTATGCTAGGATTACAAACACTGAGTCACCACACCTGGCTTAGGGCACTGTGAGTTCTGACTCAAACATTCTCCAGGTAAATTTTTAGACAGATGTCCTTTCTCTCTGGAGCACATTCTCAGCACCTTTACTGAAGTTTTCAGAAAAGCAGCAGATATTCGCATCACAATCGTGACATCTACTGACTGCCGCTGGGCTATCTCAGGAGAGGAAGGAGCCTCTTTCATTGATGGGGTAGGCTGTATGAGGGCTAGGCTCCCTGATGGAGCAGAGACTGGACTGAATTATCCACAGCCTTTGGCAGGACTGATACTTCCTGTCCCTTGCTGGGGACTACTCTCCTGTAATCTAAAACTAGAGGAGGCAGATGGAGCCCAGAGAGGGTGTTTCAACTGAAAGGGGGAACCAGTAGCCTCTTCTACAAGATCTGAAATTTCCAGGCACTCTGATCTTTGTAGTCCAGAGGGTCCATGGGGTTGTAGGTAAATTTCCAGGTGCCTGTGGGATCCTTGAATTCCAGGCTGTCTACGGGGCTGTAGGTGCTGTAGCTCTGGCCTGACAAGGAGGTGGGGGATTGGGCCAAGGATGGCCCCACAGAGGGGCCTGAGAGGGGGCTGAGAGCCGGACCCCCCAGCTGGGGCACCATGGGAGAAAGGTAGGGATCCAGCCCACTGAAATAGGAACTTGGAGATGCATAAGCCGAGGGCGAAGAACAGAAAGCAGAGGCAGGATAGGTCATGGCATAGGGGGCTGAGGTGAGAGAGGGTCCTGAGGCCACCAACCCAGCTCGCTGGGCCTCAGGCAAAGGAGACTCCGAAGCTGGACTCCAAATAGACACAGTGGCCACTGCCGTGGTGGGTGAGCCTGAGGGGCCCGGCAGAGATGGGCTGTAGGAATCTGAGATGCCCAAAGGGTCTGTACAAACATCCGTGGAAGGTCGTGGGGACGTGCCTGCCTTCCTCTTTGCAGGACGAGCCTTGGCCTGTCCCCCGGGGGGCTGCTGCTGCTGTTTCTGCTGCTGTCGCTGCTGCCTGCATTTCGCCCGGCGATTCTTAAACCAGACCTAGAGAGAGGATGAGAGGGAATAAAAACAGAACGCCTTCAAGTGGCAAGGGAAGACAAGGCTTACGGTAAGAGCCACACTTCGCCACTCTACATCCAGCAATGGAGCAGCTCTATGCATGATCTCTGTACCCATCCAATCATTCATGTACATAAGCACCCAGCAACCTACATGCACTGATCACATATGTTTCATATATGCAGGCAATTATACACATGTGCATGAATCAGCCTACATGCATCATCTACCCACCTGATGGATCACACATGCGTGCATACAATTATGCTTTATCCTCACATATGCAGACATTGCACATATACACATACATACCCACATGTACTCAGCCACTTACCTGATCACAAGAATGTGTATGCAGTCATGTATTATCCTTACGTATATACATACAATCATTCATATATATTCACACTATATTACCATGCACTTGATCATGAATGTGTACATGCAATTGTACATGCATTATACTCATATATCATACATGCACTCTATCATATTTGCATATATTCATCATCCCATTCCAAAATATATACATGTATGTAGTTTTACATATAGATACAATAGCACCAGGGCTAGGGACATAGCTCAGTGGTAGAGCATTTGCCTGGCATGCACGAGGCTCTGGGTTCAATCTTGCATACTGCAGAATAAACACACACACACACACACACTTCTCTTACCCACTAATCCTCTGTCATCTAATGATTGTGCACAGCCATCCTCTACCACTTAAATAACATCAAAGGGACTAATCTTCGTCTACTGTGAGGAGTACTAGTAAGGGATTAAACCATACAATTGCAGCAAAGGCTCACTATGGAGCCCAACCTGGCCTCAAATTCAAAGCAATCCTTTGGTTACTATGCTTAGCGTGGTATTCTAGAACTGGTAGTACCTGGAAGAAGTTGTTAGGTGGGATGAAAGGCCATCGGTAGGTAGCACTGGAGTTGGTATTAAAAGCACTATGATCCATGTGGGTCTCCTTGGTTTATAAGGTGACTTGATTGATCGGCTAAATTGATAGATAAGGATGGTGATGGGACAAGTCCTATGAAGCCAGGCTTAATCAGAAAGGCGTGTTGTAATCCCGCTCTTCGGGGAGCTCAAGCAAGAAAACCTGACACTAACGGTCAGCTGGGTTGTAGAGTAAGTTCAAGGTCAGTGTGGGTAACTTAGTGAGACCATCTCACAGTGCCAATGCTGCAATGGATGGCCCCATATCCGTGGGCATATGGGCAGTACAAACCGATCCAATGGGTTCTCAATGTAGGAAGAAGAAAAATAAGGAGGGAATGGAGGGGGGTCCTGGAGTATTTAGAGGGGGATACAATCTCAATACATTTTATCTGTGTATAAAATTACCAAATAAGTTATTAAATAACTTTTTTAAATTATAGTTACATCATATCCACATTCTTCTTCCGAACAAAGAATAACCAAAAAATAAGAAGACAACAAAGCAGGCTGGAGAAATGGCTCAGTGGTTAAGAGCACTGGCTGCTCTTTCAGAGGTCCTGAGTTCAATTCCCAACAACCACGTGGTGGCTCACAATCAACTGTGGTGAGATCTGGCGCCCTCTTCTGGCCTGCAAGAGTACATGCAGGCAGAATACATAATAAGTAATATATATATGTGTGTATATATTAGCTCTTGTAGAGGACCTGGGATAAATTCCTGGCACCCACATTACATGGCTAACAACTGCCTATAACTACAGCTTCAGGGATCTGATGACCTCTTCTGGCCTTCCCAAGCACAGCACTCATGTGTACGCACGCATAAACACACACACACATACCTACACACACACACACACACACACACACACACACACACACACACACACATTAAAAATAAATCTCTAGACTGGTACGCTGGTACAACCCCTTCAACACTTGGGACTCAGACGCAGGAAGATGATAGTGAGTTCAAAGCCAGCCTGGTCTACATAGTGAAACCTTATTTCAAAAAATAGTTTTAGCTAGGAGGTGGTGAGCCACACCTGGAACTCAGGAAGCAGTAACAGGTGGATCTCTATGAGTTCAAGGCCAGCCTGGTCTACAAAGCAGGTTTCAGGGCAGCCAAGACCATTACACAAAGAAACCTTGTCTTGAAAATAAATAAAGTGCTAAAATTAAAAATAAAAAAAGGGGTTGGTTACATATGTATTTCAATGGCGGATCAACTGTACATGTGAGGCTCTAAAAAATAAATCTTCGTTTCTAAAAATAAAGGAAACAGAGTCCAAAAGGAAATAGAACATTTGGAGGAGCATCAAATACCATGGGAGTTGGCAGGGCAGTGGTGGCATATGCCTTTGATCCCAGTACTGAGGAGGCAGAGACAGGTGGATCTCTGAGTTGGAGGCCAGCCTGGTCTACAGAATGAGTTCCAGGATGGCCAGGGCTACACAGAAGAAGAAAAAAAAATCCTGTCTTGAAAAAAAAGATGAGGAGGAGGAAGAGGGGTTATTAAGATCACAGTAAGGTTTAGAAGGGGTCCGGGGACCAGAACATCCTACCTGGACCCTGGACTCAGGCAGGTTGATCTTGAGAGCCACCTCCTCTCGCGCATACACATCCGGGTACTGGGTCTTGGAGAACAGGGCCTCCAGCTCCTCCAGCTGGCTCCTGGTGAATGTGGTTCGCTCCCGCCGCTGCTTCCTAGGAGCACCTGTGTATGAGCAAATGTAAGAACTCTCGGGTTGGGTAGGTCGGCCGGCTGGAGGGTGTGAGGTCCAGCGGGATGCCTTCCCAGAAGTCCTTTCTGTACGTCCATCTGCCTAAACAAAGTGGTCATATATATTCCATAGCATTCTAGCGCTGGTTCAGTCCACAGAGGGACTGGAGAGGCAATCCTGTGACATGTCCACTGGAGGGAACTGCTTTTAGCCCTCGTTTCTCATTTATCTCCTCCTCCTCTTCCTCTTCCTTCTCCTCTTCACCTCCTCTTTCTCTTCCCCTTCTTTTTCATTACAACAGGGTTTCGCTATGTAGCCTAGGCTGGCCCTGAAATCCTGGAATCCGGTGATACTGCTATGTCAGCTTCCCAAATAGCTGGATCTTCAGGCATCAGACTCCTCCACTGAACCTTTTTATGCATAAAGACATCTTCAGCTGAAGCATGATATTGTTAATAACCAAGTACCTTGGCCCATAAAAGTGATGCTCTATGGTTCAACTTAACATAAAAGAAGAAAGCAAGTAGGCTAGCAACATGGTGCAAAATGTAAAGGCAATATATCGCGGATAAGCCTGAGGACCTGAGTTCGGTCCCTGGGACCTCCATAGTAGAAGATTAAAAACAATTCCCAAAGTCATGCCAGACCTTCCTAAGAGAAGGAGAATAACCCACACATGCCTCCTGCTCCCCCACCCTACACACAAAAACTAATACAATGTTTTTCTTTGTTCTCTCAAGAAAGAAAACTGCCAGGTCAGGTGCCTTCTGCCTTTAATTCCAGCACTCAAGAGGTAGAAGCAGGCCGAGCTCTGAATTTATAAAGAAGCCTAGTCTACAAAGTGAATTTCAGGCCAGCCGCGGTTACATAGTGAAAGGCTGTCTCAAAAATAATAAGGAAGAGAGAGAGATAGAGAGACAGAGAGAGACAGAGCGAGAGAGAGAGATAGGAGAGAGAAAGTAGAGCGTGATGGAGCAGGACTACAATCCCAGCCCTCTAGAAACTGAACCAGGAGTTAGGGTGTGGCTCAGTGTTAGAGCCTCTGCCTAGAATCCCCCAGTGAGGGTGGTACATGGCTCCATGGTAAAGTACCTGCCTAGCTGGCTGATGCTCTGGGGAGCTCACTGAATTGCCACTGGAGATCCATCGGGAGGGGGAGCTGGTCCCTCCCGGGGTAGGCGGCTTTTGATTGGCTTGAGCAGTGTGTGGAGCCACGAGGGATGGGATCAGACTGTGTTCCTGTTCATGGGCTGGCACCTTGGAGCCCATTCCCTGTAGAGGAACTCCCAACCCAGCACTGACTTTGGGATGAATGAACCAGATGTGCCTGGAGTGGATATGCGGGCGCTGGGCTGGCCCACCTTGGGACTTCTCGCCCTTTGAGGGGAGGGGAGGAGTGGATGGGGGGAAGTGAGGCTGAGTGCTATCTGGGAGGGATTGGGAGGGGGAGGGGAGGGGGAATGGGGGATACGTTTATGGAAATGACATTTTTTTAATGAAAATAAAATTGAAGAAAAAAAAAAAGACCTGGCTAGAATCCACGAGGCCCTAGATTCCAGCCCAACAACCTCTACTCCAAAAAGAGAAAAATAAGAGACAGTGAGAAAGAAAAGATGATACCACGGACATTGGGATATTCACTTCTTTTAGAAATAAACTTTACAGATAGATGGGAATCCCTATTGATTCTGTTTCCAGACCACTGCCCTTCTAATGTCATGACTATATACTGTCCTAAATCCCTGGGAGACATGTAGAAAGGTCCCTTGGATACCAAACTCTTTTGCAAGTCAAGGAACTCCTTGACCTGAACATAGAGTTGGTCCACGGTCTTACTGCCCCCTAAACCCCATGAATGTTTTTCTCTTGAGGTCAGGGGAACCTCATGTTCCTAAAAGAAAAGCTGGGCGTAGGAAGCAGGAGCATACTTACTTGAGTATGGGACAGCCTGGTGCATCAAGTCCACACTAGGGCCACTCAGAGCCAAGGCATTGACCGAATAGTGAGGCCCCGGGTTCATATACGCCATCATGATCTTCAGTGACTAGGGCCCAGATGAGGCCACCTACAAGAGAAGAGTGTGTCCAACAGTCTGCTCTGCCCACCGCCTGGACACTGACAACTCTTATACTCATGTTCTTATTCAGGGGCTCTTCTTCCAGATCTAACCTTGCCTATTAACCAATCTCTCTCTCATTCACTCACTCACTCACTTTTTTGGGGGGGATCCAAGTGTTGTGGTACATTCATTTAATTCATTAAACACTAACAATGGGGAGACAGGAATAATGAAATTCAGAGCCTCACTATATAGCTTTAACTAGCCTAGAACTCACTTTGTTTTTCAAAATAGGGTTTCTCTGTAGCCTGGTTTTCATGAAACTCTCTCTGTAGTCCAGGCTAACCGCAAACTCATGATCCACCTGCGCCTGCCTCCTGAGTGCTGGGATTAAGGCATACACCAAGACCACCCAGCTCTGGAACTCAATTTGAAGGCCAAGCTGCAATACTCAACTAAAAAAATAATATTTTGGTTTTGTGAAACAGGGTCTCAAATAGCCCGGGCTGACATTAAACTAGCCAAGGCTGGTTTGGTATTTTTCTGACCCTCCTATCTCCCCTTCACAAGTGCTGGGGCCACAGATATTAGCCATCACTCCAAGTGTGTGTGTGTGTGTGTGTGTGTGTGTGTGTGTGTGTGTGTGTGTGTGTGTGTGTGTGTGTGTGTAGAAGTGGAGGGGAGGCCACAACTCACCCCCAAATTGCTATAACCTTTTTTATTTTTGACACAAAAGGGGATATTGTATATTTAATAAAATCAGCCTGGAATATCAGAGAACAGTATCACCCACAGTCAAACCAGGAAGGTCAGTGTTACATATAAAACATGTCACTACACTGTTCATTAAGCCACCTGATATTTTCATCTTATTTTATTTTACTTTATTTTATTTTATTTTGAGAGAAGGCCTTACATAGCTCAGGTTGGTCTCAAATGTGCTAGGTTGTTGAGAATGACCTTGTCTCCACCTCCCAGATGCTAAACTCACAGGTCAGCAGCACCACACCTAGATTATGTGGTTCTGGATACTGAACTCAGGTCTTCTCAGTTAGACAGATATTTCATCTAATGAGCTACATCCCCTGAAGCATAATCCTAATTAGTCTTATTAATAAAAACTGGGAGCCAGACAGCAGAGTTAGAGCTGAGAGGTGAGTAAAGCAAAGCAGCAGCCACAGTCACTTCCTACCTCTCTGGAAGCCTCAGACCAAAAGGGAGCCCTGAGGTCCTATCTTCACTGGCAAACTATTTCTGATCTATCACCCAGGTGTGTCCCACCACTGTCTGTCCTCTGTTTAGCTAGTGCCCAACTCCATCCTCTGATCTTCAGGCAAGTTTTATTTGTCAGAATCACAGGCATAATATCACACACACACACACACACACACACACACACACACACACACACACACACACACACACACACACACCAATCCCCAGTTCCCACCATGGTTTTTGAGATCAGGTTTCTCACTGGTCTGGACATCACCCTACAGGCTAGTGTGGCTGGCCATCAAGTTCAGGGATCTGTCTGTCTACCTCTGTTTCACCAGTATTGGGATTATAAACAGGACACCATGTCCATTATTCTAACCTGGTTTCTGGGGCCTAAACTCAGGTCCTCATATTTGCACAGCCAGCCATTTACCAAATGAGCTATCTCACATTGGATCCACTCTCAGTGTGAGAGAGAACCACTACGTAGCTCAGGGAGGCCTTGAACTCATAACAATACCCTCCTGCCTCAGCATGCTGGAATGACCCTCAAAGTCATGCTTGGATATTAAGTGTATGTCCAAATGATTGATAATAGACTATATAAACTGTTTGTTACACATGCATTTATCATTTAGTGTAAAGTTTATAAATATATTTTCTATAGAACATGTATATTCCAAGAATAAAACCCGGTGCTGTCAACATGCACATTATGCTTCAGTTTGTGGTTTTTAAGCTTGGCACTAATTTTAAACACCTAATATATAGGGAATGGAGAGATGGCTCTGCAGTTAAGAACACTGACTTCTCTGGCAGAGGACTGGGTTCCATTCCCAACCCACACATGGGAACTCACATCTAACTCCCTCTTCTGACCTCTGTGGGCATTGTATGCACATGGTGTGTAGGGCCCAGAACAGCTTGGCCACACAGGAATGTGGGGCCCAGAATAGCTTGGCTATGCAGCTGCCGGGACAGGCTTAATAAAAAGGAGACAGACAGCAGGCCTGCCCTAACTGTCTGTCTAACAGCACCAGGTAGTTTCAGGAAACGCCTGTAGCAGACACTACCCAGAAAGGGTCTAGCAGGAGAGGAGAATTATCTGATATTCCAAACATTCCAATCCTTAGGTAGTCCTTGAGCCCAAAACACACCTATTCCCTTCAATCTCTCTAAGATACCCGTAGGCAAAAGTCAGCTAATCAGGGTCTGAACCTTAGAAATCCCTACCCCAATCTCTGATATGATCAGTCTAACCTGCCTAGGCTTCGGGCTCTGTACTCCAACCACTGCAGCAACAGAGACCAAGCTTAAACAAAGGCTCTTTGCCTTTAAATATGGGATTCGATCTTCATAGTAGTCTTCTGGGGTCCCCTCGATCTGTGCATAAGAGGTGCACCTGCACACACTAAGAGCCCAGCTTACCAGGTATGGAGAAGCATGACTTAAATCTTAGCTGGAGAGATGGCTCAGTGGTTAAGAGGACGGGCTGCTCTTCCAAGGTCCTGAGTTCAATTCCCAGCACCCACATGGTAGCTCACAGCCATCTGTAATGAAATCTGATTCCCTCTTTCTGGAGTGCCTGAAAACAGAGCACTCATATACATAAAATAAAGAAAACTTAAAAAAACAAAAAACAAAAGTAGTCCAAGTTAGATAGTGAGTTCCAGGAAGCCAGAGCTGGGGGGGGGGGGGAGGGGGCTTAACCCTAAGGCTGTGAGAGTCAACTCAAGAAGATCACAAAGGGCTTGCTTGCTGCCTACCCGCCCAGATCCGGGCTCCGTGAGAGACCTAGTCTCCAAATGTGGAGAGTGATAGAAAAGGCAGCTGATGCCCTCGCTGGTGTGCACACCTCCCTCCACACATGAGCATATTCCTCACACTCCTTCCTGTGAGTAAAAGCAGCAGAGTTTGTTTCCCAGAACAGTGATCCTAAAAACCTCCTCCCTCTCAATCTGGGTGTAGGGGGTTTGAGGATTGACTCAATTCATAGCAGGACCTATCTTAGAAATGACTACAGGAGGATGGGGGTGTGAGTCAGCTGGCATAATGCTTGCCTAGCACACATACAAAGCCCCGGATGCGATCCCCAGTACCACATAATCTGGACATGGTGGCACACACCTGTAATTCTAGAACTCAGAAGATGAAAACTGGAGGGGGGGTACATTCTAGGCTACTGTTAAGTTGGAGGCCACCCCGAAATACATGAGACCCTGTCTCAAAAGAAATGGTTAAGTAGATATGAGTGCTTACTTCAAAAGCACGACGGCCTGAGTTCACATTCATAGCAACCATATATAAAGCCAGGCACATGCCTGTAACTATAGGTGGATCCCAAGAGCTGGCCTACAGACCAGTCAAAATGTCCGGCTTCCAGCACAGTGAGAGACGTTGTCTTAAGGTAACAAGATCAACGGAGGAAAATACTGATGCCACCCTCTGGCCTCCACATAAGAAGACATATATATATGCATACATCACATATACATATATACAAACACACTGAAGGCAGAGGTAGAAGGATCCAAAATTCAAGGTCATCCTCAGCTAGGAGGCAAATCCAAGCCCAGCCTGTGCTACCAAAAAAAAAAAAAAAAAAACAAACAAAAAACCGCCTTAAAAATAAAGTATCAGGGTGTAGTAGCTCACACCTTTAATCCCAGGGCTAAGGAGGCAGGTGGATCTCTGTGAGTTTAAGGTCAGCCTGGGATACTGAGCGGGTTCCAAGACAACCAGGGCTGTTACAGAGATGCAAACCCTGTCTTGAAAAACCAAACCAATAAATAAATACATACAAAAATAAAAAGATTCTATTAGCTGAACTTTTGTGTTTCTGGGATTTTTTTGTCACTTACTTTTTAATGCTCTATGTTTGTCTATGCACCACTTACACAAGTCAATAGAAGCCGTTAAGTGGGCATTGGGTCCCATGGAACTTGAGTGACAGTTGAGAACTATCATGTGGATGCTGGAAATCAAACCCCAGTTCTCTGAAAGAGCAACCAGCACTCTTAGCCACTGACCCATCCAGCCCCCTGCTTTTTATTTTTTTCAACATTAAGCTCTCTCCAAGATATAATCTATGTATCCCTGATGAACCTAGAACTTTAGACAGACTGGCCTCAAATTGACAGAGATCTGCCGGCCTCTATGTCTTGAACTCTAAGATTAAAGATACACTATGCCCCCCCTACATATCTCTATAATTTTATTGAATGACCACAGCCCCTAAAAAAACTGTTGCAACCATTGAGGCAAAACATGTTGCTAATATTGGTCTTTTTCTTCAAATAATAATATAAATAAATAAATAGAAAGAGAATTTCAGTGTACTATATTGAACTGACACGGAACAGAAATTCACAGCCACACAAGAGCAAATAACCTTGAGGAACTTGTTAATCTTACCTATTGTCTGAGCTATACAGCCCAGCCCACATTTTTACTAATAAACAATCTAATAGGACGGGCATCCATCTAGTCAACAGTAAAATCACAACCCAGTGCCAGGCAGTGGGAAGAAACCAGGGTTCCCCAGAGATGATCTGTGCGTTGGTAGATACATAAATGACAAGGAAATCCCAGGGGCCACAATATGGCTTAACCATCAAGGTGCTTGCCACCAAGCCTAAAATCCTGAGTTTGAGCCAGGCAGTGGTGGTGCACAGTTTTAATCCCAGGAGGTAGAAGCAGGTGGATCTGTGAGTTTAAGGCCAGCCTGGTCTACAAAGTGAGTTCCAGTACAGACAGGGCTACAGAGAGAAACCCTGTCTTGAAGAAATAGAAAAGGAGGAGGAGGAAGAAGAGGAGGAGGGGAGAGAGGGAGGACACACACACACACACACACACACACACACACACACACATACACACACGTAAGTGCTTTAAAAACAGAGGAAACATCCAAAGAGTTAAAGTAAATACAAGTGGGTGTAGCAGTGGCCAAAGATAAGAAATTTGAGACAAGTCTCACATAACAAGTTCAAAGCCACCCTGAACTTCATAAGGACCCCCCCCATCTCAAAATATAATAAAGGTGGGGGGGGACTGGGAGATAGCTCAGAGGGTAGAGCAGCATGTACTATTCATACATGAAGATCTAAGGTCAGCTCCCCAGTACCCAGATAAAAGCTGGGAGTGGAGATCCGTACATATAACCCCAATGTTGGGGAGCAGCTCACTGGCATTCTAGCCTCCGTTCAACAAAGAAGTCCACTTTTAGTGAGAGACGCAGAGTGAGCCGAGTGGCCAATGCCTTTAATTCATCACTCAAGTGGCAGGAGCAGAGGGATTCCTTAAGATCAAGACCAGCCAGGTCTACGTAGAGTGCCAGGGAAAACAATGAGTGGTGAGTATTTAGGAAGATACCCAATATATTAATCCCTGGGTTCCACAATCAGTCTCTCACACGAACACATACATTACACACATGGTACACCACACACACACACACACACACACACACACACACACACACATCAGGGATGTGTGCTAAAATGGGGCATTCTGAACATCCTTAGAATATTAAATCCATTCACCTTTAAGCTACTCCTGGATGGGAAGGGGTCCCCAACTATAACCTCGCTCCCTCCTACTGTGGTCCCAACGAGCCTGCTTCCCAACACAGCTGCTGAAATCTCTACCCTGTGTGAATCGTTCAGAAAACACCCCAGATACATCTTCAAATCAAACCACACCAAACTGGAGGAAGTATAGGTGAGAATGAAATGCTCGCTCTTCCTTGGGCCACTCAGCCACTCCAGCAAAGACTCACCTTTAAAAAGAAGAAATGGGGACTCTCCTGGTGGCCCAGGTCCTGGAGGAAGTCATCAGACAACAGGAATTATAGGAAACAGTTCCCCTTCTATGGGGCGACTTTAAGCCTGAGCTGAGAGTGACATCATCTACTGTGGCCTGGTTCTCGAAGGGTAATCCCAGTCAAGATGGGGGACTGACTAGGCAACGGGAGGTGACATTGGCTGAGGGAAGGGCACAGTCTGCTTAATCCCGCCCCGCCACCACCCCCCACAGGGACATCTTGGCAATTAGGGTTGATGAGGAAAGAAGGGAAGACCCAGTTTCTGCCTGCAACCAATCCTCAGGGAAGTCTTTCCTTACGTCTGGCTAGAGGTCTTCAAGCTTCAGCTGCTATCTGGAAAAGAAATGCCTTCAAGCCAGGCAGTGGTGGCACACAGTTTTAGTTCCAACACTTGGGGCTGATCTCAGGAAATTCTGGAGGCCAGCCTGGTCTACAAAGCTAGTTCCAGGACAGCCAGGAATGGTACACAGAGAAACCCTGTCTGGGGGGGGGGGGGGGGGGGACGGACACAAAAGAAAGAAATGTCTTTGAAAGCACAGAGAGGTGTGGACAGTGCCCCTGGGAGACTGAGAAGCAAGCTCCACGGGGCTTTCTGTATTATTATTATTCTCTGTAGCCCAGGCTAGCTTTGAAGTTGTAAATCTCCTGGCTTGGATGGAAAAGCTGAGATGCACCTGTGCCACCAGCCCTGGATGAGTGAACCACCAGTTCAAATATGTAGTTCCTTGTGGCTCTCTCTCTCTCTCTCTCTCTCTCTCTCTCTCTCTCTCTCTCTCTCTCTCTCTCTCTCTCCTCCCTCCCTCCCTCCCTCCCTCCCTCCCTCCCTCCCTCCCTCCCATTAGACATAGAATTCCCTCTTTCTTCTCATTCTCTTGTTTCTTTTGAGACTCCTGCGGCTCAGTTTCTTCTCTCTTTGGACCTGAGGCTATGCAATTCTCCTCATCAGCCTGTGTACCACTCACTGCATCTGCATCCTATGCTCCCTGGCGTCTCTCTCTCCCTCCCTCCCCCCTCTCTTCTCTCCCTCCCTCTGTCCCCTCTCTCTCCTCTGTCGGTGACTGTCCCTCTGTTGCTCTCTCTGGGCCCTCTCTATTGTCTCTAATCTCTGTCTCAATATCTCTATGTCTGACCCTGGCTCTCTGTGTCTTTGCCTGTGCCTCTGACTGTATCTCTGCATCTCTGTCCATCTCTCTGCCCACGTCTCTGTCAGAATCTAAATCTCTAATTGCTATGTCTTAACTGTCTCTCTGTATCTCTGTTTCTGACTCTCTCTCTCTCTCTCTCTCTCTCTCTCTCTCTCTCTCTCTCTCTGTCTTTTCATCTCTCATTGTCTCTGTATCTCTGACTCTGCCTCTCTGTGTCTGTTTTGTTTAGATTTGTTTGTTTAATTTTTTGTATGTCTATGAGGGTTTTGTGCCTACACACCCTGTTTGTGCATGGTCCCTGCCGTGCACGATCCCTGAAGAGGCCAGAAGAGGGCATCAGATCCCCTGGAACTGGAATTACAGTGGTTGTAACCGACCATTAGATATTGGGAACGGAACCCAGGTCCTCTGGGAGACCCTCCACCCCCACCCCACCCCGTGCTCTTAACCACTGAGCCATCTCTCCAGCCCTTCACAGTGTTTCTCTCTGTCTCCAGGGCAATTTTGCACCCTCTCTCTCTCCCTTTTCATCTCCCATTGTGACCCCCTCCCTTTTTTCTCTGCTTCTATCTGTGGGTTCCATCCACACTCTGAGGTCCCTCTGCATGTCCACCGAAGCCTGAAACTGCAGCCTGGGACTCAGAGCCTCAGTTTGCTGAAAGCCCCACTGCTGCTCCTGCGTCCTCCCCACCCATCCCCCGAGACACATACCATCCTGCCATTCTCTTCCCTTAGTAGTCCCCACCCTTGGTTTTTCTGTGTCCCTCTAGCTATTAATATCTCCCTGAGGCCCCGTCCCCGCTCAAATAAATCTGTTGAACACCCGGCCACGCACTCAAGCACGCACACAGCCACACATGCGTATTGCATGTTCTGTAATCCCCACTCGCCACTGGGTCACTGCTGGTCACGAGGGGTCCTCCTCCCTCCTCCCCAGACCCCTGCTAGGGGAGATTAGGGACTGGGGCCAGAAGGGGAATCAGAGCAGATCTCCTTAGCAGAATGACACAGCCCAGGAGGTGTCTGACGTTCAGAACCCTCGTCAGGAGGCCCCACCCTCGCTGGGGCTCAGCCCCGGAGGAAGGCTGGTCATACAGACAGGGAGAAAAAAATGGTCCTTCGGGAAAATGGGCCCTGTCGTCATCTCTGGATTTCCACCCTAAAGTCCATGTGGAAAGCATGTTCCATGAATGAGTTTTCTGGTTTCGTTTGGTTATTTTACTTGGTTGGTTTGGAGGTTTCGTTTGGTTGGTTGGTTGGTTTAGTTTCGGTTGGTTGTTGTGGCTTTTTTGTTATTGTTTTGAGAAAAATTAAAAATAAGTGTAAAGAAGGGTGGGACTGAAAGGCCTGACATAAGCGGGGGTCCTAAATTCAATCTCTACACTGTTGGGATAAATGAAAAAAATGCTTAAGGCAGTGATGGGGCACAGAGACAGAGGGATGATACCCAGCCTGGTATACAGAGTGATGCAGGACAGTCAGAGCTATACAGTGGAACCCTGCTTTGAAAAATCACCAGAGAGAGATTTTCTCTAGCTTGACTTGGCCTCCAGGGTCACCTTAGCTCTGGATGCCTCTACCCAAATTATTGAAATGTGTTCTTCTTCTAAAGCGCTGTCTTCTCATCCAGAATAATGAATTCATAACACGTCTGTGTTTTGATTAAGCACACTATTTGTCTGTTTATTTGCGGAAACAGTGGCGCCCATGTGGAAGTCCTAAAACAACCCACAGAAGTCAGTTCTGTTCTGTCACTGGGGTACAGAACATGGGTGGCCAAGCCTGGTGACAAGCATTTTTACCTCGCCAGCCCTGACAGGTGTGTTCAATGGAACACTGCTGGGAGTTTAGAGTAGAGTGGAGCAGGCTGGAGCAGGTGAAGAACCCCTCCCTGGTAGCTCAGGGGGCTCCATGTTGAGACTGGGAAGGGTGGAGGAAGAGCCGGCAGCTGCTGAGGACAGAGGCTCCTGCCCAGACTTTCTTGGCCTTTCCTAACCATGGACAGACCTCCACAGATAGCCACCAGGACCTCAGGGATTTCTGGAAACACATTCTTTTGGCCTGGTTGGTTAGGTAGGATTTTGTTTCTGTTGCCATTTTGTTGTGCTGGGAAACAAACCAATCTCCAAGAAATGTCTCCTTTCTGTATGGGGGGTGGGGGAGTCTCACGTATGTAGCCCTGACTCACTTAAATGTGCCTACATAGATCAGGCTAATCTTGAATTTGCAGAGATCTACCTGCCTCTGCCTTTCCAAGACTGGGATCAAGGTACGTGTGACCACCACATGGCGCAAAAAGACAATTTGTGGGGGGTTTTTTCTTTTATTGAAAATGAACCTTTTTTTCTCATGTGATATATTCTATGTTTTTCCCTCTCTCTACTGCTCCCAGTGCCTCCCCACTTCCCCTCCCATTTAGATCGGATCCCTTTCTGTCTCTCATTAAAAATTAAGCAGGTGGAGCTGGAGATAAGGCTCAGCAGTTAAGAACACTGGTTGCCCTTCCAGAGGACCAGGGTTCAATTCCCAGCATCCCCAGGGCAGCTCAAAATCTCCTGTAACTCAAATTCCAGTGGATCCAACTCCCTCACAGAGACATACTTGTAGGTCAAATACTAACACACATAAAAAATTAAATGAATAATTTAATTTTAATTTTAAAATTTTAAAAATTAAAAAAAAAGGCTGATTCAAAAAGTACAATTTCTAGTGTTGCGGTGACCCAGTGAAAACATGGATTTATCATTGCAAAACTATTTCAGGAAAAGAGCACGTAATGCCTGAGGGCAGGGCGAGCACAGCCTGGGTTGTTTGAGGGATTCCCCTTTGACCAAGAGCTCAATATGATGTAACCCAGTCCTGATACTGAAAGCTTTATTCAGTGGCAAGAGACGGCCAGTTAGGATTCTGTCTCCTCCATCACTTGGCAGTTTTATTTAGGTCACCTTCACATATGTATACATTTTAGGATGCTTCTATGACACTAGGTTTCCATATCACCCC
This sequence comes from Phyllotis vaccarum, assembly GCA_033318265.1. Taxonomy (NCBI): domain Eukaryota; kingdom Metazoa; phylum Chordata; class Mammalia; order Rodentia; family Cricetidae; genus Phyllotis; species Phyllotis vaccarum. Next base: position 13,186,615 of record JARWLC010000018.1, read on the forward strand.
TCAAATGGCCCTTCATTTTAGCTGTCTCTCCACTTATTCCTCTGTCTCCTCAACTTCCCAACTTGATCATCCCCATTCCAGACTCCTACCCCCATTCATCCATAAATATCTATTCTATCCCCCTTTCCCAATGGGATCTGTCCCCAGGCCGGTCCCTTACTCTATACATAACCTCTGTGGTTCTATGGGTTGTAGCTTGGTTATCATTGACTTAACAGTAATTATCCATACATAAGCAAATAAATACCATATTTCTCTTTCTGGGCCTGGGATACCCCACTCAGGATGACCCCCCCCCCAGTCCCATTCATTTACCTGTGAATTTCATGATTTTATTTTTAATAGTTGAATAATACACCAACGTGTAAATATATCTCATTTCCTTTATTCTTCTGGTGAGGGATATCTAGGTTGTTTCAAATTTCTGGCTATTATAACTAGAGCAGCAATGAATATGACTGAATACGTTTCTCTGTAGCAGGATGAAGCATCCTTAAGGTATATGCCCACAAGTGGTATAGCTGAATCTTGAGGTAGATTGAGTCCCATCTTCCTGAAGAACTACCACACTGATTTCCACAGTGGATCTTCGGGTTTACACTCTCACGAGCAATATTTGAGTCTTCCCTTTGTTCCACATCCTCACCAGCATGAGGCGCCATCTGTTTTTATTGCTCTTAGCCATCCTAATAGATGAAATCAGCTATGGGATGAAATCTCAAAGTAGTTTTGATTTGCAGTTCCCTGATGCCTAAGGATGTTGAACATTTCTGTGTTTTTCAACTATTTGAGATTCCTCTCTTGAGAATTCTGTTTATACCTGTACCCCATTTTTTTTTAATTGGGTTGTTTTCTTAATATCCGGTTTTTTGAGCTCTTTATATATTTTGGGTATTACTCCTCTAGCAGATATGGAGTTGGAAAAAAAATTTTCCCATCCCTATAGGCTGCCACTTTGTCCAAATAAAGGTAACCTTTATCCTGCAGAAGCTCTTCGGTTTCATAAAGTTTACTGTTGATCTTAGCGCCTGTGCTAACGATGGTGTTCTGTTCAGAAGGTCTTTTCCTGTGCCAATGAGTTCAAGAATATTCCCTGAGTTTACTTCTATTGGGTTGGGTGTATCTGATTTTATGCTGAAGCCTTTGATCCACTTGGAGTTGAGTTTGGTGGGAGGTGATAAATACGGTGTTATTTGCATTTTTTTCTACATGTAGACATTCCATTTTAGCGTTTGTTAAATATACTTCCTTTTTTCCAGTGCATATGTATTTCTATGTATTTCTAGCTTCATCTCTTTATTTTTGGGGAGAGGGGGTGACAGGGTTTCTCTATGTAGACCATGCTGGCCTTGAATTCAGAGATTCTCCTGCCTCTGCCTCCCAAAGGCTGGGATTAAAGCTGTGCATCACCAAGCCCAGCTATTTCTGGCTTTTTTTTTTAAAAAAATAAAAATAAAAAATCAGGTGTCCATAGGTGTGTAGACTTACCTCTGGGTCTTAAGTTTAATCCCATTGATCAACATGTCTGTTTTTATGCCAATACCATGTTCTTATCTGGGGATTTTGTTTTGTTTTGTTATAGCTCTATAGAATACATGAAAGTGGAGTTCCGGATACCTTCCTCTCTTGTTTCATTATTAGGGATTGTTTAGCTATCCTGGGTTTCTTTATGTTTCCGTATGAAGCTGAAGATTTCCTTTCATGATCTGTGGAGAATGGTGTTCTTATTTTGATGAGGATTGAGTAGATCTATAGCTTGCTTTGGTAAGTGGTCATTTTTATCATGTTAATTCCACCAGTCCATGAGCATTGGAGACCTTTCCCTCTTCTGATGTCTTCAGGGTTTTGTTTTTTCCCCAAAGGCTCCAAGTTTTTACCTCACAAGTCTCTCTCACTTGCTCAGTTAGAGTTACCGCAGGATTATTTATATTATTTGAGGCAACTGCAAAAGATATTGTTTACCCGATTTCTTTCTCAACCCATTTGTCATTTGCATATTTTTTTCCCTTTTTTCTTTTTCTTTTCAAGACAGGGTTTCTCTGTGTAACAGCTGTCCTGGAACTAGCTCTATAGACCAGGCTGGCCTCAAACGCACAGATACCCGCCTACCTCTGCCTCCAGAGTGCTGGGATGAAAGGTGTGCGCCATCACTGCCCAACTGGGCTACTGATTTTTGTGCAGTAATTTTTCATCCGTCTACTATGACTACTTAAAAGGTGTAGGCGTTCCCCAGAGGAATTTTTAGGGTCATTTCTGCACACTATCATACCTATCATATCACCTGCAAATAAAGATACTATGACTTCTTCCTTTCCAATCTCCAGCGTCTTACACTCTAGCCAAGACTTCAAGTAATATATTGAATATGTATGGAGAGAGCAGACAAGTTTGCCTCGATCCTGATTTTGTGGGATTGTTTGGAGTTTCTCTCCATTCAGTCGATGTCATCATGAGCTTTCTTTATCACTTATTATGGATAGGCATCTTTCCTGTATCCCTAACCTCTCCAGAACTTTCATCATGAAAGAATGTTAGATCTTATCAGCTGACACCTGAATCCCACCACAAGCTCCAGTATTTCTTTGTTTAGGTTTTGTTTGAGTGACCTGTCTTTTGACAAGAGTCCGGTATTGAAGTCTCCCATTATCGATGTGTGAAGGTCAAAAGGTGATTTAAGCTGTAGTAGTGTTTCTTTTATAAATCTGAGTACCACCGTTGTGTTTGGTGTACAGACATTCAGAATTGCAAAGTCCTCTTGGTAATTCTTCTCTTCCTTTCTTTCCTTTGCATATGTAGTGTTATTCCCTAATCTTCTGATTTATTTTTGTTTGACTATTTTGTCAGATATTAAAACGCCTACGCCAGCTTGCTTCTTAGGTCCATTTGCTTGGAACAATCTTTTTCTATCCGTTTACTCTGAGGTGATATCTATCCTTGATGTGAAGATGTATTTCTGTACCTCTTGGTGCAGCAGAAAGATGGATCTGGTTTTCCCATCCATGCTGTTAATCTTTTTGTGGGGGAATTGAGACCATTGATGTTAAATGATCCCGGATGGTTGGTTCCTTTTGTTCTGTGCGTTTCCTCTCTTTAGATACCTTCTTCGGGCCTCCCAGAGCGTAAGTCACAAATGTGATGCACAGATATTATGCATGTAGGAAACGTATTTGTTACCATCTAGGGGTTTTAATCAGGTTTGTTTTCTCTGCCAGTTAAAGAATTAAAAGGCATGAAAAATCTCGATGGTGGCATCATGGCATCAGTGAGGAAACTCTCAAACGCAGCAAGCGCGAGCAGACAGAATCAGCCAATCCAGGGTGGCTTTTATTAGGGGTGAGGAAGCACAAGCAAGCAGCAGACAGACTCTCCGCTAAAGTGAAGCGGGCGGGTCCGCACAGACAACTATGGGGTTTCTCCTTGAAAGCTGATTTTGTTTTGTTTTGTTTTGTTTTGTTTTGTTTTGTTTTGTTTTGTTTTGTTTTGTTTTGTTTTGTTTCTTAAGTCACTGAAGGGTCTTCTTTCCCAAGTGCCAAAGTCCTGACCGGCCTTGAATTCAGTGTTTGAGCCTGTCTAGCAGCAGGGGTGGGGCCCTCCTGGAAGCAAAGTCCCTAAGGCCTTTGATTTAAGCTGCCAGGCTGTTGTCTCGGTCAGGAGGATGAGGAAGAACCTAATCGTAGGCCCTTCTCCCTGTCTGTCTGACTATCGAGGAGTGCACATAACTCCTAATCGTTCTGTATTCGTACAGAAAAAGTGGGAGAGAATCCGACTACTAAAGGATGCAGTTTGGGTGGTCCACTTTGTTGTTGTTATCGTCTTATATGTGTGTGTATTTCACCGGCAAGGGTGTCTGTGAACTTTTTGTAAGCCTGATGCGGGTGGAGGCCAGAAAAGAGCATCAAACCGTTGGCACTGGAGTTACAGATGGTTTTGAGCCACCACGTGGGTGCTGGGAACATAAAGAGGGTCTTCTGAAAAAGCAGCCAATGCTCTTAACCCCTGAGCCACGTTCAGTTCCAGGATCTCTATTCTGATCGACAGGTGAAGTCATACCTGAGCCTTCCTATCGTGCTCTGATTTTAAACATAAACATGCCTACGTGTGCGTGGTGAATACAGAATCTTCCTAACAGGGCCAGTTTCCTCTCAATGTGCATGCATCCCAAACCAGTTCCAGCTCGATCTGCCTTCATATTCTTTCTACCCTATGCATTAGGTTAGGGATACTCTCCAACAGAAATTATCTATATTTGTTTGTTGCTGTGGGCAGAGAAATTCATACTATCATTCAGAGGTGGATGTATGAATAGCCCAATGAAGGTGTGGGGTCAAGGGGGTTCTGAGGATGCTGGGTGCGTTGCCTGGGTGCACGCATAGAGAAACTAGGCTGCTGAGTACAAAGTAGGTTACCAAGTGTGCTATTACAAGAAAGAGGGATGTGGGTAACACAAACCACATAGGGTACCAAGCTAAACCATCTGCTATGCTTGCCTGCCTCATTAATAAAGTGTTTCGAGGGTCTGAAAAAAATGACAGATGAATTGATAGCTTTAAATACAATGGGCTGAGAATATTACTTGTCATGAATTATAGTAGGTGTTGGACAAATTAATTGGTTTTTGATTTTTTGTCTGTTTTTCTGTGTTGCCCAGAGGTTGGGTCCTGATCCCGAGGGATAGGTTGGTCTCCGTCTCTCCTCTTTGGAGATTAACAATGTTTCAATGTCCACTCCATGTTCTAAGATCTGACTTAAAATGGTGGCCAGCAGCCATTTTAAATGCCTCAAACACTATTAACTTTCCCCCCTAACAGACATAAGAAAATCTTTCAGGAACACATGTGATGACAGTTGTTAGAAATATGTGCCAAGGGCGGGAGAGATGGCTCAGTGGTTAAGAGCCCTGGCTGCTTCTTCCAGAGGTCCTGAGTTCAATTCCCAGTAACCACATGGTGACTCACAACCATCTACAGTGAGATGTGGCGCCCTCTTCTGGCATGCAGGCATATATACGAAGCACTCATACATAAAATAAAGAAATATGTTTCAAGCAGGGCAGCGGTAGGTAGCATATTCCTTTAATCCCAGCTCTCGGAAGGCAGAGGCAGGTGAATTCAAGGCCAGCCTGGTCTACAGAGGAAGGTTCAGGACTACACAGAAAGCCCCTCTCTGGGGTAGGAGGAGCAAGCAGGTGTCCATCCTTCACATCACAGTCTTCCATTTTACTTCTCTGTTATCTGTGTCAAAGTGCCTTTTATCCGTCAGCCTGCTCAGGGACAAAATCTAAAGAAAGAAAAAAAGTGGAGGAGAAAGTTTTTCATAGAAATGGAGCAGAGTCAGAGGCAAGGACAGCTGGGAGGGAGTGCAGAGTGGACCTGACCGCTGAGTTGAGCCATGTAGAGAGACAAGGAGGAAAAGAGAGGGGAACAGGGTGCTGTAGCCAGGAAGTCAAAGGTACAACCAAAATGTCTGCATCATATGAGGAAGAGCCCCTGGAGAAGGACAGACCAGCCAGGGCTAGAGAGTTCAGAATAGAGGATGGGATGTGCCAGTAATAGGTAGGAACTGAGGGATGCTGGGAGAACATGGCAGCCAGGTTCAGCTTTGAGATGTTGAATAGGTACCTCAGCCTTTGTCTCCCTGGGTTTGAAACTTAACAAGATCAGGAGGCCGGCATAGATAGACCACCCAACCCTGACCATAGTCTAATTCCATCAACACCATGCCACCCACTGCTGCTGCCCTTTTGCAAGCTGGGAGGTCTGTCTCCTTGAACCCCAAGTGGTCTAGGCTATAAGCACAGATGTGGGTTATGTGATCATAACACATCACAGTCCTAAAACTGGCTGGAGCCATTAGCTTCCCTGGGGTCCACCCAGCTGCCCACAACACTGGAGTTCTTCCAGAGACTCAACATTCTGCTTTGACACTTGGTTACCAAGATGGGGGTGACATGATATTTTAACCTATTGAGAAGCTACCCTAAGGGCCCTGGCTTAGTCATTTCTGCCTGGTTCTGAACTGACCTCCAAAATAAGATGAAGGCAGAAAGTTAAATTTTCATTTATTTCCTTTTTGTTTATTTATTTATTGTCTCCCTCCTCCCCCCAGGTCACCCGTAGCACAGTCCAACCATAAATTCAATATGTAGCAGGGAATTACTTTAAACTCTTCAACGTTTTTTGGGTTTTTTTGTTTTTTTGTTTTTTTTTTTATCCCCCAATTCTGTGTGGCCCTGGCTGTCCTGAACTCACTTTGCGGACCAGGTTGGCCTCAAACTCAGAGAGCTCCTCCTGCCTCTGCCTCCTGACTACTGGGATTAAAGCTTTGCACCGCCACAGCACAGCACCTTTTTAATTTTTTAAGGACAGTGTTCACATTTTTTAATGTGTATGGGTGCTTTGCCTATATGGGGCTCAGAGCAGCTTGACCACACAACTGTTATGGCAGGCTTAATGAAAGACAGACAGGCAGCAGGTCCTTGGCTGGCAGCACCTGGTGGTTCCAAAAAGGGCTTATGAGTGGCCAGCATCTGAGGGGAAATACCTGACATTCCAAACATTCCCTTCCTGGGAAAGGAACTTTAACAAGAGAGCAGATGGCCTCCAGGTACTTCTCAGCTGATCTGCTAATAAAGGTAAACCTTACCAACCCTGCTAAATGCTAAATCATCCCTAGAATTCAAGTCAGCCAATGATTCTATAAGATGTACCCCTAGTCCAAGCCCAGACCAATCGTAGGACTGTAACCCCTAGGGCCCTTCCCCTAATAGACCCCCTTGCCTCATGCTGCTCAGGGTCACCCCCACTCCACTGCTGCATCCCAAGCTATTTTGTCAATAAAGAAACTCTTTGCTGTTGCATCTTGGTGGTCTTCGGGGTGGGGGGGAAGTCTGGACTCTGGGCACAACAATAATAAATGTTGTCTCTGGTAGAAACCGAGATGACTGGGTGTCTTTTATTTTGTTTGACACTGTATTTAGTTCTTTGTGTACGTGTAGTGGTGGATATGTAGAAGGCACTCTTCCCTTCACAGTTTTTGAATCCCAAGGATCCAACATCAACACATCATCAGAGAAGACCTTTCATCCCGGGAACACCTTACTGTTTGTGTGTCCTGAAAACGTAATACTCTGTATCCTGGAACTCACACTCCACTCACCTCAGTCTGGGATTCCCAGTCTAGTATAGTCTGAGTTAAACAAGAACAGATTTCATTGCCCCAAGTGACATGATGCTGGGAAGGTAGTTGAGAGACACCTAGGTGGTCACAGCACAGAAGAAAAGCCAAAATCAGGACAGTTACTAAATAAGTAACAGCTGGGAGAGAGTGAGGAGTGGACCTTCTAAATAAGAAAGGTTTCACCTGCTAATAGAAAAGGGTGCGTCAGGTCAAACACAAAAGACAGAAGTGTCCATTAAAGTACCTCTAGCTAAGCCCAAAAAAGTCTGGCTGTGGCCTGCAGCAATCCAATGTTGCAACAATCTCCAAATCCTTATCAGATATGTCTTTGATATGTAGGTGTGGCTCCCCAGTCTAGGCACTATTGTTCACTTAGAGGAGGGACTGGTGTGTTAAATGTTCACATATTTCTGTGCTGTTTCATGGAGAACTTCCGTCTTCACCCTGGCCTTTTCTTTGTTTTGTTTTTTCCTGTGTAACAGCTCTGGCTGTCCTGGAACTCACATTGTAGACCAAGCTAGCTATCTCAGATTCAGAGATCTGCCTGCTTCTGCCTCCCAAGTGCTGGGACTAAAGGTGTGCATCACCACTGTGTTGCATGAATAAATGAAACTCAGGGATAGATCTCTGGGAAAGTCAGAGATATTAGAGAGAGTAAACACCACAGTCAGATCGTACCCAGCTGTCTTCCAGTTTTCTCAGCCTGGCTTCCCTTGGCTTCCTCCTCCTCTATACTTAAATACTCTCTTGGTAAATTAAGGCATGGCCCCACCACTGGCTGCCTGGGAGCCTGGAACTCCTTCTGTAAACTAAAATGACCTCTAACTCAGTTTGGATTAAGGGCGTAGGTCACCACCCGGGACACTCCCTGTGCTGGGATTAAAGGTGTGAATCACCACTCTCTGATCCTCCTAGACTGACTGTAGTTAGATCCCTCAAATCTCCGAAACTTTTGGAGCTTTTATTAAATCCCCACACCGCTGGGCTCCATCACAGTTTTTAACAGTCAGGGCTAATGCAGTGCAATAGTGGCACATACTTTTAATCGCAGAGGCAGAGGCAAAGGCAGAGGATCTCTACAGAGTGAGTTACAGGACAGCCAGGGCTACACAGAGAAACCCTCTCTTAAAAAATCAACACACACACAGAGGTTGAAGCAGACATGGTGGCACATCCCTTTAATGGGAAGTGAGGGGCAGGGCAGATAAATCTCTGAGTTCCAGGACTGCCGGGTCTACATAGTGAGTTCCAGGATAGCCAGAGCTATGTTAAGACCCTGTCCCCAGGAGAGGGGAGTAAAGGCTGAGAGTAATAAAGCACCTAGTAAGTGCAAGGTCCTAGATTTGACACTTAGTAGAAAAAAAATATATTAAAACACCAAAGGGAGCCAGATTCGGTATCACAAACCTATAATCCCAGCCCTTGAAAAGTTCCACGAAACTCTGGGCAACATGAGATGGTCTCAAATAAAATAAATATGAAAAAGCTGGTTTACCCATGTGGGGACTCATCGGCGGCTGTCCCTTGAACATCCTTTAGCCCTCAGTATTGGAACAAACCCTAAGAGAAACCAAATCACTATCAGAGTGGACACTGGTAGCCTCCCTGTCCAGGCACTTAGGGGAAACCCTAGAGCTTGACAGATAATCCAGGCACATGGAGGGTGGCAGCCTAAGACACTAGACTGTTCTGTGGCCATAAAGAAGGGGCATCCAGCTTCAAGAAGAAATGAGGGTGAGCACCTGGGCATCTGTTGCTGCAAAGGAGACCCTGGGAGGTGCCTGTGCCACCTCTTCTGGGCTGCAGACTCAGTTTCCCAGCTCTAAGCGCCCAGCAACAGTTCCTCAATGAAGAATTTAGAACACAGCAAAGTCACACCCTACACCCCCACCCCCACCTCCCCCACCTCGAGAATGCGATGGAGGCGGGGCAGGAGGTTAGGTAGACCTCAATGTGAATGGTTTAGAGAGGAGAGTTTGCATAGTGGCTGCTAGGGGAGAGTGGTTCCCTGGCCTAGGATGGAAGTGGTATTTAAACCTGAGTTCTCAGAACACTTGAAGTGAGCTACAGACAAGATGGAAGCGTCCCCGCGTTCCCTGTGTGAGTCTGGGCCCTCGGGAGCCTGTTTGGATGCTAGAGGTTGGGCAAAGATGCAATTCTGACGCTTTTGTAGATCCCATCCGACCCCCAGAGCAGACCTGGCCTTGTCAAAAGTGAGGTCTTTGCCGTGGAGTTGGGGGTCTATGTCTGATCGTGATCTGTTTGGAACGCAGGGCACTTTGGTTCTGCAAGGCTCGGGGTTCAGGGAGGGAAAGGTTCTTGGGGTTCCTTCACACCACCTACCTACTTGGTGCTGAGGCTCCTTTATTAACCTGGAACTGTTTGCAAACTCATCAATTTGTTGAGTTTTTATTTTATTTTTTTTCCCTTGTGGGCTTTTTGGTTGGTTGGTTGGTTAGTTGGTTGGTTGGTTGGTAGGTTGGTTACTTTGGGGGGGGGAGGATGTTAATAGTTTGTTGGTTGTTTGGTTTTTCGAGACAGTTTTCTTTGTGCCCTTGGCTATCCTGGAACTAACTCTGTAGACCAGGCTATCCTCGAACTCAGAGATCTATCTGCTTCTGCCCGCCCCATACCACCACCAGGCAATAGTTAAATTCTTTAGAGACACAGTGTCATGAAGATCAGTCAGACATGTAGGAAATGACATTGAACTCGTGGTTTATTTCCAGGCAGGATTTCTCTGTAGACCAGGCTAGCCTCAACTCAGAGATCCACCTGCCTCTGCCTCCCAAATGCTGGGATTACAGGTTTATGCCACCAAACCCAGACAAACTCAATTTGTGTGTGTGTTTGTGTGTGTGTGTGTGTCTGTGTCTGTGTGTGTGTCATTCCAACACTTGGTAGGGGACAGCAGGATCAAAGTCCCCATCCTCCTTCCTCAACTCAGCAAATGCTGGGATTAAGGATTATTGCCTTTTTTTCAAAAAACTCAGATCCCAATGTCCAGAAAGGTGAAGTGGAAAGTGGGTAATTGAGGTAGGATCACAGGGGTCTCCCTCCCATTGATGCAGCGGCTCTCCCCCAAAAGAAAGCAAAGCTTAAGGTTGTAAGAAAGTTCTTTCTCTTTACAGTTGTGTATTTTGTGTATGGCTGTTCCCGTAGGTGTGTAGAGGTCTGTGGACAGCGTCTTTCAGAATCAAAATCATCAGGCTTGGCAGCAGGGGCTAAGCCATCATGCTTCATCCTCCACGATGGGGTTTCCCTGATCGATTTCTCTCCCTTTCTCAGCCCCCTACACCCTGGGCCCCCTTGGCCAGGAGGAGTGCAGTTGGGAACAGCTATGGGAACTGGAAAAAGAATTTAAGATGGAGCCATACCCAGACCTCAAGGCTAGAAGAATCCTGGCCACCAGACTGAACCTGAAGGAGGAACAAGTTGAGGTCAGATTTCCCTCCTGCTTTGAGCACTTCTAAGTCAGCGTGGTTCTCAACCTGTGAATCGCGACCCCCTAAAGGTCGAAGGACCCTTTCACAGAAGTTGCATATCAGATATTTACATTTCGATTTTTAACAGCAGCAAAATTACAGTTATGAACCAGCCACAGAAGTTTTATGGTTGTAGATGACCACAACGCATTAAAGTATCGACACATTAGGAAACTTGAGAACCACCTAGGGCCTAGGTACTGGAGCAGTCTGGATCCCTAGTTGATAGGCTCTGCCCTTCAGGCTCTTAGTATTGCTTAGGGGGCTTCCTTTGGGTCCTGGATTAAGCAGCGTCCCCCAGCTTCTAAATCTCAGGGACTAGAAAGCACAAGGGGATTTGATCCTCTGTTTGTGTTTCTGTGTGCCCTTCCTTGCTGCAGACTTGGTTCATCCAGCGTTCCTTGGAACAGGAGATGCGCCCTCCGATTGCCCGGCTGCAGTCTGCCCACCGTAACACCTCTTCCTGCGTTTGCCACCAAGCCCGCTGCTGCCAGCCACCAAGTTGGCGGTTCAGGCTCATTCCTATCAATTCCTCAGAGCCCTCAACCAGCTGTGAGCACAGTTGCTGATTCTGCCATCCAGAGTTTCTTGTGCCACGGGGCCACTCCAATGTGTCCAAACCCCTTGTCGACTCCCGGCTTCACAGAACTCATAAAAGGGGGGGGGGGGCTGGAGGCTTGGGGGGGGGACACAACACTATCACAACATGCACCCCCAACACCTGGGTGCCAACACAGATGTCACTGGACAGAAATGTCATCACAGATGACAAGCAGATCTGAGTCTCTAACTGGGGCTTCAGATAGACCCTGCAGGGTCACATCCCACAGGGTCCCATCTCAATGATTTCTGCCTCCTGAGCTGGGGGTTTGGTTTTAATTTACAGGTCTATATATGAGTATGAGTATTCTGTTTTATTGGATTTCTTTTTTCTGCCTACTGCTGCTTTTTAAATTGCTTCTTATGGATCTGGTTTTTGTTTTAGATCTAGGAGTGACAGGCTGATGAAATTATTGATAAATAAAATTGCCTTTAAAAAACCTGTGTGGGTCTGTGGATGACAGCTGGTTTTATGAAGGAAGTCAGGGTAACTTAGAAATCCATTCTTTCATATAGGTTCTGCGGATGGAACTTGGTTCTTCAAGGTTGGTGATTAACACCTTTCCCTCACAGCCATCTCAGCATATATTGTTTATGTTTCTGTGTGTGTCTGTCTTTTTCCTTTTGAGACAAAAGTCTCACTATATATCCCTAGCTGACTGGAATTAGCAATGTAAACGTGGTTGGGTTAGAACTCAGAGACCTCCCTGCCTCCAGAGGGCTGTGTCTAAAGACGTGAACCAAACCGACTCCCCACTTTTTTCTCATCTATATTCATTGATGTTTTGCCTGTGGTTAAGTTTGTGTGAGAGTGTCAGCTCTTGAAAGTACAGGCAGACAGTTGTTAGCTGCAATGTGGGTGCTGGGATTTGAACATGGGTCCTTTGAGAAAGCAGTCAGTGCCCATAACCACTGAGTCATCTTTACAGTCCCTTGTTTTTTGTTTTTTTTTTTTAAGATCTTACTCAAGCCAACACTGCCTTTAAACTAGCTCCTTACCTCTGATTGGTGTTCCAGGTGTATGCTATCACACTAATGCTGGGTCTATTTTGGGAGTCCGGGGTGAGACAAGTTTCTCTGTGTAGCCTTAGCAGTCCTGGAACTCTGTAGATGAGGCTGGCCTGGAACTCAGAGATCCTCCTGCCTCTGCCTCCCCAGTGCTTGGATTAAAGTCAGATGCCACCACTGCCCAGCCCTGATCCTAAGGTCTTTAAGAAATAGTTTAGAGGCTTTGGGAATGGCTCAACCATTACCGCAGGCTGTTCTTCCACAGGACCCCAGTTTGATACTCAGCACCCAGTTGAAATTGAAACTATAAACCCAAGGATGCCATCTTTGGCTTCCAAAGGTACTGTATACATGTAAAGCACAAATATGCAGATAAAACATCCATACACTTAAAGTCAAAATAGTTATTCTGAGCTAAATATGAGTAATTACAGGTTTCGAGTTCCCCCGAGTGATGTGAAAAATAGGAAAGCCCAAGAACTTTAATCACAGAACAGAAGGTTGAAATCTAGAAGGTATTTACCAAATATATTGGTATGACCGTAGGTAAGTGATTACTGCAGAGCTGATATTCTTGGCACGGAACATCCCTGGCTATGGAGACCAGGCTGGCTTTGAACTCTCAAAGATCTGCCTGCCTCTGCCCCATCAATGACGAAAGTGAAGGTACATTCCACCACACCCCGCCTGCCCTTTGGGTCTCGTGGAAGTTAGTGTCCTGTTAATATACTGGAAAAGGTAAAGAACTTACCCAATTGTAGAATAGGATGTCAATTAGCTGTAAACGGTTACTACAGGTCTTAAAGTCTTAAAGATAGCCCAAGATAATTTGGCTTTTCCACAATCTCAAAATCTATTGTTTTGTTTTTCAAGACAGGGTTCCTGTCCAGTAAAAGCCCTGGCGGTTCTGGAACTCCATTCACAGACAAGGCTGGCCTTGAATTCACAGGGATCCACCCACCTCTGTCTCCTAAGCACTGAGATTAAAGGCATACCCCACCACCACGCCTTAGAATCTATAATTAGAATCTTGCTTGTTTGTTTGTAGAGAAGAGATCTCCACATAATTCTGGCTATTCTAGAATTCTCAAACTCTAAAATCCAGCTGCCTGCCCTCACAATGCTGGAATTAAAGGTGTAGGCACCACACCCAGCTCCTTGTAGAATCTTTAACACAGATATGTATGACTCAGATTTTGCACCCCCCTCTGGGTACTTTAGTTTATGGGGATATGGATTGATTCTATGAACTCAGCACCTCCATATTTCAATAAATAATTTATACTTGTTTGTGTGGATACAAGATTCCCTCCAGTCTAAATTTTGCCCGCATTCTATAACTATTCAGCCTAACCTAGCCTCTTGAGGAAGCTAGTCTCTAAAAAGTAGAGAATGCTTGGGTGTGGTGGTACACATCTTTAATTAAAGCACTATAGGTAGATGGATCTGAGTTTAAGGTCAACCTGATTTACTCAGCAAGTTCCAAGTCAGCCAGAGTTACTGGTGAGATCCTGTGTCTGGGGTTGTGACCTAGCACATTCAAAGTCCTGGATTTCACCCTGAGTTGCGCATACAAACATAATTTTAAACTCCAAAGATTGAAGGCAGTGACTAGATATACTCACTATGTCATAGTGCATGCCTGTAATCCCAGAAATGGAATAGCCTTTGATCCCAGCACTCCAGAGTTAGAGACATACAGATCTCTTAGAGTTGGAGACCAGCCTGGACTACGTATTGAGTTCCAGGGCTGCCAGAGCTATATAATGCACGAGACCCTATCTCAAAAACCAAACAGAAGTAACAAAAAAGGAAAAGGAGGTAAGTTTACCCAACACTAGAAAACAGCAGCAGCTATCCCCAAGATACCCATCAGCCTTCAGCTGAGGGACTAATCTTGAAAAGAACCAGCCAAGCAGGGCAGCTTCCTGACCTCTCCAGTCCAGACACACAAAGGGAACCCTGTGACTATAATGTTAACAACCCAGCTGACCTTGAGGTTCAGGAAGAGGGTATATGGAAACAGTGGCAGCCAGGGACATAGAACTCTGGGTTGGTCTCTGGTCTGGGAGAAGCACCCAGCTTCAGGAAGGAATAAAAATGACCACCTGAAGGAACTGCTGGCCGGAGGCCCATTTCCTGTTATCATCCTGAATGAAACCAGGGCTTCCCTTAGGCTTTTTGGAGGCTTGCGAGGGTGGGGCCAAGGCGGAGTGGTTTTATTGGTTTTTTTGGTTTTTTTTTTTTCCTATCCCTTTGATTATGCAACTTCAGTGGCCATTTGATAAAGACCTTGGAACCTTGCGAGCCAATGCCCTGGAGGTACAGAGGGGTGTAGCAAATCGAATGAATGGGAGGAGCTACGTAGGTGGGCGGTCCCAGAGCAGAGGTAGGGTATTTAAACCGAACTCCTGTGGCAGACACTCAAACTGCTAAACTCAGCGGAAGCGAGCGGGAGTTGGCGGAAGTGAGCTGCTGGGAAGATGGAGGGACCCAAGACTGGGAAGACTCTCACGACGGAGGAAACTCAGGCAACTCCAATGATGGAACTTGGTGAGTCTGGGCTCTCAGAAGGATGTTAGTTTGCCAAGCAACGGTTTCTTGGGGAGGGGGGAGCGGGCGGCGCCGAGGAAGACGGAAGTGTTTGGGACAGCATGTGTCGAGGATGACCTTGGACTCTAACTCCTGGTCTAACCTGAGTTACGTAGGTTCTGGCCACCACACCCCAACAACTTGTAATTCTAAAAATATCCTGCCTCAGTTTCTGGCGTTTCAGATGCCCCCCACCCATTTCAGGGTGTTGGCTCCAGAAGCCTCTGGCAGAACAGTGCGTGGGCCTAGAAAATGTAGGGTCAGGGTGGGACATTTCTCTGGTCCCTGCAGCGTAGGTGGGTTCCATTGGGAGGTTTTGAGATCTTCAGGTGAGAAAATGAGGACCCGGAGAGAAAAGACTTCGACCTTCCCCCACTCCTTAGGACCAAAGCCTTCTACCACCACACACAAATAACACTCATGTATGTGGTATGAGGCCCGTCTTGGGATCCTTCACCATGGTCCCCAGGATCAAACTCAAGTTATTAATGTTAGTAGCAAGCTCTTTTAACACAATCACCTGGGAAGGGCAAAAAGTTTCTCTGATCTGTTTATTTCTTTCAGCCTCCTACAATAAGCCAGACCCCAAGCTCACCTCTGAACAGCACCCAGCCCTAGACCAACACTTCCGAGAGTACCGGAATCCAAACATGAACACTTCCCAGGTTCTATTCAAAAAGGGAGACGAACTTTACCAGGTCAGATTCTCTTCCCTCAAATGCAGGGGACTGGAGGGGTCCAGGGTGCTCCCCTAGACCCAACTTTAATCTATGTGTGGTAGCCTCATCTTATTTGCTTTTTCATTTATTTTGTTTTTTCCAGACTGGGTTTCTTTGAAACCTGGACTATTCCAGAATTAGCCAGAGAATCACCCAGCCAAGCCCCACACCTCCCCCAGCACCTTCTCTACCTCTGAGATTAGATGATCCTGCCCCACCTCTTGCTAGAGACAGATATCTAATTTCTAGACATAGCAAGTTCCAGGTCAGTCTAGACTACACAGTAAGACCTCATCTCAAAGAGAGAAAAGCATTATGCTATTTCTTGGAGATTCAATGCCCATCTCAGTATTACAGGGGGAGGCTGTTAATACCAGTTCAGAGGTCATCTTTGGCTGGCCTACTGTTAGTTAGGTTCGTGCCTAGGAGGCAGAAGCAGAGGGTATTTCCAAGTCTATAGATCTGAGGTCCAAGACAACTAGGGCTACACAGGAAACAAGCCTGGGAGGTAGGGATAGAATGAAGTTCAAGATTATCCAAGGCTACCCAGCCAGTGGAGGCCCTCAATCAGCTCCTGGGAGTTCCAAACCTCCAGGACTGCCTGGATCTCCACCCCCAACCTCTGCTCTTAAAAAAAAAAAAAATACAAGACCTCAGGCAGGCCCCTTTCCCAGGCAACTGGTCTGCCCTTTATGTTGTCCCCAGTCCCTTTTGGTTTCATTGAGGCTATAGACATAGAACTGGAAGAGGCCCTACTACCCCTTTCCGAAGCTGAGGAAGGATCTATTTTAATATTCTTTTTGCCTCTGCAGTATTGGCATTTCAATACCTTAGAGCTGATGGCTCCCAAAAAGCCTTCCAAAGAGCCTTCCAAAGAGCCGAGGAGCAATGCAGGAAAATGGAGCAACAACGATTATCTAAGAAATAAAAAACCGTCTGTCTGCTGCTACTGCAAGAAATTCACTGACAAGAACCGGAAGGCCGCTGCCCGGAAGGTCAGAACCAACTTTAAGAGAGCCTTGGAAGACCTTGAAAAGCTCAGTCTTTCATCTGGGTATCAGAAGGCAGATGACATTTGGGAGAATTTGGAAGCCTTTGAAAAGCTCAAACTCTCTCCTGGGTGCCAAAACGCAGGTGACACTTCACAGGATTTCTGAGACTGTCTCATGCTTTGGCTTTTGGCTCACTGAGGAATTAACATTTATTTGCTTTTGATGTATGTTTGCCCGCTTTGAAGGAGTTTCATGCACCACCTTGTAACAGGTGGCTCTTTTAAAATGCTATTCAGTTCAGCTTGTTGGAGGAAGAAGGGCGGTTGGGTTTTCCTGTCTGGTTGATAATAAAGGTTTTCATAGAAGTTAAAACTTTGTAAAAATTTTATCTTAGCCCAGGCTAGGGTTTTAATAGCCTAGAATGGATTACAGATTGGGAGTGGTGGGTAAATTTCCTACCTGGTGGATTTGTTGCTCTGGGTGGTCTTGAGAACTACCAACTGAGAGTATGGTGCCTCACACCTTTAACCCCAGGAGGCAGAAGCCATACATAACTTGAGTTCCTGGCCAGCCTGAGCTCCTGTCCACATAAATGTTTCCCTATGGCATTTTCACACATGCTTCGAGGTGACCTATTTTGCCCTGCCCCTTGCTCGTACCTCCCTCATTGCCCTGATTTTCACAGACATGCTTTCTACTGTGTCCCTTTTTTGAAATGTCTGGATATTTTGTGCCTCATGCACATATAAGTATGCATAATGTGTATCAGCAGTGTCTGCAGAGGACTTTTTGAGTTACAGATGGTTGTGAGTTCCATGTAGGATCTGGGAATCAAACCTAGGTAGGTCCTCTGTTCTTATCCCTTTATAACTGTTCCTGAATCCCTGTCTAGTAGGATATAGAGTCCTGAAGCTGGAGAGGCTGCTCAATACTTGTTCTTGCTGAGAACCAGGGTTCTGATCCCAGCACCCACAGGGTGGCTCACAACCATCCTCAATTATCAGTGCCTTCAGTGGGGTGCATGTCCATGAAAGCCTGTATTGTGTTTAGTGGCAACACATGCCATCATGGTCAGAATTGTAAAGGTCAGGGTTTATTAACAATTTTCAGGAAAAGCATTTAATGCCTGAGGGTGGGACCCAAGTCTGGGGGAAAAAAATCTCAGGAATGGGCTTGAAAACCAATAAATTTCAAAAGTTAGTTTCACGTGAGCAGATTCAGGGCTTGGATTCCTGTGCAATAGTTTTAGCCAAAAGTTACTTGTTACCCTCCATGCTTTACCCAATCCTGAAATACCAGGACTCCACTTTATGCCTTCTTTAAAAATCCCCTCACCTGAGTTCAGGGCCTAAAACCCTCCATTGCCCTGGAACAAAGGGTTTTGACCTGGGTGCGTTTGAACTTGTCCAAAAGAATAAACTGACCCTCCTGTTTACAACAGGAATCCAGCTCCCTGGTGGTCTTTTGGGGGGGGGGGGGATCCCTAGACACAGGTACAACAGATAATTTTTCACCATTGGCTCGGCCTCTGGTCTTGTCTGGGTTACTGGTTTTACTGCAGCACTGTCAGGGCCCTGGGTCCCTCCGTCTCCCTTCCTAGACCAAGTCTTCACAACTGGTTGGCTCTCTTAACCCCCTGGTCTGTTCTAGCAAATATTCAATCCTCTTAAGCCACATGGCCTCAGCAAAACAGGGCGCATTAGTGGGGATTTAGAGGGACATGTGATGGGCTGTGGGGGTTGGGCAATACAACCCGACCGGCTGCTTGCTTCTTAAGGGTCCCCTGGTAGGGACAATACAGAAAAGATATGCAGTTGTCCAGGAGACTAGAGGACAAAGAAACCTGAGATGTAGGAAACTTGAGGGTTTTGCTTTTGATGGGGAGGGAGGTCTCTAGACCAAGCCTCCCCAAAATTCAGAGGATCTGTCTTCTGCTTGAGGTGCTAGCATTAATTTGTGCCATACTCAGTATTGGAAGGCCCCAAGAATTTATCTGCTTCTTTCTGTCTGTGTCTGTCTCTGTGTGTGTGTGTATACATATAAGTATCTTCAGGAAACAGTGATACATCCCTGGAGCTGAATTTACAGGAGTTGCCTAATTAAGATTCTGGGAACTGAATTTGAGTTCTCTGAAAAATAGTGCATACTCAATTGCTGAGCCATCTCTCAGGCCCCCAATACTTTTTTGTCCCCCTTTGAGACAGATTTCTTTGTGTAGCATGGCTGCCCTGGAACTTACTGTAGACCAGGTTGGCCTGGAACTCAGATCCTTCTGCCTCTGCCTCCTGGGAGGTAATAAAACTACCATGCCTGATTAAGAGAAGGTCGAAGGTCATTCTTTGTTCTTCCTACAAGTTGCCTCATTCAGCCTTGATGTGCCTAATTTCATTAAAAAACTTGTTATACTGTGTTTAGTTGATATCCCTAAGAGGGGTGCCAGGATCTGGATTTGAGAAAGGAAAAGGAGATCTGGGGGATAGGGTGGGGAGAGAAACTAGTCATTTAAATATTTTTAAAATAAAGAAGCCAGGTGGCGATAGTAGAAGCCTTTAATTCTAGCACTCGGGAGGCAGAAGCAGGCAGATCTCTGCGTTCAAGACCAGCCTGTTCTATGAAGCAAGTTCCAGGACAGGCTCCGAAGCTACATAGAAACCCTGTCTCTGAAAGACCAAAATAAATTAATTCAATTTAAAAATAAAAAAAGAGGTCCTTCTTACTTCAACAATGCCCTTTGTAGCCCACAAACAGGTAGAAATTTTCCATCTTGAGGGGGTCAAGTATGCATCTGCCAGTACCCGTGGTGAAAATCAGGCAGAGCCTGGACCTCAGATCCGCAGTATACACATTTAGGGGTATTTTGTCTGCCACTGCACTGCCAGATCCCAGGAGTGTGCAAAATGGAAGGTGCAGATATCTATCTTCAAATGCTAGGTACAAGTCCTCAGCCAAGAATGCCCAATCTTGTTCTACAAGGAAGAGCTGGTGAGCATGAGTAATTACAACCTCCATTGGAACCACTGGCTTCGTTAATATCGACTGGCTCAGGCTAAAGGAATATGGAGCAAGAAAGACCATCAGGCGCAAGGTCGCTGCCAAATAGACCCTGACAGAGGGACTGGCCACCAGCTCTTCAGCTCTCCCAGGCTTCAAGAGCTAATTGTGATAAACTGAGGCTCGTTCTCCCCACCTTTTGGCTAAGGGTGTCCCCACCCCCATCCCCGTGCACCGCCGCTGCCACCACCTCCACCTGGGACCTCTTTGGCCCCTAGTCTTGTAGAGTCTCATCAAAAAGAAAGGAAGGGTTAGGGATGCAGCTGCAGAGAACAGTAAAATGACAACAAAGTTACGTTAATCTGAAAATGGGGCGGGATGGAACTTGGTCCTGCTAAGCGGTTCAGACTGCCACTGAATTCAAGGCAATCTTCTTGCCTAAGCGTAGGCGTGCAACCTCACATTTAGCTTCACTGAGCCATTTTGACGCCCGGTTTCCCAAACTCGTATTGGGGCAGGATGTACATAGACCTGAGAAAGTTTTAAAAAGTTTTTTAAAAGGAGTCAAAAACCAGCTTCCTAATTGTGTCTCTCAAGTGGGCCTTGGTGGCGTTTGGGCTTGAGTTACAAAATGGAGGATTTTGCCTTTTCTCCTTTCTCCTTAGCTGAATGGTCAGGTAGCATATTTCCTTGGCCTTGACCTAGCCTAACTCATCACCTAGCCTAATCCTCTTAGAGCCCAGCCAGTGTCTGCAGAATCTTAGCCAGGTCAAAAAACTGAAAGGGACTATTGGGGACACAGCAACAGATGGTGTGTGACAGCCCTTTTCTGAATCTTACCAGCCTCTTTAAGTAGCTGCGGACAGTAGGTGGGCTCTCTGCCTAAGGGAAGCGCTCCCAAGAAAAAGCTGCAGGGCCTTAATATAGCAGTTCTGAATCTGCGGGTTTCGACCCCCTTGGGTCCCTCATCAGGTTCACAACAGTAACACGGTCACAGTTATGTAGTAGTAACAAAATAATCTTATGGCTGGGGATCACCACAACATGAGGAACCGTATCAAAAGGCTGCAGCATTAGGAAGGTTGAGAACCACTCTTCTGCACCCTGCCAGATATTTAATGAAAAGCATAAAACCCTGTGATTTTCTTTAAAGACAAGGACTGGGGACTGGGGGGGGGCGCCTCCAAGGGTAAGGGGGTTTGCTCTGAGGGGATGAGGACCTAGTTTGAATCCACAGCACCCACTTTTTTTGCAAAGCGGCGCCTGGTTGTGTGTGCCTGTAACCCCAGTCCTGGAGAGGAGAGCAGATGAACAAAATGGAGGGTTCAGTGAGTAACTGTCTCAAGGCAAGAAGGTTGAGGATCACTGGGAGAGCCTCAAGATGCTGGTACAAGACTTTAATCCCAACACTCTGAAGGCAGAGGCAATAGGATCTCTTAGTTCCAGATCAGCCTGGTCTACAGAGTTTCAGGGCCAGGGCTACAAAGAAACCCTGGGGAGTGGGTGGGGAGATAGGGGGCCTCTGTATGCATACACACACACACACACACACACACACACACACACACACACAAATATGCATATATATATAAAAACAGATTTTATTATAAAGGAGGCAAATCTCAGTGAGTTTCAGGCTTGCCAAAGCTACATAGTGAGACCCTACATTAAAAAGGGGGGGGGGGCATGTAGCCCAGGCTAACCTTATTATGTCTCTGCCTCCTAAGTACAGAGAACACAAGGCTACCACTTGTCTTTGTTTTGAATTTATTTTTTTTAAATTTTGTTTGTTTGAAACAAGGTCTCTCTTTTTCTAACAGGCCTTGAGGACTGTCCTAGAACTCAGTATGTAGATCAGGCTGGCCTTGAACTCAGAGACCCACCTGCTTCTGCCTCCCAAGAGCTGAGATGTGGAATTAAAGGTGTACACTACCACACCCGGATTTGTTAATTTTTCTTTTCTTTTTTTTTTTTTTTTTTTTTTTTTTTTTTGAGACAGGCTTTCACTATGTATTACTGGCTAGTCTGGGAGCTATGTAAGCAAACTAACCTTGAATTCGCAGAGATCTGCCTGCCTTTGCCTCCCAAGTGCTGGAATTAAAGTCCTGTGCTACCACGCCCAGCTTAATTTGGTAAACTTTCTAGGTGCAATTGAGTATAGTGGGACACACCTTTAATCCTAGAGGCAGTAGGATCTCTGAATCCCAGGCCAGCCAAGGCTACATACTGATACTGTCCATAATTAAATAATTTAGAAGCTGCCAGTGATAGAGGCCCTGCACTCGGGAGCAAGTATATCTCTGAGTTCGAAGCCAGCCTGGTATTCGGAGCGAGTTATAGGACAGACATAAGGAGCGAGTTATAGGACAGACAGGGCTACACAGAGAAACCTTGTGTGGGGGGGGGGTATTATTTTCTCACATACTGTATTCTGATTATAGTTTTTCCTTCTCTCTACTCCTCTCCCCTCAGAATCCACTCCTTTTCTGTCTCTTATTAGAAAATAACAGGCTTCTAAGAGATAACCAAATATGACAATAAAATATAAGATAAAGCGAATACATATATTTGCAAATATACGACAGCCCAACAGGAAGGAGAGTTCCCAAAGGCTGGCACAAGAATCAGAGACCCACTCCACTCGTTCTCACACTCGGGAACCCCGTTAAAAAATACTAAACTGCTAACTATAATATATACGCAGTAGACCCTCTGCAGACCCGCGTAGGCTCTGTGCTTGCTGTTCCAATCTCAGTAAACTCGTCTCTTTGTATGACCTCCAGAGAGAGGCGCCGGCCCTCCGTGCCTCCTCCCCGATGCTCTGGAGGGTCTCTGCTACCCCCTAGTGGCCATCCCGGCCTCCCGCTCGCCCCACGGCAGACAACTGTCTGGTCCCATTTAGCAAAGTCTACAATCCTCTAAATCTAGACTGGCCTCAGAGAGAAGTGAGGAACCGGGGAGGGCAGAATCAGGTCTGGTGTTGGCAGACCGCTGTCAGGCTAAAAGAGAAAGAAATGAGGGTCAGGCAGCTTGCGTATATGGCCTGAAAAACCCTGAGGTCGGCTCAGAGACAAGAAGAGAGTGTACAAGAGGCCAGAGGGTCCCTTGGTTTTGCTTTTTGTTTACATCTGGCATTGTTTTACGTTTGCTGAGGATGTAACCCAGAGGTCAAACAACTTCTTTTTAAATAATTTTTATTTATCGCCTGGTGGTGGTGGTGGTGGTGGTGTGTGTGTGTTTGGTATAGGCCCCACGGGAGTCAGGGCTTTGCAGCAAGTGCTGAACCATCTTACCAACCCTTTATTTCTTGGGGGTTCGGGGAGGGGGAGGGACTGAGACAGGGCCTGTAGAGATGGCTCTTGTACTTTTTGTTTGGTTATTTTGTTTTTTCAAGACAACGTTTCTCTGTGTAGCCCTGGCTGTCCTGGAACTTGCTCTGTAGACCAGGCTAGCCCCAAACTCACAGAGATCTGCCTGCGTCTGTCTCCCGAGAGCTGGAATTAAAGTCATGTGCCACCATTGCCTGGCAGTTTTGTTTTGATAAACTAACTCTAGTCCCAAGGGATCTGACACCCTCTTCCAGCCTCGGCAGACACCAGGCATGCACATGTTACACAGAGCTACATACAGGTGAAACACTCATACACATAAAACAATTTTAAATAATAAAGGTTAAATGTAAGATCTACATCTATGCTTCCCAAAAGAACTTTCTAGAATGATGGTGGTATTTTTGCATCAAGCCAGATGGCTACATTCTCCAACACTCTTTACTATGCGGAGACAATTTTAGACTGTGACCCCCACGACAGCTTTGAACTTGGGGTCTTGGCCCTTCAACCTTCAGATTAGCTGAGATTTCAGGCCTGTACCACCATGCCGGGGGTAAAGCCCGTTGTCAAATGGAAAAGGACAATCTGAAGAGGCTATAGACTGTGTGATTCCAACTGCACACAGCCGTCCGGGATCAGGCAACCTGGAGATGGTGGAAAAGATTGCTAGCTTGGAGGGGCCAACCGGCCTGGTGCAGTTCCCAGCTACGGCCACAAGTGGGCGCTGTGAAGATTCAGGCTTTATAGTTTACTTTTTGAATTTTCGTTTTTGTTTTTCAAGACAGGGTTTCTCTGTATGTATCCTTGGCTGTCCTGGAACCCACTCTGTAGACCAGGCTGGCCTCAAGATCAAGAGATCTGCCTGCCTCTGCCTCACGGGACTCCTGGGATTAAAGGTGTGCAGCGCCCACCACCACATGTTCTACTCTTTAAAGACTATGTCTCCTGGAGTCCAGGCTGGCCTAAAGTTCCTGATGTTCTTTCCTTCTACCATAATGTTTCCAGGAATAGCACACTCAGGCCATCAAACTGAGCAGCAATCACCTTTACAAACTGAGCCATCTTGCCAGGCATACACCTTGCTTTTAGACTCTTAAAGACCTGGACTCAGTGACTTAGCTGAACTTGTTGGCCCACAGATCTCAAAGATCTCCACTTCTCCAGCTCTGGAGTTAGAGGTGCATGTCCTCAGTATGATGACTAGCTTTTATCATGGGTGCTAGGGATTGAACTCCGGTCTTCATACAATGCAATTCAACACCTGAGCCATCTGCCCAGTCCTTTCTTATATCTCTGAATAATTGAGATCTGAGATCCTTTAAGGATAAGTTGATCCTGAGCAAAAGGACCAAGTTCCTCAGTTCAGAAGGAAGTAGACTATACAAGTGTACTCATGTGACCTTTACGTGGAACACAGCAGACCCAGAAGTGCAAGGTCTTAGTCCATACCAAAAGAACATGGGTGTTCAAACAAAAGCTTGCACACGCCAGTCGTCCTTGACAACGCAGAAAGTTCAAAGCCAGACAATCAGCTTGACAAAACCAGGAATTACCTGGGAGATGGGGGATTACTTTTAAAAAAATTTTTTAGCATCCTATGTATAGGAGTGTTTGCCTGGTGTGTATGCACCATGTGCATGCCTGGTGCCTGAGGAAGCCACAAGAAGGCATCAGATCTTCTAGAACTGGTCACCATGTGAGTGCTGGGAATTGAACTCACGGTCCTCTGCAAGGAGAAGCCACTGCTCTGAACTGCTGAGAAATGGCTCTCTGGCTAACCAGTCCCTAAACGGGATCTTTGACTATATGAGCCGAAAAGGAGGTTCACTCTGCTTAATACATTTTTACTGTGCAGGTGTGTGCATGCGTGCGCGTGTGTGAGTGCACATGCTCTCTCCAGGGTGTGCCAAAGCAGGCAATGGAGGTCAGAGTTGCAGTTGGTTTTTCCTTCTACGCCCGAGTCCCAAAGGTAGAGCTGAGCTGTCAGTCTTGGCAGCCAGCGCCTTGGCCTGCTCAGCCATTTTCCCACCTCTTTGCAGATAACGTGTGACCAGCCTCTTCAAGCCCCTGCTGTAACTGACACACTCCCTCCCCACCTCGGGCCAGGATGGACTTCGACCGAAATAAACTGTCTCTCTTAAACTGCCTGATCCAACTTTTATTCAACTGGGAACAGTTGGCAACATGGCTGCTTATCTTCTTGCAGTCTGAGCTGGAGAAGGGAAACCAAGGCAGGAGGGTGGGTGAGAGGCATGGAGGGAGAGGTGAGGAAGGGGGGAGAAGGGCAGGTGCCCGGGTGGATTCTGAGGAGGCACACCCCCTCACAGAGGTGCTCTCTGGCCTGAATTGGTTAGCCGCAGGAACATCGAGGAAAGACCACAGGTCTTTAGACATTTCAGTCCTTCCTGTCATGAGGCGGCTGCCAGTTCTCAGGACTGTGGGAAGAGAGAGAGGAATGGTCAGTTTGCAAGGCAGAGGAAGAGGGACCAGAAAAAGGGAAGCAGAGCCAGGTAGCCAGCCCATCCCTACAGTCACAGCAACCTCCTACACCTCAGTCTCACAGATGAGCCACTGTGTGGGGCTGAGCTGAGACTATAATTATGGTGCAAAGCATGCTGGGAGTGGGCATCCAGTCCCTGAGGTATGGGATGTTGATACCCAGTTCTAGAACAAAGTATAGGAACTAATACCAAGGCAGAGAGGAAGTAGTTATTTCCTAGGTTTTGGTGTGAGAAACTAGGACTTAGCCTGGGCCAGTGCTGCCATGTTGGAGAGGAGGAGGAGTCTAAAGCACATGTGAACAGCTGACAAGAAGACCAAAGTCAAAACAAAGCCAAGGCTCCACTGTGAGCTCAAGTTCAGGCTAGCCCAGCCAACCAGACAGAACTGTCTCAAATAAAAGTAATAAAAATTAGCTCAGTGGTAGAGCCCCTGCCTAGAATCCCCCAGTGAGGGGCTGGGGTGTGGCTCAGTGGTAGAGCCCCTGCCTAGAATCCCCCAGTGAGGGGCTGGGGTGTGGCTCAGTGGTAGAGCCCCTGCCTAGAATCCCCCAGTGAGGGGCTGGGGGTGTGACTCAATGGTAGAGCCCCTGCCTAGAATCCCCCAGTGAGGGGCTGGGGTGT
The DNA here is from genome assembly GCA_033318265.1 of Phyllotis vaccarum. Taxonomy (NCBI): domain Eukaryota; kingdom Metazoa; phylum Chordata; class Mammalia; order Rodentia; family Cricetidae; genus Phyllotis; species Phyllotis vaccarum. Next base: position 13,212,632 of record JARWLC010000018.1, read on the forward strand.
GGCTCAGTGGTAGAGCCCCTGCCTAGAATCCCCCAGTGAGGGGCTGGGGGTGTGACTCAATGGTAGAGCCCCTGCCTAGAATCCCCCAGTGAGAGGCTGGGGTGTGTGTGGCTCAGTGGTAGAGTCCCTGCTTAGAATTCCTCCCCTTTCTCCCATACTCTGTTAGGGGAGGGGGAAAAAAAGCCTGGCAGCAGTGGTTCAGATCTTTAATCCCAGCACAACAGAGAGAATTCAAGGTCAGCCTGGTCTACAAACTGAGTTCCAGGACAACCAGTTATTACACAGAGAAACTCTGTGTCAAAAGACCATTTATATATATATGAACTCTTGTCTTGATTCTCCTGCTCCTACCTCCAAAACATTGGGACGCAGGCCTGCCCCACAAGGCTTTTTTGTTTTATTTATTTTTTTAATGTGTATGCAATGTTTGTCTGCATGTATGTCTCAGCACTGTGTATGTGCAGTGCCCTCAGAAACCAGAAGAGTATCAGATCCTCTGGAACTGGGATTACACGTCACTCTCAACAACCTTGTCAGTTCTGGAGACTAAACCTTCTGCAAGAGCAGTCAGTGCTCTTAACCACTGGTACATCTCCCCAGCTCCATTGTTTCTTTGTTTGTCTGGACATGGTCTCATGAGACCCAGGCTGGCAATCCTTCTGCCTCGGTCCTGGGTCCTGGTGTTGCTCATTCCTGCCTTCCCTGGTGCTGGAATTTTAGGGGTGAGTCACTTCACCCAGTTATAGAGCATTGAAGCTGGAGCTCTTGAGCTTCTTGCATGGTAGGCAAGCACTCCGCCAACTGAGCCACACTCTCCATGACAAGCCTGACTTCCAGGATCAAGAAGGCCACTTGAGGCAAGCTCCTTACACTCATCACCTCCACAATAGCACTCTGCGGCCCCTCAGGTATGGCTCTTAGCCCTTCCTGGCTTCAGGGGCCCCTGGGATACGACTATTTCCTACTCTCCAGTCTAAGAGTCCTTATACAGGGAAGGGATACAATACCCCAGAGCAGCACCCCCCCCCCTCCCCACAGCCCTCGTACCCCTGCCTCCAGGGATCACTGGCATGAAGCCAGGGCAGCTTTGATGGCGGTCACCAGTTTCCGAAACTTGCTTTCTGTATCCACGTAGCCATCACCTCTCTAAAGAGCAGAAGAGAGGAAAGTGTTAAGCTAGCCCCCCCACCCCCCCCACCCCTCCGCACAACAACCTAGACCCTAAGCCATGTGACCTCCTGTGAGGCAGGACACAAATTTACCTTCTTGGAGTGAACCAACTTTCCTGCTACTGTCACTTCAAAGAACCCGGTGACCTGGGGAGTCCCCTCGCCACACTGAGGAAAGAAAATGTTAGAAGGGGCTAAGATGTCCTCTTAGGGATGGATACCCTTCCCTCCATGCCCCAGGGAGTGAAAAATATAAATCAGAAGGTCGGGGAGGGCCGTCCTACCCCATCCCCACTACCTCCCAGTCCCAAGTCACAGAAAAGGGACCCGTGTGATTCTGTCTCCATTCCAAGACTCACAATGTCCAGGCATCCGGGGAACTCATGTTCTAGCTTCTCCTTGAGCTGGAGATACTGAAAACAGGGTAGAGGAGGTGGTTGTGAGGAGGAGGCATAGTCAGACCCAGAAAATCCTTCCTACGGCAGACTCACCCTGACCTACTTCAAGACGCTCCTCAGGAAACTTCACTCACCTTGGGCTTATAGCCTCAAGCTCCACTGGTAGGTGAATCCAGGATGGTCACAGTCCACCGGGGCATCGTGGAACCAGGACAGTACAGATACCCAAGCAGGCAGGCAACAGGGGAGATACGAAGGGAAGAAGGGAACAAAAAAGGAGATAACCCATATGAGGATGCAGAAGAGGTAACAATAGGGGAAGACATGTAGATGGGGGGGGATTGGGGGGCCATAGTCAGCAAAGCCAACGCCAAACAAGACCCAGGAGAGGGGGGGTGGGGTCGGTGCGAATACGACACAGAGGGAAACAGGGAAGTGAATTAGGGCACAAGCTACTGCAGTAGAATCCAACCCACCCACCCACCCACTCCCCTGCCTGGCTGTCACTCAGGAATCCCAACTCTCCCCAGCACCCAGGATGAAACAAAAGCTCCCCAGCCGCCACTGCCACTGACGCTCCCCCCCCCCCCCCACTGCAGGCCTGCAGGCCTTTTTAGGCTTGGAATCTGGTGTGGTGGTCTCATGTGCTCATAAGACATCCTGAAAAATCAGGGACTGATTAGAGCCCTCAAGGGGGGGGGGGGGGGCGGGGTGACAGTATCACACACAGCATAGAAAGGCCTGGGAACGCCGATTCAGGTTATTAGGTCATCTGTAGTAGGACCTCCAGCTATCCCCGCCTCGTTTCCCGCCTGGGTTTCCTCCCCTGTAAAATGGAGATAGAATACCCGTCCCTCAAGAAGCTTCCGGGGTGGGGAATCTATCCAGCAGACACTTATTAATCACTTACTGCATGCTGGCTGAGTATCAGCTGCAGAAGAAAAAAGCCATCAAGAGAGAAAGAATATGGCCTTTCTATGCCCACCTCTAGCAGGGGCACAGTTAAAGGGTGTTGACAGGTTAACTACCACCACCCACCACCACCCCCATTCACACTACAGAAGGTAAACTGAGGCCGGAAAAGGAGTGGGGTTGACAGCAACAGCATTCACTCATCAGAGGCCAGTAAGAGTTGGGTTGGGTTTGGGGGGGGCGTGGTGGGGAGTATAGCTGGGAAGTGAACCCAGGGCCTAGTGCATTCCAGGACGACACTCTACTACTGAACTCCATCTTCAAGCTTACTGTCCAGTCCACATCCCTTTTTCTCTTTTGGAGACAAGTCTCACTATGTCTCAAACTGGCTAAGGGGACCAGGCTGGCTTAGAACTGTGATTGAAGGTGTGCACCACCGCCACCACCACTCAGTGGCTTAATTCATCCTTTTCAGACACACACTGGGAGGGGTGAACAACTGTAACTCGTACTACAATGCAGGTAGGTACAGGGCATCCACAGTGCTCCCAATAGGCTATGTGTGAGCACCACAACATGTATCCAAGTCTCCCCCCGACAGGGAAGCCTCCATCCAGCCTTCTCTAACCTGCTGCTGCTCAGAGAGGGGGAAGGGAAACGGCCTGTCAGGAGGCAAAGGTCCCCAGAGAAACCCGATCTACCCATCCCCTCCTCAGCTTGAGTCAAGTGACCCAAGCATCAGTTTCCAATTTCACAAGGTTAAAGTCAGATGCGGGGAATCTGGCTCGAGGCTCTTTCAGGGAGGAGACTGGGGTGCAGTCACGGTAATCGGACACCAGTCCCTGATAGAAAGGCTGGGGAAGCGGAGAAGGGGGAGGGGTCACTGACACAAAAGATGGGGATCAGGGATGGGGGTCCCTGGCTCAAAAGACCAGGAACAGGGAAAGGGTGGGGGGACCGTGGTCACCGGGGCTTACCAATACACGACTCGAACGGCGAGCGCCATGGCTGCAGATCGCATCCCCTCACAAGCGAGAGGACACGACCCACGAGCAACAAGGACCACGAGGTCTGCGAGTGGGGCCGTGTGCACAGCCCTACGCCTAGAGGCGGAGCAAACCAAGTACACGCGGAGGGGAGCAGGTAGCTCGGGACCGAAGCTCCGGGACACGGCGAGGGTTGGATCCACGGATGCAATCCCTTCCCTACGCAAAAGTCCATACTGTTCCCTTGATATCCCGGGATTGTGTCCATAGATGACGTCTCTGGAACCAGTCCCACCTGCGCGTCCCTCGCTGTCCCTCCTCCTTGCTAAAATGGTTTAGACCTCAGGGCGTTGGCTTGAGGCAGAGAATTGGCTGAATCTGAAATTCAGTTACAGTGTGGCTGGGAGGGACTGTGCAGGGAAATAAAGGCACACTACGCATGCGTCCATCCTCCTCGGACAATTGGGGTAGGTCCCCAGCCCTGATTGATTTGGGGTTGATGGACACACTAGGTTTAAAAAAAGCGAAGCTGGGAATCCCAGCATGCACTCAAGACCCTGCTCATACCCTGTCAGCCGGACCTCAGTGTACCCACCCAAAGCGTGTAGCCCCTCTTTTTACGCCTTCCCAACATAAAAAGTGCTGGGATGGGGCTTGGCCTGTAGCTCAGGTGACAGAGTACTTTCATTGCATAGGTGAAGCCCTGGAACCACATAAACTGCAGACGGTAGCACAAGCCTGTAAATATCAGCATTTGGGAAGAGGTAACTGAAGGATTATGACTTCAAATTTACCCTTGCTAGTCTAGGCTACGTGAGCAGTTGCTTAAAACAAACAGGTATTGCCTTTAATCCCAAACACCTGAGAGATCTTTGAGAGGCCAGCCTAGGCTATCTAGAGAGTTCCGGGACCGACAGGTAGACAGACCATGTCAAAAAATAAAAATAAAAAATAAAAAAAGAACGCAGACAATCTGATTTAAGGTTTAGGACTCCTGAGCCTCAGTTTCTCCTAATGCAAGCTGGACAGATTCGCTCGCAGATGTTCATTCACTTAGAAATTATGTATTGCTCTCGAGTTTCTTGTCCTCCACACCGCATGGATGCACACCCGCCTATTCCCATCCCTCCCCAACTCCTGCCAAGGATGGCTCAGAGATAATTATCTCACCTGACTTTAACTGACGTCACTGGTTACCCCTTCCAGTGACCAACTTGAGTCCAAATAAGGAAATGTCAGTCCCCTTCCTACCTGGTCCCCTTTGTGCCCTATCAGTACCCTAGCCTGTATGAGATGGTGGGCTTTGAATCTCCCACGGAAGAATGAAATTTGAATCTTTCATTTCCCCCTAGACCTCACAGGAGTGAGTTGGCAACGGAGGATTCAGAGGCTAAAGCCAGAATATATATACATATATATACATATATATATACACACATATATATACATATATATACATATATATACACATACATACATACATACATACATACATACATACATACATACATACATATATATATACCCCTAAAAGGATGGTGTGTGTTCATGCACTCAAACTCCTGAAAAGACTTAGAGCCAGAATCTGGCATGTGCACGGGAGGGGGGGTGGGGGGGGAGTGTGATCAGAGTCTGTAAAGGAATAATGAGCCAGTCTTGGAGAACAATGAACATAGTCAAGTGTGAATGTGAACGTTTCATAGCTCACATTCTCCTGTGGTCCCCAACATCCTTGGGACAACATCCCAAACCTTAGCAAGACCCACATCCCACAGTGCTTGGGCATGTAGGGCCCCTGTGGCCCTTTCTCCCAGTGCCCCTGTGACAGAGACCACTGAGGTTCTAGCAAGGGGCTTCAGCCACACTTGTCTCAGAGCCTTTGAACATGATGGTTTAATTCTCTCACCCCTGACTCCTGCTTTTCAGCCAAGAGTCAGCTGCAACATGGAGGGAAAAACAATTCCTTCTGTAAAAGTCTGCAGCTGGACCCATTTACTTGCCCTTTCAAGTGCCTTAACCCCAGTGACTCAGACCTCACATATGCCTCTTCTCACACTCCTGGAAGCTAGAAATCTGAGATCAAGGTAGCTGTAGGGCAGGTTACACCCAGGACTGGAAGGAAAACTCTGACCCTTGCCTCTGCTGTTACCTCCACCAATCACTGGCCATCTTTGGAGCTGCTTGACTTATAGAAGAGTTATTCACAGGCTAAAAGTAAAAGATGTGTATCATCACCTCCCAGCCAGGAAATCCTTTAAGATAAAACAAATGGCTCATTTTTAAATTTTAATTTAAAATCTTTGATTAATCTTTGATCAGTTGTAAATTACATCCTTTAAGCAATATAACTTCCTTCCTAAGCCCCAAAATCATATCCATAAGGGCTAGGGAAATGATTTATGACTCAGTGGGTAGAGTGCTTAACTACATATAAGCATGAGGGTCCTGAGTTCGACACCCAGTCTTGACAAAAAAAAAAAAAAGCTAAGCTTGTTACCAGTAAACTCGGGCACTGGAGAGACAGGGCAAGCAGAGAGCCCTGGAGCTAGCTGGTCACCCAGCCTAGGCAAATCTAAAACTCTTAGGTTCAATGAGAGATCCTCTCTCAAAAAAAGATGGAGGCAGGGCTGCAAAGCAGCACATCAGCAGAGCACTTGCTCAACATGCAGCTAGTCCTGGATTCAATCCCAGCACTACCAAAAAAGGAAAAAAAAAAGAAAAGTATGGTGGGGAATAACTAAGACACGTGACATTGACCTCTGACCTGTATACACAAAATACAGACATACACACGTATGCCCACACACTCAACATACATGTATAATAATAATAGGTGTTATTAAAGATGTTTAGTTATTTTTTATGATTTTATTACTTTCATTTTTATTATTTATTTATTGTTTTTTTCAAGATAGGGTTTCTCTGTGTACCCCTGGATATCCTGGAACTTGCTCTGTAGACGAGGCTGGCCTTGAACACACAGAGATCCACCTGCCTTTGCTTCCTTGCCTCTGCCTCCTGAGTGCCACCACCCAGACTTTTTTTTTCTGAATTTTTTTAAAGACAGGGTCTCAAGCTGGGGGTGGTGGCATACACCTTTAAATCCCAGAACTCAAGAGGCATAGAGGCAGGCAGAACTCTGTGAGCTCCAGGCCAGCTTGGGCTACATAGTGAAACCCTGTCTCGATGAAACAAAAAACAAGGTCCAGAGAGATGGCTCAGTGGTTGAGAACATTTGCTGGTCCTGAAGAGGACCTGAGTTCAGAACCACTTCTACCATCTCACAACTGTAACTCCATCTCCAAAGGTCTCTTGACACTTCTGCTAGACGGGAAATCTGTGCTCACATCCATATACCCACACGTTAGATATGCATAATTAAACATAATGAAATAAATCTTTTCCATCGTAAAAGCCTTCATTCCTACAGCTTGGTCCTCACAGCCACCAGAGGGCACTAGGTCATTCTGGCCACAGTTTGCACAGGAAGGGCCACCAATCTCTGCAGGATCTGGTCCCTGTTATCTGCTCGCAGGTCCCTCCTCAATCTGCTGAGGCCACATGGGGAATCTTGCTTTTTTGTGTTTGTTTTTTGAGACACGCTTTCTCTATGTAACTGCTCTGGCTGTCCTGGAACTCCGTTTGTAGACTAGAGTGGCCTCTAACTCAGAGACCTACCTGTCTCTGCCTCTAGAGATTTTGATCTGCTGGGATTAAAGGCATGTCCACCATATCTGGCTCCTTTTTTTTTTTTCCTAAGTGAAATAAATTCCTGATTTGAAATGTATTTTGACTTTTTGTGTATGCTTTGCCTGCCTGTACAATGAACCCAGGTCCTCTGGAAGAGCAGCCAGTGCTCTTAGCTGCTGAGCATCTCTCCAGCTCTTTTATTAGGGTTCAAACAGCAAGGTCAGGGGCTGGATTGTATCTCCATGGTTGAGAGTGCTTGCTGCTCTTTCAGAGAGCTGAATTTCTGTTCCCAACAACCATGTCAGCAGGCCCCCAAAGCCCTATAACTCACGTGTGTGTCTACATGCCAAAGAGGATGCCAGATCTCATTATAGATGATTATGAGCCTCCATGTGGGAATTGAACTCAGGACCTCTGGAAGAGCTGCCAGAACTCTTAACCTCTGAGCCATCTGGCCAGTCTCCCCCTCTTTTAAAGCAAGATCAGGGGCTGGAGAGATGGCTCAGCAGTTAAGAGCACCAGTTGCTCTTCCAGAGGCCCTGAGTTCAATTTCCAGCAACCCCGTGCTGACTCACAACCATCTATAATGGGATGATGATACTGTGTTCTGTCTGATGCCCTCTTCTGTCATGCAGGAATACATGTAAACAGAGCGCTCATATGCATAAATAAATCTTTAAAAAAATAAAGCAAGGTCGTCTTTAAAAATAAAGGCACCAACACTGAACATCAGCTGGTGTCTAAGACAGCCCAGCTGGCCAGACAGATCAGAGAAAGGACAGGATTCTGGGGGAAAAAAAAATCAAAGCTTTTCTGGCAGGCTCTTACTCGGTCCCAAAGAGCCCTCCTGAGAACCATACACAAGACACCATTGCCCTTTCCTCTAGTAAGTGCCTCAAGTAGAATGTCTTCCAGCACTTTATGATCTTTCTTCTCTCTCCAATTGATTTAGAAACAGGGTCTTGCTATGTAGCCCAGGCTAGACCATGAGCTCCTCAGCCTCCCAAGTCATAGCAACATTTGTATATAACATTCCTGTTCCTAATGCATCTGAAACAGACTGAACTGTGGGGTAGGGAGGCTTCTAAGAAAGTCTCTGCCTACACCAGGAAGGAGACCACTGTCCCACGGGAGGGAAATCCTGGACTAATATTGCTGAATCCAGGTGCTAGAGGCAGGCTTTGTTTGGTCTTCTCAGCTCTGGGCTAAGTACTTCCGATTTTTCTCTTGCTAAAAATAAACTGTGACCCTTACTCCACCGTGCTCCAGTGTGAACTCTTCAGAAACAGGAAAGTGGAGTCAGGGACAGTGCTTGTTGCATCAGAAAAAGTGTGGGAGGTGGCATCTCCCACCCTTGGTGGATTAGCCCAATCTGAACATGGCTCACAGAATGGAATCCTAAGAGACTTGACCTTTGGTGTCTCCCGTAGCAAAATAGTTTTAAATTTCATGATGTTAATCTAAATGGTGGGCCAGTGAGAAGGCTCAGCCGGTAAAAGTGTTTGCTGCAAAGTTTGATGACTCGAATTCAAGCCTTGGAACTTACATGGTGGAAGAAGAGAACCAATTCCTGTAAAAGCTGTCCTCTGACCCTATCCTGCTCATGGCAAGTAAAACAAGCAAAGCACACGATTGGGCGCGTCTGAGGGGTTCCCAGAAAGGATTAGAGCCCAAGAGCTCTGGCCCCAAGCATCACTAGTCTCTCAGTGGGTTCACCATATGCCTGATGTCTAGGTTACCAAAAGCAGGCGGTCACACCCAGCTGGAGAAACTGTCACCAGTGCTTGTCCTCAGCGCATATCTTGTCCTGGCTTCCTTATTTATTCTCTCTGCTTCTGGGATACCTTGAGCAAACCATTCCCTTCAGCCATGCCCTCCCCACCATGAACCAAAACAATTCAAGGCTGGCAATGATGGCTCAGCAATTAAGAGAATTTGCTGCTCTTTCAGAGGACCCAGGTTAAATCCCCAGCACCCAGATATACCCACTGACTCACATCCCCAGCCCCTCACTGGGGGATTCTAGGCAGGGGCTCTACCACTGAGCCACACCCCAGCCCCTCACTAGCAAGTTCTAGCAGGCACTGTAGGAGTCGGCTAGCTTGCTTTTCCTATAGGTTATTCTGATTCCAGCAGGGCGGTAGTATCCATCCCCCGCACCTTTCTTCAAAAGGTAGCCACCATACACTTTCCTTTTTTAGTCTGTGCCTGCTTGCCAAACAAGTCAAGAACTGTTTCCAGTTAGACATGGTGGTATATACCTTGAATCTGCAAACCCTGAAGCAGCTGGGACTAAAAATCTCTCCCTTTGGATTCTGGTTAGCTTTACTTTTATGCTGATGGTTCAAATCTCTAGACCATTTTCCTCCAGGGGTATTTGTCATTTTGCTCGTAGCAGCTCTTTGTGGTGGATCTGTTCTGTCATGAACATCCTGATCCTCTCAGACTGTGTCTGGGGTCTTGTCAGGCAGAAATGCTCAGTGGATTTTGATTTTCTTTTTCTTTTGTTTCTCTGGAACTTCAATAGATCAGGCTGACCTGGAACTCAGACATCTGCCTGCCTTTGCCTCCTGGGAGAAAGGTGTGGTGCCATCACCACTTGGCTGGAGTTTTAAAAAAAATTATCTTTGGACCATTTTCTCTAGGACAAAAATCACTGGAGAGGAGGGCAGGTACCTTATAAAATAAATAGGTGAAGGGGAGAAGAGGACCCTAGTCAGACTCCACCCCACCCCATAAAGCCCATCCTGAAGGCTATTTCTGTCATCCTCTCGCAGGCAGCTCCTATCCCAGAAAGGAATGTTCTGTAAACTGGCATTTTATGTGTGGGTGGGGACAGATGGCAGGGTAAGGAGAAATAGAAATGAAAGTTGCTGGAGCACATTTAAAAAGAAAATTTAAAGTGATACTTTCCAAGTATCTAAGGAATTCTCAGGCTCTGGCTTCTGGCACAGCAGTAGGGAAATCTAAGGACTCACTGGAGGAAGTTCAGGGTCAGAGGCGGCTACTGAGGTAGGAGAAGGCAGGGGTTGAGTGGGGTCACCAGGTCACCAAGCATGCAGGCTAGCCCCTCAAGGGGAACTTGGGAATCTCAGGGAGACTGCAGGAAATGTGTGTTCCACATGCAGTAAATGGCCCATGCCACACATCTGGCATTGCCATCAGAAGCAACTCGGGAGAAACAAAGCCTGGTTAACAACTCCAGGCTGCCGACCCACATTCTAATTTCAAATCCTGGATCTGCTGCAGGGCTGTGTGACCACCTTCCGGCAGGTGGCTTAAACCTTTCTGTGCTTCCGCACAGTACAGGATAGTGCCCTTGGCACCAGGACAACCTGCCTTCAAAAAGTGATTTGGGATGGAGACATTCTCTCCAGCCTTGTTTGTTGACTGACTACTGGTGTAACAATGGGGGGGGGGGGTTTAAAAAAAAAAAGTTCTTTTCACAGGCTGATATCACTCCAGGGGGCTGTGAGGAAACAGCAGAATCTGGGAGAAAGCTTAAGGCCTGGCACTTGAGAATAGGAGGAAGTGTGTACAGGCCAGAGTTTTTTGTGTTCTGGTGCTGGGTGGAACTGAACCTCTACTCCGGCATGCAATCAACAAACTCCTTGCCAAGTCGCAGGGGCAGCAGGATCCCAGCATTTCCAATTCTTCTGTACTGAACCAACCTTTTATTTCCTTTTAAAACAAAGTCTCAGAGCTGGGGCTGGTGGTAGAATGCTTGCTTAGGATATATGAAGCCCTGGGTCTAATACCTAGTATATTATAATCTACACTCAGGTTGTCAGAAGGATCAAAAGTTCAAGGCCCTCTGCTGTGACCTGGGAAATTAAGGGCTAGCCTGGGCTACCCAAGACTCCATCTAAACTTAAAGAAGTGGGGAGACAGAAAAGAGAGTTTAGTTTGATGACCTTAGAGAACCAGAGTTTGTTCTGGTGGTTTACAACTACCTGTGTTTCCCTCCAGGATATCTCAAGACCCTCTTCGGCTTCGATGAGCAACACACATACACACACATACACTCTTAAGAAACAAAACCTTAATACAAGTGGAGAAATGATCCAGCAGTAAAGAGCTACTCTTCCATAGCACCCAGGTTTCGTTTACAGCACCCACATGTCTAGAAACCACGTGTAGTTCTAATTCCAGGGTTCCCTTGAATTCTAGGAGAATTAAAGTTCTAGCAACACTGGCCACTGGGAAATTCTGCAGGGCACACAGGGTAGTGCTGTTCTCTGAATGGGTGCATAAGGTGTGTGTGTGTGTGTGTGTGTGTGTGTGGCGAGGGGTAATGTTTCCCAGAGATGCCTTTCTAGGATGGTGCAGAGGGCTGCTGGAATTGTTCATCTGCAGTCTGGAGGTCAGGGGCACTACATTTTTGTACTGGTTCCAAACTCCTTCCACTCCAGAGCAGGAGATAGGGGGAGGTCATGCAAGGGTTCCTGGGAGTGAGGGTGAATACAATCAAAACACATATACATCTATGAAAACTTCATTAAATCATGTATTATATATAAAAAATTGGATAAGGCAGAGGCCAACTATGCAGCATTCATGGGCCTGAGGCACAAGGATTGTGACCCTGTCTCAAGAAAAAAGGGTAAATTATGGGAGGATCATGAGGTCAGGGGCACCCTCAGTTACGAGTTCTGGGCCAGCCTGGGCTACATGAGACCCTGTCTCAAAACCAAAAACATAACAAATCTGAATCTCAAGCTTGTTTGCTCAGGGCTGGAGAGACAGCTCAGTGTTTAAGGGCTTCCAGAGCACCTGGGTTCAACTCCCAGGACCCACATAATGACTCACAACCATCTACAATTCCAGTTCCAGGAGATCCACTACCATCTTCTAGCCTCTGTGGGTAGTACCATGCATGAGGTGCACAGACATAGATGCAGGCAAAACGCTTGATATACACAAATCTTTAAAAATAAAATTTTACACCCAACTGTAGTGATACACCTTTGATTGCAGCAGAGGCAGGCAGATCTCAGCGTTTGAGACCAGCCTTATCTACACAATGATAACATGTCACACCAAAAAGAGGCTACTGGATCCCCTGCACCCAACTCTGGTATGGGGGCTGAACCCTGGTCCTCTGCAAAAGCAGAAGCTCCCAGCTACTCAAGTTTCTTCCCTTTAAGGAATGTAAACTTGGTTCCTTACCAAAAGTGTTTGTAAACAGGAAGTGAAGAGGGACCCCTCCCCGATCCCCTAAGAAGCTTGAATCAGCCTTGAACTTGCTGGAAAAGACTAAGTCTAAACCATGAGGGGAGGTAAGAATTCCAGCTTCCCTCTTTCACAGGGGCCTTACAGACTCCACTGTCAAGTATTTGATACTTGACCTGCTGGTTTACAGACACTGTTGAGACTAATGGCGCTTAAAATGGCATCTATCCCAGAACCGGGGAGGAAGCAGGAGGATCAGTTCAGAATGCCCCTCAGTCACATAGTGTGAGGCTACATGAGACAAACAAAACCACATAAACAAACAAAACTACAAAAGTAATAAAGACAGAAGCTGCAAGAGAAACAGAATTTTTATGTTTATCGCCAAGGGTGACAAAGGCCACAAGGAAAGGGACTGGAGTCCTAGGAGAGGCTACAATTTACAAGAGGACGTTAAGGGAGACTGCAGTGAGACCTGAAGCTTGAGCAAAGATCTGAAGGAAGCGAAGAGCTTCCCTGGAGGTGGATAGGAGGATGCAGCTCACTGGTAGTGGGTAAAGCACCAGTATAGCCGTGATCTCCATGTCAGCAGTGGTGGTTGGCAGGCTCTGCTGTGCTACCTCAGTCCTGGGCCACAGAGGAGACTTTAGGAGACTCTGCTTGTAAGAAGAAAGTAACACGACCCCTGGACTGGTCACAGCACTTTACTGAGGGACAGGGCTCCAACATCTGCACAGCTACAACCTGAGGACAGAGGGAAGAATTGAGATGGATGAGTGGAGGGGCACGCCCCAGTCCTTCATACTCGATGCCTTTCTGGTTTGGGCCTTTTGTTTTCCTTGGGCACCCTCTCCACCCCTACCCTATATCCCTGGATCCCCCTGGTTGACCAGTCACAGGGTTTGGGAACAGCCCTGGAACTGGCAGCTTCTAGGGGGAGAGAAGGCTATGGGGTGAGCAGGTCAAAGATGTCAGTCGGCCACACAGATACTCACTGTATCTCTCGGAAGGCCCTCTTCTCCACCAGCTTCACTTTGTATTTGCGCTTGAACCTGGAGAAGGAGAAAGCATGGTGAGCATCCCTTATCTCAGCAAGGGAGGGGAAGGGAACTCACTCTCCTCCCATCCTTCCCACTACAGCAGGTCTTACTTGGCTCGTTCCCGGGGCTCGATCATATTTCTCTTCTGGAAGCTTTTAAACCTGTCTCGGAGTATGTTACCTTCTGGCTGTGGGACAGAGGCAGAGAGACTTTAGCAGGGTCTAAAATAAAGCCAGTGCTGGGCTCAGAACTGTACTGGAGTCAACGTGTGCTAGCCTGGCTAGGCCTAGAGGACAATGCCTAGGGCTGCAAAAATGGAGCCCCAGTGCCAGGTCAGACTCCAGATGTGCACAGCTTGAGAAAACCCACCAAGACTAACATAGATAGGCTGTGACAGAAGGCCTTCTGAGGGTAAGAGGCTCACACCAGAACCCCCACCAGTCCTAACCCAAACCCTGTGCCCTCAGACCCCAGGCAACAGCCCAACTGGCCCAGCCCAGGGCAGCCATGGTGTCGCCCACAGCCCCAGAGGGCACGGGGAGCAAGGATGGTTATCATCACTGGGCACAGGGTCCCAAAGCACCCTGCCACCCTCATGAAAAGTACCTTCAGTGTCCTGAGAGACCCAGACAACTCGGAGCTGAGCTGCACATCAATGTCTGGGTCCTGGTACCTGCAGAACACAACAGGGTTGAAGACACTCAGGGATTTTTCTCTGATAGGACCAGGAAAGTACCACATGGAGCCTGGAGACCTCCATTTCCTGGAACCCTAGCCCGGGCCTCACTTAAGCCGCCCCAGCCTGCGGGGCTTGTTAGCCTCTGCCAGTCTCCGTATGCGCCGCTGCTCCTTCCGCCGTGCCAACTCTGCCAGCCTGTGGGCCACCTGGGCCTTGATCCCACGCAGTCTGAAGAGCTCCTGATGTTGAAGGCGGGCTGCCCGCAGAGCCGCCTGCTGCACCCGCTGGAGACAAAGAGAGCTCACTCAGCCAAGTGCCTTCCCCATCCAGGGCACACAAAGCCATGCCCCGCCCCTTGATGGTACCCAGGTATCAGGTCAGTTAACAGCTATTTACCTTATTATCCAACTTATCACCCACTCCCTGCCTAGGAGGTGGTGCTGAGCATCTGCGCTGAATAAGAGGCCCCCGGGAAACACGGGCCCACAGGGTGCGGTGCTTACCAGCTTGCGAGCAACCTTCTCCCGCCGCCGCTGCTGCTCTGTCTTCTTCTCTACCCTCTTCTCAGCATCAGCAGGGCCAGCGGGTTTGGTCTCATTGGTCCCATCATCACCCTCTGGCTGTTCCACACAGCCTGGCTCATCCTCGCCATCAGACTCCTCCAGCAAGCCCTCACACATCTCCCGAAACACAGACTCCTACGGAGCAGAGTGATCAGCAGATGGAAGCAGGCAGGACTACAGGTGGACAAGTGGTGGATGGGACTTACCTGGGTGGCAGCTTGCTCGGGGGTAGGCAGGGCCAGCTGTCGCTCCAGTTTTTCTGTTGCTTTCTCCCGCTGCAGCTCCACCTCATGGGCCTCTCGAAGCAGGGCCTGGGCAGGGGTGAGAGGTGGGGAGAATCTAGTGCCTGCCTTCCTGATCCCACCCCATTGCCTGGGCCTCAGCAGTGGCCCCAGCTCATTACCCCCACAGCATGCTGGTTCTGATGACATGGTCTAGTCCCTCAATAGGCAAATTCCAGGGAGGGGCCTGAGCCAAGGGGAGAAGGGACTGTACAGGAGAGCTGATGGGAATCAGGTCTCCAAATGGTGACACCTGCACCTAGACCAGACACCCACTGCACACTTACCTGGTGATCCTCAAAAGTTGGGTTGTAGGAGGCTCCGGCAGGAATCACCTCTACTGCAGGCACCTGGGAAGGCTTGATGTGGAGGCGTGGTGGCCGCTAAAGGAAAACAAGACAAAGACGGCAGGATGAACCCCATGCCATGAACTCACCTCATGGTCAGTGCACCCCCAAAATTTCAAACTGAATCTTTAAGACCAGTGTGAGAATATTAAGAGGTGGGGCTGGATGAAATAGGCCTCAAGGGGACTGAAGTATTGTTAAAGGCTTCATCCCTCACTCCTTCTACCACCTAAGGACACAGATATCCCTCCCAGATTTCTGGCTGGGGCACAGGAGCAGAGGCCCGATCTGTCTGCCTATCTCAGGGTTCCACTATGGAAATATAAAGGACCAGGCATCAGAAGCAGAGCTCTCCCATGCAAGGTGCCATGGTGGAGGCTACAGGCTGGCCAGCACCTACAGACCTCACATCCTGCACAGGGGACACCTGTCCTTGGGTGAACAAACTCCCCACAGACAGGGTTTTGCGGGCCTCTCCTATGACAAGCCACAAGACCCCCCGGGGGGCAGCATTTGCAAGTACATGCGCCATGCTGTGTCTGGATGGTCTACAAGCCCTAGCAGACTGCCACGTTGGCCGTGCTGTGGGCCTTCTGCTATCTGTCACAGCAAGGCATGGGTGACAATGCTAATGCCCATGTGATCAACAAGTCCCCAGGGGACAGGAACAGAAAATCCAGGGCCAGCCAAGACCTTCCAATGGAAAACCTCAGCTGACCAGTGTTTTCTACATCAAACTTTCTTGCCCAGACCCAGCTAGTCTCCTCCCTGGTATAGGCACCATATTGAGTGGTCCCGCCAGTAGCCCAAATTCCCCCACAGCCAATTCTGTGAGTTCCTCTGCTCCACATACACACACCCGTGGCTGCAGTGGCCCTGGCCCTGCTCTGCCAATGTCTGACTTGCTCCTCCAAGTCTCCAGCCCTGGCTTTTCTCTAGCGATGCCCCTGCCCCCCTAAAGCCTGTCCACTAACCTCTCATTTCTTGGAGACACACAGCACACGGATATGAAGGATGAGGTTTCCTCCAGCCCACAGGGAGCAATACCCTAACAGTGCTCAGACTCCACAGCACCTGGCTCCCAGAAGCCAGGGTCCAGAACTCAAGATAGTGGCCACAAACCAAGCTCCAACCCAGTCCCAGCGACTCCCAAGGCGAATCGCCATGGGAGCTAGGACAGGGACATAGGCCACCGGGACGACCAGCTCCGAGGTGAGGATGAAGACCACAGAGGAGCTGCCCTCCCTACCCCACTGCCTGCCTGTGCAACCTTACCCTCACGCCTCTCTTCTTGGTCTGCTCCAGAAAAAATTCATCCTGACCAACCAACGGCTTGTCCAGAGGGTCTGAGGAGAGAGGGCAGCAATTGCAGTGGGCTTTCTCTAGGGACCCTCCCAGTTCCTCCACACTGCTAAAAATGACCCTGAAATCCAGGTGAAGAAGGAGGATGATCAAACCCCTGTGCCCTCAGACCATACTCTTTTATATGTGTGTGTGTGTGTGCATGTGTAGAGATATAACCATGAGCATTCTGTGTCCCCAACCAACTCAAACCCACACAACCAACGCCTGTAGCACATGTCCTTGCATGCCACATTCTTGGACAGTACACAATATGGACAACTTCCCATGGCAGCCCCGCCATCTCTAAGTGAGAGCAGAATCACTCACTGTTTGGGTTCCAGAGGTCATAGAAAGGCCGTTCAATGATGTCCTGTAGCCCGGGTTTGACCTTTGGTGCAGGAGGGCTGAGGAGCCGGGCCTGGGCCTTGCGCACTTCCCTGGGCAGCTCTCCCTGCTTTGCCAGTTTCTCCCATAGTTCCCCCTTTCTCCTGAGCTTCTTGGCATTGGGGACCTGGTGTGCGAGGATGCTGGGTAAGGAAGGGCAGAGTGGCATCTGGTAAGGCAACAGCTGAGCAGTAGCCACCTCCTTCCAGCTGGGCTCCCTCAGCAGCCTTTCTCCTGCCTACCCCAGAGCAGCATCCTTGTGATCCACTACTACAGGTGGATCTGAGCATCCACAACATCACACCTGCCCACACTCCACTTCAGGGCAACCTGGCCTTTTAGCCTACCCTCTCCTACAGCTGACACTAAGTCCCTATCACCTGAACCCCGGAGCCTCTCTACCCAATGGCCCTAGCCAGTCCAGGCTACTCCATTGCCTTGGTACCAGGGATGAGTCCCTTAAGACACTCTCCAGAGACCCAGCTGCACCCTAGTTTGACCTCCCAACTGCCTCCATCACCCCACCTCCATCACACCCTGCAGAGCATCTTCAGGGCCCAGGGCTAGAAGGACTCACTCTTTGGGAGCAGCGATCTTAGACTGATTTTCAAGGACAAGGTCAGCCCTTAGTGGTTTCTGGAGACGCTGTGACTTCTGGGCCCAGGTCCTCTTCTTGTTCCGTTGTTCTGCAGCAGAGAAGAGTCCTCACCTTAGGCCTCCTTGCCTTCATAAACCAATCTGATTTCAGGTCAACTGCAGTCATACAGCCTGCAACCCGGACTATCTAGCACATACCCTAAGGCTCCCAGCCTGATCTTGTTCACCTATGGGGGGGGGGGGGATTCCAGAGGCCCAGATCTGACCCACCCACAACTTAGGGCAGCAGGAAGCAAGCCTCGTGAAGTTCAAGGAGGCCCTGCTGTGGCCATCTCTCAGCACTCTGCCCATCAAGTAAAGTAAGAATTCTATTGCAGAACACACTCCTGAACACTGACTGGGGCAAGGAGAATTGAGTCTTTGGCCAGCTTGAGCTACACAGAGAGAACTTAATACCACAAATTAGCAGGCGATGAGATTAACAGGCAGTGGCAGAGTGCCTAAGGAGCACACCCAGGCCCTGGGCTCCGTCCGAGCATGCCCAGAGTAATAATAATAACAGCAGCAGCAAGACACCACAGAAAACTGAGTGCTGGACTGCACAATGGCTCAGTGGCAAAGGCTCTTGCTGCCAAGCCTGGTGACCTGAGTTCAATCCCAGGAATCCACAGGGTCAGGAGGACTGACTGGTACATGTTGTGTGCTACTGCGCACACGCACGCGCGCACACACACACACACACACACACATACAATAAACGTAAAAATAAAAATTGTTAACTTTCTTTAGGGATAACATTTTGTAGCTTGAGCCAGGAGGGTGAGTCCCAGCGCCCAGGAGGCAGAGGCAGGCAGATCTCTGTGAGTTCAAGGCCAGGCTTGGTCACAAAGTGAGTTCCAGGACAACCAGAGCCTTTACACAGAGATATGCTGTCTCAAAAAAACAAAACCAGAAACAACACCGAAAAATTCTCCTACCTGTAATCCAAGCACTTGGGAGGCTGCTGCAAGAGTGTGTGAGTTCTAGGGCAGCCTAGGTTACATAATGACCCTTCTGCTAGCCTAGATACGGAATGAGACCTTGTTTCAAAACAGAAACAAAACCTGGTACACATCACTACATTAAACAAAAATAACCTAGACTCAGATAAACACCATGTTTTCCCTTATAGATGGAACCTAGATTTAAAACTATTTGAATTGGCCTGCGTGTGGTGGTATATGTCTTTAATTCCAACAAAGCAAGCAGATTTTAGTGAGTTTAAGACCTACCTGGTCTTCACAGCAAGTTCCAGTCCAACAAGACTGAATACTGAGATCTTGTACCAAAAATAAATAGATAAAACAATAAACAAAACCAAAGCAACTCCCACCTATGCCACAAAACTAGAAAGGGGGCTGTGAGACAGGAAAGAGATAAGACAACTGAATGTCTAATAGTGAGAGATGGCTCGGCAGTTATAACCACTTAAGTGTCTGCAGATGACAGGGTGTGTTCCCAGCACTCCCCGGGAGGCTCACAACCATCTCCAGGGGCACCGGGCACACACATGTCATACACATACATGTAGGCAAAACACTCACATACATAAACACATCTAACCAACTTTTTTCCAGAGAGGAAACAAAGGCGTGAGACTATCAGAAGGGTATCAGCGAGAGGAGAGGGAATCAGGGAGTAAAGCAGAATGAAGTCTGGTGGCACCTAAGATATCAAGAGGAAACCCATTTCTTTGTAGGCTGATGTAAAAATGAGCTTAAAAAGAAAAAAGTTCCAAGCAGCTTCCCTGGCTTCTCCTGACCCTGTCAAGAAGTTCTGTTTTCATTAACAGGATCTTCTGACTCACACTGTACATATTAAGGTGGCGATTGTTGGCAAAACTCCCAGCTTGCTCTGAGAAGCCATCGGCTATCCTGCTTGACCAGGCACCAGCTTGTTTTCAGTACCTGCTGAATCACTAAGTGTTTTTCTGCCACACTGGTGAAAAGCCTGATTGCTCATCAAAGCAATCCCTAACTTGCCCTAGTCTTTATCAGCAGGTCCAAACCCAAGTTCTAACTGAGCAAAGCCAGCTTGTCAAGACACGCCCCACCTGCTGGCTAGAGCAGGCTAGAGCAGATTCTCTTATTCTCTTTGTTTTGCGACAGGGTCTCACTGTGCAGCCCCAGCTTCCTGGAGCTCGATATTAAGACTGGACTGTTCTCGACCTTTCAGAGATAGACCTTTCTCTGCCTCCCAAGTGCTGGGATAGATCACAGATACAGGTATGAGACCTGGACTCAATCTCTAGTACTGAGAAAAAAACAATGAAAAAGGTTATTTTCTTAAAGTAATCTTAAGACTTCTGCCCACCCATTCAAGGTAGTCCTTTATACTTAAGAGGTCTCCTTCTAATCTCTTGTGATAAGAGCATGCCTTTATTTCCAGCCCTCAGAAGGCAGAGGCAAGCAGATCTCAAAGTCTGAGGCCAATCTGGTGTACATGACGAACTGCCCACCACTCCACCCCTCAAATTTATTTTTGTTGTTGTGGTTTTCTTTATATAGCCTGAACCTGCTATGTGGACCAGGTGGGTCTTAAACAGAGGCCATCCTCCTGCCTCTGCCTCCCAAGTGCTGGGACTGCAGGCATGTGCCACGCTACCCTAAATGCTTCTTTTCCAAATGATGTCACCAATATAGATCTCATATGATTCAAGACTCACACAAGATCACAAAAGCACCCCTTACCTTTTTTCTTAGATCCAGTGTCCACAAAGAAGAGTTTTTCATTTGGGGCCTCAGCTATCAAGCCACTGAAGAATAAAAATGCAGATCATTAGCCAAAATAATGTCGGGAAGACAACACACCCTTTTAAGGTTGGGTTAATTACAACACCTCCTCAAACGACGGGGGGGGGGGGTCCTTCTAGGCTACATCTGCAGCTTTCACATTACATCACATAGGTTCCAAAACGTACCACGTCGGGATGCACGTATGTCACCCTCATTCACTTGAAATTCAAACTTCATGGCACAAGGATTTAATCCCAGAATTCAAGAGGGGGAGGGCTGAGTTCGAGGTCAGCCTACATATGTTTACATACCAAGTTCCAGACCAACCAGAGCTGCCTAATGAGGCCCTTTCTCAAAATCTTAAGAAGCCCTAAAGGAAATTTAAACTTTGTTGGAATTTTTGTATAAGTTGGTACTAAACCTTCAACTCCAAGATCCCCGGAGCCGGAAGTTCCCGGTCTGTCCAAAGCTACCGGAAGTCCCGCCCCACGTACCCTGTCGTGCGCTCCTGCAGTCGTAAGTCGTCTAGGAACTGATCTACTTCTAGCCCCAGCGGCTCCTCAGCGAGCCGCCTCCAGCCGCGCTTCTTGTTCCTGGGACCCTTTCGCCGCCGTCTCAGAGCGGGATCCACCGAGGTGGACCGCAGCCCGAGGAAGCCAGAGCCCGCACGGCTTTTCGAACCGCGCTTCTCACCGCCGCTCTTGTTTCCCGCCGCCATCTTCTGAAAGGAAGAGCTGGGTCGCGTATACCCTGATATCCGGTTGGGAGGGTGCGTAACTCACTGGGCGCATATCATGACGCACTTCCTGTTGCGGCCATCTTGGTAAAGTGTATTTCTGCTAAGAGGACCGGAAAGCCACCTTGGTAAAGGATAAATGGTTCCTCCTTTATCTCCTCCTCCTCTTCTCTGTCTTCGGTTTTTTTCTTCCCTTTGGCTTTCTCTGTGTAGCATTAGAGCCTGTTCAATAACTCACAGTGTAGACCAGGCTGGCCTCGAATTCACAGAGATCCACCTGCCTCTGCCTCCCGAGTGCTGGAATTAAAGGCATGTGCCACCACGGCCCAGCTTTTTTCCTTCTTTTTTTCTTTTATGATGGGATCCCATGAAGTGAAAGAAAGGCAAGAACTCAAAATGTAGTACGAGATGACCTTCAATTCCTGATCCTTCTGCCTTCACCTGACCACCATACCAAGCTCCTTTGTTTGCAACTGGGTCCTGCAAAATTTCCAAATGGTGGAGAGTAGGCTAGGTAGATTCTTGGTTCTCTGAGCAATATACTGTTTCTCTGTCCCTGCCGTTCAGTCCCGTATAATCACACAAAGGTTTATACTAATTACGAGCTCTTTTGTCTAAGGCTCAGACTTACTCCTTGCTCATATACTTGAAGGTAACCAGTCTTACATTTATGTTTAGCCACATAGTTTGGTGCCTTTTTTCTCAGTGCACCGTTCTCATCTTCTTCCTCTGTGTCTTGCTGTTGTCCACTTCCCAGAATTCACCTAATCTGGCTGCCGTGCCCCTAATCTAAATGTATATCACAGCATACCTTTCCTGATGTCCTGAAATTTTGCTCTATTTGTTTTTAATTCTTTGACAAGTTCCGTATGTGCCAAGTCCTTTTTTACTTCCCCGCATACCTTTGTCATGCTTGCTTCACCATGCTTCTTCCCAAAAGTCCCTCTCCTTTAGTGTCTTTGTTTTCTGGCACACTAGATTTATTAGGGTTGCGAGTATGGCTGAAGGGTTAGTCACTAGTTCAGAGGCAACCGATCCGCATGTACACCACTGAAGAACATTCCTCCCCAAACAGTAATGCCATAGGGCTGCAATTGGGTCAATATTTCTTCAACTTTTTTTTTTATTATTATTATTAAAGAAGATGCTGGGCAGGGGGCTGCCAAGATGACTCAGTAGGTAAAGGCTATTGCTAACACACCTGATGACCTGAGATTAATCCCCAGAACCCATATGTTGGAAGCAAAGAACCAACTTGTGAAAGCAGGTAGTTCATGACTTTCACTGGTTATGTTGTGGCATATTTGCTTATACACACACACTTAAAAACAAACAAAAAAGCTTAGTAGTGTTGTCTGTGACCCTATCTATTCAAGAGGTGCCAAGGAAAGAGGATCACGTTCATGGGTCATCCTGCACTGGTAACTTAGACTGTCTCAAAGTGTAAAACAAGGGCTTAACCTTCAGTGGGTAAGAGGACGTTCTGGGCAATCAATGAGGACCTGTTTTTGGGTCCCCATAAATTACATAAGAAGCTGGAATTCTGTCTTGGAGAGATGATTCAGCTGTTAAAAGTACTTGCTGTTCTTCCAGAAGACCCTGGTTCAATTCCCAGGACCCACATGGTGGCTCACAATTGCCTGTACTTCCGCTCTTTGGGATCCACACACGTGTGCATGCATGTATGAAAACATACATAACATATAAACAAAAATAAAAAGTAATTTTTTTAAAGTTCAATCCTAGAATATTGGAAATTGAAGACCTTTAGGAACGTCTACATTGAACATGCAGAAAGTGATATGCAAACAATGTTAGTTGCATACATTATTCACAGGCTTAGGAGGGAGACTCAGCTCTTGGGCATGGCACTATACAATGTTTTAGTTTTCTTTAGCTTTAAAACTGGAGTAGTGAAGGATGTTATTCTGAAGATAAAAGTTAATGCAAGTAAAACACTTAAGGTGGTGCCTAGCATCTGAGTGCTGGGAGCTGCTGCCACTGCCTCCACCTCCACCCCACCCCACCCCTAGAGGCCCCTGAAATTGGTAGTCACCTAAAGAGGTCTACAAAGGGGTTTTGCTCTCGAGGTCGTGCTGAGAGTGGAAACCAGAGCCCAGAGCAGTGCAGGCAAGCAAATACAGTTAACGATGAGCTACAGCCCCAACCACACCTTACAGCGCGTCCCCCCCTCAGGGGGCGGAGTTACAAAGGACCATTAGACTGGACTCTTAAGGAAAAAGGTACAGCAGAACTCTGCTTGATTCTTGCCCAGGGTGTTGAGGTGTTGGTCTGGACTGAGTCACTGACCAATTTACCGCCTGGTGACGCCAGAGGGCGTCCCTGGCCTCAGAGCGGGACTTGGATTTGCGTGGGCGGGAGGCTCTGCAGGCCAGCGTGTCCCGGGGCAGTAGGTGTGGGCCGGGGCGTGTGTCCTGTGCACTAATCCCTCCTCCCCGTGATCAGGGAGTTTCAGGCTACATGATTTGCTCTAGTGCTTTCGTACCTTTTTTGTTTGTTTGTTTTTGAGTGCGCGCTGGAGGGCGCTTTGGAGACGAAGGGTACCCTGTACCCAAACTGGCAGTGGCACAGGTCCACGCCTAGGACTGGGTTCCCAGGCCCCGCGGTAGGAGGCTGGAGGGAGGGATGTCCCGGGGGTGGGGAGGACCCTGAATAACTTTTCTTTGGAAAATATGCAGGACTGGCCCCCAGCCTGAGTCTGAGTCAGCGCAGTGTTGAGTCACAGGCTGCACCGCCCCTGTGAGCCAGAATGGTCCCCCATGTGCCTCTTCCCTAGGAGTTCTGCCTCAAGTTAGCCCGACAGTAACACAAGCAGCAGCCTTGGCTTTATTGGCAACTGTGGGGGACACTCTTGGGTTCCCAGCCCCTTCCAGCTGCCCTCCCCCATCTTCATGATGCTCCCCCCCCACCAGGGGTGGTGAAGACACAAGGTGTGGGGGGTCCCTTAGAGAGGAGAAAAGGCTGTAGCACCAAGAATTCCCAGTCTCCCAGAATATCCGTGAAAACCCCAAGCTTTAGTAAAGTGCCTGTGGCCCCTGGGTCCTCTGTCTTTGGTGGGGACTCTAGTTAAACATGACCTGTAGATGGAAACAGTGACCAGCTACTGTGGCCCTCAACCCCATGCACATGCTGGAAGGGGTACTAGGGATACCAGGCAGAGGCTGGAAACCATCCTTGAAGGAGCTGGGAAGTTGAGGTTTTTCTATCTGCTTCAGAATCTTTGTGGAAAGAGTGTGGTCAGAATTTAGGACTTGTGGGAAGGAAAATGAAAGAAGAGCCCGTATGAGGAAGGAGATCAAGTGCCCCCCTCTGGGCCCCCAGTGGTCCTGCGACCTGAAAACATAATAGAGCAGGGAGCCCTAGCGCCCGCGGCTGAGTAAAAGCAGCTGCTTGCCTTTAAAAAGGGTCGGGGATTTTGCTGGTATCAGTGTTTGTGTGACTATGTAGATGCCACACTCCTGAGAGTCAGTTCCACCAGGGCCCAGCATGCAGTAGGTGCTCAATAAATATCTGGATGGGGCTGTGGACATAGCTCAGTTGATAGAATGCTTGCCGAGCATGCAGAAGGCCCTGGGTTTACACCCCAGCACTGCATAAACCAGGCCATCCACAGCTACAGGAAGTTCAAGGGTATCCTGGGCTATCTAAGACAGTTTCAAAACATAAAAGGGTAAAGGTCTATTTATGAATGGTGGATGGATGCCTGTGTGTGTTTCTGTATGATAAGCCCATGTATATGTGAAGGTGTGAGGGACAGGACAGAGAAGGTTTGTCATCCCCCCTGGTTTTCTATAAGTGCTTTGACTGAATGTCTGGTGTAGGGGAGTAGCCCCCGTCAAGTCCTTACAGCCGGGCAGGGTGGGCAGGCAGAGTGAGTGGGCCAGAACAGGGATCTGCGTGATAGCTGTGCAACCAACTGGAGCTGGGGAGCCACAGCAGGGCAAAGTGAGAGGGAGGACCGGCAATCGCTGCTGCTGTCTCACTCAGCAGAGCCCTTCTGGCGTCGCTTGGAAGGTGGCACCAGGCGGCGGGGCAGGTTGGTGGGCAGCCCATGGCCCTCAAGCTTGGCCTCGATGAGGTGGCTGGCCAGGGCAAACTCCTCATCATCCAGCATGCCATCCCGGTCAACGTCGCTCAGCTTCCAGATTCGCCCCAGCACGGAGTTGGGAAGCTTGGTGCCTACCATCCAGGTTTTGGCCTTGGAACCACTCAGCTTGCCGTCAGCAGGTGCCAAGTTGTAGAAGATTTCATCGTATTTGGACTTGTCCTTGGTTACCACCCACTCGGCATCGTCTTCTGAGCCCTCCTCGCCATCCTCCATTGCCTCGTCAGGACCCCGCTCCACGAAAGGGCCCATGTGAGTGCCCTCAAACGCACCGCCCTGCACACCAACCTCAACACTTTCCAGTTCCTCCTGCCGAAGCAGCGGCATAAGCTTGGCAATGTCTTGTCCCATCATCTCATCCAGAGCCTCCAGTAGCTTCGGCTTCAGCGAGTGGAACTTGGTGAAATCATGGGCCATCAACAGTTCCTGGAGGGAGGAATGGAAAAGCTCAAAAGTCAGGAGGCGCCATCACAAAACCATGCCCCAGCCCCTCACTGGGGGATTCTAGGCAGGGGCTCTACTGATGAGCCACACCCCAGCCCCTCACTGGGGGATTCTAGGCAGGGGCTCTACCACTGAGCCACACCCCCAGCCCCTCACTGGGGGATTCTAGGCAGGGGCTCTACTGATGAGCCACACCCCCAGCCCCTCACTGGGGGATTCTAGGCAGGGGCTCTACTGATGAGCCACACCCCCAGCCCCTCACTGGGGGATTCTAGGCAGAGGATCTACCACCAACAAGTCCAATCCTGTTTTACTTTTTTCCCAATTTGAGTCAGGATTTTGTGTAACCCAGGCTACCCTCCAACTCACAATGAAAGAAAGGATAGCCTTGGATCTCTGTGAGTTCAAGACCAGCATGGCAGCATGGTCTACAGAGCTAATACAAAGCTACACAAAGAAATCCTGTCTTGGAAGAGAGAGAGGGTGGAAGGGAGGGAAGGAGAGAGGGAGAGAGGATGCCCTTAAACGTCTGCTTTTTCTGCCTTCACATTGAATGTATCATTACCAGGGTTCTTTAATTATATAATTTGAGACACGGTCTCTGTTAGGTGCTAACATTGTCCATTAATTTGTCATCTTCCTGCCTCAGCTTCCAGAGTAGCCGGGATAACAGGCCTGTATTAACTGGTTCAGATAACAGTCCCAAGTTTGATTGCTACCTTAGGACAGGGGTAGGCAGGGACTAGCCTCTGCCTTAGTGGGCATGACCTGTACCTCCTCCAGGCCTCTGCATTCAGCCCATGTCGCCATGTCTGATCTAGTATTTCCCCAACACTGGCAATCCAAGGCCTATACATGGGAAGGAGCTGCTGCTGTCTCCATATCTGGGACAGAATCTTAGAGTCTAGTCAACACTGGGACTCACTATGTAGCTTATGCTGGCCTAAACTCACAGCAACCCCCCTGCCTCAGCCTCCAGACTGCTGTGTTTACAGAGTGAGCTACTTTGTAACTTTGTCCCTTGAGAGGTAGAGGCAAATGTACTTCTGTGAGTTCGAAGCCAGGCTTGTCTACAGAGTGAGTTCCAGAACAGCCAGGGCTACATAGAGAGACCCTGTCTCAGAAAAAAAGAAAGAAAAAAAGTGTATTTTTATGTGTGTGAGTGCACACATTCTCTCTCTCTCTCTCTCTCTCTCTCTCTCTCTCTCTCTCTCTCTCTCTCTCTCTCTCACACACACACACACACACACACACACACACACACACACACACACGTGCCCCCAGAGGCCAGAAGAAGACACTGGATTCTTTGGAGCTGGAGTTACAGGTGGTTGTGGGTAGACAGACATGGGTGCTAAGACCTGTGTTTCTGGAAGAGTTAGAACATACTCTTAGTGGCTGAGCCATCTTTCCAGCCCTTCTCCCTTCTTCGTGAGTGCCAAATTACCTGGAAGCCTGGCTGTCCACAGGAAAGGCTACACTTCTTAGCATAAGGGACAGCCAACTGTCTTTGAGCACAAGTTGTATGCACAACTCCTCAAATTACCTGTTTTAATGTACTCACAAGCTACAAGTGGTTATGTAAAGTAGTAATAATTGATAATTCCATTTCTGTTTTTGGCTTTTTGTTGTTATTGTTTGGCTATTGTTTCTGTCTTTTTAAGACAGGTTTTCTCTGTGTTGCCCGAAGTGTCTCGAACTCTCTGTAGACCAGGCTGGCTTTGAACTCAAGGATCTGTCTGCCTCTACCTCCTGGGTGCTCTTTTAATTCATTATTTGTGTGTGTGTGTGTGTGTGTGTGTGTGTGTGTGTGTGTGTGTGTGTGTTTGCATGAGTTCATGGGTACCACATGCATGTGGGAGTTCACAGATGCCCAAAGAGGGTATTGTATCCCCTGGAACAGGAGTTACAGATGGTTGTGAACCATTTGTAGGCTGCTGGGAATTGAACTCCAGTCCTCCGAAAGAGCAGTGCATGTTCTTAACCACTTAGCCATCCCTCCAGTCCCCCATCTTTTTTGAGACAGGGTCTGACTGTGCAGCTCAGGCTGGCCTAGAACTCTCTATGTAACTTAGTCTGGCCTTGAACTTCTGATCATCTGTCTTTGTCCCCCACCCCAGCGCTGGGATTAATAGGCATGAGTCAGTATACATGACTATAAAACAGCTTTAATACGGTCAGAAGCTACCATGTTGGTAGCACAGCTTAGGCCATTTTCTTCAAAGTAAAATATAGTGTCCTTAAAGAGAGAGGCTGTACTCACCTGTCCCTTCTCCTTTTTAAATATTTGGTTATATTTAGCTCAGGCTGGCCTTGAACTCCTTCTATAGCTAAGGCTTCCTTGAGTTCCTGATCCTCCTGTCTTGTCTTTGCTAGGATTACAGGTGTACAGAGCCTTGCCCAGTTCATCTTTCTCCTTGTGCTAAAATACTTATTTTTATTTTGTGTGTGTGTGTGAGTGTGTGTACCACATATATGCCCATGGAGGTCAGAAGAGGGCATTGGATCCACTGGAACTGGAATTATGGATGGTTGTGAACTGCTATGTGTGTGCAAGGAAAAGAACCCAGGACCTCTGCGAGGGCATCAAGTGCTATTAAACTCTGAGCCATCACTCAACCCCCACCTCTCATCTTGCTGGCTGGAATGCAGACACAGTGACTGAAGTTGCTGAAGCCATTAATACTATGGGCAAACATGGAAAAGAGAAATATAGTAAGTGGGTCCCTGGCTCCATATGCAGAAAGTTGCTCTTGCACCCAGAGTATATTCTAGAAAATAATAGGAAATAAAAGGAAAGAAAGTAACTTCCATGTTACTCCCCACTCTGTTATCCTAACTCCTAAAGCCAGGTTCTCCTGGGTGAAAATGCCATCCAGACCCCTAACCTTCCAGGCTCCATCTCAGAACACACAGGAGATTCTCATCAATACCCTGCCACCCTGTCTGGAGCAGGCATTCCCCCTCACCTGCATCTTCTGGCAGTCAGGGAAGTCCCCGGGGGAGATGTGGTGCTCTAGCTGGATCTTTGCAAAGATGACAGGCAGCTTGAGGATCAACTGCTTCTTTTTGTTTTCCTTTCCAAACACCGAGGGCATCTCTTTCTTCAGGTAGCTGATAATGTAAGCGTGCACCTGTAGAAGGACATTCACATCTGAGCCTGCAGCAGTCACCAGGACAAGGCTGGGGCCAGGAAGGGCCTGGAAACATGCATTTCTTTCTCCTTGATGTAGGGTTTTAAGTAACAGACTAGCCCAGAACACCTGGTCTTCATGCCTCCATCTCTTGGGCCCTGGGATAACAAATGTGAGTCACTATGCCAAACTTTTTTTTTCTTGAGCTTTTGATAGAAGGTTGCACTATTAACCCCAGGCTGGATTCAAAGTTACAGCCATCCTCCTGCCTCAGCCTCTTCAATGTTGAGATTGCAGCCATCATGTCCAGCTACAACCTCTTCTTCTAACATGTTATGGTGGATGAACCCCAATCTCTAATCTAGTGGGGTTCAACCTAGGCTCCCCTCTCTATGAAACTATCACAGCCACTCCCAGCTTTAAGCTCTTCTAGCTGGCCTCACCCAAATACCAGCCCAGAGCTGAGACATGCCAATGTCCTGTCACATTCCTACCTGGCTCCACAGCTGATGCTCTCCAAGGCCCTTGGGCTCTGCCCAAAATGAGTTGCCCTTAGCTATGTCTATCTCTGAAAAGGGGTGTCCAAGCTCTGCCCACCCCCACCAAAAACTGGCCACGTTGGCTTCTTAAGAATCCTTATGTAGTCCAGTTGGACTCAAACTAACCCTCCTGAATGCTGAGGTTAAAAGGATCTCGACTTGTTGTTTGCATTTAAAAAACGTTTAAACGTGTACAGGTGTTTTGTGTCTGAGCACCATGTATGTACAGTGTCCATAGAGGCCAGAAGAGGACATCAGATCCACAGGGACTAGAGTTAGAGATGGTTGTAAGCAGCCATGTGGGTGCTGGGCACCAAACCTAGACCCTCTAGAAGAGCAAGCAGAGCTACTAAGTGCTGAGCTTCTCTCCAGCCACTCCCTCAATAGTACTGAAGAGCCTCTCTGCCCTCCCTGGCCAGCCTCTGCAGCTTCCCCCACATAATCTCCTGTCTTTCCCTCCATATACTACTTGCTAGCATTCCTCACTGGCCAGCACACTAACCTCTTCTCCCACCGAGGGCTTCGGTCTATGACCATGCTTTCTACCGGGAGCTCTGACCCGGTCTCCCCAGTTCCCTTATCACTGCCATCTGAATATCTCCAGGCTTTCTGTGTTTTTCACAGCTGAGCTGGAGTCATCACTATTTTATCTGACTGTTCTGTTTCCCTCCACCAAGCTACAAGCTCTGCCAGCCAGGTCAGCTTTTGTCTGTTTCCTCTGTCCCCAGTCCTGGGACAATATGCACAGTGTCACTCAGGAAATCGTTGTGGGATAAGCCACTGAACTTGATAACCTTTGAACCACATTCTCATAAGTTATTGAAAAATAAATATGGAGATGGCACAATGATGGCTGCAGGCACGTCTGCTGTTTATAGGTGGCTCCATCATTGAATATGCACGTTCCGATGACAAAATAAGGCTCGTGATATGGATGCTCGGGGTAAAGGCACTTGCTGCCAACTCTGAGTTGGGTCCCTGGGACCCACATGATGGAAGGAGAAAACTGACCTAAGTTGTCCTCTGGCATCAATATATAGAATGTAGCATGTAAATGCATGCATACACATACATCATGATCATACACAATAAAATAAAACAGGCAAACAAAAACCCAACACTTATAAAAGAACGCTTCCCTGTCTCGGCCACAAGCATTACAGCATTCTGGAATCACCCCTTCTAATGGCTTACACTTCCACCAAAGGGCAGAGGCAGAGCAATCATCCACACCCTGCCTTGTACAGATATGAAACTGAAGTAAGGGGGTGGGTGATGGGGAACCTTTAATGAGCAGCTACTTGGCCTTTTGGCTAACGTCAAGTACATTTTTCTGAGAGTCCTTAACGGCCCTGCACCACTGAAGGAGACCATTCAAGGGAGGTTAAAGCCATGTGTGCTGTTGTTGGTGTCTGGACCGACTGTGTGTGGGGCATTTATGAGGGGCGTGTAGGTGAGGATGTGCCACAAAGTGGGATGACATGATGAAGTTTGGTCAGAACCAACCCTGAAAACTAGAGTTCTGGGCACTGAGGCACTAGGAATCCAAGCATTCGGTTCCTAGACCAAAGGGAAACATAGACTACAGTTTTGAGAGGCCAATCAGAGTAGGGGTGTGGTCAGGATGAAAGTCACCACCTGCTACCGGGTGAGAGGGGCCATGGCTGAGCAGAGAAAGCCAGTAGGGAAGAGCAGGGCTTGCTGGGAAAGGCAGTGAGGCGAGGTTCTGAAATAGATGGCAAATGGAAAAGAGTAGGGTTTGAAAGAACCAAGCCTTGTGGACCCGCCAGAGCGGGCCAATAGTGAAGGAGTGTTGGGACACAGGGAGAATGGGCAAGAGAGGAGGGGGGGTGGCCTCCCATAGTGAGTTTCTGGGGAAGCTTTTGACCTGAGAGATCAAATAAGGAGGGGCGTGGCCTGAGGATGGTCTATTGGGGAGGGGTGTGGCCTGTTTGGGCAAATCAATTATGGTTTGCTGTGCTTGCTGGGGCGGGCCAATGAGAAAGGGCGTGGCATAAGTCTAATGGAACGTCCAATGGGAAGTGGTATTGCCTACAAGGGAAGGCAATGGGAGAGGCGTAGCTTGTTCGCTACTCAACCAGAGCGGCCTTCTAGGGGAGCCCAAAGGGTATGGGCCTGCTAAGCCAGGACCGTTGCTGGGGGCGGATCCCGCCAAGGCAAGCATTAGCGCTGATGGCTTTTCCAGAGAGGAAGCGTGAGAAGGTGGCAGGAAGAGATAAGAGGGTGGCGCGGGCTGGGCCGGGGAGCGGGTCGGACGCCAGAGTTTGTCCCAGGTTTCCGGAGCCACCTCCCGCCTGGCTAGGGCGCCAGGTGTCCGGCCCGGCCCCTTGGTCCCTGTGCCGCGGAGGCCCAGGTTTGGCTTCTGCTTTCCCAGCGAGGAGTGTGGGTGAGGTAGGGGGTACAGAGAACCAGAGAGGGAGAGGACTGGGAAAGGGGTATGAACAAGAGAAAATAATTGGGAAAGGAAGAGGTTGATGAGGACACGGTGACTAAAGAACAGCCCTGGCCTCCTGGGACAGACGCCTTGGGTACCCAGTGCTCCTTTCCAAAGAGGATTCCTGCGGTGGGGTTGGAGGCAGTGATTCACTTCTCTCCAGCTCCTTTAAGCCACACCTTGGATGCCTCTACCACCTAGAACCTTCTTGGCGTCTTCTCCTGCCCAGCTTCCTGCCCCACCCCCACCCTGGCGGCCTCCCCCCGTGAGTGTTCCATTCCACCTCTGGCTCTGGAAGCAAAACCCTTGCCCTCCTCTTCCTCTCTGAGGCCCAGCATGAAACAGGCTACGTCCTCTAGCTCCCTTGGTTCTTCCTAGACCTGAATACACTTTCCAGAAGACAGCTAGAGTGAAGCCTATCATTCTGCTCCAAAGCCTTCTATGTCTCCCTGGGTCCATTAAAACAAAGCACAAGCGTCTCTATGTAGCCGTTAGGATTGGCAGTCCTCAGTCTCACCATATTCCCTCTGACACCCTCTCCCCTAAGAAGCCTTCCTGACTCCTCCCCTGAGACTGGCTATCTCCGTTGTACGATGGGTCCCTCTTCTCCCTAAACAAAAGGTGAGTCATAAGACTGGTCTTGGGGCATTCATACCTTGGAGCCCCACCAGGCAAGGCAAGAACAGCCTTGGCCCTTGCTGCATCCTTAGCATGCCCCAGCAGAGGGCTCAGCACAGAGGTGACTTTGTTCAAGCTGAAGCTCTGCCAAGTGTCATTCATTCCATAAATATTGACAGAGCAATTGAGACCCAGGAGCTAGGGACACTCACTGAAGGAACTTTAAGAGTCCAGGTTCTGCAGAGCTTGAGTAGGGAGCTGAAGCAGTAAACAGGGAGCCCCTGACAGACTCACACAAGATGATGACACTGGAGGGTAAGGGGTAGATCTGCAGTAGGAATGCTTATTAAAAGAGAGGCACCTTCTTGAGAAGGTGACATTTGAGTGAGCCATATGGAAGGGGTAGTCAGGGGGAAGGGTAGGTTTCCAGAAAGAGCTAACAGTGAGTACAAAGGCCCTGAGGCAGGACTGAGGTGGCCACTGTGTAGTGCAGAGGCCGACGGATAAAGAGTGGAAAGTGAGGAGGTAGGGGAAGGAGTGAGCAACTGTGGTGATTGAATGAAAGTGGCCATCATTGGTTCATATATTTGAATACGTTTCCCTATTTAATGAAACTTTTGGGGAAGAATTAAGAGGGGTGGCCTTGTTGGAGTAGGTATGCCATTAGGGGTGGGTTTTGAGGTTTAAAAAGTCAACACCATTCCCAGTTTGCTCGCTCGATGCCTTATGCCAACATAAGCTCTCAACTATGGATCCTGCGCCATACCTGCCTGCTGCCACTCTAACAATCTGGGACCATGAGCACCAACGTTTCCTTTATAAGTTGCCTTGGTTATGGCGCTTATCACAGCCACCGAGAGGACTCAGCTTTTGTTCAGTGGGATGACAGGAGGGAGAGGAGGCCAGCGACAGAATGGAGACGAAGAGAGAAACAAGTAAAGTCGGGATAATGGTGGGAAAGGACCCTCTGCACCAGGACTCTGTCATTCCATGCTGCACCAGACAAACCCACTGGGAGAATTAGGAGCTAGGTGTGCCTAGCCGCAAAAGGAAAGTCTGTCCATCGTCTTCAAGACCTCTCCAATTTAGGTCTTCTGTGACTCCACCAATCCTCAATAGCCTCCCTAAGTCCCTCTTCGGCCTCCTGCAGTCTCCTGACTTCCTTCCCCATTTCCTGAACTTCCTTTCAAAGCTCCCAAACTTCCCCAAGTCCTCCCGGCCCCCAGCCTGCTCTGCTCACCCGCACCAGCCGGGCTCTCTTCACCAGGTCGTTGAGTTTGCGCAGTGCTGCATGGCGCGGTAGACCTTGGATATCACGGAAAAGGTCCTGTTCCTCCAGCTCGAAGAGACGCCTGTTGTCCGGTACAAGGAGCGGCTGGGACCAGAAGGAGCCGATGTAGACACGCAAGACCTCGGGTGTGCCCACCACCTTGCCCAGTGCCCACATGAGCGCCCCATAGACACGCATCAGCTGCTGCGTCTCCACCATGTCCGCCTTGTTGAGTACCACACGGATCTTGTCTTCGTGGCCACGCAGGGCACCGATGGCCTCTGAGAATTCATCGGAAATCTCCAGCTTGTGAGCGTCAAAGAGTAGGATGATGAGGTCCACTCGTTCGGCAAACCAGCGCAGGACAGCTGGGAAGTCGTAGCCTGGAGCAGAGGACAGGCATAGGAATAGAGAAATCACATTCCCACACCTCAGTCATTAGCATCCGTTCTTTTGAACTGATACTGGATGGTTCGAACGTTCAGACTATTGACTATGTAATTCCTGTGTGTGTCAAATATCTCAGAGCCTCTACATGGGTCCTGTAACTGCCACTTTCCAGGACGCAGACCCTCAAACCATCTAGCTTCCCGGGATGGGGGAACCATTTCCTGTTTCCCTTTTTACTACCTCATCCTCCACCCCTCCACCATCCCGGTTCCAACATCATCGGCTTTTTCATTCATTCCCTAGGCAGATATTAGGGATTTATTTCGACACAGATCTATTTGTT
Organism: Phyllotis vaccarum; assembly: GCA_033318265.1. Taxonomy (NCBI): domain Eukaryota; kingdom Metazoa; phylum Chordata; class Mammalia; order Rodentia; family Cricetidae; genus Phyllotis; species Phyllotis vaccarum. Next base: position 13,247,023 of record JARWLC010000018.1, read on the forward strand.
GGCAATTAAAATTCTAAAGTGTGGCCCTTGTAGGAAGGTTCAGAGTGTAAAAATGTAGGCACCAAGCCGGACAACCTGAGGTGGGCCTGCAGTTTTCCTACTCATGTGCTATGGCAAGTACCCACCTACACCCACACCCACACAAGAAATAAAATAAAAATACTTTTAAGTGCTAAAATTGGTGGTTGGAAAGATGGCTCAGTGGTTAAGGGAACACACTGCCCTCTCGAAGACCCCCACCTATTTCAGTTGGTACACAGCATCCAGGGCAGGAAGCTTACACTTTCCTGCAACTCTTGTTCCAGGGGATCCAATGTCCTCTTTTGGCCTCCTTGGGCACCTACATTCATGCACACATTCACACTTACACATATGCACACAATATTTATTTATATTTAAATAAATTTATTTTATCATCTGCATGTGTGTGTGTCTGTGCATGCATGTGTGTATGGGTACCTGCAGAGGCCAGAAGACAGTGTCATACAGACCACCTATAGCTGGAATTACAGATTCTGTGAGCCACCTTACGTGAGTGCTGAGAAGTGAATTTGGGTCCTCTGCAAGAGCAGCAAGTCCTCCTAACCACAGAGCCGTCCCCCAGCACCTACGTAACTTTCAAAGATCCTAAAGTGGCCAGAGATGGTGGTGTACACCCTGAATCCCAGCACTCAGGAGTCAGAAGCAGGTGGATCTCTGTGAGTGTGAGGCCAGCCTGGTCTACGTAGTGAGTTTCAGGACAGCCAGGGCTACACAGTGAGAGCTTGTCTCAAAGGAAAATCCTAAAATGATCTGAAAGAGGCCCCTAGTATTTATGAACCTACTCCAAGTACTTGACATGTCCCTGTCACCAAGGCCCTTTCCAAGGACTTGTTGAATGTTATCAGCAATCAGCAAAGACATTAAGCTGCTAAGGCTGTTTTTGTATGTGTGTATATGTGTGTGTGTGTTTGTATATCTTCGTATGTGTATGTGTGTGTGTGTCTGTATGTCTGTGTATGTCTCTGTGTATTTGTGTGTGACTGCTTATGTCTGTGTCTCTGTATGTCTACGTATGCCTGAATGTCCTTGTGTGCCTGCGTATGCCTCTGTGTATGTTTGTGTATTTCTGTGTGTGTTCTTGTGTACCTCTCTGTGTATATGTCTGTGTGTCTATATATGTTTCTGTGTGTGTATCTTGTATGTCTGTGTATCTCTCTCTCCCTCCCCCTCCCCCCCTCTGTTTGTGTGTATTTGTGTTGGGGGGGGGGATACTTGAGTGTAGCTATCCCTGGAAGCCATAGGTGTCAGAGCTAAAGTTACAAGTGGTTGTGAGCAGTCCAATATGGGTGCTGGGAACTGAACTTGGTTCCTCTATAAGAGCAATTTGCCATCTCTCCAGTAGAGCTATGCTCTTGTCACCCTATATGTTCAATAATTTGGGTCCATCCATTCATTCATTTATATAATCATTCCTTTGCAATACCCCTTCACTTATTCATTCATTGATGAGCAAAGCTGAGCCAAGAAGAGGGTGTAAGACCCACCCCTGACCTGCCAGTCAGGAATACCTGGCCTGCCCCCGTATACTGTGTGATTTTAGGCAAGTAGCTTAACCTTTCTGAATTTGCCTATCCCCTAAAATTAAAAAAACAAAAATCATGATTGGTCTTACCTCATAGACAACCATGAAAATTTAGGGATGACAATTGAGATCATCTATGGGGAAAGCTGAAAACGGGGTGTGTCACTGTGCCCATGGAGGGGTAGAGTAGCTATTGGCAACTGTACCCCTAGAAAACTATTAAAGAAAAAGCAAGGCACCGGGGGCAGGGTTAAAGGTTCACTTGTCTCACAGAAGACCAGTAGGCAGGCAATTTATGACCCCAGTCTCCAGCTAAGGAAACCAAGACACAGACGCCATGCAGGCGTGAGATGACAGGGCAGGAGTCACCTCAGTAGCTGTGCTGCCTGTCCACCCCCACCCCAGCATAGGTCCAGAAGGCAGCCTACTTCTTGATGATGGGAGGGGAAGGGGTAGCAACATTGTTCTGGGGGAAGGAAGGGCCAGGTCACTGCAGGGGCAGCAGCTGGGCTGCTTTTTCCTCCCTGGTATCTACATACACCCTGGCCTGGATTTGGAAAGTCTGTCTCATGGGGTTGAGATGGGGGTGGAGGGGTGAGGAGTGAAGAAAGGGAGGGAAGAGGGGGGAGGGAGGTTGAGTCAGTGTGGGAATGGAGACGTGGCAGAGAGACGGGATGTTCACCCAAGAAAAACACTCCGGGCTACCCGGCGCCCAGCACCTATTTGTTCCACACAGCTAACTTAACACTTCTCAGAAAGTTCCTATAGTTTTCTCCCTATTCACAGGTGGGAAATGGAGGCAGAGATACAAGGTGGCTTGCTTAAGCCATTACAGTTTCAGGGAACAAAGCCTGTCATGTTGGTGCATGCCTGTCATCTCAATGCAAGAGCAGCTGGGGCAAGAGGTTTGGAATATATAGTGAGTTCCAGACCAGCCTGAACTACAGAACAAAAACTCTGTGCCAAAAAAAAAAAAAAAAACCCCAAGAAAATGAAAATATTAGCAGAGTCCAGACTGGAGGTGTGTCAGCAAGACGCCCCAGGCAACAGTCACACCAGGGCAAGCGTCTCCAGGCAGCCACACCTCTGCCAATGCACATTCCCATGTGCCCACCCACCAAGAAACAGCTGGATACATCAGAGACTCCTGCAGTCAGAACCAGGCTCCCAGACACATACTTGTGTGTCAGAGTCTGGGACCTTCACAGATATGCGTGCCACATGGTTACAAAGATGCTCGGGACCCACACAGCATCACAGACACAGGAATCAGTACACACTTCAGCACAGAGGCCTGTCTGAACATACACTGTGTGGCAGGGACATGACTGATGTCCAGGCTAGCCTCCTACTGGCCACCATCCACCTGTCTCAGCTTTCTCAGTGCTGGGGTGACAGATGTGCCCCGCCAGCAAGCTCTCTCCAGTAACTGTACACCTTTCAGTATAACCCACACAGACATAAATACAAATTCAGAAACATACAACTGGATAGAGTCACATACAGGAGCTGAGAATGTAGCTCACTGGCAGAGTACTGGCCTAGAAGCTCCCAGAGAGAGGCTGGGGACATGGCATGCTTGTCTACTATGTGCATAGCACCAACACTGCAGTAAAATAAGTAAAAATAATAAAAAAATCACAAGATCCCTCTACATTCCCCTGTTCCACACCTCTTCTCAGAACCACATAAAATCACAACTAGTCACAATTATAGGTACACAGCACATGTAGCTAGCCACTCACACACTTCCGCCAATTCATAACCTTCAGCATAGTGGCCTCCCTTGTTATACTTGTCATCCAGAGGGACACACAGCATCTCCCATACCCATCACACAATACCTCTCCAGGATTTACCCAGTTCTCCCCACCCCAACTCCCCCTGGACAGAGAGGCTCCACCTCTTATGCCTCCAGGGCCAGAGGAAGGGGATCCCCATCCCCACCCCTCTTCATCTCCCGTGGAAGCTGAGGCCCTGGGCTTCCTCCATCACTTAGGCCCAGCCCATGGGCTAGGCACACCAGGAATTCCTCCATCCTCTGCTCCCCCACCTCCAGCTGGCAGAGCACAGTGACTGCTTCTGCAGCTGCCTCCTGTGTTTCTCCCTCGGGGCTGCTCTGCTGGACAGCGGCCAGAGGCACTGGCACTTTTAGAGCCAAAGCCCTGCCTTGGCCCTGCCTCCTGCCTGGCCTTGGGTCCCCTCTGCCCCACACTGTTGCCTCCTTTGCCCCAATTCCCTGGCTGAGGCCTAGGGATGGGGGTGGTGGCAGGATTAGACAGAGGGGTTGTGGACCCTGATGCTGGGATGGGGGAGATGTTGAGGAAGGAACTAGGGTAGGTATGGGGCTAAAAGGCTAGGCAGGGTGGGAGGGGACAGGCTCACTGGAGGCCCTGCTGGAATTTACCCCTCACTGCTCCCCCTGCACAGCTGTTTATAAATTCCAGGCCGGGCCTTGGCCCCAACCCAGATTCTCCCTCTCAGTCCCATCTGTGGCCCAGTCTCCAAGCCGGGAGCTCAGAGGAACAAGCATGGGGCCCAGCCCTGTCTCTTCCTGGGACTCTCTAAACACCTCCTGTCCCCCACCCCCAGTCTCTGCCCCCTCTCCACCATCTCCCCTGTTCTATCCTCCTGGCCCGCCCAGACATGCGGCTCCAGTCTGCTCACACGTGTTTGCCAGTGCCTTCCCAACCCCACCACCAAACCTCAATGGAAAGAATGACAACCTCCTGCAGCTCCATTTACCTATAAAGGGATAATCAAAGGAGACCCCAGACCCCCCTTGGTAACTGAGAGGTGAAGGCCCAGCCCACCTCATGTATACCCTGGAGTCCAGGCATCAGACTCTTCCCTCACAGGGGTCCAGGCCTAGCCTCCTCCCTCACCCCGGGGCTCCCTTCTCACTCACCACGGCTCACTCTCTGTTTGGCACCTGACAGGATGCCAGGTGTGTCAATGATGCTGATGCTCTCCAGGACCTGGTTGGGGAGTTGGGCACACATAAACCTGGGGGGCGTGGAGACAGAAAGTCAGGGGTCAGTGGGAAGAAAGGAAAAAGAGAAGGGTCACTAAGGGTACCATGAAGAGAAACACGGGTGTAGAGACAGAAGTTCTGGAACGAAGGAAGTTCAGAGGAATCATTGGATCTCTAAAAAAAAAAAAAAAAAAAAAAAAAAAAACCCAGATCTGTGTCTGGGGCTATCCCGAATCACCGCTATAACCCTTGGGTTACCTTAATTTTTCCAGACGAGTATGAGAGGCACAGAGAGGTTAAGTCACTTGATTAAGGCTGCCCAGCATTCAGCGGCAGAGGCACAAATGGAACCCAGGCTCCCATAGGGAAGGTAGCAGATGCAGGAAGGGAAAGAGGTAGGCAGAAAGATGAGAATCAGAGCCGAGACGGACAGGAACGGTCTGGGATAGATGTCCCCTGCCCCGCCCCCCTCCTGGCTGGCAGATGCCACACCTGTTGAGGAAAGTGTTTCCAAAAGGATTGAGTTTGCGGAAGGGCTTCTCCGGGTCCACAACAAGAGCGTTGCCCGGCACAGTGCCCTCTGTCTCGCCATGCATGACAGCCACGAAGCAGTCGGTCGTGGGCTCTGGACCCACACGGGAGCCAGGGACCTCCTGCTCCAAAAGGTACTGGATGAAGCTGGTTTTGCCCGTGCTATACTGGCCGGCCACCAGCACCATGGGTTTGCCATCGAAGTCAGCATCTTCGAGGGCCGGTGAATGGAAAGCCCCGAATCGGTAGTGTTCTTCCAGGGGCAAAAGTTTTGTACGGTACAGCTCCTTGAGGGACGAGGTCACAGTGCGGATAGCCTCAGGTTGCTGGCCCCGAGCCCCGCCTTTCTTCAGCCAGCTGAACATGGTGATTTGGATCACTCAAGGAGACTATAGGGTGGAGAGCTTACCTGAAGGAAGAGAATGGGACTTAATGGAAGCCTGCTAGAGAGGGTGGGGAAATTGGAGGGGACCCAGTAATGGAAAGAGGGAGAGGGGCTAGCTTGGAGATTTAACAGTGGTATGGTTCAAGAAAAGGAAATTGGACAAAGAACAAAGGAAGGAAGGGGGGGGGGGACGGACGCAGGCATCTCTGAGCTGGATACATTCGAATCCATCCAAAATACCAGTACTTGGAAAGCTGAGACAGGAAAATCACAAGTTCCAAGTTGGCCTGGGCAACATGTGGGTCTCAAAAGACCCACATCCAAAGAAACTCATTCCCAAATCCATTCATCAATACCTCATACGTCCATCATTGGACATATTTTTACTGAAATGCTGGAGGATGGAGAAGCCCAAGAAAGGAGAGACAGAGGCTCCTAACTGAGGACCTGGGCACCCAGTCACTAATGATACCTGCAAAATTCTAGGCATTGGAAACTGATCACAAGGTCAGCAAAGGTTAGGGCAAGGCTAACTTTTGAGCTTCTTCATGAAGGACAGGCATCTTAAGCACAGAATGGCACGTGCAAAGACCCAAGGGTGTGGCAGGCTCTTAGGTGCTGGGAGCTGAGATTGTCTGGTGGGGACACAAAATGAGAAATGAGGCTTCAGAGGCTTCCGGGATGCATCCAGTCAGGAGGAGTCTTGGACATGAGAAAGTAACAGTATGATAAAGTCACCTTATTTCCTCACTGGGGGATTCTAGGCAGGGGCTCTACCACTGAGCCACACCCCCAGCCCCTCACTGGGGGATTCTAGGCAGGGGCTCTACCACTGAGCCACCCCCCTCAGCCCTGTGCTAACTCAATTTTTATTACTCTATCAGGTGGTTCCATCATTATCCCATTTCAATTTTTTTTTTTGAGACTGTGTCTCGTGTATTCTGTAATGGACTTGAACTCACTATGTAGCTGACGATGATCTCCAACTTCTGATCTTCCTAGCTCTACCTCCATAGATTCGTACTGGCATGCCTAGTTTTATCCAGAGTTGGGGCTAGAACCCAAGCCTTGAACCATGCTTGGGAAGCACACTACAACATCCTCACTGCTATCCACACTGTATTGAGCCTCGGAATGATAACAATAGCTTGTACAGAATCACTGAGCTAGAAAGCAGTTCAGTCGGGACTGGAATCTAGATAATCAGTCCTCAGAGCCTGTTTCCCATCCTAGGCCTCAAGAGCTTAGTTAGGGAAAAAAGTCATCACCATCCTTGTAGCAGTGAACACCCCCAAAGCCAGACTGTGGTCTCTATATACCCCCCATACCCTCAAAAGACTTTCAGTCACTGTGGAGTCTGGGGTGATGCCTCTTCTGGCTATCGATAATAGACTCTTTCCTCACTCTGTAAGTAGACATTAATTATTTGAGTGATCTCAAAGAACCAGCGTTCAGTCAAATTGGTGTCTCTAAATGTCATTCTTAACATTAAAAAAAAAGAGGGCTCCCTGGAGAAACAGCTGTCCCAGGGCTGGGGCCAGGAAGGCGCAATCTAATCCAGATCCGCTCAAAAACCACCCAGCCTAAAATGGCTCCCATTAGCCACTTTATATGGCCACTCATATGTGTATGAGTGTTTTCTAGGCACGTATGTCTGTGTACCATGTGCATACAGTGCCCTTGGAGGCCAGGAGAGATTATTGGATCCCCTGCACTGGAGTAACAGATGGTTGTGAGCTGCCATGTCGATACTGGAGATCAAACCTGGGTCATCTGGAAAAGCAGCAGCTAGTGCCCCTAACCCTTGAATCTGAGCCATCTCTCCACCCTTTCCTCCTTAGAAAAGATTCTCACTGTGTAGCTCTGGCTGGCCTGGAACTATGTAGACCAGACTGGTCTTAGATCCAGAGATCTGCCTGCCTCTGCCTCTGCCTCATGTCTTACGTTTGGCTCAAAGATGTGACAATCTAAGCATCAAAAAGAAAAAAAAAAACCCCACAAATCAAAACACTAAGCCATAAAATCATAGTGTCACAGAGAGGAGATAGAAAGAAAATAGATTGGAGAAATGAGAGGAGAATGAGAGGTAACGAAGGCGGGAATCTGTGACATAGACACGGAGAGGGGACCATGGGAGGGTCTCAGGCAGGGAGGCAGCTGAGGGACATCTCAGAAAGGACTGTTAAGGGTGGGTAAAGGGTCTATGCACTTGGTGAGTCAGGAGAGGGCTCTTGGGTGGCAAGAAAGACCAAGCAGAGCAGAAACGGGTGTGGAGGGTGGAAGGCCACTCCAAAGAGGGTGAGGAAATCTGGGAGAAGCGGGGGCAGGGTAGGGGGTGGCAACGGGAGATAGAAGGACTAGAAGAGGCTGGGAAAATCTGCGGAGTTTGGGAAGACTAGGGGAGAATGGAGGAGTTGGTGGTGGTGGGGTGTTCCTGGAGTAAGAGTGTGGAAATGGGGACTGGAAAGAAAGGACAGGGTACAGACTATTACTGGGGAGCAGGGGTGAGGGCTGGGGTTTAGGGAGCACTCACCAGGGACCTGGAGAGCACAGAGCAAGTTGTCTGAGCTCCGTCCCGTCCGCAGCAGAATGAGCCGGGTGGGGCTGCGCGGGAGGAGCCCCAGGCAGGGCGGGCCCGGGCCCCTCTGTCCCAGCCCGTGTCAGCATCGGGCGCCCCCTGGCGGTCACTGTGAAGACCTGCATAGGCTTGCGCGTGCGGTCCTTGATTCAAGCTGCGACTGATCCTCCCCATTTTTTTGTTTTAACCGCCTCCTCCCCCTAGTCTGTCTCTTAGCAAGTGAGTAGGCACTGGCTACAGCAGGTATATCAACAATTTGTCCTGTCATAGCGCTGCATGCCTATATTTTTCAATACTATTAAGACTGAGGTAGGAGGGTTGTAAGTTAGAAGCCAGCCTGTATTATTTGGCGGGATCCTGTCTTTAAAATAATTGTAACAACAGTAATTTTAAAATTAAGTGTATGGGTATTGGCAGACGCCTTTAATCTCATCATTCGGGAGACAGAGGCAGGCAATCTCTATGAGTTTGATGCCAGCCTGATCTACAGAGCAAATTTCAGGCCAGCCAAGGCTACTTAATGAGACTCTGCATCAAAACAAGCAAAAAATCGAAAAGCACCACCACCACCACCACAAAAGACTTGAGTGCATGTGGCTTAGTTGGTACAGTGCCCATCTAGGATGCATGAAGCCCTGGGTTCCATCCCCAGGACAGGATACACCCAGTATTAGTGGTACACGCATGCACTGTCAGACTGGTTCATATTGCATACATAACATGGCTTATTTTATTTTGGCCTTCTAAAATAGGGTCTTCTAACCAGGCAGTGTGGTGCCCACATTTAATCCCAATACTCAGTAAGCAGAGGTAGGCAGATCTCTGAGTTCAAAGCTAGCCGGGTCTCAAATTCCAGGGCAGCACAGAGAAATACTATCTCAAAAATACCAAGGGCTGGAGAGATGGCTCCGATATTAAGAGCACTGGCTGCTCTTCCAGAGGTCTTGAGTTCAATTCCCAGCAAGGACATGGTGGCTCAGACCCATCTATGAGATCTAGCGCCCTCTTCTGGTTTGCAGGCACATAATAAATAAATAAGTGGCCCAAATTAGCCTTAAGGATCCTCCTGCCTCCACCTCCCACATGCTGGGAGTACAGGTGCATGCTACCGTATCTACGAAGCAAATAGTTGCTTTTCTGAAAATGCTGCCTGCCTACTGCACATTGACCACAAGATTGTCACCATCTAATGGTTCACTGCTATCACTCACTCAGTGCCCAGTAGTTACTGGTTAGGGCACTATTGCTATTATTTTTATATGTGGTTTATGCATATTATGTACAAGTGTGTGCACCTGTGGGTATGTGCAGAAGCCAAAGAAACCTGTCCTCCTATATCAATGTTCAGGTTCTGCTCTTGCCACCACTGTACTGAGATAAGAGGTTTGAGGTAATATTTGGCTTTTATGTAAGTTCTAGGGACCAGGACTCAGGTGTTTGAACAGTTAAGAACTCTTATCTACAATACATGGTGCCATGTCTACAGCTTTTTTTTTTTTTGAGACAGAGTCTCACATTGCCCAGGCTAGACTAGAACCCACGATGATACAGAGGGTGAATTTAAAGTTTTAATTCCGTTGTTCTTGTTCAGAGTGCTGGGATCATAAGCATGTACCACCATGCCCAATTTATGAGATGCTGGGGATGGAACCCAGGGCCTCCTGCATACATAACCAAGTAACCAAGGTTTTTCTTTTTTCAATTTTATGTATTTATTTAAATTCATTAAAGTCACTTTAATTTTATGTATGTGGGTGATTGGCCTGCCTGTATGTTTATGCACCATGTACATACATGCAGAACCCTCAGAGACCAGAAGGTGTCAGATGCCCTGGTACTGAGTTACATATGGCCATAAGTTACCAAGTAGGTGCTGGGGAGCAAACCCAGGTCCTTTGCAAGAGCAGCCAGAGCTTTTAACTGCTGAGCCATATCTCCAACCCTTATTTATTTGTGTATTGAGATACCTTGGTCTCCCCCAAGTAATCAAGAATTACTCTAAACTTCTGCTTCTACCTCCCAAATGCTGGGATGACAGGCTTATAGCACCACACCCTAAATGTCTTTAAGATTTGTTTTATTTGTGTGCGCCTGTGGATTTATGTGTAATGTGTGCAGGAACCCAAGGAGACCAGGAGAGGGCATCATACCCCTGGAACTGGAGTTACACAGGCTGGGAACCATACTGGTGCTGGAAACCAAATCTGGTCCTTTGCAAGAGCAGTAAACACTCTTAACCACTGAGTCATCTCTGCAGCCCCATAAATGTCTTTATCAGCAAACTGCCTAAAACATGGTGCTGCTGCAGAGATGGTTGAGAACACTGACCCTAGACTAGACTGCTAGAGTCCCAATCCCACATGCTCTCCAGAGCAACGGTTCAGAGCATTTTCAAGTAAAGCCCACAGTATATAACTGAATATAGTAAGAACAGACAGTATTGGTTTCAGAGGCGGGGATTTCCAAACTACCTTCTAATAACAAAACAAAAACAAAACCCCTTACATTGGAGGGGGGGGTTGCATGTATGCCACTGCACATATGGTCAGAGAATGAGAGGGAGCCGGTTCTTCCCTTCTTAAGATAAGTTCCAACGATTAAAATTTGCATCCTGGAAAGTGCTGCATCCACTGAGCCATTTCACTGGCCCCACGGGGCTTAGAACATGGCCTAGAACCCACTAGACACTCACCCAACATAAGAAATTCTTCTCTATTGTCTTGGTCTCAACCCACCAATACCATTCCCAAAATAAAACACCCAAAAAACAACAGGGGCCAGAGGGGGCCTGAGTACAGTTTAAAAAAAAAAAAAAAAGGATCGGCTTTAATTTACAAGAGTTCTAGATGTACAGAATTTTCCCTTAAAAAAATCGTTATACACAATAAATACAGTACAAAAAAAATCTTTATCTTACAGTACTAGTTTTGTCTCCGAGATTTCAAAACGTGGCGTGGTGGGAATATAGGGAAGACGGCTTGGGAGAAGGAAGGAAGACCTCGTGTCTTGTTCCTCTGGAGGGATGGGGGTGGGGGGAATCTCTTACTCTCTCTCTCGTGCATGTATACACACAGGATGACTCAGGTGTGTATGCACGTTATAGATGGGACGCAGGTACTTTGGGACACTGGCTTGAGTCCTTGCTTCCTAGTTTTCCAGGCTCTGTGGGCAACGGGAAGAGAGCCAAGCCTGTCTGAAGGCCTCCCACAGTTCTGTGCGCCCCAGACAGTGATCCATGAAGCCAATCAGACAAGGCCTCATATTTAGATGTTACCAGTGCATCAACCCAGTAGCCCAGTCATGGGAAACCGAGACTCATTCTTATCCCCTGGCCTGTCCAGTGCCAGGGAGACATTGTACATTACAACCCCCCCTTCCCCTAGAAAGCCCACGCCCCATCCCAACTCTCTAGCCAACGTGGAATCAAGAGGGTGGGGAGGCCTTTGTGACTCAAATAACTTAGGCAAGAATTGTCAGGGGAACTGGTTTAGTGTCCCCTTAGAGGTGGAGGTCAGCTGCCAGGCTGCTCCCCTGGAGGTGGGGTTTGGGGTACCCGACAGGGGCTGCAGGAGCAGCCCAGTGTTATCTGTTCAACGTCCTGGCACCCAGGCCACCGTTGTGACTGGAAGGTGGAAAGGCTTCTGGCCTGTGCAGGGGCACTGGGGATGTAGGGGTGCCAGGCGTGGGCCCTGTATGGGGATATGGGGTTGCAGGTGTCCGGCCAGGGGCCTGCTGCAGATTAAGGATGCTGTCAATGGCACTCTGCAAATGCTCAGTAAGTGTATCGTCCTGCGGGCTGTCACTAGAGAAGCTGGCCTGGTCCACATCAGGGGACTCGGACTTGCGTCGTTTGGCGGGGGGCAGCGCCGGTGCTTCCCAGCTGGGTTCAGTGGGGCCCTGGCTGGTGGCAGAGGCTGGGGTTTCTGGGGGTGGTGGGCCGCCCTTCAGAACACGCTGATACAGTTCATCCTCCACAGCAGCCAGCTCACGGATCAGTCCGCTGGTGGCCTCGTCCACCTTGGCAGGCAGTGGGGTAGGGCTGCTTGCGCCCCGCGGCCGTCCCTGTGCACCCTCAGCAGCACCTGGGTCGCCCACGTTCTCACGGTATGTCTTGCGCAATGGTAGGCGTGGGCAGGGCGGGGGCACTGTGGGTTTGCGTGCTGTGGGCGGGGGATGGTCCAGAGTGCCATTCATCTGGGCCTGCGTGGCAGGCGGAAGTGGGGGTGGAGCCGGGCGTGGTGGAGGCTCTGCCCCTTTTGCAGGTGTAGGTGAAGGCAAGGGCTGGTGCACAGGGTCCAGGGCAGTGTTGTGCACCACCTTGCTGAGCCCTGCTTCCTGCTTGATCTTGAGCTTGAGGCCAATGCGGCTGCGGGCCTCATAGGTCTTGATGGGTGGCCGGTTGCGGGAGGGCATGGGGCCATCCTCATCTGCGTCCAAGGATGAGGCGGCAGAGGATGAGGATGAGGATGTTGATGATAAGGAAGATGATACTCGGGCCCAGGTCACTGAAGGGGAGCCACCAGCCCCGCCGTGTCGGATCACTAGCTTGGTGGGCAGGTGAGGAGGGGGCTGGGCAGAGGTTCCAGATGTGGAAGATGAAGATGATGGGCCATGGCTGGGGAGCCGGTGACCCTCGGAAGACACTGGGACAGGGAAGCCAAGGGAGCGAGAGGAAGACACATACTCATCTGTGGAGTTGGGACAAAAAAAAATTCTCAGTGTTAGTAGCTAAGTCAAGAGAGGTACTTGTACATTGAATATCTTATCTTCTGGTCCAGGGCAACACCAGACCAGCGGTTCTCAAATGTGGGTCACCACCTTTTTTTAGAGTCAGACCATCCTTCCATAGGAGTTGCATATCAGATATCCTGCATCTCAGATATTTACTATTTATTCTAACACATAACAGTAGCAAAATTACAGTTAAGAAGTAGCAACGAAAATAATTTTATGGTTGGAGGAGGTCACCCACACATGAGGAAGTGTATTAAAGGGTCACAGCATTAGGAAGGTTGAAAATTACTGGTCCAGGCTGAGCATATTTTGGGTTACCAAACTCTTCAGGGTCCCTTTATCAAGGACTCCCAGGCCCTCCCTCAAGCGCCACTGCCTTACCAGGGTTACATGTGTGTGAAACAAATAGCAAGAATTTAAAAGAAAAAGTGTAGTCCTAGGCCTTCATCTGTTATTCTGGCTACTCAGGAGGCTGAGGCAAGAAAATCTACAGTACAAAGGCCAGCCTGTGCTCAGCGAGACCCTGTCTCAAAAAAATAGATAAAACCAAAACAAAACAGGATTAGGGAATGGTTCAGCAGTAGACTTCCGGCCTAGACTCCCCCAGTGAGGGGCTGGGGCTGTGGCTCAGTGGTAGAGCCCCTGCCTAGAATCCCCCAGTGAGGGGCTGGGGCTGTGGCTCAGTGGTAGAGCCCCTGTCTAGAATCCTCCAGTGAGGGGCTGGGGGTGTGGCTCAGTGGTAGAGGCCCTGCCTAGACTCCCCCAGTGAGGGGCTGAGGGCATGGCTCAGCAATACAACTCTAGTCTAGCATGTTCCCAGTGCCAAGTTTAAACACTAGCACCTCAAAAACAAACAAATGTTCCAAGTTATTTCCTTGTTTTGTGATATACTAGGCACGTGCTCCTATAAGGCTGCCCACAGACCCTGGCTGGCTATTTATAGCTTTGATTTATCCAATGTTACCCATCAAGAGTTGTACTAAAAACTTTTTTGTTACAGGGTCCTTCCCAGAGCCAACAGGGATACTCAGAAGATACAAGGTATCACATCTCCTTCCTAAAGGCAGAAAGCTCCAAGAACACACCTCAAGGGATTCAGAAAGATTATACACTTGTTGAGTATATAACAAGGTCCAGGACTGAGGTAGGGGGAAACAGAACGGTGGATTTTTATTTTTATTTTTTTCAAGAAAATAATGGTACTCAAACGTGGGAGAGAGCTTAAGGGGAAATTTAGAAAAGCTAGGGCCTGGGGTGTGGCCACATGCCTTCCTTGAGGAAAGGATAAGACCTGTAAGATGCTTAATGTGCAAAAAAGGAAGAGGGAGGGCTAGTTCATAGGGTGGTGCAGGTGCAGAGTGGGTGTGGCTGGGTTGAATCTCACAGGAGATACTGCAGAGGCAGGAGGGGCTCCTGCGCCCCCTGGTGACAATAAAAGGTAAGGCCACTCAACACAATCCTTGATTTTGTTCTTAGACTAACTAGGCTGTACTCAAACTCACAAAGATACCTCCTGCCTCTGCCTCCCCACGCACCACCATATCAGGTTGCTTGCTGAGAATTCCAGAAGCAAAGTAACGTGATAAGTAAGTGATGCCCCTCTCCTCTCACCAGGCTTCTCCTTGGCGAGCTGCTTATCCAAGGCAAGGGTGGTCTTCTCCTCCTGAATGAACATTCGGTCAATCATAACCATCTCCGCAGAGGGACTGACTCTCTGTGGTGGGGTGATATGAAGGACACATGAAAAACAAGTTGGGGAAGTTTGTGACTGGTCAGTCTCAGACCATCTACCTCCTTCCCGGCTAAGGAGAGACCCCCAACCCTGTCCAGAAGCAGTCAAGGGCAGTTTACAAGCAGGAGAGGGACCCCAGAAGCTTGAGAATCTTACCCGGGACTCTTCTAGAAGCAAAAGCCGGTATTTATTGAGCATGGCTTGGGTGCGCTTGAGGAGCTGTGTGGAGACAGTCTCAAATTCTTCATCCACTGAGGGAAGAAAAGCCACACGGGTTGGGAGATGAGTATTTGGCACAGGGCACCTGTGGCCAACTGGGAAATGCTCACCCTACTCCATGCTCTGCAGCCTGAACACCAAGGGCTGGCTGCTGAGCTGAGGGTACTTGAGGGCACAGGAAGTGAACAGTGGTGAGGCCTCACCTTTGTGGTAGTCGTTGGGGGAGGGGAGGGCACCCTGGTAGACGTGGTAGGGCAGGAGGCGATGGAGGGCGTCTTCAAAGGAGGGAAAGGCTGTCTTGTAATCGGGGTGCAGGACGGAGCCCTGGTGTTTGTGAAGATGTTCCAGGAAGCTGGGAGTGGGGTTAGACCATATACATAGAGCTGGGGGTGAGGGCCAGAGAAACTGATCCTGGACCTCAGCCCTGGGCTATAAACTCAAGACTGCAAAGGAGGGTGGCGCCAACCTGGCTCCCTGTGTTCCACTTGTCTCATGGCTTTCCTGGCCATGGATCAAAGTTAACAGGTGACAGAAGAGAAAAGAGAAGCCTGGGAAAGTGATGGGGACATTATTCCTTGAGCATCTGGTGGGAACTTTAAGATCCATGCTGTTCTGTTTCCTGCCACCAGGGGGCAGGACCTCTCCACTACACACTAAGAAAGTGTGTAGGGTGGGGGCTGCCTACAAGGGTGTTAGATTCTAAGAGCTTGTTTTATCTCTCAGTTGTGGTTTTCCCCATCACATGACAATGTCCCCCACCAGACAAGCCTTGAAGCAGCACCCACCCATCCAGCACCATTGAGCAGATCTCCAGCCTGCTTGACCTCACCCAACAGGCAGCCATCTCTCCACCTACTCAACTTATGAGTAGGTTTTAGGTTTTACTCCCTAAAAGAACATCATTACCCATCTTCTCTGACCCTCAAACTTATATGCGCTTAACTCACATGCCCATCTGGACACCCTTGGCTTCTATTCACCCATCCACTTTCTACCTGGCTCTTCCCCACCACATTTGACAAGCTGGATGGAATAAACAATGACCACCCCGACATCAAACTGTAGGTAGAAGAACCCAGGGCCTAGTGCACTACAGCGTCTTAAAGCCAGCAGCCAGCCAATGTCCTCTACTGACCTCATTTCGACCATTCCCTTAGCAGAGGGGAAACTGAGGTCACGAGGGAATGCACACAAATATAGAGAGTTGGAGCTGGGACTTTGTGGAGGGGTCGGGGCAGGTGCCTGTTACTCACCAGGCTTCTTTGCTGGGCTGCAGTAAGGGCTGTTTCTTCAGGCTGCATAACTTGCTGTTGTACTGTGGAGGAAGGAAAAGTGAGTGACAGGAGGAAGGCTTCTCTGTCTCTTCAGTCTATGTCCCCCCTCTAGCCAAGGACACAGGCGGTAAATGGTGCTGGAGAAACCTGGCGGGGAAAGCGTGTCATATGCTCGTGTCTTGGTTGGCCCTAACTGTTAACTTGACAGAGCCTAGAGTCACCTTCGCGAAGCCTCAACTGATGTCTGCCCTTTGGAGATCATCTTGATTAAATGATGCAAGAAGGTCCAACCCTTTTGTGCATGGTGCCGTTTGTAGGCGGGTGGTCCTAAGCTTTGTAGGAAAGCTAGCCTAGCAAGAAAATAAGTCCGTGAATGAACAAGCCAGTGAATGAGCCAGCGAGGAGCAAGAAGCATTCTTCCATGGTCTGTTTCAGTTCCTGCCCTTCAGCAATGGACTCTGACCCAGAAGTGTAAGCCAAAATAAATAAAACAAACAAACAAAAACCCTCCCTTCCCCTAAACTGCTTTTGATTATAATCTTTGTTTTGTTTATGGTTTTTCAAGACAGGGTTTCTCTGTGTAGCCCTGGCTGTCCTGGAACTCTTTCTGTAGACTAGGCTGGCCCCAAATTCGCAGAGATCCACCTGCCTCTGCGTCCTGAGTGCTGGGACTAAAGGTATGCGCCACCACCTGGCTGGTTACTGTCATAGCAACAGTTAGCTAACGGGACAACCTGTAAATCCAGCACTGTGGAGACTCGGGTGAGAGCCAAGGCCCACCACAGATACGGAGCACCACTGTCCCCCATCTCAAGGAGGAAGAGGCAGGTGGATGTCTGTGAGTTTACCGTCAGTCTTGAATAGAGACCTCATTTCAAACCAAAGAGGGAGGGAAGGAGGTGTCTGTGAGTTCAAGGCCAGCCTAGTTTACACAGGGAATTTCAGACCAGTAGGGGGCTACAAAGTAAGGCCCTGCCTCAAATAAAACAGAGAAGGGGGGAAAAAAGGAAGGAAGGAAGGAGGAAAATCTGCTTGGGAGATATGGCCTAGGCTGCGGGAGAAAAGGGTGCCCTCCACCTGTCCCTGCTTTACACCAGCCCAGGGCAGGTCCTGACTGTTGGCCTTTGAATTTCACTATCATTAATATCCTTCTTTGTCTCCTCTCCCCCTCTAGAGAATCTAGTTTCAATATACTTAACTGGTCTGCCCAAACTTCTTTACCATGCCAGAGCTCAAATCCAGAGGTTTGTGCAAGCCAGTGCTCCATTCCCAAGCCACGCCCCCAGCCCCTCACTGGGGGATTCTAGGCAGGGGCTCTACCACTGAGCCACACCCCAGCCCCTCACTGGGGGATTCTAGGCAGGGGCTCTACCACCGAGCCATGGCCCCACCACATCTAAATTGCTGTATTGGTGGTTCACCCCTGCCCCTAGCTAGCCCTTCTCACTACTTTAGCTACCTTTGCCCAGTGTCTCATGTCCATCTCCCTCTCTAGTTGCTCCGAGGCTCCTTACCTGCAGTGCTGGGGGCTTCCCTGGCCCAGACACAGCAGCTTTGGCCACACTCAGGGTTGGAAGATTGCTGGAGAAAGCTTTGTTTTCAGCAGGAAGTAGAGGAGGGAGGCCTAGGGTGGAGAAAAAAAGGGGAGAAGACCCAGGGGTCACCAGCATGACCCAGGGGTCACCAGCATGAAGGCCCTTCCTCCATTACGGAGCGCCCTTCCCATTCCATAGCCTTCCCACCAACGCTTTATTCCAGAAACACAGTCTACCCTCTTCCATCTAGTGGTACCAGGAGGGTGGAGCCAACATCCTGGGCTCTGGCACACAGCCGGTCCACCCAACCCTAAGGCTTGACAGGCTCCTCCCCCTACCTGTGGTGGCCATAGGTGTGGAGGCTGGGGCATGGCTGGAGGTGGCAGGAGTTCCAGGTGGTGCCTGTCCACTGACTAGCACAGAGGCAGGAGGACTGGAGAGTGGCCCCAGGGTGGTAGACGTCTGTGGGGTGGTGGGGGTGCCACCAGCCTTATTCTGGAGGATAATCCCAGATGGCACCTGAGGAAGGGCGGATAGTTGAAGGGCGGGGCATGGGACTGCAGTGGGGGTGGCCAGATGCACAGGGACATGTAGTAAGGAGGGCAGGGCAGGGCAGGGGGCTAGTTTGGGAAGTTAGGTGTCCCTACTGATGGTTACCTGGTGGAATCTTTCCAGAAGTGCTTTTGGCTGAGGAAGCGCTGGAAAGGGGGCAGTTACCATCTGGAAGGTCCGTGGTGGTGGTGGAGGAGGTGCTGTGGGCTCAGGGACCATGTGGAGGGCTGGTGGCGGAGTGGAGGACTTATGGGGTCCCTGGCCCGGTGGGAATTGGAGCTGGAAGTCAGGGGGTGTGGGAACTGGCAACCTGGTAGAAGGCTCAGAGGAGGAGGCCACAGTGGAAGGGGTGGAGGCAGGAGGGAGGTGGGAGGTTGGGGGCAGTGGGCCTTCAGGGGGCTGGGATGGGGGTCGCAGAGGAGGCTGGGGTGGGCCTGGGGCCGTGGGGGCTGGGGTGCCGGCTGGTGGTGGGGCACCCAATTGATTCTGGATGACAAAGATACCAGGCAAAGTTGGGGGAGCCTGGGGTGGAGGGCAGGGGTGCAGGGTGGGCTCCAAGGGTGGGCAGCTAAGGCTCTGGGGCTGGGATGGAGGGCGTGAGTGGGGTCTTGAAGGTGGGCGGGAAGGGGGCCTGGCAGGGTGTGGGGAGGGCATGTGGGGACTGTCTCCCAGGGGTGCCTGGTGAGGTAGTGATGGGGAGGAGGCAGGGCCAGGGGCTTTTAGTGGCGCAGCTGCAGGAATCTGTGTAGAAAAGGGAAACAGAGGCAGAGACAGGCTCAGATCAACCTTGGCTTC
The DNA here is from genome assembly GCA_033318265.1 of Phyllotis vaccarum. Classification (NCBI taxonomy): domain Eukaryota; kingdom Metazoa; phylum Chordata; class Mammalia; order Rodentia; family Cricetidae; genus Phyllotis; species Phyllotis vaccarum. The sequence goes on from JARWLC010000018.1 coordinate 13,265,896, forward strand.
CACTTTCCCAACACACTGTACTGTAACTCCACCCACCCTTCACCCAGACCTCAGTCATCCTACCCAAAGGCTCCACTCTCTGCCTACAAAGGCAGGACCCGATGACCACCACTCATTTATCTCACAGCTCCCCACCTCACCCAGCCACTCCTGCATCTTCTCCTAACCACACACCTCTGTCAACACATGTCCCCCACCCTACTCCGATCTCCCCTGTGTGCCCCACCCCTACCCGGCAGATGAAGGCAGGGTGTGCGGGTTGGCAGCAGCAGAAGAAGCAGCAGCAGGGACATTAGAGGATGCGGGGCGGGGAGCACCACGAGCTGCTGAGCAGGCGGCAGAAGCGCAGCACAGGGAGGTGCTTGCATGACATTACACAGACACCACTCAGGACATGTGGCTGCTGGCCACCAGCGTGAGAGGCTTCATACCCCAGGGGCAAGGACAAGAGGACAATAGGAAGTGGCCAACCGTGGGAGATGGGTGTGTAGGGTGGTGTATTCCAGGCACTATGCTTGGGTCCTGGGTTCTGTTGCCTGCTTCCCTGTGCCCGTGACCCCAGCTGCATGTTCACCTTTGTATGTGTGTAGCAGCAGTGCTAGGCAGAGTCCAAGCCATCAGCCATCCCATCCAGTCTGCACCTACACCAGTGCACTTTCCACCTAGGCAGGCCTTGGCCACAGTTTTGCCCCTCAGGAATGCCATCCTTAAGTCGTGAGTACAGCAGGCACTATGTAACCAGTGAGCTCCAGCTGTAAACCCAAGACTTGGCCAGGACCTAGAGCACTGACGTGGCCACCAGCACTGGCTAATGAGGTGTCTCACAATGTGCTTGCTCTCATTTATTTCATGGATAAGTGGATAGAACTGACAGCTGCAGAGGGAGTTTGCCACAAGGTGATGTGGGGGCTTGAACTGTAGGCCCTCACATGGTTCCCACCTTGCTCAAAGCCTCTACCTCCCGAGACATTGGGCTAGCAAGATGGCTCTGTAGGTAAAGCCTTGCTACCAAGTCTGATGAGTTTGATCCCCAGACCCTACATGGTGGAAGGAGAAAACCATCTCCCACAAGCTGTTCTCTGCCCTCCGTGCATGGTCTGTGGCATACACATGAGCACACCCACACACAAAGACTCAAGACGAGAGAGCCTGAGGGCTCTCTCATTCTACCCTGCTGGTTCTCAACCATCCTAATGCTTCGACCCTATAATACAGTTCCTCATGTTGTGGTAACCCCCAACCATACGATTATTTTCATTGCTGTTTCATAATTAATTTTGCTACTTAATGAATGAGTATCTGTTTTCCTATGGTCTCAGGAGACTCCTGTGTAAGTGTCATGTTGTGCTCCACATGTTGAGAACCGCTGTTCTATACAGAGAGGTGTTCTTATAGCTCAGCATTACTACCTGAACCTCTGCATGGTGTCAGTCCCCTATGTATCTGGCCTCTAAGCCTGGGACACTTTGAGCAACCCCCCAAGCTTAGCTTTCATTAACTTTTGGCAACTAAGCAGTAAAATACATATAAAACAAACTAGATCACTAACTGGCCTCGACATCCCTACAGCCATGCCAGCGCCAAGCAGAGGGCACAGTAACAGCTCTGGGGCTGGCACACCATGAAAGGGACCGCTTGCTCTGATGATACCTACTGAGGCACATTCCCAGTGAAATGAAGCTTTGAACTCATGTTGGTAACATGTCTACTATGGGTTAGAAGGCCAGCACTACATCAACAATAGTACAGTGGTTCAAGGGCTGCAATCCCAGCACTTGGGAGCCAGAGGCAGGAGGATCAAGGAATTCAAGGTTATCCTCAGCTAAACAAAATAAACATTGAACTTACTTGTGCCTTCTCCAGGAACATGCAAATTGGAAGGGGCATAAGGATGGGGGGGGTGAGGGAGAAGTATCTACTTGCAAGGCAAAGTAGAGCTTTAAGATGCCCTTTAAGGATTTTAAATCTTTAAAAATTGTGTGTGTGTGTGTGTGTGTGTGTGTGTGTGTGTGTGTGTGTGTGTGTGTGTGTGTTTTACCTGCATGTATGTCTGGGTCACAGAGGACACTGGATCCCCTGGAACTGAAGTCATGGATTGCTGTGAGCTCCCTTTGGGGGATATTTTGGATTGGTTTTTCCACTCTTTCCACAAATAATATTTTTTGCTTTTTGAGACAGGGTTTCTCTGTGTAGACCTGGTAGCTCTGGAACTTACTTTGTAAACCAGGCTGGCCTCAAACTCAGAAATCTACCTTCCTCTGCCTCCCAAGTGCTGAGATTAAAGGTGCGCACCACCGCCCAGCTTAATTTCTTTCAAACAGTAAGAAGGGGCTGGAGAGATGGCTCATGAGTTAAGAGTGTTTGCTACTCTTCCAGAGGACCCAAGTTTGGCTCAACACCCAAACTGGGCAGTTCACAACCACCTGTAACTCCAGCTCCAGTGTACCAGACACCTCTTATAGACTTGGACATGCGCACCACATGCACAAACCCACACAGACATAATTAAAAATAACAGAACCATTTATAAGAAGAGTAAGGGGATCTGAGACTTTCAATTTGGTCAAAGAGTGTTGCCTAGAGCGCATAAGGCCCGGGGTTCTAGGCCCAGCACTGGAGTGAAAATGCACACAAGAAGAAGGTTGGAGATAATGATGAAGAATTGAAAGGCTACCCTGGGCTAGGGAGTGAGCTTGAAGTTAGCCTAGGCAACTTCGAGACACTGAGATGGCTCAGCAGTTAAGAGGGCGGGTATTCTTCCAGAAGACCCAAATTAAGGTCCCAGCACCCTTTACTCCAGTTCCAGGGGATAGAGCGGCATCTTCTGAGCCCACCCCCACCCAGATATGCACATGGTGTGGAGATATTTATATGTAGGCAATCACTCATATATACAAAATAGAACTAGCTTTGTAGGCCAGGCTGGCCTTGAACTCAGAGATCCACCTGCCTCTGCCTTCTGAGTGCTGGGATTAGAGGTGGCTGGCTCAAAATAAATAAATCTGGAAAGAAAGACAATCCCAGTACTTGCTCACAGGGATATCCACTGTGGCCATATTTACAGTAGGCAATCCAGAGTATAACCTCTTGTAAGGAGAGATTAGTGTCCTGGTACATAAGAAAATCCAATCCTTTTCACTATCCTAAACGCCTTTCCAGTGAATGGCCACACGGGGGCTCAGAAGAGCTAAGTGAAATAAGACTATAGTGCTGGTTTATGGGGGAAGGGGGGGGAGTGTGATGGCACAGTGGACCTCACACCTGTCCACAAGCCTACAGACCCAAATTCAAATCTACCTGGTGGGAAAGGAGAACAGACTCTTTTGAGGTGCACTCTGCCACATGTGTGCTCGCACATACATACATACACACACAATACATACACACACATATATACATACATACATACATATATACATGCATATATATACACACACATATACATACACACACATATATACACACATATATACACATACTTATATACATACATATATATACATATATACATACATATATACACACATACATACATATACACACGTGCATACATATATACATACTTATATACATACATATATACACATACTTATATACATACATATATACACACATATACATACATGCACAATATATACATATACACACATACATACATATATACATACTTATATACATATACATACATATATACTTACACACACATATATATACATACATACACACATATATATATACAAAATAAATTTAAGAATACATTTAAGTCCAGTTGTGTTGGCATACACTTTGAATCCCTGCACTTGGGAGGCAGAAGTAAGTGGATCTCTGTGAGTTCCAGGACAGCTAGGCAGAGAAACCCTGTCTAGAAAAGCCAAAATAAAAATACATTTAAAACATTAAATTGGGGCATAAAACTGAATCAAGCAGCAGCCCTGTGTACATGCCCATAATTTTCTAGCTTTGCAAATAGCTCGACAGTGGCACAAAAGTAGTCTGTACAATAGTACAAAACAATGTTTGTTTGGTTTTGTTTGCTTATAATCGGACTAGCTTCTGACTTCCAGTATCTTCCTACCTTCAGGATGCTTTGGATATACATGACATTGGACTGATACAATAAGAGAAAAATCCTTCCCCACAGATGTAATAACTGCATTAAAACCTTAGGAGTCTTTAGGCAGAGGTAACACGGAAAACCTAGTCTCAAAGGATCCAAGTTAGAAAAACATAGGGTTTGTACCAAGGAAAAGCAAGTACTAAGGAAGACATTGACAATGGCTGGGGAGGTGGCTTGGTTAAGAACACTGGCTGCTCTTCCAGAAGACCAGGGCTTGATTCCCAGCACTCACATGGCAGCTCAACCCTAACACCCTCTCTTGGCCTCTGCAGGCACCAGGCATACATGTGGTGGACAGACATGCGTGCAGGCGAAATACCTGTATACATAAACAGTAAATAAAATAGTTAAAAAAATCTTTTACTACCAATCTCTAAGACATCCCTGTGTCTTACACCACTCTCTACCTCACCTCCTTATATTTAATCCCCACCCACATCATCCCAGGATTAGTGAATTCCCAGAAGAGATCATATGTCACTTCCGAGACTAGGTCAAAAAGCAAACTTGGACTCCCATCCACAACGGTTCTTACTTCTCATCTGCTGTGGAGAAGCCAACCATGGCTTGCTGTGACCTGTCCTTTGGACACCCACACAGGCTGAACTAGTGGGAGGAAGGTTCACTGCCCTCAGCAAGCCTTTACACGACCGCCACCCTACCTGACTGACATCTTATTCTTGAGTCTAATGTAGCTCAGGCTGGCCTGGATCACTGTGTAGATTAGAATGGCTTGAACTCTGCCTGCCTCAGCCTTCTATGTCCTGGGATTCAAGGATTGAGCCATGCAGGCGAAGCTGGAGCTCACTCCAAAGTGCAGGATGACCTTGAACCTCTGGTTCTCTCTGCCTCTGATTCCCAAAAGGGTAGGCAGGCTTGCAAGTATGAGCCACCACAGCCAGCTGCCTGGCTCCTTTTGGTTAAGAGCTGACTCAGTGTTGGCCAGGCCTGGTGTAAGAACACAGCACACATGAGTTTACATACATGTCCTAACTCTGTAAAGTAGCTGCTGTCATCATCCTTACTCAAGAGGAAACCGAAGCACAGAGAAAAAAAATTGCAGGGCCAAGAAGAGTTGGTAGAAAATGCCAGGGCTCTCCCCTCCCCAACACTCCACGGTTCGCTGACCATGGTTCACCAACTACACACATCTGCCAGATAGGGACACTCATGGACTGCAGCTGGCATTGATAAAGTATAAAAGAACAGAGCTGGAGGGCTGGCTTGGTGATTAAGAGCACCTATTGCTCTCTCAGGATCCAGGTTCTTTCCCAGCACCTGTATTGGGTGGGTCACAATAGTCTGTTACTCCAGCTCCAGGGAATCCAAGGCCTCTGACCTCTGAGTGTACATTCCCACATGGAGATACACACACCTACACAAGAGCTGGAGGTTTTGACCACAGCAGACACAAGCAAGCTCCTACTATGTGTGGAGGACACACTAGGTTACTGATTCAACCTAAGCTCTCTCCCCCACCTTTAATCTACATAGAAGAAACATGTTCAAGTGTATACAGCAGGCAGTCTGTATGTAAAATCATAGCTGTTTGAGACCAAGTCGACACTGACTGTGCCATCCAGACCCTTGCTAATACACAACCGGTTCTAATTTCCACCTTTCCTCTGGTCCTTCTTTATAAAAAATAAAAATAAAAATAAAAAAATTCAAGATCTGCCTCTCTAGAATAAAAGGGAAGCCCACCTAAACTTCTAATGTGCTTACAATCCACATGAGACCAAAGGCTCCCTTTCCTCACATGCAAAGAGCATCCATAAATCAACAAAACACGGACCAAGAACCAATTGTTGAAAATAGCAAAGAATATGAGCAATTTCATAGAATAGCTCCTAAATATTATACACACACACACACACACACACACACACACACACACACACACACACACACACACACACAAAGACTTAAAAATCAATACAAAGCACCTGTCACATACATTTCAGCTGTCTCTCTGGCCACCTCAACAAATTAGTGAGGCCAGTAGGAGACAGGTGCCCATTACACTGTTGACAAAATTAAATTAAATCACACAAGGCAGCTTGGAGATATCATTACAATATAAAGTCACACACCATTTAGACTCAGAAAACTAATTCTAAGTTATGTGTGGTATAGACTTGTGTGCCTGGCAACTTCAGACTCTGAGGTTTAAACTGGACAACTTAACAAAACTCTGTCTCAAAATAAAAGTGTTCAAAGAACTTGTGATGTATCTCAGTAGTAAGTGCTTGCCTCAAACTCACTAATGGGGAGCTCGTGGCAGAACCCCTGCCTAGAATCCCCCAGTGAGGGGCTGGGGTGTGGCTCAGTGGTAGAGCTCCTGCCTAGAATCCCCCAGTGAGGGGCTGGGGGTGTGGCTCAGTGGGAGATTGCCTGCCTAGCACACACAAAGCTCTCAGTTCAAAGCCAGACCACAAAACAATTTATCCTGCAAAGTACTACCCACACAAAGCCATTATCTGTGGCTTTGTTCATAACTAATAAAAACCGGGAGTGACTTTAGAAGTTCACCAACAAGGAGTGGATAAAAAATAACACATTCACACAATGGTCTACTACACAGCCACCAAGGTCAAGTTTAAACAATAGATACAAGTGTGAACCTAGGCACAGCATGCTATTGCACCTTCTAAAACTGGAAGACAGTGTTCATGGGTGTGGTCATGCTCACATGCACACCGAAAGGAAATTCAAGAGCCCTGTTCAGTATGGTTCTTCAGGTTGCTGCTGAGACAGGGTCTCCTGTAGCTCAGGCTGGCCTCCAATTCCCTATATAGCTAAGAATGACCCTTAGCCCTGTGTGACTTGTGTATGTCTAAAGCTAGACTCTCCCTGGACTGGCCCTGCTCTCAAATGTGCACTGTGGCCAGGGGACATTCAAGGAACACGAGGGTGAAGAACAAAGGAGAATGTTTCCCAAGGCAGCAGGACAGAGGCAGGCAGGGCAGAGCAGAAAAGGCTGTGCGAGGAGGCCAGGCTGCCAGAGTGCATCTACCTGGGGAGCCGGAGCTGGGGAAGCCTGGCTGTCGGGGGTCTGAGCTCCTTGGGTCACAGGTGTGGCCAGGGCTGGGTCTTGGGCAGGAGGCGGGGCGCTGACTATGACGGAGGCAGGCACCGAGAGGTGGGGGCCCTCTGTAGAGAGGGGCTGCTGGCTCCTCTCCTGCAAGGGGCCACCCACACAGGGTCAGAAGGCCCCCAGAGGCCATGGGCTCCCATCTGAGCCTGCCACCCCCTCACAATCTCCCAGGGGAACTGTAGGCAAGAGGTGCAGGGTAGACAGACCCCAAAACCTCTGTCCTGAGTGTTCATTCTATCCACCCATGTAAGCATACTCCCTTGCTGAGTCACTCTCTGTCAGTTGACCAAATATGCCACCTGTCAGTCTGCCAACCCCATCTCTTGTCAGACAACCGAGGAACCCTGTGGGCATCCCTGAGAGCTCCCTCTAGCTGCCTCAGCTCAGCTCTTTGTGCCATTCAACCTCCTTCCCTCCCTCAATGCTCCCTCATACCTGGGGCAGAAACATCTGGAGGGAATCCTGAGTGAGGATGGCCGTTGTGGCCGCAGGGGGCGGCTGCCCCAGGACTATCTTCTCTGGGCTGGCCTGAGGAGGAGTGGCCTGAGGCTGGGTGGCCGCCTGTGGAGTAGGGGCCTGTGGAGGCTGTTGTTGTGCCTGTGGCTGCTGGAGACCCAGGGGCAGTGATGTGGTGACTGTAGGGGGCACCTGGGTGGCTGGCTGAACTGCCAGAACAGGCGTGGCCTCCCCAGTGGCAGCAGCTGGGGTGGTGGGCTGCACCAGAGCATCAGGGGTATTGAGCATGGCCACAGCACTGGGGGGCAGAGTGACGCCCTGGAGGACGGTAGTGGCGGTGGAGCCAGTGGGGGCAGGCTGGCTCTGGGTGGGTAGGCTGCCAGTGGCCAGCGACACAGGCATCTGGAAGAGGGCAGGCTGTCCCACTTGGATGGGGGCTGCAGAAAGGATGTGTGCTGCACTGTGTGCTCCAGAGTGGGGTGCCAGCACTGGGCCTAGACTCAATGGGCCGGCCAGGTTCTGGTTGGTGAGGATTGGGTTGGCAATGAGTTGTCCGCCTGCATGGGGTGCTGCGGCTGTGAGGATCTGGCCACCCACGTTGGCAGGCAGGGCAGAGAGTGACTGGGGGAGTTGAACAGCTGGGGTGCCTGGCAGCAGGAACTGGTTCTGGCCAGGCAGCATGTGCTGAGCTGGGATCACGATACTGCTACCTTGATTGAGGAGGTGGACGCTCATGGGTTTGCTGAGGGCACCAGGGGGTTGTGGTGGAGCTGTCCCTGTGGTGGTGACTGGTGGCTGCTTGAATACATTTGCCTGCAAGGCTGGTGCAGGGAAGCTAGACAGCACCACATTCTGGCCAGCTTTGCCTGCGGCCATGAAAGTCAGGTTCTGGGGAGCCTTAGGCTGCTGTGGCAGGGTACCTGGTTCACCCTGGATGGTGAGGGTTGCCCCCGTGGGGGTGAAGGGCTTGGGTGTCAGCTGGTAGAGTTTGGGGGGCAGGACCCCTGCAGGCTTGGGCTGGATAGGTGTGGGGGTTCTGTGTAAAATCACATTGGGTGCTTGCACCAGCGACGATGTGCCAAGGCCTGAGGCCACCGCCAGCGGCTGTCCCGAGGGTGCCCCACTGGCTGCTGCAGTGGCAGCTCCTGTCCCTGCAAACACTGAGTTCCCATTAAGAGTGGTGGTCACTGCAGCTGGGAGGTTTTTCTGGATGACCAGGCCGGCCCCCTGAGGGGACACGCCAGCAGATGCCAGTGTCACTGGCTCTGAGGGCCCAGCTGCCGAGGCCAAGTAGCCACTGACAGGCACCTGCTTTGCCAAGAGCTGGGAGGTGGGTGGGTTAAGAGCCATGACGGGCTGGCCCACCACTTGAATGGGTGCCAGACCCAAAGTGGCTGCCGTGGCACCTCCAGGGCTGCCATTGGGGAGGCCTTGGAGGCCCGGAATGGGCTGAAGGGTCACGTTGCTCAGGCCCACAGACTGCAGGAAGGGCTGAACGCTCAGGGCCTTGTTGACTACATCCTGGGGTGGCACCAGGGCCTGGTGGGTCAGTACAGTGGGTGGAGCTTGCAGCCCCAGCAGATCCGCACTGCCTGGGAAGAGAGCCTGAGGTCCTGTGGTCACTGTAGTGGCTCCTGTAGCCCCGGCAGCACCGGCCCCATTGTCGGCGGGCTGTAGGGTCGGCAGCTGAAAGGGGCCCAGGTCTAGTTCAGCCTCAGCCTCCAGGGTCTGTTCTGTGATATTGGCCTCCTGAAGACTCTGCTGGAGAATGTCACAGGGCTGTTCTGGGCCCCCACCGCCCCCTCCACCTCCTCCTGCTGCAGGGGAGCCCAAGATATCATCTTCTAGGAAGTCCAGGTCCACGCTGGGGGCAGGCTGGCTGGGCTCCGGGTTTAAGTGGTTGCCGGAAGCTTCCTGCACATGGAGCTGGAGGGCAGTCAAGAAAAGATAGGAGCTGAGGTCAACAAAGGGACATTTGGTGTCAAAGGCCACTACAATCCAAATAATTTTTTATCTGAAAGTAGCTGGATTCAGATTAAACCCTGGCTTGGCTGTAGGCTTGACTGTGCAACCTGCAGCTTGCTTAATATGACCCCGGTTTCTCCATCTGCACCTATCAGAAGGTAATAAGAATATTGGGAATGGACACCAGCAAGACTGTACTCATCTCATAAGCCTGACTGATGACCCCAGTTCCAGCCCCTGTTCCCAGAGTGGAAAGAGGCAAGTGACACCTTAAAACTGCCCTATACCTCTGCATGCATGCCATGAATCCTCACTCATACAAGTGTATGAACCATATTAATAAGTAAAGAAAGAAAAAAAAAAGCCTTTTTTTAAAAGACAAGAGTCTTACTATGTAACCCCAGCAGACCTGGCACTATATAAACCACCAAGGCAGTCCTGAACTCACAGAAATCTGCCTGCATTTTTTTTTTTTTAATAGTCATTTGGGCAGATGAGATGGCTCTGTGGATTGAGGCAACTGCATGTAGGCTTGACAACCTGCAATGAATCCCTGGATCCCACAGGTGGCAGGAGAGAACTGACTTTGTGAGAGTTGGTCTCTGACCTCCATGCAGTGGTAAACTCACGTGCATACACACACACACACACACACACACACACACACACACACACACACACGCACGCACGCACGCACGCACGCACGCACGCACGCACGCACGCACGCACGCACGCACGCACACAAAGTAAGTAAAATAAATAAGTGACATTATAGTTCCAGAGACCCACCCATAATATTTATTTGTGGTTTCAAAACTCACTCCACACTCTTCTTTTTGAAGAAGGTTGAGAAAGGGTTTCTCTGTGTAGCTTTGGCTTAGAACTTGCTACATAGCCCAGGATGACCTTTATTTGCCCAGGTTTGATTAGAACTTGTTATGTTGCCTAGGCTAGCCTTGAAGTTGCTCTATAGTTAAGGATGACTTTTTTCTAAATTATTTTATTTAAATGTACACATGTGCCTATGTGTATGTAAAGCATATGCACTTGGTGTCTACAGAGGCCAGAAGAAAGTTGAACTACCTGAGACTGGAGTTATAGCTGTAAGCCACCATGTGGGTGCTGGGAACCAAACCCTGGTCTTCTGTAAGAGCAATCAGTGCTCTTAACCACTGAGCCGTCTCTCCAGACTCCATTCATGGATGACTTTAAGCTTCAGATCCTCTGGCTTCTACACTCCCAAGTGTTGGGACCATAAGTAAGCACTACTACAGCCACCTGGTTTTTGTTTCAATTTTTGTAAGAGCAGACTCTGCAGGGAATTCCAGGTAATACACTGCATCTGCATAATGACCCAGCGGCACCTCAAGGGTTGCCATAGCAAGGCAAACATGTGACGTCATATATGGCACATACAAAAGTTGTTGGGCTCTGAAGTTCAATATGAGGCAGCAGGATCAGAAGAAAGACAGACCACAGTACAGAAACTGCTATGGGTGAGGTGGGGAACTGGTGCCATCCACCCTGTGACTGCGGCCAGTGGCAAACACAGTACAATAGGCATATGGTTCAAGGAAGCACAGGAAATACACAGGCTTGAGGCATGTCAACTGTGGGAGATTGTGTTGTTTCATTGTAAATAATTATCCCACCCACTGGTTTAATAAAAAGCGCTGATTGGCCAAAGGCAGGCAGGAAGTATGGGTGGGGCTGCCAGACTAAGAAAACTCTTGAGAACAGGAAGCACAGAGCAGAAAGAGAGAGAGAGAGAGAGAGAGAGAGAGAGAGAGAGAGAGAGAGAGAGAGAGAGAGAGAGAGAGAAGCCGGAAGAAGCAGAGGACAACTATGCTGCTCTAAAGAAAGGTACTGAGCCACATGGCTGAACAGGAAGAATTATGGGTTAGATGAAGGGTAGAGAGCTAGCAAGTTATATGCCTGGGCCTTAGGCCGATCAGCCTAACACTATCGTATGTATCTGTGTGTCTTTGCGGGTCTGTGGGCCTAAACCTTGAGGCTAGGCCCGAAAGTCCGGGCCAGAAACTTCCTACTACAGTCAACTCTTCAGATTTCGACTAGACGAAAGCTTCAGAGTTGGAGCTGGATATGTGGCTCAGTAGTAGAGTACCTGACTAGAGAACATGAACTTATGGCACATGACCAAATCTTAACACCTGAGGGTCGAGGCAGAAGGATTAGAAGTTGAAGGTTGGGTTGGAGAGATGGCTCAGCGGTTAAGGGCTGAGGCATCTCCCCAAAGGTCCTGAGTACAACTCTCAGCACCCACATAGAGGCTCATAACCATCTATAAAGAGATCTGGCACCCTCTTCTGTCATGCAAGCATACACGCAGGCAAAACACTGTATATATAGTAAGTAAAACAAATATTAAAAAAAAAAAAAAAAGTTGAAGGTCATCCTCAGCTACCCAGTTAGTTTCTGTCTTTTTAGGACCACATGAGACCTTGTCTCAGAAAACCAAAATACCTAAATTTTAATTAAGGTCTTAATAAAGACAGAGTGGCCACCATTGTAATTGGATCTATGAATCTACGTTGTTTTTCTAAACTTGATCATTCTTATAAAAGGTTATTTAGAATATGATGCTATAGTTGATTAAAACTAAATGAAAATTATTCATAAAGTAACATGTTAAAAAAAATAACAGTTACAATGACAAGGATTAGAGGGCAGCAGCAGGAGTGTGGCATGGGCAAAAAGAGAAAGAGGCATCCGGGCAGATGGCTCAGTCTGGAAAGGGCTTGCCTTGTAAGCCTGATGATCTGAGTTCAATTCCCAGAACCTGCCCCCTCCAAAAGTTGGTGGGAATGGAAAGATAGTTGAACAGTTAAGAGCACTCAGTATCGATCCTCAGTATCCACATGGTCGCTTACGGCCATCTGCAACTGTAGTCCCAGGAGATCTGACAGACACCCTCTTCTGGACTCCACAGGCACTGTGCATACATGATGTGCAAATAATCATGCAGGCAAAACATCCACACACATAAAAATCATAAAATAATTAAAAAAAAATTAGAGGCACTAGTGATCTTTGTGGTGAGGAGGCAGCAATGAGGAGGCTTCAGAACTGGCCGGCTACCCAGCCTTGGAAAGTTCCAAGGCTACAGGAGACCCTTATAAAACAATCATGATGGATCCTGACAAGTGAAGTACCCAAGGCTGGCCTCTGGCCTCCACATGTATAAACATGTGAACTCTGCACACACACACAGACACACACACACACACACACACACACACACACACACACAGAGAGAGAGAGAGAAGCAAGCAATTAAGGGCTGGCATAGTCAAGCATACAGTTATGGGCTCAATGCTTTATGTACTCCCCTATATTCACCTTCAGAGTAGATACAGTTATGTAGGGGAGGAACCACCCCCAGAGTCACATGGTATCTATCAAAATCACCAGAGTCACCCTCTGACCCTTTCTATGGCCTAGTGACATCTTGGCTCCTGAACACTCCCACCACCCCCCAACACACACACCCAGGGCATGCCCAGCCTCTGCCAACTCCCTCCTGCTCTAGCACTATGGGAGAAGACCACTGGCCAGCCACTTACCCCAGGACCTTCATAGAAGGCACTTTGGGCCTCCACAGGGGCATCCAAGAGGTCATCGCTGTCCAGCTGCAATGAGACCCCCCCCCCCAGCCCAAGGTCAAACACAAACAGGGCAGGACCAGACTCTAGAGCAGAAATCAATTTGGGTTTGAGACAAAAGGAGGAGAGGAGTGTGTGTGGGCTAGACACACATTCACCTCAGTCTGGCCTCTCTAAGTCCCCACCCCCCTGAGGTCCCTACCTTGATCTTGGGACTTTGGCCTCTTGGTTTGTACCCAAGTTATGCCCCTGCATGGAACTCACAGTCATCTTTCAGGGGCTGTGGCAGTGCCACCTGCTCATAGCACCTGCCAAGCTTGTCACTAAACCCCTCCCATCTCCCTGACATTATATCTAATATATAATTGTATATCTGGCTTTTGGGGGACAGGACCTGCTGAATCCTGGGACATCCTGGCAGCTGAACTGAGCCTAGCATAGGTAATAGAGATCTATCTGCCCTTCTCCTGAGTGCTGGGATTTAAGGCATGCACCACCATGCCTGGCCTCAGTCTATTGTATATACCGCAGTCCAAGCTACTATCCCATTGTATGCAAGGGCTAGCACTCTGATGCTTTTCCTTTAAGAGGCAGCACTTATTTCTCCCATCAGAGTGTCCGTTGGAGTCAATGACCCCTTTCTCCTTCCTCCTGGCAGATTCTCATATAGCCCCAGTTGACCTCAAATTTGCTGGTAGTTAAAACTGGCCTTGAACTTCTGATCTTGCCTCTACCACCATGCCTCATTTTATATGGTGCTGGAGACTGAACCCAAAGCTTCTTACAAGGTAGGCAAGATCCCCTGGATCTTCAGCTCTTAGCAGCACCTGTCTGTGTGACTCAGGAGACTAGGTCATAAAAGGTATTGTGGCTTCCTCCTGGCTCTCTATCATGGGTTGCTTGTGACAAGGGAAGCCAGCTGCCATTTCCCGAGGACATTTGAACAGTGTCAGAGATGCATACATGGGAAAGAAACATAGGGCCCCTGGCAGTGAGCAGTGGAGAGAGTCAGGATAGGTATATCTGCTGACCCCAGACAAGTCCGTAGGTGACCTCACGGAGAGTCCCTGAGCTAGGATCACCCAGCTGATTCCTGATCCAGATTTCCAACATGGCAAATCACAAAAGCTTAACAGATATGTACATCAAAATCATCACGTGGGGGCAATATCTCATACCTCTATAGAAAACAATACAATTCCACATGGGTCTCCAGCCTGCCACATTTTCCCAGATAGCACCCGTCTCCGGGACACTAATCTGTGTCCTCAAGAACCTCTGCTGTCAGGTTCAGAATAAATAAGTCAGTCATGTGTGGTGGTGTATGACTTTAATTCCTACACTGGGGAGGCAGAGGTGGGTGGATCTCTGTGAGTTCAAGGATAGCCTGATCTACATATTAAGTTCTAAGCAGCCAGGACTATATGGACAGACCATGCCTCAAAATAAATAAGATAAAAATAAGATTCACCTAACCAAATCTAATCCATTCAGTGCCATCCCATAATAATTCTTCCTCCACCTGATCCTGTTCATCTAATTTACCACCTCTCTTGATTTCACTCCCGCTCGAGCACTGTGGTCACCTTTAATGTCGTCTCTGACTACACTAGGTCAAGGAGGTCCTTGCTTGCTTTCACTTAAAAAAAAAAAAAATCATTTTATGCAAAAGTGTATTTTTGCCTGCATATATGTCTGTGTACCACACGCATGTGGAGTGTCTTCAAAAGCCAGAGAGTGTGGTGGAACGCCTGGAGCTGGACTTATCAACAGTTATGAGCTGCCACATGGGAGCTTGGACTTGAACCTGGGGCCTCTGGAAGTTTGTTTTTATGAGACAAGGTTTCTCTGTGTATTCCTGGGATTAGAGGCGTATGCCACCACCACCTAATAGCCAGCATTCTTCACTGCTGAGCCATTTCTCCTGTGTGTGTGTGTGTTGTATGTTGTATACACATGGCTGGATGTCTTCTTGCTCTTCACCACTCGGCTCTATTTCCCTCAGACAGGGCCTCTCACTGAATTTGGAGCTAAGCTAGCATTCAGCAAACCCCAACAATCTTCTTGTCTCCAACCCTCTCCCCAGAGAAATGGAGTTACAGGTGCACATGGCCATACCAGGCCTCTAACATGGATACTAGGGATTCGAACTCAGGTTCCTCATGCTTACATATGCTACCTTATCCAGAAAGCCATCTCTCCACCTCCTCTAGTCCTTTTCTAGTCCAGCTGCTTTCTAGTCATTTTCTGCATATCTTTTAAGAAAACCTTTACTAGTGAATAACTTCTATTTACTTTTTATTTACTTATCATCTTCTATTTATTTAGTTAGAGACAAGGTTTCTCTGTGTACCCCTAGCTGTCCTACAACTCACTATATAAACCAGGCTGGCCTCTAACAGAAATCTGTCTGCCTCTGCCTCTCAAGTGCTGGGATTAAAGACATATACTCAGACTTAAAATATATATATATATATATATATATATATATACATACATATACACACACACATATATATAGCGTGCATGATACTTTAAATAAGTGTATCGAGTACAGCATCATTCCCATATTAAAAATGTGTTGAGTTCTTTTTGGTGACTGACTTATTCGATTAACTGGGATGGGAAGATTACGGCGTGAGGACAGGGGCTGGAGGTCTGTTTCAGGTACTGACATCACACCTCACAGAATGCCCAACGCCTTAAGGGACCTGATTCTCCCCGGTGTCCAGGGAACGCTCCTCCTTGCCTCTGGCACTTACCTTTTCGGATCCATGCAAAAAGTCATTGAGGGCCTGAGGGTCACTGAAAGAGAGAAAGGAAAAAAAAAAAAAAAAAACCTTAAGGGACCAGGCTTAGGAATGGAGGGAGGGGAGGGGTGTGGGAGACGGGCATGGGTGGGTGGGTGCAGAGCCCGTTACTCACCAAATCACGTCTAGTAAGCATCTCCCATCCTCATCATCCATTTCCACTAGATGGGGCAGGTGTGGGAAGAGGGTGAGGGAGACACAATTAGATTGAGGCAGTCTGCCCAGCTGCCCCTTTGGGGGGAGGGGGCACCTGGGGAGGGGGAGAGCTACTGTTCCTGAAGTACACAAAGTTGGATGGAGGGGTACAAGAATCACCTCCCAGGTACCCTCCCACACAGAAATCCTGACTAGGGATGGGACAGGGTTCTTACCCTCTGGTCCTCACACCTGACACCCACCACTCCATCTGACAGGGCATCAGTCGAGACTAAGAAGTCTCTGATGGTGTACAGGCCTTATGCTAAGCGATGCAGACAGGTTTAACTGAATGAACCATAGCACCCCCACTGTTAGGGTGAGGAGTTGGAGGCCCCTAAATGGCTTCTCTCCATCTTTCCAGTGAGGGCTGCACATGTATATGAACCCCCAGGAAGTATGTCCAGGGTACAAATCAAATCTGTTATTTTCCTTTATAACCTTTAAGAGTTGCAGGTCAAAACCCAAACTCCCCGGGTGTAAATGCGGCACATGCCTTTGATCCCAGCACTGGGGAAGATGTCTATGAGTCCAAGACCAGCCAGGCCTGCACGAGTGAGACCCAGTCTCAAAAACAAGATAACCTGAACTGCTCTCTCAGAATCATCCCAGACGCCTATCACAGGATGACTGTGGCTCACAGCAGTCAGGCTTCAGTTGAGTTTGCCAGCCCAGCCTCTGTATGCACTTCACTCCCCACTTGTCCTGGTTTCTGAACACAGTTTGTGGCCCAGAAAGTGTAGCAGGGCTCTGTCTTGAGCATCAAGGGAGGGGGAGGTGGGGCGGTGTTGATAGGAAGGCCGTCGTACTGTGTCCCGGGTGAACCCTAAAGACCTATGTAGTGTGGTCTTAAGCAAAGGGTAGGTAGGTGACAGGGGTGAAATATGGAGATGGAGCCTGAGGAAGCAGAAAGGGAGTCGTGGGGAGGGGGGGGGGGGTCATGAGGCTGGGCCAGAGAGGTGGCAGTGTAGGGCCAGGTCCATAGCTGAATGATGAGGATGCGGAGGGCTAACGTTTGTCTTGAGCCGTCTGGCGCTCACCACTGGCTAGCACTGTCAGAGCCCATGACAAAGTTTAGCATGGTCAGCCCCCAGGGGGATGAGGAAGAGTTTGCTTTGCTCAATGCACCCTGAAAGGAACAGATTCTGCCTGCACTTTCCCATCTGCCTCCCACCACACAGCATTCCTGCCTTTCATTCAGCCACCTATTTTTTCAGAGCAATCCCTCGGTCCTGTGAAGTGTTCCTCCAAAGGGCCTTCCTCCCAGCCATCATTCCACACTGTCCAACTTTTTGAGACAGGGTCTCTCACTGGCCTGGACATCACCAATTAGGCTAGGCTGGACAGCTAGTGAATCCCAGGTATCCCATGGTGTCCACCTTCCCAGTGCTGAGATTCCAGGCCCTGATCTTTATATAAGTCCTAGGAATTAAATTCAGGTCTTTACGAGCACTTTGTCAACTGAGCTATCTCTCTAGAGAGCGTGTGATTTTCTAAGCTTCCATCTCCCTCCCCTCCCCATCATTCCAAACACTCATCCATTCAACCTACTCTCCTAATACATCCCCCGATCAGATCATCTAACCATCATCGGTCCCCACTATCTTTTTAAACTCCTATGCACTCACCCTTAGACACATCCCAGCAAACATACCCACACATCTTTCCCTCCTTCCAGAACAGTTTTCTACTGGCCTCATGTCAGTCCTTCCCTTCCAACAATATGAATTGGACACAAGGGAAGAACTGTAGTCCCCAAATTGTGGGAACTTAGAGCTCAGGACAAAGGAAACTGCTTTACTAACTAAACTATCTTCCTGGCCTTTCCTTTTCTTGTTTTTATTGTGGTTGTTTACGGGCCTCATGGGTGGTCTGCCACTGAGCCACACCCCCAGCTCCTCACTGGGGGATTCTAGGCAGGGGCTCTGCCACTGAGCCACACCCTCAGCCCCTCACTGGGGGATTCTAGGCAGGGGCTCTACCACTGAGCCACAGCCCAGCCCCTCACTGGGGGATTCTAGGCAGGGGCTCTGCCACTGAGTTACACTCACTATGTCTCAGTATAGAATAGAAAGGAAAAAGTGAAGCTTGAAGAACATCTTTTCTACAGTTGTACATGGGATGTAGGCTGGACATCACTAAGCCAGGTTGCTCTGCAAGTCAGATGCCAGTGGACCCCACAAGTACCCAGAAAAACAACTGCTCCTCTAAGAGTGAATTGGAGGTCTTCCCCGTTACCTGTGCTATGAACGAATCATGAAGGGAAGGATGGGGTGGCCACTCCAGGTCTACGCAGGGCCCCGGGCTGGGGACTTTGATAGTGTCCTTTGTGGGGCCAGCTGTGGAAAGAAAAGAGAAGTTGTGAGTGAGGCCGATCATAAAGCGGCAGGAGACCAGAGGGACAGAGGCAGAGACGGTGGGAGGAAGGGAAGAATCTGGAAGTTGAGGGAGAGGATGGGGGGGGGGGCACGACTGAGAAACACAAGGGAGCATGTATTTATAACCCTGACACTAGGGAGGTTGAGGTAGGAGGATGAAGAGCTGCAGGTAAGCCTGGGCCACATAGGAAGACGGTGTCTCAAAACACTTACAGAAAAAAGGAAACAAACACAGGTACCAAACTGAATTATTACCGAGAACCATTATCAACCAACTTACTTCCACAAAGACGAGCCAGACAGCCCAGGCAGACCTGAGAATTGGAGATCCCCTACCTCAGCCTCCAGTACCAAGCTTACAGCCTGTTATTAAGTGTTAAAAGGGGAGCAGAGGAAAGGCACAGGATAAGAAAGAGGAAAAACTAGTTTAAAGTTACACAAGGCAGTTTTATACACTATTAGGAGAACACGGTCTATAGGATGCATACATATATGCCACAGCATACACTATACCAAACCACTCACTGATACTTTAGTTTAATATAAAATACTCAATTTTGAGGCAGAGGCAGCCTGATGTCTTTGAGTTCGAGGCCAGACAGAGTGAGTTTCAAGACAGCCAGGGCTGTTTCACAGAGAAACCCTGTCTCCAAAAAACAAACAAATAATAAAATACCCAATTCTGGCTCTTTATTATTATTTTTGTAAAAGCAATTGAACCCAGATATTTGTTTGAGGTAGGTGATCACTTTATCACTGAGTCACAACCTCTTATGAGGGGATTTTTTTTTTTTTTTTTTAAACGGTTTTCGGGACAGGGTTTCTTTGTATAGCCCTGGCTGTCCCGGAACTAGCTCTGTAGACCAGGCTGGCCTCAAACTCAGAGATCTGTGGTGATTGCTATTTTGTGTATCCTCTAAGAAATAAAGCTTGCCTGAAGATCAGAGGACACAAGGGTAGACAGTGGTGGCATGTACCTTTAATCCTAGAGCTGGGGAAACAGAAATCCATTTGGATCTGTGAGGTTAAGGCCAGTCTGGACTATCTGGACAAAAATAATTTAGTCCAAAAGAAAAAAAGAGCCAGGAAGTAGTAGCACACACCTTTAATCCCAGCATTTGGGATCCTATGCCTCTACTTCAAGTAACTGGGAAGCACACAAAAGCCTTTAATCCCAGGAAGGCTGAGATAGGAAGTAATTTGTCTGGGTAGAGAAAGAAATCGAAGGCAGGAGGGGATAGGAGTTCTACCCGACCCACATGCTTCCCTTTCCATCAGAACATTCAGTCTGAGGATTCATGGAGAGACAGGATCTTCCCCTTTCAGCCTGAGGATTCAGTAGTGTTGAGAAGTAGTTTCTCTAGTGATTTGTTCTTCTGTCTCTCTGATCTCTAGGATACACAAAATATCACCACAGAGATCCGACTGCATCTGGCTCCTGAGTGCTGGGATTAAAGGTGTGTGCTACCATCTTCCAGCACTGTCTTAGTTTCTTGCAAATGTATCTTATCTGGATGTACTGGAGTCTCTCACTGAGGTCCTCACACATTGACTCAATCTCGACCCAGAAGACACCAGATAGCCTTTTTAGGTTACAAATGACAAAATTGCACTAATACCCAGGGGACACTTCAAACTAGGAAATAATCAGAAAATAAAAAAAAAAAAGCCCAGACATACAGACTAATCAGTCCATATCTGTGATCCCATCTCCTGGAATGCAGAGGTAGGAGAATGGTGAATTTGATTGAGGCCAGCCTGGGCAACACAGCAGATTCTGTCTCAAGAAAAATACACACACACACACACACACACACACACACACACACACACACACAGAGAGAGAGAGAGAGAGAGAACAGTGAGATGGTTGAGCGGGTAAAGGCACCTGCTGTCAAGCCTGAGGACCTGAGTTCAGTCACAGGAAACCCTTCTCTCTGTGACTTCTGAGACTGGAGCTACCTTGGCAGAAATGTTAAAAGGCAACAGCTCTGGCTGAGTTCCCTTTGAGTCTATGCCCAAGGGCTTGAGATAGGAAGTGTGGAAGATTTACAGAGCACCTGTCAAAGACCCTGGTCACAGACCCTCTCCTCCTGGTTTCCTGGTGTCCTGCCTGCACCTGCAAGGTGATGACAAACTTGCATGGTAGCTTTACTGTTACTCTCTCTACAACTCTGCACCCGGCTTCTGGCTTTGCCCTCCAACTCCCAGAGATTCATCTGCCTCGGCCTCATTCTGACTTTTGAGGACTAGCATTAAAGGCATGCACCAAAATACCTGGCCTGGTTTTGCTTTTTTGAGAAGCGGTATCACTGTGTGAACTACAGAGGTCTCAAACAATTGGCAGCCCTCTGCCTCCACCTCCTAAGTGCTTTGATTACAGGAATGCACCACCCACCGTGAATGGCTGTGTTCCCCAGGATGGCCTTGCTTCCTCAGGTTCCAATGGTCATCCTGCCTCCGAGAGCAGTCACATGCCACCTCTAACTGTTGAATGCTCATTATTCTTAGGTTTCTTTGCAGTAGTCATGTTTTTGGTTCGGTTTTGATTTTTTTGTTTATTTGAGACAGGGTCTCCCTGTATAGCTCTGGCTATCCTGGACACTCAGAGATCCACCTGCCTCGGCCTCCCGAGTGCTGCTATCAAAGGTGTGCCACCGTACGTGGCTTTACAGTAGCCATGTCTTCCTTTGTCTGTTTAAAGAAAAAAAAAAAAAAAAAGCTGGGAAGATGACCCAGTCAGGAAAAGCGAGGCATTGTATGCCCAAGGCCCTGAATTTAATCATTAGCACCCACTCCACATAAAAATCTGGGTGTGAGCCAGGTGGTGGTAGCACCCGTCTTTAATTCCAGTAACACAGGGAAGCAGAAGCAGATGAATCTCTGTGAGTTCGAAGCCAGCCTGGTCTACAGAGTGAGTTCCAGGACAGGCTCCAAAGCTACAGAGAAACCCTGTTCTGGGGGGTGGGGGTGGGGGAAGGGTGTGCACACATTTGTAATCTCAGTGATGAAGAGACAGAGGATCCCTGGAGCTTGCTGGCCAGGTGGCTTCACCTATTGGTGAGCTACAGGTTTCATGAGAGAATATCTCAAAGGAGGATAACCAACTGGAGGGTTCTCTAGCCTCCAAACACACAGAATGAGAGAGAGAGAGAGAGAGAGAGAGAGAGAGAGAGAGAGAGAGAGAGAGAGAGAGAGAGAGAGAGAGAGAGAGAGAGAGAGAGGAGAAAGTGAGATGGGGGAGAGAGAGATAGTTCCTTAGTGAGGGGTTGGAGGCAGTGGCAGTGGCATGTCTCAGTGGCAAAGCTCTAGCCTAGAATCCCCCAGTGAGGGGTTGGAGGTGTGGCTCAGTGGCAGAGAGCCCCTGCTTAGCAAGCACAAGGATCCTAAGTTTGATCTCCAGAGAAAATACACAAACAGCCAACAGCACACAAAAGGATGCCCAGCATGACTCATCCTCAGGGGAAATGCACTCCAAGCCCCAAGGAGACAAGGCCCCACACCCCTCAGAGCTACCGTGAAGAAACTGGGAAGTAGCAAGTGTTGGCAGGGCTGTGGGAAACCGGAGCCCTTGCTCACTGCTGGCGGGAGTGCAACCCTGTTGGCTGCTGTAGTGCAGGGTTTGGCAGTTCCTCAGAACATTAAAAATAGCATTAGCACTGAGCGCTGTAACTCCACTTCTGGGTATGTGTGCAAAGGAATCGAACATCTTAAAGAGGGATCTGTACACCAGAGACCACCACAGCATTTCCCACAACAGCTTAGAAGAAGATGCCTGAGCGACTGTGGGTGGATAAATAAGTTGTCGTGTGTATTTGTACAATGGAACACTAAGAAAGTTATAGCATGATCACATAGATCAGTGTTCCTCAACCCACGGGCCACGATCCCTTTAGCAAAGCCTTATATCTGAAAATATTTATACTACAATTCCCAACAGGCACAAATTTACAGTTATAAAGTAGCAATGAAAATAATCTTACAGTTTCTGCTAGGTGGGGTGGGCTGAGGTAGGGGGTCACCACTACAATACAGCAACTGTACTAGAAGGTCACAGCATTAGGAAGGTTGAGAACCAACCAGTCATAGGTGGATCTTGAGCTTGGAAAAAATGAAAAGAGGTGGCTCATGCCTGGAATCTCAGCATTTGGAGAACAGAATTTCAAGCTCATCTATGGACACAGAGTTGGGTCAAGGCCACCTCAGGCTGCACAAGAAAAAAAATACTGGGGCCAGCAAGAGTGCTCAGCAAGTAAAATCACCCACAGCAGAGCTTGACAATCTGTTTATCCCTTGATAACTGTACACTTACAAAATAAATCAAAATGAGGCTGGAGAGATGGCTCAGTGGTTAAAGAGCACCTAGTGCTCTTCCAAAAGACCAAGGTTCAATTCCCAGCATACGCATTATAACTGATGACCATCTGTAATTTCAGGTCCTCTACTGCCTTCCATTGGGCCCTACATGCATGTAGTGCACAGACATTCACAAAAGCAAAACACTCACACACATGAAATGCAAAACTAAAATGAATAAAACATGTAATTACCACACACACACTTGGGGGGGGGATCAAAATAAAACCCACATTGCTATCAATTAGCCCATGCCTAACGACCTAATTCCCTTGCTCTGTTTCCCTGTCACAAGAGAGTCTCACAAAAGCAGAGCTGTCACCTGTTTCCTGCCTGAGACTCTTGAATCTGAGGCTGTGGTGGCAGAGGGAGGCTCAAGGAACATAAAGGATGGATAAATAAATGAACAGTGGGAGCTAAGTCCATTGTTCAAGGGCAGCCTAATGAGAAGGGCACACATTAAGTACTTCCGTTTTGTAGAGAGAGGTAAAGATTCCTGAGAAGTCTATTAACTGAGCCATATGACAATGCATGCAGAGCCACACTAGGTTGATACCCTAGTGTGGAAGTCAGGCCCCTGGAGCTGGGTCACACCCGCATACACACCTGCATGTGAGCTGAGCAACACAGATGGAACCCACAGTGTCATGGCTCTGAGACAAAGCCACGGCCGATCCATTATGGGGATACACAGAGGCAGCTGAATCTTTGTTATTGTGACTGCAGAGACCCGGGGCCCACTTGTCACTGCAGCTCTCTTCTTCAGTGATTGAGTTCCAGGTTTCACTTGTTACTATACCTCTCCCAATCAAAGCTGACAGATACACCACTGAGCCCACAGTGCCCAAGCATGTCCCGGAAATCAGGCTGAGTACTAACCCTATCCCCACTGAGCGACAGTGATGGAACGACACTGAGTGAAGCTTTCCAGTTTTTTTTTTTAAAGTGACATGCTGGCAGTGAGAACACTGGACCGAACTTGAACTTGAACTCAGACCCCATGACTCTGAGTCTTCCCTGCCAGGCCTGCCAACTGCAAGCAGTCTGGGAGAAGAGCAGTTACAGGGTGTCCTTCCAGAAAGCCCTGAGGATCCCTCCTCCACTCGGAATGCAACCAGAGCTGCAGGGGAGCCAGCCTGCTAGCAGGACCTGGAATTCAAAGGCTCCATTAAACTCAAGAGAAGGGCTACTGTTCATTTCCCAGAACGATGTTAGTGACCCTTACATTCCCTGCAAGGCATGACAACATGGATGCTGGAAGTCTTGGCCGAGCCCACCTGCTGCTTCCTATCACCAGCACCCTACCACCTTCCTTCACTTTCTCACTCACACAAGCCCGGCTGCTGCTCTGTGGATGCCCTGCCAGCTCTATAAACAAAGACCTTTCTGAGCCGACATTCAAACCATGGTCACACCCCTGAGAGTTGGGAAACCAGAGCAGCAGGCTTGGCTCAGGGACTGGTTTAAAACAATCAAATAAACTGGGTGTGGTGTATCTGTAATCCCAGCACTCTAGAAACTGAGGCAGGAGAATTACTGGTTTGAGGAGGCCAAGCCTGGGCTATATAAGTAGACCTTGTCCCAACTCTTACCCAAAACAAACAAACAACTTTATTACACAAACTGTAATAAAAACCGGTACAAAGAACACAGAAGAGAAAGCACATCTGGTCACGTGTGTCTGATGTGTGCTCTGGGTCACATAAAGAGGCATAAGATGGGGGGGGAGTCCTATCTCCTTTATGATCTCCCTCAGCTTCTCCTGAAGCTATGGTAACCATGGCACCACACAGTAAACACTAAAGTGTACAGTGGAAGTCACAGAACAAGTTCTTCTAGTAAACAAAGGAACTTGCTTTCCGGACCAGAGTTGACATTACTGGAGCTGTGGCAGGCTATTCTATCACCATGAAGTGAAGGCTGAAAAACTCATCTGAAGATAAGTAATATGGAAAAAGACTGGGTTTGGGGCTGCAAGGTGGCTCAGAGATATGAAGGGGCTTGCCTCAAAGCCTCATGATGAGTTTGATCCTCAGAACATGTAAGGTTAAAAGGAGCTGTCTTCTGGCTGCCACATGTGTGCTACGACACTCTTTCCACAGATAATACACTTTGAAATGTAACAAAAAGAACAGTGGGTTTACTGACTCAAGGGCCGCTGCCTCCAAACATCGACTTAATTATTCATCTGTAGAGGTGTGTCTTCATTTTGTAGTGTATGATCCTCCTGCCTCATCCCCTTTCTTTCAAGTGTCATGATTACAGTAGTGCACCTCCAAACCCAGCTACCCTTCGCTAATTAAAGTCTTCATCTTTACCCATCAACTGGAACACAGAAAGAAGCCTTTCTTACAATCCTTACCCTCGCTGGACACTAGACAACACACAGCTGCCTTCACATTCATACACTGATGCAAGTTCCCACCAACACAGCTCTCCCCCCCCACCCCACCACAGTCAGTTTCTCAAACCAGTAAGGCTGCCCCGTCCCAAGTCCAGACATGAGGGAGGGGGCTTTGAAGCCTCAGGCAGTGCAGGTAATAACCCAGCTTTGTCTTTGGCCACAGCTACTTGGTTCCTCAACGATCTTCCCCATAGAGGCAGGGTATAGCCTAGGGGCCAGGTACTAAGTTTTTGTCTTGGTCCTTTTCTAAGACAGTCCCATGCAGGCTGCCTCAAACTTACAATGTAGCCAAGGATGTCTCCAAATTCTCCATCCTGCTACTTCCCTCTTCAAAGCCCTAGATCACAGGCTTGTGCTATCATACCTGGCTTTACTTCTGTTTCAAGTCACAATAATTGTGGTCTTTTTTGGAGAAACCACAGAAAATTATCTTGCTGTGCAAATTTGTATATTGCACATAAAATGCACATCAAATTTAGAATATATATATATATTCCCTTGAATACAGTTGGGTACATTGTTGACTTTTACATGGTTTAAAAGGTTGTACTTGGATATGACAGCAATCACCAGCAAAAAGTAGTTCTTTTTCAAATTCATACAAAAAGGAATCAGGGCTTGCCTAGAATGCCCCAGTGAGGGGCTGGGAGTGAGGCTCAGAGGTAGAGCCCCTGCCTAGAATCCCCCAGTGAGGGGCTGGGGGTGTGGCTCAGTGGTAGAGCTCCTGCCTAGAATCCCCCAGTAAAAGGCTGGGGGTATGGCTCAGTGATAAAGCCCTGCCTAGAATCCCCCAGTGAGGGGCTGGGGGTGTGGCTCAGTGATAAAGCCCTGCCTAGAATCCCCCAGTGGGGGACTAGGGGCGTGGCTCAGTGGGACAGCCCCTGCCAAAATGATGCAGATGCTCTGAATCCAGCTTTTGTGATGCTTACTTGGATAATACAGGCAACATTCACCAAGCTATGCTTTAAAAGCTGTGCATTATATCATTTAAATATTGAACCAAACATGGCTAGCTGGGTGCAGTGGCATAGGCCTGTAATCTAAACCTACTTAGGAGGCTGAGGCAGAAGAATCACATGTTGGAAGCCAACTTGATCTTGAAGTGAGTTGAAGGACCCTGTCTCAAAAAGAGAAACCTATGTCCACACAAAAATGCACACAACTGCAGCATCTAGCTTATCGCAGTCATAGGTGGAAACAACTCACAAATTAACCATTAGATGACTGAACCCCAAGAGATTAATATAAAGGGGGCATGAAGTCATAAGAAGCAAATGGGCCAGGACATAGGATGGTACAAGGACCAGAAAACAGGAAGCGAAACGGAAGCCAAACCCAAAGGCTAGCTGGTCAGGACGCTGGGATGAAGTGTCCAGGTCAACTGGGTCCAGACACAGAAGCATGTTAGTAGTAGCCAGGAACCTTACTGATAGCCAGGTAGGGAGCTCACAGCCATGGGGGTCTTCTGCATAATAAGAATGTTCACAAAGCAATTATGGTAGTAATTAGACTCCTCTGTGAATGCGTGAAGGAAACTTATTCATCTTATTACATATATTTTGATGAAAAGGAGGGTACATATGTGTACGTGTGGAGGTCAGAGGACAATGTGTAGAAATAAATAAGCTCCTATGTAGGTTCCTGGGATGAAGCTCAGGTCATCATCACGCTTCCCCTAACCTCTGGAAGCCAGCTAAACTATGACCTCCATATGGGTACCCCACACCTCTACACTTGCATAATAAATAAATGTAATTTTAAACTTTCGTTGTTGTTTTTAAGGTATGAATGGGCACCGGGGAGATAGTTCAACATTTAATGGCACTTTGTGCACTTACGGAATGCCCCAGTTCAATTCCCAGCATTCACATTCATCACTCACAACTTCCTATAATTATAGCTCCAGGGGATCCAACATGTCCTTCTGGTCACCCTGGAACCCACACTCTTGTGCACACTCCTACCACAGACACACATGTGTACATATAATTAAAAGTAAAAATAAATCTTAAAAATCGGGCTAAAGGAGATAAAAGAAGACCTATTTTGAACAGCTTTGTATATGTGAAGAGCTTTGGGAAGGAAAGGCAGGGTCACTCCACACACTGATTAACCACACAGGGACTTGGGAAGTGACCAGGGACAAGGACTCAAGCATCTTCCAGCTTTTAGTAAACACTGAAAAACAGCTGGATCTGCTGGGGTGGGTATTTAATACTGCACTATTTAAATTTTGTGCTCATGTGAGCATACTATCCATTGCAAAGATGATTATTATCAATGCTGTACTGAAGATGAGCCAGACTCAGAAATACTAGGCAGGGGCTCTACCACTGAGCCACACCCCCAGCCCCTCACTGGGGGATTCTAGGCAGGGGCTCTACCACTGAGCCACACCCCCAAGCCCCTCACTGGGGGATTCTAGGCAGGGGCTCTACCACTGAGCCACACCCCCAGCCCCTCATTGGGGGATTCTAGGCAGGGGCTCTACCACTGAGCCACACCCCAGTCCCTCACTGGGGTAAAGGAGGATTCTAAGCAAGTGTTCTACCACTGAGCCATAGTCCTAAGCCCAGGTAATCAACTCATTTCTGTCCTCATTTCCAACTATATTCAAAGTCTCCAGTTCTCACTGATCTGCCAAGAAGTCACTTAGACCTCACAGTGGGCATATGTACCTTCCAGGCTCATGACTTGGGCTCTATGTTCCTTTTCATTGATGGGACTTCCAATTTTTCTTCAGCCTCAAATCAATCTCAAATGTAGAACAAATTCATTTGAATACATAATAAACAAATGAATTAATGCCCCCCCAAATGTGGCCAGCATACAGGGAAACAAGGTACTGTGGGGATATTTCCAAACATATTAAAAACATTTGGAGATGTTAGAGAGATCTACCCACAGTCAGTCTAGGAGGATCAGACAGTGGTAACTCACACTTTTAATCCCAGCACAGAGAATATCCTGGGAGTGGTGACCTACGCCCTTAATCCAATCTGAGTTCTGAGGTCATCTTAGTTTACAGAAGGAGTTCCAGGCTCCCAGGCTGGCAGTGGTGGTGCCATGCCTTAATGGAGTGGAGAAAGTATTTAAGGCAGGCATAGAAAGACAGAGAAGGCAGAAGAAGTCATGGCTCATACTGTTAGTCCCAGCACTTGGGAAGCAGAGGCAAGAGAATCTCTGTGAGTTCAAAGCCAGCCTGGTCTTCAAAGCAAGTTCCAGGATACCCTGAACTGGGAAAGACACCAGTACTCATGGTAAAGAAAATGATGCTGTTATACCTGATGGTGTGTATTAATCCAGTTCTTGTTACCATAATGAAATACCCAAGGCAGTTACTTTAGGGGGGTAAAAAAGGTGGATTAATTTAGCTCAAAGCAATGTTGGAGCTGTTCAACATTAAAAAAGCCATGGGTTTTGGAGAGGGTGATGATGTGCACTAGGCAAACACTCCACCAACGGAGCTACAGCTCTGCCCCACCCCCCTCCCATAGTTGTGGATTCATCTCTGAGGTTCCAGACTTCATGAGCGGAGATTGCAGCCGCAGGCCACTGAGTCCGGCTTCTGTTTCCTTATGCGCCCACAATCTAAGCTGCAGGGAGAGAGCTCATGCCTGGGTCCTGATCTCATCTAATCACTCTAAACAGCTAGACTAAGCTTTCATCCTCCTAATTCCATTATCTTAAGACTCAGGGATAAATCAGGGATGAACTAGTTCCTGGAGGTCAGACCTCAGCTTGGCCCAGTCCTGGCTTGGAGTGTTTTTGCTCTGGCGACTTCTGTGTCATACTTGTCAATTATAATTAAAGCCTCAAAAAGGAGAAAGAGGGGGAAGGACTGGTTCAAAGAGAAGATGGGCGGGGCAATGCGGGCAGAAAGAAAATGCCGCATAGTCTCTCATAGGCAAAACCTAAGCAGGGGAAGGAAGGGAGCAATAAAGAGAAGGTGTAAAGACATGTATTCAATGTCATTGTTGAACTCATTATGAACACTTTTAGAAAGTTAATTTAGAAAGTCATTATGCGGCCAGATGGATAGGCAGTTGAGAGTGTTGGCAGCTCTTTTCAGAGGATTGGGGTTTGATGTCTAGTAACAACATGGCGGCTCACAACCAATTGCAGCTGCAGTTCCAGGGAATGTGATGCCCTATTCTAACATCTGTGAGCACCAGGCAGGCGCACAGTGCACATACATATATATGGCTAGGTAGATTACAATACTTGTCACAAAAGCCTGATCACCTGACTTTGATCCCTGGCTTGGAGCCGATGGAAGGCAGCGATGGACCCCACAGAGTTACTTACATATGAACACACTCACGCAAACATATATGCATGTACACATACACAAGAACAACCAGAAAGAGATTCTTTGTGAATGCTGGAAATTGAACTCAGGGTCTTATGCATCATGCCAGGCAGTCACCACTCTTGCAGCTGAGTCACAGCCCCAGGCCCTAGACCACATACCTTTCAGTATGACTTAATGCCCTGGGCCTGTGTGTCTGCCTCTCCAAACCCATATGTCATCCCATCTAGCAAGAGAAAAAACACCAGGGCCATTCTACAAAATCCTCACAGGATGCTCCTTAAAGCCACCAGAGTCATCAAATACGCGGGCTGGGTGAGTCAAGGGCATGACAAGAAAGAAGGATGGGGAATCGGTGACTCAATAAATGTAAGTGGTGTCCTAGATGATATCCAGGAATAAGAAAAATACACAAGCAGGGCAGTGGTGAAACACCCCTTTAACCCCAGCTCTCAGGAGGCAGAGGCAGGTGGATCTCTGTGAGCTTGAGGTCAGCCTGGTTCACAAAGTGAGTTCCAGGACAGCCAGGGTGAGAGGCTGAGAAGGAGGGTGGGGAGTTCAAGACCAGCCTGGGTTACATAGAGAAAGCCTCTTAGAAAACCAAAGGGGAGGGGAGGGTATGGCTCGGTAGTTGAGCCCTAGCCTCGACTCCCCGCAATGGTGAGCTAGGAGAGTGACTCAGAGGCATAGTACTTGTCCAGTCCATTCAGGGCCCTGGGTTTCTTCTCAAGCACAGGAAAAAAAAAAAAAAAAAAAAAAAAGGCGAACAGCAACCTCAGACTATAGAACTACAAGAGAAAGAACCCTGCTGCCAAAAGGCTCTGACTGGCAGCTTCCCTGTGCAATGAATTGTCCTCTGAGGGCTCAGGTGCCCCCCCTCCCCCAGCTCCAGGACTTAAGCCTCCTACAGCAGCACATCCCAGTTGTGAACACTCCTTTGCCACCTCATTGTCAAGCCCGCAGCAGGCAGGTCTGTCAGTCAGCATTCTTTGATTCCTCACCTAATTCAGCATAAACCCTCACCTTCTTACTTAGCAACCAGCTCTGCAAGGTCTGTCCATCCGGTCCCCTCTCTTCCATCCCCCCACCAACCATACTGGCTTGGTCAGTTTTCTACCATTCACCAGGCGAGAGCCTGCCTCAGGACCTTTGCACGTGACTACACCTGACTGAATCCTTCCTCCCCTTTCCCAACTGTCACCAGGTCAGTGGCTGGAATCAACTGTATCTAGACCGGCAAGCCTTCTTCGTGCCAGACAGCTCTCTCTCCTCCCAATCTGCTTTTTTTCAAAGGGTGGCTGACATGCCATAAACATAATTTATTTGACCTCCTGCCTGGTTCCCCTGGGAGGGACTCCGGGACAGTATTCTTGTTTGGGGCACTTTGTATAAACACTGACTGGATGATGGATGGTTATGCTCAGTGTGACCACAGTTGGTGCTAAACATGAGAGGCACCTAACCCAAAATGACCAGAACTGGGGTATGAGGCATCCACAGAAGACTGCCAAGACTGCACCCTGCCACTCAGACAGGAGGCCCAGAGAAACCAGCAGGGACTTGCCAGCTACTGAAGGAAAAGTCATGGGGTGGATCACACCCACTGGCCACTGAGGGATCAGAGACACACAGTCTGTCTGGGAAGACAGTGATATCAGAATGCAGAGTCACCAAAGGGGAAGGTGGTCAGCAGAGACAGCCAGGGCCATCAGGCAAGAGGAGAACAATCCAGAGACCAAAGCAACAGGCAACCAGATAATCAGAAAGATGGTATGTGTCCGAAGGAGCCTGGGTCTCCCTTCTTGCTGGCGCTGGACAATAAATAGCTTAGGAGACCAACATACAGTCATTTCCGACGAGGCTTCTGATCTGCCACCACCAGACTGAGGAAACCCCGGCACTCAGAAGGTGGAGGTAGAAGGATCACAAGTTCAAGGTCACAAGTTCAAGGTCGTCATCTACTACAGAGCAAGCCCAGAATACCTACAACTCTTAAACTCAGAAAACAGTATCAAGTAAAAAGAATGCAAAAATACCCACTAGGGGCAACACCATTGAGCAGGGACCTCACATCTACCCCTCACCCCAAGAGACATCACGTGTCACACAGAGGGTTGGGCCCAAAGGGTCTGGAGGAGGGTATCTTGTCCACAGGCAGCAGAGAGCACATAGAAAGACTTCCATGCTCGTATATGAAGAAGGTTCTAGAATACTGTACAGTTAAAGCCAAACATGGACCAGGCAGGTAGATACTCCTGATGTTAATTTCACCTTTTGGAATAAAATACATTCCGGAATGTCCTGAACAGCACACAACCCGTGTGCCCTCCAACAGGGGAAGGCATGCATAATCAAAAGGCCACTGAGTCGAGTTTCCATTCATGTCCGGTGGGAATGTTGGCGGGTGAGCTGCTGGGGAGTCATCTCTCTGGTACTCAGTTGTTGAGTAAGGTAACGGTGAGTGGGCCTCTGAGCCAGATGTCTCATCCGTGCTTACATACACAGCATAAATGAAAACACATGCTTATGCAAAAGACTCAGACGCACTCAAAATGGCATTCATGAAAACTCAAAAGTAGAGTCAACTCAAACATCTATCAGCTGATGAGTAGATCACGTGAAAGGCAACACTATTCACCCATATAAAGGAAGGTGTTACAATGTGTCAAGAAGTACCTGACCAGAATGATTAATGAGTAGGGTTAAGTGTTACAGGCCTGACACCCAGTTCCTAAAGGAGGCTGAGGAAGATCTCAAATTCAAGGCCTGTCTGTGATACAGTGAGCCTTGAACTCAGCAAGATGCCTCAAAATAAAAAGATTTAAAAAAGAAAGTGAAAGACTGTAGACAAATCTCTATAGTAGTGCACTTACCCACAACAATTTTCCACTGAAGGTCTAAGGAGCATGTCTCAGTGGTAGAGCCCCTGCCTAGAACCCCCCAGTGAGGGGTTGGGGGTGTGGCTCAGTGGTAGAGCCCCTGCCTAGAATCACCCAGTGAGGGGGTTGGGGGTGTGGCTCAGTGGTAGAGCCCCTGCCTAGAATCACCCAGTGAGGGGTTGGGGGTGTGCCTCAGTGGTAGAGCCCCTGCCTAGAACCCCCCTGTGAGGGGTTGGGGGTGTGGCTCAGTGGTAGAGCCCCTACACCTAGATTCACCCAGTGAGGGGTTGGGGGTGTGGCTCAATGGTAGAGCCCCTGTCTAGCATGCAAGAGACCCTGGTAACCCCAAATCATATTGTGCTCCCGTTCAACAGGTGACATGAGTTTATCCATAGGCAGTAAGTACATATACTCCTCAGGGGTCATCGTGGATAGAGGATAGGTGGGTAGCTAAGGGACATGGGTATTTTTCTGAGGAAATGAAAATTGTTCTAAAATTTCTCTGATGTTGAAAGGACTGATATGGGGACTATATGCTTGGATGGGTGGGTTGTAGGTATGCAAACTACATCTCAATGAAACATTGTCACAAAGAGCACTCATGTGAAGTTACTGTGTAAGGGCCAGGGCAAATTAATCTGCCTAAATTTACTTTTGTTAAAAATTCCTCCAATTACATTTCCTTACTTATTTTGTGTTGTGGGGAATTGGGTGTGGAGGTCAGATAACTTGCGGTTCCACTATGTGGATCCTGAAGACTGGAACTCAGGCCGTGAGTCTTGGTGGCAGGCACCTTTACCCACTGAATTTATTTTTCGCCATAAGAAATAAGAAAGTAGAAAGGAGGCTTAGCAGTTAAGAGCATGCACGGATGTTCCAAATGGACACAAGTGTGGTTTCAGCACCCACGTGGCAGCTTACAAATGCCTATCACTCCAGCCCCGGCGTGACCCAATGCTTCTGGTCTCTGAAGGCACCTGCAATTTTGGGACATATATATACACACACAAACACAATTAAAAAATGTTAATAAAAAATACGGAAAGTGGGGGGCAGAGGGGTGGGGGGAAGCTGAGAGGTGACTAGGAAGAGAGGACAGAGGGAGAACAGTGGTTGGTATGTTAAAAAAATATTTTAAATAAATAAATAAAACTTAAAGATATGGAAAGGGACCATCACAGCAGGCTCTCCTAGGGTTCAGGAACCACCACCTCCTTTTCCTCGAATCCATTCCTTCACTCAGCCAAAATCAAAAAATACAGCAAGCCTACATTTTCCCAGAATTTCTCCACCGGCCTCCGCATGGGTTCCCCAGACTCTGCCTGATTCTCACAGGCGTGTAAATAGAATCTGAGTCCCTTCACGTCCCTGTGTGGTTTAGAGTTATCTCAGGGCTCCTAAAATGTCCTCCTGTGGCCTGTAAGGCTCCTTCCCAATGAACATCCTTGGTGATGGGCAAACAGGCCAGTCTTTGATCTGACTCAGGACTTTTACACTACCTGCTGTCCCCAGACCGCACAACCCAGCCCTTCACTACCTTCAAGTCTGGGTTCAAATGCCACCTCTTTACTGAGATCATCTCCAATCTCGCTGTCTACACTTTATTCTCCTTGTTCTCCTGACCTTGAAGATTTGGCACCTCATCTAGTAAACATTTGATGGACCTATCTGGTTTACTGTCTGTTTTCAGATGCTGTATCCTGGGTGACTATAGCAATGTTCAGATTGTATTGCACAGAACTCTGGAATGGGGCTTTCCCACCTCGGGACACTGCAGATCAATGCTTATGAATGATGACCACAATTTTTTTTTTCCTGTTTGTAGCATTTTGTTTTTCAAGATTGGGAGATTGGGTCTATGTAGCTCTGGCTAGCCTGGAACTCACAGAGATCCACCCGCCTCTGCCTCCTGAGTACTGAGATTAAAGAAATACTCCACCCTGCCTAGCCAACTATTTTTAAAAACAGGGTCTCAAATATCTTAGGCTGGCCTTGAACTTGCTATATAGTATAGAATGACCCTGAACTCTAGCCTGGACACACCTCTTTGTATACAGTGTTGAGGATCAAACCATCAAACCCAGGGACTCCAGAATGCTAGGCAAGCTGCCTACCAACGGAGCCTCATCCCAGCCCATAGGAGCCTTAATTCCCCAGAACCAAAGGGGAGGCTGGGAAAACACCTTAGACCGAAGAGGAAGTAAAGACAAACTGTAGGAAAAGCAGTGTGCATATCACAACCTGCAGCCCAAACACACAACAAACCGGGACAACTGGCACACACCTGGACTCTGGAGATGGAGGCAGGACGGACTTCAGAGCTAGCCTGGGCCACACGTAACCCTGTCTGCAAGCCACATCCAGAATCAAAAAGGAAGAGCATATACAACAGGTTTGATTTTTCCCTCCATAGGAGACTCAGTTGACAGCTTTACCTGGAACGCGACTGATGGAGTAATTTTTTCCTGCTTTTCTAGATATAGGAAATCACGATACAATCATGTCAACATGCATAGGAGAGCTGGCTCAGCTGTGGGACCATGTGGCCTGGGTTTAACTCTACCCTGTGCTTCCTGGATGTGGAAGCTAAAGAGAACGTTGGGCTTCTAGGTCTGTCATACAAACACCTTCTGAGAAAGGTCTGGACACTTAAATAGTCTCCAAGGACTGGGTATATGGTGCAGCGGATAAAGATACTTGCCATGCATGACTGATGACCCGAGTTCTAGCTCAGTACCCATTTGGTGTAAGGGGAAAATTAATCAAGTCCCATACATTGTCCTCTGACCTTCACACTCATGCATGGTACATGCATACACACACACACACACACACACACACACACACACACACACACACACACCACTACCACCACACCATATTAAACCACACCCCACTTCACATACAGGTATATACACACACCACACACCACAAATACACAAACACATACACCACCAACATATACAACCTACACACACATTTAAAAAAAAAATAAGTTGCTGGGCATGCAATCAAAGCACTGGGGAGGTAGAGGCAGGCAAATTTGTGAGTTCTAAGCCAGCCTGGTCTACATAGTGAGTTCTAGGTCTGCCAGGGACATTGAGAGATCCTGTCACAAAAAGAGTAAAATGTAGCAAAAATCAGGGTTTCTTTGTATAGTTCTGGCTGTCCTGGTACTAGCTCTGTACATCAGGCTGGTCTCTAACTCAGAAAGATCTGCCTGCCTCTTCCTTCCAAGTGCTGGAATTAAAAGAAGTGTGCCACTACATGGGGGTGGGGTAAGCAATTCCTTTAAAAAATAAATAAAGTGGATAAGGTGGAAAGCAATTTAGTTAGACACCCAAGGTTGCCGCCCTATGGCCTCCATCCACCACAGGCCAAAACCAGACTGCTCAATTTGAATCCCACAGGGCAGATCCCATCACCCTCCCTGCCTTTGGTATTAGCATTCGGTGTGCACAATAGCCTTCCTGTTAGAACACACAGGCACAGGGCAGGCTTCCTCAAATCCTCCAACTTCATCTTCCCAGTTCCTACTCCCTTGAGACACAGAAAACACACCCACCAAAAAAGTTACACATCAACATTCCTGGCAGCATTATTCCTGAAAGCCAACATAGAAGCAACCAAAATCTCCTCCACTATGAAACAAAGTTCACACAACCCATTCCATGGAATACTGTTCGGCCAGGAAATGATCCACACCCGCCCGTCACATCGAGCTATGTGTCTAAAGTATCCTGAGGAAGCAAAGCCACAAAGTGAAAAAGAGAGAATACATACGCATCCCTGCCTAGGTGGAAATGGGGATGGGGATGGGAGAGGTTAGAGATAAAGTGGGAGGAACAGATGGAGCAAGCACTGGGTGGGTCTAAGCTTTGGAGTAATGAGAAGGTTCTAGAACTAGAGAACAGGATGTTTGTGAAAGCCACAAAACTGTGTGCTTCACACACATAATGCTCTATGGTGAATTATAGGTCTCAGTAAAGCTTTCTGCAAGGGGTTTAGTTTTTTGAGACAGGGCTTCACAATGTAGCCCTGACTAGCCTACAACCTTTTATATAGAACAGGCTAGCCTCAATTTATAGTGATCTTCCTACCTCTGTCTCCACAGCACTGGTGGAACTGCAGGCATGAAATAAAACTATTTTAAAAAATCTAGCCAGGTGGTGGTAGTGC
This sequence comes from Phyllotis vaccarum, assembly GCA_033318265.1. Lineage (NCBI taxonomy): Eukaryota > Metazoa > Chordata > Mammalia > Rodentia > Cricetidae > Phyllotis > Phyllotis vaccarum. The sequence continues at coordinate 13,302,667 of JARWLC010000018.1, forward strand.
ACACCTTTAATCCCAGCTCTGGGGAGGCAGAGGCAGGAGGATCTCTGTGAGTTGGAGGCCAACCTGGGCTACAAATCAAGTTCCGGGATAGCTAGGACTGTTACACAGAGAAACTCTGCCTCAAATAATAATAGTAATAGTAACTATTATTATTTTTTAAAAATAAAAAATTTAAAGCTAGGAGTGGTGGCTACAGCCTGTTATCTTGGGCAAACTTGACCTCAGAATGAAACCTGATCTCAAAAAACAAAATAACTGCCAGGAGATGGTGGAGGCAGCAGCACACCTTTGATCCTTTTGATCACTTGGGAGTCAGAGGCAGGTGGATCTCTGTGAGTCTGAGGCCAGCCCTGTCTACAGAGTTTCAAGACAGGCTCCAAAGCTACACAGAGAAACCCTGTCTTAACACAAACAAACAAACAAACATAAAATAACTAAGTATCATTTTAAAAGAGGGCACTCTCTTGAAAGAAGGCTTACTGGGTACACACAAAGCACTGGGTTCTATCTCCTGCATGGACAAAACCAGGTGTAATGGAATAGGCCCATAATTCCAGCATTCAGGAATGAGTTCAACTTCCTTGCCTATACAAGTTCAAAGCCAGCCTTGGCTACATGAGATGCTGTTGCAGAAATCAAAGTAAAATTTTACAGAGGAAGGACTGAGATAGATGACCACAGGGACCCCAACTCCTCATGCCAACTCAAGTCTCTAGGCTGCACACGCCCTCAGCTCACATCTTCAACTACACATCTTCAACTACAGGCCACACCCCACCCTTTCACTGGAGGCAGAGAGGCACATGACTTCCAGGCCTGGCTGCACTCCAGAAGTTGTACTGCCTTCCTTTAAACAAGCAAGCTAACTGACCTTACCTTCAAAGCCTAAGACAGGCCCAACCATAGGAGGTGGCTGCCTCTGCAGAATTCAGCAAACATACCAGAGAAGACAGGTCAATAAAATAATAATAGTAACAACAACAAAAACAATAATAAAGTCTTGAGCTGGAGAGATGGTTCAGTGAACAGAAGTACTTAGGAACAAACCTCGTGATCTAAGTTTTAACCCATGATATAAAGGGGCATATATCAGGACTAGAGAGATGGCTCAGTCGGTAAAAGCACTGGCTGCTCTTGCAGAGATTAAGGTTCAATTCCCAGCACCCACAGTGGATCCAATGCCTTCTTCTGACCTTCGCAGGCACCAGGCATTCTTGTAGCAAACAGATATACACCTAGGCAAAATGTTCATATGCAAAAATTTAAAGTATTTACAAGGCACATTTGTAATCCTAGGGACTCCTAAAATGAGACAGAATTGGCCAGAAACTCCCAGTGAGCAAGTCTAGAGTACATATCCCAACAACAGAAACCATGCCTCAGTGAGCCAGAGGAAGAAAACCAACTCCTAAATGCTGTCCATACTTGCTCCAGGGTACAAACACACAAACAAAATAAATAAAAATAGAATTAACATTTTAAAATTAAAGTTTAAGAAGATGAAAGTTCAAGGTCTCTGTGAACTACAGAATTAGTCAAATCTAGTCAGGATAATTTAATGAGACATCGTAAAAAAGTTTTCTTTCAAATTTATGGCAGTGGTGATTATGATCCAGTTCAGTAGTAGATACATTCTACACACACACACACACACACACACACACACACACACACACACACACACACACACACACCGCCCCTATGAGGGGCTGGGGTGTGGCTCAGTGGTAGAGCCCCTGCCTAGAATCCCCCAGTGAGGGGCTGGGGTGTGGCTCAGTGGTAGAGCCCCTGCCTAGAATCCCCCAGTGAGGGGCTGGGGGTGTGGCTCAGTGGTAAAGCCCCTGCCTAGAATCCCCCAGTGAGGGGCTGGGGGTGTGGCTCAGTGGTAGAGCCCCTGCCTAGAATCCCCCAGTGAGGGGCTGGGGTGTGGCTCAGTGGTAGAGCCCCTGCCTAGAATCCCCCAGTGAGGGGCTGGGGTGTGGCTCAGTGGTAGAGCCCCTGCCTAGAATCCCCCAGTGAGGGTCTGGAAGTGTAGCTCAGTGTTAGTGCACTGTGTAGCATACAGAAAACTCTCAGGGTCAACCCTGGAGTGGGGAGGGGAATAGAGGGAAAAGTAAATCAGAGAAAACTCCATACTGCTCCTAAGCAACTATTTTCTGAAATAATGATTTCTAAAAACAGAAAACCAAACAATAGGACACCGCATACAGACCTACATTCTTGCTCTCAAGTAATAGTCACTAATTGCACAATTTGAAGGACTCCAGAGGCTATAGTGACTCTCACCTCCTGGCCCTGCCTCTCCAAACAATACCACACGGGAAATCCAGATTTCTGAATACAAGAAATGTCTTCCAGACTAGTCATGGTGGTGCACACCTTTGATCTCAGTACTTGGGAGAAAGAGGCAGGCAGGATCTCTGTGACTTTGAAACTAGCATGGTATACATAGCAAGCTCCAGGATACTTAGAACTACATAGACGGTCCTTGTCCAGGAAAAAAGAAAAGTCTTCCTGTGTGCTGCTGTATAACAGTTTCCTCTGAGAAACTGTTCCATCCTGCAGAAAGTTCCTTAAGCAGACAGGCAAACAGCTCAAAAGAGCTTCAGGAAGTCCCTGAAACTGACCAGATTTACTTGACCCCCATCCTGTCATAGTAAACAATAAATTGAGAGTCCTCCCTCAGAAAGAAGGAAGCAGAGATGTTAAGAAAACTCGAGGAGAAAAGCCACAAAGAAGAATGGCAGAACAACCAAGTGGCATGGAAGGGATTTAGGTCAAAAGAGGCACCTGGAAAGGATACTCTCCAACCTGTTGAGCTACCTGCAGGCTGTGCAGTGTGCTCTGGGTTCCCAGAATGTGAGCTGTCACCCATGCTTGGGTGGGCTTAGGTGATGTAGCTGGCTTTAAGTCATTTCTGCTTCTCTAAGTAACCCCAATAAAACTCAATGGCTCACCAAGTTGGATTTTGGTGATATCCACACTTTGGTCTGTCATGGGACCCCCCCTATCTGGGGTAAGTAGACATTTGTGTTGCTTCTCCTTAGGTGCCAACAGTGGGCACCAAGAAACCCACACCAGGGCTGGAGAGATGACTCAGAGGTTAAGAGCACATGTTGTTCTTCCGGGGGATAAGATTTGATTCTTACTACCAACATCCAGCAGCTCACAACCACCAATAACTCCTGCTCCGGGGTAACCGTCCAACCTCCTAGAGACCAGAGCTCACATGCACATACCCAAACTAAAATGTGTGATTAAAAAACACACACACCTTTTATCTCAGTACACTAGAGACAGAAGCAGGCAGGGCTACATGGTGAGCTCCAGAACAGCTGGAGCTTCAAAATATTCTGTCTCAAAATAAATAAGAATTAAAAAGAGAGGGGGCAGGGAGACAACAGTTGCTTCCTTCAATCTATAAATATTTAGTGGAGAGAACCCCCTTAGAGCTTAAATCATTAAAAAAAAAAAAAAAAAAGAAAAAGAAAAAAACAAAAAAACCCCAGCACAATCATAAAATAGCAAACAAATTAACAAAACTTATCAATCAGGTGAAGGGCTAAAGGTTAGAAGGGACATCCAACTTCAAGTTATTACTATTTCAACCTACCCCTCTCCCCAAACCCCTATCCTTAGAAGTCTCAATATGGAGCTCCATCTGGCTGAACTCACTGTATAGACCAGGCTGGCTCTGAACTCACTGAGATCTACCTGCCTCTGCCTCGAGTGCTGGGATTAAAGGCTTCACCATCAGAACTGCCTGTTATGTATTATTACATGTGTACAGGATATGTGTCTGTGGTGGGGAGGTGGACAGGCAGCCTGCAAGTAGCAGTCTACATAAGATCAGAGAACAGCTTTGCAGAGATGGAATTAATTTGGATCCAACTCAGATCACCAGGCTGATGTATAAGTGTCTTTACCTGATGAAACCCCTAGCTAGGGTCGGGGTTAGTTTTATACATGGTGGCCAAAGGGAGTAGGCTTCTCAGCAATGGTGACCTTGAAGCAGAGTATCCCAGGCCATTAAAAAGACCCTGAGGCAGAAATGGTCTGGAGGGCTCTAGGAACAACCAGGCCACTGTGATAGGGGTTAGAGGTCACTGGAAGTGAGATCAGCCCAGCAGTGTGGGGTGGGGAGTAGGCAGAGGCTGTTCTGGGAACAGCTGGCTGAGTTCTGTGTTTTGACCTTCAGGGCTGCCCTTGCTCCCTGCGAGCTTCCCCAACTGCAGGCCAGTCCATGGAGCACTGAGGTGGCATTATCAACTGGGACACAAGTAGCTTCTGTTGTTCAATGTGTCTCCTATTTCTGCCTCCTTTCTCTGTCAAACTGCAGGCTTTAAACTCCGAGGGCTCTTGTATGTGTGGTGTGTGTGTGTGTGTATGTGTTCATGCGTGGGTGCATACTCCTCTGTCCTGGGTCAGAGGTAGGCAGATCTCTAAGTTTGAAGCCAACTGGTCTACAGAACTAGTAGTTCTGAGACAGCCAAGGCTACTCAGAGAAAACTTGTCTTAAAAAAACAATAACAAACAAAAAGGCCCCCAAACCAACTCTATACTGTTTCATTATTTGTTTTAAAACCAGGTCTCATGTAACCCAGGCTGGCCTAAAACTCACTATGTAACCTAGCATGACCTTGAATTCCTGATTCTCTTGTCTCTACCTCCCAAATCCCAGAATTACAGGCATGTGTACCATGGTATATTGATGGGGAATCAAACCAAGTCCCCTATTCAGTGAGCCACATTCCTAGTCTCCATTCCAGTGCCATTTATCAACCACCATGACTACCAACAAGACCCCAGGCTGGCCTGGAGCTCATGATCTATCTGCCTCTGCCTCACTGGGATCACAGGCCTGATCCAACGCATCCCCAACTTTTAACTGATCTCTTCAGGCCACACCCCTGAACTGGGTCCCTTCCCAGCTAATAGAAGGATGTGGAGCCCACAAGAGCCCTCATTCACAACCCTGGGCAAAGCAGCTCATCAAGCACCTGTCAAAACTACAGTCTGGTGAGTAAATAAATGCTTCTTTCCCACACTTCTTACAAATGAGGTTGTGAGGACCAGAGAGGGTAAGCTGGTAACTCCAGGTCACACAGGATGTACACAAGGGAAGTGGTTTCAGTCATACACTCACCCCGCCCATTTAGACCGTTGATCCTGGAGCTAGCCTGCCCAACTATGGCTGGGCCTTTCTTCGGATGTTTCTAACTCTCCCCTGTATTCCCAGAACATGTTTATTATCTCTTGAGTTTCGTGTTCAATCAACATCCGGGCTCACCTGGGCAAAGGTGCTTGCGACAAAGCCTGATGCTACAAAGTTCCAATTCCTGACACCTGCACTTTGTACATTTGCCCACACAAAATAATTAGAATAAATGTCTAAAGATATTTTTATATTAGGCACAGGCATGGAGCTACATGCCTTAGATCCAGTCTAGAAGTTGAGTGGACAGCCAGGAACACAACAGAGATACCTGTTCATTTAGGATTTACATTGATCTATTAGGTTGACTTTTGAGACAGGGTCTTACCACACAGCCTTGGCTGTCCTTGAGCTCCTAAGAGATCTGCCTGCTTCATTTTCCTGACTACTGGGATTAAAAGTGTGTACCACCAAGCCTACCCTATATGGGCTTTTAAAAATTACATTAACTTTTAAAATTACATTAATTTTTCTAATTTGTGTATGTATGTGTAGGGGTGTCTGTGCCACAGGGTGGAGCATATGTGGAGGTCAGAGGTCAACTTTCCAGAGCTGGATCTCTTTTTGCCACATGGGTTCAAGAGATCAAACTCAGGTGATCAGGTTTGGTGTAAGCATCTTTATCCACTGAGCCATCTCATTGGCCCTCAATTGATCTGTTTGTTTTTGTTTGTATATTTGTTGGAGAATTCACTTGAACTCAGAAATGTCTGCCTGCCTTTGCCTCCAGGATGCTGTGATTAAAGGTGGCCACCACCCAACCTGGCTGATTGTTTTCAAAAGGATTTAATTTAATTGATTCATGTCTATGTGTTTGTGTTTGTGTGGAGGGGTGGGGTGGGGAGTGGGTATGTGCATATTGGTGTGGATGCTGGAAAAAGACAAGAGGTGCCAGGTCCCGTGGAGTTTGAGGTACAGGTATTTATGAGGCCTACTGTTACTTAGTTTTAGAAACAGGACCTCATGCCTCCACCTCCCAAGTGCCCTATGCATTTTCCACCATACTTGGTTTAGCACTTCCATTTTTTAAAGCAGGTTTCAAGAGGACAGGAAAAAAAAAAAAAAAAACACTACAAAATATCACATTACATACTTACATATATTTAATTTACATGTATTTGATTTTTATCAACTGATTAAACAGTAATGTATTATGATTCATATCTGTAAATGCAAAACTACATGTGAAATGCTGCACCAAATTATTTAAATATTTCTGTTTCCCACTGATACAAATACAACTGTAGGTAAAAATCATCATAAATGTAAAGTAGATGGCATTCCGGAAACTGTTAAGAGTTAAAAAGGAAAGCTCTCTAGGGAAAAGAGTTACAAACTAACAGTTTTAAATAGGCTGATAATCGGGACAGAGGCTGAGGCGGAAGAACAGCCTGTGAACTTAAGTTGAACTTGTGTCTGAACTGCATAGTGGAGTCCAGCCTAAGCTAGTTAAGAAGCGGTACTTCTTCAGTCTTGGTTGAGGAAGGAGAGAGGATGAGGATGAAGATGAACTGGGGTCCTGGGGTAAGACTTGGTCTGGACAGAGGAAGGCCAGGGCGGCTGAAAAGGAATGAGCAAGGAGAGGGGGATGAGGGGACTGATGAGTACAGAGAAAAAGCCAGGGGCTGGCCAGTGTACTGAATAAAGACAATACCTAGACCAGGCTCATGCCAGGAATGAGTGGAGCCTCTGATGGTGGTGGCATGATGACCCGACTGGGAATGGTCTCTTTCCTTATTCTAGGTTTTGTGGGTTTCTGGAAGTAAGGGCATGAGATCCAAACGGAGCCTGCTCAGTGACAATATCAGACCACCTAAGCAGATAGTCAGCCAAGTGGTACACACTAGGGAAAATACTGGAGTCACCAAGGGCAGGAAGTGAAAGCTTCCTCCTAGGCTATTTCTCCAGTTATCTTCCATCTGACAACCCTTTACAGGCCAGGCCTCACATCTTTCCCACTAAACTATGTGGTTCCCGTGAGTTGCTCATGGCACTTGGTATGTGAAGGAGCTTCCCTTTCCTCCCACAGCACCAGGGAGGCTCGGCTCACAAGCTAGCCTCAAGCTCTGCGCCTTCAGAGGACATTTCTAAAAGCCATACCAAGGTCCATCAGACCCTGTCACTACTCATCCTGGATCTGGCCAGGCCAGAGGAACCAAGAAGGAAACACAGCAAGGCCTGAAGACACAAAGCAGGGTTTTGCAACACAGGACCCTGGGGTATACAAAGATACAAGCACAGCTGCCTTTAAAAGCTCCCAAGGTCAGCTTGCATTCTTCTCCGTGGCCTTTCTCCTCTGAGAGTCTTCTTAACATCTCTGCTTCCTTCTTTCTGATGGGGGGGAGAGAGGGACAGACACCGGACTACCTATCGGACCAGACTCTCAGCTTATTGCTTTTCATGACAGGATGGGGCCTAGTGAATCTGGTCAGTTTCAGGGACTTCCTGAAGCTCTTTTGAGCTGTTTGCCTGTCTGCTTAAGGAACTTCCTGCAGGATGGAACAGTTTCTCAGAGGAAACTGTTATACACCAGCACGCAGGAAGACATTTCTTTTTTCTTTTTTTCCCCAGACAAGGTCTCTATATGTAGTTCTACAGGTCCTGGAGCTTGCTATATATACAGTGCTGGCTTAAAACAGACAGAGTTCCTGTCTGCCTCTTTCTCCCAAGTACTGAGATTAAAGGTGTGTGCCACCATGACTGGTCTAGAAGACATTTACTGGATTCAAAAATCTGGTTTGCCCATCGGGAGTTGTGTGGAGAGGCAGGGCGGGGAGGTGGAGGTCACTAAATCCTCCAGAACCCTTCAAGCTGTTCAATCAGTGACTGAAAATGCTGCTCTGAGAAAAGATAGTAAGCCGCTTGGCTAATCATGGGTTAGTGTAAGAGTAAGAGTTAGTAAGATGCCTGAGCCACAGCATGCAATTAATATAAGACTTTGTATGATTATTGGGGACTGCTGGTTGGGATCTCTGGGCTAGGCCAGAATCAGGACTCTACCACTGAGCCACACCCCCAGCCCCTCCAGTGGTCCCAACACTGAGATAGTGCAAGCAGGAAGGTCAAAAGTTCAAGTCTCCTCAGTTACAAAGAGTTCCAGGTCTGCCTAGGATATACAGTGGAATCTTGCTATCCTTACCCCCCACCCCAATTAACACACACACACACACACACACACACACACACACACACACACACACACACACACACAAAATCAAAGCCCTGTGGCTGTGGCTCAGTTGGTACAGTGTTTGCAGAGTCCAAGGTTTTGTCTCCAGCATCATGTAGACTGGGTGTGGTGGCACATGGCTGTAATTTCAGCATTTAGAAAGGTAGGTAGAAACAGTCAGGAGTATCAGAAATTCAAGGCCATCCTAAGCTACATAGCAAGTTAAAAGCCAGCCTGGACTGTCTCAGAAACAAACGGGGCCAGAGCTCAGTGAGTAAAGGCACTGGCAGTGAAGCCTGAAACCCCACAATGCTGGAAGGAGAGCATTGACTCCTCCCGCAAATTGTCCTGACTACCACATGGCTTTGAACATGCACACATGTACATAGGAATGCACATGCACACTTGCATAAAACAAATAGAATGTCAGAACAATTTTAAATTCAACAACAATCAATGTCTTCCTGGAGACATGTATCTCTCAAAAGGTAGTTTTTCAGATTCTCCTACGCATCCCCATAGTCAGCTCTGGTGTCACCTAGAGGGTGAGATTCAAATATTTTCAGTCAGATGTATGAACATTCACATGGAGCTCGGGAAAAGAGTATACATATCCTGCCTCCAGGGCAGATCTTGGGGCCCAGTGAGTCACTTCAGTGGCTTGACACCACCACCCTGGCCTGTTGGAGCTGGAATGTGGGCTGAGCTCCCTGCTATTAGAAAAGGTCTTTGTCAACTGCCCAGTGTGCAGGCCAAAGGGTTCTGAGTTGGGCAGACTCTGAAACGGGTTTCTTCTCCTTCTCTCCCTTTTCAGCCAAGGCTGGCCTGGAACTCCTGGTGATTCTCCTGTCCCTGCCCCTCAGTGCTGGCAGAACGTATAGCATCTGCCTACAATTCTAGAATTCTCTCTCGTGTCTCCTCCAACACCCATCAAGCACCCCCACCCCCTTTTCTAAGATAAGTTGATGCTCAAGTTGGCCATTGTTCCTAAAGTCTAGCACAGGCCTGGCACCAACTAGCCACTCAATAGCTCTGGTTATGTGTGCTAGGGACAAAGATGGTGAAGCCCTTTTGGAATGCAATTTGGCAAGCCTCTCTGTGTATAAGAGCATGCTGCCTCTGCCTCAGCTATGCCTCTCCCAGGAAACATTCTTACATAAGAGGTCTGAGGTCTGAGGTGTAGGAATGGAAAGGAAATGTCAGGTCAGGTCACTCCCAGGCTCTAACCATCCATTTCCAACCCCCATCTCTCAGCTCCCAGCTCACTCAAAATCAAAGCTAAGTCCAGGCCAAAAACGCACAATGGGAACTACAGAGCGATAAAGACACCTGCCCGCTTGTCAGCTCAACACAGAATAACATGCAACACAAGACATCTAAAGGGCTGGAGAAAAAGCCTGACATTAAGCCTGCTCCTTAATTCAGAGAATGGAGATGTGACTCATAAAAGTTCCTGCCTACCCCCCATACAGTGAGGCTAAAGGGTGGGGCTAAAGGTATGGTCAGTGGTAGAGTCCCCACCTAGAATCCCTCAGTGAGGGGCTGGGGTGTGGCTCAGTTGTAGAGCCCCTGCCTAGAATCCCCTAGTAAGGGGCTGGGGGTGTGGCTCAGTGGTAGAGCCCCTGCCTAGAATCCCCTAGTGAGGAGCTAGGGATTCAGCTACCGAGCATGCTAGAAAGTCAAAGTCCTAAGCAGAAACAAAACAAAATACAGCCTACAGGAAGCACAAAAGGGTGAGTATGGGGCAGGAGGAGCAAAGAACACAGAAGACATCCAAAAGAGAAATATCAAGACAGAAGATTTAAATCCAACCACATAATAAATTATAGCAAACATAGCCTGGTATGGTATTCATGCCCACAGCCCCAGATACTGGGGAGGCAGAGGCAGAGACATGAAAATCACTTGGGCCAGGGATTTCAGGGCAAGCATGGGTTACAAACAATTCATCTCAAAAAATAAAAAATAAGCCGGGTGGTGGTGATACACACCTTTAATCCAACATTCAGGAGGCAGAGGCAAGCAGATCTCTTAGTTTGAGGCCAGCCTGGTCTACAGAGGGAATTCTAGGACAGCCAGGGATCCACAGAGAAAACCCTGTCTCAAAAAACAAAACACATACACACAATTAAAAGTAAATCTTTTGCTACACTTGGGAACTGTGAGATGATTAACTGGTACAGGTGCTTACAGCAAAGCTTTACTATCTAAGTTCTAGCCCCAGAACACATACACCACATATACACACCACACACACATACACCACATACACATACCATATATACATACACACACATACACACACCCATACCACACATACATACATACATACCACACACACACACACAGCAGAAAGAAAAAATTGACTCCTGCAAGTTTTCCTCTGACTTTCCACACTGTGCTATGGCATGCGCAACCTCTCCAAAAAAAAAAAAAAAAAAAAAAAAGTGAATAAAAGAAAATCTGTTTTTTTAATTGGCATCTTTAGGTGTCAAGTTGATGGAGAGTGAACTTGTGATGATTGACAGTGATTGTCAGCTTGGCAGAATCGAGAATTACAAGCCTCAGGATGAGACTTAGAGTTCCTAGACTGGGTTAATTGACATGGGAGGATCCACCTTTAATGTGGGGAGCACCATTCCCTGGGCTGGAACCCTGAACTGAATAAAAAGAAGCAAGGCAAGCGTCAGTGTTCAGTCTGCTTCCTGACTGTGTATGCAATGTGACAGGCCACCTCACATTCAATGCTTCCTCCACCCTGGTGGGCTTCACCCTTAAACTGTGACTAAAATTAAATAAATAAATATACCTTTCCATAAAGAAGGAAAGAAGAAGAGAAGGGTGTCTGACTGTTTGAGACGTGCCCACGGTGAATCAGAGTCTATTTGCCACCAGGATCTCCCAGGAGTTGTTGTCAGCCCGTTACAATTTCAGGCCCTCCCTCTACAGCCCGACTTGTCTATTTCACGGGCGGTATAGTCTCAAGTCGCAAAACCTCAGTGACAACGGCAGAAAGAACAGGTGGGTGAAAGAGCAACTGGCAAGAAACCTTATGTCATGGGAACTAGATTCCACAGCTGAACTAAATTCCACAGCTATCCCCCCATCCCAGGGGTGGCGTGGACCCGCAGTCATTCAAAAACTCTCTGAATTCTTCACCCTATTCCAACTCACTGGGCAGGTGCCCCTGAATCGCCTTCACTGTCCTTAAGGTCAACAGCCACTGCACAGGGGAGGCCAGGGAATGAATTTTGAAATATCTATGACAGTGGTTACTGTGAGTAGTAACATAGAGCCTTGGTAACCCAGGATGTCGTCTTTCTGACCACCAAGAGAAGACAGTGGGGCTCTCTAGCCTGTGGAGAAACTGAAGCTGGGAGAGGAGGGCTCTTGCTCTCTGAACATCAATTTGTCACCAGACCTGGAAAGGGAAAGGAAGCACTGGGATTTATCAGCCATGGCTCGGGGGCGACTAGGGGTTAAGGGAAGGAGTATGAAATTTTCCCAAGTGGCTTTGGGCTTTCTGGCCTTGGACCCTAGAACCAAGAGGCCTCACGGTTTGTGAATAAAAACCTGAAGAAGTGTGTGTGTGTGTGTGTGTGTGTGTGTGTGTGTGTGTGTGTGTGTGTTGATGATGATGCTGCTGCCCAGCAAGGCAGTGAATATCTCCATGACTCAGTTCCTCTGTGAAATAGGGTACTCGTGAGCCAAACTTCTAAACTTAATAGTAGATACAATACTTGGAAAAGGTCTATCCCAGAGCATAGACAGACCATGGCGAGCCAACTCAGGTTGTCATAATCTAGAAACTAAATTCTAGATAAAGTCTTTAGATAGGACAGGGCTAAGCTAGAGCTCCATTGGTAGAATGCTTATCCAACATGCACAAAGGCCTGGGTTCAAATCTCAGCACAACATAAACTGGGAAAGGTGATTTACTTGGGAGTGGAAAGTTCAGGAATTCAAGGTCATCTTTGGCTATATTCTGTGTTTGGGAGCTAGGTTGCATGAGCCCGTCTCAAAAATAAATCCTCAAAATCCACTGAAACAAGCCCCTAATCCTTTGTCCAAATTGGACTAAGGATGGTAATACATGCTTTTAATCCAGCACTCGGGAGGCAAAGGCATCACTGTGAACCTGGGTCAGCTTATGCTACATAGTGGGTACCAGACCAACCAGAGCTACACAGTGAGAACCTGTCTCAGAAGACAAAACCCTGGAGGGTATACAGTGATAGGTGTGTCCTCTAGGGGACCCCAAGGGGAATCTGAAGACCTTATAATCTGCATGCACTGACAGAAGGCACATAAAAACAAAGGCCCCTGCCTGAGCCAAGCAGGGAGACTTTCTTCTAAGTGATCTTCACCACTAGGGTGGCCTCAGTAGCCAAATAAACACCAGCCCTCCCAACCTGTGAGAAAGTTAACTCTCTGGCCTCTTTCAAAACATTCCATCACCCTTTCCCTTCATACACTCTGGAAACTTGTTCAGATTTTTATGGGGTACCGTCCATACTCCACTACCCGTGTGAAAGTTGGGTATAGTCATCTCTACCTGGGAAGTATGGATCATGGATTGATTACAAGTTAGGTCCTGGAGGGCCTGGAGAAGACTCCTGTGCCAACATGGACAGGGGCTCTGGGTAGACGACGCTTGTTTAGGAGCCTACAGTGGAATAGGAGGAAGTGACTCCAGGCCAATAAAGACAGGTGAGTGAAGGATGGGGAAGCCTGGGTGTGGAGAAAACATAAAAAAGGGCGGGAGATAAGGTCAGGGCAAGGAGCCAGGTCACAAGGACTTTGAAAGGAAAGACAGGGCTTTCCACCTCAGAGAACCGAGAGGTGGCAAAAATGTTGTTTTTCAGCTTTACAGCTGTCTCTGCCTGCTCTCTCTCCGTGTGGGCATCCATCACTCACTCCTTTTCTCTCATTTTTCATGTACAATGTGGTATGTGTGTGGAGGCCAGTGGACTAGTGGAGTGGTGAGCTGGGTTTCTCTTTCCACCACGTAGAGCCCAGGTAGTCAGGCCTGGCAGCAAGCATATAGAACCATCTCATCGCTCATTCCCAACTTTCTTTTTTGAGACAGGGTTTCACGGAGCCCCAAACTGGAGCTTGCTATATTACTAAGGATGGTCTTGAGCTTCTCTACCCTCTAGCCTCCTAACAGTGGTTCGGGCTGGTGCCCTTGCTGACTCAGCTTCCAGAAACACCTGCTCTAACCTACCCAGAGGACCTGACCTTAGTCCCTCTAAGCTAAGATGTTTCTGGAAACTCCCCACTTTATTTAGGGGACACTGACCTTCACACCTGGGTGAGACTCTCTTCCCCTGTAAGTACAGGGCACAGGGTGGATGAATTGTCTACAGTCTCCTCTTTGGGAGCTGCATTCACGGAACCTCACCCTTGCCTCCCTCTGTCAACCCAGAAGTGTCTCATACCACCCCTCCACCTACTAGCCGCTCGGACCTGAGGTCTTTGCTCATGCTAGATATTCTCTGACCCCTTTCCATCTACCACAACCACAATATTCATGTCTACTTCTCTCATCTCAGGTCCATCCTCCCTTCGGAAGCTGACTTTGAGCTAAACACCTCAGGCTCAGGGCAACTTCTTCCTGTTAGCCACTGTGTCCAATGCTTGCAGAGAACACGTGATTCAAGAAACCCTCTGCCCAATGTGGTCCAGAACATGGGTCCAGGTCTGGGAAGCAAATATCTGGTTCATAGCACTCTACGGGGCCACACAATGCTGGCCAGGAAGACGGACACCTCAGAATGAGTCAGAAAAATAGCAGTAAATCTTAACTCGGGCAGCAGTTTGGTAGGAGACCTTGGAGAAGTCTGGAATCTCTGCCTCTGGAATAGCCAGCCAGCCAGAAGTAACCTGGGAGTCTAGCCTGTAGACTGTTTTCAACTACCTCTCCTTACCCACATGCACCACACCACCTTCACCTCAGTGCTGGGAATGAACTCAGACCTCCTGCATCTAAAAATGTGCTGTAGTGGCAGGTAATATGGCTAGGCAAGCAAAAGATACTTGCAGCTAAGTATGAAGACCTGAGTTCAAATCCAGGGACTACATGGTAAAAGAAGAGAAACAGCCATTGCAATTTGTCTTCTGACTTCTACTACGGTTGTGGCATGTACTCCTTCCTCATACATACAAATCAATAAATGTAATAAAAGATTTTTTTTTTTTAAAAAAAGGGAGAGCAAAATGCTCTACCACTGAGCCAAACAGTGTCTGTGGCTCCCTGACATGAGACAGAGAAAACCAACAGATGACAGACAGCACAAGTGTGGTACCTGAAAGGCAACACTGGAGGAGGAAGATGCACGAGCAAAATCTCCACACAAAGCCATCTGCGGGGGCAGCAAAGGATGAGCCACACACTGATAGGGTGAGAGGCCACAGGCCAGAGTGGCTGAGAGTCATCGGGAAGCTTGAGAAGGTAGATGCATAACACGATGTTTGCATACGTTCATTATGCTTCTAGATGTTTTATAACCAATCATACAATGCATCTAAGTGTATATATGGACCACAACTAGTATATGTGTCACATGTAAGTCTGTCCTTTTCTTGTTTTAAGATGGAATCCACTATGTAGCCCATGCTGGCCTGGAACTCTCATCATCTTGCCTCAATCTCTCCAGTGCTGAGACTACAGGCCTGAGTCAATATGCCTACACTGTGTTTGAGCACACGTGTGTACTTCTGAGCTGCCTGACAGGGGTGCTGGATTTCGAACCCGGGTCCTCACAATACAACAGCAAGCATTCTTAATCATCGAGACACCCTTGTCCCCATATATATTTTTAAGTGTATTTTATTAAATATTGAGTTAAATATCTTTCACTTCTGTTATGTTGGCAAGGGGATGATCAGGTACAAAGTTAACCCCGTGCTCTCCATTAACAAATGAAGAGGAACAGCTAGCTGTGAGCTTCTTAAAAATCAAGGTGAGGGTTGGCAAGATGGCTTAGCAGGCAAAGGTGCTTGCCACCTAGCCACCTAGCCAGACCACCTGAATTCTATCCCTGTGACCCACAAGGCAGAGAGAAGTTTGACATTTCACATGCGCGCACACACACACACACACACACACACACACACACACACACACACACACACACACACACACACACACAACTTGAAAAGTTGAGCTCTGGAAAAGGTCACACTTCAGAAGGGAAAGGCTTGAGTAGACACCCAAGAATTCTGCTCGTCTAAGTAAGAAACCAGGAACACTAAAGAGCCTCTAGCTGAGCCTGGCAAAGGCCAATGATGCCAGCGCTCAAGAGGCCAAAGAATGACTCCAAGTTAATTGCCAGCCAGAGCAATTTCGTAAGAGCCTATCCCGAGTTAAAAAGAAAAGGAAAGGCTAGAGACATAGCTCAGTGGTAGAGCCCCTGCCTAGAATCCCCCAGTGAGGGGCTGGGGTGTGGCTCAGTGGTAGAGCCCCTGCCTAGAATCCCCCAGTGAAGGGCTGGGGATGTGGCTCAGTGGTAGAGCCCCTGCCTAGAATCCCCCAGTGAGGGGCTGGGGTGTGGCTCGGTGGTAGAGCCCCTGCCTAGAATCCCCCAGTGAGGGGCTGGGGGTGTGGCTCAATGGTAGAGCCCCTGCCTAGAATCCCCCAGTGAGGGGCTGGGGTGTGGCTCAGTGGTAGAGCCCCTGCCTAGAATCCCCCAGTGAGGGGCTGGGGGGATGTGGCTCAGTGAGGGTTTAGGAATGTACATGCCCATATTTATACACGCACAAAATAAATGTAAGTACAAAATTTAAAGGGGAAAAAAGAGGTGGAGCTATCAAGAAGCCATCTGCTATTGACCTTTGGCCTCCACACAGCGGCATACACACGTGCATGTGTACTGATACATATCACATACCCTTGATCTGTGTACAGTGGGTCTACAAAGAATGATACAAAGTGAAAAGCTCTCACTCTGGGTGCTGAGTAAACGGCCTCGTCAGTAAAGTGCTTGCTGAACAAGTTTGAGAATCAAAGGCGCAGGTCCCAGGTAATGCTGGTCACAGTAGCATGTGTCTGAATGCCACTGATCCTACAGTGAGACAGGAGGTGGAAGCAAGGATGGGCACCCAGGTTTTCCCGAATTCCATAAACATACATGTCTTGGCAAGTGCATGCCCACACACATGTCATATACACACACAGAAGGCATTCAACCTGAAAGGCAGCCAGTCATGGTGATGCCTGCCTGTAATCCCAGCACTTAGGAAGAGGCAGGAGGAGAAGGGGCTTAAGGTCATCCTTAGCTCCAGAGCACGGTAGGAGCTATCCTGTGCTACACAATTCCCTGACTCTACAAACACACTCAATAGGTGGCATCCCACAAGTGTGAATGAAATACTGGTGGCCTGGGAACTGGGGTGATAGACACCAGGGACAGATGCTGGGAGGGAGCTGGCTGGGTGGGGCCAGGGATGTGCTGTGTCTTGATGAGGTATGACTTATACTGGGGCATGTGCTGGCCAAGACTTGCCAAAAGACAAGGGTGGACTCTGTATATTTTTTTGTATGTAAATTACACCCCAGTGAGAAATGATGATGAGAAAGATTTGCAACACTCCTTCATTACCTGAGGGGCAGAAAGTCCAAGACCTCTAGAGGATGTTTCCAGACACTACTGATATGGCCTTTCATATATACATATGTATATATATATAATATACTTGTAAATATATACTTATATATATGCATATATATACTTAATATATAATATGATTTTATGCATAAATTATTTGTTTACATAAAATATAGATAACATAACATTTTAAATTATGTTTGAAACTATATTACATATACATGTATACCTACAATAAAGTTTAATTTATAAGTTAGGCACAGCAAGAGATTAATAGCAGAAGACAGAACAATTAGGGTTGGTGAGATGGTCCGGTGGGTCAAGGTGCCTGCTACACAAGCCTGGAGATATAAGATCAAGCTCCAAAGGAAGGAACAGACCACACATTTGTCTTTTGACCGTTACACGTCTGCCATGGCATGTGGGGACACACACACACAATAATAAAATCGTAAAATGGAACCATTTTCTCTGAAGATGGTTTCTCAAGACATTTACCTTATATTTTATTTTGAAGCAGGGAGGGGCTCATGAAGCCCAGGCTGGACATAAACTTTCTATGTAGTTGAAAATAATCTTGAACTTCTGATCATCCTGCCTCCATCTCCCACATGCCAGGATGACAAGCACCAGGCAACACCTTGCTCAGTTTGAGATGTTAGGGACTGAACCTCAAGTTCTGTGCACACTAGGCAAGCACTCTATCAACTGAGCCACACCCTACCTTGCTGTGTGTGTTTGTGTACATGTGTGTGTTGGTACACAGAATGTGAAGTGCCCTGCTCTGTGCCTTATTCTTTTGAGGCAAGGTCTCTCGTTGAACCTGGAGTTAGGCTGGCCACCAGTTAAGCCCTGTCTGTAACTCTGCCCTATGCTAGGATAACTGACATGTAAGTGGTCATGCCCAGCCTTTGATGTGGGTGCTGGGATTCCAACACAGGTTCACATGCTTCTGCAGAACCACTTCAACAGGAAATACTGGGCCATCTCTCCAGACCCTGGAGGTACTTTTTGTTTTATTTTGTGAGGTAGTGTCTTCTGTACCCCAAGTTGGCTTCATATTTGCTATGTGGCTGAGGATGGCTTTGAACTCCTGGTTTTTCTGTCTTTATCTACCAAGTGCTGAGATTCATGCATGCATCACTACATTGGGATTCTCAGGGTGATGGTCCTGAGACAGTCTTGTTCTGTAGCTGAGGCTAGCTTGTGATCCTTCTACTTCAGCCTCCCAAGTGCTGGTTGACAGATGCCTAGCTTCAACGCATCTTACTACACTGTATCTACTTCTCTTTCTCAAATTGAATAACTGAAGCCATGAAGTAGAGGTGCCATCATGAGGCACCTCAGAAATTACCAATACCCCTGAAGAAACCTCTCCCCTACAGCAGGCACTCAAGTAACCACATGCACCCCAAGAGAGTCAAGAGACCCTGTCTCAAAAGAATAAGGCACAGAGCAGGGCTCTTTACATTCTCCCACTGACCTCTATGTACCAACACACACATGTACACAAACACACACAGCAAGGTAGGAGGTGGCTCAGTTAAGGTGCAGCATATTGGTGAGACCCAAGCTGTGAAAGTTAACCCACCCTGCATCTGGATAGACAAGCTACAGGAGTGCCCACAGCTGGTTCAGAGTACTAGGGGAACCTCATCTTCAGACGCCCTGGAATGCTGGCATAGCAAGGCTCCCCACAGACTCTGTCAAAAGTCCCTGGGGTCATTAACAACGGTCCCACAGCCTTGTTAGACAAGTATCTCAGTTCACTGGGCCCCCGAGCCTGCTCAGGACAGAGGAAACTAGTGAAGGGTCACCTAAGAACCAACAAGAGGGAGGACCAACACTGGCCACAGGAAGGGGCAAAGGCAGCTGAGTCTGGCTGAAGTTGAGGGGGGGAGGTGTTCTAGAATCATCCATCTTTTCTTTCTCTGAGCCAATCAAGTTGTGGATAGAGCAATTCTGCTCCCCATCTCTAGAGCACTTACACCAGCTGTAACCATCACATTTCACTCCTAATGCTGATGCAGAGCCTGGCACACGCAGAACACTTGGCCACATAAGACTGTCGTTAACAATGGGGTTCTCAAGGGAAGCAAGTCTTATTATTCTCACACTTCTAGTATTCTGCCCTAGGCTTAGAGAAAAGGACCAGCCCTGCCACCTATCCACAGAGTCAGAAGGAACAGAACCAGGTCTAAGCCCCAGACAGCTGACCCAGTCATGCCAGGGACATATCATTATGCAGAGGTTCCAGCCAACTTCTTCCAACTCCCTATTCTTTGTCAATGTATTTGGTTTGGGGTATATACGGTACAATGGATGAAACCCAGGGCTTCGCACATGCTGCTGGGTCACAGCCCCAGTCTCTCATTGGGGGATTCTAGGTACTCTATGGATATTTTACAACTGCAGCTCTCTCTCTCTCTCTTTCTTTCTTTTTTTTAATTTTATTTATTGGTTTTTAGAGACAGAGTTTCTGTGTAACAGCCTTAGCTGTCCTGGAACTAGCTCTGCAAACCAGGCTGGCTTTGAACTCAGAGCTCAGTCTGCCTATGCCTCCTGAGTCTGGGATTAAAGGCATGCACCACCACCATCACCATCACCCTCTCTTTTTATTTTTAACACCAAGTATCAAAAGTTTTTCAAGCTGACCTTGAACTTCTTCTGTATCCCTAGCAGGACTTAAACTTAGGATTCTCTTGCCGCAACCTCTCAAGTAGCTGAAAATTTGGACCCATACCACCACTAATAGGAATGATTTCTTCCCACAACATCGGAACCTGTAACCTATTCTCCCTGCATCCAAGGCATGAAACATCACCCCCAACCCCATTCCGCCAAACCTAGGCAACCCAACAGAGCCTCACAGGGTGAGACCTGATATGTTCAAGACAGAGAAGTCACCTAAGTCTTAAAATGGAGAACTCAGAGAATGGATAAGCAAACCAAAGCCTACATGCCTTGTAATCTGTTTCCCCCACCTGAGAAATGGGCTTAACGTCACCCCCTTCACAGCGCAGGTCATCCCCTGGAGAAGGTGAACCAGGGTCCGGATCCCACAAACAATACAACATTAACAACACGTGTTAGGACATGATACCACTGAAATGCCAATAGAAACAGCCCAGAAGAAAGTTAAATGGCATATGCAAGATGAAGGAGGGAAAAAAAGAGCAAAAAAAATTCAGAAAAGGGCTGTCCCAAGGATTTCTGGGCAGACTACAATGCTTTGAACTCTGCGTGGGTGCTTTCAAATTTTCCTAAGAGAAAATGAAGACTGGAGAGATGTTAAACGCGTAAGGTATGAGCTGGGGTTGGGGGTAGGTTGGCACACATCTTTAATCCCAGCACTTGGGAGGCAGAGGCAGGCAGATCTCTAAGTTTGAAGCCATCCTGCTCTACAGAATGAATTCCAGGACAGCCAGGGATACACAGAGAAACCCTGTCTCAAAAAAAAAAAAAAAACAAGAAAAAACATGTACTGAAGGTCCAGACGACCCAAGTTCACCAAGTACAATCTCAGCACTCACATTGACTGTTAACTCAAGCTCCAAGGGATCTGACACGTCTGACCTTCACTCCCACAACCTCCCACACACGTCATTTAAAAATAAAAATAATAAAATGTGAAAATAATTATAACAAAGTGAGCCCGGGAGTCTCCTACAGAGGAGAGGCTTACGCTGGAAGCCTTCTGCAATTCGACCATTTAAACTTCACAGCAATCCAAGGAAGAGGGAGTTCTGATACCCAAAGGCCACTGAGGCTGGATGGGATGTGACTATTATACAAGGTACCATCAACTTAAAAGTACTAATATAGGACCTAGAGAGATGGCACAGTAAGAGCACATGCCACCTACACTGATGGCCTGAATTCTATCCCCAGAACTCACAGAGAAGAAGGAAAGAACCAACTCCTTGCAAGTTTTCCTCTGACCTCTACTTAAATAAATGTAATTAAAAACATTTTAAAGACTCTGACACCACTAATAAACCCACTGTCTGGCTGGAAAAAAAAAATTTCCCCCAGTCAGGCTTGGTGGTGCAAGCCTTTAATCACTGCACTCAGGTGGCAGATTTCTGTGAGTTTGAGACCAGTCTGGACTAAATAGTGAGTTCTAAGGCAGTCAGGGCTACATATTGAGACCCTGTACAGAAAATTAAAAATTAAAAGTTAAGCCAGCTTGTGGTGGGATTCAGGTGTTAAGGTTGGGAGGCGTGTCTCTAGAGTCCTGGGAGCCTGAAGGGGGTGTGGCCAGTCCCGTTCAAAAGGGACTGCTGGGATCTTGAGCACCAGTTTGGCTCCCAATTTCTTAAGAGATTGGATCACATCCACCGCCTAGACCCTCCTTTCACCAAGAAATCGTCCTAAGGTTTAACTTATAATCGTGAGTGTTAAAATACCCTCCAATAAATATTAATCCTATATTTGATATATTGCAAGTGAGATTTATTGCAATACCAGCTGGGCAGTGGTGGCTCATACCTTTAATCCCAGCACTGGGGGAGCAGAGGTAGGTAGATCTCTGTGCATTCAAGGCCAGCCTGGTCTACAGAGAGTTTTCCAGGATAGCCAGTGGCTACACACAGAAACCATGTCTCATGATGACCTGAATTTGATTACCAGGTCCCACATGATGGAAGGTGAGAATTAACTCCCCCGAATTGACCTCTGACCTCTACACATTCATGGTAACACTCTTGCATCCACACACATTTAGTAAATAAATAAAATGCAAGACTGCAACTGGGAGATGACTCAACTAGCAGAGATGCTCTCTGCGCAAGTATGAGGACGTGAGTTCACATCCCCAAAACTGGAATAAAAAGCCAGGTGTGGCCATGCAGACCTATAGCGCCAGCACTGAAGGAGAGGAATGGAGACAGAACACAGAAATCACTGGCTGCCAACTAATTCCAATCTGAGACTCCCTGTCTCAAAAGAATAAGGTGAGGATAGTGATTGAGCAAGACACCTGGTATCTATCTCCCTCTGCCCTCTGCACCTACACATACATACATGTGTACACATACACAAACATACACTCCAACACACACACATACAAAGCAAAGTAAAATAAAATGTCAGTCCTGGGCTCTGGGTGGAGCTCAACGTCACAGCATGTGTAAGAAATAAGGAGACTCTGATGCCATGGCAAAGACATGTCACCCAAACTATCGAGTTGGACCAAAACAAAACAAACAAACAGAAAACCCCAAATGGTTCAAGGACTTTGGACCTGGGAAATAGCTGTGCAAGTCTGACAACCTAAACTCAATCCCTAGATGTAAGAGCCAAACAAATTGTCGAGTAAATGTAATGCCAGGAGACACAGGAACCTTCTTCCCCTAAGCTTTCAGGCTGACTAGTCTGGAGTACCCAGAAAAGGGATAAGCAGTAAGAGAGACTTGATTTCCAATAAGGTGGAAGGTGAAGCTGCCTGCTAAACATACATTCGTGTACATACAATCAAGGACAGACACATACATGCAAATAAATGTTTTTTAACATGTTCAAGGACTGTGTGGGCAACAAAATCTAAAATAAAAAGATGTGCTAGGAAGTAACTCAGCAGTAGAGCCCCTGCCTAGAATCCCCCAGTGAGGGGTTGGGGTGTGGCTCAGTGGTAGAGCCCCTGCCTAGAATCCTCCAGTGAGGGGCTGGGGTGTGGCTCAGTGGTAGAACCCCTGCCTAGAATCCCCCAGTGAGGGGCTGGGTGTGGCTCAGTGGTAGAGCCCCTGCCTAGAATCCCCCAGTGAGGGGCTGGGGGTGTGGCTCAGTGGTAGAGCCCCTGCCTAGAATCCCCCAGTGAGGGGCTGGGGGTGTGGCTCAGTGGTAGAGCCCCTGCCTAGAATCCCCCAGTGAGGGGCTGGGGTGTGGCTCAGTGGTAGAGCCCCTGCCTAGAATCCCCCAGTGAGGAGCTAGAAGACCCTGATTCCAGATCCAGCACTGAGAACATCTTGTTTGTGCCTGTCCATTACAAATTCGCAGTCCAGCCAGGTTGAAAAGGCTGCTTGGAAAAAGAACTGGCTGAGATGGGAAAGATCTTAGATACAGTGACTCATGAACTTCACCAGAGTTGTATTCCCTCACAGCTACTGGTTAAGACTGGTCCTGGGTTTCACAGAGAGAAAGAGACAGGTCCAGAGCCAACAAATACCATTTGGCCAGCAAGTTGCTGACTGAAATTCAGACCCACAGCTGGGTTACAGAGCCAAGGACCTGCCCTGCACAATTACACATGTGATGGAGGCCATGAGCAGGGGGATGAAGCAAGGATGTCACGGGATGCAAATATTGTGATGCCTGTTAAGGCAGCTTAGCAGACAGGGTGGATGAGAACATCCGGCATGGAGAATGACTTCCTTAGGGTACAGCATCCCAGATGCCTCTGGGAGCTACCAGGTCTCCATCCAGAAGACTGGCAATACATGATAACATATGTATACCATCACAGGAAACAAAGTTTGTCTAGCCAAAAGAATATCAAAAAGTCACACTGAAGGTGTTCTAAGAAAATAAGATGAAAAGAGCAAAGGGCAGAACAATGGGAGAATGTGGGACAAACTGTACAAAATTAGTTCCCCAGGGAGACAAACGTACACACAACCTTAGAATTGAGAAGTTGTCTCTGGGAGAGGAAGCTGGGGGAAAGATGGAAGGTATCGAAGAAAAATAAATCTGGTGTGATAGACTCTCAGCCAATCAATTGGAGGTAGATGTAGGAAGGTGAGGAGTTCAGGGTCATATTCGGAGGTAGCCTGTGCTAAGTGAAACCAGTGTCTTATAAGGCGGACCCCTGCTAGTGAGTTACCTCAGAGGGTAAAGGTGATTGTCAACAAACCCAACGTAGACACAGCGCAATCCCCGGGAACTACATGATAGAGACCAGAGCCCTGCAAGTTGTCCATAAGACTTCAGTAAGAGCATGCCCACACTCCTATATAAATAAAGTAAAAACAAAGCCAAAACAAATACACAAAAATCAGAAGCAGAGAGAAGGAGAGAGCAAGCAACTTAGACTTCCTCCTTGGAGTTTCTCAGGCCACCCAGACAGAACCAATCAAGCCCTGCAGCAAAGAGCCCAGCAAATCTCCTGCTTGACCTTAGAACCTGATCCTAACATCCCCCCAGCAAATTTAACTGGAAACAATAGAAGAAACAAGGTCACCCTAAGCCTCCCCAGCTACCAGCCAAATCCCACCAATACACACAACTCATACACAAAATTCATTGTTCCCAAACTAGAAATGCTTTCAGAACGTCAGAAAGCTCCTCAGGCTATCTCATGGGAGCCTTGCCTGTCCTGAAGATACAAAGGCTTCAGTCAATTGGGACCAAACAGGGGCTGTTAAAGACAGAGAAGGGGGGGGGATATATATCCTTGGGGACCACTCAATTCAGCACTCCCCGACCTTGCTTGAAGCTATGGTGTAGCATCGATGGGAACGTAAAAAAAAAAAAGAAAGAAACCAGAAAGCAAAGAGGGTGAGGGTAAAAGGGAAGTAGGGGTAAAGAGGGGCGTATGGAGAGAGGGAGCCAGGTGCAAGATGGATGCCTGGGCTGCATCCAAGAATCGGGAGGAGACCAGGATGAGATGACCTGGGCCTCCCACCCTAGCTCCTGCCCTGCAGGGTGGGAGGGGGAAATGGCAGGCCTGGCTGCTTCCAGCCTAGGCTCCTTCGAAGGAATGCCATGTTTTCCTGTTTCCAATTAACATCCCCCAGCAGCAGCCCTCTGCATTCTTGAGACTAGGAGTCAAGGAAACTTGGGGGGAGTGGGGGGGGGGAGATCCTCCTAGAAGGCTGGCTGGTGTCTGCCTTAGGGCTAAAGAATCCCACATAGACCCTAGAACCTCCTTCTCCCTATTCTCCTAGAGGACCCAGTCCTTGTGTAAACTAAGGCAGGCCACCCCCTCCATATCCTGAGGAAGGTTAGCAAAGGTGTCAGGAGGTTTCTGGAAGGAAGGCAAGGAAGTACACAGTAGGCAAGCCACAGGACTTGAGTCTAATTCAACTTTCTCCTATGTTCCCCAAGTAGACACCCCTTTTCAGGACACACTGGATCTCAGAAGTCAGTGTTCTCAAAAGCCCTTAGTGTGCTCTGCCCCAAGGTTGTCCTAGAGTTCTGTTATCCTTAAGCACAGAAAGATCAGTGGGCCTGTCAAGACCTCTAGAAGCAAACCCTTCTATGTTGCATGAAGAACCCTTCTAACACTAGTCCTAGCAGCCTAACACAACTTAGCCCTGGAGCACAACCCTGGCCTCAGTTTACCTTCCTGTAAAAGGGATATCACCTTTATCACCTCCCTCATGGGGAAGCTGGGACTCAGCAGCACTCTCTTCCAGTGAGCACACCCCAGCACTGGAAGAAGAGCCTTAGGGTGTTGTCTTACTCTCTATTTGGGCCACCACCAGATCCCCAGGCCATCCCTATCCTAAACTAAGATGAAATAGAAATCATACTTCCTTTCCCTACCTCCCTGTCAAATCAAAGAACTTTGGTTTTCACAGTGTATCAGTCACCAAGACTTCCCCTGAGCTGGGCAGATTAGAGATCTGTCTGCCTAGGGTTAGGGCTAGACTGAGATGCAAGCTTTTTTTTTCTCAGCTATATCAAGACACCATGTGGGTTCCCAGGCCAGAGAAGCAGAAACCCCTATAACAGTCCCAGTCAATCAGATCAGCTTCCTTCTCCAAGCGACAGTAATCGAGCCATGTCCCAAGCAGATGAAGTAGTGGGTAACAGTGGGGCTGAGTCCCTAGCGATGCCAAGCCTTCATCCACCTAGACCAGGGCTTCCCATGTCCCGACACACAGGGACACAGTGAAATCATCCATTGAGCTGGACCCTCATCATCCTTTGCCAAACCAAGCTTTCAGGGGAAAACATCTGGAAGATTCTTCCAAAACACCCCAGGTCCACTGAAATCAAAAGGACAAAGTACTAAGAGGGAGCCAATCAGGTGGTGTGAACTGGGGGTACATAGTGACTGAACTGTGAGGCCTTAAACTAGTCTCTTAACCGCTCTAGGCCTCAGTGAGCCTGCCTGGAAAATGGGAACACTCATTGTACTCACTCACTCCTCAGACTGTAACCAGAGTAGAATGTATTTAGCAGTAGCCAATCCAGGGTAGAGAGTGGTTATTTCCGGCTTCTGGAGGAGCTACAGAGGAAGGCAGGGTACTGAGGTAAACAACTGATAAGTCCCATGGGGCAGAGGAAAGGGGTGGTCTCAAAGCGTGGCTTCCCTGTTTCCTCATCTTGGGGGTTGGGGTCAGAGCTGACCTAACACCCAGGTGCGGGGAGAAACTGTGTGCCAAAGATCTCTTGACTTGCAGCCTAGAGTTTTGGGTGTCCTCCACACATCCCCTGATTTTTCTTACACTATATTGGGAGGAGAGCGATAAAAGAGGGCGAAGGTTTAAGACTTGGGGTGGGGTACCAAATACAAGCGCACTGCCTGGGGACCTTAGAAGGCTCAGTCACCAAGACTTCCCCTGAAGAGCTGACCCCACAGCCTCTGACCCCACCTCCAGGGACGTTCAGCTGCTCCGAACCACAAAGCAAAACAAAGGGGCGCGGAGAGGAAGAAGCCACTATGCCTTCCAATCACCGCGGGCGCCGGAGCCCGCGCCCTCCCGCGGCTCGTCACCGGGTCCTCCGCCTGGCGGAGGCCCAGGGCCTGGCTGGGCAGCTCCCTAGTCCCTTGTCTCCCCGCGGCTGCCGGTGACAGGAGCCAGGGAAGCAGCCGAGGGGCAGCCAAAGCGATGGGAAAACCAGATGGTCCCAAGCCTCCTCCTCTTCCACCTACCCATCCACCATCCATCCATCCATCCCATTCCTCTCCCTCTGAGCCCGCGGCCTGGCTGCCCTCCGCAGGGACCTGGCCAGGATCACCCCGGGGAAAGGACTGCCTTTGTCTAAAGGTCACCACCCGGAGCGCGGTGCCCGGGTTGGGCCTGGTGCCTCCCATTCCCAGGCCCACGGAGTTGGGAGCTCAGGGGCCGTCCCAAATCTCAGGAGGTGACAGGCGTGGAGGCTCCCCTTTTCCCTTCCTTTGATCCCCAGAAACAGGCCCCCTGTGGGACCAGACAGCTGAGGGGGCGGGGGTCCCCTACGCTCCCTGCCGGGGGTAGGGGAACCAAGTCAACTCCTCTCATTGTTTAGGACCGATGGAGAGGGGGAGACCTAGTAGCCTGCATCCTAGTTCATCGCTCCCTACAAGCCTGCAGAGGACCCCCGGTTCTCCCAGGCACCCCCAAGAGGGGCTTGGGGAGGGGGGCGCACGGGACGCGCGACAGGAGGGGGAGGAGATGGATCCAGCTGTCTCTGTGGTCCTCGCCTCTCCCCAGAAAAGGCGGGGAGCACGAGGAGGGGAGGGGGTCCCTAAGGCGGGTGAGGGGGGGTCCCCGCCCCTCCCCCCGTGGGACGTTCGCGCTCGCCCCTCTCCTCCGTTGCATTGTATCCCGGAGAGGAAACCGGGGCGCAAGGTTTGAGATGGGGAGCAATGAAGGGCGAGATCCCTGCAAGATCGGGGCGGCGGCGGTGGCGGGAGAGACCTGGGATGGGGGTGCGTGGATAGTGGTGGGCGCCGATCACCAAAAAAAAAAAAATCCAGTCTCAGCAGCGGCAGCGGGCGCTGCGCCCCGGTTGGGGGGCTGAGTGTAGAGTGTCGGGGGGCAGTGGGTTCGGCCCCAGCTCCGGCTCTTCCCCCCCAACACACACACCCTCGCCGCCGAGCCCCACTCCCCCCCTCGCTTTTGCGCCCTGTCACAGCCCCGACTCGCAGGTAGAGAGAGTTAAGAGATTTAAAGAGAAATTGCTACATTGTGAGAAACTCACCCTGATGTTTGAGCAGCCGTCGGCGCGGGGTCTCCGGGACGGCCCCGCACGGGCTGCACAGGGAGGACCCAGAAGGGGCCGGCCGGCCGGGCCGGTCAGCGCACTGCCTGATCGCATGGCGGGGCCCGGCTCCGCTGCGCCCGGGCCCGCCGCCGCCCTTGCAACGAAGCGGCCCCCCGCGGCCCGGCCCCGCGCCCCGCTCCGGGGAGCGCCCCTCGGGTATGCAAAAAAAAAATTTTTTTTTTAATTTAATGCAAAAAAAAAAAAAAAAAATCTTGCTGGTTTTGTGTCCCGCCCCCCCTCCTCTTCCTCCTCCTCCTCTTCCTCCCCTCCGCCCAGCTAGAAGGAGGAGCGCCAAGAGGCTCCGCCTCTAGTGTAATAGATAGCCAATCGTAGCGATGAGAACTAGAGCGGCAGATCTGATACCCAATAAAACGGTTCACACTCTGTGGGCGGGATCACAGAGTGGCAGCACCGCCCTCTCCTCCTGGCTCGGCGGGGCTGCCGGAGTGCCTGTTCCGCTCCGGTGTAGTGGGTCGGTGGTAACTTGCAGCTGGAATTCGGGTTGTTGGTGGTGGAAAAGGAACTGGAGGGTTCGTTCGTGCGGGCCCACATCCCCGCGCCAGGTCCGCCTAGGAAAGAAGTGTCGTGCTCGCTGGCCCAAGATGGTGGCTTCTGCGGGGTGGTGCGCCCCAAGGCACCTCAGAAGACGTGAAGAGATAAGAGCTGTCTAGGCTTCAAGAGGATGTGGGACAGTGATGCAGCTCCGCGCCGAACTTGGAGAGTGCCGGGGATGGGAACATCAAGTCTTTCCGAGCAGGGGATCTTGAGCTGCTGTAGCTCAGGTACCCATGGTCAGCCCTGCTGGAGAACCTACTCCATGCCTGGTGGACCGCGTAGATGCGAAGCTCAGAATCTTTTGCGCGACTCTGGGAGTCACTGGTCTATTCTCAGAGCTCTTGGTGAGCAGGCATTTTAACCCTGCGCAGCGCGTCCCGACTGCTCCGTCCTGCCCTCCCGGACTGCACTGATCACTTAATATTCAGGTCTCACATAGCCTTCTGTTACCCCGGGGCCCTAGAAAACCTGGTGCACACAGTAGGTATCAAATAAATTTGCGTTGCATAAACAACTGATTGATTTGTTTTGTTAAGCCTTATCGTTGATCCCACGTTGGCACTACCCATAATATTTACTTAAGCATACATTTTAGTTGGTTTGTTTTTTTTTCAGACGAGGTCTTTCTTGCTCCGAAGCACAGCCTAGGTAGGCGCAACCTCACAAATGTTGGGATTACATTTGTGTGACAGTATACTTACATTTTAAAAATTGTTATTGTGAGGGTGAGGGATATAGTTCAGTAATAAGAGTGCTTCTCTTGATTGTAGAGGTCCGAGTGCAACAATGAAAAACTGTAAGAAGCTGAGGTTATAGTGCCTGAGCTGGGATCCCGCTTCACTTTGCCACTTGCTTACTGTGTGCTGTGATGTAAATTACTTTATCTCTCCTTGCCTCTATTTTCTGTTTTCTAAAATGCTGCCAGTGAGGTTGTTGAGATGGCTCAGCGGGTAAGGGCTCTTGTCCTCAGACTGGCAAGATGAGTTCAATCCCTAGGACCCACGTTGGTAGAAAGAAAGAACTAGTAGCACCCATAAGTTGTTCTCTGAGCTCTAGTTTGTAGTAAATATATTTTTTTTTAAAGCGATGGACCCATTGTATATAGCCATTATAAGAAAAAGTGCCGGCTGCTGCCATTTTCTGGTGACTTAGTAAGTGAAAACTATCCATGGCAGAAGTGAACGCTTAGTGTTCTCTCTCCGTCACAGTGGTCTTATTTGTGTGTAGGTTGCCCAATGATTTGAGCTAGGAACTGCCCTCAGAGAACTAGAATTGAGAGATGCTGGCTGGAGACTCAACAGTTCAAGGTCATCCCCCGATTCATAAGTGTAGGCCATTCTGGGCTTTATGAGAGCCTGTCTTGATCTCACAACTTGCCCACAGTAGACAGACCAGAGAGTCCCCATCTAGATACGGTCACACTGTGTAGAAACTCAGCTTTGACTCCCAAAAGGGAAGTGTTTTGTCCTTCTCACAGTGGAGCCCAACCCCCTGCTGAAAATGTCCTCTGTGCAAAGTGACCTGACTGGGTGGCACTTGGGTGTTTATTAGAGCTACCAGCTCAGAAAATTCAGAACTCAAGTCCTAACAGACAAGGAGCTAGATGACTTTGTTCATTCATTCATATGGGAAATGTGTTCTAACTGAGACATCAGGAATTAAATGACAACATGCTCAGCACTCAAGGCCAGCCTAGGCCGTGTGGGAAGATCATGTCTCATAAAGGGAAAATAGGCTGGTGGGGTAGCGCCAGGGGTAGAATGCTTGCCTAGCATAGCATAGAAGAAGCCCTAGATTCTAACCCCAACACTGCATAAACCTTCCATGGTCATGCACTTGGGAAGTGGAGGCAGGAGTATATCTTGTGATATACAGCAAATTCAAGGCCTACATAAGACCTTGCCTCAAAAAGAAAGGTTTGCTGAAAAGAGATAGTGTCTATGGCTAAATCACTCATCTGGTCCTTATACATATGCCAGACCTTTTAGGGGAGGGCTTTGAACACACGCAACTTGGGAGTTTCTGGCTGGATGTCTTGGAGCCATGACAGCCCAGCCCCCAAAGCTGAGTCACAGCTGGCAACAACTGTAGGATCAAATGTCTATCTTCCCTGGGCATTCTGGGAAGCCCAACCAGGCTTCAGAGCTGGTAACAAGTGTCAGTGCTATTAAAAAAAATAATAAAAAAATCACTTTTTGGGGATGGGGAGATAGCTCAGTTGCAAGATTGCTTTCCTAGCATGTACAAAGCTCTGGAGTTCATCCTAGCACCACACACACTGGGCCTGGTGGTGCACACCTGTAATTCCAGCACTCTCAAGGTAGAAACAGGACAATCAGAGGTTCAGGATCAGTGGTTGGAGAGAGCTCTTCGGTTAAGAGTTCAAATTACTCTTACAAGAGGATGCAATTTCTGCTTCCAGCACCCATGATAGAGAGCCCACAACAGCCTTTATGCCAGTCCCAGGGAAGGTGATATCCTCTCTCACCCTCTTTAAGTCACTGGGATTCATGTGTATATATTCAAACAGGCACACATACACATAATTTGAAATAATTTTTTTTTTTTTAAAAAAAAAAAGTCATTCACATAGTAAACAAAAGGCATGGGCCACATGCAACCGAGGACATCTTTAGTCCCAGTACTTGGGAGACAGAAGCAAGTGGGTCTCCAGAGTTCAAGACCAGCCTGCATAATGAGATTCTGTCTTGAAGGAAGGGGAAGAAGAAATACATTTTGTTTTTTAAGAGCATAGATGGCTACGGTCTATTTCAGGTTTTTTGTTTGTTTGTTTTAACCTCAGTATTTTGGATTAAACTCAGTGCTTCACAAAGCAAGGGCTCTAGTCACCATTACCCTAGCCACCCCCACCTTTTTTTTTTTTTTTTTTTTTTTTTTTACTTTTTATTTTGACAGAGTTCTAAGCTGCTGAAGTTCAGGCGCTTCCCTGGCAGCAGATAATAATAGGCCTGCACCCCCAGGCTGGGCTGATTGTTTTAATTATGATAGTATAGTGTGAAGGAGAGGTTTGAAGCCCCAGGTTCTTGTTTGGGACAGATCCAAATATTGGAGAACTTCATTCCCCTAGGGACCTAACATCATCTTGTCGACCGAATCTTCCTCCAGTCAGGAGAGCATCCTTTTTCCACACATTTCTGAACCATGCCCTAGCTCCTTTAGAGCCCAGGGCTTCTCAGAAACCCAGCTCATTAAAGGCCCAGCTCCTACCCGTGAGAACCTCATCAGCGCCATCTGTCCACCTAAAGTGTCAATGACATCCGTTTAAGACAGTCTCTTGTAGCCTAGGGGGTTTCACTCTCGCTAGTCAGCCAAGAAACTCCTGACCTTCCAGTCTCCATCTCCCGGGATTACAACTTTCACCAGCATTCCAGGATGATGCGGTGTTAGGAATTGGAACCCAGGGCTTCCTGCACGCTAGGTTAAAGTATTTGAACAACTGTACCACACGCCCAGCTGTATTTTACATTGTCTCTGTGTGTGCGCGCGCGTAAATCAGAGAAAATTTTAGTAGTTGGTTCTTTCCTTTCAACATATGGTTTCTGGAGATCAAATTCAGATCAAGGCTTGGTGGCAGGTGCCTTTACTCACTGAGCCATCTCACCAGCCTTCTCCGACTTCCCCACCTCCTCCTTTTAAGTAAATGGCTTCCACCTCTGAAAGTAAAAACACTTCCCCGTGACTCCCTGTCAGGCAATGAAGCTTAAAACTTTGTTTCCCAAATGTTTCTGTCTGAGAGCCTGCTGGCACACGATCGGTGCAGTTTTCCTTTTGCATGTAACACTTCAGTAACCAAAAGCCTGACTCTTGAAACACTCCTGCTTTTCTAGGTTGCTTAAAATAGGGGCGAGGAGAGAAAGTTTTCATAAGACTTTCAAGGGTCTGGATCTTTGTGGTCGGGAAGAGGAAAGAGAAAAAAAAAGCCTTGATTCCTGCGTAGTGTCTGTCCTATAACCCTGCCCTTCCCCGGTGGCTGCACGGTACCAGCACCCAGCCAAGCCTGGGTCAGAACTCAGATATCCCACAACGAAATCAGGCAGCGCCTAGCCCAGCCCGGCCTGGGGTCCTTAACGCCGCAAGTGCGAGGGGTGGAGCATGGCCTTCGATTGGCCCAAGAGCGGGGGCGTGGCCACATCTCCGCCCCACCTCTAGCTCCCCCTCCTTCCCCCCCCCCAAGATAAAATAGGCTTCGCGCCCTGGAGCTCGAAATTATTCTCGGGGTGGGCGTGGTTTAGGTTTGTTTACACGCTGCCATTGGCTGGATTTGAATCGGGTTGAGCGGGTATGCTGCAGGGGCGTAGCTTCGGAGGGCGGGGCCAGCGGCTGACAGCTCCTAGTGTGCTGGAAAGCTCCGTTGGAGTTTTGGTGCGGACAGAATCTTGTTGGGGTTTCTGTCAGCTTCCTTAATAAAAGGTGAGCCAGGAAACTGAGGTGCACATTTTCATGAAAGTCCTAAAACGAAAATAAATAAATGAATAATTTTTTAAAAAGTAAATGCAACCCAGGTGTCCAACAATGGGGATCTGAAATCAGCTGTATCCAGGTCCACAGTGGGACAGGAAGTCTGTAATGAATGAGGAAACCGCAAAATGACACAGAACAACTTTTGCATCCACTCAAGAAGAAAGGAGGTTGTAAAAATGCAGAAAGTATGGGTGAAAAGACACAGGTTATTTGCTGGTGTATCGAAGAGAGTAACGTACGAAGTGGGAATGGATAGATTGGAGTTGGGTGGATTACACGTCATTTTGTAACTTCATGAAGTTAGAATTTGTATCACCTACTCAAATAAATATACTGTGAATTAAAATAAATAAAATATAAATTTAAGCCAGGAACGGTGGCACACCTTTAATCCCAGCAGTTTGGGGGCAAAGGTAAGTAGATTTCTATGAGTTCAAAGCTAATGTGGTCTACATAGTGAATTCCAACACAGTCAGGGCTATGTAGAAAGACCCTGTTTCAATAACATAAAATAATAATGATGATAATAATAATAATAATAATAATAATAACAATAATGAGGAGGGGGAGGAGGAAAAGAAGAAATAATTAACTTCTGAGAATCAGGTCTTAGCTCCTGTGTGGGAGAGTTGCCCAGGGGATATGAAATTATTTATTCTAGGCCACCAGTGTTGTGCTAGAGCCATAGAAGAGAGAAAATTTATTATTTACAGTAGCAATAGTACCTTTATCTTTAGGGGACACACTCCAAACCTCCTATCGATGCCTGAAAACAGTTAATATTAAACACTGAATACTACCTATTTTTTTCAGTTATTTTGAAATAAGGTCTCATGTAGCCAACGCTGGCCTTAAGCTACTAATTCTCTGACTCCACCTCCTGCACTAAAACTATAGGGACACACCAGATTGAACCTGGGGTTTTGTGCCTGATAAGCAAGTGCCCTATCTTGGGTTCTCACTCTGCAGTCTAGGCCAGCCTTCAAGTCATTATGTAGCCCAGGCTGGCCTCCAATTTTGAGCGATCTTTCTGCCTCAGCCTCCTAATTGATAAGATTATAGGTGTCTACATCTGCCAGGCTTGGGTTTTGTTTCTGAGATTTTTCTTTCTTTCGTCTATGCATATATACCTATGGCAAAGTTTAACATTGTGGTATTTTGAGTGAGATGTCTTCCATTTTTTCCAGTTGGGTAGCCCTATTTGGATAGGTTTTGAAGGAAGGGTAGGTTTTCTGGAAGGAAGTGGCCTTGGAGTTTCAAAAGCCTGTCCCATACCCAGTTTGTTCTCCAGCTGCCACACCTACTTGCAACTACACTTCCTGGCTGGCCTGGTGACACTCTTATTCCTTTGAAACCATAGACTCAAAAATAGCCTTGCTCACTGTATTTTATCGTGGTATTTCTAACAGCAATAGAAAATAACCAAGACAGGCACCTGAAGAGATGAACATAACAAGGGTGTGATGGCACATACCTTTGATCCCGTCACTGCAGAAGCAGAGGCAGGTGGATCTCTGTTGAGTTGGAAGCCAGCCTGGTCTACACAGAGAGTTTCAGGACACCCAGGACTACATAAAAAAAACCTGACTCAAAATAACAAAATAAATAAATAAGAGATTTACATTATAGCAAAATAGAGCCATTATAACTACATATTTAATAAACAAAATAACTTAGAACTTAATTAATTTTGTTGTTTGTTGTTTTTTTTTTTGAGACAGTCTTACATCTCACTATGTAATTTGTCCTGGAACTCATTGTGTAGGCCAGGCGGAACTCAAATTCATCAAGATCTATGTGCTTCTACCTCCCAAGTTCATGTGCTACCACACCCATCTTAGCTAATTATTTTTTTATTTTTAATTACATTTTGTGTGTGTGTGTGTGTGTGTGTGTGTGTGTGTGTGTGTGTGTGTGTATGCGTGCCACTGAGTTGTGGGAGTTGGTTTTCTCCTTCTATGTTGGTGTCCAGACTGAACTCACGTCATTAGCCTTGGCAGCAAGATCTTTTACGTGATGAGCTATCTTACCAGCCTTGGGATTGTTTTTAAGATTTCTTTTGGGGATTGTTTTTGTTTTAAGATTTCTTTTAATTGTTATTTGTGTGTATTTGTGTGTCTGTGTGAATCAGTCGTTGGAGAGTGTGGGTGCCCTTGGAGACCAGAAGAGATCACCAGATGCCATGGAGCTGGAGTTTCCGGCAGTTGTGGGAAGCCCAAGTCAGGCCCTCTGTAAAAGCTCAACCGTCAAGCCCCCTTTACAGCCATTCTCCCCAAGTTTGCCTCCCCGAGATAGGGTTCCTCACCGTAACCCTGGCTGTCCTTGAGCTCACTCTATAGTCCATGCTGACCTTGAATTTAGAAATCCAACTGCCTCTGCATTCCAAGTGCTGGGATTAAAGGTGTGTGCCATTACTGCCTAGCTCCAAGTTTGAATTTTTGAGATAAGATTTTGATCTGAAACTCACTATTGGCCTTGGGAGCTGGTTCAGGTGTTAAGAACATTGACTGCTTTTTTAGATGACCCAGGTTCAGTGGTTCACAACTATTTCATAGTGATCCACTTGCCTCTGCCTCTCCAGCGATAGTATTAAAGGCTTGTGAAACCACACTCAACTTAAAATAGATCTTTAAGAAACGAAAAGAATGGTTGTGATTGGTAAACATGAAAATGAGGATTCTGGGGGTGGTGGGGCTGAAGCCAGCTTGCAAAAATCGGTTAGCAAACCAGCAGAGTGCATGAAAAAAACTTCAGCATCATTAGTCATCAGGGAAGTAGAAGTTAAAACCACAATGTAACAGCAAGACACACATACCAGGGTGACCATAGTCCAACGGGTAGAGGACATGGAGGTGGTTGAGAGGGGAAAGTGTCCCCTGTGAATGGGGGTGTGTTTTCTCAGTTCTGATCCACAGCACACATTTTAAATCTAGGTGTGACGGCATATGTCTGTTACCCAAGTTTGGGGGTAGGAGTAGAGACAGGTAGATCCCTGGGGATTGCTGGGTAGACTAATGAATAATTAGAGTTCCTGTCTCAAAAAAAAAAAAAAATGACGGAAAGCAATAGAGGAAGACACCTGATGTCTAACCTGTCTTCCATGCATCGATGCACTGGCACCTGCATGCACACATGAATGAGAATGTGTGTGTGTGTGTGTGTGTGTGTGTGTGTGTGTGTGTGTGTGTGTGTGTGTGTGTGTAACACACATTTATGGTTAATGTTAATTGTCAACTTAACAGTATCACCCTAGAATCACCTAGAAGACAGAAGGCCTGTAAGTGAGCCATCTTTTTTTTTTTTTGTAAAATTATCTTGTTTGTTCCTGAATTCTATTTATGAATTCATACAAAGTGTTTCAGATCAGTGCTTTTAAAATATTTTTTAAAGATTTATTTATTTATTTATTTATTTATTTATTTATTTATTTATTTATATGCAGACAGCACTGCCTGCATGTATTCCTACAAGCCACATGAGGGCATCAGATCTCAGTATAGATGGTTGTAAGCCACCATGTGGTTCCGGGGGATTGAACTCAGGACCTCTGGAAGAGTTGCCAGTCAGTGCTCTTAACCACTGAGCCATCTCTTCAGCTCCTAAAATATTTTCTTTTTTTTAATGTATGAGTGTTTTGCCTGCATGTACTTTTGTGTACCATATGCATATAGAGTCCATGGAGACCCAAAGCCAGTATCCAATTCCCTGGGGCTAGAATTGCAACAGACATGGGCTGCCTGTGTGCTGGAAACCAAACTCTGATCCTCTGGAAAATCAGTATGTGCGCTTAACTGACGAGCTATTTTTCTAGCCCAAATTATTCTTGTCTTGAGGACTTATTTATTTTTATTTCATTTTATTTTTATGGGTGTTTTGCCTATATGTGCATGTAGTTCCCATAGAACCCAGAAGAGGGCGATGGATTTCCTGGAACTGGACTTATAAAATAGTTGAGAGCCATATATGGTTTTGACAATGGAATTAGAGTCATCTGGAAGAGCAGCTAATGTTCTTACACCTGAGCCATTTCTACAGTACAATTTCTCTCTCCCTCCCCCATGCGTATTCACTTATTTTGATGTTTTGAGACAGGGTCTCCTGTATCTCAAGCCGGTCCAAGCCCATTATGAGCCATGGAGGACCTTGAACTCTCGATGTTCAAGATTAAAAGTGTGCATCACTAAACCTGGCTTAGCCTCTGTGTTTTTGAGAGTAAATGGACCCCAGGACTGAAAGAGCTTCCCCTGAGAGGCAGTTGTGAAAGAGAGGGGTGTGCTCCGTGCTCTGCAGATGGGTGGCGGAAGTTTCCACAGGATGGCTTCCCCTTGCTTGGGAAGTCCAGGCCCAGTCAGCAGAAGAGGGTAGGCGGGGCAACGCCAGCTCAG
This sequence comes from Phyllotis vaccarum, assembly GCA_033318265.1. NCBI lineage: Eukaryota > Metazoa > Chordata > Mammalia > Rodentia > Cricetidae > Phyllotis > Phyllotis vaccarum. Next base: position 13,339,996 of record JARWLC010000018.1, read on the forward strand.
TTCTTTCCAGTCTACTGGGAGAGACTGCCCTGTGCTCATCACAGGTCTGAGATTTCTTATTTGCTGTTTTTGTTTGGGGGAGGGGTCGTTGGTTTTATGCTGTCTTGGTTTGGTTTTGAATTTTTTCGAGACGGGGGTTTCTCTGTTTAGCCTTGGCTGTCCTGGAACTAGCTCTGTAGACCAGGAGGTCTGAGATTTTCTGATTCAGGCTAGCTGAGTGGTTTCTTCCTGCTGGTTCAGCCTGCCTGGAGAAGATAGAAAGTTGACATTGGGTCAGGTGAGTGCCTGGGAGGGCCAGAGTGGGGTGAGGAGGCCAAACCTGCTTAACGAAGTAATTCAAAAGATGAGCCACCAAAAAAGGAACTGAACAATAGCCACAGGTGGAAACCTTAGCGAAGGATGGCTCAGGAGAGGAGCGGGAGGCCTGTGCTGCAGTAATTTATCTTTACCTCTTACCCTGCTGGGGCAAACTGTGATTTTTCTTTCCATTTTCTTGGTTCTTCATTTTCAGTGTCCACACGGGTAGGTTTCTCAGAGGCCTGACATTCTCAGAGTGCAGAGAGAGGGTGGCCTAAGCCTTTTCTTTTCTGCCTTGTCTTCCCAGTGTATTCAGGTGGCTGAAGGACCATGGAAAACTTGCTTCACTGAAACTAAGCTCAGAGAGCTGCAGAGGTGGCTCAGTAGATGCTCATCCAGACGACTGGGGTTTGATTCCCAGCACTCATATGAAGGCTCACAACCACTGGTAACTCCAGTTCCAGGGGATCTGATGTCCTCTCTGACCTCCACAGGAGCTACATACAACATTATACGTGCATGCAAGCACATACATGTGAGATAAGTAAAGTTTTAAAAATTTAAAGAGAAACACACCAAAGAGATTATTACCAGGAAGAACTTCGAATGCCATTCAACTGGTGGAGTGGCTGCCTAACATGCCCAATGTCCCAAGTTCCATTCCCAGTTCCACATAAACTGGCCTGATGTTGCATACCTGTAATCCAAGCACTGGGAAAGTGAGGGAGGTCAAAGCCATCCTCCTACTTATTGAGTTTGAGGCCAACCTGAGCTATACAAGATTGTGACTCAGAAAATAAAAATGCCCCAGATGAGGTAGGCACTGTGATACAGGTCTGCTCTCACCACACACAGGAAGGCTGAAGCATGGGGTTGATAATCAGAAATTAGCCAGGGCTATGGTGGAAATCTGGACACAGTGTGCTATATGGGTCACTTTTGTACCATGTGACAAAATATGTAACCAAAACCATATAAGGGAAGAGAGTTAATTTTGGATCATAGCTTCAGAGAGGTCTCTTTCCACCAAAATGGGAAAAGCAGAGCACAGAAATTCTGTCTGTGCCCACCAGAATGTATGGAGACAGTTCACATCAAGGTGGACCAGAGAACAGGGAAGGACTGTAACTACGAGTGTGTCTAAGCTTCAAAGGCTTGTCTCCCAGTGACTTACTTTTGACAGACAGCTGTCCCCTCGCGGTATCATTGCCTTCCCCAAACAGTACCACCTGCTAGGGAGCAAGTGCACAATACATGTATTTGCAGAGGCCCATTTTAGATTTAAATGCTAATGGCTGTATATATTAAAGAAAATCCCAGCTGGGCTGGTGAGATGTCTTGTGGATAAAGGTGCTTGCTGTCAAACCCAATGACCTGAGTTCAATCCCTGGGACCCACAAGGTAAAAGGGAGAGAACTGATTGGCACAAGTTGTCTTCCACACATATGGTATGGCATCTAGGAGCCCCTCCAAAATAAATAAATGTGATTTTAAAAACAGAGCAAAAGCTAGGCATGGTGGCTCATGCCTTTAATCCCAGCACCTGAGAGGCAGAGGCAAGTGGATCTCTGTGAGTTCGAGGCCAGCCTGGTTTACAGAGCAAGTTCCAGGACAGCCAGGGCTACACAGGGAAACCCTGTCACAAACAAACAAACAAAAACCATAACAAATGAAAACACAGAACAAACCCCCACACATCCCTCCCCTGTGTGTGTGTGTTTGCTAAAGCCAGAGATATATGCCTGTTGTCTTCCTTAATCAAGTTCAGTTCCTAGTATCTTCAAATATATGTAACTCCAACTCCAGGAGAATGGGACAACCATACACATGTGAGTATATACATAAACATACGAACATAAAAAATTTATTTTTAAATTTTGTGTGTGTGTTGGGGGGTGGGGTAGTGTCCTTGGAAGCCAGAAGAGAACTTGAGATGCATGTGAGCTGAAGGTACAGGCCATTGTGAGCTACCTGGTATGGGTGCTGTAACTGAACCCTGGTCTACTGCAATAAACTCTTTTAACAACAAAGCCATCTCTCCAGCACCAATTTTGTATTTTTTTATGTGTGTGTGTGTGTGTGTGTGTGTGTGTGTGTGTGTGTGTGTGTGTGTGTGTTTATGCCTTTCTATCAGACTGCATGTGGACTTTGGAGAACAATTTTGGGAGTTGGTTCTCTTCTTCCATACAATTCAGAGATGGAACTCAGGTTACCAGGAAGTATTTTTACTGGATGGTATTTTTACTGGATGAGCAGTCATGTGAAACTTGTTTGGTTTTTAGACAAGGTCTCACACTATAGCACAGGCTGTCCTCAAACACTTGGTACTTCTCCTGCCACAGAATCTCAAAGGCTGAGTAGCACAGCACTTTTCATACAGCCACCAGTAAAAGGACTATTGTCTCCGTATTTGTAAAATTACCAAAGAAAAACTGAATGTAGTAAAGTACACTTCCTGAATCTTCTATGAGATATACAGGAAAATAAATAAATCAAGTTTTTAAAAACTTGATCAAAACAGAAAGCCTGTAACCAAAACTACTCAGGGGCTGAAACAAGAGGATCACTAGTTTGAGGGCTGCCTGAGCTACAGATATGTCTAAAAAATGTATTAAGGGGAGCTAAGGATTGCAGCTCAGTGGTAGAGCCCCTGCCTAGAATCCCCCAGTGAGGGGCTGGGGTGTGGCTCAGTGGTAGAGCCCCTGCCTAGAATCCCCCAGTGAGGGGCTGGGGTGTGGCTCAGTGGTAGAGCCCCTGCCTAGAATCCCCCAGTGAGGGGCTGGGGTGTGGCTCAGTGGTAGAGCCCCTGCCTAGAATCCTCCAGTGAGGGGCTGGGGTGTGGCTCAGTGGTAGAGCCCCCGCCTAGAATATCTGAAGTGCTGGGGATGCGGCTCAATGCAAAAGCTCTTGTAATAATAATGCGCGAGGCCCTGGATTCAATCCATGGAACTGCTTAAAATTAAATAATAAAATTTTAAAAGCAAGTCTTGCAATTTCCCGCAGCCGAGCCCAACATCATCTCCTCAGCTTCCAACTCTACGGGCCCACGAGCATGCGCAGAGTGGCTTTACTAGTTTCCCTCACCCAGGGAACACGGCTGCCACCAGGGATCTACACGGGAGGGCGTCCAGGGCCCACAGACATTGTTTTATGAGGACTCAGTTCCTTTGTCTCGCCCCTCCCCCTGCAGCCCTTCCAGGGCTTTGCCTTCCCTTTCTCACTTTCCAACCGCCCGCCTCCCAAAATGGCGACCAACGGCCTCCTTTCCCGCCCGGTGATGGGTCACATGACCTCGACAGGTCCCGCCCCCGCAGAAGCCACGCCCCCTCTCGCTAAGCCTCGGAGAGCCTGGCCCAGAAGCACGCGCCACGAGCCCGGGCCGCACGCGACGACGCCGGGCTATGCATGCGCGCACACACGGCGGCAGGCGCACGCGCCCGGAGGCCCGGACCGGGCTGCGCGTGCGCGCCGGGCGTCGTCCGGGCGCCTCGCGGCTGACGGGCGGCCGCTGGGAAGGCCCCGCGAGGCGCGAGGCACGAGGCCCGGCGCGCGAGCCCCCGGGGGCGGGTAAAACCCGGTTGCTGCTGCCCTTGCCCCTTTCCCCTTTCTCCCTAACCCCGTCTGCCCGCGCTTTCCTCTCACCTCGACCCTTCTTCACCCTCTCCTTGGCTTCATCTTCCTCCCCAAGAGCAGGCCTCTGTGGCCCCTATCCAAGGACGCCGCTCAGCTCCGCGTCGCGCACGCTCTTTCTGCACCCCCCGCACCTCCTTCCTCCTTGGAGAAGACTCTTAGGGTGCCCCCAGCCCACTGCACCCACCTTTAATTTCTGCCAGGTCCCTGCCAAGTCCCCCAACTGCCCTCTGGCAGCGCCCCAGCTCGCGCCGCGGGCCCTACCCGACCTCTGCGCCTTCTGCACCGCGGCCTTGCATTCGCAGGCCCCTCTGCTGACCGCTCCCTTCTTCCTCAGGTGTTCCGTTTTGGGGGACCCGGATATATCTCTTTTTGAGGATCTTCCCAGCAGGAACAACAAACTCTCTCTCTTCCTTGATCATGCCTCTCCCTGTGCTTTTTCTAACAAAAATATTTTTTTCCAGCTAAGATGTCCCCAGTTTCCAGCAAAAAAATAGAATAATAATAATAATATTATCTAGACTATAATACCCCCTTTTGGAATACTTTTCCAATTACAAAAAAAAAACCAAAAAACAAAAAACAAACCCAGCTCATTCTTTCAGTTTCTCGACTAATATGTTTGCTTCTCCAAATTTCCCTTCTTACGTTCCTAACAAAAATTCCTTTTCATCATCAATTCTGCCACAATTAGATTTTGCCCTCTAGGTTCCTCTTACCTGACTGGGGTTGGGAAGAAATAAGGTTTTGTTTTTTAAGTAATTTTCTCTATCTTTATCTCTTCAGCTTAACATTGCTTCACTTCCTCTCCAAATTGTCTTTCTCCTCAATTTCATACCTGCTTCTCTGCTTGTTCTGGGATCCAAGTTCTGATTGTCCCTTCCTTTTTGCTACCTGTTTTCAGGGCAAAAGACATCGAATGAGTTTTCAAAAATTACCACCTCAGCCTTCCAGGAGGAGATAGCAAAGGTCTGATACCAACTGAACCCCTTTCCTGTGGGGCCTAAACCAGGTCGTCCTGTTCCCTGGAGAGTCACTCACTTGCTTTTGGGGTGAGTTTCCTGTGTTGAGTCATGTAGATCACTTGCCAGTGTTTTTGAGCGACTCTACACCGATGACCATACACGTTGCTGCCAAAATCAGCAGAAGGATAACTATAAGCATAGGATTACATTGAAGGAGATCTCAGGGCACATGCTGGCTGATCTCTTTGAAGAAGGCAGATTTTTATTGGATTGAAGGTTTTTTTTGGTGTTGATGTTCATTGCAAAACAAACAAACAAACCACTTTTACCTTTTTTGTTGGTTCAGGGTAACAACTCAGGTCCCTACAGGGACAAGCAAGTGAGGGATCATAGTAGGAAGGGTTATGGAAATCCAAATTGTGTTCTCTCCATCGAGTGATGGCAGCTAGTGCAGATAACGAATCAGAAATACCATGCCAGTGGGGCTGGAGAGATGGCTCAGAGGTTAAGAGCACTGCTATTCCAGAGGTCCTGAGTTCAGTTCCCAGCAGACACATGGGTGGCTCACAACCATCACTAATAGAATCTGATGCTCTCTTCTGTCGTTCAAGCATTCATGCAAATAGAGGACTCATGCATAAAATACAGGGCAAGTTTGCAAGAACATTTTTATAAACTGTCTTTACGTGAAAGTTAAATTACTAAGGCTAAACAAATTAATGGTTTAAAAATGGCAGGGCAGGGGCTGGAGAGGTGGCTTATTGGTTAAGAATACTGGCTGCCTTCCCAAAGAATCTGGGGTCAATTTCTAGCATTCACGTGGCTCATAACTATCCATTAATTCAGTCCCAGGGTCCAGTGCCCTCTTCTGGCCTTACTAGACATTGAATGGATATGATACAAAGACATACATTCAGGCAAAACATACTCACAAATTATTTTAGATGGCAGGGCAAAACATGTAGCTTCTTTGTGAGAGTACTTGCCTAAAATGGATGAAGCCTTGCTTGTGATCCCCAGCACTGTATAAAACCTGGTATGGTGGTGCACACCTATCCTGTTGACACTTGGAAGATGGAGGCCAGAGGATCAGAAGTTTAAGGTCATTCTCTTCTATGAATTTCAAGCATACAAATGGGATACATATAACCTTGTCTCGAGAAAACAGTAAAAATAAAAAAGAGAAGAAAACTAAAAGTACCAATCACACTAATAATTCCAGCGCTCAGAAAGCTGAGGCCAGATTCCTGGGAGCTCAATGCCAGCCTGGACTATAGAGTGAGGTCCTGTCTACAAAAGAAAAGACAATGTGAGGCCTTAGAAAATATAATTTTGAGTTGGTTGTGGTGGTGCACACCTTTAATCTCAGCGCTGAGTTCAAGGCCAGCCAGGACTATGTAAAGAGTCCCTGTTTTAAAAAAACAAATAAATAGAAAGGAAAGAAAATATGTTTGCCCACCACCATATTTGAAGTTTTGGGCTTAGGAACTTTGTTTAGTTTTGCTGGGAATCCAACCCAGAACTGTGAGCACGCCAAGTAATTACTCTGGCACTAAGCTACACCACCAAACCTAGAGATTGTTTTCCTGTTGAAAATTTTCTCATCAGGGTAAACACACTTAGAGGACTTTTTCTCTTTAGTATATTAGGTGTTATAAGGAAAGAGAATGGAAAGGTCAGCCATGGCTACCCAGTGGGACCCTGTTTCAGAAAAAAACAAAAACCTTTAATGCTTGAGGATCTCAGAGTTTTTATGAAAAATATATAGTCTAATATTTTTATTAGAATTTCAATTAAGTCATTGGGTATCTGCATTCACCCTTCTGAGATATTAAATTTATTAAAGGTATGATCTCAAACATTCTGAATTTTTAAATTTTCAAATCCATGGTCTTGCAATGGTGTACCATGTACAAAGCACCAAGTTTGTTCCCCAGCACTGAAAAATTAAGATAGTAGCTAGACCTGGTAGAGCAGCAGCCTAGCCACTCAAGAGGCTAGTAATTAAATAAAGTCGAATGTGGCTTGCTGAAAGTTTCATTGTTTGTGTGAAATATGCAAGAGAAGAAATACATCAAGGCCAAAAAAATCCAAATGACAATACAAGGGGCAAAGGATCTCTGTGGGTGCAAGGCCAGCCTGGTCTATGTAGTAAGTTCTAGGCCAGCCAGAGCTACACTGCCGGATCCTGCCTCAAAACAACAGCTAAGTACCACATTCTATTCTTCATGGCAAGATACAATAACAATGAAGCCATTGCTTATGAGTATAGATGACATCTTAATTTAAAGCTATATGATATAAAATTGTAGTACAATGAATAGTATTGACATTGTTTCTATAGTCATGTGTAACCTCATATCTGTTTTTGCACTCAGCTGAGATACTGTGTTATGTATTTTCACTGAGAATAAAAAAAGATGAATATTATCATAAAATAGCTTTGACCACTGAACTTTCAGAAAAATTCTTGGAGACCCTGTATTTACCTTATTAAGAAAGGTACACCCCTTTAGTCTTGGAGGCTGAGGCAGAGGCAGAGGTAGGTGGATCTCTCTCTGAGTTTGATGCCAGCTTGGTCTACAAACGGAATTCCAGGAAAGCAAGGGCTTCACAGAGAAACTATGTCTTGGGGGGAAAAATGTTGTAAGGGCTGGTGAGATGGAGCAATGGCTGCTTTTCCAAAAGACTGGGGTTCATGTCACCTCACACCTATCTATAATTCCAGTTCCAGGCCTTCTGACACCATCACACATATACATGCAGGCAAAAGCCAATGAACATAAATTATATTTTTTTAAAAAAAGAAAGAAAAAATGCTGTTCTAGATTTTATTTTGTGTTCCCCCCCCCTTTTGACCTTGTGCTTCTGATGATGACGTCCTTGAACTCCTAGTGGTCCTGCCTACACTCACCCCCACCCCAGTGGCTGGAACTGAGATGTATGCCACCATACCCTGATTGCTATTCTAGATGTCAGTGCTTCCTTGCATTCTTCACTAGAACAGCTCATGGGAAGGAAGGAACTTTTGTGTCTCTTTTTCTCCTTTAGTTGGCTTGATGCTAGAGTTTTTCTTTGTTAGTGTCCTTCAGATTCCTCTGTGTCTCATTTTTTTCTTATGGCACAGCTTTGCTATGCAGTCCATACTGGCCTCAGACTCTACATTCCTTGCCTCAGTTTCCCATGTTCTAGAAATATAGTCATGTGCTACTACTACACAAGACAAAATCCAGTCTTTAAATAAGTCATCAGGGGAAATGAGTCAATACTCTGGTTAAAACCTTATGGCTAGAGGAGGAGGTCTTCCTTGATTATTCACCTTCACAATATAGGCTCAAAGTGTGAGGGAGGAGTCCAGAGTCACATGTGGGATAGCAGTGTAGTAGAATGCTTAAGTGTGAAGGCTTCCAGATCAGACTTCTCAGGGAAGGATTCTAACTCTGAATTGGAGCAAGTTATTTTTCTGGGTTTTCTTTATGTCACCCATGACAAGGTTAATAATGTAGCACATGCCTCAGAGAAGGGTCAAGGAAACTAAAAATGTCATGTGAGTAATCTCAGCAGCACACACACACACACACACACACACACACACACACACACACACACACACACATATATATATATAAACTTATGTAATAAAACTTCAATCATGAGCATGATTATTACAAGGTCTTGCCAGGGAGACAAGTAGAGACTATGGGCAGAGGAGGCCATGAACCCACGCTAGCGAGGACTGTTATCTCTGGCTCTGTCCTGTTGTTCACTGTCGGGGAATATCAAATCTAATAGTTTTCAAGAGATATGCATTTCCACAAGTGGTTTACCACTGAGATTGGTCTCCAGACCTTGATTTTTGAGATAGAATCTCACTATATAGCTCAGACTTGCCTTGATCTTCTTATGACCTTTGCATCCAAGTACTGGCATTATAGACAACTGCCACTGTGCCTGAAAATAAAAATCTCTTCCATTGAAAAAATGTTGCTGATGAATCCAATTTGTGAAAACACTGTATGGGCCAAAGGAAATGGGTCTATAGTTTATAATGGGCCCTACTTATTCATTTATTAGTATGTGGTTTGAGACAAGATTTTATGTTACCTTGCTATATAATAACTGAGGCTGGCCTTGAATTCCTGATTCTTATACCTAAGTGCTAAGATTGCAAACATCTGCCCCTATGTTCAACTTTATTTTATTATAATTATTTGTTTACTTATTCTGAGATAGGTTCTTACTGTGTTGTCCTGGTTGTCCTTAAACTCACAGTAATCTTTTATGCTCTCTTGAGAGCATTGTCTTTCATATAGAGCTATAATATGAACTACCATATTTGGCTTGATCGGCCTTTATTTTTTTGTGTGTAAGTGTGTGTGTTATATTACATGATATGGCAAGATACATCCTTTTCAATTGTTCTCCACCTTAATTTTTTTTGAGACAGGATCTCTCACAGAACCTGAAGCTCATCCATTCAGCTATGAGTAGTGAAATTTATGCCCCCTTGTCCAGCCACTCCAGTCACAGGGTTGCAGGCACATGCCACTGTGCCATCATTCTATGTTCCTTTCAGAGATCCACACTCAGGCTGTCATGCATGTACAACAAGTACTTCACAGACTGAGCCCTTTCCTTAGCTTGTGAAGGGATTTTTTTTAAAAGAAAAAAAAAATGATAGCATTGCTTTAGATCCCCAATGTTGAATTAAATTGTTCTCTAAACTATTCAGCAAGGCATACATGATGATAAACAAGGCATAAGGTTCTAAAACTCACAGCCCTTATAAAGCCAAAATTAGTTTGCAAATGAAATGCAAACAAGGCAGCCTAGCCAGTTTAATTGGATTACAAACATTAATTTAATGAGAGGACAGCTATCTCACCGCATCTTTAATGTTCCTCGAAAGGATTCCCTTGCTGATTGTCTTGCTGGTCCTTTTTAGCTTTAGCCAAGATCTTATGGTGTCTTTATTCTCTAACTCCTTTTCTCATTTTTTAAAAGATTTATCTTGGCAGGGCAATGGTGGCACATGCCTTTAATCACAGCACTCAGGAGGCAGAGGCAGGTGAATCTCTGAATTGAGGAGGCCTGGTCTACAGAGCAAGTACCAGGACAGCCAAGACTACACAGAAAGTCTCAATCTCTCTCTCTCAAAATCTAAAATAGATTTATCTTTGAGCATGTGGGTATGTGTACATGCATGTACTGGTGCCTGTGGAGACCAGAAGACATCATTGTGTCACTTGGTCCTCAGTTAGCTGAATCTACCCCGTCCTCCTCTCTTTAGCCTGCAACACTCAAAAGTAGTGCTTTCTGGCAGAGAACAGAAACAGATTGATTGCCTGCTTCTTTTGAAGGGGTCATTCAGGGATCCACATATTTCTGGGAGTTTTCTCTTTGATTGTCTGCATAGTAAAAGCAGAAAATTACAAAATCCTTAGAAGCCACAAGGGTAGCCTCATTCCCAACACTTGGGAGGTAGAAGCTGGAGAATTAGGAGTTCCAGGCCAACCTCTATTACATAGCAAGTTCAAAGTCTCAAATCTCTTAGAAGCCAGAGTCTGTAGCTAGTGATAAAAGCACACATTTTAAAACAAGGTTGTTTGAGTATTTGGACCTCTGGGAGTATCCACACAGTCATAAGGGATTACCAGCCCTGCCCCCAAGGATCAATTTCAAACTCTAAGTTTAGAATGTGCTAGAATATCTGTTGGGTTAATTTATTTGGTGTCAGAACAAATCAGATGTGCTCTACTACCTGGAAATAGCCATTGTGGAGCCTGGGCCTTGCCTGAGGCTCAGAGTAGGCTGATTGTTCCAGACTTGGGAGTACTTGAAAAGCAAATGTCATTCTGCCCCATGCCCCAGCCCTGGATACCTTGTGGGTTTGCTGAGGTTATTGGTGTTGTTCTTTGGCCTGGAATTCTCTGTGAAGACTAAACCAACCTTGACCTTGCTGCGATCCTCCTGCCTAGGTCTCCTGAGTGCTGGCATTGCAGTCATATGCTACTGTCTATCTTTTTGCTTTCTTCTTTAATTGGAATACTATGGTGGTTGTTTTTTGTTTTGTTTTTAACAATGCAAACCCTAAAATCAAATTACCTAGGTTTCAGGTCTGGTTTTCCCACCTATTGTTTATCGACGCTGGGTTAATCATGTAATCCTTCAGTTCCTGTTCCATAGGAGTGATAACAGAATTATTTGTGGGTTGCTATAAAGTGGTAAATTAAATGCTCAGAAAGTCCCTGATTTCAAACCTGACCCAGAGCCAGAGAGTGGGATAGACTAGCATAAGTTAGAGTATACTAAGAGCTCCGCTCCATCCAGTGGGTCACCTCTTTTTTCAGAGGTCTGCTAGGGGCTGAGAATTGTGATAAAGTTATTTTTTGTTGGTATTTCTGTGAGAGGATAGATGGGAAGTATTTGAGTTACGAATTCAGTGTTTTTCTTCTTGCCCCTTTCTTTTCTATACCTCTTCTCTTCTTACCTTTCATTACTTTACCCTCCACATTCTCTCCTTTCTGTCTCTCTGTTTTACACTTGTGTCACTTGTGTCTCCTAGACCAGTCTTGAACTCCCACTCAACCTCCTCAGTGCTAAGAGTATAGGTGGGCACCACTGCACATTCCCTAACCTTTTTATTTGCAGTAGGATTATTCACATTTTTTTGAGTGAGTTTTGGTAATTTGCTCATTTTTTAAAATCTGAGTTGGATGACTAAGGTAATGGGTGTGTCTTATAATTGATCTACTGTGTGAATGCACTGTCTAAACACAGTTCTTAATACTTCTTTATAATTCCTTTTATTTTGGGGAAGTGGGGTGGTTAGTGATACCTCCTCTCTTATTCATTTTTTGGGGAGCAGGGCTGGAGGATGGCTGAGACAGTGTCTCACGAAACACAGGCTTGCATCAAACTGCCTATGGATATCTTGCCTCTATCTCCCAAGTGCTGGGATTATAGGCATGCCCAGTTTATATGATGCTGAGGGTAGAACCTAGAACTTTGTGTGTGCATTCTGCTAACTGGGCCTATTCCCAGCATAACTTCAACATTTAATCTATTTTAAAACTCATTTTTTTGTACCAGACTATGCCAGTCCAACACAGTATCCATTTGGATGGTGGTATTTCATGTGTCTCCTGGCCACATAGGACAAATAGATAAGCAGTCCCAAGATTAATCCCAGGCCTGATTTTCCCAATGTGCAGACTTGTAGCTTTAAGTTTTCTTGTTTCTGGCACTTTTCTGCCTAGATACACATTAAAGTCCATCTAATCTCTCCTGTGTTTATAGCTGGAGGGAGAGGACTCTATAGTCTACCATGTGTTATTCTTCTGTCCAGTTGACAGATAAGGAAATAGGGCCCATGGGATCTGCCCAAGGTCGGGCAGCTGTGAAATCACCAAGAACAAATCCATTTGGGCCGCTCCATTTCCAAGTATGCACTCTACCTACCACATCTACCATCTCTTAATTCTGATTTTTTTCCTTGTTCATTTTCAGGGGGTAGCTGCCAGCAAGTGCTCTCCCCTTCCTGACTCTGGACACGGTCTTGCTGCTCTGGAGACAGGCTCTGGCCAGGACCTGGCAGTGGAAAGCTATGGAGCCATACAGCCTTGGGGAGGAGGGGGCTCTTCCATCAGAAGGGCACCTCCCTCCCTTCTCTGAGAATCAAGGGCTCAACTGCAGTGACACACTCAACCGGGACCTGGGCCCCAGCACACGAGACCTGCTCTATGCTGGCCTAAGTGGTTTGGACCTTGATCCCAGTCTCTCCACATCAGATATGCCAAGTGAGGTGCTGGAGGACAATCTGGATACCCTGTCCCTGTACTCGGGGAAGGACAGTGACTCTGTGAAGCTGTTGGAAGAATATGCAGATTCCGAATCCCAGACCTCCTTACAAGGTGAGGCTCTTCATGGACAGAGTACCCACAGTTCCAGCAGCCAGCCAGGGATTGAATGTGCTGGCATTGGCTAGGAAAATTATCCTCCTTGAGTGGACATGGTGATGTGTGCTCATAATCTTAGCATGTAGAAGAAACATGTGCAAGAGAAACACTCACTACAAACTCGAGGCCACCCAGAACTACACAGTAAAACAGTGTCTCCAAAAACAAACATCCTAAATTAAAGGGAAGGGAGGAAAGAAAGGAAAACAAAACAAAAATGTCTGCTTCTACAGGAGGCTTTAGCCTACTTTGGAATTGTTCCCAACCTCTGAAGGAAAGGGAACACTAATGCTAGGGAACAGGACTAAAAGTGGGTGTGTTTGTAGGAGACTTACTTTCTCATTGAGCACTTTTCATTCTTCCAGTGTGAGCTGGATCCTGTCCATTCTGTTCTCTGCTTGTCTAACCTTTTCAGGCTTCATGTCCTCATCTGTAACAACAGTACAGTGGTGAGGCCTGAAAAAGGAAGCCTGCAAGAGCCTTCCGTAGACCCCATGCTTGATTTGTTTTTGCTTTGTCTTTTTAAAAGAGGTCTGGCCCTCTTGTCAGAGCACCAAGGCTCCAGCAGACCTCTTGCCTCAGTCTGTCCAGGAGCCAGGACCACACTCAGCTAGCTATTTGCTCACCTGATCCTAGATACTGCCAGTAATACTTCATCTCAGAAGTATTCAGTTACAAAGTTTTGGATTTAGTTCTAAACTTTTCAATTATGGAAGAACAAGGGGAGAGTTAGTCAAACAACTGAAGAATGTGTGTAAGTCTCAGTTTGGTTTGCTGTTGGCCTCCTGTAGAAGAGAATTCTTTTGTTTTATTTTGGTTTGGTATAGTTTTGACCCTCTTTATCGTTCCTGGAAAGTTGCTTCAGTGGGTTGACTGGGCTATAGTTCCTGGAAATTTATAATCACACTTTTCTGCAGGAGTCCACATGTGAATGCCAATTTACATAGAGAGTAATCTGTTTGGGATTGTGTCTGAGGAAGTGCTCCAAAAACTTGCTACCATTAAAGATTCTAAAGGCCCCACTACACAAAAAAATAACCAAGCAGTGTGAGGCCTTTGTCTGTGTTAGAATGATGGCAGAACAGGAAGTCTTAGAATCATTAGAGTTCACATGGGATGATGGTCTGTGGCACTAGGCAGGTCCAGTGACACTCAACTTGGGCCATGGTGGTTCTGAAAAATACTAGTGGTGGGGCTGTGTACGTTTTGTGGGGCACGGGAACCAATTGTCATTAGTTATTCTTAGGGTTCTATTTAGTCTTCCATAGTATTCAACTGTTACACTGCACCCCGTATGTTAAAGTTCAACTCCATGCTTTTGAAAGTTAAATTTAGGTCACTTTTTTCTTTCTGTGACCAAGCAGTTTTTCTACCTTGGCCTGCCTCCTGAGTACCTGGAATAGGCATATATCACATGCCCAACCTTCATTTGTTTTTGTTTGAGACAGGATGTAGCTGTTTCCTCCAGGCTTTCCTCAGACTCCGAGTTAGCCTCTGACTCAGTCTCCCAAGTTTTGATGTCTGTTGGCATGAGCCACAACTCCTTGATTATTAATTTTTAATAAGAAAAGTAAAATGTGCTGGGGGGTGGTCACACATGCCTTTAATCCCAGTACTCAGGAGACAGAGGCAGGTGAATCTTTAAGTTTGAGGCCATGTGGGTTCCAGGACAACCAGGGCTACACAGACAAACCTTGTCTTAAAAAAAGGGGGGTGGTGTATTTGATTCCTGTGTAAGACTGAATGATGACTGAATTGATTGTTATTGTCATAGGTGTTCTAGTGTGTTGTCAGATTATAATCTTATTGGACTGTTAAAATCTGTTTAAATGTTTCTATGAATAACTTTAAAATATTTCATTTATGTGTATGTGTTAATGTCTGTGAGTGTGTATTCCACATTTATGTAGGTGCCTGTGGAGGAGAGGGCAGGGCATTGGATCCCCTGGAGCTGTAGTTACAAGCAATTGTGAACTACTTACTGTGGGTGTTGGGAACTAGACTCTGATCCTTTGCAAGAGCAGTCAATATTCTCTCTCTCCAGCCCTTGTGAACAGCTTTTTACATACTGAATATTCTTTAGGATTAGTTCAATGAACATTCTGCTCACAATTTTAGGCTTCACAACACTGCTTTCTAGAAAACTCAGGTGACTGACTGTCTTGGCCAATGACTTTGCCTGGTTCAGGGTCCTTGTCAGTTTTGTTTTAATGTAGTTTGTTTTCTAGATTTACAGTTGCTGTAATGTGTACTTTTTAAAGTACCTCAGCAAGGCTGGGGACTGTTCTGAGGGAGCCTGGGTCTTTGTGTATATTTTTAGAGTATCTATACTCACCACAGTGATTTTTCTTCCTTCAGTCTTGTCCCAAGCCTCTTTCTGCCCCCTTGAAATAGAACAGAGGCAGTCTGCTCCTTCTCCACAAGCTGACCTTTCCAGTACTTGAAGACACCTTCCTCCCCACCTGAATGTCCTTAGTTCCTTTAGCTGCTTCCCAGGAGACACGATTCATAAAAGTACTAGCTGTCATTTTACCAAAAGATACAAAAACTGTGGGGAATTCAGACATAGATGAGGAGTGGGGTAAAACCAGCCCATCTCTCTGCCTGTCTCCACTTAAATTTACTTTTCTCTTTTCACACCTAGGGTAATTCTGTTTTCACATAGGCTATTTCATCTTTCTTTTTTAAAAAAATTAGTAGTACATTCTCACATATTCTTGGATATTGCTACAATTTTTGTTTGGAATGCTGTTTCATAGGGATACTGTATAGCTCACTTGTAGGGTACTTGCCAAGCACTAACATTTGTTAGATCCTTGGTACAAATAATGTACTCCCTTCTAAGCTCTCTTTTCGGATACAAAGTTGTTTTAACATTATACTAGAAAAAGTAGGTAGAAAAAAAAAATCAGACAACCCAAGAGCAGAAGCAGATGGGTAAGTGCACAATTGCATTATTTTCTCAGGTTTGGATAGTGTAGTTCCAGATAGACCTGTGTAAATATCAGTAACAGGGTAGGTCGGCTTCCAGCTTTGCTGTCTTGTCATGCTGGTGCCATCCCCAGCCCTCCACGTCTTGCACCAAGCGCAGCTGCAGTCCTATAGATAGGCCTGTTCTGGACTTTGATTCCCTTCCATCTATGCCTTGTTGTCTGCCCATGCAGAGCTGCTGAGGTGGAGGGGGTCTCAGGAAACCTGGATAGGGCTCGGTACTAAGAGTCTATATTGTGTTTAGAACTCTCAAACCCTAGCTTAACATAATCTGTGCTTTCTCCCTTTGTTTAGACCTGGGGCTGGGAGCACTCAAAGTGCCTAAAGAGGCTGATGAAGGAGGCAGGGCCACTGGGAGTACAAGGAAAGGCAAGCGGCAGCACAGTTCCCCTCAGAACCCACTCCTGGACTGCAGCCTGTGCGGGAAGGTGTTCAGCAGCGCCAGTTCCCTGAGCAAGCACTACCTGACACACAGCCAGGAGAGGAAACACGTGTGCAAAGTCTGCAGCAAGGCCTTCAAGCGCCAGGACCATCTGTATGTCAAGAGTCTGGTCAGGGGAAGGGCAGTGGGCATACACCTGTCTTTCTCCTATGCTCTCATCCATCCATCCTGTCCTTTGTTGAGTTCCCACCTCTGTGCTACCCAGTTGTGTGATTCTTGTCCTCTAGTATGGACTCTGTTCTCTTCACACCGATACTGTCTGCAGCAGGTCTCTTTACTGAGCCCCTAAATTCATACCAGTGAGGACATTGCTGCCTCTGTGTGCAGACAGGACTCTTGGTTATAGATGTAATCAGTTATCAGGCATGATGGCACACTTGGAGGTGGACAGGAAGAGCAAGAGTCCAGGGCCAGCCTCAACTATGTACCTAGCCAGTCTGCAGTCCACCTGAGCCACATGAAGGAACACCAGTTCAAATGAATTTGGCAAACTTGGTAAAGAGATGCTCCAAGTCCCTGACAGGTGTCTGAGGACACTGGCTGTGCAACCCCTGAGGACTTAAAAAAAAAAGCTTAGAATGACTATGTGGTGGTGGTAGTGGTGTTAGTGGTGACACACCCCCTTAATCCCAGCACTCAGGAGGCAGAGGCAGGTGGATCTGTGAATTTGAGGTCAGCCTGGTCTGCACAGCAAGTTCTAGGACAACCTGTCTTGAAAAACACAGAAAAAAAGCTTAGAGTAAAGTCCCTTTGTAGTTAATGTCTTGAGAATGACAAGTTTTTGTTGCTGTGAGGCTCAAGAGTGGGAGAGACAGTGTCTAGCTAGGGTGCCAGGTAGAGGGAGGGGCTTTCTCTTTACCCTCTGGTTCGTTCTCACCACAGGCAAAGGAGGTAGCATTCTCTTGTGAGTCCTTTCCTCACAAGAACATGGACGTTCTTTGTGGAAAGACAGTAGTCATTAAAATGTTCCAGCCACATAACACTGAGATTGTCCAAAGCTAGACTGTCAGGAACCTGAGGGTAAGGGCTTATTGTTGGCTGTGTCACTGTCCACATAGGCAGGAGTAGGCACAGCACACATTAACATGCACTTACACTTGCATGGATTATTGACATACTGGCCTTTTGGCTCTAGGAAGGTTTTATTGACTATTGGTAAGTTGGTTTCTTGGCTGGAGTTGGTGGGGAGGGGTTTCCAGGAAGCTGTCACCATAGACAGTCCTGTGCTAGTT
Source organism: Phyllotis vaccarum (assembly GCA_033318265.1). Classification (NCBI taxonomy): domain Eukaryota; kingdom Metazoa; phylum Chordata; class Mammalia; order Rodentia; family Cricetidae; genus Phyllotis; species Phyllotis vaccarum. The sequence goes on from JARWLC010000018.1 coordinate 13,357,511, forward strand.
CCAGATTGGCATCTCCTCAAATGTATTCTATGGAGCTCTGCTTCTCAGAAATGCTGGTGGAACTATATGAAAGTAAAGGTTAAACACAACCCCTACCCCATGTACTTTGTGAACTTCAAAAGAGTAAAGTGAGGTGTATGTGTGTGGGGGGTGTCTGAATGCTTTAACACATCCCAGCTGTGCCTGGGTCCCCAGGGTTCACCTTTAGAGAGCTGTTGACCCCTTTGATCCCACTTTGGGGAAACATGATCTGGCTCCCAAAGGATTTATTTTTACCCCCACAGTGTTTGTTAGTGGTGAGGACAGGAAAGTGAGTTTCTCCCAGTTTGTTAGACATACTAAGAGGCCTAATCAGCTCCTGTATTGGGGTGTGGGACCTGCCTTGACCTCCCTTCCATGTCTCACTGCAGGACCGGGCACATGCTCACCCACCAGAAGACCAAGCCTTTTGTGTGCATCGAGCAGGGCTGCAGCAAAAGCTATTGTGATTATCGTTCCCTGCGACGCCACTATGAGGTCCAGCATGGAGTATGCATCCTGAAGGAGGCTCCACCAGAAGAGGAGGGCTATGGGGATCCAACCCACAACCATGATGGAGCCAACCAGCCTTCATCCAATAGTCTGAGATCCCTGGGGCCCCCAGAAGCTAGATCCCCTGGTTCTGTCTTGCCTAATAGAGACCTCCTTCGCTGTATTGTGAGCAGCATCGTCCACCAGAAGATTCCATCTCCTGGCCCAGCAGTGGGGCCTTCTGACACTGAAGCAAGAAGCTCGGCCTGTGCCTGTCCCACCTCACTAGGGTCATCTTCCTGTACACTAGCCAGCACCCCAGTGGCCCCAGGAACTCTGGGCTCTGAGGTTCCTGAGGAAACTCATCTACCACGAAAGGAAACTGTCACTGAAGTGTTCCCAGGTAGCCAGTCAAGGGTGGCTGAGAATGGTGGCCCTGATCCACCAGAGTCAGAGTTGGAATCCAAGTCTCCACGGCTTCAACGCCCATCCTCCCTGGAGGGTTGGCCAGAGGGCAGCTCTCTGCCTGCCTGCCTGCCTCTCTTCCGAGGCCATTCAGTTCCCTCAGGATCCCAGTCATCCAGCCACAACTTCCAATGGCTCCGGAACCTGCCTGGCTGTCCCAAGAACAAAGGCAGCAATGTGTTTATGGTCCACAAGCCCCCTGTATTGCCATCCCAGGAGGGCTCTGAGGCAGGCCCTGGGCCCAGCAGCATCCCCATCACAGTGGAGCCTTCACCCAGCCTGGGCACCAGCCAGGAGGACCCACTGCCATTTCCTCCTGCACTCCTCAAGGCACCCGGTGAGACCTCCAGTGATGTCCGACAGGCAGCTGGGGAAGATGATGGTTGGGTTCCCAAGAAGAGCAAATCTGACTGTGAGTCATTTCCATGGCAGAGCCTCACAGAGCTTGGGCTCCAAGACACACAAAACCCAGGTGGGCTTCCCTCAGACACCACGCCCCTCTTCCGGCAGCTGTTCATGAAGTCACAGGAGTCTTTGGTAAGCCATGAGCAGATGCAGGTGCTTCAGATGATTGCCAAGTCCCAGCGGATCTTCTCCCACACCCAGGTGGCTACAGCTTCAGCTCAGAGACCAGGGCCAGAGGGCAAGCAGTCAGCCATGAAGTCAATGCAGGGGCCATGGCCACCACAGGCCCTGCCACCAGTACCCACTGTGGACTCTTTCCAGATAGGCCCTGGACACTCAGAGCCAGAGGGATCCCCAGTCCGCAGGAGGAAAACCATGCCTGCAGTGTCCAGAGAAGCATCTCCTGGTGGCCCAAGGCGAGACACAAAAGGAGGACCCAAAGTGGCTTCTGCACCACCATCCCTCACAGGGCCAGCTCTGCACCCCTCCCGGAATCCAGACAGCTCTTCTCTGGCCAAAGGGACCTTGGACTTGGGGGACATTCTCCCCAGTGCAGGCTCACAGCAGTCCCAGTTAGGTGGAGATGAGCCAGCTGGAACCCAGCTGGTTGGGAAACAGGGGCAAGGTGAGAATACCCTGACTTCAGGGACCATGAGAGGTGAGAAGGGCCCAACTTGCCCCCGTGGTGGAGGCTATAGGCTCTTCTCAGGTCACCCCAGGGCCCAGAGATTCTCCGGTTTTCGGAAGGAGAAAGTAAAGATGGATGTGTGCTGTGCAGCTTCACCCAGCCAGGTAGCCATGGCCTCCTTCTCATCGGCTGGGCCTCTGGCAGATCCCCCTCGGGACATGAAGTCCAAGCTGACAATCTTCAACAGAATCCAGGTATTTGTACCCCTTTATCATGCCCTGTGCTGTGGCAGGGCTGTGTGTATGTTGACTGTCCAGGCACTTCCCCCATTGCAGTGAGTCTTCATGAAGATGTGATTTTACTAGGAAAAACAGTGATCACTATTGTTCACTAATCTCTCTCCCTGCTTTCCTTTGCTTTCTACTTGCTCCTAGATTTGCCTTCTTCAACTCTTGAGAGGAGCTCAAGGTACAGGCCTCCTCCCTTAACTGTGAACTGCATGTGATGGCTGTGCATTCCACACACAAGTACAGAACCTGGGTCCTTTGTGCACTGTGCAATGACCAAGTGCTCTAGGCAGTTCTTCTTAGTGATAACAGAAAAGTTTCCACCATCACACAGCTACTACTTTGTAAACATTTACAGCATTGTTTACCAAATGTTGTATAATGGACCCTTTCAATTTTGTGGTTTAGCAGATTTTTGTCTCAGGTTCTGGCACAACTATTACTGTTGGCCAGAATACTTCAACACTCCCAGAAGATACCCTGCATTCCTTAGTTATCACCCCAGTCTTCTGATCCCTCTCCCACTACCCTTCCGGCCGTAGGCACCCACAAACCTATCTCTATTGCTCAACCGCTCTGGACATTTTATGTCAGTAGAGTCTCATGTTGTGTGGTGGTTTGTGTCTGCTTATATCACATGATCAAGGTCCATCCATGTGGCATCATCTGTCAGTGCTTCATTATTTTTTTAAAAGTTAAAAACAATTTTTATGTTTATTTATTTAGGGTATTAACATGTAGTGTTAGCTGGCCTGAGACTTGCTATGTAGACCAGGCTATCCTTGAACTCAGAGATTAGCCCACCTCTGCCACTTGAGTACTGAGATTGAAGACCTGTGCTGCCACACTTGGCGTGTGTGTGTGTGTGTGTGTGTGTGTGTGTGTGTGTGTGTGTGTGTGTGTGTGTGTGTGTGTGAGAGAGAGAGAGAGAGAGAGAGAGAGAGAGAGAGAGAGAGATCATGAGAATGCTACAGAGCTCAATGGCTCAATGGAAGTCAGAGAATAGCTTGTGGGAGTTGGTTTTCTCCTTTTACCATGTGAGTTGCAAAGATCAGGATCGTCAGACTTGGTAGTAAGTGCCTCTACCTCTTGAGCCATCTTACTACCCTACTCCATTCATTCCCTTTTCTGGCTCAGAAACATTCCACTGGATAGCCGGGACAGATTTTATTTGGACTATTTTCACTGTTTGGCTCTTGTGGATGAGCTGCTGGGAAAGCTGTGTGCAGCTTTTGTGTGGGTGTATGCTCTCCTTTGTCTTGACTAGACCCTAGGATTGGAATCACTAGATCCTCTAGTCTCTGCTCAGTGTTTAAGGAATGGCTGCACTGCTTTCTGGAGAGCAGCACTGTTTTCCAGCACCTCTGCCGTGCTCAAGTGTCATACTCAGCCTGGGCTGTTGAGTGTGTCTGCTTGTGATGCCACTGTCATGCCCTGGCACAGATGAAGTTAGCACCCTCCTGTGTGCTTACAGGCCACTGTGGACTGTTGTCTTACACATGTTTTGTATGTGCACTATGTATGTGACTTGAAAGTGCCTTCTCCCCTTTTGTTGGGGTGTCTTTACATCTTATGTGTGAATACTTGTGGGGTCGAAGCTTTCAGTTTTAATGAGTCCAGTGTGTATCTGTTGGGTTTTCTGTTTTGCTTTAGTGTCAAACCTGAGACATCATTGCCCAATCACCATCATGCAGGCTTCCCCAACACCATTTTCCTTATTCCCTTGCCTGGGCTCCGCTGGCTCAGATATCCTCTCATCTCCAGGGTGGAAACATCTACAGGCTTCCCCATCCAGTGAAGGAAGAGAGCTTGACAGGTGGATGGTAAGTTCAGAAGCCCTCTTGCCCAACCAGGGAAGTCTTTCAGCTTCTCTGTATTGTCTTGGGTGAAGGGGATGGATGCCTTCAACCATTGGAAAGTTGAATATGGTCTTTCATTGTCATTGTATAGTAAGAGTTGTCAGTGGATTGGGGTTACATACCAAAAAAAGGCAAAAGAAAAAGCAAAAACAGCAATAAAAGCTGCATTGCATTCAGTGGTAGAGCCTCATTCTCTCCCTGCCTTTCCTTCCTACAGCCATCAGCCAAATGGGGCTCCCACAGACTGGATGGAGTCAAAGAGCACTTTTGTGTGCAAGAATTGCAGCCAAATGTTCTACACCGAGAAAGGGCTGAGCAGCCACATGTGTTTCCACAGTGACCAGTGGCCATCACCTCGGGGGAAGCAGGAGCAGCAGGTGAAAGGGCAATCTGTGGCTTCTGTGGTACATAGTTGGGCAGGCTTTGAGGAATGAATTAAGGGACAGTGTCATCCATCTCAGGCTAAGGCAGCATTCTGGCAGGATGGTGAGAGTGACATGAATGCCAGGACCATCTGTGCAGGCCCTTACTCCAGCCTCCTGGCTTTTCTATGTCATCGGGAGCAATTCTTCTCCCTGGCTGATCTTTCTTTTAAAGCTTCCAACTCTTTGGCACAGTTTGCACTGAGGCCTGATGGGGATGGGATCCTTTAGGAGCCAAAATGTCCTTGGTCAGCATAGCCTCAGTCTGAAAATATGGCCTAGGTGGGTGCTTCACCAGGTGTTGTTTACCACCTGCTATGGAAGCCCTAAGAAAACCCCAAACCAGAAGCACTCAGAAGTCCTTACTCTGGAAGCCTTGGTTTGCACCCACAGTTAACAGTGGCAGAGCCCATGTCAGGCCTAATGATGTGAGTGCTGGCTACAGCAATGACCTTGACTGCACAGGTCCTGACCCCAGACAGCAATGACCCCGATTTTTCAGGGCTGGGATGTTAGGGAAGAAGGAACTGAGGAAGGCTGAGGGACCAGGCAGGAAGGCTGGCAGGGAGGAAGGAGCAGTAGAAGATGTAAGGGGTCCTTGTGATGACTCTCTGAAGTTTATCTCTTTATTGTTGGACCCTGGACTGAAGTTACTGTTGGCTTATAAAGCTAGTGGCATTTGAGAAAACCTTTATAGTTTGAGAGAATACATTTTTATTTTGTTACACCATAATACCAAGTCTCTGGCTCCCACTCATTTTTTATTTTTATACATATTTTTTTTAATTTTCTGTTTTTTGATACAGGGTCTCTATATAGCCGTGGCTTACCTGGAACTTGCTATGTAGACCAGGCTAGATCTTGTCTACAGAGAGACCCACTTGCCTCTGAGATTAAAGGCATACACTAATTAATACACCCTATATGGCCCTCACTCTTGTGATGCTTGTCACTTGAACCACTGCACTGCCTCCATGCATCCCTGTGTGAGTGTACAAAGAGGCTTCAGGATAGGTGGGGCTGGGCTTTGAGCAGAAAGATCTGCTCAGCCTCTTGTGCTAAGGCCTGGGTATGGCCATGGCAGGCATAAGTATCCTGCTTTCCTCTGTCACCATGACCAGCCTCATTTTCCCATCCCTGAACAAGCTGAAGACTGAAGTTGTACAGCAGGTAGCCTCAGGTGACACCTGTGGTTCTGTCCTCTCTTCTTCAGGGACAAGAGAAAGATGGGGAAGAGAGAGACAGCAAGGAGAGCAGCCAATACAGAAAGCGGAAGAAGCGGCCCCCGCCCAAAGCCCTGTTTGCCCCTCCTGCACCCTCTGCCCTTGGGGAGCCAGGACCAGGAGCATGCCACCAGAGCTGCCTACGTTCTCCTGTGTTCCTGGTAGACCACCTCCTGAAGGGCTTGTTTCAATGCTCTCCTTACACACCACCGCCCATGCTCAGCCCCATTCGTGAAGGCTCCGGGCTGTATTTTAATACCCTCTGTTCCACATCTCGGGCTGGGCCCCATCTCATCAGCTCTGTGCTTGGTGAGTGAGGCCAGAGCATGGCTCTGATTCAGGATAGGGTGCATCTCCTGTGGCCCACAATCACTTTATCTTGTGGTATCTAGTCCAGCCATTCTTTCCAGCCTTGTATGTGCCTGGTCTGGGGGACTCAGTGCTACTTGGAGACATCCCAAGACCATTCTTGGCCCAGAACCTTCTAGATATTTTTTTTTAAACAGACATAACTCATAGAGGCCATTTAGCTCAGTCACCTTCTGTTCATTTTCATAACCATTATATGGAGACGGGTACGTACTGTGCATACTTGCTAAGCAGATCAGCCATTTCAAGCTTGTCATTCGAGGCTGCTCTCAGGGCTCTGAGCTCCCTGCACATTGTCTTTATCACCCTAGGAGCCTGTACCCCTGGAAACGATACCACCCTCCCAGCTCTCATTCCCAAAGTCCTATACACCCTCCAGGCTCAGGAAGCTACTCATCTACCTTCTGTCCATATAGACTATCTTATACTAGGTATTTCATATAAATGACATCATACACTGTGTTTTATGTTTCATCCATTTTACTTAGTTTGATGTTTCCAGGGTTCCCTAGGCAGTAGCATATATTAGAACTTCCTTTTTCTTGGTAATAGTCTACTGGATAGCTCGACCACACTTTTTTTTCAATAATCAGTTGATGGTATGGATATTGCTTTCTTTTGGGATATTGTAAATAATGTGTAAGAAGATTTGTGAACAACTTCCGGGGAGGGTTCTGTGTACTAATTTCTTTTGTGTAAATATCTAGAATGAAGTGCTGGGTTACATGGAAACTCGATTTAACAATCTAAACTGCCAAAGTATGAGTTAAAGTATTTGTCCCACCAACAGTCCAGGGGAGTCCTGATACCTCTCCCCTTGCCTGCACTTGTAGACTGTGCTTCTTTCAAACCATCCTGAAGATGAAAGGTGCTTCTTGCTATGTTTGCATTTGTGTTGTCCTGATGGCTACTAGTGCCAAGCATCTTACTGGGTACCCCGTGACAAGTTGTCCAGCACAGAGTTGTAAAGAGACACTCCTCTTTTCTATAGCCCAGGCAGGCCTTGAGTTCACACACACCCCTACCTCAGTCTCATGGCACCCCTTCTCTCCGCCCCCCATCCTCTCTCTTTCAGAAGTTTTATAACTTTGATGCTTTTTTAAAAATCTTTTTAAAATTATTTTTTTATTCTTATGTACCTTGTTGTTTTGCCTGCATATATGTCTGTGTGAGAGTGTCAGATCCCCTGGAACTGAAGTTACAAACATGTGTGAGCTGCCATGTGGGTGCTGGAAGAGTAGCCAGTGCTCTGAAACTCTGAGCCATCTCTCCAGTTCCTAATTTTGGCTTTTAAATTTACATCTTTAGTCAGTTTCTGATTAGCTTTTGGATATTATATCAGGTATCAAAGCTCATTATTTTGCATGGATTCCACTTGCTCCAGTCATTTGCTGAAAATATCATTCCCACTGAATTGGTTTAGGCACCTTTATTAAAAATCAGGTGACCAAGGCTGGGGATATACTCAGTTCATTAAGTGCTTGCTACACAAGCCCAAAGATCTGAGTTCAGTTCCCAGAAGCTAGGTAATAAAAGCCAGTGTAGTATCCCAGCACTAGGGAGACAGGTGCATCCCTGAGACTTGCCTGGCAGCCAGTCTAGCTTATCTAGTGAGCTAGAAGCTGATGAGAGATCTTGTCTCAAAAATCAAGGTGAATGATACCTGAGGAACAGCACATGACATTTATTCCTGGCTTCCACACACAAGCATGCACTTGTATATTTATCTGCATACATTTGCACTTAAACACACACCTTCATTAACAGTGCATGGGTTTGCTCCTCAGTTCTTTTATGTTGGTCTGCATGCTTATTTTTATGCTAGTACCACAGTGTTTTGACCACTGTAGCTTGGGGTAAGCTTTCAAGCAGGTGTGTTTGAGCTTTCCCATGTCGTTCTGCCTTCCAGGATTGTGTTAGCTGCTCCAGGTCTATTGTATTGCTGTGGAATTTTAGGATTAGTGGTGATTTTGATAGTCATCCTGTTTAAATATGTAGACAAGGTGGGAAGTATTGCCATCCTAAATAATTGAGGCCTTTCTGTCCTGATGGACCATATTCTGGTTTATTTAGGCCTTATTGCACTTTGTGTCAATCCTTTTTGTCAGTCTGTGTCTCACCATATCCTTGCTTGTTGTTTTTGAGATAGGATCTCTATACAGCCCAGGCTGGCCTGGGAACTCACCATGTTTCTACCTGTCTCCAAAGTGGTGGACTGGCAGTCACATGCCACCATGTGCTGTGCAGTAGACATCTTTCCTTAGTAGAATACATTCAGCTTTGTGTAGTAATGGTGAAAAGCAGATACACCTGCTCTCCATCTGATGGGCTTTTCCTGCTTCAGCTGTTTTCCAAGCAGATGTGTCAGCAGACCCCATTCTTCACCGTTGTTCTTACTACTTTATACACAATAATATAGATCTATGGAGCCAAGGGACTAAAAGAAAAAAGCACTTCCTGCAACATTTGCTTTTCCCTCATTGTTATTCCACGTCTTTTCCATAATTCCTGTGAACCTGTTAACATCAGGTGCTCTTCTTTTGTATGTGTGCATGATTCTCATGTGTATGCACGTGTGTGGAGCCGAGGAGACAACCCCGACTGGCATGCCTCTTTCTTCTGAGTCTTTCACTGGCCTGGAGATCACCCAGAAGAGGAAGCTGGATGCCAGTGGGCCCAGGGATGCTGTTTTGCCTCTCCAGAAAAACAAGGAGTTGGAAATATGCACCATGACACGTGGAACGTTTGGTTTTCTGTTGTTTTTCTATAGCCATTCTAGGGATTGAGCTGAGGTCTTCCTCACTGCACCATCTCCACAGAGGCAGTTTTGCTCCTTTTTGCTGTTATTGTTACATATACTGTATTTCTTGATGTTCTAGGCCCATAATATACATTGCCTTAAGTGGCTTATCTTTAAATGAATTAGGAAAAGAAATTAAATTTCAGTGATTATCTGCTTTTCATAATTACCCGAACAATCATCTCTGCCAGCACTTAACTTTAGAGTGTGGAGCCACACCACTGCCTGAGCAATCTTTACAATCTCCTTTTAAAAGCAATAATAGCTTTAATAGTACACAATTCTCATCCTCTACAATTTATCCTCTTTTTTTTTTTTTTTTTTTTTTTTTTTGCTTTGAGATAAAGTCTGTGTAGTCTTAGCTAGCCTAGAGCTCACTGTGTAAAGCAGGCTGGCTTCACACTCAAAGAGATCAGCCTGCCTCTGTCTCCTGAGTGCTGGGATTAAAAGTGTACACTACCATGCCTAGCTTAATTTTTAAAGGTGTGTGTGTTTGTGTTTACAGGTATTATATTCACATATGAGTGCAGGTGCCTGTATAATTTAGATAGGAGCATTGGACTCCCCAGGGCTGAAGTTAGAGGTGGGGGTGAGCTACTTCATGTGAGTGCTGGGAACTGAATTTGTGCCTTCTGCAAGAGCAATCTATGTTTCTAATCTCTGAGCCATCTCTACAGCCCTACAACCTATCATTTTAAACTGCATAATGCCTCAGTGGTTCTCAGTAATGATACAGGACCATAAACCATCATTCCATGCTTTTCAAACATTTTTCTCACCCAAGAAATAAACTCCATCCTATGTCACCATTCCTTTCTCATCCTCTTAGCCAGGTTTGGGCTGAACACATCCACTTTCTGTCTCTGTAGTGTTGGCTACACATGGAGTCACAGTATGTGGTTCCTTATGCTTGGCTTCCCTCACTCCATCGTGCTCAGATTCCATCTGTGCTGTGGGATGTCTCAGTCTTTCTCCCAAGGGTGAAGAATCCCCCCACCCCATAATAGTTTGTCATAAGCCAAGATTGGCAGCAACAGATTTTTTCTCAATTTTCCTTAAAATTGGGATCTTTTTCATTTTACTTTTTAAGGTTAACTTTCTAGCATAAGACTTTTTGACATCTGTTTTTAGCATACTGCTGTGTCCCAACCTTCTGACCACCAATTTCATGAGAACCCAACTCTGAGTCTTACTGGAGCTCCCTTGCGTAGGATGAGGTGTTTTGTGTTTTCGCTTTGTTTTTCTCGTTTTGCTTTTGAGATTTGAATCTTTGACTTTTCACCTTTGTCTCTGTGTTTTTCCTATTTTGAATCACGGTGCTTCTTGAATATGCATATTGTTCCTCACCAATCTCTATAGATATCTTTGATTCTCTTCTCTGTCTGGTGTATCCACTGCATGTTGTTTCAGTGTTCAGTGGTGTCCAGCCTTCTCCATTCTTTTCCCTCTTCAGGATTTTTACTCATTCACCTCCACAGAGGTGATAGATAGAAATTTGCTATCATTTCTTCCTACCAGCTCAGTCAATCCTGTTGAGTTTAACTTTGGTCATTTTACTTTTTAACTCCAGAATTTTCACCTCTTAAAGTTATTCCTTGATAAAAATTCATCATTATAGTTTCCTTGCTTTTATAAACTGTATGCTTTTTTAAAATTCATTTTTTAACTACATCTGTTTGTGCAGAGCACATGTGGAGGTCAGAGAACAACTTGTAGAAGTCAGTTCTCCCTTTCCACCACATCAGTCCTAGGATCAAACTCAGGTCATCCAGCTTGGCAGCAAACATCTTCACCATCTAACAGGCTCTTCTGTAATTTGTGCTGTGGGGTAGCCTCATCTTCATGTGGAGTCTTTGGGAGAGAGTTTCAGTTACCCAAGCCAGGAACTTATGGGGAAGAAAGTCAAGCTTGCTTAGAAATCATGGGCTCTCAGTTTTATCAAGAGGAAGTCAAGTTTTTTTTTAATTTTTAAAAAGATGTGCTTACTTATTTAATACGCATTGGTGCTTGCCTGCATGTGTGTCCATGTAAGGGCATCAGATACCCTGGAACTGCAGCCACAAATGGTTGTGAGTTGCCATGTGGGTGCTGGGAATTGAACCCAGGTCCTCTGGAAGAGCAGCCAGTGCTCTTAACCATCTAGCCATCTCTCCATACCCCCTTTTAATTTTTGAAGCTTAAATTTATTGATTGATTTTATGTGTTTGAGTATATGTTCATGGGTGCCACGTGTGGAGGTCAAAAGGCAGCTTGTGAAAGTCAGTTCTCTTCTTTCATTATATCCATCCTAGGGATTGAATCAAAGGTCAGGGTCAAGGGCAAGTGACTTTACCCCATGAGCAATCTCACTGGCCTGTTAACTAACTGGTTTCATACCTCTGAGTGGTTTTTATCAGTTTTTTTACATTTATTTATTTGTGTTACGTGTATATGTGTGTCTGTCTGTCAGTACACATGTGAAGTGAGAAGACAACCTGCAGCAGTCAGATCTGTTTCTACCATGTATTGTATGTTGTATGAATTCATGAAAACCTAGAGCCAGATATTGGGGAAAAGCTGAAATATCAGAGAACTAAACCACAGCCACCTCGTACCCCGCCAACTCCTCTGGTCTCTCCTCAAACCTTCCAACTGCCAGTCTCTCTGTCCTCAGCTTGGTAACTGACCTTCATGGCTTGGCTCTGTGTCTGACTCTCTGATATTTCAAGCTATTTTTATTGCATATATGTCACCACAACCATGTGGGCTCCAAAAATTGATCTAAGCTCCTCAGACTCAGTGGCATCTTCCCAGCTGAGCCAGATCACCAGCCGCATCAGCTTTTTGTTTAGTTGGTTGTTTTTCACAAGATAGTGAATGCCTTTCTATGTAGACCAGGCTGGCCTGGAACTCACTATGTAGACCAGGCTGGCCTTGAACTCACAGAGATCTGCTTGTCTCTGCCACCTGTGTACCACCAAGGCAGGAAAATAGTTTTTGTTTTGTTTTGTTTTGTTTTAAATTACTGGGTTTCTTCAGAAATCTTTCTCCTCCTCTGGTCCTTAAGCTTCGATTTCACCTATGTCTACAAAGGCAGGTAGAAGGTCTTGAGGGTCCTGTCATGTCCGTCTTGTTGAGGCTCTTCCCTGTGTGTTTTCTAGAACAAGTGGATGGCTCCTTTGGAATCTGTGTGGTGAAGGATGACACTAAAATCAGCATTGAACCGTGAGTCCGGACACTTAGTACCCAAGTTTTTCTAGTGAGGGTTCTTTCACCAGCATGGGCTCCAAAGTCTCCTTTTTCCAGGTTTGTCTTCCCAGAGAGGGTAGGCCAGATGCAGATACTCTCTGGAGAAGCTGTGGGCTTCTCCAGAAGTAGGTCAAAAGTTCCCACTGTGCTTTTTCTGTCTTAAACTCACACAGATAGCCTTGGGGTGGGGGGCATAACTTCTTTTGTGGACCTGGGTTTCTGGACAGAAGTGGTGACAATAGAATATGAGGATAGAGTATGTATGTGACACAGATGGTCAGTGTCAGCATGTAGCTCCTTGTCTTGGACCCCAGGAAAGGCACTCCAGTTCAGAAATCAGAAATGAAGACAGGAAGAGTGTTCTGAAATGCCTGTGCCTAAGAGATAGCAATAAACTGCCATGGAGCTGGCTGTGACTGGGCAGGGTACATGCTACATCTCTGCTGTTTCCTGGTTTAGTCACCTTTGAATCCCCGTATGTGTATGTGGCCTCATTTCAGACACATCAACGTAGGAAGCAGATTTCAGGCAGAGATCCCAGAACTGCAGGAGAGGCCATTGGCCAGAGTGGAGGAGAATGCAGATTCTCTGGTTTGGAAGCCATGGGGAGATGTGATGACCAATCCAGAGACCCAGGACAGAGGTGGCTGAGGCTTTGGGTCAGATCCCAAGGCTCCCCCTTCCCCATCCAACTCCAGAAACTGCCCTCTGCCCAGAATCTCTCTCCTACATGGCATTGCCCTGCCCTACCTCTCAATTTCCAGTTCAGGTGCCTGGCCTGAATTCCTATGGTTCCTCCTTGTTCCCTTTACTTAACCTACCCACTGTGGGGATCTAAGAAAAGGGGAGTTGATCAGTAGCTCCTGTGCTATGGGGAAGGCTACCTCCTTGGCCCTCCTGACTCTAATTTTTTTCCCTAATCTCTTGGGCTTTGCTGGGACCACAGTGATGGAGCTCTGCAATGTGGCATGCTCCAGTGTGATGCCAGGAGGGGGCACCAACCTAGAGCTTGCTCTCCACTGCCTGCATGAAGCCCAGGGTAGTGTTCAGGTAAGACCCTTGGCATCCTGTATTCCTGGGGCTGGGCATTCTCGGCCTTGGATTACTTGTTTGAGGGAAGATGAAGGTCTATGTCTGCAGTCCTTTGAAGCTGGCATAGCAAAGTGGGTAAGTGGAAACTGCTCCATTACAAGATTTGTCGTCAGTTATTGAGTCTCAAGGACAGTGGTTCTCAACATGTGAATTGAGACCGCTTTAGGGACAGAGTGTCAAACAACTTTTTCACAGGAGTCACCTAAGATCTTGGTAAAACATTGATATTTACATTTCAATTCATAACAACAATAATGAAGTAGCAACAAAATTAATTTTATGGTTAGGGTCATCACAAGAGGAACCTGTATTAAAGGGTTGAAACATTAAGAAGGTTGAGAGCCATTGCTCCAAGAGAAGGGATTCTGGAGCAGTGCAGAAGGACCAGTATTCAAGATCTGAGATTCGGTCCTGAATCATACTTTCTGCCAAGCTGAGGGGCAGTACGTGGCACCCACTGGATGTCAATCATGTCAGGGCTCTGTCTTTGATTTAATACTTAATTATCTTCATCTGGGGATTCTTCAGACTTTTATTTTTAAGGGGTTTTTTTTGAGACATGGATTCTCTGTGTAGCCTCTATGCAACTTGCTCTGTAGACCAGTTTGGCCTTCAAACTCAGGTATCAGTCCTACCCTGCTGGGACTAACTGAGGTACCACCCAATGAAAATCTTCCTTTTCACTTTGTGCCAGACCCTAGAAAGTCCATGTCTGGTTCTTACTAGTATCAGAGTAGTTCATACTCTCACAGGGTTTAGAAGAGACAATTTTTGTTTATAGGTGTATTGTCTGAGAGATGCAGTCACTCATACCTGTACTTCCAGCATTTGGAAGGCTAAGGCAGGAGGATAAGTTTGAGTCTCAAAAAGTCAAAGGCTAGTGGTGTAGCTCATTTGTGAGGCCCAGGCTCCATCCCCACCACTGCAGAAAGGTAAAAGTACTCCAGCAAGGCATGCAAAAGAGAGAATAAAATGTAGTGTTGGGTGGGATAGCACTAGAAGGCAGCAGGTTCTGGTGGGGCAGGAGAATGTGCCTCAAAAACCCACATACTGTGTCCTTCATAGAAAAAAGTTGTATTTTGAAGGCAAATATGGCATTCATAGGGTGATCAGTGAGGTTACCATGGGCCCACAGACTCTCCACCATCTCAATAACACTTGTAGGTAGCCTTGAACTAGATGACTTTAGAGACATTTGCTTGTCAATGAAAGAAGAATGGAGGCAATCTCCACTTTCCATGCCTTGTGAATGGCCCACATTTGCTGTCCTTCCAGGTTGCCCTGGAGACTCTGTTACTAAGAGGACCCCAGAAGCCCCGGACTCACCCACTAGCTGACTATCGATACACAGGTAAGTGGAGAAAGGGCAGTTAGATACTGAGGCCTGGCTGATCCCTAATAGCAAACTCCACCTCTGCTTCTGCCCTTCTAACTTCTTTTCAGGGCCTTTGCCTGACTTCCTGAAGGGGCATGTTCTTTCCAGAGGGACTCTACAGGCACTGCCTTGAGTTCACTAGACTCCACCAGCCCTGTTCTGTTGTTCCCTCAGAGTTCTTCCCAGCAAGATTGGCATTCCTGACCAGGGCAGGGACTATGACTTAGGTTGAGCAGCTGAGCACAGCAAAGCCAGGCAGCTTGGGCCCACTCATCTTTGGCCCTAGCCAATTGCCCATATCTATAACATTAGGATAGTGAGACCCTAGCTTTGTGAGTTTTGGGAAGACTGTCTGAGATTAGTACCCTATTGATGCCCATAATGGCAGTGCTACAAAGTGTGGTCCATATGTCAGTCAGGCTGTGGCTCCTTGAGAAGAACTTCCTCTTCCTTGACTGTGCTCCCTGGCAGGTTCAGACATCTGGACCCCCATGGAGAAAAGGCTCTTCAAGAAGGCATTCTGTGCCCACAAGAAGGACTTTTACCTGATACACAAGACGGTAAGATGACAGAGGGCGGGGGCAGCAAGCTCTGTCTACAGCACACTTAGTATCTTAGTATCTTGTAAGCAGCTTGTTACCTCAGACAGCCATCCTGCTGCTGCCCTGCTTCTCACCAGTGTAAGTGCTGATCACTCCAGTGCAGCACTAGCTGCCTTTATCTGTCCTGATTTACTCACCTGTGCATGCGCTAAAACACATGAACATAAAACCTCGTGTTCTCTTCTGATTTTGTTTTGGTGGGGGGGGGGGGAATCAGTTTTTGAGACAAGGTCTCTCTGTGTAGTTCAACCTGTTCTGGAACTTGCTATGTAGACCATGCTGGCCTAGAACTCACAGAGATTTGCCTGCTTCTGCCTCCTGAGGGCTAGGATTAAAGGTGAGTGCCACCACTACCAAGCTCTTCTGTTCTTAAAAAAAATGGCATACATGAAACTACATATCATACATCATAAGCAAGATGCAAGACTGCATATGTTTTACATATATATGTATGCATATATATATATATATATGCACCCTTGGGACTGTCATTACAGGTAAGACAGAACATCTCTGTGATGCTCAGTACCTCCTCCTTTCCTAGCAGCCTATTACAGGCCACTGTACCTCTCATCAGCACGGTGATGCTGTCCTTCATCAGCCTGGTCTGTAATAAAGTTTGCACTTTCTGGAGTGTTGTATCACTGGAGCAGTCAGACAGCATGTGCTCTATGATTCATCTAGCTGCTTATATTCAACATACTTACTTTGAAGTTACTTTGTGTTGCATTTATTAACAGTTCATCCTTTTGCTGATAAGTAACTTCTACTGCATGGATGTACCATAGATGTATTTAATCATTTATCAGTTGACAGATATTTGAGTATTTACAACAAAATTGTTGCAAGTCTGCTCTTAGAGTTCACTGTCCTTCCCAGCACAGTTTATTTCATTGGCTGGAAGGTGAATTTGCTTCTGTTGTTCTATCTTGTTTAGGAGAAGTCAGCTTCCTTTTCTTTTTAACCTGGTACTGTTTCCTAAGCAGAAGACATGCTGCCTTGGCTCCTAGTTTTGACAACTCATGAGCAGTTTTAGATTCATGTGGAGAAATGTGTTCTGGTGCTCACTGGCCAGCTAATTTCTTGGGAAAGTTTCCTTCTGGGCAGCTCAGCTTTCCCTTCCTCCCTCTCTTCCTCCTCCTCATCTTCTTGGTGCTGGGAAGGGAACCCACATCCTCTTTCACTAGGTCCCACATCCAGATCTCTGTTTTGTTGTTGTTGTTTTGCAAAGGTTCTTTAAAAAAAAGATTTATTTATTTACTGTGTACATACATACTGTGTATGTCTTTGTGAGGATACCAGAGCCCGAGTTACAAACAGTTATGAGCTGCCATAAGGGTGCTGGAAATTGAACCTGGGTCTCTTGGAAGAGAAGCCAGTGATCTTAACTTCTGAGCCATTTCTCCAGCCCCGGGCTCTTTCTTTCTTGAGATAAGGCATCACTATGTGGCCCAGGCTGGCCTTATATTGGTGTTATCCAGTTCAGTCTGCTGAGTTCTGGGATTACAGTTCCATATCTCTCACTGCACCTGGCTCTAGAAGTCATGTTTGTTTGTTGAGACAAGGTGACTCTACATAGCCCTGGCTGGCCTGGAACTCACTATATAGTCCAGCCTGCCTTGGAACTCTCAGAGATCATGCTGCCTCTGCTTCTAGAGGATTAGAGACCTGCACCACATTCAACACAGGAGTCATATTTTTACAAGAACAAGTGGATGGACCTGAGTACTCTCAACTCAGTGCACCCACCTAGAGCTGTCCTTCTCACATGGTCACTTTCCCTGGAGGGTTTTCTGAGGCTTTGCTTAGTTATGATGGCTGTGTGCTCACCACAGAGGAAGGGCATTCTGTTAGTCCCAATATCAGGCTATAATGTCATAGTGAGCCTCCCCTGTGAGTCTTTATCTTCCTACAGGGAAGAAACATGGACTTAGTGATGGTGGCTACCATGTGGCTCCATTTTGGACCCTTCATCACCTGGAAGGACCATGATTCCTGCCTGTACCCAGCCATGGGCAGAGGTGCTGGGAAAGGGATTTCCAGGGTGGATTTCACATGTGAGGTACTGCCCACAGCCTGCTTCTGTCTTCTTTCCCACTAGATCCAGACTAAGAGTGTAGCACAGTGTGTTGAATACTACTACATCTGGAAAAAGATGGTTAAGTTTGACTGTGGCCGAGCTCCTGGGCTGGAGAAGAGAGGCAGGAGAGAGTTGGATGAGGTAGAAAGGACTGAAGACAAGGTATAGGACACATAAAGGAGTGGCCTAAGTGCATCTATGGTCCAACCAAAGGGTGGTGGAGGCTCCCAAGGGAAGGTCTCCCTGCAGAGACTTGTTTCCACTGTGGTATCTTAAGTCATCTTTACCCCTTCTGCAGATCACTTGCAGCCCTCGGGAGAGACCTACTCACCGCCCAACTCCTGAGTTAAAGATGAAGACCAAGAGTTACAGGAGGGAGTCTATCCTTCACTCCAGCCCAAGTGCAGCCCCCAAGCGTACCCCTGAGCCTCCAGGGAGTGTGGAGAGCCAGGGCGTGTTCCCCTGCAGAGAATGTGAGAGGTACCAGCCTTCTCTCTGGACCTCCACTCTGTTGTTTGACTCAACTCCCAAGCCCCTCAGGCTCTGACCCACATCCTTGTGATTCCTCAGAGTGTTCGACAAGATCAAGAGTCGGAATGCCCATATGAAGCGCCACCGCCTCCAGGAACACGTGGAACCCGTCAGGGTGAAGTGGCCTGTGAAGCCCTACCCACTGAAGGAGGAAGAGGAGGAGGAAGAGGAGGAGCTGGGGGCTGACATGGGCCCCCTGCAGTGGTGACTCCTTGCTGGAAGCTGGTTTGCAAGGAGGGTTTGCAAGGCTCAAGATCCAGCCTTGAGCCAGTGCCCCGAGCCTCTCAGAAGTGTTTGGGGCACCCTTACCCTCTCTGTCCTCTTAACGTCCAGCTTTAGCTAGCAAACTTGGACATGAACAGGCAGAAGCTGTCACAGGTAGCTCTGAAGTCATGTGGGTGACCAGAGGCTCCATTCTTTTCTGGTTAATAGTTGCTTATTTGCAGTCCCATTTACTTGGAGCAGGGGACCCTGGGAAGCAGAAGGTTTGGTCTAGGTGGTTTTTAGATCTGAGCTGTAGGCATGGGACTGACATTGTTTGAGAGAATCAGTGAGAACATCTGAGATCCAGTGAGCTGGGCCTTGCATTCCCACCACCCCTAGTCTCACAATGACTGTATATTGTTATGTGTGTTTTTTATGTATCTGCTTGTATCTTATTAAATTGGGTTCTTAAACAACTGTTTTTCACTTCCCAGCCTGTGTGCTCTGAAGAAGCTTCAGGGCCACAAGCTGGGGCCAAGAGGTGAGTAGGGAATGGGGCAAAGGTGGACAGTTAGCTGTGCTCTGTTGAGAGCACACATCAGCACTTTCCAGTCTATATGTGAACACATGGAAGCAAAAGCCCCTTCCTCAGAGAGCTTCATTGTAGGAGAAGACTTGTAGTTGTGCATGAGCACACAGTTGAGAAGGTGGCAATAGTAGGCATGCTTTGGCCATGATAATGGAAGGGTTGGTTAGCCTGAAGCCAGCAAAATATGTGTGGATATAGCTGCTTGAGTTGACATGGAGGAGAAGGACCCTGACAGGAGGCTGCAGCCCTGTAAGGACAGGTACCTCTGCCCCAACCTCAATCTAAATAGGAGAGAAAAGAGCCCTTCCTCAACTGCCTCACTGCCCCATCCCAGCACTACAGAGAAGGTCTCACCAAGAGACCACATCTAAGCTAAAGACTAAAGGAAGGGAGGGAACTGATTTTGGAACTGTTGAGATACCATTTGGGATGGGGGTGCAGGGTAGCCAAGGAACCAGAATTGGTCCTCTTTCTTCCTAGTAATATACAAATTGATTTCCTGCTTGAACATGTTTTCCCAGTGTGTATAGCTGGTAAAATGAGGAAATACACTTTGCTTGGTGGGTGTTCCCAGTGACCTGAGCATGGCTATACAGTGAACTATGCTGGAGTGATCCAACTCCATGAGTGGACATGCAAGTCTGTCCTTATGGGTTGAAGATATATAGTCATCTGTTGCTGCATAGCACATTACTACAATAAAATGATGCCTTGCGGCAGATGGAAGTGGAACCAGAACTGATGTGACCATCCAGATTCACCAGCTCTGTGGTCAGAATATAGTGATGAGCATAGGGGATATTCAGAATAGTGTTCAATGGGAAAGGATCAGGGGAAGTTTCTTGCCTTTTCCTGTGTCCAACACCTCACTCACACACCACTTTCCTCAAATGTTCGTTGCTAAAGTGCAATTAAAAAAAGATACAGATTCCTCCACACACCACACTTTTGGAACTGGAATCATTGTGTGCTGGGCCCTAGAAGCTGGTCTAGATGAGACTTTCAGAACAATTGCAGATTGGGCTGGAGAGATGGCTCAGAGTTCAAATTCCCAGCAACCACATGGTGTCTCACAACCATCTATAATGAGATCTGATGCCCTCTTCTATTGTACAGGCATGCAGGTAGGAAAACAAATATTTTTAAAAAAGAATAACTAGATTCACAGAAAACTAGCAGCATAGTACCAAAAATTTTCACATACCCAGTTTTTCCCATTGTCATCTTACTATTGCATAGTGTAATTTGCTACAGATACTGAACAACTGTCAGTTTTATTAACTCACTGCCCATGCTTTATTTAGACTTTTTCACTAATTAAAAAAAAAATTGTGCTCTCTCTTGCATGCGCTCTCTGTGTGTAGGCCAGAGGCTGATGTCAAAAACCTTTTTCAATTGTTCTCCATTTTATTTTATTTTTTGGACAAGTTCTTTCACTGACCCAGTAGCTCATTGATTCAGCTAGACTGGCTGGCCAGCAAGCGCTAAGCATATACCTGTCTCCCACCCACCCACTGCTGTTGTTAAGATAAGCGGGGACATACCCATATTTTTAGGTGGGTTGAAGTATCCAAACTCAGGTCCTCGTGTCAGTTGAGCCACTAAGCCATCTTCCCAGCACCTCTGCCCCTTTGACATTCCCATGCCATTCTGTGTGTGGCACTGCAAGATGCCCCAACCTCGTGTGTGTTAGAGAACCATGTGTGTCCCAGGAATCGATCTGCGATGGTTAAACTTGGAAGGAAGTGCCTTTACTAGATGAGCCATCTCATCCACCCTCCAGCTAGAAAGACCTTCTGGACTCTAAGCCAATTCCAGAGACGATCGCCAGAGGGCGGAAGAATTTTTTTTTTTTTTTTTTTTTTTTTTTTTAACACAAAGGCTTTCCTAAATCACTGAACTGAAGCGAAGCGGGAGGCGGAGCTAAACTTCTGGGTGTCTGTCAAACCCGGAGAGTGAACCTTGGGACGTCACGTGAGTGTCTCGTCACTGGTCAGCTGATTAGTGTATCCCAGTTCTGCAGAGGCCTGGCGGAACAAGCCAACGGCGCCTGCTGATTGGCTGGAGAAAGTCAAAGGTCGCGCTGGGGTGGGGTGGGAGTACTTGTTAGTATGGAGATCATGATTGGCTTGTATGGTTCACGTGTCAGTGTGCGACCGGACTCTTAGTAAGCTGGTGGCGTCAGTCTGCCGGCGGGTGCTCCCGTTGCGGTAAAGGGCGGAGTGCTGTTCCCCGAGGGGGCGTGGCTAGAGGGGCGCGCTTCGCAGCGCGAGCTCGCTGGTTGGCCTGCACGGGTCACGTGGCACAACAGGGCCGAGCGACGTCAACGCCGCGGGCGGAGCTCTGCCGAGTGCGCAGTGTCCAGGGCCTGTAAGGAGTCGTCCGGCAGTGTCGGGCCTGAGCCGAGCAGCTGCGCGGCGTCATGGACACCTCCGGGAAGCAGGCTGAGGCTGTGGCGCTGCTGGCTGAGGCAGAGCGCAAGGTGAAGAACTCGCAGTCCTTCTTCTCCGGCCTCTTCGGGTAAGTGGTGGGCGAGGTTAGTTAGGCCCGAAATTGGGGAGAGCAGGCTCTCATGCCTTTTGCACTCTGGGAGCCCCTCTGCGGCCTTGGCGGGACCTTGTGGCCGACGACACCCGCAGAAGGTGGCCGCTCCTCCCCCAGGCTGGTGCCCATGGGTCTGCGCGGCCCAGGCTGCCGGGGTGAGGACACTCAGACCTCGGGGACCCGGGCCGAGGCGACCCTGGGCATGATGAGCCTAATTGTGAGTGAAGTGTGAGTGTGAGTGTCGCTCTGGGTAAGAGTGACTGATGGCACGGAAGCCTGACCTGAGACATAGAGACACCCCACCTCCGGGGGGGTCATGAACGGACGGTGACACTGGTTTGGCCACGGAAATGGTGGTAGGAAGATGAGGCACCCACATCAACCAGAGTAGAGTAGAGGCCCACTGGATGATCCTTAAATTTGGAGTCTAAACATACACCCAGGAGGTGGTAGGCACCTCACACAGAGTTCGTGCAAGTTGGCCCTCTTTAGCCATATTAACTTCGGAGTAGCAGAGCCCAAGCTTGGCATGTGATTCAGACGATTCTTTATCTCAGGGGATTAGTTTCCTGAAAGAGCTTCTTGGTTAAAAACTAACTGTGAAGGTTTCTTTGTGTTAGTATGAACTCTGTGTAATGAGCTCAGAACAGAATCTGCTGTGGGTTTGGAGCTCTGAAAGGCTCACTAGCCAGGAAGAAGCAGACTCGGAGAGTATAAGAGACTGATGTGGAGACTAAAGAGCCTGAGAGGATCTGGAGAAAGGGTAGGTAGAAGAGAGGGCCCCAAGCCTTGGGATATAGGAGAGGACAGTACAAGGAGCAAGCAGGGCTCCTGAAGAAACAAGCAGAGAGGTGCCTTGGGCTTTAAAGGGACCAGGCAGGTGGTCGTGAGGCAGAGCTGTGCTAGGGTGGGACACAGAATCGGAAGCCTCAGAAGCAAGGACTGGAGGAGAATGAAGAGCTCGCCAGAAAGCTGGGAGAAGGGCCCTAGGTCCTGAGAGAAACTGTCAGGATCAGGAGTTGAGTGAAAGACAGAGGGAATGGAGGGGAGGGAGGAGATGAAGCCATCCTAGTTATTTGAAGTCAGATTCTGGATGGGCAGTGTCAGTTAGACAAGGAATGTTTCACTTGAGGGGTGTGTGTGTGTGTGTGTGTGTGTGTGTGTGTGTTTTCAGTCTGCACAAGGGTAGAAGTTTGAGTAGTGCCTCAGGCTCAGTTTTCAGCAGTTGGTTTCCTAATGGCTCTGTGACTGGTGTCTTTGGCCAGGAGAGATAAGTGCCTAGTTGGGCTGCTCCCAGGAGAGTAGCTTTGAGTCCCACCTGTTTACCACTTCCCAAACACTGATAGAGGAGAACTGTCTAGTGCAAGGACCAGCTTGGGTCATTCACACAAAGTTTCAGAGTTGAAAGGAAGACTTGGGGGAGGCTCTTGGTAAGGAGTGAAGCAGGGAACGGAAGCCTGGTAGGGTGGTCTAGGCAGCAGGGATGGTGGGAAGCCTGGTAGGGTGGTCTAGGCAGCAGGGATGGTGGGAAGCCTGGTAGGGTGGTCTAGGCAGCAGGGATGGTCGGAACAGTGCTCTGCTGTGAGAGGAGTTTCTGCCTAGAAGGATGGGACAGGGACAGAGATGGCTTCCTAGAGGACAGGTTTCCATCCAGAGGCTGAGCAGATCTGGGGGTTCTCTCAGTTAGGGAGCAGCAGAAGGGACCAGAAGCATGCCTGCTGAAGGGTTAGTACAGGCAAAGTTACACTGTGACTTTTTTTAAAAGGGAAGAAGGGGGAGGGGAGGCTGGATATAGACAAGGCCCTTGAGCAGGATTTTACAGGGGAGCATGTCCCAGTGGGTTCCTCTTCACCCTTTAGAAAGCGCTGCAGTTGCTGTTTGGGGGACAGTGATGTGGGAACCTGTTAGTTTTGGTGGATAATGTCTGCCAGTTGCTCACTCTGCTGCTCAGCCCTGCCAGGGCCAGGCAGTTAACCCTATTCAGTCCCCATAAAATCCCTGTGGGGGTGGTAAAGGATAAAAGGGACAGTCTAGACTTGATTTGTCTAGCAACACAGGAAGCAGAGGAGGCACCAGGTAGTCAAACCTGGTCCATGTAGCTCCACAGTGCACTCCATTAGCCTAATGCTGTGCTTCTGAAGCCCAGACACTCATGCCCACTTGAGGGCACTGCATGTAAGGAGGTATGTAAGTGCTGCCTCTGTAGACTGCTGCTTGCTCCCACAGTAGTTTTCTACAAACATTTGAAAGAACAGGTGGGTTTCTTCTGGTCTCTCCAGGAAGAGTAGAAGAGGTAGTGTAAGGAAGTGAACAAGGCCCACTGGGACTGAAGGGATGGTGGGGAAGCTTGGAAGTACCCTAAGGTGACCTGGAGAGAAACTGTTTTACCACCAGATGGGCGCTGCTCTGGGACTACCAGGTGGATATTTGATAAGTGCTGTTCACTCAGCTGCTCCCTAAGGCTTCTTCTGCTCTTGGGAATGTCAGTAGTGACAGCTTCTCTCAGAACAGGCCTCTGCTCAGGCCACATGGGTCATATGTAGATTGTCCTCACCTGAGTTGTGGCGGCGGCCTCGTGTTCATGCCTCTTCACTCTTCTGGATTTCTGGGCTGGTAGACACTAGGGGCTTTTGAAACACCAGTCAGTTTACGATCAACGCCTTTTTAGCACTTCCCTGGGTGGTGGGCATTCCTGCTCCTCTGCTATGCTCCATGGGAACGGAACAGGTTCTGAAGGGCAGTTCTGTTCTGTATAGCTCCTCCTGATCCCCACCTTCTCCCTGCAGTCTTCCCTTCACAAACAAACCGGGAAGGGTCTTGGTGGCTACCAGCACTTGGGAAGCAGAGGCTGGCAGATTTTTGTAAGTTTGAGGCCAGCCTGGCCTACATAGCGAGACCATTTCCTGTGGGATGCCAGTGTTGTCAGGGAGTCTCTTCCTCTACAAAACAAGATCAGAGTGACCCCTCTTCTACCATTTTGCTATGGAGTAAGCAGGATGATTTAGAGCATGGAGTAGAGTTGTCTTTGAGTGTGTGAGATACTAACCAGTGTGATTCTTACTATCATTGCTGCAAGTTGAGCTGGAGGTGCTGGGAAACTGGAGGAGGTGGCAGAGTGTTCTGTATACAAACAATGAGTTCCTCAAGACAACAGGACAACACATTGACAGGCTAATTCTGTTTGAACTGCCTAAGGGCACCAGGAGTCTCTATGCCAGCTTTGGAAGTAAGCCGGACTCCTTGGAGGGGAAGGAAGGGTGCCTCTAACTAGGCCCACAGGCATTCTTCAGAGCCCTACCCTCTGCAGAAGCACCAGTATCATTACAAGTAGAAACCACAGTACTCACCAGCTGCCAGGATACACAGCTGAAAGCTTGGCACCTCCTGCCCAGTCTGCAGGGCAGGTGAGGTTTCTGGGGAAACTCCAGAGCTCTTGACTTAATTACAGTATGGCCCCTGCTGAGTGGTTGCACAGAGGTTCTCTTGTTCCTCCTGTGCAGAAGTTGCAGAGAGGCCAGAGACATTCCCAGCACTTTTTTAAGTAAAGCAAATGTTGGCATTCTGAGCTGTGATGAGTGAGATCCTGTCAGGGCACAGATTGGAGGCCTTCAAGGCTTTGTGAGCCACATCTTTGGCCATTCCCTGGACTGGCAGTTTTATGGGACAGCAGACTTACTATTAAGTATAATGTTGTCTCAGTGTGCCCTCCCCTAACCAGTGCCCTCCCCTAACCATCCTCCACCTCCACCCCATCCCCACAGACACCAACACCTATTCAGATCCCTATTCAGAGAATGTAGCATTTACATATACCTACACACAGCCCCACTCCTGTACTCTTTGAGTCACCTGCAGATTACTTCTTTATGCAATGTCAGTGTGGCAGAATTGCCTGCTCCCCTGTGCTGTTCAGGGAACAATGACAAGGGGGTAAGCTGGGACATAATGAGAACAGGTATAGATTTTTGAAACGTTTCTGATCTTGATGGGTTGACTCCATTTTTGCAGACCCAGAGACATAGGCTACTGCCCTGTCAGCGCTGGGAGATTGGTGCAGGTAGAGAAGACCTGGGACTCTGGAAACAAAATGCACACAGTGCACAGCTCACTGGAAGGGGGAGGCCTCAGAGCCCACACTGAGCTGCTTAAGTGGGAAAACATTCCTGAGTCTGAGCGCTGTGGGGTCTGATGACAGTGACACCCTCACCAGCAAGGTGCAGAGCACTATCTATCCCTGTGACAGGGAAGGCGAGGGTGCATCTCCACAAACCATTCTGAAGTGCCCATTGGGAGGGGAATTGTTTGCTCTGTTTTATGGCCACCTGAATACCTGCTGGATGCTGAGCCAGGCCAGATATTCAGTGTGTGTTGTCTTAGATGTCTCCCAGGTCACGGGGTCAGGTTCAGTCTCTACTGTTCAGCTGAGGAGAGGCAGGCTCTGGGGTACTAAGCCAAAGTTACAAATACAGCAACATGCCTGAAGCATTTTCTCCTGTCACTGTCTTCCAGACATGTGTGAGAGGGTTCCAAGAGGACCTGAGGACACGGTGGTGAGCTGGTGATCCGGTGAGGACTGGCTAAATGGCCTGTCTCTTGCCTAGAGGAGACTTAGCAACTCCAGCAGGGAGGATCCTCCTTCAGCTGCCTAGCAGTGTATGCTGTTCTCTGGTGGACGCACAAGGCCAGCATGCACCTGGTCACCCTCCTCATTTTCCAGAGGGCTTAGGGTACTAAGCAAGGGACAAGTAGTGTCAGCTTGGGCATGCTCCTACAGGTCCCCCAGCATCATTGCCAGTTGAGAGCCACACTGGATGATTGTGACAAGCCTTGGATCCATCGTCTTAATGAAAACAGTACCCTGGCTGACCAGTGAGCCTTAAGTCCTAGGAGAGAACTGGGGACCAGTGGCTGTAGAGAGACAGGAGGAAGAGTTTCAGGTGCAAGCTGGGGGACTGCAGGAACAATGAAATGGCATGCTTCTGGGAGCAAGAAAATGTCCAGAGAACAGAGGTAGGGGGTAGGCAGGCCTAGCCTGTCCTGCAAAAGTCCCTGGCTGCTGCCAACAGCGCCTGCACTTTCCTGGCATCATTCAGCACTCCATATGGCAGCTGTGCCTGGGAGGCCTGAGGCTGCTTCCTCCGCGACTCTTGGGGGAGCAGACTCAGCAGTAATTATAGACAGCCTGCACCAGGCCAGCCTCAACCAATTCCCTCTATTCCCAGTGAGGCACGGAGCTGTGGGCTGAAGAGTGCACCTGAGGCAGCTCGGAGGAGGTCAGTGGGGGAGGCCTGTAAGCTGTCACATGCAGTGCTACCCAGGCCCTTCAGAAGGCAGTGAATCTGTAGTGCATCATGCTGGAGGCATCCTTTCAGAGGTCAGAGGTCAGCAGTTCTAGTCAGGCCACAGTAATGAGGTGGCTGAAACCGCTTCCCCAAGTTGGATGGGAAGCCTCAGTGAGCCAGCAAAAAAGCAGTGTGGATGGTGGATCTGAGGTCACCTTCTTTCTGGTCACTCTTTCTCATGACAGAGCATGGTCTCCATTCTTCTGTGTCCTGTCTGCTCCAACCTAGTTGTGCCACGCCCTGTCCTATCCAGCTGGCCCACTTCCTTCTTCAGCTCCTCAAGCATGCTTCTGACTCAGCCTTTGCACATGCTATGAATCTCACCTCCAGTACTCCTCCCTTCTCTGGGGTATCTCCATTGGTCACTCAGCCCTGGCCTCACATCATCAGGTACCACCCGCCTGCCAAGCGTCTCTGAGCAAGTATGTCAACGTTGTGAAGAGCAGGCTTCTTCCTCTGTGAACAGTCATCATCAAATCCTCAGATACTTGTTTCACAGCTCAGGGAGTGTGTACATGGCTTCTTCAGGACTTGCTGGGTAAACTATGCAAGTGGATATGCCCCTGGGGGACTTTCCTCCCATCTGTAAAAGGAGCTTGGACTCTGGAGATCTTCTGTTGTCACTTCACAGAGGCAGGGCAAGGATCAGGGTATCAGGACAGAAAGCAGACTGGGGACAGAGCAGGCAGTAATCCCTCTGGCCTTCACTGCAGTAGACAGGTCAGCCCTGCTTAATGTGGGGTCAGAGAGTTTCACCAGCAGCTGGTAGACTTTGTGCTGAGTCTGCCAGTTACGCTGAACTGAAGCAAACCTAGCCAGCAATGACTGCCACTCTGCCTCAGGCTTCTTGATAACATCAGACACATCTTCTCTGCCAGGAGCATCTGGGGCTATATGGGACTTAGTACTACCCACAGGATGAACTGGGGATTACTGGGATGGAAAGATCTGTGGTTAATGGCTGTGAGCATGGCCTGTTCAGACAGTATTCCAAGGGATGGAGAGTTGAAACAGGAATTCTAGTTGGTATTTAATGACAACTCAGAACCAGATATTGGGGAAAAGCTGGAATATCAGAGAGAGGAAACAGACCACAGTCAGTTCTCACCCGGCCGGGGAAAAGCTGGAATATCAGAGAGAGGAAACAGACCACAGTCAGTTCTCACCCGGCCAACTTCTCAGGGTAAAAGCTGTTTTCCAGCTTTCTCAGCCTCACTCCTCATCGCTTCTACAGAATAAATCTATCTTCCCACATCTGCCTTAGATACCTTCTTCAGCCAACTGTTTCACTTCCAGGTTCAACTCTGCATCATATTCCTAGAGTTACAATTAAAGGTGTGAACCACTACTGTTTGGTAGTTAGGCCTTGAACTCACAAAAACACAGAAAGATCTCTGTCTTTGAAGTTACGGGATTAAAAGCATAGGTCACCACTCAGGTCTTTCTCTGTGCTGAAATTTAAAGGCATGAGTTACCACTCTCTGACCCTCGGTGGCTTGACTGTGGGTGGATCTGTTCTCTGATATTTCAGACCGGTTTTATTAAATATAAAATATATCACCACAGAGAGATGCAATTGAGAGCACTTGTTGCTCTTGTAGAGAACCAAAGTTTGATTCCAAGCACCCACATGGTGACTTAACAGCTGTCAGTAATTGTAGTTCCAGTGTACCTGATGCCCTCTGCAGATCTCCTTGGGCACCAGGCACCCTTGCGGTACACATACATACATGCAGGCAAAACATTCAGACACATAAAATAAATATAAAAACAAGTATTGCAGGGACATAGCTCAGTTGGTAAGTGAGTTTGCCTAACATGCACCAAGTCCCAAGTTCAGCCCTGAGGACCGAATAAAATCAAGCAAGAGGCTAGCCTCAGCATGAGACCTTGTCAGAGACAGATAATATTCCTGGGACTGAGGGTGTCAGAGGCAGAGCAGTTGAGCATGTACCAGGCCTGTTTTGTATCTCCAGCACACCTAGAGAGAACATTCCAAAGACAGTCCTGGTGGGGCCATAGGCCCTCCTGATTTAATCTGTGCCAACAGCAACATGAACACTTATGACCTCACCGTGACTGGGAATAATTAAAAGGAAAACAGGTTCCAGTAACGTGGGGGAGGGGCATGGGCCCAGGCCAGCAGAAGGTGGACTCTGTCTGAGGAAGCACTTCACTTGATGCTGTTTGGATTCAGGAGTCCTCCTTCAGGCCATTGCTGGATTGGCACAGTGATCAGACTTGCCTAGTCACCCAAGTCACCTAGTCTTCAAACTGTAGTGGTTAAAAGGCCCAATCCGGGCTCACCCACCTACTGAGCAAGTGTACAGGCATGTGGCTGTGGGTGTTACCCCACACTGATCTGGCTCAGGTCACACATGAACAGAACAGCCTCCTGGGCTCCCATAGCTGTCATAAGGCCAAGCTCCCAGGGGTCATCCATAGGGTGATGAGAATGATGTTTGTGCCTTTTCATAGGGAAGCATTCCTTTTTGTTTTTAAACACTGCCAGTGTAGGAAGAGTCTGAAATCCTTTTGAGGACACTGAAGTGTCAAATTTCATTGACTGTTCATGTGGATAGATAAAGAGAGTTTTGTCCAGTTGTTGGGTTATAGTCTTCATGGGCTAGACCTCATTAGAAGATGAATTTGGAAGGGACTTTGAGCTACTTAGAAAGCCCTTTACTCCTTGGCCAAGGAGGAGGTTCAAATGAACCATAAGCTCCTGGGGCTGGAGATGTAGCTCAAAGGTAGACAGACTACTTGTCAAGCCAGAGCCCAATGTGATGGTTAAAGCCTCTGTCTTCAGCACTGGGAGATGAGGCAGTGGGATGAGAAGTCCAAGACCACCTTCTACAGTGTACTTTAAGTTTGAGACCAGCCTGGATGTCTAAGACCATGACTCAGCAGACAGACTAAAATGTCCCTCCCCTCAACTTGTATGTCTCCCAGGCTCTTACCCCTGCACAGTGAGCATAGAAGACTGGTTTTGTGTTTTCAGAATGCTGTGCCAGATGTCTTTGCAGCTCTTCTGTATTTGTCTTAGGATAAATTGCTAGTGCAGTTATCATTGCTGGGCAGCTCAAATATAAATCCTGATGTATTAAAGCACAGGGCTGAAGGTAGAGCTAAGTTCCTGAGGCCCTGAGTTCCATCCACTTGGGCCTGGGTACATACCTATAATCCCAGAACTCAGACGGTGGAGCTTGAGGCCAGCCTGAGCCACACAAGAGCCTGTATAAAAATAAAATAAAACACATAGATTTCTGAAAGAGATAAAATGTGCAGATGGCACAAAACAAACTAGCAGAGCAAACGTACCAGCCCCAATTCTGCAGGCTCTACCTCAGGACACAATACTATTACTAGGTTTGGGTATGTTTTTCCAGAAATATTCAGTGTTTATATAAATATGTGTTTCTTTTTTTCTCACCCTCTTTATTTTTTTTTTATATAAACAGGAGCATTTTGTATTTATGCCTTGTGATAGTATTTCTCCGTATGGCTGACATGTGCCATATCTGCACTGTTCTGAAGTGTGACAACACACTTCTTTCTGGAACCATGGCCAAGTGCAAAGCATAGGTTCAAGACCAGGATCCTGAAAATTCCCCAGAATGCTCTGTAGCCTCCTGAAAAACAGGAACCTATAGATTTCCTGGGTCCAAGTGGTTACCTATAACCTAGGCAAGAAGGAAGTAGAAGAGGTCACAGAGTCAGGCTGTGGAGGAGGGAAGGCCAGGAAACGCCACCACTACCACAGGCAAACACACTTTCCTCCAGGGATGGTACTAGCAGCCTTCCTCCTGCAGACTGCCTGTGTGCAGGGGTCAAGGCACAGCTTGGCTATTGGAGAGCACAGTGTGGGTTTGCTTTCTGATAGTGGATTGGATGGTCTCTTTACCTTTTCCCTTCCCTTTTTCCCAGAGGTTCATCCAAAATAGAGGAAGCATGCGAGATCTATGCCAGAGCGGCGAACATGTTCAAGATGGCCAAGAACTGGAGCGGTGCGTGCCCTCAGCCCACAGGCCTGGCCCAGGGTGTGGCCTTGAAGTCCCCTCTCCAGCATCAGGAGTCCACAGCATGAGAACAGTGGGATGCTTTGCCCCCTAAGTTGGGAGTATATTGTGTCGGGGGTGGGGGTCTTTCTAAGGAAGGAAGACAAGGAGGGCATCCATCAGGCATTTAGATGAGATCTGTTGGGGCAGCCCATCACCTGATTTTATAGTATGGCTGTCATCAGGGTTGGTCCAAGGAACTGAAGCAAGAGACAGTTTTGGAGCTCAGGGAGGAACTTTCTGGACATGGTGGGGATGACAGTGGGATGCAGAAGATCAAGGTAGGCTCAGTTATTATCACATCCTGTGAGTGCAGTTACCAAAGTCCAGCACCCCAAGGACTTAAGTTCTTAAAAATTATTGAGAGCCTAGCATGGTATCCCAGTTCTTCAGATATAGGGCAGGAGGGTCAGGAGTTCAAGACCCTCTGAGGCTACATTGGGAATTTGAGATCATTCGGCAGTAAAGAGAACCCATCTCAGGAAACCAAAGCACTACTGATGAATGTCGCTACTGCTGATGATGATGTGGCAGTGTTTGGGCAGAGTGTTAGCCTGGCATTTGTGAGGCTGTGGTTTTAATCCTTGGTCCCACAAGGTGATTGTAATGATCTTAGGAAAGAGGACAAGCCAGGCATCCCACAGCTTGGAGATTCCCACTCAGCTGGGACTAGAGGAGCATGCCAGGTAGCACCTTAGCTGAGGTGGTGTTGGAGCACTGACCACAGCAGGAAAGACCCTGCTGCCTCCTTTTAGCCAGTCTAGGGGAGCTTTGTGAGCAACATAGTGTAGGGCTGATGGGGTTAATCAAACACAGGATGGCCTGGGCCTCAGGCATGAGCACTGTCTGTCTACATGGGCTCTTGCTGTCCATGTTCTGTTTCCTTTCTAGGCAAGGACTCAGCAGGGGTGCACCTGGGAGCTTTGGGGAATTGTAGAGGGAAGAAATGGGC
The DNA here is from genome assembly GCA_033318265.1 of Phyllotis vaccarum. Lineage (NCBI taxonomy): Eukaryota > Metazoa > Chordata > Mammalia > Rodentia > Cricetidae > Phyllotis > Phyllotis vaccarum. The sequence goes on from JARWLC010000018.1 coordinate 13,389,076, forward strand.
TAGGGAAGGCAACAAGTGTCAAGTGTACGTGGCTTAATCTCACCTGTACCTTCCCAGAGCACCCCTCCCACCCTGTCCTGTCTCCATCTTCTGTTCAGGTTCTGGCTCATCAAAGGGAGATCTCTAAGCCCAAGAGCCTGGGTGTCATATCTCATGTATTTGCAGCCCTCAGCTCTGCCTGCCTTCCCTTCCCCTCTGGAGGTGCTGGCAGAGGCTGAGGGGAGGACATGGAATTGGCAGTGGGTTTACCCTGGCTGTTTGTGTGCACCTGGGCTCAGGCTTCCCCTGAAGCAGCTTTCCAATGTCCTCATTCTACCAGGTGTACTACCAGGAAGCTCTGTGGGAGCTTCAGGCTGCCATTGGGCTGGAATGGGCTGATCTCGGCCTCTACTTGGCACGCTGGCTGTATTCTTGTGAACCTAATGTGCCTCTTGGGGCAGTAACTGCAACTGTATTGAAGCTGGGATAATCTGTTCTATTCTAGCTGCTGGGAACGCTTTCTGCCAGGCTGCCCAGCTGCATCTACAGCTCCAGAGCAAGCATGATGCAGCCACCTGCTTCGTGGATGCAGGCAATGCTTTCAAGAAAGCGGACCCCCAAGGTGAGAACCTCTGAGCCACAGATAGCAGAGGAGCTGAGCACTGTTCCCACATCCTTAGGTGTCTACACAGATCTGGGTTTTTCCAGTGGCTGACACATGATAGGCCAGGAACAAAACAAGCCCTAACTTGAGAATTGGCTGGTCGTTGGCTGGCACTGGCATCCTGCCCCATATCCCCACTTCCCCCAGCCTGGTACACAGCCCTCACCCCCTCCTGGGCTTTGAGCATTTGGAAGTGGGAGTTCCATTTCAGACCCACCACTTGCCAGGGAGCCAGGCAAAGCTGTTCAGTTGTCAGAATTAGCATGCAGAAAGTACCAGGGCGGTCCAAGATGAGCCAGGTAGAGTGGAAATCAGCCTGGCCCGCCTTCCCTGTGCCCCAGAAGGAAGCAGAAAGAGCAAAGAGTTACCAGAGCCCAGTTCCTTAAAGCAGAGCCTATGGGCCCAGAGTCTGCTTCAGCCAAAGCATAGCTCGTGGACCTCAGACTTGGGTTTCCTGGGCTGGCAAGTTTGCTTTTGTTATTTTTGTTCACTTATTTTTGTGGTGCTAGGGATGGAGTCTGGACCTCTTGTGTGCTGAGAATGTGTTGTACATGTCCCCAGTTATTAGAATGGTTCTTTCTTTAAATCTTAGAGCTACATAGATTGCTAACTTTTAAATTTCAACAAGCAAGAAAAGGTATTTGGTTTTTGTTTTTTTAATTGATCATCTAAGCCAGTCATAGCAGTGAATGCCTACTGTCCCAGCATTTGGAAGATAGAGACAAGAAAATCAGAATCTAAAGCCGCCCTCAGCTCTTGTCTACATAGTGAGTTTGAGGCCACCCTGGGCTCCATGAGACTGATTCTCATAAGTAAAATTTTTAAATATCTATGATTTTTCTCTCAAGATAGTGGGAAAGAGTGAATATTCTTTCCCAAAGGAAAAGCTCAGTGTTTGGATAAAGACCAACCTCTGGGGAGAAAGCAAACACCCCCTACCCTCTCCAGAATCAGTGGATAGCTGCCGTCATTGTCACAGGACCCTCCCAGTTAGAGTGATGGACTGACTGGTCACTCCTGTCTGTTTAGCTGTGATGTTGTGGGGCGAAAGCCTGACAAGCAGAAAGTGGGAGAGGGCCCTCAGCTAGTAGGGCTCAGATATACCCAGTGACTCGGGCAGCCCTCTTTTCCACAGAGCCCTCCCACACTTTCCCTTCTGCTCCCTGGGGAACTGGTTGGCCTGGAGATGCTGCCTGGCATCTGTGCCCTTCAGCTGCTGCTCCTTCCGGAGTGGCCGGGAGGACTGTTCCTGGGTAGTAGTGGCTGCCAGCCTGTAGGATGCCATAGCATCATGAGTTCTAGACAGCTCCCAGCTTGAGCCCCAGCCTCAGCAAGTGCACACTGATGTGAAAGTGTATTGAGAATGCTGCAGGCACGGGTGTGGAGGTGGGAGAGTAGACTTGCTGTGAGAGAAGAGCTTCTCATGTAAGGGCTAGGGACTCTGGCTGGCAGGGAGGGATGATAGCTGTATGGCCTCCAGCCCTACTGCCTTGGTGCCCTCCTTAGTCACAGTTCCAGATGAGGGGAAGGGTGACAGCTGTCCTGTCTGAGGCCCATTAAGCTCACAGAGAAGAGTAACTAAGCAGAGGACATGCCCAGGTGGGCTGAGCAGGTCACTCTCCCTCCCCTAAGAACCCAGAGCCTTGTGCTGTACCACTAAGCTGTAGGCTAGCCCATCGCTTTACTATGCTTTTTTTTTTCCTCCTCACTGACAGCACAGACCTACTGTGAGATGTTCACAGCAGCTTCTGATGTCCAGAAGGGGGAAGCCCCCTGGGCTTCAGAGACTCCCTGTGTGGCTTGGTGCCCTGGGAAATAGCTGGATGGCCAATGGAGACTTGAGCACAGTTTCTTCAGGAGGGACCTCCCTTAGCTGTCTAATCATCTGCCCTGTGGTCTGGTCCATTAGCTCATTAGGAATCTCACCTAAGACTTTCCATTAGCAGCAGCTTCCTGCCTGAGAGGAAATAGTCTAGTCTTGTGTCTTCTCTCAATCCCTGTACCCACTGCTGTTTTCTGGGAGCCTACCATGTACAAGACACTTGATGTCTTTTCTCCCATCCCACCTCCTTATTAGAGCCTGCAGTTTGTTCTTAGTTTATTGTGAATAGTGCCTGCTTAGATCTGCGTATGATCATTGGCTTCAGGATACTGCAGAGGTGAGCTGGACTCTGGAACTCCCTACCTGCTCTGGACAGACTGAGCACCCAGGAGGATAGGAACAGACCAAGGGCCCTACTATTTACCTTCAGGAGTGCACTGAGCTCTGTGGCGTCAGATAAGCCCTGTGGTGAGAGCAGGTCAGGGTGTCAGCTGACAGCCTGACACTCCCCAAGCTATTGCCAGAGCAAAGAGCCAGCATGAGAGTGCTAGGTCCTATGAATCCATGTTCCTCCCAGCCACTGCAGCATGGGCTGTCCCACCAATAAAGCCTATGCCAGTGGGCCTTAGCTACTAAAATTCCCTCAGAAAGAAGCTTTACCACCCTCATTCTAGGAGAGTCCAGTCCACTATCAGCTCAGTGGGCAGCCCTGGAGCCTTCCCAGCACGTGCCCTGTAGTCTACCTAGACCCTCGACCCTGTACTTCCCCCAGCCCCATTCATTTTCCAGTACTCCCCTCCTGAGATACATTAAAGTAGCTAAAAGATACTGAGAGTTCATTTCCATCTGCTAGAAAATGCCTCCCACTCACGCCTCCCTCCTCCAAATAACTTGTCCAAAAAAAAAAGCCTTTCCCCAATTTAAAATCTTGGAAGAGATGGTACAACAAAGGTAGCCTGGTGCCATCCTGGTGCTGGGTACAGCTTGCTATTTGAGCAGTCAGCAGGGCTGGCACCTTTTGGGGGCACTGAGGAAAAGACAGTGCTTTCTTTCCAGCACTGGGGGTGCAGAGCCCACATGGAGGGGCCCCAATGCTGATATCATCCAGCCTTCTCCGCTGGAGAGGCCAATCAAGCCAGTACAGCGATAGGGCCTTCTCAAGATAGAGCCTCCAGGACGGGTGGTGGGCATGCTAGCCTCTGCCACAGCTCAGCCTGGACCATTAGTTTATCCTTTGACAGCAGGGCTGTGCTAGTCTGATTCAAACTTTGTCAGAGTCTGGTGATGCCACGGTGCCCGAGGGCCTCCCTGGGAAGATGTGCCCATCATGTCTCTGTATGTAGAGACACCCAGTCTGACCTCTAGGGCTCCCATCCTTTCTTGCCCAAGAGCCCCAAAGCCAAGGCAGCTGTGTGCCTGTCATCTCCCTTTCGGGAGTACAGTCTACTTTCTGTCTCCAGGACCTGCTGTAATGACTTCTCCATCCTGTTTCCTCCCTAGAGGCCATTAACTGTCTGATGAGAGCAATTGAGATCTATACAGACATGGTAAGGGTTGCTTGCTGGTCCTGTCTTGCTCAGTGCCCCATTCTATTTGTGCTGTGCTGTGGGAGGCAGGGGATTTAGTTGCTGAGCTGGGCTATAGAATGGGTGTCTGGTGTAACACACACTCACCACATGTTGCCTCTGCCCTTGTTGCTGCAGTGCCCATGCAGGTGCTTCCCCTTGCCTGGCCCTCCCCTGGTTTCCCTACAGTCCTGAGGAATGCTCAGCCTCCCTCTGTCCTAGGGATATTATCCTAAGAGACAACTGCTAGGTAGAAGGCCACACTAGGCCACTGCTCCTGTCAGTTTATTACTGTCCACCCCTTCACATATCACCTCCATCTCTGTGGTCAGACCCCGTACCGAGGTGGGAAACTGAGGATGCTGGACTGGATGGGGGTGAGACTGGGCAAACAAAATGTCCTGGTCATGGGCATTCCTTTTCTATGTTCTCAGGGCAGATTCACGATTGCAGCCAAGCACCACATCTCCATTGCTGAGATCTATGAGACAGAACTAGTGGATGTGGAGAAGGTGAGCCTCTGTCAGACTGCTGAGCTGGTGCTTCTGGTCCTCCATTTCCACCCCCTGCGATGTGCTTGCAGAAGGCACTGCAGTCACCCCACTTTTATGTCTCCCCAGGCCATCGCCCACTATGAGCAGTCTGCAGACTACTACAAAGGCGAAGAGTCTAACAGGTAGCCCCTCCCTAGCCTGCCCCTCCTTGTGAGACCTGCCATGTCCCTTCATGTCCCTCCTCCCCACAGCTCAGCCAACAAGTGTCTGCTGAAGGTGGCTGGTTACGCTGCACAGCTGGAGCAGTACCAGAAGGCCATCGACATCTATGAGCAGGTGGGCTTTGCCTGGCTGTCAGCTTCTGCCACCACTCCCCTCTGCCCACCCCATTCAGTCTCCACTCTCTCCCAGGCTACCCTCACCAGGTACATGTCACCACCTTGTCCTAGATGGGTCCTGCCACTCCACAGAAGCTGTCCCTAGAGCTGGGTATCCTCTGCAGAAAAAGTGGGGCAGGAGGGAGAAGAACCACAGAGCAGGGACTCTGATCCATGGGAAGCAACAGGTGTCATGTGACACTGCTTGTGGGCGGCCAGGCTGTGGACAGAAGAAAGGCAGGCAGCTGGCCCTGGGAGAGGGGCAGGCACTGCTTCTCATACTCCCACAACTGCCACCCCTCTGCCCACCTAATGCCAGTTTCCTGTATGACTGGTAATGGTGCCTCCTCCCCACTGACTGGGGCTGCCCTTGAGGCCCACAGACAGCTGGCTTCCTCTGCTCCATCCACCCACACTTTCATCGTGTCCTGGTCATCCTGGAAACACTTGATGACCTTTCTGAGCTGTCCCTGATCACTGTCATCGTGAGGTGCCTGGGCCTCCCCCTAAGATACAGGTTCAGCTCCTAGCAGACTTTAGTGCTTTAGTGATCTTCACCCTTGTTGTCTGCCTGAGCTCATGGTGCTATGTGGCTATAGGTAGGGACCAGCGCCATGGACAGTCCCCTCCTCAAGTACAGCGCCAAAGACTACTTCTTCAAGGCGGCCCTCTGCCACTTCTGCATCGACATGCTCAATGCCAAGGTGAGCCCTCACCAGCCAGGCTATCTTTACAGGCTGCTATTGTTTGTTACCAGGCAACATCACCTCTTGGTGTTAGAGGAGAATTTCTCCACTTGGCTTCTGTCCTTTGGTTAGGATGGAAAATAATCTGGCATTGGTGTTGTTGACTCTGGTGTCCCTGCTTGGCCTGGATGCTTTTGTGAGTTCCCAGCTCCTGTTCGTCTCCTTGCTGGCCTCCCCCCTTCAGGGGTTACTGTAAATCTTGCCTGCCCCATTCAGTTGTGATGTGGAAGCTCCTGAGGCCAAGGCCCAGTTCCTGTCAGGCCCTGGGATTCCTGGTGACATGGCTTTAACTTTGGCTCTGTGCCTACCCACTGATTTTCAGTGCCTCCTGGCAAGAGAGGTCAGAGATGGGGAGGGAGGGCAGTGGTTGGTGGATCTGGAAACTGGGTATTGGATTTCAATCCTCTGGTTCTTTGGACCAGACCACCAGGGCAACATGATCTCTGGCTGCTCCACTTGGTCTGAGTATAGCTGGCAGCTTTGCATTTGGGGGAGGTGGGACAGTTTGCTGTTTTTACATTTTGTGGTAGGGATGGTGCCTGAGGCCTTATGCATACTGTCCAAGTGCTCTGCCACTGAGCCATATCCCTAACCCTCACTGATAGATTATGAGCACATGGTTAGGTTTTGGCAGAACAGGTCCACCCCACGACCACATCCACCATATCCAGCACACACACACTCACGTTTCTCACTGTCACTTAACCCACCACGTCCTCAGAAGGGTTCTATTGTGGACTGGGCTCTTTTGTCTCCTTCCCCACCCCCTGCCTGGAAAGCCTGCCCCCTTCCTGCAGCCATCTCTGCCAGCTGGATTCAGCTGAGTTAGGGATGGCACCATCAGTCACAAGTCAGATGACCCTGGCAGGGCATAGAGCACCAGATTAAAACTACCAGTGAATGTGCCCCAGTCTTTGTTAGCTTTTCTCACCCTCTCCCATTGCTCAGCTTGCTGTTCAGAAGTATGAGGAGCTGTTCCCGGCCTTCTCAGATTCCCGGGAATGCAAGCTGATGAAAGTGAGTGCTGGATCTGGCTCACCCTGACCTGGGAGTGGAATGGGCAGGGATGACTGGATGCCTGGGTCTTGGTTGGGGTATCCACCAAAATTGTCTAGAGACATTCTCAAAGGACTGCCTTTGGCTTGGTTTTCTCCTGCCATTCTGCTCTGTTTTCTACATGAGACAAATTAATGCTGTGACGGTAGGGGGAGTGGGCATGGTTTCCCCCACAGCATCTGCTGGGTCTGGCTGACCCTGACCCTGTTTGCAGAAGCTGCTGGAAGCCCATGAAGAACAGAATGTGGACAGCTACACAGAATCGGTGAGTGGCCGACACAGGGGATTCTAGGCAGTGGATCTTCTCCAGTATGCTCTCCCATACATTCTGCCCTGCCTGAACTCTAGGCCTGCGGCCATGACTGGAATCTTCTTCCCTGTGGTTCACCCTGGAACCCTCAATGTTCTCCCCACATTATAGATAGTGGGACAAAGGCTGAGGAAGGACTGGTACTTGTCCTGATCCTTTGAGATTTCAATCCACCTTTGCCTCCCAAATCAAGGTGTTCATAAGTCATCAGAGCCCCTGGAGGCATTGAGCTGTCTAAAACTCTTCCTCTGTTCCTCTTAGCACACAGATAATCCTGGAGGATCCTTTCCCATTACCACTCTGCTCTGGACGTTCTAGAAAGCCATTCGTTTCCAACTGTGTCCTGTCCTGGTTCTCTAGCTAGTACTTGCCACTGACATCTCTCTCTCCCTGAGTGTCCCCTGAGATCAGAGGGCAGAAGTCAAGCTGGACATGTCCCACCTGATGTAGGGATGGAAGAGAGCGTTTTTTATGCCTCCAGGCCTCAGTTCCACCCACAAAGCCAAGATGCTGAGAGGGTCTTTTAAGCTACAAAATATTTTACTACCAACTCATGCTCCAAGCTTTGCAGATCAAGATGACAGGCACCCTTTTGAAAACTTTGGGACTAGAGCCAGGGATGGTGCCAGGAAGGAACAAAGTGTCATGGATCACCCTCCCTATGCTACAGGTGAAGGAATATGACTCCATCTCAAGGCTGGACCAGTGGCTCACCACCATGCTGCTGCGCATCAAGAAGACCATCCAGGGTGACGAGGAAGACCTGCGCTAGGCCTCCAGTCACTGCCTTCCACCATCTGTCAGTCAGAGAGGTGGGGCCCAGTACCTCCCATAGGAGTCTGAAGGCATAGTGGTTGCAATGCGGGCCATATCCTCCAGGGCACCAGGCAGGCTCTGCTGGCTGGATGGTCACTCTGTGCCCACTGTATCCCTCACCCTGCCATTTATTTAAGCCCCTGAAGGTGTCCTCCTGCCCTGGAAACCACCTGGACAGACTCTTCACTACAGACCTCTGTGCTTCAGGAAGCTGGGGTCAGCATCTGGTCCCATCTCCTTACCAGCTGTGTGCTAAAGGCTTTTTCTATCTCTCCTACCTTGTCCCTCAGCAGAAATAAGAACACAGGTAGCCCTGAGACTTGCTGTTCCTGGCTGGTGGTGACCCCTCCCCTGGAGCCTTTCCCTGCCCCCTACAGTAGCAACTTCTCAGGTTAGACCTAGCCCTAGAACTCATAGGAGTGCCTGGGCCCTGCCCTAATGCCTGCTTCCTTCCTGCATCCAGGTCTGTGTATGGACCTGAAGCTGCAGCTGGCCCAAAAGGACAATAAAACCTGCCACTTTTGCATGAGTCTCTTCTGCTATCCCTTTTGCCCTTGGCGTCCTTCCCCTTGGGCCCTGGCTGTCCTGTGGGGAGTTAGAAGTTTCTCCAGCTAAACCTCAGAATCACCTAAAGAGTGCTGTCTAGAAGCTGTGGACACTTCTCTTCTGCCACACTGCAGGAGCCTCATTGCCCAGGCTGAAGCAGGCTTCCAGACATCCTGCTCTGCTCCTCTGTCCCTCCAGCGCCCCCACAACTTCAGTCAGTTGATAACCTTGAGTGGTCTTCAGCTCTGGAGAAACTAAAGGCTGGAGACTGATCATTGTCCCCCATGAGCATTGTCAAGAAGGCCCATGAGAATCTATTCCCAAGTCAGCCCTGGCTCTGCTTCCAAACCACTGACCTATCTACAGGCCAGGGCCACACCCTGCTGCTCGATGGTTAGACTGAGATCACCACCCTTCTGGTGCTTTGGAAGCTTCATAAGTAGCTCAGATACACAGTAGTGTTGGAAATTAAGTGAACATGGTTATAAATTGCCACGTGAGTCAGAAGCAGCCTGAAGAAAACAATCTACATAGTCTGGAGAGATGGCTCAGTGGGCAAAAGTACTTAGGCAATAAGCATGAAGACCCAAGTTTAGACCCCATCTCCAGCACCCACATTAAAAAGCGCCTGCATAACCTGGCATGATGGTTCACACCCGTAGTGCCATAGCACTCGGGAGGCAGAAATAGGTCATCTATGTGAATTCCAGGACAGCCAGAGCTATGCAGAGAAACCCTGTCTAAAAAACAAATCCGAACAAGAACACTGGTACGACCACACATACTTGTAGTCCAGGAAGTTTGGGTAACAAGATTGCTGGGGGTTGTTGGCCAGAAACCTAGCATCATCGGGTCAGCCAGAAACCCTGTCTCAAGGCACTGAGTGAAAGAACAGGACAGCTTATGTCCCATCTTCTCATGTGTGTGGATTGCACATGATGCATTCATTATGTACACAGACACAAAACTTGAGAAGCCATGTCAGCCTTCACATCCCATTCACTGGATGATTCACAGAACAACTGGGTACCAGCACAGAGCCCACCTATCAGGAGTTCTTCCTCACCATGCCAGGACTCTGGAATGCTCCAGCTCCTTACTTCTATACCCACACTACCTCTGAAGACCGTCCATGTGACATCTCAGTACTAACATATTGGCCAAGGGCCTATCACATGGTTGGGAGTCTCTAAATATGTGTAAGCATGTGTGCCATGGTCCACATGGGGGGGGGGTGAGGACACAGTCTTTATTGCTTATTATGAAGTTTATTGCTTAAGTATGAAGTTATAATTTGCTTGGCTTTAATACTAGCTGCTGCTTACAATCTATGTGATCATAGGGAATTTACTTATACCTGTAAAACAGATACGAGTATCTTAGGGCCAGAAAGATGGCTCAGCAGGTAAAGGGTACTTGCCACCAAGCCTAACTACCTGAGTCCAATCCTTAGGACCCACATAGTGGGGAGAACTGGTTCCCATAGTTGTTCTCTGGTCACTCGACATGGTACATGTGCCCATACAGAAACATGTACACAAATAAATGTTAAAGATAAATAAATAATAAGAGTACCTACTTTACAAAGATATATTTGTGTTCTCAGCACTTAGACTGAGGTAAAAAGATTGTCACAAGTTTGAGGCCGGCTTGATATGTAAATTACCGCTTCAGCCAAGGCTATGAAGCAAGATCCTGTCTCTAAAGATAAAAAAGGTAAGGTATGTCCCTCAGCCTCAGCTTGATTATGGGTTTAATTAAATTAACAAATGAAATGTGCATAAGCACAATGTGCACAAAGGTTAATAATTGAGTCATGGTTATTTGGGAAATGAGGGGTTTTTTTGTTTTTGTTTTTTTAATGCGTGTGTGTGTGTGTGTGTGTGTGTGTGTGTGTGTGTGTGTGAGAGAGAGAGAGAGAGAGAGAGAGAGAGAGACACGGAGATGGGTTGGGAGTGTCTCATGTAGCCAGGCTGGCCTGGAAAGTATATACTCAAGGCAGGCCTCAAACTCTATGTAGCAGAGGATGGCCTTGAACTCCTGATCCACCTGCCTCCACTTTCCAAGTGCTGGAATCACAGACATAAGCCATCACGCCCCTCCCCGAGATGATCATGGTGATTCTTATTCTACTTCCCGCACTACTTACAAAGAGGCCAAAAGCCTTTGCCATCCCCCTAGAAGACCCTTTCCTTGGCAATGAAATGGAAAAGAAAAGAGCACGCAGGCGCAGAAAGGCAATGTTGCTTGGGTGGGTCGCCATCTTGGTGAAGGGCAACGACGATAGCTTCTTAACGTCATCAGTGTGCGCGAGGAGAGGTTCCCTGACAGGTTGGGGAGCAGCAGGCCTGCTGGGACTGACCGTGCAGGGCCAGGATGGGGGAGGCGGCAGTTGCAGCGGGACCCTGTCCACTCCGCGAAGACAGCTTCACACGGTTCTCCTCGCAGAGCAACGTGTACGGACTGGCAGGAGGAGCCGATGGGCGAGGGGAGTTGCTAGCGGCCACTCTTAAAGGCAAAGTGCTCGGCTTCCGCTACCAAGACCTCCGACAGAAAATCCGGCCTGTGGCCAAAGAGCTGCAATTCAACTACATCCCCGGTGCGTGGCGCTATGGTAGCCGGGGAGGGGGGGGAGGCAAAGGCTAGTGTTGAGAAGTCCAAGACTCTGAGTTGGTCTCTGTGATGTGAGGTCAGGGTTAAAACTGGTAATCAAAAGCCTGGCGGTGGTGTTTCACGTTTTTAATCCCAGCCCTTGGGAGGCAGAGGCAGGCGGATCTCTTGAGTTCGAGGCCAGCCTGGTCTACAGAGCGAGTCCTAGGACAGCCAGTGCTACACAGAGAGACTCTGGCTCAAGAGGGGGAGAAAAAATTCTGGTAATCATTAAGGTCCGATATAGGGCTTGTCAGAGTCCAGGATCTCACAAACATAGAGGTTAAGGGCCTGGTACTCAGTGGTCATCGGTCATGGTAATGGCGGTTAGGATTCCCACAGACCCAAAAGTTTTACTACAGTGGTAGGGAACCAATGTGATTCATGGGTGCAAGAGTGGAGACCTGCCTGATCGGTGAACTTTGAATTTCTCTCATAGTGGATGCTGAGATCGTCTCCATTGACACCTTCAACAAGTCACCCCCAAAGCGGGGCCTGGTTGTGGGCATCACATTTATAAAGGTACCACAACACTCTCCACTTGTCCACACCCTCTTCCTTAGTTAAGGTAGAACCCACCAAGCTTACCCAAGTGCCTTGAATCCACTCCAAATCCCTCTCACCTCCTCTACCTCCCCCTGAGGGCAGTTTCCATCCCCCAGGACTCAGGAGACAAGGGCAGCCCTTTTCTTAACATTTACTGTGACTATGAGCCTGGCTCAGAATACAACCTGGACTCCATTGCTGGTGAGTGAAACCTGGGGGTGAGAGTGGGCTGGGCTGGCAGGTGCTGCTGGACTCAGCTCATGTCCCTTCTGCAGAGAGCTGCCTGAATTTGGAACTCCAGTTCACACCTTTCCAGTTGTGCCACGCAGAGTGAGTGACCATGCTTCCCCCACCTTCCTCTAAGGCTTTTTCCCTATCAGAAAAACAGAAGGGTTTTAATAGACTAAAAGTTGGAGGCAGGTATTGTTAAGGGCCCAAGAAGTGATGGGAAGTATAATCAGGAAGTGTGGTTTCACAGGATGGTAGCAGACCAGAACCCACACACCTGCCATCACCAATCTGGTTTGGAGGGTGCTTTTCAGAGTGAATGCATCCGAGATGACTGGAGAGCAATCACATTGTCAGCTCTCAAGTAGATTGTTCCAGAAAGTCAACTAAACACCTAGAACTCAACTCCGGAAGTTCTAGATCTCTATTTTCCAGACCTGGGATCATTCTCTAGAATCATAAGTCCTGAGATCCCCATATTTAAAAGATGCATTTGAAGGCTGGGGATGCAGCTCAGGCAGTAGAACACTTGCCTAGCACACATGAAACTCTGGGTTCCGTTCTCTGCACCACATAAACCATATGGTGATGCATTCCTCTAATTCCAGCATTTAGAAGATGGGAGCAGAGTATCAGAACTTTGTTCAAGGTCATCTTTGGCTGCATAATGAGTTTAAGGCTAGTCTGAGATATATAAACCCGGTCCCAGAGAGAAAGGGGTGGGGGAGCAAGGGAGAGAGAGAGAGAGATTCTACCAAACCCAGCAGCTCTTGAGAATCTGTAGAATTGTAAGGAACTACAAGACAGAGTATCCAGAATCATTAGGTTCTAGAATCCCAAAGCATGTGGGTTCTACTCCAGGATTTTTTTGTTTTTGCAATTTTTTATTCTGTCAAGATCCAGTTAAATACTAAGTTTTGAGAGTTAGACAGTATCACAGCTACACAGTTCTGCCATTGGAGCAGGTAAACAGTAGTTGCTGCTGTCTATGTACGTGACTGGCTGGGGTTATGCCAATAAAACTTTATTTACAAAAAGCACTTAGCAGGTTGGATTTGGTCTATAGGTCCTAGTGGCCAAACTCTCTCATCTAGCATGTGAGAGTTATAAAAATGAAGCTTTCGGGAAGAGGGTTGGAAGGGTGTGTGCATGTCCTTGTGCAAGTATGTACCAGTGTACATGCATGTATGTGCACACCTTATTACGAATCCAAGCCTCAATGTGTAGCCAGCCTTGAACTTGAAATTCTCCTACCTTAGCCTTCCCAGTGTTGGGATTACAGCCAAGCATTATCTTGCCAGATTTAGAATCTAGGAGATTCCAGATGCCAGGATTTGCATGATTCAAGATAGTCAGGGTGGAGATTTCTAACAGTTCTGGTGTACCAAAGAAATGGGGCTTCAGAATCCTGGGGTTCCAGAGAGAAGAGGTTCTGGTGGTGTGTTTTCTGTTTAGTGGGCATTTTGTTTTGTTTTGCCAAAGTCTGTGTGCCCTGGCTGTCTTAGAACTCACTGTGTAGAGCAGGATGGTTTGGTCTCACAGAAATCCACCTGCCTCTGCCTCCTGAGCCCTGAGATGATAAATTCTTTTATATTTACTTGTTTGCAAGAGGTTCCACAGAATGCTGATGGAGGTCAGGGAACAACCCTCAGGAGTTTGGGCTTTCCTTTTCTTTGTGGTCCTGGGGATCGAATCTAGGTCATCATGATAGTGGCAATTGTCTTTACCCACTGAGCCATCTCATTGACCTTTGCTATGAGGCTTTTCCAGGCTCATTCTAGTGGACCCTCTCCTGCTCCTAGAGTGAAGATTCTAGCAGTCGGGAGCTGTCAGAGCAAACCTCCCAGTACCTGCACTTGGCTGCTCTGAGATCTGAAGTTGTGGAATCCAAGGTTTGGTGTACATGCATCTGCAGAGCACTAAGCCATGCAGCCGGCCTCTGTGTCTCTGAATGTTACAATGCTTGCCAGCAAAGTTTGTTTTTGTTTGGTGTTTTCTACAAGCACTCATTTCAGGCTGGGTGTGGGAGGTACAGGTAGGAGGATCAGAAGTTGAAAGCCAGCTGTGGCCACACAGTGAGTTCAACACCGGCCTGGGGTACATGAAACCCTATCTCAAAGTAAAATTGACAGAGGCATTTCTAAATTCCTGAAGGAATTCAACCCCACTTAGGTCCTAGCACATTCTAGATTTCTCTGCTTTCAGAGTCCAGGTTGGGGACCAACTGGAGACTGTCTTTCTCCTGAGTGGAAATGATCCAGCCATTCATCTCTACAAGGAGGTGAGGTGGGCAGTCTGGGTATAGTGTGGCAGGGAACCCCACTGCAGTGATGGCGGATGTGCAGGAGACTGCTGACTGACTCCAGAGCCTGGGGTGGGTCTCATTCCCCCAGAACGAGGAGCTACATCAGTTTGAGGAGCAGCCCGTGGAAAACCTCTTCCCAGAGCTCACGAACTTGACCAGTAGGTAGGAGGGGACCTACCCACCATGCACCCAAAGAAGGGACCAGGGCCCTGACTGCAGAGAAACCTAATAGAGCAGGCCGCTCTCTTGTACAATACACAGTAGGGGTGACCTTAGAAAACCTAGGAAGCATGTTGGGGTGTTGTTCAGTTGGTAGAATGCTTGTCTAGCATGCCTAGAACCCTAGATTTTATAATCCGGAGCACCCTGACATCCAGGCACAAAAGTGCACACCTGTAACCCCAGCACTCAGATGGTAGAGACAGGAAGTTAGGGGTTCAAATTCATCCTTGACTGTATCATGAGTTTGAAGCAAACTTAAGCTACATGAGTCCCTGTCTTTACCAAAAAAAAAAAAAAAAAAAAAAAAAAAGACAGCTAGATATCATGCTCTCAGGTTGCAATGTGGGGGACAGTGAGCATGTGAGATAGTGACTGGCCCCCTAGCAAACCAGGCTGCAGGGTCCTGATGCTTCAGAATGGGGCTCTGGGATATCTGCCTGTCTATCCGCCCATCTGTGATCCTCTCACCAGCGCCCTCTGGCTTGATGTCCACAACCTCCCTGGCTCCTCCCGGCGACTCTCAGCTCTAGGCTGCCAGAGTGGTTATGTGCGTGTGGCTCATGTAGACCAGAAGAGTCGAGGTAAGGGTCAGGCGTGGGGTGGGTACAAGCCCAGGGATGGGGACAGGTCCCTGAGTCCCTGCTCTCCACACAGAGATCTTGCAGACATGGACAGTCCTGCAGGATGGGCCCATCTCCCGAGTGATCGTGTTCAGCCTGTCAAGCCCCAATGGTGAGCTCTTTGTTCTAGGCCTGGAGTCTGGAGCGTTGAGTCTGAAGGCTCAGCTCTCCCTATCCTAAGAGTCCAGACCTCATGTTCCTGGCGACCCAGAAGCTTGCCATAGGTTAGACTCCCGGTCATTTATTTTACCAACCCACCTCATTCTCCCCACTATGATCTAGCCTTGAACTTCCTCTCTACTTTCACCTTTCCCTTTGTGGTCTATCCTTCGTTCCTCATATTATCTCACACTGACTCCCCAAACCCCAACCTTCTCACTCCCTTTGGACTGACAACTATTCTGTCAATCATGGCTCACCCCATCCCCAGGTGCTAGTTTCTTCCTGTGTCTTGAACTTGTTCTGTCCTATGCTGACATTCACCTTGACCTACCCTTTGCGTTCTAAACAGGAAGGTTTTTCTTCCCTGATCCTCACACTGTGGTCTAACCTTAGACTTCAGCTCTGATCTAACCTTTGTCTCTCCTGTTGTATAACCTTAGACTCCCCCCCCCCTTTTTTAAATATCCGTTTAGCATCTATCTAATGTCATTTCACAGTCTAACCTCTGACTCTTCCTGTGAGGCACACTCTTGGGTCTAGCCTAGCCTTCATTCTTCACTGCAGAAGGGAAGGGGAGGATAAAAAGGAGCCTGTCTTCATAGGTCCTCCAACTCTTATCTCTCCATAGCAACCGAGGACAGCCCACAACAGGAAGGATACAGTCTGCTTGTTGCCAGCATGTTGGAGCCGGCTGTGGTGTACTGGTAAGGGCATTTGGGGCTTCTGGGGGCAGTTTAACCTCATGCCTATGTGGTGTAGTCTAGCCTTGTCAATTTTGAAGCAGTTAGGGTCAGGAGAGGGTGCTGTGGTCAGGGAGGAAGTGAGTGAGTGCTCATATCTGGGTCTTGTAGAGAATTGGTTATGGTTGGCTGTCTTCTTACCCTAAAAGACACCCATACCCCTGGCACGGGTGGACCAGGGGTTCCAGCAGACACTCATTTGGGAAGGCCTAGGCATGCAACTCTTGACAATTTCCAGGGTGTCTATACTCCCACCATCTTGGATTTTAAGCCACCCCCAAAATCATGAAATCGTAATGCTAAAGTAGAAGTCAGCCCTGTGTGTGTTGGGAGTGGGGTCGAGACAGTATCTCATAAAGTCAAGGCTGAATGATTGTGAACTCCCAGTCCGCCTGCCTCTGCCTGCAGAGATTACAGGCATGTACCACCACACCCAGATTATGTCGTACTGGGTTAAACCCAGGACTTCATTCATGCTACAGTCTGTCAAACAAACTACATCCCCAGCCCCCAGAGCCCGCCCCTCCCACTCCACCTCCCCCCTCACTCAAGTATGAGCATATGCATTCACACACACACACACACACACACACACACACACACACACACACACACACACACTCCCATTATCAGCTCCTGTGAACTAGTTCTATCCAACTCTGGCACACTCTGGATTAGGAGTGAAAATGTCAAAGCAAGTGCAGAATTCTCTATGTTCTGTAAGGCACCAAGTGCTTAGATGAGGGACCAGGGCTCCTGTCTCCAAGAGCCACCATGAGGGTGTGCACCTAGGAGCACAGTGAGGCATCCAGGATGGGGTCTACAGGATGGACACGAGGCTATCCACTGGAGTGACAGATTGGCCCTATGTAGGGCTTCAAAGTTACTCTTTTTGAAACCACAGTGCATAGCTCCGGGGAAGTAGATCTGGACCTCAGGGGAAGCCAGTCGGGCATTACCTACAGTCTAGAACCAAAGACCATGGGGCCCTGCCATCTGATCTTTGCTTACCCCCATGTTGGGGACTCTCAGGGACCTTCTGAACCAGGGCCTGCAAGACCAGCTTCTCCTGCCCAGCAGTGACCAATTCGACAGTGTCCTCTGTGGCCTAGTCACTGACGTGGACCTAGATGGACAGCCAGAAGTCCTGGTGGCTACCTACGGACAGGTGGGTCTTGAGATGAACCTGTCATTCATCTGTGTTCCTGCAGTGACCATCCATCCTCAACCTGTGTGACCTTGACCTCTCTGCCCATAGGAGCTGCTCTGCTATAAGTACCACAGGCTGCCTGAGGCCAGCAGAGGCTTCCGCCTGCTGTGGCGCAGGACCTTTGCCAGCCCTCTGCTGGCCATGGCCCACGTGGACCTGACTGGGGATGGGTTGCGGGAGCTGGCCGTGGTATCCCTCAAAGGGGTGCACATCCTCCAGGTAAAAGCCTTTATATTTATTTATTTGTAGGAGAAAAGCTCTACCACTGAGCCATGCCCTCAACCCCTCACTGGGGGATTCTAGGCAGGGGCTCTACCACTGAGTCATACCCTCAACCCCTCACTGGGGGATTCTAGGCAGAGGCTCTACCACTGAGCCACGCCCTCAAATTCTCACTGGGGGATTCTCAGCAGATACTCTGTTGAGCTGCATCCCCATCTCTTGGTTTTTTTGAGACAGGCTCTCTAGCCCAGAAGGACTTGAATTTACAATCCTCCTGCCTCAGCCTCTGGAGTGTGCTGGGACTACAGGCCTGTGCCATCTGGCTGTACTACATGCTCTATTGTTTACTCTCACCTGAAGCCCATAGTCTCTAGGCATTTCTTCAGATTCTGCTGGTCAGTTATTCCTTAGGTTGTCTACCCATTTCAAGGACTAGCCTCAGATTTGCCCATCATCGGGCTGGTCTTGATCTCCTTCAGTTTATTGGGTGTCTCTGTTTGAATACAGCCTACCCTTTCCCACCATCTTCCCTTGGTAACACAGTCTAGCCGTCAGCTCACTGTTGAGTTTCTGACGTTTATATCACACTTGAGTGTGCGTGCATGCGTGTGTGTGTGTGTGTGTGTGTGTGTGTGTGTGTGTGTGTGTGTGTGTGTGTGTGTGTGTAGGGCCAGGGAGGGTCTGTGGCTGAGCCCCTGGCTTCCCAGTGTAGTCTAACATGTACCTCTCTACTGTCTCCACTTACCGTCCTTTTCTGTCTCCATAGCACAGCCTGATCCAGGCCTCTGAGCTGGTCTTGGCCCGGCTTCATCGTCAAGTGGAGCAGAGAAAACAGCAGGGCCTTGGGGACAGAGTGGGTCCCAGGCCTGAGGAGCCCCCAACCTCCTGAGTACTTCCTCTTTTCCGGCCTGGGCATCTCGTGTCTGTCATTGATGTGGGGAAGCATCTCAGAAAAGGAATGCTTCCTCAGACTTCCCCAGAGGAGGATGCTGGGAGTCCCTGACCCACCCTGGTATGCTGTGTAACCCCAGCTGAGCACCCCTCTCTGAGCCATTTGAAAAGGCATTCTCTGCACTTCTGTCGGATCCCCTGGCTACTATTTATACATGCAGAGCAACAAAGCTGTCCTAGCTGTCTTCATTTCCTTTGTCTGGCAAGCATCTATTGAGCATCTACTGTATGCCAAGTTCTGCTGAATTCACTCCCAAAGAACTGAAGAGGGGAACCCCACAATGAGAGTCCAGGATTAGACCCAGAGGAAAGGAAGGAAGATATGATGGAGGGTGGGATTGGTTTGCATTTTTGAGAGCTATGGAGCCTTTCTCTGCCCTGGGAAACTAAACTCAGTAAGTATAGTGCCAGACAACTGCCACTGAGGCCACCCTGAGCCAGAGGCCTCTGGGCTCATTGTTCTAGGATAAATAAGGAGCCACAGATCCGAGTACCAACAGTGAAGAGGAAGTGAGAACTCTGACCAGGAGGGGCTTTGGGCTCTGCTGGGTCTCCTGGGAAACCCATGGAGACTGATGGGATTTTCAGTCTGCATTTTAGCATCCTGGGTTAAGTAGTAAGAGATCTGCAGACTCCCTCATCCCAGAGGTAGAAGTGATCGTCTTACTGGTCCAATCAGGGAAGGAGGTCTTGAAAGGAACGTGATTAGACTGGACAAGAACCAAAGGTCGTTCCTCGCAGGACATAATTGAGCATAGATTGTGGTGCATGTCGGGGGGTCAAAGTTAGACCAAGGCAGACTGGCACGAAGAAATAGCATGCTTAAGTGGGTATTGAGTGCAGTGCCCCTGAACAGCTCAGGAAGGGCTACCACCCTCATGGTTCCGTCAAGTCTCCAACCTGAGGCCCAGAGGAAGAGAGCCAAGCCAGAAGTGTTGCCTTCCTGACTCCAGACCAGGAATAGAATTTGAGTCAGTGGGGTTGGCGAGTTTCAGAGCAAATCCAGGCTGGGGTTAGGGCTTGAGTGGGACATCTGTGTCCTTGGAGGCACATGTGTTTGTTGTACTGGGTGGGTCACACCTACCAGGGAAATCCACCTGTAAATTCCCACCCCAACCCCCCTCATTCCCTGCAAAGATGCAGCCTCCAGGCAGGCCTTGGAACATTAGATACCAACTTCCCAACTTCCCAGGCTCCAAGCTCTAGAAGAAGCCAGGCCCAGGCGTGGGAAGCTGCAGGGAACTTCCCTCTCCTGGCAGCAGGCCCAAGAGTGTCCCGCCAGAGCTGGCAGTGGGCAATGGCTCCTGGCAGGGTCAGTCCTCTTTCCCTGTGCCTAGCATCCTGCACCTGCTACCTGTCCTGTGGAGGAAGAGAGCTTGAAGAGGGGTTGTAGATAGTGGTGGTGAGGGTGTGTGATGCATGTTATTTACTTGTAGGATGGGGTGTATTTCTAAGACTGCAGTTAGGTTTGTCCAACCACCTGTAAGCTTGGGAATTTGCCTTCAAAATCCTAGGACACTTGGCTCAAGACTGTGCAGTTTGAGGGGGAAGTTGAGTCAGGGTCTCACATAGCTCAGGCTGGCCTCTCACCAAAGGTGACATTCAACTCCCACCATCTCCTCTTGATTGCTGGGATTGCAGACATGTTTTTAGAGTACTAAGCATGGAACCATGCCTTGTTCTTACAGTACTGAGCATGGAACCCAGGGCCTGGTGCATGTTAGGAAGTATTTTCCCAACTAGTTCACATCTTCAAGCCCCACCCCCAATTGTTCTGTTTTGAGTCTAGGTCTTGCTATGAGGATGGCTTGGAACTCAACCATCCTCCTGCCTCAGACTCCGGAGTGCTGGGATCAAAGATGTGTGTCGCCACACTGGGTGGCCTTGAACTTTCCTACCTTGTCCTGAGCCCAGAGGCGGTGTGCCATTCATTTCTTAAAGATGCAGAACCTGGAGCCACACTTTAATACCCACTGTCTCAGTTTCCCCACCTTTGAAATATTGAAGTGGATCCAATAACATCTACCTCTGTGGGTTTTAGTGAGAGTGTTTTCACGGGGTGGGGGCCTTGAAAGTGGTTCTCATTGTACCTGGGCATTCTGGTAGCAGTTTTCTGCCTTCTGTGAGGTGCCCTGAGTAGGCTGAGTCTGTGAACTTGGAAGAGCTGCCGCCCAACATTCCTACCCCCCTTCCCCCAGGTCTGCCAGCCTGTGGCTATTTGTAGCGATGACTGCATCTCTGGGCCCTTGTATGGACGGGATGCTGCCCGTGTGATGTATGATCAGACGAGTGAACAGGGATGACACGCTGGTGCACACACTTGAGCCCTCAGTCGCTGTCCTTGGCCTCTAGTGCTGAACCCCCGAGACTGGGGCAACCTGCCGCCCCACTGTCAGGCCCCTCTCCCGCCCCCAGCTCCCTTGGCCACACCCCTTCCCGGGCTCCTCCTTCTGGCTCTCTTGAAAGGCCTCCTCCCAGCTCTGTGACCCCGCCCTTGGACCCCATGGCCACGCCTCCTCTCAGTGGCTCCTCCCCTAGCAGTTTTTCTAGCTGGAGCTCCCAGCCCCCTCCCTCCCATAAGCCCCGCCCTCCACGAGCTCCTCCCTCTTTTTCTCTGGCCTCTGTTCCTCCTGGTGGCTCTTTCCCCAGCTCTCCTGTGCCCACCCTCTCTCCTCCTTCAGCTCCTCCCTCCTCCAGTCTGTCCCTGTCCTCCAACCCACAGCTACCCTATCCCCACCCCATCCCTCCTTAATCTCCCTCCCACCTCCTGGTGGTCCTTTCCCTTGTTCACTTGTCCCATCCTTTTCTTCAGCCGCTTCTCCCTCCTTCAACCCAGTCCCCTTTTCTGCTGACTTACCCCGCCCCATCTCCTCTGTTCCCGCCCCCTACTCTGGCCTCCTCTTTCCTCTGGAGCTGTACACCCCTACCTCTCCTGTCTAGCCCCCCCACCCCGGGACTCCTCCCTCCGCCCCCCAACTCTTCTGTCTCCGCCCCCTCCCCTGGGCTCCGCCCTCTTCCCGGCCCCTCCCGGCCCCCCTCCTTGCATCCCCTCTGCTCCCTCCTCCCTGCTCTCTCTCAGTCCCCAGCTCCTCTCCCTCTTTCTTTCTCTCCTCCTCGGGCGGAGGCGCCCACCGCGGCGGCCCAGCGGGGACCGGACCGGCCGCACGGCAGGTAAGAGCCCAGCGCGGCCGCCCGGAGCCCCGGGACTGCGGGAACCCAGGTTGCGCCGTGTCGTCAAGTGCGGGGGCTTCCTGAGCCCTGGCTCCTAGTCCCGGCTGCCCAGCTCTCCCCGTGCGCCATGTGTATGGTGTGTGTCTGTCTGTCCGTTTCTGGGCACCTGGGTCTCTCTCTCTCCCATCCTTTCCCTCTGCCTGCAGCCAATTCACACCCACACACTTCTGTCTCCGCCCCTGATGCACAGGGACCTGAAGGAGGCTGATCCCCCGCAGTGTGGACTCCCCCGAGGGCCTAGAGTGTCCCCCAACTCATCCTTAGCTCAGGTCTCACCATCCTCCCAACCCGGATATTCGGAGGTTGGTCCTGCCTACAGCCTAACCTGTGTAGTAACATTAGACCGGTCCTTCTAAAGTCTAACTCCCATACCTCTCACTGTTTGTCCATTCATTCTTTGGACAACTCTGAGACACTTTCGTACTCCTGGGCAATGCCCTAAGGTCAGGCTAGACATGTCCTTCCCCCAGTCTCACTCCCATCCCTGCAGCCTCACACCTTCGAGGTTGGGTGGGAAAGCAGACCTCCTGGGGTCTCTACAGAGGAACTCAGCCTGCCGCTTTTCCTTCCCTCCTGAAGGGCTCTGGAAAGGTGGGAAAGGTGCTGGCCAACGCCTGGACCAGAGCTGGGGTTAGCTTTTGCATGCTCACAAGGTCCCCGCCCCGTGTGGCGGGTGGGTGGGAATTCCAGATGGCTTAAAAGATCAGTGGGTTAGGAGCCCCACGCCTTAACACCACACTTCTGTTTTGCCTCTGGCTTGGCCACATCATTTTTTCTCCTACCAGCCTCAGTTTACCTGCCTGCAATTTGCAACCCTGTGTGTGCTGTGTGGTTTTAATGGAAGGACAGACGGTTGTGTGTGTGTGTTTTCTGAATTCTGTGTTCCTACTCTGCATTGCAACCCCTTCCACTCACTCTGTGGTTGCCTTGGGGGGAGGGGGGGTTTCTTCCCAGAATCCCCCAGAGGCAGGCCAGGCAGAACAGGACACTCACCACTAACCCAGCTGGCCAGCAGCCCACCAGGTTGGGGATGCCACTACCTCCAAGCCCTGAGATGTGACCATCTGCCTTGCCGGCTCCTCCCGGACTCCACCTGATCCTTTTGCTGCTGAGTCTATACCCAGATTAGCTTTCAAAGGCTGGGAGGAAGCCTGGAGCAGAAAGTGTGGCTGCCCCAGCCATAGACCTCTTGTCCCTGAGTTTCACAAATATTTATCTAGTGCTTTCTTTTCTGGGTCCCTCTTCCAAGACCCAGAGAGAGAGGAGGGAAATCCCGGGTGATGGCAAAAGACTGGGTGACCCCGCCCCTGGGCAAGCAAACACTAGTCCCCAGACCCTGGTCCTTTGGAGAACTTCCCAGTCTTTTCACCCTCCCCAAAAGAGGTAGTTAAATGTGGCTAGATGGATTCTTGACTTTCTGGGTCTTCCCTGATTCTCCTAAAAGCCAAAGAGGAAGGAGGGAAAAGCAAAGGGAGTCTACTTGGGATCCTGGTGGGTTCATAATTACGCTAATTAGGGGCTGCTAATTAGATATATCATTAGGGGCCTTGCCTAGGGGGCTAACTGTGCAGTGTCCCTTTAAGAATTACCCCTCTTCCCGCCCCTGCGCACACACACACACACACACACACACACACACACACACACCACGCTCCTTTTCGGGAAGTTCTGCCAACATGCCTCCCTCCCCCAGAGAAGCATGCTCCTGGGCTGTGGGTGTGAGTTCAGGGCAGGCTGTGAGTTAGACTTCCAGAGGAACTTTTCAGACAGCGGTGGAAGGTGGAAATTCCTGGAGACTTGAGACTGGAGAGGCACCCCAAGGCTATGTCTAAGTGGGCAACCGGGCTCAGGTGACAGCTGCTCTGGCCCGCCTTTTCTCCTATAATAGGCAACTGGGTTACCATAGCAACAGGAGGGCGGGGCTGAGAGCTCAGACCTTGGGCAGCCTTCTGAGGAAAGTGGATGCTGGGTGACCTGCGCAAATTGCCTCACTTCTCTGAGCCTTCCTTGATCCTGCTTTGTGAACTGAGTGGAAAACTCCTCCTCAATGGCCAGGTGTGTCCATCTTAGCAAGGACAGTCAGGGAAGATGACACAAAAATGAAGCCAAAGGAGAACAGGGGCTCGAGGCCCCCAGGGAAAAACTTGCCTGGTGTGTGCAAGGAACAGGAAAGAGAAGACTGACTGGAACAGAGCAGGCAAGGGAGAGAGGGAGGGGTCATACAGGCCAGAGAGGGGGCCACAGTCCTCTGAGACTGGAGCTGTGGAATGTTCTGGAAAGAGGGTGGATGGGAGCTCATGCGTACTTACTATTAATTTATTATTGTGCGCATGTGTAAGGTCAGAGGACAACTTTGCAGGATAAGTTTTCTCTTGACATCTCTTCTCTGGCCACGGAACACTCACCATCACCATCCCCGAATAAATAAACTGTAATAAAACATAAATTAAACACAGAAAGACAAAAAGAGCCACTCCGACCCAGAACCTATCACAGCCCCCATCAAGGACCAAGTTGAAATGACTAGAATTTCTCAGTGGACTCCTGCCTTCCAGCTCTAGGCTCATCTGGTGGTGTGTCTGGCATCCCTCACTCAGCCGCCTGTCTCAGAATCTGGTTCCTCTGTGTCATTACATCTACCCATAGTTCCTACCCTGCTTAGGGCAGTATACTACTCCCTTGCTTCTGCATTTAATTGTTGAAGGGCCCCTGGATTGTTTCAAGGTTGGCCCTGTTATTGAGAAAAGTGACACAGATGTTCTTCTGGGGTGAGACGGGTTTATAAGCCTGTCCTAGGAACAGAGATGCTGAATCATAGAGTGTGTGATGGTTGGCTTCAGGCTCCCAAGGTGCTTTGATTTATTTATGTTTTTGGATTTCACAGGGCCCCTCTGTCCTGGACTTTTATGTGTCTTTATCTCTGGGTATCCATGAGGTGATTTCTGTTGTCTCCCTGCATCTCCTTGTCTCCTGTACTAGTTCCCAGTTTGTCTCTATTTTGTCACCTAACACACTGGGACTTTATTGTTTGACAGTGTGCTGGTGATGAAACCCAGGGCCTTCTGTATGCTAGGCAGATGGTCTATCAGTGAGCTCCATCCAGAGTCCCTTTCTGGGGGATTTTAGGCAGGTGCTCTATCACTGAGCCACATCTCCAGCCCCTCACTGGGGGATTCTAGGCAGGGGCTCTACCACTGAGCCACGCCCCCAGCTGACAGTGTGCCTCTTGAGTGACAGGGAGACACTGAAACACACTCTTTGTTCTTCTGCTCCTCCCCTCAGGACCTCACCACCCCCATGGCTCCCCTGGACTTGGTGGGGGCTGTGCTCCTCCTGGGGGCACCCCACTGCTTGGGGGAGGCCACTCCAACCCCTTCCCTGCCACCTCCCCCAGCTAACGACAGCGATGTCAGTTCAGGCGGCTGCCAAGGTTCCTACCGCTGCCAGCCAGGGGTGCTGCTGCCTGTGTGGGAACCGGATGACCCATCACTGGGGGACAAGGCGGCAAGGGCCGTGGTGTACTTTGTGGCCATGGTTTATATGTTCCTGGGCGTGTCCATCATTGCTGACCGCTTTATGGCATCCATTGAGGTCATCACATCTAAGGAGAAGGAGATTACCATCACCAAGGCCAACGGAGAGACCAGTGTGGGCACTGTACGCATCTGGAATGAGACAGTGTCCAACCTTACACTCATGGCCCTGGGCTCCTCAGCGCCTGAGATTCTGCTCTCTGTCATCGAGGTCTGTGGCCACAACTTCCAGGCGGGTGAACTGGGCCCAGGCACCATCGTGGGCAGTGCCGCCTTCAACATGTTTGTGGTCATTGCTGTGTGTGTGTATGTCATCCCAGCTGGAGAGAGCCGTAAGATCAAGCATCTGAGGGTCTTCTTTGTCACGGCCTCCTGGAGCATCTTTGCCTACGTCTGGCTATATCTCATTCTAGCAGTTTTCTCCCCTGGTGTGGTTCAGGTGAGTAAAGACCAACACCCCAGGGGAGTCTGGTGGCTTGGAGTGTCTGCGAGTGTGAGTTTGTGTGTGTGTGTGTGTGTGTGTGTGTGTGTGCGCGCGCGCACATGCGCGCGCCCTTCTTAACAGAATCACCAGATACAGCTGTGCCAGTCAGATTCTGCACCAAAGCCCTGAGCCAAAGACAGCAAATCAGAGATGCAGGTGCAAGTAGAGAGCACTGTGCCCGCCCAGAAGGTAATTCCCAAGGCTGTGCAAGGGCTAACAGAGCCCAAGGTCCTTGTAAGACATGCCTCAGCTAGCCACATAGTTACCAGAGAGCACTTTTTTGCATAATTTATTCCTGACTTTGCAATAAGACATCTCTATTTGCATAATCACACTACACTTGCATAGGCCAGCCCCCCTCCCAGCCCCCTGTGTTCTGACAGTGCAAATCAATTTGAGTACTTGGTAAATTTACATAATATATCCACGGACTGGCATCCGTGGTACCCATGTCTGCATAATTTATCTCTCCGTAGGGCCAGAGAGACAGGCAGTTTGCATGGCTCATTCATTATTCATCTTCAGTTCAGAGTCAGTGTCGTTTATACTCCCATCCAATTGGCAGAGACACCAGCAAAGGCCGGTGTCCACTTTGCATAATTTATTTCCACACCGAGACAAACTCAAAACTTACAGCTGCCTGGCTCACACCCCAATTCCCACAATCCTCCACCTCTTACACATCTAGCATCTTCACCTGCTCCCCTGCCTGTCCTCAGCTTCCTTTACTACATTTGGTTAATTTATTTCCCACAATTCTAAAACCGCTGCCTTTATTTGCATAATTTATTCATGGGTCTGGCCTAATTCGTTCCTTCAGATGCATAATTTATTTGTGGTGCCCAAGACTCATTCATTCACGCTGCGCGCGATCTCTTAACTCCTGTCACTTAATAGATCCCGCTCTAGAAAGACCCAGACTGTCATCAAAGTAGAGACTGCGGGGATTATCTGAACATGAGGATTTATGCCTGTAATCCTAGCACTTGGAAAACTGAGGCAGGAGGATAGCTGTGAGTTTGAGTTTAGCCTGGATAACACAGGATGTTTCAGAAAAACAAAAAGGTGGTGGAGATGCAGCTAAGGGGTAGTTATTTTCTTAGCTCTCATAAAGTCTTGGGTTCCATCCCCAGTACAGGAAGGGAGAGAAGGTAGAAAGGAAAATGGGAGGGGGGAGAAACAGACACTACAGGATCAAAGTCTGAGAAGAGTTTACACCTAAACCATGGCTCTGACACCAAGCTTCCCAGCAGTCCTAGGGCACCGGACAGTTTTCAGGTTCTCCTCAAAAGGACAGCATCCTGGCTTAGGGTCCAAAATAGTCTTTGTGTGTATATGTGAGGTGTAGGTTTTCACGGCAGTGTGTACATGTGTACAGATAAAGGGGTCA
Source organism: Phyllotis vaccarum (assembly GCA_033318265.1). NCBI lineage: Eukaryota > Metazoa > Chordata > Mammalia > Rodentia > Cricetidae > Phyllotis > Phyllotis vaccarum. Next base: position 13,415,944 of record JARWLC010000018.1, read on the forward strand.
ATGTTGGGGAGTTTCTTCACTTGCTTGAGCCAGGTTCTCTCTCTCTGAACCTAGAAATCACTGATTAGCTAAACATGCTCGCCCTTGAGCTCAGGGGTCTTCCTGTTTCCATTTTTCCCAGCACTGTAATTAGAAATGAAACCCCCTCACCTAGCATTTTTCCTAGCATTCTGGGATTCAAACTCCGGTCCTAATGACTGCATGGCAAGAATGTTACCCAGTGAGCCATCCCCCTAGTCTTAAAGGTGGTTTTGAGAGGAATAGATAGATAGATAGATAGATAGATAGATAGATAGATGGATGGATGGATGGATGGATGGATGGATGGATGGATGGATGGATGGATGGGAGGGTGGATGGATGGGAGGGTGGGTGGATGGGAGGGTGGGTGGGTGGATGGGTGGATGGATGGATGGATGGATGGATGGATGGATGGATGGATGGATGGGAGGGTGGATGGATGGGAGGGTGGATGGATGGATGGATGGGAGGGTGGATGGATGGGAGGGTGGGTGGGTGGATGGATGGATGGATGGATGGATGGATGGATGGATGGATGGATGGATGGGAGGGTGGATGGATGGGAGGGTGGGTGGATGGATGGATGGATGGATGGATGGATGGATGGATGGATGGATGGGAGGGTGGATGGATGGGAGGGTGGGTGGATGGATGGGAGGGTGGATGGATGGATGGGAGGATGGATGGATGGGAGGGTGGGTGGATGGATGGGTGGATGGGAGGGTGGATGGATGGATGGATGGATGGATGGATGGATGGATGGATGGATGGATGGATGGGAGGGTGGATGGATGGGAGGGTGGGTGGATGTATGGATGGATGTATGGATGGATGGATGGATGGATGGATGGATGGATGGATGGATGGATGGATGGGAGGGTGGATGGATGGGAGGGTGGGTGGGTGGATGGGTGGGTGGGTGGGTGGATGGGTGGGTGGGTGGATGGATGGATGGGTGGGTGGATGGATGGATGGATATGAAAAAAGGAGTTTTAGACACTATGGGTGAGAGGTAGGGAGGGCCGAGTGGAGGAGATTTAAGAGCTGGTTGTGACCTAGCGGGCGGGGAGACAGAGAAGTGGTCTCCAGGAGCACCAAGGAGACTGGCTTTCAGTTCATACCAGCCCTGACCTCAGATGTCCCCAGTTGTTATGTGACTCAGGCAAAGCCCATACCCTCTCTGGGTTTCCATCCATGAAAAGGAGATGTCCTAGGTCACCGTAGAAAAAGAGGCTTGGTTCGTAGACCCTGAAGTCAAGTGTCTGGGTTCAAATCCAACCTCTGCTGAAACTCTCTGTAATCTCAGACATGTTCCTTTGTTTGTGGGTCTTTCCAGTCCTGAGTTTTCAGGGTTGCCGGTAAGGACAACTTAAATCATTCATCAAGGGAGACCTTGAATCAGTGTGCTGCGGCACATCCATCCCACACAGAGGAGTCTCATACAAGGGCCTCTGTGTATAAGTAATTTGTATTGAAGAGAAAGGGGAAAATAATCAGACCCGTTCCATTAGAGAGGCAGAAATCATGTGTAAGGCCTTACACATGATTTTAGAAACCCTAAAATTAAACATTAATGTTATTGGCATCTGCAAAATCACAAGGGAAAAATAGAAGAGATAAAACAGGGTTGATCGTGCATACCTGTGATCCCAGCACTCAGTAGGATCAGGAATTCCAAACCAGCCTGAGCTACAGGAGATCTTGAATAAAATAATAATAATGATAATGATAAAAACAAAACAAACAAAATCAGAATTGAACCCTGTATGCCAATGATTATAAACAGTGTCTGTCGGGACAGGAGTGACTGCTGTTCTGAAGGGATGTGGGCTTATTCCTATGGTGTGAGACTGTCCCTAGGCTTTACTAAAGTCACCAAATCAGGATCACACCCTCCTCCCCAACAATGATGGCACTCTTGGGGTTTCCCATACCCCTTCTCAAGGGCACCCTTGCTCCTGGGAGTTGACTAGATAGAGCCTTGGTCCCAAGGTAACCTCATCATCACACCTTTTCACAGTGACAGGTCTGTAAGTTGAAAGCCTTTCAGAAGAACCTTTTATTTACACTCAGGGAGGAAAATGAAGTGGGAGGAGCCTAGATTTTCCGCTGATTAATGGAGAAGCTCCAGGTCTGATGAACACTGGTGTGTGTGGCGGGGGAGGCATGCATGAGTGTTCTGCCCAGCTTTTGCCCCAGTGAAGCTGTGAGATCTCAGAGCCATCAGGAGACACAGCGGTTATGGATGGATCTTAAAGGATGCTATTCCAGGACTGGCAAGATGATTCAGTGGATAAAGGTACTTATGACATAGCCTGAGGGCCTGAGAAACTCCTGAAGGTTATCTCATCCCTCCCCCACTCCATGACAATACATTTTTTAAAAAGCACTTTTTCTCTCTCAGACACATTTGTACGGAACTTGGGAGACCACCTGATTGGAAATACTCTTCCGTCTTTTTCTCTCTACCTTTAATGAAAGAGAGCGTATGGGTATTTATGTGAAAGCCTTCAGAGTTGGAGAGGTGGCTTTAACAATGCATGAAGAATGAGGGCCTGGCTCAAGTTCCCAGCACCCAAATCTGTGGCTCAGAACTGCTTGTAAATCCAGTTCTAGGCGATTTGATACCATTTTTTGGCCTCCTTAGGCAACTGAGCAGATGTATATTCTTTCTCCCTCTGTGTGTGTGTGTGTGTGTGTGTGTGTGTGTGTGTGTGTGTGTGTGTGTATCAATTAATAATAAAATTTTTAAAATGAGGAAGAACCCAGGAAGTGGTGGCACATGTCTTTAATCTCAGCACTCAAGAGGCAAAGGCAAGGGGATCTCTGAGTTCAAAGCTAACGTGGTCAACAGAGCTAGTTCCAGGACAGTCAAGGCTACACAGAAAACCCCTGTCTGGAAAGACCAATAAAACAAATAAAGAAGAAGAAAATATAATCTTCACACCAGCTGGCACGTATTGCTGGATATTGCCTGTGTGTCCAGGGCATAGACAGGCTGAGTCTGTTGAACAAGATCATTGATAGTAAAAGGAGAATACTCTTGCCACTTACTATTTTCTTTCATACCAGAGATGGGATTGAGCCTAGGGCCTTACACATGAGAGGCAAACGCCTGGCCTCGGAGCCACCTCCCTAGTCCTTCAGTGGTAGACTCTAGGCAAACACTGCCACCAAGGCATTTTACTTACTTGTTTGTTTGTATGTATGTATGAGTGTTTTGCTGCATGTTTGTACATCACCCATGTGCCTGCTGCCTTCGGAGACTAGAAGAAGGTGCTGAATCCCCGGAACTGGAGTTGTGGATGGCTGCAACCCTCCATTGGGGTGCACCTGGGTCCTCTGGAAGAACAGCCAATGTTCTTAACCACTGAATCATCTTTCTGGATCCGCCCATTTTTTTCTGAAAGCTTAAAATAAAAAATATTTTTGAAAGTCAGACAATGGTGGCACACACCTTAATCCCAGCACTCTGAAGGCAGAAACAGGCAGATCTCTGTGAGTTCGAAACCAGCCTGGTCTACAGAGTGAGTTCCAGGACAGTCAGGTCTACACAGAGGAACCTGTCTAAAAAAACAAAATAAAATAAATATTTTCAAGGCAAGGTCTTATTATGTAGCCCCGGCTGGTCTTCAGTTTGCAGAGATCAGCCTGTCTCTGTCTCCCCAAAGCTAAAGGTGTGCACCACCACACCTGGATAAACCCTTTTAAATGTTTTTTTTATTTGTAGGGGACAAATGGATGCCAGAGGAGAAGGCAGAGGACAACTTGAAAAATAGGGTTCTCCCCTCGCACTGTGTGGGCCCAGTGAATGAACCTCCAGGTGTCAGGCTGGGAAAACATTTCAACACCTTCCCCAGGCTAGCCTAGAACTTGCTATCCTACAGCCTCAGCCTCCCAAGTTGCTACAGTCACCAAACTGCCACTGTGACCAGATCATTTTATCTCTTGAGCATTCCTCATGTGCCAGGCTGGGGACATCTGTGTCAGCTCCGGCTTAGAGGTGGCCCTCATTTACTGACCCAAGGTCATGCTATGCCATGCAATGCCATGATATGCTATGTTATGCTATTCTATGTTATACTATATGCTATTCTATATGCTATGCTATGTTATACTATATGCTATGCTATATGCTATGTTATGCTATGCTATACTGTATGCTATGCTATATGCTATGTTATGCTATGCTATACTGTATGCTATGCTATATGCTATGCTGTGCTATATGCTATGCTGTGCTATGCTATACTGTATGCTATGCTATGTGCTATGTTATGCTATGCTATATGCTATGCTGTTATGCTATATGCTGTACTGTGCTATGCTATGCTATCCTACACTAACCATGTCACGCTATGCTATGCATAGTATACCTTTTCAGGAATGACACATAAGTTATGGCTACAGATCTAGAGCCTCGGGAAATGAGTGTTGAGAGTCAGTCTTGCCCAGTCAGCTGCTCACACTCTGAGGAAGAAGAGTCTGCCAGGGCTGTAGTCACCAGTGGGCACGGGGAGATGGAAGGGTTGTGGTGATGAGAAAGCAGGAGTTCCAGATGAGGACAGGAAAAGAAATGGAGGGGAGAAGGGAGGAAGAGATGCAGGCTCTGACCCTGAATAGCCGGAACCACAAGTGCAAGCAGCCCTCACTTGGTGGTGTCTAAGAATGCCTCAAAGTCTGGCACACATACAGCAAGGTGTAGCACTCAATAGCTACCTGGATAAAAAGACCAGGAGTGAGTCGGGCACAGAGTACACACACACACACACACACACACACACACACACACACACACACACAAACACACAGCATACACGCACACCAATTCACACACACAAACACACACCATACACGTACACACAAACACACACCATACACACACACTATACACATACACACCATACACACAATACACACACACAAACACACAGCATACACACACACTATACACATACACACCATACACACAATACACACACACATTAATGCACACACACATACACACGCACACGGTGCCATTTGGAGATGCATACTTACTAAGAGGACAAAGAGGAAAAACTTTAAAGACTTTAAGGGGGGAAAAAAGACATAGAGACAAGAAGACCTAGGTAATAAGATTAAGTGGAAGGGAGAAGGGGAAGACTTAACACCCCAGCTGAGAGGGCTGGAGAGATGGCTCAGTGGTTAAAAGCACTGGCTGCTTGTCCAGAGATTCTGATTCACACCCATCTACAATGAGATCTGGCGCCCTCTTCTATATATACAGACAGAACCCTGTATACATAATAAATAAATAGAGATTAGAGCATGGGAAGATGGATGGGTGTGTGGATGCTTATGAGTAGGTGTGTGGATGGAGCATGGATATGTAGGTGTGAGTAGGCACAGGGATAGGTAAATGGTGAATGTTTGGGTAGACGCACAATGGATGAGTTGGAGGATGGACGGGAGGGAAGGATAGGTGGGTGGATGTGTGGGTAGATACATACATGGTTGGGCAGATGCATTGTGAATGGGTTGGATGGAAGTAGGGCATGAGCAGGTGGACACATAGATGGATGGAAGGCAGATAGGCGATGGTTGTTCTGTTAGTTAGGGTTATTGCTGTGGGGGAGGAAAAGGTTATTTCATTCACTATCTTAGTTACTGTTAACAGTTAATTGTTCTATTGCTGTGAAGAGACATCATGGCCAAGACAACCCTTTTAAAAGAAAACATTTAATTGGGAGCTTGCTTTCAGTTTCAGAGGTTTGATCCATTGTAATCATGGCAGAAGTAGACAGATGTGTCTGTATAGGTAGCCGAGAGTTTTACATCCTGATCTGAAGGCTGAAGGGGGGGGGTACTTGGTCTGACATAGGCATTTGAAACCTATAAGCTCACCCCTAGTTACACACCTTCTCCAATGAAGTCACACCTTCTAATCTTTACCCAAATAGTTCCACTAACTGGGGACCAAGCATTCAAACATGAGGCTAGGGACATCATTCTCATTCACACACTTACACTTCCAGATCACAATCCATCATCAAGAGAAGTCAAAGGAGAAACTCAAGGCAGAAGCTGATGCAGAAGGTATGGAGGAGTGCTGCTTACTGGCTTGCTCTCCCTGGCTTGCTCAGTTGGTTTTCTTATGTACTCCAGGACCACGAACCCAGAGGTAGCTAGTACCCACAATGGGCCAGCTCACATCAACTACTGATTAAGAAAATGCATTAAAGGTTTGCCCATAGGCCACTCTGGCTGGGGGTATCTTCTCAATTGAGGTTTCCTCTTTCCAAAGGACTCTGGATTGTGTCAAGTTGATATAGAACTAGCTAGCACAGATGGGATTGATGAATAGGAGGGCAGATGTGGGAGTGACAGATGGATGGGTTCATGGATGGATAAATGGTTGAGTGGACACATGGATAGATGAGAGTGTGGACAAATGGGTGGATGGATGGATGAATAGGTGGGTGGATGGGTGGATAAATGGTTTGAGTGGATACATGAAGGGATGAGATGGGTGGACACATGGATGGATGAATGGAATTGATGGATGGATGGATCAATCGATGGATGGGTGGGTGGGTGGATGGATGGATAGATGGATGAGATGGGAGGACACAAGGGTAGATGGATGAATGGATAAATGGATGGATAAGTGGATGGATGGATGGATAGGTGGATGGATACTTGAGTGGACACGTGCACAGATGAGATGGGTGGATAGGTGGGTGGACACATGAGTAGATGAAGGGTGGATGAGTGGGTATATATATGGATAAATGGGATGAATGCATAGGTTGGTGGATGTGTGGGTGGACACATGGATGGGTGGATAGCTAGACACATATATGGATGGGATGGTTGGATACATAGGATAGGTGGATGGATGGACGGATAGATAGATGGATAAATAGGTGAGTGAACACATGGATGAATGTGATAGTTATGTGTGTGGAAAATGTGAGCACAGGAAAAGCAGAAGTGAACAGAGATGAACAGGAGAGAGAAATGAGTAGAGGGCTCACAGCCTGCCGCCCGCAGGTATGGGAGGCGCTTCTGACACTGGTCTTCTTCCCGGTGTGTGTGGTGTTCGCCTGGATGGCTGACAAGCGGCTGCTCTTCTACAAGTACGTGTACAAGCGCTACCGCACCGACCCTCGCAGTGGAATCATCATTGGGGCAGAGGGCGACCCGCCCAAGAGCATCGAGCTGGACGGTACATTCGTGGGCACTGAGATCCCAGGTGAGCTAGGTGTGCTGGGCACAGGTCCTGCGGAGGCACGTGAGCTGGACGCCAGCCGGCGTGAGGTCATCCAGATTCTTAAGGACCTGAAGCAGAAGCACCCAGACAAGGACCTGGAGCAGCTGGTGGGCATCGCCAAGTACTACGCACTGCTGCACCAGCAGAAGAGCCGCGCCTTCTACCGCATCCAGGCCACCAGGCTGATGACGGGCGCAGGCAACGTGCTTCGAAGACATGCTGCAGATGCAGCCCGCAGGCCCGGAGCCAATGACAGCGCTGCTGACGACGAGGATGATGGCGCCAGCCGCATCTTCTTTGAGCCCAGCCTATACCACTGCCTGGAGAACTGCGGGTCCGTGCTGCTATCGGTGGCCTGCCAGGGTGGTGAGGGCAACAGCACCTTCTATGTAGACTACCGTACAGAGGACGGCTCTGCCAAGGCAGGATCAGACTATGAGTACAGGTGAGTCCCAGTACATGTGACATTAGGTCAAAGTGAATCCTGGTCCAGATGGCTCTCGGGTACAGGTGGATCCTGAAGGCAGATGGGTGCTGGTCCAGGCCGTGGGATCTCAGGCCTATGTTGGTCCCAGCTGTAGGTGTGTCCCAGGTTCGGGTGAGTCAGGTGTAGATGGGTCCTGGGCATGCCACATGAGAAGGTAGGAAACATGGTGCCTCCTTGGGCTGAGCCTCAGGACTGCCTTTAGTGTCTCCCTTCCCTATATCCAGATCTGTAGCATCAGTGTATGAATACATTCACTCATCATCCATTCATTAATGATCTAGTCAGCCTTCATTCTTTTGCTCCACTGAGCAACGCCTCCGGCCCCTCACTGGTAGATTCTAGGCAGGACTCTACCAAAGAACCACACCCCCAGCCCCTCACTGAGGGATTCTAGACAGGGGTTCTACCACTGAGCCACACCCCCAGCCCCTCACTGGGGGATTCTCTACCACTGAGACCACCCAAACTCTAGTATGGGAGGAAATGACCTCCTTGCTGCTTAAATGCATTAGAGTGTCTATTACATGCCATTACAGGTGATGTGTTGACGGAGCCACATCACATTGCTTTCCACCTTGTCTCAGTTACCTTCAGTTCTTGGTGCACAGGCACACCTTTGTAATGCCTACAACTTTATCAAGTCCTTGGCCAACTGGAGGACATGTGTTGGTCAAATGTCACATTTCTGCAGCTCCCCAAATGTATCAGACATCATTCTGGGGAAGACAAAGTTGAGATTTTTTTTCCTTTAACACTCACAAGTTATCCATACCCCTTATTTTCGGACCATGATGGATTTGGTTTTTGTTTGAGACAGGTTTTCTCTGTGTAGCCCTGGCTGTCCTGGAACCCACTCCATAGACCAGGCTGACCTCACACTCAGAGATCAGTCTGCCTCTGGCTCCTCTGGGATTAAAAGTATACACTACCATCTTTCAGCATGCTGTTTTATTTTGTTTAGTGACGTTTAGCAGAGTGGACATGGTGAATCTCCAGGACCTGCTTGCATTTCCCAGAGTCCCCATGGCATCCTTTGGTATTATCCTCTTCCTTTCCTCCCGTGAATCCAAAAGTACACATGACACTGGAATGCCACATCTCAATGGCTTTCTTCACTGGGGGTGTTTCTTAGACTTCCCATTACTTTTCTGTTCCCTTATCTCTCCTCCCCTGTTTTCATATGCATGAGTGAGTGGCATGGTATATGCATCTGTGTGTAAATGAATGTTTGAGTGTGTTTCAGTGTGCCTGTGGTGGGGGGGGGTGCATGTGGTGTTGGGAATCAGCATGATCCCTTCTCCTTCTCATTCATGAGACAAGCTCTCCCATCAAACTTAGAATTTGTGGATACAACTAGTCTTTCTAGCCAGTCTGCTCCAGGGATCCCATCTCCACCTGCTGAGTCTGGAATTACATATGAGCCACTATGCCCATTTGGCATTTATGTGGATCTGGGAATCTGAACTCAGGCCCTCCTGCTTGTGATTTAGACACATCTATCACTGAGCTTCCCACAACACTCCATTTGAAGTTAGGCCAGGTCCTAGAACCATCTGCAATTTGAGTAGGCCTCATATTTTCTCCAAAAGAGGGGGAATTGTGTGCACCTCTTGCCTCCCTGCTGGAAGCCAGGGAAAGGGAGCTGCAGCCTTGGTGCACTTTACAGGTGCACAGTGCCTGCTCCTTTGTTGCTGGTAGGCTCCAGTCTGATTGTTTGATAACAATACAGCTATTCACATGTTCTTCTATATTCTTAGTTGGAATTTCAAATATCTTATTTTAGAATTCCCAAGTCTTTGCACTTAGATTAAAAGAAAAATCTACTGTTGCTCAAGCTGGTCTGGAACTTTCTATATAGCCCCAGAGTGCTCCTGAACTTCTCATCTGCCTGCCTCTCCTGAGTGGTAGGCTCAAAGGCATGCATCACTATACTGAGTTTATGCAATCCTGGGGGTGGAATCCAGAACTTCATGGCTGCTAGGCAAGTGCTTTACCAATAGAGCCACAATCCCAGCTTGTAGAGTTCTATGATTTTAACATTAATGTGAAAACATCGCAAACATCACTAGATAATTTGTTTTATTTTGCTTGAGACTATCCTAGATGGTCTAAATAGCCCAGGCAAGCTTCAAACTGGTGATCATCCCGCCTCCACCCCCCAGCTGCTAAGATTATAGCTCTGAACCACCTCACCTAGCTAAATTTCATTGAATGTTTCTGTTTGAACTCAGCACCCTCCTCAAGCAGTGTTGCTATTAGCTCTGTTGTACAGCTGAGACACTGACGTTGGAGGTCGCACAATTGGATGTATGATTGAATTAAGCTCACAGCTGGTCGATCTAGTTTGCTGGGAGCCACCAAGGACAATGTCTGTCAAGGCAAGGGCTGCAGTAACCAGGACCCCTGCCCCTCTTTGTTGATCCTGCCACTTAGTTCTAGGAACCTGGATTCCCTGTGTCTCTCTCATCAGGCTGGGATTCTAGAAAACTTTTATATGAAGTTAGTGATAGTAATGGTGGCTACCATTTGCCAGTTCCGGAGCCCCCATGCAAGGTGGTCTGGTCCCCCATCTGCAGACTTTAAAATTCATTAACATCCCAGTCCTCATGGGGTGTGACATACCTATAGAGCCTCTGCCTAGAATCCCCCAGTGAGGGGCTGGGGTGTGACTCAGTGGTAGAGCCTCTGCCTAGAATCCCCCAGTGAGGGGCTGGGGTGTGACTCAGTGGTAGAGCCCCTGCCTAGAATCCCACAGTGAGGGGCTGGGGGTGTGCTCAGCTTTTGGAGTTTTTTGTTTGTTTGACTTTAATTTTTAGGTTACACTTTTTAAAATTATTTTTGTTTAACTTTATGTGTATGAGTGTTTTGCCTGTATGTGTATCTGTACACCATATGTATGCTTGATGCCCACAGAAATCAGAGGAGGGCATCAGATCCCCTAGTATTGAAGTTATATAAATGGTTATGAGCCAGTGTGTGTGTGTGTGTGTGTGTGTGTGTGTGTGTGTGTGTGTGTGTGTGTTGGAAATCGAGCTCAGGTCCTATGGAAGAGCAACCAGTGCCCTTAACCACTGATCCAGCTCCTAACTTACGCTTCTTATTTGTATCTGTGTGTGTGCGGTAAGTGTGCATGCGTGGAGGTCAGAGGACGATTTATGGATGGAATACTAGCTCTCCGTTCATGAGTCCCAGAAATCAAACTCAAGTCATCAAGCTTTGTGGCAATCACCTTTACCCACTGAACCATCTTGCTCGATTCTGTTTTATATATTTATCTTTAATCAGAGGAAAAACAAGGTCTGTTCCAAAGTCCCTAAATCTCTGCTACTCAACTTTTGGTATCAGCACCACCCACAGCCCCTAGAACCAGTTACAAGCACAGAATCTAAAGACTGAGGAACCGTGTACCACACTCCCACTTGAGTGGATACTAAGGGGACCCTAAGGCCCATCCTCGGGGTTAGAGAGATGGCTCAGAGGTTAAGAGCACTGGTTACTCTTCCAAATGACGCGAATCCGAGTCTCATTATCCAATCAGGGAGGCGCACAACCACAACCGAGTATCTCCAGCCCCAAGGGGATCTTCTGGCTTCTGTGGGCACTGCACACACATGTGCGCATAACAGGGCTGGTACCCTCTGGTTCTCTTCCGCAGCGAGGGCACGCTGGTGTTTAAGCCGGGAGAGACGCAGAAGGAGCTGCGCATCGGCATCATCGACGACGACATCTTTGAGGAGGACGAGCATTTCTTCGTGCGGCTGCTGAACCTGCGTGTGGGCGATGCGCAGGGCATGTTCGAGCCCGACGGCGGCGGGCGGCCCAAAGGGCGGCTAGTGGCGCCGCTACTGGCCACCGTCACCATCCTGGACGACGACCACGCAGGCATCTTCTCCTTCCAGGACCGCCTGCTGCACGTGAGCGAATGCATGGGCACCGTGGATGTGCGCGTGGTGCGCAGCTCAGGCGCGCGCGGCACCGTGCGCCTCCCATACCGCACAGTGGACGGCACAGCCCGTGGCGGTGGCGTGCACTACGAGGACGCTTGTGGAGAGCTGGAGTTTGGCGATGATGAGACCATGTGAGCGCGGGTGGAGAGAAGTGGAGCCTGAGGGAGGGAGGGAGGGGCGGGCGGGCGGGCCTGAGGAAGGGTCCTGGCTGAGAGTAGGGTGGGCCAAAGTAAACCTGACTTGAAGAATTTCCCCAAAGCGGGCAGTGGTGGTGGCACACGTCTTCAATCTCAGCAGCACTCAGGAGACAGAGGCAGGCGGATCTCTGTGAGTTCAAGGCCAGCCTGAGCTATAGAGCGAGTTCCAGGACAGCCAGTGCTACACACAGAAACCCTGTCTTGAAAACAAACAAAAATTAACATCCCTGAGAGGCAATGGGGTGGGATCAAGGTGAGGGGGTTGCTGAATAATAGCTTTGGCTTGGTGCTGAAGAATGATTTGGCTAGGGATGGGCAGGGTGTGGGAAATACTCTCTGCTGGGAATTAGCAGGGCCAAGATGAATGGGGTCTGAGAAAAGACCCTGCCTGGAGGAAGGGGCGGAACTGAGGTGGGCAGGGCCTGAGAAATTTAGCTGAACGATGGGATGAGGCTGTGGCTGGGTGTCCACTAGATTAGATCGGCCCTGTGAAATAGACTTGACTGGAAGGTTGTGCGGAGCAGTGAAGACGGAGTGGAGGGTGCATACTGGTCCTGAATACTGGTCCTGCCTGGGCGCAACGTATACCCTATAGATGTGCATTACAAACCCTGCGCCCCGGCACCACCTCAGAGTCCCTGGAGGCCCCGAGTCACCTCCCCCGCGCCTGCCCGTCGCAGCCAGCTTCTCCGCGCCCGCCGCCCCCGCAGCGGCTGGTTCCCTCCTCCCGCCACCCACGCGCTCCCTCCAGCCTTGGGGCCTCCGCCTCGCCTTCATCTGGCCGGTGATGGCTCTCCATCCCTCAATTTCTGACCTCCCAGGCTATGCCTCTTTGGGATCCTGGCTCCGTCGTCAATCTCTCACTCACTGCCCCGGGTTATGCTCTCTAGTCATGGGCTCTGCACAGCTATTCACACTTCTCTTTAGGGCGTGGGGGGGGGGGGGTCATGTGACGTCCGCTTGGAGTGACCAGCTCTATCAGCATCCCTAGCTCATCTCCCCAAACTCAAGATGCCGAAGGAATGGCAGAGTTGTCTTTATGGTTCTGGTCCTTCTGATTGTCTAACCCTCTTCCTTCCTGCTGCTGCAATCTCATGGACCTCTCCTCCCCCATACGGCTTCCCCAGCCTGGGACACCCTCTCTCCTCCCCCACCTCCCGCCTCCGCCCAAGCTTCCAGCTGTGGCTATGGGAGACTAGAGAACAGGAGGCTAATTAACGTTTGGGGAAACACATCCTTCCTCTGACGGGCAGGCGCTAATTAGAGGAGCTTTGAAGCAACAAGGCTAGAGTGGAGGCCTGGGCAGGATCGACACAGAGACTAGAGGAGTCAGAGACTTAACAAGGAGAAGGAAGAGGACAGAGAAAGGGTTGAATGTAGGAAGAGACTCAGCCCAGAGAAGCGGGGTCATCGAGAAATAGGAGATAAGAAGGCAGAGAGACTGGCGTCTTAGTGGAAGGATGGAGTGGAGTTCCCGGATCTGAGGGAGAGTCACTGGGAGTAAGGATGTTTTCCTAGGATCTCAGGATAACCCTCCCCTATAGTCCTCCCCTTGTCTAGCTGGAGTCTCTCTAGAATTCTGGGTTGCCCGTCAGAGCATTGATGGACGTAGCCGTCACCAAGCATCAGCTACTGTGTGTTGGCTGTTTGCAGGATGTGTAAGAGAGTGCGTTGCAAAGTGTATTCCACCGTGTCGGTGTGTCACTTGTGAATTTGAGGAGCGCAGTGTGTCTTGAGAGACCCCCTCATCCAACCCCTGCTCCCAGATGTGGTGCTTCAGAACCGCGGACAGCGCCCCAGCACTCCTGAGGCCCGGCTGCCTCTGTACAGTATTTGGAAACCCAACTAGGCATGGTGTTCCTTGCCTGTAATACCAAGGGGGTGAAGCTCGAGACTGGATGATTGCCATGAGTTGCAGGCCAGCCTTGGCTACAGTGTGAAAACTGGTTTTACAGACAGAGATGGGGATGAAGCCGAGTTGGAAGGGTGTTTAGCAGGCCTGAAGCTCCGAGGTCCAGTCTCAGTAGCATTGTAGCCCATATTTAATCCCAGTGTTAGGAAGGTGAAGGAGGAGGGTTAGGTGTTCAAGTTCATCTTTGTCTGTGCCTCAAGTTTGCGTTTTTATTTACTTATTGGTGTGTGCATAATGTTTGTGGAGGTGTGTGTGGTACAGCCCGTATGTGGAGAATGGAAGATACCTCTGGGGAGTCTCTTCTCCTTCAAGCATTTTCATGGATTCTATGGATCAAATTTAGGCCATCTGCCTTTCAAGGGAAGTGCCTTTACCCACTGAGCCATCTTGCCATCCCTTCAAATAGAGTTTGAGGCCAATCTGGGCTTCCTGAGACCTTGTCTCAAATAAATAATTTTCAAACCCAGAGAGTGGAGGTGGATGTCTGTGCCTACATGACAGTGTCTCTGTGTGCTGGGTGAGTTCACTTGCAGAGATGTGTTGATTGAATTATTGCCTGATTAGGAATCTCCTGCCTGATTGTGTTAACTTTATTTTATTTGGGCACCACTGGAAAACCAAAAAAGAGGAAAGAATACAGACAGAGAAGGGCCAAGAGAGGCAGGGGCATGGAGACACAGAGAAGGGCAGGGAGATGACAGTGGACAGAGAAACTGACATCCAGAGAGAGGCTGAAGGAAATCTAGACGTAAAGAAAGGAATGTAAGCCTGGAGTGATGGTGCATACCTGCCACGCCAGAATTTTAGAGGCAGAGGCAGGAGAATAGTGAAATTTTAAGCCAGTATGGCTACCTAGAGCGTTCCACAGTGATACACTGTTTCACAAAACCAAAAAGTAATTAAATCACAAAAGATCAAGGTCCATAGAGGAGCATTAGTAGGGTCCCACAGGGTGACAGTGTCTGTCTCAGGCTGTGCTGGGGGTGCCTCTCAAACGAACAGGCATCTGTTCCCTGAGATCATGCGCTGCAGGGGGATGGCTGGGCGGATGGCTGTGCATGTGGGCGGGTGACTGGTGGTGCTTCCTCTATTGGTGACTGCGTGGGTGGGGTGTTTGTGTGGCTGGGATCTGGGGCCAGGCCTTATGGGGCTGGCTACATACACTGTTCCTCTAGCCAAGAGTTGCTGGCACCTAATCTGTGAGCATGCCTTGCTGTGGGGCTTGGATATTGCAAGGAGGGGTAGGAGGTGTGTGGGTTCAGTGCCTTAAGAGGACAGGTAACATTGGGCTATTCCCTGCCTCACCCTGGTTACCATGGGAACAGAGAGGGGGGATGGGCACATTAGGCTGATTTTCCAAATGTGGTCAGGACGGAGGGTGGGAAGCTGCAAATATTTTGTACTAATAGGTATAATTAGTTAATTGTTTCCTTGTTTCCTCCCCTCCCCTCCTCTCCTTCCCTCCCTTCCTGTAGCTCAGGCTGGATTTGATCTCAAGTAGTTGAGATTACGGATCCAGCTTTTTAATGTGTGCATGTGTGTGTGTGTGTGTGTGTTGGAGGGCAGAGGACAACCTCAAATGTCATCCGCAGAGGCACTGTCCACCTCCTTTGAAACAGATTTCATTGGTCTGAAGCTCACAATTATTAAGCTAGGGGCTGACCTGTCTTCACCCCCACAGACATGTCACCTTGCCCCAATTTTTTTTTTTATGTGGTTTCTGGGGATCGATCCCCGGCCCCCATACTGTCATAGCAAGGGCTTTATCAATCGAGCCATCTTCCAAGATCCTTCCAGGACCCACCTTCATTCATACATATTATTTAAGTCTTTGGGGTTAGGGTTGTTTCCAGCAAATAGGGACAAAATCATGTATCTGTCCTGGGGTGGTTGCATTTTGATAGAGCCGCTCCTAAATTCCACCAAGGGCCAATAGCATCACCCTGAGGTAGCTTTGGGGTGGGGGAACATTATATATTTTTTTTCCACCTGTGCCTCTACCAGGAAGACCCTTCAGGTCAAGATAGTGGACGATGAAGAGTATGAGAAAAAGGACAATTTCTTCATCGAGCTCGGCCAGCCCCAGTGGCTTAAGAGGGGCATCTCAGGTGAGGGGTGAAGAGGTGGCTATGGGAGAAGCAGGAGACCCAGGGTTGGGGGCCCCCGGGGGGGCTCGCGAGCCTGAGCTTTGAGGAGAAGTGAGTCTCTCATTGTGTCCCTGTCTCTGTCTCTCCCCAGCTCTGCTACTCAACCAAGGTGAGTGAAGGGACCTCTGGGTGCGGAGGGGAAGGGCCACTGGAACCACAGGGGTGGGCTTAGGGCAGGTCGAGGGTGAGAGGTGGATTTGGGGTGGGTGCAGCTGGGATTGGGGAAGGAGGGGGTTGTGGAGTCCAGAGTGACATTTTAATCAAAGTTGGAAGAAACTGAGTTATTATGAAATCAGATCTGAGCTTGTGGCACGGTCTATATGAATCAGGTTTGGCATTGGTTGGGACAGGGTTTGGGTGGGTTTGGGTTATGAGATCCATCTTCCCACTAGATCAAGACAAAAACTGAAACAGCGGTTGCTATCGGGGGTTGAGGCGGGATTAGATTAGAACTGGAGTCGGCGTTTATGCAAAAGCTGAGGTTTGGGATTTGAGAGGATGGTTCAGCACTAAAAGCACTTGCTGTTCTTCCAGAGGACTCAAGTACAGTTCCAGTACACATACTGGGTTGCTTACAACCACCTGTAACTCCAGCTCTAGGATATCTGACACCCTCTTCTACCACCTCACACACCTGTATGTGCACACATTCACAAACACACACACACACACACACACACACACACACATACACACAGTTTTAAAAATTGAAAGCGGACATTGGGATTTGAGAAACGTGGGTTAGAAGTGAGGTCAAGGGAGGGTGAGGATAGCTCAGTCAGTGGAGTGACTGCCCAGTATGCACAAAGCCCTTGGTCCCATCCCCAGCACAGGGGTGATGAAGGCCTGCAATCCTTACACTTCAGAGGTGAGGGCAGGAGAATCAGAAGTTCAAGATCATCCTCAACTACATAGATAGAGAGTTTGTGTGTAGCCTAAGCTATCAAAAAACAAAACAAAACAAACAAACAAAAAAAAAACCTCACCAACTTGGTAGTCCATGCCTTTAATCCCAGCACTTGGGAAGGAGGCAGAGGCAGGCAGACCTCCATGAGTTGGAGGATAGCCAGGTATATATAGAGACCCTGTCTCAAAACAGACACCCTCTCCCCCCAAAAATAGTCAAGGTAAGAAGTTGGGGGTCAGTGTGGCAGTAGCTTGGATACAGTAACAGTTTAGAAGCAAGATCTGTACTGTAGCAGACAGCTAGGATTAGCCTGAGACTAAGATGTATAAAGAAGTCACAGTCATGCAAGCTGCTGTAACAAACAGGCCTAACAGTGCCTGTTTGCTACAGTAACTAGCACATGCTTGCTGTAGTACTTTGTTGCTTAGGCAAAGTTTGTGAGTTTTCCTTTGGAGCAGGTGGGTTTTTTGTTTGTTTGTTTTTTCTGGTGTGACCTTTCCATCCTCTGCCTCCACTTGACTTTATTTTGTGTCTCTGGATCCCCTGCTGCTTCTAGGCAAATGGGCAAGAAAATCCCAAGGATTACAGGGGAGGTCCTGGAGGCCCATCCCTATTCTATTGCTGTAATTCAGTCACATGGCCATGCCCTGCTGCAAGGAATGTTGGGAAATGTAGTCCACCTGTTTGTCCACAGACTTGGGTGAACCTGGAGCTGTCTCTGCCACATGGCTAAGCTAATTGCTAATGATGTTATCCAGTGGAGTTGGGAATGAGGCTTAGGGCTGGGTGCAGGGTGCAGGACTAGAGTGTGATTCTAGAGCAGCATTTGGGACCAAGCTTAACTCAGCCACCCTATGAGGTAGATATGATTACTGTACCCATCAAGCAGATGTAGAAAATATGGAACAGAGAGGTTAAGGCACTGCCTAAGGTCACACAGCCTCCACCATGTGAACCCAGAGTCCATTACTAGACTGAGCTTTCATTACATTACTGGGCCGAGGGAGCAGGTGGTCAGAGGGAGCTGGACAAGTTCACTGATGTCCCAGAGACAACAGTTAGTAAAGTCATTACTGACCCTGTTAGGCATGCCTCCCAGACATCTAACCTCCACCTCTCATGCTGCAGGAGATGGAGACAGAAAGCTGACTGCGGAGGAGGAGGAGGCTCGGAGAATAGCCGAGATGGGCAAGCCAGTTCTTGGGGAGAACTGTCGTCTTGAGGTCATCATCGAAGAGTCTTATGACTTTAAGGTGACTTTTCTGGGCCTTCGCTTTCCTGGAGCCTATAATGAAACATGTCGGGGAAGGGTGCGGCTCAAGAAAGGAACGGCATGTTAACCTCAAAGTTGGGGACCACTACGGAGTCCCTGGGTAGTCTCCAGGGCCAGCTTCAGCACTGGACAGTGGACAGCACATAACTACCTTCCTGGACTGGGCACGTGGGCGTGATTCGCAGCCCCAGAGCCTCCCCATCGCACCAACCTGAGGCACTCATGGGTAACAATTTCTTCCTTCACTCTCTCTTCCCCTAGAACACGGTGGATAAACTCATAAAGAAAACAAACCTGGCCTTGGTGATTGGGACTCACTCGTGGAGGGAGCAGTTTTTAGAGGCAGTCACGGTGAGTGCAGGTAAGTTAAAGGGGCCCTTGAGAGCCGAGGGAGGTGATGGAGAAACCAAGACGCAAAGGTACAAGGAGGTGATGGGGGAGGGGAGGATGGAGAAGACAGATGAGGACCAGTTGACGGGCAGACAGCAAGCATAATCATATGGAAGCAAAAAAGGAGGAAGTTGAGGACACTGCAGTGGAGGACCAGCCCAGGTTTTAACCTAGTAGCATCAGGAAGTAAGGAGATAGATAGGTGAATGGCAGCGGGCGGCCCCCTGACAACCCTGGGCTTTTCTGTTGCCGTGGAGACAGTCACCAGGGCACCGGGTTTTTTCCCACCTGCGGCGGTCCTCACCCTTCCTTAGATCGCCTGCGGACCCGCAGCGCCCTCGTGTGGCCAGAGACACAATGACTACTGGATTCACAGATTCGATCTTGGAAATTCACACAGGGTCCTTTGCAACACATATGGGGAAATTGAGGCTCAGATTGCGGAAGAGATGACCTAAAGTCTCCCAAAGGGTTTATAATGATATCTGGAGCTGTAACTCAGGGCTGCTTCCCATACATAATATCAGGTTTCCTTCCGGTTGGCCTCAACTGTAGGAATTATGATTAAAGAAAACGCCGGGCAGAGAAGATGTCTCAGCAGGTAAAAGGTGAATGCTGCCAGACTTGACAATCTAAGTTCAATTCCCAGGGCTCATGCAGTAGAGGAGAACAACTCCTGCAAATTTTTCTTTGATCTCTATAGACACAATAAGCAAACAAATAATTAAATGTTAGAAAAAGAAAAGAAAAAAGAAACGGTTGAATGCAGTTCAAAGTCATGGCTGCGGAGACATGAGGCCAGCCTAGAGAGCAGTTGGCACAGACCTCTGAACCCACAACTTTTAATGTGTCTGAGGGAGATGGAGGATTAGCTGGAACAGCACTGTCCCTGTCCCCATGGAGTTCACAGCACAGTGAAGAAAATAAACATGTCACACAGAACAGTGACAACCCAGTGGGTAACAGACATAGGTGGAGAGACCCCAAGAACCCACATGAAGCTCCTGACCCAGCCTGAGGTAAGGGAAGGCTTCCTCAAAGGGACCATGCTAAGTCCTTGGCTGGGGACAATAGTGTACAAAGTGGGGGAGGACAGTCACGATGCTCCTGGGTAGAGGGTGTACAAAGGATGGAAGTCTGGGTATTTGAAGGGAGCACCAAGGACTTTTGAGTATTTGGAGATGGTGATTTACCTTGGGATATGCAGAAGGCATTGGTCATGAGGTTAGAAAGCAGCAGAGTCAGGATGTGGGGGCAGTAGTGAGCCATAGTGGAATCTATGAGCAGAGCTAGAACCCTTCCAGCCTGAGATTGTCTGCGCTGGCCTCAGCTGCCTTACTACGTACAGTTCAAGTACCAGAAGTTCAGCAGAAAACCCAGTCACAGAATGACTGCAGCTCACCGAGGATTGTCATTTAATGTGTTTGTTTGTTTATATATTGGTTTGTTTGTTGAGACAAGGTCTTGCGTAGTTGCGGTTGTGGAACTCACAGATAGCCCCCTTCTTCTGCCTCCCAAGTGCTGAGGCTAAATGTATGTCCCGCCACACCAGGATCTGGCTCCTCCTGCCTTTCCACCTTCAGCTTTTGTCTTCATGGTTGCTGAAGGGCTGCGGCACCTCCGGGTATCAAGTCCACCATCCTCACAGGAGCAAAGAGAAGCTAGGGGAGCCAGAAAGGGCAGAGTTGTCTTCTGAGTTTTCGATTTTCATTTCTATTTCCATTTTGCTTGTGGTTGGAGCTAAAAGTTTGGTTCTCAGAGAACCAAGAAGCCACAAGTCCCACTTGGATATGTACAAATTCAAGCATTTCTTTCTTTGGCAAGCCTGTGGTTAAGTAAGTTAGAACAGACAGAACGGGATGTGACTAGAGTCCTCCAGCAGGGGTGGGGGCACTCTGCAAGTGTTTCTTAGAGAGAAAATGTGAGGGTTTGTGGTTAGTCCTGACAAGTAGTTCTAGAATGCAGCAGCTGGCCTAACCTTCTTCCAGTTCCACCTCCCTGCCCACTGCCTGGTGCCTGCTGGCCACTGGCCACCTCCCTTATCAGCACCCTTCCAGCTATAATGCTTGGCACACAGGAGTCTGCTCTTTTTTCCCCACTCATCGCCTCCTGCTTATCAGCTCAGGATGAGGAGGGCTCCAGATGCCTCTGTGCTTTTCAAACCACACAAATCACTGGCTGTTAAAAGCCGGTCAGGTCACAGTAAGGGACAGGTTGGGCCTTTCTACAAAGCTCAGAAAATAAACATGTACAGGGCGCCTGTACCAAGGGAGCTAGGGCATTTCAGAACCTCTCCTTTTGTCTCATTGCCAGAGAGAGAGAGAAAGAACCCACTATTACAAAGGATTGTGGGAAAGTATATATTTTAGCATTGCTAGAAGTGGGGGATTCTGGGAGAGTGAATATTTTTATCCGAGGATGTGGCTGTTGCTAACCTCAAAGGATTCTGGGAGCCTGGCTAATTTTAGCTGGGTATTTGTCTCTGTCTTGCTCCTAGAGACTCCGGGAAAGCCAGTGTGTTTAGCTGACTATGGAACCTTGACATTTGGTTGCTTGGTGGTGCCAGGGATGGCGCTCAGATCCTCTCACTTGTGAGATAGGCAGTCTACCTCTGAGCCAAAACCTCACGTCACTGCAGTGACTCCTCCAAAAGTGAATATTTCTAGCTGTACAGATGGCTGTCCATGGCTCTGAGGACTTTTGAGAAAATGACTATTTTTAGCTCAAGATATGGTCATCTCTAGCAGTCAGGGTTTGTGAGACAGAGTACTTTTAGCAAGAGATTTATGGTTTCTTCTAGCTTTGAGGGGTCCTGGTAAAGTAAATAAATTTATCTATCCCAACATGCCCTTGGCTGCAAGGAATGCTGGGAAAGTAAGTATATTTACCTATATCCAACGTTCTCAGCTGCAAGGGATTCGGGGAAACCGTATTTACTTAAGCTTAATATTTATTCTCTTAGCTGCAAATCTGAGAAGGCAAATAAGTTGCCCTTGGCCCAATACTCTTAGTTGCTAGGAATTCTGGGAAATTACATTTACCTGGGTCCAACACTCTCTTAGCTGCAAGGGATTCTTAAAAGTATTCCTCTCAGAGCAACATTCTCTTAGCTGTAAAGCATGCTGAAAAAGCAGCTCATTTGAAACTGTCTGGAAGCCAGACCCAATGGAGCTGTGTAAGCAAGGAAGTCTGAGGCATGGTGTGTGCCCCAGCTGGGTCATGTGCCCACAGGGGACGAGGAAGAGGAGGAGGACGGGACTCGGGAGGAGCGGCTGCCATCCTGCTTTGACTACGTGATGCACTTCCTGACGGTGTTCTGGAAGGTTCTGTTCGCCTGCGTTCCTCCCACGGAGTACTGCCATGGCTGGGCCTGCTTCGGTGTCTGCATCCTGGTTATTGGTCTACTCACAGCCCTCATCGGAGACCTGGCCTCTCACTTTGGGTGCACCGTGGGCCTCAAGGACTCAGTCAACGCTGTGGTCTTCGTGGCCCTGGGCACCTCCATCCCTGGTAACACCCTGGGAGGCGGTTCTGCAGGACAATATAAGAGGGCCAGGGAGGGGGGCTTTGGGTGCAGTGTGTGGGCTGACCTTGTCCCAGAGCAAGCCAGGCAGGGTCTCCAGGGACTAATGTGAGGGAAAATGTTAGAAAGCAGACCTGGGTTCCATAGGAAGAAGGAGAGGCCATCACAGGGGTTGGGGTGGACTTGGGGGGTTCCTGGAAAGCCTCACAAAATCCATCATTGGAGGTGGAGCCATAAAGACAGGTTTTCCCCAGATGAGTTCACAGATCCATGTGGTAGGTGGCGATGGCTCCCAGAGTGTGTGTGTGTGTGTGTGTGTGTGTGTGTATAGATCTGAGAGGAACTTGAGAGAGTCATTTCTCTCCTGCCACAGTGTGAGTTTCATGGATCATCTACCTGCTGAACCATCTTGCCAGCCCAACACCCGGCCTTTTACATGAGCACTCGTCCAAATTCATATTCTTATGATATAGCCAGGGGGGGCATCTTACCAGCTCATTGTTTTGGTTTTTGTAGCGGGTCTCAGGTAGCCCAGGCTGATCTCAAAATCACCATGTAGAAGAGTCTTGCCTCTAATCCTAATCATTTTGCCTCTACTTTCGAGAACTTGGATTACAGGCGTGCATCACCACATCTTTTTATTTTAGATAGGGCCTCAATCTATAGTCTCAGTTGCCCTGGATTTGGCTACATAGCCCAGACTGGCCCAAACTCATGGTAATCCTTTGCTTAAGCCTCCGAAGTGCTAGGATTGCATGTGTGCACACCACCCTGGCTGAAGCTCTTGAGTTTTAACTCAGAAGTGAGTAGAGTTGGGTCAGTGAGGGTGAACATGCCACAGAAATGGGGCAGTGTCCCTAGGTTGGAATGCTGTAGTCATGGCCAAATCAACCCCAACAAACCCGGAGGAGGAAGGCACCGCTTGACAGGTTGGAATAGACTCCGTTCCTTCATCATCAGGAAGTGCACGTGTGGGAGAGGTGCAGCTGTTTCCAGAGAGGGTGTGTTGAGGAGAGGGATGGACAGCAGCAAGCCCTCCAAAATTAAAAAACGGACCCCATCACAACAGCACAATGCCAGCCTCACAGAAGGACACGTTTAAGTAGGCAGTGGGATTATACAAAAGTCCCAAAAGAGTGTTCCACAGACAGTGGAGCCAACTGCATGCAGACAGATCCCACGGGAAGTAGGCGAGGGCTCGGAAGCCTTACACAGCCCCTCTCACACCTGTGTCTTGTCCTCGTAGACACGTTCGCCAGCAAGGTGGCTGCGCTGCAGGACCAGTGTGCGGATGCGTCCATTGGCAACGTGACCGGCTCTAATGCAGTGAATGTGTTCCTGGGTCTGGGTGTGGCCTGGTCGGTGGCCGCGGTGTATTGGGCGGTGCAGGGCCGCCCCTTCGAGGTGCGTACAGGCACGCTGGCCTTCTCGGTCACACTCTTCACCGTCTTCGCCTTCGTGGGCATCGCAGTGCTGTTGTACCGACGACGGCCACACATCGGCGGCGAGCTGGGCGGCCCGCGGGGACCCAAGCTAGCCACCACCGCGCTCTTCCTGGGTCTCTGGTTCCTTTACATTCTCTTCGCCAGCCTGGAGGCTTATTGCCACATCCGGGGCTTCTAGGGCCCTAGCCACCCGCCGTGAGGGGAGGGGACTCGATGACATTTGCTCTTGGACCCACCCCGTCTCTGTCCGGACTAAACCCGGGCTCCCTGGGACTACTCCTCACCAATCCTCTTCCTAGGGTCAGCCTTTCTTTCCGTCTGGATCCCATCCCTCGCCTCCCTTCTCCACGGGCACCCTCTCCTGTCCATCCCTTGTAAGTTACATCTGAAATCCCAAGCCAGGCACCCACCCACCAGACACCATCTTCTCTGCCTCCCTGGACATCCAGCCCAACTCTGTTCTCTGGTGTCCCCTTCCCCAGCCACAATCCTCCATCTTTGCCCCTGGACCTTAGACTATCTCCCCAGGTAACTCAGAGGGAGGCTGTGCCATCCCAGGATGCCACCCATCCCCGCCCTATCCCCAACCCTTAGGGAGTTTCCTGCAGTCCCCAGGGGAATGAATAAGTGGGTGTGTGCTGGGGAGTGGGTAGGGCACGCACTTTTCCTGACTTCTCCACCTAGAGGCTTGGAGAGGGAGGAGGGACGCTTGAGTTTCTGTTCCCCAGGCTCAGCCGGAGGAGGCACGTCTTGAACCCACCACTTCTGACATTCCAGCGCCCTACTCGCCCTCCACTACCTCTGAGAGCCCAGTCACGCCTTGGAGGGAGGGGCCTGTGTGTGTATATAGTGTGTTTGGGGGAGGGGGGGGACACGGGAGGGTGCATGTCTTGGGGGAAGGGGTGTCGACAGACTTTCCCTTTTCGAGAGGGCAGCACAACTCACTCAGCCTTGAGAATCTGCTTAGCGGAGGAGTCTGAGTCCAGCCGACCTCCCGTAACAATATTCTAGAAGGATCGACGAAAATACTCTAGAAGGTTCATTTTTGCCCTCAGTGCCAGCCAATCCGGGCAGGACCCTCGAAGAGGAGACCGAGGGTCCCAGAGGACCAATGCTACAAGCCAGCAAATGCTGCCACATCTCTGCCTGTCGGGGGGCGGGGGTGGAGGGGAGGGTGGGTGGGGGTCTGGGTGGGCATTTTTAACTTTGGGGCCGCACATCTGTTGGTAGGCCACCTGCATTTTCTTACTGTTGATGTTTCCTGCCCAAAAAGACATCCTTGGGGAATGGGGAGTGCTGCCCACTCCTTGTGACCCCACCACCCTCATAACCTGCTTCCCCTAAGTTATTATTAT
Organism: Phyllotis vaccarum; assembly: GCA_033318265.1. NCBI lineage: Eukaryota > Metazoa > Chordata > Mammalia > Rodentia > Cricetidae > Phyllotis > Phyllotis vaccarum. Next base: position 13,440,803 of record JARWLC010000018.1, read on the forward strand.
TATTATTATTTTGCATTTTCTCGTCCAGTTGTGCATTGCACCCATTACCCACTTCCCTTCTCACTCCGACTCATCATCACTCGCTGTCCTTTCTCTGTGATTTCTGTAAAAATTGCCATAAAACTTTGAAATTCTGCCTGAACAGTCCTCACGTGGGAAATTGGGGTGCAAGAGGAGAGAGTTGATAGCAGAAGTCTAGGCAATAGGAGACAAAGTGGCCAGTGCTTCAGAGTGTGACCTGACAGCAGGACGCAGCCCGCGCTAGCCACACTCAAGGGTTATCAGAGCATCCACTAGCCACGCCCCTACCCATCCACCACAGGCTTTTCGTACCTTGCCCTACCCACCAGCCATGAGTCTAGACCTGATTGCCACGCCCCCTCACCAGCTTTGAGCTTCTGCTGGCCACACCCCACTCACCAGCCACACACTTTTATTAGGGTATCGTGGGAACGCAAAAGAGGAGGATCTTAATTGCCTAAGCCAGAAAGAGCTGAAGTTGATGGGGTTTCCTAAATAAAACAGGCCACTTTATCAGAATCATGGAACAGGACGGATGTGTGTGCATGTGCCTGTGCACATGGGTAGATTCCAGGGAATAAGCACAGCCAAAGTTAAGGTGTAATGGACCTGTGAGGCAGTAGCTTCTTCAGGTTGCAAAAAGTAATGAATGGGAACGGAAGACGAGCTTCCTGCAATGGGTGGGAAGCAGAACCTCAGAGGACCAATTACGAATCTTTTATAACCACAATAAGGGGCCTTAATATTTAAAAGCAAAGGGGTGCGTTAGAAGAATCTTAAAAGGAGCAGACCAGCAATTGATGTCAGCTGATTTATATATTTTTTACTTGTACGAGTACCTGAATACATGTATGTTTGTGCATCATATGTATGCAACGCCTGCCAAGGTCAGAAGGTGCCTTTGAGTCCTTGGAACTGGATTTACAGGCAGTTGTGAGCCACAATAGTATGCTGGGAACTGAACCCCCGTCCTCTGCAAGAGCAGTCAGTGCTCCTAAAGCTCCAAGCCAGCTCGCTAGCCCCTGATCATGTTTTCAAGCCTTTCTCTTGACCTCTTGTGATCCCAGCAGTTGGAAATCGGGAACTCAGGCAGGAGAAAGGGGGTGGAGGCTGGACAGGGTGTGTTGAGGGGGTGGTGAGAAACGGGTGACTAAGATGGTGAATCAGGTCAGTGAGAATTCTGCTGAGGAAGACCTGGAGAAGAAGGCTGGAAAGAGGTGGGGGCTGAAACAGAGGGGAACTTACGGAGAAGACCTTGGAGTGACCATGTTAGGGACAAGAAAGGTGCAGTGCCCCGGGGCTGGGTGAGCAGAGGCTACAGTAACCGGACCTATAACTGTGCCAAGTGTAGCTTAGGTGATGCACAAGGGGTCTCCAGCCCCAGAGCAACAGGCAGAGATCTAACACACCAACCTTAACAGGACCCACCATCTCCTGCTGGCTGAGCCCAACAGGAAGCCAGAGGTCCGTGCTGATTCCAGACAGTGCAGGGGGCAGATCTAGGGAACACAGGACCAGTCAAATACAGAAGAAACTGGAGGGAGAGAGATCCAGGACCTTGTGGCCCTCAGGAGAGGAAACTGGTGGTGGCCTGGGGGGAAGATTTAGGACTGGTCAGCAAGTCAAGGTTGGCCTGAACTACCCAGGGGGTAATAGAAAAAGTACCTCTGGTTTCCCCAAAATTGAAGGTGTGCATGGAGGATGAGAGACAGGGATAAAGGGAAAGTCGGGTAACAAGAGGGCTTCCAAAATCTGCCTTGAAGGGTTTGACGCAGGGCTCGGGGACATTTCAGCATTAGGATGCAACCAGCAATCCCAGCACTCTGAAGGCAGAAGCAGGAGAACTGAATTCCAGGCCAGCCTGAGCTACAGAGTGAGGGAGATCTTATCTCAGAACCACAATAGGGTGGGACTTCAGCTTGGGTGATATAGGGCTTGGGTCTCATTTCTAAAGCCCTGGGTTCAATTCCCAGCACCGCACAAAATCAGTTATTGTTTTCCATAATCCCAGCACCAGGGAGGTGGAGCAAAAAGGGTCAGGAGATCTTGTCTAACTTGGGCTATGTGAGAATCTCTCTCTCTCTCTCTCTCTCTCTCTCTCTCTCTCTCTCTCTCTCTCTCTCTCTCTCTTTCTCTCTCTCTCTCTTGCTTTTTCTGTTTGCTTGGTTTGTTGGTAGTGGTAGTTTTTTGAAACAGAGTTTCTCTGACTCCGGCCATCCTGGAACTCACTCTGTAGACTAGGCTGGCCTTGAATTTAGAGACTTGCCAGCCTCTGTCTCCTGTGTGCTGGGATTAAAGACATGTGCCACCAATGCCAACAAGAATCTTTTTTAAAAGAAAACATTTGAGCTTTGTTTGATCTCACTGGAAGAAGCTTGGTGAGGTCTGAGTCAGGGTACAAAGCATGGTAGTAGAAATGGGCCTAATCTGGAGTGAGTAGAGCTGGAAACTGTGTCAAGGTGCATAGACCTCACTTTAGAAAACTCAGAGAGAGAGGGGGAAGTGGAAGGCATTGGAAGCTAGAGGGCCCTGAACCAAGACTTCTGTCAGGATGCTCCCCACCAGGTCCTCAATGGAGGCTGGTCATGCCCCAAGGCTATGTCTCTAGGTTTCCTTCAATAACGCCTGAATCCCACTACATCACAGAGTCTCCTTAAACCCACCAGCAGCCATTTCCCCAGAAGAGGAAACTGAGGCTGAGAGAGGTGCAGCATTTTACCCAAGGTCTCATGGTAAGGAAGGGTGGAAATGAGATCTGGGGTACAGAGCGACAAGGAACAGTTCCATGTTAGCAAGAATGAATGAGTGCAGTGGAAATGTTCCAGAGGGACATGGTGAGTGTTAGAGCCCCTGCCTAGAATCCCCCAGTGAGGGGCTGGGGGTGTGGCTCAGTGGTAGAGCACCTGCCTAGACTCCCCCAGTGAGGGGCTGGGTGTTGCGCAAAGGCAGAGCGCTTGCCTCCTATGCAGCAGCTCTCATCCCTAGCACTCCAAAGTACAGCTGATTGGCAACACCCATTTATCTTCCTGGGAGGCAACATCATTGCTGTCAAGTTTCTAGTTGCTCCGTGATGTTCCCTCACCATCTACAAATATGGATTCCATCAGGGGCCCCTTCTGCAAGGTGCATGTTTGGAACTCAGGCCCCTACTGGGATCTGAATCACCTGCCAGACACATTAGAGGCTGAGAGAGTGTGTCTTAGGGGTTCTCTCTGGAAAGAAAGCTCCTCTTGGGCATGTATGTAAAAGGCAGCTGGACACAGGATAACAAATAGCTGTGTCCTCTCATTCCAGATGAGACACAGGTCTGGAAAGACTTGGACATGAGCAGAAACCTTCCTAAAATCTATGTCCTACAAACATTCATCAAAGTCTGATGCCAGATTAAACCACGATGTCAGATGGATTACACTCCCAAGGGACTGGGGGCAGGGGATCTGTTTCAAAGATTCCATAAGCTCCCATTTTCACATCCCCTAATTCCACCCCCCCACCCCCCCCACCCCCGCCTCATGGCATCTGTCCGTACTGACCAGTCTCCTTGTGACACTCTCTTAATTAAAAGGTCCCTGGCGATGGCACTTATGGTCCACTTGGATGGTTAATTTTTTTTAATCCCCCAAATTTTAATTGGATACATCTATAGATTCTTTTGAGGTCATGTTTGGTGACAGTCTCAGGTTCTGAAGACTGTAGAGTGGACATCTGGGGGTCATTATTCATCCTGTCACTGTCTTAATGGAATGCATCTAAGGGGTCTCTCTCGTGCAGAGCTCACCAAGCCAGATACCTGCCTTGAGGCTGTTTCCTGGGATCAAAACATGCACCAGTAGAGGAAGCAGAGTGGCGCATGAGGCTCACATGAGGCTCAGTAGTTAAGAGCATGCAATGCTCTTGCAAAGAAACCAAGTTTGGTTCCCAGTACCTGTATATGTCAGAAGGCTCACAACCACCTGTAATTCCAACTCTATCGCCCTCTTCTGGCCTCCCAAAGCACCTGCACTCAGGTGCACATGGTCATACACGTATACTTTAAAGTATAATAATTTAAAAAATAGGGGCTGGAGGGATGGCTCTGTGGTTAAGAATACTTGATGATGTTGCAGAGGACTTTGTAGAGCCCACATGGTGGCTCACAGCAACCCATAATTCCTGTTCCAGGGGATCCAGTGCCCTATTCTGACATCCCTGGACACTAAGTTCACACGTGGTGTATATACATATAGGCAAAACACTCATACACATAAAATTAAAATAAATTTTGTTTTGTCTTTCAAGATAGGGTCTCACTGTGGTGGCCCTGGCTGTCCTGGAACTCGCTCTGTAGACCAAACTGGCTTGAACTCAGAGATCCACCTGCCTCTGCCTCCTCAGTGGGATTAAAGATGTGTGCCACCACCACCCAGCTAATATTCCTTTTAAAGAAAGACTCACGAGACACAAGAATCAGAAAGCTCACAAAACAGGCATCTCCCCTACTTGGTATACAAGCAGTGAACAGTTGCCAGGGAGAGATGAGACTCTTCAAGTGGAGCTTCCTGCATGTTGCACAGGGGACTCCAGAGATGTAGTTTTTGTGAGTTGATATCCATTCTTGGGTGATCTGTTTTGTTGAGGCAGCTGTCTGAGAGTCATCCAGACTCCCAGAAGTAACCCCTAAACTTACTAGTTTACCAAGCTGCATGTAGATAAATGAACTCCTTTCTCTGGGCTGGCAGTGCCTTCTGTCCATCTATGATTTGAATAGAAATAGTCTGCCCTGTAAGAGTCCTAAAACAGAGCAGCCAACAAAGCCAGGAAGGAGTTAGGGCATCTGTCGTGTCTGGTCATCAGCCTACCTGTGCCTCCCATTGTGCAGGCACTAAAAGGCTGTGGCGCTACACCCAGTGTTCCACGTGCTCCTCTTCTGGCTAGACTACACATTTTCCAAGTCCTCTACTCTACTCTTTGCTCCAGATTTCTATGAAAATCTGTCTAAAAGCAATAACTGTGTCACAACCTGAATGCTATGCCGGCTTGGAAGTCCCTCTACCCGATTGCTTAGTCTGTTGCTTTTGTTTCCAATTTGCTTTCTACTTATGCAATAAACACTATTACCAGAACCAACTCACCAGGAGGAAAGGGTTTGTTTGGCTTACACATCCTGATCACATTCCATGACTGACAGCAGGAATCTGGAGGTAAAAGCCATAAAGGAGCAATGCTTACTGGCTTGCTCAGCTTCTCTCTCTCTCTCTCTCTCTCTCTCTCTCTCTCTCTCTCTCTCTCTCTCTCTCTCTCTCTCTCTCTCTTTCAAGGTGAGATTTGTGTGTGTGTGTGTGTGTGTGTGTGTGTGTGTGTGTGTGTGTGTTTGTAGCCGTGGCTGTCCTGAAAATCACTCTGTAGACCAGGCTAGCTTTGAACTCACAGAGATCCTCCTGCCTCTGCCTCCAGAGTGCTGGGATTAAAGGAGTGTACCACCACTACCAGCTTCTTTCTTTCTTTCTTTCTTTCTTTCTTTCTTTCTTTCTTTCTTTCTTTCTTTCTTTCTTTCTTCCTTCCTTCCTTCCTTCCTTTCTCTCTTTCTTTCTTTCTTTCTTTCTTTCTTTCTTTCTTTCTTTCTTTCTTTACCTTTACAAATCAAATGAGAGACTTCATTTTTGCTTCTTCAGTAGCTTATGAGAAATGGCAGTCACCTTGACAACAGGCCTGGTGTCTTTGTCCCATTGAGAAGCCAGAATTTTAACAGACCCGGTGAATCTTTTCCCAGAGTGTGAGAGATGGTGGCTGGCCCCAGTGCTGCTGTGATCACAAAGACATCAGGGTCAGCACCTGGAAAGGCTGCTTTCTTACAGCCCAAGACCACTTACCTAGGGGAGGCACCACACACAGTTGCCGCACCCTCACATCAATCATCAATCAAAAAAACGCCCGCACAGACTCTCCTACGGGACAATGGGGTGGAGGTATCTTCTCGACTGAAGCTCCATTTTCCCAGATGGCCCTAGCTTGTGTAAAGTTGACAAAGCAAAACAACAATGTGATACCCTTAAGCTCAAACTCTGTTCTCTGTTCTAGTCTTATTTCTGCTGCCGAGATAAAACAGCCTGACCCAAAGCGACTGGGGGGGGGGGGGATAAAGTTTATTCAGCTTACACCTCCAGATTCCAGTTCATTATTGCAGCGACATGAAGAAGGAACTCCGTGCATCACACCCAACGTCAGAAGTGGAGAGAATAAACACATGGACCCTTCCTTGTTGGCTTAGTCTCAGCTAGTTCTCTCTCTCTCTCTCTCTCTCTCTCTCTCTCTCTCTCTCTCTCTCTCTCTCTCTCTCTCTCTCTCTCTCTCTCTTTCTTTCTTCTTCAAGATGGGCTTTTACTGGGTTGTGAGGCTCTGGCTGTTCTGGATCTCAGGCTGTAGACCAGGCTGACCTCGAACTCAGCGAGATCTGTCTATTTCTGCCTCCTGGGTGCTGGGATTAAAGACTGTGCCACCACCGCCACCACCCAACTTCCTTTCTTATACATTCAGAACCCTCTGTCTGGGGAATGGTGCAGACTGAGATCATCCCACCTCACATAACAATAATGACAACACCCACAGACATGCCCACAGGCCAACCTCATCTAGTTACTCAATCGAGGCTCTTAAAAGTGTTTAGATTTATTTTATTATTAATGTGTATGAATGTTTTGTCCAAATGTATGTATGTTACAATAAGGTTTCCTGGTCCCCGATGGCCAGAGGTCCAGACCCACAGACCTGCAGTGCCAGACTGCTTTGCCGCCCGCTGCTGCTTAGTCTCCTAAAAATGATTCAGAGGCTTATATTAATTTTATGGTTTTTGGTCTATGATTTAGCTCACCTTGCTAGCTTTCTCTGTCATCTTAACTCAACCCATTCCCATTAATCTATCCTGCCACGTGGCCCGTGGCTCACCTGTTTTCCTTACATGTTGCTCCTTTGGGCGGCTGGCTCAACCTGTTCCTGACTCTGCCCTTCCTTTCCTACCTATTCTGATTCCTCACCTACTTCTATGGTGCTTGTCATGGGCCAAAACAGCTCCTTTATTTAAAGACTGACATCCACAGCATACAGAAAGACATTCCCACATCATATGTATGTGCACCATGTGCAAGCTGAGGCCCTTGAAGGTCAGAAGAAAGCATTGAATCCCCTGGAACTTAAGTTGCAGACAGTTGTGAGCCACAATTTGAGTGCTGGGACTCGAACCCAGGTCCTCTGGAAAAGCGACAAGTGCTCTTAACCACTGCTCTTCGCCCTGAAAGCTCTTATTTACTTATTTATTTATTGGGTTTTTTTTGAGACAGGCTTTCTGTGTATATCCCTGGCTCACCTGCCTTGGAACTCACTCTGTAAACCGGGCTGGCCTCAAAAACGTATTTATTTAAAAGAAAAATAGAGTCTGCCTCCCACTACTTCTGTTCCAATTTCTCCTCCATCTTTCCTCCAAAATTCATATGTCCTTTTTTTCCCCATCCCCATTCAATGCTTCCTCTCTACCTGGAGCACAGATGGCCTCTCAGACGGCCTGTTATTGAAGGAATCTGTTGGTCTCTGTCTCCATCTGTCTATCTCTCTGTCTCTGTCTTTCTGTCTCTCGGTCTGACTCTGCCTCTCTGTCTCTGTCTATCTCTGTCTGTGTCTTTCTGTCTTTCTGGCTCTCTCCACCAGAAACCATCTATCGCCAGCACCTCTTCAGGCAGGAGTGGGACGTCATGCCCACCTCCTCTCTCCATGTTGGGATTTTGTTCAGCCAGATCTTGTGCGTGTCTTGCGCGTACTGTCATAACTTCTGTGGCTTCACACATGCAGCTTTCCTGTTGTATCTGGGAGACACTGTTTTGTGGTAGTCATCCACAACCTCTGCCTCTTACAGTCATTCCCATCTCTCTTCCACCAGGATCCCTTGGGTGCTCTTATCAAATGATCCTAGGTTGTGACAAATAGATAATTTAACAAAATTAACCAGTGCTGGGGGGTCATGGCACACTCTTTTAAACCCAGCACTTGGGAGGCAGAGGCAGGCAGATCTGTGAGTTCAAGGTCAGCCTGGTCTACAGAGTGAGTTCCAGAACAGTCCGGGATACACAGAGAAACCCTGTATCAAAAAACAACAAAACAATATAAAAATTAACCATCATGGCCTCCCCCAGAGCCTCAGGGCATGGATAAAATGTGTCAAGCTCTTCTTCATAATGGAACACAGTGGGCTTTGGCCCAGTTCCCAACAGAACCCCCGTTCCCTTCTAAGTCCAAATTTTTACTGACATTTGCTCCTTAGAGCTTACGCCCGTCACCTACTGACCCATGCCTACAGTAGAACTGCAGGGCTTCTCCAATTTCTCCTATGATCCTCTTCCGAAGGCTTAAGAACTCCTTGCCCAAGCTTGCTCACAACATCTCTGGTACCAATTTTTCATATTAGTTACTTTTGTATTGATTTGTATATGTATGTATATATATATATATATAATATTAGATAAATAAAAAGTGGGATGCTGGGGATATGAACTCAGATCTTCATGTTTCATAGCAAGTTCATTACTGACAGTTATTTTCCTAGACCTTCGGTCCCGTTCTTTTATGATCTTCAACCTCTTGGACCAACCAATCTATTTGAACTGGCTGACTGACTTAAATATTCACTGCATTTTAAGAGCATCCTCCCAGAACCATCAAGGCTGGCATTTAGCCACTGGCTAGGTACACAGGCATTGCTGATGGGGCACCTACAATGAGCCATCATAAAATGGTGTCTTTCCTTCTATCTCCTCTAACTTCTGAGTCATGCCTGGTCACCATCATCAGCTGAGCTCATCACACACCGGCCGGGATGCGCACCGCTGGGACCTGCAGAAGGGGAAGGAAAAGTTAAGGCCATGTTGGTGAACGGGTACCCACGTGGGTCATGCACGGGTCTCCAATCTGCTGGAAGTGTGCAGAATGCTCTCCAAGTCCCCTACCAGAGGATGGGGACGTTGAGATGTCACATGACACCTCTCTGGGGCAGTGGGAAGGCTGATGCTTCATAACAGTTGCCCTGGAGTCCGTGGGGATCATGGAGGGCCTCTGTTATGGCTTCCTTGCTGAGTTGGGAAGACTTACCAGACCTCCTTTCAGTAGAACTAAGGGTATGGAAATGGAGAGCCCCCCACCCCAGAGGATTAGACATGATTGTGACAACCCCCCAGCCTCCGGCTTCTGGTCTCTCCATGGAGCCTCCTCATCTCCTGAGAATTAAAGTCAGACTTTAGGGAGGGACTTCAGAGAAAGTAGAAAGAACGGGATAAGGTTCCGAGCCTCGGGGTACTTCAGTCCGCAGATCACCCCCAAGGTGCCTCATGCATTGTCCTGGCCCCATCTCTTTCCCTCAGGGTTCCCTGCTCTTTCCTCCTTTCCCTTGTTTGCCCAGTGTGGGGGGGGATATATGACCCATGATAGAAATTGGAGTCAGAAGGGGAGAAACCTCACCTTCCCAGGCAGAGTGATGACCCAGAAAGAGAAGGGAGCCGAGACAGGGCTACAGACTAAGACAGAGCAGTTAGGTAGTCACGGGGTCACAGAGAAGGAGGAAAAAGAGGAGGGGAAGAGGACATTTGAGCCATGAGACTGAGTGAGGGGGTCACAGCAGGCAGAGGGAGGAAACCAGGGGAAAACAGAGTTGAAGAGAGCAGAGTGGGGGTGGGTGCCTGGGGCAGACAGCCGCCCCCTCCTGCCCTCCTCCCCCAGGGTCAGGCAATGTTCCTTGGGACTGCACAACCGTGGCTAATGGAATGATTGCTTGGTAGGGCGGGAAGGGAGGGCAGCAGGTTGCAAGTGACAAAGGAGCTGCCTCAGCCACCGCGGCTGTGATGGATGGCCAGGCCTGTAACGAGGAAGGCTCCCGAGATAAATGGTTTCTTCTGCTGCAGCCAGGCCAGGCCAGGAGGACCTAGAGTATAGAAAGAATCAGAGAGGCAGATGGCAGATCTCAGAGAGGGAGACACACAGAGAGGGCCGAGATCCCTTGAGCATCCTTGAGGGTTGTGGTGACTCTCTGGTCACAGCCTCCACGGTTGGAGCCCAGGTGGGAGAATCCTGCCCAGGAGGAGGCTGAGCTGAGATTTGGGGAGTCCCATGCACTCACTGATGGCTGGTGATGGGTGTAGTCTGGGGCTTTCCTTTGGGTGAAGTGGGGTCACACAGCATCACTTCCAAGCAGCCACACAGGCGAAGGCCAGCACAGATCCCAAGCTCCATCCAGATGCATGCACCATTGTCCAAACACCACCCTCCCAGAGGAGGACACCAGCCAGAAAACACTGGCTGCCAACAGCCCATCCTGTCCCAGGGAAAAAGTTTCAATTTCATGGTAGGGAGGCAGCCCATATCAAGTTGTCCAGAGCTCAGAGGAGGCCAGGCCAGAGAGTGTGCATGCCCATGTATGTATACGTGTGTTTGCACATGTGCATATCTATGAATGTGTATTAGACAGACTGGGGACTTATGAGCCTTCTTCCTGCAGCCGCTCACCTCTCCCATCAATTTATCACACAGATATTCCCATTTTTTTTCTTTTCCCATCATCTAGTCACTGTCATTAATTAAAAAGATTCATGCCCATGAGTCCCAGCCACTGTTCATCGCTCGGAGCTGTTAGATCCTCCTGTGCACAGAGTAAGAGCAGCTGGTTCTGGAGTTTTTGTAGGCACACACCCCCTCTTAATTCTGACACCCACCCCTCCCTTCTATTCTCTGTCTACTCCTTCCTTCCTTCCTCCACCTTGGACTGAGTGAGGCTGCACCTTGGCTCACACTCACCTTCTGAATCAGGCATAGCAATGCACTTGGGAGACTGAGGCAGGAGGATCGTGGCTTGAGAACAGCTTGACTTGACCTCCAAAGACCCTGTCTCAAAAGATGGAGGTGGGGGGTGGAAGCTGAAGAATCAATCTGACTGTGATGTCACCTGTCGGTGACCTCGAAGAGTCTGAGGCAGGAGGATCATGCATCAAGGTCATCCTCCACCGTCTAGAGAGTTAAAGGTGAGCCTGGGTCCCATGAGACCCTGTGATCCCCTCAATCCAAAAATCACCTCCCATGAGGAAAAAGATGATTCCACCAAGACACAGATCAAGGCTGTGGCCCCAGACTGCTGGGTCCCCCTCCACGAATTTCCACCAAGGACTGTGGGGGAGGAAAGCATAGTGGGAAGAGCAAGGCAGACAGGATACATTTACACATTTAATTGAAAGTTTTTTAAATTTATTTTTTATCCACAATACCTCTGTCAGGGGTGGGTATGTGTGGCCAGACTCCCTTCCCCCAGTCACAGACTTCCCCAGGGGGAGTAGGCCCCCCTACTCAGTATGATAAGCCCACACTCAGGCAAGGTCCCCTGAAACCCGAAGCCCCAGCTTGTTGCAGAAAAAGAAATGGATATTGAAAAGAGTTTATTTGTCAGGATCTGTGGGTATCTGGAGTGACAGAGAACAGTTGGGAGAGAGAAACAGACTCTGGGAGGCTAAGATGCTGAGCCCGGAGAAGAGGCCCTCCAGGGGTTGAGAAGAACCAGACTTCTGGCTCTGTTGGTCCTCCTTCCTCAGCCCCCTACAGTCCGTTTTCCGTCTCATAGGAGCCACCACAGCCCCACCCACCCCTCACGCTTAGGGCCCACCCCATCTGTCACCCCTGCCGTGGCTTTTTATTTCCAGCAGAGAAGATGAAGGAGTGCCAGGCGCTGTTTATGGGAGTCATAAAATGCACCTCCAGCTAGCTCAGCGGGGCTCACACCATCAGTGAGTGAACAGGCAGGCTCTCAGGCGCCTCCGTGCTCTGGACCATCTCTCTGGGATTCTGCTTCCATGCCTCCAAGTTGTCTGTGTCTTTCTCAGTGTCCCTCCTGCCTTTCTTCCCGTTCCTTCTCTTCCTGCCTCCAACCCCCACCCTCCTCTTTCTCACTGGTTTTGGGAGGCAGAATATTACTACATAAGCAGGCTTGTGTTCAACCCGTAAATCCTCCTGATTCCTCTGCCACACACCCCTGGCACAATTACTTTTGGTCACTGGAACCAGACTCCAAAGCTTATCTTGCAGCCCGGCTAGCAGCTCATTAGTGACCAGACCCACGATTCACCCTACAAACACCCCCACCCCAGGTTTGGAGGTCCTACCCATTCCCTGAGAGCAGCTGAGGGGGCTTCATTTAGGCTAAGGACCTTTCTGAAGGCAGGGCTCAGATGGATAACAACACACGTCCCTGAGGGATGCTCCACCGACCCAATTCTTTGCCGCTTTGGGGACACACAGACATACACGGGTGCCTCGGGGCCGACAGCACCCTTGTCCCCCAGGGGAGGCAAAGGACAGGACCAGAGCAGGAAGACAAACTGAAACCTAAGTTTAGTTCTCTCCTGCACCTCGTTTGCTCTAATCCTGTCTCGAGACAGGGGAAGACGGAGAATGACAGCGAGGAGGGGCAGAAAGCTACAGCCGACCCCTGGCGGCCAGGCAGAGGGAGAGCACGGAGGAGCTTAGCCGACCGAGAGAGAGGGTGGGGACCCGGGGAAGCTCCAGACACAGGACCCCGCGAATCTGACGTACAAAGGCCACGGCCAAGGTGGGATGGGGGGAGGCCTGGAGCTCAAGAAGGGGAGAGGAGAAGAAAGGAGACAGCACAGGGGGATGGAGGGGAGGGGGAGGCAGGGCAGGGGAGGGAGGAGGGAACTCAAAGGAGGGGAGGGACCAGACCGGAGGGGACGCTCCGGAGGAGGCCCAGCTCCGGCGGACAGCGGGTTAAGTGTCTCCGCGTGAACTTCCGGATGTGACACAGGCCCGGCCCGCGCGGAGCGGAGAAGCCGCCGCCGCCCTCGGCCGCGATCAGCCGGTCTCGGCTGCTCGGAGACCCCGGCACCCGGCGGGGACCTCGGGGACCTCCCGCCGCGATGAGCCTCCGGCCGTGACCGCCGGAGCCCAGGACAGGCGGCGCCGGCCCATGGCCCGGAGGGTAGGTAGCCGCGCCCGTCCTGCCCTAAGCCCCCCTCTGCCCCTAAGCATCCCCTTTTTGCCCCCCCTCTACCCCCCTCTATCTCTCTCCGTCCTCTCTCTCCCACACACTGCCCCCCCTTCCCTGACTCACTCGGGGTCTCTTGGGTCTTCCCAAACCCCTACCCGCTCCACTCCATCTTCCTTCTGCCTTCTTCCAAGCTTCTGTTGTCTCAGACCCACCCTGGGGTTGGGGATGGGACATTTTACTAAGCTTTTAACAAGAGACGACTCTTTGGTCCTCGAGAGGGGAGAGAATGGAGCCCCGAGGGCAGGGAGGGGTGGAGACATGAGGACCCCATCTTTTGGGTTCTTGGCAAGCTATAGGGAGCAGGTGAATTCACTTCGGGTGTTAGAGAAGTTAGCCAGGAAGCAAAAGAGAAGTGACAAGCCACACAGGTGGACGAGTACAGCCAGGCTAGCCGGAGCACACAGGACCCTCTGCCTCCTGTCTGCAAGCCCTTTGCCTCTTGGAGCTCGGGTCTCTCCACTGCTAAAGACAATCCTTGACCTGGAGATCAAGGGTCCCGCTGCTTTGGTGATTGGTAATTCTGTGACGAGAGAATCCAGAATTCTGCCCCCCCCACCCACACACTCATTTCTGTTTGGAGCTGTTTGCATGGTGGAATGGGGTTACCCTCCCCCCGAATGTATTTATTGACTGTTGTCAGACCGTGCCAAATGTCTTTCATTTCCTTATTCATTCAATTCCTACTTGGCATTAGATTCATTTGCTCTGTCTCCCAACACCCCCCCCCGTGTGTGTGTGTGTGTGTGTGTGTGTGTGTGTGTGTGTGTGTGTGTGTGTGTGTGTTTATCTCTGGCAGTTGGGGGTGTGGTGCTCTGAGCCTGCATGCTGTGGAGGGCATAGCCTATGGCATATGTGTGCATTATGGCATATGAGTGTGTATGTAGGCTGTGTGTATATATGGGTATGGTGGATTTACATGTTGAATGTGATAAGTTGTTAAGACATTCTGAGGTGCATAGTTAGCTGAGTAGTGGCTCACATTTGTAATCTCAGCACTCCAGAGATTAAAAGGCAGGATTGCTCTGAATTCCAGGCAGATAGTAAGATTCTATCTCAAAAACAAGCAACACTGTCCTAGAATCCTCCGGTGAGGGGTTGGGGGTGTGGCTCAGTGGGAGAGCCCCTGCCTAGAATCCCCCAGTGAGGGGTTGGGGTGTGGCTCGGTGGTAGAGCCCCTGCCCAGAATCCCCTAGTAAAGACCTGGGAGTGTGGCTCAGTGGTGAAGACCCTGCCTAGGATGTACCAGGCTCTGGAATCCAGTACTAAGTGTACTGTCAGGTTTGCAAAATGATCAGAAAGAAGCTATGCATATGCATGTGAATTTTGTGCATTTTCTGAGTTGTGCCTCCTAACAGACCCTCTGGCCTGTCTTCCCTGGCTGGCTTCCCTTACATCTCTGTCTCTACGTTTCTTTGTCCTTTTCTCTCCCTGGGTTACCATCCATCCAGCTTCTTCCTAGACATTCCCTGATCTGAAAGTCTTCTTTTCTATTACCCATTTGTACACTCCTGTGAGACACTTGGAACTTAAGGGGCCAAGAGGCCAGGATCCTTGGAGACTGGAGCGCATGTTGTGTAGTCTGGGGTAAGGAGACGGAGTCCTGGGGATGCTGACCTCCCGGTTTATCCCTTCTCCTGTAGTATGATGAGCTGCGCCACTACCCCGGCATTGCAGAGCACAGCCTGGCCAGCTTCTCAGAGGCAGCACCTTCAGTACCTCCAGCCCCTGGGCCCTATGGCCCACACCAGCCTCCCCAGCCCCAAGCCTCAGGCTTGGACAGCGACATCTTAGAGAAGGATGACATCTATGGGTGAGTGTGTCTAGGGATAGTGTCCTTTGTATCTCTTGCGGTGGGGATGGGGGCTGTTTGTCTCCCTGTGTCTATCTCCAAGCACTCCATATTTACCCTCGGTCATGCCCACTTTTCCCTCAGACACCCCCTCTTCCCGCTCTTGGCTCTGGTCTTTGAGAAGTGTGAGTTGGCCACATGCTCACCCAGAGATGGGACTTTGGCTGGGCTGGGCTCATCCCCAGGCGGTGACGTCTGTTCCTCCGATTCCTTCAATGAGGATATCGCTGCCTTCGCTAAGCAGGTGGGCAACCCCAGAATGAGGCACCAGGGGAGGCAGCAGTAAGCACGGGCGGGAGGCGGACCACCTTGCCTGGCCTCTCTTCTCCCTCCCAGATCCGCTCCGAGAGGCCGCTGTTCTCTTCCAACCCGGAGCTGGACAACCTGGTGAGGCCCAGGTCTTCCCCGAGTCCCTTCGGTGGCCAAGCCCCTGTCCTTCCCCGACCTGTGTTCCTGGGGTTGACTGAGGGGTGAGGACAGGAAATGACTAGCCTACATTTCCAGACCTAAGAGTGTTGCCCATTTGAGAACTCCACGTGGTCAGAGTTTGAAGCCCAGCTCTGCAGCTCTAGCTCCATGAACCAGGGAAATAAAATGAGTGGTGCCATCTCCCTACCCAACTGTAAAGTCCCGGGGAGAAAAGAGAGAAAGAGAAAACTAATGAGAAATAGACTTTCTTTGCAACCCAGTACTTCTTATGGGCCTCATCCTTTCGCAAAGGTCTCTGGGAAATGTAGTTCGCAAAGTGGACGTGGGAACCAGAGCAGAGGGCTGGTCAGCTCCCCTGGTGATGGACTCTCTCCACCTGTTTCTTCTTTCTACCTCAGCCATCAATCAAACGCTTAGTACTATGCCTGCCTCAGTTTCCCCTTTAGCACAGTTGGCTTCTCTGCTCCTATTCTTCTTTTGCTTTGCTGTTGTCTTTTTTTTTTCTTTTTTCTTTTTGAGTCAGTTTCTTAGCCTATTGTCCAGGAACCCACTATGTAGCCCAGACCAGCCTTGTCCTTGTGGGCAATCCTCCTGCCTTAACCCCCTCCAAGTTCTGCGATCCCACGTGTGCGCCTTCACACCTAGCTTCTCCCCGTTTTTCCTCCTCTCTACAGATGGTCCAGGCCATCCAGGTACTCCGGTTCCACCTGCTGGAGCTGGAAAAGGTGAGGGTGTCTCGCTTGCACCTGCCCTATCCCTCATCCCTTTAACTCCTGTGCACTACTCCCCACTGGAGTGGAAGCAGAATGCTCCCTCACCCTGTGCACCCCAGCCCTGGCTCCCCCGGGTGCCCCCCCCAGTACCCCGCTGCCCTCCCAGGTCCACGACCTGTGCGACAGCTTCTGCCACCGGTACATCACCTGCCTCAAGGGGAAGATGCCCATAGACCTGGTGATCGAGGATCGGGATGGTGGTTGCAGGGAGGACCTTGAGGACTACTCGGCCTCCTGCCCCAGTCTCCCAGACCAGGTGGGCATTGACAGGCCAACAGGCACTTCCTGGCAACTACAGCTGAGCATGGACACTGTGTTCGCCATGGGGTGTGCATTGCACCCATATTTCCATGTCACAACAACACACAGTCACAGCAGGACCACAGCATAGGCACCTGTATACACAACCGGTTTAAGTGAGGTATAGACAGTCTTACTCAACAGAACATCATGAGCACTACCTTCTCAAACAAGCCACACAGCCATGAGACGCTAGTACAGACCATACGGTCATTCCTGTACTGCATTCTAAGGATAACCACAGCATACACACACTACCACACAGCTAATTCTGATGAAGCCATAGACTGATCAAAAAGTCCTTGTGCACACATAACAATCAGGCCCCTGCAGGCATGTGCACACACATGCCGTATTGCCCAGTATCCAGCCACATGGCTTCATATTCATCCATGTAGACTTAGAAATATAGGTAAATAAAGTGGCATCAGCTCAGAATGCCAGACAATTACATACATGATAGCTGTGTGGATTCCCAAGTCACCTCAACTGGAAAAGGCCATGTGGCAGCCACACCGAGCAATGGTACAACCCAGAGATAGCCATGCTGCACAACACCAGAGCCTGGGGTACACCCACACACTACCACACAAGAGAGCCTCAGCTGAGTAAAGCACTCACAGTGTAAGCCTGAGGACTTAACATTTGGATCCACAGCACCCATGTAGATGCCTGGTGAGTCTAGTGAGTCTGCAGTCCCAGCATGGAAAGGTAAAGACTGCTACACAGAGCAAAGAGAATTTTAGCAAGACACCAGACCTTCAACACACATGTGCACAAATGCAGATATATGCACACATGCATGTGTGTGTGTGTGTGTGCGTGCATATACCCCCTTTGGCTCCAGATTCACCATGTGAAATGTGCTCAGGAGAATTTGCTCAGGTTTTGGGTATCACTCCCAGGGAGGTCCCTGCTCAGGCTTCACACAGGTTCCATTAGGCTCAAAGGACAGTCAACCAGAGGTCACACACACACACTGATGTCCCCACAGTCATATACACACATATGGACAGATTCACACTAACCACACTCACAACCTGGAAGACAATCCAGTGATGGGTGAGATGGTTCTGTGAGTAACGGGGCTCTTGCTGCTAAACCTGACAACCTGAGTTTGACTCCCCTGGCCCATATGATGGAAGGAAAGAATGAGTCTCTTCCGGTTGCCCCCTGACCTCCACACAGATGCTGTGGCATACATACTCATGCCCATACATATTAAATACATAGATAAATGTATTTTTAAAATTAGACCACACAATCCCCAAATTGTGTCACAAACTAGAGAAAAAAGACTTTGTAATAAATATATTGTAATTACCACAGGCTGATACTAGCCACCACAGTCACCCCAACAACACTGCTTATTTCTGTAGTACTATGGAACAGTCACACACAGTGACATTCTTGGTGGGCAATGCTGCCATTTCGGGAGTGCAAGAAACAGCATTCACAGTCAAGGAGATTATGTTCAGTTATATGATACACGAAAGTCTCAGGACAAAGCCTGGCATGGTAGTTATAGGCCTCTAAGTCCAGAATTCTGAAGGCTGAGGCAGGAGGATCACTGTGAGTTTGCAGGTCAGATCAGGGTACAGACTGACACCATATCAAAGGGAAAAAAAGCCCACAAACGAAAAGAGGACCTGGATCCCCTTATATGAAGTTCTAAAAGCAAATTAGGAGTGCACTTTAGAACTTGAGCCCCTGCCTAGAATCCCCCAGTGAGGGGCTGGGGTGTGGCTCAGTAGTAGAGCACTTGCTTAACATGCAGGATATACCTCAGGACCTGTTTCCAGCACTGAATAAAACACATACAGGAACTTTTTTTTTTTATAAGTTCAATGCAAATTCATTAGCAAAAAAAAAAATCCAACCTGAACTAATGAGAGGTTATTTATAGCCTGTATTTTTCCACTTAGTTAATATTCATGTGGTTTGCCCAGGCATGTTAATGGGTTTGGTGCTGAGGCAGAGCCCTGGCTCCTGCTGGGGGTAAGTAGGAAACCCACTACCCCAGTATCCTGGCTCAGGATGAGAAAGGTTTTGCTTGTTATTTACTTCAGTCATTGCTCTTTTGAGGCAGGGTCCTCCCCTGTAACCCTGGCTGTCTTAGAATTCATGGAAACCCTACCTCAGCCTTCTGAATGCTTGGTTTAATGGACATTACCATCCCGGCTTTCTGAGTGAAGTCTGTAATCTGAAACAGTTCTGGTCCCAAGGGGGTCAGATGTGAGCGTACTCCTGCCCACCTGACAATCATTACTCACCTTTACATAAATGAGCTCATCACCACTTCTCACACCAAGGGGAGAGCTGCCCTTGTCCTCCATGTCCCAGTTTAAAATGGCACAGAGAGGTGAAGTAACTCACCTAAGATCACACAGCCAGGAAGGCAGGAACAGGTTTTACCTACAGAGCCTGGACTTCCTGAGTTTTCCCACTGACATCTGATTCTTGTTTCCTAGAACAACACATGGATCAGAGACCATGAGGACAGTGGCTCTGTACATTTGGGGACCCCGGGTCCATCCAGTGTAGGCCTGGCCTCCCAGAGTGGAGATAACTTAAGTGACCAAGGTGAGAAACTTAGGAGTGACAGAGGAAGCATGGCAGTTGCCCTGAGGATTTAGTTTGGATTTCCTGCTGCACTCCCAGGGGAACAGCTGCAGTGTGGTATCTTGGGTGAGGGTATTGCTTTACTGCCATCTACTGGTCATGTCCCCCTCCCCAGGAGATGCTCTGGACACAAGCGTGGCTTCCCCGAGTTCTGCAGGTGAGGATGAGGAGCTGGACCTGGAACGCAGACGGAATAAAAAGAGGGGCATCTTTCCCAAAGTGGCCACCAACATCATGAGGGCCTGGCTGTTCCAGCATCTGTCGGTGAGAGCCTTCAGATTGGGAGGAGGTGGGCAAGGAGAGAGGGAGGTCTCTGTCTCAGAGGCAAAACCCCAACCAAGAGCCACCCAGAGATTACCCCCTTCCAGCAGACCCTCCTCATCTACCCACCTACCATCAATCATTCACCCATCTCACCTACCCCAGGATACTCTGTGTCTGTGGAGGATATTCTGTTGCTAAATGTATTGTGATGACAAGGCCCAGAGAGGTTAAGTGACTTGCTTGAGGTCACTCAGCCAGACACAGGTTCAAATGATAGCAGTCTAGCCCTAACTCTTGTATCACACTGCCTTGTGGAGGGAGGCTGGAAGCTGATAAACAGACAGGGAAGGCTAAAAACAGACATGCCGGGGCCTGGGAGGAGGAAGGTAGAGATGGGGATGGAGAGGGAGGGGGGAGGGAAACTTTGAACCAGAAATAACAGCTCAGCCTGCAATCCCAGCACTTTCAAGACTGAGGCAGGAGGATTCTGAGTTTGAAGAAAACCTGGGCTACATAGGAAACCTCTCTGTTTAAAAGACACAAGAACAGGTGTCTAGGGAGATGGCTCAGTGGGTAAAAATACTTATTGCAAAGCCTAAGTTTGGTCCCTGGGACCCATTTGGTGGAGAGGACTGACTCCCGTGAGCTGTCCTCTGACCTCCACATGTAGGTCCACACATGTATACAGAGAGAGAGAGAGAGAGAGAGAGAGAGAGAGAGAGAGAGAGAGAGAGAGAGAGAGAGAGAGAGAGAGAGAGAGAGAGAGAGAGAATAAAGAATAAATGCACTTTTTAAATGGGGGGAGGCACTTTAGCTGTACTTAGTTAAATTGGGTGGATTACTAGCCTAGCACGAGGAAGTCTTGGATTCCACCCATTGCTACATTGTGGCAAGCCACACCTGTAACCCCAGCACTTGGGAGCCAAGGTCATCCTCAACTATAAGGCAAGTTTGAGGCCAGCCAAGGCTATAGAAGAAAACCCAAGGGTGGAAGGTACAGCTGAGCAGTATATAATGGAAGGGGAAGAAGACTGGTAGGACTCTTTGAAAAGAACTGGATGGGTGGAGCTGCTTGACACCCCTGCCTGTGAGTCCTCTCCTGCCCGATTGCCTCTGAGAGGTGAGGATGAGATATAAATTGCCCAAGCCTTGGTTGGACTTGGTCTCCTTGGCCAGGTAGAGACAGTGCCTCTCCTACTCTCCTCCTGTCTTGGGGACCAGATACACTAAGGCTAGACCTTAGGGAACATACATCAGTAGGGCAGACAGAATGACTCTTGTTGGTCGCTGCAGCACCCGTACCCCTCAGAAGAGCAAAAGAAACAGCTGGCCCAGGACACCGGGCTCACCATCCTGCAGGTGAACAATTGGTGAGTGGCTGGGCTGGGCGCTGTCCGTGGTTCTGAAACGCCATCTCCCATCCCTTAGCCTTCACAGTCCAGATGTGGATTCCTCCTTGTGGTTTTCTGATCCCCTGAATACTTCCTCATACTTTTTTTTTTTTTTTCTTGTCCCTGACAATTTCCAGGTTTATTAATGCCAGGAGACGGATCGTTCAGCCTATGATTGACCAGTCCAACCGTACAGGTATACAAAAGGGCAGGAAGTCCTGTGCCTTGGGTCTGCCTGCACTGTAACATCTTTGGAGGCTACCTAAAGCTCATCTTGTACCCTCAAGCTCTCTTGGAGCTTCTGTGAGCCTTCTATAGGCCCCTAGGGCCCCAACTGCACCCCAAATGTCATCTTCTTTTCTAAAATAAGTATTGATAAATTATTTTATTTATGAGACTGGGTCTCACTATGCAATTCTAGCTGTCCTGGAACTCACTATGTACACCAGGCTGACCTTTAATGCACAGAGATCTGCCTGCTTCTGCTCTCTCATTTGTCACATCACCTCATCTGTCTCCAACCCTATTCTTGTGACTCCTATGGCATCTATCTCATTAAAACTCTCTTTGAAGGGCTCCTGGGCCTCTGCTGTTACCCCAGCCCACTCTGAGGAGCTTCTGGGACTTAGCCCCCTCCACAGGACTTCTGAGACTCTGCCTTCATGCCAACACCTCTTTAGGCTTTTGGGGGTTCACCATACACTCCATCCTCTTTCCTAGGGCAGGGTGCATCTTTCAACCCTGAGGGACAGCCCATAACAGGTTACACAGAGACTCAGCCACAAGTAACAGTCAGAACACCAGGTAAGTCCCCTGTCTCTGCTGAGCCATTTCCTATACCAGGCTTCACCTCTAACAACACACCTACCAGACTCAGTTCATGAATAATTTATTGATCATCTGCGCCAAGGGAGCAGAAGACACCACTGGCCTGCTCCAGCTCCTCCAGGCTCAACCAAACTGGAGAGTAGTTTTTCTTAAAAGGCCAGAATCACCACCTTCTCCTCTTCCTCTTCCTCCTTCCTCCTCCTTTGGTTTTTCAAGACAGGGTTTCTCTGTGTAGCCCTGGATGTCCTGAAACTCACTCTGTAGACCAGGCTGGCCTCGAACTCACAGAGATCACCTGCCTCTGTCTCCTGAGTGCTGGGATTAAAGGTGTGCACCACCACCACCAGACTCAGAACCTTCTTAAACACATGACTCACCTGATCCTGATGAGGGATCCTAGGTAACAGAGAGGAAGAGGATGTCTTAGGGCATCTATGGAGAGGAAGGCTCACTGACCCTCTTTTGCTTTTCAGGATCAATAGGAATGAATCTGAACTTAGAAGGAGAATGGCATTACCTATAGAGACTGGGGCCAAAAGGAGGGTGAGTGTCTGAAGTCTGGAGATTGGAAGTCTCAAACTTTGTTAAACTCCAGCTGGGGAACCAACTAAAACAGTGACAATCTGGGTTCCTGAAGTGGGGGTTTTCCAAGCTTGATGGAAAGGTTCTTCATCCATCCATCCATCCATCCATCATTCATCTATCCATCTGTTCATCTACCCACCCATCTACCCATCCATCCGTCATCCACCCATTCACCTGTCTACCTAGCCAGCCAGCCATATTTCCATCCATTCATCCATCTACCCACCCACCCATCTATCCATTCATCCATCTATTCATCCATCCATCTATCCATCTATCAATCCATGCATCCAGCATCTATCTACCCATCTGTTTACTCATCTACCAAGGGACCATTGCAGTACCTTCTGACCTGGCCTATCCTCCCTCCCACAGGCCTGTGACCTCCAGACTGTGACCACCAGCCTCGTACTTAATTGGTCCTTGGGCTTCAGGACATTGACTCCAAAGCTCCCACCCCATTCAACACCTACCTCCCTGGGACCCCCAGAGGCTTGGGGACCCAAGTGCCCACTTGAGGGCCTCTCAAGGGCAAAGACAAAGCCCCCAGGTCCTACACTCTTCTGTCCTCTTTGCCCAGGACCTGAGCTGAGAACTGGGCCAGGGTCTGCAGAAGATGGTGGCTGGGGCCCCAATCCAGGACAGAGAAGGGATTGGGATTGGGCAAGAATGGTCAAGGAAGGAGGGTCACCTGGATCCAAAGTTTAGGAGAGTTCCCTCCATCCTCCTTCCCTCTGCCTTCCCATCTCCCTTCTCTGATGTTCTTCTACTTTCCTTTTTTTTAAATGATAAAGTCCTAAAAAATCCAAATCAAAATTCTCATTTGTCTTCTAAGATTTCAAATCCTTGGTGATTTGAAACTGAAGGATCAGAAACACTAACAGTCATTGGCAATCTTTCTCCTGATCCCTGTTCTGAAATACCATGTGTATCAGTTAGATGCTGCTGCGAAACAAGCTGCCCCTGAATTCTGTGGCTCAATGTGTATACTAAGTGTATACTAAGTCATCGTGCTTCTTTTGGGCCTCTTATACTAAGAATAACTGGACTTTGAAAGTGGCCACATGGGTACACAAAACAGCTCAATAGATAAAGGTGCTTGCTCAAGACTGATGACTTGAGTATGAGCCCCAGGAGGGAATAAACTCCTCCTAGTTATTCAGTGACACATTCACACACACACTCAAAAGACTTCTTATAAAGAGAGCAGGATAAAAACCGGAGCTATAGAGGTGGCTCAGGGGATCAAATTCCTCCCCAAAGCCTAAAGACACAAGCTCAATACTCAAGATCCACATGGTGGCAGGAGAGAGTCGGCTCTCATAAGCAGTCCCCTAACTTCCACATGCTGTGACATAAATGTGAGACTCTCCCTGTGAAATAAATGCCAAAGATGCTCTCAAAAAGGAATCCTATCAACCCTAAAAATAGTTCAAGTTTCTGCATTGGTGGCCAGTTCTACCAGCCTCTCAGACTTAGGGTATTTGTAGCACTGACATGTCAGCTAGAAGCTTGACACTGAAGCCAACAAACTCCAGGAACAGCCTGATACTTGCCCCCAAGACACCATGAAGCTGCATGCACAGTCAGGGTGCTCAGATCTGAGCATCTGCTTATGGAAAGGGACCAGTTCCATTCAGCTTTGTGGATGATCTGTTCCATATTCCCTGTGGATCCCATACAAGCTCAAGCCCCTCACAGAAAATGGTACAGTGGATATATAGATCCTATGAATGCTTTGTACAATATGAGTCACTGCAGATGATACATTGACCGCATCCTGTCTACTATACTGCAGTTAAATTGCACTGCTTAATTACAAGAAAGATTCTAGGGTAGGGACGAGGGTCAATACTAGAACTGGTTTCCAAAATTACCCAGTAAGGGGCCAGGTGTGGCTCAGTGGTAGAGCCCCTGCCTAGAATCCCCCAGTGAGGGGCTGGGGGTGTGGCTCAGTGGTAGAGCCCCTGCCTAGAATCCCCCAGTGAGGGGCTGGGATGTGGCTCAGTGGTAGAGACTCTGCCTAGAATGCTCAAGTGAGGAGCTGGGATGTGGCTCAGTGGTAGAGCCCCTGCCTAGAATCCCCCAGTGAGGGGCTGGGATGTGGCTAAGTGATAGAGCCTCTGCCTAGAATCCCCCATTGAGTGGCTGTCATTTGACTTCTTCAACTTACTGTGGTGCAAGGGTGTGTAACACATCCAGAGATTAAAAATAAATAAAGGCCAGTGGGATGACTCAGTAGATGAAGGTACTTGCCACCAAACATGACAACCTGAATTTGCTTTCTCATACCTGAGTGGTGGAAGGTGAAAGTTGACTCCCATAAATTATCTCTAACCTCCATACTTGCAGTCTTCAAGAACACACACACATAAGTAAATACATTGAAAATAAAATAGGAATTTGTTTGATGGCTCAGTTGCTAAGAGCACTGGCTGCTCTTCCAGTGGACCAGAGTTCCATCTCCAATACCCACCTTTATGGTGGCTCACCACAATCTATAACTCCACTTCCAGGAGATCTGAGATTCTCTTCTGGCCTCCATGGGTGCTGCACATATGTGGTTTTCAGACATGCTTGCAGACAAAACTCCTGTATTAGGATTATCTAGAGTCACAGAACTTATAGAATGAATCTCTGAGATATTATATATACAGTGGATTTTATTGCAGTGACTCCCAGGCTATGCAGTTCAGCTAATCCCACAAGGTATGAATGGAAAGTCCAAGAATCTGGGAGTTTCTCAGTCCCATGAGGCTGGGTGTCTCAGCTCGTCTGTATCCCGAAGAAGTAGAACCCAAGGCCAGTGAAGGTATGGACCTACTGACAAGGCTAACATGGTGAGGGCAAGCAGGCAAAGAAAGAAGAGACCACCCTTTGTTTTCCCTTGCCCTTATGTAGGCTTCCAGCAGGATGTGTGGTTCAGTTTAAAGGTGTGTCTTCCAGCCTCAAGATCTGGATCACAGGCATGCCCTCCATTTCTGGATTGTAGTCCATTGCAGATATGGTCAAGTTGACAACCAAGAATAGCCACCACAAAACCCATACATGCAAAATAACCAAATTAAAAATAAAACAACAAGCCTTCAAAATTCTTGGATGTTTTAAAAAGGTAACATAGAGGAAGGTGTGGTGGGACATGCTTGCAACACCATCATTCTGGAGGATTATAGCTCTGATCTAGCCTGGGCTATAGAGACAGACCTAAATGGGAGTCTCTGAAGTGATGCTGGACAGTTTTATGCCAGCACCCACACCAGGTGGCAATAACTCCAGCTCCAAGAAATTCAACACTCTCTCTGGCTCCATAGGAGTGTAAGTGGCCTTTAGCACACATACACACATGGCATTCACCCAGAGGCATGCACACATACGCATAAATAAAATTAACAAAAATAAATAGTTTACAATTAGCTAACATGAACTGCTTCTCAGGGGTGTCATTGGTCTTGTGACTAGGATAAGTTGAGTTTATTTCTCCCCCAGAGTCCCCAAGACTCTGCAATGGGATGGATGACAGACGGGCATCTGGAAAGACCATCCATCTGACCCTCCATGCTACTCACTGTTTAATCCAGGAGATGGCAGATTACTAAAAAGTCTTGCTGGGGGGGGGGGTGGCTGCAGATTCACTGACCCAGTCTGGCCCTGGCAACAGTCTCAGTAGCAGGCCAGGGCACTTTGGGGTTCTGGCTGGACTAGCTAGTTGTAGAGCAGAGGTGGTTGGAACTGCTTTACCAACCTCCATCTTCTCAGTGACCAGAAATGACCCCCACTTAATTCTCCCTAATTAGTAGGGTCTGATGGGCCACCCAGAGGGAAACTGGGTAGAAGATTAATTGCAACTTTAAATTCCTCTTCCTGGAGGGAGACCTCAGCACACCCTTAGGGTATATGAGTGGTAGTGTGGGGGGGGGCAGGCAGTGAAACCAAAGTGGGGTGAAAGGACAGACTTGGTTCTCAGGGATGGGTGGGAGTCAGCTGTTACTGAAGATAAAATGTGGTGATAAACTCATCCTTCAGTTATTTGGAGGGATCGGTGCAACCAAAGCAATCATGAATGTGACCCTGGTCAGATGCAGTACAGTGTACCACCAGGAAGAGATGTGTCCCAGGCTGACTTTCCTGGCTTCTCTGTGTGAGTTCCTATCTGTAAACAGGAGACTCAGTGTATCCCAATGACATACTGAGATGGATGGAAAGAGGGGTCTGTGACCTTAGAGGTCACTTCCTACGTGTCAGTGACATCCCTATGTGTAGAGCTGGGTGAGATGACCAGGCGCATTCTGTGTTCACCCAATGAGTCTTCCTGCTTCAGCTGTGCATATGGCTATATGGCATTGTGCTGATGGCTTGCTGTGGTTTGAATGTGGTGAGTCTCCCAGAGATTCAAACAGCTAGCATTGTTTAGTGGCCTGGTGACATCTTTGATATGCAAAGCCTAGATGGTCACCAAGGGCATGCCTGGAGGGTTACAGCTCAAAGCTACTTCCAGCCTGTCCTCACCAATATTTTTCAATGTAAGTGATTGTTTTGCCTACATGTATGTCTGAATCATGTGTGAGCAGCAATCATTGAAGTAAAAAAAGGGGGGGTAGGTGTTAAAACCCCCTGGAACTGGAATTACAAGCAGCTGTGAGACACGTGGGTACTAGAAACTGAACCTGGTCCTCTGTGAGAGCAGCCAGTGCTATAAACAGCTATGCCATCTTTATAATCCCCCACTGTAGTGATTTAAATAGGTATGACCTCCATAGACTCATGAGTGTGAATGCTTTGCCCATAGGGAGTTTGGACCTGAGGGCTAAGCTGGGCCAGAAACTACAAATGGTGTTCAACATGGTGCATGTAAACCACATAAAACCCGAAAAAGCTTAAAAAGAGTTCTAGAACACAGAAATGAAGCCAAAAACAGACTCCTAGTTGTGTTTCTCAAGTGAGCCATGGTACAGAGTGGGGTGGGCTTGAGCCACAAAATGTCGGGATTGCAGCGTGCAGCTTAACGGGCAACAAGGCCGGTTCCTGAAGTCTCACAAGAGCCTTGATACAAGCGTGAGCTGCCTATGATGGATTTAAGGTTTCTGTTCATACAGACAAAAAGGGAACAAAGTTAAAGATGGCTTCTAAGTAGCAGGATTTTCTTGGATCATCTCTGTTTGCTGGCGGCAAAAAGAGGTATGGCTCCTCCAAGAGAGGCTTCCTGACTCGGCTTTAGCAGTAAAAGCCTTGAGGATCTTTTAAGAGGTTCTGCTGCCAAACACTTAAATCTACTTGATGGCAGTGTGGACCATAAAATTCTCCAGAGTTAGGGTAGTAAATGTGGTTCTTGCTAATACCTCTGCCATGAAGCTAAGCTGTCACAGACCAAGGATCTGGATGGAGCAAACTGCATTAGTATATTAAAGGTGTGGTCACAAAAAGAGAAATACAGTAAAGGTAAATTCAGACAGACAAAAGGAAAAAACCTCTAAACAGTTTACAGTGTGTTAAATGTGTGTGTGTGTGTGTGTGTGTGTGTGTGTGTGTGTGTGTGTGTGTGTGTGTGTGTAGGTTTGGGAGACAAAATAAAAAGGAAAGTTCTTTAAAAAAATAGAGTAAAAAATAATAATAAACCACATAAAGATGGAAATCACACAGAGTCTGGATACTGTATGTTGTTTTGTATTTGAGTCTTTTTGACTGCAGAGGAAGGAGCAAGAGCTGCTAAAAGACATTTGGTTATAAAAACTGTTGGATTAATCCAACCTATATATTTTGTAAATGCTTTGACTTCAAAATTGAATCCAAAAGATATGTTACTTTGGAGAAGAGGTTTTGTTTTTATTTGCACAGAAGAGGCTGTGGATTTGTTCTGGTCAAAGAAAATAAAGTCTGAATGAAGAAGACCCCTGAAAAACTTCAGATGCAAATAGACTGCCCAGATGATTCAACATTTCAGAGCACCTCTGTTGCAGTTTCTCCTGAGCTCTGTATGCAGAAAAACTTCAAGGAGACTGGCTGAGCTGACCCAGATTAACAGAATACTCTGGTTAGGACCTGACCATAATCCTAAATTTTCTCAGGATCCCCATAAAATTGATTATCAGTGCCCCCCAATCATTAGGAAGTAGTCTAGAGACCTACACCCAGATTCCCAAAAAATAGATTATGGATGTTTGTTTCTGTTTACAGTATTGGTTACAAGTTGTTATAGCAGTTGTGAGGAAAACGTTATACAAAGAAGATTAGATTTGGGGTTCTTGTTTTTTTAAAAAAAAAAAAAAGAAAGAAAGAAAGAAAAAGGGGGAAATGCTATGGGATTATGCTTTTGTACACTGTAAATAATTGTCATTGTAAATACTGGTTTAATAAAATGCTGATTGGTCAAGTGACTAGACAGGAAGTAGAGGCATGAAAACCAGACTAGGAGAATTCTGGGAAGCCAAAGAGAAGAACGGACAACAGCAAGACACAGAGGAAGCAGAATGAGAATGCTGCTCTGAGAAAAGGTACCACTAAGCCACATGGCTAAACATAAATAGAAATATGGGTTAACTTAAAGTATAAGAGTTAGAAAGTAATAAGCCAGAGCCATAGACCAAACAGCTTGTAATTAATAAGAGCCTTTGTGTGATTATTTGGGAATGAGCAGCTGTGGGACTGTAGGTCCAGACTTCGGGGATAGGCTGGGCCAGAAACTTCTGACTCCGGAGAGTGTTATCATTAGGAGGTATGGAAGAAGTGTGTGATTGTGCAGTTGGGCTTTGAGTCTCTATGATCAATCTATACCAGGTATGGTACATAGTCTCCTGCTCTCTGCAGATCAAGATATAGAACTCTCAGCTCCTTCTCCAACACCATGTCTGCCTGCACAACACCATGTCCCACTATGACGCTAATGGACTAAACCTCTGAAATTGTAGGCCATCCCCAATTAAAGATCTTTCTTTATAAGAGTTGTCATGGCCATGGTGTTTCTTCACAGAAAAATACCCTAAGATATTCACTAATTTTTTTCCCTTTCTTGTTTTTGGAGAAAAAATATTTTATGTTATGTGCATGTGTGTGAACCTAAATGTATATAAGTGTATCACCTGCATGCTTAAGACCATAGACAGCAGAAGGGAGCACTGGATCAATCCCCTGATATCATCTACAAGAGAAGTAAGTCCTCTTAACCCCTGAGCCATCTCTCCAGCTCTCTCCCTTTAACCCAGGGTCTCGTGTAATCAAAGCTAGCTTCAGGCTCCAAGAGAGCCTAGAATAACTGTGAATATCTCACTCTCCTTACTCCAGCTCTCTAGCACTTCCATGCCTGGATCCCATTTGGATTTCTTGTCATTTACTTGCTTATTTATTTTGAGACAGGATTTCACATAGTCGATGTCGGCCTCCAACACCTCTACCTTTCAAATGGTGAGATTACAAGGGTGCTTGTGCCACTGTGCTCAACAAGCCCTCTTCCCAGAAGCCAGAACTGCTGCCCCAGAAGCAGAAACCCTAATGTAATGGGTTCCCTTAGTGAGTCCCAGGGGTTAGGATACATGTACTGCACTTAAGAGTTAAAGGCAAGCCAGATGTCATCACTAACATTAACTGCTAAGGTTAAATAGCCACTGAAGAATCTGAAGAGCAGGATGATGGCATTGGCTGGTTCTTCACAACCTCTAGAGGCCAAACAGATAAGCAGGCCAACTTGGTCTCCAGATCCCTGGGCTGTATCTTAACAGTTTAGGTAACAACAGGTCACATGACCATGATGGGCCCATAGGACTGTCACCCAGGGACTACAGGTCCATCTGAATTCGTGTAAGGAAATGATGTCTACCAACTCTTCTCGGAACATCTCTGGTAGTTTGAATACGAGTAGCCCTCATAGACTCAAGTTTCTGAATACTTAAGCCATAGGGAGTGGCACTATTAGGGGTGTGGCCTTGGGGTAGGTGTGGCTTTGTTGGAGGAAGTGTGTCAATGTGGGGGCGGGCTCTGAGGTCTCAGAATCTCAAGCCAGTTCACTTCCTGCTGCCGGCAGATCCAGATGTAGAACTCAGCACCTTCTCCAGCACTATGTCTGCCTGCATGCTGCCAAGCTTCCACACATGAAGATGAGGAGCCAATCCTCTGAAACTATAAACCAGCGCCAATTAAGTGTTTTCCTTTATAAGACTTGCTGTGGTCATGGTGTCTCTTCACAAGCAATGAGACCCTAATCAAGACATGCAAGGTATCTAGAAAGAATTTCAGATCAAGAAGTGGAAAGTATATCTGAATTCAGAGACACAAGCTCCTCAGCCCATTCACAAGATGAAGTCACTTCCAAGTCCCAGAGCCCTTTGTAGGAAGCAGGGCATGAAGGAAGAGAAGGTGCCAGGCATAGAGAGTTGCTTGCAAGCCTAGGTACTAGGAAAGCTGGAAAACCTCAAGACCATGATCAGCCTGTGCAACTTAATATGGTCTGTCTCAGAATGGCAGAGGCTATGAGATACATTAGCTAATAAAGGTGTGCATTTCCGGCCTTAATGACGTGAGTTCTATCCCTGGACCCACACGTTGTCCTCTGAACTCCATATGCATGCCATGGCATAGAATCCCTCAGTGAGGGGCTGGGGTGTTGCTCAGTGGTAGAGCCCTGCCTAGAATCCCCCAGTGAGGGGCTGGGGTGTGGCTCAGTGGTAGAGCCCCTGCCTAGAATCCCCCAGTGAGGGGCTGGGGTGTGGCTCAGTGGTAGAGCCCTGCCTAGAATCCCCCAGTGAGGGGCTGGGGTGTGGCTCAGTGGTAGAGCCCCTGCCTAGAATCCCCCAGTGAGGGGCTGGGTTTTGGCTCAGTGGTAGATTTGCCTGCCTAACATTCAATGGGGCTTTAGATACAATTCTCACCATTTAAACAACAATTAACACTAAAAACAGGTATCACTAATCTTTATCTCATCTCCATCCCCCAAAAGGGACTGTGGCGTTATCCCTAGACCACTATACCATGG
Organism: Phyllotis vaccarum; assembly: GCA_033318265.1. Taxonomy (NCBI): domain Eukaryota; kingdom Metazoa; phylum Chordata; class Mammalia; order Rodentia; family Cricetidae; genus Phyllotis; species Phyllotis vaccarum. Next base: position 13,471,884 of record JARWLC010000018.1, read on the forward strand.
ATAAAAGAAATTACTCCAAGTTTTAGACTGATAACCCCAATCCAAGGAGACCAGAAATTTCACTGGGTTCCCCTGTCAAAGCAGGAGCTGATGGAGTCAGGTCATCCTCAAGGCTTAACTTGCAGTCCTTCAGAGAAGCCCCATAGGACTCCAGACCCATCCATGATTATCTCAGGTCTCTGCTGCACCTAATTGCTATGATGAGCACTGGTGATGTCATCAAGCCCCTCAATGACCTGCGTCGAGCCTAAGGTGTACAGCACTAGAAGTCTCTGTCACTGAGACCTGGAGTGCTTCAGATTTCCCAGGACTCATCCTTCACAGCCAGAGCAAAGGCCACTGGCCGGCTAGGAGTCAGGGTCAGCTTCCCAGAGGAAACCCACTTGTGGCTGGGTCAAGTGTTGGAGACATTGACACAGGAATCATGGAGCTGCAGTGAGTCTGGCTTCCACACGGGGGTGCTGAGGAGACACGAAGTTTTACATTTTCCTTCTTTTTTGATGTTTTCACTATAGAGCCCTGGCTGGCTTGGAACTATGTAGAGCACGTTAGCCTCAAACTCACAGAGATCTACCTGTCTCTGACTCCCAAGTGCTGGGAATAAAGCCCATGTACCACCACATCTGGCTTCCTCCTTCTCCACCCCCCCCCCCATTTATTTCTTAGGTTGTTGGGAAAAGGAGGTCAAGCCCTAGGGGAAAAAATGGGTTCTCTCCTGAGAATAAAACCCAGGTCTCAGGCTTGGCAGCAAGCACCTTTTACATTACTGTATGGCTCAATAGCTTTAGTATAATGTTTAAGCTGAACATCCATCACTAACCAACTTCAATGTTTTTTGGGTTTTTTTTTTTTTGACAATTTTATGCAGGGATATAATGAATCTGGATGCTTTTCACACGCTCACCCATTCCCTTCTCTCATACCTCTCTGAATCCTGCTGGGTCCCTTCTATCTGCAGACTTTTCTGTTTTGATCTAGTTTGCTTGTTTGTTTTGTGAGCCACTGAGCTTAACTACGGTTGCTTGTATGAGCACTGGTGTAGCTCAATCAGATTTGACATTACCACTATTTTTTTTTTAATTTGTTTTTGGTTTTGTTTGTTTTGGGTTATGGTTTCAGTGAATTGCCCAGGCTGATCTTGAACTCCAGACTCTCCCTTCTGTGTCTCCCAAGTGCTGACATTACAGGCCTTACGACATGCCCATCTTGAGGTAGTGGCTTTTAAACATCCTAAACATTTTTTAAAAAAAAGAAAAAAAAAGAAAACAACCACCTTATATAAGTCACTCCCCCACAGGCCCTGGCATCCAGGAACCTACTTCCACTCTGTGGATGTTGTGTGGTGTTTCCTGGAGAGATGCAACACAGATTTGCTCACCCCAGATGGGAACCCATGACAGACCAATGTACGGATACCACACTTTGGTGAATCATTGAGTATTATTGGGGTTACTTACAGGAGCAGAAATTACCTATAGACAGCTGCATCACCAAAACCTACCCCTGCATAAGAGCTAGTTCACAACGCCAGGAACCCAGAGCTCATTGCACAGCCTACAGGCAGATCAACAGGTTGGAGAGTGTCCTTCCCAGGTGCCTCAGTTGGTCTAAACCTCTTCCAAGAGGCTTGGCTGGTCTGAATCTTTTCAGCTTGACTGATATGAGAGTGACTCCATGACTCCCAACAGTCTTGTCTGTTTCCTCATAGGAGGTAGGGGCCTAGTGGATCTGGTTTTAGCAACTTCCTGAAGCAACCTCAAGTTATTTACTTTCTGTTTTAAGATGTTTCCCTGCAGGTTGGGGGGGGGGGGAAACTACTACATAACTATGGGCTGTCTCACCTGCTCTGGACTATGGATCATAATTGTTGACTCCATCCATGAGAGGTCAATACAACCACACTTCACTATTTTCTTGTGGTCCTGAGGGTGAACTCCAGGACCTTGCACATTCTAGGAAGTCCTCCACAACTGAGCCACACCCCAGCCCCTCACTGGGGGATTCTAGGCAGGGGCTCTACCACTGAGCCATACCCCCAGCTATTGACTTTTTGAGACAAGGTCTTGCTTTACACCTGAGGCCTGGCCTTGAATTTGAGATCCTGTCTCAGCTTGGAGTGGCTTCACTATAGGTGTGTGCTCATCATTCTTGTTAGGGCTTAGCCACCCAATAAGGAGAAGAGATCAGAAGTCTGGAGCTATACCATGATCAAATTTGGACCTTGTGGAATTCCTCCCCGACACCTCAAGACACGGCTGGAGTCTTTTTGACTGTTTATACTTCTTGGGATCACTGGAGCTGCTCTTTGCTGAGAACTGGAGAGGGCGTTTGCCTAACGTGCAAAGCCAAGTTTGATCCCCAGCACAGGGGTGGGGAGGAACAGAGGGTGGAAAGTACCTTTGGAGAATTCCTCTATGCTCATTCATCTTTAGGATATAATTTTTCAAATGTAAAGCCATGTTGGGTGGGAGAGAGTGTTTTGAGTCAGACTTATGTAGCCTAAGCTAGCTTTGAAGTCACTATGCAAATGAGAATAACCTTGAACTCCTGAGCCTCCTCCTTGTGCCCGAGTGCTGGGCTTAGGAGGTGACACAGGCCAGTGCTATTGGCACTCAGAGTTCTTCAGTCTATTTCCTCCTGAGCAAGTGTCTCCCTCTTAGGCCCAAGGCCATATGGGCCTCAGGCCCCATTCCCAGCCTAAGCTTTGTTTGCTTCCTGTGTGCCTCAGTGGATAACCAGTTGCCTCCACGTTCTCACAGACTTCAGTGGCTCCTGCTACCATGCTCCTCACTGATAAATATTGGATCCCTGGTTATTGGGCATCCTCTATGAAAACTATAAGCCAAATTGAGCCAAATTAATAAGACCAGGTTTAATAAACAGAGCACACAACTCCCAGGAAACTCTGGGAAAGGCAGGAGAGAAATTGAATGGCTGTCTGGCACCCAGGTCTTAAATACCCTGTAGGCATGGTCTTAAGTGTCCCAGGGGAGGAGCTGACCCTTGGCAGGCCTTCTAAGGGCGGGTTTGGAAAGAGAGGAATGAGACCAGGGCCGAGATTTCCAATGCCTACCATGGTCTGACAGTAAACCCTTCCTCCTTGTTTCTTTCGGACAGATGAGAAAAGCCACCAGTACAGTGAGTTTCGGGAGACTGTGTCTTTCAAGAAAGTGCCCCCACTGAAAACTGAGGTGCCTGTATCAGCTTTGGAAAGCTGTAGGGCCGGTAATAGGGGATGCTTCCATGCCTGGGCCTCATTCCCCTCCTGACTTTACTGCTCCTTCAGATTCAGCATTCTGCTTTTTTCTATCGGTTTCTTCCCAGCTGACTACACTATGTGGTTGTGTGTGTGTGTGTATTAGCTGAGTGGCTGGTGTCAGGTTATCTTTACTGAGACAGGTTTTTACCTAGGCTGGCCAGCCACCGAGCTCTGGAAATCAACCTGCCTCCAACCTTAGCCCCAGCTGCTATGCTTGGTTTTTATATGGATCCCGAGGGATCCAAACTCCAATCCTCCTGCCTGAGCAGCAGGTACTTTCCAGACAGGGGCATTATTGTGGGAGGCTATGGAACCTTGAAGGGTAGGACGCAGCTGAAAGAAGTTTCTGGGTACAGGTCTTTAAAGGAAGGTCTCTCACTGCTGTCTACTTCTGCTTCCATCACTCTGCAGTGACGAGATAAAAATCCCCCAACCCTTCAGCTGCTTCTGTCTGGGACTGAGGTCACTGCAGTGCAGAAATAACCAGAGGCTGAGTGTGTCACAAGTGGCAGGGCAGAGAGAGGGGGTACCGTGTCTGAAGCAGGGCCTGGGTGAAGGGGAGGCAGGGCACAGAAGGGCCCTGTGCACCACCTGTGCAGGTGAGGGGGAAGGAGAGGAAGACACTAAGAAGCGGGGTGTGACTAGGAGTCCAGCAGAGGCCCCTGAAAACTATATCCAGCAGCAGAAGGAGGCTGGGCGGGGCTGTCTAGGTGCAGCCCATGGTCCCATATGAACACTAACACCCCCTACATCTCTACTTCCAACTCTCGGAGACCCGGGTGGAAGAACAAATCTGGGACAGCAGACTGAGCGGCCTTGGGAGAGCTGCTAGGTTCTGAGATTCTCACAGGAGGAGGCATCCAGGGTGCAGTGGCCTGGCCTATCCAGGGTCCCTCAGGAGTATGAATGTGGGAGACATGTGGCCTGGACAAGGGCTGTGGCTCTCCCCACCGGGAGGCACATGTTCAGATGCAAAGTCTGCTTTATTCACAGGGACACCCCACTGCCCCACACCTGGGGTGATCCCTGGAGCGCTGGATCACACGTGCTGCCTGCGGTGTTTTAGCACCTCGGTGGGAGTGAAGAGGAAGTCTTCCCCACACACCTCACAGTGGTAAGGCCTCTGCAGAGCTGAGGTTTTCTGCGGTGGTACAGGAGCAGCCTCTTCAGACTCTGTGGAGGAAAGGGGTGGCTACGGCTCTCACCCAACCCTGGTGCCTGGTGCCAGCATTTGGGGGCACCCAGCCACAGTCTCCCATGTGGAGTGGTGCTGTGGCAGATGTGATAGCAGCACACCAAGGCAGAGGTGGCTGTGCAATAGAGACTGCAGCAGCCACTGAAGAGAAAAACAGATGACAGGTGAAGAGACGACCCTCTAGGTCCTCCTTGCCCTGACCAGCCTTCAAGATTCCTGTGTGGCCTTGGCAAGAGTCTTTGACTGCTGGTCCCCAGGATCCAGCAAGTCAGACACAGGCAGCAATGTGTGATGGACAATAGTTAGAGACATCATGCTCGGCACAGGAACCTCATACCTTCCACACACACCCCACCCCAACTTGGACTTACCTGGACCATCCCTTGGTGCCTCAGGGCAGGTATTCTCATGAGTGATGCGCTCCAGGGGTGTAAATGGCATATGCAGGCCACAGTGCGGGCAGGTCCAGAAGGAGCGCAAACAGTCACTGTACAGGTCAGTGTCACTCTACAGTAAAGTAGAGTGAAGGCGTCAGGACCCGTGCCTCACCAGCTAGGAGCCTCTCAGACCCTACAGGGCTACAACCCATCCAGAAATCTAGCCTAAGCAGGACTGTGACTACCAGGGGGCCTGGAGCTTCACCACCCATCTCCAGAGCAGGAAGCTTCAGATGGCAAGTGATTATACTCACTGTGAGACAGTTGTAGGTGAGAAAATCAGAGACAGCGTAGCCCCCCTTGGTGGGGTGGGGGGACAGGGTAGAGTTTCCAAAGAGGCCGGGCAGGCTAGGGGCAGTTGTGATGGTCTGGGGTCCCACATAGAGGTTCTGGGCTTCTAGGCCAGTAAGCCGTCGGAGGCTGTAAGGAACCTACAGAAAGAGGCCAGAGGCAGAGATGGGGTGGGCACCTCCAGGGTCAACTCTGCCTGAAACCTTCCCTTGGACTTTGTGGGCATGGAGACACTCACAACTAGCCTTCAGGCCTTTGCGGTCCCAGTGGCCCCTCCAACTACCATCCCCAGGCTCTCCTCTGCTCCTTCTTGCTGATGAGACCACAGCCAGCCCCAAACCACCTTGCCCCTCCTGCAAAGTATCTCAGGTTTGCTCCCCTTTGCCCAGCTGCCTAGGCCCATCCTTACCCCCAAAAGTCAACTAGAGTCATCCCTCTCCCCGGACTCCCACAGGGAAGAACCAGAAACAGCTATCTGTTTCCACCTAAGAGGGTTTCAGTCTCCATCCTGCCCACGTCTCCTCTGTCCTCACAGGGGACAACTAAGCCCTCACACTCCACATGTCCTTAGCTCCCACCACGCATTCAGAAGTGAATGGCACAAAGTGGTGTCTAGCAGCATGGCTTCTGAACCCATATACAAGTGCCTCCCTTTAGCTATGTGACCTTGGGTACCACTTAGCCTCTCAGAATTGAAAACCCTTACATGAACCCCCACTGACACCCCTTCTGGCCAAACAGTACCTTGGCTGCCATGAACTGTAGCAGCTCCCGGCTTAGAGAAGCCACCTCCTGGGGGCTGACTGCTGGGGACTCCACTTCTTCCTCCTGCTCTGGCCTCTGTCGCTGGGCCTGGCAGGCCAGCTGCCGGTCCAAGGCACTTTCCCAGTGGGCACGGAGCCTCAGGGATGTTGCCAGGAGCCGGACGGCTCTCTCACTGTCTGCAAGCTGTAGCTCCAGCCAACCATCAGCTACCAGACGGGAGCAGTCGCCATTGGTGTCAATGGACCGGCTGAACAGCAGGAGGGACTAAAAGAGATCAGTCAGGAGACAGGAAGCAGCTGAGCAGCTCAGGATGCCACCTCAGAGTGCCCACTTGGCTATGTACTTGCCTTCCCATCATCGCAACCCATTTATCTACATGTTCATTCAGTGGGCTTGCCTGTTCATTCCTTACCCGCCCATCCCCCACTTGTCCATCACTGTACCTAACGTCCCTCCCTCCGCCACTAATGCCCGTCCACCTATCCATCCACGTACCTGCTATCTACCCATCCCTACGCCTACCTATCCACCCACCTCCATGTCCTCCCACCCACACCTGTCCATCCTCCATCTGTCTACTCTATATAATGGCCCAACAATCCTGCAGGCCTCCACTGCATGTTCTGGTGCTGAAGACCCACTGAACAGCACAAAGCCAGGCCCCACACACCACCAGCCAACACTCAACTTGGAGAGACAAAGACAAAATTAAATAGAATGTCCCGGGAGCCTAAGGGTCAAGGGATCTTAGGGAGCCACAGAAAGGGAGTGGATGTGATCAAAGGAAGCCATAAACTGATGACACATGTTGTTAATTTCAGTGCTTTGAAGGCTGATGCAAGAAGATGGAAGCTCTAAAGACCTCAGACATAGGCACAAGGGTCTCCGACACCAAGGCAGGGCCAGAACCACCTGTGTGGTGTTCGATGGTGATATTCTGAGGGCAGTCCCACAGAAAGGGCAGGGTTGGCCATGGGTGGATGGGATGGAGGCTGGCGATGGTAGCACAGGGCCCAGCAGGTGATGCTCACTCACTTGAGATTCCACATCCTAAACAAGCATCAATGAGGGAGTGGCCTGGGATCCAGACATCACTCCAAATGGCAAATGTCTCTTTCCCATCATCCCTTTCTCCATATCACACAAGAGCCCTAACTGCATCGTCTCCTATTGTACATGAGCCCCATGGCTGGTGCAGATCACTGGCCCCACAGCCATGGTGGCTGGTACCCATGGCTCGAGGGAAAGGCCTCAGTGGAGGTCAAGGATGTCTGAAGAGGGGACGTTCAGCTGACAGGGAGGTAGCATGGGAGGCTTTATCTGTTGTCACTACTCCCCCTGTGTATGGCCCAGGTGGTAAGGTGACCTCAGCTTCCTTTGTGTAAAGTGACACCTAGGCCATAGAGGGAACTGTGGCCAGGACAGACACTTCCCTCAGCCTCCTTCTGGTCGGCTCAGCTACCCACAGCCACTACATCGAAAGCCTGCCCCAGTCTCCAACTAGTTGTAGAGAGCAGCGGACACCTGCCTTGGGGCCTTACCACATGCTGGCGCTCTTGCTAATGGTCCCTTCAGGACCAATCAACACATCTCATCAGCTCATATCATACCCGTCAGTGCCCACCACCTCCTCCCCATCCTTATTTTTCCTGGTGATTTAAAACAAACAAACAAATAAAAACCTCACAATCTCAAAGAGCCCAGACTGGCTTCAAACTCATGAGCCTCCTACTGGGGTTACAGGTACTCACCTACATTCATGGATTCCCTTGAAGACATGACATAGGTTTCCCTGACCTATAAAGCTCAGGAGGACAGGTGAGGGGCCTGACTCCTCAGTATGCCACTGGGTGCTGTAAACAGTGCTTGGTTCCAGCAAGCACTCAACAAATAACCAGGCATAGAGCCACAAATCATGACCACCCACAACCACAGACTATGCCAGCAGCCAGTGTGGGCCAGCAGCCAGTGTGGGCAGAGGGTGGCTCCTCCAGGCAACGTCTAACAGTCAGGGCAGAGGCCTACCTGGAGGGCCGGGATACGGACGCAGTTCACCAGGTACGGTTTGTTGGTCTCCAGCAGGCTGACAAAGGCCAGCAATTGGTGCTTGCAGCTCATCTGGTTCTTGCTATCTGAAAGGTAAAAGTGGCCAGCTCAGGCCCACCTGACCCCCCAGCTGCACAAACCATGACCACCCATCCATCACTCAGGGCCTGACATCACACAGCAAACAGACAGGATGCCCACAGGTTAAGATGACTTCGGCTTATTGTAAACATCCTGCCAGCCTATGAGCTCTGGATGTCTGACACTAAGGAACTGCTATCCACCTTGATGGGGTCACCGGTATGGTCCTGATACAAACAGTCCTTGCTATTAAATGACATGAAGTCTGATGTATGATTTAAAATGTTCCACAGCAAGGACTGGTGAAGTGGCTCGGCTGGGAAGGGTGATTGCTGCCAAGTCTGACAACCTGAGTTCAATTCCCAGGACCCACACTGTCCTCTGACCTTCATATGACTGTGGTGTGTTTCCTCTCGCTGATATTCCAGCTTCTTCACAATATCTGGCTCTGAGTTTTCATCAAATACCAACTAGAATTTGTGTTTCACTTGGCACCCAATGTGGGGCATGAACCCATGACCCTGAGATTAAGAGTCTTATGCTCTACTGAATGAGCTACCTTGTATGACTGGAAATTTACAAAATGAAGGGAGAGAGAAGTTGAGGAGGCGGCTGGGTAGGGCCCTTGTCTCACTTCTGTGAGATATTTAGCTATGTGAAGATATGCTACAATTGTTTCTGATGCATTTATTTAATGTAAAGGTGTGTTGCTGCTTCACCCTGCCTGCCTAAGGCACCTGACTGGTCTAATAAAAAGCTCAACGGCCAGTAGCTAGGCAGGAGAGGGAAAGGTGGGGCTGGTGGCAGAGAAAATAAATAAGAGTAGAAATCTAGGCTTGAGTGGAACAAGAGACGGAGGAAAGGAATGGCCAGAAGCAAGGCAGCTGCCAGACAGACAGACATAGACAGCAGGAAAGTAAAATATACAGAAAGAAAAAAAGGTAAAAATCCCCAAGGTAAAATGCACATAAAGAGACATACTAAGGTAAGCTAAGGCCGAGCATTCATAACTAATGAGAAGTCTTCATGTCAGGATTTGGGAGCTGGTTGGTGGCTCAAAAGAAAGGAAAAACCAGCTACAATTATCTAGTGTCTTTTTTAAAAAAAAAAAAAAAAAAGGCAGGAAGGAAATGAACCCAGCAGAGAAGGCCATAACCTGGTCACTGGTGGTCAGCAATGCACCTTGTCTTTGTCTCTTTCTTCACACCCAAGGAGGATGAGCTGGGCCCCTGTGGCTCTACCTGCATGTCTGCTTCTCTCCTCAGCACCAAGCTGAGGCTCTGACCAGCACAAGCAACTGGCCTGTGATCAGCTGGATTCAGGCAGTGGCCCAAAAGCCCAGCACTGCATGCTGCCCACAGCCACCGGGCAAGGCTTCTCCTGAAGCTCCCCTCCCACAGCACGCACAGATGAAGTGTGAGAAGGAGCCCTGGGGAATACCGGAGTGAGAGACCTGGGCTTATGATGGATGTCACCAGGGTCACTGTACCTTGGGTCCCCTCATGGCCTGAGGCTTCCTGCCCCTCTGTGTGCAATACCTCGGGGTTATTGGCGAAGACACAGGTAGGGTGCAGCACGGTGCCCTGCTTGGCCCGGGTATGAAAAATCTGCAGAGGCCAAAGACAAGCAATGGAGCAGAGGCCGCAGACCTGCTCACCCAGTACCCCAGTACCCAGTCCCCTTTTCTCCCCTGGGACAAGGTCCCTCCTCCATGACCACACTCAGATGCCTCCTCATCCATGAAGTCCCCTGGACCCCTGCATAAGGTGAGTCTGACTCACTGCCTTGTCCTCCTCCAGCCCTGCCCCCTCTTGCTACTGTGCAGAGCAGCTCAAGGACAAAGCCAAGGGTCCTTCTGTGACACAAAGCTCCCTGAAAACAGCAAGTGTGTAAAGTGGCAGATGTGGGGGACAGTAGGGAAAAAAAAACCCCACCTGGTCCGAGTCCTTGCGGCCATTGTTTAATGCATCAGCCACAGCCAGTTGCGGGTAGAGGCCCCGCCCCAACACCAGCTTGAGTAGGGCCAGCTGGTCGCGGGTCAGGTCCTGGGCTGAGCTGGCAGCTGCCTGCAGCTGCTCCAGATTGTGCCGAAGCTTGAACTTTACATCCTGTAGAGACAAGGATTGGTGGTTGCTCTGGGGGATACACACACACATACACACACACACACACACACACAGGAAGGTGCTAGGCTAGGATGCACAGGTACACACACACACAGGAAGGTGATTAGCTAGGATGCATAGGTACACACACATATATACACACACACACACAGGAAGGTGCTAGGCTAGGATGCATAGGTACACACACACACACACACAGGAAGGTGCTAGGCTAGGATGCATAGGTACACACACACACACACACAGCAAGGTGCTAGGCTAGGATGCATAGGTACACACACACACACAGGAAGGTGCTAGGCTAGGATGCATAGGTACACACACACACACACACAGGAAGGTGCTAGGCTAGGATGCATAGGTACACACACACAGAGAGAAAGGTGCTATGTTAGGATGCATGGGTTGAGAGAGACTATGGAAATCACCTGGAGTGAGAGCAAGACTCTTCACCCCTTGGAGGTAGCTGTTTCTCCTGTGTTATATTCCCCTTCATGCTACCCCACCTGGATGTCAACGCTGTCAGCCTGCTGGGAGCCAGAGCCCTCGTGGTCCTCATCACTGGAGCAGCCATCTTCCTGCAGCCGCAGCACCTTGCGCCTTCGCCCCGCACCCTCCTCATGCTGCCGCTTCAGCTGGTGCAGGGCCTGACGCTCTCGGCGCTGCTGCAGCCGACTGTAGCTGTCCTTTGGGGCCACAGCCTGGGTCCCACTCAGCAACCCGTGATCCTCCAACAGCTCCTGTGGATGCGAAGGGCACAGGTAAGCGGGAACAGTTAGTGGGCTCTGGGCTGACACAGGCTCTCTGAGACAGTGTTCTCTGTACAAAATGAGGGTGCCCCAGGTCCTCCTGCAGGGCTGCATGGGAGTCAGCCCTTTACTCTGGCCTCGAGTTCTGTGCCCTGGGAAGAGCTGTCATTAGTTAGCCCATGAACACCTGGTCAGGCACGGGTGGTTCACAGGACGGTCATGGCAGCTGCTCCCAGAGCTGCCTCCAGGCTCACTGAAGGGCTAGAGAGAGCCACAGGTCCTCTGACCCCTTAAGATCTTTCTCACAGATGGCTATGCCTGGGAACCTGTCAGGAACTCCAAATATCAAGCCAGACATGGCCATGCACAGCTGTAATCCCAGCACTCAAGAGGCTGAGGCAGGAGGATCATGGGTTTAAGGCCAGCCAGGGCTGCAGAACAAGGTCCTATAAAGAAAAGAGAGACTGAAAGATTCTGCTCAGTGATGGAGTGCTTACCCTGCATGAGCAAGACACCGGGGTTCAAGACTCAACACCACAAAAAAAAAAAAAAAAAGCCAGGCAGTAGTGGCACACACCTTTGATCCCAGCACTCTCGAGGCAGAGGCATGTATGTAGATCTCTGTGACTTCAAGGCCAGCCTGGTCTACCGGCAAGTTACAGAACAGCCAAGGCTGATACACAGTGGAATCCTGCCTCACAGACCTCCTACTCCAGAATCCAACGGGAGTTGGGGTTGGGAACAGGATGGAAAGACCTGAATCGTCTCTCCCCCATCACCCTGGCCACACGTCAACAGTCTTCAAAGGATGCAGTCTCCAGGACCTGTTCCCCACTGTGCCTGAGAACGTGGCTGTTGTACATGTCCCATGTAAGTGTGCCTATGTCCTGATATACATCACACCAGCTTCTCACAGTGTCTGGGTGTAACAAGGGTGGAATCACAAGCTGCAGACATGGAGAGGGGATGACTGGGCCCAACATGAGGACCCTGGGAAGGTTTCTGAGCCCCAGCTAGCTCATCTGCAGTTAAGGCCACTGATCACTCCAGTAATTACTGTTACCTCCACTCTACAGACGCTGCCAGACCACTGCAAAACTCAGTTTGTCTAAGCTTCCTGTATGCGTTGGAGAGACACACCCACAGAACCATGGGGTCTGAGTTCATGACAGAGAGCACATCTTGTGTCCTCACTCATCTCCGGTGACAATGACACACGGTCCACACAGCCATCCCCGTGCCTGTCAGGCTCACAGGGATTCATGGAGGTTGCAAGATTGTCACTACTTTCATCTCCCAGATTCCAGGGAACCGAGGCCCAAGGAACAGCAGGTGCCCACAGCCATACTGTCAGAACATGGCAGAGCTGAGACACACTGCAGTGGTGGGCTCCAGACATTACACAGTCCCCACCTCAACCCCCAGTACTCAACCTGAAGCACTCAACCCAAGTACCCTGGGGCCAAGAGTGGGTTTCCCTATTGGGACGTCACACAGTCCAGTGATCCATGCACCTTCCCAAGGAACCCTCTTCAAGGTCCACATTTTTTACACCTCGCCAAGGGTTGCCCAGTCCTGCTTGTCTTCTTGGACACCAGGAAAGGCCCGGTCCTCACCTTGAACTGGCGACGCAGGTTGGCCATCTCGTACAGCCGGTGCTCCTCCACACCCCGGCGACGGCACCACTTGCGAGAGTTCCCGCTCTGCTCGGACTTCACCTGGTTAAGGGGTAGACACCTCAGAGTAAGGGCATGGCCAGCTTGGGGAGGGAGCCCCAGCACGGGAGGCTGTGAAGCCAGGGCAGGCTGAGGGCTGCTCTCAAGGACCCTGGTAGCCTCTTTCCAGGACTCGGCCTCATTGCTGAGGCTGACTCCCACAGGAGCACCCAGACAGCATGCTGGCTTAGGTGCCCTGAGTCATGACTCAGGAATGGTGAACAGGGTTATACAATATCCCCAAGGAGGATGGCTTTTCTCCACACAGCACTCATTTCTATCAGGCTGTGGTAATCCCAAGCTCCCTGTTGACACTGGACTGTGGCACTGGCCGTCCCTAGGCAGGGACAAGAGATTCCAGATCCCCCAGCTATGAAGAATGACAGAGACACCCAGCCCACCCAGCCCAGCCTCACCTGCACCCAGGCATTGAAGACATTGAAGAGCGTGAAGGGGTCACCCTGATCACTTTCCAGGGGCCGCCGGGCAGTGGCACAGTCCAGGTTGCTCTGGGCACTGCGGGTGAATGGTGACTGGACGCTGAGGGCAGCAGCAATGGTAAGCACAGGCTCTACCAGGCTGAACATGGAGCCCAGGATCAGCATCTTCCCTGTGGGCGGCAGGGGAAGAGCTAAGCCTCCCAGACCCAGGGAAAACAACCTTTCTGTTGGGGATGGGGGAGACTGTGGGGCCCTAACTGCACCCCCTTTCTCCTTGACCACAAAGGACCTCGGGAACCAGATGGGTAGATTCAAACCCACAAGCTGAGGTTTGTGATCATATATCTCTCTGCTGGAGGTGACCAGTCTCTACCTCTTTAGGCTCATGGTGGCCTGTTTGGTGCTGTCCACAACTCTGAGCTTCCTGTGCATTCACAATGGAGTCTACCAGCCCTCCCTAGCTTGATATCCTTAGCTTTCCATGGCCACAAGAAATGGCCTGCCCTGGTCCTCTCTGATGCTGACTGTGCCTAGAGCACAGTAAAGCTGGCCATAGTCATCATTTAGTTCAAAGACAAGGAGGAAGAAGGTAGGAGGGTTAAAATGAAGGAGAGCAGGAAAGGCCATTGGGGAAGAAAAGCAATGGGCGCACTTCAGTGTGGTGAAAGCCTGTCTGTTTGGAGCAGGAATCCCCTGGCTCTGGAGACCTGTACAGACACAGGACTTTCTGAGACCTCAGGCCCTGTCTGCCTGATTGGTCAAAGTGCCTTCTCAGGCTCACTATTCTCCTCCAGATCCTGTCACACACTGGCCCCACGGACTGAGAGACACAGAAGCAAGACTGCAGCTAGGCTAGGCAGGGCGAGACCTGCATGAGGTGAGGTCCCTATCAATCACCTGCTTTGTGTCCGTCAAACTCAACAATGGTCTTCTTGGGACTGTCCCAAGATCATCTGTCTTTTACTGTGAGACACTCGGAGCCAGCCCATCATGGGTCACCTGTGTCCCATGCCCTCTGCTCTGCCACTGCACATGCCTGCTTTCTGCAAGGTGTCAAGTAGGTCACGGATTTCCCACCTCAGGAATATGATGTGGTGCATGAAGCCAAGTTCCACGACTCCCCTGGTGGCGCTTGTTTCACACCCTGGGGCACATGTCAGTTCTGCAGCTGAGCCTGCTTTCTCATCTGTCCTGAGAAGGATCAGAGAAAATGGGGGGATGAGGAAGCCTGAGGCTCCCCTGGCACAACATGAGCCCCAGAATGCTCTTTAGCCCTCAGCTCTGATTCCTTTACTCTAGTCTGACTCTAGACAGATAAGAGTAGCCATCTGCTTAGGCACTAGAGGCCTCAGAGACCAGACCTGCTCTGCTGGGGACATGAAAGATCTTCTGGGCCACAGATTTGGGCAGCAATGCATGGGTGGCCCTGCTGAGGTAGCAAAATGTGGGCTGCAGTAGAAACAGAACACTGTGAGTCAGGACTGCTGAGGTACAGGAATGACTCAGAATGAGCAAGAGGAACAGACAGCCTGCTTGACACAGCTGTTGACGGACAGAACAGGGTCACCAGGTCAGACAAGAGGGTGGATCTAAGAATCACGGGACCTCCACCCAACTCATCTCAGGATGAGGGTGGCAAATGGCTGGTCCTTTCAGCAGCTCTTGCTCAATTAGGCATCAGCACCTGCAGTGGGATCACTTCCCTGAGATGGCATGTCACTGGTAAGATAGAGTTCATGAACCTGATCCCCCAGGGCAAATGCCCCTTCTTGGTAATGGATGGAGACAGGATCGCCCCATTTGCTCCAGGCCACTGAAGACCTCGACAGTGTGGAGCTAGAGGTGACAGGGCTTTAATGGCCCCAGACCTAGCCCTTCTGACTCACCAGGCTCATCTCTTCATTTTCTGCTCACTTCCCATCCCACACAGCAGAGTTCCCTTTAACCACTGCAGTCTCTCACCCGAGCCTCTCACTGACCCCAGGCTAGACACAGCACTGTCCCTGCCTGCCTGATGGCATCTGCTTGAGTGCCAGTGTGGTCTAAGCGCCACTCAATGCTCTCCCAGGAAGTGCTGCTGTGTCCCCCTCAGGAGTAAACCTGTCCCTTCCCATGTATGATGTGTGAGCTCTGTGAGAGCAGCTTCATTGTCCCTGGCTTCTCGAATGCTGCAGGCTCCTGGCATTTAATAATGGGGCTAAGCATTGTTATAGGGACACCCCAGCTGCTGGAAGCCAAGGAGCAGTTCACTGCATCATATGGCCAGTGGGTCTCTAGTGGAATAATGTTCAAAGGCTAGAGGCCCCCAGTATCACAGTGTGCATCCCTAGGTAGGGATGGCTGGGCTGTAGAGAGACGAGGTCGGTACCTGCCAGCATGTGCAAACACCTGGACTGGACACTGACCTGCCCTAGTGACTGTTTCCTGTTTCTCTTTCCTTAGCCTTATAAGGGCCTCTCCTCCCTGTACCTCATCTGCCCTCTTTCCCTGCCAGCCGCACACTTCCTCCACCTCACCTCAGGGCCTCTGCACTGGCTGCTCCCTCAGCCTGGCATGCCTTTCTGCCTTATCTGTCCAATACGGAGGCAGCCACTAGCCACACATGGCTACTAAGCACTTGAGATGTGGCTGATCCAAACACGTGTACTGGAATAGGAAATGCACACTGGACTTCCAAGACTTATATGAAGAAACACCGTAAATTCTGTGATAATTTTAGACCAATTACATGTTGCAAGCATGTTTTTGGGGTGTGTTTGCTTAAGCAAAATGAATACTCAAAAATGGATTCTCCCAACTCCCGTGGCTGAGGCTGAGGTCACACCTACTACTTCTAGCTTACATTGGGAATATACGGCCATTCCAGTCACACTGCTCTCACCCTCATCTCCACAGCTCCACGCAACTATCATCATCCCTTGAGTGACAGTGGGGCTTGACCGTCCCAACACCTCCTATGAGTCTCCTGCTTTCTCTCTCTGTCATGGCTGTGCCATCAGGCCCCTGTGCATACTGCTCACTTTCCTGGTCTGTGTGTGTTATGTTCACTGCTATATTCCCCAGCACCGGTCTCTGGACCCTCATGAATGAGCTGCTATATGACAGTGAATGTCCTGATAAAGCCTGGATTTGCCTATGGGTCACTTAGAAGGAGCAGGTCTGTGATCTTGCCTAGAGGGCATCCTTACCAATCACAACGTCTACAGGCAGCTGGGCCAGCAGAGATCCGATGGGGGTGAGGGCCTCTGAGCTGTCCAGGGCCCCCTGATCTCGGAGGTACAGGATAGCAGTCTCCAGACTGGCAGGTGGAGGGGGCTCGATGAAGGGGAAGGTCCGTGGGTCCCCTACACTCATACTCTTCATCTGAAATGAGAGGCAAATATTTGTAGGGGACATGGGAGCCACTGCGGCACATGGACTATAGGGTTTCAAATTCATCAAACTCCAAAATGTCCAATGTTGAGGTCTATCTCCCTCACAAGTCTACACTGGAGGGACTGCTGTCCCTCAACCCATTAGAGCAACCAACTTCCAGTAAGCATGTGACTGCACTGAGCCAATCTGAAAATGGTCCTGGGATACGGCACACTGCAGCTGGAGCACCCTGGAGGCCCTCTAGGTGGGGGAAGCTGGGTAGAAGCCTAGAGCTATTAGGTTAATGTACCATCTGGACCAGTCTGCCACAGCAAGAAATTTCTTGGACTGCTCCTCAGCTGGGGAAGCCACCTCTGAGGGGACAGTAACACACTTGTGACTGTGTGGGAGAATGCAACAAAACACTCCATCACCAGGTTCATCTTGGCATACAAACCTCTCTGGAGAGCAGATGAGAGGAGGTAGGTATGGCAAGAGAAATGAGACAATCTGCCTGGGTCATCTGGGGCTTGGAGATCCTGCCGCCCGCCTGGCCACCTGCCATCCCACCTTCCACCCTGTTCCCGATACTGTCAAAAAGATCATCTAATGAGTAAAGTGTGACAGTGTCATCCCAATACTCAATAGAGGCTGAGGTGGGAGAATTCTGAGTTCAAGGCTAGCCTGTGCTATAGAGATCCTGCCTCAACACACACACACACACACACACACGCACACGCACACGCACACGCACGCACGCACGCACGCACGCACACACTGGAAAATTGAAAATAAATAAAAAGGTAACCAAAAGTGAAGAGTGTGGCCTTTTGCTTTAGATTTTTCCACACTGCTCAAGCCAGTGCTTTTGAGGCTGAATTTTGACTTCTAAATTAGGGTCTCTTTGTTTAGCCCAACCTGGCCTCAAATTCTATATCCTCCTGATTCAGTCTCCTGGGTGCTGGGATTCCGGGAATGTATCACCACCACGGTAAAGCCACCATCACTTTAACTGGCAGGTGGATAAGTCACCAGTGGGTCAAGGGTTCTGTGTTGTGTCACAATCAAAATCCACTTAAAAACCCGAGTTGGAATAGAGGATGCCAGAGTGTGCGCCTGTAGGGAAGGCGCTGGCTGGTGTCACTCGTAGACACGCCTGGGCAGCACAGGCACCAAGGCAGACATGTGAGGCTTCCTTGTTTGCTCTCTCTCTTCATTCAACCTCTGACAATGAACCCCGGGTCTCACACAGGCCAGACCATGTTCTACATCTGAGCTCGACGGCCAGCTCTCTCTACTTTTCATTTTATGTCAGGAACTTACAATCGTAGATCTGCCTGGCTTGGACTCGCTATGTAGCCTAAAATGAAGCTGACTCACCTCCAGAGTGCTGGGGTGACAGGTGTGGCCACCATACTGGGTTTGCAAATGAGGGTTCTCTACTCGTGCCCTTAGACAGGCGAAGGCAAGTGGACAGCTGCAAGCCAAAGAGCTGGGTGTGGCTGCAATCAGGAGGCGCAGGCAGGCGGATCTCTGAGTTCGAGGCCACCCTGGTCTACAGAGTGAGTTCTAGGACAGCCAGAGCTACAGAATAGAAAAACCCTGCCTCAAACCACACCCCTCCACACACACACAAGGGCAAGCCTGGGCTACAAAGCAAATTCCAGACCAGCCAGAAGTACATAAGGAGAACGAGAATAAGAGCTCTGTTAGCTCTTAGCCATTCCATGAGGGTCCCTGTCACAGGAACCGAACCAAAGCTACCCAAAGGCTGTGACTTAAATGTCTTAGGGAATCTGGTGTTAAAAGCCACTTTGCACCGAGCTCTGCTTCCAACCAAAGCCCGGTCTGTACCCTTGGCCCTGAGGACCAATTCTCCAACTTGAGTGTGGTCTCCCAGAATATGGAGAGCTCTGACTGGGTCAAAACCCCTCCCGACTCCTCTCTGGCAGCTATAAGGTCAGGGGGCCTCACCTGAAGCACCAGCGCATCCAGGGCCACCCTCTGAATTTCTGGGACTGGGTATGGAGCGAAGGCATCATAGTCAGACTCAGCATAGAGGCGGTAACAGACACCAGGGCCCGTGCGGCCCGCCCGGCCCTTGCGCTGCTCGGCGCTGGCCTGGCTGATCCAGAATTCCTGCAGTCGCTGAAGTTTGGCCTGAGGATCGTAGCTCATCTCCTTCACCTTCCCTGGGTGAAGAGGAGACAGAAGTGGATGCTGAGGACAGCACTGAGTGTGCAAAAGAACTACTGTTTGACTCACGCATGCCGCTCCACCACACTCCTAAGAGAATGTGCTAGGCCTGCCCCAACATTCTGCTCACTTAGGCTTTAATTTCCTCATCTATGCATTACCAGCGTGTGGATGGATTATGGCTGGCATACACTGGTCCATAGCCTTTCAGAGGTGGGACTGATGGGGGTGCTTCGGGTCACTGCGATATAAAGGGGACGGTAGGGCCTCACCCTTCCTCCACCTTTTGGAGTCCTGGCCCTGAGAGAGCTGTCATGTGTCTCCATCACAGACCCAAAGTACGAGGGTCATCACCAGACCATGTACAGAAACCCGAGTCAGGGCACACCTCTGCAGAAGTGTTGAGGCAGGGTCTGTTAGGTAGAAGGCTGGCTGACACCTTTTTTACCTGTTTCCCCAGAATCTTTGCTCCTTCAGATAGTCAAGTCATCCCACACACCCTGATTAAGCACCTACTATGTGCAGGCACAAGCATAGTCACAGGTCTGGGAGAGACAGCCACAAGCAAGCAAAGGCCCGGTCTCCCAGGACCAAGTGCACTGCCACACAGCAGCCGCTACTTTTGCCACATTCTACTGCCTCAAAATCAAGAGCATGCCACGTCTAAACTGATGGCATTTAAACAACACCTTCATGGTACATGATATTATGGGATGCTTTCTTTACCATGCCACCACTAAGTACTAAGGCTCCTGGGCATTCACAACATACCAGATGCCCACATACCCAAGAGAACCAACTCACTCCTCCTTTAAATCTAAGGATGGTGCTGTTACTATTTCTGTCTTAAGCTTGTATAAGCCATAAAATAAGAGGAGAGAGACAGATCTCAGCAAGAAGAGCAGTAAATGCAAAGGCCCTGGGACAGATAGATGCAAGCTTGGGATGTCTGAGGGACCATTGCATTGCCTGGGTTCCACAGCGCAATACAACCTCACAACCTCCTCACTGCAGTGGTATGGGGCTCTGTGGCCACATCTGTGCCTCTCTCACTTTGCCTACATTTCTCCCAGGTCCTCACGGTAATGCATGGGCACGGAGTGCCGTTCTTACCAGAATCCACTACAAAGCGGATCCCGTCAATGGTGACTGAGGTCTCAGCAATGTTGGTGGACAGGATGCATTTCCGGACTCCAGCTGGAGCCACATCAAACACCTGGGGCAAAGGAGGAGGTCACATCAGGCATTAACTCAGCCCTAATGGACCTGCTTGCTCAATGGCCTCCTGGGCATTCCAAGCATATCTCACCCATGGCCTAAAGCAGCCTCAGCACCCTCCCCGGTACCCACCTCACCTTCTACACATCGCCTGAGCCATCCTAGGCCTCCCTCCCTCAGCTCCTAGCCCCTGAACATCTTAAACATTCCTTAAACCCCTTCAACATCCCCAGGCCCTGGTTCTTTCTCCTAGTCCAGGCCCCTCCAGGTTCCAGTGAAACACACTCTAACCCACCCCATCCCTGTGCCCCCCCAACACTGTTCAGAACTTTGCTATGGCTGCTCTGTGTACTTGGGACAAAGTCTGGACAGCACACTGAGTCTTTGGAGTGAGAGATGGGGGGTCTGTGGTTCGGGCCCACCTACCCGTCAGCCCCATCTCTCCTGATTTCTTCAGGCTATCACCAAGGTCCCTTTTTCTCTTGGTGCTAGACATAATAGCTAAGAGCAATAGCCATGCCACAACCTGTCTGCCACAGGTCTTTGTAAATAAAATTTCCCTGGAGTTCAGTAAGAGAGTCTATGGCCTACAAACATGAAAGTAAAACCCCTGGCCTTTCATGGAAAATCTGCCACTGGCTCCTGATTAAGATCCTCAGGGCCAAATATCCTGGATTTACAGGCTGCTCAGCCATGTGATGGTTGTAACCCCATACAAGCTCACTGACCTGCGGTTTGGGAGATACACAAGTACTGTGTATGAGCCACACTTAGTTCCTGGCCTACAGACTCCCACCAGCCCTGCTTTTGTAGGCTACATGCAGTAAATACCTTGTCCTGGTCAGCCACAGAGAGAGTGCTGTGCAGAGGCAGCACCACCCAGCGCTGGGTAAGACTGGCATAGGCCTGGGCAGCATCCAGCACCGTGCTGATCTCGGCCATGCCACTGAGGAAGACAAGAAGGTCCCCTCGCTCCTCAGGGGGATACTTATTGTCGATGGCTTCCAACACTCTCAGGATGGGCCGTGGGTCCAACTTCTCTGATTTGGACACTGTCTGCTCTGCTTCCTGTGGCTGGTACACTACCTATGAGAGAGCCAGTACAGGAATAGGCTGTCACTCTATAGCGGCAATGAGGCAGAGACCATGGGCTCACAGGGGGACACAACACAACTGATTGCCCTTTTAGAAGAGATGGTGAGATCAAAAAGTGACGGAGGTGGCAAGAAGGCTTCCGGGTGCTGGCAGAGCTGGAGGTTTTTTAAATCTAGGTGCTGATGACAAAGATGTATTAACTAGACAGTACATAGACTCTTACAGAATCGTACTCTGAACAAGAAAAAGAGTTGAGCCTGTGAGGACCCCACCCAGTACTTGTTAGGAAACATCCTCGTGGGCATGAAAAACCACAAACTCCCAGCAATGATGACATCTTGCCCAGCACTTGACTATGCAGACAAGGGCGGAGCCTTATTACACAATGGCAACATCTGGACTGTGTCAACAGGAAGAGAACACATCTGACACATACATAGAGGGAAGGACGTAGTGAAAGGTCCTGTGATGACAGTCCCTTCCCTGAAAGAGGGTAAAGCTGTGAAAGCGAAGGAACCTGAGTCCCTAAAGGACCATATGGAACAGAGCTGTCTTCCACCTGGGAGGGCCGATTTCCTCTAAGAAAAAAAAAATGCTTCTTTCATAGCAGACTTTAGTGGGTTAGAATGTAGCCACTGCAGAGATGGCAAAGGGTAGTGGGAAGCAGAGGCAGAGAGGCCAGGGCTCACCGTGATAGGGAAGAGCCTCCCGGGCACCTGCACCACCGGAGCGTGGCTGAAGTAGCTGGAGAAGAGAGAGATGTTGATGGTGGCTGACATGAGGATGACCTTGAGGTCAGGCCGCCTGGGCAGCAGGCGATGCAGGATGCCCAGCAGGAAGTCATTGTACAGGTGCCGCTCATGGACCTCGTCCACAATCAGGACCTGGTACTGGGGCAGGCTGGGCTGATGCTGGATCTGGCGTAGAAGCAACCCCACCGTCAGAAAGACGATCTTGGTGGCCTCGGAGCGTGTGCTTTCAAAGCGGATCTGGTAGCCAACCTGGGGTGGGTGGGAGGAGAGTGTGAGGTCAGGAGAGGAGCTAGGGCACAGAGCTCCTTCCTGTGCAACATGGGAGTCTGAGGCAAAGCCATGCCTGGGCATCAGACTCAAATTCTGTGGGTTTGGGATAGAATCACAGCTCTGCTATGAGGCCACTGGTTAGCACACAAGGCCACCCTAGAGACCAGATTTCCTCCCCCAGGATGTGCAAGGCTATATGTTCATTCATGTAACAGTTTGGCATGATGAAACCCTACCTACTTCAACCCCAGCACTCCCACAAAAAAAGACAAAACAAAACCCAACTGTCTCTAATCAGAATTTTCTAATGGCTGCTAGAAAATAAGATGTATTTCCTAGCATTAAGTGTTATGGATGCTTCCTTCTGTCTGGCTGTTAAGGTACTGTACTGAATAACGCTAATGCTTCTGTCATTTGGACCCTGTACAAGCTGTACTGCAGATAGAAATTCTAAAAGAATCATCTCTGGATCAGTGCCAAAATCGTAACTTTACCTATGAGAACTATCAACTTATCCCATGATGTCTCACCGGAAAACGTGGGAACCCGGTGTGCCGCTCACCTGGGAGCCATACTGACTGAGGCTCTCGAAACCAACCCGTTTGGCCAGTGAGATGCAGGCAATTCTCCGTGGCTGAGTGCATGCCACGTGACTGAAGCCAGCAGCTAGTAAGTACTGGGGGACCTGGGTAGATTTGCCGCAGCCTGTATCACCGGCCACCACCACCACCTGGTGTTTCTGGAGTGTCTGCAGGATACGGTTCCCATACTGGGCGATGGGAAGTGCTGCCCTCTCACGCTGCAGCTTGGCCAGCCGCCCAAAAGCCTGCTTCTGTGCAAAGTCCAGGTAGTGAAGCAGGGCCCGACGGAACTCGGACACTCTCTCGGGGGGCAGACCCTGACGCCCCCGAGTGTCCGGGCGGAGGATGGAGAGGTTGATGCGGTAGCGTGGGTCGTAAGTGCGAGGTAGGTCAGCTAGAGCAGGGATGCCATGTTTGGAATGAACAGGGTCCTTCTCCTCCTTCCTGGAGGCCTTGAGGTGCTGGAATCTCTGTAGGCGTTCAAAGAAAGCCCAGAACTTCTGGCATTCCTCAGAACCCCGACGGATGTAATCCTCGTCATGGAAGAATACCTCTTCCAAGCGGCGACGAGTCTCTGGACAATTCCAGTCCCATTTTTCCAGGGCCTCTTCTTCCCTGGGAGCTCCATGGTGGTGTCGGTGTCGGTGTCGGTCTCGGTGGTCCCTCCGATCCCTTGTCCCGGGAGGAGGCATGGTTCCTATCACAATATTGTCAGAAGCAGTCTCTATTCTGAGCACTTTGACCAAGTATTCTCACTTATACCCCATGTCCATCTCCAGCAAGTGGGAACCGCTTTCTCTTCAAAAAGTGAACTCCCCTTTCCTTGTATGGGAGCACTGTGGGTGGCAGGGTGGGTAGGCAGAGGCCTGGAGGAGCTGGGGACGCACAAGGTGTCTCATGACTTCTGCATCCATCTCCAAAGGGGACAAGAGTTCATCCTGAATTTGCGGGTCCTGGATGCTTGGAGAAGAAAAGAGAAGACATCCATTCACTTTTAGAGCATCAATTAAAAGCCTACTATTCTTCAAGCACTGGAATAGGAATGAGAGGTTGTGGATGCTATGACATGTAGGTCACGTAGTCAATCAACAAGAGGATCTTGTAAGTAGCAGAAATAATGAAAATAGGGCGCGGGCTCTCATTTGGTGTCCATTGGCCTTCACACCACTGAAGCCTCTTGAAATTGAATTTCTTAAACTGAAACTAAATTCGAAATTGAAAAGGACATTTCTACGGTTCTAGGGATTGGTTTTACCTGCCTGGCACATGCCATCCTTTGGTAAATTTCCACCTTCCTTCAGAAAAGAGCCCATCATGTCTACTTGGCTCTGATACTTGGACAAACCACAAAGGTCTCCGCCTCTAATCAGTGGTTGGTCAGAAGACTGGACACATGACCCAGTCAGGTCCCTACTCTCTGGACTTTAGACTTGGTCGCTACTTTTTAAAATCTGTTCTACCTAGACAAATTGAGTTAACCCTGAACCCATTCAGAGCAGCTCAGGGACATCAGTCTTTGCTAGACATGTACCTTAGACAGTATAGATAGAGGTACAGTGGGCACACAAGAGACATGGGGGATGCCTGATAACATCATTAATGTTCAAGGCTTAGCTCCTGTCAAACCTTCACTCCTTGTCTAGGTTAGAAAATGCCTTTCCTTTCCCTGCAGTGCTGAGATGGAGCCCAAAACCTCACGCATGCTAGGCAAGTGCTTTACGACTAAGCTATACCACCATCCCACAAAATGCCATTTTGCTTAAATGTCAGGATCTTTTTCTCCCAGCTGGAAAAAAAAAAAATCGTAATAAAGCATATATCGCTGTTTGCACAATTGTCCTGGAACTCACTCTGGAGACCGTGCTGCCCTCGGACTCTGAGATTAACTAACCTGCCTCTGCCACACACGTGCTTGAAATGAGAGGTGTGCATCATCACTGCCAGGCTCCTTCTTCCTTTTTATTTATTTATTCATTATGTACAGTGTTCTGTCTGCATATAGGCCTGCAGGCCAGAAGAGGGCGCCAGATCTTATTATAGATGTTTGTGAAGCCACCATGTGGTTGCTGGGAATTGAACTCAGGACCTCTGGAAGAGCAGCCAGTGATTTTAATCACTGAGGCATCTTCCCCTCATTCTTCCTTCTTAAAAGGGCTTATCAGAAAAGTGGATAAAAGCCTTTGACAGGAAGCCTGGCAACCTGAGTTTGAGTCTTAGAACCTATATGGGAGGAAAGAGCTCCCTATTGCTCGCTCTCTCTCGCTCTCTCTCTCACTCACACACACACAAATAAATAAATAAAATGTAATAAGGGGGGATTACTTATAACTGTAAAAGGGCTCACACACTTCTATGGTTAAGAACCTAGAGACAAGTAGGTAGATCATCAGGTTTGAATCTGACCATTTACCATGAGCAAATAATTTTAATTGAAGTCGCTTCCTTCATGCATAAAATGGGGCAAGAGTCATTAAATATCAAAACACTGGCAAAGAAGCCAAAAAGCAATATTCCTCAAAGTCAATGCTTTCTACCCACTATAGATTTTAACATTAAAAAAAAAAAAAAAAAACCAGCAAAGGCACAGGGGCATCCAACGGGGGGGGGGGGGGGGGGGGGGGGAGGAGTGTGGAATTACATGAAAGGTCACAACTCATGTCCTGATAGCATTAGCAATTCACTAATTCAGTCTCAGCGTCCAGAAGTTTGCTTTATGCGGTCACAGAGGTAAGAAGGGACTCAGTCCAATCCTAGGAATTGTTGGAGCTGTATTTTAGCTTTGAGTGAAGACCCTGTGAAGTGTCAGGGCTGATTCCCATAGTTGCAACAGACACTGGGCAGTACATCACTTCCGAGTAAACACCGAAGCTTGGCCATGACAAAGGACCGAGAACAAGGCTTTAGAAAGCTATTATAACATTGAGCCAGTAATCCTCAGGAGAGGGCTCCTTTTAGGCGATAAACTGCCTAAGCAGGATAGGCCCAACATTAGCATCCCATGACTACTAAGGAGTCTATTCTTTCAATCATTCATTCATTTGACTTGGGTTTTGTTGGGGTCTCAAATAATCCAGGATGACTTTGAACTCATTATCCAGTCTCCACCATCCAAGTGCTGGGATTGCAGATTAAGCGACATCATGCCTAACATTTTTTTTTTAACTTCAGATAGGGTGTGGCTTCAGAACACAAACTTGCCATTGTAGCCCAGACTGGAATAAAACTCAGCCTCCAAAGTGATGATGGGATTACAGGTATGAGCCACAACATCTGGCTTCTCTTAGGCTTTTTGCTTACTTGAATCTTTCATTTTCTCCTGCTTCAGGCTCCTGTGCTCAGAACCTCCTGGTTCCTGGCCCTCGGTTTACGTCTACAATGCTCCACTCAGTACTTTTATCTCCCAATGGGCTCTACTTCTGTGTGTGTGTGTGTGTGTGTGTGTGTAGTCTCAATCATATATGTATGATATATATATATATACGTTCATTTTCTCAAACATTAAGAAAACGCCACTCCCACTGTATTCACTAAACCAAATAAGCAGGAAGCAGGGGTGGGATGAATCTGGGGTGCATTTCTTCCTTTCCGCCATTTTTCAGAACGAATCTCCATCACCTCGCAACTTGTTTCAAACTCTACTTTTCCACAAATGTGGTTTCTCACCACTCAGGAGCCTTTGTGAGGCTCACTAGGAAGCACCCCATCACTCTGGGCCTCTTTATTTCTCCAGTTTCCGGACTCTTGGTCCATCTGTGCCCCAACTCCCGTGTCCCAACTCCTTTAGTTCCGGGAGTCTCGGTCCCCCAGCTTCTCACTCAGGACCGCGCACCACCAGAGCTCCCTGGGTCCCGGTTTCCTGGCTTGTCCCTTCATTATATTGGGGTTCTCTTAACTCCCTGGCTGGCTCGGAACAAGCCCTAAACACGTCCCGCAGAGAGCACCGCCACCACGCAGTGGGCCCGCACGCACGCCCCGCCCCTTACCTCCGAAACAGCCGTGGACGCCTCAACTTCCGGTTCTAAATGGCGTGCGCCTGCGCAGACCGCTGCAGCGCGACCTTGCCTCTCAGTACAAGGGAGCAAATAGGGAGCGGGGGCGGGGCAATGACCATGCCGCGCCTGCGTACAAAGCACTCGTGTGGCCCCCCTCGCTTCAAGCCGTGTCTTGGGCGATGTGGCGCCCTCTAGAGGCCGGAGGAGAAGTTACAGGTAAGTGCCTGGTCTCGGCCCCGCTTTCCCACAGCTGTCTGCACCCCAGGGTTTCTGGAAAGCCAAGATTTGGGACTAGCAAGGAACTATTAAAACAGTCACGTGGTAGGGCATGAGAGTGCATGTCTTTAACTCCAGCATTTGGGAGGCAAAGGCAGGGGGATTACTGTGAGTTGAGGGCCAGCCTGGACCACATAGGCCAGCCTGGACTATATAAGTCATCCAGGGCTACATACTGAGACCATCTCAAAAATTAAGTTAATAAAACATTCATGTGATCACCCTATTAATACATCTCTCGAATAAGCCCCAGAACTCTGAAGCCCCAGCTCTGTACTGGTTGGTGGTGTGTCCCTCAAAGCTAGCTATAGAGCCACAGATGTTGAATTAATGATTAAATGGATGAGAAAAGACCCCAGAAAATAATACTCAGTACTAGATGTACCAACTGAGGCTCAGTTTCCCCGTCCATAACTTAATACCTTCTTTTTCAAATTTGTTGCAAAAAAAAAAAACATTGAAAAGTATATAATACATATGTATATGAATGTAAGTCTAGCCAGGTGGTGGTGGCACATGCCTTTAATCTCAGCCCTCAGGAGGCAGATGCCAACCCGGACTACATAGTGAGTTGAAGACAGCCAGACAACATACTGTCTGGAAAAACCATATAAACATAAACCAGGCTGGGGCTATAGCGCAGCTTTTGCATTTTCTGCTTCCTCTTCGGGCAACACTTCCCCATCAGATTTCTCCATGCATCTCATTTTCTTTTGTTTTCCACTCAAATATTATTTTATTGAAGCTATTGCTTCACTGGTGGTAGGTCTTGAATGAACCCACACCAAGCCTAGTGTCTCTCTCTCTCTCTCTCTCTCTCTCTCTCTCTCTCTCTCTCTCTCTCTCTCTCTCTCTCTCTCTCTCTCAGTGCTGCCTTCATATCGGGATGTAAAGCTCTAAGCTACTGCCCCAGCACCATGCCTGTCTGTCTTGATTATGGACTAACCTGTTAAAACTGTAAGCAAGCCCACAATTAAATGCCTTCTTTTATAAGACTTGCACACACAAGAAAGTAAAAGAAAAATGGGAAACAACTCATATAAGAGCCAAATAGACATAATCGTCAAAAGAGGACAGAATAAACTAAGCATTTTTTTTAATCCTTCAAAGAAGAACTACATTTTTTTTTCAATTTTATTTTGTTTTTTGAGAGAGGATTTCTCTGTGTAGCCCTGGCTCTTCTGGAACTCACACTGTAGACCAAGCTGCCTTGAACGCTGAGATTCGACAGCTTCTGCCTCCCAAGTGCTGAGATTAAAGGTGTGTGCTACCACTGCCCAGAAAACTACATTTAAAAAAAAAAAGGAAAGAAAGAAAAAAATGAAGGAAATAAATGGCAAGTCTGTAGTTAGGTAAGAAGCCACCTCACACTGCCAACACCATTTCATGACAAGCAGTTCTTGGAAAAATCAGAGATGTGACTCACTGAAGACTTAAGGAAATCACTATTTTTATATCAAGCCATATTGGCAGTGTGAACGTGTGACCCCTGTACTTTTAACTGAGAGGTTAGAAAAAGAGGCCATTTGGGAGTCTGCAGGCAATCCTGGGCTACATATGGAGAGACACACAAAAAGGAGCAACAAGATAGTTCTGTGGGTAAAATATTTGCCCACAAACAGGAGGACGCCCGTATAAAACCAGTCACCATCTCACACTCCTGCAATCCCAGCACTGAGAAGTGGAGAAAAGGAGAGAGCTGCAAGCAGTCTAGCTGAATCAGTGGACTCCAACTTCACAGAGAGATTCTGTCAAAATAATAATAATAAGGCAGAGGGCTGGCAAGACAGCTCATCAAGTATTTGCAGCCAAACCTGATGACCTGAATTCAATCCCTGAGACCCACAGAATGGAAGAAGAGAGCCAACTACTGAAAGCTGTCCTGTGTGCACTACAACATGTGGGTGGCATCATACGCATACACAGGCTGATAAATTATAAAGAATTCTCTCGGGCTGAAGAGATGGCTCAGTGCTTAAGAGCACTGGCTGCTCTTCCAAAGGACCTGCCTTCAACCACGTGGCAGCTCACAAGTACCTGTGACTCCAGTTCCAGGGGATCTGACCCCCTTACACAGACATATTATATAGAGGCAGAACACAAATGTACATAAAATAAAAATTTTAAGATCTTATTACTTGCTATTTTGTCTTTTTTTTTTCTCCAGAGCTGAAGACCAAACCCAAGACCTTGTGTTTGCTAGGCAATCTGCTTCACCACCGAGCTCCAACCCCATTTTTTTTTATTTGTAAAGAATGATAAAGACATCCAGTGTGAACCTCCACCCTCCTCCACACACGCCCATGCTTGCACAAAGACTTTGCACACACTGACATGTCCATACAAGTAAAAAGAAATCCTAAAAATAAACATCCAGATAGGGAACTGATGACAATCCAAAGTAAGAATGTCGCTTAAGTTCAACTTGAACCAATGAGTTTATTGGGGTTACTTCCAGGGAATGTGGGAGAGGGGTTACTTGGAGAAGCATGGACACTTGGAGATGCAATCACAGAAAGTCTAACCCAGCATGAGTGAATGTTTATGAAGCTAAGGACCCTGGAGTTTTTGGCACAGCTCATAGACAACGACACAGGTCAGAGAGGTCTCTTCTCAACAGTTCTCACTCTTTGTATCACCTTGGTATCCAAATTAGGTTTTACTGTCAAATTGACACAATCTGGAGTCTTCAGTGTAGAGGGAACCGCAACTGAAGAATTGTCGCCTTCATATTGGTTTGTGGCTGTGTCTGTGAGACATTGTCTTGATCAGTGTCAGAGGATTGAGTCCACTGTAGGTAGAGATATCCATGGGCAGGTGGTTCTGGGCTGTATAAGAAAGCTCTGAGCATGAGCAAAGAGCTAACAAGCAGACTGTGTTCTTCCGTGGTTCCTGTACCCCAAGTTCCTACCCTGACGTCTGTTAATAATGGATTATGATCTGGGAATGTAAGCCAAATAAACTCTTTTCCCCTCTAAATTTCTTCTGATCAGAGTGCTTTATCTAGACTAGAACACTTGGGGGAAAGAAGGAACCTAGTATGTGTGGTCACATTCAGGAACATCCTGAGACTTGTGAGTTGTTTACTCCTTGACTCTTAAGGGTTTCGTCTTGTTTCAGTTTGGAGGAATAATTACCTAACAGTCTGAACAAGAGAAAGTTTACAATAAACAACAACCAGTATCCTTAACACCAAGAGATCTTATGTATAAAATTACACAGAAATAAATTTAGAAGCTGTTGTGAAATCTCTCCTTCATTTTTGAAAGCCAAAGAATTTAAATGGGAACTTTCAAAATGTGTCTTATTTTAAAAAAAGGGAAAGGTTTCTGAAAATGCTCTCTGGTCCCAGAAATTTTTTTTTGAACATTTCAGACAGGTATATACATTGTTCAAGGAGGTTTGGGGGTGGAACTCAGTACAAGGCCATCTGCTTAGAATCCCCTAGTGAAGGGAAAACATGCTGGAAGCATGGCTGAGTACTGGGGCATCTTGGAATCCCTGGAGGAACTGAGGACACATCCTCAGCTGTCAGAGTACTTTCCTGGCACTCATTACGCCCTGGGCTTGATCCTCAGCACCACATAAATCCGGTGTGGTGACTCAGGACTGTAATCCCAGAACTCAGGAGATGTTAAAGGTCATCAAGTTCAAAGCCAGTCTGGGTATATGAGACCCTATCTCAAAAAATTTTTAAAAAGACAACCAAAGCCAAAACCAAGCCCCGAGAATTTGTGGAGAGTGGGTGGACACAGTATACCATAGGTGTTAAATCCTGCAAATTTTGGGTAAGGGTAGGGAATCTGCTCAATGTAATATAATATAATGTTTTTAAATAAAATTGTTTTAAGAACCTCAGAAATAAACTCAAAAAGGTATCCACAACATCAAGGAGCCCACAGACTAGTTGGAAAAAAAGTAGAGTTTAGATAGAAATAGTAGTGATTTCTAAGCCCTGGCATGGGAGAAGAGAGAAGATAGAGCAAGTTGGGGCTGATGAGAGGTGCTTGCAACCAGACCTGACAACCTGAGTTTGATCCTCAGGACCAACATGATGTGAGTTGTCCTCTAAATACACACGCCCCCCCCCCCCCACTTCCTGACACAGACAATAAATAATTAAACGTAATACAAAAATGTAAAAATAGAGTAAGCCAGCTCTGACCTTTAGGGAGTTTATAATTTGTCGGGGCTTTTGTATTAAAGAGATGGTAAGAAAGTATGAGCCCTTGTCCCTGGGAAGTATGCAAGTCATAGAGGGCTTCCTGGAAGAGGCACCAGGGGCAAGGGCCTTTGCACTGGCTCTGTCTGCTTGAAATAATTCCCCAGATTTAAACATGGATTCTCTCTCCATCATTCAGATTTTGGTTCAGTCATTAGCTTTTTCTAGGCTAGCTGACCCAGGCTGCCCCATTTTATGCATTTGTGCACATGTGTGCATGTGCGTGTGTGTATGGTATAGGCCTAAGGTCAAAGTTGGATATCTTCGTCTAGTGCTCCCCACCTGGAACTCACTATGTAGATCAGAATAGCTTAAAACTCAGAGACCAACCTGCCTCTGCCTCCCAAATGCTGTCATTAAAGTTATGTGCTACCACTATGCCAGTTTCATGCTATTTCTTGAGACAGAATCCCTCATTGGAGCTTGCTGATTAGGTTAGATAGGCTGGCCAGAGGACTCAGTAGGATCCATGTATTTCCTCAATGCTGAGTTTATAGGTATGCCACCATATCCAGCTTTTGTGTAGGTACTGGGGCTTGAACTCAGGTCCTCTTGTTTGTACAGCAGGCACTTGAACCATCTCCCCAGCACCCTCTTTAGGATCTATGGAACATCTCACCATTGACATAGTCTATATCCCTTCGACTAATTTCCTATATGTCTTCCTATGCAGAGTGCTTATTCCTAGAGACAGGAATTGGTTCCGGCCACTGCCACAACCAGCATCTGTGTATCAAGGCTTTGCACAAGCAAGTGCACAGTAAATGTTTATTGAATGAAAAACAAAAGCTGTCTGTGAGCTCTTGGATCCAGCTATGCCTGAAGCCACATGATTGTGAAATGGCCTAGGAAATCCAAATCTCTCTTGCCTACAGCACTATCTCAGACACCACCTCATGGCTGGTGGAGGATACCTTGGTTACCACGCTTTCCTCATCCTGTGGATGCCTCAGGGCCCAGTGACATGCAGCCTGGAGTGAGTGGCAGAGCTTTTTCCTTCCAAAATACAAAAACATTATAGGATTGAGAGAACTGTGAGCAAGGGCCAGGCCTGTAACAAAAGGCTCAACCTCTAAGACCCGGGCAAGGAAAGAGGAGGCTGGAGCAGCCACCGCAATTAGGACCCTCAGGGTGTGGAACGGGGTCCAGCAGACAAAAAACCCAACCACAACAGCCGTGCCCAGTGGCCAGTTACGTCGGGTCAGTTGCCGTTGGAGGATGCCATGACAAATGGCCATGAACACCAATGGCCCCAGGAAGCCAAAGAGAAATCGAACAGTAGTAATGGTGACCTCTGCAGCAACGGACTGCCCATAGTCTATGCCACACACAAGCCTGGAAGGAAAGTGTTCCTGCATCAGCCTGCGGTAGACAGCAGAGGGCACTGTCAGCAGCAGGGCCAGCATCCAAGAAACGACCAGGGCCACCCGTATCCCAAATGTCCGGTGATTGGCGGTCTTCCAGGAGGGCCTGAATGCCAGTAGGAAGAGGTCAGCGCTGAGCGCGGTCAGGAGCAGCACACTGGCATACATCGACAGGATGGTAACTGAGGGCAATAGCCAGCAGCCTGCTGCCCCATACGGCCAGTGACCCTTTTGGGCGATGGGCACAGCCAGGAAGGGCAGAGACACACAGCAAAGCAAGTCGGCTACAGCCAGGTGCAGAAACCAAGAGGCCCCAAGCTTCTGGAGGGACTCTTTCCAGGTCACCCAAGCCACCATGATATTGCCTGGCACACCCACCAGGAAGATGGCTGTATACAGCAGGAGCAGGGTTATGAGGTAGACATCACTAGAAAAGCAATTGCCGTCTGGGCAGTCTACGGGGACATTCGGAAGGTCATGGTAAAGTTCATAATCATACTCATCATCATTCTCGTAGCTGGTGCTATGGTTCAACATCCTGGCTCCAGACACCTGCAGGGAACAGAAAGAAAGACAAGTCAATGGGAAAACTTCAAGAGCTTTGCTGTTCTGGGGCAGGATGGGCCCAGCAACTTGGGGAGAGGGCTGGCCCCGTGGCTCCAGGATGGGACTGGTCCATCGGCTCCATACTAGAGATGGCAATGCTGTGATGTTAGAGTGCCTGCACCCCAGGTTACCAGCATTCTGTGGTGCTCATTGTCAGCTGGTAACTTAACAGATTCTGGAAGCATCTGAGAGATGGGGTCTATCTTTGCTGTGCTAATCGATGTGGGAAGACCCACGTTAATTGTGGAAGGGATCTGACTCCAAAAAGTTAATCTCTGACCTCCACACACGTGCTAGGCGGCATACATACGATGTACACAAAACAAAGATTTTTACATGAGATTAAAAAAATAAATGAGAAAAGCATTCTGGGAAGCAGCACACATTCATCACTAGTGTTTCTTTTGTTCTCTCTGTAGCCCTTGCTGTCCTGGAACTCTCTCTGTAGACCCGGCTGACTTTGAACTCACAGAGATCCGTCATCTGCCTCTGCCTCCTGAGTACTAGGATTAAAGGCATGCGCCACCATCACCACCTGGCTAGCTACTGGTCCTTGACTGTTGATGTGATCAGCTGCTTCAAGCTCCTGTTGCCTTGATTCCTTCCCGGGGTAGACCAGATACTGGGGTTGTGAGGCAGAAGAAACACCGGCTTCCTTAAGTAGCCTTTGCACAGTATGAGGATAGCCCCAAATTCACCAAAATTCATCTGCCTCTGCCTCCCACGCGCTGGGATGGAAAAAAAAAAATGTATGCTACCACATTCAGTTGTGGAGTATTTTATTACAGGAAAAGTAGCTATTAAGAGAGAAAGAATTATCTCATTCCAGACTATAAGAACAGCAAACTGAGATTCTGGGAAGTAAGAGAACTAGAGTTCCAGAAATGCTAAAGCCTCATGTACAACTTGAAATTCTAGTACATAACACTTCACAAAGTGCTGGGATTGAAGCCAAGGCCTCACAGGTGCCAGGTGGAAGCTCTAATACTGAGCCACACCCCAGCCCTCACTGAGGGATTCTAGGCAGGGGCTCTACCACTGAGCCACACCCCAGCCCCTCACTGGGGGATTCTAGGCAGGGGCTCTACCACTGAGCCACACCCCAACCCCTCACTGGGGGATTCTAGGCAGGGGCTCTACCACTGAGCCACACCCCAGCCCCTCACTGGGGGATTCTAGGCAAGTGCTCTAAAACTGAACTGCATCTTGTAATTTTAGGATGTCATGATCTTAGAATTCCAGTCTGTCAGGATATTGAATTCCTGGAACCCTAAACAATACTTTAAAACACTCATGCCTATCCTAGAAGGCTTAGGTGCAGTTTTAGAACCTATGACATATTAGAATATATTCGCCATCTGTTACAATAAGGTTTCTTTGCCCCCTGAGGCCAGAGGTCCAGACCCACAGACCTGCAGTCCCAGACCCCTTAGCTGCCCACAGCTGCTCAGGCCTCCAAAATGATTCAGACACTTATATTAAATTCATGCTGTTTGATCTATGGCTCAGGCACATTGCTAGCTAGCTCCTTCATCTTAACTCAACCCATTTCCATTAATCTGTCTGCCACATGGCCTGTGGCTCACCTGTGTTCCTTACATGTTTCTTCTTTGGGCGTCTTACTCCGTCTGTCTCTGACTCTGCCCTTCCTTTCCTACCTATTCTGATTCCCCACCTACTTTTTCTATGGTGTCTGTCATGGGCCAAAACAGTTCCTTTATTTAAAGATTGATATTCACAGCATATAGAAAGACATTCCCACATCACCTCCCCCTTTCTATCTAATCAAAAAGGAAGGTTTTAATGTTAACAGAGCAAAATTACCTGAGTGCTACTGCATTAGAACACCAAGCTCTTAGAATTCCAAAAATTACAGTTCCAGCAAGAACCCTTCATGGTAGCACGCTTGTGAGCTCAGTGGATAAATACAAGAATACATTCTTCAAAACAAAAATAAAATCCACCTGGAGCTGTTGTTGGAAACATAGGAAGAATGGAATGTTGCATTCCCTACGGTTTGTTCACAAACACAGCTCCTGTGTGCCTTTAGTTCTTTGAGAAAGTCTTTCTCTCAGCTCAGACCAGTTTCGCATACGCTGGGTAGCCAAGATAGCCTAGTCATTCTGCTTCTACTTCCCAAGTGCTTGGATTTTTAAGGGTGCTTCACCACACCCATCTCTCCAGCATTTTTGTTGCTGTTCTGGATGTCCGTCCAAAGACCAAGGCACAGTCCAAAATCTGTTTCCTTGCAGCCGATATTCCAATTGGAAAAACCAAGGAACAAGAGATTGGCAGTAATTTCCAGGATGGAAAGAAGAAGAGTTAGCAAAGCCAGCTTTAGCTGTACAGTTAGAGGCTAGCCTGGGCTCCATGAGGCCCTTCCTCCAAAAAAATATTCTGTAAGGAGAAAACAATCCCAGAGAAGGAACTTGTGGTGAGATTTGCACACAGATGGTAAAGGGAGGTAGCATCTGAGCAGAAACTGAAAGAATTGAGGGACCAGATGAGGACCTAATAGAGCGTGATGAATGTGTTCAAGGAATAGCAAGGTTTTTCAGGCAACTGCAATGGAGCAGGTAAGAAAGAAAAAGCCGAAGTAGGGACAAGCCAGGCCTGCTGGCATGCCTGTAATCTCAGCACTCAGGATGTGAGGCAGGGGAATTGCCATGAGTTCCAAGCCAGCTCTGTTACATAGTGATTACTAAGCCAGTCGGGGTTTAACATAGCAGAGTGCTATCTCAGTGGAGCATGGTTAGCCCTGCACTCCTGTGACTTCAGATCTTGGAAGGTGTAGGCAGGAGGATCTGGAGTTAAAAGCCACCATAAACTATACACTACATGAGACACTGTATCAAGACACTGCTGGAGCACTCCTTGCTCTTGTAGAGGACCCAGGTCCTGTGCCAGCACCCCCGTGGCAGCTCAAAATTGAACCATATATCCAACACTTCTCCCCTAACCCCTGTTGTGGGTTTGGTATTGTTGGTGGGGGGGGGATTTTTTTAGATTTATTTATTTGATCCGATCAGTGTTTTCCTGCCTGTGTGTATGTGCATGCACCACATTCATGCCTGGTGTCCATGGAGGTCAGAAGAAGACACTGGATCCCCTGAAACTGGAATTACAGATAGTTATGAGCCATCATGGTGGTGCTGGGAACCAAACCTAGCAGCAAGTTATCCTAACTTCTGCAACTTCAGGGAGCAAGGGACAGCTCACGGCTATCTATAATTCTAGCTCCAGGGGATCTGACGCCCTTTCCTGGATTCTGTGGGAACATGTACTTAGGTGCAAAGACACACACAAATTTAAAAATCATTTTATAATATAAAAACAGCAACAAAATGACGTTATCCAACAATAATAATTGTTTTAGCATGTCAGAAACCACCGTTTATCGAACCAACATTTTGTGTATGCTCCAGGCATCACCCCAAACACCTTTCAACACTGTATCTCCTAAGTATTCCATCAACCCTCCAATTTTGATACAGTCTTGTTAAACTGATTCTACAGTTGACCAGAGAAGGTGAGTAACTTACTTATAATCAATCAGCTAAGTAGAAGACAGAACTGACTTACAGAGTGTTCCTAGGTCCAAATCTGGAAACATTATACCCCCCAGATATGAGAATCTAGGAAGCTAGCATACATTCTGTGGCCCTAAATCATCCCCATGACTTTGGATGGCAGTCAGGACTGGCCTGGTCCATATTCTCCTCTGGGAGTCACCTCACCAGTTTGGTGGCATCTCAGAGTTAAGGCATAAGACACGAATACACGGTGCAGATATTACTCTCTCCACTGGGAAGAACAGGATCTGGGTAGGAGGGAACAGTCAACCCCATATCAGAGTGCCTGGAACTTGTAGCTCTCATCTGACTATTACGGGTTGTCTGGCACTGGCCAGAGCCTCAGCCAACACTGTCAAAACAGGAAAGACACGGCAGAAGTTGGGACACTCCCAGCTCTGCCAGGTAGCCAGCTATGAGGCCAAGTTTTCTTCTGGGTATTTTTCCAATCCTTAAAAATAAACTGTACTGGGTTTTTTAAAAACTCATCTCATCCCAGCGCTCAGAGGCTGAGGCAGGTTGAATGCCGTGATTTTAAGGTCAGACCTTGTCTCAAAAAAAAGAAACAAAAGCAATAGCCAAAAAACAAAAAAAAATAAAAATAAAAATAAAAAAACCCTCTAAGCTTCAACAGCCTTGTGACTTTCAGCAAGTAGCCTAACTTCTCCATGCTTCAGTCTGTAAAAGAGAATGATCAAATAACCCACCTTAGGGCGCTGGGAATATTCAATGTCCACAGTAGATCTGCTATGGAAAAATGGCTGCCACAGTGCTGGACCACGGCAAGCAATTGGGTGTGTGCTAGTGTGTGTGTGTGTGTGTGTGTGTGTGTTTGTGTGTGTGTCTGTGTGTGTCTGTGTGTGTCTGTGTGTGTCTGTGTGTGTGTGTGTGTGTGTCTGTGTGTGTCTGTGTGTGTGTGTGTGTGTGTGTGTATTAGCTGCCGTTATCGAGGAAATACACAGCCTCTTTTCCCGTCTCTGACTCCACCCTTCACAGATATTACCGATAACAATCCAGGACAGTTTCTGTACACAGACACTGTGGTATTTCGTCTGTAAACAGAGACAGGGATGATTCTCGGCATTCTCTCTCTCTCTCTCTCTCTCTCTCTCTCTCTCTCTCTCTCTCTCTCTCTCTCTCTCTCTCTCTCTCTCTCTCTTTCTCTCTCTCTCTCTCTCTCCCTCGCTCCATTTCTACTTCAGTCAGTGCCACCACTGAGTCACCTTCTCAGCTCTTCCATTTTCTTGAGACAGAGTGTCTCCCTGAACCTCAGGTTTGCCTACTAGATCTACAGAAGAGCCAGGAAGCACAAGAGACCTTCCCACCTTACCCTTTGGTGCTGGGATTACAAATGTCATTGTGCCCAGTTTTTATTTTTATTTTAAACACATATTTTCTCTGTATAGCCCTGGCTGTCCTGGAACTTACTCTATAGACCAGGCTGGCCTTGAACTCACAGAGATCTGCCTGCCTCTGCCTCTTGAGTGCTGAGATTAATGGTGTGTGTCACCATCACCTGGTTACATTGCTGTCTTTTACGATAAATAAGTTATAATTGTTTGATTCTATATACTATACATAAAATGGTATTGCCACTGTTTTTACATGTGTGTTTATTTGTGTATGTGCTCTTGCGTGTACACATTCTTGCGCAAGCATGCTTGCATAATAAAGCTGACAGTGGTCAGAGGACACTTTGGTGGAAGCCAGGACTCCAACCTCCAAATTGCTACTTCGTTGTTTCTTTGAGACAAGGCCTTGTTGTGTATCACTGACTAGCCTGGAATTTTCTACATAGACTGGCCTCAAGCTCACAGAAATCTGCCTATCTCTGCGTCCCGAGTGCTGGGGTTAAAAGCTTGATCTCCCAAGCATGACTTTTTTTAAAAGTTTTTATCCATGAATACTCTCATATGTCTCATATGCAGGGACCAGAAAAGGCAGAGTCTGGAGAGCCAGAGTAACGGGTGGTTCTGAGTCATCTGATATGATTGATGGGGGCTGGAAACAGAACTCGGGTCCTCTGAAAGAACAGTCCATGCTCTTAACCACTGAGCCATCTCTCCAGCCCCAAATTATGACTTTTAATTCTAGATCGGGTATTGTGGCTCAAACCTCTAATTGCTGTGCTCTCGAGTCAGAGGCAGGTGGATCTCTGTGAGTGTGAGACCAGTTTGGTCTGCACAGTGAGTTCCAGGACAGCAAGAGAAACTACTCTCAATAACAATAACAACATAGCTGGACATGGTGGCACATGACTTTAATCCCAGCACTTGGAAGGCAGAGGCAGGTGGATAGCTGTGAGCTGAAGGCCAGCCTGGTCTACAGAGCAAATTCCAGGACAGCCAGGACTACATTGAGAAACCCTGTCTTGGCAAAAAGCCAAAATAATCACAATACACAAGCTGATGAAAAAGAGAGGTTGGTGAAGATGGTTCTGAGCACTTAACAAATATATATATATGTATATATATGTATATATATATATATACACACACACATATATATATATACATAGTGTTACAATGAAAGTGTTATTTATATGCAAAAATGCAATAAAATGAGAAAACTTGGGCATGGGATACATTCCTGAAATCTCAACACTTAGAAGACTGAGGCAGGAGAATTGCCATGAGTGTGAGGCCAGCCTGGTCTACATACCAAGTTCCAGGACAGCTGAGGCTATACCATGAGACCCTGTCTCTGAAAACCATGAAATAAGTCTGAGGACATGACCCAGCTAGAAGAGTGTTTACCAATACCACATAAAGTGGATATCCCAATAACCACAGCACTTGAGTTTGAGGCCAAGTGGGCTACAGGAGATCTGGTCTCAGGAGAAAGTGAGGGGGGCAGTGCTGATGTACATTGTTCATGTATTATGTTTCAGAAATGACTGTCTTCACCATCCTAGACATAGGGATTATAATTATCTCAATTTCCCAGAACTTGAGCTCCACCCTGTGTGGGCTCCAGTGTGTTCCTGGCACCTAGAACAGTCCTTGGAGTTCATACAGTATTTGGTGAGGAAAAAAATAAAGTAGGAAACTGAAGCCTAAAGGAGACTTAGGAACTGCTTAGGGTCTGAGGGTAATGACTCGGTGGATAGAGTGCTCATCCAGTAAGCCTGATGACCTGAGTTAGAGTCCTGCAACACACATAGCAGGAGGACACTATTGAGTTCCGAGTGCTGAAGGTTATCCTCTGGCTTCTATGTGTAGGTTGTGGCACACATGCCATGTGCACATGCAATAAATAAATAAATTAAATAAATAAATGTGATTTAGAAAGAAAGGCACACACTTAAGCTGCTACACGAGCAAATGTTTCCCCCTTCCCAAGACAGGGTTTCTCTGCGTAGTCCTGGCTGTCCTGGAACTTACTCTGTAGACCAGGCTGGCCTCGAACTCACAGATACTCCTGCATCTGCTCCTGAGGGCTGGGTTTAATGGTGTGAGTCACCACCACCTGGCTACACACAAATTATTAATAAAATGATACAAAGAAAATATCTGAGAATCATAAAATACTTTTAAAGAAAAGTTGCAACAATGCCTGTGTGTTAGAGATATGAATTGGACTGGCAATGTTCCTATGCTGAGAAATGAACAGTGGAATGTGCTGTTTATAAGAAACCCCAGAGCTGTCTAGTTACAATCTACATACACCTCTGCACACATGCGTGATTCACCTTTGGCCTAAAGTAACCTTTGTCGTCCAAGGAAGCAGGAATATGGAATGTGAGGGCATGCACACCAGACAGACTGACTTTTGGAGGACCTGGGGATCCCCGAAGGTCAGGGTATCATCCTGCACTGCAGAGTGTGCCTGAACACTGACCTGCTTTCTTAAACATTTTCTACTGGGCTGACCTAGATAGGACCAGGTAACTATCTCTGACGTGTTTTCCTGAGTCGTGATGATAACTTCTATCTGCAGGGCTGAAGGTGTGTCTTCTTCAGTTGGTAGAGTTCGCCATGCATGAAGTCCCACATTCTATCCCAAGCACTGTATAATCCGTGTATGACAGCTCATACCTGCAATCCCAGCACTCTGGAGGTGGAGGCAGGATGATCAGGCGTTCAAGATCATCCTCAGCCACAGAGCCATTTTGAGGTCAGCCTGGGCAACATGAGATCTTGTCTCCGAGAGGGTGAAAAATATATATTCATATGCAAACTGTGATTCTCAAGCCTGTGTGCATGCAGACTTAAAACGGAAAAAAAAAAAGTAACAACAAAAAAAAGTTGATCATAATGGCTGTTTTTGGTTTGTCTTGTGTTGTTTGCTACAGGGTCTCATGTAGCCTGTGGGTGACCTCAGATTCACAGACATTTGCCTGCCTCAGCTTCCCAAGTGCTGGGATTAAAAGTATCCCCAGTTATAGAGTACACTACACACACACACACACACACACACACACACACACACACACACACACACACGCATTGTATATAGATCCATCTAGAATTCTAATTCTGACCAAGATTTCAAAGCAAATGCTTCTAGGAAGCCAAAATCATGAAATCCTCCGGTCCTCTCATCCTTACCCCTCCTTACCTTCACTTCCAACTGGTCCCAAATTGGCCCAATGCCACTTCCACAAGCACAAACGTCAGATGATAGCACCAGCTAGAAGGCCTGGGGTCTCTCCAGCAGGAACAGGAGCTGGCAAGTCTCAGCCCCGATCCTACGAGATTCTCTGAGGTCCCTGTGAAACCTTCTAGACCAGGAAAAATGGGCGTGGCCACCTCCCAGCCTCGGGGGAATATTTGTCTCTTCTTCCTCCCGTGAGTCACAAATTAACCCACAGACGGGAAAGGTCGGAAAAGCTTAGAGTGTGGAGAGCTAAACAGGGTCTCCACCCTTGGTGTCACGGTCACCAGCTTCCTGGGGGAAGCCGGATCTGTGTGGACTTTGAACCGCAAGGTCTAGAGGGCTAACTTTAAAGCGCCTCTCATCCACCCTCAGCCCTGAAGGGTCCCTAAGGTTCCAAAGCAAATACTGGCTGCCTGCTGACCCAATCCTGACCTCTTTCTCTGGTCTCTTCCTCTCCTGTCTGTCAGCCACAGGCGCCTCAAGATTTTTCCTTCCTCAAACGTTCTGAGGTAGACAGCCCAGAGTTAAAACCCCACTCAGAACGATCAAGAAGTGGAGCCTAAGACCCCAGGACTTCCACTGAACCTAAAACGCAAGTCCTGTACCCTCTCTGGGTCTCCGTTTTGGGTTTTGGTCTTTTTTTTTTTTTTTAACCTGTGAAACAGGAAGACACATGGCATGGGAGAACACACTTGCCATGGGAACACTCTGGGAACAGAGGCAGGGAAAATCTCAAGCTGGAGATCTGTCTGGTCTACACAACAAGGCGTCATCACAGAACACTGCTGACAAGGCAGGAGAGATGGGTAGGTAGGAGGAACATGCTTGTGACACAAGCATGCAGATCGTAGGTTGAATTGCTGGAACCCACATAAAAGTCAGATGCAGTAGTACATGCATGTAATTCCAGCATTCATAGAGGGAGACAGTCAGGAGAAACAGGAGAATCCCCAGACACATGTGGGTCAGCTCGCCTGGCCTCTGTCCCTGCAAGTAACAGAGGCTGTTTCAAACAAAGTAAATTACATGGTCTAGAATTAAGGCTGTTCTCTGACTCTAAGGCCTGTGTGCATACAGACTTAAAATGGGGGGGAGGGATAATAATAACAAAAGAAAGCTGATCGTAATGGCTGTTTTGGGTTTGTCTCGTGTTGTCTGCTACAGGGTCTCATGTAGCCTGTGGTGACCTCGGATTCACAAACATTTGCCTGCCTCAGCTTCCCAAGTGCTAGGATTAAAAGCATCCCCAGCTCTAGAGTACACTCTCTTAAAATACACACCCAAACACATGATGCAGGTTCAGGATGCTAAACAAAAAGACATGGCCTCACTAGGTGGCGGAGGTACCCAGCATTCAATCCCAGGATTTGGGAGACAGAACTCTGTGAGTTCAAGGCCAGCCTGGTCTATAAAGCAAGAGCTAGGACAGCCAGAACTACATTGAGAAATTCTGTCTTGGGGGAAAAAAAAAAAAGAAGAAGAAGACATGGCCTCAACCCAACATTAGAATCTCTTCACTCAGCAGTTTTTGCTGGTCCTATTTCTCTCTGAACCATTCTGAAAGCCTTGAGGAGATGTGGTCATGAATTCTTCTGTTGGTATTTATAGTGTTAAGTCATGTTGTTAGAGGAAGCTTCTGGGTTGAGAAGTTGCAGGCTCTGTGATCCATCCTGGGAGGTCTCTGTGTTCTTTAACCTCAAGTAGTTTCGTGGGAAATTACCATGTCAACAGATGTGCCAAGATTAAAAAAAAAAAAAAAAAAAGTTCAGGAGTGTGGCTCAGTGTTAGGGGCTGAGGTGTGGCTCAGTGGTAAAGCCCCTGCCTAGAATCCTCCAGTGAGGGGCTGGGGGTGTGGCTCAGTGGTAGAGCCCCTGCCTAGAATCCCCCAGTGAGGGGCTGGGGGTGTGGCTCAGTGGTAGAGCCCCTGCCTAGAATCCCCCAGTGAGGGGCTGGGGGTGTGGCTCAGTGGTAGAGCTCCTGCCTAGAATTCCCCAGTGAAAGGTTAGGGACATGGCCCAGTGGTAGAGCACTTGCTTAGAATTCTCCAGTGTATTGGTTACTTTTCTGGGCTGTAAAAAATATACCATGACCAAGAGCAATTTATAGAAGAAATAGTTTAATTTGGCTTATGGCTCTAGAGGGTTAGTCACTAAAATCAAGAAGCCATGGTAGCAGGTAGCTGGAGCAGGAAGTTGGTTGATCACATTTTCACCCATACACAGAATACAGAGAAAGGATTCAGGAAACGAGGTAAGAATATAACCACCCCCACCCCACTTCCAGTAACCTACTTCCTCCAGCAAGGCTCCACTTCCTAAAAGTTCCATAACCTCCTCAAACAGTGCCACCAACTGGTCAAATATAAGAGCATAGGTGAAACATTCATCATTCAGTTAATAACAGGCTCCTCAGCTTGAGGTTCAGTGGTAGAGACAAAGAATTTGAATACTTAGTAGAGGGAAAAAAACATATGAAACCACCAAGTCCTTTTAGTTTTATCCTTAAAATCCAGGACCTCAACATATTATGAAGGAACTTTATCACTGAGCCACACCTCACTGGGGGATTCTAGGCAGGGGCTCTACCACTTGGCCACACCCCAGCCCCTCACTGGGGGATTCTAGGCAGGGGCTCTACCACTGAGCCACACCCCCAGCCCCTCACTGGGGGATTCTAGGCAGGGGCTCTACCACTGAGCCACACCCCAGCCCCTCACTGGGGGATTCTAGGCAGGGGCTCTACCACTGATGTAAAAGACAGAAGGGTGAAGAAGGCTGGGGCTTGGGGAGGGGA
The DNA here is from genome assembly GCA_033318265.1 of Phyllotis vaccarum. Lineage (NCBI taxonomy): Eukaryota > Metazoa > Chordata > Mammalia > Rodentia > Cricetidae > Phyllotis > Phyllotis vaccarum. The sequence continues at coordinate 13,515,878 of JARWLC010000018.1, forward strand.
GAGGACATGCTAGAATCCACCAAGTTCCCAGCCCACTTCCTTTCCAAGCCACTTCCCCTTCTGAGCACTGTTGACAGAAGATTCCACAGGCCACACGTTTGGCAATCCCCTGGACGCTCTGCCAACTTCTGTTTGGGGCAGGGCTGCTTAACCCCAGCTGCCTGGAGTAACCACCTGGATTCCCTCTATGACCATCACCTGATGTGATGATCTTTTGAATTGGTCTTTTTTTTTTTTTTAGATTAATTTATTTTTACCTTATGGTGCATGAGTATTTTGTCTGTGTGTATATCTGTACATCACACGCGTGCCTGTGGAGGCTAGAAAAGGACATCATATGCCCTGGAACTAGAGTTACAGACAGCTGTGAGCCACCATGTGGATGCTGGGAACCAAACTTGGGTCCCCTGGAAGAGCAGCCAGTGCTCTTAAGCCACCGAGACATCTCTCCAGCCCCCTTTTCTGTTTTATTTTATTTTTGAAACAACTCCGTATGTACTCCCAGTCGTCTACCTGTCTCTGTCTTCAAACTGCTGAGATTAAAGTTGTGTGTCGCCCTTTAATCCCAGCACTCAGGCAGGCAGATATCCGTGTGTTTGAGGCCAGCCTGGTCTACAGAGCCAGTTCCAGGACAGGGTTCAAAGCTACACAGAAAAACCCTGCTTTGGGACTATGCTTTTGTCGTTCCTATTAATTTAAAAAAAAATGCTGATTAGCCAAGTAGCTAGACAGGAAGTAGAGGTGGGGCAACCAGAGTATGAGAATTTTGGGAAGCAGAAGAGCAGAGTATCAGAAAACATTGGGATGCAGAGGAAGCAGGATGAGAAAGCTGTACTGAGCAGAAAGGTACCAAGGCACGTGGCTAAACATAAATAGAATTACAGGTTACAAGCGTTAACAAGTAATAAGCCTGAGCCATAGACCAATCAGCTTGTAATTAATATAAACTTCTGTATGTTTGTTTGGGACTGAACAGCTGCAGAACCATGGGGGGGGGACTTCATGCTATAAAACCGTCTCGGAAAACCAATAAAGAAAAATAAAATTGTGTGTCATCATGCTTGGCTGAGGTTCTGTGTGTGTGTGTGTGTGTGTGTGTGTGTGTGTGTGTGTGTGTGTGTGTGTGTGTGTGTATGGTTTTTGTCTGGAACAGACAGAATCTCATGTAGACCAGGCTAGCTACAAACTCATTGTGTAGCAGAGAAAGACCTTGAACAACTGAGCCTTCGACCTCCACCTCCTAAGTATTGAGATGAGTGGTATGTGCCATCATGCAGGTAGGTGTATGTGTGTGTGTGTATGTGTGTGTGTTTTGTTGTTTTGTTTTGAGACCAAGTATCACTGTGTATCCCTAGCTAGCTGACCTGGAACTCATTATATAGATCAAGTTGGCCTAAAACTCCTAGAAATCTGCCTTCCTTTGTGTCTGGAGGGCTGGAACTAAAGGCATGTACCACCAGGCCATGCCACCATTCAGGGTTTTATTCAGTGTTGGTGACTGAACCCCAGGCTTCATGCATGCTAGGCAAGCACTCTACTTAGTAAAAAATACATTCTATCCTGGGCCATCTCTCTTAGTAAGTATTTCTTTGTATTTCAGATGTATGGGTGTTTTGCCTGCATGTATGATTGTGTGCCATGTGTATGCTCTGTGTGCCTGGAGGCCAATACAGACCATTAGGAAGCACTATGTGATGCTGGGAACTGAACCAGGCCCTCTTAAGCAATAATTCTCACCCTTCCTAACACTGTGACCCTTACATACAGTCCTTGTTATGGTGACCCTCCCCCCCAACCATAAAATTATTTTTATTGCTATTTCATAACTGTAATTTTGCTACTGTTATTAATTGTGATGTAAATATTTTTGGAGAGGGCTAGAGAGATGGCTCAGTGGTTAAGAGCACTGGCTGCGCTTCTAGAGGACCCAGGTTCAATTCCCAGCACCCACATGGCAACTCACCACTGTCTGTAATTTCAGTTCCAGGGGACCCCACTCCCATGGCAAAACACTAAGGCACACAAATTAAAAATAAATTAATTAAAACTATTTTGGGAGATAGAGGTTTGGCAGAGGGGTTGAGGCTCATATGTTGAGAACCACTGCTCTAAAGGACTGGCAAGTGTTCTTAATCATTGTTCCATCCTTCTCTATACGCACACATACACAAATACACACACTCACACACACACCTACACACACCCTGCCTGCCAGCCCAGGCTCAGCTCTTAAAACAGCATCTTATTCTGGATGTACTCTCTGAACCAGGAAGCTCAAAAGTGGCCAGGAATAAAGACTGGGGGTGGGGTGCTTGTGGTAAGGTGAGTGATCACAGGGACTCCATGAAGGAGGGGATACTTGGCAAGAAGACAGAATGGGAGCAAAGGTGGGCAGCTCGGAGACCGGGGAGAGGTGAGGCATGGACCCAAGAGAGGAAGACAGAAGACCTGGAGCAGCCAGGTGTGAGATAAGATCAGGTCTCGGATGGGTGGGCTGGAAGGGCGTAGGTGATCAGGCAGCTAGTGTGGTTTTTCTTGGAAAGGGGAAGCAAGTGGAGGAAGAGGTTTACAGAGGGACATCTGGGGCGTGGGTGAGTAGGTGAGGGGGTCAGGAGTGATCAAATCACAGGAGTGAGGCAACTTGGGTTTGAGGGCATACTATAATTCCACCATGCAGGAGGTGTAGAGGCAGGAGGTTCAAGACCAGAGTCAGCTATATAGGCAGCCTAAAGCTAACCTGGATGAGACCTGCCTCAAAAATAAGTTTAAACTTCATAGACACCAACCCAAAAAGTTGGGCATGGTGGTGTATATCTTTAATCTGGAGACAGAGATAGGCAGATCTCTGGGAGTTCAAGGCCAGCCTGGTCTACAGCTGAAGAGAGCTAGGTCTACACAGAGGAAACCCTATCTCATAAATAAATAAATAGATAGATAGATAGATAGATAGATAGATAGATAGATAGATAGATAGATGAATGAATGAATGAATGAATGAATGAATAAATGAGTAAATGAATAAATGAGGAAAGAAAGAAAGAAAGAAAGAAAGAAAGAAAGAAAGAAAGAAAGAAAGAAAGAAGGAAAGAAAGAAAGAAAGAAAGAAAGAAGGAAAGAAAGAAAGAAAGAAAGAAAGAAGGAAAGAAAGAAAGAAAGAAGGAAAGAAAGAAAGAAAGAAAGAAAAGTTCTGGTGAGGTCTGTGTCATCATAAAGAAAGTGTCACTAGCCTAACAGGGTAGAAACCAGTGGTCACATATCCACCTGAAAGAAGGTGGGACCTAACAAAGCCAAACCTCAGTATTCTACTTTATTATTTGTTTGCGAGACTCTGTGAGTCTCCTTGGGTAACCCAGGCAGGCTTCCAATGCTCAGTTCCAGTTCCTAAAGCTCCCAGGTACTGGGGTACAGGCTTACACCTCCATACTCAGATTTTCTCCTATTGAATTTTTCCCTCTTTTTTTAATGCATTGATCAAAAACTTCAAAGCCTTCCATCTGATTGCCTCGTACTCCTGGGGTTGGTCTGTACATATTTTATAGCCAACATATACAGTCACGTGCCCATGCTCTCTAAGCTGATGTTACACACTATATAAGAGTACATTTATGGCTAATGATGTAACTCAGCAGAGAAAGGTGCTTGCCAACAAGCCCAAGGACCTGGGTTCAGTTCCCAGGACCCTCAAGGATGAAATGAGAAAGCCAGTACCAACAAATTGTCCCCTGACCTCCACACATACTCCATGGCATGTGCCCAGCACCACCTCCTCATAAAATAAATAAATAAAATGCTTTTTAAAAATAACACATTTTTATGCCTTTAAAAAAAAGACTTTATTATGTAAGCCATGTACACTTGTTTTTTTTTTAAAGTTTAGATTCCACTGAATACTATTCAAGAAGAAAGAAATTTATAAGGGATGGATTGGACACTGTGGCACAGGGCTATAGCCACAATATTGGTGGACAGATGCAGAAGGATCGGGGCAAGACCAGACAAAGCTACATGAGACCTTGTGTCAAAAAAAAAAAAAGGAAGAAACAAAGAAAAATGAAGGAAGGAAGGAAGGAAGGAAGGAAGGAAGGAAGGAAGGAAGGAAGGAAAGAAATAAAGGTGGATGGTTACTGGTTTCCTGGAGTCTGGGGCTATATAGCTCAGTGGTAGTTTACTTGAGTGGCATATGTGAGCCCTGGATTCAGTCCCAGTGCTATTTAAAAAGGAAAAAGGAGAGAATAATAATAACATGACATTCTCCTGTTCTCTGGTTACCCTGCCCCCAGATGTCATCATTATCACATGGGTATCTTCCCAGCCTTTACAGGTGGACCTAATAGCAGAGGTCTCCCTTGGGAATGAATGTCAAGTAATATCTTAATATGATGTTTCCCTTCAAGGAAATTTATGCCTATAACCCCAGCATTCAGGATGATCCTGAGTTCAAGGTTCCCAGGTCAATGCGGAGAGCATCTCATAAAATTAAACATGCAAAGAGCTTTAGAGAGACTCATAAAATTAAACACGCAAAGAAAAGGAGAAGGGGGGGGGAAGCGAGGAAGAAGAGGCTGGAAAAGGAGCATCTGGGCCAACGGTGACATCTCCTCTACACTGCCTGACTCTTCTGCGTTGGAGTGTCCATTGTAGAACGAGTGAAAGATTTGCTATCCCTGGCCACGGAGTCCTCTGAGAGCGCGTTCCTGATGACGCTGGGGAGTGACTTGCGAAGCCGCCCTTTGAAGCTCTGGCCAGCCACAACATAGATAACAGGGTTGACACAGCAGTTGATATAGGCCAGGGACACACACAAAGCGTTCAGCTTATTCACCTTCAAGAAGGTGGGTGAGGTTGGGGGCAGCCAAGCCATCATTGTCCCTGTTACCTGGTAGGGCAGCCAGAAGACAAAGAAACAGGTAACCACAGCTACCACCACCTTGAGCGTCTTGGTGGAGCGTGTGGCCCGGCGACTCCAGGTCCGTATCAGGAGGAAGGTGTAGCAGATACTGAGAGTGAGCAGGGGCAACACAAAACCCACTGTCAGCCGCAGTATGGCCACAGCCCTCTCCTTATGGATACCGTCCTTACCATAGTTAATACCACATATCAACTTGGGTGAGTAGGGGTCTTTGTACAACTCGCGAAACAAAAAAGATGGAATGGTTAGGAGTAGGGCTAAGATCCAGGCCACTCCACAGGCTATCCATGCCAGGCCAGGCCGTCGGACTTTCTGGCACCAGATGGGGTTGAATACCAGCAGGAAACGATCCCCGCTAATGGTGGCCAGCAGCAGGATACTGGCGTACATGTTGAGCAGAATGAGTGAGGGAAGAACTGTACAGGTCTGGGAGTTGAAGGGCCAGTTATTATGCTTTATAATGGCCATGAATAGAACAGGCAATGCCAGGCATGAGAGGAGGTCAGCCAATGCCAGATTCAGAAACCAGATGGCGTTGATGGTACGTCTGGCCTCGAATGCTGTCACCCACACCACCAGGGTGTTCCCGGACACTCCCACCAGGAACACAATCGTGTAGATAATCAGAGCTGCAATATCCTCAGCATGCCTCTTCGGAGCAGGAGGAGGACCATCCACAGGCATGTCAGGGTCTGGGGTCCAATTAGAGTAGTCATACGAGTAGTCACTGATGCTTTTGTTCATGGCGTCCTAAGCAGAATCAAAGAGGTAGATAGTTTGTGAGCTGGCAGGCACACCCCCAGGGGACAGGGATGTTATCTCATCTGAGTATCAGCTCTACCTTGGGGATGCTGAAGGTCTATATAATAAGCCGTTTGTAGTTTTATTTTGAAGTAGGGTCTCTCTGTAAGTTACCCAAGTTGGTCTTGAATGCATTCTGTAGCCGAGGCCTAAGGGAAATCATGCCAGTTCAATCTTAGCTGCCTCCAAGAGATGAGAATATATGCAAAACCCACTATACCTGAACTTCAATGCATAATTTGCATAATTTGGCAGGCAGCAGAGTTTGGAACTGAGACAGAGTCTCACTACATAGACCAGGCTGCTCTCAACCTCACAGAGATCCACCTGCCTCTGCCTCCCAAGAGACGGGATTAAAGGTGTGCACCACTATGCCTGACCAAGAAATGGCTTTTTAAAAATGTATTATTGTCTACATATGTGTCCATGATTTTGCCACAGCACACAATTTGGAGTCAGATGACAACGTTGTGGAGTCTGTTCTCACCTTTGACCTTTATGTGGGTTCTGGGATAGAATTCAGGTCTCCAGGCTCTTGGGGTGTGCATTTTACCTGATAAGTTATTTTACCATTGATGTGATTTTTTTTTCAATTATATGTTTGAGTGGGCATGTGTATGTATGTGTATATAGATATGTGTATGTTAGTGAAGGTGTCCTAGGATGCCAGAAGAGAGCATTGGACACCTTGGAGCTACAAGTGGTTGTGAGCTGCCCTTTGTAGGAGCTAAGACCTGAACTTCTGTCCTCTGGAAACTACTTTTGACTGTTGAGACATCTCTCCAGCTCCCAGCAAAATATTTTAAAGAATCAAACTGTATATGAGGCTTGTCATGTGTACAAACTCAGAACAACAAGACACTATCACACACACACAAGCACAGGCACTCACGTGCGTGCACGCACACACCAGAGAGAGGGATGTCATTTAGACCTTTGTCAGAGTCTGCTACACCCCAGGCTGATCTCAAACTCACTATGTAGCTGGAGATGACCCTAGACTCCAGATCCTCTTGCATCTGTCTCCCACATGCTGGAATTACAGGTGTATGCCCTGAATTTAGGCCAATGCCCAAAGTTGAAATAAAGATAGCATAATGTCTTATACTTCAAAATACCTCCTTATTGAAAGTGAAGCTTCATCCTGTGGTTGACATGCCCAGTGAGGTGGTTTCCCACAGGGTGATAGTGTTCACACAGAGTGACAGTGCAATCAGGATGTGTAAGTCCATTGGGTAATGTAGGCCTTTGAGAATATTGATGAATGTCTTGTGGGTTTGTGGCCTTCCTTTCAAACAGCGGGTCTCAACATGTGGGTTGCTTTGGGGTTTGAACAACCCTTTCACAGGGGTTGCCTAGGACCATCAGAAGACTCGGATAGTTACATTGCAATTTATAACAGTAGCAAAATCACAGGTATGAAGTAGCAATGACAATAATTTTATGGTTGGGGGGAGGGTCACCGCAACGTGAGGAACTGTATCAAAGGGTCACAGCATTAGGGTGGTTGAGAATCGGTGCTTTAAAAGATCTTTTATTAAGCCAGGTTAATGGATCTAGAGGCAGAATGGGGAGGCATTCAATGCTAGCCTGTTTTACATAAAACCCAATCTCTAAGAAAAATAAATCTGAGGAGGACTGAGCCTAGAAATGTGGGCAGAGTGCTTGGCTGGTGGTACTCATGAATCCCTGTCCTCCAAACCCAGCACAATACAAAACAAGAAATGGGGCTGGAGAGATGGCTCAGTGGTTAGGAACACTGACTACTTTTCTCCAGCAACTACAGGGTGGCTTACAATCACCTGTAGGGAACTCTGGCGCCCTCTCCTGGCTTGCAGGCAGAAGACTGTATATACCCAGTAAGTAAATCTTTTTTAAAAAACCCTAGCTCAATTACCATTTTTAAAAAAAACAAATGATGGCCTACACTCCAGAATTTGAGAAAGGCAAGAGGATCAGAAATTCAAAGTCAACATCAGCTTACAGCGGGCCCCATGCAAGCCTAGGCTTACATGAGACTGTCTCTAGAAAAAGTTTCATTAAGTTTTCTCGTTGGTTATATAATAGACATATGCCAGGTATGGTGACACATGCTTTTGTTTTGTGTTTTGAGACTAGGTTCCTCTGGCTGTCCTGAAACTCATTCTGTAGACCAAGGCTGGCCTCAAACTCACAGAGATGTGCCTGCCTCTGCCTCCTGGGTGCTGAGGGAGGGAGAGAAGGAGGGAAGGAGAGAGGGTCTCTTGGAGTTCAAGGCCAGCCTGGTCTATAGAGTGAGTTCTAGCACAGCCAAAACTACACCAAGAAGCTCTTGTCTTACAAAGAAAAAATAAAAAGAAGAATTAGGAGGACATTTTGAATCCTTTGTGGTGATATGTGCCTATATAGCCCCAGAACTGGGGAGCCTGAGGCAGAAAGATGAGAAGCGTCACACCAGCCTGGGCTATGTCTTAAGTCGAAGGGCATTCTGAGCTTTGTAGCTAGACCCTGTCTCAATAATAAGAAATAAAAATAACAACAGAAGAAAATAAGTATAAAACGTCTCATATTAGCCTGGCAATGGTGGCCTACCCCTTTAATCCCAGCACTTGGGAGGCAGAGGCAGGTGGATCTCTGAGTTCAAGGTCAACCTGGTCTACAGAGTTCCAGGACAGACAGGGCTACACAGAGAGACCCTGACTCGAATGAAAAGAATTCAAACAGAGAATCAAAAAATGCTGGAAAAATAACTCTGGGCTCCAGCCACCCACCCTACCTACTCTGATTCACCCTCAGCTCTTACTTGCTACTCTGGGCATCCCCAAGGTCCCATGCACAAGTCACTAGAGGGTTATCTGTAGGCCCAGCTGGGTAACTTCACACTCTGCCCCTCAGAACTCTCAGTCCCCAGACAGGAATTGATTGCTTCTTCCTGTTTCCCCAGCTCTAACTGGGCATTTGGCAATGACTCGGACCTCTGATGTGAATCTCTTTAAACCCAATCTTTTCCATTTGTCAGCTGGCCACCTCCCTTCCTGGCGTGATCTCACCCTATCTTCTTCCTGGCTCGTGAGGCAGAGAAAAAGATGCTGATTCTAAGTTCTGTGGTTTCCTGGAGCCTCCGAATGCAGACATCTCAGGAGCTTTGGAGGATCTTGTGTTTGAGGCCAGCCTTAGCTACCAAAATTCTATCCCAAGACAAAAAACAAAGAAAAGAAAAGAGAGAGAGAGAGAGAGAGAGAAGTTTGGAACTACCCAGTCAGTATATTCGATTGAGTAAGTTAGTGTTGGCATCTAGGCAACAAGTACTTTGCAACTGTTAAAAAGAATGAGGAAGTTGTTAATCGTCATGCAGAAAGATCTCCGATATCTAAGGAAAACATTTTAATAAGAAACAAGAGGGGCAGGGGAGATGGCTCAGAGGTTAAGAGCACTGGCTGCTTTTCCAGAGGTCCTGAGTTCAATTCCCAGGAACCACATAGTAGCTCACAACCATCTGCAATGAGATACATAATAAATAAATCTTTTAAAAAAGAAATAAGAATGGGCAATGCACGAAGAATATTACCTATAAAAAGAAGAATGAATTCCCTGTGTGTGTGTGTGTGTGTGTGTGTGTGTGTGTGTGTTCATTCACGTCTGTATACACACGAGCTTCACACACTTTAAAAATAATGGTTGCCTCTGAGGAAGAGATTGAGAGTCTCAGAGATTAAGAGAGCTATGTCTGTGGGTTATGTGGTTCATCTTGGATGTTGAACACACTGCCTCCTCCAGAAAAAGTGTTATACAAGATACCATTGCCTCTCCATAGACACAGTGTCCATGTCTGTGTAGGCAACTCATCATACGGTCAAAAATGCATAAATAAAAGGAGAAAAAAATAATTGGTGGGAAAAGAAAAAGATGGAGAGCTGGTTCAGCTCTGGTTGCTTCTGCCAAGGTCCTAATTTCATTTCCCAGCACGCACAGGAATCTCGGAAGGGCCTTGTAACTGCAGGGCATCTAATACCATCTTTTGCCTTCTGAAAGCACAATACATGTGTGGCAAACAGACACACAAGTGTACACATAAATAAAAACAGATCTTATAAAAAAACAAACAAAAAATTGATATGGAGACGGTTGCTTAAGGAATATGACAAGAAAAAAATCTACACATAGATTTTTAGAGAGATGAGCGGTGGAAAGGGAAGACAGGAAGCCATCCTTGGCTACATAGTGAGTTCTAGGGCCAGCCTGGGCTACAAGAGAATCTGTTTCAAAATAGCAATATTTTGTAATAAGACAGGGCTAGCTTAGTCGTGGTGTGCTTATTTGCAATTCTCAGGAAGGTAACAAGGCTATTTCTTTTATTAATCAGCCAGTTATACCTGGCTCTTGCCTCAGAAAACATCCCCTCTCCAAGGTCAAAGAAAATAACTGTAATGGGGGGGGGGGCAGGACAGAAAGGGGGCATTTAAGAGAGCTCAGGAATGGTCCAGGATAAAGAAAATGGCCTCCCTCCCTGATAAGTGTTTCCATGGAGATGGAGATGCTCTTGTCTGTGAGATGATGCCAGTAGCCAGCTATATAAAAGCTCCGAGCTTTGGAGATTGAGTTGGAGTATCCGAGGAAACGATCTCTTAAATGTTCGTTTTAATTTAATTTAGAGAGAGCGTGTGGCTGACTCTACTGTGTGGATCAGCAACGAGCATCTAGGGCACCTGAATGTCAGCCCTGAGAGCAGTTTGGATTTATACGCTTAGTTACCGAAAAGCACCGTGCAGCCCGACAATGTGCCAATATGCACAATGTTATTCTTGGTCCTAAGCTTACATGTTTTCTGTTTTCTTTTTTCCTTTTCTTTCTTCTTTTTTTTTTAAAGACAAGGTCTCAAGTAACCCAGGCTGGCCTTGAACTCTTGATCCTCCTGCCTCAAGTGCTGAGGTTACAGGTATATGCCACTGTTACCCGCTTTCACTACACTTTCTAACGTATATGACAGTCCCCATAGAGCTGCTACTGTGACCATACCCACTCCAAAGAAGAAAAAAGTGAGGCTTTAGATAAGCTAGGAAGCCTCTCAAATCCTGTCTTAAAAGATTAAGTACTGAAGTGTAACTCAGTGGTAGAGCCCCTGCCTAGAATCCCCCAGTGAGGGGCTGGGGTGTGGCTCAGTGGCAGAGCCCCTGCCTAGAATCCCCCAGTGAGGGGCTGGGGTGTGGCTCAGTGGTAGAGCCCCTGCCTAGAATCCTCCAGTGAGGGGCTGGGGTGTGGCTCAGTGGTAGAGCCCCTGCCTAGAATCCCCCAGTGAGGGGCTGGGGGTGTGGCTCAGTGGTAGAGCCCCTGCCTAGAATCCCTCAGTGAGGGGCTGGGGTGTGGTTCAGTGGTAGAGCCCCTGCCTAGAATCCCCCAGTGAGGGGCTGGGGTGTGGCTCAGTGGTAGGGCCCCTGCCTAGAATCCCTCAGTGAGGGGCTGGGGTGTGGCTCAGTGTTAGAGCCCCTGCCTAGAATCCCCCAGTGAGGGGCTGGGGGCGTGGCTTACACAGAGCAACACTCCAGTTCAAATCAGGAACTCTATAGATCAGTCAGTAGAGTGCCTTGGTGCTCGGAAACACGGCGTAGAAAGGAAAAAGAACAGTAAGTCTTAGCCCTCCCTGTTCTGGAAACCCCAATTGCTCAGGGCAGAACCAGAGAATGACATGGGACCCAGGGATGAAGAAAGCTTGCAACTTCCCTGGTCACCGAGTCTCCTGTTTCCTCTTTTGTGTGGATGAAGCAAGGCCGTGTCCTCTGTTACAGAGGGTGCCAAATCGCAGTTCTCCCAGCACCGTGCCACATCCTCACAGCCCAGGCATAAAAAAGGTACCGGCTTAGAGACACATGTACTCTGGGCTTCAGTTGCCCCTCTGACTTCTGCAGTAAGGGCCGTTATTCCAAACCGTTGTCAAGACTTGCCCTTTTTTCTTTTTTTTTTTTCTTCCTTTCTTTTCCTTTTTTCTTTATTTTGAGACTGGCTCTCCTGGAACTCACTCTACAGACCAGGCTGGCCTTGAACTCAGAGATCCACCTGCCCCTGCCTCCTGAGAGCTGGAAAAGGAGGCGTGAGCCACCACTCTGGGTAGAGTTTGTAAAATTGTATTTTTGTTGCTGCTTTTCTGAGACAGGGTCTCATGTAGCCCAGGTTACCCTCAAGATTACTATGTAACACTGAATTTCCAACTCCTTTGCTTCCACCTCCCACCCAAGAGCAAGGGTTACGTGGACTGCTACACCCAGTTTTGTGGGATGCTGGTAATGGGACCCAGGGTTTGCACAACTCCCCCTAAGCACTCCCACACCTGCATTGTATCACCCACCTCTGTGTCTTTTCACACAATATCTCACAGTATAGCTCAGGCTAGTCTGGAAGACACTATGTAGCCCAGGCTAGCCTGGACTGCAGCACCCTGCCCCAGCCTCCTGAGGGTTCAGATTACAGGTGTTAAACTACCACACCCAACTTCTAGAACTTTTCATTTAGGAGAGCTAATGCCAGAGGTTTTCCTATCCTCAACAACCTTTCTCCGGTCTCCAGATCTCTTAATCCTTGGCCATACCCCATTCTTGGAGTGTGAGCTTGGGATGTAGATGAAGAAGGAAAGAGACAGAATTATACAAGAGAGTGGACAAGAAAAGAAACACACTCACCATGTCCTGGCTCCTCCTGGGTTCTGTGGTGACCAACGATTGATGCCTGAAGGTCCCTCCGGTTGCCCTGGCTGGGCTTTGTAAAGCCTCAAGAGTTGCAGTCAGCTGGGAGGAAATGACTGTCTTGTCCCTCTGGGGTGCTCATTGGTCACACACTGGTCATTCTAGCTGGGGCTCCCTCCACTGGTGCTCACCCAGAAAATCCACAGCACCACCCTGTGCCACCTGAGCAGAGGGAAAAAGTCAGCTTGGAAATAGGAGGAAGTCTCTGGCCCCAGAAGGGGAAAAAGCAATTTCCAAGGCCTCTTCTTATTTGGGGATGCAGCTAGCTTTGGTCCTCCCATCTGAGGAGGATTCTGCTTCAACTGAAGGAAGTCTTGGGGTTCCTGGGGTTCCCAGAAAACGGGGATGGTGACCACAACCCCAGTCACCTCCCAGGCAGGTAGCCTTTGTTGATTTTTTGTTTGTTTTTGAGATTTGTTTATTTATGAAGATTCTCTCTGCAAGTCAGCCTTTAAACCAAAAGATTAGATCTCACTGTAGATGGTTGTGAGCCACCAAGTGGGTGCTGGGAATTGAACTTGGGTCCTCTGGAAGAGCAGCCAGTGCTTTTAACCACTGAGTCACCTCTCCAGCCTCCAACCAGGTGTCCTTTATAGCTAAAGCACACACAGAGCTGTAGAGGTGGCCTAGGTCTCCCATGGGAGGTGGGTGGGTGTGGTAACACATACCGTAATCCTAGCACTCAGGTGGAGGCTGCAGCAGGAAGATCATCACCCCGAGCTGCGGAATGAGACCTCATCTCAAATAATAAAAACAAAAGCACAACATGCCCCTCAGTTGGCGAATAAGTTTGCCCAGCCTACACAAAGAGAATGAGACCTTCCTCACTGTATAGTGCATTCCAGTCCAGACTAGCCTAGTCGTGAGACCCATTAAGGCAGGGGTCCTCAACCTTCCTAACGCTGTAACCTTGCAATGCAGTCCTCACATCGAGGTGACCTCCCAACCATAAAAGCATTTCATTGCTACTTCATACCTATAATTTTTGCTACTGTTATGAATAGTAATGTGATATGCAACTCCGAAGGGGTCCTGATCCCTAGGTTGAGAATCACTGCTTTACAGGCGAGAAGAAAATTGACTTAGACCAAGCACCATAGCGCACATCTGTAATCCTACCTCTTAGACAGCAGCAACAGAATTAAAAATTCCAGGCCACCTGGATTGCATAGCAAGAACTAAGTCTCATAAAAAAAAAAAAAAAAAAAAAAAGCTAAGGTACATACCATTAATTCTAACACTCAATGAGTTTGAAGCCAGTAAGGGCCACATAGTGAGAGCCTGTCTGGGAAAAAAAAAAAAAAAAAGCAAAAGAAAATAAATATCTTACTGTCTTAACAATATAATCAGTCCTGTGTTGTTTTTTACAATCTCCCTTCTCTTCCCACACCTGCCCTGTGTACCTGACACATCAGCCACTCAAGATCACTGGACCCTGAACTTCCATGGATATTCAGGGAGATGGGCTATAAGGGGACCGTATCCTCTGCATTTCAAACACAACACACACGGGAAAGGAGTGGTAGGTGTGACTGGGCATGTCTATAATCTCAGCCCTTGGAAGGTAAGTGAGATTCCATAGCTCAAGTTCATCCTTAGCTGTACAGGAAGTCCTAGACAAGCTGGGACAATATGAGACACCATCTCAAAAAATCAGCCAGGTGGTGGTGCACGGGGTTAATCCCAGCACTCGGGAGGCAGAGGCAAGCTGACCTATGTGAGTTCAAGGCCAGCCTGGTCTACAGAGCCAGTTCCAGAACCGCCAAGGCTACTCAGAGAAACCCTGTCTCAAAAAAAAAAAAAAATGCATGAATAAACAAATAATTAAACATGGTAAGTTTATTGATTTGTCCTGTAAATAAGAGAGAGAGAGAGAGAGAGAGAGAGAGAGAGAGAGAGAGAGAGAGAGAGAGAGAGAGAGAAAGGACAGAATACCATTCTTTCTTTCTACCATTTCAGGTCAGCAGGCTTAGCAGCAAGCATTTTACCCACTGAGCCATCTCATTTTGCATCTTTTTCCATGGGTAGGACGGAGGACTTTCAATTTACACAATGGAAACCAGAGAAGCGAGGAGACTCGTGACACCATGGTGTGGGAACTGTGAGCTGTCTCAGGCATAGCCTCCAGTGCCCTGGAAAATCTGTCCCCTGTGGAAGTACATGAGCCAAGCAGGTGGCTATGGCCTCCATTTCTCCAAGAGAAGCGGCTGAACTCAGCTACCGGCCTGTCAGTGGCTACTGGAAGCTGAAAGCCCTCTGCAGGGTGGCAATCATCATTACTAACCCCCAACGGGCTGTGAGGCTCCAGGCTAAGGCCAGCCAGGGTGGCTTCTGAGACAGGATGTGGTGAGCCCTGTAATTGCAGTGCTGAGATACAAGTGGCCTTCGCACACTGTGAGCTTGTAAGAGGTTCTAGTGTTTGCTTGGCCTAAGAAACAAGAGGCTGGAGAAATAGCTTAGTGGTTAAGAACACTTGACTCATCCTCCAGAGGTCCTAAATGCCCAACAACCACATGGTCATTTATAGTGTACCACCACGTATAATGAGATCAGGTGCCCACATATGCATAAGCATGCATGCAAAAAAACTGCATGTGTGATCTTTTGGGGGGGGGAGCAGAGGTAAAAACAGGGTTTCACTGCATAGCTTTGGAGCCCATCCTGGAACTTGCTCTGTAGACCAGGCTTGAACTCACAGAGATCTACCTGCCTCTGCCTCCCAAGTGCTGGCACTAAACGTGTGTGCCACCACTGCCAGGCTCAATAAATAAATCTTAAGGGGAAAAAAAGGAAGGAAGGAAGGAGGGAAGGAAAGAAAGAAGAAATGAAGTGGAAAGTTTGCTGGGCAGTGCATCTTTAATCCCAGCAGAGGCAGGTGGATCTCTGTGAGTTCGAGGCCAGCCTGGTCTACAGAGTGAGTTCTAGGACAGCCAGGACTACATAGAGAAACCCTTTCTTGAAACACAGAGAGAGAGAGAGAGAGAGAGAGAGAGAGAGAGAGAGAGAGAGAGAGAGAGAGAGAGAGAGAAGGAGGCTGTGGGAAGTGCCAGTAGGTAGAACAATGAGTGTTAAAGGCTACCCTCTGATTCCACTCTGCACTACACACCACAGCCTCACACAATAAATAAATTAAATATAATTTGAAAGCTGGGCAGTGATCGTGATGGACGCCTTTAATCCCAGCATTCAGGAGGCAAAGGTAGATGGATCTCTGTGCGTTTAAGGCCAGCCCGGTCTACAGATCTAGTTCCAGGGCAGCCAGTGCCACACAGAGAAACACTATCTCAAAAACAACAAAAAAAAAAATTAACCAATTAAATCCTGAGTCATTTTGAGTTATCCATTTGACTCTCTCGAGTGGCAAAGGAATGCAGGAGAGGGACCTGGTGATGTGGTTCAATTGGTGTAGTGCTTGTTTAGTCCTGGGTTCGATGCCACAGCATCACAAAAATAAATTAATAATAATAATAATAACAATAATAATAATAATAATAATAATAATAATAATAATAATAATAATAATAATAATAATAGATTTGTGACAGACACACGCCTGTAATCCCAGCCCTGGAGAAGTGCCCGCACTATCAGGAGCTCAAGGCCATCCTCCATATACATCAAGTCCAAGGCCACCCAGGACCAAGTGATACCTTGTTTCAAAGACAGTAAGAGGAAACACAAAAGCAAAACTCAGAGCCCCTCACAGCGCAGATTTCAGCCTGGGAAAGCTAAGATGCCAGCTTGGAGACCTGGTTGAAAACTGGTTGCCAGATTCTCAATGTGCAGCTGGCGCCCTCTTGTGGCTGCATACTAATCACGCACCTCTTCCGCGCTCACCCAAGTTTATGACTTGGGGCTTTGCTTTATTAAATATTTACTTAAATATATTTTAATGTTTGTGTGAGTCCTTTGCCTGAACCAATATTTATGCGCCACATACGTACCTAGTACCAAAGGCGATAGGAAGACGTTATAAATCTTATAGAACTGGAGTTACAGGCAGTTGTGAGCCTGTATATGGAAAATGGACTTTAAAACCCAGTCTTCAGGGCTTTTAACCTATTAAGCCATGTCCACAGCACCCTAGAAAGACTCTGTGTGTGTGTGTGTGTGTGTGTGTGTGTGTGTGTGTGTGTGTGTGTGTGTGTGTGTGTGTGTCTTGTGTAGCACCAAGAATCAAACTCGTTCATACCTTAAGCATGCTAGACAAGCACTCTGCTTTTGCCTACAACCACACCTCAAGGGTTGGGTATGAAATATACTGAAAATATGTCACAAAGACTGAGAGGTTGTCTTTATAAATAAGTAATTTATAGTCTCTAATTTGTGCTTTTGGCCTCAAAATTCTTGTATAGTTGAGGATGGCCTTGAATTTCCATTCTTCTGCCTCTGCTACAGTTTCAGGTTTATGAGGTGGCAGATATGGAGCCCTGGGCTTCCTATATGCTAAGCAACCTAGACTCCCCCACCCCCAGTGAGGGGCTGGGGGTGTGACTCAGTGGTAGAGCCCCTGCCTAGAATCCCCCAGTGAGGGGATCGGGTGGGTGGAGGTCAGTGATACAGTACCTGATTAGGGTATGTGAAGCCCTAAATTCAATCCCTAGTTTTGAAAAAAAAAAAAAAGAAAGAAAGAAAAAAGAAAGAAAGAAAAGAGAAAAGAAGGGCTGGAGAAATTGTTCATTGGTTATAAACATACTGTTCTTCCACAGGCTAGGAACTCCATGAGGGGACTTACAACTGCCTGTAACTCCAGTTTCAAGGGCCTGATACCTTGCTCTGGCCTCTGTGGGCAACTGAGCACATGGGACACACACATACACACACACCTAATAAAAATGACAATGTAATGTAAGTGCATATGGAAATAAGTGGGGGCCACTTTTTTCTCCAAGGAGAATCATTTTGATTTTAAAAAAAAAAAAAATGAATGAGCAGAACACTTGGCAGAGGCAGGCAGATCTCTGTGAATTCCAGGACAGCCAGAGATACATAATGATATCCTGTCTTGAACCCCCTCCAAAAAAAGAGAAAATTTTAAGTAACAAAAGATGAGTAGCTTGTAGTTTTTTAAATTGTATTTATTACTATGTGTATCAGCATTTTGCTTGCTTCTGCGGAGCACATTCATGTAGTACCAGTGAAGACCACAAGAGGGCAGCAGGATCCAGGGAATTCGAATTATAGTCACTGTGTGGGTGTGAGGAATCGAACCCAAGTTCTCTGCAAAGGTAACCAGGGCTCTTAACTGATAAGTCATCCCTCCAGCTCACTCTTGTCTTTTTGAAACAGCAAATTTGATGTCTGATCATTTAAAATGATTTATTATTCTGTGAACTTCTTGTTTTCTTGTTCTTTAGAACTGCAGAGTAAATGTAAATTGCTTTATTTTGCTTTTCAAGACAGGGTTTCTCTGTGTAGCAGTGGCTTGGCTGTCCTGGAACTCACTCTGTAGACCAGGCTGGCCTTGAACTCACAGAGATTCCCCTGCCTCTACCTCTTGAGTGCTAGGATCAAAGGTGTTGGTTACCATGACAAGCATAGTTTTGGAGGGGTTTTTTGTTTGTTTGTTTGTTTGTTTTTTAAGACAGAATCTCACTATGCAGCCCCTGCTGGCTTTGAACTTGCTGTGTGGCTGGTTTCAAATTCACAGAGACTGTTGGAATTAATGGCGTGAACTACCTCTCGTGGCTAGCCCATCATTGTTTATCTAATTCACTGCATTCATCAGTTTTCTCGTCCTCGGGAGGGTATCCTGTTGCTAAGGCAACGGAGGATGGTGAATACACAGTGGGGCCTTTAGTAAGAACACCGAAGTAACACATGGCCCTGAAAGATGGACAGATGGAGTAACAGCCTCATCTTGGAAGGGCACATTCATGGGGCATGGCACTGATCCCCTGAGGCTTCCAGGACCTTTCACTTTGGGAATAATTCCAAGATATATTCCTTTCAGCAAAGAACAGAACAAGCTGGTTGGGTTATTAATATTCAGAGGCTTTCAGACTGCACATGGGAAAGCTGGTGTCCTCACAAATTCATTTCTGATTTTTTCAGATTATGTCTTTACACCTTCTGTGGAAGAGGATGTGTATGTGCCACAGCACATAAGCAGGGGTCAGGATGATCTAAACGAGGAAGTTTTCTTTCTACCATGTGCATTCTCAGGCTTAGTGACAAGTGCCTTTACCTACTAAGCCATCTTGCCGTCTCTACTCAGATCATTTTAACCTGGGTCTGATGTAGACTCTCTATGCAGTCCCACTATATAGAGAGTGGCATCACCTTTATCTCTCCAAGAAATTCTGTGTGTATGTGTGCACACACACGTGGACGTGTGTGCTGAAGCATATTCGCATATATGCATGCTTTTTTATTGTAGTTTTTATCTTTCAAGACAGAGTTTCTCTGTGTGACCCTGGCTGTCCTGCAACTCACTCTGTAGACCAGGCCAGCCTTTAATTCAGAGATCCATCTGCTTCCTCCTGAGTTCTGAGATTAAAGTCATGCAACACCTTGGCTGGCATGTACATGTTTATAAAAGCCAGAGGACAACTTCATTGTCACTGCTCTGAGTAAGAATGACTAATCACCTGCTATTGTTTTGGTGGTGGTGGTTGGGGGGGGGGGAGCGTCTCTGAGGCAGTTCATTGATTCAGCTAGGCTGGCTAGCATAGGCCACAGGCATCCTTCTGCCTCCCCCATCCTAGAATTACAAGCATGTGCCACCACACCTTGCTTTTTTAAAATGCGGCTTTATTCTGAGCTATCTCCCTAGGTTCAGAAAATATGTATTTTTGTTGTTTTTTGAGACAGGGTCTCTCTACAAAAAAATACCTTTTATTTCTTAATTTTTGAGACAGGGTTTCTCTGTGTAGCCCTGGATGTCCTCAAACTCAATCTGCAGCCCAGGTTGGCCTCAAACTTACAGAGATCCATCTGCCTTTGCTTCCCGAGTGCTGGAATTAAAGGTGCATACCACCACCACTTGGCTACAAAGTACTTCTTAAAAACTGTTTATTCATAAAAATCATGGTAAAATATACACAACATAAACTTTACCATTATAATATTTTTTCTTTCTTTTTTTTGTGAGGAAGTAGGCACAAATTGTGGCACAAATCTTTAATCCCAACACTTGGGAGGCAGAGGCAGGAAGATCTCTGAGATCAGGCCAACCTAATCTACAAAGAGAGCTACAGAACAGCCAGGGCTACACAGAGAAACCCTGTCTCCAAGAAAAAATTTTAAAAAGATTTATTTTATTTTTCAATTATGTATATTAAAGTGTGCCTCTGTATGTGTATGCCAAGTGTGTGCAGTACCCACAAAAGCCAGAAGAGGGCACCAGATCCCCTGGAACTAGAGTAATTTTAAGCCACCAGACTTAACTGACTTCCCTCAGTGATATAATAACTGTGATCAGGGCTCAGAAGCCAAATAAATATTTTCTTGCTCAAGCTGATTTTGCTCATGGGGTTTGTCACAGCAATAGAGAGAAAACCAGAAAGTGAAGTCCCACTATATAATCCAACCTGGCCTCGAATTTACAGGGATCCTGATGTATCCACCTTGTAAGTAGGGTCACAGGCATGTGCTGCCCCAGCCAGCTTCTGGGTGGCATTTTGGAGGAGATAAACATTCAAATCCTGGAGGTCCCCAAGAAAAAAATATACACATATATATTTTAGACAGGATTTCTCTGTGTAACTCAGGCTGGCCTCAAACTCACAGAGATCTACCTGCCTCTGTCGCCCAAGTGCTGGGACTAAAGGTGTATGCTGCCACCACCACCAGCTTCCTAACTGGGATTTAAGCCGCATGGCTGGAGCCTTTTCCAGAAAGTGTCCACCAACTTTAAATAGCATCAGCAGGATAGCTAACAATTAAGATGGCATCTCCCCCTTCTACAAAGTACTTAAGTGGTTTATACACACCTCTCGTGAACAACATCAGCAATGCAGAATTTGAGAGGCTGACCTCGAATTCAGCAATGTATGCTGGACAGTGGTGGCACACACCTTTAATCCCAGCCCTCCAGAGGCAGAAGCAGTCAGATCTCTGTGAGTTTGAGGCCAGCCTGATCTACAGAGCTAGTTCCAGGACAACCAGGGCTACACAGAGAACCCTTGTGTCAAAAAAAACCCCACCTCAGCAGTGTAGCCAAGGATGACCTTGAACTGCCTCACCTTCTGAGCCCTGGGATTTCAGGTGTATGTCAACATGCCTGGTTGTTGCTATAAGAAAAATATCTTAGGAAAGCAATTTAAAGAAGAAAGGGTTAGTGGCTGGAGAGATGGCTCAGCGGATGAAGAAGGGAGAGAAGGAGGAAGAGGAGGAGGTTAATTAAGGAAACAGTGCATCATGGCGGCAGGAGCTTGAGGCAGCTGGTCCCATTGTGTTCCCCCCATTCAGGTAGCTGAGAAATGGATGATGGCGTTTCCGATTGATGCTTTCTTCTTTGTATTCAGTCATAGACCCCAATCCCTGGGGTGGCTCCACCCACAGTGTGAAGGTCTTCCCCCCTCAGGTAATCTAGATGCTCCCCCACACGATGAGGCTTGTCTCCTAGGTGACTCTGAGCTCATCATGCTGAGGACTAAGATGAGCACACCGGAGCTCTGTGTGCTAGGAGAGCAAGCACCGGGTCCCAGGAACCGTGCTTTGTTGCTATTTGGTTTTTCCTTAGAGGCAGATCTCCTCTGTAGGTCAGTCTGTCCTGTCCCACTGCAGAGGCAGGCACTCACTTCCCCAGCTAGAAGCTTCCTTTCTTTACAGCATGGGGTGGCATGTCTCCTTGCCCAGTGGTGGGTGATCTTATGATCCCAGACAGTTGACAGGTATGGGACCAAGGTGGGGGATCCCATAGTCTAACGTATAATAGGGAGAAACAGAACCTGGGATTAGCCACATGAAAATGGACAGTGCAAGGAGACAATGACAGGCAGGGAGCCCTCCGCGCCCAAACGGCTCAAACTGGCAAAGACTTTTAAACAAGCAATGAAGAGCTTGTCACAGCCTGGCTTGTGAGGCTGTGAGACATGGGGGCGTATGGGCTCAGTCTGGCTGCTATGGAGGCAGGAAGAAAAAAAACCAAAAACTGAGCAATGGAGCTACCCATCCCTCCTCGAGACAAAGGCTGCTGAGACCATCTGAGGGAAAGCACTCCCGACGGGCTGGCTTCTGTCTAGGGGACATTAAGGACATATGCCCCTATGGGTTTCAGAGACACAGGGATGATTGGCACCACTGAGAAGAGTAACATCTGATGCTCAGCTCACTGGGCCAGGCAGAACTGTGTTCATGGGAGATTTAAGAAGATGATCCTGCCAGAGCTGAAGGAAACTGCACCTCCCCAAATTCTAGTGGCTAGACAAAAGTCAGCATTCCCCAGGAACTCAGTGAAGGAGGTGTCCCTTTCGCCCAAAGAAGCCATTTTCCTCATCACTGGAAGAAGGGACCAAATGGCTGTCCGTGGTGTATTAGCATACACCATACATGCTGGCCTCCAGACCCCCAGTATCACAAATGCCTGTCAGACATTTCAGAGTCCACTCTAGCTGGCCCCAGCTCCTCTGGATTTTCTCACCCCCTCCTTTGTTGGGAGCCGCTGGCCCCAGCTCCTCAAGGTGGCGCCATTATCTGGTGCTGGCCAACCCGCCTGAGTCAGTAGAGAACGCATGCGTGCTCTCGCGAGACTGGTTTCTCAGCCTCTTCCGTGGCGTCATGTGGGATACTGGACTACAACCTATAGGAAGATGACACGTCCAAAGCGGGGGCCTTTGGTCTGTATAAAATCAGACTCTTCTACCTCGTGGCTCTCTCTGCCCTCCTCTCCATTTTATGTAAGCTTATGCTCTCCCTCATGGAGCATTAAAGCATTGCTGCAGAAGGATCCTACGTGTGTCGTGCCGCGAGAAGTGGGCGCGGGACAACTGGTGCCGAAATCCGGGAACTGAACACCATTAGCACCGTCGGAGAGCCCTCGGAGACGAGGTGGATTCAGAACTGCAGGTAGGTTGCTCGGAGAGATATGTCTGAACTGGACTTTGGTTTGGGACTTTTGCCACTCTGGAAAGGATTTTTTGAGGCCTTGATGCTTGTCTTGGCAGTGCTGTTGATTTTCTTTGTGGTTGCCTTTTGCTTCCACCGGTCCATGGGATCCTCCCAGTCTATCGTAACAGCACTAGACTCCCTGCTTAAGCAGAGTGATATTAAGATGGCACAGCGTACCCTAAAGAACTTTGTAGAAGATAAAGCCTGTAAAGATCTGATAGCTGAAGGGCGAGACGTGATGGAAGAAGTTCAGGACAGCATGTCAGAAACCGAGCGCCATGTGAGGTTAGGCGTGCGCCGTAAAGTAACAATACTCAATAAGGAAAAAGGACCCCCCGGTAAAGTAAAGAATAAGGGAGAGTTGGGGAACCAGAAACTAAAGCCTGGTCCCCCCACCTTGTACCCTGTACGGGAACTTGAAAATATACAAGACTGGTTGAGGGTATGCCGAGAGCTTGGCAGTCCCCTGACAAATGCAGGTCTGGCTGCAGCCATTTTGCAGTCCCAGAGGCGCCCTCTAGTGGGCCCCGCCAAGAGAGTTTGCTTTAAATGTGGCAAGCCCGGCCATTTGAAAAAAGAATGCCGTGCCCCTGAGAGGCGTACCCCCTCTTTATGTTCTCGATGTCGTAAAGGATACCATAGGACAGATCAATGCCGATCGGTCCGAGATATTAAGGGGAGAATTATACCACCATTAGAGACTACAGAGCCAAAAAACGGGATGATGGGCCCCATGTCCCAGGGCCCGCAAAAGTATGGGGCAAAGTTTATCAGGGAAAGCAAGAATGTGAGCCCTCCAGGGGAGCCCGACTGGACCTGTGTGCCTCCTCCCACTTCCTATTGACACCACAAATGGGAGTGCAGCCTATACCTGTCCGCCTGCCTGAGGCGATCCCCGAAGCATGTGTCGGGTTGCTGTTGGGGCGAGGCTCCCTCACTAAGCAGGGACTTGTAGTTCACCCCGGTTTAATAGATCATCAGCATACTGATGAAATTCAAGCCTTATGCTCCTGTCCCACTGGGGTGTTCACCATTAATCCTGGGGATAGAATAGCACAGCTAGTTCTGCTCCCCGCTTATAGATCAGACACCGCAACAGGCCTCACAATGGGCTCTTCAGGACAAGACTCAGTCTATTTATTGGTTGACTTGAGACAGCGACCTAGCCTAACTCTTTGGGTTAAAGACAAAAAATTTGAAGGGGTTTTAGACACGGGCGCGGACAAGAGCATAATTTCCTCCCATTGGTGGCCAAAATCATGGCCCACTACTGAGTCTTCCCATTCCTTACAAGGCCTTGGGTATGTTTCTCATCCCACAGTTAGTTCATCTGCTCTAGCATGGAGAACAGAGGAAGGTCAGAAAGGCTGGTTCACACCCTACGTCCTCCCACTACCAGTAAATCTATGGGGACGGGATATTATGCAAGAGCTAGGGCTAGTATTGTCCAATGAATATTCGGTTCAAGCACAAGAGATTTTAAAAAAGATGGGGTATGAGAAAAGACAGGGCCTGGGTTTTTCTTAGGTGCCACTGAGGCAGCACGACCCATACCTTGGAAAACAGAGGTGCCGGTATGGGTTCCTCAGTGGCCATTGACCTCTGACAAGCTTAAGGCAGTGATCGAGCTTGTTGCAGAACAGCTTGCTGGAGGACATATTGAGCCCTCCACTTCTCCATGGAATACACCCATTTTTGTGATTAAAAAGAAATCCGGAAGATGGCGTCTGTTACACGACTTAAGAGCTATTAATGCACAGATGCATCTTTTTGGGCCGGTTCAGCGGGGACTCCCCATGCTCTCTGCCTTGCCAAAAGATTGGCACATGATTATTATAGATATTAAGGACTGTTTTTTCTCCATTCCCTTAAATGAGAGAGATAGGCCTAGGTTTGCCTTTACGGTTACCTCTATTAATCATCTGGAACCGGATAAGAGATATCAATGGAGGGTATTGCCTCAGGGTATGACTAATAGTCCTACCATATGTCAATTATATGTTCAAGAAGCCCTTGCGCCAGTGCGGCAAAAATATTCTAAGGTAGTTATAGCCCACTACATGGACGACATACTCCTTTGCTATTGTGATTTGATGATTTTAAGAGAGGCTTATGTTTTATTACAAGAGCAATTAAAATTATGGGGACTTCAGATTGCAATAGATAAAATTCAGACTTCAGAAGTTGGACAGTTTCTAGGGTCTAATATATTTCCTGATAGAATTGTTCCCCAGAGGATTGAAATTTTCAGAAGAGACTTAAGGACATTAAATGATTTTCAAAAATTACTAGGAGATATTAATTGGCTTAGACCTTTTTTAAAAATTCCCACTGCAGATTTAAAGCCTTTGTTTGATATCTTAGAAGGTGATTCTAATCTTACCTCTCCCCACAGTTTAACACCTCAAGCTAAAGAAGTGCTTAAGGTAGTAGAAAATGCGATAATGAAGGCCCAATTAGCTCGAATCGATTATAATAAGCCATTTTCCCTATGTGTTTTTAAAACAAGAATATTGCCTACTGCGGTATTATGGCAGACAGGCCCCTTATTATGGATTCATCCCCCAGCCTCACCCCAAAAGGTTATTGCCTGGTATCCAGCTGCTGTTGCTCAATTAGCTCAAAAAGGCTTGAGGGCCTCGGCTGAGTATTTTGGTATTTATCCCACTTTGATGATCTTACCCTATACCACCCATCAAGTTCAGGTCCTAGCTGCTACCAACGATGATTGGGCCATATTAACTACTATGTTTCCTGGAAAAATTGATAATCATTATCCTAAACATCCTTTGTTACAGTTTGTGGCTTATCACCCTGTGATATATCCACGTGTTACTTCCTCAGTGCCTTTAAAAGATGGCTTAATTGTATATACAGATAGCTCAGGAAATGGAAGGGGTGCTTATATTATAAATTCACAGACATTTTTTAAGGATTTTGGTCAAAAATCACCCCAGATTGTTGAATGTCTAATTGTGTTAGAAGTTTTACAGAAGTTTGATTGTCCGCTTAATATTGTGTCTGATTCCCATTATGTGGTAAATGCCCTTCAGTTACTTGAAACGGCCAGTGTTATTAATCCTTCCAGTGCAGTGTCTGCCCTGTTTTGTACCATACAAGACTGTTTGCTGCAACGCCGTGAGCCCTTTTATATTACCCATATACGGGCACATTCGGGACTCCCGGGCCCTATGAGCAAAGGAAATAATTTGGCTGACCAAGCTACACGCCTGGTCGCTGCTGCCTTTGCTGATCCGTTGCAAGCTGCAAAAGATTTTCATACAAAATTTCATGTTACAGCAGAGACTTTACGCAAGCGTTTTTCACTTACTAGACAACAAGCTCGCGAAATCGTGACACAGTGTCAAAACTGCTGTCAATTCCTCCCTGCTAAAACTGTTGGGGTTAACCCAAGAGGCATTTCACCATTACAAATATGGCAGATGGATGTGACACATGTTCCATCCTTTGGAAAGCTTCAATTTATACATGTTTCTATTGATACATGTTCAGGTATTATTCATGCCACACCACTTACAGGAGAAAAGACCATACATGTTATTCAACATTGCTTAGAGGCATGGAGCGCCTGGGGCAAACCAGCTTACCTCAAGACTGATAATGGGCCAGCTTACAGCTCCCAAAAATTCGCCCAATTTTGTGCACAAATGCAAGTGACACACCTTACCGGGTTACCATACAACCCTCAAGGACAAGGCATTATTGAACGTGCACATCGGACCTTAAAATCCTATTTGTTAAAACAGAAAGGGGGAATAGAATTGCCCCCAACACCAAGAGTGTCAATTGCCCTGGCACTGCTTACCATAAATTTTTTAAATATTGACGATAATTATCAAAACGCTGCTGAGCGACATTGCTCAGAACCACAACGGCCAAAAGAGCTAGTAAAATGGAAAGATATTTTAGAGAATAAATGGAAAGGCCCAGATCCTATTTTAATAAGATCCCGGGGAGCTGTCTGTGTTTTTCCACAGGATGAAAAAAATCCAGTTTGGATCCCAGAGCGCCTCACCAGAAAGATATTACAAGAAGAAGAGCCCTCGCCTTCTCCAGTTGACGCGTTGGATGTTACTAACATATCACACCCAGAGAAAACAGCGGTGGAAGATAATGTCCACCTTCCTTCTGCCAATGCCGGTGATGTATAATACCACTGATAAAGATTTAGGCATAGCTTTAAAGAAAATAGAAGTTTGGGGTTAAAGGGAGGTTTATGTTTTAGTTAAAAATAGTTCATATATATTACTAAAAAATTTCTTGGCAGCCTGACAAAAAGAAACAGAGTTTGATAAAACCAAAATTGGCTCCCTTTTGCTCAGGCAGGCCAGATAAAAATTCAATTTTACCATGTAACAGTTGCCAATCCAGGAATATAGGTTGGGCCACGCCTAAAATATTTTCATTTTCTCCCAATTTAACCACCAGTTATTTAGATTGTTAGCAATGCTTCAGAAATTATAGATAAATTGAGATGCAAATTTGATAATTGCCTTTATGCCTTATGCTGAGATGCTCAGCTTTATTTCTTTGCAGTAGTGGCCCACATGCCACGATTTGTGCCCATACCACCGTGGTTCCCCAGTAGCTCGCAGCTATTTAGACAAAAAAGAGATTTTGGAATCTCTGCTGTTATTGTAGAGATTGTTGTCACAGCTGCCATGGGGGCCTCAGTGACTGCCTCAGCTGGTGCACTTTCAAAAATAGTGCAGACTGCACAGGCGGTTAACGAATTGTCCACCTCAGTAAATGGCACAGTTGAGGTGTGAGCAAAAACTTGCTGGCTTATGCATATCAATATAAAAACTTTACAAAGACAGCTAATCTTTCGAGAAGCCTTTCTCAATTTTCTTACAGAATTGGTCGTCTGAATTTGAGCAGACCCTTCGTGACCTGCAGGTGGCGATCGTCCAGGTCAATTCCACTCGGCTAGACCTGTCGCTGACCAGAGAGCTTTCTCCGTGGATTCCCTCAGCCTTCCCCTACTCCAAAAAGTGGGTGGGGGTGGGTATGTTTGGCCTAGCCTTTTGCAGAGGACTGGTCATTCTTCTCTAGATGGTTTGCAGGTTCAGAATCCAAAGTCAGAAACAAAACAGTTTCGGCTCAAGCCTTAATGGCTCTAGACTCAGAAACCTCAATAGAGGTATGGCTAACTATGCTAAAGCAATAGAGATATTATGGCTCGGACAGCTCCTACACACCTAGGACGCTCCTGTCCATTACACTAGGTAGAGCGTTCGGCCCGTTTACTGAGAGGGGTGTTGAGCCAAGGGCATCACACAGGACATAGCTATGTCCTGGGAGATATGTTATCCTGCATAAGGGTGCCTGCCTTAACTCCCTTCCCAACAAAAGGCAGAGGACAGGCTGGGGGCATCTCGATCTGTCGAGAGATTAGAGATGACGCCCACGCAAGTCCACAAGGTTTTCTGGGGGATAACCACTGCCTCCACCCTCTTACAGAATTCTCTCATTGCTTAGAATATAAAAAGGGTGAGTTGTTGGGAGCCGCTGGCCCCAGCTCCTCAAGGTGGCGCCATTATCTAGTGCTGGCCAACCCACCTGAGTCAGTAGAGAACGCATGCGTGCTCTCGCGAGACTGGTTTCTCAGCCTCTTCCGTGGCGTCATGTGGGATACTGGACTGCAACCTATAGGAAGATGACACGTCCAAAGCGGGGGCCTTTGGTCTGTATAAAATCAGACCCTTCTACCTCGTGGCTCTCTCTGCCCTCCCCTCCATTTTCCGTAAGCTGAATGCTCTCCCTCAAGATGCATTAAAGCTGTACTGCAGAAGGATCCTACATGTGTCTCGTCTTTTCTTGCGGGCGAGAAGCGGGCGCGGGACACTCCTTTACCCTAAACTCCCTCAGCTCATGACCCCCCCCCCATTCTCCTTATAACTCTATTTTGATTACGCTTCCCCTCCTTTACCTGAACTCTGTCTCCCTCTCTTGTCACCCCCCCCCCAATCTCTCTGCTCTGGTCTACTTCTCTCCAGATGAGGTCCAGTCAGCTGGCTGTGTTCAATCTACCACTCTCTAGACTCTTCCAGATGCTTCTATCTGTGCATGTGCGCTCTCTCCTCTTGCCTGTCTCTCTCTCATCTACAATAAAAACCTTCCCCTTAACCATACCACAGAGTGGTCATATCATTACATCCTTTATACAGATCCAGGACCCCCATAATGACTCAGAGTTAAAGAGATGTCTGTGGCATAAACCTGAGGGCCTGAGCTCAATGCCTGGGTACCACAGAGGAAAAGAGAAAAACCAACTCTCAAAAGTCATCTTCTAACCTTGTTATACACACACGACTAATAGTAAATAGCATGAGGTTAATTCCACAGGGGCCCTTGGTTTGGTTCTGGTCTTAGGGCCTTTCTGAGGTCCATGCTTTGATCATTAAGGCATGAGAAGCTCTGAAAAATCTGTATGACTTTGGCCCATGAATTGGGCCCCCAAGAGTCAAAACATGAGGCTGATCTGCTCAGCTGCCTGTGGGTCATTCAGGTACTTCTGGGGACTTTGCTTTCATGAACTATCTGTCAGTTACCTGAGAGAGTGATGTAGCTGCCTCTGAGTCACCCATACTGTCCTGTAATTAATGACAGTAATTCACTTGGGAGTGCCGTTTGGAGTGAGTAGTCATCTGCTCCTGTGTCCCCAGGAAAAAGCTAAATGGCACCCCTTCTTCTACAAGAGCAAGTTCAAGACCAACTTGGGCTATATGAGACAAAAACAACAAAAAAGTCTTTCCCCCCCAAACCTTTAAATACACGATTAACTAGTAATTAAGACCAAACTGCAGGTCACCAATCCCTTAGCTGAGGTCTTCAGGGACAAACGCATTTCAGAACTCAAGGCTGATCCAATTTTAGAAAAGTCATTCTGCACCTATTAAGCAAACGATCACACATGATAATAGCTTTTTGCAGAAAATGTGTAAACTCGCTGGAGAGGATAAATAAAAATATATAAATAGCTTGGCATGAATTAATTTGTCACCATATGAGAGTGAAGCGAAACTATCCCAACCCCCAAATGTTAAAAGTTGTCAGAGCTGGTCAGAATTCAAACTCCACAAGCTGGCCACAGTGGCATACATCTGTAATTCCAGCATGTAGAAGACAGAGGAAGGAGGGTCTCTGAGAACGCAGATCACTGAGACCTTGCCTCAAATCCGAGGGTTGGGAGAGCCCAGCTCAGAGCACTACAGAGTAAGTCAATAGTCACTGAAGCATAGTGACAATATAGAAAGGCACTCTAGAGACGGAATGGGGTAAGCAGAAAGACAGAGACGAGAAAACGGCCAAGGACCACGGAGCAGGAAGAAAAAGAAATTGGACAGCAGGAAAAAAGGCCCCAACTCACTACGAGCTGGTGTGTGGCACTTTGGGCTGACAGGCTAACCAGGGAAATAGAAGCTGTGATTCTGAAACGGCTGAAGGACAAGGTGGAGACAGGAAGCAAGCCAACGCTGTTCTCAGGTTTGGATCACTAGTTTAATTCTCTGAGCAGCACTGTGCTATCTTCATTTTACAGGACCAGAGAGGTTGAGTACATCGCTGTGCATTATCCCGTGGTGAATGCTGGTGGTAGAAGGGAACCAGAAAGGGCAGATGACAAGGCTTGGTTCCTGGGATGCTGTCCAGCGCAGGGGAAGGAAGGACATACATACAGCAGGACGTCCCAGGACTGCTTTAGGGCCAGGCCGCAATCGAGGGTAAAGGAAAATGGACTCACTCGCCTGATTTATCAGAAGCTATACCAGCTTCTCAGCCCTGGCACCAACAGCAGTGAAGATCAGAGACTGTACCCACCGTTTGTTTTTTTTTTTTTCTCTTTCCCCCCTCATTTATATACTCCACAATTCCCGAAGCAGCAAATGTGCTCGTTCATCTCTAACCCCAGGAAAAGGGCCCCAGCATCACTGGCCAGGACATAGGAGCATGGGTGATAGCCTCTATCCCTATCACTGCAAACTCTACCAACAGCACTTCCCAGCACACACGATTGTCTCCAACACTATACGAGGGCCAGCGACACCCCGAAAACGGGTAAGGCCTTCACAGTATCTGACCTTCAATGGCCCTGAAACCAGCAAGCAGCTTTTCACCATTCCAACCCAGAATTTACATGAGAACAATGGAAGAGAGAAGCCTTCAAGGCCTCGAGGCCTCCAGGTTATTGAGGGGACCAGCGCGCTGCAGACGAACGCCGAGTCCCAGGGAAGAGCGGGGTGGGATGGAGTCGGGCAGGATCAGGACCTCGGCCAGCAGAGAGGAGGCGCCGCGCGCAGGCGAAGCCCAGCGGTGCAGACTGAACCGGCGCAGGCCACGGTGGGGGCGGGCCAGGCTATCCAGGCGCTGGGCGAGGGGTCTCGATCGTCGCTCCTGGCTCTGGGCGGCTGCTGTGGCGGCGGCTCCGTGGCAGTCCCGGCTGCGGTCTCGGCCCGCCGGAGGCTCCAAGCAAGCAGGAGGCGGCAGGGGGTGGGGCGGGTGGCGCTGCACGGACACAAGGAGCGGCAGGCGCGCTGGGCAGAGGGTCGGCAGGGACCGCAGGCGGCCGCGTGGGTACCCAGATGAGCCCGTAGTACACGGCGAGCAGCACGGCGGCCAAGGACACACACAGGAAGTAGGCGCAGACCGGGGCAAGACGCAGCCATCGGCCGCGGGGGCCCTCGCTCAGCCCCGCGCCGCCTGGGCTCTCGCCACCACCGCCCACACAGCTCGAGCCCCGCATCGTGCTGCCCACTCCACCCGCGCTGACCCCGCCCCCACTCAGGGACCGCCCCACCGAGGTCCGGACCCCGCCCTTTAGCAACTCACGTAAACCACGCCCCTTCCAAGGTCACGCCCCCATAAGATCTTCCCTCCCCGCTCTAAGTCACCGCCCCCTCTAAACCCGCACTACATACACCCGGCCACACCCTTACATCCTAGACGTGCCCCTACCGCCTCTGGCCAACCACCGTCAAGTAAAGATGCACTAGCCACGCCCCTTCGCGGCCACACCTGCCCTAACTAGGACTCCTGTTCCCTGCCCTGGGTCCCTCCCAGCTCGTCAGAACCCTCGCTTCTTCCACAGACTGCAGCCTCTGGACATAAGCCGCGCTCTGCCCGCCCGAGGTCAGGTTCCCAGTCTGTTGGAGCTGAGAGCCTGCTGAGCCTCTGAGCGCTAGCCCCGCCCACCGGGCCTAGGCCCCGCCCCTCCCTGCTTATCATTGGGTTGCCGCACTAGTTTGGAGACCCCAGCTCCGCCCCTCGCCCCAGCTGACCCCCTTCCCCGCTCCCTAAAGGCGCAAGGTCCAGAGTGGGCTGCAGGGAGGAGAGCAGCCAGCCCGGAAGCCAGGCAAACCTGAGCTGCCGCCCCTCCCAGCAGCGTCTTCAGGATTGCGGGAGAGCCTGCGGGGTAGGAGGGGAGAGGTATCAGGATGGCGAACAGCACCCTCGTCCCGCCTCTTCCGCCACAGCAAAGCCCGCCAAGCACAGCAGCCTAGCCTTTCCCGCCAGCAGCACAGTTCAAAGGATGGCGGGAGCACGCATTTTAATTCAAGTCCCCCAGAGAGCCCCAGGCCCTATCTGCCGAGTCCTGTACACCTGGGCCTCACAGGGCTGACACCAGCGGGGTACGGTACCGGCCCATTCGGGTGGCCTAGACCGGTCCTCATCCCCGGCCCGGCCCAGTCGCTAATCTGACTCCTCCCCCCCATGTTTAACCCCCTCCTGGCCGGAGTGCAGCAGAAGCAGAGGAGAAGCGGCTGGAGATTAGTGCAAGAGCGCCAAGGCCCTGGTCTACTGGTGCTGTCAGCGGGCAGTCCCCGGCGGCGGAGCGGCCGCCAACACCTTGCAGAAACGCACCCTCTGGAAGTCTGTGATCTGCGCTGTCTCCTGGCCCTCGGGGCTCACCTCTGAGAAGAATTAAAAAAAGTTGTAAATGGAAGACCAGCCTGCCTGACCCGCCTGTCCAGTACCTCAGTTAGCTGTGGTTAGCTGTCGCTTGGCTTCCAGTTTACTCAACCCTCAGTCACCCTCTCAAGACCCCAAACTGTTTGGTCTGGCCTGGCCCCTCAGCCTCGATCCCACCCCGGCTCTCATTTGACTGTCGCTCCTGGGCTCTGCTCATATCCTGTCCCACTGCAGGGGAAGGGAAAAAGGAACATAGTCAAGAAACCTGGCACGCTGCGTTAAGGCCACCAAGAAGATCAGCCTCTTGCTTCTGCTCGGTGGGGTCCAAATTAAACTGACTACCCGGAAATGTTAACCCGGCCACCAGATAAGCCTAAGAGTTCTATTCATTCATTCGTTCCTACCTTCAAATAACCACGCTTTGTTTTTGTTTTTGTTTTTTGTTTTTTTTGTTTGGTTTGGTTTGGTTTTTGTTTAAACAGGATCCCTAACCAGATTTAGTCTCAAACTCTGGATTCTACGGATTCAGCCTCTTCCTCCTGGGAAAGTTCCAATTTCGAATCCTGCCGTTAGCTTCCTTCCCTAAACCCAGAGCTTCCCTGAGCCCAGTTTCCAGGCCCAAAGTTATCCACAATTCCTATTGGCTGAAGCCTTACTGCCCACCCTCTGCACCTACCAAAGCCTGACTCCAAGCCTACCCTGACAAGGCACAACTCCTGACTTCTATCGTGCCTTGTTTCTCCTACAGGCCTATAAGCCCCACCCATTCTGTCCCCAAGCCCTTCCCTCCTCCCCGGAAAGCAAGCAGGCCACCCACCTCCACCAGCCTCATGCACCCCACCTGGAGATGCCTCAGGCCCCTCTTCTTCAGACTTCGGGGCTCCTGCCAAGGTTGGCCCACTCTCCAAGGAGGCAAGGGCTAGGTGATCACCTCCTGGAGAAGGGGAGGCTCAGTCAAGCCCCTCCTTTTCCAAACATTTCCCCAAGTGAGGGGAACAGGAGGGGGCTCAAAGACACAGTGGGGGTGTGTCATTTAAGGAAGTGATCTTTTTTTATTGGAGGCTCTGAACCAGCAAGAGCAGGCTCTAGGAAATGGGAGGAGGGTACGGAGTAGGTACCAACTGTCCTTCCCTGCCACAGGGGTTGAGGGAGGTGTGAGCACAGCCACACCCTTGTGAGCTCCCAGGAGCATGAGTGCAACACACATACACACACAGGCAGCCAGTTTCATGCATTCCCAAAAGGCCAGGCCTCACCCGCAGAGTGGGCACCAGGTGGGTGGGCAGTGCTGGGAGAATTCAGTTCCATCTCCTCACCCCAGTCGGACACAGGCTGGTGGTCCCCAGTGGGCGAGAAGGGGCTGGGAGGTTCAACAGGGACTGGGGACAGTGACTCCTGGGGCCTGGCAGGTGCAGGGTCCTCCTGCTCACAGGTGGGCTTCCCAGCAGGCTCAGCCTCTCCGGGCTCTCCGGGAACAGCTGGGGCTTCCTGCTCCTTAGGACTCTCTTCCTCCTCCTCAAACTCCTCTTCCTCCTCCTCAGTGATGTCTTCACTCACGTCCTCCCATTCTTCATCCTCCTCATCATCGTCCCTCTCTTCTTCCCCCTCCTCCTCCTCTTCCCCCTCATCTTCCTCACCGTCCTCCTCAGGGGGCCGGTGGGATGGGGCTGGGGTCTCCAGGGGCTGCTAAAGAACACAGCCGATCAGGGAAGGACTTGGGGCCCAAGCCCCCCACCCCCACACACACACCCTACCTTATACCTGCTCTGCCTTACCTGCCCGGGTGTCTCCTCCAGGGACATGGATTGAGAGGGCTCAGGGGCCGAGGACACAGCTTCCTCTTTAGTCTCCCAGCGATTATCATGGTCACTGGAGTGGACAGAGCACAGGGGTAAGGCCTGGGTGAGGGACAGACTTCTCAGAGGACATGTCTTGCTACACCAAAGGCGAAGGGGACAGTAGATGCAAGGAGAGCCAAGACAGATCATTGTACCCTCAAACTCAAGCCAGAGTAGACGACTCCACACACCCAAACACAATGAGAAAGGGAACATCCCAAGGGAGGGGCACCCCACCTATAGGCACGAGGGGCCACCTTGGGCTGGGGTCGGCTGTTCTTTCTCCGCCTGCGGCTCTTGACTTCTGCCTTGTGCTGAGAAAGGAACTCTCCAAAGGTAGGGGGCTTAGGGGGCCTTGCCCAAGCTTGATCATCTACAACAGAAACCCAGATCCAAGGACTTAAGAGGATGGGGACACAGCACATGCCACTCAAATGCCATTGCTTAACCCTTTCCAAGATAGTACTCACCATAGCGGTGGGACGGTTCGTGGGTAGGAGCTGGCCCGTCCTTGAACCTAGGAAGAGAGAGCAGAGCAAGAAGTAGCTGAGGGAGAGGAAAGAGAAAGCATGGAAGACGGAGGCAGGACCAGATCAAACCAGAGACGCGCTGAAGGGGCCACTGGTTAGAATGGGGTCAGAATGAGGGATGAGAGGCAAACCTAGCTTCCTAGTGCAAAACCAAAGACATGAATGTGGCCTCTGAACTTAAAATGTGGAGGCTGGAGAGAAGGTTCACTTCCCCACTGACCTCTGCACCTTGAACATCTAGCAGCCTAGGATAGACAAGCCTCTTGGGGCTGCTCCCCTCAGCCTGCACCCTAGGTTGAACACTCAGTGCATGTTCAAAACAGAGCAAGGGCCTAACTGTGCCAGGCATGGTGCCACATATCTGAGCATTTCAGGGGTGGAGGCAGAAGAGTCAGGGTCAGGCTGCCCTCAACTCCATAGTAAGTTCAGCCTCGGCCACATGAGGCTTTGTCTCAAAGAAACAAAGAGTAAACAAGGAAACTCTGGCACTACCAAGATCTTCAATCTATAGGCAAGCAGAAGGTTCTGAGTGAGTCTAAGACAGTCGCTCGAGAGGGAGACACAGGACCTGAGTGACCTAGAGTTTAGCCTAGCATCAACACAGCCCAGCAGGCCTGTGAACAAGTGTGGTGATTATTTTATATTTAATAAAATCAGCCTGGAATATCAGAGGACAGAACACCTCTCCAGCTTTTTTGTTTGTTTTGTTTTTGAGACAGGGTTTTCTGTCTAACAGTCCTGGCTGTCCTAGAACTCGCCCCGAAGACCAGGTTGGCCTCGACTCACAGCGATCCTCCTGCCTCTGCCTCCCAAGTGCTAGGACTAAAGCTGTGCACCACCTCTGCCTGGCTTTCAAGGAAAGCTATTCATACACAAGCTGGTCATTCGGTGAGGTCAAGGTTGGACAGTGCTGAATTCCATGCACATTGGAGCCGCACAGCCAGACCCACACTGAAGAACTGACTCCCATGAGTTGTCTTCTGTGGCCTCTCTCAATAAAAAGATATATAAGGAGCTGCAGAGATGGTTCAGAGCACCTGGGTTCAATT
The DNA here is from genome assembly GCA_033318265.1 of Phyllotis vaccarum. Taxonomy (NCBI): domain Eukaryota; kingdom Metazoa; phylum Chordata; class Mammalia; order Rodentia; family Cricetidae; genus Phyllotis; species Phyllotis vaccarum. Next base: position 13,551,701 of record JARWLC010000018.1, read on the forward strand.
CCCAGCACCTACATGGCAGCTCACATCTGAGCGGGAGGAAGATTAAAAGACCAAAGCCAACCTGGGGAACACAGGATCTCAAAAAGTAAAAAGAAGCAGCAAGGGCAGAAGAGGTGGCTCTGTCTGCTTTTCCAGAGGACCTAGGCTCATTTTCCAGAGCCGACATGGTACTCACAACCCTCTGAAACTCAGTTTCAGGGGATCTGACAACCTCTTCTAGTATCCACGGGCACCAGGCATGCAAATTTTACACAAACATACAGACAAAACACTCAGTATACTTAAAATTTTTAAAGGTGGGGAATGGGAGCTATAGAGATAGCTCAGTGGTAGAGCCTCTGCCTAGAATCCCCCAGTAAGGGGCTGGGGGCGTGGCTCAGTGGTAGAGCCCACCAGTGAGGGGTTAGGGTGTGGCTCAGTGGTAGAGCCCCTGCCTAGAATCCCCAGTGAGGGGCTGGGGGTGTGATCCAGTGGTAGAGCCCCTTCCTAGAATCCCCAGTGAGGGGCTGGGGATGTGATCCAGTGGTAGAGCCCCTGTCTAGAATCCCCCAGTGAGGGGCTGGGGGTGTGGCTCAGTGGTAGAGCCCCTGCCTAGAATCCCCCAGTGAGGGGCTAGGGACCAGCTAAGCTTTGAATACTTGTCAGCATGCCAAAGGCCACAGGTTCAAACCTCAAGAGAGAAAAAGACAGGCTTCCACAGACCACTGACACACAGATACCCACAATGATGAGAGTGACTGAGCCAAGACCAGCAGGATGACCAACTCACATGCCATCGGTCTTCTCGGCATCCCACTCCCGCCGCCACTGCCCAGTGGGCTTGCGGTGTCGCTGCAGGCGTTCTTGGTCAATCTTCTCCCTCTCCTGCTTCCAGCGCAGGTACTCCGACCGCTCCCGGCCCGTCATGGACATTGTCATGTCGCCCCCACTGCCAAGGCCGGCCCTTCGGCCCTGCGGGCACCACAGGCAATCAGACTCCAGCCCCCACATCAGGGCACACAGGGCAGAGGCTCAGGTGGCCTCCTCAGAAAAGCTCTGGGTTGTGTCTTATCTATTTTTGGTTTCAGACAGGGTCTCATCGCCGAGGGTGGCTGTCTCAAACTTACTGAAGAGCTAAGGATGGCCTTAAAATCCCTGTGCTGGCTAATTTTCTGTCAACTTCACACAAACCAGAGTTGATTGGGAAGAGGGACCCTCAGGTGAGAAAATGCCTACACCAGATTGGCCTGTCTCCACCTCCCAAGGGCTGAGTCTCATCTTTCTTTCTAGAATTAGAACATTCCATTTTTCTCCCCATCTGTGTGTGTGAGAGTGAGAGTAAAAGTGTGAGAGAGAGAACACAGGACACTCCTCTGGCCTCCACATGTTCACGTACACCCACACAAAGCTTATTCCCTTACAGCAGGGTATCTGACCACAGGAATCTGAGCTAGGTTGGCAGCAGCAAGGCCCAATGATCTTCCTGTCTCCTCCATCCCTAGGCATGCTTGGAGTCACACCCAACCTTTTTGCACAGAAGTGATGGGAATCCAAATCCAGGTCCTAATGCTTCTGTAACAAGCACTTTGACCCACTGACCCATCTCCCCACCATCCTTTTTGTACATATACTTTTCTTATTTTCCTTAATATGTCTGTGTGGATATATGCCATGGGTGTGCAGGTACCCACAGAGCCCAGAAGAGTTGGAGTGACAGGCAGTCATGACTTGCCCAACATGGGTGCTGGGAATTGAACCTGAGTACTCTGGATTCAACATTCTTTAGCTTTGTTTTTTGACACAGAGATTCTCTGTGTAGCCCTGACCTCTGTGTAGCCCTGACTGTCCTAGAATTCCCTCTGTGGACCAGGCTGGTCTGGAACTCCGAAATCCACCTGCCTCTGCCTCTGCCTCCTGAGTGCTGGAATTAAAGGTGTGAGTCACCACCACTCAGCATCACTCAAGCATTCTTAATCACTGAACCATCTCTCCAGCCCTCTCTCCCTCATCTTTCTTAAGAACATCCCCGACCCTTCCTCACTGTTTGGGGCAATGGCATTTTAGAATACTCAGCCTTTAATTAGACTTTTACCCATTCAGTTCCATTGGGTTACACCACAGCTTTGACTTAGAACTATTATCCCCGGCCAATAATCTCAGCACTTTGGGAGGCTGAAGCACAAAGATAAAGAGTTTAAGACTGCCTGGGCAACTTAATAAAAAAAAGAGACTGGGGACGTAGCTCATTGGTAGTTTACAAAGCACTGTACCCTGGCAGCAGAGCACAGTGGTGTGCAGCTCGAAGCCAGAACTTGGGACAGAAGCAGGCAGATTTCTGTGCTGGGCTTAAAGCTAAAACTCCATGTGGGCTGGCCTAGAGCTCCAGGTCACCAGGGCTAGACAGTGAGAAGACAGAAACCACTGGCCAAGTATGGTATCCGGAAGCTGCAGCACCCACCTGTCTCTCATGTTCTAAGCCAGAGCGAACCCGCTCGAAGTCGGAACCTCCCCAGTTCCGGCCATGCCGGCGGCTGCCTTCCCGACGATCCCTCTCAGGCTCCTCCAGGGGTCCACCCCGACGCCGGGGATCATCCAGGAAGTTTCGTACTGGGTTCGGCTCCAGTACTCCTTCCTGGAACAGAAGAGCTGCTAGGTGGGCAGGCTGGGAAGCACGGCGGGTGCCTTTGCACACGGCCCACCCCCAGGCTGCCCGGTGCTGACCCGCTGATTGCGCTCGTACTCTGCGATCTTCTCCATCTCCTCGTTCATCTTCTCAATGTTCTGCCTGCGCCGCTCCTCCCACTCCTGCGGAGACAGACGGTGCCTGGCCTGGAGCTTGTTTGGACGTGGGGGACCCTGACATACAACACTAACGGCTTACAAAGAACTGGACAGGACTCATTTCCTAGCCTCCATTGCTACTGGGGTGGCCAAGTGCTTTCCAAGAAATGCAAAAAAAATGTGTTTTCTCTCTCAGTATCCCAGTGTCCACTTGTAAGGAGGTGTGGAGGCTTGGCCTCCTGATCCACAGTACTTGGCTCAGCACACAGAGAAACAAATCTGGATTCTACTGAGGTTGGTCATCATCTGGGATTCAGGTGTGCGTATGTGCATGCACGTGCATGTCCATGTGGAGGCCAGATTGCCAACTTTGAGCACTATCCCCATTGTTTTTTCCCTTTGGAGACAGAGTCCCCAGCTGGTCTGGAACTAGCAGAGACCTGCTTGCCTTCCTCTGCTGGAATTAAAGGTGTGCATGGTGACCTTTTTAAGCAGGGCCTCTCCCTGGCCTGGCTCACCATGTAGGCTAGGATGACTGACCACAGAGCCCAGGATCCACCTGTCTCCACTCCAGCTGCCAGAGTACAGATTACAAAGCTGCACTGCCACACACATCTCTTTTCTGTGGGTTCTGGGACCAAAGTCAGGCCGTAAGCACTTTAGTGACTGAGTTATCTCCCACAATTGGTAACAGTCCATTTCTGACATTTGCTAAGGGCCTGCCCTAAAACCACAAAGCCTAACAGCAGAGAGTGCTTACAGTGCCCTTTGGTCTCATCAGTATTCTCTCTAAGAGCAAGAATCTTAAGTTCCAGGGAATGGAGCAGTCACAGCAAGACCACTGCTACCCACAAGAATCTGAGCATGCAGACAGACACAGAGCTAACACAAAGCATAAGCCTGAATGCTAGGAAATAAGAGTCGAGCGGGAAGTCAGAATCAGCACCAGAGACAGATGCAGAAGCCCTTAGAAGGCCAGAGGGCGGTGAGGGCAGGGGACACAGAGACAAAGGACCAGGGAAGAGCCTATCCAAGCAGGAGTGGAGAAAAGACCAAGGGACAAGGGAAAGAAATGAGCTAGCTGGACATAGCAGTGCAGGCCTGTTTGCCCAGCTACCGAGGAGGCTGAGCAGAAGGATGCTAAGTCCAAGGCCAGCCTGAGCAACCTAGTGGGATGAGATCTCGTCTCGGAGTGAAGGCTAAGGGCTGAGAATGTAGTTTGTTTGAGACAGGGCTTCTCTGTGTAACAGCCTTGGCTGCCCTGAAACTCACTCTGTAGACCAGGCTGGCTTTGAACTCACAGAGATCCCTCTACCTCTGCCTCCCACGTGCTAGGATTAAAGGCGTGAGCCATAGTTCAATGCTAAAGCACTCATACACTATGCACAAGACCAAGATCAGAAAAAGGAATGAATGAATGAAAACCAGGGAACAGAAAAGCTTGGCCCAAGCTTTACCTACTTGGTGCCTACCTTGGACTTTCGATCAGAGGTTGAGCTGTCTCCTACCCCTAAGACATGAGGGGATCCCCGGCCCCGGCCTCTCCGGCCCCGGCCCCCAGTTCCTCCACGAGGCTGTTCCCCAGCACCATCCTCCCAGCCTCGGGATGCCCGGCTTACTCCTGCCCGGCCTCCCTGATGAGGGTGGGTCCAGCCCCCTCTGCTGGTCCCTGGGGGCCGGGGGGTCCCCGGAGTCCTCCGAGAGGAACCCAGGCTCTTCTCCTAAGGGGGGATAAGAGGAAGTCAGTCAAAGGAAAGGTAATCTCGGGCATCCTAGACCCAGAGGCAGGTGGCGGTTCTGGGTCCCAGGTCTTCTCCCTCCTCCCCATCCTGAGAATTCAGACATGCTGGACTCTCCACCTCTACTGCCACATTCTCCTTCTCCATGGAACGGCTCTTCCGAGGAGCTGTCACTGCCACGCCCTCGGATTCCGCTTTTTTCCGGTCCTCCTCGATCTCCTAGGTTCAAATATCCAGGGGAATGGGGTGTTAGGGGTCCTATCCACCAGCTAGACGCCCATCATCCTCTAATTCTCCCTGCACTGCCTACTCAGGCTGTTCTCCAGAGCTTTAGACACTGGTCACGGCATCTTCCATCAAACCCCACATGCTGCTGCTGCTCCACTGTAAGCCTATCTGTAAGAGCAAATGCTTCCCCACCTGTGGGCCCCTCTTTTGCACTCACTCTCGCCTTCCTCCTATTCCCCAGGACTCAGATGTACCCTGGGCTCTAAAGTGAGTTCCTTGGCCCCGTAACTCCTGAGGTTTCCAATCTCTCACCACCTACCTACCACTCTCTCTGTTCTCATCCACTGCTTGGTAAAACATGGGGATACCTGATGGACTGACTATTCACTGACGCACCCCCCCCCCAGCCTACAGTGCTGCCTGTCATACAGTTAAACCCAATTTTTTTTTAATGAATGAATGCATGAGGAATGAGTCAATGAGGACCACCTTCCTCCCAGGTCCCTTCATAAAGACAGCCTTCTCTTGGGCCCTGCTCTGGACCCTTCCTCCTCCTCCCACTCTAGCCCCAGCTGCCCTTGGTCACTAAGACTCAACCACCTAACCCTGAGCCAGGCCTGTCCTCTCCAAAGAGGGCCCCTCCCACAACTCCAGCTTTCTCCTTTCGATCTGGACTCCCTGTCATCCACCACACAGAGAAAACTGAGTGAAGAGATACTCTGACCAGGTCTGACTCCCATTCAAAGCCCTCCATGGCTCCCTGGTGCCTTGAAGCATTCTCCAAACTACATGGCTGGCCCCTGATGACCTCCCTAGATCAACTTTCCACTAAGTGACTTTCTAAGCCCTCTCCTTCACTGCATCCAAACATTTGACCAAACTGTTCACCATAACCCATCTCCTTCCCAATTAGCTAATAACTAGGCACCCTTCAGTTCTCTGAATCCCCTCTCCAGAAGGACACCCCCCCCCAAATGTCCTCAGGCTACAGGGAGAACTCTAAACTTCCACAGACCTGTCAATTCCCCCATCCCAGCCTTGTCTGATCTGGTTTAGCATGGAGAGCAACTATGTCTGTGAACCCTAAGAAGAGGTCTAAGGAAAACACCCCCAGCACCATATAACACGGAGCTAGGAATCTGGACACTCCAGCAAGCAGAATATGAATAAATGAATGAATGAATGATGGGATGGAGGAAGGCTGGCCAGACTAAGTCCTCTGGCTTTTGTCCTGTGAGTGAAGGGGAAACATGAGAAAGCTTGAAGGGAGAGGTGGGGAAAACTCACTGCGGGGGGAGGGGATGGGGTCTCCCAGGGCAGGGCTAGGGCACCTGGTAGCGCCGGATGAGGGCCTCATTCTTCCGACGCAGAGCCTCGATCCTCTTGTCCAACTCAGCATCTTTCTCCTCCTTTGATTTCAAATCTAGTGTGGTAGCCTGCGGTGGGAAAGCAGGATCTGAGCACTTCATCTCTGCATCCCACCTTCCCAACCCACTTCTCTACTCTGCAGCTCACCATCTCATCATCAGCTTGGATCTCCCTCACAGAAGATAAATGTAGCACTGGGGGCTCCTGAGGGCAGAGAGAACAGTAGGTTAAGACCAACAGCATTCTGAAATGCTTGCGCCTCTCCTTCACTGAGGGTTATGAAAACAGACTCACAGAAAAATACACTTGTACTTCATCAAGAGAATTCTCAAGTACTAGCCTCACCTCTTTCTTGAAGAAATACAAACCCTGCCCTTCAATTAGTCAGACCCATCTTGGGAAAATTCTGGCCCCACCCTCGTACCTAATACTAACTCCTCCAAGCAAAGATGTCAGCCCAGGTTCCATATCCTATAATTTTAGCCAGGACTGGGATCTCAGAAAGTCAGCTTCAACCAGCAAAAGTAACTTCTAGAGGGCCAGAGGGATGGCTCCGGGGATAAAAATGCTTGCCACCAAGTCTGATAACCTGAGGGTCAATCCCCAGGATCCACAGGAAGTCGATGGCACAAAATAAATAAAACGTAATGAAAAACAATTACAATTCCCCAAGAATTTTAATCCATGGTTCCCCTAAGATTGACTCAGCCCAGCCACCAGCATCCTCTCCTACCAAGGCAGAAAAGATTCTGCAAGCAGGCCCAGGATCCGCTTGGGGGGAGGGGGCGCTTCCTGGACTGGACTTGACCTTCACGATACTCAGCCCAGAAGAAAGAACTTCTACAGAGGCTTACAAAAGAAAACAGCTGTGCCCCAGACCTCCACAAACCTCCCTGGTGCTGCCCCTGACCGGGATGAAACTTCAGGCCTCCCTTTTCCCACCAGACTTCTGGCCCCACCCATAAGGAAAAAAAATCACACCATCAATATGGCTCCCGATCCAATTAATCCTATAGCCCCGCCCCCCAACAAGCCAGGAAACATTCTTGCCACGCCTCTGAGCCCCGCCCCCTCCAGCTGAAAGAAAAACTTTCTGGCTCCACCTCCCCCACCCTCCCACCAGCAAGTCCCCTAACTCCACTAGCAAAATTCCTGACATTTTGGCCCCGCCTCTATCCAATGTCAAGACATCCTCTGGATCTGCCCCTAGCTTTTGGGCAATGATCAGGACCCACTTCCAAAACCAAGAAACTTTCCTGATTTGCCTAGGGCGTCTTCCAAGGCTCTGGCCCCACCCCCTAAATACTATAACCACGCCCTAAAACAGTGACGCAAAAACCACGCCCCCTCTACGGAGAGTAACACTATGGGCCCCGCCCCCAGCATCTTGACCCAACTCAGCACAAAGCCCCAGCTCATTAGACAACGCCTCTTGACCAACCAATGCCCAAATCCTGCCCTTTGCCCACACTCCTCAAAACTTTGGCTCTGCCAAAAGCCGGTCCATACCGCCTCAGCTCCGCCCCTAGCTCTCACTGACCCGCCTCCGGGGCTCTTTCACAACTTAGACCCTGAACTTTAAGGCCCTTTGCAATAGTCCCCCAGCTGCCCCCCCCTCCTCCCTTTATCCCACCCCTCTCCGCTTTGACCCAGTCCCCAGTTTTCCCGCCCACCGCCCAAACCCCACCCCTTCTGCTCCTCGCATACTATAGCCCCGCCCCCAGCGCCCCCTGCCAATGCAGCGACTCGGCTCTTTAACCCCGCCCCACGACACTTGGTCCCGCCCCCAGAGTTTCCTCCCAACGTCCCGGGCCTGCCCACTAGTCCTCCAGCCAAGACTCTGGCACCGCCCTAATCCAGATCTAACTTTGAAGCTCCGCCCCGCCCTGGCATCCACCAGGGCTCAGGACCCGCCCGCACCGGCCCGTCTAGCCCTGCCCACGTGCTCACTGCCCACCCCACAACGCCCCTCCGGAGGCCCATGTGGGCGTCGTGTCCCCGCCCCCCGCAGAGTACCCTGACCCCGCCCCCGCCGGAGGCTCGCCTCCCAGTCCGCGCGCGCTCCCGCTCCCCTCACGTGGGCGAACATGCCCCGCCCTCTCCGGGCGCGCTCTCGACCCTCTCCCACGGTCACCTGTCCCGGAGACCCCGCGGCGTCTGCGACTCCGACTCCGTCCGCCTCCGCGTCTGCAGCTCCCGGGCCTCACACGTCACTTCTGGTCCGCTCCACGTGAAAAGAGGAAATAAAGAGAGCCACTTCCGGTCCCGAAAGCCCATTTCCGGGTGCCTTAAAGGGGCCGTAACCCCGTAGGCTTTGCACAAGGGGGCTGGATTGTGTTTGTCGTCCCAGGAAGTGGACATGTGGCCCTCAATCTCTGTATTCCTTTTTTAATCAGACTTCTTAGCCACTGGTTCTCTGTTTTAATAGGTAAAAACCAAGCATCATACAAGGACCCCTGGAAACGTAATTGGTTTATTCACCTCGTCTTGCCAGTGAAACCGTAGTTTAGAAACCTGAACCAATTCATAAAAACACACTTAAAATTTTTAGGAAACAACTGTATAACCAAAACTGGACGTGGTCGCACACGCTTCTAATTTCAGCACTTGGGAAACTGAGGCAGAATTGCCTTTAAGTCAAGAACAGCACAGATATATGCAGTTGCAGGCTAGCCAGGACTACTAGGTACTCTGCCTGCCCCCCGAAAAAAAAAAAAAAAGGAAAAGAAAAAAGACGCTTGCAGCCAATCCTGATAATTCTGATGACCTCAGTTTGACCCTTGGACTGTCAAGTGCACAAGCTTCTTTCCCTGTTAACTAACTTGCTAGCCCTTGAATTACTATTACTCCTTTTTGTTTGTTTAAGATCTCAGTTGAGATTGGCCCTGAACTCCTGATTCTCCTGCCTTAGCCTCTTCACTACTGAAGTAGGATTACAGACCTACAGTAGCCAAGACCACCAAATTGACCATCTTACACTGCTGTGAGATATTTCATCAGATAGACGGCCACAGTTTGTCCAACCTAGTCTCATGAGTGTTAGGATTATTTCAGTTTCAGTTAGCAGGAATTGCCAACAGTACTTCACTGAACTTCTACAAAGGGACACACACACAACATGAAAAAGTAGGCTTGTGCTCAGGTTCTGTCACTTAGTTACATCCTCAGCCCAGTTTTGTTGTTTGCTTTAAACTGGAAAAAGCCAGCTCAGGCACAGGCCTTTAATCCAGCCCTCAGAGAGGCCTATGTATAAGCATCACTGTGAGTTCAAGGCCAGCCTGGTTTATCTCAAAAATGTGTGTGTGTGTGTGTGTGTGTGTGTGTGTGTGTGTGTGTGTGTGTGTGTGTGTAGTATTTTATGTGTATAAGGGTTTGCCTACATATATCCTGTGTACAATGTGAGTGCCTGGAGCCCTCAAAGTCAAAAAGGCATATGGTCCCCAAGAACTGGACTTCATGCAGTTGTGAGACACTATGTAAGTGCCCATTTCTCTACAAAAGTATTAAGCTCTTTTAGCCACTAAACCAATATGCACGTTTTTTTTAAAAAATAAAGATTTGTGAAACAGGCTCTTTCTATGTATCTAAGATATCTTCAAACTCCAGGCACTTCTCCTGTCTCTGTCTCCCAAATGCTGGAATTTACAGATGTGAACTATTCTGCCCATCCCAGGTTTTTTATTGTTTATTGTTTTTTTATTGCTTGTCCTTACACATATGCGGAGACCAGAGAACACCAGCAGAAATCACTTCTCTCCTATCTCATGGGCCCTAAGGTTTAAACAAAGGCATAGAGGTTTGGCAGGAGGCTCCTGTACCCACCAAGTTGTTTTACCTGCCTGTTTTGAGTATTTTTGTTGGGGGCATAAAATATTTTAATTATTTTTGAGATCTAGTCTCATAGTGTGGCACTGGCTGGTCTGGAACTATCTATTGTAAGCCAGGCTGTCCTCAAACCCACAGAGATCCCCCTGCCTCTGCCTTCTGAGTGCTGGCATTATTGGTAGGGGCCCTCATGCCCAGCCTAAGGATTTGTTGGGGGGGTTATTTTATTTTAGTTGACACACAGTTGTGCACAGTTGTGGCATACCGTAATATTTTGATGCTAATAACCCATGTGTAATCATCAGGTCAGAGTAGCTTTTTTGAAGAAAGGGTTTCACTGGATAGCCTTCCTAGTCCTGGAATTTGCTCTCTAGACTAGGCTGGCTTTGAACTCAGAGATCCACCTTCTCTGCTTCCTGAGTGCTGGGATTAAAGGTGTGCACCACCACCACCCGGGCTCACTTTCTTTGTGTCAGGAATATTCAGATCTGTCTCTATTAACTACCTGAAATAGGCAATATTTTATTAGGCATATATGTTTTTCAGCAAATGATCTGTAAACCTGCTCCAAAGAAGACATAGGCAGAGCACGGTAACAAACATCTATAATCCCAACACACAGGAGGTAGAAACAAGCAGATGTCTGTGAGTTCAAGACCAGCTTGTTCTATATAAAGAGTTCCAGGCCAGTGATGTATACATGTTGAAACCCTATAAATTCACAGTGGGTGGACACCAATATTATTATTTCCAAGCACACAAATTTATGGTTCATTTACTTGGCAGTAAGGTGGCCCAAGACAAATCTAGGCAGATTTCCTGGAGCCAGAAATTTATGCCTATTTTAAAATGGAAAGGAAAAAGTTTTATATGTATAAAAAGTCACAAAGTGGGGCTGGAGAACTAGCTCAGTGGTTAAGAGCACTGGCTGGTCTTTCTGAGGACAGAAGTTCAAGTCCCAACACCCGCATAGCAGCAGCTCATACCTTTTGTAACTCAGAGTCAGGGTATGACACCCTCATACAAATGCACATAAAATAAAACTAAGTTAAAATATTTTAAAGTAACAAAGTGGGGCTGGAGGATGGCTTAAGTGGTTAAGAACATTGGGTGCTCTTTCAGAAGTCCTGAGTTCAATCCCCAGCAATCACATAGTAGCTCACAATATAACGGGAATGGGATCTGATACCCTCTTCTACCATGCAGGCACGCATGCCAAAAGAGTACTCACATAAAGAAATAAATCTGAGAGGGGGGAGGGGTGGGAGAAAGAGGGTGGAGGGAGGGGGATTGAGGGGGAGGGGGAGGGGGAACGGAGGGATGAATGGAGGGGAGAGGGGGTGGGGGAGGGAGGGAAGGAGCGAAGGAAAGAGGGAGAGAGGGAGAGAGAGAGAGAGAGAGGCCAGACAGTGGTGGTCCACACTGTTAGTCCCAGCACTCCCTACAGTCAGTGAGTTCAAGGCCGCCCTGGTCTACAAAGAGAGTTCCAGGACAGCTAGGGCTGTTACACAGAGAAACCGTGTCTTGAATAATAAAACAAACAGGCAAAAAAGCCACAATGCAGAGCAGGGCAAGGTAGTACTGGGATCCCACATACTGGGATCCCTTCGTTCAGGTCTTCAATACTGCAGATACACACTCTCTCACACACAAAATGTTCAAGAATAATCATGGAGAATTATTTGTTCGGAGAGTTAGTTATTTGCAGAGCTGCTAACAAGTTCACAAGATGTGGCCTGGACTTTGAGATCCTTGCAAGTGCGATGCTCCCCGCTCACCACCAGGGGGTGGTGCCTGCACTTAGAAACCAGACTCTGCTTCAACAAATACTTCTGGAAACCTGCCTGGCACATGGTCCCAGCTCAGAGACAGGAGGATCTGAGCTTCAAGACCAGCTTTGGCTACTTAATGAAGCCAATGAGCTACATGAGACCTCTCTCCTTGTTTCCTGATTCCTGATTCAAGATTCCCGATTCTTGCCTCTTTTTGCTTCTCTGCCTCTCTCCTTGTTTCTTCCCTGTCTCTCTGTCCGTCTGTCTGTCTGCCTTTCTCATGTCCCCACTCCAACATGGCCTTTTGCTCTTTCATTCTCTCCTTCCCCCAATAAACCTCTTACACTAACTCTAAAAAAATTAATTAATTAATTAATTAAATTAAAATAGGGGCTAGCTGGGTGGTGATGGTACACACCTTTAATCCCAGCACCCAGGAAGAAGAGGCAGGTGGATCTATGAGTTTGAGGCCAGCCTGGTCTACAAAGTGAGTTCCAGGACAGTCGGGGCTGTTACACAGAGAAACCCCGTCTCGAAAATACAAAACAAAAATTAGGGGTCTGGGCTCAGTCAGTAATGTTCAGATCCCCCCAGGATCCCGAGTTCAGATCTCCTGTACCCCCAGCAAAAGTTAAACACTATGTCACATGTCTGTAATCCCCAAACTAGGAGGGCAAAGAGAGGTAGGTCCCTGTGGAGCTCACTAGCAATAGCGAGGTCCAGATTCATGGAAAGATCCAGGTGAAAATGTTAGGTGGCGGGCCAGAGAAGTGGCCCCATTTTCAAATGGAACACACATGGTGGGAAGAGAAAAATCTACTTCTAGAACGTGTTCTTGCCGCCCCCCCCCCATGACGTGGCATCCTCAAGTTTGCAATAAAGAAGATGGCAAGTAATTGAGGTATGATGAGAAATTCAAGGCCTGCCTGGGCTACAGGGTGAGTTCCCAGCAGTTCCCAGAACCTACAACGAGCAGCTGACCACTGTCTGTAACCCAGATTCAAGGGATAAAATCCCTTCTCCTGAACATTCACATAGAGACACGCGTACATAACACACACAAAACTTTTTAGATTTTTAAAAGCATTTATGTCTTGTGTGCAATGCCTGAAGAGGCCAGAAGAGGGCGTCAGATGCCCAGGACTAGACTAATAAATGAAGCCCCATGTGGGTCCTAGGAAGCAAACTCTGAAAGATCAGCCAGTGCTTTTACCCACTGAGGCCTCTATCCAGTCCCTACACAAACATTATTTTTAATCTTTTAATGAGCTGGAAATGTAACTAAGTGTATGAGGACTTCTCCAGGATGTGTAAAGTCCTAAATACACACCCAGAACCAAGACTAAGTCCCGGGGTTGCTGTGAGGACTCAGTTTCTCCTGAGCGGACAGGAGCCCTCTGTGCTTACACCTTGCGCCGCTAGAGGGCAGCAGGTGCACGATGGATTCGCAGCGCGGGACCAGCGCGGGGGCAACTCAGGCAGAGGAAGCTGATGAAATCCTAGCCAACTTGCAGTGAGCTCATCCCGCCCGGGCGCCTCCGGAAGCCACGGGGCCGCCTGGCCTGAGCGATAACACTCTGGTTTGGAACCAGGGCGGGAAGTCCTTCCTGAAGTCTGCCTTGTATGGAACCTGCTGCCAGAAGCTTGGGTCTGCGGGGAGGGGCGGGGAAGAAGTACAAAAAGGTCCTCTGGTTGTCCCTGCCAAATAAAAAAAAAGAAAGAAAGTGAATTCTGAGCCTAGCCTTGGGTTGCAAAGAAAGAGAGGAGGGGAAGAAGAAAGGAGAGGGGCGAGACATGGATGGGAGAGACTTTGGGGGGCGACAAAGATAGGGAAACTGAGGCAGAGGTGGGAGAAGACAGAAGCATGTTCAAGGAAAAACAGAGAGGAGAGGCGGGACGTGGATAGACAGAACTAGAGAGAGACCCCAACGACAAGGACCGAGCGAGCGGCAGGGATGCTAAAGCAGGACGGGTGTGAGCGCTTTGGGGGCTGGAGGGGCCAGGCCCTGCGGGATGGGGCGCGTCGTGGGTCCGCCCAGCCCCCCAGCCCCGCGGCAGCACGGGCCAGTTACCAAGTTACCAAATTACCGCAGGATTCCGGAGCTTCTGACTGGCGAGGGCGCAGCCAATCAGAGAGCAGCGCCGCTGTTCTCGGGCAGGAGGCCTGGAGACACGCGCACCTTCCCACACCCAGGAAGCCGCTGACACAGGCTCGGTGGCGCGCGCCTCCACTGTCCCGCGGCCACGCCGAGTTCCCCTGCACGGTGGCACACACACCGAGACCGTCCAGACACACACGTGCACGCACATTCACGCACGCACACACACACAGAGTCGTGCACATGTATACAGGCATGCACACATTTGCTACACACAAGTACGCACGCACATACACAATGCACACACGCACATATACATAAATATATACCATAGATACACAATCACACGCATATACACACTAACACACAGGCCTACAGGCACGCGCAATTCCCAAAACACAGACACGCACAGCCTGGGACAACTCTGGCACTACACAGTATTCTGAGGTCAGTGAAGCAATGCACGGTCCACACACACCTCTACACTGACACACAATGGCCTTGTCAGAAGTAACAGTGACACAGCCATAAGCCCCCACCCACACTATCACAACCATACCCCAAGAGAGAGACAAATTAATCTATATAACTTCACTAATGTGTGCACAGCCCCAGGGACACACAACCCAACCTGAAGTTACAACCCCAGTGGCATTATTACAATGACACGTGGCACTGTATAATAACATATGCTTGGTGGCAATGTGTGTAGCATGTAAAGATACCTCAACAATATGATACACATACAATCCTACCGGTGCTTTGCATGGCAGAAACCATCAGAGAGACACACACAACCACACTGACATCAGTCAGTACAGGGATACAACCTCTCCACAAACCTTCCAGCACACGTGTCTGTGACACAATTCCAGTATCACACAAACACAACCCCACACAAGTACCATCACAGTGACATATATATGCTTAGCCCCGCTGCTTATATCAGAACACTTGTCACAGGAGAGCAAATAGCTCAAGGACTCACAACTATTTTGTCACAAGAGCCTGACAAATACATTATCACCATACTTAGAATGGAACCATCACACTGGCACACTAACCCCCTGGCCACACACCTAGAGGAAACAGTCACTCGCACAAACACACACATCATCTCTGCCCTGGTCCCTGCAAGCTGAGTGCACGTGGGATGCTGAGGGAGAGATGCAGGGAGGGCTTGGGTTGTGTATTTGTGTGCAGTTCCTCCACCTTCCTGCACTTCCTGGGGGCGGGGCCAAGCGGCTGCCGCTGTTACCGGGTAAACTTCCCCGCCTCCCCCCAGTGCGGCCATTAGTCACCCCCCCCCAAGGATGATGTCATCGCCTCATTCTGGAGGCTGAGTAATCCTAGTCTCCGCCCCCTCCCCCCCAGGTACCAGGGAAGGGGCGGACCGCACCTGGGCTCCACGGAGGATTGGAGCTGGGGTCTGGAGCTAAAGCTCGGCGCCTCGGGTGTCCCTGGGGTGGGGGACTGAGGAATCTGAGTACTAAAATGACTTAAGAACGCATATCAGGATCCCTGGAGACGGGGGGGGGGGGGGGGAGCGGGGGGGTTCCAGCCCTGGATCGCTAGGAGCAGACTTGTGAATTTTCTAGGCCTGAGGTCTATTTCTTAATGCTCACTCATTTGTTGCTTTGTGTTTGGTGTGGGTTTTGCTTTCTATTAATTTGTTTGTTTGTTTGTTTGTTTATTTAGCAGAAGATGGAGCCTGGGGTTTGACCCATTCACATCCATGATGACCCCCCCCCCCTTTCTCTCTTCATACAGAGTTACCCCTGAGGACAGAATTGTCACTAAGTCACCAGTATGGTCATACACACTATAAACTCTCTATTCCCAAGTAGCTGGGAATGCAAGCCTGTATCATTAAACTCTGCATATTTGTATTTTTATGGAAAGGGGGTCTCACTCTGTAGCCCAGTACGACCTAAATCCTCTTACCTCAGCTTCCTGGGTGTTAGAATCACAGGCATCCAGGAGCCATCACATCCATTCAGTTCTAAGGTCTTGACAGCTCAAGATGCTCCCCATATCCACTTGGAGAGTTTGATTTGCTCTCTCTGACCCATGTTTGGAGGACAGAGCCTGTGCAGGGTCCGTGATGTTCTGAGGCCTGGGAACCTAGCACAGGATGGATTGAGTGCTAAGAAGTATACAACAGATGTGATATCAACAAGCTGGACCCTCGGTACAAGTGCACACAGGAGAGAAAAGGCAGGCCTTGAGGATGGGCATATGACCAAATAGGTGAGCTAGACACCTGAGAGTCTGCTTGGCCTATAGGTAGGAGAGACATATCCATCAGCACCCGTGTCATAAATTAGGCTGGGAGCTGACTGAGGCATCATAGGGTCTGCTTCCCAAAAGCCTGAGTCCCCTATGTCCTGTGGAGTGAGATGTGGGTCCTCATTTTGAAAGGATCATTCAGACATGCCTGGCTTCCCCTTTCACCCCCCCTAATTTTTCCTGACAGGGACTCATATAATCCAGGCTGCCCCCAAACTTACTATGTAGCCAGAGATAACCTTAAACTCATCACCATTTTGCCTTATACCTCCATATTTTTGCTATTACAGAAATGGATCCCCATACTCAGCTTTACAGGGTGCTCTGGTTGGAACTCAGAACTTCATGGACACCTAGTAAGCCCTTTAGGAACTGATCCTCATCCCCCAGCCTAGCTCCGTTTTAGAGGGGACTCAAAACCTTGTCTCCTGGGGATTTTGTAGTCCAGGCTATGTTTGAACTTCCTACTTAGCCCATGCTGGCCTTGAATCTCTGATCCTCCTAATCCTCTTACAGCCTACTGGGATAAGAAGTGTGCACCATTATTTCTGGTTTATGTCCTTCTCTCTCTCTCTCTCTCTCTCTCTCTCTCTCTCTCTCTCTCTCTCTCTCTCTCTCACACACACACACACACACACACACACACACACACACACACACTACCTTTGTTTTGTTGTTTGGTTTTTTGGTTTTGAGAAGGGAATCTCAGTATGCAGCTCAGGCCATCCTGTAACTCTTAATGCAGACCATGCTGGCCTTGAATTTAGAGATCCTCCTGCCTCATCCGTTGGAATAAAGATATGTGCCACCATGCTTGTTGATGCCTTTATTTTTATAATCTACACTTATTGTGTCTATTGTCTGTGTGGAGAGGAGAGGTTGCCTTTCTGTTTTTTAAGAGTTTTGTTATGTGGCCTTAAACTCCTGTCAATTCTCCTGCCTCAGCATATGGAGTGCTGGGATGACAGGCCAGCATCACCATATCTTGTGTATCACTGTATTTTGTGAAGCCACAATTCAGTTACTTTTCTGGAAGAATCTTCCAACTTGTTTTCCAAGGCCAGGGCTCTGTTAGAGCGTGGGCTGAGTCTCTCTCTGACTGCATAGGGTCCTCATGCAAACGTCTCTTTATGGAAGGGGCATACTTGGTGGCTTTTTTCTAAAATCGACTCTGTGGGACTTTCCAGCAGTGGGGTGGGGGTGCACTTTGCACATCTGCTGTCCCCAATCCATCTTAACTGCACATCCTTGCTCTGTAAAGGTGCAGGACAGCGTGGAGAGCCGAGGTCTCACCCCAACTGGCCACAGAGCTCGCTGGCCCGCGCAACCCGCATCTCCCCGGAGCCCGGCTCCTCCGCATCACACCCCCCCCCCACCCCGCCCTGCACCGAGGGCTCCCCCAGATCCGGGAGGACTTTGGTGGCGGCCAATGAGAGCTCTCGCCGTCTCCGGGAGCCGGGCCGGCTTTGCCCGCCTGGCATTGGACACGATGGGCAGCGACGGGCGGGGCCTGAGGGCTCCTCGCGCCTGGTTGGGCCAGGCTTGTTGCTGGGTAACGGGGCGGCGAGTTTCCCCTGGCAACGGCGGCGGGTACCGCTCACTGGCTGGCCGAGATGGAGGCAGGGCGCAGGCAGGCAGGCCCCGCAGACCCCAGCAACAGCGCAACCCCGCCCCACGCCAAGCTGTAACCTTCACATGCACAGTCCGGACCCTGCGGATGCTGGGACGCCCCGCAGCCCTGTACATCTTGGCCTCACTTGAGGACCCAGGATATCACTCCCCACCCGGACCAGGGCCCTGCAGTGGAAAGTTAAGTCCTTCACAACTCCTGAGCTGCAGTTTCCTGCTTTTTAATTTTTTTTTCATATTTATATTTTTAAACAAGCTCTCACTATGCAGCCCAGGCTGGCCTCCAACTCATAACAACCCCCCCCCCCAGCTTCAGTCTCTCAAGTGCGGGGATAAGTCTGCACCACATTAAACTAACAGGGGCTTACTTTTTAAATATTGTTTCTGTGAGATAGTGGCTCACAACATAACCCTGGCAGACCCGGACCTCACTATATAAACCAGGTTGCCCTCAAACTCACAGAGATCTGCCACGTCTGCCTCCTAAGAGTTGGGTTTAAAGACCTTCATCATCACATCCGGTTTAACTTTATTCTCAAAACATCCTCATATGACCCAAGGCTAGCTTCTAACTTGGAGAAATTCTCCTGCCTCAACCTCTCGAGTGCTGGAATGACATGGGTGAACTACCCCATACTGGGCTGACATCTGTTTATTTATCTCATTTAAAATACTTTTTTTTTTTTTTTTTGGAAACGAGTCTCATATAGCCTAGAGTGGCCTAGAACTTGCTATGTAGTAGTCCAAGATGACCTTGAACCTCTGATTTTGCCTGCTCCATCTCCCAGGTGCTGGGACCACAGGCATGAATCACCACATCCGGTCTTATGGGATGATTGAGACTGAACTCGGCTCCTCGTGAATGGGTAGCAGACACTACAACCGAGCCATGTCCTCAACCCTGACATCTGAATTTCGGAGCCAGCATCTCATGGGGATTGTGTGACTAATGGAACCCTCAACATCTTACAAGGACTCCAAAGTTTACACAGACTTTGTTTGACTTTGGGACAAATGAAAGAGAGACAGAGGCAGAGATACTTTGTTAAGTTTTTTTTTGGTAAGCAGGGCCTTATCCACTGCGCTGTGTAGGCAGCCTTTGAAGGAACCTTAATATTCAAAATGAGAAACATGATGGGGTGTGGTGGAGCGTGGCTATAATCATAACATTTGGGGGAAGGAAGTGTGCCTCAAGTTCTTGGCCAGCCTGGACTACATAATAAAACTCTTTCTTAATGAAAACAAAATAAAATTTAAAAATTTAGGCATGAGGAGCCAGAGAGATAGCTTGGTAGTTAAGGGCACTGACTACATGCCAGTGGTGAATGCCTTTAACCGCAGGACTCAAGAGGTAGAGGCAGGCGGATCTCTGTGAGTTCGAGGCTGGCCTAGTCAACAAAGCAAGTTCCAAGGCAGCCAGAACTACACAGAGAAAACCTGTATCACGAAAAATAAATTAAAAAATAACATAAAAGGCTTGGCTGCTCTTCCAAATGAGCAGGTTCGATTCCATGCATCCACATGGCAGCCCACAACTGTCTGTAACTCTAGTTACAATGATCCAATGTCCTCACACAAAAATGAACATTTAAAAATAATAATAAAGCAAGCTGGACATGGTTTGTCACACCAACACTCAGAAGGCCGACCTGGCGAATTGGAACAAGTTCCAGGCCAGACTGAAGCCTGGCTTACAAAGTGAGACTCTGTCTCAGAAAATAGAAACCGAATAGACAAAAGCAAAAGTAGTCATGAAGGCTGGAATATGGCTGAGCAACAGAACGTTTGTCTAGACTAGTGTATCCACAGCCTTGAGTTCAGTCTCCAGCAGAACACAAATGAAGCTGGGGGAGGGGGGTAGGCCAGCCTTGAACTCCTGAGCTTCCTGCCCCCTCAGTGCTGGATTAACAGAGGTGCACCAGGGGCTGCACTAGCTTTTCAGTTTAACTCTCTGGGGATTCTAGGCAGGGGCTCTACCACTGAGCCACACCCCCAGCCCCTCACTGGGGGATTCTAGGCAAGGGGCTCTACCACTGAGCCACACCCCCAGCCCCTCACTGGGGGATTCTGGGCAGGGGCTCTACCACTGAGCCACGCCCCCAGCCCCTCACTGGGGGATTCTGGGCAGGGGCTCTATCATTGAGCCACGCCCCCAGCCCCTCACTGAGGGATTCTGGGCAGGGGCTCTCGCCCCCAGCCCCTCACTGGGGGATCGGCTCTATCATTGAGTCACATCTCCACTCACTCCAGGGAACATTCTGCCTTGTTTGGAGAGGTACTGTGGCATTCAGTGGGTAAAAATATATCCAGTCCTAAATATACATGGAACTGAGCAGAAGCAGCACAGGTCTACAATGACCCTCTGTCCAACCCCTCTTCCCATTTTGCCTCTTATGTTTCCTCCACTCCCATGAGATCTGGACTCTCCTAGTCTGCTGTGTGGGCATCTCTGTCTCATCTGTGACTCCATCAAGCTCCAGAGCCTGCCAGGAGCTTAGGCAGGGGATCCTGTTAGGATGTGTGAAGACAGTTTCAACATGAAAATGGAGATAGGCTATATATCTCTGTCATGCTAGAACAGTGGTTCTCAACCTTCCTTAGGCTCTGACCCTTTAATACAGTCCCTCACGTTGCGGTGACCCCCAATCATAAAATTATTTTTATTGCTACTTCATAACTGTAATTTTGCTAGTTAGGAATCGTAATGTAAATACCTGTGTTTTCGGATGGTCTTAGGTGGCCCCTGTGAAAGGGTCAGGTCATTCAGTCTCTAAAGGGATTGCAATCCACAGGCCACAGGTTGAGTGCCACTACACTGGAGTAAAGGGGTCTCAAAACAGTCTTTTGGAGCTGGGGCTATGGTTCAGAGGATAAAGTATTTGCCACATAGGCATGACTGACGACCCTGGTTCAGTCCCAACACCTACCCTAAAAGGTGGACATTATGGTATGGGTCTGTAACTCTAGCATTGACAGGCTAGGAGGACCCCAGGCTCACAAACCAGCTAGTATAGCCAATCTGTGAACTTCAGGTTCAGCGAGAGACCAGTCTGGGAGAAGATGGGGAGAAGAGAGTATATGAGCTAATAGGTCAAGATCATGATGAGGAGACCCACAGAGACAGCTGACCCAGCCTATTGAGAGCTCACTGATTCTGAAAGTGACAGCTGGGAAACCTCCATGGGACTGACCTAGGCCCTCTACATGTGGATGACAGTCAAATGGAGTAAGCAGGTTCTGGGGCTTCTGGCAATGGGACCATAATTTATTCCTAGTACATGAACTGGCTTCTTGGAGCCCATTCCCTACAGAGGAACACCTTGCTGAGCCTTGATATTGCGGGGGGGGGGGGGCGTGAGGGGAAATAGTGGTGAGTATATTAAAAAAAAAAAAAAACTTTTAGATAAAAAAATCAAGGTAAAGCTGGGCAATGGTGATGCATGCCTTTAATCCCAGCACTCAGGAGGCAGAGGCAGACAGATCTCTGTGAACTTGAGGCCAGCTTGGTCTACAGAACAAGTTCCAGGACAGCGAGGGCTCCTAAGAGAAACCCTGTCTCAAGGGGGAAAAACAAAGCATGTGCCATCATCACCCACCTCTGAGCAGACATCCTGACGGCCCCAGCTGAGTTTTATCTCCAGCTCTCCTTTCTTGTTGGTTACATTCTCAAAAACATTTTAAATGATTTAATTATTTATTCATTCTTATTTCATGACCATTGGTGTTTTGCCTGCATATATGTCTGTATGAGTGTGTCAGATGGAGTTACAGACAGTTGTGAACTGCTTTGTGGAGGTTGGGAATTGAACCTGTGTCCTCTGAGAACAGCCAGTGCTCTCAACCGCTGAACCATCTCACGAGCCCCTTGCTTAATTTTTTATTTTATTTTTATTGTATTGGTGTTGTGCTTATACGTATGCCTGTGTGGGGGTGTTGGAGCCCTTGGAACTGGAGTTACAGACAGTTATAAGCTGCCATGCGGGTGCTGGGACTTGAACCTGGATCCTCGGGAAGAGCAGCCAGCGCTCTTAAACTCCAGGGCCGTCTCTCCAGCCCCTCGCTTCACTTTTTAATGTTGAGACTTAATCAGTAAGTTGCTCATCTTTTTCATCCTCTGCCTCATGACAGACCTGGACCACGAGGCTAAACTCTATTGTTATCCTTTAGTTAATTATGGCTCTTGACCTTTGGGTTTGGGATGACAGGATGGTTGGCTTTGGATGTGCTGAGGGACTGGCTCTATAGAACATCTCCAGCCAGTCAGAATCCCACCCCTTTTTATACTTAATTCCAGCCAGTCTGGTCTGCTGCTGGGTCTTGTATTGGTAGCCTGAAGTCACTGGATGGTGGCAGAGGTGCCCACGCCAAACAACAGGAAAAGGGCAAGAGCCTGTCCCCTTCACAGCTACTTCTCTGTGAGGCCCTGAGCAAACACTGTTCCTAATTAGTTCTTCTAATGACAACAGCAAATGCCGATTACGCCTTCATGTCAGATGCCTCGTTTAATGACTTCTGAGGAACATCTCATTTAATAAATCCAAATCAGGGGCTGAGCTGGTGCCTCTAAACATGGCCCATGGTGGCACATGCCTTTAATCCCAGTACTCCGGAGGTAGAGGCAGGTGGATCTCTGAGTTTGAGGTCCTCTGGTCTACAGAGTGAGTTCCAGGACAGTCAGGGCTGCACAGAGAAACACTGTCTCAAAAATTTTAAAAAGAAAGACAGAAAAAAGAAAAGAAATACACTTACCTTCGCATCTGCTATGTGCATTCATTATGGTTTGCTGGTTTCCAGGGCGGCGGGGGTGGGGGGGTGGGGGGTGTTAGGGTGAGAATGGGGGTTGTCATACATCATAGGCATCACTCAAATTCCCTACGTAGCTATTAGTGGCCTTATCCTTCTTGTGAAGGCTGGGGTTATGGTGTACACCATCTTGTCTCGTTTTAAGCCATGCTGAGAACCAAGGGCTTTATGCATGCTGGCCAAGCCGTCCACCAACTGAGCTGTATATACGTGTGGGGTTTTGTTTTGATTAATTAACTTAGTTATTAATTAATTAAACTTAATTAGTTTAGATCATTGATGTAGTTATTAATTTAGTAACCCTGTGTATGTGTGGTGCTGGGGATAGACTCCAGGGCCTCTTGTCTGCTAGGCAACTAAGTGTTCTCTTTGTTTTTGAAACAATGTCTCCCCATGCAGGCCTTGGACTCTCCAGCCTCCTTCCTTGGCAGCCCCAGGGCTGGGATGACAAGTTTAGGGCACCCCCCCCACACACACACACAGAGTAAAATCATCAAACTCATCAGACCTGTTGTCCCCCAAAAGAGTACATTTTATTGCTTGTAAATGTTAATCAATGAGTTGTACTCTAAATTATTGAAGTGATGGGTTGGGGGTGGAGCTTGTTCACTATAAAGCATTGGAGTGACATCCCTCCCCCTCTACCCCCTGTGCCTGGCCCTAGTTTACTGTTTTAAATAAAAAAAAAAGAAAGAAAGAAAAGAAAGAAAGAAAGAAAGAAAGAAAGAAAGAAAGAAAGAAAGAAAGAAAGAAGGAAGGAAGGAAGGAAGGAAGGAAGGAAGGAAGGAAGGAAGGAAGGAAGGAAGGAAAGAAAGAAGGAAAGAAAGAAAGAAAGGATGAAGCAGGAGGAAACGGGGGAGTAGTCTAGAAGCCATACTAGTGTCAGATATTTGAAACATTAAGGTCTTTCCTGAGATTCTGGTCCATTTTGCTAGATCTAATTTCCTGGTCCTGAAGTAAATCGTGTTTGGGAAACTTTCTCTCTCTTTCCCTGTCTCTGTCTCCTCCTTCCTTTTTGTTATTATTTTACTTTTATTCCCCACAGGCTGTTAAGAGACAGGATTTCATTATATAGTTATCTGGCCTAGAAGTTGTTATATAGATAAGGCTGGCTTCAAATTCTCAGAGATCCTCCTGCCTCAGCCTCTAGTGTTGGGATTAAAGGTCAGCACCACCATACCTAATTATTTTTATTCTTTTTCTTTTTTTCCCCCCATGCAATATGCTTTGATCACGTTCTTTCCCCTCCCCCGGTTCCTCCCCAATGCTTTACTCACCCAACTTCATATTCTTTCTGTCTTAGCAAAATGAAAGTAACCAAAAATCAAAACAAACCAAAAAACCAAAACTAAGCTAAGTAAAGGCAGACTCAGGCACACACACACACACACACACACACACACACACACACAAGACCGGAGTTGGTTTGTTGTTGGTCAGCTACTTTTGGGCATAAGACCTGCTCTGGCATGTGGTTGCTATACCCATTGACACTCCATTGGAGGAAAACTGATTTTTCCCTCTTTAGAGGGATTGATTGCAAATAGCTACCTAACTAAAGGTGTACCTGCTTCCCCTTCTCAGTGCTGAGATTGTGCGGAACCTGTGTGGGTGATACATGTGCACGTGTGGTGTCACAGCCCTGTTGTGTCTGAAAGACACAGTTTCTTTGGAGTAATCCACCACCTCTGGCTCTTAGAATCTTCCCACCTCCTCTTTGGCACGGATCCCTGAGGCTTCAGGAGAGAGGTTTGATGAATCCTAAGTGTTCCAAGGTCTTTTACCGTCTGCACATCCAAGTTGTGGGTTATTTTATTTTTAATTATGTGTATGCGCACACAAATGCAGGTGTGTAAGGAAGGCTGCCTGAAGCTGGAGTTACAAGCCAGGTGGTAGGTGATGGAAACAGAGCTGAGGTCTTCCAGATGAGCAGAAAGAACTCTTAACTCTTTTCCGTATTGTATTGTTTCTTGGGACAGGGTTTCTCGGCGTAATAGCTCTAGCTGTCCTGGAACTCACTCTGTAGACCAAGTTGGCCTTGTACTCACAGAGATCTGCCTGCCTTTTCCTCCCAAGTGATGGGATTAAAGGTGAGTGACATCAGCACCTGGCATAGTAACCACTGGGCTGTCTTCCCAGCACCTGCTTCACTTTTTGAAAAAGGTCTGTGCCCAAGGCTGGCCTGGGGCCCACTATATAACTCCGGCTGGCTCCAACCTTGCAGTCACCCCAAACGCTTGGAAGACAGGTGTAATTGTCCATGTTTACAAGTGCCTTTTCTCACATGTCTGTGTGACATCCTTTCTCCCAGACATTCCAGTGCTGGGCACTCACAGAGGATGTATATACTTGGTGAGGTGACTGGGTTGGGTGAGGCACAGAGAGACAGACTGTCAGATGCCCAGAGACCAATGTCCGAGGTTGGAGGTAGGAAATGACATCTAGAAGCAGAAAAGGGAAAGGAAACAGAAACAGGATGAAATAGGGTACAGGGGGGGGGGCTGCCCGGGCATGTCAGTGCCAGCAGCAGCTCAGTTCTGCCTCCTCCCCACGGGTCATTTGCCAGATTGGTAGGACGCTGGGCCAGGTGTGCATATGTTCATGAGAGTATCCCACCATCGGTCCACTTAGCAGGAACCTGTCACAGGAGTGACTTTGTGAGCACAG
This sequence comes from Phyllotis vaccarum, assembly GCA_033318265.1. Lineage (NCBI taxonomy): Eukaryota > Metazoa > Chordata > Mammalia > Rodentia > Cricetidae > Phyllotis > Phyllotis vaccarum. Next base: position 13,576,880 of record JARWLC010000018.1, read on the forward strand.
GTCAGGGGTCAGTTTCTTTTGTGTTGGATTTGGCCTGTTTTGGAGGGTCACTTTTCAACTAGAGCAATCTCGTGGGTGTGCTTTGGGGATGTCTGTCAGTCTGGGGGTGCCATTTGGATCGGGTATGTGTCTGGCAGGACCTGGCAGGAAACTGTTCTGGGGTGTGGTACGTACGGAGCTCAAGAGCACCTGGGGACAGGGTTTGTGAGTCTGAGCATTGTTTGTTCAACTATGTGTGGGGCTGTCTGTCACTATTCCTGTGCCCCTGTGAGTCGGTCAGGGAGTTAATCTGGGTATAGGGGGGGATGGAGGGAATGAGCTTGTGAGCTCAGGCCCTTGTCCCGGGTGTGTATCTGTGCCTCTGGCCAGGTGTCTGACACCCTGTCCCTGTGGCTCAGTCAGCAGTTGACCCGGTGCACCCTGGTGCGCCAGTGGGTCAGTCTGCGAGCTACTCCTGTGTGGGTGTGGGTCCTAGTCAGTATGTCAGTGTGTCAAGTGCGTGTCTGGCCACCCGGGATCTGGGCTGTCCCCACGGTGCTCCTCCTGCCCCAGCCAGGCCTCGTCCCGCCCCCCTCGGCTGCAGGGAAACCCCCAGCGCGGAGGTAGGGGGGCGCGGCGCCCGCCAGCAAGCCCCGACTTGTCCCCGGCCGCGGGCGGGGCCCTGGCGTCACGCGGGGGCGGGGCGTGGGAGCGAACGAGAGGCGGGGCGGGGCGGGGCTGCCGCCGAGAGAGCGGGGGGCCCGGGGAATCGCGGGGCAGCCTGAGAATCAGCGCCGAGCCACATGCGAACGGGGCACCCGGGGAGGTGGCGGCGACACCAGCGAGTAAGGAACAGTCGCGATCTCACAGCAGACGCAGTAACGGCAGCAGCCACTGCAGTTAGAGCAGCAGCAAGAGCAAAGGAGTCTCAGTAGCAAGGCACTTGGCGGGCGCGCCCTCCAGAAGGCAGCCGCCCGCCACCCCATCGTCGACCGCCTCTGGCGTGTTCATGCCCCCGGGGTGAGTGCACACCCCGATCCCCGAATCCGCTCACGGAGCGGCCAGGCCAGGAGGGCTCCCTGGAGGAGGTGACGGGATGCTCGGGCCGAGCGGGCAGTCTCCTTGCATTCCCGCCGCCTGTGCCCCATATTTCATCACCGTGACCAAGTTTGGGCCGGCTCGGCCGGAAGGAAGCACCTGGGACTCGGGGCGCGGGGTCTAGGCGCACAGGTGCCTCAGCAGTCTGGCGGGTTTGTTTACAAACAATGGGGTTCGGGCTCGTCCGCGCCCCTGGTGGCCAGTAAGGCCGGGGAGGAGTGTGGCCCCGGGCTCGCTCGGGTCCCCCGAGTTCCGCTACGGGAGGGTCGGGGTGGGGGGTGGCACCGATGATCGGCCACACCCAGGGCGCGCGCCCGCCGGGGGCGGCGACAGGGGGCGGCGGAGGCTGCGGCTCCCGCGGGCGGGGGCTGCGCCCCAGCAACAGCCGGTTATTGGCCCCGCGCGCGCTGGGCGGGCGGGGCGGGCGCACGTGGCGGCGTGGTGGGGAGGGAGCTGTGACAGCAGAGGGGCGGCGGGGACAGCTCGTGCGGGGCTGTGGATCTGCAGGTGTCTCGCCTGGGTGTGTGTGCTCGTGTCTGGCTCCCGAGTTTGTGTTCCTACACCGAGATGTTGGCGTTTGTCACCCGGAGGGGTGTCTGCGTGAGTCCTTGCCCGCGTGTCTGCGGGGTGGGGTGCACCTGTCCGTTTATGGGTGTGGGTGGTCACCCCACACACATCAGAGTTTTGCGCGTGTGCTCTTGAGGGGCGATTGGGTTGGCAATCTGTCGCCTGCCTGATGGTTTTGGTGCTGGTGCGGGCGATGTGGGGGTGACACTTGAGCTGTGTTTGTGTATTGCTTGAGTGAACTGTGTTGGTGTGTGTGGGTCTCGCCCGAGTGTGCGTTGTGTGTGTGTGTGTGCTCGCGCGAGCGCGTGCTGTCTCTGGGTGTCTACAAGACATTCATCCGCTGCACCCAGCATTTGGGATGAGGTGCCACCCAGTGCCTGATCGCTCCCTGGGTGACTTCTGAGTGGCAAGGAGCACAAGGCTGTCTCCACGCTGAGGATGGAGGGCTTTGGGGGGAGGGGATCTAGGCGGTTCAGCAGCAACCTCTGCATGCCTTGTGTGTGTGTGTGTGTGTGTGTGTGTGTGTGTTTGTAGGGTCTGAGGGGCTTGTCACTGTGATCCGTGGCTCATATGTGTCATATTGCTCTCTCTCCTTCTCTCCGTAGTGTTTATACCAGTCACGTGAGCCTAGTGTTTTCTGTCTCTGCGTTAGGTGTGTGCGCTGCTGCTGGTGTGTGTGTGTGTGTGTGTGTGTGCACGCGCGCGTGCGCGCGTGTGTGTTATGGGGCTGACAGTTGGCCGTGGTGTGTTTTGGGGCTGGGAGAAGAGGCTGGACCGATGGCTTCTCCCAGCTGTGTCTGGTGCCTCCGGTGTTGCTGCCCCGCATGCGAGGGGATGATGCATCCGGTTGTGATGACATGTGTCTGTGTGTAGCTCTTGTATCCCGGGAGCTCAGAGTTGGGGGGGTTGCACATTCAGGTGTGTTTTGGGATGATGGGTGTGTGTGCTGAGGTGTAGTAGGGGTGTCTTGTATCTCGGGGGAGTCTGTGTGTATGCAGCAGAAACACGTTTTAGACTTGTATCTGTTGTGTTTCTGCGTGTGATGGCTGCATTGTGGATGGCGGGCATGTCAGCATTGGGTCGTCAGTGTGAGACTGATGTAAATGTGTGTCTAGGGCAGGAGGAAGGCTTTGGCTGGCTGTGTGTGCCTATCTAAGTGCGTCCCCTTGTGTTTCTGAGTGGACCCCCTCATTGAGTCTAGTGGGGGGGAGGTCAAGTTGGACACTTCTGTGAGTTCTCTGTGGTCTGAGCTGTGTTCCCATCGCAGAGAGAGAGAGAGAGAGAGGAGAGAGAGAGAGAGGAGAGAGAGAGAGAGAGAGAGAGAGAGAGAGAGAGAGAGAGAGAGAGAGAGAGAGACGGGTCCTGTGACTGCCCTGTGTGTCCCGGGAGCCTCAGCACCCCTGCTGCGCTCCTCTGTGCTGGGAAAGTTCTCCCTAGCCCAAGCCCTGAGAGTCATAGGCAGTTTGCCTGGAGGGCTTGCCACCAGCCCCAGACGCAGTCTCTGCCCCCCCACCCCATGTGCCCATCACCACGTGTCCCAGCCAGGCTGCCCCCCTGGGGTCACCCCCTCTTGGGGGTGAGTGACCTCAGGAGGGATGTCTGCAAGGTGGGGTCCTGCACCCCCGCTGCAGTAGCTGACCTCCCCACTGTGCCCCGCAGGCTCCAGGGAGCGCCATGGCCCGCGCACGCCAGGAGGGCAGCTCTCCGGAGCCCGTAGAAGGCCTGGCCCGCGACAGCCCGCGTCCCTTCCCACTCGGCCGCCTGGTGCCATCCGCTGTGTCCTGCGGCCTCTGCGAGCCCGGCCTGCCCGCTGCCCCTGCTGCTCCTGCCCTGCTGCCGGCCGCCTACCTCTGCGCCCCCACCGCCCCGCCTGCCGTCACCGCTGCCCTGGGGGGCCCCCGCTGGCCTGGGGGTCCCCGCAGCCGGCCCCGAGGCCCACGCCCGGACGGTGAGTGCCCACCCCGCACCCGGGGAAGCTGAAGCGGGAGCCAAGCTGAGTGGGGCCACCGGGAGGGTGTGGCCAGTGTGGTCTTTGTGTAGCAAGAAGCAGGAAGACAGAGTGGGAGACAGGGATGGAGGGGCCAGGTCGAGTGGGAAGTCCCTCTTGGAATCTGACTGCAGTCCCCCGAGTTGCAGCCCACGTCCCTTCCCGGGCCTCGGGCAACAGCTGTTTCTCATCTCCCCTCCCCCAGCCCGGGTCCCTAAGCTCCCCACCCCCTGGGAGGATTGCAGTAGGAAGGACTGTGGTCAGTGGGAGGATTGTCACCTCAGGACTTTGGGGAGGGGTCGAAGGCCTTTCCCTTTATTTGAATCTCTTTGGCACTGGCTGGGCTAGCCCGCAGTCCCCCGGGAGGAAGGGGAGGGGGAGGGGCCATTGTGTTGGGAAAGTCCCTCTCGGGGAGAGGGTGAGGCTCAGGGAGGGAAGGGTTAAAGGTCCCCTGCCTGATGAGCTGTTAACCCCGTGATGCCCGGCTATGGATAATGACCATCTGGGTTTCCCTTTCCAATCCCCTTACCCCCACCCCCCACCCCCATACAGTCTCCCGAACCCAGGGGTTAAAGAGAGAAAAACTTTACAACTTTCCCTGGGTTCCAAGACTAGGTTCAGAGATCGTGGAAACTGAGGCCCAGGACCTGGTGTGGCGGGACAGAGGGGCAAGAATAAGCGCCAGAGTGGGTAGGGCAGAAAGACTAACCCAGTACCCCCGCCACCCCCACCCCACCCCACCCAGTCCTCTTGGGCAGCCCCAGTCTGGCCAACTGGTCATCGGGCCAATGCCACATCCGGGGGTGTGGCCTCTCTGTGGTTGGGCAGAAGTGAGCAGCAGACCTGAGAGTAGTGACTGGGTGGGGTCAGTGGCTGTATCCCTGTGTGACCTTGGCCACTTTTCCGGGTGGGACCTCAGTTTCCCTGTCTGTCAAATACAGCAGGCTAGATTTGACCGTGTATAAGAAGAGGGTCGGATTAGTTGAAGAACTTCCGCACCAATACGGGCTTTAGTGGGACCAGGTGACCCCAGAGCCACTTCCTCAAGACCCCTTTCTGGGGCTTAGGGAAGGAGTGAGAAAAGGGAATTTCTTGAGCAAATCGGAGGAGAAAAGCAGGCCTTAGCTACTTTAGGTGTCTCCGGGACGCCTGGGAGACGACTGGATGGGTGGTGACCACGCCCCTTCCCTCTCTCCCAGGTCCTCAACCCTCGCTGTCCCCAGCCCAGCAGCACCTAGAATCGCCCGTGCCCAGCGCCCCGGAGGCCCTGGCAGGCGGCCCCACCCAGGCAGCTCCGGGAGTGCGTGGGGAGGAGGAGGAGTGGGCCCGGGAGATCGGGGCCCAGCTGCGGCGGATGGCTGACGACCTCAACGCTCAGTACGAACGGCGGGTGAGTGCAGGGCGGCGGGCAGGTGGGGAGGGGGGCGCACGCCCCCGCCAGATGTGCCGCAGCTGCTGGCCCAGCGCGCGCGAGGTCGCGCCGGGGACAAGCGGGATGGGGGTGTGTGTAGGAGGAATCGGCCTGCAGCTAGGATCCGGGATGGGCCCGATCGAGATCGGAACCCCAGGCCCGGTTGATCCGAGACCGCTGCTCGGAGCCGCAGCGCAGCTCCGGGTCCGCGGCCGTGGGGACTGAGGGCGGCGCTCCGCGCGGCGGCTCCTATATCCCAGGCTATTTATAGCCAGTGAGTCAGCAACGCGCCGCGCCCGCCCCGCCCGCCCCGGCCGAGCTGCACACCGCAGCGCCCCCCGCCGGCTGCTCGGCGCCCGCACCTTCCGGGACAGGCCCGCAACTCGGTTCCCCCCCTCCCTTCCCAAGTCTTAGTCCTCCACGGAACCCCACAGCCGCCCGTGCTCGCCCCCACCCCCACCCCAGCGTTGTGCACTCTGCACACGGCCTTTGCATTGTTTGCTGATTGCAACAGAAAGGCAAAATCAGAAAGAGAGAGAGAACCCACTGATGTTGGATGGAAGCAGGCCCCTCGGTCGGCTCCCGGCCTTGTCCCCTCCCTTCTCGTAAAGGGACCGTCCTCCCAGCCACCGCTCATTCCCAGCAGGTGCTTTTTTTAGTTTTAAAGGTTTTTTTTTTCCCCCCTGTTGTTTGCACCAGCTTATTTGCACGGTCAGGGGCCTTGTTTTTTAAAGTCCCCCATCCCCTTCCTGAGTTATCCTTGAGGACCTAGGAAGTCATGTAGCATGGTCTGGTGGCTGGCAGCTTCCTGTAGTCCCACCCGAGTTCAAGGCCAGCCTGGGTAACCTAGTGAAACCCTGCTTCAAAAATGGAGAGCAAAGAACTTTAGAGGTGGCTCAGAGAAACGCTCTTGCTACCCTAACTGGTGAACTGAGTTCGATCCTCATGACCCACATAGTGGAAAGACAGAGTCCACTCCTGAAGCAGTCCTTGACCTCCACAGGTGCTGCTCACACATAAATAAATATGACACACGTATTTTATATACACTGGGTGTGTTAAAAGGGACTCTCAGTAGTTAAGAGCATTCTTGAAGGAGGATCATGGTTTATTTCCCAGCTCAGTGGGGGAAGGGAGATCTGGCTCCCGGTGGTTTCTGAGGACACACACACACATTAAATGAAGCTTTTTTAAAATTTAGAGGGGGCTGATAAGCTCAATAGAGTGCTTGTCTAGTTGACACTAAGCAATGGGCTCCTTCAGTAGCCCTGAGTGTGGTGGCAGCTTTGTTGGAAGCCTTAGAATCTGAAGCCTTAGAATCTGTCGGTCAGGGTCATTCTGAACTACATATTAGTTCCAAGGGGCAGCCTAAGCTACATGACATCATATCTCAAAAATAAAGTTTGGGGTCTTTTTTTTTTTTTTTCCCTCGGGAGGGAGTTCAAGACAGGGTTTTTAACCCTGAGTACTAGGCTGGCCTCTGCCTCTGCCTTCCAAGTGCTGGGCCTAAAGGCATGCACCATTCCAACAGGCTTTTGGAACACCTGCCTGGAATCCATCAGTGAGGGGCAGGAGGTGTGTCTTTGCAGGAAGACATTTTTTTTATTGACTTTCTCTCTCTCAATATTATTATTTATCCAGTGCCTGCATGCCTACATGCCAGAAGAGGGCACCAGATCTTATTATAGATAGTCGTGAGCCACCACGTGGTTGCTGGGAATTGAACTTAGGACCTTTGGAAGAGCAGCCAGTGCTCTTAACCTCTGAGCTATCTCCCCCCCCCCACACACACACCCTTTTCCTTTCTAAACACCCATCTCTGACTTGGCCTATATGCTATCTCCAAAGTGAACACGGAGTGTTCTGTGCTCCCCCTAATTGTTAGCTAATGGGCTCACAAGGTGGAACTTGCCATCCTCACCCTCTCCCAGCGGCAAGGGTGAGGAGGAGGAGGAGGAGGAAGGCTCAGAAAGCCCCAGTTAGTTCTGGGCACTGGATTGTTTTCTCCTCTGCAACCAAGGGGACAAGCCAAGTGAATCTGCTTGGCTATACGTCCCTAGTATAGGAACCAAATAAAATCTTTTTTTTTTTTTCTTGTTTCCTCTTCTCTTTTTGAGACAGGGGTCTCACTATGTAACTTTGGCTGTCCTGGAACTTACTATGTAGACCACCAAGCTGGCCTTGAAATCTCAGGGATCTGCTTGCCTCTGCTTCCCAAGTTCTAAAAATGGGAGGCGTCATGCCTAGCTTTCTTTCTTTCTTTCTTTCTGAGGTTGGGACTTATCAAATTGTCCAGACTGGCTTTGAATTCAGTCTGTAGCCCAGGCAGTTCTTGAACTTTCTACCCTCTTGTCTGTCTCCTGAGTAGCTGAGAGACTACAGGACTGGGCCATCACAGGGGATTCTAGATACTGCATCACATTTTTATTCTGCCACCAGGGAGAGAACGAGGTGTCACTGAACCCAGCACTGCCAAGAGGCACCTTCTTCAGCCATGCCAAGACTCTGGCAGGCTTCTACGCTAGTCTAGGTTCTAGAAATGCCAAGGGGCCCTATTGCTCCTTCCCATGTCTCAGGAGCTTTTTGTCTGTTTGGCTTGGTTTTTTCAGAAAGGGGTCTGCGATCTAGTACAAATTTAGTGATTCTTCAGCCTCGGTATATGAAGGTACTAGGATTAAGGAGTGTTTGCCACCATAACTATCTCTCACCTTGAATGGGCTGACATTCAGCCTGCCCCTTAGAACCCCTGTGATTCACAGGGTGACTTGAGCTGGGCAACGGAGGTGTGTGGATGTGGATGTCACAGCCATTGGTGCTTTGTGCTAGGATTTATGCTGTGAGGATTCCGCCACTTCCCTTCCCCTGTCCAGGGTGTGCCATGGTGGATGGGAGGAATGAGGCTGGTAACAGGGCTGTGATGAGTTTTGGGACCCCTCACTGTCTGCAGGCCCAAGCTAATTCGCACTTTCTCTCTCTCCCCAGAGACAAGAAGAACAGCATCGGCACCGCCCCTCGCCCTGGAGGGTCATGTACAATCTCTTCATGGGACTCCTCCCCTTACCCAGGGATCCGGGAGCCCCAGAAATGGAGCCCAACTAGGTGCCTACACCCGCTCAGGGGGACGTCAGGGACTTGGGGGGCAGGACCCCTTCCGCCTTCTGACACCCTGGCCATCGCGGGGGACTTTTTCTGCACCATGTAGCATACTGGACTGCCAGCCTTGCCTGTCCCAGGGGCGCGCAAGGGAAGCTACTCGAGCCCAGGCAGCCTGGGTGCACTGATGGAGATACGGACTTAGGGGACCCTGGCCTCCCGAAAGCCAGGGGAGGGAGGGCTGACGGACTCATGGTGACCGAGGGGGTGGGGACGGAGCCGCCCGCCTCTGCCGCCCACCACCATCTCAGGAAAGGCTGCTGGTGCTGGCTGCCCGTTCCAGCTGCAGGGGGGACCCTGGGGGTGTCCCCAGTGCGCCTTCACTTTGGGCCTGGCCTCAGGCCCCTGGTGCTTCCCCCCCTCCTCCTAGGGAGGGGGCATGTGAAGAGCATATGAGCCAAACCTGACCACTAGCCTCCTGGAGCCAGAGAATGGGGGGCATGTGACAGCCTTCTCAACCCAGTGCCCAGCCATCTTCCCTGAACCGCCGGCGGGCGGTGACTGATGCCTGCCTCACCTTCATCCGGGGGTGTCCAGGAGGGGTCCAGACTGTGAATCCTGTGCTCTGCCCGGGACCACCACCCCCAGTCCCCATCCATCCCATTGCATAGGTTTAGAGAGAGCACGTGTGACCACTGGCATTCATTTGGGGGGTGGGAGATATTGGCTGAAGCCACCTCAGCCTTAGTCCCCAGGGCAAAGCGCTGGGGGAGAAGATGGGGAGTCAGGGAGGGGGGAAAATCTCAGAAGAGGGAGGAGTCTGGGAGTGGGGAGGGACGGCCCAGCCTGTAAAATACTGTACATGCACTGCTGTAGATATACCGGAATGGATTTTCTGTACATGTTTGGTTAATTTTTTTTGTACATGATTTTTGTATGTTTCCTTTTCAATAAAATCAGATTGAACAGTGGACACTCTTTTTGCTAGCCCTACCAATGGCAGAATAGTGACCTGTGAGGGCATCAAAGAGATTTGGACTCTTGGACTCTTCGGGGGTAGTCTTACAAAAGGCAAGCTGGTAGCTACATAGAAAGCCTGAGTAAGAGAGACCAAGTCTTAAAGGGGGTGGGGGGTAGAGAGACGGCTCAGAGTTTAAAAGCACTTCTAGAGGACCTGAGTTCAATCCCAGCACCCACATGGCAGCTTACAACTGTCTGTAACACTGTTTCCAGGGAACCCAATGCTTTCTTCTGGACTCTGTGGGCACTGCACACACACACACGGTACACAGGCATGAAGGCAAAACATCCCTACACATAAAATAATATTTTAAAAATGTATCTAAAAGTAACGAGACAGCGGCAGGAGAGAGGACTCGGCAGTAAGAGCACTGACTATTCTTTAAGACCATCTGCGGTTCAGTTCCCAGCACCCACATTGCAGCTCACAATTTGTAACCCAAGCTCCAGGAGATCTGACACCTTCTGGCCCCTTTGGATACAAGGCACGTACAGGATGCACATTAGGTGCAGGCAAAACATCCATAAACATAAAATATGTAAAGTTTAAAAAGGTAGTAGGAAGGCTGGGGTGTGGCTCAGTGGTAGAGCCCCTGCCTAGAATCCCCCAGTAAGGGGCTGGGGGTGTGGCTCAACAGCACACAAATCCCTATATTCAATTGTCCATACCAAGAGAAACAAAGGAAGGCAAGTTGAGAGAGGCAGACTAGTTGTAGCTACACAGCTGGCACCCACTGCTGTAGCCTTAAGAGAACTATCCTCAGTTGGGTAGTAGTGGTAAACGCCTATAATCCCAGCACTCGGGGAGACAGAAGCAGGCAGATCTCTGAGTTTGAGACCAGGTTTATAAAGTGAGTTCCAGAATAGTCAGGGATACATAGAGAAACCCTGTCTCAAAGGGAGAAAAAAATAAAGAGGGCAAGCTTTATCTTCATTTATTCCACCAGTTGAATGGTGTAGTTGGTCTTGAGATTTCCTTCATGAATGAACGCGTTGCCTATAATTTAGAAGTCACTGTTTCAAGAGCTTGCTTAGGAAACAGAACCAGTTTGTCCTGGAGGATGCGGGATCTAGTCTGGCCCAGTGATGATGCCTTAAATTTCCTCTGCGGCTGGGAGCACACCTTGAGCTAAGATCAAAGTGATCTTATTTTGCACCACTGGCCTAAGGCCAAGCACACTGCCAGCCAAGCCCTGGGAGCCCACTTTGCACTATTTTGAAGAAGGAGAGGCTCTTTTTTCCACTAAGGTCCTGAGAACTGGCCCAGTGCTATCCTTGAACCCTCTCCAGTTTCAGCTTTGCATTGACCCCAGGGAGAAGCAGGGGTTTACTGCTTCTGGTTTACTCAATCAGGCTGCTGGCACTGTCTCTTTCTGGTTGTCAATGACAGTAAAGGAAGTTCATGGGAATGGGGCTGTGGACACACAGAAATCATCCACTGCTCTTTCTGGACGTCTCCATCCGGAGAAAGTACGTGTGCTAAAGAGTTCAAGTGTGCCCTACACACAACGGCACATGAAAACACCAAGTCAGATCTAGTCACAAGGGCGAGTAACACAGTTAGCTCCACCATTCTGGTAAAGTTCAACCAGTCTGAAAATGTTACATGGTAAGTTCAGGGCCCGCTAGATGACTTGGCAAATAAACTTGTCACGGGGCTCCATGACCTGTGTTCTGCACCCAGATCCAGACTATGGAAGAAGAAAATCAATGTCCACAAGTTGTCCTCTGACCTCTACAGAAGCACCTTTAAAACTACCCCCCCCATCCCTACACAAGACAGGGTTTCTGTGTGTATCCCTAGCTGTCCTGGAAGTCACACATCCTCCTGCCTCTGCCTCCCAAGTGCTGGGCTTAAAGGGAAAGGTGTATGGCACCATGCCCAGCTAAAACATTTTTTTTTAAGTTCAGGAATAAGCTTTTAAGACTTAACTGATGCATCTTTATAAATGTAATGAACTGTAGGGGGATTATGTTGTTACATTGTAAATAATTGTCTCACCTACTGGTTTAATAAAAATCACTGGTTGGCTGAAGGCAGACAAGAAGTGTGGGCGGGGCTACCAGACTAAGAAAACTCTCGGAACAGGAAGAACAGGGAAGAAATACTACAGACAAGCCAGCAGATGCAGAGGACATCCATGCTGCTCTGAGAAAAGGTACTGAGCCCGCATGGCTGAACAGGGTAAGAATCATGGGTTAGATTAAGAGCAAGAGCTAGCAGGTTATATACCTGGGACCCAGGTCAATCAGCATACAATTAATATAAGCCTCTGTGTGTCCGGGCCACCAGGGTAGGCCGGAAAGTCTGGGCCAGAAACCTCATACAACAATGAACCAGGTTGGTGACACATATTCTTGAAAAATGGGTGCAGGAGGATCAGGAGTTCAAGGTCAACCAGGGCTACATGAACCCCTATCTTAGTTATTTCCTTGTTGTTGGGCCAAAATACTTGATAAGAAGCAGTTTGGGGACTGGAGAGATGGCCTAGCACTTAAGGGTAGTTCTTGTTCTCAGAAAGGACTTGAGTTCATTTCTAGCACCCACATGGCCGCTCACAACCATATGTAACTCTAGTTCCGGGGGAATCGGACTTCTTACCTCTGTGTGCATCACACACACATGGTACCAGACAGACCTATAGATAACACACTCAGAATCACACACACAAAAATATATCTTTAAAAAAGGAAAAGAAGCGATTTAAAGGAGCTGTTCAAGCTTACAGTTTGAGGGTACTGTCTACCATGGCGGTAAGGCCAGCAGAAACTGGAGGCAGCTGATGAAAGGCACTCACAGTCAGGAAGCAGAGAGAGGTGCCCACCAGCGCCCATGCCCTTTCTCCTTCCTGTCTGCAAGCTCAGTCAATGGCATGGTGCTGAACACACTTAGGATGGGTCTTTCCACCTCAATGAGCTCAGTCTGGAAACTTCATCACAGATACATCTAGAAGTTCATGTCCAAGACAATTTGAGGATCCTGCTGTCAAGGAGAACTCATTATTAATTACTGCAGGCCCTATCCCAGGGAACAAAATAATTTTCTCAGTCAGGAATCCTGGCTCAGTGGATCACCCACCTGGAATTCTGCAGCTAGGCTGGGTTATAGAGTGAGATGCTACTTCCAAACAACACTCCACAAGACCTCACCTGAGGATCACACCCCTCTTCAGCCTGAAATAGGTTTTTTTTGTTTGTTTGTTTCTTTGTTTTTTGAGACAGGGCTTTTCTGTGTAGCCCTGGAACTTGCTCTTTAGACCAGGCTGGCCTCCAACTCATAGACATCCACCTGCTTCTGCTCTGCCTCCTGAGTGATGGGATCAAGGCATGCACCGCCAAAAATATAAGCAGTCCTTATATTTTTCTGCTGTCACCAAATTCGTCTTTGTCACACCGTCTATCACAATGTCTCAAGGGATCTTTTCAGTGGTTGAACGTTTTCTTGATTTTCATGCTAGAGACCGAATGTGTGGATTCAGGTAGGCACACAGTGAAACCCACAGAGGTACACACCAAGCCCAGACACTTCTTCCTTTCACAGGTGTGTGTGTGTGTGTGTGTGTGTGTGTGTGTGTGTGTGTGTGTGTGTGAGTGAGTGTGTGTGCAGCTTCTCATGCTTTTGAGGGCTCAGCTTTACTGATTTGAGACAGGGTTTTTCAAGCTGGTCAGCCATTGAGCTCTGGGGATCTGCCAGTCTTCAATCCTTAAAGCTAGGGTTACAGGCATAGGCAGCCACACCCAACCCTTTACATGAGTACCATCTCCCCAACCCTATTTATATTTTATGGGGCTAAGGATAGAGCCCTAGGGCCTCATATATGTTAGGCAAGTACTAAACCACTAAGCCACACCCCCAATGCTTCCTTCAGCATTTTTAAGTTTTACAGACTTTTCCCCTCTGTCTTTTGAGAGTTTCACTTAGCCCAAGCTGGCCTCGAACTCCTGATCTTCCCTTACTGCCCAAGTACTGGCAGTTGAACATAGGATGTCCTACATGCCACACAAGCATTCTACTATCAGAGCCACATCTCCAGCTTCTGGGCTCACAGTTTCGGAGGGTAAAATTAGTCATGGCGGCTGGATGAGGCAGTCCTCCACAACCCTATGCCCACACCCCCATCCATGCCACCAGCTGAGGAGCAAGTGTTCACAGCCAGAATCCTGTGGGGAATGTATCCAAACCAACAGATACACACACAGAGACACACACGCACAGACACACACACACACACACACACACACACACACACACACACACACACACACACCCCAATTTGGGACATGACTTTCCTCTGGAGCCCAGACTGGCTTCCCACTCATTGCATAGACCAGGCTAACCCAGTCTTCCATTTTCTTTTCCTTTCTTTTTTCCTTCTCCTTTTACATGTTTGTTGTGGTTTTGTTTTGTTTTTTCGAGATAGGGTTTCTCTGTCTGTATGACAGGCAGCCCCAGCTGACCTGGAACTCCCTCTGTAGACCAGGCTAGCCCCAAATTCAGAGATCCACCTGACTCAGCCTCCCGAGTCCTAGAACTAAAAGTATGTGCCCACCATTGCTCAGGCCTCTAGTTTCTGTGTCATCCTGAGCTCTGGGTCCATAGGTGTTGAGCCAATGCACGTGCCCACTAGTTAGCTTTTACAATTCACATGTTTTGTGCGTGGGAGAGATGAATCAATCAAGCCGGCTATAATGGCATACCTCAGTGCTGGGTAGGCAAGATCAGCCCTAGCTAAGCCTACCTGTGGAGTCCCAGGCCACAGTGAGAGACCCTGTCTCAAAAAAAAATGGGTAGGAGTCCATCCTTGAAGGGTACTTATTTATTGCAGCACTAGGTAGGCAGAAGCAGGCAGATCTCTGTGAGTTCGAAACCAACCTGGGGTCCCGGTGATTTTTTTTTTTCAGGCCAGCTTGGGCTGTGTAGTGAAAACTGTCACAAACAAAAACACCTCCCCCCAAAACAAAGTAGTGGCTGATATAAACTCAACCACCTGAAGTTGATCTCTGGACCCCCAAATTATCTCCTGACATATGACATGGCGCGTGCATGCTCCGCCACTGCCCTAGTTCTCATACAGGAACATAAAAATAAATACAGGCGGCTCATGCTTAAGAAGTGATATACAAAATTAACCTGTGGCCCCTGCACATGTGCACACAGACACGAACAGGCAGATGTACCTTCACACACGGCACTTCAGAAGTCACTGACTGATGTTTACTTATTCTTTTTCCTCTCTAAGGCTCTAACTGCATGTACTTAAGATATTTGGTGCCAAGAATTGAACTCTGGGCCTGTGTCCCATAGTTTAGACCTTTGGATGGTGTCTCACAAGATGTTATAAAGTTCTTTTTTAAACCTGTATGTGCGTATGTGCAGGTGTGTGTGTGTGGGGGGGGCAACTTGTGGGATTCTGCTTTTGTGTGGTCCTGCAGAACAAACTCGGGTTATTAAGCTTGCAGCAAGCTCCTTTACTGACTGAGCCATCTTGCTGACCCTTCTCATACATTTTCAGGCTGCCAATTTTCTTACTGTACTTTCAACTCAGTCATTCTCAACTCCATCGTTTTTCATCCCTGGACTCTTCTTTTGATTCTTTTATACCAGGAACTCTGTTCTTTTTACTTTATCAAAAAAGGTCCCATGTACTCCAGGCTGAACTTTAACTTGTTATACAGTGGTGATCTGCCCACCTCTGCCTCTGCTAAGCCTACTTTTTCACTGCTAAAGATTGATTTTTATTTGATATGCATATGTGAGCGTATGCTTGGGGTCTATAAGAGGGCCTCATACCCCTTTGGGTTATAGACGGTTGTGAGCTGTATGGATGCTGGGAACTGAACCCAGGCCAGCGCTCTGAGGTGCTGAGCTCCCAAACACACCGTGGGGCTGAGAATAGAAAATTTCCCCCTTGCATCACCAGTGACCTGGGGAAATTCACAGCCAGAAGCTACACTGTGCAAACCCAACAGGCCCCTAGAAAAATAAACCCAAGAGAAAAGGAAGCAGCTGCAGGCATCATGGCCTCTGCCCAAGGGATGCAGGAAATAAGTGGTCCCACACCATCCTAGGAAGAGGCCCCTGGCTTGAAACCCCACCATAGGACCTGTGGCAAGAGAGTACCAGTACCTCTGCTCTGCACATGTCCCCATCCTGCTGTGGCTCCTTTCATATGTATATGCTTATATATATATATATATCATACATATGTGTATATAAGGATGTGTATATGTATGTATGTGCATATATATGTGTGTGTATATATATATGCATATGTATGCAGAATAACACATAAAATATAAAAATCCAAACTAAAATTATTCAACTTGGGCCATTGAGATGGTTCAGTAGATGAAGGTGGGTTCCTGGAAACCTCTTGGCAGGAAATAATTTTCTGCAAAGTCCTTTGACCCCGACAACCACTCTGATACTCTGATATACTGACATAGGAATCTAACTCACCAGGCTTGGCTGCACATAACTCTAGCTGCTGGTCCATCTTGCTAGCCTTCACATATCTTTTTTTTTTTTTTTTAATTGTGTATGTGCACACTTCTAAGTGCAGGTGACCACAGAGGCCAAAGGAAGCAGGTCCCTCCATAGCTGGAGTTACAGACAGCCATGAGGCACTTGGTGTAGGTTCTAGGAATAGACTTTGAGTTCTCACCCCATTTTTTAAAATAAATTTTCATTTATTTTTTAAGTGTACGTATTTTAAACAGGATCTGCCTACATGTCTGCCGGTACATCACACTCACGCCTGGTATTTGAGTTTAGCCAGCTCTCAGATCCTCTGAAAGTGAAGTTACAGGTGGTTGTGATCCACCATGGGGGTGCTGGGAATCTAACCTAGCTCCTCTGTAAGAGCCAGTACTTTGACCTCTGAGCTATCTCTCCACCCCCTAAACAGACATATTTTTCTTAAATCCATGATGCAAAGTGAATGACTGCAGCATGAAAATTCATTTGCCAATGGTCATATACAGCCACACGGTTGAGTCTGGGTGGAACTCGGCCATCTGGAAGGCTTCCCTCTCAACACTTATGAAGGTGACCTAGAGCGGGGAGTGGGTATAGTCAACATATCCAAAAAGCATCTCATGTTTCTCTCCAAAATCCCGAGTTTAGCCTTGAGGACAGCTGTTGGATTTATGAGCCCAACAGGCTGACCCGCCGCCTGCCTGATGAAGTGAGGATTTTGTTGTTGATTCTTCCCTGAGTTAGGTTCTCATTGTGTAGCCCAAGATGACGGTGGACTTATGATCCTCCTGCCTCAGGAGCAGCTGGAAATATAAGCATATTGTGTGTTGTGATACGGCCGGAGAGAGTACGTGGCAGGTGGAAGCCAGGGGGCCCCACAGTAGATGAGGGGGTCACACCATGCAGATATGCCATGCAGACACAATGTGTCTCTTTTCGCAGCTCCCACTGACACTTCTTACCGCTGTGCCCACATGAAAAGCTTTATTAAAGGCAAAGAGGGGAGAAGGGGAAAGAGGAAAAGAGAGAGGGAGATGGGAGGTCCACACAACCTCTAGCAGGAGGTGGAGAAGGGGCATGGTGATATATTTTATATTTAATAAAATCAGCCTGGAATATCAGAGAACAGAATCACCCACAGTCAAGCCACGAAGGTCAGAGAGTGGTGACCTACACCTTTAATCCCATCACTCAGGAGACAGAGAACTTCCTGGATTTCTGTGAGTTCAAGGTCTAACAGCCAAGCAGTAGTAGCTCACACCTTTAATCCTAACTCTAGGATTATGATGAAGAGTTGAACCAGGAAGTAAAACAGCTGCGCAGGGAAGACATGTAAGGCAGAGATTGGCAGACAGACATTCATTCATTCTGTAGAAGCAACCAGCCAGGCTGGGGACCCTTGAAGATAGTTCAGCCTGAGAAGTGACTGTGGTCTGTTTCTTCTTTCTGATATTTCAGCTTTTCTCTAATATCTGGCTCTGGGTTTTCACTAAATACCAACTAGAATTCATGCAATGAGGGGAGAGGGGTCTCTTCTTATAGGTTACCTTTCATAGAACTGACATCAGGACCCTGGGTGGGCTAGGCCATTTACCTACTTATTGGTCAGGAGTGAGTCAGAATGCTAACCCACAGCGCTCCAACTGAGAAGATTTTAAAGATAGCAGAGAGAGCTTGTGAAATGATCTGGAAGGTAAGCAGCTTGCAGGAAGGTTTCCGGTACCCTAACATTAAGTCTCTCTGCCGATGCAGTAAGTCAAATGAGGCCAAATTAAAAATAAATGACCAGATTTACTAGCAAAAATGCTCCTGGGTGGCCTTTTCCAGCCTCCAGAGATAAGATGGAGAGTGGAGACCCAGAAAAAGCACATGGCTGTTCTCTAGGAGGAAGTTTAAATACTCTGTAGGCATGGTCTTGAGTGGCTCTGGGAGAGGAGCTGCTGCTTGCTGGGCTTTCTCAGAAGGGCAGGGTTTGGAATGGAGGTGGGGGAAGCCAAAGCAGAACTTCCAACTGAACATCCCAACCTTTTTGGATATATAGGCACCCATTCAAATCTGGCTACTTCCTGTTGGCATAGGGAGGGGGAATCAGGAGACAGTGGGCTCATGCTCCCTGGGAGGTATGAGTAAAGAAGCATCTTGGGGGACCTCAGGGATCTGTTTCTTGAGGAATCGGAGAAGGCAAGCTGTTAGGAGAAAAAATAAGTTCTTTTCACTGGCCCTATGAACAAGACTAGCCATCTTGGGAATGGAGATTGCCAGTAAAAATGGAACAGAGATGTGCCAGGGTTGTCGTGACAACAATGAATGAGCAAAGTAGAAGATCAGATTGGTCCTTCATTGGGACAATCTGGAAAACTGGAGTGTGTGTGTGTGTGGGGGGGTGTCCCAGTTGCTGGACAGACCATGTGTCCTGAATAGGTGTCTGCTTGAACCTCTAGAGATGGTTACCAACATTGATGTTCCAGAAGCTAGGTAGCTGAAGGGGTGGTAGGGATCACAGTGTAGGGTCCTGTTCATCGGGGCTTTAGAGACTTAGGAAATAGCTATAAGAGGAATAATTGACCCTCTGGGGAGAGCGGTGCAAGCTTAGGGGCAGCTGGGTCTGTTGGCTGGTGTGGGGGAAGGGAGATAGCTCTCAGCGCGTGAACAGAGAAAGACCTCGGAGAGTAGGTACCCAGCCAGCAGAGGGGTCTGGGCGAGGAGGTGGTGTCTGAGGAGGAAGGGCCTTCCATAAAAGAATTCAAAAGGGCTTAGGCTTGTAGGAGAGCATGGGGTGGGCCAGAGGCAGATAGGGCCATGGGGAAGAGAGAAGGGCCAGATAAGTAGTTCAATGGAGAGCTTGATAATTTCCTAAGGACCGTGGGTGGTAGCGGATATGGAGCTTCCAGACACTGAGGGCTTCTGACAGGAGCTCATTGACCCTGGAAGTGAAGGCTGGCCATGAAGTTTGGCATGCCAAACTGAGGAATGATGTGTTCAAGGACTGCCTGAGCCACCATATCTGCTGTTTGCCTGGAGGTGGGACATGCCTGTATCCATCTTGTGTCAACAAGAGTTAGGAGACAGCGGAGCTTTTTATGAGTGGGCATGTGGGTGAAATCAACCTGCCAGTGATCACCCAGCTGTTGCCCTAGAAGCCAGTGTGGAGGCTGATGTATCAAGGGCCCCCTGTGGGTTGCCTTGGCACACATCTGGGAGGCAGAATGAACCTATAAAATATGGGTGGGCTCAAAGAGGGCCTCTAAGAAATGGAACAAAACTTTGGAGCTTATGTGTAAGATCTGGTGGATGTCTGAAATGTTGGACAGTCCCGGGGAAGGATGAGGTGGTTATTTAAATAGAAACATCCATCCTTTGTCGGCCTGGTCCCTTTTTTCAGGAGTTCATCCCTCTCCTCTGGCTGATAACAGGGCTGATAGGAGGGTGTCAAAAACAAGATATGTTCTGTTGATCCAAAAGGAGCTGGAGGCTAGTCCCTGGGCTACTGAGTCATCCTGGAATTGCCTAAGGCCCCTGGATTCTTGGAGAACTGAGAACTCATGTTCAGGCAATGGATTATGGCTACTTCTGTTGGGAGCTGAAGGGCCTCCCAGAGCTTAGCTATAAGGGGTTCATTAACTATGGGAGGGGAGGGCCTGGTAGTGAGGAAGCTCCTCTCCTGCCAAATAGACAGAATGGGTATAGGCTATTAAAAAAGCATATTTCAAATCAGTATAGATGCTACGTCAATCGTTGGCTATTTGGAAAGATCTAGTCAAAGCGATTAATTCAACCTTTTGTGAAGAGGTCTCCATTGGAAGGCGGGTCATTTCAACTGTTTTAATGGAAGTGACCACTACATATACAGCCTGGCAGTTTCCTGAGTTGGGTGTTTGTGAGGGGTGGGTCTAGGAGACCAGGCCTGGGTGAGCGTCAGGCCTCCATAGCCTCTGGGCCGGAGTGAGAGGCAGTACTAGAGGGGGAGGGGACAGGAAGGAGGGTTGTAGGATTTAGGGCAGGGCTGGAAACCAAGGTAACTGGGGAGGGGGGTGTTCCAGAAACAGTAAATGAAAGACTTGGACTCATGAGGGCCCCTGGAGGGAGGGGGAAGACTCAGAAGGTCTGAGAGGCAGTGGGTAGCATATACCATAATTGGCTGGAACAAGGTGATCTTGAGGGCCATCCGGGCTGAGTTTAGCCAATGCTGCTAGGGCTCTTAAGCATGGCTACCATTCACCTATGGTGGGGTGAAGTTGTTTAGATAAAAAAGCAACAGCTGGATTCGAAGACCCAACTGGTTGGACTAGAAGAACACTGGTGGCCATGTCCAACCTTTCATCTGTTTTAGATAGAGGTGATAAGGTCACGTGAGGTCTGGAAGAAATAGGGTGGGAGCCATTAGGAGGGCATCCCCCCATGTAACAAGAATTGGCGGTGGACAGAGGGGTGAGGGGCCCTGTGGGGATCTCTCTGGCTGCCTGGTTAAGGGACTTGGCTGTAATGACAAAATTAGGAATCCAGTAACGGAAGAATCCCATTAGGTTCTAAGGTTCTAAGAGAGAATCTGGCCTCGGGGGCTGTAAATCCCACAGGGCTTGGATGCTATCAGAGGTGAGGGTCTTAGACCCCTGGCTGAGTTGAACGTCAAATTCACCACAGTTGGGGAGCATAGCAGTGTCTTAGATGGGGAAACACAATATTCCAGGGAGCTGAGATAGTTCAGGAGCAAAGCAGTGGCCCATTGGGACAGAGGCAGGGATTAACTATGAGTTAGGGTATAGAGACAGTAAAAATGTGTCTTTTAGGTACAGGGCGGTAAAATGGGAAATTGTAGGATGTTAGAAATAAGGGTGCAGGGGTTGTCAACTTCTGGGTGTATTGGAATAACTGCCTCATTAATGAGACAGAAGTCTTGGGTTTTTGTTTTTTTTTCTCTTTTCTTCGTGTGTGTGTGTGTGTGTGTGTGTGTGTGTGTGTGTGTGTTTTGAGACGGTTTCATTGTGTATCCCTGGCTGTCCTGGAACTCACTGTAGACCAGGCTGGCCTTGAACACACAGAAATCCGGCTGCCTCTGCCTCCTGGGTGCTGGGATTAAAGGCCTGTGCCACCACTGCCTGTCTGAGGTGAGCTACAGTAAGCACTGGGGGGTTTACACACCAAGAATGGCAGTGTTGCAGAGAGCTGATAGGAATTAAAAGTCCCTGAGATAAAAGATCCATAATAATGGGATTGAGGCCTAGGAGACAGGTTTCAGAAATAGGAAGTTGGGGTCTAGAAGGGAAAGAGGAGGGGTCCTTAAGGCAAACTGGGTCTGGCTGGTGGTGAGGAGTAACCACCAGGGTGGAGGTATCCTATACTCAGGGACTTAATGGTTTCAGGAAGTAGGCACAAGACAGTCTGGGGTAGGGATCTGTAAGGCTAATATGGAGAGAAGCTGAGGGTATCATGGCCAAGTAGAGGTACATGTATGACTAGTAAAGAGTGTAAGAAAAATCACTCTGCATGAATGTGTCAGGGTCTTATGTAGAAAGAGGGGACCCCATCCACCCTCATGACAGAAATTGATAAAGGAACTGGAGGACCCAAGTGAGAGATTAAAACAGGGTAGCTCCTGTGTTCACACTCCCCTACCTGGAGTGTTATCCTAGACTCAGCCATGGTGATGATAAGAGTCTCCAAGTCTGGGAGGTGTCAGTCCTCTGCCAGGCTGAGGAGCTGGAAGGTGGGATGACTCTCCGGATGCCAGTGTCCGGTAAGACTGGACCTCTGTGTCATGGCAGAAGGGATGAATCTGTGCTGGGGGCATCCCAATTTCCAGTGACCAGGCTGCGGGCCGAGGGTCAGGGCAGTACTGGGACCAATGGCCTTTCTGGTTGCATTTGAAGCAGGTGACTGTTGCACAAATAAATGAGACTCAGGGATAGATCTCCTAAGAAGTTGGAGGTATTAGAGGGAATAAACACCACAGTCAGATTTTACCCAGCTGTCTTCCAGCTTCCTCAGCCTCGGCTTCCCTTGGAATGGCTTCCCTTGGTGTTTCTATCCTGTCTTAAGTACCCTTTTGGTAAATTAAGGCATGGCCCCACCACTGCCTGCTTGGGAGCCTGGAATTCCTTCTGTAATCTGAAGTGACCTTGACTCAGTTGGGATTAAGGGCGTAGGTCACCACTCCCAGGATACTCCCTGTGCGGGATTAAAGGTTTGAATCACCACTCTCTGATTCTCCTAGACTGACTGTGGTTAGAGCTCTGGAACTTCTGGAGCTTCTATTAACTCCCCACAGAGACTGTGGGTAGATTCCCTCTGATATCTCCGAAACACCTGAAGCTTTTATTGAATCCCCACGGGTGACTTGGGCTAAGCTCTGGTGGGGTGGAACCTGGTGGACTTCCCAGCCATTTTCACCAATTCCTATATGGTGGTTTGGGGACCCTCCTCACCCCTTTTTATATATCTGGCACTGACTGAGAAATGAAACGTGTAGCCAGGACCGTGGCCCCTGCTGGTGAAGGTGGGTCAAGGTGAGTATATCAAACCATGGTCTCTTGTAATCAGTTTAGAAAAATGGCTTTTCATCAGCTGTGTAATTTCCTGTAGAGATTAACTTTGAGATCATTTCCACACTTTGAAGTAGTGGGCTATAAGGTGCCTCCTCTGGGGGCTGTTTGGACATGACCAATAGTCTAAGTAGGTTTCCCAAGTCACCCACTGGGACCGTATTGTCCACTAGGTGACTTTGGTCTGCATATTGTCTTGCTGCTGCTGACAACCTTGCTCCTCAGGACTGAGGGTGGAGACCTGGATGACATAGAGACCTTGCCAGGTCAAGTCATAGGTTTGGGAACTATAACAAAACCCCTTGATATAAACAAAAGGATTAACAGAGAAGGGACCCGATCAAATTTTGATCTGCGAGGTCTTGAAGGGAGACAGTTCCCTCAGTTCTGGCCATCTTTTGGAGTTTGCCAAGATCAGATGGGGATGCACCGGAGAGGATGGGGTCCTGGGTGTAGGCTGTGGCACTGAATAAGGAGGGAATATGGAAAGAGGAGAGGAAGGTGGGTAAGGAGGAGGAAGTTAGCCCTCCTTTGTCCGGGGGGGGGGGGGGGGGAAGTAGGGGGACAGAGTGTATAAAGGGAAGAATTTTGGCCACCAAATGGAGGATATGTCAAGTATAGGAGGGGGATGGGAGGGCTTGCTGGGGGCAGTCCAGTGTCTCTGGCAGCATGGTCAGGCTACCAGTTCTCAGATCAACCCTGGAGGTGCCTCAGTGCTAGCCAACAAAACCTGGGCTGTGGGCCGTGGCTATAGAAGGGTGAGAGTGTAGAATCCACAAACTGTGAATGGTCTGGCCACTTATCTCTATGCCTGCAAAAATTTTCAAAATCACAGAGCATGGTAAATTCAGAAGTTCTCTCCAGTGGTCATCTTGACTGGTTATCAAGAGCATATTGTGGCCATGACTTTGAGCATAAGGAAATAAGGTATTCAGGACATATGATATCCAATAGCCCCAATTTAAATACTTTTGTAAAAGATACCCCAAAGGTGTTTGAGGATCAGACATAGACCCATAGCTACCTATTTCACAAGCCTACGCAGGAACTTGAAGTCTAAAACAATGCACCCATTCCTATAGGCTTAAGGTGAGCGTAGGATGTGCCTTGATTCTGCAGAAAAGGGTCTCATTGAATAAAGGCAGTCTTTGCTCCAGAAATGGGCTGGGGACCTGGCTCAAGTGCACCCCAAAACAGGAGAGGTCCTGAACCTCTAGAGGCAATGACTTGGAACTGGCAACTTACCAAGCTAAAAGCTGAGGATCCAGTCTGGAGGAGAGGTGGTGTAAGAAGAGGTGTGGTTTCCCACGTGGCCACGGGCGGGCAGAGAAAACTCAACTCTTCCCAGACAATGCACCAAGATGAAAGGTTTCTATGCCCTGGTATTACGTATCTCTGCTGAAGAAGTATGCCAAATCAAGCCGGATTAAAAAATAAAAGATCGGGTTTATTGGCAAAAATGTTCCCTGATGGCCTTTCCCATGCCCAGAAATGAGAAAGGAGGAGGGGACTGGGAAAAACACATGGCCATTCACCATGAGGCATTTGAACACCCTGAAGGTGTGGTATTGAGGAGCTCCAGGGGAGGAACCTCTGGTTGGCAGGCTTTCCAGGCCCAATGGTAGTGTCCAACTGAACACTTGTTGCCAATCACGATCTCAGTTGATCCCTGGGACTCACAAGGTGGAAGAATTGACCCAGCACTGCCACTAGGAAGGGTGGCCCAGGTAAAGGTAGAATTCCCACTTCAAATGATTTAACCAAGTAAAATCACAGGTTACCCAGTTGCTTGGGTTTTAGTTACTTCCACATGTAGCTGACAATCAATAGCCAAGACAAATCTACCCCTTGTTGATTTTTGACACACAATCCTATCTTGTGTTTTTCAAATAAAAACAATAACCAAGTCATAATTATATCTATTTCTCTGAAAAATCGCACAAGCATGAATTTTATGAGGATTTGGGGGGGGGTGTGATACACAGTCTCACTGTGCAGCCCTGCCTGGCCTCTGTGGAACTTAAATCAGGCTGACCTTAAACTCAGAAATATACTCATCTGAGTGCTGGGATTGAAAGTGTATGCCACCACACTCAGCTGCATTATAAACTTTGGTTGTCTGACCTCAGAGTGAGCACTGTGGCCTGTGTGCCTACACACTTAACAGCCATGCTTCCTAAGATGCATAAAAAGCTAAGTTTGAGCACACAGGTGATAGTTTTTTTGCGTTATTATTTTTGGTTTCTTTCCTGGAACTGGTGATCCTGTTTCCACTTCCTGGGTTCCATCCCTGTGGGTTTGTCTTTTGTGTAGCCTGTTCTCCAGCTTTGAAAAGGGTGGATAGAAGGGGAGACACTTCGGCTCTGGGCAGCTAGTTCACTCCTCATCACCACCATACTTCCCATCATCAGATCTTCTGTCCTAAGACAAGAGAAGGAACCCGATCAAATTTTCATCTGTGAGGCACATTCCAGAGGTTCTCAAAGTCACCGATACTAAGAATCTTTCCAGAAACTTAAGGATATCTACTTCTTAACGTACTTGTAATCTGGAGGTATGTGCATGGAATTGGACTGTGACATTTCTTGCCTGGGGCTGGCAGCTTGGATGACTCAGTCTGCTATCCAGAGGCTTGTTT
The DNA here is from genome assembly GCA_033318265.1 of Phyllotis vaccarum. Classification (NCBI taxonomy): domain Eukaryota; kingdom Metazoa; phylum Chordata; class Mammalia; order Rodentia; family Cricetidae; genus Phyllotis; species Phyllotis vaccarum. The sequence goes on from JARWLC010000018.1 coordinate 13,601,690, forward strand.
CCCTAAGTTCAAGAGTATCTGCTCCCCCTTGAGACCATGGCTTTACACTGCAATCAGAAGGGTGCCAGCCATTTGTCTTTTATACCCCATGAAATTCACAACCAGAGTGCTGACCCCAGCCCAGTACCCTTGTTATGCTAATGGTGCCAGTGCACCTTGCACAGGTATGGGGACCAGGTGGGAACACATGCTAGAACCAGAACTGATGAGCCATAGGACTCCCGCTCCCTTCCCTGAACTCCATGCACAGCAGAGGCTGGCCTTCAACTTGGGATCTTCCTGTCTGGGCTCCCAGGAGTGTGTTACCTGCCACTGTTAAGCACAGGGTTAGGCACTCAAGACTCTCAGGATTCCTCATGTCACTTCACCCTGCTACCATCAAGAGTGGGCACCACATAGCTAAGATCCTCATCACACCGTCTGCGTGCCCTGCCTGTGCAGTCCAACTGCTGCACCATCAGAAGGAACAAAGGCACTGGACTCAGCAATGACCTGAAGCATGAGAGCCTTCAGGTTTGGGGAAAAGAAGAGACCAGGGAACCACAAGTTTCTAAAACAGGAGATAGGCAAGCTTGAGAATTATTACTTTATTATAATTCCTTACAAACAACCAAGGGAATCTACAAAGTAGAAGACAAGCTGTCCCACCCCAAGAACACAATACACAACTTGGCCCTCCCATTAGAGGAACTGGGTGCCCAAGACAGGAATTGTGAGAGGTGGTTACCTCTAACTCTGGAACATGCCTACTATTTTAAGACAGGATTTTGGTACATTATTTAGCTCAGCTTTGCACTGAAACTTAGAGCAATCCTCCTGGCCCTGCATCCCAATTTCTAGCATTACAGGGGGGCACTGTAGCCCCTGGTGTTGAATGTGTCTTTTTAGAAATAAAAATTTGGGCTGAGAGATGGCTCAGCCATTAAAGGTTAGGCTCACAGGCTTAAAACCAAAAGAAAAAAGAAAGCAAACAGTTTCACTAAGGTTTAACTTGTAAGATAGGTGGGTGACAGCCTCTCCTTTTCCAAAGCCCAGGCTACAACCTGATGAAGGCTCAGTAAGGAGGGCTGTTTTCAGTCCTTCAGGCTCCAGCTGGATTTCAAAGGCTCTGAGCCTCATATCCCTGCTAACGACCTGCCCCTTTAGAATTAAGTCTAAAATGTTACAAGAGGCTCCAACATCACGAAGCAGGTTGTGCTTCCAGTCCCCAATGACAGCACAAGTGAGCAATGCCAGAGGGATGCTACGTGGTGGTCATACTCTGGAGCCGGCAGATCCCTGGCACCTGCCAGGACCGAAGCAGGTTGTATGTAGTCTGGCCTACTTGCTCTAGGAAAATCTTTGCCATCCAGACATGCCTTCTTAGGAAGATGACAAGGTGACAAGTGGGCGTGGAGCACACATGCACCTCTGAGTCGCCACACCTCAGCTTCACTTGGGACCCAAGCACTCCACAACTCCACTCCCCTTCATGCCGTCGAAAAAGAAGAAGTTGTTATGAGGAGGGTCCCGCTGAGACAGGGCCTGCAGAGAGACAAGAGGGCTTAGGTTCAGATGCCTCAGAAGAACAAGTTCACAGGCCTTCTAAAAGTGCACTGAAAAAATTAAAAGTTTCTGCTAAGCCTGACACCTTGAGTTTAATCCCTGGAACCCCCATGGTAGAGAACCACGCGTACAAGTTGTCCAGTGACCTCCACATGTGTCTTCATAAAGCAAAACCAAACAAACCAACAAAAGGTGGTTCAATAGCCAGGATGATAGCACAGGCCTCAAACCTCAGCACTCAGATCTGTGAGTTCAAAGCCAGCTAGGTCTGCACAGCGCTGCCAGGCACAGTGAGATGGTCTTAAACCAATCCAAACCACATAAGTGATTTAGGGCAGTGTTCTTCAACTTGAGCCAGGCAGCCTGTGTCCCAGGAGTCACTAGCATGTCTAGAAACACTTGTGACTTTTTCTTGTCCCCTCCTCAGGGCACATTCTCGGTATTAGGAGCTGCTGTTACCAATGGGGGTCAGGAGCACTGTCTGAGGATGCCACAGGGGACTGAAGACTGAACCCAAAGCAAAGGTGACCCATGTCTAGGCTTGGCCTCATGTGCTCCCTGGTTCAGTGGTCCAGCCTCCGGAGCAGCTGGAATTGCAGATGCCAGTGCTGACTTGACTCATTCTAACACACAGAATTTGCTGTGGCTGCTGCTTTCACTACTGCCTCTACTGCTGTGTGCCAAGTTATGGAACATGGGGATGACTGAAGCCTAAAGCCTGCTAGGACACTGGTAGGAGGGAGGGGGAGGGGGAGGGGGAGGGAGGGAGGGAGGGAGGGAGGGAGGGAGGGAGGAAGGAAGGAAGGAAGGAAGGAAGGAAGGAAGGAAGGAAGGAAGGAAGGAAGGAAGGAAGGAAGGAAGGAAGGAAGAAGCTGATCTGTAGGACTTTCATACTCACCCTCTAACTCCTATGTACTTTTTATAGGTGCTCAGAGAGAGAGCCTCAGATGGAGGCCCTCCTGCCAGCTGGCCAAAGTGTTGTAAGCAGAGGGAGTGGAGGGGATGAAGGGACAGGGCACAGGGTGAATGTGGGGCAAAAGGTAAAGTGCTTCCCGAGCAAGATGGGGTACGAGATTCCAAACACACCCAGCAACCAAGAATGTGGAGTGCGCTGACTGTCTGGGGTAAACAGAAACAAGATGCTGAGCAACAGCTGTGCCAGCAGGCAGGAAGGAGGGGGCAGCATTAAGACAGGGGTGTTCAGAAGCCATCACCAACAATGGTTCCAGGCCACCTGCCCCAATCTCCACTCTCCACCCCCCCAGGATAAACTACCATGCCAATCTCTGGACGAGTGTTGTTATGGCGCCACCTGCAGGATAACATCTGAAGAGATGCTGGGTTCTCTTGCTTCTACAGCTCTGGGTCTACTTGGGCGAATGAATTTAGCCCAGAGAGGCAGTCACTGGGAGTGAAAAAGAGCCAACATCTTTGTTGGTGTGAACTTCACTTGCAGAAGTGTTGGGAGGTCAGGCAGCCAGGCATGCCTCTGTCCATACAGACTAGGATGAGTGGCGACCAGAGACTAGAGAGAAGAGCTGCTACGGTGGCTCTTGCTCACAATACCAGCACTTCAAGGTCAGCCCTGGTTACAGATGGAGACCCTGTCTGAAAAACAAAAAACAAGTTTCTAGGGGCTGACCCAGGGGCGTTGGGCGTGCTAAGCACATACTTTATCACTGAGCCCTGTGCAGACAAAGTTCTCTTCTGTAAGGCATTAACTGCCCATAACAGGAAGTCACAGGTCACTGTGAAGCTGCATGTAGCTACTGACAGAACGTGCGCGCCCCACTAACACAGGGGGTGCTGACACCACTATGATGAACAGAGGTGTAGCACAGGTGCTGGAGTCTCCTTTCTTCTGTTTCCCTCTTACTAGGCTGGGATCTTCATCTACCCACACACAACTGACAGAGCAGACAAAGTGGCCACTCTAAGAAGCAACTAAGGCCACCAGCTTGGACAGACTAGGTAGAAAGCCAGGGCTGACAACAAGAGATCAGGCAGATCTGAGCCAGTCCTCGGCTCTGTTATGTTAGTGTGTAGTCAGGGGGCTGGGGTCAGCAGTGGGCTCTACGATGACCTTACCTTCACAATTTCCTGTGCCAAGATCCCACCAACCACAGCACATACTGGGGCCATCTCAGAGAAGCAGTACCTAGAAAGAAAAACAGAACCAAGACATTTGAGAGGGGGAAGGGGAGTCATCCAGGGCTGTTCTAGCCACAGGGCAGTGACAGAGCTGACATCCAGGAATGAAAATTAAATCTGATCCCAGAGGCTCCTAAATGGGTGGGAAAGACCTTTAACTTTGGAAAGCAAGAATTCCTTCACATGATTTTTTTAAGTTCAAGGAAAGACTATCTCTGTGCTTCCTAAAAATAAGGCCCTACAAATACCAGATGTGTGAGTGCCCCTGCACATTCTCGCAATTCTCTTGCCAGCACACGGGGCAGTGTGTTCTGTATGCTATTCCCAGAACCATGGGGTGTAGCACAAAGTCTGCATGATCCCCCTAGGAGCAGCTCCTTTCTTCAGGGCCTAGCTTAGGCTCTAAGAGGCGAATGTCAGCTGATCCTCCAAGTCACCATACTGGCGTCCAAGATGCATTCAGCCACAGGCTCCCGAATGAAGCTTCCCAGGTAGTTCCCAGCCCACAGCACAGAGGGTTCAGTTAGAAGAGCAATCGGCAGCAGGCCACCCAGACCCTTTCACACGGGTTCGCATGCCTTCTAGACATTTTTAAGGCATACCAACACACAAATATGATGTAAACTCAACCATCAACACTATTTTGCGATCTCTAAGTGTTTAAAATGCCATTAGGAAACCATGCACACAAACGATCCATCTTGGAGCTGAGCTCTGGATGTCTCCTAAAAGTACTGCTAACGTATCTTCCAAAAGGGTCTGCTACATATTACACAGTCCCACCCCATATAGCACATGGAACATAAATAAATCCCAATGATCAGGTGTAGTAATAATGTCCCCTTTCTCACAAAACAAAACCAAGTCTATGTAGCTCAGGCTGGCCCAAACTTCAGAGTTCTCCCTTAGAGCCCCAGGGATTGAAAGAGAGCATAGCAATACTACCACTCCATGCTTTTTTGTCCATTCCTATTGTTCTGGGGACTGAAGCAGGGCCTGGTGCTCGCCAGACAGGTGCTCTTCCACTGAGGCATGCAGTGTCCAAGCTGGCCTTGAACTTGTGGCCTTTCTACCTAAGCACATGCCACACCCACCCTGTTAAACAAATAAAACCACTCACACACCTATCCTCCACAAAAAGTACTGTTTCAGGTTGACTCTGGTGGCACAGGTCTTTAGCCCAGCACTGAGAGGCAGAGGCAGGTGGATCTCTGTGAATTCTCGGTCAGGTCTACACAGAGAGCACCCATCTAAAAGATGGACATGGTGGAGACAAGTCCCCTAGAAACATAAAATGAGAATGACTGAAGAAGACATCTGATGGGCATGTAACCTGTCAGTCAGTCGGGGCTGGGTCAGTCTCTAGCACCAAAAAGAAAACAAATAAACAAATCTAAAAGAACAAAAGCAAAGACATACACAAAACCACAGAAAAGTTCAAAGGATAATATGGGCAGGTAAGAGGCTGACATGGTCTCTCTAGAAAGTGATGGGATGACAGTTATGTGCTGAGCTGTCTGATGTCAAAGACAAATACTTTATGATTCTGCTTACATGAGAGACTTAAGACAGAGTGCACTGGAGGCCCCAGGAGAGGAGGAATAGAATAGGGAGTCAATGTCAACAGTGAGAACACAACTCATGCCAAGGAACGGTTAAAATGGATTAACAGCACTTGCTGCTTTCCCAGAGGACCTAGGTTCTATTCCCAGAGCACACAATGGCTCCTAACCGCCTGTTATGACCAGTTCCCAGGCATCTGACACCCTCCTCTGGCCTGTGTGCTCCTGCATGTACACGGTGCACACATACATTCAGGCAAAATACTCATACAAGTGAGGTGTAGGTAAATATCTTTTAAAAAACTAAAATAAAACAAAGGTTAGAGTGAGGACCAGAGAAGTGACTCAATGGGTAAGGAAGGGGCACAAACTTGGTGACCTTGAGTTCAATCCCTGGAACTCACGTACAGGTGAAAAGAGAATGTATTCCACAGGTATCCTGACCTCCACAGACAGACTATGGCCCATCTACCTTACTCTCCCATCATCGCATACCTGAAGTAAGTTGTGGGCACACTACAGCATCACATGGAGGTAAAGGACACTGTGCAGAAGGCTGGGTGTCTTCTTTCACTATGGGGCCACTCAGTTTGGCAAGATTAGCAGCACGGGCTCTACCCCATGAGCTTATGGTCCAGACCCACAAGATGGCTACTTATAAATTTGTTTTGGGATAGGATCTTACATAACTCGGCTAGCTTCAAATACACTACACAATGGAAGATGGCCCTGAACTCCTGATCCTTCTGCCCCATAGAATGCTAATTTTTATATACATGAAGTTATGACCATTTGTTTATGAAATGCTGACACTATAAATAAACCCTAATAAAGTAAGATTGGGTTAATAGTTAAGACATCCAGGCAGTACAATAACTTGATGCGTAAGTAACAGAGATCTGTTTAGTACCAAAATTGGCCATATGGTATATTGCAAAAAGGCAATCTAAGAACAACCACTATTATATTTAAGCAGAGAGAAAAAAAAAAAAAAATTACCTGTCAGCCCAGACCCAAAGATGTTAGCAGCAGCTCAAACAGGCCAATTTCTCTCATCAGAAAAGCAGTAAGGCTCTTTAAGGAGATAGTACTCAAAACAAGATGGTGCATAGCACAGGCCAGATGAAGGAGAGACTCAAGCATAGCTGTCCCTGCTCAGCAGCAGTATCAAGCAATTTGTAAGGATAGCTTAGCTGAGATAGAGAGACTCATTTCCTAGATAGCAGCCCTATCCTATCCCCAAGCCTGCTAGCAGACAGGCTTCAAGAGGCCTCTAAACACCTCTTACTTAGAAGGAAATAGGAGAAGCAGCCAAACACACTGAATCTAGACAGGGAATGTGGTTTCTACAATGAAGAAAAGAGCCAGCCAGGCGCTCATTAGGCCAGGTATGGCCTGTCTCTTCTGGGAAGTAGGGCCTTTCATTCTGTTGCCTGGTGAGGTATAAACAGCCAGTTCCATCACCCTAAACATTCAAATTAATCAACTGGCTGTTATGTTCACAGTGCATCATCAAACCTGCCGCTGACTGCCTGGGTGGGTCTACTGGAGAAGCTTGGTAGGACTGAGTGCTCCTCAGTCTGTGAAATACAGAGCAAACAACTCCTGGTTTCTTTCTGGTCCTTTCTACAGCAGGAGCAGAGTGCCAAGCTCGCAGTGCTGGCTGGCCAGCTATTTTGTCACTCTTGCAAAAGTACTTCAAAGAGCTTCCTAGCTGTGGATATAGAACTTTAAAAAGTTTAATTTACTTATTATGTATATAGCGTTCCACCTGCATGACAGAAGGCACCAGATCCCATTACAGATGGCTGTGAGCCACCATGTGGTTGCTGTGAACTGAACTCGGGACCTCTGAAGAGCTGCCAGTGCTCTTAACCTCCATGCCATCTCTCCAGCCCCAAAGGGCAGCCTTTTATTTCATGGCTACACAGGGACTTAAAAAACATGGGTGATGCCGACTAGGGTGGGTCTGAGGAGCCCAGGAAGAGAGAAGGCACTAGGAAGAAAGGACTCTCTGACTAACTGTATTTCTGAAAAGAACCTGAAAGCAATATGGGCTATTGTGGTAAGATGTGGGGTGGCCTCAAAACTATCATCCACAAAAGTCATGGGCAAAGCCAGTGGCATATATGTGTTATCTAATCACTGACAAAGCCACATCTCAAAGGTGGGTAAAAATAATAAAATGTGAGGCCTGTGGGTGTTTCTATATATATCTATTTCTTCACTTAAATATAATAAGCAAATAATCTACAACCAGAGACCTCCGCGACAAACACAGCTGAGGAGAAAGACCTCTGTGTGTGGGACTGACTAGCCGCTGCACTTCTCTGTCTTCCACCCCCTTACCTACAAACTGTATTGTTTTGAGGACTAAGGCAGATCATGAGCTCACCGAGCAACTGCCCTGTTGCCAAAAGTTGCTCAGAAAGTGCAGTAAATGAATTGTGTTCAAAATTCTGAGGGCTACAGCTTGGAGAGGTGAGGGACAGCTCAAGTGTGTCCAAGATGGCAGAGCTGCCTGGAAGGAATTCAGAGCCACTTGTCCACAACTTCTAAAGTCTAACTGTGAAAGCAGGATACTGCCAAGGCTAGATCCCAGAGCCTGGACTGGACCTCAGGTCTCTGCTGACATATCTACCGCTGGAGGACAAATAATTACCGTAGTATCTACCAAGCGACCAATTACACCTTTAGACCCTGCAACTCCTCATTAATTTCATTCTGTAGCTGAATCTGTACAGTGTATGACCCAAGGAGACACACTACAACATTACATAGCTAAGGCTGAATACAAGACCAGCAAGCAGAGGACAAACTACACAAAGCTGCAGTGCTCCACATGCGGGGATCCTGCACTCTGTGACAGGCGAGAAAATGATGCACTGACGAGTGCCTCACACATAGCAGAGGAGAGACAGAAAGGCCAACGGCATGGTAACAGACCACTTTAAATTTCAAACCACATGAAAACCAAACCTCCAAGTCTTGAAATCTCTCGTACGGTTGGTTATAGCACTGGTAGGTGGTTTATGCAGCTGGTAAATGTGGCACAGGAGTCCCCTTTGAGGTTTTGGGTCTCCATAAAGATAAACAGCAAACCAGAAGTCAGTCTATTCAGATACCAACCTGACAAAGTCATCGGGAAGCAGGTCAGGATTGACGCCCAGTGAGTCAAGCACATCATTTCGTATCTGCAGCAGCAGCTCTGCGTCCTCACTGTAGCTATCAGAACTAGGATCTCTCCCTTTATCTGTCCGAAATTTTAGCAGCACTAGGAAAGGAGAAAGAAAGTCAGAGAGTCAATCTTCTTATAATGAATGCTCTGATCACACTTCAAAACCTCAAATAAAAAAGAAACCCCAATATTGGGTTGATAAAAATGTGGGCCAACTGAAAAGATAACACACATTTTATCCATCCAACAAGTATAGTCAGAAAGGCAACTATAGCACTACAACAGCTACATTTTCTGTGACAAGTGCTCACAAAGTAAAATGGGATCTGACCCAGGTCAAAGTCAGCTAAGGCTTTCCTGAGGAGGAAACACGTAAATATGTGTGGGCAGAAGAGGCCAGCAGAAGCCCTGCTGGAGGAAAGGCTGGGGCAGGAGGCCTGCATTCTAGGCATCAGTTCAAAGGGTTGCTTCAGCCAGAAAGGACAGCCAAAATACTCACTCACCAGAGAGGCAGGTTACTGCAAACAAACCTCCCTTAATACAAGAACTATGTCAATCTTCAGGAACCAAGGAAGCAGGGCAAAGGTTCCAACCACATCTTGGCGCCAGGCTTATGCAAGGAGACCCCAACTAGACTAGAACTTAGTCCAAATCAAAGGGTAGTGACATAAGCACTTGCTGCTGCTGCTGCTGTGCCTAGCACATTGTCATCTGTGTACTTCTTTAAGGCAGTGACCACTGGGAGTCACAGTTTGCCTCCCACACAGGGGATTTCTTAGAGTGGAGGTAAAGACATGGAAATTAGTTTATTAGCTCTGGGTGCTCTAAACAGCACTTACCAGGACAGGCCCTTTACTGTTTCTAAGTACACTCATTAAGTCTTAGCCTCTGCACACCAAAGAAGAGTATATATTTGGTGATTTAGCCCTGCAGGGCAGAGCCTTTTTTTCTGAAGGCTTAGGAGACCGGAAAACTAAGCCATCTCAACACGCTTCAGGCATTTAAAAATATAAGCTTTTGGAACATGCCAACTAAAAAGCTATTCCTTTTCTTTTTAATAAAGGCTTTTAATTATGCATGTGTGTGTATTTGCATGTGGGTATGTACACAAGTGCAGGTTTCTGTGGAAGCTAGAGGTATCGGATGCCTTGGAGTTACAGATGGTTGAGTCACCTGAATTAGGCACTAGGAACTTAACTCAGGTCCTCTGGAAGAGCAGCAAGTACTCTTAACCCCTGAAGTATCTCTCCAGGCCCAAGTGTTTTATTTTTCATTTTAAAAAGCACATCCTATTATTTTGAGACTGACAAACATTATGAACACAAACACCCAAGACTGAGTCCCAGTGACCAAGCCAGGTAGACCTAGGTAGGAAAGTATACCAGTGGGTGGATCTTGATTTCTCCATCTGGAAAGCTTACGGTTGGGGCAACATTCATGACAGAAAATTCACAAAGCCAAAGGGCAACATTCATGACAGAAAATTCACAAAGCCAAAGGGCCTCCATCAAAGTCTGAGCTGAGTGTGGAAATGTGTTTCAAGTTTTCTAAGAAAATCACAAACTACAAGAGCCCAAGTAGAAGAAAAGACTGATTTCTGGGATGTCTCTGTGGAAGACAATGTTGAGTCTCCATTTCTCTGGTGACTCTTATGTGTTGGAATTATTGCTTTCTTAGGGTATTGTTTGTGGTCTAGTATGTCAGCCTCTCAAGGGCAGCACTGGATCCATTAGCACAGTCTGAACACTTGACAAGCTAGAGGCCAGGCACCATGCATCTCCACCATGTGAACTTGGCGCCTAACCAAACAACAGATGTGCAATGAAGACACCGGAGTTGGCATCTGGGGACTGGCTGGAGTGGCAGCTGCACTCTGTTGTACAGAAGCCTGTTCCCCAACGACCCACGAAAACAGAAAAACTCAGACACCAGCCAGTCTAGTCACAGCAATTTCTCTGGATGGCCCAACACAGTGACTCCTGAGAAGACAGGGCACCAATACCCAGAAAGGGTAGTAGGATGGATATGATAAAATGTGATACTACATAGCTAGATGAGGCCTAGTGGCTCATGGCAGCAAAAGGAAGCCAGCCTGAAAGCTCCCCAAGAGAGAAGCAGTCCTACATTGGTGGCCTCCTTCACAGTCCTTTCTGTCCCGGGAGTACCAATTTCCACAAGTGTACAGGAAGTATTAGTCATTTTTCAGTCTTCACCACGAATGTTACAAAATACAGCTCTGGGAACAAAGTCCAAACAGTAACAGTCCCTGCTATGTGTAACCAGCCATGATGAACAGGCTTCATGTATGAGTTTCTTCACAAGAGTAACCCGAGAGGAAGAAACACCCAGTGAGAGACAACTCACTTAACTACTAAGAGGAAAGAAGCAGAAGTGTAAGCATAGGCCTGCTTCTGGAATCCAAAAGTGGCAGAACCATGCAGGAATTTGGCACCAAAGGTGCTACACAGTCTCACCCTTTCCCACACTGGACTACATTTTTGCAAGACAAATTTCTCAGATGGTCTTGAATGCTCAAAGGTAACACCCACCGCAAGCAGAGAAAGCAGAAACCTTTGTCCATATGTCTTTCATAGAGTAACATCAGCTTCCCTTCAGAAAGAAACCCAGTGGCACTCAGAGGAAGAACAAGAGCAGACGGCAGCAGCCCGGTCATTCTCGGTGCAGTCGGCCTGGACGAGGCCGGCAGGCTGGCACCGTGCACATACCTCACTGACCACATCTGAGGTGCTCTCAGGGCCACTGGGAAGGCGGCCAACTGCAGGGCCACTTACTTGCAGTAAAATAAACAGAAGCTGCCTTTTCCCCTTTTTCGAATGTCAGCACTCATTAGCAGAGGTGAAGGGGTGGAAAGAAACTCATGTTCCAGAAAGACAGCAGCCTCCGGACTGACCCCAGCTCCTGACAAGTTCTTATTACATTCTGCTCTTTGTTCTGCTTTCTGCTGCTCTTACACAGCCAGCCACACATGAGCAGGGATGTTGACTCTGCATTTCTGAAGCACACCTCCTTACCAGTTAGGAATATAATTTGCACAGATCAAACACTGGGATGGAGAACTGCTTTGCCTAAAGATGACTCATTGGATAATATATAAATAATACAAAATAAGAGTTCCAAAGTTGATTAACTTCATCTGAACCATTTTTAACTCAGGTTGTCCAAGTCTAGGGGAATGATAGAGATGAATTGATGTCTCTACTTAAATTTACGACTAGTCCATATAATAGAAAAGACAAACTTTGAAAATAAGCATCTGCCAGGCAATGGTGGCTCACACCTTTAACCCCAGCACTCAGGAAGGCAGAAGCAGATAATGCCTGAGATCAAGGTCAGTCTGGTCTAGAAAAACCAAACAAAAATATATTTTTAAATGTTATTTCAGAGTGGCTGTGTGCATGTGAACATAACCTCTGCAAAAATATCTTAATGTACTCAAGCTTCATGTGAATTCAGAACATCAGCTCAGTGCTACAAGCAGCTATGGGAACACAGGTAGATGGTCACTGAAAGTTCACATTCAAGTCTAGCCTGTGCTACACAGTGAAATGTTTCCTCAAAAACCAAAAATAAAAATTTATTATGACAGGGCTAGGGATATACCTAGTAATGGCGTTATTCATCCAACAGGGGCAAGGCACTGATTTCCGCACTGGTTTCCACCCCCATCACAGAAGCAAAAATCAGTCAGTCAAATATTGTGGTACTTAATGTGATCCCCAAAGCCACGGGGGGGGGGGGGGGGGGGGGAGAGATGACGGGACATGACACGATGACACACACAAGTATTTAATAGATGACAATTAAATGTCACAAATTAGCCCCAACACAACCATTACCTTCAAAATTAGTTCAACTGAAGGTGGGGAGCTGAATGTGTGTCAAACATCCCATACGACTGATGCCCTAGGCTTTTCTGAGGGTGGTGTGGAGTGGAGGGGCGCTGCTCATCCTCCTATTGCTCTCTGAGGTAAACCACTCATCCACCCCAACTGGGTCACTTAGTAAGGCTTCCTTCATTTGTTTTTTAGATACAGGGTGTCATTATGTTACCCAGACTAGTCTTCAACTCATCTATCAGTGATTCCTCCTGCCTCAGCCTCCTCAGTGCTAGCACTAGAGTTGGGAAGCAAGCACAACACATTTCCAATAGGCTAAATAACATTCTGTCTTCCAAAAGGATTTTACCATGCAGTCCAGGCTGGCCTAGACCTTCTGGTCCTAATTCATCCTCCAATAACTAAAAATGCAGGCAGGACTATAACACCACACTTGGTCTCCTCCAATAGTTAACTGTCTAAGGGAAAGCTATAGGCCTGACATTCAACCACCCATCTAGTTCATGTGTACTGAGTGGTGTTCTGGACAGTGCTGGGCATGGAAGACCAAAGGGAATATTCCACCTCCCTGAGGATTCTGAAAGGCTGACCAATAAAAACCACACAGGGACTAGCATAGCTGATTCCAGAACCTCTGACAGCCTACGAGTGCCAGGGAATACTTTTCTCAGCAGCCAGTCTCCCCAGCTGGCAGAGCCACACACGCTTAGTTCCCTCTGCTAGGCTGTACCTTCTCTGTCATCCCAGGCCCAGAGAGTTGGTAAGTTAGAAGGTAATACAGAATATACCACTGAACTTTAGCCACATGGCTAAAGTCTCTTTTGGAAAATTAAACTCTCTCAATAATACTCAGTCAAGGTATTGAAATCCTGAGGACAATGTGTTTCAGCATGAGCACAGCACTCTGTCATCCCCTTACCCACAGCATGGTATCCTAGCCCATCCCCTAGAGCAGCCAGCACTGGCACTGGTTATTAGTTAGCTGTGTCACAAGAGAGGTTTCTGTCTCACTCTCCTCACTTCAGTTTCTCTCTTTTACTTGTTAAGAAGGCATCTTAGCTAGAGATAGGCAGGTGGGTCTGAGTTCAAGGTCAGCCTGGTCTACCTAAGAATTAATGCCAGCCCAGACTATAGGACACCCTGTTTCAAATAACCCAAAACCACATTTTTTGGAAGTCAATGTTGGACTTGAAGTTCAGAGGCAGCAGGACACAGCTGATGGTGGAGGGCAGGGGTTCCAGGAGGCTACCATGAGCTGACTCTCAGACTGATTGCTCATGGCATCTCTTCATCTGCTCAGATCACTGCCTAGTGTTTTCTTATTAACCTCAAGTCAGCACAATCAGTCCATGCATATATATACTTATTCCTTAATACTCCCTGAGGCCAGGTCTCTATCCCAGGCCTGAGACAACCCACAAATGATATACATTTACAAGCCCCTGCTTGATGCCAGAGCCACAGTGGTCTCTCTGAAGACTCTCAGGTATCCTGTGGGAGCTCCAAGTCCTGTCGCCCACAGCTTTCCTAAGTGCTCACATGACAAAGCCTTGTTGGTTTCTAGCTGGCATGACTAGGTCTGTTGGCTACTGAAGGTAGGTATACCTGATAGGGATTATGGAATCTAAATCTCTTCTTTCGCTTTCCTGACTATGATATATGTGAAAGGTTTTCCTCAGCTATGTACATCCATGGTGGTGTCATCACGTAAGTTCCAAGGGGCTGGACCCTCCCACAAACTTTTTGTCATTTTGAGATGATCACATTCCGCAGGCCGCACTGGCCCACAACTTGCCTAAACCTCCCCAGTGCCACCATACTAGGATCTTTTTGTCTATAAACAGTTTACTGCCTCAAGTTATTTGTTGTAACGACAGAAAGCTAGCGTTTCACCCTTTCATCTCTCCAATAAAACTTCATCAATGCCCTTATGATGAATCAGCTCAAAAGAGAAAAAGCCACGGCCTCTCATTGTCAGTCTCTCACTTGCTTTTCAAAAACTTCCAGACAGCCACATGAAAGCTGTTGATGAGTTAAGGAGAAGACCAATTCTCAGAAATGACTCAAAATAAGGTGCCCCTTTTGCCTATCAAATTACACTGAGATTACTCAAGCAAAAGGCAGAGGACCTACAACTCATCTAGTGCTCAGCAGAGGCAGGAGAGCTCAGTGAGTCACATAAAACATGCCAATAAAAACCTACAATTGAAGCTCTAGGATCACCATAAGCTAGAGGCCTAGAATAGTCATGGGGACACAGCAAGACTTTCAAAAAAGATTCTTCACACAAGGTCATGTCACAGAGCTTGACTGATTATGCACAAATGTTCACCACCGTGTTATTTATACCACAGTAAACCTGGGACTAATCTCAGAAATAGGATGGTAACTATGAACTAATAGTACCCTGCAGCTACTAAAATCTTCAGCTAAAGTTTTAGTCACATTTCTTTCATCAATTGGATTGAAATCCCATTCAGATTCCAGTCTCTGCGTGAAAGTCTATTTTTCTGTTATAAACGATTCCTGAATGACTCTTACCTTTAATGAGGACATTCTAACCAGCATAAAAAGATCATAATTAATGAAGGGAAACAAAACAAACAGAGGCAAATCACAAAGGAGAGTAGTGTGAGCCCATGGGCCATGTCCAGCCTGACCAGTGGAAGACAGTCACACAACTACTGATGGCCCCGGCACTCAGCCCGCTCTGCCCGGTCACAAGCAGCATGGAAAGAGAGTCTTTTCTCCAGCCCAGCACTTGAGTGGCACGTGGCCTTGAATCTGGGCATCTGCTGCTCTCTGCCAACCACACTTGAGAGGGAAGATGGCACAGGACATTCCCGTGACTACTATCTGACAGTCAGAGAAAAGATGTGAGGTTCTAACAATGACTGCAGCTGGGACTGGGGCTTGTCAACAGCTCACGGGCAGATGCTGGAAGTGGGGGCAGGGGACATGACCTGCAAAGAAAACACAAGGCAAATGGCTGACAATGTGACTCATTATTGTATCTGATTGTGGTGGGTGTCAGTTTTCCCATCTTTGAAAGCAGAGTAAGACAAGGTCCCAGAGGCTCCTGAAGTTCAGATAAAAGAATGGTTCCTTCCACTGGCAGCACTCAGAGTCTCACCATCGGGGTCACTGAACAGTAGTCTAGCAGTGTTTTGGAGGTGATGCTTAAACAGGTATTGGGGACACAAGCTCTGCTCAGTCCCTGACAGCACCCAACCATTCAGACTCAATGTTTTCTGTGACTGTGTGGGAATAGACCAATCTGCCCTTGGGTGGGCATCAAGATAGCAATCGGTGGTGAAGCATGCCCTCAGGAACTACCAAGATGCACCACGACTTGGCTTTTATGAACTCGTCCAGTCTCTGGCCCTACAGCTATGGGCCTGTTTTCCTACACTAAGCACCCACCACCGAAGCTGCTGGAGGATCTGCCCTGGATAGTGACACCTTCCTCTTTTCTCAATGACAATCATCTCTCAAGTCTACCACTGATAACAAACTGCTGCCCAGACACAAACATCACCGCTGCTTTTGCCTACAAATTATTTTTAAACATCTGTGGTCACGACGACATCAAATCAACAAGCAGTCAGTTGCTACTCCATTATCACAGGTATCTCCCATGGCTAGCTGCTCCTTGGGGTTCTTGTCATTGCTGAGCACCAAAACTCCATCAGGGAGCACCATGCTCAATACTATCTGGCAGAGGTTATGAGTTTTAAAATAACAAATTTCTTCTAAAGAGGATCCATCCCCACATCAAGTAGGGATCTAAGAAACACGACTTGGAACTGAAAAAACAAGCGCCAGTTTCCTTTCAGGAACTAAAACAAAATGCTACTAAAATACCATTTTTTTTTTAGAAACCAAAGAGAATAGAAGAATTTCTAAAATGAAAATTGGGAGTAACAGATTACCATGGTCTTTCTCAATGTGAAGGAGAAAGTAGGACCCATGAAATTCAACGTCTTGTTCAATGGCAAGAAGCCACAGATTAGTACACAGCAAAGTGTAGACCCAAACATCTTTCAAATCCAAACATACTTAAGTACTTTTTTTCCTTTTTAAAAACCTAATTGTATTTGTTTAATATATACGGGTGTTTTGAACTACATGTATATGTGAACTATGCATGTACATCCCTGGTACCAACTGAGGTGAGAAGAAGGCATCAGATCCCCTGGAACTGGAATTACAGGAGTCTGTAAGATACCATCTGGGTGCTGGAAATCAAATCCAGGTTCTTGGAAGAGTAGCCAGTGTTCTCAATTGCTGAGGTCTCCCCAGGACCAACCTCAAGTACTTTCTATGGGGAAGAAAGTAGCTGTGAGCTCCAGACTTCATTGGCTAAGTTCAGAAACCAAGAACCAGCAGCTACCTTAGAAAGATCTATCTGACCCATGGGCTAGTGCCTGAATGTAGGTAGCCAAGCTAGCAGCAGTGGCAGTCCTGCACATTGAGGTCGGACGCATTTCCTGGCTGTGGCAGTGGGAAAAAGGTCAAGAGTCTACTATGCAAATTACCTCTTCTAGATGGCTTCACAAGGGCCTAGAATAAACTAATGCAGCAACAGAGTAAAACATTGGTTAGAATCTCCGAATCTGGGGCAGGTACCAAGAGACGTCATCTAGCACCCATTTAGCAAGGACAAGCAAGACAAGAGGAAGCCTCACCGAGCCAGCGTGTGTCTAGAAGATGCTATTGGACTAGAGGAAGAAACACAAGGAAAGGGAAATTGAACAGGAACAAGTATAGCACGAGTTACAGGTGCCTCCAGGGGAGAGATGATGTTTAATGCACATATATACACAAAGGCAAAACACTCATACACATAATAACAGCAATATATCTTTTCCCCCAGACAGGGCTTCTGTGTAGCTTTGGCTGTCCTGGAACTTGCTCTCTAGACTAGGCTGTCCTCCAACTTACAGATCTCCACCTACCTCTGCCTCCAGAGTGCTGGGAATAAAGACACGTGCCACCTAGCCCAGTTTACAGTAATGTATCTTTTAAAAAATATTCTTTCCATAAAAAAATTGCATCTGTTCATTTGAGGGCAGGTACTCAAGAGGGTGTAAAATCCCCTGAAGCTGGATATACATACAGAGATGATTGAGAGACGTCTGATATAGGTGCTTCAAACTGAACTCTGGTCCTATACAAGAGCAGCAAGACATTTAGCCATCATGTCCAGCCCCTTGTGTTTATCTTAACTTTGCCCATACTCAGGAGAGGAAGGAGGTGACTCACTCTTCCACCCTACTCTAACCTACACTGCCCAGCTACTACTCCTTTGTATCCCCTAAGGCACCGCCCAGCTTTTGATACATTTGAATCTTTCTGCAGTCACCTCCAGTAGTTGTTTAAAGGCACATGTGTGCTCCCGTAGTCTCCCTAACACCAGTATTTGGTAGCGATAGAAATCTTTATTATAGAGAAAGTGCCTTACTGGCTAACCCCTACTCTTGACACATCACCAGAGTGTTTTGCTCTGATATTTTAGAAAAGAAACACAACTGTTTTCCAGAGATGAGTGTAAGCAGGAATGTCTTCTGCTCAGGAGAGATGGCAATGCACTAATGAACAAGGCTTTGAGACTAGATACAATATAGGCAGGGTCATGGGGCAGGGAAACAGGGTATGTGAAGAACCCACTAAAAACAAACACACACCCTTCTAGGGACCTAGCAAGACCTCTTTTTTTCAGTATTGGCAGCTTTACAAGTGCAGACTTGGGTTTTTCGGATTCTTACCCTGCTTCTTAAATTTTAATTTTGTGTCTCTGTGTGTGTGAGTACAAGTGCCCTCAGAGACCAGAAATGTTGGGTCACCTGAAGCTGGAAGTTATAGTTCATTCTGAGCCATCTCTCTAGCCTTCCCTGTTTTTGAGCTGTACACCATAGCCTAGGCATGACATAAAAAAAGAGTACAAGTGATCTCCATGCTTCCTTTCATCTGTCCAGTAATAGTAGTGGAAGCATAACCCTCTGCCCAGTTCAATTTTTTTCTTTTTAAATTACTTTGTGTGTTTGTGTGTGATTGGAACTGAAGTCCTCATAATTAACTGGAGAGGAAGTGCAACTATCGGCCAAGGTTTTTTAAATGCTGTTCCTCCTACATGTATTGGTCACTAGTCTTCTTTTGAGAGGCACCACCATTCTTAAGCACTTGCATACTTTCTGGCACAGCAGAATGTTACAAGCTCACCTGTACTTTTCCGATCCCAGCTCTGGAATCACCCATTTTTCTGAGAAGCCTTGGTTCCACTTGTGGGAAAAGATAGCAACTACTATTATCTGAGTGAGTGGGGTCAGTCCTTTCCAAGGTGCCTTTGTACTTAAAACTTCTCGACCCACAGATCTAAGAAACATACCTGCAGAAGAGAAAGTGCACACCTGGCACACAAGTCCTGGTCCAGATCTGCAGATAAACCATCAAGCACTATCTATCCCTCGACTTCCAATCCCACCCAATCTCACAGGGTTCCCTCTAGACTGTCCTGCCTTCCATATACACAATGTTCTGCTAAACAGAAAACTTGGCTGTCCTCAAGCACAATGGTTACAAACTTGCTCTCTCCTGAACGCATAAGTAGTTTCCAGAATCATATTTTCACCTTTCCTCAAGCTGATCTATATAAAAACACTGCATTAAACCTGGACATATCTGTTGTGTTATATCCTAGATCTATAAGCCTAGCACTTAGTGGGGAGAAGATGATGAGCAATTTATCCTGGTTGAGATCCTGTCTCAATAAACAACAATAAACCCACGCACTCAAGAGGTATTCCAGATATTCTTTTTGTTCATGTTTCAGTATAATACTATTAGTTAAAAAATAAGTACCTACGACCTTGGGGTGATTGAGGCTTTGGCTGGAGGTATGGCTTCTATTCCCAGTGTAGGGGTCTCACTTGAGAACTTTAGAAAAGTCCTGTTATTGTGAGCCGGCAGCAGGACACACAGTAACTTGATTTGTCCTTTCAGAAGGTTCTCTGGTTGGTTCTGATACCCCATCCAATGGAAGGTCATGGCCATTACACCCCGCTTTGGCCTCGAGTGTACTATCTTTGTCTTTACCTCTTAGCAAAACCATTCAAGACTGTATGTACCTGCAGAGGTGATTACACTCCCAGTTCCTAAAATACTCTAACAGCCTGCTTTTTGATAGCCGTGGAGTAATTCACAACAGAGCAGTTTCCCACAGCCTACATGAGGGCTCTCCTGGTGCAGTTTTGTGTGTGAATCCACTGCTGAGGAGATCAGTTTCTCCTCCTCTAATTCTCAGCTAAGGATCTTGCAGAGAGAAATGCCCCAAATGTTTGATCTTGAGGTATTTTGCCTTTAGTTCTGAGGCTGGAGTATGTGCTAAGTATTTTTCCATGGTTTATTAGAACAGACTGAGAGGGGGGGTGGGGGACGACACAGCAGGACCCTAGGATAGTAACTCATCATGAGATGTGGTCCAGTCCTTCCTGCTCTCTGCTAAGCTTGCGTGTAACTATCCATGTTGGTGAGTGAACAGTTTCCATACAAGAGCTGCTATTTTTAGCACTCCTGTTATGATAAACTCACAGTAACCTCAAAAAGAACAAATCAAAGTCAATTTTTTTGCCACAGGAAACCAGCTCACACTTAATGTTTTGTAACATACCATGGGAGAATAATAAAAAGATGAGCTCTTTTTGCTCACAGATGGAGAGGAGAACAGCTCTCAAGATAGTGGAAAAACGTGGCAGGAAGCATTCAGTCTGACTACTATTGTATTAGGCTAACTGGAAAAATACCCAGTTCTCAAACATGACAAACACACATATAGGAACAGCAGGACAGCATGAAACTCTGCAAACAGCCAGCCGAGAAGACACTGGACACTGTGACCATTCGGCTATGGAACACAGAAAGACTCTCAGCTATAGGACATCAAGCCTAGTGTGTTAGGCTTGATGGCGTTACTACTATCTGAGCTACCCGAGACACTGAAGCAGGAGAATCATAACCTCAGGGATATCTTCAGACAAGTTAGTGTCTCAAAAATTAAATTTTTAATAAACTTTAAAAATGATTTCATGTGTATATGGGTGCCCTGACTGCATATACATCTGTACCACATGCATGCCTAGTGCCCTCAGAGGCCAGAAGAGCATGATCCCCTGGAACAGACATCTGTGAGCTGCCATGTGGGTGCTGGGAATCAAAGCCAGGTCTTCTGCAAGAGCAGCCAGTGCTTTTAACTGCTAAGCTATCTCCTCAGCTCCTAGTAGTAACATTTTTTGAAAGGCTAGAACAGTAGTAGGAGAACACTTATACACATATGGCTGGCCCCAGCTTCAACACCAAGTAAGGGTGGGAGCTCACAAAGGAAAAAAAAAAAAAAAAAAAAAGTCTTGCCAGTACCCAGGGAGCAGACAGCAGGAGGATACTGCAGGGACACCAGCATGTGAACAGTTCTCATTCTGAAGTGGAACAAATGAGCAGACAAGCAATAACCAGTCACTCATACAAAAATAGTCATTTATCTAGCACCCAGCGTTTTCCACTAGGCATGGGGGAAATGAGGTCAGGTTCTTTTTTTCTCAGGAGTACATCAGAGTCAAGCGCCCTGTCTTGTCCTCACTGAGCACTATCAAGTGCCATGAAGTAAGTCATCACCAGCTCACATGAAAACTCAAAACTACTTACACATCTTCTTAGATCAGCTGGGCCTAGATGATGGTGTGACATCCAGCCAAGGGAAGAACAAAGCCACTCAGAGGACTGAGACCTTTCAGGTCACATACAAATAGCTAATTAGCTGGGTGTGGTGAAGCAGGAGGACCAAGAGTTCAAGGCCAAAGTAAACTCCAAGTTCTGCTCTTCCAGAGGGAGGTTAATCCCAGCACTCACACTAGAGGTCTCCAATACTCACTTCTGGCCTCTGAGGGCCCCCACTCACGTGCACATACTTATGCACATAACTCAAAAACTCAAATCAATCAAACAAAAATCAAATTCACACATGCACTAAGCAGCTTAAAATATAAAACACCAAGTTCCCTGCTTTTCCCATGCCCTGGTTCTTCACAACACATGGGTCTACTCATCTAACTCCACACATCCCATCCCACATACCTTCTTCCTGGGCTTGCTTTCTGGGCACACATGACAAATCCTAATAGTTACTGCATGCCTACAGCTGTTATGTTCCTAATTGTCTTTTCTATTACTACTGTGTGGGGGCATGTGCAGAAGCCAGAGGGTCTCTCTGTGGAACTGGTTTGTTACCTTCCATCATGTGTATTCTCAGATCAAACTCAGGCCATCAGAGATGTTACCACAGAGCCATTCTGCCCCTTGTGAAGGCCAGACATAATAGAGAGGATGTTGGGTCCCCTGGAACTGGAGAAACAGACAGCTATAAGCTGCCAGGTCAGGTATAGGCCTTCTGGATGACAAGCAAGTACTGTTAACCTGAGCCATCTGTCAAGCTCCCTGCTTTACCAGAGATGCTACAATTAGAACTACATGGAGCATTCAGAGGTGACAAAGGCCTGCTCTGCTCTAGGCTGGACTATATATATTTTTTTCTTTTGGCAGTTCTAGGGGTCAACTTAGAGCTTCATGTATATGAAGGTGTTCTACCACTGAGCCCTGGCCTCAGCTCAATGCCTTATTCTTATATTCCTGTGAATGTATCTTTTAAATCTCTAGCTCAGTTACAATAATCACGACTCTTTTTCCCCTTTAATTAATGAAAAAAATTTAAAGGAATTTGTGTATGAGTGTTTTGCCTGCACACATCCTGTGTGCTATATGTGTTGCCTGGTGCCCATGGAAATCAGAAGAGGGTTGGATAGCCTGGAACTGGAGTTATGTGGGTGCTGTGAACCCCAGCCTTCTTTAGGAACAGCCAAGGCTCCTAACTGCTGAGCCAGGTCTCCAGCCACAAGACTCTTATGTATACTGATCTTATTCCACTTTTCAGGGCAGAATAGCAGCTTCAATGTGTATACTGGCTTTATGCTTGAGTAAAGAAGCCAATTTGATGCTGATTGGTGGTGGCACATATCTTTGATTCCAGCTTGTGGGAGGCAGAGGCAGAAGGATCTCCAAGTCTGAGACCAGTACGGTCCTACAGATAGAATTCCAGGACAGCCACAGCTACAGAGAAACCCTACCAAGATTTGGGGGGTGGGGAATGGGGAGATTTGTCTTTTAGGGAGTTTGTTTACTCATTGATGACAGGAAGAATTAACTGACCAGTCTCTTAGATCTGAATTCTAAATAGTCGAATGAAATATGAGTTCATTTGTATATTTTTCTTTGTACATTTTTGTAGTAGTGGGGTTTCTAGGTCCCGGGCAGCCAGAGATCTAGACTCACAGACCTGTCGCCCGAGACCGGCCCAGCCGCCCGCCTCTCAGGCCCCCAGAAATGACTCAGATGCTTATATTAACTTCATGCTGTTTGGCCTATGGCTCAGGCACATTGCTAGCTAGCTCTTACATCTTAAATCAACCCATTTCTATTAATCTGTCTGTCACGTGGCCCGTGGCTCACCTGTGCTCCTACATGTTGCTCCTTGGGTGGCTTCAGCTCGATCTGCCTCTGACTCAGCCCTGCTTCTCTTACCTATGCTCTGACTTCTCCTCCTACTTCTTCTATGGTGCCTGTCATGCCCAAAACAGCTCCTTTATTTAAAGACTGAGATTCACAGCATACATAAACGCATTCCCACATCACATTTTTATACTTCAAACAACTCTAATGTATGTCTTATTAGGTCATGTATTTTTTTGCTTTGACAGAGATGGTCTGTTTAAATGTTTGTTCATTTCTTTCTTTGTTACAAACAGGGTTTCTCTTTGTAAGATCCTGGTTTGTGCTGGAACTATATCTATAGACAAGGCTGACCTTGAACTTCATCTGCCTGCCTCTGCCTCCCAGGTACTGGGATCCAAGGCATGTGCCATCACTTGACCCATGTCTTAGTTTTTTTTTTAATGCTACTTATGGATCCTAAGGTCAGTAGTATAGGTGAAGCAAACACTCCACCCACCTTTCCTGTTTCTTGTTTTGAAGCAGGGTTTCATTAAAGATGTCTAGGCTGACCTTGAGATCATGCTATAGTACAGAGGCCTTGAATTTGTTATCTTCCAGCTTCAGCCACCTAAAACCCTGGGATTGCTGTCCAGTGCCACTAGACCTGGTTTTTCTAAGAATATGCCTCAAAAGAACAATAACAAAACAAAATGAAGGACTGGGGATATACTTAGTGGTAAAGAGCTTGCCTATCATAAGGTCACGTGTTGAATATTCAGTATCATAAATCATAAAATTGCATACATTTCTTTTAATTGAATACAGATCTTCCAGCTAGTAGTAGAGTCTCACTATTATTAGAATCAATTTTCTGCCCAATCTATTGGTTCTTTTTCTCCCCTGTAGGCACAGCTGGCCTTGAACTCATAGTAATCCTCTTGCCTCTGCTTCCTGAGTACTGGGATTTTAGGTGAGCCCCTAACCTGGCCGCTCACTGTTTACACTGGCAATGAAAGAGTTGACAGTACTGAATCTTGGAGGAGGATCAGGCTTTGATGGCCAACAGCCAGCCCCTAAGATTACTGTCCTTATCTCTCTCAGTAGGGATAGAATCTCAGATGTGCACTCCCCACAATGGTTCTAAATTCTCCAGAAGCTGGGGGTGAACTGCTTCGGGAAAGGTATGAGGTGTTGGGCTTGAAGAATACAGCCCTACACTGTGTTACTTTTCTTCTTTGCTCTCTAGCAAATGTTCCTTCTCCATGGTTTGATGGAGACTTTGTATATGCTAACAATACACAAGGCACACACCCTTCTCTGTGGTTTGATGGAGACTTTGTATATGCTAACAATACACAAGGCACACACCCACGCTCCTTTCAGAATTTGTTCTGAATAGACTTGTGGGTCCTGGGAATGTAAGGATCACTCATCTTAGAAAAATGGCAGAATAAGCCAGAAAAGTCAAGTCAGTTTTTATTCCAAACATCTGTTCTCAAGTCATCAATCCCAGCACTCAGGAAGCAGAGGCAGGTGGATCTCTGTGAGATCCCAATCATACTAGCTAACATAGTAAGATCCCATCTATAATCAAACAAACAAGACTTACACAGACTTCAAAGGGCTTGACCCTAGCTGGCAGTGCTTGTCCAGAATGCATAAAGCCCTGGGTTCATCCCTACTACCATAGGGAGGCACGTGCCTATAATCCCACTATTTGAGAAAAGTCAGAAAGATCAGGAGCTCAAGATCATCCTCGACTACATGATGAGTTTGAGGCTAGCCAGGGCTAAATAAAGATGCCTTTATCAAGAATATAACTAAAAATGAACAGTTGAACATGATGGCAACACCTTTAATCTCAGCAGAGGAGGACGCATGTGGATCTAAATTCGAAGCTACCCTGGCATACAAATCTAATTCCAGGACAGCCAGAGCTACAAAGAGAAACTGCCATGAATGAATGAATGAATGAATGAATGAATGAATGAATGAATGAATGAATGAATGAATGAATACAAAAGAAAATCAAACTGAGGGCTATCTTAGGAGAATGTTGTGATGTTGACACAGATGGGTTACCCTCTCCCCCAAATTGCATTCTCAGACACAACGTCCTTTTTAAAAATTCTTTTTCTTTGAGACAGTCTTCCCATATCTGAGGCTAGCATTGAACTTGTTAAAATTCTCCTGTCTCAGCATCTCCAGAACTAGAAGTATATATGTGAGGCTAAAGCTTGCACTGACATTTCCAGTGGCTCAATTTCTGCCATGGGACCTACTGTAGGGATGCTTACTGACATTACTCACCTCTTCCCACTAGATGCCAGGAATGTTCCCTACCTGGTTCTAATCACCAGAACCAGAACCACACTACCAGACACAGACAGTCCAGGTCAGACTGGGGGTACGGGTGGGGCTTCTTCATAAGCAACAGCTAGAAAGGGCTTCACCATATCCACAAATGCTGCAAAGTAGTGGCTACTGCTTCCTGTGCCAGACACAGGGCTTGCAGAGAACCCTGGCCCAGAAAAGCAGGTGCTGCTGACAGTACAGCTGGCACTTCTTCCACACAGGGTCCCACAGTCCTTAGGGGAGGCATTTCTCACATGCCTAACACTCATTCCTACTTAACCCACTTAAATATTTCTGTATGAATGGACACTCGGGTTTTAAAATAGTTTACCCCCTGAAATTCCCTACCCTCTATCCCTTTCCTGATTTTAAGACAGCATTTCACATAGCTAAGGCTGTCTTTGAACTTACTAGGTAACCTGGGATGAGTTTTATGATCCTCCTCTGTCTGAATCCCAAGTGCTATGATTATAGGCAAATGTCACCATGCCCCAACAATTATTTTTTAAAACTGAACCTCCATTGGGCTGGAGGAATGGTTCAGACATTACAACAGGTTCTGCTCTTGCAGAGAACTTAGGTTTAGTTCCTAGCCTTGACAAGAAGGCTCACAACCACACATAACTACAGCTGGGGGGGTGGGGGGGGGCTAGCACCCTCTTCTGAACTCTGTGGATATCAGACACACATGCATTGTACTTACACAGTGCACATACATACTCACCAGCAAATCACAAATATACATAAATGAATGTTTAAAAAAAATGATTGAGGCTGAGAGTGGTGGCACATACCTTGAGGTAGAGCAAGCAGACCCCTGAGTTAGAGTTAAGTTCCAGGACAGCCAAAGCTGTTATACAGGGAAACCCTGTCTAGGTTAGTGGGTAGGGAATGAAGCCTGGTATGGTGATACAGGCTCTTTAATCCCAGTATTCATGAAGCATAGGCAGATGGGTCTCTGTGAGTTCAAGGTCAGCTTAGTCTAAACAGCCAGTTCCAGGACAAAGCTATATAGTGAAATTTGTCTCAACAACAATACTAAAATAAATAACAATACTAAGCAATAATACTAAATAAAAAATTAAAACTAGACAATTGAAATTGTTGTGGACAGGAACAACACGGAGAAGACAACCAGTATTCTGCTAACAAATGAAATATCAGCAAGAATATACTAAATGATGGCTCATTCATTGAGGGATGAAGAATTGAAGCAGGATGGCAAAATATTTGAGATGGAGGCAGGAGGATCACCTAAGTTCAAGCCAGCAAGCATGGGCTCTATTGTGAGGCCTCACTACAACAAGTAAAGAGCAAACAACTCAAAGAAAAGATACAACTCAAAACATGTCAAAGAGAATGAGGGTTTGAGACCAGGGCAGTTCTAAGGAGCAATGCGAGAAGATGCTGGGGAGCCGACAGTCATCGCAGGCTCAGCTGTGGAGAACAAGTCATTTTGACAGACTTAATGAAGCCAGATCTCACCCTGTGTTGAAAAAGAGACAGAAACCCACAAAGCTTCACCACTGGGCCACAGTGCAGAAGCCTCACCTTGCAGCAGAAAGTAGTCTGGGGCTGTGCGCTTCAGAGCGGCCTTGGCTTTCTCTCCACTCCAATCCACTTCCAGTGCTTCTTTCACAGGGCAGAAAAGCACTTTCTGTGGGAAAAGGGAACAATCATGCCAGTTTGAATCAGAGCAGCAGCAGAAGCTCTTCTCCAGCTCAGACAAATTTCAATATACAAAGTCTTACTCTGAGGAACCAGTATCCACTAAAACCTAAGAAATACTTCCTGCATACTCTGGAGACAGAAGGATGGACATGTGCTCCTATGTGGGAAGATGACAGCTAATCTCTAAGACCAGGTTCATTCTTTGGTCTCAAACTTGCAGAGTTCCTCTGATTTCAGAACCAGACTCAGCTGGATGAGAAACAGAGAAACTCTGCCTAGAAAAACACAAAAGAGTTTACGTGGGCTAGAGAGATAGCACAGCAGTTAGTTAAGAACACATACCATTTTTGCAGAAGAACTAAGATCAATTCCCAATACCCATGACCAGTTCCTATATCCCTATAATTCCCATTCCAAGAGATATGTGGCTTCTGGCCTGCACCTGCTAAACACACCAACACATATACATATAATCAAAAATAAGATAAACTTTTCTCCTAGAGACAGGGTCCTGAAACTCATCTGTAGACAAGGCTGTCCTTGAACTCAGAGATCCACCTGCCTCTGCCTCTGGAGTGCTGGGATTAAAGATGTGCAACACCACAACCAGGCTAAACTAGACATATTTATAAAACAGATGAACAAAAAAGCCCATCATTTGCTTTTCCCTGAGTAAAATAGTACAAGAGTTGTACCCTTCCACCTTTACACAAAGACATTTTCTAGAAAGAGAATTTCCAAGCAAGCATGCAAGAGATGAGTATCCCGGGGAAAGGTCTAAGCAGATATTATAAAAAAGACCATCCCCATAGAAATAGTAAGAAGACACTGGTTCTATCCAGTGGCTGACAAGCAAATGTTGGAATCAGAGGAGATAAGCCTTGCCTATTAGAAGAGAATTAGCATATGGAACAGTAAGAAACTAGAATGAACATTATGCTGCGAGGTATTGGTGTGAACTCACTGGCAATATATAGAGAAATAAATGTAGCTGGCTGCAGGTTAGGCTTGTAATTCCAGCACTTGAGAGGCAAGCTGGCTAGTCGGACTAGCTGAAATGGTGGGCTCTAGGTTCAAGGCAGTCTACCTCATTATATAAATTAAACACAGCAAGACAACCTGATGTCAACCTTAGGTGGCCTCTATGTGCAACTTGTACCTGCACATATGTATAACCCATATGTGAATAAGCAGGGATGGCATAAATGTGGACTATCCATTCACTCATTACAAGTTGGTGAGAAATGAGAGTTGGCTCAGCAGCAAAAAGTACTGGCTGATCTTGCATCAGACCTGGGTTTGATTCTCACCATCCATAGGGCAGTTCATAACCACCAGTAACTCCAGTCCCCAGGAAATCCAAACCCTCTTCTAGCCTCCACAAAAACCACATGCATACGGTACATACATATTCATGCAGACATAATAACCAAGCCCATACACATAAAATAGAGGGGAGACAATTTATTTTGGCTTTTCGAGACTGGGTACCCCAGGGTGTCCTGGAACTCACTGAGGACCAATTGTCCTGAAATGTGGGTATCTGCCTGCCTCTGATATTTCCCAAGTGCTGGAATTAAAGGTGCCGCTACCACTGTCTGTCAGAAAAATTTTTAATTAAAAAAAGAAAAACAAAAACAAAGAAACCCATCATAGTGATACATATGTATAATCCCAGTATGTGGGAGGTAGAGGCAAAAGAACACCAGCTTTAAGATTGGCCTGGACTATATGGCATGACCCTGTGGGGGGGGGGGCAGATTCTAACAAATGAGGATTACAAACTGGACAATTCTCACTCAGCATCATAGTCAAAGTCCAAGATAATCAAGTGCTGCTGTTACATGCTTTTGGCCATGGAATGTAAGTTGGTAAAAATATCAGAGTAATTTAACAGAATCTGAGAAAGTTTAAGATGCCCTTATCCTAATTTTACCCTACAGAAATTAACACAATTGCCCAAGTAGATTATATATAGTCATATATATACAAATAGAAAGCTTACCGAAGCACAATTTCTGACAGGAAAAGTTTGCATACCTAAATGCCACCAACAGTACAGATACACAAACAGTAATATATTCATACCAGAAGCCCTGCAGTACTGTCCAAGAGGGCTTGTTATGATGGGGTAGGTCATGTGTACATGCTGTGCAACTCCCATGCCCACAGCTACAGGAGCTCATTAAGCACCAAGTGTCGGTGTCTTAATATTATACAGCCGTAGGTGGCTACTAACTATCATAAAGGACAGCAGAGCTCCAAAGACACATAAACAGATGGCCTCAGCAACATAATGTTGCTCTTAAAAAGCAGGTGGCAGCACACATGCAACATGAAACCAGTTCTGAGGCAGTGAAGAGACACTGTCTAGTGAAGAGACTAAGTCTAGAAAGGGGGGCTCACACTGCTGATAGCCATTACTTGCACAGAGAACAAAAAGGCTCAGCCATACTAGAGATGTTGCTGCTTTAACTTGGTAGTATATATGGTATATATATGCTAGCTAAGAGTCTTAGTTTATGCTTAAACTCCTGTATAGAAAAAAGTTTTCTTCTTCATAAAGAGTAGTTTAAAAACAAACTATTTACTTCAAATGTAGGAATGTTGTGCACTACATGCATACCTGCTGGACGCTCTGGAACTGGGGCCCTCTGCAAGAGCAACATATACTCTTTAAACGCTGAACCATCTCTCTACAAACATATGATTAAACTCAAAGGCAAGTAAGGATGAGTGGGAGCACATACTGTGCACATACCCTAGCAGCCCCAGAGTCGTCTAATAATAAAGCCGAGAATACAGAAAGGATGACAGAGTAGCATGCTAACACTGAGAATATGAGTGTCTAATGAAGACAGTGTTTGTTCTATTATGACTGATAAATTTGCAAGGGATGCAACATGAATGTGTACATGAAATATACAGTTACACACACATTTACAGACACACACTGTCCTAGGATACAGTGGCAACAGATAAAAGGGTGCACCCCTATACCCTGTGCATTCTGAAGCAGGATGACTGAATTCAAATCCAGCTGGGGCATCCT
The DNA here is from genome assembly GCA_033318265.1 of Phyllotis vaccarum. Lineage (NCBI taxonomy): Eukaryota > Metazoa > Chordata > Mammalia > Rodentia > Cricetidae > Phyllotis > Phyllotis vaccarum. The sequence continues at coordinate 13,631,597 of JARWLC010000018.1, forward strand.
TTTTGAATCATGGAGAGAGGGAAGGAAAGAGAAAGAGAAATGAAGGGGAGGCATAGAAACTGGACAGCCTCCCCCTTCCACGATTACGAAGATGATGATGATGATGGAAGGCTGAGCCTTTCCATTGGTACTGACAAAGTTTTCCCCACAAGACAAGATAATACTCCCTAACTGAGCTAACTGTCCTCCCTGGAATCTGGTACTAGTATCCCACCAAACTCTGCAGATACCAGTGTATTGCATGCCTCCATACCAGTAGTTCTCAGCCTTCCTACTAATGCTGCAACCCTTTAATACAGTTCCTCATGTTGTGGGACCCCAACCATACAATTACTTTCTTGTTTTGGTTTTTCATAACAGGTTTTCTCCGTGTAGCCTTGGCTGTCCTTGAGGAACTGGCTCTGTAGACCAGGCTGGTCTTGAACTCAGGATCCACCTGCTTCTGCCTCTCATATGCTGGTTTTCACCACCCAGTCATAAAGCTATTTTCACTGACTTCATTACTTCAATTTGGCCACTGCTATGAATTATAATGTAAATGTCTTAAGTTTTCTGATGGTCTTAGGAAATCTGTGAAAGAGTCATTAGACCCCCCACACGTCGAGAATCTCTGCTCTAAACCAAGAAGTTCTTGACACTGGCGGAGGACCATAACTTTCACTGGCCTGGAGGTTCCTGTCTTGACAATTCAGTAAGTCACTTCTAAATGTTTATCAACAAATTCCTTATTTTCTTAGGAATTCTATTCTCCCTGATCAAGTACAAAAACTAATGTACTGAACACAGTCCATTCCATAATCCAGGTTTGAAATGACAAAGATCTTCAGGGTTGTCATTTTCTGCTGCAGGAAGTAGAAACTACACTGAACTATATTCCCTGACTATGACTGTGCTAAGTACCGGCCTATGGCAACAAAACTCCCCTGCCCTTAGGAACTAAAATTTAATATTTTAAAAACTCAATTATTCATTCCTTTGTCTATTTATTTATTGTGCATGCACATACACAGACATGGAAGTCAAAGGCCAATTTGTAGGAGCTAATTTTCTCCTCCAACCATGTTTCCCTTGGAGATCCAACTTAGGTCATCTGGTTTGGTAATGAGCCCCTTTACCCACTATATCACCATCTCACCAGTCCAGAGTGGAGCTGTAGCTCAATGGTACACAAACTGCCTATAGCACTTAAGAGGACACAGAAGTATCAAAACGATGCTAACTCCTGAATGCCAGCTGCCTGCAGTCAGCCCTTTCCTACTGTCCTATTTATCATAGGCACAAGTGTGCTAGAAAGGCCTGAGCTTCCTAGATGTGTGAAAACCACAAGCTCTGTTTTTCCTCTTTGTTTTTTGAAGTTTCTAATTTAAGAGCACACTATGTACCTTGAACCCAAAGTGGTTTTACAACATTTGATTGAACCTAGGACAAGTGGGAGGAGAGACTCTGACAGACACCTTTCACAGGAAACAGGAAGTAGCTGCTTCCCCCCACCCCATCCTGCAATCTCTCCGTGGAGGTCAACTAGTTATTCTGTACACTTTAGGAAACCTTAAAAGCTGAGTGGAGGAAATTAACTGGAAAGAACTTCAAAATCCCAGGGCTACCTGGCCTGGGAGGATTTGCCTTTAAGCCCAGCACTCAGAAACAGGTAGAAAGATCTGGGTGAGCATGGTCTACATTCTGAGTTCCTGGTCAGCCAGGATTGCAAAGAAAGAACCTGTCTCGAATTATAAATAAAATCTTAAGGCCTTCTCTGTCCAAATGGAGAAGTTGTTACTACCAGGTGCCAAAGCCACACCCTGCCCTTGCACTGTGTTCTTGGTAAGACACACAAAGCCAAGGTCAGGAATCCAGGGGATTGTCAGAAGGAATGTGCTGCATGCCCTGCACCCTCAAGGGCTCAGGATTGGAATCCTAGCTGAACAGTCCCATTGTAACAGCTGACTAACAATGTCAGCTGGGGAATATTTTGATATCTTCAATTTCTGCCCCCTGTAACGAAGACACTGCACAAAAGGCAAAGTGCTGGCAGAACCCTCAGGAATGGCACACCAAGGCTGCCAAGTACTGGCCTGGGCTCCCCACATTCTCCTCATAGTGAGATAAAGTGGATCCCAAAAGAGGCTTCCATATCCACCCTAGTGGGCACTATCAGAAATGACTCCAGGGAAACTTCCAGCTGTGAATGGCTAACAAAGCAAGGGTTTTTTCCATTTGAATGCAAAAAGTAGGCCTCAATCAAAGAAGGCCCTTAAGCCATAAAACCCTTCACACCAGGGCCAAGTGTCACACTTATAAGAGGGTGTGATTTATAAACTGACAGAGCCGCCCACAAAGCTCCTTTTGTGCCCCTCCATTTGTTTAACAATGTCTCTCCTCACCAAACTCAAGCAGTCTGCAGGGAAAAGCCTGACTGGGCTCTAAAAAGAATGAACCCCAGGTTTGGCCCAAACTCTAATGTTCACTCTAGGTAATTAGTCCTGTGAATAGACACTAAAATTAGAGCTTAATAATTCCTCTGCTTCAGACTCACAGATAAAGCTATCCCAACACAAACACAATAAGGGAAAGAAAATGCACAACTGTCCAGCTGGAGGACTTAGTCCACTTCTGAGGATCCCTAGCCCCCGTGTAACTTTAACTGGACATCCACCAGCTAGAGGATCCCTAGCCCCCGTGTAACTTTAACTGGACATCCACCACCTAGAGGATCCCTAGCCCCCGTGTAACTTTAACTGGACATCCACCAGCTAGAGGATCCCTAGCCCCCGTGTAACTTTAACTGGACATCCACCAGCTAGAGGATCCCTAGCCCCCGTGTAACTTTAACTGGACATCCACCAGCTAGAGGATCCCTAGCCCCAGTGTAACTTTAACTGGACATCCACCAGCTAGAGGATCCCTAGCCCCAGTGTAACTTTAACTGGACATCCACCAGCTAGAGGATCCCTAGCCCTAGTGTAACTTTAACTGGACATCCACCAGCTAGAGGATCCCTAGCCCCCGTGTAACTTTAACTGGACATCCAACCAGCTAGAGGATCCCTAGCCCCAGTGTAACTTTAACTGGACATCCACCAGCTAGAGGATCCCTAGCCCCCGTGTAACTTTAACTGGACATCCACCAGCTAGAGGATCCCTAGCCCCAGTGTAACTTTAACTGGACATCCACCAGCTAGAGGATCCCTAGCCCCAGTGTAACTTTAACTGGACATCCACCAGCTAGAGGATCCCTAGCCCCAGTGTAACTTTAACTGGACATCCACCAGCTAGAGGATCCCTAGCCCCAGTGTAACTTTAACTGGACATCCACCAGCTAGAGGATCCCTAGCCCCAGTGTAACTTTAACTGGACATCCACCAGCTAGAGGATCCCTAGCCCCCAGTGTAACTTTAACTGGACATCCAACCAGCTAGAGGATCCCTAGCCCCAATGTAACTTTAACTGGACATCCACCAGCTAGAGGATCCCTAGCCCCAATGTAACTTTAACTGGACATCCACCAGCTAGAGGATCCCTAGCCCCCAGTGTAACTTTAACTGGACATCCACCAGCTAGAGGATCCCTAGCCCCAGTGTAACTTTAACTGGACATCCAACCAGCTAGAGGATCCCTAGCCCCAGTGTAACTTTAACTGGACATCCAACCAGCTAGAGGATCCCTAGCCCCAGTGTAACTTTAACTGGACATCCACCAGCTAGTTTCTTTTCTTAACGTTTAAATCTCAAGAGTAGATATGGGCTTGGTCGCATCATTTCTCAGATTAAAACCAACAACAGCTAGTTTAAATTGTTTTCTCCAGTATAAGATTCCCTTTTCTAACACCAACTAGAAACAGCATTGCCTTCTGACCCCTTCCTTTCCTAACTGCTTCCTCTAAAATGAGATTAAACACTACACCATACCCAAATACTGGCTAAATCCCTAATGTAAAGTTCCTTAAAAAGTGCACAGTAGCCCTGAGGATCAGTTGTAGAACACCTGCTTACCCAGTAAGCCCAAGGCCCAATACTAGGAGGGAAATGGGAGGGGGACACCACACCCCCAACACCAACAATTACTACACACCTATCAAAGAAGACCTTTCTTGTTCTTTCTGAATCTAGAACTGGGGCAAATGGCTTTGAATTTCTCAGCTCCTAAATGCTTCAAATAGATGCGTGAGCTGCCATACTGGGTTTATGTGCCATAGGGAATTAAACCCAGGTACCAACAAGGGTGAGTTCCAGCCCAACTCTTCATCTTTATGAGACAAGATCCTGGATCTATCACTGAACTTGAAACTCATTACACTAACTGGCTGGCAAGCCCCAGGAATCCTCTTACCTTTGCCTCCCCAGCACTGGGTTTAAATACAAACCTGAACGGCCACGCTCACCTGCCCCACCCGCCCAGCATCTAGGGACAACCTTGGTCATCATGCTTGTACAGCTAACACCACTGACTTAGTGGCTCACATCTGCCTGTAATTCCAGTCTGAGGGTGCTGTTATATGGTACATACATGAAGGTAAAATACCCATACACATAAATATGAAGCCGGCCTATAGAATACCCAGGCACACTAGTTCGCATTGTGTACGAATAGAGTTTCCTAGGGAATGGAAAGGAGAAAAACACAATTCAAGGTTAAGCTGGCTCCTGCTCAGTCAGGACCTATACACCAATCTTAGAAAACAATGGGAGGGGTGTGTGTAATAAGAGAAAGAAAATGTAATGATCTCTGCTCTAGACAGCAGAGGTCAAAACTGATGATGTCTATACCAAATAAATTTAACAACCTTGCTATGTCTGGCACTATGGTGCTACACCACAACAGTACCTAAAGCAATCAGTTTAAATAAGATGCCAAAATTGTAAGAGATTTCTAATTTTCTTGGAATATAAACCCGTTTTCTTTGGAAGGAGCAGCAGCCAAGCCCCATTAGTCTCGGGCCTCCTCTCAAGGTTTATTTTACCTCATTTGCAGTTATGAAGGCCCCTCCCCATGCCCCAGGGTTTCTGACCTTAGTTCCTTGCATTACCTTTTTGACCATGGTTGTCTCAGATGAATCAAGTTTTGCTCTCTTGGTATCAGGTCCATCTTCTACTCCTTGACCAACTTTAGCAATTTTTGTTTTCTCTCTAGAGAACAAGGAAGCAAGTCAAGTTTGAGACAAGTCACAATACTGGAATGTGAATTTTAAAAATGGTATCAGCTCATAGCAAGGTTGTTAAATTTATTTTCCAAGATGGTCAGTACTGTTACATAGAAAAAAACCTTGTCTCAAAAACTAAAGAGCCAAACCTAATTCCTCCTTCTCCCGTGGGAATCTCATGCTAGAATAATAGCCCAGCCTCCTTTTGTTATAACCCTTCAATGTATGGCACTCCTAGAACCAGATCTTTCTAAAGCTTTTGTGTGGCTAAGACAGAAGAAAATGTTGAGAACTTGTTTGTCCCTTTCAAAGTTTCTTTCTTTTCTTTTTTCGTTTTGTTTTGAAGACAGAATTTCTCTTTGTCCTGAAACTCACTCTGTAGACCAGGCTGGCCTTGAACTCAAAGATTAACCTGCCTCTGCCTCCCAAGTGCTGGAACTGAAGGCATGTGTCATCCCCATCCAGTTCAAAGTTTCATTTTATAGGCAAGAAACTTGTGAATCAGAGAAATGCCAATAACTTGCTAGAGAAGCTAACCAATGAAAGAGTTTAGTAGGGAACTCTGCCTAAACAGGCCTAGGCCTCTCTGTATCATTCATTGGCAAGGTAGGCTTCAGATGCTGAGGGAGGGTAAAAATAGAACAAATAAATGGTAGCCAAATACCCAGCTTATATGTAGTTGTATACTACTCTATAATCTGCCATCTCTCACTTAGTTGTAAATAAAAACCATTGCGGGTCTTGTCACATGAGAATTAAGCTCTACAGTCTCATGTTCAAAATGAGGAAAAAGGTATTGTCTGCTCCCACCACAGCAGGCTCTAGACCTTGGAGCTTTTTCAAGGCAGGCTAAATGTGCCAAAGGACTAACCATTTAAGCAGCAGGTACCCTCTCTACACACAAGCACAAACTAGGGAACAAGTGCTTAAAAACCAAGCTTGCTTTTGAAGGATAGCATATGTGGGTTCCAGCCCTTAAGCTCAAAATACATTTTGCCTGTAACTCTGCCAGCTTTGGGCTTCAGATGATGTCATTGTTTAAGGGTAGGGTCGACGTTTCTCCTAAAATTCTGAACCCACAGATAGGGATGGTAGTGCACACCTTTGATCCTAGCACTAAGGAAGCAGAGGCAGGTAGATCTCTGAGTTGGAAGCCAGCCTGGTCTACAGAAGAGCTCCAAAACAGTCAGAGACCCTGTCTTGAAAAAAATAACAAGAATGTGAACCCACAAAGCACACTAAGTAATTTATTAATCACTTGTTTCAGAATGTTCTAAGTATTGTAGCAAAGCAAGCTACTTAATTAGGGCAGTTCATTTCCTACCATAAATACTATCGCAGCTGTGGAAATGCTCCCTATCACCCTCTCCCCCCAGCACTTACTCTACAAACTCATGCTCTCCAAGATTTGCAAAGGTGTACCCATGGTACCCAAAGACATCTCCTGTGAAGAACTTGATGCTGTTTCTGTGGCAGATCTGGTCAATTTTAACGATGATATCCCTGGAGCAGCAAGTCAGGCACACCTGCAGAGGAACAGGAACTGACTGGTAAGAGCTGAAAACTGTGAATCACTGCCCTGCTGTCTACATAAATCTTAAATTAACTGTCTCTCTGGCAGGTTTAAGACCAGTTTCAACAGGTACAACAGGTTCTTTGGGTGCTGTGATTAAAAGGCAAAAGAGAAGTTGCAGGTTTCTGGGTGTAGAAAATGTAAATGATATGATGGCCACTTTTGACAACTAAGAGGATTTGGCTGGAAAGTGAAACCGCTGGAGAAATCTGTTCCCTTAATCCAGGAACATATAAACTACACTTCAAAGTTCTTGTGAGACAACAATTTCAAAGTAATCTAAACTATTATCTAACCTGTTAAAAATCAAGTAAGTTCTGATGGCAAGTAAAACCAGTTTTTTAACAGACCCAAAGGTCATGATGTTTGAGGAAAAGCCTTCCAACATACACATGAACTTTTGTTTTGTTTTTAAAGTATTTCATTTATTTCTTGAGACAAAGTTCTCTCAATGTAGCCTTACTGGCCTGGAACTCATTCTTGTAGACCAGTCCATCCCCTTACCTCCCAAGCATTAGGACTAAAGATAGGCACACACTACCACAACTGGCTATTTTATTTATTATGTGTGTGACCAGATATGGTGGTGAAAGACTGTAATCCCAAGACCAGAGAGGCAGAGGCAGCCAGATCTCTGTGAGGCCAGCCTGGTCTATAGAGTGAGTTCTAGGACAGCTAGGGCTCTGTAGAGAGACCTGCCTCAAATGTCACATGCACTGACATAGAATTTAGCTTTTCCTTTCACCGCTGCAGAGCCTTAACATTAACAGTAGATGAAGGTGGATATAGCTCATTTGGCTTACCATGGCAGTTATTCTGTCAAGTCCATCCATAGCCAAAGTGGTTGTGTAAAAAAAGGCAGGCACATCAAGATCTAATAGATGGTTGTCGGTTAACTTTAATTTTTAAGTCAAAGTCAGCCAGACATGATGGTGCATGCCTTTAATCCCAGCACTTGAGAGGCAGAGGCAGGTAGATCTTAAGAGTCAGGCTGTAGGACAGTGAGGACTGCAGAGGAACCCTGCTCAGACACCAGAGTCTCTATGTAGTCCAGGCTGGCCTCAAGCTCGTTTTTGAGCTCCTATTCCTCCTACCTCCATCTGCCAAATGTTGAGATTATAGGCATGCGCCACCAAGCTTGGCATGCTTGGCTAGGTATGCTCTTTCTTAACACAAAACACAAGCTGCAGCTTGATATTTCTAACAAATTAGTGCAGCTGGCAACAAAATTAATCAACGACTTAAGTTTTCAGAACACATGAGCAAAGACTCTGAAGGAAGATAAAATACTAATGCTGAAACCTAGTCTGGGGGAACATAAGCCCAGACAGAGAAGCAGCCAGTAGACAGCAGGCACCTCACAAACAACCACAATAGGTCCAACAGACTGGACCTACACAGAAACATTTTTCATGTGTTAAGCCTAAAGAACAGAAGCTTATAAATGTACATGAGAGGAAAGCTCCAAGTGTGTGGTTTGTCTAGTACACCGACAGACAATCTTGCTATGAAGTCCTGGCTGGCCTCAAGCCAGGAGGAGACCTCCTTCCTGCCTCTTCTCCCAAACACTGGGGTTTACAGGTGTGAATCCACACTGAGCTTCCACTAACTACTTAAACTCACTGACTCTTCCAAAGGCTTAACACTAAGGGACTTACCGCATCAAACTGCGTGAAGAATGCTTCTGGCTTCTTCTCTACATCCTCAGTATCCACCTTTACATCCACCATAGGGTTGAGATTCTGGGCTCGTTCCAAAGAGGCCTCGGCCCTATTTCGGCCCACAGACCCCGTCCGAATCAAGAACTGAGCTCCAGGATCTTCTGGAGATACCTAGGAAAAAATTTTCTCCTTAATTCTTGAATCTTTCTGGAATATAAATTTCAAAGACACTGAGCAAATAAGGATGCTAAGATTCCTATAGAAATCTGCCTAAGCTGGGTATGGTGACATGTCTTTAATTCTAGCAGGGACAGGTGATCTCTGTGACTTGGAGCCCAGCCTGATCTACTAAAAGTCCAGGAGAGCTGGGGCTGTTACAGAGAAACTGTCTTAAACCAAAAAGGAGAGAGAGGAAGAGAGAAAGTGATCAAGAGACAGAGAACATTGGTCATAATGATGTGTGCTTTTAATACTGGTGCTTGAGAAGCAGAAGCACAAGATTTCTGAGTTTGAGGCCAGCCTTGTTTGCCAAGTACCAGGACGGGCAGGTGTGTGCTAGCAGCCAAACTTGTCAATGTGTAAGAATGCCCCAGAGGTACTTTGGAAAACTGGAAGGAGTCACCGAAAGCACCTGAGGCAGGGCAGGGTCAAAGTGGCCGAGGAAAGACCAGAAGGAGCCTGTGGTGAAGGTACAGCCCAGCTGCCACAGAGATGCCAGTACCAAGGACTGTGGGAGTGGTGGAATAGAACCTCACCATCTTTGAAGCCCAGAAGATCCTGAGTCAAAGAAATCTGATGCCGAGCTCTACACTGCTGGACTTTTGTTTTGTTGTGACTACTCAGGTTTTCAGAAGCATTCACCTTTCTTTTCACTCACTCACTCACTCACTCACTCACTCACTCACTCACTCACTCATTCATTCATTCACTTACTTACTTACTTATTTATTTATTTTTAGAGTTTAGCTGGAGCACATACCTGAACAACTTTCGGTACTTCAGAGAAACCTTAAAAGGTATTTTCAAAGTTTAAAGACATTGAACTTTTAAAAAGTTCGGATGTTTTGCAGTATAATATTAACACTGTATTGGGGACAAATTAGAAAGGAAAAGTTACAGCTGAACAGCAATGCTAGTTTAATTTTGGTTTTTTTGTTGTTGTTGTTTTTTTCAACGTCACAAAGCTAGAATTATTTGGGGAGAGAAGTTCAAAATGAGAAAATGCCTTTATCAGATTGCCTACAGGCAAGTCTATGAGAACATTTTCTTGACTAGTGATTGATGTAGAAAGGCCCATCTCACTGTGGGTGGTAACAACCCTGGGCAAGTAGTCCTAGATTGTCTATAAAAGTAAGCAACGCTCCCTAAGACTTGTTTCAGTTTCTGCCCATGAGTTCCTGGCCTGAGTTTCTTCAGTCATAGAGTGTGACCTGAGAGTTCCAAGCCGAAATAAAATGTTTTCTTCCCAAGTTGCTTTTGGTCACAGTGTTAATTACAGCAACAGAAATTCTAAGACTCCTGCTCGCCTTCCTTGAGGCTTTAACATGGGATGGTTAACTTTAAAACTGGCCATTGATGGTTAAACAGCACCCCCTTGTGTTTACAACAGAAATTTTTCCAAAGTCTCACATCTCTACTTAAATTTGTTCTGACATTTTTGTGTGTGTGGTTTTTTTGTTGTTGTAGTTGTTTTTCAAAACAGGGTTTCTCACAATGCCTGGTTTAAATTTGTTCAAATTTTTAATTGATAATGAAACAACTGGTTACTAGTACTCAGTAGTAAAGTGCTTACCTAGCACACACAAGACCCTAAACCTGACCTCCCTGAATTGGAGGAACACCCACCCACACACACACCATCCCAGTGGAGGAGTGGAGACAAGCAGAGAAATTGACATCATTATTAAAGGTAGATGTCGGGGGATGGGTGTCCTCAAAGACCAGGATTACTAGCAAGCAGACTCCATAAGTCCATATCACTCAAAAACATCTAACTTAGCAAATGACTTTATCATCTCACCAAAACTTGTAAGTCATCTTCCCATCACCACCACCCCAATCACCTACCGACTATCTAAAGCACACATTCTTCCTTAGTATCAAGAAATGGTCCAATTTTTCAGACCAATGCTCTACCCATGTCATGTTTTTAAGTCACACATCCTGTTCTTCAGGGATCATTCCCTAATGCGAGGCTGGAATTCGTGATTAAGGGCAATGCCCTTGACCATTCAGGATAGATTCAAATCCTCAATTCAAATCTCAGTTCAACCACTGACTGTCATCACCTCTAAGTACAGAAACGCGATACAGATGTTTATCATTCAACAGTAACACCTACAACATAATGTTCTGATTCTCTGAGCCCTCAGATCCTGATTCTTCTCTTCCCTTAATAAAACATTCTAGTCCCCGTAAGGCCCTAAGATACAGCTATGTGTAAGAGTCTATCTCAGGGCCATTCACTTCACTATGAAGAATTCCATAAATCAACTCACTGACTACCGTATAGCCAAGTCCACAATTCCACAGACTTCTAAACTATTTTGCACCATTGCCTCCCAAGGGTGTTCTTAGGGAGACTGCAGGAGGCAAAGCATTATGGACTGTTAGATTTATCTGATAAGCTGACAGCATTAGACTACAGGAGGTCCATTAGAAACTATACCTAACTCTAACCACAGAGTGCTTTTATATTATCACTGCCTGGATTCTCTACAGTGTAGCTGCGGTTGAGGACCACTGCTTTAAGAGAGAAGGCCCTATGACCCTCCAATTGTGCCTCCCAAGACAGGGCAGCCCTGGGCACTCTTCTGACTTGGCATCAGAACATCAACACCCTTTTATATTTATATTATATAAATGGAAATCCCATTTATATTTTAGATACCAAGAGCTAACAGTTACAGTGTCTTGGTGGCAGGTGTACCAATTCTCCTCTGGATGTGCTCCTGCCTTCAGAGGGCACTGTAGTCTTAGCTATGCTCTCTGTGGTGACCACTTGTTATTTCCTTTCAATTTTAAATGCTTACTGTCTGAGAGTTTTGATATGTACCTGAGGATGGCTTTAAACCTGTCGCTGCTTCTTCAGTACTGGGATTACAGGTATGACCCACCATACCACTCTCCCCTAAGGCTTAACTTAAAAATCAATTTTTAGGTGGGGATGTAGTCCAGTTGGCATAGTATTTACCTAGCAAGTATGAAGCCCTGGGTTTGAACTCCAATATTTCATTGAGTATGGTAACTCATGTCTGTAATATCACTGAAGGTTTGTAATAATATCACTGAAGAAGTGGGGGCAAGATCAGAAGTTCAAGACCACCTTCAGCTGAAGTTTAAGGTGAAATCCTTAACTGAAATCCTACCTCATTAACAAAACTGCCAGGAGCAATGATGTATTCCTTTAATCTCAGCACTATGGAGGCAGAAGCAGGTTGATCCCTTGTCTGACATCAGCTTGATCTACATACAAAGTTCTAAGCCAGCCCCTACATAGATAGCCTTAAAAGATGCCTGGTATGGTATGGTGAAGCAGGCCTTTAATACCAGCACTAAGGAGGCAGAGGGCTGGTCTAATAGAGAGAACTTGTCTCAAAACAAACAAAAGAAATTGTGGCTGTGACACTAAGTGAAGCCCATGTTTCTCTTCATATTATAGTAAAAAGTTCTACATTCCTGAGACAATGTCTCGTGCAGCTTTGAAGCTACCCTAGAAGTTCCAAGGCAGCCTGAACTGAACTATACAGTGAGCTTCTGCCTCAAATGACCAAGAAGTAAGCAAATAGACAAAAAATTATTACAAAACCTACATGTCACTGAGGCTCAAAAACGTGTAAAGATACACACTTTCACCCTCAAGGAAAGACAGGCTAGAGAAAGCTTCAACCAAGAGCTGCTACTGAATGCACACTGTTCTCTGTGTAAACAAACCTTCTCTCTGATTCAGTATTTCTCAAAGTAATGTTAGCGAACCATCTATATCAAGGTTTTCTTTTGAGAGTCTCACTTATGTAGCAAAAGTTAGGCTTGAACTTGCAAGCCCACCTCAAATGTGTCACCACATAGAACTTTTAAATGTACCCATTCCTGAACCACCCTAGACCCGACTCTGCAGCTCAAAGTGAAGGCTTCACATAAGTGCCACTGAGCCTGCATTGGCACTGCAGCACACACAGCACTGCATCCTGAGGGGAGACAGGGCGAGCAGAGGGATATATACCTGTTCGTGATCCAGCATGGTTAGTCCTTTCACTCCCGCCAGGATAAGATTCTTGGCAATTTCAGCCCCAAGTCCTTTCATGCCGACAATCAGCACCCGGGAAGCTCGAAGGCTGTAAGACATATGCTATGTTAGCTTGATGACCCCAAATCATGGGGCTTTGCTCAAAAACAGAACAAAACAAAACTTTATTCTCATTACATATACTGAAGCACCACTCAATCTTCCAAACATTACTTCTTTACTGAGCACCTACCATAACACGCACCCTCTCTACAGTGTAAAACAGCAGTCAATAAGGCAGCTCTTCAAACATAAGACTTCAAGAGTCTTAGGAGGTTGTGGATATAGCTCAGGTGGCAGAATTTTGCCTTCCACATGAGGTCCTGCATGTATCCCAAGACCCACAAAAGATAAAAAGAGGACAAAGGAAGATTAGAATTTTAAACTGTACAGTGATACTGATGAAAACCTTTCAGACCAAGCAGAGGCAGGAAGAGGCAGGAAAAGATCTCCAGAAGTTCAAGTCCAGACTAGATTATAGAGACTGTGTCTCAACAACAAAAAGGAAGCTGGATGTGCTTTTTAATCAAAAGGAAATAAACAACAAAGCAACATAGAAATAGTTGAAAAGAAAGCGTTCCAACTATAGAAAACTAAACCTGTAAACACACAAGCTCAGGAAAGGGATGCTTGGCTTACCATGTTTCAGTTACAGTAAGAACACAGGCCACAAAGCAGTGCACAAAGAACATATGCCAGGCCTGAGAATGAGGGGCATGGCATGAGGACTTGGTGGGTATTAAAAGGGGGTTCTGTACTGAGTTCTAAGCCATATGATAAGATGATGTCACAGTTAACTGAAGACTGGGGTGGTTATGTGTGTACCCACTCAAGAAGTAGTGAAAAAAGTGTATTTACTATAGAACTGGGGACTCAACTCAGGCTCTTGCATAGAAGGCAAGTGCTTTACCAATAAAGTATAACCCTAGGTGGGCAGGAGCAGAATTTATCTGGAGCACCCAGCAAAACACACAGCATGAAAGTGTGCTCAAGAGCAAGAAGGTGTGGGGACACCTACAATCCCCGCACTGAGGAGGTGAAAAGGATGAGGGAGTGGTTTCAATCATTCCTGGCTACACAGTACGTTTGAGACCAGCCATGAGACCAGCCAGAGCATAACAAAAACAGTGGGGGGATTGAAAAGGAGGCAAAAAGAAGAAGAAGAAGAAGAAGAAGAAGAAGAAGAAGAAGAAGAAGAAGAAGAAGAAGAAGAAGAAGAAGAAGAAGAAGAAGAAAAAAGTAACTCAGTGGAGAGGCAGGGTTGTTTCACAGCATCCTGAAAGTCCTGATCGACAAATATCTAAAGTCAGAATTTATCAAGTCTGGGAAGGCAATTGAGACCTTGCTTCTGTAATGTTGGACAAAGCCCTAAGGACCAGGCAGTGCAGTCCATCACAGCCAGACTCAAAGCTTCTAGCAACCCCAGTGCTGTTGTTCTGGGTCTGCCACAAAGTACAACAGCTCTGTCCAAGTGCCAGCACCTGGAGAACACCAGGGGCTCTTCTGCAAAATTCTGATTTTGAGTGCTTACACCGAATTATATTTAGGAACCTTTAATAAGCACAGTGGCCATGAGAGTACTGGGTACATCCCTACAATCCCAGTACTCAAGAGCCTAAAGTAGAAAGACTAAGAGTTTGAAGCCAGCCTGGGTTATAGCACTATATTATTATAAAGCTAAAAACAAAAACAAAGCTGGATGTGGTGGGGAGCATTCTATAATCCCAAGCACTTGAACCAGAAACTCCAGGTCATCCTTTGCTTGCTGCAAGTCAGCCTGAGAGTTTATAAGCAAACAAACAAACAAATAAATAAGATTTCTTTCTTTCTTATGTATACAGTGTTCTGTCTGCAAGTATTCCTGCACACCAGAAGAGGGCATCAATCTCATTACAGATGGTTGTGAGCCACCATGTGGTTGCTGAGAATTTTACTCAGAACTCCTGGAAGAGCCAGTGCTCTTAATCCTTGAGCCATCATCTCTCCAGTGCCCTTTGAAAGTCTTTTATATATATATATATATGAACATATATATATATATATGAAAGCTAACTTTATGGCTATGTAGTAGGAATGAATACTCTCAAAAGGATAATCTAAGAAGTTATTATTTAGCTGGGCGTGGTGATGCTCACCTTTAATCCCAGCACTGGGAAGGCAGAGGCAGTTTGATCTCTGTGAATTCGACATCAGCAGGGACTACAGAACAAGAACCGAGAGAGCCAGGACTAGACAGAGAAAAATTCTGTCTTGAAAAACAAAAACCAAGGCTGCAGAGATGGCTCAGCAGTTAAGAGCACTGACTGCTTTTCCAGAGGACCCAGCTTCAATTCTCAGCACCCACATGCAGCTCACAACTGTCTGAAACTTCAGTTCCAGGAGAACTGACACCCTCACACAGGCAAAACACCAATGCACATGAAATAAAATAAATTACTTTTAAAAAAAGGAAAAAACAGAAGAAAGAGGGTGAATAAATGCAGGCACATAACTGCAAATGTAAACCATCTTTGATATCAAACTGAGTTTCAGGCATGTCAGGACCACGAACAAAAGCATCCACTAGATTTTAGAGTAATACCTGGCATGTAAAAAATGCTCCATGGGTATTGACAGACTTACTGAATTCTTCAACCCCCACCACCTTCATTATAAAGCCTGGCTAGTCATACATTTGAATCTGGAATTTCAGTACCTACTCTCCAAAGAATTCAAATTTGGTCTCATGCATCCTGCGTTGCCCTAAAACTATATAGCAGAGGACAGCCTTGAACTTTGACCCTCCTGCCTCCTGCCTCTTATCTCCAGTGCACTGACAGGTGTTCATCATCTTGTCCAGTATATGTGTTACTAGAATCAAACTCAGGGCTTGCAAGAAAGGCAATCAGCTGAGTTGATTGAATTACATTCCTAACTGATAAAATCTACAGCTCACTTTTAGTCGCTCAGAACTTATTTCCTAATATTATATCAGATTACTAACCACCAAGCATGCCCTCAGTTTTTAAAATCTAAACATTCCACATCCCTTAAATACACATCTATTCCTACTCAGGCTCCCTCACCCCAATGGCATTTCCTCAGATCCCACAGTAGGGTAGTTAATATTCCCTGTTAACTTGATTAGATTTAGAATCACGGTGTACACACAGCTCTGAGTAGTATGTTCTACGACAGTGTTCACAGAAAGGTTCACTGGGCCAGGCCATGATGGTAACACACACCTTTTGATTCGAGGATGGACGAACAGATGGAAGGAAGGAAAATTGGTTAGCTCAATATAAGAGGGTAGACCTACCCTGACTGACACCATCAATGGAATGGATCCATATTCACTTAAAAAGAGAGACAGCAAACTGGCTCTGGTTCCACAAACAAAAATGCTTGCTTGCTACCTGATAATACAAGCCTGAGGACATGAATTCTCAAGCCATGAAAAGTTAGTAGAGAACCAAGTCCACAAAATTGCCCTGTAACCTCCATGCATACATGCCAAAATATGTAACCCCAAAGACATTGAATAATAAATAAAATTCCCAGCACTCAAGAGGCAACAGCAGGTAGATCTCTGTGAGTTCAAGACCAGCCTGGTCTGTGGAGCTGGCTGTTTCAAAGCAAACAAAAGAACCAAGTTGAAGAGGACGGTGGGGAGCAGAGTACTGATTACTCACCTCTTCCCTGACTAGCTTCAGTACAACCCTGTTGCCTGGCTTTCTTACCATGTCTGACTGTACCCTCAAAATAAATCATAACGACGAGAAAGCATTAACACACAGGCCTTTCTTTTTAAATTTTACTGAATTGTTTAGTGTGGGTGTATGACATGGCCATTATGTGGAGGCCAAGGGAAACTCAGAGGAGTCCATTCTGCTCTTCTATTAGGTGGGTCCCTGAGACTGAAACCATGCTGTCAGGCTTTGCAGCAAATGCCTTTACCTGCCAAGACCACTTGCTGGTCCTAGGAGCTTTTCCTCCCATGGCACACTCAAGAAAAAACTGACCTGTCCAGAACTTTCCTTGTGGCAGCAACATTAAAGGTCTCTGACAGGCCTAATGGAACAGGCTTGTCATCCCAGCTGCTCAGGAGGATCAAAAGTACAGAGTGAAGCTACCTGGGAGAGATGGCTCATACCTGTAATCCCAGCACATCAAAGGAAGTTCCAGACTAGTTTGTTTTAGAGTAAGATCCTGTCTCAAAACACACACACCAAACCAAGAACACTAAATGGAGGGCTGTTATGTACAATATACAAAAAGAAAAAGGTTCTGACCAGTGTCCGGTAACTGTAGGGCTTCTCTTTCTCCCCACTACACAACCATGCCAACATAGCTCCTCAGAATGAGTGGTCTGGAACTGTTCACTTTATTCAAGCAGCAATCCAAAATGAGTATCATATTTTTAATCTTAACCACACTCGCCAGGGCCCCAGAGACTATAGCTTACTTATGGCTCAATTATATGAAAGAGCTTAAAACACTAACTGGAACATAGTCAGCACTTAATGAAGTAGCTATTATTCATAATCTCTGAAGCGGCAATTTCCCTTCTAGGAATCAATGAACATAAGCATAAAAATTATAAGGAAGCTTTTATAGTGGCAACACTACTGTAGCCAATGAAGTTTGTTTGAAGTACAATTATTTTGAGTTGAAAAAACTATGCACAACATACACAAAAATGTGGTTCATCCACCTTCTTCCACTTGGCCAAACCATACCCTAGCCTATGCAACCATCATTTCACTCATAAAACTCAACAGGACCCAGGAATAATCAAGCAAGTATTTTAGTAATGTAGGAAATTGAAGCAGAATGATAATAACTTGAGCCCAGGAAGACCAAAGCAAGACCCTGTTTCTTTCTTTAAAAAATAAAATAATTTATTATTTATTTTGTTATATTTGTATGTGTATGTGCATGTAGGTACACAGGAACTACAGGATCTTGAAGTTGCAGGAAGTTGTGAGCTTTCATATGGGTATCAAGAACCAAATTCCAGTCTCCTGAGAGAGCATAAGTGTTCTTAACTGAGCCACCACAACCTGGCCCTGTTTCTTAAAAGTACAGAAACAAAGGAGCTGTGGCTCTAGCTCAGTTGGCAGAGTACTTGCCTAGCTTGCACAAAACACTGGATTCCACCCCCAGCACAGCATAAATGGGGTGTGTGGCACACACTTGAAACTCAAGCACTCCAGAGAGAGAAGTGGAAGCCAGGAGTATCACAAGTTCAAGGTGATGAAACCAAAGGTAAACCCAAGCTGGGTTACAGGAGACTCCGTTCAAATACATTTGGCTTTCCTGCCTCCATTTGTCCCTTACAACCTATTGTCCTACTGATCAGCCCAGACAGACTTCTTACAATGTGAGCTACATCTTATCACACTGTTCAATTATTTAAGTGGTCTCTCTGCAAGCTCCTTACTAGAAATCCAGTCTTGTGGGTCCTCTCATAGTTCATTCTACATACATACCCCCCTCCCCCAACCTAGTAAGCCAAACCAGTTTCCCTTGACAGGAACTAAGGCCTCTTCCAACAAAGAACTTTGGCAAAGGATCCTATTTGCCCCACTCTAAGTTTAAACAAATGACCCATTCATTAGGTAGCAAAGTCCTACTCTCCTAGAAGCCCATGACCTTCTAAGCTTTGTGGGGTGTTTTTCTATTTTTAGGAAGGCAAGGTGGGATTGAGATTATGGGCATGAGCTACTGAGCCCATTTTTATGCAGTGATAAAGAGGAAACCTGGCCTATGTATGTGCCAAGCAAACACTCAACTGAACTATAAGCCCAGCTAACACTGGTTGCTTTATCAACCCATGAGAAAAGTCTGAAATACTATGTTTAAGTGACTTGCTCAAGACAAGGCACAGAACAATTCAGATCAAACTTCAATGACAAAACATAAAGCCTTATGCTTTATAACTACGTAAAGTTACTGAAATCCTCAGAGAAAAAGCTTAATAAGACAGAAATTCCTTGCTTTGTGTTTGATACAGTCTCATGTAGCCCAGGCTGACCCTGAAGTCCTGGCCCTCCTTCAGCCATCTTGGAAGCACTGGGATTATAAATATGCCCACTACACTTATAAGCCAGCACTCGTAGCACTGAGCAAGAAGTTTGATGACAGCCTGAGCTGGGATGAAACCCTAACTCAAAGGAGAAAAGTATTTGCTGGGATAGGCTGGGAGGCTGGATTGTTAGTAACACCCAAACCTAGCACTGAAACTAACTGTTCTTAAGACCTCTTGGGGATGTCAGTGGTTCAATACTTTCCCTTCTTTTGTTGCTGGTTATTCAGACTTGTCTAATAATAGAGGAGTTGTTATGCTCTCATTTACTTAAATCTCATAAAGTGGATTCATTCACTTTTTCTGCAAAGATTTTATGTGTCTGTGTGTTAACATCTGAGGGTGTGTATGCGCAACACAAGTGTGCAGTGGTGTTCACAGAGACCAGAAGAGGATGTCAGATTCCCTGGAACCAGTTACACATCGTTGTAAGTCATCATGTGGATGGGAAGAGACAAATCTGAGGCTACTCCAAGAGTAGCCAGTGCCCTCAACCGATGATCCACCTCTCCAGCTCCCATCCCACCTCCCCCCCCTTTTTTTTTTTAAAGTGAGGGTCTCACTATGTAGCCCTGGCTGGCCTAGAAGTCACACAATATGGACCAGCTGGCCTCAAGCTTACTGGGAAGAAAGGTGTATCCCACCATGCCAAGGCTAGCCTTGAACTTCTGATCTTCCTTTATCGACTTATCGAGTGCTAAAATTATAGGCACTCATCCACACATCTAGTTTATATGGCAGCTCCCTCCCTCCTCAACCTCCTGGGCACTGAGATAAAAGTGTGAGCTACCGAATCAATATAGAGTTCTCTGGTTTCACTGGCGTGTATTTATGCAGCCCTAGCCTGCCTCGGACATGATTAAAGGCTTGTTACCACCATGCATCCCTGGCAGTATTTTTCATTTTTGAGGTGAGGCGTAGCTATATAGCATAGAATGGCATCAAACTCCCTATGTGCTGCAGCCTAGCTTTGACCCTACTCCTCCATCCTCAGACTCCAAAGTGCTGGAATTTCGGGTGTGTGCCACTACCCTGGAGCCTTATTATTTATGAATACTGTCCTAAGTCTCCATCAGAACATAAGCTTCAAGTGGGAAAGGAGCCTATCTTATTCAATTAAAAAATGCTCAGGGAGTCCAAACACAAGTAAAGTGCTTGTCTTGAAGATCTGGAGGAAGCCTGGCCACCTGAATTCAAACCTGAGAATCCAGATAAAGGTCTGACTGCACAAAATTTTCTTTGGCACCCACACCACGGAACACATACACATAAACAAATGCATACAATTCTAAAACTTCTTTTAAAAAAAAAATGCTTAGAAAGCCAAGGTGTGGGGATGCAATGCATGTATCCTAGCACTTGGGAAGCTAAGTAGGAGAACCTCTTTTAAGTTCAATGCCAGCCTGGGTTATAAAAACAAGAATTTGTTTTGCTGACAAGATCTCACTGTGTAGCCCTGGCTGTCCTGGAATTATAGAGCCCGGGCTGGCCTCGAACTCACAACCACTGGCTTCGGTCTCCAGAGAGCCGGAATTAAAGATGTGGGAAAAACCATGCCCGGTAATAATAATCGTAATAACAACAACTTGTAAAAGAGAAAGAAGCCACCCGTGAATACGCAACTACTCTAATCCCAGCACTCACTCGTTCCCAAACTCTCCCCAGGAGGAGAACCTGTGGGGTTTGCCAGGTCTTCACGGAATGGAAGTTAATGAGCTCAGCCTGTCCTCACCCTTTGCACGCACGCATGCCCGCCCCTCTTACGCTCTAAAACTGGCGGGGGTGGAGGGGGGAACCTCGAGTTCGAATCCTCCCTCTTCCCCACCTCCCCCGAAGATGCTCAAAGCACCACCAGGGGGACCTCTCCATCTCCCTTAACTTTCCAGAAACATCCTCCACGCGTCCTTTCGGAGTCACTAGGGAACCCAGGTGCATCCATCCCAGCACGGCTTTACAAACAGGCCCCACCCGTTCCCTCAGGACCCGCACGCCGGCCTAGGCCTGCCGCGCCCCTCACCGCTTCTGGGCTTCCAGACCCCACAGGCGTATCTGCCGGTCATACTGAGCCGCCTCCTCCTCGCTGATGCCACCGCTGCTGGTTTCTTCCTTCTCCACCATGGCGCCGGCTTTTACCTCACCCGCTCCCGCTCTCGCCAACCGCCTGCAGAAGAACCCTGCTCGCCAGGCAGCGTCTGCGCCTGCGCGGATAGCTGCGCCTGCGCAGTGGCCGCTCCCAGCCTTCCCAGGGACCACGTGGGTTTCCCCAGGCTCCAAAGCCTGATAGTTGCCGGGGATCACGTGGGGGAGACGCCAATCAATCCCGGAGAGGGAAAAAGGAAAAAAAAAAAAGTGGCGGGCGTTTTGGCTCCGCGGGGATGTCCACGTGGTCCTTCGTGAAGCCGTGCATGTCTTTACTGAGCTCTCGCGGCGGTTTCAGCGTCGATGGTATGAAAACAATAAATTAATAAATAATAAAGTGAATAAAATAACGACCTGCCCTCGGGAAAACTAAAGAAAAACAGGGCAGAAGAAAGACTTTCTTCTTGGAGGTGGGTGGGAATGGAAAGTGACGTCCCAGCTCTTTCCCGATACTAAAATCAGTAGATCCTCAAATCTCACATAAAATGCAGTACTAAAATTGGACATGGTAGACCACGCCTGTGATCTTAGCTTTTGGACGAAAGAATGGAAGTGAATCAAAAGTTCAAGGCCAGCATGAGATCCTGTTAGCAAACAAGTGCAAACCTGCATTTAAGGCCACAATGCCTATAACCCCAACATTTAGGAGGCAGGAGAATTACTATGAGTTAAATTCTGCTTCTTTAACAAACAGGCCAAGGTCATACCTCCCTTTAATTCTAGCATTTAGGAGTCAGAGGCAAGTGGACATCTGAATTCTAGACCAGTCTGGTACACATACTGATTCCAGGCCAGGCAGGACTTCATAGTTAGACCCTGTTTCAAAACAAACAGGGACTTAAGAGATGGGTCAATAAAGTGATTGCCCAGCAAGCGATGAGTGTTGTAGGTATTCACCAGAGAAGACTGCTTAGACATGGGTTTAAGTGGAGAGAAAGTCTTTATTAGCTGGCCAGCAGCGACACTGGGTGTTTGGAATCCCCCAGTAGCCCCAAACCTTTTTCAGGGTAAACAAAAAACAATGTTGTAGATTGTATGTTTGGCAAATTACTGGGTTGACATACTTCAGTTAACAAGAACGGTTAGCCAGAAACAAAACTACATAAGCTAATAAAAATCAAGGTTAGTACTTTTTGAGACTTTCCTAGAACTATATGGACTTTAATGGATTAGGTCTTTATTTTTCTTTTGGCAGGTGTTGTTGACTATGTGCTGAGTTTTCTGAGTTTTCTTTTTCTTTCTTTAAGAGGTTCTTTCTTTTTTTTAGATTTATTTACTTATGTATATGGGCACTCTGTCTTCATGTACACCAGGAGGCATCTGATCCCCCTATAAATGGTTGTGAGCCACCATGTGGTTTCTGGGGAATTGAACTCAGGACCTCTGGAAGAGTTGTCAACTGCTCTCAACCTCTGAGCCATCTCTCCAATCCTGTTCTGAGTTTTCTATGTACTGAGTTTTGCAGCCTGAATAGTACTTCCAGCATGGAGCCAGTTGTGCTAAGGTCTGGGACTCTTCTTACAGAAGGATCTGAGTTTGCTCTCTAGAGCCCTGCTTTTGTTTTTTGTTGTTTGTTTGTTTGTTTGTTTGTTTTTTAAAGGAGTTTTCTAATCCCAACACTGAGGGGGTAGAAACCAAAAGATCCCTGGGCATTGCTTACAAGACTGGCACCGGAAGTTGTCCCCTGACCTCCACTGTCACACTGTCACACTGATGAGCTCTCACACGCATATACATATCACACACACAAAATTTTAAATGTTAACATCCCTCCAACCAACGCTTATGAAAGTAATACTAATTTAATGTATTGGTCCAAACACACACACACACACACACACACACACACACACACACACACACACACAGAGCCATGAAAGTTGGACAGTGATTTGTTGGGAGGGGAAAGGGATAGAAGAGGATAATTGGGGTTGGGGAATATGGCCAAATTACATTATGTATATGCATGACATTGTCAAAGAATAAACAAATTAGAAATACATAATTTTCCAGGTGATGGTAGCACGTGCTTTTAACCTCAACACTTGGGAGGCAGAAGGAAGTGGATCTCTGTGAGTCTGAGGCCAGCCCGATCTACACAGTGAGTTCCAGGACAGCCTGAGCTGTTTGTTACACAGAGAAACCCTGTCTTGAAAAACAAAACACACAAAGGAAACATAATTTACAAAGTAGTTGTGGTGGCTTAGTTAATAGAGTGATGTTTAGCATACAAAAAGCCCTAGATTGGATTTCAAGCACAATATGAAACTGGACATGCTTGGGATACACCTGGAATCCCAGCGTTTTGTAAATCCAACAAAGCGGATTCAAAGGGATTAGAAATTCAAAGCCATTGTCAACCACATACACAGAGTTTCAGCTAGTGAGAAAGTTCAGTGAATAAAGGCAGCTGCCACCAAGCTTCATAGCTTGAGTTTAATCAACAGGACCCAAATAATAAAAGGAGAGAACCAGCTCCTCAAATTTGTCATCTAGCCTGTGGTAACATGCAAGCAAATGCATGCACATAAATAAATAAAGCAAATGTAATAAAATAATTGTAAAGGCCTGGTGGTGTTGGCAGTGGCCGTGGAATACTCCTTTAATCCCACTACTCAGGAGGCAGAGGCAGGCATATCTCTGAGTTTGGCATTGCTACACACAGAAACCCTGTCTCAAAACAAAATAAATGATTTATGGAGGGAAGACTGATGTGGGAATGTCTTTCTGTATGTTGTGAATATCACTCTTTAAATAAAGGAGCTGTTTTGGCCCATGACAGGCACCATAGAAGAAGTAGGTGGAGAATCAGAATAAGTAGGAAAGGAAGGGCGGAGTCAGAGACAGAACAAGCCAGGCCTCCAAAGAAGAAGCTTGTAAGGAACACAGATGAGCCACGGGCCACATGGCAGGACAGATTAATGGAAATGGGTTGAGTTAAGATGTAAGAGCTAGCTAGCAATGTGCCTAAGCAGCAGGAGTCTGGGGCTGCAGGTCTGTGGGTCTGGACCTCTGGCGCCCGGGGCCAAGAAATCTTATTGTAAAGGAAGGCAGTTTGCCTCCTGAGTGTTGAGATTCAAGGCCTGTGCCATCATCACCTGGCAAATAAAATATTTTTTTAAAAGAAATAGAGCGACTGCGTTGGTTAATTTTCATTGCCTGCTTGATAAGATGAGAATATCACCTAGGAAACAAACCTCTGGCATATTGGTGAGAGTTTCCGGTCGAGGTTAATTGCCAGCAGCATCACAGGGACTTCCCAGACTGGAAAAAACAAGCTGAGCACCAGCACTCACTCTGCTTTCCCACTGCAGATGTCACGTGACCAGCAGCCATACATACACTTGTGCTTCCAAACCTGCACCACACAATGGAAGGTCCCCTCAAAGTGTGGGTCAGAATAAACCCATCCATAAACTGCTTTCATTAGGTCCTCTGTTACAAAGAGGAGAAAGGAAAGAGAGCAGTTACCATGGAAACGAATACCAATAGGTCATCTCAAAGATGCTCTGTTGGTTTCATTGCATAGACTCCCGGGGTCAAAGGTTGTTGGAGGCCTTTGTTTTTTGACTATTAATTGTAGCAGTTTAAAACAAGAGTTTTCTGGCTGTTATTTTAAAACTGTTAATCAGAACAGTTGCCAGATGAAGGCTCTGTACCTTAAAGAGGGGGAGAGCAGTTATTCAGTAGCCTAGGCTCCTGGGTATAAAGATTAAATTACCTCCCCCTAGATGACTGCCCCTCACTCACTATGGTGGGAATTCTCAGTCTCACCTGCACGCTAGCATCATCTAAGGAGTTTGGCAGCAGATAGCCTACCAGTCCACCTTTAGAGACTGTGATAAATTGGTCTGGGGTCGAGCTGAGATACTGGGAAATTTACAAAACCTTCCCCTGATGGTTCTGAAATGCAGTCCCTGCAATAAGAGCAGAGAAGTGCTTGGCTCTGGTGGTGTGCTTAATTCTAGCCCTCAGGAGGCAGAGGCAGCCAAATCTCTGGGAATTTGAGGCCAGCCTGGTCTACAGAGCTAAGTTCCAGGATAGCCTAAGCTATCTATTCCTTCATTCCAATTCTGAATCTTTCCTTTGTGTATTAAAAAAACTATAAGAGGTGTCTCAATGGTGGTGCATGCCTTTAACCCCAATACTTACTCAGGTGGCAGAGGCAGAAGGATATCTGAGTTTGAGGCCAGCCTGTTCTACAGAGTGAGTTCCAGAACAGCCAAGGCTTCAAAGAGAAATCCAGTCTCGAAACAAATGAAAACAAATAAACAAAGGGGCTGGAGAGATGGCTCAGTGGTTAAGAGCAGTAGCTGCCTATTTCAGAAGACCAGGGTTCAATTCCCAGCACCTACATGGCACACGCACACTGTCTGTAATTCTAGTTCCAACGATCCAACATTCTCACAGACATACATGGAGGCAAACACTAGTGCACATTAACTAAAAATTAGTTAATTACTTAAGAAAAAAGGAAAGAAAGTATAACAGGTTGAAGGGATGACTTATCAGGTTACAAGATATTTTTAGAGGACCTGGGTTTGATTACCAGAACCCACATGGTAACTCACAATGACCATGTGACCCCATTCCAAGGGATCCAACCTCTCTCTTCTGGCCTCTTTGGGTAGCAGGGACTCACATCGCATGCAGGTATACATTCAGGCTGAACAGTCATAAACATAAAAAGATTCAATAATTGTTATATTTTTATTTTCAAAACGAGATTTCTCTGTGTAGCTCTGGCTGTCCTGGAACTTAATCTACAGACCAGACTGACCTCTAACTCACAGAGATCTGCCTACCTCTGCATCTCAAGTGCTGAAATTAAAGGCATGTACCACAGTTGTGGGATGTCTTTCTGTACACTGTTGCCATTTTTCAATATAGAGGCTGTTTTGGCCAATGGCAAGGCGGCTTAGAGGCATGTGGGAAATCCAAGCAGAGATAAAGAAGGAGGGCGGAGTCAGAGAGAGGTTGTAAACTGCTGCCCAAGGAAGCAAGATAAAATGGGACACAGGTAAAGCCCTGGAGCTACATGGCAATATATAGGTTAATAAAAATGGGGTAAGTTGTAAAAGCCAGTTGGTAATGAGCCTGAGCCATAGGCCAAACAGTTTGTAATTAATATAAACCTTTGTGTGGGGATATTTTCAAATATAATAAAAACAGCCGGAGATGTCAGAGAGCTCTACAGTCAGTCTAAGAAAATCAGACAGTGGTAATTCACACCTTTAATCCCAGCACAGGGAGTATTCCAGGAGTAGTGACCTATGCCCTTAGTGCAATCTAAGTTTAAAGTCATCTTAGTTTACAAAAAAAGTTCCAAGCTCCCAAACAGACAATAATAGTGCCACGACTTAACTAAGCAATATATATATATATATATATATGTATATATATATATATATATATAAAGACCAAAACAAAACAAAAACAAAAACAAAAAACAAAAAAAAAAAAAAGCCAGGAGGAGCTAGGCTAAAAAAGCTAAAAAACAACTAGATAAAATCTGACTGTAGTGTTTACTATCTCTCTGATATCTCCGCCTTTCTCAGAGATCTGGCCCCAAGTTTTCTTTATTTCTGCAACACCTTTGTGTGATTATTTGGAACTAAGCAATTTTGGGACAGCGGGTCCAGACCTCGGGGATAGGCTTGACCAGAAACTTCTGACTACATACTACCACTGCACAGCAATAAAATAATTTTAAGAAATGAGATGATGCTGGCTATAATAGTGAAGGCCTTTAAACCTAGCACTTGGAAGCAGAGGCAGGAGGTTTTCAATGCCAATCTGGTCTACATAGTAAGTTATAGGACAGCCAAGGCTATACAGAGAAACTATGTCTCAAAAAAAAATAAATGAGTAAAAAGGTAAATGCTTTAAAAAAAAAATAACAATGGTGGCTTGGATAAGAATTTCCTTCACAGGCTCAAATATTTGAATGCTTGGTCCCCATTTGGTGGTGCTGTGTTGTAGAATATTATTTTAAGGTGTGTTACTTTTGTCCATGTTGTGTTTGTTTAACTCTGTAAAAGCTGTGTTACTTTACTTATCTAAAACACCTGATGATCTAACAAAGCCTTGAATGGGCAATAGCAAGGCGGGAGAAAGGATGGGCAGGGCTGGCAGGCAGAGAGAACATTTAGAAGGAGAAATCTGGGAGGGAAGAAGTAGCCAGAGAAGGGGGAGGGCTCCAGGGGCAAGGAAAGCTGGCAAGAAATAAGCCAAGGAGAAATGACTCAGCGGTTAAGAGCACTGACTGGCTACTCTTCCAGAGGTCCTGAGTTCAATTCTCAGCAACCGCACGGTGGCTTACAACCATCTGGTGCCCTCTACTGGTCTGTAGGCATGCACGCAAACAGAACATTGTATACATATATAAATACATCTCTTTAAAAAAAAAAAAAGTGTTGACTTCTAGGAAAAGGTACCTCACTGGGGGCTGTGCCGCTTGTCACTGTCCTTTCCTAATTAGCTCCCTCTGCTTCCTGCTTGTGGTGCAAGATAAGAGTTTTCCCATGTTGCTGTCCATGGTCCATGTTACCACCAAAAGCCATGGGAACTTCTGTGGTCTGTGCTGCCACCTGAATCCATGACAATGTCCACAATCCCTGCTATGTCCAGAAACTATGTTCATATCTGTGACCTGTGTTATCTCAAAGGCTGTCAGGGACCATGTTCACATCCTTGGTCCTGTGCTGCTGAGGCAGTTGATCAGTGTAGCCTGGGTTGCTGCCTGAGGCCATTTTAATGTCTGCACTGCTTCTAGGGGTCAAGGTTGTATCTGTGGCCCTGCTGTGGCTGGGGCCATTTTGATGTCTGTAGTGATGTTACCACCTGAAGCCATACTGATGTTGTAGTTCATGCTGTAGCCAAAAACCAAGTGGAAGTCCATGATCTGTGACGCCCCTGACTATAAAGGACAAGGGGAACTCTCTTGCATCCATGCCTGCAGAGTCACGGTTGAGATTGAGACACTTAGAAGGCTTCTGTGACACCCCAAAAAAAGAACCAGCCTAGACAGGAATCCATTGAAGAGAACTCTTTTTATTTTAAGAAAAAAATAACTTTTTAAAAGATTTATTATGTATACAGTGTTCTGCTTGCAGACCAGAAGAGGATGCCAGAGCTTATTACAGATGGTTGTGAGCCATCCTGTGGTTGCTGGGAACCAAACTCAGGACCACTGGAAGAACAGCCGCTGAGCCTTAACTGCTGAGCCACCTCTCCAACCCCAAAGAGAGTTCTCAAAAATTGTTTTAGGAATGCTGACATGTAGCTCTTCATAGTTGGTGGCTTCTGGAAGGGGGGGTATGGGTGGAGGAGGACTCAAGTTTTCCTTAAGGGGCTGGCTACTGGAAATTTAATCAGTAAGTATATAGCCAATACAAATTGGACAAATTATATTATTTTTCTTCTTCTGTTTTAGGGAAAGTCACAAGGTTGGGGAGGTAGACCTGGAAGTAGCATTATGTGAAACTTCCAAATAATCAATAAAGATGTTAATAAAAAGACATAAACCCTCATCTTTTTTCTGCTTCTGCTGTTGTGACTTCACTGCAACATCGTGAACTGTGGCTTTGGAGGCTGTCTTGGAACTTGCTCTGTAGACCTGGCTAACAGAGATCTGCCTGCCTCTGCCTTCTGAGTGCAGATTCAAGATGTGTGCCACCACCGCCCAACCCAAACCTCTCTTATTTCCTGTGTATTCTCAGGATCAGCAAAGTGCTGGGGCAACCAGCAACCCTCAAGGGCCTTGAAGAGCTAGAGCTACCACCATTAGGATACTGTTTTAGCCTCAGAAACCACACCCCGCCCTGAGTTCTGAAGTCAAGCTCCATTTAAGAAGAATTCCCACCACTGGCCAGACTCTCTTCTCTCCTGGGATCAAGCTCTCAATTCCACCCCCCCCCCATATATATGTATGCATGTATATAGAGATCTATCTTCTCCTTTTCTTTATAATAGTAAAGTCTCTCTAGGTAGATCCTGCCAAAGTGTCCTCCATGTCTCTGCCCACAACGGCCTTCCACCATACCCTAAACACGTATCAGATCAGATCAGATCAGATCAGATCAGATCAGATCACCATTGCTCCTGCAGCTCTTCCAAATACAAGACCTAATTGCAGAGCCAAAAGCTAAGCGGAGGAGGCCTCATCATTTGTGATGAGTGCAGATCCCTGGAAACAAAGGACCTCCCCACGGGTGGGTGCCTTGCCAAGTGAAAGTACAAAGACAGAAATGGTAACAAATGTAACCAGGGATGGAGAGAGAGAGAGACGCTCAGCAGCCAAGAGCCCCTGGTTATTTATTTTTATTTTATATGAATGGGTGTTTGTGTGAATATATGGATGTGAGCCACACACATAGGAGTCCTTGGAGAAATAGGTAGCTGTGAGCAGCAGGCATTCTTAACCTACACCAGCTCCTTGCAAGCCTTTCTTTTTTGTTGCTGTTTGGGATTTTTTTTTTTTAAGAGGTTCTCTGTGTATCCCTGGCTGTTCTGGAATTTTCTCTGTAGATGAGTCTGGTCTCCAGCTCACAGAGATCTGATTTCCTCTGCCACCTAAGTACTGGGATTAAAAGTGTGTACCACTGCTGCCTGTCTGGATAATTTACAGTGACATATAGTGCACTTACTATCATAGCCAATTGTTGCCCGAATAACAAAATATTTTCTTTCTTTTTTGAGACAGGGTTTCTCTGTATAACCCTGGCAGTGTCTTTTTTCCCCTGTGACAAGGTCTCATGTATCCAAGCTGAAGCCTAAGTAGCCATATGCTGGAGGATGACCTTGAACTAACTCCTGATTATACTGCCTTAACTCAGATCTGAATTTTTGCTTTTTGCCCCGGGCCTGATTTTCATTAACTGTTAATGGAGTAATCATTTGTGATAAGTGCAGATCCCTGGAAACAAACTCCTCATTGTAACTAACAATAAAAAAATTAAAATAAATAAAAAATCCTAAGGGAGGGTATGCTGTTCCCTGTGAAAATTGATTACTGAAAAACCACTCATTAATTTTCCCCAGTAATTTCACAGAGATCCTCTAGGGGGCAACATCATCCCCTCGAGAAGAAGGCGTCTCTTGGCTTTGAATTTATTAGCTGGTGCCTTCTTGTTAAAAGCTGGGTTTCATTGTAAAAGAAGAGGGAGAGATTGGATTGTATGTGGCAGGGACGATTCAGTGTAACACCTCTCTGCATAGCCCTGACTGTCCTGGAGCTCTCTCTGTAGATCAGGCTGGCCTCATCTCACAGAGATCCGCCTGCTTCTACTTCAGGAGTGCTAAGATTAAAGGTGTGTCCCACCACGCCTGGCTTTCTCTCCCCCCCCCCCCATGAGGTCCTTTCTCTTTCTTCTTTCCTTTCTTTTTTCAAAACAAGACTTTTCTGTGTAGCATGACTGTCCTGAAACTCACTCTATATACCAAACTGGCCTTGAACTCAGAGATCCTCCTGCCTCTGCCTCTCCAGTGCTGAGTTAAAGGCTTAAGCCATAAACCACCACTGCTGTTCTATGATGGATTCCTATCTTTTCCAGAAGGTTCCAGAGGCTGGTACTAGATATTTTTCCTCATTTAGCAGGAATGAAGTATCTTCTCAGTAAAATCCTTCATTTACATAATAAAAAACCCACTCTAGAGCCATCCCAAGAATTAGAAAAGATTCTTTGTGGGACTGGGAACAGAGATCTGTTGGCTAGAGTGCTTGCTTGACGTACAGGAAGTTCTGCGCTTGGTCCCCTAGATGGGATGCCGCCTGACTGTAATCCCAGTGTGGAGGCAGGAGGATCAGAAGTTCAAGGTCATCCTTCCCTACATAGGAAGCTGAATGCTAGCCTGAGCTATATATGAGACTGTCAAAAAAGAGAGAGGGAAAGGGAGAGAGCAAAAAAAAAGTGAGAGCGAGCAAGCACTGGTGATAATGTATCAATCTATGATCCTGACTTCTCTGAAGCCTTTAGCAGGAACATCACTTGAGCCCAGGAATTCCAGGTAATCCCACTATCATAGAAAACCCAATTTGGGAAGAAATGGGTCAAAGTTAGACAAAAAATAGATTTAGGGAAGAAGTCTACTGGCATTTTGAGGTTTTTTGTTTTTGTTTTTTTCTCCAACAATAAATGGCAAAAGTCTCGAGGGGTATGCATACACTTGTACTGCCAGCACAGAGAAGAAGGGAGTCATCCTTAGCTACATAGCAACTTCAAGGCCAGCCTGGCTAAATGATCCTTTGTGTTTAGAATAAAAATTCAGTAAGTCAAAGGACTTGAGATGTGACTCAGAAGTGGAGTACGTGTCTGGCATGTGGAAGGTCCTAGGAAAAAGTTTTTGCTCGGTTGGGTGGCATGTCCAGAATACCTCTGGCTGTCCTGGAACTGTAGAAAAGGCTGGTCTCAAACTCACAGAGATCTGCCTGCTTCTGCTCTTGAGTGCTGGGATTAAAGGTGTGAAGAGCCACCGAGCAGGGCTGGGAAGTTTCCAATAGCACTCGATTGGAAATTATTGTTTGTTTCAGAGAAGGTCCTTGCTCTTTCATTCCAGGCTTAAACCCATTGTGCAGTAGGAATGACTAGCTGCGTCTGGCCCATCTTGACCAAACCTTTACCCTCCCTCCCTCTTTCTCTTCTTGTTTTCCCAAGGGTGTATGGGGGGGGGGGGTGAGAGAGAAAGAAAAGGAGAGAGAAAGGGGACACTTTCCTGAGTCAGTTCTTATCTTTTACGGTGTGGGGCCTGGATGACCTGGAACGCAGGTCCTCAGACTTATCAGCAAGTGCTGTATTCACTGAACCATTTCACTGGCCCCCTTTTCCGTTGACAGAGCTATGAAGCCTACTCCGGCCTTTAATTTAGGATCCTTCTGCCCTAAACTCCCAAGGACTGGGATTGCAGGCCTGCCCACTAAAACCAATTTGTTTTGTGTCCTACACTCACTGGCGTCGGGGGTGGGGGGAGGTGGGAGGTGCGGGTGGGGTGGTGGTGGTGTAATCAAATGGGGGATGGCAAAGAAACGAAGATATACAAGCAAGTTGGATTGCGAAGGCTGTATTCTCTGATAGAGAAACCTCAGCATCCTTGAAGTTCAGTGTGTTTCTTATATACAGTAGAACAGGTAGGCAGCACTAACACACACAGCTGACTACAGAGGAAGGGTGTCTTAATTAGGGTTTATTATTGCTGTAGAGGGATAGCATGACCCCATGGCAGCTCTTATGAAGGAAACATCTAATTCTGGTGGCTTGCTTACAGCTCAGAGGTTCATCATTCAAGGAGCATGGTAGCATGCAGGCAGGCATGATGCTGCAGAAATAGCCTAGTGTCCTACATCTTGCAGACAATGGGAAGTGGACAGAGTGTCACACTGAATGAAGTTTGAGAAAAAGACTTCAAATTCCACCCCCACAGTGACACAGTTTCAACAGAAGGTGTGGCCCAGATTAAGAGTGTGCTCTCCAACCTCAACGTCTGGATTAAAGGTCTTGCAGCCTCCTCCAGCAAATTCATACCTCCTAACGGTGCTACTCCCTACGAGTTTATGGGGCCCAAATACATTCAAACTATCACTCAGGGTTATTATGTACAGATAAAGAGGCCCCAAATGGTCAAAAAGACAGGTTTAGCTAATCTCTGTAGCAGGAGTCTTAATGATGGAATAGTCTTTAGACTCTAAATATGGGGAGAGTATGGTAGACATTTTCTGCTCACACTATCAATATCCACAAGGGCCAAAAGGAAAGAGTTTGAGGCTTTGGGGTCCTTGACATGGCCATGCCCCACCAACAACACTCAGAACCTTATTCTCTCATGGTCTCTTATACTCCCCACAAGCAATTTCTCTCCTTTTACCTCACCGAGGCAAGGTCTTTTGGCCCAGAAGCTCCAGGCCATTTCTATACTGCATCTGCCTTCTGTCTGTCATAGAGCACTAGGATTACAGATATATACCACAGAACTGGATTATTCTGTGTGGGTTTAGGTGATCAAAATCAGGTTGTCATTCAACTGTTTGGCCATGTTGCCTGGGTTTTTTTTTCTTTCTTTCTTTTCTCTCTCTCTCTTTTGTAGTTTGTTTTCCTTTTTGAGACAGAGTCTTGCTTTATAGACCAGGTTAGCCTCAAACTCATGGAGATCTGACTTCCTCTAGGATCAAAGGCATGTGCCACCACTACCCAGTTTATTATTTGTTTATGAGATTAATTTCCCCCTGTTTCATGAGAGTTTTATTTGTTTTGTGAAGGGTCTTATTCTGTAGCTTATGCTGTCTTTGAAACTCACTATGTAGCTTGGGTTGGTCCCAAATCCGAGATTCCTGTGTCAGCCTCAGGAGTGCTAGAATTACCATGGCCAGTTTATAAATATATTTTTAGATAAGTATGAGCAGGTCAAAAGATCTACTTTTAGAGACATTGTATATAAGAGAATAGCCTGGGCTGTGGCTAATCTTAATACTCCGGAGGTAGAGGCAGGAGAAGGATCTCCGGGAGGTTGAGGCCACCCTGCTCTATATAATTCACTAATTATGTAGTGAGACTTTGTTGAGAGGAGATGGGGGAGGAAATATCTCCTATTAGATTAAGGAATTGGCCACAGTTGTCTTAAAATTTGTGTACCAAGTACAAGGATTTGAATTGTACCCAGAGAAATTAGAGTTTGAATCCCAACAGATACTTTGGTTAAAGATTAGAAGGCTCTTAGCAAGCACTTCCAAATGAGTGGTTCATTAGTTTTTCAGATCTAATTTTATATTACCACCAACTCTCTCACGTGCATCCCAGATGACTTTCTTTCTTTCTTTTATCACAAGGCCAGTCTTTTTACACTTTTCTCTTTTGAGAACAGAACCAAAGAGATACCTGCCTCATCAGGGAGTGAAAGGAGGTATTTCTACCCTTTGGAACTTTCTCTTCTTTCTCGACCTGCCAGTATCAGTCTTTCCCTTTATTCTTGCTTCCACTTTCTCTCCCTTAAAGGCAATTTGCATTACGAAGCTCCACGAGGATACTGTGCCCATCTTTTGTCACAGAAATTGGCACTGTAGTAAGAGCTAATGAGAGCATAGATCCTTGGGTGCTAATCGAATTGAGCAACTTTAACTTTTAAATTATTTAGTGTATGAGCTCGTGCCGAGGTTGGAGAACGTGGAATCTTTGAGTCATTTCCTTCCATAGTGCAGGTCAAGTTGACCTTGAATTTCTCATTTTTCTGCCGCCCCCACACCTCCCCAGAGTGCTGCCGCTACAGGCCAGAGCTATCGCAATCGGTTCCACCCGGTGCTGGGGATGAAACTTTGGGTTTCCAAGCACTGCCAACTGAGCCTTTTTCCCAGATCCTGGCCCCAAACCTAAGATCTTACGCCAATTGAGCCTCAGCCTTTGGCTTCAGGCTCTATAAACTATGACCATCAACTTGGGCAGGTGTTGAGGGTCAAAAGATTTCGTTTGTGGTTTAATGAACCAAGATTTCCACTCAGCCTGCACATCCAAGCCCCGCCCGTCTCGCCCCCGAGGATGACGTCACCAACCCAGTTATGTAGTGACGTCATCTCCGGGCCGCCTCTGCTCCAGCCCCTCTTCGGAAACGTCCGACTCCTGGGACCGGTCTCCGGCTTTCGGTTAAATTTTTTTCCCTCCCATTCTCCCACCTAAAACTTTTGGCTCTTCCTTCAAACTAGCAATTTTCGGTTCTTCTCGCTTGCTCTGGGGCGAGTTCCTTGAAAGCCATTTACTCTTTGAGTTAATTAATCGCCTTTCCAGCCCCACCCGTTCAGCTCATTCGCTAATTCCTATTCGCTCGGCTCATTTATTTCAGCTACTTCCGCCTCTTGCGGCGTTCCCTTCACTGACTTCGGCTCTTTCCGGATTATCTCAAGTCCTCGGGTTTCTCCAGTCCCGAAGCGCTTCGGCTATTTCCGGCTCTCCGTGCCTTCTCTAGTCCCACCCCCACGACCACCCTTGGTTCTTTAGGTGGGTCTTTGATCCGCTTCACGTTTCTTCAGTGACCTAGATCCTCCTTCGGCTCTTTCCGGCTTATTCCAGTCTCGGGTTTTTCTCCACCGCATTCGGCTCTTTCCGTCGCTCCTCCGCCTCGCCCTTCCGCCTCCTTTCGGGCGGGCTGTCTCTGCCCCTCTCCACGTGACGTTTTTTCGGCCTCTCAGTTACCCCCCTCCCTCCACGCCCTTCCTCCAGCTTCAGCCTCTGCTCGTCCCGGCAGTGCCGCCATTTTGTGTGAATTCCCGATCGCGGCGGGGGCCGGGCAGCTGGGGCATCTAGGGCGGGCAGACAGTCGATCCATCTCCGCAGCCCGTTCCCTCTTCTCCCTAATTTTTTTTTTTAACCATCCCCTTGCTCGCTCTCCTCTCTTCCCCCCTTCCCCTTCGCTTGCTCCGTTGCGCGCGGCCCCGCGCTAATTACACCCAACCACCCACCAGTGTCCGTGTCCCCCGGGTCTCCGGCTTTGGGTGTCCGTATGTGTGGATGAGTGTGCGTGTGTGTATCGGAAGGGGACCTCTCGCCCCGATGAGGGTCCCGTGCCAGTGAGCGAGTGACCGCAGGGGCGGGCTGCGGAGAAAGGCGGCGGGCGGCCTCGCCGGGGCTTAGGCCGCGCGGCCTACGTGGAAGTCGGCTCAGAGGTGATTCCGAAACCGAAAAAAAAAAAAGAACCCCTATATCTATATATAATAGAGACATAGATTATATGCCCAAATCCCATCAGGAGCCTTGGAGAGCTGAAGTGTGCCCCTCCCGCCACGCCCAAGCAGTCCTTTTTCATGCATTAACATCCCCTCCCCCTCAAAGGAACGATGGAGGCCGCGCCCGGGACCCCCCCGCCGCCGCCATCAGAGTCGCCGCCGCCGCCATCGCCGCCGCCGCCATCAACGCCTTCGCCTCCTCCGTGTTCCCCCGACGGCCGCGCGGCCACCCCGCACCTCCTCCACCACCGCCTCCCGCTCCCTGACGACAGGTCAGGCCCCCCGGCCTGGGCCGGGCAGCGTCCCCCGGGGGAGGGGGGAGGAGGAGGAGGAGGAGGAAGGGGACGGCCGCCATGTTGGGCCGGGCCGCGGAGGAGGAGGAGGAGGAGGAGGAAGGGCGGGGTCGGTGGGTGTCTCTAGCTCGCTCGCTCTTTCTCGCTTCGCTTTCTCTCCCGGCCTCATGCGTTGCCCCCCCTCGCGGCGTTCGCCCGCTCTCCCTCGCTCTCGCTCTGTCTTTTTTTGGGCGCCATGCTGAGGGGAAGGTGAGGAGGCGCCCCCCGGACCCTTTGCGCCCGCCGGTCTGTCTGTCCGTCCGTCCGCCCGTCTGGGGCACGGGCTGCCAAGGGGGTGGGCTTGCCGAGGCCCATCAGGCTCCTCGGCCGCCCTTGCGCCCGGAGCTGGCCGTCAGCGGCCTGTCGCCTGGCTTCGGGGAAGGCTTGGGGGAGGGGCCCCCGGATTCTCTTGTTTTAGGGGGATCTCCAGTTTACAGCTCCTCTCTTAGGGGTTCGGAGTTGGGGGTCTTCCCAATCCCTGACAGTATCCTTTCTCTTGGGGGAGGTATACCCTGCTCATTTTGGATAGGTACCCGAGTCTAACGGAGGAAGAAAATGGGGGTTCAGATCAGCCTTGGCTCCATCCTTCTCTGGAGGGCTCCTTAGGATGGGGGCTCTTGTGCACTCTTCATTTTTTGGCGGGAGGTATTTTCTAGTTGCTCCCTGGAATGCAGGCAGGGAAGAGGTGTATTTCCAGCTCTTTTGATGAAAGCTCCTGATCTTTTTTGGAAACTGTCTTTTCTCAGGGTTCCTTCTCTTTTTGTAGGTAGGTGACAGTGGTGAAGGGTCCTTAGTACTAAGCCTTTTTTATTTTGGGGGTGGGGGTTGGAGGTTGCTTTCCCTGTTGTGGGTGAGAGAGGAAGTTGGCCACCGCTTTCCCCTGGACATCTCCCCTCTTTTAGGGTAAAATGGGGGTGCGATTGCTCCTACGGGAGCAAAGGAGGACTCTTGTACTTTGGCAGGATGTGTACTGTGGCGCTCCTTGTCCTTTATTAAGTGCGAAGTGGGTTCCCCCACGCCCTTCTCTGGCGGGTGATAATGGGGACAGCCCTGTGTATTTTCAGGATGAGGTTTGGGGCCCCATTGGCCCTGCTGGGACATAAGGATACGGAGTACAGGGTTTGCTGGCTCCCGGGGGCTGTAGTGAGGAGGTTTGAAAACAGAAAGGTGGGTTTCAGTGGGCACGAGAGCGGTTCTTACAGGCAGTCGGGGGGTGGGGTAGGGTGGAGAATTCGCTGGACAGATGGCTCTCAGCCGCCTGGGAAATCGCAGAGCACCCCTCCAGACTAGGGTCTCAGCCCTTTATCCCCACTCCCAGTTTTCCCTTTCTCCTTCACAGACCCTCCTTTTCCTTTTAAAAGAAATGGCACCCACATTCAAAGACACAGGTGCAGCAGTTTGGTGAGCTTTTTACCTTTTTTTTTTTTCTTTTTCCTGTTTTGTTCTAATTAAATGTATCGTCCTGGGAATCGCAGCCCTTCGCAGCCAGACTACAGTTCAAGGAAATAAACAGATTAGCGGAGGTCTGTTCGCTAAGCCCACGTTGGGCTTCCAGGCCCTCTCGGGGGGCAGGTGCCTTACTCAAAGGTGCTTACGAGCTTTATCCGACCTCTAAGGAGTTCTCTTATGTCAGAAGTGTATGTCTTACAATGGGTTGGGATGGTAAGTAGCCTCTTTTATTGAGTAATTCAATTATCTCCCTCTTTAGTCCCTTTCCTGCCTGCTTCCTCCTCGCCTTTAGACCAAAGTGATGCTTGAGAGTGGATTTATTATGTTCAAATCAGGATTCTAACCCTATTGAGCCCTTTTAGATTTGCACATCCTTTCAGTGTTTAATTTTTAAAATTTGATGTACACAGTTTTCTTAAAAAAAAAAAAAAAAAGTGTTACTGTAACATGACAAAAATCCATGGAAAAGGCCCAGTATGTTTTCAGACCGTTGGTGTCCCTCTTTCCCAGGTCCACCCATTGCTTTGTCTCCAGTCTTCATATGAAAGTGGCTACTTCAAGTGTAGGAGACAAGCTTACTGATTTGGTTTATATTTGTATTCAAATTAAAGTCACATCCCCGGTCCTCCCCCCAAAAAACTGTTCAAGCAGGTCCAATTTCCTTATTTGACTCGGATGTTTCTTACGGTGATAGCCATTTAAACTGAGCAAATTGAGCAAGTCATTTGTAAAGTACTGTCAAAGCACAAAATGTATCTGTAAACCGTGTCAAAACCCGATTTCTCCTGTCTCCACTGCTCTTTGTTTGAAAGCACATGCCTGACCGTGAAAAGTTGATGTAAAAGGTGTTACACGCCCAGTCATGTTGGAGAGAACACCTCCTGTCCCCCGTGCCCCCTCATCCTACACATAAAAGTTAAAAAGGAACAACCACAAGAAAAACAGCAGTGACTTGCAGGACCTAACACTGTCCTTCTGATGTGTTTTACAAGCATAAGTTCTGTTAAAGACAAAAACACGCTGAAGTTCCATTGTTCCCCTGGCCCACTTTTGGTCCCAATGTACTTTGATAGGGAAGTCTTTCTCACACATAAACTTAGTCCCTTCCAAAGGAGACTGTTTCCCTCTTTGTGTTCTCAGGAGAAATGATGCCCACCTGCACTTGAGGAGCCCATAAGCCGCAGTTTGTCAGGCCACTTGTTTTATTCCTTTTAATATAGTCACAGTTTTACCTGCCATGCAGTGGTGGTCTGATGTAAAATCAATTATTCAAGGAAGAAGTTTCCATAACATACAGTATTTCTGCACAAAATGTCTAAAGCACGAACTCACCACACTATCCAGTGCGCTGGGTCAGCTGGAAAAAGCATTTGAAGGTTCCCATCTTGGGTAAAATTCCTCTAGGAACTCAGAGCAGAAACTGGATGCCAACTGATAACCCTTCCATTCCATGTGGCTAGGATTACTAAATTAAAAGAATGTTTAATCTTTAAACATAAAATGTTAGAAGGAAGTGGGATTCCTTTTGGAAATGAAAATTTTTGCAGTCATTTTGGTGAACTTGAAAATTCAAACATTTTAAAAAAGCTCTTAAGCATATCTACACAGGGTTTGTTTTTGATTTGTTGGCCAAGGAGGCCCCAATATTAAGTCAACTGTATTTAGGTTTTCCTTATTTTTGAAATGTCACAGTAGTACCTTTTCCCCCCCAAACTGATGTACCAGTATTAGTTAATAATGAAATTAATGGATGTTGCAAAAGCAGAGAAAAGGGTATCATTTGGAATCCCTGATTTTAACAGCAAAGTATATATACTTTGTAACCTTGCAAGTTTTTGTTTCCTCTGGATGAAACGTTTAATTTGAAAGCAAGTCAGTCTCTCAGTAGCACCACAGTGGGCTTTGGCCATAACGGTGTAGACGTTCCCAGTCAGAGCCGCCTCCATCCTTGTTCTCCGGCTTACTCTTCCAAAGAGAGAGATTCCAAACGAGGGCTTTCTAACGTCTAGTCTGTATTCTAGGGCTTTCCTTCATTTATTCTAAGGTTTAGATTTTTGATTCTCGACAAGACAATTTTCTGGAAGTAAAGGAAGCTGTTTTAGAAAATCATCCATATGACTTTGCCTTGTTCAGGAAGACCTATGCCAAGGGGAGATTGTGTGGGAAGGAAGGCTACCCTGATTACTCTGCCTGGCAAGTTAGATTAGAGGTGAATGAATGTGTGACTCCTGAGTGTGAGTTGTTTGTACATAGCAGAACTCTAGGACAGGCTCTTAGGCCCTGGCACTGCCTCCACCCCTGTCCATCCATTGCTCTTCAGTCTTTGACCTCCCATGTGGGCTGTCTGGGAAGGACCTCAGGTTCTTTACTGTTCTGTGGCTGTGGCTGTCCCTAGAAACCTTTTTCATGGAGGAGAGATTTAGGGATTCATTTCCAGTGAATACCTCTGTTGAAAGTCACCTTAAACTGTCTCCAGGACTCTGTGGATAGCTTAAGTCAAACTAAATTCAGGGAACCTACCTGTGGTCCCCGTGAATGGAATCTTTTTAGTAGTACCAGAGTGACTGGTTCTGCCCTGCTGTGGGATCTTAAGTGATATGGCTTGAGTTGAGCCAGGCCCTTGGCTGCACCTTGCCACTACTGGGGTGCACAACCAGGATGGGAGGGAGACAAGGTTACAACATTCTGGCCGTTGTTACTTGCTGAGTGCTTTGAGGACCTGGAGGAGCTGCTCGCTCATTGGCAGATATAATGGAAGAAATGGTCTAGAGTCAGTTAAATAATTAAGGTTTCATAGGCTGTAGCAAGCTGCCTGTTTGGGTAAATTAAGGCAAAAATGAAATTGCCTAAAGGGAGCCAAACTTTT
Source organism: Phyllotis vaccarum (assembly GCA_033318265.1). Lineage (NCBI taxonomy): Eukaryota > Metazoa > Chordata > Mammalia > Rodentia > Cricetidae > Phyllotis > Phyllotis vaccarum. The sequence goes on from JARWLC010000018.1 coordinate 13,671,806, forward strand.
CATCTCTGGCTTGCCTGAGTTTCAAGGCCTCATCTGCTACAAAGCTGTGAATGCTCTGGACACACTGTTAGGCCCAGTGCAGCATTTGTGTTGTGATAGTGATTTTTTGGTGTGGTGGGGTGGTTTCAAAATCAATTTCAGGCACATTGCCCCTTGAGGTGATTCTTGGGCTCGTGTAACAAATGAAGAAGATGTGGTCTTTTGGTTGGTGCTAGTTAGAGCTACATCATCATCGAGATAATTTTTCATTAGCAGGATGGAGGTTGTCTGCCAGGAGTAACTTCTTTCTCCTGGCCATATTGCTCCTCCAAATAGAGAACCTTAACTGTTTTGCCTGCTTCAGTTGTGTTGATTTGTGACTCAGCTCCCTGTTTGTCAGGCAAGCGATGACATCTCTGAACACTGGGGGTGGCAACAGGATGTGAAGGAAGAGTGTGGGTATTTGAAAGCCACTACTGCTATTCAGGGCTGGTGACCTCCAGCACCACTGCCCACTTCTCAGGGTCACCACAGTCCAATGGGCACTGCAGAGCACCTACACAGGCTGTGGTTCAGTGTCTCCTTCTTTACTGTGAGAAGATTCTAAATAGAACACTGGCAGTCCTGTACGTAAATAGAAGCAGGATGTGTATGACTCAGGGAAGTTCACTCATCCTGTGCCTCTCAGGTTTTGGGCAGATTTCTTAATTAAAGAAGCCTGGGGGGTGGGGCACTAAAATGGATGGAAGCCATCTTGTGGCACTTCTTGTTTACAGAGCTTGTTCTAGATGCTAAAATGGTCTTTCTGTCTTGAGCCAATCCTTGCTGTACTGGCCTGTGGCATGTATTTGCCTTTGCAATTACAGTGGAATGAGTCAGCGTTCCAGCTAAGGTTGGTCCCCTGAGAACCAGGAAGCTGGGGAGCCAAAGCCAACCCTTCCTGGTCTGAATTTCTGAGGGGCAGGCCTCCTGGATTCCAGACTCTGTCATCCTTGTAGTTTGGCCGAGTCCCTAGGGGTTATGTTTATTCAGGAGTAAGGCTTGTCCTGCATTTTTCTTGGAATAGAATTGTTTCATTGTTCTTTTTGTTTCAGTACTAGGGGAGGAACCCAAGGCTCTGCACCTGCTAGATGGTTGTTGCTCTACTACAGAGTTGTGTTTTGTTTGTGAGACAGTTTAGTCCATACTGGCCTCCAACTTCAAGTTCTATTCTTCCTTAGCCCTCAGAATGCTGAGATCAGCTAACTTGCCTGACTAGCCCCTAGTCATTTGTTGGTTTGACTGTTTTAATCAGAGGTTTCCATGCAGTAGCCCTTGCTGGCATAGAACACCATCGATCCACTAGTCTGAGTCCCATGTGCTGCAATCCTGCTGCTTCCACCTTGTAAGTGCTGTCATTGCAGGTGTGTTCTGCTGTGCCCTTTGGCCTTTTGAGGCTACAGCTGTACCTTTATAAGTGGAAAGGTCAAAAGGTAACCATCAAGCCCTGCTGCAGACTTCCCACACTCACACCTTAACCTTTGCTTGGCTGGGAAATCAGCGAAAAGATCTAGTCACAAAAAGCGCTGGAGGCTGTATGTGACCGATGTTGTCTCTCTCCACTGTACTGCCCTGAGTCTGCTGCAGTATTCTCGCTCTCTTTTAGATTAGTTTTATTTTAAAGTGTGTGTATATTGGCATGTTTACAGAAGTGCTGGTGTCCCCAGAGGTAATAGATCCCCTGGAACTAGAGCTGTACCTACTAGGGGCCGGGAACTGTTCAGGTCCTCGAGATGTGCATCTGGTGCTCTTGACCACGAGCCTTTCCTTCAGTCCACTTTTTTGAGATGGGGTCAGATTCTGTAGTTGAGGCTGACCTTGAACGTCAAACAGTCCTTTTGCTTCAGTCTCTCAAGTGCAGTGGTATAGTGGTATAGTACTTTTTTGTTTTTTGTTTTTTTTGAGACAGATTCTAAACTTGATATATAGACCAGGCTGGCTTCAAACTCAGAGATTTGTGTACCTCTGCCTCCCAAGGCTGAGGCTAAAGGTGTGCACCACCATACTTCATATTGGTACAGTGCCTTTGATACTGTACATGTGGTCGTTAGTGGACTATGCTTCATACTAGACAAACATCAGAAGGGGATAGAAGTGTAGTTAAATAAAACTTCATTTACATTTTACACAAAATATAACAGATTTATATAGGTCAAGGACAGAAAGTTGGAACCTGGCAGATGATCAGGCCTTTAGTCCCAGCTTCCTGTTAGGATAAGGCAAGAAGATAACAAGGCCTGTCCTGAGCTTAGCTGGGTAACTTCAGCAAGACCCTGTCAATATAGAAATAGAAAAGGGAAGTAGGGACATGGCCAGTTGTGTTCTGCTTGCCTGGCATGTGCAAAGCCCTGGATATCATTCCTAGTTTTAGTTCTGAAAAAAACAAATTGAAAAGAAAAAAGGAAGTAAAAATTGAAAGCTGTCTTGGCGGTGGTGATGAGAGAGACTCTGTCTTGGAAAAACAATAAATAAATAAAATAAATTTAAAGCTGTTCATCTAGTATAGGACTTTACAGATTGTTGCAGTTGTCCTAAGCCAGTTTTTATAAGCCACGTTTATCAGCATAGCCATGAGCCATCTGTATTATCCTCAGGAGCAAATGGCAGAGCTGAGAAGTTGAGACAGAGGCCATGTGGCCCACAAAAAGCTGACAGTGTATACTCTGGGTCCTTGACCCAAGTTTGCTGACCTTTGCACACAATGGTCACAGTATGCTTATGTGGGAGTGAATGGGGAGTGCAGGTATGATGTGTAAAGTTGGTCCTGCAGAGGTCCCATTATCCTTGTGTGCGATGCCAGGCCCAAGCTTTTTAACTGCAGAGTGGATGGATGGAGTTTTCCTTTTTGAAGTACTGGGAATTGAACCAAGAATGTTCTAGATAAGTGCTCTACTACTGAGCCCCAGCCCTCATGGATGAGATTTTCATTCATGAGAACCAAAGCCTTCCTGAGGCCCAGCTCTGGAAATGATCACAGCTAATACATTCTTCTGTGGCCTAACCATAGGCAGCTGGGACCAGACACTAGAGTCACTTGACTAAATTCTACTGCAGGTGGCTTGGATAATTGCCCTCCTCATTTTCATTTTCCTAAGAGACACCAGGGTTTAGTTTTCCTTGTGATACCACTATACAGGGCACCGGCAGACAGCTATATACAGGCAGCTCTTCAGAAGTTTTTTTTTTATTGTGTGATTTATTTATTTTTTTTTTAAGATTTATGTCATGTATGAATGTTTTAGGTACAGCATGTGTATGCCTAATGCCCAAAGAAGGCATCAGAATTCTTGGAACTGTGAGTTTGAGGTCAGCCTGGTTTACAGAGTGAGTTACAGAACAGCCAGGGCTACACAGAGAAGCCCTCTCTCAGCCCCCCCCCAACCAAAACAAAACAAAAACAAACCCCAAAACAACAAAAAGTCTTAACTTGATGGTTAAGAGCAAGTAGTGCTGTTCAGAGAACCTTTGTCGTTCTGTTCTCAGCACCCACATCTGGTGGCTAACTGGGGTATCTGCCGCCTCTGGCCTCTATTGGCACCCACACAGATGTGTACATTTACATATACATAAATAGAAATCTTTTTTTAAAAAAAAAACAAAAACAAAAAGCTCAAGCTGGGCCGTGGTGGCGCAGCCTTTAAACCCAGCACCTGGGATTTAATCCCAGCACTTGGAAGACAGAGGCAGGCCTGGTCTACAGAGCAAGTTCCAGGATAGCCAGGCTTCACAGAGAAACCTTGCTTTTCCCGCCTCCAAACACCAAAAAAAACCCCACAAGAAACAAAAGTCAAAGGCAGGGAATATAGCTCACTGCTAGCGTGCTTGTCAAGTGTGCATAAGACTCAGCCTATTGGGTGGCAATGTTCATTCCCCTAAAAAGTTATAAAGTGGAGTATTTCTTCAGATTAATTAGATATTTCTTTCCTGAATAGTAGAAATGAAGGAAGTAGTCCTGGCTTTGAACTGTCCAAAGCCCCTCACCCGGCATCTTAAGGCTGAAGGTCTTCTGGAAGAACCCTGTCTTAGCTGTTTTCCAACTGGTAGGAGTCAGAAAATAGCTACTCACACAAAGGAAATGGCAACTTTGTGTCTGGGAGGTTTCTGTGAGCTGGCTTTCCTAAGCAGTTGTTTTGAAGCTTCTGCGTAAGAGGCTTGTGCTTGAATGAACTGAAATGTGGGAGCTACAGCTTATGAATACAAGTGTGCATTGTTTTAGGGCTCTTTGAAAATTTCCTTCCTCTTTGGGGTTTGCATGTCTTGCTCTGTAGTCAAGCTGCCCTTTTGATCTGATGGAGGGCTCTTTCACCTTTTCCTGGGTTCTGGCAGCTTGCTAAACTGTTTCATTCACCCTCCTGCCTCTTTTTGACATTTCTTGGAATATTGTCATTTCAGATGCATGTTGCTTATTTTGTCTGCTTAATTATTCCTGTATTTCTAGTTATCTTAAGGCTAGAGATTAACTGCTGGGCTTTGGGGTCAGAGTCCTGATTTCTGTTTTTAATTTTTAATTCTGCTTCTTGTGACCCTCCAGGCACATTTCCTTCCATTTCTTAGCCTCAGTTTGCTTGTCTGTAAAGTAGATGTGGTAATAAAGCGCATGGTGATGAGAAGGGACAAGGATGAGTTCAGTATAGTGCTGTAGATGTTAGTAGTGAGCCTTGGAACAACTGCCTTCCAACTGCGGGACCCTGGGGCACAGGAAGTAGGGCAGAGAGATGTTGCTAGCCTGCGGTATTTTCAATGTGCTGTGTGTGCCGCCTTTTTTTTGAGGCAGGGTTTTGCTGTGTATCTTTGGAGCCTGTCCTGGAATTCGTTGGCCTTGAACTTACAGACATCTCTCTGCCTCTGCCTCCCAAGTGCTGGGATAAAGGAGTGTGCCACCATGGCTGGCATATGTATGTATGAATTGAAAACCTCCATTATTAGCATAATTAGCAATTAGCCATTAAGTGCCTGAAATAAGCTGTCCTAGTTCAGCCTGCTTGGGTGTTCCTTGTGTGGCATGCTGTAGGTGGTTCAGATCCATTGGCATCAGGCAGTCTCTTCCTGTGCTTGGTTTGTCCCAGTGGCTCAACTGGTTGTCACAAGGCAGGCATGTTACCATGGAGATGGCATGACATCACAGAGCAAGTTATGATTGTGCCTGCAAATGCCAAGGGGAGGGCAATAGCCCACTTGCTCTTGGTTTCTGATTGATGAACTGGGTAGTAAGGACACTGACAAACACGTGTGAGGTGCAGAGGCTTACTTCAGGGCTCTCCTAGCTCTGCAAAGCCCTCAGTGCTGTCCCCCTTGGCTGCTGTACCACTTCCTAAATCAAGGGAGAAGGTTATGGGTCGGGGAGGGAGCCTTTTTTAGGTATGAGCTCAGACTAACCTTCTAAAGGAGAGAGGCTCTGTGCCTTGGTTCCTAGTGACCAACCTGCGTTACAAAGGGCCAGGCCAGGGTCCTTGACTTCTGCACTTAGGCCGGTTGTTAAGCATTTGAAGAGCAAGCGCCTCCTTAAATTTTTGTGATTTTTGTCCCCAGTTAATGGGTCATTAAGAGCCTACCTAGGCAATTTGTTGAGAGACTGGTCAGTTAATGATCATAACCCCGACCTTCACATTAACCTAGCAGCCTCATGAGCTTCAGGTAATAGCCACTGTTCCATGAGTTTCCACTTCTGTTTTGTGTGGTTCTCCCCCTCCCCCCCTCTGCTCCCACCCCCATGTAAACCAGAGCCACAAGCTCCTGGCTTCTTTCAATTTGGTTCAACATTATAGAGTTGTGAGAGCTATACGAGCTTCCTTGTCCTGTGGGGATTTTGTCTTTTCTACCAAGCTCGATTGGTCCCACTGTCCTCTTTGTCAGGTCTGCCTGTCTTTTCTTTTGGCCAGACATCCTGAGGCTTTGTGGTCCCACATAGATGAGTTGAGAAATAGAGACACTTTTGTCAGCAGGGTTGAATGAAAGAGGGTGGCCACAAGAAAATGGCCACTTATTGGCAGGCAGTGAGCAGTGTCCCCCAAGAAGAACTGGCAGCTGTTTCCACCCATGCCTGTTCCCCAGGTCACATGCCAACTCCTTCAGGCTTCTCCATGTTGTGTGCTCTGGAACTACATCTTGCTCTTTGGGTTCTGTTTTTTTTTTTTGAGATGGTCTCATGTAACCCAGGGTGGTTTCAAGTTGCTCTGTAGCTAAGGATAACTTTGAGCTCCTGATGCTACTGTCTTGTCTGGTGTACTTAGCTCTCCTCGGACGAGAGTAGCTTTTACCCTGTTGCTTTTTATGGCTGTTTCTCGTGAAGGACTTTGTTATTTAGCGCTCCCACTGTGGAAATCCATGTCAGGCTATCCCAGAGTCCAGATGAGAGCCCATTCTAGGGAAAAGACAGAGCTGGTTGTATTTCACTTGATCTGTAAGAAGAAACATACTGTCCCATCTCTGAGCCTGCTTGGGAACGAACGCCAGTTTTCCTTACTGAGAACTTTTGGGAAATCCATGCTGTATGAGTATACAAACTTAGGACCCTGGGACTGTTTACCCATGAGGTGTTGTTTAGGCTGGGCATCTAGTTGTATTGTTGACCAAAGAGGAGCTCCAGTGAGCTCCAAAAATGGAGGCTTGAATGCCTTGAAAGCTTTGTTCAGGAGGTTGGAGGCAAAGCTGCAGGAAGTGAGTGAGGTGCTGTCTTGTCCTCTCCTACTTCTATCTGCTGGTCCGGCAGTCTCCTGGGATGGCTGGTTCTTGGCTCTGGCTGCAAACAGGCTGGTGTACTGATAGTTGAGGCCAGGGAAATAATAGTCTCTGTAGCCCAGCTGTAGCTTTTCCCTCCTGAGCACCTGTCTCAAGAGGGTTTGGCAGGTCTAGATTGAAATTATTAGTGCAGTGGGGCTTCCCCCACTTTTCTTGGGGGATTATGTCACAGTCTATTAAGCGTGCTCCCTTGGTGTTTAATCCCACTCTGGCATGGATTTTTCTGGCAGCCTGTTAAAGTGCCATTTCATAAACCTGCCAGCTGTTTTCTGTCCGTGGCCCTTGGGATACCCGCCCTCTCCCAAGGGGCTTTTCTCCTTTCTAGTGAATAGTCTGCAGAAAGTAGTCAGACCTAATACTCAGACAGGCCTCTTGAGCTGGGATGGCATCTGCAGCATGAGGACCATGGCTGAGATCATATAGGTCTCTCGGGGCTGAGGGCTGGGTACAGCTGTGTGTCTCTATAGATAGTGACCAGTTAATTAGTGTCTCCTTCCTAGTAGCTCTTAAATCACACGCAATTTTTATTTGTTGTTTATTATTTTGTAATTTTGAGACAAAATCTTGCTCTGTAGCCCAGGTTGGCCCTGAGCTAGAAGAGATCCTCCTGCCTCAGCCCCCTCAGTGGGGTTGTAGGCACAGATTGCCATGCCTGGCTAGATTTCAAAAAAAAAAAAAACAAAACTATTTTTAAGTGGTCTCTCCATTCTAGAGAAACAAAGTTTTAAGCATGTGTTGGCTTTATTTTTATAAACATTTGTGCATGTAGTTCTTGCTGAGCCCAGATTTGCCTAGGCCTGTTAACAACACTATTGGTGAGAATGTTGGACTGAAGTCTTTGTAGGGTGGTGAAGCTTTTGGAAGGAAAGCTGTATGATTCTTGATGAGTTCCTAGATAATCTTGCCACAAGTTCCCAGATCCCAGGGTATTAGAAGTGGGACACCTTTATCAGAGCTAGCTGTAGCATGGGGACAGGGTGGAAGCCTTATCCGACCTTGGGCAAGGTCTTCATCTGCACAGCCCTGTGCCTAGTAACCTATCCAAGACTTCCAGATAGAATGAATTTCATGTGGTTTCTGCCATTTTCTTATAAGGAAACTGCAGGAAAGGAGGTAATCGGATACCATGCCTGACACCAGTAGCTTTCCTCCACATGGAATCCCAGCCTGCTCCAAGTCTCTGTCTTCTTTTTTCTCTGAGGTGTGGCCCTGCCCCACCCACGCTATTCCCATAAGAGATACTAGATGGATTTGCTTCCATCACTGCAGGCCAGTTGCCCTCTCAGTGAATAACAGCTTTATCCCTGAGACAAAACCGGTTTTCCTAGTCAGGTGTCCCCATTGCTGTGGTTCTGAGCTGAACCTGCAGAGTGCCTCACTTGACAGGAATGCTGCTCTGTGCCCTGCCCCAGCCCCATCTAGAGTTGGCTGTGTCTTGGTGCAGATGGGGTACCACCGCTGAGCTGCTGAGGTGCACAGACCTCCTTCCCCACTGTGGCTGCCTTTGACAGAGCATTAGGATCCTTTACCCTGCTCCTGCTGTCTGAGTGCTGTCCTTGACCTCCACCTTGTCTTTGGGCCAGGCCTGGCTCCTTTGAATGGGCTCTAGATTCATTAGAGAAGCACCTCTTGAGGCTAGGAGAGGCTCTGGAGGGTTGGGCAAAGCGGCTCTTGTTTCCCTTGGAGCTTCCAAGTGGTTATTCTCTCCTACAGAGCCTCTTTGGAGGGCTATTTTCTGTTGCCTTTTTTTTTTTTTTTTTTTTTTGGTTAGTTTTTTTTTCCAGGCCTATCACATTTTTAAAAAGTTATTTTTTGGTGTGGTGTGGGATAGACCCCAGAGTCTGTACATGGTAGGCTAGTAGCCCAGGGTGACCTTCAGCCTGCAGTCTTCAGGTTCTGCTTCAATTCTCTTCTCTTGCCACTATTATCATATAATCTTTTTGAGCCTTATTAATTAAAGTGTAAGGGACCTTTTTGCTTTTGTTTGTGAGGAACATAGGAAGCTGTAAATAAATTGTGTTTGTTTTGTTATTTGCCTTTTTTGTGACAGGGTTTCTTTCTGTAGTCTTGGCTGTCCTGTAACTCACTCTGTAGACCAGATTGGCCTAGAGTTCAGAGATTAGTCTGCCTCCACCTCCATCAAAGGCATGTGCCATCACTCACTGCTCAGTTGTTGTGTGCCTTTTGATGGAGGGTCTCTAGCTCTGGCTGTCTTAGAACTCACCATGTAGACCAGGCTGTCCGGAATCTTACAGAGATCCTCCTGACTCTGCCTTCTGAGTGCTGGGACTAAAGGTGTGTGATATCAGGCAGGGCTAAGAGCCCAGGATTTTCGTTTGTTTGTTTTGTTTTTTTCCCCCGTGAGGCAGGTTCTCACTGTGTCCTTTGCTGGCCTGGTACTGTGTAGCCTGACCTCATTCTCAGAGATCAGCCTGCCTCTGTCTGCCATGACATCCAGCTGAATTTAAAAGATTTTTCCATTATTCCAACTCCTATACTTAGCAACACCTGTGTCTGTGGGTCTGGCTTGAACATTAGATTCCTTTCCTATTTCCTACTTCTCTTGACCCTCCCCTGACTCCACCATAGATACCTCTCCCCTCCCCCTAACCTGTCCATAGCTATTTAGACTCCTTGCTTATTAGGTTAGGAGAGTGCTTTTACTTTTCAAAGTGCTACAAGCACTGACTGACATAAGGGATCAGGAAAACTGCATGGGAGGGGTGGAAAGGGATACCTAAAGGCAAAGTGAGGGGAGTTAGCTGGAGATGGGGGGCTCAGCAGGATTGGGACCTGACTCTGCCATCTTGGTCCAGAATGGAACAAGTTCAGTTTGCTGTTTATTTCCATAAACCAGAGTGTGCCAGTTGGGGATTCCTGCAAATGAACGTCTGTGGTCTAGTAGGTCTCAGTAATGCTGTAAAGAAGAGCCTTGTGGGAGCTGGGCAGCTAGGCAGCCTATGGCAATACCCAGGAACACATTCCTCAGCTCTAAGGCCACAGGACCACAGCTTTTCTGCTGAAAACACTTAGGCTCTGGAATGATGAGGGATCCTAAAGTAGGTTTATCCCTGTGTGAGCACAGTACTTTTTTGTTTATTTTATTAGTGGGTTTTTTGTTTTGTTTTATTTTGCTTTTGTTTTTAAGATACTATGTTTTTACTATGTAGCCTTGGTTAGCCTAGAACTTGCTCTGTAGACCTGACTATCCTCAAATTCAGAGATTCTTTTGCCACTGCCTCCCTAGATTAAAGGTGTGTGGTATCACGATTGACTCAGCCTGGCTTTTTTAAATTTTTTTATTTTTTTGAGGGCTAGGACTGGAACTTAGGGGCCTCCCGTGTATCAGGCAAGCACCGCTGTACTCCTTGCCTGCTGGTGGTAATCCCTCCATCTCTTAGGTTGAACTCACAGGCACAGTCCCTTTTGGAGAAGGATGAGAGTTGGCTCTGTAATCTCCTGGGGCTTTTTCCAGCCACTAGAGCTGTGCCCACCTTCTTCTTTGGGCTCTGCTGCTCTTTGCTTCAAAAAGCCCCCTGCAGCTCCCAAGTTCACAGTGGTTTGGGGGTTGGTTTGCAGGGAAGATGGTGAGTTGGAAGAAGGTGAACTGGAAGATGATGGGGCTGAGGAGACCCAGGATACCCCTGGTGGACAAGAGAGGAGTCGGAAAGAAAAGGGGGAGAAGCATCACAGCGACTCAGACGAGGAGAAGTCTCACAGGAGACTGAAACGGAAGCGTAAGAAGGAGCGGGAGAAGGAGAAGAGGAGGTCGAAGAAAAGACGGAAATCCAAGCACAAAGTAAGTCCCAGAGGTTCTCCACACCTCCACTGCTGGCTCGGAGCCCACCTGCATGCCCAGAGGGCACTCTTAGTAACAGCCTTTCCTAGCTTCCAGGGCCTGAGGACAGTTTATAAAATCCGAGTTTATGCTCTGTTGCCATTGAGTGCCCCCAGGTGCAGAGTTTTCAGGCAGAGCACAGACTCCTTCCAGGCACGTTCCAGCATTGTTTGTCCTGGGCTCGCTGCAGTCACTCACAGAACCTCCTCTCGTTGCAGCGCCATGCTTCTTCCAGTGATGATTTCTCAGACTTCTCAGACGACTCTGATTTCAGCCCCAGTGAGAAGGGTCACCGCAAGTACCGGGACTATAGCCCGCCATACGCACCGGTGAGTGACACTATCACATGCATTCTGGTATGGACAGGTGGGTGGCAGCCCAGAGTCAGGAGACAGTGGGTGTTGTTTTCATCCCTAGATGGAATGGGTAGAAATGGAGAGTTCAAATGTAGGGATTTGGGTCAGGGCAGTGGTTTTCTCCGCAAGGCCTGCTGCTGAGTTTGCCCAGTGTCAAGTCTCCCCATGGCTTGTTCAGGACTCTGTGTCTAACTCATCCAGGTCACAGGTGACTGGGGAGTTGGCAAGAGAATGAAGTGGCCAGTAGAGTAAATTACCTCCAGGGCTGCACAGTTAGAAGTTAAATACCTCATACAACTCTGAACTTAACCATAAATGTCCATCATTCGTCCTGCGTGTGTATACTTTCTCTTTCAGAAAAACAAGCAATGGCTGGGGTGTAGCGCACTGGTTATCATACTCACTTTTGTGCTCATACTTCTGGACTTCACCCCAGCACCACTGCCACCCCTGATACTAAAAATAAGTAATACAAAACAAAAGCAGACAGGAAATAGTACCACAGACTAGTGATCCCAGGCCTAGGAAGGCGGAGGCAGAAGCTGGAGAAGTGGCTCAGTGGTTAAATGCATGCACTGTTTTTGCAAGAGGATACACAACTATTGCTGTGAAAGGACATCATGACAATGGCAGCTCTTATAAAGGGTAATATTTAGTGGGGTGGCTTACAATTTCAGAGGCTTGGTTGTTTATCAGTCTTGATCAACAGGCAACAGGAAGTGAACTGAGACACTGGGTGTGATTTGACCGTATTGGAGACCTCAAAGCCAGCCTCCATACTGACAAATTTCCTCCTGTCTTAAAAACCATGGGTTAGATGGGGCAGTGGTGGTGCTTATCTTTGATCTTAGCGCTTGGGAGGTGGATCTCTTGAGTTGTAGGACAGCCAGGACTACACAGAATCCCTATCCTGTTTGTTTGTTTTTTGAGGCAGGGTTTCTCTGTGTATCTTTGGCTGTCCTAAGGCTTGCTCTGTAGAGAAACCCTACATTGAGTCCTCCTCTCCCCCAGTTAGTGTTCCCTCTCTAGGCTGGGCTACGTAAGACCATGTCTCAGAACAGTAAAGTGTTTTTATTGCTTACAGCTTCCATTGCTAAGGTGGTCCTCATTGTCTAAATGTGCTACACTTTTGTCTGTTCGCCTGCTGAGAGGCATCTTGGGAAGTGTCTTTGGAAATAGCAGTCTGCTAGGGCCATAGTAAGCCATTCATTGAAATCCAAGGCATTGGCTGGAAGAGATGACTCAGTGGTTAATAGCAATGGCTGCTCTTCCAGAGGTCCTAGGTTCAATTCTCAGCACACACATGGCAGCTCACAGCTGTCTATAAGTCCAGTTCCAGGTGTTCTGACACAGTCACACCAATGCACATAAAATTAAATTAATTTTTTTTTTTAAGAGAAAATTAGGGTCCTAGGTTAAACTCAGGCAAGCTTGGGCTCCTCCTCCTGCCTCCAGGCTTCTCCAGAGGTGTGCTTGCTCTGCATCTTTGACCTTTTCTTAAAGACAAGACATGTGGGCCTGTCAGGGTAAACAGGTCTGCAGAGAGGCCAAGAACCACTGGTAAACCATGGACAGTAGAGATACCCAGACCAATGCCCAGGTTCTGAGAACTTTGGTGACCTCAGTGGTTCTGAGCAGGCCGTGGGTACTGGCTCACCCTCTCCTCTCTCCCTTGAACCCAGTCCCACCAGCAGTACTCCTCCTCACACAACACACCCCTGCCCAAGAAGTCCTACTCCAAGATGGACAGCAAGGGCTACGGCATGTACGAGGACTATGAAAATGAGCAGTATGGGGAGTACGAGGGGGATGAAGAGGAGGACATGGGCAAGGAGGACTATGACGACTTCACCAAAGAGCTGAACCAGTACCGGCGGGCCAAGGAGGGCAGCAGCCGGGGCCGCGGTGAGTCCTTCCCTGCCCCCATCCTAGTACTACTCCAGGGCCAGTGTTGCTGTTGAGAGTAGAGATGAGCGGAGTCAGGAGATGACATCAGTCAGCCTGTACTGAGCCTGCTTCATATCTGAGAGAGCTAGGCAGTCTCAGAGATGGCCATAAGGGCTAGGGACAACCTTGGAACAAAGGCACAGAACGGGCCAGAGTGAGGACAGCTGGTGGCCCTAGCTCTGCCCACCTCCAGTTCTGGACTTTCTATCACCTGACCATTTTGTTCACCTCTGAACTTTGGACTTCAGGAAGTGGCTGGAGGCTTAAGAGAAGGGGGGGAGGGGATAACAACTAAGACAATCTTCTAGAGCTGGAAAAGACAGATAGCTGGAGGAGGCTTCTAAAGTCTTCCAGCCCTGGTTCTTGGACTTAAGATCTAGGTTATTGTTAACAGTAGCTGTTCATGTTTCTCTTGGATATCTTTGGAGCAGGCTCCACTTTGTGGAGACCACAGAGTAGTGTTGCCCAGGTGATGCAGTGTGTAGCCTTCATCAGTACAGTGAGAGGAGCCAGGTCACCCTTGTTTATTACTGTCTTATCAGTCTTACCGGAATCTACAATAGACACCAAGACTTTGCTGTTCTCTTTCTCTCCCTCTGCTTTCCTTAAGTCTTTAAGATCTGGTATGCATCTCACAGTTGGAACCAGCAACATGTCCTGGCCTTTTTAGCTACAAAGGGCTGGTGGCTTCTGTCTTGGACAGTACACAGCTAAGTAGATAGGTAGCAGGAGGCCAGCTAGTGAGTGCAGGAGTTGCTGTGTGTCCAGGGTGCTGAGTGAGGCCCTTCAAGGGCACCAGGGGCACTGTAGGGTCAGTTGGAATGGCTCCATAAAGGGGGACGCCCCAAGTCACAGGTAGGAAATGGGTATCCCTCTTCCTCGCTGTTGTACTCTGTAACCCTGTAACCGTGTGAGGCTCACTGTCCCAATCACCCTACAGGTAGCCGAGGCCGGGGCAGAGGCTACAGGGGCCGCGGAAGCCGAGGAGGATCTCGAGGCCGAGGAATGGGCAGGGGCGGCCGAGGCCGGGGCCGAGGCTCCATGGGAGAGCACCTAGAGGACGAAGAGGATTTGTATGAGGAAGAAATGGAAGTAAGATTTTCTGTAGCTCTTAGGGATGCAATATGACTGGCAGGTTTCCTGGGCTGCAAGCACTGCGGGTGGGCACTCTGAGACTAAGGTAGGAATACTTGTGGCATCCTGAAGGAAAGGCTTGTGTGATAAACTCACTTGCATTTAAAGGTTCCTTTTGGAAAATAAAAAAATCTTCAGTGGCTGACATGTGGCTTGGCTTCTAGAATGTCTTCTGCCTCAAACCCCATTCTGTCCCTGCCTTCTAAGTCCATGGTGTCTGACCCACTTCTTAAAGTCCTTCTGCTGTCCCTTGTGCCCAGAGGCCCTGTGCTTGGCTCTGAAATGAGAAGGCTGTAAGGGTAGTGCTTGGGACTCCTCACCACCCATGAAGCCGCTCAGTGTCAGTGTTGTCTCTTGCATGACACCCCGCCCTCTTCTCTTGAATCCAGTATGGAGAAGGTGAGGAGCCCATGGGAGATGACGATTATGATGAATACTCCAAGGAGCTGAACCAGTACCGCAGGTCCAAGGACAGCCGAGGCCGAGGTGGGCAAGGGCTCTGCAGGGGCGGGCAGGTGAGCTGGGCTTCAGCACCTGCTGAACTTAGCATGGGAAGTAAAAGCCCTTCTCTCCTCCACAGGGTTAAGTCGAGGCCGAGGCCGGGGTTCCCGAGGAGGCCGAGGGAAGGGGATGGGCCGTGGCCGAGGTCGAGGCAGTAGAGGGGGAATGAGTAAGGGTGGGATGAATGATGACGAAGACTTCTACGATGATGACATGGGCGTGAGTACACTCTTGTGATCTGTGTGGATTTTGTGTTTCAATTTCTAATTTATTTTTCTGTATATAGATGTTTTGCCTGGATAACTGTGTCTTTGTAAAAGTGTGTGCCTGGTACCCACAGAGGCCAGACAGGGTATTGGATTCTCTGAGACTAGAGTTACAGTTTTGAATAGCCGTGTGGTAGTTGGAATTTAACCTGAGTGTTCTAGAAGAGCAGCTAGAATTTTTTTTGTTCTGCTTTGTTTTGTAGACCAAGCTGGCCTTGAACTCAGAGATCTGTTGAGCAGCCAGTTCTTAACCGTTCTTAATCAGCTCTCTCTCTCCAGTCCCTGTGGTCTGATGTTTTGACCAAGGCTACTTTAGAGATTCTTGCTGTTTTCCAATGATCCATTCTCTGAAGGCTGATCCTGTCCATCAGCCTCTTACCCAGGGGCTAATCAGTGTTTACCAGTTCCCCAGAGGGATGCCCTATTGGTTCAACCCTCTGTTTAAAACCACACTTTATCAGTACTGCCAGCCATCTTGTTGAGTTTCTAAGATGGAAAGTTTCTAAATGATGTGCCCCAATGTTTTAGAAAAGAGTTTCCAGAAAGGTTTGACTGCCCCCTCTAGGAAGGGTGTGTCTCTACACCGCACATGAAGTTCAGGTGCCAGAGTTTTTCCCAATCTGAGTTCTGCATTGCATGTGCTGTGACTGGAGCTGCCTGCCCCTGTTCTGTTCTCTTATATATTTAATGAACTTCCCATCTCTCTCTCCTCCATTACTCACAGGATGGTGGTGGTGGAAGCTACCGGAGGAGTGATCATGACAAGCCCCACCAGCAGTCTGACAAGAAAGGCAAAGTTATCTGCAAGTACTTCGTAGAGGGGCGATGCACTTGGGTAAGCAGCATCAACGGCATGTGGCCTATAGGGGTGAGATGCCACAGTGCACACTGTTGGGGAAGGGAAAGATTTTGTGATGGCCTGCCTTTCTGGGCACCTCTGGGTGGGTGCCAGAAGACATCTGGGCAGCCTGGAAGTCTCAGCTCATTTCTTAGAAGTAAGAGGACACAGAGAAAGTGATGATGTGGTAAGAGTTTGAAGCATCAAGTCTCTGGAGTCTGAAATGAATCTACAAGGATTAATCTGTTCTGTTTATACTGTTGAACTTCAGGATTGGAGAGAGATTTTTTTTTTTTAAAGCTCTGGCTGTCCTGAAACTCTCTGTAGACTAGATTGGCCTCGCAGAGATCACCTGCCTCTGCCTCCTAAGTGCTGGGATTAAAGGCGTGTGCCATCACACCTGGCCTGAAGATGAATTATTAAAGACTCCAGGCAGAATTGGCCTCAGACTTCAAAGCTGTGCAAGAGACAAGTGTGGCCACTTAGTTAGGACAATTGCCTTGTGACTATGATACAAAGGCCGCAGGCAGGTGTCGCACATGCTTAAGGGATACTGCTCCCATGGGAATCAGGAAGAAATAGGTATTTCAAGCAGATTATTTCTGTTGTATATAAAATAATCCTTATTACTCTCAGTTTTAACTCTACTGATTTCAACACATACATATTTGTCACTCAACGGGAGTCTTAGGGAATGC
The DNA here is from genome assembly GCA_033318265.1 of Phyllotis vaccarum. Classification (NCBI taxonomy): domain Eukaryota; kingdom Metazoa; phylum Chordata; class Mammalia; order Rodentia; family Cricetidae; genus Phyllotis; species Phyllotis vaccarum. The sequence continues at coordinate 13,688,140 of JARWLC010000018.1, forward strand.
AAGGCTACTGCAGTGGTCAGTGACCCTTTGGGGACCTAGACTCTCTCATACTTAAATTAAACATGTGTCGTTGGATTAGGCAGTGGTGGTGGACACCTTTGATCCCAGGAACCAGGAGGTAGAGTTTGAAGCCTACTCGGTCTACAGATGGAGTTTTAAAACAGCCAAAGGGGTACAGAGAAAAACCTTGACTGGAAAAAAGAAAAATTGGGAAAAGTATCTGCTCTTGGCCAAGGGTGTGATGCATTCCTTTAACCCTAGCACAGAAGCAGGTGTCCTACTCCATGTCAGGTTATAGACATAGTGAGATTTTTGTCTCAAAAGATAAAAATGTATTTTGATTCAGGAAGTGTCCTGCCCGGAAGCTTTTACTTGTCATTGGCTAGGTAAACATGGGAAGCTGGGGAATGGGATATTGTTTAGCCAGGTTGTCTTTTTCAAACAAAACCAGGGTTCAGTTTTGAGGGACAATACATGGGTTTGTCTTGGGTTTTGTTAGTATTGTTGCCAGACAGAAAATAGTGTGGAGCAGAGTAGATGGAGAGGAAGGAAAGAGATGAATTAGGAGGAAACAGCAATGGCCAGATTTGGGCCTGAACAGAAGGGCCCAGGTCAGGCTGGGGAGCAGGCATTTGGGAGCCTGCTTTTCCTTAGGGGTTATGTTCTTGTCTGTGGTCCCTCTGTAAAGACAAGTGGATCAGAACTCACCTTGACCCTCATTCTTCCTGCTTCTCTTCCAGGGAGACCACTGCAATTTCAGTCATGATATCGAACTGCCCAAGAAGCGGGAGCTCTGCAAGTTTTATATCACAGGCTTCTGTGCTCGGGCTGAGAACTGCCCTTACATGCATGATATCCTCTGCTGTCCATCTGTCCTGTCTGCCCTGTGCTGATCCTCCTGGGGCCTCCCCAGGCTGCCTCCCTTCTGTCCCCTTTACCCACACACATCCTTCAATGTCCCCTCTTGTGTCAGTCTGAGGGCCTTTTCCAAGGCCAGCTCTGTAGGCCAGAACTTGCTCTGGAGTGAAGTGGTGTTGGTGTTGAGAGAGACACCTGGCCTTGGTGGCTACCAGCCACTGTACAACTCTGAGTTACCTCACCTACAAAACAAAGGTGGTTGCTTGTGCTTTGGGGTGGGTTCTGAAAGGAAGCATTTATTTGCCTTAATTAGTCATGAACGCGACTTTCCCTGTAAGCTGTACCACACCACTGGGAACTGCATCAATGGTGATGACTGCATGTTCTCCCATGACCCGCTGACTGAGGAGACTCGAGAACTCTTAGATAAGGTAATGAATGTGTGGGGTGGACGGGGGCAAGGCTGGGAAGATCAGGATCCCCAGCTGCATCCATCTGGACTAAACATAGAAGGGATAGACAGCCAGTGAAAGCAGGGTCACCTTGTGTATAGAGATGGGAAATGGGAGTGTCTCTGTACTCACAGGAACTCATATGGGGGGGGGGGGCAGTGCTGACGAGGCTCTCACAAACCAGGTGCCATTTGACATTCACCCTGGCGTCTGTTCTGTTCTTCCCCAGATTAGCACAGGTGCTTTGCTCTGGCCATTCCTTTCAGAGCCTCTCAGCCTGGGACGGGATGATTGATCCACATCCAGTCTCTTTGGGGTGTAATCAGGGAAGACCAGCAGTGCCTGATGGAGGGCCGCCCCCTGCTGGAGGTTCAGGGTTCACACTCAAGCAGGAGCCCAGTCCTATACCTCGGGGGCTTAGTTTTTCTTTTTCTCTCTTTCTTACCTTTTTCTTTCATGGTTCTGACACTGTTTCTCTGCACAGCCTTGGCTGTCCTGGAATTCACTCTAGACCAGGCTGCCCCAACTCGGAGATCTGCCTGCCTCTGTCTCCTCCTAAGAGCTGGGTTTAAAACTGCCACACCTGGCAGTTTAGTTTTTCTTAGAGCTTTGTTTTAGTTTTTAAAGATTGGTGGGTGGCTTGTTTTTTTGTTTATTTATTTACCCACTTGACTTTTTTGAGACATAGTCTTTTTATGTAGTCCTGGCTGTCCTAGAGCCTACTATGTAGACCCAGGATGTCCTTAAACTCAGAAAGACTCCCATACACACTCCCCACTGCTGGGATTAAAAGTGTTCACCCTTGTATCTGGCTATGTTATTTAAGTTTTTATACCTTTTTTTGTCTTCTTTTTCTCTCCCCCTCCTCCTCCTCCTCTTCCTGCTAAATATACAAGTGTAGGCTCCCAGTTTCACTTGCTAAGTTTTTAAGGAGCTGATTTCCAGCTATCTGGTCTACTTTGGGAAGCTTGCCTCCATTAAGGCAAGGGATGAGGCTTATTGGAGCAAGAGGAAAGAGAGGCATAAAAAACATGAAGCAGGCCCTCCCCCATCCCCTGTGTGAGTAGGAGTTGCCCCCCTTCTCTCTCTCTCTCTCTCTCTCTCTCTCTCTCAGATTTGTTTTTTCTTTGTAACAGCCTTGGCTGTATTGGAACCCCAATTTGTAGCCTGGTCCAGGCTAGCCTTGAATTCACAGAGATCTGCCTGCCTCAGCAACCATGTGCTGAGAGTAAAGGCATGTACCACTAATGCTAGGCAAAATTTTTTTCTTTTTATAATGGAAAAAATGTTTTGAAATTAATTTAGAAATAGAAAAACTTTTAAAAGGAAGAAAAAAAAATATAGGCACATTTTTACTTCATGAACTTCTCGTGTCATTTGTTTACTAATTCCCACAATGAGAAAGTAGTCAGCCACCCACAGTAATGTTACTAATAGGGACATAGGTCAGTTTCACAAAGACACCAATTAATTCAGGATAGCAAATTATATTGCTGTTGCCATGGCAATATCCTAATTCTTTTTTTTTCAGGTTTGGAGTATCTTTTAACTAGTCCAATTGAGTTCTTTACAAACTACTAACTTGGCTAAACAAACTACATTACCTGATCCATGATTGTTGACTGGATGGCAGTTTGGGAAGGTAGAGTAGTAAAGGAGAGGATTTACTTTCTTAGGTGTTGAGTTATACCAGAGTACAAAACCTAAACAACCTATAAGTGTCCCATGTAACCCCAACCCCAGGGCAAGGTGTGCCTGTACTCTGCACTCAGTGGCAGTGCAGAGTAGAATGGCTGTGTGTGTTTGAAGTAATCTTGTGTGGTCCAGGCTGACCTTGAACTCATGATTCTCCTCTCTTCAGCTCCCAAGTGCAAAGATTTACAAGCATGCACAACACCACCATGTTCCTGCCCAGCAGTTGTGTGGGTATTGACCACCAGATAAATTTGTGTCTCCTTTACACAATTTAGACGCAGAAATTCTCAACAACTGGAATCCCTCCTTTTTTTCCTTGTGTATGTCCTATCCCAGCTATCTCTTAGCAACTGCCTATATGGTTTCTGTCCCTATGGTTTACTGTTAGGGAATAACAGGGATAGGGAATGGGGTAGCTCAGTGGAGGAGCCTGTGCTTCTCATGAACAAGGCCCATGGGAAAAACGAGCGTTTTCTAAGTAGAAATGTACAGTAAGCAGGTTAAGGGTGTGTGTCTGCCTTTTGCATGCTGTAGTGCACTTTCCATGTACTCACAGCGTTGTGGGTCTCTGCAGTTCAGTGCTGTTGGCTGCAGAGCTGAACTCAGCTGATGGCTATCTTTGTTGATGCAGTTATTCATTGAAATACATTTGTGTGGGTGTGGGTGTGTGTGTGTGTGTGTGTGTGTGTGTATGCAAGCATCACTTTTTCTTTTTCTTTTTTTTTTTGTGGAGGGGTGGTGGCGGTGGTGGTTTTTTGAGACAGGGTTTCCTTGTGTATCCCTGGCTGTCCTGGAACTCACTCCATATCTTATAGAGATTGGCCGCCTCTCTGCTTCCTGAGGTGGTGATGTCATTTTTGCATAGGTGGCAGACCTTTGGAAATCCTTTGGAATACTAGCATCAGCTCTTCTGAAAGGTTTGGGATGACAGCTGGACACTAGAAGTCATGTTGGATAACAGCTTGTTAGCAGGGGGGATTGCCAGAAGGGAGGCCATGCATGGAAAGGCCGCAAGGCTGTGTTGGGACAGATATTTGCATGCTCCTTCCATTTGTGCTGAAATGGCTGGTGGGTAGTTTATGTTCTGTCTTCTGGTCATTTTCTCATGTGTGTTTTACATGTCCAAGTTATTGTGATAAAGTTGTAATGTACTCAAGCATCCTTTTTAGGCTGTCAGATCTGTGTTGTGGGAGGTAGATAGGTATTATCTGCTTGGCACATATGGAAGGCAAAAGCCCTGCTACTATAGGGCTGCTCGAGAAGGGTTGTCTGTTGATGTTAGAGGGCATCTCTTAGAGTGCTGAGCTGGTTTTCAGCAAGATTGCTTTGATCTAGTTTGTTATCTGGCAGTACTTGCTGGGTTGATCCCCAGGCTTATCCTGTTTAGTAGCTGTCTGCTAAGGATATTGGCCGAGTTTTCATACTTGGTCATTGGTGGAGAGAAGTGTAATGTTTTTTGAAGCCTTGCTGGGCGAATCCATCTCAGGACGTTGGAGGTCTGTGGACATTTTAAGGGGAAGCATGGCAGTGAGGGGAGGCTGCCTTCAAACTTGGTCATCCTGCTTTAGCATCCCTAGTGCTAAGATTACAAATGTGTACCACTGTGCCCAGTTGAGGATGAATTTAGATGCTAGATCTTGTCCTCTAAACTCTGCAATCCCGTCCCGTGCTTTAAACTTTCCTCAGAAAAGTCACCTCTCCACACAGTCTCACGTGGAGGCTTCTGATGTGGCTTTCTTTGCTACCCACAGATGTTGGCTGATGATGCGGAAGCGGGGGCTGAGGATGAGAAGGAGGTGGAAGAGCTGAAGAAGCAGGGCATCAACCCCTTGCCCAAACCACCTCCTGGCGTGGGCCTCCTGCCTACTCCTCCACGGCCCCCTGGGCCCCCAGCTCCCAACTCCCCTAATGGCAGGCCCATGCAGGGTGGCCCTCCTCCGCCACCTCCACCCCCTCCTCCACCTCCTGGGCCTCCTCAGATGGCCCTGCCGGCACATGAGCCACTGTCCCCACAGCAGCTACAGCAGGACATGTACAACAAGAAGATCCCCTCTTTGTTTGAGATTGTGGTGCGACCCACAGGGCAGCTAGCTGAGAAGCTGGGTGTGAGGTGAGTACACTTCCCATAGAAACACTGGAGCATGACCTGGTAGGGCCCCTGCCCTTCCCCCAAAGCTCTCAGATCCTATTTGGGCTCTTAGCCTCGGGCTGCAAGTAAGCACTGCAGGTGTCCTGGGCTGGGTGCTACTACTTTCCTCAACAACTTCTTCACAAGTAACATTTTCTCCTAGGTTCCCTGGACCTGGTGGACCCTCAGGGCCAATGGGTCCTGGCCCCAACATGGGACCCCCAGGGCCAATGGGGGGGCCCATGCATCCTGATATGCACCCTGACATGCACCCCGACATGCACCCTGACATGCACCCCGATATGCACCCTGACATGCACCCCGACATGCACCCTGACATGCATCCCGACATGCCAATGGGTCCTGGCATGAACCCTGGCCCTCCTATGGGTCCTGGTGGCCCCCCGATGATGCCCTATGGTCCTGGAGACTCCCCACACTCGGGAATGATGCCTCCCATCCCGCCAGCCCAGAACTTCTACGAGAACTTCTACCCACAGCAAGAAGGCATAGAAATGGAGCCGGGGCTTGTGGGGGATGCAGGTATGTAGGCACCAGCTGGGATGTAGAGCTGGGCTCACCAAGGTGGGATGGTGGGCAGAAGTGACTGTTCTTCCTTGGTCAAGTTTTAACAGCAGCATTTCAATCCCATCCCTGTCCCGTGGATGTTTTCAGTATTGTGGGAGCAGAAGGACTCTTGGTGTCTGTTGTCAGTGTAGGAAGCTGTGCTGATGCAAGTGCCCTAGGCAAGGCCGCTCTTCAGGTCGTGCTGAACTTGGTGACTCTGCCTGTCTGACCGCAGGACCAGATGGGTTCTTTCCTCTCTTATGATAAGAAACTCAGTGTTCAACAGTTGGGGCTAGATTTAAACTTGAGATTGCCATTTCAGCTAATAGGATATTCATTGCAGCCTCAAAAAGGAGACCCAGCTCAGAGCCCACAGTGAGTGAGTGTCCTTTGTCCTTGCCATGATTGAATTTTAGTAGTGGGAAGCAGAGAAGTAAATTGGCTCATTTGAATATTAGCCATTGTTAGAAGATAGCATGGGACATTGTAGAGAGTGATGGGATAAAGCCAAGGTCCTAGCAAAGACAGCTGGAGCTTCTCTGCGAAGGTGGCCAGGTACCACAGCTGGCCAGCTTGTCTGAGGAGAGTAGAAGTGAGTTCTATAAAGGCAAGAGTGTATGTCACCTGCTCTACAGAACAGCATGACAGCTACAGGACTTGAATTCCTGTGGTTCCCAACACTCAGGCTCAGTCTGGAGGATCACTGAGTTCTGGGCCAGCCCAGGATACAGTGAGACTGCCAAACAACCAAAGCAGTGGAGAAAATTTCCAGGTTTCCGTGGAGTTGCCTTTGTCAGGTATACCCAGATGGTGTCAGGGAGATAGTCAGGAGTATAGAGACAGGTTACATATTTTGGACATGGCACTTTGGAGCCAGTGTGACCTATATGTGCTGAAAGGAGCAGCTTGGAGGATGGGTCCAAGCGTAGGCAGACTTTTACTGAAGCTCAGGCTGGTCTGTTGGATTTGAGGATCCCTACTGCCTTGAGGCAGAAAGGAACCTGGGTATGCATGGTGCATGGTAAGGAGTCAGGCTTTAGGAGATGCTGGAAAAAGCAGGCCATGGAGATTGAAGTATTCGTTAGTGCCTGACCTGCATTAGTTGGCTTGTTGATGTTGGGTGTCTCCATAGTGAAAGTGGTCTTGTCATGTAAATTTTAGGAGCCACCCTTTAGAGCACAGAGCTGCAGTGGTTCCTGCATACCTGTGTGGCCTTCTTGTAATTTGTGTTCTGTGAAGTTGGAGCCTTTTCCTATGTCCCCAGCTCCCATGGGTATAGCATAAGTTAGATCTCATTAGGCTCATGTGCTGACCAAACTCAGGCTCTGGCAGTAGGCCTCCTATCACTGTATGTGAATACCAGCTTTTGTGTGTGTGTGTGTGTGTGTGTGTGTGTGTGTGTGTGTGTGTGTGTGTGTGTGTGTGAATGTGGGTGTATGTGGGGTACACATGAGCAGTGTGCACTTGTCTGTAGGCCAGGTTGATGTGAGTTGACCAACTGTATATATTGAGGCAGAAAATTATTTGAGCTTAGAGATCACCATAGGGACTTGAGATTACCATTTCAGCTAGTTTAGCTAACTAGATCTAGGAATGGACCCTGTCTACTTCCCAAGCAGTGGGATACAAGCCATTGTCATGCCTTGCCTTGCTTTATGTCTGTGTGCTGAAGATCCAGCCATGTGGCAGTAGCCCACTGAACCATCATTCTAGTCCTCAGCTTTTCAATTTAAACTATTTGAAATATCAGACTGGCTTTCTTGGTAGCATGGACTACATCTCTGATGCTCAGTATATTGCCCCAGCTGGGTAAAGAATCATTGCCACATGTGGAAGGAACAGAGTAGACTCCTGACAGACTGTTCTGGGCATTCTGGCTCACACTCTACATCTCAGGGAGTCACAATGAGGTAGATAATGGTGCTGTGTCTAAGGCACACTGTAGACCTGGTTGGTGAGGGAGAGAAGACTTGCTGTTGCTGTAGTCGTGTAAGGGAAGCTGCCTTGCCGTGCCCTCCATGTCCATCCATCTGCCTATGTGCTCAATAATTCTGGTATCAAGGAGCCCCTGGCGGGGGGTGCTCTGAGTAGGACTGAGGTTGTTAGTGAGTTTTGTTTTCTTCTGATTCTATTTCTGGGAAATAGTGGTTTTCTTTCTTATATGCATGTTCAACCTGCAGCTTAGGCACTGCACGCAGCTGAAAGTAGCTGTGAATGCAACATAACAAAAATCTTAAACCTAATTAAACATTCTAAGTAGGCTGGCCATGATGGCCCATTCCATCAGTCCCAGCACTTGGGAAGCAGAGGCAGATAGATCTCGGTGAGTTTAAAGCCATCCTGATCTGTTAGAGAGTGTCAGGGCTTTTTTGTGTAGGATTATTTTTACTTTATGTGCTTTGTCAAGCATGAACTTGGTAGATGACAGCATCACACCATGATGTCAGATGGTTGAACATGCCTTCGAGAAGCCATGAGCCCACTCATGGCAGATGGTGAATCAAGCCTGCTTCCCGTGAGGACAGCAGCAGCTACCTAGCCTGACAGAGATATGACCTGTCGCCAGGAAGTCTCTGTCTGAGGTGTATGCACATAGTTCTGCTGACATCCATAAGCATCTGCCATGCCCTCCCTGAGCCTCATCCTTTCCTTGCCAGCCGGTCCTCTGTGGGCTCCTGCTGGACTCTCAAGACCCAGGCCTGGGGAGGAGGAAGGGACGGGTGGCCATCCTCATCCTCGCACTCGCTAGCAGGCTTGGCTTTTCCAGCAGAGGCCTTCCCGACACAAACCCTCTTCCCTGCCACAGAGGACTACGGGCACTACGAAGAGCTGCCGGGGCAGCCTGGGGAGCCCGACAGCTTCCCCGAGGGAGGGCCCCAAGGCCGGCTGAAGGCGGGCACCGGTGTCCCCGACTTCCTGCCCTCGGCCCAGAGGGCCCTGTACCTGAGGATCCAGCAGAAGCAGCAGGAGGAGGAGAGAGCGAGGAGGCTGGCTGAGAGCAGCAAGCAGGACCGGGAGAATGAGGAAGGCATGTGTCCCCCAGCAGGGGCCCAGCTGGCTCTGTGCAGGAACGAGGGGGGACACCTATGGGTGCTGTTCTAAAAGGAACTTGGCAGGGAGGCCTGTCCTGAGCTGCTGCCTCAATGCCAAGAAGTGGAGGCCAGGGTTCCTGTGTATCTTGGGTTCAGGAGACTCCTGACTTAGTAGAGGAGGGTGGTGGGCTAGAGCACATGCTTGGGAATCCAAAGCCATAGAGATAGTCTCAGGCTCAAGTGGTCACCCCGGTGGCGTCCACGTCAGGGCTAAATGGACCAAGGGTCTCAGGAACTTAGAACAAGCCAGTGGGGACAACGGGAGGAAGAAGAAAGTCGGCGCCCTCCCTGGTGGCTCAGGTTTCTGTCCTGGGCTCTGTTTGTGGTTGCACATGCCCTTTCCTGATCCCTGCCTGGACTGTGAGGGACCTGGAGATGTGTGTATGAGCTGTCAGCATGGCTGTTGTCCAGACCTCCAGAGAGAGGTGACTGACTAGAGCTAGAACTGGTCTGCCTGGAGGGTGGGAAGAGACAGTAGGTCCCTGGGCTCTGAGGCCTAGCCCCACCCTGACTTAATGGCACCATAGCTCCATTTCCTCATCTGTCCCATAAGCATGTTGATGACAGGACCTACTGGGGTAGTTGTGTGAGTTATTCACGTCTGACCACCTACTAGGAATGGTACTGGCTTGAGAGAGAAGTCACGATGATATCAACACCTAGATCCAGTTGTGTACAGGGTTTGTGTACAGCTCCCAGCTGGGACTATAGCGGATGCTAACTAACAGCACAGAACCACACATCAGGGGCACCCAGGGCCCATGAGGCCTATGGGTTATGGTCACTCATGGTTCCTACTGCTCTGTTCTCTCTCAGGTGACACCGGAAACTGGTATTCAAGTGACGAGGATGAGGGAGGAAGCAGTGTCACATCCATCCTGAAGACTTTGAGGCAACAGACATCAAGCCGACCCCAGGCTTCAGTTGGGGAACCAAGTAGCAGTGGGCTGGGGGATCCCCGCCTGCAGAAGGGACACCCCACAGGAGGCCGGCTGGCTGACCCCCGCCTCAGCCGTGACCCCAGACTCAGCCGCCATGCAGAGACTTCAGGAGGGACTGGCCCAGGGGACTCAGGGCCCTCTGACCCTCGGTTGGCTCGTGCCCTGCCCACATCCAAGACTGAAGGCAGTCTTCATTCCAGCCCTGCAGGCCCCAGTAGTTCTAAAGGACAGACCCCTGCAGAAGAAGAGGAAGGGGAGCGGGCCTTGCGTGAGAAGGCAGTGAACATTCCCCTGGACCCCCTGCCTGGGCACCCATTACGGGACCCTCGATCTCAGCTGCAGCAGTTTAGCCACATCAAGAAGGATGTGACCCTGAGCAAGCCAAGCTTTGCCCGCACTGTGCTCTGGAACCCTGAGGACCTGATCCCCCTGCCAATCCCCAAGCAGGACGTGCCCCCAGTTCCTGCTGCCCTGCAGTCCTTGCCTGCCCTAGATCCCAGGCTGCACCGCTCCACAACCCCTGGACCTCCCAACACCCGGCAGCGGCCAGGCTCCACAGATCCCAGCACGTCTGGCTCTAACCTGCCTGACTTTGAACTCCTCTCTCGAATACTCAAGACTGTCAATGTCAACACCCCTGGCCAGAGTGACAAACCCAGTGACCCCAGGGTGCGAAAGACCCCTACTGACCCCAGATTACAGAAGTCAGCAGATCCTGCTGCAACATCCCGTACAGCTAAGCCCTGTCCCACTGAAGCATCACCTCCTGCTGCCAGCCCAAGTGGAGACTCATCCCCACCAGCCACTGCTCCCTATGATCCCCGAGTGCTGGCAGCTGGTGGCTTGGGCCAGGGCAGCAGCAGTGGGCAGAGCAGTGTTCTGAGTGGCATCAGCTTGTATGACCCAAGGACTCCCAATGCAGGTGGCAAAGCTACAGAGCCAGCCTCTGACACAAGTGCTCAGCCCAAGGGTACTGAGGGCAATGGCAAGAGCTCAGCCTCCAAGGCAAAAGAGCCCCCATTTGTTCGAAAGTCTGCCCTGGAGCAGCCAGAGACAGGGAAGGTCAGCGCAGATGGGGCCACAGCCACAGACCGATACAATAGCTACAACCGGCCCCGGCCCAAGGCCACTGCAACCCCCACTGCTGCCTCATCTACCCCACCCCCTGAGGGGGCCACACCCCAGCCTGGGGTGCACAACCTGCCAGTGCCCACCCTCTTTGGGACTGTGAAGCCAGCCCCCAAAACAGGCACAGGAAGCCCATTTGCTGGCAACAGCCCTGCCCGTGAGGGTGAGCAGGATGCAGGGTCCCTGAAGGACGTTTTTAAAGGCTTTGACCCCACAGCCTCCCCCTTTTGCCAGTAGTGTCTGTGGGGGCTAGTGCTCCCTCCACTCCACCACCCTTCCAGGGTGACATTTATGGGCAGCAACCAGAATTACGGGTGGGGGCAGCAGGGTGTTCTTTCTTTACATTTTTCCTCCTTTTTTTCTTTTTCAGTAGTACTTTCTTTGAGTCATAAATTGTATCTAACCGTTTTGGGTTCTGGTCAGTGCTGCAGGCTCCTGGGCTCCTTTTGCCCAGTGAGCAACCTGTACCCTGCGTTGGACAGTGGCAAGTACCCAGTCTGGGGCTTCCCCGGAACTAAGGGAACTTAGTCTAAGTGTCTGGGAAGGCACTGACAGCCGCTACCCTATGCTGCTGGGAGATAACAGCTCGGCATGTGAAGCTGGTGCGGGAGTTCCTAGAGCCCCAGGAGAACTGCCCTCTGGAGCATGCAGCTTGTGACAGCCTGCTTCAGACAAAGCAACAGTAAATTGAGAAAATGTCAAATGGAAAGAAAGGTCCTGGCAGCCCCCTTGCCCTAACCTGCTTGAGCCTGGCATCCCACATCCTCCGTCCAGGGTTTGTCCTGAAAGTGACGCCCTCTAGCCCTCCAGGAGACTTTGGGTGAGACAAACCTGCAGGCAGTAGGCCTGGGAGGGGTGGCACAGCCCCTCAGAGCATTCTCCCTCAGTATTACCTGTCCAGTGCCACTGGCCTGACCCTCGAGACAGCTCAAGGATCCGCGGTGCCACCTGCCAGACTCCCGAGGAGGAAGGCCAAGGGTGGCCCTGGCAACGTGTGTCTGCTAGCTGCTTCATGCGCCTTAGCCGTGTTCTCTGTAGAGTACCAGATAGTGTTTGCTTTTCCTTCCCAAGCTGACAGGAGCAGGGCCTCAGTGTCTGTGGTGGTGTTGGATTAATGGGTGCTTCCCAAAAGGGGGCCTGAGGAAACAGCAGGAGTCAAGATGGGGCCAAAGTGGTGTGTTGGTCCTTTCCAGGAAAGAGACCTTGGTGTGGGGAGGCCTAAGGCATTTCCACAGCCTTCCCCACTAGCCGCCTTAGGATTGACTTTGTACCAAGCCCCAGGGGAGACTTCCTGTGACCATGTCCCAAGATTGGATCAGGGAACTAGGAAAGACCTGCAGGCCTTTCTGCCTCTGGGTCATTCACCAGGCATTGGAGGTCTGCTTTCATGCAGCCTGCCTTTTCTATATTGGGTCTCTTGGCCTGGCTGCTTCCCTGTTGATAATGAGACCTGACACACAGCCAGTGGATCCCTTCCGCCTCAGGGGGAAACAGGTCTCCCACATCTCCATCTGCACAATTCACTCCCCCCCCCCCCCCCCAACCACACACACAACCCAAAGAGAAATCCCTTCAAAACAGTTTGGGCCTGAAGCCAGGGTGGGAGGGGTTTGTGCCACACAGGGCTAACCACCCTGTGGGGTCAGTGCACCAAGATCAGGTTGGTTTTGTTTGTCTTTGTGTTTTTTATTTTGTTTTGTTTTTTTACACAATCATCAATGAGATTTGTCTTTGACTCCAGCCTTGGCCTCCAAGCCTGGGGCCGTGGTAAGTGTGGGATAGGAAGAGTCCAGTGTGGCAGTGTGTGGATCCCCACCCCACCCCTTTGAAAACCAGGCTTGGAAGTGCCTACCTGTCATCCCAGCACCCAGGAGGCGGAGGCAGGAGGATCACAAGTTCAAAGCCAGCCTGTTTGGCATTAGAAAAAGAAAATGAATTTTTAAATCTATGAAATCTGGGTGACATGGAATCTGGAGCCCTCCTCTTGAAGTAGTTCATCGAAGACCCTCATGGGACAAGGAACTCCGCTGGAATCCCCACTCGCCATCAGGCCACACTTTTAAAGAAAAATTGTTCTCTAACCAGGATTGTAACAAAAGTGTAAATAGTATTTCTGAGTTGAAAGTCGATGGTGCAAATATGTATATAACGTACTGTATTTTTACAATGATCGTCGCATGGCCCTCCCACCCCCTTTTGTACTCAGTATCTGTCTTCCAGAAACCTCACCTGCCTTCTCTCTTGTGGTCTCTTAACCCAGTAATCGTATTACTGCCATTAAAGGATGCAGTTATTTTAAACAGCCTGCCAGTCTAGTCTCATCTCTGCCCTGCCAGGGAACAAACAGGAGGCATGCAGAGTAGCAATAGCCAGAGCAGATAGATGCGCACAGGCATGTGATCCTAGAACTTGGGAGGCTGAGGTAGGAGGATGATGAGTTTGAGGCCAGTAAAAGAAAAAAAACCTTGAACTGGTGCTCCTGCCATCACTTTCCGTGTGCTGGGATTCTTGGTGTATACAACCAAACCCTATTTTATCTGTACATGTATGTGTACAGAAACATGTACTGAAGATGGTTCAGCTTGGCTTGTGACATTAGAGCATGCCCTGTTCTATGAACTTTAAATTTGGGTCTTTTCCCCAGCTAACAATCCTGGATTTCCTTGTTTTGAGGCAGGGTTTCATTGACCTTCAGTTAATATGGCCAAGGATGACTTGAACTCGTGGACTTCTGTCTTCCTAGTTCTAAGATCGCAGGCATATGCTATCAAGTGAGCAACGTTCCTAGCCCAACAAGCACCCAGTTGCATTTACACTGCTGGGGTGGGGAAGATAGTCACCTGGAAGCCAGACAGAAGGCCTTCACTGAGTAAGGCAAGCGTCCAGTCCTAGGCTTGTGCCCAGAGCATGCTAAAGTAGGATGTGCTAACTGCCCTTCCTGGGCTTAGGTCTAATACGTTGTTTGAGGCATGGTTTTGCTGTGAAGTCTAGGCTGGCCTTGTACCCATAAACTTCCTGCACACAATGTCTCTGTCTCACCCTCCCATAGGCTGTGTGATCATACACCTCACCAGGCCTCAGTATACATTGCTATTTTAATTAAAGATTTACTTCCAATTTCCTGTGCATAAGTATTTTGCCTGCACATAAATATGTGTACCACCTATGTACCTGATTCCTTCAGAGGACAGAAAGGGGCATTGCATACTGGAACTGGAGTTGTAAGGATTCAGCCATTTAGGTGCTGGGTGAAGAGCCTGGATCCTATGGAAGAGCAACCAAACCTCTTAAAGGTACACATAATTTAAAATAAAATAAACCCAACCCACAACAAAATAACTCATGGACTCAGCTTGACATACTCTCTCGAGAAGCTCTAGATTGTAAGAGGTAAAGAGTAAAGTTTCCTGTAGATGTCCTTGGTAGAAGCTCTTCCTGACTTGTCCAGGCAAGTCTGTCTTTAGAAGGTACATGCAGGGACAGGGAGGGCAGAGGAGCGCTCTAGTGTCCTGCTAGACTGGGTTCCCATCCTCAGTAACCTTACAGAGCAGTGTTTCTCAACCTGTGGGTCATAACCCCTTTGAGGGAGTCTCATGATTCATAACAGTAGCAAAATTAGTTATGAAGTAGCAACGAAATTAGTTTCATGGTTGACGTCACCACACCACCAGGATCTGTTAAAGGGTCGCAACATGAGGAAGGTTGAGAAGCATTGGTCTGGAGTCATTTCATGTAGCTATTGCTGCTGGTGGGCCATTCACATGTGAAGACTGCGTCTTTAACATCCGCCAGCTTCCTTCATTTGTTCCTAAGGCAGAAAGAGTTGGCTTTAACTGGTGATGGTCCAGCTTCAGCCTTCTGAGTACTAGAATCTACTTCCAAGAGTAAGACTATATAGCTGCTTACTGTCAATTCCTGGTCCCTTCCACCTCTCCTACTTTTTAGTTGCTATTTATTTAATTATTGGTGTTTTGAGGCAAGGTCTTTGGATGCTATTTGTTTATTTGATTATTGGTGTTTTATTTATTTATTTGATTATTGGTATTTTGAGGCAAGGTCTCTCTGTGTGTGGCCCTAGCTGTCCTGGAATTCACTCTGTAGAGCAGGCTGGCCTCAAGCTCACAGCAATCTCCCTGCCTCTGCCTCCCAAGTGCTAGGATTAAAGACGCGCAGCACTGTGGCCACCTTGGCTTGCCCTCTATTTTTTCAGGGAGGATTGCCCAGACTGACTTCTACCTTGTTGAACAGCTGCGGCCAGCTGTGAATTTCTGATCTCCCTGCCTTCTCCAGTGCTAAGAGGGCTGTTGTATCCACAAGGCCCCACTTATGTAATGCTGGGTGTGGAGCCCAGAGGCCAGCTTGTCCTGGAGGTGAGGGTGGGGTGTCCCTGTAGCAACAAGTTTCTGGCCTAGCCCAAGGTTGGACCCACTCACAGCTCTGCTGCCTCTTAGCGCCCCCCCAAATCATCACATAGAAGCTTACATTAATTTCATGCTATCAGCCAATAGCTCAGTCAAATAACTTGCTACCTCTTAACTCTTAAACTAACCCATGATTAGCCAAGTGGCTTAATACCTTTTCTCAGAGCAACATTGTTTTCTTTCCTCTGCATCTGCTGACTTCTCTGTCTGACTCTTCCCCAGAGTTTTCTTAGTCTGGTAGCCCTGCCCACACTTCCTGTCTGCCTTCTGGCCAATCAGCTTTTTATTAAACCAGTAGGAGGGACAAATATTTACAGTGTACCAGAACATAATCTCACAGATTTCCCCACCTTTTTAAAAACAAGAACTTTAAATTCTATTTTTTTTGTATAGTTTCTTATTATTATCTATAACAATTTGTAACACTGTAAACAAAGACAAACATCTATTACCTACTTTTTGGAATGTGGACATAGTTTCTTGGGCTATTTTTTGCTGATTGGGGGAGTTGGTAATCTTATGGGGACCCAAAGAAAAATTTAGCATTATTGACAAGTCTTTAGTGGAGTAGTCTGTAAGGCTGGGTCATCTCAGCCAGTCTTACCTTAAGTGGTTTTGGATATAGAGCTGTGTAGTGGATTTATGATGTTCCATTGTAAATAATTGTCCCACCTATGAGTTTAATAAAAAGCACTGATTGGCCAAAGGCAGACAGGAAGTGTGGGCGGGGCTACCAGACTAAGAAGACTGGGAACAGAAAGAACAGCAGAAATGCCACAGAGAGTCCAGAGTAGCCAGACAAGCCAGAAGAAGCAGAGGACAACTATGCTGCTCTGAGAAAAGGTACTGAGCCCCATGGCTGAACAGGATAAGAATCATGGGTTAGATTAAAGGTAAAGAGTTAGCATATTATATGCCTGGGCCTTAGGCCAATCAGCCTAAAATTAATGTAAGCATCTGTGTGTCTCTGCGGGTCTGTGGGTCTAAACCTTGAGAGGCTAGGCCCGAAAGTCCAGACCAGAAAACTTACTAAAGAGCGGATCTGCTCTAAGCTTGTTTGGAGCATCAGTAAACTGTGTTCCCTGTGTGATCTTTTAGGAAGACTCTTCTCACTAATTAATATATTTAGAGGAGGGCATCTCAGGTCCCAGCACTGGAGAGGCAGAGGCAGGCAGATCCCTGTGAATTTGGGGCCAGCCTACTTTACATAGTTTCAGGACAGCCATAGATAACAACATAGTGAGACCCTGTCTCAATAAAACAGCAGCGAAAATAACTAGGGGATCTGGAGCCATTGCACAACCTTTAAAAACACCCAGGGCTCTTGGGGCTGGAGAGGTTGCTCAGTGGTTAAGATCACTAGCTGCTCTTTTAGAGGACCCGAGTTCAAGTCCCAGCACCCACATGGCAGATCACAGCCGTCTGTGAGTCTAATTCTAGGGGATCTGACATCTCCATGCAAGCAAAACAGTGTATGTGAGACAGAGAAGAAAAAAAAAAAAGAAACACCACATTTATTGCAACACCCTATAGATGTTCCAGGACCCGTGTTTGGTGGCTCAAAAGCTCCTCTACCTCTCTATCTGGGAAATCAAATTACCTGGTCCAGCTCCGTGGACATTGCACTAACGTACACAAAACCAGACTCACAGAAAATTTTTAAACTTTTTTTCTTTATGTGTATGGGTGTTTTCATGTATATCTATGCAGGACATGCATGCGGTTCCTGTGGTGGCCAAAAGAGGGCACTGGATCCCGTGGAACTAGAGTTACAGATGCTTCTGAGTCTCATGTGAGTGGCTGGGAATTGAACCCCATCCCCTCTGCAAGAACAGTGAGGGCTCTTGATTTAAACATCTTTCCAGCCCCTCTACACATAGTTTTAAAAAACAACAACAAAACTAATTAGCCCTGCAGTAGTGGCACAGGCTTACCCAGTCAGAGGCAGGTGATCTCTGAGTTCAAGGCCACCCTGGTCTACATTAAAGGACATCCTGGTCTTTATAGTGATTATAAGGACAGCCAGGGCTACACGGAGAAGCCTTGTCTCTAATAATATTAATAGTAATAATGATAATAGTAATAATAATAAATACTAATAGAGAGTCGTTGTTCTACTGACCAGCAGAGCTGTTTGTACACTTACCCCTTCTGTAACACAGCCCATTCATTGTCTAGCTTTGCAACTGCAATGTGTCCTGTTGTGACTGTAATAAATTATTGCCACAGACTTAGTAGTTTAACATTGTAGCTAACTAGGGCTGTGAGATGACACTCTTCTGAATCCCAGCACTCAGAAAGCTAAAACAAAACGATAGTGAGTTCTGGGCTAGCCTGGGCAACTCTATTAAGGCCCAAATTAAAATGTGAAAGAGGGATGGTCATACCCGGAGAGTTCTGCATGCATGCATCCATGTTCAAGGCTCTACATTTTCTTTTTTTGTTTTTTAACTTATTTATTTATTATGTATACAATGTCCTGCCTGCACACCAGCAGAGGGCGCCAGATCTCATTACAGATGGTTGTGAGCCACCATGCGGTTGCTGGGAATTGAACTCAGAACCTCTGGAAGAGCAGCCAGTGCTCTTAACCTCCGAGCTATCGTTCCAGCCTCAATGTTGATTTTTACTGTATGACTCTTTTGCCTGCAGGTGCCTAACATATGTGCCTGGTCCCCCATTGACATCTAAAGAGGCCGTCACATCCCCCTGGCTAGAGTCATAGGATGCTGTGAGCCACCGTGTGGATGCTGGGCATCGAACCTGGATCCTCTATAAGAGGTTCAGCTCTTAACCGCTGAGCCATCTCTCCAGCCCAAGGCCCTAGTTTTCATGCCCAACAGTACAAAAACGAAAAGGAGAGTGAGAGGAGGAAGAAGGGAAGGGGAGGGGAGGGGAGGAGAGAGAGAAATCGAATCCTCTCTCTAGAGGTCATAAAACTCACACATTTGTAATGTGTCTGTCTACTTCTGGTTCAGGCCCCAGCTCCCAGTGTTTGTAAGTTCTGTGCTTGGTGGTTTTGAATTACACACACACACACACACACACACACACACACACACACACACACACACACACACACACACAACACACAACACACACACACACACACACACCATAGTCCTGTAGTCCTGCATATTTGAACACTTGGCCCCCAGTTGGTGATTCTGTTCAGGAAGGTTTAGGTGGTAAAAGCCCCTGTGACGGAAGTGCATCACTGGGTGCGGGCTTTCAGGGTCTATGCTTCACCCTATTTCCAGTTTGCCCTCTCTGCTTCCTCCTTGTAGCTGAGGTGGGATCTCTCAGTTCCCTGTACCCGCTGCTCTCCCGCCCCCGTCCTGATGGAATCTTACTGCCCTATAACTGCAAATCCAAATAAACTCTTTTATAAATTGCCTGGGTCATGGTATTTCATCACAGCAAGAGAAAAGTAACTAAATCCCTTGTGCTCTGTAGGACAGTCGGGCGCTCTTGGAGGGCCCAGCCTTCCCGATGGCATCCGGGTAACAGTGGTCTTGTGTGTGAACTGGCCCGCCTAGGCCTGGTGTCCGTGTTTGACCTTTGAGCTTCCCCCATATGGGGACTGAGATGGAACCCAAGACCTACCAGACTCCTGGCCTCTTGCCAGGTACTAGGCAATACCAATCTCCAATCCAATAGATCCTTTTTCTTTTAGCCATAGAGGTTACACACCAACTGTGACCACTGCCGGATTCTCTCCTTACTGACTTTTCTAGACTAGAACTCAGAAACCCACTTGCCTCTGCATCCCTAGTGCTGTGATTAAAGGTGTAGGCTATATTTGACTCTTAATTTTTTATTTGATTTTTGTTACCCCCCCCCACAGAGTTCCCTGTGTAGTTTTGGAGCTTGTCCTGGAACTAGCTCTGTAGACCAGACTGGCCCCAAATTGTTTACAGAGATTGGCCTGCCTCTGCCTCTCAAGTGCTGGGATCAAAGGAGTGTACCACCACAACTCAGCCTTGTTTGCTTTTTAATAATTTTAATTTATTAGATTGGTGGCAGGGGTGGCATATTTCTTTAATACCAGCATTTGGGAGGCAGAGGCAAGTGGATCTCTGTGAGTCCGGGACCAGCCTGGCCTTACAGAGTGAATTCCAGGACAGCCAGGGCGACACAGAGAAACTCTGTCTTGACAAGAAATAGAGAAATAAAGAAAAAGCAAAATAAATAAAAAAGGAAGAGCCTGCCACCACCCGGTCTACATTGCTCTGCAGTGGACTATCATGCTGACGTATCTTAAGAGTTCTCCAGTTAATTCTCCTTCAAACCACAGGTCTAATTACAGCCAGCCACAAATAAAATCTCTTTAAGGAAGTTTTGCTTTCTCGGCCCTGACCCTTCCTGGCATTTGGATGGTTATTATTCTTTCCTCTTTCTTCTACACACAAACCCGGAGCCTTTTCCCTAGACAAAGAATGTGAAAAATGTTGTCTGTGGAATATTTAGTTCTTATTTAGGCCGATTATGAAATGTTCCCTGCAAGGCTGGCTGTCCGTTTGAAGCCTCCTTGCTCCAAGGCTGGTGTCCCTTCCTAGCTCCCACCCTTTTCTCCCTTGGATTTCAAGCCCTTAAGCTGAGGCTGTAGTTCAGTTGGAAGAACACTTGCTCAGCAGACCCTGCATTCCATCCCCAGCACCACAAAAGACAGGCATGGAACTGCGGGCCTATAATCCCAGGACTCTGACGATAAAGGCAGGAGGATCACCAATTCAAAGTTGTTCTCAGCTATGTAGCAAGTGAAAGGCAAAGCTGGACTCTATGATGCCCCGTCTGAAAAAAAAATATTCAAGTGGTACAGATATCACAAGTGTTCTGAACTAGGCATGGTGAGATATGTGTTTATGGTCCCAGTATGCCTGAGCCTGAGGCAGGAGGATCAAGTTCAAGGCAAGCCTGTATTACATACTACCAGGCTAGCCTAGGTTACATAGTATTCCATTAAACTAGGGCTGGAGATGTAGAACACTTTTCATATCATGTCCAAAGCCTTGAGTCTCGGCCTCCGTACAGGGGAGGGGGATGCAATGCTCCCACTATGATCTCTGGGACCTGATCTTCCTTCCTCTGTTGTCTCTGATTTTCTCTTTTTGATAACACTCTCCATGGTTCTGCTGGCTGCTCCTCCAACAAGCTAGGCTAACACCAACCACAGGGCCTTTACACATGACATCTTTGCCTCAGGCCTGCCTTTTACTTCTCCCATCATGGCTGAACCTTTCTCAGATAGCGGATCCTATGTCACTTCAAATTTAGCAACTTAAAAATGAGCCCCCCCCATTTTTTGTTTTTCAAGACAGGGCTTCTCTGTGAAACTCTGGCTGTCCTGGAACTCACTATGTAGAGCAGGCTATGAACTCTGAGATCTACCTGCCTCTGCCTACTGAGCGCTGGGATCAAAGGCTTGCATCTCCTCCAACAGGATGAGGCTATGGAGAGAGACCTGGTCTTAAAACAAAACAAAACAAAGACAAAACAACAAAAAACCCAGGGCTGTTGAGATGGCTCAGCAGGCAAAGGTGCTTATCACCAAACTTGAGGACCTAAATTGACCGGGACCCACAAGGTAAAATGAGAGAATCAACTCATGCAAGTTGTCCTCTGCCCTCCAAACATGAACTGCGGTACACACACACACACACACACACACACACACACACACACACACCACACCACATACACACACACACCACACACACCACATACACACACACAAATAACACACACATATACCACACATTCACACACATACACACACCACAACACATACACACACAATAAATAAGTGTAAAAAAATTAAAAGCAAAACAAAAATAAAAATTATCTGTAATACATTAAATATACATGGCCACATGTCCCCTGTGACCTTAAAGTTTCAGGAATGGTGCTACAAATGGTTCCATATTTGTGCTTCAATGCCAAAGATAGAATCTTCCGGGGTCCACAAGTTACTTCTGGGTGGAGAGATAGCATAGTGGTTAAGAGTGCTTGCTGCTTTAGTAGAGGACCAGAGTTCAGTTCCTAGGTCACAACTGCTTGTAACCAGCTCCAGGGAATTCAATGACCTCCCCAGACCTCTGTGGGCACCTGCATTTATGTGCACATGCCCATACACAGATACATAATTTAAAAATGCAGGTTAATCTTAGAAGAAATCGGTTAATGTTTCACCTTTAATGAACAATTGAGCCAGATTCCTTACACCTGTAACTCTAGTTCTTGGGATTACAAGAGGCTGAGGCAGAATGATTGTAAATTGAGTTTAGGCAGCATTAAAAGGTGAGAAAGAAGGGGGAAGTGTCATGGAATAGCATGCCTGGTTTGATCCACAGTGCCATGGTTTGGTTGAGGATAAAGAGTTTCGAAAAAAAAAAAAAAATGTAAGGAAAGGGATTATTCAATAGCTTCTTATTTTATTAATATCTGCATAGAAAAAAATACAAAAAAAATGTGTGTCCTCTTTAGTGAGGTTACTGGTGTTTTGCTCCCTGGGTCACTAGAGTTTTGCAAAGTTTCTACATTAAGCCCCTAGTACAAGTTTTGTTTCCTGGCAGTTAATTTCTTAAACTACAAGTCCCAGGAGACATCGCGCCGCGGCCTTCTGCAGGCCAACCTGCCCGGAGTGCATTGACCTCTGGGATTTGTAGTCTTGACTGTAAAATAAGGTGGGCCACACACTACCGGCACCGAAGACCTAGGTGGAGACACCTCCAGATTGACCAATAGGCATTGCATACCGGGATAGAGTGGCGGGCTGTTCACCAATCGGCGACCCGCTCCTTGTGAGTGACTTGGCATGCAGCCTACAAACAGCCTATGGGGCGGAGCGTGTGTCTCGGGCCCCATTGCAAGCCATGGGAGGCGGCTGGTGGTGGGCTCGGGTTGCGCGCCTGGCCCGCCTGCGCTTCCGGGGGTCGCTGCTGCCACCTCCACGGCCCCGCAGTGGGGGCGCGCGCGGGTCCTTCGCCCCCGGCCACGGCCCACGCGCGGGGGCCTCGCCGCCCCCGGTGTCCGAGCTTGATCGCGCGGACGCTTGGCTCCTCCGCAAGGCACACGAGACAGGTCTATGGCAGGGACCGGGGTCGGCCGCTATGCTGGAGGGGTGCGCACGTGGGAGTGGGCGGCGAGGGTACGGCATGCATCTGCTGGGAACAGGGCCCGTGTTCAGCGGGGGCAGGTTCTTCATATGAGAGCAAGGAAATGCAGGGTGGGAGGTTTTGCAGCCTGGCCGCATAGGGCACCAGTTTGCGGGTCCTGGCTAGTGAGGTGCAGCACGGATTAGTGGGGGAATTACGGATAGGAGAGGTAGCCCGATGGCACCACACCTGCCTGGGTGAGAGATTGTTCCAGAGGCACCTGGGAAGAAGAGAGATGCCTGCAACAGGGAGGTTCGGATTGCAGAGGGGAGCACTCGGGATAAAACAAGAGTGTGGCTACCCGCAGAAGATGGGGAAGTTCCGGATTGGGCCAGCGCGCAACCAATGGGAGAGAAGATGTCTGCTGATTGGAGGGAGTGGTGATCGAAGATGCAGGGGGAGGGACCTCAAATAGGGCAGTGGGTTGACAGATTGGAGCCAGCCAGGTATTGGATGGGGCTAGTAGCGGAAAGAGCCTTTTGGCAGTTGAGTGGCGGGGAGATGTGGACCAATGGAGGAGGCCATGCCAGGTAGGAGCGGTTTCCACTTAGGGGAAGGGGGAGGAGTAGAGGACTACAGGATGCACAAATATCCTTAGACTTTCCACCCTCAACCTTCAAGTCTTGCTTTAGATTTTCATCTAGGTTAGACAGAGTGTCTTCAGTCACTGCTCTAAAGGGGCTTAGAATGTCCAGGGGAGAAGGAGGAGGGGAATGGGGTTTTTAGGCGTCTTCCCAGACCCCAGAAGGGATGAACGTGTGTAATACTTTTGTGGATGAATAAAGTGGAGGTTGGCTTGATAGTCTGGGTGAGAGGGAGCAAGAAGGCAGGGCTTGGCTGATAACAGAGCTCCACCCCCACCCACCCCCAACAGCTTTCCTCTCCTGGTTCAGAAATGGACTTCTGGCATCAGGCATTGGAGTCATCTCCTTCATGCAGAGTGACATGGGCCGGGAAGCTGCCTACGGTGAGTACAGACCCTCCCGTATAGGGAATGGAGAAACCCCCCCCCCCTTCCCTCCATTGCCAAGTTTTCTCATCCCACCTAACAACTGTAAAAGGAGAACATCCCTTTTATAGTGCCCGCTGGTGTGTGCCTCTCTCCCTCCACTCCATACACCTCCTTTTGATAAAGTATTAGACCCAGAGCACAAGTGCTGGATGATGCCCTGCCTCTAATCTGACATCTCAAAGACTGAGGTCTTCCGTTTCCAAGGGGCCATGACCTGTGTGTACACCTTTCTCTATACCCCTAGACCAGCTCCTTCTTTTGGATCTTGGACTCCGCCCCCGAGTCCCAGATACTTCTGTGTGCAATTTTTGTGTATTTAGCTCTTACTACTTGAGTTCTTGTCTGTCAACTCCCCATTTATTTATCTATTGATTGTTATACTGAGAAGGAACCCAGAATGCTAGTTAAGTGCTGTATCACTAAACCACACACCCCCAGCTCCTCACTGGGGGATTCTAGGCAGGGGCTCTACCACTTAGCACTGAACTTCATCTCCAGCTTTTTTTTTTTTTTTTTTTTTTTTTTTGCTATATTTTAAGATAAGGTTTCTCTGAAGTTTCAAGCAGTCCTGAAACTCACTTTGTAGACCAGGCTGTCCTCAAACTCAGAGCTCCATCTGCCTCCCAAGTGCTGGGATTAACGGTGTGTGCCACCACTGCCTTGCAAAATTTATTTATTTTTGTCTTTTGTGTGTAAATGTATATGGGGACCATGTTCATGTCTGGTACCAAAGGAGCCAGAAAAAGCATCAGATCCCCTATGACTGGTGGTAAAGATGATTTGAGCTACCATGTGGGTGCTGGGAACTGAAGCCAGGTTGTTTGTAAGGGCAGCAAGTGTTCTTAAACTCAGAACTATCTCTCCAGCACCCTTTCCTAACAATTTTTTAAAAACGTGTTATTTTGTGACAGTCTAAGTTGCCTAAGCAAGGCTTTAGCATGACTGAACCTCCTCCAGCCTCTTTTTTTGCTCTATAGATCCGCCTGCCTCTGCCTCCGCAGTGTGGGGATTGAATGCAGTGCAGGGATTGAATGCAAGCGCCACCACCGCTGGCTGGCTCCTCCCACACCTTGCTAGCTGGCAATAGAGGCCTTTTCCAGCCTTGTGCTCCTACTGACTCCCCCTCCCCCTCCCCATCCATTATCCTGGCAGCCCCTTGAGATATCCTGGACCCTGCAGCTACTGATTCCTGCTCTTTCTTCCACAGGCTTCTTCCTGCTGGGTGGCCTATGCGTGGTATGGGGCGGAGCCTCCTATGCAGTGGGTCTAGCAGCACTTCGGGGACCCATGCAACTGTCTCTTGCGGGTGCTGCTGCTGGTGTGGGGTCAGTGTTGGCTGCCAGTCTGCTCTGGGCTTGTGCTGTAGGCCTCTACATGGGCCAGTTGGAACTGGACATGGAATTGGTGCCTGATGATGATGGGGCGGCCTCTACAGAAGGCCCGGATGAAGCAGGTCGGCCACCACCCGAGTAAAACAGCGGGGCTGTGGAGACTGGCTGGGCCCCGAGGACTGGGACATTAAACCTCACCCTTCAGCAGTTCAAGACTCTGAGTGATGGCTCCTGTTGTCTGGGGAGTTGGGAAGAGGAGTGGAGGGCAGCCAATGGGGATGAGGCAGATGGAAGTATCTAAGAAACAGGCAAGATGGCTCATTACACAGAGGCATTTGCTCCCACGCCTGACAACCCGAGTTTGGTCCTCAGGACCTACATGGTAGCAGGAGAAAATTAATTCCCACACTGTACCACACCCCCTCCGCCCCCCATACAAACGGATAAATGAATAATTTAAAGGGACAAGTAAAAGCATGCCCCTGGGGATGGAACCTCTCAGGGAGTGGTGTTTAATTCTCAAGGAGAACTCCAGGCCTTGATTCCTGCCCCGAGGTTCCGTCTTTCCTCAATCCCCCTTCCGCTGCACCCTAGTACCTGTGGGCCCTGCATAGGGCAGGCCCAGTGTAGGATAAAAGGCCTCTGGGAGCGTGGGACCTGGGCCCAGCCTGTGCAGATGTGGATACATCAGGCTTAACTCTGCAGGGCCATAGCGGATGGTGCCTGGTGTGCACAGGCCCCGAACCACCGGTGGCAGGAAGCCTGCATGAAGTAGGGCAGGTGAGGGGTCCCCAGGTGTTGTCAGGCCCCACGGCAGTACTGGATCGTGCTTCAGGGCCCCTGCCCGGATGACCGAAGTGAATTCTGGCCGGGGTGCGGCTGGTGGATCTGAGAGCTCTTCTTCACTGTCCTCTGAGCCTCTAGCTTCCTTTGGGCCAGGCTCCACTTTGATGCCTTTGCCTCGGGCCTGAGGGTCCTTGTCCTTGTCCTGGTCCCCAGGGGCAGCCTGCTTCGGGTCAGCTGGAGGCTCGTCCTCTGAAGAAGATACTGTATTTTTATTCTTTGCAGGGCTCTACTGATGAGCCACACCCCTACTCCTCACTGGGGAATCTAGGCAGGGGCTCTACCACTGAGCCACACCCCAGACCCTCACTGGGGGATTCTAGGCAGGGGCTCTACCACTGAGCCACACCCCCAGCCCTTCAATAATGGATTCTCCACAGGCCTACTGTTGCCTGCTTTTTGCTTTGTGTGTCTGGGTGAGGGTATGGAAGTGAGACGTCACCATTTGTGGTCTTCCTCCATCACTATTATTATTATTATTATATGCATGATGAATTGGCATATATGCCACCATTGCAGGTGTTGTGTAGGTCAGAAGACAGCTGTGTAGAGTTGGTTTTCTTTTTTGAGACAGGGTTTCTCTTTGTAGCCCTGGCTGTCCTGGAACTTGCTCTTTAGACCAGGCTGGCCTCAAACTTAACAGAGATCTGCCTGCCTGCCTCTGCCTTCCGAGTGCTGAGATGAAAAACCTGGCCCAAACTTAGGTCTTTATGCATAGACAACAAGCAGTGTATCCATGGTTCACTGTCTTAGTGTTCTTTGAGACATCGTCTTACAAAGTTTTTCAGGCTAACCTTGAAGTGGGCATCCCCCTGCCTCAGCCTCCCCAGCAACTGGCATCACTCCATCATTCCAACCTTGAAGGAGGCTTCTGAAGGATGTGTGTCCCTAGCCCTTGATCTTGAAGTGTAGGCACAGTGTGATAGACCTGCAGTTCACAACCCCAGTGGCTTTAACCTCCTCAGGCACACGGCTGATACTTTCTGTTTATTACAAGTGAAGGGAGGAAGCTCGGGAACCTCCTACAACACTCATCCATCCCTGACATGCCAATAAAGCCTGACTGAGAAGTCCCAGCTAGACCTCTGCAGATTATAGAATTCTCTAGAACCCCCCCCCATACAGCCATAGAACTTTAAATCATATTGGACATGTATCCATCTGTATTGCGCTAAGAAGACAGTCAATGGCCGCCCCCATGTTGCTACTGACTACTTGAAATATGATGGGTAAATGTGAGGATGAAGTCATTTAATTTTGAGGTAGGACCATGGTCTGAATGTTTCAATATAGGGTTTCTCTGTGTAGCCCTGGTTGTCCTGAAATTCACTATGCTGACCAGGCTGGCCTTGAACTCAGAGATTTACCTGCTTCTGCCTCCCAAATGCTGGGATTAAAGGTGTGTACCATCATGTCCTGCTTAGTTGTGTCTGTTTTTGAGGCAAGGTCCTGGCTAGCCTGGAACTCATGTAGACCAGGCTTATCTCCACCTGCCTCTTGAGTGCTTGGACTAAAGGTTTGTGGTACCATACCTCTCTTTTAATTTTTAGAGAACTATTTACAATTTTTTTTAGGTTTATTTCATGTGTGTGCATACTTTGTCTGCATGTGTGTCTGTGCATTACAGATGTCTCTGTAAGCCAGAACAGGTGCCGATGGTGTGAGCTACCATATGGGTGCAGGGAATTGAACCCTGATCCTCTGAAAGATCAGTCAGTACCCCTAATTGCTAAGCCACCTCCCCAGCCCCATTTAGACTTAATTTATCTGGTGGGTGTTTTGCCTATAAGTATGTCTATGCAACACATGAATGTCTAGTGCCCACAGAGGTCAGAAGAGGTATCCAGTTCTTTAGAGCTGGAATTATGGATGGCTTTGAGCTCTGTGGGTCCTGGGGATCAAACTAGGTTCTCTGCAAGAATAAGAAGTACTTTTTTGTTTATTTTATGGAACTCACTATAGATCAGGCTAGCCTTGAACTCTGTGCTGGGATTAAAGGCAGCACCACCACCACCTGGCCAACAAGTGTTCTTAACCTCTGAGCCATCTCTCCAGCCCCTCCACTTTCTGTTTAAAACAGGGTCTTAATTAACCTTGAGCTTCCCATTTCTCTGGCACGAGGATTCCAGAAGTGTGTTCTGCACTTGGCTTTCCTTTATGAGGAACTAAACTCATACCATTAAGCTTTCCAGGCCAGCACTTTACCTCTGGAGTTGTCTCCCCAGCCCCAGGGACATAACTTCAATGTTAATGTAAATAGCCACCACATATGTTTAGTGGCCTCCACAATGGGTAGTCCCAAAAGTCCCTTAGTGTTTCCTGGGTGCAGAGGTAGGAAGAGGTTCACTTACCTGTGGGCTCCGGGCCTGGGCTGGATGGATCCTCAGGAGACACAATGGCTGGAAGCTGGAAGGCATCCAGGGGTGTCTGACCCTCTTCAGCATGGCTGGGGACAAGATGAACGATGGAACTGAAATCCAGAGGTCTTGGGACAGCAGTGAGTATAGGCCTTCCCAACAGGGATTTGCCTATACTACCATGAGGTGCTTAAAACTTTCTTTCAGACCTATTAACTACACACACACACACACACACACACACACACACACACACACACACACACACAGTACCCACTGAGCCACGCCCCCAGCCCCTCTCTGGGGGATTCCAGGCAGGAGCTCTACTGTTGAACACTATTTATTTCTTGAGACAAGATCTCCCGAAGTTTTCCAAGCTGGCCTTGAACTTTCAGTTTTCCTGAATCAGTCTTTCCACAGGCTGGGGTCAGAGGATTACATCCAGCTACAAAATATATTCTAACTCAGCTGTGCGCTTTCTCCTATGGGCAAACCTGTGCCACTGCCAGCCACCTGATCATATTACCTAGGGGTCCTTTAAACACATTATGGACATCTTAGTTTCTTCCTTTTAAATCTCCTGTTCCTTTCTAGGGCCCAGAAAGGCAGAAGACACCTGCTTCTCTCCTGGCTTTTGTTTGTTTTTCAAGACGGGGTTTCTCTGTGTAACCCTGGATATCCTGGAACTTGCTCTGTAGACCAAGCTGGCCTCGAACTCATAGAGACCCACCGGCCTCTGCTACCAAGCAAGTGCTGGGATTAAAGGCTTATGCCGCTGCCGCCACCACCACCACTACCACCTGACTTCCTTAAACCATGCCCCAGCCTTCTCTTAACGTGTTCTCTAGTTCCCATTTTCCTTGCAGTCAGCTCTCAGAAGGTCTTTTCCCAAAAGTGCAGATTTGCCTGTTATTTCCTCCTCCAGATACAAAGCCTTCAATACCTTCCAGTGTCCCCAAGACGAAATGCCCTGCTGCCATTTATAACCCTTTTTCTCCTGACTCTGCTCCAGCACCTGACACTCTCTTTCCTTTCCTGAGCATTAAATAGGGCTGTAGACCTGAGGCTTCATCTACTCTGTACCCTCCGCTCAAAATGCATGTTGTAAATATCACACCTCTCTGCTTGTCCCTGAATAGAGTCTGCCGTGGCTCCTCAGTGCCTAGAGTCAAACCCATAACTTCAGCCTGAGGTAAACCGTCGTGGGTCTTCTATCCCTGACTACATCAGTCTGTCTCCTCCCAACAGTGACTTTTCACTGTCCACCAAGTGAGGCCTTTGCTCTCAGGTTCTTTCCCCTTTCATGCCTACAGAGCCATCCCTTGAGGGCCCTGGCTGCAATCTGCCGCTACGGGCCACCTCTCACCTGAGCACGTGACTGACCCACAGCACGTGATGCTCCCCGGCACTCTTCCCGTTCCCGGCCACAGTGGCCACAGACTGCAGCCACACGAAGCCCCCCGCACGCTGCAGCCAACGGTAGTAACCAGTCACCACCTGACCTTTGTCCAGCACTGGTCCATCCCAAGGGAGCAGAGAGCCCAGAGGGGTGGGGAGGGTCAAGGCAGGTGGGCAGGAGACAGACAGAGGCAGTAAGAGTGGGGAGATTCGAGAGAGACAGAAAGGTACAGAGAAAGTCAGAGACCCGGAGGTACCCCAGCATCAGTGAAAGACCCCTCGTACCCCACTTACTGTCCCCCGCCCCATGAGCCATTGATTAAGTAAGCTCTTTGATGCTTTTCTATTCCAAACAGAGCCCCGGGAGCTGCAGTATAAGCAGAAACTGTGGTTAGTCCTGAAGAAGGACTTCCAGGGAACAGAGCAGCAGGGGCATTCAGGTCTTTGTGGTGGTAGGTGGGCGGGAGAGGGTACAGAAGTGTGTCTCACGGTCCAGATGGCTTTGACGGATCCTCGTTGCATCCTGTCCATGGACAAACTGGTAACAGCTGCGTCCCACCAGCTCCGAGGGTCCCATGTCCATATGGTCGCTAACTCTGGGGGACACAGAAAAAAGGAGTTGGAGACACTGGGTGGTGTGGGAGACGGCAGAGCGTGGCTTCATCGAGATCTATGCCCTTGCAACACAGCCCTCTGCATCTCAGTTTCCGGCTGTAAAACGGGAATAGTAATAATAAGTGAAGGGAAGGACCAATGATGAGAGACCAATGGGGCCAGGCCCACCTTCCCTTCTCCCAAGCATCCCCGAGCCTCCTCCCGTGATCCCCCCCCCCCCCCCCCGCACTGGTCCAGCCTTAACTGATTCCCACATATCCCCGTATTTCCAATGGACCCACTTTCCCTCCCAATCCTACCCCGGTACCTGCTCTCACAAGCTAGGATGGTGAGGCCCAGGCTGAGACGGAAGACAATCATGTGTCCATGCAGAGGCAACTCAGCCAGCGGGGCTGGGGGCAGCGTGTGTCCAAGAGCCACAAGACCCAGGGCTCGGGATCTCAGGCGCCCTGTCACGTGAATGACCTGTGAAAGGTAGAGGGAGTTGGGAGTGATCAAAGGGAGCCAGAGGCCACAGGCTTATTAGCTGGAGATGGATGGCAAGGCAGGATCAACCGTGATGGGGGTGACCGGGATAGTGCCAGGTGGGACTGTTGAGGCAAGAGGACCTCAGCCGAGCCAAGACCCCGCCCATTTCCACCTGCTAACCGCAGGTCTCTTGGGGGGGGGGGCAGGCAGTTTGTGTCTTCATTGTCCTGTAACCCGGGACATAGCTTGCACACAGGAGGCAGAAAAGCAGGTCCGACCCACCTTGTAACCTGAGGCTTTGACATTTAGGCCCCTCTTGGTGAGGGTGGACTTCATGCGAACGAAGAAAGAACGCTCCTGGACCCGGAAGGCAGGGGATGCCTCGGTGGGGCTGGCGTCTGCGGCAGAACGGGAGGGAATCATTGTAAAGTTTCAAGGACTCCTGTCGCCTCAGAACTAGCCTCACAGTGTGCTGGCACAGTGACCAGTTGTATAAGCACACGGAGAAAATAACCTCCCCTCCTCTATGGGACAGCCAGGTCTAAGGTCAGATGAGACCCTCTTTGCTGTTCAGGACCGACCATAGTTGTCTAGAGCCTTGAGAAGAAAGCCATCTCTCCCCCCAGGTATCAGATCTGACCCCAGGCTGGAGTAGCCACGTGCTCGGGGCTCTGTCTAGCCTGTTGTCCCCATTTGAGGACAGGTTAGTGTCCCTCCCCCACTAGACTGTGAACCTAAGGAGAGTGGGCTAGGGCTGTTTGTGGACAGAGCCATGTTCATCGTCACAGACTAAAGATATAAAAGGAAAAGGAAGAAAATAAAAACCAGCTCTTTTTTTTTTTCTTCTTCTTCTTCTTTTGGTTTTTGAGACAGGGTTTCTCTGTGTAGCCCTGGTGGTTC
Source organism: Phyllotis vaccarum (assembly GCA_033318265.1). NCBI lineage: Eukaryota > Metazoa > Chordata > Mammalia > Rodentia > Cricetidae > Phyllotis > Phyllotis vaccarum. The sequence goes on from JARWLC010000018.1 coordinate 13,719,503, forward strand.
TGGAATTCAGAGAGCTGCCTGCCTCTGCCTCCTGAGTGCTGGGATTAAAGGTGTGTGCCACCACTGCCTGGCTCAAAAAGCAATTCTTAAAAGAAAAAAAAACTAACCCTCGATAGTCCAGAGTATCTCTAAAGAACCCCACACTCTGCTTTTATAAAAATGCTCACACCCGCATGAACCATGTCCTCAAACTCAGGCGTACTCACATGTTAGAGTACCTGCTGTCTTCTAGTTAACCAGGCCCTGGAGCAATGGTTCTCAAATTTCCTAATGCTGCAACCCTTTAATAAGGTACCTCATGCTATGGTGACCCCACTCTTAAAGCTACTTTTATTGCTACTTTATAACTGTAATTTTGGTACTGTTATGAATTATAAATATCTATAATTTCTGATGGTCTAAGTGACCTCTGTGAAAGAGTCATCCACCCCTCCCAAGGGGACTGCATCCCACAGGTTGAGAACTTCTGGCCTATGCGGAGAGGGTCCTGAGCAAGGCATGAACATACCCAGCTCCCACGATACCCAGGAGTCCAGACATCTGTCATTCCTTCCAGAGCACATGTGAGCCAAGCCTCACCTAGAATGTGAGTGACCCCTGTCACATAGCCTGAGTCTGATATTGCACTCACCAACCCCAGACATGTATTAACTAAGCCTGCTTCCTTTCAGTGTATGATCTCTCCTGCCCTAAAGAAACTTTGTTCTCCCACCTCTGAGACAGGCTCTGAGCCATTGTTACCAACCTCCCAAATTTGGCCAACGTTAAGAAAACCCTTTGACTGAAAGAATAATCATATCTTCCTGTCACTCTCAAGGCCCCCAAATTTGTCAGCAAACTCTATTAGTCTCCAGCATATAACATATCTCCCTAAGCTCTTCACACTATGGATCTGTGGATAGCTCATTTAGGGTGTTAAATCAAACTCAGTTCCATAATTCTCACAGGTCCCCAACATTTCCAAGCTAAAGGGAGCTTGGGTGATATCCACTTAACCTTCAGTTTGTCACAAGAGTGGAAATTTCCACCCTAGAAAGAAACTAGGCACTTTACTCAGTGGGTAAATGTGCTTGCTGACGTGAGTGTGATATCTAGGACCCACATAGTGAAAATTGTACACACACACACACACACACACACACACACACACACACACACACACACTTAAAAAGCAAAGTGGGTTCAGGAACAAAATCCTGGGCTGAAATAGTTGTGGAATTTGGGGCAATTAATTTGACCTCTCTGTGCTGTGCCTGGGTTTTGGAGGCCATCCTTCCTGGCTTGTGGAGATGGGGTTAGGATCCAGTGCAATTTTTAAAGACAAAAGTGGTCTTATTCCCACCTCCATCCAGCAAGCACAAGCTCAAATCTTGGTGTTCCTTGGCCGTTTTGGGGACCTAGACAAGTTTAGATAGCCTATTGTCACTGCCTTAAGTGGGCTTAACTTGTTTTACAAAATCTTGCTTTGTAGTATGTTAAGCACAAACACTACCAAGATCTACACTCAGGAAGACGTTTCTGGAAATTACCAATTTCGGGAGTGTCCACCAGCGAGGAAGAAGACGAGGAAGAGGAAGAGGAAGACACAGATGGCGGCGTGGGGGGCCCGGGAGTCGCAGCCCGCAGCCCCAGTTGCTCCAACACCTCGGAGTGGTCCCCGGGATGGATGTAGTCGAAGACGCTGCTGCCCGTCAGCTCCACCTGCCGGTGATGGAGGGGAATGTAGGAGCTCGTGAGCGCTGGAGCAGGAGTTGGGGATAGCCTGGGCCCCCTAGCCTCAGGTGCGCTTCTGTGTTTTTCTTTAGAGGTTTCCCGCTTTTTTAAATTAGGGAACGAGAGAGAGGAGAGCTTTTGTTTTGAGACAGCGTCTCACTTTGTAGCTCTGGCTGTCCTGGAATTCATTATGTAGAGATCCGCTTGCCTCTACCTCTGGAGTTCTGGATTGAAAGGCTTGCTCTGCTATGCCTGCACTTTACGGGTGGTTTTTTTTTTTTTTGGACAGAGATTGCTAGGTAGCCCAGGCTGGCCTCAGACTTGTGGCAATCCTCCTGCTTCAGCCTCTTGAGTGCTGAAAATTACAAATACATGCCATTAAGCCCGGCAGTTTTCAACTCTTTAATGAATTTGAACCTTTGAGATCCGCCGCCTCCCAGATCTCACACGGATCCCATGTTCCCCCTAAGTGCTGCGTCTAGATTTTCTACACTGATTGCCTACTGATCTTCTGACCTTCAAGCCTATTTAAAACGCTTCTGAAAATCACATACCTGACGACGGTAATTCTTAATCAAAAGCCTATCATGCCTCCGATAAGTTCTGGAATTCACTCTGTAGACCAGGCTGACCTCGAACTCACAGAGATACACCTGTGATTGTGGCAATCCTCCTGCTTCAGCTGTCTGTTTTTCATGTTGGGGTTAGTGATACCAGCAAAGAGTAAGGGCATGCATAGGCCAGGCAATAGAGATGTGGCCCACTGCGGGGTTCTTACCTGTGAGAGACCCAGGTAGATGGACACCGTCTCTGAGATGTAGAGGAATCTTCCTTCCTGATTCAAGGCGAACACGAAGCCGTCCAGGGACTGGAATTGAGAGAAACAAAGCGGCGTAAGAAGTCCCCCCCCCCCCCCACACACGGCTTCTGAAATCTGGGCCTCCCTTATGGAGATGAGGGACTTCCTTGGTCCCTGGGAAGGGACAGGAACACGCTCTACAGGGGACGCACGTAGGAAAATAGGTACTATTCCCAGACGCGACCACACGATGGCAGCACGGAGCAACGGGCTGGGAAGAAACCTCACCTGAAGGATGTGTCCCCCGAGGTGTTGCTCGAAGACTTCAGAGACCAGAGCCACAGGGCCTCTGCGGCCTGGGGCTGGGAACAAAGGGGAGAGAGGAGAGTCAGGGCCTGTTGGACTGTGTTCTGGATAGCCATTAGGATATCCAGGGACCACTCCGAGGTGTTGGAGCAACTGGGTCTGCGGGCTTCGACTCCCGGGCTCCATCTGTGTCCTCCTCTTCCTAACCCCTCAGCTACCATAGAGAACGAGGTCACAGATGCCTGTTCCCAAAGATAAAGATTTAGTGACAGCAAAGAGAGAAATTTGTTTGCTTTTTTTTTTTTTTTTAAATCTTTCGGGACAGTGTTTCTATGTGTAGCCCTGGCTGTCCTGGAACTCGCTCTGTAGACCATGCTGGCCTCGAACTCTGCAGAGATCCTGTTTCATCTGCCTCCCAAATGCTGGCACAAAAGGCACGAACCGCCACCATCAGCTTCCCTCATTCTTTTGCACACCAGAAAGGTCCTCAAGTCCTGCTATTTCTAGATCCTATACTGTACAGGTAGTGTTAGTGACAGAGACGTGATCAGAAAACCGCAGCCAGTCCTCACTGGGCCTGAAGCCAGGTTCAGTGAAGACTTAAGTCTAGGCCTATTGGCATGGTGGTGGAGGTTTGTAATTCTAACTATCTGGCAGGCTGAGGCAGGAGAATTAAGAACTGAAGGCCTGCCTGGGATACATAATGAGATCTCATCTCCAAAACTAGAAAGAGGGCTAGCAACATAGCTCAGTGGTAGAGCCCCTGCCTAGAGTCCCCCAGTGAGGGGCTGGGGTGTTGCTCAGTGGTAGAGCCCCTGCCTAGAATCCCCCAGTGAGGGGCTGGGGGTGTGGCTCAGTGGTAGAGCCCCTGCCTAGAATCCCCCAGTGAGGGGCTGGGTTGTGGCTCAGTGGTAGAGCCCCTGCCTAGAATCCCCCAGTGAGGGGCTGGGTTGTGGCTCAGTGGTAGAGCCCCTGCCTAGAATCCCCCAGTGAGGGGCTGGGGTGTTGCTCAGTGGTAGAGCCCCTGCCTAGAATCCCCCAGTGAGGGGCTGGGGGTGTGGCTCAGTGGTAGAGCCCCTGCCTAGAATCCCCCAGTGAGGGGCTGGGTTGTGGCTCAGTGGTAGAGCCCCTGCCTAGAATCCCCCAGTGAGGGGCTGGGTTGTGGCTCAGTGGTAGAGCCCCTGCCTAGAATCCCCCAGTGAGGGGCTGGGGTGTGGCTCAGTGGTAGAGCCTCTGCCTAGAATCCCCCAGTGAGGGGCTGGGGGTGTGGCTCAGTGGTAGAGACCCTGGGAGATTCTAGGTAGGGATGCTGCTGCTAAGTTATGTCTCCTGCTGATATTTTTGTACATTAAGCAAAGAGGGGAAACTTAGAATTTCAGAGAGACATAAATTCCGAGACAGACAGCCTCTAAGACATAGGCCAGATGACACCTAACCTCCCCCTTAGTCAGGAAAACCGAGGTCCCAGATGTCATGTTGGTGGTTGGCAGAGACACAGCAGTCCTGGACACTATCCAAATGACTATTGCTGAGGAAGATGGTACTCCCACCCCACCTAAGGTAGATTCAAGCCCTCTGGGGACACTGTCGGGGACCTTTTCTCTGTTAGACGGAGGGCCTGTGCCTCAGTTTCCTCTTTCAGTGGATTTGCTGCAGGGGTCTGAGCTCTTAGGCTGCCAAGCGTCCAGCCAGTGTGATGGAGAAACATATAAATAAAGGTGGGCTAATTGCTGTTCCTAGGTGGAGGCATGTCATCCCTGTTCCTCAGGATTCCCCCTAAGTCAGAGTCCACCCTAGGCCTCCCCAGCCCAGGGACCCCACCCCCACATCTGACCACTGTTCCTCTTGCTTCTTCCTCGGCTGAACCCCCAGGAACAATAAGTGTAGGGGGTGATAGGGACCCCTCCCCGGAGACCCAAGCTCCAGGCAGCCCCGTGACAGGCGGGAACAATGCTGCTTGCTAATTGTGGCAATTTTCCCCTGTCATTTTTGCTAATTCCTTCATTTTCCCTCTCCGAGGATCAGCCCGGGTCAGACCAAGCTGCTGCAATTAACAGCATTAATGGGCGTTCTGGGATGGGGGTTAGCGGTGGGGAGAGCTTGGGAAACCGCTGTTCCCCACTCCCTGTGCCTAGGGCCCATACCCAGTCACAAGGATCCCCAGGGTGTGCCTAGGACTGTCCACGGATGCCTTAGTACCCCAAGTTTCTGCCTCCCCAAACCTGACAGCTCACAGCTCCCCCCCCCCCCGTGCATCCATCCCCTAATTCAACAGGCGTCTCCTACCTTCACATCTACCCCTCCTGAAGTACAAACCCCCTGAAATCATGTATTTACTTAATAATTCATTTAATAAACATTTGTCAGCCAACACCGGGGGCGATGGCTGAGATGGATGGGGGAGAAAGGATGGAGCAGAGAGAGGCTTTGGAAAACGGAGGACAGGTAAGACCCCTACAAAGTTTCGGGGGGGGGTCCTCTCCTTTCCCCTTCTGTGAGTCTCCTGTCTTGGGTCATTGGGGTCATTAGGCCTTCTTGACTCTGGGAGTGGAAATGGGGGTCCTAACATTTAATTGTCTGTTCTCATAGGGCTATATTGATTCTCAGAGTGACCTCAACTTGCTCTGGGAAATGCTTCTCTGTCTCTTGCCTGCCTGTCTTCCTGCCTGCCTGTCTTCCTGCCTGCCTGAGTGCCTTTCTTCCTTTTTTTCCTCCCTCCCTCCCTTCCTTCCCTTTCTCTCTTTCTGCGTCAAATAGCCTGGAGCTTACTCTGTATCCCAAGATGACCTTGAACTCCAGATCCTCTGGCCCTCACTTCCTGAGCCCTGGAATGACAAGCCTGTACTGTGACTGATTTGTGCAAATGCTCTGATGGAATCCAGAGCCTCTAACATGCTCTACCAACTAAGCTCCGCCCCCCAGCCCTGCTCTGGGCAGTTCTGAGAGTTTCGTGGACTCTTACCTCTAAGATGGGTCTAGAGAGAGGCTGAAATGGATTTTGTACATCAAAGGATTCCAGGGCTACAGCCGGGTTATACAGTGAGTGACTACGTATACTGTGCCCGTCTACGTAACTCCTGAGAGTTTCTGGGTTCTGTCTTCCCCCTACCTTCTTACAGCCTTCCCTGTTTCCTCTGTTGGCTTCTTCATCTGATTTCTCTTGGTTCTTTGCTCCAATCCTGCTCTCTGCCTGGTCCATCTTGAGCCTGGCTCACTATTCCTTCAAACCCCAGTCACTTACTCCTAAAGTAGCATCCTACCTGTGGACTAGTCACCGAACTCAACCTCTGTTTATCCAGCACTTCCTGCCCACCCCCAACTGTTTTAGCTCCATGAACAACTTGGGGAGAGGGCTGGAGAGATGGTTCAGTGGGGAAAGCATTTGCCCCACAAGCCTGGAGACCTTGAGTTCGAATCCCTAGAAACTATGTGAAGCTGGATATGATAGTGAGCATCTATAATTCCATAATACTACTGGGAAATGAGAGATGAAGACTCCCTGGAAACCCTTGGGCAGTACAGAACAGCAGACCTTAACTTGGAAAAGGAGGGGGGCAAGGATTGACACCTGGAGTTTTCCTCTGGTCTCCACATGGGTACTGCGCACTCACTCACTCACTCACACACACACACACACACACACACACACACACACACACACACACACACACACACAGGAACTGGAGAGATGCTTCAGCAATTAAGAATAGATAAATAAACAACAAAAGCCGTGCAGAAGAAGTGCACACCTTCAATCCCAGCACTCAGGAGGCAGAGGCAGGCACATCTCTGTAAGTTTGAGGACAGTCTGGTCTACGGAGAGAGTTCCAAGACAGCCAGTTCCAAGAGAGATACACAGAGAAGCTGTTTCAAAACCAAACCATCCAAACAAAAACCACATACTACCCTTGCAGAAGACTCAGGTTTGGTCCCCAGCACCCAGCGTAGGTGGCTCACAACCACCTGTAACTTTAGCTGCAGGATATCCAACACCCTCAGTACTTTTTCTTTTGGAGACAGTGTCTCTCTGTGTGTAGCTCTGGCTGTCCTGGAACTCGTTTTGTAGACCAAGCTAGCCTGGAAACTACAGAGATTCACTTCTTCTTGAGTGCAGGGATTAAAGGCATGAGTCACCACCCTGACCTCACATACATTTTTAATAAAACAAAAACGTAAAAATAAACCCAGGCCTGGAGTCCACATCTTTAATCCCTGCAATCTGGAGACAGGGGTAGGCAGATCTCCAAGTTCAAGGCCACCTGGTTCATATATGGAATTCCAGGCCAGCCAGGGTTGCTTAGTGAGACTGTCAATAATAACATCTGGAGAGATGGCTCAGCAGGTAAAAAACACTTGTCATTAAGCCTGACAACCTGAGTTTGTTCCTAGGGACCCACACGGTGAAGAGAGAACTCACATTCTCAAGCTGTCATTAGACCTTTATATACAGGCAGAAGTGTGGGCAACCCTTACATACATGCACACCAAATAAACTAAAAAAAAAAAAAAAAAAATTAAACAGAGACTTTGGAAGAAAAAGGGGGGGGGGGGAGGAATGGCTTAGTGGTTCAGAGCACTGGCTATTTTTCCAGAGGACTCAGGTTCAATTCCCAGCATCTGCATGACAGCTGGAAATTGTGTAACACCAATTTCAGGGGATCTAACGCCCTCTTCTGGCCTCCAGGGACACCTGGTACAGGTGGTGTACAGACAGGCAAAACACCCATACACAGAAGATAAAAACCTTCACCGGGCGGTGGTGGCTCACACATTCAATCCCAGCACTCAGGAGCCAGAGGCAGGTTGGATCTCTGAATTAAAGGCCAGCCTGGTCAGCTGAGGGAGTTCCAGGACAGCCTGGGTTACACAGAGAAACCTTGTCTCAAAAAACCAAACCAAAGCAAACCAAAACCAAAATAAAACCAACCCCCTCCCCCGCCACACACACACACACACACACACACACACACACACACAAAGAAAAAAACACTCTTATAGAAAACAAACCAAGTAACCACTATGTTCCCACTGTATGACTTTGGGCAAATACTTCTCTGGGCCTCAGTTTCCCAGAGCTGTACAATGGAGTCACAATGGGCTTCCCACTTAAGATGTCTTCAGAGAGCTGATTCATGCACAGACTGGTAGAGGCCTATGGTTTTGGATTTTGTTGCCTTGAGTCAGGATGTAGAGGCACCCAGGAACACTGCCCGGACCAGTTAGTTCTCATGCATAGGTATGAGACCCTTTCCTTTGGAGCCTCCCAATGCCCCTCCAAGTGTTAGGGGCCTGGACACCATCAGGGCTCTTTCAGTACCCCCCTTTTTTCCCTGGGGCTCCAGGACAATAGACAAGATGTTTATTTCTCCCCCCCCCCCCCAACTTGCCAGCGCACATGTTGTTCACGGGTAATGACAGTAATCAGCCTCCCTAATGCTGCATTCTCTCAGCGCCAGTCAATTCGCCTAATTACCGCCTGGGAAGCCGGATTATTTAAATTTAAATGGTGATTTATTGAGGGGCTTAATCAATGCTATTTTCTCTCCCCCCACCTCCTTTCTGGGCACTAGGGTAGGAAGGGAATAGGAGCCCCCTCCAACACCACCCTAGGGACACCCTATTCTTCAGGTGGGGGGGGGAGAGTCTTCACCTGTGACCTCGGATAACACCTTTACTGCTATGTAATGACAATTAAACTGGGATATATAAAATAGAATGATAGAAGTCTAATACTTCTATGTATCAAGAATCAAAGGTGGGAAATAAGAAAAATATGAATATGACTTCTTACACATTCTGCATTTTTATACATTATAGATTATAATTTTTTCAGTACTGCATCTCCAAGGCAGAAACTTTCCACTTCATTTTTCCCGTATTAATTAATATTTTTTGAGACAGGAAATTACGTAGCTTGCTTGACCTTAGAACTCACTATGAGCAGGATGGACCCAAACCCACAGAGATCTGCCTGCCTTTGCCTGGAGTGCAGGGATCAAAGTCCCTCCATGTCTGACTCATTTGTTTTTGGTTTGAGACAGAAGCACACTCTGTAGCCTAGGCTGGCCTCATATTCATAGTGATCCCCCTGCTTCAGCCTCAGGAACACCGAGAGAATAAGCCATCAACACCACACCTTGCCAGGGCAGGGACTTTGGTTTCCAGTTAGGCTCTGGGCACCCACAATGATATCACTCATGAGGGTGACTCAACATGCAGCAGCAAGGGGACATAGGCCAGATATTCCAAAGGCTGGCTTGCCCTTTGCAGGGAGTTCCAGGGGTTCATTAGTCTCTGGTCAGTCCAAAGGGGGCAGTTCTTAGAGTTACTCCCCCACCCCTTTTTTAAAAATGCAACACAAATGGGAAATTCAGTCCCCAGAGTTCCAGTGTTCCCTGGAGCTCCACAGGGCCAGGTCAAGAGATCTTCCTGGAGGCTCATCTCTCCTAATAAAATTAATAGCCTCTGCTGGGTGTAGTGGCAGACACCTGTATTCCCAGCATTGAGGGATGGAGGGCAGGAGGATCCTAATTTCAGGGCTAGCCTCTACTACATATCAAATTTGAGGCCAGGCTAGCCTATTGGAGGCATTGTCTAAAAAACTCAGACCTGAGTCATGGTGCATACCGTTAATCCCAGGAGGCAGAAGCAGGTGGATCTCTGTGATTGGAGGCCAGCCTCGTCTACATAGCAAACTCCAGGCTAGCCGGGGCTGCATAGTAAGACCTTGTCTCATAAAAAATAACAGTAATAACCTAGTGATTTGAATTGTGCCAGGTTCTGACTTAGGTCAAAAGTTTATAAAAATCTCAACTTTTTGACCCCTAGAGAGCCTAAGCCACCAGTTAGGAACCCACAAAGGGTCTGGTGGGCTCCCCAGGAGCTGGTCCAGGGTAGATCTGGCTTTCTCAAACCTGTCCCCAAGGCTGGGGGTGGGGTGACAGGGGAGGATTTGGCAGCATGCGCATGCGCACTCACCGAGGCCAGCTGGAGGGCCAATGGCCCGCAACCCCCAGGGCGGCGCCCCCAACGCGGCGAAGCGACGCAGGCGGAGGTAAGTGACACTGAGCCGCACGATGGACGCCTTGTCCAGCTGGCTGGAGATGGCACCAGGCAGAGGGAGCAGCTTGGCCAGCTCGAAGAACTCTAGATTTTCCTTCCCGCGCCGCCAGCGCGCCGCGTTGCGGGACTTCTCTTTGCGCTGCGCCTGCAGGCTAGGCGGGCGGCGTGGAGGAGGCATCAATGAGGGCCCTGGCGCACTGTCCCTGCACTTCAGGAGGTGGGACAGACCTGAGTGCCAATTCCAAACCCCTGCTGGCTTTGGGAATAGAGCCTTTATTTTATTTAATAACAACTATTATTATTATTATATTATTATTATTTATGATAGTTTGGGGTTGAACCCAGGGTCTCCAGCACTTTACCTTTAAGCTACATTTTTCTGGCCTGTTGTTGTTTTTGTTGAGACTGGGGTCTCACTATGTAGACCAGGCTGGCCTTGAATTTACAGGGATTAGTTTGCCTCTGCCTGGGGAGTACGGAGATTAAAGGCGTACTCAACCACGCCCGGCTCTTGCTTTTGCCTTTTTGAGATTCTCTATTTTGCCCAGGCTAACCATGAGCTGGGGAGCTTCTTGCTACAGTTTACAGAATGTTGGCATGTCAGGCCACTGGGCTCGGCTGGGGATAGAGCCTTCTCCTTCACCTGAGAATGGCAGGAGTGAATTCAAAGCTGGGGAACTAAAAATACACGAACTCGGATTAGGCGAGGGTGACAAAGTCTCGGCGCAGGGTCAGGGTACTGACCTGAGTATGAATTCTCATTGGGAAGGCTGTGAAGTCCCCCCCACCCACCCCAGCACGTCTTCGGGCGGGGGGGGGGGGGGCAAGGCCATGGTCAGGGGCATTAGATTTGCTCACCAGGGTCCTGGCGGGGCCTTGACCATTAGCCCAGGCAGGAAATCCCAGGGGACGCTGGTTCCACGGCCTGCCCCGCACTTGATTTCACCTCGGCCGCTGCTTCTGGGATAAGGGGTCGTCATCTCTGCGGGGACTCGAGAATTCAGGCGCGAAGGAGTCGCAGGCGGGGCTCAGTCCCCTGGGAGAGGAATGTCTAGGGAAAGTGAGGTGCGTGCTGGTCCCCAAGGGTCCGGCCAAATACTGGTTTGGATGCGTGCCTCAGTTTCCCCTTCCTGGGAAGCCGCGGTTCCCACCCTGGCGCTCCGAGTGAGGACGTGCCCCGCCGCCGCCTCCCCCGCGCGGCCCGCCAGCGCGCCCGCCTCACGCCCGCGCCGGGCCGGCTCCCGCATACCAATGGGCGCACGCGGCGCGCATACGGATCGGACCGGCCCGCGCGCTGCGTGCCAAGCATGCCCAAGCTGCGCTTGGGGCGGGCGCCTCGCCAGGGCCCCGACGCTCCGGGATCCATCCCCCCTCAAAGCTCCCAACACCCCAGGGGTCCGTCCCCCAAGGCCACCCCCAGGGTCCCACTTCCCCGGTTTGCAGATTAACCCATTTCCTAGCCTGAGCTAAGGAGGCAGGGAGAACAGAGGGACCCCACCCCAAATCCTACCCAGGAAGCATTCAAGCCCCCGAGTGGCGCCACCTGACCCGGTTGCTAGAGATTTTCAACCCACAAGTTCCTCCCTAAAGACCAGGGCGTGAGACCCTGGCCCATGACACCCTGGTCACTGTGACTCCAGGATGGACGCGACACTCGGGACTCAGGTGTTTTGGAATCCAGATGCCCTAGAACCAGAGACGTGTCCAACTGGCGTTTTCTTCTTCGCGGTTAGGTGTCCAGGCCGCTCATGTCCCCAGCATCCAGGTGGCCCCCAAGCCTCCCCCAAACGCGCTGACGTCTAGTGCCCTAAGCCTGTGTGACCAGGACCCCAACAACCACGCACCACGTTCTGGATCCCGCCGGTACAGGCGTCCTGATGCAGTGGCCTCCAGGTCACCAGAGTCTCGCCCCGCATCCCAGCAGGACCCAGGGGTCCCCCTTCCCTCCTGCCAAACCTTCTGGCGTCCCGCACCCACAGGGCTCCCGACCGGGTTACCTGGCCGCAGGGTGGGCTCGGGGCGCGGCGTGGGGCCGGCCGGGTGGCGTGGAGGGGCAGCTCCATAGACCCTGAGGCACGCGGGCTAGGGCTCCCCGGCTCTCGGCACCCACGGCAGCCTCGCAGACTTGGAGAACACGGACAGCGGCGGCGAGGGGAGGTGCCTGTATTCGCCCCGCCCACAGAGGCCCCGCCCAGCGCGGCCCGCGGGCCTCTGCCTGCTGGCTGGTTCCCATCCCGGTGTCCCGCTGACCATTTGTGTCTGAGTTGCCTCATCCTATGACCACACATCACGCAGGTTGAGCGAGCGTCAAGCCTCTCCACCATGGAGTCCGTCCCATCCCGGTCGCCATCCTCAAAGGATGGCACCCCTCAGCAACTCCTGGGGACCCTGGAGGCAATCTGCACCGTGGTTCAGCAAAAGGGGACACTCAGACGTCAGTGTCCCCTCCAGAGATATAAATCCAACCTATGACGATCTTTCTTTCCAGGAGAAAATTCCAGGATGCCAGTCTCCACTCAGGAAAGGACTTGGTGCACCTAGTTCCTTCTCCTACCCAGCTCTTAGTTATTATGGGAACTCAACAGTCCAGGGTCCCGAGATCTTGTCTCTGTGGCTCTCCATTGGGACCTGTGAGTGCCCAACTTCATAAATGAGCACAGAGGCAGTGAGGAGTTGCGGCACTCTGTTAATCCCAGAATTTGGGACAAGGAGGTGGGAGGATTGTACAAATTGAAGGCAAGCCTGGGCTAAGAAATGAGTTCCAGTCCAGTCCAGTCTGGGATTCGGGGTGAGACCCCGTCTCAAAAACATGATACAATAAAATAAAATATTCCACATGTACATGGCACACACACATACACAGATTTATAAAGGGGGTGAGACTGGCAAGATAGCTCTGTGGGTAAAGTACTTGTTAGCAGGCCTGATGACCCGTTTAATCCCCTGAACACACATAGTGGAAGAAAAGGAACCAACTCCCCAAGTTGCCCTCTGCAAGCATGTCATGGACCCTGTGCACCCCCTCCCACACGCAGGCACAATCACAAAATGTAAAAAGAGGAGAAAGAACACACTCAATGCTAGGGGTTCACCTCAGTGGTACAGCACCCTGGAAATAAACAAGCCCCCCCCCCCCCCAGGTAACTTGGCCCTAAACAGAAAGATGACAAGACCCAAAGCAGTCCATCACATTTTTTTAAAAAAAGATTTATTTATTAGGTATACAGTGTTCTGTCTGCGCACCAGCAGAGGGCACCGGATCCCGTTACAGATGGTTGTGAGCCACCATGTGGTTGCTGGGAATTGAACTCAGGATCTCTGGAAGAGCAGCCAGTGCTCTTAATCTCTCCAGCCCCCCTTATGATTGCACCTTAACTTATTTTTATTTATCTTTATTTTTTTGGAGACAGGGTCTAGGCTGGGCTTGAGCTCTTAATCCACATAACTCCCTCTCCTGAGAGCTGAGGTTACAGGCATGCACTATCGTGAGTTGCTTAAAACAAACAAATTAATTAATTAATTAAAAAGTTGCCAAGCAAAAGATGGCTCAGAGGTTAAGAGCACTGACTGTTCGTCCAGAGGGTCCTGAGTTCAATTCCCAGTGGCTCACAACCATCCACAGTGAGATCTGGTGCCCTCTTCTTCTGACTTGTAGGCATAAAAGTAGGCAGATACATAAAATAAATAAATTAAATAAGTAAATGAGTAAATAAATAAATAAAATAAGTAAGTAACTAAGTAAATAAAGAAATAAATAAAGAAATAAATAAAGAAAGAAAGAAAGAAAGAAAGAGAGAAAGAAAGAAAGAAAGTTACAGGGTTTGCAGAATCTCCTAACATGGGTCCTGGTTACTCTGAAACACTAAGCCATCTCTGTAGCCATCACCACTTTATAATATTTTCTTACTATATTTATTTATGTGGAGGTCAGAGGACAAGTTGTAAGAGATTGTCCTGCAACTATAGGTCCTGGGGGTTGAACTTGGGTTGTCAGGCTTGGAAGCAAATACTTTTGCTCACTGAACCACCTTGCTGACCCCATGCTCAGCTTTAACTATCACATGCTGTGGGATGATGCTCTTGTGGACTGTAAATATTTGTCGCTGTAAATATTGGTTTCATAAAATGATGATGAGTCAGGTAGCTAAACAGGAGGTAGAGGTGGGGCAAGCAGCCTAGGAGAATTCTGGGAAGAAGAGCAGAGAGAGAGAGAAAGAGAGAGAGAGAGAGAGAGAGAGAGAGAGAGAGAGAGAGAGAGAGAGAGAGAGAGAGAGAGAGAGAGAGAGCAGTGAGATGCAGAGGAAGTAGAATGAGAAACCTGCTCTGAAAAAAGGTACCAAGCCACATGGCTAAACATCAATAGATCAAAAGTGTGCGCCACCACACCTGTCTTAATTTTATTTTGTGCGTAAGAGTTTTGTCAAGCCGGGTGGCGGCGGCAAGCGCCTTTAGTCCCAGCACTCTGGAGGCAGAGGCAGGCAGATTTCCGGAGTTCAAGGCCAGCCTGGTCTACAGAGTGAGTTTCAGAATAGCCAGGGCTGCACAGAGAAACCCCGTCTCAAACAAACAAACAAAACCCCACAAAACAATAGACAATAAAAGAAAGAAAAAAGATGAAAAAGAATAGCTAGACATGTCATTTGCTGTCATATCTGATGAGCTGAGATGGATCCCGAAACCCACAGGGCAATGAGAAAACTGACTCCCGACATTCTGTTAGTGCACTATAGCACACATGCACCCTCCCCCACTACTACCACATACATAAATAAACCTGTCCAAAAAAAAAAAAGTCAATAGGTAGACACATGAAATAATCCTCTTGCTGATGTTTGGAGGGTGGGGCTGATTCTTTTTTCTAAGACCTCCACCCATGCTATTGCATTAATAAGCATCCTCTCTAGAGGGAGCTTCCACTACCTGTTTCTCCCTCTCTGATCTTTCTTTTTCCCCTTCCTAAAGCTTAACTCATATAAAATAAACAAATTAATGGATTAATGGAGATGGAGAGGCTGTCGTAAACCCTCCACACACACACACCCAGGGCAGGGACCTTGGTGTGCAAGCCAGGGCCTTCTGCTCCCCAAAGTCCATCCTATACTTTTCTCTCAGCTCTGAACATCCCCAGAAGATCGGGTGCTTAGAGCTTGCCCTGCTTGGGTTTCTGCCCTGACTCCTTCAGTGACAAACAGCGATATGGAAGTGAGCCAAATAAACCCTTTCCTCTCCAAGTTAATTCTGGTCATGGTGTTTCCACACAGCAGTAGAAACCCTAACTAATACGTTTGAAAGCACGTTGGCCGTGGCCTGAGGAAGGTGACAAGCCAGCCTGGAGAGGTAGCCCAATGCCTCAGATTGCTCTGTATTGTCATAAACATGATAACCAAAAGTAACTTGGGGGGTGGTGTTAGACAGTTTTATGTCACTTAGCACAAGCTAGAGGTGTCCAAAAGGACAGAACCTCAATTGAGAAGCCGCTTCCATAAGACTTGGCCGCAGGACATTTCTTAATTAGTGATTGATGGGGGAAGGCCCAGCTCATTATGGGTGCAGCCATCTCCGGTCCTGGGTTCTATAAGAAAGCAGGCTGGGCAAGCCAGGAAGCAGAACTCCTGCATCAGCTCCTGCCTCCAGGTTCCTATCCTGTCCTGACTTCCTTCAATGATGATCCGTATTGTGGAAGCGTAATCAGAATAAACCCTTGTGTCATGGTGTTTTATAACAACAATAAAATCCCTAACTAAGCCAAGTTGGTTTTATGGAGCAGGGTATTGCTGTGACAACCCTGTTGTTTTCGAGAGGATTTTGGAAGGACTTTGGAACTTTGTACAAGAAAAGCCATTGAGTGCTGGAAGTTGGTTATACAGGAGCTTGGAAGATAAGCATGTCAAAGGGGAGGCTGGAGAGCTAGCTCAGAGGTTAAGAGCTCTTGCTGTTCTTCCAGAGGTCCCGAGTTCAATTCCCAGCAACCGCATGGTGGCTCACAATCACCTGTAACGAGATCTGGCGCCCTCTACTGGCAGCAGGTGTACATGCAGGCAGAACACTGTATACACAATAAATAAAGAAATAAATCTTAAATTAAAAAAGGAGAACAAGAATGGAGCCTGGCTTGGGAAGTTGAAAGCGTGTATTGGAGCCAGGTGGTGGCACTCACTTTTAGACCCTGCACTTGGGAGGCAGAGACAGGCGATCTCTGAGTTAGAGGCCAGCCTGGGCTACAGAGTAGTTCCAGGACAGTCAGGGCTACATGGGGAAACCCTGTCTCAGAAACCAAAGAGAGAGAGACAGAGACCGAGAGCAGTACTGTTGAAAATCTGAGAAGCACTTCCTGGGAGAAGACAGAAGCTGTGTTCTAAAGGCCGCCAAGGTTGGACCTCATATTGGCAGCTGAACTTGGTAGTGTAGCTATCACCCAGGTGGTACTGGTTTTGAAGGCCTGAAAGTGTCATGGAGAGTAACTGAGGCTTGGCACCGGGAGAGGCCACTGGAGAAGGTGCGTCCTCAGTATCAGTCGAAGGCCCAGGGCTGAAGAGTCAATGCAGAGAGGCGGAGGCACCATGAGAGGCTATTGGTGAGAGCACAGTCTGGTTATAGCAAACACCCCGGTATTTTGGAGATGCCAGTACCATGAGACGACCACCGGGAAGAGCAGCAGCAGTGGAGTGGAGCCAGCCAGAGCCTAAAAGACAAGCTGTGTGTGCTGCAGAGGGCAGAGCCAGAGAACTGACCCAAGTCCCTTGGAGGGGCCCAGAAAACTGTGAGTGGATCCCAGGCATTGGATAGTGAGTTATCTACACCGTGCAATAAAGAACTATGTTTTTCCTGAATCAAGAAGAAAACATTAAGACAAAAAGGAAATGGTGTATTTCAGTTTTCAGCTGTAATACATCATGAAAAGAAGTCAGGACAGGGACCTGGAGGCAGAAACTGAAGCAGAGGCTATGGGGGGAGGGGTGCTGCTTACTGGTTTGCTCTCTGTGGCTTCCCCAGCCCGCTTTCTTACACAGCCCAGGACCATCTGTCTAGTGGTGACACTGCCCACAGTGGGCAGTCACTAAGAAATGTCCTACAGCCAGGTCTTATGAAAGCACCTTCTCAATTGAGGTTCCCTCCTTTCAGACTCTAACTTGGGTCAAGGTGACCCCCCCAAATAACCATAGCATCCAGGCTGGCCTCCAACTTACTGTATATCTGCTGCTCCTCTTGCTTTCGTGGTGAATGTCCGTTACCATGCTTGGTTTTTCAGTGCTGGGGATCGAACCCAGGGCTTGGTGCATGTTCAGCAAATGCTCTCCTAACCCAGTTACACTACCATTCCCCAGGCAGCTTGAGATCAAGCACAGACACACACAGATCTCAGTAATAGCTTGACTGTGGGCATTCATAACCTGGGACTCTCACGCCAGAGCAAAGAATAAAGGGCCAGAACTCCAGCTGTCAGCAGGCTCACCCGTTGAACATGTACTTTTATTGACCGAGCCATCTCGCTGGGCCACCTGTGGAGTTGTGCCCAGATGACAAGAAGCAGAGCAAAGGGTCTCTAGCCCACCTGATGTGGGGATACCTTTCGGTACACTGTGAAATAAAGGAACTGTCTTGGCCCATGACAGGCACCGTAGCAGCAAGCAGGAATCAGAGCATTGGTAGGAGAAAGACGGTGGAGTCGGAGAGATTGATCCAAGCCCACGGGTGAGTCATGGGCCACACGGCAGGACAGATAAATGGAAATAGGTTGAATTAAGATGAAAGAGTTCGTTAGCAATGTGCCTAAGCCATCGGCCAAACAGCATGAAGTTAATATAAGCGAGTCATTTGGGGGGGGGGGAGTCATGGGCCGATCCCTGGGGATTAGTTGGGCCAGAAATCTCATGTTACACCCACCGAGCCTGTGGCTCTAGAAGGCCTTGTCTATCTTCCCTATTCCCGGTGCCTTGCTAAAAACAGTACATTCCTAAAGCCGGCCACCAACATCTGTTCCCTTATTTGGCCACTTCCTCCTCCTGAGGCTGACTCCCAAGCTCCAGCCATGAAGTCCAGAAATCAAAAGCTCCCCTTTGGCTGCCCTAATTAATGCGCCCAATTAAAATGAAATACCTCTGAGTTTGAGGCCAGTCTGGTCTACAGAGGTAATTCCGGGACAACACAGTAAAACCCTGTCTCAAAAAACCAAACATCAAAAGAAACAAACAAATACAATTAAGCACCTCATCCTAACATGGGGTTTCCCCATGAACCTTTCATAAACCGCCATTTTCCTATATGGCACGGCCATCTCCTCTATCCAGAGTCAGGTCCTTTCTCCCTTAGGGACAAACACCCCTTCCTTCCTCAATTTCCTGTCTTTGTCCCTTTGTGCCGAGAACTTGGTCTTGGGGTAGGGGGTCCTGAGCTGATACTTGCCATTTCCTGCAGCCCCAAGGACTCCCCATCTTCCTGCGAATAGACCATTAACCAGATTTGAAAAGAGAAAACAAGGCCTCGCTGACATTTTTGGTATTTGAAAATACAATTTCCCACCCCTGGGGATGGGAGGCATGCTTCGGTGGTAGAGAATCGGACCAGCGTGCATGAGGTCCTAGGTTCAATTTCCTCTTAGGAAAAAGCGAAACACATTCTCCCCCCAGGTTTATGTCTATCTTAACTTGTAAATGGGATACACACACATACACATACACACATACACACACACACACACACACACACACACACACACACACACACACACACACACCACAACTATTTTGTAGTGCTGGGGATGGAATTTTAGGACCTCCTGCATAGCCCCCTCACTCTACCATTGCACTGCCCCGGCCCTTCACTGGGGGATTCTAGAAAAACCTCTACCATTGGAGTATGTCTCAATCAACTCCGGTAGGTGGATTCTCGTCACACTAAGCCACATACACATAGCCCTGGTTGGCCTGGAACTCTCTATGTAGACCAGGCTGGCCTGAACTCACAGAAATCGGCCTGCCTCTGCCTACTAAGTGGTGGGATTAAGTGTGTGTGTGCTACCCTGCTGTTTCTCTCTCCTCTCCTCCCTCCCTCCCTCCCCTCTCCTCTCTTTTCTTTTGGACAGGGGATCTTTGTAGCCCTACCTGTCCTGGACCTTCAGCTACCTTGCTAGACTTCCAGCCTGATTTACTTGTCTATTTTAAAATATTTTTTTTTGAGGCTGGGAATATAGCTTAGTGGTAAAATGCTTACCTATCATGGAAGAGGTTCTGGGTTCAAATGCCAGTAAGGCCCTAAAAATATATTTCTCGACTTTTAATTTCAAAATTTCAAATTTTCAAATATGGCAATATTCATTACCTTGTAGATCAAAAACTCGGAGTCTCATAAAAATACAGAGAAACTGGCCTAATAGCGTGTGAAATGCTGAGTCGTGAAGAACTTAGCTGCCCTGGCAATTTGGCACATGCTGGCAATTTATTTGCTCCTAAAGCCACGTGTGTCCTCAAACACACGCTCTACTCTCAAGAGTCACAAACCTCTACTTCGGGGGAGTCTGCGTTCCATCTGTGACCCCCGAGGTCCTGATGGCTGCTGAGCCTGAGTCCCCACGCTGGCATGCTGGGTGTTTCAGCACTGGCTCCAAAGGATTGAAGAACCCCGACGGAGGAGGGCAGGGTTGACAAAGCCGAAGGTGGGAAGGAAATGTCTGCGTGGGAGTGTCCTTCCCATCTTAGGCTGACTAGTGTGAAAGCAAGGCCGGGGTTGGGAGGAGCTGGGGAGGAAGCTTAGGAAAGTCCAGTTTTCCCAGCAGGAGGTCTGTGTTTCCGGCCTCCTGCTGGCAGAATTCTGCAGCATGGTCTCAGTGTGGATGAGGCCCGCCTTGTTTCTCTCTTTCTGAGTTTGGATCTTCCCTATATATAGCCCTGGTTAACCTGGAACTCGATATGTAGACCAGGCTGGTCTCACACTCACAGGGCTCCTCCTGTGCTGGCATTAAGGGCGCGCGCCACCATGTCTGTTAGATTCCTGTGATATTTCAAAGGTATCGCTGGCGGGATTGGCTGGCTACTGGAGCGGGGTGTGGCAGAAAGAGAAGAATGGGGAGTCGGAGACAAACTTGCAAGGGCTCCCTCCGCTTGGGAGGAGGCGGTTCCGTAGTGTGGCCGAAGTTCCGCCTGGGATCGCCAGAGGGCACCCGAAGGTCAGAGGACAGCTACCAAGTGGCTCCTTCCACCTTCAAGAAGAGGGCTTGTTTTTGCCATGCGTGGTGTGTCAAGCAAGCTAGCTAGCCCTTGAGCTTTTGGGGGGGGGGGGCGATTTTCCTGTCTCTGCCTCGTTTCTCACAGTAGGATCGCTGGGATCATAGATGTGCGGCCATTGCATTTGGCTCTGCACATGGGTTCTGGGGACCAGGTTTTCATGCTTGCATGCCTGGCAAACCCTGCTGGGATTAGAGGTGTGCTCCAGCACACCTACATTCGGTCTTGGAGCTCGAACCTAGGGCTTCATGCACACAAGGCAAGCGCTCTAGCATCTGAGCTGCATGCTAGCCCCTAAACGCACTATTGTTATTTGTTATTGTCTGAACTCACAGGGATCCACCTGCCTCTGCCTTCTAGGTGCTAGGTTTACAGTGTGTCACCGTAATTCATTTTAAAAATTTTACTTATTAATTTTAACTTTATGCATGTCTGTGAACCATTTGCATGCCCCTAGAGCCCAGAAGAGGGTATTGGATCACCTGGATTGGAATTAAAGATGTTGTGAGCTGCCATGTTGGTGCTGGGAATCCAACCTGGGTCTACTAGAGGAGCAGCTAGTCCTCTGAAGTGCTGAACCATGTCTCCAGATCCAAGGTTTATTTTTATTTATGTATATGTGTGCCAAAGTTTGTCTATGTGCATGCCTTTGGAGGCCAGAAGAAGGCATACAATCAATCCGCTGTTGTGAAGTGAGTACACAACATGGATGTTGGGAGTCTCAGGCCTTCTGGAAGAACAACTGCATTTTACCTCTGAGCCATCTCTTCGGCCCCTATTGATTGATTGGTTGTATATGTGTGTAGAAGTCAGAGGGAGTCCATTCTCACCTTCCACCACGTAGGTACTAGGGATTGAAGGTCGTAGGGATTGAACTCAGGCCAGGCTTATTGGCAAGTGCCATACCTGCTTGCTTGCTCTGGGATAATGCCCTTGAACACCGTAAAAAATTTGTCACTAGTATTGGTTTAATAAAACACTGATTGGCCAGTAGTCAGGAAGTATAGGTGGAGGGACCAGACTAGGAAAATCCTGGGAAGAGGAAAGGCAGAGACGAAATTGCTAGCCAGGCACAGAGGAATCAAGATGAGAATATTGGACTGAGAAAAGGTACCGAGCCATGTGCTAAACATAAATAAAAATATGGGGTAACTTAAAGTGTAAGAGCTAGTTAGTAATATGCTTGAGCTCCTGGCCCAGTTGCTATTTTTTGAAACAAGGTTTGTGTAGCCTAAGCTGGCCTCAAACGCACGCTCCTCCTGCCTCAGCCTCCCCACTGCCAAGATTAATGATGCCTGGCATGCGGTGCTGGGCCTTAATTTATTTTCTTAATCTATGAAGCTCCATGTGGCCTGGCCCCTGATCTCCCGTTAACAGAGTGGCAAAATGCAGGCATTAGGGTGGAGGATAGGGGGTAATCGTGGTGGATGGATGAATTGACCAATTTAGACAGAGGGGATGACGGAAGTAGTCATTCTCCTCCTTGGAAGCCATGTGAGACACTCTGTAGGCCCAGTCTTTAGGACATGCCTCTTTTCAGGTTTCCAGACCTAGGTCGTTTCTTCGGATCCTGCTTTTTTTCACAGAAAGTACCTAACTTTGACTTCAGTATTATGTATCCAACAGGGAGGGACGATGCTCTGCTGACCCCTGGTGGCCACAGGAAACAAGGCAGCGCACTCTGTAGTTTTGGACCGAATAGTTCTCACAGGTGCACACGATATTCCATGGAGTCTGTTGCTGGACCCTCAAGATACGCAGAACCTCACTTCTTCCCATGCTCACATTCCTACCATGTGCTGATCCAATCGACTCTCAGCTCAGCGCCCCAGGCTTTTCTGATTTGGGCTCTGATATGCTCTATCCCTGGCTATGATGTTTTTAGTAATTGCATTTTTGACATGGGGTTTCAAATTGTCCTTAAACTCGAGTCCTCCTTTTAGCTTTTTGATTGTGCAGATTACAGGCAAGAGCTTCCATATTTGACTTAAGATTTTGCTGTTTATTATGAAATATTTTTGCCACTTATTTGCTGTGCTGAGGATTCAACTCATAACTCTTCTGCTTTGTACATGCTAGGCACTCTACCACCAAAACCACACCGCTAGCCCCTCAACTTGGGGATTATGGGTTTATGCTTTACTGCTTAACATCCCCAGCCTCCTCTTTTGCTTTTTATTGAGACACAGTTTTGCTAAGCTTTGTGTTCCACTGTGCCCAAGAAGGCCCAAAGGCAAATTTCCTGCCTCAGCCAGAGTAGCTAGAATGACTGGCCTGTAACATCAGGCTTGGCTACTTTTCTTTTTAAAATGATGCGTACATTACATGTGAATATGGTGGATAGAAGAGCAAGAATTGGTAGTTCACAGCCTGTTGCAGGTAGGTGCTGAAAAATGAACTCAGGTCCTCTGCAAGTGTAGTATACGCTCATAATCAGAGCCACCTCTACAGCTCTATAATTTTTCTTTTCCTGGTCTTCACTTCCTCATGGAGGCCTTCTTGAGCACCCCACCGGGTCTGCTGAGTCACAGCTGGAGTAACTACTGATCTGGAGGCATGTTTGCTTGCTTCTTCCATTGGCAAGTGGGCATTAGGCAGGCAGAGCTGTGCCTGTGCTCCCTGGGGCCTGGGAGTCAAGTACGTTCAGAGAAGCTTCCCAGGCAGGGGTGGGTAGCCTATCTGCAATTCCAGCACCTGGGAAGGTGGTGGCAGGAGAATCAGTCAGTATTACTTTTAGCTATATATTGAGATCCAGGACAGCATGGGCTCTACCAAACTAAAGAACAAAAAGAACTACTGGGAATCATTTTTCTCCTTCAGGGCTTGGTGAGCCACATCTCCAGTGGAATTAGACGAGGGCATTCTAGTGAAGCACATAGAGCCATAGATATATCCCCACTCCGGACTCTGGTGAATGGCACTGTAATCACAGCACTCAGGAAGCTGAGGCAAAGGGACTGCAGGAGTACAGAAAGCAGGGCTACACATTAAGTCTTGGGGCTGGAGGTGGTTTAGTGGCCAAGAGTGCTTACACAGAGGACCAGAACCCTGTTCCCAGCACCAATGTCAGTTTACGACTCCTCCAGTTCCAAGGGATCCTACCCCACTCTTCTGGCTTCCACAGGCACTACATTTATCCACAAATACAACTATATAAAAATCTTTTGTTTTCAAAAAACTAGAAATAGGGGCTAAAGAGATGACTCAGGTCAAGAAAGCCTGTTGCTGAGCAGCTGACACTTAGGAGGCAGAGGCAAAAGGTTTGTTTCAAGTTTGATGCTGCCTGGAGGTGCCATGTTTGCTATTGTCACAAGGCTGAGGGACTGAGCCCCTGCCATAGGTAAGGTCAGGCTGGGGTACGGGAGTAGTTTACTAGGTAAAGTGTGTGTGGCCTATCAGAATCCAGGTAAAACTTTTGTTACGGCATTCTAGAGCACCAGGAGGGAGGGATCCAAAAGGTCAGTAAAGGAACATGCCACCATTTGCGTTTGATATGTAAGGAGGGTGACCTTAACAAGTTTTCTTCCCATGATGGCCCACATGCACACAGGCTTTCTCAGACACAAATCGAAAGAGATTGGTGTGCAGGCTGGGCATGGTAGTCCCATGCCTTTAATCCCAGCACTCCAAAGGCCAAAGCCAGTGGGTAGCTCTGAATTCAAGGCCAGAGCAGTTTATATAGGAATCTACAGGTGAGCTAGAGGTACTGGGTAAGAATCTATCTCGAACAAAAACCTAGTTGAGCAGTGGTTGTGAACACCTTTCATCCCAGGACTCAGATGGATCTGAGTTGAAGGCCAGCCTGGTCTACAGAGTTCCAGGACAGTCAGAACCACACAGAAAAACCTTGTCTCAAAAACCAAAAGCAAATTACCAAACTCTCCCAAACCCAACCTGTCTTTAGCACCTAGGAGGTGGTGGAGTTGAACGCAGAGGGAAAAGGATAATTTTGTGTGTACACCTCAAGCTGTACCCTAGCCCCGCTACACCCAGTTCTAGGATTACAGGTCTGTGTGTGACACTACATGTTATTCTTTCAACAATATTTTCAGGGGTGGGTAGAAATGGCTTTCTTGGTGGTGGTTTCTTTGGAGGGTAGCCACCTGCCCTTTTGGGAAATGCTATCTTGGCAGATGGTTAAGTGGCTGAGTTCATAGACTGGTGTCTCTGCAGCCCTCAGCATCCTGCAGAGGATGACTGGAGGGCAGGCTTGGCCCTGGCTGGCCCCAGGCGATGGAGGCTGCAGCCCTTGCATTTCTCAGGCCTGTGTTTTTATTTTTTACAAGATTTTGATTTATTAACTATGGTACATATCACATAAGGCCTTTTCAATTTTTTACACCATTCCCATTGAGACAAGTACAATACTTTGTAGCAAATACATGATTTTAAAAAACAAAACCAAATAAAAACACCTCAGTCAGAGATGCCTTGGCTGCCAGGATGGCTGCCCATGCACTAAACAGGCAGGAGCCTCAGAAACTCATGACTTAAAAAAAAAAAAAAAAAAAAAAAAAAAGGAAAGGGGGAAAAAAAAAAAAGAGCCTGGACACAACTAGAGGTCCTGGTTCGAGCTACCACGACGCAAGAAATCATTGTTACACTCCTTTATAGACAGGTTTCCACTTTTGCTGCAAAACAGAAGTTTCGGCATACAGCCAGACTACTAACACACTTTAATACCACTAATGTTTCTGTTTGATCTCAGGAAACTAAAAATGTTAATCCAACACATATGAAAATCACGTAACGTGAAAATACAAGTACCAGAAAAGAAGCCAACAGCAGTACTTCCAAATTTTCAAACAAGTTTTATTCCCATACAATCCCGAGACGTTTCCTTTGCTTAAAATGTACACAGGGAACATGATTCTTTAATGTGAACAATAACTTATGTCCTGGCTCCACTACTTGGGTGGCCTCATGGCTAGGGTCATAGATAAGGGACCATCAAGGTCTCTAGCCTTGGCTTGTGATGTCCCTGGCTGGTGCAGTCCTGGACTGACCCAGCTCATCCCCGGCCCTTCCCTATGCACATATGGGTGATGTGAAATGGAGAACCTCTCCTCAACCTGCCACCTGTAGATGACTTTGGGGGTGAGGACTGCTGTTGGCGCACTGTTAAGTCTTGGGGTTCTGGGGGCAGAGCACAAGGCACCCTGTGGGGCCCTCATTTTGGGGGTGCAGGCCTTCAGGGACTCCTCCCCTTAGACCAGGGGTGGAGGCACAGACCACAGGAGAGCTCATCCCACCCCCTTGACCTGCAGGCTGCTCTTATAATGTCACCCCATTTAGTGGTACAGACAGTGTGAAGGTCCTAGAAATCTGTTGCTGCTGCTGCCTGCCTGCCTCTGTTGGGAAAAATGGAGAGCATGGGGGGCAGACACAGCATCAGCCTTTCTATGTCCCTTAGAAGACCCAGACCACCCAATGTGCAGCAAAAAACCCAGCCTTGGGAGCTGAGGTCACCTCCCGGCCTGCAGCCGACCTGGCTACCCATTTGAGGCTTATGATAGCATGCCCACCCAAGCCCTGAGTGCTCTCTCCTTTTTAGATCCTCAGGTTGTCTTGCCACAAGTGGAAAGGCTTCATCAGAGTGCCTGAAGAAACAGGGCTGAGGTGCTCCAGCGTGGTGTTTGCAAGTTGAGGATACAAACAGGGATCTACTGGCCACACCCATTGTTTACAGTAATAGCAGACACACGCAGCAGCCTCACAAATGGGTGCCTGGGTCACAACTCTTCATGGCAGGATGGTTCCACTTCCATTTCTTTGAAGACCCAATACAGAAGCTACTGAATGGAAGCCATTTCAATAGCATGGGGCTCAGTGCATGAAGTCAGGGCAGAGAACTGTCTGTGACCTGACGGACACAACACACATTATGGTGCTGACCCCAGGCCCACGGCACCCAACACAGACCCTCAGGAGAGAAAACATTTATGTTTGTACCTTGGGTTTGGTCTGGTCTTGGAGATTATACTTTGCAGGGGCAGTGTAGTGTTTGCCAAGTACTAGAGATCAGGAGACAGCCAGCTTCGCTAGGGCAGGACCCCTGACCTGGGGGCCCTGGGAACATACCCACATACTATTTCTAAAGTGCAATGGTGAGGCCCAGAACAGTGCTGTGCGACCCATGCCCCTCCTATGCCCAGGGTACCTTAGTGTCAGGTTTCATGGCCCAGTGCTAAGATTAAAGTAGGAGGCAGAGGCAGGAGCTGACTAGGGCTGCCATACCAGCAGTGTGTGTGGGGGCTGCTGGGGGAATGGCGAAGGTGGTGACAAGCCAGGCATGGTGCTTCTGCCTGAGAACAGGATCCTCTGTGTGTCAAACTAGAGGCTCATTTCTGGATGGTGCCATACCTGCCCATGTCCCAGACACCCTTGCTGGCTAGTTACATCTACAGCACGGGATGAAATGACCCCACTTCAACACCAAGCATGCCAACCTGGGTTTTGTGTACACACCTGTAGTGTTTCTATATATGTAGTGTTTCTATAGTGTGCTGGTTAGCAGTAAGGGTAGGGACCTTGCCAACAATCCCTCCAAAGGCTCTGTCTTCTCAGGGGTGGTACAGTCACTGCCCAGGTATCCTTAACTTTGCTGTAATACATAGACAAGGGGCTTTTTACCCAGTGGCCACCTGGCAGGTGGAAGTGGAACTTGAGGTCTGTTTTCTTCTCGTGCTTTCTTTCCGTCTCTGGAGGGATTCCATCTTTCTTCCAGTGTTCCTTTGCTGCAGGGAATGGATCAGAAGCCTGGGAAGGGGTTGGAGGGAAGCCACACACTGGGTCTAGGCACAAAGCTCTCTTCTTGCTGTGCTGATGGGCCATGCCAGTGTCCCAATGTGTACCATGGGGTAGCAGAGCCAGAGCCCACATGTTCCCAAGGACCCCTTTGCAGATGTTATGTAGGTATGGAAAATGAGAGAGAGCAAACTGGGAAGAATCCTCTCTAGAGGGGCCAGCCCTGCTGGGGTATATAACCTCTGCCCCTGGCAGAGGCTGGGATGATGTCCAGACGATGGGGCCCTGACGCTGGTGCAGGCAGACAGGTTGGGCAAGGGGTCCAGGGAGCAGTGAGGATGCTGGGGCCGCTGTCTGGTCAGTTCAGTCCTCAGAGTAGCAAGGCTGAGGGCAGGGCCCCACAGCTTGCCACAGCCAGTGCCAGGTGAAGAGCAGGTGGCAGGGTACTCGATTGCCCAGCCATGGTGGACACTGGCTAGTGCCACCACTGAAGTCTTAAAAAGGCGCTTGGCTGCGACCTCCACCCCAGGGGACCTGATTTTGTTCAAGGCCAAATGGCACGCTGTTAAGAAGCTATTGGTTTTCCTGCCTCTTGGACTGTGGTGGCTCACAGCGTGTGTTCTGCTTGGAGCTGGGAGGACAGCAATGGCTGCATTGGGGACTGAGGGGTTGGGGGCGGTGACTGAGGAGGTGACGGCTGACTGGGAGAAGGTGTAGAGGTAAGGAAGGGGACAGTGGGAGCCACAGCTGAGGGGGAGCCGGGTGCAGCCCCTGGAGGCTCACTGATGGGCCGGTTGTAGAAGAAGAAGGGGCACTGCTGGATGAAGAGCTCGATGATGGTTTGGTAGGAGCGTGTGGCTGTGAGCGCATCCATGCTGCTGAAGTCGGGCCGCATCAGGGTGGGCCAGAAGCAGATGGACAGGTTCTCACTGGTCATAAGATTCACCTTGTTGTTGTGGCTGACTCTGCAGGTAACAGCAAAGCCAGGTCAGATCTGCACAGGGCTTCCCTGCCTCCTAAAGCCCTTGGCCTGATACTGCCACTCGCTCTAAGGAGCCGTGGGGTCTAGAGGTTGAGGACACATGGAGACCTTACATACCCCTGGAAGGTGCAGTGTTCAGACCATCAACCAAAGTGGTGATGATGTTTGGGATGGGCAGGGAGTTAGTGCACAGTTCCAGAAACTACCTGTCTGCCAGCAGGCCCACTATAAATGGTCAAACCTGGGTACTAGCAAGTGCTTTGCTCATGATGGGCTGTCTGTCCCATATCAGTTCAGAGACATAGACAAGGAGCAGCTGTGAGGAGCTATTGAAATTTTTGCTTCTGTTAAGTTTCTAAAGGCACCAGCACCTGCCAGAAAAACTGCCTGTGGGCTGGGAGCCAGATCCAGAATGGAAACTAAGCGTACAAAGGGCCCTGGCTATGCCACTGGCCACTGCATCACAGGGTTGTCAGACCCTGCTGGCCTCCTCCTCCAGTTAACTAACTCAAGATGCCTGTTTATTACAGGGGGAAAACCACCCAGCAGCATGAAACCTACTTGTTCAGGTGGGAGATGACATATTTGAAGACTTCATGGTTTTCTTTTGGGAATTTCTTCAGCACCTCCTTAAGAGCATGTAACTTCTGTTCTCGGTCGTTGATTTCTGAGAGAGAAAACCAAAGGCTTTCAGGGCTGAGTTTGTTAAGTATAAAGTAGTTACAAAGCAGCTGGTAATATGTGTGGCTGGTGGTCACCCCAGGTGTACTCTGGTAATGCTCTGGGGGAGGGGGGGCAGCCGAGGGCTTTCTGACAGCTCCATTCCATCCTCATATCCAGAGCCTGCATCCATGGCCGCACACCTGGACTGGGGTCCAGGCCACTTCTATGTCCCAGGCCCCTGCTGAAGGACAGTACTGTATGCTTGGGCTTCCTGCCCCCCTTCTGCTCCCCAAGATGAACCATCCACAGACTCTGCCATAAAGAACACCATTCTTTGCTCATCGGTTGCCCCTGGAGACAGGCACCCCGATGCAGAAAGATCGCTTGCTTCCTGGCCAGACGGGAGGGTGCTGTCACCCACCCACACTGACAGACCATGGAAGGAGGGGGTCTGCTACAAGACCAGGGCTCTGTCCTTCCCTGCAGACATGAGAAACTTTGCACATGGTGCTTTTGGAGGGGCTGATGCAGACAGTGGGCGATTCTTATGCAGCTCATCAAAGGCACCACATGCTCCTGTTCTTACTGCCTGCCTACTGTGCCCACTGAGGATTCTAATGTGCTGTGACAGGAAGCATGTCATCCATGCCACACCAGGTCAGTCTCTACAATCTGCCCTGTTTTGAGGATGGGAAACAAGGAAACAGACAGAAGTCTGTGGAGCAGGAATCTGAACTGACCAGCTGCAGAAATGAGTTGAGTTTGGCTCATTCTGGCAGGGAAGCAAAAATGGTCCCAAGTCCTTCTAGAGTGATCTAGAAGGTCAACCCAGATTCCTCTGCACAAGGAAAGAGATCTTTGTGACCACTGAAGTGTGGGCTAATAGTGGCTAGTGGAGTGGTCAAGGCACCGTTTGCTAAGTCTGATGACCTGAGCTGGGACTCAAGAGGGCAGAAAAAAACTGTCTCCTATAAGTCATCTGGTGATCTCCACTTGTGGGAACATGCCTACACACACACACAAGCCTCTAAAACAAAAACAAACTGCAATGGCCTTTGTTTGGGGCACAGCCTCCTTGGACACTGCTAAAACTGCCATATCCTCTTGCTTCAAACTTCTGGTGGTTCAGAGACTCACCACACCATGCCTCCTAGGTGAAGGGTATGTGGGGCGTGGTGGTATGTCTGTAATCCCAGCCCTTGGAAAGCTCAAGTGGGAAGATTGTCAGTTTGAGGTCAGCCTAGGCTATAGGATGAGACCCTGTCTTAACAACAAAATAACATAATAAAAGTGATTAAAAATAGGATAAGAAAGCCCTCATCCCTAGCACAGAAGTTATTTCCAATTGATGACTGCTCACAAATGAAAAACTTAGTTTTCTTTATTGGAGTCTCACTGGGTATACCAAACACCCTTCAGGACAGATCCCATACACCAGCACTAGAGAGCCAACACATGAGGCATTTTGGAGGGTGTTTCCCAATGCTCTGTCAGCCCCACCTGTCCCCAACAAGTCCTTTGCATTTATAGTATGGACTCTCACTGTGTTCTTAAGGGATTTCTGTGTGTGTCTCTGCTTCTTGAGTTTTTTTCTTTGCTCTTTTCTTCTATTAGTTTGTTCCCTAATGAAAGGAAGGGCAGAGAAGTGGGAAGGATCTCTAAGACAAACTATACTATTGCATTAAATAGAAAATCTGGCTGGGCGGTGGTGGCACACACCTTTAATCCCAGCACTCCAAAGGCGGAGGCAGGGGGATCTCTGTTAGTTTGAGGCCAGCCTGGTCTACAGAGTGAGTTCCAAGGCAGCCTGAACTTCATAGTGAGACCACTCTGTGTTTAGAACAAAACAAATATTCAAATATTTTTAGCTAAAATTAGAAAAAAAAAATAGGGTGAGGTCATGGCTTCCTGGTTGGGAACCTTTACAGTAGAGGACACTCCAGAAGGCCCTAACTGGGTAACTCATAAAGGAGTGTGGTGTAAACTGGCTATAGTTCAGAACCCAAACCTGACTCAAACTCTGTTCTGGGTGCCAATTCTGTCTCAAGCATCCAGAAGCTGTGAAGCTGGGCAAGTGACACCTGAGGGTCACTCAGCCTTCTGCCTGTAAAAAGCGATTGGAAGCAGCAAGAGGTGGGCCCATGAGGATCCTGGAGCTGCTCTGATCTGTAGGGAACCTGAGCAATGGGAGCTGACTGCCTGTCAGAAGATGACTAAAGCCACAGGAACTGAGGTAAACTAGTCAGTGTCAGTTTCTAACCAAGAGTTGTTTCAATGGTTCAGTCTCCCATGGCTGATCCTGTAGCTCCCAAGTTTTAAAATCATTTGCTGTGGTGTTTCAGTAAGAAGTCTGTTTAGCACAAGAATCATGAGCACGGCTACTAAAATTAGTGTACTTCTTTGAGATGCAAGCACGCCCAGGTCCCTGTAGGTACCACAACACAAATACAGCTGTCTTTTCATCAGGCACCTGTGTAGGATCTCGGATAGCAGCAGCCTCAATTAGAAAACAACTTGGCCTTCCCACCTGAGGAGCAGTGGAGCAGCAGTGATGGGGTAGTGATTAGGCCATTCTGACACTCATTTATGCCTCTCCCTGGGAAAGTTCATCCTTTCTCCTGCAGCCTCTTGAGCCAGATGCCCAAGAAAGGTCTAGATGATTCCTGACTGTACTCCCTCTCCCTTCCCACCTGTTCGATTCTCTGCTGGGTCCCTGCACTCATTGACATTGAGGAGCATTAAGTGTCTAGTACAAGGACCACAAGGGAAGCTACAGGCAAGTTCAGCACTCCACCACTGCCCTTTTTTATTTTGCCCATGGTCTCCTCAGTCAGTACCTAGCATGAAATTCCTCCCATAGAGGAGGCTCTTATCTAACCATATCCAATCAGAAAGAAGTTGGTTTGAGCTATAACTGTCATGCCACCATTCTATCAGGGAACACATCTTGCCAAGCAGGATGGTATGATGTGTAGAGCTGAGCACTAGATAAAACTATTGATGTCTTTTTCCCACAGCAGTCTGCAGAGTACCTTCTAGCATTATGTGTGCTAGCTAGCAGTTTTCTGTTCAGCTCAGGTTCAGCAACAGGATCTTATTGAGTTATGGTGGGCAATCAAGCATCATGGGAATATCCTGTGGATTTCTGGGTGCATCTTTGTACAATAACTAGTAGGGGGTATCCCATGCCTAGCAACGAGGTTTCATTTAGTAACCCCTGTCTTCAGGGGAATAGAGGATGTTTATATCTGCATGGTGTCACAGTGCCTGAGGGACCATTTCCCAGATACTCACTGTGCAATCCTAAGCAGACATCCAGGCACAAAGTGGGGCTAAACCTCAGCTCTGCTCTCTGTTCCAGACTTCCTGCCATGTCTTGGAGTCAGTGAAAGAAATGGGTTGGGGCTGTGAGCAGACACTCAGAGGCCAGACAAACTCAGGTGAAGCCTACAGTACACATGTTCCAGCTGTTAGCAGCTGAGTCCTCAAGAACCACAAGGAAGAGGAGAGGACAGGGAAGCCAGGACTGTCAGAGACCTTACAAACGCCCTCACAGTGACTGCACAGAAACCAGGACTCTAAAAGGCACACAGACATTAGCTGTGGTGGCATACACCTAAAATTCCAAATTCCAGCCCTCAAGAAGCTGGGAGAGGTGGATCTTGAGTTTGAGAGAATCTTGACCTATGGAACGAGACCAAACCCAACCAACTGAACAAACACAAAACCCAAACCAGACGGGCATGGGTTGCACACACCTGTTTCCAACACTCAGGAGGCAGAGGCAGATCAAGGCTAGCCTGGTCTACATACTGAGCTCCAGGACAGCCAGGGCTACACAGAGAAACCCTGTCTTGAAAAACTAAACTAACCAAAATCACAACAACTCCAAACTAACGAAAAACAAAAAGTACAAGAACTCTCTCTGGCCATGAAACCTAGCAAGGACCCCGATCCCATTGTCCTCACCCTGGCTGCTTATTAACTGAGTTCTAGGCTGGAAACTGTTGCTTTCTCCTCCATGCCTTGCTGGTTGCTGACCCTCTGCATATTTATGCTATTGGAAAAAGAGAAAGTTGGAGGCTGGAGCAATGTAGGCAGGCCCCAGGTGTGTCCCTGGGCCTCGTCTGCCTAGTGGGAAAGGTAGGTGGTAAGTCTGCATTAAGAACAATTACCTTTGGATGACTGCATTGGCAGCTACAGGTCCCTTGTTTGGAATCTTATACTCAGCGTGGACCTAGCTCTAGGACTCCCGTCACCACAGAAGCCATAGGCAGCTTGTGGGGCCAGACGGACTAGAGGGACTCTGGACAGGGAAGGGACTGGTGGTGGTGGAGAGGAGAGGAAAGGAAGACCACGCAGGCTGGGAACAGGTTCTGGTTGGAATGAGGTGTCAGGAAGGAGGGTAATACAAAGCCCCCACTTGCTGCCTTACAACTCTAGCCCCTGCCTGAAGTCAGAGCACACGATTCCCTCCTCCTTCACTATTCCCTGCCTCTTCCCATCATGGAGCTTTCTGTGCTTGCTTCAGTCTGTCTACAGTGAACATCAGCTTTCACCCAGGGAAAGCAGGAACTCAAGTTCCAGCTTGTCAGTCCCCAGCCATGTGACCTGGGCCTCCAGCCAACCTGTGTCACTCTGAGAGCCTCGGGCTCCTCTGTACCATGGAGAGACAATCCTGCCTCACTGGTGACTAAGAGCACACAGCAAGCAACAATCTGTGAGTTACCTTGACTAGGCTGGGAGGACAACTGGCAAATAAACACAGATTCCATTTGGTGGGCACCCTTCAGATAGTGCTCAATATTGTGAAATTCTGATGCTTATTATTAAACAACCTTGATACCTGTTGTGATGGGTGGGATATGGAACTGCACACACACACACAGACACAGTTACTCTGAGGCAGTAAAGACGGTCAAGTTGCTATTGCCATGGAAACTTGTGCTACTATAGGACCTGGCAATCTTCCTTCTTCCATGTCCCTCAACACAACTTTTTCATTGCCTGATATCTGACTCAGCTAAGTCCACCCTGATCCACTGAGTCCTGTGCTCCATTTGCTACTTCTGCTGTGAAGTGCCGTGTCAGATAGATCCTCCTCTCTCTACCCTCTTCTGTCAGGCTGTCAAGAAAGGATAGGCAAGAGGGGCCCAGCTGACTAGCAGGGATCTGAAAGCATACAATGGAGAGGAAGCTATGAGACTCCACCCTTCCCAGGCTGCTGTACGGCCACCTTCTTAGCTGTGGGAACCTACAGAGTGTGTGGCAGGAGCAATGGGAAGAAGGGAAGTGGGTCCCCTATCAGCACCTTCTCCTGGCTCTCCCCAAACAAAAAGGTGCCATGTCAGCTGTTCTAAGAAACAATGGCATTCTGTTGGATGGCAGGACTCAACATGCCTCTAGGTGGCGCCAGGTCAAGACAAATGTCTAGGTCTTCAGCAGTGGCACCAGTGTGTGCCTTCTGATCCTAACTTCCTTTAGAGACAACATGTGTTGGAACAGGGACCCAGAAATGGGAGCCACCTTATCATAGTCTTGAGAGTACATTGCCTGTGTGATGAGTCAGCCCAGGACCACACTTCCTCTCTTCATATCTGACCTCTCTCTGGCACTCTCTCTCCAAGGTATCTTATGTATTTGGGTTGTCCTGGAACTTACTATATAGACCAGGCTAGCCTTGAACCCCGTAGCCTCACTGCATGCTTGAACCCACAGAGGGATGCTCCTTTCAACAGCCGTGGAGAAATTGTTCCTGGGTCTTCCTTCTCTTTCCCTAGCAAGGGCAAAGGCTTCCTTTGTCTAAATAAGTGCTCTGTGGTGGGCAGCTCCAAGGTCAGGTCCTTCATGGCACATGACATACCCAGACAACGAGAAAGCCTCCCACACAACAGTTAACCTAGAGCAGCGGTTCCTAACTATCTGAATGCTGCAACCCTTTAATACAGTTCACGTGGTGACCCCTCAATCATAACATTATTTATTTTGCTACTGTTATGAATTGTGATGTTAACACCCGATATGTGACCCCCATGAAAGAAAGGGTCATTTGACTTCTAAAGGGCAGTGAACCATAGGTGGAGAACCACTGCCTTAGAAACTGCCATTAAAACTAGAGACTCAGTCAGCTATGGTGGTACCTTCCATAACGCCAGCCTATGAGAGGCAGAGGCACTGGGGTACAGAGTTTGAGGGCATCCTGGGGTACCTAAGATACCACCTTAAATAAACACCAAAAATCCTCGAGTGCTTATGTGGGGGCAGAGCCCGTGTGATCTTCCCTATAAGGCCACTGGAGAGCTCCTCAACATTTTCTTTTAACTTACTAATTTCGTTTTGTGTGTTTTGTCTGCATGCATGTTTGTCCATGACAAGTATGCCTGGCACTCCTGAAATGGGTTAGGGATACTTGGGAGTCACCATCTGAGTGCTAGAAACTGCACCTGGGTCCTCTGGAATAGTAGCCAGTGCTCTTAACTACTAAACCATCTCTCCAGCTCCAATGGTAACTTTCTGAGAGTTTGTATGGCCTCATTTGACGGGTTTGCTACCTTATGAGGCAGAAGAAAGAAAGGGTCCAGGATAATCTGCTTCAGAACAGCAGTTCCAGCTTCACCCCAAGAAGCAAACCAAAGGCAGGCATGGGAAGGTCAGCCATAGCAGAGGAACAGGGATGGCACCCAGGTCAGATGCCAGGTTTGGGGACCTGCGGCTGCCCTGGGGGAAACACTCAAGACTAGTGCTTCTGTCAAAGAGGCAGGGCTGCCTGTACTCACTGTGCGCTTCCACCAGGTCAATCTGCATGCTGTAAGGTACCAGGGGGTCTGGTAACTCTGAGAAGAAGCTCTTCATGGCCCCAGCCACAGTGTTCACGGTGAAGTCTTTCTCTGCCAGGTCCAGATTGTGGTCTGAAAGCAAAGCAAGAAGTGAGGCCAGACCCACCTGAGCAGATGCCATAAGAAAGCTCACAGAAAAGGCTTCTAGCTGTTGCTCAGGGCAGGGGATTACAGAGGAGCTGGCAACCTGGTCATACCTAAACCTCTCTAGTCAGGCTACCTGCTCACCCTACTGGGTTCCGATGAGCTTCAGCTTTTCCCTCACTTTTCCTTCTGTCATCTGTGCAGTCACTGCTTCATCCAGATGCTGAGGCAAAAAGGAAAAATTCCCCATTTCCTTCCCCCTTGTTCCTCCTAGCCCATGGCTCCGTTGACCCCTCCTCTCATTTTCCTTCTCTCTCTAGTCTCACTGCATGCTTGATTCCGTAGGACTTGTCTACAAATGGACACCATGTGTCCCTTTCTGACACCTATTCAGAGTCTTACAGGTATAGTCATGTACCACAAAACCACTCTGGTCAGGAAAGGCCCTTATTGTAAACATACCATTTGACACTTGCCCAATAAAGGTGTTTTTTCAGGACATATTCCTGATGTTCAAACAGGGGCATATGATTACAAGGCGTCATTGTTAGCTGGCCCATGACAACAGGTAAGTTGGCTGCTCAAGAAGTTGACCTTCCTGTCCCCTCTACTTTGCTCACTCTCTGGCTGAGCAGAGAATATTCACTGTTCTGCTCAGGCCTGTTCGCATGGCTGGGCATTCAGTGTGAGCAATTCTCACATTAAGAGCTGAGTCCCTAGCTGGGAGCCTCTCACACCTGACCTAACTAAGGAGTAGGGTAGCCACACACAAAGTGAGCCAGGGCCAGGGAAACCTCTAATGGTGCCTATGGATAGCAATTCAAACAGCCTTGGCTGACAAACCCTGTCCCCTCACAGGGGGCACACGTGGCTTCTGTCTCTGAGCCAGTACTTCTGGGTTCGGGTTCAGGTTTATGGGTGGTAGGAGTGAGTACGCAGGTCCTATTGGCAATCTAGACATGGCACCTGCTTTGGAGCAGTGATGCACACACAGCCAGCTGTGACTCACCTTGATCAAACTGTCTTTGCAGACTTTCCATCTCTGACTTGTTCCCGCTGACCCGGTAGATGCCCTCAGTGCTCAGTCCTACGGAGAAAGAACAAGCAGGTCCCATGAACCAGAGCTGGACAGCAGAAGGACAGGGGCTGACTGGAGAGGCCACAGGGTTCCCAACATGATGGAGGAACAGGGCTAGCAGTGCTTAAGATGAGTCACTTAAAAATACCAAAGGACTAAGTCTCACCCTCCTTTTCCTTTAAAGGTTAAGGGCTTAGGTAGTTCAGGCCAGCCCTGAACACCTCATCTTCTTGTTTCCAGCTTCCAAGTGCTAGGACTACATTTGGTTTAGCACTAGCTGAAACTTGGTAAGACAACCAGCTAGAGAATTTTGCCTGGGTATATGCCTGGTACCAATTAAGACCAGGTAAGTTTTCTGAAAAATGGATCCCAGGTCCTCTGGAAGAGCAGTCAGTGCGCTTAATTGCTGATTCATCTCCTAGCCCCTTTATCTTTTCTTAAAAAAAAAAAACCAAAAAA
The DNA here is from genome assembly GCA_033318265.1 of Phyllotis vaccarum. Lineage (NCBI taxonomy): Eukaryota > Metazoa > Chordata > Mammalia > Rodentia > Cricetidae > Phyllotis > Phyllotis vaccarum. The sequence continues at coordinate 13,756,452 of JARWLC010000018.1, forward strand.
CTTAGTATCATATATGTGTACATATGTCACATGAGTGCAGTGCCCACAGTATACAGAAGAGGGCATTGGATGCCCTGGAGGTGGAGTTACAGGCGGTTATGAGTAGCTGACCTCAGGTCCTGTGGAAGAACAGCCAGTGCTTTTAACTGCTAAACTGTTTCTCCAATATGAATATTTTTCTGTTAAAAATAAAGATAAAAAGCCAGGCATAGTGCTGCACACCTTCAATCCTAGAAGGTAGGAACACAGGTAGAAGGATCATAGCAAGTTCAAGGCCAGTCAGGGATACATAATGAGTTCCAGGTCTCAGTGGGTGACAGAGTGAGACCCTGTCTCAGAAAGCCAAAAAGAGGCTTGGGGAGATAGATCAGCAGGCAAAGTCACTGCCAAGGTTGACAGCTTGAGGTTTATTTTTTTCTTTCTTTGAGAGAGGGTTTCTCTATGTAGCCCTGGCAGTCCTTGAACCCAGAGATCTACTGACTCAAGTGCTAGGATTAAAGGCCTGCACCATCATTGCCAGATGACAGCCTGAGTTTAGACCACTTGGCGGAAGGAACAACAACACTTACCTCTACCTTCAACAAAACAAATAAAAAGGGCTACAAGTATGGCTCAGTGCTAGCACACTTGCCTCCTACGAGCAGGCTTCTGTCCCAGTGCCAGAGCCACAGAAGGCAGAAAGGAAGGCACAGTGCCTCACCTCAGCTGCTGCCTCACTAAACTTTTCTTGACCTTGAAGAAACGCTGTCCCTTCTTTCACATCCAGAGCACCCTGTGAAGTTTTCTATATATAATTCAGTGTGTTCACCTTTTTCATAATATAGTTCTCAGGAGCTGGAGTGCAGCCTAGTGGTAGAGAACCTGTCCTGGTTTGATCCCCAGCACCATAAAAACCAAAGCACAAAACAAGAATGTCACGCACCATGAGCTTAAAGATCCAGTGTACAATGATTCCAGAAACAGTTCCACCCATGTTTAGGTTTCTCCCAGGATTTCATGGGTAGAACTCTGTAAGCAGCTTTTTCTGGTGTTTCTGAACCGCCCTGGTCAAGAGCTCTACCATAAAGCACAAAAAGTAGCCTACATCTAGTTCTTACTCTTCATGCTGCTGATTTCCCTCTGAAGTGATGCTTGTTTTCCTATTCCCCTTTCTATTATTTTTTTTAAAATTTATTCATCTTCTCTTCTTTTGATCAAATGTCTGCAGAACAGCTCATTGACTGTTCTAACCTACTCAGTGGCCTGAGCAATGGGAGCTCCAGATCAGTCCTCAGTGGTGGAAGGCACCTATAAAGCATCAGATTAGTATGCAAGCCGAGGAGCTGGTGTCTTCCATTCACCTTGATATTTTTCTATTGGTCACAGCTTCTTCAGCTCTGCTTGTTCTTCCTTCTCCGACTTCTTCAGGATCTCTGCAGAGGTAGAGATCCTGCTTAATCTCCCATGGTGCTCATGGGAGACAGTGCTTTGCATGTGCAGAACTTCTAGGGCCAACCACCACACCACATCAGACCCAGTGAGTTAGCTCTCTTATTGCATAGATAGGGTGGCAATGTCCACACAGCAGGAGAATCTGTGTCATACAGAGTGATAGTAGGCAGGTTGATGGAAGACATCTCAGTGAGGGGTTGGCAGTCAGCCCTGGGATCTATCACCACCAGAAGTTCCTGAAGGCTGTTTGAATTTGGTAAATCATGGACATGGAGTTGAGTGACCAGTGTTCTTGGAGATGATGCTGACATCAGAGCTTCTCCCAGGTTATCTTCTGATTTATCCTTTTCTTTTTTTAAAATCATTTTTCCATTTGCAGATAAACCGTTCCAAGTGGAAAGGCTGGTGCTGCCTATTTGGGTTTCTACTATACAGAATTTAAGGAAAAGCTCGTCCACCATTTTCAGGACACCAAAGACTCTGGACATGGTATGGACTTTTTAAAATTAAGACAGAAATCAAGAACAGCATTAAGAACAACATTGAGCTAGGCATGGTGACACACACCTAACCCCAACACTCCAGAAGCAGGTGGATCTGTGAGTTCCAGGCCAGACTGGTCTACAGGGTGAGCTCCAGGACAGCCAAGGCTGCACAGAGAAACCCTGTCTTGAAAAACCAAAACACAACAAAACTAAATGAACAAAAATTTATATGCCTGTGTATGAGTACACGCAAGCAGGTGCCCTTGGAAGTGAGACACACCAGATCCTCTCAATCCACTCACATCACTCCACACGGTGTGAGTGCTTACAATCAAACCCGGGTCCTCTGTTCTAAGTTTGTGTTTTACTGTCAAGTATGAATGTAAGCCACCTAAGAGCCTGGTGCCCTCTGAGGGGCCACAGTAGAGCCTCAGAGCTCCTGCCATCATTTTAAACGGTTATGAGTCACCCCATGGGTGCTGGGAGCCACATCCCAACCCTCTGCAAAAGCTGTGGTGTTGTTTTTCCTTCTGAGACAGGCTTTCTCTGTAACTTTGGAGCCTGCCCTAGAACTTACTCTATAGACCAGGTTGGTCGGTGTCTCTGAGATTCACCTGCCTCTGCCTGGCCAAGGTGGTGTTTTGTACTGTTGTTATTCACCATTCCTTGAGTTAATCCTCTTTGTTTGTTTGTTTGTTTTTGAGACAGGGTCTCCTGTAACCCAGGCTGGCCTTTACTTATCCTCTGAGTTCTGTGTCATCACAGGCCTTATACATGGTAAAATCTTTATCAATTGAGCTATACTCCAGCTTTTTCAAAACACAATGCTGCTGCCGCCAATGATGGCTGCCTTCATGATGATGGTGTCTCATTAGTGTCCCAGGTAGGCCTTGAGCTAGCTCATGGTTATTCTTTTGTCTCCACCTCACTGGAATTACAGGCACACGCTGTTATGCTGGCTTTAGTAGTTTTACAATGGACTCACTCTTCAATGACTTAAAAATGTTCTCAGACACATTTAAACTTTCTACCCATTTCACATCTTAGGTGAAACATCACAAGTGTACAGATGGAATTGGACATATGTTGACAAGCCCCAGATAAGTGCCAGCAGTTTCCAGTTTTCATGAACTAACTTGTCTGAAATCATTTTCTAAGCTCTCTTCCTCACCCCTGAATATCAGTATCCTTAAAATGGTGATATGATGGAGTCGGTCCTAGGACGGTGAGGCACTTTTGGCATTCACTGTACAGTAGCTAACATCCTCCGAGTCTGGCATCCCCATCCTCTGCACAAGAGGTCAGAAAAGAAACCACACACCGGCAATCTGGAAACGAACCAGGGTGTGGGCTGTAGCTTCACTATAGGATCATCACAGGGACGGCACATCTGAGAATAAGAAGCTAGCTCCAGAACATCAATTAATCATCAGCTCAGCATTTCCTGTAAGAGGCCTGCCTGTTTGTTTTACCAAACCTCATTTTAAAATAGCAATCCCGCTGCTGTTGTACCCAACGCCATGGCATAATTTGGGAAAGGTATCATTAGCCTTGTGAGCACAATTTATTACAACTACCACTTAGAATCAATTAAAAACAAACAGTACTGAAAGCTGACTGTGCCTATCACGATGGCTAAAAGTGACCAGTAGGTTGGCAAATGGTAGAGACCAGGATACTGGCTGTATAAATCAGGGTCACTTGACAAAGACTAGGACTACACAGAGAACAGAGGGGACTGAGCAGGGTCCCAGGTACATACACCAGAGTCCAGCAGGGTGTGCTAGGGCCATCACAAACATGGACAGAAAACTCTAGGGGACTAGCTCATACCAGCCAGCAGAATTCTCAGTAGTGGCGGCTGGTATGCACTGTGTCAGTCCATCAGAGATACCAAATACTAAAGCCCATCTCACCCAGGAACCTTCCATCTTTTAAATACCTCCAGTGGTTTCAAACATTTTTTTTTTTTCTGGGGGCTGAAGAGAGGTGGATCTCGGAGGCTGGCTGTGCAGCCAATCTAGCTAAAAGAGCAAGTTCTAGATTCAGTGAGACCTGGTCTCAAAAAATGAGAGAGTCAAATGAGAAAGACAGCTGATGTGTTAACCTCTGGCCTCTGCAGGAGTAAGTTGTGCATTCATGTATGTACACATGCACGCACACTCCAGAATGGCCAACATCACGATTTTCAAATATCTTAACAATTGCCAAATAGAACAGTATTGTTCCAAAAGCTCTAGGGAGCAGAGATCTAAGAATGGAAATTCTTAGGCAAATATTCTCTCAATACATTAAAAAAAAAAAAAAAACCCCAAAAACCCCAAACTATTAATAGCCATCTATGTCATTTAAAGAATAGTCTATAACTTTTCATTTCCCTCTTTAGTGGATAAGCATCTGACTGGGATGCTGTTTAAGATTAGTATCTGGCCTAAGGAGGTGGAACCCAACAATAATCACAATAATGAGCCGTGTACTAAGTGCTCACTCAGAATGAGGCTCAGGTGCTCAGTGCTGGCTATGCACCTATATAGGAGTTCTTGCAATAACTCAAGGCAACTCCTTAGGGTTGCCACCAGTTCCACTGCACGGATGGGAATGCTGAGGTTAACAGATGAAGTACCATATACAAGGTGGAGAGCTTCTACCATTTCAATCAGGTATTTTAAAACACTTTGGCCCTTCAGTTTTGGAAATGTAGCCAGTATCAGGAGCAGGGGAGGAGGCTCGTATAGAACAGGATCAGGCATCTGATTTGCTTTGGAGGGGATAAATAAATTTCTAAATGTGGTTCTAGAAGATGACCATTCTCTCCACTATCCAAATGCTATGAGTATCAATGAAGCCAGGGGACAATACAGGTAAAACAAAAGATACTTTAGGAATAAAGCTTGTTTGAGAAATGCTGTGACTGCTTTAAAAAACAAAACAAAAACAAAAAAACCCTCATTACTTTAAACTTTTTACGTGCATGCATGAGTGCAGGTGACCTAAGGCCATCCCTGGAAGCAGGAAACCAAATCCAGGCCTCAGGAAAAGCATCACATACTCTTAACCTCTGCTTAAGCAATCTCTTCAGCCACCCACAATTTTTAATGATGGTCACATATGTTATTGATGAAAACAAACAAACAAACAAACAAAAAGAAGCCAGGTATGATGGTGTACAGCTTTCATCTCAGGACTCCAAGGCAACCAGATCTTCACGAGTCTGAGGTCAGTTTATCTACACAGTGGGACCCTGTCTTGACTACTGCCAATACTACAAAACAGACAAAAGCAGAATCTATTCTTTCTTTCAGTAAGAAATTACTGCCGTTTTTGTCCTCTGGCCATGACCAGGTGTGACATGAGCTAACTGAGTGTGCATGTGGCCGGCTAGTTACTTATAGAGTTTGAGGCTAACCCAAAACAAGCTGGGCTATGGATGGCTCATTTTTACTCTTCAACCATCCAGTCCCTCAGAGAGGCCATTGGCATCATGTTTTACAGGAGCCTGAAAACAGGAGGGAACTGGCTCTTGGCCTAATTCCCCTCTCCCTCCAACTCAGGGTTTTCCTACATAGCCTCGGCTAACACGGAACTCTGAGATCCAATTGCCTCTGCTTCCACAGTGCTGGGATTAAAGGAGGCACACACCACCACGCCCATTTTAATGTCGTGAGCTTTTCCCTCCCCAGTGGCAATGCTCTTGGTCAGAAATCCTTCTATAAGGCCACACCATTGCTCCTGAACAACCACCACTCAGAGCTGATTATCTTTTTAGCAGTGAATCAATACTTCCTCAGAGACAAACTTGGGGTTGCTTATTTTTTACTTTCTATATCCAAATATATATAAGTATATATAAAAACAGCACTTTAGCCTTTTTTCCTTTTTAAAGTAACTGATGCTGTTTAGCATGTTAAAACACTCTGTCCAGACAGGCTGAACAGGAACAAGACTTTCGTGAGGATTGGCTTTCTAGGACAGCAGCAGCTCCTCCTTTGGAATGCATGCCCAGAGTCTGCCACAGCTGCAATTCCTGCAGAGAACTTGCTGTGCACTGCCATCAAACACCAAACAGGGATGGGGTGGCGAGGGTTGGGTCAACACCAAGAGCAAAAGTGTTGTATCTCTTCTCTGGGCACTGGAGGTAGAGCCCCATCTCAGCAGAATGGTTTATGACTAGTGACATCTTGGCTATTATCCTAATGTAGCACCAGCAGCTATGCAAGGGCACAACACTGAGCCCCACTGCCTAAGCCCCTCCATCTAGCTGCTTCCGTAGTGTGCATTCCTTTTTGTTTTTGGAGCTTCCTGTTTAGGTGACAGCTGATCTTGAACCCTTGATCCCTCCTGCCACTACTTACCAGGTGCTGAATTATGGACTGTGACATCATGTCTGACTTTGTAGGTCATACTTCAAAATATTTTTAAAACAATATTTAACTGTATGAATGTTTTGCCTGCGCATATTTCTGTGTACTGTGTATGTGCCCTTGCTCAAGAAGATGGTGTCAGATCCCTGGAACTGAAATTATAGATGGTTATGAGACATCATATGGGTGCTGAGAATTGGATCCAGGCCGTCTGCCAAGCAGCAAATGCTCTGAATCACCAAGCTATCTCTCCAACTCTGTAGCTTACACTCTTCACAAATCTTAGAATCTGCCTGTAGGTATGGCCTGCATTTTGAAACAGCAGAAAATATTCAGAAACACTTGGTGCCTGGATGGGCAGTGGTGTACACCTTTAATCCCAGGACTCTGGAGGCAGAGATGGATGGATTTCTGTGAGCTTTAGGCCAGCCTGGTCCACATACCGAGTTCTAGGCCAGCCAGGCTATATATAGTGAGACCCTCTCTCAAAAGCAAACACACAACCCAAAAAACCCCGAAATCCATACAAGTGTTCTCACTTCAGCAGTACATACACTAAAATTGGAAAAATACAAAGAAGATTAGCATGGCCTCTGTACAAGGATGACACACAGACGACATGTTCCAATCCCCCCCCCCCCCACTCCCCAAATGGTTCACATCTGGCTCTGCCTTATTGTTGAGCTGGGTGCCTAAGAACAAACTGCCTGTGCATTCTTTGAGGCTGGAGATCTTCACTAAAATCAAGGTAATTCTATCATTAGTAAGTCTGCTAAGCAGGTGTGAAGGTGGCACAAACCTTTAATTCTAGCACTTGGGAGGCAGAGGCAGGCAGATCTCTGTGAATTCGAGGCCAGCCTGGTCTACAGAGTGAGTTCCAGGACAGCCAGGGGCTACACAGTGAAACCCTGTCTTGGGAAAAAAGTGAATATTAAGATTTATATAATCAATATTTATATAATCAAAGGCATACTGAAATAATACCAAAATGTCAGTTAACAATCAGAATTAAAATAACACAGGAACAATCTTATTTTCAGGTGAAGACCTAACTATGGGCCAGACACTCCACTAAGCTCTTAACTAGAAGCAGAATGCCAAATCCTCCTGCTAATTCTAACAGATTACTGCTGTTGTCATTGGTTTGTAAGGCAGGAAGGTTTTCCTTTAGTTCAGTTTTGTGGTGGAGGAATGTGGTGGGACCTGTCTGTGGTCCCATGAATATGCAGCAGCTTCACTTACATCTTGGAGGATCAGGAAGCACCAAGGGGTAGTGGATTTGTTTGTTTTTTTTCCATTTTTTAAAGAAAGGGTCTCATGTAGCCTAGGCTAGCTTTAAATTATTATGTAGCAGACGACCTTCTAATTCTCATGCTTCTACCTTCCAAATGTTGGGATCACAGATAAGTGCTATCACATATAACTTAGACAATATTTTTATTCTCATGTTTTTAGAGCAATAGAATGCTCAGAGGCACCCGACTGCCTAAGGCCACAAAGCTGGCTAGGTGCTGGAGCTGGGATGTCACCCAGCTAATTTGGTGTATCTCAGTTGATTGAGCACAGAAGCATAATGCTATACTCAAAGAGGGCCAGACTCAATCTCCTCCCAATTCTATTTCAGGAATCCGACTGTACCTAAGGGGAACAGGTACCAGTCCTGCTTTAGAGTTTGTTGTTACAGTCCTTGAAAGGTCAGTAGGAATCCCACTCAACCTGCCCCACTAGGTTCTCCACTGCATTTTGTGTGCTGTTTAGCTGAATTGCTTGGCCCTTCACAGACAGTCTGTCACTTGTATTCCCTAGCTATGTTCCTCCTGCCAACACCACACCTTTCTCCCAGACAGAGTGTTACACATACTGTATTATGCTGAGTTTTGTATTACCTGCACTTAGGCAGTGTGATTATACGTTTCCATGCCATGGTACATCTGCACAACATGCCTGACTGAGGAGGAAAGACAGGCTGATATGTAGAAGACACAAAGTTCTGGCACCCAGTTTGGGCATCAGATAGCTCGGGCATCTGGTTGGGTTTGTCATGACATGTGAAGCAAAGCTTTTGGATGTGGCTCTGAGCAAAACACAAGCCCCGTGCTTCCCTGATGTCCAAGCAAACACACCCCAGGTTCCAGGCAAACAGTGTGAAAGATAGGCATAACCCACAGTGGAGGCAGGGACATTTCTCTCTGAGGAACAGCAAAGTCCATAGCCAGGACAGCTCAGAGGATATAAGGTGCTTTCTCACTCAAGAGACTATCCGTGTACCCATATGAGCCTAGTGGTAGAGAGTGGTGCCAATGTGATCACCAGGAGAACCCATGGCTGAACAAAGGTGCTGTCAAAGATAGTCTCCTAGTGCCTTGCTGCACTGGATCATCACACCACTGTCAGTGCCTCTACACAGCTCTCCAATGCTGCAGGCAAAGTCGAGGCTCCTGATGCACCCTGGCCCATGGAAGGAATCAAAAGTCACCAAGCACAGGCCTGGTCAGGAGTGCTTCCCACAGTCAGGAGCCTTTGAAATGAGAGCAGGCCCAGGCTCTGCACCCAGAAAGGAGTCCCACCTATCTAAATGAAACTACTCCAGGGCTCGCAGCCTTTCTATAGAATATACCTTGTTCCCATTGCCACGTCAGCTAACTCTCTGTGGCTGGGTGTAAGAAAAAAGCTCTCTGCCATGATAACATCATCACCAAAGTGAAGCACTTATCAACCCTGGAGCCAAACCAAACCCATCACTTTCTATATCCTCTGTATGGCTTATAATTGTCCAGAGTTCCAGAATAAGAAAAAGAACAGATACAGTCCATCAGAGCTACTAGTGCTTTCCAATGTCTGTTTAGTATACTCCAACAACTAGAAAGGTCCAGTGGCTCTTACAGAGGATGACAAGCCGAATTCCTGGGGCAATGGAAGGGAGGTGGTGGGCGGCAGCAGCAGGCCATTCCATCAGCTACCACCTCCCTGCACATACACGTGCAGCCTCCCTGAATCTAATGTCTTTATCACTTCACTTCAGCTGCTATTTTCTGCTCTTCATCCCATTTTCCCCCTTCATCAGCACAGGACCCTGACTTTTGTATTTGGGACGTCCCACAACAGGTGGCACTGCTCTGACAGTTTACCTAACTTCTTGGCCTCTTGGCCCCTTTGATACACTCAATCTTCCCAGTCAACCTACATGGGTCTTCAGCATTTTTACAACTGCCATAAAGGGAGGAACAGGGCACGTTGCAGATGAGGTTTCTTGGCTGAGTCAGTGATTTTGGGTGACCTGCCTTCCCAACGGCCCATAATCTCACCTCAGGTCTATATGTGAAAAGTGGGAAACTCAAAGACTCCTTGCTGAGGCTATTATGCCGATGTTGCCTACAGAGCATGAGCATTGAGCCTTGCTTGCAAGAGCGGTGTACTCAGAACACAAGAATGGCATACTGTAGGATGACAGCACCTGCCAACACGCTCCTACTGCCACTACCAGGACTGGCAGGACACCAAACCTTTAGTTCCTGGAAAGTTCAAGTGGGAGGTTGGGAGTGTGACACTCCACCAAAGTAAGAAGAAGGGATGAGAGGGAGGGACAGATACCTCTAGAGCCAGGGCCAAAGGACCAAAGGAGTGCCCCAGGTCCCAGCTAGATGGAACAGAAGGGCAGCTCAGCTCTATGAAGGGACACTCCAACAAGACAGCCGGCTGTCCCCATGACCATGCTTGTCTTGTATGGCACAAGATCCCTTCTCTTTGCTCAGGGTAGGCAGAGCAGCCTTTTCTTTCTGATCTTCCCCAAAACATAGGGGATCTGGACAGTCAAGACAGACAGGCAGAGTGGGCCTGTTGGAACTATGCTGGGGACCTGGACTGACACCCAGACTATTTCCGTCTGAGGGAAGGCAGGGTTACTTGGTGAGACAAGCTCAACTTCTCTTTGGCTGCTGGGCTCTCTGGGCAGTGTGCCAGGGCACGCTATTCTGATCACGAAGGGCACCGGGTCCTGAGGAAATCCTCTAGCAAGGCAGAGTCACAAGCTAAATGAACTCCACTTATCTGGATCACGAAAGAGCGGACAAAACTGACTGCCTGGATGTGTGGTAGTGAAGAATTTTTGGAATGCAAATGACTTGTGCTTGCCTCACTTACAAGGAAGCATAGAGAAACAGGAAGGTGATGAGGGATGGGTATTTGAAGGCAGGAAAAAAAAAGCAACCTAGAACAAGAGGTGATATTAACTCAATGACCATTCCAACCACAGTGTATGAACTATGCACCTTATAATCTAGCATCTTATCAGCAATGGAAAGAACACAAGGTGATTACTTGCAGTGGGCCTGTGGGTGTGTTCAGCCTTGTACTCATCTACAATAGACCACAGTGCATTTGGAGACATCTCTAAGATAGGGAGCCCCATGAGAAGCAGCTCCAGAGCATGGGCCCAATGACCTCAAATAGCTCATCTTGAGGCTTTCCTGAAAAGCTCTGCTGGTCCAAGACTGTAAATCACAGACCCACAGCTCAAAGCACAGAGGAAGGGCTGCAATGACGCTGTGAGCAGCCAGTGCTGAAAGGACTCAGATTTTTGTTTTCTATTGTCAAAAGGGATTAGTGCAGCTTTGAGATTAACCCTGTCCAGCTCATGGGACATTACCTAATGTACAGTGAAGCTAGCTGGTCTGGGAAGGAAACACAATGCTGATCAGGATTGGGCTCTTCCCAGTGTACTTTTCAGTTTCAAACCATGGTTTCTGGTCTCCTTGTGGGTTCCCCTCATGAGTTGGAAGAAGTTCACCTCCAAGATATGGGATGTAGGAATACTGAGGAGAGGCTGGGCAGGGTGGCTTAATAGGTGCCTGGTACAAGTTTCTAAATGCTCTGGAAATTTTCTGCTAACTAGGAAGTAAAGTCAGAACTGCAACTGTGTGGTGAATGATGTCATGCTTTCACAGAGCTGGATGTAGTGCTGGACACTTGCAGGAGGCAGGCCCTCAAGCAGAGGAATTGGGTGTCAGGAACAGAGTCCAGTGATACCTGGCTCAATCCTACTTTCTTGTAAGGCTTCAGAGCTCTACACCTAATATGCTTCCTCTGGCCTCTGAGAACCCAAATCACGGGAGGTTAGGAGGACAATGCCTCTGGGTTTGAGTCCAAAGTCTGGTCTTCCTCTTTGTGGATCTGGTTTTCTTATTAGGGCAGTAGAGGTGACATGACAGCTCTTAGGGATGTTAGGAGGACAGAAAGAGAAACAGGAAACCCAGAGCTTGGCAGGTGAACTCTAAATCAGCACTTGGTATGTGCTGCCCCTTAAATGTCCAAGGGTGCTATTTTTGTCTCATGCAATAGTCAAGGAAATGGGAACCTGGGGAAATGGAGGAACTTGTTCAGAGCCACTCTGGCCACATTACCCGCAGACGCTGTGCTGGCACCTTGTTTACCAAAGGTGCTGTGTGCTGTGTACTAGGTCCAAATAAAGTGTATTTTCTAACTGGATTGGGTAATCTGGGAGTTCACCAACAGCTGGGAGAAGTCAGTTCAGGCAATGGTTGGCCTTTTGTACTACTGTCTCCCATCAGGGAGACACTGTAGTTTGTTCTGATAGTTATAGAGCTGAAAATATTTGCATGTCTAAACTCTTAGCAGCTATTTTCCACTTCATAGCTTGGTGGAATTTTTTGGAGACTAGTTCCAGGAAAAACCGGGTTGGTCTTTTCTGAACTGTGCATCATACTCTCAAGTACTCCATAATGCTGGACATCTCTTTCCCAAGATCATGTGATAACCTAGTACAGAGAAGCGTGCTAACTGAAGGGAGATAAACGGAGGCTGTCTTCAGATTCTAACACCGCCAGATGGAAGTCTATACAGATACTTGTATTCATTCTGCTACATGGGGGTGAGATGTGAGAAGTAAAGCCAAGTGTGAATTTGGTACTCTGCTCAAACAGCTACTAGTCCCCATTCTCCATGTTTGGTGTTAGTATACCTCTAACTGACTATATTTTAGAAAGGATACAGCTGCAAGGAATGGCACTCAGCACTACTAGAGGTTAGCTTCAGTAACATGGGGTCCACATGAGGGAACTCAACTCCATTAGGCCTCCTTTCTTGAAGAGCTGAGAAGAGCAAACTACAATTCATATGCTCAGTCACTCTGACCCCTCCCTCTGGGGGTTTCATTGATGCTTTTTACCTTTGAAGGCAAGGATCTTTATCTAGGCTGAACCACATGGTAGATATTCCACACTTTGGCCAGATAGTATGAAGGTTCACTTCACTGGCAGCTAGACTGGATTCACTATCACCTAGGAGACAGGCTTAATGGAGGTTGAGAAGATCCACTGTGAATTAGATGGCACCTTCCCAACCATGTCGTCAAAGAGTAAGCCAAAAGAAACCTTTCCTTCCTAAAACTGCTTTTGTTGCAGCAATGAGACAAGTAACCTCCCTAGCAGGTGGAGACATCTCTTGTTTTTATTAACAGAAGAAGGATGTAAACACTCTCTAAGTGTATATGGGTATGACATCTCCATGGTGAATTGCAGGTTTACATCTTCAGAGCTCACCCCAAACACCTGACCAAAACCAAAGTAAATACACATCAACAGTCTTCCAAATGAAAGGTAGCAGGGGTCTGAGAATGTGCTATCCCCTCACTCTGCACTATACTGGGGACTCCACAGCAAATGCGTAAGCAGACTCCAAAGGCAACCCTACAGCAGCAATACCTTGCAGTATTCAAAGATAGGACAAATCTTGTATGAAACAGAAACACAGCACCGAGGATAAAGGTGAAGGGCTGACCAACCCCAGCCAGTCAGAGGCCACCGAGGGCCAGAGCCTGTGAGCTCATCCTATGATGCCTTTTCCTTAGTTGCCTTCCTCCTCCTCTCGAGCCTCCAGTGCTACAACAAATGAACACCATGGCCAGTGTCTTCTCTAAGGATCCACCTCAAATCAAAACAAGCAACTGTAGACTCAGTGGAAAATGACCAACCCTAGAGAAAAACATCTATTATTTTTCCTCCATTTATTGTTACTATAACCAAACAATTAACATTTATTCAACTCATTCAAAACATACAACACAACAGCTTTCCTCACCCTTCCAGAATATGGGGGGGGGGGGGAGGATCAGCCGCTAATTTTACAACCCTTGTATTAGCCCATAAAGAAACTGTCCCCATGAGCAGACACTTCAAATTCCTCTCTCCTTGCACCTACTACCCTACTTTCTAAACAGACAGGTCTGCCTATTCTGAACATTTTATGTAATGGGAGTATATATTCTGATTTTCTAACTGGTCTACTTCACTGACTGCACTGTTCTTGATGTTAGGTATTCCATTTCCTCTATGGCCAAGTGACAGGGTAGGGTATGGATGGATAATACTATTATTGTATTTTGTTACCAGGCATGGGTTTGCTAGTTGGGTGTTTACCACTCTGGCTATTATGAATAATAATCCCAACACAGGATTTTGTTGCTCTTTTCCCAGCCTGGAGCAGATGTCTTGGAATCTAAGTTATTAGCTCCCACCTAGAGGACACCATGTTTCCCATTAGCCTTTCCAGGCTACCTCCTGCCTTTTTGTTCTGCTGGCTAACAGCTACAAGTCTCAAGAATGCTCCCTGTCTGCAGTCTTCTCTTACTCCCACAACTAAAGACACAGGGCACTTGTTCCCCACCCAGATATTGAAAACCTTGCTTGGGACATTAGTATATGCATCTCTCCCCTTCTCCATGCACACATCCCACATTTCCACAGCTAAGTGGAGCCTCTGAGGGATGGGGTCTTTTGAATGTTATACACTATTCAGTCATTCATAATCATTTACTAGAGTCTTGTGCACTTGGCTTGAAGGAAACAATGAAAACCCAGTTTCTTCTCTTTCGGATCTTAGGGTTTATTGAAGAGACACACAATAAGGGTCTCGTACATACAGTGCCTGTAGAGAAGGGTGCAGGGCACACAGATAGCTCAGTAAGGGCTCTGGGTTGGAGGACAGGCCAGAGAAGGGTTCTAGGTAGGACTTTTGAAAACAGCAACAGTTCTGACTGTGATCTGAAGTTTGGGTCAAGGGGCAAGGCTAGATGTGGGAGGGCACCAGGCTCAGCTTTGTCCAGGATGATGGAGAGTTGATATAGGCTCCACTGACTTGATACTGCAGCAATTGGGAGCTGGAAGGCCAGAAGCAGAGAGACCACTCAGTAAGAAGCTATGCTAGCAAGTCAAGGACAGAGTGAGACTAAAGCTGGAGGCAAGGACCAGATTCAGGATACCTGGAGCAGGAAGACACAGCAGGACTGACTGACAAAGCTGACAGCTATTAGAGTCATTCTCTAGGTCCACTGAGGCAAGTCAGCAACTTCTCTCACACAGCTCCCCCCACAATCCAACTTTTCAAAACCTGTCTTCTCACTACAGACGATAATGGAAAAGTGAGAGAGGAAAAAAAAAATCACCTTCCCTAAGAAAACCATTGATAGATTCCAAGGGTGTTAAGGCCCCAGCATCCTGGTGGTGCGGCCTTCTTTAGACCTCAAGGAAGAGTCTGCAAAGCCTTGAGCAACACCAGGTGCTGCAGGCTGACCTTCAAAGGACAAGAGCAGTATATCATCTCTATCTGTCATAATGCACCAGTCCACCTTTCCCTCTTAGAAGATTCTCCCACCCTCTGTCAAGAAGCAAGCCTCCACCCAGACATTCCTGCTTTCTTCCTTAAGTTTCAAACACCCAAAAGGCCTACAGCTACACAGATGATGAGTAAAGATGCCACAGGAGCTCCTATATAATGCCTTCTCATCAGTCACGTCTCCAGTGAGGCTCTGAAGCATTTTCAGATGGACTCACTTGCTGTTAAACTCGAGAACTATAATACTAACTAAGGACTATGAAGCAAGGAAAGCAACATGAAGGCAGCAAGTCCAAACACATTACAAAGACTCAACTGAACCATTTTTTTGGGGGTTGGGGTGAGGTGGGGTTTAGACAGGGTTTCACTGTGTAGACCTGGCTGTCCCGGAACTCACTCTATAGACCAGGTCGATAACTGGTCCCAAACTTAAGAGATCTGCCTGCCTCTGCTTCCTGAGTGCCGGGATTTAAGTTGTTACTACTGTTCAGTTTCAATTGTACTATTTTTTGTTTTTAAACATAAACCAAATAAAATTTCAATGAGCTGAAGATAGTGTTGTTTGCCTGTAATCCCAGCACTCGGAGCCAAGTTGAGGAATCTTAAATTTGAGGCCAGCCTGGCTACAGAGCTAAGACCCTCCTGTTGAAAAACAGAAATGAGGACACACCCCTAAAAATGTTAAAAAGCACTAAACACACACTATATAGTACTGCTTGAAGATACAATGGGAGGGTGGGGGTGGGGGGTGGGGGTGGGCAGGGCTCAGTTGGTACTGAGTTCACCTACCATGCAGGAGTCCTGTGGTGGTTTGAATATAATTACCCCTTTAAGTTCAGGGACTGACACTATTAGGAGGTGTGGCTTTGTTGGAGAAAGTATGTCAGCATGAGGGTGGGCTTGAGGTTTCCTTTGCTCAAGCTTCCTTCACTCAGTGAGACAGACCATTTCCTGTTGCCTGCGAGTCAAGATGTAAGAACTCTCAGCTCCTTCTCTAGCACCATGTCAGCCTGCATGCTGCCTTGCTTCTGGTGATGCCGAGAATGGACTAAAACTCTGAAACTGTAAGCCGCCATCACCACAATTAAATGTTTTCCTTTGTAAGAGTTGTTGTGGTCACAGTATATCTTTGCAGCAGTAGAAACCCTAACTAAGACAAGATCCCAGGACCAATTCTCAGTTCTACATACACATGTAGTTCTAGGACTCTGGAGCTGGAGGGAGACAATTCTCAATGTCAAGCTCAAGACCAGGCTGGGCTACATGGAAACCAAGCACATTTTTGACCTAAGATTTCCCTAGGCAGAGTCCCCCAGAGTACTCTGTGTCATCCTATTCATTTTTAACCTCTAGCATGAAACAGAACCAGTACAGAACAGGTTCTTAGTTGCTATTTTAAGACTGCAGAAATAAAGATAGAGAATATTCTGGACTAGAAAGAGCAAATAAGGGAATGGAAATTGAGCTGAAATTAATTTTATAGTACATTTTAAAATAAGACAAATTGTAGAAAAGGCTTGTTTTACTTTTTAACTTAATAAAGTGTGTGAATGTGCATACAGCTGTGCACACCATGTACATATGTGGTTAGAGTTGTAGGAGTTGACTCTCTCCTTCTATCAAAGCCTTTCCCTGCTGAATAATCTCACTGGATAGAAAAGACTTAATTTTAAAGGTTTACTGTTCGTACACCTTTAATTTCAGCACTTGAAAGGTGGGTAGTGACTTCCAGGCTAGCCTAATCAATATAGTGAGCTCCAAATCAGCCAGGGTTATATGTAGAACCCGTCTCAAAAGCAAAAAACAAACAAAACAGAACTAAGTTTTATTATCCAAGGAGGCTGGAGAGCTGGCCAGAGGGTTGAGGGTTGAATATGCTGGGTGCTCTACCAGGGGATTTTGGTTCAATTCCTAGTTCTATCTGAGGTCAATGGGGGCTTGAAACCATTGTACACTTAAGCTTATTTGTATTGTCTGGGAGTCTCTGTCATAGCCACAGATTCACAAAACAAGCTAAAAATAAAATTCACAATAATCTCACCCCAATGGTGATATGGCAGGATACACTATGGACTGGTAAGATAGCTCAGCGGGTAAACGTGCCTGCTACGTGAATTGGTAAGTTGAGTTTTATCCCTGGGACCTACATGGTAGAAGTCAGCCTCCCAGGGCTGTTGCAAAGGTCAGAAGAGATAGACCCAGTAAGGCCAGTCAAGTAGTGGAAGTCCTACTTCAAGTTATCAAATCATGTGACTAACATATAGGCTCAGCCAAAAATAGTGAAGTTTTATAACTTACACAATATATGCATTTCTCTTTTTGAGATCACTTTTCTTCCTAGGCAGAGAAGACAGGAGCTCTATTTTGCACACAAGAGAGATGAACCACTAACAATACCCTTCCCTCCTCAGGGTTTTATTTTTAGGGTGCTGGGGATACAACCCAGGGTCTTGAGTACATACATATATACTGAGTTTCACTCTAACCCTTTCTTAGCCATCTGAGCACAGGAAAATCTCTACCTACTAGCACCCATTTCTGTTTGCTAACTCCTAGGGACTGCAAACTGCCCTAGTCACTGTCTTCACACAAAAGAACGGATCCAGAACTAAGGCTTGGGTAAGCTCTGACACTGATACATAACCACCTTGCCACTATCCACAATGGTCACAAGGCTCTAAGGTCACAGAGAAAGTCTATCTGAATGGATACATCACCTATTCTAAACCATAACTATAAAAACTCAAATCACACCCCCCCCCCCAGCCAAAGATAAGAGAGAACTATTTTGAATGGTTTTTGTTTTTCAGTGATGACCAAGAAATCATTCTATAACTAAGCTACACTCATCCTCTCAGTGGTAGATTCTAGGCAGGAGGCTCTACCATTGAGCCACATCTCCAACCTGTTACTGTCTGGGTCTAGGCATGATGTAGGATAATAAAGGAACTGTTTTGGCCATGGCAGGCACCGTAGAAGTAGGAGGGGGAAATAGGAGCATAGGTAGGAGAAGGAGGGCAGAGTGAGAGAAAAGTGATCCAGCCGCCCATGGAGCAACATGTAACAAAATAGGTAAGCCACAGGACACATGGCAGGACAGATTAATAGAAATGGGTTGAATTAAGATGTGCCTGAAACATAGGCCAAACAGCATGAAATTAATATAAGCATCTGTGTGTTTCTTTGGGGCTTTGGGACTCCTGGTCCAGATAAGCGGTGGCGGGTAGGTCTGGACCAGAAACATCTTATTACATAGGCAGGCACTTGTTCGGATCATGCCTACAGCTCTACTTCCTAATTCCTGCTTCTCCTATCTCTACCTTCCAAGTGCTGGGATTTATAGACATGTGCTATCGTGCTTGGCTTTAAAAATCATTTTAAATGTGAAGTGTTAAGACCTATAAACAAGTGTTTCCCAAATGCCTAGAAACATTTAAACAAAGGACAAGCAGATGCCATGGCATGTGCCTATAGTTCCACTTACTTAGGAAAATGAGGTAGGAAGATCCTTAAGTCCACAAGTTTGAGCCTAGATTCAGCACCCTCAAAAACTAAAACCTCAGGACAACTTAACATGTACATATTTGAGTCAATGAGATGGTCGGTGGCTAAATGTGCCTGCCAAGCTTGATGATGGCCAGATGCAGCAATGTGCATCTCTAAGTCTATCACTGCTCTGAGATGGGATGGGGAGAATAGAATGTCTTAGTACCTCCCAGACAACCCAGCTTGGAGTACATGATGCATCAATAGAATCCGAGTCTGACCTTCACATTTGTGTAGCAGTGCACGTGCGCACAGCATATACAGAGAAGCACAAACCTCTATTCTCAGCACTTAGAAGAGAGCCGGGGCAGGAGGATCGATAAGTTCATGTATTCAGTTCATTTCAGGACAGGCACTTCTACCTTGTTTTTCCTACTCTATCACCACACACCTTGTTCTAGCATCATAGTCTCAGAAGAATTGTAGACGTAGGGTCCTGCAGCACCTTCTAGTTAGAAGAGAACACAGACTACTCTCTCTTCTCAGCAGCTAGCCAGAAGTGAACACCTCTTACAGACCAAGTTGTCCACAAACACTGTCTTGCTGTCACAGCCCAAATGCTGGCTCCTGACAACCACAACAGAAGAAAGAGTTCTCTGTTGTGGCTTTTGAAACCTGAAAAATAGATCACTAAGCACAAACACCAATTGTAGTTTTACTTATCAGGAGCTCTGGACCACGTACGAGAAAGGTCTCATTTCAACAAAACTGCTGCTGACGTGGAAAGACAAACTGTGTTTTGTGTTTTAAGCTGTCAGGAGGTCACTGAACTTAAACAGCTGAAGGATTCCAGCCAAGAGTGAAAGGATCTCAACCAGGGTGAATCACAAGGTCTTGTGCCACCTCTATCTGCAAAAAAAAGGGTTCCATTATCCAATTCCTAAGTCATCTTCCATTTCAAACCAGCTCAGCAGCTGAGAGCCAGGCACTATACAAGAGTACCTTTATCTTTTCTGCCTGGAGTTTGCAAGTGTACACCTCACATCTCCATCCTTGTCTTGTCCTTCTGACTGTCACCTCAATTCCCATTCCTGCTGACCCAGTTCTCTGCTGTGGTCATATAGGCACAATATCTCTTATCGAGGCTCTGGGGAGCTGGAGGGCTGGGGCTGAAGAGAGGCTTCAAGTGTTCTGATGCCTGTAGCAATCCTTTTGCTTCTGATCCTGAAATAATACTCTTTTATGTGCTGATACTTGTGGAACTGGAAAGTTCAAGATCAAACTGACAGCTTAGTTTGTGGTGATGCCTTCCTCCTGGCTCGCAGAAGGCCTCCTTCTTGCTCTACTTGCTCATGGTCAGAAGAGAGCAAGAACAGGTGGATTCTTTGTGTCTCTTCTTATGACTGGCAATAGACAGACACACAATCCACCTGCAAAGAGAGGTGCGCTATACTAGTAGCTTGTCAGAGTGGAAGAAAAGGACATGGCCCACCAGACAGGACGAAGTGATGAACAATGATGGAGACATGGCACTGACGAGGGACTGTGTAAAGACATTAAGCCTGGGCAGACAAACTCCACTCCCATGTTAAGCAGCATCACTCCAGTTGGGACTGCAGGTCTGGAGGATACAGGCTAGCAATGAGGAGGACCAGGACTTCTGTGTCCTCCTTCCGAGAAGGAGCAGAGTGATACATGTAGAAAGGCAGCTAAAGCAGGAGCCCTTTAACCCAGTAGGGTGAGGTACTCCACACAATGCTTTACTAAAAGGAAGTCAAATCCCACCTCTCCACTCAAAACCCTCAACCAACAGTGCCCTTCCTCAGAGTGCCCAGGGTTCTGCCGACACTATTACAGTCTCAGGTCATAGAATATCTCCAGCTTTCATCACCTTTACCCTCCTCAAAAGCAACTCAGCCTAATATGGTAGCACATGCCTAAGACCCCAGCATTTGAGGAGACAAGAGTTTGGAGTCAGCCTGGGCTACATAGTGAGTATCCTATCAACCAGAACCACATAGTAAGACTCTGTCTCAACAAACCAATCAAACAACAAACTAATCCATCCAAGAGTCTATCTTCCCAAACCTTATTGTTGCATGAAACACAGATGTTCAATCCAGAGTTCATATTCCTGGGAAGAGGCTTCATTTCTTTTCTCTGGAGCACTAATCACTGAGACACTTCATATTTTATTTATTATCAAGCACTGGCCTGTACTTGCATCTGTTGTCTAGCAGCTATGTCTTAGCATCCCGAACACAGGACTTGGTATGAGATGCTCAATCTCTATTTGCAGAGCTTTCACTGCTCTGGGCCCTCTACTTTACTCTCTGGGGCAGGCAGAGAAATAAACACACAAGAATGGGATAAAGTGAAGGCATGAGACCTCTGGGTGAAAAAAACAATTCCTAAGTTGCATAGCAGGCCTCAGCAGCAGGGAAAGACTATGAACAGAAGACCAAAATCCCAACTACAAGACTGAGCAGCAAGAAGTTCAAAGTGAAATTTCACAGCATGGCTGTAAAAGCTCCCCACTGTTTCAGGTTGACTGAACTAGGCAAGCGTCTCACACACAGAATTTCCTAAGAGGTGGGAAGGTGGCTCTGTAGACAGAGAGCAGCTCATCTTACATACACAGTAGAACTGGGATTTTAAAGCAATTACATGGGTTCCAGAGTCCATGTTGACCCATCCTGCTATGGTCTCCAGCAATTCATAAAGGAGTGTCCCTCAGGCAAGCTACTCTCTGTGGGGAGTAGCCTATTCTGGACCCTGAAAGCTGGCATCTATGTGTAGGGGGCAGATAAGGATGTAGTATCCTGGACATTGCAGTAGCAGAGGCAATGGCAATGAGCTTATACTCCTTATGGCCACTAGCTACTGTTACAAGGTCTGTAACACAATGAGTCATCCTACTGACTCAAGTGCTTTCATTAGTCCCATTTTATAGGCAGGGAGTAAAGGCAACATTAAACATTTGCTAGTAAGCAACAAAGCCAAGGCTTGGCTTGAGGTCCATCCTCACTAGAAAGAAACACACCACCAAAATGTCTAATAGGTGCCTGTGATGAAGGCCTCTGCAGTAGATCCACTGCTAATGACAGCAGTTTTCTGTGCCCTGCCCCCACAGGGATGGGCAGTTGGCCCTGAGAGTGTTTGTTGCAAGGCTGTTTCCCAAAGGCCTCTGATCTAATGGCAAGAGCTGTTCCCTGAAGATGTTCCCATCAATTAGTAGTGAAACTTAAATCTATGGAACAGAAAGCACTCGACACATTTATCCAGGCAAATGAGCTCAGGGGAAGGTCACAGCTCTGAGTCCTTTTATGGAGGGTTTCACTTGAGCTGAGGGGCTGGGGGTTGCCTCTGAGTAGGGACATAAACTGAACCACATACACAAGTGCACAGGGAGTGACAGAAGTGTGGCTACAGCTTGCTTCCTAACTTGTCTTTCCACGCCACCTGAGAGCTGACCCTCCTGTTCTGCAGTCTTGGTGGACCTATGCATCACTGAAGTGCCAGGGAGAGTGCCATTTGTCTGTTCCACACACAGACAACATTTAAGCTGAGTGCAGTGGCTGGGCAAGCAGGATCCTGGGATCATCAGATTGTGTGATACAGTTGGAACTGGAAGGTAAAGAGAGTCACTGCAGGGCGCAGGTAGTAAAATTCAGCTTACTACTCGAGTGTGAGTCACTGTGGCATCCCCATCCTCATCCCTGATCCTAAAAGATAGCAAATCACAAAGCCACTACGTTCAGCATGCTAAACTGAATTATTCAACACTGCCTTCCTTCTAGGCATATGCTGAGTTAACAACATGCATGTACAAGAGTGCTTTTGCAGGACTGCTCATAACAGCCCTCAGAGACAATGCTGAGAGAAGCCAGGAACAAAATGAGTAGCTGATACCATTAATTTTTAAAGCTCTCCTACCCTGTCAGAAGCCAGGACAGTGCTTATCCTTCCTGAGAGAAGGGACGACAGGGGCACTGCTAGGGGGTTGCTCACTTTCTGTCCTTCTCTGTACTGGCTGCGGTAACACAGACATACTCCACACCATGCCTATCTGTACTCATGGAAGGTTCACTTTTCTTAATGTACCGTCTACATCAATGATGACAAGTTTAAGAAATCTACTGTGGCGCTGGTGCACACCTTGAATCCCAGAACCTGGGAGGCAGAGGCAGGCAAATATCTGTGAATTCAAGGCCAGCCTTGTCTACAGAGCTAGTTCCAGGCCAGACAGGGCTACACAGAGAAACCCTGTTTGAGGGTTGTGGTGGGGGCGGGGAAGAAAAAAAAAAAAAAGAAAGAAAAGGAAATCTACTGGGGACACAGTCCAGTGTTACTGAGCCTACTGTTCTGAGAAGAACTCTATTTTGATGTTTACCCCACAACAAGTCACTGTTAGGTGCCACTGAAACATTGGCTAACATCAAGCAAGCCATCACCAGGCCTTCTGCTAAAAACAGACAAAATTTTGATTCTCAAAATCTGGTGACTGACAACCTGGGTACAAGGGTAAAGTTGGTGTGATTTCACAGCCAGCGGCCTAACATTGGGCTAGGAAAGGGGTTCACTGACAGAGGAATCATATTCGGTTACTAAACTCTTCTTCATGACACTGACTTTGTTGAGTTTGGGCCAGTTATCTTGTAAATATAACATCTGATTTGTCCATTCATTGTCTCCTGATAATCAGATGAAATATCTGGCAAGATAGGGTTAGGGTACATTGCTAGTGTGCAAGGCTATGCCTACTCATGCTATTAGCAAGCTACGTTTAGCCCTCTCTAGCATAAGGTACTTGAATCACTAATCAATGTTAGGTGATTTTTTTTCTTTTTCTTTTTGGGGAGATAAGGTCTTACTGTGTAGCTCTGGCTGGCCCAGAACTCACTAGAGTTAGACCAGGCTAGCCTCAAACCTCTGCTTCTGGAGTGCTGCCATGACCAGCTATTTATAACTACTACATACAAATGTACACACAATGATTTGTTGTAGAAACATCACCAAGTGATGAAACTAGAGGAATGAACTCTGACAGCAAGCTTAGCTTGTAAGATCATAATCAGGTCTCTAAACCATTTAGCCAGCAATTCTTTGAGTATCTTAAGATCAACTTCACTGGACAAGATTTACTAAGGTATCCATTTAAAGTGCCAATTACAAAGTGTGCATATGAACAAAATCTCCACAATCAAAAGATACTGAATGCTGCCCCTCGGTTTCCTAAAGTTCCCTTGCAGTAAGTCATTCCTAGGCCAGCTTCCAGGTTGCACTGATCTGCTTGCCGCCAGAGTGGCCTTCACTCTTAGATCACTTCTGTGGTTTTGTGCCTAGCTGTCATTCTTGGCACACTGGCAGCTTATCATCTTAGTGGATGTGGCAATGCTATTATCTTTGGGTATCAAGTTGTACTCCATGGGCAGATGCACCCTTCTTTCTCCTGTTGAGGGGTATCTGGGTTCTTTCCAACCTGGGGCTCTCCGGAAAAAAGCCACTTCAAGCTGTGGTGCCTAATAACTTATGTTTTTATTTCTCTTGGGTAAATAAATACCTAGAAGTAAATAGCAAGTGTATATTTAACTTTTTCATAGTGTGCCAAAGATCTCTGCAAAGCCACCCATCTTTTCTATGCCCTTTGGTGGTTTCTGTGAGGGTGCTAACTGGTCTACCTCCTTGCCAACACTTGGTCCTGCTAGTTGCTTATTCCATACTGATTTTAAAACCCAATCATTTTTTTGTGTTGATTAATTATGGATGTATTATTATGTCTCTCCCATCCTGGACATGATGAGGGTAATCCAAGTTCAACAGAGAGCTTACTACAGCAGGTGCTTAATTAATAAAAAAACATTCACTGAATATATGCTGAATGAAATCTGCCACCCCTACCAGCACATTATATTTAGACCTACTCATGAATTCTCAGGAAGTTTCTATCTCTCTACAAGTATATGGTCCTTTATCTTGGACTTAACCACTCAGGCAAGCCTGATCAGCAATGTCCAGTGTCCCTGAAGGCTAGATGGGACAGTACCACTTGCTTCACAAAACCACTAACTGACCATACATTGCACCATTACCAAGGTAGGGTGGCATGACTCCATTCTAGGACTTCCCACTGAAGTTTTTTTCAATTAGGTAATTAATTAATTTTAAAAAAACAGGCCTTCACAATATAGCCTTGTCTGGCCTGTAACTTACTATGTAGACCAGGCTAGCTTTAAACTCACAGAACTTAACTTGAGTGCTTAAATGTCACAACCATACCTGACCCACAAAACTTTTAAATATAAATTAACTTTAGTAGTAACATTACACCCAATTAGGAGCATCCCCTACGAATGCCAGGCTGTCTAAAGGTTTATGCATCACTGCTCCTGAGATTAGTGGATGGGAACACACACATTGCCATCTCCTCATCAGTGATACTAACACTCTGTACTGTGATGACACCAAAGTCCTCTCAGAAGGACTACAAGGAAGATGTCCTGCCCCATACCAAGGGCCAGCTTTCCATCACACCAGGTTTTTCAAGCAATAAAACAAGCTATCATGAAAGGCAAACAGAAACACGAGGGTCCTAAAACAATGACAGATCACACCAACAATTGTAAACATGTACAGATTAGAAAGTGGGTATGACAGCAAGCCATTTTTGGCATTGTTATTTGACAGATGCCAGGCTTCCTTGAATTCAAGAATTTTTTTTAAATCCATGGGAGTAAAACTAAAATAAAATGTATCAACAGGGTGCTGGAGAGATGACTAAGTGGTTGGGTGCATTGCTTGCTCTTCCAGAGAACTTGGGTTCAATTCCAGCACACACACGGTGGTTAACAACTGTTTTAAGTCCAGTTACAGGGTTCTGATGTCCTCTTTTGGTCTCCTGAGGCACTGTACACACACAGTGCACATACCTACATGCAAGCAAAACAGCCATACGTATTAAATACAAACAATAAAGTTTTTAAAAAATGTAACAACAGAGTTGAGGCCTACCAATTATGTGCACAGAATGGTCTGAGCATATTCCTTCAGGATGTCAAACAGGTGCCTTCTTTCCATGAAATCACTCTACTACTATTCCCCACAATGGCTGCCTACCATGCCCTCTACAGGGCTAGGGACTCAGACAACAAAGCAATTAAGAAAGGACTAGCAGATGGGAACACTGAGTTATCTATCTCCACCCACTCTCAGAGAACAAGGCTGGAAGTCACAAGAAGGTTTGTGTTTAGTTAAAGTGGCTACAGACAAAGCTGTGTCAGAGTCGGGAACAAATGCTATGGCGAGCGCCAGGTGCTGAGCATGGGGGTGCACTGGCGAGTGAGGGTCCCCAAAAACTCGGTCATAAGCTTCTGTGATATACATACAGCAAGATCATTTCCTGAACCACAGGAAATCTTGATTCAAATCTGATTAGAGCCCTAGGCTTTGAAATTTATTTAATCAACCACAGCAATTCCAAATTCAAGCCTTACTCTGAGCAGGCACTCTCAGAACAGGAGGTTCTAAAAGTGACCTCTCACTCCACTTCCAGACACATACACTGTGCAGAACCGAATACCCCTACTTCCTGTCATATGAAGCAGGGAGCTCAATTAATTGTGTCAGTATTCTCTGTAACTTAGGAGTCACACAGGCTCCACAAGGGAGCAGCGACTCTATGGCCTCAACCTACTTTCCACATAGATAAAACCAAGGGCCAGAGAGAGCATCTGCCAGGAAGACCCAGCCTCCCCACCACCACACACTGACTCTCATGGAGGTCCCAGAGCAGCTGTGGTAGTAACATGCCCTCTTCCAGCCTTTTCATGTAACCGGAGCTGAGAGGATGAAAATCTAACACCCTATTAGTACAGCAAGCACAGAGGCTGACCCTGCAGCTGCCTAACAGCATCTGCAAATCAATGTGAGAGCTCTTCTAACCATTGGCCACTGTCTCAGCACCATCACAACGCCATTTCAGGCAACATGAAACAAAGGTAAAGGAACTGATTATGAAGAAAACAAAAACAAACCAGAATCAACCGGCACCCATGAGGCTCCAAGTTTACCTAAGGAGGAAAACATAGGAAGAGGTTCAAGAGAAGCTAAGTTATAGATAAAACAGCAGGAATGACAGTTTTCACATAAGAAAGCCACAATCCCAGCTGGTGCACATTTGCAATCCTAGCACCTGGGAGGTGGAGACAGAATGATGCAGAATTCACCAGTTCATCCTCACTGAAGTCGCAAGTTTAAGGCCAGCCTGGGCTCCATGAGACCCCGCCTCAAAAACAAAACAAATAACAAACCCCACAATTTTTAAAGTTGGTGAGATGGCTTAAGGTGTCCTGATTTTCATACTGTTAAGTCCTTCTTTTACCACAAGGTTCTACTCTGCTGTTTCTACCCCTGCTGGCTGAGAGCTGGTGGGTGGTAGTATCAGGGGCCGAGGGTGAGGTTTGTGCTCTCAAGCCCTGCTTCTGAAATACAAAGTGCTGAGCACTGTTTTATCTGTCAGAGCCACATGTCAAGTGTGCCAAGATGAAGGGACAGATGTGGAAACTGGAATACAAGTTCTTTTCACATTGGTCTACTCTGGTAAGGTTTGGTGGAATGTTGTTTCAGCTTGTCTGGGAGGGCTCCCCTGGACTCTATATTGCACTCGCAGGGCTATTCTTCCCATGAATGAAGAACAAAGGAGGAGAGGCCAGTGACAGCAACCACTTTCTGAAGAAAAAAGTCTAAATTAGAGAAACAGTCATCCAACCACTCAACACAAGCCTAGAGATCTTAGAGTTCATGTTATAGTTGTGCACTGCTTGAGGGGGAAGCAGTGGTCCTGTGCTGACTGCATGCTGGGGACTTATCCAGGACCACACTATAAGTAAGTGCTCAAGTGGGCTGAGGGTGATGAGGGGTCCAGGCAATACTCTACATCAAAGGGCTATTCTGTAAGGCAACTATCTAGACACTTTAGAAAAGGCCACGGTAGCATAGGCGTGGTGGTGTGGGGATGGGGCTAAGAGGACAGTTCTAGTAGTCAAATGTGGTGTACAATTGTTTGCATCTTAGAATAAAAAAACCGTAACAAGCAGTTCAAAGTCAACTGAATAAATTCAAACATGGACTACACATGAAAACACTATTAGTACTAATAAGAATAATAATGGTTCTCTCCCGCCCCCCAGGTGCAGGAGGTAGAACCCAGCCTTCATGCTGAACAGGTGCCTGAGCATTGAGATGTGCCCCAGCCCTTAGATCACTGTCTTCTCTTAACAACTTAATATTATTATTATCGGGGTGTGTGTATTTATACTGTGGGACATGTGTGGTGGTCAAGGACTACATCTGGGTTGTAGGTTTGCTATCCAAGGCTTTTATCTACTGAAGTCTTGCCAGGGCCCTAGTGAATAGCCTTAAGGTGGCAATGCTAGTATAGGCAGTGTAGAATGAAGCCTCTTTCAACTTTTCAATAGCTTTTACTACTTTCAAATCGGTAAGCCAAGAGAAAGAGGGGGGAAAGTCACTGGTGTGGTAACGTACACCTGCAATCCTAGGAAAGAGAAAGTAAAAAACAAAAAACAAACCAGATTTAATTCACTTTCCTTTTCTTATATAAAAATTCTTATGGATGGTGGTATCACATATCTTTAATCCCAGCACAGGGTGGGGTGAGGGGAGGACAAGCAGGCGGATCTCTGTGAGTTTGCAGTCAGCCTTGTCTACAGAGTGAGTTCCAGGACAGCAAAAGCTACACAAAGAGACCATCTTGAAAAACCAAACCAAATAAATAAAAAGCAATAATAAAACCCCTTATGTGGTAGCTACAGCTGGAGTCTGGGTCCTCTGAACAGAGACATTGGTTTGAGTTTTCAAAAGATAGTCAGTGAATTCCTGATAGAAAAACTTGGTGAACAGTCTTTCTGGAGGTTAGGTAGCTGTAGGTCTTGGAGATGGCATCAAAGGTGACCTTGGCAAAGTTGCTCAGGGTGGCAGTGCGGTCTCTGGCTGATATTAATACTGGCCATCATCAGTAGCTTCTTAGGGCAAAGGAGCAGAGACAACGCCAGTGCCTCTGAGTGAAGGGATGAGACACTAACACAGAGCACAAGCAGCCTGTTAAGATTCAGGATTCTTGGAGCATATCTATGGCCAGGCACCACAATCTATGGCACTCATGTGGGTCTCCCCGAGCTGTGGCCTCTCTACAAGGCAGACCCAGTTATTAGTGGTCACAATTTAGTGATAAGCAGGTAACAGAGCTGAGATTCTAATCCAAGCAGGAATATGCGTTACTAGCTATTCTGCCTCTTCTTTTGACACAAGGTTTTACTGTGTAGCTCTGGCTGGTCTGGAACTTAAAAGATCTACCTGTCTCTGCCTCTCAATACTAAGGCCAAGATTTAAGGTGTGAGCCAGCCCACCTGGCTCCTGCTTCTTAAATACACAAGAAGATAATGTTTTACAATCAGCACTGTAGTATGATACAATGTAATTAAGCATTCTGCATTTTAAACCAGTTGTAGAAAACATAGTTTTGCCAATTAAAGTAAGCAACTGCCTTAAAAAGGCATGCTTTCAGAGGCTAGGGGCTGAGAAATATACACATAAAATAATGTCTTATTTAACATAAAGAAGACCTAATAGTCTTGCACATGGGCCAGAGGGGTCGGCAGTGCAATGAAGAATGGAAGGGTTTTTCTACAGCAAGATAATACAATCCTAGAGAGGGATGATGGTGGGAAATCAGATGTAAAAGGATGGGGACAGAGACATGAGATGATGCAGATCTCACAGGCCTGGGATGTAATCAGATGAGTCAGCGTTTGGGGGAGACAGTGATGCAATCTGGTGGAGTTTGGAGAACAGCAGCTTATTTGACAGTGACTGAAGGTGGACAAGGGTGAGGGTGAAAGGATTTAGAGGACATAGACTCACTTGTTTGTGTATGCTCCGGAGGTGTGAGGAACAACACCCAGGACCTTGCACGAGCCAAGTGAGTGCCCAAGCCTCTATAATTTCCACCTTAAAGATTTATGTTCATGGGTGTTTGACTGCATGCATTATCTACGTTCAAGCAGTGTCTATGGGGCTAGAAGACAGTAATCCAAAAGGTATTTTGGATGGTTGGTGAGCTGCCATGTAGGTGCTGGAAATCAAATCCAGTCTTCTGAAAGAGTATACAATGCTCTTAACTGCTAAGCATTCCCTCACGCCTTCCAAGTCTATATTAATTTTCTTTCTTTCTCCACCCCCCACCTCCTTCTCCTCCTTCTTGGTGGGGGAGGGTTGAGACGGGGTTTAACTGTGTGTGTGTATCCCTGGTTGGCCTGGAACTTGCTATGTAGAACAGACTGCCCTAAGATTCAGAGATCTGCCTATCTATGCCTCCCTAGTGCTGGAATTAAATGTATGAACTACCATGTCCAGTCCCAAGCCTACATTCTTAAGCTTAAGCAATAATGCTTGGGAATCCACACTGACAGGTACCAGCAGGGCCTCCTTCTCAAAGATGCCTGAAAGCAGCTAGGAGAAGGTAAAAAGAAACAATGACATCAAACTGGAAGGCAAAGAGGCATTTAAGAGTAAGTCAGTAAAATAAAGCATCCATACAAGTAAAATTTTGTTATCTTAAGAACAAAAAACCTTAAGACAACTTCTCTCTCCTTTTTTTTTTTTTTAAATCTCACACTATCCCATGTGCAAAAACCCAGCAACAATGATCACAAGATATTCAAGCACTATGATTATTTTCTTACCTCAGAGCAGAGACCCTAACTATACATGAGTCTCAGATGCCTGATCAGAATACAGAAATGGTTAATAGTCTTAAATACTTCCTATTACTAAGTGTAATATGTGTTCCATATAAAGCCCTTTCCCTGCCGTCACGCAATTTACAACCCATAAGGAGACACAAACACCACTAACTACTAAATAACCGCATGCTAAAGCTGACTGGTCTGACAGCAGAACTGTTTCCCACACACTTTTAGGTCTAGTTAGTGCCACATGCTAGCCTCCTGACTGGAGCCTCAGTGGTCAGATCACCTAGCTTCTCTCTGTTAGCATCTCTCATTTCCAGTTCACAAATCCCAACCCTCTTGGAAGCTCCCTGCAGGGAGTGGAAAGTACTATGTGCTATGGGCGATACTTACCCGTGGCTTCAATGTACTCAATGCATCTTTCAATAAAAATGGGAATTGGCTTCTCTGGAGTTACCACAGTTGTTAAGGGCACCCCAAAATAGTTACTCTCCCAGGTTGCCTTCGTGATGGATGGTCGGGGCTTGGGCTTTGGTTTCTGTCCAGGAAAGAAAAAAGGAAGCATAAAACCAAAGTGAGTATCGTATGCATATGCAAGGGTTCCAGAGAGGAACTGGCAGTTGGTAGAAAGTGCTAAAAAGACTTCATGTAAGACAAACAGACCCAAATTTGCTCATTTCCTTAATAGCATTTTTCTGTCCTACAAATATCACACAAGATACTGAAAAGTTGTCACATTGTCACACCTTTAGTGTAAGAGTGCATTATTAGAATGAAGATGTTTATAAGAGCCAGGCCAAGTTTACTCAATAAAGCTAACAACATAATGGCATCCACATCCTCCACTGGGGACACACTGGAGTAAACAGGAAGTTTTCCAAACAACCTACAAGATGATAAGTGGAATATACTTAGAGGTGGCTGAAACTTTGGAAAGACCAAACATGGATGCAAAAACTAGTAATTTCCTCTTTCCAAAAAAGAAATGCAGCACATATTCTGTTAGAACTGACAATCTCAACTGAGAATTCCCTTTGATACATTGGCCTGGCGTTAATTCCTGGTGTTTTCCCCATTAGGAAATGGTAAAGCCAACAACTCAAACAAAACAAACGACATGATAACATGGGAGGGGAGGAACTAGTAGGAGTCCACGTTCCCCTGGTCCACAGTGTAGTTCTGTCTATTCTTTCCACCCTCATGGAGCAGGCAGCAGGGGCAGTGCCAGCCACTGAGATTTTACTATGTCATCAAACAAGCCCCATATGCACTTCCTTTAAAACATTACAACCTTTCACTCTTCCAAGAAAAAAAAAAAGTTTCACAGGCCCAAATGACTCAGTTAGGGACAAATGCTTGGTCACCAAAGCCCATACTGTTTAACACTGTAACTGAAATAGCCTGCCTCAAAAAAAAAAAAAAAAATCAAACTATGCCTAACCTCCATTAAATTTAGTATTTTTATTTTGAAGCTCATATTAGGGGAAAACACATGTTTATACCAATGGAAACTCCCCAAAGCCAAGAAAACTGGCTTAGAATGTAGACCTTTCTTAAAAGAAGAGGACAACAGAATAGGGTCCAGGTAAATTAGGACGGTGTGTCTTTAGTAATCAGGTTTCATTTCTAAGTGGCTCCCTTAACAATGTGCACGGACTATAAATCTATTTAAGGTTCTTTCCATAAAACCCACGGAAGGAGACACCCAACTACCAGGTCACGGGTCAGCCTTTCCCTTTTCTTCTGCCCATTTCATTCATGTTAGTACTCCTTATAAGGTAACAAGCTACTTCCTGTTTAGTCTGAGGTTCTTTGAGAACTCCCTGTGCAGAGTAGAGGGGTGAGAGTGGAGACAGGAGTTGGAATTAGAGGGTGGAGGCAAATTAAAAGGTGTACTGGGCCTGCTAATTGGTAATACCTGAGAAAACAACCAAAAGGCAAAAAAGCCTAATCATCATCATGCTAAGTAAGTCAACGTGGAGGTTTATGTATCCCGTGTGGCTTGGCCCTGCCAAACACATACCACAGCTCTTGAGGTAAGCAGGCACTGACTTTAGGGAAAAGCAAACTGGTGACTCATGATTTGTCTTTATGGACAAATCTAGACTGCCCAGCAGTGTATGATGCATGCCTATAACCTATAGTTATATAAAGCTCAACATAAAGAACTTAAGCTCTGCTGCCAGATACTATGTACCAGCAGGTGCAACAGTGGCATGGCTGCTATGGGGGTAATCAATTGCTTTCTGATTGGAGCTGGGGCCTCCTCCATGGGAAGGAATCTTAGTACTGTAAACCTGGTGAAAATTCCATGTAGGGAGACAGGAAAGACAACACAGAGGACAAAAGACCTATTGTTTTTCTAAAAGAGCATGTTATCAAACTCCTCTTTAAGTATTTGTTTATACCCATAAATTGATGCTTCTTCCAATCTGGTCAGAGAAGTTTCCATATCAAATAGTAGTCAGTGCAGAGACTCTAAACTAGTCACAGTGCTGAGAATAAGTGACTGTTGGGTGAGTTCCCAGCTCTAAATGAACACTGATTATCAAACTCCACATGGCTCTGAGGACATCTTGAAAAGGTAGACAGAGAAAATGTAAGAGTCAAAGGATGAGGAAAGGTGCTGTGAAGTGATGACTTCTGGACAGAACATCATTGTGCTTACAAAGTCACAACAGCTATAGTTAATTACCCAAGACTTGCAGAAGATCAAACCAGCAATAATTGCAGTGGATAGAGGAAGGGCCCACAAAGCTCCATCTACTGAGGAGCTACTGACAACTGTGACTGATCTGGAAAAGGAAGTAATGTTCCTTTGTATGTTGCCCATGTGCATGTAGGCAACACCAATTGGACTCAGCATGTAGAAAGAAAAGAAGGAGGGAGGGAGGGAGGGAGGGAGAGAAGGAAGGAAGGAAGGAAGGAAGGAAGGAAGGAAGGAAGGAAGGAAGGAAGGAAGGAAGGAAGGAAGGAAGGAAGGAAGGAAGTAAGTAAGTAAGGAAGGAAGGAAGGCAGGCAGGCAGGCTAGCTAAGAAGGTGGTTTGGGGATGGGGGCTGGTGAAGGTAGATATGCTCAAAATACATTGTAGATATATGCAGGAAATTGTCAAAGAACTTGGTGTGGTTGCCTATACCTTTAACTCGGGAAGCAGGTGCAGGTGCATCTCTGTGAGTTTGAGGCCAGCCTTGTCTACATATAGAGTTCTAGGACTTGTCTTAAAAAAACAACAAAAAAAGTCATCCCTTACTCCTTCTTTCTTTCCTTCCTTTTCTTTCTACACGCTGAGTCCAATTGGTGTTGCCTATATGCACATGGGCAACATACAAAGGAACATTACTTCCTCTTTCAGATCAGTCACAGTTGTCAAACTTGACTGAATAGCAAGTTTGAGGCCAGGTTGGGTTATGTAAGACCCTGTCTCACAAGAGAAAAACAGGTTTCAAGGTTACAATGTGACTGATGTGACTTGGGTCAAATACTGTATCATCCCTATCTACCTCCCCTGACAGCACTCTGGTCCTATGGTGTCACGGGCAGGACCTTTCAGTTGATGTACACTGTTGGAGCCACACAGCCTTGGGTATAGCAATGTTCCCCCTGTAAATATAAAAGGCTGGTTCTGGAGTGTGAATAACCAGTGACTGACCATCTGTATTTAAAAAAACAAAACAAAACAAAACAAAAACCCCCATCAATTCCCACCAAATTTCTCTGTCAAAATGAAGATAACACTATTCTCAGTAAAATTGAAGCTTCCAAATAAAATGTTGCTAAGCGAAATAGTGAAACTAAAAGGCAGGAAGTAACTCTGATGCTCCTAGTCATCACTGGGATGGATGCTTTCTAGTCCCAGTTCTAGAATCTGGTCAAACTGAAACATATTCCTCAGAATGATGCTCAAGTATATGCTTCCAAGTCACTGGCTAGTGACATTTGTCTTACCTAAGCACTCTGTATGCACCAAATCTCTCTGGTGGGAACAGAAATTGAACCTAGTGCAGAGAACCTGATAGGCAAGCACTCCACCACTGAGTCCCCAGGATACCCCACCCCACAAAAGGCATGCATACTAAGAACCTTGGGGACACTGAGTTGGTTCAGCAGATAAAGACAACTGCTACTAATGCTGAGGGCCTTTTTCTATTTCCAGGACTCACATGGTGAAGTAGAAAACCTGTTCTGGAAAGTTGTCCTCTTATATAGGCATAAACTATACCTGAGCCTAGGAAATAACGGAGGGGGAGGAGAGAAGGAAAGGAGAGAGGGAAAGGAAAGGGAGGAGCCCTGAAGAGGAGTGCAAGGAACTCCACAGAGGGGTCTGTGACTGCAGAACTTGTGCTTCATAGCACTACGTTTATATAAGCTCTCGGGTTAGGCAGAATGAGTAAGGGGAATAAGGCACACCAACTATCTGGAGAACTTATAAAGGGGATATACATTAGCCTACTCAAAATTTACTAGGGAATTTCTCAATATTTTATTTATGTGTGTCTGTTAGCTTACTTTTTATTGCTATGATAAGACCACAAGCAACCTGGGGAGGTAACAGTTTTGTGTTTTTTTTTTTTTTTTTTAACTTGGTTTACAACATCCCTATTACAGTCCATCATTCAAGGAAGTCAGGGCAGGAACTCAAGGCAAGAACTCGGACACGAGAACTGGGGCAGAGACCATGGGGAAGGCTCTTCCTGTCTTCTTTACTTTCTTTTTCCAAAAGAAACTTACTTTGGTTTTTGAAAGGGTCTCACTGTGTAGCTCTGGCTTGCTCTATAGACCAAGCTGGTCTCAAACTCAGAGATTCACTTGTCTCTGCTTCCAGAGTGCTGGGATTAAAGGTATGTGTCACCATACCCTCTACTCGTTAACTTTCTTACATACCTCAGAACTACTTGCCTGAGGATGGCACTACCCACAGTGGGCTGGGTCATTAAGAAAATGACCAGCAGGCCATTATTATAGGGACATTTTTTCAAATGACATTCTCTGGTCTCAAATTACTTTATCTTGTGTCAAGTTGATAAAAACAAAAATCCAACCTAACATGTTTGTGCAGATTTCTTGGAGCTGGATTTACAGAAAGGGATCTATCTGGTATAGGTGCTGGGATATGAACTCTGATCTTCTGATAGAGCATTAAGTGCTCTTGACCTCTGAGACATCTCTCCAGTACCAGATGATGATGATGGTATTAAGACTGAATCTCGCATAGTCCAGGGTGACCCTAAGGTCCCTAAGGTCCCAGGTCCTCTTGCCTCTGTCTCCACAGTACTGGGATTATAGGCATGGACCACTATGCCCAGCCTCTATCATCAGGCAATTTCAAGCTAAAAAAAGAAGAACCCTAAAGCAGTTATGTTCAAACAGTTGCAGGGTCACCTACTGCTACCAAGGAGCAGGCTTATTTTGTACAGTTGTGCTGCAGAGAGCAGGAAAAGAGATAAATTATACTTCTCCTTCTCACTTCAAAGAGTCCAAGATCTAGTACAAACTCCAGTTTATGAATGTGGTAATGAAGAAAGTATTTAGAGAGCATCAATCCCCCTTGCTGGGAAACATAAATTCCACTCCATATCTTCACATTCACACAAATTCTCTTAAGCTTTAAACTCTGGATTAGAGTGTCAAATACATCCTTTAGGTAACTGAAGGTTCTTCAGAGCATCCCTAAATTAGAAACAAATTCTTGAATGACTATTCTAAACTTTCCTCATCAGGAAGTCAGTCTACGGAATGTCATGCCAGGAGCTGGGCCGGCTTCTGATATTGCCAACATTTCTGGCATCTGAAGGGTTACAGAGTACATTTTAGCTGGAATGCCATTCTCCCAAGTGGCCTGCCAGATGTCTTGTGTCCCCATCCAGGCGCATGTCCCTCTTTAGGGAATCACAGGGAGCACTCTCACAGCAGGTGCTCTCAGCATCCATCTTCTTTTGGGGTACTCACTTAGCAGGTCAAACTGGAAAAGGCAGGAAAGGCCAAGCCCTAGAGTGACCCACACATCTGTACCTCAAACAATGCAATAGCAATTTCCCTGGGAAGCTAGCTAGATGCTGAAACCTCATGTTTTCAGCCATTTTCACAGCATAGATCAGCATAGAGCAAAGGGCCGTGAGCAACTACAGCCAAAGCCTACACACACTACTTGATCCAGGGTGAAGGCAGGACTAGCTCTCCTTTTAGATAGATGCTGATAAAATAGATTACGTCTTTGCTGTTCTAGACCACTTGGTTTCCTTGAAAACAAGCTTGAAGCTATATTGTACTAGTGTACTAGATCACACCTACAGTCCTAGCACTTGGGAGACAGGCAGGATTGCCCAAGTCTGAAGTCAGCTTGGACAGTATAGTGAAAGCTTGTCTTAAAAAACAAAACAAAAAACATCACTTAAGGCTTCCTCCACCCCTTTTGGAATTACTCACCAACACTGTGACTTTCTAATTAACAATTATTCTCTCATGTTCCCAACGGAGCTTCAAAAGGGCCCTTTTAATTAAGTTACTTATGCTCCTGGAACTCAGCTTAGATAGAGCACCTTGATTTAGGGCAAAACAGGAAGGCACACAAACCCTGGCCTTCTCACCATCTAACCCTCCTACATGACAGGAAAGGGAAGACGGCTGTGTCATCACCACGGCAAAATGAAGGAGTCTGGCAAGCCGAGGATCCTGAGTCTGAATTCTTGGAGAGTATAGTTGAGGGTGAGGTAGAAAAGGCCACTGGATCCAGGTATAGGCATGTAACGCCCTGCCTGGAATCCCATGTACACTGACTGAAGCTGACCTCACCTGTATCCTGCAGAGAGAGTTTGGTATAACCAGGTGGTGGAGGAGAACTAGCTGGCTTAGTCAGGGAAACATCACAATTCTTTGTCCTTTGAAAAGATCTGAAAACTCCCTGTTTTATTTAAGGAACAGGTGTGTGCAAACTAAAGCAGATAGTTAAGACTTATTCTATTTTTAGCCACCAAAAACACACTTCAGAAGTTCTTTAGACTTAAAACTAAGAAACCAGGCATGATGGTATACATAATCCTAGCACTCAGGAGTCTCAGTATAAGCACTGTGAGTTTGAGGCCAGCCTGTGCTACACAGAAACTGCCTCAAAAACCACAATAAAACAAAGTGAAATCCACTGGTATGGATTAAAATAAATGGTTAAAGTCCAACAGCTAATTCAGTCCCCCCATGCCTTACTTGACTAGCTCCTGAAGGCAGAAACAACAACATCATGTTGTTTTTTTAGGAGGAACAGCATAAAGAAATGAACTTAATAAGCCAGGCCCTGTTTGAAAAAACACACTGAATGGGCTCACTGGTTTAAACATATGCACATTAACAGTGGAAATTAGCAATTTTCTTGCATATGGGAATGGCAGCTAGAAGACTGGCCTCAAAAACACAACCACTACTCTATTGCAGTGGTGGTAAAATCAGGAAAGGTATTCACTTGTTTGTTTTTGATACAAGGTCTCATGTAGCCAGACTAGCGTCCAAGTCACTATAGAGCTGAGACTGGCCTTGAACTGACTGTTCTACCTCCACCTCCCTAGTGAAGGAATTATAGTTAAGTACCACCATGCCTTGCTTGGGAAGGTGTTCAATCTCTTTGGGCCTTAGTCACCTCATCTCTATGACATGAATGGACTCTGCTTCCTGATCCAGCCAGGAGGCAAACAAGCCTAGCACTCCCACCCAGCGAGACCACATTTGTTCCCATGCCTTCTCCATCAGGGCGAACCATACCTTCAAAATGTGCTTCAAAACAAATTCATCTATAAAATAAGGTTGGGGTTTAAAAAAAAAAAAAAAGTAAGTGAAAACAAACCTACCAGTACACTTTCTGTAATTTAGCATTGTTCTCCTATTTCTGTGGCAATCACACTATAGACTGCACCCATATAAAAAGATTCTATTCTAGTCTCCCCTCTGTACTCTGAATTCTATGCTGTATCTAAGAAAATTCTTCCCATGAACTCTTCTCCATCTTCAGTTGTCTGTCAACCTGATGCTTCATCCATGTTAGCTTTACATGACCAATTCTGTAGGGAACTTTCCTAAATGTCTCAGTCAAGGGTAAACTTTGCTCAACAACCCCTCGGCATCTAGAACTTACCCATCTGGTAATACCTGAAATATATGCCACTGAGGAATACATGAATTAGCTACCACATCTAGGACACCTAAGACAACCAGGCAGGAGACAAGTGCTCACTGATGTCTCAGCACTGAACCAAATGTTGCCTTCCTAAAAGAGTGAGGGAGTGCTTGTACACTGAAGTCAAAGTAGTTCTTTAGAAGAGGTATCTGGTCTTACAGCTCTCTGTAGGACTAAGTTCAGGAGCACACACAGTTTTTCTAAGCAAACTACAAAGAGCTCTTATCATATTCCACTTGTCTGTCAAAACCAATATCCCTCCCAGGGGTGTGGGCAGTCCAACTCCCCAGCTGGTTTTCATTCACACTAGAAACTTTAACTCCGTTCTAGGCCTCACAAAACGAGAGCTGTGTCCACACAAAGCCACAACAACCAGCCAATTCACTGAATCCAATGAAATAAGCCAATTCACTGGGGAGACACAAACTGTCAAACTGGTTACTTGGTGCCTTATAGACCAAACAATGCGTGATTCAAACAGTTCACTTTTCAATAGGCTGTCTTGTCATGTGGCAGCTACAGTAAGTGAAAGATTTTCTTTATCACTATTTTGTCTTTTTATTAAATACAAGAGTAAGAACATATCTGACAGAGGGGTAAATAGCCAATAATATTCAGCTTTTAAATAGTGGTCAAGCACACCAAATTTCAGCAAACTGAATGAGCCCCAAGGGCACAATTGTAGAACAAGGCTCTGCAGCCTGCTTTTTGGCTTTAAAATAAGAGCTGCTGGTCCCCAATCTCATCTTTGCAACTGCACAGCCTTGGAAGACAGAGACATGAGCAGCAGCAGCAGCTTTAGACAAAGCTCTATTCACAGCCGCCCAAGCGCAATCTTGGAGTTTCAATTTCATTCAGTTGAGTGCGGAAGGCTCCCACTGAGGGTGGGCTGCTGAATGGTTCCGTTGGGAAAAGGACCCAAGAAGGAGCATTGACTTCACAGTCTACACTTTCATTAGAGGAGAGGGAAGTATCTCTCTGACTCTAGTTCTATAGTAAGGTACTAATCTTGCAAATTAACAGGGGTACTGAATTTTTTTGTTTTGTTTTTTCCTTTCTTCCCATCACACTGGTACCCAAGCAGAGCTCCTCTTTATTGAGATGGTTGCTGGGGCAAGCATCACTGTGGGCTAAACTTTGCACCGGAGGGGAAGTAGTGTGGTTAGGAGGCTCACAGCAATCTCCTCCCTGGCAAAGTGCTATGTTCCACCTGCTGCTGGGACTGTCACCTTATGCCATGCTGCATTATCATCCCACTTCCAAGTCTAGTTGCATGGTGAAAACAGCCCAAACTTCTGGTCCACAATATTCAACCCTATGAGGACCATGTTCCCTTTCACAGAACATATCAAAGGAGGGACATCATGTGCTCAAGGTCCCAATGAGAAAGCAGGAAGTTGGGATCTGACTCTAACTTCATTCCCAGGGCCTCGGCAGCTAATACTGACCCACACTCTGAGACATCCTAACATGAGCCCTGTCCATAGGCCTTCCCTGGCAGATGGAGACCTCTTTACTGTGTACATCTGGCTGCCCCCTCTAGGTGCTGCAGTTTGGCCTGCAGGAGGGTCTGAGTTTTTTTCTATGACCAGCTGAAATCCAGAATGCCCTCCTCTTCAAATAAATGCTATACTGCTTTGCCATGCCTATAAAAACCAAAGGATAAATGGCCGATGGAGGGTGGCTTGCACTCTCTGCCCTGATGGCATCTTGCTCTTCCAGTAAAACAAGTGTGCGTGTGCATTCCCAATGGTAGCAGTCCTCTGTGGTAAAGGCTTTTTCTGCAGGGATGACAAAGCACCACTCTCCAAGTCAGGGAAACACAATGCCGACTTCTCCCATTCTTCTCTAGAGATACTCCTAAAGTGATTGCTGGCATGCCACAGTTCCTGGACAGAAGAATCATTTCTGTATGATTTGGAGACAATACAGCTCAGGATGCAGAGACTGTCTGTTTCTACTGAGTAAAGCCTTTGCCACAGTGAGATCTAGAAATTGTCATTTGTCAATTTTCTAATTATTTATTTTGATTGTTTTGAGAAAATTCCAGACTGCTCTTTAGTCTGACAGGATCCTCCTGTGCTTCTTGAATGTTGGGATTATAAGACGTGCACCACCACATTTGTTTTTTTGTTTTTTTTTTTTTCCAAGACAGGGTTTCTCTGTATAACAGTTCTGGCTATCCTGAACTCACTCTGTAGACAAGGACTGTCTCTGCCACACTTGGTTTTATGTGGTGCTGGGATTGGAACCCAGTGCTTCCCAAAGGCTTGGCATACTCTCTACCGATTGAGCTACAACCCTAGTCTGGAAATATGTTTTCAAAGCATCATTTGCAGTATTAAAAATATTGCCAGAAGTCAGAAAAAGACTTATAATCCAGTGTGCTATTATGCCACCTTCCTAATTCCCAGGTGTGCAACACCCCCACAATCAGAAGACTGTCAGCATTCACATAAGCTGTTTCAGCAACCTTTTTTTTTTTTTTTTTTTAAAAAAAAAAAAAAAAAAACCAGGAGTAGAGGTGGAAGAAAGCTAAAAAAAAAAAAAAAATCAAAATGCTCAGATTCAGTATTTTTAAACAGAACTTAAGGGAAACGCAGGAAGGTTGACTAGCTTCTTAAATAAGAACTGTTTTCACTGAGTCTTCCCTCTTTTGAAGAGCAAAATCTAAGAGGCAGGCATGTATCCCAAGTAGACAGACAAGTTGTGGAAAACAAAGTAGGAAGAATGTAGTGGCCTAAGATAGGGCCCCAGAACCCACACAACAGGACTCTGCACAGACAAGGCGGCCATGGAAACCCTGGCCGGTAGTAACTGAGGAGCACTCTGCATGCCCAAGGTTACAAATGGTGCCATGCTCCTCCACCTCCCAGAGGCCCGGGCTACCACAACCACCTCTATGCTACCTCTCAGTACTCCAGATACTTTTGAATAGTGTGTCTTCTAAGGCATTTATTTCTGGCAACTTCCTCCTCCAAGATCTTGTAAAGCCTCACAGGAGTGACTAATCTCTGCTGTTTCCTGGCAGGGAGGGGAGTTGAACATGGCCCTGTGTATAATGCTGGCCATAAGTTTATACCCCTGACAGAATCTCACCAAGATGTCATTCTCTGAACAGTACTTTCCTGCTACAAATGGCAAGGGGAGGAGGGGAGGTGGGTGATACTTTCTTTGCCTCAAGGCCCAGGCCTAAGAGGACAGGGCACTGCCTCTAGCTGATTGCCTTACAAACACCAAGCTGTACTCTTCAGCAAGAAAAAGCACTTTGTCTGTTGACATGTAAAACACTATTAGTAACTTCTTCCTTCTCTTGTTGGTCCCTGAAATTCAGAGACTTGCAAACGGATGAAGTACGGGACATGGAAAATCTCATTTTAAAATATGGACAAATCCCATGCTGAGTTTTTTTTTTTTTTTTTTTTTTTAACCATTTCAGCACTTTCACAGATTTGTGTGTGCAGAGAACCATCCAGTCCTCGTTAATGTAATGCAGTACCCTTGTGATCAGCCTGGGAAAGCAGCATTTGAGAGCCATACAGATAATGTATGTTCTGACCAAGGGGTGCAAATCTGCAACTTTTAAGGGAGGAAAGAGTACCTGCAATGTCACTGGCTTGGCCACTTGCTAAAACACTGAAGCGCTCTACATCACCTGCTCATTTGGCTAATTACTGTTCTAGGCAAAGGCAAATCCAGGATACCTATCCAAGGTGCTAACTATATGAGACCTGCCAGCAGTAGACATTTGCCGACTCTTACTGCAAAGCCAAAGAATAAATGCACTCTCATGCTCACGTGCTCTCACATCAATCAAATTTCACCAGGACACTGTGCAGACTCCTAGTGACTCATCCTAAATTGGGTCTTACCTTGGTGTTCCTCCTTAGACTTCGAAGGATATTCCTCCTCCTGGGGTCCTCATCTGTTTCATAT
Source organism: Phyllotis vaccarum (assembly GCA_033318265.1). Taxonomy (NCBI): domain Eukaryota; kingdom Metazoa; phylum Chordata; class Mammalia; order Rodentia; family Cricetidae; genus Phyllotis; species Phyllotis vaccarum. The sequence continues at coordinate 13,798,703 of JARWLC010000018.1, forward strand.
GGAATAACAGCATTGTCCCCTTTGTAACCCTGGGATGCTTGATCCTCCTCTTTCTTCCGGATGGGTCCCAGCTCGTCATCACTCCCCACACTGAAGCTGGTGCGGTAACTAGCAAACCGCCCCAGCCGGGTGCATCTCGTCCTGTACAGCACAGGCTTACTCACTGCAGATACCTTGCGGCCTCGCTCTAGAGAACTGGTGTCCATTTCACTGTCAGAACCATTGCCACTGCCATTAGATTGGGCTTTGTTGATGTTGCGAATGGTGATGATCTTGCCTTGGGTGCTGTCATGGGGCACAGAGTATATGTTTTCTTCCTCGTTCCTTGGCTTGACCACAGCATCCATTGGCTCTGCGTAGTCAGAAGGATCAAACCCATCCTGAGGCAGCCAGGGGCTAGAAGACACAGACTTCCTCTGTCCCTCCCGATGGCCTTGCTCTAGGTAGGACAAATCTTTTGTGATCTCAAAATGGACAGGAGGCTTTGGTTTGACTGGTGGAGGTACTTTGTTGTTCAGTTTACTCTCAAAATTGCTCATTATGAAAGACAGCCCGTCGTTTCCCTCCAGCTCCATAGAGAACTTGGAATGGTCTTTGGACAGGGAGGGCAATGTTGCATCTTCCCGAAACAGGTGGTATGATGGAGGTTCCAGATCTTCTTCTGAGTCCTGCAAGTTTGAGTTGCAGAGTGGTGATCCAGCTCTGGGAGAGTTGAACACTTCTTCCGTGGTACTGCAGGCCTCAGCAACGTTATCGTACATGTGTGTGGCCTCGATTATGTTCTTTTTCTCCACCACGTCTTTAAAAAAGGGGTGAAAGATCTCAAGTTTATGCTGGGGCTGGCTACAAGGGATGCTTATGAACCTCCCATCAATTTCCTGTGCAATTTCCTCCCCCTCTGTTAGCTGCTCTCGACTTAAGTCATTGTCCAGGACATCTATAGCGCCATCAGTGAGTGCAACAAGCTGGATGGGGATAATATCCTGCACTTCACAAAGAAAGGCACGTAACATTGCCAAGGAGGCCTTACGTTTGGCTGAATAAAAAACAATGTACCCATGAACCAAGCGGCTCTTTCGGATGCTAAATGAGGAATGGTATGAAAGAACAGATAGTTCAATGCGCTTCTTGTGTAGCCCAATTGGAAGTTCAAGTAAAACAGAGTTGCTGCTCCCACAATGGGAAGATTTACAGGTTTGGGACTGCAGGACAGGAGAGAGTATATCATCTGCACTAAAGGGATCACCACACATTAGACACATGACAATTCGAAGGTCCACATCTGCCAAGTCTTTGATACTAGCAGTGGAGCTGACCAGGTTTAAGTTGCGCTTAGAATCCAGGAGTCCCTTCAGAACTTGACTGATCTGCTTCTCATTAATATTGCGTCCATAACCAATGCCAGCAGAAGCAGGGTCAAGAAAGACACACTGTAGTTTGCTAGCAATCTGCTGGCCTTGTTGTATTAAGCTGTGCAGAGTCTCACCACTTGTGTCCCCTCTCTTGTTAACTAAAATTAAGGTCAAGGGGAGGTGAACTAAGTGATTATCCCGTCTGCCCAGTGTGGACTCTCTGCTCTTCTCTATACTCTCCACTACATAGGACAGCGACTCCTTTGAATTGTAAAGGCAGAGGCAGCCATGGGGTTGGAAGGTTGGTGTTTGGAAAGAGTTCACAGGAAGCCTGACATTCCCTTCTATTGGCCTCAGGGAAAGCTCATACATTTTACCATCTATCACATATTTGTCATCATTTGTACAAAGAGCTCGAATTTCATTGGCCAACTCTCGGGCAAGGCCATCTTTGCCTAAGATAACCAAATTGATCCTATCAATATTGGGGTCAGACAGAGAGTTCTTCTGATTCCTATCAGATGGTCGGATAAATCGAGAACTAATCAAGTGCTCGATCTTGGCATCTACACAAGCTGGGCAGCTTGGGCATGTCTCCTTTGTGGGGTGGTACACAAAATGAATGTGCTTCAGAATGAGGGCATCACGCTCTGCCTGAAGCTTCTGCAATGCCTTAAATCGCTGTTCTTCCCCCAAAACATCCTGGATGACACCCATCTTTTCCTTGCTGGGTTTGGCATCCAGCTCCAGCTCATAAAACAATTCTGAGTACTCCAAAAGCAATTCCTGGAACTCCTCCTTTGCTCGGTCTATAATCTGTTTTTGGTGCTTGCCATAGATGTCCATGTACACGGATTCTTCCAGCCACTGGTAAAAGTCTTCATTCATAATAAAACTACGAGCCTCTTCCCAAGGTTTCCCAGGAGTTATGAAAGGAGAGGTCTCCAGGTTTTCTTTGAATGCTTTACGCATCTCAGCTCTCTTCCTCTCATTCCTCAGCTTTTCCAAGTGGGTTTCATACAACTGCTCAGCAGGGACAGTATCCATCAAGTCAAAGGGAATCCGCTCATTTTCCATGTTGTCAATATGGCTCGTGGCATCCCATGGTGTCTCTTCAAGCACAACAAACCACTTTAAGAACTCTGGCTTGGACTCTAAGAGTTTTTTGGCTTTAATGCAGCTCAGATGGTCTACTTCATCTAGATTAGGTATGAGGGCTTCAAAAGCCAATGGCAGGGCTGCCAGGTATAGCTTTCTCCGGCGCTCAATATGCTCATGCTTCAGGCGGAGAATGTGCTGCAGGAAGAGCTTCTTGGCCTTCTGTGTCCCTTCCAGGTAGACATAGTCCTGGTACTCAGGGGAGGCCTGCATCTTTCGGCTGACATTCAGCCAGTTCTCATTGTGATTTTTCACAATGCGGCTCACCAACCACTCATACTTGTCCTTTGCTGTAGCTATCTGTTGACTCTGCTGCTTGAGAGCTTCAAAGTAAGGAATGATTTTTGTCTTTCCTCGACTCTTATCAATGAGTTGCACTAAAGTACTGAAAGCCAAGTCCACATTCACATTGGATCTTGCTGAGGTCTCTACAACCTGGAGGTTCTTTTTGCTTAAGGCAAAAGTATGTGCATCTCTAATGTACCGCTCAACACCCTCATCACACTTAGTCAGGACTACCACTATGGGCTTTTTTGTTTTTGAAAGTTGATTGTAGAGATTGGAGACAAACTTGAGTTGGTCATCGAAGTTCCTGTTCATGCCCCTGCTAACATCAATGCCCAGAAGAAAACCGTCAACCAGCAGCTTTCCATCAGGCATCTGTTTCTGTTCAAAGTCCTGCTCCAGCCCCAGCTGGTCAGTGCAAAAATACATGAGTTTTTCAGCTGATGCGAGCTTGGTGGCTGCAGCTCTCTTGATGTAGGGCTGCAGTGCCGTGCTTCGATGAGGTTGAAAAGTCTGATCATCAATGAATTCAGTCTGCTCCACAATGTGCATCTTACATTCCACACAGTCCTCCAGGGAGCGGCTAACTTCTCCCCAGTAGAGAAAGTGGTCATTATTGACCACTCGCCCACCAAAGTCGCTGGTACTGAGGACAGAAGTATGGTCCAGGTGAAAATCATCTGCACTCGGGCGCACAAATCGGTTGCACAGACAAGACTTCCCAATGCCACACTGGCCTTTCTCCTTCTCAGTCCCAGACAGTCCCACCACGCTGATGTTGTAGGTGGGAACTCGAACATCTTGCTTTCTTGCCATCATCATCTTCGAAACATCCTGCCACAGTCAGCTACGTGCTCTGCAGTAGAGTGAGAGGGCTTCTCAGCAAAGCCAGTAGAGGCCGGCTGCCCAAGCAGCAAATGTGTCAGGTCCCATAGTGTTCTAAACCAGTATGATGTCAGCTCTCACTACTTCTCATCGCCAGATAGCCAACATGTCTGCCTGGGGGGGGGGGGGGGGGGGGGAGAAAAACCATCAACATCCAAACTCCATTTTAACCATCAAATTACAATAAAAGTATTTTTTAGCCCAACAAATACTTCATAAATGTGCCAGGCCTTATGCTGAGTGACTGATTAAGGCTGACAATAGAGTTGTTGAGACAGTTCAGAGGGAAAAGGTTTGCTCTGTAAGCCTGACAATCCAAGTTCAATTCCTGGATGCCAACAAGAAAGGAAGAACCAATCTCCCAAAGTTTCCTCTGACTTCCACAGTACGAGAGGGAGTGCACATGCACACACCATATACAATAATATGATAATAAAAAGTGTAAAATGCTAAAGCAATAAGCGAGGGCTCTGGGGGAAGTGTGGCTAGCTCTAAGGCAGTGTGGATATAAGACATGTCTTTTGTTTTTGAGGTAGTTTTTCTGTGTAGCTCTGGCTGTCTTGGACACCTGTTTTTGTCTCCCAAGTGTGTGCCACCATACCTGGCTGAGCCAAAAATGTCTTGTACAAGTAAAAATAATGGGACATTTCACAAGGGCAATGGTGTCATCTTTAAGGGACTCCCATGAATACGGTCTAGGATCATCTGTGAACCAAATAAACTGTACAATACAGATAATTCGAGTGTCTCCTAAGACTGGAGAAAGCAGACTACCCCTTCACTTGATAAGGAGATTGAGGCAGGAAGAACAGTAGTTCAGGAGTAGCCTTGGCTACAGAGAGGAAAGGACAGGATAGAAGAGAAAGGAAGGAGGAGACTACAAAGTCACCACAATCAAACTGTCCTGAAGTGACAGAAGGACATGAACCAATGGAGAAGAGATCTCACAGCTACATCATCACATATATTACCCAATGACTTTTTTGGAGTGGGTGGTATGGTTTGAGACAGGAGTCTTCCTTGTGTAGCCCTGAAACTCACTCAGTAAACCAGGCTGCTCTCAAACTCACAGATCCACCTGCATCTGCCACCATGACTGGTTGGCTAAATAACTTTTGACAAGGTCATTGAGACCATTCACTGGGGAAAGGATAGACCTTTAAATAGTTGATTGATGGAGAAAGTGGATCTTTATTTAGGAAAGGACGGAGGTTAGGTCTTTATCTACATCATATACAGAGGCTAACTCTAGAACTGGAGATGGGACTCAGATGGTAAGAGTGCTTATCTAGCATGTGATAAGTACTAAGTTCAATTCAACAACAAGAACACAACTCTAGCAGTGTATGGTGGTGCACACTTTTAATCCTTTAAACACTTGGAAATTAAGAGGCAGGCAGCCAGGCAAATCTCTGTGAATTCAAGGTCACATTGGCCCACATATAAGTTTCAGGGTATCCAAGACTAAACAGTAAGAATTTGTCTTACCCCCCCCCCCAAAAAAAACCCCTTTAAGTGGATTAAATGAACCAAAGACCTAAAACTACAAAATTTAGGGCAAAAGACCCCATAACCAAGCACTGGTGCAGAGTTGGCCATCAAGGCTGTCAAAGACTATATAACCCATCAAGCAGATACTCTGACTGTACATGAATACTGCTGCATGCATGCACATAAAAACCATCTACATGCACACATACATAATACATACACTCAATCTTGAAAATGATTTGTAACAGTAGATTGTTTCTATCTTAAGAGTTGTCAGAACCAGGAAGTATAATGCTGGTTGCCATGGCTGAGGAAGGAGTGAACAGGGACTCTGCATTCCCACAAAGAATTAAGCTACCAAGATAGGCAGTGGTAATGGTAAAATACTATGAATGATCTAACAATTAAGAACTGTGTCATATACATAATGAAATTAATTGGGGTGAGAAGAAGCAGATCAGTGATAGAAGGAAAACTTGGTTAGGAAGAATAAATCAGAAAAAAATTAATACAAGTGTTTATGAGTGGATGGCTATACTGAGATAAAGTATCCCTACTTTTAGACAAGTCATACTACAGCATTTTTTGAGGAGAGAGCCAAAATGAATGTAAATGTTCAGGGAAAAAAATATGTTTGAGAAAGAGGAAGAATGCAGACAAGGGACTAGTGCTGTGGCTCAGTTAGTAGAGTGTGTGCCTAAAATAAACAAAATCCTGGGCTTGATCTACACCCCACATAAACTGGAAGTGGTGGTGTCTTTCTGTAATCCTAATACTTGAGAGGTGCAGGTAGATCTGGCTATGCAAGGTCATAGTCAAAGCCAGTTCCAGGACAAGGGTCATATGAGAACGTTTCCAAACGAAACAAAACCATTGCAAGTGAAAAAAAAAAAAAGGTTAATTGGTAAATTTGGATTAAAGTATGTGTGCTGGCTAGTTTTATGACAACTTGAGACAAGCTAGAGTTATCCAAAGCTCAGAAACTTTAATTGGAAAAATGCCTCCATAAGATTTGGCTGTAAGTCTTTTTCTTAATTAGTGATTGATGGTAGAGGACCCACCTCATTTGGGTAGGGCCACGGGCTGGTGGTCCTTGATTCTTTAAGAAAGCAGCTGAAAAAGCCATGATGAGCAAGCTAGTAAGCAGCTCTCCTTCATGCCTCCTGCCTCTAGGTTCGTGCCCTTTGTAAATTCCTGCCTTCATTGCTTTTGAAGATGAACTGTTATATGGAATGGTATGAGTGAAATAAACCCTTTCCTCACCAAGTTGCTTTTGCTCATGGTGTTTCAAAGCCATAGTAACCCTAACTAAGACTGACTGACTGACTGTCTGTCTGTCTATATAAAATATTCTTTTGTGTTGTTTTTTTACTGTTATCAAGGACAAGTTCTCAAGAATGTAAATATACAGTGATTGTGTTGATGAGAGCCATCCTGTAAAGTTTTCAAGTTCTCTGCTGTGTACTCTATCTGTGTACATTGCTCCATTGCAGGTGATCCCTGTGGAACATTTTAGACAAAGGGAATGGACTCCTCAAAGAACAAGCAAGAATACAGAGGGTGTGGAGAGAAGTTGGGCCAGACACAAAGGCAAGTACACAAGGATTGAGCTAAGTTACTTAAAATAATGTAGTCTTTCTCTCTCCCTCTCTGGTTTTTTGAGACAGGATTTCTCTGTGTTATAGAACTGTCATTCTAGAACTCACTCTGCCCTTAAACTCAGAGATCCGCCTGCCTCTGCCTCCTGAGCACTTGGATTCAGGACTCTGCCACCATCCGTGTGGCTAATGCAGAATCTTCTCTCACTGGCCAGGACAGAAAGAAGCAAGAACTAGGCTGAGGGAGGCACTCTAAGTGACCCAAAGTTTTAACAATTTTAGTCATTAACAAGTTATTATCATGGCGCCACACAGTCTCCAGCAAACTTTCTGCTGAAATAAGTAAAGTAAACTGCCCTTGGCTACCTTTGCACACGTGGGGCTCTGGTGCCTACTATTCTGTGGCATGGACATTTACTTGCACACTAAAGTGTGACTGCCAAGTCTGCAGCCAAACAGTCTCCTGAGATTATCTAAAATAGCAAGGAGACCAAGTTTATTTTGAATCTCCTTTACAACTAGTAGGAAATTGGCATTCCTATAAACATTATGCTTTTGTGTGCCTTACAGAAATGTCAAGAAATCAGATCTTTAAATTTTTTTAAAGATTTTAATTTTATGTATATGAATGCTTCGTCTTCATGCATGTATTTATGTACCTTGTGCATGCCTGATGCCCATGGAAGTCAAAAGAGGGTGCTGGATTCATGTTTGTGAGCCACCAAGTGAGTGTTGGGGGGGGGAACCCCGAAATCATTTCAGGTTCTCTGCAAAAGCAACAAATGCTCATAATTGTTGAGCCATTTCTCTTGACCAGTGGTTCTCAACCTGTGGGTCATGACCCTTGGCAGAGGTGCCAAATGATCTTCTCACAAGGGCTATTAAAGACCATCAGAAAATAGAAACTTTCATTATGGTTCTAATAACAGCAAAATTAGTAAATGAAGTAGCAACAAAAGTAATGTTATGGTTGGGGGGTCACCACAACATGAAGAACTATTAAGGGGTTTGAGCATTAGGAAGGTTGGGAACAACTGCTTTCTGCCCAAAACATCATGGTTTTTCATTAGTTTTTGTTTGGTGCTTTTGTGTGGTGTTAGGGGTGGAACTAAATACTTTGCGCATGCTGTGCAAGTGCTCAGCTGTTGAGGCATGCTCCCAGACTCTTCAAGTAAGCTCTCTGCTAAGCCATGCCCAAGTTCTCTCCCTCCCCCCCTTCCTTTTATTGTTCCAAATTGGTATAATCCTCCTGCCTCTGCTTTTTACTTTGACACAGGATGTCACAGGCAAGCCTAGAGCTCTATGTTCTTCCTGTCCCCGTCTCTCTTACAGGTGTGAACCACTGGGTGCAGTAACACCTCACTGTATTCTGAGGGGCAAAAGAGAGAGTGCTGCTGTCCACTATGATGATAACCTCAAGTGATTGTAGGTCATTTCTAAACATTTTCATGACAATTCAGAAAACCAAAATTTCTAAAGGACTCTGAGAAAAATGTAGTATGTAAAAAATGATTATTACAAAAGAGAAACCTCAAGGTCTATATGTAAACAGCTGCCTACAGATGACAAGCTTAAAATCAAGCTGCAGAAGTCAGCAGGAACAAGTAGGGCACCTGAGAGAAAAACCATCCCCTCCACTTCTTACTTGCCACATAAACAAAATTAAGAGCCATTTGTAAATATCTCTAAGGTATTTACCTCCCCTCCAACACAGAACAGAAAAGAGCCATACAAAAATCAACTAGCTTGGCACTGGGGTCTGTAGTGTGTACAGTTTGTTTTCATCTGTGACAAGACAGTGACAGAGCTGGGAATGATGATGAAGCCCTGAGAAGTCAAGGGTCTTTACCCAACAAAGCTCTTCTCTAGCAAATCCGCACCCCAGCGACAGGGGTCACAGGTTTCAAACTTACCATCTTGAAACATACTTAGCAACAGTGTCTCTTTGGAATGACTACTCATGTAACCGGCAATCTATGACTCAGCTCTCTGTACAGTGGTTCTAATAACTCGTCCCTTCCCAGTACTCCCAGGGAGGACAATGGAACAACACCACTGGCTCAGTTGAAGCAAATGTGTATCACCTGTTCAATCTTTGCTTAGGGCAGGATGCTCTTGGCTGCAGCAAGCCAAAATGAAAAGAACAGCCCCTCTCAGAGGATAGCTACAAATGTCTGTAGTTCTGCTGCTCTTCTAAGACAGGGACTCATTAGTAACTGAGATGGGCCTTGAACTTGTACTCCTGCTCGGTCTTCTGGGTACATTAGGATTCCAGCAGGTATTTGCCACAATGTCTGAATACAACTGCTAATTTAAATTGCAAATTATGTTCACAACCAAAAATGTTACCAAAACTTAAAAACCAGGTAGCATGGAAGCAGTTAATTTTTGAACACCTGTAATTTCTACTTGTTAGAAACCTAATAAGTTCCTTGGTGTAACTGTACTCTCAGCTTTGATGTCCGGATAATGCAGTTTTACTAGTTCCTCAATTGGACTGAATTACACAATAAACAAAGCTGGTTATAAATCTAAGGATGTCTCAAACACTTAGTTTAGAGGAAATAACTTTAAGTGCCTGGCACTTTTCAAGAGCCACTGAACTTAATGATCAAAAGACCATAAAGAGAATGGAGAGAACAAGGAAGGTGTTTAAGACTTCACCATGTTCAATGCTGTCAAACTTACATCTGCCGAGAAACAAGTGCTTTCTTTTTTCTTTCCTTTCCTTCCCCCTCCCGCCCCCCTCTTTCTTTCTAAGGCAGGGCTTCTCTGTGGAACAGTCCTGGCTACACTGAAGCTTTCTTGGTAGTCCCTGTCTCAGGAGTGCTGGGACTAAAGGGATGCAACACCAAGCCTGGCTGAAAAACAAGTTCTTAATGGAAAACTAAGGGACAAAAATCAAATACGAATTCCAATGATTTTCAGCACTAGTCCTTTCAAAAGTGTAAAGTGAAAACAGAGGGAAAATACATCATTAAACTAACCCGGGGACCAGAGAGAGGATTCAATGGTTGAAAGTACCTTTTGCTTTTGCAGGGGACTTGAATTCGATTCTCAGCACCCACATGGTTGCTTACAACCACCAGGAAATCCCCAGCACTCATACAGTGTACATTCATACACATGAAATAAATAAAGCAAACCCAAGCTGCTATGATGGCTCGTGCTTATAATCCCAGCACTCAGGAGGTTGAGGTAGTAGATTGCTGTAGGTTTCTGGCCACCTTTAGCCATATAACCTGTTTCAAAAAATATATAAAAACAAATAAATAAAGATCTATTAAAAGTTAAAAAAAACAGGAACTCCTTGTATTACTGAATTCTGTGAGATTGCTGATACTAGGAAGACCAAGAAAACACAGAGCCTATAAACTTAACATTTAATGCTAGGAGTCAAGTTGGAGATGAGGATACTTCAGTTCTTTCAACTTTTTATCACAACTGTGTGCTGCAGTAAAAACCATGCAGACACCTGTGTAATCTGCAACTCTAGACACCGGGTGACTAGAATTATCTGTGTGACATGTAGCACCAACTTTAAACTAGAGCATCTCCTCTAGAAGGGGAGGACACTTTTTATGCAATACCCAGAGTACCAAGTTGCACCATTCTCAAGACAGCATCAGAAACACCACTGTAACCCAACAGTACACAGACCACTACAACTCAGGAGCTGTGCCTGGAGGTGTACTCTCTTACAAACATTTGCACAAACTACTCATAGTAACACATGCTCCTGAACTCTGGTCTAGAATGACCCACAGGCACAGAATTCCTACCTCTATCCATAACCAAAACCAGTGTCCAAATATGAGAATATGTAACAATCTCCAACTATACCTAGGAAAAAAATCATTTCATGGGCCACTACTCTGAAAAACACAGCACTTGCTACTGTTATTTTCCTTTCTGGATTTATTTTTCCTCTTTTTTATTTTTTAAATTAGTGTTGGACAAAGAACCAAGGACCTTGTGCGTGCTGGATCAGCACTCTACCACTAAGCCACAGTGCCAGCCCTACTGTCATTTTCCTTCATCCCAGCTGGAAAAAGAACAGAGACATATGTAAGCATCACAGTGGAAAGGTACCTCCTAACTCTCTTCAACTCCAGTTTCTCAGTGTGTTTCAGGGGTGTCATTCACGATCAGCCAAATGTTTGTTACTCAGCTTTGGGGAAGCAAGCAGGGGCAGAGATATATGTAGGACATCTGTCCCTTAAAGGAAAATAAGGCAAGTCAGGAGCACAAACCAGGTATCATAGTGCACATCTATAACCTTAGCATGTAGGAGACTAAGCAGAAACACAAGTTCAAGGGTTGGTAGGACAACTTAGACCCTGTCTCCAAAAAATTAAAAATAAAAAGTGGGGCTGTAGCTCAGTGCTAGAGTATCTGCCTAGCAAGAGAGAAATGGGTTCAGTCCTCAGCACCATTAAAACCAACAGAGGAGTAGAGGAAAGAGGACTGCATGGTTACAGTGAGACACTGCCTAAAACAAACCACACCCCCAAACCACCAAGCTAGAGATGGCTGTGAGTAGGAGCACCTGCTGTCCTTCTGGAGGACTTGGATTCTATTCCTAGAATCCATTCAGCAACTCAAAATGGTCTGTAACTCCAGTTTCAGGGAATCTGTGACGCTTTCTTTTGGCCTTCAAGTAAACCAGGTACATGTGCACATGGTACACAGACACACATGTAGGTAAAACACCAACTCATATAAAATAAAAATGAAAAGAAAATCAGAAGGGGCTTATATCATCCTTCTCTAAGGAACTATTAGCAATATTGGTTGGTGAAATAGGGAGAATCATATGATCTCCCACCTATGCTCATGTAAATAAGTTTTGCCTTTCCTTTGGAATAGAGAAAAACCAGAGATGAAAAGGTCCTTATTCTTACAGTCACATGTGAAATCTAGATGAACATGCAGAACCTCAAATCTACTGACTTTTAAAACATGGAGACAAGTATGTGACTTAAGTAGATGTGATAGTCTTTGGGAACTGACAGACCAAAGGCATCTTGTTTCTGGGAATCTTAAACAATACCTTTAATTCTATTTACCTGCTTACCACGAGTGCTTTATTAAATGACTGGTCAAAACCAACATGCTGACAGTCCCCAGGATGGCATAAAAGAAAGGCCCTATTCGGTGGCCGCTGTTACACTACCTTCCCCCCTTTCCCGAAGAGTCAGAGAAACCCTTTTTAAGTCACTCTTCAGAATTAAGAGACAACCCAATTATCAGCCCAATATAGCACTTAGCTACAATACAAAGTCAATGTGCTGTAGTAAATATATAAACTCATTGACTGGAGAGAGGGCTCAGCAGTTAAGTGCACTTATATATTCTAGGCAAACACTCAACCAACTAAGCCTTATCACCAATCCTATATTTTTATTGGTAATATTGCCATGTAAACTTTTTACCCAACAAATTATCATATTTTAATGAATTAATCATCTCGCATCAAAGAAAATTCTACTTGAACATGGTAACTATAACTCTACCCTTCCACCCAGTAAGAGCTGAAATAATAGTATCTGGTGTGTCGTGTGGAAAACCATCAGTTTACAAAGGAAGAAAAGAGTCTGGCAGATAGCATAGAGCCCTGTTAGCTGCTGCCCATCAAACAGACTACAGCTCCAACTCCTCTGTTCTGTGGGAGAGAATGGTTCTTGCAGCTAGAGAATCTAATTATATACATACATACATACATACATACAGACAGACAGACATAAAACACATATACACATACAACCTCTGAAATGTATCCTCTGGATTTTTAGAAAGACTGAGTTACATGTTACCTGTCTGGTCTTGGACACTGGGCATGAGTGCTGTTAGCCATGCTACACCCTCTGCAGACTCCAGAAAGCCAAACAAGCAAAGCACTGGGAATCAAAAAGCTTTCAATCAGGAACTAGAAACTCAGATGTCAGTTTGAAATACTCTGGCTTAAAGTTAGTTTTTCAAAGAAAAGCTATGAAAGACCCTGACACTCTGTTCAGAGTATTTGCCAACAGCCTCATTCCATTCGTTTTCCTAAGTCATGGGGAAAATACCCCAAGTTCCAGGATACTTTTAGAACTTCAATGATCCTCTTCAATGATTCCGAGCAGCCCACACCCAGTACAGCTTGTCTTTTTTCTGCCCTTAACACAATTCTCAAACTTTGTGGGTAGCCAAACTCTACAAACTGGTCCTAAAGCAACATTTCTAAGCCAAATTATTCAGAGGATAGAATCAGATTCCCATGATCAACGAAGGGGGCCGTTTCAGCAAAAGCACTTCCTTAAACTTTATCCTCAGCAGCTGCAACTAGGCAGCTTCAGAATTCTAATTAGCCTATCTGATCAAAGTATAAGACAAAGATAAACAAAGACAAATCAGAACCCGAGGAACTGCTCTTCCTGATTCACTGGATCTCTCTGGGTTACCTGCTTGCTACATTGTACAATATGTATCTGATTTTGTTCCTGTCTCCTGGCTTACTACTACTAATATCTTTGGACTCCTCACAGTAATAAAATGTTCTTTTTTATGATGATGGCTTTAGAAGGGAGGCAGTTCACAGGGAAAACCAGGGTAGGATTAGACTGAGATCTGTATTTCCAGCCTCTACAGAACTGAACACAAACAGCCAATGATCTTATTAATCATGTCTATCTACTGAAGCTTCATAAACCCAAAGGAGAGGGCTCAACCAGCTTCATATACAACAACATTGAAGTTAGGCACATGGCCACTATGCATCCCTTCCAACCCACCCTGCCCTCTCCATCTCATCTGTATCCTCTGTAATATCAACAATGTGCTTTGTGGACCACTCTAGTAAATAAACCAAAAGAATGAAAGGGGCTACGGGAAGGCTGGCGTACAGTCAGAGTATGGGTAAAATAAAAACACTAAGGCTTACATAGGAATCCAGGAAGATTCTCCATGGACAGAGCCCCAAACCTGGGACAGGACACTATCCTTGGGGATACAGTATCAGAGCCGCCATCGAATCAGACCTATTGGTTCTCCTGCAGAACAGACTGCTTGCTTAATAGGTAGTTCTCTATATTTCTGATATTAAAATTGAGGTGTCAGAGTACAGTGGAGAAAAGAAAAGAGTTTATATTTATTCCCGTATTCTCAGAATTGGTGTCATAACAGGGATTTGCTGAGCCGGATGTGGAGGCACATGCCAGCTTTTACAATAGACACAGATGGGTCAAGAGTTCAAGGTCAGCTTGGGCCACATACTGAGGCCAGCTCAGCTACATCCTGTCTCAAAGAGCACTCTTCTCTCAGAGCCCCTTTTACTCTCAGGAGTTTATTTTCCCTAATAGAGCTGCTTGCTCTGCTAATTAAAAAGGCAGGTGGGGATGCTAAAACACTTGTCTCAGTGAGGAGCACTTGCTGCTCTTGGAGAGGACCTGAGGTGGGTTCCTAGCAGCTACCCTTAACTCCACTTCTAGGGAATCTGATGAACTCTCTGACCTGGAGTGCTGGCATTAAAGGCACATGCCAGCCACCCTGCACAGTACTCTTATAATGTTCATGACTATGATCCCCTTCATTCTTGGACCCTCCATCTTTAGGGGCTTGGGACTCTCTGATCTTCATGGCTTGACTGTGGGTGATTCTGTTCTCTGATATTCCAGGCTGATTTTATTAAATATACAATATATTGCCACAAGGAAGTTTGACTCCTGGGATCTCCAGATATGGAGTCAGATGTGCTCACTGTGCTTAATCACTGAAGGTAAAAGTTAGCAAAAATATTTAGAGACTTGTATGAACTCTGGGGAAGTTGATCTGCTAGTTGTATATAAGAAAAAACACAGAAGCATACAACTTTAACCTCAGGATCCAGAAGGCAGCAGATCAGTGTGATCTATAAAGTTTTTTCTTGCTGTGGGATACTGACTTAAGCTACCTCTGTGCCGAAAGGCATAACCTGAGAATCTATGTCTACGGAACCACTCCTGGGAAAGGTGAAGAGGAGTCCTTAGGAACAAGAGGCATTGTTTTTTCTAGGACTGACTCTAAGGAATTTCGGGTTCTAGTGATGCTTGGACAGTGTCCTCTAATTGTTAACACAGTTCTTCCAGAAGCTATACAATACATGACTGGGGGAATGGCAAAGGGGCTGCACAGTGTGTATCTGAGTTTATGTGGACACATGCAAGAACCAAGAGTTAGTTTCTTTCCATATCCTCAGACTTTTGGTAAGGAAAACAAAGGCCAGTATTTAGGATATGTTGTACAAGCACTACGTATGAAAGACAACATAGGACACACATCACACAGCCTATCTGGCTATTGACACAGTCATTTGGGTATCCTTGTCAAATTAAAAGACAACAACAAAAAATGTGAGCCTTATCCTAACATTAAGACCAATTTTACCCAGATTATGAAATAAAAAATAAAACCTATAAAATGACATTTTTCTTTGCCCCGGGGGGGGGGGGGGAATAAATGCTATGCTGCATATGTGTCAATGAGAAGACAACTTGTAGGAGTTAGTTCTCTCCTACCACGTGGATCTCAGGTATTGAAGTCAGGTCATCAAGCTTGGTGGCAAGCATTTTAGCCATTGAGATACCTTGTCAGCCCCCGCCATTTGCTCTAAAACACAATCTAGAGTGTGCGCATATGTGTACACACTCAGAATAATTATACAAGAAGTCATAAATTTAAGGGGTGGTTGGTGATATGGGAGAAAACAGGAGAGATCCTGCCTTAACAAATGAAAGGAGAAATGGTTCAGCCATTAAAGTCTAAATTTTATAACCAAAAGTTGTTCTCTGACCTCCAAGTGGCCACCTCGGTACATGCACAACTCCCTTCCCCTTAGTGTCTGTCTCTGTCTCTGTCTCTCTCTCTCTCTCTCTCTCTCTCTCTCTCTCTCACACACACACACACACACACACACACACACACACACACACACGCACAACAAGAAGAAAAACTGTGGTTCCTCACAGATTTGCTCACCATCAATTTTTAATATATCTCCAAAAGTGACTCTAATACTCAATGAAACTTGGAAATTACTGGGGCTCTCATTTCTAAATAAAATACTATTTCTGTGCTTTAGCTGGGGTCTACATGTTTTAACACAAAGGGAATTCTATGGATAAAATACCTGAACTCAGCTGGAGAAATGCTTTGAATCTATTTGGTACCACATAATGTAATAGGTTTCTGGCTCCATTAAGACATAGGATGCCAGCATTGTTTACACAAACAAACACACATATAATCTAGTTGCTTTTTGTCTAGTAATTTCTTGGCAGAAAAAAGTCCTTTTTGAAAAAAAAAAAATCTTGCTGGGTAATGGTGGCACTTGCCTTTACCCCTGACACTTGGGAGGCAGAGGCAAGAGAATCTCTGTGAGTTCTAGATCCTGGTCTACCAGCCAGGGCTACACAGAAAATCTCTAACCAAAAAAGATTCTTAACTCCAGCGTTTGGGAGCTGAGGCAAAAGGATCACAAGTTCAAGGGTAATCTGTGTTCCAGAATGATACCCTGTTTGATAAAAGGAAAATAAATATTCCCAAGACTGTGCACAGTGCAGAAGAGACAGGCATTTATATTAACTTAAAAAAAAAGAAAGAGAAAAATCATGTTAATCTAGTTTTAAGCCAAGCAGTAAGCCTTACTATTCTACTCCCCATAGCATTTCAATACAATTAGAATTTCAGCCCATTATTTCTCATTATTCCTCACTATTCAATAATTTGTCAGTCCTAAAACTGGCTACTGTGCAAGTAATAAACTTATACCAAATCCATAACCTTTGGGGAGGGGGTTGTCTTCTACTTTATCTAATATACCGGAACTGGAGGTAAGGGATAAGGACAATGTTACGCGATAGAAAAGAATCAATATCTACACCCAGCAAACTTTAACAGGGAACAGTTGGGTTTACATGTTTACAAACTAAGCTCACATAGCTGCCTTAGGGGGGGGAAAAAGTAGTTTTACTATTAGCAAAATTACAAAAGCCACCATCTACTGCTAGTGTCCTATGCCTGGCAATCTGAGTTTCACTCTGGAACACATAATGGAAAGAGCCAACTCTACCACATGCATGTACACACATAATGGGTGGGGGGTGGCACACTACTACGTACTATTCACTATCACTTTTCACAAAGTATAGTGCCCATTTCTCTGAGCCAGGACACAGAGACATATTTTCAGACTGTGCAATTTTATATGCTTTTATATTGTTTTCTAGGAGATATGCAAACCAAGTTCACACAGCTAGCAAGCACACCTGAAACTTTAGCAGGCTACTTTATCATATTCTTGACCCTTTTCCTCCAGCTTCTGCTGGAGTCCATGGCAAATCCCAATCCCTCTGTTGCAAATACTGAAGCCATGCCCTGAGGAGCCAAGGATGTAACTTCAGGTCACTTAGTAGGCTCAACAGATTACATACAAGGACTATCAGCCTCAAGAGAACAATTCTAGCTTAATCTGCTTTTATATACTAAGATTCCACATTTTTTAAAAAATGTTGCAGGGTGGTAGTACACATTGTGGGGATATGTTTCAAATTTAATAAAAACCAGTTTGAGATATCAGAGGGATCTACCAACAGTCAGTCTAGGAGGATCAGAGAGTGGTAACTCACACCTTTAATCCCAGCACAGAGAATATCCTGGGAGTGGTGACCTACACCCTTAATCCCAGCAAATCTGAGTTTGAGGCCAGCTTAGTTCACAGAAGGAGTCCAGGATCCCAGGCCGGCAGTGGTGGTGCCACTCTTTAATTTTAACCTGGATGTGAAACGACAAAGAGGGTATTTAAGGCAGGCATAGAAAGACAGAGCAGGTATTAGAAGCCATGAGGAGCGAGGCTGAGGAAGCTGGAAGACAGCTGGGTGAGATCTGACTGTGGTGTTTCCTGTCTTTGATATTTCAGCCTTTCCCTGAGATCTGGCTCTGAGTTTCCTTCATTTGTGCAACAACACACCTTTAGTCTTGGCAGACATGCTCTAGGGGTTCCAGATCAGCCTGATCTACATAGCAAATTCCAGGCACTGTGGTCTACTTAGCACTTGGAAGGCATGGGTTGCATAGCCAAAGCCCCCTAAAAAAGAAAGGGGGAGTGAGTTGGGGATGTGGTTGGGTAGACAGAGTGCTTGGCTAGTATTCAATAAACCCTGAATTCAACCTCCTCATAAACTATTTTGGACATAGTGGTGTATACCTATAATCCTAGATCCCAGAGGCAGAGGCAAGAGGAAAAGCAGTTCAAGGCCACCCTTTACTACATAACCCCAGAGGCCAGTCTGGGTCACTGGGGACTGCCTCAAAACACTCTCTTCCCTTCCCCCTTCCCTCTTCTATGCTCTTTAAAAACAAAACAAAACAAAACCAAAAAACACAGTTAATGCTCAGACAATTGGTGGTCTAGTTCCAAAGAGTCTGACTAAAGGTAAGAGTAAAACAAGTTGCTATTATTCCCTCAACCCTTTCTTCTATTCCTCCTCCTGGGAAACCTATCCAGATAAGGGGCGCACACCAGGGTGCCAGCTTTTATTCTCTGAGGAACCACTGCTTCTGAGTGTGCTTGCACAAACATAAGAGCAACTTTAAACTTTAAGTATATCTTGTTGTAAAGTCAGACGTAAGAAAATAGTTGTCTGCAGTGTAGAAGGCCATCCTGTGCTCCCTCCCTATTTCCAACCTGCTCTTTCACCCTCATGGGTACCTGCTTCCCTTGCATGCCAAGTCCAATCTGCTCTTAACAAATGCTGAACACAAACAACTGCCTTTGATGGAATCACTGACATGATGGTAGTGCCAGACACTCCTTTGAAAAGCCATGTCAGGCCTGAGCTGTGTAATTTGGTGGTGGCTCACAGGAAGTGCTGGGAGCCAGATTCCTTCTGCCAGTGCTCAAGGCCGTAATTTCCTTCCCATACTTAAATCAATGACCCTGTGGCTCTCTGTCAAGGGAGTGGGCTGAGGGTAAAGGGCAGAAAAATAAGAAGCAAAATCTAAGAAAATGGGCTGTTCTGAAAAGATTCCTAAGATTCTCAGGATTAACTAAGGAGGGCCACTGGAAGAACACAATCTGCAGCCTTTCACTGAAAGCCTACATGGTAGGCAGGGCTGGTGGTCAGCCCTCTCAGCAAGAACCAGAAGTTGACTAGGAGAGGAGACAGTTCCAAAGTCACTTCAGATCTGGGCCATTGGTACCCAGGCAATATGGGAGAGGTTAACCAAAATCCTAGAAGCAATAAGACTGGGAGGAGAGGGGGGAAAATTATTGTTCAGGGCAGGCATGGTGGTACACACCTGCTGCACCTGAGGGAGGCAAGGTCATGAGTTTGAGGTCAGCCAGGGCCACTGATTTACAACCAGGTCTGCCTTTACCACAGGCAGATTTTATGAGCCTGATTGTTTCATACAGCACCTGTTCAGCCTTCAACATTTAAAGAGCAAATTTAAACTATAAAGATATCTTGTAGTAAAGTCAAACATAAGAAAACAGTTGTGCTCCTATAAGGAATTTAGTAAACAGACTTTTCTGTATAATGCTAACTTCACAATTTCCCTTTAGATAACAGACCAGAATAGTATCTAGTTTCTCCTTATCAGCCACCATTCCTTAGAAAGTGCTTGGCCTGTAATTTTTTGAAGATCAGTGAGTCACGTCTTACTTATCACTGTTTCCCTCAGACTAAGGAAAACAGGCCAGGCCCACTCTTCCAAACAGTCACAGCTGACCTATTTGACCTCAGGCATTTGGCTGCCCTTCAGAATACTTCTCTCCTGGTCCAAATTACCAACAACATGCATGTGATGTGGGAACGTCTCTCTGTATGCTGTGAATATCAATCTTTAAATAAAGGAGCTGTTTTGGTCCATGACAGGCACCATAGAAAAAGTAGGAGGGGAAATCACAAGATAGGTAGAAGGGCGGAGTCAGTCAGACTGAGCCAGCCACCCAAGAAGAAACAGGTGAGGAACACAGGTGAGCCACAGGCCACATAGCAGACAGATACAGTGAGGTTTTTTGGTCCAGGGCGGCCAGAGGTCCAGACCCACAGACCTGCAGCCCAGGCCCCAGAAATGATTCAGACACTTATATTAAGTCCATGCTATTTGGTCTATGGCTTAGGCACATTGCTAGCTAGCTCTTACATCTTAACTCAACCCATTCTCATTAATCTGTTCCTGACTCCGCCCTTCCTTTCCTACCTATTCTGACTCCCCACCTACTTTTTCTATGGTACCTGTCATGGGCCAAAACAGCTCCTTTATTTAAAGATTGAGATTCACAGCATACAGAAAGACATTTCCCACATCATTAATGGAAATACGTTAAGATGTAAGAGATAGCTAGCAATGTGCCTAAGCCAGAGGCCAAACAGCATATAAGGCCAAACAGAAGTAAATATAAGCGTCTGAATCATTTCTGGGGGCCTGATCAGCTTTGGGCGGCTAAGAGGTCTGGGGCAGCAGGTCTGTGGGTCCGGGCCTCTGGCCGCCCCGGGACTAAGAAACCTCATTGCAACAGATGGCATCCCAACGTGGGCCAGATATCCACTTAAAACTTCATTGCAACATGCATGCACACCCTTTCCTAGCTGCACATAGGACACTATATATTACCAACAAATTCAGAGCTTCCCCTCTGACCTTATGCCCCCTGCCTTGTGACACACAACCCTGAAAAGCACAGCCAGCCATGGCAGCTGGGATGTTAAATTTAAGTGGAAATAGGGAATATTGGCTAATGTGATTTCCTGCAGTCTATATCATTCAGAGAAGATTTGAGGCCCAGCAGCTCCAGACCACTTGTATCTTCCTTCTTAGACCTCAGCTCTGCCCTTGCATGAATCCATCTATTTCTACTGTGTCCCAAGAAAGAGCCTGTACAAGGCTTAAAATGCCACCTATATCAACTGTCATGCCCTGCCTGATGTTAACCCTCAGCAGCATGTTATACAAGTGTATATAACTTGTAGGCCAAGATGCCAACACCGGACACAGTAACTCTTTCGCAATCTTTATGAAGGATGTCATAGGTCACACTTTAAGAATCACATAAACTAAACAGAACAACACGAGGCTCCTCACTGTGTGTCTACTTTGTGAGAAGAGTTCTGTAACTTATAAACTCTTCAACTGTGTTTAAAACAAAAGCAAACCACTTCAGGCTGAGGAGATGCTCAGTGGCTAAGAACACACTTAAGGCCTGATTCAGATCCCCAGCACCCACATAAAGCCAGGTCTGACTTTGCACACCTGTTACTTCCAGTGTGCACTAGTAGGGCTGGGTGATAGTGAGGCATGATGGGGAATAAAGCAGAGAGAAAACAGGAGGGCACCTGATCTACTCTGTCCTACAAACACAGGTACGCGCGCGCACAGTGAACCATTTAAAAAATGGAGACAAAACACACCCCACCAAGACTATGAGTTCAAAACACTTGAGCAACACAACTCTATTTTTCTTACTATTTAACAGAGAACTCAACTCAGTTGAATCATGAGAGCCAAAGCCAAGTCAGGCCACACAAAAGTTTTAATTACCCTGCTCACAGTAGTAGGTCTACTTTGTGTAACCCAGCCTTCGTGCACTACCCCCTATGTAGCACCCTCAGTCTCTCTACAGATGTACACACTCCTGTAGTCTGCAGTCAAAGCTTTATATATGCTTGGCTCTAATTAAAGGCCATTTAATTTTTAGAACTCCATAGAACAGCCATAAACTTGCACTGCTCTGCTAAAATGTCGAGAATGCAGTGCCTAACTAATTTTCTTTCAGAGTGACTGACCTTCATGAAGAATTGCTTCCACTACATGGCTAAATAGCATTTCAGAAGGCAAAGCATCCCTAACACAGGCCACTAAAAAGCAAAGACAATAGAAAAGGTCTCTTAAAAAATTCTGAGGCTCAAATTCTTTGAGCAAAAAAATAGTACAAAATTTCAAAAAAAACAAAACAAACAAACAACAACAACAACAAAAAACCCCCAGCATTCAGGGGACAGAGGCAAGTGGATCTCTCTGAATCTGAGGCCAGCCAGTCTGTCTACACAGTCAGACTCTGTCTCAAAGAAACAATGCAAAAATGGACTTTAAAAAGTCATTCAGTGTGAGTGAGCCACAGAGAAGACTTTTGAGCAAGGTAATACTAACATTTTCATAGTAGAGTACTTGGTGAGTATTAAGTCTGGACTCTTGTTAGCTGGGTCAAGCCCTGCCTTGGGGAGGGAAGGCACACACAGATAAAAACTAGTTAAATGGCATTTCACAGCCACACTATCTTGACAACACTCTCCTGTCAGCAAGATCTGTGGACAGGATGTTCTTTAAGAAAGCAGGTAGAGATCTTGGGCTAACCTAATAAAAAACCTAAGTGCATACCATTATAATCAGTCTGATAACAATTGGTCCCTACCCAAGGATGGATACTTCAGAGTTAACAGCTAAGAAAGACAATACATCTGCTGAAAGGTAAACTGACCCAAATCCTGTAGCCTTACATGTTTCCTCTCTGTTCTTATGCTAAAACCCAAATCTCAATTCTCAGCACAGCACTATGTCATCTCATACCCACCTTTCCCTTACTGAACTTTTGCTACTGTGGACTTCCTTTGGTTCCCAGGATGCACTCAATTGTTTATTTTCATTTATCCACCCAACCACTCAACAAAAAAAAAATAACCAGAAAGCACACCCAATAGTGCCAACACTGTATTAGGTACTGATACAAAGCCAGCAACAGTAAGCTTACTAGAAGAATATGTATGCCCCAAGGAAGCTCACAGTTTGACACAGGAAAATAGGCAGTATAAAACAGATAATTCAGGGAGTTAAAACTCTATGACATAAATACCAAATAGGGTTAGAGCTTCAGCAAGTAGAAAAAACAGTACAATGTTAGAAAAGGCAGTCACTGATCAAAGTCCTTGACATCACAGAGAAAACAAACTTCTACAAAATTTTCTTTGACCTCCACATGTATGCTGTGACATACACCAATGTACAGGTGCACATGTATATACAAAATGCCTAAAATTTGGAAAAGATGGTGAGAGCAAGTCTCACTGTGAAGGCCAAAGTCATCAAGTGGACAAAGAGGAGGTACTAATGTAGGGCTGCCAGGTGAACACTCCAGCAGAAGACACAGCAACTGCAGAGGTCCCAAAGTCAAAACTGTCACTTTACTCCAGGAAAAGAGTCTACCTAGTTCTCATTTAGCCTAGCATAGCAAAAATCGTACCTGGCTCAATAAATGCCCACTAAATGAAGTGAGTTTGCATCTAAAGAGACAAAACAAAATGTGCACAAACAAGGCTCAGCAGAGCACTGTCTGGCATGTGTAAGACATCTGAGGTTTCTGTTTGCTTGTTTTTACTTTGTGAGGCAGGCTCTCTCCAAGTAGTCCTGGCTGTCCTGGGGGCATATTTAGAATGGATTAACTTTGAACTCACTGGGATCTCCCTGCCTCTGCTTCCCAAAAAGGGTGCTAGGATTAAAGGCCCAGCTTTGGTTTTTTCTTTCTTTCTTTCTTTCTTTCTTTCTTTCTTTCTTTCTTTCTTTCTTTCTTTCTTTTTTTTTAAAGAAAAAAAAATTCAGCTTGTGTAGGAAAACAGAAAATGGGATTTTAACATTTACTTATTATTTATGCTAATCACTAGCCTCATCCCACAAGAAGTTTATCAAAAGCTTGCAGTTGGTAGTTTTCTTCAACTTCACTACCAAGCCCTGGTTCTGCCTTTCACTCCAAAGCTCATCTTGCTGTGAGGATCCCCACTGGTTTGCCCAGGTCAGGGCATGGTTGTTAGTAACAACCAACCTACTGGTCTGTCCTGAGCTTCCCTCCTTAACTATATATTCCAACTATCCTTGACAGGAGACTAAGTTGTTTCCTGCACTGCTATCAAGTTTGGACTTCCACTTCTGCTGACTCCTTATCAGGAAAGTTACTGTGTCTCTGCTCCACAACTGCAATGTCCTCAGCAGGAAAGAATGCCTTTCCTGCCCATCTCTACCACACAGTATTTATCACCCCAAACATCTACAGTAGTGGTTCTCAACCTTCCGGCTCTGACCTTTTAATACAGTTATGTTATGGTGACCCTCAACCATAAAATTATTCTTATTGTTACTTCATAACTGTAATTTTACTACTGTTATACGTCATAATGTAAATGTGACATAAATATAGAGATAAAGGTTTGCCAAAGAGGTCACAACTCACAGCATTCAGTAAACCGCACTTTCTTATACAGTAGAGAATGGAACTAGAAGCCTACAAATTACATTTCCCATATTCCTCTGCCAGTTGGCTCCAACTAGGTTCTGCCAATGGCCGGATAGACACTGGGTGGCAGAAAGATGATGGCAATGTAGCTGGTCGGTCTCCATCAGCAGAGGCAGTGAGCTACTGTGGAGGAATATAGCAAGTGCTCAGCACATGCTGCTGCAACAGCAGAGCTGACTTAGAAAGTAGGCTCCTGCACTCCAGCACAGAGTATACTGGCTTTTAGTAACATCCCTTTCCAATACTCTATAGCAAAGTCTTAGTGTATAATACTTTTATGTTCACATTACTTTCTTGCTTGGATAGTGAGGATGAGAGATGAGAATAAGAAGTAACAGCAGCTAGGCAGTGGTGGTACAAGCCGTTAGTCCCAGAATTCAGAAGGCAGAAGTAGGAAGATCTCTGAGCTCAAGGCCAGCCTGTTCTACAAAGTGAGTTCCAGAACAGCCAAGGCTACCCAGAGAAACCCAGCCTCAAAAAATAAACAAACCACCACTACTAGAAATAACAATACTAAGTTGTAAAATTGAATATAAAATAGCTAAACATAGTTTTCAACAATCATTATTTTAGGTATCCCAGAAATCAAAACTGCAAAAAACTTCTCTCTAGGAAAATTTATTCTACTACAGACCTGAATCGAAAATATTTAAGATGCTAGGCTGGGGTTGGCAAGAAGGCTTAGCAGGTAAAGTCGCTTTTCAAAACAGGCTGGTTGATGACCTGAGTTTCATCCCCAGGACCAAAGAATTAACTCCAAGAAGTTGTCCTCTGACCACACATGTGCTGTGACACCACCTCAACCCCTACAAATAAAGCAATATTTAAAAAACTAGAATAGCTATATATTCAGCTGTTCCTTTTGTTATTTTCAGATTAGGGCCTCCTTATAAACTCCCATTCTACCTGCCTTGGCTTCCCAAACGCAGTCAGTAGCAGCACAGATGGCTGCTCTGGCTCTTACAGCAGTTTAAAAAGGAAGATGACACAAGCTTATCTCCAGGGCTAAATCAAGCACTTGCAGATAAGAAAAGTCTACATTTCCTCACATCTCAGCACAGGTAAGTTATGGATCTCTAACATTTTCTTTAGCCCAGACTGCAGACCCAACTGGCACTGAACTCTTATCCTCTTGCCCCCACTTCCTAAGTCCTGGATCATAAGTGCATACTTTCACCTTCCAGGATTCTCAGTAAATAATTCTTATATATTTGTGAGTGCACTTGTCTGGTGACTGTTTTTAAACAATTCGAAGACAAACCTCACCCATAGCACTTAGCAGAGGATGAACCAAACTCTTTTCACTCCCGAAACGGGCCACATTCCACTTTCTCAAAACTAGAGTCACTCTTTCCTTAGCTTCACACACTACTCTCTATGAATTCAAAGCTTGAAAAATCTTCAACTTACCTGTGCTGGGCCCTGTGGGGGAACATGGATAGTGGTGGGTGTCCAGCATGAGGGCTGTTGGTCACCCACCGTGTGGGGATTTTCACCCCTTCCCTGCTGAAGCCTCCTATGAAGGCATGTCTTCATTCCCAAGAGCCTGCGCTTTCTGGCTGAAGAGCTAGTCTGAAACCACTTTCCAAAAAACTGCTGTCTCAGGAAGGATGGAGAGCTGTGTAGATCTGAAGTCTATGTGTTTATAACCTGCTCAAGGATCAAATGAGGTATCCCCAAGCTTTATACCAAATTCACTTTCAGGTATGAAAGTAAACCAATATAAAGGTTACACCTGGAGTTTTTGAAAGTAAAAGAAAAAGCTAAACAGAAACCAGTGATTTGAGCTAGAGAGATAATTCAGCATTTAAGAGCATCAGCTGCTCTTGCAGAGGACCTGAGATCTGTTCCCAGTACTTAGTGGCTCACAACCATCTGTAACTCTAGCTCCAGGGGATCTGATGCCCTCTTCTGGCCTTTAGAGGCACAAGGTATACATACATATGATACACAGACATACACACACAAAGACACCCATATCCATGAAATAAGATTCAAAACAAAAAACCTGCAATCACCACCACCACAACAAACAACTACTCTCACAACTACTAACCTGTAGGTTAGTAAAAGTTATTAAAGGTCTTATCAGTTACCTGCTGGCCCCATTTTCCACGAGAAAGAAATGTTTCATAAGATGATACCTTGAAGCACACTTAGGCTTGCCTCCTGCTGCCTTCCGGGCTGTCTGAAGTGGGCCATCAGTAACGGGTGTTGGCACAGTTCCTTTGTTCTTATTTTGTCAGAACCTTCCTCCTGCTATGTAGTCCAGAATGGCTTCAAACCCCTATCAATCTTTCTGCCTCAACTTCCCATGTGCTGAGGGTATAAGGCATCACCACAACTGCTCTAGCTATTCTTTTAAATGTCTCTGCAGCTGAATCAAGTGTCTGTACAGACTGGAAGCCACAGTTTCATATTCATACTTTGACAAGATGCCCAGTAGATAAATACTACAGCAGTTCCATCATCACCACTAATAAAGAACCACAGGAAACACTACCACAGTAAGGTACCAGCTTTTCTCAAGAACTGGATATAATAAATTCCTTTCAGAGAATGTAACTTCTGGTAAAAGGGAAGTTACTGGACGTTTCACTGTGACAATACTGCTAAGAATGCCTCACAGAAACATTTCTCAATAAATTAAATGCCAGTAATTAAGCCACTGGTTCATAATATGGGCCCCAGGGTCACCACTTATTTGAAATTTGTTGAGGGCCTTCTGAGGACAGTTAAAGAAGGAGTCCTAAGCCAAGGGCAGAGAAAACACAAGATGCCTCAAAATTGACTTCAACATAATCTCTGCCCAAGTATTTCCTCATAAGCCAGGTGCAGCACCAAGTAAAAAAAAGGGTCATGATATGACAGAAGTGTCCACAATGACCCAACGAAGCAGGCACAACCATAGCCCTCATTCTACAGAGAACAAAAGTATCTTAGAGACCCATTCCCAGTATACTTAGTAGGGCCATCCCGTCCCCTACTACATAGATGAATAAATGAGAGCAAGTGTGCAGTGTGGTTTTCTGGGAATACAAAAGGAAGGTTCCAGCGCCAACCATAGACCCACATTTTTAATAACACACTGTTAATGTACTTTATGCTGCTCAAAATACTACTAAATGCTCCAGAAGGAAGGGCAGGCACCTCTCTATTCTATATATGAGACACTGGTGCCTCGAAGAGGTCACTCAATCCATGCCGTGCCTACTGAGCACCTAGCCTTATAGAAAAATACAATTTCTTTTCCTTTTTATTACCCCCATTTTTTTTTTAGGGTGTAATCTCATGAAAGACCTAGGCTGGCTTAGACCTCCTTACATAATCAAAGCTGCCTCAAATTCTTGGCAATCCTCCTGCCTCAGCTGCTTTCTTCTTGAGCACTGGGATTATAGCTAAAAACTCAGAATTTCTTTCACAGATACCATGTCCAAAGTGAGACAAAGGGGAAATGGATTTTCAACCTCAGCAGTAAGAACAGACAGCCAACAAGATGGCTCAGTGGTTAACAGTGATGCTGGTCCTCAGAACCCATATAGTGGAGAGAACAAACTCTGCCAAGTCATCCTCTGGCCTCTACATGCATGCTACAAAGCATAGCTCACTCCCATCCCCTACATCCAACAAACAATAAAATAAATGTAAAAAAATACTTTAGAGTTAATCATTTTAGTTGTCTGAGGATTATGGCTGTGAAGAAGCCCCATTGTGTATCTTTCTGCACTTCCCAAACCAAAAAAATTAAGGTTTTGCCCTTAATTTATCTTTATTTTTGCTTCATCCTACTGGGGGAAAAACCAGTTTTATTCACACAAAAGGGATATCACTTAAAATAATAATTAAAAAAAATTATGTAACGGTACTATCTTAGATAATATTGCCGGCTTTATAAAAAGCACCTCTTTCCAGGGTTACTGTGAACACTGAGGAGCTTGGCCCTTCATGAGACGAATGATACAGTTAAGTACTAGGAGAAGAGGACCAGCCATGAATTTAAAGGGATAAAAGTACCTTCGTGGGGGCGGGAGAGATGGCTCAATGGTTAAGAGCGCTGACTGCCCTTCCAGGACCTGGGTTCAAATCTCAGCACTTATATGGCAGCTCACACCTGTCTCTAACTCCAAGATCTGACACTCATACAAACATACATGCAGACAAAACACTAATGCACATAAAAATAAAAAGAAAAGCTAAATACCATGATAAGAATAAACAAGGAGCTGGAGGTCTCCTTGTACTACCTTGCTCTCAAAAAACAGCTAATCATAAACCAGCAAAACGAGACAGTGTACAGGGGAGAGTTGTGGGAGGGAATAAGAACAGGACCACATGGAGTGCACGCAAAGTCTGTTCCATTTAAAGTTTCAAAGGGAAAGTAAAACCATTCAGAGTATAAAAATCTGCCTGTTTTACTCATAAGCCAGTGAAACTTAACACACCTTGCAGTAGTGCTCCACATACAAAAGCCCTCCTAGGAATCTTTCTATAGAAAGCCATGGGGTTAGGGATGTACACAAACAAGAAGCCTGCAATTCCTTCCCCTTTCTACCTTTCAAAGGTTGGATCAAGGTCATCTTTAGCTATATAGCGAGGCTAAAGCCAGGGAAAGAAGGAAGAAAGAGGGAGGTCATTTCACTTTTGAGCTTTCATATTGCATGTCAAGTGTTTCTGAAAAGCCCACAGGCAACAGATTGCATCTGCATTGCATCATTTGCTCTTTGTTTTCAGAATGTCAGGGACAATCCTAACACTAGAGAGAGCTATGCTTAAAAATTCCTCATCCTTGGCTGGGAGTGTCACTCTTGGCTCACCTACCATGCATGCCCAAGGCCCTGGATTCTATCCCCAGATCAACAAAAATCAAAAATCAATCATTTTTTTCAGATAATTTAAAAAAATTCAGTCTAATAAAAAAAATTGGAACTGTTTAGAGGACAACCTGGATTTATGGTCAAGAAAGCAAAGCTCCAGCATAAAAAGTCTGGTTTCCCTTAAGAAGTAGTCTTAGTTGACCCAAACTGTATTTAGTAACAGCAAAAGGGATAATCTCAAATAGGGGAAACTCATGGAAAAGGGGAAATAACCTAGCAAGGAAGCCCTTCCAAATTTTCATAAATGAATGCATTCCCTTAAATAGGTTTTGCATGGTGAATATGGCATTCCAATTCTATACCGAATCAGTCAAGGAATTAACTTAATTAGTAAGGACTTAAGTCCTCAACTCAGCCTAAACCCTGACACCCTCAGTTCATGCTCTACTGGTATTGACAGCTTCTATCCAACTTCAAATCATCTTCATCTGTTTAAATTATGGACAAAAGACAAGAAGAGAAGCACTCATAATTATTAGGGAAGCACACTTTCATCTTTAAGTGTTTCCTCTGGTACTCCTTAAAATGGGCTTACCAAACCCTAACTGCAGAATTTCAGGGCTGGAAAGCATGACTTGATTCAAGGTCTCCACTGAACAGAAGCCATGCATTCTGGCTTGGTTCTTATGCAGGCTCATGCCCACAGTATAGTGTGGTAGAGGGGCAGCCCACCTGTGCTCAGATTCTTAGGGTGACATGCTCTGGTCAGGGCCTTTCTACTGCCTACAGAGTATACAGCTTCAAGAGGTTTTCCAAGCTCTCTCCAGATTTCAAAGGAGCACAAGTTAACTTTTTGCATTTTCAGTCATTTTGACTCTAAGCAGGTACTCTGTTCCTTCATATGCAATATTCTTTTTTCACTCACTAAAGTTCCAGAACCCTCTACTTAATGCCAACTCTAAGACAGGAAAGGGGATGCTCTAAGCAGAGAGACCTCATGAGCTGACACAGACTGGAAGCACAGTGAGAAGAAAGCAAGTAGTCCAGTGTAGTCAGAAAGTGAGAAGGGAGCTAGCAAGGGATATCTTCAGATAGTTCTTCACCTCCTCCTGATAGCCAGCCCCTCCTTCCAACTTCTCCCACCTCCACTTTCCACACACCTAACAAGAGCATGTGAAACTTTCCAAAGTTTCTATGGCTTCATTACATTCTTTTTAATTGGGGGAAAAGCTCTCTACAATGACATTGTATTAAAATACACAACCATAGGGTGAAAGATAAACTACAGCTCCACACTACCAACAGGCCAAATAATCCTATTCTTAAAGAGTTATGGATGGGGCTGGAGAGGTGGCTCAGTGGTTAAGAGCACTGGCTGCTCTTCCAGAGGTCCTGAGCTTAATTCCCAGCACCCATATGGTAGCTCAGAACCACCTGTAATGAGATTTGCTGCCCTCTTCTGACCTGTAGGGCTGCATGCAGACAGAACATTGCATACATAATAAATATATAGATCTTTTAAAAAAAAGTTATGGATGGATATAGGGTGCTACGTGGTTCCTGAGAATCAAACCTAGGTCCTCTGCAAGAAAAGATTCTCTTAACTCTCCAGCCCTGAAAATTAACCACTTCTTAATCTTACAGTGGTCAAGGATCCCTTAGATAACCGGTATCAGTTTAGAGAATCTGATCCAAATTAACACTTACACAAAAAAATTCAGAAACACTGGATTAGGCTATATAGAGAAACCCTGTCTCATAAAACAAAACCAAACCAAAAAAAAAAAAAACCCCAAAACCTTCATCCTAACCACATTATGTAAGAAAAAGGCCCAGATATAAAATACTTAAGCCACTGTTTCTAACCACAATATCTACTTCCCCATTCTCTTAACAACGCTATTCTTTCTTCCCAGTGGCTCAAGTAAATTTTTTAAGTGTACATGAGTTCATTGTGTGTGTGTGTTTGAAGGCCAAAGGCCAATAACAAATTTCCATCTCAACTGTTCTCCACCTCGTATTTTGAGACAGGGTTTCTCACTGAACCTGGAGCCTACGATATCCTCCAGTTTCAGCTTCCCCACCATGACTGGCTTTAAGTGCAAAGGATTGAACTTCATGCATAGCATGAAAAGTTCATAAACATTCTATTGACTGTGCCTCTGCATCAAACTAGGTGACAGAGGATCCCAAAGCCTGTAGGGCAAGTAATAGTTATGTCATCATTTCACCAGTGATAGAGGCCTGGCCAAGGTTAATGAGCGGGATTTGGAGCTCTGGTATTTAGATCCCAAAGCCCACCAACTGAGACAGATGCCATAAAAAAGATACTGCCTAACTAAGTGCAACAACTCAGTCATCTCCATCCTCTTCTCAGCAAGTAGCATCAAATACCTGCATGTGCTGCACATGGGAAGCAGAGGCTGGAGGATCAGGTTTCTCTACACAGACCAAGGGGTAAGGACATTAGCAAGGGGGGGAGGGGGCCGCAAGGGTAGGCCAGGAGAGTTGGTGCATGCCTTTAATTCCAGCACTTGGGAAGCAAGGCAGATATGTGTCTGTCAATAGTTCAAGGCTAGCCTGTTCTACATAGTAAGTTCTAACCAGCCAGGAACATTGCCTCAAAAAATAAAGAGCCAAGACTGGTGGTGCACACCTAAAATTCTAGTGAGAGCAGGACCACAAGCTCAAGGCTAGCCAGTACTACAGTGTACCCACACTCACCCCAATAAAGTTGTGAAGATCCATGTCATAAATAAGGTTTTAAAATTACTGCCCTGCTTCCCACTGAACCTGGCACCTAACCTGTTACAGCCTCACAAGAAGATTTGCAATGTAGCAGCGGAGCCTTAATGACTGAAGGGTAGACTGGTTCCCTGAGTCCCTCCTGATTTACCCATCACCCTATGTTGGATGTGCTATGATACTAACAGCTACCATTTCTGTGCACTTATAATAATGCTATTACCAAAAGTGCCCAGGTGACTGCACCCACTTCAGCTTTTTGATGCCCAGCATAGTTCCCAGGATATAAACATAAGAATGAATGAATACCCAAACTTGAAAAGCAAGATTGTTTCATAATTAGTAAACAATCAGAGATGAGACAAAGGTTTCAGAATCAAATTAACAAACATTCAAAAGAACAACTTACAAATGACTTCTTTTAGAAGTTCCCAGCAAAGTTCTCTTGCACCAAAGACCTCTCCAATGAGTGTGTCAGAAAAAAGCCAAACAGTACTCCACCTCCTCAATCGTACAGTAAGAGACAAAATGAGGGCATGGAGCTCAGCATTACTTTAAACCAATGGCTCTAAGCTTTTTTGGGTCATGAATTCCTTTGAGAATTTGATGAAAGCTACAGATCCGCTCTCTGCAGAAAATAAAACCAAATTCAGGATCAGCCCGAGAGCATCATAGAGTCCCGTGTTTATCACTTTTGTTCTGAATCTGTATTTTTGGTTGTGCCTAACTAGAGGCCACGCAGAATGGAAACTCGAAAACTGGAGTTAGGAGTCAGGGTCTTAAAATTACTTGTAGCCCGAGAGGGCTGAAACTTAAATGTGCAGCTCAGACTAGCCTTTTCAGTGCTAGAATTAAAGGTATGTGTCACCACACTTTAGGTAATTAACCATTATTGACTAGTTTTCTAAATAATAGGCTTAAAATAACACACATACATTATTTTCTATGGTAAAGTAAGTCGTAGATCATGCTGCATTAACTAAGCGAGGTTTTACAAACAAAATATTTCTTCAAATGGGACTCCAGGGAGCCTGAAATAAAGGAAGCCTGCACAAAAACTATTTCTCTTCTCTGCAGAGCTTAGCTTCCCTCTCTGGCAGAGCTGTGGCTCTCTTCAGCACACATGGATAGAGACCCACAGCCATCCCTGTCCAGGATATGAAGGAAACAGTGAGCAGACACTGAGGTGTGGGCAGGAAATCTTGCTTCTTGTTATAGAAGGTATTTCTTCCACCAGCATTTCCTGATCACTGACAATGCCTAGACTCCTGGATTATGAAGTACTTAACCATCAGATACACTGACAGAAGGTCCTGACCAAATAAATATACTGGCGTAGAAAAGACATGGAACAAGCCACTGGAAGACTTCTAAGAGTCAGTACTGAAGGGCACTCAGTATTTAAGACAAGGTACTTCCTCTGTGCATCAGGAAAGGCTTGCTGGGGGAACAAATCTCTAGGCTAGATCTCAAGAAGTAAACAGAATTAGTCAACCTGTTTTTTGGGTTGTTTTTGTTGGGTTTTCTTCAGTTTGACTGGGGAAACAAGTTATAAAAGACTATCTCAGATACAAGGCATATGAAAGGTTGTTGATATAGCTCAGTTAGAATATCTGGCTTTCATGAGGCCCTTGGACCAATTCCCAAAACCCCCAAAGCTGGACCTGGTGGGGCATGCCTGTAACCCCAGAATACAGGAGGAAGAGTCAAGATGATCAGGAATAGCATGTGGTATCTTATGCCTTTAATTTAACACTGAGGAGGTAGAAGCAGGAATGTCTCAGTAAATCTAAAGACAACCAGGTCTACATAGAGAGACCCTATCTCAAGAAAAAGGTGTGTGGATGTGTGGTGGGGGTTGGTGCACACGTTTAATTTCAAGACTCGGAGGCATAGGCAGGCAGATTTTTCTGAGTTTGCGGTTAGTTTGGTTTACTAGCAAGTTCCAGAATAAATAGAGATATATAATAAGGACCCTGTTTCAGAAGAAGAAAAACAGAAATATGGGGGTGGATGGGAAGATGGTACTGTGAATAAAGGCACTTGCTGCTGAGCCTGATAACCTGAGTTCACATGGTAGGGACTCAATTCCTGTAAGCTGTTCTCTGACATTCACAAGTATGTCTTAGCATATGTGCCCTGCTCTCTTAAACATGAAAAAGGTAAAATAAAAAACAAAATATTATCAAGAGTTCAAGATCAGCTGGTGGTGGCACACTCCTTTAATCCCAGTACTCAGGAGGCAGAGCAGGTGGATCTCTGAGTTTAAAGATAGCCTGGTTCTCAGAATGAGTTCCAGGACAGCCAGGGTTACACAGAGGAAAATGAGAAAAAAGCAGAAGGGTTCAAAGTCATATTTGTGCAGGGACTACAGCTCAGGTTGAGTGTCTACACAACTAGACAGGGAGCGGGAACATTTGAGGAGTCCTGGAACAAGGATATCTGGGGCACTATAATCTTAAAACTAAGGAACATTGATTTTTAAAGAGAGATGGTTTGAGGGGTGGGAGGCTAATATAAACAAGCTTCACCTACAAACATTGTCTCCCTGGGTGCTCTCGCTAGTTATGGCTTTTTAGTATAGTTTGAAATAACTTTGGAGCACCTGCAGAAAATCCAGGTCTGGAGGTTTATGCATGTCACATGCCCAAAAGACAAAGGCAGGAGGACTGCCGTGCATTTGAGGCCAGTCTGGGTTACAATGAACAAAGGCTGCAAATATTACCATATGTCCCTTGTCCAACTCTCCTCGCCCACGGCCATAGAGATGACTCAAATTGCAAAAGGATTCCTACAAAGTCTGACAATTAGCTCAATCTCCAGGACCTCCATGGTAAAGGAAGAAAACTAGTTCCTCAAATTTTCCTCTGACCTCCACACAAATGCACCACGTCACATGTACACATATACAGTACAATGGTCAAAAGAAAAATTAAGCCAGCCCTGGTGACACACACCTGTAAGTCCTAATATTTGGAAGGTGGAGGCAGGAGACCTTGAGGTCCAGGCTAACCTGGACTACAGAATGAGTTGGGTGCAGTGGCGGAACACGTGTCACTTTTGGTCAAAGTCCTGGGCTCTATCCCCAGCACCACAAAAGAAGAAAGATCTCTATTTCTTTCCTATTTCTCCAACTATCCGTTAGTTCCATTTTCTCTTCCAGATCCAACAAGATCCTACCTCCCATTTCACTTAATCCAGAGACTCCCCACACTTGTGAACATTGCTGTTTG
Organism: Phyllotis vaccarum; assembly: GCA_033318265.1. NCBI lineage: Eukaryota > Metazoa > Chordata > Mammalia > Rodentia > Cricetidae > Phyllotis > Phyllotis vaccarum. The sequence continues at coordinate 13,833,566 of JARWLC010000018.1, forward strand.
ACTCTTTACTGTCACTCTCTAGGCCTCCCATCCCCCACTGGAAAGGTAAATACACTTCAGTACAGAACACAAGGAACAAAAACAGATGACCTGAAGAACGAGGGTTCTCAGAGATGTAGAAGCGCGAGAACTCAACCTTTACAGAGAGGTCTTCACATGTACAACCCCTCACATACTTCCCCATAAACCAGCTTGACCTAACTGCTGCTTCTCCTATACAAGAAAAAAGACCTGTTTCTGCTTCTTCAGTTCTGCCCACAGAGGTAAGTCAGTCCCTTTCCATTTCTCTTAGACTCCAACACAAGTACCAGAGAACCCTCACAGAGCCCTCAGAACAAAATGGTACAAATCCACCTGAGATTCTAGAAGGCTGGGAAGGGTGACTCATCTCATTCCCAGGTTTTCACGGAGGCCCCTGATTGTTAGGATAGCAATTCACCACACAGTAATAATTGCTGCAGAGACTTTACCAGCGTTAGTCATTCTTCTACTATATATACTCACCCAGCCTCAGTCACCCCAACCTCCCAAACCAACAGCCTTGGGCAATGTCCACTTCCTGGGACCAAGGATAAACCCTGTGGTGTGGCTCAGGTTGAGTGCCTAACAACATGTGAGTCCCTGGATTCAATATCCAGCACCACAAGAAAATAAAACCCAGTTGTACAGAAATCATTTCAATGTTAAGGGCTGCTAGGGCAGTGTATGATAACACACACCTATAGTCTCTGTACTCAGAGGTTGAGGCAGAATGATTCAGAGTCCAAGGCCAAAGAGATTTTTATCTCAAAACCAAACACAGAAGAAAGCAGCCCTTTTCCAGAGGTGGGATGGGGAGGAGGGTGGAGAAAGAAAGGGAGAGGGAGGAAGAGGCAACGAAGTAGGTGAGGAACATCCTTTGTGGTGCATTGTCACCCAGACTGCACTACATTCTCTACTTGTTTGATCATTTCAACAGTTAAGTTAATCAAAATTAACTAAGATTAAAATCTTGGCTTCTTTATCCACTTGCTACACTGCAAAAAACTGACAGGTGCTAATGCAGCGCACGCTGTTGGACGGGCCTGTGATACCAGATACCGAGGAAGTTGAGGGTCTGCTTGAGCTAGATAGTAAATTCAAAGTCCTACTGGCCAATTTTCAGAGACCTTAAACAAAAAACAAACTAACCAATCAAACAAATCAATGGGACAAGGATACAGGTTTGTGGCACAGAATTGCCTAGCTTATGCAAGGTCCTGGGTTCAATCCTCTGGTCTGTAAAATAAATCAAGGTGCTAATTGAGACTTGAAAATGCAGGTGTGGAGGGGAGGGGAATGAAACAGGCATAACAGTATGCATTCCAGAATATGCTGGTAACACAAACCACTTGCATTGTAGCAGCAGGCAATACCAGAGCTCTTTCCCAAACCCAAGAAGCAAACATTTCGAGGACGACGTATTAGAAAAACAAATAAACAGACTAAGTTGAGCTGAGATTAAAGTGAAAAACAAACCAAACCAAAAGCCTAACAACAAAACTATAGGCAGGAGTAGTCGCCCTTGCCTCTAAGCCCAACACCTGACAGGTGAAGGCAAGAGGATCAGGAATTCACAGGCAGCCTTAGCTCCAGAGTAAGTGTGAGGCTAGTGCGGGTTATATAAGATGCTGGTTAAACACACAAATGGGACTACATTAAAAAGTCCAATTAGACTCCCACAACAACAACAACAACAAAAAACAAAACAAAAAGGAGGGGAAATAGAATTGGAATTAATTGACAGTTATTTTGGAAATCTTTAACAAGTAGCCAATCTACAAATCAAGGGAACACACCAAAAATTTGCACTCTGTTCATCCAACTGTCTTTAGTGGAAATCAAACAGTCAATCCTGAAATAATAAAACAAGCCCCTACCTTCCTCTGAACCCTTGAGTTATGACACCTAGCCATACTGCTTTAGCTTCCTCATCTGAGAAATGGGATCAAACACAGTATCAAGTTCACAAGGGGCTGTTATTATTACAGTCGGATCTAGTTTCCCTAGCTAAAACCCCAAATGGCTTCTTTCCCTAGGGGTGAGAGCCCAGGGGAGAGGGATGTTGTGCTGAGTGCTGTATTAGAAGGTGTTTTTTTGGAAGTCTCCTCCATCCCAACCATGTCCTATGGGCTCTAAGCCAGCAGCCATGAAAGCAGCTGCAGAAGTAATGCACGATGGAGGCTCCCTAAAGGCCTGGCACCACGTGGTTCTAGCACCAATTTCTTTCAGCTATCCTGTCTCCCCAGCTATACTTCATTTTCATTCAGGCCACAGGGGACAGCACAGCAGAGAGGTGCTGGGTTCAATCCCCAACAGGAATGAACAAACCAGGCTACATGTGATGTACATGGTCTTTAATTCCAGTACTCAGAAGGCAGAAGCAGAGGCAGGCCAGCCTCATAATAGCCAGGGCTATGTTAAGAGAGAGAAGAGAAAGACAGAAACAAAGGAGAAGGCATGGTAGTTTATAGCACTAATCTCAGCATGCAGAAGGACAGACCAGGATTACCCTTAGTTTCAGGCAAAACTATACTGTCCACAGAACATAAAAGGAACTGGGAACACAGCTCAGTAGACTGAGTGCTTGTCCAGCACGCAGGAAGCCCTGGATTTAAGAATTCAAGGTGGAGGCAAGAGCATCATAAATTGAAGATCATCCTTGGCTATACAGCAACAGTTCAGTAAATAGTTCAATACCAGCCCAGGCCACGTGAAATCCTATCTCAAGAGAAACAAACAAAAGACTATATTCTACTACCAGAGTTCTCCTACTGGACGGCAAATGACCCATTAAAGTTTTCTCTACAGCACTAACTAGGAGCACACTAGCAATGCTCTTGTCTAATGGAATATCACAAAGCTATAAGCAAAACAAATAAAAACCCGTGTTAATATAAAATGATCTCCCAAGACACTAAACAGAAAAGATAGACATAAACCACAGCATGGCACTGTTCATGTGAAAGGAGAGGGTGACACACTCACACCTCTGGTAAAACATGGATGCCTCCAAGGAGGGCAACAAGGCAGCTGGGGACAGGGGCAAGCCAACAGCACAGGGGGAACAGCATCAATATGTCACTATACTGAAACACGTGACATGTGATGAACCACAACTCAAGTTCATGAACAGGCAGAAAAATTTCAAACATTCAAGGTTTCAAAACACCGAGAGGCAGGAGGATGAGCAGAAAGGACGGATGGGGCACTTCAGAGTTAAGAGCCAGTTCACCAGAGAGCAGCAGAATAGGAGCACTGTTCTTGAGCCCTGGTGGCTCCCCTTGGCTGAGGGCAGGGCAAGTCAAACTGCTAAGGGTTGTACAGGTCACAAAAAGCCCTGAGGACTCTGGCTTATTTTTATTGTATGGGCACCACGATGTGTATGCACTACCGACTGAGATCAGAAGACCATTTGGGGCTCTGCAAAAGCAGCAAGTGCTCTTTAGTACTGAGCCATTTCTCCAGCCCCAAGCACTGAGGGGTTTTAAACATGGGGAGTCATCAAGGTGTTTCCCTATGAATCCAATGGCTTTTAGTGAGACTAAAAGAGAGAAAAATAGATACCTGATGTCTTGGACTTCTGCAATCAAGCACAGTCTACTTTGCACATGATACCCTTTAGAAATAAAAATCCCCGTGAAGTGAACACTTACTTAGGAAGATACTGTTCATTTACCACCTAGACCTCTCATAAATACCCTTTTAGTTACTGATATTTTAAATTATTTTGTTTAAGGTGACAATGGAGGAACATTGCCATGAATCTAAGTTGGCTAAGAACCTAGCCACATATTACTGTTGCTGGTAAAGTTTCCCATCTACTACATAAAGTGAGACTTAAAAACACATACCTTAATATGTCCATGCAAATCCACCAACTTTCTTGGGAAAGACTATTTCTATTCTGTGCCGGAAGCCTACTTTTTTTTTTTTTTTTTTATAAAACAAAACTGAGAAATTTCATGCTCTTTTCTCCCCAAGCCCTTTCCCTAGCAAAATTAAAGAACTGTGTTTGGTAAACTCTCCCCCCCCCCCCAAGTTGGCCTTTAAGAGGCAACTCCAGGTATCACAACACTAACAGAGGCAATGCCTGACCATGACCCAGGCATTCATTCGTCCAAGCTTGCCAAGCCTACCATTGGAACTTGAATTTGCACTCTGACCCTATGAGTAGACACTGAGGCCCTCTGTTCTGCTCTAGGCAGGAGGTACTTGAGGCACCACAGTTTGTCTTGCCTAAGGTGAGAGGAAAAAGATTAGCTATGCAGAGAGAGAAAGTGGCTGGGGCCTGGCCTGGAAGGTCTGACAAACATTAACAACTGATATCTGGCTTGTGACCTGGAGTTAACATCTCCAAATATGAGATACTAGCTGATAAGACCCCAGGGTCACTGTGACCTGTGGGCAAGCTACTAGCAGTTAGGCTGAAGAGACAGCTGTTGCACAAACCAAGAGATAACAAGCACAGCATCAGGTCTGTTCCACTTAAGACAGGCAAATCCAGCCTCAGCTCAACTCAATGCTTCTGTCAACCTTCCAACACTGTCCATCCTCTCCACAAGCTCAAAGGAGAGTTTTCATCACTCCACATTAGTCCACAATGATAAAAGACTAAGCAGGGTCAGCACTAAGCCCATTTTACAGACAACTCACAATAAAACTAAATAACCAGCCCTACATCACAAGGTTGGTTTAAAAAAAAAAAAAAAAAAAAAGCAAATGCAAACAGTAGAGGAAAGAGTCCTCCCCAAAACAGCATGAGGAATCCCAATACTCTCAGGACCAAGGCAGAAGACTAAATCTTCTCTAAACTTCTCCTAAGAGCCTTACCTGCTGGGAGGGGGGACAACACAATAATGACAGAGTCTCTTGTAGCCCAGGTCGAACTCAAATGCCTGATTTTTAGGCAGTGGAACTGAGGGTTTTGTGTATGTTAGGCAAATATTCTATTAAGGACTTAATGTCCACTGCTTCCCCACCTTTGGTGGAGACAAGATCTCACACAGCTCAGGCTGGTCTTAAACTGTAATCCTTTTGCCATGTGTTAGAGGTATCATCACGTCCAGCTTTCACATTTTTTATTCAACAAACACTGAACTCAGATGTCAGCTGCTGCTCTAGAAGTAGAAATAATCCAACAAAGCTGAAGATATGAGCCTTGATGCCCTGGGTTCTTTGTCTTGGGACCATAAAAAGAGGAACTACCACCAAAAAAATCCACAGAGCTGCCTGTGTCTTTTTTTTTTTTTTTTTTTTTGTTCTGCTTATTTATTTATTTATTTTTGGTTTTTCAAGACAGGGTTTCTCTGTTTAACAGCTCTGGCTGTCCTGGAACTCTCTGTAAACCAGGTTGGCCTTGAATTCAAACTCACAGAGATCCACCTACCTCTACCTCCCAAGCATTAGGATTAAAGTCATTTACTACCACCACCACCTGGCTTTACTTTATTTTTTGAAATAGGATCTTATTTCCTAAAAGTCTGACTGCCTCTGCCAGTCTTGGGAGCAAAGGTATGCAACACCACATCCAGCCTTTTTTTTTTTTTTTAAAAAAAAAAAAAAAAAAAAAAAAAAAAGCTAGCTTTGTAGCCCAGGCTAGCCTCAACCCAAGACACTCAGCCTCCTGAGTGCTGGAATTACAAGTATGCTTCTATGCCCAGCTCCAAACTTGCAATTTCATGAACATGCAGTACTTCACACTGCAACTGACCATCAGGTATTCTGGAACTAGGGCCCATGGACAAAAATAAGTGACCAGTAAAAATGCATTGTCATACATACAGGTGTTCTGTTAAATAGTTATAACAAAAGCCAATGAAGTAAACATAATTTCCAAATTATTCTTTCTTTCCAGTAGTGTTAGGGATGAAAGTCAGATTTCTCAGCTATACACTGGACCAAATTATTCCTTATTCAAGAGAAACATGAACCAGGACTGGTTTCCTGAAAAAAGTTTTCATCAGATGAAGAAACTGTCTTAGACTCAGTCAATGCATTCTTGCGTTGAAATGTTTAGTCACACTTAGTTCTTTAAGATAAGAGCAGAAAGAAATCAGGCCACTGGCCTTCTAAAGTCTGTGCTTTCTGTACAGAAACAGTCTGCTCCTTGTGCTACCTGTAAGGGAAGAGCAGCCTTTGTTTCCTAAGTGGCCCACATACTCAGGGAGAAAGATACTCTTGTGTGACTGGCACCCACAACTTCTCATCATCCCTAAACAGTGGGTGAATGGGGAAGGGAAGGGTAAATTTAACTTCTGTTCTCCTACAGAGAACCATCCTGCTCTTTCCTGCTTAGCAGCTCATAACCATGTAAATTATTTGAATAGATGGGATTAAACAGATTAGATATTAAGTAAAACTATGTTAATCTTTTTTTGTTTGCTGAGACAGAATCTACACTCAGGCTAGCCTAACTAAACTCTTGCTAAGGATGACACTGAACTTAAGATCCTTCTGCTTCCACTTCCCTGTGGGCTCTCTGTGTTATTTAAATTACTTAGCTCAGATAAAAGAGAAAACATACGTAAGGTACAGTCAGGTGACCTGTTCCTGTACTCCCAGCACTCAGGAAGCTGAGGCAGGAGGATCCTCACTGCAACCACCCAATGTGAAAAAGACATAACTAACTTCATGACTATTCCTGGCTCTGACCAAAGACTCTTTCCCCTTGAACCAAGAACACTTGAGAGCTAAGGGATTCACTGAGCAGAAAACTATGTTCCATCCTGCCAGCCACCAAGCTGACTTTTCTTCACCTGGGGGAGATCACAGTGGAAAGCATTCTGGAAAGGAAAAGGCAGACTGGAGAAACTTTATACACAAGATAGCTGGCCAGGTAGCCTTAGTGCCAGTCCCTCACTCACAAGCCTCAGTTTCCCACCTAGAACCTATAAATATTGCCCACTTGAAAGGGTGACTGTGAAGAAAGAAAGGAAGGAGCACTTGGCAGAGTCTGATACAAAGTAAGCAGTGGCTGATGTTAATAATTAATTTGACTATTCTATGAGACACAGTGACTGCCCTGGAGGGACTAGAGTCCAAAGGAGCTTGGCATTCTCAATTTCTTGTTTTTCAACACAACTTTTCTTTCATGTTTATATAATGTTATATATAACACAACCAGCATGATTAACTTTTTTGTTCTTATGTCATGAATAGAAAGTAATAGTTGGGCAGGGTACTACAAGCTTCTAATTCTAGCACTCTAGGAAGCAGAGGCAGGTGGATCTCCAAGTTCAAGGTCAGCCTGGTCTACAAGAGTGAGTTCCGGGACAGCCAGGACTATACAGAAAAACTTTTGTCTCAAAAAACAAATAAAACACAAGCACAGTGCACGTCTGCACAGCACTGCCGCAGCCCCCATCCTCCAATGTCAAAAAAAATAACTTTAAAATATGTAGTAAAGGGGCCTGAGAGATGCTTCCGTGTCTACAAGCACTGACTGCTCTTCCAGAAGAATCAATTTCAATTCTCAGCACCCTCATAATAGCTTACAACCATCTCCAATGCCCTCTTCTGGCTGCAGGCAGGTGTGGAGTACACAGACATACACAGACAAAACAACTATATACATTAAATAAACACACCTAAAATTAGCTGGGCATGGTGGTGCAGACTTTTAATCCAGAGAGGCAGGGGCAGACTGGGAGAGCTCTGTGAGATCAAGGTCCATCTTATCTACACATCAAGTTCAGGCCAAACAGTCAAAGTAGGACTGTCTTAAAAACAACAACAACAACAAAACCCAACCAACCAAACAAACAAAACAACACACTACAGGGCATCAGTGTGTGTAATCTCCGCACTCTACACAGTAATACCCTGTCTGGAAAATCAAACCAAACCAACAACCACGTCCAAAACCTAAAACAAACAAACAAACAAACAAACAAACAAACAAACAAACAAAGATTTGCTGCTCTTGCTGATGACTCAGGTTCAGGTTTTGGCTCTCAACCATCTGTAACTCCAGTTCCAGTGCCCTCTTTTGACCTCCTCAGACATCTCACATGCATGTGGCGCACAGACATACATGCAGGCAAAACACTCACCACATAAATCTCTCTCTCATACATATACACACAACACACACAACACACACACACACACACACACACACGCACACACACACGGGGGGGGGGGGGGGAGGGGGGGGTGTAATGCCTGTGCTCAATATCTCAACCCTGCCTCAAAAAAGGAGGGTGGGGCACAGGGCATTGGTGGCAGATGCCTTTAATTCTAGGACCAGGGCAGTAAGACAGGCAAATCACTGAGTTCAAGGCTACTCTGGTCTATATAACAAGTGAGTCCTTGCCTCTAAAATAAAAAAAAAGTTGAAAGTGTTTTCCTGACAGCAGTTGAATACCAGTCCTATCATGCTCTCAATCAGCACTGACTATTTCCCTTCAGTTCTGAGGAAAAAGAGACCAGAAGAATGAGACTACCAATCCAACAGGAAAGACCTGCTGTGTAAAAACTGCTTTCATACTTGCAGAAATACATACAATTAAGTCACTTTTATCCCATTCTTCATCACCTATTCTACCTGGATCAGACAGAGAAAGTGAGAAATAACCAACAAGCCCATGTTTGTATTGTTTTGTTTTTGAGTAGAGTTTCTCTGTCCTGGAACTCACTCTGTAGACCAGGCTGTTCCTCTAACTCAGAGATCCACCTGCCTCTGCCTCCTGATTGCTGGGATTAAAGGTGTGTCCCATCATCGCCCAGAACTGTGCTTGTATATTACACTCATAACCAGGATGGAAGCAGGAAGCATCTTCTGTACAGACCCTCAAAGTTTCTAATGAATTAAGAAATACAAAGAAAGGGGCTGGCCATTTGGTTCAGAGGCTGCCACCAAACCTGATGACTTGAGTTTGATTCCTAGGATCCACATGTTGAAACAATCTCTGATCTACACACTTGTGCTTTTGCGAGTGTGCATGTGTGTGTGAGATCCCCTTCCCTGAATAATATATATACATATATAATATATATTTCTAAAACAAAAAAGGAAAATATGCTGATTGTGTAGCATAAACCTACTGTAATCCCAGCACTTGGGAGGTGAAGGCAGAAACTGTCATCAGTTTTAGTCTAGCCTGAGCTACAATGTGAGAGCCTGTCTCAAACCTACTACCCAGAAAAGTCAGTAATAATAAAGTTAACTTAGAAAGATCTGTGCACAAGAAAGTAAGTATTCTTTGTCAACACATCACAAGTCCAAAAGCTACCAGTGCCATTATTCAGTCTTTGTGGATTAATTCTGTGCAAATGACAATAGCTGGGGCCAACTCCTGTAGGCTTCCCTTTTTCATAAAAATTTTATCTGCATTCAAGTGACCAATCAGAGGGAGACATTTCTTAGAGCCCAGCAACATCAAAAAGACACATCAGGATTTCAAGACACCAAAAAGGTGATCCCCAACATCAGAGTCCCCAGCTTCCTCTGCCACTTTAACAAGCATTTCTGAGAGAAGATGAACTATGATCACTCTCTAGCATCTGGACCCACACCCCAGGTGGTCCTCTTGCTATGAGCCATTCTGCCAAAGACATAGATTTCAAAACTCCAATCATCTTTTTTTTTTTTTTAATGCAGCACTGACTTTCATTTGTACACAATCAATCTGTTACTGAACAAAGAGCCCTTTTTAATTACCTGTGGCAATTAACAGTGATCATTTTCTTTGGTCTCATGTCTAACACACGCTGCCAGAGATAAATCCACAATTTTGACCTTTAATTTAAACACAGATAGGAAAAGGTTCAGTGCAACTGCACGTGCATTTTTTTTTTTTTGCTTAATTTTCATTTCATTTTTTGCTTAAATTTCATTACCTGCATGTATGTTTGTGTACCAGGTGTGTCTGCTGCCCATGGAGGCCAAAGAGGGTATCTGACATCTGGAACTTTAGTTATAGATGATTATGTGCCATCTCGTGGATGCTAATAATAAACCCAAACCCTCTGAAAGAATGCATTCTTAGTGCTCTGTACTTAGAAAGGCTATGTGCATTAGCTACAGCTGCCTAATATACTCTCACCCCAACACTGTTTTCCAACTGCAACTCAAAAGTTACTAAATAATTATAGTGACAGAGGCTAGCAAAATGGCCCAGTGGATTAAAGTGCTTGCCAACAAATATGACAACCGGAGTCTGACTGAGTTCTCTCCCTGTGGTGGAGAGAACTGACTCTCATAAGCTATCCTCTCACCTCCATATACACACCATGACACACACAAACCCAAATATACACACAAATAAACGCACAAATGTGATAGAGTCAGCAATGAAACAAACAGAAAAGAAGTAATGTTTTTCTACCCACACATCTGTATTTCTATGTCCTTTTAATGTTTTTACATTGGTTTACTGCAATGCTAGAAATGGAACCCAGGACCTTATACATGCCAGACCAAAAGACTGCCACTGAGCTACTTAACTAATTTTTAATTGTAAATTGACAAACTATGGCAGTATTCTATCTATATATTTCTAGTTGCCTAAAGAATATTCTCAAAAGAAGAAAATCTTGGCTTTAAGTCAGTGGTGGAGCAACATGCCTTACAGCAGGTGTTTCTGAGTTCCTCACCAGCACCAAAAAGACTCACTCAAGAGATACTTAAATATCTTTTTGTCTCCTGAGAAAATACAGTTTTAAACCTGCAGTGGTGGCGCACATCTTTAAACCCAGCACTAGGCTAATTAGAATCCAAATTAGAGGCTAGCCTGGTCTACAAAGTGAGTTCCAGGACACCTAGAACTGTTACACAGAGAAACTGTCTCTAAAACCCATAATAATAATAATAATAATAATAATAATAATAATAATAATAATAATAATAATAACGATAATAATTTTAAGAAAGTAAATACAGAGTTAAGTAGGAAATGCTTGGCCAAACATTTGTAGCTTCTTTCTGTTAGACTTAATTTTACCTAACTTTGTGATACCTGGATTTGAGTCTGGAACAAGAATAACATGCTCAAACTTCCCAATATTGTCTAGCTGGCTAGACAACAATGCAGAGCAGGAGTCATCTTATAAAATCCCTTCTTTCTACAAGAAGAAAAACAATCTGCTCAAATCACATAGCTAGTAAGTCAAAGGGTCAGGATGGAAGCTTTCTCAACATTTTTTCTAGTTGGTTTGGTTTGGGGGTGTTTTAGAAACAGTTTTCATGTACCCAGGCTGGCCTTGAACTCATTTAGTTGAGGGTTGCCCTGAACACACTGGGATTATAATGAATGTCACCGTGCTTGGCTTTGTCAACATGTTTTTAGAGCATAGGAAGCTTTCTCTCAATGGCTCAATTTCAATCACCAACTCACTACAATGACCACGAAGAGGGCATGTACCAAGTCAGGAGAAGACCCAAGGAGAGCAAAGATTAATAAAGACACTACAACAGATGCATAAGTCACAACTGCTGCAAAGTCTGTAACACAGCAGCACACTTTTTATAAGGGAAGGTGAAGGATATAGGCAAGTTGGCTATTTCCAGAAAAAACCAATATTTCTGTAATGATGCTTCATGGCTGAAAGTGCCCAGATCTCCACTAAGCTCAGTGATGCTCCTCAATATCAGAATTGCTCATTTAAAAAAAAGAAAATAAAAAAGGTCAGATTGACAGGTGCCCATCTATTTTCAAAGATGCTTTATAGATAAATTCTGATAAAGCATCATATCAAAAGTTGAGTAGAAATAAACTTTTGGGAAGATCAACACCGATGATTTGTTTGCATTTCTTAATACCAGCAATTCAAGTACTATTCAGACTATTGCTATTTGAGAGTCTAGGTCAACAATGACTCAGCTTGAGAAATTCCCTACCATTTTATAAGAGGTGTAAACTGAGTTATGTAGCTAATACAATCTGGAGAGCCCATCCCCCACCACCCCACATTTTACAAACTAATTTCCATGTGAAGGGCTGAGAAAGTGGCTGTGTTTATTTTTCTACTGTAAAAGTATCCACAGGAATAAGCCTGTTCAGTCTCCCACCAATACCAAGAAAAGCCCCATCTCAATTCTGTTTTAGGACTTAACAAGGGCAAGAGGGGGATCCAAGCCTAGCCCCAGCTCTTCTAACAGCATGGTCTGCTGAATGGAATCTACATCAGGGCTGGACTTCAGACTTTAGACATTGGTGTCCAGCCCCAAGGAGAAATAATTAATTAGGACAAGGCCTAGACAGAAGGCAGGTCCCTACTCTTGTGTTCAATGTTCTTCTAGTATGGCAGAAGCCTACAACATCACCTCAGGCAAGTGTTTTTTCAAACTAGCTTCCACCCATCTCCAGGACCCAAGAAGGCATTTTTGTTAGTCACCTTCCCTCTACAGGTTTATAAAAGGTAGAAACTGGTAAATGAAATGTCATACAGACTGGATAAATCACATCAGACATGGTAGTGCATATCTGCAATCCCAAAATTTCAGATAGAGGCCTGATTGGGCTACATGAGATCCTCTCTCAAAAAAAAATCAACTAAATAAATGAACAAAAGATGTTGCTTAGGTTGCCAAGTGCCAAATGACAACAGTTCTAGGAGCCCACAAGAAGGGTTGTAAGAGGTCCAAAACTTTTCAGGAGACCACCTCAGAACAAGGATGGAAAAGCAATCTAGACTAGATTGCCCACCTTCAGCTGGGATGACCTGATTTGCTCTATTATCTCACATATATATACACAACCATGAAGCTATGGCTCTCCATTAGCTGTGTAACCTGCACTCTTCACAGCTGTCCTTTTCCAAAAGTCACCATCCCAGTCAGAGACCTGTACCCATCTGTCTGGTACGAAGAGGAATGATAGCTTCTAACTTATTTGTCCTAAGGTTATCACCAGGCCAATTATAAAAAGGAGGTGATGGGTAAAGGAGAGGAAACATGAGTACAAAGAAAGGTTATCGTTTTAAAGAGAGGAGGAGGGACTAAGAAAGGCTAGTTCTAAAAATCTAGACAGGGTTAAGAGCCCTTGAAGACATGCCAGTACACTGAACAAGTCTTCTGCCCGTCTCTTGCTTCACACTCCACCCCAACTGGCACAGGAGCTGCTGCAGAAGGCCAAGGCTAACACCTCACATTTCTGTAGCACCCAATTCCATCACGAAAGCAAATGTCAATTCCAGGATTGGAGCCTCCACTATGAGAGATATCTAACAGTTCCCAGTTCTTTCTGTCTCTCTTCTTCCTATTATGTTCACTTCAGCTTTGAGCATGCAGAAGTTTTTAGGCTGACAGTGTCTGGAAATACATTGCAGTGGTGCTGCACACAGCTGCCTCTATTCCTAATTAGGTGTCACCTCCCCACTAGGAATGAAAAATAAGACAACTAAACATTTGTATTGACATACAGAAAACAAACTCTAAAATAAATTCAGGAGAGTAACTGTGGCACAAGGCCAAAGACTCACCACTTGGAAACAGACCAAAGTGCTACATAGCATCAAAATCCCCAGACTCTCCTTGTCAGAGTTTAAAGTCCTGTAGCTCAGTCGGGGGCAGAACAAGCCTAGCAATGTTCATGATACTGACTTCCAACCAACCACAGTACACAACTCAAAAGGAAAAAAAAAGACCCCAACACAGAAAACCCAGTCCTAAGGTTAGAAGAGCCACACAGATCTACTGTGCAGCCACCTCCATGTTCACGTACAGAAATGCTCCAACATTGGATGAGTCAATGGTCTAATTCTGTAGATGACAGTGAAGGTTTTTTATTTTTAATGTGTTCACACAGAACTATTTCTAAGCAGATGCTGAAATAAACAATCTGATCATAGCTCACTTAAAGTCCAGCAAATGTGCCTCCACAGCTGGTAGCTGCTTTAATATGTAATTGCCCTAAGCCAAAGGGAGGAAAAAAACCAAAAACAACCAACCTCCCCAACAAAGCAACAACAAAACCCTCCCCACACCAGGCTTTTGATTTAGATTTACTTAAGAAATAAAATTAATAACCTACAACATACCAAACGTCCTCCCCCTCATATTAAAAAAAGAATGCAGTAAATGGCTCTTTTACAAAGGACAACTACTTCTGAATGAATTTTCTAAATCCCACCACAAAATCATTGAGGAACTTGAGTAACAGAGCAGAAAAGGCACAGCTCACAGACATCAATCCCAAATCCACTTACATCAGACAGTTCTTGGCAGCCTTCTCCAACTCTACCCAACCAGCTCCCTCATAATATCTGGGGATGTCAGAACTCACCCACTAGTTCCCTGCTCCTGGTTCCTCAAGAGTCCAGTAATCCAGCACAGATCTGCCCAGAGGTACTGGACTCCTGTGGCTGGGAGTGCCAGCAATACCAGAGGGCAGAAATCTGTGTGACACTAGGCACTTTCTTTAAACAACAACCACAACCACCACAAAGTGCTTTCCATATCCAGGTTCTCACCATTTTGAAGACCAGGAAGCTGAAGCCTTCCAGGGGACAGAGATGAAAAAGGAAGAAACCCACTGGGTCTAGCCCCACCCTCAAAGTCACAGCATTAACCAAAAGCCAGGAGGCTGCTTCTGAAGGCTAGAGCAGCAAACACCAAGTGTGGCCACAACATCCCCTGGGACCTGCAGAACTTGAGAACTGGCATTTCCCTGGCCTAGAGTAAAACAAGAATATGACTTTTCAGCTGGGGTGGGGGTTGGGGGGAGAGACAAAGAGTCCATACTCCTAAACACGGGACGGGACGCTGATGCGGAAAGAGGGTAGAGAGATAGCAAGCACAACTGAGGGTCTACAACTGCTCAAAGAGGCAAGGAGGGAAGTGAAGAGAATAGTGTCATGGGCAGCTGCAGTCCCCTTTCCCAAGGACACAAAGCTGTGAGGTCTAGAGAGGGAGCAAAGAGCACAGAGAGGGAAATGAGGCAATAGATGGAGTCCTACCCACCATCAATAACCTTGGTATGAATCAGAGCAAAGGGGAGACTACGCTCCCAAACTGCAGGGAGTTGCAAGTCCATCTACCCTACCTCTGCAGCAGACCTCAGGAGGACATCAGGGATAATTCGAAACACTCAGGGCTCCACAGAGAATCTGCAATTCTCTGGATCAGTGCCTAGAGAACCTGGCTCCATAACAGATGAAGACGGACCTAAAGGGGGATATCCTCAACGAGGAACCAGTAGTCGACGGGTAAGGAGCCTCAAGAAGCAGATGTGATTTTAAGTATTAGAAAGGGAGCCTGATAGGGTATGAGGAAAAACAGAAAGCCACCAGGGAGGAAGGCAAGATGCCCATGGGAAAAGGGCACCAAGAGAAAATGAGCATCTATTCAAGAACTTGGAGGCTCCAAGAAAGGAGAGATGAGAAATAATATGGAATAGGAATGATTAAGAAGAAAGATACCTTCAGGTTAAAACTAAGGAAGGGACTTAAAAGGAGGTTAAGAGGCAGAGCAAAATAGGGACAGCGAATGAAGAAAAAGAAGTCTGGTAAAAGGCTGAATGAGGGAGTGGTGCCTAGAATTGGGAGGGACCAAAGGTGAGACACAAGCAGATGAGTGTCAAGGACGATCATTTTGACAGGAACAGCCATAGGAAAGCTAAAAATGTGTAAACATATGCAGACAAATGGACAGCTCCAAAAGGGAGCGGTGGGGAGGGGGCACCTACTAAAGAGAATGAGGGGGAGAAGCCAAAAGTAAGCCAGGAAACACAAAATGAGAAAAGTATGAAGGGCCAGTCATCCGAAGTGCAGAGGCACAGCAGGAGCAGAAGACATGGGCAGCAAGTTCTAGGTGGAGAGTAACTTGCTGGAGACAGCCTGAGGGGGGAGGGGGCGACAGAGGAGTGCTGAAATAAATAAAGGTAAGAGGGGACACTCAAAGAAAACAGAGGACACAACTAAGATGGAGATACGGTTAGGACAGAGGTCTGCTAAAGGGAATGGCAGAAATGAGACACCCCGAGGGACGGAAGAGGGAGGAAAGAGGAGGTGAAGAGCCAGGCACTGCAGGGGAGTGCATGCAAGATCGGAGCTCCGGCAAGGGACACAGTTGGCAGGCAGAAGGGTCTGGAAAAGAAAGCAGGGTCTGAATGGCAAACGGGGTCAAGCACTGAGACGGGAAGGAAACAAGCAAGCACAGAGTATCTGAATCCCAGAAGGGCTGGAGAAGCCTAGGGGCATCCCAAGGAGGTGCAGCAGGTTCCGTGCTTCAGCCGGCGCAGAAATGTGGGGCAGCTGGGCCCAAGTAGGAGGAGGAATTATGTCCAAAGCAAAGACCGGAGGGCAGCAGTGCCTCCACCAACAGAGATCTAGTACGCATCTCCACGGAGGTAGAACCACAGGTCCTAAAGGGACAGCTCCTGGGGATGGAAGAGGTTCTAAGTCAAGAATAATAACAGCAGATAGGCCAAAGAAGGAAGCCGGTGACCTCACCCCAAAAGTGATGCTAACAGAAAACAGAGAATGTATGAGGTCCACGGAGGTTCACAGTGGGGGACAGAAGGGATACAGAGGGGTCAGTGAGGAGGAGGTAGGTCGCCTCAGGAGCACAGCCGACTCCAGAAGGGTATGACTGGGGAGATGGGGGACGGTCAGGAGGGGGAGGAAGTGGGAAAGGAGGCGGCTCAGAATTGGGAGTCGGATATCTCTAGTGGAGGCTGATCTACACTGAGATCCCCCCATCGGGTCGTGGTGGGGCGTGTGGAGGCAGACGCCGGGATTGCAGGGCTGCGGGGACAGCGGCGAATAGGAAGGAAAGGCAAGGCGAGCCGCGCGGGCCGGGCCCGGGCATGCAGCGGCTGGGACGCGGGGACCGCGGGGCGCTGGGGAGGAGGGGGGGCGCTCCCTCCCCTCCCCCTCCGGCTCCTCCATTGTTCGCGGGCTCCCGGCCCTGCGGTCCCCGCCTTTCCCCTCACCCTTGGATCCCGCAGCGGGGCGGCGCCCGGCGCCTCGCCCGTCCCCACATTCCCCTTCGCCAGCTCCGCCACACTTACCAGCCTTAGGGGCGCCCTCAGCGCGGCCCCGGCCTCCGTGATCCCCGCCGTAGCGACGGCGGGCCCGGCGCCATGTTCCCCTGGCGACTCGTTCCTAAGGCGGCTGTAGCGGCGGCGGCGGCTCCGGCGGCGGGGGGCCGGGCGGACCCTCCTTCGCGGGCTCCCTCCTCCGCCTCCTCCACCTCCTCCTCCCGCCGCGCCGCGGCTCTCCCTCGGGGCGGGGGGCGGGGAGGGGAAGGGGGAGGGGCGGGAACCAGGGGGAGGGCGGACCAGCCTCGCTCGCTCGCTCGCTCCCTCCCTCCCTCCCGCGCAATGGCGGCGGCGGCGGCGACGGCAGCGGCGGCGGCGGCAGCAGCTACGGCGCCTTCTTCCTGCGGCCGCCGCGGCCGTGCGCGCGCCTAAGACCCTCTCGCTAGTGCGCGTGCGTGGCTAAGATGCCAGCGGCGTTGGGGGTGGGGGGGGGGTTGGACTGTGGATAACGGCCCGACAGGGACACGCGCGCCTCGGACAGTAGCCGGGGAAGACAAGCACGCACGGGCACGAAGGACGCCAGTGCGCGTGCGCGCCTGCGGAAAACGCCGCTCGCCCTGCAGCAGCAGCTGCTTCGGCTGCGGCTGCGGCGCGAGATTCGCAAGCGCGAGGACTGCCGCGAGCCGGCTCCGGGGAGGAGGGGGGGGGGGCTTCGTGCGCGTGCGCAGGGACGACTGCAGCCTGCGAGGCGACCGAAGGGAGCGCGCACGGCGTCGCACGCTCCTGGCCTCAGATCCCCGCCGCCCCTCCCCACATGCACACACCACCCCGCACCGGCTTCTGGAGAAAGCCAGCTCTTGAGAGGCATGGCCGGGCTCGTGAGGGAGGGGGACTTAGGGCTCCATCTCGCTCGCGCGGGACCTCAGCAGCCAATGGGAGGCAGGAGGAGGTGGACTTGCCCTGTTGAGCTGCAGCCTTGGGATAACGGAGGTGTGGGGGGGGAGAGATGGACGTAACGTGGGGTGGTGAGGCGGGGCTGTGAAGAAGGGAGCGTACCCAGCGAGGGAGCAGATTGGGCGGGGGGAGGGGGCGTGGTCCTCCCAGCCCAATCCGAACCTCGCAGTTGGTCGGCCCGGAAGAGTGGGCGGGGACAGAGGGCACGTGCTCTTTCCCGGTGCCCTGAAGAAAAACCTGTGGGCCTGGCGCGTTGATACAGGTTACTGATGATTTCACCCAGTGCTTGGTTCCGGGCAGAGGGAGGATGGGCCTTGCATTGCAGTCCTGGACTTTAGATCAGCATCGGACAAATGACAGCAAGCCACATGTCACTTTGGGTGCTTTCAGGGGAAATGCTGATGTGAGAGGGCCCCCGTCTAACCCTTTTTTTCCTCTGGGAGTCCTCCAGAAGGATGGATTGCGAAAGACAGACTTTCCAGGTGTCTGAAATGTGTATGGAATGCATGAAAGAAGCACGTGTTTCCCATTCAACGGTACACTTCTTTTCAGCCTTTTCATCTGTAAAGTATGATAGTAGTGGCCAATTGATGAGGGGTAGTAGTTCATATGGCCATGATTTCCAGTGGGATCCTCAAACCACTAGAACCCTGTAAAATGTGGGGAATTCTCCCCCTATACATTAACATCTCAGCAAGGGATTAACCACAATAATAAAATGACTATATATTATGCTGTAATGAGTAAAGTTAATATGATCTCTTTGGGGTCGAAACAGGTATTTTATATCTCTTGGTCATGGATAACTCATACATCAGAAAACATCGAGTTAGAGACTACCGTGTCTTTAAATGTATTGGGGGGTGGCATAAGGAAATATACAATTAAGTACTCAGTAAGCATTTCTAAATAAAATTACATGTACTCAAACTTTAAAATTTGAGCAAAGGAGCCTCTCATTAAAGTTTTAAGTTAGGAAGGTGGGTTCTGGTGGTGTGCACTGGGGAGATCAGTTAAGAGTGGGTTCTTTGGCAAATGGAGTCGTACTCCGTTCCTAGCACCCACATCAGGCAGTTCACTACCACATGTAACTCCAACTCCAGAGGAACCTGAAGGCTGTGTCCTCTCACCTGCACTCAAATGCACAGATCTCACATAGACACAATTTAAAATTTTAAACGTATATATTGTTACCTGAGGCTGGGGATAGAACTTGTTTGTAGAATGCTTGCTTACCTTCACACGGTCCTGGATTCCATTCTCAGCACAGAATGTCTCAAAGTGAGTAAAAATAAAGATAATTTCCATTGAAAGTTTTCTCACTAGGTCTTCCTGGCTGCCTTGGAATTTACTATATAGCTCAGACTGGAAGTGAGTGTGTGGCATCCCTCTGCCTCCTGAGTGTTGGGAAAGAATGCTGTTGGCATTTCACGAAAGGAACACAGGAACAAAGCAAAAATTAACTCAGCAATTTATTATCATCATCATTAGTTTTGCAAAGGCAGTGCTTGCAGGGAGGTGTAAAGATGGATCCGAGATTAAGACCCATGGCAGCGCTTCCTAACTGCCTGAAATTCCAGTACCAGGGAAACTGATGCCCTCTTCTGGCCTCCCCAGGAACTGCAGAGGTACACACAAGCAAAACACCTATGCAATTAAAAATAAATTTCTACAAGTGTGTCTGTATGTGTGCTTGTGCCAAAACCCAAACCTAGTACTTGAGCACACATGGCTTTGGTCTTTTATTCTTGATGGAGGCGACTTTGTCTTGTCCCATTGATGGGAACACAAATTCACAATCTGACATGATTTGATAGTCACTGACTAAAGGGAAAGGGGCAAGTTCAGCAAATATGGGCCCTTGTTGCACTACCTACCTTGAACAGAAAACAAACATCCTATTTCTCACATGAGTGCATGCGCTACCATAACAGTTCAGAAAACTTATCTTTATAATACCCTTCCAGGGCTGGTGGTTAAGAGCACTGGATGCTCTTTGAAAGAACCTGAGTTCGATTCTCAGCAACCATGTGGTGACTCACACCGTATCAGTTCCAGTAGTTCCGGTGCCCTCTTCTAGCCTCCACTGGCACTGAGCATGAATGTGGTGCACAGATATATACATGTGGGGAATTCACCCACTTACATAAAATTAAATTTAAAAATCCTTCCAAGCCCTCCCAGTCTTGGGAAACATGTGATCGGAAAGTGTCTCACTCTCAACTTGCGTTTTTTTCCTTTTTGGAATTTGTCATCTTTAAGTCTCACGTTGAAGTCACTTCCTCAGAGTGGCCTAACAGAGGTGGCCTGATCCTGGGTCCTTAGTAAATGTGTATACTGGGCAAAGGGTGCAGTTCAGCTGCTAGAGTGCTCGCGTGGTATATCCTGGGCTCAATCACCAGCATCTCATAGCCCCGGAGTAATGGCATACACCTATAATCATAGCCCTTTGGCTGTGATCCGGCAGGAGGATCAGAAGTTAAAGGTCAACCTTGGCTACACGGTGAGTTCCAGACCAGCAGAGACTACAGGAGATTCTGGCTCTACCTAAATAAATAAATAAGACAGTTAATGAATAATTTATTGAATGTTAAACAAAAGAGATAGTTGGCATTCAATCTCATGGTAGTAAAAAAGACAAAGTCCTTGTCTGCCCACTTCTACTTTCAGACGGCTCCTCAGGCTGGATCAGGTGGCCCTTCTCCGATCCTAAAGCCCCTGGACCACCCTAGGTCATTCCTATCTCTTAATTTTTTTCTTATCTCATGAAAGCAAGCCTCGTGTTCTCACAATCTCCACCAGTGTCTCTAATAGGTCAACAAAAGGAGGGGCTCCGGAAGTGTTTTGTTGTTGTTGTTGGGTGAAGGTACCTTTGGGCAGGGCCTTCTCAGGCCTGTAATTCTTTCCAGTGCTTAAGAAGGAGAATTGTAGCTGAGTAAGCCAATGACAGGAAGCAGGCTTCCCTGGGGGCAGCCACCCCCGCGAACCCGGCTCCCCTTCACTCCAGGATAAACAAACATCCGACTAAACAATTAGCTGACAGAGAGAGAAGTGCTGGCTGTCGGTTTGGATCTCTATCAAGATTTCCCAAGCATGGCCCTGCAGGCCCAAATAGCTGGAGGTCACGTCAACCAGAATGCTAGGATCAAACAGGGCTTCAGGTCTGGACGCTTATCACAGAGATGGATCGACAAGGGAGAAAAACACACACGCACACGTTTTCAGAGAAATTAGCGATGCTGGGACATACTCAGTCTCGGAGAATTAAAGAGAGGATAGCTACCAGGGCCGAGCACGAGCTACGTAGTCGACGATCCGACAGCGCCGCCTACTAGCCGAGCAGAGAAAGCCGCATCTCGCCGAAGCTGCGGGAGAAATCCTCCGCCATTGGCCAGAAAGGCAGCCAATCACGAGGAAGGAACGTGAAGCCCGGGTGCTGGCTGCCACTACAGAATTCTAGAGCTCTAGGAATTACTGCAGACATCTAGTGTACAGAGCCCCAGATATGTGATGGAAGACTGCACGATGAGTTCATTTCTATAAATTTGTAAAATTAGCCGGACGTGGCATAAACCCAGAACTTTAAAGGGAGAGACTGGAGGATTGGGAAAGTTGAGGCCAGATTGATATGTGAAGTGAGTTAGAGTCTAGCCTGGGCTTCTCAAAGGTGGCATGGGAAACATAGTGAAACCCTCAGAAAGCAAAACCGAGGGAGGGGGGTAGATGAAGTAAATTTAAGTAAGGTAAATTTGACTAAGGTACAAGTCACACATTGTTTTGAGGATGTTCGCTTTTTTGGTGCTGGAGTGGTAGAGGCAAGCTCGCTACCGCTAAACTACACATCAAGTTTCTTTTGCCTTTTATTTCGATGCAGGGTCTCACTAAGTTGTCCATGGTGCTCAGTCTATAGTCTGTTGATTTCTCAATATTCCTGACTCAACCTTTGTCCATGCTTGGGGTTAATAGGTGTGTGCCATCAGGCTTTATTTTTATTAGAGATGGGGTATTCTGTAGCAAAGGCTTCCTCGGATGTGCTGTGTAGCCAACCCTGGCCTTGATTCTCCTGCCTTCACCTCTCCAGTAGCGGGATTACAGGTGTGTATATCCAACCTCCCCAGGGAATACTTCTTTATGACGAGGCTATAAATAAAGGAACCATGTTAGGGCATCTCTTAGATGCCTCTAAGAATGCCTCCTTCCTCTTCTCTCCACAGCCAATGGGAATAGCTATGTTAGACATGACTTCCATTACTGTGGATTCTTTTTGCCTCTTTTACTACTTTCTTAGTTAGGATTTTGTGAAGAGACCATGACCATGGTACCTCTTATAAAGGAAAACTTCTTTGTGTGTGTGTGTGTGTGTGTGTGTGTGTGTGTGTGTGTGTGTGTGTGTGTCCCTGGCTGTCCTGAAACTCACGCTGTAGACCAGGCTGGCCTCAGAGATCCGCTGGCCTCTACCTCGTGTGTGCAGGGATTAAAGGCACATGCCACTCCATCAGGCATAAAGGAAAACATTTCACTGAAGGTGCTTTATAGGTTAGAGGTTTAGTTCATTGTCATAACTGGAAGCATGGGGACATGCAGGCAGACACAGTGCTGGAGAGGCAGCTGAGAGTCCTACATCTGGATTCATAGGCAGCAACACTGGGCTTTGGCTTGAGCTTCTGAAATCTTAAAGCCCATGGTCATGCTGCCAGATGCTACGTAAGAGCATAAGAGCTGGGCAGGAGAGATGGCTCAGCTGTTAAGAGCACTGGCTGCTCTTCCAGAGGTCCTGAGTTCAATTCCCGGCAACCACGTGGTACAGTAGGATCTGATGCCCTCTTCTGGCAATAAAGTTTTACGTGTAGATAGAATGTTCATATACATAAAATAAGTGATTAATTTTTTAAAAAAGTTCTTCAATTTCCATATTCATGCTGTAGCACACATTTACTTGCAGTCACACACACACTAATCGTACTAAGTAAAAAATATTTTGAAAAGTGTAACAGCTGGTCTTTTGACAGATGTGGAAGTAAAAGCCTACAATTCCAACCCTCAGGAAGCTAAGGCAAGGATCAAGATATTCTTCAGGCCAGAGGTTGGAGAGATGCCTCAGCAGTATAGAAGTACTTCTTGCTCTTGGCAGAGGACCTGAGTTCCTGGCACTTAGATGATAGGTCACAACCATCCCTAACTCCAATTCCAGGGGATACAATGCCTTCTTCTGGCCAGGCATGCACCATGTGGTGCATATATATATATATATATATATATATATATATATATATATATATATATATATATATATATATATATATATATATACACACACAAAGTGCAAAATGCTCATGCACTTAATAAATCCTTGAAAGAAAAGAGAGAAATTAGGTCAGCTCATTCTCTCCAATAAGATGTTATTCCAAAAAAAAAAAAAAAAAAAAAAGTGAGCCAGAAGGTGTCAGAGCACATTTTTTATTCCAGCTCTCTCACTGAACCCTGGGGCATGTGGGTAATCTCAGTAGAGATCCTTTCCCTGCCAAGGGTGTTAGCTTTCACAAGTAAGGAATAATATAGTCTCTGAGGGGCCATAGGGTCCCTGGACCCACCTTCAGAGAAGAAAGACTCATCATTGGAAGGCAGAGGCAGGTGGATCTCTGTGAGTTCAAGGGCAGCCTGGTCTACACAGAGAAACACTTGACTCAAAAAATAAAAACAATCAGCATTAAAAAAATATATATCTATGAATGAATGGACAGATCTGCTGCTCAAAGAGTGAATTTTGTACACCTTCCCAAGAGAGTTTTGTAAAGTGGGTGTTCCAACTGACGTCTTTCAAAGTAAGTAAGTGTGTACAGGCTGGTGCTGGGGCATGCCATGTTGATGTGAGATGATAACTTGGAAGTCAGTTCTTGACTTTGGCCTTGTTGAGAGGGATCCAGGGGGAATTGAACTCAGACCCCTGGACTTGTGTGGCTAGCACTTTTACCAGATGAGCTTGCCCTGTTCATTGTTTCAAGGTTTTGAGAAGGGTATATGTTACAAATGAGGTTCCCTGGCCCCGGGCAGCCAAAGGTCCAGACCTCAGACCTGCAGTCCCAGACCCCTTAGCCACCCGCTGCTTCTTAGTCTCCCCCAGAAATGACTCAGAAGCTTATATTAAGTCCATGCTGTTTGGCCTATGGCTCAGGCACATTGCTAGCTTGCTCTTTAATCTTAACTCAACCCATTCTCATTAATCTGTCTGCCACGTGGCCCCTGGCTCACCTGTGTTCCTTACATGCTTCTTCTTTGGTGGCCTGGCTTGTTCTGTCTCTGATTCCACCCTTCTTTTCCTATCTATTCTGATTCCCCACCTACTTTTTCTATGGTGGTTGTCATGGGCCAAAACAGCTCCTTTATTTAAAGATTGATATTCACAGCATACAGAGAGACATTCCCACATCACCTCCCCCTTTCTCTCTAATCAAAGCTGGGAAAAAGAAGAAGAAGAGGAAGAGGAGGAGGAGGAGGAGGAGGAAGAAGAAGAAGAAGCCGCCAGGAGGAGCGAGGCTGAGGAAGCAGGAAGACAGCTGGGTGAGATCTGACTGTGGTGTTTCTTCTCTGATATCTCTGCCTTTCCCAGAGATTTGGCACCGAGTTTCCTTTATTTGTACAACAGGTATACAAGGGAGAAAGCCTAAGGTGAGCTTGAACTCTCTATGTAGCCAAGAATGATCTTGAACTCCTGATTCTTGTACCTCCATCTCTCTAGTGCTGGGATTCCAGACATTTGCCACCCATGCTCAGCTCTAACTAATACATTGTTACAAAATCATTTAAGAATTTTAGGGCTGGGGAACCTAACTTACTTGGTAGAGTTCTGGTCAGCCAAGGATACATGAGAGCTGTCAAGGAAAGGGTTAGGGGAGGGGGGATGGAAATGAGGGATGGGGAAAAAAGAATTTCAGTTGTTCCATTATTTTCCAAATGCTTGTGGCATTGTCCATGTATTCCCTTTATTTTTATTTCATGTATATGAATGTTTTATCTGTATGTATGCCTGTGCACCATGGGCATGCCTGCTTGTCTGGGGGGGGGGGGGAGTGCATCAGATCCCCTGGAACTATAGTTGACACAATTGTGAGCAGCCACAGGTGTGGTGATATATATTTAATAAAATGAATCTGGAATATCAGAGAGTTAACCACAGAGCTGACCACGAAGGTCAGGAAGTTTTGACCCACACCTTTAATCTTAGCTTTAGAAATGTGAAAAGAAGAAGTTAAGTTAGCTGGGCCCAGGAAGAGAAGAGGGTCTGTCTTTCTGATTTCCGGGACACTTCCTTAGTGGGCTAAGGAGGATTTCATGGGAACAGGCCTGTGGAGTTTGTGGGTGAGTCCTGGCTGTCTCCAAAAAAAAAAAAGAGTCAGGCTTAAGTATCTTGTTGTTACGTTGTTTTGTTTTTGAGACAAGGTGTCTTGCTGGTCTGGAATTCAGTGAGAAGTCAGACTAGACTGGCTGGCCTGTGAACCTGTGGTGGCTAATCTTGGTTGTTAACCTCAATTGAGTAATCGCCTCTATCAGATTGACCTGAGGCCTTGTCTTCAGGGCATTATCTTGGTTGCTAATTGGTGTAGGAGGGCCCAGCCACTGTGTGCCCTGGGGCCAGGCGGGGGGGGGGGGGGGGGGGGGGTGAGTTAGGATAGGGGCGGGCGGCCTGGGGGGGTGGGGGGTGTAGAAACTAGTCTGTATAAGAAGCTTAAGGACTGGGAACCTGGATGCGAGCCAGTAGACTGCATCCTTCCGGGCCTCTGTTTCAATTCCCCTGTCCAGATTCTAATAGTAGACTGTGACCTGTAAGCTAAATTAAGCCTTTCCTCCCTAAGTTGCTTTTAGTCAATGGGTTGTTTTGTTGTTGGGGTTTTTTTTGTTGTTGTTTTTTTTTTAACCGCTCTGGGCTGAAAATGGCAGCAATGGCCGCTTGATTTATAAGGTTGCAGGGAGTGTGTGTGTGTGTGTGTGTGTGTGTGTGTGTGTGTGTGAGAGAGAGAGAGAGAGAGAGAGAGAGAGAGAGAGAGAGAGAGAGAGAGAGAGAGAGACTCTGTCAAGGCCATTTGTGTGTGATGTGTCTGAATTAAGAATATTAAGAATCTGTGAAATTGGGGGCTGGAGAGATGACTCAGCGGTTAAGAGCACTGGCTGCTCTCCCAGAGGTCCTGAGTTCAATCCCCAGCACCCACATGGTGGCTCACAACCATCTGTAGAGGGATCTGATACCTTCTTCTGGAATAAAGGAGTACATGCAGATGGAACACTCATACGGATTAAAAAAATAGATCTTAAAAAAAAAAATCTGTGAAATTAGGGCTAGAAAGATGGCCCAGTGATAAAACCCCAAAACAACACCAAAAACATGTCTCAGACCCTCACCCCCCCCCAAATCTGTGGGATTGAATTATTCTTTGATTTAGTGGCTCAATTGACTGAGTAATCAGCTGTTAATGACAGTTAATGACAAGGGATCAGCATTACTAAAGGGAAATTTCCTGGGAAATGGTTCCTTCCGGTCAACACAGACTGGCATTCGAGCAAGGGCTGCATCTCAGGCAGGAAGCAGATCTTGGTCATGTGGAAGAGTGTTAAGTGTTGTACTGGTTTTGACAGCAGGACTGAAGGGGTCATGGGTAGACTTATGAGAAGAATATTGAGTCTACCTTTGAGGTGATGGAATCCGTCCGGGATGATGGGATCACTGCCAAGAACAGCTTTTTTCCTTTAAAATAAAAATTGTGTGTGTGTGTGTGTGTGTGTGTGTGTGTGTGTGTGTGTGTGTGTGTGAAGCATGTGTGTGCATGCATGTATCCATGCATCTGCACGTGAGTGCAGATGCCCCCAGAGGTCGGAAGAGGCTGTGAGAGCCATTGTACCTAGTGTTACAGACAATTGTGAGCCACGCAATCAGGAGGTTTCCAGGAAAAAGAGCAACAAACCCTCTTAACCACTGAATCACACCCACCCCACCATCTATCTTTCTTTCTCTCTCTTCCCTCCCTCCTTCCCTCTCTCCCTCCCTTCCTTCCTTCCTTCCTTTCTTTTTGAGACAAGGTCTTTGTGACCCACACTGGCAATGAACTCACAGAAATCGTCCTCAGAATTAGACTCCTAAGTTACAGGCATGAGCCATCACTTCTGGAAGTAATAAGGTCCATCATAGCATTTTCATACACAAGCTGTGCTAAGTAGCCTCCCCACCCCATCCCATCTTCATGTGTGCCATTTGAATAGCATCTCCCAGCATGTGCTTGTCCAAATCTTTTGTCCATCTCCTAGTATACTGCACAGACTTGACATGATTTACCTTGTTGCTATGGTGCTATGATGGTGCCCTGGGGCACTGCACATGGCGTGACATTGGTATTGTACTAATGATGGACTTTCTTTGTTTATTTTTTGTTTGCTTTAATTTTTTTATTTTTATTGCATGTATTTATTTGTGTGTGTGTTATACCTATGAGAGAGCATACATGTGGAAGGCTTTGCATGAGGACAACTTTGTAGGGTCCATCTGCTCCTTCTGTTAATACGGGTCTTGGGGCTAGAACTCAGGTCGTCAGGCTTGACAGCAAGAGCCTTTACCTGATGAGCCATATCACCAGCACTGTTTGATTTATTTTTCTTGTTTTCTTTTTACTCCCAAGCTAGCCCCTTAACTACATATGTAACTAAGTGTCTTTCCTAGTTACTTCTCTATTGCTGTGAAGAGACTCCATGACCAAGGCAACTTATTTTAAAAAAGCATTTAATTGGGGGCTTCTTTGCAGTTTCAGAGGGTGAATCTATGATCATCATGTTGGGGAGCAGGGCAGCAGGCAGATAGGCGTGCTGCTGGAGAGCTTACTTGTTGAGACAGAGAGAGCTAACTGGGAATGACATGGGCTTTGGAAACCTCAAAGCCCACTGCCGGTGACACATTTCCTCCATCAAGGCCACACTTCCTAATCCTCCCTAAGCAGTTCTATCACCTGGGGGACCAAGATTGAAACATAGGAGTTTGTGGTGGGCTATTCACATTAAAACCACTATACCAGTAATGAACCTGGACTTCTGATCTTCCTGCCTTCTCCTCCCAAGAACTGAGATTACAAAGCTGCACCTCCATACTCCTACCTCCCTACCCTACAGGGGTGGGGGATAGAGCCCAGAGCTTCATGTATAACATGGTGCATGGCAGGCAAGCCCTGTAGCGTCTTAATCCTCTTTTTGGTGCTATATTTCTGGCTTTTCAGTGTTCAATATTGAATCTAGGGTTTCCTAAATGCTATGAAGGGTTCTTTCCTCCAGCCACCTTTTAAGAAAAAAAAATCTGGACTTATGTAAATGTTTTGCCTGCATAATATGTATGTGCGCCTAGTGCATGCCAGGTGCCCATGGAGGTTAGAAAAAGGCACTGAATCTCCTTGCATAGGTGTTATGGATAGCTGTGAACCATGATGTGGGTGTTGGGAACTGGACCCAGGTCCTCTTTATTTTCAATAAATGATTGCACTTAACTAATGAGCCATCTCTCTAGCCTCTCTTTTTGATATCTTGAGATATGGATCATGTATCCCAGACTGGCCTCGGACTCACCGTGTAACCAAGGATGACCTTGATGTCTACCTTAGAACAACAAGTATGTACAACCACACTTAGCCTACTTTTAATTTTTTATTGCTTTTTATCTACTTGTCTATACACACATATATAAAATTTTAAGCTAGACAGTAGCACAGGACTTTATTTCCAGCATTTGGGAGGCAGAGGCAGGAGGACCATCATAAATTATAGAAGCTAGCCTTGGTCCTCTGAGTGAATACCAGGCCAGCATGATCACCATATTCCAGGAGTCATGTTAGTGGCATGCTATTTATTTTTTTTTCTATTTTCATAGTTTTTGGTTAGACAATGTCTCCCAAGTATGAAGGCTGGCCTCGAGCTCTCAAATAATGACACAGAGACTTACTAATTATGAAAGCTTGGTCTTAGTTTAGGCTTGTTCCCAACCAGCTCTTATAATTTTAATTAACCCATTTATATTAATCTATATCCTGCCACGTGGCTCATTGCCTCTCCTCAATACAGTATATGTTCAACTTCGTCCACATCTCGATGGTAAATCCCCTGCCTCAGATTCTTCCCAGAGTCTCTTTCTCTGCTTGGAAGTCCCAATTGCCCTTTCCTGCCTAACTATTGGCCATTCAGCTCTTTATTAAACCAATCAAAAGGTGCCTCTGGCAGATAAGGAAGGACAGAGACACATCTTCACAGAGTATAATCAAATATCCCATAATACACATGTACACAACTGTGCCCCGTTCCAAGCAAACCATTTATTTTATTATTAATCAACTAATTCATTTTTGACACAGGGTCTCTTTACATAGCCATGGCTGGTCTGGAACTTAACTGTGTTGACCAGGCTGGCCTCAACCTCGGTATGAGTGCCTCTGCCTCTGGAGTGTTGGAATTAAAATCCTGTGCCACCGCACTTGGTTATTTTCGGCATGTAGTCTATATGTAGGTCAGTCTGACTTTGAACTGAACCCGAAAGTCCTACTTCCTACTGCCTCCTCTTGAACGTCTGGTCATTTTCTGTTCTTTTTGGTTTTTCAAGACAGGGTCTCTCTGTGTAGCCTTGGCTATCCTGGAACTCACCTGTGTAGGCTAGCTTCAAACTCATTGATCTGCCTGCCTCTGCCTTCCTAGTGCTGGGATTAAAGGCTTGCACCAACACCTCCTGGCTGGCCGTTTTATTTTGTTTTGGCAATGCGTCTCTGTAATCACAGCAGGTAGAAACGAGGATCAAGACTCCAAGGGCATCTTCCACGACAAAGCTAGGTCTGGGCTACACAGGAACCCGTTAGAAACAAAACAAACCTACCAAACCAGACCAAAGCCAATCAAAAAGCATCGGCGTCGCGACGGATGTTGTGGGGTGAGGCTGATTTTTGCCGGTCTAAAGGAGGCCTGCGCATAGCCATATTTTCCCATAGGTGGCGCTCTTCCTCTTTTTTCCTTTGTTACGCTGCCTAGCAAATCAGATCATCATTCCTGCTGGAAAAAGGCTTTACCACTGACTTCCATTTCTGACTTCCGGAGGCGTATATGCCTCTTTCTTTGTATGATTTTTTTTTTCACATTTGAGTCTCTGATTTTGGTTTATGTTCCCTGAAGTAGGGGGCCCTACTTTTTAAATTTCTGTACCTTTCACAAGGATATTAAACCAGGAGAAGATGCTCAGGATAGCTGGGTTAGATTCTGCGTCCGTCATTCTGTCTTTGCCTTGCAAGAAGCCACAGGTTGTTAGTGACCAAAGTGTGGATGACTCTGCACTGCAGAGAGCATTAAGATAAAATTCTGGTATTGGTTTTTAAGGAAGTTTTTTTGTTTTGCTTCTTCGTTTTTCAAGACAGGATTTTTTTCTTTGTAGCCCGGCTGTCATGGGACTTGCTTTGTAGACCAGTGATCTTCTTGTCTCTGCCTCCCGAGTGCTGGTTTTAAAGGCGTGTTCGCCACCACTGAGGGGCAATTTGAGGGAAGATTTAAATTCACTGTGGGATTGAAGGGCAGAGAGACAGAGTCAAGAGAGATGGTCTAGTTATAATGAAGGATGTACGCTGGTGTACGTAGTAAATGTTATCTAGAAAAGAAGTTTGACCTACATAATCTGCCACGGCAGAATCTTGAGGAGGAGGTAGGCTACTTTGGAATAACCTTTTATGTCATTTCTTTATTATTTAGACTTATTTATTTTGTGTGCACTGACTGGTTTGTCTGTGTGCACGTATTTGTGCCTGGTGCTGCTGGAGGTCAGAAGAGGGTGCCAGAGGTCCTGAAACTGGAGTTACAGATGTTTACAACCACGGGAACTCTGGCTCCAAGGGCACTAAAGCCTCTGGTCTCTGAAGGCACTAGAATTCATATATGAGTACTCACGAGCATACACACACACTCACACACACACACACACACACACACACACACACACACACACACACACACACAAGCTTGGTTTTAAAATGAAGTTAGACCGAGTCCACGCCCACTATGTCTTTGAACTCTTCCCCTGTTTCCTTTCCTTTGTGGGCATGGCAGTGTGTCCCTGTGATACCAGCTATGATGAAATGAGAGATAGGACATCTGGCCCCCTGCAGCTTGCTGGCCAGCTACCCTAACTTACTTGGCAAAGTCCTGGGCCAATGAGGAGCTGGTCTCAGAAAAAAAGGTGAAAGGCTTGATGATGGTGGTGTCGGCAGCAGCGATGAATACCTTTAGCCCCAGTACTAGGGAGGCAGAGGCAGGCATACATATTGTAAGACAGCCAGGGCTACACAGAGAAGCCTTGTCTCAAAACAAAACAAACAAAACCAAAAACTAATAAATAAAATTTATTTAATTAATTATTTTAAAAAGGTAGAAGACGCTTGAGGAATGACTGCAGGTTGTCTTACGACCTCTACTCTCAACACACAGAACATACATACACGCATACGAAATATAGTTATTTTATTTTTTGAGACAAGGCTTCTCTGTATTGCCCGGGCTCTCTTAGAACTCACTCTTTAGACCAGGCTGGCCTTGAACTCACAGAGATCCCCTTTCTTCTGCCACTGGAATGCTAGGATCAAAGGTATGCACCACCAATACCCAGCTATCAAAATTTAAACTTTATTTTTGTAGTATTTATTATTTGTTGTGAGGAGTGGGGCACCCATAAACCATTGCATGTAAATGGAAGTCAGGAGACAGCTTTCTGAGAATATTCTCCTTTGTCCCTGTGGGTCCTGCTAATCCAAACTGATTCTCAGGATTTGGGGTGGCACCTTTACCACTGAACCCAATAAAACTTCACTTTCAGACGTGCAGCTTTTCAGTAGCGTGGGCTGGCTGCTTCTGTGAGTCACTTGAAGTTGTTGCACAGAGCTGTAGCTCATAATGACAGCGATGGCTTAGACTTCACCTTCCTGCCGCCCAGTAATTCATTCCTTTCTTTGAGGATGGCTAAGTGTGATGACCACTCATGGACACCAGGTGGCAGCGCAGCACCGCCAGAATTTCCTAAAACCTGCCTGGATTTATTGTAAACTAATCTCAACCCACCCCCTGTAACATGACAAGTTTGAGGTGAATATGAAACACTTGCATCATTTAGAACTGGATGGCATTTGTGAAACTTCAGTGTGCTTATATATCACTCGAGATTATTTGCTTTCTTTTTCTAAGAGTTTTTTTGGTGTTTTGGTTTTTTTGGGGGTTGTTTTTTTTTATCATGTGTATATATACCTCTGTGTTTGTGGGGATGTGTATATGAGTTCAGGTGTCTGAAGATGCCAGAGGCCTTGGATCTCAGCAGAGATGAAGTTACTGCAAGAGACCTGTATTAGCTCAGGGCACCACAAGATCAAGTTCTCAGCTCAAAGGAGATTTATTTGCTCAGAGGGCCAAAAGACAGGGAATAAGAGATAAAAACAGAAGGTAGAAAATGTGGTGGTTTGAAAGAAAATGGCCCCCAAAGGGAGTGGTACTATTAGGAGATGTGGCCTTGTTGAAATAGGTGTGGCCTTGGAGGAAGTGTATATCACTCTGGGGGCTGGCTTTGAGGTCTCCTTTGTTCAAGATACTGTCCAGTGTCTCAGTTCACTTCCTGTTGCCTTTGGATCAAGATGCAGAGTTCTCCAGCACCATGTCTGCCTGCACACGAGGATCACCATATCCTCAGCTACCATGCTTATGCAGACCCCCATCCCCGGGAGATCACAGGAGTCTGAGTTCATATACAAAAGCAAAGAGCCTTTATTACAAACTGGAGCTTGGGCTCTCTGCTCAGACACAGCAGTTGGATCAGGGAGAGCCTTGAGCTCAGTTGAGGGAGGAGTTTAAGGTTTTTAGAGAGGGAGGGGGAGGAACTTCAGATGATTCAGGTGGGAGTTGAATTCCTGATGGGTTAGTAGTGAGGTAACAGACGTTCTGTTGATTGATTGGTATTGGCCTTGTTGCAAGGGAATTGTCAGTCTATAGACACGTTGTGTAAACTATTCTTAGTGTTCTAGAGCATTTAAGTACTTGTTTGTCTCAGTTCTGATTGGTCCTCCACGGGTACAGTCTGTGGTTTTTCCTGGTTATGGTAAGGGTGCGGTCTAGTCCGGTATCGTTAGTCTGCAGCCTGTCATGGCTACACTAATGTTAAGTTAGGCCCCTTCATTCCCCCCTTTACAAGAGAGGACACAATCACGGATCCTATATGTCTGGGGGCTCTAAGGGATGATACTGAGACAGGGGGACCCCAAGTTGGACTGTGTTGATTCCTTTCCACATAAAGGCCGTCAGCCTGTTATTAAATAGAGTCCCAAGGTCAGTAAGAGGATAGAGATTAGAAGTGGCAGTGGCGGCCTATGCTTTTAATTCCAGCACTTGGGAGGCAGAGGCAGGATGAACTCTGTGAGTTTGAGACCAGATTGGTCTACAAGTGAGTTCCAGGACAGCCAGGGGCACACAGAGAAACCATGTCTTGAAAAATAATACCAAAAAATAGAAAGAAAGAAAGGATACTCGTGTTAGGTTGAATAATGACTGCCTAATACCCACATGCCATTGGGACCTGGAACACTGTTTATCTATCTGGCAAGAAGAACATGGCAAATGCAATGAAACTAGGGTCTTGAGGTGCAGATCATTCTGGGTGTCGAAGGAAGGTAAGAGGTTCTTTGTGAGTCAGGGACGGATTGTTAGGATTTTGTTCATATTACGGTATGGTTCACATACACCCAGTCATCTGGTGGCAGGTTTCTACTGATGCGTCCGGAAACGTGGAAACGCAGGAACCCGGCAGAAGGCGGCGGCAGATAGCAGGAGACTCTTAATGGCTACTTCTGTGTAGAAAAGAGCTTTATTGTCAGATGAATATGGTTATGATTGACAGAGGCGTTATGGTGACAATGGCAGAGAAGGGAAGAGAGAGAAAGAGGAAGAAGAAAAAGAAAGGAGAGTGAAATGAGGGCTCCCAAGAAAGGACATAGACAAAGAGATGCACGCAGGAACCTTGCTTTAAAGAGGGCCTGCCCGCGAAGCCCAGGGGAGGGCGTGGCTTGACGTCAGAGCTCAGAGGGCGTGGCTCATGAAGCATAAGGAAGATTCGGCTGTGGCTCACTGTTAAGGGCCAGATGATTCCAATTTTTTTGTCCTTTTCCTAGCTAACTTGTTCTTTTTGACCTGTTCTTTCTCCCTAACCGTGTGAGCTACGTGTCATAAACTCTTTCCATGGTTTCATGATATGTTCCAAGAATTGACGGACTCTTAAGACGTTTTATGGTATGTTCTGGTAGCTAACTGGCCATAAGCCCATAACGTGTAACTTTCCCATGCCAAATTGCATGTCTGTAATCACTTGCTCTGTTGGTATAAAGAGGCCACTCTGCCTTTAGTCATGGTCACTTCATTCTCCTACCAAGGGAGACTCAGTTCGGCCCAGCTGTAAATAAAATTTTTACCATGCAACATCTCTGTGTTGGCTCCTGGCTTTTGGCATCGGAACACTGACTTTGAAGAGGAAAGGGCCTGTGAGCCAAGGGATGTAGAAACCTGCAGAAGCTCTATAGGCTGAAATGGGTTCAGCCTTCAACCTTCACGGAGATTTCTTTTTTTATCCTGTAGATGCCTTGATTTTTAGATTAGAGACTCGTTTTGAATTTTTGACTTCAAGAAGTGAAAGCATGTCCACAGGCTTTAATTTATCAGGTTGTGAGGGGGGGGGGGTTAGGAAGGGAGAGAGATCTGCATCTTAGCCAAATCTATGTACAATACAGTTCTGGGGAAGTGAAGAGATGGCCCAACACCATCTGTAAATGCAATTGCAGAGTTTCCAATGTCTCTTCTGGCCTCCAGACTTACCAGGCACT
This sequence comes from Phyllotis vaccarum, assembly GCA_033318265.1. Classification (NCBI taxonomy): domain Eukaryota; kingdom Metazoa; phylum Chordata; class Mammalia; order Rodentia; family Cricetidae; genus Phyllotis; species Phyllotis vaccarum. Next base: position 13,868,361 of record JARWLC010000018.1, read on the forward strand.
CATATGGTGCCCAGATATATCTCAGGCAAAGCATCTGTACATACAGAATTTAAGAAGATATAACTCTAAATTTTATTTTTAATTTTAAAAATATTTATTTAACGTGTCTGCATGCACACTATGTGAGTGTCTAGGAGTTACAGATGGTCATGGATCACCTTGTGGGTACTAGTAATTGAACCTGGGCCCTCTACAATAGAAACAAATGTTCTTCACCACTGAAACATCTAGCTGATCCCCTAAACTTTGTGTGTGTGTGTGATAGAGTTTCTCTGTAGCCCTGGATATCCTAGATTTAGGCTGGCCTTGACTCAGAGATCCACCTGCCTTTGCCTTGCAAGTACTAGAATTAAAGTGCTGGAATTATTTTTTTTTTTTTTTTGAGAGAGAGAGAGAGAGAGAGAGAGAGAGAGAGAGAGAGAGAGAGAGAGAGAGAGAGAGAATATAAATTTGGCTGGGTAGGAAGGGAAAATTATGATCAACATATACTGTATGAAAAGAGATTTTTAAAATGAAAACAACTCTTTGAATGAGGAAGGACAGCAGACAGTCAGCTACTGGTCCAAAGTGGAAATGGAGGAAAATCATGTTAGAAGATTAAAGCTTGTTGTAGATGGATGATAAAAAGCAAAACAAAACAAAACAAAACAAAAAACCCCCCCAAAAAAACCCTCTGTAAGACCAAAAACAGATACTCTGAGATAAAATTAATGTGCGATTCTGTTTACAACACTAAGGTTTCCTTTTCTATTTTTAATTTTTTCTTTCTTTCTTTCTCTCTCTCTCTCTCCCTCTCTCTCTCCCTCTCTCTCTCTCTCTCTCTCTCTCCTCTCTCTCTCTCTCTCTCTCTCTCTCTCTCTCTCTCTCTTTCTTTCTTTTTTAGACACAGTTTCACTCTGTAGACCAGGCTGGCTTGTGTCTCAGAGACCCGGCTGCCTTTGCCTTCAGGATGCTGGGAGGAGACATGAGGCCTCATATGTTACATCCGTTTCCTCTCAGACTCACACTGCATCCCTGTTTTAGGGTTACTGGTGCTGATGAAACACCATGGCAACACTGGATGATAATGGCACATTTAATCCCAGCAACCTGGGAGACAGAGGCAATCGGATCTTTGAGTTCGAGGCCGACCTGGTCTACAGAGTTCTAGGACAGCTAGGACTACACAGAAAAACCCGTCCCAAAAAAATAAAGACAGAAAAACAAAAATAAAAGGAGCTGGGAAGTGGTGGTGTACACCTTTATTCTCAGCACTTGGGGTGTTCAAGTAAAAGGGGTGATTGGTAACTACTGCTCTAGGAAGGAGAAAAAAAAGCAAACTCCTCCCCTATTTTTCTGCTACCAGGAGACCTCAGAATCTCTCTGCTTGTCTGCTGACTGCTGCCAAGAATCAACCTGATCTTGAATTTTAATTAGGTTCCGTGCAATTTCAGCACCTATGCTCATGGGTACGTACTTACATAGGTAGGAACACCCCCCAAAATATGAAAAAAATTTAAATCTAACTAGATACTAAACACATTCATTAGTCACAAAATTAAAAGTTTTGTAATAAACCTAAGGACGCCCCAGGCCCTGAGTAAGCATACATTCATTTCTTCATCCATTCACAAGTATTCAGGGCTTTCCCAGGTACATGGCCTTCTCAAACAGCAGCCTAGACCTTGTCCTCACAAATCCCTGGTTCTAGGACTGGATGGCAGAGCAGCGAGGGCTTCTGGAAGTTGCAGCCATGCATTGACTGCGAACACAGAGCAGAGAAATAAAACATGAAGGGATGACCCAGGATCTCTAGAAGAGAAGGTCATGGAAAGCTAGCATCCTTCACCCCAAATATAAAGAGCAGAGACACTTAAGGAAAGGGTTTCATGCAGAGACACAGCTTCAAGGGCACAGTGGGAATGGGGTTTGTGTTTCTCTCCTGCACCAAGGAGGATGGACGCACCCCCCTCTACACACCTGGGCTGTGATGAACACAATGTGCCCAGTAACTGATGAGTGTTTCCACTTTCCTTCCAGCCTTCTTTTAACCTACTGGAACTCAGCCACTACAGCCCAGTGAACTACTTAAATAAACAAACAAAAAATGACCCTGCGATTCTCTGCGGCAGAAGGGGGATTTTGCTGAGATTTCATTCATAATCAGAGACCCTTCCAGCCTTGTAGTTGTACAAAGTAAGCACCCTCATCCCCTCCATTCATATAGGTCGTGAGATTGTAAACTAATTCACTTAAGTGCTGGGGTGGGGGGAGCACACAACACAGACCTTAAAGGGAACAGGCCAGTAGGTCCCTTGTAACTCTGGAATGTCAACCAGGAAAACACAGGGTTCCACACGGAAGAAAGGTTGAATACATGCTCGTATCTCTGAACACCCAATGAATGATTCTCTTGATGTCTAGATGCTGGAGAAGGTTTATTCTACCTCCACACAGTGCTCTCTGTCAGACCTGGACGGGGGCTCCCTCCCCTTTGTATTGTGTCCCCCCATATTAGGATGTGAGCACCTAATAGTGGAATTCTTCACCTGACTCCACCCCTGAAGAGAGGCGGTGTATGCTGGGTAACAGCTCAAACTCTTGAGGATCTCACCATGAACATGGGGCACTGCCTGGCTAAGGAAGCCATGGGATCGTCACCACGGAGGGATGAGCACCTGGAAACCCTGGCTCCAGACCTCTGTCCCAGGTGACCCTGGGGACCTTTTCTCCAGGGTTGGTATTAGACTTCCTGTTAGGGCTGACAGGGAATAAGGCTGTCATGACATGTATAAAGCAGCCAGTCCGCTGTTATGACAGCCACATCTAAGCTGAGTCCTCTGGGCATCTCTTTCTGCTGAGACTCAGTGTGGATAGCAGAGCTGAATGGGTACCCAGACCATCAGCCTACTGCCCCTTGCGGACTTCTAAGAAGGTCCAGTTCAGTGAAATCTCACAGCTAGGCAAAGTCTTAACAGACTGCTGATTTGGGATGCCACACTGTCTCAAGGTCAGGTCTTTGTTCATATTAAAGGTTATCTTTATATTTATGAAAATGATCATTTATCTGTGTCCTTCAATAGGGAATCTGAGACACTGAGACCCAATGGCTGCCTCAATCCCTAGATCATAGGCAGCAGATTTAATGACACTCCAGATGCTATAGCTTCAGCAGTAACTCCTCCACCGCAGATGCCTCATTAGATGTCTATGAACCAGACAGAGATGGCTGAGGTCTGTGTTCACACTTTAGTGAGTTTTGTTCTAACCCCTTCCTTCACAAAGCCTGTGACACAGCCCTTGCTCCGAGGCACAAAAACCATAGCCAAGAGCCAGGCTCTGTTCCGTCACCTGATTGTCATTTTGACACTGAAACCTATAGGCTTGGCATCTCCAACAACCAGAGCCTGGAAATGAACAAAAGGATGAGGCTAACCCGTGAAAACCGAAGGCTCAGTGTAGCTTCGTCGAAGGGCAGATGCTGGGATAGCAGTGTAAAGCTTTCAAACATTTCATATCCATGAGGAGCAACTGAATTTATATGTTGGTGATCAGGGAGTGATATCTCCTCCCTTCCTACACCACTGTGGTGGGAACACTTTGTCAGTGGTGTGAAAAATGGAGAAACATTCTTGGCCAAAAGTACTAAGCCCCCTCCCACACAAACACACAAAAACCAACATAAAACAGAAGTTTGAAGGTGTTAAAAAGACCCTGGGGTGTGTATCAAATGCATACAGAATTCATGGAGAACAAAATTCAGAAGCCCAGCACACCCCAAAATCTGTAGAAGCTCTGAGTCCTGTGTTAAGCAGAGTGTGGTGTTTACAGGGAGCTGAACACATCCTACATTTGTCCCAGATATTTCTAATATCTAATACCAATACAGTCTAGACAATAGTCATGTGTGTGACCTGAGAATTGGTGGCAGTGGGTCAGACTGTCCGAGCAAACATAACGTGTTCCTGAACACTTTTGTTCTGCATCCTGTCTGCTTCCTTATCAACATGGACTCTCTCTAGCCCACTTCTGAAGCCTCTGATGTATATCATCATATCGTCACCCTGCATATGCACACAGACACATGGATACATTTACCATGTGCTGAGAGAGTTGCTATTAATAATTATGATGAGATTAAAGAACCCTCATTCTCCTTAGTCAAGCTACCAAAGTGGGTGGATTAAATGACATGTTGTGGTTGGTTATTCGGTTAATTCTGACATTGTAGAATAACACAAATGTGTTCGTCTGTTTCTGGCATAGTGTGCTCCCGACACAGCCATGTGCAGATCCATCAACTCGGGGTGGGGCTAACCCTGCCTTTTCTAAAATCATCCAGAGATGAATATGCATTTCCTTTTTTCCCTGCTCTTAGCTACTTTTCTTATTTCCAGGCACTTGGTATGGCCTGGTCCTGCTTTCTTCAACACTCTGGGTTTCTCTGCTCTTTTCTGAAGCTTCCCTGTTCCCTCTCCAGTGGGGTTGCTTGTCTGCCCTGCAGTGGTGCGCTGTGCTGACCTCCATGCCTGACTCATATATCTGGCTTCTCACTTCCCTGTCTCCATCTCCCTTTCCATTTGAATGCCCTGCTCTGTTTTCTTTCTGACACCAGTTTGCTTTTAAATTTTATTTCATGCGTGTGGGTGTTTTATCTGCATGTAAGTTGCATAGCTGCCTAGTACACATGCAGCTAAGAGGGGACCTTGTGGACACAAGAACTAGATTTATAGAGAGGGTTGTCGGCTGCCATGTGGGTTATGGGAATCAAACCTGGGTCTTCTAGAAGAGCAGCCAGTGCTCTTAACCACTGAGCCATCTCTCAGATACCTTTCTTTTTCTTTTTCTGACAGAGTCTTACTGTGTAGCCCTGGCTGCCCTTGAACTTGCACTGGAGACCAGGCCGACCTTAAACTCACTGAAGTGTGCCTGCCAGTCTGGCATTAGATCAGTGTATTACCACCTCAGGCAAGCCCCTGTGCTTGATTCCCAGCACTGAAAAGGGATTCAAAAGACAAAGAAATCTAATGGAAAACAGAAAACATGGCTACACCTTGGAATTATTGAGGCATTTGTTCAAATACATGATGCTTGAACCCCATTCATGAATTCTAATTTGTTTTAGAACGGAATGCAAGCATGGATAACTTTTAATCGTCTATTGGTGCTATAACTAGGCAACTGTCTAGTTGGAAAGACTTTAGAATCTCTGGTGACAGGTCACCGGCACACCTGTGAGGGCTTATCCATAGGGGTAGCCTCAGAGAATGTCTGGAGATGGTATCTTGATCACTTCTTACTATGGTGAGAAGACAGTGAGTACAACTGTCCCCTGGCCAGGATTTCCTGGACTATGCAGACAGAGAAAGCACACTGAGCGCCGTGGGCTGTGGAGGTGATGTGGACCAGCTACTTTTACAGTTTTTGATGGTTTCTGTGCAATGGTGAGTCCTTGCTCTGTAGGAGCTGACAAAGGCAGACGTTGCAGTAAAGGAAAGTGCTGCACCTGGCAAGCTTCAAGGACAGTGAGTGTCCTGGGACAGGTGACAGAGAAGATGTTACTGAGGAGTCCCTTGACCTGGGTTTTTACAGAGTATCCCAGGCCAAAAGTCCGGCTGGCCTGGACTCAAACTGGGCTTGGGACAAACCCAGCGACCACTGCAGAGGCAGTATAAAGTTCAGGGGTTCTTTTTATTTAATTAACATTTTAAAATGTATTTTACGTACCGAGCATAGTTCCCATCCCTCCTCTCCTCCTATCTCCCCCTTCCACTCCACCCCCACCTACCTCCTTCCCCATCCACTCCTCCTCTGGTCTCCATTCAGAAAGGGGCAAGTCTCCCATGGGCTTGAACAAAGCATGGCAGGTCAAGTTGAGGCAAGACAGAGCTCCTCCCCCTGAATTAAGACTGGTCCAGGTAATCCAGCATGGGGAGTAGGTTCTCAAAGGTCAACTAAGCACCAGGGACAGGTCATGATCTTACTGCTGGGAGTTTACAAACAGACCAAGCTACACAACTCTCACCCACATGTAAAGGATCTAGGTCGGTCCCATGCAGGCATCCTAACTGTTGGTCCAGAGTCCATGAGCTCCCAGGAGCTCAGGTCAGCTGTTTCTGTGGATTCTTCCAGTCATGACCTTGACCCCGCCCCCCTGGTTTGTACAATCCCTTCTCCCTCTCTTCAACAGGACTCACAGAGCTCGGCACAAGTGCTTGGCTGTGGGCCTCTGCATTTTATTCCATCCGTATCAGACGAATTCTATTTAGTATTATATAATAAAAGCCTGGCGTTAGATATTGGGGAAAAGCTGGAATGTCAGAGACAGGGAACAAACCACAGCTAATCTCACCCAGCCAGCTCCTCAGGGTAGATGCTATCTTCATGAGTCTTCATGTCTGGACGCAAGTCCAAGAAAGGAACCGCTTCCTTCTCCTGCCTTATATTTCTTTCCTTCCCCCTGGCTGTTTTACTTTCTGGTTCAACATTCTTAGAGCTAAGAATAAAGGTGGGTGTCATCACCACCTGGCTCTCTCCTCCACCTCCCAAGTGTTGGGGTGCCAGATGCTCCCACCACTGCATCCGAACTGCATTAACCAGCTTTTGTTTTTATTTTTACTAACTCTCGTTATAGGCATATCTTTCTTCATGGCTAGGCTCAAGACACACATTAGTGATGTATCACCGGAGGGATGCTGTGGCTTTTCAGTCTAGTGTGTAAGAGGCCCAGGATGTTGATGCTTCTCACTGCTGTCATGGTAACTTGGAGAGAGGGAGGTACTAGAGATCCTCCGGCTCTGCCAGAAGAATCAGAATATGTATTGGAGCAATGACTTTGCAGGGCTGAAAAGCTGACAAAAGTTTTGCAACTTCTGGCAGAAGGAGGCAGTAGGTGGAGGGGGTTACATGGGGGAGGTGGTGGCTCATGGTCACTTCAGGAATTAGCTTTCCTCAGCGTCTGTGATATAGACCCCACTGTGTTAGTGTCAGAGAAGGAGCAAAATGTCACCATTAATTTCCCAGTACACAAAGGTGGTTATCCATGCTTCAGAAGAACAAAAATTCCACCAGTAGCAAAATGTATGATATGCCTGCCATATATGTAATACAGGTCTACTACTCCAAGGCCAGGAAATATTTCTGCAGATGGCATGAACTTGTCTGTAGAGGGTCCTAAGGATTTCACAAGACGTCAAGCTGATGAGAAAAATCTGCAAAAACACAACAAAATGGACATGCACTAATGAGTTGTGTTTCTCTGCAATGATATTAACCATGAAAGTAGCATGGTGGTCAACTACATGGAGCTTGAGGGAACAGAACAGATTTAGAATCTTTGTAAATGGACAAAATGCAGGCTTAGCCTTTAGGGAACCTCGGCATTGGCTCCAGACACCTTAAGACCAAGTTCTCAGCACAAAGGAGATTTATTTGCTCCAGAGGGACAGAAGCCAGGGAATAAGAGACACAGGTGGAAGATCGATGATAAGAAGTGGAAGGGAACAAGGGAGAGCGAACAGGGGTGTTTGTCCCAGAGGGAATGAAAGGACCATCTATGGATAGAGAGGAGACAGACATGGCCCATAATAAAAGGGCAGTTTACAAAGGTAAAGGGGAAATCCCCACGTTAGGATGAGGTGTTTAATTTTAATTGAACATGTTAATTAGGTAAACCAAAGGGGGCTTTTGATTTTTGGGCTCTAATACTTTGATAGCTGGACCTTGGTAGTCAACCTTGGGAGGAAGAAGTGGTCAAATGACCAAAGCTAGCCTTGGTGGCTAGCTTTAGCAATGTAATCTGTTTTTAGCAAGGCAGAGGGAATGGAAGAGCAGGACAAGGCCTGTCAGAGCCACATTTTCCACACTCAGGCTCGTTAGAGTCCCTTCATACTCAACTAGACGAGTGTGCTTGATGCCAATGAACTCTTTGCTTCAAAATGGCTCAAATGGTCATGTGGTGATATTGTATATTTAATAAAATCAGCCTGGAATATCAGAGAACAGAATCACCCACAGTCAAGCCATGAAGGTCAGAGAGTGGTCACTCACACCTTTAATCCCATCACTCAGGAGACAGAGACGCTTTGAGCTGCCACCAGATGTAATGGAACACAGGTCAGCCACAAGCCATGTGGCAAAATATAGATGAATAGAAATGGGTTAAGATATAAGAGCTAGCCAGCAATAAGCCCGAGCCATGGGCTGAACAATCTGTAATTAATATAAACCTTTGTGTAATTATTGGGATTAAGCAGCCGCAGGCAGTCCGGACCTCAGGGCTAGGCTGGGCCGGAAACTTCTTACTGTGTGGTCGTTCTTATAAATGTATTTTACCACACCAGGAACTGTGAAGACAAAGAAGGAACATGGACAAGATCTCACTGTAAAGGCTAGCCTAGGGCAGGAGGTTCAGCCAACTCCTTCCCCTCACCTATGGATTTATATATACGGATGAAAGAAATCTGCAGACCGGAATTGTTCAAAGGCATGTTACATGTGAAACGTGTTCTTTCCAATATCCCATCAGTATTACAACTTCATGTGGATGACCGGTGTCTAGGCAGCATTGGCATTTGATAGGAGAAAAGAATTTATGCATGTGAGAGGGAGTGTTTAGCTCCGTGCAATCACTGTGCCATTTTAAGAGGGGATTCTGAACATCTGCAGCTTTTGGTATAGGAAATGCCTGAACTCTGTTCCCACAGATCCTGAGGTAGGGTCTGTTTTAGATCCACAACCTATGCCTTTCTTAACCTCTTGGAAATTCTGACCCTCATATTGAATTTGGTATCTAACAGATGTCTTTATTTATTTATTTTTTTATGGTTTTACGAGACAGGGTCTCTCTGTGCAGCCCTAGCTGTTCTGGAACTCACTTTGTGAACCAGGCTACAATCGATTCACAGAGATCTACCTGCCTCTGCCTCCCAACTGCTGAATTAAAGGGATGAGTCACCACCACTGGGTCTCTGATGTTTTAAATCATCACTTTACTATGTAACTGGACTGGAATGACATTCCTCCTGTGTAACCAGAAATTTCTCAGTCCTGCCCTGAGGAACTGCAGCCACTTATAAAATAATTACTCAGAGGCTTATATTAATTATAAACTGTTCGGTCTATGGTTCCGGTCTATTACTAATTAGCTCTTTCATCTTAAATTAACCCATTTCTATTAATTTATGTATTGCTACGTCTCACGGTTTTACATGTGTTCCATTACATCTTGCTCCCCTGGCAGCTCTCAGTATCTGCCTGATTCTGCCCTTCTTCTGTATCTCTGCTTGGATTTCCCACCTGCCTCTAAGCTGCCTTCAGTAGGTCAAAACAGCTTTATTATCCAGTGGTAGAAACACATATTCACAGCGTACAGAAAGACCATCCCACAGCACTCCTGACTTATGTTTTATTTGGGGATTGCAGGTATATGTCACCATGCTGGCTGTCTCTGTGTCTGCACTGACAATCTTCTCCCTAGAACCTTGCCCACAGATGAGAGAGAAACTCCCCATCTGCAGTGAAGGAAGAGAGGAGAGATCACACACTGATCAGGAACAAGTAGACGGGGTAACTCTTCTTGGAACTGAAGGGGTTGGAGACTGAACATAGATACTCCCCTGCATCCTCCAGCCTGAGGGGTGCTATGGTGAGCCTATGCTTTTCAGGGGACAGCATCATCCTCCCGTTGATATCCAGGGGCTTGTTATTGAAGGTCCAACCGATGTCCACTCCAGTGTCAGGTGACACACAGGTGAGAATTGCAGAATTGTGTCTTTTCTCTTTCGTGTGGTTGAGTTGGATGATGGGCTGTGTCACAATCTCTGTGAAGTAACAGAAAAGACCAAATGACAGATTCAGCTACAGAGATCTCAGCCAGCCCCTCTCTGCTCCACAGCCACCCAATAAGGCCTGTTCAATGGGGAATCCAGGGCCCAGACTACAGCAAGACATCTATGCTTCTGATCAGCCACCCATCTATTGAGGTGATACCACCCTCTCAGCCTGTGTAACCCTGATTCGGCCACTGTGTCTCCTGGGTTTCTGTTTCCCTGTAATAGGACACATGTTCATAATTGCCATGTCTGTGAGTTATTAACCTTAAATAAGAACCTAACCTTGGGATGAGGGAGCTACCCAAGTCAGGCGAATCTATTTATATTTGTCTAGCTATAAGATTTCTCTGGGATGTACCCCAGATGATAAGCAGTTGCCATGGATACCTGCAAACCTGTAAGATCTACTTGTTGATGCCCTGGGCATCTGTCCATCTCTACTTTCCATGCTGTTCTCAGGGAACTCAGCTTAGATATGGCTGTCATGGCAGCGAGCTAACTGCTTACACATGCCACCTGGAGTGAAGTCTGGGACAGAGCTCTGGAGCTGGGGCTTCCTGGTGCTTACATCTGTGTGAGGATCCCATGTTTTCCACAGCCATGCCCTGTCTGAGTCTCTCAGCCTTCATCTCGGGGTCATGTTCATAATGACAGTTCCAAGAGCATTGACTGAGTCTAATGTCCTTAGCTGAGTTCCCCACCGGGCATCTTTCCTGCTGCAGGATGGATTTGGATGATGGATTTTGATCTATTGCACTTTAACTACTCCATGTGTGTCCTGCACTAAATGCTCAAACCCCAGTGAGGGGACAGAGGCAGCAGGGAGGTGGGCACAGGGCAGCCCTGACACTCCTGTGTGGAATGGTCTCCATCCAGCATCCACAGGTCACAGAGTCACTTACTGTACACTTGGAGGTGGACATGTGTTATTTCGCATTGGTAATATGTTCCAAAGGTTTCGAGGGTGTAGATTCCTGTGTATTCTTGAGTGACGTTCTGGAGCAGCAGGGATCCATTGGTGTACACCTTCTCTCTACCACTGTATTTACGCCCCCATTTAAGTGATTGAGAAGCTGTTTCATAATGTGCAATTTTAAATTCTTCAAATGCACGTTTCCCTTTGTACCAGAAGAAGGCCTGCAACTTCTCTGCCTGATTATCAACACGTAGAAGAACATTTCCCCCTTCAGGAAGAGAGGGTGGTATCACCTCAATAGATGGGTGGGCCATGGTGTTTGAGGTCCAGCAGGCTAAAAAGGAGGCTGTAAGGAAAGCGAGAACACCCATCAATATTGGGCTCGTGTGTCTTACAGATGTGAGTGGTGATATATTTTATATTTAATAAAATCAGCCTGGATTATCAGAAGACAGAATCACCTACAGTCAAGCATTGAGGGTCAGAGAGTGGTAACTCATGCCTTTAATCCCAGCAGGGAATGACTAAGTGGAGACCCAGGGCTTTAAGTCACTCAGGAGACAGGGATATTTCTGTGTTTCTGTGAGTTCAAGGTCTAACTACGAAACAGTAGTAGCTCACACCTTTAATCCTAACTCTAGGATTATGATGAAGAGTTGAACCCAGAAATGAAACAACTGGCCGGAGAAGATATTTAAGGCAGGTGTAGGCAGACATCGAGGTATTCTGTAGAAGTGAGGAGTCAAGCTGAGGACTCTTGAAGACAGCTTTTACCTTGAGAAGTTGGCTGGGTGAGAACTGACTGTGGTCTGTTTCCTCTTGCTGATATTGCAGGCTGATTTTATTAAATAGAAAATATGTCACCACAGATGTGTGCTCATCACTCAGCCTTGGTGTGTGGGTTGGGATGCACCCACCCTACTTGATACAAGGAAGCAACATAAACCTCATTCCCACAATGCCTTGGAAGCGGTGTCCTCTGCACGGAACTCTTTCCTCAAGTGTTTCCATGGGTTCCCCTTTATTGTCTTCACATCTCTGCTCACTCTGGGGGACGGAAGGTGCCTACTGTGACCTCCTGAGGAGACCCCAGATCATACATTCCTCATTTTCTTGCTCTATTTCCTTTGTGTTTGTAGTCAAATTCTGACTGAACCTTCTCGAAGCCCTTGTTCCCCTGTCTTCCTCTCCATTAGAGTGATGGGCCTGTTGGGCCTGGGGAAATGGCTCAGTGAGTAAGAACACTGGTTGCTCTTACTGGGGACCCAAGTTCAATCCCCAGCACCCATTTGGCTTTTCACATCTCTATAACTCCGGTCCCATGGGATCCAATGCCTACTTCTGACCTCCTCCAGCAGGTCCTGGCACAGACATTCAGGCAAAAGATTATATGCAAAATAAATAGATAGATAGATAGATAGATAGATAGATAGATAGATAGATAGATAACACCTCTGAACAAAGGTTCTGTAAACTCTATTCTTTGTGGGAGGCCAAGTACCTGGGAAAATCTTGGATACCCGTGGATGACTGGATGAAGAAATGAATGTTGCCAGGGCCTGGTGACCCAGTTTTGTAGCTAATGAGAGTGTTTAATACCATGGGTTAATTTATATTTTTTTCCATTTATTTATATATTTTCTCTATGGGGAGAGGGGAGGGAAGAAGGGTGGGAGGAAGGGAAGTGGGGAGGGAGAGTAACTTTCACAAAGCCTAATGGCAGTTCCATACCAGGTTCATTACTTGGCGGTGGTCACCCTACAAAGTGGGAGAAACTGAGGTCTCCTGGCAGGAGAAAATGAAGCCAACTTTGCCTTTTTCTCCAGGGAGAAGGATGCTTCATGTGAGCCAGTCCACACAGGGCAGATAAAGAATATTCAGACAGGAGACATGGGAGCCGAGGAAGAGACCATGGACTTCTTGGCTTATAATGGGGTCACCTCTCTGGTAGCCATCTGGATCTTTACATCCATAGGGCTCTGCTGAACTCAGATAGCTGAGCCAGTTCGTCAAAAACTGACCAACAGGCTCCCAAACACCTGGACAACATTGTCCTGATGTTACAGCGCTGTTACCAGCCACTCACCCAGCAATCTGCAGCCTACTGAGCAACACAAAATGCCATCCAGCTTGTAGAAGCCAGAGAAGTTTGTGTCTAAGCCTCCATGGCCCCCTTCTGGTGAAAGTACCCAAGCTGTCCTTCCTCCACATGGCCCATGTCTTCTAGTTTCCTTTCCATTGAGTCCTAACACACTTAACACACTCCCTTTCTTTTCCAAATGGTGTTGTAAGCCCCTCGAGGTACATGTGGCCAGGCCCTCTCTCCCAAGGGTCTCTAATTACCATGTTCCACTCATAGAACATTCTAACTGCCCTAACAGCTGGACCCTGACCCGATCCTACAGGGTAAAAAGCCCAGTCTCTAGACAAAAATATCCCACCAGTATCCACCCTGGAAAGTTTACTCTAAACAGTTCCACCTTCTTCCCAAGAAACTCTATATAAGCCCTTTATCCTGTTCACTATGCTGCTGTTTTTCTACTGAGCAGAGGCAGCCGCTTTCTTGGGTTTTTCCCCCTCCCCCCCAAAATTTTCTTGTGTGAGGTTTGTTGTGCAGTATGACTTTGTGGTATTCCTCGGCTCCCAGCTGCCAGGATACCTTTTCATCCATGCTGTAATGCTTAGAGGTGTGATCTTTTCCATGCCATACTCTGCTACACATCCTGTAGCACTCTATACATCTTGTGGCCCCAAGGAAAGATCTTTACTTATACCCACTATTACATATCAGACCTTTACACTGTTGAGAAGAAAATATAACTCTCATACCACAGGGGAGAAGAAAGAAACTGACCATAAGCTGGAAACACAGATTTAGATTTGCTTCAAATTCCATGTTGTGGGGTAGCAGCCGTTTCATGAGCATTTTTATAGCAACGTAACAAAGAAAATCTTAAATGGAGGTCTTTCCCAATGGCAGTAAGTTTTTATAACAAAGCGAAGGGAATCACAGATGCAGGACTCAGATGCTCTCCAGTGGCTTGTAGCCTTTGGTTGGTAAAACCCGAGGTTTTTTTAGTCCCCGGATGTTGCCCAGGTGGGTAAGAAAAAAAATGCTTAGGGAGCTAAGGATAGCCCAACATACATAGACTGCAATTAGACTGGGGACCTGTAATATTCCAACCTTTCCCATTCACAGTAGTTCTAGTCAATACCTCGGGCTTTGTAGACACAGCTTTCTTCCAGGAACTTCCTTTCACAACATGCCCTTTGCCCAAGCTTCACATTTGTGCACAGAGAATCCATTTTATAATACAATGTCCCTCTTGGCTACAGGGTTCTAGGAACCGATGTAGAGGAAGCTGGCTGGTGGGCAGTGTATCAGTCATCAGGAGAGAGGAATAGTTGGTAAAGTCATTAAGAAACACATCCTGGGTCCGTCAAAACTGTTAGTTCTCAGGATCCCAGTCTTATTTCTTGTTCTTTTCCTTTCTTTATTTTTTTTTCTTTTTTTCATCTGTTTTTGTTTTTCTAGACAGGGTGTCTCTGTGTAGCCCAGGCTGTCCTGGAACTTACTCTGTAGACCAGGCTGGCCTTGAACTCAGATCTCCCTGCCTCTGCTTCCTGAGTGCTGGGATTAAAGATGTGCACCATCCCCATCTGGCTCTCCTTTTTTTTCTTCATTTTCCTTTTTGTATTCTCTCTCTCACAGAACTTTTCCATGGAATGTGGTGAAATCAGTACGAAAGTATCTCTTACAATTCTATGAGACTATAACTTATGTTAGAACCTCACAACTAAGGTATTAACACATATTAAGATTTATCTCAACTTGTGGGTTGCTACCACCTCGGGGAGTGCCTGTCAGGTATCCTACATAACGATTCATAAAGCAATATGCAGGTATGAAGTCACAATGAAATAATTGCAAAATTGCAGTTATGAAGTAGCAATGAAATAATCTTCTGATTGGAAGATCCCCACCACACGAGGAACCGCCTGAAAGGGTCACAGCCTTGGGAAGGTTGAGAACAGCTGCTTAAGACTGATATCCTGCTGTGTACTCAGCTCTTTGTTTCAACCTGCTTTTAAGAGAAAACAATGTAACAACCAATCTCATGTGCCTTGGATTTCCCAACCTAAGCTAAGGCGTAACTGGAATCTTAAATTATACACACTTCATGCCCTGGCCTAGGAGTAACACACCTGTGTCTGTAAGGATGAAATGATTGTTATTCGCTGAAAACATCAAATAGCTTGAGCAACCTTATAGACTATAAAAATCCACCATAAAGAGCATGGATAGAGTGATTTTTTTGCAGTGGATGCTTAGTTTTCTAAGTACCTTATAAATAAATCAGAGCAAATAACTTAATCCCTTGTAAACTTCTGCTAAAGACTTCTGTAAAATGTCCCTCAGTCTTTCCATGTTTGATGCTTTCTGTTCTGTTCAATAATTGAGAGAGCAGAGGTCTTTGTTCCAGACAGACAGATTCTCAAGACAGATAAGATAGACAGCATTCAGGCAGCCAGGGGACACAAATTCAGACATACAACAGAGAGGTTACAAGCAGGCCAGGAATCATCATCTATAGAGGGACGAAAGAAAGCAGGACAGAAGGTAAGCCTCTGATTTGAGTCTTACTCAAATTAAACAGGAAGTCTCTGGTTTCTTTGAGAGGCACTGATGAATGTTGGTGACTCTGAGTGTAACAGTCTCAGTAGAGCAGGTTACTATATTTCAAATTAAGGTACTGAAGAACACCTTTTGGCCCTAAGGGAATAATGATAACAGACGGAAGGAAGAACCAAAATTTGCATAACTTAAAACAAAAGTCTAGATCGATTATACGATTCTCCTGTATTTCCAGTTTTGAGGATGCTAGGATAAATCCATTCCATTTTGGAGTATTTAAGCAAACCTACCATCATTTTATGATAGTTTCCCCTTTTTCCAGTGTGACCTTACAGCTGTAAACATAATGATGGATGAGCAGGAGTGCCCCGAGAATGTCAGACCTGAGGGACAGAGGCGCAGCTCCGCCTTGTCATCAACAGCCACCTGAGTTTTGAGAACCAGGATTGAGGTCAAACCAAGCTTCACAGCTTCCATGCTAAAGGCAGTGTTTGGACTGGCTAGAGGAATAAAGATATTTTCAGCTTACGGTGTGGTGTGTGTGTGTGTGTGTGTGTGTGTGTGTGTGTGTGTGTAGCAGACATGGTTGGACACCACAGATACAAAAAAGAAAAAGAGCAGTCTGTGGTTGGTCAGCCTGCAGGCCTCCTGAGAACAAGCGCTCTTTGCACGTGGGACATTTTGGCACAGCCTGGACTCTCCATTTTGCTTTATCTTTAAATGAGCCATGATGTTTTATACTGAATTTTGCTGTTTGGAGATTCAGAGAGAAGAAGGCTTTGTCAGAAAAAGAGGAGAACAAGGTGGTAGCCTGGGAATCTAAATACTGGTATGACACCCACCCACCCACTTTTAAAAATTGATTTTACATTTATTTTTAGTATCTCCTCCCATGTAGTCTACACAGTTCTTGCTAATTTGGGAATTGCCAATTTCATAATTTAATTTTATTTTTCTTTCCGAGACAGGGTTTCAGGCTGGCCTTGAACTCACATAGATCCACTGCCTCTGACTCTCTAGTGCTGGGATCAAAAGGATTGGGGCACCATCTCCTGTTGTAATTTCTTTTTACGTTATTTACACTGTATCAAAAGTGGGTTGCCTATTTGTTACTTTTTGAACATTTTTAATTGCCAAATGACTGTTAGCTAATTGCATTAAACCAGTCAGTTTAGATGTGATCATTGAGTTGGAGGGACTTTAGTTTTGCTATTTTTTCTTTATTCTCCCAAAGTCCTGTATCACATACTGTTTTAAAAGCTCCCTGACCCTCCAGTATCCTCCACAAACACACCCCTTCTTCCTGATACTCTTTCTACAATGTTCTCTTGCCTAGAAACCCCAAGTGACTCCAATATGCAGCGACAAGGTCCTGATCCCCCTTCCACACCCTTGAATGATTCCAATCCACAGAGCCTGCACCTGCCATTTGCTATCGGCCCGTGTATTCTACCTCCACCCATCTCTGGTAGGAAGTACACCCCATGAGCTTGGTGACCCCTCTCTGGACCCACTAGCCAGTGTTCAGAAAAAAAATATAGCATATAATGCTGATGGACACTGAATAAAGTATAATCTGGCATTGCCCCCAACACTTCCGGTTCCCTGGAGCTTCCTTGGGCACAGTCTCTGTCCCTCCTTGTACCCTTCCCTTTGGGATTCCAGCAGAGAGTGAGTCTCTTTTCAGGGCTCTTCCCCTCTGAGGTCCCGTCCACTCTCAGGACCTGTCTTACCTGCCAGCAGGAGCCCTTTGCAGAAAAGTTGAGAAGGGGGCGCCATGATCCCTGTGTCTGCTTGCCTCACCCTGGCTCTGTCTGCCTCCCACCTCTGTTCTTATTCCTTTGCTTCTGGGCCACGGGAGTCCCTCCCAGAGTCACAAGGCTGTGGATCATATTGTGTCTCACCCTGCCTACTGCTGCTCCAGGTCCCTTCCAGGCCCCCTCCCTCCTTCCTTCCCTCCCTCTCTCCCTTACACACACACACACATACACACACACACACACACACAGAGCTTAAAGTATTTTTTAGTGAGTTGAAATTTCTCACTCCACAATTGATAGATTAAATCCCACAGACATAATTATACTTCTGGAAGTTGAAGTCCCAAATGGGTCACTAGTCCTGAAATCAAGGCACCTGCAGGATTGAAAAAAAAATTGTCATAGAGGCTGAGGGCTGAAACCACATCTCCAAGATGTAACTACTGGAGATATCTTCAAATCTTTGTTTTATTGGTTTGTGTTTTGGTTGTTCTTCTGCTTGATACAGGGTCCCATTGTATATCCCTGGCTGGCCTGGAACTCACTGTGTAGACGAGGCTGGACTCGGACTCAGAGATCTGCTTGCCTCTGTCTCCCAAGTGCTGGGATAAAGGCGTGTGCCACTATTTCCTGGCATTTGCTTTGTTTTTGTTGTTTTGAATGAATTTTTGTTGGGTGTTTTGGTTTGTATTTCTGGGATTGAGGGATGGAGTTTCTTTGAGTGTGTGGATGGGACTTCACAGTGTGCGGTTCCGGCTGGTTTGGGACTCTCTATGTAGTCCAGACTGGTCTCAAACGCTTAAGGATCCCCACGTATCTGCTTGACGCTCTGTCTAAGTGATATCCGTTACTGGGATGAACACATTGACCAAACCCTACCTGGTGGAGGAAAGGGTTTATCTCAGCCTACAGTTTACAGCCCATCATCCAGGGAAGACAAGACAGGAACTGAAGCAGAGTTCATGCTGGCTTACTTCCAGGTTTATGTTCATCAACCTTTCTTAAATAGTCTAGGCTCAACTGTGCGAGTTTCGCCGGTAGATGAGGGTGGAGGGAGAGCCGGTCCAGCCAGCCATTCCATGGGGCTGAGCTGGATGGTGAGTGTCCAGCCAGCCCAGACTTCCCCTAGCCAGCAGGGAGAAGCACACTGGGTCGGGAGACTTGTCAAAGCAGGATCTCACATTATTGCATCAGGCAGGGGAATTATATAGGCTCAGTAAATGGAGAGGCAGGAGTCTTGGGTGAGGGGAAGATATATAGGGATTTGGTGTCAATGAGATTGTGTGATGACAGTGGTAATTAGGTAGAGGTGGCCTTTGGATGGGCTATGCTGAGTCACTTGTATGTGGAAGTCATGGCCAGAGACAGGTCGCCAAACTCGAGCCAGGCTCCGGAAGTTACACCAGGCCCCAGGATCATTATTAGAGGCCTACAGAGAGGCCCAACACAACTGCCTATAAATGATAGGTCCACAGTGGGCTGGGCTCTTTCACGATAATCAAGACAATGCTCTACAGACATGCCCACTGGTCAGTCTAATAGAATCTCATCCTGGGGCTGTCGAGTCAACAATGGAAATATTCGCCATCACAAGTTGATCCCTTGTAAATTGGACACCTAGACACGTCACTGCTAAATCATAGACTTCCCCTCTTGTTTGCCCCCAGGTCATGCTAATACATTTATAGTATCAAATACAGTACAGCTTAAGAAGTCTCAGTCTTTTAAAAAAATATGTCATCACTTAAAAGTTCTGTATCTCAGGGCGGAAGAGATGGCTCAGCAGTTAAGAACACTGGCTGTTCTTCCAGAGGACCCTGGTTCAAATCCCAGCACCCACATGGCAGCTCACAGTTGTCTGTGACTGCAGTTCTAGTAGATCCAAGACTTTCACACACAGATGTACAGGCAGGCAAAATACTAATTCAAATACACACATGCACACACACACACGCGCGCAAATTTAAAGAATTCTATATCTTATTTCATTATCTTAACTTTGGGCACTTTTAGAATTTAAAAAAAAGTTATTAATTCTATTCCAAGAGAGAAAACCAAAGCTTGGAGAGATGGCTCATTGGTTTAGAGCATTGGCTGTTTTTCCAGGAGACCTGAGTTCAATTCACAGCAACCACAGGGTGGCTCAGAATCAGCTGTAATGAGATCTGGCATCCTCTTCTGGCCTGAAGGCAGAACATTATATACATAATAAATAGTCTTTAAAAAATAACACTTTAAAACATGTCTGCAGATGGCATAAAGTTCTCTGTAGAGAACCCTAAACATCCTGCAGGTTTATCAGAACAATGAGCAAACACTGCAAAAACAATATAAGGACAGACTGGGATGAGTTGTGTTTCCTGCGCTGATTTTTAACCATGAACATTAGATTTGTTTTGTCACATGCGTGGGGTCAGAAGTAGTATGGTCGTTACCCAGGGCTGTAGTGAATGGCAAGAGTTTAAATGGATTTGGAAATGGACAATAGTGGATGTGAGGATTTGACTAGAATGCCCCTCCCAGACTCAAGTGTTTGAATGCTTGACCCATAAAAGTGGTACTATTAAGAGGTGTGGCCTTGTTGGAGTAGGTGTCCCATTGTTGGAGGAAGTGTGACAAGGTGGAGACTGACTTTGAGGTCACATGTGCTTAGGCTGTTTCTAGTGTGTCACACGGTCTCATCTTGCTTCCTGCGGATCAAGATGTAAGACTCTCAGGTCCTTCTCCAGCACCATGTCTGCCTGCACACAGCATGCTTCCCGCCTTGATGATAATGGACCAAACATCTGAACTGTAAGCCAGCCCCAATTACATGCTTTCCTTTATCGCCATGGCTGTGGTGCCTCTACACCGAAATAGAAACCCTAACTAAGACAGTGACATACACACAACAATATGAAAGTGCTTTGTGCCACTCAGTTGTGATTGTCAAAGTAGCACACATAATAAATCCTACAAGTAATATCTGTGGGCCTTGAATCATCATTTATAAAGTAGTAAGTTTGAACACATTAAAAAAGTAAGTCTTAGCTGGATATAGTGAAGCCTGCCTTTAATCTAAGCAACTTGGAGGCAGAGACAGGCACATCTCTGTGAACTAAAGATTAGCATGGTCTACAGAGTGAATTCTGGGACAACCAGGACTATCTAATGAGACCCTGTCTCAAAAACAAAGAAACAAATAAATTAATGTAATTTAACACACCAGAAACTGTTAAGACAAAGTAGTCTCTTGTGCAAGGTCACACTGGAAAAAAATGCCAGACTCAGGATAAGAAATTCAGTATGTGGGTCCTTTATGTCCAGAAATTTTACATTTATGCAGCAAATGATCTATAGATCAGAACTGTCCAAAAACATATATCCACAGCGAAACACACCTAGTCTGATCCCCTGTCTTTTATCACAACTTCATATGGATAAATGAGGTCTAGGCTTCGTAGGTATTGGGCATCAGGAATGGTCTGAGGTTCCAGAGAAGGTGTGTTTAGGTCCATGTAAACACCGCAGCATTTTATCAGGAACCCTGAGCAACTTTTGGTGAGTGTGAGACACCTGACAGATCCCTCTGGATCCTGAGAGATGGATCCCTACAGGATTCAGAACCTGAGCACTACATAACCTTTTCACAATTCTGCTCTTTTTTTTTTTTTTTTTTTAAAAAAAAAGGTTTTATTTATTTTTATTTTATATACAGTGGTGTTTTGCCATGAGTGTTGGAGCCCCTGAAGCTAGAGTTACAGACACTTGTGAGTTGTCATGTAGGGTGCTGGGAATTGAACTCCGGTCTTCTAGAAGAGCAGCCAGTGCTCTTAACCACTGAGCCATCTCTCCAGCTCCCATAATTCTGTTCTTATACTGAGATCTTTTTAAATTTCATTGTCTCACTATGTAACCAGACTGGACTCGTACTTAGGTTCCTGATTTGTGTTTTATTTGGGAATGTTTATGTCTCCATGACAGCTGTCTGTGTCTGCAGTGATGACTTTCTCCTATATTGTTTATACGCTTTGCACACTAGGGACATAAAAACCTCAGAGCTCTGGTCTAGGAAGAGAGAAGCTGTTAACCGTAAGCTAGCACAAATAACAGTGCACTAGATTTCCTGGAACTGACGGAGTTGGAGGCTTGACACTGATAGATCCCTGCATCTGTTCTCCAGACAGGATATATAGTGAGCGTTTGCTTTTCAGGTGAGAGTGTGGCCCTCTCAGTTAAATTGAGAGGCTTGTTGTTGAAGAGCCAGGTGATTTCTATTCCCGTGTCGGGTGTCACACAGGTGAAAACTGAGGCACTCCTGCGTCTTGTAATTTGAGTGTGGTTGAGTTGGATGATGGGCTGTGTCACAATCTCTGTGAAGTAACAGAAAAGACCAAATGACAGATTCAGCTACAGAGATCTCAGCCAGCCAGCCCCTCTCTGCTCCACAGCCACCCAATAAGGCCTGTTCAATGGGGAATCCAGGGCCCAGGCTGCAGCAAGACATCTGTGCTTCTGATCAGCCACCCACAGCCTGTGTAACCCTGATTTGGCCACTGTGTTTCCTGGGTTTCTGTTTCCCTATAATAGGACACATGTTCATAATCGCCATGTCTGTGAGTTATTAACCTTAAAGAAGAACCTGGCCTTGGGATGAGGGAGCTACCCAAGTCAGGCGAATCTATTTATATTTGTCTAGCTATAAGATTTCTCTGGGATGTACCCCAGATGATAAGCAGTTGCCATGGATACCTGCAAACCTGTAAGATCTACTTGTTGATGCCCTGGGCATCTGTCCATCTCTACTTTCCATGCTGTTCTCAGGGAACCCAGCTTAGATATGGCTGTCATGGCAGCGAGCTAACTGCTTACACATGCCACCTGGAGTGAAGTCTGGGACAGAGCTCTGGAGCTGGGGCTTCCTGGTGCTTACATCTGTGTGAGGATCCCATGTTTTCCACAGCCATGCCCTGTCTGAGTCTCTCAGCCTTCATCTCGGGGTCATGTTCATAATGACAGTTCCAAGAGCATTGACTGAGTCTAATGTCCTTAGCTGAGTTCCCCACCGGGCATCTTCCCTGATGCAGGATGGATTTGGATGATGGATTTTGATCTATTGCACTTTAACTACTCCGTGTGTGTCCTGCACTAAATGCTCAAACCCCAGTGAGGGGACAGAGGCAGCGGGGAGGTGGGCACAGGGCAGCCCTGACACTCCTGTGTGGAATGGTCTCCATCCAGCACCCACAGGTCACAGAGTCACTTACTGTACACTTGGAGGTGGACATATGTTGTTTCGTATATATCATGTGTTCCAGCGGTTTCTAAAGTGTAGATCCCCGCATCTTCCTGGCTGACATCCCGGAGCATCATGGATCCGTCCTTATATATCTCTTCCCTCCCAGTGATTTTATCTCCAAATACAAGTAAATCTTTTTTCCATTCATAATGGGCAATTTTACGATCTTCGTCTGCATCCTTTCCTTTGTACCAGCTAAAGGAGAGAAGGTCATTTGCCTGAAGAGGAATATAAAGAAGGACCTTTGCCCCTTCAGCAGCAGAGAACCGCATTTCTTTGGTAATGCTGACTGCCGTGGTCGGTGAGTTCCAGCAGATTAAAAGTGAGGCTGGGAAAGAGAAATGTCCATCAGTATTGGGTCCACCGTGTCCTGAGCAGGTTGAGTGAAGACTCCTAAGGGGAAGCATCTCTCAGCTTCTGTGTGTGCACGTGGGTGTGCTACACGCTCAGTGCAGGAAGCCCATTTCCTCAGTGCCTGGAGCTGTGTTCTCTGTATGGAACTCTCTCCTCAAGGTCTGCATGGCTCCCTGCTCCCTGCCCTCTGTTCTCTGCTTACACTCAAGAGTGTATTTGGGGCTGGGGATGCCTTTCCTGACCTCCTCCTTTTCTTTCCCGTCTTCTTCCTCTGGTCCCTCAGTGTTTGCAGTCGACCCCTGGCCGCACCCTTTAGAAGTTCTGGCTGCTACCAGTGCACTAGAACCAGGGTTTTGTGAGGACAGGGGTTGGACTGCCAGGGAGGCCCAGTGCTAGGGACAGGCTCCAAATGAATGGATGTGTCCAGAGACCTGGGTGACCATGGGCTTATTTACCACATTCTCAGTTGGAGCTAATGAGAGGGTTTTTTTTATTCAAGACAAGGTTTCTCTGTGTTGTCTTGGCTATCCTTGAACTCTGTCTGTAGACCAGGCTGGCCTCAAACTCAGAGATCCTCAGGAGAGCTGGGATTAAAGGCGTGCACCACCACCACCCCACTAGCTAATTGTAGTTTTAATACCTGAGTTTGAGTTTTAAAAAATAATGCTTGTGATTTGGTGAGAATGAGAAAATTTCACTAAGTCTAATCCACAGGGAGCAGCCAATTTACAAAATGGTGGGTTCTCAGCCCGCCCGATTCAGATCAAATCAGGATTCCCGGCTGCAGTGAAAAAGCAAGTCCAGGACTACTTGGGTATTTAAGACATTTTCTTGTAGGAAGAAGCATGGGGCAGGGCAGCTGCTCAAAGGCCTTATGAATGAAGCCCTCCTGAGGAAAAGCATTCTTTACACATGAGGCTTTTAAATAGAGTGTGAGGGTCTTTCTTTGTTTTTATCTTCCGTCTTAAACAAGCCATAACTGTTTCCCTTGCTATAGAATTTTGCTGTTAGGGGAAACAGAATGAAGAAAAGGCGCTGAGACAGGAGGAACATGGAAGGAGAATGAGAACTTCTGTCACCTAATTCCTTTATCTCCGTCCAGCTTGTAGAAGCCACATGGGTCAGGGACCAAGAGTGTTCCTCATCCTCTCCCTCACCATCTGTGTGTGAATGCGTGTGTGAGTGTGTGTGTGTGCATGCATGCATATGTGTGTGTGTGTGCATGCGTGTGTGTGTGTGTGTGTGTGTGCGTGCATGCATGAGTGTGTGTGTGTGTGTGCCAACACTGCTCCTCTCCTATAATCTGTATTTTCATCCTCTCCCTCACCATGTGTGTGTGCATGCGTATGTGTGTGTTGTGTGTGTGTATGCGTGTGTGTGCCAACACTGCTTCTCTTCTATAATCTGTATTTTCATCCTTTCCCTCACCACGTGTGTGTGTGTGTGTGTGTGTGTGTGTGTGTGTGTGTGAAAGGACATAACACTAGTTTTGAGTTAGTGATTAATCAGAATGTATATTCCTCCCATTTACAAATGCTAGCAGGCAAGGACCTGAGACTGTGTCTGTAAACTACGCCATAGGTCTTCTAGACTTCTGGGAAAAACTCCCAAGGATCAGTAAGGTAATCTCCCCACCTCCCATGGCTGCCCTTCCAGGAGATTCTGGGCTCCCTGAAGCTGTATGGTGAGGGAAACAGCCTGTCTCAGTTTGTAAGACCATCTGCTCCCCAGGTGTCCTGATTCCTGCGTGTCGGGCATCTAGGAGCATGTGACCTCAAATTTTACAGTTAGGGTACTTCTCCTGCCCACCCAGTGAAGATATCTAAGGTACCCTTCCTCCTGCCTACCCCGTTCCTCACTTCTCACTATGACCATCCTCTCTCCCCTTCCCAATGTTCTTAAAGAAGCCCCCTCCTTCCCAGCAGTGCCACACCCTCTCAGGCATTGAATAAACATGGCTTCAAAAACAGATCTGTTCCTGCATCATCGTGTCCCAGGCATCAGATCTTTGTCTACATCCTGTATCACACCCCACCTCTCTTTTCTCATGAAGAGAATCTCTCCAGGGCCATCTCCTTCACACTCCCAACATTTCCTCTCTGCTGGTAATGCCAGCTCCTTCTCCTCATGCAGAGGAGACTTCCATGCCCTCTCTAGAGTCCCAGGCCCTTTCCCATCATCCTCCCACCTCATTGCCTGTCCCACTGCTTCTGTTTCAAGCCCTAACTCACTGATGTCTCCTCCCAACACAGTCCTGTTCCCTTCCACAATGTGCTTCTCCCTGGAAACTCTGAGCACGCCCACAGCACAACATCAAGGTCCTAACCTCCATTCCAGAGCCCATGATGGGTCACAAAACAACAGAGAACCTGGACCTGACCCAGGACCGTTGCAGCTCACTTGTGTGCGCCCACTTATAAATCCCTGGTGGGAAACACACCCCCATTACCATGGCCACCCTGTCAGGACCCCTGTGACTAACTTTGAGTAAAGAGTGGTCTGGCTTCTCCTCCCCTTGCCATCCTCTTTGTTCCTTGAGAGCTTCCAGATGATGAGCAGCCCATGTCCCTCCTTGTGTCCTTCCCCTCAGGCTGAAGCAGAAAGAGAGTCCCCTCCCAGGGTCCCAGGTCAGAGCACCCTCCCCACACCGCTGCAGGCCTGGTCTCACCTGTGAGCAGCAGCCCTTTGCAGAGAAGCAGAGGAGGAGACTCCATGGTCTCTGTTCCTCGGTGTGCTGTCCTGCTGTCAGTCCCTCTGGTGTCCCTCCCTTTTATTTCTACTGTCTTTAGCCCCAGGAACATCTCCCAGCATCACATGGCCCGTGAGCAGGGTCTCTGCCCAAGGCCATGCATGCTCTTGTCAACCCCTCTTCTTGCTGTGGCTTCTGCTGTCCTGCTTTGTCCTCCCCGACCCAACCTTTCTCAAAGATCCATTCTTTTTTGTTTGTTTTTGTTTGTTTAGAGACAGCGTGTCTCTGTGTAGCCCCAGCTGTCCTGGAACTCCCTCTGTAGACCAGGCTGGTCTCGAATTCACAGAGATCTGCCTGCTTTTGCCTCCTGAGTTCTGGGATTAAATGTGGGCTCCAGTAAGTATGGCTAAGAATTTTTTTAATTGTTCAAATTTCTTACTGTATGAATGATTATTGAAGGACCAGATACTTATGTAAGTCGCAACTGGATTTCATCTTTCTTTACTCTACCCTGACCCCATTTTAGACACCATTCTGACTGTACCATCTCTAGTTCCTGAACTTCACCCCATCGCCCTCATTCCGATGTCCTGGGATGCCTGCCTTTCTCTGCAGCTTTTGCACACGGACAAATCACTTGGTCGGGAAGTGAGCCCTGACCAGCTGGGCCTGTAGAGCAGCTCTCCTGCTTCAAACCCGACTGTGACACAGGAGAGGGAAAAATGACCCAGTGCCCAACATTTCAGCAAAACTATGTTTGTTTGTTTTTTCTTCCTGTCTTTGCATCTTTCTGATGAGTTTAGGATAAAGCAGCAGAAAAGGCACCTTTGGTGGGCGGCCAAGATGTGCCGCTAAGAGATCACACCATGCAACAGATCTAATGCAAGGGGTTGGGAGGGGGGAAGCTGTTTCAGAGTAGTGACACATAAGAAAGAGACAGAAAGACAGACAGACAGAGAGAACGACTTGGGGTGGCAAGGACCTTTAAAGCCAGTGAGCGTTGCTATGCAACATTGTAGAGACTGGATAGTGGAAATGAGCCGAATCTGGCATTAGCTGTTGATGACATAAGCTGCTGCTGTTGCCGCTACAGGATGAGGAGTGTGTGCGTGTGCGTGTGCATGCATGCATGCGTGCGTGCGTGCGTGCGTGCGTGCGTGTGTGTGTGTGTGTGTGTGTGTGTGTGTGTGTGTGTAAACTCACAACATGATGGCCCTACCTGGTTCCTAGGATTCTGTTAATATGACTTATAGTTGTGCAGTCTCCAGGGTCACCCTGGGAAGTCTTGGTGGAGGTCCAGCCCCCACTTCTTGCTATGTAATAATCGGTCAGATGCAAATCTATTTGTCCTGGAGCAGATAACGGCCATGTATGAGGATAGGAGAGTGGGGAGGTGGCTGCCCCATAGAAACCTGCTTCCTGGCTCTGCTCTCTTTGTTCCCATTTGCCATCTTAACTGATTAAGAAGAGGACGTGACCATTCCAAGGTGTGGGTGAGGAGAGGTCTTTATTGTGAGTATGAGGGAGAGGACAGCCAGAGGCTTCTGGACTCCTCCAGATCAGGGAGAGAAAATAGTAGACTGGGCATGGTCGGTAGGGAGAACCAGGCTGTTAGAGGGGGGAGAGAAAGAGAGGGAGGGAGGGGGAGGGAAGGAGGGAGGGAGTGAGGGAGGGAGGGAGGGAGGGAAGGAGGGAGGGAGGGAGGGAGGGAAGGAGGGAAGGAGGGAAGGAGGGAGGAAGGGAGGGAGGGAGGGGGGAGACTGAAGAGAGAGGAGAGAGGGCCAAGGGGACCAAGAGAACAGGAAAGTCAACACAAAAGGTCACCAAAATGGCTGCTGAGTTTATAGGAATCAGAAGCTTGGGGAAGGGAATCCAAGCACAGAGATGGGAGAGGTTTAGTGAGAGATGCTGAGAGGAGCAGGTACCCTGGTGTCCTGGGCTTTGGTATATTAAATTGACACCACAGTTAGCTATTTGTCCTAAATTTCTTTAGGACCTAATATTAAGCTCTCAAAAGAATGGCGGAGCAGAGAATGCTCTTCCCAAAGGTACTTGAGCCCCCAACACACAAAACAAACAAAAACAAAACCACAGCTTCCTGAGCCCCTCCACTGCGCTCCTGTGGACGTTGGTGCTAACTGTGAGTCTCAGCTCTGCTCTTAGGACTTGACAGGAAAGGGTCTCTATAGCCTGGGGTCTGTAGGAACCTAGAGGAGACATCTGACTCATGGATGTCTGAAGGAAGAATGGAAAAGAACAGCAGTTATTGGGGGGCCAAGAATTTTCTCTTTTGGCTACCATGAGATTTAATCCCAAATATCCCTTTGGTTTACTACTGAATTATTCATTCACATTTATTAGCTTTCATCTACTTTTTACTGTTGGCTAAGTCTATCTAGTAAGTTTGGAAGTCGTTATGTATTCCCATCACACTGGTCCCTAATAAATGAATCCTTCTGCCTCAGCTTCTAAGTACAGAAATTAGACACATGCAAAACTAAGTGAACAGGGCTGGCAGTGGTGACCCTTTAATCCCAGCACTTGGGAAGCAGAGGTCAGTGAATATCTGTGAGTTCCGAGGTCAGCCTGGTCTATAGAGAGAGCTCTGGGACAGCCAAGTCTACACAGAGTAACCCTGTCTCACACAAAAACAAAAAGAATGTTTCAGATATACTCTTGAGTTGCCCATTCTGGCCTGGTATCATATGTGGCTGACAATAACCTTCAACCTCTGGCCCTCGGGCCTCCTCCGTGCTAAGAGGACAGATAGGTGCCAGAACTCCTGGATTATGTGGTGCTGAGATCTGACCCCGGACTAACTAGACAAACACTCTGCTTGCTGAACAGCATCTTTAGCCCACTGTAGATTTTTATTAAAAACTGAGGCACAGACTAGCCACACAGGAAACTCAAGGAGTCTCTGAAACCTTCTACAGGAAGATGCATCACATCCTCTTTCCAGGATACAGCTCACTTCCTCCCCTACACACAGGATATCACACCCGTGACACAACTGCTGTTCTGGAACTGAGCTCTGATTAGTGACTTCAGTGACTATGGTTGACCCTTACACAGCCCTCATCCATAGTTCTTCCTGGCCCTGGGAGATATCTCAGTCATGTTGGGTGTAAACTGCCTTCAAGGCAGCCCAAATGAACAGGGGTTTTTAAGTCACAAAAATCACACAGAGAAGCCAGTGTTCCCTTTGGGTCTAACAGACCCAGGTCAGGACTCAGCAGAGATTATGCCCAGGGTGAACTGCTCCTATCTCAGCACAAACATTTCTCAGCTTTGCTGGTCACATGTGGTGTGTGTTATGACGGTTACATGGATCTCGAGATACACTAGAACCCACCTTAAGAGCTCATTAGGGGAATGGGAAGAGGGGTGAAGGCAGGCCCTCGAAGAAGAGCCCCTGGGAGGAAAAAAAGGGAGTGTGGGAACTGGTGGAGTCCTCTTATAAGAATGGCTTTGCAAATTCATATAAGGGCATCACGCTATGCATGCATATGGATGCGGTGCCAAGCTCCACATCCATATTATGTAAGGCTCTGGGATGACTATGCGTTTTTCCTGACTGCTGTGGTACTCAGCTCTAGAACCCAGGAAATGGCCAGGGGATACCGAAGTGCCAGTGCCTGGGGTGACTCTGCATTCTGCCTGAGTGCTGGCAGGCAGGCACCTAAGTCCCTGGAAGTGGCTGGAAGGTGTTGGAAATCCTAACAGTGTAAAGAATGAAACACAGAGGGAGGGGAGGCGACCAGGCAGCACAAAGAATGGAGGGGGCAGAGCAGTGTCTTGGTTGTTAGGATTTCTGGCGCGTGGTACAAGCGCTGTAAATGCAATGTTCCAAAATCAGGCCCAGATACCCTGCTTGAGGGGGCACGCCCCTTCATCCATATGCATGAGTAGGCGTCACCATACAAGTTCCAGTGCCCTTATAAGCCAAGACTCCTCCCCCCCTTGTTCCTTCTCTTCTCTTCTCCGCACATTTCTAAGGGTGTTCGCTTGTGTGGGTTACTGCTACCTATGATCTGTTCCCCCACCCCCACTCCCGTGCGTTAACAACATTGGACACAGACCCACCCACAGTCTGTGTGGTTCTGGAAGTGCTTCTGTCTGGGAGGAGGCTGAGCTCGAGGGAAGAAGACAACAGGGTCACAGCAGAGCGTGGAGTTGGGGAGCAGGGATGACGTCATTCTCCACAGAGGAAAAACTGAAGAGGCAGTGGAGATCATGAGACCCCCTCCCTCCCTCTCCCCTTGAAGCAAAGGGCAGCCCTGATGGCAGAGGCTTCTTTTCGGTGTCATCAGTAAGAAAGCATTAGATTGGGTGTGGGGGTCCCTGAAAGCATCACAGTTGGCAGGGAAACTATCCAGGCAGGAAAAGAATAAAACTGGATTCTGCCTGACTTAATTAGCCGGTGCTGGGTCAAACTTCTGAAGTCTGACACTGGCTGGTTTAATTTAGCCATATTTAAGCATAGCACAATTTTGGGGAAATACTTTCTTGATGACAATTAACTCAGTTGCAAGTATACAACAAACCTCAGACATGTCACATTGCAATTCTTTAGAAAGTACTTATGGCTTCTTCCATAAAGATGGGTTCTGTTGACTCAGAAACTGTTCAAGGTAAGAGTCTAGGGAGTGTGCCCGAGGGGGTGAAATAATGTCTGTGGGAGTCAGCATTGGCCTGGCCCTAAAATAACATAGAAGTTGCTTAGGCTGCTGGAAAATACAAGTGACGTGTCTCACAGGGATGAGTTTTTGTTGGTTGATTTGGTTTGGTTTTTCAAGACAAGATTTCTATTATCTAACATCCCTGGCTGCTCTGGGACTCATTTTGAAGACCAGGCTGGCCTCAAACTCACAAGGATCTGCTTCCCTCTGCCTCCCAAGCACTGGGGTTAAAGTTGTGTGTCACCACCGCCTGGCCACAAGCATAGTTTTATGAACTAAGAAGCAATGCTCAAGATTTACGGGGGAAAGTCTGGGATAAATCAAAATAAACAAAACAACACATAGTTTTCTGGGAGATTTGGATGAATCCCTACAGATAGAAAAGGATCACCAGGTGTAAACCAAATCCTTTCCCACCATTCCAAGAAGAAGACAGGAAAAAAATATCCTACCTTAGAATTCTGTAGTGGGAATTTAGTAGGGTTGTTGTAGCTGGTGTAAACATCAGAATGAAGCAATCATTTTTAGATGTACTTAGGCTTTGAAGAAATCCTTGTGATAAATAGTAGTTGTTTTCTGAGTTGTTTTTTTCTGACGGAGCTTTACAGCCTTTGCATGATTTAGTCATGGGATGTTCTTGGCAAATCAGGAAGTCTTCCACTATTGAGAACTGCACACACTTGACAATAAAGGCTGAGACTGCATACGTGACGTGTTCCTTCAAGATACACAGAGTTATTGCTCAAATTCTATTTGGCGTTGTAATAAGTCATGGAACCACATATTGGGGGGAAGCTGAAATATCGGAGGGATGGAAGGATCAAGCCATAGCCAGTTCCCACCCAGCCAATTCCTCAAGCCAAATGGGGTAGGTCCTATGTCCTCTGGCTGACTGGATGGGCAGGCAAAGGGGAAGAACTTCTGCCTTCTCCTGCCTTATATTTCTCTCCTCCAACATCTCAATTCATGGTTCAAGTTTTCTGGTGCTAGGATTAAAGGCGTGTGCCACTACTGCCTAGCTCTGTTCAGCCTTGAACTCACAGAGATCCAGAGAACCTCTGCCTTCCAAGTGCTGGGGTTAAAGGCATGGGTCACCTCACCACTCCCTGACCTTGGCTCTGTGGGTAACTCTGTCCTCTGATATTCCAGACTATTTTTATGAAATATATAATATATCACCACACAGAGTAGATCAGGAAACATATAGAAGAACTCGTCTCATTTTAAAGACAACATTTGTGTAACAGTCAATAAATATGCTTCTGAAAGATTGCTTGAGGTTCAGTCCATCGAGGCTGGACCTCCCTGCTCCTTTAAATCTTGACTGCATTCTGGAGTGTCTCTCTTTCTTCATTGTTGTAAATTGGGTGTGGGTATAGGTTCATGCCAGTCTGTGGAAAGAAGTACAAAGGTATCTGGGGGGTGAATCTTTAGCCTTTTCTAGCTGCAGGGTGGATTCATCTCTATGGACTGAGCTGCCCTCCCTGAACAAAGGGTTCTTAACACTGTTATACAATTCACACCTTTAGCAAGTTAATTCTTACACCAAAGACTTTGATCTAAGCCCCCAGAGGGAAATCCCAAATGAAAGTGCTCAGTAAAGAATACCACAGTGTTCTGGGTTTTTCTTAAACTAAGTTCGCATAGGCTCTGATTCCCTAGGAAAACTCTCAGAAAAGACTTCAAACAGAAGGTAAGGAGGTGGACATAGCAATTGCAAAAAGCAAATTAAAGCTAGGTGCTAACACTCTGAAATCAAACTGGCTGTAGCTCTGTGGGAATTTTCCCATCATTTCCTCCTTTCTTACATATAACTAGTTATTCGGGTAGTTATGTAGCTTTACTGAATATACAGCTTTTTCTCTGTCTTTCTATTTTACAGTTTTATGTCAGAAAGTCAAAAGACATTTAAAAGCCATTTTAAACACAAGAGTAGCACTTGCTAAAACAATAAATCTATTAAAGTAATTCATAGTGTAGTATTTGCAAGGCTTTCCATAAAATCTGTCATATCAGGTAATTCTTTGGAAAAGCTTCTTGAATTTCTTGCTGTAAATTATAAATCATTTTAGAAGAATCAAGGTATCACATCAAATGCATACAATCATACTCCCAATTCATTAAACTTTAAAGGTGGAATACAGTAGGATGTAACATCCAATCACATTTCAATTTTCCCTGCTCCTTTAATATGTCTGATTTCCCAACAATATAACGGTTTCTCTTAAATCGGCTCACCCACTATCTCATTATCCATTTTATCTTGTTGTGTCCACAGTTCTGTGGAGTGTTTTCACCAGTCTCTAACTAACCCAGAGGTTTGCATTTCTTTATGAAGGACCAGTCCAGCTGTTGCAGTCCAGCTGTTGCAGCTACAGCAATCAATGCGGTAGTTCCCATAGTAACTGCAATGACCAGTCCAACCATTCAGTGTATTCTTAATATTCTCTCAGAGAGCTTCTGTGTCAGGATCACCACAGGAGAGATGTTGACCTCAACAACTTCCTTGGTATCCAGATTGCTGGCCTTGCTCTAAAAATGTATAAACTTTCAGAGGTTAAGTTTAAAGACATACTAGAATTAACACAGGTATGAAGGGCACAGTGTTCACAAGTGATGTTGTAATTATTGGGTGCCATTGTACAGGCCCCTTTAGTAGCAAGTAAGGTAATGGCACATGCCATAAAAGGATGTCTTTGATTTAATCTAAAAGACAAAGTATACTTGTACTTAGTAGAATATTATTTTAAGGTGTGTTACTTTTGATTATGTTGCATTTATTTAACTCTGTGAAGCTGTGTTACTTTGGTTGTCTAAAAAAAACCTGATGATCTAATAAAGAGTTGAACAGCCAATAGCAAGGCAGGAGAAAGGATGAGCAGGGCTGGCGGGCAGAGAGAATATAGAGGAGAAATCTGGGAGAAAAAGAAGGACCCAGAAATGGAGGACACCAGGGGTTGCCAGCTACACAGCAAGCCATAGAGTAAGAAACAAGGACAAATAGGAATTGAAAAGGAATAGCCTAGAGACAAAAGATACACAAGATAATTTAAATTAAGAAAAGCTGGCTAGAAACAAGCCAAGCTAAGGGCAGACATTTATAATTAAGAATAAGCCTCTGCATGTGATTTATTTGGGAGCAGGGTAACGGACCCACCAAAAGAGTTAAAAACAAGCAGCAATCATTTTTAATGGCTAACTTTCTATCACACTCTAAAACAATGGAAGGCACTTACCAATTTTTACAAGTTAGCCTGAATTGAATTGCCAAACTGCAGGAAAATTCCAGCTCCACGCCACCAGATAGGTTCATTAACAAAAGCTCTGATTTCTGCAGTTCCATTCAAACTATACTGTGGTGATACATTATGTATAAAATAAAGCTTGCCTGAAGAACAGAGGACAGAGCCAGCCACAAAGTTAGCCATGGAGGCCAGGGAGTACTGACATACACCTGCAATTCTAGCACTTGAGAAGCAGAGGCAGAGATCTGTCCGGATCTCCAGAGTTCAAGGCCAAAGAGAGCCAGACAGTAGTGGCACACACCCGTCCCAGCCCTTGGGATCCCATGCCTCTGCTCCCACTACTTGGAAAGCACAGATGCCTTTAATCTCAACACTAGGAGGTTAGAACAGGAAGTGATATGGCTGGGCAGAGAAAGGTATTTAAGGTTGGAGGAGACAGAGTTCATTCCTGAAATGTCCTCTTGTGGTTTGTCTGAAGTCTGAGGATCCATGGAGACAGGATCTCTCCCCTTCACCCTGAGGAGCTGGCTAGGTGAGAAGTGATTGTGACTTGTTCTTCTGTCTCTCTGATCTTTTAGCATTTGCCCCAATATCTGGGTTTTTATTATCAAGACCACTTAGGGTTTGTGCAGCATCTGGTGTCCAATTTTAGAGGCATAAATTTGTAAAAAGCTGCTTGCCTGCGCTTTTGCAGCTTCTGGTACAGTCCATAGCTACGCAAGGCTGAGTATCTACCCTGCTGGCTAGATTTACCTTCTAGAGTTAGCTTCTAGACAGCTCTGACTTTTAGGCAGTTTCTGCCAAACATGTTCCTTCCCCCTGATCCCCTGGGAGAGTTTTTCAGACAGCAGGTTCCCTTTCTCATGGGTCGTGGCTTTCACTGGATTCCCCTCCTTGGGCTGCTGCTACACCAGGCAGGTGCCTCACTTTACAGTCATCTTTACATTACAAATTTGGTGAGTCAATTGGGATTTCTTAAGAAGGGGAGTTAATTTAAGACAGAGAATATTTTTCCTAAATTAAAAAAAATGGGAAAAAGTATCACAATGGAAAAGACTTTGATCCCTGTTTTATAATACACTAGATGATATTAAAATGGAACAATTGAGATGAGAATTAATATAGATGGGATTTTTAAAATTTCTGGTATAAATATTGTTTGATCATTTTTGTCTTATCATTAAAAAATCAGTTAACATAAATACCAAGATTAAAGTCTTAAAATAAATTGTTAAAAAAGATCAGAGAGATATTCAGATCCAGACAGAGGAATTTAAAGGAGAACTAACCTCAGCCTTGCATTATAAGGTTACAGGAAGCAGCCTTAGGCTTTTAAACAGTCAACTTTAACTTATTCAATAACCTTACAGGAATTGCCAAATGATAGAAATCCCCCACATTGAATATGAGCTGAATGAACTCCTGAGGAAATGTTAGATTTGAGGAGATTCAAGGAAGCAATAGTCTCAGATGGCATGAACTCACCATTTGTAAAGCAGATGTTAAACTGGTAGTCAACTTGTAATAGAATTATCCATCAAGATTGGTTTTATTTAATTACAACAGTTTTGGAGGCTCATCCCCAGTTAGGGGCTAGAGGCATTGAAATCTCCCAAGACAGACTTCTTGGAGAAGGAGATTATGCTAAAGTAGAAATGCAGTCTTTATATGATGGCCACACTCTGGCTATATGACAAATGGCAACCTTGAATGTTTGGGATAGAACTGGAGGATCAGGAAAGAAACCAAGTCATTTACAAAAGTGATACAGGGACCAAAGAAACATTCACTCATTTCTTACAAAGATTAACTCCATCGGGAAGTAGAATGATACAAAATTCAGAAGCTGATGAATAATAATTAAACTCAGCCTTTGAAAATGTTAATTCACAATGCAAAGGGATAATTTGGCTGTTAAAGGCAAGATTGTTACTCTTGGAGGAATAGATTCGAGATATAATTAATTTTGAATCTCATAACTATAGTGATACTTGGATGGAACAAATTTTGTAGCAGTTTGAAGAAAAATGAAAATGTCAAATGTTACAATTGTGGCAAATAAGGTCACCTAAAATGGGACTGCAGAGTATTTTTAGAAACAATGTTTTTGATAAGAATAACCTCTCTCTTTTGGATTATGCAGAAGATGTAGCAAAGGCAGATATTGGACCAATGACTATAGGCCAACAAGGGACAGACAAGGTAACTTTTTGCCTTTGGGAAACACCAGGAGGGGCCTCTCACAGGCCCCTAAGTTAAATTCAGTTTTGTCATTTCCTGTCATTGTGGAGGAAATAACTTCCCAAAGCAATTAAAGAACCCAATCCGTATTATAAAAATCCATACTGCACTAGACAAAAGAACAAAAATTTCAATAAAACCATAAAGTGAATATTTTGCCAAACTTCTATAAATGAACAAAGACCAAAATTAAAAAATACAAATAAATGACATTGACATTGAAGATCTGGTAAACATAGGTGTGGATGTAAAACTAATTACATTAGAATTTTGGCACCCGAATTGGCTCCTTTAGGAGGTAAATGTTCAGCTTTTAGGGATTGGGACATTATCTCAGGTAAAACAGAGCTCGAGACAGGTTGAAGGACAGAGAGGAAAATTAAAGCCATATGTGGCTAACATTGCCATGAATTTATGAGGATGTGATTTATTACAGCAATGGAATACCCAGATGAACATATTTTCAATCTCAGAAACAAATCATAAACCAGCATATGTCTAAGAAAAATATTATAAGGTATTATAAAAAACAGTCCCTGACCATAGTTATTGATTTAAAAGACTGTTTTTTTCACTCTGTCTTTACAAGAAAAAGACAAAGAAAAATTTGCCTTTACAGTGCATACTTACAATAATTCTTGGCCTGTAAAGAGATTTCAATGGAAAGTTATCTCACAGGAAATGCTAAATAGCCCCACTATGTGCCAATATTTTGTAAAACAGCCCTAGAAGTGATGCATAAGCAATTTCCACAATCTGTTATTTATCAATACATGGACAACATCTTATTGGCTGATTCAAATATAGATACTTTAGAAAGAATGTTTGAAGAGGTGAAAAAAAAATTGTCTGCTTGGGGATTACAAATTGCTCCCGAAAAAATACAAAGAAGAGGTTCTATTAATTATTTATTATCTAAAGTAAATCTACAAAAACATTAGGCCCTAAAAGATACAAATCAGGAGTGATAAACTGAAGACTCCTAACAGTTTTCAAAAATTGCTAGGAGACATTTCCAGTTTATGAACCACTACTGGGGTGAGATGGGAGGCAGAGTCAAAAATGATGAACTGGATAATTTGTTCAAAGCCTTAGATGGTGACAAGGACTTAAAAAGTTTAAGAGAATTATCAGCTGAAGCTGAAAGAGAATTATCTCTGGTGGAAAAAATATTACAGGATGTGCATATGAATCTTGTGGATCCAGACCTTAAATGCATTCAGGTTATTTTACCATTTAAACATTCTCCTACAAGAATTTTAATGCAAAGGAAAAACAGTATATTGGAGTGTATATTTCATTTCTCGTAGTTTTTGGAAGCCACTTACCTGCACTTCCTGCTTACTCAGTTATTATTATTTCTTTTCAGGTCTCAGATGGAGTTAAAGACTAGATAGTTTTAATTATAGTTTTCCTAGTTACAGATTCATAATAGAAACTCACTAAAGAGGAGTAAAGTTTATAAGTTTGGGAGACATTAAAAGATAGTTTTTAGTTGGTAATACAAGTTAGACAGTAAGTGAATTAGGTACAACAGTTTGGACTGGCCAAGATAGGATAAATAAAGTATTAACTCTGAATTTGTCAATTGTTAATGATCTAGACATTATTGATGAATACATTGTATATAGTTATTGTGCTTATTGTATATAGTATTTCTTATTAAAAGCTTTCTTTTTATTTTTGACAATAAAAAAGGGAAATGTGGTGACATATGGTGTATCAAATAAAGATTGCCTGAAGATCAGAGGACAGAGCCAGCCACGGGGTTAGCCATAGTGGTCAGGCAGTGGTGGCACATGCCTTCAATCTTAGCACTCAGGAGGAAGAGGCAGCGATCTCTCTGGATCCCTGTGAGTTCGAGGCCAAACAGAGCCAGGCAGTGGTGGCACACACCTTTAATCCTAGTATTAGGGACCACACACCTTTAATCCTAGTATTAGGGACCACACACCTTTAATCCTAGTATTAGGGACCACACACCTTTAATCCTAGTATTAGGGACCACACACCTTTAATCCTAGTATTAGGGACCACACACCTTTAATCCTAGTATTAGGGACCACACACCTTTAATCCTAGTATTAGGGACCACACACCTTTAATCCTAGTATTAGGGACCACACACCTTTAATCCTAGTATTAGGGACCACACACCTTTAATCCTAGTATTAGTGACCACACACCTTTAATCCTAGTATTAGGGATCACACACCTTTAATCCCAGCACTTGGGAACACTCACCTTTAATCCCAGCATTAGGGAGATTGAAACAGAAAGTGATGGCTGGACAGAGAAGGGAATATAAGGCGGAAGGAGGCAGGAATCCACCCCTTCCATCTCTGCCTCATGCTTCCCTTCACTTCCCCAGTCAGTCTGAGGATTCACGGAGACAGGATCTTCCCCTTTCCGCTGAGGAGTTGCCGAGGTGAGAAATGGCTTTGACTTGTTCTTCTACCTCTCCTATCTTTAGCATTTGCCCCGATATCTGGTTATTATTATTATTATTATTATTATTATTATTATTATTATTATTATAAGATCAATTAGGATTTGTGGGACAAGCTCTCTGTACTTTGGACCTTCCACTCACGGCCTGTATGATTGATATGTGGCCTGCATTTCATGTATCTGTTTCCCTAAAATAGAACACGTGGAGGATGACCATTGCCATGTCTGGAAGGTGACCTTGGACCTGACCTTGGGACAGGAGAGCTGCCCAAATTATCAGAGACCATCGCTATCTGCCTACCAGGGAAGTCCCTGTGATGGACCCCTAAGGGCAAACACTAAACAGTAGGACCTGTCTCATCTTCCCGTGACATCTCATAAAGCCATCAGCACAGGTGGCTAATGGCCTGGGCACCTGTGTGCTTTGCTCTCCGTGCTGAGACTCAGAAGGTGACCTAGTCTTAGTGCTATCGTACTCAGGCTGGCTCCAGACTTTGTGAGAGACTTGGATGAACAGTAAAGCATTACTGCCTGTCAGCTGGAGCAGGGAGGCAATTCCAGCCCTGGACAAAAGGTCCCAAAGTCATCTAGAGTGGAGATTAGCACAGAGGTCTGGAGCCAGTGCTTCCTGGTGAGAATCACGCTATTTCCTCAGCCAGGCCCTGCTGACTCCTCAAGGTCTTTCTTAGGGCCATCATGTTCATGATGACACGCCAAGAATCTGGGCTGAGACCGAGTTACATCAGCAGCACAGGCCTGTTCTCCCCAGGTGCAGTCAAGTGAAGGATTCTAATCTATTGTAATTTGTCTCTATAACACACGTCCTGAACTAAATCCTCAAACAATAATGTGGGACACAATGCAGTGGGGGCACAATCTGTGCCTGAGGGGTGTGTGTGTGTGTGTGTGTGCGCACGCGCGCGCAATAGTCTCAACCCCACCAGTACCCAGAGGTCACAGAGTTACTCACTGTATACGTGCAGATTCACATATATTTCTTCATTTGTAAGGCACATACGAAAGGTTCCTGGGGCATACTATCTGTTCCATTAGAGTGATCTTCCACAGCAGCAGGGACCCGTTGGTGTACAGTGTCTCTCTACCATTATACATGTACTCTGAATTAGTGGCTGTGACATGTTGCCTGATTTCAAAGATTGTAGCTGGAAATGATGGTTTGCACCAGGGAAAGGCTCCAAAGTTCTCTGGTAGATTATGAACAAAGAGAACATTTTCCCCTTCAGCAGCATTCGGGGGAGGGGGCACTACATTAATGGTGACATATGCAATGGCAGGGGGGTCCAGAAGGTTGAAAGTGAGGCTGAAATGGACGATGGTGACCTCTGTTCTTAGCAGGCATGGTCATCCCTTAGCCTAGCTGGACTTGTGAGGCTGTGCCGAGCAAGATGGCGTCTATCCCTCAGTGCCTCAAGTCTGTCATTTCTTCCATTGGAGTTCTCTCCTTAGGTGTCTGCATGGTTCACCCCCACTGTCCTCACATCCCTGCTCAGACTCATAGTATTTGGTGGAGATGATACCTTTATGGACCACATCCTCTAGAGTCTCTGGGTCTTCACTTTCTGACCTTAAAAATCAAGACAAGACAACACAGTTCCCTTTGTGGCTCTGATCAGCCTCTCACTGCACCTTTGCGCTGCCCTTGCTGGCTGTCTTCCAGTCCTCTAGAAGTACGTCATTGCGAGGTCAGGGCTAGTCTGCTTTTTTGGAAGGCCAAGTGCCTGCAAAAGGCTTAAACACTAGTGGATGAGTGAATGGATGGATGTCTCAGGTTCAATGGGAATCTACAATTTACTTATAAACTTCTCAGGTTTGGAAGTAATGAGAATGTTCACTGTCTCAGGTTAATCTCAATGTCTTTTAGAGATTTTTTAAAACTGTATTTTCTGCCCATCTCTATGTGTGTGTGTACACACATGCGTGAGGGTGTGTTTGGGTGTGGATGGTTGTCTGGGAGCAGGCACGTCCATCTACTCTTGTGCGTATGGTTTGGTTGATGCCACAACAGCAATCTAGGGGCCAGAAGACAACTTGAGGGAATGAGAGTCTCGCCTATAACCATGTGGAAACAGGTTAAACCGAGACGGTCAGGCATGGCAGTAAGTAGCCAGTGAGTCGAACGATCTAACTCCTCTCCCACACCAACCCGATATTTTTTTTGGAGACTCAACCCTGTGATGGTTTGGGGGCATCAGTCTTCAAAACATAGTGGCCAGTGGTGACCAACTTTGAGTAGAAATCATTCTGGCTTACCATTTCCTGTTCACCAAGGGCTGTCCGCTGCTAAGCCTCTGTCTCTTCCCCACCACCCCAGGCTCAAACACAAACCCCCCATTTTCTCTCAAATTTTCTTGCTCCTTAGAATCCCTGAGCTCCGCTCCTACACACACTACTGGCCTCCCCACCTTCTAGCAGGACACCCAACAGGTGGTGCGCCCTCTGCAGGAAGATACAGGAAGGGCCTCCGGGACCAACGATGTCTGCTTCTTTTCCCCTTGAGAAGGGCTTCTGTCCCATTCTGCGTCTTCTTACCTCTGAGCTGAGCCTCCCCCCAGACAGGAGCACCTCTCGGAATCACATGGGCTCTGGGTGGGTCTGTGGCCAAGACACTGCTCTGCACCCCAACCCCAGGTCCCCATGCTGCCTCCTGTCCGTCTTCCCTTTTATCTATCTCTTTTATGTTTCAGTCTTGGAGACCACACATTGAGCAACAAGGCTAATATAAGAATCCGGTGTCCCAAGAGAACAGCAACTCACCCCAGAGCTGAACTAGGCTGTGTCCTGACCTTGGTTTGTAAACACCAGAGAGAAAACCCCGTCCTCCCTATATGTCTTTGTGGCACAGAGACCCATGTAGGCACCCAGTGATCAGTGTCCTCAATGCTCTGAGGTCACACAGCCTTGTGGGAGGGAGCTCTGGTCAGCCGGGACAGGGGTGGAAGCCAGGCAGCAAGGTAAATACCTGACTCAGGCAGATACTGTTGAGTGTTGATTGTGTGTCCCGATGCCGCCCCCTGGTGGTCAGCAGGAGAACTGAAGCTCATGTCTGGGAGCTGTCCACATCAGCATTACATCCTTCGGTTCCTGGAGAGAATCCTTTGGGCTGTCTTCCCTAGGACAAGGCCTTGCCAGGGGGACCTGTATTTTCTGTCCCTCTGCTTGGGGACCCTGACCTTCCTGTGACGTTTCATAAACCTATTATGATAGTTGGCTGGTGGCCTGGGCACCTGTTTAGCTGTGATTTCCATGTTGTGTCTCAGAAGGAAATGCCTCGGAGACTGAGACTAAATGTGGCTGACACAGCAGTGTATGACTAGTTCCACATCCTATGAAGATTTATCCTAAATAAAACCTTGTACACTTCCAGCTCTAACAGGAAGTCAGACTCCAGCCCTGGAGAGAATCTAAGCGAGGTCACCTGAGCTCCAGCCTGGGACAAGCTGTGCACCTAGGGCTTTCTGCTGCTCACGTCTGTGAGGAAGTCATGTCTGTGAGGAAGCCATGCATTCCTCAGCCAGTCCCTGCCTGACACCCAGACTCTCTCAGACTCTCTCAGGGCCATGTTCATGGTGAAGCTCCAAGAATTCAAGCTCAGTCTGATATCCTTGGGCCAAGGTTTCTATCACAGCCTCTCTTTGCAGGGTGAAGTCAGGTGAGGGGTTGAAATCTACTGCGGTGTCTCTGCCACGGAGAACCACTTACCATGTACGTGGATAAAGGTCGTGGAGTATTTAACTATGTAAAGGTGAGTTACATTTGTTTATGCTGCGTTTGGTAAGAATGCACATTTCTTTCACTCTGCCTGTCTAAGGCACCTGATTGGTCTAATGAGGAGCTGAACAGCCAATGGCAAGGCAGAGAAAGAATAGGCAGGGATGGAAGGCAGAGAGAGTAAGGAGGAGGAGAAGCCTAGGCTCCAGAGAGAAAAGAAAAGAAGAATGTAGAGAATAAGAAAGAAAGAGGGGACATGCCCAGGACAAGAAGCCAGGGAGTCTCCAGACAGACAGACAGACAGACAGACAGACAGACAGACAGACAGACAGGAGGATCAGTGAAAGTAAGATCTACAGAAGGGAAGAAAAGTAAAACGCCCCAAAGCAAAAGGTAGATAAAGAGAAACAGGTTAATTTAAGTTAAAAGAGCTAGGTGGATCATTCATAACTAATAAGGAATCTCCCTGTCGTGATTTGGGAGCTAGTTAGTGGCTCAAAGTAAAGCCTGGTAGAGATGAACACACATGTCTGTTCATTTTTAATATATGTACCGGAACTTCAGAGGGTGTGGAATCCAGCGTGTTTCTTGGTGATGTTCTAGAGCGGCAGGGATCCTGTGGAATCTATTGTTTCTGTACTTCTGTGTTTAGGCCCCAGCTTACAGAAGTAAATGCCAATTACATATCATGTAATTTTATGGCAGATGCCTACGGTGACCCTTTTTTACTACGACAAGCCTTGATGATTCTCTGGCAGATTAGAGACACGTGGAAGAAAGGTTTCCCCTTCAGCAGCGTGGACAGCAGCATGGGTAGCACTGATGGGCAGGGATTCTGCAGGGCCACAGGAATCCAGCAGGCTAAGCATAAGGCTAGAAATAGAGAGAAATCCATCAATATTGAGCCTTTTGTCTTGGGGAAAAAGATGGCGCCCTGTGTTCTGTACAAATGTGCACTGAATTCAGCCCAGGAGTGTGGGTAAGGGTGTTTGTCTGACCAGGTGAAGGAAGCAACATGGCCTTTATTCTCTTGTTTCTCCTGAACCTGTCAATTCCCCTGCATGGACTCTCTCCTTGGGACTCTGCCTGGCTCGCTATTCACTGCCCTCAGATCTCTGCTCACTATTGGTCTTTGGAGCGAGTGGATGTCGACCCTGGCTCTTTCTTTCCAGACTCTGGCTCTTGACTTTCTCTCTTTTATTATCTGTTTCCTTGTGGTTCCAATAAACCCCTGACATCAATTCTAACTGCCCCAGATGGTATAAAAATCCATTAGAACTGAGGATTCATGAGGATAGTAACTGGTCTACTCTTTTTAGAAGACACAGTCCCTGGAAAAGGATCAAGTACTCATCAATCGGTCAATCAGTGAGTGTCCCGGGCCCTGAATGGCCTAGGTGTAGTCACAGATTCTCCGGTTTTAATCTAATGTCAGTTTAATACCGCAGTTTGGTTTAATTAAGTTTATGGTGTGTGTCTGTCAGCCTGCCTGTCTGTCAGTCTGTCAGTACATTTTACAGCAAGTATGTGGAAGTCAGAGGCCAACTTGGATGACTCAATTTGTTCCCTTTTTTGCCTTTTTTCCAGACAGGGTTCCTCTGTGTAGACTTGGCTGTCCTGAAACTCCCTTTGTAGATTAGGATGGAGTCAAAGATCCTCCTGCCTCTGCCTCCTGAGTGCTGGGATTAAAGACATGCACCAGCACTGCCCTGCTCTTGGTTCTCTCCTTAATGTTGGATCTAAGGATTGAAATCAACTCCTCTAACCTTGGAGGCGTCTCACTGACCCACCTCTGTTTGATTTTTTTTTTTTTTGAGAGTCACTCCTTCTCCATGATACTTGGGAACATCCGTCTTCAGAATAAAGAGCCCTAGATGACTAACTTTAAGTAGAGGACAATCTTGGCTTTTCTTCCTCTGCCCTCCTACCATTTCATGCTCACTGAGTGCTGCCTGCTGCTGAGCCTCTGTCCCCTCTGTCTTCTCTCAGGCTGCAGATGGAAACCCTCAGAGTCCTCTCAGGCCTTTGATTTCCTGGAGAGACTCCAGCCAGGCTCTGAGCGCCTCTTCTCCCGGACTCTCAGGACACAGTCCTGCATCTGTAGCTGGATCCCACAGCCTCAGTCAGGGCATGCTCCCTCAGCGGCTACGTAAGAGGTAAACTGAGCCCTGATGTGACAGCTCTTGTGAACTAAATCATGAGATGTGACGCTTCCCAGCAATGCTAACAGGGCAGAAGCAATAGGACTGTCCTTTACTCTGGGAATTGATCCGGAACTTTCCAGGAAAGTGCTCAGAATTTGGTCCTTAAATAAAGAAGGCCTCTATCTGAACGGGCTCTGTGATCCCTGTCACGGATGGAAGTGCTTCCCTCCCTCCCTCTCTTCCTCTCTCCCTTGATTTCACAATAATGAAGCTTTTCTCTGGGGTTTGAAAAAAAGGCTCGGTATTGATGGATTTCTCTCTTTATGTCTAGCCTTAAGTTCCTGGCACGTTCTGGATTCTGCCACATCCTAATATTTCTGAACGATCCTCTTTCCCAAATGGCCAAAAGACACCATAAAGAATTGCTCAACATCCTTAGCCATCAGGGAAATGCAACTCAAAACAACTTTGAGATACCATCTTACACCTGTCAGAATGGCTAAGATCAAAAACACTGACGACAGTGCTGGGGAGGATGTGGAGGAAAGGGGAACACTCCTCCATTGCTGATGGGAATGTAAACGTGTACACAGCCGATTTGGAAATAAGTATGGCGGTTCCTCAGAAAACTGGGAATCAGTCTACCCAATGATCCAGCAATACCACTATTGGGCACGTACCTAAAGGATGCATATTCTTCCCACAAAGACATTTACTCAGATATGTTTATAGCAGAATTATTTGCAATATCCAGAATCTGGAAACAATCTAGATGCCTCTCAACTGCAGAATGGATTTTAAAAATGTGGTACAATTACACAATGGAGTACTACTTGGCAGGAAGAAAAAACTCTGACATTCTGAAATGTGCAGGCAAATGGATGAAACTAGGAAAAAAATCATCCCGATTGAGGTAACACAAACCCAGAAAGACAAGCATGGTGTGTACTCACTCATAAGTGGATTTTAAACATAAAGCAAAGGACAACCAGTCTATAATCTACAACCTAGGTAACAAGGAAAAGCTAAGAGAGACCATC
The DNA here is from genome assembly GCA_033318265.1 of Phyllotis vaccarum. Classification (NCBI taxonomy): domain Eukaryota; kingdom Metazoa; phylum Chordata; class Mammalia; order Rodentia; family Cricetidae; genus Phyllotis; species Phyllotis vaccarum. The sequence continues at coordinate 13,913,338 of JARWLC010000018.1, forward strand.
TATACATTCCCCTGGGAAGGGAAAACAGAGATCTCCTGAGTAAATTGGGGTCATAGGGAGAGTGAGCAAGGGGATGTGGGAAGAGAGCATGAGGGATTGGGATGGTTAAGTTGGAGCAGTAACAGAGAGGGAGAACAATGGAATAGGTATCTCATAGAGGAGCCATTGTGGGGTTAGAGAGGAACCTGGTGCTAGAGAACTTCCCAAGAGCTCACAAAGATGACCCAGCTAAGGCTCCAAATAACAGAGGAGAGGGTGCCTAAACTGATCTTCCCCTATAATCAAATGAAGGACCACTCTGATTGTGGTTATAGATCCTTCATCCAGCAACTGACGGAAACAGATGCAGAGATCGACAGCTACGCACTGGATTGAGCCTCCAGTCCAGTGGGAGAGAGGGAGGAGGGATCATATGAGCAACTGGGTCAAGATCATGATGAGGAAACCCACAGAGATGGCTGACCAGAGCTATTGGGAGATCACTGACTCTGAACTTACAACTAGGGAACCTGTATGGGACCTGACTAGGCCCTCTGGATGTGGATGACAGTCAAACAGTGCGGGCAGTTTGTGGGGCTTCTGGCGATGGGACCAGAATTCATTCTTAGTGCATGAACTGGCTTCTTGGAGCCCATTTCCTACAGAGGAACACCTTGCTCAGCCTTGATACTGGGGGAAGGGGCTTGATCTTACCTCTACTGGATATGCTAGTCCTGAATCCTTAAGCTCTCTGAGGAATGTATTGGGGGATGGGAGGGGGAAGCTGGGGGAAGACTGGGAAGAGAGGTGAGGGAGGGGAAACAGTGGTGGTATATTTTAAAAAAATTATAGACAAATGATCTGTACGTACCTTATTGAGGGTTAGATCAGTAATCAGTGTTTGAGAGAATAGGCATGTGCTCGTTCTATACCCACATCTCAGGACTCCCAACAGCCAGGTAGGGACATTTGGAGGTGTTGGGGCTTGGGCACAGCCTCAGGCCATCCCTTCATGAGCTCTGTCCTGGTCTCAGTCCCATCAGCATGGCCATCAGATCCTGTAGGCAGAGACAGGGAAGCTGGTCTTAATGAACCACCATGGTGGAAATGATCCTGGCAGCAGGGTCTGGAGTAGGGTCAGCAGGGGAGTGCCCCCCCCAAACCCAAGCTCCATGGGATGAAGGGACATAGGGTGGAGTGGAGGCAAGGGGGAGGGAGCTTGCAATGAGTATCCGGAAAGCGCTTGTAACAATTGTTTACAGTTGTCCCAAGTAATAAGAACAGTTTCAAGGGACATATTTCCCAAGAGCCCTCCCCTCTTCTCCTGTGGGGTCCAGCAATGAGGGCTCTGCCATTGGGGGCTCATAGGGAGGAGGGAGTCTCAATGAGTCCCCTCCAGGTGACTGTGTACAGTCATTTTTAAGTTTCTTAACTCCGTTATTCACTCCAGTGTGCTAGGCATAAGTCTAAGGGTCAAGAAAGACTATGTCCCATATTAGTGGTCAGTGTCAAGTGTCAGCATCACACACAAAGACAGTGACAGGGCCCTAATGAGACAAACAGCATCACAAACACAGAATCAGCCAACCTGAGTCTCTGAAAACAGTAAAAACTGGAGGTCCTCCACCCTCCAGACAAACCATGAGATCTGGAATGGCTTCCAAACCTCCTCAATCCAAGCCCCTAGCTTGTCCACTTTGGCTCCACCAATTGCCTCAGAGCAAAATTTCTCAGGGGCTTCCGTGTCCCCTTTCTGCGTGCATGGGGGAGTTCCGCACTCCCAGCTTACAGAGGTTGAAAGTCACAGAGAAGAACAGACAAGAGAAAACAGAAACAGAGACAGAAAAATAGAAACTCACTGATCAGTCTGAAACCTCCAGGGTCAGGGCCAGCCCAGAGGTTGTGGGGGATCCCAGACAAGTCCCCAGATGCTATGCCTGTGTCTCAGGACCCCCAACAAGACCACCATGGACCCAACTTTCCGATGCAAGAACAAAAGTTTTCTTTATTTAAGCCAAAGCAGGGACCTCGTCCAACACTCCTTTACTGGGAGTGAGGAAGGAAGGTCTTGAGCTCTTCTTACAAAAGGTTTATATAGAATAGAGCTAAAAGTGGTGGATTATGTGTCTTGGCACTGTGTGATCACACAGGGAAGCAAAAGATGAGGTAATCATTGAAGAAGTCAGCGTACGTGACTTAACAGCTTGTCAGGATGTCTGTAGGGGAACTATAAGGTTCTGGCAGGTTATGAGGAATCTACAGGAACATCTGGTCTCTGTAAAATTTTTACTGCCTGTATGCCTGTATCCTGTTTCTGCTGATTCCAAGATATGTGTTTTTCATCCTGTTACTTCACTGTTTTCTTGGGTCTTGAGTTCAGCTCCTGGTCACCAGTTGTCTCGGGATGGCAGTCTGTTTTCCAAGGTGACACTGGATCTGCTCCTTCATTGGACATGCAGCAGCTGGTCTCTCTGGTTCTAACTCTCATGTAACAAACACAAGGTCAGAATATTTACAGAGTTTAGGGTGGGAGAGAAGACAGAGGCAGTTAGATGGGGAATCTATTGTGGATGAACAGGGTGGATAGGACTCCAGTATGGCCAGACCAAATGCCAGAAGAACCTAGTGAGCCTTAGGCACCAATTAGAAGCTTTTTATTTTGCTTTTGAGACAGGGTTTTTCTATGTAGCTTTGGAGCCTGTCCTGAAACTCACTCTGTAGACCAGGCTGGCCTTGAACTCACAGAGATCTGCCTGCCTCTGCCTCCTAAGCATAGGGATCAAAGGCTTGCACCACCAATGCTTGGCTATGAAAATATTTTTTAAATGGCACAGTGGGTACCTTTGGCAGGCCCCGACATGGTAGGCTATTGTGTCACATGGAACAGAGTTAGTGCAAGAGGTTTGTGGGGCAGGAGGAGACGAAAGAGTGATAGGCTGTGTTGGAGCAGCAACATGAGAGAGGCAGGCGGAGAGACAAGCAGAGCAAGAGCCAACGGTGGCTCAGGCAGCTCAGCTGGGGTGAAGGGCTCAGGGTCAACCCCTGGATGACAAGGCATCTGGAGGTGCCATAATCCTAGTCAACAAAACCTGGGCCACTAATCCCTGGCTACAGAGGGAGAGGTGGAAATGCAGAGTTCAAACACCCTGGATAAGGGAACTCAAGCCATTTGTTTTGGGTGTACAGTGTGAGAGAACCCCCAATTTGAATACATTTTGAAGCAGACATCCCATGGGTGAATGAGGATCCAGTTTAGACCCGGCCCTGCCCATCTCCAAGCCTGTGCTGGATATCAAAGCCTAAGACAAGGCATCCTGTGCAATAGCCTGGGATTGAGCAGTGGCGGTGGGGTAGCCTTTGGGATGGATCTCTCTCTCTTTTTTCATTTTAAAAGTTTTTTTTTCCATATCTACCACTGATCCCCCCATCCTTCCCTCTTCCCAGTCCTTCCCAGTGCTCCCTCAGCCTTCCCCCACCTCATCCCACACATCCATTCCCCAAGGAGGGTAAGGAGTCCCAAGGTGGGTCAGTTCAGTCTGGCATATCTAGTTTAGGTAGGTCTGAATCCCTCATCCCAGTATTAAGGCTGAGTTAGGTGTTCCTCGGTAGGGAATGGGCTCTGAGATGCTAGTTCATGCACAGGAGCATACTCTGATCCTACTGCAAGAGGCTCCACAAACTACCCATGCCATTTGACAGTTGTCTCCTTTGGAGGGTTTAGTTCCTTTCCATGAAGGTTCCTCAGTGATTATTTCAGAGTCAGTGAGCTCCCAATAGCTTGGGTCAGCCATCTCTGTGAGTCTCTTCCTCATGATCCCTTTGCTCATATTCTCTCTCTCTCTCTCTCTCTCTCTCTCTCTCTCTCTCTCTCTCTCTCTCTCTCTCTCTCTCTCTCTCTCTCTCTCTCTCTCTCTCTCTCTCTCTCTCTCCAGCTGGACCAGGAGCTCGACCTGATGCTTAGCTATGGATCTCTGCTTCTGCTTCTATCCACTGCTGGATGAAGGTTCTATAATGACAATTGGGTTGGTCATTCATTTGATTATAGGGGAAGTCCTGTTTAGGCACCCTCTCCACTATTGCTTGGAGTCCTAGCCCAGGACACTTTGTGGGTTTCCTTAAGGCCAGGTGTCTCTCTAACCACACAGTGGCTCCTTCTATCAAGATATGGGATGGATGTCTCGTAACACAAAGGTCCCCTAGAGCAGAGACTATCTCTGCTCTGTAATGGATGGGTTTGCCCTGACATGACAATGAATCATGGCAGGGAACCCTGAGGGTCCTGGACCCAGAAAGAGGTACCGAGTAGCTCCATAGGTGGTGGCTGGGAAATGGATGACTTGCCACAAGTCAAAAGTTGATAATGTCTGGTGGAGAGAAAGATAAAGAGAGAGGAATGCCCTGCCCCCATGGCCAGAGGAGCCAGTCTACCCAGCGGAAAGGCCCGACTCTTGCCGGGTTTCACCACCAAAATAATAGGTTTTCTGTTTCCTGATAATAGATTTATCTGCCGATGCAGTAAACCAGATCAAGTCATATTTAAAAAGTATGACAACAGGTTTATTTGAGCAAAGCAACTCCCGGGTGGACCCTCCAGTCCCGGAGATCAAGGTGCTCACCCTAAGCAAAGCAGGGAGGTTATGTGGCTTGTAGGTGAGGCGTGATGATGTGTCTTCCACAAGCTTGCACCCAAATGTTTTAGCCAGAGTCTTGGCAACTTTAGTGGAGGAGCTAAGCTGTTTCTTTGTTGGAGATTCTCAGAGAGGCAGGTTTTGGAAAGACAGAAATGGGTTTTCTGGATCATGCAGGGGTGAGCTAGAGGTTCCAACCAAGCACTTTTGTTATAACAAGTCATGTTGAAGGGAATTGTTTCGGCTTCCTGTGTAGATCTCCTACCCGTGATGATGTCTTATGACACTGTGAACAGAAGCCCCTGCCATTGGGGCTACCCTTTGCTAGAAGGGAGAGAAAGAAGGAGGGAGGGGGTTTCATGATCTCACTGTTTCCTCCCTCTGCGGAGAGTAACTCCAGCCCTGCTCCCCAGCTCCAGGCTCTGCTGTGACCTCTGCTGTCTTCCTCCCTCTGAGATCAGCCTCCTCCCAGGCAGGAACACTTTCAGAATCACACAGACTGTGAGTGGGTCTGTGTCCGAGACAGGTGTTTCATTCTCCACACCACACAGTAAGTGGCAAGGCTAGGGAGTCTGTGCCCTCCGAGAGAACAGCAGCTCACCCCAGGGATGACCTCTGCTGAGCTGACCTGGGTCTGTCAGAACCAGAAAAGGAATCACTGTCCTCTTCAGGACCTTTGTGACAAAGAAACCCAGCTGGTCATCTAGGCTTCCCTGAAGGAGGAATTTACACCAAGTATGCAGGTACCGGATGTCTCCCAGGGATAGGAAGGGACTAAGGGTTGATGACTGTGTAAATGAACTTATCCATGATCACTGATGTCATCAATTGAAATTCAGTTCCAGGACCGGTGCCTAGGAGCAAATGTCCCCTCTAGGCTCCTACAGACCCCTGACTAGGCTCAATCTTTTCTGTCCCTTAGTAAGTTTTTCTCTTTCGTGGTCCAGAACTCACAATCACCACTAGTGTGTCTATCAGAGCCTAAGGGAAGGGGCTCAGGAATTGGGGTTCATTTGCGGATGGAGGTAACTGGGCAGGGCCTTTCCGGCTCTGTGAGACTTTTCAGTACTTAAGAAAGTGAATGAAGGTTTCCTTAGCACCAAGTTTCTTTCCAACCCCACAGTGGCTCCCTCTATCAAGATATCCATTTCTTTTTCCCCTGACTTTGTTGCTTCTCTCGCTCAACCATCTCCTTCTCTCATGTTCCCACCTCCCCTTGCTCGCTCCCTGTTAGGATCCCAATTTACTCAGGACATCTTCTCTATTTCCACTTCCCAGAGTGATCCCTGAATGTCTCTCTTAAGTTTCTTCTGTTCCCAAGCTATTCTGGGGTTGTGGTTTGCAGCCTGGATGGAGCTCATTCCCTACAGAGGAACACCTAACCCAGCCTTAATACTAGCATGAGGGAATCGGACCTACCTCAACTGGATACACCAGACTGAACTGACCCACCTTGGGACTCCTTGCCCTCCTTGGGAAATGGATGGGGTATGGAGTAGGGGGAGGCTGAGGGAGTCCTGGGAGGGACTGGGAGGAGGGAAGGGAGGGTGAAAAGTGGTATGTGTGGCAAAAACCTTTTTAAATAAATGGAAAAAAAAAAAAAGAAAGTGAATTGAAGCCCAGAAAGCAGAGCCAGGAAGCAAGCTTCTTTGGGGACAGCCATCTCCCCATCCCCTCCCTACTCTCACACCTGGCCATCATCTGCTTCAGGACAAATGAACATGTAGCTGACCAATTATCACATAGTAAGAAGTGGGGCTTTGGGCTTGGACCTCTACAAAGATTTTCCAGTGTGATCCTGGAGACCTGCACCGCCTGAAGTCATATCAACCAGAGCTCCAGGAACCGGATGGAACTTGAGGTCTGGATGTCAATCTGAGAGATGCATAAACAGTAACCAAGTAAATAAACAAACAAACATTAGTTTTGCTGAAATGTAGGGTCATTTTTCTCTCTCATGTGTCACAGGGGGTAAGAGTAATAGGGTTTGGAGCTGGAGAGCTGCTCTATAGGCCCAGCTGGTCAGGGCTCACTTCCCGACCAAGTGATTTGTCCGTGTGCAAAAGCTGCAGAGAAAGGCAGGCATCCCAGGACATCGGAATGAGGGCAACAGGGTGAAGTTCAGGAACTAGAGACGGTACAGTCAGAATGGTGGGTCTAAAATGGGGTCGGGGTAGGGTAAGGAAAGATGAAATCCAGTCATGACTTACATAAATGTCCGTAGGCATTTATCCATCATTCATAAAGAAGTTTGAACACATTAAAAAAAGAAATCTTAGCTGGACATAAGATGCATGCCTTTAATCTTAACAATCATAGTTTCTCTGTGAGTTCGAGGTCAACCCGTTCTACGTAGTGAGTTCCAGGGCAGCCACCAACTACATAATGACACCCTGTCTCAAAACAAATAAATAAATCGTGTGTGTGTGTATGTGTGTGTGTGTGTGTGTGTGTGTGTGTGTGTGTGTGTGTGTGTGTGTGTGTATACACTGGTTTTGTTGTACCAAAGCAACTTGTACACGTCAACATTTAAATGGAGCATCTTTTTCCTTCCAGTGAAAATCAAACAAAAAAATTAAAAATAAAGCTACAACAGAGAATGTCAACTCCAAATAAAACCCTACAGGCTCTGCCGATTCTCCCATCAAGTGGCGGCGCTCAAGTCATCCTTAAGAGAGAATTTTATTTTAAAAGTGTCACCTTAAACTTCAAGGATGACTGTTAAACATCACGGTTAAACATGCCAAAGGAGAACCCGTGTTGTCACAATGCCCACTTACCCCCACCCCCAGACACCTCAAACCCACCCTTGCTGACCTTTCTATACCACCCCTTTTCCTTTTTATTAAGTAAGAGAAAGTAGACAGATACATGTTGGTAAAGGCTACCTGTCTGTATTCACATAGAGACACAGTGTATCTCTGAGCCCCATACACAGAGAAAGGAAAAAAAAAATCTAGAATTCTATGCACTACTACACAGGGGCCTAGCACCCCTCAGCCTCCAGCAGAGCCAAGGGGGGCAGAGGGCTTTTCTTTTTTCCCACAGAGCATGGTGGTGGTGTTGAAATCCGCGATTTGAGACAAGAAAGGATTAAAAATGAATTTAGAACAGAATAGTAGAGATTCTTTATCTCCTTGTATTTGCCCAAGATATTTTCCCCCAAATAAGTTGAGAATCATGGTGTTGAGAAGAGAGACCTTCAAAAACAGGGCAGCTGAGCACAAGGGGGGTTGGGGAGGGGAGGGAAGTTCCCAGGGACTGGGGAAATTAAAAAATAAAAAGAAATTTTTAAAAAGCAGGTTGGAATCCATCAGTCTTCTCTGCTGGTCATCCTCACCTTCGTCCTCCTCTTCTTCCTCCCCTTCATCGTCATCGTCACCATCATCTTCATCCCCTTCTTAATCAATATCAGTCAAGCCTTCCTCCTCCTCCTCATCACCATCACCATCATCATCTGCCTCTCCTTCATCATCCATATTGGGATGTGCTGCAAGTGGTTTGGCCAAATATCATCTCTTATGACTCCTAACTCATCCGCGCCTGCATCAGAACGGTCAGTAACCAGGTAAGGAAGCTCTCTGCCTCTTCCTGCAGGCCTTACTCTGTGTTTGACTGGAGCGGTTCTTGTCAAATCCTTTCCAGATTTCCATTTGATTTTCAGTAGATTCTGAAGATGGGCCACCATCCTGATTCAGATGAAACTCTTTTGAGAAAACTTTATTTTCAAAGTAAGGATTTTCATCAAAATAAAGATCTATTCTGTAACCTGATTTAAAGTCTTCAAATTCTGTCACTTCAACTCTGGTCAAGTAATGTAGAGCCACAGTGCAGACACTTGAGGGTGGTAAAAGTATGGGATTTGGGGTTTCTTGGACTGAGGCAGGACCACAGATTGCTATTTGGGGGCCAAGGCATGAGAAAAGAGGCCAGAAGGGGCCAGGAATTCATAAATAAATCTTAAGGAATGGATCTTTGAGACAGGTTGGGTCGGGGAGGACAAGGCAGGAAAGCAGAAGCCACAGCAAGAAGAGGGGTTGACAAGAGCATGCATGGCCTTGGGCAGAGACCCTGCTCACGGGCCATGTGACGCTGGGAGATGCTCCTGGGGCTAAAGACAGTAGAAATAAACGGGAGGGACACCAGAGGGACTGACAGCAGGACAGCACACCGAGGAACAGAGACCATGGAGTCTCCTCCTCTGCTTCTCTGCAAAGCGCTCCTGCTCACAGGTGAGACCAGGCCTGCAGTGGTGTGGGGAGGGTGCTCTGACCTGGGACCCTAGGAGGGGACTCTCTTTCTGCTTCAGCCTGAGGGGAAGGACACAAGAAGGGACAGAGGTTGCTCATCTGAAAGCTCTCAAGGAACAAGAAGGATCCAGAGGGGAGGAGAAGCCAGGCCACTCTTTATTCAAAGTTAGTCACAGGGGTCCTGACAGGGTGGCCATAGTAATGGGGGTGTGCTTCCCACCAGGGACTTACAAGTGGGCGCACACAAGTGGGCTGCAACGGTCCTGGGTCAGGTCCAGGTTCTCTGTTGTTTTGTGACCCATCATGGGCTCTGGAATGGAGGTTAGGACCTTGATGTTGTGCTGTGGGCGTGCTCAGAGTTTCCAGGGAGAAGCACATTGTGGAAGGGTACAGGACTGTGTTAGGAGGAGACATCAGTGGGTTAGGGCTTGAAACAGAAGCAGTGGGACAGGCAATGAGGTGGGAGGATGATGGGAAAGGGCCTGGGACTCTAGAGAGGGCATGGAAGTCTCCTCTGCATGAGGAGAAGGAGCTGGCATTACCAGCAGAGAGGAAATGTTGGGAGTGTGAAGGAGACTGCCCTGGAGAAATTCTCTTCATGAGAAAAGAGAGGTGGGGTGTGATACGGGATGTAGACAAAGATCTGATGCCTGAGACACGATGCAGGAACAGATCTGTTTTTGAAGCTACGTTTATTCAATGCCTGAGAGGGTGTGGCGCTGCTGGGAAGGAGGGGGCTTCTTTAAGAACATTGGGAAGGGGAGAGAGGATGGTCATAGTGAGAAGTGAGGAACGGGGTAGGCAGGAGGAAGGGTACCTTAGATATCTTCACTGGGTGGGCAGGAGAAGTACCCTAACTGTAAAATTTGAGGTCACATGCTCCTAGATGCTGTACACTCAGGAATCAGGACACCTGGGGAGCAGATGGTCTTACAAACTGAGATAGGCTGTTTCCCTCACCATACAGCTTCAGGGAGCCCAGAATCTCCTGGAAGGGCAGCCGTGGGAGATGGGAAGATCGATAGAAGCCCAGGGTCAAGTGACAGACTCAATCCCAGGTCCATGCCTGCTAGCTAGCATTTGTAAAACATCAGGGAAATGTATTCTAATTGACCACATACTCAAAACTAACATTCCAGCCAGCGCGCACATTGTAAGTTGTTAAGTCATTGGCTCTTCTAGACATTCCCAGGTCAGGAACGTGTTGTTCATGTGTCTGAGTAGCCTGCTGGACTGTGGCATAGATGAACTGGTTCAGGTCTGGATTAAGGAGGGACCCAAGAGTATGAGCTTTGGGGTGGTTATTAGAGAAGTCATAGCTGGCGTGTGTCTGCCAGGAACTGCACAAGTTTTGGTGCTACTGGAACCATTGCTTGGTGGTCTTGCCTGATTTTAGAAGAAGTGATTGCTAGTCTCTGTTCCTTCTCTGACCAGGCCCAAGTGGTTCACATGCAGCATTGAACTTCCTCTAAAACCTTGGATCTCGACCTCTTTATGGGTCAAGCGACCCTTTCCCAGGGATCGCAGGCAGTTTCCTCCTGTGTATCAGACATTTACATTAGTATTCATAAAAGTAGCAAAATTATAGTTATGAAAATAATTTTATGGTTTGGAGTCACCGCCACATAAGGCACTGTATTGAAGGGTCTCAGCATTAGGAAGGTCGAGAACTACTACCCTAAAAAAATGTAAATGCCTCTCCTTTCTCTGTCACCATAAAATCTTAGCCTCTCCTGTCTTGTAGGGTGCCTTCTGGGAAGAAATTGATCCGAGCTTGAATTTTTAATTAGGCTTTATGAAATTTCAGCAAAATGATGTAGAGATAACCCGCACAGAAAAATCAAAAATGCACCCCCACACAGAGAAACGCAGAGACACTCATGTCCCAGATAAATTAACAGAAAAATAATTTAAGTCAAACTGGAATATTAAACACCATCAATAGCTCTAAAACTAACAATTCTACAGTAAACCCCTGGACACCCCATTTCCCTGCACATTCATTCATTCACTCACTCACACTTCCACAGAAATCTGAGTTTTTCCCACGTGCATGGCCCTTCCCTAGCCATGCCACCCCCCCACTCCCATCCCCCCCCCCCCCCCCCCCGCGCCGTCGCTGCCGCCGCAGCCAACTTCACAAAGCCCTAGTACTCATGGTCTGGAATAAAAACAGCAGCAAGGTCTTCTAGAAGGTGCAGCCACAGGAAATACGGGAAATAAGCCAACAGCATTCAGGTAGTAAGGACTCAGGATCTCTAGAGGAGGAGGTCAGGGAAGGCATGGATCCCCGGCCCCAAATATACTCTTAGGTGTAAGCAGGGACCTGAGGGCAGGGAGCAGAGAGCCATGCAGACCCTTGAGGAGAGAGTTCCATGCAGAGAACCCAGCACCATCCAGGAACTGGGAAATGGAGGCGGTGATGTACACCCGTAGGAGAGGCACACCCTCACCACACACCTAAGCTAGGAGATAAGCGCTCCTGTTGAGGACTTGAGGTTCATCTTTCCACCAAACACTAAGGTCTCCATATTGATGGACTGTTTTCTCTTTCTTCCCAGTGTCCCTCTTAGCTTGCTGGAATGCACGCACCACCGCCGAGCTCACTATTGAGTTAGTGCCTCCCATGGTTGCCGAAGGTGGAAACTCTGTTCTGTTCGTGCATAAAATGCCATTGGACGTGCAGGCGTTTTATTGGTACAAACAGAAGGATCCAACGAAAAGCTACGAAATTGCACGATACTTAACACCGGATAACACAACGTCAAAGATGCCTCAACACAGCGGTAGGAAAACAGTATTCTACAGTGGATCCCTGCTGATCAGAAACGTTTCCCAGGCTGACAGCGGACTCTACACCTTGCTAACATTTAATACAGAAATGGAAAGTGAATTAACCCACGTGTATCTGGAAGTATACAGTAAGTGATCATGCCACCTTTGGGTGCTGGGCAAGGTTCATTTTTTTTTTTTTTAAACAGATATAGAACCATCAGGAACAGATGCAGGTCTCCTCACTGGAGTTTGCACATTTAGTGCAGGACACACACTGGGGATGTTTCCTCTGGGGCTGGACTTTGAATTTGTTAGAGATGACAAGGACAAGGCTTTATTGTCTCTATTATTATTATTGGTTTATATGTATACAATATTCTGTCTGCATGCCAGAAGAAGGCACCAGATCTCATTACAGATGGTTGTGAGCCACCATGTGGATCCTGGGAATTGAACTTAGGTCCTCTGGGAGAGCAACCAATTCTCTTAACCACTGAGCCATCTCTCCAGCCCCCAGCTGTTTGTCTCTTACCAAGTGGGACCAGCCTATACATTTAGGTCACAGTTAGGCTAGGTCACCTGGACATCTCCTTCTGAGTGTCAGCATGGAGAGCTCCTTTGTTCTGAGGGTCTTCCTGTCAACTGTTTGTCCCCAGGGGTTCAGCCCATTCAACTTTCTCCTGTAGGCAGGGTAACAGACTTGGACTTTTTGGGAAGCTCCCACTTCTGAAGATCAGGTCCTAGTTCATATTTAAGGTCACCTTACAGACAAAGCAGTGATCATTTATCATGTGCTGCCATTATTATTATTATTATTATTATTATTATTATTATTATTATTATTATTATTATTATTCTGAGTTTTCAAGACAGGGTTTCTTTGTGTAACCCTGACTATCTTAGAACTCACCAGGCTGGCCTTGAACTCACAGAGATCTGCCTGCCTCTGTCTCCCTAGTGAAGGGATTAAAGGTGTGCCCCAACCGCTGCCCAGCCATGTACCCTATTATATGGAAATTGAAAGACATTGAAAACACAGTGGCTGAATCAGGGCCATACAGAACGTGGGTGGCAGATCCGAAGCAGTACATGTCTGTCTATAGTTTCAGGCCCAACTTTTCCACCCTTGAGGCCTTACCGGGTGTCTGTCAACCAGAGAGGGCTGGCTAGAATCTGAGGGTGAACCTCCATCATTCAGTGACCTCCCTCCCCTGTTCCTTCACAGAGTCCGTGGCACAGCCCACCCTCCAAATGGACAACACCACAGTAACAGAAGAAGGTTCTGTGGTCCTCACCTGCCTCTCAGAAGATACTGGACTCTCTATCCGCTGGCTCTTCAATCACCAGAGCCTGTATTTCAACAGCAGGATGACACTGTCCCAGAAAAATAACCAACTCACCATAGATTCTGTCAGGAGGGAGGATGCTGGGGAGTATCAGTGTGAGGTCTCCAATGGATACAGTTCTAAGACCAGCCTCCCAATCCAAATGTCTGTGACCAGTGAGTGACTTCTCCTCTCTACAGGCACCACAGAGGGGGTGGGGTTGGGATTCTTTTATCAATGTTATGGAAAATGGAGAACTGTTCTAGGAAGAAGCTCACAAGATGGCCAGCATGGAGACACAGACCTGTAATCCCAGGTTAAACATGACTCAGAGGGTATGTGAGTACAAGGCCAGCTAGGGTTACAAACATCCAGTCTCAAAAAGATATATGGGACTAATTAAGGACTTAGGTTGTGAGTCAAAGATCCTCCAAATCCTCCAAAACCATGAGGAACTGAGGAACGGATTTCAGTCCCGTCCTCCCACCGCACACATCTAGATGTCCTGAATCCCTGCTAAAAAGTGGTGTTTGCATAGAAGGAAACATCCTTCCCACAAGCTCAAATCATTTCTGATGCCTAACACCAATGCTGCAGAGACGCTGGTCACCTATGTGTAGTTAGGCAGAGTGGGAAGAGAAGGGACTGCCCTTGTTTCACTGAAGACGTAGCTTGCTTCTGAATACCTTTGATTCACAGTTTGTTCCATCCATGGAGGTAAAGGCCCAACTGAACTGTTTCTCTTCTGAGATGGGCATTGGCAGTGTAACCCTGAACACGATTTTTCTTTTCTGTTAACGATATTTAGATGTGTGCTAAGTATATGTGTGTGCATATACTTAAAAGGTTTCCCACGTTAGCCGTTTTGGAGTTTACAGTTTATTGGCAAAAAAAGAACTTTATATGATTGTGTGAGCATCGGGACTGCCGGTTTCCAAACCGTTTCTAAGCGTGTTTCATTACCTACAGCCCCTGAAAATGGTCATTGTACTTCCTGTCTCTATGTATATGGCACTTGTCCTTTTTTGTTGTTGTGAGCATCGTACAAAGCGTGATTCTGCTCTCTCAAGCCATTCAGTTGTTGGTATCCCGCTGGCTAGATATTTATTAAAGAGCATCCCTGGTACAGTTGATATACCTTTTGTTGGTCATTTTATTTATATTCTTGTCTACTGCAGACCACCAGATGGCAGCCTGTCTATTTGATTTTCAGCCTTAATTTATTTGCAACTCCCCAGGACTCCTGTAGAGTCAGTGTCAACATCAAAGAACCCAAGTATGGTTGTAATTTGTTTCTGGTCCATCTAGCTCTGAGATATGGACCTGCCTGCAGATTCTTAGCTCTGCCTAGCCCTGAGGTCTAGACCAGCAGTCCCAAAGCCCCACAGAAACACATAGAAGCTTATATTATTGACATGCTGGCTCAAGCATATTGCTAGCTAGCTCTAACATCTTATCACATTTCTATTAATCTATGTCTTGCCACATGGATAGTGGCTTTACCTGTGTTCCATTAGCTCTTGCTCTCTTGGGCAGCAGCTTGTCTCTCTCTGACTCCACCCTCCTTTATCTATGCTCGGATTTTCCTGCCTGCTCTTAAGATGCTTTGCCATAGGCCAAAGCAGTCCCTTTATTAACCAATGATATTCACAGCATACAGAAAGACATCCCACATCACTCCTCTCGGCCTTGGGCTGAAGGCTGGGGTAAAGGATATATGTCGTATAAGTTTCTGGCCTGGCCTAGCACTGCAGTCAGCATCTACCTGCAGCCCCACTGCTGCTTAGCCCCTCAAAATGACCCAGACGCTTATATTAATTACATGCTCTTTGACCTATGGCTAGGGCTTATTGCTAGCTAGCTCTCTCATCTTAACCTATTTCCGTTAATCTGTCTTGCCATGTGGCTGGTGGCTTACCTGTGCTTTTACATCTTACCCTCTCTCAGTGGCTGGATTGCTTCTCCTGACTCTGCCTTCCTTCCCCTTTTATCTATGCTCAGATTTCCCTTCTGATTCTCAGACACCCTGCCATAGGCCAAAACAGTCCCTTTATTAACCACTGAATCAATGTGTGAGTCCTGTACTAGTTGGGTAGTGGTAAAACTGTCCTGTCCACAATGTCACCCTGTGTCCACTCAGAGCCCAGTAAGTGCTGAGTTATTGTTATGTCCCTCTGTTGCTTGTGACATTCAAGACACTGTTACCAGGCCCCAAGATTCCTCTTTGGGGGTGTTGGAGGGTGTTTGGAGGCTGGGGACAATGAGAGTCTATTACCCTTTCATGTGAGACATAAGGAACAATTCACCATCCCTGCTGTTGAGGAGGTTCCAACATGCCAGCCTGTACAATTGTGAATAAGAGCAACAGATTCTGGCAAGACATATCTCGTCTTGCTTCCTTAGTCCGTAATAAAGCTAGCATGAATTTATTCCTGTGGGGTCCTTATGTCCCATCTAAGAGAAAAGGGTACTGTTGAGCCTGGAAATGTCCTTTAATGCAAGCATATTAACCACATTTATTGACTGTGTGAACTATAACATTAACCCATTCTACCCAAGCTTACATTTTTCATATCCAGTTTCTCTCGGTACATTAGCCAAAGTTAAAACAAAGGAAAATCTACTGACAGTATGTCCTACAGGTGACCAGGAATTATCAGGCTTTTTATAGAGTTAATTTTTTGAGCTCCATAGATGATCCATTGGAAAAAACTCAGTATGCATGTTTGTCCATGCAAGGAAGTTCCGTCTGGTTACACTAGGACATGTGTCAACTTGGACAGATAGCAGGAAGGCTGTTTTAGCAGTTAAATTATCAGTTTCTGGGTTGGAGAAATACCTCAGAGTTTAAGAGCACTGGCTGCTTTTCCAGAGGTCCTGAGTGCAATTCCCAGCAACCACGTGGTGGCTCACAATCATCTACAATGAGATGTGGCGCCCTCTTCTGGCATGGGGAAATACGTGCAGTCAGAACACTGCATACATGATAAATAAATCTTTTAAAAAACCACTAATTTTCTAAGAAAGAATGGGGTAGAAAAGACCATGGGACACCAGAATGAAGAACAGCAAAAGACTAGGCTTACTTAGGAAGCAGAGAGTAGACTCTTTATTCTTAGTTCTGATTACAAATCCACAGTGCATCCAATACTCATCTGTAATGTTTGCTCTTTTCTTACTGGACCAAGAGCTGCTTTTTATATGTTACCGATTGAGCCTTTTCCCAGAAGAACATGACACTTAACCAAAGAAATACCTGTTAGAGTGTGAAGGCAGAATATTCTGCGAGAACTCTGCAAACATCCCCTTGTTTTTAAGGGACATCTGGCAGGAGCGTTGTCCTGCTCTGATGTCAGTTCAGAAAATCTCCTTCAATTTCCTATTATCTTTTTACATCATATCAGGCTAACTTTCTAATTTTTTTTTTGAAATGGAGTCTTATGTATCCCAGGTAATCCTTGAACATCCTGTGTAGCCAAGGAGGATATGAGACTTCTGATCCTCTTTCTGGGATTAGGTGCCTGCGCTTCCACCCTGGTGCTGGAGATGGAACCTGTGTCTTCATGCATTCTAGGCAAGACCAGCACTGTATCAACTGGTGTTTGGCTTTTGTTTGATCAGTGCTGGCTGGGAATCTATACTCTAGTGCGTCGCGCAGCCTCTGGCCAGCAGAGTGAAGCACGACCACATGCAGAGGTTCTTCTTAATCACACTTTATTGGCGTTCTGCTTGGTTGATAAGAGAGCTGGAGGGAAGGACCCTGAGAGCCTAAGAGGCGGCTATTAAATATTAAAAATTGGTGGGATGTGCTGAGACGTGATCGGCTACTACCTGGGTAGAGCTCACGGGGTACTATAGGATTGGTGTGTATCACAAGCCCTAATAAGCATGCCAGAGCTGGTTGAAGCAAAGTCAGATGCCTATTAGCAAATCTGACATGTGCAGTGTAATGCCAGTAAAATGCCAGGTCAGGATGATACAGCAAGAATCATACCGCGCCTAACACTCTAGGCCACAGCTCTACGAATCCTCTTTTAGATTTGTTTGTTTACTTGAGACAAGACCTCACTATCTAACCCTCCCTAGCCTGGAAGTTGCTATGTAGATCAAGCTACCCTCGAATTCACAGAGATCCACCTGTCTCTGCCTCCTGACTACTGGGTTTAAATGAATGAACCACACTTCTCAGGTTAATACGTTTTAAATTACATATGTGCGTGTGTTTTCATGTGATGGTACAAACATGTGTACGCAAGTACTCTTAAAGGCTAAAGGTACTGGATTTTCCCCGGGGAACTAGAGTTACAGGTGGTTATGCACTACTTAACATGCATACTAGAGACTGATCTTCGGTCCTTTGAGAAGGCAATACAAATTCTTTACAGGAAACTGAAGCAGTCACAAGACCACTTAATCCTAACCCTCCAAAGGCATCTACCCTATTCAATGCTCACCAGCCTTGACCACAGGCCAGCTCTGTCAGATTCCAGCAGGCTGCACTCCAGGAACTAGTTCATTCCTGTGTGTCCATTAAAGGAAATGTTAGGCCCTCTCTTTATCCAAAAAGATAGAAGCTATGTTATCTGGCAACATACTTACCTGAAAAGGAAGGAGACCCCCCCCCCACCATGGTAAAGAAATTATAAAAGATTGTCTCCTCCCTGTAAGGAAAAAGATCTGAGTTCACGTCTAGGGTTGAAAACCCACCAATACCTGAGCTCAAAAACTCATCAATTTCTAGTTAGTTTTCTTTTTTAAAAAAATGTCTTTGGAGGTGTGCCACCGAGCTCCCCCCAAAATACACAGAGACATATTCTTACTTATGAATGCCCTGCCTTAGCTTGGCTTGTTTCTAGCCAGCTTTTCTAACTTAAATCATTCCATTTCTTTTTTTGACTACATTTTGCCTCTGGGTTTTTTACCTTTCTTTATTCTATATATCTTTCCTTCCTTCTTACTTCGTGACTGGCTGTGTGGCTGTGTGGCTAGATGACTCTGTGGCTTTGTGGCTGAGTGGCTGGGTGGCTGTGTGGCTGTGTGGCTGGGTGGCTGGGTGGCTGGGTGGCTGTGTGGCTGTGTGGCTGTGTGGCTGTGTGGCTGTGTGGCTGAGTGGCTGTGTGGCTGTGTGGCTGTGTGGCTGTGTGGCTGTGTGGCTCAGTGGCTGTGTGGCTGTGTGGCTGAGTGGCTGTGTGGCTGTGTGGCTGTGTGGCTGTGTGGCTGTGTGGCTGTGTGGCTGGGTAGCTATGTGGCTGTGTGGCTGGGTAGCTGTGTGGCTGGGTAGCTGGGTGGCTGGGTAGCTGTGTGGCTGTGTGGCTGAGTGGCTGGGTGGCTGGCCACTGGTGTCCTCCTCTCCTCCTTTTCTCCTTCCTCAATTCTCTTTCTTCTAAATCTAGATTTCTCCTCCTATTTATTTCGTCTGCTCAGCAGTCCCACCTATTCCTCTCTTCTTCCTTGCTATTTATTTGACCAATCAGGTATGTTAGGCAGACAAAGTAACAACTTCACAGAGTTAAACAGATGCAACATAAAAGAATGCAATGCAACTTTGCGTCATTAAACAAATGTTCCACATCACAAACAAACGTAACACATATTAAACTAGTATTACATAATACCAACCAATGGGCTCAAAAGCCCACCAATCCCTGGGCTTGTCCTGAGCTTGGGAGCTGAAATCTTTATCCTGGAAAACTCTATCCCCAAGAAACCCTTTGTAAGCCTGTCTCCTGCTCTGTTCTCTGCTTCTTCTCTCCACTTTTGTATCTTTCACAATACGTCTCCTGTGTAATTGTGAAGTGCGACTTTGTGGTATCCCTTGGCTCCCAACTGCCAGGATACCTTTCCCCTCAGAACTGCAATACTTATCCTCACGCCAGACTTAAAGGATTAGAGACTCTGAAATACAGATATGGAACCTTTTACTGACAAGAGCCAAAGTGCATGGCAGGGGAATAGGCCCTCACATCAAGAGATTCAAAACAACAATATATCAAGAAAGGGGACTGCTTACCTTGGGGGACAAAGAAGTTAAAAATGAGCCAAATCCTCCAGCTCCTAGAAACTGTCTGGTCTCCTTTGGCTATGGCAGTGGTACATTACCAGGCTCACAGGAAGAGCCAAGGTCCAGTCCATGAGAACATAGCTCCAAACTCTCCTCTCATAACCCCCAGAACTCCTCTCCTATAGGCCATAAAAGGGGGAAAAACAAACAAAACTGATATGAGCCAGTGAGATGGCTCGGTGAGTAAAGGTCTTACTGGCAAGCCTGATGACCTGAGTTCAAGTCCCAGGACCGACTGAAGGAAAGAGAGAATCAACACTTGAAAGTTGTAAACACTGTAGCATGCCCTGCACCTCACACACTCAGGAAATAAATAGATAAATACATAAATAAATACATGAACACTTGTATATGTACACCCATAAATACATATGTTTAAATGTTTAAAAAGAATCTAACAAAGGAGCTATTAAAAATCAGGAAGGCTGGATAAATACCACAGATAGAAAAATAATAACCATAAAGGCCACAGCTCCCAGCTATTCTGGCAAGCTCACTCAGCAACCCCTTGGGGGAAATCTGCCCTGTGAGAACTGTTCCAAGAAACCAGTTGCTAGTAGTACCTGTGATCCCAGCCCCTGGGAGGCCATCCTAGTCGACAGAGAGTTGGAGTTCCGGGGGAAAAAAACAGAGCTGTCTTGAAAACAGACAACAACAAAGAAGAATGTTGCAAATGGATTTGGTAGTTCTGGGGTTGCAGCGCTGACCCAATAAGCTTACAAGGACTGTCTGCAGTGTGTTCAGAATGAGCTTAAGCAGGGACCCCAGAGCCCCACACTAATACAAAAAAATTATAGCCCTACCCCTTTAAACGTCTAGAAATGGTCTTTACTGGCATTGAACCTGAAGGAAGTACCCATAATTGCTGCCTATGATGTTCACATTCTCAGACTAGATAGAATCCTTTCCTACCTGCACAGAGAATTAATTTGGAACTTGTGCACAGGCTACTACCCCAAACCTTTAGGCATAATTGTGAAAATAAATAAGACTTTTAAAAAATGGCATTTTTCTAGGAGTGGAAAGATGGGTCAGTGGTTAAGAGCACTGACTGCTCTTCCAGAGGTCCTGAGTTCAATTTCCAGCAACCACATGGTGGCTCACGAACATCTATAGTGAGATCTGATGCCCTCTTTTGGCATAAAATTGTACATGCAGATATAGCTCTCATGTACATAAAGTCATTTTTTTTAAATAAGAAAAGGCACAAAAAAAAGAGGCCCTGGCCAAGTGTTACCTAGAAATAGACCTTTTTTCATCAGAAATTCCACTGTGTGTACTGTTTGGGGTGCACTGTATGTTCTGTAAATGTAGTGACTCTCCTTTTGAAATAATGCTTGACTACCCAACACTTCCACGGCTCCCAAAGGATTTAGGGGATCCCTGAAAATATGGACAGATCTGCCTCCAGTGTTATTTTAGTTTCTTTGTTTGTTTTTAGACAAGAATTTTCTGGCCATCCTGGAATTTACTATGTAGACCAGGCTAGCCTCAAACTCATGGAGATCCACTTGTCTCTGCCTCCTAAGTGGAGGGATAGCATGCATCAACAGTGCCTGGCTTCCAGTGCTTCTTGAAAGACTTAGCTGACATTGCACAAAGGGTTGAAAGTGTCAAGCTATGGATACAGCATAAAGCTACTATAGACCAAAGCCAGGAGTGTACCATGAGATCTGACCCAGACTAGCCTTTGAAACTGACCATAACCAAATGACTTTAGGTTGGAGATAATGGCTCAGCTTCTACTCTAACCCCTGATGTCCTTCCTGATCCCATAGATGCACATCTGAGCCGGTTTCCCACCCTTGTCCCAGGGCAATTCCAATTCCTGAACACCCATCATATATGTCTTATCTCTTTTGGTTGGTACTACTTTGGAATAGGCCAGCCATGGACCATCCGTCAGACCTCATCATGCTGTGATGGAACTAACCGCACCAATAAAGCAGATTGTGATTCATAAGGAGGAGGGGCCAGAGGGATATAATGATTGTGAGGAAACCTATTAGTGTTATCTCAAATACTGGCCATGACTTTGCCATGAAAGGGGTCTAGAAGGGAGCTGCCACCAAGGGACACGGAATTAAGGTCATAGCGGGTCATTGCAGGTGAATCTGAGTGTAATCCTGCCCACCAATTTTCAAATAACTAACACATAGGCTTAATATTATTTATAAATGTTCGGCCAATAGCTCAGGCTTTTTAGTAGCTAACTCTTACACTTAAACTAATCCATAATTCTTATCTCTGTTTAGCCACATGGCTTGGTAACTTTTCTCAGTATGGCATTTTCATCTTGCTTTTCTGTGTTTGTGACTCTCTTATTCCAACCTGTCCTCTCCCTAGAATTCTCCTAGCCTGGCTCTTCCGCTCAATCTCTTTCTGCCCACCTATTGGCCAGTCATCTTTTTTGTTGTTGTTTGAGACAGGGTTTCTTCTATAGATTTGGAGCCTGTCCTGGAACTCCATCTGTAGATCAGATTGGCTTTGAACTCACAGAGATCTGCCTGTCTCTGCCTCACAATTGTTTGGATCAAAGGCATGAGCCACCACCGCCCAGGTGGCCAATTAGCTTTTTATTAACAGTGAGCATAATCCACAGAACCTGAGAGAAATAATATGGGGACTGATCATAGAGAAGCCCTTTATGTGGGATATCCATGTCTCAAAACCCTGGCTTTTGTAATTACCAGCCATGAGTTCAGTAACCTAACATACCCATCTCTTGGTCAAACCCACTGGATGTGCTTGTGTGGAGGCCAGGGTACCTATACTGGGGTAGGAATGAATAACCAAAGCCAGACTAATAACACAAAAGGGGCATGTTTAACTGGGCCATTTGCTCAGGTCACAGGAGAAGGTCAATGTGTGGGGAATAAAAAGCTGTTCTAGCCTAGTTAAAGAAAAAGAAAAGTAGTAGCTCCTA
This sequence comes from Phyllotis vaccarum, assembly GCA_033318265.1. NCBI lineage: Eukaryota > Metazoa > Chordata > Mammalia > Rodentia > Cricetidae > Phyllotis > Phyllotis vaccarum. The sequence goes on from JARWLC010000018.1 coordinate 13,935,282, forward strand.
ATGATACATACTTCACCTGCCCCTAAGGTGTTTGTTTACACATCTGCTACCTGGAGACAGATGCAGACCAGTACCCTACTTAGATGTGCTCCCAGAAAGCAAGGTCCAACAATACTTACATCCCTGAGAGTCACCTGTACTTTTACCGGTTCTGCAAGCAATAGATAACCAACAAGTTCAGCACAGCCAAGTCCCTACTCAGATCAAAGATGAACTATTGCTCAGGAAAGCTGAGACACTCTCCAGAATCAGAGAAATTCTCTGGCTGCGACCTTCCTCCAAAACTAGAGAGGATTAGATTTGATTACCACTGAAGAGGAAGGCATAACCATGGTTTTAAATGAAGAGTACTGTTTTATGCTAATTAATAAGAAATAGTATGATAAAACGCCAAAATTTTATTAGAAAGGATTAAGGCAAAAGGTACAAACGAGAGCCATTGGAGTACAATATGAACCACATGGGGGCCCTGGCTGGCTCTGCTATTGGACCTCTCACCGTAATAACCCTGGTACTTAGATTAGAACCGTGCATCTTAGACATCTTTTCCAGGTCCATCAGAACTAGAATGAAAATCATAAAAGCACAGATGATACGCCAGGGGTAGCAACCCGTTTCTTGAGGATAGGCTCGTAGGTCTTATGAAACTGATGAGAGTATGAAGTGGAACAGAAAAGCCCAATGACTAAAGACTGGTTATCAGTTTATTTAGTGGTCTTCTTAACATGCTGCTCGTACTGCCTAGTTTCCACTTGTCATGTGGAAGGAAAAGTCCTGGAGAAATAGCCTAAGCAATGAATGGTTGCCCTGCCATAGAAGCCACACTGGAGGGAGCTGGTTCTCTCCTTCCCCCAGGAGTTCTGGAGAATGAACTCAGGTAGTCAGGCTTGGCAGCAGAGATCTTTATCCATTCTCTCATCTCTCTGGAGCTGTTTTTAAATTTTTGAGAAAAACTCTGACTCTATAGACCGGGCTAGCCAGAGAGTCAATATATAACTCAGGACAGCCTCAAATCCATAGCAAAACACTCCAGTGGGATTACAGACACACATCACTGTATCTCGCTCAATTCTTGTCTTTCTTTTATTTTACGTACGTATGTATGTAGTCATATTTATGAGAAAGGTTGTATCAGTACTACATCCCTAACCTCAAGTATTTTTAATAGAGTTTAATGAGCTTAGAAAGATAGTAACACTTTTAGATCCACAGTGTGATTGCTTATTTAAAGCTACTATTCTTGTTGGGCAGTGCTGGTGCAGGCCTTTAATCCCAGCATTCAGTTAGCAGAGGAAAGTGGATCTCTAAGTTCGAGGCCAGCCTGGTCTACAGAGTGAGTTCTAGGATACACAGAGAAACCCTTTCTCGGAAAAACTACCAAACCAAACCAAAACAAAACAAAAAAGCCAGGAGTGGTGGTCCACGCCTTTAATCTTGGCACTTGGGAGGCAGAGGTAGGTGAAGCTCTGTGTTTGAAGCCAACCTGATCTACAGTGTGAGGTTCAGGATAGCCAGAGATACAGAGAAAGGCTGCGGGTGTATGGGGGGGGGGGGGGTGGATTAAAAAAAAAAAAGACGTGGAAGTAGAAGACATTTGAAGAAGGGGTTTTGGTGGGAGGATAAGGAAGTAATAGAAGGTAATGGGGGAATATTATCAAAGTACATTATATGTATATAAGATTATTTAAAAAAAAAAAAAAAAAACTCAAAAGAAAAAAACTATCCTTCCCAGCATGCCCTTAGAGGGAGCTTTGGGATGAGGGGTGGGTAGCTTTAGAACCACATTTCCCACAATGCAACTCTCATTTTCATTTTTAACCTATGGGAACTGTCGTTATACAGTGACCTTCATCCACAAAGTCTAGCGTGCATTTGGAGGTTAGCTTTCTGGATTGGAAAAAGGGCAACCGCAGAGCATGCTGGGAAGGCATCCCGACAGCGACGACCCTTACTCGCCAACGCCTGAGTTTAAACTACAACTCCCAGAGGTCCGTGCGTGAGGAGGAAGGCGGGCTCTCCTGCCGGAAGTCAGCTACAGCCCTGGGCCCCACAACTGCAAGCAGAGCCCGAGCCGCCCAGTTTCCGCGGGACCCGGGCCTCTGGGGTCCGGACAGGGGTCGCCATGGTAACGGGGGGAGCGTCGTACCGGGGACGGGCAGAGGGAGGGTCCACGCATGGACCGCGGAGTTTCGATTCGGAGCTGACAAGCTTCCACTTGCTGTGGATGGTCCGGGCCGGGCGCAGATTCTCGGGTTTGGGGTCGAAAAGGAGGGGATCGGGGCCTTGATGCTGTATTGTGGGGTGTGCTTGGGGTTCCAAGCAAGAGGATATGGAATGAAGGAGTGCCCAGGGGAGGGACTGCTCTGGTGGGAGACATTTGGGGGAGATTTTGAAACCACACAGGTGGAAGAAGACATTAGAAATGAAGAAGAGATGATGGAAGAACTAGAGACTCTTCAGAGGGGTTATGGAGGCTTCCTTATGGAAGGAGGGAGCCGGCTTTAGGGAGCTCGAGTTGTTGGGACAAGTTGGATATAGACTGGGGAAGAGACTCTCCCAAGGGAGGAAGAGGACCCTGGGGACCGGAAATCGGCCCCTGTAGGATTAGGGTTAGGTTGCTGCGAAAGGAGAGGGTTCTGGAAGTAGAGAGTGAATTCTAGAAGAGAATGGGGAGCAGCTGAACAGAACTTTGCATTGAGGAGAGGCCTAGAGTGCAGAATTGGCTCAGAGATGTGACATTTGAGGTGGTTGGGTGGAGGCGGGACTGAGCCCTTGGTTTAACAGAGACCTCCACCTCCAAGATAGGGCTTTTGGAACTAAGAGTTCTTAGGACGGGAACCTGGGAAAGAAGGTGAATGGTAAGGGGGTTTCAGAACAGGAGATGAGTCTTTCGCCCAAGGAGTAGGGGATTTGGAGGCACAGCCAAGGAGGCCAGGGAGCAGGGATGCCTGTACTGAAAGCTGGAAGAAGCTTCTCGGAGGGGGGCCGAAGGGGAGGAGATGGAGGTTAGGGAACATTAGGGGAGGGGATTGGGAGGCTCCCTGAGCGGGAGGGGCTTCTGAGATGTGGTCTCAGGGATGGAACGATTCACACTGAGGGAAACCAAAAGAAATATAGGGTGGGGCAGTAAGGACCCGAAGGACCCTCCCTGCCTTCCAGCTGCCCTTCCCTTAAGCGCCTGTGCCTGGCTCTGCCTTAGCCTGCCTGCTGAGCCCACCCCTTTCCTCCGTGGGCTTCCCAGTACTGGGTTTTCCTGGCTCAGCTGAAGGAGTTCTTAGAAAGAGCGTGTCACATCCTGTTCCCGTTTCTCTGCTTAGGTTGGGTAAAGTGGGTAGATTTGAGTGAAGAATAAGGCTAGGAGAAGACTGGGAAGGCCCATAGTAAAGAATCCAGGGCTCAGAGTAAAGTCTTTGAGCAGCTACCTCTGCTTCCTGGCTGTGATATCGGCTTTCCCTGGGCCTTAGCTTTATCGTCTGTAAAATGGGCAGGAGCATGCCTGTCTGGGACAGATAGGGCTTAAAGCCAGGCTTCCCAGCAGGGAAACTTTAAACCAGTTTTCTGAGGATTGAACCTCGGGTTTTGGGCATGCTGCATAAGTACTTTACCTTCAGCTAAATCTTCACCCTTGTGGCTTCTCCCTCCCTCCTTCCTTTCTGTTTGCCCTCTGCTCGTTCGCTCATTTGGTTTTTATTTATTTTCGATTGAGGATAAAACCCAGGGCTTTTGCTCATGGTAGTCAAGTACCCTGCAACTGAATTACACCTTCGGCTGCTTCTTGTGGTTTGTTTATTTTACAATGTGTGTGTGGAGGTCAGAAGCAACCTGCAGGAGGCAGCTCTTTCTTTCCTTCATGTGAGTCTCAAGCATCAGTCTTCAGGTTTGTAGACCTGTACCCACAGAACCATCTCACTGGCTCCCTCTTCTGTTCTCTCTCTCTCTCTCTCTCTCTCTCTCTCTCTCTCTCTCTCTCTCTCTCTCTCTCTCTCTCTCTCTCTCTCTCTCTCTCTCTCTCTCTCTCTCTCGTATGAGTGCACACCGGCAGAGAGCACCAGTTCTCATTACAGATGGTTGAGGCACCATGTGGTTGCTTGGAATTGAACTCAGGACTTCTGGAAGAGCAGCCAATGAGCCATCGCTCAGCCCCCCCTTTTCTTATTTTTCATTTTGAGACAGGGTCTTGTAGGTAGCTGAGGCTGCCTTTGAACCCCCAACCTGCCTGTCTTAGCCTTCACAGTAGCTGTGATTGCATATGTACGTCACTGTCTGGCTTGGATACGAGTTTCTGAAGTGAAATGATCATATGCTTTATAAAACTACTAGGAGGTTGGGGTCTCACGATGTGTGGTATACAGTAGCCATTGCACCTCTTATAGATGTTTCCTGTTTATTAGTCTAATGAAGGAGGGACTCCTGTTGTACCCATTACACAGAAAGGGAAGCTGAGGTCCACAGAGGTTTAGTGGTCTTCCCATTAGCATACATCCACTGCCTAATAGTTCTAGGATGCTTTTGAGTACAGGAATGTGCTCTTAGCTATGTGATTGAATGATAATTTTACCGAGCACAGTGAGTACTTGTGGCTTTTACTCCCCCACTTGTTCATGTCCTGTGGTACTGGGGATCATGCCCCAGGCCCTGAGCGTGCCAAGCAAGTACTCACTTGTAATCTGTCCTCTTTATTTTCAGACTGAGTCTCACCAAGTTGCCTAGGGAGGCCTTGAACTTGTGGTCCCTTGTCCTAAAAAGCTGAGATGACAGCCTGCGCCACCAAGCCCAACCTGACTTACTCAGCTTTCAAAACTGCCCTGTAATGGGAAACCTAGTGTTTTGGGATCTTAGTAACCAACTTCTGAGCCAGACAGAAGATAGGCCAACCCAGAGTGTGTGGTCTGAGCCATGGGTGGATGTCATAGGGGGATAAACATCAAGGCTCACCTGTGCCTGGCAGGTGGGAGGCCCCAGGCTCCATCCCAGAATTCAACAAAACACAAACATGGGCTGAGATGCCTTGCCACACAGGCCTGCCAACCTGAGTTTAATACCAGGAACTCAAGGTGGAGGAGGCGATTGACCACCCTCTAAAATCTTCCGACCTTCATACAAGCAAGCACTAAGTGTTTTGGGAAACAGCGTAAGGCTTCCTGGAAAGGATAAACAGTTTCCATAGAGCCTAACAATCCTGCTCCCAGGTATGTAGCCACAAAACAAGGGACTCGTAAACACTTTCACGGTAGCTCAGAAGTGGAAGCTATCCATTTCTCCGTCAGCCGAAGAATGAAGAAATGAAGTGCTGTAGATAATACAGTGGAAGAGCATTTGGCTATAAAGAATGGAAGTGGGCGGGATAGGCCCGTAATTTGGTATTTTTAGGCTGAGGTTAAGAGGACCTTAAGTTCCAGGTGTGCCTGGATAATGGCGAGTTCGAGGCCACTCTCAGCAAAGTGAGAGCTGGAAAAGTGCATGCTAGAATTAGTGGTAGCAGTTGTATGAAGTAAGGGGTTGTCCTAAATTATCCTTAGGACATTTGAAAGGGGGGAGTTTCTGGTATCTGCTTTTGTTTTGGTTTTTTTTGAGACCAGGCTTTGATATGTAGCTTTGGCTGGTCTGAAACTTGGCAGGTATGTAGACCAGGCTTGCCTCATACTTAGAGTAATTCTCTTGCCTCTGGTATGTGAATTACATTTAGTAAGTAGGTTGGAGAAATTGCTTAATGGATAAAGTAAGCACTTGTCTTCCAAATATACAAAATAAATTGTGATCCTCAGCCATCATGTGGAAAGCTGAGCGTGGTAGTGTAGCTGCAATCCCAGAACCAGAAAGGCAGAGCCAGGAGAGCGCTGTGGCTTATGGCCAGCCAGCCAAGTAGGTGAGCTACAGGTTCAGTGAATGACTCTCGACATGCAGCTCAAAAACAAGGAATATGCACATAGAAACTTGTACAATGTTTCTCTAATCCAAGATGGAGAACAACCTTTCAGTCTCTGTCCTATATACACGCAAATCAGTGAGCAAGCCAGTCATGGTGGCCCACATGTGTCATCTCTGAGCTTTTAGAGGCTAAGACTGGAGGATTGCCCCAAGTTCCGAACCATCCTAGGCTGCATAGGGAAATCTTGTCTTTAAAAAAATAAAAACCAGAAAATCAAAGGCTAGAAAGATGGTTCAGTGGTTAAAAGCACCTACTGCTCTTGCATAGGATCCAAGTTTGGTTTCCAGCACCCAGCGTCAGGTGGCTCACAACCACCTGTAACTCCAGCTCCAGAGGATCTGATGCTTCCGGTCTCACAGGTCTCACCTGCACTCAAGCGCATGTACAGACACAAAAGAACAGCTGAGCTCTGTTGCATGCCTGTAATGGAACGGGAGTTCAGGGTCTACTTGGCTGTATAGTAAGTTTGAAGCTAGCTTGGACTATGGGAGACCCTATCTCAAAAAAAAAAAAAAAAAAAAAACCCAGTGTAGTAAGGAAGTAAGATCTCAAACACAAGAAGTCTTTTTTTAAAGATTTATTTATGCTTATGAGTATTTAGATGTATGCCTGCACGACAGAAGAGGATATCAGACAGAACACAGTATTATCCCATTATAGATGGTTGTGAGTCACTATGTAGTTGCCAAGAATTGAGCTCAAGAGCTCTGGAAGAGCAACCAGTGTTCTCTCAACTGCTGAGCCATCTCTCCAGCCCCCAGACATAAAAAGTCTTAGTACAAACATTGATTGAGTACCTATTTAGCCATCGTTGAGGTTTATTAATGACGTATTGCTATGTGGTGACGCCTATTATTCCCTGCTGGGGTTATGACTCAGTGGAGAGTACTTTCTAGGATCCCCCAGTGAGGAAGGAACTGGTGGTGTGGCTCAGTGGTAGAGCCCCTGCCTAGAATCCCCCAATGAGGGGCTGGGGTGTGACTCAGTGGAGAGCACTTTCTAGAATCTCCCAGTGAGGAAGGAACTTGGGGTGTGGCTCAGTGGTAGAGTTCCTGCCTGCCTCGCACAAGGCCGTGAGATGCTTCTCCAGACTAAAGCACCTCCATCTCGGATGTAATGGGCATCTTGGGAAGCTTGATCTGAGGGTGAGAAAGTGGCTTCCAAGATGCGTATTAGATGAACTAAAGCCGGGGACTTGGTCAGCTGCTCAGTACAAGAAGGTTTGCCCAAGTCCAGTGTGGCCCGGCAGGGCCAGGGAGGTAACCATAGAAAGCTGGCTACAGGGAGATCCTGGGCCCATGCCATCTTTCCTTTAGGGCGACTAGTAGTACCCACCCTGAGTGAAGTCCCTGCCTCTCTCACTTCCTCCTTGCCTTGCTCTAGATCCGCTTCATCCTCATCCAGAACCGGGCGGGCAAGACACGTCTGGCCAAGTGGTACATGCAGTTCGATGATGATGAGAAACAGAAGTTGATCGAGGAAGTACACGCCGTGGTCACCGTCAGGGATGCTAAGCACACCAACTTCGTGGAGGTGACTGATACCCTTCCCATTTCCCTTTCAGTCCCCTACCTCTTGCCGGCACCTCTGCCTCCTGCCTGCCCCTAAGAGCAGCACAACCCATGACCTCTCCCACATTTACCTGCTCTGTGTGCTTTTAGCGCTTCTCATTTTTCAAGGGCTGGGGGTATGTCTAAGCGAGTAAAATGCCTGTTCCACAGTATGAGGAGTTGAATTGGATCCTCGACACCCACAAACTTTGTTCGGGCGACCTTTCAGCCAAGATATAAAGGGCCGAGGGAGTAGAAGGAGATGTTGGCAGAGCAAGGAACATCCCAAGCCCCAGGGGAATGAGTAGGTCAAAGGCCCTGAGTCTGAAGCACAGGTGTAGAGTTCCAGGATGAGCTGACAGGGACAATCGGTGTGGCTGAGATCCTGAGCCACTGAAGGGCTTGGAGCGATGATCACAGGTTACCACAAGCTTCCAGGATCTCATATAGGTTTGAGTATTATTTATTTATTATTGTGGGAAAGAACATGAATGCCATGTAGTATATGTGTTTAGAGGTCAGAAGACAACTTTGTGGAGTCTTTTTCTCCAACCTCCTTGATACGGGCTCCAGGAGCCAGGCTTAGGAAGTGTCTTTACCTTCTGGCCATATTTTAGTTTTAGTTTTGACTCTGTTATTTGTTTGTTTGTTTCTAAACAGGGTCTCCTGTGCCTGCAGCTTAGTATCTAGCTGAGAATGGCCTTAAATTTCTGATTCTCCTGTCTCTGCCTCCCAGATGTTTGAATTACCTTGGTTTTGCTTTTTTACCAGGGTCTTGCTCTGTAACCCAGGCTATCCTGAAACTCACTGTGTGATCCAGGCTTGTTTTGAACTTGAAGCGATCCTCCTGCCTCAGCTATCTCGGTGTAGGGAACGCAGGCTGGCCTCAAACTCACGATTGTCCAGCCTCAGCCTCCTTGGTGTTGGGATTACAGACCTGTACCACCACACCTGGCTAGAATCCCCTTTAGGAAACAAGAACAGAAGCAGGAGACCCTCAAGGCAATACCAATGAGAAGACAGAAGGATGCTGGTGATGAGCCAGCATCGAAGCTGGGGTGGGTGGGTGGCTCTATTTGAGCTCCCAGCTGGAAATTCCTGCTCTTCCAAGATACATGCTCCCCCCAAAGAGTAGGTTAGGGGTGCAGATCAGGAGGGAGGTGTCTGCTCACATTCCATTGAGGTGTTGGGAGAAAGTGACAGTCACCAATAAGGGAAAGGCTGGGAAAGGAACAGAAATAATGTTCCAGCTTACTGGAGATATCCAGGCTCAGGAACTCACTGGGACAGTGAAGAAGCACAGATCAAGTGCCACTCCATCTCATTCCAAGTCCTAGGGACAGCTCAGAGCCCCATTGTACTTTGAGCCTGTTAGAGAAGCTAAGCATGCCCCATGGTGTTCCTGTTGCTACCTTGTATGAGGCTAGCATTGAGCAGCGGCCACTTGAAGTCAACCACATCATTATTCCTGAGCTCTGAGTATGTGACACTACATGGCAAGGGGGGACAGTGCCAATACATGTAAGAAATTTGGTGGGTCCTAGGCTTGGTGGCTCACATTCTTAACCCAGCACTGAGGAGACAGAAGCAGGCGGATCTCTGTGAGTTCAAGGACATCCTGGTCTACAGAGAGAGTTCTTAGCCAACTGGAGCTACGCATTGAAACCATGTCTCAAAAGAAAAAAAATTGTTTCATGGAAGTCTAAGGATATAGCTCAGTTGGTAAAGTGCTCGCCTAGAGGGCATGAAGTGCTGGGCTCAAACCAGAACCATATAACGTGGATGTGGTAACATGCCTATAACCCCAGCACTTGAAAAACAGAGGCTGGAGTTGAAGGAGATTGACTCTTCAGCTACATAATGAGTTTAAGTCCTAGGTAAGCTACACCCTAACATTGCTGTGCATGCCTGTAACCCAGGCACTGAATTCTTGTGTATCCTCATGTTTGAGGCAGGGCAGGGTGTGGAGACCAAGGTGAGACTTAAATGTCATTCCTCAGGAGCTGTCCACCTCCTGTCTTGAGATAGCATCTCTCACTGAGGCCTGGGGCTCACTACTTAGTCTAAGCTAACTGGCCAGTCACTCACCTGCCTCAGCCTCACGAGCACTGGGATTAAAGCATGTACTACCACTCTACTGTAGCTTAGTGAGCACTTTATGGATGAATGATTCCCAAACTCCACCTATTTTTTCCCCCTTTAGACATAGTCTCACTCTGTGTCCCTGGCTGACCTGTCTTTGTCTCTAAGGTGACAGTTTTCCCTGCACTTGCAGGGCTGAGATGGAAGGATCAGGAAAATGTTGAAGCTAGTCTGGTCTGTATATAAAATTCCAACCTGAGTTATACAGAGAAACTGTCTCAAAAATAATAAGTGAAATAATAAAGTTGAGCAGTAAAGATTCCAGGACCCACAAAATGTGTCGGTCCTCATAGTTACCACCAGGTGGTGATCCACACACATCTGAGAACCAGGATTTACCTAACCCAGCCACATCCCAGTGTACACAGCCATTTCTGTGTCTGTCGGGAGAGCATTCCTCTTGTATTTTCACTGTGCTAAGGCCAGAGCCCAGGGCCTTCTATATGCTAGGCAGGGGCTCTACCACTGAGCCACACCCTCAGCCCCTCACTGGGGGATTCTAGGCAGGGGCTCCATTACTGAGCCACACCCCAGCCCCTGTTCACTTCTGTCTTTAGTATAGATGCTAATTAGCACATAGAATTAAGTCTACCCCTAAGCACAGATATCCAGCTTGTGAGCCCTGTGAACATTGCTCTAATATTTACAATGTGTCCATTGTTTCCATTACCTGAAACTCTAAAATCCAAAGTGGCCCAAAGTTAGAAACTTCTGTGTTTGTGTTGCCCAGGCTGCTCTGAGGTGCCTGGCTGAAGTGATCTCCTTCCTCTCATCCTCCCAAGTAGCTAGGACTTAAGATATGCACCACAACACACAGTTCAAAATCTGCAACTCTGAGCCAGGTGTAGTGCTGTACATCTGTAATTCTCAAACTTGGGAAGTGGAGGCCGGAGGATCAGGAATTCAAGGCCATCTCTGCTACATAGCCATTTCAAGTCTAGCCTGGGCTACATGGTAGCTCCTGTCTTTAAATAAAAAACAAAATGAAACAAAACCCCCTGAAGCTTCGCTTCTGCTTTATGTGGAGACAGGGCCCACCACATAGCCCAGACTTTCTTTACACTTGTGATCCTGCCTCATTCCTTACCCTCACCCCACGCCCACTGCCGGGATCCCAGCTGCCAGGCCTGGAACTCTCCTCCCTGCCTGTTTTCTAGCTCTCGACTCTCAGTCCCCTCTGTCAGGAAGCCTCTCTGACTCCCAGGGTGAGAGAATAGGGCCCCACCCTGAACCCCTGAAATCTGATCCTGCCAACCCTGAGGATTTCCATTCCATTGTCTGGGTGAGCAACCCTCTGCTGGGCCAGGAGCCAAAGCTGGCCCTGTCACTACTGCCTTTCCCCCAGCCAGGAAGAGGGGTGCCTGGGGTCATACACAGTGGAACAGCTCGTATTCGGCCCCCTCTGCCAGACTCAGTCCTGACTTCTTTCTGCCCACAGTTCCGGAACTTCAAGATCATCTACCGCCGCTACGCTGGCCTCTACTTCTGCATCTGCGTGGACGTCAACGATAACAATCTGGCCTATCTGGAGGCCATCCATAACTTCGTGGAAGTGAGTCACATGCCCGGGAGGCCCCAGAGTGCTGGGGTAGCCACTGCCCCCTCCTCAGCCTCCCTCTGTGTACATAGCTCTATCCATCCAATCCACCTCTCCCTCCTCACCTCTCTACTCCGTCCAACTTCTCCTCTCTCTGCCCATCCACCACCAGCCTTGCCTTTGACTTGAGTTGTGGTATGAGTGTGTGTGGAGGTCAGAAGACGACATGGGAGCTGGTGCTCCAGCCTGCTTGCTCCAGGCTTGGTAGCAGGTGCCCTCATCAGCTGAACCCTTTTGCTGGCCTCTTGGTGTCACAGTTGAGGTCTGCTGTCCTGTCTGTTCTCTTTGATAACTGGTCTGTGTGTGTGAGACAGCGTCTTGCTAGGTAGCTTGGGAAGGCCGCTTTCTCCAGCGCTTGATGACAGGCAACAGAGCTGCCACTTTCTCCATCCACTGTGGGTTTGTTGTATGTGTGTGTGTGTGTCAAATATGACATATGTGCAGGTGCCCAAGGGCTCAGGAGGCGCTGAACCTCCTGGTGTTGGAGTTACAGACAGTTGTGAGCCACTTGGCATGGGTGCTGTGAATTCTCGTCCTCTAAAAGAGCCACCTGTGTTGTCCTCGTTACCCTACTGCACATACTGTTAGGATTTTGTGCATATTTGGTTTGCATTTACCCAGTTATCTGGCAGCGGATTTTAATGAACGTACGTGGGAATGCCGCTGATCGGATAGCAGGAGATGAGATGTTGAAGCCGTTTCTATGTAGAAAAGAGCTTTATCGTCACATGAATATGGCTATGATTGACAGAAAGGTTATGATTATAATAGCAGAGAGGGAAGAAGAAGGGAAAAAGGGAGAGAGAGATGTGAAAGCTCCCAGGAGAAAAGAGAGAGAGAGAGAGAGACGCACTTGGGAACCTTGCAGAAGAAGGCATGGCTTTAGAGGCTAACACATATCCTCCCCTGACCGACTGGCCTCAATTAAACTTGCTATCTCACTAGGGCTGACCTTAAATTCTTGATCCTTCTCCTTCCTCACCTCCCACCTGCTCGGATTACAGATGTGGTCCTTCAGATGGGTTTTATGCAGTGCTGGAGATGGAACCCAGGGCTTCATGAATGCTAGACAAACACTGGGCTACATCCCCAGGCCTCCCTGTCTGTCTTTATTTCATATTTTATGTATTATTATCGTGTCCGTGGTATGTGTGTGCATGCAGGCACACGTGTGCCAGGGCTCACACGTGGAAGTCAGAGAACAGTTTGGGGAGTTGATTCTCTCCTATGCTGGGATATAGGGTTTGAACTCAGGCTTACACAGCAAGCACTATTGCCCACCATGTCAGCCATCTTGCCAGCCCTGTCTGTGCCTGTCTCTTATCGGTGGTCTTTATCTTCCTCTCTCAGGTGTTAAATGAATATTTCCACAATGTCTGTGAACTGGACCTGGTGTTTAACTTCTACAAGGTAGGCTCTTGGGGAAGTGGACAAGAGGCAGCCCTGACGGGGGTGGCTGGAGCCACTGGACATCTGCCTGGCACTCTGACACTGTCTCCTTACTCAGCATCTAACCACTTTTGACTCCCAGGGGCGGGCTGCCATAGGAGCCAGCCCTTCCTGCCCTTACTCCAGCTTTCCTGGCCTCCCTTCCTTGCCCAGGTTTACACAGTGGTAGATGAGATGTTCCTGGCAGGTGAAATCCGAGAGACCAGCCAGACGAAGGTGCTGAAGCAGCTGCTGATGCTGCAGTCTCTGGAGTGAGGTGGCCTCCGCCCAGCCCTACCTGCTGGACCAACCTGCCTGCTCACCCCCTGCCAGGCCTGAGGCCCACCCCAGCAGCCCCCTCCCTTCCTCAGCTGCCCCAGAAGAAGGACCCAGCAGGGTCTAGGCCGCATGGGAGGAGGCTGCAACCCACTGCCTCTGGGCCCTACGTTGATGGCAGAGGCCACCTTGATGTCCCGAGTAAATGTGCCATTGTTGTGTGATGCTGTGAGTGTGCGTGTGTGCAGCTCCCAATAAATCTTATGGTCCTGCGTAGCCTGGCTGTCTCTGAGCCTTTGTCTGTCTTCTCTGGGAACCATAGACCCTTAGGAAGTTTTGCCCTTGATCCGTCAGTGAGTCAGTCAACACATCTCATTGGTCTAAGAAGAAGCAGAGAGACCTAAGTATACTTTAGACATGATTCTGCCCACAATGGGCTCACAAGATTGAGAGGTAACTGGTCTGAACACAAAACACTTGTTCTAAAATTCTACTCAGTTCCTTCAACCCTAACAGCACCGAGAATCTGCAAGCAGTGCCAAGCGCCATACCCAGCCCCTGGATTTTGTTTTGTTTTGAGAGATGTCCTTGCTTTGTACCTGGCATTGGTACTCACCAGCCTCGCCCTCCCAGGTGCTGATATTAAGGTGTGAGCCACAGGTCTAGCTCAGCCCCTGGATTATTGAAAGGATCTTTACCTCCAGCCCTCAAGGTCAGAGATTACAGTGTCTCTCCACACCCAGCATCTGAGGAATTTGTGCTTACTAGATTATGAGGAATGGACCCGAATTGTCCCTTTTTCCAGGGGACATGGCTGAATCCAGGAAGGTGACAAGACTTAGCGAAGTTCATTACCTGTGTTGGGTTGTTGTGAAACTGCTTTCAAGACCTGGAAGGTGGTTCCAGAGTGCTTGTTTCTACCTACTAGATAGACCCTGTGATGGCTGGGAATGTGGGAGCTATGCATGCTGCTTAGTTTTTCATTAACAGCCCTGTTGCACAGTGGGCTCAGACAGTTCCTAGTGTGACTCTTCTTAGCCTGGGCAGACTCTAGCTTCTACCTACTGAGCATCACAGTAGACCCTCTGGCCAGTGTGACAGAGATGATGGCTCAGAAACCAGGCCTGGGAGGCTGTGACTTTAATGCCACATACTTCAGAGCCTGAGGCAGAAGAATCACAAAACTAAAGAGTTCAAAGTCAAAAAGGGCTGTGGCATGGCTCCATGGAAGAGCCCCTACCTAGAATCCCCCAATGAGGGGCTGGGGGTGTGGCTCAGTGGTAGAGCCCCTGCCTAGAATCCCCCAGTGAGGGGCTGGGGTGTGGCTCAGTGGTAGAGCCCCTGCCTAGAATCCCCCAGTGAGGGGCTGGGGGTGTGGCTCAGTGGTAGAGCCCCTGCCTAGAATTCCCCAGTGAGGGGCTGGGGTGTGACTCAGTGGTAGAGGCCCTGCCTAGAATCCCCCAGTGAGGGGCTGGGGGTGTGGCTCAGTGGTAGAGCCCCTGCCTAGAATCCCCCAGTGAGGGGCTGGGGTGTGGCTCAGTGGTAGAGCCCCTGCCTAGAATCCCCCAGTGAGGGGCTGGGGGTGTGGCTCAGTGGTAGAGCCCCTGCCTAGAATTCCCCAGTGAGGGGCTGGGGTGTGACTCAGTGGTAGAGGCCCTGCCTAGAATCCCCCAGTGAGGGGCTGGGGGTGTGGCTCAGTGGTAGAGCCCCTGCCTAGAATCCCCCAGTGAGGGGCTGGGGTGTGGCTCAGATAGATTGCTTGCCAAGCCTTTGTGAGGCCTTGAATTCAATTCTTAATATGAAGGAGAGGAAGGAAAAATTGGAAAAAGCAAGCAGATGCGATGGCTTAGCATATAAAGATGCTTGCTACCAATCCTGATGGCTCAAGTTTAATTCCCAGACCCACATGGTAGAAAGAACCATCACCCATAAGTTGACCTCTGACTTCCAGAAGCATATTATATATAGTACATGTGTCCCTGACCTGTCCCTACCCAGTAAGCAAATTTTTAAAAAATTAATTATTTAAAAGCATGGAGGAGAAACAGAGCTCCGTGTGCTATTCTCTGAGCAGTATGTCCAACCATGCCCTCTAAGAACACAGTGTGATGACCACCATCCCCACTTCTAACTGGCACCACAGCAGGGATGGCTCTGGTATGCCACAGCTTTCTTGCAGCTTTTATTACAAGAGACAAGTGTACCCCAGCATTCAGCTGTGTGGCCTTCAAGGAAAGTCACCCAGCCTGCCTTGCTTCAGACTCTTCATCTGGAAAATGTGTTGGTGACTGTGTTTTTGGTGCTTTGAGCCAAGGTCTCACAGTGTAAGGCAAGCTGACCTTACGCTCATTACCAGCCTCCTGCATCAGCCTCCCCAGAGCTGGGATGACATGCTCAGATGACAATAACAGTGTTTTCCTCATCTGAGTCTGTGTGAGCCCTCCATTAACTAAGAGAAAGCACACGTTAATTTGTAGATGTTAACTGACTACAGTGCCGGTTTTCACCAGAGACCTCAGACAACCATCAAGACAAAGTGGCCTGGGGCTGTAGCTCAGTTGGTAGAGTACTTGCCTAGCATCCACAAAGCCCTGGGCTCAGTATCCAACATAAAGTGGGCATGGTGGCCCACATCTATCACCCCAGCAGTAGGTTTGGAGGTACATACGAAAGGATCAGGAGTTCAAGTTCTACAAGGCGGATTCAAGACCAGCCTGGGATATGGGAAACACTCCCTAGAAATCTAAGCATTTTTAGAAGTGCTGTTGAAATTACCATAAACCCATTCCAATGACCCAAACAAAACCAGGCCAAACAGATAGCCCAGCCAGTAAACTACTTCTAAGCAAGCTTGAGTTCGATCCCTGAGGAGGGGAAGAGGGGGAGTCTGATGCAGTGGGCCTTTGTCTATAACCCTTTGGCAAGATGGAGCCAGAGAATCTCCAGGAAGCTCACTGGCCAGCTAGCCCAGAGTACCTCCTCAGAAATATGACTAACCCTGCCTCAGTAAGATGGAAGGAGAGAACTGACCTCTGACCTCCAGATGGGCAAATACACACACGTATACATATAATACACATACACACAACAGCAAGCCCAGTGACCTCACATAGGCCAAGCATTTCATCCCTTGTGCCTCCTCATAGGTGAGATATGCAAAATTGAGCAGCCAGGCTTGGAAGGAAGCCAAGCGGCTTCTTACAGAGGTAAACACACACCCTGTGACTCGGGAAGGTTGTTCCCATTGATTGACCCGAAAGAAAAACTATCCACTCACTGTGTACATGTGTCCATGGCAGTCTTGTTCACAGAAGCCAAAAGGCAGAGCCAACCCGGATGCCAGTCCATTGATGAAGGAAAGCATCAGTCCACACAGGCAGAAATCACCCGGTCACAAGAAGAAATGAAGCTTTGACACACACCACAGCATGGACAGGGCACCTGGTGGAAAGGGACAGAGACACAAAAGACCAGCAAGGGGGAGGTGTGGGCAGAGGCAGGAGGATTAGAAGATCCAAGTCATCTTGAGCTACAAGAGAACACTGTCTCCAAAAAAATTTAAAAAAAAAAAAAACAAAAAACAAAACCCTATGGAGTGCCTGCTCCAAGTATATGAAATACCCAAATGTCCACAACAGAAAAGTCCATGTTGAGAAGCTGATTAGCAGTGCCCTAAGGCTGGGTTATTTTGTGGCTTTGGTAATAGGGATTGAACACGGCCCAATGTGGGCTGAGTAAAGGCTCTACCGTAGATAATATCTTTTAATAAGTGAGCTTCATAGAGCCCCAGCCCCTCACTGGGGGATTTCAGGCAGATGCCCTAAACTAAGCAGTATACCCAACCCTCTTACATATACCTAGCCCTTTTATTTCCCTTCTTATCTATTCATTCTTTTATTTTTATTTTTAGAGACAAGTCTCACTAAAATATCCAGGCTGGCCTTCAACTGATTTTGTAGCTCTGGCTGGACTTGACTGTGGGATTCCTACACCTCAACCTCTCAAATGGAGATTCTGGGTCTGTGCCACCAGGGTCCTAAGATAGGGTTTCGTTGTGTAGCCCATTGATGTGATGTTGTGGCACATGTATATATTAAACTATTTTTGTTTGGTTTTTTTTTTTTTTTGAGACAATGACCCACTGTGTAGTTCTGGTTGGAACTCACTTTGTAGACAAGGCTGGCCTTGAACTCACAGAGATCCACCTGACTCTGCCTCTCAAATGCTGGGGTTAAAGGCATGTACCACCACTGCCTAGCTGTTCTCAGTCGGTAGAGCATGAGACTCTTAATCTCAGGGTCGTGGGTTCGAGCCCCGCATTGGGTGCCATTTGTAGTACGAGGTTTCTGGCCGGACTTTCGGGCCTAGCCTCAAAGTCTAGGCCCGCAGACCCGCAGTCCCGCAGTCCCACAGAGACACACAGATGCTTTCAATAGTTTTTGGCTGATCAGCCTCAGGCCCAGGCATATCACTTGCTAACTCTCTACCCTTCATCTAACCCATGATTCTTCCTGTTCAGCCATGGGGCTCGGTACCTTTCTTTAGAGCAGCATAGTTGCCCTCTGCTTTTTTCAGCTTCTCTCCAGCATTCTCTCTGGCATTCTGCTGCTGTTTCCTGTTCTCAGAGTTTTCTTAGTCTGGTAGCCCCACCCACACTTCCTGCCTGCCTTTGGCCAATCAGCGCTTTTTATTAAACCAGTGGGTGGGACAATTATTTACCATGAAACAACACAATACCCCTACAGTCCATGCTGACCCCCAAATCATTATTCTCCTGCTTCAGCTTTCAAAGAGCTGGGATTATGAGCCTGATCCACCACATCTGTCTCAGGATTTCTTTGGAGTGGTGACCAGATGGTCCTGTAGGTTTGGGACTTGTAACCCCCAGAACAAGAAAGCGGTAAGCTCCGATGGTCAAAGGCACATGTTTCTGGGAACTGTTACAGCAAACAGGCCTGTGGGAGTGCCTCAAGGAAAGGCACCATCATTCTAAGGCCACATATAGCATAGATTGCCCAACCCGAAATGGAGATTCAGACTTCAGAGAAAGTAGTATTTGCCTGGCATGGCAGGAACCTAGTACCTGAACACATATATACATTAAAAATAAAAATCTTGGGCTGGAGAGATGGCTCAGTGGTTAAGAGTGCTGGCTGCTCTTCCAGAGGTCCTGAGTTCAATTCCCAGTAACCACAGGGTGGCTCACAACCATCTGTAATGAGAGCTGATGTCCTCTTCTAGCCTGTGGGCACACATGCAGGCAGAACACTGTATACATAATAAGTAAATAAATCTTTCAAAAATAAATAAAATCTTGTTAGGTAGCATGTGCCTTCAATCCCAGCACTCAGAAGGCAGAGGCAGGTGGATCTCTGCATTTGAGGCCAGTCTGGTCTACACTGTGAGTTCCAGGACAGCCAAGGCAACAGAGAAACCTTGTCTTGAAATAGTTAGTAATAATAATAATTTCTAACAATTTATTTTTATTTTATGTGCATTGGTGTTTTGCCTGAATGTGTATCTGTGTGAGGGTGTCAAATTCCCTCACATTCAGTTCTGAGCCTCCACGAAAGTGCCAGAACTAAATCCAGGTCCTCTGAAAAAAGCAGCCAGTGCAATTAACCACTGAGCCTTCTCTACACCACCTCCCATTCTTGAGGCAGGGGTGCAGCTGAATGTTTGTCTTGGATCCACTAGGACAAGCTCTTGTCTACAATGTAGAGGCCTGGACTCCTTTAGAACAACAGAAGGACTGGCCTAAGAGAAAGACCCAGACATGCTTTGACGTGGCTGAAAGAGAAGCCGAGGTGAAGATGAAAAAGATTACTCAGGCCCAGCCCCGAGGGGAAACTGAGAGAAGCGATAAGATTAACCTCAGGCCTGACACCTGCTGAAGCCTTGTCAAAGTTAACCAGGGTCATCCTAGGGCTCCCGCCCATGACAGTCTCCATATTGGCTGTAACATCCACCAGAATTGACACAGTGTACACAGATTGGGTGCTCTCTCTGCCAACTGCACTGCCACGGCTGAGAAGAAGCCTGCTTTCCTGAATGAACTGCAGAGGAACCACCATCCTTCCTGTTGCACGAATAAAGGAAACTCAAGGCCAGATCTCTGGGAAAGGCAAAGATATTAGAGAGAATAAACACCACAGTCAGATCTCACCCAGCGTCTTCCAGCTTCCTCAGCCTGGCTCCTCCTGGCTTCTTCTGCCTGCTCTGTCTTTCTTTGCCTGCCTTAAATACTTTATTCACTAGTTAAGGCATGGCACCACCATTGCCCGCCTGGAAGCCTGGAACTCCTTGTGTAAACTAAAATGACCTCAACTCAGATTGGATTAATGGCGTAGGTCACCAGTCCCAGGATATTCCCAGTGCTGGGATTAAAGGTGTGTGTTACCACTGTCTGATCCTCCTAGACTGACTGTGGGTAGATCCCTCTGATATCTCTGAATGTTTTTATTATATTTGAAAATATCCCCACACTTCCCTACCCTCAGCCTGGAGTCAATTAGGGGAGTCCTGACTCTCTCTGGCTTCTCACATTCCACATCCTATCCTGCAGGAAATCCTGTTTTGGAAACACAGAGGCCAGCCGGACAGCTACCCCAGCACCTCCTAAGTGCTTCCCAGCCAGTTGCCAACAAATGGGTCCTTACACCATCAGGCCTTGTAAACTTGGAAGAAAGAGGCCAGAAAACGGAGTCAGGTCAGATAAGTATTAGATCCCTGTTACTGGATATCTTCCACCGGTGTAATAAGCCAGTCAAGCTGAATCCCAGTGACTCTAGGTCCAGGTCCCAGATACTCTGTAGGTGTGGTCTTGAGCAGCCCCGGGGGAGGGGCTGACCCTTGGCAGGCTTGAGGAACAAGGTCTGGAAAGTTCAGGTCCAGGGAGCTGAAGATCCCCAACAAGGTCCCCCAGAAGTAGAATTACAGACATTGTGAGTTACCTGAGCGCTGGGAACCAAACTCAGATCCTCTGTAAGAACAATACAGCCTTACCCACTGAGCAATCTTTCCATCCGGGAAGGAGAAGGTGTAGCCCTCACGGTTTCCAACTTGTAATTCCCTCTACCATCATTTCAGCACATCGTATGGTCCTACACCACCACAGCTGACTTTATCTTTCAAAAACACCATCTTTGCTTCATGGCTCCTTACTTGAAAATTTGTTTCTTGGGCTGGAGAGATGGCTCAGAAGTTAAGAGCACTGGCTGTTCTTCCAGAGGACCTGAGTTCAATTCCCAGCAACCTGTGGCTCTAAACCATCTGAAGTGAGATCTGGTGCCCTCTTCTGGTATTTAAGCACACATGTAGGCAGAACACCGTGTTTATAATAAATAAATAAATCTTTGAAGAAAAAAAGAAGAAAATTCATTTTAAAAAAGAAGAAAATTCATTTCCTCATTAAAGATGAATTCCTAATTGCAGATTAGCCATTGTAGGTTCCTATGTGGTGAGTGACTTCTTCAGGCTGTGGTGAGTGAAGTCAAGCTATGTTAC
Organism: Phyllotis vaccarum; assembly: GCA_033318265.1. Lineage (NCBI taxonomy): Eukaryota > Metazoa > Chordata > Mammalia > Rodentia > Cricetidae > Phyllotis > Phyllotis vaccarum. The sequence continues at coordinate 13,955,710 of JARWLC010000018.1, forward strand.
TGTAATGAAATGACGCCCCTGCCTCCCCCTAAGTGATCCAAGACAACTTCTGGCTAAGCAACTTAACTTCTCCCCTTCACCGGTCCCCTTGTCAAGTAAGCTGATTTTTGAAGCCATTATTCTGTGTGCCAAAATTAAATGGTATGAAAAGTGGGACCAAAGTCACTTTCACCTGTTTCTTCTTATCTTTTGAATGCAACTATCAGAAAATTTTAAATTATGTGGGGGGTGGGGAGATGGTTCAACAGTTAGATCATACAATCCTTTCAGAGGACCCAAGTTGGATTCCCAACACCTACATCAGATGATTTTCAACTCCTTGTGACTCCAGTTTCAGGGAATTTGATGCTGTCTTCAGGCTTCCACGGGTACCAGAACTCATGTGCACATACCCATACACAGACACTCACATATACATGAAGCCGGAAGTGTGTCCAGCCTGAGGCATTAGCGAACCAGGATATTTGAAGGACTGCTCTGCCCGTTCTGGCATAGTTCCTTAGTCACTTCTCCCTGTGTCCTGCAGAATTTCTGGTAGTCTCTTTGAAGTGGGAACCTGAAGGACCATCTTGGCTTGTTTTGCAAAGTTCAGAGGTCACTTTTCTATGGGTCCCGCATGTCCAGTTTATACAGCATGCTGTCAGACAGTCAAGGCAAGAACAATCTCTTGCCGCTGGCAAATCTTTGCCACTAAGAAAGTAAATTCCATATGGAGTTTCTTTGATGCATATCATCCTCTTGAAGTATATTGGTGCTGCCAGGAGCAGACATATCTCACAGTCCAGAAAAAGTCTAATTTCTTAAGATATTTTAAATGCCATATTTTATAGGTCTTTAAAGTATTTGGAGATTACCTATATAATTGAAGTATATTTTTGTATATCTAAAAAAAAACCTAACATGACTATAAATTTGATTATCATAGATGACTATTGATCTGCATTTCTTAATTACATATTACAATTTTAAAGGAATTGCACAAACATAATATCTTTTTAAAAAGTAGAAATATACATACAATATAACAAAATTAGCCTTAAATTTGTATCAGTGAACCAAAATCCATGCAATGTAAAAGATTTTGAGATTAACAGCTGTTTTTTGGATTAAAGTAGATTTAATAATCTATCTTTTTAAATCATTACTAAATCATATTCCCCCTTTTTCCCTAGAAAGAGATTGACTATGACCACTAGCCATTTATATGAAACAAACATTTATAAAAAATATTTTGTGAATTTGGGTGTAGCTTCCTATAAACTGCTTCCTGCTGATTGAGGGTGCTGACAATCTTAAGGGGACCCTGAGAATGGATCATCTTGGTCAGCTGACTTGAAGCTGATGTAGCCATCTCTTCCCATAAGAAATGTTTCAGGGAGTCATCCTTGATCAAACCTTATTTTCTTTAACCCGGAATGAATCCACACTCTTTCATTTTCTGTGGAAATAAAAACAAAACCTCTTCTCCAAAGTTACATATCTTTTGACTTCAATTCCGGTCAAGTCATTTACAAAATATATAGGTTGGATTAATCCAGCAGCATTTATAATCAAATGTCTCTCAGCAGCTCTTGCTCCTTCCTCAGCAGTCAGACAATTCAAAGACAGCATAACAGACAGTATCCAGACTCTCTGTGTATTTTCCATCTTTACATGGCATAATATACATATATTACTTTATTTCTTTTTTAAAGGACTTTCTCTATCCCTTTTCCTTTTTCTTTATCCTACCAAGTCTACACATATTTTTTAGACACACTGTAAACTATTTAGAGGTTTTTTTTTTCCTTTTTGAATATGTCGTTACTGTATATCTGTTATCTTTTTCTGACCACACTTTTAATCTGCTAAAGTGTGGCTAGGATTAAAGGCTCGGCTATGGTGGTTTGACAGAGGTACTGGCAGGAACCACATTTACCACCCCAGCTCTGGGGAACTTTCAGGTCCACACTGCAACCAGTAGAGCACCACCACCTTCTCTTCATAAACACCATTTAAGTGTTTAGCAGCAGGACCTCTTAAAAGAGTATTTTGTTTTTTGCAGCCTAAGGCAGAGTCAGGAAGTCTTTCTTAAAGTATCCGCACCTCTGCTTGCCACCAGCAAACAGAGACCATCCCAGAAACTATGACCGAGAAGCCATCATTGACTCTGTTCCCCTTTTGTCTGTAAGAACAGAAACTTTCAATCCATCATATGCAGCTCATGCTTTTACTGAGGCTCTCATGAGACTTTGGAAACTGACCTTGTTGGGTTCCAGGACCACAGAGCTACAGAGAAAACTTGTCTTGAAACCAAAAAACAAAAACCTGTGGAATGTTGGTGCATGCCTTTAAACCTAGCTCTTTGGAGGCAGAGGCAATATCTCTGGATTCAAGGCCAGCTGGGTCTACAAAGTGAGTTCCAGGGCGGCCAGCGCTATACAGAAAAACTCTGTCTTAAAAACAAACAAATAAACAAACAAAAGCAAGCAAGAAAAAAAAAGGAAAGGAAGAAACAATGGAAAAAAATGAGAAAGAAAAGAAAAACCAAAAATAATATTTTCAATTACTTATTTGGACAAGGGTGCAACTCAGTGTGTGCCCAGAATACACACACCTTGGATTCCATCCCTAGGGTCAAAATAAAATATAAAATTACCTTGATGCTTATATTTTCTTACTGCTATATTAAAGTGAGGACCTTCCACATATCAAGCAAAGTGCTCTACCACTGAGCCACACCCCCAGCCCCTCACTGGGGGATTCTAGGCAGGGGCTCTACCACTGAGCCACACCCCAGCCCCTCACTGGGGGATTCTAGGCAGGGGCTCTACCACTGAGCCACTCCATAAGTTTTCTTTCATTCTGTTTTTTTGTATGCAACACTAGGCCTCATGATGAGGTTTGTCTTAGGGTTTCTTTTGCTGTGAAGAAACATCATGACCAGAGCAACACTTTCTTCTTTGTTTGTTTGTTTTGCAATGTTTTTCAAGACAAGTTTTCTCCATGTAACAACCCTGGCTGTCCTGGAATTTACTCTGTAGACCAGGCAGGCCTCAAACTCACATAGATGTGCCTGCTTCTGCTTTCATGGCTACCACCACCCGTCCTCATAATAAATGTTTGGGGTTTTTTAATAAATAATTTTAATTGAAAAATCAAGTGGAAAGTGATTAAGGAAAACGCTCAATGTTAACCTCTGGCCTATACAAGCATGTGCACACAGGTTTATGTGCACACATGCACACATGAACATTTACATGCAGCACAAACATATACACATGAAAGAAAGAAACAGAAACAAGGAAGGAAGGAAGGAAGGAAGGAAGGAAGGAAGGAAGGAAGGAAGGAAGGAAGGAAGGAAGGAAGGAAGGAAGGAAGGAAAAGATAATCCTTATCAACATGGAGACCTCTCCCTCCACCATGTGGATCTGCCCGTTTCTATGGAGATGGATGCCAGGCTTCATCCTTCAGCCCAAAGTGATGAACATGTGGTTGCCATGGTGACCCCACATCCTCACGGTGCTGTGGTCTGTACTAAACAGATGCCCATTGGGCAGCATTATAATGATGTGAGATAAAAATATAAGGTGTAGAGAGGAACGAAGCCCCTAGCCTGGAGGCTCCTCACCCTCACTCTAGCACCTGCTGTGCCGGCTTGTTGCTATCAGAGAGCCCTTCCCACCTTTGTAGCTCACACTTCCAAACTTGCTGTCTGTCTGTCTGTCTGTCTCTCTCTCTCTCTCTCTCTCTCTCTCTCTCTCTCTCTCTCTCTCTCTCTCATAGTTTGCAACAGGGTTTCATGTAGCTACCTTGAGTTCATCTCAGGCATTCTGTGCAGCTGAGGTTGGCTTTGACCTTCTCATCCTCTGCTGCTTTTCCCTTCCCAGCCTTAGGGCCTCTCTCAGGACACAGACCAGGACCCATCCTGCAGCAAAAATTCCTCACAGCCATCCGTTTGTTTCTATCCTTCCTGGTGGGATGTAGGCTTTGCTTTCCCTCTGCTCCAGTTTTGGCAAGGTGTCTGGCGAGAGTGGACGTCAGGCCACAGAGGCAAAAAATGTGCAGAAGCCATCACAGTGAGTCAGCAAGTGAAGAAGGAAGATCTGGTGTGTGTGTGGGGGGGGCAGGTGGCCAATGTGTTCTAAGAGGAGGCTCAGGACAGGAGCAGGCAAGGAGGACCCTGCCTATCGAGGAAGGGAAGTCTGGTGCTGGAAGAATGAGGAACAGACTTGAGAGGGGAAGAAATCTGGACTTGGTGGTGTATGTGTGTTGCTCCGCACTTGGGAAGCTGGGCTGAGAGTATAGCTTCAAATCTGAGGCCATGAATGCCACGAGACCTTTTCTCAGGAAAGGGCTGGGGATCTATTTCAGTGGAGGTGGGTAGAACCTTGCTTGATGTGCCAACTCTGGGTTGGCTCCCCAGCACCTTATAAAACTGGGCATGGTGGCTCATGCCTATGTCCCAAGCCCTGGGAAGATGGAGACAGGAAGACGAGAACTCAGAGGTCAGCCATAGCTACATAATGAGTTCCAGGTACCTTAGGCTATGTAGGGAGACCATATTTTATGTATGTCATGTTGTTTATTTATAAAAATACAAAATAATATTTTAATAATGGACTTTCATTATGTATCTCTGGCTGGCCTGGATCTCAGTACAGAGAGATCAGGCTGGCTCAGACTCACAGAGCTCCATCTGCTTCTGCTCCCAACCCCGAACACCCCCCCCAAAAAAGATTTGAGAAAATGGTGGAAGGAGGTGGAGGCAGAGAGAGGGGAAGAGTTGCGAGGTGGAAAGGAACAGAGGACAGAGAGAAGGGTGTGCTGAGGGCAGGGGCCGGGTTGGGAAAGTCCAGGGAGCCATCGGTCATGCACAGACCACAGGACACTTGGAGGAAGCTGGAATGTTAGGAGGTCTTTTTACTTTGGAATGAAGGGGGTTCTTGTAAGACTGTCTGGAAATTTTTTTCAGGGGCACAGCCCTCGCCTCCCAGAACCTTCTATGGGTTACTCGGAGAACATTCCATTGCTGGACCTTTGGAAGAAGCTGAAGCTTGGCAGCCTCTGCTGTGCTGGCTCCTGGGTCACTGCTCCAGCTGCCACCTCTTTCTTCAGAGCCAACCTCTCTTTCTTTCTCTCCTTCCCACTCTCCGACACGACCCCTCCAACTGGTACTTTTTATAGAACACTTTCAATATACATATGTACAGGAACTGATCATTGAAGGCACATGGCACGCACTGGACAGGAAGAAATGATAAAAACCCACCAATTTCTTCATCCCCTCTCCCATCCAGAGTCCCTTCCCAGGAGGTACTCCAACCTCTTTATCCTAACCTCAAAGACTCATCCGGAGGATTCCAGGCTCCAGCTGGATGGACATCGGAGGCTCCCAGCTGCCTCAGGCTGGGCCTCCCTGCAGGATGATGCTCAGAGGGTTACAAGTGGAGAGGATGGAGCCTGGAGATGCAGACTGGCCCCCAGTCCAGAGTCCCAACCCTGTGTGCAACCCTGTGTGCTCTCTCTCAGACAAGTAGGTGTTATGTAAGCACGGCTGGAGAAAGTATTACTAAGGACACTCGAAGGCCCTATGCCTTACTGTTTTTGTATTTAAGGGAGCTTCATGGGCTAGAGATGCAGCTTAGCAGTTAAGAAAATTGTTGCTGGGGCTAGAGAGATGGCTCAGTCATTAAAAGTACTAGCTGCTCTTCCAGAGAACCTGGGTTTTGTAAAATGCTTAATGGCAGATCATAACTGTGGTGATATACTTTATATTTAATAAAAATCAGTCTGGAATATCAGAGAACAGATCCATTCACAGTCAAGGGTCAGGGAGTGGTAACTTAATCCCAGCATGGGAAAGACTGAGTGGTGACCTTCACCTTTAATCCCATAACTCCAGAGACAGAGATCTTTCTGTGTTTCTGTGAGTTCAAGGTCTAACAACCAAACAGTAGGGGTTCACACCTTTAATCCTAACTCTAGGAATATGATGCACAGTTGAACCCGGAAGTGAAACAACTGTGTGAAGATATTTGAGGCAGGCGTAGGCAGACATCGAGGTATTTTGTAGAAGCGACAAGACAGGCAGAGGACTTTTACCTTGAGAAGTTGGCTGGGTAAGAACTGACTGTGGTCTGTTTCCCCTCTCTGATATTCCAACTCCCCTCCACCCAGTATCTGGCTCTGAGTTTTCATTAAATACCAACTAGAATTCATGTTTCACATAACTATCTGTAATTCCATCTCCAGGGAATTCAAAACCCTCTTCTGGCCTCTGTGGGCACCAAGGATGAACGTGAAAAGCCAACACACATCAGATAAAACACCCCAGTACACAAAAATAAAATAATAGCTTTAATTAAGTTTAAAAAATAAAATAGAAAGGGTGTGCTTAAGTGAGGCATGGTGGCACATGTCTGTTCTACTAGTAATTAGGAGGCTGAGGCAGAAGGGTGAAAAGTTCAAAGCCAGTCTTGGCTAACAGAGTTTCTGCCTTAAACACAGTATGGACCAGCCAGACTATAGTGGGATTATGTTACATTGTAAACAATTGTCCTGCCTGCTAGTTTAGTAAAAACGCTGATTGGTTGAAGGCAGACAGGAAGTGTGGGTGGAGCTACCAGACTGGGAAAACTCTGGGAATAGGAAGAACAGAGCAGAGATGCCACAGACACACCAGAGAAGCAGGTGCAGGGGACACCTATGCTGCTCTGAGAAAAGCTACTGACCTGCATGGCTGAACAGGATAAGAATCATGGATTAGTTTAAAGGAAAAGAATTAGCTAGCAAAATGCCAGAGCAATAGGCTGATCAGCATAAGAAGACTTTGTGTGATTCTTTGGGACTGCTGGTTTGGGATCTTGGGGCAAGTCCAGTCAGAAACTTAATACAACATTCACTGGAACCTGGGGAGTCTTCATTAAAATCTAGTGTCTACCATTCCCTGGCTATGTGACCCTGAACAAGCAATTTGCCTTCTTCATGCCTCAATTTCCCCATGGTGACCATTTCTTATACCATGGCTGCTAGGATTGATGCATATGAACATACTAGATCATACTAGAAGGTTATGAAAGACAGTCAAACTAATGTACCACAGCTTTTTAAAAAAGATTTATTTGTTTATTATATATACAGTGCTCTGCGTATATTCCTGCATGCCAGAAGAGGGCATCAGATTTCATTATATATGGTTGTGAGCCACCATGTGGTTGCTGGGAATTGAACTCAGGTCCACTGCTGCCAGTGCTCCTAACCTCTGAGCCATCTCTCCAGCCCATACCACAGCTTTTAATGTAACAACATAATTCTTTTGAATGAAGGATCTGGAACACTGGCAGCCTTACCCGGTTGCCATAGATTGAACCATAAAAGCATAGGAAATGAGGTTTATTTGAGGCCATGGTGTTGCTCAGCTTGCTTCACAGGTCCCAAAAGCCCCTTCCCCTGTGCCTGGCTCCTAACTAGTGAGCAGCCTACTGATGAGACTGTCCTTTGGTTTTTGTTAGATGACTTCAGGAAATTAAAGCAAAACCCATACACAGATTCCTCTGGTTTCTTCCTTGTCCATCTGGTGTCAAATTGACCCCACCCACCTGGCCTGGATCCAAAGATCAGAGAAAAGACAAGATGTACTTTAAACAAAAATAACAGATATACTCGGGAGACAGAGACAGGTGGATCTCTGTGAGTTTGAAGCCAGTTGGTCTACCAAGTGAGTTCCAGGGTATCCAGGCTACTCAGAGAAACCCTGTCTGGAAAAACCAAAAAAGAGAGAGTGTGCTTAGTGGTTAAGAGCCCTGGCAGCAAGTCCAGAAGACCTGGGTCTGGTACCACCCAGAATCAGGGTGGCTTGTAAGCATCTCTAGCTCCAGTTACAAGGGATATGTTGTCCCTTCTTGACCTGTGTGGGCACTGCACCCATGTAGTGCATAGACGTACAGACAAGCAAAACTTCTTTACACATAAAATAAAAATAAATCTTTTAGGGCTGGAGAGATGGCTCAGTGATTAAGAGCACTGACTGCTCTTCCAGAGAACCTAGGTTCAAGTCCTAGCACCCACATGGCACTAACAACTGTCTACAACTCCAAGATCTGACCTCCTCACACAGACACATATTCAGGAAGAACACCAATGTACATAAAATAAGAATAAATAAATTATTTTTCAAAAATAAATCTGTAGTAAGAGGTTTCTGGCCCAGACTTTCAAGCCTAGCCTCAAGGTTTAGGCCCACAGACCCACAGACCCACAGAGGCACACAGATGCTTACAATAGTTTTAGGCTGATTGGCCTAAAGCCCAGGCATATAACTTGCTAACTCTTTACCCTTGATCTAACCCATGACTCTTATCCTGTTCAGTCATGCGGCTCAGTACCTTTTCTCAGAGCAGCATAGCTGTCCTCTGCATGTGCTGGCTTCTCTCTGGCATTCTGCTCCGTTCTGCCTGTTCCTAGAGTCTTCTTAGTCTGGTAGCCCTGTCCACACTTCCTGTCTACCTTTGGCCAATCAGCGCTTTTTATTAAACTCATAGGCGGGGACAATTATTTACAATGGAACAACCTAATCCCCCTGCGTAAATCTTTTAAGAAAATTAAATTTTCAGTGACTGAAAAGATGGCTCAGTGCTCTTTCAGGGGACCCAGGTTTGATTCCTAACACCCACCTAGTGGTTCATTACCATTTGTAACTCCAGCTTGAGGGGGATCAGACCTCTCTACTGGGGTTTTAAGGTGCCAGGTATGCATATGGTGACTAGATCCGCATTCAGGCAAAACACTCAGGATTAAATGGAACAATTTTATCTGGCTATGGTGGAACATGCCTTTAATCCCAGCACTTGGGAGGCAGAGGGAGGTGGATCTCTGTGAGTTTTAGGCCAGGCACATAGTGAGTTCCAGGACCACCAGAGATATATATAGTGAAACCCTATTTCTATCTAAAAAAACAAAACCAAACAAACCAGGGAAAAAATTCTCATTGGGTATGCCTTTTTGTTATAAATTTTTGCAAATAAGGTTTCACTTTGTAGTCCAGGCTTGCCTCAAGCTCAATTCCCTTACTCTTGCGTCCAAGTGATGGGAACACAGGCATCCACCACTTTGTTCAGTGCTACTTGTGTGTGGGATGCTGGGGATCTGACCTAGAACCAAGTCACTGCTAAGTACTCTTTGGCTGAGCCACACCCCCAGCCCTTCACTAAAGGGGAGGGGTTCTAGGCTCTACCACTGAGCCATATTCATACCCTTAGTATGTCTTAGTCAGTAAGATCACTGTGCTGGAGTATGTATGGTGTTGCCCTTCCCAGCTGTGTGCACTGCTCTTAGGTTAGACTTCACTTTCCTGTGCCTCAATGAGTCACATACATCCCCAAACTCCTAACTGAGGGACTCTAGGCAGGGGCTTTACCACTGAGCCCCACCCCCAGCCCCTCACTGGGGGATTCTAGGCAGGGGCTCTACCACTGAGCCACACCCCAGCCTCTCACTGGGGGATTCTAGGCAGGGGCTCTACCACTGAGCCACACCCCCAGCCCCTCACTGGGGGATTCTAGGCAGGGGCTCTACCACTGAGCCACACTCCCAGCCCCTCACTGGGGGATTCTAGGCAGGGGCTCTACCACTGAGCCACACCCCCAGCCCCTCACTGGGGGATTCTAGGCAGGGGCTCTACCACTGAGTCACACCCCAGCCTCTCACTGGGGGATTCTAGGCAGGGGCTCTACCACTGAGTCACACCCCAGCCCCTCACTGGGGGATTCTAAGTTTCACTGAGGGGCTGGGGTATGACTCAGTGGTCAAGTCCTTTTACTATGCCCAAGGTTGTTGGCTTTATCCCCAGCATTGGGGGTGTGGGTCTTGTACAACTTCTAGAAAATTCATATACCACTGTGACTTCCTGCCTACTCTCACTATTTAAATATTTCCTATACATTAACTTGCTCTTTTTTGTTTTTCTTTTCTTTCTTTCTTTATTTTTTTTTTCCTCTTGGAAACCCAAAACCTGCTATGTCACTTGGAGTCTTGCTGTGTTTCTAGGCTACTCGCCTGTTTAGCCCATGCTGGCCTGAAGCTCTGGATCCTACAGCCTCAATCTCACAAGTGTCCGGATTACAGATGTGTGCCACATGCCCAGCTGTGCTGCTGTTAAGAGCTGTGTGTGTTTGTGTGTGTGCAGGGTGTGAGCTCTGCTGAAGTCCGGCACCTGTTTCAACAGGGTCTTACCTCTGCATGTCTAGTGTGTTGGGCATAGCTACTGTCTTTCCTGTCCTGGTCACTCTGTTGACTTATTCCTGGATCTTCTATCAACCTGGGTTTTAGGATGGAGCAATCCTTTTTTTTTTTTTTTTTTTTTTTTTAAGCAGAGTAGGGGGTGGGGTTCAAGACAGTGTTTCTCTGTGTTACAGCTCTGGCTGTCCTGAAACTCATTCTGTAGACCAGGCTGGCCCCGCACTCTCAGAGATCTGCCTGTCTCTGCCTCCCGAGTGCTGAGATTAAAGGTTTGTGCCATCACTGCCCGGCTAGGACTGAGGAGTCTTGAGTCTCTTCAGCATAACTTTGACTGTCACTTCCCATGGTCATTATGCTTCATACCTGACTCCATGCCCCCTCTTGTGGTGTACACAAACAGGAGTTGAATCTTTATGGAACTGGGCTTTTAAATGCTTACTGTTATCTCCTAATCCTTATTGTGCTGTAATAAAAGTGTAGGAGCGCTTTTAACAGAGCTAAAGGTGTGTGTGCATGGATGGCAGAGGCAGAAAGATTCCCAGTACACGGGTACCCTAGGCTACAAAGGGAAAGCTGTTGAAGGAAACGCTAGCATTTGGAAGTCTGAGCCAGGGGGATTTCTGTGAGTTTGAGGCCAGCCTTGCCTATAGAGTCAGACTCTATCTCAAAAAGCAAACAGCCTCAAAAACCTAAAATCCGTAGGGGTGCCTGGCTAGAGAGAGGGCTCAGTGGTTAAGCACCCACAGGGCAGCTCACAAACATCAGTAAATCCAGTTCTAAGGGATCTGGGCTCTATTCTGGACTCTGCAGGCTCCACATACACACACGCTATGCACATATATATATGTGAGCAAAACACTCAGATACATACAATCCTTATAAAGCCAAAATAACAACATAGGGCCAGTCAAACGGCTGAGTGGTACAGGCTAAGACTGCTAAGACTGATGATATGGGTTCAGTCCCCAAGACCTACAGATTGGAGGAGAGACCAACTCCTACATATTGTCCTCTGACCACAACCCTCCCTACACTCTATTCATGAGAGGAAGAATGAATATGCATGGAGTACATGCCTATTATTCCAGTACTTGGGAGGCAGAGGCAGAGAAGGGTCAGGAGCGCTAGGCCTCACATAGTGAGTTCGAGGCCAGCCTAGGTGACATCAAACCTTGCTCAGAAGAGGGGTAGGCAGGGGATGCAGCTCCGATGGTAGACAGCTTGCTCAGCATGCATGTGATCCTGGGTTCGATTCCGAGATTTAACTCTGTGACATGGTTGGACAATAACTATACACCAGTGGGTTTCAAACTAGCATAGTAGCCCCCCCCCCTTTTTTGATGCTAATAGGTGTTCTGCCTATGTAGGTCAGGTTAGTTTTAAACTTCCCAACTCCTGCCTCAGCCTCCTTTGTGCTTGGCTCAGTGGGTTTTCTTTCTCCTGTCTTCCTTTTTATTTTTTCCTGGTCAGCGTCCCATTCAAACCAAGCTTGCCTGGCATTACGTAGCTGAGGCTGACCTTGAATTTCTGGTCCTCTTGTTTCCACCTTTTGAATGTTAGGATTACGGGCGTGTGACACTGCGCGGTTTTATGTGGCACTGGGGACCAAACCCAGGGTATTGTGTATTTTAGGCAACCCTCCATCAACTGAGCTGCAGCCTCTGCCCTTTCTCATATTCAAGCTAACACACACTACATTTTTCTGCTCCCCAAAGATCTCCACACCTGGCTCCCGTCACCTCCCACACTGGCTGCTTCCCTCATCCATCTGACCCCTCATCCATCTGCAACGGAGCTTCTGAGACATCTAACTCTGCTCTCCTGGTAGAACTGTTCTCCATATGTCCACAAGAGGGCATCAGTTCCCACATCTGGGGGCTCCCATTCCCCGCTCAGAGGTCTCTCACCGTCCAGGGACCGCTGCAGCATCCAGCATCGCCCCCTTCGGTGGTTTCGGTAGTCTACTCCACCCATCCACCCTACTCGCTCCACCCACACTGGTCTCTGTTCATTCCACTCCAGGCTTCAGCTTCCTTCCAGCTTTTGTTATTTCTTTCTTAATTTTTTTTTAAAAAAGAAATCTATTACTTATTTTCTTTTTGACAATTTCTCCTTTTTGTATTTTTTCTCATTTTAAAAATTTATTTAAAAAGGCTTTTTTCCCATTCATACTCCTGCTTGCCTTTCCTTCCCTCCTCCCAGTTCCTCCCAGTCCTCCCTCCGCCTCCCCCCCCCAACCATCCCCCCTCCATTCCCGGGGGAGGGCAAGGAGTCCCAAGGCGGGTCAGTTCAGTCTGGTGTATCCATGTAAGGTAGGTCCAAATCCCTCATCCCAGGATTAAGGGTAGGTTACGTGTTCCTCTGTAGGGAGTGGGCTCCGAGATACCAGTTCATGCACAGGAACATAGTCTGATCGTACTGCAAGAGGCTCCACAAACCGCCCACACCATTTAACAGTCGCCTACCTTTGGAGGGTTTAGTTCCTTTCCCTGAAGGTTCCTCAGCGGTTGTTTCTGACTCAGTGAGCTCCCAATAGCTCCAGTCAGCCATCTGTGGGTCTCCTCCTCATGATCCCGGTCCCTTTGCTCATATACACTCTCCTCTCTCTCTCTTCAGCTGGACCGGGAGCTGACAATCGCTTAAGTATATACAATATATATTGATCACATCCATCTTTAACTCTCACCACCGCTTCACCCTCCTCTTGTTTTTGTTTATTGTGTTGTTTTGTTTCATTTTGACGGGTTTCTCTGTGTAGCCCTGGCTGTCCTGGAACTTGTTTTGTAGACCAGGCTGGACTACAGATGATCTAAGCTCAATTCCCAGGACCCGCAGAATGTGGGTGTGGTGAATCTGTCCGTTCAAGGCCAGGCTGGTCTGTAAAATGAGCTGCAGGAACAGCCAAAGCTGTTAAACAGAGAAACCCTGTCTCAATACACACACACACACACACACACACACACACACACACACACACACACGTGTGTGTGTGTGTGTATATGTGTGCACGTATATTTGGAGGGGGGGTACACATGCAAATATGCGTACAACATATGTGTGTGAATGTGTCAGTTTTCTCCTCCGCTGTGTGGGGTCTCAGGCTTGGTGGCAAGCACCCTGACCCAGTATTGCCTGCAGTTGTTTCTTGGCCCAAATCTCTACTTGGATCTCGCTTCATAGCTTTCAAATCTTTGCTCAAATGTCACCTCAGCACGATCTCTCTGACGATATTCAAATCCAATCCCCACTCTCATCCCATGCATCAGTTCCCTGACCATCGTCCACTATAGTTACGTAAGTTTTGTGTAGATGTTTAAAAAACATTTTATTGATTTTCGTGCATGTAGAATGCACTCTGAGCCAAATCTCAGTTCTCTCCTTCAGGTCCTGTTTTGTTTTGGTTGTTGAGACAGGATCTTGCTTTGTAGCCTAGACGTAGCCCAGGCTGGCCTGGAATTTTCCATGTAGCTGAGATTGCCCTTGATCTACTGTCTCTTCTGCCCCTGCCTCCTGAAGTGCCTGGGGTGAACCTAAGGCTTTCTGTATGCTAAGCAAGTACTCTGCCACTGACTATAGTCCCAGGCAAAAGGCTAGTCATTTGTAATATGTAAATGTGTGGCCCCTGCTTCTTGATACCCCAGGAGGTTGTGTGACCCTGGTACCCACTAAATTGGCAGCTCCAAATGTGCTGGAAGAAGTTCTGTCAGCAAATTGCCAAGTGCTGGGAGCAGCAAGATTTTCTGATGTGATGGGCAGGCCCTGGCCAAGTATCTAAAGAAAGCCTTCCCTCATTTTACATGGATGTTGCCTTTCCTGGAAAATCCAGAGGCTGTTGGAGTCTTGAAGAAGACCTTGTGTTTATAATAGAGATTTTAATGTGGGCATAGATCAATAATGTTTTTACCTTCAAGGAAGGCTAACATTTAGTTGGTCTGATCTGGTTGTATAGATTATTAAAATGTAGAAATACTTCCTCTTCTGGCTGGTGATTATTGGTAAAGTAGTAAATTTACATATTATTTTTAAAATTATTTGCATGCTTCTTCACCATGTGGGACCTGGGGATCCAACTCAGGCTGTCAGGCTTGGCCTCTGCCTCCTGAGTGCTGGGATTAAAGGCATGCACCACCACCACCAGGCTTCAGCCTGCTTTCTTACAGAACCCAGGACCATCTGCCCAGGGTTACTATTGATCAGTGGGCTGGGCTCTCTCATATCAATCATTAATCAAGAAAATGCCTCATAGACTTGCCTACAGGCCAATCTGAGCGAGGATTCCTTCAGTTGAGAGTCCTTTCCCTAGATGGCTCTAGATTGTGTCAACAATAACATGACCAGCACACAAAGCAAAGCAACATTTTACTCATTGAGACTCCCGTCCTCTCCCCCTGTCTTGAGACAGGTGTGTGTGTGTCAGAAGAGCTCTGTGTAGCCCTGGCTGTCCTGGAGCTTGCTATGTGGACCAAGCTGACCTTGAACTCACAGAGATTCTCCTGCCTCTGCCTCCTAAGTGCTGGGACTAAGGGAGTTCACCACTATGCCTGGCCCAATAGTTTGCTGCTAAAACTTGCCGAGGCAGGATAAGATGGTTTCTCAAAATATCCTACACTTCTAAAGAGATCTGTCAGGTGTCCTAGGCCTTAGCCACAAAAGGTAGATGTTCCAACTTTGCAAAAAAAAAAAAAAAAAAAAAAAAAAAAAAAAAAAAAAAAAAAAAAAAAAAAGCCGTGGGTGACTTGTGCTTCCAGCTTATTCAGGTAATATATCTTCCTTCTAAGGTCTGTGATGGGATAAAGACTAGATAGTGAAGGTCACTACCATCTCATATCTTAGCTAAGAGCATTCAGATATTAGATTCATATTAGGCAAGATAAACAGCTTTGAACTAATCCCTGTATATTGCCACTTACCAATATTCCAGACATTTGAGATATACCTTATGTTTGTAGTTTGACCTTGTTCATGTCATTCCCTCCCCCTCCCCTAGACATTACCTTAATTAATCCTATTGTATATACTCTTATACTTAGGTTTCTTAGACAAAAGGGGGAGATGTGGTGGGATTCAGGCATTATTGAGGGAAACCTAGAGGTGTAGCTTTGGGGTCTCAGGGCGTGGCCAGTCCCCGTTGAGAACCCTGCTGCACACCACCCACCCTCCCTGCTTGTTCCTACATTCTCGGGGAAAGGGTTGGCACTGTCACTGGGTGGGACAGTTCCACTCTCCACGAATTGCCCTAAGGTTCTATTTGTATCAGTGAGTGTTTATATAACCCCTTAATAAATATTAATCCTTTATATAGTCAATTGCCAGTGAATAATTCTTACAGTAGTTTGCCTTATTTGAGACATGGTCACTTGTAGCCCAGGCCAGCCTGGAACTCTCCATGTAGTTGACCATACCTCCACCCACCTCTTACGTGGTGAGGTTGTAGCACATACCACCACTCCTGGTGGTTTCCTTTAGTTTGGTTGAGATGGGGTCTTGCTGTATTAAAGGCTGGCCTTAAATTCATGGACTGGAAATACTCCAGCCTCATGCTCCTAAACAGCTGAGATCACAAATGCATACAGCCGTGCTGGCTTCCTGTGCTTTAAGAGTTAGCTATTATTATTTTGTGGGAGATAAACCTGTGAGCTACATCCCTAACCCTCTGCTTTAAAAAAAAAAAAATCAGAACCAGAGTGTCGGGGCACATATCTATAATCTCAGCACCTGGGAGACTGAGGCAGGAGAATTATACATTGCAGCCCAGCCTGGGAGCCATAGCAAGGACAGACCTTGGGTTAAGGAACAACAAAAATCCTCCATTAGGCTAGATGTTTTGGTACACACCTGCAATCCCAGCACTACAGAGACAGGAAGATCATGAGTTTGAAGCTGGCCTAGACTGCTCCTCCCAATAAAACAAACAAGGGGGAACCACATCCAGGAAGTGTGTGGAACAGATCCTTGAAGCAAGAAGACAAAAAGGACACTATTTATCCTGAATTTTTTAATTTTAAAGTAACATAATTTAAGCCTTATTTAACAATATATAGTCTGGTAGTAGTGGTTTGAGCATAATTTATATGCATAATCAAATAAAGTTGTTTTTAACCTGTAAAATGGCACAACAACTTGGGTACTATATCTAGAGCGGGACATAAAGAGGGCCTTGAAATGATGCCTGAATTCAGTTCTGGCCACTTCCTAAACTATCTTATTATGGATAAATAACTGCCATTTGGCCTCAATTATGTTACCTGGAAAATGGAAGTAATAGCAGCTGTCAGTTCAGGGGGTAGGAGTGAGGATAAATCCACTTGTGGATATGCCTGAGCCCCACTAAGCTCTGTAACTGTGAGTTATGGCGAAGGTTTACCCCCTCCTGGCAAGTGGGGAAACAGGTGCAGAGGACCGAAAGAGGTAATATATATGTCAGCCAGAGTCCCAAACCAGAGAGAGCCCTGTTAGTCTTCCAGGTGCACGAAGGGAAGAGGTTGGAAGCAGCAGATATCTCACGCAGTGCTCTCAAAGAAAGAACCACATTCAAGAAGGAGAGGAGGTGACCAGTGCTGTCCTATCACCCACAGCCACTCCATGAAAACCAGAGATAATGGCTATGGAGCAGAGAAGCTGACAGGCATTAAAAATGAAAAGGAGCGGGCAGATGCGTCCTCTAGTGGAGGAAGCAAACACTGCAGCCAAGGATCCTGAAAGTTCTAGACACCAATGGAGGCATTCAGTATCTCAGAGATAGACAGAAAGCAGGACTGTGCAACTGGTCCAGGGTCCCCTAAGTTGTATGTGGTAGACTGAGGCTGGCTGGTCTGCCCACCGGACCTCACTTTCCAAGGGCCTAGGACTCTTGGAATACGAGGTAAAGACTATGGGAAACCCTGAGGATAGGCTCTAATTCCTGGGCCTATCTATCAAAGGCCACCACTTTCCTCCATTACTAGGATGGGGTAGGAGGTCTCCACACATAGCCCTAACTCACGATTTAATATGTATGTTACTCCAATCTTCGGCAGTGTTCGGCTTCCTGCCAAATCACTTTCCTGTGGGCTCCCTCAAGTCTTACTTGGCAAGTTCACCTCTTTTTTTTCTCCAGTGCACAACCTCCAATCAAAGAAACTTGTCAAGATCCACACGACCTCCAAAGGGAAAGAACAGCTTCCTGTACCCTGCTGTTCCTCTAGCCCCAGATCCAAGCACCAAGGTTTCAGCCACCTGTTAAGCTTAAGAGAGCAGGGTTGGGGTACTCCGGGTTCTCAATAACACCGGGCCCGAACTTGAGCTCCAAAAAGCGGCGGTAATTGTTAGGAGCCTGTGCCATGAAGCCGGCAAAGGGCAGGGAGACTAGCGGCTGCAGGAAGTGCTCCGGGAACTCCACATCCTGCCGGTGGTCCAGCCACGTGTCCTTGGTCATGACCCCATTGCGGGGATAGAAGGGCCACAGGTCCACGTGCAGGTGGTTGCTCTCGCTGTACTGCACTCGGAAGAAGTCACCCTCCACCGCCTTCTCCCACACGAAGCCGCGTTCATCCACTACCGAGCCAGCCTCGGCACCCCGCAGCTGCTCGCAGTTGCCAACATCCTCCAGGTAGATACCCAGATCTACGTCGTAGTCCCAAGGGATAATGTCACCGTGGCGGGCTGCACCCAGCAATGAGCCGCCCTCCAACCAGTAGCGTACACCTGCCGCCTCTAGCACGCCCACCACGTAGCGTGCAGTCTCGCGCAGTGCGCGCAGGCAGCAGGGCGGTGTCCAGCGGCCCTCGTACAGGTAGGAGGGTGTGTCGCCCGCCACTGTCCCGAAGCAGCGCGTGCTCTCCTTGCTGCAGCCAAACCACTCCAGCTGCCCTCCCTCCCAGCTCACCAGGCGGATGCCCAGAGCACGCAGCAATGCTGCCCTTCGCGAGCGCCCCTCGCGCTCCGCCTTCCAGCGTGCGTGGGCCGTGGCCAGCGGGGGTTGGCGCGCTGTGGCAAAGGTCAAGTCTAGCAGCTGTACTGTCCAGCCTCGTAGGGTGGTCTGCAGGAAAAGACTGGTGGCTAGAGGCCGCGCCAGGGGCACGGAGAGGTTGAAGAGGTCGCGGGAACGCAGCAGAACCACAGCGTCGCCATCCAGGGCATCGCAGCGGGGCGCGCTGGGCGCTGGACCATAGCGCGCGGTCCACTCCCGCAGGCTGACATTCAGTGCCAGGCACCGGGCTGGGTTGGTGGTGGTGACCGGGGCGGCTACCAGGCGCGCGCTGCTCCCCCGGAGCGCCTCCACCATACGCTCCAGGTGGCCTGGTGACTCAGCCCGCGCTCCATCAGGCACCAGGGCCACGAACTCAGTGGCCACATATGTCTCCGGGCGCGAGGCAGCAGCTGGCCGGTCGAGGGCCGGCTGGAGCAGCGCCAGGCGAACGTTGGGGATGCGAGGCAAGGGCAGGGGTGGGTAAGGGAGTGTGTCAGCCGCCACTACCACGGGCTGGGCTGGGTCTTGCTGCAGGAAGGAATCCACCAGCTCTGGCACTGCATTGTCAAAGGCCTCAAACTCCCGAATCAGGACGGTGACACGGGGACCGGTGGCAGAAGTCCTGCGGGGGGCACGCGCCCGGGAGTTTCTGGGCTGATGTTGTAGCCACGACACATAAAAAAAGACTAGGAGGTTGAGGATGATGGCAGCTGCCAGGGCAGCCCAGCAGCGAGTGAGCCTCATGGGGCCTGATGTTAGACCCTAGTGGGAATGTCCAGGGCATCCTGGGGAGATAGGATGAAAAGGAAGGCAGGTTGTCAGCAGCCCCTTCCCCCAAACCCTCAGCCCCTCTTCCTGGATCCGATCTCAGGACTGGCCCTCCAGGACTTCCTAGGTTGGATAGCTGATCTTTCTGCAGCTACCTCCCAATGCGTGGGACCCTGTATAGTTGTAAATATACCACTGAGCTGTCTGTGGGAGACTGGTTAAGGGGATCCACTTGATGTCATGTATATTTGGTCACAATTCTTAAAAGCCCATGTATCCAACTCTCAGAAAGCAGAAGCAGGGATGGAGAGTTCAAGGTGAACATGAGCAACCTAGAGACTTTTCATCTCAAGAAACAAAACAAAAACCCAAAAGCAGGAAGAGGATAGAAGCAACAGCTGCTGCCCCTTAACCCCAGCACTCAGGAGGCAGAGGCAGGTGGATCTCCACCAGTTCAAAGCCAGTCTGGTCTACATAGTGAGTTCTAGGATAGTCAGGGTTACAGGCCCTGTTTTTTTTTTTTTTTTTTTTTTTTTTTGTTGTTTTTTTTTTTTTTAAAAAAAAAAAAGGGCTGGGGACATGGCTTAGCAATAGAAAGCCTAGCCTAGATAGAGTTCACCATCAAGGAGTCCCCTGGGGTTGTGGCTTTTAGTGCTGTAATTGCAGAGCATAAAGATGTTTCATCCCCAGAAACTAAGGAAGAAGGGGAAAAAAAACCCCAAACAAACATACACAAAGGAGGGCTGGAGAGATGGCTCAGCAGTGAGGAATACTGGCTGCCCTTCCAGAGGACTGGGATTCGATTCCCAGCAACCACGTAGCTGTTCACAGCTGTCTGTAACTACAGTTCCAGGGGTTCTGATGCCCTTTTCCAGCCTCCATGGACACCAGGCATGCATGTAATTAGTACACAGACATGCAGACAGGAATAAATAAAACAAAAATAAAGAGGGAACAGAAGGCACGGAGAGATGAAGTCACACTGTAGAGAAGAGGGACATGGGATATGATGCAAAATGCTAGTTCAGGGATCCTGCTTCAAGCCAGTAAATTAGTAGGCACAGTGATACCTGCCTTTAATCATTCTAGAGGCAGAAACAAGGGGATCTATGAGTTTGAGGCCGCCTGGTGTTCACAATGAAACCTTGTCTCAAAAAACAAAACATAAAATTAAATAAAACAGAAATACCCTAAAAAAATCTTGCTTTGTTGAGATGGCATCTCACCATGTATCGAATGCCAGCTTTGAACTAAGGAACTCTCGTCCTCTGACTGCTGGGATTACAGGCAAATGCAACTCAGCTTCCTTTTCTGAAATCAATCACATAGCCCAGTTCTTTTATTACATCTCTCCCAGAGCTAAGCGGACAGACAGGTGCTATAGCACATGACTTACCGACCAAAGTCAGTATGTCAAGTGGGTCCTTACCAAGTGCTCTGTGCCAGGAGTTTGTTTTTGAGACAGGGTCTCAAGGTGGGCCTGATTGACCTTGAAGGGAAGCATGTAGCTGAGGATGACTCTCCCTGTCAAGGTCTGGGCTGGGATTACAGGCATGTACCATCATCTTCTATAGCACTTTACCAGTTAAACTACTTCCTCAGTCCCCCTGTGGTCAGAGATCAGTGTTCTGCAGTCCTGAGAAGACAGGCAAACCAAAACAACTTAGGTAGAAGACCAGCAGGGGGCATGAATGAGCAACATGGGGCCTTACCTAGGGAAGGGAGAGTGAAAGCTGAGATCTTACTGGCTTTTCATTCCTTCTCCCAAACATTTTATACGCTAGAAGTGGTATTAAACGTATGTAATCCCAACTCTTGGAGGTGAGGGCAGGAAGATTAAAAGTTCAAAGTTATCCTTGGCCACTGCTTGAGTTTGAGGTCAGTCTGGGTTACGTGAAACTGGCAGAAAAAAATCCAAACCAATAAAAAACAACAAAACAGTGCATAAAAGTTGACCCAGCGGATAAAAGTGTTTGATGCCAAGTCTGACCTGAATTCGATCTCCAGGACCCACACAATAGAACAAAGGAGTCAGCTTCAGCAAGTTGTCCTCTGACCTCTACACATGCACATGCACACAATAAATAAGTGAAAAATGTAAAGTGTATGTCAGCTATCACTTCGATTTGGCCTGAGCCTCGTCACCCAGGTGGGTACAGAAAGAAGGTCTATTCAGGAAAGCCTTTAAGGATATAGAAAGTGCAGTATCAATGCGATTCTTGTGACATCAAAGGGACTTCTTACCTCCCTAGGTTTCAGACTGAGGCTCATCAGAGAAGGTGGCTCCACCTTGACTCATCTGCTCTGCTGAGGGAATAACCAGAAAACATCAAATGAGCCAACTCCATGCAACAAAGTGCAATTTCATCCTACCCAGAAAAGTCTTTTTTTTTTTTCTGTTTGAAGTCCATAAGCTGGATTACTACTTCAGTTGTTGGGGGTGGGGGCTAGAATTTGTATCAGTTATCAGTTGTGAGCTATAAACTATTCCTCTTCCATGATAGTATGCCCAGGAAGGGCAGAAGTGACAGCAGCTGTTACCATGACAACCTCTTCCCTAGACACATGCATCCTTTGGAGATAATCCTAAAACATCTTTCTGGATCACTAGAGGTGGGAGATTGCCCTGTTATAGTAACCAGGGCATGGCTTTGACTGTTTCTCATCTCCTTGGAAATGGTCCAGGTCCTGTAACCATAGCAACTGTCCCACAGCAGCACTTCTCCTCTAAATAAAAACACCTGGTTGGTTTGTCCATGGACCTCCCAAATGGGAAGGAGAGACGGTTACCATGGTAATATCAACTGGCTTGGCTGGGGGAGGGGTGTGGCAGAGGCATTCTTTTTTGAGGAATGTCTTTGGAGATGGGCTCTTTTCTACCTGAGCACTAGGTGAGGAGAGGTTGTCATAGTAACAGATGAGGATAGGGTCAGAAGAACCACCAGGGATTTGGGTTACCTTAGCAACCTCCTCCTGGTGCAATGATAGTAGAGGTTTCGGGAGGGGGGCTGCACGTCCGAAAAGTGGGAGGGGGCTGGAAGAGGCTTCCAGGTTGGAAAGGGTTGTTATGACAACAGACTCGGTCAGGACACAGGACGGACCCCACTCCCGAAATCACCCCAGATCGTCTTTTTTTTTTTTTTTTTTTTTTCCGTCCTAACGAGTGAAACCGGTGAGGGGTGGCATTTGCATTTGGAGGGGTCTCTGACATTGGAGAGAAGGCAGGAAGAAGTCCCGTTCCGTTTCTCTCCTGCAAGACGGACAATTGCGAGGGGCCCGAGGTCCTTAGCCTAAGTTGAGGCATCCCCTCCCACTTCCCTGTCAGCACTCCGGCACGCACACACCGTCAGGGTCGACCTCGGATGGTGAGGCTCGCACCCATCCCTGTGCTCGCCTCCGTTCCCCTCGCCCTCCGAGAGCGCGCGCGCGTGCATACACACACACACACACACACACACACACACACACACACACACACACACACACACACACACACACACACACACACGACACACACACACGAGGTGGGGGTGTGTATGTGCGAAGCTGCGCGTTCGCGCAGGCGCGCGAGGCACAGCGGGCGCGCGGGCCGGCCCCGGGGCCTCCATGATGGAGGAGCGAGCGGCCGCCGCGGTCGCCTCGGCCGCCTCCTCCTGCCGCCCTCTGGGCTCGGCCGGCGCTCCTAATCCGACAGCGGCGACCCCAGCCTCCGGCCCTGCTCCTGGGTCGGGCCCAGTAGGTAAAGGGGGTGGCGGCGGAGGCAGCCCGGGCCCCACGGCGGGTCCCGAGCCCCTCAGCCTGCCTGGGATCCTGCACTTTATCCAACATGAGTGGGCACGCTTCGAAGCCGAGAAGGCCCGCTGGGAGGCCGAGCGCGCCGAGCTGCAGGTGAGCACCGCCCTCCCGCGCCCCCCGCCCCGGCCCGCCCGGTCCGGCCTCGCCTCACCCGCCACCGCCGCCGCCGCCGCCATCTTGGAGCAATGGCCGCCGGGACAGCCGGGAGGGGGCGGGCGGGGACGGCGACGGACCGGCGGCGGGGGTCCCCGGGGCCTCGGGGCGGGCGGGACGCGGGCCCGGACCGGCCGAAGGAACTGAGTCGGCGGGGAGTGAGAGTGACGGGCCCAAGCCGAGGATGCGAGGACATAGGGTGCTGAGAAAGTGGATGGGGTCTGGGTGAATAAAAAACGCCTCTTATCCGGACCCTACCCAGATGCTAATTATCAGGGTGGGATGGACGAGGTGCACTGGGGGATGACACACTCTTGGCAATCACTGGGTGCCAGGCAGTGAGGAGAAGTCTGAGAGCTGGGATGGGTACCTTGGGGGAGTGTCTGGCCTGGAGGAATTGAAAAGGTGGCCGTGGGAGGTGTCCTAGGATGAAGTCCAAGAAGGACACTTTGGGGATGTGTGGGTACCGTGTAGGGAAGGTATCGTTTGGATTGAATGGGGAGAGGGCTCTAGGAACCCCTAGGGAGAACTTGAGAGTAGGGAGTGACGGTTTGGGGGCTTGGAGAGAGTAGAGTGATGGTTCTGGTATGAAAGATTTAAGGATGTTAGGTAGGAAGTCCTGAATTGTAGTGGCATTTGTTGGATAGATCCAGTGTGAAGACGACAGCACCGGTGATGGACACAGTGTAGGGGAAGAGAGGTGACTTTTGGTGATGAGTTAGGGGAAAGACAGCTTGAGGAAGACTCCATGAAAGAAGTGTTTGTGCAAGGTCCTGAAAAGGGACTTGGTATGTGGAGAAGAATGTGCCAGGTGATGGTTCGTGGAATAAAAAGTTGGGCTGGGCTCTGTGACCTTGAACAGGGTACTGCTTGTAGATGGTGGTCTTTCAGATGTAGGAGTCAGAAAGGTGAGCACTTTAAGGCTTCAGGTATGGGCCACCACCAGAAGTCTAATGGTTTCTAGGCTGGGATGTCATTAACAGAAATAATCAGTACTTGGCTTTTGGCAATCCATCTTTGTGTTTCCAATGTGCTTGTTCCCAAATAAGTGACCGATTCGGGAATTTTGTCCATGGAGTGTGTGAAGAGAACATTCTACTTTTCTCCCATTCTTAGCTGGTGGTAGCTGAATGTGGTAGGAGAAAAATCCTTATGTAAGTGCTCTTCATGTTGTGCCCAACTCTTACCAAGGCTCTTTCCCAGCATACATCTCATCAGATCTTCTCAATACCCCATTATGTAGGCAGGGCCAATGTCATTACCTCACTCAGCAATAACGACAGCAGCTGCTATTTATTCAGGGCATATTATGCACTGGGTACTGTATTAAGTACTATGATACATTGCTATCACTTAATTCTTGCAGCATTCTGAGAGGGGAGGTGGTATTTCTTCCTCTGTTTTTTAACAAGCAGAGGCAGGAACAGGATTTGAGGAAGTGGAATATTTTGGATCACAACTTTTCTCAGCACTGGTGAGAAAAGTCTCCAGGAGGCTTAGAGACCTCTGCAGGTCACCTGAGCCATCACAGCAAAGTGAGCTAAGTGGCCTCTGGAACAGCATCCACATTAGCATCCCACCCCCTTGTTGTGTATCCCAAGCTCAATTGAAACTTGCCATCCTCTTGCCTCAGCGTTCTAAGTGTTGGGATTACAGGTATATGCTGCCTCTTAATGAGGTGTGTGTCTGTCCCTGCACTTAGTAACCTTTTGTGGAGCTAATGGAGAGCCCCTCTGTAAGAGGTTCCAGCAGGTAAAATATATTGGCTTATTATAATGTAACAAAACTATATTTTACTTTTGTTACTTTTGTTACATTATGTCAGACATCAGGTGTGTATGTATACACATGCCTAGGTTGAATGAGAATGTGCTAGAATATACTACTTGATGACTTTTTGAGACAGGGTTTCTCTGTGTAGCTTTGGAGCCTGTCCTGGAACTTGCTCTGTAGAGCAGGCTGTCCTCAAATTTACGGAGATCCACACCTGCCTCCCAAAAGCTGAGATTAAAGGTGTGTGCCAGCACCGCCTGGCCCATAAGTCATACATTTAAGTTTCCTTTTCCTATCTGCACAGAGAGCTCTTTTTAATAACAGCATAGATTTCCTTAGGTATTTATTTTAACCCTTGTCAATAGATTTTTAGGATTGTTTCCACCTTTTCAAGCTAGTCAGAAATATCTTTGAGGCCTCAAGGGATAACTTACTTGGTAAAGTATTTGCTGAGCAAGTATGAGGACTTGAGTTTGATCCCCCACACAAGAAAGGTAGGTATTGTGGCACACACTCATAATCCAGTGTTGGAGAGATGGAGAAGGGCAGGTTCCTGGGGTTCACTGTCTACTCAGCCTACCCACTAAGAGCACTAGACTAATGAGAGGTCCTGTCTCAGAAAACAAGGTAGGGGGTGCTTGAGGAACAGTACTTCAACATGCATGCATGCATTCTCACACACACACACACACACACACACACACACACACACACACACACACACACACACACACGATACAGCTTTGATGATTGAGTATCCTGTGGGAGTGTAAAGTAGATGTCTTTATAAAATGATGATCATCTGGAACTTACTATGTAGACCAGGCTAGCCTTGACCTCACAGAGATCCACCTGCCTCTACCTCTAAGTCCTGGGATTAAAGGCATACACTACCAGACTTGGCTAAATTTTATTTTTAATTTTAAAAATTAAATGTGTTTATTGTGGAGGTCAGATAACAAATTGCAGAAACTGAGTCTCTCCTCCTACCATGTGGATCCTGAGAAGGAGCTGAGGCAGTAGGCTTGGCAGCTGGCATCTTTACTCACTGAATCATGTCCTTGGCCCATGCCCTTCTTTCCATTTATTAATTTATTATTTATTTTTGAGGCAGGGTCTTGATGTATGGCTATCGTTGTATTGGAACTTCAGACATAGAGCAGATTGGCCTTTAAAGGTGGGAAGAAGGCTGGCCAGGAGATTCTAGACTTCAGGGCAGAGAAGTAGTGCCCTCAGATAATTAGTGGGAATGTGTTGGGATGGGTGCCTTCTCAGGAGCAGATGACGTGACTCTTGGCCCTCTTCATTCATGTGTAACGTCTGTTGTGGGGCTCTGCTATGTGCTTCTGAGAAGGGAGCCCTTGGGGAGAGGTCTGAACCTGATGTTCTTAGGATGGAAAGTGTAGATGAGGCTCCAGGGAGAACGTGTGCTGTTCTCCCCTCCCCCCAGCCTCCTGGGCAGTCTGGGACCCAACGAAGCTCTCCTGCAGGAGCTGTGTGAGCTATAGGTTCCAGGCCACACAGTGGATCTGAGGTGAAGGATAGGAAGAACTGCAGCAGGGGTGGTTCTGTGGCCCAGGAGGATGCTGCCTTAGAGGAGCAGCCTGGGAGAGTTGGCAGCCCCAAGAGGGAGGGAACTCAGGGTGTTGAGGCCCTGTGGCTGGAGGGTGGGGCACATCTAGTCCTCATGTAGGAAGGAGACTGATGGGCCAGGACCAACATTTCCACCAATCCACATCTTCCTGGTTTTCCTTCCTCTCTTCTCTACCAGAGAAATTGGAAAGAAATCAGCAGACCACTCAGCTAGTCCCAGTTCTTCTGGGTTTAAAAAAAGGTTTTATGGGATTTATTTATTTGTATGTTTGCTGAGATTACAGTCATTATTGCTTCCATGTCCAATTTTATGTGGTGCTGGAGATGAAATTAGGGCTTCATGCATGCTGGGCCAGCACTCTGACATTCTCAGCCCAGTCCCAGGGTTTCTGTGACAGCTGCCTTTGTTAGGGTGCCTCCTCTTTGAGCTTTGCTAAATTCACACTTGGTTCTCCACACTGTAGCTGTAATGACTTTGGTACACACCTGGTTATAGCTTTCTTCTGTGGCTTCCCTGTGGTCTTCCCCTAGACATCATGTTCATCTTCATGGCCCATGGCCCTTTCTCCCACTTTGTTTACTAACCCTAGCTCACTTTCTGTTGCTGCCTTGCTGTACTTGTTGTCTCTCTCTTTGGCCTGTAGCTCTCTTTCCTCCCTTATCTAACTTCTGGTCAGCCTCAGTTCTCTGCTAACCATGGTTAAAAATGGAGGTGAGCTATAGCAAGCTTGGGGCACAGGGCACAGGGACAGGGCCTATAGGTCAGGGCCCTGCTAGCTCCAAGGAGAGTATGAGCAGCATAGTGGGCATCTGAGCACTGCCTGGAGCAACCAGGCACATCAGTCTGTGAGCTTTTGGGGGAGCACTTCAGATTTATGGTGTGCAGGAAACAGGACCCCAGGAAGACAGCCATCTGCAAGGGCCTGGCCTTGCAAGCCTCTCTCCCTAATGGGTCTTGTTTCAAGGGTTAGATCCCTTTGACTAGCTGGGGTTTTGAGTTAGTGGACAGGGAGAGAAAATGAAGAGAGGCAAAAGCAGAGACTGTTACAGCAACCCTCATTCCTGGTTGGAACTGCGTGTCCCAGTGCTCTATTCTCTTAGCAGAGAAAGGCCATGAGCTGCTTAGTGTCTGCAGCAAATCAGCAGCATACAGACCAGGTTCTCAGGTTGCCTTGAGCCGGGGCAGTGGAGCCATTCTGGGAAAGCCAAGAAGAGCCCCATGTTCTGGGTTTGGATAGAAAGGCTTCCAGAACATTATTGGGGGTGCCTAGAAGGTTGTTGGCCCAATGTCTCTAAGTGGTCTGTTGACAAACTGGAGCTGACTAGGGCAGCCCAACTAGCAGAAAAGGGGAAGAGTTTGGCAAGAAGCATATGCCAAGTCTGTGGCACATCTCCTCATGCCCTGGGCAGCATAAAGCTTCGAACAGTTTCTGCACTGCAGCGGGAGCTGAGCCCAGCCTCCTACTCTTGTCCCCGAGCTCCAGAAGAGCTCCTACGCCTCCCAGCAACAGATGCTCTGAAGGAATAGTGGGATACCACCTCCACCAGCAACCATAGATAGGGACAGTAGCTGATGGGGGAGGGAGGAGGCCAGGGCTGTTAATGCTTAACACCACCAACCCATCCCTGACCTAACTCCTTAGGCCATAGCCAAGTTAGGCTGTGCTGTCCCTGTTTGAACGTCATGGATTAAAAATGACTCCTCAGCTTTTTTCTTCTGTTCTTTGCTTCCTTCCGTCCTTCCTTTTTTCCTTTATAAGGCAGAATCTTATCTTAGCCCACACTGGACTTGAACTCACAGTAATTCCTCTGCCTCAGCCTCCTGAGCTCTTTTATGGGCCATTCACCTAGAAACCCTGGAGGTGGGCCCAGCATGTCCTCTCTTCCCTGAAATCTGGCATCACTGTGGGGGAGGGCTGAAGCTGTGCTTGAATGGGAAGAGGGGCACTGCACCAGTGATCCTCTCAGACCCCCGAGCCCTGCTGTCCTTTCTCTTCTGTCCCAGGCCCAGGTGGCTTTCCTCCAGGGTGAGAGGAAAGGCCAAGAGAATCTAAAGACGGATCTGGTGCGGCGGATCAAGATGCTGGAGTATGCCCTGAAGCAGGAGAGGTGAGCCCTTGCTCCTGCCAGAGAGATCACTATTCAGACAGGGTGGCAGGCTATGAGCTACACTCCTGTCAGCAAAGCAAGTTTCCTTACCTTCCTCTTCCCGTCATCCTAGGAGTGGGGTGAAGCAGATTGTAGTAGGTGGAATCCAGATGCCAGCAGCAGCATTAGGGCTACGGCAAACCTACTGTATGCACCAATTTTGGACAGCTGCAACCTTGGTTATTCTTGCTATAGCCTGATGGTGTTGCTGGCCATGGTTCTGGGAAGGAGCTGAGGCTTCAGGAGGAGGGTTACTGAGAATCTTAGAGCTGGTGCCTGTGGGGCAAAGATGAATGAAGGAGGCCCTGAGACTTGGGCTTCCTGAGGTGGTTTCTTGTCCTGTCTACTGTTCTCTACTCATTTGTTATTTGCTCTTTTAGGGCCAAATATCATAAACTGAAGTTTGGGACAGACCTGAATCAGGGGGAGAAGAAAGCAGATTTGTCAGAACAAGGTACCTGTCCTTATATCCTCCTTGGCCACCCCTGGCACAGCAGCTGCTTGGCATTGAGAAATTACAGCTGGCTTGTGCTTTCTTACTTTGCTCCATGAAAAGCAGCAATGGCCATGCCGTAGGTCTGAGTGGAGTGGAGTTGCACCCTCGGTGTCTCTTCCATCATTCCTGTGTCAGACACTGTACCCAGCCCTACCAGTCTGTTATCCTCCTGCCTCCTCCTGTTAGGAGAGTGAGTGGAACTATTTATAGCGTGCTGTGGAAAGCATACAGAAGACATCACTGAAGAGGTGGTGTTTGCACTGGGCTGTCATTCAGTCATTTACCCTCAAAACTTGATATATGATTTGCTGGCTTCCTGTCACAGAACAGGGGTACAGCAGGGAGCAGAGTAGATGTGATCTGTTCTGTGGGCACTGGTGGCTTAAGCTTCTGGAAGGAGGAATCAGATGCTCATGGGAGTGAAGGGATGTTTTCAGATGAAGGCACTAGTGTCCAGTCAGTGTAGGTAGAGCCAGTAACAAGGGCACCAGCATGCTGGGCTGTGCCAATGATGCTAGGAGCTTGGTCCACAGCGCCATAAAGGGCCTTGCCATCCTTCTCTTACCAAGATGTAAGCTCTGGATAGGTGTGGCCCAGGCATCTAGCCCAAGCCTTACAGATGCCCAGTGGATCCTGATGAGCCATGCACAGAGCAGGTTTCCCAGCCAGCCTCACCTCATCCTGAGACATGGGAGGAGGCTTTCATAGATGCTTACAGCTGCTCCAGGAAGTGCAGCCAAACTGCCCACTCCTTGCATAAGGAAGCAGCAGCCAGCCATGTGTGTGCATGTGGAGGCACAGCTCTGCTATTATCGGGGGTGGTTGGCAGTGGCCAGTCAAGAGCCTAGCAGTGAGGAGAGCTTCCAAGAGAGGAGTCACCCAGAATGGGAGAGTGGGTGGAGCACACTCAGGAAGTGAGGACAAGACCTGTGATGGTGGCAGATTCAGACTTGATATGAGAGAATGGAGGGGTGACGGGAAAGTCCGTCCCCTGACTCAGATGGCCTTCTCTTTTCTCTCTCTAGTCTCCAATGGCCCTGTGGAGTCGGTCACACTGGAGAACAGTCCATTGGTGTGGAAGGAGGGGCGACAGCTTCTGCGACAGTGAGTGAGGGGGAGGGATGGGACAGGATGGGGCATGAAGCACACAGCAGACTTGGCTCAGGAGATAAGCCCCAGGAATCCACAGTCCTTCCTGTCCCCACTGGGACTTGAACTATCAGAATCCCACCCAGCCAGAGCTGGAATGACCTGTCACCCGATGGGAACTGGAGGAAAGGCTTGCAGCAGGGGGCACCCTTCCATACCCGGAACTTGACCCTGCATGCCTTTCTGACATTTCCTTTAAAAAAAAATAATGTTGGGAAAAAATATGTTTAAGGAGTGAATAAATTACAGTGGTAGTATTAAGTGGCTGCTGTGGGTTCTACTAGGTCTTCAGAGAAGGTTAGCCCTGTTAAGTGAGCTGTTCTGACTCCTGAGAGGAGAGAGGCCCCAGACACAAGCAGTGGACCTTCAGACAAGTCAGGGTTTTTGTTACTTTAAAGATTCTAGCATTTTAGGATACCCTGAAAAGTAAATAATCCCATTTCTAAGGAAATGTGACTCTGTGCACATTGGCATCTCCACCATCAGCCTCAACACTTGGAGAGGTGCCCCGAGTCTCAATGGTATGCTCTGTGCTCTGGGGCTCTCCTTTAATGTTCTTAGGCTTTGTAATGCTTTGACTAAGTATTATCAAATCCTCCATATAAATTAGCTAGATTATGTAATGTTAAGAATTTCATGAGTGGAATGTGGCTTAAGGGTAGAGCTCTTTATTGCAGACCAGGCCCTGGAGTCCATCCCCAGCACCACAGAAATCACCGCCATGCAATAGGGACCCTTCTGGAAAGCCAAAGATCCTGAGAGCCAGTCCATCTATCATGAGGTGTTTCAGTGTTAGGACTCGTGACAGACCTTGGAGAGCTCAGTCTCTGCAAACCACTGCTAGCTTAAGTGGCCACAAGTAACTCCAGAGGACTGTGAGATAAATATAATGAACCTGTGCTTTAACTGCTGAGCGCCCCCGATTCTCACTGGTGCAGAGATTATACCTTCCAGTTTGCCAGGCTTCTCTAGAGCCGGGATCACACAGAGACATCACAGAAATGACACAAGCAAAGGAGGGCACAGGAACCCAAGGGGCCTCTCGCAGAGCACCGAGGCAGTTTGTCCCTCCCTTGACCTTGGAAGCCGCAGACAGATACCCGTGATTGACTTTTTGATCTTTTCTCTTCTTTGTTTTCTTTTTCCTTTAGGCCAGTCTCAGCTGGCTTCAGTTTTTTAAGTTGCAGAAGTAATAAATGCTCAGGTGTAGAAGTAAGTAGAACAATCCACAGCGCTCCCTTGCGGGTTTCGGATGTAGCGCAGCGGTAGAGCGCTTGCCTGGCATGCTCAAGGCCCTGAGGTCCATCCCCAGTACTGCAGAAAAAAACAGTGTACTCTTGTGTCCTGGAGCCTCCCCTGCAGAGGTCACTGTTGCTCAGTTTATGTCTGTCTTCTAGGCATCCGGGAAGCAAGCACAAGTGTGTGTCTGTGTGTGATGAAAACATACACACACCTTCACACTTTTTTTTCCATTTTTATAAAACCTGGAATCACATGGAACATGGAATGTACACCATGTTCACTATGCTGCTGATCATAGCCATCTCTCTGTGACACTCCGCCTTCGTCTCCTTCTGCCTATAGTCCATCAATGGACATCTGGCTTTTCCTGCA
The DNA here is from genome assembly GCA_033318265.1 of Phyllotis vaccarum. Classification (NCBI taxonomy): domain Eukaryota; kingdom Metazoa; phylum Chordata; class Mammalia; order Rodentia; family Cricetidae; genus Phyllotis; species Phyllotis vaccarum. Next base: position 13,987,365 of record JARWLC010000018.1, read on the forward strand.
CGTGGGCTCCCCTATGTGTTGGAGACACCGTGTGCTATAGCAACGTGCATGGGGACCAGGGCTTCCATTGAGAAGTATCAGAAGCCAAGCTGCTGCTCAGGGGTTGCTTCTGAAAAATTGCCGTCTGCTCTTTGGTGGCCCCTCAGAAGGCTGCTGGGTTCTGCGTGGCCCCTGCATCCAGAATAGCTCAATTCATGTGTTACCTGACCTGGCTCTGCTCCCACAGGTACCTGGAAGAGGTGGGCTACACAGATACCATCCTGGACATGCGGTCTAAGCGTGTGCGGTCCCTTCTGGGCCGTTCAATGGAGCTCAACGGGGCCACTGAACCTATAGAGGGGGCTCCTAGGACTTCACCAGGCCCCGGGGGACTTAGCGGTGGCGAGTCTCTGCTGGTAAAACAGATCGAGGAACAGATCAAGAGGTGAGCCACTGAGCAGGAATGCTGTTCTTCCTCCCCCTGAGGAAGACCAGGCAGTAAGTTAGCTGCTCCTAGCTATTCTGTCAGCTCTTCTAAATTGTGTTGTGGGCTCCACCATTGCTAGGCTTCCCCTTTAGGTTGTCACACTGCCTTTTTTCCTAGCTGAAGATAGACCTCGGGTGGTTTGGTTACAGAGGGAAACATGTGAGGCCTCTACCCTTGTCTTAGGGGCTCATTTTGTTCATCTTCCCATCAGTAGTTGGTATTCATCAGAAGCAGTAACGCCATCATTAGGTGATGCTAAGTGCTATGAAGAATATGAAGAGAGTGACAGGAGATTGCCAGGTACTGTGGCACGCCCCTGTGGTCCCAGCTACTCAGGAGGCAGAGGCAGGAAATTGCTTGAGCCCAGGGGTTGGAGACTAGCTTGGCCAGAAAAAAAAATAAAAGTAACAGAAGTAGTGCCCCTCTTGGTGACTGGGAGGGAGAACCTCTTTGTGGGGCTAGCATTTGACCACAGAGTAGCTGGAAAGAATGCTCTCTAGGCAAAGGAAGTACTGAGGACTGGATTCTGAGACAGAAATGGCTTAATACGTGTGGGAAGCAGGAGACCAATGTGGCATGGCTGCTGCAGTAAACACATGAGCATTGTGGCCTGTGGTCTGTGGTGAGGCCAGATCTCAGGAGGCAGATCACGGAGTACCTCCCAGGCCATGATAAACAGTGGATGCTTACCCACATGGCTGTGGGAAGCCAGTGGTTTCTAGTAGGGGTATATCATCTGGTATCTTAGTCTGCTTCGAGGAGAGACTGCGGAAGTGGGAGGCCAGGTAGGGGCTCACTGTAGGGTCCAGGCCAGGGCTGATGAGCCTTAGCAATGAACAGGTAAGAAATGAACTCTGTAAAGGACTTAGGGGGAGGGAGAGGGAAAGAAGTCTGAGGAATGGGTTGGTACCTTCTGAGGGTAGGAACCTGGTGGGGAGGGGACGGCAGCAGTTGATGCAGATATGTAGCTTGTTGATGGTAAGGTACATATATGTCCTACATCGAGAGGCCACATGTAGCTTGAGGCCTTAATATCTCTCTGGTTTATAGCACATTGATATTTGGGGAGGGATCCAGCTGTGGACCCCAAGGGCTCCTAGGTCTAGAGATTGGCAAGGAGAGCTGAAGGAGGAGGCAGCAGCCAGAGATGAGGTAGAGGTGGGTGTGGAAGGAGGAAGTCCTCAAAGGGAAGTGTTCTGGAATGATCACAGAGATTGCTCTGTATTGATCTCCATAGAAAGTAGTAACTGTGTCCTGGCAGTTGACAGCTCTGTTGTGACGGTAGACAGCAGGGAGGGGGGCGTTGTCTGTAAGGAAGAGAAGGCATCTTAGTCTTGTCTGTGTCACTTGGTATTGGAGTCTTGCTCCCCTGGGAACCAGGAGGCAGAAGAGGGATGTTGCCTATATGATGGGACAAGGCTCTCTTGTGTCCATGTTAGTTGAGGAGTTGGAGGTAACTGAGTGTTGCTGGGTGTTGCTTCACTGCTTAGGCTGATTAGGGCAGGGGTGCTGGGCAGTGATATCTTCTCACCCAGCTCAGTCTGACTTGGCTAGATGTGGGGTAGGCATGTTTAGGGATGTTCTGACATCACGGTTGGAATTTAGTGTGTGGGAGGCACAGCGTTAGGTCTGTACAAGGGTCCCGGGGATGATGGTGCACGGCAGAGGCTGAATAAGAGGCTGTGCATGCTCAAAGCCAAGGCTCCGTGGTCTTAGGAGCTCAGCTATGTCTGGGGTGTCTCTCTGGCCTCGTGTCGCCCTGGCAGGACTGACATCCCTCTGTCTACTTCCCTGTCTCGGCAGAAATGCAGCTGGCAAAGATGGCAAGGAGCGCCTGGGCGGCTCAGTACTGGAGCAGATCCCCTTCCTGCAGAACTGCGAGGATGAAGACAGTGATGAGGATGATGAGCTGGACAGTGTTCAACACAAGAAGCAGCGTGTGAGGGTGAGTCCTCCACCGCTGCCCTAGCCTCTGCCCTGGGCCTTCTCTGGCCACGATAATGCCCCATCCTACCTTTCCATGTACGGTCCTGCAGGCCAGTCAGCTCTGTGCCCTGACTCTGTAGAGCTGCCTCCCTTAAGCTAGCCTGCCCCCTACCCTAAGTTTAAATGTTTTTACATGTGACTCCTGCTTTCTGACCCCATGTCCTGAAAAGGGTGTGAAACACAGGCTCTCAGTAAAGTAAAAATGGAGTAAATGCCTGGGCCCAGGTCTGGGTGAGGTCTGAGGAATCAGTATGAACTGGGGGGTTCCAATCTGCTGTTGTGTTTAGGACCCTCGCCTATGGACACTGACCTTATCAGCACGCCCTTATATCTGGCTCTCGGCGCCCAGTATGGTTCTGCTTCTATGGTCCTACACTGTTTGCAGGATTCTGTCCTTGGTTGTGTGTCCTTCACAGCTCAGCTCCACAAGTGGAGCAGTAGTGGCTTTGTAGATGGCCACCTGCAGGATGTACTAAGGTGGGAGCAGATGCACCAGCTGTGGGAAAGGCCTCAGCTTTCCCTGACCCCCACTTTTCCCAGATGTGGCTTCTGTGGCTCTTTTCCCCTTGGTTCAGGCACCCCTTCTGCATATTGCCCTGGGTCTCCTGAGGTTACAGGGGATGTGTCTTGTCAGCTTCCAGAGTTCCTGGGTTCCCTTCTCTGGGCCATGACAACCCTTGAGATAGTGATAGAGAAGTTTAGCTTCCACTCTGTCCCTAGGGGCCCTGGCATGACTTAGCACAGGGTCTTGTCCAGGTGGAGTTCTTATGGGAGAAAAATGACAGACTTGGAATCCTAGAGGAGGCAAAATGCCAAAGGCTCTCTAACTTGGCTTCCTGGTTCAGATGCTGCATCTTCTGTTCCTCCCCACCTCCTCTTGGAATTGTCTTTTCTTATGTGTGTGTGTGTGTGTGTGTGTGTGTGTGTGTGTGTGTGAGAGAGAGAGAGAGAGAGAGAGAGAGAGAGAGAGAGAGAGAGAGGGAATATGTGTATGTGGGTGCTACTTTATATGAAGGCCAGAGGTCTGCTTTCTTAAGAGCTATCTACCTTTCTTGGGTTTGTTTTCATTTTTGATGTTTTATTTTATGTATTATTTGTATATTAGTGAGAGTTCTCTAGAGGAACAGGACTGATGGAATAAATCTATAGCCAACTATATATATATATATATATATATATATACATACATATATATATATATAAATCTATAGATAGATAGCTGGATGGATGGATGGATGGATAGATAGATAGATAGATAGATAGATAGATAGATAGATAGATAGATAGATAGACAGACAGACAGACAGACAGACAGACAGACAGATAGATAGAGAATTTATTAGAATGGCTTACAGGCTGTGGTCCAGCTTGTCCAACAATGACTATCTACCAATAAAAGGTTCAAAAATCCAGTAGTAGAGGCAGTGGTGGCCCACGTCTTTAATCCCAGCTCGGTGGGGGGGGGGGGGGGACAGGGAGGCAGAAGCAGGCCTTGAGAATCTGTGAGTTAAAAGCTAGCCTAGTCTACATGAGCGAGTTCCAGGACAGCCATGCACTTACACTGAGAAACTAAAAAAAGAATCTAGTAGTTTAGTTCCCCTGTCCACTAGGCTGGATGTCTCCAGTGTATACCAGATTCCTGAAGAAGGGACGTGACTTGCTTGTGAGGCAAGCAGCCAGATAGGAAGCTGTTTCTTCCATGCCTTCTTTGTTATAGGCGCTAACAGCTGTGGCCTAGATTCAAAGTCGGATCTTCCTTCCTCAGAAGATCAGATTCAAAGTGGATCTTCCCGCTTGAGATGAGTTAATTAAGAAAGTTCATTCCAGATGTAGTCGGTCAACAACCAAGAACAGTTTGGATTTTGTTTTTTTTGACACAGAGTTTCTCTATTTGGTCCTGGCTATCCTGGAGCTTGATATGTAGACTCGGATGGCCTGGCACTTACAGATATCCTCCTGCCTCTACCTCCCAAGTACTCTGAGTGCTGTGATTAAAGGCTTGCACCACCATGTCTGGCTTACCGTGTGTTATTGAGACAGGTCTCTCACTGGGCCTGGACTTGCTGGTAAGCCTCCAGACTGGCTGACGAGCAGCCTCAGAAATGCTGTCTCCCTCTCCCCAGCACTGCATTGTGTCTTTCATACTTATCTATTTACCTGGGTGCTGGGAATTTTACTCAGGGCCTGATGCTTGTTAGGCAAGCAATAAACTAAGATCTTCCCCAGAATCTTCTGATTCTGGATGATGCTTTCTCTGGGAACTAACCCTCGTATGTATCTCTTGGATCCTCACAGCAGAAATGATTCTTCGCTTTATTTTGCTTTTGTGTTCTGTGGTGCTCATGCTCAGACTCGGGGTCTCACATATGCCAAGCAAGGAAGCTTATCCCCAAGCTTAATCCCAGCCCATTTGCTTTTGAGGCCAAGTTTCAGAAGCCCAGAATGGCCTCCTGGGTGCTAGTTCGGGATGAACTGTCACCCTCATCTTCCTGCCTGTGGTATACCGAGAGGCCTGTACATTTCACTTTCTTGTCAGCCATGCACTGTGGGCTCATGTGTGTCAGCCTGAGAGTTGTTATTTCTAGACTCAGATCCTCTGGCTGACCACCTTGGGGAGCCAGCCATGTTCTGCGGTGCCACAGTCTCTTGGGGCTCAGTTTGAATTTGGGTACCTGGGGCAATTGGCTCATTCTATTTAGCTTGTTCCCAGACATATAGGTTGGGAAGAAGGGTAATAGTTTGGGTCGGTGTTCACAGGGCTGTGGTGTAGAATGAAGCCATGTCTGTAAGCTTCTTCCATGATTCACTAGTTCTTGCCCAGGTGCCACAGCTGAGTGACAAGTGTGTGTTATCACTGTTAGTTTTATGCCCAGAGTGCAGATAAAGTTCTTTCTGTTCATCTCCCCTGCAATTGTGTGTCTCTATAGCCCCTGGGCTTGTATTGTCTGATTTCCTGAGAGCGATGTGCTAGGGAGAGGCTCATCAGAGTTGTAAAGAGAGATGAGAGTGTCCAGTGCTGACAGCAGTCCCCAGATACAGGCTTGGGAAATAAGATGATGGCTGGCCTTTTTCCAAGAACCAGCTGGGTTTGGCCTCTAGACTCCCCACTTCTTTCCCCACCCTAGCTCCCATCCAAGGCCCTAGTTCCTGAAATGGAGGATGAGGATGAGGAAGATGACTCAGAAGATGCCATCAATGAGTTTGATTTCCTGGGCTCAGGAGAAGATGGGGAAGGGTCTCCAGATCCTCGACGTTGTGCTGCAGAGGGGAACCCCCATGAGCTGGGTGAGTTGGGGACTGACAGGATCTGACCCTGCATACTTCAGCTGCTTCCTGTCGGGGCTCTGCCCAGGCGGATATACTTCCTGAGGTGGGTCAAGGATAGCTCAAGCCCCAAGCCAGGTCCAGGCCCCTACCCTTCCCTGGAAAGTCCCTGCAAGCTGTATTCAAGTAATGCTGCCAGAAGCCAAAGGAACAGTCCTCACAGCAAGTGTCCAGTGCCTGTCCAACTCAAGCAGGGGCAAGATGAAAACCGATGGTGGAGAAGGGGGATGGGGCTGTGTCTTCCTGTCTTGTGACTCCTGGCCAGAAGGGCCTTGGGGTCCCCTGGGCCTAGGGTAGAGCCAGGATATGCCTGCCACCTCTCCCTGGGTTCCTGCCAGTCTCTTTCCTCAGCCTGTGTCTTTCTGGGCTCAGTGTGTTGTAGCCTCCACTATTACAGGAAGGCCAGCAGCAGTGGGGTGGGATTCCCTGAAAGACTGGGTAGAGCTGGTGGACAATTCTTGCTCATGCCTTTTCCATACAGAAAGCCGTCGGGTCAAACTCCAGGGAATTCTTGCTGACCTCCGGGATGTGGATGGGCTACCCCCCAAAGTGACCGTCCCACCTCCTGGCACACCCCAGCCCCGGCCTCATGAAGGTAATCTCCAACACCGTCCCCCAGTACCTTGGGGTCCATGACAGAGGGGGGCTGCAGAGTTTAGCCAGGATTTCTGTGTCCTCAGAGGTAAGGCCCAGTCTCCAGTCTGCAGCCTCCCTGTCCCAAAAGGTTGTCTGTCTGTCTGTTTTCCTCTCTTTTTGTCTGTTCTCCCCTGTCTGTCTGTCTGTCTGTCTGTCCCTGTTTTCCTTTCCAGCTGCAATTCTTGATCCTGTCTTCCTGCTTCTCCTCCTTGCTCCCTTCATCCTCTCTGCCTCTCTCTGCCTCTCTCTTTCCCGGCCCTATCTGCCCCACCCACCCCTCCCCCCTACCAGGTTCCTTTGGCTTCTCCTCAGACGTCTTCATCATGGACACTATCGGGGGCGGGGAGGTGAGCCTTGGGGACTTGGCAGATCTCACCGTCACCAATGACAACGACCTCAGCTGTGATGTAAGTTCTTGGGGTGCCCCATCAGTTCTTAGCTCGGCTCCGACCATGTTGCAGGTCTGGGTTCTGTCCCTTTCATGGGAAGCTGTGAGAGGTCATTCCATAGCCCCGGTAGAGGCTTCAACACACCATTCTTTACAGAGGGGAGCCTGGCAAACATTTCACTGAGGTGCAAACTCTGAAAGGCACAAGAGTTCCTTTTTGTTCCATGCCTTCTTTGGGGGTGTGGGGAGATGATTGCAGTCATGCTTCCCCCACTCAGGGTCTCTATTGTGAGTGGAATGGGCTGGAATGAAGGGATCTCGTGACTGTCTTTCTGTGCTGTGCTCCTTGGATAGGGAACTGGGGCTTCTGGGGTGGATTTGAATGCATTTTTCCAGGGTAGGAAAAGAGCAGGTTACTGAGCCCAGTGAGTTTGGAGGCTAGTATAGAATGCAGAAGGAAGGCCAGACAGAGTCTACTGGGAGTGTACTGCAGGTTTCCTCAACCTGTCCCATGGGTGCGTCAAGGAGTGGGAACCCACTTGAGCACAAATTCTCCAGTTCCTAAGAATCGTGGTAGAAATGCCAGCTGAGCCCAGGTGAAGGGGGTCTGAAGGTGCTGAGGCTTCCCTGATAGCTGTTGGTGTTTCCCAAAGCTGGCCATCCCCTTGCAGTGAGCAGCTTCACCTTGTAGGATACATGCTTTCAGAGCATCTCTCCCGGGGCCTGATGGCTCTGCTTCCCAGCCTCCCTGCCAGGGAACTGTCTCAAACTTCACAGTTAAGGCTTGTTCCCTAGGGCTTTGTAGCTTGGGGACCTATCTGAAGTTACTCTAAGCATTCCTCAATCCCAGCCTCCTCAGAGAGGCCAAGACCAGCTGTCATCCCACTGCTTTGTAGCCTCGTGTGGCTTCTGGTTTCCATGGGGCCTTTGCTTAGGATGAAACTAATTGTAGATTTCTGATTAGGACCTACTATTCTGCCCACCATTGACCTTTCTGTCTTCCTTTCTTGTTGTGTGTCCCGGCCTTGCTGCCTCCTGCCTCAGGGCCTTTACACCTGCAGCTTCTTCCTTCAGTCCCTTTCCCTTATCTGGTGCTGGTTGAGCCCTGCTTATTTGTCAGTGCCTCACAAGAGCCTCTTGGTCCCTGCAGAGGAGGCTAGGCTGCCTTGGTGTCCCCTCATGCTCACAGTTCCTGGTTTTGTCTACTTGAGAGGCCTCCGAACTGTGAGGCCCCAAAGTTAGGCTCCCCTGGCCCCTTTAGAGCCTCCCATACTGCTGAAATCTGCTGAGTACATATACCATATGAGTGCTGGGGTATACAAAAGGACACTGAGGCAGCGCCCCATCCCCAGCTGTCTGACAGCAAAGATGCCTTCAAGAAGACATGGAACCCCAAGTTTACTCTCCGCTCACACTACGATGGCATCCGCTCCTTGGCCTTTCACCACAGCCAATCAGCACTGCTTACTGCCTCTGAGGATGGCACCCTTAAGCTGTGGAACCTACAGAAGGCAGTTACAGCCAAGAAGTAAGGATGCCACCCTGAGGGGGCAGGGCCTTAGGACCTGGGTGGTCTCAATGATGCAGTTCCTCTTTCCCACAGAAACACTGCACTGGACGTGGAGCCGATTCACGCTTTCCGCGCTCATAGGTAGGGAGGGGCCTAAGACAGCATGGGGATCTGGAACAATGGTCTCCATCCTCTGCCCTCTGTACAGTGGAGCTTCCGCATACCCTTACTCAGGGGCCATGTTGATTCCCATTGTGCTTTCACTGAGGCCCTTCTGATCAGGAGCAGTAAAGGGAGAGGGTAGCAGACAGACAGCTTTCCCAGGTGATACAGCCAGAGCACAGAGGCCAAATTCCCTTTGGCATCCTTAAAAAACACCTAGGCAAGGAGGCCATGAGATGGCTCAGTGGATAAAGGTACCTTCTACTAAGCTTGACAACCTAAGTCTGATCCCTAGCGTCCATGTGGGAAGAGAGAATCAACTCCAGAAAATTGTCCTCTGACCTCCACATGCACATTGTGATATGTGACAATAAATAAATTTAAACTATTTTTTTAAAAAAATAGCTAGAAAGCTGGACATGGAGGTGCATACCTTTAATAACCAGCACTCAGAAGGTAGGTGGAGCTCTGAGTCTGAGGCCAGCCTGGTCTAAAGAGCGAGTTCCGGGACAGTCAGGGCTACAGAGAGAGACCCTGTCTCCAAAAACAAACAAAATAGCTAGGAGAAAATCTTTAAGCTCCTATGAGCAAGGAAGGCCTGAGCCTTAGCTGCCTTCCTTCACCTACCATTGCACCCTGTAGGGGCCCTGTGTTGGCAGTCACCATGGGCAGCAACAGCGAGTACTGTTACAGTGGTGGGGCTGATGCCCGCATCCACAGCTGGAAGATTCCTGACCTCAACATGGATCCATACGATGGCTACGGTGAGGACAGACCCTGCCTACTCCCATCTCACATCACAGCCCTGGGAAGAGGCTGTGTAGGGCTCCTGGTCTGATTTAGCATAGTGAGCGGGGCGGAGGGGACGGAGGGAGGAAGGGAGGAGTGGTAGTGGTGAGGGGAGGGGTGGGCTGTATCTGAGGATCAGCATGAGCTCTGGGGAAGCAGAAGCAAGAGAGCCTAAGTCAGGGCCACAGTGGGCTTGGGCAGCTTGGTGGACTCTGTTCTTGGGGACTAGCCAAGGTCTTATCGTGGGTCAGTAGAGGGGTTTATTAGAAGCAGAGGAAATGAGCTGAAGGGTATCAGTGGGGCCATATGGCAGGGAGTTTAGGCTTTGTCTTTTAGGCCTTTAAGAGTTAAGTGGAGGAGCCAGAGGCAGTGGGATCTCTGTGAATTCCAGGACAGCCAAGACTGTTACACAGAGAAACCCTGTCTCAAAATCAGTCAAACAAACAAAAATGTCTTTCACTAGGAGAAGTGGACACCAAGTCCCTTCCCAGCTGAGAAGTTATTTGCAATTGATTCCTACCGGTTTCTCTGATCACTGTCACTGGGTGCATCCATCACAGTCCATGGACAGCACAAGATAGACTCCGTGTTGTTGGGGTTGATTTCTTTTATTTTTGGAAGTTTTTGGTTTTTTATCCTCTGTCTTTAGTCTATTTTTGTTTTTCTTATTTTTTTGAGAGAGAGCATGAAGTTGGGTGGGTGAGGAGGTGGGAGAATCTGGGAGGAGTTGGGGAAGGAAAAAATATGATCACAATGTATTTTATGAAATATCCCTTACATACATTTTTTAAAAATGTCTTATAGGCTGAATGTGGTGCATATCTCTAATTCCAACATTCAGGAGGCAGAGGCAGGCAGAGCTCAGTGAGTGTGAGGCCAGCTGGGGCTACACAGTAAGATCCTTCCTCAAAAAAAAACAAAAAACAAAAAAAACCAAACAAGTCTTAATATTTAACTCCAGCTCTGAGGGGCTATAGAGATAACTCAGCAGTTAAGAGCACTGGCTGTTTCTCCAGAGGACCTGGGTTCAATTCCCAGTACCCACGTGGCAGCTCACATCTGTCTGTAACTTCAGTTCCAGGGGGATCTGACCCCCCCCCCACACACACACACAGACACAGACATACATGCAAGCAAAACACCAATGGTCATAAGAATAATTAAATCATTTTTAAAAAGGAAGAAAGGAACGAACAAACTTGAGGTCTGCTTAATTAAAAATGTGTTTGGTTTGGTTTTTTTTTGAGACATAGTTTCCCTGTGTAGCCCTGGCTATCCTAGACTCCCTCTGTAGACCAGACTGGCCTCGAACTCATGGAGATCCACTTGCTTCTGACTCCCCAGGGCTGGTTTATTCTTGATCATGGCCTTGTGCTAAATTTGTTGTGGCAGGGGACGGGGCTGCATTCACTGTAAAGATAACAGTTTTCTGGGAAGGTCAGTTATTGGGGGAAAGCTGAAAGATCAGAGAGATAGAAGAACAAGCCACTTCTCACCTTGCCAGCTCCTCAACTGAAAAAGGGTGATCCTGTCTCCACGAATCCGCCCATCGTATATCCCTTTTCCTGCCCAGCCACAGCACTTACTTTCTCAAACTTCCTAATGCTGGGACTAAAGGTGTGTGCCACCACTGCTCCCTTCCTCTTTTGAACAGGATTAATCTTGTGTAGTCCAGGCTGGCCTTGAACTCACGGAGATCCAGATGGATCCCTGCCTCTGCCTCCCAGTGCTAAGAATAAAGGTGTGTGTCACCACTGCCTGACCTCTTTGGCTAACTCTGTAGCTGGCTCTGCCCTCTGATCCTCAGGCAATTTTTACTTGGTACACAATATATCACAATCGTATGTCCTAAGTGAAGTGCCATACTTCAGGTGTCAGCTGGACTTGACCCAGAATTGTGTGGAGTCCAACAGCTAGAGGAGCCACAGAAGGTTTCTTTGAGCAGCAGAAGCTGTGAGAAAATAGCAAGAAAAGACATTCCAGGAGCTAAAGGGGAGCTGGCCTTAGTTAGCAAAGATAGCACTGCTTCTCTTGCTCCCCTGCTGTCCTGACCTGCTGACCTTGGCCCTGGGAAGACAAGGAACTTACAAGCCTCATCTTCTAAGCTGTGGAGCTGCTTCCTGAGCCCTTGAGTGTGCCCAGAGCAGCTCATGGGCAGTGGGCAGCCACCCAGGTCCCGGCAGAGCTGCAGCCTCTGGGCCATCTGGTGGGACTGGCATCATCAACAGCCTATTTTCTCCTGGCTTGCCCAGACCCAAGTGTCCTGAGCCACGTACTGGAAGGCCATGGGGATGCGGTGTGGGGTCTGGCTTTCAGTCCCACCTCCCAGCGCCTAGCATCCTGCTCCGCTGATGGCACCGTCCGCATCTGGGACCCCAGCAGCAGTAGTCCAAGCTGCCTCTGTACCTTCCCCATGTCTGGAGGTGAGTGTTGTCTTCAATGTCTCACAGGCAGATGCAGAGCTCAGTCAGTGTGGCCCCTGAGGAGGGCAGGACTGGCCCCTTGAGTAGCCTTTTCCCCTCTGTGTTCTCAGAACACGGGATCCCCACCTCAGTGGCCTTCACCAGCACCGAGCCTGCCCATGTTGTGGCCTCCTTTCGTTCTGGTGACACCATTCTTTATGACTTGGAAGCTGGCAGCGCCCTTCTCACATTGGAGTCCCGAGGGAGCAGTGGTGAGGACCCTTGGCCAGACAGGCCAATCGAACTGGCATTGGACTGCCCATAGGACCCCAGTTCCTCCTGTAGCTCTGGGGACCTGGCCATCAGTGAGATCAGAATGTTAGCCATGTGCCCTCAGGAGCCACAAGCAGGAAGGAAGCAAGGCTCAGTGGTGGCCAGCCAGCTTGACAGTGGGCTGTGTAGCACATCCCCAATTGCAGAAGTGGCCGCCCTCCTCCCTTCGTCCCAGTCCTCCTGCCTTCCTCTTCAGGCCTCTCCCTCTTCCCACTTACCTTCCAGGCCCAACACAGATCAACCAGGTGGTGAGTCACCCAAATCAGCCCCTCACCATCACTGCGCACGACGATAGGGGCATCCGGTTCCTGGATAATCGGACAGGTGAGGCCCAGCCTTAGTTGTCTCCTGACTGTGTTTTTGGGAGCAGAAGGCTGGAGACAGTGACACATAGGGGAGGAGCACATTCAGACTGTAAATCCTAATGTCTACCTTATAGGCTCTCAGCCCCACTCCCCTGCCTCTGGAGGGAGGCCACTGCCAGCCACTCTTTCCCTCTCTCCAGGTAAATCTGTGCACTCCATGGTTGCCCACCTGGATGCAGTCACTTGCCTAGCTGTGGACCCCAATGGCGTGTTCTTGATGTCAGGAAGTAAGTTGGGCCCCATTACTGCCCCTTCCTCAAGAGGGTCGGAGGGAAAGAGAAGCCACGGCCGACAACTCTACTCTTGCCTTCCTGCCTTAGCCTCATTGATTGTCGTGTACAAATACGTGGTGATGAGCCCAGATCCCCTCAGAGCTTGAGTACTTGGTCTCTCTGCTCTCAGACACAGGCCTCGCAGCTGTCTACTCCAGAGTGGGTCCCTCCGACCAGTGTTAGCTACAATGAGTGTGCGCACATGTGCTTGCAGATATGCAAGCAGTAGTGGTGGAGCTGGCTCCGCCTGATATTGCCATGTGCTGGCTGAGTAGCTACACCACAGGCCTCCCGTTCCCTGCCTAGTGATATCAGACCCAGTCCTGATACCGACAAGCTTAATTAAGATCTGGGGCACTGCTTTCTAGGCTGACTTGAGGAACAGAGCCTCGGCCTAGTCATGCCCTCTTATGCCCCAGCAAAGGCCCTAGCCCAGGCCAGTCTGCTGGCTTCACTCCCACCTCAATATCCTATAGTCACCAGACCTCATTGGCTGCTTGTCCCAGACCCTCCTTGGCTACCCCTCTACCTGGAAGGCTTCCCCTCCTTAAGCCATGTTTTTTGGTTTTTCTTTTTGCCTATCACCTGGAGCTAGTGTCTGATGTTTTCTTTCTTCCCTGCGGTGCTGGGGATAGAACCCGGTCTTTGGGCTGGCCAGGCCATTGTACAGCCTCTGAACCACACCCTACCACATTTTGCTGTTCTTGCTCAGCCGAGAGCTGCCTGTTTGTGTGCCTCATTCTTCCCAGGGTCCTTATATATATATTTAATTGGTGGCCTGCAGCATGGGGACAGAAGGGCTACCCTTAGGGCAGAGTCGTGGGAGGAAGAGAGCTGAGCAGAACTGCCTCTGCCCAAAGGCCTTTATTTGAGGCTAGGTGAAGGGTTCAAACCCTGGATGTGTGCTGAAGCTTGGTAACAGCCTCCTCTCCTCCACACCTGTGCAGGCCATGACTGTTCTCTGCGCTTATGGAGCCTAGACAACAAGACCTGTGTGCAGGAGATCACGGCCCACCGCAAGAAGCATGAGGAGGCCATTCATGCAGTGGCCTGCCATCCCAGCAAGGCACTTATCGCCAGTGCTGGTGCTGATGCCCTGGCCAAGGTCTTTGTATGATCCCACCTGGCCTCTCCCTAGCTACACTGTGGCAGGGAGCGGGGCCAGGCCAGTGGGGCTGAGGTAAGGGCCAGTGTTGTAGGTAGGAATGCAGAAATCCAGTGTCCTTGCCCCAGAAGATCTCCCCTCCTCCGTGGCCCACTTGTCTGTCGGTTTGAGTTATGCCAAAACCCACAGTCGTGTGAGATTGCAGCTTCCCTGGGAGGATGGGGAAGGACCAGGGCTAGAGAGGTTTCTGTCCTAACCAGCTGCCTTCCCTCTGTTTCTGCAGGTAGCCCCCAGCCTCCTTGAGAGGCCCAGAGTCTCGGCCTCTTTTCATCTTCCTGGAGCCTGGTGGTGCTAATGCCCCTTTCCCCAGGAACTGCCCCTCGAGGATGGCCTCTGGGCTTTCTGCTCTTGCTCCAGCCCTAAGTCCTGATACAGCTGTGGTCCTGAGTTTGGCACAACTAGGGCTGGGTGTCCTTAGGGATCTAATTTTTTTTTTTTCCAAGATGATAGAAGGTGCCAGGCTCTACCCAGAGTGCCACCCTTCCCCCACCCATCAGATGAAGGGCTGTGCTGAGAGCAGTCTCCTGTGACTCTCTTGTGTGGGCCCCAGGCTGTCCTCCTGGACCTCGGTTTCTTCCTCCTCCTTCCCAACACTAACCAAGCCTCCGGGGCCAGGCCTGCCTGGGGAGGCCTCCACTCCTCTGGGGCACACTCTCTAGCCAAGGCCCTCCTTGAGATGTAGAGGGTGGAGTGGGCCCCAGGCCCCTAGCTCTGTCTATCTGTATAAATGAATGGGATTTTAATGGCTCCCACCCCACGTTATCACTGTGTGATAGTCTGTCAGTCTCCTCCCGGCTCCACACTTTCCCTCTATTTATTTCACTCTTTATTTGGGTTCCACCTTGTGCCCTTGGCTCCCCCTTCGGGTTCCTGTTTATAAGCCCCATCCCCTTTGCCCCCAACTTGTATGTGAAAAACTGTCTCAATAAATCCTTTGGAGTAAGACAGGTTCCCCGGCCATCTGTCAAGCAGATAGGGACTTTGGGGAGGATCTCTCCCTCTGCCTTGGCTGAGTGGAGTCTTGGGAGAGGGGCTTATGGTGGATTGGTGTTCTGAGATGGAATGGGTGGGGGTGGAGCTGGGTGGTATGCTGGTGGAGGGGGTCCTCTTACTGCCTCAGAAAGAGGGGTAGGAGGAGAGTGAGGTCTGCTCAAGGGCTCTCAGGCCCAGACTCCAACCAGCGGGCACACCCCCCACCTTCTAGCCCACTACAAGGGTCAAGGGGTGAAGAGAGCCCTCGATCATGCCCGGGACATGCTCATCCAGAAGAAGGTGCTGATGGGTATATAGATGTTTAGGTAACACTCAAGCAGCCAGGCTGTGAGCTCCACGTGGACTTGCCTCCCCCCACCCCTTTGGGCTCTTTGCAGCTTCCTCAGGTGGTAGTTTGGGTTTTCACACCAGCCTCAGACTTCCTTCCCCAGCCCCTGCCCCCCGGATGTGGTGACAGCCAACACTGTACTGATCTCAGCTGCCACTGGCAGCACTGGACCAGTAAGGGGGGCTCTTATGGACAAGTTGCTGCTCCTAAAGCTCCAGCTTTCTGGATGTGAAAACTAACTGGTAGCCTCTGCCTGATTATCAGGGCAGAAGTCAAATTGCTCCTAATGGAGTTGGAGTTAATCACACAGGCCTGGCTCATGGGCTCTCAGTGGATGATAACCTTTTAGATTTCCTCATATTGCAGTATTTATTTCAGAGAAGGGTGGAGGTCAGAGGACAACCCAGAGGAGCTGGTTCTCCTTGGATTGTGTGGATCTCCAGGATTGAACTCAGGTCAATGAGCTTGGCAGCATGTGCCTTTACCCACTGAGCCATCTCACTAGCCGGATGCTGTGTGATTCACTTTATACACCAACCCAGAAGCTCCTGAGTAACTTTGGGGCCTACCTTTTCTCCGCAAAATTTAAGCGCAGCCACATCAACTTGATTTTAGTTATGTTGCGGGCTTCTATATTCCATCTCTGGAATACAGCTTCATACAGGGAAGCTAAGACTCACAGTGGGGAAGCCCCTACCTCAAGTCACCTAGCCAGAAAAATGTAGGCACCGGTCTACATGAGAGGTCTGAGCAATAGTGGTGCCCTTTGGCATGCTACCTTGGCTGGGAGTTCAGGCTCCGTACCCCTCTCAACTCACTGAGGCAGACCTGAGGCTAAATTCTCCTGTGCATCCTGAGGCCTCGACTTCCCACCTGTGTACTGGGTGTGTCATTGAGCTTGGGACGTGGGGTGGGAGAGGACCAAGAGCCGATTTCCGACCCTTTCCCTGGGGTGGGCGCCCGGATGCGAGCCAGCCTGAGAGCTCCCTTTTTCAGCAACCAAACGCCTGCCCCTCCCGCGCACCACGGTGCATTGCAGCGAAAAGTCAACTTTCCAGACTGGAGTGTGCTGAGGAAGCGCTGACCCTTCCGCCCTCTTCCCATCCCAGCCACCAGATTCTCCCCAACCCCCCCAACTCCCTAGTGCGGGGTCCCGCCTTCCCCTTCCGCCCCAGGCCCCTCGATAAAAGGCTCCGCCCTGTGACGCCACGGAGCTCAGTGCTGATTGGCCGACTGCGCCATCGTTCCGGAGACTTCCTTCTGGGCCGCTGCAGCCGACTTAAACTTTGAAGGGGGAAAAAAAGAGCCACCGCGCTGTGCGACCCTCCCTTGCCCCCCACCCACCCCGCCTCCGGTAACGCTCCCTTCTCCGCCGCCCCGGCCCAACTTTTCTCCAACTTTCGCGACCTGTGAGAGTCTTCTTCCAGCCCTGGCCCTGGGGACCCCTCTCCATCCCTGAGTCAGCCGGGTCCCTACGATCCACTAGGTCCCTGACCAAAGACTCCTGCTTTCTACCCCACAAGGAAGAGCATCCTTAGGCCCGCTCCGAATCTGAGCCTGCCGTCAAACCTCACTGGATCCTGGGGTCCCTCTGCTCCCACTCTCAACCTTCTTTGAGGGGCCTTCGATCGTGGGGGATCGTTTGATTCCAGGGACCCTGCCCTACCCGATTTTCTTTTCTGGTTGCTTTCAATCTTCTAATCTCTGGGTACCCTCCTCCAAACCACGGTTTTTCTTTCTGATCGGTGCTCCCTTGACTCCCGGCATCCGACCCACTAGATTCCTTTTCTCTCGTTGCCTAGGATCCCTCCATCCTCCAGTCCCTCAACTTGACAGATTTCTCTCTCAAATGCCTACGTTCTTATTAGCACCGCTCGAGAGCTCTCGGATCTAGATCCTAGGTTTCTCGGCGAGCTACGGGCAGCAGGTCTGGGTCTGATCCCCATGGCCGCCGCCCCCTCCCATCCCGCCGGAGTCCCGGGCTCTCCGGGACCCGGTTCTCCTCCTCCCCCCGGTGCCTTGGAACTCCAGTCGCCACCACCTCTGATGCCGCAGATCCCGACCCCGAGCTCAGGGGTCTCCTTCCACATCCAAATCGGATTGACCCGTGAGTTTGTACTTTTGCCGGCTGCCTCCGAGTTGGCTCATGTGAAACAACTAGCCTGTTCTATCGTGGACCAAAAGGTGAGGACGTAAGGGCTTTCCTCGTAAAGGGGAGGAGGCTTCAGAAGTGGCCTGGGGCTTGTTGGGAGGGGAGAAAGGGCCCTAGGTAACTGAGCCAAGGAGGGGCCCTAGTCCCCAGTGGTGTCCTCACTTCACCACCGGCTTGAGAGAGGCCCGGATAGGGGTGGGGTGCCCCAGAGGCCTCCCCAAATTGCGTGTCGCTGCTTGCTGTTGTTTTCTGCAGCGGGTAAGAAGGAAGGGAGGGGCCTGCCAGGTGTGGAGCGGAGAAGAAGGGGCAAGTGGGAGCTGCGGATCAGGAGGACCTCTTTTTATGGTCCCACCCTGGGCCTCTGTTCTTTTGGAAACAGTAGAAACTGGAGCCGTACTGGTCATGGTGATCGGGTGACATGTGTGGGTGTGTGGACAAGCTTGCCAGGGGCAAGCAAGGTCTCCGGACGCAATCTCTACCCTTTCCCAGGCCTAAGACAGGGTGTGAAGGAGCAAGGCATCCTCAAAAGCACTGCAGACTCTACCTACTCTCCTGATCACTTTCCCTATGCTAGTTTTAGCTTTACATATCAAAGTTCCTTCCCTGAGTGCCACGGCAAGAGGGACTAGATGCCCAAATCCTGGGAATGTTAAAAATTACAACCAGGCCAGGTGGTCATGGTGCACACCCAGCAGTTGCTGGGTAGATACAGGTGGATCTCTGTGAGTTCAAGGACAGCTTAGTCTACAGAGTGCCAGAACAGCCAACGCTACACAGAGAATCCCTGTCTCAAAAAACAAAGTTATGACCAGGCTGGTAGAGCGCTTGCCTAGCAAGCAAAAGCCCTGGATTCCACACATACACACCTCATCCTGGGGGAGAATGCTTGTGTGTAGTTCAAGTGCTGGCTGAAAATGTGAGGACTCCTGAGTCCTGAGTTGTTAGATATTGAAATCTTTTCATACCTAAGGCATTCAAATATTAGAATCTTAAATTTATCATGTTGCTACATCATAAAAATCCTAGATGACACTGATATGACAGTTACAGTTGGAACCCAGACTATATAATTCTATAATGACAGCACGTTGGAATCCAAAAACATCCGGATTTAGGCTTTTCTCAGGCTCCTGAAAATGCATCCTTTAGGCTTCAGGGAAGCAGGAGGAACAGATCACCCCCTAATTTTTCCAGCTGGTGAAACTAGTTTAGAAAAAGACTTCTCAGCCCTGGCACTTTTGTAATCCCAGCACTGGAAAGGCAGAGATTTAAGTCAGGCTAGGACATCTCCAGACCCTATCTCGGGATGGGGTTGGGGGACCCTAGATCAAAGGTGCAAGACAGTACTGGTTTGGGGGGGGGGCTGTACCCAGCTCCCAAACCTACATCTGCCTGCTTTTATGGAAAACCGGGCTAGGGCTCCTGTACATTGTCCCTGGGATGAAATTCTTGGTGCAAGAGTTCCTATCCCCAGCCTCCTCTCCCCAGGCCTAGTTTGTTTTTTGCTTTTCCTGGGGTACAGGTGCTGTTTAGGGCCCCTGTCTGCCTGCCTGCCTTCCTTCCCTGTGCCCCACCTGGGCGGTTTCACTTTCTGTTTTACGGTGTTTCACTTCCTGCCCGGTCCCAAACTGGGACCAGGACACCTGGGTCTTTGGAGCATTGGATAAGGGGAGGCCTCCTTACCTCTAGCTATCTTGAGCACCCCCCAAAACTCCTAAGCCCCCCTCCTTTCTAGTTCATTTTGCCCCAATACTGGGCTACGAGCCAGGTAGCAGGGACAATAGATTCAGGAAGGAAGCTGGGGCGGAGATGTGGCCGAAAGAGGAGGGGGTGATCACTCAGTGTCCCGCCAGCTCTGGAAAATTCAAAGTGTCCATTCTGCTCCCAGAGACTTTAACGCGCGCGCGCGCGCACACACACGCACGCGCACACACACACACACACACACACACACACACACACACACACACACACACTTTGGCCTTCAACCCTTCCCCTTGTCGGTCCTGTCACCAGATTCTGGCCAGTGCCCCAACTCAGCACACCTGCCTCCCCCCCCCCCCCATGCTGCTGGCTCGAGCTGGGGTTGGGAGGGGCCAAGCAGGAAGCGGTGGGCTGTAGGGTCTTGGTTTCCGGGGGAAACAGCCGGTTCTGCCCCTAGAGAGTTCAAGTAGGCTACCGCTGCTGCAGACTGCTCTAAGCTTTTCTACCGCCCCCCCCCCCCCCAGTTCCCGGAGTGTGGCTTCTATGGCCTGTACGACAAGATCCTGCTCTTCAAACATGACCCCACATCAGCCAACCTCTTGCAGCTGGTGCGATCAGCTGCAGATATCCAGGAGGGCGACCTGGTGGAGGTGGTTCTATCTGGTGAGAAGCATCGGTCTCCCCTGGGGGTGGGGCCTTGGACACGGGGTCATGCCTCTGGGAGAGGCGGCTGAGGGTGGGCATGGTGGGTGTGGCTCATCTGTAATCCCGACATTTCCGAGGCACAGACAGAAGAGCCATACGCAGAGTACTGGGGTTCAATTCTCAGCACACACACAGCATCTCACAAACTGGCTGCAACTCCAGTCCCAAGGGATCTGACACCCTCTTCTAACCTCCACAGTCACGGGCATATATGCTGGAAAAACTCTATACACATGAAAAAGTAAAGTCAGTAAATCTCACAAAGTAGGGGGAGGGGCTCATCAAGAGACTGCTCCCTAAGAAGACTTGAGGAAGCCCATTAGCTAATTTATGTTTATTTATTTGAGATAAGGTAGCCCTGGATAGCCTGGAACTCCAGAACTCTTCCTGCCCTTTGACTCTGGACTATTGAGATTAAAGATGTGAACCATCAGACCCGGATAGTTAGCCCCCTCCCTCTGTGATACTGGGGATTGAACCTAGCACCTTGCACATAGAAGGCATACACTCCAACAGTGAGCTATATACCCTTAGCCCACCAAAACTCTTTTATATTTAGTGTCTGTGTGTGTGTGTGTGTGTGTGTGTGTGTGTGTGTGTGTGTGTGTGTGTGTGTCAACTTCTGGGAATTGATGGACCAAATGGGGCCCATGTATCAGCACTCAGATCATCAGGGTTGGCAGCAAGCACCTTTTAATTGCTGAGTTGTCTCATTGACTCCGGGACTATACTATTTTATTGTCTCTCTTTCTTTCTTTCTTTCTTTCTTTCTTTCTTTCTTTCTTTCTTTCTTTCTTTCTTTCTTTCTTTCTTTCTTTCTTTCTTTCTTCCTTTCTTTCTTTCTTCCTTCCTTCCTTCCTTTCTTTCTTTCCTTCTTTCTTTCTTTCTCTTTCTTTCTCTCTCTCTATTTCTCTTTTTTCTCTCTCTCATTCTTTCTCTCTCTCTTTCTCTCTCTCTCTTTCTTTCTTTCTTCCTTTCTTTTTCTTTCTTTCTTTCTTAAGACAGGGTCTCACTATGTAGCTCTCTGGCTGTCCTGGAACTCGCTGTGTAGACCAGGCTGGCCTTAAACTCACAGAGATCTGCCTGCCTCTGCCTCTGAGTGCCACCACCGCTCAGCACGCAGGACTGTTTTAATATTGCAAAAAATATGGAGTACTCGGTCCATTAAACAGTTCCTTATTAACTCCCTCCTATCAAGATGCATGTGTTTTGCCCAGTAGATAGCTGGGATGTTTGTTTGTTTTGTTTATTGAGGCCTGTTTCTCTGTGGAGCCCTGGCTCTTGTAGAACTTGCTCTCTAGACCATGCATCTACTCTCTTGGCTCAAGTGTATGTCCCTCCTTGCTGCCCACAGCCTCGGCCACCTTCGAGGACTTCCAGATCCGTCCACATGCTCTCACTGTGCACTCATACCGGGCTCCTGCCTTCTGCGACCACTGCGGGGAGATGCTCTTCGGTCTTGTGCGTCAGGGTCTCAAGTGCGATGGTGAGGGCAAAGCCTGGGGGGTTGGGAAGGCTTGGATTGGGACTGGGCTCTGGTCAAGGAGCAGAGCTTAGAATGTGATTGAGGTTATTAAACTGAAGAATTTAGGAGGGCGGGACTCAAGCCTGTGGGCGGAGCCCAGAGGGTGGGGCTAGTAGACTAGGTTAGGACTCCTGGATTAAGTTTGGAGAATATGGAGAGGCCTGTCCCCCCCCCAATAGGTGCAGCACCTAGGAGGTGATCCTTGGTAAATGAGGTTAAGGGTGTTCCTGGACAGAGCAGGGAAAGGAATCCGAGTTCAGGTTCGGGGATAGAGCATAGGAAGATGGGAATCCCAGAATCAACACTTAGGGAGGATGTTTTATTTTGTAATGTATTTTTATGTTTTGTGCATGGGTGTTTCACCCGAATATATGTCTGTTGCACCACGTGCGTGGGTTTAGGAACTGAACCCAGGTCCTCTACAAGAGTAACAAATGCTCTTAACCGCTGAGATCTCGAGGTCAGGCAATTGAAAAGCAAATTTGTGTCAGTCTGGGACCGAGCAAAGACACAACAGAAGGAGAGAAATAGTAACAATTTATCTGGAGGAATTGGTCTGTCAGGCTTTGAGGAAGCCTGGAAGCTCCACAACCGTCAGGGAAGCCTGTTTGGGATCACAGGCGGCACAGACTGAATTTTAAGGGCTGGGAATCTTTACAGCTCTTTACACCTTTGGGTGTAGTGAAAAAATCAGGCACATTCATCAACCAGGCTAGAATCAACAGGATGTGGACTTGAATCCAGTACACAAAATACCTTCAGCTGCTACACGGAGTCTTGGGGTGCCCGAAGCGCAGGATGCTTGCACGTGTGCTTGAAGCGCGGGATGGTTTCTTAAGATGGGGTGGAGAGGGGGAATGCCTAGTAGTGAATGAGGGGTTTGGCTCTGATGGTTTTTTGCGCCCCCTACAGGCTGCGGGCTGAATTACCACAAACGCTGTGCCTTCAGTATTCCTAACAACTGCAGTGGTGCTCGCAAGCGCCGCCTGTCATCCACGTCTCTGGCCAGTGGTCATTCTGTGCGCCTAGGCAGCTCTGAGTCCCTACCCTGCACAGCTGAGGAGCTGGTGAGAGACTGGAGAGTCGGGAGGGTTGGAGGCTGGGGGCTGACGGGGGTCAGGGAGGTGCTAATATCATCGTCTGTTTCTTTCGCCCTCGCTGTCGGGTAGAGCCGTAGCACCACCGATCTCCTTCCTCGCCGACCACCCTCGTCGTCGTCCTCCTCCTCTTCCTCTTCCTTCTACACAGGCCGTCCCATTGAGCTGGACAAGATGCTCATGTCCAAGGTCAAGGTCCCACACACCTTCCTTATACACAGCTACACACGGCCCACCGTTTGCCAGGCCTGCAAGAAGCTACTCAAGGGTCTATTCCGCCAGGGTCTGCAGTGCAAAGGTCAGTGGAACCGGCTGATAAGACTGGGTCTGAAATCCCACCCCCTCCAGGAGCATAGGATCCATGTCTTGAATCCCAGTCATCCTGGAAGTCACTGGAGTTCTGGAACCCTAAGTCCTTGGAAATCTAGATTCCTAGAACAGGACATAATTCTCATTATAAAACCCAAGCATCTGAGAGTCAGGGAACCTTAGAACCAGAAGATTCAAGATTTCTAGAGTTGGTCATAGTGGTGCATGCTTTTAATCCCAGCACTTGTGGGGAGAGGCAGGTGGATCTCTGTGGGGCCAATTCTGGTCTATGAAGTGAGTTCCAGGACAGCTAGGGCTGCTGCACAGAGAAACCCTGTCTTGCAAAACCATATACACACATAACCATATATATACGTATACATACACACACACATATCTCCATCCAGATTTATATTCAAGACTTCCAGAATTACACACTTGTAATCTTACCCAGCACTGGAGATGTTGAGACAGGAGGGTCAGGAGTTTAAGACTAGCCCCAGCTACATAGTTTGAGGCCAACCTGAACTACATACAATGTAGGAAGGCTGGAGATGTAGCTCACAGAGTAGAGTGCCCACCTAGCATACCAGAGTCCCCAGGTACCATCCACGATACCCCACCTTTGAGCCAGATGATGGCACATAAGTCTTTTTAATCAGCCTGGGAATTAAGTCACCTCTAGCCTTAACCAGTTCCTGACCAAACTGGGCTGCCGGAGATCTTCAAAACAGCAACAACAATATCTGGAAGAAAATGGAGAGATAGAAAGGCCCAGGTCTTTGGGATGATTCAGAGGTTAAAGATGTTTGCCGTCAAGCCTTATGACCTGAGTTCAGTCGCCAGGTCCCACATGGTAGAAGGAGAGAACTATCCACAGGTTACCCTCTGACATCTACGCACATGTCAGGGTGTCCATGTGAGCACCTGTGCATGCACGGGCTTGTGTGTGTACACCCCCACACAGATAACTAAAGAAATACATCTAATAAAAATAAAAAAGTTTGACCTGATGGCCTATGCCTGTATACCCAACACTTGGGAGTTGGAGGTCATTGGATTATGATTGGCTATACATAGCAGGTTCTGGACTAGTCTGAACTACCAAGAGACCTTGTCTTAAAAAATAGAATAATTAAAAATCTATACATATCTATACTTGTGGTTCTTACCTGTGGAACAGTCTCATCTTTATAGCAGTGTAGATCTTAATCTTAGCACCGTTGAGGCTGAGGCAGGAGGATTTCCAGGAATTAGATGCTGGCCTGCCTAGGCTACATAGTGAGACCTTGCCATGCACTCAGTAACCCTCCTTTCCTGCCGATCCCTTCATCTCTTGTCCCCTCAGACTGCAAGTTTAACTGTCACAAGCGATGTGCTACCCGAGTCCCTAATGACTGTCTGGGGGAGGCACTCATTAATGGAGGTAAGATTAACATCTAAGCGGGACAGGGTGGGACTGCACAGGGACCCTTCTGATGCCCCGGTCCCCACAGATGTGCCCATGGAGGAGGCCGCCGATTACAGCGAGGCTGACAAGGGCTCCCTCTCGGATGACTTGGACGACTCCGGCGTCATCCCAGGCTCCCACTCGGAGAACGCTCTCCATGCCAACGAGGAAGAGGAAGGCGAGGGAGGCAAGGCCCAGAGGTACCCAGGGCCCTTTCAGGAGGCTCTTCCTGACGGCGAGCCTCTGCCTCCCTGTCTCTAGGATGAGCTGATGTTAGTGTAGGATTGTAAATGTTTCAATTCCTAAGTCCCACTCTTTTATCTTTGGGGCTCTCTCTTACTTTTTTTTTTTGTTTTGTTTTTAACATTTTATCTTTTGGTTTTGAGTTCAAGACAAGGTTTCTCTCTGTACAGCCCTGGCGCTCGCTCTGTAGACCAGCCTCAAACTCGGAGATGCACCCGCCTCTGCCTCCCGAGGGCTCTTCTGCCTTGATCATTTAAAAGATTTTGTTTTGCTTTCTTTCTTTTTTAAAGTTCAAGGACAATCTGTTAGTGTTTGAAAGAAAAATGACACAGGCAAGCTGTTAGTCTCAGCCAGTGTCCTGAGTGGTTAGCTAGAAAAGAGAGAGAGCCGGGCACATTTGAGCTAAGGTCCAATAAAGGTGGCAGGTTCAGCAATAGAGGCCAATATACAGCTGCGTGGCCGATGAGGAGGCGGGCCTTCAGAGCTGCCAAGTCAGAGTCTAGATGCCAGTTAGCACTCACTAGAGGTTTTCTATAAGTCAGGCTCTGTGCCAAGCTCCTTGGAAAGTTGGAGAGTGAGGCACAAAGAAGTTAGGTACTTGCTAGGCAGCCTGATTCTATAATATTGTAGTATTGGGGCTGGAACCCAGGGCCTTTTGCATGGTAGGCACGGGTTCTGCCTCCAGGACAAAGCCTACACCTCAGCCTTCTTAAGAGTCACCTTCCTGCTGGGGATGTGGCTCAGTTAGGTACATTGCTTGCCTAGCCAGCAGGAAGCCCTGGGTGACCCCCAGCACTGAATAAACAAAGTGTGTCAGAATACACCTGTTGGCCAGAACCCAGAAGATTGGGCAGGAAGACCAGTACTAGCCCAGGATACGTGAAACTATCTTAGAAGGCAAAGCCAGGGGCTAGAGGGAGGACTCCGTGGCTAAAAGCACCAACTGCTCTTCCAGAGGACCTGGGTGCAGTTCTTAGCACCCACACATTGCCAACCATCTGTTTGGTTTCAAGGGGTCTGACACCGTCTTCTGTCTCTTTCAGGCACCAACCTGTGCAAGCCAAAACACTCATGCACATAACAAAAGAAGTCTGTTTTGTTTTGTTTTAGCTTAGAATCTTTCTGTGTAGCCCTGGCTATCTTGGAACTCTCTCTGTAGTCCAGGCTGGCCTTGAACTCAAAAGTTTACCTCCCAGGTACTGGGATTAATAAACATGCACCACTATGCGCAACTAAAATTAGTAAATCTTAAAAATGCATTTTAAATATAGCCAGGTTAGCAAGATGGCTCAGTGGGTAAAGGTGTTTAATCTCTGTAAGCCACATAAAGGTGGAAGGAGAAAGTAGATTTGACAAGGGTGTCCTTCACCTCCTCCACTTTCCAGCGGTTGAGCAGACCGCCCCCCCCCCCACAAATATAAGTAAAAAGAATCCTTAATGGGGAGAGGGGCTAGAGAGTGACTTACTTGTCAGGAGGCTTACAATGGCTGTTACTGTAGCTCTGGGGAATCTAACATCTTCCTCTGTCCTCAGGCACACCCACACACATGACATACATTCACACAAATACTGAACATATTTTTATTTAATTAAAAAAGCAAGAGTCCCTTTGCTATGAAAACCTAAAAACTCAGTAGAGAAAGAAATAGCATTTTCACATGACTGCTCAAAAATGTTCCTGTGGCCTCAGGCAGGACATTATTTTTGCTTGTGACATGTAACATCTGACCCGTTCTCCGCAGCTCACTGGGATATATCCCCCTGATGCGAGTGGTACAATCTGTTCGACACACGACCCGGAAATCGAGCACCACCTTGCGGGAGGGCTGGGTGGTCCATTACAGCAACAAGGACACACTGGTGAGTTGGGAAAGGGGGTGGGAAGGTGAGGTGGGTAAGGACAAATGGATGTGGTTAAATTTCTGGGTGGGCTGGAAGGATTTGAGTTGACAGGGAATCTGAAGTTTGTAAGGGCAGGTGTCTGGATGGGCATGGTTAGAATTATGGGCAAGTGTCTGAGTAGGTGTGGTTAGAATTATGGGCAGGTGTCTGGGTGGGCGTGGTTAGAATTATGGGCAAGTGTCTGAGTGGGTGTGGTTAGAATTATGGGCAGGTGTCTGGGTGGGCGTGGTTAGAATGGGCGGGTGTCTGGGTGGGCGTGGTTAGAATTATGGGCAAGTGTCTGAGTAGGTGTGGTTAGAATTGTGGGCGGATGTCTGGGTGGGTGTGGTTAGAATTATGGGCAGGGAAAGTGGGTAGGTGAGATCAGTTGGGTGTGACTAGATTTACAGATTTGTTGATAAAGCTTGAGCAGATGGAGTGCTCCTTGGCCAGATGGGTGGGGTCCTTGTGGGCGGGGTCAGTGAGAGGAGGTCTGAGAAAGTCCAGGTTAAGTTAGTTCTAAGACCTAGGGTTCTGCAAGCCGTGCTAGAATCGAGGGTATGTTAGAGGGAAGAGACTAGGCAAGATGTACTGCAGGGTGGGCAACGCTAAGCAAAACCGCAGTCCCAGCTGGGGGAGGAGCTTGGGAGGAGCTTATGCTTGCAACCTACCCGGCTGTCAACCTTACCCTGTCTGTGACTTTCTGTCAGAGGAAGAGGCACTACTGGCGCCTAGACTGCAAGTGCATCACCCTCTTCCAGAACAACACGACCAACAGATACTACAAGGTGGGCTTATACCCTCCCTTCTCCTCCTCCAGTGGCCATCCCAAATCCTTACAAACTCCCACGATCTCCCGCCAACTGCCTTCCCTGCTTCTAGTTATGAGGCCAGTACCATCCACTCAATTCAGCCTAGATGCTTTCCTGACGGGGGAAGAAGCCAGTTCATTAGCCTCTTGAGCCTAGCTCCGTCGCACCCGTAAAGAGTCTGAATACTATTTCTGCCCCCCCCCACTCCCACCCCGGGTCAGTGTGAGAATTCAAAAATAATCCACAGAAAGCAGTGATCTTGGAGCCCGGCATATATACATGATCCGTGATGATGAAACTGGACTGGCCTGGACTTAAGAGATCTGCCTGCGTCTGTCTCTTGAGAGCTGGGGTTAAAGGCATGTT
Source organism: Phyllotis vaccarum (assembly GCA_033318265.1). Lineage (NCBI taxonomy): Eukaryota > Metazoa > Chordata > Mammalia > Rodentia > Cricetidae > Phyllotis > Phyllotis vaccarum. The sequence goes on from JARWLC010000018.1 coordinate 14,014,728, forward strand.
CCACCATTGCCCAACAAGCCTGTTATTACTTTATAATTAACTGAAGGCCTGTGGCTTGTCCTCTATGCAGCTCCCTGTGAGGCCCTGGTTCTCTATAATCCTTCTCTGAAGCTGGGAGTCTTTACCTTCAGAGGCAGCAGACAGGATGAGTCTGTGATCACACCATTCTGGGAGGTGGAGTTCAAGGCCAGCCTGGGCTACATGAGAACCTGTCTCAAGAGTAAAATACAAGCATACATAAAATCATCAGTGTTCCAGTGACTCCATTGATCTTGGGATAAAGATCAGATTCTCCAGACCTCCACCACGTCTTCCTTGACATGCCCAGGCCTGCTTCTTTCTTACCTTTTCACATCTTATCTCACGAAAAACTTGTTGTATGAGTCACCTTATCTCCAGACAAGGTTTCTCTGCATAGTCTTAGCTATTCTGGACCTTGCTCTGTAGACCAAGCTTGTCTTGAACTCATAGAGATCCACCTGCCTCTGCCTCCTGAGTGCTGGGGTTAAAGGTGCCCGTCATCACCAACAACTATAAGTCACTTTTAGACCCAGGGTCCAACTGAGGCATAGTAGGAACTTTACTACTGAGCCACACCCCAGCCCCTCACTAGGGGATTCTAGGCAGGGGCTCTACCCCTGAGCCACGCCCCCAGCCCCTCACTGGGGGATTCTAGGCAGGGGCTCTACCCCTGAGCCACGCCCCCAGCCCCTCACTGGGGGATTCTAGGCAGGGGCTCCACCACTGAGCCACACCCCCAACCCCTCACTGGGGGATTCTAGGCAGGGGCTCTACCCCTGAGCCACACCCCCAGCCCCTCACTGGAAGATTCTAGGCAGGGCCTCTACCACTGAGTGGCATCCCCAGCCCCTTTCTATTTTTTGTGTTTAAAGCAGGCTCTCACCAAGTTGCTTATGTTGGCCTTGAACTTGTGTTCTTACTGCTGCAGCCTCCTTGTGACAAAGATTATAGGCTTGTACCGCTGGGCCTGGCTATGGGTTTCCTCTCCTCTTTTCTTCCCTTCCTTCCTTCCTCAGCGCTTTGCCTGCCCCACAGCCTCACTCTTGTCTACTATTTTGATCTCATTTTGTCTTGTGGACTTTGCAGCCATGAACTGCACTTCCTTGTTCCAAACCTTTTTGGGGCTCCCTAGGGCCCTTAGGACAGAATGTGGGCTTCTCTATATGGACCTTGATGTCTTTGTGGGGACTCATGTCCTTCATTTATAGGTCAGGCACCCTCCCACGGGATGGGCACACCAAGCTTTTCTCAGGGACTTCACACGTTCTCTTCCCTGTCTCCCGCCAGCTGACTGTTCTTATGGTTAATATGGGTACTGCTGGGAGACTTTTCCCAGCCTCTCCATGCAGACCTGTCCTGTCCTTATTGACTGTGGTTTTTATGTGGCCCTCCAACAACAGGGGAACTGCAGGGATAGCCCACTAGGCTAGCCTGAACTAACAGTTCCATTTCTTGTCAGGGATAGCCCATTAGGCTAGCTTGAACTAACAGTTCCATTTTTTGGGGGGTCAGGAATAGCCCATTAGGCTAGCCTGAACTAGCAGTTCCATTTCTTGTCAGGGATAGCCCATTAGGCTAGCCTGAACTAGCAGTTCCATTTCTTGTCAGGGATAGCCCATTAGGCTAGCCTGAACTAACAGTTCCATTCCTTGTCAGGAAATCCCACTGTCTGAAATCCTTGCAGTGGAGTCTGCTCAGAACTTCAGCCTTGTGCCTCCCGGCACCAACCCACATTGCTTCGAGATCATCACAGCCAATGTCACCTACTTTGTGGGAGAGACATCTGGCGGGGCCCCAGGAGGACCAAGTGGGCAGGGAACAGAGGCCGTTCGGGGTTGGGAGACAGCCATCCGCCAGGCACTGATGCCTGTTATCCTTCAAGATGCACCCACTGCCCCAGGCCACACACCGCACAGTAAGTCCCTACGCAGGATGCTGAGAGGAGGCTTTAGAAAAGCATGTAGGTATCCTGAGGAAAGGCTGGATGGGCTTGGGCCTGGGTTTGCATCTCTGTGAAGCCCTTATCTAACCTTGGGGGTGTCGTCTCTATGCTAGTCAGAGCAGAATTGAGAAGAATAATCTGGCAAGCCAGGGACGTTTTTACTGGAGAAAGCACATCTCTGGCACAGTATGGACCAAAGAGAGGAAAGCAGGAGAGAGCCTTCTTCTGTGCATGAGCATCAGAGGGAGGCCAGTATGTCAGGAACACACATATCATGGGGGTGGGTCAAAGCCACAGATAGATGATGCCTCTGTCGGCCTATGTGTCTTCCATAGAGGGGCCTGAGCTTCCCCCCGAGGGTGCAGGAGAGCAATGTAGTGTCAAGTGTAGAGAAGTAACAGGGTCAGGTTTGTATTTAAAAAGTCCCTCTGGCTTTGTTGAGTGGGGAGTATATACAAAAAAGGGCAAGATGGAGTCGGGCGTGGATAGGACACTTATTTCATTTTGAGGGGGAGGCAGGAGGATTATATGAGCTTGAGATCAGCCTGAGCTAGGCAGTGATTTCAAAGCCAGGCTGAGCTACTCATCAAGAATAAAAAGGCGAACAGAAGAGGAGTGGAAAGAAAGAGCGGGAGAGATGGCCTAGTGGTTAAGAGGACTCGCTGCTCTTGCAGAGGACAAGTTCAGTCCCCGCCACTCACGTTGGGTGAATCACACAGCCTGTAACTCCAAGGGATTCTATGCCCTCCCTTGACCTCTACACACACACAGGAAAGTTGCTGAAGTGTGTTGCGGCTCCCAGCCTGTTTCCTGCCCTGTTCAGTGGGGTCAGCACACCCTTCCTTGGCACTAAGGACCCGGGGTAAAATGCTAGGTGCAGGATTGCCAGGTTCCATTTGGAGTCAGGTTTACCAGATTCTTGTATTCCCATTTTATAAATGAGGAAATTAAGATTCAGAGTGTAGTCTTGGGAGGTATAGGGGACGACTGTGCTGAGCCTGGAGGCCACTCACTTGTCTCTCCTCCTCCTAGGACGGGCTTCTCTGAGTATCTCTGTGTCCAACAGCCAGATCCAAGAGAACGTGGTAAGTCTCCTGCCCCTGTGGGGTAACTTCCTTCTGTCTTAATTTCATTTTAAGTCATTGTGACCAAACTCCCTTAATAAAACAACTTGGGGGGTTGGAGATGTGTGTGGCTTGGCAGTTAAAGGCACTTGGCCCGAAGAGAGGAATTGGGTTTGATTCCAAGCACCCAACATTGCATAGCTCACAAGCCCCTGTAAACTTCAGCTCCAGAAGATTCCATGCTCTCTTCTGGCCTGCTCAGCTACCTGCATCATTCACAGACATGTATCTAAAATAAATTACAAATAATTTTTATTTTACTAAAATTAAAAGCTGAGATGCTGATTTTGTTCAAACTTAAAATAAAGCCCAATTTAAAATTACAATGAAAAATTTCCACGCAACTTAGGAGAAAAGGAGTTTATTTTGGCTCAGAACACAGTCGATCACTGCAGGCAGCTCAGGGTGGCAGGACCTGGAAGCAGCTGGCCACATCTGTAGTCGGGAGCAGAGTGGAATGTGTGTATGCCTGCCTGCTGCTGAGCTCACTGCCTCGCCTCCTCTGTACAGTCTAGGACCCAGAACCAGGGAATATGGTGCCTCTCACTGTTTGCCTGGGTCTTTTCACATCCCTAAGACCATCTTTGAGCCAACAAACTGCCATACCTGTCGGCTCTCATCTGACCTCTAACCTTCCAGACTCCGGTCTCCTTGACCGTCTTTAATCTCCCATTTGGACTCATGACCCTGCTCTACCTCATAGGACATTGCCACTGTCTACCAGATCTTCCCAGATGAGGTTCTGGGCTCCGGGCAGTTTGGAGTGGTCTATGGAGGTAAGGATGCTGCTCAGGGTCACATGGTGTCGTGCCTGTCTCCTGTTTTGTTTGGGTTGGGAAGCTGGACCTCAGGTACAGGGATTTGCATGCTCCTGGAACTCCATTTGAAGACCAGATTGACCTTAAACTCAGAGATCCACCTGCCTCTGCCCCAAGTACTGGTATTACCATTGCATCTGGCTTTACATTGCCCTTTTTGAATCTCTCTGTATACCTATAATTTGTGGCTCAGAGTGGTCTCAAGCTTCGGACCCTTTTGCCTCAGTCTCCTGAATGCTGGAATAACAGCATTGTCCTACCAGGTCGTGCTCATTTATCTTTCTTTTTTTAGGGTAGCCTGAATGCTAGGCAGGGGCTCTACCACTGACCCACACCCCCCAGCCCCTCACTGGGGGATTCTAGGCAGGGGCTCTACCCCTGAGCCACACCCCCAGCCCCTCACTGGGGGATTCTAGGAAGGGGCTCTACCACTGAGCCACGCCCCCAGCCCCTCACTGGGGGATTCTAGGCAGGGGCTCTACCACTGAGCCACACCCCAGCCCCTCACTGGGGGGTTCTAGGCAGGGGCTCTACCACTGAGCCACACCCCAGCCCCTCACTGGGGGATTCTAGGCAGGGGCTCTACCACTGAGCCACACCCCCCAGCCCCTCACTGGGGGATTCTAGGCAGGGGCTCTACCACTGAGCCACACCCCCAGCCCCTCACTGGGGGATTCTAGGCAGGGGCTCTACCACTGAGCCACACCCCCAGCCCCTTCCACTTTTACCCACTAACCCTGCTCTCCACCCTTCATATTGAGAACTCCTCAGAGAAACCTTGAAGGCATCTTAGCATCTTTGCTCAATTCTGTCTAGGTCTCCATAGAGAGGAAGAAGGAACTGGGATCTCTTGATCTCTGATCCTTTACCTTTCCTATGCCCTGCCCCCAGGAAAACACAGGAAGACTGGCAGAGATGTCGCAGTAAAGGTCATTGATAAACTGCGCTTCCCCACCAAGCAGGAGAGCCAGCTCAGGAATGAAGTGGCCATTCTCCAGGTGACCCACGGGGACCATAACCCAGCCATGGCCTTGCATGTGAAGAGCCCGCTCTTCCTGCTTACTCCTTTTAACTACAACCTGAGCCTCAGTCTAGGGGTGATCAACTTAGGCTTCCTAGAAGAAAAGATGTACATGCTGGAACGGAGGGTGTTCTGAGCAGAGCAGACTAGGACCAACCTGTGCAGGTGAAACGGAACGCTAGAACCATGGAAGAAATGAGGCCAGGGAGGAGGGTTGAAAGACACCAGCAAACTTCCTTCTACGGAGCCATAGGAAGATCTTATGGACTAGGGGATCGGCGATAGGGTACTTGCTTAGCATGCATGAGTACTAGAAGAAAACTAATCAAACAGAAACCAAAGCAATTCAGCTTGCTATTTTCCCATGTTTCCTGCTGTACCCGTCTGCTGCCCAGGCTTTCTGCATAAGTTCCCATGCAAAAGACCTCTGGAAGCCCTTTCCGCTTCTTGCCATACCGAGATCCTTAGGTGCTAACCTCTCTTCCCACATTCCCGGACAGAGTCTGCGGCACCCCGGGATCGTGAACCTCGAGTGCATGTTCGAGACCCCTGAGAAGGTATTTGTGGTGATGGAGAAGTTACACGGGGACATGTTGGAGATGATCCTCTCCAGTGAGAAGGGCCGGCTTCCGGAGCGCCTCACCAAATTTCTCATCACGCAGGTATGCTGCGCGCCGAGGCCCTGGGCGCCCCCTGGCGGAGGCCCTGAGAACAGGCTAGTTCCCTGAGAGGCCAGAGTTATAGAAATATATGGAAATCATATTAATTGCAATTAGAGATAAATTATAGAGGGACAGAAGCGGGGTGTGGTGGTGCATGCATTTAATCCTAGCACTTGGGAGGCAGAGGCAGGCAGATCTCTTTGAGTTCGTGGCTAGCCTGGTCTACATAAATGAGTTCTAGGTAAGCCAGAGCTATGTTATGAGAGTTTATCTCAAACAAACAAAAAAACAAAACCAACCAAAAACAACAATCGGGACTCAGTAAATACCATGACATTATTGATTACAGCTAGTCTGCCTGTGACAGCCCTGCCCGCTATGGGTGACAACACCTACCATTCAAAGTGAAGGGCTGTCTTGGTCACAACTCCCACATGCTCCAGGCTTGTTCCGTCACTCTCTAGAAGGCTTGATCTTGATAGATTGAAAGGGGAGGGGGAAAAGCCGATTTCCCCTTTCATAATGATAGCTATTATTAGAACTATTTTAGTAAGCTTCCTGGGTCCTGGGATTAAAGGTGTGCACCACTACTCCTGGCTTTTTTCTTTTTTGAGAAAGGATCTTATGTAGCCCAGGCTAGCCTAGAACTTACTATGTAGATGAGGATAATCTTAAACTTCGGATCCTAACTTCTAATCTCTGAGTACCAGAATTATGGATTTGTACCGCCATACCCATACCTAGTTTATTCAGTTCTGGGACTCAAACCCAGGGCTTTGTGGGTTTCACAAAGAGAACAGAACCACATCCCTTGATATTTATATATGGACTCATATTGTCCTGACTGGCCTCTGACTTACTATGCACCCAAAGATGGCCTTTGCAAGTGCTGGAAGCACAGGTGTGTCCCACCATGCCCCAGCTTCTCACTGACCTCCTGACCAGAGCTATGGGACAGTTTAAAAACACTTTTAGGCAGCCCACTCTTTAGCTCCATGGGGAGAGTGCATGTCTCCCTAGCATAAACCTAGCCTTGAGTTGGAGCTTCTGTATAAACTGGACTTGACGGCACAGACTACTATGGGAGGTGGGGAGATCAGGCGTTCATGGCCATCCTTGCCTCTGTAGTGAATTCAAGGCTAGCCTGGGCTACCTGAGAGCCTGTCTTGAAAAGTAAAAAAACATTTAATTGTCTAAAATCTTTTCCATCTTTTCCCAACAATCCAGTGGGAGGATGCTTGCTTTCACACTTCTTACTAATGCTGCCTAAAAATAATTGCCAGGCTCACAAAATTTCATATTGGCTTTTGGCTTTTTGAGACAGGATCTCATGCATTTGATGCTTGTTTCACATGATTCCCCTGCATCATCCTATCTGTTGCGGGGGGTCAGTGTGCCATACTATGTTTTGTATCAAATTAGTACTTTAAAAAAATTACTTTGGTTTTTTGAGGCAAGGTTTCTCTAACAGTCTTGACTGTCCTGGAACTCACTTTGTAGACTAGCTGGCCTTGAACTCACAGAGATCCATCTGCCTCTGCCTCCCAAATGCTAGGACTAAAGGGGTGCACCACCACTATTACACCTTATTTATTTTGAGACAGGTAGACAAGTAGACCAGATGCCCTGGAATTCATAGAGATATTCCTCAGCTTCCAGTGTTCTGGGATTAAATACACGTGCTACCATGACAGATTTACTATGTTTTACATGTATGAGTGTTTGCTTTAATGTATGTATGTGCACCATGTGTGGTATGTGCAGTACCTAAGGAGGCCAGAAGAGGGCATAAGATCCTCCTTGGAACTTGAGTTCTAAGTACGCTGGGAATTTAACCCTCATCCTCTAGAAAGGCAGAGTGGTCCTAACTACTAAATGGTCCCCCTAGTCCTTTGTGTGTGTGTGTGTGTGTGTGTGTGTGTGTGTGTGTGTGTGTGTGTGTGTGTGTGTGTGTGTGTTTGGAGACAAAGCCTTAATATGAATCCTTGGCTGGCCTAGAACTCTCTACTTAGACAAGGCTGGCCTCACACTTGCAGCAATACTTCTGCCCATGCCTTCAAACAACTGGGCTTTACATGGGTCACTAAGCATGCTTATTGCAGTATAAGTGTTCTTTATATATGATAGATGCGAAATCATTGTCCTTTATACTGTTCAGTATTCTATTACAGTTAATGTGTAAGTTTATCTATGTATGTGGGCATGCATGTGCCACAGCTTGAGTACTATAACACACGTGGAGATCATAGGACAACTTGCAGGGAGTCTATTCTCTCCTTCCACTGTGCTGGCTACAAGGCATCCTGCACACTGTATTGCTGCTCCATCTGCACACGCCAGTCAGTATGCCTGGATTTGCTAGGCATGCTGGGAGATGGTGACAGATCCACCTCCTGACTGTAGAAAAGGGAGGTGGGTGCTTTCAGCAACCGAAGTTTCTCTCTCTGGTCTTCCATTTCATTCTGCTCTCTCTCTTTCTCTCTCTCTCTTCTCTCTCCTCTCTCTCTGCAGATTTCTGTCTTCAGGGCTCTTGCCTGCTCCGCCTCTAAGTGCTGGATCCAGTTCTTTGCCTTAGTACCTTATTTAGGCCCCCACCACCACCCTTCCAGGTAGGTATCATTCAGTCCTGAGCTCAGCAGGGCATGGTGACACAGGCTTGTAACCCTAGCATCCAAGAGGTACAAATATCAGTCGGCTCTAGGCTTGCTTCGGCTACATAAGATCTGTCTTAAAAATAAGAGGCCGTGCTATGGTGACGCACGCCTTCAATCCCAGCACTCGTGAGGCAGAAGCAGGTGGATCTCTGTGAGTTCAAGGGCAGCCTGTTCTATGGAGCAAGTTAAGACAGCCAGGGCTGTCGTTACACGATGAAACCCTGTCTCTAAAAACAACAAAAATCTAAATATTAAATTGTGTGTGCCCGTGCCTGCGTGCACATATGTGAGGTGGGGGAGGGCACATGCCACGGCACACATGTGGAGATGAGATGAAGGCTGTTTCCTTCCAACGCGTGGGTTCCAAGGATTGAACTCAGGTCGTCCATCTTAGTGGCAAGCTCCTTTACCTGCTGAGCCATCTTGAGAACCAAAACAAGGTTTGCTGCTGTTGCTGTTTTGCTTACGAAACAGGGTCTTACAATGCAGCCTTGGCTGTTCCTCTGTAGACCATGCTGGCCTCGAACTCACAGAGATCCGCTTGCCTCTGCCTTCCAAGAGCTGGGATCAAAGGTGTGCATCACCACATCAGGCCTTAAAATGTTTTTTAATTACACCACATGAGGAGAGTATCTGCTGTTTTAATAGCTCATTTGGAGTCTAAGATGGGCACTTACACCCTCCCTACTGTAGCCTGGTCTTTCTTAAGTTCTATACCAGACTCTCTACTCTGGAGGGTAAATGGTTCTACCATTTCTGGGATTCCTTCCTTAATGACTCCCTCACATAGGGTAGCATCCTTAGGGGTACAGACCTGCGTGGGGCTTGGGGGTGTGGACATCAGGGTTGGTTCTCTCCTTCCCTTCTCACGTCCCTGCCTCCTCTCCTCAGATCCTGGTGGCCTTGAGACACCTGCACTTCAAGAATATTGTCCACTGTGACTTGAAACCGGAGAACGTACTACTGGCATCGGCTGATCCTTTTCCTCAGGTTCGTCATGTCCCTTCCTAGACCGGGGCAAGCCCTGACAGCAAGGGAGTGGGCAGTGACTCTAGCCTAACAGTCTAGATGCAGTGAGCTTCAGACCGTCAGAGGTTAAGAGCACTGGCTGCTCTTCCAGGAGTCCTGAGTTCAATTCCCAGCAACCACACGGTGGCTCACAACCATCTGTAATGAGATTGATGTCTTCTTCTGGCTTGCAGGGAAACATGCAGACAGAACACTGTATACACATAAATTTAAAAAAAAAAAAAAAAAAAAAAAAAAAGACAGGGCTTGATCCCACCCCCATTGAATCTGGCCTAGGTATTCTGGTACCTACAAAGGTACTACATGTTGGGCACCCTCCTCTTGGCTGTTTAAGAATCAGTTTGGTGGTACTGCTGGCCTTCACAGTCCCATGTTCTGGCTAGAACAAAGGAAAAAATATAAGAGATACAAGAAATATATGCATCTCTTTCCTTCACGGACATAGTAAGGAAAATAGTCCACCTCACTTCCCTTACAACCCATTTCCATCTCACTTTCTAGGATGGAACCTACTAGGCCTTGCTTATGCTAGGCCTGTGTTCTACCACTGAGCCACGCCCCAGCCTCTCACTGGAGGATTCTAGGCAGGGGTCTACCACTGAGCCACACCCCCAACCCTTCACTGGGGGATTCTAGGCAGGGGCTCTACCACTGAGCTGTGCCCCCAACCCCTTACTGGGAGATTCTAGGCAGATGCTTTATTGCCAAACCACACCCTCAAGCTCCTTATTGGGAAGTTTTAGGTTTGAGACAAGGTCTTGGTATTTTCCTTAGAAACTTTCTTGTATTCAGGATTTCTTTTTGTTCGTTTGTTTTCCTGGAACTTGCTTTGTAGACCAGGCTGTCCTGAAATTCACAGAGATCCACCTGCCTCTGCCTCCTGAGTGCTGAGCATACACTACCACTGCCTGGAATTTTTTGTTTTGTTTTGTTTTTAATTTTTATTTTATGGGAATTGGTGTTTTGCTATAGGTGTCAGGTCCCCTAGAACTAGAGTTATAGCTACAAGCTGCCATGTGAGTGCTGGAAATTGAACCCAGATCTCCTGGAAGTGCTCTTAACTGCTGAGCCATCTCTTCAGCTCTTTCTTAGTTGTTTGTTCTGTATTAAGAAGTAAATAAGTTGAGTTGTTCAGGCTAACTTTGAACTCAGTCTGTAGCTCAGGCTAGCCTTGAGCTTGAAATCCCCCCTAACTCTGTCTCCCTGGTAGCTGAGGTTACTTGCCTGCACTATCCGATTCTGCATGCCTGGCCCTCTTTAATCTCCAGAAAGTCCTAGAAGTTAACCCATTCCCAGTATAGAGGAATCAGAGCCCGTGTTAGAAATCACGGCCCATTCCAACTGGACGAAGCTTCTAGAACACTGCCTGTGTTTTCTCTTCCATCCCATACACCCTCCTATCCAGTAGGGACCATCAACCTCACTTGGAGGCTGCAGCCCATCCTCGGAGGCAAGGCAGATGACTATAGGAAGTAGTTAGTAGAAATTTCTCCATACTGGGCACAGTTCAGTGAGCTACATGTGGATTAACCCATATGATCCTCACGATAGCCCTTTGAAACAGGTGCTTTTATGTTCTTCCTTGTGGAGATGTGGAAACTGAGGCACAGAGAGAGGATGCCACTTACCTCAGATCACTCATCTAGTGAGTGGCTGGATTTGAACCAGCATTCAGTATGGTTTGGGATACTGAGGTGGCAGCGGTGTGAATGCACAGTGGGGGAAGGTGATGTCGTCATCCCTGGGGGGAAGGTGACGTCATCATCCCTCACGACCTCCGCTTGCCACCCTCACAGGTGAAGCTGTGTGACTTTGGCTTTGCTCGCATCATCGGTGAGAAGTCTTTCCGACGCTCAGTGGTGGGCACACCCGCCTACCTGGCACCCGAGGTACTGCTCAACCAGGGTTACAACCGTTCTCTGGACATGTGGTCCGTGGGTGTGATCATGTACGTCAGCCTCAGTGGCACCTTCCCCTTCAATGAGGATGAGGACATCAATGACCAGATCCAGAACGCAGCCTTTATGTACCCAGCCAGCCCCTGGAGCCACATCTCATCTGGAGGTGAGCCTCAGTAGACAGACTAGGAGACAAGGTGGGGAGAGAGCCGGGCCTCAGACTTCATGAGCAGTAAATGTGGGGACTGTGGAGGGCTAAGCGGGCATGGGAGCGCAACAGGGTGAGGCCACACCTAGTAGGTGAGGCTGTAAGGGAGTTGGGGCAAAGCTGGGCTTAGTAGGGCAGTGGGGGGAGCCCGGGCTAAAATGTGGGTGGGGCTATAAGAGAGGCGTGGTCAGAGAGGCTATGAATCCTGGAGGGGCAGGTTCCCTGGTGGCTTGAGACTTTAGGACAAGTACAGAATCCAGGGTACTGGGGGAAACTCGGGGCACTCTTTTCTTCTCTCTTATTATTTTATTTTATGTGTAGGGACATTTTGCCTGCGTGTATGTATGTGCATCCTCATGTTCATGCCTGGTACTCCTAAAGGCCAGGTATGGGGTCAGATCCCATAGAACTAGAGTTACAGGTAGTTGTGAGCCTCCGTATAGATGCTGGGAACCTAACCCAGATCATCTGCAAGAGTAGCCAGTGTTCTTAACCACTGAGCCATCCCTCCAGACCCAGGTCGGTCTTTTTTTTCTTTATTTATGTGTATGAGTGTTTTGCCTGTTTGTATGCATGTGTGCCTGCTGACAGAGGAGGTCAGAATAGGGCCTCGGATCTCCTACAAATGGAGTTACTATGGGTGATGGTTGTGAGCTACCATGTGCGTGCTGGGAACCAAACCCAAATCCTCTGCAAGAACAGAAAGTGCCCTTAACCACTGAGCCATTTCTTCAGCCCCATCAGATGTCTGTATTATTTTTCTTTTGCAACAGTTGGAATTGAGCCCAGAGCCTCATGCATGATAAAGTGCTCTGTGACTATGCCATATCCCCAGTCCCTTTGTTGCTTATTAGTTTGAGATGGGGGGTCTCATTAAATTACCCAGGCTGACCTTGAACTCATTTTATAGCTTAGCTAGGCATTGAACAGTAACTGGAGATGACAAGCCTGAGAGCTAGCAACCATGTCTGACACTCAAGTTTTGACCATAGTATGTGGTTTGGAACTCCTGAGACAGACACCCGGGTCCTTGAGGATGGCACTCAGCCTCTCCATGTAGGACCCTGAGAAGAATGGGACCAGAGGAAGCCAGAGTGGCCTGCAATCCTCTCTAGACAGTGGCTAGAGCCAAACTCTTATGAATAGAATAGAGATGAGCCTGAAGCTTGGAAATGTGTCCAGTGACAAGGCAGCCAGTCTAGGGGTGTGGCTATGGGACTGTTCAGCAAAGAGGTGCTTTCTGAGGGACAAAAAGAGAGCCAGGGGCCTGGCAGACGTTTTGATATTTTCATCAGCTGTCCAACAGTGGCTCTGGGTCTCAATACAAGTTTGTCACCTGGTCACTGGGCCTGCGAGATCAACCCTAAGGTGTGGAGCTTTGGAGTCAGGTGTGGGGTAAAACCTTTGAGAGGATGAGAGTCATAGGTGGGCTTGTTGGGTTTGACTGTTTGGGGGCTATGTAGCTGAAGAGGACTTTACTCCTGAACCCCCTGCCTTCACTACCCAAACACTAAGATTACAGGCTGATGTTAGAAGAGCCTGGTAAGGCTTTGTTTCCATTGTTCCTGAACAATACAATAGCTATTTACATAACAATCCATGTGTTAGTAAAAGAAATCTATGTGAAAGTATAGGACAGTGGTAGAGCCCCTGCCTAGAATCCCCCAGTGAGGGGCTGGGGGTGAGGCTCAGTGGTAGAGCCCCTGCCTAGAATCCCCCAGTGAGGGGCTGGGGGTGTGGCTCAGTGGTGGAGCCCCTACCTAGAATCCCCCAGTGAGGGGCTGGGGGTGAGGCTCAGTGGTGGAGCCCCTGCCTAGAATCCCCCAGTGAGGGGCTGGGGGTGTGGCTCAGTGGTGGAGCCCCTGCCTAGAATCCCCCAGGGAGGGGCTGGGGAGTGAGACTCAGTGGTGGAGCACAAGTCTAAAAACCCTCCTGAGAGGCTGTTAAGTTGTGGCCAGATCAGTAGTAGGTAGTTCTCTTGCCCGGTACCCATGAAGGGCTAGGTTTCCTCTGTAGCAATGTAACAAGGTCACCATTATAAATTATCTAGAGATGGTTCAAAGCAAGCAGGGAGAGTCTGTACACAAATACTCTGCTCTCTTATATAAAGGACTTGAGCATCTCTGGAGTTTGGTATTCATGTATATCCCTGCAAATATTGCCCAGAGGCTTTTGTGGGCCCACACAGTGAAGCCTTGTCCTTCAAAATGCACTGCCAATGTAAGCCTCAGTGGAGCCTTGGCTTGAGGCTTGAACACCTGACATTGACACTCAGTAATCTTCCTGGTTTGTCTGTTGTTTTTTTTTTCAAAAAACTGTCCTGAAACTCTCTTTGTAGACCAGGCTGGCCTCGAACTCACAGAGACCCTTCTGCCTCTGCCTCCCAAGTGCTGGGATTAAAGGTGTGAGCCACCACCAACCGCCAGTAATCTTCCTTTTCACAAAGACTGGGCTTCTGTCACCTCTGTAGCCTCGATGTGTGGCAGGATATCGTTTTATTTTCCTTTCCTGAGTTCCCTGTGGATCCCAGTGATGTCAGGATTCTATTGGGAATAAATATGTTTTCGCCTCAAAAAGTATACCTTTAAAAACTGGAGCTAGGGGGCTGGAGAGATGGCTCAGCAGTTAAGAGCAAGGGCTGCTGTTATTCCCAGAGGTCCTAAGTTCAATTCCCAGCAACCACATGGTGGCTCAGAACTGTCTATAATGGTATATGATGCCTGCAGCATACATCCAGACAGAACACTCATACATTAAAAAAAACAAAACAAAAATATTTTTAAAAAAATGTCAAAAAGATCTATCTAAAACTTTAAGAAAAAACAAAACCGGAGCTAGAAGGGTCTCAGAACTTAAGACTGCTTGCAGCTCACGCAGAGGACCCGAATTTGGGTCCCACTATCCACATCAGATGACTCACAAATTACCTGTAACCCCAGCTCCAGGGATTCCAGCTCTCTCTTCTGGCCTGAGAGGGCACTTTTATTCATGTATACAGATACATACATATGTATAAATAAAAAATAAATAAATTTTGTTTGGTTTGGGCTTTGATACATATAAATAAAAATTAAATAAGTTTTGTTCCGTTTGGTTTGTCTTTTGATACAATGTATCACTATGTATCCCAGTCTGTCCTTAAACTCACAGAGACGCACCTGTCTCTCCCTCTGCCTCCCAAATGCTGAGATTAAAGGTGTGGACCACAACCAGTCCAAAAATAAAATAATTTTAAATTTTTGAATTGATTATGCTGGTAAATATTTATAATCCCAGCAATTGCCAGGTTGGTCTCTAGCTTCTACCTCCATGAGTAGCATGATTTGTAATTTAATGAGTAAAGCAGGGATAATGTCTGGTCACCTGGGCCAGTACTGGAGATATGCCTTTGAGGCAGGCAGGGTGGGGTGCCTCGCTGGAAGAGGCCACCTGTCACTTCAGCGGAGCTTCATCATCTCCTTCCCCCACAGCCATCGACCTCATCAACAACCTGTTGCAGGTGAAGATGCGCAAGCGCTACAGCGTGGACAAGTCTCTCAGCCACCCCTGGTTACAGGTGACGTATGGAGGGGGCTGCAAGAAGGAGCGGGAGAGCTAGGTCTTTAATTGGCTGGGTGAGGTGGGAACCTGATTGACTAGCCTATTGCTAGGCTGTGGTTGGGGATGCGGCGACGCTGCTATTGGCTGAGCAGGTTGTAGGGTGTGGTGCTCTACCATCATTGGTCCCAGCGGAATCCGTGCTGTTGCTAAGATTGCAGTACTCTGCCCAGCTTGTGTGATGCCCGAGCTAACCCAATTCTTCTCGGCCCAGGAGTACCAGACATGGCTTGACCTCCGAGAGCTGGAGGGGAAGATGGGCGAGCGATATATCACGCACGAGAGTGACGACGCGCGCTGGGATCAGTTTGTGACAGAGCGCCATGGGACACCTGCAGAAGGGGACCTGGGTGGCGCCCGCCTGCCGCAGGACCACGAGATGCAGGGGCTGGCTGAGAGGATCAGCATCCTCTGAGGCCAGCGTTGACTTTTGGGCTGCACCCTTTGGAATCCTGCACACCATCCCTGAACCAAACTGTTCTAGGGGAAGCGGCTTCTTGTACAGACTGCAAGGGGCAATATGCAGGAGTACTGGGAAATCACTCACCAGAGCTCCCGGTCTTTCCAGTCATTGAAAAATACTCTTCCCGGGGGGCCATAGTCTTGGTCTCTGATGCCACTGCCCTAGACTGTTGCCCACAAGGGCTGGTATGAAAAGGAGGCCCCAAGGCTGGAGGGGCGACTCTGTAGGTAAAGGCACTTGCCACCGAGCCTGACACTAGTTTGATTCCTGGGACACACCTGTTTGAAGGAGAGAACCAATTCCTGCCAGTTGTCCTCTGCCTACCACAAGTGCCCACACAAACATATACACAAAAAATAAATGTACTTTTTCAAAATCGAGGCTCCCACTGGCCGTGGTGTCAAGTGTCTATAATCCCAGCAATTGGAGGGGCTGAGGAAGGAGGATTGCTTTGAGTTCAAGACTAGCCAGGAACAGGGTGTGACTCGGTCTTAAAACCAATCTTTATCAGTAGTGGCTCCTGCCGGTAATTCCAGGGTTTGGGAGCTGGAGTTAGAAGAATTTCAAGGTCATATTTAAGTTCATGGTGAGTACCAGGCCAGTCGGAGCTGTTAAGATCCTGTCTCGGGTTGGAGAAATGGCTCCGTGCTTAAGAACACTGGCTGCCTTTCCAGAGATCCAGGCATAGTATGTAAGAGAGGGACATTACACATGCCAGAAAGGGGGCAAATGTGTAGCCTAGAGGAGGAACCTGAAAATGGCAGCTCACAAACCATCCAGACAGGCATGGTGGTGCACATTTTTAAAACCAGCACAGAGCTCTGTGAGCTCTCTTTGGGCTACATAATGAGAACCTACCTTCAAGAAGAGTCGGAGGAAGCATCATGATGGGTGAATGGGTGCAATTTTCAGAATTGAGACACCTCTTTTTATTATTATAATTCTTGTTTTGTTTGAGACAAGGTTTCTCTTTGTAGCTTTGGAGTCTGGCCTGGAACTCAGAGTTCCACCTGTCTCTGCTTCCAGAGTACTGGGATTGAAGGCGTGTGCCACCACAGCCTGGCCAAGACACCTATCCTAAGTCATAAAGGCATTTCAGGGCAGTTGATGGAGCCCTTGACTAGAACCCACCAGTCGGGGGGCCTACCTTAGCTATAGGACATTGGTCTAGTATCTGCCAAGGCTGGTGTCCCACCACTTAGCACCTAGAAAAAGAAAGCCAAGTCAGGTGTTATACCTGCAACGCTAACACTGCAGGTGAAGAAGCAGGAGGATTGGAACACTTGAGATTCACGGGCGGAAAAGGCGGCTCAGGGAGTAAATGTGCAGCCTCAACCCAGCCATCTGAAGGTGAGACAAGAACTGACTACGGGAAGTTGTCCTCTGACTAGTGTAGCACATACCAGCCTCCCCCAACCACACACACAGACACACACACACAGACAAACACACACATACACACAGACACACACACACAGACACACAAACACACACATACACACAGACACACACACAGAGACACAGAGACACATAGAGACACACACACATGCATACAATGGCAAAATAAAAGTTTGGTATCATCTTTGGCTGCATACCTTATTTTTCTATTAAATTTGAATCTGAGACCAGTCCTGAATACACAAGCCCTTTCTTCAATACAGAAAGGTGCTATGGCTCAAAGGGTAAAGGTGCCAGTCACCAAACTTCACAACCTAGGTTCCATTCCCAGAACCTACTACACTGCAAGGGGAAAACTGTCTCCCAAAGCAGTCTGCTGACCTTCACACACGTGCTTGTGGTTCCTTTACCACTGAGCCATCTCTATAGGATACAACCTATCCCCTGTAAGCAAGATGTCTTTGAGTCCAGAACTTCCCATTAGGCTAGTCTCTCTAGCCAGCTTGCTGCAGGAGTCCTCTGTCTTTGCTTCCCAAGGTGCTGGAGTTATGAGCAGGCTGCCATATGCATCTACATTTACGTGGGTTCTGGGGATCCAAACACCAGTCCTGTGTTTATGCAGTAAGCTCTTTAACCACAGGCCAACCCCCACTCCCAGGAAATTTGTACCATTTTTGCATCACGATGATGTCCAAAACTTCCTTCCTTCCTTCCCATTTGAGGTTCTTGAGGCAGAACCCAAGCCTTTACAAATAGCAGGCAAACATTGCACCACTGTGTGTGTGTGTGTGTGTGTGTGTGTGTGTGTGTGTGTGTGTGTGTGTGGAGGGGGCAGAGTCTATATTGTTCCTCTATCACCCCTACCTTATTTTTTATTATATTTTAATTTAGTCCAGAGGGGGTACCATAGCATGCCTGCAGAGATCAATTCTCTCCTTCCACCATGTGGGTACCAGAAGTAGAGCTCAGGCTCACCAGTATGTTTTCTTACCCACTTAAAGCCATCTTGCCAGCCACTTAGATTTTTGAGACAAAATCTCTTGCCGGACCTCAAATGCACTAATTGGCTAGACTGGC
Organism: Phyllotis vaccarum; assembly: GCA_033318265.1. Classification (NCBI taxonomy): domain Eukaryota; kingdom Metazoa; phylum Chordata; class Mammalia; order Rodentia; family Cricetidae; genus Phyllotis; species Phyllotis vaccarum. Next base: position 14,032,640 of record JARWLC010000018.1, read on the forward strand.
CAGTCATCAAGCTTCTTTTAGTAATCCTTCTGTGTCCATCGCCTAGTACTGGAATAATAAGTGTGGAACCATTGCTTTTGGTCTTCCGCATGGGTCCTGGGAATCTGAACTCAGCTCCTCATATTTTCATGGCAAGCACTTTATCCATCAACTGTCCCTCAAGTCTTTCTATTTTCTATTGTAATGACTTAAAAAAAAAAAAAAAAAAATGTATAGTGTTCTGCCTGCATGTGAGCGTACAGGCCAGAAGAGGGCGCCAGATCTCATTACAGATGGCTGTGAGCCACCATGCGGTTGCCGGGAATTGAACTCAGGGCCTCTGGAAGAACAGCCAGTGCTCTTAACCCCCAACCCCCCCCCCCCCAGCTGTATTGCCAGCCCTAACAATGACTTCTTGACACAGTCCTGGGGATAGTGCTGGTCCTGAGTGGGCAGGGAAGGGCCAGGCAGGGTTGAACAAAAGAGCAAGAAATAGAACCACCTGAAGCAGCGTGAGAGCATGGGTAGGCTTCATCTTGGCCCTGAGAATGATGTGTTGTCCCCCCTACCCCCGCCAAGCTTTTTTTTTGAGACATGGTCTCTCCACACAGTCCTGGCTGTGCTAGAACTCACTAGCTAGACCAGGAAGGCCTTGAACTCACAGAGATGCACCTTACTCGGCTTCTCAGGAGAATTTTAAAGGTGTGTGCCTTTTCAACTTTGGAGCCCTGCCCAGTTCTCCAGTTGCTTGGTCACCCTGACTTTTGGCCTTCAACTTTCCACAGCTAAGAGTCAACTGATGATTCATATGAACATGATTACTCACTTGTTACTCATTATAATTATAGCACTGAAACCGGCACATTCTAAGCAAGGGCTCTACTTGGAGCCCTGCCCTTAGCCCCTCACCGGTGGAGTCTAGACAAACTCTCTGCCACTGAACCTCATGCCCAGTCTTTTGTTTTGTTTGGTCTTGCTATGTAGCTCAGGCTAGCCTGGATCTGCAGATCTCCCTGCCTCATCATTTTGAGACTGAGATTAAAGGCCTAAGCCACCACATTTGGAACTGTGAGAATTTGGTTTTTTTGTTTGTTTTTGAGAACTCACAGAGATCTGCCTGCCTCTGCTTCCCAAGAGCTAGGATTGAAGGCTTGCACCACTACTGCACGGCAATTTTTTAAAGATCTAATTATATTATGTATGGTGTCTTATATTTTATATTATATTTTATAAGATCCGATTTAAAATTATGTGTATGAAAGTCTTGCGCTAGAGTGCAGTTTCCCGAGGTGACCAGAAGAGGGCACCAGATCCCTTGCTGGAGTTAGAGGGTTGTGAGTTTCTTTTTCCCAAGTGTGTGCCAGGAATTGACCCTAGGTCTTCTGGAAGAGCAGCAAGCACTCAAAGCTGAACCATCTCTCCAGTCCCAGTGCTGGGATTACAGGCCTGAACCACTATGCCCAGGACTCAGCTCCTTATGAATGGTAGAAGCCATGGTGGTGGCCCACACCTTTAATGTAAGCACTTACCGGGGAGGGGGGAGGGATGGAACTGAGTTAGGTTGATCTTTGCTAAGTTCAAGGCCAGCCCAGTCTACATAGTGAGTTCCAGGCCAGGAGGGCTACTTAGTGAGGCTCTCAAAACACAAAACAAAACCTAAAAATGTCATTTAATGTTCAGAATAATTCTCTGAGACGCAGATGAAGGAAAGAAGACAGAGACTCTACTCACGCCCCCGGCGGCCCCTACTCAGTTTTAACAGTGGCGATACTGAGACTCACCACATCCCGGTCGATTACAGCAGGGGAGAGATCATAAAAAATGGAAGATTTCACACTACTTTTTTTCTTTTTCTGACAGATTCTCACTGTTAGGCCAGACTGGTCTTGAACTCATGGCGATTTTCCTGCTTCAGCCTCCCTCACAGATCTTAATTTTGGGTTTTGAGACAGGGTTTCTCCGTGCATCCGTGACTGTCTTGGAACTCTGTCATCGAAGCTGGGTTCGAGCATGCTTCCCGAATGTTGAGATTAAAGGCGTGTGCCACCACCGCCTTCTAACCAGCTTTTAAGGAGTCCAAGGTCCATCTGAGAAATGGGTTGTTTGACGAAATTTGCAGACATACTGAGCGTAGTGGCACATACTGACCGCCTGAGGGGGCTCCAGCCCCGCTTGCCCAGCGACGGGAGGCAGGAGGCCGCCTAGAGAAGCAGAGAGTCTCAGACTCAGGACCACAGAACGCTGAGAACAGAGCATCTCAGAAGACTTAGAACAAAGCCTTTTAGAACCGGGAACAAAAGGCCCTGCCACCCTGCCATCTCAGACTGGTGACACTCACAGCCCCACAGCACCTGGGAGACAAAAGACCTCAGATTCCTTTCTGGTCAAATCATAGAATATTTCACCCGGTCTTGTGATTCCAGAAGTGTGTTGTTTTAATGAGATAGAAACACGTTGTGTAATCCGGGCTAGTTTCTCGGGGGTGTAATCAGACTAGCTTGAAATTCACTATTTGTAGTTCAGGCTGGCCACGAACTCTCAATTTTCCTTCTGCCTGAGCCGGTCCTGCTTAAAAGCACAATCGTATCGTAAGATGTCCACTTCATTTTACTTCTGTCTGGGAAAGCTTCCTGGGAGAGGAGGCGTGATGCATCCTCACCGATGGTTTTCCTTCTGCGCAGACTCAGATGCAGAAAACTCGGGAGGGGCGGCAGAAGCAACCGCGGAGCTGTCACGTGGACCCAGTCTCTATTTATAGACCACCCCCTCTACCTGGACAGTCCAATAGCAGCTAGAGCTCGCCCGCAGGAGGGCAGGACCAGCTCCAGAATCCGACCGACTAACACCAATGGAATTGGAGCAAGGGCGGACTTGTTTTATTGTGACGTTGAGGGCGTGGCCAACAGCGCCTTAGTCAGTGCACGGAGGGGCATGGCGAGTCTGATCCCGTAGGTAGTCGCGAGCATGCGTTGTGGGGGCGGGGCGGGGCGGGGCGGAGCGCCGCGTCACGGAAGGTAACAGCCAATAGACGGTGGATTTGGGGCCTCCGGGGGCGTGGTCATGTAGATGAGGTGCGGGTGGGCGGCCCAATGGGCGGGCGCCTATGCAGATGAGACGGTGACAGCCCGGCCAGCGGGCGGGCGGGCTGCTGGGGCGGGGAGGTGGGACCGGCGAGAGGGGTGGCCGTGGGGCCCGGCCGGGCTGGGGCGGGGGGCGGCAGCCATGATCCGGGCCTTCTCGTTCCCGGTAAGCCCGGAGCGGGGTCGGCTGCGGGGATGGTTGGAAGGCAGCCTGGCCGGGCTCTGCGAGTTGCATTGGCTCCGAGAGAGGCAGGAGTACCGCGTGCAGCAGGCGCTGCGGCTGGCCCAGCCCGGGATGGGGGGCGCCGAGGCCGAGGACGAGGAGGACGCCGAGGAGGACGAGGATGCGGCAGCGGCGCGCAGGGCCGCGGCGGCCCTGGAAGAGCAGCTGGTGAGGGGTCGCCTGTCCATGCGTCCATCCGTGCATCCCTCCCTCCCCCATCGATTCCCCCACCTCCCTGTCTGTGTGTGTGTGTCTGTCCATCTCGGTAATATACTCAGGACACCGGTCCTAGAGTGGGGGAGCAGGCAAGGGGAAAGGATGAGCGATAAGACTGGAGACCTGGCCTCCCCCACCCCCAAATCGAGCTGATGGGGAAGATGCACGGCCTCCACTGGACCCTCCGCATGGACCGTGTTAACCATCATAGACGTCTAGTGTATGTCAAAACCGAACACCCGGCTTCTTACATTCTTCCCATCTCATGAGTAGTTGAAAGTCCCCATTTTTAGAGAAAGATACTGAGGCTTAAGAGAGGAAGAGACTCACCCAAGGTCACACAGCCGGCATTCAAACATAACCTCCCTCTGGGCTCCCCGCTACACAGGCTCCATCTTTCCTTAAGTCCCTGGGGTGCTTGGAGATCCCTGGAGGGGGCGGGGTGGGGGAAGGGGAATCTTCGGGCCTCTGGAGGGAGGGATCCACTGCTGAGAAGCTTACAATCCAGAGGACACAGGAGGAGGGGGGTGCATTTTGATCAACATGATGACACTTCTCTCTTCTACTTGGTCCCATGCCTCAGGTAACATAAGGGGAGGCCAGTGAAAGTAGCTATGTGTGTGGTGGGGGTATCTGAATCTTTGGGGAGGTCTAATGATGACTTTCAAATTGAAAAGGCCCCAGCTTTTTCTCCACCCCTATATTACTCCTTGAGTCTGGAGACCCTTTCTGGGTGTCCCTCCCACCTTTCCGTACCACAGCATCTCTGTTTCCTTTTCCATCCCTGTTCCTGTCTCTATGGTCTTCCCAGACCTGCTGAGTTTCCAAATCCAGGAGATATTAGAGATGAGGCCGTGGGCTGGCCCTAGGCTCTCAATGCTTTTCTCCCCTACTGTCTCCATCTCTCTTCCCTTCCCCCAGCCCACTCCCCTGGCCCATCCCGGCCCCCTAAGTAAGCCTCTGTGTGTGTACATGCGTGTGGTCAGAGCTTCCCGTTTAGGGAAACCTGAGCCGAGGCTGTGGGGGTGGGGAGGGGGCTCTGGTTGTTGCTGACCTCGGCTGCCCCCTCCCCAGATGGGAAGTGGGAAAAGGGGCTGAGGCCAGACGCCCAGCCCCACCCCCACCGGTCTGACCGTGCAGCGAATGGGACCTTACATTCTTCTCCAAGCAGAAACAGCTGTGGAAGGCCCCGCCCCCTCCCAAAGTTACAGACAGGGAGGGGGAAGCTTCAGCCGCTCCCCCCCCCAACCCGCCCCAAGCTGCCTGGGCTTTGCCAGACCCCACTACCTCACTAGAAGAGGGAGGGAAGGCACCACGGCATACCAATAGTGGCCTGGCTTCTCTCCCGTCTTATTCTCTCTGCCCCTCACCTGCCCCACTTCTACTTACTCCTCCCTGCTGGCAAGGATGGAGTGGTGATGGAAGAGACGACTGTCCCCTCACACTCTACTCCAGTCAAGGCTCGACCCAGCCTCAAAGAGGAGGCGGTGGCGGACTGGGACGGGAGCCTGGATGATGGAGGAATAGAAAAGTGCTAAATATAAATATCTCTGGTGTTGAGGGTTCCTGAGCCCTTCTGAAGAGGGAATGGGGCCACCTCTGATCCCAGAACCCCTGTCTTATGAGACAACCTACATCTCCATCCACCTCTCAGAAACACAGTCCCTTTGAAGCAAGAAAAACCAAAGTTAGACTTGGTGACTCTGCTAGACATAATGTAGCTATATTAAATAAAGGGTAGAGGCATTTCGGGAAAAGAGAGCCATTGATACTGTGTGTGAAGGGGTCCTGCTAAAAGAGTTAGACTTGCAGAAGAACTTCTTAACATAGATGAAAGGGCACTGGAATGTAAGGAGAGAAAAAAAAAAAGATACGGAGAAATGTGGGCAAAGGAGTCTCCCAAGACATCAGGGTGCTTAAAGGTGAAGAAACATGGGCTAGTGGAAAACACTGAAATTAGACTTGTGGAATGTATCCCCCCCCCAATCTATCATTGAACATATATTTTTAATTGTGCAAACGGCATTTGGAATGATTCCTGCTGAGATACCCTAAGCTTCCTTGTGACAATGTAAGCTAGCATTTATGAAGCACTAAAAAAGAATTGCTCTTTTAATTCATTTTAGCCCTTTGAGGGAGCTTATAAAAGACCTGGTTTATGATGTCCATGTTTCAGATGAGCAGAGGAAAGCCCAGAGAGGTCAAGACACCCACCTAAAGTCTTACAGCTAGGCAGTGGAGAGATGAGTTGGAATCTTGGCCACTGGGTACCAAGTCACACCTTAAATGTGTCACTGGCCCATACAGTGCCCCTCTTCTGTCCTTTGATTCCTCGTGTTAAGAAGGCCACTCTTATTTGACCTTGGCTTGAGTCCATTCTGAGTATATATACCAGGAAGGGAATGGAGAACACTCAACAAAGCTTTGGGGTTGTTTGTTTGTTTGCTTGTTTACCAGTACAGGGGCTGGAATTAAGGGTTAGGAGCAGGCTAGGTAAGTGAACCACACCCCAGCCCCTCACTGGGGGATTCTAGGCAGGGGCTCTACCACTGAGCCACACCCCCAGCCCCTCACTGGGGGATTCTAGGCAGGGGCTCTACCACTGAGCCACACCCCCAGCTCCTCACTGGGGGATTCTAGGCAGGGGCTCTACCACTGAGCCACACCCCAGCCCCTCACTGGGGGATTCTAGGCAGGGGCTCTACCACTGAGCCACACCTCCAGCCCCTCACTGGGGGATTCTAGGCAGGGGCTCTACCACTGAGCCACATCCCAAGCCCCTCACTGGGGGATTCTAGGCAGAGGCTCTACCACTGGGTTATATTCCCACTTGCTTTTTTTGTTTGTTTGTTTTTAGTTTTGATTTGGTTCAGATGCTGAGGCAAGGTCTCACCACATGGCCTTAGTTGGGCCATGAGTTAGAACTCACAGAGATTCACCTGCCTCTGCTACCTTCTCTAGCTCTAGCCTTCTCTTTGAGAATGGATTTTTCTATGATGCCCAGTCAGGCTTTGAACTTTGTATACTCCTGTCTCTGCCTCCCACAGCACTGAATTATCTCAAACCTGACCCCTGGCCTGCCAGTTTTGGTTGTTTTATAAAATCCTACTTTCTTAAGGTCCCAAGGCTTGGACGGTGGTCTTCAAAATGTGGCCGACCAGAGTAGACATAAGGGGTGAAAGTTGTTAGGTAAGCAAATTTTGGGGTTCCAATCCAGGAGTATCCAGAAATTTCTCAAGCTGGGATTCAGTAACTTTGGTTTTTACAGAGCCTCCAGGTTTGGTCAGGTTTGCCAACTTGCCGGCTCCCATGAACATGGCATGGATATGGCATGGTGGCCCCCATAAGGTACATACCTCTCATGAGCACTTGGGAGGTGATGGCAGGCATATTGGGAATTCAAAGTTGTCCTTGGCTACATAGGGAGTCCAAGGTTAGTGTGGGCTACCTGAGACTGTCTCTAAACCCAGAAAGGAGAGCTGCCTGGTGGCACTGTATGCAATGCCCCCATCATGATGAAGTCCCGAGATGACACATTTCTTGAAATGGGTCCCTGTGACCGTGATTCTGACTTCTTCCTCCCCTGCACATTTATTTTCTGCTCAGTACTGTGTCTTATTGACAGCTCAACAGGAAAATCTGCCTTCATCCATCTTAATAGCTGTATTGTATTCCACCAGGAACTCAGGCTTTCCTTCATCGGAAATTTTCCAAGTTCTAGGTCCAAGGGAGAAGACTGTTGTGAATCAGTCAGAAATCTCTGCCCTACTGAGAGACATGATATATAAACAAGTGACACTCTGATATATATATATATATATATATATATATATATATATATATATATATATATATGTGTGTGTGTGTGTATACACACACACACACACACACACACACACACACACACATATATATATATATATATAAATCAGGAGGCAGGAGAAAAGGAAAGGCAGAGTGCCAAGGTGCAAAAGAACTATTTTAGAAAGGTGAGGGATGGGAGATCACATTAGAAAATACTAGGCATTAGAATAGGGTAGGGGCAGAAGCACAGAGCTCATGATTCTTTCTGGTCCTAACCAGGGCCAAACAGCCTACGGGTCTGGTTTGCTTAGAACATGTCACAGGCCATTGATGGCAGCCTATTTTATTTTATTTTATTTTTTATTTTCCCTTGACACTTCCCAATACTGTGTGCATGGACTTCTCTTTTAGGTTTTGCTTAAAGTTGATTGAATGGGCCACGGGCATCTGCATACACCCAGAGTAGGTGCCTTCAACTGGAGGCATTTGTTGACACAGACAGGGCCACATGGGGGCTTCTGTTCAGTGGGGAGAGGAAGGCAGGCTTGGAGGAGTCAAGGGCAGGGGGGCGGGGCGGGGAGGGGGGGGAAGCTGTGGCTGCTGCCCAGAGCCAGGCCAGTCTTTCTGCCCTAAATAGGCAGGGCTGAGCGCTGGTCCCGCCCTCCCACCAGCGGCCAGACAAGCTGCTTTTGTCTGAGGGTCAACCGTCTGCCCCTGGCAGCCACTACCTCTGGTCTCACTCGGTCCCCTGTGAGACATTCCCTGGCCTTGCCTCTGTGGTACCTTCTAAAATAAGATAAAATCCTGGATTTTTATTTTTATTTTTTAATTGTAGAGGCAAGGCCTTGTTGCCCAGGCTGCCCTCAGACTTACTAGGCAGTCAAGGATGGCTGTGAACTCTATCCTGCCTCAATTCAGGGACTGAAGTGTGTACCACCACTGCAGTTTTATGCAAGACTAGGGACTAAATCCAGCGTTTCCCTGATAGGCAATCACTCTTCCAACTCAGCTCCACCCCCCCACCCTAGTCCTGAGGGTCTTGGTCTATGAGCACTGTAGCCACCGGTAAGGCTAGACCTGCAGAAGGACTTCCAGGAGGGACAAAGGAATATTTCCTTTCTTTCCGAGGAGGGGAAGGATCAATGAGGCCTGTGAATTGTGCTACATCTTTCTTTCTTTTTTTCTTTTTTGAGACAGAGCTTCTTTGTGTAGCCTTGGCTATCCTAGGACTAGCTCTATAGACAGGGCTGGCCCTAGTGCTGGGATTAAAGCCATGCAGCACCGCTGCCCAACCATGCTGCATGTATTTTGTATGAGGTAGCGAGTCTGCAGCAAGAAGCACTAAGGGGAGACCTCCATAAGAACTTCCTTTTGGTGATAAGGAGCCATGCCAGGGAGAACAAAGTACCTAAGAAAGGAGGGGTCAAAACGGAGGAGGAGGCAACCCCATGGCTACCCTTAGATCTGCCTGCTTCTGCACATTCTCTTTCAGCATGGAACTGTCCCCCAACTAGACCTGTCATAAAACGTTACAGCCCAAGGGTAGTGTCTCCACCAGCAACATCCACCTCTGAAAGGTACAGGCAGGAAAGTTATGAATTCAAGTTCATGGTTCCCTGCATAGCAAGTTTGAGGCCAGCCTGGGCTACGTGAGAGTGAGGGGCAGCTAGGAAGATGTCTCAGTTAGGTTCCTGACACTTGGGCATGAAGACCTGAATTTGAATCCCGAGGACCCACATAAGAAACCAGGTAAAACGCTTGGTAAGGCTGAGATTTGTGGTACTAAGAAGACAGAGTCAGGAGGACTGTAGACTCATCAGAGCCAGGCTAGCCTAAGCAGATGAGAACTTGCCTCAAGAAATAAAATGAAGAAGTTGGGCAGTGGTGGTGCACGCCTTTAATACCACCACTCGGGAGGCAGTGGTAGGTGAATCTCCATGAGTTCGAGGCCAGGCTGATCTACAGTGTGAGAGCCAGGACAGCCAGGACTATACAGAGAAATCCTGTCTTGAAAAACCAAATAAATAAATAAAAATAAGGTGGCTGGGCTGGAGAGATGGCTCTGTGGTTAAGAGCCCTTACAGAGCAATCATGAGGGACTAAAGGTTCGAATTCCACTACCACATGGTGAGCAGAGTGTCTCAAATATGCCTCTAGCTGCAGCTCTGAAAAAGATGGAGATAGGACAGTCACCAGGGATTGAGCCCCAGCTTCAGAGGGGAGATTCTGCTGAAAAGGAATAGGCGGAGTGGTAGGGTACACTTAATACCCTTCCTCTGACCTCTACCCTCAAGTGCAGATGCACGCACATCCACAGTCACTCACAGAGGAGCCTACAAAAAAAAAAAAAAAGTAAGTTGGTGGCACACAAATTGAATCCCAGCACTCTGGAGGCAGAGGCAGGAGGATCTCTGTGAGTTTTGAGGTCTGCTTGGTCTACAGAGTGAGTTCCTGGCAGCCAGTACTAAATACCTAGAGACCCTTTCTCAAAACACCAAAATAATAAATAGATAGATAGATAGATAGATAGATAGATAGATAGATAGATAGATAGATAGGTAGGTAGATAGATAGATAGATAGATAGATAGATAGATAGATAGATAGATAGATAGGTAGATAGATGATAGATAGATAGGTAGGTAGGTAGATAGATAGATAGATATATGATAGATATATGATAGATAGATAGATAGATAGATAGATAGGTAGGTAGGTAGATAGATGATAGATAGATAGGTAGGTAGATAGATAGATAGATATATGATAGATAGATAGATAGATAGATAGATAGGTAGGTAGGTAGGTAGATAGATAGATAGATAGATAGATAGATAGATAGATAGGTAGGTAGATAGATGATAGATAGGTAGGTAGGTAGATAGATAGATATATGATAGATAGATGATAGATAGATAGATAGATAGATAGATAGATAGATAGATAGATAGATAGATAGATAGATAAAGACAAGCATGGCGATGCTGTAATCCCAGCACTGGAATTGAGGAGAGGCAGAGGCAGGGGGATCTGTGAGTTCAAGGCCACCGTGGTCTATATAGTGAGTTCCAGGAGATCCAGAGCTGCATGGGAAGACTCTTCTATCTCTATCTTCTAACAGGGATTAGGGAGCTGTGATCACAGATGGGGGCTTAGATAACAGAATGGACAAAAATGGGTCCTTCCGAAGTCTAAACACATAGATGGGCTTACAGAATGATGGCTGTATACAGAAGGACTTCCTCATGGGGATAAGGGACAGAGAGCTCACCTTTTCAAGAGGATCTCTGCCGGGAGATGGTGAACAGCAGGTTGGTGGGCTCTGCAGCCTTCTAACTGCTCTCTTCTCCTTGTGCTTCAGGAGGCCCTGCCTGGGCTCATCTGGGACCTAGGTCAGCAGCTGGGAGACCTGAGTCTGGAGTCTGGGGGCCTGGACCAGGAGAGTGGACGAAGCTCAGGTGAGGATGGGGGCAGGATGGGGTCTCTCCAGGACACCCCAGTCCTTCTCAGTGTCACTCTATCTCTCAAGCAGCCCCTGCCTCTCCCTTTCCCAACCCAGCTCCCTAATTGATTCAGTTTCTCTCTGGAATCTAGGCTTCTATGAAGACCCCAGTTCTACCGGAGGCCCAGATTCACCACCCTCTACCTTCTGTGGGGACAGTGGCTTCTCCGGATCTGGCTCCTATGGACGCCTGGGTCCCTTGGACCCCCGGGGCATCTATGCCAGCGAGAGACCCAAGTCCCTAGGTAAGGTGGGCGGGGTGGGGTCCAGTGACAGAAGATGATTTTGAATATAAAATTGAGTACACATTGGATTTCCAGTTCTGGCTGGGACCCCCAATCTTGGTGAAGGTTTCATATTTCTCTTTATTTGGAGCTTCTGTTTAGTTAATGGGATCCTAAGATTGTCTATTGGCCAGGCATTTCAGTGCCAGCTTTAATACCAGCACTCAGAAGGTAGAGGCAGGCAGATCTCTCTATGAGTTCAAGGATCCCTTAATTTCTCTCCCCCCCCCCTCAAGTCTTTCTGTGTAGCCCTGGCTGTTGGGGCACTCTGTAGACCAGGCCAGCTTCGAACTCACGGAGATTCATGTGCCTCTGCCTCCCCAGAGCTGGGATTAAAGGCTTGCACCACCAAGCCCACCCTCTTGAGGGAATTAATTTTAGAAAATATGGATAGCAAAGGCCTCACTAAGATCCTGACATTAGAAAAATGAGGAACAGGCCAAGTTCATACCCTAGAGAGCAGACCAGGAAGCAGAAATCACAAGGCCCGAAGGTCAGAGCGTGGCAATTTGGAGCATCTAGGAGGTCAATGTGGCTGGCTGCACATAGAAGAAATGACTGTGAAGGGTGAGCTGTGGGGTGAGGAGGGTCAGATACCAAGACAGGTGGTGCGATCCTGAGGTGATTTTGTCACAAACCTTATAGGAGGGGGTGAGTGACGCAAGGTGTCAGAGAGGTGGGGAGATTGCTTGCCCTATCCAGGCTGGGTGAGAAAAGCCTTGATTTTATTCTGACTTGATGAAACAGAGTCTCAGTATATAGCCCTGGCTGGCCTCCAACTTGAACCATCTCTTCTGCCTCAGTCTCCCCAATGTTGGGATTGTAGACGCGGGCCACCACATTCAATTTGTCTGTTTGAGGCAGGTCTTCATGTACCCCGGGTTGGCCACTAAGTTGTTACATGGCTGACGGATCTTAAAGTCCTAATCCTTTACATTTATCTTCCAAGTGCTGAGGCTTCAAGCTTGTACCAGTATGGTCACCTTGCGTTTGAGGTGTTTTTCTTTTTGGGGGGGGTTGTTGAGGTAGGCTGTGGGTTTGTTCCTCAGGCTGGCCTCCACCTCCTCAGTTCTGGAATGGGTCCCAGGGGTACACCACCAAGCCCATTATTTATCTATTTATTTTACACTGTTACATTGCTACATAGCTTAGACAGGCACGGAACTGGAGGCGATCCTCCTGCCTCAGCTGCTTCAGTTCTAGGCTAAGAAAGGCCTTTGAGTGCCTCTCCTCTCTCTCCCTCTGCCTCTCTCCCGCAGGTGACGCCAGTCCCAGCGCTCCGGAGTCAGTGGGCACCCGGGTTGCCGTGCCTCGCTCCTACTCAGCTCCCTATCCGACAGCAGCGGGCACCGAGGCCTGCTCGTCCGCGGAGCGGCGTGCGCGCGCGGGGCCCTTCCTGACACCCAGCCCGTTGCACGCGGTGGCACTGCGCAGTCCACGGCCAAGCGGACGTGCGCCCTGCGGCTCCCCCGATGGGGCGGCCGGCCGGCCCCTGGACGGCTACATCTCGGCGCTCCTGCGCAGGCGCCGCCGCCGGGGGGCGGGCCAGCCGCGTACGAGTCCCGGGGGCGCGGACGGGGGCGCGCGACGCCAAAACGGCGCGCGCCCGCGCCCGCCCGAGGCGTCCCCGCCCCCCGGGGGCGCGCGACCCGCGCGGGAGCCGTCGACGGAGCGCGCCTGGGCCACGGCCTGGGAGGCGGAGGTTGCGCCCGAACCCGCGCCTCCGGCTGCCGCGTCGCCGCCCTCCAGCCCGGCCGAGGGCCGCCTTGTGAAGGCACAGTACATCCCAGGCGCGCCCGCGGCCTCCAGAGGCCTCCCGGGGCGCGCCGCGCGCCGCCGGGCTCCGCCGCTTACGCGGGGTCGCAGTGTAGAGCAGTCTCCACCGAGGGAGAGGCCACGCGCTGCGGGCCGTCGGGGCCGCCTAGCGGAGCCGTCAGGGCGTCGGGGATCACCCAGGGCGCGTAAAGCGGCGCGCTCACAGTCTGAGACTAGCCTGCTGGGTCGCGCGCACGCCGCCCCGCCGCCCAAGTACCCTACGGCCGAGCGCGACGAGCCCCGGCCGCCCCGACCCCGGCGCGGCCCCGCGCCCACACCGACCGTCCAGGCCTGCCGTCGGTGGCGCTCCACCGCAGAGATCGATGCCCCTGACAGCCGACGTGCCCGAGCTCGCGTGCCCGCGCCGCGCGGCCCCGCGCCCTCGCCGTCCGCGCCCTCGCGCCGGTTACTGTATGGCTGCGCAGGCAGCGACTCCGAGTGCTCCGCGGCGGGGCGGCCGGTGCCGTTAAGCCGACGGATGCCATCGGCCTGTGGCCCCGGAGGTTACGGCGAGAGCGAGTCTAGCGCCAGCGAGGGCGAGTCGCCCGCCTTCAGCTCTGCCTCCAGCGACTCTGACGGCAGCGGAGGCCTCGTGTGGCCTCAGCAGCTGGTGGCGGCCGCTGGGGCCTCGCCGTCGGGGCCCGGGGGTGCAGCAGGTGTTGCGACCCCCGCGGGCCCCGCCAAGGTCTTCGTGAAGATCAAGGCATCACACGCACTTAAGAAAAAGATCCTACGTTTCAGGTCCGGTTCTCTGAAGGTCATGACGACTGTGTGAGTTGGGGATTGGGGTGGGCTTGGGTACCACCTCCATGGCCTCTGCACCCCCACACCTCTCATTCTTGACTCCCTTCACACCCACCTTCCAAAGACCACCGGTTCTCTCTTCTTCCAAAGACCCTCCTCACTCATTGCCCGTCGTCTATAGCCGTCCTAGAGAGGCTGCCCCTCTCCCCACACTGAGAGGCACCCAGCTTGTCCCAGTACAGCTGGTTTTCAAAGCCTTGGACTAGAAAGTGCCCCTCGTGGGCCTTGCTCTCCCCATCTGTACAATGGATGTCCATGTATGCAAAAGCAGTAATTCCATTTGTGTCCCGCCCCCCCCCTTTAGTTTAGAAGCTTAGTCTGTCCCTTCTCCATTTCTCATATAGCTTCCTCATTCCTCCTTTCCTTGCCCATTTAAGGCTCCCTTCTCATTCACAAAGTGCCCCTCCATGTCCCTGGACCCTTAGGATATCCCCTGGGGCCCCCGGGTCAGAGACTCTGTCTGACTCAGGTTATGCCGGCAGAGTGCCCTGGAAGAAGTGGCACTGTCTTAGGGGCTTTGAGGGTCAAGTAGGAGTTGCCAACACCTGGAAAGGACTCTTTCTGCTCCATCCCTGGACAATTATGGAGGATTGGGAGGTTAGAGAGAGGAAGGAAGAAGGTTACAATCTCGTGCCTCTCCCCATGGGGAGTGAGGGAAGCTGAATGACCCTCAGCTGTTCCAATCCAGTGGGTTTTTTTTTTAATTTGTTTTTCTGATTTAAAAAAAAATACTGTATTTATTATGACAATGGTGACTCCCCGGTGCATGGGGGGCCAGATTCTGTGTGTTTCTCTAACCTCTTTGTAAATAAATGCACAGTGTTACATATTCCCTGGATTCTTGTTTCCTGTTAAAATGAGAGATGCTATCTTTTTAATTCCAATCAACACCTGTGGAGCACCTTCAGTATGCTGTGGAACCAGCATTGTGCAGAGCAAGGTGATGAGTCCTGGGTGGAATTTCAACATCACTTCATGACTCTGATTTGATGACTGGCTTTTGAGTTATATTTGGACATCGTTACATTTTCGTAAAAAAATGGCAGATCATCAAGAGCAGGGCTGGGTCACAGGTCAGTGGATCAAATGCTTCCCGTACAGTTGTGAGGACCTGAATTTGGGTCTTTAGAACCCACTTAGTGACTCCAGTCAGAGAACAGTGAGAGGGGACTCCTTGGAAGCTCAGAGGCCAGCCACAGTGGCATATACAATGGCAAACAGACTGGCAAGGTAGAAGCCAAGGATTGACATGATTGTCTTCCAGCCTCAGTGTGTGTGTGTGTGTGTGTGTGTGTGTGTGTGTGTGTGTGTATGGGGGGGGTGTATTTTATAAAGAAGTTGTTGTCAGGATCAGGGGCTGGGGAGTTCACTGTTGTGCAAACACGAAGACCTGAGTTTGGGTCACTAACTCTCACCTAGAAGCCAGGCACAGTGGGAAAAGCTAGGGAGATAGAGGTGGGCAGATCTCTATGAGCTCCAGGCATAACCCTGTCTCAAAATCACATTTAATGATAATAAAAAACATTTTTATTGAGACAGGGATGTCCCTGAGCAGCCCAAGCTGGCTATGAACTTGTTATATACCCCATATTGGCCTGAAGCTGGAGATCCTCCTGCCTCAGCCACTGGAGTTTGGAACCACGGGCATGCCCCCCGTCCCTTGCAGTCATGTTCATTTTGAAAATCTTATGGGGCTGGGAGTAGCTGTGTTAATAAGCATGTCCACTGATCTGCTTTTAATTTTACTTTTTGTTGCTTTAAGACAAGGTCTCTGTTTAACAGCCTTGGGCTGTCCTGGAACTTCCTATGTGGACCAGGCTGGCCTCGAACTCGGAAATCTGCCTGCCTCTGCCTCCCGAGTGCTGGTACTAAAGTGAGGAACCACCACTACACTGTTATTTTTACTTTTTGTTCTTGTGTGTATGGGCGTTTTGCCTGCATGTATGCCTGGTGCCCACAGAGGCCAGAAGTCCTCAGATCCCTTGGAATTGAACTCAGATCCTTTGTAAAAAAAAAAAAAAACAGCCAGTGATCTTAGCCACCAAGCCATCTCTCCAGCCCTTTTTTCTCTGCTTTTGCACAGCCTTCTGTGTGGGTTTTTTGCCTGTTCATAGCCTTTACACATTTTTCTACTTGATAAGACCAGCATCTGTGCCCATTTTATGGATGGGTAAATAGACACCTGGAAAGGCCATTACTAGCCTCGTTCACAAGACCTAAGGACAATCAGGGTTCAAAGCCAATCTCTACCTGCTTCCGTAGTACGGAGAATGGGATGTGTGTGTCTGTTTGGGTGGGTCCATCCACATCCTTTAAAACGCTGAGAGAAAAGAGCCAGGTCTGCCAAGGCTCTAGAGAACACAACAGAGATCAAAATATAGTCCCTGTTCCATTGTAGTGAGAACGGAGGAGACAAGTAATAGGAAATGATGGCCTAGGGTTGGGTTCAGTGGGCAGAAACACTTAGGGATGAAGCCCTAGGCTCCAATTCAGTACCCAGAAACTAGTCACGGCCATGCACATCTGTAATCCCAGCACTTGGGAGATGGAGGCAAGAGATTCTGAAGTTGAATGCCATCCTCAGTTTCCTAGTGAGTTTGAAGCTAGCCTGGTCTACATGAAACTCATAGATAGGTTAACTAAGTAAGTAGATGGCTGGATGGATGTTTAGGGGTTGGGAGCTGGAGGTATGTCTTGGAGATAGACCTCTTGCTTAGCAGACACAGGCTGTGAGTTTTATCCTCAGCACAGGGAGTGGGAAGGATGTTATTTTCAAAAGTATTTGCTTGTAAGGCCCTAAGGAATGTTTGTTCCACCCAAGAAGCAGCTGAGGTCCGAACGGGGAGGGGACTTGGCCAAGATTTCACAGGTCCTAAGTGATGGTCCAAATAAATAGAAATTATTATACTACTCCCAGCCCCACCGAACTTTTTGGTTTTGTTTTTGTTTTCAGGCAGGGTTTCTCTGTGAAATTCTGGCTGTCCTGGAACTCCCTCTGTAGACCAGGCTAGCCTCAAACTCAGAGATCTGCCTGCCTCTGCCTCCCAAGTGCCTACTGAACTTTCTGTGTAACTGAGGATCCTCCTGGGTCCCCTCCCAGGTGGTGGCATCTGGGATTGGAGGTGTATACCTCTCTCTTTGTATGTATGCATTTGAAATGGGGTCTCACTCACTCTGTGGACAGGCTGGCCTTGGTCAGGCAATCTTCCTGCCTCAGCCTTCTGAGGTATTACAGTTGTGTGCCCATTCTATGTAATGGTCGTGTTCTTGGTTCTGCCTCCCTCAACATATCTGCTATGCTTATCTCTTTCTCGGTCACAGGAAGAGATCTATGGGCAGAGGTGAGGGTAACTTAAAAGTTGGTAAGGAACATGGGGAGGAGAGAGCAGATAGGCATGATGGCACGTGCCTGTTACCCCAGAAGACAGAGCCAGAAGAATTTTGTTTTGAATTTGAGAACAGGCTGGACTATGTGGTGAGCTGGCTAGCCTGAGCTACATAGGGAGAGCCTGTCTTTTTCATATTCCATCCCCTCAAAAAGTAACAGTAACATGTGAGCAGCTGTCTGAGGTAAATTAGGCTCTGGATAGGTTGGACAGACAGAGCCTATGCAAAGGCCCTGGGGCAAGGCTGCAACCAACAATTAAGCACCAAAGCCAGGATATCAGAAGCAAAATAATGAAGAGTAAAAGACACTGGCCATGCCGGCACTGGGTAGGACACTGAAGCCATAGACACGGATTTTAAGTATGGAAGACACTGGAGAAACCAGGGCAGAAGAGAAAAATGTTTTTCTTTATTTTTTTAAATTTTAATTTATTTCGCATGCATTAGTGTGAGAGTGTTGGATCCCCTGGAACTGGAGTTATAGGCAGCTGTGAACCACCATATGGGTGCTGGGAATTGAACCTGAGTCCTCTGGAAGAGCAGCCAGTGCTCTTAACCACCGAACCATTCTCCAGCCCCAGGGAAACCCGTTTTTCATTTTTCTAGCTTTTGGTTTTGTTTTGTTACTCGGAAGTAGTTAAAAGCCTCGTTGAAATGTAATTTGTAAACCATAAAATCCACCCATATGAAGTGTATAGGTCAGGCCAAGTGTGATGGTACCCATTCCAGTGCACAGGAGGCAGAGGTAGGAGGATCACTGAGTTTATGGCTAGCCTGGTCTGCATAGTGAGTTCACCAGCCTCCTGATATCACTTCTTGCCCTGGTCCTTTTAAGCTTGCTATGGGAGCTGGGAATATGGCACAGTAGCTAAGAACACTTGTTTTTTTGCAGAGGATTCCCACCACCCACATGGTGACTCACAACTGTCTACAACTCCAGTTCCAGAGGATCTAACACTATCTTCTGACCTCCATGGGCACCAGACACACGTGCACAGGCATATATTCAAACAAACACTCATACTCAAAAATAAAACTAAAAAAATTTAATAACAAAAATTAATCTTTGGGAGCAGGAGAGAGCACTTCCTGCTCTTGCAGAGGACCCGGCTTCAGTTCCCAGAACCCACGTGGTGGCTCACAACTGTTCATGAGCACCTGCATATGCACATACATACAAGAACCCATACCCAAAAAATACATCTTTAAGAAAATTTCTAAAAATTGCTATGTAGCTCAGACTGGCCCCATGCGAAATTCTGGGATTACAGGTATGTGGCACCCAAAAAATACATCTTTAAGAAAATTTCTAAAAATTGCTATGTAGCTCAGACTGGCCCCATGCGAAATTCTGGGATTACAGGTATGTGGCACCCACGACAGCATGCTCCCTCTCTCACTGCCCTTTTAGGCAGAGTCTCACTCTCTAGCACCAGCTAAGATGGAACTCCCTATGTAGTCCAGGCTATCCTGGAGTTTCCAGTTTTCCAGGCTCATCCTCCTCAGAGCTGAAATTATGGGTACCCTGAGACCTTTTTTTTTTTTTTTTTAAAGACAAAGGCCATGTGACTTCTGTACAAGGAACAGGCTGACAAGATCAGAGACAAAAGGCCAGATGTGAAAGCCAAGAAAATCGTGAAGCTGGAAGTGAGTTTGTGGGAAGAAACTGGATTCGGGACATGTTTATGATGCTTAATAATTAAGGACTTCGATATGGCTCAGCTAGTTGAAGGCCTTTGCCACCAGATTGAGGACCTGGGTTCCACTCTGGGATCGACATGATAAAAAGACATGGCCGAGGCTCACAAGTTGTCCTCTGGCTTCCACATCAAGGCTGCGGCACAGGCACACACACCTCCCCATACACACAATAAATAAGTAAAATGTAAATATAGATACGTGTATGTAATTTAAATATATTTATTTGAATAATGAAGAGGCTGCTGAGATCTGTAGAGTAGGAGGGAGCTGAAGGTTATGCGTTTCGTGTCCTTCCTCCTCCTTCCTCTAGCCTTTGATAGCCACCCTGTCTTCCTGGCTTTAAGTAAGCTGGGTTTCCTCCTCTGGGGCACCCTGGGCCAGATCTGGGGATGAAAACCAGCTGCGAGAGGCGCCGGACTCGGCGCAAGCCCAAGCCCCTCCTAGGCGCCGGCAGACACCGCTGGGCTGATGGGGGCGGGGGGGGGGGGGGACTCCTTGGCTCCCCTCCCCCTCCCACAGCCCCAGCCCGGGGCCCTGGCACGTCCGGCGCGCCTGATGCTTTCCAGATGTGGGCCGTGTTCTCCTTCCAACCTGGCCCTTTGCGCTCACGAGGGAGGGGGCAGGGAGCCAGGGTCCCATACTCCCAGCTCCAAAAAGCTATCACCATGGTTTAGGCCTGTCATCCCAGCTCCCAAGGGATGGCCGAGGCAGGAGGGTCGCCAAATTCAAAGCCTTGGCCACAGAGTGAGTTCAACGCCTGTCCAGCGCAACTAAAGAAGTCTATTTCAAAATAAAAGATGTAGCTCCCTGGTAGAGCTCTTGCTTAGCACGTGTGGGACTTTGGATTCAATCTCCAATACTGGAGGGCGTGAGCTATCAGATTCTGATCTTTCCCCTACCAATCTGGCTTCCCGGTGCCTTGCCAGATTGGTAAGAACCTTGCCAGAACCTCTTCCCAGGGTTCCAGAATCCCCACGATCCATCAAGAGGAGCACCAAGCCCCGCCCTCAGTACCCTACCGGTCACGCCCAGCCCGACACACCCCCGGGAAGCCCCGCCCTTGACCACACCCACAACACTCCTCCCTCCTCAGCCTCGCCCCGCCGTGTGGTCCAGTTGGGAAGGCGACCACTGTCTCTCTTGTCCCTTGGAGGCTTGGCTGGGTCTCAGGGTCTGTCTTCTGAGACGTCTCCCTGTTTTTGTCCTGCTTCTGCCCCTCTCACCTCTCTCTGAAGTTCTCTGTCCTCTCCCTCTGGTCCCCTACTTCTTTTAAGAACCCATCTCCCCACTCATCCTTCCCGGGTCCCCCAGATCTCCGGTTTCGCTCTTTTGCAAGGCCAACGGGGATGCATTTTCTTCCGTGCCTCTGCACGCGCTCCTCCAGTGACTTTGGCTCGAGGGCGCCCCCGTGTGGCCAGCAGTAGGTACTTGAGGGAGGCGAGGGTGAGCGACCAGGCAAGTGATGCTGTGGTGTCCCACGCGCGACATCCAGAAAGGATGCGATCCACGCCAGTATGAGGGCCGTCTCAGAGATGGTGTGGCACACCAGGAGGTGGCGTGTGACTGTGACAAGAGATTGATTGGGACTATCAGAGTAAGGTGCTATATGTGTGTGGCTAACCATGTGACAGATTATCAGTCAGACTGTGGGCCACTCTATGTGGCATGGGTCTGAGAAAGAAACTTCCTGGAGACTGTCCATGATGTCAAATATATGTAAAGGAGCCCACGTGTGTTACAGGAACAGAGTGAGACAGAGACCCTGGAGTACCCAAGTGATGGTATGAACCGGAGATGCAAAGGGGAAGCACAAAGGGGGGACCTGGTGTGGTCAACTGTGTGACTGGGAAACTGTGTTTGCCATACTGGTGGGTCATGAGAAACTGGGTGATCACATGCGACACTGAGAGGTTAGCCTATGTTTGTGATTGCCTATGCAAAAGTGTGTTTTTGTTTGGGACTCAAAGGTGAGTGTGCACAGGTGAGACTGGGGGAATGCCGGGTGAGGAAGAGAGAGCCTGTGAGTATGACAAGCATTTGTGACACAGACTGCAAGGCCCAGCAAAGACTATGTACATCACAGTGTGTGTGCATGTGTGTATGTGTGTTCATGTGCATGTGCGCAGGTGTGTGTGTGTAACACCATGCCATTGCATGTCAACAATGTATGACACCAAAAGACAAAGTGTGTGGGTGTGACAGGGATTCCATGTGATGGGGAGGGAGGGAGAGAGAGACTGTGTGCCATGCATGTCAGGAAACTGACCAAGAGTAAACATGGCCACACACAGGTACCCATGGAAAGAAAACCATGTGGGTGGTCCTGTGTCACACTAAGCAATGGAGTGTTTGGCAGAGAGACTGAATGAGTTTTTGTATGTCACTATGTGAGATGCTGGGAATGTGAGTGTGAATAAGAACTCCGAGAGAAGCTAAAACTGCACTTGTGAGTGACAATATATACATTTAACGCTCTAAGATGGGGTTACCTGACTCTGCAGTGGTGCACAGTCCATGGCGTGCTACACTGAGAATTCATGAGTGATGGAGGAGGTGGGCTAGGTATGCAGGGATCTTTGGTATTGGGCGTTGTGTTGAGCATTGTAACACTATTTGGTGGCCCAGAAAGGTAGTGAGCATCCCTGTGGGAGTGACTTGAGTCTGTGTGCCACTGAGATGGGGGGATGCTGAGGTGACTAGTTTTAGTGTGATGAGGTGAGAGGCTGCATGGGACACACAGGAGAGGCTTTATATGCATGTAAGTATACACACCTAAGCAGTCCATCTTTTCCTGCCAGTGCCAAAGAGGGACTTGAGAGAAAGACACGTTGGAAACAGGAGTGACTGAAAGAGAGAGAGAGAGAGAGAGAGAGAGAGAGAGAGAGAGAGAGAGAGAGAGAGAGAGAGAGAGAGAGAGAGAGAAGAGAAGATATGATACATAACAAGGAGAGGACCCAGAGAGACAGACCTAGGGCGTGGAGACAGGTGGTGCCTAGGAGGAGGAGGAGGCGGTCCTAAGGGGCCGTACCCCAGGGGAGGGGGCAGGGCTGGGAAGAGGACCAGCCGCTGCCTCTCTCAGCCTCTGTCACCCGCCAGTCATCCCAGTCCTGAGCTGCAACAGGTAGGAGGAGGCTCTCGTCCAGGTCCCCATAGCTGGTTGATGGCCACCATCTGTCCGTCTGGGATTGAATGAATGAGTGAATGAAAAGTCTAAATGAAATGACTTTATACTTCCTTGTGTGTTACCATCATCCTCTCTGTCCTGTCCTACGTGTCCCTCACCTCTTTTGTTCCATTTCCCTTCTAACCCTGCATGTCCCCCCTCTGTCTGGGTCCCTCCTCTCCCGTCTCCTTATCCACTCTGTTCCCGTTCCCTCTGTTCCTTTTTCCTTCCCCATACCCTCCTTTATCTCTTCCCTATGGTCTTCCTTCATCACCTCTCCACCGGTATCTCTATCTCCATCCTCTATTTTCTTTCTCCATGCCTCTTTCCGTCTGCCATTCTCCCCCCACCCCGGCTTTTTCCTCTTGTCCCCCCCCCCTCTGTTCTCCATGCCCCTCTGCAGAGCTGGCTGGGTTGGCTTGCCCCAACCCTCTCCCCTGCCTGCTAATGAGCAGAGGAGCCTTTGAGGTAGCCAAGGCTGGGGCGGGGGTAGGTCCCTGAGGGAGGCAGAGGGGGCAGCTGCTGCTGAGGCCCTAATGAGGCCCCCTCTGCGCCCCTCCCGCCGAGATCTTAATTCTCTTCTCTCTGGAGTCGCTGCTAATTGGCCTGGGGAGGGGGCCCCCCTTCCTGGCTCAAGCTCTATCCCCAGGGGGTGAGGGCACCTGGATCAGTAGATTCTGATCAAGCACCTGTGGCCCTGTCTTTCTGGCCCTGCCTCCTCCACCTGCCTCTCAGTCTCCCATCTCTGTCTCCCCCCTCCTTCCTTCTTCGGTCCCTCAGCTCTTCCTCCAGCGGCCTCTTGGTACTCCGGGCACCCCTCCATCCTCCTGTCCCTCTCTTGTATCTTCACTCTTTCCTCTGCCTGTCTCTGGGACTCCATTCGCACGTAGTCCCAACCCCTTCTCCTGTTACTGGGTTCGCACCGCTGCTTCTCGCTACTCCCCGGGGGATCCAGACCTCTTCCAGCCCCCAGTCAGTCCCCACTCCTGCCAGGCATTTAACCCCTTCC
The DNA here is from genome assembly GCA_033318265.1 of Phyllotis vaccarum. NCBI lineage: Eukaryota > Metazoa > Chordata > Mammalia > Rodentia > Cricetidae > Phyllotis > Phyllotis vaccarum. The sequence continues at coordinate 14,055,606 of JARWLC010000018.1, forward strand.
CTGCTGCAGCCATGTCCAACAACATGGCCAAGATCGCTGAGGCCCGCAAGACGGTGGAGCAGCTGAAGCTGGAAGTGAACATCGATCGCATGAAGGTGCGAGAATCCCTGGGGTAAATCGTTTGGTGGTGGTGGTGGTGGGGGGCGGTCTGAGCCAGGCTTTGTTGAGGGTGGAGCCTGGAGCTGAGTGGGGCCCGGCCAGGGGGTGTGACCAGTCAAGGGAGTGGTCAGGACGCGGGGCGGGGATTGGGACGCTCGCCCAGGGACCGAGTCATTAGGCGGGTCAACTGCATTTCTACACCTCGCCTGCAGGTGTCGCAGGCGGCGGCTGAGCTCCTGGCTTTCTGCGAGACGCACGCTAAGGATGACCCACTGGTGTCTCCTGTCCCCGCCGCCGAGAATCCCTTCCGCGACAAGCGACTCTTTTGCACCCTGCTCTGAGCTCTCAGGATAGCTTTATCCTTTCCTGCCGAAGTATGAATTCAATAAACTTGGTGTCTTTGGTGGTACCTGCACTTTAGGGGAAATCGAGGCACGGGCGGAGCGTGGGAGCCACCTTTGGTGGCTCCTGCGTCTGTCCCTCCTCTTTCTTTCTGAGCGTGTGTGGAATGTGTGGACGGTGAAGCACTGCAGCCCCACGTAAAATAAGTGGGGGGGGGCTGCTCCTTTTTTTTTTTTTTTTTTCTATTTTCCCATAAACCCATAAACTGGCTACCTGCAAAATAGCCATTTCACAGCTGAAGTCAATAGAGGTTCCCTTCTCAGTTACGCAGCTGAGAGGTGCAGAGTGAGGCACGAACTTCAAGCTCCCTGTAGCCTCGCTGCCTTGTCTCCTGCACTACATCCTGGAGGGGACTTAGGGGCCTCTGCTCATCCCCTGAAGAAAGAATCCATTCAGGGTTCGAATCTTCTACCACTGGGCAAGGTGATATATATATATATATATATATATATATATATATATATATATATATATATATATATATATATATCATTTTAATTAGGCATATGTGTATGTCTGTGCGTAGGTATATGTACTTGAGTGCAGGTGTCCAGGGAGGCCACAAGAGAGACCCTGTGGCTGTAGCTAGAAGGATTGTGAATTGTTCTGTGTGGATGCTGGAAATCAAACTCTTATTAGTATTTGCACTGAGAAAGCTCTCCAGAACTACCCCCTTCTTTTTTTTTTTTTTTTTTTTTTTCCTTTTTCCTGGCTGGCCTGGAACTTGCTTTGTAAGGCAAGTAGACCTTGAGTTTAAAGAGATCTACTTGCCTTTGCTGGGATTAAAGGAGTGTACCAAGATACCCAGCCTCTCCCACTTTTGGGTACTGGGGATTTGAACCCAGGGCAAACAAGCAATTGCTTGTTTGTGCCTTAGCTACCCACTGCGGAATTCTAGGCAAATATTTCCTGTTAAGCGGTTTCACCAGACCTCATTTTACTTTGTTTTATTGTGAGACAGGGTTTCTCTGTGTAGTTCTGGCTGTCCTGGAACTCAGTCTGTAGACCAGGCTGACTTCAAATGCAGAAATCTGCCTGCCTCTGCCTCCTGGGTGCTGGGATTAAAGGAATGTGCCACCACATCTGATTCCCTTCTTGTTCAGAATAGGGAAAGTTTCACCGAGTAGCTGGGGTTGCAGGCCTGTCTCCTCTAATTTACCTGTGTCTTCAAGCACTAGCTTAATCCATCCGGTCATCCTCCCATCCACTCTTCCAAACTGTTCCTGGATACCTGCTCTATAAACAGTCCTGTCTTAGGCAATGCTGAAGACGTGACTACAGCAGAGAACCCTTGTTCTGGGGAATCTAGACAATGGCCTCCATTGGGCAGAGCTGAGATGAGAGAGTTCAGAGAGAGAGAGAGAGAGCTCCTGGCCCACCTTGGGGATAATAGATGGGTTCACTGTGGAGGGAAACATCTGAGCTGGGATGCAGGGTTGATAGAATTTGGGGACTTGCATAAGAAAGTCATGTGATTAGGGGCAAATGAAGTCAGTTAATCATTCATAAGCCCCCCCCCCCACTGTTCTCTTAATTTGGGGTCCTGTGGGCCCCAACTCAGTCATATTTTTATTAACTGTGAGGACAGAGGAACCCTACTCTTCTTCCAATGCACCCTCTGGAGCAATGCTTATGTGGCCTGCCCTTGTGGTTTGGAGGCTATTTTTGGCCTGGATGATGCATAAATATGTTCTTGATTTGATTGTGACACAGAAATTATTTCTCATCAAAGTCCTTATTTCCGGCTTCCCTGAGGGTTTTATTTATTTACTTATATATTTATTTATTTGAGATAGGGTTTCTCTGTGTAGACCTGGCTGTCCTGGAACTCACACTGCAGACCAGGCTGGCCCTGAACTCACAGAGATTCATTAGCCTCTCTCTGCCCTCCAAGTGCTGGGATTAAAGGCATGCACCACCACTACCAGGATTTTTTTTTTTTTTTTTAATGTGGAGTTTTGTTATGCAGCCCTGACTGACTTCATGCTCACTCCCTCCTCTTGCCTTGGTCCTCTGTATTTTAGGATTACTGGTGTTGTGTCAACATGTCTAGCCTTCCCTGGGATTTTATAAGGAAGGCTCTGGGCTTTCAAACTGTACAGATTCCCTCACCATGCCCCGCTGTGTTCCTGCCATGTGACTCTTCCCTGGGAGCAAGTATCTGTTTTTATCAATGAATCTAGCTCAGGAACCAATTAGTTTATTGAGGTCACTTATGGGAACATTAGTGACTCAAAGATAGTCACATCACTAAAAAATCCCACTGTGGCATGGGTGATGGTTAGCGAGAATGTCATTCCTGAAACTCCCATCCCAATGGGTAGGCAGCTCCACTGGAGGGTCTTCTTCCCCTAATAACTTTTTACTATTTATATAAATAGCTGTAGGGACTGGAGAGATGGTTCAGAGGTTAAAAGCACTGGCTGCTCTTCCGAAGGTCCTGAGTTCAATTCCCAGCAGCCATGTGGTGGCTCAACCATCTGTAATGAGATCTGGCGCCCTCTTTTGGCATGTGGATATACATACAGACAGAACACTCCACATAATAAATAGGTAAATCTGATATTTAAAAAAAAAAAAAAAAAAAAAAAGCGAAAAGTAACTGTAGAGGGGCCTTGGCCTTGTGGATTTAGTGGCTTCCTGAACTTCCTGCTCCTCCAAGTGTCCTGTGTTTCAGGAGTCCTTCTCCCTTCTGGAGGAGAATGGATTTGGCCAGAGGAATAGTTAAAGAACAGTCGGCTAAGGAATATGAGTTGCTATTCTCCTTGGGGGCTCCTTAAGAACTGATAGTGGAATGAGATGTTTCCATGGAAACTAGTGAGGGGCCCCGGGGTGATGGCTCAGGTAGTGAAGTGTTTGTTATACGAACATAAGGGCCTGAGTTCAATCCCTAGAACGCATGTAGAAAGCTGGAGCACTGGCTGCTCTTCTGGAGGTACTGAGTTCAATTCCCAGCAACCACATGGTGGCTCACAACCATCTGTGAGGAGATCTGATGCCCTCTACTGGCAGCAGGTGTACATGCAGGCAGAAAACTGTATACATAATAAATGTATTTATTTATTTAGGCTTAGAATGGTAGAAAACAGTTGTAATTCCAGGCAGAGACAGACAGGTTGCTGGGGCACACTGGCCAGGCAGTCTAGCTAAATTGGCAAGCCGTAGGTTTTAGGGAGAGACCCTGTTTCAAAGAAAAGGGGGGAGGGCAGTGATGATACATGCCTTAATCCCAGCACTTGAAAGGCAGAGAGAGACTAATGAATCTCTGTGAGTTCGAAGCCAGCCTGGTCTACAGAGTGAGTTCCAGGACAGCTAGGGCTACACAGAGAAACCCTGTCTCAAAACAAACAAACTAATAAAATGAAACAAAAAGGGGGAAACAGTTCTTGAAGAACATATCTGAGGCTGTCTTTTGGCCTCCATATGCACACATCCATGTGTATATGTACACCTATACTCCAGCATTCACTGTGCATGCAAGGACATGCTTGCACACCTTTGCATGCACATATGCACACAGATGAGCAAACAATGCACCTATGCAAATACGAACATATGCACACTTGCATGTGTGTATGTATGCACACACTCAGACACACACACACACACACACACACACACACACACACACACAACCAGGGGGGAAAAACAGACTTTTACTTATTTAGTCCAAAAACCACCATTCCCTCCTCAGACTCCGTTAGATCCTTCCCCATTTCAGAGTCTGTAATTTTTGCTGATGGAGACCTGACTCAGTCTCCTGAAGTGGCTCACTGGGCTTTCCATTCCAGGAGGTCTTGTGCCAGCCTGGCAAGTGCTCTACATTTGCATCGGATTAGGGTCCCCAGGGCTCCAACTCTGAGCTTCCCGTAGAATGGAGGCAGAAGCGACTGTAATTACATCTCTCTCCAGCTCCCACCTCTCAGCCCTCTCTGGTCGGCTTGCATCATGTCTGTGTGAGCCACAAGGGAAAGAGGGGACAGAGAGAGAGCCAAGGATGAGCTGGGAGGGGAAGTGGAGGCGAAGGATACCTGGTAAGATCCAGGCTGCAAGGTTTCTGGATTTCCAGTCCTTCACAGCTGAGAACCTGAGGGAACCTGGGTCCCACATTTATTTTTATTTCGGTTTCTTGTGTGTGTGTGTGTGTGTGTGTGTGTGTGTGTGTGTGTGTGAGAGAGAGAGAGAGAGAGAGAGAGAGAGAGAGAAAGAGAGAGAGAGAGAGAGGTCAGAGGACAACTTTTTTGAGTTAGTTCTCTCCTTCCATCACGGGGTCCTGAGGAATGAAACTAGGCTTGGCGGCAGGCACCCCCGCAGAGTTATCTATCTCACCAGCCCTCCTGTTTCCTTCCTTCCTTCCTTCCTTCCTTCCTTCCTTCCTTCCTTCCTTCCTTCCTTCCTCCCTCCCTCCCTCCCTCCCTCCCTTCCTCCCTTCCTTCCTTCCTTCTTCTAATGTAGCCCTGGCTGGTCTGGAGTTCAGTCCAGTCCAAGCTCGCAGAGAACTCACGTGGACGCACTTGCTTCAGCGCCCTGAATGCTGGGATTATGGGTGGGGGCAAGGCTTTCCCTAAGCAAAGATCTAGCTTTGTGATCTCGGCTTGCCTCAAAGCCCCCAGCAAACCTCTTGTCTCCTCGACTTCTCTGATGCTGTGACTACAAATACATCATTATACATCCCCCCCTTTTTTTCATTTTATTCTTTTTTTCTTTCTTTCGGTTTTCCAAGACAGGGTTCTCTGTGTAGCCCTGGCTGTCCTGGAACTCACTCTGTAGACCAGGCTGGCCTCAATCTCACAGAGATCCTCCTGCCTCTGCCTCCCTGTGTTGAGATCAATGGCGTGTGCCACAGCTGAGCTTATTTATTCATTCATTCATTCATTCATTCATTCATTCATTCATTCATTCATTCATTCATTTTTAACCAGTTTCTCAGCCTAGCCTAAACTGGCCTCGAACTGAACTCAGAGCTACCCTTCTGCCTCCTCAGCCCGAAAATGCTAGGATTAGACTTGTAGACTCCACTAGGCTCTCATATCCCAGAGTCTTCCAGTCCTGTGGGAAAGGAAGCCTAGACCAGTGATTCTTAACCTGTGGGTCTCAACCCCTTGGAGGCCATTGGGAAACACAGCCATTTACATTACAATTCATAACAGAAGCAAAATTGCAGTTATGAAGTAGAAACAAGAAAAAAAAATAACTTTTATGGCTGGGGATCACCACACATGAAGAGCTCTACTGAAGGGTTGCAGCCCTGGGAATGCTGAGAGCTGCAGGTGTAGACTGTTGAGACACCGAGCCCTTCCAGACTGGAATCTGTGTGCTCTGGACCTTCTCCATGCACGGTGCAGATCTTGGAGAGACTATTGAAAAAGCTCTGGGGGTTGATGGGCGGGAGGGAAGCCAGGAGATGGGGGGCGAGGGTGGGGGGATGGGGGGCGAGGGTGGAGGGACAGAAACTGGGAGGAGCCAGAAACCCGAAGTGGAGGCAGGGAGGCTGAGCCTGGTCCTAGAGTCACCAGACACCAGAAGCACTGGATTAATTAATCTCATTAGCTTTACAACTCCTCATGGTCAGTGGTCACCCCTGCTTTTCCTGCCCCCGCCCCAACTGTGAGGTCAGCTTTGAGGACCAGGATCTAACTGGGGTCAGACTCAGGTCAAGAGGTGTGGGGAGGGGGCGTGGTGTATGCCTGAGGAAGTGCTGACTTCCTATCGGTCCCTTCCAGTCTCCCATTCTGGGGTTCTCACTGGCCATTCTCATCCGTTCTCTGTCCCTGCTTTCATTGTCTCTGGCTCGGGAGACCTGGGAGCCCAAAGCAAGGCTGAGCCAGGCAGGACAGCCTGGAAGGGTCTAGCAGCTTCTTGAAGCTGGGCTGGGACAGAGCCAGACAAGACAGGCCTAAGCAGCCTAACACCAGGGGCAGCTGGTGGGGCATATATATGCAATGCATGGGTTGAGTTGAGCACAAGCAAGCTCGGAGGGCCTGCACCAGGAAGCCTGAACCAAGGAGTCTGGATGGGTGGGCCCAGGACAAATGCAGACTGCAGCAGGAACCCATAACTCAGCCAAAGGCTCACACCATGTGGCCACACCTTCCTTGCATGGGGTCTTCTGAATCTATGTCCCTCCTGCCTTGGCACACAGTGATTGTTAGGTTTGCCTCGTGAATAACAGCTCCAGCAGGTTGAAGCAGGCAGAATAGAGTCTTATTTTACACAATACCCCATGGCTGGGACATTTGTCAAAGACCAGGGGAAGCCTTTTCCTAAGATCACACCATGAGCTGTGAGAAGTCAGGCTGGTGAAATGACTCTCTTTGTAGAAGGGCACTTGCTGCCCAGCCTGAGGACTTGAGTTAAATTCCAAGGACCCACATGGAGGAAGAAGAAAACCAACTCATAAGTTGTCCTCTGACTTCAGCATGCCTTGATTCATGAGGAAAAACATACCTAAGCTCAATAAATAAGGCATAAAAAATAACCTTTAATTCCAGCACTTGAGAGACGGGGGCAGGCAGATCTCTGGGAGTTCGAGGCCAGCCTGGTCTATAGAGTGAGTTCCAGGCCAGCCAGGGATGCACAGAGAAACCCTGTCTCAAAAAACCAAAGTAAACAAACCAAAACAACAACAGACATTGTGAGCTTTGACATGTTGATACATGTCTGCAAATATACTTAGGAACTGGCAGTACACACATCCTCACACATTTCAGAAACACTTGCCTGGGTTTGCTTCCCAGCACCCACATGGTGGCTTATTACTGTCTATAACTCCACTTCCAGGGGAATCCAACAATTTGCTTCTGACTTTGTTGGGTACCAGACAAGCATGTAGTCCACAGACATCCTTGTGAGCAGACAGTCGTACACATAAAATGAATAGATCAATTTTTTTGGACAAATTATATCTCTGTATATACCTGGTTATATCTAGGTACACCCAACTGGTCATATCTATGGCACACTCCACCTGTGAGTTCTACGTGCTTACTCTACACCCATCTCACAGAAAGCAGGCAGCTAAGAAGCAGGTCCAGGGAAGAGCTAGAGAAGACACCATAGAAGCTGTACAGCGTTTTACACACACACACACACACACACACACACACACACACACACACACACACACACACACCTTCATTTGCAGGTCCCACACGCTATGTTCCCAGCTCCTATCCTCCTTTCTCCGATACCCATTTCCCTCACCTCTGGGAATTGTGCTCTGAGTCAGTCCCCATTTTCTGTAGTGTCTGGCCTGTCCTTCCTCTTCTGAAGAACTCTGGGGTCCCTTGGGGAGGTTGACTCCTCTTGTCTGTGGTGGGTAGAAACCAATCTGGTGAGTCACCCTCCCAAGGCAGCTCCCACCACGGTGCTCTGTTCTTAGAAGCCATATGAAGGGTACAGATGGCCCACCCTTCGCACGCAGACATCTGGTACATAGAGCCATGGGTAATGTTGGCATAGATCCCAAGGTCCCGTTGTCCCCTCATCAGGAGAGAGCTAAGGCCACTGTTACCTGCTCTTTGTTCTCTGACTTTCTGAGACAGTCTTGTGTAGCCTAGGCTGGCCTGGGATGCTCTGTGATGCAGTTAAAGATAACCTTGAACTTTCCTGATCCCCTTTCTCACACCTCCTGCTAGGTGAACAGCACAGCACCCTGAGAGATCTACTTCTGACCCAGGATCAGGGCATCAGCACCTAAAACACAGGCTGGCATCTATTGGGGTATGACTCCTAGAAGTGTAAGTGGGGAAATCATGGTCTAGGAGGGTGCAGGGGCTTGTCTGAGGTCCCTAGGCACAGCAGCCAGGGGACTTCCAGAATGGTAAGTGATGGTGATGGGGACAGGAAATCAGCAGGAGAGAGCTCCGGGAAATGGAGATCCCACCTCCTCCTAGAAACTCCCCTGATGCCAAGACAGGACGCCAAGCCTGCCAGGCATCATCCTTCATTAATATGATATGACTTCCTGAGTTCACTCTGGTCTTCCTGGGAGTCCGAGGCTATGACCGGGACCACATGGCCCTCAGGCCCGCCCTCCCCATCTCCACCCCCCCCCCCAGAGCAGAGCTGTGTGGTCCTTTGGGGATCCCCAGACCGTCTGGAACTGGGGACCCATCCTGTCGGAAACTAGAGGTGCCAGCTGGGTGGCAGCTGGCCATGGGTGATAGGAAGATGTGGTCATGGGGGTGGGAACACAGAGGACAAGGCAACAGCTGCCTCAAGTCCAGCCCTGGTGTCAGGAACAGTCCTACCCCTGAACATGGAACATCTCTGAACAGGCCTTTTCCCTGCTACAAGACAGGCCCAGGGCAGGTGGGAGGCAGCCACGACTAACCACATACCTGGGAGGTTGGTGGGACCCTATATGGAAGAGGAAACAGAGTAAACCAACCTGCCGTTTCCTTGAGACCATCATGCATCAGGAACGTGGCCACATTGGTACAGAAATGAAAGTCACATGGATATGAAACCTCTTTACTAAAACTGTTTCCCAGAAAAACAAGGGTGTCACACCCGGGTGGGCAGGGCACAGAATTTTAATGCTAGTGCATTGGGGACCTAGGCGAGAGACTTTGAGAGTTTGAGGTCAGCCTGGGGTACATAGTGAGAACTTGCCTCCCACAAAACAGAACAGAGCTGGGTTTTCTGCCAAGCAGAAGACTGGAGTTGGATCCCCCAGGACCCACAATGGGAAAGAGTGAGAAAACTTGCAGGCTGTCCTCTGACTTCTACATGTGCACTGGGACACGAGTGCACACACACATAAGCAAATGCATGCACACATATACACATACATGCATCATTTTTTTTAAAGCTTAAGGTCATCTTGGTCACATAGAAAATTAGAGGCCAGCCTAGGCCACATGAGATCCTGTCTCAAAAAAAGCAGAACAACAAACAGCAGAAACATTTTTTTTTTTTTAAGTAACAAAAGGTTAAGAGGTGGTGCTGGTGTCGGTGCACATCTTTAATCACAGCACATGGGAGGCAGAGACAGGTGGACCTCTGTGGGTCCGAGACCAACCTGGTCTACAAAACCAGTTCTAGGACAACCAGGGCTACACAGAGAAACAGAAAGAAAAAAAAAATCCACAAAGGTGACCGGGAGTCTTCAAGGTCCCCTTTGGCCTTTGTCAACAGTAATACAATAGGAACTGCTGAGGAGTCAGTGAGAAGATCACATGACCACAGTTCTGACAGCTTGGTTGACACTGGCCTGAGGGAGCTGGTATGGGGGCGGCGTATGTTGAGGGAGACTGATCAGCAAGCAGCCTTGTGTGTGTGGGCTGAAGCCTGGGATGGCTATCCATGCCAAAGTGTTATTGTTCCAGGTCACTGCCCTCAACCCGTGGCCTGAGGCCTGGGAGCGCTGTGGTGAGAAGCAAGAGGTCAGCCTTTAATAGGGGGTCACCAAATGGTGGGTCTCCTGTAAACTGGAGACCGTGCATGGACTGTGTGTCCAGACACAGAACTCTGCGATCCTAAATTAGGGGCCTAGGAATGAAGTCTGGTCAGCCTGCCTCCTCCAACTCCTGGAAGGAGTGAATTGTGTCCAGGGACTAGGGCTCTCTGTGATGTCTGGAAAACACTACATCACGGAGGAATTTCCTGATCATTTCTCAATCCCAGGGCCAGGCCCTAACCCCAGGGCCTGAAGCCCAGAATAGCTCTCCCAGGCTACTCACAGACAGTTCAGGCCAGTCAAGCTGGAGAACCACTCAGTACTAGGGCTTGCCTGGCTCCTGGGGGGCTGGGGGGGGGCGGAGGGTGTGACTCTGAATCTGAGTGACAGGAGAGAGAGATGCTAGAGGGCGTGAAAAACAGCAGAGGCTGAGTGTGGGGTGGCTGCAGCAGGTGACTGTGCTGGGGACTGTGTGAGGAGGGGACAGAGGCAGAGGCAAGGGATGGATGCTCAGAGCAGGGGATGGGGTACAGGCCAGGGAAAGCAGGCAGGGAGCCCAAGGGGGCCTCTGGAGACCAGCACAGGGGGAGGAGGGCGGGGCGGAGAGGAAATGAAAAAAGCTGGGGCAGCGGGCAAGATGAGGAGGGAGGGCGGGTCCTCGGAGGGAGAAGCTGACAGAGACCTACACAGACCCACAGACAGGAGGCAGCGGAGGCAGAGGTGCAGAAAGCAGAAATGTGAAGGAGTGGGCAGAGGACAGTAGAGGGAGGGATTGGGGGCAGTGTACAAGGGGACAAGGAGAGAGACACCAGGAGAAGGAAGGACACCCCCCTGAGGATCTACCGACTGCTGTGACAACCCATCACGGCCAGCAGTGAATCTCTTGGTACCACAGCTCCCTCCTGCCACCGCTGGGAGATCTCTCATTGCGGTTGTCAGAGAGTGGCAGGGCATGGCAGATTCTTGCCGGAACCTCACCTACGTTCGAGACTCGGTAGGACCTGCCACCAGCACCCTGATGTTCGTGGCCGGTGTGGTGGGCAACGGGCTGGCACTGGGCATCCTGGGTGCGAGACGGAAATCACACCCATCGGCCTTTGCAGTGCTGGTCACTGGGCTGGCGGTAACAGATCTTCTGGGCACGTGTTTCTTGAGCCCTGCGGTGTTCGTGGCCTACGCTCGAAACAGCTCCTTGCTGGGCCTGGCCCACGGTGGGTCGGCGTTGTGTGACACTTTTGCCTTCGCCATGACTTTCTTTGGCCTGGCCTCCACGCTCATTCTTTTTGCCATGGCTGTGGAGCGATGCCTGGCACTCAGTCATCCCTACCTGTATGCCCAGCTGGATGGGCCACGCTGTGCCCGCTTGGCCCTGCCTGCTATCTATGCTTTCTGTTGTCTCTTCTGCTCACTGCCCCTGCTGGGCCTAGGTGAGCATCAGCAATACTGTCCCGGGAGCTGGTGCTTCATCCGTATGCATTCCACCCAGCCTGGTGGTTGTGCCTTCTCTCTGGCCTATGCCAGTCTCATGGCCCTGCTGGTGACCTCCATCTTCTTTTGCAATGGTTCCGTCACGCTCAGCCTCTGCCACATGTATCGCCAGCAGAGACACAATCAAGGCTCTCTGGTACCAACCTCTCGGGCCCGAGAGGATGAAGTTGACCACCTGATTCTGCTGGCCCTCATGACAGGCATCATGGCTGTGTGCTCCCTGCCTCTCATGGTGAGTGTCTCTTGGCTCTGAGGTGTGTTTGGGGTGGGGGGGGGAGTGGAGAAGGGTAGCGCCCAGCTCTGCTCTTCATCCGTCATGCCCATTTGGCAGATGTGGAAACTGAGGCTCAAAAGGGTGAGAGTGGCTTTGTGTACCATCCAACAACTCCTTACCACCTTAAGAAGTCTCTCCACTTTCTTTTGCTCCAATAGATGACCCTCAGCCCTTACTTGCCTCCTGTCCCCTCTCAGCCCCACTGCCCAATCAAACACACCATTGTGGTGATAACAGGATCCACACAATTCATGAGCGCTTGCTTTCTCGGCTGACTCAATGCTTCATGGCTTCCAAATGCCTCTTCAGATACATTTCAAATTGACCTTACACAATCATTTCAGAAGCACCGGTCAGGAAATGACACCAAGGTCCTGTCTTTGTCACCCTCCTTTACAGAAGGATGATGGTGGGTGTTGCCCAAGATCAACAGATCCATTTTGGCTCTTTTGTATAACCATATAACTAAAAGCCCCCACCTCCTGAGCCCAGACCCCATCCTGCCTTCCCCACCTTTTCAACCTGCTTCCCATAGGGAGGGGACTCTGTACTGTCCTTCCCCTATATAGCAGCTCTATGCTGGGTCTCAGAGATAGAGATGGATTTGGGGTGTTTAAACCTTTTGAGAGATAACAGTGACTGCCAAACCCATCCCCCAAGGGTAGCTCCACATGAGGTTTTGGAAGCCTCAGAGAGCTTAGGCATCTGTGGGGGTTGGAGGAGGTTGCCTTAGCTACAGAGGGTGGGTCTGGTAGACCGATACCCTTTGCCCTAGCTCCATTCCTAGCTGTTTCCTGGGGGCTTTTCTGTCCTCTGGCTTCCTGGATGCGTGCACATGTTAGCAACTCAGTCTACATCTTTCTTCACCTTATCTCATTTCCTTCCCCTCCAAACCTGCCACAACCCCTCATTCCTGTGGGCAAGAAGTGGGAGGTGGGGTATAAGGATGGGGGAGGACAAATCCATGATGCATCTGCCCTGCCCCTCAGATCCGAGGCTTCACCCAGGCCATTGCCCCGGACGGCAGTGAGATGGCAGACCTCATCGCTTTCCGCTTCAATGCCTTCAACCCCATCCTGGATCCCTGGGTCTTCATCCTTTTCCGAAAGGCTGTCTTTCAGCGCCTCAAGCTTTGGTTATGTTGTTTGTGTGCCCGTTCTGTCCACGAGGACTTACAGACACCCCTTTCCCGGCCTGCATCGGGGAGAAGAGACCCATTGGCTCCTACCACTCTCCAGGCTAAGGAAGGGAACTGGGTGCCCCTGACATCCTGGGGTGCTGGTCAGGTGGCACCATTGACTGCTGTGCCTCTATCTGGTGACGATAGTTGCCCTGTGGGAAAGCCATCCAAAAGAGAGGCCATGGTTGCTTGCTCCCTCTGCTGACATCTAAGCTGGTCCTGCATGCCATCCTGGGCTTCATGTTGCAGGACCAGAAGCCAGAAGATCAGGGACTCAACCGATGTTGGTGGGTGCCACATATTTGACCCCCAAAATCTGGGAGTGTCTGCTGCTGTTTTTCTACTTTGGGATGGTGGCTACAGGCCTTGGGAAGAGGGTGAGGGATGCCAGGGGCATGTTCTGTGGCTCTTGAGAAGGACTCTCTCAAAATAACCAGGGCCTGGCCAGGCTGCTCTGGCCCTGGGCTCCCCCATCTATCTCACTGTCTAAATATTTAGGGAGCAGAAAATTTCCCAGCAGCTTCTGTGGACTCTAGTCTGCTGGGGTCAGAGTATCTGCTCTCCACTTCCACCAAGGGGGGTCCTGGTTGCCCACCCAAGGTTCCCAGGGGACATACAGCTATGCTCTGTCCCAAGCCATTTCTGCATCCTCTCTCAGAAATGTTCCTGCCCTCCCTCCCTTCCCATCTCCTATCTGACTTGAGGGTCCTGAATCCCAAAAGGAAGTGGGAAGAGATTACTGCTGCACTATATGTGACATTATTAGACATATGTCTGGCACAGAAATGGCCCGAGGAACGCCACAGCTTGGGAGAATTGTGCTATGGGAACTTTGGGAGAGGGACAAGCCAGAGATGGTGCTGATGCATGTCCCAAGCCTGTCTCCCCATCCTGGAACCAACAACTGCCTCCTGTGAGAACTGGACCTCGCCTCCTCGTCCTCAGGACCATCACTCATTCATTCAACCAACTCCTGTGGGACCCTGAAGTTAGACAGGCGTTGACTCTTCAGGGCCCCCAAGCAAAGAAGCCAGGGTGCTTGGGAATGGCTGCCGTGAAGGGAAGTGAGTCAGCTGGAGGGCTGGGCTAGGAGAAGGGTAAACAGAAAAGCTCCTCATTGCTGCCCTGGTTCCCATTTCTCAGCTACCCTCCCACTCTATCTGCTTGGCAGCATGTTAACCAGGCCTTTCCAGAGGGGGTTGAACCGAGGCCCAGAGAGGGCGATCTCCCAGGCTGGATCACACGTGAAAATGCGGAGCAGTCTGTATTTATTGTTTACTCACGGCCTCTCTGAACCTCAGTTTCCTTAGGGGTGCTATAAGGATTGCATGACACCCCCCCCCAAAGAGCAACTTAGCAGGGGACCTGGAAGGAAGTTGTCAGTATTGTTTTATGGGCAAGAACAATTTAGAAAACAAAGAAAGATTTGCTTTGGCTCCCCCTCCAGTAAATATATTTCAGATTATATTCAGGACAAGCAAAGAATATCAAGAGAAGTGAAACAGACAGAGGAAAACTGGCTATGGAGGTGCATGTCTGCAATCCCAGCATGCCTATGCTCAAGCAGCAGGATCACAGTTCAAGGTCATTCTCAGGTACCGAACGAATAGAGCATTCAAGGTCAGCCCGGGGTATTTGAGACTCCATCTCCAAAACCAAATAACAACAGATAAAATCATAAAACAAGCAAGATAGAGCATGCCTTTAATCCCAGCCCTCAGGAGGCAGAGGCAGGCAGATCTCTGAGTTCAAGGCCAGTCTGGTCTACAGAGTGAGTTCCAGGACAGCCAGGGTTGTTACACAGAAAAAGCCTGTCTTGAAAAACCAAAACCAAGCAAATGAACAAACAAAATCTGAGGGCCCAGTATAAAGGAGCTGGAAGGTACAGTATGTCCATGGTTGCTGACAGTGTAAATGACCCGGAAACCACTGAATCTATAAGTGGCTGTGAATGGTAAATGGTTAAAATGGTAATTTTTATTTACGGGTATCTTAACACAATAAAAATGTAATACTGAAAAATAATGAAGACTTCTAGAAACTTTCATGTTATTTTCTCTCTCTCTCTCTCTCTCTCTCTCTCTCTCTCTCTCTCTGTGTGTGTGTGTGTGTGTGTGTGTGTGTGTGTGTCAAATGTGTTTGTGTATCTTTGCATGTCTAGAAGCAGAAGAGGACACTGGGTTCCTTGGGGCTGGAGTTACAGGTGCTTTGGGACATCCAGCTTGTTTTGTGGGTGCTGGGATCTGGACCTCATGACTGTACCACCAGAGCCTTTACTCACTGAACCATCATCTCAGAGGACTTTAAAAATTCTTAGAGTCTCAGAGAGCCCAGGCTAGCCCTGAACTTGCCATGCTGCAGAGGATAACTTTGGATTCCTGATCCTTCTACCTCCCTAGGCTGAAATTACAGATTTAGGTCACTATGCCTAGCTTCATATCAATCCCAGCAGAATAATAGTATATTAGTTGAAGTTATTAATAAAAAGTCAGCTGGCCGGGTGGTGGCGATGCACGCCTTTAATCCCAGCACTTGGGAGGCAGAGGCAGATGGATCTCTGTGCATTTGAGCCAGCCTGGTCTACAGAGTGAATTCCAGGATAGTCAGGGCAGTTACACAAAGAAACCGTCTTGAAAAAAAAAAAACCAAAATAAATAAAAAAGGTCAGCTGGGTATGGGAGGTTACATCTGTGGCCTCGGTGCTGAAAAGGTTGAGGCTAATCTGAATTAGATGGGAAGGCACTGTCTCAAGACAAAGGAGCAGAGTGAGGTGGTGAACACTTGTCATTTCTGCTTTGGAAGTAGAGGCAGGAGGTCAGGAGGTCCAGGTCTATCCCCAGCAATGGCGAGTGTAAGGCCAGCTCTGGCTTAAAAAAAAATGTGGTTCAGTGGTCATTGATTGCCTAGTTGGGGCCCTGGGCTCCACACTCAATCTTCAGGACCGGGGTGGAGGTGGGGACTTTCCTGCTCGGGGGTGGAGCGTGCATTTCATAAGTGTGAGCCTGGGGTGCCAACTCCTAGCAATCTCAAAACAGAAAAAAGAACATACTTCGCCTCCTCCTTCACCTCTTTCTGATGTCCTTTCAGTTCCATGATGGCAGCCGACCAGAACATACCTATGTCTACTCTCTCACCCATCTTGGCTTGTCCTTTGTGATGCTGGGGACTAGCCAGTGACAGACCCAACCCTGATTCTGCCCTCCTTGAGCCGGATGTCCCCTGGGGAAGACAGCCCTCTGTGTTCAAGTGGGCAGGGCTCATGAGGGGCATAGGGACCGCGTCAAGGGCGTTTTAGAGGCCCTGACTGCACTGGGCTAAGGATTTAGGAAGCAATCCAGACAAGTAGCAGGGAGTGTTCTGTTGTTTTAAGTTCTGACTTTGAGGTTCAATGCCTCACTGGTTTCTCGGGCTTCTCATGTGTTACTAATTCCTCAGACTTTCCCTTGAGCCTGCTGTGAGCAGGAGGCTACTCAGTGTCTGATGGAGCCAAAAAGGGCACAGCCTTGGCGCTGTTTTGCTCACAGTCCAGTGGAATGACAATTGCATAATCACGTGTGTTACATGAAATTACAAGTTGTGCTGTAGACAGATAGAACATGAGACATGGATGTGTGGGGAAAATCCCAGGCACTTGCTGGGGTAGGTCTGTCACTCGTCCATGCGTGTGTGCAGTATCCTTTGGTCAGTTCACCCAGAGAGCCCTCTCACTGTCTCCCACTCAGGATGACCCCTCTTCCTAATCAACCGCTTCCTACTTCCTCATCTTTTGACTTTATTAACTATAAAACGTCTCTATCCATTTCTTTACATTTATTTTATTTGCTTGCGTGTGTACTGGGTCAGTGCCGGGGATGGAACTTAGGCTTCAGGCTTGGTGGCATCTTTATCTGCTGAACCATCTCACAGCCCATTCATGTTTTTTTTTTTTTTTTTCTTAGCACTGGACTGACACCAGCACATAAACTGGGCTGTGACCCTTTCACTTCTTCACTTGGAAGGCTGAGGCAGGATTGCCTGCAGTTGGAGGATAGCCTAGATTACTTAGTAAGAACCTGTCTCAAGTAAATCAAAGGCAGGCAGGGATGTATGTGTCTCAGTTGGTAAAGTTGCTCAAAGCCCTGGGTTCCAGGGCTGGAGTGATGGCTCAGCGGTTAAGAGCACTGACTGATCTTCCAGAGGACCAGGGTTCAATTCCCAGTACCCACATGCAGCTCACGCCTGCCTGTAACTGACACCCTCACACAGACATACATCTAGGCAAAATGCCGATGCACATAAAGTAAGAATAAATTATTTCAAAAAATTCTGGGTTCCATCAACATATGAAGGTATATGGTGTAGGTTTGTAATCCCAGCACTCAAGGTGGAAGCAGGAGGGTCAGAAGTTCAAGGTCATCCTCAGTTGTACAGGGAATTCCAGGACAAACCAAACCAAACTAAAGAGGGGGAAAAAAGTAGCCTTTAATCCCAGCATCCTGAGACAGAGTCAGAGACAGGTGATACATGACAGGTACCATGACAGCCAGGAATATACAGCAAAACCCTGTCTCAAAAAGCCAATGAATTTTTTTTTAAAAGTAACACAGCCCGAGTTCTGGGGGCATGGCCCAGAGGGAGGTGGCTAGCTTCCCATGCTCAGGACCATGGGTTCCACCCCCAGCACAGAAAAGCAAAGTTGAACAGGATGCAAAGGTGGCTGTGACCCATTGGGATGTCCCAGAACCTATGGAGGTCCTGAGAGCAAAAGGTTAGGATTTTCTAGGAGCATGATGGATGGAGAGGAGGCTGTGAAGGCAAACACTATTAAGTTCCTAGCATTTTATGGTTATGGCTATAGTGTAAAGAGAACACACACACCAGGAACGTCAGGAGCCAAACTGAGTGGCCAGTTTGCTGAGAAAGGAGGTCAGAGAGTGATCTCTATGAACATGTGCTTCACCTAGAAAGCCAGCCACGCCACCTATCTCCCAACCGCACTGAACAGCTGTTGGCTGTGGCTGAGGGCTTCCTAACTAAATTATAATAAACGGTTAAACTACACAACACTAATATACACCAGTCCCAAGGCTCTGAGCAGCTGGCCTCTGTCCTCATGCGCCATCTGCTGGTCATACTGAGAATGACACTTAGAAGTGCTTGGTCTCAGCCGCTTCAAGAGCTGCCCCTCAAACTCTCTGGGGCGTGGGGGGGCCGTGCCTGGCACCTCCTTGACTCCTATCTCAGGC
Source organism: Phyllotis vaccarum (assembly GCA_033318265.1). Classification (NCBI taxonomy): domain Eukaryota; kingdom Metazoa; phylum Chordata; class Mammalia; order Rodentia; family Cricetidae; genus Phyllotis; species Phyllotis vaccarum. Next base: position 14,073,677 of record JARWLC010000018.1, read on the forward strand.
CAGGTTGGGCTAGATCTGGGAGCCTGACCTGGACATGACTCCCCCCAAGTGCTTCTTTGGTCTTGAGCGGCAGCCGCCAGCCCTCACTGTTCACCCTGGGGCTGTTAGAAGCCGAGTATGGTGCATGTCTTCAGTCTGTAAAAGGTTAGAAAAAGGCGGTGTGATGCTTATTTAATAACGTGGTCTGTGAGTGATAAGTCTTCCCAAATGCTGGTGAAGGTTCAGTGGGGGTGTGTGGGGCGGGGTACGCTGTGGTTAAGTGTTTGGCATCTAGAAACCCATTGAGTAGGAGAAGGGGAAAAGATTCTGCACCACTGCTTCCAAGTGGGAGGCTTACTGGCTCGGCTTCCTGTCTGGAAGAAACAAAACAGTCTCCAGCTCCTAAACTAAAGCATGCCCACGAGCAGGATGGGCCACGTGACCTGGGTGGGGATTAGAATACATGGTGGAACAATCCGGAGGTTATTTTTAGTATTGCAGAACTTATTTTCCATGTTGGTAAACTGAGGCCCAAGCGGCCTCATCTATGTTGTAGGAGTGGAGGTGTGTGCGTGCTGTCCTGCAAGAGCCCACATTGTTCTCCATCTTGCTTTGAAGTGGGTCTCCCAGCACACTCTCCACTGTCTATCCCATCTCTCTATCAGAATGCTGGGGTGCCACAGCATGTGTGCCCCGGCATTTGGCTTTTTCCGTGGCTTCAGGGGACTGAACTTGGGCCATCAGGCTTTTATCTGCTGAGCCATCTCTTTGGACTCCAAAGAAGTAGCCTCTTTCTAAAGCCCAGCCCTTGAAATCGGGGCGGGGGGGGGGGGGAGAGCTGGGGGGGGGTCTGCAGCTGGGAGCTCTCCCGTGTGCATTCATGTACATCCCCTCTGCTGCCTCCAGTGGACTGGGAGGCCTTTCTTCACAGCCTCATGAAGTACAGGAAGTCAGTGAGCAGCTGTGCTGTGCAAGGGATTGGGGATTTTGAGACTGGGTCTCTCTTGAACTCAGGGTGATCTGTCTGCCCTGGGGGTGAGTCACGACTGCTCAAGTCCAACCCTGTCTGCCACACTCTGGCTATGATACATGCTGTCTATGCTACCAGAATTCGACTGGGTGCCATACCCAGAAGGCCATCAGTGAGGCCCACCAAGGAAGGACCTGTCACCCTCTGCTCTTCCCAACCTGGTCTCCAGTCACAGGGTTCCCATAGTTCCCTTTGGCTCTAGTATCCTTCCTTCATGTTGGCTCAGGTGCCTCTGGGAACTCTCCTGATGGGCCAGTCTTTGCCTCATACACAGACCCAACTGCCGGGCCAGGGTAGTAACCTTGCCCTTCGTGACCTGTCCACAGAGAAAGGCTGGGGACAGATGGAAGAGCGCAGACAGGTAGTCACTGTATTTTATTGGAAAACATTGATATATATTTTTCTTCACAGCTTGAACTGAACACAATATTGCCCGGTTTAAGAAAAAAAAAAAAAGAAAGAAAAAAAAGAAAAAAACAAACAAAACAAAAAACAAAACCCGAAACATTCTGCAAAGTCCACAGCCTCACGCCTACCTGCCTTTACGCTCAGCTCTTGGCTGGGTCTCCTGATGTGCCCCGTCCCTCCCTCCCTCAAGGCTGGTGCCAAGGGTTGGAGAGTCTCAAAGCTGGGCAGGTCCCAGCAAAAGCAACGTCATCACCCTGGGGGGCCAGATGAGAACAGAGAAAGGAAAAGGAACCCAGACTCAACTGCCCACATTGACTGACATATGTCCCAGAGGCTAGAGGCAGAAGCAAGGGTGCGGATCATGCTCTCCGCTGGGGAATGGGGCAGGCAGGACAAGGGCAGAGGCGGGCAGAAAGCGATGCCAAGTCACCACGGAGGGGCAGGTGCCCACTGCGTGCTCTGCGCGGCGGCCCACTGAAGTGTTTATTGCAGGTTGGTTCTTGTGAGCGTGGTGGGGCTCATCTCCCCTCTCCCCACCCTTTAGCTGGCCCGGCATGTTTGAGACAAAATCAAAGTTGTAAGGGGCATAAAGGGGAAGAAAAAAGTTCACCAGCACATTACACAGCGACCATCCCCCACATCATTCTTGGACCAGCCCTGGACTGGGCAGGTGGCTGGGGGCGCCATGGGGGAGCGGCATGGGATGTTAGCACCAGGTATTTACAGAACAGCGTGAGATCACTGGAGGGATGAGGGCAAGTGTGATCGGCAGCATGGCCAATGACAGCCCCCCTGCCCAGCCTGACCTCAGAAAGCCAGCCAGATGTTTTCAGAACAGCGCCAGCAAGACCCGAGTGCTGTCCGCTCTGTCCGTCCCCCCTCCAGTAGTGAAAGCACGTTAGCTTCCGAGGCCTTCCTGCCCCTTCCCACCCTCCCACCTCCCACCCCATGTCCTGGGTCACATCCAGTCACTGCCACACTTTGACTCTCAGTCCTGGAACACCCCCTCTTGGCACCCCGCCCCACAGGCTGCTGGGTTTGCACACAGAATCACAGGGCTGGGGTACATGCGACAGTGGTAGAGGACATGCTCCTCCACTTGGCAAAGGCCTGGCTCCCTCCTCACTGGGCAGGGACAGGACTCGGTGGCCACCCCAGCACCCAAAGAAGGGCAAACAGAAGGAACAAACCAAAAACGGAGGAGAGCCGTCCGGGCTGGAGGAGGAGGCAGAGGCTCCCCAGGGCAATGAGGTTCACCTCATGAATGCATCAGGCCTGGAAAATGGGAATGGAAGGGGAGAGGCCAAAGGAAGCGATGAGGAGCATGAAGGACAACCAGGAGGAAGGGGAAAGAGCAGTCATGCAGCTTGGGACAAATCTTTTGTTGCTTTATCAGATTCTCAGTCAATTGATTGGTGTTTGCTAGAACCGGGTACGCAGGGGAGTGTTGAGGAGGAGCGCGGAAGAGATCAGGAGAACGGGCATGGCCAGCTGCCCGGGCCTTCACTTCGCAGTCATCATCTGTACAAACTCTGCCAAGAGACACAGAGTTGAGTCCGTCACAAGCTGAGCTCTGCCGTCCTCCCAGCTCCAGGGACAGGGAGCACCGGCCCAACACAGCTCACCTTCATAATTGACCTGGCCGTCTCCATCAATGTCAGCCTCTCGGATCATCTCATCCACTTCCTCATCCGTCAGCTTCTCCCCCAGGTTCGTCATGACGTGGCGCAGCTCGGCGGCACTGATATAGCCATTCCCATCCTGGGGCGCAGAGACAAAGGCTTGTCACTCGGGTTCCCCTGCTTGGAGAGCTGTAGTGGGCAGGGATTGTCAACCGCTTCCCCCACATACTAGGTGAAGGGCTTCTCCAAGGGCGGAGGGGGCTCGGCTCTGCTCTTTGGCTTTGAGCACGACTGCTTACCTTGTCGAAGACGCGGAAGGCCTCTCGGATCTCCTCCTCACTGTCTGTGTCCTTCATCTTTCTGGCCATCATGGTCAGGAACTCTGGGAAGTCAATGGTCCCATTGCCTGGAAGAGGGGAGGAAGGCAGATGTTACCTAGAGCCCTGCAGGAGAGATGACCGTGAGCAGTCAGGGGAGGCTCACCGTCAGCGTCCACCTCATTGATCATGTCCTGCAGCTCGGCCTCAGTAGGGTTCTGCCCCAGCGATCTCATCACAGTCCCCAGCTCCTTGGTGGTGATGGTGCCATCTCCATCCTTGTCGAAGAGGGAGAAGGCTTCCTTGAACTCTGGGGAAGGAAGGGAATGTGCCAGGAGTCAAGAGGTTACAGAGTCACCTATTTCTAGGTGGAGGAGCAAGTGTCAAGGTCTGGGGTCGGTCACGCTCCCCTCAGGACAAGCTCTTATCTCCACAGCCCATCTAGCCAAGTGATCTGGCCTGACCTGGCCCTCTGAGAGCTCTCCATTCCTTTGAGGTCCCTGGCTTTGGCCTCTCTCTCAAATGATGCACTGGACCAAAGTGATGGAGTGGATAAGAAGCCAGACGATTCTCCGTCTCAAGTTTACTAGCCAAGGTCACCTGGCAGGAGGGGAAGGGGAGGCCGTGGAGGGCCAGCCTCAAAAGGAAACGTGGCATCGAGTTCCTTCTGTTGGGCACTGGCAGCCTAGTCCCCAGCCTGGGGTGCTACTGGCTTCCAAAGGAGTCAAGCCTGTGGGGGTGGTGACGTGTGGGGGTGGTCCGCAGCGGGGCTTGGCTGATGGGTGGTGGTGTGTGGGGCTAAGGGGACGGCTGCCAATCCCATAGGACTAAGAGTGTGGTACTGAGTGGGAGGGCCACAGCTGGGGCTGCATCAGGAGAGGGGAGAGAAGCATGTGGCTCCTGCCCTCCCACTGGGCCCTCTTTGGCACCCAGAGCTCCCCACCCCCAAACCCTCTGAGAACAGATGCCTGGCAGCCTGTTCTCAAGAGGGTGTGGGCCGGGGGAGGGGGTGGCAGAGAGGAGTGGTGGACATTTTGCTAATGGGTTTAGGGTGAAAAGTGAGGTGTGTGCTTGTGTTACAGGAGGGCCAGGCTGGGATGGCAGGTGTGGTGGGAGGGACACGCGCTGCTGGGCAGCTGTGATCTGAGCTTCTGAGCTTCCGGGCTCTGGGGAAATAGTCCACGTTTCCTTGGGGATGGTGTCATCTCCCTGTGCTGAGGCCTGACTGCTGGGGGTGGTGGTGGGGGGACAGGCAGTAAAGAGTGGGTCATGTGACTCATGAGCTCATGACCAATAAACAACAATTTCATCTTCCGGCTTTCCTTGGTGGGTCTCTACTTGCCCAGGGCCAAAGTATGACACTGAGGAAGGAGGTCTTCTTCTAACACCCTGGTCACGGAGTCAGCAAAGCTGGGAGCAGAGACCTTTTGTCTTACTTTGGCCTCTGGTCAGCTTTGCAGCAAACAGTGCTTAGGAGATATCCCAGGAATTGCCCCAGGCTGTGAAGGGGCAGAAACACAGAAATATAGTTCATGCCTCCATAGGTCCTGCAACTGGTCTTCCTGGGGCTTGGCTTGGGGGTAGAGCCACAAAAATAAAAAACATGGGGTCTAGGGATTTTTGTTTAGCTTATAGGAGGTACACGATACATGAAGAATTTATGGGGTGCCTACTATGCTCCAGGCATTGAAAATATGGGAGCAACCAACGAAACCAAGTCCTGTACTCTAGAAATGGATTCCTGGTGCCAGGCAACAACAGGAGAAGAAAATGGGAACATCTGTGGCCATCAGACAGGCCTGTAGCACATAGGCAGGGCGTGATGGAGAGAAAGGAATGGCCTGCTTGAGGTTGGAGCCAGGGCAGCTAAGCTCTATCAGAGGGCAGGCAGCTGCCCAAAGACAGGGCTAGGAGAGGAAAGAGGAAGCAATGAGCAAGTGGAACCAGCATCTTCTGGGTAGAGCAGGAAGGCCAGCCTATAGCAAAGGAGGTAGGGGTGTACCTCCTTGGCCTAGCTGGATGGGTCCTGCAGGAAAGGTTCATCTCAAGGCCCCAGTGAGCTGTGACAGGAGAGGAAACACACAGCCTCCCCTGCTTCCTGACCGAGGGCTACGGCGGGGCCATGGAGTAGGTGTGGCACTGCAACATAAGCTCTTCTGCACACACACACAAATTCTAGCTGCAGGCCTTGTATGACATGATGCGGGCACACATTTCATCAGATGCAAGGCAAGCTGGATTTGGAGAGTGGCACACTCACCTGCAATCTGTTCTTCGGTCAGCTGGTCAGCCTGGAAAAGGAGGGAAGGAGAGTAAAGCACTGGGCTACCCACCCACCCTGGATGTGGCCTCTTGCCCCTGCCCAGCCTCCTTTGCTGAGGCCAGTTTCATAAGGTACACCTGCTGGGTCTGGGGAGTCAGGGCCTGGGATCGTCAGGACCCACAAATCAGGTACTAGGGTGGGCTGTAAATACAGGCAGGCTGAGGAAGCACCCAGCCCCAGGAGCAGGCTTGCTCCAACCCTAACCTGGATGTGGGGCATTGAGTGCTAAGGTTTTACTTCATGAGCCCCAGAGGCTGAGGCAAGAAGCAGCTGCCCCAGAGGCCTCATCAAATGCTTTAGAAGGCTCCAAAGCAAAACAGGCCAGACCTCGGATAGAGTGGAGGGAAGCTGTCTCCGGCTATCTTTCCTAGTTTTTCTGTCACTATTTGGAGGTACCAGGCCCAGGCAGCAAGGCCATAAGTGGCAACATCTCTTTTAACTAGTGTCTCCAAGTTGCTCCAGGGCCTAAAAGAACTCTGGTCAGGAGAGACCGCTCTATCCCATCACGTGCAGGGTAGGAACAGGGTACCGTTTTGTTCTTACTTCTGGGCAAGTGACAGGGAGGGACTGCAGCAGGCAGCCATGGTGGCAAAGGACTGAAGTCGGCATGGGCTTCAGCACTGCAGCTTTTAACCCTTTTCAGCCTCGGCTGCTTGAGGCCTGGCCAGCCGTGGCAGACAGCCCCTGCTGCATCTAGGTTATATGGAGGAGTCAAAGTGTTCAACTCCTCCTTCATGGAGCCCTGGTAATTTGGGCTGTGGAAGTCGTAGAGAAGGAAATGAGGGCTGGATCCCAACTTTGAACAGTTTTTTGGTGTGTGAATCCTGTGGAAGAATCTCCACCATCCCTGGGCCACTGTAGTCCCATGAGGGCAAGGCATACCGCAGCAGGGTCCTGGCCTGAACTTGGCAGGCCCCAGAAACGGAAGTGAATTACAGCAGGCATGCACCACATGCACCATTCTAAGGCTCTGTGGCTTCTAGCAGAGGCCATAAACCATTGCCTATCTAACCCTTGAGCCAGTCTTTAAAAACCATAGCCCCTCCTCCCATATTCATAAATGATGCACATCAGGGGAGACATGAAGTACTGGAGGAAAATCAAAGGGAAAATGCCCGTGGAGAGGGGTGAGGAGATAGTAAAGGCCAAAAGGGTAGCCCACAGCATAGCTATCAAAATGACTCAGAGTGGTGGGCTTCCTAACCCTGACCCGTGGCCCAGTCAAGGAGTGCCCTCCTGAACTTGAGGGTGAGCGAAAGCACCCAGGCCCACCCCTTGGTTCTGACACCTGAGGACACTGCCACTGGTGCTCCCAGAAAGTGAGAAGAGAATGGGCTTCTGGTTACCAAGGCCAGCCAGTGCTGGGGGAGGGAAGAGGAAGCACAGGGGCGGGGGGGGGGGGGGGACGTCAGGGAGGACCGCCATGGAGCCCATCTGCTTTTCATTCTCTTTCATGGGCCTAGTACAGGAAAGGCAGCCCGCTGGGGGCCCTTCCCATCACAGAGCTTCTGCAAGAACCTCTGGTCTCGTCCCCTTCTAGTGTCACCAAGGCGGTTGCAGAATGGCCAAGGATGGCTCTGAGGCCGCTAGGTGCCATTTCTCCCCAAAGAGCTGGAAGCTGCAGAGGAGGCACTGTCACGGTTGCTGCAAATAGGCGTGGCTCTGGCTCTGTGGAGGGCCTGTCAGACACCCTGCCTGACATCCAGGGGCCCTTTCCCCTGCTCCTTCAAGGAAAGGCCACAGATCTCAAGCAGGGCCATTGGCCTGGAAAACTGATGGCCTAAGAAGTAAGACTGACTATTGCTGGAGGCCCTTCCTAGCCCAGATCGTTAGCTTTCACCATAGTCTCCCCAACCTTCATCTCAGCTCCAGAGAGAGGCTGCACAAGAAAAGAGGCAGGGAGGGAAAACTGTCTTGCCCCAGCCCCCAGCAAGTGCCAGAAAGCAGTGTTAAATGAGATCAGAAACCAAGGCCAGGGCCCCTCACCCGGGAGGAGGAGGAGCCACAGAGCTCAGGCCAAAGTCCAAGGCCAGTTACCAGGGACTCTTCCTTCCCATACCTTGCTGATTACAAATAGAAAGAGAAAAACGAAAAACTGGGACCCTCCTCTGGAGGTGGGGAGTGGGGGCTCCTGACCACTGCCTACGCTGCGGGGCCCCATTACCAGGGTTCTGCTGGGGGGGGGGTGGGGGGGATGGGGTGGTGGCAAGAGGAGTCCTCAGGTCTGTGTCAGCAGTATGAGATCTGATACATGGTGGCGGCTGCTTGTCCTCCCCGGCTTTGCCAGGGAGGGTGGTGCACACGGTTCCCAGGCTGAGCCTGGGGGGGCTGGGGGTGTTGTGGGTGGCAGGACCAGGGGAGAAGTAGTCTGCTGTTTTGCCTCTAGAAGCTCTAGCTGTGGGGAGCTGGAGAAGAGGCATTTAAAAAGTAAGTGTCCCTTGGAGGTCTTCTCTGGGGGCGCTGCAGCCCCCACCCCGAGGGGATGGGACTAGGCGTCTGTCACTGACACCACATGTACTGTATTGCACTGTCATTTGGCACAGTGAGGAGAAGCAGGTGCATAGAGCTGGAGGAGAAAGGCAGTTCTCCTGGCTTAGAGGGGACGAGGGGCTAGGCTTCCTGGCTTAAGCATGATAGCTCATCTGATGCACCCCAAACTTTGACCCTACTCCCATCTCATGCAGTTTCAGTGCGCAATAGGGACCCGAACGAACAACTCCGCCCACTTGCTCCTGCTGCCATGGTGCCTTCAGCCTGGCCTAGCCCCATTCTTCCTAGAGAAAAGGAAAAACCATTCCTTCCGATCTTCTGAAGCAGCCCACTACCAACACAGACAGATCATCAGCTTTTGTGTGTCGCGACCTTTCCCTGGAGACACCCACCTCTAAACCTAGGCCTACCTCGGTTGCCATTCATTGTCTTCATCACTCCTCCGGAAGCCTGTCCAATCTCACCCCCACCACCCAAACTCAAGCCCTCCCCCATCCCTCACCTTGGAAACCCCGTTTTTCACCGACCCAAACAAAACACGCCTCATCAACCCTCCCTTCAATCTCTCAGTGCTACAGCCTTAACCTCAATCATTCCTATCCCCCCGCCCCAATCAAGTTCTCCACAGGGCTCCCTGGTTCCCCCACTCCCCCAATCTCATCCTTACCCCTTTAAAAACATTTCTAAGACCCCAATCTTCCTCAAGTTCCCCTCTGGATCCCCGCAGGTTCCAAGAGCATCTTCTAGCCTCTGCAGCCACCCACCTCGGGCTCCTCCTTACCTCAGCCTACACCTGACCCTCTTCCTCCTCCTCCTCCTCCTCCTCCTCCTCCTCCTCCTCAGCAATGCTTGTCCTTGGAGACCCCTCCCCCATCGGGGTCTAGTATGCAGAAGAGACCCTGGATCCCATCTCCATCTACCTTTCCTTTGCAGAACACCCTCTAGAAACCGATGGGTCCCCTCTCCCACTCAGGTTCTGCTACCCACGGCCACTCCTCTAGGAACAACCGCCTGCATTCTCCCAGGAACCAAAGACTTCATAGCCGGCGTTTCCTATTTTCTCCTCCTGGGGTCGGGGTAAGGATGTGATCCTGAGACCAATTGTCCCCGTGATAGATCAGAACGCTGCTTTGGGGCGAGGGTGAGAGAGGGGGAGGGTCCCCGGTGTTCTCAATCTGAAGCCTCAAATTGTCTATTTGGGGGTCCCACCAATTCAACCCGGTGATAAAGTAGCTTCCAGAAGCCCTAAAGGGCCCGCTTTGGGAGATCCCAAGGGGCCCAGCCTCTGCCTCCTAAGGTTCGCTCTGCGTCTCAGGGGTCCCTTCCCGATCTCGGCCGCCTCACTCACCATGGCGAGGCACCAGGTATCCGGGGCTCGGAGATCGAGGTTACTCTGGCGGCGGCAGCAGCTGCAGCAGCTCGAGCTCCGCCGCGCGTCCGCGCCTCCACACTCTTTGCCCGCAGCGCGCGCCGCCGCAGCCGCCGCCGCCCGCCCCAACGGTCCTTCAACCGCAGCCGCGCGCGCCCCGCCTCGCCCCGCCCCGCCCCAGCCGGCCCGCGCGCTCCCGTGGCACTGCGGCTTCCTCCGGATCCCTCCGCGCCAAAAAAAAAAAAAAAAAAAAAAGACCGCGCGGGCTTTGCCCCTTTGACAGAGCCCCGGGAATGTGCCGCCGGGCGCGCGCGCGCGCTCCCCGCCGCGAGGACTACTTTCGGTCTCCGCGCTCTCCGCCTCTTCTGTATCGGGCTCGGCTTTCCTCTTCGGCGGAGGGGCACCGGTTGGCGGAGAGTGACGCGTCCCTCTGTAAGCCTCGCTGCTATTGGGCCCGCCTCGTGGCGGAAATGAGAACGCAGCTCCGATTGGTCCGATCTTCCCTGCAATGCGTCAAAGTGGGGCGAGCCACTGCGCTGTGTAGGGGGGGGTGGACAGCACGAGCAGCGTGGCTCTATGGAGCCGCGCGGCGTCAAGAAGCAAAGACGGGACCGGTAATGGGTGTTAGGGACGCAAATATGTTGTCTCTGCGGCTTGGAAATGCAAAAGGGCTGGAGAAAGACGCCGAAGGACTTTCTTCTCTCTCCCCTTGAGCAGAAACAAGGTGGTTTAATCCAAAACCTTGGAGGTCTGGGAGCCTTGACTGGCTCGGCTCTTCTTAGTGGCCGGGTCTTCTAGGTTCCGTCCCTCTCCTGAAGGTTCCATCCTCTACTCATAAACCCTATGCTGGGATGACTCAGCGGGTGAAGGCGCTTGCCGTCAAGCGCGATGTTCTGAGTTCGATCCCGGGGACTCACGTGGTGGAAGGGAAAACTGACTCCCCAACGAGTCATTGTCCTCTGACCTCCATATGCACGCTTTATAAATGTAAACAAACAAATACGAATTTAAAAGATGCACTAAAGCAATATGTAGTAATCTCCACTCGACTCTTAGTCCTCTCAGAATCTGAGACAATCTCAGATGCGCCTTCTTTTCATTCATTCATTTATTATTATTGGGTAAAGTTGTATGCAGAGATTTAGTGTTTGACTGAGCTGGAGATACCATGCTTCTAAGTCACTCTCTGGTCCTCTAGACACTGTGAGTCACTTTTTATTCTAGAATTCAAGACATGGAACGAAAAATAGCTGATAAACCAGTAGCTGAGACTATTGTACTGAATAGCACACTATATAGTACTGTATACTAACTACTGTACATGTTTAGAATAGGAGCTGGCACCTCTCTCTCTGGGACAGGGTTTCTCTGTATAGCCCTGGAACTCACTCTGTAGATCAGGTTGGCCTTGAACTCAGGGATCCGCTTGCCTCCCAAGTTCTGCAATAAGAGGTATGTGGCCCCATCGCTCGGCAAGAGTTGACATTCTCTTGTGCATCACCTTCTCACCGCTGGGACTGACTGAGAGACAGATGTGTTAATCCAGCGAGGCTAATCATGATGCCCCATCAAGAACAGGAACGTAGCCTGAACCAATGGGAATACGCCCCTGGATTTTTGGCTCTGAAGCTTCTGGGGCCAGAAAATTTCCTTTTGAGGGAGGGGGAGGCTGTGGGAGAATACATTATTTCTGTAGATGCTGCCCGTGGCTGTCTCCCAAATCTGCTCTCATCTTAGGAAAGAAAATGTGTCTAGAGCAGACGGGAATAAAACTGACAAATAGAGCAGAGGCAGCGAGGAGGAAGGGATCTTGTTGAAAATGACCTAAACTGCATCCTGCAATGCAAGAATTACTACACAATGACAGTGTTCTCAACACGTAAGTCGCGACCCATATCAAATATATACATTACAATTCATAGCAGTATTAACATTACAGTTATGACGTAGTAAGGAAAAGAATGTTATGGCTGGGGATCACCACAACACGAGCTTGTATTAAAGGGGTACAGCATTAGGAAGGTTGAGAACCACTGACATCATGCTAAAATGTGTCCTCCTCCTGGGCTGGAGAGGTGGCTCAGCCATTAAACACTAGGCTCACAACCAAAAAAAAAAAAAAAAAAAAAAAAAAAAGTGTCCCCGCCCACTTTTTTGGAGTCAGGATATCTTAGATTGGTTTCTATTGTGATAGAAGCCACATTCAAAAGTAGCTTGAGGAGGGAATCGTTTATTTAGCTTACACGGTTTTTCTCGAAGAGAAGTCAAAGCCGTAACTCAGGGCAAAAACCTGGAGGCAAGAACTGATGTAGAGGCCACGGAGGAACCCTGCCTCCTGGCTTGTCTCTTATGGCTTTCTCAGCCTGCCTTCTTATACCTTCCAGGAGCACCTGCCCAGGGGTGGCACCTAGCTTGACCCCTCCCACATAGATCACCAGTCAAGAAGATTCCCCAAATGCTTTCCCCCAAGCCAGTCTGATGGGGGAATTTTCTCAATGAGGTTCCCTTCTCTCAGATGATTCCAGCTGTGTCAAGTTAACATAAAAACTAGCCAGCACCCAGGGTCTTACTTTGTAGTCTGGGCTAGTCTTGACCCTCCGGCTTCAGCAATGTTGAGATTGAAACCATATTGGCTGCCTTGGACCTAGCTCTATATAATGCGTCTTTTTCTGTCCCGCAAGCCAGCTCCCAGTGACATGGAGAGTTTTTATTAATTATGAAAGCTCTGCCTATAGCTTAGGCTTATCCTAACGAGCTCTTAAGACTTAAATTAACGCATTTACATTAGTCTATGTTCGACTCCATGTCTCCTGGGTGTCCTGGGAGCCTAGCTTCCCCCTTCTTTCTCTCTTCAGAAATCTCACCTATGCTTCTTGCCTAGCTGTTGGACATTGGGCTTTTCATTACACCAATAACAGAAATATATCTTCACACAGTGTACAAATATTCCACAGACAGCTCTGTAGACCAGGCTGGCCTTGAACTCACAGAGATCCTGAGGGATGGATTAAAGGGTTAAAGGTGTGAGCCACCACCTCCTGGATATAAACTCAGGACCTCCTGCATGCCAGGCAAACGCTCTACCAAGGCAGTCAAGTTCCAGTTCTAAGTCTTGAGAACAGCTCTGAGCTCTGAGCTGCTTTAGAAGATGTGAGGGATCCCAGCAGCAGCATACGTGTTCTCCTCTCATGTTCAGGTCTTCCCATCTTCTAGAATAATTGCTGTTTTTGCTAGGTGCATTGCCAACCAGAGTAAAAACATTTCCCAAGTGACCTGCCAGTAAGGTGTGGCTCCTGGACTGAATTCTACTAAAGTATGCAAGTGGAAATTATATGTTCAGTTTCTGGCCTATACCTTTATCGGGGGTGTGATAGGCTTTTTGTTTGGTTTGGGGGTTCCCCCCTCCCCCTCCTCCTTTTCTTCCTCCTCCTTCTTTTGGGACAGGGTTAGCCCTGACTGTCCTAGAACTCACTCTGTAGAACACCAGGCTGGCCTGAAACTCAAAATTCTACCTGCCTCTGACCCCTGAGTCCTGGGGTTAAAGGTATTCACCTTCCAGCTTCTGTTTGGTTTTGAAACAGGAGGATTGAAAATCTGAGGCGGGGCTGGAGGGAGGGCTCAGAGGTTACCAGAGGTCCTGAATTCAATTCCCAGAAACCTCATGGTGGCTCACAACCATCTGTCATGAGATCTGGCGCCCTCTTCTGGCGTACACGCACACATGCAGACAGAACACTGTATACATGATAAATAAACAAATAAATAAATCTTTAAAAAGAAAGAAAGAAAATTTGAGACCATCTGGGTTATATAGCAAAACCTTGTGCCCAAGAAAAGTTCACAACATTCGTGCCCAATACTTGAGGAGGCCAGAAGAGGGCTTTGGATCCCCCAGGATATTTGTGAGCTGCCATGTGGTTGTTGGAATTTGAACCCAGGTCCTCAAGAAGAGCAACCAATAGTCTTAATCCCTGAGCCATCTCACCAGTTCTAAAGGGAAGTTTCTTTAAGCAAATGCCACAGCAGATTCTTTCTTTCTTTAGAAGGTTTATTTCTTCCTGTGTGTGTGTGTGTGTGTGTGTGTGTGTGTGTGTGTGTGTGTGTGTGTGTGTGTGTGTGCAGTGAGTACCTGGGCTTCACCTGGAGTAAAGACCCCAGAGGGTGTCACTTGCCCACTGTCACTTAGTCAATTTTTTTGAGACAAGGCGTCTCCCTGAACCTGAGAGACCTGTTTATTTGTTAAGATTTATATATCACATATAGTGTTCTGCCTGCATATATATCTCCATGCCATAAGAGGGCGCCAGATCTCCATTATAGATGGTTGTGAGCCACCATGTGGTTTCTGGGAATTGAACTCAGGACCTCTGGAAGAACGGCCAGTGTTCTTAAACCCTGGGCCATCTCTCCAGCCCCACATCTTCAAATCTTGCTATTGTGTTTTATTATAATAATTTTTAATTATATAATAATTAATAATATAATTAATTTTTGTTTTTAATAATTTCTTTTTATTTTATGTATATGCATTAGTATTTTGGCTGTGTGTATGTCTGTATGAGGGTGCCAGAAACCTTGGAACCAGAGAAATCTAGGACAGGTGTGAGCTGCCATGTGGGTCCTGGGAATTGAACCCAGGTCCTCTGGAAGAGCAGCCAGTGCTCTTAACTACTGAATTTTCTCTCCAGCCACTGTTTGTTTTTGACAGGGTCTCATCCTGGCCTTAAACTTGTGTCAACGATTGGCTTGAATTTCTGATCATGTCTCTACCCCCCAAATGCTGGGATCACATCTAGTTTATATGGTACAAGGGTGAACCCTAGAAGTGAACCAAGGTATGCCCTCAGGCCCTATCTCTTTTTTGTAATTACAGCCTTCTTAGAGGGTATGATGAAGCATCTCATGTGGTTTGTGTTTGATTTTCCTAATAAGCAATGGTATTGGCCACACTTTGTGTGTGGCTTAACTATTCATTGTCCGTGGGCTTTGGAGAAGGTTGATTCCAATTTCTTGTTTATTTTTAAATCAGGCTGTCTTCTTACTGCTGACTTGTATTCTTCAAATATGCCAGGCATGGTGGCACTTCCCTTTGATCCCAGTGCTTGGGAAGCATAGGCAGGTAGGTCTCTGAGTTCAAGGCCAACCTGGTCTACATAGTGAGTTTGAGGCCAGACAGGACTGCATACTTGAGATCTTGTCTCAGAAAACAAAACAAAGGGGGCTGGAGAGATGGCTCAGAGGTTAAGAGCACTGTCTACTCTTCCAGAGGTCCTGGGTTTAATTCTCAGCACCCAGGGGATCTGACACCTTCACACCAGTGACACAAAATAAATGTAAATATGTTATTAAAATATATAAAATTTTCTTATTTTAATTTGTATGTGTATTACTGTGTGTATATGACATTTGTGTTCTGATGCCAAAGGCATCGAATGCCCTTCAGCTGGAGTTACAGAGGGTTGTAAGTCACCTGATGTGGGTCCTCTGCAGAAAGAGAAAATGCTCTTAACCACTGTGCCATCCATTTCTCCAGCCCCCAGTATGTTCACTTTGCTAGTTTTGACACAAGGGCCTGGCTTGAATTCACAGAGACACTCTAGCCTCTGCCTGTCAAGTATCTCACAATATATACTTGATAGAACGCCGCAATTAGATATATGCAAATTAGATATGTGATAATTACTCATAGCCCAGGCTGTCCTATAACTCACAGCAATCCTCCTGCCTCAGTATAATCCCAAGTGCTGAGATGAAAGGTGGGGCTCACTCTTAGCTCACTGTCCCTTTCTAACTAAACTGTGTTAGAGAGAGCAGAAGTTTCTAGCAAGTTCCAAGCCTTGCTGATTGTATGATCTTTGGTGGTTTCATGGGTATCCCTGAACCCCAGGCTCTCTCTCTGTATTGCAATATTTTTTTCTTCCAAAAATTATCAAGAGGATTTAGTGGAATTGTGTTTTTGGAGCATAGGACATAACAGCTCAGGATGTGATTTACGACAGTCTTAGGTGTCTGGCTATTTAATGTCTCCTTGCCAATAGATTTGTCTTCTGTGACCCCTGTAAGGTATATGTGCAACCTTTTGAATCTGTCTACATATTCCTCTGCATTGAAGTACTCTCTGAGAGAGAGCTGGCTTCTTGTTATTTTGCTTAAAATCTGTATCTTGTTTGTTTTTATTTACTTTCCTATTTTATCCTGTATGGGTGTTTTGCCTGGATATATGGCTGTGCACAAGGTGATATGCCTGGTGCCCTCAGAGACCAGAAGAAGGCATCAGATCTCCTGAGACCGGAGTTACAGGTAGCTATGAGCCACCATGTGGGAACTGGGATTTGAACCTAGATCCTCTGGGAGGACTGCCAGTGCTAAGCCATCTCAACAGCCCTGAGACCTGGGTTTAAATATGAAAATTAGCACTCCTTTGCTTCCTGGATATGTGATTTCAGGCAGAAGACTTTACCTCTCTTTTTAGGGACTGCAGTGGAGAACCCGGAGGGCACACGCCATGCTGAGTCCAAAAGGTGTCCTGAAGTTCACTCTTATGCCACCAGAGGTCGCTCTAGTGAAGATTCTCTCCTAACCCGTAGCTAACAGGGTTGATGGAACCCTGACCCTCAACCGGAGCAAAGGCACAGATAGGCATTGGATTCTGTTCTCTTTGCGGGATAATATAGCAAATGATCCTCTTCTGACTTGGTGAGAGAAAAATCTACATGTACGAAATCCCTTTAACAGTAATGGTTATCACCATGGCCACAGAGGAAGGCAGACAGCCAATCATTTTCTTATTCAGGGGGGCGATTTGCCTCAGGGTGTAAGTAACATTTTATGCTAGAACTTTAGAAGTTCCTTTAACTATATTTCCAAGAACTGTCTTTATTTCATATTTTTCAGATGCTGGGAATTGAACCCAGAACCTAGTACAAGCACCCCACCACCAGGCCGTGTATCTCCAGTACTTTCCTTTATTTACATTTTTTGACTGTGTTTTGAGACAGGGTTTCTCTGTGTAGCCCAGGATGTCCTGGAGCTCTCTCTGTAGACCAGGCTGGCCTCAAACTTAGAGACCTGCTTACCTTTGCCTCCTGAGTGCTTGGATTAAAGGTGTGCTCCACCACTGCCTGGATGACTTATTTTTTTTTAATAAGCAGTTTTGTTTTTGAATCTCTATCTATTATCTGTGTATCTTTGTATGTATGTCTATCTATGTATCTGTCTTCTCTCTCTCCCTCTTTCTCCTCTCTCTCTCTCTCTCTCTCTCTCTCTCTCTCTCTCTCTCTCTCTCTCTCTCTGTGTGTGTGTGTGTGTGTGTGTGTGTGTGTGTGTGTGTGTGTGTGTGTACGTGCCATAGCAAATATGTAGAAGTCAGAGGACAACTTTCTGGAGTCAGGTTCTTTCCTCCCACAGTGGGTTCTAATTTATGGCGTCAGATTTGTCCAGAAGTTCCCTTACTCACGGAGCCACCTAGGGTGTTCCCTCCCTTTTTTGAGACAGGGTCTATCTACATAACCCTGGCTGTCCTGAAACTCATTCTGTAGACCAGGCTGGCCTTAAACTCACAGAGATCTGCCGGCCTTTGCCTCAAGGGTACTGGGATTAAAGGCAGGGACCACATGTCCAACTTCATTTTTAGTTTTAAGGCTGCATCCTCGTAAGCGGTTCGGGCCGACCATGAATTCACTGCATATGTAGGTCAGGCGGGCCTCGTATTCCAATCCTCCGTCCTCAATATCCTGAGTGGCTGAATCCAACCATACACTTCAATATCCCCTATTGTCCACCAGGTGGCGCTACGGGCAAATTTATGATCATCTTCCTGCCTCCCAAGGTTTAGGTCCCTGGGGGTGGGGGCTCCTAAGCCTTTTTAAATGTACTTTGGAATGATAACGTCAATATATATATATATATATATATATATATATATATATATATATACATATATATATAGCAAACAGGGTGAGCTTTCAGGAATCAGATCAAATTACAAGAAGAATCTGGCTGTATCACCCATTTTCCGGAGCTGTTCTGAGACTGGGGAGAGTCCAGTGGACAGCCAGTAAGACCTGAGGACGTTTTACAACAGGGAGTATTTGTAACTGGAGGTTCATGCTGAGGTACCTGCAGCCCCATATGTCCCCTGTCGAGAGCTGCAGATAGCTAGTTACCCAAATGAACTAGGAGATCAAGCTGGGCAAGGTATCTCATACTTCTCTTGCAGAGGCAGGAGAATCACGTGATTTTGAGGTCAACCAGGGATATATAGTGAGTTCTAGCAAAGCCTGAGCTACAGAAGGAGACTCTGTGAACAACCAAAACTAAGTGAAACAAATGAATGGCGTAAAGACAAATACTTGTTAATTGTTACTTCTTGTTATTGTTGGGTTTTGTTTTGTTTTGTTTTGTTTTTTTGGTAGGACTGGGGGATGAAATCCAGGATCCAGGATGTATGCTAGGCAGGGGCTCTACCACTGAGCCACACCCCAGCCCCTCACTGGGGAATTCTAGGCAGGGGCTCTATCACTGAGCCACACCCCAGCCCCTCACTGGGGGATTCTAGGCAGGGGCTCTACCACTGAGCCATACTCCAGCCCCTCACTGGGGGATTCTAGGCAGGGGCTCTACCACTGAGCCACACCCCAGCCCCTCACTAGGGGATTCTAGGCAGGGGCTCTATCTTAAGCAGGGGCTCTACTGCTGAATATATATATAGATATGAGTGTAAAAAGATGTCAGGAAGTTGGTAATTGCTGATTGCAGCCAAGCCTGACTACCTGAGTTTGAGCCCTAGAATCTGTGACGGCAAGGAGAGAACCAACTTCTGAAAAAAGAAACTGTCCTCTCTCCTGCTCTCTCTCTGTCTCTCTCTTCTCTCTCTTACACTTTTAAAGAGGGAGTTGGTCGCCTTTGTAGCACGTACACTCATTGTATTCTACTATGGACCACCAGATGGCGCTACGCATTTGGCAGCCATCACTAGGATTTAAATCTACGCCACACCAATTTTTTTGCTTTGGCTAATTTATGTAAGACAAGGATCTCTGTTTTCTTGTTAAAATCTAAATCTCGAAGAGCATTGCACGTTCATTTCCTCATTTTCAGGGAAGGAGAAAAACAACCGTTTTCTGATTTCATAGAAAAACACTCATATATTTATTTTTTTCAAAACAGAGGTGAGGGTTAAAAAAAAAATCACCGTGTCACCATAGCAACAGATAATAAGGGAGGCAACCAATCAGCAATCGGGCTTCTTTGGGGGATTCTTTTTGTTCGGAGCTGGCAACAGTCTCTAAGAGAATCTCAGAATCTTTTGTTCAAATTATCCTGTCAAGGACAGACTTACATGAACAGTCTTTAGGCTGATTTCAGAATGCAAAATGGTACCCTTCCCCCAACACCCGCACACCTCTTTTACCTCGCTTTCGTTTTTTATTTCGTTCATTTGTTTGTTACCTTCTCAGACAAGGTCTCAGGTAGCCCTGGCTGGCCTCGAACTCCCGACCCTCCTATTTCCACTTCCAGAGCGCTGAAACCACAGGTGTGAACCAATACACCTGGCTTCATGTGTTGCTGGCGATCACACTCAGGGTTTCGTCATGCTAGGCAGGTATCCCACCAACAAAGCTACACCTCGGTCCTTGGTTTTGTTCGATTCGCTAAATAGTGTTAATCTTAGGGTTTGCCTCACTTCCTGGTTTCCAGAAAGGTTTTTGTTTGCTGTTGTTTTAAGACAGGGTTTCTCTGTGTAGCTCTGGCTGTCTGGAACTCACTGTGTAGATCAGGCTGGTCTCAGAGATCTGCCTGTTTCTGCCTTCTTAGTGCTAGGATTAAAGGCATGCACCCGGCTCAATTCTTTATTGTGTTAACAGTAGCAGGTCCAGCATCTGAAGTGTGACCTCCAGGCGCCCATAGTGGCACTGACTCCTCCAGATGTCCTGGGTGCTGTGTGTTCTCTCTGCAGGTAGAATCTGGGGTGACTAAATCTCTGATAAGCCAGTCCTTGTGTTTGAGTAAAATATTAGATATAACTGCCCACCCCTCTTTCATGATATTTTCTGAGCCTTAGGTGTAGGGCTTGTGTTGCAGATGGACCAATGGAGGTTGAATACCCCATGGTCATCTGTTCTTTGCATTATAACAGTGGTGGGCTGCTGTAACAATCTCTGTCATACCAGGCTGGAACTTTGAGATTGTGTGTATGACAGAACACGATCCCTTTTGTACATGACAGGAAAGCTGGGCGAATGAGTTCTCAACATCACAGCTAAACAAGACCTGAGCACTGACATCCATTGATGTGCAATTTGAGTAGAGGAAATTTATGAGACTCCTGTGCCCGAAAGAAGACTACAGACAATTAATGACCATTGACTGTGGGAAAGAATCAGTCTTCCCCAGGGATGAACCCCTAATTGATTATCCAATACAAGCAGCCAGTCCTAAAAAGCATAGACACATGAGCAATAATAAATGAACTTAGTGCTGAAAGCTGCTTTAGGGCTGGGCGGTGGTGATGCATGCCTTTAATCCCAGCACTTGGGAGACAGAGGCAGGTGGATCTCTGTGAGTTCAAGACCAGCCTGGTCTGCAAAGCAAGTTCCAGGACAGGCTCCAAAGCTACACAGAGGAGCCCTATCTCAAAAAATGGAATTAGAAATAAACAAAGTCAGAGCTGAAACCAGTGACGTCTTCATCCAGAGTCCATCCTGGGGCCGAGCCCACGGTCCTTGAAAGCGTGTGTTTGTCCTACTCGAACTGTGATTGGGAATGTGCCTGCAGGATGATTTTGCTCCAGGGGCAGTGAGAACATGTTCCCTATTGACAAGAGACCTTAGGGGCTCAACAGTCACAAAGCCTCAAGGTCTATGACAAATGATGTCGCCAAGCCCCAGAACATTAGAGTATTCTTTTCCTGTCCCTCCGGAGCCTCCCACCCTGTCCTCCTCCGATGCTCCAGAGCTTGGACAATGCCTTGGGTTACAAATTTCACAAACCCCTTATTTTTTTTGTTCAAAGTCCGTTTTGGCCTTTGATGTTTTAAAAATCACATCTTATTTACTTACTGTGTATATGAGAAAGCAGGTGCCACACGGCCCACGGAGAGGTCCGAGGGCGGCTTGAAGGAGTCAGTCAGTGTTCTTCATCTGTTTTGTGGGGCCTGAGAATCAAACTCAGGTTGTCAGGCTTAGTGACAAGCAACTTGTTCCGCCCCACAGAGCCATCGGTCCTTGACCCCTAACCGATTCTTTAGAGACAGTCTCACCAGGCACTGTAGTCCAGGCTGGCCTTGAATTCATGACCAGCCTGCCTCATCTTCCTGAATGTTGAAATTATAGGTTTAAGACATCCTCCCTCCATCCCTCCCTTCTTAGTCCTACAACCCATTCCTCGCAGAATGCCATAGTCCTTGTCTTCTGGGGGTCACAGATATGTAATACCAGAGCAGAGCCCTTTACCTTTACATTCATTTATTTTATGTATATGAGTATTTTGCCTGCACCACACTTGTGTCTTATGCCCACAGAGGCCAGAAGAGGGTTTCAGGTTCCCTGGACTTGGAGCTACAGATGGTTGTGAGCTTCCACATGGGTGCTGAGGACTGGATGCAGGTCCTCTGGAAGAACAACCAGTGTTATCAGCTACTGACCCATTTCTGCAGTATCCTATTAATAACTTTGCTTTATTTTTTTTAAAGATTTATTTATGTATTTATTATTTATGAGGTGTTCTGTTTGCATATATGCCAGCATGCCAGAAGAGGGCGCCAGATCTCGTTACAGGTGGTTGTGAGCCACCAAATGTGTGCTGGGAATTGAACTCAGCACCTCTGGAAGAGCAATCAGTGTTCTTAACCACTGAGCCGTCGTCTCTCCAACCCTCCTCCTCCTCTTCCTCCTTCTCTGCCTTCTTATTCTTATTATTTTGAGACACAGTTTCACGTAGGCCAGGCTAGCCTCAAACTGGATAGGTAGCTGAAGATGGCCTTGAACTTCTGACCCTCCTTTACTTACAAGTAATGAGATTTCCAGGTGCTGGTTTGTGTGGTCCTGGGTATAGAACCCAGGGCTTTGTGTAAGCTGGTAGGTACTCTACTGACTGAATCATGGCTCCAGCCCTGAGCAGGACACGGTAGTCTAGAAAGACATAAGGAAAAGAATTCAGGGTTTACTAGACAGGATAAAAAGTGTGTGGTTCCTCCGTGTGCACTGGATAGCCACAGAAAGGCTTAGAGAGAAGCAGGGTTATGTTTGTAATGGATGGACAGAAGGAATGGAGACTGAGCCTGGAGCTGGACCTGAGGCAGCTGCAGAAGGTTCAAACCAAGGAGACATGAAAAGGGAAGAGGCATTTTCCTGGAGCAGAATGGAGGGGAAAGGGAGAGAAAAGGGGACACAGAGCAGGGTCTCTCTTCAATTGCCCATCTTCCCACTGGCTTCTATGGTCTAGAACAGGTGGTCACACCCTCAGGGTGGAAGACCTCCCTCTGCCTACCTAGGAAGCACCAGGTTGACCCAAGAAAAAAATGCCTAGGCATGGTATAACCAGCAGGGGGCACCAGAGAATCCAGTTAAAGACAGATTAGCATGTAGCTGGGGCTAGCCCTGAACTTGATATTTCACCTCCACCTCCCTAGAGTTGGGAATACAGCTGTGCACCCCCTGCCCAGAACTACTCTATCTACATACATCTAAACATTAAACGTATTATTACATGTTCTCTGATTACCTCTTCCCAGGTTTAGGACCCTTAAAGTTTAAAATTACATTTATCTGTTTATTGTATGTGTGGGGGACATGGTTCATAGATCAGAGAACAAATTTCTGAAGCCAGCTCTCTCTCTCTCTCTCTCTCTCTCTCTCTCTCTCTCTCTCTCTCTCTCTCTCTCTCTCTCTCTCTCTCTCTCTCTCTCTCTCTCTCTCTCTTATCATGTGGGATCCAGGGTTCGAACTCAGATCATGAGGTTTGGTCACAAGTGTTTTTACCCACTGAACTATATCCACCAGCCCAGCCTTTAGCTCTTTTTTTGTTTATTTGTTTTTGCTTTTTAAGACAGGGGTTTTACTGTGTAGCCCTGGCTATCCTGGAACTCACTCTGTAGACCAGGCTAACCTCGAACTCACAGAGATCTGCCTGCCTCTGCCTCCCGAGTACCCGAACACTGCTGCCGCCACCGCCACCACCACCACCTGGCTCCTTTGTTTTTTTAAGATTTATTTTAAGTGTATGAGTGTTTTGTCTACATGCATATGTATGCACCACATTTGTGTCTAGTGTCAGAAGCTGTGGGAACCCTTGGAACTGGAGTTATGAATGGTTATGAGAAACGATGTAGGTGCTGGAGGTGGAACCCAGGTTCTCAGCAAAAGCAGCAAGTCCCCTTAACTGCTGAATCCTTTCTTCAGCCTCACCCCAGCACCTTAGTAAGTACATTTTATAGATGCAGAGAGGCTGGGAGGCTTGCACTACTCCGGGTCACAGAATTACATCCCTCTGAAATCTGAACCCAGACAACCTAGCTTGAACTCAAGCCTAGTTTGTGTGACTCCGTTGAGACTTGAACACTCCCAACTTCCTGACTCTATCTCCCCTCCACCTCCTCAGCCCAGGCAGGGGCAAGTGACAGAAGGACCAGATGTCCAAAGGAGTAACATCCTAGACATTTCTTCACCAAAGGAGCCATGAGGCAGAAGAATGGGCCAGTTGAACTCAGCCCTGGACGCAAAATCAAGAGGGAGATGTGGCTGTTGATGTCTAAAGCCTAAATGTTCCTTCTGTAGCAATAACTTTTATTCAAAGCTCATTCCTGGCTTCCAGTTTGTTGCAACGGAAACCAAATTCCTTGTCACCAGCCCAGGTCACGGGGCCCCATTGCTCACCGTGCATTCATACCATTAGGTATTACATATGGCTCTGGAACTTGGCGGTCTACTCCCGTGTTGTTATCCCCTGTGAGGTCTTTCCCATCCTCTTGAGCAGATTTGCCTGGTTGGATATTGAATCCTTGTTGTATAGGTTTCTGACCCACCTGCCGCTGCTTAGCCCCTCAAAAATAACTCAGATGCTTATATTAATTACATGCTGTTCGGTCTATGGCTCAGGCTTGTTGCTAGCTAGCTCCCACATCTTAACCCATTTCTATTCATCTATCTTGCCACGTGGCCCATGGCTTGCCTATTTCTTTACATATTGCTTCATGGGTGACTGGATCGCATCTCTCTCTGACTCCGCCCTCCTTCCCCTATATCTTTGGATTTCCCACCTGCTTCTAAGATGCTTTGTCACAGGCCAAAACAGTCTTAAAAAGACATCTCACATTAAACCCCAGTCTCAGCCTTCCCACACTGGAATTACAAGCTGGAGTCATCAAATTTGATCTCCTTCCTTCCTTCCTTCCTTCCTTCCTTCCTTCCTTCCTTCCTTCCTTCCTTCCTTCCTTCCTCCCTCCCTCCCTCCCTCCCTCCCTCCCTCCCTCCCTTCCTTTCTTCTTTAGCTAAAATGTTTTAAAATGTTTATTACATTTATTTTTATCTTTTCTTTTCTTTTTTTTTTAAGACAGGTTTTCTCTGTGCATCTTTGGCTATCCTAAAACTCACTCTGTAGAGAACGCTGGCCTTGAACTAACAGTCCGCTGGATGAGCATCTAGAGATTTGAACCACAGACCCATTTCTCAAGCCCCCAGCTCCTGCTCCTAGTTTTCTTTTGTTAACAAAAGGCTGAATTATTTCAACATATTCATTTCATCGGTTTTGTTTGTTTAGGGGCTGAAGAAATCGTCACAGTTCAGGGAAGGTGCCACGGTTGCAGAGCATCCATGCTGATTCTCAGCACCCACACTGGACGTCTCACAGTTGCCTGTAATTCAAGCTCCAAAGGCCTTTGATGCCTTTGCACACACAATTTAAAATAAAAAACTTTTTTTGTTGTTGTTTTGGTCTTTCAAGACAGGGTATTTTGGTGTAGCCCTAGCTACCTTGAAACTCACTCTGTAGATAAGGCTGGCCTTGAGCTCAGAGATCTCCCTGCCTCTGCCTCGGGAGTGCTGGGATTAAAGGTGCACACTGCCGCTGCCTGGCAAAAACCCCAAACATTTAAAATAATAATTAAAAATAATGGGACCCTGGAGAGATGCTTGAGTAAGTTAAGAGCACTTGCGCGGCTTCTCCAGAGGACCTGAGTTCCAGCGTCTGTTCCCATGTCAGGTGACTCCAGCTCCAGGATATCCAGCGCCCTCTTCTGTCTCCCCTGGGTACTGCACTCGTACACACCCACACATCAGACACATACAATTTTTTTTTAATTTATATATTTATTTACTTAGAGTATTTTGAATCAGGGTCTTGATGTATATAGTCTAGGATAGCCTACTGCCTCAGCATCTTTATTACTTAGAGTACTGTTCGCTGGCAGCGACGTCCATTTTCCAAGAAGATGTGAAAATAAAGCCTTGGCACACACACACACACACACACACACACACACACACACACACACACACACACAAAATGTCTCTCAGGGAAAGGAAGGAACAGGAGAGAGGGACCATTTTGTTTGTTTGTTTTTTAAGGGAGTATTTTAATGGGCACCGTGCTGCTGCATGTTTCTCCTCCCAGCATCAAGGAAGTGAAGGCAGAAAGATTAGAGATTCTAGGCTAGCTTGAGTCTCAAAACAAACAAACAACAAAAATGAGTGTGTGTCATTTCGGAGGCAGGCAAGATCAACAGCTCTTTGTTTCTTAATTGATTTATTTTACACAAACTCTCAACTAATTGGGGGGAAAAAAACCCAAGCAGCTCTTTGATACACGAATTGAGGTGGTGGCGCATTTCCTCCACCAGGATTCAGACTGGAGGTGGTTAAATTGATTTTGCGCTAATCTGGTTGCCAGGGCAACAGTGCCGGTGGGGCTAAAGAGTCAGCAGAAAGAGATGACAGAGGACCAACCTGTGTGCTTTCAGCTCCCACACGGCTCAGTCATAACCTGCTGCGAGAAAACAACCCCGCAATCATTTGCTTATCTGGGGGCGCTAGGGAACATTGTGATGTATTCGCTAATGCAGTGCTGCCTCTGACTCAGAAAATTCCAGATTTTTCTTTTTCATTTTCTTTTAGTTTCTTAGAGATGACCTTATTTTTATTTCTTTTCTTTTCTCTTTGTGTTCCCTCCCTCCCTCCCCCCTCCCTCCCTTCCTCCTTTTCTTTCTTTGAGACATGATTTCACTGTGTAGCCCTGGCTGTACTGAAACTCATTCTATAGACCAGGCTGGCCTCCAAATCAGAAGTCTGCCTGCCTCTGCCTCCCAAATGCTGGGATTAAAGTCATCGGCCACCACTGCCAGGCTATTTGCATATTGATTGGTTTGTTGATTGATTGATTGATTGATTGATTGATTGTGTGTGTGTGTGTGTGTGTGTGTGTGTGTGTGTGTGTGTGTGTGTGTGTGTGAAGGTCAGAAGACACAAAGAATCAGTTCTCTCCCTTCCACCACGTGGGTCCTGGGGATGGAACTGAAATCATCAGGTTTAGCAGTAAGAACCTTTACCCACAAAGTCAAATCACCCATCTCTACCTTGATTTTTATTATTTTGGAGACAGGTTCTCACGTAGCCCAAATTAGCCTCAGACTCCATGAGCAGCTGAAGATGACTTTAAACTTCTGATCCTCTAGGCTCTACCATGGCAGTGTAGGTTACAAATGTGTACCCCCACACTCTGTTCTTGTGGTTTTGGTGGTACCCAGGGCCTCGGGCATGCTAGGCAAGCACTGTGCCGGAGCTACAGCACTGGTCTTTTTATTTTCCCCCAAGATTTGTTTACTTTACTTTATGTGTGTGAATGCTTTGCTTACATGTTTGTATATATAGCACATGTGTGCTCGGAGGCCTCAGAGGTCGGAAGACAACAGCAGATTCCCTGAAACTGGAGTTGACAGATGTTGTGAGTGCTAGGAACCAAAGGTCCTCTGTAAGAGCGACAAGTGCTCTTAACTCCCAAGTCATCTTCTCCAGCCTTCTGCCTCCCCCCCACCTTGCAGCCATCTCTTTTTGAGAGAAGGTCTCACTAGGTAGCCCTGGCTGACCTAGAACTCACAGGGATCCTCCTGTCTCTGCCTCCCTAGTGCTGGGATGAAAGGTGAGTCTCACCACACACAGCTCTGCTCAAATATGCTTTCTTTGTGAATAGATGCTCTCATAAGACCGTATGACTATGCTACAGAGACAAATGTCAGTGAGGGACCCACATGGTGGAAGTTGGCCTTTAACCTCCATACAAGTGTGGACATGCATATTCTCTCCTCACACACACGGACATACAAAATATGAAATGTAATAGCAAAACAATCCAAATATGTTTGACTTTTCTTCCAAAAAGCACTTCAGCCCTAGTCCTTGGAGGCAGAGGTAGGGTCATAAATTCAAGAAAGAAAGAAAAATAAAGAGATGGTACGGAAAAGCCAGCCGTTCATACGCTTTTCAGTTCCTAGGAGGCTGAAGTAATTGAGTTTGAGGTCAGCCTGGGCTACACAGAGTGGTGCGTCTCAAATTGTATTAGTTCTTACATTTTTGACTGCATAAAAATGATGAAGGCCCTTCAACAAATCTTTATTACTTAAAGTGAAGCTTTCTTTCTCTTTTTTAATTTTGGCAATTTCCTGCACGAATACAATGTATTGTGGTCAGGTTACCTACCCCTTGCCTCTCTTGTCCTTCTCATCCCTACAGAACCTACTCCTTTCCAATTAGTCCCACCTCCATGCCCTGTGTGTGGGAGTGTGTGTGTGTGTGTGTGTGTGTGTGTGTAGTGTGTGTGTATGTGTGTGTGTATGTGTGTGGTGTGTGTGTGTGTATGTGTGTGGTGTGTGTGTGTGTATGTGTGTGGTGTGTGTGTGTATGTGTGTGGTGTGTGTGTGTGTATGTGTGTGGTGTGTGTGTGTGTGTGCACAGGTCTTGAGCACGTAGCCACAGCTGCTGTGGGATCGTGAGTACATAGGTTATGTCATACCCAGAAGATGTGATTTTCTGGGCACTCTCCCCAGTTCTGCAGTTCCAACATTTCCACCCCCTATGTGTGCCTTTCCCTGGGCCTGGGAGGGGAGCTTTTCTCATAATGCTTTTGCAAATCTCATTCATGTGTCACTCCACAGCCCGCCTACCTACTCCCTCCTTGTCAGCTGCAATATCAACTACCACGCAGGCTCTGGAAAATTCCACTCAACACTGGGAAGAGAACAGCAGTAGAAAGAGCAGCTAGTGTTTTGTTTTAGAATTCTCAGTCCATTGGTTCAGCATGTACGCTCCCCTCCTCTCCCCGTTCCGTGTGTGTGTGTGTGTGTGTGTGTGTGTGTGTGTGTGTGTGTGTGTGTATGTGAGTGTGTATGTGTGTGTGTATGTATGTGATTGTGTATGTGTGTGTGTATGTGTGTGTGTGTGTGTGTGTAGGCCAAAGGTCAGTATTAGGTTTCTTCCTCCAATCGTTCTCCACCTCAAAAACAAAACAAACCTTGCTGGTCAGTGGAGGCATAAGCCTTTAATTTCAACACTCAAGAGGCAGAAACATTTGGTCTCTCTGAGTTTGGGGCCAGCCTGGTTTACAGTCGCAGGTCCTTCCTGAATCCAGACCTAAATGAAACAAAACAGGCTTAAGTTGGGTGTAGCTGTGCACACCCTGAAATCCCAGCTCCTCTGGGGAAGCAGAGGCAGGAGGATTCCAGGCCAGCTAGGGCTGTGTAATAAGAGTTTATGTTACCCCTCCTCCCACAGATTTTAAGTTAGTATGTAGAGAGATGGATAGATGCATATCACCATGTGAGAAATGACTTGTACAGCTCACATTTTTTTAATCGAAAAGATCATTATATTTATATGTTTACTCTTTCACTGATTTACTTTATCTTGTATGTGTTTGGGGATACATGTGTACCTTGGAATGTGAGTGGGAAAGGAGCCAAAGGACAGCATGTAGCAATGATTTCTGGTGCTCTCCTGCTGTGTCCATCCTGGGGATGGAACTCAGGTCATCAGGCTTGGTGACAAGTACCTTAATCTGCTGAGCCATCTAGAAGACTTATTTTTTTAATTAAAAATTTTTAAATTTTAAATATTATTATTGTGTGTTTGTGGGTGCACCTTCCATGTGCATGTGGAGGTCAGAGGAAAGCTTGCCAAGAAGAAAAAAAAAAGACTTCTTTCACTGTAAACCCCAAGAATTGAACCCAGGTCCTCAGGCTTGTCAGCAGGTTCCTTTACCCTTTCTCTTGCCCTGAATCATATACAGAGACGGGTGAATTAATTTTGCTATATGCTGTTCATTTTCACGTGAGCCTTACCCACAGCTGTGAAGAGCAGATATGGAAAAGCACCAACTTAGGATTCTCGTCTTGTCCTGTGGGTGCAAATCACTCCAGTGCTCATGTGTTCACATGCATACATCCCTAATGAGAATAAATTCCTGGAAGCCATCTGTGGCGGCTGGACCCCCCCCCCCCAGCCTCCCCAAACACACACACAGAGTGAAATAAATTAAAAAAAAAATATTTTGGAACCCAAGCCAATCCGGAGAGAACCCTGTGTTTTCCGGGGTAGATAATATCTATTCATAAAATTCACTTTTTATTAGCTGATGATGGTGACTATTGTAAAATGTCACATCATGCAGGTATTTTGGGCTTGAGGCTGGCATGGTGTTTCTGTCTGACAGACATCCATTTTAGGATCAGGAAGATGGAAAAAAAAAAAAAAAAAAAAAAAAAAAAAAAAACCAAGCAGGAAAAATAGAGAGTAGGTGAGCGGTTTGCGCAGCACCCCGTTGCCATGGGAACTGTGCCATCAACCTCCTTTCCACGGAGAAAGCAAATAACAAAAGCCAGAGGAGGGTAGGAACCTGAGGTAGTTGGTTTTTTTTTTTTTTTTTTCTTCTTCTTCTTATTTAACAAATGCTTATGTAATGGCAAGCCTCAATAAACAATACACGCGGCTATTGTTCAAGAAGAAACAACTGTAAGCCAACCCCTCCATCCCCCTACCCCCCTACCCCCACCCACCCCTGAGCTCTCATGGGTTAGGGTCCCTAGGAGAATCCTTAGAAGGGGGAAGGATAGTTGTCACCATTTCAATAGCAAGAAGACCTGGAGAAGTTCTAGAAGATTCTCAATGTCGCAGCTGGGGAAGCAATATGGATAGGGTATTAATCCAATAGCTAGTCTATACTAGACCGC
Source organism: Phyllotis vaccarum (assembly GCA_033318265.1). Lineage (NCBI taxonomy): Eukaryota > Metazoa > Chordata > Mammalia > Rodentia > Cricetidae > Phyllotis > Phyllotis vaccarum. The sequence goes on from JARWLC010000018.1 coordinate 14,103,427, forward strand.
ATAGAGCAGAGAGACAGGCAGATCAAGAGCCCCTAAAGGACTGGGCCATGGAGATGGATCAGTGGGTACCCCAGAGTTGGATTCTTGGGTCCACATGGCGGAAAGAGAGAGCTGACATCCATACCTATGCTGTGGCACACAGACGCATCACACGCATGAATACACACGTACATGGGCACACACACCCTAACCAAAAATACAACAAAATATTAAAAATAAGGAATTTGAAAGATGTGAGTACAGTGGTTCACACCTATGATCCCAGCATTTGGGAGACTGATGCCAGCCTGGATTACAAAGTTCCTAGCTAACCTGGGCTATAAAGTGAGATCTTGTTTCAAAATCAGAATATAGGGACATTCATGAGTGAAATGTGGTATTGGCAAGTCGGGTACTCACTGAGTATCATACACCCTAAATGATGGCCCTCAGCTCATAAAGGACAGCTAATCTTAGCTTCCTAGTTGGCATCATGAAAAAAGATAGAGCCTGTATACCTCCAGAGAACAATTTGATTTGGGGTTTTATAAAGCAAAGCTGTATCTGTTCGGTGAGAATGGGGGAGTAGTTCGGTTGGTAGAGTGCCTGCATAGAATGCATGAAACCCTGGCCTCGACCACCAGAAACGCATTAAAATAATAACACAGGCAAGAAGTCAGTACTTGTAGGAAGGGCGGAAGCAGGAGGATCAGAAGTTCAAGGTCATCCCTGGCTACCTGGAAAATTCAAGGCTAGCCTGGTCTACAGGAGACCTTGCCTCAAAAACCAAAAGTAAGCACCTCTGCGGAAGTATCTATGCTTCAAAGGAGGTCTCTATCCCCTGAAGAGATACTGATCCCCTCCAGTGGTGTGTGGGTCCCATTGACTTTGTTCTTGTGTCAGTCCCCAAGTCCTCCTTCCCACCTGTCCCTTTAAGAGCAGCTGCTGTGATCACAACAGCATAGACCCCAGCTGCTGCCTGCAGTGTTACTATGGAGACCCAGACTAGCAGGAGGGGGCGGGGAGGGGGACCGGTCCGCGCAGGCGCAGTCTGGGGCTGTCGTACTGCAGCGGCCCCACTGAGCGTCTAGACCAAGGTACGCGCTTTTCTCCAGACTCCACGGGAGCGCAGGCGAGCTGCCGCTCCCACCCCCAACGCCCACCAGGTGCGTTGATCGTCGCCCTCCTGCATCCTGTCAGCTGTGGACTGTCACCTAGGCTGTCAGGGACAAAGGGAAGGGAAGAACAGCCCGGGCCAGCCCGGAGACCGGACACGTAAGCCCCTTTCGGACCCTCAGATAGCCCCCGGGGAAGATCATTGCGTCTTGCTCGCTAGCAGGTAGCTAGAGTCCGGAGTCCCAAATCCCGAGCGTGGACTCTAACCCCGCGGGTGGCCCTTCCAGAGTAGGATTGACCCAGCCTGTGTTCTGCAGTCCACCCCTTCCTTGGGCTCCCTCCCGCCCCAAGATTAGCCTCCACTGGGCAGCGTCATGACCATGAACCTTCTGCAAGATTGGTGCAAGGAGCTGGAAGTGGAGGTTCACAGGGCCCTCCTGATCACGGGCATCCCTGAGCGCCTGCAGCAGGCTGACATCGAAGCTACCCTGAGGCCGAACTTGCAACCCCTGGGCAGCTACAGGCTTCGGACTGTGAGACCTGTGACCAAGGAGAAGGCTCAGGCTGCCTTGGTGGAGTTTGGGGCAGACATCGACCACTCTGCCATCCCCATCCACATCCGGGGAGATAATGGAATCTGGAAGATCCAGAGTAAGGATCGCGGGCAAGATGCGCGGGTCCTTAGGCAGATGAGGCGCCTGTTGCTAGATGAAAGGCCCATGGATGACTTCAGAGAAATAGCCATCCCTCTGGTTTTGGAGGCCCAGGCCCAGGCCAAGGGGTTGGGGAAGGAGGCCAAGAAGGCTGGCTCCTCCCAAGGGGGAGCCAGGAACGGCCGTCGGGGCCGTCGGGGAGGCAAGCGCAGAGCTAGAAGCCAAAAGTTCACGACTCAGAAAGGCAAGAAGAGGGGCCGGGGAGGGCGCCGAGCCAGGAGTGAGTCGGAAGACTCATCCGATGACAGCCTGGGTATTGTCATAGAGGAGATCTATGCAGAGGATCTGAGTGTAGACGATGACCAGAGGGCCCTGTACTCCACGCTCCAAGCAGCTGCCAAAGAGCTCACCAAGAAGTGGGCCTTCCGGGGAGACCAGGATGAAGGAGAGGGTCCCCGAGAATTTTTGGCACTTGTCACCGTCACCGACAAAGCTAAGAAGGAAGAAATAGAGAAAGACCTTCCTGGCACAGAATCCATCTGCTTAAACATTAAAGATGAAAAGAGTGGGGTGCCCGATTTAGTTGCTCTTCTGGCTGTAAGGGATACCCCGGTTGTGGAGGCAGATAGCGAAGGGGAGGAGGAAGAGGAAGAGGAAGAGGAGGAAGAGGAAGAAGAAGATGATGAAGACGACGACGACGATGATTCCGACGGCGAGTCTCTGGAAAATGGAGAGAGAGGAAAAGAAGGGGTGGATAACCCCGAATTTGTGGCTATCGTGGCTTACACCGACCCCGCTGACCCCTCTGCCAGAGAGGAAATGCTGAAAATCGCTTCTGTGATCGAGACCCTAGGCTGGGGCGATAAAAAAGACAAAAAAGATGTCCTTCCTCAAGTCCTGTCCGTCATGAACAAGGACACCTCTGGGCCCAGAGTGAAGGTAGAGGAAGCAGGCCGACAGGTGGACGCCATGGTCCTGAGGAAGGCGGAGGAAGATGGGAATCTTCTGGAATGCATTTCCACTTTGGCCGAAGCGGAGAACTGCACCAAGGGAAAGAAGTCTGGGCTGGGTCTCCTGAGAGGCTGGACGGCTGAGGGCCACCAGGGTGGCCTCTTGGAGCTGGTGGCGCTCCTGGCTGCGCAAGACATGGTGGAAGCTGTCAAAGAGGAAGAAGCCAGCAGGTGGGGCGGTGGTGGGAGTGGCGGCAGGAAGTGTGATCACAGCCAAGGTGGCTTATCCGACGTCCTGGCTTTCCTGGCCTCCCAGGAGAATCTAGAATCCAACGAGGAATCGGATGACGATTCAGACACGGAGTCGGAGGGAGATTCCGACGACACCACCGACAGCGAAGAGTCAGAACCAGGCGACAGCGTGTCCAAGAAGCCACGCGCCAAGAGGGCGCGCACCGGCTCCAAAAGCCTGGCTCCAGCCGGCGCCGCCGCGGTCTCGAATTCATCCAGGGCGCGCAAAACCCGCAGGGGTGGTCGCGGTCGTGGCCGGGGTGTCACTCCAGAGAAGAAAGCGGGAAGCGGAGCTGCAACCGAAGACCACGCTGGGAACAAGAAGAAGAAGGGATCTGCAGGTTCCGGGGCCCGTACCAGGGCTGGCGAGGCCAAGGGACAGCCAGCTGCTGTTCCCAAGTCTACCCGCGGGAAGAAAGCACGTCGGGGCCCAAGACGGGCGCCCAAATGCCGTTAGTGCCACAGATATCACTACAAGCCCTGTCTCTTGTGTGTGGATCCCCCCCCCCCCGACCCCGACTCTCCTATTCTCTCTCTTCCCCGCTTCCCCCTCTCTCTTAACCGCGTGCATTTGCTTTGTGTTCTGCTGTGTCCCTGGCTGGCTATGACCGGTGTCCAGCCTTTCCCATTAGTTCCGTGAACAGATGGCATGAGCGATGTTGATGACTGAAGCCTTGGTACAACAAAGAAAAAGAGGCAAGACATGCAGTGAGTGGCCGGTGGGTGCAAAGGAGATGTGGGTCTGGAAGAAACCCGAGGGGCTCTGCCCTACATCTGGAGCCCCAGCGTGAGTGTGTGGGTGCCTGGCACTCCTGCCTGCCTATCTTTCCAGGCATTGCTTCTGTCCAAACAGCTGGGATCGACTGTGAGCCACCTCTGACCTGACTGGACATTAGGGAGAAACAGGAGAGTGTTGGGCATTATAGGCAGTAGCGGGTGTGTGTGTGTTGAGGGGAAGTTACTCCAGAAGTGAAAGTCTGAGGAGGCTGGGAGGAACAGAAATGGAAGAAAGGAAGGAAGGGGAAAGCTGGGGGCGGGGCAGGAAAAAGGAGGGGGAGAAAAGGGGAAGGGGAGAGGGGAGGTGGTGGCATTAGCCCACCACCCTTCTGAGACTCAATGTAGGTGGGAGAGGGTGGAAGGCACCCCTAACCCCCAGCCCGTGTCCACAAGTTGAATTGGTAATACTCTGCCAATGTGTTCTGATTTGGAAGACTTAAGGAAATCAGATTTCTGGATTCTCTGGGCAAGCCCTGCCCCTCCTACTGTGGCGCCCCAGCTCCAACACAGCAGCTGTCCCTGGCTACTTCTCAGCTGTTTGCCCTTGTAACTCTTGACTTAATATGACAATGGAGTCCCTTGTCCACCCCCCACCATGTGCAGTAAATACCCCAGATCCCCTTAAAGGGTCAAGTGTCCCTATTGTAGCAAGCAGTCGCTCTACCCAATCCTGGAATTATCCATCCCCCAGGAAGCCTGGCTGACTCTGGCCAGACTCCAGTCCTCTGCTGTTCCTGAGAGCAGCCGCTTCAGCTGTGTGCTTTCCTGTAGTGCTACGTGCCCTGGCTGCTCAGTTCTGTGTTTTGCTGTGTAGATAATGCTTTTCTTTACACAGTACTTTTCATCCTGGTGTTGTGTGTGTGTGTGTGTGTCCAAGTTTCTATCTCCAGGAAGTGACCGCTCGTGGTGCCTAGACCCTCTCGGATGTAACAGAAGTTCTGACCTGTCCTCACAGCCTTGACTGGACAGTCCAGCTCCACGGCAAGGGACATACAGAAGCTGCAAAGGCTGTGGGTACCTCTTTGTACTCAGAAGCAACCCTTTCCTTGCTTCTCAGGACCAGTGATGATGAAGAGACTGATGGAGGAGGGGACCAGAGTGGCCTGTGGCTGGAAATGAAGCCTCTCTTCATGTGGGCTGATGGATTTGGGGTCTGGTGGAGTTCCTGAGTAACCTGTGGCTGGGGAGGGGCCCCACATGTCACTTCTCATTGCGTAGTTATAGGTACCTGTCCTTGTGTGCTGTGTGACCCAGGATCCTCCAGTGAAACATAATGAAGCATCTTTTGGCTGTTGTTTACCTCTGTGGTCTGAACAATGATGTGAGTGTGTACCAGGCTGAGTGCTGCGCTTCGGCGTCATGGCTGACACACATCCCTGGCTCCTGCTCCCACTATGGCCCTAGGTGGAGTTTCATGCCCCTCCACACTTCAATTCACCCCAGGACCTAGCAACTATGGTTGAGTCCTTCAGCCCCATATGCCCTGATGTAGCTTACATTTATTTGCACAATTCTCCCTTTCCAAGCCTTACCCCAGTCTCTACTTGGGACCCCAGAGATCAAAATCCTACGGTTCAGGTTGGGGTTTTAGCCTGGTCTGCATTTCACTGCCAGGAATGCGGATGGATGTCTTGGCGAACACTTGATAACGCCACTCCTCTCTCCATACCTTAAACATTTGGCTCTCTATGTCACCACAGCTGCAAGCCAAATATCTGAACCATCTCAATAGTGTTGCCACTGGCCACCTAGGGACAATCTAATTTATGTAGAATCTAAATGACATAAAGTTAAACATTTTGGCTGTCCCACCTGCATGTGGCCAAGTGCTTCCCACGGCCAGCAGTAACCGTATTGCTCATTAGAGGTACAAGACATTTCTATGATCACTGAAAGCTTCTGTCTCTGATCTCTCCTTCATGTCCCATAACCCCTTCTGGGTCTTTTAGCGGTTTTAACCCTCCAGGTCCTAAGAAATACTACTTGCTTTTATCTCAGGGAATTTGCACTGTTCCTGTTGCCTGGAATGCCCTTCCCCAGGATACTCCATTTTAAATGTCACATTCCTAAGGAGGGTTTCCCGATGTGACCCTTTGCATAGTCAGAGCTGGTTGCACCTTGGCACACTTATTTGTCTATCCACTACATAAAATGGGAACAAGAGGGTGAGTACATTGCTCAACAATGAAACAACAGCTCTCTTCCTGGGTTGGAGATAGCTCCTGGGAAAAGTTGATAGCCTGGAACCCCTGTCACTGGAGTCTGAAGGCTTCAGACATAGAGGCAATTTTGCTGAAGATGGTCCAGAGGTTTCGATTCCTCCGTGTGACTGCTTTCTGCTGCTGCCTTCAGGACCCAGCAGCCTTCCTTCCCAACTTTTCCAACCCCAGTGTCTAAACTCAACAGCCCCTGGCAAAAAACTCTGGGGCTAGAGCTTTGGGGTCCTACCTGGCCCCGGAAAAGTGAGCGAGTGGGTGGAGAGAAAACGGAGCCTCTTAGAGTCAACTCCCAGCAGTGGGAATGGGTGTATTCCACAGTGTTCCCATCGCCTATCACGATGTGCGGAAAGCAGTGTAGTACCGACTGGCTGACGTTTGTTGAATGGTTGCAATGGATAACTCTTTTGGATTGGGTAAAACAGACCCCAGATGAACTTGGTGAGGAACGTTCCAGAGCGTTATGGTTCCGGAGGGATCCAGGGTCGAGTAAAGAAGAGCAGAAGGAAATGTGGGGTGGAGGTCCTGAGGTCCCCAGGTGGTGTCAGACTCAAGCCCATATGCATAAGGAGCAAGTATAAACTGCACGGAGCCCTAAGTGGCGTAGGAGGGTGGGACACGGCTGCCCCCTGGCGGCGAAAAAGGTAATCATTGTTCAGGTTGCGCAATGCGGATCCCTCCAGGCTGCGTTCCTGGGAGGAACAAACTCCCTAGATAAGAACAAGATTTATGTGTTAGATATCCAGAACTTCTCTGCCTAGAAAAGGCCCCTAAGGCAGAAGCCTGAGGATGAAAGAGGTGACAGATGCTTGTGTCAGGCACACGCCTGAGGGGAGCACAAGCCGATAGGCCCCAGCTAGTGCAAAGCTGAAGCTACAAAGCAAGCATAGGATCCGTGAGCGTATAATTACTGGCCCTTTCTGTACAATGATCAGAGCTGAGAATTGGGGAAACAATGTCACTAAGAGACCATTTGGCCTCATGTGGTGGCGCACATCTGTAATCCGAGTACTCAGGAAGTGAAAGTGGGGGTGGGGGAGTGGGGGGTGGGGTGGGGGGAATCAGGAGTTCCAGGAGAGCTGAGGCTACCTGAGACCCTGTATCAAAGAACCCCACCAAGACCTAGCTCTCGAAGGGCCGTAAACATGGAGGAGCTCGCAGTCAAGGATAGAACCTGAGTTCTATTCCAGCACATGTGGTGGAAGGGAAGAAATTACTTTCACAGCTGAACTTTGACCTACACATATGAGTCATGGCAGGAGCATGTCCAAACACACACACACACACACACACACACACACACACACACACACACACACACACACCAAAAGAACGCAGTGAACGATCAATCAAAAACCTCAAACGAAAAATTCAAAGCAAAAGACCACTAAAAATTTGAAAACGAAAGGGCTGCTGGCTAATAGAATTCTAGAGACTGGAATTTAGGAAGAGGAAGCTAGGGGTGGGATGGTCCATGAAATTTTATGGATGTGTGTCTTTGCCTGGGACCTCATCTGTCCTGTCTCTGGCTGCCTCAGACAAGAGCGGCGGTGCTGTAGATTCCTGGGGTTGTGGGTAGGTGCAGTAAAAGAAAAGTGAGGTTTTGGAAGAACTATGACGTCACCCCTCTTGGTATCCCAAGTCTGGTGCTCACCCACTCTCCCCAGAATGCTAGCATTCAGGTACGCAGAGGCGTCAACTCCCAAGAGCTGTAGAGGCCCCGTTGTACCACGAGGAGGCGCTCAGGGATCGCGGGTTCGAACTACGTGCTCGCCATTATTTCTCCTGCAATTAGCCTGGAAGCCCAGAGCCAGAACCTACCTGAGGCTGGGCGCAGCCTGGGCACTTCAGCAGCTCCTCGGAATTTGCGAGAAAAGCATATCCCTGAGCCCACATTGGATCTACCGAGTCATTTCAGGGATGGGCTTCCTAAATATGTTGTTGTCAAAAGCCACCCAGATGACCGTGAGGCATGGCCAGTCTGAGAACTGGCTGCTCTGGGCTCTGCCCTGGGTCCTTGCTCTGGAGTGGAGAGTATGCTTTGATGAGAAAACCCTTCCAATACATAGAAGCAAGAAGAGGGAACTGAAGAAAGCAGGAAATCTTCGCTGTTTTGGGGGCTACAGCTCTCTCCTCTTTGTGGGTTCTATGCCATTTTTCTTTGGTGACAGAGAGAGGCAACGGGGTTGGTATAAATAGAGGCTGAATTGGAGGCTGGCTTGTGGGGTTTCCTTCCTGGACACCCCTTTCCTGCAGAACTAAAAGTCCAGAGGTAGAAATCAGCCACATTTGAGACTGGCCTGCAGGTACACCCTACATCTCCTTAGATGACCAAAGTACCAAATATGCTCAGTTTTAGTTTATTCTGTGTCGCTGTAGTAAAATATCTACCGGAAACAATTTACAGGAGAAATGTTTTATATTGGCTTTTAGCTTCTGAGAGATCTTGGTCCATTGTGGTGGGGAAGGCATAGCAGCATGCAGTAGTGACAGAGCCTGTTGCCATGGTGACAGACCAAGAAGCAGAGATACAGCTGTTAGAACACAGGGTGATAGGACCTTCAAAAGCCCTATCTCCAGAGACCTACTGCTGCCAGACAGACCTTGCCTCCTAAAATAAAGCCTTAAGTCCACGTGACTGCATACTCTAGCAGGCTGATGCTGTAGAGATAGGGGAAGGAGACTCATGAGTTCAATGCCAGCTTCATCTACATCTATGAGGATAGGGAGATAGCTCAGTTGGTAAAGTACTGGCAATACAAACATGAGGACCTGTGTTTGGGCTCCCAGTATCCAGATAAAAAGTTGAGTGTGGCCAGCATGTACTTGTACTCCCAGCTCTGGGAACATAGAGACAGGAGTGTTCCTGGTCCTAACCAGCTAGTCTAGCCAAACCAATAAGCTCTTGGTTAGTGGGAGACCCTGCCATAAGAAGTAAGATACATGTCGGGAGGTGGCGGTGCATGTCTTTAATCCCAGCACTCAGGAGGCAGAGGAGGGCAGATCTCTGTGAGTTCGAGGCCAGCCTGGTCTACAGAGCAAGTTCCAGGACAGAGAAATCTTGTCTTGAAAAGCCAAAGAGCAAACAAAATGTAAGGTACAGGGGCTGGCAAGATATGTCGTCATATTCATGTAATGTCTGAGCATGTGTGTGTTCTGGTGGAGGCTGGAAATCTGTACCAGCTGTCTTCCTTATAACTCTTCACTTTGGTTTTTTAAGATTAGGTTCCTAGATGAATGTGCATCTCCAAGTTTCAGCTGGAATTATTCGGTGAGTTCTCAGGATCTGCTTATCTTTATACCCTCATGCCCATAATAGGGTTGCAGATCTGTTCTACCACACATGGTTTCACATGGGTGCTAGGAATTTGAACTCAGGTGAAATAAACACATTACCTAATAAGTAATCTCTCTAACCTTGACTCACATTTTAAAATTACTATTATTAATATTATTTGTGGTGCAGTGAATCCAATTCAGGGCTTTATATGTACTAACCAGAGGCTCTACCACTGAGCCTCAGACCCTCACCAGGGAATTTTAGGCAGGGACTCTACCACTGAGCCACACCCCAGCCCCTCACTGGGGGATTCTAGGTAGGGACTCTACCACTGAGCCACACCCCAGCCCCTCACTGGGGGATTCTAGGCAGGGGCTCTACCACTGAGCCACACCCCAGCCCCTCACTGGGGGATTCTAGGCAGGGACTCTACCACTGAGCCACACCCCAGCCCCTCACTGGGGGATTCTAGGCAGGGACTCTACCACTGAGCCACACCCCAGCCCCTCACTGGGGGATTCTAGGCAGGGGCTCTACCACTGAGCCACACCCCATCCCCTCATTAGGGGATTATAGGCAGGGGCTTTACCAGTGAGCCACACCTGCAGCCCCTCATGAGAGAAGCTTACCTGTGTTTTGTGCATTTGTCTCTTAAGAATGGGATTTACCCTGGACTCTGATTTTTATCTGTGGAACGTTCTATAGGAAATGGTTTTAGCATTTACTTGTCTGTTGTAACCATGAAGGTAGTAACCTCAAACTTGTAGCCACTTGAAGATAATTTTAAGGTTTGGGGAAAATGGAAAACGCTAAAGTGTTTGCCATGTAAGAATGAGGATTTGAGTTGAGTGAGTCTCCAGCACCATATAGGAGGCCAGCATAGTGTTTCTGTAACCCCAAAGCTGGGGAGGAGGATCCTGGGTCCTGGGACTTGCTGAGGGGCCAGTTTTGCTGAATCAGTGAGCTCCAGGTGCAGTGAAAGACCTTGTCTCAAAAATTAAGGTGGAGAGGATCTGGAGAGATGGCTTAGAAGTTAAGGACACTCCCTGCTCTTCCAGAGAACCCAAGTCCCAGCACCCATGCCAGGTGTCTCAACTGCCTATAACTCCCTTTTTAGGAGCTCAGACATCTCTTTCTGGCCTCAAGGAAGATGCATCCAGGTCAACTCCTGGCTTCTGAATGCACACACATGTACAATCATTTGCATATACGCACACATATGAATACACACACAAAATAATTTTGTACTGGCTGGTTTTAATGTGTCACAAGCTAGAGTCATCAGGGGGAGGAGCCTTAGTTGAGGAAATGCCTCCATGAGATCCAAATGTAAGGCATTTTCTCAATTAGTGATCAATGGGGGGGGGGGGGCGTAGTAATGAGGTTTCTGGCCCGGACTAGCCCCACAGTTCAGACCTGCCCGCTGCCGCTTATCTGGACCAACAGTCCCAAAGTCTCGAAGAAGCTCACAGACTCTAACATTAATTTCATGCTCTTTGGCATATGTCTCAGACATATTGCTAGCTAGCTCTTTCATCTTAATTCAACCCATCTCTATTAATCTGCTCTGCCACGTGGCCCGTGGCTCACCTATTATTTCCTTACATCGTGATTCTTGGGCGGCTCTTTTGACTGGACCCTCCTTCTCCTACCTATGCTTGATTTTCCCACCTATTCCTATGATGCCTGCTATGGGCCAAAACAGTTCCTTTATTCACAGCATAAAGACATCCCACAAGAGGCGGGCCCAGCCCATGGTGGATGGTGCCATCCCTGGGTTGCTGGGCCTGGGTTCTATAAGAAGCTGGGCGGAGCAAACCAGTAAGCAGCTGTCCATGGCCTCAGCATCACCTCCTGCTTTCATGATCCTGCTTGTTTTGAGATTCTGTCTTTGTTGAAGTGTAAGGAAAAAAAAGGAAAATAAACCCTCCCCCCCGCAACTTGCTTTTTTTTTTTTTTTTTTTTTGTCAACTAATAGAAACCCTAACAAGGAAAAACTTGAAAAAACATGGGTTAGGTGTGCCTGGCAATGGTGAGACATGCCTTTAATTCCAGCACTCGGGAGGTAGAAGCAGGCAGATCTCTGTGAGTTCGAGGTCAGCCTTGTCTACAGAGGTAGTTCCAGGATACCTAGGGCTGTTACACAGTGAAAACCTGCCTCGAACTGTACCCCCAAAAGTCGTGGATTAGATAGATCATGTACATAGAGAAATTTGTCCCAGTTGGTTTAGAAATCAATAATACTTCACAATCAAGGCAGGACGAATAGACATTGGGTGATAAAAGTGTATCTTTTATAAATTCTAGGGCCAGTGAGATGGCTCATGAGGCAGAGACACTGGCCACCAACACTGATGGCACGAGCTCATCCCTAGGACCCACAAAGTCCAAAGCTGTCCTCTGACCTCCACACATGTGGCCACATGCCCGTGAACACACACAAAACAAATAAATAATAAAAATGTAGGGAGAGGGGCTCCTGGTGGTGAGTGGGGCTGTGGACTGGGGGAGAGTCACTCTCCTCTGGGGGTGAAATCAGTTTCCCAGTGAATGTCTTACACTCATGTGCTTATGGGCAACACTAAATGGAGCCAGGGGGTTCTTAATAATAACGATAAGTTAAAAAATGCTCATGGAGGTGGAGGGAAATGAGTTATGAGTTGAGGGGTACCGGGGAGAGTTGGAGAAGGTAGTGTGGGTACATAAGAGCAAAGTACATTGTATACATGTATGAACTTTTATTAACATAAAATTATTATTATTGTCCCTTCTTAGCCTTTTGGTTAAGAACAAATGTAAGTATTTGTTCTTATCAGTTTACTATCTGATACGTCCTCTGTCGGAGGACAATATATTCATTAGATTTTTGCAAGTAGGAATTGGAATAGGGGCTCCGTCCATTTCACGTATCGACCTGGTACTGCAGTACCTCTAGGAATGGCACACTCCCTCGGGAGAGTATAAAAAAATTATTATTATTATTATTATTATTTGAGCAAGGGTCTCTCTGTGTAGCCCTGGCTGTCCAGAGAACTTGCTCTGTAGAGCGGGCTGGCTTCAAACTCCCAGAATTTCACCTGCTTCTGTCTTCTGGATGCTAGAATGAAAGCCATTGGGCACTATGCCTAGCCATTACGTTCATGCATTTGTTACATCCCAATGTGTTTGTGTATAAATGTGTGCATACCTTGGTGTGCACGTAGAGATCAAAGACTTTATTTTTCGTTTTTGTTTTTGAGGCAGAGGTTTGCTGTGTAACAACAGCCCCGGCTGTTCTGGAACTCTCTTTGTAAACCAGGCTAGCTTCGAACTCACAGAGATCCACTTGCTTCTGCTTCCCGAGTGCTGGGATTAAAGACATGCCCCATCACCGCCTGGCTCAGGGGACTATTTCTAAGAGTCAATTGTCTCCTTCTATCATGTGAGTCCTGGGGATGGAACTTGAATCACAAAGCTTAGTGTCAAGTGCCTTTACGCACTGAGCCATCTCACTGGCCCCAGAAGACCCTCCCCTCGTGTGCTTTTCTTATTTCACATTCTTCCTGTCCCAGGCATGTGTCTCTTATGACAATATTTTTACTTTTGGAGCACAGACTATCTAGCCTCATTATATAGCCCAGTCTGGCCTTGCACTTGTGGTAATTAATGCTCCTGCTTCAGCCTCCTGAGTGCTGAGATTACAGTAGTGAGTTTTTTCCCCTTCATTTTCTATAAATGCTTAAGCTTGTTGCCAAGCAATGATTCCCTTCACCTCATGGCTGGGGCTATTTTTGGATTATGTATGAAGGCAGTACTGCTGGCTGCTGTGCCGGGTAGTTATATGTCAGCTTGACAAATCAGCCGAGGGAGCCTCAATTAAGAACATGCCTCCGTAAGATAGTGCTGTAGGCAAGTCCGTAGGGCATTTTCCTAATTCGTAATGAACAAAGGAAGGCTCAAGCCCTGGGTTCTATGAGGAAGCCATGAGAAGCAAGCCGGTAAGCGCCACCCCTTCATGGCCCCTGCACCAGCTCTTGCCCTCCAGGTTTCTGTCCTGATTTCCTGTGATCATCAGTGATATGGAAGCATAAGCCCAATAAACCCTTTCCTCTCCAACTTGCTCTGATCGTAGTGTTTTATACCAACATTAGGAGCTGTAACTAAGACTCTGGTTGACTTCTTTTTTTCTCTGTAAGAATGGCCTGGGTTCCTGGTTACAGCTCCTCTGTGGAGTGCTGCTCCAGAGCAAGCCGGCTGTCATAGCACTTATTTCCAGGCAATTCAGGCAGGCAGCTGGGGCCATAATATGAACCTCATCCCACAGAACACATTCCCCCCTCTCTCCTTTCTTTCTTCCTTCCCTTCCTCCATCCCTCTATCCCTCCCCCTGCCCCTCCTTGCCCTCCACCATGGATTTCTCTGTGTAGCTTTGGAACCTGTCCTGGAACTCACTCTGTAGACCAGGATGGCCTCGAACTCACAGAGATCCACCTGCTTCTGCCTCCCGAGTTCCAGGATTAAAGTCGTACATCACCACCACACAGCTTGAGATTGGTCTTTTTTTAATTTTATTTTAATTTTTTTTTTACTTATGTATATGTGTGTGTGTGTGAGCACATGAAAGCAGGTGCCCACGGAAGCAGAAGGCATTGAGTTTTCTAGAGCTGGATTTACTGGCAGCTGTGAGTTGCCTGATATGGGTGGTTCGAACTAAACTCAGGTCCTCTGCAAGAGCAGTACATGCTCTTCACTGCTGAGCCATCACCCTAGCCCCACAAAATGGCGTTAAAAACACTTTATGTATATGGGTGTTTTGTCTGCATATATGGATGTACACCACAAGTATGCAGTGCCTTTAATCCCAGCCTGAGGCAGGGGCAGGTAGAACTTTGTGTGTTCAAGGCCAGCCTGGTCTATATAGGACTGCATAGGGCCAGAGAGCAAGCAAAAAAGCAGGATTCTTTCATGTTCCTCCATGAAACAAACCCCTTTCTTCCCGTACTTGCTGGTTTTGTGTGTTAACTTAACACAAACTGGAGTCATCAGAGAGGAAGGAGTCCCAGTTGAGGAAAGGCCTCCTTGAGATCCCGCAGTAAGGATTGTCTCAGCTAGTGATCGATGGGGACCCGGCCCAGCCCAAGTGGGTGGGGCCATCCCTGGGCTGTTGGTCCTAGGTTCTGTAAGAAAGCAGGCTGAGCAATCCTGGAGAGTAAACCAGTAAGCAGCACCCCTCCACGGCCTCTGCCAATAGGTTTCCATTCTGCTCAAGTTCCTTGGAAATAAACAGCCGCGCTGAAGTGCGAGCCAAATTAACCCTTTCCTCCCCCACTTGCCTTCTGAACACGGTGTTTCGTGGCAGCAATACCCTAAGACCCTCCCCAGTTGCTCTTGGTCAGAGTGCTTTATTACAGCTACGGAAAGATGATGGGGACAATTGGGCTTGGGAGGATTCAGACTGAATGGAAGAGCCTTAAGCTAAAAAGGAACCCTGACAGAAGAGGGGACCAGACGTTGACCGCCTCACCTCCGTCCGCGAGGTGGGTGGGTTAGCACAACGTATCGGAAGGAACCTATACACAGCTGTTTGGGTTAGTTTTGTTTATTATAACTATGATTATTATTCGTTATTGTTGACTTGACACGTTAGTTTAATTCTAGAAGAGGAAACCTTGACCGAGAAAATGCCCCTAAAAGATTGCTCTGTAGGAAAGCGTACAGGGCATTTTGTTGATCGATGTGGGAGGGCTCAGCCCATTGTGGGCGGTGCCATCAGTGGGCCGATGGTTCTGGGTGCGGAAGAATGCAAGCTGAGCTAGCCAGTAAGCAGTGTTCCTTCAGGCCCCTCCCCCACATTCCTGATCTAGGTTCTTGCTCAACGATCTCAGTGAGAGATTACAGCTGCTGAAATAAACCCTTTGCACCTCCCTTTGATCTTTGGACATAGCGTTTATCTTGGAAATAGAAAACAAACTGAGACAATCCCTAAGCCTTCTCTGGAGTTGGTGTTTTTAGAAATCTATAGAGTTCTCAACACAGTAGGGTAAAAGAGAAACCCAAAGTCTGGCCCACTATGGTGGCATGTGCCTGCCATCCCAAGACTCAGGGTGCCGATGCAGGAGTGTCTTGAATTTAAAGCCAGCCTACACCACACAGCCAGAGCCAGTCCCAAAGCAAAAGAAAATGGACTCAGGCATGCTGAGTCACATCCACAATAGCACCGGGGAGTCAGAGTCAGGAGCTCAAGGCCATCCTTGGATAAATAGCAAGTATAAGGCCAGCCTGGGCAATATGACATCCTGTCTTCAAGCAAAAACAAAATCCAAACAAACACAAAGAAACCCAAAGGCTAAAGGGAGAGGAAAAAGATGGAAAAGTAATCCTAAACACAAAGCAGAGATAGAGGGAAAGGTTGGGGTTTGCGGAAATATGTTGTCTTGGAAACTGCTCGGCAAAGTGTTGTCATGGAAACTGCAGGACCATGTGTTGTCATGGAAACCACAGTAAGATTCCTATTAGGGATGCTTTAGAACTATTTTTAAATCCTCTGGCAATCAGGGGGCTCCTTACTGTGAGATCAGGCAGGCAATTGCTTTCACTAAGCACATGTGTGTGTATATAAACACATATACATACGTTTTTTTCTATATCCTTATATATTTCTTTCTACTTGGGCATAGCTTATTTATTTTTTTATTGAGTCGGGTTCTCACAAAGCCTAGGCTGGCCTCAAATTGAAAGGCATCTAAGGGTGATCTTGAACTCTCAATCTACCTGCCCAACAATTACAGGTATACATCACCACATCGGCTTTTAATTCATTGACTGATTGAGTTTTAAGACAGAGTTGTTCTGTAACCCCTGATAGGCCTGGTCCTTGATTTATAGCCCTGACAATCCTCGAATTTTCTGGGATCCTCTTGCTGGGATAATAGGCATGCCGTATTATGGATGGCTTTAAAAATACATTTTAGTTTGTTTACATTTATTTTCCTCTCTTTTATTTATTTTAATTTTTGACACAATGTTTCTCTATATAGTCCTGGCTGTACTAGAACTCACTATGTACACCAGGCTAGCCTCAACCTCAGAGATCCTACATTCACAATTTTTATTTTATTTGTATAATTGTTAACTTGCAGGTATGTATGTGTACCATGTGTGCACCTGGTAACCAAGGTGATCATAAGGAGTCATATTCCTTGGAACTGGACTTACAGATGGTTGTGAATTACTCTGTGGGTGCTGAGAATGGAACTTGGGTCCTATTCAAGAGCAGACAGTGCTTTTATCCATGGAGATAATCCAGTCTGAGAGTCTCACTATGTAGCATTGGCTGCCTTAGAACTCACAGAGTTTCACCTGCTTCTTCCTAAGTGCTGGGGGATTAAAGATGTGAGTCACCACACCTGGCCATAAACAGTTTTAATTTTTTTCTCTTAAATATAATTATTTGTTAAGTATGAATTCCATCATAAACCTGTGTATGTGTGTACATAATGTTGGTTCAATTTTTTATGTAAATAGTGGTCTGCCTACATGTATGCACACTGGAAGAGGGCACCAGATTTTGTTACAGATGGTTGTGAACCACCATGTGGTTGCCAGGGATCCAAACTCAGGACCTCTAGAAAAACAGCCTGTGCTCTTAACCTCTGAGCCGGTGCAACTTAAAATATTTTTATATCTCATTTTTTATTGAATTTTAACCTCTGAGTCATCTCTCCAGCCTGATATTGGTTCATTTTACACTTATCTTAAAATATTTTTATATCTCAGCTTAATCAAGCTGTCCTCCGACCTCCATACCTGTGCCGTAGCACATGTACACATACTCACAAATGGCATCAATGCATAGTTTTAGACATATGACTTTCTCCAAGGCTACATTTCATTGAAACAGTATAATTCAAACGCATCATTTTTTTTGTATTTGTGTTTTTGGAGGAGGGTTTGCTTGCACGTGTGTGCTTTTGGTGGCTCGAGGCGGCCTTCCACTTTATTTAGAGACAGGGTTTCCCTATGCAGTCCTGGCTGTCCTGGAACTCACTCTATAGACTAGGCTGGCATTGAACTCACAGAGATCTGCCTGCCTCTGCCTCCTGAGTCCTAGGCTTAAAAAGGCATGCGCCACCACCGCCCGGCCTTTAGTTTCATTTTTGACGAAGTTTTCCAATTATTATTAGCATATGGGGTAAATCTCAGTTTCTGGGGTCACAGAAGTTCCTTCTTCGCAGTTACATGTGATACGGCTGAAATTCAAACCTAACCCTAGTCACCGGAACTTTCATCTAAAGCCATTACGCAACATTAGCGAACTACATATGATTTTATTTTTCTTTATTTATTCATCAATGCTGGGATTCACTCTGGGGATTCAAAAGAGTTCTACCTCTGGGCTGTTCCTAGAGGTTTAAATTGTTTATCTTCCATGTCTGGGTGTTTTGCCTACGTGTGTATCTGCTCCCCACATGCCTGCAGTATCCGCAGAGGCCAGAAGATGGCGATAGACTCCCAGAACTGTAATTACAGATAGTTGTGAACTGCAATGTGTCTTAAACCTGGGTTCTCTACCAGAGCCGCCAGCACTAACCACTGAGCCATTTTCCGGCCTCGGTTACCTCGTATTCTAACAAAAACAAAGCGAACACAGAGAAACAACACCCCTATTAATAATTTAAAAATCATAAAAGTTGCCAAACGTGGTGGCACAAGCCTTTAATACATTCAGGAAGTAGAAGCAGGTGGATCTCTGTGAGTTCCAGGACAACCTCGTCTACACAGAAAATTCCAGGACAGCCAAGGCTGCACAGTAGGATCTTTTCTGGGGGATAAGAGTGAGGGGTGTGTGTGTGTGTGTGTGTGTGTGTGTGTGTGTGTGTGTGTGTGTGTGTGTGTAAATTAAAAGAAAAAAATGGTCAATGGTCAATGGTGGAGAAAATAGCCCTGAAGGGGTGTAGGATGTAGACACCCCCCCGCCCGGGACATCTGAATAGTCGCAGTGGCCACATCTTTTGTCCATCTTTCCTATTAAGCCCAACTGCAAAGTCTGCAGCAGGCAATGATGCTTAGCAACCAGTGGCCGGTTGCCATGGAGACCGACGGGGATACAGATCTGAGGACCTTGTGCAGGAAGCAAGTGCGCATGAGCGCTTTTCAGCGCAGCTCCGTGGAGCTCAGGGGATCAAGGCCGTGTGACCCGTGCAGACCGGAGCTGGAGCCGGGCATAGGCACAACTTTCTGGCTCTTTGGGGGCCGGGGCCGGGGCCTGTGCTCAGGAAGCAGCTGCTCTCCAGCTACCTGTCCTTGGCCTGCTTGAACTGTCATAAGCGGGGGTGGCCAGAATATCCCTGTGAACCTACGGAGCTCCAGGCTCCAGGAAGGAGTCAGCCGATTGCCCCATATTCAGGACACGTGAGCACTAGGGGCCTAGGCTAGGGAGGAGGATCTTGGGAGGTGTGGGGTGTGGGGAGTGCAAGGCCTCTTATAAGGCCCATGGTGGAGGAGACTGGAGACACATGCATTTGGCCATCTTTACCTTGTCTTGTCACCTTGTAAGATTCATATTTGGGGATCACTTCACCTCCACCCCCGCCCACACAGATTCTTTGTTCCATGCACAGGTAGAGCAGGAAGATGGCAGAACCCATGGCCATGAGCCTGCTGGAGGATTGGTGCAGAGGCATGGGAGTGGACATCCATAGGTCCCTGCTGGTCACTGGCATCCCTGAACACTGTGGCCATGCAGAAATCGAAGAGACCTTAAATGGAATTCTCTTGCCACTGGGCACATACCGTGTGCTTAATAAGATTTTTTTGCGGCAAGAGAACGTGAAGGCTGCGCTCGTGGAGGTTAGCGAGGGTGTGAATCTGAGTTCTATACCCCGCGAGTTCCCAGGGAGGGGCGGCGTCTGGAAAGTGGTCTGTAGAGACCCCACCCAGGACGCTGAGTTTTTAAAAAATCTGAATGAATTCCTGGATGCTGAAGGGCGCACTTGGGAGGATGTGGTGCGCCTCTTGAGGCTTAACCACCACCCATCATTCCCGAACCCAAACCAGCCTCCACCAAACTGGGCAGAAGCCATGGGGCTGCTCTTGGGTGCGGTGGTCCAGGTTATCTTCCACGTGGATGCTGAAATCCGTAGTCGGGAGGAAGAAGCCAGGGCTGAGAAGGCTGCTGAGGCTGAGTTGATGGCAACTTGGGCTTCGACAGTGAGGAGGGTAAAGAAGGAACCCGGGTTGGGTGTAGAGTTGGGCTCAGCTTTCAAGATGGAGGGCCGAAACTACTGGAGGAATACAGAGGACCATGGAGACCCTCCAAAACCTCTAGTTCGCAGGGCTGGAGGTAAGATTCGCTCCAGGAGAAGGAAGCAGAAAAAAAATCCTAAGCAAGAACCAATATACTGGAGAAAATCACAAGACAACAATTACAACAACAAAGCGTATTTGGAAGGTGCCGAAGCTGCATCTGCCCAAAGCTCAGCGATCCCAGAGTCTGTCAAGAGCAACAAGAAACCCTTTGTGAAGCAGGAGGAGACAGTTTGGAAGAAGAAAAGAGTCTGGAAGGATCCCAATGATCTTCCTCGGAGTAAGCTGTCCACAGCAGAGAACCCTGGGAATCTGGAGGACTCAGATCAAGATGGTGGTCCTGAGAGCCCTCCGAAGAAGAAAGCCATAACCTGGACCTCAAACAAGATCCTTACCCCCATGAGGAAGAAGAAGAAGATGAGCTTGGGCTCTCTCTCTTATGTTCTGGTTGATTCTGAAGCCACCAAGAACAAACCAGTGATTCCCAAAAAAGGGCCTGGTTCTAGAAGGGCCATGTCAGCTCAGGGGCCTTCTCAGGGGCCCCAACCCTCTGACCTACCTACTTCAACATCCAGAGCTCGGAAGATGAAGCCAGGAGGCTTTCCTCGTGTCTCCAAAGGTGAGTGGACATAGAAATGTCTTGGTTAGTTAAAGTGGGGATACTGTGGGAAGCAGGGGTCTCATAGGACCTCAGTGCAGTGCATTGTGGGAAGCAATTGACACCCTCCCAGGCGAGGGTTAGTGAATAACAGCCTGGGCTTCCTTCTTAGAGCCCTTGCTAGGCATCACTGGGGTCACTATTAATCTATGACCATCTCATCCACTTCCTCCCATAACAATGTAATGGCTTTGGGGCTGGACATCGTGGCACATACTCGTCATCCCAACACTTTGGAGATTGAATAAGAGGATTCAAAGTCAGAAATCAGTCTGGGCTACATAAAAATTTATGATTAGAGATTTTCTTATTTGATCGCGTACACGGCTCTAAGGCTGATGTTTCTAAGGCCTGGCTGGGTGAGGGTGGGGGTGGCCGCGGACTCAGGAGGTTCCCAGGTTGTAAATATCTAATTCTGCCTGTCCCCGCTTCCCTTCCTGGCATGTTCTGATTTATCCACAGATTCCAGAAAACTATAATTTGGGGGAGCCTGTATCCAAGGAGATGGAAGAGGACCATCAGGAAGAAGTTTTAACTTGGAAACAAACTTTTTCTTTGTGATTGAATGAAATGTGACTTTGGACTATTTGGACCGTATGGACTTAGGGGGTGGGGACTTTGGGGGGGGGTAATCTCTTTGCGTCTTTTTTTCTCAGTTGGAGCCTGCCTCTTTTTCATCTCGGATCACCCCCAAAGGCAAAAGAAGTGATAAGTAGCTTTGGAAAATTCTAGAACATTCTTTCCCCTTTACCCACAATGGAGCTCATGGTTACGCTTAGCTTATCCACACTCAGCCTGCCTTTCTTCTACCCCCTGTTTTTTCGTCTGGAGGCCCAGCTGCCTGCAGAGCCTGAAGTCCAGACGGGCAGGGTGGCCATTTTGTCCTTTGTGATGTAAGCATTCGGTGAGTCAAACTTTGTACTTTTAAGCTTGCTTCGCACATTCTTCAACTTCCAGCAACAGAACCGGAAGTCAGTTTGGCCCCAAGAGTTACTTCTGGGAAAAAAAAAAGTCTGTTTGCCCTTGAATTCTTTAGATTTCAGAGTATTTAATAAAGAAAACCAAGGGCAGGGAGATGCCTCAATGGTTAAGAGGGCCTGCAGTAAAAACACAAAGATCTGAGTTCTAATCCTTAGGTCTCATGTAAAAAGGCCAGGCATGGCTGCCCATGTAACACCAGTATCAGGTGTTGGAGACAATTATATCCTAAGGACTTGTTGGCCAGCCAACTTCTCTGAAATGGTGAGCTTCTGGGCTGGGGAAGCCACCATTGAGGAGCTGGGGGTGTGACTCAGTGGTAGAGCCCCTGCCTAGAATCCCCCAGTGAGGAGCTGGGGGTGTGGCTCAGTGGTAGAGCCCCTGCCTAGAATCCCCCAGTGAGGGGCTGGGGTGTGGCTCAGTGGCAGAGCTCCTGCCTAGCATATGCAAGGCCCTGGATTCCATCTCCAGAATCAGTAAAATACAAAATCAAATAAAAATGACACTTTAGTCCCCAAATGGGGCGATGTCCTCTCAGAAAGCCTGCGGGAGGAGAGGAGAGGTTGGTAGAGAAAAATCAGTTTTTAGCTCTAATTTTGTTGACCTCTCTGAGACCCTCTATCTTTGAGGCTTAAGTCAGCTGCTCACATTATAGTAAGAAAGGGGAAATCTCTCTCCTTTCTATTTTTTTTAATGGGCTGATTTCTGCCCTCTGGATTTAGTGTCATTAAATCTGACCATGTGGCCGTGTCCTATTCTGTGTGCACGTATGGGAGAGGGGATAGCATCTCCACCATCTGTAGTTTCTAAGCCACGACCTGGGGACTCTCTTTTTCTTGTGTAGAAGCATGAAACAGAGGTTGAAGATATGATTCAGTGAGAAAAGGGGCTTGCCACCAAGCCTGTGTCCCTGGGTTCGATTCCCAGCACCTACGGAATGGAAAGGGAGACACAGCTCCTGAGTTCCCCTCTAACCTCCACAATCATTTCAT
Organism: Phyllotis vaccarum; assembly: GCA_033318265.1. Taxonomy (NCBI): domain Eukaryota; kingdom Metazoa; phylum Chordata; class Mammalia; order Rodentia; family Cricetidae; genus Phyllotis; species Phyllotis vaccarum. Next base: position 14,125,601 of record JARWLC010000018.1, read on the forward strand.
GGCATGAGCATGCCCCCAGGAAATAAATATAATAAATCTAACACTAGAAAGAAGCAGGTGTGGTCACACTGGCTGTAATCCCAGCATGTGGAGGCTGAGGCAGGAGAATTACTATGAGATCAAGCTTGAGCTCCAGAGTAAGACCCTGTCTCAAGATAAATAAATAAAAGCATTAAAGTGTAGAAAAAAATGACATCTCAACTGTGTTGTAGTAATCCAAAATACTGGAACATTCCCTTATATGTATGGGATCACTGTAGCTAGTCATTGGCACTGTGCTTTGTATATAACTGTATTTTTCTGTGTATGTGTGTTCATATGTACATGTGTGCATATGTGGAAGCAGAAGATTACCTTGGGTGTCACTCCTCAGCCACCATCTACCTTTTTATGAGACACAGTCTCTCACTGTCCAGAAACTAGCTAGGTTAAAGCCAGGGAGTAGATCCCAGGGACCCTCCCCAGCCTATGCTACCATGTTGACCTGTTTATCCCCCTCAGGTTCTGGGGATCAAACTCAGATCCTCTTGCAACATACTTTCCTAGCTGAAGTGTCATGCCCTCCACCCATTAAGTTTCTTGTAGATGAGAACTTTGGGGAGAAAGGTTCCTGCATTCCTGTAACATACCATCCAAAGTGAGTCTGAGTCTGTTTCTCTTTCCTGTTCATCTGTGATTGACAGCTTGACAGCGGAGTGCCGTGCTCATCTGGGCTAACCTGGTTGGTACACGTCTCGATTTCCGTGGCCTCATGAGTTGCCATGCTCTTTCCCTTGCTTCGGTTTTCTTGATTCAGAAATTGTGATTCATTGTTAGTCGGTGAATCAGTCAACCGCTGGATGCATTTCTTGTGATAATCCTTGAGACACCTTCATTGATACAGCCCATTGATACAACCATCAATGAATGTAAATGTGTGAGTGTAAAATAAAGTTGTGCAAATGAATTCCTTGTGGCGTCTGTCTTGTTGATGGAGTATGATGTCTAGAGGACAACTTTTCCCTGCTAAGCAGTAAGAGATCCATTGGATTATTGTGAATTTCTCATAAAGAAGAAGCTATTTGTTCTTGGTTGTTGTGGTCTGTCATCACATCCCCAGTGACCTTATGGTTTCTAGAATAGATGACAAATGGTATTAAATCATCTGAAAGTACTAGTTTATTTAGTCACTTGTTTTTTGGTACTAGGGATTGAATTTAGGGCCTCATACATATTAGGTAATCAACCCTACTGTTGAGCCACACCCCCAGCCCCTCACTAAGGGATTCTAGGTGGGGGCTCTACCACTGAGCCACACCCCAGCCCCTCACTGGGGGATTCTAGGCAGAGGTTCTATTACTAAGGCACACAACCAATCCTCTCTTTATACTTTATTTTCAAGCCAGGTTTCAGTGTGCTCAATGTAGCTCAGGCTGGCTTTGAACTTGTGACCTTCCTGCTTAAGTTTGCCAAGCTGATGGAATTATAGACCTGTATCACCAGGCCTGGTTGATGCCAGTTTATTATTATAAAAGTATCTAGGAAGTGAGAATTCTTTCTTCCCTTACACCCCTTGGCAGAGGCAGAGGGCTTTTAAACAATCCTATTGTACGTGGCTGTGTGCATGGTGTATGTATATGGGAATGTGTACTAGTGTACTCCACAGTGGTCAGAGGACAGATCAGTTTTCTTTTAATGGGTTTCTGTGATCTAACGTAGGACACCTGGCTTTTGAGCAAAGCACCCTTAACCTGTTGAGCCATTCCACCTGTCCCAAGGCAGAAGGTTTTTTTTTTTTTAAAGAGGGGAGAAAGTATTTTTAGAGAGTTTGTGTATTGCATACAGAGTCTCACTATGTAGTTTTGGAAGGCCTGGAGCTCTCAGAGATTCATCTGCCTCTGCTTTCTCAAGTGTTGGTATTAATATGAACTACTATGTTCAGCCTTAGAAGTCTCTAGCTGGGTGGTAACGGTGCACAGGCCTTTAATTCCAGCACTTAGGAGGCAGAGACAGGCAGATCTTGTAAATTTGAAGCCAGCCCACAGAGTTAGTTCCAGGACAGTCAGAGGAAACCCTGTCTTCAAAAACCAAAAAGCAAGCAAGCAAACAAACAAAAAATCCTTTAAAATTTATCCTGCTCAAGGCCTTCATGCTAAGGACTCCTGAATTAAGGTGGCTTCCACACCAGAGTCATTAAAATGCTATTTTGTGGTCTTATCTGTGAAATTATTTCTTGGAATTGTAATAGCATGGTGGGGAATTGTGTTTACATATTCATATGTGTATGTGAATCTTTATATACAAGGTAATATGGGATATACCTTTATGTGTGTGTGTTTTCATGCAACCTACATGCACACATGTTCATGTGGAGTACACTTTAGTGTATGTAGATACATGTTCACATGGGATGTTCCTGTGTATGAGCTCATGTGTGTGCATGTAGGACAGAGGTTGATGGTAGATGGTTTCCTCAAATGACCTCCATCTTATTTTTTGAACCAAGTTCTCTCTACTGCATCTGAAATTCACTGACTAGATGAGGCTCTCCTTCCAGTGAGCTCTGGGGACCCTCCTGTATTTACCTAACCAGTACTGCTGCACCCGTTTTTTGTTTGTTTTTTCAAGACAGGGTCTTCTGTGTAGCTCTTGGTATTCTAGACCAGGCTGGACTGGAACTCAGAGATCTGCCTGCTTCTGCCTCCTGAGAGCTGGGATTAGAGGTATGTACCACCATCGCCTGTCTTGCTGGATCTGGGTTCTTATGTGGGTGCTGGTGATTTAAACTCAGGTCCTCACACCTAAATGGCAAGTTCTTTACTGACTGATGCCCAGAATTTGAACCCTGGGTGTTTCAGGGTCTGGACGAGTTCCCTTGGAGGAGGAGGCAAGTAGGCTTGAAGAACAATGGCTCAAACTCTGGGAACAAGTTGAAATAAGTAAGATTAATTTCTTTTGAGGAAGGGGCATGTCTTATATACCCTCCTCCCACCCAGGGGGAAAGGCTGGTCTTGGCTGACATCTGCTTCTGTGGCATGGTCATGGTTATGATCCGGATTATCTCACATCAGGACTCCACCTCTGTTGCCAAGGCCCCCAGGCAGACCCTAGGCTGGCTTATGAAGAAGTGCTCCCCCCACAAGGGGTCCTAACAGCTTATGAGGAAGTGCTATGAGCACATGCTTTAAGACACCAGTTTTTAACCAGTTTGAACTGGTTGAGGCCTGCTGGCCCTCAAACCCTTAGAAGCCTCTAGGGTCTATACATTTGGGGAGTATGATTCACAAAGGAGAGCTGTAAATGAATGGCTATGATTATGGGGAAGTGGGGTCCAGAGGGCAAAGTTGGGCTTCTGTAAAACTGGAATGTGGCATGTCACAGAGTATAGAGACCTGCAGATGGACAGGAGTTGTTCTGAAGCACTGAATGCAATCTGTCAGGTGACTTAAAAGCCATCTTTGGGCAAAGTCTTCAAAGAACTCTCATGATGAACATCTATTGGGGTGCCCGTAAACTCACTAGAAAAGCTGAGAAAATCCCATTGGGCCTTTTTGGGGGAGATTTGTGGATGGGACCCAGTTACAGGGGATATTAGGAAGGCACTCAGGGCCAAACTGCTTGCCAGATAGAGCTGCTGGACATCTATGTAACAGCCAGAGATGAAATGAGAGTCCTGGCCTTCTGGAACTGGCCTGCTAGTTTGCTGAGAAATAGCAGAGTGAAGAAAATGGGTGGGTGAGGGAGTACAGAATAAGCTTCTGTTATCTCATTCTGTAGCCCAGGCTAGCCTGGACTTCTTTATATAGCCCAGGCTGGCCTTGAACTCATGGGAGTTCTCCTGTTTCAGGCTCCCAAGTGTTAGGATTAGAGGCAACCCCCCCCATGACCAGCTTATATTTTTCAGTGCTGAACTTTTGAACCTTGGGCCCCTACATGTTAGACAAGTATTTTAGTACTGAGCTAACCCCCTAGTCAGTATCCCACCCTCCACACCTTTTGAGGCAGGATCTCGCATAGTTTGAGCTGACCTTTAACTTAATATGTAGCCTAGAATGGCCTTGAACTGTTGACCCTCTAGCTTTCATGTCCTAAATGTTGAGCTGATGAATGCTGGTTTATGTAGAGCTGGAGACTGAATGCCAGGCAAGCAGTCTGCCCACTCAGTTATAGCCCCAGCCCTGGTGATAAAAATCTAATCTTTTTTGATTAGCTCCATACCAAGGAGATAAAGGTGTGGAGATGTCAGGGAAAGGGGAGAAGCACTTTCAGGTTTTACACACATCCCATTAGCACACATGTCAGCAGGCAGGCATGATGCTGGAGCAGTAGCTGAGAGTTTACTTTCTGCCATACATCTTTAAAAACTATCTTCTGGGGCTGGAGAGATGGCTCAGCAGTTAAGAGCACTGGCTGCTCTTCCAGAGGACCTGGATTGGGTTTCCAGCACCCACATGGCTCTAAACCATCCTTAACTCCAGTTCCAGGGCATCTGATGTTCTCGTCTGGACTCCAAAGGCACTGTGTACATGAAGTGCAAGACATGACATATCTGCATTCAAGACATTCATACACATACACAAAAATTTAAAAAATATTCTTACATTAAAACACACACACAAATGGAAAAGCCACAAAGCCACACACCTGGCTTATGTGTGAAAATCACATATCCCTCTCACTGCCCCTTGAATGAATTCTGCTGTAGATCTTGCAAGAAGTCATTTCCTGTCACCATTTGGTGCATAACATCAGATTTAGCTAGAACAGGTTCTTGCCTTCAGTTTTAAAAATTCCAGCTTGAGCTTATAATCTACTCTGGTAAAGCACCAATACAAAAAGCCAGGGAGCTTCGGGGTCGACAGATCAAGTCATTTGTGAGTGAAACAAAGTAGGGGTGAAGTGAGGAGGGTGCCTGCAGATATTGTGGGAATGTTCTAGAACACTGGCAAATATATAACCAATGTCAGCAATTATAGGCCCTTTCCATGCTCCAGCAGAGCTCAGATGTCTCCCTTCTGCTTTTTAATCTTCCTTGAGAAGCGTGAGCACTTACAGAATGTTCCAGATTAAGCTGAAGAAAAAAATTTTCCACCATTGCTTTCTTAAGGCTGTGTCGACTTAACTGAGCTTGCCTTTTATCAGTGCAAGGTAAGCTGCTTCTAAAATGGTCAACAGGAAAAAGTGGGGGGTGGGAAGTAATCTGAACTAAATGACCAGAAAGGAGAGAGATAGGGGAGGGGGACTCATGAGACCCACCCCTAGCTAAGGAGATATTGGCAGTCAATGGTTGCTGGAGGAGAGAGTATGGCCACTGGTAAGTATTACAATGGGTTATATTAATTAGTCTATTAATTAGTCTCAGCAAAATTAAGGATGGATAGATGTAGGCTCGAGGACAATTTATTAAGAGCACAAAGGAAGGGCTGGAGAGATGACTCAGGGTTAAGAGCACTGGTTGCTCTTCCAGAGGTCCTGAGTTCAATTCCCAGCAACCACATGGTGGCTCATAACCATCTATAATGAGATCTGGCGCCCTCTTCTGGCCTGCAGGCATATGTGTAGGCAGACCACTGTGTACATAAATAAATGTACATAAATAAATAAATTTAAACTGTGTACATAAATAAATGAACATAATAAATAAATAAATGTGCATAAATAAAAAAAACCTACAGCAGGCAAGCTGCAAATCTTGTGGAGAACTGAGACACTGGCCAGCATGGAGGCTAGTCACATAGCGGTCCAGCAGCCACTTGGCAGAGAGAAGAGCATTAGAAAGAAGAGTACATATACCCAAAGTGCCAGAGAGTTTATATCTTAGTTTTTGAGACAGAGTCTTGCTAGCACAGGCCAGGATTTAAATACACAACGAACAACAGAAAAAAAAATGAAAGAACAGCCCAAGGCCATCAACATACAGATGGTCGAACAAACTGGAGCCTCAGCATAGGGGGTGGAACCCTTGGGAGAGCAAAAAGAAACCAGGGAGAGATGGTAAGACCATTGGTTGTTTTTCTGGGATACTTGGGTTTGATTTCCAGCACCCACAAGACAGCTCATGATTGTAACTACGGTTTTACATCCCCTTCTGAGTGTATGTATGTGGTACACAGACATATTCACAGGCAAAACACTCATAGACATAAAGTAATAAAATCAATTATGACAATAATAATAGTAATAAAAAGCCGGCAGACTGGATGTTGTGGCACATGCCTTTAATCCTGGCATTAGGGAGGGCAGAGGAAGAGGATCTCTGTGAGTTCCAGGTCAGCCTGGTCTACTGGTAAGTGACTACACTGAACCATCTGGTCTGCTCCAAACATTATACTTTAAATACATACATACATACATACATACATACATACACACACACACACACATACATACACACACATACATACATACATACATACATACATACATACACACACATACACATACATACATACATACATACATACATACATACATACATACATACACAGAAAAGAAATAAGACCAGGCAAGACGGTTCGCTGGGTGCTGGCCACCAAGATTGATAACTTGAGTTCAATGAGGACCCAACCTGGTGTAAGGAGAGAACTGCCTCCTAAAAGTTGACCTCTAGCCTCTGAACGAGTACCTTGACCCCCTACACACACGCACTCACAAATCAATCAATCAATAAATACCAAACCACGTTCATCGACATGGTGACGTTAACCAGATTTTTCTGTAGTCCTTAGGATCGTTTCCCAATACATTTGAGCAAGTTTTTGTGTGTATGTTTTTGTTTTTCCAGACAGGGTTTCTCTGTGTAGCAGTTCTGGGTGTCCTGGAACTCATTTTATAGACCAGGCTGGACTAGAACTCACTGAGATCCGCCTGCCTCTGCCTCCCAAGTGCTGCGATCAGAAGTGTGCGCTGCCATTGCCAGGCCTTGAGCAGATATTGGGCCTTCCTACAAAGCATCCTTACCTTGGAAGATGTTTCTTTGCCTGGGGTGTGGCTATTTTATAAAGCTCACCCCACGAAGGGTGCGTCTACAACCGAAAAATCCTATGGACTACTTCTGCAAAGCACATGCCTTGTCATGCTTCATCCTCCACCTAGTGGCCATGGAAAAGCTTTGCTCCCGTAAAAATGAGTGAGAGTAATAGATTGGGGTCACACGCCCAGGGCAGCACCTGTTGGAGGCCTCTTAGGACTTTCCCATCCAGGTTGAGTCTACTGTGTAAACAGTTGCTGGTAGTGTTGGACTTTTTAAAGTCTTTCAGGTCCTAACTACATTTTTTTTTTACCATTATCAGAGAGAGAGAGAGAGAGAGAGAGAGAGAGAGAGAGAGAGAGAGAGAGAGAGAGAGATTGAGAGAGAGAGGTATTGTGTGCCATTGTGTGAGCATGGAGATCAAGAGGACAGGACGTGGTTCACTCCCTTCACCAGTGAATCTTGGGATTGAATTTGGGTTATCATGCCAGGCAGGGACTGTCCCTCCCTAGTGTTGGCTTTTAATTGTAAACAAGCTGTCCATTTCTTGAGTCTAGTTCCAGGATTATACACAGAAGGACAGCTCCTATAGATCTGAGTGACTTAGCTGGTTAAAGCTCTTGCCTCCAAGTCTGACCATCTTAGTTTCCTGGGACCTGTGAGATGGAAGAAGAGAACACCCCTCCACACAAGATGTACCGACCTTCATATCCATATGCACACACAGACATAAAATACACACACAATAATGAATAAAAATATATGCTGGGTATGGTAGAAAAAAAATACCTTTAATTCTAGCACCTGGAAGATAGAGGCAGGTCAGATCTCCATCTCAAACAAAGATTATTCCTTTTAAAAATAAGAGATGGCTCAGAGGTTAAGAGCACTGACTGCTCTTCCAGAGGTCCTGAGTTCAATTCCCAGCAGTCACCTGGCAACATACACCTGTCTGTAATCTATCTATAATGCATTCTAATGCCCTCTTCTGGCCTGCATGGCTGGGGCACATGCAGGCAGATCACTGTATATATAATAAGTAAATAAATCTTAAATAAAAATAAAAGTTGGCTTTCCTGGAACTCACTACATAGACCAGGCTGGCCCGAACTCACAGAGATCTGCCTGCCTCATCCTCCACAATACTGGCATCAAAGGCACGCAGCACAATGCCCAGCTATTATTATTTTGTTTCTGTTTGGAGGCAGTCTCAGTATGTAGCACAAGCTGACCTGGAACTTGAGCAATCCTCCAGCATCAGACTCCTGAAGATTACATGTGTGAGCCATGACACCCAGCATTTGGTACATTTTAGTGATAATAAATGATCAGTGGGCTGGGGAGATGGCTCAGTGGAGAAAGGTGCTTGGTGCCAAGACTGACTATCTGAGTTTGGTTCCCAGGACACACACGGTGGAAGAAAAGAACGGACTTCCTCAGGATGCCCTCTGAAGTTGACAGTTGAGCCTTCGTGTGTGTGCTGCCAAAATAAATAAATGAAATGTAAAATTTGAATGATTAGGTTGAAGTCCAGTGGTGTCCAGTGTTCTGTGTTGCATGGGTCATTAAAAGAAGGAGAGTCACCCCAGAATGAAACGTTAGGTTCTCTGGCAGAAGGGAGAAACAGTTTTTGGGAACTGAACCTTGACTCTCCGTCCAGAAGCATATTTATTGATTGTACACAAAGGCTGTGTGTGAGGTATGTGGTAATATGTGTGATATGCGGTATTCCTCATACCAAAGCCCCTTTGATCTACTCTGTATGTTCTCTGAAGGAAATCATCCCACCCTCTAACCTTTAGTCCTTACTGTAAACTTTCGCAGTACTCAGTGATCCAAGACCTCCAGCTGTGCTTGGATAGTCTTGTAACCACAGCCATGCAACCGATGGAAAACATCCCCAGAAAAACAAGTCTATAAATCACGGGAGACAAGCTCTACATGATTTCTTCAAGGTCTAGGGACCTTCAACAAACACTAACTCGTTCTACTCTTACTCTAGATACAATGAGAAACAACCGTTACATTGTTTACCCTAGTTACAACCACTCTACCAGATTCCTGCTACACAGTGGCACATGCCTATTATTACATCACTTGAGAGGCTGAGGCAGGAGGTCTGTTTATGCACCAGAGGTCAGCATGTGCTCTGTAGTGAGACATTGTTTTAAATATTTATTTATTTAATGTGTGTAGATGTGTCATCTACATGTGTTTTGTATTTCTGTGTATACTCTAGAGGCCAGAAAAGGCAATTGAATCTCCTGGGATTGGAGTTACAGATGGCTGTGAATGTCGTGTATGTTCTGGGAATTGAACTCAGCTACTTCGCTAGAGCAGTGAGTGCTCTCAACTACTGGGTTATTTCTCCAGCCGCCAAGACCCTGTCTTCAAAAAAAAAAAAAAAAAAAAAAAAAAAAAAAAAAAAATTAACTTTGTTTCAGGACCATCCTTTCTTGCTTCAGTGTTTTGACAAGTGCTAATTCTAGCTGGGCCCCACAGATCCTGAAGAATTCAAGAGCGGCATGGTGGGGAATTAAAATAATAATAAAAAAATGTATTCCCGAGTAGAAGTACAAAATCTCCTCTCATTTACAAGGGAAATCACCTTAGCCGGAGCACCTCCAACCCTCCAAAACAGCAAGCCCTGTGTTCACACCAACTGCACAATGTTATGCTGCTCTTACATCATTAAGGGTGAGGATGTCCTTGGCAGATCCTCTGTCCATTCTTGGACAGAGAGATATGTCCATCATGTAGAAACTGCTGGCTTAGGCAGCCCCACAGGTAAGGATGTACTTCTCTCTCTCTCTCTCTGTATGTGTGTATGTGTGTGTGTTGGCGTGTGTGTGTGTGTGTGTGTGTGTGTGTGTGTGTGTGTGTGTGTGTGTGTGTGTTGTGTGCATGTGTCTGTGTCTGTGGGTTTGTGTGTGTATGGGGTGGAGGATGTCCTGGCCAGGCCCTTTGTGTCTTATTTCATGACAGATTTACAGGAAATCACATGAAAGAAATGTTTTATGTTAGAGCCGGAGAAGGAGGAGGAAAAGTGGTGGCTGGGACATACAATGTAGCCTTGGCTTCTAACACATTTTATTTTCAGGTAATGTGGTTCGGTCTTTATTTTAAAAGGAGCTGTATAAAGACAAACACAAGAAGTGACCCTTAAGCTTATTGCCAAAATAGCACATGGAGACATTTTAAAATAAGAAACATGGGCATTAGATGTTTGAACAGTACAGAACTGAAATTACAGAATGCTCCCTCTGTTTGTCCCTTATACACCTCCAAAGCCACCGACCACAGGGGGTTCTTATTTTTCTTCCAAAACAGAAAAAAATATTTATGCATATACCAGCATGCATCTCTCTGTGTTTATGTATATATGCATGCCTGCATCTATGTGTCTACATATGTTTGAGTGTATGTATGTAATGTAAATATGCTTGTTTTCATGTATCTATGTGTGCTTGTGCATTTGCAAATAATAATGACTTACATGAAATAATAAAAAATTAAATATAGTTCTTTTCTTTTTAAAATATGTATATATGGTGCTGGGGCTAGAACTCTGGGCCTTCTGTAAGCTAGATATAAATGCTCCTAGCCCCTCACTGGGGGATTCTAGGCAGGAGCTCTACCACTGATCCACACCCCCAGCCCCTCACTTGGTATTCTAGGTAGGGGCTCTACCCCTGAGCCACACTCCCAGCCCCACACTGGGGGATTCTAGGCAGGAACTCTACCACTGAGCCACACCCCAGCCCCTCACTGGGGGATTCTAGGCAGGGGCTCTACCACTGAGCCACACCCCAGCCCCTCACTGGGGGATTCTAGGCAGGGGCTCTACCACTGAGCCACACCCCAGCCCCTCACTGGGGGATTCTAGGAAGGGGCTCTACCACTGAGCCACACCCCAGCCCCTCACTGGGGGATTGTGGGCCTGGGCCGGGGCTCTACTCTCACTGATACTGTCTTCTTCACATTGCAACTGCAGCACTCACAATGCTGCTTGGAGCATAGCTGATTTCTACTACATATCTGTTCAATGCACACATAATTTATCTCCATTTTGAAGATGACTACAGCTTTTGTTTATCAAGTACCCCCCCCTCCCGTGTACCAGTCCCCATGGTCAGTGTAGGTATTTGTGCAGCCCAGTGCAGCTCAGATGGAAAGAGATCCTGGCAGTCAGGAACCCAGGCATACTGAGTACTACACTCAAATGGAAAAGTATTCAGACATTCAGGAGCCAACGAATACCCCAGGTTACAGTAAGCCTAGGCAGCGGCTTATAGCCCTGCTTCAGGGAAAGCCTTCCCCAGTGTTAACAGTTCTGCTCTGGCAAGAGAGCCTCCTGGCAGAGTTGCTACAGCGACAGTGAAAGGCTTCACTTCTCTGTTGGCCGCTCTCGGTTCAGGGAATGTAACAACTAGGCCCAGCCAGAGAAGGTCCCCTGGGCGGCCGGAGTTTTAAGTCTAAGCTCCCTGCTGCTGCTGCTGCTCTGGCAAAAGAAGATCTTCGCCCAAACCTCATTCAAGAGATTTGTTGGGAGGAAAGGGTCCAGGAGAGGACAGTTGCCTCAGCCCAGGGTGGGAGAGGTGGGAGGGGCAGGCTGTGGGCTCAGGACTTATACAGGGCTTCCTGTGGGGGGCGGGGCTTTTTGGGGAGACTTCCAGGGATTGGTCAGATCTTTTCCTTTTCTTTTTATCCTGATTTGGTATTTTAGTTTCAGGGCCAAATTGTGTTTCTTTCACTGGGTCTTTTGAGCTTCGGGGCTCTAATTTCAGGGTCAGGGTACATTTCTTTTACTGGCTCTGATTCTAGGGCCAAAGTGTGTTTCTTTGGTGCTGGTTTCAGAGTCAGGGCACATTTCGTTTTAGTTCTGGGTTCAGGGATAAGTGTATTTTACTGGCTTAACGTCTTAGATCCCGGGTGGGTTCTCTTTTACTGGCTCTTGTCTCAGACCCAGAGTGGGTTTCTTTGGGCTGGCCACTTTTCCCTACAGTCAGCCCTCACCAACTTTTCATTAATTCACAGTCACTCCCAACTTACAGGTTAAGGAGCTGAACTTAGGGGGAAATGTGGTTCAGATCTCTGCTGGTCACGTGCCCATTGTTGTAACAAATAACAATGCATATAGTTCAATAACTATCTGACAATTCTGAAGGCTTCCAAGCAGGTGAGACTGCCTGCTTCCTTTATGGTTCAGAGAGTCATTCCCTGGTTTTTCTGAGTCACCTGACTCCCTTGCTCATTACTCTCTCTTGTATTTCTCAGAACTCTTATCATGGGGGCACCGTTCCCCCTGTCTTGGTTACCTTTCTACTACTGTGACGAAGTACCATGGCCAAGGTAACTTAAAGAAAGCATTTAATTGGGGAGCTTGCTTACAGTTTCAGCGGGTTGATCAATGACTATCATAGTGAGGGGCACAGCAACAAGCAGGTGTCCAAGCTGCTGGGGGGGGGGGGGGGGAAGAAGCGCTAACTAGGAATGGCACGGGTTTTGAAACCCCAAAGCTTACCCTCAGTGACACAGCTCTTCCAACAAGTCCACACCTCCTTATTCTTCCCAAACAGTTCCACCGACCAGGGAGGGACCAGGCATTCAAATATATGGGGACCATTCTCATCAAAATCACCACACAGATCCTTCTTCTCATCTTTTCTTTCCTCCCCTCCCCTCCCCTCCCCTCCCCTCCCCTCCCCTCCCCTCCTTTCCCCTCCCCTCCTTCCTTCTTCCTATCCATTTTGAAATGGAGTCTAGCTGAGTTTGGCCTCAAACTTCCTGTAACTCCGTAGGTGTCCTTGAGCTCCTGAGGCTCCTGCCTCCACTTCCTGAAGCTGGGATTATAGGTTAATTAATACAAGGGCGATAGAAACCAGGGCTCCTTGGCAACCACTCCACCCGATAGGCCACACTGCAGCTCCTCCTCTATCCTTTCCTTCTGTTTTCCTCTCCCCTTGCCCCCTCCCCTTCATCCCCCCTCTCAATCTGATAGCGTCTCAGTAGTACCCAGGCTGGCCTTCAACACCCTGCTGCTTTACCCAACCCCCTTGCTTTAAGCCTTCCCAGAGATGTTTGTGAAAACGTTGTTGGGGATTTAAAAAAAAAAAAATAATAAATCTAGGCTCATTTCCCCTTGACAAAACCCACGCTTCGTCCAGTCTGCAGAGGCCCCTTTGCCTCCCACAATCCTGCGCTCTGAAGCCTGACTCTATCAAACCTAGCTCTCAGCAGCTTCAGAGGCCCAGAGAAAGGGTTTAATCTCCCTTTCCCTCACCGCCCACCCAATTTACCCCCCCCCCATTTGCGGGGGGCGGGGCACTGAGTGCAATTCCTTGAGAGTAGTTTCCTTCAGACTCCAGCCTGAAAACACCCTTCCAGATACTGCCCTAGCTCCACCCAGCCTGAGTTTGAGAGCAAGTTCATCAGGTGCCTGCTGGGAAGGCCACGTGGGCCACCCTGCAGCCGAGGGGGGGGGGGGTCCTTCTGGGGAAACCAGGGGCTGCATAAGTTAGGGCTTGCTGCAGCTGAAGAAGGACCAGGCCTGTCAGCCTCTGTGTTTCCCTACTTCACAAAAGCCATTCTCCGCCCCATGCATGCCAAGAAACCGGCCAGAATCTGCAAGTCCTGGGATCCTCAGACCTCAAAGACTTTCCCTACTACTAAGTTTCAGATTTCTGAGCCTCTTCTCTCTCCAAAGTTACATGCGCCTCTGCCACCCCCTTAAAAGTTGATCTGGAAGCTTTGCTCGTCCAGGAAGGAGTTCAGAGAAGTGCATCTTGTCGGCTGTTCCATCTTCTCCGAAGCATATCCCTCTCTGGGCTTGTTACTTCATTCTTAAGATGGGTCTAACGGTGTGAAGCGCCTACCTCAGAGGATCACTAAGCAAATGAAATGAGTACATGTACTAAGTGGTTTATACATTTTCTGAAATGAAACAGAATGCATCTATGCTAATCCACGGGCTTGTGTATTTTTCTCTGCGTGGGATGTGCATGCATTTGGATATGCATATTGTCATGTGGATGGGTGTTTGTGTGGAAGCCCCAAGTTGGTGTCAGAAATCACCCCCCCCCGTTTTTTTTTTAAAAAAAATCTTAGTGAGTCAGTGTCTCTTAATCAAACCCAGAGCTGATCCATAGTCTCCCTAACCTGCTTGCTCTAGGGATCCCTTAGCTCTGCCTTTGGGGCCAGAATTTCAGGCAGATCATCACATCTACTCAGCATTTTGTGGGTTTCAGGGACGTTGGCAGGGTATGTGCTTTAACCACCGAGTTCTTTCCGCAGCCCTGACTCTGATTTTCAAATAGACTTAGGATTCTTCCCCCTTCCTTCTCTGTCAATCCTTCCTGATTCTTCCACCTCCGTGTGACAGGTACTAGATGGGAGCCCCAATCTCGACGGCCATTCCTCTCCCCACAGCCTCTCCTTCTGTGATCTCATGAGCGTTTAAAACATCTTCTGTGCCAATGACTCCTAGACAAAGTTTCTCTGTGTAGCTCTGATTGTCCTGGAACTTCCGTTGTAAACCAAAATGGTCCCAGATTTACAAGGACCCACATTCCTCTGCCTCCTAAGTGCTTGGATTAAAGGTGTACAACACCACACTCAGCCAATTTATATAAGATTTTGTCTTTTGTCCTTTCCTTCTTCCTTCATTTTTAAGTGTGTGTGTGTGTCCGTGTGTGTGTCCAGCCACCTGCCTGCCTGCCCACAAATACCCCCTTGGAAGCCAGAAGAGGGCATTAGATCTCCTGGAACTGGAGATATAGACAGTTTTGAGCCATCTGATGTGAGTGCCGTGGACTAAATTCAGGTTTTTGGAAGAGCAGGAAGTTCAGCCATCTCACCAGCCACATTCTCACTTCTTTTTGTGCTTCTGAGAGAAGCCTTCCTTGTATATGTGGCAAGAGTTCAACTGTGGAGCCACAGCCCAGCCCTCACTGGGGGATTCTAGGCAGGGGCTCTGCCACTGAGCCACACCCCCAGCCTCTCACTAGGGGATTCTAGGCAGGGGCTCTGCCACTGAGCCACACCCCCAGCCCCTCACTGGGGGATTCTAGGCAGGGGCTCTGCCACTGAGCCACACCCCCAGCCTCTCACTAGGGGATTCTAGGCAGGGGCTCTACCACTGAGCCACATCCCCAGCCTCTCACTAGGGGATTCTAGGCAGGGGCTCTACCACTGAGCCACACCCCAGCCCCTCACTGGAGGAATTCTAAGAAAGTGTTTTATCACTGAACCACACCTCAGCTCCTAAGCACAAAAAGCCTTTCCTGCCAAGTGTGATGTGGCTGTAATTCTTACATTCTGTAGGCTAAGTCAAGCAGATCACAAGTTCCAGGTTAACCTGGATTAGGTTCTATATAAAAGTACAACAGCAAAACCCCTTTCCCCTGTAAGCATACAGCCTCAGATTTTTTTTTTTTTTAAGCAATGTAGACTGGACCAATGCAGCACCTTTGGCTATAATTGTGGTGTGGATACAGTAGGCCGTGTATTTCCAGGATGGACAGAGATCGAGACCTTGGGCAAAAGATAAAAGATTCAAGAAGCCTGGCTCATAATTAGACCCGAGAAATAACAGGGTAAGCATTGGCAAGGAGGAGATACCTAGAGGTGAGAGAATTGTATTCCTGGAAAGGCAGGGGACCCAACTATTAGAAAGAATAAGAATAATGTCCCAAGCCTAAGTCCTTGAGAGTAACTGCAATGAAGCCAGCACCACCCCCTAAATGACAGAAAAATGTTATCCAGGTTCACTGAGCCCAACCAGTGTATTCTGTTCACTCTACACCAG
Organism: Phyllotis vaccarum; assembly: GCA_033318265.1. Lineage (NCBI taxonomy): Eukaryota > Metazoa > Chordata > Mammalia > Rodentia > Cricetidae > Phyllotis > Phyllotis vaccarum. The sequence goes on from JARWLC010000018.1 coordinate 14,141,356, forward strand.
GGCGTCACCTCTCTCTTTGACAAACATTCTGATCCCCTCCTCCCACTGTAAACAGAAGGAGCAAGCCCACCATAACCACAAGACCTGGGCTCCTAAATGCATAGTTTGTCCCATCTGGACATTCATGTATGCTTAGCACGTCAGGGGCAGCCTGGTGAAAGGTAGCTTCTTAGTAAACATGAGTCTGTCAAATAAATGAATACTTTGTTGCCGGCTTCTCAATTGGAAATGTGCTTAATAAAACCAGGGACATGCAGCCGAGTGCCAAGGACTCATAAACCCAATAGCAAATATTATGGGTCAGCATTTCTTACGCCACTTTTAAGGGAGAACACATAAATTACATTGCACAGTGCTATGCACAGAAAGGAAGCAGAGCGGTGCCCCGCGCCTTCTTTGCCCGCAAACAAGACGCAGTACAACAGGATCCTTCTGCAGTATAACTTTAATGTATCTTTGGTGAGAGCATTTAGCTTACGGAAAATGGAGAGGGAGGAGAGAGTGAGAGAGCCGGCAGGGAGACCGGCAGAGGGGCAGGAGCCGCTGCGCAAGAGCCAGCGGCGGCGGGCCCCCAGCGGGGAAAAGGGAAGCCAGAGAGCTAGGCTAGGCCCCAGCGTGGTCTGGGCCGGGCCATTTGCCACGTGGCCTTGAGCCCGTGTCCCAGAAGCCGGGCCGGCGTCCGTGCGCAGAGAGAGAGAGAGCGGAAGAGAGAAGGGACCACGAGGTAGGAAGACCCGGTTTTAAGAGGACCAAACGGCTCTTGCTTTAGACGAAACATCTCCCTATTGGTCGTAGTTCAGAATCCCATGACGCCACGGGAAAGGCGGAGAAACCAGACCAGTCTCGCGAGATTACCAAGCGCATGCGCTCTCTAACGACTCAGGCGGGTTGGCCAGCACTAGGTAATAGCGCCACCTAGAGGGGCTGGGGCCAGTGGCCTCCAACAGAGCGGGACTGGAGAGATAGCATATGGGTTAAGGATGATTCCTGCTCCTGCTGAGGACCCAAGTTCAGTTCGCAGAATCCAAATCCTGCAGTCACAACCACCTGCAACTCTAGCTTCAGAGCTCTGATGCCCCCTTCTGATCTCCTAGAGGACCTGAACATGTGTGACACACACACACACACACACACACACACGCACACACGCATACATGCACACACACACACACACTTGTAAAAATAAAACTTACATAGAAAAGTTGAAGGTGATTTCCCTCCCCCAAACTTTTTTTAAAAGTAGAAATGCTTTTATTCTTCTTAATTTTAAAAAGGCATGTTTGTGTGTATGTGTATACATATATATACATAAGACAATATATAATATGTAATATATATATATATATATGAGTTACAGATAATTTTGAGCTACCATGTGGGTACTGGGAACTGAACCCAGGTTTTTTTTGGTAAGAACAAGTGTTCTTAATTGCTAAGCCATCTCTCCAGTTCCTTCCCATCCCCTCTTTGTGTGACTTGTGCAGTGCTGTGATGGAAGCCAGGGCCTGGAAGGTGCTAAGCAAATGTTCTACTTCTAAGCCCTGTCCTCAACCCAGTGTCTTCGGAATTTGAAAATGGAAGTGTGTTCAAAGAACTAGATTCACACGATGTTCCCCATGTTGCATAAACAATCAATTTATATGGAGTACAATTACATTTGCAATATTTTAAAATTGTTTTGTGTGTGCGTACCTGTGTGGGTGCCTAAACGGACCAGAAAAATTGGAATTACAAGTAGTTAGGTTTGTAATGTTTATTTAGTGCCAATCTCACTGTGTAGCCTTGGGTAGACTGGAACTTGCTATGTAGCTCAGGCTATGTAAATTGAGCTGGCTTTGAACTCACAGAGATCATCAGCCTTTTCTCTTCCCCTGAATACTAGGAATAAAGGTGTCTGCCACCACCCTTGACTATAGGCAGTTGTGAGCTACCCTGTAGGTGCTGGGAACCAAATTCAGGTCTTCCGTAAGAGCAGCCAGTGCTTTTAACCACTGGGCCACCTTTCCAGGACTCCTTCCTATTTTTCCAGAGATTCTGAGTTCAGCTGGAAGTTTTCAAGAGAGGCAGCTCACAACTTTATTTCCAGTTCCAGGTGATCAGATGTTTTCTTCTGATCTCTTTGGCACCAGGTACATATATAGTACACAGACAGACACAAAGGCAGAGCACACATATATAGATAGGTAAAAAAAAAAAAAATAAAAAAGGAAAGATGTTAAAAATAACTTTCCATGTCTGTATATTTATGCAGACACAACTGTTCTTATTTTATTCAGGGAGTATCAGTCTGTTACAACCTCTTACTTTTTAGCATTAATGCTCGGGCTGGAGTGTAGCTCAGTTTATAGTATGCTTGTCTGGCAGTTAGAGGTCCTGGGTTCCATTCCCAACACTGAATAAACCAGGCGTGATGGTGCGGGCATGCAGTAGTCCAGATCTTGAGAAGTAGAGGCAGGAGTATCACAAGCCCAAAATTTTGGTAACATAGCAAATTCAAGACCAGCCTGGGAGAGGTGAGATTGTGTTGGGGGGAGGGCAGGGTGGGGGAAGAGACAAGAGAGACAACGAGACAGACAGAGAGACCGAAAGAAAAAGAAAGAAGCCTCGAAGTGATGCTCAAATTCTCCGAATTGGCCAGCTTGTACACTCTAAGCTGGCTTCTGTGTCCTCACCAGTTTTGTCATTACTATTTAACTATATTCTAACTTTATGAACCCAAACGACATTGCAAGCTTCTCTGTCTCTTCCTTTGCTCCTCTGTTCACGCCCTGCCTAAGAAAAGAAGCCAGGAGCTGACTCTTGGCTTTGGTCTCTGATTTCAATGCAGCAGGACCCCGCCAATGGCAGAGGCGATGCTCTAGCTGTTGCCATGGAGACCGCAGAGCCCGCAGCGCCCAAGGAAGCTATGACATCACTGCCGGAGCAAGTACAGCCACCACCATCACATCCTGGTCCTTAATTCTGTCACGGGGGGGCACGTGAGGGCGACCTCTGGACTAGCAGTGAGAGGTGTCTTACTCTAACCTGTCAAGTCGTCACCCACGACACTCAATTAGGGTGGCGGCAGCAGCTGGGAGACCAGCTGTCTGGGGTGCACCGAGATTGTTAAGACCACCGGCAGTGCAGGGGAGTCTGAAGCATCAAACTCTCCTTGGAGGGAGCGGCCTTGCCCAGGACCTGGGAACCTCGACCACCCAGCTCCAATCCCGTGGCTGACGTAAGTCTCTAGGAACGTCAAAGTGTGAACTCAGGCGGACAGGCTGCCAAAGGCTAGTTTCCCCTTGACTGAGTTGGACTAATTGGGTCGATTAGTAGCTTCAGCCGTGAGGCCTCATTTTCTCATCAACCACAGAAAGCGCTCTTGGCACCCTGGATCCTTCCGTGGGTTCTCGAGGCAGCTCCACTGCACAGCAGCGGGCATACAGCTGCCTCAAAGAGCTGGGCAAGATGGTATTTGGAGTCCAGGACATTGCATTGTTAGAACATGGATGTAAGGCCTTGGAGGTGGACAGTTCCAAGTCCTTAATGATCCTGGGGATCCCAGAGGACTGCAGCCATCAAGAATTTGAAGACATCATACGGGCCCCCCTCAAACCACTGGGCAAGTTCGAAGTGGCTGGGAAGGCCTTTCTGGAGGAAGATAGATCCAAAGCAGCTATCATCAGGTTGGCAGAAGACCTCAATTACGATGTGGTGCCCAGAGAGATCAAGGGCAAGGGCGGTGTGTGGAGGGTGGTCTATATGCCTAAATGGCAGGACATAGAATTCCTCACCAAGCTCAATTTGTTCCTGCGGAGAGAAGGCAGGACGGTCGAGGATGTGGCCCGCATCCTCAGGCGGGAATTGTGCCCTACCACGGTAGATCCCGGAGAACTGCCTTCCAGAAAGTACTGCCTGCCTCCTCAGGGGGAGAATGCAGACAAGGAGGCCACCATCAAGGGGAATGAGATACCCCCTCTCCGGGTCCCAGAGAAGGGGTGCAAGGCTGAAGAAGTCAAGAAGGGCAAGAAGAAAATCAAGAAAAGTCGGCGCCGACAGCAGGCTTCTGATAAGCTGTGAGGAGATGCCGGATGAGTGTATGTGGGGGAGGGGGGAGTTGCGGAGGGAGGGCGGGAGTCATCTTAGTGGGTATGGAACGACCACGGGAGGGCACACAGTGCTTCGGCACTTGAGAATAACAGTGGATAGGAGGTGATGGACCAGTGAGTGGGTGGCTTTTGAGCCAGAACGAGTGTTTAGCATGGTATTTGACTTCCATTATTTATTAAATATTGACTTATTTATTTTGCTCAACGCTGTGGACTGGGCTACAGCTTTGAGCATGCTACTCAAGTGCTTCATCAGTAAACCATGTACCCAGCCCCCTCACTAGGCGATTCTAAGGCAACTCTCCGTTAATGAGCTATAACTACAATGTGAGCCTGGGGCTTTCATCTGAGTTAACGTGTGGACTGCAACTGAGTGGGCGTGGCTAACATCTGGTTGAGAGTGAGCCATTCATTCATTCATTCATTCATTCATTCATTCATTTATTTATTTATTTATTTATTTATTTATTTATTTATTATGTATCCAGTGTTCTACCTGCACATATCCCTCCCTCCATGCCAGAAGCAGACACCAGATCTCATTACAGATGGTTGTGAGCCACCATGTGGTTGCTGGGACTAAAACTCAGGACCTCTGGAAGGGCAGCCTGTGCTCTTAACCTCTGAGCCATCTCTCCAGACTCTCTCTTCTTTCTTTTTGTTCACACTGCATGTGTCTATTTCATATATCCCAGGTGATACTGGGATCTTAGAATAAAGAGGGATGAAAAATTCCAACAAAAATCCCTGTCTGTGCCACTCATGAGTAATAATGGTGTTACTTGGGTACATCTAAGTGAGAAAAGAAATTTTCATTTACGTGAATCTAAAGTTGAGGGATCATATATGGTTGAGTGTGGGACACTTTATTCATTCAACCAACAAAATTTTCCTGAGCATCTACAATATGCCAGGTCCAAGACCCAATGATTTTTTAGCCTTGCCCTCATGGCTCTAATTCTGTATTTGAGAAATTGTGGGTAACATTTGAGACTGTGCAAGGAATATGAAAGTGTGTGGGGGTTGGGGGGTTATTGCTTGACTGAGGGAGAGCAACTTCTGATTGAGAAGGATCCAGAGACTTGAAAAGACTTAGCAACTTGGAGGCCAGCAGGACCAGCCCTGAAGAGGGAGCCAAATCCACCACAGTGCATGTGACAGTTGCCATAGAGACCACAGAGGGGACAGGGGCCTGCTAACCCATTGCCTCAAGAGAAGGTCCATGATGGCAAGCTTTTGAAAATGTTTTTCCAGACTTGCCAAAACTAGAGCTGACTCTAGAACAAGGGTCACTATTCTTATGCCGTCATCAGAGGCTTGATGTTGAAGACAGTTATAAATCGTGGTTGACATGTGGGCTACCTACCGGCTCCACTGAGGACTTTGATGTTCCGAGTAAGTCCCTTAAAAGCTGGGACTATTCAATACATGGCAACTCTCCCTTACTGAAGGGAGGGTCGGGGTGAGACTCTTCATCCCTTATTGGCACCTGAGATATAAGCATGAAGGTGTCCCTAAATTAATGTCTTGGAGAGGAGAGACACTCAAAACAAACAAACAAAAACAGACTTTCCGTTGAGCCAACCATAATGGCTCATGGGATATCAGCATTGGGCGGTGGAATCAGGAAGATCAAGAGTTCAAGGCCAGCCTTGGCCGTATAGCAAGTTTGAAGCCAGTCTGGACTACGTGGAATTCAGTCTCAATAAACAACTGATTCCTCAAGACGGAGAAGAGAAAAAAAATTGAAAACATAGCGTGAAAGTCCTTGGGCCCACAGATCTCCAAAAAAACTGAAATGTGAAGCACACAAGATTGCCTTCCAGTGGCAAAGATGAAAAACCCGTTCTTCCATCCAGAAAGTTGAGGATTGGAGATGATTAAAAACCTGGTGAGCTGTGTTATCTGTTGGGCCATATCAAGCTTCCATGACCAGGATTAGAGGTGACTAATAGCCCAAATGACCTCTATGCTCCGTATGACTGAGAACAGACCAGAACCTTTAGGTCCAGGTAGCCTATCTCCAGAACCTATAATTCTTAGAAGTCATGGCATGTACCCCGACTTGAATTTCAATGTAATTATGCTTTCTTGTGTAATGGGGATTGTATTACACCAGGGAACTTTTTCTCACAATTATACTGGGCTTAAATACATTGGGAATAAACTGCCTGTTAGTAGACTCCTTGAAATCTGATCCATGCTGAAGTCAATCTGCACCTGGTTTTCTTTCTTTGAGTAGCAAATTCTCTCTATAACACCTGCACGGATCCCCTCAGAAAAACAAATGGTTAACTCCAGCTGTGGGTGGGTGGAGAGAATGTCTCTTTTGGGAAACAGACTTCTCTACTACTTCAGGGATCTACAAGGCTGAATTACGTTTCAAAAATGTAATTTATGGGGTTTGGAGAGATAGCTCAGTGGTTAAGAGCACTGGCTCCTCATCCGGAGGACCCTAGTTCAATTCTCAGCACCCACATAGCAGCTCACACCTGTCTGTAACTCCAAGACCTGATACCCTCATACATACATGCAAGCCATACCACCAATGATGTCCAGGTGTGCATGCAGGCAGAACACTGCACACATAATACATCTTAAAAGTAAAATAAAAAGTTTAATTTATGTATACACACAACTTAGTGTTTTGAGACAGCGTCTTACTTACTTTGCAGCCTATGCTTATCTGAAACTTACTGCATGTCCCAGTGCTTCTAGGGCTGAAATTACAGGCTTGTACCACCACCTATGCCCACGTGCTGATTTTTCTACTATCTTATAACATGGAGACTCCCGTATCTTGTCTATTTTGGGACACTGTGGTTCTGTTAGCATCAAACTCACTCAGTTCTCTGACCTCATTCCTTCACTTTCCCTCAGTGTCATACTTGGATGGGCACAAGATTTATCTATTTATATATTTTTTTAGTTTTTAATTTTGTTTCAAGACAAAACTGTGCAACCCTGAGTGGCCTGAAGCTCATTACGTAAAGTAAGCTGGTCTGGACAGAGATGCACCTGCAAACACCTCTCAAGTGCTGGGATCGAAGGTGTGTGACCACGCCCAAGTATTCACAGATCTACCTGTGACTCTTCCATCTCCCATTTGAGCAGCCAGGCCATCGGAAATGCTTGTCTCTGTATCTGTATGTTCTGAGCAAGTGTCAAGACACCAGATGAACATAATCTAAAGTCTCAAATAAAGACACTGATTTCAATTTATTTCCCAAGCTGGCTTTTTCTGGTACCAGCCTCAACATCTTTTTCTTTAGAGTGCAATGCTTGGCAGAATAGAGCTTTTCCTGCTATCTCCACAAACACTTTTGAACTTTTTACAAATCTGTGCCCAAGAAGCCTATGGTTCCGTAGGCTTTTGAACTGATGAAGCCAGTAAAGGGGTCTGCTGCAGAGCCTGACCTCCTGAGTTTGACCTCCAGGTCCCATGTGGTGGAAGGCCTCCCCATGAGAGCCATGGATAGCATGTGCACCCTCCCCAACACACACGCACACAAGCACGCACACACAAATAATTACATTTTAGCTAAAGAAGAGGTTTCATATTTAATTTCTTAGTCCTGGCCCTGGTGTACCCACTCTCAGAACACTGTGGCTCTGCGTTATTACATTAGCCTCCTCTTACGTAGATGCAGTGCAGCCTCCAGCACATCTGTTTGATGCATGCTGTTTAACATCAAGGCACAATGGCTGCATAATAAAGGACAATGTGACATTTTTTTTTCTTCTCATTTTGTAGCCGGAGATGTTCATGCACTTCCTGGAATTTCTCATATGGCCATTGTATCCACGACAGGCAACGTGGATCTCTATTAAGTGATCCATGAATCCAGAATTCATGAGAATTCCATTTTCTTTTGGAGATTGTTGGGACCGGGTGACATTTCCTGGCATTGTACTGCAGGTTGGTTGTGTGATGGGAACAGTTCAGTACTTAGCTGCATCCATGCTGCAGATGTCAGGCAGAAATTCCCAAGTGAATTACAACAACCCTCCCCACAAGCCCGTTTAAGAAGCAGGCTTATCCTTATACTCTATTGTATAAGTATGAATGGGTGAAACATGGAACTATAGTGGAACTATAGTGTGTCCCGAGTATGTTGGGGAGATGGGAAAACCATTTGAGACTCCTCTTGGGAAAATGATCTTGTTGCTTAAGAAAGAAAAAAAGTGGGCCAGCAAAATGGTTAAACAGATAAAGATACTTTTGGCCAAGCCTGATTTGGATCCCCAGCACCCATATGGTAGGAGGAGGGAACAGATTCTCGAAAGTAGTTCTTTGACCTCCACGTATATGTGTGTGCATCTCTCTCTTTCACACCACACACACACACACACACACACACACACACACACACACACACACACACACACACACACGTTACTTTTAAATTCCAAAAACTCCTTTGATGAGTTTTGCCTTAAAAGAGATGTTATCGGATACTACTGGCTGAGCGAACACGGAACATAAAGTCTTCATCTACCTGGCTGGCTTCCCGGGACCCCAGGCTGTTTTCCAACACTAAGGTGAAAGGTGGAATAATCTGTTTAGAATAAAAACAAGCCGTGGAGAGACAGGCTGGGCTGTGATTGCTACGCTTGGGAGGAGAAGCCTGAAGGATGAGTTTAAGGCTAGCCTCAGCTACATGAAACCCTGTCTCAAAAAACAAAACAAAACAAAAAACCTTAAAAACCAGAGCTGTTTATGTAGCTCTATTGTAGAATGCTTGCTTACCTAGCTGGCACAGCGGAAGCCTCTGGATCCCATCCAAAGCTGGGTTTGGAGGTGCACACCTGTCATTCCCATACTTGAGAGGAAGAGGTGGGAGAAACAGAAAATCAAGGTCATTTTCAACTGTTTATAGAGTTCACTCTGTCTCAAAAATGAAATGGGGGCTTGGGAGACGGCTCGGCTATTAAGAGCATGGATTGCTCTCCCAGAGGACCTGGGTTCCCAGCACTTAGTACATCTGCAACTCCGTGTCTAAGAGGAGACTCACTGTCCCCCCATCTAACCTCCCTGGGCACCATGTAGGCGAGCAGTGCACATACACACATGCAGGCAGAACAGCCATACATGTAAAATAAAATTAGTTTAGAAATTGAGAAAAAAATAAATGGAACAACACACACACACCAAACAATAAAACAGTAACAGGTCCTATCCTTCAAGATAGACATGGTGGTACATTCTTTTAATCCCAGCAATTGGGAGGCAGGGGCAGGAGAATCTCCGGGAGTTCAAGGCCAGCCTGGTCTATCTACATAGGAAGTTCCAGGACAGCCAGGGATACAACCCCCACCCCCCAAAAAAAACTCCAAACCCCAAATAGCTCTTCAGGTGGTCAAATTATTTTGTCCTATCCCTGAAGAGAAAAAGAGAAGCCACCCCCCTTTATTCTTTTTATTTGCTTAAAAATATTGTACTTACTTATGTGTGTATATATGTGGCTCCGAGGACCTCAGGGAATTGGGAATTGGTTTTGTCCTCCTACAGTGTGTGGGCCCTGGAGGTTGAACTCAAGCTTACTGGCAAATGCCTTTACCTGCTGAGCCATCCCACCTGCTCTGATGAGTTTATTTTTTCTGAGACAAAGTCTCTACGTGCTGGAATTAATCTTTGCCGTCCAATGGAATCGCAGTGAGCCACACCCTCGGTTCTTTCCAGGACTACCTGGCTCTGTGACTGTGATTATTACAAAACCAAACAAGAAAGAATCAAGAATCTAGGAATGAACATTTTTTTCCTTAAAGTTATGTGTCTAGAGATCCTTGTGAGAAAAGGAATCCTGAAGGCAGTGAGCAAAGCAAGATACTTTGGAAACAAACTTTGAAAAGTATCTTATGAACAAAGAATTTTCAGGTCTTTGTTTTCGCTTTCAGGTGGAGCCCAGTCTGGATCATGCCAGGCAACAAATTACCACCATCTATACCTCAAGCCCCAGAACAATCACAACAAGATAAGACAGGCAGGACTCAGGGGAAACAGTGTAATGCCAACGTGGTGGAGGGATGGTTGGCTGACTCCTCTGTTACCTCTCCCAGAGATCTCAGCTGTCTCCAGTGGCAGAGGATTTATGGCCTGCCTTGAGGCAGAGTCAGAAGGAAGGGACAGAGAGAATCTCCCCTGCTAAGTTTCTTCAGTTTAGTAACCCCAGATTGAAGGTAGAATGACTCACTTCTTGAGGTCCCTTCATTTGCAAACTATAGCACCACAGGCCCATAATACTCAGGCATACTTTGGTTCAGATACTAGCTTTCAATTTTTATTAAATTGAATTACTATTTATTGGAAATTGAACCCAACTCAGAGCCTTGCCACCTATAGGCCAGAACTCTACCACTGAGCCACACCCCAGCCCCTCACTGGGGGATTCTAGGCAGGGGCTCTACCACTGAGCCACACACCCAGCCCCTCACTGGGGGATTCTAGGCAGGGGCTTTACCACTGAGCCACACCCCCAACCCCTCACTGGGGGATTCTAGGCAGGGGCTTTACCACTGAGCAATACCCCCAGCCCCTCACTGGGGGATTCTAGGCAGGGGCTTTACCACTGAGCAATAATAGACATTTCTTTTAAACAGTATAAAGTTGTAGTTATATTATAGATCCATCTCAGCTCCTGTAGAAATGGCCGGGGGCAATTTTTATAGCTAATTATCTGGGATTTTCACTTGCAAGTTATAATATTTATGTATATATACATATATCATATAAGTGCTGTGGAATAGTATTTTGTACACTTTAAAGATGTGTCCTTGCCAAGGTGCCTTCTGATTGGTTTAATAAAGAGCTAAATGGCCAGGGTACAGGTGGGATTTCCAGACACAGGGAAAACTCTGGATAGAACAGAGACAAAGAAGTCAGCTAAATGCACAATGAGTCAGATACGTAGAATGAGACAAAGGTAAAAGGTATGTGGTAGAACACAGATTAATAAAAATAGGGGTTAATTCAAGTTATAAGAGCTAGTCAGGAACAAGCCTAAGTCATAGGCTGAGCTTTCGTAATTGATAAGAAGTCTCTGTGTTATTATTTGGGAGCTGGTGGCCAAAGGAAAGTCTGCTCTGTGTGTGTGTGTGTGTGTGTGTGTGTGTGTGTGTGTGTGTGTGTGTATACATATGTATGTGTATAAAGTTTTTTCTGGGAATTATACTTAGAAAATTCAATCCTTGAATTTTTTCTTGGTCTTCAGAGAAGCCAGAATCACAGAGGTGAGCCTTTATCTCTGGTTTAAGAAGTTTTTAAAATTAGATTTGTTAGCCAGGTGGCGGCGGCAGGAGGATCTCAGTAAGTTTGTGGCCAGCCTGGTCTACAGAGCAAGTTCCAGGACAGCCAAGGCTACACAGGGAAACACTGTCTCAAAAGCAAACAAACAAACAAACAAAACGTGTGTGTGTGTGTGTGTGTGTGTGTGTGTGTCTGGTGCCCTTGAGGGTCAGAAGAAGACACTGAATCCCCTGGAACCAGAGTTAACAGATGGTGTGGGATGCCTTATGCAGTGCTGGGAAGTGTGGCTTCTGCAAAGAGCAGGAAGTGTTCGAACTTCCTGAGCCCTATCTCCAGCCCAGATTTGAGAATCCTTATAACCCCGACCTAATACTTGCTAGGCAAACGCTCCTCCACAGAGCTAAATCCTCAACCTCAAGATTTAGAACTTATCATAGGCTACCATTATTAAAGGTGTTCCTGGGTGGTTTTGGCGTTTCGCTTCAAAGCACCTCTGCTTTGGGGAAGAGGCATAAGGCAGGCAGGAGCGGCCACAGGAGGAGCCGCCTCTGTGCTTCCTCTGTGGAAGATCAGCCAGGGCCCCTCGGCATGCCTGGTTGCCTTGGAGACCGCTAGTCTACCGAGGTAGTCACCGACCTAGGCTGAGGGCTGAGTGGCTAGAATGCAACCACCGGAAGGGGAGGGCCGGCCACCTAAGCAGAGTAGGCGGGGAAGTGGCCCCCGGACCCAGAGAAGCTGCAGGCAGAACAGGAGCCATACAAAGAAATGCCCCCCCCCCCCCATCCTGTAACAGCCTCTCTCTCTCCCTTTCTTGCTTCCCTCATTGCTAAAGAATGATCTGCCTCCAAGGTCTTCCTGAGTTAAATACAATCACAAGCATTTATTTTACTTTAATTTTTAAAGATTTACTTAATTTTTTCCCCCCTGTACATGAGTGTTTGGTCTATGTCTGTGCATGCTTCGTTCTTGTGGAGATTAGAAAGTGTCCAATCCCCTGCGGCTGGAGTTTGGGGTGGACTATGAGCTGCCATGTGGGTGCTGGGAACCAAATTCAGCTCCTTTGCAAGAGCAGCAAATGCCCTTAATCACTGAGATCTCTCCAGCCACTGGAATTGGTTTTTTGAGACTGAGTCTCTTATAGCCCAGGCGGACTTTGAACTTCATTTGTAGCTGAAAATAACCTGATCCTCCTGCCTCAAGTACTGGGATGTGCACCTCGTGTCTGGTATATGTTTTTATATTGGTATTAAAGTCACTTTTTCAAAATTTTAATTGGGCTAATTAAATCAGTATATTAAACTAGTTAAATTAATATATTGGTATTAAAGTCAATTTTTAAATTTAATTTAATTTTTATGTGCCAAGGTGTTTTACCTGCATGCGTATCTGTGTGAGGGTGTCAGGTCCCTGGGAACTGGCGTTATAGACCGTTGTGAATTGCCACGTGGGTGCTGGGAATTGAACCCAGGATCTCTGGAAGAGCAGCTAATGCTCTTAACTGCTGAGCCATCTCATGGCTCCTGAAGTCACTGCTTTACTTGGCTTTTGTTGTAAATATGTAAAACGTATTTAATCCTAGTATGGCGGCCCATGCCCGTAAAGCCAGTACTCAGAAGCTGAGGCAGGAGGATCACCGAAAGGCGATACATAGTGAGTTAAGAACTAAGAGAGCTACAGCACCTCTCTGATCGTAAAGATTTATTCTTTAAGAAAGTATATTTTAAAGTTTTATCGTGTATGTGTTTGCATATGTATAATCTATGTGTAGGGCTGTTGTGCTATAATAATTCATATTCCTGTGTGGCTGACAATGGCAATGGGTGAGGCCTCGTGCCCTCTGTGGGAGCAGTGGGCGGCTCGGCACTTAAGCTGGGCCCACATGGAAAGACTTTATCATTATGGAGAAAGATGGAGAGGGGACGGGGAGGGGAGAGAGTGGGGGTCGGGTTGAGGTGCTCACCTTGGCAGGGTGGAGAGAAGGAAAAACAGAAAGGGAGGGGTCGAAGATGAGAATCCTTAAGTGGAGCTTGACTCAGAAGGCGGGGCCAGGCTAATTGACGCTGGTCAGGTACAGCTTAAGGGGCTTGAACAGATTCCTAACTGCTGCGCCCCGCCCCGTAGAGATCCAATTGAACAATTTTAAGAGTTGGTTGGGGACTGAATTCAGGTCGTCAGGCTTGCATGGCATTTTTATCTTGCGAGTCCTTTTATTTTATGAGAATGAATGTCTTGCCTGTGTGTGTGTGTGTGTGTGTGTGTGTGTGTGTGTGTGTGTGTGTGCATTACCTGTCTTCATACCAGAAGAGGGTGTTGGATACCCTGGACGTGGAGTTACAGAGGGTTGTGAGCCATCATGTGGGTCCTGGGACTCAATCAAACCAGGTCTTCTGCAAAAGCAGCCCATGCTCTTAACCATGGAGCCATCTCTCTGATCCCATCCTGGTACAATGGCTTACGAAAGATCCCGGCCATCGGTTTACGCACCTCTTAGCCTTGAACGTCTAGGAAGGCAGATTGGAGACCCACTGCCTGGGGATGGGAGTGGGGATGACGTATGCTTTGGCAGCTGAGATGGGAAGCCCTGGCCCCAGCGAGGTCTTGGGGGGCGGCCACACCTCTGTGGGGAGGAGAGGGAGGCTGCCCTAAAGCGAGTGGACAGCTCCGCTGCCAGTCTTTCCAGGCTTAGAGTGTAAGATGAGAAGGAGAAGGTGGGCCTCACCCAGGAGGGGAGGGCGCCCAGAAACTTCCTGCCGCTCTCAGCTCCACGGCAGACTGCTAACAAGGTCAGCTTAGAGTGGGTGGCAGCCTGCCCGGGGGCGGGAGACCCTCCTGGGGCGGGTAGAAGCCTTTAAGGGCCTCGCCATATTGAACAGCTACTCCTGATAGCCTTTGTCTGCAGAGTCCTCCTACAAACTTTCTCCCGCACCCGGGGTATGGGGCCAAGGGAGAAGCTCTAGGAGCCCTGCGTTGCCAGCTTGGAGCCCGGACGCTGCCGTTTCCAGTTTGAACCAAGCTTTGAACCTCGGGACTGACCGCGCCTCAGTTTACGTAAGCATCCTGGAACATTGCTCGCTACAACTCCGAGGGGGTGGGGGAAACCCAACTTGGACTTGTCGCCTGTGGAGAAAATTGCAGGGAGGTGACACTCTGCACGAGCAGAGTCGCACCCTTCCCTGCCCTCTCCCCAAGACTAGACGCTAAGAGTTTTTGTTTGGGCTTCTTGCCCCCCGTCCGAATCCACTCTGGAGATCTTAAAGACTCTCGAGAAAAGCCACGTCGGGGGCTGGTTCCCCTGGGGCTTCCTACCAGCCCCCGATTGCCTGATCCTCTGGAGTGTCCCCGATGTCTGCAAAGATGTCGATCTGGACGTGTTAGTGGAGGCCTTAAGGCCCGTGGGCACCTTTAAGAAGATCGGGAAGGTGTTCCGCAAACAGGAAGACTCCACGGTAGGGATGCTTCAGATTGGGGAGGATGTTGACCATCTGCTCATCCCCCGGGAGGTCCGGCTGGCTGGGGGCGTGTGGAGAGTCATCTCCAAACCCGCCACCAAGGAAGCTGAGTTTCGGGAGCGGCTGATCCAGTTTCTGCAGGAGGAGGGCCGCACCTTGGAAGACGTGGCCCGAATCATCGAGAAGAGCACTCCACACCCACCCCAGCCCTCCAAAAAAGCCAAGGAGCCCCGAGTAAGGAGAGTCCCACAGATGGTCACTCCTCCACCTCGGTTGGTCGTAGGCACCTACGACAGCAGTAACGCCAGCGACAGCGAGTTGAGTGACTTTGAGACCTCCAAAGTCAAAGGCACCAGGGGCTCCCAGAGGACCAGAAAGGTCCGCAAAATGCCAGTCAGCTACCTGGGCAGCAAATTTCTGGGCAGCGACGTGGAGAGTGGGGATGATCAGGAGCTGATAGAGGCCTTCCTCCACCGTGGGGAGAAGAAGCCCAGCGCACCTCCTCCACGTCGCCGAGTCAATTTGCCAGTGCCCATGTTTGAAGACAACCTGAGACCCCGGCCGTCCAAAGCGGAGAGATGGCGGGAGTATGTCAGCCAGGTGTCCTGGGGGAAGCTGAAACAGAGAGTCAAAGGCTGGGCGCCCAGATCGGGCGCTGAGGTGGGCGAGGCCCAGCAGGCCTCCAATGCAGCTGAAAGAACTGTAGAACTGAGACACAGCCCCAGCAGCCGGGAAAATAGCTCCAGAAACACAGGAGGCGACGGAAACGACCAGACACTGAGTACCAGACGCTGGAAGCCCAAGATGAAGTGGGTCTCCTTGAGGCGGTGCAGGAAAGAGCAGGTGCCAGCCCCAGCTCAGGGGACAGGCATGCCCGCTGAGGAGCCCCCAGAGGCTGCAGAAAACCAGGGGGCAGAGGTTCCAGCTGACCGTGGAGCTGAGTCTGCAGCTAATCCGAGGGCCGAGGCTGCAGCTAATCTAAGGGCAGAGGCTGCAGCTAATCATGAAGCAGAGGCTGCAGGTGATCTGAGGGCAGAGGCTGCAGCTAATCATGAAGCAGAGGCTGCAGGTGATCTGAGGGCAGAGGCTGCAGCTAATCATGAAGCAGAGGCTGCAGCTAATCTAAGGACAGAGGCTGCAGCTGATCTGAGGGCAGAGGCTGCAGGTGATCTGAGGGCAGAGGCTGCAGCTAATCTAAGGGCAGAGGCTGCAACTAATCTAAGGGCAGAGGCTGCAGCTAATTATGAAGCAGAGGCTGCAGGTGATCTGAGGGCAGAGGCTGCAGCTAATCATGAAGCAGAGGCTGCAGGTGATCTGAGGGCAGAGGCTGCAGCTAATCATGAAGCAGAGGCTGCAGGTGATCTGAGGGCAGAGGCTGCAGCTAATCTAAGGGTAGAGGCTGAACCTAACTCAAAGGCAGAGGCTGCAGCTAACCCGAGGGCAGAGGCCCCAGATAATCATGAGTTTGAAGTTTCAGCTAATCAGAGGACAGAAGCCCTACGTGACCGTGACTGGAGGGCAGAGAGCCCAGCTAACAAAGGGACTGGAGCTGTGGAGAATCAGAGGGTAGAGAACCCAGCTGAGCAGAGGACAGGTGTCCTCCATAACCAGAGGGAGGATGCTGGGCCTCAGGCTATAGTGGAAGCCTCAGCTGGCTCGGTTACCCCAGGAACAGTCCCAGGATCCAGGGCTCGGAAACAGGTAAAGACAGTGAGGTTCCAGACCCCGGGACGTTTCTCCTGGTTCCGAAAGCACAGGAGGACCTTTTGGCACACTCCCCGGTTGCCAACGCTGACCAAAGGAGTCCCGAGGGCTGCTGAGGCTAGGAGCCTCAGGGTGTTGAGGGCTGAGGCGAGAGCAGAACTGGAACACAGAGAGCCAGAGGAACAGCTGTGAGGGGACCCCAGGGTCCCTGCACCCTGCCTGCCCTGTGTGAGCTGCTAGGGCGCCTCACTCCCTTACAAGCTCCTTCTACCTCCATGGTTGAAAATGGAGCTTTCAGAAGCAGGTAGCACTTCCCACCTCTTTACCCTACTGACCTGGTACTCCATATATAATTAGTCTCAAAACTAGCAGCAATCTCCTGCCTCAGTATCTGGAGCACTAGAACTGTAGATGCGTTCCACTACATCTGGTTCCAGGAACCCTCTTGTGTTTTTCTTGTTTTGTTGAAGACAGGGTTTCTCTGTGTAGCCCTGGCTGGCCTGGAACTCACTATGTAGATCAGGCTGGCCTCGAACTCACAAAGATTCTCCTGTCTGCTAGGACTAAGTCACATGCCATCAAGCCTGCCTTCCCACGGCCCTCTTTATAATCTTTCTTTTTAAATTTTTTAAATTTTTTTTTTTAAAGTCTGATGAGATCAGTTGTGTTTAGGATGGTATAGTTGTAGACACACTTGATTTTTTTTTAATACATTGATGTTTTTTTTTTAAAATACTGAATATAGCATCTCAAAGAATGTAAAGAAAGAAGCCCACAGAGCCTGCTTTCCTGGATGGTGTTTTAACTCCTCACTACGCGTCTTAGTTTTCACAGCCTGGCAAAGGGAAATGAACAGAGGAGGGGTTATTTGGTCCTTCGTCTTCTGTCTATAACTAACTTTGATGGACGGCCCCTTTGCACTTAAAGAGAGGGCTCAAGTTGATATGCAAATAAACGTGTTTTACAACAGTGGTTCTCAACCTTCCTAATGCTGCAACCCTTTAATCTGGTTCCTCATATTGGGGTGGTCCCCAATGGTAAAATTATTACCATTGCTACCTCATAGCTCTAATCTTGGTACAGTTATGAACCGTTACATAGATATCTGATATATGACCCCTGTGAAAATGATGTCTGACTCCTCAAAGGGTCGCGACCCATGGGCTGAGAAACAATGGCTTCTAACAAAGCCCTTCCTTGTTTCTGAGGTGGCAATAGACGGTGTTGGGTGTGATTTGGTCAGCTCCACAGTGATGACCCTCTGCTTAACTTATCACTTTGCCTGCCATGTTTGGGCTGCTAAGTTCTTGGAGGGCTGGAGGGTACCGCACTGATCTTGGTGACAAAGCACCAAAAATCTACAAGGAGTGGGGTGCACAAGATGGTTCAGTGGGTAAGAGCACTGGCTGCTCTTGCAGAGGACCTGAGTTCAATTCCCAGCACCCACATGGAGGCTCACAATCATGTGTAACTAACTCCCTCTTCCGGTCTTCAGTTACCAGGCATACACATGATACGCAGACACACAACCACCCAGACACAAGGATAATTAAAAATCCATTTAAAGCTGCGTGGTGGAGACTCATGCTTCAATCCCAGCATTCAGGAGGCAGAAGAAGCAGGTAGGGCTCCGAGTTCAAGGCCAGCCTGATCTACAGAGTAAGTTCCAGGACAGTCGGGGCTGTCTGGAAAAAAAACAAAGCAAACCAAAAAGCCACTAGAAAATGCACTCAAAACATCAAGCCTGAGACCGCTGTTGTTGTAGATATGGTTTAGCCTGAGATGGCCACGTTCCCCTTGTTGTCTATTTTCTGAGACAGGGTCTCCTTAGATAACCTCAGATGGATGATCCTCCAGCTTCTGACTCCTGAACGCTAGGCTTGCAAGTGTGTGCTGCCCCTCTCAGCCTCCCTTCCCTGTCCTCACTGCCACTGTTGCTGTTTCTATGATCTGCCTGTGGAGGTCAGAAGACAGCTTGCTGGGATCTCTTTGCTCCCACCATGTGGATTCTAGGGATGGAACTCGGGTCATCAGGCATGGCGGCAATCACTTTACCTATGAAGCCACCTTGCCATCCTCCTTCAGTCTGTTTTGATCGTGTTCACAAACATCTGGGGATAGTTTAACTGTTAGAAGTATGTCCAAAGGATGGAGGAGTGTTCACAATTGCCTCTTATAACCAGACCCGAGGCTGCCAAGGGTCTGCAGGGGTGGGAGGAAGGTGAGGTTATCTCTGTGATGGTGGTCAGCAGTCTACAACCGTTATCAGTGAACAAGAAGAAATGTGCACACACAGCCTTGGTAAAAGGAAGGCGGAAAGAAGAGCAGTGCAGTGCTCTCGTGATCGAAGAATTAGGTTCCAACAGCTCTGACCTTCCCAGTTAGGCAGGGGCTCTACCACTGAGCCACACCCCCAGTCCCTCACTGAGGGATTCTAGGCAGGGGCTCTACCACTGAGCCACACCCCAAGCCCTCACTGGGGGATTCTAGGCAGGGGCTCTACCACTGAGCCACACCCCAAGCCCCTCACTGGGGAATTCTAGGCAGGGGCTCTACCACTGAGCCACACCCCAAGCCCCTCACTGGGGAATTCTAGGCAGGGCCTCTACCACTGAGTGTTGCATGAATAAATGAAACTTAGGGATAGATCTCTGAGAGAGCCGGAGGTATTAGAGAGAATAAACACCACAGTCAGATCTTACCCAGCTGTCTTCCAGCTTCCTCAGCCTGGCTTCTCTTGGCTTCCTCTAACTTCTGTCTTTCTATGCCTGCCTTAAACACTCTCTTAGTAAATTAAGGCATGGCCCCACCACTGCCTGCCTGGGAGCCTGGAACTCCTTCTGTAAACTTCAAGACAACCTCAAACTCAGATTGGATTAAGGGCGTAGGTCATCACTCCCAGGATATTCCCTGTGCTGGGATTAAAGGTGTGAATCACCACTCTCTGATCCTCTTAGACTGACTGTGGTTAGATCCCTCTTGTATCTCCGAAACGTTTGGAGCTTTTATTAAATCCCCACAACTGAACCACACCCCAGCCCCTCACTGGGGGATTCTAGGCAGGGGCTTTACCACTGAGCCACACCCCCAGCCCCTCACTGGGGGATTCTAGGCAGGGGCTCTACCACTGAGCCACACCCCAGCCCCTCACTGAGGGATTCTAGGCAGGGGCTCTACCACTGAGCCACACCCCAGCCCCTCAGTGGGGAATTCTAGGCAGGGGCTCTACCACTGAGCCACACCCCAGCCCCTCAGTGGGGGATTCCAGCCACAGGTTCCATGATGAGCCCTTGTGTACCAACTTTTCTTTTCCTTCCCTGCTGTGTTCTAAAAGTAAGTAGTTACATAATATCCTGCGTAGTTCTCAGCCTTGCCATAGTCCCTTTCGATGTTGGTCATGGACAAGGCTTGTTCCCTTATAGCTCACAGCCTGTCCAGAAGAAAGTTCCCAATGTGTTGACAATAAAGGTAAAATACGAGCCCCATCTGGAGGAGTAGACTTGGTGGCAGATGGAGGTGTCTGGAAGAACCAGGTTAGGGGGAGAGATCGGGGGTGGTCCCTGCTGTTGTCCATAGCTACTTGAAGGTAAAAAGAAAAGCACCGTGGATGGTGTTACCTAGTGGCTGAGCTCAGCCTCAGTCACAGGGCCTGGAACTCAGTGGGCTTTAGAGATAATACTGGAGTCTCCGGTAGGGAAAGGGTGTGTGCCTTCACAACAGAGGCAGGACAGATTAGACACAGGAGCCCAGACTTCACAGGCAACAGCTGCCCTTGACGACACTGTATATCATGTCACGCGTGTGCGCATGTGTGCGCGTGCACACACACACACACACACACACACACACACACACACACACACACCTAACCTACACAGACGTAGGCACAATTGGTAAGTCCTCATACAAATGCATTGGTAGCCTTCCAGAAATGTCAGTGAGTCCATAGACACACAGACGTAGTGATCATTCACCTTGTCTCACAGACCTCCCAAGTTCCTGCACATACCAGGAGACCCTCTGTCCTCTGACATACGTATATATTCCATCATACTCAAACATTAGCATCAACACCCATGCTGCTGTTGAATACCCCTGTAGATACACACAGTGCCACCAAAACCCGGATGACAGTCACAGAATGAAATAACCCACTATGGGAAACCCTCTTCCTGGGATATAGTTTCACAGCCTGTCTAAATAGCCCTAAAATTTGGACAAACATAGGTCAGTTTGACTGTTAGCTTTTCCCTCCCTTGAACAGACATGATGTCCCCCCACTCCCGCCCCACCGCCCCCTTATTCAACAGAAACATCTAGAGAGGACCCGGATGAGAGAAGAAGCCTTGCATTGCCCCCAGACCAACAGGATAAGTGGTGTTGTATCTTCAAATTGTCAACCCAAGGTTTTTGTTGTTTTAAAGACAGAATGTCATGTAGCCTTGCCTTGCAGCACGCTATGTTGAGGAGAATGACCTTCTAATTCTGGTCCTCCGGTCTTCACCTCCTACCTGAGATGTACAACTACGCCAGGGTTTTATGGTGCTGGGGATCAAACCCAAGGCTCCAAGTATGCTGAGCAAACACCCTATTAACCGAGCCCCAGAGGATTTCTGCCAGGCCGGTTCCCAAATTCAGACAAGGCACAGCCTCGGTGCTGTTCGATGTCGAGCATGCCCAGGACATCCAGTTTGGACCAGTGGGACTGGCGCGCCGCCTGGTGGTTACAACGAGAACCGCAGCTAGGCAGGGCTCTATCACTGAGCCACACCCCAGCCCCTCACTGGGGGATTCTAGGCAGGGGCTCTACCACTGAGCCACACCCCAGCCCCTCACTGGGGGATTCTAGGCAGGGCTCTACCACTGAGCCACACCCCAACCCCTCACTGGGGGATTCTGGGCAGGGGCTCTACCTCAGATATCTAACTCCAAGTTCTTCAAACAAGTCTATCTGAAGCAGTTCGTCTGACACTGACTGTCACAAAAATGAAGTGAAAGAACCGGCATGTGGAGTGAGAGACAACCTCCCTGTCCTATGGAAGATGAGAACATTCTTGGCTTCTAGGCCCAGGCTGAGGAAGGAAGAAGTTGACAAGAGATTGGGAAATAGGAGTCAGGAGGTGGTGGTGCTGTGGGTCTTTGGAGGAGCTTCCTCGCCTCACCCCTACTGTCTGACCCCACCACACCGTCTTTCGGAGGCCTGTGCACATCTGAAATCACAGTCCCTTAGCTATCCTTGAGATGTAGATGCTGTGGGGAATCCCTGGCACTTTCCTGTTGTTTCCCCTGCCCAGTAAATATTTCCCCTGCACACATCACCCTTGACCATGACTGCCCATAGGGGAAGGGTATACAGAGGCCACTTCAAGACCAGGCCAGATGCATCCCTGGTCCCCTGATCACTCATTTGACCATTTCTGGCTCTTGTTCCCCACAGTTACATTTCCCTATCTCAAGTCTGGGGGCAGCAAGCGGGGTCATCCATCAGATGATTCAACTAACCAGGTTCCTATTTCAGGGCTGTGTGACTCGTGGCAAGTCATCCACCCTCTCTGAGCCAATTTCCTCATCTGGAAAAAAAAATACTATAAGAGCATCTATGACTGAGAATGTAGCTGGGCTCTTGTAACCTTGCAGGAAGATCTTGGTTCAACAGATACTCCAAATCCAGGCTTGATGGTGCATCCTGAAACACCAGTACACTGGAGGCAGTGGTAGCAGGATCAGAAATTCAGTTATACTCTGCTACATGGCAAGTTTCAGCCCAGCAGGGGTTACAGTCCTGTCTGGAGTAGGGGTTTAAATGGAGAGTGGAACATTACAAGTGAAACAGAAACATTATCTTTTGTGGTTGTTGTAACTGGTATAAACTCCATTCCTCCCGCTTAATTCCATCCCACACCTGTGTACTGAGAAAAGCGCCACAATGGTGGGTTTTTAATTGTGGTCCTGGAGCGCCACCTAGTGGTGGATTCCAGTCTTGCATGACAGGGGTCGAGGGATGACAGTCTCCCTGACTCCAGCACCTTGATTTCTCCGTTTCTAGGTCCTGGTAATACACCCAGAAGGACTGGCAGTATTTCTCTGCCGAGGGACCAGAGGGGCCTGCACATGGGTGGGTGTAGCCACACCCTGGCTTCAGTCTAGAAATCCTTTACAGTAGAGGGTGATGGTGAGCCAGCCCTGGAGTCACGAGCCTGGGTCGCATCCTTTCCAATTTTTAGCTTTGAGGTAAGGTGTCTGGCAGCCAGGCTGGCTTGAACTTCTGATTTTCTGCTTTCCCTTCCTTCTGAACCAGCTCTATGGGTCCACCTGTGCTCTGCTCCTCAGGGTCGAGAGCAGGATTCTGCAAGTGGAATTCCCTTAGCGTGTGTCCAGGTCTGCTTTTTAAACTGTTTCCTAAACTGCTGGACTCGGTCTTCCCAGGCCCTCACTGGTGGATTTTGGGTTAAGTGCTCTATGGTTGAGCCACAGTCCCTGGCTCTTGGCATTGTCTAGGACTTCTCTGCTGGTTATGTGATGCTCTTGATTGTTAGTAAAGCTATTTCTGGAGAGACCCTGGTAGCAGGTGGCATATCCAGAAATAAAATGCCAACTTCATTTTCTGAGGAAAAAGTTGCCTTCATTTTTCCTTTCTCACACTTTTGACATGGTGGGGGTGGAGGACTACTGTGTGTGAGAGCAGCTAGGGTACTCAGTATTGGCACACCTTCCACCTGAGTTCCAGGGATTGAACTCAGGCTGTCAGGCTTGGTGACAAGCTCCTTCACTCACTAAGCCATCTCACTGGCCCACTGTTGAGGAACTCAGTTCTCAGGCTAGCCTGTAGTGATATATTGTATATCTACTAAAATCAGCCTGGAATATCAGAGAACAGAACCACCCACAGTCAAGCCTTGAAGGTCAGAGAGTGGTGACTCACACCTTTAAAGCCATCACTCAGGAGACAGAACTTTCTGGATTTCTGTGAGTTCAAGGCCTAACAGCCAAGCAGTAGTAGCTCACACCTTTAATCCTAACTCTAGGATTATGATACAGGGTTGAACCCGGAAGTAAAAAAGCTGGGCAGGGAAGACATGTAAGGCAGGAAGAAATAGAAATTCAGGCATTCTGCAGGAGTGACCAGCCAGGCTGAGGACCCTTGAAGATAGCACTTACCCTGTTCAGCCTGAGAAGTTGGCTGGGTGAGAATTGACTGTAGTCTGTTTCCTCTCTCTGATATTCCAGCTTTTCCCCAATGTCTGGTTCTGTGAATTCATGCAATATTCTCCAGCATGCAGATGGCCACTATTAAACTATCCAGCCCCTACTGTGGATATCCCCTTTTATGACATATGCCTCATTCTATGCCTTTAGAGGCCGACAGAACACAGTTTCTGTGACAGGTACTGAACGTGCAGCAAATTATGGACAGCTCATGATTCAAACAAGCATCCAGAGAAACTTCATAGCCCATTTGAAAAAAAAATGTATTTTGTAGCCAGGTGGTGGTGGTACATGTCTTTAATCCCAGCACTCAGGAGGCAGAGGTGGATGGATCTCAAGTTCAAAGCCAGCTTGGTCTACAGAGCAAGTTCCAGGACAGCCAGAGCCACACACACTGTCTTGAACCCCTTCCCCCTAAAGACACATGGGGTATGGCGTATCTATCACAGCATGTGAGGCCAGAGAGCAACTTTATGGAGTTAGGGTTCTACTCTACTGCAAATTTTCTGAGGGATCCAACTCAGGCTATTAGGCTTGCCTGGCCAACGTCTTATCCACTGAGCCATCTCACTGGTCCTGACACTCAGTTTTCTGAGTTAGCACTAGTTGGTACAAAGGAATGTGGGAAGGTGGGGTATAGGGGGTATTGTGCTGCTTCATTGTAAATAATTGTCCTACCCACTGGTTTAATAAAAAGCGCTGATTGGCCAAAGGCAGGCAGGAAGTGTGTGCGGGGGCTACCAGACTAAGAAAACTCGAGAACAGGAAGCCAGAGCAGAACACCAGAGAGAAGCCAGAAGAAGCAGAGGACAACTATGCTGCTCTAAGAAAAGGTACCGAGCCACATGGCTGAACAGGACAGAAGTCATGGGTTAGATGAGGGGTAGACAGCTAGCAAGTGATATGCCTGGGCCTGAGGCCGATCAACATAAAATTGTAGCAAGCCTCTGTGTGTCTCTGAATGGGTCTGTGAGCCCAAACCTTGAGGCAAGGCCCGAAAGTCGGGACAGAAACCTACTACAGTGGGGCCAGACTGGTATGGCTTGAAGGGAACTGTCCCCCATATGTATGACTTTTTGGAGGTGCAGGGCCCTAAGGGTGGCCCTTGAACCTTACAGGCTGGCTCAGCTTGAGGTTGGGTCTCTGCTTTCGGCGAGAAGCTGGCTGTAGAAACTGTCCTTGCCAACCTGCCTTTCTTGGCATGATGGAGTGCTCTTCTCAACTGTGACTGACACCCATCCCCGAGCGGCTTGTCAGATGTCCCATTGCAGCGGGAAGGGGAGGAGGGGATGAGACACAGCTGCCAAGGTTTACACAGAAAGCCAGGAGCCTTAGAATTTTCTAGACATATAATCCACTCTCCCTCCAGTTTGGCAATACCAGTCATGGCCGCTAGCCATATTCTCAGCTATAAGAGCCTTAAGTCCAAGTGCTACTGAACTGAGGTTTTGGGGCTCTCTGACCTACAGCAGCGACAGAGGAGCCTTGTGGTGGTCTGCATAGGAATGACCCCAAGTGGCCTTGTTGGAGGAAGTGTGTCACTAGGGGTGGGCTTTGAGGTCTCAGAAGCTGAGCTTGGTCAGTGTGCCTGTCTCTTCCTGCAGCCTGTGGATCCAGATGTGGAACCCTCACCTCTCCAGCACCATGTTTGCCTGTATACTGCCATGCTTCCCACCATGATGATAAAGGACTAAGCCTCTGAAACTATAAACCAGCTTCGATTAAATGCTTTCCTTCAAAACTTGCCACGGTCATGGTCTCTTAACAGCAATAAAACCAAAATAAGTGCCCTCCCACCTGCCCTGAGAAATAGCAGCTTCTCAGGCTAGATGGCTGCCCCTGCTGGCCTCAGTGACCTCTGGGCTCCTGTCCTTGCTTCTTTCCACTGGCACAGAGCACAGCAGGACAGTCGCTGGGTGTTGCCCCTGCTAAGAACAGTTACAGCAGTTCACAGCGCTCAACACGTCAAGATCGGAGTTCAGAAGACAATCTGAGCCGTACACATTAAGTAGTTTCCTTGCAAAGCTCAGCTAAGAGCAGAGGCTTCTGGGGTCAGATCTGCACAAGTCTCAGGAGAGCTGGAGGATGCCTCTGTGTACTCAGCCCCACAATGCCCATCTCACCGTGAGGCCTTCAGAACCAAACTGGACTTACTCTGGAGGGGTCTGTGGGTGGTGGACCTTGCTGATGTGGGTCTGAGATGAGGTTTGACTTACAATAATGACTTTATTTTATTTTAACATATTTAATTACAGAACATAAAATAGCTGGGGGTGGGCCCCAGCCTCGCCCCACCCTGAGGCTACCAGGCTTCCCTGATGACCCTCTTTTGGGGTCTTCCTATGGTGGGGCCCTATTGCTTCACCAGGGGAGGAGCCATGCAGGTGAGAGGGCAGGACCTCCTCTCGGCCCCACCCCCACCCCCACCCAGGCTGGCCTTCCTCCGAATGCCCAGGCTGTGCCCTACCCCAGTCTCAACTCCTCCTTCCTCTGACCAGGAGCCTGTTCTCGGCTGCCCCACGCTGCCCCCACCCCCTCTGCAACCTAAAGGGGAATAAATACAAACTTTACAAAGTAAAAGGGGGTCCAACGTTGCCCTGGGGCGGGGCAGCAGGCCGAAGGCAGGGCCATCCAGCTGGGCAGGCCCTGGTTCACTGCTGTAGACAGCCTCACATCATTCCTAGCTGCAGCAGCGTGTTGGCATATGCCATGGGCTTGACGTTGGGGTGAGGCTGCAGAAGGGGTGGAACGGTCAGAAGGCCCAGCCACAGGCAGCCCCTACCCAGCAGAGCCCTGTCCCAGGCCACTCACCACTGCTGTGAATTGGTGGAACTGGGGCCGCAGGTCTGAGCCCTGGAGGTGGATGTAGGAGGCTTTGTTTCCCATCTGGTCACTGCAAAGACAGGAGCAGAGGGGGATGTGTGGTTGGGGCTAGCGATTAAGAGAAGGGAAACTGAGGGAGGAGACAGGAGGGAACTGCAGGAGCCAAAGGGAGAGAGATCCAATGGCCATAGACAGAGACGATGGAGGCAGAGAAGATGCCAGACTGAAGAGGCTGGAGGAGGAAAGCCATGGGAAGGTGGGGAGAACCTGGAGACTGACCTCACCATCGCCATTACCCTAGCCACTGGAGGTGCAGGGGACAGAGCGACATGACACCGCCACGATATTACAGCCTAGTCTAACAGGAGCCCACGCAGCCCTGTGGCCTGGCTTCCCCACACACAGAGGGGGAGACTGAACTCAGATGAAGCCAAAGGCCTTGGACCCAAGGAAGAGACTCTACCACGTGGGGCTGGGGTGCAGCACCGAGCCCACGGGTGTTCGCTACACTACCACATATCCACTCTTAGGGGTCCTTCCTAGGGTGGACATTTGGAGGAAAGTTAAAGCCAAAACCCACACCACAGTGGCTCCTGTGTGTAATCCTACCACTTGAGAGGCTTACAACAAAAACGCCCTGAGTTGGCTATGAGCCTAGAGTAAACCACACATTCATAATCCACACAAAATAAACCCTGTGGCCCGGGCAGAGGGGAAGACGCACCAATAGTTGGGGGCAGAGAAGACGGTGACACAGCGGCCACCATGGGCCACCTCATAGCCCTCGGCCTTGACTTCATGGCTGCGGATGATGTAGTCAAGCTGGTTCTCCTCCAGGAAGGCCTTGGTGACATCAGGCCCAAACTGGCAACTCACGCCCCGCTTGCTGACAGACCGCCCATTCTGGTAGAAGCAGGGAATGGGAATGGAGACTCTGGTGACTGCTGGCCTGCCTCCGCCCCACCACTCAGCCCATACCCACAGCAAGATACCCTGCTCACCTGTGGCTGGGGATCTGACCACAATAGGTCACACATGGGACCTGGGGGGAGGGGAAGAGTATCAAGAGACTTGTCTGTCTCCCAGGTTGCACCAGACAGGTGTTTACCCCACAGTTTGGCTTGGTGGTGGTGGTGAGACCTGGCAGGGGACATCACTGTGGCCAGGGCTCAGGGCATGCACATCAGTTCTGAGCTGGTCCCAGTTTCCCCGATATGTCACATTCAATTCATTATAAGCCTGAAGCTTGGACAGAACCTTTAACATCCACCTCAGAGCAGGCCCTCCTTTCTGCCCAAAGTCTCCTGTGGCTTCCCACTGCCCCAGCAGCAAAGCCCATGTTCCCACCAAGGTCTGTAGCTCTCAGAATGTGGCCTCCCTGTCTCCGAGGGCCAGCCCTATCTACCCCACTCCTTCACTCTCTGGCTGTCTTCCTCCAGTGGCCTCACCCCTGCCCCTCCTCTGCTGTCAGCTCAAATGTCACGACTCAGCAGAAGCCACCCACATCATCTAACTCCTCAGTGATACAGTCTGGGATTTTAACAGAAAATGAGTGACAAGTGTATGTCACGGACTCTGATGTTCCCCAGCTGGCACAGTCCCACTCAAAGTCTATGGGAGCCCAGGCACTCCCCTGTACCCAGGGGCACTCACCTGAGTCAGGTGGCTGCCGATTCCGCTCAATCTTCCGGATGTCATCCAGCGTGACGCCATCCTCACTGAAGAGGCCTCCATGCATGATCTGGGGGAGGCGTGTGTTTCTGTGAGGAAAGGAGCCCCCTCTACCCCTCCACCTTGAGCCAGTGCGTTGCCCACATGGGGTGGGAGGGAAGGCCTGTAGCTCCTCACCAGCACTTTGCCATTGATGCACTGGGCCAGCGGGAGCCACTCAAACACTTCACTGAAAAGTTCATACATCTGGGCTGTGTATTTGGCCTTCACCTCGCCTTCAAACCCGTAGATCTGGTTCATGTTGTCTGTCTCGTGGTTGCCTGTCCACACATAGGGATAGGAGAGAACTCTCAGCCTCCACATTATCATACACTTACCTGGCAATCTCAGGGGGACAAGATGGCACTGCTCAATGATCAGGCTGGCAAATTGAGTGCCCATCTTGCTACTCAGCTTGACCTTTGTGCTAGATTAGTGTCCCCAAGGGAGGCTGTTCACACCTGCTGTGTACATTAGAAAAAGTCACCCCTCCCTTGAGCCTTTTGTCCAGCACCTGCCAGAGAAGAATGCAGTGAAGCCACACTGAGCTGTCTGTGGCCAGTGCTGCACCTCATATGCTGCTGCTAGGGCAATGCACAACCTCTTCACCCTTACTTGGTGGACCCAGGTGTGTGCGCACGTGCGTGCGTGCATGGAACCCTCCTCACCTCTAAGAAGATGAAAATGATCTGGGTACAGGAGCTTAAAGCCAAAGAGGGTGAGAATCACTTCAACAGAGAAGGAGCCACGGTCCACAAAGTCGCCATTAAATATCTTTCTTGTTAAGGAAACCATGGTGTTGGTGGTGTTGGGTGGGCCAGGAGGCAGTCTTTCCTGTCCCCTTGGTGCCAAGGCTCCTGTCAGTATCTCCAAAGGGGGTGTACCCCTGGCCTGTCTTTGGACTGATGCCCTCCAGGGCAACACCAATGACCCAACAACCTCACCTGTCTTGGGGAAGCCAATGTATTTACAATCTTAGCATGCAGGAGATGGGAGGCAGGGAGATCAAGGTTCAAAGGCAGAAGGAGCTATATGACAGCTTACATCAAAAAGCCCTAACTGAAACAAAACAGTGTGACAAACAGCCGGGGGCCAGTTCTGCTCATCATCCTGTCACCCACAGTTCCAAGGAAGGAACTAAAGGAGGAGATTGGGACAGTCTGCTGAGGGGACACTGCACTGTGTCACAGTGTAGCAGGAGCGAAAACACTGGGGCCTGGGCTTGCAGTAAGACGAGGGCCTTGGCGTTCTTCCCCAGTGCCCACCCTCTCCACATGGTGACACCAAGGATACATAGGGGTTGGTCTCTGAGGGTAAACCGTTGAGTTCAAATATGTTGAGGAGGTCATAGAACTGGCCGTGGGTATCCCCGCACACTGTAATCTTCTCTGTCTGGAAAAAAAGAGGCCACCGGAGAGGGAGGGGCCCAGAGAGAGATGTGGGGAGGGGGCAGAGGGGAAATGAGGGGAGAGGTCACAACAGACCAAGGAAATTCATGCAAGACATAAGGTGGGGACATGGTAATGAGCAATGTAAGGCAGACAGGTGGGAGGGGTGTCAGGTCCAGAGAGAGGGGGAGACTGGCAGGGGATTTCTGAAGTCCCTGACCTCACCCCCCCCACGCCCACAGCACATGCGCACCTCTTTCAACGTTGTCTCCACCAGAGTGCTCAGCTTGCACAGGACTTCTTTCACCTGTACTAGGATCTAGGAGACAGGGCAGGCTGTGAGTAGAGCTGGCTGGAGTGGGAGCACAAGGTGCTGCCCTTCAAGACCCTCAGAAAGCCTCAGCTGCTCAGGACCACTGGGTGTTAGCCAGGGACGGAAGTGGACCTCAAGAGGTGTTGAGTGGCTCGTGTGTTATTTAAATACCATGACTGGGGGCTTAAAAGATGGCTCAGCAGTTAAAAGCATTGGCTGTTCTTGCAGACCAGGGTTTGATTTCCAGCATCCACATGGTAGCTAACAAATGCCCACATCTTCAGTCCCAAAGGATTCAGATCCTGAGTTCAACTTCTAGCAACCACATGGTGGCTCACAACCACCTATAATGAGATCTAGTGGTGAGCAGACACACATTCAGGCAGAACACTATAAAAAAAGAATTCCTCTTTCTGATGCCTTCCCAAAGGACTCACTTTTGAGTCTGGGTAGTCTTCTGAGCTCTGCACTTGTGTAACATGTGGGAACCCTCAGCATGGTGCCCAGCACACAGCACTGGCCCAGGAAGTGGCAGCCTCTATGACTATTCTCATTCTGCTCATAGCCAGGCTGGCCGCCTCAGGGGTGTGTGTGACGCGGGTGGGTGTGTTACCTGGTAGGCACACTTCCGGTGCAGTTTCTTCTGTTCCTTGTACCACTGCATGAGCTCTTTCATGAAGGTGATTGTCACTTTGCCATCCTCAAGTTTGGGCCCACTGTATTCATCTTCAATGGCTAGTGTTTGGACAAGGGGATTAGTTAGTGGCTTCAGCCATGGAGCAGCAGGAAGGGGAATCTGGCCCAGAGGGATGGGGTGAGGAGATGAGGCAATGAAGATTCCCATGATGCTGCAGTGCTCCTGAGTCTTAGGGTCAGTCCATAGTTTCTACAATCCCTGGACCCTGGCTAGTTCCAAGCAGTGCCTTCCTCCTCTGGCACCTGTCCTCTGGAGAGCTGTTTCCCTGCCCTTTGTCCCACATTCTAAACCAGTGGCTAAGAGGGAGGGTGATTGCCAAATAATCTCGCTTTAGATTCAGAGCCTGGTGACCTTCAGGTGACAACAGAATGTAAGCCACCACCCCTAGTCCTACAACGGCAAGGTAACTGCTAGGCTGAACTGCATAGTGGTGTGTCCATCAAAGGGAAGATGGGCACCATGATTCCAGGAAGATACTCTGGCCAGAAAACATGACACAGCCCCTGAAGAATGGAGACCCTGTCAGGGTGTGTCTGGGAGGGAAGCAGACATGCTAACTCCTGCGGCGTTCTCAGGAGGCAGGTCCTCAAGTATAGCTGGCTTGCCACCGACTCCTGGCTCCCGGGGCTCTCCGTGGTGAGCAGATGGACTTGAGTGTGGAGGCACAATGGCCAATGGGCTAACCCAGTATCTATGTCTATGTAGTGAAGATGCTCCTAGAGTCTAGGGTCTAGAGTGGAACCCATGGAGGTGGCTGAGGGCGGCTTACATGACCACGTGCTTTCCTTCTGCAGCTCTTCATCTGTAGACTGTGTAACAGACTGGCAAGCACCCTTCTGGGTTCTGTGAGTCACTCAACAAACTAATGAAACCTGAAGAGCAGACTGTGGGAGGCCTGATTCATACCCAGTGGGTCAGAGCCATGGTCAAAACAAATCTGGGACTTAGAACAAGCAATGCTGTGGAGGCGGCAGGATCCACTTAAGTACCATGGCACACACATGCACTCACACAATATGATACTCAATGAATGGTTTTCAAAAGGGTATGTGTAGGAAGGAGCTTGGGGCTGTGCCTCAGTTTGTCAGAACAACCTGCAGATTGGAGGGTCTGGTTACTGATGGAGAAACCTACATATGGTCTTGGTGACTGGGAGTCTGTACTGACTGCTGATAGAGGAAAACCTGCTCTGCTGATATACTGTCAGCACTAGGTGGCCCTGGCTCACAGAAATGTGGTCTGGAAGGAAGAAGCTAAGAGGGAAGGAAGGAGTATGATTTCTGGGTAGCCATAAGGCCACCCTCTGTACCCACTGTTGTCCTATGTTCTCACTGAAGGCGGCAGTTCCACTCTCTACTAAGAAAATTATGATCTGCTCAACTTCTTGGCCAAAGCTTTCTAAGATGGTTAAAACTGAAGCAGATAGTGTCCTGTCTGACCCTGGCCTGAAACCAACTTCAGCCTCCAGGAGCATCTGGGGGAAAGTCACCTGGGACCCACATAGTGGAGGGAGGGAGTCTTCTTGGGTACTCTCTGACTTCCACCCACATGCATGGTGTGTACCCTCACTGGGCACACACACAAATAAGAAGCAAGAGGAAAACACATTAAAAACAATTTGTCATCACAGCTGGGGTGGGGCAAGGGCGTTCTTGTTAGAGCCCAAACATTAAGGGAGTCCACAAAAAATTTACTCTACTTATCCTTGTTTGGAAATGTTTAACAAATCTGCTCTGATATTGCCTGGAACAGCAGGCATATTAATAACAATAAAAGTTAACAAGGACCAAGATTTAAAAAGTGAAGATGAAGAGTAGGTATCTTGGGACTGCAAGCAGTAGATTAAAGGGTTAGATGGTGACGAAGAGAAATCATCACACCTAGATACGAGCCACATGCACTGTGGTACCTAAGGAGAGATGGCTCAGCAGTTATGAGCACTTGCTGCTCTCGCAGTGGTCCCAGGTTCAATTCCAAGCACCCACATGGTAACTCCACCTGTAACTCCAGTCCCAGAGGATCCAATATGCTCTGAGGGCATCAGGCACATAAGTAGTGTACAGATATACACGCAGACAAAACACCCACACGTGGAAATAAAATAAATAAAAACCTTTGCAAGTTGGCAATGCTGTGAGCTGGAGTGTTAACAGGTGTGCTAAACATTCACAGGGGCTGACGTATCTGAATACACTTCCTGTAATATCTGTACCCCTTCTACCTGACCGCATGCGATGTACAGTATAGCTCACCAGGCAATGCCTTCCCTGTTAAACGGAAGTGTGGTGTCCACACTCTCGCAGGAATAAGTAGACATGTGAATGGAAACTGGGCTACTGCCCAAGCTACCCAAGCCTATGCCAAGTGCAGCAGGACAGGATGGCTAGCCTGGGCACATTCCTGTGCAACAGCTCTAGGCATAGGCTTGAGGAGGGTTTACAGCAAAAACTCTGAGCCAGAAAAATTCAGTGTGAGGGCTTTCTCTACCTTGCTGTGGAACACTGACTGAAGCTGCTGTCCCTGTGCTGGAAGGCATGACTGGAGAACCCACAGCTTCTAGGTTGGTCATTCCAGAACAGCAGTGCTCATGAACATCACACAAAGTGACACTACCTGGGAAGGTAGGGAGGGGCCCTTGGGAGTAGGAGAAGCTGGGTATTTACTGGACATTTGGACAGTGCCTAGAAATAGTTTGCAATGGACTCAGTGAAAGGACATGTTTCCACTTGAGAGGATGTCCCTTGCATGGAAGCAGGGGATCAGCTCTGCTTGGTGGCTAGGCAGTACAACAAACTGGATAGTGTTGAGGCCCATGTCTGCACCTATGCTGATACACAGCCAGGCAGGAGAGCAATGCAAACCTGGTGTGGTGGAGGGGTATGTGGCTGGAGGAGCTCACTGAAGCAGGAATAGTGGGTGCCCATCCCTGGTTTCCAGACATCCCCAGGACTCATGCTAGAAGGCCACCTGCCCCAGGAAATAAGTGGATCCGGGAGCTGGAGCACTGATGGCTGAGTCTAGACCTGACCTCAGGTAGAGCTCACCTGCCAGTAGCTATGGGATAGAGCCCAGTGGGTGAACACCCTGAATGGTGACCTCAGGGGGTTACAAATGGGTCATAACAAGACTTGACATGACACTGTCTCCAAAGACTGTGGATTTGCTGCCCAAGTAGAAGATAAATGGCCAGAGTGTGCTTGGAAAACCAGAGAACATTGCACAGACATGGGTGACAACTGTCATCTGCTCACAGCAAGTGACAGTATGGATCATAAGATCTAACCCCTGGTAGGGAGATGTGCTCCTTAGAGCCAGCTCACCAGAGAAGAGTGGAACAGACACCCAAACGACTGACTAAAGACTGGCTAAGATGAGGGGAGATATCAGTTATGGTGACTCATCCTTGTAACCCCAGCACTTGGGAAGGAAGCTGAGGCCAGCCTGAACTAGAGTGACATCCTTTATGTCTCTGCCCCCCATATACACAAGTCTGAGCACACCTGAGAGAAATTAAAAGGCCATATGATTGGGGGTGAGAGGGTGCTGTGAGCACATAGCTCTTGTCGAAAGAGAGAGACACACGCCATATGAACCCACTCTTTTTTTCCTATTCTTTCCCATCTCAGCTCCCAACCCTGAAGCACTGTCATGGAGAACCGAAACTGTAGTGGATTCTTAGGTACAGCAGTACCTGTGGCTTTAAACCTTATGCTCGAATTCCTCGGGGCCCAGTGGGAGCACATGGTGTCCATGCCCCACCAGGCAAAGCCAAGGGTAACAGTAAGGCCACAGGGCTCACAAGACATAGCGGTGGAAATGGAACCAACATCTGTTTGGCACCATGGACCCCGAGCCTAACTGGAGGGGAAGGGACTAGAGCAAGGCATCAGTTAGGCTGCGACAAAAGAAAAATCCTGAGCCACCCCAAGCTTGATCAAAGATGGAGGGAGAGGGCTAAGGAAGACAGCAGCTGTTAGGTACACCTGCACTCCCAAATGCCCTAACCCACCCAAGTGTGGCACGGGTGAGGGTATGGGGAGTGTGCTGTACAGCCAGGCCCACTCACTCATGCTTTCGATGTCCAGAGAGTCCACGACAGAACGCCTGTGCTCATCGCCTGCAATGGCCCGCTCAAAGGCCTTCTGCTTCACAATCTTGCTGCACTCCTGGTACTTCATCTTGGCATCCTTGTCATTAGGCTTTACCTTCACCACCTGGCCAGGAAGGGAGCAAAGAGGTGTCACACTTTGGAGGGCCAGCCACCTACCCCAGATGAGCCATCAAGGTCAATGCAATAGCCTTAGATTGCCCAGCCCTGGGCTGAGGAAAGGCCAGATCCAGGCCAGATCCAGGCCACCACACGCTAGCAGGGCAACCCTGGACCCATTACCCAGGACTCAGTTTTTACAACCCCAGACCAAGCATACTTTGCTGCCTCATAGAGTGGCTTTAGAGACCACAGCATTAGCCCATGGTGTGCCTCCATTAAACATCCCTGACCCTGTTAAACCAAACTGGTGCCCAGCTGAGCACACAGGTCCCAGGCTCCCAGTGTGGCCAGTGGGGGAGGCTGGAGTCTTAGAACAGTCAGAACTCCAAGCACTTTAATGTCCCTTAGTATAAAGTGGAGGTGTGCTGGAAGGACTGAGGACCTTGGCACACAACAGGGACCATGCAGGTGGCAGTTAGCAGCTTGCTTCCCTTGGGCTTTATGGGAGACCAAGGGCCCACTGTGTTGTTTCCTGTGATAATGGGATAGGAGACACAGTTCAAGTCCCAGTTTAGCCAGTGATGACAGGGGAGCCTGGGGAAGTGAGCTAGTCTTAGTTTCCTCTCTGGGAAGGGATGCTGTGTCCCCTCAGAGAGAGTTGTAAGAATGTCCAACGCAGTCAGTTGTGAGCAGGCAGCTTTGGGCCATAGCAGTAAAAGGAACCTCTTGTGCTCTGTCCCACTTCCTACAAACCTGAATCCCAGCAACTCAGAAGACCTGAAGGTGTGGTCTGTAATCTCAGCACTTAGGAGCTGGAAGCAAGACAACTGTTAACATCAGGCTAGCCTGGGCTCCAGAGCCAGACCCTGGGCAACAGACTTCATCTCTAAGCCATCTTGGCGACCATAACTAAACCGGACCCATCCTGACCTGCTGTTGTTTAACAGTTCTCAGACTAAAATGTTCCATTGTACAGGGATGCTCTTTAAGCAGACAGGTAAACAACTCAAAATGGCTTCAGGAAGTCCCTGAAATTGACCAGATTCACTAGGCCCCTCCGTGCCAGAGTAAAGACTGCTAAGAGCAGTCAAGCTACAAGTAAGACTCTGAGACCAGACCAGCTGCCTAGAAGAAACAGAAACCAGCTAAGGTGGCTGAGGAACCTGGGATGGGAACAGGCAGTGCAGTGAGCTCCAGGTTCCCAGCTCTGTGAGCTGTCACCATGCTGGGGTGGGCTTTGGTGACACAGCTGTCTTTATGTCATTTCTGCTCCTGTTAGTAACCCCAATAAAACTCAATGGTTCGCAAAGTTGGACTTTGGTGGTATAGTCTGTTGTGGGATCCATATGTGGGATAAAAATGTTACAACTATCCTCAAAAAGTTTGGTCACACACGCTGACCTACACAACCATCCTAAGATCGCGCCCTCTATAGCTTCTGTGCTATTACACAAAGAAAGAAGTCCTATGGCTGGTCCTCAGAATGCCCTCATCCCTTCAAAGCTGGCTGGCTGAGTGAGTCAGAGCCTGGGCAAAGATAACCGCTACTCCCTGCAGGTGCTTGGCCAGCAGCAGGCTGGGCAGGCCTAGGCTGGGCCACCTGCCAGTCAGCTCCACTGGGGTGTGGGTGTAGCGTCAAGCTTGAGGGCTGCCAGCTTTAGGCAGCTCCTGGAGCCCTTCCCAGGGAGTGGCAGAGAAGCCAGGCTCCCTCTACTCCCCGGGATAAAGTCTGGCCCTCAAGGCCCACTCTACCTCTCTGTGAACTGGTACTGCTGCCTCTCCCGGGTCACCTCTCCCATAACTCTCATTGCCGCTATTGTCCACATACTTCATTCCTAATTCTAACCTCCTCTCTGCTTTTCTCCCCCCCCCCCCCCCCATGAAGCTTCCAGGCTGGGGACAGAGCAGTGTCCTCAGCAGAGAATGAATGCCTCCTAAAGGAAGAAAGGGTGGCAAGCATGCCCTAGGAGCCAGACCCATCTTTGGTGGGCTGTAGGCTAAGGAGAAAGATGGAGCTGGGTATTGCCATTGTGGTGAGGGACCCTGGCTCACTGTATCCTTTGTACAGCTCTGTGGAGTGGCTAGCACAAGCCCCACTAGACGGAGTTATTAACCCAAAATAAAACAAGGGTTCTGTGCACTTCTGGATTAGTCTGTGTCAAAGCCCAAGCTCCTGAATGCTACTACTCACGTGAGGCGGAGTGCTTCCCTCCTGCCACCTCGCCACCCCCAGGGCAGGCAGAGAGGTAACAGTTCTCAAGGTTCTGGCCTTCCAGGACATGTGTCCTGCCCACTCAAGACCCCCAGAGAAGGCTGGTGACTTTACTGCCAGGCTCATCCCTGACTCAGCAGCAATAGCAAGTATTCAACACTAAGGCCTGTTATACCAATGTTGCAGTGACTGGTGAGTATGGCTGACAGAAAGATGGTCCTATCAAGCTCCTCTCCTGAGGAAGGGTAAGGTTTCATACTACAGGGACCTGAGACCCGTTGCATCAGAACTCAGTGCCAGTGTTCTCCCTCCCCCCCCCCCCCCCCAACAAGGTTTCACTATGATAGCCCAGGCAGGCCTTGAACTCAAGAGATTTGCTAGCCTCTAACTTCTGTCTCTCAGGTGCTAGGACTAAAGGCATGTACCAGCATATCTGTGGCCCATGGACATGTCTTTAAAAAGTGACATCTGAGCTGGGCCAGTGGAGGCACGTGCCTTTAATCCCAGCCTGGTCTACAGTGGGAGTTCCAGGCTAGCCAGGGCTACACAGAGAAATCCTGTCTCAAATAACCAAAAAGTGGCATCTGAAGCCAGGTGCAGTAACATGCCCAGTATTCCAGTGATTCTTGAAGCCCAAACAGGAGGATGGCTTGATTCTAGGATTTCAAGGATAGTCTGGGTTATATAGCAAGATCCTCTCGAAAGACAACAAGCAACAAACAAGTTTCTATGTGGACTACATCTGTGGCAGCATTCTGTGATATTCTACGGTTCAAGCAGACCCTGTACTAGAGCTCCTGCCTAGAATCCCGTAGTGAAGGCCTGGAGGTGTGGCTCAGCTGTAAAATGCTTGCACAGCCTCAAGTTTCATCCTCAGCACTAAAAAAAATTACAACAACAAATGGCATTGTCAGCTGTCAGGGTTCACTGGTAGTCACTACTAAAAGTCCTGGAACATGTGTTTGGGAACTTGGACTCACTGGGATTGCAGAGGCCATTCAAGGCACATACCCCCCATCATGACACCCACAGCAGACCCAAGGCAGTTCCACTATTACCCACATGGCTCTGCTGGCAATAAGGCCAGCAGTGCCCCTACTCAAGAGCAATCCAGACCATCAGAGTGTCAGTCATTCAGGCCCACTGTGGATACCAAGCAAAGTGTTCATATTTAATCAGAACTGAGTATAAAGGATATAAACCAGCAAGAAGAACCAACAAAAGGCATTATGGTTCATCTGCAGGACATAGTCAATGAGATTTGGCCCAGAGAGGGCAAATGGTACATCACACAGCTTTAGGCAGGTAGCTAAAGCTATTACACACAATACACCCTTTCTCTAGTGAGCGAATCTATCACAACACACCTGGTGCCTGCATGATGAAGCAGGTGGGGACACCTCCCCCATGGGGCCAGGGGCCAGCATGGTGCCAGGAACTTGTACATATGCCATGGTTAGGAGCCTGACTCTGGGGTTCCTGTGAGGCTGCAGGGGCGTGACATGCCTTACCTGTGAACCTCAGTTTCCTCACCCATAGCTCAGGGATAACAGTGGGGACCATGGAGATGAAATGAGTTTCATGGTATAAAGGCTGTCAGCACTGTGACTGTCTATGAGAAGTATCAAAATGTGTTTCTAAGACACACCAACAAGCCCCTCCGGACCCTTAGGCAGGGTAGAGTTTAGGAAGGCCTTCCCCAGCACATGTCTGGCCTGGGCCTACATGGCTGACTGTTCCAAGTGCAAAGGAAAAAACACAGTGATACCAATTGAGATGTGACCCAGGAAGGCATGGGCCCACGTGAAAGGGCTAACTGGGAAAAGAGGGGTGTGTGTAGGAGCACAACATAGCCCTGTAGTAAGGGAGACTGATTACTACTTCAAGTCCAAGGTGAGCCCCTAAGTGGGAGAGCAAACAGAGATATGCCCAAGTCCCTGTGCCCTTGCAATATTCTGGCATGGCATAAAACAGGGGCCATAGGCCCACTTCACCATGGGCTGGCTACTGAAGAAACCTGGAGGACACGGCTGATGCAGAGCAGATGTACCCACTCCCTCTACTCTTACGACACAGCCAGTGTAGGCCTATGTGTTCCCTGGTCACAGGTGAGGCCGAGGCATTTGAAGTCACACACTTCAGACCTAGCTGAGCTGGCCACCAACCTAGACATCCAGATCTTGGAGTCTGTGCCTTCATATTCTGCTCCAGTGGCTATACACTTGACTCTAGCCCATAGGAACGAACAGATGCTGGAGGAAGTGGACAGCATCTATGCTCACGTATGTAAACAAGGCTTTTTACAGAAACTTCTGCTGGAGATGGAGTGCCGATACAGACAGTGCTCTTGACTCACAGACCCACTCAGTTTCAACTATGGAGCTGGGCCCAGTCTCACTTGTCATTCCTCCCATGTCATGTGACCTTAAAGGGGTGTCTCTTTCTATACAGGAGATAAATCCACACATGTACAATGCTCACAGCCATCCTGAGCCCTCCATGTGCATACCGAGGCTGAAACAGGCGGGAGAGATAAGAGTTCATTTGCTCCAACCAAGGCCACACAGTTCTTGACCCAGAGGCCAGGGCCTGAGCATGTTTTCCATAAACCCCAGCATCTTCTAGGAGGAAGTTTTGGGCTGGGAGCTGTCCTAAGGCCAGTCTCTCAGGCTTGGAGGGCAAGAATCCCAGGCTTTTGCAAGGATTTCCCAGGGCTGATAATTTAGGGCTGGGTGTGGCTCCACCTCAAGGTGGTTCTCAGAGAGCTATGGATTCCCCTCATCACTGTGGCCAGCATCCCCGACCTCAGAGAATGCAGAGTTATATGTCAGTCTTGGGAGCACTCTCAAAACAACCTATTCCTTACTCTCAATAAAGATACTTCTGTGAGCCCAGAAAGGCAGAGACCCTGCCTGTCCTTGGTTACTCATTGATTACCAGCTGGCTCTGTGGCCCCAGTGACCTTTATCACCACTGTACCAGAGTTCCAGCTGTTCAGGAGGTGGCCACTGCTTGTGACTATATTCCAAATTAGGACATCAAGGGACAAGGGTGGGGACAGAGGACTCTGCTTGCTTCCCACCTCCATGTATCACCCAGTCCCCTTCACAGATTTGCCCTTGGCTAACTACCCCTTGATCTTGGTCTAAGCCTTTGCTTGATTCTTGGCCAGATGAGTGAGCAGCTCCCTCCTACGGGCAGGCCCTATGCACATGACAGAAAGGGTCCACAGTGCACAGTGGAGGGCTACCTACAGCAAGGTAAGCAGGGATCCACTCTGCACTCAGAGCCCCTGAGCAGGGAGCTGTCTGGAGGGAGAGAGATACAGCCAAGGCTACATGGGCTCCAATCCCAGCCTTGGCACTTACGAGCTGGGGCCTCCATCTCCTCACCTGTATGACAAGGGCAATCTCCTTCTCCTCTCTGGGTGGCCATACTGACTCAGCCAGCCAGTCTCTGTGAAGGGCACAGAACACACCTGTCCCAAGTGGATGCTCTGGCGGCCCGTACTGCCATCATCGAGACTGCTAGAGCACATCACCAGTAGGCAGTGGTGATGAGGAACTGTCAACTAGGTCCCTTCTCTCACTTCCACCGAGGCTGTCCTCTACATATGTCACCCTGCTCTATTTTCTTGGACGTACAATTCTGTATCTACAGTCATTTTCCTTGCTCAGTGACAAAGGGGCTCCCACCTGCCACAAAATATCAAGCTGTCAAAGGTCTGTGCAGCCCTTGCTAACAATTGCTACCATTACTAATCACCACTGATAACAGCCACAGCAGACACAAGCCTGAGCTATTATCGACCACAGACTATGCCTGTGCTGCTCCAAGCACGCACACAGCAGAAAGTCTCCTGCAGCCACCCGAGGCCGGACCTGTTCTCAACACACAGAGGGATACAGGAAGGCAAAGAAACCAGGTGAACTGCCCGCCCAGGGTCACAGTGTACATGACAGTTGAGAGGTAGAATGGAACTGGCTAGAGGCCATTCTCTGGGTGAGCCCTTGTACAGAGGAGACAGAACTGCTCCTCCCCACCCCTGGTGCTCCCCCTACATCCACCTGGCTAGAGTGCCGGGAGCTGGCCCGTGCCTGAGGCCTGGCTCACCGTCTCGTAGTCACGTAGGGCAGCTCGGAACTTGCCCAGTGCCATGTTGCTGGCCGCCCGGCGGTAGTAGCCTTTGATGTACTTCTTGTCAAGCTCGATGGCCCGAGTGGCATCGCCCAGAGCATAGCCATAGCACTCTGTGCGCAGGTAGGCCAGGCTGCGGTTGCCATAGTAGATGGCATTGTTGGGGTTCAACTCGATGGCCTGACTGTAGAACTTGATGGCGTTCTCGTAGTCCTTAGCTGTGGAGAAGAAGGAGGAGGCACGAAGCCGTGTTACCACAGGCAGGAATCCATCCACCCTAGGTTGGTGGTCCTCGTTACAAAAGAGGTTCAGCATGGAATCTGTCCCTTCTCCCTGGTTCAGACCACGGTCTCTAGAACCTGAATCAATCCCACACCAGCCTAGCAAAGCCCAGGCCAGATGCCACTTCCTTCAGGTCTCCAGGAGGCTTTTCCCAGTCTCCCCATGATCAGAGGGACACGTAGGGAGTGTCAGCGCTGTGATCTGAGCCAGATAAACGAGACTGCCTAAGCCTGTGGCTGTCTCATTTGTCCAGGACACACAGGTCCA
Organism: Phyllotis vaccarum; assembly: GCA_033318265.1. Taxonomy (NCBI): domain Eukaryota; kingdom Metazoa; phylum Chordata; class Mammalia; order Rodentia; family Cricetidae; genus Phyllotis; species Phyllotis vaccarum. The sequence continues at coordinate 14,183,088 of JARWLC010000018.1, forward strand.
GAGATGGGGAATGAAGGAGGACAGAGGGAAGGAAGAAGGTCCTTAGGCTGCAGGGAAGAGGGACGGAGGGCTGAGACTAGCTGGTGCAGCAGGGCTCTAAGTGTGGGGGACGAGGGTAGCTCCCAGCCAAGGGCAAAAAGTCAGACTATATGTGAACTGAGCCACAGCTGGACCCTGAGCTCTCCATCAACCTGTGGGATCCTCTTGTCTTCACAGCATAAGCACCATCTGGCACTCACCTGACACAAGCCATAGAGGCCTAGTTCAAGGTCAGAGTCCCAGCCCACACTGGCAGAGGTAGGTCTGACTCCTCCCCAGAGGGTTCATTAAACAAAGGGCAGAACCAAGGCCTTGAGTTTCCTCCCAGATCTGCCCAGGCTGAGGGGTCAGAATGTGCCAGAGGCCACACAGCACCTTAGGACACATGTACCTTCAAGAAAGCCACATTAGCCAATTTCCAGATGAGGGCTGCTCAAGTTCAGAGAGGAAAGCCTGTGCCTGAGGTCACATGGCAAGTGGCAAATGGGAATTCTGAGGCAGGCAGAAAGGGCCCTGCCCCCACCCTCCTGCAATGTGTCCTGGTGGGAACCTGGCACAGCACCAGGCTCAGAAAATGGGAAGGTGGCCCGGCTCTGCTTTGTTTCAGGCTGGGTGTACTTGGCCAACTTAAACACCCACTCTGTACCTGAGCTTCAATTTTCTCCTTGACTTTTCAACCTGGGGTGGGAGTTCCTACTCTGACCCCACTTCACTGCTCAGAGCACTGTGGCTGAACCCACACGCTACGAGAAGGGTGTCTCTCTCCTTTCTGGGAGCTGCTGCCTTATCTGGGGACACAGCCTGCCCTCAAGGGATTGCTGGCTCACCAAAGAGAGAGATCTGACCCCAGATAACAGTGACAAAGTGCTCTTGCTCAGACAGCCTAAGGGCCTGACCCATGACCTGGGGGAAAAATGTGAGTCTGAAGTAGTAGCGATGGCATGAATGGGGAAGGAAGCAATTGAGGAGAGAGGAAGGGAAGAATGAAGGAAGGCACAGACTGAGACCAAAGGCAGACAGCTGGTCCTAGGGGTGCAGCTCAGCAGCCCTTCCTGGACTTCTGACACAAGGCCCAAATATCCCCTCTCAGGAAGCTTCACTTAACCTCCGGTCTGGGTGAGGCACCACCCTGCCCCCAGCTTCCCTGCCCCAGGTCTGCTACTCTGGATGTCTCCTAGGCCTGTGAGCCCCAAGACAGCACGACCTAAAACTTCCCAGAAGCCATCAAAACACATAGGGCCCTTCAAGGGCCCCTCCCTAGAATGTCAGTGCCTTTGAGGGTTTTCTTGGTGTCCTGGCCAGGCCCCAGAGACTGCTGGTTAGTACTCACCTGGTAAGGTGAGACTTCACTAAGTGGCAGAGGGTGTGCACCCTGACACCTGGTGGTGCAGAATCCTAACACAAAAGACACTGTTGCTGCTGGGGCCTTGGCCCCTTTGACCACTCGTGTGCACCTAAGAACCAGGTTGGGCTTGGCCTCACACACATACAGCCAAATGGGGGAGGGAAGGAAAAGGGAACAGGAGGCTCCCACCTTGAAGGCTTCCACCAGCTGTCACACTCAAGCCCATGGTCATCCTTCAGCTGCAATAGTATGGCTCTTGAGGTAGAGTGAGCTTCAATACCCTATCTGCATTTACCCTGAACACTGATGCAACCCTCAACCCTCAAACCATAAGGACCCCTGAGTGAGCACAGCCTCCTTCCTCAGAGAGAAAGGGAAAGAGCAGAGGCTTGCTTCCCTTGGACTCAGAGCTGGGGACCAGGCTGTCCCCAGAATGCTTAGAGTAGGACTGAGCTCACAGAGGGACCTTCTATGCTTGGGGTGAGCCTTCTGAGTCCCTGAGACACCCCTCCTTCCTCCAGAGCACCCTCTTCTCTCCACTGAGGCCAGATGACAAGGGAGTTGAGCACATGGGGAGGAAGAGGAGGAAGAGGATATCCGCCTTCTGCTCACAGACTCTGACCTTGGGCAACAAGTTTCACTCTGAGTCCGCTTCCTCTATAAACCCTACCCCCATGCCACCCCCATGCCTCAGGCGGGTTCAGCTCAGGAGTACCTGGCCAAGGCAGGGGCGCAATGAAAGCCAGCTGCAATTATTCTTTTTATTGGTATTCTTGGTAGTCTGAACCTGGGGTTCTGTGCTTGCCATTGCCTGCCCACAGTAGTGGAAGGCCTGGCCAGGAAGGGTGCTCCTTCAAGCCAGCTCCAGGCCATGCTGCTCTGGCTGCCTGCCCAGTCCAGAGTTTGAATCTCAAGACCTGGGAGGTGGGAGTGAAGCCCCGCGCCCCCACCCTCCATGGCTAACTCCTTTCTTTGCCTGTTTTCAGCAGCAGCTCAGTTTCTGGTTGTTCCTTTCAAGACTCAGTGAAGGATGGCCACATGATCCAACCATTACATAGCTAGGTCTGGTCACCTGGTGCTGGCAGCCACCAACCTTCAAAGCCCTGCAAGGCAAGCTCGGCATACTGGCATACAGTCCTGATATCATCTCTCACGATCATTAACTCCCCTCCCATTCTAGCAGCCTCACCCCACACTAATCTCTGCCCTTCTCTACGTTGGCCTTCCCCAGCTTCCTGTCCTCCAGTCTTAAGAAGGCACAAATCTGAAACGGCTTTAGTTCTCCAGAGACTCTGAAGGCTCAAGTTCCCTCCTATAGACTGCTGTAACCTGGTGTCTGTAGTTTTACCCTAACTGTACTAACCACCTCCACTCCAGCCCCACTCACCTAGGTGCGAGGCTCCACTCACCTTTGGGCCTTGGCCAACCTCTACCTTCCCCTCTCCAGGTAGCCAGCCCCATTCCTCAGCTCTACCCTCTCACCTGTCCACTTTTCCAACCCTCTCTCTCCAGTATGGCCTTTGAATCCGGTCTGCACAGCAGGAAGAACCAGTGCCTGTATCCAGAGCCAAATGGACCACTCTCTTAAAACCTTCCATATCTCCTTGGTACCCTTAGGAAGATCTATAAACCCCCAATCAACCTTTAAGGCTTTACCCCCGGTTCCCACTTCAATTCTTCCCCACTTTGTTTTATTTTGAGACAGTCTTGCTGTGTATTTCACAAACTCACGATTCTCCTGCCTCAGCCTCCCCAAAGCAGGGATGACAAGAACCCACCACAATGTCTGGACTTAGCCCCACCCTTCTCACCCTCCCCCACCTTCTGCAGACCTGTTTTGCTGGGCTTGTATCTCTTTTTGGGCCATATCTGAAATAGCATTCCTAGGGACCCCACCTACTCCCTCTTACCATCTGCCCCCATTTCTCCACATTCCTTCAGAACTGAAGACACCTGCCCCTGTGGGTGTCCAATTCCTCACTTGCATTCATTCACCTGTCAAGAGTCTTCTGGGCTTGGCTTTATCATTCACAAGTGCTCTGTCAACATCACCCACCTCCTTTATTTGGGTGGTCAATGCCTAAGGCTAGGTGATCAGGTAACTAACTGGCTTTCTTTCTGGAAGAACTCTTAGAAGCCTGTGGCACCTCAGCAGCTTCTTTTCCGGTTTAAACATGAAAATTCCATTCTAGGTTCTTTCAAGATGCCACTTGTAGGTGACTTCATCCATTCCCAGGGCACCTTCAACTGTAGGCTGGTTACACCCAAAATTTCCTCCAGTCCAGACTGGCCCATCTACCTACTCAATGACTCTTTTTCGGACAGCCGTGGAAACCCGAACTAGTCTTTGTAATGGCTTCAGAGATTTAGCATCATCATTATTATTATCCTAGTCTCATCTTGTATCAGCCTCCCCTTTCACCCCCAGCTTGCTCAAACCCCAACTAAGCCAGTCTGTTTTCATTCATTCTCCACCCCGGGATCTTTGCGATAGGTCAACTGACCAATGTGTAAAACTCCTTCCCAATTCTCCTTTAAAAAGTCTTCCTCTAGGCAGTCTCTGCCTCCACTACGTAAAGCAGACTGACCTGGCATTCCCTCCTTTATCACCTCAATCCGAAGTGGTCACTGCACGTTAGCAATTATTGATTCTGCTTAAATCCAAGTCTCGTACCTCTTTCATTGCTACAGCCTCAGACGGTGGCCCAGGACAATTAATATAGACGTACGGAAGGGATCAACGAATGTGGGGACCCATGTTCCCACATCTCACTCTTAACCCAAGACCACCTCTACTCCTTACTCCTTCCCTCGGATCACCCCCAAATCGCCTTCCAATCTAATTATCTATCTGCATCTCCACAATCCCCTTCTCTATTGGGCCTTCCCTCCTCAGCTGGTGATACTCATCTCCGCTGGTCACCCCGCTCGGCAACGCCATCACTGCCCTAAACACATGTCATTATTTGATAGCGCCCTCTTCAGGTCTGACCTCCACCCAGCACCTCTGCCCAGGTCTCACATTTGGCAGCACTCACATGTCGGTCTCCCGCTTGTCCCCTATCGTCTAGCAGAGCCTGCCTCAGTCTCCCCAACGAGTGGCTTCTACTCCGTACTCCACTTTTCAGTAGCTCTCCCCCGTCTGGCGTTCATCCCGGGCCTCCTCCTCGCGCCAGGCTACTCCGTAGTGTCTGCCCGGCGCCCAGGCTACCGCTCCGCGTTGCCATGGTTCCCCGCGGGGCCTGGCACCCCTCACGGCCCGGGCCGCTGTCCACCCTCCCTCCCCCCCGTCCGGCCCGGACGCACCTTTGAAGTAATCGTTAGCCTGTGTCTTGAGCTCCTCTGCCCGCTTCAGAGCGCCATCGGCCGGGGGTTCGTCCCGGGGGGGCTCAGCACACTCAGTCCGCTCGCCCTCCGCCATCGCCATGCCGCAAAGCGACCCCCACCCTGGCAACGGCCGCTCGCGGCACCAGGCCGAACCGTCGCGAAGGAGCGCCGAGTGACCGCCGCCGCTGCCGCACAAGTGTCGTAAAGCGCGGGCCCCAAAGGTGCTCCTAACGCGCTTGCGCGGCGCCCCCCCCTCCACCCGTCGTAGAGCGCCCGGAGGACAAGGTGACCAGAGGGTATCCAGACGCCCCTCGTAAAAGGAGCCAATCAGAAAGAGGAGAGAGGGAATGCTGTGGGTGGGGGTGGCCCAGAGGGAGTCTGTTCCCAAAGTTAGAGAATTCTGAGGAAGCAAAAGTTTCTTGGGTCTTCGTTTAAGGCTCGGTGATTGGATTGCGGTGCCTCTGGAGGGTGGGGCTGCTTTCATGGCAGCACCCTGCCCCACCAGGAACCTGCTTCGGAGTTGGGTGTTGCCTGTTACTCTTGTGACCTTGAACAAGTCTTCCTCCCGTCGCCCCAGTAACCCTTCTGGAAAATGCGTAGTTCCTCAAGGAGGCCAAATAAAGCTTAAACCTTGCTAATCAGTTTTTCTGGGTTATTAGCAGGGCACCCTGATTTTTAAGTTTTGAGCAGGTAACAATTGTACCGTGTTTGTTCTGGGTTCAACGGAAATTTTTGTTTAAAATGATTCTTACTCATTTTGAGACAGGGTCTCACTATGTAGCCCTGGCTGGCCTTGAACTCACAGAGATCCACCGACTTCTGTCTCCCAAATGTTGAGATTAAAGGTTTGCAGCACCATATCAGGCCCTAGAAATCTCTTAAAGGACCGAGGTTGTACAGCTCAGTCGAGTACTTCTCTAGCATGCTCCAGGCTTGAGTTCATCCACTGCACCACATAATACCAGGCTGAAAGATGCACCTCTGTAATATGAACACTTGGTAGGTGGAAGCTAGAGGATCAAAATTTCAAGTTCAAGGCCAGACTGGGATACATGAGACCCTGTCACAAACACAACCAACCACACTAATGGAATCTCTTAAATGACACCCTGGTTGCTGTCTGCATTTCCCTTGCCTGGATCACATCAGCCTCCTCTGATGCTTACTTATTCTGTTCACCCTCCCTCCCACAGTTTACCTTCCATATGGCAGTCAGAGGCATCTTGCTAGAACACTAAGGGTGGCGCTCGCCCCATCGTTCCCCAACTCTTTTTGGAGAAAATACAAACTTGATGGGATTATTCCCACTAAACTACACCTGGTCTGGCTCCAAAGTGTTAGCACGTAGCCCTAATTTGTTTCTTGATTACCTTTTTTCTCTCTCTCTTGCTAACCTCTATTTGAATCTTGTCTGAGAGTTTCCCAAGGGTACAAAGCCTATGCAAAACTTGGTTGGCAAAAATCCAGCGCTCTGTGATATTTCTTCTTCTTCTTCCTCCTCCTCTTCTTCTTTTGAGACGTTTCTCTACATAACAGCTCTAGCAGTGCTAGAACTCACTCTGTAGACCAGACTGGCCTTGAACTCACGGAAGCCTCTTCCTCCTGAGTGCTGGGATTAAGCTGTGCACCACTGTGTGGTGTCCACCCGCCCGTCCCGTGTCCCGTGACATTTTGGCCTTGTCCTTTTGGAAGCGTAAGTCAGGATGTTTTGGGGATATGGAAATCAATTTGTTAAAAGTGTAAATTTGAAGAACAATAAAAAATGCCCTTGGCTAAGGGAGGGTGTCTCAGTCATGGAGAGGCTGAGTCCCCCCTGCTGCTGTAAAGACTAAAACACCCTTAAAATGAGCTGTGTCTTCTTCCCGCTGACCTTTCCTTCAACAACAAAAACTTTCTGCTGAGAAGCCATGACTAGTCAGGCTCCATACTGCGCTGTTCCCTTTAGAACCCACAAACTCCGAATCTTCCTGTTCTAGCTTCTTTAACTCCTTCTCAGGCTAGACTCTGTAAATGCTTGAAGGCTTCATATTAGCCTATCCCACCTCCACCCCCAACCACAATCAACACTCACCCTGGAAAGTAGGTATTGGTGTCATGTCCACTTTGCATGTAAAGACCCTGATGTTCACAGCAATCAATATACTTCTGAAAAGTCTCACTGAAAGTCAGAATCTCAGTCTAATTCCTGGGCACCGGGTTCCCAGGACTGGAAACTGACTCTGTCAGAGCTAGTGGAATCATGTAGGATAATGATTTTCATTTTCTTTCTCTCTCTCTCTTTCTCTTTTTTTGAAGCAGTATCTGTTCTAATACATTTGAATCCAGTTCATACTTTTCCTGAGACTATGTGACCTTGGGTAGGCCATCACTGTTTCTATTATCTCCTCTATAAAAAGGAGATAGACATGGTACCCACATATGAATTCAGAGGAGGTTTAAGAAAAGTCTGGCCTCGTGGCTCACAATCCCAGCATTTGAGAGGTGGAGGGAGAAGGATTGTCATGAACTTGAGCCCCATTGTGAGTTCCAGGCTGGCCTGGGTAATAGAGTAAGACCCTGTTTTGATCTCTCTCTCTCTCTCCTTTCTCTCTTCCCCCGCTAAAAAACTCCAAATGAACAGAAAAGTCCATATGCGTTACGGTGTTTGGATGAGAGATGAACTGAAGTACACTCCATATTGAGTGTCTCACAGGTAGTCTGAGTTTGACAGAGTGAATAAAGCTGGAATGAGGGTACTTCCAGGGGTTTTAAAGGACCATGTCCAACTGGGAGGATGCCAGAATGGCTTCCAGGAGGAGTGTTAGAACAGAAATCAGAAGTATGAGTTAGCTGAGCAAATAAGAGAGAGTGTAGTGGGATTCAGGCATTATTTCGGAGCCTTCGTAGCTCCTGAAAATCAGGACCCCTCCAGGGTGTGGCCAGAATCAGTGGGGACACCAAGTTCTGAGTCCTGTCTGGGGAGCGGATCAGCAGCTCGGCACAGGACCGTTCTTCTCTCCAAGAATCATTTTAAGGTTCAGATTGTATCATGAGTGTAATATACCCCTCACTAACTATTAATCCTTTATACGATATATTGCAAGTTAATATTTTTGCAATAAGAGAGCAGACTGGGAAAGGCTTTTTTTTTTTTTTTTTTTTTTTTTTTTAAGTTTTTAAAGACAAGGTCCCATGTAGCCTCAGCTGGCCTTAAACTCAGCATGCAACCAAAGATTCCCTTGAGATCCTAATCTCCTACATTCAGCTAGGAAATGCTGGTATTATAAGTATCTCACTGAGCCCCATATGATGGGATGCTGGGAACAGATCCCAGCCTTCCTGCATGTGAGGCAATTGCTTTACCAACCGAGGCCCATCGTCAGGAAAGACATTTAAAGCAGAAGGCACAGTCAGTGCAATAACTTGAAAGTGGTTTTCTTGCCTGTGAGGAACAAGAGAGTGACAGAAAAGACACACCCTCCTACGCAGGAATCTGCAGACTTGCAATCTCCCACACAGACACACAGACACACAGACACACACCCCTGGAATTACTGTGCTAAACAGTCCCACACACATATGCAGAACCACAGCATCACACAGACATTAAAAAAGAAAGCACAATGCCAGGCTGAAGATATAAATCAGTTGGTACAATGCTTGATTTGCTCCCAGGTTCAACCCCCAGGACCAAATAAAACAGGTATGGTGAAGCATGCCTGTAATCCCAGCACGAGGGAGATAAAGGCAGGAGGGTCAGAAGTTTTTGGCTACATGGAGAGTTAAAGGCTGGCTAGGGATATTTAAAACCCCGAATAAAACAAAGAGACAAAGATGCTGCCACCAAGCCTGAAAGCCTGAGAGTCTAATGCTCAGAACCGACATGGTGGAAGGAGAGAACCAACTCTTGCTGTCCACATGTGATGGCATGCATGCCAATGCAAGCACACATACCAAAGCAAACAAACAAAAAAACCCACAATGCTTCCACACAAGTAATCACAGAAAAACAGAGACACTAAGATTGACATTTAGAAGGAATCACACCTGTTCTCAATACTGAAGTATTTAGAAAAGACTCTCATGCTTACCCAAAATGGAGACATAGCATACACAATACACAGACTCATGCAAGAACACACACACACACACACACACACACACACACACACACACACACACACACACACACACAGAATCATAAAGTAACAGGTAAGCCAAATGTGGTGGTATGCCCCTGTTATCCCAGCACTTAAGAGGTGGAGGCAGATAGATCATAGTTAAAGGTTATCCTTGGCTATGAGTTTGAGGCTAGCCTGGCCTCCAATAGACTTTGTCTCATTGCCCACAGACAATGGATACTTACCGTTCGTTGGAAGTTTCTGTCTCACCAGAAACTCTCAAATACCAAGCAGCCTCTTCCCAAATATTTGACCCCTTTTAGGCTTAATGTTACTTATAAGTGCTTGACTAGTAGATCAAGCATAGTACCAACTAGCTCTTACATTTAAATTAGCCCATAGTTCTTATCTATGTTTAGCCATATGGATTGGTGGTACCTTTTCTCAGCCCAGCATTCTCATCTTGCTTCCTCCATGTCTGGCTGGTGACTGCTTCTCTGATCTTCCTTCAGGCAATCTTTATTAGATACACAATACATCACCACAGATACCAGCTTCACGGTGCACCCACTCTATCCGAAGATACCCCACAGATGAGTCAACACACATCTCTCTGGTGCCTACCAAGGCGAGGTCTTTATGGTGGTTTTAGAGACAATTTGGGTTTCTGAGCCAACATGGCTGGGCAATGTCCTTCCTCTCTCCTAGCCGAGACAGTTCCTTCCATTGGCCCACAAAACCCATAAGAGGAGAAAAGGGTCGCACCTTTCCCCTGTAGCACCTAGACAGGCTACCTCTTGACAAAATAGAGTGGTGCCTTCCATAAAGTCATGAGTGGGACAGAAAGGGGAGCCTTTTTCTGTGGAAGACCAAGATTAGCACCATTATAAAAGGGAGCTAGGAGTAAGGAAGGGGTATAGTTGGTGGGAGACAGCTGAGGGGTCCTGCCGTCTTCCCTACCCCACCCCTCATATGAAGATATGGCTGTGCGTGTGCCTACACGGCTGGATTGTGATCCCCTAAGGAGAAGAGGGAGCCCCAGGTCCCTAGATACCTAGAATAAAGTTAAGGGTAAGTGCATGCCTGGAGGCTTGGGGAAAGGCATGAAAGAGGTTCTAGGGTAGAGAATTTTTAGGGTTCATGAGCCGAGGATCTGGAATGGGGAGCCTTGAGAGTTAAGAACAGAGCTGAGGTAAGCACAATGTGGGCTGGGAAGCCCAGGACAGAGCTAGAAGGATTAGATGAGATTTGTACCTAAAGAGTCAAAAGATGTGAGACCTTGGATCAAGGAAATCTACAGAGGGAATTCCAGATTCTACAAGGAGAAACATTCTACAGCAAGCCCATTTGGAGGCTGCATTCTAGAGCCTGAAGAAGTGGGGTCAGAAGCCAGAGGCAATTGGAAAAGAGGCCCCAGAAGCCCAGTGATTCATGAGTAACGGCAGAATTAGAAAAGGCCTAGCACAGGGCCTGCACCTCAGCTGGTAGAGTGTTTCTCATGCACAAGCTGGGTTTCATCCCTGGCACCACATAGAGTGAGTGTGATGGTGCATGATGGTGCACACTCAAAATCCCAGCATTTCAGAGAGAGATGGAAGGTAGAGATAACAAGTTCAAGATCATCCTTGCCTACGTAGCAACTTGGAGGCCACCCCGAGCTGCATGAAATCCTGCCTCCCCCACAAACCCCTGAAAAAAAACAAACCTGAAAACTAAGTTCTAGAATCCACAGGGATTTTGGAGATCTAGAATTAGAAAGAGTTGGGGTTCTAAGGTTTAGAACTAGAGAACTATATAAGACAAGACATTATCAGCTGCTATTTTCAAGATGTGCTTCAGATTCAGGGTAATCTGAGTCGTAAGGTCTGATATAAGGAAGACTGGGCGATTGTGGGGTGTAGAACCAAAAGAACTCACAGGACAAGATCTAAAATCAGAAGACAATTACAGAGGTGGAGTGTAGCTCAGTTGATAGAGCACTTGCCTAGCATGCCTGACACGCTGTGTTCAATCCTCAGCACCACATAATACCAGCACTTGAAAGGTGGGTGAAGGGGCACCACGAGTTCAAGGTCACCCTTGACTACAAGGCACTTTAATGATCAGTGAGTTTTCAGACACTGTCTCAGAACAGTAACAAAACCCAGAAGGGATTTTTTGTTTTGTTTTGTTTTCAAGATGGGTTTCTCTGTGTAACCCTGCTGTCCTGGAACTTGCTCCATAGGCTGGCCTCAAACTCAGAGAGATTCACCTGCCTCTGCCTCCCAAGGGCTGGGATTAAAGGCGTGCACCATCACCATCCCCTGGACTTGAAGCTCAGTGATAGGCAGATTGACAGGTCACCTGAGAACAGTGTTTCCTGGAAGTTTCAAAGTCTAGAGTTTATATAGTCTAAAACCTGGGAAGGATGGAGGAAGTGAAATCTAGAACCCAAGAGAATGGGCATATGGGGTCTGGCTTGAGAAGATCCGGTTCCAAGTTCAAGGTATAAAATCCGTTTTAGCCCTCTCTATTGGGGGAAAGAAATTCTTGAATTGAGTGTAGAAACCTAAAGAGAAATAAAGATTGACATCATGAGGTTTGGGACCAAAATGATCTTGAAATGAGATCTGGATTTGGAAAGCAAATTATCTTAGAGATCAGAAAGACTGGAACCAACAGGAAGCTTGGAGTTGTGGGATCTAAAACCAAGAAGGAACCATTAGTTATAAGATCAACTGGGCTCAGTCTCCAAGGCCTGAAGTTTCCAGCTACTTGGGAGGCTGAGGCAGGAGGATCATGAGTTCAAGGTTAGTCTGAGCAATTGATCAAGATCTGTCTCAAAATAAGAAATAAAACTGGACCGAGGATATAATTCAACAATAGAGTTCTTGCATAGCGGGGGCAAAACCATGGATTTAATCCTCAACACCACACACACAGTCTGCAATGACAGGGAGCAGAGAGCACGGGAAACAGGGATTTTTAAAGAAATCTGGAATCGGAGGAATCGAGTTTTGAACTGAGAGGATTCTGGTGGCTGTAGGCTCTAAACACAGAGAGCCTGACAGATTACGTAATTCAAACCACACTCAAAAACACTGTCACTGTGAGGTTTGAAAAACAGACAGAGTTGGGGGCTGTGAAAGTCAGCCCAACCAAGAGAAAATCTGGAGTTAGAGGGGTTTGAAGAAACTGAGGCCTGTATCAGACCATGTTGGAGGTGATGAAGTCTGGCACCAAGGCAAAAATTAAGGATAACACAGTCTAGAAACAGGGGGTGCCAGAGAAGGATAGTGGTCGTATAGTTTGGAACAAATGAAGAGCAAAGGCAGCATAGCCTAGAATCAAAGACTGTCACAGCCTGTACCGTCTAGATCAGCAGTTCTCACCCTGTGGATTTCAACCCCTTTGGGGTTGCATATCAGGTATCCAGCACAGCAGAGATTATACACCATGACTTCTAACGTAGCAAAATTACAGTCATGAAGTAGCAGCAAACAACTTTATGGTTGGGCTGGTCACCACAACCCGAGGAACTAAATTAAAGGGCTGCAGCATTAGGAAGTTTGAAAACTGCTGCTCCAGAACCACAGAAGATCAGGAGGCCTACAGTCTAGAAACAGAGAAAAGGCCACAATCTAGAACCACAGTGGAGCCATGCAGTGTAGAGTCTAGAATCGGGTAGAAGACTGGAGAATGTACAGGCTAGAAAGGGAGATCAGAGGTTGCATAGTCTAGAACCAGAGAAGGCAGGAATAACACAGTTTAGAACCACGGAGGTCAGAGGCCACAGTGCTTAGAACAAGGGAAGGCCAGAGATCATCAGCTTAGAACCCAGAGGAAATCAATGGAGGCACAATCTAGAGCTAAGGAAGGCCACAGGCCTCACAGTCGAGAAACAGAAAAGGATGAGGAGTATGGAACCCAAGAGCCACGGAAAAGCCACGGATCGTACATGTCAGAACCAGAAAGTCAGAACTCTATAACTAGGTCCACAGGCCTCTAGAACCAGGGAAGGGCCAAAGGCATACAATCTAGAACCAACAAAGACCAGGAGCCATGTGGTCTAGATAAAAGGAAGGCCTTGGGTCTTGTCTAGAACAAGAGAAGACAGAAAGAGGTATAGCCACCAGGGAAGGCCAGAGGTTGCTATATAGTCTACAAACAGTAAAGTCAGGAGTCAAGTATTCTAGATTCAGGGCAGGTCAGAAATTATGTGTCTGTTGGGTAGAGGAGGTTGCTGGCTACCTTTAAAACAGGAAGATTGCAAATGACGTCATTATTCAGATAATTTTGGCGCAGGCAAGGAGTCGGGACCAGAAAGGGTGGGCAGAGCTAACACTTCACAAGTCGCTGGGGATGAGGTCTGGCCTAGAGTCCTGCATTGCTGCGGACCCTGTGCAATGTAGAGTGCCTGAATGCATTATCGTGAAAAGGACGGGGTAAAGTTAATAGAAAAGTGACAGAAAACAAGACAGAACACAAGAAAGCCCCCTAAGATAATAATAATAATTAAAAAAAATCCCCATGATTATGGTTGTCCAAACTCCATGGTGCCAGGATCAGAGATAGATCCCTGACTCTCCTAATCTCCCATTCTCCCAAATAAGGCAAAGAGAGTCAGAGAAAGTGAAAGTGAGGTAACCAACTATGGAGAACCCCAAGAAGTCCTGAGAGGAGGTGGAGGGGGGTTACACATCCCCCTCCCAGAGGTCATTGAACTGAGTACACTCCAAGAAGCCCCTGAATGGGTAAAGGCAGAGGATTGGGGTGCTGAGGTAGGACCGAGGCTGACTGGGGTTGGTGGGGGGCACTCAGAAGAGAGAGGCCCCATCCTGGGTGTGGGCTATTGGTGTGGAGTGTGGATGAGTCCTTTCTGGGGAAGGAAAAGGGGCTGGAAGGAGAGCTGACTCAGTGGGCCTGGGCCAAGGCTGCAGCTGGTGGGATGTGGTTTCTGGGCTGGATAGTTTCCTCATGCCGGTAGAGAGAGAGCAGTGAGGGAGCCAGGCCTGCAGAAAAAAGGGAAGGTAAGTCAGGAGAGAATTAGCACCCAGTCATATATGCATCTGCATCTAAAAGCAGGTAGGCAGGTTGACAAGACAGCTCAGTGAGTATAGGTGCCTGCTGCAAACCCTGTCCGCCTGAGTTCGAGCCTTGGAAGCCATACAATGGAAGGTGAGAACAGACCACTGAGTTTGGTCCTCAGAACCAACTTGAAGCTTCCAACAAAGCCAAAGATTTCGTTAGCTGCAGGGGAAGATCATCACAGAAAGACGAGCTGAAGGCTGCAGAACCATCATATTGCCCTACCCTGCAGCCATACGGGAAATGTTTCTTGAGCACTTACTACATAACAGGTTTTGGGTGAATTCTGCCCGTGCAGCATCTCCATAAATTCATTCCTCCAAACAGGTCAGAAGCCCCCACTGACAGATAGGAGAACTGAGGTTTCACGGCTGCTGTCTCAAAGCCACACGCATGGCTGGGAGTTACCTTGTGGAGTTACTTCAACTAGGTCAAGCTTTGAAGTAGAGTCCTATCTGAGCCCACAAGACCTTGACTTCCACCCTAAGGGGTGTAGTCTTGGTAAAATTTTAGCCTCCTTAGGGTCTCTCTTTCTCTCCCCGGGGCTCAGGAGAAGAGGAAGGGGCTTCCTGAGAGCACCCTCTGACCTGGCTGGTTTTATGTCAATTTCTTAAGCTAGAATCATCCAAGAGGGAACCTGAGACAAGTGTCCCATAAAATCAGACTTTAAGAAGGTCTCGTAGGACATTTTCTTAGTTAGTGATCGATAAGTGAGGGTCCAGCCCATTGTAGATGAAGCCACCCCTGGGCTGGTGGTCCAGGGTTCTATAAAAGAAAGCAGCTGAGCAAGCCATGGGCAGCAAGTCAGTAGACAGCATCCCTCCCTGGCCTCTGCATCAGCTCCTGCTTCCAGGTTCCTGCTCTGCTTGGGTTCTTGCCCTGATTTCTCTCTAAGCTCCTTTTGGTCATGGCGTTTCATCATAGCAAAAAATAGCCCTAACTAAGACATCCTCCTTCACCTACCCCTAAAATGGTTTCATTTTCCTCTTAATCATTTGTGGAACCCTCCAGGGGAGAGAGGACCTGAAGTGTTTGTATACCTAGGTTGTTGTGACTCACCCAAGGGCTCATGGGAATCCAGGAGTGGAGTTCTGGGATCCTGCTGATTCCCTAGGAATTGTCGACCTTGCAGAAGGAAACTCTGGGAAGTTAGGGAGACAGAGTTGTCATCACCATCATCAGAATGAACACCACCAGCATCATCACCATTAACGTCCTTATCAGTACCATGACATCATCATCACCATCCACAGCAGCATCACTACTCACATGATTAGCATCAATAACAGCAGGGCATCTTTAACATCATCTGCATCACCCCTATCACTAGCACCAGCAGCACCATCACCATCATTAGCATACTCACTGTTATCATCAGTATCACCATGATCAATATTATCACTCTCATCAGCATCATCACCACCATCAATTTTCATCAACAACAGCACCATCATCATCGCAACCACCACCATCACCACCACCACCACCACCACAACAACAGCATATCTGTCAAGACAGTATGGTACAGTGGTTAATGGCAGTCTAGTGAGTACTAGTCATCTGAGAGACTTTGGGGAAAATCACTGTTCTAGACATCCTCTGGGTGGTCCTCCCTCCTGCCTCTGTGCCCCCAAGAGGCTGACCCCATCGCTGTGTAATTTTGCTGTACTCAGAAGATGGGAAACACTAGCAGGTGTGGGAGGAGGAAGGTGGTGTTCTAGCTGCTTCCCTACTGGGCTGTGGTGGTTTGGCTGTGTCCCACTCTGGAGGGTGTTAGCCCTTAATGGCTAGGGGGTAGTACTGGCCTCAATGCTATAGCAGCTCTGTGGACTCTCATAGGCTGTAATCACACCATAGACAATCCTGTTGGTAAATTCTCCTTATCTAACTTATCTAACTGTGCTATCTAGACTGACTGATAGTTCTGCTTAACTTCTTCTGGTGTAACTGTCCCACCATAGTGACATTTATTTATTTAAACTTTTTTGAGACAGGATTTCTCCACTTAGCCCTGGCTGCCAGGAACTCTGTAGACCAGGCTGGCCTTGAATTTATAGAAATCTACCTGCCTCTGCCCTGTGAGTGTTGGGACTGAAGGCACGTGCCACCGTGCCTGGCAATATTTATTATTATTAAATAAGATTAAAGTGCACTTATAAGGAATAAATAAGCTAATCTTGTGAGGTACTTAGTGTAGCTAGGATCAGCACACAGTAGATGATAGCTGTTGATAATACCATTCAGACTCTCATATTCAAACAGTTTTCATAGACTCTGGAGCTGAGTTTCTTTGGGAGATAGGGAGGTGTTAGATAGAGGCATCCTGGAAGTCATACCATCCAGGGTGGCTTTATGAAAGAAACCAGATTTTGCAGTTGTACACAGTAGATGTTTTTTCCTTGCTTTGTGTTTTGAGACAGGGTCTTACTATGTAGTTCAGGCTGACCTCAATTTGCTCCATCCTTCTGACCCTGTGTCAGTCTCTCTAGCTGGGGTTATGGGCATGGCCACCACACTCAATGTTTACTCTTTAAACTCTGCAGTGGTACTCCAGATTCGAGGCTGTCTCGTTTTGGAGGGGGACCATGGAAGCAGAAAAGATTCTTCCTTATCCAATGAACTTCCTCTGTCCTTTTGACCTACTTCATGTCTCTCCTTGGCACTAATCACTGCCCAGCTAGCTAGGTCGGTAGAGCATGAGACTCTTAATCTCAGGGCTGTGGGTTCGAGCCCCACCTTGGGCACCAATTGTTGCAGGAATAAATGAGACTCAGGGATAGATCTCTGAGAAAGTAGGAAATATTAGAGAGAATAAACACCACAGTCAGATCTTACCCAGCTGTCTTGCAGCTTCCTCAGCCTGGCTTCCCTTGGCTTCCTCTTCCTCTATACTTAAATACTCTCTTGGTAAATTAAGGCGTGGCCCCATCACTGCCTGCTTGAAAGCCTGGAATTCCTTCTGTAATCTAAAGTGACCTTGACTCAGTTGGGATTATGGGTGTAGGTCACCACTCCCAGGATACTCCTGTGCTGGGATTAAAGGTTTGAATCACCACTCTCTGATTCTCCTAGACTGACTGTGGTTAGAGCTCTGGAGCTTTTATTAAATCCCCACATAAACTGTGGGTAGATTCCCTCTGATATCTTCGAAGCTTTTATTGAATCCCCACACTAGCCATTTACAAGGTCATTTCATGCCTATTAGCAAGTTTAGAGGATCAAAGTCCTATCTGTAGCTAGACCACTGATCTTCCATCTGACCTTCAGACAGCTCCTGGCTCTCTTTGGTTTTCCCATCTATAAAACAGGAGGGTTTGAAACCTGCTAGGTTCAGACAGTTGTGGAACCTCCCCCCTCAACTCTAAACCTACCAGGCTGAGGGGAGGCAGCAGGAAGCTTCCAGGTTCTAAGCTGGGGGGCCGCTTGGCGGGCTTCGTTTCCAGCAGCTCCACCCCTTTGTCCTCTGAGCTCTGGGCCAGGGCCCTGCAGAGACACAGGCAAAATACAGCAAGTGTGGGTACCAGTGTGGGAAGCCGACGCCCTTTCCAAATAACCATTTAGTCCTTTACATACATGCGCACTGACCCACCCATCCACCCGCCAACCATCCCCTCAGTCATCTGCACTGTGACCTAACAGTTTCTACACAGTGAACCTTCATCCACCTTCTCCGTACCCCTCGTGTCTATCTTTCCATCCATCGACACATTCCTTTCCCTACCCACTCACTCATCTTATCTACCCACTCATTCACCTATCTCATTCATGAATATATTCATTCACCTATTGTTCTGTTTTCCAGTATTCATCCATCTGGTGATTCATCAATTCTTCCATTCATCTACTGACTAATCTGCCCTCTCAAGATCATCTAGCTGTGCATTCATCTATCCACCGAGTTTTCTATATATCCTTCTTCTCTACCCACATATTCATCCAACCGTGTAACCTCCCATTTACCTTCCAGCCCCCATCCACCCATCTATGATATATTATCTATCCATTTATCCATTTACTTACCCATCCACTGATTTTTCTTCTCCATCTCCCTATTCACCCACCCATCTACTTCGCCACATAGTTCAGTACTAGAGAACTTGCCTAGAATAAGGGGCTGGGGGTATGACTCAGTTGTTGACCACTTACCTAGAATCCCCTAGTGAGAGGTGGAACTATGTGACCTTAAACATGTGACTGTATCTGGACTGGTGGACTCTAGATAACTTCTCTACCATTGTAACATCCCCAAACCCTCATTGGGGATTCTAGACAGGAGCTCTACCACTGGGCCACACCCCCAGCCCCTCCCTGGTGGATTCTAGGCAGGTGCTCTACCACTGGGCCACACCCCCAGCCCTTCACTGGGGGATTCTAGGCAGGGGCTCTACCACTGAGCCACACCCCCAGCCCTTCACTGGGGGATTCTAAGAAGGTGCTTAGTGAATTCTAGATAAGTTCTCTATTGAAGAGCTATATTTCCAGTCCCAATTTTTTCCCATTATAACAAAAGTGTCAAAAAGTTATATGTAAATGTATCCTAATGATTGATTGATTCCTGACTGCAGTGGGATTTGGATAAATGGTTAAGAGCAGTGGAGCTGCAGTGAGGCTCCAGTAGGGGGCTCCAGGAATAAGCCTGACATATGTTTGGAAGATGGAGGGCTTGGCTGGAGAGGTGGGGACAAAAAGCATCCTGAAAAATGGGGCTAATGCAGGAGCGTGATCCAGGACCTTCTGTATGCCTATGTTACATCCCTATTTCACTGCGGCTCACCTCTTCCGAGTTCCAGGCGTTAGGGAGGCTGTGGGAGGATCCCCCTTGGAAGGGCTGGAACAGTTTAGTCGTGGATCACTGCCCCAGCGGGGCAGCAGAGAGGGCTCAGGAATGGGGGGCGACAGGCCATGGAAGCTCCGAGCACGGGGTCTGCGGGCCACCCCAGGAGGTCTGCGGTGGGTTCTGGGCAATTGCTCGCTAGAGTTGAGCTGGAAGTCATCATCCATAGAGATGTAGGGAGCCAGCATCTCCAAGTCCAGAGTGTCAGGATCCTGTAAGGAGTCAGAAAGGAGTTTATAGCAGGAGCCATGGCCTGGGGTGGGGTGTTCCTAGGCTGGGGGTATTGAGTGCTAAGTACTCTGAGGTATTCACTTGAAGATTTTTCCTGCTCTGTCTCTCAAACGGGCACAAGTGCTATGGAGTTCAGTTCCTAAGGTGCTTCAATGATTCTCCTTGAGTAGAGTGCCCTTCCACAGAGATCAGTCAGGTGGCCTGGCTTTAGAAGGACATGATGCTGCCAGTCTTTCCCATTTAGCTGTAAGGCATGATAAACAGCGGTGCCTGCAGACATTTGTGTCACCCTCTTTG
This sequence comes from Phyllotis vaccarum, assembly GCA_033318265.1. Classification (NCBI taxonomy): domain Eukaryota; kingdom Metazoa; phylum Chordata; class Mammalia; order Rodentia; family Cricetidae; genus Phyllotis; species Phyllotis vaccarum. Next base: position 14,202,328 of record JARWLC010000018.1, read on the forward strand.
TGTGTCTCTCTTTCGTGTCTGTGTGTTCTCCAGCTCTGCCCACAGCTCCGTCTTTCTATCTCTTTTCTCGTTGTCTTTCTCGGTCTGTCACTTTCTCTCTCTCCTTCCTGTAGGTCTCTCCCCCCCTTCGTTGTCTCCCTTCTTAACCCATCTCTTTGTCTTTTTATCCCCCGTCTGTAGCTCTCCCTGTACCTTCTCATCTTTCCCCTTCTTAGTTGTCTCTGCATCTCTCCAAATCTTCCGCCCCACTGTCTCTGTCTGGATGTCGGTTTCTCCGTCTGTCTGCCATTGGGTCTCTCTCTTACCTTGACTATCTCTGTCATTTTGTCTATTTCTTCTCTCTCCCTCTCTTCCCCTCTCCATCCTGTGTCGTTCCTTTCCCATCCCCAGCCAATAAAACAATGGCCCACCTAGCCAATTATCTATCTAATCTATCTATCTATCTATCTATCTATCTATCTATCTATCTATCTATCCATCCATCATCCATCTATCCATCCAAACACCCATTTACCCCATCCATCCATATATTCATCCATCCATCCACCCATCTATCCATCCAAACACCCATTTACCCCATCCATCCATATATTCATCCATCCATCCACCCACCCATCCATCCATATATCCATCCATCCATCCACCCATCCATCCACCCATCCATCCATCCACCCATCCATCCACCCACCCACCCACCCATCCATCCATCCCTCTTCTGTAAAGCCAGGTAAGATCACCCCTCCATGCCAGTCCTCACCTGAGCTTTATCTAGATCTGTCTCCACAGTCTTCTTTTTCCGGGCAGTGGAGCGTCTGTATGCATTCTCTAAGCCCCCAAGCAACTGATCTGGGAGATCAGCCTAGAGGGAGACAGAGCAGAGACAGCAGAGATTGTGTATGGAAGGGCTGGCAGTGAGATCTTGGGGGTAGAGAGTCTTTAACTGGAGCTTGCAGGTCCAATAGCAGTCAAAGGAAGGAGTTTTTGCTTGTTTGTTTGCTTGTTTGGTGCTGTTTTGAGACATTGTCTCATGTGACAATTCAAGGTGACCCCTGAATTCACAGTGTAGCTGAAGAGGACTTAGAATTTAGGATTTTCCTGCCTCTAGCTCCCAAATTCTGGGATTACAGGTGTATCACATTCTTGGTTCTATCTATCTATCTATCTATCTATCTATCTATCTATCTATCTATCTATCTATCTATCTATCTATCTATCATCTGTCTGTCTGTCTATCTGTCTATTATTTTGAGGCATGGTCTGTGATGGTTAGCTGGTTAGCTTTGCCTAGAACCACCTAGGAAGTGGGATTGTCTATATTAAGTTGGCCTGTGGATATGTCTGTGGGTGATCGTCTTAATTAGTGAATTGAGGTAGGAGCTAGAAATATTGCTTGGTGGTTAAGAAAATTTGTTGCTTTCCCAGAGGATCCAGGTTTGATTTCTAGCATCCACGTGGTGGCTCAAAACCACCCAATAACTCCAGTTGTGGGGCATCTGATGCTTTCTTCTGACTACCACAGGAACCAGGCACACATATCATGCAAAAAACACACACATAAAATTTAAACTTCATTGATGTGAGAAGACCCAGTCCTCTGTGGGTGACACCATTCCCTAGTCAGAGGGCCTAAGAATGGAGAAATGATGCTGAACACAGGAGAGCTCTATTAATTAATTAATTAATTAATGCATTCATTAATTTCTCTCTGTCCTTGACTATAAATGTGATCTTATGTCTCAAACTCCTGCCATTGGGACTTCCCTGCAATGATAAAATTAAATCTGGAATTGCAAGTCAAAGTAAACCCTTTCCCCATGAGTTGCTTTTGTGAGGGTGTGTGTGTGTGTGTGTGTGTGTGTGTGTGTGTGCGCGCGCGCGCGCCGTGTGCACATGAATGGAGATGCCCTCAGCTTCCAGAAGAGGATGTTGGATCCTCTGGAACTAGAATTACAGGAAGGTTGTGAGAGTTGGGAACTGAACTCTCTGGGGCTCTGTAAGAGCAAGCATTTAACTGCTGAGCCGTCTCTCCAGCTTCCTTTGCCAGGACAGTTTATATATAACAGCAACAGAAATAAAACTAAAATAGGGTCTCATTCCAGACTGGTCCTGGAACTCACGAAGGCTGGTCTTGATCTCGTCCTGCTTTCAGCCTCCCAAGTGCTGGTATTGTAGGTGTGCTCTTCCCTGCTTGGCTGTTTGATTTTTGAGGCAATATTTGCTCATATAGCTTAGGTTGGCCTTGAACTCAAACCTCCTGCCTTAGTTTCCCAAGTACTGGGATCTTGGGTGTGTGGCACCGTACCTATTTTATAATCCCATCCCATCTCTAAAATTGAGAACAGAGAACAGCAAAACTCAAACCAGAGACCCAAGCAGCACAGGGTCTGTGTGCTCAGGGAGGTGACATTGCTTACTGGAAGAGGACTTTGGGGTCTCCGTCTAGCCTTTGGGGTGTTGGGGGTGGTGGCTATGGGAGGCCCATCCAGGATGGGTGCCATGAGGCGGCGCAAGTCTGGGCTACAGAAACGACGAGGGTCAGCAGCCAGGGAGGCCTCACTCAGGGTCGGAGGGTGCAGGAAGGCCAGGATCCTGGGAGCAGGTGGGTCTGCAGGGTGAACAGAACACAGATTACACAGGGCTGAGGTAAGCTCAGCCTAGGGGATGGCATTTTCACAGCACGTGAGGATGGCCATTGTGTTTACTGCTGGAAGGGACTCATTTTAAGCCATTTCACAGTCAGAGTGCTGTGGAGGCCTGGAGGGTCCATGGGGAAGGGCCTAGTGGCTACAAATAGCCATCTGGCCATTCTGTTCCTGGGTGTTGAGACTGGCTGGACATCCCCTCTCCCCCCCCAAGGAGTAGAGAACCATTGCCGGCAAAGAGAAGGTGGCAAGAAACTTGCTTGTGGATATCGAAAGGACAGGAGGCAGGGGAACTGCACATGGGAAGGCAGTGCCTGAGAGCTGAGAGGAAATCAGTGTGATTTCTTGATTGACAGGGGGAGAGAGGAAGCAGCTGGTCCCAGAGGGGCTTGTGAGCCGTATGAATGCATTGGACCTTTCTTCTAGGGATCCTGGGGAAACAATGGCCTTGGTCCATACCTAGACTGTTGCCAGGGATACCCTTCTGCAAAGAGGTACCCCGCTGAGGGGGTCTGCGAGTGTGTTGCTCTGTTTGTTCCAGGGACAGCACCACTCCTGTCTGTTCCACCCGGCTGGGAGAGGCGGGGAAGAAAGAACTGGAGTCAGACAGGGAGGGTCCTTGCCCACCCACCTGCCCCCAGGTGGCTGCTTCCAGAGTCTTCCTACAGAGGTCATATCACCTAGGAGCTGAAAGGAATTTGCCAGAAAGTAATTTCCCACATTGCTATCTCACCAGGATTCATTTTTTTGTTTTGAGATGAGTCCAGGCTGGCCTCAGACTCATTATGTAGTCATGGATGACTCTGAACCTCTGATTCCCCTGTCTTTACCTCTTGAGTGTTGGGATTAGAGGCATGAGCCACCATGCTCAGGTTATGGGGTCTGAGGATTGAACGCCAGGCTCTGTGCATGCTAGGCAAACACTCTCAGCTGAGCTACATTCCTAGCCCCTCAGAAGTGCTTCTGTTCCCAAACACTTAGGATAAGGGAGACTCAACCTGTGGTTTACTTATGGGCTTGTTAGCTTGTTGTGCTGGGGATTGAACCCAGGACCTCATGCACCATAGGCAAATCCTCCTCCACTGAGCTATGTCCCTAGCTTCCTGCAATGGTGTTGAAAAGAAACTTAAAGCCTACAGTGGTGGAGGCAACATATATTCCAGTATTTGGGAGGCTGAGGAAGGAAGTTTGAGAATTAGAGGCTGGCTTGAGCTACTACCAGGAGACCCCGTCTCAACAAGACAAAACAAAACAGAATTTGTTGGGTTTAATGGCTGCTGCCTTTAATCTCAAGATTTGGGAGGTAGAGGCAAGAGGTTCAAGAGTTCAAGATCATTCTCCGCTACATAGTGAATCTGATGTTGGTCTGTCTGCTTTATAAAAAACTGTCTCCAAAAAACTAAAAAAAAAAAAAAAAAAAAAAAAAAAAAATTCTTCCTTACATTTCCAAATATGAAGAATTCATAGCTATATTTCTATGAATAAGCATTTATTTGAGAAGCTTCTATTCATAGACATCTCCATCCTCAAGGGAACAGGCTTATAAATACATCCTTTTTCTGTCCCCCGCAACTCCCATCTCACAGTCTCTGGCTCTGGAGACAAGCCAAATGCTGGCTGGGTAAATTGGCTTTAGGGGAGTAGGTCTGAGGTTGAGGACCATGCATTTATTTGCATCTCATTAGCATAAGCATCCCAACGGGCAGAATGCAGGTGGGTCTGGGGCTCCCAGAAGCTCTTGGTGAAGTTATGACTCTACCCTCATTAAACTTGTCCTGGGGTTGTACTAATTTAAGACAGCCACTTTTATCCCCACAAAAGACATAATGTACAATAGTGGCGCAGGCACACAATCGGTACACACAGACATAGAGGAATGCCTATAGACACCTAAGTATTTGAGGAAAAGAACGTGTATATGCTCTATGCTCTTGGTGTCATCTATATGCACACAGGCTACACGGAGCTCATTCACTTTTCATTCCTCAAATGTTCTGAACCTCTCAGTTCAGCAGTATAGAGGCTAATAACAAGGACTCTGAAGCTAGTGGCTTGGGTTCAAATCTCAGCTCTGCCAATTCCAAGCTGTGTGGTATAGCTCTAAACCTAAACCTGTGACTGAATGTCTTTAGACTGGTGCACTCTGGGCAAGTGTTCTAACACTGAGCCACACCCTCATCCTTTCACCGGGGGATTCTAGGCAGGGGCTCTACCACTGAGCTACACCTCCAGCCCCTCACTGGGGAATTCTAGGCAGGGGCTCTACCACTGAGTCACACCCCAGCCCCTCACTGGGGAATTCTTGGCAGGGGCTCTACCACTGAGTCACACCCCAGCCCCTCACTGGGGGATTCTAGGCAGGGCTCTACCACTGAGCTACACCCCCCAACCCCTCATTGGGGATTTTAGACAGGGGCTCTATCACTGAGTCATGCCCACTCCTAATCCCTCACTGGGAAATACTAGGCAGAGACTTTACTACTGAGCCACACCCCAACCCCTCACTGGGGATTCTAGGCAGGGGCTCTACCACTGAGCCACACCCCCAGCCCCTCATTGGGGATTCTAGGCAGGGGCTCTACCACTGAGCCACACCCCCAGCCCCTCACTGGGGGACTCTAGGCAGAGGATCTACCACTGAGCCACACCCCAGCCCCTCACTGGGGGATTCTAGGCAGAGGCTCTACCACTGAGCCATACCCCCAACTGCTCTCTGAGAAATTTTATGCAGAAGTTCATCTCCCCCGCGCCCCAGCCACTCCCCTATAGCCCTTCCCTGGGCCATTCTAAGCAGGTGTTCTACACCAGATTTTATCAATTTAAATTCCTAAAGTGAAAATATGCAGCAGTATTACATGTTGGCAAGGATGGGGACCGCTGGAGTTTACATACACTGTTGAAGGGAATGCTAAATGGCAGGACACTGTAAAAACAGTTTGTCAGTTCCTCAGAAAGTTAAATTTCATGGAAACATATGACCCATCCATTCTACACCTAGCTATTTACCCAGGAGAAATGAAAATGTGCATTCTCAAAAATCCAATTTGAGAATGTTTATAGTGGCTGCTTGTATAATCCCTCCAAACAGGAAACAGCCCAAAGTTCCCCATCTGGCACATGGATAAATAAACATGGTTTGTTCACTCTCCAGTGACTACTAGCCACCATGAGAAAGAAACTGCTGGTCTGGACCTAGTGATTCACGTTTGTAATCCCAGCACTTGAGGGCCCAAGGCAGGAGGATTTCTATGAGTTTGAGACCAGCCTGGCTTACATGAGACCTTATTTCAAAACACCCAAAATTTTATTTGTTTTGTTTTGTTTTTCGAGACAGGATTTCTCTGTGTAACAGCTGGGGCTGTCCTGGAACTCTTTGTAGACCAGGCTGGCCACCAACTCACCTGCCTCAGTCTCTCAAATGCTGGCTTTAAAGGCCTGCACCACTATTGCCCAGAAAAAATACATATTTATTTATTTTTCCGTGTATGGATGCTTTGCCTGCTTATGTTACTGTGCACCATGAATGTGCACTGCCCACAGAGGAGGATGCTGCTGATCCTCTAGGGCTGGAGTTACAGACAGTTGTGGGCCACCATGTGGGTGCTGGGAATTGAACCAGAGTCCTTTGAAAGAAAAGCTAGTGTTCTTATTTCCCAAGCTCTCTCTCTAGCCCGTAGATCTATCACCAATATATATATATATTTTAATTAGTAAAAAGGGGCTTGAGAGATGGCTCATCTGCTCTTCCAGAGGTCCTGAGTTCAATTCCCAGCAACAGTTTGGTGGTTCACAACCATCTGCAATGAGATCTGGTGCCCTCTTCTGGCATACAGGTGTACACGCAGGCAGAACATTGTATAAATAAATAAATAAATAAATAAATAAATAAATAAATAAATAGATAGATAGATAGATAGATAGATAGATAGATAGATAGATAAATCTATCTTAAAAAAATTAGCAAAGGGCCTTGGTGGTACACACCTTTAACCCTAACATTTGGGAGGCAGAGGCAGGTATATCTCTGTGAGTTTGAGGCCAGCCTGGTTTACATAGAGTTCTAAGACAGCCAAGGCCGCTTACAGAAACCCTTTCTTGAAAAAAAAAAAGCATACACACAGATGCATATTCATGTTCATATGGCAATGTGTGTTCCTTATACATGCACAATGCACAAGTCTGCCTCTGCACCCCTATACACACACATTACATTCCTCTGCTCACCTGATCAGGAAGTGGACACAGATGATACTTTCTGACTGGGAGCCCCGGCCTCCAGACACCACTGTCGCCTGAGTCTGAGTCCACAGGTAGCCTCCGGTCCGGGCCAGGAAGCGATACTGTCCCGTTACTGCTTGGCCCTTGCTCAGCACTAGGGAGATAACGGGTAGGAGTCAGGGTCTTAGCAAAGACCCTTGGAAACAGAAAGCTCAGGAAGCTGGAACTAGGAATGAGCAGTCATAGAAGACCACAACGCAGTCCTTGCGTTTGAGGTTCAGACGGAGGAAGGAGTCCCACAAAGCCCTGGGCTTTCTGTTCAGGAGACCAGGGATTGCTGTTAGGTGGGGCCATGTTAGCTGGCTCTGGCCTGGGGACATGCTGGTCACTTACAAGTGTGGATGCTCCTGCTGACTGCATCAGAATCCAATGCATGGATGTATTCATAGGCAGAACAGCCAATCAGGTCATCGGGGCTGTAGCCAGCAACCTCGGCAATCCTTGGATAAAATGGAGAGATACTGGTCAAGGCTCAGATGAAAGAAATGGGCAGGTGTCACAGACAAAAATCAGCAAGATGAGACAGAGCAGCAAGAGAAAGGCAAGGAGAGGGTAAGAAACAGAAAAAGAGCACAGTGTGGTGGCTTACACCCGTAATAACAGCATTTAGGCGGTTGAAGCAGGATTGTGGATTTGAAGCTTGAAATACAGCAAGACCATATTTCAAAAAAAAAAAAAAATTAAAAGCTCAGGGCATGCCTTAGTAATAGAGCCTAGAATTTTCCAGGGGCTAGGGGTGTGGCTAAGTGGTAGATCCTCTACCTAGAATCCCCCAGTGAGGGGCTGGGAGTGTGGCTCAGTGGTAGAGCCCCTGCCTAGAATCCCCCAGTGAGGGGCTGGGGTGTGTCTCAGTGGTAGAGCCCCTGCCTAGAATCCCCCAGTGAGGGGCTGGGAGTGTGGCTCAATGGTAGAGTCCCTGCCAAGCATGTGTAAGGTCAAGCATTCTATCCCTAGCACCACAATATGTAAATAAGTAACTGAAAAAAGAAAACACGCTGTGTGTAGGGAAGAATGCAAAGCAGAGAAGCAGAGAAGATAAAGAAAACAATGTGAGAAAAGCATGAAGATGGAGCACAAACTGTAAAAAGAAAGTCGATATAGACTGCACACGAGACACATGCATTGTGCTCTGCACTGTGCATAGGGAGTGCTTGAGAGCAACGGCAAAAGACAGGTCGTTACTCTCCTGTGGGATAGTTGAGGACACTGAAGTACAGAGAGGTGAAGTCACTTGGTCAATGTTACAGACCCAGGATAGAAACCCAAGAAGTCAGAACCTAGAATCACCGCTTCTGAGCATGTAGCTTAGTCTGCAGAGTGCTTCCCTAGCATGCACAAAACCCCGGACCCGGGGTTCCATTTCCAGCATGGCTGTAATCCCCTCCCTCAGGAGATAGAGGCAGGGCGACTAGAAAGAGGGGAGATGATTTGGGGCAGAACCAGCAAGAGGAGATGGTGGGTGGGTGTGGTTCTTCACCAAAGCTACTACTCACCTCTCATCGCAGTACGTGAACTTCATGTCCAGGCTGTGGCGGCTCAGAAAGGCCCCTCGGCCCAGAGGGGGCTCCAGACTGGCTGGGTGAGGGATGGCTTCACAGATGAGCACCAGGCATTGTAGGGGAGGTTCAGAGCGAGGGCTCCCGTTGGGAGAAGTCTGTGCAGGGGGCTTGTAGGCCCTCATATGTCCTGAGCAGTGCAGCACCTTTGGGAAAAGTGGGGCGTCGTCAGTATCCATCTTAGCCTTAGGCTACCCAGGGGCCTGGGAGATCTGTGTCTGGGTCCCATAGGGAACTAGGGAGGCAGAGATCCTTGATTATTCTAGAAAGTCATAAGGAGGTCTTCCACCCTCATTCCAACCCTCGGGAAACTTGGGAAGACTTAATTCACGAGGCTGAGGGCTTTTCCGTCCTCAATATCTTGTTTCGTGAGTGATTTAATACCCTATCGGACTCAGTCTGAAGGAGTTGCAGCAAATCTCTGAGCCCGGGAGACCCCAAATCCAATAGGAAGTGAGATCTTCAGGGGTCAGACCCACCCCACTGAGACCAGGTCCAGCCCACCTTCCAGGTGGCAGCTTTGAGGTTGAGCGTGCGCCCTCTGCTGGTCAGGGTGCTCTTCATGCGCAAGGAAAAATGGCGTTCTGTGGGGGCTTCGAGCTTCTTCTTGGACAGGCCTGGGAAGGCATGGAGAGGGGATGTGTCACTAAGTACGTGTTAAAGTCTCCCCAGCCTCAGGGATAGCTTAAAAGTTAAGAGCAGGTACTACTCTTGCAGAGGACCCACGTTTGGATCCCAGAATCTATTTCAGGCAGCTCTCAACCATCTGTAATTCCAAACCCCCACTCCAGGCCTCTGAAGTCACCTGCATTCACATGCAGGATCGTCTTCCTACTCCTTAACCTCACACCTTCCTACTTAAAAGAAAACAGAAATGAAATCTTTCTGTTCCTTTTTATATTTTTGAGACAGGGTCTCACTATGTAGTTTTGTCTGTCCTGGAACTCACTCTGTAGACCAAGCTGATCATGAACTCACAGAGATCTGCCTGCTTCTGCCTCTCAAGTGCTGGGACTGAAGGCATGTGCCACGACACCTGGCAACAATAAATCTTAAAGTCTCTCCAGCCTCATCCCCAAAGCTGGGGCCTGACCAGGAAATGGAGTCCCCAGGGATGGCAGCACCCTGGTAAGAGAGCCCTCAGAGAAGGGAATAACCATGTAAGGGAGCATCCAGGGAAGGGAGCACTCAGGGAAGGGAGCCCCCAGGGAAGGGAGCCCCCAGGGAAGGGAGCATCCAGGGAAGGGAGCATCCAGGGAAGGGAGCCCCCAGGGAAGGGAGCCCCCAGGGAAGGGAGCACCCAGGGAAGGGAGCCCCCAGGGAAGGGAGCCCCCAGGGAAGGGAGCCCCCAGGGAAGGGAGCCCCCAGGGAAGGGAACACCCAGGGAAGGGAGCACCCAGGGAAGGGAGCACCCAGGGAAGGGAGCACCCAGGGAAGGGCGTATTCAGGTCACAGCTAGTTCTCTCCACTTTTCTCCATGTAGGTGTTCTAGATCAAGGAGGGCAGGGCTGGGTCAGTTTCCTACTCTGAAAAGTGGGGTCTGGACTTTCAGAGCACTCACTTGGCCTGGGGGTCAGGGCATCCTGGAGTTCCTCTTGGTCACAAGGATGGATAAAATCAAAGATACTGTGTCCGATGAGCTCCAGCTGGGGGAAGGGTAGAGTTTGTAGTGGAGAGAAAACACACTTAACAGGACCCCTGGGCTGACTCCTCCTTTCTATGCTTATTATCACCTTTGGGCCCAAGTCTGGCGGATGTCATCAGCCTTCCCAGTCACTCATTCACTCACTCCCTCATTCAGCAGCCAGTTATCAGCACCCAGTATTTACTAGGACCCTTTCTAAATGACTGAGCAGATCATAGATGGATCCTTGTCTATGCTGTTTACTGGGTGGTGTGCATGCGTTTGTGTGTCTGGGGAGGCATCTGGGCATGGTCACATGACAATGAGATACTAGTTTAAAAACAGTGGCCCTGAAGAGTTTCTTTGAGGCGGTAACATTTGAGAAAAAAATATTGGGCTCGAGATGTGGCTAGGTTGGTAGCGTGACTGCTTAGTTTTAGTTTGATTTGGTATCAGACACAGCATCTGGGCAGTGTGTCAAGTATCTATAATCCTGGAAATGGGCATGGGGAAGCCGGAGGATCAGAGGTTCAAGGTCATCTTTGGCTGCATAGTGGGTTTGAGGCTAGCCTGGGCTATATGAGATACTATTTCAAAGGAAGAGGCAAGTTCAATGTAGTAAGTTAGGTGAGTCTGTGTCTCTCTGGACTAAGAAGATTCTTTAAAAATTGGAGTCATATAGGGTGGGGTGACCTCCACCTTTAATCCTAACACTCAGGAGGTAGAAACAGGTGGATCTCCTGTGAGTTTCAGGCCAGCCTAGTCTACATATTGAGTTCCAGGCAAGCTAGGGCTACATAATAAATCCCTGTCTCAAAACAAAAAAACAACCCAACAAAAACCAAAAACCAACCAACCAAACAAAGAGGGATGGCGAAGATCTACTCTTACAGAGGACCTAGCTTCAGTTCACAGGACTCATACTAGATAGCTTACAGCTGCTTGTAATTCCAGTTTCATGGGATCCAATGCCCCCTTCTAGCCTCTGAGGGCACCTACAATGCACATGATGTACATACATATATTTAGGACCCACATGCCATGCACACACACACACACACACACACACACACACACACACACACACACACACACACACACACTCAAGGCCCTCCCCCACATAAAATAGATACATTTTTTATATTAATAAAAACAAAAATAAAAACAGGAGCCACAAATCACACCTCCCGGGCCAGTCACAGAGACTGTTACTTTTTCAGTTAGGAGGGTGGAGGAGACACAGATGAAAAGTGTCCAACCCAGTGGTGTCTAGGTGACACAGTACTCTTCCAATAACACCTTTTGTAGCTGAGTTTGATAGTTGGGTTTATCACTTTCTAATTTGGGACTTTGGGACAGTCATTTGTCTGGCTCTGAGAGTTTACACTCACAGAGAAATTGGTATCAGGAGTGGGGTTATGCATCAAGGAGAAGGAACAGAGGTCCACTGTACAGCCATTACATGAAAGAGAAAAAAAGAACACAGACTTTCTTATACAGGGTTTACTCTAAGGATAGATTAAAGCTAACTATAGTCCCCAAATGTCTTATCGAGCTCCTCTTACCCTGTGTGAAGGGGGTATCCACTCTCTGCTGATCCCTCCAGTGTTTTTTTTAAAATTCCATTTCTAAGCTGTAAATACGATTCTACATCTCTCTCTTGTTTTGACTCTTTCTAGTGCCTTGGAGACAAACATTCTAATTTTAACACACATTATCTACCTGTTGAACTGTCTGACCTTCCCCCCCTCCCAACGTCTTCCACTGTCTTCTGTCCGTGATCAACTTAGTCATTTCTCACTGCCCCTCCCCTCATATTCTTATGACTGGTTAAGTCATTCAGGTTTCAACTAATATGGTCTTTCTTTTCATTTTGTTTATTTTAAATATATATATATATATTTTAAAGATTTATTATATATACAGTTTTCTGCCTGCACTCCAGAAGAGGGCACCGGGTTTCATTCTAGGTGGCTATGAGCCACCACGTGGTTTCTGGGAATTGAACTCAGGACCTCTTGAGAGAGCAGCCATCTCTCCAGCCCTACTTATTTATTATTAGATATTCTTTTTTTCTAAGAAGCCCTCAAGTCCATCTCCTCCCAGGCTAGATCAGGCCTCTCGGCTCCACATTTCCTACATTTAGGCCTTCCCATCACAGCTCTGACCATTTTGTCTCATGACATTCCCTTCTTCTCTCTGCCATACTGTGAATTTTATAAAGGAAGAACCAAGGTTGTGGGCTACCACGGTCTCCCCCCCACCCGACCCCAGCATCACCAGTGGGGAAGAATTAGGTACAGAGCAGGCAGCTCACCTGACTGAGGCCCAGGTGCTTGCTGACATTTTCCGACAGGTAAACCATGTCTCCCTCTGCGGTGAGCACCATGACAAACCCCTCGAGGGCCTTCAGGTAGCAGGCGTCCAGCGGCTCTCCCCCGGTTCCCACCTGGTTCCACTCTCCTGGTACCCAAGCCGGCGGGGAGGGGGAGGATGGGGCAGCTGTGGTCAGTCATGGATCCATGCTAGTTGGCTTCCCTCCATCTTTCCTCACCCACATGAACTTAAAGAAAGGAGCAGATGAGTGGAAGAAAATTCTAGGGGCTTGGAGTCCCAAAGAAGAGGGCAAGGCTACTAAGCTTCGGAAACAGGAACACAAGGACTCCCAGAGGGGACAGAATCCCTCCAGATTCTAAGCCTGAACTCTGAGTGGCCTGGGGGCACTTGGAAGTCTAGAGTTAAAAATGAGTTTTCTAGAATTCTTGGGGGAGGGTGTGGATGGCCTGCCCAATGGACAGAATTCTAAAATGTCAGGGACTTCCAGAAGACAGAATTCTATTACATTTTATTTATTTAGTTATGGAAAGATTTATTCATTTGCTATGCATACAACATTATGCCTCCATGTATGTATGCCTGCACACCAGAAGAGGGCACCAGATCTTATTATAGATGGTTGTGAGCCACCGTGTGGTTGCTAGGAATTGAACTCAGGACCTCTGGAAGCACAGCCAGTGCACTTAACCATTGAGCCATCTCTCCAGCTCTCTCTCCTTCTCTTTCTTTCTTGCCTGCACATATGGAAGTCAGAGGACAGGTGACAGAATTCTAAAGGGGCAAATTTCCCCTCCCCTGAATTCTATGGGGCAAGGGAATTTAATGGGCAGACCCTCTATAATGAAACCTTTTCAAATTTCTAGGAGTCTCTCTCTCTCTCTCTCTCTCTCTCTCTCTCTCTCTCTCTCTCTCTCTCTCTCTCTCTAGAGGAGAAGAGGAGAGAGGATGAAGAGAGACTTTCAAAGAATTTTGAAAATAAATGGGTTGTGGAGTCTCCTGGGTTGGACAAAGATTGGCTAAGTATGGTGGCTATATGAAGCTGAGGCAGAAGGCTCAAAAATTCAAGTCTTGTCTGGCCTACCAAATTAGTTCAAGACAGTTTGAGCAATTTAGTAAGACTCTGTGTCAAAATAAAACAGATAAAAGACGGCTGGGGTGTGGCTCAGTGGTAGAGCCCCTGCCTAAAATCCCCCAGTGAGGGGCTGGGGGTGTGGCTCAGTGGTAGAGCCCCTGCCTAGAATCCCCCAGTGAGGGGCTGGGGGTGTGGCTCAGTGATAGAGCCCCTGTCTAGAATCCCCCAGTGAGGGGCTGGGGTGTGGCTCAGTGGTAGAGCCCCTGCTTAGAATCCTACACTGCGGAGGGCTGGGAACCTGACTTAGTGGTGGAGTGGTTGGATACTACACCGCTTGGATTTGGGTTCAATTTCCAGTATGGCAATAAAGATAACAAGCACATAAATTGCCAGTGGTACATTCTTTTAATCCCAGCACTTGAAGGCGGGGTGAGTGGGTGAGTGGGAGTGGGTGGGCAGAGGCAGGTGGATCTTTGTGAGTTCAAGGCTAGTTTGGTTTGCGTGGCAAGTTCCAGGCTAGTCAGAGCTGCACAGTGAGATCCTTTCTCAAGAAAAACAAAAACAACCAAGACCAAAAATATTAAGAAACAAAAAGAGACTTTAGTCTTCCCCAAAGACCAACTCAGCCTAAGGCTCTTCCTTAGAATCTAAGGTGGGGGGGGGGCTCCAAGTGCCCAGGATTCCGATTGGATCATCGCCCAGAGAGCTAGGGCTGGGGAGGCGGGAAAGACTTCTCAGGGGCGGGGCCTCCGCAGAGGGCAGAGGTGGGAGAGGGAGTGCGGGGGGGGGGGGGGGGGTACGGGGGGGGGAGTGGGGGGGGCGTTCCGAGCTCACCTGCAGCGCACAGGCGGTGCATGCGCAGGTAGCTGATGGTGAGGCGCATGATGGAGGCCTTGTCCAGATGTGCGCTGACCCCGCGCGCGAAAGGCAGCGTGTGCGCCAGCTGGTACAGCACCTCGGTCTCCTGGCTGCGCCGACTGCGCGCCGCATCCCGCGATTTCTCTTTCCGCAGCTCCGTGCTCGACCTGTGGAAAGGAAATTGCGTGAGACAGGTCACACGTAGGACCCCTCCAATTGGGTTCCCGGCGACATCGCAGGTCCCCCGGCAGCTCCTCTCCTTGCCCCAAATTTTACCTGTCTTGGTCCCAGCCCATGTGGCCCTCCCTACGGGGCCTTGCTTCAGGCTTCTCCCCCAGGATGTGCGCCTTAGCTCCCACGTCCACTCTAGGACTTATCTGAAGCTCATTTCCCGAGCTAGAGACTCCGCCCGGGGGGACAGAGTGGCCTCCCCGTGGGAGGGGGTGGTGGAGCTGGCCTGAGTCCAAAGGAGAGATGGAGCACGAAGGACCCGCGGCCTCCCAAGCTCCCTTCCCTCCGGGTTTCCCTTCCTCAGACAAGCTGAGTAGCACAGAGATATCTCAAAGTCTTAACGACACACCAAGGGGCCTTATTAGGGGCTGGGCCCCACCAAGGGTGACACAGCAGACCAACCTCTGTATTCTGCCCAGCACCTCTACCCGTTGATACACTTCAAATGCCTGACTTGCGTGCGTGAGTGTGTGTTTGTGTGTGTGAGAGAGATCTCGATCTTTCACCAGTAATATTAATATCTATCAATTATTCATTTTCACTATTAGGTCATTTTCCCTGTCAAGTGCCAAACCCTTTTAAAACTCTGGGTTTAGTGGCGTACACCTTTAGTACCAGCACTTGGGAGGCAGATCTTTGAATTCAAGAAGTCTATTTGACAGGTTCTTCTTGTGTAGCTCAGGCTGGCCTTGAACATCACTGATTCTTGTGCCTCTACTACCCAAGTGCTGGGATTATAGGTTTGTACCTCTGCACTTGACTCATAAATCTCCTTTTGAGATTTTTCTTTTCTTCTTTAAAACAAAAGGGTATGTATGTATCTAGTCTCATATTCAGTATTACTGATGCTTACAAGATTTCTATCCCACAAACCAGCAACTGATCAACAAGTATTGTGCCTGTGAGCACATCTCTCAGGGGAGCCCAAGGGAACTTTATTTTTATTTATTTTTAGGTATTTATTTATTTGGTTTCTCTGTCTATCCCTGGCTGTCCTGGAACTCACTCTGTAGAACAGACTGGTCTCGAACTCACAGAGATTTGTCTGTCTCTGTCTCCCAAGCTGGGATTAAAAGTGTGTACTACCGCACCCAGTTATTATTGTTATTTGAGACCGGGTCTCATGTAGCCCAAGTCAAGGATGAGATGACCCTAGGCTCCTAATCTTGCCTTCACCTCTTGAGTGCTGGGATTATAAATCTACAGGCATGTCATTATGCCTGGCTTTGACAGGGGAGGGGGCAAATTTAAAACCCACTTTGCAAAGGGGAAACAGACTCTGAAAGGTGAAGTCCTTTGCCCAAGAGATCACACAACGAACCAGTATGTGGCTGAGCCCAGTCAATGACGTTCCTAAGCTTTTCTCTAGCCGACTGCGTGTGATGCTCAACCGCTATCCCCAGGAAGCTGACTCTGGGATAGGAGGCTGTACTTTCCTAAAAGTTGTCAATTGGAGAAGCACTACCTTCTGGGGGCGGGAGGGTTATAAAAATGTTCCATTCTGGGTGCAGGGGTGGAGTGGCAAAGCCATTAGTGCAAGGCTGTGTGAGGCCCTGAAGGGGGCAGGCCGGTATAGTATTGGGAGGAGCCAAGGGGGCGCCCCCACGAACTCCCTTTTGACTAGTGGGGGCAGGGGCCTCGGTCCTGCCTGCCCAGAGGACATTCCGTCCTGTACTGTACTGTTCCAGCCCTGTTTGTCTTCCTGCCCAGAGGGTGGGGGTGGGCGGGCCTCACTGAGCTGGGGGCCCTGGGACAGAGGGAACTGGGAGAGGGAAGGAGAATGGGGTGGGGGTGGGGCCGGCGCCCCACCTCCCAGGCAGCTGAGCTCTGTAATCCTACTCTCCATGGCTTGGGTGGCAGGGTTTCTTCCTCCATAGAAGGAGCCAGCTGGTGGCTATAGAGACACCCTCCTTCCCCTCTCGGTCTGTTCTCCGGATGTTCTGACGGGAAGTATGGGCCTCTAGCTGGCTTTCTAGCCTTGCTGCGAAACAGAGTAGGGGTGCCTCTTCTGGGCCAGAGTTCTAGTTCTGACCCCATTATTGTCCTTGCCCGTTAGCTGTGTGACTTTGGGCAGGTTGCTTAACCTCCCTGGGCACGGTACTAGTCCTTCCATCTTCAAAGGGTGGTTTTTGTTTGTTTGGATTTGAGACCACGCACGGCAGGCCTAGGAGACAAAGTCTCATTGTGTAGCCCGGACAGGCCTGACACTTCTGATCCTCCTGCCTCAGCTTCTTCCCTGAGTGCTATGGTCATAGGACTGCATCACCATGATGAATTCCTAAGGTGGCTTAAAGATTAAATGAGTTAATATGTGTCAGAGGCTTAGGGATCCAGGCGTGGCAATTGGCTAGTGTGAGTAATGAAAGGCTCAGGTTGATGAGTCTCTTGTACCCTAGAGTAACCTATGGGCCCTTGAACGTGCAATTACATGTGTGCAGTTAGTGGTGCATGCAAATATGTGTGTGTTAGTGGTGCATGCAAGTGTGTGTGTGTATGCTTATAAGTGTGTAAGTACATGCCCGGCTTTTACATAAATACCCAGAAACTAGAGACCCCAATCCAGCCTTACAATATCACATGCAGCAGAAGTGATGATCCCCCCTTTTTAAAAGGTAGAAACTGCACCTGAGGTGTATGTAGCTCAACTGGTGGAGCCTTTGCCTTGCAGTTCTACATAAACACGGTGTTGGTGGCACCAGCTTGCGATTCTAGCTCTAAGGAGTTAGGAACAGGAGGCTCAGGGGTTCATGGTCATCCTTGCGTGTAGTGAGTTTGAGGTCAGCCTGTCTCAGATAGAAACTGAGGTTCAGAGCAATGATATATGTCCAGTGTTGCTCAGGTGGCAATTCCCTAGACTTTCCACCCTCATCCCATCTCCTGCTCAGCTGCTTCTCAGTTAAGACCTGTACCTACCCTGGATCCGTTATGACCTTTCTGCTTAAGGAAGCCACCTCACAAAGTTGATAGAAATTGCCTGAGACCGTACAATAAACCCCAGGGGAATCAGGTCTGTTGACTTCAGGCAACCTCATTGGGGGGTGGCACACATGTTTCCCCACTGGGAGAGATTTGACCAGAGCTGGTGCTCAGGGAACAAAATCACTGATCAGAGATGACACAGCCAGGAAATAGGAGTTTGGGCATTTGTTCACATGCCGACTTTAGGGCCTGCGTTCTAAAACGCTATTCTTCAGGAGGGTGTGCCCAGCAGCCAAGGGACCCCTGCCTGTTCATTTCTGCCCGGTGACCTAAGCCTTTTCCTTCAGTTTCAGTACTGCCGAGGATCTCCCTATCTGGCCCAGCTCTGGTCCAACCTCTTGGCCGTGTGCCCAGCCTGGGACGTGCGCCTGGAACTTTGCCACCCTCACTCCCTGTTCTAGCTGAGAACAGAGGGTGTGGCCAAGAGGCCCGGGGTGAGGCCTGGGAAGGGGGACTTGGGGCCCAGTGGGCCCTTCGCCAAGAGAGAGAAGAAGACCCCATCTCCTCCCCACCCTGGAAGGCTTAGGAAATTAAAAGCGCCTCTTTCTCACATTCTGGGCTTCTGTTCTGACTCTCAGATGGGTATTTGGGGGGGGGATGTTTACCGAAAACTATAGAGGGTTTAAGGTGTAGTAGAGACTTAGCTTTATATCTAGGCAGAGACCCCTTTCGATGTTGCTTGGAGGTAACGTGAGAGGCCAGGGGGCAAAGTTAGGGTCAGAGAAAGGACTTGGGCTACGTAACGGTCAGTGGGGAGCCTTTCTGACCTCAGTGTACCTTGTTTTCAACAGTATGGTCATTTGGTTATTCGGTGGGGTGCCAGTCACCAGTCCTGCTTTGACGGGTAGCTCTGCTTTCAGGTGGGTACTCAGGGCAATGTGCCCATTATAGATTTCTCAAGAACAGCTCCCCCCCCCCCCCCCCAAGGCTGAGATGGTTGGAAGTCGAAGGCTAGAATAAGAGGACACATGGCCCGGAGGGAACCACTTACCATTACCCAAGCCCCCTCTAATGCCAAGTGCCATCCTGGGGGTGCAGGAGGGGTCTAGAGCTCAGCCGGGAGGCGAGTGCGAGTTACTAGTGGGCTTTCGGCCGTGTGGGATGACACCACAGGAAAGGGCTGGCCTTGGGTGCCGGGGTGGGGGGGCACCCTAGCTCTGTTAAGGGGGCCCCTCATACAACCATAAGGGGGCGCTATCACGGGCGACGCCAGTACTGGCCTTGAAGGGGTGGGGGTGGAGTTTCCTAGTGGGCTCAGAGCCAGAGGTAGGAATAGAATGGGAGAAGGAAGCCTGGGTGGGTTGAGGTAGGGGTAAAAGCGGGGTGTGGAGAAAAACCAATCAGTCTTCGGAAGCCAGAGAGGATCATGACTTGAAGCATGCCTCAGTTTAGAAAAGGATTGCCCAGGTTCTAGAGTAGTTTTCTAGGGTCTCTGATGACAACCTGGTTATGATCCCAAAGCCTTTGCACCTGTTGCAAGGTGAACAGACTCTACATCTTCCCAGAGTGGCTCAGCTGTGCCCGGCCACAGTAGGATGCTGCTCCCTTTGATTGCTCAGCCAGGGCATCTCTCCGAAGGATGTCCTTTAAAATAGGGTTTGGGTGGGGTCCTTCCCCTCAGTTGGGTGGGGGCAGATGAATGAGACACAGAACCAGGCTGTGGGAAGTGGGTCAGGCTTGTTTCGTGTATTGAAAAGGGATGAACCTATTTTTTTTTAATTAAAAAAAAAATAAAGAAGCAGACAAGGTCGCTCTCTGTAGACCGAAGCTGGTCTGGAACTGCCATGTAGGCTAGGCTGGCTTTGAACTCATCATTCTCCCGTAGCTTCCCAAGTGCTGGGTTTACAGACGTTGAACTCCCCTCCCCAGCTATCATCCCACTTACTTGAAAGGGTAAAGGACCTTCTTTGGGTCTCACATAGCCTCTAGCGAGACATTCTTTCCAGTCACTTCTAGGGCAACTTGAAGCCCGGGAGACTGTTAGGATGGGCAGGAAAAAAAGTAATCTCTCTTCTGAAAATCAGAAGTAGAGTTTTCCAGGACTCCTTATGTCTGGGAAACCTCAACTTGGGGATCCCTTTTTAGAAGCACATTAGTCTGACGGCCAAAAAAGACTCAATTCAGGGCCTTCAAGAAAAGAGAGGCCCCTGGTCAAACGCAACCACCTCCAATGTATAGGAACTTGGGAGTTTCACTCCAGCCCTAAGGAGGACTGAACCTGGTGTATCAGGAAGTCGCAGCTCACAACCCCAGAGCTATTTCTGGGGAGGGGGCGGGACAGCTGGAGCTTTGAAGGTAAATCCCAGATCCCCTGCAACCCTCTAGGGTGGAGGGTGCTTCGGGAATGTGTCCCCAATCGCGCGCCCTAGGGTGTCCTCAACTTGAGCCACATCCCACAGATGAGGGGTTCCCCCACACCCCCGTCAAGGAGAGCCCCCAGTCCCCATTATCCTATCCCCGAAGCCCTGTACCTCATGCGCTGCAGCCCCAACGCCATGGCTCTCCTTTCGCAGTTCCAGAGCCCTCGGTGCCCCGCGCCCCCTCCCCTGGCCGTGTGAGCCCCCTCCCCAGCTCCGCCCCTGCCACGCCATTGGCTACTCCTTGCCCAGCCCGCGGTTCTGATTGGAAGCTTGGCTTGTTACTCCCAAGGAGAAGGCGGGACTAAAGGAGAAGACTTGGAACTTCAAGGGAGTCGGGGAATCCTGTGTAATGCACAGCCCCCCCCCAGCCACGCCCCTGCCGCAGACTTCCTTGGCAGTCCGGAGCCCGCCGGGCGTGATTTCCCTCCAGTCTCTGAACTCCCACCCGTACACTTCTGAAGCATCCGATTCACTCTGTTCTCTGAGTCCCAGCTCCCACCGCTGTGTCTCCCTCCTTCACCACCCACAGTCGGGCCCCTCCACTCCCACCCTTTCCAACCCCCCCCATCCTCTTTACCCCCTGTTCTTTTCTTAACGTACCAAGTCCCTACCTCTCTTCTCATCTCCCCCAGTGCGCCACAACCCCTTTCTTTTCCATACCCCTTGTCAATTGTGTGGCCCCACTCTGGAGCGCCCCCCCCCACCCCTTTCCACCCCATCCTGACCCCGTGGCCTCTCTTAACTCCCTGTGCAGGTTCCCGCTGATGAATAATTAAGCTTCTGTCAAGTAAATATGCTTTAGCTCCATCACACCCACTTGTAAAGGGAACTATGAGGGAGACGTGCGCAGTGACCACAAACAGGTGGAGGGCGGTACAGCTGGGTAAGGAAGGACGTCCCTGTGTAGGCTGGAGAGGGGGTGGGGCACTCATGGACAGGGGTGCTGGAGCCCTGTTCCCGTTCCTTCTGCATGCAGGCTTGGGCACACTCCACACTGCGGCAGAAATGGCTTTACTGTTTTTGCGTGATTGGGGAAGCTCCATCTCAGGGCTTTTGCACATGCTGCAGGCTCACATTAAAGGGTTTTTCCTCCCAGTGAGAGGGTTGATTTAGTAGTTACAAGCACTTGTTAACATGCCTGGTGACCAGCGTCCAATCCCCAGGATCCACATCGTGAATGGAGAGAACAAATTTCTTTTGAACTACACACACACACACACAAACACACACAAATTGTAATAAAAAATTAAAAAGAAATTTTCTCTTCTGAGAAGTCCACATGACTCTCCACCTCAACCCAAGGACCTACTACTCAGTTTCCTCTTCTCCTTTCTCCCCTTCTTCTACGCTTTAGAGACAGGGTAACCTAGGCTGGCCTCGAACTCACTATATGGAGAGCTTTGACCTTGAATTTCTTCCTAATCCTGTCTTCCAAGTGCTGGGATTACAGAAGTGCATCACCATGCCCAGCAATTTTGTTTCAGTTGGTTTTATTTAAATAAGGCTGGCATATCCCCGGCCTCAGCAAATCCGAAGAAGGCAAAATCCAGGCAGAGCTGGAGCCAGTCCTTGTAGAATTTTCTGGACCACAGCGATTATTGGTTTGGAGAAGACGCGTGACTCAACCTAGTCCAGTGAGGGTCAATCTGAAGACTGTTGCAATTGTTAGGAGGAGTTTCTTTCTTTTTCTCATTGTTTTACTGCATTTGCAGCACAGAAGATGGAACATAGGGCTCAACTCAAGCAGAGCCAGGCCCTTAAACCATCACGGGGATTTTGGCAGGTGCTCTACCAATGGACCACACCCCCAGCCCCTCACTGGGGGATTCTAGGCAGGGGCTCTACCACTGAGCCACACCCCAGCCCCTCACTGGGGGATTCTAGGCAGGGGCTCTACCACTGAGCCTCACCCCAGCCCCTCACTGGGGGATTCTAGGCAGGGGCTCTACCACTGAGCCACACCCCCAGCCCCTCACTGGGGGATTCTAGGCAGGGGCTCTACCTGAGCGCCATTGTTCTTTTAGTGATCTGGCCCACAGAGCAGCTACCTTCATGTATGTACTATATTTCGCAATAATAAAAAGAAATTGACAAAGCAATTATCATTGAGAAGCTCTGAGTTGGCTTGTGGTTAGAACTGAAAGCAGAGATTGAGCATATCCTCAACACAGAATTCATAGGTATATGGGGGGGGGGAAGATGAGTTGTTTTCAGAGTTTCTTATTTTTTCCTTTTTAACCATTGACCTCCCAGGGCAAAGCTATCCTCTCTCTCTCTCTCTCTCTCTCTCTCTCTCTCTCTCTCTCTCTCTCTCTCTCTCCAAAACAACAGGCTTTCTCTGAGGACTCCTGACTGTCCTGAAACTCTCCCTGTAAACCAGGCTGGTTTTGAACTCTCAGAGATCCACTTACCTCTGCCTCCTGAGCGCTGGGATTAAAGGTGTGCACCACCGCTGTCACCAGGCTCACTTTTGAACGTTTCTTATCTATTCCTGCTCTTGCTGAGTCCTACCCATTTCCCAGCTAGCCCCCTTCCTACTGTCTTGTCTTTGTGGGGTTTTGAGGGGGAAGTGGGGGGGCAGGTCCTGTGCAGGTAGCCACGGTTCATGAATGAAGTGGCCACGTCATATCCAGAAGATGGCACTTGGGAGCTCTTTTTTTTTTTTTTTTTTTTTTTTGGGTGAGGGATCTGTGTGTGACACTTGTGCAGGCTGGCCTTGAACTGGAGTTGTAGAGTACTGGTCGGTCTCAACCTTTCTAATATGACCCTTTGATACAGTTTCTTATATTGTGATGACCCCCAACCCTAAAATTATCTTAGCTGATACTCCATAACCGTAATTTTGTCACTGTTGTGATCTCTGTGAAGGGGTATTAGATGGAAAAAAAAAGAGTCGAGATCCACAGGTTGAGAACTGATGTTATATAGGATGACCTTGAACTCAGGATCCTCTTGCCTTTGACCTTCAAGGACTGGGAGTGGGCTACCATCCCAACTTCTCCATTTCATACAGCCCACGTTAGCAGTCCCCAGTGCATTGAAAAGATGTGGAGCCAAACTCACAAGCAATGGAGCTTTAACTAAGCCTGGTGTGCCCTCTGGTGGTGAGAGCTGGTATGACTCTGCAGATGCCTGCGTCTGGTCTATTTGGTCGTGAAGAAATATTTACATACATACTTCACATATTTTTAGTGGCCTGAGTTTACATTTTGCAATTTTTCAGGCAAAGAGATGTCTCAGCAGTTAAGAGCTAACAGCTCTTCCGAAGAACTGGGTTCAATGATCAGCACCCATATGGCAGCTCACAACTGTAACACCGTTTCTACTAGGGGATCCGACCCCCCCTCCCCCCACGTAGAGTATATACAGACAAAACACCAATGCACGTAAAATAAAAAATTATAAAAACAATTTTTTATGGGGATGTTGGAGCAATGTCTCAGCTGTAAAAGGTGCTTGACCCTAGGCTGACCTGAGTTTTAATGCCTGGGACCCACAGGTTGAGAGAACAGAACTCTGTTGCTTGTCTTCTGACCTCTGCATATGATCTCTCTCTGTTTCCCATCTGTCGGTATGTCTGACCCTTCTCCCTGTCATCCTCTTACACACATGCAAATAAATGTAATTCAGTTTTCCTTTTAAGCACGCGCGCGTGCTTGTGGTGTGTGTGTGTGAGATGGGTGTTTGGTCTGTATGGATGTTTGCACACTACATTCACGAAGTGCTTGTTGAAGCCAGGAAAGAGTGACAGATCCCCTGAAATTGGAGTTACAAAAGACTGTGAGGGCTGGGAAGTGAACCTGTGTTCTTACCAAGAGCAACTCTTGGTTGGTATCTTTCCAGTTCCTGTGTGCGTGTGTGTTTCTGGAGAGAGAGAGAGAGAGAGAGAGAGAGAGAGAGAGAGAGAGAGAGAGAGAGAGAGAGAGAGAGAGAGAGAGAGACTATCCCAGGTCTGTGTAAGGGTGTTCAGTCCCCGAGCACCGTTGTTACAGACAGCTGTGAGCCGAAGTGTGAGTCCTGGGAATTGAACCTGGGTCTTCTGGAAGAAGTCAGTGTTCTTAACCACAGAGCCATGTCTCCAGCCCGCTGGCCTGCAACTCTTGATCCTTCTGCCTCTACCTCCTAAGTAGAGGATTATAGTCATGCACCATCATGCCTAGGTTCATATTACAGTTTAGTAAGTTCACTGAAATATTATGAGAACTATCTTAAGCCTTTCATGTTGTGTAATTTAATCTCACGTTTCTCTCTGAGGGAGCCTCATTGTGTGGCCTAGAACTCAGAGATTCTCCTGCCTCTGCCTCCTGAGTGCTGGGATTAAAGGTGTGTACGATCATGCTTAACATGCCCAAGCACTAACACAATGCACCCCCCAGCCATAAGCATGCACACCCCAATACACATGTAGTGGTCCATACTGGCTTTGAATTCCTGAATCTCCCGTCTCACTTTTCAAATGCTATGATTACAGTAGACATTAATAATGGATAGCATGATTTTTTTTCATTAAAAAACTCTTAGTTTTAGCTGAGCAATGGTGGCTAATGCTTTTAATCCCAGCACTCAGGAGGCAGAGCCAGGTGGACCTCTGTGGGTTCGAGGCCAGCCTGGTCTACAGAGTGAGCCTGGTTGACAGGTTCCAAAACTGCACAGAAAAATCCTGTCTCGAAAAACAAAACAAAGGCAAACAAGCAAGCAAACAAACAAAACCCCTCAAACCCTTTATTTTTAAATTAGGTGTATATGTATGTGATATGTACTTGAGGATGCAGGAGTCTAGAAAGGTGATTAGATCCTTTGGAACTGGAATTACAGACAGTTAAGAGTCAATTAATGTGGGTGCCAGGAATTGAACCTAGCTCCTCTGGAAGAGCAGCCAGTGCTCTTAACCACCAAGCCATCTCTCCAGCCCTCATTTGTACTAAAAATTTTGAAAGTCTTTTGAGAATTATATATATATATATGTATATATATATGTACACACACACACACATATATAACACATATTTGGTTTTTTTTTTGTTTTTTTTTTTTTGAGAAAAGATTTCTCTGGGTAGCTCTGGTTGTCCTGGAACTCATTCTGTAGACCAGGATACCCTCAAACTCAGAGATCTATCTCTTTCTGCCTCTCAAGTGCTGGGATTAAAGGCCTGTGCTGCCACCACACGGCCATACAATATATTTTGGTGGTGTTCACCCCTATATCTCCCTCTAACCTCTCCCAGATGTAACCATACTTCCTTCTCTCCCTCAAATTTGTATCTTAAAAAAAAAAAAACCTCACCTAGTCTACTTAGTGTTGCCACACACTCTTGGGTGTGTGACCTTCCACTGGATCACAGGGGACCTACCAGGGACCACACCCTTAAGGAAAATGGACTCTCTCCCTTTCCTAGAAGCTATCAACTGCTCTGTTAGGGGTGGAAATCCCACCCCATGCTGTAGTCTTGTTTGACTTCATGTTGTCCAGGTTTTGTGCGTGTTTTCACAATTGCTGTGAGTTACACAGTATATGTAACTATCCCTAAACAAACAGACAAAACGACACTGTCTCAGGGTAGTTGTCCACCTCCCCTGGCTCTTAGAATCTTTTTGTCCCCAGTTCCACCATGATCCCTTAGCTTCGAGAGGAGGGGGCGTGGTAGAGATGCCCCTCTTAAGGAAGAGCATTTTGCAGCCTCTCATTCTCTGCATGTTTCCAGTTGAAACACCATCTACCCCAAGAAGTTCTCTGATGAGGCTGGGAGACGCCATGGTGGTTTGAAAGAAACTGGTGTGGCGCTACTGGGTGGTGTGCCTCTGCTGAAGTAGGTGCATCCTTATAGAGGAAGTGTGTCACTGTGGAGGAGGGCTTTGGGGTCTTGTATATGCTCAAGGCACATCCAGTGTCTCAGACCACTTCCTGCCGTGTCTCACCGTGAAGATAATGGACCGAATCTCGGAAACAGTAAGCCAGCCCTAATGAAATGTTTCTCTTTATAATAGTTGCTATAGTCATGGCATCTCTTTACAACAGTAGAAACCCGAGACAGAACTATTGATTTATGGGTATAATGATGAGTTATTAGGAGTAGGTTTTTAGCAAAACAATAGTAGTAGGTTTTTTTCCTATGTCCCATGACCTGTCTAGTGCTAGTTCTTTGGCCTTAATGATGGTTCTTGGCATGGGTTCTGTCTTATAGAATGGGCCTTAAATCTGATCAGAAAGTGGTTGGTTACTCCAATGACATTGATGCCATTATTGGACCAGTAAGCATATCTTGCAAGGCTGGTTGTTATTATAACTGGCGGGATTCACAACTGAGTAAGATTAATGATTACTTTCCTCCTCTGGTAGTCTGCCTAACACCTTTTTAGCACTATGAAAGCTGGTCAGTAGTGATAAGGCTTCCGGCTTGATTTTCTCTATGCTTCAGACCCACGTATGTGGTATCTTAAGCAATCAGGTTTTACCATCAAGTTCTGGAGGGTAAGCAAGAGCAATAGCAACTCATAATGTTTTTTTTTTTTTTTTTGGGGGGGGGTCATATCAATTAACAACAGCTGAAGAGGTATTCTGTTCTTGGGAATGCCAACAGTCTATGACTTCCAGAAAGGATATTGTTTCTTTGTTATAGGGTAACCCCATTTAAACCATTTACATATATGCATATGTGTATGTTTTTGGAAGCTACTGCAATAAGTAGGTTTCCACATGGCATTTTCAAAAGATGTTAGTGTTAGTCATTTACCCTGACCTCTCACCAGACCCATTTGGTTCCTCTTGCTCTATTACTCTCCATTTATACCGTCGGCATTCAGTCTCACCTCCTTTGAAAATCTGACCACCTCTTACTGTTTTACTGACCTTTATGGGCCTCCTGATTTAAACACACATACCTGAAGATTGAAAGCTAGCACCTACATATGAGAGACAACACGTGTCTTTATGGATCTGGGTTACTTCACTCAGAAGCATTATTATTTTTAAAACAGGGCTTCAAGTAGCCCTGGCTGACCTCCAACTTACTGTACAAATAAGTATAGTCAGAAATTTCTGTTTCAGCCAGAAACTCTCACATACCCAGCAGCCGATTCCCAAAAAATTGACTCAGAGGCTTAATATTATAGTAACTGCTGGGCAGGTAGTTCAGGCATTTTACTGTCTAGCTCTTATGCTTAAATTAACCCATGACTCTTATCTATGTTTAACCATGTGTCTTGGTACCTTTTCTCACGGCAGCATTCTCTCCTTGCTTCCTCTGTGTCTGGCAACTGTTGCTCTGCCTTCCCTTTTTCCAGAATTCTCCTAGTCTGGCAGCCCCACCTCTACTTCCTGTCTAGCTACTGACCAATCAGCATTTTATTACACCAATACAAGTAAGAAATCTTTACAGTGTACAAGAGCATTATCCCATAGATAAGGATGTTGAATCTCCGATCCCCCTGCCTTCACCTCCCAGAGTGCTGAGATTACAGCCATGTACCACTATGTCCAGTTTTTATTCCTTGCAGATGAAATCGAGGCCGTCTTGCATGCTGGGCCAGTGCTCTGTCAACTGAGTTGCATGCCCACCTCTAATTTTGTTCATCCTTGAAGCTGATGCCTAGCCTAAGTGATGATGGGATTTTAACTCTACTCCTTTACTTTTTGAAGATTTATTTATATTGGCTTTATGTGTATGAGTGTTCTGCTTCCATATGTTTCTGTGAACCACATATGTGCCTATCTAGAAGAGGCCAGAAGAGGACATCAGATCCTTCAAGACTGGAGCTATGAATGTTTGTGGGCTGCCATGTGGGTAGTGGGAGCTGAACCTGGGTTCTTTGTAAGAGTAACAGGTTCTCTTTATCCTTGAGACATTTTTCCAACCCCTAATTAACTTTACATAAGTACATACCGAGGACATTGTTTATTACTAAAATCACTCTGTACTCCCCCTTCCCAACTCAGTTTGGGTACTGCCTGATGCACCATTTTAAGGTGCTCAGGTCCAAAGCCGAGCCTGGCTATGAATCACCACCACCTTCTGTTTGCATCGTGTTGGCCATAGCGCAGAGTGTCCACTAGGTGGCGAGCTCATTCTGGAAGCTGAGCCCGGTGTACAGCGAGGACTATTTGGAGTTTTGACACTCCCAGTGTCATTATGGCGGGTGGATAAGGTGACCATTGTGAAGCCAGCTTCGTCTATTTTATCCCTCACCCATCTTTAGGAAACAGAAAGGCTTTATTGGCCCCACCTGACCTATCTATTTTCTTTTTTCATTTTTTAAAAAAGGTTTTTTCCTATCTACGACTTCTCCCTTCCCTCCTCCCAGTCCCTCCCTCAGCCTCCTCCCACCCCATCCCGCCATCCATTCTCCAAGGAGGGCAAGGAGTCCCAAGGCGTGTCGGTTCAGTCTGACGTATCCAGTTGAGGTAGGTCCGAGTCCCTCATCCCAGTATTAAGGCTGGGTTAGGTGTTCCTCTGTAGGGAATGGGCTCGGAGATGCCAGTTCATGCACAGGAACACAGTCGGATCCTATGCAGAAGGCTTCATTCACAAACTGCCCATGCCATTCGACCTTTGGAGGGTTTAGTTCTTTTCCCTGAAGGTTCCTTAGCGATTATTTCAGTCAGTGAGCTCCCAGTAGCTCAGGTCAGCCATCTCTGTGGGTCTCCTCCTCATGATCCCGATCCCTTTGCTCACATATTCTCTCCCCTCTTTCTATCCAGCTGGGCCAGGAGCTCAACGTGGTGCTTACCTATGGATCTCTGCTTCTGCCTCTATCCATTGCTGGATGAAGGTTCCATAATGACAATTGGGGGGTTGACCTCACTATTTTCAACCCAGAGAAACCATTGAAAAGTAGGGCTTGGTGATTCCCAGGTCACAATCATCTGGTGACTGAGATACTAACAGCTGGTGGGTGTGAAGCGTGAATATGCTGGTTAAGGGGTTGGCTCATACTCCGGGTTGGATAACAAAAGAATATAATAAGGAAGCATGTGGGCTTTGCTGCAGCTACAGTGGCTGCCTATTTGGCTATCTATCTGCAAACTGCATCTTGTATCTGTCACACACTGAAACATAGTTATCCTAAGCTCCCATGAAGACCTCATTAATCCTGACACCCCTTCTTCACCCATTAGTGGCTTGTTCAACACCTGATTCTATTTTTCAATATAATATTGCGATGTGGCCACATGACAAAACGAATGAATAAAAATAAATTAAGATAAAAAACTAACTAACAATGTGCCTAAGCCATAGGCCAAACAACATAAACTTATTAAGTATATGAGTCATTTTTGAGGGCCTAAGCAGCGGCGGGCAGCTAAGCGGTCTGAGACCACAAATCTGTAAGCCTAAACCTCTAGCCAAACCAAACCAAAAAAACCTTATTATAACAATATTGTTATCAATTCTTTGAGACTTGCACATCATACACCCTACTCACACTCACTTCCCAGGCCTTTCAGGTCTGTTCCCTGTGGCCTTGTGTCCTCTCCGCCAATAAAATAGAAAAAAAAAAAGTCCAATCTGTATTATTGGTGAATTCACTGGAGTGTGGTCAAATTCTCAGTGGCCAGCCCCTTAAATATAATGAAGTTCTTCCGCTCCTGTATCCTGGCCAGAAGCCATCAATTGTGAGCAGCTACACCTCAGCATCCTCATCATACTTTTTAAGTTCTCTTTGATGGCTTCCTTCTTAGGCTGACACTTATTTTTTGGGTGGGGTAGGGGTGGTCACTGACCTCTTCCATACCCCTCTGTCTTAACTGTATGTCTGCAGTCATCAATATCACTGCAAAGGCAGTTCTTTACAGTCAATAGAGCATGGGCTTCCACATGGTTTCTGGTGACATGCGAGCGCGCGCACACACAGACACACCCACACACCCATCCACACGCACGCACACACAGAGACAGAAATCTCCCAATCTAAATTTATCTATTACCTCCGGGCAAAAGTTACAGCTCCATTTCTTTAAGACATCACTAGCCAAACGCTCCATTTGCAAGCTTACTGTTGGCCAGAGGTCCATATAAGTCAGTCTGACTTCCAGCCCTCTATGGCTTTTGGATCATGGGTAAAATGGAGACATCAACCCATTTAACAAGGTTGCTCTATGCTCTCTCTATGTGCTCTCCAGACCCCTGTTGCTGGTCCTCTTCCCCCAACAGCTCCTCTTGTATTATCATGGCGAAACCTGTTATGGATAATATACGATAATAAAACCACCATAGTAAAAAAAAATATAATAAAATCCAAATGTATTCTAGCTTAAAACTTAATAAAATCTCTAATTTTGATCAGGGTAGGTGGTTACTCTCAGCTGTGTTTAGAGCAAGTCCAATAAACTTATGCTTTGTTCCAGTTTATTCTGAATTTTCATAAATTACCACCCAGCATAAATGGCCTTGGGTTGGTCACATGGCTCTTTGTCCATGCTGTTCACTCCCAAGACTCATGAGGAAGGTTCAGGTAGACACACCAGTGACATCAGGACCCCATCTCCTATCTGAATGCCATGTGCTGCTCTTACCCAGGCTCCTCATAGGTTGGCCACAAATAAATATTTTCTTCTCCTTGCTCACATGCCTTGGTTTCTGCATTTTATTAGTTTGCAAGACTTCTGTAAAAAGGGAGAGAAAAAAACCCCCATTTATTATGTTTGTTGTTCAAAACAGAGATATCGTCTGTGTCAGCACTCCCCGCCCCATGCTTAGATCTCACAGCAGGAAAAGGCACAAAGAACCAGAGAGCTTGGGGACCTGGAAGAGAGCCAGGAAATGTTCTACACGTGACATCTGCTGCACACATGACGTCATGCAGCTGTGGTCACCTGCACAAGATAGAAACAGGTAAAATCCCATCACAGACTGGGTAGGGGCAAAGGGGCAAATCCTTACTACTGGATTTAGGTTTTAGTAAATAAAGGACAAAAGAAGGTGTGTCTCCCATCAAAAGGCCATTTATCTGCAATACTCTTACATCCAGGGTCAAGGCAAAGAACAAACACAAGACCTAAGTCAGCCTCACAGTGTCTCATGGACAAATTCAGCAGATCCCTTCTGAGGCGTGTCTGGACTTGCCCAAGCTTGTGCAAGTATATCCAGAAACGATAAGACTACACCTCAGGCAATTAAAAGTATACTCGTGTAACTGTCGCTTGCTTAACTAATCATACTGAAGATGACTTAACTGTCCCTGAAACTCCCCTTAGCTGTGCTTAAAAGGAGCCTCGCACGCTCATCTCAAGCTTGTCACCATTTTGTACAGGAAAATGACCCCGCATGCACGCTGGTGAAACGGTAGGCTGGAGCTGTCTGAGGGCATCCGTGTAGGAAGGTACGGCTAAGAAAAGTAAACGCTGTAGAAACTAGAGTTGTCAATCACACGAACCTATTTTCTTCAAAGGAAGTTAAAAAAATGAAGTGCCAGAGTAAAAGTGATCAAACACGCCAGGAATCTGCTAGTCTGTTAGGAGAGTCTCTATCTGAATTCCTCCAACATCCTGAGCTTTATCTCAGTGAGTGGAGCCCTTCCTTATGAGAGAGGCCCCTGCTACTTTGTATCCTCCACTAATAGAATCCGTCCTTACCCTTTTTACAAACCCTTCCTCTCTAGGCCCTAGCCCTGAGCTCTGTTTAGGACTCATTCTTATTGCAAAGGTTACAGACGCTTTGATTATGGCCACGTGGAAACCCCTTCCCCAATGTGTTTAAATGTCTTCAGAAGAATGAAGCGCTAAGTCAGACTCCGGAAGTTTCTGAACCAGTGCCTGCAAAGATGATACTGATTTGGCGTTTTATTCTTCACCGCCAGCGGACTGGGTCACCAGTACAACAGGACATTTTACTCAGTGTCACAACGGACAGAGGATCCTATGAGTGTGAAACCTGGGAATCCAATGAATGCAATCCTAAGTGACCCATTCAACCTGAACACTATCTGTGAGTGTTTTCTGTTTCATCATGACTGCAACTGCCCAAATTGAGGGCTAGAGCCAGGACACCCGGTTTGTGACACAGACTCACCACACAGACACGCAGGCAGGCCAAGGCATCCTGGCTCAGCCCAAACACATGCAGCTAAGCCCAGCGTTGAACTGGAGTGGCTGGAGGCATTTCTTCTGCCTAGAGAGACTCAAGGTGAGGGATGCAAGGGGGATGTTTCAGATTCCAGCTCAGTGCACACTTGAGTGTGCAGTGGGGATGTTGGTGTGTTGTGATGGAGCTGGAGCCCGGCTTGCCTGTGTAACGGGAGTGCCCCTCTACTAATCTGCACCCCGGCTATGGGTGGGACCTGCTCAACTAAGGTTATAGCACAGCTCAAAGAGATACCATGGCCTCCTCTAAATCTGAAGGCCTCCCCTTCCCTCTGTTGACATCACATGTAGCACTATTTTGTTTGTGCCAGCAGGTTCATATGCCCCAATCATATTCCTTTCAATGTTAATTTCCATTCAGTGCCAAACCTCAGCATCTCCTTCCGTTCAGCCTCTCACTCACCTACACAGTACTCTTGGTTGGTCACTGGGAGACTCCGGTCATTTATTCTTCCAAGAGCTCTTTATCCCCAGCTTCACTATTAATAATAGAGGATCCTATACCTCCCCCGTACAGACCTCTGCCACTGGTCTTGATAATACCAAAGTGAAGAAAACCTTGCTAAGTGGATCCCTGGAATGTGAGCACTGAGTTTTGGGGTGAAGTCTTGGTTTTAAGGCTACATACATAGGTTAATCTCTAGCCTGTGTCCACGGGCACAAACAAATCCCAATCCTGTCATGAGATTTAAGCTACGATATTTTCTTCTCTTCTTGCATCTATAATATCTCCTTGGTGACCCTGGATTGGTCTTGGAATGGGAGGGGCCTGTACTTTAAATGGGGGGGACTGTACTTTAGATCAAGCAGGTTTTTCTTTCTGTCATTTATTCCCTCCTTCTTGTCCCTTCTTTTTGTGCTCATGATTTTCATGACCTGGAAGGAACACATAGAACTTTGAACAATGCTCGCGCTCCTTTACTCCAAATGCTCACAGCTTTTCTTGTCTCAGCTGGTAATTGGCCTCTGTTCTGACTCCAATGGAGTTACAGTGAGCATGATGACCATCCCTGTAATGCACTTGTGTCCAAGTATCAGCCAGATCATAGCATTTAGCCTGGTGTCCTTTCCTGTTGTAACCACAGACATGAGCTGTAGATCTCCTAGTATTCTCTATGGGGTGACGTAAGGACAGATAATTTTTCTTATTCATTCATTCATTCATTCATTCATTCATTTATTTATTTATTTATTCATTCATTCATTCATTCATTCATTCATTTATTTATTTATTTATTTATTTATTTATTTATTTATAATTTTAAAATTCATTTGATTACAGGGGAAGTCCTGCTCAGCACTCTCCACAATACTGCTTAAAGTCCTATTCTGGGACACATTGTGGGTTCTTGGATGTTTCCATAGCACCAGGTTTTTCTCTAAGCCGTCAACGGCTTCTTATTTGGAGATCTATTTCTTTCTTCTCCCTCTTGGTTGCCTCCCATTCAATCATCTCGTTCTTGCAAGATCTCTTCCCATCTCCCCTTGCTTGCTTCCCCCAAATGATGCCAATTCACTCAGGAGATCTTCCCTATTTCCCCTTCTGAGAGGGATCCATGGATGTCTCTCTTTAAGTTCCTCCTGTTACCTGGCTGCTTGGAATCTGTGGATTGTAGCCTGATTATCTTTTTCTTTATGTCTAAAATTCACTTATGAATGACCACTCTAATTGCCATTGTAGAACATTCATCCAGTAAAAAGGCAGAGATCCACAGCTAAGTACTGTGACGAGTTCCTGGTCCAGCTGGGGAGAGAGAGAGAGAGAGAGAGAGAGAGAGAGAGAGAGAGAGAGAGAGAGAGAGAGAGAGAGAGAGAGAGAGAGAGAGAGAGAGAGAGAGAGAGAAAGAGAAGAGTCTATAAGCAAAGGGATCAGCATCCTGAGGAGACCCACGTAGATGGCTGACCTGAGCTATTGGGAACTCTCCGACTCTGAAACAACCACTGAGGAACATGTAAAGGAACTAAATCCTCTGAGTGTAGGTGACAGTTGAATGGTGTGAGCAGTTTGTCTTGTAGTAAGACCATAGTTTATTCCTGGTACATGAACTGGCTTTTTGGAGCTCATTTCCTATAGAGGAGTGATGTGGGATGTCTTTCTGCATGCTGTGAATATCATTGGTTAATAAAGGGACTGCTTTGGCCTATGGCAAGGCATCTTAGGAGCAGGAGGGAAATCAGAGCATAGATAAAGGAGGAAGGTGGAGTCAGAGAGAGACAAGCTGCTTCCCAAGAGAGCAAGATCTAATGGAACACAGGTAAAGCCACTCTCCATGTGGTAAGACATAGATTAATAGAAAGGTGTTAAGATGCTAGAGCTAGCTAGCAATATGCCTGAGCCATAGGCTAAACAACATGAACTAATATAAGCACCTGAGTCATTTTGGGGGGCTAAACAGCTGTAAGTGGGTCTGGACCTTGGGACTACATGGGCCAGAA
The DNA here is from genome assembly GCA_033318265.1 of Phyllotis vaccarum. Lineage (NCBI taxonomy): Eukaryota > Metazoa > Chordata > Mammalia > Rodentia > Cricetidae > Phyllotis > Phyllotis vaccarum. The sequence goes on from JARWLC010000018.1 coordinate 14,236,777, forward strand.
ATTTAATACTAAAGAGAAACACTTACTCAGCCTTGATACTGGAGGGAGGGACTCAGACCTACCTCAACTCGGTATGCCAAACCGAGCTGACTCACCTTGGGGTTCCTTCCCCTCCCTGAGGAATGTATGGGGGAATATGGTGGGGGAGGCCAAAGAAGGATGGGGAGGTGGGGGGAGGGGGAGCAGTGGAGGGTAAGAGAAAAAACTTTTTAAATAAAAAATTTACAAAAAATTTAAAAATTCATTTCACTTACTAAACACAGAACCCACTCTTATCCCCCCTCTCCTCACCCCAACCATGTCCCAACTCCTCCAAAAATGTAAGGCCTCCCATGGGGAGTCAGAAAAGTCTGTTACATTCAGTTGAACCCGATCCAAGACCCTCCCCCCTGTATCAAGGCTGTGCAAGGTGTTCCTTCATAGGTAATGGACTCCAAAAAGCCAGCTCATGCACTGGGGATAGATTCTGATCCCACTGCCAGGCGTCCCTTAAACAGACCAAGCTACACAACTGTCTCCTGTCCAGTTCAATGAAGGCTCCACAGCTGATGGTTTAAAGTTCACGAGTTCCCACTAGATTGGTCTGGTTGTCTTTGTAGATTTCCCCATCATGATCTTGATACCCCACCCCCTTACTCATATAATTTCTCTTTTCCTCTCTTTGACTGGACTCCCAGAGCTCAGCTTGGGGCTTGGCTGTGGATCTCTGCATCTGCTTTCATCAGTTATTGGATGAAGGCTCTGTGATGATAGGTATCCACCAATCTGATGACTGGGGTAGGACGGCTCAGGCACAGTCTCCACTATTGATAGTAGGTCTAAGCTGGGGTCAGCCTTGTGGATTCCTGGGAACGTTCCTAGCACCAGGTTTCTCTATAACTCCATAATGTCTCTCTCTACCAAGATATCTCTTTCTTTGATCTCCTACTTCTCTGTTCCAGTTTGACCAGCTCATTCCCTTATGTTCTCATTCCCGTTCCCTCCCCTCTTCTGCCCCCCCCCAACCCCAGTTTACTCAGGAGATCTTATCTACTTCATCTTCCCAGGTCAATCCATGCATCTCTCCTAGGGTCCTCTTCATTAGCTAGGTTCTTTGAAACTGTGGCTTGTAGCCTGGTTATCCTCTGTTTTACATATAATATTCATTTATAAGTGAGTACATACAATGTTTGTCTTTCTGGGTCTGGGTTATCTTACTCAGGATGATATTTTCTAGTTCCATTAATTTGCCTGCAAACTTCATGTCATTTTTTTTGTTGCTAATTATATGCCATATTTTCTTTATTCATTCTTTGGTTGAGGGACATCGAGGTTGTTTCTAGGTTCTGGCTATTATGAATAATGTTGCTAAGAACATAGTCGAGCAAGTGAAGGACAGAGAATTTTCAACACCCAGAAAATTATTTTATTGTGTATATATATTACATTTTTGTTACCCATTTATAAGTTGAATTCATTTACGTTACTTCCATTTTCTTTCTATTGTGCCTAGAGTATCCATGAACATGGCTGAACAAGTTCTCTGTGGAGTAGGGTGTCAAGTTGTTTTTAAAAATAAAAATATTTTTATTGATTCTTTGGGAATTTCACCTCACACACCTCAATCACACTCACCTCTTAGTCCTTCTTTGTTTGCCTCTCCATCCTTGTGACCTCCCCTACAAAATTTCAAGTTCAATTTGTGTTGTTCAAACACTTACTGGATGGAGCATGGTCAAACTCCCAGTGGCCTCCTCTTAATGAAGACAGAGTCCTTTAACTGCACCTCTGCCAGAAACCATATATTGTGAAGAGCTATACTTCAGCACCCTTATCACAGTTCTTAAAGAAGATTTATTAGATTTATTATGTATATCCGCCAGAAGAGGGCACCAGATCTCATTATAAATGGCTGTTAGCTACCATGTGGCTGCTGGGTATTGAACTCAGGACCTTCGGAAGACCATCCAGTGCTCTTAACCTCTGAGCCATCTCTCCTACCTCTTTCACCACAATTGTAAAGAGTTCTCTTCAAAACCTTTGACCTACAGTTTGTTCTGCCTACAGAGTGTTCTGGGACAAGATTCTAACAGTGTTCCTATCAAGCTGATCAGAGAGATTTTATCTGATGATGAATGGGAACAGATGCAGAGACTCACAGCCAAATGTTTGGCAGAGCTTGGGAGAGGATGAAATGTGTGAAAGTTTGGAGGAACTAGAGGGTTCAGGGACACCATTAGAACATGGCCAATCAATCGTCTGGGACTCATGGGAACTCACGAAGATCAGGGAGCTTGTAGGCGTCTGACCTAGGTCCTCTGTATATATATGTTATGGATGAGTAGCTCGGTGTTCTTGTAGTTTTCCTAGCAGTGGAAGCAGGGGTAGTCATTGACTGTTCTACCTACTTATGAAACCCCTTTTCTCCTACGGGGTTGCCTTGTCCAGCCTTGGCATGGTAGTATGAGCCTGGTCTTATTGTAGTATATTATACTGTGTTTGATTGAGGCCTGCTCCTTTCAGAGAGGAGACGAATGGGCCATGGATCTGAGGGAGAGAAGAGGTGGGTGGCTGAGGGAGAGGTGGGAGGGGACACTGCAGTTGGGATGTAATATATGCGAGAAGAATAAAAAAAAAAGAATTCCCTTTGATGACTTCCGATTTAGGCTTTTTTTTTTTTTTTTTTTTTTTTTTTTTTTTTTTTTTTTTTTTTTTTTGAGGGGCTAGTTGGGTATGGATAAGGGTTGTCATAGAAACCTTCCATGTTCTTCTTTCTCAACTTGTCTCTGCAGTCATAGACATCACTGCCAAAGTAGCCTTTTTGATTTTTATAGTCAGCTGGAGCTTCCTCATGGCTTCTGGTGACAGGCCCCAGGATGTAGTAGGACCATGGACCAGACAAGACCCTTGGAGGCGTTTCAGACCTCAGGCATTAACATGGCCTTAGGTGGCAGATCAGGTCACTCACATTGATATGGCCCCTGATGGCATCACTGTCTGCAGACACCAGCATGGCTTTAGGTTTGTACATAGACCATAAACATCTGAACAGTCTTCAGTGATTAACACAGGCCACAGACATAAGCACAGACCCTGGTTCCTATAGGACTATTGACCCAGACCTCAGCCTATGGTAGCATGGCCCAGATATCACTAAGGCCTCAGGGAATAGCACAGGCCACCTAGATCAGTATGGCTTCTTGGGGCAGCCCAACCCACAGACACCAACATGGGCTTCAGGCTGCAGCATAAACCATAGACATCCCAATGGTATTAGGTGATAACACAGGCCATGGATACCAACACAGACTCCTATTTAGGTAAGACCTTGGACCCAGTCATGGCCCTTGGCAGCAGCACAGACTCAGGGATGTCAAGTCATTTGATCAAATTTTAGGAGTGATCATGTAGTAGAATTATTTTTATTTTTATTTTTTTGAGTTTTCCACACTGATTTCTAGAGTGGTCCCACCAGTTTGGAACCTCACCAGCAGTGAATGATGGCTCCCCTTTCTCCATATCCCAATCAGCCATTGTTTAAAGCTGCTGGACATTATTACTGGCGTAGTGTGAAATTTCCATAATGAAGTTTTAATTTACATTTTCTTTAATTGCTAAGCACTATGACCACTTTGGGAGACAGGGCTTAGCCATTTTTCTTTCTTTTTTTTTTTGGAGAACTCTCTGGATACACGGCAGATTTTAAACACGAGTTGTTTCCTCTCTCTCCTTCCTCACTTTCTCTCTCTCTTTCTTTAGATTTCGAGACAGGGTCTCTCTCCATAGTCCTGGCCGTCCTGGAACTCACTATGTAGATCAGACTGACCTCAAACTCAGAGATCTGCCTGTCTCTGCCTCCTGAGTGCTGGGACTAAAGGAGTGTGTCACCATACCAGGATCCGTTTTCTATCTATCTGTTTGTCTGTAGGATCTGTTTTCTATCTATCTATCTATCTATCTATCTATCTATCTATCTATCTATCTATCTATCTATCTATCTATCTATTCTATCTATGTCTGTCTGTCTGTTGGATCCGTTTTCTATCTGTCTGTCTATCTATCTATCTATCTATCTATCTATCTATCTATCTATCTGTCTGTCTGTCTGTCTGTCTGTCTGTCTGTCTGTCTGTCTGTCTGTCGGATCCATTTTCTATCTATCTATCTATCTATCTATCTATCTATCTATCTATCTATCTATCTATCTATCTATCTAATCTATTTATCTATCTATGTATCTATGTATCTATGTATCTATCTATCTATCTATCTATCTATCTATCTATCTATTCTATCTACGTCTGTATGTCTGTCAGATCCATTTTCTATCTATCTATCTATCTATCTGTCTGTCTGTCTGTCTGTCTGTCTGTCTCTCAGTCTGTCTGTCTGTCGGATCCATTTTCTATCTATCATCTATCTATCTATCTATCTATCTATCTATCTATCTATCTATCTATCTATCTATTTATCTATGTCTGTCTGTCTGTTGGATCCATTTTCTATCTGTCTATCTATCTATCTATCTATCTATCTATCTATCTATCTGTCTGTCTGTCTGTCTGTCTGTCTGTCTGTCTGTCTCTCAGTCTGTCTGTCTGTCGGATCCATTTTCTATCTATCATCTATCTATCTATCTATCTATCTATCTATCTATCTATCTATCTATCTATCTATTTATCTATGTCTGTCTGTCTGTTGGATCCATTTTCTATCTGTCTATCTATCTATCTATCTATCTATCTGTCTGTCTGTCTGTCTGTCTGTCTGTCTGTCTGTCAGATCCATTTTCTATGTGTCTATCTATGTATCTATATATGTATCTATCTATGTATCTATCTATGTATCTATGTATCTATGTATGTATGTATGTATGTATGTATGTATGTATGTATATATCTATCTATCTATCTATCTATCTATCTATCTATCTATTCTATCTATGTCTGTATGTCTGTCAGATCCATTTTCTATCTATCTATCTATCTATCTATCTATCTGTCTGTCTGTCTGTCTGTCTGTCTGTCTGTCTGATCCATTTTCTATCTATCTATCTATCTATCTGTCTGTCTGTCTGTCTGTCTGTCTGTCTATCTGTCTGATCCATTTTATATCTATCTATCTATCTATCTATCTATCTATCTATCTGTCTGTCTGTCTGTCTGTCTGTCTGTCTGTCTATCTATCTATCTATCTATCTATCTATCTATCTATTCTATGTCTGTCTGTCTGTTGGATCCATTTTCTATCTGTCTGTCTATCTATCTATCTATCTATCTATCTATCTATCTATCTATCTATCTGTCTGTCTGTCTGTCTGTCTGTCGGATCCATTTTCTATGTGTCTATCTATGTATCTATCTATGTATCTATCTATGTATCTATGTATCTATGTATCTATCTATGTATCTATGTATCTATGTATGTATCTATCTATCTATCTATCTATCTATCTATCTATCTATGTATCTATCTATCTATTCTATCTATGTCTGTATGTCTGTCAGATCCATTTTCTATCTATCTATCTATCTATCTATCTATCTATCTGTCTGTCTGTCTGTCTGTCTGTCTGATCCATTTTCTATCTATCTATCTATCTATCTATCTATCTATCTATCTGTCTGTCTGTCTGTCTGTCTGTCTGTCTGTCTGTCTGATCCATTTTCTATCTATCTATCTATCTATCTATCTATCTATCTATCTGTCTGTCTGTCTGTCTGTCTGTCTGTCTGTCTGATCCATTTTATATCTATCTATCTATCTATCTATCTATCTATCTATCTGTCTGTCTGTCTGTCTGTCTGTCTGTCTGTCTGCCTGCCTGTCTGTCTGTCTGTCTGTCTGTCTGTCTGATCCATTCTCTCTCTCTCTCTCTCTCTCTCTCTCTCTCTGTTCATCTGTCTGTCTCCTCTGTCAGATGTCCAAGTTTTCTCCTAGTCTATGGGTTTTTCTCCCACTTGCTTCAGTGTTTTTCTTTGTTGTACAGAAGCTTTTTAGTCTTATGGAGTCCCATTTGTCAGTTGTTTTAATAATCCCTGGGCAATATTCCCTATAGAGGGATACCTTGCTCAGCCTTGATACTGGGGGGCTTGGTCCTGCTTCAACTTGATATGCCAGACTTTATTGACTCTCATGGGAGTCTGTACTGTCTGAGGTGTGGCTGGGGGGAGTGAGGTAGGGGGAAGCTGGGGGTGACTTGTAGGAGGAGAGAGAGGGGGAACAGTGATTGGTAGGTTAAAAAAACTTTTAAATAAAAAAAACACATGAAAAATAATCCCTAGGTAAACTGAACCCTGCTCAGAAAGCCCATTCCTACACTTGCATCATATAGACTCTGCCTGTGTTTTCTTCTAGAACTTTCAATGTTTAAAATTTCACATTGAGGTCTTTGATCTATGTGGAGTTAATTTTTGTGCAGGGTGATAGACAGTTTAATTTTATTCTTCTACGTGTTTCCCCAGAAGCACATATTGAAGATACTATATCTTCTCCAGTACAGTTTTTGGGGGCGTCTTTGTCAAGTATTAGATAGATGTAATTATGTACATCTCATGTTTGTACATTTGCCTCTATGCCTGTTTTTTTATGTGTGTGCCAGTACCATGGTGTTTTTATTACTATAGCACTGTAGTATTTTGAAATCTGAAGTGACAATCTCTTCAGTATTGTTCTTTCTGCTCTGCCTACCCAGGGTCTTTTGCAGTTCCACACGGATTGTAGAATTGTTTTTCTAATTCCAGTGAAAAACATCATGGGGATTTTGATTGGGATTGCATCGAGTCTGCAGATTGTCTTGTTAGGATAATTCTTTTTGCAATATTAATGATACCAATCCATGAGGATGGATGTCTTCCCGTTCTCTAATGCCTTTATTAGAGATTTATTTATTCAGAGATTTAAAGTTTTCATTGTAGAGGTTTTTTTTTTACCTCCTTACTTAGGTTTATGTCTAGATATTCTGAAAAGGAGTGTGGCCATGTTGTTTTTCTTGGTGTTTGCAGAGAGATTTTTGTAGATTAGTTCTGTACCTTACCCTCATGCTGACATCGTTGATTTTTTAAAAAATCCGGTGGATTTTTGGTATCTATTCTGTATACAATCCCACCATCAGCAAATAAAAATATCTGACCACTTGCTTTCCTGTTTGTAAGGCTTTATTTTCTTCTCTTCCTTTATTGCACTAGCCAGTTCATCCAATACTGTGTTGAAAAGCAGTGGAGATCCTGTGGCAGCCTTGTCTCCTTCCCAGTTTTAATGGGAAATGCTTCACATTTTTCTTTCTTTTTAAGAGTCCTATGCAGCCTTTATTATATCGAAATATGCTCCCTCCATCTCTTACTCTCTCAAGAACTTTTTTAAATGAAGGAATGCAGGTTTTTACCAAATTCTTTTTCTGCATCTATTGCGATAATTATGTCACCATGTTTAAGAATGGTGCATAAACAGAGTGAAACGTTACTCACCTGCAAAGAACAATGACATTGTAAAATCTGAAGGTAAATGAATAGACCTGAACTGGAGACTATGCCGATGGGTGAAGAGGACCAAGAAAGACAAACACGACATACTCTTTACATTTGTAGTTTCTAGCTTTGACTCCTTCCACTGTGCGCATATAACCAGAGATGGCCAGAGAAACCAGGAAAGTTACAAGAGCCCACGGGTGTTGGAAAAACACTAGAGAACCAGGCACAGGTGCTGTGAAGGAGGAAATGTGATAAACTGGGAGGAATGTAATATAGAGGCAGAAGGAAGGGGAAGGTATAAATATCCATAAGGATGTTTGAAGAAGTCACAGGGAGCTGTGTTACTTTATATTCACCTGAAATTACGACATAGATAATATTTAAATACATTTGTACTATTTGTATTAATAGTCCAAATTATTGGTTTCCCCCCCCCCCCCAAAGTCACAGACTAATAGAAAAACACAATAAACTGTATGGATTCCTGGCACATGGTAGCTACCCGGGAAATGTGTTATCCCAACATGGCGCCACATGCGGAAGGCATGCTCCTTTCATCCATATGCATGATCAGGTATGGCTATGCAAATCTGCACCCACCTGCTCCCTTTTAAGGGAAAGGCCTCATGAAGTCTGCTTTCTTTTTTCTTCCCTCTGCATCTGTCCAGCATCCTTCTTAAATAAACTCTAGCACAGGTTACTGGCAGTGTGGTTTGTTCCCTGCATGCTTTAACAACAAAATCCCCTTTCAAATTGCTGGTCAGGTTATTCTAAGAGTCTCTTCTAACAACAGGGCTATTGTTGTCTTGGTTGCCTCTCTGTATTTGAAGAGAGACTCTTATTGTTGAAGACACCCATGCATTTGTAGGACAAAAGGCCTTGAGAACTCTAGCTAGATCCGACCCAGAAGTCTCCTCTTTGAGGAGTAGCTCTTTAGTACTTGAAAGCTCTATGCAAGCTGACAGTAGTCTTACGTAGTTGGATACAAGCTACAGTAAGAGCAAGAATAGCAAGATATCCTTAAATGTTCAACGGTAACACTTTTATCTTGGAAGTACCAACGACTGTCTAATTATCCTGCTCAACAGGAGGAAATCATGCCTGGTACTGGAATTCTAGTCAACTACACAGGGTTAGTGAGGTCATGGATTCCAGAGGAGAATCTACTATGGCTTCCTCCTAAACCAGTATAACTTCTAGGTTTATTCGAATATCCGTTCTTATACCCACAGATAAGCTTATCTTTTACAGTCATCAAGGAAGCTTCTTTCCTCCTATGAAAGGTGATCTACAAAGAAATCCAAAACCGATTCAAATGTAGAGAACAGCAGACACCACAGATGTCCAGCCCAGTTGACATATCTCTAACACAGCCTCCTTGTCTGAGGCTCAGGGAACATCTCAGAAGAGGAAGTGGAAATATTTTAAGAGCCAAGGGATCAGGGCATCTCATGGGAGATTGTGATGTGGGAATGTCGTTCTGTATTCTGTGAAATAAAGGAACAGTTTTGGCCCATGACAGGTACTGTAGCAGTAGGCAGGTAATCGGAGCATAGATAGGAGAAGGAGGGTAGAGTCTGACAGAGAGATCTAGCCACCTAGGGAAGCAACAAGGAAGGTAACACAAGTGCAGCCATGGGCCACGTGGTGGGACAGATGAATGGAAATGGGCTGAATTAAGATGTAGGAGCCAGCTAGCAATATGCCTAAGCCATAGGCCAAACAACATGAAATTTATATAAGCATCTGAGTCATTGTTGGGAGCCTAAGCAGCAGTGAGCAGCTAGGCAGTCTGTGGTCTGGACCTCTGGTTGGATGGGGCCAGAAATCTCCTGTTACAACACTGTGTCTTCTATATATGACAGGGAAGCTTCATCCAAGAAGTGTCAACTATGTGGCTGCTTAAACAAACCTAAACAATGACATGGCATTATGAGTGGAGAAATCTAATGGTGCTCCACCCCTAAACAAAAAGATACAGTAATTAGTGAGTGCTAAGAGAGGGAGAATCAGTATTCTCCAGGGATGAGCTCCTGCCAGGTTGTTCAATCCCAGGTGGTCAACCCAAACAACATATACAGATGAGTAACACTAAATGGGCCTAGATGATTGTATTTATATATTCATTAATATGTATATTACAAATATATATATATATGTATAGATAAGATTAAAGAATCCATGAATTGAGAGAGATTAGAAGATATAGGAAGATATGGAGGGGAAGAGGGAGTGGTGGAAATGTTTTGATACAATAGGCATGTAGGAAATTGAAAAAATAATTTAAAAAGCTTTCAAAAAGAGAGAAAATAAGAGAAAGCTAATGTAGTTGGACCTCTTATTAATTATGAAAGATTGGCCTTAGCTTAGGCTTGTTTTCAACTAGCTCTTATAACTTAAACCACTTATATTAATCTACATTCTGCCATATGGTTTGTTACTTCTCCATATGACTTGCTCTGTGTCTCACTGGCTCAATTCATGTGCCTCAGATTCTTCTTGAGTTCTCCCCTCTCCCCTGGATTTCCCACTTATTGGCCATTCAGCTCTTTATTAAACAAATCAGAAGATGCCTTAGGCAGACACACATTTTCACAATGTACCAGAAATTATCTTATAACATTTCCCCCTTTTTGTCTAAATAAAAAGAAAGGTTTTAACTCTAACAAGTAAAACTATATACAATAAGAACAATTATCAAGTAAGAATTACATTCACAATGTCCATTCCATTAGTATTTTACAAATTCATATAAATACTCTATTATCTATTTTATCTTGAATGAAGGCTGCCCAATGACAACCAGAGTAGTCACCAATCAGATCACAGGTCACGGCTAGTTCAGGCTATGCATCCACTGCTGCCAAAGTCTTAGCTGGGGCCATTCTTATAGACTCTTGGAAGTTTGCATTGCATTAGGCTTTACCCTATTTCATAAAGCTACCCTTTCCAGTCATCTCTCTCAGAACTGTCTCTCTCTGCCCACTCCCAATCTGATGCCTCAAGTTTCCATGTCAAACTATTCCCAGTCCAACCAGGAAATCTCTATTTTCCCTCCCATAGGATTCATATGTCCCTCCTTGGGACCCCCTTGTTAGCCTCTCTGGGTCTGTGCACTGTAGCATGGTTATCATTTATTTTACAGTTAATATGCACTTATGAATGAGTACATATGGTGTTTGTCTTTCTGAGTCTGGGTTACCTCACTCAGGATGATTTTTTTCTCGTTCCATCCATTTGCCTTCAAATTTCCTGATGTCAATGTTTTTAACAGCGAGTAATACTCCATTGTGTAAATGTACTACATTTTCTTTACTGACTCCCTCAGTTTAAGGGCATCTAATTTGTTTTCAGGTTCTAGCTATTACAAATAAAGCTACCACAAATACAGTTGAGCAAGTGTCTGCGTGGTATGCTTGAATATCCTTTGGGAATATACCTAAGAGTGGTATATCTAGATCTTGTGATACACTGATTCTCAGTTATTTGAGAAATTATTACCACACTGACTTCCAAAGTGGTTGTACACGTTTACATTCCCGCCAGCAATCGAGGAGTGTTCCCCTTATTCCACATCCTCTCCAGCATACGCTGCCATTTATATTTTTAATCTTAGTCATTTTGACAGGTGCAAGATGGTATCTCAGAGTTGTTTTGATTTGCATTTCCTCGATGGCTAAGATGATGAACATTTCTTCAAGTGTTTCTCTGTCATTTGAAATTCTTTTGTTGATAAATCTCTGTTTAGGTTAGTATCCCGTTTTTTAATTGGATTAGTTTTTTGATGTCAAGTTTCTTGACTCCTTTAAATATTTTAGAGATCAGCCCTCTGTCAGAAGCGGGGCTGGTAAAGATCTTTTTCTAATCTTTAGGCTACTGTTTTGTTCCATTGACACTGTCGTTTGCCTTACAAAAGCTTTTCAGTTGCACGAAGTCCCATTTATCAATTGTCAGTCTCAGTATCTGTACTGCTGGTGTAGTCAGGAAGTTATTTCCTGGGCCAAAACATCCAAAGCTGTTATCCACTTTCCTTTCTATCAGGTTCAGTGTAACTGGATTTATATTGAGGTCTTTGATCCACTTGGACTTAAGTTTTGTGCAGGGTGATAGATATGGATCTGTTTGCATCCTTCTACGTGTCAGCATCCAATTATGCCAGCACCATTTGTTGAATATGCTATCTTTTCTCCATTGTATAGCTTTTGGCTTTTTTGTTAAGAATCAAGTGTCCAGAGGTGTGTAGATTTATGTCTGGGTCTTCGATTCTATTCCATTGATATACCTGTCTGTCTTTTTGCCAATACCATGCTGTTTTTTTTAAAAGCATTATAGCTTGTGGAATATTCCTTTACAGTTTTGTAAATATATGTATATATCAGTGGGCAGAATGAAAGGGTCATTTTGCTCTCTCTAAAGACTTTGTCATTTTTAAACATTTTTATATGACTGTCTATGTTCATTTTCTTCTCTTTCTTCAGCATCTAAGCATATTTTCAATCATACTGTACCTGTGCAGAGATTTTCTCAGTCTAGACCCATTTTTTTTGTGTGCCTTCAGCCTTTTCTGACCATGTGAACCAAAGCTTAAAACAGCCAGGTTCTTCCTTTGTAAACATGGCTCCAATCAATCCTCTTTGGTCAGTCCAGCAGGCTACGCCACTGGTTCTGAAACAGCTGTTTGATTTTCCATGAGAGCCTAGCCTCACGCCAACATGCATCAGTCAGGAGCTGTATTTTCCAGCCTCAGATCTGAGAAGTTGGTGTTCAGAGCTGGGGCAGGCAGTTCTACCTAGTAGCTGCATAAGTGCTCACTGCACAGTGAGGCCTCTTAAAGGAGCCACACCTCTGTATACAGCAAACACTTGGCTTGCTTGAGAGATGGTGGTTATTAAGAAGCTGTGTCCAACTCCATGTTTGGAATCCCCTTTTCAGCTTTCTCAGGCCCTATGTAGGCATCATTAGTAGGTTGGTCTTTCTTAGGATCTCCAGTTACCAAATAATGACATAAATACTTCTTATTAATTAGTAATTATGAAAGCCTGACCTTAGCTTAGGCTTGTTCCCATCTGGCTCTTATAACTTAAATTAACCTGATTATATTAATCCACACTCTTCCATGTGACTCAGTATCTCTCCTCCATACTGTACATCTGACTTGCTCTGGATCTCACTAGATAAATCTGTTAATCTCAGATTCTTCCTGAGTTCCTCTCTTGCCTTGAAAGCTCTACCCATTCTTTCCTCCCTAGCTATTGGCCATTCAGCTCTTTAATAAACGGATCCATCAGAAGCTGCCTTTTGCAGAGACACTTTTTCACAGTGTACAAAAAAAAGAGTATCCCACAACAAGCTATGAAGAGTCAGAGAACAGGAAATAGGGGTCAATGGACTGATCATGAAGGAAGGCTGAGGAGCCTCTTCTGGGAGCACTTTCTGTTTCTGGGCAGCATCATTGAGCAGTCTTCCCCTGATTCCTGACACAGAGGAAAGGTCTGATCTTCTATAGCCTCATAGGTGAAACATAAATTCCAGTTTGTATTTAATAAAAACACAGAGCCAGATATTGGGGAAAAGCTGGAATATCAGAAAGAGGAAATAGACCACAGTCAATTTTCACCCAGCCAACTTCTCAGGGTAAAAGCTGTCTTCAAGAGTCCTCAACCTGGCTTGTCGCTTCTACAGAATACCTCAATGTCTGCCTACACCTGCCTTAAATATCTGCTTCATCCAGTTGTTTCATTTATGGGTTAAACTCTGCATCATAATCCTAGAGTTAGGATTCAAGGTGTGGGATACGACTGTTTGGTAGTTAGGCCTTGAACTCACAGAAACACAGAAAGATCTCTGCCTCCTGAGTTATAAGATTAAAGGCATGAGTCACCACTTGATCATTCCCATGCTGGGATAAAAGGTGTGGGTCACCACTCTCTGATCCTTGTGGCTTGATTGTAGGTGAGTCTGTTTTCTGATATTCCAGGCTGATTTTATTAAATGTAAAATATATCACCACACATAGGCGCTGAAGGAAGTTCCACACCATGTGTTTAGTTCAACACAGTATAACTGACAAAGAGCATGGAAGAGCCAGGTGCTAGAAACTGAGAGCATTGAGTCCACAACTCCTACACTCTGTCCTAGAGTGAGCTGCAGGAGATGTGGTCTGCCTAAGGCTGTGGGAATCTGGCCTAAAGGTACATATCTGTGTCTTAAGACTAAGGTACAGAGACCATGACTTAACAATGGAGGTGAACTCAGAGAATTCCTGGAGTCTCCTAAGAAATTGCTTGAGAGGGGACTCAGTGTTTGTGCTTGTGTGGAGTGTGGTTGGGGTCAAAGGGTCATAGAGGCTCAGTTGCAGGAAGTTCTCAGTGTCAGGGTGCACCGTGTAGGGTGGGTCGGTTGAGGAAAGAAGGCACTCCATGATGAATTTTTAAGGCCTAAGTAACATCAGGAAGGTCCATCCAGCCTCTTCTGATGTTCTGAACCAGGAGCAGCCAAAGGCATGCTTATTGAAGTTACACAAAGTATTTCCTTATACCAAGGTCCCTATTCTTAATTTACATGTTTTACCAAAGAAGAGCATTACATGCCTCCATGACTCCAGGCTTTTATTATGTATTGTGTGCAATACACAATAATATAAGAGCCTCAGGTCTGCATGAGGGGTCTTGGGACCGAAGTCATGAGATTGCTACAAAGCCCCTTTAGCAAAAGAATTCTACAGATCATGGGAAACAATCACTGTTTTCCACAAGATTTTTTTTAAAAAATCAAAGCACTTCTAAAAAACAATTGTTTATTCTAATATCTACCCCAGATACAGTGACTGCAAAATTCCTACATCTTCTCTGAACAGGAAATGGTAAGAGGAAGCAGAAATCTGGAAATGTTCCCTTTGCAAAGTTAATCACCCATGTCCAGTATATTCTGAAGACTGATCTTTCCAACTATCAAGGGTGACTCCCCAAATGAAAATGAGATCGCGATTGGCTACTGGGATGGTTCAATGAGTGAAAGAGCTGACAAGGCTGACATGCAGAGTTCACCACCTAGATCCCACATGGTGGGAGGTGAGAACCAACTCCCTCACATCCTCCACCCTCCATATCTGTAGAGTAGCTTTTTCCCCCCATCCATACACTGATGTATGCATGAATAACAAACACACATTATCTCTCTCTCTCACATACACATACATAAAATTAATAAGTAACTGTAAATTGAAAGACTCAAACTGTGGTATTGGGCTATTTTGTTATCTACCAAATGTTGGCATTCAAATCGGGCTTCTCAAGAGGTGACTATTCAGCTTATTGGAATTGAAATGTTACCTCAGGTAGAACAAAGGACAAGATGGGTCTAGTGTATAGGGCCAGAAGGACACATAGGTACATTAAAGTCAAATATGGCTAATAAAGTAATGAATTTATGGGGGTGTGATTTGTTTCTATGGGAAACACAGATTAACGTTCTTCCAGTCTTAGAAACAAACCATAAAATAAAAAATGTTTCTGAAAAAAATATTGAAATATATTATGAAGAGCAGTTACAGGTGGTTCAGGTTGTACATAAGCAGGACACAACAGCTGCTAGTCTTTCAAAGCCACCAACTACTCTACCATTAAAATGTTAACTGACAACCTGTGTGCATGCAACAATGGCCTTTGACATCAGGAAAATTACAGGCACTAGGTAGGAAAGCTGGTACAGGAGCGAATAAATGCTCAACATATTGAAGGATTGGCCAATCCTTGGAATTCTTCTGTATTTGTCATTTAAAAAAACTGGAAAATAGAGAATGTTAACAGATTTAAGAGCCACAAATAAGGTGATTCATCCAATGGGCTCTTTACAGCCTGGAATCCCCTTGCTTTCTCTATTACCTGAAGGATCGTCTATTAGTAATTTATTTAAAAGATTTTTTTTTTTTTACTATACCTTTACAAGAATAGTATAAAAAATTGTCTTCGTGGTACCTGCTTATAGTAATGTTCAACTTCTTAAAAGATATTAGGGGAAAGTTCTTCTACAAGAAATGTTAACTGCCATCAACTTGTGTCAATATTTTGTATAACAGCTGTTAAAAATAATTTATAAATTATTTCCTCAATATAAAACTTATCATTATGTGGATGGCATCTTTCTGGCCTATTCAGATGTAGATACCTTAGGAAAAAAATGTTTGATGAAGTAAAGAAAATTTTACCTCACCGGGGATTATAAGTTACTTTTAAAAAAATAGAAGAGGAGATTCTATCAATTTTCTAGGATATAAGATAGGTTTACAAAAAAATTCTGCTATAAAAGTATAAACAGGAGAGATAAATTACAAACTCCTAATGATTTTCAAGAATTTCTGGGAGATATTTACTGGCTACTGCCCAAAACTATATTAACTACTCAAGAGCCAAGTAATTTATTTAAACCTTACAAGGTGAGAAGAACTTAAATCATCCAATTAACAGATGAGGCTGAGAGAGACTTGGCTTTGGGAGAAAAGAAATTACAGGATGCACATGTGGATTGCTTGGATGCAAAGCTTAATTGTATTTTTAGTAATTTTGCCTTCTAATCATTTACCCACAGGAATTGTTATGCAGAGAAAAGATAAAATCTTAGACTGAATATTTTTTAACCACACAAACAATAAAAAATTAAAGACCAACATAGAAAAGGTTCTGAATTGATTCTAAAAACAAAAATGAGACTTCATCAATTAACAGGAATAGATCTAGCAGAAACTGTGGTATCTTTTACTAATGCTGAAAGGGTCTCATTAGGAGCAGAAAAATGAACATTGGCAAAGAGCTTGCTGTAATTTTCTGGGAGATATTAGCAACAAGTACCCTAAAAGCAAGAGACTTAAGTCTATATATATATATAAAAAAACTAATTGGATTCTCCCTTCTGTAGTAAAAAGGACACCAATTTCTTGTGCTCCTAAATTCTGAATAGATGCAAATAAATAAGGAAAGGCAAGTTATAAATAAGGAAAAATAAGTAAAGTGGCACAAAGCCTTTATAGTCAGTTAAAAAAAAAAAAAAACCCAGAGCTGTATGCCGCTTCTATGGTTTTATTAGATTTTCCTGAATCTCTTAATATAGTTACTGATTCTCAACATGAAGAAAGTTGTTTTACCAACTGAAAATGCTGAGCTCATTTCAGATGATTTATAATTAACTTTACTATTTATTCAACTACAACAAGTAATCAGAAATAGAAATCATTTATTGTATATAACATATATCAGATGCCATATGGATCTACCAGGCCCTCTAGCCTAAGATCATTATAAAATTGTTTAGTTTTTAATAGGAACTGTGCTAGAAGCCTCAGAATTTTATAAGATATACCATGTTAATAGCAAAGTTTTGAAGGAAGACTTTTCCATCACTTGACAACAAGCCAAGGAAATTATATGGAAATGTCCTACTTGTTCTTTGAAACCAAACTCCATCACCTGCAGGAAGTAATCCAAAGGGCATTCACAGAAATGAAATTTGATAAATGGATGTGTTTCATTTTTATGGAGTTTGGAAAATTGATGTATGTGCATCATATCATAGATACATAGTTAGGATTTCAATGGGCAATTGCTTTAAGTTCTAAAAAGACTGGCTCTGTAATTATACATCACTAGAAGTTGTGGCTGTTATGGGGATATCAGTAAAAATTAAGACTGACAATGCTCCAGCATATGTCTTTAATAAAATGAAACACACTATTGCCTATTACAACATAACACATATTACAGGCATACCACACAGTGCTTCGGGACAGACAGGTATAGAAAGATCTAATTTCACTCTAAAAGATATGCTTAATAAACCAAAAGGGTACTAAAGACTCCTCAAGATAGGTCATACAGTGCTTTATTAACTTTAATTTTTTTTTAAATGCTAGTGAGAAAGGAAAGACAGCTCCAGACAGACATTGGATGATAGAAAAAGCATGCTGGATTAAATCAGCCTGTATATTTTTGACTCTTTTCAATGTAAGATTTTTTCCACATACTATCCTCTGTTTCCCCTCCCTCCCCTTCTTCTCTTCCCCATACCTCCTCCTACCCTATCCCTTCAACTCCTCAAAGGCCAAAAGAGCATTTTGCCTTAACAAAAATAAAGCCTTTCAAAAAAAGAACATGGCTTGTAATAGATCTGGATCCTGCACACAATAGCAGAGAGAAAATGTTCATCAAGAGGTCTCTAATGTTTTGGAATATCATCCATAAGGACACATGAAATTTTTAGCCTACATATATGAAATACTGAGGTTGAAACTGAAGAAACATAAACAATCAGTGGTTCTGTGTGACCTCTGAGTGGTAGGTGGCATCGTTTTTTGCTTTGCCCACGCTGATCTGGACTGTTCCTATTTGCTGTCAGTATTTTGAGGATCCAAGCACTTAGTAAAGGACACATAAGTGTAGACAAAGTTGCAATGCTAGAATCGTTTACGTGAATTCACCCTATTGAGAATAGGATTGTGGTGGATCACAACAAGCCCAGATGGATCACACCATAAATGTAGCCTTAAAAACCTTGGGGACTCATGGAGGCTCTGACTGAGGGAACTATTGAATCTTAACAGAGCAAGGACCATCAGGAAGTCCTAGCACCAGATTATTGTCCCAGAATATTGACTCTAGGAGAGCTGAGGGAGTGTGTGCAGAGAAGGACAATTTATTTGTCTGTTTTAATCTCCTAGCACATGGAACTATCCAGTGTTGCCAAGAGAGCCACAGCTAGGCGAGGTCACCTGGGCATGTCCTTTTGAATCTCAGCATGGCAAACAAAGTTACATAGGTGCCCAGGGCCTTAGCCAACTGTTCAGATGGGCTTATGAGATGTCACAGAACTGTCTGGATCCCCAAGTTGGGGAACAGAGGACATAGGTCCTCCTAACATATCCGTGTTCTCAGGGATGAAGTACCGTGAATTCTCTTCTTCAGGCAAAAAGTAACAGATACTGCTGATCTGGACTTTTGCTATCTAGTCCCAGTGTCAGGGTCTTGTTCATATGTGAGGCTGCCTTATCGCCATGGCAACATTCATTCGCCATTTGGGTTTTCACTGGGAACCTGAGGCACAGAACACAGTGGCCACATCAGGCTCACACAGGACATCGGTGTAAATGTGAAGCACAAGCTTTTTTTTGCAGCCACATGTTCAGTGACTCTACCCTGGAAGTTTTCTCAGGTGTCTGTGAATCAGGGAGCAGCTGTTATTTTCAGAGATATCAATCTTTGTCATCAGTAGCTTGAGGGGATGTCTAGTCTCGGGAAAGAAAGCAAATGGACAATTGGGCTTGACTCTAGAACTAAGCCACCTGCCTCTAGAGAATTTATGCAGAATTCCATGACTCCACAGCTCATGTACTACACAGGAAATCATGTCTTTTCTGGTGTGACACTCATTCTTCACGAAATGTAAAGGCCATGGCGTTGCTTTGTCCCTTCTGAAAGATCCTGCATCTGACACTGGAGCTTTCTGCTGAAGAAGTCACTGATTTCAAACAACCTTAGCATCTGTCTCTCATCTTACCTCATTGTACTCTTTAGAAAAATTATCTTTCTAGGGTTGGTGTTATATCCTGGGTGTCAGTAAGAATGGTCCCATGGAGAAAGTTAGAGCTCCGTATCCATAGTCCAGATCTGCCAAGCACACTTGTCCCTTCTGGCCAGAGTTCTAGTAAGTTCTTCCTCAACCTTCTATCAGCAGATCTGTCTCTGAAAACATCCACCTGAGAGGGCAGGAGGGATGGCTCAGTGGTTAAGAGCAATGATGCTCTTGTAGAAACCCCAAATTTAGTTCACAGCACATGACAGATTATAGCTTTCCATAACTCCATTTCCAGAAATCCAGTGTCCTCTTTTTTGCCTGCGTGGGTACCAGGAATGCGTGTGCTCACAGATATACCTGAAGTCAAAGTTATGATACACATAACAAAGTAAAAGAAAGAAAACAGGTCACCGCATTTCAGGACACATCCCTGCATGGTTCTCACAGGGCACTATAGGCCAAAGAGGAAATAATGTTTCAAGCCCATCTGTATCCCATACCCTTCACTCTCAAAGATCACTCTGAGATCCATCCATTGTTCTTTCAAGCCCCGTGCCTCATGTCAGTCACCATCAAACACCTAGGAAGATTGGCCCATGTTATGGTTGGTCCTTGGGTGCTGAGATAAATCCCAGGACCACCTCATGGTCTCATGGGTGAGATATCTGTACACACATCAAGGCTGTGTGAGCTTCTCAGGAAAGCTAGATGTAAGTCTTATGCTGTCCTATTTGTCTTTGTCAGACTTCTGTGAGCAGCTAAGGCCTGGTGGGCTCTGGCCAAATCTGAGCAATGGTGGTCTGTGTAGCTGGAGCAGCTGGGCATTCAATGGTGCAAGGCGGGCAGTGGGTCAGGAAGGACCAAGAGAGACAATGAGGCTGTGATTCCAGGTCCTAGATATGTGAGCTCAGCGAGTCAGCTCACACATGACAAACACCTTCTTACATAACACAGGAGAGTCACCATCTCTGAGCCCTCAGGCCCTCCTGAGTCAGCCTGTGAGTTATCTCCTGCCTGGTTCTCTAGAACATCGAATCAGGATGAGACTTAGAAAGATGAACAGTGGTTGTAAGGGGCCTTAGCTGGGATCAGAAGTCCCACAAGGGGGCATAATCTCTCTGTTGTTTTCTAGCACTGCTACCCAAGACCAACATTATAAGGAGCAATTGTAACCCTGTGAAGGGAGAGGATAGTAGTCCTAATGCATGAACCTGTGAGTAAAATACAACACATCTGTGGAGAAAAAATAGTCAAAGACTCTCAGAAGATGACAGCCTGAAGCTTTCTTACTCACTGTCACAATAGACACAGGAACCTATGAGTGTGAAATCTGGAACCCAGTGATCACCTCCCAAAGTGAACCATTCAATCTGAACATTCCCTGTGAGTAATTTATGTTTTATCACAGCTATAACTGCCTACATACAGAGGATAGAGCTACAACACTTGGTCCCTCTTGGTGACACAGACTCACCACACAGATACCTACATTGGTCAGGGCATGCTGAAAAAGTCCAAGCAGATGCAGCCAGGCCCAGCATTGAGCTAGAATAGGCTGGAGAGATGTCTGCTTAGATAGGGTCAGGGTAATGGAGACAGGGTTCATCTCAGACTCTGGCTCAGTGTATGGTGGAGATGTTTGTGTGTCATGATGGAGATGTAATCAGGGCTTGCTTGTGCTACAGAAGTACTCCTCTACTAATCTGCCCTGCAGATCTGGGTAGGACCGGCTCCACTAAGGTTATAGCATATCTCAAAGAGATACTACGGCCTCTGACAGACCAGGATTCCCCTTCCCTCTGCTGATTTCACCCATGACTTTATTCTGATTGCTCCAGCTGGTCCAGGTGTCCAATCAACCATTAATTTCCATTCATGGTCAGACCTCAACTTTTCCTTCTATGAAGCTTCTAACCCACCTGATTATTACCTTTACTCCAAATGCTCCCAGCTCCTGTCTTTTCTCATCTCTTCATTGACGTCTGCTCAGGTTCCAGAAGAGGCAGGTGATGACTGTGCCTGGGAAGCCTGTCCTAAGTCGGAATGAAACTTATATTTTGATTATGCCGTTTCACTAACTCTTCCCAATGTCTGTTGTGGACATTAGAGCATCTCTGGGCTAAGGATCTGGGAAGTGGGAAAAGTGACACAGGGGGTAGATGATACTAAGTTGTGTCCTGGATCTTAGGGTCCAGCTGTGAGGGTCTGTGGACATTGGCACAAGTGATAGCTACAAGGAACTATGGGGGATATTTGGGTGTCTAATGGGGAACTTCTCAGGGAGTCTCCTGTGGAGAAGGACTTAGCAGCTTGGAACCGTGTACTAGTTAGCACTAATTGCTACCTTGACACAATCCACTGTCACATTGGTGGAAAAGAGTCCCAGCTGAGTAACTGCAACCTCATGTCTATGGCGTGTCTTTTACAGGTTGGGCTGTTGACATGTCTATAAGGAATTAGCTTAATTGGTTCAGTAAAGACCAGGTACTGTATGCAGCATCATCCGAGGCAAATGCTTCTTGGCTGTATAAAAAATTAGCTAAGTGTGAGCCAGAGTGTGAGCCTGTAAATTAGCCAGCAAACAGCATATTTTCTGCCTTGACTTCCTTCAGAGTTATAATATGACGTAGACCCAGAAAAAAATGGACCCTTTACTCTCTTCTGAACTGCTGTTGCTCAGTGTGCATGTGTGTGTGTGTGTGTGTGTGTGTGTGTGTGTGTGTTTTAGCACAAGAGAAACAGAACAGAGTATATGGAAGAGCAGAAGACACGTCCATTTGAACCAATGTTCTTTGTGCTCAAGAGCAGACCCTTCAGTAACCTGTGGGCAAAGAGAAGAAAGGATTTAGACATCAGTGATAAGCCAGAATGTGCATGTGCAGTCCATACGTTAGTGTTCTCTCCTTTGAGTCTTGAGAGAAAGACCCTAGGACTTTTCTCTGAAATTTTCCGAGCACAAGACTCCTCCTGAAGATACCTATGCACTCGATGCATATAATTTCAACTTTAGTCAGGGGCTTTCCAGGAAAAATCTGAAACCTTGCATAGACCCAGCCTACACCAGATGGAATTAGGAGTTCTGAAGAGCTCATCGGACCCAAAGACTGACCCCCTCATACAGCCTGTGCTGAGGGTATCAGGGTAGTTCACAGTTGACTTGTTGACCATCACTGCTGTAGCCCGAGACATGAGACTGCAGTTCCCCTAGTGGTCTCCAGGGGGTGATGTTAGCACACACACTCAACAATCAGAAAATTGTTTTCCTAAGTTTTGTTTCCTAGTTTCCTAGGAGACTTCTTTTCACCCTTGTCTCCACTGATCAAGAGCTTTCTCACTAGACACCGTTCAGACCTACAGGCTGCTTCCTTTTTTTGTGAGAACAACTTTCTATATGGGAAATCCTAAGATCTCCTTTCTCCTGGCATCTCACATAGGGAAAGACTGGATTACTGCCAGGGAATCACGTAGGCAAAAGTGCAAAGACAACCCAGGAAGATCAGAGAGGACTTGGGATCACCCAACACACAGCTCAGTCTGTACATAATACTGAAGGTTGCCCGTAAGTCCTCCATAGAAAGAGGGAACCCACAGTCCTTTCTAGGACATACAAGTCACCTCTGTCCCCAACACTGAGTACATGATCCTCCTCACACAATGGCTCCTGGGCCACTCTCCTGGATCAAGAATTTGATTGGTGACATTAGTGATACAGGATTGATCTTAATCCTTAGTCATCACTCAGCTGCTCCCTTTCCATCCCTCAGAGGCTGTCTCCTTCCTGCTGGGAGTAAAATCCACCTTCTCAGACCTGAGGATGTGGGCAGCCTGGAAGCTCTACTGGGTCTCTGTGTTACAAGGACACCTAGACAGGACTATGCTCCTCTTTGGTGCTACAGATAGGGCAGAATAACATTTCCCATAGCTTCCCTTAGAAGCACCCACAATCCCCCCTTAGGTCTTCATTGTAAACATAAACCTTACATATAAGATCAGAATCAGGTCTGGTTGGTATTCAGCTAACTACACAGCCTGAACCTTATAACATTGGCCAATCTTACCACATGTTTAATGATGTCTGACATGGGGCACAGGGCTCCAATGGCAAGATGATGTCCTAAAAAAGTGTTAAGTGTATGAGGTACAGGTGAGCTTCAAACAAAGTATTTGTCTTGGCCTGTTTTCTGCAGGAGTAAACCATATAGATATATTTCCTTATACTCAGAAGGCTGTTTTCTTTCTTTAAGCTATTTTATGTATATATTATTTTGGCTACATGTTTATCTGTGCACTATTAGTATGCTCATGGCCCACATGAGCCCGAACAGGGATTGCATCCCCGTGGAACTTGATTTACCAATGGTTGAGCTGCTGTATGTGTTTTGGGAACCAAACTTGGATCTTCTATAGGAGAATTCAGTGCTCTAAACCCCTGGGATATCTCAGGTGAACGTTTTCAGAGGCATATTTGGCTGGTAGAAGCTAGAGAGCAAGAACTTTCTGGAACTCTGGCTGGAAGGGACAGGTGTATTTCACAGATCTGGGTTAGGAATATAAAATGCTAACTTCATCCATATGAGAAAATTGTTACTAATACCAAAGATCTAAGGCCAATCCCTGGGAGGATTATTTATCTAAAGAGTACAATGATGTACGATGAAAGACAGATCTTAAGTTTTTTGAAATATTGATTTTTCCGAGCAGAGAGAGGCCTGTGTTAGATGCAGGATCTATTGGAAGAGACAAAGCAAAGAGCGGTCCTTCACCTTCCAGGAGGAGTGACAGTAACACACGAGGAGACACATCATCTCCTGACCGGAACATGGGCTGGGGAGTCCTGGAATTCTGCAGAAATTCTCCAGAGGCAGGTGGCTTGGTTCTAGAGTCAACCTAACTGTCCATTTGTTTTCGCATCCTGGACGGTATGTCCCCTCAAGCTACAGATGACTAAGATCAAAATCGCTGAAAAACAGCTCTTCCCTGATCCACAGATACCAGAGAAAGCATCCAGGGTGGAGACACCGGACACCTGGCTGCAGGGAGATAGTTTGTGCTTCATTTCTGCCAAACACGTACTCTGAACCTCACATGACCACTGTATTTGCTGTGCCTCATTTTCCCAGTGACACCACACATCAAAAATGAATGCTTCAATGTCTATAAAGTAGCCTGAACTATGGTCAAAAACCTGTCACCAGGCCAGGACAGCTGTCCAGATCAGCAGCTTGTTACTTCTTGACTGCAGAGGAGAATTTGCTACACTTAGCTGATTTGGAGTCCTTGGGAAATATCCACTTTCCATTCCTCTCATTGGGGCCCCGACAATCCTGTGAAGTGTCACGATCCCATCAGAACAGTTAACTAAAGGCCTCATTACCTGTAGCTATTCTCTCCATGATAAGATTCAAAAGGACATTGCCAGGCGACCCAGCCTATCTGTGGCTCTCTCGATAGTGCAATGGCACCTGATGGCATTCCCAAGCAGCAAAGACTCATTGGCATACATTGTCACTCCGGCACTGTGTGCAGGACCCAGCATAATTTGATTCATTGCTATGACAAACTGTGCCAGTTGATGACGGTTAGCCAGAGTTACTACTTGGTACCAGGAAAAGGCTTGAGGTTCTCTGGTAGATTCAGAACAAACAGACGTTTTGCCATTCGTCTGCATTGTGAAATAAGGATTTCATAGTGAGCTGAGCAGTGTGAGGAGGGTATAAAAGGCTGAAAGTGAGGCTAACCCTTTGAGAGAGGCTGTAGTAAGAGGTTTCTGGCCCGGACTTTCGGGCCTAGCCTCAAGGTTTAGGACCCAGACCCGCAGACTCTCAGTCCCACAGAGACACACAGATGCTCTCAATAGTTTTTGGCTGATCAGCCTCAGGCCCAGGCATATAACTTGCTAACTCTCTACCCTTCATCTAACCCATCTCTCTTATCTTGTTCAGCCATGTGGCTCAGTACCTTTTCTTAGAGCAGCATGGTTGTCCTCTGCTTCTTCTGGCTTCTCTCTGGCGTTCTGCCGGCATTCTGCTCTCAAGAGTTTTTCTTAGTCTGGTAGCCCCGCCCACACTTCCTGCCTGCCTTTGGCCAATCAGCGCTTTTTATTAAACCAGTGGGTGGGACAATTATTTACCATGAAACAACACAATACCCCTACAAGAGGCTTAGTGGTTAAGGGCACTGACTGCTCTTTCAGAGGACGTGGGTTCAATTCCCAGCACCCACACGGCAGCTCACCACTGCCTGTATCTACCACTCTAGCAGATCCAACCGCTTCTTCAGAGCTCTGCATGTGGGTGTTACTCAGACACACGCACAGACAAAACCCACACATATAAATAAATCTTTAAACATTCTTCTCAAAAATTAATTAAAAGTGAGGCTAGAAGTGAAGAAAGAAAAACCTCAGACCATTTGAATATGAGGGAAAGTTTGGCCCTGCGTCCTAAGAGGTAGTGTTCATCCTTCAGTCTCTGTATGTGTCTAAGGGGATTCTGGTCCACCCCTGACTTCATCTTCTATATGCCAATTTGCCTTCTGGACCGTGACAACTTGGGCTCTGAGGAGACAAAATTTAGCTTCTTTTGTGGGAAGGTCAAGATACTGGAAAGGCTCAAACACCTGAGGATGAACAAGTGAATGAATTGATGAATGAAATGATGAATGAAATGATGAATGAAATGATGAATGAAATGATCAATGAAATGATGAATGAATGAGTATAGTAGAGCATGACTTTTGAGGGAGTCTCATGTTGGTAGATAACAAAACAGGCTAATGCCAGTCTTTTTATGTACGTGTGTGTGAGAACAGACATCTATGTATGTTTACACATGATCCATCAGTGGGTGGGGAAATGATGCTGCACACATATGAAGGTTAAAAGACATGAGGAAGTCAACTCTCTCTCTCTACCATGTAGGACCTAGGAATTGACAAGTGCCTTTAGCCACTGAGCCACCTCCGGAACCCACCCTTGTCTGAATTCTATGTGGACAGTCATCCTGTCATAGTTGGGGACATCAGTATTCAGGATATAACGGGCAATAGTGATAACTTGGGGTAGGCTCTCCCCATCTCCTTCCATGTCCTGTTCACTGAGAACTCCCTGCTGAGGAGCCTCTGTCTTCCTCTACCCCACCTGCACCAACACAAGCACATACACCGATTCCCTTCTCAAGCTCTTTTTTTAGAAGATTCCAGCCACTGTCTGAGCTTTCTGCTCCTGTCAAGTGAAGGTCTCTGCACCTCTGCAGGGACGTAGGTCTGCACCTTTGGGCCAGGTTCGCACAGCCTTTGTCAGAACACATCTTTTGCAGTTCACTCTAGGACAAAGAGTGTAGGAGCTGTGTGTGCTGTGGTTTGAATATGATGATCAGTTTACAATACCCGGATCTTCAAGCTCCTTGCCACGCATACTATGATGGACTAAACACATGCTGTGAAACTTCCCTTGGACCCATAAGATTATAGAAGATCAGACCATTACTTTGTGCTGGGAATCCAGAAAAGACTGCTTAATACTGCTGCCACAGAAGAGGCTTCTTGGCTTTTCTCCACAATCAGTTGCAAGGCAACTAATTTTTTTTTGTTCTCTCCCTCTCCCAGCTCTCTCTTATTTCCACTTTTCTTCAAATGTTTTAACTTTTTATCCTTTGTTCCATGCGTCTTGACCACATTCACTTGCCCATCCCTTCTCATCACACTCTACCCTTGCAACGTCCCTCCTAACATAAAACACAATCAAATTTAAGAGAAAACAAAAAAGGTTAAAGAAAAAGAAAAGAAGGAAAAATCTCATCATGGAAGCTGTAGTGTAGCAGTGAGTCACACAGTATATCCTCCCCTTCCGTGTATCTTTACTAATAAGTGTTTATTGCAAAGAGTCATTGGTCTGGGTTATACACTCTGGTTTTCGCTACACCGTAGATACTGGGAGCTCCTTGGAGCTCCTTTTGGATATCTTTGTTGTTGACTCGTGTCTTGGAGAGTCTACAGTTCTGAACATACAGGATCTGTTTCTTCACATGCTCAAGGAGATCAAAAATGGGGTGGATGCTGGGATGGGCCAACACATAACCCTGATTCTGGGGCTGGGTAGTCGCAGGATTTGGACAGATAGCTAGCTCTTCCCTATCATCACCACCAGTGTGAGCTCTCTGGCATTGACCTGTCTAGTTGACCCTATCCAGCAATGAGAAAGGGGTGGGGCCATCTTTCTTTCATGACCGCAGGGTAGGCTCTGCCACATATCTACACCATCAGGACCAGCTCTACTACCAGCCTTGGGGAGGTTCATGGGTCCCTTTCACAGGAGCTGCAGCCGGTAAGATGCAGGGACAGGTTCTGATTTTATGAACTCAGGCTTGATTTTCCACTCACCACAGGCACCAATGTGGGGCAACTCTCCCTAGAACCTGACACCCAGTGTCAGTTGTGGGGCAGGGCAAAATCTCCCAATTTTATGTCCTCCAGGCCAGCTCATCTACACCCTCATCATAAGGGTCAGATCTACTGTGATTCACAGATGAAGTTCAGGGCCAGCTTTCCTGAGTGCTGAGGCTGGTAGAGATGAGGTTCAATTCCCTCACTTGTCACAGGTGGCAGAGGTGAGGAGGAGACATCTTTCCCTGGTTCTCGTCACCACACTGCAGAGGATGGGGGTGATATCAGCTAACGTACGTTCACCCTCTAAATACCAGCTCTCTCACAACCCGGCCTACAGGGTCAGCTCTATTAAATTATTTTTAAAAGAGTTTTCTGCATGCTCATTTTATTAACATCATCCCCTCTATTAACTCTTCTCATGCCTTCTATTCCATGTACCCAAAAGATGCTCAACCACACAACCAGGAAATTTGGTCAACGATGTTCATAGTAGCATTATTCACAATAGACAGAACGTAGAAACAATCTAGACGCCTCTCATCAAAGAATGGATAAAGAGAATATGGTACGTATGGACAATGAAGTATTACTCAGATGTAAAAAACAATGACATCATAAAATTTGCAGGCGAATGGAAGAAACTAGGAAATACCATCCTGTGTGAGGTAACCCAGATCCAGAAAGACAAACACGGTATGTGAATAGTAGGTGCAAAGGAAAAGGGTAACGAGGCTACAAGTCACAAGCCCAGAAAAGATAGGTGAATAGAGGGACTCTAAGAAGAACACGCATGCCTTTCCCCTGGAAGAGTAAGGGTTAAGGTCTCCTGGGTAAATTTGGAGGGGGAGTAAAGGGGAGGAGATGGGAGGTGGGAATATGAGGGTGCAGGGATTGTGGGAGGGATGGAGAGGGAGAGCAATGGGAGAGATTTATCTTGGGAGAACGAACCATTTTGGGGTTAGGGAGAAACCTGGTGCTAAGGAAATCCACAGGAGTTCACAATGATGTTCTCAGCTAAGACTCCTAGCAATGCTGGAGAGGGTGTCTGAACTAATCTTCCCCTGTTCCCAGACTGGTGACCACCCTAATCGTCATTATAGAATCTACTTCCAGTGACTAACGGAAGTCAGTGCAGAGACACACAACCGAGCACTTGGCCAACCAAGCTCCTAGAGTTCAGGTGAAGAGAGGGGGGAGGGGTTATAGGAGCAAGGGCGGGGGGAGGTCAAGAACATGGTGGAATAAAACACAGGGACAGCTGACCGAGCTAGTGGGGCTCTGGACTGACAGCTAGGGACCCTGCTAGGCCCTCTGGATGTGGGTGATAGTTAGGTGGCTTGATCTGTTTGTGGGTCTCTTGACAGTGTAACCAGGGCTTATCCCAGGTACATAAACTGGCTTTTTAAAGCCCGGCCCATATGGAGGGTTGCCTTACCCAGCCTTGATGCAGTTAGGAGGGGATTGGCCCTGCCTCAACTTGGTATGCCAGCCTGTGTTGACTACCCAACCCCCTATGAGGAATGGATGGGGGTGCAATGTGAAGAGGTTTGGTGAGCGGGAGAAGGTAAGGGGGGCAGTGGTTAGCATATAAAACAAAGATTTAAACAAAAAAATAAAAAAATTAAAAAAAATAATTTTTGCATGCTTATTTTATTAACGTTATTCCCTCACTAGCTCCTCCCGTGTCTTTCAATTCCCTCTTAATTTCACAACTTCTTTAAATTCTATTATATATATGCCTGTATATAAACTAATAAATGTGCAAATACCATCTACTGAACCCATCTTGTGTTGCTTATCTGTCTGTTTATATATGACCATGAGATTAGATGACATACTGGGGGCTCACTAATAGAGAATAGTGATTCTCTCTCATAAAACACTCATTAATTGCCTGTAGCATTTTATTTGTGGGTGGATCCCTGTGAGATTTCCCCATCCAGGATGCCATGTCATTGCAGGTCTGTTAAGGAGACCACATGGTTGATATTTCTTGGATGCAGCTTCCCTGTCTTATTCAGAAGACACAATCTCACATGAGATGTCATGGTCCTCTGGTTCTTAAATTTTTCTACTTCCTCTTCTGAGATGTGCCCCAAGTCCCAAATAGAGGGGTTGTGTTATAGACTGATCAATAAGGCTGGACACTGTAGCCTTCCATTGCTCTCTGTGTTTGGATAAGTTTTGAATTTCAATATTGACCCCCATTACTTCAAAAAGAAGCTTCTTGGCGATGGTGAAAGAAACACTTGACTTTGGGTGTCTCTTCCACAGTGTCATTACATTCTGAGTATTATTTCCAGGTGTTAATGCTGCTGTGATCTTTCCCTTCGCTGGAGTTGAGGCTTGTAATTAGTATAACACTGTTGTGCAGACAACAGAGAAGAGATTGCCCCGCATAGGACCTCTGAACTTGCAAGGACCTTTTTTTTTGCATGGGTGTTGATCATTAACCTCCCTGACAACCAACATTAGAAGAAAATAAGATAAATCACAATCAGAAGCAAGAAGATCTTAGGGCTCAGAAATAGTGGGGTCTCCTGTGTGCAGGGTGGGACGAAGAGGATATTTCATGCGTAAACAAAACTACAGAGCTTGATGGTAGATAGACGAAAAACTACCCCATAGGATGAAGTGCCATGCCCCTCCAGATGCACTGAACTCCTTTGCTCAACATGAGCTAGAGCCCTCCAAGGCTTTGCTGTCTAAGTCAATACTATAGAAAGTTAATGATGAGAGTTTCATTGTACTTTCTCAGAGCATTTCCTAAGCACTTGAAATATGAACAGGTCTGGCTTTATGCTCAGTGATCCAGTTGGACCACATCATGATCCATGCTGCTCAGATGTTTCCTGATGACTGACATGGGCCACTTGTTCCTAAGGATAAATCATGAATCTAGGAATGATCTATAAATGTGAAGGGACAGGGCAGCGTTTGCAACAGAGTGACTGTTGTCCTTGGGTGTTAACACCCTTTCTCTCGCACCTGTGGGCTATGTAGACAGCTGTCTTGATGTTCAGGTGGATACTGATTATATGACCTATAGAAACATTGTTCCCCCATTGTATCTGTCAAAGTTCCCATGGGTTAAAATAATAATACAAATAAACAATAACAGTAGGGAAAAATCAATGAATCAAAAGATTACTCATCAAAAAGATTATTCCTCAAATTTTTAAATAGTATTGGCAGTCTTAAACTAAATTAGCTTTGTTTTTCAAAGATTAACATTACTGGCAGTGTGCATACATTTATCCCAGAATTAGATGCTTGAATCTCAATGCTTGACGAACCTGAGTGATAACTGACAATTACCACACAAGCTTTATGTTTTGATAAAGAAATGTCCTCACTCTGCTGTAAGATGAGGGGAGAGGTCACTCATCCATCACAGTCAGCCTGACTGGGAAACTGATCTTTGAACTGACTAGGTTGGAGACTTCCTACTTATACTCCCCGGCATTCTCCCTCCTGTCAGGATATATGCTGAGTCCACACTTTGTTGGGGACGCCGCCATTCTCTCTGTGAGCTGCAGACTCTGGTTATTGAAGATCCAATGTATGGAGATTCCAGTGTCGTCTGAGAGGCAGCAAAGCTCACAGAGCTCTGTACTGTAACTGTGGTGTCAGCAACTTGCATAAAGGGCTCCATCACAGGTTCTGCAAAGAAGCAGGAGTAGATAAAATGACCACAGTCCTTCACAGATCTCAACCAGCCCCTAAATAGTTCACACTTAATAAAGCCTCCCAGGGTAGATAAGTTTGAACTGTGACTATTTCTTGTGCATTGCACCTGCCACCTAGGGATGGTGTGACCCGGATGAAGACATTGCTGTGTCTTGGTTTCCTTATAAAAGTACACACAGTTCATGATCATTGCCATGCCTATGAGTTAAGGTTAGATATGAGCAATGGCCTGAACTTGGAACTGGAGAGCTGCTCATGGCAGCGGCATCTTTTGCTCTTTGCCTGGAGAGGTAATTCCCTTCAGCTGGACAGGGAGTGTGGTGATATATTGTATATTTAATAAAATCAGCCTGGAATATCAGAGAACAGAACCACCCACAGTCAAGCCATGAAGGTCAGAGAGTGGTGACCTACACCTTTAATCCCATCACTCAGGAGACAGAGATCTTTCTGTGTTTCTGTGAGTTCAAAGCCTAACAACCAAACAGTTGTAGCTCACACCTTTAATCCTAACTCTAGGAATATGATTCGGAGTCGAACCTGGAAGTGAAACAACTGGGTGAAGAAGATACTTAAGGTAGTCATAAGGCAGACATTGAGGTGTTCTGTAGAAGCAATGAGCCAGGGTGAGGACTTTTGAAAATAGCTTTTACCCTGAGAAATAGGCTGGGTGAGAGGAAACTGTGGTCTGCTTTCTCTCTTTGGTATTACAGCTTACCCCAATATCTGGCTCTGAGTTTTCATTAAATACCAACTTGTTTCAAGAGTGCTTCCAAGAGAACTGTCCTTTCTGCCACTTCCCTTGGGAACCTGACATTCCTGTGAAGTCTCCTAAGCCCGTCAGAAGAGTTGGTACATGTCTTGGCACCTGTCCACTGAGACTCAGGAGAAGATGATGCTCAGATGACCTCCCTAACTGCCGCTGTCACGGCATTCTACACTCTTGGATAGTCAGTGAAGCCTGTTACCTGTCAGCTCTAACATGAAGTCAAACTCTAGCCTTTATGCTCTCTGGAGTAAACTAAAGTTGAATCTACATCAGAAGTCTGGAGCCAGGGCTTCCTCATGCTTGCTTCATTGATGCAATACTGAGCTGGACAGTGGTGGGCAGGTGCCTACAGGCTAAAAGAGGGGGGGTAGAGGGGAGAGATAAATTCATGGTAAAAAGCTGGAACCCTGTATCCTGAGAAGCACAGGTTCATCTCTCAGTGAGGAGGGTGGCAGTGTCTGCCCAACTCAGAGGAAATAAGAAAATGACCCCCATACCTCGGGGCATCTGAATGTGTCACATCCGCTGTGTAGAGATCTCTTTCCAGGTGTCTCCCTGCTCAGTGCCCTCATGCCTGTTCACACACAGAATATGTGTGTGATGGAGATACCTTCTCTCACTTCTTCCACAGGCCCTGACCTTTCACATTTTCACCTCTTCGATTCTTCCCTCTCTGGATGCAATTGACCCCTGACTTCCATTAGATATGGGTTTCCTAGTCTGGATACCAGTCTAGTAGGGCAAGGGACTTGTTAGGAAAAACTAATTTGTTCTTTCTAGAAGGTCCACAGCCTGAAAAGGCTCAGATATATGCGGGTGGATGAAGGAATGGATATTCTATTGCCTTGAATATCCATGTGTTTATGAAAATCTCCTATCTGGAGCTACAGACACTAGCTAAATCTCTAGCTTACACAAACATTCATGTGTGTGGAGTGGGTGTGGATGGTTATGGGCGTGGGTGTTGTTTTGTGCAGATGTATGCCGTCTTATGTGCATAGGTAGGTACATGTCACAGGACCTAGATGGAAGTCAGAGGACAAATTGAGGGATTTCTTTTTTAACCCTTCCACCTTAGAAGATTACCTTAAGTCTCTGACTCTCAGGCAGTGTTCTCCTCTCTGACCTTCCTGGGTTGTCTTTGCACTTTTGCCTAGGTGATTCCCTGTCTTTCCCCATGTGAGATGCCAGCAGAGAGGGACCTTAGGGTTCCACATGTAGAAAGGTGTTCTCAGAAAAAAAGGAAGCAGCCAGTAGGTCTGAACAGAGTCTAGGGAGGAAGCTCTGAATTAGTAGAGTCAGGGGTGAAATAGTCTTCTAAGCTCAGTAAAACAATTTTCAGATTGTTCTTTTGTATGTTCATTTTATTATTATTATTAATATTATTATTATTATAAAAAGTCTTTTTTTAAATCCATATATCCCCCTGCCCCTCCTCCCATCCCTCCTCCCAATTGTTCCCAGTTAGCCTTCAGCCTCCCCTCCCCTGTCCCCTCTTCAGGTTCCTCATGTGGTGGTGTGGTATGTTCTTGTCTAAATTTCTATGTGTGCCCGAGTATTTTTCTTAGTTTCATTCATAAGTCTTTCTAAGGCTCTATCTTATCAATCCACTTTGGATATTTCACACAGTGGTCAAGCCACTTTTCTTATTTGGCACAAATAAACCACTATGGCTATTAAGGATAAAATGTAAATTACCAGACCGACAATATTTCTAATAGGTATTATTATGTCAACCTCAGTTAAGTAATTTATATTTTCAGTTATTTCTATTTTCAAAGCATCTAATGTAGCACTATGCAAGGTTCTGATGCTCTGTATTATGACATTTCTCATCCTTAATGTGAAATAGTTTTTCCTTTTAATAGTACTTAATGTTCTCATTGGGAACTTCCCACGTGTCTTACCACATTGGATGGCTCCTTTGTTTGTCCACAACTGGCATGATTTCTCTGTGTGGTCATGTCAAGCGCTGGAGCATTAAGTGTTTTCAACAAAATCTCAAGCATTTGATTTTTACAAACAAAACATGGAAAGTTTTAGCATTCCCTGGCACATTAAGAGCAGAATATTCTCACCTTCACCGGCATTATGCTGACATATTCAAGGCTAGGACACAACAGATGTCAGGCTTGGGATGAGCTGTTCTTCTCTGAGGGCATGGGGATGCTTATCAGCCTTGTTGCTCAAGGTGTTTCTTAGGGAAGAAACAAAAGGAAAGTTGGGAGGGATGTGGGGCAGCACCGAGAGTGTAAGGGACAGAGCAGTGCCTTGGACACAGACCCAACAATCCACAGCACATTGGATCCTGGGAAGAGTTCTTACCCGGGAGAACATTCAGCTCAGAAGGAGGAAGGACAGCAGAGACGGAGTGTCTTGCTGGAGCTGAAGTGCTTCGGCTCCCTGGGAGTGCTGCACAGTGAGACCGAGAGATGGAGGTGTCTTCTATGATTCCCTGCAAGAGATGCACCCCCTGGCAGGTGCTCTTGCTCACAGGTAAGGGTACCCACTCCCTGACTGTGTGGGGAAGAGGAACTCAGAGGCAGGATGGAGTGTCCTAAAGAGGGCAGGATCTTGAGAGGAGACTTGGGATTTCTGTTTGCTGTCATGCGGCAGAAGGTACAGTGAGAGACAGAGGTTCAGCATCCTGAAGCTGTCAGCCTACAGAAGCCTCAAACATTTCCTATTTGAAATTAGTCACACGAATGCCATGTTAGCCTGTTGTCCCCAATTATGACAGGGTGACTCCAAATCTCGTTAAGTGTAGACCAGTAAGATGGCTCAGTTTGTAGAGACCCGAGACTCTAAATTTAATCCTCAGCTCCCACAGGGTAGATGGGGAGAACGGATTCCTGAAGGTTTTTCTTTGCCCTCAGAACAAATGCTGTGGCATGAACCTGCACATGGGCCTTCAGAAATAAATACATATAGTACACAAGTAAACACAAAACATTAAATCTCACTGGGAGGTGGTGATGCATGCCTTAAGAAGCAACACACAGGAGGCAGAGGCAGGAAGACCAAGTGAGTTCAAGGCCTGCCTGGTCTACAAAGTGAGTTCCAAGACAGCCAGGACGGTTACACAGAGAAACATGTCTTGAAACTAGCCTCCCCCAAAAAGTTAAATCTCATCTGAGTACAATTATTATTATGTGTTCCAAAGCTTGGGCCTACTTGGATAAACCCACAGAGACACTCTTTCTTTTTCTTGTTCATTTTCTATTCTTTCTTTATCGGTGTTTTTGAATCTTTTCTAGGAACTGGATTTTCCCAAAAGGCCACACTAATCCCTGTATTCACAAAGCCCCAGTTCTAGCAGACTGTACATCATTATATCTTGGGGATATCAGGAGCTGACTGATAATACAAGGAAAACAGAAATAAAGTAAAAAAAAAAAACCCTGAGAATCCTCTAGAGGAGTTAAAAGTGGCTTCCTCACATCAAATACTCTTTATGTGAGGAAGGAGACGGGAACATTGGAGGAGGAGGAGGCAGACAGACAAAAGAGAAAGTTATTTCATAATGAGGGAAAAACACAGTTGGAGGCTCTAAGGAAATTGAGGACATGCTGCTTACCTCCACCAAGGAGACGGGCACACCACTGTTCAGACACCTAAGCTGAGACATGATCACACCCGCTCACTATGGTTGCATTTTCTCTCATCTCTTACAGTTTCCCTTTTGACCTGTTGGCACCTTCCCGCCACTGCTGAAGTCACCATTGAGTTAGTGCCAGCCCACGTGCTCGAAGGCGACAATGTCCTTCTAAAAGTCCACAATCTGCCAGAGAATCTTCTAGCCTTTGCTTGGTACAGAAGTGCAACAAATATGAAACGTGGAATTGCACTTTATGGATTTCATAAGGATTTAAGAGTTCCGGGACTTGAATACAGAGGTAGAGAGACCGTGTACAAGGATGGATCCCTGCTGCTCCAGCGCGTCACCTGCAAGGCCACAGGATTCTACACCTTACGAACCATAAATAAAAGTATAGAAATTGAATCAACAACATCCATATACCTCTATGTGCACAGTAAGTAATTTATTTTTAAAATCTGGGCACTGGGTGGGGTTTATTCTACTGGACACATAGAATTATCAGGCCTAGTCTGTGCCTACCTTTTCTCCCCATCGAGTCCTTATGTTGGGGTTTGAGCATTTAGTGCAGGACACACGTGGTGGAGAATAATAGCAGTAGATCGTAGTCCTTCATTTGACCTCACCTTGCAGACAGGTGAACAGACAGGTGAACGCATGGTGACTCAGGTTAAAATATAAGCCTTTGTCTATATTCTTATGGTTCTTACCAGAAGGTTCTTATCCTTGAAAAAGACCCCAAGTGATGAATGTAGGGCTTCTGAGAAAATATGGGATCCTCTAAGGGAGATGAGAGATATCTAGAGCCCTGTCTCCAGTCCTGTGTCCCAGACTCAATTTCTGATGACCCTGAGAAACATTTTGCAAAAGTTCGGTTTTGACTTCATGATGAAACAGTGCTTTTTAGTAGCCAAAATCTTGTGCTGTCTGGAACCAGCCAGTGCATTGTCATGAAAGTCACAGTTAGGCTATATCTCCTGGACATCATCTCCAGAGACTTAGGAGGAAGAGCATACATAGCTGAATAGTCTTGGCAGGCTTATGAGAGACTTTACAGAAAGGTCACTGTCTACAAGGAGAAGTATTGAGGACACAGGTCCTTCTGACAAGTTCTTGTCCTCTGTGGTGTGGTCAAGCTCAGGAAATTCTCTCCTGCAGAGAAATAGGCTCTGTTAATCTGACTGCTCCCAGATGTGAACTGCAGTTCCTCCAGTGTTCACTAGGGGGAGCATCAGGACACACTCAACACTAAGAAAAGTATTTGAAGCAGGAACTTGTATCTTGGCTTCCACCACTGTCCCTACATGCCTGGAGGTCACTGACACAGCCTTCTCCAAACTACTGGCCGCTTCTTGAATCTGCGACACTGCCGGCTGTTCAAGTTCACTCCCCCCTCTTTATGTATTTTCTTTGGGAAAGATAGGATAGCCAAGGGGAATCACCTAGGTAGAGGTCCAAGGCATTTATAAATGCCAGGGAGCACATGGGCAGACCCATTCATCACACAGTTTAGTAAACAGAAATGTGAGCATCATCATGAAATTGTACATGATGTGATGGAGCCCAGTGACTCAGGTCACATCCCCACACACGCTCAGGATGGGAGACTCTCCACACATCTGTTTCTGAGCCTTTGTTCTGGGTCAGATACTTTGCTGGATTTTTATGGAATAGATTTGTAACAAAAGCTGTTGGGGACCAGCTCCAGCAAAGCTTTCTCTCAGGGTCCAAGAAATACTAGCTGGAATGTCTATTGGAGACTCAGTGAATGGACTCACACTATTCTCTTCAGGTCATTCTCTTTATTGATATGACATCTGTAACAATGAAGGCGTAGGCGTATATACTCATGCAGGATTCTTTGGCAGCAATTCTCTGGCAAGACAATGTGGGACTTGAACTCCTCGGGTCACAGAGAGGCTCACACACATAAGTTTTCATTTACAACACAAGGCGAGAACGGCTAGTAAGTTTTTCTGGTGGGGGTCAACTAAAGATTAAACCAGCAAGCAATCTAAACGGGGGAAATGGTGTGCTCCAACGTCATTCTTAAATGTGGCTGGGCATAAGGTTAAAAGCATATCGATCAACAAAAAACGAAAAAGTAAAATCTCTGCGCTGTTTCCATCAGGTCCTTCTTGCCGCTCCTTTTACAGTGGGCGGGGCAAGTGTCCTCAGTTGCCCGGGTGACCTGGGTAAGCAGTGTGTGCGGAAAGTGTGCGGCTTTGCTCTGCTGTAGCACTTTGATAGGAAGGTGTTCAAGGTGATCTTTAGATCTAAATATTTACGTCTAAACCGGGAGACAGAGAGGATAAAGCTCCATTTGCATAAGAAATGGGACCTGTCACCTTCTATCCACTGCCAGATGTGGTGCAGCTCTCCAGAGCAGTTATTTTTCACCTCCGACTAGGAATTGGCTGATTATCTTTATTCTAAATCACAAACAATAAACTGTAGTAGGTTTAGGCACTTTTGAGCAACACCTGGGCGTGGCTTTGAGGTTTTTAAGGACCCCTCTGAGGGCGTGGCCAGCCCCCTTTGAGGTTGGGTTGCAGGCCTGCCTTAAGTTTGTTCCCGCGTTCTCAGAAGGAAGATTGCCACCGGACAGTTCAACTCTCCAGAGCCAGCCTGGTCTTCAAAGCAAGTTCCAGGACAGCCAGGACTCTTACACAGAAAACTCTGTCTCAAAAAAACAAAGACTGGAAGAGATGGCTCTGTCCTCTGATATTCCAGACTGTTTTTTATTAAATTTGAAACATATCCCCACATCTGTCCATTGTCTGATGATCTGAGAATCAAAGACCACAAGCTGTTACCTGACCTCCATCTCAGTACTATATCCCGAGCCAACCCGTATACCCCAAGACACAGCCTTGCATACAAACTCATACACAAATAAAATAAGTAAAATCAGATAAAATCAAATTAAGGCATTCATCATTGTAATCTCAAACCTATGAATTTCTTAAATAAATCGATGGGCATACAGGGTCTAGGGACATCATTCATTCATTCATTTCCCACAGGTATCTAGTTTTTTT
Organism: Phyllotis vaccarum; assembly: GCA_033318265.1. Classification (NCBI taxonomy): domain Eukaryota; kingdom Metazoa; phylum Chordata; class Mammalia; order Rodentia; family Cricetidae; genus Phyllotis; species Phyllotis vaccarum. The sequence continues at coordinate 14,275,270 of JARWLC010000018.1, forward strand.
TTTTTTTCTAGGCAGACTTACTTTTAAAAAGGTAAGATGAATTCTGTTTCTCATAATTCCCTGGTCCTCGTTGACTGGAAGACAGAGCAGGAAAGAAAGCTAGACAATGAAGTCAGGTGTTTGGAACCACAAGAGGAACAGGACAACAAAAAAAGCCAGAGAGTGAAAGTACAGGGTGTGTAGGTGATGAGATCCAGGAGGTGTAGATATGGGGTGTGTAGGTGATGAGGTCTGGAGGGTGTAGATACAGGGTGTGTAGATGATGAGGTCTGGAGGGTATAGATATGGGGTGTTGCATGAATAAATGAGACTCAGGGATAGATCTCTGAAAAAGCTGGAGATATTAGAGAGAATAAACACCACAGTCAGATCTTACCCAGCTGTCTTCCAGCTTCCTCAGCTTGGCTTCCCTTTGCTTCCTCTATGCCTGCCTTAAGACTTAAATACTCTCTTGGTAAGTTAAGGCATGGCTCCACCACACCTGCTTGGGAGCCTGGAATTCCTTTTGTAATCTAAAATGACCTCGACTCAGTTGGGATTAAGGGCAAGGTCACTACTCCCAGGATACTCCCTGTGCTGGGATTAAAGGTGTGACTCACCACTCTCTGATTCTCCTAGACTGACTGTAGTTAGATCTCAGAACTTCTGGAGTTTTTATTAAATCCCCACATAGACTGTGGGTAGATTCCCTCTGGTATCTCCAAGACTTCTGAAGCTTTTAGTGAATCCCCACATTGGGGTATGTAGGTGATGAGGTCAGGGGGGTGTTTCCCCAACACCAGTCTATACTAAATGAGATGAGGGGTCTGAAGGCAGTGAGCCGGGGCCATGTTGACAGCTGAGGAGAGAGTATTATACAGAGGAAATGACATGTGCTGAGACTTGAAGTCAGTAGAGGTCATGTGCTGACCTCCACCAAGTAGGACAGGGAGACACTCACCCCCACACCTAGGCTGAGCAATGGACACATCTACTTAGTACACAGTGTCCTATTTTAGCCAAATACAAAGGTCCCGATATTGATGGATCGTTCTCTCTCATTCTTTCTAGCCTCCATTTTGACCTGTGGGAGCTCTCTCACCTCTGCCCAGACCACAGTTGAATTGGTGCCTCCCAGGGTCTCAGAAGGGGAAAGTGTGCTTCTACTTGTTCACAATCTCCCGGAGAATCTTCAAACTCTTTTCTGGTACAAAGGACTTACTGTGTTCAAGAACCATGAGGTTGCCCGGCACATAATAGGCAAGAATGCAAGTGCTCTAGGCCCTGCGTACAGTGGTAGAGAGACCCTGTATAGCAATGGATCCCTGCTGCTCCACAACATCACCACGAATGATGCCAGATTCTACACCTTACGAACTATGAGTACAAATCTGAAAACGGAGTTAACACACGTGCAACTCCAGGTGAAGAGTAAGTGATTCTCTGTGATCATTCTGTTCTGGGCGGGGCTTAGACACACAGGACTTTCATGCCTGGCCTGTGCTTATCTCCTCTCTGCTCTGTGTCCCCATGTTGGGGGTTGAGCACTTCGTGCAGGACACACATGGTGGAGACAAATGATCATAGACCAGACTCCATTGTTTGATTCCCCCCACCCCCACCCCGTATCAAGGATGACCTTGATAGAAAGAAACCAAGCCTAACATGTCAGCATCCTCTCAGTCTCCTGAGGCTCTAGCCACGTATGTGAGGAAACCACCTCACAGAGAGGTGAACACCACGAATCTCAGGCCCCTATCATTCACTACTCAACTACATGGGACCCTGGGAAGCATTTTGCCCAATCTGAAGTGTTACTTCCTTTCAGAGCTAATAGGGAACAATGGGTTGGCTTGCATATCCAACCGTGGCATTTAGTAGCTCTCTGAACACGAGATTTTCACAAATAGAAGTCCAGGAATTGATGCAGAGAGATTATGAGAGGGCTGCTTACTGGCTTGCTTCTCATGGCTCGCTCAACCTGCTTCTTATATTACACAGGGCCACTAGCCCAGGACTGGATGTGTTCTCACTGGGTTGGTTCTTCCTAGATCTATCATGAAGTAAAAAAAAATTACAGGTTTCACAACAGACCAATCTGTTGTTGGCATTTGCATTCAATACTCTCTTCATCAAATTGATTCTAGCCTGTTTCAGGTTGACATAAAGCCAGCCAGCCTAGTTCCTGAGCCTTTTTCAATACCTGCACCTGCTAAGAAGACCCTAGTGTTCCCGTCTTTTCCCAGTCAGTCCTGGGGGCTTCAGGGCAGAGCAGCAAGGACCTAGAAGGCGAAGTCAGAGGTTGACTGAAGCTACAAATGAAAATGAGAGAGAAAAAAAGGCAGAAAGTGAAGTTCCAGGGTCTGTAGAGAAAATCTCATACCTCAGTGTGTGCAGGGTCTGACTGAGGGCAGTGACGGGCAGCTATGTAGACATGCAGAGAAATGACACATTCAGGGTGTTAATGGAATAGAGGAGGTCATGCTGCTGATCTCCTCCTAAATGGCATATACCCACACCTACATCTCTAGGCTGAGCAATGAATCCATCTGCTCAGGACAGAGCTTGTCATCTTTCCATCCCATAGAATGCATTTTATTGATTTATTTTTTCTTTAAAAGATTTTTTTTTACACATGCCAACCACACCTTCCCTTCCCTCTTGTCCTCCCACACACCCCCAGTTCCTCTCCCCTGACTCCTCCAAGAGGATAAGGCCTCCCATGGGGAGTCGACAAAATCTGGCATATCAAGTTGAGGCAGGACCAAGCCTCCCTCAGACCCCCATATCAAAGCTGAGCAAGATATCGCTCTATAGGAAATGGGCTCCAAAACTCCAGTTCATGTATTAGATATAAATCCTAGTCCCACTGACAGAGGTCCCACAGACTGCCCAAGGCACACAGCCGTCACCCACATTCAGAGGGCCTTTTTTTGGTTCCTATGAAGGTTTGCCAGATGTTGGTCCAGATTCAGTGAGATTTCAGTAGCTCTGGTCATCTGTCTCTGTGGATTTTGCTATCATGATCCTGACCCCTTAGCCCATATAATAAATCTCTCCTCTCTCTTAAACTGGACTGGGAACTCAGCCCAGTGCTTAGCTGTGGATCTCTGCATCTACTTCCTTTAGCTGCTGGATGAAGGTTCTATAATGGAGATTAGAATGGTCATCAATTTGATTATGGAGAAGGCCAGTTCAGGCGTCCTCTCCACTATTGCTCAGAGGCTTAGCTGGGGCCACCCTTCTGGAATCCTGAGAATTTCCTTAGCACCAGGAATGCCTTTTCTCTCTTTTTCTTCCAGCCTCACTTTCTACTTGGGGCAATTCTCTCATGATTAAACCAGTGCCACAAAATGCTGTTGAAAGGAAAAGCGTTCTTCTCCAAGTTTATAATCTGCCAGAAGATCTGAGAGCCTTTTCTTGGTACAAAGGAGTATATAGCACCCAGAACCTTAAAATTGCAGATTATAGCAGAGCCACGAATGTTATCACCTGGGGGCCTGCCCATAGTGGAAGAGAGACACTGTACACCAATGGATCTCTGCTGCTCCAGGGCATCACTAAGAAAGATGCAGGATTCTACACACTGCAAACTTCAGACAGAGATTTCAAAATTGAAAAAGCATACTTGCAACTCCATGTGAACAGTAAGTGATTCTCTATGGTCTCAAACTGATGTGTTTGGCTTATCCTTCTTTAAATGCTGAACTGTCAGGACTGGGCTGTGCCTGCTCTCTCCCTTACTGCATTGTGTCCATGCACTTGGGTTTGTGACTTATTGCAGGATATACAAGGGGTAGACAAACTACAATAGGTCAGAACCCCTAACCTGTTTTTACCTGCAGAGATGAGGATCTGAGCTGGATAAACTCAGCCCCAGGATGTCTGTATCAATGCAGACACTTGGAGTTCTTACCATGCACATGATCATAGAAAGACTGTGGGAGATAGGCAATCTCTGGCTGTTGAAGCCATGGGATAATCACAGAGCACCAGGAAGTAGCCCTGGCTCCAAATCTCTGTCCCCGATTAGACTCTAGATGACACCGGGGAGCTTTTAGTCACTGTTTGGTTTTGGACTTCCTGTTTACTGAAGTGAAAACAAGGCTTTACTGACTGTCCAAGTCCTGTAGAGTGTGGAACCAGCTGTGTACTGACATGACAGCTGTAGTTGTGTAGGTTACCTGAGCATCTCTTCCTGAGTCTCTGTGGACATGTTCCAGGAGTTCTGTGACATGTGAAGGACTTCCGTCATTTCCTTTGATGGGTTTAGAAGACCTCACAGGAATGTCAGACCCCTAAGGGGAAGGACAGAGGTGATAGTTCTCCAGGCAGCTTCTTGTCCTCAGAGGTTTATTTTAAAGATTTATCTTCTGCAGACAAAGAGTAAAAGGTGCTGCTGATATGAGCAGCTCGCCCAGATCCCAAGGTCAGGCCACACCTAACCTTAAGTCACAGACATGGCAAAGGTCATGCAACCTGTGTCTTATTATAGGAAAACCGAGGCACAGAAAACTCAGGGTCTGAATCAGAGTCACACAGGCCTTAGGTAGCAGAACCAAAGCAGAAGAATTGACTGTTGCCACAGTTCAAACTTGCCTACTCTGGAGGCTTTATTAAGTGTGAACTATTGAGGGGCTGGTTGAGATCTCTGAAGGACTTATGTCATTTTGTCCACACCTGTTTCTTTGCAGAACCTATGATGGAGCCCTTTCTGCAAGTCACTGATTTCACAGTCAAAGAACAGAGCTCTGTGGTTTTCAGTTGCCTCTCAATCGATACTGAAATCTCCACCCGTTGGTTCTTCAATAACCAGAGTCTGCAGCTCACAGAGAGGATGATGTTGTCCCCAACAAAATGTGGACTCAGCATTGATCCTGTCAGGATGGAGGATGCTGGGTTATATAAGTGTGAGGTCTTCAACTCAGTCAGTTCAATAGACAGTATCTCAGTCAGGCTGACTGTGATAAAAAAGTGACCTGTCTTCTCATCCTACAACAGAGTGAGGGCAATACTTTATCAATGGGGTACAAGATGGAGAAATGGTATGTGTTAAAAAATTGTCAGGTACTACGCAGGTAGAGCTAGTTTGGCAACTCATGCCTATGGTCTTGGGATAAACATCTGCACAAGGACAGGTCTAGATTCCAAGTGAGATGTGGTTTTCAAAAGAAAATGAAGACATCAGTATGATAATCAATACTGAAAAGGGGTTAAGAGCTTAGGTTATGAGTCAAATCCATAGTCAACTCTCACAATCCACGCACATTAATTTCAGGAAGCTCTCAACTTCTATATTCACTGAGTCCCTCTTTAAATGGTACAGTGTTTGCATAGAGATTAATGTCCTCTCATATGCTCCAAGAGTTTCAGCAACACCAACACTGTCTAGACAACAGTCATCTGTTAAAAATGAAGAAAAGCGACAGAAGGGACTTTCCTGTTTCTCTGTGGATATAACTGTTTCTAAATAGTTTTAATTCACAGTTTGATGCACAAATGTAATATCCTTCACATAAAGGAACATTGTACTGTTTCATCCTGAGAGTTGTATTTACAATGTGATGATTTCATGCATGCTTTTTCCTGGATCTATCTATCTGTCTGCCTGCTGTCTGTCTGTCTGTCTACCTGTTTACCTACCTATCTATTTATCTGTCTATCTGTCTATAATTCGATTTATATGTGGGATTTCTTGCCTTAGCTATTTTGGAGCATACAGAATAGTGACATGATGCATATTTATATTGTCAAGTGATCATCACCATTATCCGTTTCCAAAGTTTCCCAAACCTATCATGCTCCCTCCAGACCTGTGTAACTCCATCTACTACTATCTTTATGTATGTGACAAACAGGACATTTAATAGTTTTTAGTCAGTATTAATTTTCCAGAAGTATAGATCAGGTGGGTGTGTTTGTTCACTGGTTTCAGAAATTTATATAGAATTTTTAAGATTTTCTGCATCTGGCCACCTCTCATTCCTTTGTCTTGCCTAATTGTTCTGTCTAGAACACCTAAGGGCATACTGAACACAAGTGGCCACAGCAACATCCTTGTGTTGATTCATGTCTTAGAGGGAAAGCCGTCAGTGCCACTGAATACTCAGTTGAAAGTATTTTTTCACATGCACCCCCCCCCCCTTCACCGGTTTGTCCTCTACCCCTAAATTTAGCTGCTTTCAACATTAACAACTGCTTACTTTGTCAAATGTCTTTATTGATTCAGGCATGTGTTACCATGAAATCAGTTTTGTGTCTCTTTATATTTCCATCTCAGGAGGTTCTAAGCTTCTAGGAATTTGTCTGCTTCATCTAGGTCATTCAATGTTTAGCACATATCCACAGAGTCCTGATGGAATTCTTAGTATTCTCGAATGAACAATAGGGCCTCATATTCTACATCTAGTACCAGTAATGTTAATCATTTTGTTAGTTTTTTTTTAAGACCAGGTTTTTCTGTGTTGTTCTGGCTGTTCTGGAACTTGATTTGTAGACCAGCTGGCCTTGAACTCAAGAGATCTGCCTCCCTTTGTCTCCCAAGTGCTGGGATTTATGATGTATATGAGCAGCACCTGACTAATATTATTCTTTAAAAAACAAATTAATAAATTAAAGTTTGTTAATACCCTTAATAACTTTGTTTTAATTTTTTAAAAAATTATATATTGTGTTTTGCCTGCACACCAGAAGAAGGCACTAGATCTCATTACACATGGTTTTGAACCATCACGGTGTTGGAAATTGAACACAGAAGCTCTGGAGGAGAAGCCAGCACTCTTAACCTCTGAGCCATCTCTCTAGCTCACAATTAGTAACTTTAAATAATAATCTTTTGATTCATTTATTTTCTCTGTTATAATTTATTTATATTATTATTCTAACTCATGGGAATATAGGCTTCGTTGGTGGAAGAAAGATTCTTTCTGGTTTTCTCTCTATCGTTTGTCTGGTTATTTTTTTCTAGTATAGTCCAGGATAACTTTCTTGGGAATGGTACAACCCACAGTGGACTGTGTCCTCACAAATCAATCACTAACAAGTGAATGCTCCATAGCTATATCTACAGACCAAGCTGATGGAGAAAATTTCTTGTGGTTCCTCAGGTGTCTCTAGCTTGTATGAGGCTATGCAAACTAACCAGTAAATCTGGGCCATCAGGTTATTTTTACCAAGTTCTTGCTTCTAGTTTCTATAGGTCATATAATCAGTATTCATCTGAACCTCAAGACAGCTCTGTACATGGTCCATGTGTGTGAGTGAAGGGGTGCTAACACCCAAGGACGAAGGTGGCTCTGTTGCAAAGTCTGCCTTGACTCTTCACATTCCTAATTCTTTCCTAGAGTGATGCTTCATCCTTAGGAAACCAGTGGTCTATGTCAGTCACCATGAAACATCTGAGCAGCACGGATCATGATGTAGTCCAGGTGGACCACTCAGCTGAAAGCCAGGCCTGCTCCTCATCTCTTGGGAGAAGTTTCTGTTTGCATGTCAAGTCAAGGACATGCTCTGAGGAAGGAAAATCTTTGTCGCGCGCACCCTCGCCCACAAGGATGACGCGACACCAGGCTCTTCTTTCAGTGGTTTATTCAGGACCTTGAAACTTCTTCTGCCTCTGCTACTGCCTCTCCCACTGCCTCTCCTACTGGGGAAAACCCACTCCCAGCTATATACCCTCTGGACTGCTAGTCACGGGGCGCCACGTGGGCCATGCCAATAGATCCAGGTGCACGGAAGCAAGCCACACCTGGAAGCAAGCCATGAGCTTAGCCTTAGCCAAACAACGAGTTGCTTATCTTAGAGAGCTCTCACCTCGGGAAGGTGAAAGGCAGAAGCCAGCACCATCTTTAAGGTGCAGCCACGTGGCTCTCTACAAATCTTTATCAATAACTTTCAATACACTCTCATTAATAACTTTGTGTAGCATTGCCTTAGATAGCAAAGGCTTTGAAGGCTTTAGCCCATGTTGAACAGAGGTGTTCAGTGCATCTGGAGGGACATATCACTTCATCTGACAAAGCAGTCTTTCATCTGCCTACCATCACGTTCTGTAATTTTTCACACAGATTAAAAATTTTGCTTGTTCTACACTGTACAGGAGGCCACACTCTCTCTGAGCTCTCAGAGTCTCTTGCATCTGATTGAAATTCACCTTATTTATTTTATTCTGATTTTAGTGGTCAGGGAGATTAGTGACAAACATGCCTGCAAATAGGCCCTTGAAAGGGTCAGAAGTTCATGCAGAGTAATCTCCTCTCTGCTGTCTGCACAGTACCGTTATACCTCACTGCAAACATTAACTCCAGCCCAGTGGAGGGCAAGATCATGGTAGAATTAACACCTGGACCTGAAACTCAGGTTGGAGAAATCCACAGGCAAGTGTCTCTTTTGCCATCACCAAGAAGCTTTTTTTCTCCAGTAATGAAGGCCACCATTGAAACCCAAAACTTGTATAAATGTAGAGAACAGTAAAACACTACAGCATGTCCAACCTTAATCTATGTATAACAGAACACATCTTAGAAGAGGAGATAGAAAAATTAAAAATTTAAGAGCCTGAGAACCGTGACATCTCATGTGAGAGTGTGTCTTTTTTAATATAGTAGGAAAGCTTTATTCAAAAAATGTCAATCAAATGGCCACCCAAACAGACCTGAAGTTGACATGGAATCATGGTTGACTAAATCTCATGGGATGCACCCACAGATGACCAGCTACAGGGTATTAGTGAGTGAGTGAGAGAGAGGGGGGGGGATCATGAATCATTCTTCTCCAGGAATGATCCACAATATAAGACCTAAGAGCAAGATGTCAAACATAATCAGATGTACAGATAAGCAACTCTAAATGGGCTCATCAGTTGGCATTTACGTATTTATTAACTTATGTACAAATATATGTAATTGTATTAATTAAATAAGTTATAAAGTTGACAGTTATGAATGGAAGGCATGGGGGGATGATATAAATGATATAAGCATGTAGAGAATTAAAAAAAACCTTTTAATGAAGTGGATCCTGTAGACAGGGTTGTAGGAGAGCTGGCATTTATGACACAAGAATGGGATAGGTGGTACCATGCCCATTGTCTGCAGTGTGGTGGTGGGAAAGATGCCTCACTCCTTACCTCTCCCAACTGTGACAGGTGGGGGGAACTGAACCTCTCCTTTACCAGCTGTGGCACTTGGGAAAGTTGGCTCTGGCATCACAGTTGAGCTGATCCTATTGATTGGAGTATGAGCAAGCTGGCCCTGAGAACATCAGATTAGGAGATTTTGCCCCACCCCACATCTGCCATATAATAGCAGGATCTAGGGAGAGTTGCCCCACCTTAGTATCTGCGGTGAGTGAAAGAGCTGTCTCTCAGGTTATAAGAACAGAAGAGCTCTCTCTGCATCTCATCAGCTGCAGCACCTATGAGAGGGACCCCTGTACCTCCCCAGGGCAACATAGTAGAGCTGGCCCTGATGGTGTAGGCATGTGGGATCATTCATCCTGATGGCATGAAATTAGGAGAACTGGCCCCACCTCTTGCTCAAAGCTGGATAAAGTCAACTAGACAGGTCAGTGCCAGAGAGCTCACCCTGGTGGTGATGACAGGGGAGAGCTAGCTGGCTGACCAACCATATAGGGTTGTGTGTTGGACCACTCCAACATCCATCCCGTCTATAATATTCTTGAACATGTGAAGGGATACACCCTAATGATCCAGAGTTATAGAATCCTCAAGAAACAGGGCAAAAATATGATATCCAAGAGGAGCTCAAATGAGCTTCCAGTATTCACAGTGTAGAAGAAAACAGTGGCCTTGAACCAGAACAACAATTCTTTTCAATAAACTCATATGAGTAAAGATATATGGACAAAAAGATATACTATGTGACTCGTTGCTTCCATGAGATTTTTCTTTCTTTCCATTTTCTTTAACTTCCTTTTAATATTTCCTAAATTTTCATTATATTTTATATTTGGAGGCAGATTGCAAGGATAGTGGATTAAAAGGGAGAGGCAGGTAAATGTGTTCAAGATGTCAAAGTTATAAATAAAAAGATAAAACACTTTTAAAAGCATTTGAAAAAGAGTGGAAATAAGAGAGGGCTAGGAGAGTGAGAGAATAAGAAATAGTTGCTTTGAGACTGAGAGTACTCTCTAAATCTGTGCAGCTCTATTGAGTAGTCTTCTCTGGATTCCCAGCACAAAGGAAAAGTCTGATCTTCTGTAACCTTATAGGGGTAGAGGGCAGTTTCACACCAGGGGTTTAGTTCACCATAATATGAGTGACAAGGCATATGTAAAAGTAGGTATTGTAAACTGACAGTATTTGAACCACAGCACAGGAAGCTCCCACAATCTCGGTCACAGAAAGAGCTGCAGCAGATGTGGTCTGACTAAGGCTGTGGGAATCTGGCCTAAGGGTTCAAACTTGTGTCCTGTCAAAGGTACAGAGATCACGACTTGACTGTGGTAGAGAGCTCAGACAATGGCTGGACTCTTCTAAGAAAAGAGCTGGAGAGGGGTCCAAAGGTTTGTGCTTGTGTTTTGCAGGTGGGCTAGAGGGGGCCAGAGGCTTATCAGCAGGAAGTTCTCAGTGAACAGAACATGGAAGAAGAGGGGGAAAGCCTACCCCAAGTTACCACTATTGGCCATTATAACCTGAGGATTGATGTTCTCAACTATGACAGGATGATGTCTAAATAAAATTCAGACCAGGGTGCACTGCTGAGGTGGCTCAGTGCATAAAGGCACTTGTGCCAAGGCTGTGTTCCCTAGATATCACATGGTGGAATGAAATGTTAATTCCCTCATGTCCTTTAATCTTCATATATGTGCAGTATTATTTTTCATTCACTGGTGTATGCATGTATAAACACTCATGATGTTTGCTCTCTCTCACACAAACTTAAAAAGACTCTTGTATTAGCTTATTTTTATTTTGTAGAAGGATACATTTCTCAGCCTTGATACTGGAGGTATGGGTTTGGTCGTGCCTCAAGTGTATATGCCAGACTCTATTGACTCCCCCCTGGGAGTCCTTAACTTCTCTGAGAAGTGGATGGAGTCTTGGGGCAGCAGGAAGCTGTGGAGTTGCTGGTAAGAAGGGAAGAGGACAGTGGTTGATATGTAAAAAACAAAGTTAAAAAATGAGTCTAGACAAAGTAACTGTCTTTATCAAGTTGGGCTGTGGACATGTCTGTGATGGGTTTTCTTATTTGATTCAGGAGATTCCATGTCACTGTGGGCAGCACCACCCAGAGACTGATGGTCTTTAGTTATATAGGAAACTTAGTTAAACATGAACCAGAGAATGAGAATCAATCATGTTGTTTTCTGCCTTGACTTCCTTCAGTGCTACACCATGTCCCAGACCAGAAAGAAAATGGATCATTTACTCTCTCATAAACTGCTATCACTTTATTACAATAAGAGAAATAAATAGAACAGGGTATAGGGAAGAGCTGAGGCTACATCTGTTTGAATCAATGCTCCTTGTACTCAAGAGCACACCCTTAAGTAACCGTGGACGTAGAGAAGGAAGGATTTAGACACCAGTGATAAACCAGAATGTGCATGTGTGGCTCCTACATCAGTATCGTCTAGTTTACCTCTCACGAGAAATGACCTAGGATGGTGTGAGACTATGCTTTTGCACATGGTAAATATTGGTTAAATAAAACACTGGTTGGCCAGAAGGCAGACAGGAAGTATAGGTGGGGTGACTAGATAAGGAACATTCTGCAAAAAGGAAGAGCAGGGCAGATGTCAGCCTGACACAGAGAAAGCAAGATAAAGATGCTGCACTGAGAAAAGCTACCAAGCCATGTGGCTAAGCATGGATAATAATCATGAGTTAAAGACTTAGCAAGCACTATGACCGAGCCATAGGACAAACAATTTATAATTAATATGAGACTTAGTATGATTCTTAGGAACTAAATAGCTATGGAACTGGCTGAGCAGGACAGAAACTTCAGACTACAAATGTCATTCCAGTATGGTGCACATAAAGCCTGAGAAAGGGTTCTAGAACACAGAAGCAGGGTCGAGAACAGCTTCCTAGTTGTGCCTCTCAAGTGGGCTGTGGTACAGAGTGACATTCACTGGAGCCTGGGCTGCAAAATGTTGGGTTCTTGAAGTCTCACAGAAGCCTCGGTACAAGAACAAGCTGCATATGGCAGATTTAAGGTTTCTGTTCATATAGACAAAAAGGGAACAGAGTCAAGCACTGCTTCCTGGTAGAAGCATTTGCTCAAGTGAGCTCTGTTTTCTGGCAGTGAGCAGATACATGGCTCTTTGAAAAGAAACTTCCTGACTCAGTGTTTGTGGGAAAAAATCTCAAAAGAGGCCCTGCTGGCAAACACAGTGGCAAAAACAGTGTTCATGAGCAGTGGGAAGCAGTGCTCTGTTTGGTAGCAATGTAGACCCTAAAATTCTCCAGAGTTGAGGTGGTAATCATTGTTTCTGCTGGTATCTCAGCCAAGAGAGTAAGCTCTCACAGACCAAGGAGCTGGGTGGAGCCAGCCACTATAGCCAAGCCTTTAATCCTAGCCATGCCTTAGCAGATTAAAGGTTTGGTTAAAAAAAAAAAGAGGTATGCAGTAAAGACAGATTCAGACTAAAACCTTCACCCCCCACACAACAAAAACCAAAAAGCAAAAATTCTCTAAACAGTTTAAACTTTGTTTAAAAATAGATTTAGGGGAGAAAATAAAAAGGTAGAGAAAATTCTTAAAAAGGAATGGATTAAAATAATAATAATAATAATAATAATAATAATAATAATAATAATAATAATAATAATAATAAAAGTCACATAAAGATAAAAAATACACAGAGAGTCTTGACACTGTATGTTAATTTTTTGTCTTTGAGTTTTCTGACTGCAGCTGAAGGATCAAGAGCTGCTAAAAGACATTTGGTTACAAGAGTTGGTAAATTAACCCAACCTTATTTTGTAAATGCCTTGACTTCAAAATTGAAGTCAAAAGATATGTTACATTGGATGAGAGGTTTCCTTTTTATTTTTATAGAAAATGAGAGGCTGTATGTTGCCTTGAAGCCCTACGTATAAAGAGGGAGCCCACAGTTTACTTTTTTCCAGGACACACAAGTCACTTCTACCCCAATACTAATGACATGAAACTTCTCACACAATGGCTCCTGGACCACTCTCCTGGATCAGAAATTTGATTTGTGATATTAGTGATGCAGGATTTATCTTTATCTCTAATCATAACTCAGCTGGTCCTTCGTATCCTTCAGAGAATGTCCCATTTCTGCTGAAAGTAAGCCATGCCTTCCCAGAGCACTGACTAGATGCTTATCTGAGTGTCTGTGCCACAAGGACACAGAGGAAGGATGGAGGGTCCCTTTTTAGTGTTGCTAGACCCAAGGCAAGAACACAGGAAATGTCAGCCATGGGTGAGGCTTTGTTCCATAAGGGCATGGGATGCTTATCAGCCTTGCTCAAAGTGTTGCTTGGATAAGCAACATAAAGAGAGAAAAGTTGAAAGAGATACAGGGCAGCACTGAGCATGTAACAGACCGAGCAGTGCCTTGAACACAGACTCAGCAACCAACAGAATGTCGGATTCTGGAAAGTACTCCTGCCTAGAAGGACACACAGCTCAGAATGAGGAAGGACAACAGACCTGGGGGGCTGTGTTCAAGATAAATCTATTCTCATGATAGGGAGGATAGTCCAGTGAGAAGAGAGATGGTGCTGTCCTCTTTTATTACCGGCAAGGGGTACATCGCTGGCAGGAGTTCATGTTCACAGGTGATTGTACTCCCTCCCTATCTGTCTCTTTGGGTAGAAGAACTCAGAAGTTGGATGGAACCACTTAAAGGGAATGAATCTTGATAAGAGATTTGAGGCTTCTGTTTGCAGTCATGGGGCATAACGTAGAGTAAGGGGCAGAGGCTCAGCATCCCAAAGCTCTCAGCAGACAGGAGGTGAAGAGAGAGAGGAGAAAATCTTCAATGGTTTCTCATTCAAAGTGAATTACATTGGCTACCATGCTCTGAAGCCTGATGTCCCCTATCAGGACAAGGCGATTTCAGTTATAAGTCAACAGTGGTGAGCCAGTGAGATGGTTCAGTGTGTAGAAACATAATAATATCTGTAGGTGGAGAGAAAAGATTCCTGGAGGCTTTTCTCTGCCTTCTATACAGGTGCTGTGGCACAGACCTTCCTGTGTGCACGCTGAGACATGGACCATCAGAAACATACACACATATAAAAAATGGGCAAAATTTAATTAACTCTTGAGTATAATTATTGTCCTTAGTTAGCTACAGTTGGGAACTATGTAGATAAAGCCATAGACACACCTTTTCCCTTTCCCTTTTCCTCCCTTCCTCTCCTCCCTCCCTCTCCCCCTCTCTTCCCTCCCTCCCTTCTTCCTTTCTCTTTCTCACTTCCTTTCTCCATCTCCTGTACTCCCTCCCTGTCTTTATTCATTACTTGTGTTTTTCTCCTTCCCTCATTTATTTTGTTCTCTCTTATTTTCTTTTCTCTCCCACAGCAAGACAGAGTTTCTCTGTAACGTTGAGATTTCTGGCCAAGACTAGCCCCACAGTTTGGACCCAAAGTCTCAAAGAAACACACAGATGCTTATATTAACTTCATGCTGATGGGCCAATGGCTCAGGCATATTACTAACTAGCTCTTTCATCTTAATGCAACCGATTTTCACTAATCTGTCTGCCACGTGGCCCGTGGCTCACCTGTGTTCCTTACATGTTGCTTGTCTGGGTGTCTGGCTTGATCTGTTTGTGACTCTGCCCTTCTTCTCCTATCTATTCTGATTTCCCCCGCCTACTTTTTCTATGGTGCCTGTCATGGGCCAAAACAGTCCTTTATGCACAGCATATAGAAAGACATTCTTATCTCATTTCTCTGTGCATTTATATGTTAGAAATTACTGTGTAGTCCTTGTTGACCTCACACTTGGAGAACCACCAGATTCTGCCTCTCAATTGTGGAGATTCAAGGCACATGTCACCACTTCCTAGCCTCTTTCATTTTTTTTTCTTTCTCCATTGATGTTCTGGACTTTTAAAGGAACCGAATCTTTCTAAAATGTCACACTAATCCCTATCCTCACGAAGCTCTGGTTCTAGCAGACCGGAAGTCAGTGAATCCAGAAGGTGGTATCAGAGGTTGACTGATAACATAAAGGGAGCAGAGAAAAAAGTTAGTGGTAACACTCTAAGGAGAGGTCAGAGTGCTACCTCACACCAAATACTCTTTATGTGAGAAATTATATGGAAATGCTGGGGGGCAGGGAAGATGAGTGACAAGATTATTCCATGAAAGGAAAAGACATAGTCAGAGGCTCTGAGGAAATGGAGGTCATGTTGCTCATCTCATTAAGGATGGTGGGCACACCACTAACCAGACACCTAAGCTGAGTCATATCACACATGCTCAATATTGATGCATGTCTCTCTCTGTTTTTCTAGCCTCCCTTTTAACTTGTTGGCTCCTGCTCAGCACTTCTCATGTTGAATCAGTGCCGTCCCATGTGCTCAAAGGAGAAAACATTCTTTTCCTTGTCCATCTGCCGGAGAATATTCTAGACATATCCTGGTTTAAAGAGATGACGAGTATGAACTATGGAATTGCACAGTATTCAGTGAACTACAATTTATTTGTGCCCAGGCCTATGTACAGTGGTAGAGAGACAGTGTATCATAATGGATCCCTGTGGATTCAAATTGTCACCCAGAGTGACAAAGGATTATATACCCTATGAACCATAAGTAGACCACTAAATATTGTATCATCAACATATACATACCTTCACGTGTACAGTAAGTAATTGTGAGTTCTCTATGCTTGGTGGGGTTCATTCGTGATCTTGACCCTCTCTTGCTCCTATAATCCCTCCTCCCTCTCTTCAACTGAACTCTAGGAGCTTGGCCCAGTTCTTGACTGTGTATCTTTTCATCTGCATCAATCAATCACTGGATGCAGATTTTATAATGATAATAAAGGTAGGCACTAATCTGGGTACCTGGAAAGGGTAGTTCGTTCACCCTCTCTACCATTGCCAAGGGTCTAAATGGAGGCACCCACATGAACTCCTGGGGGTTTCTCTCACACTAGATTTCTCCCTAATCTCAAAATGGTTCACTCTGTCAAGGTATCTTACTGCTCTCCTTCTCTGTCCTCTCCCAAATCAACCATCCTGCACCCTCATGTTACACTCCCATCCCTTCCCCTTTATTCCCCTTCCAATTTACATTGGGGTATCTTGATTCTTGGTCCTTCCAGGGGTGATACATGTATATCTCTCTTAGGACCCTTCTCTTCACCTACCTTCTTCGGGTTTGTGAGTTGTATCCAGGTTATCATTTTCTTTGCATCTACTATACAGTAATGAGTGAATATGTACCTTGCCTGTCTTTATGGGTCTGGGCTACTTCACTCAGGATGATATTTTCTAGTTCCATCCATGTGTCTGCAAATTTTATGATTTTTTTCAACTGAAGTAGTACTCCATTGTGTAAATGTAACACAATTTTTTAAAACCATTCTTCTGTGGATGTGCATCTACAGGTTGTTTCCAGATTTCTTCTATAAACATAGTTGAGCCAATGTCTTCATGGTGTGGTTGAGCATCTTTTGAGTATATGAAATGGAATGCATGGGAAGAGATAGTGGAGGGGATGGTTGGTGTTAATGAAATGAACATGCATAAAATTCTTAAAAAATTAATGTAATAGAGCTGGCTCTCTAGGCAGGCTTTCAGGAGATCTGGCCTTTAGAGGGTAAGAGTGGGTTAGCTGGTACCACATTCAAATTCTGAGGTGTTGTGAAGAGGAAAGGAAAAGATGCCTTCTTCCTCAACTCTGCTACCTGTGGCAGGTGAGGAAACTGAACCTCTCTCCTTTACCAGCTGCAACACTTTGGAAATCTGGCTCTGGCATCACAGTAGAGTTGACCCTGTTGATGGTAGTGTGGGTGAGCTGGCCTTGAGGACATGAGATTGGAAAACTTTGCCTTGTCCCACATCTGCCAAATGGTGACAGGTTCCAGGTGGTGCCTGTGGTGGGTGGAAGATCTGGGACTGAGTTCATAAAGTTAGAAGAGCTGTCTCTGTACCTCACCAGTGGCAGCAGCTGTGAGAGTGTTCCCTGCATCCTTACAGGGCAACACAGTAGAGCTGGCTCTGATGGTGTAGGTGTGGGTGAGCCTACCCTGAGGTCATGGAAGGAGAAATGGCCCCACATGGGAGCCCGCATAGTGACTCAGTTTCCCATACTAACTCAAGAGTCTTTTCTGACTTCCAGAGTAAAAGAGTCACAGTGATTCAGCTATTTTAGAGTTCTAATGAGTTCATCTTGCTTCTTGATTTAACCTTGACAGCTTGGGTCTAGTCAAATTAACCCCCCTGAGAAGAATTTATTATCTTGCTTTTCAAGCTATCAGAAGGAACATGATGTCATAGTGATGCTTCCAGGTGCCTGATTTAAGGATGACACAGGGTTTCTCAAGATAGTGTTTAATACTCGTACTGTGCTTTGTTTAAATTCTGGCTTGAAATGTATATAAGCACTTTCAAGAATAAACTTGAAGTCTTTGTGGTTTCTAACCACAGGCTCGATTTTCTCCCATCTTCTTCGGCTACATTACTGCTCCTAGCTACCCAGTGACTTGTTCACTGGATTCAACAGCCCCACCCTTGCTCATCGCTGGATAGGATCAGCTGAACTGGGTAATGTCAGAGAGCTCTTGTGGTGATAAAAGGAAAGAGATGGCCAGCTGAATAATCGTGCAAATATCCAAGGCCAGAACCAGAGTTTTGAGTTGGCCCACCCCAGCATCCACCCATCTATGATCTCCTTGAGCATGTAAAGGGGCACATCCTGCAGATCCAAAACTACAGGATGTCCACGACACAGGACAACAACAGAATATCCAAGAGGAGCTCTAATGAGTTCCCAGTGTCTATGATGTATCAGAAACCAGAGGCCTTGACCCAGACCAATGACTCTCTTTGACAAATGCTTGCAGGTAAAGATATACGGACAAAAGTATATATTGTGTGACTCCCTGGTACACTACAGATTCCACGATGAGGTTTTTTAAATTTTATCTCCTTTTATTTTGTCTTATTTTTTCAATTTTATATTAAGAGGGAGATTGCAAGGGTCCAGGTCACAGTAGAAGGGACAGGGAGGTGAATGAGATCAAGATACATGGTGTGTGAAAGACACATAGAATAAACAGTAGCTAAAAAGAAAAAGGTCTTTTAAAAGAGTTTGAGAAAGAGTGAAAATAAGTGTGAGCTAGGGAGAGTGAGAGAATGAAAATCAGCTGCCGTGAGAATAACCATGGAGGAGGCCGAGGAACCTCTTCCGAGAGCTCTCTATTTGTGGGCAGCATCACTGAGCAGTCTTCTCCTGATTCCTGGCACAAATGAAAGTTTTGATCTTCTATAACCTCATAGGGACAGAGGGAATTTCGATATCTTGTGTTCACTTCAACGCGGTGTACGTGACAAGGATCATGGAGGGACCAGGTGCTAAACTGAGAGTTGTTGAGCCAAAGCACAGGCGGCTTTTACACCCTCTGTCCTAGAGCAAGCTGCAGCAGGTGTGGTCTGAGTAAGGCTGTGAGAATCTGGCCTAAAGGTGCAGACCTGTGTTTTAACAAAGGTGAGGAGACCATGACTTCACAGAGAAGGAGAGTTCAAACAATGGCTGGAATCTCCCAAGAAAAGAGCTTGGGAGAGGGCTCAGGGTTTGTGCTTGTGTTGGTTCAGGTGGGGCAGAGGAAGACAGAGGCTCAGCAGCAGGAAGTTCACAGTGTACAGGACACAGGAGATAAGGGGAAAGAGCCAACTCTAAGTTACCACCGTTGGCTACTATCTTAACTATGACAGGATGACTGTCCACATAAAATTTAGACCATGCTTGGACTATTTAGATAGCTCAGTAGGTAAAGGCATTTGTGCCAAGGCTGTGTTGCTGAGTCAACCCCTAAATTCCAACATGGTGAAGGGAGAGAGCCAATTTCCTCATGCTCATATATGTGCAGTATCGTTTTCCCATCTACTGATGGATGTATGCATAAACACACATAGATGTTTGTTCTCTCATACGTACATAAAAGTCCATGGCACTAGCCTATTTCTGTTATCTACCAACATGAAATGCTTTCAAAAATCTATGTCATGGTATACTCATTAATTAATTTATATTAATTTACTCTTTTGTTAATCCACAGGGGTCTGAGCTTTTCCAGCATCTTGAACTTCCCATAGAAGAAGCTAAATTCCATTTCCTCAAAGCTATAGTTGCCATGGACTGGAAGGCAGACTGCCTTTTAGAAGGTTAAGTCAGGGGTGGATAGGAACCCAGTCAGACACATATGGAGACTGAAGCATGAAGACAACGACTAAGAACACAGAACCCAACCTTCTACCGTATGCAATGGGTCCAAGTTTCCTATTTCTTCCCTCCTGCCCTTACTTCTAATTAAATTTGAAAAGAATGTTAAAGATTTATTTATATTTATGGGTTCTGTCTGCCTCTGTGTGTGAGTACCACATACGTACATGTAGTGCCTGCAGAGACCTGAAGAAGGTGTCAGATCTCCAAGAGCTGAAGCTAAAGGCAGTGGTGAGCAGCCATGTGTGTGCTGGGAATTGAACCCAAGTTCTCTGAAGAGCAGTCAGTGTCCTTAACTACTTAGCCTCTTTCCAGGTGTTAGCCTCAATTTCAACCTTTTAGCATTCTCCCCATGCTGCTCAACTCACTATGAAATCATTGTTGCACAATGCAGGTGAATGGGAAAAATGTCTATTTTTTTTTCTGAATCTACCAAAGAATACTCAAGTGGTAATAATACAAAGTGGTAACTCTGAATAATAGTCATCAACTGGCACAGCTTATAATAACAATGAATAAAATTATGTTGAGGCCTGCAAACAGTGACAGAGTGACAATGTGCACCAATAGGCCTCTGCTATTTGGGAATTCCATCCTGGTGGACACAGGATTTTTCACCCTACAACTATGAAATACTGAGGTTTAAACTAAAGAAACACACGTTTATCACCATGTGAACAGTCTGTAGTTCTTTGTTGCCATGTGGTGGTGGGTGGGCTTGTGTCCACTTTGCACACACAGGAATGTAAGTTCTGGACCACACCTATCACCTGTCCGTATTTTCTGCTCTTATTATGGTTTGAGCATTTAGTGCAGGACACACCCAGTGCAGACAAACTGCATTATCAGAATCTTTGATGTGAATTTACTCTGCTGAGAGCAGGATGCATGGTGGAATAACCCAGAAAAAGAATCAGCATTAGCCTGCATTGGGTAGGTCTCAACACATACATAGTCCTTAAATGACCTTGGGACTTGTGGAGGGTCTGGATAAAGGAAGAATAGAATCTTTAAGAGACAGTACTACTAGAAATCTTGGCCCCACATGATTGTCCCAGAATCTTCACTCCAGGTGAGCTGAAGAGTGTGGGCCATGCTTGGAATTTGCTCTGTTAGCAATATCAGAGAAGAATGATTTGTCAGCCATCAGTGTACTGTCTTGATAGTTTCAGTTAGGCTAGGCCACCTGGTAATGTTTTTTATGAGTGTCATCATGGAGAGAATAGCTGCACAGGTTCTGAGACCCTTAGCTAACTGTCATGATGGGATTATGACACCTCACAGAAACATCAGGGTCCCAATGGGAGGATTTGAAGATGAAAGTGCTCCCAAAGACTCCATGTCTTCAGGGATTAATTATAGTAAATTCTTTTCTCAAGGCAAATATTAACAGAAGCTGCTCATCTGCACAACTATTCTGTATTAGTTTCAGGTTTTTGTCCATAGTCAAGAATACTTAATAGACATTGCAATATTCACTTTTGATGTATGACATCACAGGGAAACATGAGGTACTGTAGTCAGAAGTTTCTGTGTCCCACTCAGCAGGTTCCTCAGTCATTTAGTTACAAATAATCACACAAAGGTTTATATTAATTATAAACTGGCCTATGGCTGAGGCGTATTACTTGCTAACTCTTTCTCTTAAAGCAACCAATGATTCTTATCCATGTTTAGTCACATGGCCTGGTACCTTTTCTCAAGGCAGGATTCTTGTCTTGTTTTCTCTGTGTCTGGCTGGTGTCTTCTTTCTTCCCTTCTGCTCCCCAGAATTCTCCAGGTTAGGTTGCCCCACTTCTACTTCCTTTCTAGTTTCTGTCCAATCAGCATTTTATTGAATCAAAATTTATAGTGACAAATATTTAGTATAGAAGAGCATCATTCCACAACATTTCCCCCTTTTTCTTTTTAAAACAAGAACCTTAAATCTACTTTTCTTTGTTTAGCTATTTTTTTCACTGTTGTCTATAATAATTTGTAACCGATGCTATAAACAAAGATAAACATCCATAATTCATTTTTTGGGAATGTGGGCATAGTTCTTTACACTACTTCCTGCTGATTAGGGGCACTGGTAATCTTATAGGGACCTAAAGAAAATTTAGGATTATGGGTAAATCCTGAGTGGAGTAATCTTTGTGGCTAGATTATCTCAGCCAGCAGCTTTGCAGCTGTTCTGGATGCAGAAGTCATAGGAAAGTGTAACAGAGATACTCTGAAACATTAGATCATCTGGGCCATCCATTCCCATTGAAGAGTCTTCAGGGGGTCTTCCTTGATCAAATCTCATTTTCTTTAATCTGAAATGAATCTACAGCCATTCATTTTCTGTAAACATAAAAACAAAGCATCTTATCCAAAATAACATTTTTTTACTTCAATTTTGGGAACTTGCAAAATATGTAAGTTTTATAGATTAATCCAGCAACATTTATAAATAAATGTCTTTCAGCAGCTATTGTGACTTTATTTCCAGTCAAAAACCTCAAAACAACACAATAACATTCAGTATCCAGACTCTCTGTGTAATTTCCATCTTTATGTGACTTATTATTATTTTTTACTCTATTTTAAGGACTTTCCCCCCTTCCTTCTCTCTCAAGTCTATGTATATATTTTAAGCAAACTGCAAACCACCCAGAGGTTTTTTCTTTTTTATATGAACCTATCTTTACTGTATATTTTTTGTATTTTTCTGAGCACATCTTTAGTCTGCTAAGGTTCGGCTAGGATTAAAGGCTCAGCTATGGTATAGCAAGCACAGTGGCCATGTGAGACTCACAGTGTTGGGGTGCTGCCTGGTTCAGGGTCAGAAATTCATTTACCTCTATATTGGGGTCCTGCTATTTCCCCTTGGGGGAATGAGGAAAGGTAGTGCTGAAGCAACAATACAGCTTTTGGGGACAAGTTGAAATAAGGAAGTCCAATTTTATTATAGAGGGGAAGACCTTAAAGACTTTTTTTCCTCAGAACTGCCCCTCCCCCCTGCAGCCAGGGGAAAGAGCTTTGATTTGCTGGTATCTGAAGTTGCAGGTAGAGTTCTCTCACTGGTCTAAGAATGTTGAGTCTAGATGTCAACCTTCAAGGTCCCTAGGCTCAGGCCCCAGATTGATGTATGCAGATGTGCTTAGGAGCACATGTTTAAGGCACTAGTTATCACCAGTTTACACTGGCTGAGGCCACACTGGTCTCCAGGCCTCTTAGAATCCCATATATTTTACAACACAGAGTCCATGTTTGGCAAACAGGACCAAAGGATTATACCTAATTCACTTTCTATCTAACTTGTATTACTAACTAAAAACTATTTTTTGATGTCTTTCAAACTTATGCACTTTTCTAAATGAGTTTCTTTTCTAAAACCATCACTAAAAAACTATACCTATAACTATCTTATCTTCAACTTCCTCAGAGACCCATGTAGGGAATAATATTAACTAATTAAACAGTTTGGGCAAACAAGCAACTTCCAAAAGTTGGGCATTGGACTATGTTGGGTGTAGGTCACCATTCTGGTCTTTCCCTGTGCTGGGATTAAAGGCATGAGTTACCAGTCTCAGACCCTCCTGGGTTGACTGTGGGTGGATCTGTTCTCCAATATTCCATACTGGTTTTATTAAATATATAACATATCACCATGCTCTATCTTCTATGATTCTTATATGCCTCAGAAAACTTCCAGCTGAGACAGCCCAGAAGTTTAGAGCAGCGGATACATTTCTAGGGGACCCAAGTTTAGTTCCCAGTATCCTGGTTCTGTAATAGCCACGACAAAACAGAAATCACTCATACATAATATATAGACTTAGTGGGTCATTTCAAATGATACTCAGTGGTTTCCAAGTTTCACATTCATAGGTTCCTGTGTCCATTGTATCACTGAGTTAGAATCCTTTCCTCCTTTTAGAGATTCAGCTTGGCACAGAACAAGAGGTTTTGATCATTTTTCTTCCACAGGCATGCTGTGTTATGATTCTCAGGTTCAAGCTTTAAGGCCATCATGCTCACCCTCCATGGTGTTAAAATTCTTCCTTGTGATGTTGACCTTGGGTAACAGTGCTGTGCAGACAACAGAGATAAGATATCCCCTTTGAGTTCTCTGATTCTTGTAAAGGCAACTTTCCACCATGGTTGCTCTTTCTAAACCCTGCTCTAAGTCCACTTCTATTGAGAAGATGACTCTCAGGCAGATACGGAGAAATTGAGTGCTCAGAGATGTGGGACCTCCCATGCTGTGTGGCTTTGTCATGTGTGAGCTGAGATGCAGAGCTTGATGGTACAGACCTAAGACCTAGAGTTAGACACCCAGTTTCTCTCCTGGTCTTCACTGACCCATCGCTTCCAGGAACCACGGAGTGCTTTGTTCCTACACAGCACTGACCTCGATGCTCAGCCTGGGCCAGTATTCTCTAAGGCCTTATTGTTCTATAAATTCCAACAGACAGGACAGAATAACATTTCTCATTGAGTTCCCATGAGAAGCACCCACAGCCTGTCTTCAGGACTTGATGTATGTACAAAAACATCAGACATAAGATCAGGAGAAGTTATAGTATTCAGTTAACTACACAGCCTGGGCCATAACACGAACCAATCTTACCTCATGTTTGATGGTGACTGACATGAGGCACAGGATGAAGGCAAAGGATGAGTCTCAGAATGATCTAGAAGTATGAAGGATATGGGATACAAGTGAGCTTCAAACAAAACCATTTGTCTTGGTCTGTAATGCTCTGTCTTCCATAGAAGTGAACCATGCAGATATATTTCCTTATACATGAATTACTGGTTTCTCTATATTATTTCATGTATATGTTATTTTGGCTACATGTATATCTGCGTGCCATGAGTATTTCTAAGAAACATATAAACCAGAACAAGGCAGTGCATCCCCATGGAAATGGAATTACTGATGGTTATAAGCTGCTGTGTGTGTTCACAGAACTAAATTTGGGACTTTTATAAGAGCATCCAATGCTCTAAGCCACTGGGTCATCTCAGATGAAATTTTTCAGAGGCAGCTCTTACTTGTAGAAGATACTGAGCAAAAACTTGATGAAGCTGTGGAAGGAAATGACAGGTGTGTTTTGCAGATCTGGATTATAGATATGGGATACTAACTTTCTCCATATGACACAATTGTTACTAATACCCAGGATCTAAATCCAGTCCCTGCAAGGATTATTTCTCTAAAGAGTACAATGAGCTATGATGACAGACTGATGCTAAAATTGTTTAAAAGAGTAAATTCCTAAGCAGAGAGAGACCTATGGCAGATGCAGGATCTAATGGAAGGGTCAAAGCAAAGCCTTGTCCTTCCCCTTCCAGGAGGAGTGACAATAGTATCCCCAGAAGCACTTGATTTCCTGTCTAGAACGTGGGCTAAGGAGTCCTGGAATTCTGAGGAAATTTTCCAGAGGCAGGTGGCTTAGTTCTAGAGTCAAAGACAATTGTCCATTTGTTTTCGCATCCTGGACAATATGTCCCCTCAAGCTACAGATGACCAAGACCAACATCTCTGAAAAACAGCTCCTCCCTGATCCACAGATACCAGAGAAGCATCCAGGGTGGAGACACTAGACATCTGGCTACAGGGAGATAGATTGCGCTTCATGTCTGTCAAACACAGACTCTGTAAACCTCTCATGGCACGGTGTTTGCTGTGCCCCATTTTCTCAGTGATACCACACATCAAATTGGATGTTGCAGTATCTATAAAGTAAGAAGCTTTAACTATGGACAAGAATCTGACACTAGGAAAGCACAGCTGTCCAGATAAGCAGTTTGTTACTATTTACCTGCTATGCTTAATTTAAATTTGCTATGCTTAATCCCTGAGGACATGAAGTCCTTGAGGGCCCTTCTGTCCTCCATTCCTCCATTCTGGGAATGCTGGTCTGGTACATGCAGGGGATGTAAGTAGTTGGTGAGTGAAGGAAGTGAGTCAGGCCATGTGGTTAGGAGAATCTCACAGTCTGACTGACTAGCAATCAGAATGTTTTTTTTTTTTTTATTTATACAGAATTAAGTAAGTAGGGATACATTCATACGATGTTCCAAAACATGGATCATATCATTTTGGTTTTAGATGTGTGTTTCACTTCCTTTTGCTTATCTTTTATTCATTATTAGTAAACTATTACAGAACAGACTTATCATTTCCAATTATTTTCCCTCAAGTTTTGACATCGTTGATGAGCATAGTTGTAATTTTTACTCATTAGCTCAATAACTCAAAATTTAAGAATCTGGAGACATATGTTTTCAGGCTAGTAGCTTTGGTTGTTTTGAGGACATTAGACAAAAACTAAGTTTTCAAATGAGCCCGGGCATAGTGCCATGCCCCAAACAGTGTATTATTAACCCTTACTATTCAAAGTACTCAAGAAAAAAACCACTTAGGTCAAAGCTGCTGCAGTCATTATTTAAAATCTGACATAATACAGTGTTTACAATTTATAAAATTTGTTTGTGTGTCTAATCTTGGCATTCTGTTTTTTCTTGGTCATATGCCACTACAGTGGCTCTACATGAGCTAACGTCTTTAAGAAGGGGAGATCCTGACATCTCACGCTTTTATCATCTTTCTATATCATTCTTTGCCCATGCAGGGCAGAAGTAATCTAACTTTGTTACTGTATATGGCATGTAATTCTCTAAATACATAGAGGAAAGGCATTTGCAATCTGAACTGTGACCAACTCCTTTAACCCACCAAATCTTGTGGACCTTTCAAAGTTTACATTGAACTGAATATCTTGTTCCTGAGTAGGTAAAAGGACAAATGTTTCAAGAATATCTCATAGCTTCATAAAGAGATCTCTGGCTTCCTTATATGTGTCACATCCTCCAATGCATAAGGAAGACTTTCAAGTGGATAAGAATATCTTTCGAACAGCTGGGAAAAGAGTATGTTCAGGACCATCCTGGAATCTTAGAAGCAGCATTCCTGGGAGAAGGCACAAATGATTCATTAGGAATTTTCCATCAATCCAAAATCCCCAAATTGTATAAATATTAAAAGTGTCTCAAGTATGCAATAGGTAGGCATGAAAACCAAAGGTGGCATGGTAGCTTTCACATGGTTTAGCTTTACTGGATCTTTGTCAAGTAGCTGTACTGGCTTTCTAACTTTTTCTGTTTGTTTTAGATATGGCTGTGCCATCTTCCTATTCCTGTGAAGCTCCATCAGCCCATCAGAATATTTGGCCAAGGGCCTGGCTACCAAAGCAACTATTCTTTCCATGTTGAAACTCAGAAGGACATTTCCAGGTGACCTACTTAACCGTGGCTCTCATGGCAGTGCACTGGTAGCTGATATATTTTTCTTCCCTGTTATCTCTAACAGGTCAGATTCCAAGTTCTACCCACACTCTCCAGCTCACCTGGAGTGAGAATTCTGGTACAATGATCCAGAGCCAGGACTTCCAGAAGTCCTGCCTCTTAAAAGATTTTATATATATCCCTTAGCCAGACCTTACATGAGTCACAAGGTTTTTCTAAGGACTGTGTATATATTGAGACCCATTCAATCCAGGCTTATGCTGATCCTGTGGCGGTGATACTCCACCATACATCCTGCACTTAGCAGGGTGAATTCACATCAAAGAGTTTCATAATGCAGTTTGTCCACATTGGGTGTATCCTGCACTAAATGTCTCTCATCATACACCATTGTATTCTTTAAAGAATAGTCCTTCTAAGGATAAATGCTGGGTATTAGAAACAATTGTCTCATATGTAGAAAGTTAGTATTCCTTATTCCTAACCCAGATCTGTGAAACATACCTGTTCCCTTTAGCTGCAGTTCTAGTAATTTCCTGATCTCTAATCATCTACTAGTTAGATACGCCTCTGGAAATTTCCACCTGAGATGACTCAGTGGTTTAGAGCATTGGATGCTCTTGTAGAGGACCCGAGTTTAGTTCCCAGGACACACAGAAGCTCAACCATCGGTAGTTCCAGTTCTATTGAGATGCAATGCTATGGGCCCCAGGCATACTCATGGTGTACATTAATACATGTAGCCAAAATAACATATACATAAAATAATATAAAGAAAGAAAACAGCCACCTTTGCATAAGAAATTTTATCTGCATAGTTTACTCCTGTAGAGCATTACAGGCCAGCACATTTTTTTTTGTTCACCTTACTTCATACCCTTCACACTTCTAGATCATTCTGAAACTCATTCTTTGCTGTGTAGTTAGCTGTATACCAGACATGCTCTGGATCTCATGTATGAGGTTTTCTGTAACACATCAAATCCTGAGGGCAGGCTGTGGGCACTTCTCACAAAAGCTAATGGGAAACATTATTGTGTCCTATCTGTAGGGCAGCCTTGAGCAGCAAAGCCTTGGAAGGCACTGGCTCAGGCTGTGCAGCAGAGATCAGTGCTGTGGAGGGACAAAGCACTCTGCCATTTCTGGAGGCAATGGGTCAATTAAGACTAGGAGAGAAACTGGGTGTCTGACTCTAGGTCCTAGGTCAGTACCATCAAGCTCTACAGCTCAGCTCACACATAGCAAGGACTGTTTCTCTCACACAACACAGGGGGCCCACCATCTTTGAATACTCAAGTGCCTCCTCCATCTGTTTGTGAGTCAACTTCTACATGTTTCTTCAAGTAAGTGGATTTGGGTGGGGTTTAGAGAGATAAACAGTAGTGGCATGTGTGTGTGTGTGTTTTTGCAACAATTAAATTTCCATAGAGGGCATCTTCTCTCTGTTGTTTGCATAGTACTGCTTCCCAGGGTCAACATCACAATGAATAATCCTAACTTGATGGAGGGTGAGCACACTGATCTTCTAAAATTTTATTAATTAATTAATTAATTAATTAAAAACGTCTTTTTTCTATGTATGCGCCAGATCACCCTCCCTTCCCTTCTCTCAATTCCTCCCAGTCAGCCTTCAGCCTCACCCATCCCCTGCCTTCATTCCATTCCCCCAAAAGGGCAAGACCAAGGTGGGTCAGCTCATCCAGTTCAGGCAAGTACCGTTTCTTCATCCCAAAGTCAAGGCTGGGTTAGGTGTTCTTCTGCAGGGAATGGGCTCCAAGGTGCCAGCCCCCACACAGAAACAGTCTGATCCCACCCTTGGAAGCTCCACATACTGCCCATGCCGATTGACAGGAGCCTACCCTTGGAGAGCCTAGCTCCTTTTCCCGATGGATCTCCAGTGGCTATTCTTGATTCAGTGAGCTCCCCAGAGCTCCAGCCAGCCATCTCTGTGGGAATTTTCCTCATAATACCTATCCCCTTGCTCATAGAGACTCTCCTCCCCTGCTCTCAGCTGGACCAGGAGCTCTGCCCAGTGCACAGCCATGGATCTCTGCCTCCACCTCTGTTCCCTGTTGGATGTAGGTTCTGTGATGACACTTAGGGTTGTTACTCATTTGATTATGAGGCTGAAGGGTGAATATTTCACCTTGGCTATTACTTTTTAAATACAGAACAAGGATACTTGGTTCCTTGGGTTGGTGACAAAGGCCCTCCACAGAGATACCTAGGCTGGCCAGAGCATCCTGGTTTAAGCACGTGCAGCTAGGTCTAGCATTGATCTAGAATAGACTGAAGGGACTTCGGTTAGACAGGCTCAGAATAATGGAGGCAATGAATATCTCAGACTCAGGTTTAGTGTACAAGAGTGTACAGTGTGAATGCTTGTTGTTCTGAAGATGCGTTAAGGCTTGCACACATGGAAGTATTCTGCTAATCTGCACCCCAGCTCTGAGTGGGACCTACTTAGCATTTTTATGTACTATGTGTTACTATGGCCTTATATAGATCAGGATTTCCTATTCCATAGGATAATTTCAAATTCTGAGCTGAAACTCTATTGTCCTAGACTGTTTTTTTTAATGAAGAGAATTTAATGACTGCTTATATTTCCTTAGGTGTTATAGAATGATTTAAATGGTCTATATGGTTTTGATTTATTTTTTGTAAGGGTCCCTATTTAGAGAACTGTCCATTTCTTTTAGATTTTCCAATTTTGTGGAGTATAGATTTTTGAAGTATGAACTTATCATTCTCTGGATTCCTTCAGTGTCTCTTGTTTCTTTCCCCGTTTTCTTTTCTGATTTTGTTAACTTGGATATTTTCTTTCAGTATTTTGGTTATTTGGATAAGGCTGATTTTCTCAAATAATTAACTTTTTGTTTCATTGATTTTGTTTCAATTTTATTGATCCCATGTTTGATTATTGTCTGTCTTCTACTTCTTTTGGGTGCGGTTGTTTCTTTTTGTTTGAGAGATTTGAGGTGTTGTTAAGTCACTTGTGTGAGATTGAGTGCTCTGAGTTTTCCTCTTAGCACTGCTTTTATATTATGTTCCATAAGTTTGGGTATGTTGTGGACTCATTTTCATTGACTTCTAAGAAGCCTTCTATTTCTTTATTTCTTCCTCGACACAGAGGTAGTTCAGTTGAGAGTTGCTTAGTTTCCATGAGTTTGTAGGGTTTTTGTAGTTTTTGTTGTCGGTAAACTCTAACTGTAGGTCATGGTGGTCCAATAGTTATTTAGTCCAAGGAGTTATTTATTTTTTCTTCTATCTCTTAAAATTTGCTTTATGACTGAGTATATGGTCAATTTTAGAGAAGGTCCACAGTGTCCTGAGAAGAAGGTATATTATTTTTGTTTGGGTGGAATGTTCTGTATCTATTAAGTCCACGTGAGCCATGACTTCTGTTAATTTCCTTAGTTCTCCAATAAAGTTCTGTCTGGAAGACCTGTCCATTGGTGAGAGTGTGGTCTTGACATTTCCCACTATTAGTGTGTGGGGTTTGATGTGCCTTTTAAACTTTAGTAATGTTTCTTTTACATATGGGGGAGCCCTTGTATTTGGGGTATGGATGTTCAGGATTGAGACATCATTCTGATAGATTTTTCCTATGATGAATATGTAGTGATCATCCCGATCTTTTTTGATTGATTTTAGTTTGAAGTCTATTTTGTTAGATATTAGGACGGCTTGCTTCATAGTCCATTTGATTGGAATGTCTTTCCCAAACCCAGTATTTGTCTTGAAGTTGAGGTGTGTTTCTTGAATGAAGAATAGATCCCATTTTCATATCCATTCTGTTAGCCTATCTTTTTATAGGGGAATTGAGGTCCATTGATATTAGGAAATGTTTATGAGCAGTGATTGTTAATTCCTGTTATTGTTTGGTGATATAGTGTATGTATATGTTTCTCTTTTTTGAGATTGCTGTTGTGGGATTACATATTGCTTGTGTTTTTTTTTTTTTTTTTTTGGGTGCATCTAACTTCCTTAGGCTGAAGTTTTCCTTCTAGTGTTTTCTATAAGGCTGGATTTGTGGATAGTATTGCTTAAATCTGGTTTTGTTATGAAATATCTTGTTTACTCTGTCTATGGTGATTGAGAGTTTTGCTGGGTATAATAGTCTAGGTTGCCATCCCTGGTCTCTTAGTGTTTGCATAATATCTGTCTAGGGCCTTTTGGCCTTCACAGTCTCCATTGAGAAGTCAGGTATTACTCTGATGGGTTTGCCTTTATAAACTACTTGGGATTTTTACTTTGCAGCTCTTAATATTCTTTCTTTATTCTGTATTATTTAATGTTTTGATTATTATGTGGCAAATGGACTCTTTTTGGATATTCTCATCTATTTGGTGTTCTGTGAGCTTCTTGTATTAAAATATAAGGCATTTCCTTTTTTAGGTTTGGAAAGTTTTCTTTTAAAATTTTGTTGAATATATTTTCTGTGCCTTTGAGCTAGTATTCTTCTTTTGTTTCTAATACTTGTGTTGCATTTTTTGGCTTTAGTGTTTCTTTGACTGACAAATCTATTTCCTCTAGAGTATCTTCTATGCCACAGATTCCCTATTCCATCTCTTGAATTTTGTTGGTTGTGCTTGCATCTGTAGTGCCTGTTAGTTTATTCAAATTTTCTACTTCCAGCATTATCTTGGCATGTGTCTTTATTATAGCTTCTATTTCAATTTTCAAGTTTTGAACTGTTTCCTTTACACTTTTAATCACTTTTCTTGATTTACTTGCCTCTCTTTAACAAGTTTATTGATTTTTTTTGTTTGTCTTTTTCTCAATGTCTTTAAGGGGATTTTTAATTTATTTTTTAAAGGCCTCTATCATCTTTATAAAGTTATTTTAAGGTCATTTTTATGCTCCTTCTACTTTGTGATATTCTGGTTTTGCTGTTGTAGAACTGCTAGGCTCTTGTGGTGCCATGCTACTCTTTATGTTGTTGTATGTATTCTTACACTGACATGTGCCCATCTCTTACTCCAGTCGCTGAAAGGAGTGTCTGTTTCTTAAGAAGCTGCATTTGGTCCCATATACACTGGTGGTGTTTGTGTCTTAAGGAGATATTGTTGGTCAAATCTGTCTGGGCTCTTGGTCCAATAATAGCTGATGAATTTTGTGTCTCAGGGAGCTGCTCTTGGTCCAATAGGAACTGGCAGATTCTGTGTCTCAAGGCGATGCTGAAGTCACAGTGTGATAGATGGGTTTGGGGGAGGAGTGGGGCTTGTACATTGTAGAGTTTAATTGGGGTATTAGTGGCATTACCTGTTTACAGCTGTCTTCCTTGTTGGCCTGCAACTAGGGTTGCAATTGGTGGGAGTGGTTGTGCCCCTCTGCCTCAGTCCTAGAGACTGGATTTCCAGCTGGGCTTGGAGAAGTGTCCCTCAGGGTCTGGAGAATTACATGTCTCAGCTAGCTGCCTGATGTTTGGTTTGATAAGAAATCTAGTCAAGCATAAACCATAGAGTTCTGCCTTGACTTCCTTCAGTGCTATACCACGTTCCAGACCATAAAGGAAATGGATCATTTCCTCTCTCCTAAAGTGCTATTGCTTTATCCCAACAGGAGAAAGACACAAAACAGGTTACAGGGAAGGGAAGAACATGGATCCATTTGAATCAATGTTCACTGTACTCAATAGCAGACCCTTAAGTAACCTTGGTAAAGAGAAGGAAAGATGCAGACATGAGAGATGGGCCAGAAAGTGTGTGTGAAACCCCAACATTAGTGTCTTGAGAGAAATGTTATAGAACTTTTCTCTAAAATTTTCTAATGAGGATGCCTAACCTCTTGAGTACACACTATTTCAACTTTAGCCAAAGGCTTCTCAAGAAACATTAGAAACCTTGCCTAGACACAACCTACCTAAATTAGATGGAACTAGGTTCAGAAAAGCACAGTGAATCTAATAACAGACCTTCCACCCCACTTTTTCTGAGGGTATCAGTTCACAGTTGATTTGTTGACCATCTCTGCTCTATTCCTAGACATGACATTGTAGTTCTTCCAGTGATACCCAGGGGGTGATATCAAGACACACATGGAGCAATGAAAAATTTTTTTTTCTGCACAATGACCTTGCTAAGTAGATTAATTTCCATGCCAGTTTCAGGACCCTGCTCTGATTTACTGCTGCTTCATGAGTCCGAGGACATCTTTATGCATGAGAAACTTGAAATTCCACCCCCCCTCCTGGCATCTCTCATAGAGGAAGATAAGATTGCTACCAGGGAACCATCTAGGCTAAGGTCAGAGGTGACACAGAAAGATCAGAGAGCATATGGGCTCACCCAACACATCGCTCAGCCAACACATAATGTTGAAGGTTGCCTTGAAGCCAGCCCTCCATAGAAAGAAGGAGCCCATAGTCCTTTTTAGGACACACAGGTCACCTTTATTCCCAACACTGAGGACATGAAACTCATTATCCAATGGCTCCTGGGCTACTCTCTTTTGACTGGTGACATTAATGATAAAGGGTTGATCTTCATCACCAGTCATCACTCAGGTGGTCCCTTTTCACTCCTCAGAGGCTGTCTTCTTCCTGGTGGGAGCAAATCCCATCTTCCCAGAACACTGAAGATGCATAGTTAGGATGGAGTTCCTTCTTGTGTGCCGACAGACTCAAGGCCAGGACATGACCAGCAGATGTCAGGTGTGGGATGAGGAATTTTTCTCTAAGGGTATAGGGATGCTTATCAACCTTGTTCCTCAAGGTGTTGCTTGGAGGGTAAACATAAAGAGAGAAAAGTTGAGGTGGATGTGGGGCAGCGCTGAGAGTGTCAGGGACAGAGCAGTTCCTTGGATGTAGACCCACAGCACATTGGATTCTGGGAAGTGCTCCTACCTGGTGTATGCTTAGCTCAGAGTGAGGAAGAAGAGCAGAGCCTGAGGGCTGTGTTGGAATTGAATCTCTTCTCATCAGAGGGGAGACAGCCCAGTAAGAAGAGAAATGGTGGAGTCCTCTGTGATTTCCTGCAAGGGATGCACCCTCTGGCAGGGGTTCTTGCTCACAGGTAAGTATACACACTCTCTGACTCTGTGTGTGTGTGTGTGTGTGTGTGTGTGTGTGTGTGTGTGTGTGTGTGTGTGTGTGTGTGTGTAAACTCAGTATCAGGCTGGAGTTTCCTAAAGAAGACAGGATCTTGAGAGGGATTTCTGTTGTAGTCATGGGGCAGATGGTACAGTAAGGGAAAGAGGTTCAGCATTCATAAGTTCTCTGAGGATAGATAATAATGGGGAGAAAAGAAAATCCCACCAGTCTGTGGTGATATATTGTATATTTAATAAAATTAGCCAAGAATATCAGAGGGCCCAAGCCATTTTCCCAGGCCTTTGTTGTTTGTTTTTTTTTTTCAAAATAAGTTTTTATGTTTAACAGACCTCATTGCCCTGAACTTGCTTTGTAGACTAGACTTGGCCTCAAACTCACAGAAATTATCCTGCCTCTGTTTTCCAAGTGCTGGGACTAATGTCTTGTGCTACCTCTGCCTGGATATTAGACCTTGAACTCACAGAGATACATCTAGATCTCCGTCTCCTGAGTGATGAGATTAAAGGTGTGGGTTATCACTCCCTGACCTTCATGGCTTGGCTGTGGGTGATTCTGTCCTCTGATATAGCATCCCACCAATTACTCCCCTTTCCAAGTGTTTTAACATGGGCTGCCATGTTCTGAAGACTGATGTTCCCAGTCATGACGGGGTGGCTCCAAGTAGAACGCTACAGGGATGGGCCTCTGTGATGCCTCAGGGTTTAGAGACATGACAACCTGAATTCAGTTCTCAGCTTCCACATGGTAGATGGAGAGAACAGTCTTCCGGTGGTTTGCATTTTCCCTCCACACAGGTACTCTGGCTTCTGCCCCCTCACACACTGACATATGCACCTTTAGAAATACACACATATAGCATGTAAGTAAATAAAAAAATAATTCAAACTTAAATGTAATTACTGCCATTAACTCCAAATAATTACCTTTGTCAGCAATACCAGGGAGAATCCTTTACTTCTTATAGTCTCTCATTCCTTCATTCTTTCCTTATTATGAAGGTGTCTGAATCCTTTCCAGGAACTGAATCTCCCTAAAAGTTCACATTAATCTCTGCCTTCAAAAGCTCCGGTTCTGCCAGAGTGGAAATTAGTGTATCTGGAAACTACTGTTAGGGATTGACTGAAAACATCAGAGGAATGGATAAAAAAGTTAGAACGCGAACCCTCCAGAGGCAGTCAGAGTGGCTTCCTCACACAAAATGCTCTTTATGTGAGGAGGGATATGGGCATACTGGGTGGGGGAGCAGATAGACGAGTGAGATTATTCCATGAAGAACAAAAGACATGGTCAGAGGTTCTGAGGGAGCTAAGGACACATTGCTCACCTCCATCAAGGAAGAGGGCACACCACTAGCAAGATACCCAAGCTGTGTCACGATTACACCTGCTCAGTACTTTTTCAGATTCTTTTTCTCTCTTCCTTTCTAGTCTCCGTTTTAATCTGTTGTCATCTCACTACCACTGCCACAGTCACCATTGAATCTGTGCCATTCGATGTCTTCAGAGGAGACAACGTCCTTTTAAACGTCCACAATCTGCCAGAGAATCTTCTAGCCTTTGCTTGGTTCAAAGGTCT
The DNA here is from genome assembly GCA_033318265.1 of Phyllotis vaccarum. Classification (NCBI taxonomy): domain Eukaryota; kingdom Metazoa; phylum Chordata; class Mammalia; order Rodentia; family Cricetidae; genus Phyllotis; species Phyllotis vaccarum. The sequence continues at coordinate 14,310,566 of JARWLC010000018.1, forward strand.
GATAAATATAAGACGCAGGATTGCATTCTATGCACTGAACACCAAGTCAAGTATTCTAGCGCCTGCATACAGGGACAGAGAGACAGTGTACCACAACGGTTCCCTGCAGATTTACAATGTCACCCGCAAGGACACAGGATTATATACTCTACACACCGTAAACAGACATGGAAGGATTGTATCAAGAACAACCATTTACCTCCGGGTGTACTGTAAGTGATTCTTTGTAAACTCTGGCTGCTGAGTAAGATTCATTTCAGTGGACACATGCACAGAATCGTCAGGCCTGGGCTGTGCCTACCTCCCCTCTCTATTATGATCACATGTTGGGGTTTCAGCATTTAGTGCAGGTCACACTGGTCTGTAGGAGATCAGAATCCTTGCAGACAGGAGGATGCATGGTGGGGAACTCAGCCAATAATATCAGCCGTTGTCAAGACCCTTGGGTTCTAACTAGAAACGTGTCCTTGAGAAAGACTCTGAGAGAATTGACATTGATCCTTACTGATGAAAAACATGGGATTTTAGGGAGAAGTAGCACCAGGATGCCCTGGTTTTCAACCTTTATCCCAGACTCAACTCCAGGTGTCCATCAGGCAAAAGACTACAGGCTCTGCGGAAATGGACAGCTGCCCGGATGTGAGCTGCAGTTCTCTCCATGGCCACCAGGAGGAGCACAGGGCACATAGTCAACGCTTAGAAAAGTATTTGCTTAACTAGGAACTTGTTTCCTGGCTTTTAATCCTATCTTTAGAGACCAGGAAGTCAGTGTTACAACCTTCTCAGAACTACTGGCTGCTTTTTGTGTCTGATATACTGCCAGGGGTTCATGTTCACTCCCCCTTTATATATTTCCTTTGGGAAAGATAGAGTACCCAATAGAAATCACCTAGACAGAGTCCCAAGCATCCCAGATGCCAGGGAGCACATGGCAGATTCATCACACAGTTCAGTCAGCAGAGATAGTGGGAAAATCATTACAAACCCCTGCTGTGATGATGGAGGCTCAGGCTCTCTATAAAGAGATCACTTCCTCTCACACACCCAGGGCATGAGGCTCCTGACACATCTGCTCCTGGGCCTTTGTCCTTCATCAGCACCCTGACTAAGGATGCAGTGAGAATGGACCTTATCCTTTCTCCATGCGTCACTCATCTGGTCCCTTTGAAGCCTCATGAACCTCTGTCACTTTACTGCTTAGGTTGAATTCCATCTCTCCAGAGCACCAAGAACATAGGGCAGACTGGGTGCCCAGCTGGGTTTCTGTGTCACAAAGGGAGTGCAGAGGCTCCTTCTTGGTTCTGACAGACCCAAGGACAGGACATAGAGGAAAGTAGCCCCTGGGTCAGTCGCTGTTCTCTTAGGGCACAAGGATGTTCATCAGCTCTTTTGATCACTGTGTGGTATGCAGGACCCAGCCATTAAGAGAGCCATGGACATGGGAAGCAACCAGAATGGAGGGGCAGAATATCCCATGGGACTCTGGGTGGTGCTTCGTCCTGAGAGGAGCTCAGCTAGAAAGAGAAAGAACCATAGATCTTAAAGCTGTGCTGGAGCAGAGGTAATATAGGAGGACAGATCAGCCCACAATGATGGCACTTCCTGTGACCCCCTACAAAGCATCTCAGATGCTCAAGAGCTCCTGCTCGCAAGGGAGGAGATAATGAGCTGACTTTTGTGAGAGGGGAGGACTCTTCTACTGTCTGGAATCTCCTCAGGGGTAAAAGTATCTGAAAACAACTTCAAGGTTTGTAGGGGAGAAGACATAGGGCCAGATGGAAGCTCAGTTTATGCAAACTTTCAGTGGTCAAGAAATATTAAGGGAGGGGGAGAGATTTTATTACCCAAAGTTATTCACCATGACTGGGATATTCTGAAGGCCGATGTTTTCAGCTATGACTTCCCACATAAAAAATTAAGCTGGGGTTGATCCGTGACGTGGCTCAGGGGACATAGACATTTGTGTCATTGTCTCTAAACCTGAGAAGCAGTGAACACAACTGTCCTCTGACCTCCACCTAGGGACCTGTTCTGCATTCACCCCCACACCTTAAGATATGTCCTTACACAAATTTCACATACAAATACAAATGAGTGCAAAAAGATCAAAGCAAATGAGAAAAATCAACTCTGTATTCCTAAACCTATGGATTTCTTAAATAAATCCATAGGCATTCAGGGCCCTGGGATTTAATTAATTAATTAATTAATCAAATTAATTAATTAACTCAGAGGTACTGCTTTAGGCAGTATTTTCTCAAAATGTAAGACAAATCCTAGTTCTCATGGAGCCCTAGTGCCAGTTGACTGGAAGACAGACCAAGAGATAGAGTCAGAGGATGAGATGCAGGATCTGTAGGGAAGGGGTAGGCCAGGCATCCCCCAACACCAATCTACTGTCAATGTGAGTAGGGATCTGATGACTGTGAACTGGAGAAATGTTGACACCTAAGGATAGAGCCCCATACAGTATAAATGACAAGTGCAGGGGCACTGAGGATATGGGGTTGTGTGCTGACCTCCACCAACAGGACAGGGAGACACCCACATACCCAGGCTAAGCAGTGGACACTGTTGTAGGAGGTTTCTGGCCCGGACTTTTGGGCCTAGCCTCAAGCTCTAGGCCCGCAGACCCACAGACTGGCAGAGACTCACAAATGCTTTCAATAGTTTTAGGCTGATCGGCCTAAGGCCCAGGCATATAACTTGCTAACTCTTTTCCCTTAATCTAACCCATGACTCTTATCCTGTTTAACCATGAGGCTTGGTACCTTTTCTCAGAGCAGCATAGTTGTCCTCTGCTTCTTCTGGCTTCTCTCTGGCCTTCTGCTCTGTTCTGCCTGTTCCCAGAGTCTTCCCAGTCTGGTAGTTCCACCCACACTTCTTGTCTGCCTTTGGCCAATCAGTGCTTTTTATTGAACCAGTGGGTGGGACAATTGTTTACAATGGAACAACATAGTCTCTCTACAGGACACATCTTCTCCAGGTCCCTTTTTTGGCCAACTACAATGGTCCCAATATTGATGGTCTCTCTCTTCCCTTCTAGCCTCCAGTTTGACTTGTGGGTGCCCTCCCACTTGTGCCAAGCTCAGTGTTGAATTAGTGCCACCCAGTGTTGCAGAAGGGGAAAGTGTTTTTCTACGTGTTCACAATCTCCCAGAGGACCTTCTAGCCGTTTTCTGGTACAAAAGTGTGATTTTGTTCTCCAGGACAAAAATTGCCAAACACATAATAGGCACAAATTCAAATGTGCTAGGCCCTGCATACAGCGGCAGAGAGACTCTGTACAGTAATGGATCCCTGCTGTTCCACAATGTCACACGGAAAGACACTGGATTCTACACTCTAGGAACGATGACCAGAGACATTGAAACGGAATTAATACGTGTGTATCTCAAGGTGGAAAGTAAGTGATTCTCTGTGATCAGTCTGTGCCAGATGAGGCTTAGACACACATGACTGTGATGCCTGGCCTGTGTCTACCTCCCATTTGTATTTTGTCCTCATGCTGGGATTTGAGCACTTAGTGTAGAACCACATGGTGGAGACATATAGTCCTACTCAAGAAGACCATAGTGTTCCCGCCTTCGCTCAGTCCTGGCCTCTTCAGGGCAGAACAGTAAGGACTCTAGAATGTTAAGTCAGACATTGACTGAAGCCACAAAGGAAACCGAGAAAAAGTAAGAAAGGGAAGATCCATGGCGTGTAGAGGAAAAAGTCATGGGAGGTGTAATGTCAAACCTCGGTGTGTGCATAAGAGTAAGCAGGCTCTAACTGAGGGCAGTGAGGGGCATTCATATAGACACCCAAAGAGAAAGTTTCATGCAGAGAGATGAGACACTCAGAGTAGTAATGACCTGGAGGAGGTCATGTTGCTGATCTCCCAGGTGGGATATATGTTTCTACATCTCTATATACATCCACAGCTACATCTCTAGGCTGAGCAATGAATCTATCTGTTCAGGACAGAGGATGTCCGTCTTTCCACCAGGCACAGTAATCCCACAGTATATTTTTTTTCTCTTTTTCCTTTCAGACTCATTTTCTCCTTCCAGCAATTCTGTCATGATTGAACAAGCGTCAATAAACGCTGCTGAAGGGAACAGTGTTCTATTCCAAGTTCATAATCTGCCAGAAGATCTGCAAACTTTTTCCTGGTTCAAGGGAGTGTTTGACATTTATAGGCTTCAGTTTGCAGAATATAACAGCACCATGAATTCTGTCACCCAGGGGCCTGCTCACAGTGGAAGAGAGACAATGTACACCAATGGATCCTTGCTGTTCCAGAATGTCACTGAGAAAGACTCGGGCTTTTACACACTTTACATTTTAAATGGAGATTTGAAAAAAGAAATGATACATGTGAAACTTAATATAATCAGTAAGTGCTTCTCTGTGACTTTCAGCTGTTGGGTATGGCTTATTCTACTTCATACATTGGACTGTCAGGACTGGGCTGTGTCTCATTCCCACTGTATGGTATACCCACAGTGGGGTTTGGACACTTACTACAAGACACACACAGATAGATTAACAGCAATATGTTAGAAACCCCCCCCTGTCACTACCTTAAGAATGGAGGACCTGAGCTGGATAAACTTAGCCCAAGGATGTCACCCTCAGTACAGATACTTGGAGCTCTCACCATGCACATGTCCCGGAGAAAAACACTGTGGGAATCGGGAAGGTCCTGGCTCATGAAGCCATGAGATCCTTACAGAGAACAGTGAGTCCCTGGCTCAAAAATATCTGTCCTTGCCTAGACTCCAGATGACACTGGGGTTATTTTTGACTTCCTACTACAGCTGACAGAAAGCAAGGCCTTACTGGTTATCCAAGACCCACAGAGTGTGGAACCAGGGGCATTGTCATGACAGCTGAAGTTATAGGTTACCTTGACATTTTCTTCTCTTGAGGCTCAGTGTACACGTGGCAAGTTATAAGCTAACTGCTTTTTTGATGGTTTTAGGAGACTTCACAGAAATATCAGGTCTGTGAAGGGAGGGACAGAGGAGACAGTTCTCTAGCAGTTCCTTGTCCTTAGGGGTCTGTTTTAAAAAATTCTATTCTCCAGGCAAAGAGTCAAAGATGCTGCTGATATGAGCATCTCACCCAGACTTCAAGGTCAGGCCATTGCTTACATCTAACCTTAACTCATTGACATGGCAATAGTCATGCAACCTGCGTCTTATTGTGGGGAAACTTAAGAACATCAAACTCAGTGTATCAATCAAGATAACACAGGCCATGGGTGGTAGATCCAAAGCACAAGATATGATTGTAGTTACAGTTCTAATTTATCTACACAGGAGGCTTTATTAATTGTGAACTATAGAGAGGCTGTTTGACATCTCTGGAGGACTGTGATCATTTTGTCCACTTGTATTTCTTTGCAGAGCCTGTGATGAAGCCCTACCTGTGGGTCACCCCTACCACCGCAGTCACAGTACAGAGTTCTGTGTTCTTTGCTTGCATCTCTGTTGATACTGGAATATCCATCCAGTGGATCTTCAATAACCAGAGTCTGAAGCTTACAGAGAGAATGACGCTGTCCCCAATGAAGTGCAGACTCAGGATAAATTCTGTCAGGAGGGAGGATGCTGGAGAGTATAAGTGTGAGGTCTCCAATCCAGTCATTTCAAAGACCAGTCTCCCAGTCCGGCTGACTGTGATAAATGAGTGATCTCTCCTCTCACTCTAAAGCAGAGTGAGAGCAATTTTTAATCCATGGGTTCAAGAAGGAGCAAAGTTGTGTATTAAAAATGGTCAGTTACTACTTAAGTGCAGCCATCTTCGTTGGTGACCTATGCCTGTAATCCTGGGATAAGCATTTGTACAAAGACAGGCAATATTTCAAAGTGATACTTGGTCTTCAAAGGAAAATGAAGGCATCAGTATGGTAATCAATAATACAAAGGGGTTGCAGATAAAATTCATATCCAGCCCTCAGAATTTATGAAAATTAAGGAAGTCCTCAAACTTCCATATTCTCTGAGTACTTTTAAAAATTTTCAGTGTTTGCAGGGAGATTAATGTCTCCTCATGTACTCCAATAGTTTCAGCAACACCAATGCTGTCTAGACAATAGTCGTCCATTTGAAGTGAAAAACGGTGACAGGTATAGGAACTGCCATTGTTTCTCTGTGGACATAAGTGGTTCTTAAATAATTTTGATTCACAGTTTAATGCACAGATATAAAGTCCTTCATATAAAGCACACTGCAGTGTTTCATCCTAAGAGTGAGATTTGTAGTGTTTTGACCACGTGCATGGTTCTTTTTCCTGGGAATACATATTTCTTCCATTATCTGTTTTAAAGCACACAGCATAGTGGCATGGCACACTTTTATAATGTCATGTATCATTACCATTGTCCAATTTCAAAGCTTTTCTCAACCCACCATGCTCCTTTCAGCCATGTGTAAATCCATCTACTACTCTACGCATATGAGAAAACAGGATATTCAATAGTTCTTGCTAAATATTCATTTACAGAAGTGTATCTCAGGAGGGTCTGTGTGTTCACCAATTTTGGAAATTTCTGTAGAAATTTTAGGATTTTCTGCAGATACATTTATGTCATCTGCAGACATATTTTACAGCCCATTTATTGGCCACCTCTCATTCCTTCGCTTGCCTTATTGCTCAACATGAGTGGCCACAGCAGCATCCCTGTGTTGATTCATGTCTTAGAGGGAAAGCCGTCAGTGTCCCCAATGAATACTCAGTTGGAAGTGTTTTTTCACATGCACCCCTCCTTCACTGGTTTGTCCTCTACCCCTAAATTTAGCTTCTTTCAACATTAACAACTGCTTACTTTAGCAAATGTCTTTATTGATTCAGGCATGGCATGAAATCAGTCTGTGTCTCTTTATGCTTCCATCTCAGGAGGGTCTAAGCTTCTAGGAATTTTTCTGCTTCAACTAGGTCATTCAATGTTTAGCACATAGCTATAGAGTATATATACTCATGGAATCCTTAGTATTCCTGAATGGACAATAGGGCCTCATATTTCACTTCTAGTACTAGTAATGGTAATCATTTTGTTAGTTCTTTTTCAGACCAGGTTTTTCAGTGTTGTTCTGGCTGTTCTGGAACTTGATCTGTAGACCAGCTGGCCTTGAACTCAAGAGATCTGCCTTCCTTTGCCTCCCAAGTGCTGGGATTGATGGTGTGTATGACCACCACTTGGCCAATAATTTTACTCTTAAAAATAAAATCAATAAATTAAAGTTTATCATACCATTAATAACTTTGGTTTTTCTTTTTTTCTTTAAAAAATATTTATTATTTATACACAATGTTTTTCCTGTACGTATGCCAAACACAAGAAGAAAACACCAGTTTTTTTTTTATTATAGATGGTTGTGAGCCACCATGTGGTTGCTGGGAACTGAACTCAGGACCTCTGGAAGAGCAGCCAGTTTTTTTTTAAAACTTCTGAGCCATCTCTCCATACCCCATTAATAACTTTGAATTATAATCTTCTGATTCATTGATTTTCTGTTTTTATTTATTTATATCAGTATTCTAACTCAGGGAACATAGGCAGAAATGGCGGAGAAAAGATGTTTTCTTGTTTAATTTCTATTATTTGCCTGGTTATTTTTTTCCTAGTATAGTCCAGGATAACTTTCTTGGGAATGGTACCACACAGCTGACTGTGTCCTCACAAATCAATCAGTAACAAGTGAATGCTCTAGAGATATATCTACAGAGCAAGCTGATGGAGAAAATTTCTTGTGGTTCCTCAAGTGTCTCTAGCTTGTATCAGGTCACACAAACTAACCAGTACAATCTGGGCTATCAGGTTATTATTATTATTATTATTATTGTTGTTATTATTATTGTTATTATTAGCAAGTTCTTGCTTCTAGTTTCTATAGGTCATATAATCAGTGTCCACCTGAACTTCAAGACAGCTTTCTACATGGTCCATGTGTGTAAGTGAAGGAGTGCTAACACCCATGGACAAAGATGGCTCTGTTGCAAAGTCTGCCTTGACCCTTCACATTCCTAATTCTTTCCTAGAGTGATGCTTCATCCTTAGGAAACTATTGGCCCATGTCAGTCATCATGACATATCCATGCAATATGGATCATGAAGCTGGACCATTGAGCCAAAAGCTAAGCTTGTTCCTGGTGTCTTGGGACAACTTTCTGTTCACATGTCAAGTGCTTATGCCATGCTTTGAGGAAGCACAACAAAAAAAATCACATTAACTTTCTGTAGTATTGCCTTAGACAGAAAAGATGTCAAGGGCTTTAGTCTATGTTGAGAGGAGTTCAGGGAATCTGGAGGGATATATCACTTCATCCCATAAAGCAGTCTTTCTACCACCAAGCTCTATAGCTTTGCTCACACACAAAGTGTTCTATGTTTGTCCCACACTACACACAGGAGGTCCCACTATCCCAAAGCACTCAGTTTTTCTTGCTTTTGACTGCGATTCACCTACTGATTTATTATTTTTTTTTCTGATTCTGTTTGTCAGGGAGGTTAGTGTCCAATACTCATGGAAGCAGGGCCTTGCAGGTGTCAGAGGATTCAAACAGGGCAATCTCTTATCCACTGTCTGCAAAGAATGTTACACCTAACTATAACCATCAAATCTAGCCCAGTGGAGAAAAAGAACATGGCATCATTAATACCTGGACCTGAGACTCAGGATGTAACATACCATGTGATGAAAGAACCCACAACCAATTGTTTCTTTCACCATCACCGAACAAGTTTCTATTTGAACTGATGGAGGCCACCACTGAAATGTAAAACTTATTCAAATGCAGAGAACAATGAAACATCACAAGATGTTTCACCTTAATTGATCTATCTATAACACAACCCCTTTGTTGAAGCCCAGGACACATCCCAGAAGAGGAAGTGAATTGTGAGATTGTGTCTTCTAAATATGACAGGGAAGATGCACCTAAGAAATGTCAACCATATGTCCACCAAAACACCTGAAATTGACATGGCTGTATGGATCAATAAATATCATGGGGTTCTATCCACAAAGAATCAACTACAGAGCATTGATGAGTATTAAAAGATAGAATTTCTAACTTTTAGAAATGAGCACCCAATAGGCCACCTAATCCCAAGTGATCATACATAAATAGATATACATATGAGCAACAGTAAATGTGCTCAGAAAATGGTATTTATATATTTATTAATTTATGCACAAACTTATATGAGTAGTATTAATCAAAGAAGTTATGAAATTGAGAGGAAATGGAAGGAGGGATGTTATAAATAAAATAATCGCATTGAAGATTCTTATTTTTTTTTCTTAATAGAGCTGACTCTGTAGTCAGAATTGCAGGAAAGCTGGCCTTGAAGTCATGAGAATAGGTTAGCTGGTATTGCCTCTATTGTTTGTATCATCATGGTGAAGGCTATGAAAGATTTTTTTTTCTCACTTCTGCCACCTGTGGCAGGTAAGGGAACTGAACCTCCCCTTTACTAGTTGTAACACCAAAGAAAGCGGTCCCTACACCTGATCTGGAATCTTAGTAGAGCTGATCCTTTTAATAGGGGTGTGGATGATCTGGCCCTGAGAGTTGCCCTGTTTGGTGACAATGGTGGGTAGAATAGCTAGGCCTGAAGTCTTAAAAACCAAAGACCCATCCCAGCCCCTCACCAGCTGCAGCACCTGTGAGAGCTGTCCCTTCACCTCCCCAGTGCAACACAGTAGAGCTGGCCCTGATGGTGTAGGTGTGAGGGCATGAAAGCAGGAGAACTGGCCCCACTTCTTGCTCATAGCTGGATAGGTCAATTATACAGGTCGATATGAGAGACCTCACCCTGGTGGTGGTGACAGGGGAGAGCTGTTTGCTGGCCAACCCTATAACTACCCAGACCAAGAACTAGCACTAATAGTTGGAGGACCCAAATTTCCTCATATATTCCATTGAAGTATTGGCAGCAGGGCCTCTTAAAGAGTCACACAGTTTTTGCCACTAAGGCTGAGTTAGGAAACCTCTCTTAAAAGAGCTGTTCATCTGCTTGCCACCAGCAGAGCCTTCTCAGAAAATGCCGATACCACGGAGCTGTTTTTGACTCTGTTCTATTTTTGCCTGTATAAACCAAAACCTTAAATACATCATATGCAGCTTATTGCTTACACTGAGGCTCAGCAACTTAAGTTGCACTCCAAAGACCCATGATTTTATAGCTCAAGCCTACACACCATGACAGAGCATCTATGTACCATAGCTTATTTGAGATACACGGCGGAGAAGCTGTTTGTGGCTCTGTTTCTGTGTATGAGAACCCTTTTTTAAAGCTTTCTGAGGCTTTATGTAAATTGTATCCCACATTGGGCATCATTTGTAATAGAAGTTTCTGATCCAAGATCTGGACCATCAGTTCCAAATAATCACACAAAGTCTGATTATTAATTATATGCTGTTCAGCATATGGCTCAGGCTTATTGCTCCCACATCTTGACTCAGCCCATTTCTTTTAATCTATCTTGCCATGTGTTCCATTGCTTACCTATTTCTCAACATCTTACCTCTTGGGTAGCTGGATCAGGTCTCCATCAGACTCCGCCCTCCTTTCCCTTTATCTATGCTCAGATTTCCCGCCTGCTTCTAAGATGCCCTGCAATAAGCCAAAACAGTTCTTTTATTGACCAATGATATTCACAGCATGCAGAAAGACATCCCACATCTGATTGCTTGGAGTTTTTCTCTCCATTAAGTTTCATGTTGGCTTATGGCTTGCTTTATACTGATTTTATTATGTTTAGGTATTTTTCCTGTGTCTGTGATCTCTCCAGGATTTATATTTTATCATGAAGGAGTGTTGTATTTTGTCAAAGGATTTTTCAACATCTAATGAAATGATCATGTGTTTTTTTCTTTCAGTTTGTTTATATGTTGGATGACACTGACAGTTTTTTTTTTTTGTATGTTGAACCACCCATGCATCCCTGGGATGAAGCCTACTTGATAATGATGGATTTTTTTTGATATGTTCTTAAATTTGGTTTGCCAGTTTTTGTTATATTTTTAATGAAAAATATCATTTTTATCAATATATAACCCTGTCCCCCTCTCTTCCCTTCTCCCAATACTTCCAAGTTAGCCTTCAGCCTCGACAATCCCTATCCAACCATACCCTCTCCCAAAAGGGCAAGAAGTCCCAAGGTGGGTCAGATCAGCATGGCACATCCATTCCAGGCGAGTCTGATTTACTCATCTCAAAGTCAATGTTTAGTTAGGTGTTTCTCTGCAGATAATGGGCTCCAAGGTGTCAGCCCATGAACAGGAACACAGTCTGATCCTACTCCTCAAGGTTCCTCAGACTGCTCATGTCAGTTAAAAGTTGTCTACCCTTGAAGGGCCTAGCTCCTTTTCCTGATGGATCTCCAGTGGCTATTCTTGATTCAGTGAGCTCCCCAGAGCTCCAGTCGGCCATCACTGTGGGAATTTTCTTCATAATCTCTATCCCCTTGCTTTTACAGACTCTCCCCCACCTGCTCTTAGCTGGACCAGGAGCTCTGCCTAGTGCTCAGCCATGATCTCTGCCTCCATCTCTCTTCTTTGTTGGATGAAGGTTCTGTGATGACACTTAGGGTGTTTACTCATTTGATTATAGGGGAAGTGCTGTTTAGGAACCCCTTCCACTGTTGTTAGGAGACTTTGCTAGGGACTTCCTGTGAGTTCTTGTATGTTTCCCTAGCATCCAGTTTCTTTCCAACCCCACATTGGCTTCCTCTATTGAGATATCCATCTCTTTCTATCTCCCTCTTTGCTCCTCTTACTCAACCACCTTCTTCTTTCAAGATTTGTTCCCAACTCTTCTTGGTTGCAGCCCGTTATGACCCCAATTTGCTAAGGTGATCTTCTCTATTTTCTCTTCTTAGGGGAATCTCTGGATGTCTCTCTTAAGTTCCTTCTAATCCCAAGATGTTCAGGGGTTGTGATTTTCAGCTTGGGTATTCTTTGCTTTTGGTCTAAAATCCACGTATGAGTAAATACATCCCATGCCTATCTTTCTGAGCTGGTGATACCTCACTCAGGAGATTATTCTCCAAGTCCATCCATTTGCCTGAAAATTTTTGGGTGTCTTTTTTTTTTTTTGATGAGTAGTACTCCATTGTGTAGATGTACCACAGTTTGTTAATCTATTCTTCAGTTGAGGGACACCTAAGTTGTTTCCAGGTTCTTGCTGTTATGAATAATGCTGCTAAGAACATAGTTGAGCTAATGCCTTTGGGGTACAAATGTGCATCCTTTGGGTATATGCCCAATAGTGGTATTGCTGGATCCTTAGAGAGATTGATTCCCAGTTTTTTGAGAAATAGCCATAGTGTATTCCAGAACGATTGTACAAGTTTACACTCCCACCAACAATAAAGGAGTGTCCCCCTTGTTCTGCATCCTTTCCAGCATAGGCTGTCATTTATGTTTTTGAACTTAGCCATTCTGACAGGTGTAAGGTGGTGTCTCAAAGTTGTTTTGATTTGCATTTATCTGATGGCCAAAGAAGTTGAGCAATTCTTTAAGTGTCTTTTAGCCATTTATAATTCTTCTGTTGATCATTCCCTTTTTAGCTCTGAACCCCATTTTTAAAAAACTGGATTAATTAGGTTTTCGGGCTTTAGTTTCTTGAGTTCTCCATATATTTTTGAGATCAGTCTTCTGTCAGATGTAGGGTTGGTAAAGAACTTTTCCCATTCTGTAGACTGTTGTTTTGTTCTATTGACTATGTTTTGTGCCTTACAGAAGCGTTTCAGTTTCTGGAGGTCCCACTTATTGATTGCTGCTTTTAGTGTCTGTGCTACTGTGTTATATTTAGAAAGTGGTCACCTGTGCCAATGCATTGGAGGATATTTCCCACTTTCTTTTCTATCAAGTTTAGTGTAGCTGGGTTTATGTTGAGGTCTTTGATCCACTTGGATTTGAGTTTTGTGCATGTGATAGGTTTGGATCTATTTGCATTCTCTACATACTACCATTCAGTTATGCCAACACCATTTATTGAAGATACTATCTTTTTTTCCATTGAATATATTTTTCCTCTTTGTCAAAAATCAGGTGTTCATATGTGTGTGCATTAATGTTGGGGACTTTGATTTGATTCCATTGATCCACAAGTCTGTTTTTGTGCCAGTACCAGGCTGATTTTATTACTATGGCTCTATAGTATAGCTTGAAATCATGGTTAGTAATTCCTCCTGAAGTTCTTTTATTGAGAAGGATTGTTTTGGCAATCTTGGATTTCCTGTTATTCCATATGAAGTTGGCTATTGTTCTTTCAAGGTTTGTAAAAAATTGTACTGGGATTTTTGTGGGGATTGAATTGAATTTGTAGATTGCTTTTGGTAAAATTGCCAGTTTTACTATGTTGATCCTACCTATGCAGGAGCATCGGAGATCTTTCCATTTTCTGACATCCTCTTAAATTTCTTTCTTCAGTGACTTAAAGTTTTTGTCAAATAGGTCTGCTATTTATTTGGTTAGAGTTATGCTAAGATATTTAATGCTATTTGCAGCTATTATAAAGGGTGATGTTTCCATGATTTCATTTCCAGCCATTTTATACTTAGCGTATAGGAGGTATCTTCATAAAGTTGTTTTTAATGCCATTTCCTTCTGTTTCCTCTTTATTGTTATGCTTGTATCTTGATGTTGTATGGCCACCAGCTTCTTCTGGGGGTGTCATGTTGTTCTTTATGTTATTATATGTATTCTTGCACTCGCATCTGTCCATTGCTTTCTCGGTTCGCTCTTTGTTGGCTCTTAGTCAGTGGTGAGCTTGGGGGCTGTTATCCAGCTCTTCATTAGCTCTCAGTCAGCTGTGAACCTGGAGTGAGGCTTCTTGGTGTCCAGTTGTCAGTGGGTGGTCATGAGGACCAGTGGGTGGTTTGGGCATGGTTTGGCAAGTGGGATGATCCTCCAGCTATGTTTTGCTGGGTATAGGGCTTGGGGGAGGGGGCTCTCCCAGATTTCTTTGGTTTAGGGTGGAGTTGGGTGTGGATGGGATGCTGGGGGCAGTGTCCTCAGGCTGCGATTCGGAGACCATGGTCTCCGCTTGGCCTAAGGGTCAGGGTGTGACTCACCTCTTAGTTAGCTGTGAACCAGGAAGGAGGCTTCTGGGTTACAATTTTGTGTGTATGTGTGTGTGTGTGTGTGTGTGTGTGTGTATGTGTGTATGTGTGTGTGTGAATTCTCCATGCTATGTGGAGTTCATTGATAATCTTGATCCTCCCTTCTTAAAACCCCTCTCCCCCCCTCTTCAACTGAACTCTAGAAGCTTGGCCAAATTCTTGGCTCTGTGATTTGTATCTGCGTCTATCAGTCACCTGATGTAGACTCTATAATGACAGTTAGGATAGCTACTAGTACAGAGAAAGTTTAGTTCAGGCTCCTTCTCCACCATTGCTAGGAGTCTTAGCTGGAGACTTCCTTGGAAATTCCTGGTGATTTCTCTAGCACTGGATTATCCCCCCTAATCCCTTAATGGTTCACTTCCAAGATATCTCTTCCATTGCTCTCCCCTTTGGTCCCTAGCTTGGCCATCCTGCATCCTCATGTCCCCATCCACCATCCCCTCTCCTTTATTCTTCCTTTCAGTTTACCCAGGTGATCATGTTCTTTTTTTCCTTTCCTGGGATGGTTTATGCATGTCCTTCTTAGGATCCTTTTCTTTACCTAGTTTCTCTGGGTTTTTTTAATTCTAGCCTGGTTATCCTTTGCTCTGTATCTACTACCACTTACGGGTGATTATATGCCATGATTGCCTTACTGGTTCTGGGTTACCTCACTCAGGATTTTACAGCTACATCCATTTTCTGCAAATTTCATGCTGTCATTTTTTTTTTGTACAGCTGTGTAACACGCCATTGTGTATATGTACCACATTTTCTTTATTTATTCTTTGGTTGAGGACCATCTAGGTTCTTTACGGGTTTTGTCTGTTATGAATCATGCTGCTATGAACATAGTGGAGCAAATGTCCTTGTACTGTATTTGAGCATCTTTTGAGTACATGGAATGGAATGCATGGGAAGAGCTAGTGGAGGGGATGGTTAATAAAATGAGCAGACAGTATATTCTTAAAAATTAATTTAATAAATCTGACCTTGTATAAAGGGTTGCAAGAGAGCTGTCCATTAGAGGATAAGAGTGGGTTAGCTGATACCACCCCCAAATTCTACAGTGTGGTGGTGGGGCAAGGGAAAATGCCTTCCTCCTCACCTCTGCCACCTGTGACAGGTGAGGGAACCGAATCTCTTCTTTACCAGTTGCAGCACTTGGGAAAGCTGGCCCTGCACCTCATCTGTCACCACAATAGAACTGAGCCTGTTGATGGGTTAGCTGGGCTCCAAGAACTGGTGTTGGAAGATTTTGCCCTGTTCTACAACTTCCACTAATTGGCAGGTTCTAGGAGATTTGCACCACATTGATGCCTATGGTGGGTGAGAGAGCTGAGCCTGTGGTGGGTTTTAAGAACAGAAGAGTTGTTCCTGCACCTCACCAGCTATTGTCTAGCTTGGAGAATGGTTCCTACATTGCTATAGGGTAACATTATAGAGCTGGCCCTGATGGTGTATGTGGGAATATATTTGTGCGTACTGTATCTTTAAATAAAGGAGCTGGTTTAGGCCATGGCAGGTACCATAGAGGAAGTGAGAGGAGAGTCAGTTCAGGTAATAGAAGCAGGGCGGAGTTAGAAGCAGACCGCGCGGAAGCCGCCGACATGTAAAAAACACTGGTGAGCTACGGGCTGGGCCCACGTGGCCCACAGATTAATAGAAATGAGTTAATTTAAGATATGAGTGCTAGCTAGCAATGTGCCTGAGCCATAGGCCAAACAGCATGAACTTAATATAAGCCTCTGAGTTATTTCTGGGGACCCGGGCGGCGGTGGGTTCCTAGGCGGTCTCGGGCGGCGGGTCTGTGGGTCTAAGTCTCCGGACGCCCGGGACCGAGAAACCGCGTTACAACAGATGGCGCCCAACGTGGGCCGATTATCCACTTAGAGCCTGACAAAGATTAAAAAGAGTTCTAGATCGCAGAAATTGAGCCAGGGCAGCTTCCAAATTGTGTGTGTGGAGCGGGTCTTTGTACAAAGAAAGCATGGTCCGTCCGGGTCACATTCAAAATGGCGCCGGCGGGCTGTCGGCAGTCAGTGTGAGCTGCAGCTACAACCAGTCTCACAGAAGACTAAATAGCATGTGATTGATTTTAGATTTCTGCTTATTTTGAACAAAAGAAAAACAAATTTTCTTCGTGGCAGTTACGGTTTAAGAAAACTTAGTGATTCAGCCTAATTTGCAAAAACTGTGCTTCTTTTTGGAGAATGTATTTTAAAAGCTCTTAAGGTTAGAAGATGAATAAGGATTCACAATAAAACAGATTCAGATAAAAAGAAAACCTGTAAACGGGTTACAATGTTTGTAAAAGATACATAGGCTTCAGAGAAAAAAGAAAGAGGTTAGAAAAAGTTTTTAAAGTAAGAAATAGAGTAATAAAATTATAATAAGCCACGTAAAGATGGAAAATAGACACAAAATCTGGATTTTGGTTGTTATTGTGTTTTCTTTTAATTTTTTAACTGTTAATGAGCTAACTGCAAAAAGACAATGGATTGCAAAGGCTACTAAGTTAAACAAGAATGTATATTTTAAAGGTATTTTGATTTTGAAATTTGTGTCTAAGGATTTATTGCTTTGGAAGAGTTCTGTTTCTGTTTCCACAGATGAGAACCTGTGGATTGCTTCCAGGCAAATGTGGTTTCATCAACCAAGACCCCCTGAAAAAACCTCTGATGAAAAGAGATGGCCAAAACAGCTTCAGAGCTGCAGACTGATTCAGCCTCAACAACCGTGAGACTTTCAACGCCCCTTAATCAGCAGGAAGTAGTAATAGAAAGACAACGCCCAAATTCCCCAAATATTGTTTCTAAATGTTTGTTTTCATTATAAATGGTTAATGGTCATAGTCAATCTCTTTCTAAGAAAAAACGGGGGATATGGTATGTAAATGCTTTTTTAAAAAATTAGATTATTAAATTTACAGGTAATCAGCTGTTAATCTCAAACTGCTTTACATTGGTATAGATTTTGGTTTATTGATACAAATTTAAAGTCAATTTTATTATGCTGTATGTGTTTTTCTATTCTTGTTTAAGGTATTATGTTCATGTAACTGTTTTAAAATTGTAGTGTATAATTAAGAAATAAAGGTTAATAGTCACTTTTGATAATCAAACTTATAGTTAGGTTAGTTAAGATTTTTAAGTATACAAAGATATATTTCAATTAAATAGATAATCTTCAAATACTTCTAAGACCTACAGAATATGGCATTTAAAATATTTTAAGAGCTTAGACTTTTCTGGACAGTGAGACAGGTCTATACCTGGCAGCACTAATCTACTTCAACAGGAAAATGGGCATTGAAGAAACTCCATATAGAGTCTCATCTATTTGTGGTAATGGTAAGCCACTGGAGAAAAAACTGTTTTTATATTGACTGCTTGACAGTATGCTGTTTAAACTGGACATGCAGGTTCCATAAGAAGATGACCTCTGAACTTTGGCAGAACAAGCCTAAATGGTCATTCAGGTTCCTGCTTTACAGAGAAAACTGTCAGACATTCTTCAGGACTCAAGGAGAAGCAACAGATGAACTGTGCCAGAATGGACAGAGCGGATTTCCTGCTTCACTGAAATAAAAAGAGACTCAAGGCCTATAGGCTGAAGATGAATGCCCCAACTTTATGGAGGAACTTTGGGTGACTGTCCAGGCAGATAGGTGTCATCTCTGTCCTTTCTAGATTTTGGAGGTCGTTTGCACTTCTGGTTTACTTAGATAAATATTATATCCTTCTGTGGTCTTTGATATAGTTGAAGATTAGATAGTTATATGTACAGTTTTTCTTAGTCATTTAAAAAATATACTAGATATAAAACTTTAGATTCACAAAAATAAAGTAGATAAAATGTTTTCTTTAATTTTGCTAAGTACAAGTAGACTAGATATTGTAACTGTAATTCTTGCTTGATGGCTATTTTGTTATATGTAATTTTGCTATGTTAAAATTAAAACCTTCCTTTTTGATTAGAGAAAAAAGGGGAAATGTGGGAATATATTTGTGCGTACTGTATCTTTAAATAAAGGAGCTGGTTTAGGCCATGGCAGGTACCATAGAGGAAGTGAGAGGAGAGTCAGTTCAGGTAATAGAAGCAGGGCGGAGTTAGAAGCAGACCGCGCGGAAGCCGCCGACATGTAAAAAACACTGGTGAGCTACGGGCTGGGCCCACGTGGCCCACAGATTAATAGAAATGAGTTAATTTAAGATATGAGTGCTAGCTAGCAATGTGCCTGAGCCATAGGCCAAACAGCATGAACTTAATATAAGCCTCTGAGTTATTTTTGGGGACCCGGGCGGCGGTGGGTTCCTAGGCGGTCTCGGGCGGCGGGTCTGTGGGTCTAAGTCTCCGGACGCCCGGGACCGAGAAACCGCGTTACAACAGGTGTAGCTCTGGGTGAGCCCACCCTGAGGGCATGAAAAAAGACAACCGACACCACTCCCTTTTCATTGCTAGGTAGGGTCCCCTAGACCAAATAATGCCATCACTATGGTGGTGATGACAGGGGAGTGTAGTAAGAGATTTCTGGCTGGGACTTTTGGGCCTAGCCTCAAGGTTCAGACACACAGACCCATAGAAACACACAGACACTTCATTAATTTTATACTGATTGGCCTAAGGCCCAGGCATATAATATGTTAACTCTTTACCTTTAATCTAACCCATGACTCTTATCCTGGTCAGCCATGGGGCTCGGTACCTTTTCTCAGAGCAGCATAGTTGTCCTCTGCATATTCTGGCTTGTCTGGCAACTCTGGAGTCTCTGTGGCATTTCTGCTCTGTTCTTCCTTTTCCCAGAGTTTTCTAAGTCTGGTAGCCCTGCCCATACTTCCTGTCTGCCTTTGGCCAATCAGTGCTTTTTATTAAACTCATAGGTGGGACAATTATTTATAATGTAACATCATAAATCCACTACATGGGAGAGATGGCTAGCTAACCAACCCTGCAACTATCCAGACCTAGAACCAGGGTTGTGAGTTGGTCCACATAAACATCCATCCATTTATCATCTCCTGAAACATGTGAATGGGCACATCCTACAGTTCCAAAGCTGTACAATCTCCATGACACAGAGTAACAATAGCATATCCAAGAGGAACTCCAATCAGCTTCCAATATCAATAATGTAGCCATTACGAGAGGCCTTGAACCACACCAATGACTCTTTGCAATGAATGCTTGCATGTAAACATATATAGGCAAAAGTTATATTGTGTGACTCACTGTTACAATACTGCTTCAATGATGAGATTTTTCTTTCTTTTATGCTTCTTTTATCTCTTTAGTTTTCTCTTAGTTTTATTTTATTTAGGAGGAAGGTTGTGTCTAGTTAAATAGTAAGTGACAGAAATATGAATGAGATCAAGATGCATGAAGTGAAAGACACATATAATAAAGAATAACTAAAAAGAAAAAACACTTTTAAGAGCATTTGAAAAATGCAAAAAGAAGAATAAGATAAGGAACGCGAGAGAATAAAGATGAGCTTCCATTAGAATGATAGTGAAGGAAGGGCTGAAGAGCCTCTTTGGAAAGTGCTTTCCACTTCAGCCAACAGCATTGAGCAGTTTTCACCCAATCCCAAGCACATAGGAAAGGCATGATTAATAACTTTATAGGGAAGTTTCAAACCATGTGTTTACTTGAGTGTAGTGCATGTGACAGAGATTATGGAGGAGCCAGGTGCTGTAAATGGAGATTAGTTGAGCCAAAGCACAGGCAGCTGCTAAATTCTGTCCTGGAATGAGCTGCAGCAGATGTAGTCTGAGTAAGGCTTTGAGAATCAGACCTGGGTCCTAACAAAGGTCAGGAGACCATGACTTCACAGTGGGGGAGAGTTCAAACAATGGCTGAAATCTCCTAAGAAAACTTGAGAGAGAACTCAGGGTTTGTGATTGTGTTGGAGCATGTGGTACAGAGAGGCACAGAAGCTCATCAGGTTGGGTAGGAAGTTCTCAGGACATAGAAGAAGGGGGTGTGCCACCTATAAGTTATGACCATTGGTCATTATATTCTGCAAATTAATGTTCTTAACTGTGACAGGATGACTGTCCAATTTAGAATAGTGTGGGCTATTGAGGTGGCTTAGAAAATAAAGACATTTTTGCCAAGGTTTTGTTGCTGAGTCAATCTCTAGGTCTCAAATGATGAAGGGAGAGAACCTTCTACCACATATCCTTTAACCTTTATATACGTGCAGTATCATTTCCACACCCACTGATGTATGTATTTGTAGATACACAAACATGTTCGTTATTTCTTACAAATATGTAGAAGACTGTGGCATTAGAGTATTTTTATTATACATCAAGATAAGACTCCCTCAAAAGCCATGCCCTGCTTTACTCATTAATTCATGCATTAATTAAGCTCATTTGTTCATCCATGGATATGTGAGCCTTTCCAGTATCTTGAGCTTCCCAGGAAGAAACTAAATTCCATACCCTCAAAGCCCTAGTTGCCATGGACTGGAGGCAGACTGGCATCTAGGTGAAGTTAGAGATGGACCTGAACCCGGTCAAGCACCTATGGAGACTGAACAATGAACACAACTGCTAAGGACACAAAACCCAACTTTCCATCATATGGAAATGATCCAAGATTTTTCTTTCTTCACCTACAGCCTCACTTTTAATTCATTTTTGAAAAAATTATTTAAAATTTTATTTATATATACTTAAATAATTATTTACTACACATACAGTGTTCCGCCTGCACACCAGAAGGGGGAACCAGATTTTATTATAGATGGTTGTGAGTCACTATGTCGTTGCTAGGAATTGAACTCAGGATCTTTGAAAGAGCAGCCAGGGCTCTTAACCTCTGAGCCATCTCTCCAGCCCCCCCCCAATTTATTTATATTCATGAGTGTTTTGTTTGCTTGTATATCTGGAAACCACATACATTTAAGTAGTGCCTGCAAAGGACTGAAGAAGTGGTCATATCTCTTAGAGCTGTAGCTCCAGAAAGGGTGAATAGCCATGAGGGTGCTGGGAATTGAACCCAAGTCTTCTAAAAATGAGCTAGTTTTCTTAACCACTAAGCATCTCTCCAGCTGTTAGCCTCACTTTCCACCTTCTAGTACCCTTTGTGTACTGGTCAGCTTGCTACTGAGTCACTGTTGGACAATGTAGCTGAATGGGAAACAGCTATTTGTTTCAAATCTACCAAATAATATTCAATCCTTTTACTGATACAAAGTGGTAACTCTTGGTAACAGTCATCAACTTGCAGAGTTTCTAATAGCCAGGAATCAAATTACACTGGGAACTACACATAGTGACAGAGTGACAATGTACACCAATGGGCCTCTGTTGTTTGGAAACACCATCCTTATGAACATAAGATTTTTCACCCTACAAATATGAAATACTGAGATTGGAACTGAAGAAACACACATGTGTCACTACATAACAGTGTGTGGTTCTTTATGACCTTTGTTTGGAAGGTAGGTCTGTGTTTGTAAAGACAGGAATGTAAGTTCTGGACCATGCCTTTCACCTGTCAGTATTTTCTGCCCTTATTTGGGTTGAGGATTTAGTTTAGGACACATCCAGTGTGTAAAAATGTTCATTGTCAGAATATTTGTGTGAATTAACCCTGCTGAGAGCAGGATATTTGGTGGAGTAACACCACCAAAGATTCAGAATAAAGCTCAGGTTGTGAATTGCAACATACATAAACAAACCTTGTGACTCATGTAAGGTCTGGCTAAGGGAAGTATAAAATCTTTTACAAGGAGAATGACTAGAAGTCCTGGCTCCAGATTATTGTCCCAGAATCCAGACTCCAGGTGAGCTGGAGAGTGTGGGTAGAGCATGGAATCTGACCTCTTACAGGTAACAGGGAAGAAAAATATATCAGCTGCCAGTGCAGTGACATGAGAGCCACAGTTAAGGTAAGTCACCTGCGAACGTCCTTCTGAGTCTCATCACGGAGAGAATAGTTGCATCGGTCACTAGCTTCTTAGCCAACTGTTTTGATAGGTCAGGTATCAAATGGGAGATTGCACAGCCATATCTGAGATGAACAGAAAAAGTCATAAAGCCAGCACAGCTGCTTGATAAAGGTCCAGCCAAGTTGAGCCATATGTTGGCTACCATGCCACCTTTGTTTCTTATCTGCAGCTGTTGCATACTTGAGGCACTTTTAATATTTGTACATTTGGGCTGATTGGGTTGATGGGACATTCATAATGAATCATTTATGCCTTTTTCTAGGAATGTTGCTTATAAGATTCCAGGATAGTTCTGAACATACTATTTCCTCAGGTTTTAGGGAGATTCCTTATCCACTTGAAGGACTTCCTTATGTTAAGGTTGTGACACATATAAAGAAGCCAGAGGTCTCTTTATGAGGCTATGGGATATTCTTGATACATCTGTCTCTTACTTACTCGGGAACAAGATATTCAATTCAATGTAAACTCAAAAAGGTCCACAAAATTGGTGGGCTAGAGGAGTTGACCACAGTTAAGTGCCTTCCCTCTATATACTTAAGAGAATTACATACCATATACAGTAACAAAGTTAGATTAACTGAAGTTACCTCTGCTCTACAGGGTCTTATACTTATAGGTAAAGAGTAGAAAGATGATAAAAATATGAGATGCCAGGACCTCCCCCTCTTAGAGACTATATGCCACTATAGTGGCACAGGACCAAGGAACAATAGAATGCTACAATTAGAATATAAACAAATTCTATAAATTATAAATATTGTATTATGCTAGAATTTAAATAATAACTGTAGAAGTGCCCTCCTGGTCCACAGTTGACTAAGAGGTGAATGGCACCCTGACCCTCAGCCAAGTGGAGACCATGGTCTTTGAACCCTGGATCAAAGACACTGCTCCTGGCACCCCAACCACACCCAGCTCCACCCTAAACCAAAGTAAACTGGGAGAGACCTCCCAAGCCCAATCCCCAGTAAGACACAACTGGAAGGACACCCCAAACTATGGAAGGACACTCCACAGGCCAAACCATGTCCAAACCTCAATCTGTATCATCAGACACTGACAACCCAGAAGCCTCCCTCACAGTCCACAGCTGACTAAGAGTGGACTAAGAGATGACTAAGAGCCGAGTAAGACCCATCCAAGAATGACCCCTGTGAAACTTGAGACACGCAGCTCCTTGGTCTATAGTCAACTAAGAACCAACTAGGAGCAGCCCCTGAAATTACTGGAGACACACAGCACCTGGGCTCACAAGTGACTAAGTCAATCAAGAGGTGAGGAAGCAATGGGCAGGTGCTAGTGCAAGAATACATATAACAATATAAGAACAACAAGACACGAACAGAAGAAGCTGGTGGTTCTATAACGTCAAGATCTGAACATAACAATGAAGAGGACACAGGAGGAAATGACCTTAAAAACAGTATTATAAAGATAAAAGAAGCTTTAAAAGAGAATATAAAAAACTTCCATAAAGAAATAGAAGAAAATACGAAAAAATTTGGAGAGATGAACAAATAAAAAAAAACAAGAAAAATAAAACAAACAGGTGGAAGAAACATTCCAAGAATTAAAGAATGAAATAGAAGCAATAAAAAAGGAGCAAACCAAGGCAAAGCTGTAGATAGAAACCCTGAAGAAATGAACTGGAACCACAGATACAAGTATAACTCACAGAATGCAAGAGATGAAGAGAGAATCTCTGGAGTGGAAGTTTCAATAGTGGAAATCGATACATCAGTTAAAGAAAAAGTCATAACACAAGTAAAAAAAAAGCCCTGGGCCAGATGGTTTCAGTGCATAATTCTATAAGATATCCTGTCATAAAGAACTAACACCAAGACTCCTCAAATTGTTCCATACAGTAGAAACTGAAGGAACTTTGCTGAACTATTTTTATGAGGCCATAATCACCCTGACTCCAAAGCCACTCAAAGATGCCACAAAGAAAGAGAATTACAGACCAATCTCCCTCATGAACATTGATGCAAAAATACTCCATAAAATTCTGGCAAACCAAATCCAAGAATATCAATAAAATTATTCACCATGATCAAGTAGGCTTCATCTCAGAGATGCAGGGATGGTCCAACATATGAAAAACTGTGAATGTCATCCATCATATAAACAACCTGGAAGAAAAACCCCCACATGATTATCTCATTAGACTGTGAAAAAGCCTTTGACAAAATCCAACAGTCTTTCATGATAAAAGCCCTTGAGAGGTTAGACATACAGGGAGAATATATAAATGCAATAGAAGTGATATACAGCAAGCTGACAGGTGTGGGGATATGTTTCATATGCAATAAAAACCAGCCTGAGATATCAGAGGGATCTACCCACAGTCAGTCTAGGAGGATCAGACAGTGTTAACTCACACCTTTAATCCCAGCACAGGGAATACCCCTGAGTGGTGACCTACGCCCTTAATTCCAGAAAATCTGCATTTGAGGCCAGTTTAGTTTACAGAGGGAGTTCCATGCTTCCAGCCAGGCAGTGGTGGTGCCACGCCTTTAATCTTAACCTGGATGTGAAACAAATAGGTGAAGAGGGTATTTAAGTTATTTAAGATAAACAGATTGAGCAGCAGAAGCCAGAGGAGTATGGCTGAGAACAGCTGGGTGAGATCTGACTGTGGTGTTTCCTCTCTTTGATATCTCAGCCTTTCCCTAATATCTGGCTCTGAGTTTCCTTTATTTGTGAAACACTTGGCACCCAACATGGGGGCACGATTCCCCCTTTGTGTCAAAATTAGATGCCAAGTGAAGAATGGAAGAGAAATTGAGAGTCTGAGTCTAGGTCCTACGTCTGAACCATCAAGCTCTGCATCTCAGCTCACACATGACAAAAAACTGTTTTCCCCATACAGCACAGGAGGTCCAACAACTGTGAGCACTCAGTTTCTCCTGTAACTACATATGAGTCATCTTCTGCCTGTTTCTCAGTGCAAGTGGACTTAGGTAGGGTTTAGAGAGAGCAACCATGGTGGCAAGGTGCCTTTACAAGAATCACGGATCTCAAAGGAGGAATCTTATCTCTGTTGTCTGCACAGTGCTGCTACCCAAGGTCAATATCACAAGGAACAATTTTAACACCATGGAGTGTGAGCATGTTGTTTCAAAAGCATGAACTTGAGAGTTACAACTCAACCTACTTGTGGAGGAAAAATGATAAAAGCCTCTCAGTCTGTGTCAGGCTGCCTCTCTAAAAGGGGAAAAGTATTCTCACTCAATGGTACAATTTACACAGGAACCTATGGATGTGAAACTTGGAAACTACCGAGTGCCATTTGAAATGGTCCATTCAGTCTGTATATTATGTATGAGTAATTTCTGTTTAGTTATAGCTATTACAGAACCAGGATACTTAGTTCCTCTTGAGTTGGTGACAAGGCATCACACAGTTGCTCAGGGCAACCTGGCCATGTCTAAGCATGTATGCAGTGGGTGTGAGGGTAGTTCATGGTTGGGTGGTTGACCATCTCTACTGTATCCCTAGATTATCAGGTTACAGTTCTATTGATCTTCAGGGTGGCAACATCAGGACACACAGGCCACAATCAGAAAATTGCTTTCATGAGTCATGATGTTGCCTAAGAGACTCATTTTCATGCCTGTTCCTAGCCCTTGCTCCGAACTATTGCTGATTCATGTGTATGAGTACATCTTTATCTATCTGGGATCTGGACATTTCCTTCCTCTCCACATCTCTCATTGTGAAGATAGGATTACCACCATGGAATCATTTAGGCTTAGGTCAAAACTGACTCAGGAGTATCAGGGAGTACATGGGTTTTCACAGCACACAGCTTACCCAACAAATAATACTGAAGGTTGCTTTGAAGTTCTCCATAAAAGATGAAGCCTAGAGTCCTATTAAAGTCATATAGGTCACTTCTAACACAATATTGATGACATGAAGCTCCTCAAACGATGGCTCGAGGACCACACTCCTAGATCAGGAGTTTGACTGGTACTATTAGTGATACAGATTGAGCTCATCCCTAGTCATCTCTCAGCTTGTCCTTTCCATCCCTCAGTGGCTGTCCCCTGTAACATGAGGTTTATGGCCCTGACTAGACAGAGGTCCAGACTCACAGACTGCCTAGCTGCCTGCTGCTGCTTAGGCCCCCCAAAATGACTCAGACATTTATACTAATTTTGTGCTGTTTGGCCTAAGGCTCAGGCACATTGCTAGCTAGCTCTTTCATCTTAATTCAACACATTTCCATTAATCTGCCCTGCCACATGGCCTGTGGTATGCCTATTATTTCCTTTCATCTTGATTCTTGGGTGGCTGGATTGCATCTCTTTTGACTTCACCCTCCTTCTCCTACCTATACTCTGGTTTCCCCACCCACTCCTATGGTGTCCACCATGGCCAAAACAGTTGTTTATTCACAGCATATAGACATCCCACACCAGTCTCCTTCACGCTGGAAGTAAAATCCACCTTCTCAGAACACTGTGGATGCAGGGTAGACTGGATGCTCAGCTGGGTCTCTGTGTCACAAGGACACAGAGGCAGGCAGCAGGTGGCTTCTTCTATGATGACAGATAAGGATAGGACAGACAGATGTCAGTCCTGGGATGAGCTGTTGTTTCCTTAGGGCATGGAGATGCTTATCAACCTTTTTTCTCAAGGTGTTACTTGTAGATGAAGCATAAAGAGAGAAAATCTGAAAGGGATATGGGGCAGCACTGAGAGTGTAAGAGACAGAGCAGTGCCTTGGACGCAGACCAAGAAACCCATAGCACTTTGAATTTTGGCAATTCTTTCTGCCTGGGAAACACTCAGATCTGTGTGAGGAAGGACAGTGGATCCTTTGGGCTGTGTTGGAGAAGAATCTCTTCTCCTTAGAGGGGGGAATTCACACTGAGAAGAAAGATGGAGATGACCTCTGTGCTTCTTTGCAAATGGCGCCCTCACTGTCATTGGCTCCTGGTCACAGGTAAGGGTACCCTTTCTGATTGTGTGGGGAGGGGAGCTCAGAAGCAGGCTGAAACTTCCTAAAGAGGACAGGAGCCTAGCCTTTCTGTTTGCAGTCATAGAGCAGAGGGTTCAGTGAGGGACAGAGGCTCAGCATCCTAAAGCTCTCAGAAGACAGGAGGTGATAAGTAGAGAAGAAAAGCCCCAATCACTTCTCATTCAAAGTGAGTCACATTGGCTGCCATGTTCTGAATTTGAATGACCCCAGTCATGGCATGGTGACTCCAAATATAAAGCAGCAGTGGTGGGGCAGTGAGATGCCTAAGTGTGTGGAGATATAACATCCTGAATTGAGCCCTCAGTGCCCACATGGTAGATGGTGATAACAAAATCCTTCAGGCTCTTATCTGCTCTCTAAACAGGTGCTGTGACACAGACCAGCCTATGTGCACACTGAGACATGGACCCCCCAGAGATATACACATACAGTATAGAAATAAATGTTAAAAATTTAAATCACCCTTGAATATAATTATTGTCCTTATCTATAATTTGAAACTTTTTAGATCCCTCCCTCCCTCCTTCCTTCCCTCTTTCTGTTTTTTCTTCTTTCCTTCCTCTCTTCTTTTTTCCAAGACAGGGTTTTTCTCCATATTGCTGAGTGTGCTAGAACTCCTTGTGTAGACCAGGTTGGCCTCACACTCACACTTTTGCCTCTGGTTTGCTAGAATTCATGGTTATGTGTCACCACCCACAGCTTCTTTTATTCATTCCTTCTCCATTGATGTTTTAGACTTTTTTTGAATCCGAATTTTCCTAAGAGATTAAACTAAACCCTGTTTTCAAAAAGCTCTGGTTCTAGCGGAAAAGAATTCAAGGAAGATGGTGTCAGGGATTGACTGATACCACAAAGGGAATAGAGAAAAAAGTTAGACAGTGAGGACCCATAAGAGAGGAATTCGAAGTGGCTTCCTCACACCAAGGGCTCTTCGTTTGGGAAGGAATATGGAACACTGAGAGAGGAGTCAGGTAAAAAAAAAAGTGAGATTATTATATGAAGAGGAAAAGACACAGCCAGAGGCCCCGAAGGAATGGAGGCCATATTACTCTCTTTCATAAAGGAGGTGGGCACACCGCTAGCCAGATATCTAAGCTGAGTCATGATCACCCCTACTCAATATTGGTATTTTTCTCTCTTCCTTTCTAGCTTCCCTTTTAACTTGTTGGCACCTGCCCACCACTGCTGAAGTCACCATCGAATCAATGCCACCCCAGGTGGTGGAAGGAGAAAACATCCTTTTCTTTGTCCATGGTCTGCCAGAAAATGCTTTAGCCGCATCCTGGTTCAAAGGGATATTGAATATAAACTATGGAATTGCACAATATGACATGAGCTACAATTTATTTGTGCCAGGGCTTGCGTACAGTGGTAGAGAGACAGTGTATCCCAACGGATCTTTGTTGATTCAAAATGTCACCCAGAATGACATAGGATTATATATCCTACGAACCAAAAGTAGACAAACCAGAATGTTATCAGCTTGCATGTACCTTCATGTGCACAGTAAGTAATTTTTTTTTTGTGAATTTTTCACACTGGGTGGTGTTCATTGCAATAATCACATATAGAAACATCAGGTCTGGTAAGTACATACATCCTGTCTGCATTGAAATTTTAATGCATGATACCCTTGGTATAGAATTACTACAGTAAATAAGAATCCTTTATTTGACTTCACCTGGTACAGGTAACACAGTTTAAGATATCATCCTAGTCTAGTCTCTTAGAGTTTTGACCAGGAACATGTTTTTGCAAGACTCTGAGGGAATCAGCATTGAACCTGATTGAGAAAAATGTGGGATCTTTGCAAAGATGTGAGCGCCAGGATGCTCTATCTGCAAACCTCTATCACAGACTCGACTCTAGGCATCGATGAGAAGCACTTTTCAAAGTTTGGTTTTGACTTCATTATGATAAGGAACAGTGCTTTCTCCTAGTAAAGGTCTTGTGCCATGTGGAACCAGTGAGTGTACTATCATTGGAGCCATGGCTAGGCTAGGTTCCCTGGATATCTCCCAAGACTAAGTAAGGGGAGTATAGCTGGGCAGATGCCCAGGGTATTTAACTGTCCTGGAATCACATGAAGATCAGGGTCATGAAGGAATGGGCCAGAGGACAAAGAACATCCTGACAAGTGCTTGCCCTCTGTAGCTGAGCTCAGATTTCTTCCCTTAAGGCAGATGGCTTAGGCTCTTCTGATCAGGACAGCTCACCCAGATGCAGTTCCCGCAGGAAACTCTCAACACTGAGAAATATCTGCCTAAACTAGGAACTTACCTTGTATCCTGGCAACCATCCTTGTCCCTACAGACTGAAGGTCAGTCACACAGACTTCTCAGGCCTGTTCATTGATTTCTGCAGCTGCTACAATGCCAGGTGACCATGTTGAGTTTCAGACTGTATGCATTTCCTTTGGGAAAGTTAGGTAGTATGGGGGAAGCATCTAACTACACTGTGAAGTTTAGAGTGTTAATCTGTTAAATTAGAGACTTTATAATCTCCACAGTGATATGCCACAACTAGACACATCTACATGATTTACTGCAGTAATTTCTTCTACAATTACTCTATTATTTTTATTTATAAAAGTCTTTTCTCCATGTGTCACCCTGTTTCCCCTCCCTTCCCTCCTACCAGTCCCTCCCAGTCAGCCTTCAGCCTTCCCCCTTTTCTATCCCCCAATCCTCTTCCAAAATGGGCAAGAAGTCCCAAGGTGGGTCAGCTCAGCATGGCACATCCACTCCAGGCAAGGCCAATTTCATCATCCCAATATCAAAACTGGGTTAGGTGTTTCTCTGCAGGGAATGGGCTCCAAGGTGCCCATTCACAACTCGGACACTGCATACTGCCGTGCCAATTGATAGTGGCCTAGAGTTGGAGGGCCTAGCTCCTCTCCCCCATGGTTCCCCAGTGGCTGTTCTTGATTCAGTGAGCTCCCCAGAGCTCTAGCCAGCCATCTCTGTGGGACTTCTCCACATAATCTCCATCCCCTTGCTCATACAGACTCTCCTCCCCTGCTCTCAGCTGGAACAGGAGCTCTGCCCAGTGCTCAGCCATGGATCTCTGCTTCTACCTCTACTCATTGTAGGATGTAGGTTCTGTGGTGACTCTTAGGGTGTTCATTCATTTGATTATAGGGGAAGTACCGTTTAGGCACCCCTTCCACTATTGGTTGGAGACCTAGTCAGGGACATCCTGTGAGTTCTTGGAGGTTTTCCTAGCCCAGGTCTCTTTCCAATCCCACATTGGCTTCCACTGTCAAGATGTCAATCTCTTTTCTTGCTCCCTCTTTATTGCTCCTCTCACTCAGTCATCTCTCATGAATTGTTCCCACCTCTTCTTGGTTGCAACCCATTATGCTTCCAATCTGCTAATATTTTCTCTTTCTAGTGGAATCTCTGGATGTCTCTCCTGAGTTCCTTCTGATGCCAAGATGTTGAGGGGTTGTGGTTTGCAGGTTGAGTATTCTTTGATTTTTGTCCAAAATCTACTTGGGAGTGAGTACATTCCATGCCTTTCTTTCTGGGCTTGTGATACCACATTCAGAAGAATATTTTCCACATCCATCCATTTGCCTGAAAATTTTAGGGTGTCACTTTTTTCCTGAGTGACAATACTCCATTGTTTAGATGTACCACGGTTTGTTAATCCATTCCCAGTTGAGGGACATCTAGGTTGCTTCCAGATTCTTTCTATTATGAATAACATTGCTATGAACATAGTTGAGATAATGCCTTTGGGGTACGAATGTGCATCCTTTGGGTATATGCCCAATAGTGGTATTGCTGGATCCTTAGGG
The DNA here is from genome assembly GCA_033318265.1 of Phyllotis vaccarum. Lineage (NCBI taxonomy): Eukaryota > Metazoa > Chordata > Mammalia > Rodentia > Cricetidae > Phyllotis > Phyllotis vaccarum. The sequence continues at coordinate 14,341,435 of JARWLC010000018.1, forward strand.
AGATCGAGTCCCAATTTTCTGACAAATAGCCATACTGAATTCCAGAGTGGCTGTACAAGTTTACACTCCCACCGACAATGGAGGAGTGTCCCCCTTGCTGTGCATCCTTTCCAGCATAGGCTGTCATCTGTGTTTTTGATCTTAGCCATTCTGACAGGTGTAAGGTGGTATCTCAAAGTTGTTTTGATTTGCATTTATCTGATGGCCAAAGAAGTTGAGCAATTCTTTAAGTGTCTTTCAGTCATTTATAATTCATCTGTTGAGAATTCTCTTTTTAGCTCTGAATCCCATTTTTTAATTGGGTTATTTAGGTTTTTGGACTCTAGTTTCTTAAGTCTTCTATATATTTTTGAGATCAGTCCTCTGTCTAATGTATGGTTGGTGAAGTACTTTCCCCATTCTGTAGCCTGCGTTTTTTCTTATTGACTGTGTCCTCTGTCTTACAGAAGCTTCTCAGTTTCATGAGGTCCCATTTATTGATTGTTGTTCTTAGTATACTGGTGTTAGATTTAGGAAGTGGTAACCTATGCCAGTGCATTGGAGGGTATCTCTCACTTTCTTTTCTATCAAGTTTAGTGTAGCTGTGCTCATGTCGAGGTCTTTGACTCACCTGGATTTGAATTTTGTGCAGGGTGATAGGTTTGGACATATTTGCTTTCATCTCCATACTATCATTCAGCTTTGCCAACACCATTTGTTGAAGATACTATCTTTTTTTCTATTGAATATCTTTGGCCTCTTTGTCAAAAATCAGGTGTTCATAGGTATGTGGGTTAATGTTGGGGTCTTTGGTTTGATTCCATCGATTTAAAAGTCTGTTTATATGCCAGTACCAGGCTGTTTTTTTTTAAAATCCTACAGCTATAAAATATAGCTGGAAGTCAGGGATATTGATTCTTCCTGAAGTTGTTTTATTGAGAAGGATTGTTTTGGCAATCCTGGGTTTTCTGTTATTCCATATGAAGTTAAATATTGTTTTTTTGAGGTCTGTAAAATTGTGTTTGGATTTTTATGGGGATTACATTGAATCTGTAGATTGCTTTTGGTAAAATTGCCATTTTTACTATGTTGATCCTACCTACCCAGGAGCCTGGGAGATCTTTCCATTTTCTGATATCTTCTTCAATTTCTTTCTTCAGTGACTTAAAGGTTTTGTCAAACAGGTCTGCTACTTCTTTAGTTAGGGTTATTCCAAATATTTAATGCTATTTGCAGCTATTATATAAGGTGATGTTTCTCTTATTTTTTTCAGCTCTCTTATCTTTAGTGTATAAGTGGGCTATTGATGTTTTTGAATTAATCTTGTAGCCTGCTACCTTGCTGAAGTTATCAGCTGTAGGAGTTCCCTGATAGAATTTTGGGAGTCACTTATGTATATGATCATATCATCTACAAATAGAGATAGATAGTTTGACTTCTTCCTTTCCAATCTTTATGCCCTTAGTCTCCTTTTGTTCTTTTGTTGCTTCAGTTAAAACTTTGAGGACTCTATTGAACAGATAAGGAGAGAGAGGACCGCCTTGTCTTGTTCCTGATTTTAGTGGGATTGCTTTTAGTTTCTCATCATTTAGTTTGATATGAGCTGTTGGCTTACTGTATATTGTCTTTGTTATGTTTAGGTATTTCCTTTTATTCCTGATCTCTCCAGCATTTTTGGGGGTCTTTTTTCTTGTATTTTCATTTTACTATTATTTTTTTTAAATAAAATTTGCTTTTTTATTTATGTATCCCCCTGCTCCTTCTTCCTTCCCTCCTCCCAATCCATCCCAGTCAGCAATACCTAACCCATTCTTGATTTTGTGATGAGGAAATTGGACTTGCCTGGAGTAGATGTGCCACTCTGAGCTACCTTGGGACTTCTTGCTTCTTTTTCCAGGAGATGTGGGGTTGGGGAGAGGGGAGACTGAAGAGTGAAGTCTCCAGGACTTTTATCATAAAGGAGTGTTGGGTTTTGTCAAAGGCTTTTTCAGCACCCAATGAGATAGTCATGTGTTTTTTTTTCTTTCAGTTTGTTTATATGATGGATGACATTCACAGTTTTTCATAAGTTGAACCATCCCTGCATCGCTGGGATAGAGCCTATTTGACCATGGTGGATGATTTTTTTTGATATGTTTTTGGATTCAGTTTGTCAGAATTTTATTGAATATTTTTGCATCAATGTTCATGAGGGTGATTGGACTAGAATTCTCTTTCTTCTTTGCATCTTTGAGTGGCTTGGGGATCAGGGTAACTGTGGCCTCATAAAAAGAGTTTGGCAATGTTCCTTCAGTTTCTACTGTATGGAACAGTTGGAGGAGTATTGGTATTAGTTCTTCATTGAATGTCTGGTAGATTTCTTCTGAAATCATCTGGTCCTGAGCTTTATTTCTTGGGAGACTTTTAATAACAGCTTCAATTTTCTTTGGGGTTATAGTCCTGGTTAGGTCATTTATCTCATCTTGTTTTAATTTTGGTAAGTGGTATTTGTCTAGAAAGCTGTCCATTTCTTTTAGCTTTTTCATTTTAGTGCAGATTTTCAAAGTATGACCTGATAATTCTCTGGATTTCCTGGGTGTCCCTTTCCTTTCTGATTCTGTAAATTTGATACTCTCTGCTTTTTGATTAGTTTGGATAAGGATTTGTCTATCTTGTTGACTTTCTCAAAGAACCAACTTTTCGATTCATTGATTCTTTGTATTGCTCTCTTTGTTTCAATTGTATTGATTTCAGCCCCAAGTTTATTTCCTGCTGTCTACTCCCAAGTTTCCTTCTAATTGTTCTAAAGCCTTCAGTTGTGCTGTTAGGTCTCTTTTGTGAGATTTTTTTTTTTAGGTTTTTGATATAGGCATCTAGTACTATGAGTTTTTGTCTTAACACTGCTTTCATTGTGTCCCATAAGTTTGGGTATGTTGTGGATTCATTTTCATTAAATTCTAGGAAGTCTTTGATTTCTTTCTTAACTTCTTCCTTGACATAGAGGTGATTCCATTGAGTTATATTTAGTTTTCATGAATTTGTAGGTTTTCTGTGATTTTTCTTGTTGTTGAAGTCTAACTTTAGGCCATAGTGGTCTGATATGATACAAGGAGTTTTCCTCCATTTTTTGTATCTATGGTATTTGCTTTGTGAGTGAGTATGTGGTCAATTTTAGAGAAAGTTCCATGAGGTGCTGACAAATATGTCAATTCCTTTGTGTTTGGGTAAAATGTTCTGTACATATCTATTAAGTCCATTTGGATCATATCATCTGTTAGATCCCTTATTTCTTTGTTGAGTTTCTGTATGGTTGACCTATCCAAGGGTGAAAGTGGGGTATTGAAGTCTCTTGCTATTAGTATAGGATGTTTGATGCAAGGTTTAAGATTTAGTACTGTTTCTTTTACATATGTAGGTGCCCTTGTGTTTGGGGGGAATAAATATACAGGATCGAGACTTTATCTTGGTGAATTTTTCCTTAGATGAATAAGTAATGTTCATCCTGGTTTCTTTTGATTGATTTTAGTTTGAAGTTTATTTTGTTAGATATTACCATGGCTACACCAGCTTATTTCTTAGGACTACTTGATTGGAAAATCATTTCCAACCTTTTACTCTGAACCTGTGTCTGTCTTTGAAGTTGAGGTGTGTTTCTTGTATGCATCAGATAATGACTTCTGTTTTTGTGTCCATTGTGTTAGGGTGTGTCTTTTTATAGGTGAATTGAGTCCATTGATATTAAGGGATACTAGTGATCAATGATTGTTATTTCCTGCTATTTTTGGTGGTAGCATGTGTGTATTTCCCTTCTTTGGGCTTTCCTCTGTGGGAATATTGATTGTGGTTTCATGGGTGTATCTGGTTTCCTTAGGTTGAAATTTTCCCTTTAGTGTTTTCTGTAGGACTGGATTTGTGGATAGGTGTTGTTTAAATCTGGCTTTGTCATGAAATATCTTGTTTACTCCATCTATGGTGATTGATAGTTTTGCTGGGTATAGTAGTCTGGGTTGGCAGCCATGCTCTTTTAGTGTCTGTACATCTGACCAGGACCTTCTTGCTTTCATTGTTTCCATTGAATCGTAGGGCATTTTGTGTTATGCCTGTTTTGTTTTTTTAAACTGATGTATCTATTTCCATTATTGAATCTTCCACTCCTGAGATTCTCTCTTCCATCTCTTGAATTTTGGTTATGCTTGCATCTTTAGTTTCTGTTTGTTTCTTTAGGTTTTATATTTCAATATGTGTCCTGCTTTTTTTGGCCTTTTTTATTGCTTCTATTTTAAAATTTAAATCTTGTAATGTTTTTTACCTGTTTGTTTTTTTCTTTATTCTTCCAGGTATTTGTTCATGTCTTCCAATTTTTGTTTGTATTTTCTCCAATTTCTTTAAGAGACTTTTTAAAAATATCTCCTTTTAAAGTGTCTTTTGTTTCCATAAAGTAGTTTTTATGGTTGTTTCTTTCTGTTTCCTCTTCATTGTTCTGCTAAGGTCTTGATGTTGTAGAACCACCAGCTTATTCTGGTGGTATCTTGTTGTTCTTTATATTGTTATATGTATTCTTATTCTGGCGTCTGCCCAATGCTTCATCAGCTCACTCTCAGTCAGCTCTTAGTCAGTTGTGGGCCTGGGGGCTGTGTGTCTCCGTTAAATCTAAGGGTTTCTGTTAGTTGACTGTTAGTGGGCTGTAGGCCAAGGAGCTGTGTTTCTCCAATTGTTATAGGGGTTGTTCTTAGTTGAGTCTTAGTCAGCTGTGGACCAGTAGGTTTCTGAGTCTCCCATTTTTGGTTTGTGATGACGCAGATTGTGATTTGGGCAGGGCATGTCCCTCCAGCTGTGTTTTGCTGGGGATTGGGCTTGGGGGAGGGCTCTCCCAGCTTTCTTTGGTTTAGGGTGGAGCTGCATGTGGCTGGGGTGCTGGGGGCTGTGTCCCTGGGCTAGGCTCCAGAGATTATGGTCTCAGCTTGGCCTTTGGGTTGAGGTGCTAACTCACCTCTTAGTCATCTGTGTACCAGGAGGCTTTGGGGTCTCTAGTTTTCCTCTACTTATTCTTGTGCAAGTAAAACTCTCACAAGACTTTCCCCCAAGCCCACCAGTTAAAACCATAGAATATATAAAAACTGAAAACCCCTGAAAAACAGTGAATGAAAATTTGTCTCTTTCATTACCCATATAATAAACTTACTAATCATAATTCTTATTATCATACTTCTATCAGTATTATCTTATCCAAACACATCTCAACCAATTGTTTATTTGCTTAACAATAATGGCTGTTTAAACTTATTATTAAACAATTAATAACAATTCATTTTCCAAAAAGTATATGATCTCTCATATTAGTATCTCTTATATTTATTGGGTCTACAGATCAAGGTTTTCTCCCACATGCATTCATTCTTAAAATTTAACTTTCAGTAACTCCAGGAATAGCAATCCCCATGTGAGCAGGAGCAGTAATATTAGCATTTTTCTATAAAGTAAAATTCTCAGTAGCTTACCTCCTAACCCAAGGAATCTCAGATGCTAGGGAACATAAGGACAGATTCATCACACAGTTCAGGAGACAGAAGTAAGAGTATCAACATCAAATTCTGTATTGGATGATGGAGCCTGATGGCTTATTTTTAGGACTCAAGTTACCCCCTCCCACACACCCAGGATGTGAGGCTCCTGATGTATCTGCTCCTGGGCCTTTGTCCTGGATCAGAACCCTAAATGACAACTAATGACAATGGATCTGTCCCCTTTTCTATGGAGATGCATCAGCTAGTTCCTTTGAAGCCTCACAGACATATCTATCACCTTCCTGATAAGAGAATATTACATCTTTTCAGATAACTGAGCACACAGGGCAGACTGGGTGCCCATCTGGGCTTTTCTCTTTTACATAGAGTACAGAGGATCTCTGTTTGGTGCTAATAGGCCAGGCCACAGAAGAAGGAAGCCCCAGGGTGAGATGTTATTTCAGGGACCAGGGATGCTGTGGTCTGGAAGACTGAAACATAAAGAGAGAAGAGAAGGATATGGGGAAGCCTGAGAGTAAGGAGGCAGAGCCATGTTGTGAACAGAGAACTCCCACAGCTCACAAAACTCTTTGAGATGCTCCTGCCAAAGAGCCTCGGTTCAGATGCAGGAAGAATAGCAGAGCCTGGGAGTAGATGTTCCACAGCAGGAGGACAGATCAGGCCACAGAGGTTAGGGATGTCTCCTCATATCCCTCTGTAAAGGCTCACCAGCTCTCAGGAACTTCTGCTCACGGATGTGGAGACCACAATTTTACAGTGTGTGGGTAGAGAGGAATGAAATACTTTATGAAGTCTCCTAAGAGGGAAAAGGATCCAAGAGAAGTCTCAGCATCAGGAAAATTATTCTTAGTTTTGATGAATCTAAAAAAAGTAAAGGGGTGGGATTGTTCTTATCCAAATTTAATGAGCTTGACTACAATATTCTGAAGGCTGATGCCCTGACTTTAGCACCCCAAAAGAAGAAAATCAAGCTGGTATTGAGCAGTGACACGGTTCAGAGATATAAGCATTTGCTTCAATGTCTGACAAGCTGAGACTAATGAACCCAGTATTTTTTAAATCTCTACTGAGTATCATGTTCTGCACCTACCCACATATCCTGAGATACACGCTTGCACACATACTCACATACAAATAATTGAGTGTTTAAAAGAAAATGGAAAAATTAAACTCTGCATTCCTAAACCTATACATTTCTCAAATAAATCCATGGTTATACAGGGTACTATGACATCATTCATTCATTCTCCACAGGTATATGAATTTTCCTGGGTATCATTTCTTTAAAAAAATATAAGATGGATCTAGGTTCTCCCTATTCACCAGTCTTAGTGAACTGGGAGTGATGAAATCTAGAAGATAAAGTCAGGTGTTGGCTGAAACCACAAGATGAAGGAACACAACCATCAGAAAAGAGAGTCAGGTGTTGAGGTCTGTAGGGAAAGAATCCAGGGAGACATCTTCCCAACACCAATCTATACTGACTGTGAGCAGGGATCTGAGGGCAGTGTGCGGGGGCCATGTTGACACCTGAGCAGAGAGCACCACACAGAGGAACGAGAAATGCCAAGACACTGAGGACCTGGAAGTAATTGACCTCCATACCTAAGCTAAGCTAAGAACACATTTTCTTAGGGCCTCATCTTAGCCAAATACAAAGGTCTAACTATTGGCCTGTCTCTATTTTGTCTTCTAGCCTCCATTTTGAACTGTGGACGCCCTCTTGCTCCTGTTAAGCTCACTATTGAATCAGTGCCACCCAGTATTGCAGAAGGAGCCAGTGTTCTTCTAGTGGTTCACAATCTCCCAGAGAATCTTCGAGCCTTCTTCTGGTACAAAGGACTTACTGTGTTTAAGAACCATGAGGTTGCCAGATACATAATAGCCACAAACTCAAGTGTGCCAGGTCCTGCACATAGTGGCAGGGAAACAGTGTTCAGCAATGGATCTCTGCTGCTCCACAGTGCCACCAAGGAGAACACTGGATTCTACACCCTACGAACTCTGAGCACAGATCTAAAAGCTGAAGTATCACATGTGGAACTCCAGTTGGACAGTAAGTAATTCTCTACATTATTCACCTATGGGTTGTCCTTGGACACACAGGACTCCCTTGCTTGGCCTGTGAGTATCTCCTTTCTGCACTGTGTCTCTATGTTGATGTTTGAGAACTTACTAGAGACAAATGGCCATAGATCAGACTGCTGCCCTGACCCCACCCTCAGGGAGGAGGATGTGTTCATGTTTATGATGGGAAAGAGTAAGTCCTTGAAGGGAGCATTAGATGAGGTCTTATCTTTGGGATCTTAACATGGTTCAGAGGAAGACCCCTTTTTTGGGTATTGGGCAAGTTTTGGTATCCTCACAGAGAGGTGAGCACCAGGAAACCCTTGTTTCAGACCTCTGTCTGAGGCTTGACTAAAGTGACTCTGGGGACTCTTACTTCCTTATGTGCCAGGTTTAGACTCTTACTTCTTTATGGGGCTGACAGGGCACAACAATATTTGGCCATCCATATTTCATAGCATTCAGAACTCATCAGTTTATTGTTGTGAGAGATACATTAAAGATAGGCCACCTGGGCACTTCCTCCTGAGACTCAGCATGGAGAGCAGAGATGGATCAGTGTCAATAAGCCATAAATATGTCTTCATGGACTTATAAGACTTCACATAAAGGTCAGGGTCCCCAAGATGAAGAACAGAGACACAGGTCCATACACTTGGTAAATGCTTGTTCTCTGGGTTCAGCTCAGAGAATTTTTTTTATACAGTCAAATAACAGGCTATGCTAGTCTTGGCAGCTCTCAGACATGAGCTATAGTCATTTTGTTGGTCATCAAAGGGTAATATTAACTCACAGTCAAACTCTGAGATGCTGATTTCTTGTATAAAATAAAATAAACTTTTATAATTTCCATTTTTGTTAAAAAACCTGAGAGGTCCCTCCAACAAGGCCATTCTGACCAGCTGGTTCTTTCTTTGAAAACAGTACTATGCAAGGGGACCATGTTCAGCCTCGTTCCTTCTAGTATTTTCCATCGGGAAAGAGAGGATAGTCACAGGGGAGTTAACAGGCAAAGGATAGAGACATTCCTAAAATGTCAGGGTCAATATGGTCAAACATGAATTATATATCAACTTACAAAAGAGGCTAGAGTTGTGGAATCATATTCTGGTACATATTGTAATATTTGTTCCTCTTACTGGTTGAATAAGATGCTGATTGGTCATAAGGCAGACAGGAAGTGTAGGAAGGGCTACTAGACTAAGAAAACTCTATGAAGAGAAAGAGTCAGGAGAGACACAAGCAGACACAAAGGAAAGACATTGAAATACTGCTCTGAGAAATGGTACTAAGCCGCTTGGCTATTTATGGGTTAGTTAAAGAGTAAAGAATTAGCAAGCTATATGACTGAACCATAGGCCAATTATCATGAATTAATATGAGCCTTTATGTGATTATTTGGGACCAAGTGGCAGCTGCGCTGTGAGCAAGTCTGAACCTTGTAGCTAGACTGCAAAGTCTGGGCTAGAAACTATTATAGGCTGAAATTCAGTTTTCAGTTTGAAGCTGTCCACAGCAGAGTGAACCACAGCTCTCCAAGACACATGTGTCCTTCAATACAGAACATACATCTTCTGATGTCTGCCTGAATCAGACCCTAGTAGATGACACTAGAGATAAATGATGGATATTCCTCCCCTGTCATCACTCAGATGGCCCCATTCCAGCCCTCACAGACATCTACCACTTCTGACTGAGAACAAACTCCACTTTTCCAGAGCATTGAGGACATGAGGACAGGTGGATTTAGAGCAGAGTTTCTGTGTCACAAAGGATGCTTAGAGAGGACAGGACCACTCTTTTTGGTGCTAGAGAATCAAGGTCAGGACACATCAGTAGTTAACCTTGAGGTAATTTGTTGGACTTCAGGGTACAGGGACAATTGTTGACCTGTTTTTCACTGTGGGCTAGAGGAAAACACACACACACACACACACACACACAGAGAGAGAGAGAGAGAGAGAGAGAGAGAGAGAGAGAGAGAGAGAGAGAGAGAGATAAGGAGAGAGATAAGGAGAGAGAGGGAGAGAGAGGGAGAGAGGGAGGGAGGGAGGGAGGGAGGGAGGGAGGGAGGGAGGGAGGGAGGGAGGGAGGGAGAGAGAGAGAGAGAGAGAGAGAGAGAGAGAGAGAGAGAGAGAGAGAGAGAGAGAGAGAGGAGGGGGACAGGGAGAGGGAGGGGGAGAGGGAGAGGGAGAGGGAGAGGGGGAGAGGGGGAGAAAGAGGGAGAGGGAGAGGGAGAGGGAGAGGGAGAGGGAGAGGGAGAGGGAGAGGAGAGAGAGAGAGAGAGAGAGAGAGAGAGAGAGAGAGAGAGAGAGAGAGAGAGAGAGAGAGAGAGAGGAGACATCAGTTTCTTGGACAAGGAACTATCCACAGCCCAAGTGACTCTGGGATGTACTTTTGCCTTCTAGTCGGTTTAGCTCAGAGGGAGGCAGGACAGCAGAGCTGCTTCTGGGATAGCAGAATTCAGTGGCAGTACTGGAACTGAAGTTCTTCCATGTTGTTGGAGGGTGGCACATAAACCAGAGTCTATGGAGCACCACTATTCCTTCCTTTGAAGGACACCATGTGAAAGGGCTAGATTAATAAGTAAAGAGAATATTCCCTGACAGTGGGAGGGGAGCTCAGGTCCTGACTGGAGTCTCCAAGGAGACCAAGAGTCTAAAGGAGTGTCAAGATGTCTTCTTTCCCCTTTGAGTGGAGATGACACAGAGGTGGACAGAAGTTCAGCAGCAGCAAGTTCTCAGTGCACAGGAAATGGAAAGGGGTAGGTATAAATAACAGATTGTTATCTATTCAATGGTAATCGTGTTGGCCATTATTATAAAGATTGATGTTCCCAACTATGGCAAGGTGAAGCAGAAAAGAATCTGACCTGGGTGGGTCAGTGAGGTGTTTTAATGAGTGAAGATAATTTCTACCAAGTCCAATGACCTGAGTTTAATCTTCAGCTCCCACATGGTGGAAGGAAGGAACCATTACTTCTCAAAGCTATCCTCTGCCCCACATATAAGTACTGAATTATGCACCTGACCATATACACATCTATCTAAGAATGCACATGTGTCCACACCCACGTGCATTTACACACACAGGCAGAGCATTGCACACACATGACATGCAAATAGATATAAAAAATTAAACCAAACTGAAATACTCATTAGTCACAAAGTTGAGAGTTTTATAAATGAAACCCTGGATATACTGGACCTTGGAACATTGGCTTCTTATTCTAATGTTCATTCATTCATTCATTCATTCATTCATTCATTCATTCATTCATTATCATTGTTAGTACTTTCTCTAGGCAGCAAACCTTCCAAAAATGAAATTATCTGTGGTCTCTTACAAAATTCTATTTCAACTGGACTTGAAGACAGAGCAGTAAAGAAGCTTAAAGGTGAAGTCGGGTGTTGACAGAAATAACAAGAGGAATGATCACAAACAACAAAAGTTAGAGATTCAGTTGTCAGGGTCTATAGAGAAACAATCCAGGAAGTCACCCCCTTAACCAATCTACATTGAATGTGGGTAGTGTTCTAAAGGCAGTGAGCTGGGGCCATGTTGACAACTGAGCGGAGAGTGACATACAGAGAAAATAACATGTTCAGGGACACTTAATACACAGAGATCATGTGCTGACCTACACCCAGTAGGATGAGAAGACACTCACAGACCTAAGCTAAGCAATGAGCACACCTGATCTGGACCCAGGGCCCCAATACAAAAGTCCTACTATTAATGGATCTTTCTTTCTTTTCTAGCCTTCTATTGTAGGCACCGTCCCACCTCTGCCAAGCTCACTATTGAATCAGTTCCACCCAACATCGTAGAAGGGACAAATGTTCTTCTAGTGGTTCATAATCTCCCAGAGAATCTTCAAGCCCTTTTCTGGTACAAAGGAGTTACTGTGTTCAAGAACCATGAGGTTGCAAGACACATAATAATCACAAATTCAAGTATACTTGGCCCTGCACACAGTGGCAGAGAGACCATGCACAGCGATGGATCCTTGCTGCTCCACAATGTTACCTGGAAAGACACTGGATTCTATACTTTACGAACTCTGAGCACAGATCTGAAATCTAAAGTAGCACATGTGCAACTCCTAGTAGACAGTAAGTGATTCTTTGAGACCATTCAGTAACATGCAGAGCTTAGACACACAGCACTCTCTTTTCTGGCCTGTGCATAGTATCCTCATATGAGTGTTTGAGCACTTAGTGGAGGATACACATAATAAACACAAACAGTAATAGATCACATTTCATCATCTGACTCCCCCCTGTATCAAGAAAGTCCCTAGTCAAAGTAACTCAGCCTAACATGTAAGAATATGTTTAGTCTCATAGAAATCTCAATGTAAATTTTATTAAGAAAGACCCCATAGGTGTGAGCCAGGGTGGCATTATCACAGAGAAGTGAGCACCAGGAAGACCTGGTCATACTCCTTTGTCCTTGGCTCAATTTCTAGTGACCACCAGGAGTATTTTCCAGGGATAGATTATTAGAACCTCTCAGAGATCAATGGGAGAAATGGTTTTTGGATGTTAATGTCAAACTGGGCTATTTATTTTTTCAAACATTAGTTTTATAAATAAAATATAGCAACTTTTGCAGAACCATGGAGGAGTTTTACCTATAGGTTTTTTTCTCCATTCCTTGCTCAACCCAGTCTCTTATAACACCCTGAAACTCTTAGGATAGGAGAAGAACTACTTGCAGTGGGCTGGACCATCACACATTAACCAACAAATTAAAACATAGTACTATAGCCTCATATCATGGCAACATTTTCAACTGAGTGCCCCTTTTCACATTACCTGTAGCTTGTGTCAAGTTCAAATGCCAGCCATCTTAGTACCTACGTCTTTTCTAAGGCCCTAGCCTGCCAAGAATATCAAACTTCTTTTGTCCCTCACTCAGCCCTAGACTTGTGGACTTCAGAGCAGAGCAGCAAGGCCCTCTAGAAGGTGAAGTCAAGGGTTGACTGGAGCCACAAAAGAAATTTTACAAAAAGACATAGAATGAATTTGTAGGGTCTGTGGAGATAAAGTTCAGAGAAAGCACAATCTTAATCTAAGTATGTATCAGTGTGCACAGTTCTTGAATGAGGGCAGTGAGAAGCAGCCATGGAGACACCCCAAGAGAGTTCCATGAAGAAGAAATGGCACATGTAGGGGACACTGAGAGAATGGAGTCATGTTATTGACTTCCACGAGGTGGGGAAGACAGATCCAACACAGGAGTATCTTGAGGCTGTGATGAATCCACTTGCTTAGAAGGAAGGTTTCCTTCTTTTCGCCAAGCACAATGATCTTTGTGATAACTTTTCTGTCTTTCAGAATCCTTTTCTACATGCTGCAAGCCTTTCACTTCTGCCCAATTCACCATAGAACCAGTCCCACGAAATGCTGCCAAAGGTGATAGCATTCTTTTTCTTGTCCATAATCTGCCAAAATACCTGATAGCCCTTTCCTGGTTCAAATCAATGTATAGCACCCAGAGTTTTAAAATTGCAGAATATAGCAGAGCCACAAATTCCATCATCCGGGGGCCTGCCTATAGCAGAACAATGGTGTACACCAATGGATCCTTGCTTCTCCAGAATGTCACAGAGAAAGATGCAGGATTCTACACGCTACAAACTTTAAACAGAGATTTGAAAATTGAAAAAGCACATGTACAGCTCCATGTGAAACGTAAGTGACTCTCTATGGCCCCCAAATGCTGGGTGTGGCTTATCCTACTTCATATACTAGACTGTCAGGATTAGGCTGTGCCTGCTGTCTCTGACACTGCACTGTGTCCTCCCCACTGTGGGTTGGACTCAGTGCAAAATGCACATAGAGTAGAGAAACTTTAGAACCTCTCTCTAACCTGTATTTGCCTGTAGAGTGGGAGGATCTGTACTCATTAAACTCAGGCTCAGGATGTCAGCCTTAGTGCAGACACTTGGAGCCGTCATCATGCACATGATGTCAGAAAGATCCTATGGATGTGAGGTAGTGTCTGTCTGAGGAAGTCATGGGATCCTTATAGAGAGCACCAGGAAGCCCTGGCTGCAGATGTTTCTGCTTAGTTAGACTCCAGATGCCACTTGAGAGCTTTCTGCTCTTTGGTTTTGATTTCCTGTTGGAGAAGACAGGAAACAAGGCTTTATTGGTTTGTGGAACCAGCTAGTTCACTGTCATATGAGCTACAGTTAGGCTAGATCCCCTGGATTATCCCCAGAGATACCACATGGAGAGTATGGCTCAGGCCATTAACTAACTATCCTGATGGAAGCAGGAGACCCCCCAGGAAGATCAATTTTTCACAAAGGGAGAAACAAAGTATACAAGATCTCTTTGCAAATGATTATCTCCTTGGGTACAGTTTTGAAATTCTCTCCTGGAGGAAAATAGAAACAGAGGTGCTGATCTGGACAGCTCTCAGACACGAGGTGCAGTTTCTCTAGTAATCATTAGGTGGCTATAGAAGGAGATAGACCAACACCTAGAAATGTATTCCCAGGAGTCACGAGCTTCATTGTATCCTAGCTTCCATCCATGTCCCTACATATATAGAGGTCACTGACAGCCTTCTTAAATCTACTGGTTACTTCCTGTGTTTCTAAGCATACTTTACTGCCAGAGTATCCTATGTTACCCCCTACCTTCTTCTACATCCCATACGGCATCACAGAGACAGAGGTCAGCTGAATTTCAGAAAGGACACAGAGAGACTTGAGGCATGGTTTAGCCATAACATTAAGATGCAGGGTCTCTCTCTGAATTCTTCCTAGGATGATGGAGCCACTGCCCTCTCTGCAGGATTTGGGTCACCTTCTACTTTACATCCTCATGAGTTTCCTCCTGGCCTTCATGCAATTCATCCTGACTGGTGACTCCATTGAGAGTGAGATTGTCCTGCTTTCCAGGCATCACTCAGATGGTTTCTTTCCAGTCCTCAAAGGCATCTTTGCCACACTACTGCAGGGATTAAATCCAACTTTCTCATATCATTGAGAACACAGGGCAGACTAGATGCTCAGCTAGAATTCTGTGTCATAAAGGACATGTTGGGAGAACTGAGCAGAGGTCAGCCCCGGAGTGAGTTGTTGTACTAGGGCACAGAGATGATTATCAGCCTTGTTGCTCATTGCAAGATCTGGAGGACTGAAAAAATGTATGGAAAAATTTACTGGGACACCAGACTGAACAAAGTGTGTAAGGGACAGATAGTGACCTTGGACACCATTCCTGACAACATTAGCATTAGTCTTAGAAGTTCTCCTACCTGTCAGGAGGCTGAGCTCAGAGGTACGAAGGCTGTAGGTAATGGGGGCCATACCATATCAAAAGCTGTTCTCCACAGAGGGAAGGCAGAGCAGGCTGCAGCCACCACTGAAGTTCACTGTGTACTTCCCTGAAAGGGTGCACCCCCTGCGAGTGACTCCTGCTCATAGGTGAAGAGAACACATTTTGATAGCATATGGGAGGAGGGGAGCTCAGAGACTGCCTGGAACCTATTAAAGTGGGAGGGCAGGAAAGGTTCCACCACATTGTCCCCTCACTTCCATTTATGTGCTGTGACCTGCATTCACTAGTACGCACAGGATGGCATTCACTTGCTCCTGAACCCTCACGCTCATGTCCATACATATCTACACACCGGTTCCTCATTTATGCTTAAGTTAGTGTAAGCTATGGCTGTAACTGGTGTCTGTAATTCTACACATGAAAATCTTATTAACATCTGGACATGCAAGCTCCTAGGATGTTCATTCTTTCATGCATCCACAAGCATTTGGGCCTGTCAGGCTTGGAGACTTCCAGGAAGATTAAACTAGTTTTTTTTTTCTACCAAGACCCCATCTCTAGTGGATTGGAAGGCATACCAGGAGGCCCATATCTAAGGGAAGTCAGGGATTGACTGAATCCAGAGAGGGAAGAGATCAAAGATGTCAGACTGTAAGACAAGGGCTCAGAGGAAGAAGTGAGGAAAGACCACCAACCTCCACACTTTCTGAATTTGAGTAGGCATGAGAAAACAATGATTGTGGAAACACTGGAGGAGACAGTTCTGCACAGAGGAAGTGACACAGTCAGGTTCACCAGGATCATAAAAGTCTTTTGCTTACTTCCTCAGAGTTCTACAAATACTCCCACCCACTTCAGCTGAGTGATAGATCTATGCTTACCATTGTATTGGGCTTTGTCTTTTCACCAAAGGACTCAATACTGATGAATTTGTCGCTCTTGCCTTCTATCCTCCTTTTTAGCCTGCAGGTACCCTCCCACCACTGATCACATCATTATTGAGTCAGTGCCACCCAATGTTGTTGAAGGGAAAAATGCTCTCCTACTCGTTCATAATATCCCAGAAAATCTTCGATCTTTTGCTTGGTACAAAGGGATATCCACTGTCAACAAACAAGAAATTGCACAGATCATACTATCCACTAATCAAAGTATGCTGGGTGCTGCACACAGTGGTAGAGAGAATGTGTATCCCAATGGATCCTTGCTGCTCTATAATGCCACTCAGAAGGACTCTGGATTCTACACCTTACGAACCTTAAATACACCCTTCGAAACTCAAGAAACACATGTGTACCTTCATATATACAGTAAGTGATTCCTTTTGGACTCTGAGTTCTGGTGGGATTGTTTTTCATTTACATACGTAGGACTAATCATTTGGCTACCTATCTCTTCTTTATATTCCTTCTCCATACTGGCATTTGTGCACTTAGTACAGGACACATATTGGACTGTCATAGTAAAAATATATCAGAATCCCTCATCTGACTCCATCTATAGCAAAGTATGTGTGCTGTTTAACTTAGTCCAAGGATGCCAGTCAGCCTCAGAATATTGGGGCTTTTATCACAATCAGAGACTTGAGTAAGACTTTTTAGGACTTATACATGACTTATCTTGCAGATTCTGTGTTCTCATAGTGAGATAAACATCAGGACCCCTGGCTCCAAATCTCTGTTTTATACTCAGTTCCATGTTACCACAAAGAGCTTGTCTTCAGAGCTAGAATTTGAGTTCCTGTTAGAGCTGATAGAAAACAGGGCTTTACTTACTGTCCAAGACCCATAGAGTACGGAATCAGCTTTTGTACTGCCATAACAGCTGCAATGAGATAGGCTACCTGGTCACCTCCTATTCACGAATCTCAGTAAAAAGGTGCCAGGACATGTCAATTTTTCTGATGATGAACTTAATTGATGTCACAGAAAGATAAGGGTCTCCTAAAGGAGGGATAGAGGAAACAATTTTTCAGGAAACTCCTTGCCCTCAGGGTCCCAGCCTAGACATTCTCTTCTGCATATAAATAGTAACAGATGCTGCTGATTTGAGCAACTTTTCCAACCCAAAGTCATGACATTGTTTATAACTAAACTTAACTGAGAGACATGGCAATGATCATGCACTGTATGCACTACTGAGGGAAAACAGAGTCCCAAAGAATACAAAAGCTGAATTAGGATCACACAAGATCTAAACCACAAGCAACTCATGTGTTGTTATAACCCCAATGTCTCCACTCTGGAGGCTTTATTAAGTGTCTGTTGACCACAGAGAGGTTGGTTTAGCTCTCTGAAGGGCTATAGTCATGTCTCCCTTCTCTTCTCTTTTGCTTTACAGAGCTTGTGGCACAGCCCTTTATCAGAGTCACCAATACCACAGTCACAGAACAGAGCTCTGTGGTCCTCACTTGCCTCTCAGCTGACACTGAAATCTCCACCCGGTGGATCTTCAATAACCAGAATCTGAAGCTCAAAGACAGGATGACACTGTCCCCAACAAAGTGCCAACTCCACATAGATCCTGTTAGGAGAGAGGATTCTGGAGAATATCGGTGTGAGGTCTCCAACCCAGTCAGTTTGAAGACCAGTCTCCCAGTCAGGCTGACTGTGACAAATAAGTGACACTTCTCCTTTCCTACTATCGCAGATCAGGGACTTTTCTGTATCAATGGGGTACAAAATGGAGAAATGGTTTAGGTGAAAGTGATCAGATACCACTCAGGTATGGCCAGCATGATGACTCTTGACTGTAATCCTGAGATAAACACATATCCAAGGAAGGTCTGGATATAAAGAGACTCAGTTTCTAAAATGGAAAAGAAGACATCAATGTTGTAAGCAGAGCTGCAAAGGAGTTAAAAATTTATGTTGTAGATCAAATACATATATACAATTCTCAGAATCCATGGGAACTAATTTCATGAGCCTCAAAACTTCTGCATGCTCTGAGTCCCCTGTTAACATAGTAGTGTTTTCATGAAGATACATGTGTCCGGTCATATATCCAAATATATTCCATGTAGAACTGATTCACATAATATCAATGCTGCCTAGACAATAGTCAGCCATGTGAAGCTAGGAATATTGAGGAGAAGGGATTGTTCTCTTTCTCAATGGACATAGCTGGTTATCAAACAGCTTTGATCCATTGTTTGTTTGAGGTACATATGTAAATAACCATGGTAAAAGGTTAACTTGGACTGCTTCTATCCTGAGAGTGACATTTACAGAGTGACACCACACAAGAGTTCTTTATCTGTTGACATTTTTGAGATGTAGGATTTTCCATTTGACAGTCTTGAAGTGAGCAACTAAGTAGCATGAACACATTTATATTTTTCATGTAGCCATAACCATTGCCCATTCCAAAAGCATTTTAAATCCTATTACATTACCTCCAGCCCTGTACAACCCCATCTATTTCTTTCTCTATGTATGTGACAAAACTGGTGTATTATTTCATACCTAAAAACTGTTCACTTAGTTGGGTGATGGTGTCACTTGCCTTTAATACCAACACTTGGGAGGCAGAGACAGGCAGATATCTGTGAGTCTGAGGCTAATCTGGTCCACAAAAGAAGTTCCAGGGCATCCAAGGCTATATAGAGACACCCTGTCTTGAAAAAGAAACCAAAATAAAAAGACTTCAATTTGACAAAGTAAGTTTTGTGTCTTTTCTTGCTTCTATCTTTGTAGGTTCTAGGTTTCTTGGAGTGTATATGTTTCATCTGGATCACAAACAATTAGCAAATAACTATTGAGAACTCATGGAATTCTTAGAATTCTGAAAATGAAGGGTAAAGTGTTAAATTTCATTTCTACTATTAATAATGTTGTCTTTGAAAAACAAAGATAATCTAATTAAGGTTTGTCAAAACTGTTAATCATTTCAAAGAACCAACTTTTAATCAGTTTTGTAAACTATTATTATTTATTTATATCATTATTCTAATCAACAGGATGTCATGTAGAGACCATAGAGGAATGATGCTTCCTAGCATATGCCTCAAGATTTGCTTAGTTACTTTCTCCTTGTATAGCTTAGGACAGCCTGCTTAGGAATGGCAATATTCACAGTGTGATTAGTACTCACACATCAATCTTTCTTATTTATTTATTTATTTATTTATTTATTTATTTATTTATTTATTTATTTATTTATTTATTATTTTTAACTTTAAAGTATTTTTACATATCAACTACAGTTCCCCTTCCCTAATATCCTCCCACTCACACTTTAGCTTCCCAACCCCTATCCACTTCTCAAGGAGGGTGTGGCTTCCCATGAGAGTCAACAAAGTCTGGCATATAAAGTTGAGGTAGGACCAAGCCTCTCTCCCCATTTCAAGTCTGAGCTAGGAATCTCTCTATAAGGAATGGGTTTCAAAAGCCAGTTCATATACTAGGGATAAATCCTGATCTCAGTGCCAGAGGCCTCAGAAACCGCACAAGCCACACAACTGTCACTTATACTTAGAGGGCCTAGTTTGGTCCCATCTAGATTTCCCATCTGTCAGTCGAGAGTCAGTGAGCTCCCAGTAGCTTAGGTCAGCTGTCCCTGTGGTTTTCCCATCATGACCTTGACCCCTTTGCTCATATAATCTCTTCTCCCTCTCTTCAACAGGACTAAGCCCGGTGCTTAGCAACTGCTTCCATCAGTTGCTGGATGAAAGTTATATGATATCCATTAGGGTGGAAATCAGTTTGACCATAGGTAAAGGCCAGTTCAGGCACCCTCTCCACTACTGCTTGGAGTCTTATCTTGGGTCATTCCTACGGATTCCTGGGCATTTCCCTAGCACCAGCTTTCTCCCTAACTTCAAAATGGCTTCCTTAGTCAAGATATCTATTTCATAGTTTCTTTCTTTTTGTAGCTTCCCCAATGCTATTATCCCATTCCCTCATATTTTCTTCCCACCTTGCCATATCCCGCATGCACTCAGTTTCTCAGGAGATCTTATCTGTTTCCCTTTCCCAGGGGTGTAGCAAGAAATTTCTGGCCTGGCCTAGCCTGAATGTTTGGACTCCCAACCCTACTTACTTGGTTCTAAATAACCACACAAAGTCTTATATTATTTATGTGTTATTCAGCCTATGGCTCAGGCTTATTGCTAGCTAGCTCTTGCATCTTAACTTAGCCCATTTTTGTTAATCTGTCTTGCCACATGGGTCATGGCTTACCTGAACTCTACACATATTGCTTCTTGGGCAGCTGCATAGTGTCTCCCTGTGACTCCACCCTCCTTAACCTTTATCTATGCTTGGATTTCCAGCCTGACTATAAACTGGCCTGCCATAGGCAAAGACAACTCCTTTATTGTTAAGTGATAATTCATAGCATAGAGAAGGACATCTCACATCACAGGGAAATCCATGTTTGTTTCTCTTAAGGCGCCCCTTGTCGCCTTGCTTCTCTGGGGTTATGAATCGACTATCATGACCCATTTGGAGTCAATTTTTTTTAGGGTGATAGATAATGGTTTAGTTTCATTTTTTCTATACGTGGAGGTTCAATTTTCCGAGGAGCACTTATAGAAGATGCTGTCTTTTCTCCAGTGAATCATTTTGGCATCTTTCCCAAATATTCATATATAGCATCTGACATTTTGTTTCATTAGTCTATATTTGTGTTTCTGTGCCAGTAGGATCGTATTAAAGCTCTTATTACAGTGATGTGTGCTCCCCCACATGATTATTTTCTTCAGGACTTTCTCTATGAAGACATGCTAGATTTTGTCAAAGTCTTTCTCTACATTTATTGGTATACTTATGTAGTTTACATTTAAAAGTGATTCATATACCACCTGAAACCATTCAGTTTTAAGAAAAATGAAAGCAAAATTTGCAGGTAAATGAGTAAAACTAGGAAAATATTGACTGAGGCAACTGAGACCAAGAAATACGACCATATATTTACACATTTGTAGTTCCTAGCTCAGATCTTCAAATGTGTGTACATATCCAAAGTATCCAGAGAACTAGGCAGATTGAAAGAGTTCATAGGGTAGGATGAGCAGGGTACTGCTGCTATGAAGGAGAAATGGACAAAGGTAAGGTCTTACTTGGGGAAGGAAATAAGTATAATACAGAGAGAGAAGGAAGAGAGATAAATGACGTAAGGATGTTTAAAAGTCTTAAGAACTCAAAACCATTTTATATTTTCCTAAAATAATATATTTAAATGAAGTTGTACTACTTGGGGTGAAAATGCTCCCCAGAAAGACTCTCAGAGTTACAGATGGTTGTAGACCAAAATTTCCAGGAATCCTCAGGGGTGAGCTGAGCTAAAACTTCATAATAGTGGAGAAAGTCTGTGAACTGGCTTTTATATCCAAAAGTTTTCTGACATGTCCAGGACCATGGCCCAGAGGAATTTTTCCTAGCTGTGGTCCCACAACCATTTATAAAATAATTACTTAGAGGCTAATATTAATTACAAACTGTTTGACCTATGGCTCAGGCTCATTACCAACTAGCTCTTATAGCTTAACTCACTTCTATTAATCTATGTGTTGCTATGTGGTCCCATGGGTTTACCTGTGTCCCATTTCATCTTTCTTCCTTGGAAGACAGCCTGTAGTGTCTCTCTATTCTGTCTCCCTGCCTCTAAGCTTCCTTGCCATAGGTCAAAACATCTTCTTTATTAACAAATGGCATCAAAGTATATTGATATCATACAGAAAACATTTCACATCACTTCCCCTTTTATGTCTAATAAAAAGGAGGGCTTCAATTTTAATACAGCAAAATTACAAATAACAAAATGGTAATCAGGAAGGAATATAGTTACAATATCTAGTCTATTTGTATTTAGCAAAATTCAATAAAATATTTTGTCATTTACCCTATTTTGTAAGGCAAGTGTTATATCTAATTAACCTTTTTATCATAAGTAAGGTAAAATATAACTATCTAGTCTTTAACCACATCAAAGACCAAAGAAGGATATAATATTACCTGGGTAAGGAAAATCATTGTAAACAACTTCCAAAATTCTATTAGTGAAAGAGACATCTGGTTGCTGGGGCGGTCATCCAAAGTTCCCTTATAATATTGGGGCTTCCATATTCAGCATCTAGGGCTAGACTCTTGGGTATAACTTTCAGTGATGCAGGAAAATTAAAGGAATGTTCAACCCATTTCACAAGGTTTGTAAGACACTTCTTACTGTTTCCTGTAGAATGTATGGGAATTTTCTCTATGAGGCAGAAACCTGAGGGACTATCTTGGCTTGTTCTGCAAAAGTTCAGTGGTCATTTTCTTATGGGTCCTGCATGTCCAGTTTATACAGCACACTGTTAAGCAGCCAGGGCAAGAAAAGTTCAGCGGCTAACTTTTGCCATAAAGGAAGTAATCTCCATATGGCAATTCTTTGATACCTATTACTTTTTTGAAGTAGATTCATGCAGCCAGGAGAAGATATGTCTCACTGTCCAGAAAAGTTCAAGTTCTTTCCTCATTTTTAAATTTTATTTAAAAAGGGTTTTTTCCATGTAAACCCCCGCTACCCTCCTTTCCTTACCCACAGTTCCCTGCAGTCCTCCCTTAGCCTTCCATTACCCCATTTTCCCTTCATTCCCCAAGAGGAGCAAAGAATCCCAAGATGGGTCAGTTCAGTCTGGTGTATCAGCTCAAGTAGGTCTAACTCTCTCATCTCAGTATTAAGGCTCGGTTAGATGTTTCTTTGTAGGCAATGGGCTCCAAGTTGCTGGTTCATGCCCAGAAACATAGTCTGATCTTACTCCAAGAGGCTTCACAAACTGCCCATGTAACTTGACAGTCATATACCTTTGGAGGGCTTAGTTCCTTTCCCTGAAGTTTCCTCAGTGGCTGTTTCTGATTCAGTGAGCTCCCAATAGTTTCATCCAGCTGTCTCTCTGGGTCTTCTCTTCATGATCCTGATCATTTTGCTCATATACACTCTCATCTCTCTCTTCAGCTGGACTGGAAACTGGATCCAGTGCTTAGCTATGGATCTCTGCTCCTGCCTGTATTTATTGCTGGATGAAGGTTCTATAATGATTCTTAGGGTGGTCATTCATTTGGTTATTAGAGAAGTTCTGTTTAGGCACCTGTCCATTATTGTTTGGAGTCCTAGCCAGGGACATCTTGTGGGTTCTTGGAGGTTTCCCTAGCATGTGGTTTCTTTCCAACCCCACAGTGGCTTCCTCTATCAAGATACCTGTCTCTGTTTTCTCCCTCTTTATTGCTCCTCTCACTCAACCATCTCCTCCTATCATGATTTGTTCCCACCTCTTGGTCACAACTTGTTATGATCCCAATTTGCTTTAAGATCATGGTTGTGTTCAATTTTAGAGAAAGTTTCACAGGGTGCTGAGAAATATGTTTATTCTTTTGTCTTTGGGTGAAAGGTTCTGTATATATCTATTAAATCCATTTGGGTCACAACATCTCTTAGATCCATTTTTTTCTCTGTTGAATTTCTGTCTGGTTGACCTATCAAGGGTGAAAGTGGGGTATTAAAGTTTCCCACTATTAATGTGTGGGGTTTGATGTGAGGTTTAAGCTTTAGTAGTATTTCATTTACATATGTAGTTGCCCTAGTGTTGGGGGGATAAATGTTCAGGATTGAGACTTCATCTTGGTGGATTTTTCCTGAGATGAATACGTAATGCCTGTCCTAGTCCCTTTGATTGATTTTAGTTTGAAATCTATTGTTAGATATCAGGATGGCTAGACCAGCTTGTTTCTTAGGACCATTTGATTGGAATGTCTTTTCCCAACCCTTTATTCTGAGCCTATGTCTGTCTTTGAAGTTGAGGTGTGTCTCTTGTATGCAGCAGAAGGTTGGCTTCTGGTTTGTATCCATTGTGTTAGGATGTGACTTTTTATAGGTGAATTGGGTCCATTGTTATTAAAGGATATTAATGACCAATGATTCTTATTTACTCTTAGTTTTGATGGTAGCTTGTGTATATTTCCATTCTTTGGGCTTTTCTTCTGTGGGATTATCATTTGCTTGTGGTTTCATGGGTGTGTCTGGTTTCCTTAGGTTGGAGTTTTCTCTCTAGAGCTTTATGTAGGGCCAGATTTGTGGATAGATATTGCTTAAATCTGGTTTTGTTGTGAAATATCCTGCTTATTCAATCTATAGTGAGTGATAGTTTTGCTGAGTGTAGTAGTCTAGATTGGCAATTACACTCTTTAAGTGTCTGTGTAACATCTTACCAGGACCTTCCTGCTTTTACTGTTTCCACTGAATAATCAGGTGCTATTCTGATGGGTCTGCCTTCATAGGTAACTTATTCTTTTGCCTTTGCAGCTCTTAGTTTTTTCTTTGTTCTGTAGGTTTACTGGCTTGATTATTATGTGGTGAACAGATTTTTTTGGGGACTAGTCTATTTGATATTCTGTAAGCTTCTTGTATCTTTATAGGCATTTCCTTTTTTAGATTGGATAAGTTTTCTTTTATGATTTTGTTAAATATATTTTCTGTGCCTTTGAGCTCGTATTCTTCTTTTCAATTCCATTTATTCTCAGGTTTTGTCTTTTCATGGTGTCCCAGATTTCTTGGATGTTTTGTGTTATGCCTTTTTTTGGTTTTTATTGTTTTCTTTAACTGACATATCTATGTCCACTATTAAACCTTCCACTCCAGGGATTTTTTTCTTCCATCTCTTGCGTTCTGTTGTTATGCTTACAACTGTGGTTCCAGTTGGTTTCTTCAGGTTTTCTATTTCCAACTTTGCCTCA
Source organism: Phyllotis vaccarum (assembly GCA_033318265.1). Lineage (NCBI taxonomy): Eukaryota > Metazoa > Chordata > Mammalia > Rodentia > Cricetidae > Phyllotis > Phyllotis vaccarum. Next base: position 14,366,002 of record JARWLC010000018.1, read on the forward strand.
GTTTGTGCCTTCTTTATTGCTTCTATTTCATTTTTAAATTCCTGGAGTGTTTCTTTTCTTTTTCTTGGTCTTCTTTATTTTCTTTCAGAAATTTGTTCATGTCTTCTATTTTTCTTGTTTGTATTTTCTTCTATTTCTTTAAGGGAGCTCTTTATATTCTCTTTTAAGGCTTCTATTCATTTCGTAAAGATGTTTTTAAGGTTATTTCCTTCTCTTTCCTCTTCATTGTTATGCTTGGATCTTGATGTTGTAGAGCCACTTGCTACCTTCTTCTGGTGGTGTCTTGTTATTCTTTATATTGTTATATGAATTCTTGCATTGTTATCTGCCCATTGCTTTCTTGGTTCACTCTTAGTCAGTTCTTGGTTGGCTCTTAGTCAGTTGTGAGCCTGGGGGTGGAATGTTTCTTGTAATTTTAGGGGATGTTCTCATTTGGCTCTTAGTTGGCTGTAGACCAAGGAGTTGTGTGTCTCCATTTGTCACAGAGGTTGTTCTTGGCAGGCTTTATTTGGCTCTTAGTTTGCTCTTAGTCAGCTGTGGATTGGGAGGAAGGCTTCTGGGTCTCCAGTTGTTTGTGGGTGATGATGTAGATGCTGTTTGGGTGTGGTTTGGTCCATGAGATAGATGTCCCTCCAGCTATGTTTTGTGCTGGGGGGGTTCTTCCAGTTTTTTTTTTGTTTTGTGACTGAACTGGGTGTGGTTGGGGTGCTTGGGGAAGTGTCCCCATGTAGGGGTTCAGGGACCATGGTTTTCACTTGGCCTGAAGTTTGCAGTGCCACTCACCTCTTAGTCAGCTGTGGCCCTGGAGGGAGGCTTCTGTATTTTCAAGCCTGTCCTTGGGAAGCTTAGAAGTAGCATTCCTGGGAGAAAGAATAAGTGATTAACTAAGAATTTCCCACCAATACAATATCCCCAAATTGTACAAATATTAAAAGTGCCTCAGGATGCAAAAGATAGACATGAAAACCAAAGGTGGCTTAGAAGACACCATGTGGCTGAGCTTTGATGGATCTTTGACAAGCAGTTGTGCTGGCTTTATGAATTTTGCCATTTCATTCAGATATGGCTGTACCATTCATACAGTGAAGAGGGGCTTTGTCCTGCCTCAACTTGATATGCCAGACTTTGTTAAAATCCCATGGGAGGCCTTACCATCTCGAAGTAGTGGCTAGGGGATAGGTTGAGAGATATTTGAGGGATAATCAGGAGAAGGGGGGAAAAGGGCAAACTGTGGTTGGTATGTAAAATGGAAAAAAACTTTTAGATAAAATAAAAAAGAAAAATGTTTAGTGGATTTCTTGGAGTCTTGGCTCCAAGATGACAAAAAAGAAGAAGCAATAGTCAGCCAAAAAGCGCTATGGCCACGTGCTATCAAATTTATGAGCAAACCGTGTCCCATGTTTTTAATGACAAGCCATTACAAAGTTTATCACCTGCTACATTATAGAGCCTGCTGTTGTCAGGTACCTATGCAGAGCAAATGTCTTCCATGCTTATGTGCTTCTGGAACCATGTGTCAAGCTAGAGAGGGAAATAGGATTCTACAGCTGCTCCTCACAACATTTTATCTTTTAGTTCATATGCTTTAATATTTTAATTTGGGCAAAGATGGCCTTTCTGCTATTGTTACGCTCATAGCATCTGCTACTACTAATGTGGTGGCTTTAGCTCAAGAACGACATACAACTAGATATATTAATGGTTTATCTAAGAATCTTACATACACTTTATGGACTTAGTTTTTTAAAAAGGCCAGTTGTAGGCTGAGTTTTCCAATCCCACAGCTGGTCTTGTTTGGTTAGAGTTAACCCACCCTCTCCCACTCTACCTCCTCCTAGGATCTTGGCTCCCTGTCAACTTCATGGCTCTTTCTCTCTCTCTCTCTCTCTCTCTCTCTCTCTCTCTCTCTCTCTTTCTTTCTTTCATTTTCTTGTTATTATAACATACATATGTATGTGTAAGTCAATAAATATGTAAACACAATCTGATGAACCCATTTAGTATTGCCCATATGTATGTGTCTATGGTTGATCATGTAGGATTAGATTACTTATGGGGGCTTATTTTTGGAGAACACAGACTTCTTTTTTTAATCTCTCAGAACTCATTAATTGACCTGGAGTTCTTTATTTAGAAGTAGAGTTTCTTGAGATCTCCCCGTGTATCCTGTCATGTCAATTGGTATCATCATTTTTGGTTCTATTTATGCATACGACTCACTTTTCCTGGTCCAGCTTTACCAGTTTATGTAGAACTGTATGTAGATTGAGTTTGGGTAGAAAACACAGTCTCACAGTAGACTTCCTGAGCTTCTGGTAATTACCTATTTACAATCCTTTTCTGGGATGTGCCCCTAATCTCAAACAAGAGGATAGTTCATGTAGGGCTGAACACCTCCCTCCCCCCCCCCCCCCCCCCCCCCGCACTGAGTATCTTAGTTAGGGTTTTATTGCTTTGAAGAGACATCAAGGGAATGGCAACTCTTATCAAGGAAAACATTTAATTGGGGGATATTTTACAGTTTTGGAGATTTAGTCCATTATTATCATGGCAATAAGCATAGTGATGTACAAGCAGAAATAGTGCTGGAGAAGGCACTGAGAGTTCCACATCTTATCAAGCAGTGGAAAGAAACTGTGCCACATTAGAATTAGCTGGGCCATATGAGACTTCACAGAGCAACTCCACAGTGACAAACCTGCACCAAAAGGCCACACCTCATAGTAGTGCAACTTCCTCAGGTCAGGCATTCAAACAGATGAGTCTCTGAGGAACATTTCTAAACATACCACCAATCATCTATTGTTCACCAAAGTAGCATTTATTTTGGATTTACTTGGTGGCCTCTGTTTGTACAAAAAAGCATTTTCAATGTAGGGCTAAAGCTATACTTTGTTGTGGGAATAGAATGTATATCTAGAATGAACCTCGAAATTAAGTCTATTTAGGAAAGTGGCCATTATAAGCTCTCTACTAGGATCCATAAAATCATTATCAATGTACAATTGATTAAATTCCAGTACCAGCCATGATTTTCCTTCTTTTTGAGTAGACTTAAGCCCAATAAAAATGAATTTGGTTACCTCCAAGGGACAACAGCTACTATTGCACATTTAGAGATATCTTGCCATATTGGTATTTGCTGTGGTTTGCACCCCAACTTTGTAGAACAAATGATTATTTTCCTCTTTCCAGCTTTCATAGAATTGTCAAGTACTACAAGGTCTAGTCCTCACAAAAGAAGTTTCTTCATCAGATCAGATAGATTCTGGTAAGCTCATAGAATATTTTCATATTCATTCACCATTAAGACAGCTTTCTTGGAAGTGGATGGGAAGAGAACAGATGTATATACCCACAACAGATATCATGTGTGTAGGGTAAAAGGGAAATCCAAAAAAAAACCCTAGCTTTGAAACTAGAGCCAAAATATTAAAAAAGGACCAGTAAAAGAAACATATTCTGATCCTGAAATAAGAGTCAAAGAAACACACTCTGTACCTGAAAAAATCAGCATGAAAATTAAACAATTTTAGAGCATGAAAACCAACCAATCCCTGAAATCAAAATATAGACAATTTCTAAGCTGTTTAAAATAAGGTATTAAAATCCAATCAATCACCCCCATCAAAATCTTCACCCTGGCAAAACATTGCTGCTAAGAGACCTCATGTAAACCCTGTACCTCTTCAGTTCAAGCCGCCTTTTTCCATCCTGGCACAGGAAGCCACTTTCATAGATTCCTCCCCATCAATGAATCTCTTCGGTGAGGTTAGGATGAAAGCCTTCTTTCACCTGAGCGGAGCAAGGCAGAGAAGTAACATCTGCCTTAGCACAAGCAGAACTTCTACATTTCTTTGGGAGAAACTGTCTTAGTGGAGCAGAGAGGACTCGGCCTGGAAAGGCTCATCTGAAGAAAACTGAACTGTAACATCCTTGCAGAGATACCACACCCAATGGAACAGATATATATTATTGCCTGGCTTTCTACCAGGATACATTGCCCATCCAACCTGTAGGTATCACTTAGATTTTGATAGTCAGGAAAATTTTCCCTTCAGAGATGTAGGTATCACCTAGTCTCCAATGGCCTCTTTATCTTTTCCTTCAGGATATAGGTACTATCTGTCTTCAAATGTCCAGGATACCTTTCCCTCCAGAGCTATATAACATTTACAATGTGGGCAGTATAGATGGGATGTCTTCACAAAATCTATACCTTCAGAGCTCTAAGAACCTCCAAGAGAAGGAGGCAGAAAGAATGTAAGCACCAGAAGGAATGGAGGACACCAGGAGTACAAGGTCCTGTGAATCAACTAAGCAAGGCACATAGGAACACATAGTGACTCAGCATGCACAGGGCCTATAAAAAGTTTGTATCAGGTTCTCTGCATGTATATTAAAGCTATTACATCAGTTTTTTTAGTAATAAACCTGACTCTGAAAACAAGTGAGTATCTTATTTTTGTGTCTGCTCTTGGGATTCATTTAATCCTGTTGGGTTGCAGGGTCCAACATCAATATGAGAGTTTTTGTTTCCTCTTTTTATATTTCATTTTGCCCTGTTTTGTTGTGTTATTTAGAGGCCTATTCTTCTCTAAGGAGAGAAAAAAGGGAGTAGATTCCCATGGTAGAGGATGTGGAAGGAACTAGGAAGTGTTGTCAGAGGAAAACTATAAACAGTATATTATTGTATGAGAAAAGAATCTATTTACAATAAAAAGAAAAATGTTTATTCTTCAAAGTGATTAATGGCATTGACAATATTTATTAGATTAACTTTGTTTTTTTAAAATAGTACAATTATTAACACTAGCAGTGAAATTTGAAAACTGGATGTTCTTTTTCAGATTACTAAAATTTCCAGGACTCAATAGTGATGGGAAACCTCAGACTGTCTGACTGACATAAAACAAGCAAGTATCTAGCAACTCAGAAACTACAAAGAATGATTACATTTATAACTCACAAAAGTGAAGCAATGAAGAAATTTGACAAAAGTGAACAACTTTTAATGATATAAATGACAAAGTAGGGGTAGAAGATGGGCCAATGATGGAGAGGCATGTGTGAAAAAACACTGCCAACTCAGGACTCAGTGGAGACACCGATAGCTTTTCCTCAAAGACTAGGCTCAACACAAGAATGCTCTCATGGACACATTTCTTTAGTATTCTCTTAAATGCATGAGACAGAACTATGAGGCATCACAAATAAATAAAATGTGGTAAATTAATTGGCTGTAAAATAGATTATAAAACAACATGAACTTACTTTTGAAAAATCTCAAAAATTTTACAGAAGTTTCTATAACCAGTGAACTGACACACTCATCTGATCTCTAATACTGTAAACTAATAATTCACACACACCATTAAATGTCCTGTTTTGAAATGTGTAGAGAGAAGCTGAGTAACATGGAACACTCAAATGTGACCCATGCATCTCCCTGCAGAGAAGAAATAAAAACATTTTGTGTACAAATAGAGGACATGTGGGGATAGGAACAGGGTGAAACAGGGTAAGAAAGGTGTAACAGAAAGAGTATTTGGAGTAATGACTGGAATAGTGTGGCCTTTAAGGAGCAATGTGCAAACATACTACAGGGGAAACTCCCCGGAAGCTACAAAAGTGACCCCAGTAAAGACTCCTAGTAGTGAGGCATAGGTAGCATGAACCAGCCATCTTCTATAACCACAGAAGGTTTGTAGCAGTTAGACAAGAATGTGAATTCAGTCAAGAACATTAGACATACAATCTGTCCTTCTTGAAGGAAGCAGAACTTGTGGGATTGGCCAACCAACTACTGGTCCAAGTTAAAGTCCATGCCACGAGAGGGAGTCTAGACCTGAAACTGACTGGATGGCCAGGAACCAGAGTCTGGAGAGCCAAGAAATTCAGGACAAACCCAAACATACTTGGAAAAATATTTCAATAAAAATGATTACTAATCCCATTCTGTTTACCCTAGTAGATCAGTGTCCAGCCTAATAGTCATCAGAGAGGCATCATCCAGCAACAAATAAGAACAGATGCAGAGACACACAGACACTTCACAGCAGCAGAGGAACCACAGTGAATAGAAGGATGGATTGTGGGAATCAGAGGAATCAAGGACACCATGAAAATATGTAACAGAGGAACAAGCGGGGCTTTGCAAGGATCACAGAGGGTAATGTGATAATCATGGACCCTGTATGGATTTGAGGTAGGGACACTGCACGTAAGTTATTTTAATGTAGGTGGGTATTCCTGTAGACCTCCTAACAGTGTGAGGAGCATCTCTGATTCTTTTGCTTGCCCTTGCAACTTTTCTTCTTACTGAGCTTCCTCTCACAAGCTTCATATGAAGTCTTTAATAAGTCTATGATAACTTGCTATGGCGTGTTCTGTAAAAAATCCCTGTAAGTTTGCTCATTTTAAAAGGGAAACAGAAGGGGAGTAGATCAGGGGCAAAGAGAAAGTAGGGTTGAGGGGGAAGTGGAGTAAGGGGGAAATTGTGATCAGGATGTAATATAGGAAAGGAGACTTTAAAAATAAAGGAATATATATTAACAGGAAAACACTCATGTGCAAAGTCCCAATGTGAATGCCACTCTCAGTATGAAAGCAGGATGAACTGCCCTTATGTGAAGGCTGTTACATCTGTGCATCAAACAAATTGTGCATCAAAGCTATTTAGAAACAAGTGATGCCCACAGGGAAACAAAGCCAGATGCTTCTCCTGCCACACTTTCTCACTTCACATGGATAAATAGGCTTAAGTGAATTAGTTAAACAGTGAATATATTTGCCCATATGAGAGGATGATTTTCTCAATGCGAACAGTGCATCATTTTCACACCAGACTCAGAGCATCTAAAAGTTAGAGGCCTCCTGAAATTAGTTTCCATAAATTCTGAGGGATTCACTATACATTTGAATCACAACTGGAGCTCGTAAAGCCTTTGGATTTTTTGTTTACCATATTGGTACCTTTATTTTCCTTTTAAGAAAACATTTTAAATCTTGGCCCTCCCTTATACACAGATACACAGATGTATCCCAGGAGTATAGTCGTGAGTTTCCATGATGGTGGTACCCGAGAACAAAATGATTGTTTTCGCCACATAACTTTTCTCCATTAGTAAAGAAATGACAGCATTCCACTGTGGGATGAATGGAGAGGTCACTCACTCATTATGACCAGGAGACTGGGAGACTAGTCTTCAAACTGAATCGGTTGGAGACCTCACACTGATACTCCCCAGCATCCCCACTTCTGAAAGGTTCTATTTTGAGTCCACACTTTGTTGGAGACAGAGCCATTCTCTCTGTGAGCTGCATATTCTGGTTATTGAAGATCCAACGGATGGAGATATCAGTGTCTGGTGAAACGCAGGTGAAGGTCACAGATCTATGCCCTGTGACTGTGGTGTCAGTGATTCTCACAAAAGGCTGAATCAAAAACTCTGTGAAGAAACAGAGGATACAAAATGGAAATAGGTCAGAGAGTACAACAAGGCTTTCTTTATTTCACACTTTATAAAGCTTCTGGGGGGGTTGGAGTTGTGACTATAGACATATCTGGTGCTTTGGATCTTCCACCTGGGGACTGCATGACCTTGATTGATGCACTGTTTCCTGTGCCACATTTTACCTGCAATAGGACACACAGTGTATGGTCATTGTCATGTCATGAGTTAAGCTTAGTTATGAGTAATGGTCTGATCTTGGAATGGGGATCTGTTCACATCAGCAGCATCTGTCATTATTTGCCTTTAGAAGAGAATTTCCTCTCCAGGATCCCTGAGATTAAGGTGGAATTTGGAGTTAGCTCTCTCTGTTTCATTCCTTGGTGGTTTGAATTTCCTGTGAGGACTTATAAACCCATAAAACAATAAGCTAATGGCCCAGACAGCTGTCCACTGAGCCGCAGGATAAGGAAATGTACAGAAGACTTATGTAATTACAGCTGTTATGGCTGTACACAGCTGGTTCTACACTCTATTGGATATCCAGTTCAATTACTTGGACAGTCAGTAAAGCCTTGTTACCTGTAAGATCTCACAGAAAATTTAAACAGTGACAAAAGGTTCCTCAAAATCACCTTATGTCCATCTAGGGGCAAAGATTTTGAGTCAGGGTATACTGGTGTTCTCTGTGAGGACTTACTCCATCAGGAACTGCCTAACTCACACAGTGTTTTTCTGGGGGCAGGTTCATTGTAAGAGCTCCAAATGTCTGGGTTACAGCTGACATTCTAAGAGCTGAGTTTCCCCAGCACAGGTCCTCCACTCTGAACATAAAAAAACTGAGGAATTCTAATCTATTAGGATATTTCTCTCCCATATGTGTCTTGCAATAGGTGCTCAAGCCCCCTGGGGTCATAATGATATAGGAGAAGAAGGTACAACCTAGTTCTTACAGTTGAGTGTATGAAGTAGGGTAAGCCCCACCCAGCAGTTGGAGACCACAGAGAGTTACTTACTCTTTACGTAGATTTCCACATATGCTGTCTCACTTTTGGAATCTTTTTTAAAAGCTGGTAGTGTGTACTTCCCTGCATCTTTCTCAGTGACACCACGGAGCACCAGGGATCCATTATTATACACCATTCCTTTTCTCTTATATGCAGGCCCCCAAGAGATAGAATTCATGGCTCTTCTGTATTCTACAATTTTAAGGACCTGATACCTATTCTTTGATTTATGCCATGAAAAGCTTATCATATCTTCTGGTAAGTTATGAACCAAGAGAAGAATGCTTTCCTCCTGTGCAGGATATTGAGGCACCACTTGGATCATGAGTTTGGAAGAAATGAGATGGTTACAGAATGGAGGAGGGGAAGCTGGAAAAAAGAGAAAAAGCCATCATATGTAGATTATTATGCTTGGTGAAAAGATGGTGACCTCCATCCTGAGCTGATAGATTCATTACTCAGCCTAGGTGTGTGTGTGTCTACCCCACTTAATAAAAAGCAGAAACATGGCCTTCTCATTTCCAACAGTGCCTCTGAAAGTTTTATGTCTTCAGCATGTAACTGTCCCCTTGGGTATCTATATGGCTGCTCTCTCACTGTCCCCAGCCAATACATTCTGTGATATAAGATGATGCCTTTCTTAAACACAACAGGTCTGAGACCTTCATGTTCATGTTTTTCTTCAGTTTCCTTTGAGGAAACTCTCAGCCTCTGACTTCACCTAATAGATGCACTTGCTGCTCTGAGAAGTAGCCCTTAGGTCTGGGACTGTAAAGGGGCTGGGAGTGGTTTGATCTGTGAAGCAAGCTAGTGCCTTTAAAAGGCTTGGGTACTAGGCTGGCTGGTTTTATGTCAACATAATAGAAGCCATGGTCATTTTCAAGACAAGGTCTCAGTTGAAAAAATCACCACAAGATTGGCCTGTGGACAAAACTATAGTACATAGTTTTTAATTGGGGATTGATACAAAAAGATTCAGATCAATACAGGTAGTATTAACTCTGGGTTAGGAATCCTAGGAGATATATGATGGCTAGTTGGACAAGTGTAAGTAGTAAGCCACTAGGAATTACTTCTCCATGGTCTCTGTAACATTTCCTGGATTTTATTTATGACACTCTCAATTTGAAACTAATTAATACCTCAGTTTGGCGTGAATGTTCTAAAGCCATTATCCCCTATTAGTTTTGAGAGGATATAAGAGTAAAACACTAGAAAAATGCTCTTCTATGTCACTTTTCTCAAGTCTTGTAAAGATGACAGGATTCAGGGATCCCTAGTTTAGATCAAGAGACTTGACTGACACTGACATCTTAGAATGAGTTACTCTCCACCAAGGTCTTGCTTGATGCAGGTGGAGTCAGAAGATGGAAGCTGATCTATGGCCATTTATCTCTACCAATGTTTTCTGCACTAAGTACTCAAACCTCCATGTAGGGACACAGTGCATAGGAAAGGGAGGCACAGGCTTAGCATGACAGTCCTGTGTGTTTAAGCCTCACCCCATACTGAATAATCATAGAGAATCACTTACCGTCCATTTGGAGTTGCACATGTACTTCTTCACTTTCTGTGTATGTTCTCAAAATTCGTACAGTGTACAATTTGGGATCTTCCTTAGTGACACCATGAAGCATCAGAGATCCATTACTGTCAAATGTCTCTCTGCCAGTGTATGCAGGGCCCCAACCAGTTAATTTCTTGTCTAGTGTATATCGGGAAACTTCAACTCTTTTGTTTGCAGCCATCCATTTAAACCAGATATAGCCTACATTATTCTCTGGCGGATTGTTAACAAGTAGAAGAACATTTCCCCCATCAGTAACACTGGGTGGTACTGATTCAATAGTGGGCCTGGAAGAGGTAGCAAGGTTCCCACAGGTCCATAGAAAGGCTAGAAGGAAATAGAGAGATCCATCTAAGTTTGAACTTTTATATTTGACTTATCTGCTTGTATCCTGAGCAGATGTATCTATTGTTCAAACTAGGTATGTGAGCATCTCCGTGTCCTACTCAGTGGAAGTAAGCATATAACTTCCATTCCTCTCTGCTGTGCTCTCTTCAGTTGCTGTAGGGGAATTATGTTGTTACATTGTAAATAATTGTCCCGCCTACTGGTTTAATTAAAATGCTGATTGGCTGAAGGCAGACAGGAAGTGTAGAAGGAGCTACCAGACTAAGAAAACTCTGGGGACAGGAAGAACAGAGCAGAAATGCCACAGAATTCCACAGAGAAGCCACGGAGACACCACAAAGAGATGCCAGCAGATGCAGAGGAAAGAAGTTGAAATGTTACTCTGAGAAAAGGTACTGAGCTTCATGGCGAAACAATATCAGAGTCCTGGGTTAGTTTAAGAGTAAGAGCTAGCAAGTTATATGCCTGGGCCCCAGGATAATCAGCATACAATTAATACAAGCGTCTGTGTGTTTCAGTGGGACTATGGGACTGTGGGTTTGAAAGTCTGGGCCACCGGGCTAGGCCAGAAAGTCCAGGCCAGGAGGCTAGGCCCGAAAATCTGGGCCACAAGACTAGACTGGAAAGTCTGGGCCATGAGGCAAGACTGGAAATTCCAGGCCAGAAACCAAATTCAATAAGTTTTCAACATGACCCTGTCTTATTGCTATTAGAGCCTTGCTTGCATTTACATTGGATTGGTTTTGAGATGATGCCTGCCAGACCTCTTCCCCTGAGAACCCTAAAACTTCACTCTGACTTTGTTATCATGGTTATTCTGCTCCTCTTGGGGTTCCAACTGGCATCTGATGCCACCTACTCAAGTCCGCTAAGAGTAGGATATCATAAAAACCTGATTTGTCTTATTTAACAAAAAAATACCTGGAACAAAAACTTGGTTATTTGCATAGAATGAATGAAGGAAACCTGTATCATCAGAAACCTGTATGCTCATGGATTTATTTAATAATTCACAGGCTATGGAATACAGTATTCATTTTATTTATTGTCGCACGCAACCTCGCCAGCAAGGACAATGCGACCAGGCTCTTCTTTCAGCAGTTTATTCAGGAACCTTGAACAGAGCTTCTGCTCCTGGGGAAAACCCACTCCCAGCTAAATATCTTCTGGACTGCCAATCACGGGGTGCCACGTGGGCCATGCCAATAGATCCAGGTGCACAGAAGCAAGCCAGTTTATTGTATGCCCTGATTCCATCTCTGGTTAACACAGGAAGAAGCGTAGTTCATGTCTGAAAAGCTGTCATATTAGCAGACATAGCCTGTAGCCATTTCCCTGCAGGAGAGAATTACGTGAGCTGGACCACAGAGGACACTTATAAGGAGAATCTGGGTCCTCTTTCTCTGTTCTTGGTTTCTATGACCTTCTTATGAAGTCTATTAAGCACATCCGAACATACAGGCATTGGCCTGGGCACCTGTCTAGCTAAGCCCTCCCTGTCCAGTCTCTGGAGAAGACATCCAGGGGACCTACACTAACCATATCTCTCATGGCAGTGCACAGGCTGGTTACAAAAGTTTAGGACTGTACTACTAAAAAGCATTGTTCCCTGTATTCAGTAAGTCAAAATACAACTTTTGTGAAATGCTTCTCAGGCCTTGCTGGAGTAGATTCTGAAACAAAGGTCTGAACCAGGATATCTTGGTTGTCACATCTCTGTGAGAATCTAAAATTTTCCTTCACCAGGCCCAATGTTGATTCCATCAGGGTTTTTCTCGAAAACACACTCCTGTAATAACCCAACTACTCTAGACAGAGGCTGATATCCTAGGATGAGTTACTCTCCATTTACTAACCTGTGTGTGAAGAGAAGTCAATGAAGGGCTGTGTTTTATTGCCATTATTTTACAGCATGTGTGTCCTGCACTGAATACTGAAACAGCAAGATAAGGATGCAATGCAGAGGGGAAAAGTCATGGGCCACTCTACTGTGCATGTCCAATGGAATGAACCCCACCCAGAACCCAGAATTCACAAAGAAATACTTACAGTGCACGAAGATGTACATGGAGGTTTGCGACAAAATATCTGCACTTCTATTAAAGGTTCATAGAGTATAGAATCCTGTGTCCTTTTTGTTAACATTCTGGAGCATCAGGAATCCATTGCTGTACACTGTCACTCTGACACTATGTTGACGCCCTCGTACACTTACATTTCCATTTGGTACATATATAGCAATTGCATGATCCATGCTTATCGCCCCTTTGATCCAAGCAAAGGCTATAAGATTCTTTGGCAGATTGTGGACAAGGAGAAGAATGTTTTCTCCTTTGACCACTTTGGGTGGGACAAGTTCAATGGTGACATTGGCAGGGGTGGAAAGGTGCCAGCAGGTTAAAAGGGAGGCTAGAAGGGAACAGAGAAAAAGAATCAATATCAAATAGGTGTGATCATCACTCAGCTTAGGTGTGGTTAGCAGTGTGACCTCACTTGGTAGACATGAGCAACATGACTTACATTCCCTCAGAGCTTCTGACTGTGTCATTAACTCTCTTAGAAATTTTCTGCTTTGGTGTCCGCCTGAATCTCCCCAGTGCCTCTATTCCATGCTCACATAGAGTATTTGGTATGAGAAGCAATGCCTCTTTGAGTTCCTCCCCTGGAGTGACTTCACTCTCTTGATTTTCTCTGCTACTTTTATGATTCCAGTCAACTCATGACTTTGCCTTGCAGATAAACGGAAATAATGCCTACTAGAACAAGGGCATCGTGAAGACAGGGATTAGTCTAAACTTTTGGGAAAGTGAGTGAGGAGATTCAGATACAAGTGGATAAAAGAAAAAGAGAAAGATAAAAGGAATGAAGGAAAGAAGAAAGGAAGGAAGGAAAAGAAGGAAAAAGGAAGGAAAGAAAGAAAGGAAGAAAGGCAGGCAGGAATGAAGGAAGGGAGAGAGGGAGGGAGGGAAGAGAAATATATCCCCAGGAGATTATCTACATTATTCCCAGGTTTTGAGTTAATAGCAATAATTATATTCAAGTGTGATTTAAATTATTTTAGATTTACTCATATATTGTATATGCCTATTTCTGTAGGTGGTGTCTTAAGGTGTCCATGTTAAGGGTGTGCCAGAAATTTGTATGGAGAAGAAAGTCTCAGTGTGTGCAAGTATGGTTGTATGCCATAGCATCTGTGGGGACAGAGGTATCTTAATGTGTCCATGTGTGGCCACATGCCATAGCACTGGTGTGAAGGGGAAGGAAGAGCCTGCAGGAGGCTTTTCGCTGCTTATACTCTGTGGGAGCTGATTATTACATTCAGATTGTTACGTCTCCACATACTCAGCCATCTCAGTGGCCCATTCCTGTATGATTTCATTATGGAGTCACACAGCAATGGTTTGGGATATCAGTCTTCAGAATAATGCAGCCAACATACTGACCGTGGATACAAAGTTTTTGAGGCCTTTCTCTTTTCCTCATCACCTCCTGTTTGCTGAGAGTCTCAGGCTGCTGAGCTTCTGTCCCTCACTGTACCTTATGCCACAGGGTTGCAAACAGAAACTCTGAGCCTCCTATATGGCCCCTGAACTCTTCAGGACACTCCAGACTGGCTCTAATTTCTTCATCCACCCATTTAAAAAGTGAGTACACTTACCTGTAGGCAGAAGCCCCTGCCAGGGACTGCATCCTTTGCAGGGAATCACAGAGGACACCTTCATCTCTCCTCCCACAGTGCTGTTCTCTCTATGAGGAGAAGAGCAATAGCTCTACCAAGGCTCTTAGGCTCTGCTCTCCTTTCCTTTGAGCAGAATTTTCTCTCAAGCTAAAGAACTTCCCAGAATCCAATGGGCTGTGGGTGGTGGGGTTTGAGTCCAAGACACTGCTCAATCCTTTTTACTCTCAATGCTGGCCCATATCCCTTTCAAGTTCTCTGTATGTTTCTCCTCCAAGCAACACATTTAGCAACCAGTCCGATAAGCATCCCTTTGCTCATCCCATGGCTAACAACTGCTGTGTCTTGCCTTGAGTCTATCAGCACCAGAGGGAGCCTTTATTTTGCCTATGTTTCCTTGTGACACAGAGACCCAGCTGAAGATGCAGTCTGCCCTGTGTTCTCAATACTCTGGGAAAGGAATATTTTTTATCCTAGGAGGAAGGTGATAGAAATGTCTCTGAAGGTTGTAAAGAGACAAGCTGAATAATAACTAGGGATCAAAATCAATCCTTTATCACTAGTGTCACCAACCAAAGTTCTGAACTAGGAGAGAACCCCAGGATGAGTAGCCTGAGGAGTTTCACATTCTTAGTGTTGGGGAAGAGGTAACTAATTAGTCTTGAAAGGACTGTGGGCTCTATCTTACTATAGAGGTTTTCAAGTCAACATTTCACCATTATGTGTTAGATAAACTGTGTTTTGGGTGCGCCTATGTTTCTCCTAATTTTCCTGGTTACCTTTGCCCTTTGCCCAGGTCATTCCCTTGTGGTAATATTGTTACCCCCTATGAGAGATCCCAGAAGAGAGGGGACCTTCAAGTTTTCTAAGCAGAAAGATATTCTCTGAAAAATGTAGCATCTAGTAGGTTTGAGCAGAGTCTAGGGAGGAAGCTCTATATTAGAAAAGACATGGATGGAAACAAGCCTGCTAGGCAGTGTCATGCCTGGATCTGTGAAACAATTCTATGCCAGGAAATTATTTCCTGATATTGCTCCCTGGATATCACTAGAAGAACTACAATCTCATGTCTAGGGCTACAGCAGACAATGTCAACAAGTCAACTCTGATCTCCTCTGATACTGTCAACACATGTGGGATTTAAGGTGTGTCATCCTGTACACTGTGCTCTCCAGAATTCATAATACCACCTAATATTGGGTAAGTCTAGACAGGGTTACAGATTTGTCCTGGGAAGACTTGGACTGGAGTTGAAAGTAATATTTATTCAGAGGATGGACGTCATCAGGAGGCATCTTTCGGTCAGAAAATGTCAGAGGAAAGTTCTGGGACATCACTCTTGAGAACAAAAAGATAGGGCACAGCTGATCATGGTGATCCATGTCTGTAATTGTAGTATTTAGGAGGCAGAGGCAAATAGATCTCTGTGAGTTCAAGCAAATCAAGTTTCAGCACAAATAGATCTATTAGACTGAGAAATTTAGTCCTGAGAAAAAGGAGATAATATTAATGTCGGGGCTGAACCTGCATATTCTGGCATATTACTGATATATAAATCTTTTCTTTTCTTTGTTCACAGGGTACTTTGAAGGTCTGCACCTGAATACAGGAAACATTGATTAAAATGGATGTGTTATCTGTTCTTCCTTATATATTGTTTTATACTTCTTTCTCTCACTCTAATTGAAAAATGCCCTGAACAGAGCAATGTAGGTGAGACTGGAAGGTCCATTTTCTCATGGAGCAATGAAGGAAGTCAAAGCAGAAAATGTGATACTTGCTTGGTTATTAACTGACCCCCACTCTGGATCATACTCAGCTACCTTTCTTATATAACCAAAGATCATCTGCCTAGGCATGGATTTGCACACGGTAACCTGGGATCTCCTGCATTAAGACAGTCCCTCACAGACATGTCCACAACCAGATCTGATAAAAATTGTTACTATTTTGAATGTCTTTCCTCCAAAGTGACATTAGACTGTCTCAAGGCAACAGTTAATGCTAGATAAGATATCATTTAAAACTGCTAAGTCCTCTTCCTCCTCCACAGGGAGGTTTCAAAGGGGATTCCTTATTCTCAAAGTGAGTGTATTCATTTGCTGTGGTTATGACATTTACTGGTGTCCACTGGCCCACTGCCCCACATGCTGGACCCTGGGATCCAGGACATAGCTCCTAGACATCTACCCTGGGTTTCACATTTTTCACTTTCTACATCTTGAGCCCAGGGACACTGTTATGTCTATCACAGATATTGTGAAGAGTCAGTAAAACGATGTTATCAAAACATTAGTTTTATACTAGTTTTTCTTAATGGCAAATTGAGTTTATTGATATTGAGAAATATTAATGACAAGTGATTGTTAAATCTGATATTTTCTTGTAGATTATGGCACCGAGAGTGTGTGTTTCTGTGTTTGTGTATGAATATGTGTTTAGGCATGTTTTCTTTCTTTAAGTTTTACTGGTGTGAGATTATTCATTTGCTGTACCTTCTGTAGGGCTGGATTTGTAGGTAGATATGACTTAAATTTAAGTTTTCAAAAAAAATCCACTTGTTTTTCCCCCGCTATAGTGACTGAAAATTTTGCTATGTATAGAAGTCTGGATTGATCTCTGTGATCTCTTAGAATCTGCAAGGCATGTTTCTAGGCCCCTTTTGGCTTTTAAAGTCTCCTGTTGAGAAGTCAAGTATAATTCTAATAGGTCTGCCATTATATACTACTTGGTGTTATTCCCTTGCAGCTTTTAATATTGTCTCTTTGTTATGTATATTTAGTGTCTTATTATGTGACTTGCGTGCTTTCCTTTCTAGTCCAATCTACCGGGTATCCTGTAACTATCTTGTACCTTATCAGGCATGTCTTTTTTTAGTTAAAAAAATTTATATATACATTCTATATTTTTGATCCGGGATTCTTTTACTTCTTCTATTCTTATTATTTTTAGGCTTGGTCTTTTCAGAGTATCCAAGATTTCCCAGATGTTTTGTGTTGGTTTTTAAATCTGACATTTTCTTTGACTTATTAATTTCTATCATATCTTCAATTCTCCCTTCCATCTCCTATGTTCTGTTGGTAATTATTACATTTGTAGTTCTTATTTTCTTGCCCATATTTTCCATTTGCTGAATTTCTTCAGTTTTTGTTGCCTTTATTGCTTTAATTTCAAATATCAGGTTTTGAATAATTTCCTTCACCTGGTTGTTTTTTGTTCCTTGGCTTTCTTGGCATATATTAAGAAATTTATGTGTTTTCTACAATTATAGTTATCTTTTTTCTAATTAAGGGTGCTTTTCACTTTCTCTTTAAAGATCTCATTATCTTTTAAAATTTGTTTTAAGGTCATTTACTTATGCCTGGTAACTGGGTTTTGGTGGCGTTTTATTGCCTTGGCTATTATTGACTTTATCCCTAAACTGGTTTTCAGTCATTTTGACTTAGAATGATTAAGTCTAGGGCATTATTTATGAGTTTTTTTTAAAAAATAGGATTAGTATTTTAAATTTTGTTTCCTTTTTGGTCTTTAGGTATTTGTGGCATGGATTTCTTCTTTCCAACATGATCTTTGATCTAGTAGGAAGCCTATGTCCAACTTGGTAGATTGGCAATGAGATTGCTATTTGGAGCATCAGGGACATGTCTGTTCCCCTTACTGGTGTAGTCTGTATCTGTTCCTTGGACTGGTGTGGATATCAGGATATCAGAGGTTAGCTAGGATTGAGTACAGGGTCAGACAGCAGGGTGGGTCAAGAACTGGAATAAATTAGGCCGTGGGATGGGACTTTGGGAACAGAATCTAGTGAGTGGGGCAATTCATCAGGCAGATGGGTCGCTGACTTATTTATCTGGCTGTTGTGTCCTGTAATTCAAGGCTCTATTGCCATACCCAGGTGACTTTGAGCTGAGTTAAGGTGACAAGTATTGCTAACTAGAACACTGTTTCAATATGTTACACCTTCAACTTTCACAGAAAGAATCTCTAGGTAATTTCTCGTTCTCTAAGAGACCATCTAGCTCTGTGACGATCACCGCAAGTACAGGCATCAACTCAGGATACAGCTAAAGACCATCTTCCCTAAGTGTTGCTTTTTCTACTCTCCAGATTCTGAGCCCAGAGACACTGTGATGTTCTCCATAATCTTTTAGAAGAGTTAATGAAACAACACCATCAAACATAAGTTCTATTTTGACTCAGTACAGTCCTCCAAGGCATGATTATCACTTGCTACTTGCCTTCTCTGGAATCAGACCGAAAGCCAATCAATAGCTAGACATGACACAAGTTGGGAGGGTTTTGGAGTAAGGAATATGAGCATGGTTCAAAGCTTTGGGTAATCCTTCTGGGACATGGAAATTATGTAATCAAATGGAGGGGGCAGGAAGATTTGAGTTGACTATAGAAAAATCTACTTGAATATAAAGTCAAGTACTCTAAAGAGATTAATGTCTCACTTAATCTCTCTCCCAGGATAACTCCCCACTTCACATTTCAATACAATTCTAAGGTAGTACAGAAGAAATCAGAAATGCAAGGAGAAGAGAAAGAAGCATAGCTTGAATCTCATGAGAAAACTGAGATTTGTTGGCACCCATGACTCAGGCTGGGAATTAATCTCTATACTTATCTATAAACCCAAGGCTTCACCTCAAATCGTGATGCTATCATTTTAGGGCTTCTCTTTCCAATACCTGTAATTTTCTTCCTTTGATCCTATGGGAATTAATGGTCAAGTTCTGAACAAGGATAATTACAGGATCTGAAATCATTAGTAGTGATTTTGGGGATAAATTGCTCTTAGCAGAATATCTGGGGCTTTCCATTGACAAGTCAGGCAGACAATACAGGTGGGTAGAAAGGTAATAGTGCAGGAGAGGTTAAGGGTTGACTCTGGATGCAAATGAATATCTAAGATCATATGATCAGGATATCTTAACCATCTTGAACAAAGAGAATAAAGCCAGGTGTGAAGTCAGAACAGGAAAGACAAAATCCTCTTCTGTAGAAGACTATGGTATATTTAAAATAACCTTAGTTGAGCAGTGCCCAACTAGAGCCGTGCTGTATATTAGTAAACAAGTATTCTTGTAGCATGCACAATCCCTGATCCATTTTTAGGACAACACACAAAACAGACCCATAAATTCTCATGTGTACATTGAGCCTGAGTGGAGATGTCCCCTGTTTCCATCACCCCGAGCTTCTCTAGGCAGCATAAATACCTCCTGTCCCTCCTGTTCCTGGCTGACATAGGTGTCTCTGTGGTAGGTCTCTGCCACAAAGTCAAGAGGGATCAAGTTCTCTGGATATATCCATTTGTATTTAGGTAGGCATAGCCATGGTGAAACAAATTACTCGCAGCTCATGTTCAAGTTTAATGGGTCTCTTTGGCCTCACTAAGATGCAGGTTTCACACTCAGAGAGTCCATAATCTGTACAGACATACAGAAAAGTGAGAGTCCCATTGTCCTCTCACAGTACACCTTGTCACCTTCTGAGAGTAGACTATTTTTTCAATGGGTGGGTTGTATTTTGACTCTCAAGTTAATGCTTTAAGGACACTAACTTCACCCTCCATTGGGATAGAATTATTGCCTTTGATGGTGGATTTGAGTAGGGATACTGTGCAAACAACATAGAGGAGGTTACACCCTGTTGGACTTCTTACCCTATCAAAGGCCTCTTTCAACCAGTGTTGGTCTTTCTAACCTCCAACCCCAACCTTGTCCTTAGAGAACAAGGCATAAGGTAACTCACAGTCAGATGCTGAAGGACCTGGGTACCAAGAGATGGTGAATCTCCTGTCCTGTGTGGGAGAAATGGTCCTTGAGATGAGCCACAGAGCTTGACAATACAAAACGAGGATCTGAAGTTAGATGCCCATTGCCTCTCCTGGTCCTTACTGACTGGTCTTTGTTTGCCACCTGAGAGTGCTGTGTCCCTCCTGTTGTACTGATGTCCACTGCAGAGCCTCAGGCAGTGCCCTCTGAGGCATTGATGTTTAAAGAAGTTCTACAGATTAAACAGAATAAGGCTTCTCACTTAGCTTCCCTGAGAAGCACCCAGACTGTCTTAAGGACTTAATGTGCACATATAAACATCACGCATGAAAACAGGAGTGTGTCTGTCATTGAACTAACTATCCAAGATGGAACATAAAATGAGCCAATCTTCCCAGGTGTTTTATAGTGACAGAGATAATACACAGGTCGCCCAAAGGCAAATGAGTCTCAGAATGATCTAGTAGAGGCAATAATATGGGGAGTATAAGTCAGCTTGAAATAAACATTTTCTTGGCTTGTGATATTCTCTCTTGCACACTTCAGGACCATAGAGACCTTCCTTCCTTCCTTCCTTCCTTCCTTCCTTCCTTCCTTCCTTCCTTCCTTCCTTCCTTCCTTCCTTCCTTCCTTCCTTCCTTCTTCCCTCCCTCCCTCCCTTCCTCCCTCCCTTCCTTATTTCCTTTTATCTTTACTTCTGTTTTCTTTCTCTTTCTCTCTTTACTTATTTCTTTCTTGTCATGTGAATGATTATTTTTGCTGCATGTATATCTGTGCAACACAAATATGTATGGTGCCCAAAGAAGCCAAAAGGGGAATTGGATCCTTTAGTAATAGAATTAGAGGCTGTTTAGGAGCTGCCATCCATTTGCAGGAAACAGAATATATAATTTTTAGAAAAACAAACTATTCCTATTAACCACGGAGGCATCTCTCCAGTACTCCCAGGTAGATATTTACAGAAGTAGATATAACTTATAGAAGATAGTGAGAAAGAATTCCCTGGAACTCTGGCTGGAAGGAACAAGTGTGTTTGTTGGGTCTCAGTTAGGGAACCTGATCTAAAGCCTTTTAGACATGTGTCCTAACAAAATTGCAGAGAGCATGTCTTCCCAGTAGATTTTAGGTGAGGCATTCAGAGTATAGCCGAAATCTTCTAAGATATCAGCTTGAAAGGGGACTAGGGATTTGTTTTCACAGAACAAAAGGTGAGAACAGAGGGGGTAGAAGTTTAGCACCAGAAAGCCCTTGCTGAACTGGAAACAGTAAGGGAAGGGATATGCAGATTGTTTTTTATTCAAAGTTTCTTTTTATTGGCTGTTGTTTACTGAAAATGTATGGTCCCAACTATGGCAGTGTGCTCCTCCAAATGAAAATCAGAGCAAGTTGGGCTACCAGGATGGTTCAGCGGGTAAAAGCACTTGCTGCCAAGGCTGTCATGCTGAATTAAATTCCCAGATTCAACTTCAATGAATTAGAGAACCAGTTCACTCATGTTTTTCACTCTCTTTATGTGTATATTTGCATTTTATTACCCATATATTGATATATGCAAGAGAATATACATATATTATCTTTCTCTCTCCACCTCTTTCCACATATATAAAATGTGTAACTGTAAATTAAATGTCAAAGCGTGGTATTAACCTATTTTGTTATGTACCAACATAAGATTCCTTTAAATCAGTGCCCTTGTATTATCATTTATTTATTCATTCATTTACCCATTTGCTCATTTACTGAGTGCTTTCCAGGTATTGGAACATTCCTAAGCAGCAAGGGCATTTTGTCCTCCCAAAGCCTTATCTGCAATGAACCAACCATTGGGCAGACAGGCATCTAGAAGGTCAATTTTGGGATAAAGTCAACCCATAAAGGGAACAAGGGAGAGAATGTAAAAGGAGGGCTAATGAAGTCCTTAAGCACAAGTTAAAGGCCCCTTTAAGGGTTTAAATAAGGCACTTCAACAGGTAAGGAAAACCTAAATGATCTGAGGGCAGAAATGAATCAGCTCACACTGTGTTCTTTTTATGCATGTGTCTTCATTGTTCTGTCTAATTCTAATCATCTCAATTTTCTACATTTTTAGCTCTAAATCCTATTATAATTACAATGTTTTCTTAGCTTCTTCTTTATCTAGCCTAAAACTTCTTTTCCCAGGAGGATGTGGAATGGCTTATTCATTAAAGGCTAGGCTCACAACAAAACTATGATATTGTACTGACATGTGTGTGAAGCTGTGGGTTCTGAAGGCTGAAGTGCAGTGGAAACAGGGGAAGAGCTCATAATAATTACTCCTGATAGAGGGCTGAGGAGATATTCCAATGTTTAATAACAGAGGCTGTCCAGAGTACCTGAGTTCAGTTCCCAGAACATATGTAAAGAGGCTTCAAAAACCTCACCTAACTTCAGCTACAGATTGTTCTACAGAATTCTTGGGCATCCACAAATTACCTTGACATTTTCTGAGACTCAAGATAAAAACTCAGCTTCCCTAGTGCTCAGGCTGTTAACCTACTGTTCTGATGAGCTTATGAGGGCTCACAGGACAGTAAAGATGCCCAAGGGGGAGAGGCAGAGGCCATAATCCTCCTGATGACTCCATGCTTTCAGGGATTAAGTCTAGACAATTTCCCTTGTAGGCAAGTAGTAGCTGATGGTGCTGATCTGGACAGCTGTCCTGTTTCAGTGCCAAGGCCATGTTCATATTTGAGACTACCTCTTTCCACATATATAAAATGTGTAACTGTAAATTACCACCATGGCAACATTCATTAACAATATGTGGTATCACTGGAAGTGAGTTAAGAAAACAGTGTGTTCATCTGTCTTACAGACCATGGTGACTGTATACAATCACGTATCTAGTGTTTTCACCCTGGAGGACTTCTCAAGTGCGTTTAGAAAAGGTGTAGTTGTTTTTCACAGATGTTTATCTTGTCCATTAGCAGCTCGAGGAGATTTCTGAGTTATATTTGATCCTAGAACTAAACTACTAACCTGTGGAGAATTTCTGCCAAATTACAGGATTTCACAGCCCACCTACTGGGTAGAAATCCTAAGCTTTCTGCCATGCCGCTGTTACTACTCCAGAAAGGCAAAGAACAGGTCTGAACCTTTGCTTTGAACCTTCAAAAGATCCTGTATGTAACACAGGGCTCTCTCTCTGCTCAGAGAGTTACTAATTTAAAACAACTCTAGCATCTCCCTCTCATCATACATCATTGTGCTCTTTAGAGAATCCAGCCTTTTAGGGATTGGCCTTAGATCCTGGATATTAGTAACAATTGTTTCATATGGAGAAAGAAAGCATCCATATAGCCAACTAACCCAGATCTGCCCAAACCACTTGTACCTTTAAGCCAGTATCCCATCAAGTTTTTCTGACTATTTTCTTCCAGTTATATCTGTTTCTGAAAACACCTGGGAGTGTTTCCATCCATGTCCCTACTAATCCAGAGCTTCCTCTATAGACTCTGCTCACATCTACTGGCTACTATCTTTTTCTGAGAACGTCTTTCTGCATGGGAAAGCTTAAGGTCCTCTCTTTTTTGAAATCTCTCTTAGGAGATGACAGATTACTACAAGGGAATCTCCTAGGCAAAGACAAAGGATAACTAGGAATATCAGAGGAACCTCTAGGCTCACCCAAAACACAGTTCACCTAACATGTAACGCTCGAATACTGATTTGAAACCCTGTATAGTAAGATAGAGCCCACAGTCTTTTCAAGGACAACTGGTCACCTCTTCCCCAAAACTAAGGATGTGAAACTCTTCAGACAACTGTTCCTGGGCCTCTCTCCTAGTTCATAATTTTGACTGGTGATACTAGTGATAAAGGATTGATCTTCATCCCCAGTTATCATATGGTCCCTTTCCAGTCTTCAGGGTCTGTCATCCTCCTCCTAGGTTTAAAAAAATACCCTGTTCCCAGAGTGATGAGAACACAGGGCAGACTGCATGTTCAGCTGGGTCTCTGTGTCACAAGGACACGTAGGCAAAATGAAGGATCCCTCTGGTCCTGACAGACTCAAGGCAAGACACAGCACATGTCAGTTCTGGGATAAGCCATTGTTCTCCTGAGGCAAAGGAACGCTTATCAGCCTTGTTGCTCAATGAGTTGATTGGAGGAAAAACATAAAGGGAACTTGAGAGGGAAGTGGGCCAGCATTGAGAGTGGAAGGGATTGAATAGTGTCTTGGACTCAAACCCCACCACCCACAGCCCATTGGATTCTGGGAAGTTCTCTATCCTGAGAGGAAACTTTTATCAGAGGAAAGAAGGACAGAAGAGCCTGAGAGCCTTGATAGAGTTGCTTCTATTCATAGGAAAAACAGCACTGTAAGAATAGAGATGAAGGTGTCCTCTGTGATTCCCTGCAAAGGATGCAGTCCCTGGCAGGGGCTTCTGCTCACAGGTAAATGTACTCACTCTTTGACTGTGTGGGTGGAGAGGAAATCAGAAGCATGCTAGAGTGTCCTAAAGAATTTAAGAGCCAGGAGACTCAGGGTTTCTGTTTGCAACCCTGTGGCATAAGGTACAGTGAGGGACAGAAGCTCAGAAGCCTGAGACTTTCAGCAGACAGAAGGTTGTGAGGGAAAGAGAAAAGCCCCCAAAACTCTGTATCCACAGTCAGCACGTTGGCTGCATTATTCTGAAGGCTGATGTCCCAAGCCGTTTCTGTGTGACTCCATATAGAAGTCATACAGGAATAGGCCACTGAGATGGCTGAGTGTGTGGAGACATAACAACCTGACTGTAATACTCAGCTCCTACAGAGTATTTGCAGAGAAAAGCCTCCTTCAGGCTTTTCTTTGCCCTTCAAGCCAGTACTATGACATGTGGCCATGCATGGGCACACTAATACACCTTTGTCCACACAGGTGCTATGACATACAACCACATTTGCACACACTGAGATATTTTTCTCCACAAAAATTTGTGGCACACCCTTAATATGCACACATTGAGATGATACCTGTCTTCAGAAACACACATGTACAATGCATGATTAAACCTAAAATAACTTAAATTATACTTGAATATAATTATTGTCATTTACTCAAAACCTGGGAACTATATAGACAATTCCTTAGGGAATTATTCCTTCTCTCCTCCATTTCTTTTCCTTTATACTTTCTCTTTTTTATCCACTCATGTCTAAATCTTTTTACTCACTTTCCAAAACATTTAGACTAATACCTGTTCTTACAATGGCATTGTTTTAGTAGACCCAATGTTAGTTTTCTGTGCAGGATAAAGTCATATGTTGATTGCATTTACACAGAGAACAGAGAAAAACAGCAGAAAGTGGGATTCTCCAGCGAAGGAGCTCAGAGAGGCATTGCTCCTTATACCAAATACTTATGTGAGGATGGATGTAGGGACACTGAGGGAAATCCATGAAGACCACCTGAACATAGTATTCTTAAAAGTGTTAATGATGCAGTCAGAGGCTCTGAGGGAATGTAAGTCATGTTGCTCATGTCTACCAAGTGAGGTCACACTGCTAACCACACCTAAGCTGAGTGATGATCACACCTATTTGATATTGACTCTTTTTCTCTGTTCCCTTCTAGCCTCCCTTTTAACCTGCTGGCACCTTTCCACCCCTGCCAATGTCACCATTGAACTTGTCCCACCCAAAGTGGTCAAAGGAGAAAACATTCTTCTCCTTGTCCACAATCTGCCAAAGAATCTTATAGCCTTTGCTTGGATCAAAGGGGCGATAAGCATGGATCATGCAATTGCTATATATGTACCAAATGGAAAGGTAAGTGTACGAGGGCGTCAACATAGTGTCAGAGTGACAGTGTACAGCAATGGATCCCTGCTTCTCCGAAATGTTAACGAAAAGGACACAGGATTCTATACTCTACGAACCTTTAATAGAAGTGCAGATATTGTGTCACAAACCTCCATGTACATCTTCGTGCACTGTAAGTATTTCTTTGTGAATTCTGGGTTGTGGGTGGGGCCTATTGCATTGGAAACACACAGAGGAGGGTCATGTGACTTCTTCCCCTCTTCATTACATTCCCATGTTGATATTTCAGTATTCAGTGCAAGGATGCATATGGTGTAGAATATTGGCAATATAACACATTCCTTCATTTGACTTTTCTTTACACACTGGTTAATAGATGGTGGGTAACTCAGTCTAGGACAACAGCTTCTGTCTAGAGTTTTGGGTTTATCACAGAAGTGTATTCTAGAGAAAGACCTTGATGGAATCAACATGGAACCTGGTGGAGGAAAATTTTAGATTCTCAAAGAGATGTGAGAACTAAGGAACCCTGGCTCCAGACCTTTGTTCCAGAATCACCTTCAGAAAGCCCTGAGTAGCGTTTCACAAATGTTGGATTTTGACTTTCTGATGGGAAAGGACAGTGGTTTTTAGAAGTACAAGTCCTACACCATTGGAAACAACCTGTGCACTATCATGAGAGATATGTTTAGTCTAGGTCCCTGGACTACTCCTCTGGAGTATGAATATCCTGCTGGGAAATGGCTACAGTTAAGCTGATCTGACAGATTTTCAGTCATGAACTGAAGTTCCTCTAATGGTCAGGGCTAACATCAGAACACATAGTAATCTAGAAGAAAAGAATTTGCCTAAATCAGAACCTTATCTAGTTGCCTCATTCCACTCTTGTTTATTCAGACCTAGAAATCACGGACATTGCATTCTCAGGTGACTGGATTCTTAATGAGTCTGTGACACTGCCATGTGATCGTGTTACATTTATCCCTTTATGCGTTCCCTTTGATAGATATATAATATATAGGGAGAATCAACTAAATAGAGGTTCAAGGACTCTCAGAAAGACCACAGAGCACATGGGCAGACCCATTACTCAGTTTAGCAAACAGATGCAGAGGGTGTATGGTCTTAAAATCTTGCATGGGTCAAAGTAGCTCATAGCATTTGTCCAGGTATCAGATGATTTCCTTCCTTACACCCAGGAAATGAGAGTTCTGACACGTCCTTGGCCTTTGACTTGAGTCTAAGCTTTGATTGGTGGCTTCCTTAAGAATAGATTTGTTCTCTTCCACATACATCACTTAGCTGGTTCCTTTGGAGCCTCATGGATATCTTTGTTATCTTCCTTCTGAGAACAAATTCCATGTTTGAAGAACATAGAAAACACAGAATATACAGAATATCCAGCAGTGTTTTTACATCATACAGTTGTGCAGACTTTCCCTTTTTGGTGCTCACATCAGAGTGTATATCCAGGTTCAGCTGCTATTCTTTCACGTCACAGGGATTATCATTACGTTTGACTTTCACTATGTGTTCCAGGGGACAAAACATAATGAGAGAAGAGAAAAGAGACCCCGAATAGCACTGAGAGTTGATAACAGGACTGTTTTTTTTAAAAAACACAGATACACCCAGAGTCCATGGGTCATGGAGGCTACTCTTTCTTTGTAATAGGCTTAGCTTAGATGGGGGAAGGATAACAGAGCTTGGGAGATGTTCTGGATCTGATGTGCCACAGAGGGAAGACAAATTAGGCTACAGAGACCAAGAAGATGCTCTCTGTACTCATCTGTAAAAATTGTATCATATTTCACGGGCTCCTGCTCACAGGTGAAGATACCCATGAGCTGGCTGTGTGTGAGATGAGAGGCCTCATGGTCTGGAGTCTTCTCAGAGGACAAAGAACATGAGAAGGGTTTCAGAGTTTGTATGGGAGAAGACAGGGCAATTCAGCAGCTCAGCAATGTTATTATTAAATAGTAAGGAAGAACATTTAAAGGAAAAAGAGGGAGAGACATTGTTCTTACACATAATTAATAACCATGGCCACAATATTTAAAAAAAAATATTTTCAGCTTCACTTTAGAAATAACATCAGGCTGGTATAGATCAGTGACATGGGCCAACAGATATAGGCATTTGCTTCCTTTTCTGACAAGCTGAGGCCAATGAACCAAGTTGTTTTCTGACCTCCACTCATGGACTCTGTTCTGATCCTACCCACCCCCACTGAGACTAGTCATAATAGAAACTCTCTCTCTCTTTCTCTCTCTCTCTCTCTCTCTCTCTCTCTCTCTCTCTCACACACACACACACACACACGTAATATATGAACAAGTATCAAAAATTAAAATGGAATGATCCTAACTGCAGCCTCTAGCCTATGAATTATTAAATAAGTCCATGGGCAGATAAGAATATGGAATATCATTCATTCCTTCTGTACAGATATCCAAGTTTTCCTCCAGGCATTATTTTTTTTGTTAAATAAGACAAATAAATTTTATTTATTTATGTGATACCCCAGTCTTAGTGGACTTGAAAAGCGATAAGCTAGAAGATGAAGTTATCTGCTCATTAGAATGTCAAGAGGAAATGAATAACAGGGTTAACAAAGTCAGAGAGTGAAGATGCTAGGTCTGCAGGGGAAGGAAGAGGGCTGGCAGGCATCACCTTAACACCAATCCACTGCAATAGGAACAGGGAACTAACAGCAGTAATAAAGGGCCATGTTGACCACTGGGGGGGGGAGAGAGAGAGAGAGAGAGAGAGAGAGAGAGAGAGAGAGAGAGAGAGAGAGAGAGAGAGAGAGAGAGAGAGAGAGAGAGAGAGAGAGAGAACAAAAGAGTGGAAATGGCAAGTGCAGGGACACTGAACACATGGAGGTTATGGGCTAAATCCCCACCAGGTAGGACACGGAGACATTTCCAACACTTAGGTTGAGCAGTAGACACACCTGCTCAGGATGTGAAGCCTCATCTTATCCAAATACAAAAGTTTCAATTTATATGGATCTCTCTATTTCCTTCTAGCTGTTCTGTGGACCTGTGGTCGTCTTGATACATCTTCCAGGCCCACTATTGAATCAGTGCCACCCAGTGTTACTGAAGGGGGAAATGTTCTTCTACTTGTTAACAATCCACCAGAGAATAATGTAGGCTATATCTGGTTGAAATGGATGACTGGAAACAGGAGAGTTGAAGTTGCCCGATATACACTAGACAAGAAATTAACTGAGTGGGGTCCTGCATACACTGGCAGAGAGACATTGTACAGTGATGGAACCCTACTGATTCGTGGCGTAACTCAGGAAGACCCTAAATTGTTCACTGTACGAATTATAAAAACATACAATGAAAGCGAAGAAGCACATGTGCAACTCCATGTGTACAGTAAGTGATTTTCCTTGATTGTTCAGTGCTGAGTGGGGCTTAGAAACACAAGACTGTCATGCTTGGTCTGTGCCTCTCTTTCTTCTGCACTGTGTCCCCCATATGGAAGTTTGAGTACTTAGTGTAGAAACACTGGTAGAGATAAATGGCCATAGATCAGATACCTCTTTTTACTCCACCTGCATCAAGCAAGACCTTGATGGAAAGTAACTCATTCTAAGATGTCAGAGTCAGTTCAGTCTCTTGGGATTTTAGAACAGGGAGCCCTGAATGCTGTCATATTTCCAAAGCTTGACAAAAGTGACCAAGGAGAGCATTTTTAGTGTTTTATGATTCTATATTCTCAAAGATAATAGAAAATTAATAGGAAATAATGGTTTTAGAACATTCATGTCAAACTGGGTACTATCTACAAATTGAGTGTCATGAATACCCAAGAAGTGCTACTGAGACCATGGAGGAGTGATTCCAAGTGGCTTACTATTCATGTTTGCTCATATATCTCTTATGACTTCTACCATAGAGTTTGAACTACCTGCATTGGTCTGAATCTTTTTGCATCAATCCACAATTAAAAACTATGTACTATAGTTTTGTATACAGGCCAATCTGGTGGTGATGTTTTCAACTGAGTCCTTGTCTTTAAAATGACCATGCTTTGTGCCATGTTGACATAAAACCATCCCACCTAGAACACAAGCCTTTTAAAGACATTAGCTTGCTTTGCAGCTCAGACTGCTCCCAGCTCCTTTACAGTCACAGACATAAAGGCTACTCAATAATGCAGCAAGTGCTCTACTAGGTGAAGTCAGAGGTTGAGAGTTTCCTCAAAGGAAACTGAAGAAAAAACATAGAAAGTGGAGGTCCTGGACCTGTTGTGTTTAGGAGAGGCATCATCTCTTATCACAAAGTATATGTACTAAGGGCAGTGAGAGAATAGCCATATAGACATCCAAGGGGACAGTTGGATGCTGAGGACATAAAACTTTCAGAGCCACTGTTGGAAATGAGGAGGTTATGTTTCTGCCATTCATTAAGTGGAATAGACACACACACCTGCCATAGTAGGCTGAGTAATGAATCCATCTTCTCAGGGTAGAGGTCACCATCTTCTCACCAAGCATAATAATATACATGTGATGGCTTTTCTCTCTTTTATTTTTTTTTAGCTTCCCTTTCTTCATTCTGTAACCACATCACTCCTGTCAAACTCATGATCCAAGCAGTGCCTCAGTATCCTGCAGAAGGGGAAAGCATCCTCATCCAAGTTTATAACCTTCCAGAAGACATGCAATATTTTTCATGGTACAAATCAAAATATAGGTCCCAGATCCTTAATAAAATTGCAGAATACAGAAGAGACATTGATTCTTTCTCCTGGGGACCTATGTACAAAAGAAGAGGAATGATATATAATAATGGATCCCTGGTGCTCCGTGGTGTCACTGAGAAAGATACGGGAAAGTACATACTATCAGTTTTTAAAAGAAATACCAAAAGTGAAACAGCATATGCTGAACTTCATGTAAAGAGTAAGTATCTCATAATGGTCTCCAACTGCTGGGTGGGGCTTATCTTACTTTATACACTCAGCTGAAAGTACTAGGCTGCACCTTCTCTTTCCTCCACATCACTGTGTCCCCTTACCATGTCTTGGGATCCTATTGCAAGAAACATATGGCACAGACAAATTGAAAAAGATCAGAATCACTTGGTTGTTTTAACTGCAGAGTTGAGGATCTGTGCTGAATAAACGTACACCCAGGATGTTAGCTGCACCCCAGATCCTTAGACCTTTTATGATGCACATGCCACAGAAAGAATTTGTGGGAGACAGGCAGTCCCTGACTGAGTTAGCCATGGGATCCTCACAGAGAACACCAGAAAGCCCTGACTCTAAAACTTTGCCCATGGATGGACATAAAGTGACAATGGAGAGACTTTTGTCACTGCTGCTATTTACTATGGGACCTGACAGGGAACAAGGCTTTACTGATTGTCCAAGTAATAGAACTGACTATCCTATATAGTGTAGAACTATCTGTGCACAGCCATGACAGTTGCTATTAGGTAGGTTACCTGTGCATCTATTCTACTGAGGCTCAGTGGACAGCTCTCTGGCCCATTATCCTATTATTTTATGAGCTTATGAGACTTCACAGGGAGGCCAAGCCACCCAGGGAAGAATCAGAGGAAACAGCTACTCCAGATTTCTTCTTTATCTAAGGATCCTACCTAGAAAAAAATTCTCTTCTGGAGGCAAATAATAAGAGATGCTACTGATGTGAGCAGCACCCTTGTTTAAATATCAAACCAATGCTCATAACTATGCTTAACTCATGTACACAACAATGATCATGGACTGTGTATCCTATTACATAGAAGTGAGACATAGGAATCTGTGCCTGAATCAGGTTACATAGTCTTTGGGTGGTAGATCTAAAGCACAAGATATATCTATAGTCACAACTCTACCCCTCAGGAAGATTTATAAAGTATGAAATAAAGAGGGCCTGGTTGTACTTTTTGACTACTGTCATTTGGTATTCTCTGTTTTTTTTTTTACAGAATTTGTGACACAACCCTTTGTGCAAATCACTGACACCACAGTAGCAGAGCATAGATCTGTGATCTTCACCTGCGTTTCACCAGACACTGATATCTCCATCCGATGGCTCTTCAATAATCAGAATCTCCAGCTCTCAGAGAGAATTACTCTGTCCCCAACAAAGTGTGGACTCAAAATAGATCCTTTCAAGAGTGGGGATGCTGGGGAGTATCAGTGTGAGGTTTCCAACAGATTCAGTTTGAAGACCAGTCTCCCAGTCTCTTGGCCATGATGAGTGAGTGACCTCTCCACTCATCCAACAGTAGAACGTTGGCATTCCTTTATCACTGTGGCACAAAATAAAGTTATGTAGCTAAAATTATCAGTTACTTCTTAGGTACAGCCAGCATGAGGACTCATGTCTGTAATCCTGGAATACACCCATGTACAAGGAAAGGCCAAGATTTAAAAAGAGGTTTTCTTAGAAGGAAAATAAAGACATAAAATGGTAAACAAAATTCAAAGACCTTAAGAGCTTTGGTTGTGTTCAAAATATTTTGGGATTCCTCAGAATTTATGGGAACTAATTTGAGGAGCCCTCTAATTGTTGTAAAGATGGTGCATTGTTTGCATAGAGAAAAACATCCTTTTATGCTCAAGTAAAATCCCTTGTAACCAGTTTATTTCAACCAAATACTGCCTGCACACCATTTGTCCATGTGAAGTGAGGAAGATTGACAAAAGAAGCATCTGCCCGTGTTTCCACTGTGTACATGGCTTGTTTCTAAATAGCTTTGATCTACAATTTGTTTGGTGAAGAGATGTAAAGCCCTTCACATAGGGCAGTTCATATTCACAGTAGGACCTTGCATAGGAATGTTTTCCTGTTATTTTTATATTTCTTTCTTTTTAAACTTCTCATCTATTATACCCTGACTAGAGTTTCCACTTCCTCCACTTCTTGCTCATCCTCACTTCCCCTCTACCCCAGACCCACTCCTGTTCTATTTCCCTTTAAAAAAAATGAGCAGGCCTCCAAGGGACTTTTACAGAATATCATATATAGCAAGTTATCTTAGACTTGCTACAGTTCGTATCAGTACTGGAAGAAAGCAGAGCAATAAGAAAGAAAGGGACTTAAGTGCAGGCAAATGAGTCAGAGATGCCTTCCACTTCTATTATTAGGAGTTCCAGAGGAATACCCATCTACATTAACATAACTTATGTGCAGGGACCCTACCTCAAACTCATACAGGGTCCATGATTACTACATTATTCTTTGGGATCCTCCACAAGCTCTGCTTATTTCTCTGTCACATGTTTTCATGGTGTCCTCGACCTCTCTGGTTCCTACAACCTATACTTTCCTTATTTATTGATGTCCCCTGATGATATCAAGTGTTTGTATGTTTTTGCATCTGTTACAGTTTGTTGCTGGATGATGCCTCTCTCACGACGATTAGGCTGGACACTGATCTGCTAGTATAACAGAATATTGTTAGGACTTATTGAAATGTTTTTCCAGTTATTTTTAATCTGTCCTAAATTTCTGGGCTATCCAGCATCTGCTTTCTGGCTGTCCAGGCAATTTCAGGTCTGGACTTCCTGTAATTGCATAGGCTTTAATTATATCAGTTATTGGTCGGCCAATTCCAAATGTTCTCTTCCTACCTTATTCCAGTACATTTTTCAGAAAGGACAGATTGTAGGTTGAATATTTTTAGGCAAATTTGTGTCTCTGTCTTATTGATAGAGAACTTTTGTAGTTATAGAAGACGGCTGGTTCACGCTACCTATGCCTCACTACTAGGAGTCTTTACTGGGGTCACTCTTGTAGGGACTTTCCATTGCAGTCTGTTTACACATTGTTTCCCAAAGGCCCCACCATTCCAGTTATTACTCCAAATTCTCTCTCCCTTTATTACATCTTCCCCAACCTGTTTTATCTAGTTCCCTTCCTCACTTGCCCCTCACCCATCCACAAATCCATCTACATAATCATTTATATTTCTTCTTTTCAGGGAGATACATGGGTCCCACTTGAGTCTTCTTACTTACCCACTGGGGGTTTTCATTAAGCACTGAGTTGGCAGTGTTTTTTCACACATGCCACTCCATCATTGGCCTATCTCCTACCTCTAGTTTGTCATTTCCATCATTAAAAATTATTCACTTTTGCCAAATTTCTTCATTGCTTTACTTTTATGAGTTAGAAATGGAGTCAGTTTTACATTTCTTCATGCCTCCATTTCTGTAGGTTATGAGGCACTATGTATTTGTCTGTTTACTGTCTACAGTTCTCTATTACTATTGAGTCACTGATACTTAATAATCTAAATGAACAGCAAGTTCTTAAATATCACTTCTAATGTCAATAATCTTACTCTTTCAAAAACAAAGTTAATTTAATAAAGGATGTCAATGCCATTAATTAGTTTGAAGAATAGATTTTTTCCTTTTATTGTAAATAGATTGTTTTCTCATGTAATATTACTATTTTCCCTCTCTCAGTACTTCCTAGTCTCTCCCATATCCTCTACTATGGGGATATGCTCAATGTTTTCTCATATCACTGAAGAATAGGCCTCTAAGAAACACGGAAAAACATGACAAAACAAATTGTAAGAAGATAAAAAACAAAAACTATCATATCGATGTTGGACTGTGCAGCTTAACAGAATGAAATGTGAACCAAGAGGAGACAGAAGGATAAGAGACTCAATTGTTCTCAGAGTCAAGATTATAAAAAAATATTAAGGTAATATCTATACTATACATGCAGAGGAGTTGATGCCAACTCATGTATGTCCTGTGTATGCTGAGTCAGTTTCTATGAGTTTCTATGTGTCTTGCTTAGTTGATTCACAGGACCTTGTACTCCGAGTGTCCTCTATTTTTTGTGGCTCTTACAGCCTTTATGCCTTTTCTTTTATGTGATTCATGGTGCTCTAAAGGGATAGATTTAATGGAGATATTCCATTTAGACTGCTTGCATTGTAAATGTTACGGCTCTTCAGGGAATGGTCCTCTGTCCATCAGTAGCCAAGGAATGGCTGTGCCACAGCTCTAAAAGGAAAGGAATTCTGACTATTCAAAGCCAGGTGATGCTTGCATCTCTGAAGTGAAAGGTATTTTGGGCATTACAAACTAGGTGATGCATACAGCTTTGAAGGGTTATGTATCCTGGTAGTAAACAAGGCAATACTATATCTCTGTTCCACTTGTGTGTAGTATCCCTACAGGTGCATCACAGTTCTGCTCTTCTTCAGAGGAGCCTTTGCAGGCCTGTTCTGTACTGCTCTGCTTTAAGAGTTTACTTGAAGAAAATTTGTAGTTCTCCTTATGCTCAGGCAAAAGTTGTCACTTCTCTGCCATGCTCCACTCAGGTGAAAGAAGTTTTTCATCCTAACCTCATTAAAGAGATTTATTGGTGGGGAGGAGCTCTGGAGAGTGGCTGCTTGTGCCAGGGTAGAAAAAGCAGCTTCAAACTGAACAGGTACATGGCTTATTTACGGTCTCTTAGTGGCAATGTTTTTCCAGGGTGAAGATTTTTATGATGTAAATTGATTGGATTTTAATACTTGACCTTGAACCACTTAGAAATGACTACATTTTGAGCTCAGAGATTGGTTGTTTTTTTGTGCTTAGGTATCGGTTGCTTTTCATTTTCTGGAACTGTTTGGTTTGCGTGTTGAGATTTTCAGAGAAAGAATGTTTCTTTGACTCTGGTTTCAGGAACAGGGTATGATTCTTTTTTTTTGTTTCTTGTTTTCTAAATTTTATTTTATTTTCATTAAAATGCCATCTCCATCAATGTATCTCCCTGATACCCCCTCCCAATCCCTCTGAGCCAGCCCTCAGCCTTGTCAATTTCCATCCACCCATCCCCTCCCCACAAAGGGCGAGAAGTCCCAAAGTGGGCCAGTTCAGAGCAGCACATCCACTCCAGGCAAGTACCACTCACTCATCCCAAAGTCAATGCAGGGCTAGGTGTTCCTTTACAGGGAATGGAATTCAAAGTGCCAGCCCATGCACAGGAACACAGTCTGATTCCACCCCTTGTGGCTATACACACTGCTCATGCCAGTCAAAAGCCACCCACCACGGAGGACCCAGCGCCCTCTCCTGATGGATCTCCAGTGGCAATTCCCCACGCCCCAGAGCTCCAGCCAGGCATCACCATGGGAACCTTCCTCAGAATCCCTATCCCTCTGCTTATACAAACTCTCCTCCACTGGTCTCAGCTGGACTAGGAGCTCTGCCCTGTGCTCAGCCATGGATCTCTGCCTCCACCTCCATTCCCCATTAGATGTAGGTTCTGCAATGACACCTAGGGTGTTTACTCATTTGATTATAGAGGAAGTCCCATTTAGGCACCCCTTCCACCATTGTTTGGAGGCTTGGCTACAGGCATCCTGTGAGTTCCTGGATATTTCCTTAGCACCCAGTCTCTGCCCAACCCCACACTGGCTTCCTCTATCAAGATATCCATCTCTTTCTATCTCTCTATTCGCTCCTCTCACTCACCCAGCTCCTTCTTTCAAGATTTGTTTCCAACTCTTCTTGGTTGCAACATGTTATGATCCCAATTTGCTAAGGTGATTTCTCTATTTTCTTTTCTTAGCGGAATTTCTGATGTCTCTCTTAAATTCTCTCTGATTCCAAGCTGCTCAAGGATTGTGGTTTGCAGCTTGGGTATTCTTTGCTTTTTCTCTAAAATCCACTTATATGTGAGTACATCCCATGCCTATCTTTCTGGGCTTGTGATACCTCACTCAGGAGGATATTCTCCAAGTCCACCCATTTGCCTGAAAATTTTAGGATGTAATTATTTTTACTGCTGAGTAGTACTCCATTGTGTAGATGTACCACAGTTTGTTAATCCATTCTTCAGTTGAGGGGCATCTAGGTTGTTTCCAGGTTCTTACTATTACGAATAATCTTGCTATTATGAATAATGACCATGGTAGAGATAATGCCTTTGGAGTACAAATGTGCATCTTTTGAATATATGCCCAAAGTGGTATTGCTGGATCCTTAGAGATATTGATTCTCAGTTTTTTGAGAAATAGCCATAGTGTATTCCAGAATGATTGTACAAGTTTACAGTCCCACCAACAATAAAGCAATGCTCCCCCTTGTTCTGCATCCTTTCCAGCATAGGCTGTCATCTATGTTTTTGAACTTAGCCATTCTGACAGGTGTAAGGTGGTGTCTCAAAGTTGTTTTGATTTGCATTTATCTGATGGCTAAAGATATTGACCAATATTTTAAGTGCCATTTAGCCATTTGTAATGTTTCTGTTGAGAATTCCCTTTTTAGCTCTGATCCCCAGTTTTTAATTGGGTTATTTAGGCTTTTGGGCTCTAGTTTCTTGAGTTCTTTATATCTTTTAGAGATCAGCCCTCTGTCTGATGTATGGTTGGTAAATATCTTTTCCCATTGTGTAGGCTGTTGTTTTGTCTTATTGACTGTGTCCTTTGCTTTATAGAAGTTTCTCAGTTTCAGAAGGTCCCACTTATTGATAGTTGGTCTTAGTGTCTGTGCTACTGTGTTATATTTAGGAAGTGATCACCTGTGCCAATGTGTTGAAGGGTATTTCCCATTTTCTTTTCTATGAAGTTCAGTGTATCTGGGTTTATGTTGAGGTTTTTGATCCACTTGGATTTGAGTTTTGTGCAGGGTGATAGGTTGGATCTCTTTGCATTCTTCTACATACCACCATTCAGTTATGCCAGCACCATTTGTTGAAGATACTATCTTTTTTCCTTTGAATATTTTTTTTGCCTCTTTGTCAAAAATCAGGTGTTCATACATGTGTGGGTTAATGTTGGGGTCTTTGATTTGATTCCATTGATCCACAAGTCTTTTTTGCCAGTACAAGGCTTTTTGTAATTACTATGGCTCTATAGTATAGCTTGAAATCAGGGATGGTGATTCCTCCTGAAGTTATTTTATTGAGCAGGATTGTTTTGACAATCCTAGGTTTCTTGTTATTCCATATGAAGTTGAGTATTGTTCTTTCAAGATCTGTAAAAAATTGTATTGGAATTTTGATGGGGATTGCATTGAATCTGTAGAAAATGCTTCTGGTAAAATTGCCATTTTTGCTTTTTTGATCCTACCTGTCCAGGAGCATGGGAGGTCTTTCTATTTTCTGATATCTTCTTCAATTTATCTCTTCAGTGACTTAAAGTTTTTGTCAAACAGGTCTGATACTTCTTTGGTTAGAGTTGCCCCAAGATATTTATTGCTATTTGCAGCTATTATAAAGGTGATGTTTCCCTTATTTCCTTTTTAGTCCTTTTATCCTTACTATATAGAAAGGCTATTAAGTCTTTTTGAATTAATCTTATACACTGCTGTATTGCTGAAGGTGTTAATCAGCTGTAGGAATTCCCTGGTCAAATTTTGTGGGTTACTTATGCATACAATCATATCATCTGCAAATAGAGATAGTTTGACTTCTTCCTTCCCTTAATCTCCCTTTGTTCTCTTATTATTTTAGCTAATACTTGAAGAACTATATTAAATAGATAAAGAGAGAGAGAACAGTCTTTTCCTGTCCCTGATTTTAGTGGGATTGCTTTGAGTGTTTCTCTATTGAGTTCGGTGTTTCTGTTAACTTGCTGTTTATCGCCTTCATTATATTTAGGTATTTTCCCTGTATTCCGATCTCCTGAGATCCTTTATCATGAAGGAGTGTTGGATTCTGTCAAAGGCTTTTTCAGCATCTAATGAGATGATCATGGTGTATTAGGTTTCTGACCTGGAATTTCTGGTCCAGGTCACCAGAAAATCTGGACCATGAGGCAAGACCAGAAATTCATGGCCAGAAACATACTACTACATGATCATATTTTTTTCCTTTCAGTTTGTTTATATGATGGATGACATTCACAGTTTTTCATATGATGAAGCATAACTGCATCCCCAGTATGAAGCCTCCTTGACCATGCTGGATGATTTTTTTTTTGATGTGATGTTGGATTCAGTTTGCCAGAATTTTATTGAGTATTTTTACATCAATGTTCATGAGGGAGATTGGTCTGTAATTCTCTTTCATTGTTGCATCTTTGAGTGGCTGGGAATCAAGGTGATTGTGGCCTCATAAAAAGAGTTCAGCAATGTTGCTTCAGTTTCTACTTTATGGAACAGATTTCAAAGTATTGGTATTATTTCTTCTTTGAATGTTTGGTAGAATTCTGCACTGAAACCATCTGATCCTGCGAATTTTTTCCTTGGGAGACTTTTAATAACAACTCCAATTTCCTGGGCATTATATGTTTGTTTAAGTAATTTATCTGGTCTTAAATAAATTTTGGTAAGTGGTACATATCCAGAAAGATGTCCATTTCTTTCAGGTTTTTTATTTTAGTGGAATATAGATTTTCAAAGTATGGCCTGATAATTCTCTTTATTTCCTGGGTGTCTGTTGTTATGTCCCCATTTTCATTTCTGTCTTTCGGTTAGTCTGGACGTTGTTTTATCTATCTTTTTGACTTTCTCAAAGAACCAACTCTGACTAATTGATTGCTATTTATTATTGATTGATTTGCTACTTACAATGTTCTCTTAGTTTCAGTTGTATTGATTTCAGCCTTAAATTTGATTATTTCCTGCTGCTTTCTTTGTCTAGGTGAGTTTTCTCTTATTTTTCTAAAGCTTTCAGCTGTGCTGTTAAGTCTCTTGTGTGAGATTTTTCTAGCTTTTTCATATAAGCATTTAGTGCTAAGAGTTTTCCTCTTAACACTGATTTCATTGAGTCTCATAAGTTTGGGGTGTGTTGTGGATTTGTTTTCATTGAATTCTAGGAAGTTCTTGATTTTTTTCTTTACTTCTTCCTTGACCCAGAGGCTGTTCAATTAAAAGATGTTCGGTTTCCATTAATTTGTAGGCTTTCTGTGATTTTTGTTGTTGTTGAACTACTTTAGAATGTGGTGGTGTGATATGATACAAGGAGTTATTTCCATTTTTTGTATGTATTGATACTTGCTTTATGACTGAGTAGGTGGTCAATTTTAGAGAAAGTTCCATGGGGTGCTGACAAATATGTAAATTCCTTTGTGTTTTGGTGGAATGTTCTGTATATATCCATTAAGTCCATTTGGGTCATAACATCTGTTAGATCCCTATTTCTCTGCTGAGTTTCAGTCTGGCTGACTTATCCAAGAATGAAATTGGGTTAATAAAATCTTCAACCATTAATGTGTGGTGTTTGGTGTGTTGTTTAAGCTTTACTGGTGTTTCTTTTACATATCATTGATGTGGGAATGCCTTTCTGTATGCTGTGAACATTAATCTTTAAATAAAGGACTGTTTTGGCCCATGACAGGCACCATAGAAAAAGTAGGCAGGAAATCAGAATAGGTAGTAAGAGGGCAGAGACACAGATCAAGCCAGATGCCCAAAGGAGAAACATGTAAGGAACACAGGTGAGCCAAGGGCTACATGGCAGACAGATGAATGGAAATGGGTTGAGTAAAGATGAAGGAGCTAGTTAGCAATGTGCCTGAGCCATAGGCCAAACAGCATGAATTTAATATAAGCATCGGAGTCACTTTTGGGGGGCCTAAACAGCAGCGGGCAGCGAGGTGGTCTGGGATGTCAGGTCTGTGGATCTGGACCTCTGGCTGCCCAGGTCCAGGAAACCTTATTGTAACATACCATAGTAAAATACATGAGAATCTATCACTTGACTCCACATACAGAGGATGTGTGCTGGGTAGGTCTATATAGAATGTTGGGGATCTCACAACAATTACGTCCTTGAGCATGACCCATTTGGTGTCAGGCATAATATATTTGTGAATTCTATGATTCCATCATAGTGAGGTGAACATCAGGAAGCCCTGACTCTAGATACATGTTTTATACTCAAACCCATGTGACTCCGGAGAGCTCATTGGCTAGTAAGGTCAAGGTCATTGATCCTAGAAGAGAACATAA
Source organism: Phyllotis vaccarum (assembly GCA_033318265.1). Taxonomy (NCBI): domain Eukaryota; kingdom Metazoa; phylum Chordata; class Mammalia; order Rodentia; family Cricetidae; genus Phyllotis; species Phyllotis vaccarum. Next base: position 14,406,495 of record JARWLC010000018.1, read on the forward strand.
GATGGCCAATTTCCTAACTAGTATAACTTCTATGTAAACAAAAGCACACATCCTTATACCCACAGCTAAGTTTAGCTCCCCTAGTCATCAATGAGGCCTCTATTTTGACTGATGGAGACCAGAAAAAAATCCAAAATGCACCCAGATGTGTAAAATAATAAGCATTAGGAGCATTTAATCAAAATGATTTATTTGTGTCACAATCCCCTTGTTTGTAGCTCAGGAATCATCTGAAAAATTGAGGTGAGAAGGTTGCCAGAATCAGAGGGTGAGGATATCTATTGTAAGACTGTATCTTCTCTCTATGATAAAGAAGGTCTACCAAAGAATTCTCAAATATATGCTTGCTTAAAGAAGACATAAACGATGCAAATAACAATCAATTTACATGCTAAAATAGATTTGGGAATCACCTGAGGCTCCACTCCTAAGTAAAGAACTATGCTACCCTAATTTATTAAATGCTTTGAGAGGAAAGTCAGTGTTCACAATAGATACATCTCTGGCAGATTATTCAGTGCCAAATGGCCAGCCATATATCCATATAAAAATGATTAACACTTGATAGCAATATCTTTCTGCATGCTGTGAATATCAATCTTTAAAGAAAGGACTGCTTTGGCTCACAACAGGCACCATAAAAGATGTAGGTGGGGAATTAGAATAGGTAGGAAAAGAACGGTGGAGTCAGGGACAGATCGAGCCAGATGCCCAAAGAAGAAACATGTAAGGAACACAGGTGAGCCACGAGCCACATGTCAAACATATAAAGAGCTAGCTAGCAATGTATCTGAGCCATAGGCCAAACAGCATGAACTTAATATCATCTGAATCATTTTTGGGGCCTGAGCAGCAGTGGGCGGCTAAGGGTACTGGGACCACAGGTCTGTGAGTTTAGACCTCTGGCTGGATGAGGCCAGAAGTCTTATTGTAACAAACACTAAATGGCCTTAGCAGATTGTATTAGTATATTCATCAACTTTATGTAAATATATGCATTATAGTAATAATTATAGGAGAGGTATGAGTTAAAGAGAGTTGTAGGCATATGAGCAGGAAGTGGGTGGGACCAAGTAATGAAAATGGTCTAAAAACAATAAGCATGAAGAAAGTTTAAAATACTTCATGTACCAGCTTTAAAAGGAGTGGAAATAGAAGCGATCTAGAGAATAAGAAATAGCTGCCATAAATGTGATCATGGAGGGAATTTACGGAGTCTCTACTGAGAGTACTCTCTATTTCTATGCAATATAATTGATCAGTCTTCTCCTACTACTCAACACATAATAAAGATGTGATCTATATCTCATAGGGGCTGAGAGAGATCTCATATCTTCTGTTTAGTTCATTGTACTGTAAGTGATAAAGAGCATGGAGGGACCAGATATTGTAAACTGAGAATTGTTACATCTCAGCATAGACAGTTCCTATATTCTTTGTACTAGAATGAGCTGAAGAAAATGCAGTCTGATTCAAGCAATGGGAACATGGCCTAAAGCTTCAGATTGACATCATAACACAAAATTGTGGAGGCCATGCCTTAAGAGTAGATGGAAACACAGCATACAGTTGGTATTTTAAGATAGGAGCTTGAGAGAGTACTGAAATTTTTTTCTGCATCCTAAAGGAGGATGATGAAGAGGGACAAATGTTTAGTGGGCAGAAGCCTTTGCTGAATTTGAAACAGTAAGGCAAGGTGGAATCTGATTGTTTTCTGGACAAAATTTATTATTGACAATTATTTTCTGAGTATTGATGTTCTATAGTAAGGCTTTTCTTTGGATGAAAATAAGAGCAAGGTGAGCCATCTAAATAGTTCATTTGGTAAAGGCACTTGCCTCCAAGACTGACGTGCTGAATTCAATGTCCAATCTAATTGATAAAATGGGGAACCAATTTCCTCATGTTCTCTAGTCTCCTTATATGTACATTAGCATTTCCTTACTCATATGTTATTGTATTATGAATAAATACACACATGTATTTTTCTTTCTCCACTTCATTCCATGTATATAAAAATGCAAAAACAAAACTAAAACCATGCTGTGGTAAGTAGCCTTTTTTTTGGGTTATCTACCAACATGAGATTCCTTCAAAAGTCAGTACCAACGTATAGTCATTTATTCATTCATTTGTATATTCACCCACAGATGTCTCAGTACTTTATAGGCACTGGAACATCCAAAAAATGGGGTCATTCTGTCCTATCAAAGCTATAGTTGGAATGAAGGCAGACAGTCATTTAGAAGGTAAATTTAGAGGTTGGCTAGGTCTACAAAGTTGACAGGGAAGATAATAAGAAAAAAGGGCTTGGGAGATGCCCCAGTGTTTAATACCACTTGTTTCTCTTTCAGTAAACCTGAGTTCAGTTCACAGCACATATTTGAAGCAAAACTACAACCTCACCTAAATAAAATTCCAGGGGATTCTAAACAATCCATGGATATCCAAAAATCAACTTGACATCTTTCTGACTCTCAGCATAGACATGAAAGCTGCACTAGTGCTCGGATGATTAACCAGTGGTTATGATGGGTTTATGAGACTTCACAAGGCAATCAGCGTCTCCAAGAAGGGGGAGAGTGGACATCAGTCCTCCTAGTGACTGCATGTGCTCAGTGATTTAGTCTAGTGAATTATCTCCAGCAGGTAAGTAGTAACAGATGTTGTGGATCCATCCTCCTGTCCTGTTCCAGTATCAGATCCTTGTTCATATCTGAGGCTACCTTACCTCCATGGCAACATTTATTCACCATGTGTTTTATCATTAGGAAACTCAGACACAGAAGTTGCATAGTGCAGATGTGTCTCACACAGGCCTTGGTTAACAGACAAGTTGTCTGTGTCTAACCATGTATACAGTGTCTTTACCTTGGACGCCTTCTTAGTTTTCTGAGGGTAGAGAGGAACGGTTTTTCAGAGATATTAATATTAGTCATCAACAACTAAGATCACTGTTACAGGAATTTGGCTCTGGAACTAAATTACCTGCCCCAGGAGCAAAATTCCAAGACTTTGCACCTCAGCTGATGGACAGGAAACCAGGTGTTTTCTGGAATGCTGCTGTCATTAAGACAGAAGGACAAAGGACAAGACTTTGCTTCCTTCCCTCCCATGAATCTTGCATTTAACTCAGGGTTCTCTCTGTCCAGGAAGTCCTTATTTCAAACAACTTTAGCAAATGTATTTCATCATATCTCATTGTACTTGTTAGACAAATAATCCTTTCAGTGGTTGGCCTTAGATCTTGGGTATGAGTAACAGGTCTCTCATATAAAAAATATTTATGTTCAAGATCCCTAACCTATTTCACCAAAATACACCTCTACTTTCTTCCTGTAATTATGATAAAAATATACCTGGGAATGCTGGAGAGATGGCTCAGTTGTTAAGAGCAATGGTGCTTTTGTAGAGGACTGATGTTTTGTTCCCAAACACCCTTGACAACTCATATACAGTCTGGTATTTCATTTCCTGGTATCCAAATGTTCTATTCTGGCTTCTGTGGTCACCAGACAAACTTGTGCCTTACACATATACATGCAGTAAAAATTGCTTTACACATCAAAACAAAAAAGAAAGAAAACAGACAGACACAAAAGAAGACCTAAAAACAAAGAAAATAAAACCTGTATTCAGGAAATATTTCTTTATGGTCCTTACCTGTGAAAGACAAAGCATTACAGGTCCATGAAATGGTTTTGCTCTGAGCTCACCTATGTCCCTTATTGTTCATTCTTCCTGGATCATTTGAAGTCTCATTTGTTTTTTGTGGACTTGTGTCTTATCTCAGTCATCATCAATTTCCTGGGAAGATTGGCCCATGCTGTGGACCAGCCTTGTAATTTTGCTGAATGACAGGCATGCTCCAGCTTTCATGTTTGAGATTTCTGTACATACTGGTCCAGAGAATGATATGTTATTTTTCAGGGTAGCTCAATAGAAAATCTTATTCTGTCCTACATGTAGAATTTCCTTGAAAAACATTGCCTTAGAGGCCACTGGCCCAGTCAATATCAGTACAGGTAGATGGACATAGAACACTTTGTTAAAAGTCAGGAATGGGTCAGTGTGGTGCAGAAGAGACAACTGGCTTCAGACTCCAAATCTTAGGTTTGTATCATCAAGCTCTGTATTTAGTCTTGGACTCAGTCATGGCAAAGACTGTTTCTCCCACACAGATCAGAAAGCCCACCATCTCAGAACACTTGGGCCCTCCTGCATTTGCCTGTGATTTATATTTTTCTTCATTCTCTCAGGAAAAAGTTTGGGATTAGATGTTAGAAAGACCAACACTGCTTGAAAGAGGCCTTTGTATGTGTCAGAGGTCCCGCAGATTGCCATTCTCTCTCTGTCATTTGTACAGCATGCTATTCAAGGCCAACATGACAAGGAACAGTTCTAACTCCATGCACGTTTAGATTTTAGCCTTAAAACATGTACATGAGAGTCAAAATATAACCTATCTGTGGAGACAAAATAATTAAAACTTCACAGAAGGTCAAAAGTCTGAAGCTATGAGAAGGTAACTGGACTCCATTTTAATAATTTCCACAACTAAGACAGAACTCTATAGATATAAACTTGAAACATAATGAATGCCACCCCTAAAAAATGCATTCAACCTGAATATTATCTGTGAGTATTTTTTTTGTCTTATCATGGTCACAACAGCTCAAGATGACTTGAGCTGGGACATATGGTCTCCTTTTGGATTCATAACAGAGTCCAACTGTACAGACATCTATCTTAGCCTGTGAATTCTAGCCCATTTCAAACACATGCAGCCAGGCCCAGCATTGAACTAGAATGAGCTGGAGAGAATTCTACTATTTAGAGAGGTTCAGAGTGATGTAGAAAGTAAGCACCTTAGACTAAGACTCAATGCACACATGAACACACAATGAAGATGATATGTGTGTTGTTTTAGAGATGGATCAGGAATCAGGCATGCTACAACTACACAAGTACCCTTCTACTAATCTGTAAACCAGCTTTTGATGGGACCTGTTCAATTAAGCTTATTCCAGAGATATGATAGCCTTCTATAGACCAGAATTTACCCTTCCCTCTGCTGACATCATAAGCTGTTTTATTCTGTTTGCTCCAGATTATTCAGATGACCTGATACTATTCCTCACATATGTTTTCTCTCACTCTCCAGCATAGTACTCTTGCCTTCTCAATGGGGAACTTCAGATATCTTGCAAGGAGTACTTTATTCCCCAGATCACTACAAGTAATTGAAGATCTTATAACTTTTTTGTACAGAACTTGGAAATTGGCAGCAAAAGGGGCAAATTGAAAAAAAATACAGGTCATGAGTAGAAGATCTCTAAAGTAACATAATTGAGCTGTGAGGGGAAGGCTTGTATTACAAGTAGATGTAGAAATTAATTCCCAAACATTGTAATGGGAACAAAAAAACCTAATTTTCTCATTAGACTCTTGTTATAATTCTTTGTTTTCTTCTTGTATTTCTTATTTCTCTTGGTTGATGGTAAATTGGTATTGGAATGTGTAGTGTGGGATTGGATTGTTCCAATAGAGAACTTCCCAGACAGGATCTTTTCTTAAGGTTAAGTGATTTTTTTCTGTGCATTCATGTCTTCTCCATTTGCTTCCATGGTCATCATGAACCAGAAGGATTACCCAAAGCTTTGAACCATGCCCGGGCTCCTTTGCCCCAAATTTTCTACATTCTGTCTTGATTCAGCTAGTGATAAATGTCTGCTTTGATTTCAAAAGAGCAAGAATAGGCACCCTGACCCTCAGGCCAAGTGGAGACTGGGGCCTCTGAACTCTGGCCCAGGGACACTGCCCCTGATACCACAAACACACCAAGCCCACCCTAAACCAAAGAAATCTGGGAATGCTCTCCCCAACACAATACCAAGTAAAACACAGCTGGAGGGACAACCCACAGACAAACCATGCTAAAACTGCAATCTGCATCATCATCCACTGACAGCTGAGACCCAGAAGCCTCCCTCCTGGTCCACAGCTAACTAAGTGATGAGTGGTACACAAACCTCAGGCCAAGTGGAGACCGTGGTCTCTGAACCCCAGCCAAGGGACACTGCCCCCAGAACCTGAACCACACCCAGCCCCACCCTATACCAAAGAAACCTGGGAAAGTCCCCCAAAGTAAATCCCCAGCAAAAGACAGCTGGAGGGACATTCCATGGGATAAATAACTCAAACTTGAATCTACATCATCACCCACTGACAACTGCAGACCCAGAAGCCTCCCTCTGGGATCACAGCTGACTAAGAGCTAACTAAGAGGCAACTAAAACCCTATCAAGAAGAATCCTTGTGACAACTGGAGACACAGCTCCTTGGCTTACAGCTAACTAAGAGCCAAATAAGAGCAGCCCTGCAATTATTGAAATACTCAGCCCCTAGGCTCACAACAGACTAAGAGCTGAACAAGAGCTGACTAAGAGAGAATCAAGGAAGCAATGAGCAGATGCCAGTGCAAGAATAGATATAACAAGATAAAGAACAAGAAGACACCCCCAGAAGAAGCTGATGGTTTTACAACATCAAGATCTGAGCATAACAATGCAGGGGAAATAGAAGGAAATGGCCTTAAAAACAAATTTATGAAGATAATAGAAGCTTTAAAAGAGGATATAAAAACCCCCTTAAAGAAATAGCATAAAATACAAGCAAAAAATGGAAAAGATGAACTAATTCCTTAAAGAAAATAAAGAAAACTAAGAATAAAGAAACACACAGGTGAAAGAAACATTACAGAACCGCTGAGAGTACTCTCCAGTTCTTTGCTACATAGTGTAGCATTCTTCTTCTTCAGATTCTAGACTCAAAGGAAAGGTCTGATATTCTACAACTGTGTTAGAGCAGAGGGAAGTGCTCTAGCATGAGCTCACTTCCCTGTAGTGTACTCAACAAAGAAGGGTGGAGATGCCAGGTGTCGTAAACTGAGAATAGTCGAGTCAACAGAGAAAGCTCCTATGCTCTGACATAAGATGAGTTGTAGGAGATGTGATCTAAGGCTGTAGAATCCTGGGCTAGATCTGCAAACCTACGTCCTAACACAAAGTTGCAGAGATCATGCTTTGTCAGTGGATGGGAAATCAGTGGATGGCTTAAGCCTTCTAAGGTGGGATCTTGAGATGGGACTAAGGGTTTTCTCTTCTAATCGAAAGGTAGAGGATTGAGAGGAACAGAGGTTCAGCACTAGGAAGCACGTGGTAAACTAGAAACAGTGAGAGGATTGTTTTCTACTCAAAGTTTATTCACACTGGCCATTACATACTAAGAACTAATTTTTTCAGCTATGACAGGTTGCATTTCTAAATGAAATTTACAGTAGTAAGGGCTACCATATGCTTCAGTAGGTAAAGGCACTTATTGCCAATGATGACGTGCAGAATTCAATTCCCAGAATCAACTTTATGATTTAAGACTCAGTTTTCTTCATACCTTCTAACCTCCATATAGATCTGCAGCAGCATTTTCTCACCCATACACTCATGTACACACGAATAAACACACACATATATTTTTCATACAGAAATCTAAAATTCATAACTTACTCCAAATTAAAGTCGAATTGTGACATTAGCTTATTTTGTTATTTACCAACATGAGATTCCTTCACATCAGTGGCCTTGTATCATCATTCATTCATTCAATCACACATGTCTGAACCTTTTCCGTGCACTGTAACGTCCCGAAGCATCAGGGCCATTCTGTCTTCCTAAAGCCCCGAGTGCAATTGCTATATGACAAATTAAAGTCTAGGATGAGATTTCCAGAGATAAATAGAACCACAAAAGTAGAAGGGAAAGGAATAGAAAAGTAAGGCTGTATATATGGTCCAGTTCATAATAGGACATGCTGCTCTTCCAGAGGACCTGAGTTCAGTTCCCAGCACCTATGTGAAGAGGCTTTACAAGTTTTCCAAACTTCAGCTTCAGGGAACTCCACATGGTCTCTCTAGGCAACTGATAGTCAACTGAGTTATATGAGTCTCAGCATTGAAAGTCTCCCTGCTCCAGTGCCACGGCTCTAAGACAACTGTTATAATGGCATTATGAGACTTCACAGGAAAGTCACAGAGCCCAGTGGGAGTTACACAGGCCATAGGTACTCCTGATGACTCTATGTTCTCATACACTAAATATATCAAATTCTCTCCTGTAGACAAGTGTAACATGGTGCTGATATGGACTGCTTTCCAGTGATAGTGTGTGGTGATATGTTTCATATTTAATAAAAACCAGTCTGAAATATCAGAGAGATTTACCTACAGTCAATCCGGGAGGATCAGAGAGTGGTAGTTTACACATTTAATCCCAGCACAGGGAATATCCAGGAATGGTGACCTATATGCCCAACTGGGAGTGGTGACCTAAGTTTACACATTTAATCCCAGCAGATCTTAGTTTGAGGCCAACTTGGTTTACAGAGGGAGTTCCAGGCCTCCAGGCAGACAGTGGTGGTGCCAGGCCTTTAATCCCATAACTCCAGAGACAGAGGAAATCTTTCTGTGTTTCTGTGAGTTCAAGGTTAACTACCAAATAGTAGTAGCCCATGCCTACTACTATTGAATGCAAAACAACTGGGCAAAGAGGACATTTAAGGAAGGCATAGAAAAACAGATTAAGGCAGTAGAAGCCACAGGTGCAAGGCTGAGGAAGCTGGAAGACAGCTGGTGAGATTTGACTGTGGTATTTCTTCGCTTTGATGTTTCAGCTTTTCCCTGATCTGGCTCTGAGTTTTTTTTTTTTTAATTCATGCAACACCAGTGTCAGAACGAACTCATATTTGAGGCTACCATATCACCATTGCAACATTAATTAACAATGTGTGTTATCACTTGAAAAGTGTGTGTTCTTCTATCTTACAGGCCATGAGTGACAGAAAAGCCATCTGTGTACATCCATGTATCCATTGTCTTTATTATGGGGGACTTCTCAAATGTATGAGGAGCAGAAAGAGCTGTTTTTCACAGATGTTAATCTTGGACATCAGCAACTTGAGGAGATGACTTTTCTAAATGAACAAAAACAAATGTAGAATTGGATTTGGCTCTAGAACAAAATTACTCATTTCTGGAGAACTTTTGAAAATTATAGAACACCTCAGCAAAGGTACTGGACAGAAAATCATGTATTTTCAAGCTGTTATCACTACTCTAGAAAGTCAAAGGACAGGACTTTTCTTTGAACCTTGCAAATGATTCTTTATCTAACAAAAGGTTGTCTCTGCTCAGAGAATCCCTGATTTTAAACAACCTTAGGATCCATATCTCCTCATAACTCATTGTACTTTTTAGATAAATAATCTTTTAAGGATTGATCTTACATCATGTATATTAACAAAAAATGGTCTCACATGGAGAAAGTTAGTGTGCTAAATTGAGATCTTTGGAACACACCTGTCCCTTCCATCAATATTCTGGCAGGTTCTTGCTCACTCCCTTCTACCAGTCAGATCTGCCTTTGAAATTACTCACCTGGGAGTGGTGGAGTATTCTCTAAGTGCTTAAGGACTTTAATTGATCTTTTAGAGGACCCAAGTTCTATTTTATGCACACTCATGAGATCTAGTAATGAATGTGTAATTCCATTTTTAGAGTATCCAATACTCTCCTCTTATTTCTGTAGGCATTGCATATACTGTTGGTTCAGATATATATGCAGTAAAAATCATATACATAAAAAATATAAAAGAAAGAAAGAGAGAGAAAGGAAGAATGAAAACAGCAACTTTCAATTAAGGAAATATCTCGCCATGGCCATGATAATGGTTCTCTTTCAAGCACATATTTAACTTATAATCTTCCCTCTCCTAGAACATTCTGTGACTCATCCTTTGAATTCCAGAATCCACGCCTCATCTCACTCTCCATCAGACACCTGGAAGGATTGGCCTATGTTATGATTCAGGCTGCTCATTTAACTGAATGACAGGTCTACTCCTGGCATCGTGTGTGAGATTTCTGTAACACAAATCCTAAGGTCATTTGTGGGTGCTTCTCAGAAAAGCTAAATAGGAAGTCTTATTCTGTTCCATTTATAGGACTTCCTTAAACATCATTCCCCTAGAGGGGACTGGACCAGGCTCAGCAGTGTATATTAGTGCAGAAGGAGGGATAAAATACTCTTTGATGCAAGGCAGGCAGTGAGGCAGAGAACTTCAGAAGACACATTGGGCATCTGACTCCAGATACAAGGTGTCATCAAGCTCTGTAGCTTAGTTCATACATGGAAATGTCTGTTTCTCCCACACAGCAAAGAAGACTAAAAATCTCTGAATACTAATGTTCTTAAGCATCTGACTGAGTTATCATCTCCCTGAATCTCCAGAGAAAAGATTGGTGATAGATGTTAGAAAGACCAACACTGATTGAAAGAGGCCTTTGCAAGTGTCAGAACTTTGCAAGTTCCATAGAGGGCCATCTTTTCTCTGTTTTCCCCACAGCACTGCTACCTAAGGCTCCCATCAAAATTGACAGTTTTATTCCCATAGAGGTTGAGGACAGTACCCTTAAAGCAAATACATAGGTGCCAGAATATAACATATCTGTAGTGAATAAATGACCAAAGCCTCTCATAAGGAGCCAGACTGAATCTATCAGAAGGCATCTGGATACTCACTCATTCAGTGTCACAATTGGCACTGGATCCTATGAGTGTATACTCTGGACATGAGTGATTGATACCTGAGGTGACCTATTCAGTCTGAATGTTACTTGTGAGTAATTTCTGTTTCTTCATGGCTATAACTTCCTAAACACTAAGCACTAGAGCTGAGACACTTAGTCACTTTGGGTACTGAGAAAGACCCACCACACAACTACCTAGACTGGATAGGGAATTATGGTCTAGCTTAAGCACATGCTAGCAAGGCCTAGCATTGAGCTAGAATTGAGCTGGGGGAATTTCTCCTCTCTAGATAGGCTAGAAGTGCTTAATAAAGGGGACATCTCAGATACAATCTCAGTCCAAACATGAGAGTCAAGTGGGGTTTTCTGTGTTAGGCCAGTTTCAGATCAAGGGCTTGTGAATACCTTCTACTAATTTGAATTTCAATTCTGGTTGGAACCTGTTCAACTAAAATAGTAGAATAAATTCTAGAGCCTTTTATACACCAGCATTTTTGTTAACATCATATGTTGCTTTAATAAGTTTGCTCTATGTTGTTCAAATGATCTGACCATATGCTTCTCAGATAAATCATTTTTATCCAGGATCAAACCACAAAGGTCTTTTGCAATGTTGCCTCTCACACACCAATACAGTACTCCTGGCTATCAATGGAGAGCCCCCGATAACCTCCTGAGTTCCTTAGCCATAACATCATTACAAATATTTGTAAGTTCATTATTTCCTTTGTCAAGAACCAAGCTGTTGACATCAATAGAATTAAAAAAAAACTACATGTCTTAGGAGGTAGGTACCTAAAAACTATCATCTAGTTTTAGGTGAAAACTTGGTTTTATGTAGAGTTACAGGAATTAATTCCCAGACTAAGTCTTGTTAAAAAACAAATCCCAATACTATTATGAGATTTCAGCTGTGATACTTTCTTCTCCTCTTACATGTTTTATTTCTCTTGGATTATCCTGAACTGATGTTAAAATGTGAGCTGGAAGGTTCTCCCAGGAGGGTGGAACCCCCAGGTAGGGAGACTTCACCTGAAGTCAAGTAGATTATTTTTCTAACATTTACCCATGTATTTCTATTCTCTCAGTTGCTATCATCTCTTTGAACTCAAAGAAACATCCAGAACTTTGAGCCCTGCTCATGTTTCTTTACTCCTATGCTCTCACATCCTGTCTGTTCTCAGCTGGTAATTTGCTTCTGCTCTAATTCCAATGGAACCAGAAAAGGCAGGTGATGAATGTGCCTGGAAGGCCTCTCCTGAGTCAAGATGAAATTTATGTTTGATGATGCAGTTTTATTAACTATAGAGTGCCCTGAAAATAGTATTGGTAACTGGGTAAAGTGAAACCAATGGTCAATATTTTTGAGCTGTACCCTGGTTCTGATTGGAAACTAGCATTTTTGATAATTGTGGCTAAAAAACAGACACTCCCTTGGAGAATGAGGAACTTGCTGTGGAATCTCCCTTTGGAGGAGGAGGAGGAGGACTTGTCAGTTTGAATCAGCATTCTAGGAGCATTAAGTGTCTCCTTGAGACTGCTCAAAATCATCTTATTAGAAAACAGAATATTGAAGCACAGGTCATACTGTTCTGAAGAACAGGTAAGTATCACCTTCCAGCTGAACTGCCTCACATCCTGGATTCTGTTCCTAAAAACCTATCCCACAGCGTAATCTGTTATAGTTCATCAACAGAACTGTTAATGGGCCTTGTTGTTATTTCTGACTGATTTGTGCTCCTTGGGCACAGGCCACATCAATCAGAAAAAGTGTTTCAGGCCACATGTAGAATAGAAAAGAGACCCCCTGCAGCACAAAGGCAAAGCTAACATATCAAAGACGAACACAGAAACTTGACAGAGGCTCAAACCTAGATGAGCATAAAGTGTTGAAAAAAATATTTTCCAATCAAACCATGTAAAATCGTTAGTGTTGCTATAATAATATGTAAAAAATAGACCTCAAGAGAAAATCAATCAATAGATATGGAGGACTTTTTTATTTATAAAAGAATAAACCTATAATGATGATATCCTAAAGCTAAACATCTATGTACTAATACAAGACAATCCACATTTATAAAAGCAACATTACTTTTATACTAACTATAACTAAAGTTTAAACCATCTATTAAATCCTATGCACTAATATTGGTAGATTTTAATTCTTTACTCTCAGAACGGACATGTCATCCAGACAGAAATCAAAAACAGAAATGAAGAAACTAAAAGATATTATGACCAAGGATATCCTAACAGATAGCTACAGAATATTTATCCAAATGTAAAATGAATATACATTTTTTCACAGAACTGCATGGGACATTATTAAAAAAGAAATTAGAGAAATGATATACCATGGACTTAACAGCACACATGAAAGGTCTAAACCTAAGAGAAGCAAAAACACAGGAGGAGTAGATGAGAGTAGGAAGTCATCAATCTCAGGCATAATCAATAAAATACAAATGAGAACAATATATTGAATTAATAAAACAAACAATTAGTTCTTTGAGAAAATCAACAAGAGATACATACTCTTATCCCAACTAACTAAGAAGCAGGGAAAGATTATCCAAATTCTTGGGACTCCTTGGGACTTCTTGCCCTTTTAGGGGGAGGAGATGGGTAGATGGGGAGGAAGGAGGCTCAAGGCTGATTGGGAGGTATTTGGAGTAGGAAAGGGAAGGGGAGAAGGAGATATATGGATAAAAGGCATTTTAAAAATAAAATTTAATAAAATGAAAAAATTATAAATGAAAAGGTGGATATAACAGACACAGAAAATCTAAAAAATTATTAAGTCATACTTCAAAAACTTGCTTTATATGAAATTAAAATACATAAAAGAAATGGACAATTCTCTTAGTAGATAGCATTTTCCAAAGGTAAATCGAGATCAGATAAACAATTTAAATTAAACTACACCCCCAAGTTATACAAGAAGTTATTAAAAATCTCCTAACCAATGAGCCCAGGGCCCAAAGATTTTTAGCATAGAATAATACCAGGATTTTAAAAAAGAGTTAATATCATCTCTCCTCTAATTATTAAACAAAATAATAACACAAGAAACATTTCCAAATTATTTTTATAAGGTCATTGTTACCACAATACCCAAACCACTCAGAGCCTCCACATAAAGAATTATAAATAAGGTCCTTCAAGAATGTAGATGCAAAAATACTCAATAAAAACTCACAAACAGAAACCCAGGACACATCAAAAGATTTATCACCATGTTGTGGCGTGTTTCATTCCAAGGAAACCAGAATGGTTCAACATATAAAAATCTGTCAAGGTAACCAACCATAAACAAATTGAAAAATGTTCATGTCATCATCTCATTTGTTGCTGAAAAAGTCTTTGAAATATCCAACATCCCTTTTGACAAGTATCTTGTGGAAAAATAAGGATACAAGGGTCATATATACATATAATAAAGGCAATATACAGAAAACCAATAGCCAACATCAAAATAATTGAGAAAACCTATGCCTTTACTCTGAAATCATCTAAGCACAAGTCTTTCCCAAAGAATGTCCTTCCTCTGCATTCACACTACCTCCAACTTAAGTTCAGGGATTCCCAGGACAATTATGAAATACTATCTATGTCTGCCCTACAGGAGAATGAATTAGAAATCCCAGAGAACACAAGGATGACAGGATCTGCATATCACCTATGGTGATATCAGGGAAGTTCACATTTGATGTTTTGACAGTGCTTGCTTTTACCCTAGACATGAGAGTGGAGTTCTCTCACTGATCTCAAAAGGGCAACAGCAGAACATATGTTCAAAGCTTCAAAAATGGTTTCCCTGAGCAACCTGCTTTCTATCCTTGTCTCTTCTAACTTTGAGATTCCTTGCTAAACCCTGCTCTGATCTATTGGCTTCTTCCTTTGTCTAAGAACAACTTTCCGCATGGGGTCTGTGAAAATTTTCTCCATTCTGGCTTCTTTCAAAGAGGAGGAATAGATTCCCAGCAGAGAATCACTTAGGAATGTGCAAAGGTGACACAGGAAGATTGGAGAGGACATGTGCACACCCAACATGTAATGCTAGAATGTTGCCTTGAAACCCTCCGTAGGAAGAAGGAGGCCATTTTCCTTTCATGCGTATATAGGCCACCTTGTGCCCAACACTGAGCATATGCCACTCTCTAGGATCATTAATATGACCAGTGAAATTAGTGATAAAGAGTTGATCTTCATTTTTATTCATGACTCATTTGGTCTCTTTTCAGACCCCAGAGACATTTCTGTCACATTTCTACAGGGATGAAGTAAATACTACCTTTTTGGACCAATGAGAACACAGGGTAGACTGGGTGCTTAGCTGGTTTTCTGTGTCACATGGACACATAGCCATGAGGGGATTCCTCTTTTGTGCTGACAGACCCAGGCAAGGACATAATAGATGTCATCCCTGGGAGGAGTCATTGTTCTCTGAGGGCAGATGTGTGCTTATTAGACTTGTTTGTCAGTGTGTTTCTAGGAGGAAAATATAAAGGGAAGTTGAGAGAAATTCAGAGTAGCACTGAGAGTACTTCACAGTGCCTTGGACTCAAACCCAGTCACAGCCCATTGGATTCTCGGAAGTGCTTCTGTTTGCAAAACCTCAGCAGGGAAAGAAGAACAGTAGACCCAATTTTCTCTTTCGGGTTCATGCTCTTCTCCTTAGAGAGAGGATAGCAAATGATAAAATTAATGGAGACATCCTCTGTGCTTTTCTGCAATGGGTATACAAGCTGGAAGGGTCTTCTGCTCTCAGGTAAGGGTAGAAAGTCTCTGTGTGGGAAGGGGAACTCAGAGACAGGGTGGAGTTTTCTAAATAGAACATGATCTTGAAAGGATATTCAAGGTTTTTGTTTACAGTTATGGTGCAGAAGGTACAGTGAGGGACAGAGGCTCAGCATCTGAAACTCTCAAAACACTGGAGATGATGAGAAAAAGAGAAAAGCCTTAAACACTCCATATTCACCATGAATTACATTGGCTGCAATATCCTGAAGATAGCTGTTGCCAACTGTAACAGCATGACCCTGGGGAGGGATAGCAAGTTGTTTTAGTGTATAAGAATATGACAACCTTAAACCAATCCTCAGCTCCCATATAGTAGTAGATAGAGGGCACAGACTTTATCAGGCTTTGTTGGCTCTGCCTTTCACATAGGTGCTATGGCATTGTTCCCACACAGATTTGTACCCACACAGATTTGCAGGATGCATCATCATATGTGTAGAAAGAGACACCAACTTTGACAAATACACACATATATTTACATAAGTAAATCTAAAATAATTTATTCCCAACTTGAATATAATATTGCCATAAGATCCAAACCTAAGAAGTATGAATGGAAATACACGGAGACACACTCATCTTTCCTCTCTTCTTTTTAAAATACACATATGCTTGAGTCTTTCCCAGGAAATAAATCATCCAAGAAGGTCAGACTAACGTACTCACAAATACCTGATTCTACTGGGTGGTGGTGTCTCAGACCTTTAATCCCAGAACTTGAGAGGCAGAAGAAAGTGATCACTGTGAGTTCAAGGCCAGCCTGATCTACAGAGTGAGTTAAAGTCAAGATTATGCAGAAAAAAAAACCCGTATCAAAAATAAAAAAACTAAATTCATAACAAACAAAAATCCCAGATTCTTTTGGACCACATAGATGTCAGCATATCTGCAAGATGAAGTCATGGGTTGACTACAATCACAATGGGAATGGAGAAACAAATCAGCAAGTGAAAACTCCCTAAAAAAGAAGTTCAGAGAGGCATCCCTTCTCTCACCAAATACATTGCATGAGGAGGGATACGGGGTGTTGTGAGGGAAACAGGCAGATACTTGAGCAGGGAATTCCTGGGAGACTTAATGATACACTCAGATATTGAATCAATGAAAGTCTGCTCATGTTTGCAAAGGAGGGTGGTTGGACACACCCCAAATCTGAGTGATGATCGCATCCATTTAACATTGGTGGTTTTCTTCAATTCCCTTCTAGCTTCTCTTTTATCCTTCTGGTACCTGTCAACCACTGCTCATGTAACCATTGAATCAATACCACCACTCGTGGCTGAAGGAGACAATGTTCTTTTCCTTGTCTATGATCTGCCAGAGAATATTAGAACCTTAGCCTGGTTCAAAGGGCTACCAAATAAGCAAGAAATTGCAACATATCAACTGCGCAAAAATGTAAGTGGGCCAGGACTTATGAACAGTGGTAGGAAGACAATATATCAAAATGGATCCCTGCTGCTGTCAACAGTCAACCTGAATGACACAGGATTCTATATCCTACAAACCTATAATAGACATAGAAAAATTGTGTCAACAACATCTATGTACCTTCATGTGCATGGTAAGTGATTTTTTTTTTTTGTAAATTTTGAGATCTAGGTGAGGTTCATTAGATTGGTCACATACAAAAGGATGGTTTGTGCCTACCTTCCCTATGGATTGTGTTGGGGTTTGAGAACTTAGTGCAGAACACATATGGTGTAGTATAGCAACAATAGATTAGAATCCTTCATTTGAATTCATCTTGTACAAAAATGAATACAGGGTGGGTAACTCAGCCAAGATTATCAACATTTGTCTAGAATCTAGTGGTTTTTACCAGGAGTGTTTCCTTGAGAAGGAATTCCAGGGAATGAACATTGTACCTGGTTGAGGAAAAACTTGGAACCTCAGAGAGATGCGATCCCCAGATGTCTCCACAGCTCTGTACCAGATTCAACTCTAGGTGTCAATGAGAAGCATTTTATAAGTATTGGATTTTGACTTTCTGATGTCATGGAACAGTTCTCTCTAGTGTCAAAGTCTTCTGATGTGTGGAACCAGCTAGTGTACTTCCATGCGAGGGTTGGTTGGGTTACATCCTCTGGGCATCTTCTTCAGGAAGTCAGCGGGGGCTCAACAGGTATCCAGGCCATTTACTAACTGTCCTTTTGGGTATGTGAGAATTTACATGAAAGTCATGCTCCCCAAAGAGAGGAAATGAGGACATGTGTTCTTCTGACAAATTCTTGTCCTCTGGGTCCAGGTAGGGGAAGTCTCTCTGGCAGTTAAATGGCTATAGGTTATACTGATCTGACAGCCTCCCAAACATGAGCCGTAGTTTCTCAGAATGATCACCAATGATATCATCAGAACACAGAATGGATTGAAAGAAAAGTACGTGAACTAGGAACCTGGTCCACTCCCCCATTCTGAAAGAACTGGAAATCATTACCCCAGCATTCTCAAACCTATGGGCTGCTTAATGTGCCTTCTAAATTTCCAGGAGATCATGTTCCGTTTCTCACTTAATTGTTTTTCCTTGGGACATATACAGTAAGAAAGGTGAAATCAACTTGACAGAGGTCCAAGGCATCTCAGAAAGACCATGGCACACATGGTCAGACACTGCTCAGCAACCAGTGGAAGTAGTAACATAGTCTTGAAAATAGTGCACAGGATAAAGTAACTCATCTTTTTTTTTTTTTGAGGAAATCAGGGCACCTCCTCCCATACACCCAAGATGTGAGTCTCCTGACACATTCTGGGATTTGAACTAGTCAGAATCCATTCTTGTGGTAATTCCAATGATAATAGATTGATTCTTTCCACAAACTTCACTCAGCTCAACCTTTTGGAGTCCCAAAAGCAGTTTTGCTATCTTCCTGCTGAAGGAAAATACCATGTTTCTAGAACATTGAAAACATGGGGGTAGAGTGGGTGGCTATCTGGAGTTCTTTGTCACACAGTTGTGCATATTTCCCCCTTTTGATGCTGACGAACACAGGCCAGCATACAGCACAGTTCTGTCCCAGCATCACCTGTTATCTTATGTCCCCAGGCTGCTCATTATCATGATTTTTACTCTGTGTTCTAGAGGAAAGAAACCTAGGTAAGGGGAAGGAAACATGGAGCAGCACTGAAATTGAAGGGGCAAATGAGTGCTTTGAACACAGAACCACCTTCAACCCATGGAACTCTGGGAGGTACTTTTTCCTGGGAAGAGGATGAGCTTAGATGGGGGAAGGAGAGCAGAGAAAGGAGTGTTGCTGGAGCAAATGGACCTCATAAGTAAGCCTAATGAGACAATGGAGAGTTTTCCTATACCTTTTCCTCCTAAGGCTGTACCACATTCCAGTGGCTTCTGCTCACAGACGAGGAGACCAGGAGTTGACAGTGTATTGGAAGGGGTCTGACATACTGCCTTGAGCCTCCCGAGTGACACGAAGACATGAGACGAGTCTAAGCGTTTGTAGTAGAGAATACAGTGTGAGAGGGACTTGTTGTTAGAATGCTTGCATTGAATATTAAATAAGACATTTTGGGAGACATTCATTTTGCATGAAGTTAGTAATCATGACAGCAATATTCTAGAGTTTTACACTCTTAGCTTGATGGCTCAAATGAAAAGTAAAGCTGGTGTGCATCAGTGACATGGTCCATTTTCTATAGGCATTAACTTCATTGTCTGGCAAGCTGAGACCAATGAGCAAATGTCCTCTGTCCCCACTTAAGTATTGTATTGTGTCCTGGATTTATGCATGAGCACTAAACTAGCTCTTACACTAGTCATACCCAGATATAATATGTATGTGCAAAAATCAAAGCAAATTGAATGATCTAACAATGTATTCCTCAAGCTAAGAGTTTCTTAAATAAGTTCATAGGTATTCAGAGTTGTGAGACATCATTTATTCATTCATTCTCCACATGGAGCTGAGTTTTTTTTTCCTAGACATTATTTTTTTTTTTTAAATTACGAGACAAATCATGAGTCTTATGATGTCATAGTTTGAGTGGACTAATGTAAAGAAAGCTAGAAGGTAAATTCAGGTATTGGTTGCATCCCCTGGAAGAACACACAATAACAAATCAGACAGTGAAGATGCCGTTTTAGTAGGGCAAGAAGTCCTGCAAGCATCACCCCAACACAGATACACTGTGAATGTCATCAGGAATCTGATAGCAATAAAACAGGACAAGGTTTACAACTGAACAGAGAGAACCATATAGTGAAATGATAGGTGTGACGACATTGAGAACATGAAGATTGTGAGATGACCTCCACCAAGAAGGACAGAAAGACATTCATCCACAAACCTAGGCTAAGCAATGGATATAGCATCTAAGGACAGAGGGACTTATTTTACTCAAATACAAAAGTCCCAACTTAGGAGGATTTCTATTTTCTATTCTAGATTTATTCTGGAAGTGTGGTCGCCTTGGGAAGTCTTCCAAGCCCACTATTGAATCAGTTCCATCCAGGGTTGCTAAAGGTAGAAGTGCCCTTCTACGAGTTCACAATCTCCCAGAGAATATTGTAAGCTTTGCCTGGTTTAAAGGAATGATTGGGTTCCAGAACCTGTTGGCTATTCGATATGTACTAGACAGAAAACCACTTGAGTGGGGACATGCATACAGTGGCAGAGAGATGCTGTACAGTGATGGATCCCTGCTACTTAATAATGTCAATCAGAAAGATCGTGGATTGTACACACTACAAATTCTGAGAACAGATACAGTAAGTGAAGAAGCAAGAGTGGAGCTCCAGGTGGACAGTAAGTAATTTTCTGTGATTTCTTAAAGAGCTGATTAGGGATAGAAACAGGTCTTTCATGACTGGTCTAATTTCCCTTCCTTTGGCATTCTGTTTCCAGTGGAGGTATTAGTGCAATACACAGTAGTAGAGACAAATGGCCACAGATTAACTTTCACATTTTGATACCAATGCATCAAGGAAGACCCTGATACAATTTAGTTAAATCGAAGATATTAGAGTCAGCCCACTCTTTTCAGACTCTAGACAATGGAGACCCGAATACTCTCATCTTTCCAAGACTGAACAAATGTGACACAGGGGAGCATTTTTCTAGTTCTTTGCATTTAGAGCCTCTCAGAGGTGACAGGAAACAATAATTTTACAACATCCACAACAATTTGGTGTACTTAGTAGGTCCAAAATGAGAGTGTCATAAATAAAAACCAGAAACTAGTATGGAGAGCATGGTGGAATACTTCATGTCAGTTTACTCTTCGTGAATGCTCAACCAATTCTCTTATATCAACCCAGGACTCCTAGCTCATGGCTTGAACTGCTTTCATTGGTGTGAATCCTTTTGCATCAATCCCCAATTTTAAAAAATACTGAAGTTTTTTCCCCTCCAAAGCCAATCTTTTAATAGCATTTTCAACTGAGGCCTTGTCTTGTAAAGTGACCTTAGCTTGTGTCTACTTTACACAAAACCAGCCATCTTCATACTCAAATCTTTTAATGACTTGAGCCATTTTTGAAGATCTGTTTTAGCTCCCACAGAGTGCCCAAACTAAGGGCTACTTGCTAATAAGTGAAGTCAGGTGTTGAGTGTTGCCTCAAAGGAACCTGAAAACAAAGGCTTGAAGGTGAATGTTCTAGGCTTGTTGAGTTCAGGGCAAGGCATAATCTCAAATTCTGGAGTGCAAAAGTTATGCAGTATCCGACTGAGGGCAGTGAGACATTCAAAGGGGCAGTTCCATGTAGAGTAACTCACATACTCAAGAACACAGTTAGAAGGAGGAAGTGATGTCTCTGTTTTTTTATTAAGTAGAACACACACACACACACACACACACACACACACACACACACACACACACACACACACACACACCCCAGACATCTGCAACTCTAGGTTGAGTGACAAATCTATTTTCTTATTGTAAAATCATCAAGCACAATGATCCCCATGTTATGTTTTTTTTTTCTTTTTCCTCACAGCTTCTCATTCTGGGCTTTGTAGCCCTCTCATTTCTTCCCAACTCATGATTGTACCAGTGCCTCCATATGCTGATAAAAAGGAAGGTGTACTTCTTCAAGTTCATAATCTTCCAGAAGATTTTGTAGCCTTTTTCTGGTACAAATCGAAGGATAGAATCCAGGATCATAAAATTGTAGAATACGTCAGAAATATGGATTCTACCTCCTGGGGACCTGCACACAGGAGAAGAGTGATGGTGTACAATAATGCATCCCTGATGCTTCATGATGTCACTGAGAAAGATGAAGGAATGTACACACTAGAAGTTTTAAACAGAGATTTTGACATTAGAAAAGCATATGTGGAATTTTATTTAAAGAGTAAGTGACTTTCTATTGTCTCCAACTACTGGGTGTGGCTTATGCTCCTTTATTGTATAACCTTTCAGTTCAGCTATGCCTACTTTTTTCCCCACTACATTGTATCCCCCCACTAGAGTTTGGTCCTTATTTCAGGATACACATGGGGTAGACAAACTGTAATGGATTAGAACCACCTAGCTGTCTTTACCTGCATAGAGGAGAACCAGTGCAGGGTAAACTCAGCCTTAGGATGTCAGCTGTAGCCAAAACTTATGGAGTTCTCACCATGCACATTGCCATTAGAAAGACTGCGGGTGTCAGCAAGTCCTGCCTGTTGAAACCATATGGCCCTCACAAAACCATCAGCAAACCCTAACTCCAAAACCTTGCCCTGGCTGGACTCAAGGATACATTGTGGAGATTTTAGTAACTGTTTATCTCTCCTGTGTAAAACGACAGAGGACAAGGCTTTTCTGACTTTCCAAGTCATGGGACCAGCTATCTGATAAAGTATAGAACCAGCTGCACCTGAACATTTTTCTCTATTAAGGGTCAGTGGACAGGTTTCAGGGACATTATCTTATTGTTCTGATGGGCTTATAAGACATCACAACCAAGTGAAGGAACAGGAAGAAGTTACTCAATATCCCTCCACCATCTCAAGAGTACAGTCTAGAAAATTCTTATCTGGAGGTAAATAGTGACAGGTGCTATTGATGTGAGCAGCTGTTCATCCCAAGTTCAAACCATTACTCATAACTCAGCTTAACTCATGGACACAGCAATAATCATGCACAGTGTGTCTTATCACATAGAATGCAAGAAACAGGAAACAGTGCCAGAAGCCGAGTCTCATAGTTCCTGGGTGGAAGATCCAAAGCACAAAATATGTTTATAGTCACAATTTCAACTCTTCCTGACAAGAAAATTTTATAAGTTATGAACTAAAAGAGCCTGATTGAATTCTCTTGGTTACTTTCAATTGGTACCTTTCTCTTTATTCACAGGATATGTGACACAGCCTTTTGTGCAAATTACTGATACCACAGTCACAGGAGGCACAGCTCTGATCTTTACCTGTATTTCACCTGACACTGATATTTCTATCCGTTGGATCTTCAATAACAAGAATCTGCGTCTCACAGAGAGGATTACTCTGTCCCCAACAAAGTGTGGACTCAGAATAGATCCTGTCAGGAGCCGGGATGCTGGAGAGTATCAGTGTGAGGTCTCCAATAAATTCAGTTTGAAGACCAGTCTCCCAGTGTCCTGGCCATGAAGACTGAGTGACTTTTCCTTTATTTCACAGGAAAATACTGCCAAGGCATGTGGTGAAAATGACCAATTGTTACTCAGGTATAGCCAGTATGGTGATTCATTCCTATAATCCTGGAATATATGTATGTAGAAGGGTTGGCCAGAATTTAAAGTGAGGTTATCTTAAAAAGGATAATAAAGACTTCAGTATGGTAAACACAAATGCAAAGGCTTTAAGTTCTTCCATTGAAAATCAAATATTTAGACATGGGTCATAATTCATTGGAAGTAATTTTAAGAGCTCTCGAACTTTTGGATGGCTTGATTCTGTAGTATAAATGGTGGATTGTTGGCATAGAGAAAATCATCCTCTCTATGTTCAAATAAAATCCTTTTTAATCTAACTTACCTAAGCCCAGTGGATCCTGCACACCATTTATCTATGTGAGGTGAAGAAGAGTGACAGAATAAGGGTCTTTCCATGTTTCTCTGTGGACATACCTGGTTCCTAAATAGTCTTAATCCATAATTTGTTTGATGCACATATGTCAAAACCATGGCAAAATGCTGACCTGTAGTGTTTTTCATGAGGTGGCATGTCTTATTATCCTACTAGTCTTATTATAAAACCAGAGACAGATATTTGGGTACATGCTGATACAACATAGAGACAAAGGTTCCCACCAACAGAGATATGTCTTACCCATTCTGTATTATTGTGTCCAAATGCTGAGATTCTGTCTCCTCCCATCCTCTATTATTCTCTCTGCCCAGACATATCCTTCATGTCTCAACCTCCGTAGTTTTGGAATTAAAGACGTTTGTGCTTCCCAAGTATTGTAACCAAAGTCATAAGATCCCAAATGCTTGGATTAAAGGTGTGTGCCACCACTGTCTGGTCTCTATGGCTAATTAGTGGATGGCTTTGACCTCTGATCTTCAGGCAAGCTTTATTTGTTAAATCATACATATAATATAACCACAGTGGTATCACATAATATTCCTTTTTTATCAATATTTTGTGACACACATAGTAATTTGCCTTTTGCCATTTTGAAGTAGGAAAATATGTAGCCCAAACTCATCCATACAGTCATGTGGCCATCAACATTGTTAATTTCCAAAGTATTTTAAACCTGTTTCATTCCCACCTTCCCTGTGTTACTACATTTCTTTCTTTCTCTGTGTATGTGACAAATCAGTATATCTAATTGTGGTCAATATTAGTTTACAATAGTACAGCTTAGGTGGCTACTTTTCTCTCCAGTTCCAGAAACTTATTTAGAATCTTTTGATTAGTTAAAAAATAACTTCTTGTCACCAGCAGACATATTTTACAGCCAGTTATTGACCACATTTTATTTTATTTTTTTTGTCTGGCTTAATTGTTCTCTCTAGGACTCCAGCAACGGTAATAAACTGAAGTGGCCACAGCAGCGTACTTGTGTTTCTTCAGGTCTTAGTTGGAAGTTCTCAGTGTCCTGACTCAGGACAGGATTGGCTGAGTGTTTTCATCTGTGTCCCACTGCACAGACATAATAGTCTATTCCTACTTTGCTTGTTTTCAGTCCTTAAAAACTGTTCACTTTAGCTGGGTGGTGGGCTTTTCGCCTTTAATTCTATTATGTAGGAGATGGTAAAAGGCAGATCTCTGTGGGTTTGAGGACAGCATTGTCTACAATAGGAGACCGAGGGCAGCCGGGACTACAAAAAGTAACCCTGTCTTGAAAAACAAAAGAAAGCAATGAGACTGTTTATTTTTGTCCAATGGCATCAGTTTTGTGTTTCTTCACACTTTGATTTCTGTAGGTTCTTGTCTTCTTGGAACGTGCCTGTTTCTTCTGGGTCACTCAACAGTTAACAAATAACTATTGAGTACTCATAGAACTGTTGGAATCCTTAAAACGGAGCATAGGGTGTCAAATTTCACTCCAGCATTAATAATGTTAATCTTTTATACACAAAGTTAGTTAAATTAAAGATTGTCAAAATTGTTAATCACTTCAAAGGACCGCAGGGAGATTATGTTGTTCCATTGTAAATAATTGTCCCTGCCTATGTGTTTAATAAAAAGTGCTCATTGGCCAAAGGCAGACAGGAAGTGTGGGCAGGGCTAACAGACTAGAAGACTCTAGGAACAGGCAGAACAAAGCAGAATGCCAGAGAAAAGCCAGAAGATGCAGAGGACAACTATGTTGCTCTGAGAAAATGTACCAAGCCGCATGGCTGAACAGGATAAGAGTCATGGGTTAGATTAAGGGTAAAGAATTAGCAAGTTATATGCCTGGGCCTTAGGTCGATCAGCCTAAAACTACTGTAAGCATCTGTGTGTCTCTGAGGGTCTGTGGGTCTGCAGGCCTAAATCTTGAGGCTAGGCCCAAAATCTGGGCCAGAAACCTCTTACTACAACCAATTATTTATCCATTAATTTTATAATTTTTTATATGGGTAAAGGTCATTGAAAGAAAATATTTAACAACATAAGAACAATATGACACCACCACAGTCTAGTAGGTCTGCAACAATAAGAGCTGAATATAGAAGTAGCAAAAAACAAGGACCTTAAAATAACTTTACAAATTAATAGAAGCCTTTAAGTGGAAAAAATACTTTTTAGATAAATAAGGAAAAGACAAAAATTAAAAGAAATAATAAATCCTTCAAGGAAAATGTAGAAAAATCAATAGGGAGTGAATAAAACAGTTCAGCTGAAAATTGAAATAGAAATGATAAAAAAGGGACAAAAAACAAAGTAATGCTTGAAATGGAAAATCTGAGTAAATGAAGATGCAAGCATAATGGAAGAGAGAATATCAGGAGCAGAAGACATAATAAAGAAAATAAATTCATCAGTCAAAGAAAACATTAAACTCAAAAAAATCATAACAATAAACTTTTTGAAAATCTTGGAAACCAAGAAAAGACAAGACTTAAGAAGAATAGAAAGAGAGGAAGTAGAAAAATACCAGCTCAAAGGCACAGAAAATATATTCAACAAAATTATAAAAGAGAACTTTCTCAATATGGAAAGAAATGCCTATGAAGATACAAAAATGTGACAGAGCACCAAATAGACTGGAATCCCCCCAAAGTCTACTTGCCACATTATAATCAAATAACTAAATGTACAGATCAAAGAAAGAATATCACGAGCTACCAAAAAATAAGGCCAAGTTACCTATAAATTCAGACCCATCAAAATAACACTCAATTTCTCACTGGAGACTGTGAAGTCTTTCCTAAGTCCTGGACAATCTTTACTCAGACACTACAAAAGCACAAAAGCAATCATTTTATAACTGATAGGGTTATGCCAAGCAAAACTCTATCAGTCACCATAGAAGGAATAAACAACATATTTCATGACAAAACCAGATTTATACAATTCCTGTCTTCAAATCTAGCCCTACATAAAGTACTAAAAAATTTTCCAAACTACCAAAGTTAGGTACACCCAGAAAAACATGAGCAGTGAATAATCCCATAGAAGGAAATTCCAAAGAAGGGAAACCCATGCACACTATCACCGAAAATTAAAAGAAAGTAACAATAACGAGTCATTTGTATACCTTAATTTTAATGGACTCAATTCCCCTATAAAAATACACAGGCTAATAGAATGCATACAAAACAGGATCCATCCTTCTGCTGCATATAAGAAACATCTAAACTCTAAGGATAGAAACTAATTTAGAGTAAAAGTTTGGAGAAAGGCTTTCTAATCAAATGGACTTAAAAAGCAAGTGTGTGTATTCTAATATCACCATAATAAACTCTAAACAAAAGTCCATCAAAAGTGATCCAGAAGGCTATTACATATACACCTCAGGACAAATACATCAAGATGAAGTCTCAAATCTGAACTTTTATGCCCCAATGCAAGGCATCATCATGAGGAAAAGAAAGATTACTAAAGCTAGAACAACATACCCAACCCCATACACGAATAGTGGGAGACCTCAGCAATCCACTCTCACCAATGGGCTGGTCTGAAAAACAGATACTTAACAGGGAAATTAGAAATCTAAGAGATGTTATGGCTCAAATGGACATAATAAGTATATATAGAACTTTCTACCCAAACACAAAATGATATATTTTCTTCTTCACACACTATGGAACCTTCTCAAAAATTAACCATATACTCTGTCATAAATAAAGTAATAATAGATACAAAATAGAATAATTACTTATATCCTATCATACCACCATAGACCATTTTTAGAGTTCATCCATAAGAGAAACTACAAAAACCTTTAAAACCTCATGGAAACTAAACAACTCACAACAGAAACACCTCTCGGTCAAGGAAGAAACAAAGAAGTTCACACTTCCCAGAGTTCAATAAAAATAAATTCCATCATATCAAAGCAGTACTAATATCTAAGTTCATAGTATTAAGTTCCTATATAAAGAATAAAGCAACTTAACAGCACATCTTGAAACTTTAGAACTAAAAAGAGCAAACTAACCCAGAACGAGAAGAAAGAAGGAAATATCCAAAATCAGTGCTGAAATCAACAAAATTGAAACAAAGAGTACAATCCAAAGAATCAGTGAAACAAAAAAGATTTGGTTCTTTGAGGAAATCAGCAAGATAGACGTACACTTATCCAAACAGAACAAAATACAAAAAGAGAATGTCAAATAAGAAAATCAGAAATATAAAGGAGGACATAACAATACAGAACTTCCCCTATAATCAAAGGAATGATCACCCTAAGTGTCATTATAGAACCTTCATCCAGGCATGCATAGAGGCAGAAGCAGAGAGACATAGCTCAGCACAAGGTCTAGCTCCTGGTCCAGTTGAAGAGAGCGAAAGGAGAGTGTATATGAGCAATTGGATTAAAATCATGAGGAGACCCACAGAGACAGCTGGCTAGAGCTATTGGGTGCTCACTGAATCAGAAATATCTAGTAGAGCACCTTCAGGGAAAGGTGTAGATGCCTCCAAATGTAGATGCCTGTCACAGGGCATTGACAATTTGTGGAGCCTTTTGTTATTTGAAAAAGATTTTTCTCCATGTATACCCCTGTTCACTATCTCTTCCTTCCTCCCAATGCTTCCCAGTTCTCCTTCAGCCTCCCCAAATTCCATGCCCCCTATCCATTTACTAATGAGGGCAAAGAGTCCCAAGGTGGGTCAATTCAGTCTGGTGTATCCATTTGAGGTAGCTAAATTATGTCATCCCAATATTAGGGCTTGGTTTGGTGTTCTTATGTAGGGAAATGGGCTCCATTAATGCACAGGAATATAGGATGATCCTACTCTGCTCTATGAGACTCCGTACTCTCCATGGCATTTGACAGTCTTCTACCTTTGGAGGGTTTAGTCCCTTTTCCAGAAGATTCTCAGGTGGCTGTTTTTCATTCAGTGAGCTACCAATAGCTACACCCATCTATCACTGTTTCTCCTCATGATTCTAATCTCGTTGAACATATTCTCTCTCTCTCTCTCTCCCTCTCTCTCTCTCTCTCTCTCTCTCTCTCTCTCTCTCTCTCTCTCTCTCTCTCTCTCCTGGGAGTTCAAACTGGTACTTAGCTATGGATCTCTGCTTCTACCTTTACTCACTGCTGGATGAAGGTTCTATAATGACATTTAGGGTGGTCATTCATTTGATTATATGGTAAGTCCTGTTTAGGCAACCCTTCCATTATAGGTTGGAGTTCTTGCCAGGGACATCCTGTGGGTTCTTGAAGGTTTCCTTAGCACCTGGCCCTTTCTAACCCCGCATTGGCTCTCACTATCAAGATATCCATCTCCTTTTCTTACTCTTTTTTCTCCTCTCACTTAACCATCCACTTTTCTCATGATTTGTTCCCACCTCTCCTTTGTTGCTACCCGTGATTATCCCAATTTACTCAGAAGATCTCTGTTTTCGCCCCTCAGGAAAATTCCTAGATGTTTCTCTTAAGTTCTTTCTGATCACAAGCTGTTCATGTGTTGTGGTTTGCAGCCAGAATATTCTTGGCTTTTGTGAGAACATCCCATATCTATCTTTATTTGCCTGTGTTACATCATTCAGTATGATACTCTCCAAATCTGTTCATTTGCCTCCAAATTTTAGGATGTCATTTTTTTTTTTTTACTTCTGAGTAGTACTCCATTGTGTGAATATACTATTTTCCAGTTGTGGTGCATCTAGGTTGTTTCCAGTTTTTGAGTATTATGAATAATGCTTCTATGAAGAAAGTTGAGCTAATGCTTGGGGTAAGAATGTGCAATTTTTAAGGGAGAAAATATGTCATTGATGGACATAAGAGGGCCCGTGTGTTTATGAGCAGAGAAATGGAAAAATGAACCTTAGAGTAGAATGCCTTTTAGCAGAGTTTTGGTTCTGAAAGTCCAATTGTGTAGTCTCTTATTATGAGCCCATGTGATGTTAAAAACAGCAGTGATGGGCACTCCTTTGTAGACCAGGGAACTTCCTGTCCCATTTAACATTAAGTGTCAAACAGATACAAATAAAGTCACCACTGTTTGAACAGCAATGTTGTTTTCTACATCCATTGATTGGAAAATTATTTAGTTTTTAGTTAAGTTTGGTACACATGTACAGTGAAATTATTTTGATGTAGGAAAGTAGAAATTCTGCAGGCAAATGAGTAGAACTAGAAAATATAATGACTAAGGTAACTGAGACTCAGAAAGGCAGCCATATATTTTTTCACACTTGTAATTGCTATAAACAGGGAAGCCAAATAAAATAGAAAATTTAAAAGAGACAATGGGAGTAGGAGAAGCTAAATGCAGATTCCATGAATGGGGAATGGAAAAAAGAGAAATTTTTTAACCGGTGAATGCGAATGAATGCAATTTAGAGGAATGAGAGAAGAGGGAAAAATAACTTTAAGAATGCTTGAAAACTTACAAGGACTTATTATATTATGTTTACCTAAACTTATATATATACAATCACATGCTCTCTCTCTCACACACACACACACACACACACACACACACACACACACACACACACACACACACAAATCAACTATTAGAAAACCAGAAGTGAGAAACCTTTCAAATTCTTGGTTAGGTTAACAAACAGGCTCCTCAAACAGTGACGATTATTGCTATTTCTCTTGCCCTTGGTTGCCTCTTAGAATTTGAGACAGGTTCTTATTATTGAAGATACACTGCACTAATAAAACACAAGACTTGAGGAATATAACTGCATTCAACCCAGATGTTTTCTACCTGAAAAATAAAACTTAGAGCAGTTGAAGTTTCTATGAAAGCACAAAACATTTAGTAGTTCTACTCAGTTGTGATGTCTGAAAGCCCTAGCAATAACTGTCGTGTGAAAATGTTCCTAAATTCGGAAGATTGGAATTCATATCTTAGAGGTAACTGACAGTTGCCTAATTAGATTTAAAATCTGTTTGATAAGAGGAAATAATTTTGGTATTGGAATCCTATGCAACTACAATTGGTAATAAAAGTCATGGATGCTAGAGAAGATCATGCTATGACCATTTTACTAAACTAGTATAATTTCTAGGTAAATTTAAGTACACATTCTCATACCAACAGCTAACTGTACCTCTCATTGTTTCCAATAAAGCATCTACTCACACATATGAAGACTAGCAAAAAATTCCAAAATTTCTCCAAATTTATAGAACAACAGGCATCATAGGATGCCCAACATCAATAATTCTCTTTTATAATAATATATGTTTTTTGGAGATCAGAGTTAACCTTAAATGCTGAAGTGGAAAGATTGTAACAGTCAAAGGACCAGAATGTCTACTGTGGGATTGCATCATCTACATAAAACAAGAAAGCTATACCCATGGACTCTTAACTCTATGCCTGTCTAAACAAACTCTATGCCTGTCTAAATAATTACATTAACTTAGTTGCTATGATGGATAAAGAAATTTTCCACTGCCCCATCCATAGCTACAGTAATTAAGAAATGATGAGAAAGAAAAAATTTGTATTCTACATGAACGAGGCCCTATATATTATCCATTCCAAAATGGTCAGCCATAAAACACATATATACAGGATCAACACCACATGTGCCTAGAAAATGTATTCATGTATATGTTTATTTATATAAATAAATGTGTAATAATAGTTGCATAAGAGGAACAAATTTATAGAGAGTAAAAGGCATGGGAGGATGTAGTGAATGAGACCGAGAAACAAAAATGGAGTAAATACAATAAACATGTAAATTCTAAAAAAAACTCATAAAGCTTATAAGTGGAACAAAAAGAAGAGATAGCTAAGCATTTGTCATAAAATGTCTTGTTTTCCTTGTTTGTGGTAATTGGAAACTTTGCTGGGTATAGAAATCTTGGTTGGCACCTGTGGTCTCTTAATTTCTACAGAATATCTGTCTAGGGCCTTCTGTCTTTTAGTGATTTCCATGGAGAAGTTGGGTGTAATTCTGATATGTCTGATTTTGTATGTTAGTTAGTCCTTTTGCCTTTGCTGCTTTTATTATTCTTTTTGAAATTGCCTATGTTGATATTTTTATTATTGTTTAGCAAGGGGACTCTTTTTGGTCTAGTGTTTTTTGCTGTTCTGTAAGGTTATTTTATCTTCATAAACATTTCTTTCTATTGGTTGGGAAAGTTTTTTTCTAAGATCTTGTTGAATATGTTTTCTGTGCTGTATAGCAAGAATTAGTCACCTTTTAATTTTATTATTCTTAGATTTGTTATTTTCATAGTGTTCTAAGTTTCCTGGATATTTTGGGTTAAAAATTTGCTGAATTTAATATTTTCTTTAACCAATTGTTATATTTCTTCTATCATATTCTCAACACCTGAGATCTTTTCTTCCATCTCTTGTATTCTGAGAACATGAGGGTTCAAGAAGGTTGAGTTGGGAGAGGGACAGAAAGGTGAGCCATAAGAGATACCCTTACAGATTGAGCCATCATGGTTTTAGAAAACCTGGTGCTAGAGAAATCCACATGCACTCACAGGAGTTCCCAGTTAAGTTTCTTAGCAACGCTGAGGAGAATACCCAGACTAGTTTTCCTCTATAGTCAGATTGACGACTACTCTTATTGCCATAAAACCCGTTATCTACTGACTGATGGAAACATGCAGACAGTTACAGCCAATCACTTGGGCAAACTCCAGGCATTCAGTTGAAGAGAAGAAGGAGCTATTAGAGCAGCAAGGGAGAATCAAGAGCACGATAGAGTAAATCATAGGGACAGCTGACCCAAACTAATGGGAGCTCATGGACGTTGAACTGATAGCCTAAAAGCCGGCCTTGGACCAAACTTAACTCTCTAAATGAGGGTGAAAGTTGCGTTGGTCAAGCCGTTAATGGGCTCCCTGGCTATGGGAGCAGGAATTATTCTAGTTACTTAAACTGGCTTTTTAGGACCCACTCGGTATGGTGGGAGGTCTTGCTCAGCCTCGATACAGTGAGGAATGGATGGATGCTGCCTCAACTTGGTTTGTCAGCCTGCATTGAGTACCAAAGTATTACCCATTTTGAGGACTGTATGGGAATGGGGTGAGGGAAATATGGTAGGGAAGAGGGACAGAAAGGGGGAGAAGAACAGGGAAGGGGGAACAGTGGAGAGGATGTAAAAGAAATATTAACAATTTAAAAACAATAAAACGTTAAAAAAGGAATCGCTGGAGAGTATGAGAACAAGAAATGCCTGCCATTAGAGATTCATTGTGAGAATTCAAGAAGCCTCTACCTAGTACTCTACATTTGTGGGCAACATCACTGAATGTCTTCTTCCAATCCTGAGTGCATAAAAAGGATGTGTTCTACAACACTGTAAGGCAGAGGAAATTTTCACACTATGTGTTTAGTTCAGTTTCGTGTATGTGACAAGGAGCATGGATGGCCTAGGTGTTGTAAACTGAGAACAGTCATGTCTCAGCCCAGACAGCTCTTTAACATTCTGTTATAGATTGGGCTGCAGGCGATGTAGTCTGATTAAAGCAGTGGAAACACGGCCTAAAACTGCAGATGTTTCAACTAACACAAATCTCAGTGGTTGGATTAAGACTTCTAAAACGGAAGCTTGTGAGAATTCTAGGGGTTTATTTTTGCAGGATACAGGGAGAGAAAAGGGACTGACAAGTTTTCAGCAGCAGGAAGCCCCTGGAAAATTGAAAACCATAAGGCAAGGGAAAACCTGATTGTTTTCTATTCAAAATTTATCATTACTGGCAATTATGTTCTGAAGACTGATGTTTCCAATAATGACACTATTTCACTCTAAATAAAAATAAGATCAGGGTGTGTAAGATTCAACTTAGTGGAAGGGGAGAAACAATTTTTTTTTATGCCTTATATCTCTTTACATGTAAAAGTAATATTTTCATACCCATATACTGAAGTACGCTTCAACTTTCCATGTATATAAAAATGCATAAATAACTATAAACTAAGCATCAAACTATGATATTATTATATTATTTACCAACATGAGATGGTTCCAAATGTCAGTGTCTTTCTGTAATCATTTATTCATTCATCTTCAAGTGTGTTAGCTTTTTCTAGGCACTGGAGCATCTTAAAACTGCAGAAATGTTCTTTCTGGTCAACACTTTTGTTACAATGGGCTGGAATGCAAACGCATATATAGAAGCTGAATAATTCATGAGTTGACAAGATCTTTAAAAGAAAAAAGATAATGAGAAAGGGGGTTTGTGAATTGATGCCATGTTTAATACCACTTGTTGCTCTTCCAGAGGACCTGAGTTTGGTTCTCAGCATCCATGTAAAGAGGAATTACATTATCACCTAAGTCCAACTACAGGGGATTTCATATACAATCCCTGGGCACCCAATAATAAACTGGGCACCTGCTTGTGCATCTCAGCATAGATCACAAAATGAGCTGATCCTCAGATTATTTTCTAATCAGTTTATAAGACTTCACAAGACACTCAGGGTCTCCAAAGAGATGCTCAAAATACATAGGTCTTTTCTATTCTTCCTAATGACTACACATAATTAGGGATTAAATATATTGACTTCTCTCCTGCCAGCACGTAGTAACAGATGTTGCTGATCCATACAGCTGTCTTGTCCAAGTTATAGGGCTTTGTTCTTATTTGAAGCTGCCTTATCACCATGGCAACTATACATGCTATTGTTAAGAAGTTGAGACACAGAAGATACAATGTGTTCCTCTTTCTCACATAGGCTATGAGTGACAGACAACTTGTCTTTATACATCCAGGTATACACTGCTTTCACCATAGGGAATTTCAAAGGTCTCTGTAGATGGACAGGAGCTCTTTTTAAGAGATCTATCTCCAATTTTGTCATCAGACATTTGAGAGGACATCTATTTCAGAAAGTGAATAAAAATGGACAGTTAAATTTGACACTAGAACTAAACTACTTACATCTGGAGAAATTAAAAAAAAATTTCAGGACTTTGCAACCCAGCTGCTGGAAAGGAAACCATGTGTTTTCTGGAATGCTACTGCCACTACTCTAGAGAGGCAAAAGACAAGGCTTTGCTTTATCCCTTTGAATAGATCCTTCATTGAAAATGTTGGCTTTTGGCGTTTGTGGGTCCTTTGACAGGCAGTAGGAGAAGTATTTATCCCTAGTGCATTAACTGGTTTACACTGTATACAGTCTCATTGCAATGTCAAAACTTCGCCCAATGAAAGAAAGCAAGGTTTTTGTACATAACACAGTTAAGAGACTTAATACCACATCATTTATTACTTTTCAAAGAATTTAATTCAAGCAGTTTTGTGCCATGATTTTTCTATTATGCTAGCTTTCATGCATATTTGAGGAAATTAATAGCTTGCTTTCTTTTCAGTCAAAAGCACCACCATAATATCTAAGTTCAATTTTTCTTCCTTGAACTTAGATTATTCACAAATTCATTGGCTAGATGATCAAGAATTCATTCTTTACATCAGTTTCTTTTAAAAGGCTGCCATTTTCTAAATTTTCTATATGTGTTATTGCATGTATAGATTGTTGTATGTGTGCACATGCATGAGGGTGGGTGCACATGTTCATACATTAGTTCTGGTGTGGAGGCTACATGATATCTATCATATGTCTCTCAATTTTTCTTCACATTATTTTTTGACAGAAGTTTTTTTCACAGTGAGCCTGATGCAAACCATGACTGCTAGCTTTGTTGGTCATCAGGGTCCCAGGTTTCGAAAAGTGGCTATGTTAACTTAAAATCCACCCAGGAAAGAAATAATCTTCACTTATCTGTAAATAAGAAATACTACAGAAAATTCACCAATATTTCCATAAAGGAGCCCTCAGATTTCATAGAGTTGAACAGTAAAAATGAATGAATAAATAAACATGAAATGATAATAATGATGATGATAATAACTGCAGAAAAGGCATGGGATGGAGAGTGAAAGGCATGGGAAGAGGTAGAAGAAAAGACAGCAATGACTATGTTGTGAACAATCACAAAATTCTAAAAATACTTTTAAGAGCTTTTTAAAAGAGTGAAAATATCAGAGATACGTAGAGAGAAAAATAAAGAGTTGCCTTAAGACTGATCGTAAAGGGAAGCCAACAAGTCTCTTCTAACAGGATTCTCCACTTTTGCACAACATCATTGAGCAGTCTCTTCCAGATTTCTTGCCAAAAAGATTTGTTTTTTTATGCATTATGGGGCAAAGGGAAGTTTTACTCCATGTGTTTACTTCAGTGTAGTGTATGTGACAAAAATCATGGAGAATCTGGGTGTTGTAAATTGAGAGTAGCTGGGACACAGCACAGAGAGGTCCTATACTCTTTGTCCTAGAGTTAGCTTCAGGAGATCCAGGCTGACTAAGCTGTGAGATGTAGGGGTATTGTGTTGTTTCATGGTAAATAATTGTCCCACCCACTGGTTTAATAAAAAGCACTGATTTGGCCAAAGGCAGGTGGGAAGTGTGGGTGGGGTTACCAGACTAAGAAAAACTCTGAGAACAGGAAGAACAGGCAGAACACCAGAGAGAAGCTGGAAGAAGCAGAGGACAACTGCTGCTCTAAGAAAAGGTACCAAGCCACATGGCTGAACAGGAAGAATCATGGGTTAGATGAAGGGTAGAGAGCTAGCAAGTTATATGCCTGGGCCTGAGGCTGATCAGCCAAAAACTATTGAAAGCATCTGTGTGTCTCTGTGGGTCTGCGGGACCGTGGGTTCTAAATCTGGAGGCTAGGCCCAAAAGTCCGGGCCAGAAACCTCATACTACAAATGGCAGCCCAACGTGGGTCAAATATACCCGCATAAAGCCACAGAAAGCTTAAAAAATTGTCTAGAGCCCAAAGCAGCTTCTGAGTTGTGTGTCTCATGTGAGCTGTATTACAAAGACACCCAGGTGAAGCACGTGGGCTTGAGCTACAATGGCGGGCTTTTGGAGTGCAGCTTAAGGTTTAAACTGGCTGGTTCCTGAAGTCTCACAGGACCCTCAATATAAGGAAAAGGTTATAAATTAATTTATTTAAGGTTTATGTTCATAAGGAGAAAAAAAGAACAGAATCAAAGATGGCTTCTTAGTGTCTATGTTTTCTTGGATCAGTTCTGTTTGCCAGAGGCAAAGTGAGGCTTGGCTTTTTGAAGAGAAGCTTCCTGATTCAGCCTTAAAGGCAAAATACTTGTGAGTCTTTTAAAAGGCCCTGCTGCCTAATACTTAAATAGAGTTAATGAGCAGCAGATGGCAGTTTGACTTGGTAATTATATAGACCCTAAAATTCCCAGAGTACCTGGGCTAAAAAGATAAATTCTATGAAATTAGACTAGGAGCTGGATGGAGTCATCCATCCATCCTAATGACTTAATAAAAGCTGCTAAAAGACAGTTGATTATAAATGCTGTTAGAATAATTCAACCTATATATTTTGTAAATGAGTTGACTTTAAAATTGAAATGCAAAGACACGCTACTTTGGAGAAGAGGTTTTCCTTTTATTTTCACAGAAAATGAGAAGCTGTGGATTTATTTCTGGATAAAGAACATAAAGTTTGATAGAGGAAGACCCCCTGAAAAATCTCCAATGGAAATGGATGAACCAGATGACTCAGCATTTTAGAGCACCTCTGTTGAAGT
This sequence comes from Phyllotis vaccarum, assembly GCA_033318265.1. Classification (NCBI taxonomy): domain Eukaryota; kingdom Metazoa; phylum Chordata; class Mammalia; order Rodentia; family Cricetidae; genus Phyllotis; species Phyllotis vaccarum. Next base: position 14,443,537 of record JARWLC010000018.1, read on the forward strand.
TTCCTGAGCTCTGTATCCAGAACAATTTCAAGGAGACTGGCTGAGATGACCCAGCCTTAGGGGATACTCCACTAAAGACTTGTCCATAATCCTACATTTTTCTTTGGATTCCCTTGAGATTGCCAGTGCCCCATTCAGCAGGAAGTAGCCTAGAGAACGACACCCACATTCCCAAAACATGGATCATGGTTTACAGTGTTGTTTATAAGTTGTTATAGATAAGGGGAGAAAGAATATTAGATTTGGAGTTCTTTTTGTTTTAAAAGGAGAAAAGGGGATACGTAGGGGTATTGTGTTGTTTCATGGTAAATAATTGTCCCACCCACTGGTTTAATAAAAAGCGCCGATTGTTTTCTACTCAAATTTTATTCTCATTGTCCATTATTTTCTGTAAAATAATGTTTGTAACTATGAAAGGTTGCACATCTAAATGGAAATCAGAAAAGGATGGCCTAGCATGATGTTTCATTGGATAAATACAGTTGCTGTTGAAGCTGCCATGCTGACTTCAATTTGCAGATTTGACTTCATGGAATTAGAGAGAAAGGTTTTTTTTTTATATGTAACCTTAATGTATGTACAGTAGCATTTTCTATCCATGCATTGATACATACAGAAGTAAACATATATTCTCTCTTCTACACATATTTAAAATGCAAAAGTGATTATGAATTAAACATCAAACTGTGACTTTAGGACATTTTATCACTGAACATGAGATTTCTTGAAAACAGTGCTTTGCATCATTCATTCATTCATTTATTCATTCATCAACAGGCATCTGAACCTTTTTAAAGCATTGAAACATCCTGAAACAACAAGGGCATTCTCTTCTTCCAGATTCTTGCTGAAATTGACCAGAAGGGATACAGTCATGTAGAAGGTGAATTCAGTATTTGACAGGAAGCACAAAAGAGAAAAGGAAATGAATATGAAAGGGATGGACATATGGCTTAATGTTTAACAGTACATGTTACTCTTCTAGAAGACATGACTTTACTTCTCAGTACCCATGTTGGCTTCATAAGGTTACCAAACTCTAGCTCTAGGGCACTGCACACAGTTCCTAGGCACCCACAAGTCAACTGGAATCTTTTTCTTAGTTGAAGCATGGTGAACTTAGCTACTCTAGTACTTATGCACTTATCCAACTGTTCTGATGGGATTAAGAAACTCTACAGGAAGTCAGGGAGCTCAAGGGAAGGGACAGAGACAATAGTTACTCCTGATGACTCAATGTATACAGAGATCACGTCTAACTAATTCTTCATGGAGGCATACAGGAACAGATGGTGTTGACTAGGACATCTGTCCTATTCCAGTGTCAGGCAGGTCCTTGTTCATATTTGAGGCTATATATCACCAAGACAGCATTCACTAACAATGGGTGGTGTTTCAGGAAACAAGACACAGAAAACAAAATGTCATCATCTGTCACACAGACCATGGAGAATAGATAACCTATCTGCGTATAGTCACGTATTCAGTGTCTTCACCCTGCAGGCCTTCTCAAGTGTATAAGGAGGAGGAGCTCTAATCAGCAGCTTGAAGAGATTGCTAAGTAAAAGCAAATGGAGAGTTAGACTTGACTCTAGAACTAAGCTACCAACCTCTGGAGAGTTTCTGCCTTATTTCTGGAATTCAGAGCCCACATACTGGAGAACAAATTATGTGTTTTCTGTAATGCTGCCATCACATTTCTAGAAAGGCAAGGAACAGGGTTTAGCTTTGAACCTTGCAAAACATCTTAAATCTAACTCAGGGCTTTCTCTGCTCAGGAAGTCACTGATTTCAAACAACTTTATCTTTTGTCTATTATCTTACCTCATTTTACTCTTTAGAGAAACAATAGTTTTGGGGGTTGGCCCTAGATCTTGGGTAATAGTAAGAATGGTCTCACATGGAAAAATTTAGAGACCTAAACTTCTAATCCAATCTGCCAAACACACCTGTCCTATTTTGTATTCCAACAAGTTCTTGCTCACTACCTTCTACCAGTCATATTTGACACTGAAAGTATTTACTTGTCAGTTATAAAGAGATAGCTCAGTGGTTAAGAACTCTGTTTGTTCTTTCAGAGGACCTAAGTTCTGTTTTCAGCATATCCATGACATATAAAAACCAATCTCTAATTTTATTTCCAGGATATCCATTGCCATCTTCTGGCTTTTGTGGGTCTACTTGCATTTCACATATACACACTTTGTAAAAATAGTGATAAACCCCCAAAGAAAGAAAGCAAGGAAGAAAGAACAGGAGGAAGGAAATAAAACAGCAATATTAGTTTTAGGAAATACCTTGCCATGGTCCTCAACAGTGCAAAACAGCATTCACAGACCGAGACAATGTTTTACTGTTTCAAGTTTACCTTTAACCCATAATTTTTCTTTCCTAGATCACTCTGTGAATTATCCTTTGTATTTGGAGATCCACGCCTCATCTCACTCTCCATCAAGCACCTGGAGAAATTTGCCCATGTTTTGATCTAGTCTGCTCATTTAACTGAATGAGATACCTGCACGCAAAAGTCTTGATGATAGTTCTTAGGTACTTCTCAGGGAAGCTATATAGAAAGCTCTATTCTGTTCTACCCGTAGGAGATCCTTAAACATCATTGCCTGGATGGCATTTTCCCAGGCTCAGCCAAGATGATCAGTAAAGCAGGAGGTACATAGATGCAAAGCAGGGATGGCTAGTGAGGTCCAAAGAGACAATGGGCATCTGACTTTAGATCTTATGCCTGCACCATCAAGCTCACCAGCTGAGTTCACACATGAAACAAACTGATTCTCCAACACAACACAGAAGACCCAACATCACTGAGTACTAACGTCCATAATCATCTGACTATGAGTCACCTTCTGCCTGCTTCTCTGAGGGCAAGGACTGAGAGTGAATTTAGGAAAATTACACTGGATAAAACAGGCCCAGTTCAGAAGAAATACTCAGAGATCTGAATTATGCTCATGTTTCTTTACCTCAAATATTTACAGAGTCTGATTTGTGATTGGACAGGATGTTCATGTAAAGTCCCCTACATCAGTGTTTTTTTCTCCTTTTTTTGATATCAGATAGGATTTCTCTATGTAGCCCTAGCTGGCCAGGAGTTTGCTCTGTAGACTAGGCTGCCCTGGGTCTAAGAAATCTACCTTCCTCTGCCTGCTGAGTTCTGGGATTAAAGGCACTTGCCATCATATCCAGCTTTGTCCTGTCCTTTTTACTCTCAAGAGAAATGCCCTAGGACTTTCATCTGAAATTTGCTGAGCAAAATGTTCCTTCTGAGAATGCCCTTAATCTGGATTCACACTACTTCCAACTCTAGTCCAGGGCTTCCCAGGACAAATATGGAACTCAGAATAGAAATATCCCACAGTAGAAAGAATTAAGAGTCCTGCTGTGCAGCGATCAGAATGACAGGCTCTGTCGTCCTGTGCTGAACCTATCAAGATCACATCGGGTTTCTTGACGATGCTTCCTGTAGCCCTAGTCATGAGATTGCAGTTTCCCTAGTGACCTCCAGCGATGGATAACAGGGCACATGCTCAATGTTTTAAAATTATTTCCCTGAGCCGTGACCTAGCTGACTGCTTCTAATCTCTGTCCCTGCCAACCTTGAGTTGCTTTCCTAAAGCATGCTCTGACCCACTGCATCTCTCCTTTCTCTGAGAGCATCTTTCTGTGTGAGGACCATGAAAGTTTTCTTCCTGCAGACATCTCCTGTAGGGGAGAAAAGAGTCCCACCAGGGAATAATCTAGGAAAGAGCAAAAGTGACTGAGAAGAACCAAGAGGACAAGTTCACAGCTAACACATAACGCTAGCACGCTGCCTTGACACCCTCAATAGGAAAAAGTAGCTCACAGTGCTTTCAAGGAAACACGGGACACTCCATCTGCAACACAGCACATGAAACTCCTCGTGCAACTGCTCCCGGGTCTCTTTATTGGATCATTACTTTGGTGAAATTAGTGATAAAGAATTGTCATTCATTTTTTATCCTCACTCAGTTGGTTTCTTTCCAGTCATCAGAGACGTTTCTGTCAAATTCCTGCAGGGATTAAGTAAATGTCCACTTTACAGCATTGAAAACACAGGAAAGACTCGGTGTTTGGTTGCTCAGTTGGGTCTTTGTGTCACAATGACAGGCATGATGGAGACACCGTCTTTGGTGTCACAACAGGACACAACAGGTGTCAGTCCTGTGATGAGCCATTGTTTTCTCCGAGGGCATGGGGATGCTTATTACCATTATTGCTCAATGTATTTCTTGCAAGAGAAATATAAAGGGAAGTTGAGAGGGATGCAGGGCAACACTTTGAGTAGATGGGATTTAGCAGTGCCTTGGACACAGACTCCACAACAAACTGCCCATTGGGTCAGGGAGGTGCTTCTGTCTGAGAAAAATTCCAGCCCAGAAGGAGTAAAAACAGCAGAGCCTGAATTCTATGTTGCAGCCAAGACTCTTTTCCTCAGTGGGAGGACAGCAAGTGAGATTAATGGAAGAGTCCTCTGTGCTTCTCTGTAAGGGGTGTACCCCATGGAAAGCTCTTCTGATCACAGGTAAGTGTATTCTCTCTGACTTGTGGTGGGGAGAAGTCTGAAGTCTGCTAAAAAGGACAAGATCTTGAGAGGAAACTCAAGTTTTCTCTTTGTACCTACATATGGTGCAGAAGGTAGAATATTCAGCACCCTGAATATCTCAGAGGACAGGGGGCAATAAGGAGAAGAGAAAAGCCCCCAGAACTCCATATTTACAGTGAATTAAATTGGATACAATATTCTAAAGACAGCTGGTCCCAACCGTGATGCAAGGGAGGGCTAGCAAAATGTCTCAGTGTGTGAAGATATGACAACCTTAAACTAACCCCTAGCTCCCACACCATAGATGGAAAGAAGAGACTCTTTCAGGCTCTATTTTGTCCTCCATATACATGCTGTGCCATGTACCCATACGTGTATACCCTGACACATGTGCTTCCAAACTGATTTGAGACATACTTCTTCATAGGTGCACAAGGGAAAATCTGTTTCACAAACACACACATATATTTACATAAGTAAATCTAATACCATTTATTTCACACTTTTGCCTTAAGCTCCTAACTTAGGATCTGTGAAGAGAAATCCATAGAAACACATTATTTATCCCTCCCTCCCTCTCCCCTTTCTTCGTTCTTTCCTTCCTTCTTTTTTTCTTTCTCCACTTCCTTGCCCCCTCAATCCTCCCTCTCTCTTTCCATTCCGTTCTTCATTTCTTCCTTCTTTTCTTTCTTAGAACACTTGTGCCTGAGTCTTTTCCAGGACCTAAATCTTCCAAAAATCTTTAGACATATCTTGACCTTAAAAAATTTCATGGTGTCCAGTGGCTGTGGCTCAACCTTGAATTCTAGAACTTGGGAGGCAGAGGCAGGTGATCTCAGCGAGTGCAACACCATATTTGTCACAAAGCAAGTTACAGAAGAGTAGAGGCTATACAAAAAAACCCCAGTCTCAAAAAAGTCCAAATACTAAAACCCAAAACACAACAAACAAACCATATCACTTATTTTAATGGATCTGATTTCAGTGTATTCAAAAGATGAAGTAATGTGTTGATGAGCATCACATTGGTATCAGAGAAATATACCAGAGCGTGAGGACTCTCCAGAGAGGAAGATAAGAATGGCAATGCTCCACATACAAATGCTCTGTGTGAGCAGGGATATAGGATCCTGAGGGGGAGGGAGAAGCAGGCAGAAACCTGAGCAGAGAATTTCTAAGAGAGCTAGTTAGTCACTTAGATACTCTGAGTCAATGGAAGTCATGTTGCGTATGTTTGCAAATGAGGAAGGGCACATTGTGGTGGGATTCAGGTATCAGCTGATAAGGTCCGAAGATGCTTATCCAGGGTCCTGGGCTCCTGAAGGGGGAGTGGCCAACCCCATTAAAAAGAACCCCATTCAGGGGTTCAACCCCTGGATAAGCGTCGTCAGACCTCAACAGCTGACACCTGAATCCCACCACAGCACATGCCTACTCACACATCGAAGCTGAGCTATGATCACACCTGTTTCATATAGGTTTTCTTCCCAATTCCCTTCTAGCTTTGTTTTTAACCTTCTGGAACCTGTCCACCACTGCTGCTATGACTGTCGAATCAGTCCCAGCCATAGCATCTGAAGGAGATAACGTCCTTTTCCTTGTCCAAGATCTGCCAAAGAATATTGTAGCATTAGCCTGGTTCATAGGGCAAACAAATGTGACAAAACAAATTGTAGCACATGGTCTGCGCAAAAATTTAACTAAGACTGGGTCTGCATACAGTGGTAGAGAGACAATATATGGCAATGGATCCCTGCTGTTTGAAAAGGTCAACCTGAAGGACAAAGGATTCTATACTCTACAAACCTATAATGGACGTGGGAAAATCATATCAACATCACATTTGTACCTCGATGTGCATGGTAAGTGATTTATTGTGAATTCTGAGGGAATGGGATTCATGTTACTGGACACATAAAGAAGAGTTGTCTGTGTCTACCTCCCCTATGCACTGTGTCTCATGATGTGGTCTGAGCATTTAGTGCAGGACACACATAGTGTAGAAGAATTGCAGTAGGTCAGAATCCTTCATTTGACTTTGCCTTGTACACAGGTGAATGTGTGGTGGGTAACTCAGCCAAGTTTATCAGTTGATATAGAGTTGGGGCATTCCTACCAGGAGTGTTTCCTTGAAAAAGATCCCAATGCAATCACCATTGTCCCTGGTTGAGGAAAACATGGGATCCTCAGAAAGATGTGAACACCAGGATACTCTGCCTCCAGAACTCTGTCCCAGAACCAACTCCAGGAGAAACCTGGACCTACACTGATTTTACAGACCTGGAAATTATGGTCACTGTATTCTCAGGCCTTCTGGCTGCTTAGTATGTCTGCTATATTGTGAAGATATTATGTTCTCTTCCATTTTATATGTTTCCTTGGGAAATACATGATATCCAAGTAGGGTCAACTTGATAAAGGTTCAAGGCATTTCAGAAATGATATGGAGCACATAGGCAGACCCATAACACTTCTTAGCAAACAAAGGAAGCGAGAGCATGGTCTTGAAAATCTCGCACAGGATAAGGAACTCACATTATTTGTTCAAGAATCAGGCCACTTCATCTCACTCACCCAAGATGTGAGATTCCTGACACATCCTGGGCATTTGATCTCAGTTAGAACCCAGTTGGCAGGTGACTCCTATAATCACGGATTTGTTTGACACACATATCACTTTGTGTCCTTGGGGCCTCAGAAACAGTTTTATCACCTTCTAGTCAGGCTTCCAGAGCACTGAAAACATAGCTGGGTGTCTTTGCCACCCACTTGTGCATATTTTTCCTTTTGATGCTGACAAACATAGACCAGGAAATAGAAAAGTGGAGTTTCATGGTTCACTGCTATTATCTCATGCCTCAGGGATGATATTTACCATTGATTCTTATTCTGTGTTTGAGAAGACAGAAATATGAAGAGAGGATGGGAAAGGAAAGTGGATCAGCACTGAAACTGTAGGGTCAGAGTCGTGTTTAAAAACAGACCCACACTCAGCCATCAAACTCAGAAAGGTATTCATTTCTGGGATGAGGCTCAGCTCAGATGGGAGAAGAACAGCCAAGCTTGTGCACTGTGATGGAGCAAGAGTACCTTAAAGGGATGACAGATCTGCCCACTGAGACAATGGATGCCCCCTCTGTACTCCTCTGTAAATGCTGCACCATATCTCATGTTTTCTATTCACACATGTGAAGAGCACCTGGTAGTGTGTGAGAGGAGAGGACTGACATACTGTCTGAAGTTCTCTGAATGGCACAAGGACATGAATGGAGTCTCTGTTTCCAGGGGAGTAGATACAGAGTGGGTAAAAGGGCTCAGAATTAGGATACACTCATTGAATATTATAGTAAGTGTAGGGGAAAGATTACTCTTATACCAAGTTAGTAAGTATGACTATAATATTCTGAGGACCAACTCTCTCAGATTTATGGCATAATAATAATAATAATAATAATAATAATAATAATAATAATAATAATAATAATAATAATAAAAGCTGATGTATATCATTGATATGGTCCAATAGATATAGGTATTTGTCTTATTGTCTGGCAAGCTGAGACTCCACCTTTTAAACAGTGTGTCTTGAACACACTCACACACACACATGCATACCCACGAATAGACCTTGTAATATATACATAGGTATAATATGTAAACAAATGTAAAAATTCAAAGCAAATTGAATGATTCAATACTTAGTTCCCAATCCCATGAATTTCTTAAATAAGTGTAAGGACATCCAGAGTTCTGGGACATCATTTATTCATTTAGTCTCCACATGTATCTGAGTTTTTACTAGGAATCATTTTAAAACAAATACAGGAAAACATATAGTTCTTATGATATTCCAGCTATTGCAAATTTAAAGAATGCTAGAAGGTGAATTAGGACATTTGGTCCAATCCTAAATGAATAGAACAACAGAAAAGTCACAGAGTGAAGATACAGGGTCCGTAAAGTAAGAAGTCGGGCAGACATTATCCCAATACCATTCTACTGCAAACCTGAGACAGAATACGATTTCAGTAAACCAGGGAAGTGCTGACAACAGAAGAGAGAGAGCCATATAGTGGAAATGACAAGTGTGGGGACACTGAGATCATGAAGGTAATGTGATGACCTTCACCAAGTAATGGAGAAATTCACATACAATTCTAATCTGGGGAATGGACACAACTAAGGATACAGGGCTTCATCTTAGCCAAATACCCAAGTCCTAATCTAAATGGATCTTTCTCTTCCTTTCTAGCTTTCCTTTGGAAGTGTGGGCATCTTACTTCCTCTGTCCAGCCCACTATTGAATCAGTGCCATCCAGTGTTGCTGAAGGGAGAAGTGTTCTTCTACTCATTCATAATATCCCGGAGAATGTCATATCTTTTTCCTGGTACAAAGGAAATAGTAACCCAGAGACCCTATTGGCTATCAAATATATACGAGACAGTAATCCAACCCTGTGGGGGCCTGCCTACAGTGGCCGGGAGATGGTGCACAGTGATGGATCCCTACTACTACGTGCTGTCACTGAGAAAGACCGTGGATTATACAAGCTAATAATTCAGACATTAAATATGGAAAGCATACAAACACAAGTGGAACTACAAGTGGAAAGTAAGTCATTGTGATTGTTCAGTTTGGGATGGGGCTTAAACATACAGGACTGTCATAGCTGACCTAGATTTCCTTCCCTCTGCATTATTTTCCAAGGTAGAGGTTTGAACACACTGATAGAGTCAAATGACCATAGATCAGTTTCCATCTTCTAACTTAATCTGTGCAAAGAAGGACCTTGATGGAAAGTAGCTCTGGCCAAATAATCTAGAGACAGCCAAGACCTTTGTGGTTCTGGACAAGGGATCCCTGAATACTCTCATCTTTTCAGGGCTTAACTAAAATGACTTAAGGGAGCATTTTTCTCATGCCCTTTTATTATATTCTCTCAAAGCTATTAGGGAAAATAATTTTAAGATATCCATGTCCAACTGGGTTATTATTAGTTCCAATTTGAGAGTCTCATAAATAAAATTCAGGAACTGATACAGAAACCAGGGAAACGTTCTTTCTATTGGACTTTCTTTTTGTGCTTGCTCAGCCATCTCCCTTATATAATTTAGGAGTGAGCTCCCTGTATTGTTTGGAATCCTTTTGTATCAATCCTCAATTTAAAGAAATTACTATAGTTTATCTCTCCTGTCACCTTGGTGGTGGCATTTTCAAATGAGACCTTGTCTTTCAAAATAACAGTACCATGTGGCCAGGTGACATAAAACCAGTCAACTTAATACCCAAGATTTTTAAAGAACAGTGCCTGCCTTTAGGGTCAGACTGCTCCCAGCACCCCCAGCCCTCCACCCCAGAACGAAGGGCTAGCTGATACATCAATGAGTGCTTCTATTAGGTAAAGTCAGAGCTTGCATTTCCTCAATGGAAACTAAAAAATAACCTAGAAAGTGAAAGTTTCAGTCCTACTGAGTTTAGTGGAGGCACCATCTCAAAACCCAGTGTTCATGAGTGTGTGCAGTGTCTGACTGAGGGCAGGGAGGGAGCAGCTATATAGACAACCAGGTGGACAGTTGTATGCAAAGAAAATGATGATGCCAGAGACATTGTTGGAAAAAGGAAGATCATATTTCTGCCTTTTATTAAGTGGGATAGATACATACCTGCAACTCTAGGCAGAATGAGAAATCTATATGTTCAGGATGGTGTTTATCATGTTTTCTTCAAGCACAATAATCCCCCGTGTAATGGATCTCTTCTCTCTTTCCTTCCAGATTCCCATTCTCCATTCCATAACTCTCTCACTTCCTCTCAACTCATGATCCAAGCAGTGCCTAAGCATCCCGCTGAAGGGCAAGAAGTACTTCTCAATGTTCATAACCTTCCAGAAGACGCACAAGAATTTTCCTGGTCCAAATCAAAAGATGGATCCATGGCAGTTAAATTTGTACAATTCCGAAGAGCCAAGAATTCCTTCTCCTGGGGGCCTGCACAGAGAATTAGAGGGAGGGTGTACAAAAATGGATCCCTGCTACTCCAGGATGTCATTGAGAGTGATGCAGGAATATACACACTGGAAGTTTTGAACAAAGATTCAAAAATTGAAAAAGCAAATGTGGAGTTTTATGTGAAGAGTAAGTGGCTCTCTCTGATCTCCAAATGTTGAGTGTGGCTTATCTTTCTTTATACAGTAGACCATCAGACTAGACTGTGCCTGCTCTTTCCCCCAATGCATTGTGTATGTCCACTGGTGTTAGAGTCCCTAATGCAGAAGATGCATTACTCAGACAATCTGTAGTTTAGAGCCCATTGCCTATCTTTACCTGCAGAGAAGAGAACCTATGCTTGGAAAACTCTGCTCCAAAGAGTCAGCTGCAGCCCAGCGACATGGAGCTTTCACAATGGGCATGTTCCTGGAACATTCTGTGGGAGTCAGGCAGTCCTTAGTGGATGAAACCATGAAATCCCGACAGAGACCATCAGGAAGTCCTGACTCCAAAACTTTGCCCCTGGGTAGTCTCAGGGATACAATAGGAAACATTTATAACTAGTTTTTTTTAAGGTTTCTCTTCAAGCTAGCAGAAAATAAGGTTTTAATATATGCCCAAATTATAGGACTAACTATTCTATAGGTTGTAGAACATCTGTGTACTGTTATGCCAGCTGCAGTTGAACAGATTTCCCATGAAACTTTTTGTCCTGTGGCTCAGGGAACAGGTGTTAAGGCCATTAGTCTATTATTATGGTGGGCTTATAAGACCTCTAAATAAGGCCAATGCACCAAGGGGTAAAACAGAGAAGCAGCTTCTCCAGATTTTCCTCAGGAGTCCAGCCTAGAAAATCCTCCTCTGCAGATAAATAGTAACATGCTTCTGATATGAGCAGCCCCCAAATCATTTTGCATAATTAAACTTAGCTCATGGACACTTTGAGGATTATGCACTGTGTGTTCTATTGCATAAAAACTAAGACACAGGAAATAGTGCATGAATCAGTGTAACACAGTCCACGGGTGTCAGATCAAAAGCACAAAATATATTTATAGAAATAGCTCTAAATTCTCCCCCTTGTCAGCTGATACAGTATGAACTAAAATGGGCCTGGATAAACTCTGGATTTCTGTCATTTGGTATCATTCTCTGTTTCTTTTCAGAGTATTTGACACAGCCTGTTGTACAAATCACTGATAACACAGAGACAGGAGGCACATCTGTGATCCTCACCTGTGTTACACCTGACACTGATGCCTTTATCCATTGGATCTTCAATAACCAGAAGCTACAGCTCTCAGAAAGGCTGACTCTGTCCCCAACAAAGTGTGGACTTCGAATAGATCTTGTCAGGAGTGACGATGTTGGAAAGTATCAGTGTGAGGTCTCAAATGGGTTCAGTTCAAAGACCAGTCTCCCAGTTTCCTGGCCATGATGATTACATTACCTCTCTTTTTATTCCACAATAGAATGCTGACATTGCTTTATGTTAGGAGTACAAATTGAGACAAGTTATGTGGTTCACATGGTTACTTAATACTCAGGTTCAGCCACCATGATGATTCAAATCTATAGTCCCGGGATACATAAGTGTTTAAGGCATGACCATAGTTTCAAGTGAGGTTGTTTTAAAGCAAAAAATAAAGATGTCAATATGGTAAAGAAAAATTCAAAGATCTACAGTGATACTATGTATATGCTCTAACAAATATAATCTTGTGTGATGATCAGCAGTAAGAGCCAGTCACTAGTTAGCAATAGATGCCAGGCACCGTTGGCAAACACCTTTTATTACAGCACTTGTGATCTCATGCTTTTTTCTAGTACTTGGGAGGCTCATGTGCCTTTCATCCCAGAAATAGGGAGGTTGAGACAGAAAATATGACTTGGCTGAGAAAGAACTATAAAGTGGGAGGAGAAAAGAGCACAGTCTTCTCCATCTCAGAATTCATGTAGACAGAAACTCCCCTGGGCTGATGAATTAGTGAGGTGGGAAGTGGATGTGGCTGGTTTCTTTCTCTTTCTGATCTTTCAGCATTTACCTCCATATCCATCTTTGGGTTCTTAGTAAAATCAATTAGCATTCATCTTATAAATGCATTAGGAGGTTAGGTTGTGCTTCAATTAAATAGCAATCTCTCAGAATTCATGCATGCTAATTTCAGGAGTCCTCAAACATTTGGAAGCTATAATAATGGTGCATTGTCTACACTGAGTAAAAAGTCTTATAAATGCTCAAACACATTTCTTGTTTAACTAATTTGTATTAGCCCAATGTTGCCCGTACACTATTTATACATGTAAATTGGGAAAGTGACAGTAGAAGGATCTGCCTATATTCCAATGTGGACATAGCTTGCTTCTAAATAGCTTTGATCCACAGTTTGATGCACATATATAAAACCCTTCATGTAAGGACAGATCATACTTTTTTCATCTGAGTGGGGCTTTCACAATGGGACCTTACACATGAGTGTTATTCTTAATAATATGTGTTTGTTTTTTTCTTTTCTCATAAATTACGTCTTGACCATAGTTTCCCCTTTACCTGCTTCTCCCTAAACTCCCTCTCTCTCCTAGCCAAGATTGATAAATTTTTAGTTTCTCTTCAAAAAATTAGCAGGTCACTCAGGAATATCTACAAAAATAGGTTCTGGAAAGTTGTATTAGCCTTGCCACAATCCCTCATATTAGAACTGGGGGAGGCAACCCAGTAAGAAGAAAAGGGTCTAAAAGGCAAGCAAAGGAGTCAGATATGTTTCCACTTCTACTGTCAGGAGCTTCACAAAAATACGCATCTGTATTACCATAATTAATATGCAGAGATCCTAGCTCAAACCCATACAAGGTCCTTGATTATCACTTTAGCCTTTTGATGCTCTATAAACCATGCTTAATTGATTTTGTGTTCCATGTTTTCTTGGAGTACTTGACCCCTTTGGTTTGTACAATCCAAGTGTTTGGCTCTGTGTATTTGCAACTGTTCCCATTAGTTGCATGATAATGCTCTCTGATGATCATTAGGCTAGAAAGTTATCAATGAGTATAACAGAATATTAATGTTATTAATGATCTTTTCATTGAAATGTTCTTCCAGTCATGTTTGGTTCTATCCTGAATTTGTGGATTGTACAGCCTCAGGTTTCTAGCCATTTAGAAAATGTCAGATCTTGGCTCCCTCTTATGGCAATGGATATAGGTTGGACTATTTCTCTTTAATTATTACCTGAATACCTATCTTAGAGAAAGTTTAATCTCATGTACCTTCCCTGGGAATCTGAAGAGACATTTTCAGGAATCAGAAGTCTCACACCATGCCATTTTCTCTTTTAAGTCTGTATAACACTGCTCTTAAAGCCAACATCATAATGAACATTTCTAACCCCGTCAAGGGGTTAAATAGTTTAAGGATGATAGTCTTAAATTATAAACCCGAGAGTGATAGTATGACCTATCCTTGGAAGATAAATAGTCAAATCTTTTCAGAAGGTAAAAGACTGAATTTTTCAGAGGGCATCGGGACACTCACATACTTGATATCACAACAGACACAAGACCCTAAGAGTGTAGAATCTGGAACTGAATGATTGCCAATATAAGGAATTCTTTTGACCTGAATATTATCTGTGTGCAATTTATGTTTCTTCAAAGAATAACTATGCAGATACATAAATATAGAGCCAGTACTCTTGATTACTCTTGGATTGGTAATATAGACCCACCACACAGGTACCTATGCTTGTCAGTGCATCTTAGCTCAGCCTAAATACATGTAATCATGTCCAGCACTGAGGGAAAATTAGTTGGAGGAATTTTTATTGCACAGAGAGGCCCATGGTAATGAAGACACAGAAAACAACTCTACACCCAGGCTTTTTTTCTTCTTACTTTCTTACTTCTTGAATCTTTTCTTTACCTTGTGTTTGATTTTTTTCTTGTAACTGATCCTGCCAGAACTGGCAGAGTAATCCCTGTCCTTATTAGACACTTGTTTTATTGAATTCAACATCAGAGTATCCAGAAGATTAATTCATGGCTTGACTAGAACAAAATAGGAAAGAGAAATATCATCAGAAAGTGAGAATCCTCTAGAAGATGAGGTAAGAGAGTCATTGCTTCTCACACCAAATATTCTTCATGTGAGGAGGAATACTTGGACACTGTGCATGGAGCCAGTAATATATCTGCACTAAGAATCCCATGTAGAGGAAAGGACATACAGGAAAGCTTTGAGAAAATTAAGGTCATATTGCTCACCTTCATAAGGAAGGGTAGGCACATCCCTATCTTTACTCCTGAGCTGAATAATAATCAAATCATCTTAATATTGATTTTTTTCTCTCTTCAATTCTATCTTCCCCTTTAACATGCTGGCATCTGCCCATGATTGCCCAAGTCACCATTGTGTCAATGGCACCCTAGAAGGTCACAGAAGAAACATCCTTTGACATGTTGACTATCTGCCTGAAAATCTTCTAGGCTTTGCCTGGTTCAAAGGGGCGAGGAACTTGAGACTCATAATTTCACTGTAGTGCTGATCTGTAGTACAAATGTGAGTGACCTGAACACAGGTATAATATACAGCAAAGAATCCTCACTGCTTCACAATGTCTCTCAGAAAGACAGGGGATTCTACCCTTTACAAACCTCATAATAGACATGAAGAAATTACATTAGCATCCATGTAACTCTACAAGTACAATAAGTGATCCTTTGTGTACTATGACTGATAGGTAGGGTTTATTTCACTAGACATACACATGAGCATAAGGTTTGGCCTGTGCACACCTCCATTCTGCACTGTGTCCTCATCTTGGGGTTTAATTATTTAGTAAATGACACATGGTAAGTTTCCACAATATAATGGAAATAGGTCAGAATCCTTCAACTTCCCGAAGGCAGGGAACAGTGGTTTCTAGTGGACAAAGTTTTGAGCAAGTTGCTACACATTCATGTCAGCTTTGGTTGGCATAAATCCCCTGGTCATATCTGGAGAGTCACCAGGATAGCATAGCTCAATGGGTGTCTAGGACACTAACAATACTTATTGGCAGTGACTATAGCTCTTTCTCTTTCCTCATGTATCACGCAGTTGGTTTTTATAGAGCCCTGCCAGACATATTTCCCAAATCTTATTTATCCATAATGCTGAGATTACAGGCTAGACAGTGCATATTGCTGAGTTTTTGCAACATACAGGAAGTGCGTAGACTCCCTCTTTGGGGCAGACAGATTAAGGACAAGACACAGCAGAGGGCATCCCTGGGTTAAACTGATGTTTTCTCAGGGCATAGGGATACTCATTAGCCTTGTTCAAATGTGGTCTAGAGGACTGAAAATTAAAGACAGAAGGGGAGAGGGCTAGTGGGTACCATTGAGAGTGGAGGGAGCACAGCAGTGTTTTTTTTTTTTTTAACATAGACCCACTCATGGGAAGAGGTCGTGGGAATCTGGGAGATTCTCCTGCCTTGGAAAAGTCTAATATCAGAATGAAGGAGGATGGTAGTGTGTGAGATGAGAGGAGAAACCTATATTTAGAGTCTTCTGTATGGCACAAGGACCTTAAAGAAGACTCAGAGTTTTTAAGGTATAAGGCAGAGCCATAAGGTTACGCTGTCAGCAAGAATCAGCAAGGGGAGGTAAGATAAGATTCTTCTTACCAAAATTTAGTCACCATTACTACAATATTCTAAAGACTGGTGTTCTCAGTTATAATTTTCCACTTTAAAAAAATTAAACTAGCATTGAACAGTGATGCGTCTCAGTGGATATTAGCATTTACCTCATTGTTGAGTGACTTGAGAATAAATAAACACAAGGTTTTCTCTGACCTTCACTTTGCTCACATTCACACACCCACAGTGAGACATACTCCTTCCCCCAAATTCTCACACAAATGTAATGTGTAAATAAGTACAAAAATAAAAACTAATGGAATAATTTAACTCTGTCTCCCAAAACATATGATATTCTTAAATGAATTTTCTAGGCATACAAGGTCCTGGACTATCATTCTTTCATTTATTCTTCACAGGTATTTGATATTTTTCTGGGCAATACTTATTTCAAACATATAAGACAAACCTCAGATTTCATGAAGGCCCAGTGCTAGTTGACTGATAGACAGACCAGTAAAGAAACTAGAAGGTAAAGCCATACATTGACTAGAACCATAGGAACAGAACAACAACAGTGACAGGTGCATATGTGAGGAGATCTGAGATACAACACCCCAATACCAATCTACTCTAAATGTGGGTAGGGATCATAGGTCAGGGAGGCAAAACCCTGTTAACAATTGAGAGAGTGCCATACCAAGAAAATAATGTACACAGAGATAGCGGTGGAATGGATGTCGTGGCTTCACCTCCACAAAGTAGGACAGGGAGAAAAATCAGCTACACATTAGACTCAGCAGTAGGAACATCTGCTAAAGACTCACGGCTGCATCTTCACTCAATTTAGAGATCCCAAGATTGATGGATTTCTTTCTTCCCTGGTGGCCTCTCTTTCAGCCTGCAAGCATGCTTCTACCTCTTCCAAGACCACTATAGAATGTATGCTGTCCAATGTTCTAGAAGGGACACTTTTCGTCAAGTCATTCACAATCTTTCAGAGAATCTTTTGAGCTCTTTTCTGGTACAAATAAGTGATTGCACTCTAGAACTGTGCTGTGAGGGTGCTCAACACATAGTAGCCACAGAGTCAAGTGTGTGGATCCTTCAGACAGTTGTAGAGAAATTGTGTAAAGCAATAGATATTTGTTGTTTCACAATGTCATCTGGAAAGATACTGAATTCTACACCCTATGGACTCTGAATACACATCTGAAAGCTGAAGTATCCCATATGCAACTGCAGGTAGACAGTAAATTATTATCTGTAATTGGTCAGTACTGGTTGATGCTTAGATGCATAGGAATGTTTGGCCTGTGCTTCCCTCCCATCTACATGATATTTCTACATTGGAGTTTGAAGATTTAGTGGAGGAAACACACAGGAAGACAAATGGCCAAAGGCCAGACTCCATTGTGGTTATATATTGTATATTTAATAAAATCAGCCGGGAATATCAGAGAACAGAATCACCCACAGTCAAGTCATGAAGCTCAGAGAGTGGTGACTCACACCTTTAATTCCATTACTTAGGATTCAGAGATCTTTATAGATTTCTGTATGTTCAAGGCCTAGCTACCAAGCAG
Source organism: Phyllotis vaccarum (assembly GCA_033318265.1). Taxonomy (NCBI): domain Eukaryota; kingdom Metazoa; phylum Chordata; class Mammalia; order Rodentia; family Cricetidae; genus Phyllotis; species Phyllotis vaccarum. Next base: position 14,461,308 of record JARWLC010000018.1, read on the forward strand.
CTCACACCTTTAATCCTAAATCTGGGATCATGATACAGAGTTCCCAGGAAGTAAAATAGCTGTTCATGGAAGATAAGGCAAGAGAAGGCATAGATTGATTCATTCTGTAGAAGCAACCAGTCATGCTGAGGACTTATGAAGATATCACTTACCCTGTTTGTCCTGAGAAGTCAGCTGGGTGGGAATTGACTATGGTCTGTTTCCCCACCTGATATTCCAGCTTTCCCACAATATCTGGCTCGAGACTTTCATTATATGATAACTAGAATTCATGTAATACTCCATGTTCTGATGCTTATCTTGTTTGAAGGAAGACCTTGATGGGAAGTAATTCAGCCTAAAATATCTGACTCACCCCAGGATTTTGGGGTTCTATCCAAGAATGTGAGGAAACCATGGTATTATTACATAGAAGTTAGAACCAGGAAACCCTGACCCCTGGCATATCTCCTAGGCTTAACAGGTTACCCCAAGGTGTGTTTTGCCAAATTTGACTTGTCTAAGTTTGGGAAGGAATCATGTTTTTTTTGCATATAAACATAAGAATAGGATATATTTTAACTCTAAATATGAGAGTTCCACAAATATAATCTAGGATCTCATGTAAAGACAATGGGGCAGTGCCACATTACTGGTTTTCTCCTTAAAGCTTACTCAACAGTGATACCAGGAGTTGTTGTACCTCTTATGGCCGAATTCTGAATAACAAAACATTAAGTGCCATATTCTTTATGTCTATAAAGTGGTTGAAGACTTCCGTGTATCTGGTATACTCTATTATATGTCTGAGAAATCCAAAAACCATGACGATTACATAGCAAACCTAAATAATTGTGATGTGCAATTCTTATCATCCTCAATACTGAAGCTTACATTGTAAAAATAGGCAATCCATCAATGGGTGTAGGTTTTAAGTAATGACTTCAAGTATAATGATCGTATAAACATTTAAAAATGTAAATGTAAGGTGCAAAATAACAACAGTATTCTAAATATATATCATTATGCAATATATCCAATCGGGGTATACAAACATTTTAAACAGAAATATAATATATGTATATATTATGACCAGTATAATTAAAAAGAGATAGAAATTGCATAGTGAGAATGACAATAATATGCTTAATATGCATTAATGTGCAAAATATTTTTAACAGAGTTTTGTAAAAGCGTGTGCAAAATATTTGTATCAATATACAAATTACCTTAGATATATAAAACAATTTCAGATTTAAATTTGTATCAATATGTAAATTATCTCAATCAGACATATAAAATAATTTTATACTTGTGTCAGTATACAAGCATCTATACCAGTGCAAATTGTATTTGGCTCATATTTGGCTAACAATTGTTTACAGGCAGATAAAATTATCTATCTGTATCCGTCTCCTATCTACTCTTCTTTTTTGTCTTTAAAAGAGAGAGATTCCTGAGTCTATATTGTTGTTCTACCTTCAAACCAAATTTAACTTATAATCATCCTATAAGTATTATATTTATCCATAACCCTTAAAGGACAAAACTTATCTGGATAGGGACATAGTTTTTCATAAGGTTGCTTCCTGCTGACTTGTGAGTGGTAGTATCTCTGTGGGGTCCTGAAAAAACGAAGACAGTGGCTAGGTCCTAATGGACGGACTATAAACATCATAGCCACTCTCAGAGTACTGGAATTCTTGTTAATGATGTGGCATGAAGGATAATCATAGAGATATATCTTGCAATTGTCATGAATAGTCTATATAGTTCAAAAGCAATCATTGATTAGCATATACCAGTTTTTTTTCACAAACCAGGCAGATTCATTGTGGTGGGGCCCCATCTTCCTTCTGCAAGCTTAGAAGGTTGCTTGCAGGAGAAATTGTAGAAAATCTGAACACCATTAATATCAAATGAAGAATTTGCATCATTTTCGGGAGAAAATTCTATGACAAGAAGGTTTAAATTTAAGAAGTAATAAATACACAGAGAAATAAGATTAGAAGTAAAATTACAATAGTACTGGTACCCATTTCTGTTTCCTTTCCTACACAAAGTGGCTTTTCTGATATGAAACAGAGGCTCTTAAATATTCCTTTAACAATATGCTTGGGTTTAGAGAATGAGAAAGCACATATTCCAACTCCAAAGCCAGCTTGATTTATAATTAAGTCGGGACCACAGCCCATTCCCTATAGAGGAACACCCAGCCTAGCATTGCCTTTGGGATGAGTGAATCTGATGTGCCTGGAGTGGATGTGCTGCGCTGGACTGGCCCACCTTAAGACTTCTTGCCCTTTTGGGGGAGGGGATAGGTGGGTAGGGAGGGGTGAGGCTGAAGTCTGGATGGGAGGGATTGGGAGGGGTAAAGGAAGGGGAGAAGGGAATACATTGATGGAGATGACGTTTTTTGAATGAAAATCAAATAAAAGGAAAAAGATATAGATGTTAAGCAATGAGAATTGAGAATTTACCCTATAGTGCATATTGGTACCAATTGGCCTTATATTCCTTTGCTTGTAATCCTTCCATGATATATCTTCTTTCTGTCTTAGGCCAGAATCCTTTCTATTTTTTTGGAGATGGTTATGTCTGTTTTTCTGTAAGAACAAAAATAAAACCCAGCCACAGCCTTGTCTTACCATGTATTGAATTGTCACATCCATTGATGAGTCAGGATGTCTCTCCTTTTTGAATTGAAACTTTATTAATTTCATTGGTACCCACATTTTTTTCTCCTGTAGAAACAATAGCAAAACCCCTTCCCCACTGAAGCACATATCCTGGCTTCAATTCTGAGGTCATTACATCCTTGGAGTAGAAAGATTGGTTTATCTCTGAAGTTTTTCCCCTATTATCCAATGTCTCTCTGCAGCTGTTGTTCCTTTCTCATCAGCATTAATATAATTCAAGGTTATTGAATTATGCAGTTATACAATGTTATGCAATCTCTCTCTAGTTTTTTAAAAAAATTTCTCCTTTATGCTTATGAAGCATCTCTTTTAAGGTGTGATGAGCTCTTTCTATAACCATTTGTCATGTAGGATTGTGCGGTATACCTATAACATGCTCTATATTATAATATCAAAAAATCTGCTTCATTTTTGGGGAAACATATGCTGGAACCTTGTCAGTCTTAATTTGAACAGGAATTCACATAATGGCCATGACTTCCAAGAGGTATGTAAATACAGAATGATCCTTTTTAGAACTCAGGACAGTTTCCCATGCAATCTTGAGTGTCAATGGTATGATGTACGTATTTTATCTATCCAAACTCTGCAAAGTGAAACACAAACATCTGCCAGATCTCATTTCTCTGCATAACTTTAGGATTGCTTCCATCAGGTAAAGATGATTGGTTATAGAATGAGCAAGTAGGACAATTCTGTAGAATTTACTTGGCCTGATGCCAATTGATAGGAAAGATCCCTTTTAATCCTTTGCTGTCAACCTGTTGTCACTTATGCAATTCTGAGGCCTTCAGCATGTTTTCTATTAACAACCAATCAATTTGATAATGACCTTGCGTTAGAGGACTGAGCAGGCCCATGTGGGATCTGGTATGTGATATATATCATATATATGTGTGTGCGTGTGATGAATTCTATTTATAATGATATCCTGTAGCTGTATAAACAATGAGGTTAATTCTGTATCATCAGGAATTAAATCAGCAGTTTCAATATGTAAAATAACACTTTCCGCATACTGAGAGTCAGTTGCTATGTTAAGAGGTTCTGTAAAGTCCATTAACAACACAATAATAGAGTATAATTCTGACTTTTGTACAAAATTATAAGGGCTTGGATCTACTTTACTTAAACTTCCTGATTTGTAACCTGCTTTTCCTGATTTTTTTGGATGAGTATAAAATGTAGGAGCTCCAGAAATTTGTTTAATCCATAAAACACAAGGGAGAATCCAGTTATTTTCTTCTACCAACTGAATATGTTTGTTTTTGGGATATTTATTATTAGTCTTTCCCCAAAAATAACTGCAGGATTTTGCAAAGGCTCACTTTCCAGCCATAAACAATCAATTTTTTTCATTAAAAGTATAACAATTTCTTTTGTGTCCTTTCCTGTCAATGATGAAGTCTTAATTTATCTTTAAAAATCAAATCAGAAATCTTTTCTAAATATGTTTTTAATTTTTTACTCAGCCTATGTGAAAGAAATATCCATTCTAATATAATATTTTCCCTTTGCATTATAATTGCTGTAGGAGAATGCTTAGAGGGTTAAATAGCCAGAAAGCAATTGAGGTCTGGATCCACACAATTCATGAGTGCATCTTATAGTTTATTTTCTACTAAAGCTAATTCTCTCTTAGCTTCATCAGAAAATTCTCTAGGACTATTTAAATCCTTACCACCAACCTTAGTTTTGAATAAATTAACTAGTTTATGGTTTTTTTAAAATTTCTATAATGGGTCATGGGTCATATATGAGAACATCTAGTAGTTTTTTGAAATTGTTAAGAGTTTTTTTTTTTAAATACATTTCTCCTGAGTTGCACCTTTTGGGATCTAATTTTCTGTAAACCTATTTTATATCCTAAATAATTAATAGAGTCTCCTCTTTGTATCTTTTTCAAGGGCAATTTGCAATCCCCAATCTGGCAAAATTTTCTTTACTTCTTCAAACATTCTTTCTAACACTCTATACTTGGGTCTACCAATAAGATATCATTCATATAATGGTAAATGGTAGATTGTGGGAATTGTTTGCATATCACTTCTAATGGATGTTGTACAAAATATTGGCATAAGGTGAGACTATTCAACATTCTTTGTAAGAGGACTCTCCCTTGATATATCTTTACTGGACATGAATTATTAAATGTGGGCACTGTAAAGACATTTTTTTGGGTCCTATTCTTGTAGAGGTATGGTAAAGAAACAGTATTTCAAGTCAATAACTATAATAGGCATACCCTTAGGTAACAGAGAAGGAAAGGAATACCAAATTGTAAATAGCCCATTGGTTGAATCTCTGTATTTATTGCTCTTAGATCTGCCACCATTCTCTATTTTCCAGTTTACTTTTTGACAGCAAATGCAGGAGAATTCCAAGGGCTGGTTGATTCTTCAATATGGTGAACATGTAACTGCTCCCAAACAGCTGCAGTTTCTCTTTAATTAAGGGCCATTGATGAACCCAAATATACTTTCTGCCAATCATTTTAAAGGAAGCACTGTGAGTATCTTTACAGGGTCAGCAACTATTGTGCTATGCTTTAGGACAACTTGAATGGCTGGTGACTGTTTTTTCTTTATGATATCTTAAAATCTTGTTTTCAGAAACATTTATTGAGTTGTTGGTTTATATCTGAGCCTAGAGTAATTTTAATCTGGGAATTCCTATTGTAGAAGGTCATGACCCCATAGATTCACAGCTATATTAGCCATATATGGCTCCAACCTTTGTCTCTATTCTTCCATTTCCATGCATTCAAGCCATTTTATACTTTGTTTCACCTGAGATATTTTTCCATTACCTATAAATTGAACATCCACATCCCTTAGTGGCCATCTTTGATGCCATGAATGTGGGGTCATGATCAAACCATCTGCCCCCATGTCGACTAAGCCTTGGATGTAAATACTATCTATTAACATTTTTAATTTTGGTCTTTGTCAATTTATGCAAGACTGCCAGAATACTCATTTTTTTTTGTTTTTGAAATTTTGGTTCTTTCCTTAAAGTTCTATTATCCAATGCTGTATGATTCTTTGCATTAGGCACTGGAATTTTTACTCTTCCACTGTGATGGGGTATGATTGAACCATCATTGATTTTGAAACCTGTTTTTTGGGAGTCTCCAGAGAGAGGTGTTTCCTGATGGCAAAGGGTTGCCTTGTAAATCTACCCTTATTAGTTAAATGTCAACCTTTGCCACATCTTCTGCATAATCCAGAAGGTAGGGACCTTTTGTTTGAATCTTTCCTAAGAGAGACATTATTTGCACAAATACTTTGCATACAATTCCTTCTTATATGGTATGGTTTACCACAACTAAAGCATTTGACACCTTGATTTCTTACACTAACACTGGACATGGCTTGACCTACCCAGTTCTCTTCATCATAATGGAGAGACTCAGCATTGACTATATACTGAATCTATTACTCTATGGGTACATATTTGATCTTTAACAACATAAGCATTCACTTATATATTAGCATAATCAAAAGCCTAAAAAGTATTAATTGCTTTCTAACTTCTGGATCAGATACTGCTTTATGTATTGTCTTGGTCACTCTTGGTAGAAAGTCAGTAAAAGGTTCTTTTAAGCCTTGACTGACCTTGGTATATGGCTCAATTTTCTGTCCTGTCTCTAGAATATTTTCTCAAGCATTCAAAGCATCAGTATGGCATAACAGCAATGTATGTTCATCATAAGTAGTATGAACATTCACATCAGCAAAAGAGCTTTCACCTAGGAAGGTTTGACTTCTTGAGAGATGTCAAAACCCCTAACCTTTCCCTAAAGTTCTATGGCCCTACCTTCTTCTCTCCTCCAATTTCTCCATTTTAAATGTTGGGCAGCTGTTAACTACATCCAATCATTAGGAGTTATTCTATTTTTTGTTGACCACGCAGGTAATATTTGTTTTACATATGTAGAGTGAATTCAATGGAGTAATATGGCTTTCTTGATGTCCTTTATATCTCTCATATGGATTGACTCATAATTGTACTCTATGAATTCTGGAAGTTCACTCTATGTATTCTTTTTATGAATTGTAACTGACTATATCATCGGAGGAGATAAGGGAATACCTTTCATGTTCACTACTTTAGGTAAATCATCCCCATCACTATAAGATTACAGCAATGGTTTTCCTGAATTGTTCTGGGTTGACAGTGCCTTATTATCCCTCTCAATTATTGCAACACAGTCCTCTTATTGGTGAAGTTTAGAAAATATTATTTTCCTAGGGTTTGAATCTCTTGAACACCAAATCTTTTTAATGATTGCATGTAATTAATATGTCTTGTTCTCATCATTAACATAAAGTCTACACTGCCCTTGCAGATATTAATATTTATGTCCAAGGAGGAAGATCTATCTGAATATTTGTCATAACCAATTTCCAAAAAAGTAACTTTGCCTGCTAATTGTAATTTCCATAGGACACACTTTAGATAGCAATTGCTTATTCTTAGACTCCAAGTCTTCCATCATGCTATTAAAGTCTCATGTTTAGAATAAGTATCAGGCTGTTTTTTGAGATATGAAATATGGAATCAAGCTGAAAAGTAGCAGGCAGGACTGAGTGCATGAAGCCCTAAAACAAATAATCATGGAAGAAGTTCTCTATCATAGCAGCAAATTCTTTGGAAGTTGTATTGTTTGTCTGCCATTGTTTGTATGCACACACACACACACACACACACACACACACACACACACACACACACACGCACGCACACTTACCTCAGGCTAGATGTAATGGCAAAGTTTGGACAGAAGATGTTACAGTCATTGCTCAAGGTGATTAATACACAGGGACTCAAAGTTCAGACTTTGATGAAAATATTATTATTAGAGGTAATTTCTCACAAAATCAGAACAGTTTATTAAAGGACATGCTGGTATCAGCCTGTTTGTCCTTAATGATAGACCCTTGCTAGGCTGAGGGAAAGTCACAGTGGAGGTGTGCTTACCAGTCAACAAGCCACTGAAGAAAGCACAGGGTTGACACAAGCCAAACCCATTCCAACCTGTTCTGCTGAATAGAAAAATATCTCCTTTGAGATGTCCCCGGCTAGGTCTCTAACCAATAGTGGAGGAGGTGCCTAAACAGGATTTCCCCCTCTAATCAAATGACTAACCACCCTAAGTGTTATCACAGAACCTACATCCCAGAATAAATAGAGGTGGAGGCAGAAATCTATGGTTGAGCACTGGGTCAAGCTCCCGGTACAGCTGGACAGTGAGGGGAGGAAAGTCTGTATGAGTAAAGGGATAGAGACTATGAGGAGGAGTCCCACAGAGATGGCTGGCTGGAGAGCTCATGGAATCAAGAACAGTGCTAAAAGAAAAGGAAAAGAAGCTAGGCCCTCCAATGGTAGGTGGCTGTCAATTGGCATGGGCAGTATATGGAGCCTGAGGGGTGGGGTCAGACTGTGTTCCTATGTATGGGTTGGCACCTCGGAGCCCATTCCTTGCAGATAAACACCTAACCCAGTCTTGATATTGGGATGAGGAAGTTGGACCTGCCTGGAGTGGATGCTCCAGGCTGAGCTGACCCACCCTGGGACTTCTTGCCCTTTTGGGGGAGGGGATGGGAAATGAGGTAAAGGGGTGATGAAAGTAGACTGGAAGGGATTGTGAGGAGGGGTGGGAGGATGAGCAGGGGGATACATGAAAAAATAAATAAATGAACAAATAAGAAAATATCCTCTTTGCAAACAGTTGAAGATTGGATTCTAATCTATTTTGGAACTGATAAGCACAAAGACCTAAGCCACATTGGTGCCAGATATTGCAGAATTCTTCACTTACAATACATCATATAAAGGATTAATATTTATTGTGGGTTCATATAAACATTCACTAGTACAAATGGAATCTTAAGACAATTCTTGGTAAGTGGAGCTATCACACCAGATGGTTGATTCACTCTCCAAGAATGCAGGAACAAAACAGGAAGGAAGGTCAACATGCCATGAGTTCTCACTGGAGTCTCGATGCTTCATTCATGGTCCTGACACCACAAAGATATGCCTCTAATCTTCCCTAAATAACACCAAATCCCACTGCACAGGATCACATAGCACATGTGAGTGTAGTTGGGGGATTTCAGTATTTATGGGACACTGGTGTTAGAATTCAGGCTGTTGTGGTTGATACATATACTCCTGACTACTTCAGCACAATCCTAGGCTCAACTGGGTGGTAGTTTTTGGAGGGTAACATGGTTCTCAGAACTACTGTCTTCGAAAGGCAAGAACTCTGTGGGTTTCATATTTATATTTGCTCTGTTTACTTCATAGATGTTCTATGTTCTAATTGTTCAGACATGTATTAGTTCTATGTCACTCATTGTGAAAAAACCCATTATGTCCAAGCCAATGTATGATGAATATAATTTATTAGTATTTATGATTCATCATGACAGGGAGACACTCCAACAACTACACACACTGTGCTGGGATCAGGAACCTGAGAGCTCACATTTAAACTGTGAGCACAGAGAGATTAAACTGGACATGGCTCAGTTACTTTTAGTTTTAAAGTTTGCCAAAATGACAATCTTCCTGCACAGGTTATGGCTTCTAAACCTCATCAATCACTAGCCCCAGATGGAGACCAAGAATTTATGTGCCTGAGAGCATATCTGATTCAAATCATCACAGTGGACAATTTCTCTGAGTTTCTTATTCTTATACCCCAAATTTTGCCCTGTCAATGTGGAATCTCAACCACAATTTAAAAATTCTTAATTCTTTGTAAGTGAATCTTAGGGTTTGATGCCTCTGAGTTGATTCTTAGCTCTGAAGGTCAAGATGTGTAAGTCTAGGTTCATGAGTACATGTCATGATCATAAGGAGCAGTGATGGGCACTCCCTTGGAGAATAGGAAGTTTTTTGTCCTAGCTAACATTATGTTTCAAACTGACACAGCATAAATTGACCGTTTTGGGGACTATGTCTCAACTGATTCATTATTTTAATCATCTCAGTCTGTAGAATTGTCTGAGAATGATTGTCTTTATTGTCCTAATAGATATAAGTGATCCAAGGCTGTTATGGGTAGGTGACACCCTTAAGAAAGTGGTTTTGAGTAGTTTAAATAAGCTAGCCAAGCTTCAGCTAGAGAGCACAATGGGAAAGACAACCAGAGACAGAGAAATAGTTAAAGACAGAGACAGAGAGAAAGCAAGCAACACTTCTTTTTTGTTATTGCATTCAGGTTTCTTTTTAAAATTTCTATCCTGGGTTAGAAATGTTCATTATAATGCTGGCTTTGAGAGCAGTGTTGTACAGAGACTAGAACGAGAAGATGGCACATTGTGAGACGGACTTCACTCCGTGATAGATTTGACCTCAAGGTGTCAGACCAGTATATGCTTGGATCACTATGTTGCTGATTTCTACTTGCTTCCAAGGCTGATATGCTAAATTTAATGCCCAATATAATTGGTGCAATGGGGTAACGAATTCCCCCATGTTCTCTATCCTTCTTATATGTACATTAGCATTTTCTTACTTATATCTTGTAAGCATGAGTGATACGTAATATCTCCCTTTCCGCCTCTTTTCATGTATATAAAATACATAAGTAACTATAATCTAAAAAGCAAGCTGTGGTATGAAACTTTTTTTAATCTACCAACATGAAGTTCCTTCAAAAGTCAGTGCCATTGTATAGTCATTTATTCATTCATTTATGTATTCACCTATAGATGTCTCAATATTTTATAGGCTTTGCACAATCCAAAAACAACAGAGCCTTTTTTTTTCTTATAAAATCCATAGTTGCAATGGACTGGAAGGCAGACAGTCATTTAAAAAATAAATTCAGAAGTTGACTGTATCCACACAGATGACAAGGAAGATGATGTGAGATGGCCCAGTGTTGAATAGTACTTGTTTCTATTTCAGTGGACCCGAATTTAGGTCCTAGTACATATTTTAAGTGAAATCACAACCTCTCCTAACTGAAATTTCAGAAAATTCTACACAATCCTGTGGTGATATGTTTCGCATTTAATAAAAACCAGTCTGAAATATCAGAGAGATCTACCCGCAGTCAACCCTGGAGGATCAGAGAGTGGTAATTTACACCTTTAATCTCAGCACAGGAAACATATGGGAGTGGTGACCTACACCCTAATCCTAGAAGATCTAAATTTGAGGCCAGCTTGGTTTACAGAGGGAATTCCAGGCTCCCAAAGAGGCAGTGGTGGTGCCAGGCCTTTAATCCCATAACTCCAGAGACAGAGGAGATCTGTTTTGTGTTTCTGTGAGTTCAAGTACCAAATAGTAGTAGCCATGCCTTAAATCTTAACCTGGATGTGAAACAACTGGGTGAAGAGGGTATTTAAGGCAGGCATAGAAAGACAGATTAAGGCAGTGGAAGCCATGAGGAGCGAGGCTGAAGAAGCTGGAAGACAGCTGGGTGAGATTTGACTGTGGTGTTTCCCCTTTTGATATTTCAGCCTTTCCCTGAGACCTGGCCCTGAGTTTCCTTTATTCATGCTACATAATCCTTGGGTATTCAATAAGTCAACTTGGCATCTCTTTCTGAGTCTCAGCAAAGACACTCAAGCTGCACCAGAAGTTGGAGAGTGACATCAGTCCTCCTGATGACTGCATGTTCTCAGGAATTTAGTCTAGTGAATTATCTTCAGCAAGCAAGTGTCAGATTCTTGTTTATAGTTGAGGCTACCTTATCACCATAGCAACATTTAGTCATCATGTGTTTTATCATTTGGGAACTCAAACATAGAAGCTGCAATGTGTGGATGTTTCTCACACAGGCCATGGGTGACAGACAATCTGTCTGTGTATAACCACATATACAGTGTCTTTACCCTGGACACCTCATTTTTTTCTGTGGGTAGAGAGAAGCAGTCTTTCAGAGATGTTAATCTTGGTCATAACAACTAAGAAGGTAGCTGTTACAGGAAGTAAAAACAAATGGATAGTTAGATTTGACTCTAGAACTAAATTACCTGCCTCAAGAGAATTTATGCAAAATTCCAAGACTTTGCACCTCAGCTACTAGACAGGAAACCAGGTGTTTTCTGGAATGCTGCTGTCATTAACACAGAAGGACAAAGGACAAAAAATTGCTTTCTTCCTTCCAATAAATCCCACATCTAGCTCAGGGTTCTCCGTACCAAGGAAGTCACTATTTCAAACAACTTTAGCAACTGTCTCTCATTATATCCCACTGTATTTCTTAGACAAGTAATCCCTTCAGTGGTTGGCCTTAGAACTTGGGTATGAGTAACATTTTTCTCATACAGAAAATTTTTACGTACAAAATCCCTAACCAAATTCATCAAAACACACCTTTTTCATCTACCTGTAATATTTGCTTATTCTGATAAAACCTACCTGATGTGGGAATGTCTTTTTGTGTGCTGTGAATAGCAATCTTTAAATAAAGGAGCTGTTTTGGCCCATGACAGGCACCATAGGAAAAGTGGGAGGAGGAATCAGAGTAGGTAGGAGGAGCAGGGTGGAGTCAGAGAGAGACTGAGCCAGAAGCCCAAAGGAGCAACATGTAAAAAACACAGGTAAGCCACGGGCCACGTGGCAAGACAGATTAATAGAAATGGGTTGATTTAAGATGTAAGAGCAAGCTAGAAATGTGCCTGAGCTATAGGCCAAACAGCATGAAATTAATATAAGCGTCTGAGTCATTTCTGGGGGTCTGAACAGCAGCAGCCAGCTGCTAACGGGTCTGGTGCAACAGGTCTGTGGGTCTGGGCCTCTGGGCACCTGGGACCAAAAAATCCCCACTACAACAAGTGCCACCTAAAGAGATGCATTAAACCTGAACATAGTCTGTGAGTGTTTTGTTTTATCATGGCAACAACAGCCTAAATGTAGCTTTCTAGATTTGATTTCATTTTGGGCTCATGACAGAGACCAACCCATACAGACCTGTATCTTAGCTTGTGGATTCCAGCTTATTCCAAACATAAGTAACCAGAATGGGCTAGAGACTTCTACTGCTTATTGAGTTTTAGAGTGGTGGAGACAGGGGATATCTTAGACTAAGGCTCAGTACATACATGAACACACAATGGAACTTATTTGTGTGCTTTCCTAGAGATGGATCAGGATCCATGCATGCTACATAAGTACTCTTTTACTATCCTGTGAATCAGCTTTTGGTGAAACCTGCTCAAATAAAGTTATACCAGAGATATGATAGCCTTCTACAGACCAAAAGGTGATGTAGGAATGCCTTTCTGTATGCTGTGAATATCAATCTTTAAATAAAGGAGCTGTTTCAGCCCGTGACAGGCACTGTAGAAAATATAGGAGGAGAAATCAGAATAGGTAGGAGAAGCAGGGAGGAGTTAGAAAGATCAAGCCAGATTCCCCAAGAACAAACATGAAAGGAACACAGGTGAGCCATGGGGCACATAGTAGACAGATTAATGAGAATGGGTTGAATTAAGATGTAAGAGCTAGCTAGCAATGTTCCTGAGCCATAGATCAAACAGTATGAACTTGATATAAGTGTCTGAGTCATTTTGGGGGCCTGATTAGAGGCAGGTGGCTAAAGGGTCTGGGGCTGCAGGTCTGTGGGTCTGGACCTCTGGCCTGACTGGGTCAAGAAACCTTACTGTAACAACATAGCTTAGCATTCTTCTTCAGATTCTAGACCCAAAGGAAAGATCTGCTATTCTACAACCCTATAAGTGCAGAGAGAAGTGCTATACCATGGATTCACTCCAGTGTAGTGTATTTGACAAGGATAATGGGGATACCATTGTTGTAAGCTGAGAATAGTCAGGTCACAACACATATTGTGTTGTAAAATGAGTTGCAGGAGATATGATCTAATACTGTGGGATCCTGGGCTAAATCTGCAAAGTTGTGTCCTAACACAAAGTTGCAGAGATCATGCCTTGACAGTGGATGGGAACTCAGAGTATGGCTTAAGTTTTTTAATATAGGACCTTGAGACCAGACTAAGTGTTTTCTCTTATAATTCAAAGGTAAAGGATTAAGAGGAATGGAGGTTCCATATCAGGAAACACTTGGCAAACCAGAAACAGTAAAGGGAACCAGATTGTTTTCTATTCAAAGTTTATTCAGGTTGGCCCTTACTTACTAAAAACTTATTTTCTTAATTATGACAGTGTGGCCCTCTAAATGAAATTTACAGTAGTACGGGCTACCATATGCTTCAGTAGGTAAATGCTCTTGTTGCCAATGATCACATGCAGAATTCAGTTCCCAGAATCAACTTTATAATCTGAGAGAGCTAGTTTTCTCATATTTTCTAACCTCCATATAGATCTGCAGTAGCATTTTCTCACCCGTAGACTCATGTACACACGAGCAAACACATATATTCTCAATTTCATACAGAAATCTAAAATTTACAACTAACTCTAAATTAAAAGTCAAATTGTGGCATTAGCCTATTTTGTTATTTACCAACATGAGATTCCTTAAAATCAGTGCCCTCTTATCATCATTCGTTCGTTCATTCATTCATTCATTCATTCATTCATTCATTCATTCATTCACAAATGTATGAGCCTTTGCTAGGCACTGTAACACCCCCAAACAGCAGGGTCCTTCTGTCTTCTTAAAGCCCTAGGTGCAATTGTCATGTGACAAATTAAAATCTAGAATATAAGTTCTCAGGTTAAATGGAAACACAAAAGTAGAAAGGAAAAGAACCAAAAAGTAAGGCTGTAGATATGGTTCAGTTCTTAATAGGACATGCTGCTTTTCCAGAGGACCTGAGTTCAGTTCCCACACCTATGTGAAAGGACTTCACAAGTTTTCCAAACCTCAGCTTTAGGGAACTCCATACAGTCTCTAGGCATCCACTAGCCAATTGGGCATCTCCTGAGTCTCAGCATGGAGAGCCTACCTGCCATAGTGCACAGGCCCTAAGACAACTTTATTATGGGATTATGAGACTTCACAGGAAAGTCAGGGAGTCCAAGAAGAAGGATACAGGCCATAGGTCCTCCAGATGACTCCATGATCTCATGCCCTAAGTATATCAAGTTCTCTCCTGTAGACAAGTAATAATATGGTGCTGATCTGGAATGCTCTCCTTTCCAGTGTCAGAGCCCTGTTCATATTTGAGGCTACCATATCACTATCTCAACATTAATTGTGTGTTATCACTTGAAAAGTGTGTATTCATTCATCTCATAGACTGAGTGACAGAAAAGCCATCTGTGTACATCCATTATTCATTGTCATCATGGACAACTTCTCAAGAGTATGAGAAATAGAAGTAGCTGTTTTTCACAGATATTAATCTTGGACATCAGCAGCTTGAGAAGATGTCTTTTCGAAATGATGAAAAACAAACGGAGAATTAGATTTGGCTCTAAATTACTTACCTCTGGAGAATTTTTGCCAAATTCCAGGAAACCACAGCCCAGATAATGAACAGAAAATTATATTTTCAAGCATGCTGTTATCACTACTCCAGAAAGGCAAAGGACAGGACTTTTCTTTGAACCTTGTAAATTATTCTTTATATAACACAGGGTTATCTCTGCTCAGGGAGTTACTGATTTCAAACCACCTTAGCATCTGTCTCTCACTGCATTCTTCAGAAAAACAATCTTTTTGGGGATTTACCTTACATCTTGGGTACTAGTAAAAATGTTATAATCTGGAGAAAGTTAGTGCCCTAAATTTCTGATTGAGATCTTCAAAACATGCTTGTCCCTTTTTCAATATTTTGTCAGGTTCTTGTGCAGTCCCTTTCACTAGTCAGATCAGCCTTTGAAAACATTTACCTAGGAGTGGTGGAGAGATTGCTCAGTGGATAAGAACTCTGATTACCCTTTTAGAGGACTCAAGTTTTATTTTATGTACACTCATGACTTTAATAACCATTGTGCAATTCCATTTCCAGAGAATCCAGTACTCTCTTATGGCTTCTGTGGACATTGCATATACTATTGGTTCAGATCTCTACATGCAATAAAAATTATATACATAAAAATATAAAAGAAAGGAAAGAAGAAAACAGTAACTTTCAATTAAGGAAATATCTCGCCATGGCCATGATAATAGTTCTCTTTCAAGCACATATTTAAATTATAATCTTTCCTCTCCTAGAACATTCTGTGACTCATCCTTTGAATTCCAGAATCCACGTCTCATCTCACTCTTCATCAGACACCTGGAAAGATTGGCCTATGTTATGATTCAGGCTGCTCATTTAGCTGAATGACAGGTCTACTCCTGGCATCATGTGTGAGATTTCTGTAACACAAATCCTAAGGACGTTTGTGGGTGCTTCTCAGAAAAGCTAACTAGGGAGCCTTATTCTGGTCTATCTATAGGACTTCCTTAAGCATCATTCCCTTAGAAGGGACTGGACCAGGCTCAGCAGTGTATGTCAGTGCAGAAGAAGGGATAAAATACACCTTTGTGCAAGGCAGGTGATGGGACAGAGAGGAAAAGAAACAAAATGAGCTTTTGACTCCAGATCCAAGGTTTTTATTTTATTTTATTTTATTTTATTTTTTTTAACCAATAAGCTCTGAAGCTCGGCTCACACATGGCAAAGACCACTTCTCCCACATAGAAAAAAAAGACTAAAAATCTCTGAGTACTAATGTTATTATCTGCCAGGATCTCTAGAGAAATTGAATGGGGATAGATGTTAGAAAGACCAACGCTGGTTTAAGGAGGCTTTGACAAGTTTCAGAAGTCCCATAGAGGGCCATCTTTTCTCTGTTGTGTGCACAGCACTGCTACCGAAGGCTCCCATCAAAAGTAACAGTTCTATCTCCATGGAGGTTGAGGATAGTAGCCTTAAAGCATGTACATGGCTATCAGATTACAACCTACCTATAGGGGATAAATGACCAAAGACTCTCATAAGGAGACAGGCTGAATCTATCAGAGGGAAACTGGATTCTCATTTATTCAGTGCCACAGTTGGCACTGGATCCTATGTGTACTCTGGTAATGAGTGACTGATATCTGAGGTCACCCAGTCAGCTTGAATGTTACTTGTTAGTAATTTATGTTTTCTCACAGCTGTAACTGCCTAAATACTAAGCACTAGAGCTGGGCCACTTAGATACTCTTGGGTACTGAGAAAAATCCACCACACAGCTACCTATGCTGGCCAGGGAATCATGCTCTGGCCCAAGCACATGCAGCAAGGCCTAGCATTGAGCTAGAATGAGCTGGAGCACTTTCCTTTTTAAACAGGCTAAGAATGATTAATAAAGAGAATATCTCAGACACAGTCTCAGTCTGCACATGAGAGTTGAGTAGGGGTTTTGTGTGTTGGGCCAGTGCCAGATCAAGGGCTTGTGAATGTCTTCTACTAATCTTCATTTCAACTCGGGATATCCTCTCAAGACCTAATTAAACCTAACATCATTACAACTATTTCTAAGTCTATTCTCTCCCTTGTCAATAATCCAGAAGTTGAAATCAGTAGGAGTAAAATGAAGAAAATTAGTATCATCTAGATTTAGGTAATATCTTTGTTTTATGGGGAGGTACAGAAATTAATTCCTAGCTTGTGTCTTGGTAAAAATCAAATCCCAATTATATTATGCGATTTCAGCTATAATTCTTTCTCCTTCCCTTACATGTCTTATTTCTCTTGGATTTTCCTGAAATGGCATTAAAATGTGATTTGCAGGGTTCTCCCAGGATGAAGGAACTTCCCAGGTAGGGAGACTTCACCTAAGGTTAAGTAGATTATTTTTCTAACACTTACCCATGTATTCCTGTTTCCTCAGTTGCTATAATCTCTTTGACCTCAAAGCAATATTCAGAACTTTGAGCCTTGCTCATGTTTGTTTACCCCTATGCTCTCAGATCTGGCCTGGTCTCAGCTTTTAATTTGCTTCTCTATAGTTACAGTGGAATCAGTGGAGGCAGGTGATTAATGTACCTGGGGGGGTCTGTCTTGAGTCAGGGTGAAACATTTAATGATGCTCTTTTATTAACTCTTCATAATGCCTGTTGTGAACAGTACAGTGTCTCTGAAATCAGCATTGGTAACTGAGTAAAATAAAACCAATGGTCAATATTCTTGAGCTGTACCCTGGTTCTGATTGGAAACCAGCACTTTTGATAATTGTGGCAAAAAGGAACAGACACTCACTTAGAGAATGGGTATCTTCCTCTGGAATCTCTCTATGGAGAACTTATTAGTTTGAAGCAGTGTCCTAAGTAGCATTAAATGTCTCTTTGAGAACTCTCAATATCACCTTATTAGAAAATACAATATTGAAGCACAGTTCACACTATTCAGAAGAACAGGCAAGTACTCTTTTCCAGCTAAACTGCCCCACATTCTAGGTTCTGTTCCTAAGAACCTATCTGACAGAGTAATCTGTTACAATATATCAACTGACCTGGTGTTGGACCAATTTCTGATTGCTTTATGCTTTTTGGGCATAGGACACATTAATCAGAAAATAAAGTGCAGGCCACACCTGAAGTATACCAAATACTGTCTATAACATCAAAGGCAAAGCTAACTTTCCAAAGTCAACCATCCAAACTTGGCAGAGGCTCAATACTAGAGAATCATATTAGTGTTGCTATCATAATATTTAATAAAATAGACATCAAGATAAAATTATTCAAAGGATATGGTGAAGGACATTTTATATTTACCAAATAATAAACCTATAAGGATGATATTCTAAATCTAAACATCCATGCACTAGTACAAGATGACCTATATTTATAAAGGCAACATTTATTTTATACTAAGTATAACTAAAATGTAAATCTTCTATTAAACTCTGATAGTACATTAATAGTAGTGGATTTAAATTCCCCACTCTTACCAATGGACGTGTCATCAAGACAGAAATCAAACAGAGAAATGAAGAAACTAACAGATATTACGACTAAAATTAATCTAACAGATATCTACAAAAGATTTTATCTAAATATGAAAGAATATACATTTTTCTTAGCACCTCATGAGACATTATGAAAAATGAAATCATAGAGATGACATACTACTGACTTAACAGGACACATGAAAGTTCTAAAACAAAGAGAAGTAAAACACAGGAGGAGTAGATGACAGTACGGCATGATCAAACTTAGGTATAATCAATGAAATACAAATGAGAACAATACAACAATTCAATAAAGCCAAGAGTTCGTTCTTTGAAAAAAAATCAACAAGGGATACAAACTCTTATCCCAACTAACTTAAAAGCAGAGTAAGATTACCCGAGTCAATAAAATTAGAATTGAAAACGGAGACATAACAACAGACACCGAGGAAATCCAAAGAATCCTTAAGTCATACTTTAAAACCTGTCTTACATGAAAATAAAACAATATAAAAGAAGTGGACAATGTTTTTTAGTAGACAGCACTTTCTGAAGGTAAATTGAGATTAGATGAACAATTTAAATTAAATTACATCTCCCAAGTTATAGAAGTTATTAAAAGTCTGCTAACTTAAGAAACTCAGGTCCCAAAGACTTTAGCATAGAATTCTATCAGGCTTTTAAAGAAGAGCTAATACCAATACTCTTCTAAGTATTCCACAAAATAAAAATGAAAGAAACATTTCCAAATGACTTTTATGAGATCATTGTCACCACAATACCACAAACTGCAAGAGCCTCAGCAAAAAGAATTACAATGTCCTCCAAGAACATAGATCCCCCCTCCCAAAAAAAACCCCACAAACAGAATCCAAGGACACATCAAAAGATCTTCCACCATGTTGTAGTGGGTGTCATCTCAAAGAAGATGAAATCATTCAACATATAAAAACCTGTCAAGGTAACCAGCCAATCATAAGCAAAGTGAAAAAATTCATGTGATCATCTTATTTTTTAATGCAAAAGCCTTTGAAAAAAATCCAACACCAGTTTATGATAAATTTCTTGGGAAGAATAAGGATACAAGTGATACACACACACACACACACACACACACACACACACACACACACACACACACACACACACACCAAAGACTATATACAGCAAACCAATAGCCAATATCAAATTAAACTGAGAAAACTTAAGGTTTTATTTTGAAATTATCTAAGCACGTAGCTTCTCAAAAATGCCCTTTGGATTCACACTACCTCCAACTAAAGTCCAGTGATTTCCAGGACAAATATGAAGCAATATCTACATCTATCAAACAGTAGAATGAATTAGAAATCCTGAAGAACACAGGATCAGGATGACAGGATCTGCATACCAACTATGGCGATATCAGGGAAGTTCACATTTGATTTTTTTGACAATGCTTGCTGTTGCCCTAGACATGAGAGTGGAGTTCTCCCAGTGTTCTCAAAAGGGCAACCACAGGGCATACTTCAAAGTTTCAAAAATGGTTTTCCTGAGAAGTCTGTTTTCTATCCTTGTCCCTTCTAACTTTGAGATTCCTTGCTAAACCCTGCTCTGAACTATTGGCTTCTTCCTTTGTCTAAGAACAACTTTCTGCATGAAGACCATGAAGGTTTCTTCCTTCTTGTTTTTTTTTTAAAGAGAAGGACAAGATTTCCAGCAGAGAATCACCTAGGAATGTACAAAGGTAACACAGGAAGATTGGAGAGGGCATGTGCACACCCAACACATAATATTAAAATGTTGCCTTGAAACCGTCCATAAGAAGGAGGCCATTTTCCTTTCAAGCATATATAGCCTACCTCTTCCCCCACACTGAGCATATATATCTTCTCACACAACTGCTCATGTGCCACTCCCTTGGATCATTAATTTGGTTGGTGACATTAGTAATAAAGAATTGATCTTCATTTTTATTCATCACTCAATTGGTCTCTTTCAGCCCTCAGAGACATTTCTGTCACATTTCTATAGGGATTAAGTAAATACTACTTTTTTGGACCAATAAGAACACAGGGTAGACTGAGTGTTTAGCTGGTTTTCTGTGTCACATGGACACATAGTCATAAGGGGATTACTCTTTTGTGCTGACAGACCCAGGCAAGGACATAATAGATGTCATCCCTGGGAGGAGCCATTGTTCTCTGAGGCCATGTGTGTACCTTTTAGACTTGTTTGTCAGTGTGTTGCTAGGAGGAAAATATAAAAACGGAAGTTAAGAGGAATTCAGGGTAGCACTGAGAGTATTTCACAGTGCCTTGGACTCAAACCCACTCACAGCCCATTGGAATCTGGGAAGTGCTTCTGTTTGCAAAACCTCAGCAGGAAAAGAAGAACAGTAGACCCAATTTTCTCTTTTGGACTCATGCTCTTCTCCTCAGAGAGAGGAAAGGTGAGAAAATTGATGGAGACGTCCCATGTCCTTTTCTGGAATGAGTATACCAGATGGCAGGGTCTTCTGCTCTCAGGCAAGGGTATAAAGTCTCTGTGTGGGAAGGGGAACTCAGAGGCAGGCTGGAGTCTTATAAATACAATATGAAAATGATAAGGGACTCAAGGTTTCTGTTTACAGTTATGGTGCAGAAGGTACAGTGAGGGACAGAGGCTCAGCAGTCTGAAGCTCTCAAAACACTGGAGATGATGAGAAAAAGAGATAGGCCTCAAAAACTCCATATTCACCATGAATTACATTGGTTGCAATATCCTGAAGACAGTTGTTGCCAACCATAACAGCATGACCATCCAAACAGAAATTAAACCAGGGAGAGGTAGCAAGATATTTTAGTGTATAAAGATACGAAAACCTGAAACCATTCCTCAGTTCTTATATAGTAAATGGAGGGAACAGACCTTTGCAGGCTTGGTTTGCTCTGCCTTTCACATAGCTGCTATGGCATGTATTTACACATGCCAGACTGAAACACATGTTCCCATACAGATTTGTTGACATACATTATCATATATACCAGAGACATCTGCTTTTACAAACACACACATATATTTACATGAGTAAATCTAAAATCATTTATTTCCAACTTGAATATAATATTGAAATAAACTCCAATCCTAGGAAGTATGAAAGGAAATTGATGGAGGCACATTCCTCTTTCTTCCCTTTCTTTCTTTTATATACTTGTATTTGGGTCATTTCCATGATCTAAACCTTCTAAGAAGGTCAGACTAATGTGCTTACAGATGCCTAATTTTACTGGACAGCAGTGTCTCAGACCTTTAATCACACTATCTGAGAGTCAAAAGAAAGTGATCTCTGTGAGTTCAATGCCAGTCTAGTCTACAGAGCATGTTCTATGACAGTCAAGGCTATGCAGAGAAAACCTGTCTCAAAAACCAAAAACTAAATTCACAACAAACAAAAACATTCCCAGATTCTTTTGGATGAGGTAGATGTCAGCATATCTGAAAGATGAAGCCCTGAGTTGACTATAATCACAATGGGAACAGAAAAAAAAATCAGTGAAGACTTTCTAAAGAGAAGTTCAAAGAGGCATTTCTCTTCTTACCAAATACATTGCATGAGGAGGGATATGGGACACTGTGAGGGAACCATGCAGATACCTGAATAGAGAAGTCTAGAAAGATTTAATGACACACTCAGATACTCTGAGTCAATGGAACCCATGTTGCTCATGTCTACAAAGGAGGGTGGTTGGACACACCCCATACTCACACCCCAAATCTGAGTGATGATCACATACATTTAACATTGGTGGTTTTCTTCAATTCCCTTCTAGCTTCTCTTTTATCCTTCTGGTACCTGCTAATCACTGCTCATGTAACCATTGAATCAATACCACCTCTTGTGGCTGAAGGAGACAATGTTCTTTTCCTTGTCTATGATCTGCCAGAGAATATTAGAGCCTTAGCCTGGTTCAAGGGGCTACCAAATAAACAAGAAATTGCAACATATCAACTACACAAAAATGTAAGTGGATCAGGACTTAGGAATAATAGTAGAAAGACAATATATCAAAATGGATCCCTGCTGCTGTCAACAGTCAACCTGAATGACACAGGAGTCTATATCCTACAAACCTATAATAGACATAGAAAAATTGTGTCAACATCATCTATGTATCTTCATGTGCATGGTAAGTCATTTTTTTCTAAACTCTGTAATGCAGGTGAGGTTCATTAGACTGGTCACATACAAAAGGATGGTTTGTACATACCTTCCCTATGCATTGTGTCTCTGTGTTGGGATTTGAGAACTTAGTGCAGGACACATATGGTGTAGAAATGTGACAATAAATTAGGATCCTTCATTTGAATTCATCTTGTACAAAGATGAATATATGGTGGGTAACTCAGCCACACATATCCATCTTTGTATAGAATCTAGGAGTTCTTACCAGGAGTGTTTTCTTGAGAAAAAATTCCAGTGAATGAACATTCTACTTGATTGAGGAAAACCTGGGATTCTCAGATAGAGGTGATCACCAGAAGTCTCCAGAGCTCTGTAGCAGATCTAAATCTAGATGTCAATGAGAAGCATTTTATGAGTGTTAGATTTTGACTTCCTGGTGGCATGAAACAGTTTTCCCTAGTGTCAAAGTCTTCTGATGTGTGGAACCAGATAGTGAACTTCCATCAGAGGGTTGGTTGGACTACATCCTCTGGGCATCTTCTTCAGAGGGTCATCAGGGACTCAATAGGTGTCCAGGCCATTAACTAACTCTCCTGTTTGGTATATGAGATTTTTACATGAAAGTCTTGCTCCCCAAGGAGAGGAACTGCAGACACAATTTCTTCTGACAAGTTCTTGTCTTCAAGGCAGGCAAATGGCTAAAGTTTATGCTGATCTGACAGCCTGCCAAACATGAGCTATAGTTGCCCAGAGTGATCACCAGTGGTGTCGTTAGAACACACAATGAATTGACAGAAAAATACCAGAACTAGGAACTTAGTAGCCTGGTTCTACAACTTTTCTTTTAGAACTGGAAATCATGGTCTCCAGCATTCTCACATCTATTGACTACATAATGTTTCTGCTATACTTCCAGGAGATAATGTTCTGTTTACAACTTAATTTTTTCCTTTGGGAAATACACAGTAAGGAAGGAGAAATCAGCTTGATAGATGTCCAAAGCATCTCAGAAAGACCATGGTGCACATGGACAGACCTATAATACAGCTCAGAAAACAGAGGAAGTGGTAACGTAGTCTTGAAAATCTTGAATGTGAATAAAGTAGCTCACCCTTTACTTAGGAATTCAGGGCATTTCCTCTCAAAAACACAAGATGTCAGTCTCTTGACACACATTCTGGGCCTTTGACCTTTTCAGAACCCATTCTTCTGGTGACTCCAATGATAATAGATTAATTATTTTTTTTCACAAATATCACTTAACTCAACCTTTTGGAGCCCCAAAGGCAGTTTTGTCATTTTCCTGTTGAGAGCAAGTTCCATTTTCCAGAGAACTGAAAACATGGGGCACAATGGGCATATATCTGGGTTTCTTTGTCACACAGTTGTGTATATTTCCCCGTTTTGATGCTGACAAACACAGGCCAGCATACAGCACAGTTCTGTCCCAGCATCACCTGTTATCTTATGTCCCCAGGCTGCTCATTACCATGATTTTTACTCTGTGTTCTAGAGGACAGAAACCCAGGGAAGGGGAAGGGAACATGGAGCAGCACTGAAATTGAAGGGGCAAATGAGTGCTTTGAACACAGAACCACCTTCAGCCCATAGAACTCTGGGAAGTGCTTTTTCCTGGGAAGAGGATGAGCTTAGATGGGGGAAGGAGAGCAGAGAATGGAGCATTGCTGGAGCAGATGGACCTCAGAATAATGACAAATCTGCCTAATGAGACAATAGGGGCCTCTTCTATACTTCTTTCCTAAGGCTGTACCACATTTCAGTGGCTTCTGCTCATAGCTGAGAAGACCAGGAGGTGACAGTGTGTTGGAAGACATACTCTCTTGAGTCTCCCAAGTGACACAAGGACATGAGAGTAGTCTCAGTGTTTGTAGTAGAGAAGATACAGTGTGAGAGAAGCTTGTTGTTATAAAGCTTTCATTGAATATTAAACAGTAAAGGTGGGGAGATGTTAATTTCGCATAAAGTTAGTAATAATGACAACAATATTTTGGAGATTTATGCTCTCAAATTGATAGACCAAATAAAAAATAAAGCTGGTGTGCATTAATGACATGGTCCATTATATATAGTCATTAACTTAATTGTCTGGTAAGCTAAGACCAATGAGCAAAAGTCCTCTGTTTCCTACTTAAGCAGTGTCCTGGACCTATGCACACACACTAGACTAGCACTTACACTAGTCATATGCAAATGTAATATGCTAATAAGTATAAAAATCAAAGCAAATTGAATGATCTAACACTGCATTCCCCAAACTATAAGTTTCTTTAAAAATTTCATAGGTATTCAGAGTTTTGAAACATCATTTATTCATCCATTCTCCATATGTATCTGAGTTTTTCTAGACATTATTTATTTTTTTAAAAAAATACAAGACAGCTCATGACTCTTATGATGTCATAGTTTGAACAGACTTCAAGTAAAGAAAGTTAGAAAGTGGATTCAGGTATTGTTTGCAACCCCTAGAGGAACAACAACACAAATCATAGAGTGGAAATACAGGGTTGGTATGTCAAAAAATCCTGCAGTCATCTTCCCAACACCAATACACTGTAAATGTGAGGAGGGATCTGATAGAAGTTAGACATGGCAATGCTCACAACTGAAGAGAGAGAACCATATAGTGGAAATGATAGATGTGAGGACAATGAGAACATGAAGGTTGTGTGCTGACCTTTACCAAGAAGGACAGAAAGATCATCCATAAATCTAGGCTAAGCAATGGACACAGCATCTCAGGACAGAGGGACTCATTTTACTCAAATACAAAAGTCTCAGCTTAGTACGATTTCTATTTTCTATTCTAGATTTACTCTGGAAGTGTGGTCGCCTTGGGAAGTCTTCCAAGCCCACTGTTGAATCAGTTCCACCCAGGGTTGCTGAAGGTACAAGTGCCCTTCTGCGAGTTCACAATCTCCCAGAGAATATTGTAAGCTTTGCCTGGTTTAAAGGAATGATTGGGCTCCAGAACCTGTTGGCTATCTGATATGTACTAGACAAAAAACCACCTGAGTGGGGACCTGCATACAGTGGCAGGGAGATGCTGTACAGTGATGGATCCCTGCTACTTAATAATGTCAATCAGAAAGATCATGGATTGTACACACTGTGAGTTCTGAGAACAGATACAGTAAATGAAGAAGCAAGAGTGGAACTCCAGGTGGACAGTAAGTGATTTTCTGTGATGTTTTAGAGGGTTGGGGCTTAGAATCACAGGACTTGCAAGGCTGGCCTTTGGCATTGTGTGCCCAGGGTGGGGAGGGTATGAGTACTTAGTACAAGATACACTCACTGCTAGAGACAAATGATCACAGATTAGCTTCCATATTCTGACTCCAATGCATCAAGCAAGACCTTTATCAAAAGTAGCTCAACTAAATATATTAGCGTCAACTCACTCTTTTCAGACTCTAGACAAGGGAGTCCTGAATACTCTCATCTTTCCAAGGCTGAACTAATGTGACACAGGGGAGCATGTTTATAGTTTTGTACCATTACAGCCTCTCAAAGGTGATAGGGAACAATGATTTTATAACATCCATGGAAATTTGGTGTATTTACTAGGTCCAAATGGAGAGTATCATAAATAAAAAACATCAACTATTACCAAGAACATGGAGGAGTACTTTATATCAGCTTGTTCTTCGTGAATGCTCAACCAGCTCTCTTAAATCAACCAGGACTCCTAGCCCATTGCTTGATGTGTTTTAACTGGTCTGAATCCTTTTGCATCAATCTCCAATTAATAAATTACTATAATTTTCCCCCCAAAGCCAATTTTCTGGTGGCATTTTCAGCTGAGTCATTGTCTTATAAAATGATCATAGCTTGTGCCCAGTTTACATAAAACCAGCCTAGTACTCAAATATTTTTAATGGCTTGAGCCTTCTTTGAAGATCAGAGTGCTGTGCTTTAGCTCCCGCACAACCTTCAAACTAAGGGCTACTTGAGAGAGCAGCAAGTGCTGCCAATAGGTGAAGTCAGGTGTTGAGTGTTGCCTCAAAGGAAACTGCAGAAAAAAGCCTAGAAAATGTATGTTCTAGGCCTATTGAGTTTAGAGAGAGGCATAATCTCAAACCTCGGAGTGCAGTAGTGTGTGCAGTATCAGACTGAGGGCAGTGAGAGAGCATTCTTGTAGACATTCAAAGGGAAAATGCCATGCAGAGTAAATAACACTTACAAGGGCAGTATTGGAAAGAGGAGGTCATGTCTCTGCTTTTCATTAAGTGGAACACACACACACACACACACACACACACACACACACACACACACACACACACACACCCTGCATACACACTTGAAACTCTGGGCTGAGTGACAAATCCACCTACTTAATATAAGGTCACAAGCACAATGATCCCCATGTGATGGCTTTTTTCTTTTTTCCTCACAGATTCTCTTGCTGTGTTTTGTAGCCCTCTCACTTCTTCTCAACTTGTGACTGAACCGGTGCCTCCATATGCTGTTGAAAAGGAAGCTGTACTTCTTCAAGTTCATAATCTTCCAGAAGATTTTGTAGCCTTTTTCTGGTACAAATCAAAGGATAGAATCCATGATCATAAAATTGTAGAATACATCAGAAATATGGATTCTATCTCCTGGGGGCCTGCACACAGGAGAAGAGTGATGGTGTACAATAATGCATCCCTGATGCTTCATGATGTCACTGAGAAAGATGAAGGAATGTACACACTAGAAGTTTTAAACAGAGATTTCAACATTAACAAAGCATATGTGGAATTTTATTTAAAGAGTAAGTGACTCTCTATTGTCTCCAACTACTGGGTGTGGCTTATGCTCCTTCATAGCTTAACATTTCAGTTCAGCTATGCCTGCTTACTTCTTCACTGCACTGTGTTCCTCACTAGGGTTTGGTACCTACTGCATGATATACATGGGGTAGAACAACTGTAATAGATTAGAACCACCTAGCTGTTTACCTGAACAGAGGAGAATCTGTGAAAGGTAAGCTCAGCCCCAGGATGTCAGCTGTAGCCAAACACTGGAGTTCTTACCATGCACAGGTCTCTAGAAAGACTGTGGGTGTCAGGCAGTCTTGCATGATAAAGCCATGGAGTCCTCATAGAAACAAGCAGCAAGCCCTTACTCCAAAATCCTGCCCCTGGCTGGACTCCAAGTTGTATTATGGAAATTTTAGTAACTGTTTGTTTATCTCTCCTGTGTAAAATGATAGAGAGCAAGGCTTTTCTGACTGTCTAAGTCATGGGACCAACTATCTGATAGAGTGTAGAACCAGCTGCACCTTAGCATTTTCCTCTCCTAAGGCTCAGTAGACAGGTGTCAGGGACATTAACCTATTTTTCTGATGGGCTTATAACACATCACAGGAAGGCCAAGAAACCAAGTGAAGAAACAGAGGAGGAAGTTACTCCATATCCCTCCATAATCTCAAGAGTACAGTCTAGAAAATTCTTTTCTGAGATGCTACTGATGTGGACTGCTGCTCTTTTCAAGTTCAAATGATTGCTCAGAACTAAGCTTAACTCATGGATACAGCAATAATCACACACAGTATGTCTTATCACATAGAAAGTGAGAAACAGGAAACAGTGCCAGAAGCAGAGTCTCATAGTTCCTGGGTGGAAGATCCAAAGCACAAAATATGTTTATAGCCACAGTTTCAAATCTTCCCGACAAGAAATTTTACAAATTATGAACTAAAAGAGCTTGATTGAATTCTCTTGGTTACTTTCAATTGGTACCTTTATCTTTTTTCACAGAGTATGTGACACAGCCTTTTGTGCAAATTACTGATACCACAGTCACAGGAGGCACAACTCTGATCTTTACCTGTATTTCACCTGACACTGATATTTCTATCCGTTGGATCTTCAATAACAAGAATCTGCGGCTCACAGAGAGGATTACTCTGTCCCCAACAAAGTGTGGACTCAGAATAGATCCTGTCAGGAGCCAGGATGCTGGAGAGTATCAGTGTGAGGTCTCCAATAAATTCAGTTTGAAGACCAGTCTCCCAGTGTCCTGGCCATGAAGACTGAGTGACTTTTCCTTTATTTCACAGGAAAATACTGCCAAGGCA
Source organism: Phyllotis vaccarum (assembly GCA_033318265.1). Classification (NCBI taxonomy): domain Eukaryota; kingdom Metazoa; phylum Chordata; class Mammalia; order Rodentia; family Cricetidae; genus Phyllotis; species Phyllotis vaccarum. Next base: position 14,490,036 of record JARWLC010000018.1, read on the forward strand.
TGTGGTGAAAATGACCAATTATTACTCAGGTACAGCCAGTATGGCGATTCACTCCTATAATCCTGGAATATATGTATGTAGAAGGGTTGGCTAGAATTTAAAGTGAGGTTGTCTTAAAAGAAAAATAAAGACATCAGTATGGTAAACACAAATTCAATGGCTTTAAAAGTTCTTATTTTGAGAATCAAATATTTGGACATGACTCACAATTCATTGGAAGTAATTTTAAGAGCTCTCTAACTTTTGGATGCTTTGATTCTGTAGTATAAATGGTAGATTGTTTGCATAGAGAAAAGTCATCGTCTCCTATGTTCAAATAAAATTCTTTTTAGTCTACTTACATCAGCCCAATGGATTCTGCACACCATTTATCTATGTGAGGCAAGGAAGAGTGACAGAATAAGGGTCTTTATATGTTTCTTTGTGGACATACCTGGTTCCTAAATAGTCTTAATCCATAGTTTGTTTGATGCACATATGTCAAAAATCATGGCAAAATGCTGACCTGTAGTGTTTTTCATAAGGTGGCATGTCTTATTATCCTAACTAGTCTTATTTTAAACCCAAAGCCATATATTTGGTGAATGCTGAAACAACATATAGACAAAGGAGCCCACCACCAGAGATATGTCTTACCCCTACTGAATTATTGTGTCCAAAAGCTGAGATTCTCTCTCCTCCCATCCTATATCCTTCTCTCTGCCAAACCATATCCTTCAAGTCTCAATCTCCATAGTGATGGATTAAAGGCATTTGTGCTTCCCAAATACTGTAACAAAAGTCACAGGATCCAAATGCTTCTATTAAAGGTGTAGATCACCACTGTCTGACATCTATGGCTATGTAGTGGCTGGCTTTGACCTCTGGTCTTCAGGCAAGCTTTATTTGTTGATCACACTTAAAACAACACCATAGTGGCATCACGCAAGATTCCTTTTTATTAATATTTTGTGACACACATATGAATTTGCTCTTTGCCATTTTGAGGTAGACAGTTAAGTATCATGAACTCATCCGTATATTCATGTATCCATTATCACTGTTAATTTCCAAAGCATTTTAAAACTCTTCCATTTCCACCTTCCCTGTGTTGCCACATTTCTTTCTTTGTGCATGTGACAAATCAGGATACCTAATTGTGGACAATATTAATTTATAATAATACAGCTCAGGTGGATATTTTTCTTTCCAGTTCCAGAAACTCATTTAGGTTCTTTTGATTTTTTTTTTTTTAAAAATACTTCTTGTCATCTACAGACATATTTTATGGCCAATCACTGAGCACATTTTTTTTGTCTGGCTTAATTGTTCTCTCTAGGACTCCAACAAAGGTCCTAAACTGAAGTGGCCACAGCAGCATACTTGTGTTTATCCATGTCTTAGATGGAAGTTCTCAGTGTCCTGACTCAGGACAGAATTGGCTGAGTGTTTTCATCTGTGTCCCACTGCACTGACATAATAGTCTATTTCTAGTTTGCTTGTTTTTAAAAACAGTTCACTTTAGCTGGGTGGTGTTTTTTGCCTTTAATTCCATTATGTAGGAGACGGTAAAAGGCAGATCTCTATGAGTTTGAGGACAACATTGTCTACAATAGGAGACCGAGGGCAGCCAGGACTACAAAAAGTAACCCTGTCTTGAAAAACAAAAGAAAGCAATGAGACTTAATTTTTGTTCAATGGCATCAGTGTTTCTTCATACTTTGATTTCTGTAGGTTCTTGGCTTCTTGGAATGTGTCTGTTTCTTCTGGGTCACTCAACAGTTAACAAATAACTTTTGAGTACTCATAGAACTGCTGGAATCCTTAAAATGGAGCATAGATCGTCAAATTTCACTCTAGCATTAATAACTTTAATCTTTTATAACATAGTTAATTAAACCAAAGATTGTCAAAATTGTTAATCACTTCAAAGGACCAATTATTCATCCATTGATTTTAAAATTTATTATATTGGTAGAGGCCATTGAAAGAAAATATTTAACAACATAAAGAACAATATGACACCACCACAGTCTAGTGGGTCTGCAACAGTAAAAACTGAATATTCCAATATAGAAGAAGCATAAAACAATTACCTTAAAATAACTTTATAAATTGATAGAAGCCTTTAATGGAAATAAATAATTATTAAAGAAATAAGGAAAAGATGAACAAAAATAGAAGAAATCAATAAATCCTTTAAAGAAAACTTAGAAAAATCAATAAACAGGTGAATAAAACAATTCAACTGAAAAATTGAAATAGAAAAGATAAAAAGATGAAAACAAATTATGCTTGAAATGGAAATTCTGAGTAAATGAAGATGCAAGCATAGTGGTAGAGAGAATCTCTTGAGTGGAAGATATATTAGAGAAAATAAATTTATCATTCATCAGTGAAAGAAAACACTAAAAATAATCATAACAGTAAACTTCTTGAAAATCTGGGAAACCAAGAAAAGACAAAACTTAAGAATAATAGAAAGAGAGGAAGTAAGAAAATACCAGCTCAAAGGCACAGAAAATACATTCAACAAAATTATAAAAGAGAACTTTCCCAATGTAAAGAAAGAAATGCCTATGAAGATACAAGAAGCCTACAGAGCACCTAATTGACTAGAATTCCCCCAAAGTCTACTTGCCACATAATAATCAAAGAACTAAATGTCTAGAATAAATAAAGAATATTATGAGCTAAAAATAAATAAGGCCAAGTTACCTATAAATGCAGACCCATCAAAATAACACCCAATTTCTCTCTGGAGACTGTGAAGTCTTTCTTAAGTCCTGGACAATCTTTACTCAGACACTAAAAAAGTACAAAAGCCATCCTATTATAACTGATAGAGTTATGCCAAGAAAAACTCTATCAGTCACCATAGAAGGAATAAACAACACATTTCATGACAAAACCAGATTCATACAATTCCTATCTTCAAATCTAGCCCCATATAAAATACTAAAAAAATTTCCAAACTACCAATGTTAGGTACACCTAGAAAAACACAAGCAGTGAATAGTCCCATAGAAGGAAATTCCAAAGAAGGGAAACCCATGCACATTACCACCGAAAATTAAAAGAAATTAACAATAATGAGTCATTTATATCCCTGAATGTTAATGGACTCAATTCCCCTATAAAAATACACAGGCTAATAGAATGCATACAAAACAGGATCCATCCTTCTGCTGCATATAAGAAAGATCTAAATGTCACACGAATTAATGAGACTCAGGGATAGATCTTTGAGAAGTTGGAGACACTAGAGGGAATAAACACCACAGTCAGATTTTACCCAGTGGTCTTCCAGCTTCCTCAGCCTCGCTTCCCTTGGAATGGCTTCTTTTCTGTGTTTCTATCCTGTCTTAAGTACCCTTTCCGTAATGGTAATTAAGGCGTGGCCCCACCACTGCCTGCTTGGGAGACTGGAATTCCTTCTATAATCTAAAGTGACCTCTACTCAGTTGGGATTAAGGGCGTAGGTCACCACTCCCAGGATACTCTCTGTGCTGGGATTAAGGGTTTGAATCACCACTCTCTGATTCTCCTAGACTGACTGTGGTTAGAGCTCTGGAACTTTTGGAGCTTTATTAACTCCCCACATAAACTGTGGGTAGATTCCCTCTAATATCTCCAAAACTTCTGAAACTTTTTTTGAATCCCTACATCTAAACTCTAAGGACAACACTAATGTAGAGTAAAGGTTTGGAGAAAGTCTTTCTAATCAAATAGACTTAAAAAGCAAGTGTGTGTATTTTAATATCACCATAATAAACTCAAAACAAAAATCCATGAAAAGTGGATATACACCTCAGGACAAATACATCAAGATGAAGTCTCAAATCTGAACCTTTATGCCTCTAATGTAAGGCATCATCATGAGGAAAAGAAAGATTACTAAAGCTATAACAACATACCCAACCCCATGCACTAATAGTGGGAGACCTCAGCAATCCACTCTCACCAATGGACTGGTCTGAAAAACAGATACTTAACAGAGAAATTAGAATCTAAGAGGTGTTATGGCTCAAATGGACATAATAAGTATATATAGAACTTTCTACCCAAACACAAAATGATATATTTTCTTCTTCACACTCTACGGAACCTTCTTAAAAATTAACCATATACTCTGTCATAAATCAAGTATAAATAGATACAAAATAGAATAATTCATATTAATAAATAAATAATAAATAATAAATCCTATCATACCACCATAGACCATTTTTAGAGTTCATCCACAAGAGAAACTACAAAAACGTTAAAACCTCATGGAAACTAAACAACTCACAACAGAGCCACCTCTGGGTCAAGGAAGAAATAAAGAAGTTCACACTTCCCAGAGTTCAATAAAAATAAATTCCATCATATCAAACACATGGCACACCAGTACTAATATCTAAGTTCATAGTACTAAGTTCCTATATAAAGAATTTGGAGAAATCTCACACAAGCAAGTAAACAGTACATCTGAAATCTCTAGAACTAAAAAGAGCAAACTTACTCAGAAAGAGGAGAAGGAAGGAATTACTAAAAATCAGGGCTGAAATCAATTAAATGGAAACAAATCGAACAATACGAAGAACTAGTGAAACAAAGAAGATTTGGTTCTTCGAGGAAATCAGCAAGGTAGACGTACACTTATCCAAACAGAACAAAATACAAAAAGAGAATATCCAAATTAAGAAAATCAGAAATATAAAGGAGGACATAACAACACAGAACTTCCCCTATAATCAAAGGAATGATCACCCTAAGTGTCATCATAGAACCTTCATCCAGGCATGAATAGAGGCAGAAGCAGAAAGCCATAGCTAAGCACAAGGTCCAGCTTCCGATCCAGATGACACGAAAGAAAGGAGAGTGTGTATGAGCAATTGGATAGAAATCATGAGGAGACCAACAGAACAGCTGGATAGAGTTATTGTGAGTTCACTGAATTGGAAACATCCACTAGAGAACCTTCAGGAAAAGGAACTAAATCCTCAAATGTAGATGACTGTCACAAGGCGTTGACAATTTGTGGAGCCTCTTTGAGTAGGATTAGATTTTCTTTTGTTCATGAACTGGCATATTGGAGCCCATTCCCTACAGAGGAACATCTATCACGGCCTTAATACTTGAATGAAGGAGTCAGACCTACCTCAAATGAATCCATCAGACTAAACTAATCCACTTTGGGACTCCCTGCCCTCCTTGGGGGAATGGATGGCGGATGGTGTGGGGGCAGGCAGAGGGAAATTCAGAGGGACTGGAAGGGAGAGCAATCAGAGGTATATAACGAAAAAATTTTTAAATAAATAGAAAGTGAAAAAAAATTAGAAGCTGAAGAAATCCAAAGAATCATTAGATTATTCTTCAAAAACCTGTAATTCACAAAACTGGAAGATCTCAAAAAATAGACTGTATTTTAGGGATAGGTACCACCTACCAAAATTTAATTAAAATGAGATAAATGATTTAATGATACCTATAGCCTCAAATGAATAGAAGAGGCTAAAAGTCTCCCATAAAAACAAAAAGAGCCCAGGGCTAGATGGCTTTAGTGCAAAATTTTACCAGAATTTTTAAAAAGAACTATTTCAAACACTCACCAAATTGTTCCATACATTTACAACAGGGGCCTCATGACCAAACTCTCTTTATGAGACTACAGTTACCCTGATAGCCGTGCCACACAAAGATGAAACAAAGAAATAGAATTACAGACCAATGCCCCTCCAGATAATTGATACAAAAATACTGAATGAATTACTGTCCAAGTGAGAATAAGAATATATATATATATATATATATATATATATATATATATATTTAAAAAATCACTCATAAAGATCAAGTAGGCATTATCCCAGAAATTTCAAAATACGAAAATCTGTCAATATCGTCATCCATCATATAAAAATCCTGAAAGAAAAAAAAAATCCACATAAGTATCTAATCAGATGCTGAAAAAATCTTTGACAAAATCTAACACCCCTTTATGATAAAGGTGTTGGAGAGCTCATGGATACAAGGAACACACCTAAGCATAATAAAGGCAATATACAGCAAGAGAACAGCCAACATCAGACTATATGGGGAGAAACTCATTATAATTACACTAAAACAAAAATCAGTACAAGACTCTCTACTCTCCCCATATCTATTCAATACAGTTTTTGCAGGTCTAGCTAGAGGGATAAGACAACCAAAGGAGATCAAGTGGACACAAATTGGAAAAGAAAAAGTAAACGTATGCGTATGATATGATAATATACATAAGGGACTTCAAAATTTCACCAGAGAACTTTTAGAGCTAAAAAACACAACTAGCAATGTGACAAGATACACCATTAATTAAAACCCCCTCCCAGATGCAAATAATAAACAGGCCGAAAAAGAAATCAGGGAAAAAATTATTCTTTAAAATAGCCACCACTAACATTAAAGATTTTGGGGTAACTCAAGCCAAAGACATGAAAAACTTGTATGACAAGAACTTTACAGCATCAAAGAATGAAATTGAAGAGATATAATAAAATGGGAAGATATCCTATGCTGTTGGATAGGTAGCATCAACATTGTAAAAATGGCAATATTAAAAAGGCAATATACAGACTGAAAGCACTATCCATCAAAATCCAAATCAATTCATCACAGACCTCACAAAAATTATACTCAATTTTATATGGAAAAACAAATAGCCAGGATATTCAAAAAAAATCCTGTTTAGTAAAAGAACTTCTGAAGGCATCATCATCCCTTACTTTAAGCCCTACTATAGAGGTATGGTAATAAAAACAGCCTGACACTGTTATAAAAGCAGACATGTGGATCAATGGAATCAAATTGAAGACCTTGACATTAATCCACACATCTATGAACACCTTCTTAAAAAAGGAGCAAAAAAAAAATGTAAAATAGAAAGTATCTTCAACAAATGGTACTGTCACAACTCAATGGTGGCATATAGAAAAAATAAAAATAGATCTCTCTATATATCACCCTGCACAAATTAAAGTTCAAATGGATCAAAGACCTCAATGTAAACCCAGTTATGTTGTAGCTAAAAGAAAAGCAATTGCCTTAAACTCATTGGTTCAGGTGACAACTTCATGAATGTAACACAAATAGCACAGATATTGAAACAGTTAACAAATTGGACCTCCTGATTCTGAGAAGCTTCTGTAAGGCAAATAAAATAATCAATAAGACAAAATAACAGACTTTAAAATGGTAAAAATCTTTAACAACCCTACACCTGACTGAGAGTTGATGTTTAAAATATATAAACAACAAAGAAACTAGATATTAAAATATCAAATAATTCAGTTTAAAATGCTTTACAGAGTTAAACATAATTTTCATCAGAAAAAAATCTCAGATGCTCAAAAGACACTGAGAGATTTGCTCAACATCTTTAGACATCATGGAAATGCAAATCAAAGCAACTCTGAGATCGAGAAATACCACTCTTATGTGCATATACCCAAAGTAGGCACACTTATATCACAGGTATATTTGTTCAATTATGTTCATAGCTGTATTATTTACAATATCCTAATCCTGGAAACAACCTTGATACCCCTCAACTGAAGAATGGATAAAAAGTAGTACATTTATACAATGGAGTATGACTTAGTAAAAAATAATGATATTTTGAAATTTTCAAGCAAATAGATGCAATTAGAATAACTATCCTAGGTGAGGTAACACAAACCCAGAAAGAACAACCCTTTATGTCCTCACACATAAGTAGAATTTAGACATAAAGCATAAGGTAAACTAGGCTACAGCCTACAACCCCAGAACAGGTAAATAACAAGGAGAACCATAAGAGATATACTTATGAATTATTTTGTAAAGTGGACATTGGTAAGTTCTTCTGAGTAATTTGGGACCATATGAAGGAGGGTATAATGGGAGGCGAAAAGAGAACATTAGGAAATGGGATGGATGAGTTGAGGGAGGGACAGAGATGGAGAACAATATGGGATTATGGATAAACCTAGTACTAGAAAATTTATTAAGAACTAACAAAGATGACCAAGACTCCAAGCAATAGTGGAGCGGGAGCCCAAACTAGCTTTCCCCTGTAATAAAATTGATGACTACCCTAATTAAATCATAGAACCTTCATTCAGAAACTGATATAAGCCGATGCAGAGATACACAGTTAAAACTAGGTTGAGCCCCTAGTCCAACCAGCGATAGGAAGAAGATATTATATGAGCAAACATGTCAATATCTTGATGAGGAACCTCAAAGAGAAAGCTAAGTTTAACTATAGGGAGCTTAATGACTCTGAACTGATAGTCAAGTCACCTTCATGGGACCTAACTAAGCCCTCTGAAGGTGGATGACATTTGTGTGGCAGGAGCAGTTTGTTGGGTATAATTCTGATATGTCTATTTTTTATATATAAGTTGGCCCCTTTTCTTTGGTGTTTTTAATATTCTTTATTGTGTAGCAAGGGGACTTTTTTGGTCTAGTGTTTTTTTTTCTGTTCTGCAAGGTTCTTGTACATTCATAAACGTCTTCCTATAGGTTAGGAAAGTTTTTTTTCTAAGATTTTATTGAATATATTTTCTGTGCTGTATAGCAGGAATTATTCACCTTCTTATATTTTTATTATTCTTAGGTTTGTTATTTTTATGTTCTAAATTTCCTGGATGATTTGGATTAAACATTTGCTGAATTTAACATTTTCTTTAGCCAATTAACATATTTCCTCTATCATATCCTCAACACCTGAGATCCTTTCTTCTGTCTCTTGTATTCTGAGAACGTTAGGGTTCAAGAAATTTGAGCTGGGAGAGGGACAGAAAGGTGAGCAATAGAAGAGATACCCTTACAGATTGGGCCATCATGGGTTTAGGGAAAAATATGGTGCTAGACACATCTGCAGGAACCCACAAGTATTTCCCAGCTAAGTCCCCTAGCAATGTTGAGGAGAATACCCAGACTAGTTTTCCTCTGTAGTCAGATTGGTGATTACCCTTATTGTCATCGTAAAACCCGTATCTACTGACTGACGGAAACATGCAGAACACCCACAGCCAATCACTTGGGCAAGCTCCAGGAGTTCAGTTGAAGAGAGGAAGGAGCTATTAGAGCAGCAAGGGGGAGTCAAGAGCACGATAGAGTAAATCATAGGGACAGCTGACCTAAACTAATGGGAGTTCATGGACATTGGACTGACAGCCTAAGAGCCGGCCTTGTACCAAACTTGGTCCTCTAAATGAGGGTGAGAGTTGCATTGAACGAGATGTTAGTGGGCTCCCTGGCTATGGGAGCAGGGATTATTCCAGTTACTTAAACTGGGTTTTTAGAGCCTACTTCCTGTGGTGGGATGTCTTGCCAAGCCTTGATACAGGTAGGAATGGGATGGATCCTTCCTCAACTTGTATGTCAGCCTGTACTGACTATCAAGGGATATTACCCCTTTTGAGGATTGTATGAGAGTAAGGTGAAGGAAGGAGGGTGGTGGAGAGGGGCAGAAGGTGGGAGAACGGCAGAAAAGGAAAACAGTGGAGAGAATGTAAAAGAAATATTAATAATTAAAAAAACATTTATAAAGGGAATCCCTGGAGAATGTGAGAACAAGGAATACCTGCCACCAGAGATTCGTTGTGAGAATTCAAGAAGCCTCTACCGGGAGTATTGTACATTTGTGGGCAACATCATTGAATGTCTTCTTCCAATCCTGAGTGCACAAAAAATGTGTTCTATAACACTGTAGGGCAGAGGAAATTGTCACACCATGCGTTTAGTTCAGATTCATGTATGTGACAAGGAGCATGGATGGGTCAGGTGTTGTAAACTGAGAGCAGTCATGTCTCAGCCCAGTCAGCTTTTAAACATTTTATTCTAGATTGGGCTGCAGGAGATGTAGTCTGACTAAAGCAGTGGAAACATGGCCTAAAACTGCAGATGTTTCATCTACCACAAATGTCAGTGTGGGGGCTCAAGCTTCTAAAGCTTGTGAGAATCCTAAGGGTTTATGCTTGCAGGATATGCAGGGAGAACAGAGCCTGACAAATTTGGAGCAGCAAGAAGCCCTTGGTAAATTGAAAACTCTAAGGCAAGGGGAAACTTGATTGTTTTCTATTCAGAATTTATCATTATTGGCAATTATGTTCTGAAGAGTGATGCTTTTAACGATGATATTATTTCACTCTAAATAAAAAGAAGAGCAGGGTGGGTAAGAGTCAACTTAGTGTAAGAGGAGAACCAATTTTTTATGTCTTATATCTCTTTATATGTAAAGTAGAATTTTCTTACCCATGCATTGAAGTATGCTTCAACTTTCCACGTATATAAAATGCATACATAATTATAAATTAAACATTAAGCTATGGTATTAGCCCATTATGCTTTTTATCAACATGAGGTGTTTTCAAATGTCATAATTATTTATTCATCCATCTTCCAATGTGTCAGCTTTTTCTAGGCACTGGAACATCTCAAAATAGCAGAAATGTTCTTTCTGTTTAACAGTTTTGTTACAGTGAACTGTAATGCAGACAGGTACATAGAAGCTGAATTTGGGAGTTGATAAGATCCCTAAAAGAAACATAGAAGATAATGAGAATAAGGTGCTTGTGAAGTGGTGCTGTGTTTAATAGCACTTGTTACTCTTCTAGAGGACCTGAGTTTAGTTCCCAGCACCTATGTAAAGAGGAATCACATTCTCACCTAACTCCAACTACAGGGCATTTCATATACAATCCCTGGGCACCCGATAGTACACTGAGCATCTGCTTCTGCATCTCAGTATAGATCACAAGATGATCTGGTACTCAGGATATTTTCTAATGGTTCTAATGGGCTTATAAGACTTCAAATGAAACGCAGATTTTTCAAGGAGATGGACAGCATACATAGCTTCTTCTGATGACCACACATTTATTGCCTTCTTTCCTGCAGGCAATTAGTAACAGATGTTGCTGATCCAAACAGCTGTCCGGTCCAAGTTATAGGGCCTTGTTCATATTTGAAGATACTTTTTCACCAAGGCAACCATGCATGTTATTATTAAGAAACTGAGACACAGAAAACACAGTGTGTTCATTTTTCTCACACAGGCCATGGGTGACAGACAACCTGTCTTTGTACAACCAGGTATGCACTGTTTTCATAGGTCTCTGTGGATGGACAGCAGCTCTTTTTAAGAGATCTCTATTTCTGTCATCAGGAACTTGAGAGGATATCAGTTCTGTTTAAGTGAACACAAATGGACGGTTAGATTTGACCCTAGAGCTGAACTACCTACCTCTGGAGAATTTGTGAAAAATTCTAGGACTTTGCAGCCCAGCTGCCAGACAGGAAGTCACATGTTTTCTGGAATGCTTCTGCCATTACACTAGAAAGGTGAAAGACAAGGCTCTGCTTTATCCCTTCCAATGGATCCTTCATTTAAAATGTTAGCTTCAGAAGTTTTTGGGTGTTTTGGCAGGCAGTAAACAAGTATTTATCCCTAGTGCATGAACTAGCTCACACTGTATACAGTCTCATTGCAATGTCAAAACTTCACCCAATAGAAAGAAAATGAAGTTTTTGTGTATAACACACTTAAAACCACACCATTTATTAATTTTTCAAAAGAATTTGATTGGAGTATTTTTGTGCCATAATTTTTCTATAAGATAACTTTAATGCCTACTTGAAGAAATTATAAATAGCCTGCTTTTTTTGTTAAAAATCCCCAAAGCATTTATCTTCAATTTTTCTACCTTGAACCTAGATTACTCACAACTTCAGTGTCTAGACAATCAAGAATTCATTGTTTACATTAGTTTTTAAAAATGGCTTCCATTTCCTAAAATTTCTTTAAATTTAAATGCATGTACAGATTTTTTTATGTGTGCCCATGCACAAATGTGGGTGTACTTGCCCATACACTAGTTCTGTTGTGGAGGATACCTGATATCATATGCCTTTTATCAATTTTTATCCCATTATTTATTAACACGGGCTTTCAAAGAGAACCTGATGAAAACTGTGACTACTAACCTTGTTGGTCATCAGAGTTCTAGGTTCCAAAATGTGACTATGTTAACTCGAAACTCATTCAGTAAAGAAATAATCTTCATTTATCTGCAAACAAAACATATCACAAAAATTCATCGTTATTTATATAAAGGCGCCCTCAAGTTTCATAGAATAGAACTGACTCAGCTAAAGTGGAATGTATAAACTGTCATTAAAAATTTGGAAATACCTAAAATAGACATCAAAAAGTTATAAGGAAGCTATTAGTTTCTGCAAAGCTAATTCTCTAATTATTCTTCAATGCAAACCTAAAATTTGAATGATGTGATTTCTAGTATTTGCATTTTAAAATTCCAACAACCTCACAATAAAATTCTAGTAACAGTAAAAGTAAGTAAATATGTAATAACAACAATGATAATAATAATAATTACAGAAGAGGCATAAAATGGAAAGAGAGTGAAAGGCATGGGACGAAGTAGAAGGAAAGATGAGTAATGAAAATGCTATGAGTATAATGAAAAGAAAATTCTAAAAATATGTTTAAATTCTTTTTAAAGGAGTGAAAAAAAGAGATAGGTAGAGTGAGAGAAAAATAAGAAAAATGACACTAATCATATAAGGAGGCGAAGACATCTCTTCCAAGGGACTTATCATTTTCTGCACATCATCGATCAGTCTCCTCCAGGTTTCTTGAGAAAACAAAATATTTGATCTATAACATTACGGAGGAAGGGGAAGTTTCACTCCATGTTTTTACTGCAGCATAGTGACTGTGACAAGAATCACGGAGGACTCACATGTTGTATGCTGAGAGTAGCTGGGACACAGCACAGACAGGTCTTACACTCTCTGTTCTAGAGTGAGCGGCGGGAGATGCAGTCTGATTAAGGCTGTGAGAATCTGAACTAAAGCTGCAACCCGTGTCTTAAGATAGCATTGCAGAGACCATGACTTTTCAGTGGATGAGAACTGAGTATAGATGGCATCTTCTAAGATAGGGCCTTGAAGGTTGACTAAGGTTCTGTTCTTGTAACTCAGACTGGGAGGAGTAGGACTTATGGTTTTCTGCTCAAAGTTTATCCACATTGGCCATTATTTACTGTAAATGGGTGTTCATAACTATGAAAGATTGTACCTCTAAATGAAAATCAGAAAAGGATGACCTAGCATGAGGCTTCAGTAGATAAATACAATTGCTGTCGAGGCTGTCACAGTGACTTCAATTCCCAAATATGACTTCATGGAATTAGAAAGCAATTCTTCTTACCTCTCACCTCAAAATATGTACAGTAGCATTTTTCAGCCTTACATTAACATATGCCAGAGTAAACATATATTATGTCTCCTATACATATCTAAAATTTAAAAGTAATTATAAATTAATTAATATAAATTAAATTAATGTCAAACTGTGACATTAGCACGTTTTATTAACTTTGAACATGAAACTCCTTGAAATCAGTGCTTTTGTATAATTTATTCATTTATTTATCTACAGGTGCCTGAGCCTTTTGTAAGCACTGAATTATCCCAAAATAAGAAGTGCATTCTGTACTTCCAGATTCTTTTTGCAATTGACAAGAAGGTAGACAGGCATCTAAACGGTGAATTCAGGGTTTTTCTGGATCTACAAAGAAGACAAGGAAATTAATGAGAAAGAAAGGCTGGACAGATGACCCAATGTTTATTAGTACATGTTGCTCTTCCAGAGAATCCAAATTTCCTTCTTAGCACCAATGTTAAGAGGCTTCATAAAGTTACTAAACTCCAGCTCCAGGGGACTTCACATAGTCAATTGGCATCTTCTTTATCTTAGCATGGTGAACTCAGCTACTCTAGTCCCCATGCCCTTAGCCAACTGTTCTGAAGGGATTTAGAGACTTTATGAAAAATTGGAGAGCCCAAGGGGGAGGGAAAGAGGCCATAGTTCCTCCTGATGACTCCATGTACCCAGAGATTAAATGTAACAAATTCTCTCCTAGAGGCATATAGTAATGGATGGTGTGGATCTGGATATATGTCCAATTTCAGTTGCAGACCCTTGTTCATATTTGAGGCTATGTATCACTAAGGCAGCATTCCCTAACAATGTGTGCTGTCTCTGGAAACGATACAGAAAACAAAATGTCATCATCTGTTGCAAAGGCCACTGGTAAGAGACAAGATACCTGTGTATAGTCACGTATTCAGTGTTCTTACCCTGCAGGCCTTCTCAAATGTATGGAAAGGAGGATCTGTAACAAGCAGCTTGAAGAGATTTATAATCTATGAAGTAAAAACAAATAGAGAGTTAGATTTGACTCTAGAACTAAACTACCAACCTCTGGAGAATTTCTGCCTTATTTCTGGACTTCACAGCTCCCATACTGGAGAAGGAATTATATATTTTCTGTAATGCTGCCATCAAAAGGGAAAGGACAGAGTTTAGCTTTCAAATTTGCAAAAGATCCCACATCTCATTCAAGCCTTTCTCTGCTCAGAAAGTCACTAATTTAAAAAATCTTTAGCATTTGTCTCTTATCTTACTTCATTGTACACTTTAGAGGAACAATACTTTTGGGTATTGGCCTTAGAGCTTGTGTAGTATGAGGTTTCTGGCCTGGACTTTCTGGCCTAACCTCAAGATCTAGGCCCACAGACCCACAGACCCACAGTCCCACAGAGACACACAGAAGCTTCCAATAGTTTTAGGCTGATCAGCCTCAGGCCCAGGCATATCACTTGCTAGCTCTGTACCCTTCACCTAACCCATGTCTCTTGTTCTGTTCAGCCATGCGGCTCGGTACCTTTTCTTAGGGCAGCATAGTTGTCCTCTGCTTCTTCCAGGCCTCTCTCTGGAATTCTCTCCGGTGGTCTGTTCTCAGAGTTTTTAGTCTGGTAGCCCCACCTACACTTCCTGCCTGCCTTTGGCCAATCAGCTCTTTTTATTAGACCAGTGGGTGGCACAATTATTTACCATGAGACAACACAATACCCCTACAAGCTTGGCTATTAGTAAGAATGGTCTCATAGGGACCTAAATTAGAGACCTATATTTCTAATTGAGATATGCAACCTGTACTTTCTTTTTGTGTTCTATCTTGCCACGGCCATTAATAATGTAAAAGAGAGCATCCATAGGCCAAGACAAAATTTCTATTTCAAGTTCACCTTTAACTTATATATTTTTTTCCTAGATCACACTCTGAGTCATCTTTTGGATTTGGAGATTCATGTCTCATCTCAATTTTCATTAAGCACCTGGGAAGATTTGCCCATTTTATGATCTAGTCTGCTCATTTAGCTGAATGACAGGACTCCTCCTGTTTTCAGGTGTAAGATTTCTGCACACACAAGTCCTGAGGACAGTTTATGGTTGTTTCTTTGGGAGGTTATATAGAAAGCCTTATTCAGTTCTATCTGTAGGACTTCCTTAAACACCATGGCCTGAATGGTACTGGCTTAGGCTTAGCCAAGGTTATCAGTACAGCAGGAGGGACACAGTTCTCTTAGATTCAAGGCAGACATGGGTAGTAAGGTTCAAGAGAGGTGATGGGCATCTGACTTCAGATCCTAGGTCTGCACCATCAAGCTCTGAAGCTCAGCTCACACATGACACAAACTGTTTTTTTCACACAGCATATAAGACACAATATCACTGGGTTATAATGTCCTTAATTATCTGACTATGAGTCAATAAGTTCTCTTAAAAACAAGAATTGAGGGCGGATGTTAGAAAGACCAACACTGGATAAAACAGACCTTTCCAAGATTGAGTGGTCTCACAGCAGGCCATCTTCTCTCTGTTGTCTGCACAGCATTGCTACCCAAGGTGAACAACACAAGCAATAATTCTAACCCAATGGAGGTTGAGAAGGATTGTAACCTTAAAGCATGTACATGAGTGTCAGAACACAAAATAACTACAAGGAGATAAAATGTCAAACCCTCTTGTAAAGTGACAGGCTGAAACTGTCACAAGGAAATTGGACAATTTGTCAACTTATTTAGTATGTCAAGTGACACAGGACCCTATGAGTGTATAAACTGGAAAAGAATAATTGCCACCTCAGGTGGTCCATTCAGCCTGGATGGTATTTGTGAGCAATTTCTCTTTCATCGTGGCTATAACCACCTTTATACAGAGAGATAGATATTGGACGCTCAGCTAATCTTGGTTATTGACACTGTCCCACCATACAGATACCTAAACTGGCCAGGGAATCCTGCTCTAGCCCAATTACAGGAAGCCAAAGCAATCACTGATCTAGAATGGGCTGAGAGTCTTTTTTCTAGATAGGATCAGAATTATGGAGACAGTGGTCATTTTAGACTCAGGTTCAGTCCATACATAAGAGTAATGTGGAGTTTTTTTGTGTGCTGTGCCAGCAATGGATCAAGGGGTTGTATATGCTATGTGAGTATGCTTCTACTAATACATTCCCCAGCTTTGATTCAGACATGCTCAACTAAGGTAACAGAACAGACACTCCAGTCTTATACACACAAAGATTTCCCAGTTTCTTTGTAGGTATCATATGTGGCTTTATTAGTTTTTTCTCATTTGTTTTAGATCCCTCTCAGATAACCATTTGTATCCAGGATCAAACCTCAACATCTTCTAAAATGATGCTTCTTACTCAACTACACAATATTTTTGGCTTATCAATGCAGAGACCCGCATACTGTGCTAAGTGTTCTTTATCTCCAACATCATTTCTAATACTTGTAAATCCTATATCTCCCTTGACATAAACTCAGCTATTGGCATCCATAAAATCAAAGTGAAGAACATTACATGTCTTAAGAGATGGATTCTTGAAATGACAGCATCAAGATTTGGGGGACACTTCGGTTTTATGGATAGACAGAGAAATTCCCAGATTGCTTCATGGGCAAAAAAGATCCAAATCCTCTCATGAGATTACAGCTATGACATCTCCTCTTCAACTTGCATATCTGATTTTTAGTTGGTTTACTGTGGACTAATATTGAAATGTGAAGTGGTGTATCCTCCACGGAAGAAGGAACATCTCAGGCACAGTATTTATTTAAGGCTAAGTAGATTTTTCTTGATGTCACTAACTCGTAAATTTTTGTTCCCATTTTTGCCATAACAATCTCCATGATGCTGAAGAAATACTCAGAACTCTGAACTATGCTCATATTTCTTTACTCTAAATACTTAGAGAGGCTGATTTGTCTCAACTGGTAATTGGCTTCAGCTCTGGTTCAATGGAGTCTAAAGAAGCAGATGATTAATGTGACCGGAAGGCCTTTTTTTGAGTTAGGATTAAGCATGTTTAATGATGCTGCTTGTGAACTTTTCACAATGTCTTTTGTGGGAAAAGTGATGCTCAGGTAAAATATCCTTGAGTGGTAACTATACTCTGAACATCAACACATGTGATGGCCATGGCACACAAAGAGAGACACTTACTTGTAGAATGGGGCACTTTTAGTAAGTTATTTCTATAGAGAAGAAGAACTTAACAGTTTAAATCAGTGTCCTCCTTAGTATTAACTGTCACTATGGGACTACCCAGAATTATCTTAGGGTAATATAGAATCTTGAGACACAGACGGCATTAATCAAAAGAGCAAATGAGTTACCTGCCTCTGGCTTAAGTGCAGCACTTCGTAGATTCCGTTTGAAAAGACCCATTCCAAACTAAGCTGTCCTAGATAATAAACTGTATTACTGTAAGACCCTGTCTGTTTCTGGTTTACTTCTGATGCTAAGGCACAGGCCACTTCAATCATAAAGAGAGGTTCAGATAATACCATTAAGAAAGACAGAGACCTGTTTGCTGTACCAAAGGCATAGCAAATTTCCTGAAGACAAGCACTTAACCTCAACAGAGCCCCACTAGTAGATCAGAGTAGAGTTAGAAAACAATTTTACAATCAAACCAACTAAGAAGAAAGTTAGTTTATCTATTTTAATATGCAATAAATAAACTTTAAACTAAAACTAAAGAGATGAAAAAGGTCATTTTGCATTCATAACAAAACAATGCCACCAGTTTATATCTCAATTCTGAACATTCATGCCCAAAGACAAGAGTGGCCAAATTAATAGAAGCAACATTACTAAAGCCTATATCACATATTGAACCCCATGTACTAACAGTAAGAGTGGGGGACTTTAATACCCCATTCTCACCAATGGACACATTGTCCAGACAGAAAATAAACAGAAAAATAAAGATACTAATAGACATTATGAATAAAATGGACTTAATAGATATCTACAGAATATTTCACACAAAAATTATACAGTTTTCTCTGGAACTCATGAAATATTATCCAAAATTTGTCAAATACTTTGTCACCAAAGCAAGTATTATTAGATACAAGAAAACTGAATTAAGCCCTTGTGTCTTATCTGACCACCACGGACTCAAATGGATTTCAACAATAGAAATAATAGAAAGCTTACAGAATACTAAAAACTGTACAACCCTCTGCACAATTGTCATTGAATCAAGAAAGATATAATAAAGGAATTAAAGTCTTTCTGGAATTCAATAAAAATAAATGAAGGGCATACCCAAAGATACGGGCATAATGGAGGTGGCACTAATAGGAAAATTCATAATACCAAGTGCCTTCAGGAAGAAATTAGAGAGATCTCATACTACTACTGACATACCAGCACAGCCCAAAACTCTAAACAAAAGACATAAAACACACTCTGTCGTTGTAGACAAAGCAGAAAATAATCAAACTGAGGGCAAATTTAATAAAATACAAAAGTATATCACAATGAATCAATTAACGCAGAAGTTGGCTCTTTGAGAAAACCAACAAGAAAGCAAGCCCTTATCTCAATTAACTGAAAGGCACTTGTGAAATCAGAAATGAATGTGAGGACATCGCAACAGAAACCTAGGAAATACAAAGAATTATTAAATCATACTTCATAACCTGTTTTCCACAAAATTAGAAAATATAAACAAAATAAACAATTTTTTGAATAAATGCAACTTGCCGAAAGTAAATCGAGATCAGAAGAACAATATAGACTAATAATCACAAAGGAAATACAAGCAGTCATTAAAATTCTTCTAACCAAAGAAGCCCATGGTCAGATGATTCTAGCACAGAATTCTAACAGTGTTTGAAAAAGTTAATACTAATATGGCTCAATTTTTCTATTAAATAGAAACAGAAGGAGTATTTTCAAATTTTTATGAGGCCGCAGTCACCCAATACTAAAACCAAACAGGACCCCAGCAAAGAAAGAAAGTTATAGACCAATTCTTTTCAGAAGCACAGATGCAAGAATACTCAATAAACACAAAGGAACAGAACCGATGGGTACCTAAAAATATCATCCATTATGAATAGTGGACTTCATCCAAGAGAAGCTAGGGTGGTTTAACAAATGAAAATCCATTAATGTAACACAACAAAAAACAAATGGAAAGAAAATAAATCCACAGGAAAATCTCATTTGATGCTTAAAAAAATTATTTGAAAAAAATGCAGTACCCCTTTGTGTTAAATGTCTTGGTGAGAACAGGGATAAAATGAAGATATCTAAACACAGTAAAGGCAATATACTTCAAATAATTAGCCAATATCAGATTCAGTAGAGAAAAATTTAAAGCAGTTCCACTAAATTCAGTGACAAGTCTTTCCACTCTTGCCATATCTGTTCAAGAGAGTACTTGACGTTTTATCTTGATCAAGAAGATGAATGAAGGAGATCAAGCAGATATAAACTGGAAAGAAAGACTCAAAGAATCACCTATGTGCCTGTGATAAAATTTCATAAAGAACCAAAATTCATAAAGCCCCAAAATTCTACCAGGGGACAGTCCAGAGCTCATAAATACCTTCGGTGAAGTGGTTGTTTACAAAAGCAACTAAAAAATTGTAACCCTACTATGAGACAATGATAAATGAGCTCAGAAAAAAAATCAGAGCTAACACCTCTTCACAGTATCTTCAAGAAATAGAAAATGCCTTAGTGTGCCTCTAGCCAAGTGTGATAGTTTAAAAGAAAATGATGCCCAAAGGGAGTAACTCTATTAGTTTGTGTGGCCTCACTGAAGTAGATATGACCTTGTTGGAGGAAGTGTGTCTTGTCGTGGTTGAGTTTTATTTAGCTCAAGCTTTTAATTTTTTGACAGAAGACTTTTTATTGCCTGGATATGTGGGACTCTCAAATACTTCTTTAGCCTCATATCTCTTTGCACACTGCTGTTCTCTCCACCATATTGGTAATGGACTGCATCTCTAACATTGTAGGCAAGCCTTCCCAATGCAATGTTTATGAGACTGCCCATGGCCATGGCTTCTTTTCACAGCAAGAGAAACCCTAACTAAGATAACAATCAAGAAAAAAATCCTTTATATTAAGAACTCCAGTCTTTGAAGAAAGAAATTGGAGATGTCAGAATATGGAAAGATCTCCCATGCTCATGGATTGGTAGGATTAACAGTAAAAATGGCCACCTTACCAAAAAAATCTACAGATTTATTGCAATACCTATTAAAATTCTAACATAATTCCTTATAGGCCTTCAAAGAACAATATTCAACTTCTTATGGAAAATCAAATACCCTAAGATGGCTATAAATGATAGCATATAATAACCAAATTCTCTAGGAATTATCATCCCTGGAATCAAGATTTACTAAAAAGCTATAGTAATAAAAACATAATATATTTGCACTAAAACAGGCAGATCAATGAAGAGAAAGGGGAGCTGGCAGAGGGATAGGAGGGAGAGGAAAAAGAATAAGCTGTGGTCAGAGTAAATAAATAAACAAGAAAAACAACAACAAAAAACAAAGAAGGGCTTCAACCAAGTCAGGTAAGTCTGTTCACTTCTATGAGTAACTATCTTAATTGGTGGAAGTCCCAGGTCACTGTGAGCAGCATCATTCCTATGCAGAAGATCCTTGGTTTTTTAAGAATGCTACTAAACATAAGCAGAGTGTGAGCCTACATATGAGCAAGCAAGCAGCATGTTTTCTGCCTTGCCTTCCTTTAATGATACAATATAACACAGCCCTATTAGAGAAATGAATTTTACTCTCTCTCTCTTAAACTGCTCCTTTTCAAGGTATTTTTAAAATCACACCAAGAGAAAGAAACATAGAACATTGTCTAGGAAAAGCATGCCTGTTTGAGTCTATATGATTTTTACTCAAGAGAAAATTCCCTCAGAACTTTCTGAACAAAGAAAAGGTAGAGTCTAGACAGCAGCAATTGGCCAGAACATGCGTGTACAGTCCCCTGCATTAGTATCTTTTTTTTAACCAGACAGGACTTATGTGTAACCCTAGATGGCCAGGGACTTTATCTGTAGACTAAGCTGATGTGGGTCTAAGAGATCTACCTGCCTCTGCCTCCTGAGTTCTGGGATTAAAGGTATTTAGCATCATGCCCAGCTTTGTCCTGTCCTTTTACTCTCAAGAGAAACGCCCTAGGACTTTCCTCTGAAATTTGTTGAGCAAAATGTTCCTTCTGAGAATGCCCTTAATCTGGATTCGCACTACTTTCAACTCTAGTCCAGGGCTTCCCAGGATAAATATGGAACTCAGTATAGAAATATCCCACAGTAGAAGGAGTTAAGAGTCCTGAAAAGCAGTGATAAGATTGCAACTCTGTCATTCTGTGCTGAACCTATCAAGATCACATCGGGTTTCTTGACGATGCTTCCTGTAGCCCTAGTCATGAGATTGCAGTTTCCCTAGTAATCTTTAGTGTTTGATAGCAGGGCACATGCTCAATGTTTTAAATTTATTTCCCTGAGCCGTGACCTAGCTGACTGCTTCTAATCTCTGTCCCTGCCAACCTTGAGTTGCTTTCCTAAAGCATGCTCTGACCCACTGCATCTCTCCTTTTTCTGAGAGCATCTTTCTGTGTGAGGACCGTGAAAGTTTTCTTCCTGCAGACATCTCCTGTAGGGGAGAAAAGAGTCCCACCAGGGAATAATCTAGGAAAGAGCAAAAGTGACTGAGGAAGAACCAAGAGGACAAGTTCACAGCCAACACATAACGCTAGCACGCTGCCTTGACACCCTCAATAGGAAAAAGTAGCTCACAGTGCTTTCAAGGAAACACGGGACACTCCATCTGCAACACAGCACATGAAACTCCTTGTGCAGCTGCTCCCCGCGTCTCTTTATTGGATCATTACTTTGACTGGTGAAATTAGTGATATAGAATTGTCATTCATTTTTAATCCTCACTCAGTTGGTTTCTTGCCAGTCATCAGAGACGTTTCTGTCAAATTCCTGCAGGGATTAAGTAAATGTCCACTTTACAGCATTCAGAACACAGGATAGACTCGGTGTTTGGTTGCTCAGTTGGGTCTTTGTGTCACAATGACAGGCATGATGCGGACACCCTCTGTGGTGCTGACAATCCCAAGGCAAGGACACAACAGGTGTCAGTCCTATGATGAGCCATTGTTCTCTGAGGGCACGGGGATGCTTATCAGTATTGTTGCTCAATGTACTGTTCAGATGAGTAACATAAAGGGAAGTTGAGAGGGATGCAGGGCAACATTTTGAGTAGATGGGATTTATCAGTGCCTTGGACACAGACTTACATCCCACTGGATCGGGGAGGTGCTTCTGTCTGAGAAAAACTCACCCTGAAAGTGTAAAAACAGCAGAGTCTGAATTCTGTGTTGCAGCAGGCACTGTTTTCCTCACTGGGAGAACAGTAAGTGATAAGATTAATGGAAGAGTCCTCTGTGCTTTTCTGCAAGGGGTGTACCCCATGGAAGGTTCTTCTTATCACAGGTAAGTGTATCCTCTCTGACTTGTGAAGAGGAGCATTCTGATGTCTTCTTAAGAGGACAAGGTCTTGAGAGGAGACTCAAGTTTTCTCTTTCTACATATGGTGGTAGAGTGTTCATCAGCCTGAAGATCTCAGAGGACAGGAGGTGATAAGCACTCCATATTCACAGTGAATTAAATTGGATGCAATATTCTGAAGACAGCTGTTCCCAACCATGACACAAGGGAGGCATAGCAAGATGTCTCAATGTGTGAAGATATGACAAACAAACTAATTTTTAGCTCCCACACAGTATATGAAAGGAAGAGACTCTTTCAGGCTCTACTCTGTCCTCCACATGGGTGCTGTGTCATGCACCCTGACACATGTCCCTCTACACAGATTTGACATATGCTTATTCATAGTTGGTCAAGGAAACACCTGTTTTACAAATATACACATACATTTACATAAATAAATCTAAAATTGTTTATTTCCCACTTGAATATAATTATTGCTTTAAGCTCCAAACTTAGGAACTATAAAGAGAAATCCATAGAAACACATTATTCTTTCCTTCCTTCCTATTTCCTTCATTTCTTCTCCCCTCTCTCCCCTTCTCTCCCATTCTTCATTCCTTTCTTTTTCTTTCGTAGGCAACTTATGCCTTAGTATTTTCCAGGACTTGAACCTTCCACAACTTCAGACTTATCTTGCCCTTATAAAAATCTTGTCTGTCTATTAGTTGTGGCTCAACCTTTAATCCTAGAACTTGGGAGGTAGGGGCAGGTGATCTCAGTAAGTTTAAGCTATCTTTGTTACAGAGAAAGTTTCAGGACAGTACAGACTATACAATAAAACCCTGTCTCCCCTTAAAAAACCCAAATACTTAAACACCAAACAAAATAACTGGTTCTAATGGATCTGATGTCAGTATATTCAAAAGATGAAAATATGGTGTGATGAGAATCACAATGGTATCAGAGAAAGAAAGCAGAAAGAGAGGATACTCCAGAGGAAATCTGCAATACTCACCACACAAATAGTATATATGAGCAGGGATCTAGGACTCTGAGAGGAACCAGGCAGAAACTGGAACAGAGACTTTCTAAGAGAGCTAGTTAAACATTTCCATACTCTGAGTCAATGGAAGTCATGTTGCTTATGTTTGCAAATGAGGACAGCACATGCATACCCACACACCAAAGCTTAGTGACAATTACACCTGTTTAATTTAGGTGTTTTTTTCTCAATTCCCTTCTAGCCTCATTTTTAACCTTCTGGTACCTGTCCAACACTGCTGCTGTGACCATTGAATCAGTGCCAGCCATTACATCTCAAGGAGATAATGCCCTTTTCCTTATTCAAGATCTTCCAGGAAATATTGTAGCACTAGTTTGGTTCAAAGGGCTAAAAAAATGTATCACAACAAATTGCAGCATCTGTACTGCACATAAATTTAACTATGACTGGGCCTACATACAGTGGTAGAGAAAAAATATATGGCAATGGATCCCTGTTGTTTGAAAAGGTCAACCTGAAGGACAAAGGATTCTTCTATACTCTATAAACCTATAATAGATGTGCAAAAATTGTATCAACATCATATTTGTACCTCGATGTGCATGGTAAGTGATTAATTGTGAAGTTGGAATGTATGATATTTATTTTATTGGAGACATAAAGGAGAATGGTCTGTGCCCACATCCTATATGCATTGTGTCCTATGTTGGGATTTGAGCATTTAGTTTAGGACATACATGGTGTAGAATAATCACAATAGATACAATTTCTTCATTTGACTTCACTTTGTACATGGGTGAATGGATGCTGGGTAACTCAGCCAAGTATATCAGCATCTATATAAAGTTGGGGCATTCATGCAAGCAATGTTTATTTAAGAAATACCCCAATGGAATCACCACTGGGCCTGGTTAAGGAAAACATGGGATCATCAGAAAGATGTGAGCACCAGCATACCCTGCCTCCAGAACTTTCTCCCAGAATCAACCTCAGGAACTTAACTAGTAATCTTGTTCTACACTGTTTTACAGACCTGGAAATCATAGTCAAAACATTCTCAGACCTACTGACTGCTTAATGTGCCTGCTACACTGCCAAGATATTGTGTTCTGTTTTCCTCTTTATGTGCTTCCTTGGGAAATGCATATCCAATGGGAGTCAACTTGATAAAGGTTCAAGGCATTTCAGAAATACCATAGAGCACATGGGCAGACACATAACGCTTTTTAGTAAACAAAGGAAGTGGGAGCATGTTTGTGAAAAACTTGCACAGGATAAGGAACTCACATACTACATCCAAGAAACATGCCACTTCCTCCACTAAGCCAAGATCTTGGTCAGAATCCAGTCTAATGAAAACAAAATTGTTTTTCCCACATACATCGCTGACTTGGTGCCTTTGGAGCTTCAGAAGCAGTTTTGCCACCTTTTAGTTGGGAGCAAAGTTTAGGCTTCCAGAGAATTAAAAATATAACTGTTTTTTTGCCACACAGTTCTCCATATTTTTTCTTTTGATGCTGACAAACATAGACCAGGAAACAGTAGAGTGAAGTTCCATGGTCCACTGCTATTTTCTCATGCTGCATGGATGGTTATTATGCTTTATTCTCACAATGTGTTTGAGAAGACAGAAACATAAAGAGAGTTTGGGAAAGTAAAATGGAGCATCACTGAAACTGTATGGGTGGAGAAGTGTTTTGAATCAAGATCACACTCAGTCCATAGGACTCTGAAAGTGTTTCTTCCTGGGATGAGGCTCAGCTCAGATGGGGGAAGCACAGCCAAGCTTGGGAGCTGTGACAGAGCAGAAGTACCTCAGAGGGATGACAGATAATGCCTATTGAGACAATGGATGCCCCCTCTGTACTTTGTAAATCGTGCATCTTCTCTCTCTTTTTTTTTTGATAGTATGTGAAAGGAGAGGAGTGGAATACTGTCTGTAGTTCTCAGAGTGGCACAAGGACATGAGTGGCATCTCTGTGTTTGTAGGGGAGAAGATACAGAGTGGGAGAGAGGCTCAGAATTTGGACACACTCATTAAATATTAAACAGTAAATGTAGGGGAGAGATTATTCTTACACCAAGATAGTTAGTATGACTATAATATTCTGAAGATGAATT
Organism: Phyllotis vaccarum; assembly: GCA_033318265.1. Lineage (NCBI taxonomy): Eukaryota > Metazoa > Chordata > Mammalia > Rodentia > Cricetidae > Phyllotis > Phyllotis vaccarum. Next base: position 14,515,866 of record JARWLC010000018.1, read on the forward strand.
CTCTCAGGTTGATGACCTAAATAAAAAAACACAAGCTGATGTGTATCACTAGTATAATCCAATAGATATAGGTATTTGTCTTATTTGGCAAGCTGAGGTAAATGAATAGACGTCTTCTGTCATCCACTTAAGTAGTACATCTTGAACACACACACACACATACACACACACACACACATGAATAGACCTTACAATAGTCACACACAAGTATAATGTATAAACAAATGTAAAAATTCAAAGCAAATAGAATGATCAAATATCCATTCCCAATCCTATAAGTTTCTTAAATAAGTCCAAGGGAAACCAGAGTTCTGGAACATTCATGTCGCTGAGTTTATACTAGGAAACATTTTAAAACAAATATAGCACAATTTTATAGTTATTATAATGTTCTATTACAGTAAATTCACATTAAAGAATACTAGAGGTGAATTATAATTTTGGCTCCAATCATAAAAAGGAACAGAACAACATCAAAGTCATATATTAAAGATACAGGGTCTCTATGGAAAGATATTGGGCAGGCATCACCCAAATATCATTCTATGGCAAATGTGAGAAGGGGTATGATTGCAGTAAGTCAGGGTGGTATAGATAAGTGAAGAAAGAGAGCCATATAGTGAAAATGACAAGTGTGGAGCCACTGAGAACATGAAAGTTATGTGATGAGAGTAATGGGGATAAACTCACCCACAATACTAAACTGGGCAGTGGACACAACTTCTTTGGAGACAGGACTTTATCTTAGTCAAATATAGAAGTCCTAATGTAGATGAATTTTTCTCTTTCTAGCTTCCTTTGGAAGTGTGGTCACCTTACTTCTTCTGCTCAGCCTACTATTGAGTTAGTGCCATCCAGTGTTGCTGAAGGGAGAAATATTCTTCTTCTCATTCATAATCTCCCGGAGAATGTTATAGCCTTTGCCTGGTTCAAAGGAAGACATGGCTCAAGGAAACTATTGGCTATCAAATATATACAAGACAAGAAACCAACCTTGTGGGGGCTGCCTACAGTGGCAGGGAGATGGTGCACAGTGATGGATCCCTGCTACTACATGCTGTCACTGGGAAAGACCATGGATTGTACAAGCTAATAATTCAGAGATTAAATATGAAAAATATCCGAACGAAAGTACAACTCCAGGTGGACAGTAAGTCAGTGTGATTGTTCAGTTTGGGATGGAGCTTAGGTGTACAGGATTGTCATGGCTGGCCTATCTTCCCTACCCTATGCATTGTTTCCCCAGATAGAGGTTTGAACACTTAGTGTATAGCACACACTGGTAGAGACAAATGATCATAGATCACCTTCCACCTTCTGACTTCATCTGTACAAAGAAAGGCCTTGATGGAAAGTAGCTCTAGCCAAATATTTTAGAGGCAGCCTGACTTTTGAAGTTCTAGACAAAGGAAACTTGGATACTCTCATCTTTTTAAGGTTGACTAAAATGATCCATTTTTCTCGTGTCCTCCTCTTTTATCCTTTCAAAGATAATAGGAAAAATGATTTTAAGAATCCATGTTTAGCTGACTTATTTAGTAGTTCCAAACTGAAACTTTCATAAATAAAATCCAGGAACTGGTCCTATGAACATGGAAGAGTCTTTCAATAATCTCTCTTATGTCACCCAGGAATGAACCATCTGCATTGTTAGAAATACTTTTCTATTAATCCCAAATTTAAAGAAATGACCGCAGCTTATCTCTGGTGGTGGAATTTTCAAATGAGGCATTGCCTTTCAAAATGACTGCACCTGTGCCCAGTTGACATAAAACCAGTCAGTTTAATACCCAAGAATTTTAAAGAACAGTGTCTATCTTGCAGATAAGACTGTTCCAGCCCTTACGCAGCCCCTACTTGACAGAGTAACAAGTGCAGTTACTAGGTAAAGTCAGATGCTGAGTGCTTCCTCAATGGAAGCTAAAAAATAATCTAGAAAATGAAAGAAATGTTTGAGTTTAGTGGAGGCATCATCTCAAACACCAGTCTGCAGGAGTGTGTGCACTGTCTGTCTGAGTGTGGTGAGGGAGCAGCCATGTAGACACCCAAGAGGAACGTTATGTGCAGAGGAAAATTACACTTTCATGGAAATTGTTGAAATAAAGGAGGTCATGTTTCTGCCTTTTATTGAGTGGGATAGACACATACCTGTAGCTCTAGGCTAAATGACAAATCTATCTGCTCAGGATAGTGTTCATCATATTTTCACCAAGCACAATAATCCCCACGCAACGGATCTCTTCTCTCTTTCCTCACGGGTTCCTCCTCTCCATTATGTAGCCCTATAACTTCTTCCCAAATGATCATCCAAACAGTGCCTCAGTATCCCGTTGAAGGGCAAGGAGTACTTCTCAATGTTCATAACCTTCCAAAAGATCTGAATGAATTTTCCTGGTCTAAATCAGAGGGTGGAACCACAGCAGTTAAATTTGTAATATACTTCAGAGCCAAGAATTCCTTCTCCTGGGGACCGGCACAGAGAATTAGAGGGAGGGTGTTCAAAAATGCATCCCTGCTACTCCAGGACGTCATTGAGAGTGGTGCAGGAATGTACACACTGCAAGTTTTAAACAAAGATTCCAAAATTGTAAAAGCAAATGTGGAATTTTACGTGAAGAGTAAGTGACTCTCTCTGATCTTCAAATTCTTAATGTAGCTTATCTCACTTCATACAGTAGACTGTCGGCCTAGACTGTGGCTGCTTTCTCCCCCAATGCACCATATAATTTCACCGATGTTTGAGTCCCTAGTGCAGAGCTGGTATTGGACAGATAAACGGCAATAGTTTATCACAAATTCCATATCTTTATCTGCAGAGAGGAGACCCTGTGATTGATAAACTTTTCACCATAGAGTCATCTGCAGCCCAATCACTTGGAGTTTTTAAAATGGACACACTCCTGAGAGACTGTGTATGTCAGACAGTCCTTCATTGATTAGGCCATGAAGTCCTGACAGAGACCACCAGGAAGCCCTGACTCCAAATATTTTTCCCTGGATAGTCTCGGAGACATTAGGGAGCATTTGTATCTTATTTTTTAGGTTTCTTTACAAACTGACAGGAAATAAAGTGTTAATAAATGTTCAAATTATGGGACTGACTATTCTATAGACTGTAGAATCACCTGTGCGCTGCCATGACAGCTGCAATTAGGTAAGTTACCTGTGATACATTTTGTCCTGAGGCTCAGTGAACAGGTGCCAGTGCCATTAGCCTATTGCTCCAGTGGGAGTATAAGACCTTTAAGGAAGGTTAATGCACCAAGGGAAGAAACAGAGGGCAGCTACTCCAGATTCTTTCTTTTCCCTGGGAATTCAACCTAGAAAAATCCTTTCCTGCAGATAAATAGTAACATGTTCCTGACTGAGTAAACCCAATCCCAAACTCAGATCATTTTGCACAGATAAGCTTAACTTCTGGATATTTTAATGATTATGCACTGCGTATGATCTTACATGAAAACCAAGACACAGGAAACAATGCCTGAATCAGCATAACACAGTTGCTGGGTGGCAGATCAAAAGCGCAAAATATTTTTATAGAGACAGCTCCAAATTCTCCCCCAGATACTTATAAAGAATGAACTAAAGAAGTCCTGTATCAACTCTGAATGTCTGTCATTTGGTGTATTCTTTTGTTTCCTCACAGAGTCTTTGACATAGCCCTTTGTGCAAATCACTGATACCACAGTGACTGGAGGCACATCTGTGATCTTCACCTGTGTTACACCTGACACTGATACCTTTATCCATTGGATCTTCAATAAGAAGAAACTACAGCTCTCAGAGAGATTGACTTTGTCCCCAACAAATTGTGGACTTTGAATAGATCCTGTCAGGAGTAAGGATGCTGGAGAGTATCAGTGTGAGGTCTCAAATGGATTCAGTTTGAAGACTACTCTCCCAGTTTCCTGGCCATGATGATTGAGTGACTTCTCCTCTTATCCAAAAGTATAATGGTGACATTTCTTTACTTCAGGAGTACAAATTGAGAAAAATTATGTGGTTCATATGATTAGTTATTACTCAGATACAGTCACCAAGATGACTCATACTTAAAATCCTGGGATACATTTGTGAACAAAGGATGGCTAGAATTTTAAGTAAGGTTGTCTTAAAAAGAAATGAAAGATGTTAATATGGTAAAGAAATATTCAAGGGCTTGCAGGGATATTTTGTATATGCTCTAACAAATATATTCTTGTGTGAGAATCAGAGAAAAGAGCAAGCCATTAGTTAACCATAGACCAGGCAGTGCTGACATGCACCTTTTATTCCAGCACTTAGCATCTTATGCCTTTGTTTTCAGTATTTGGAAGACATACATGCCTTCTTCCCAGAGCTAGGGAAGTTGAGACAAGAAACAATATGGCTATAACTCTCTAATATCTGACCAACTTACTATTAAATCAGTGCTTTGGTATACTGCTAAAGAAGGAAATGGTCTCCTTCTAGTTAATATTTTGCCAGGATATTCAAAGCCTTTTCTCTAGAACAATCAATGCATCAGGCAGAAATATTTAAAATTACACATTGCATCGGAATTATAAAATTTATTTTTGAGACCTGTACATAGCAGAAGAGAGACTGTGCACAAATTAGTTTCTGCTGCTCCAGGACATCATTGAGAAAAGGCAGGGTACTACACACTAAAAAGTTCAAACAGAGACTTTAAAATTGAAGTAACACATGTACAACTTAATGTAATTTGTAAGTGACTATATGTTCTCTAGCTGCTGGGTGTGGCTTATCCTACTTCATATACTGGACTGCCTTGAAGTGCTAGATCTACACACTCCCTAACTGTATTTTGTACTCACATTGGCATTTGAGCACTTACAACAGGAAACATATGCCATGTGAAATCTGCAATTAATCAGAATCCTTGAGCAGTCTTCAGCTCTCAAGAGTAGAACATGTGCTAGAAAGCTCAGCGTAAGAATGTCAGAATCAGTACAGGTACATGGGAGTTTAACATGCATGGTGCTGCTAAGAGCAGTCGTGTGAAAGTCAGGCAGGAACTGGCTGAGACAACCATGGAGTCCTCACAGAGAGCACCAGGAAGTCCTGGCTCCCTTGACACTGGGGAAAATTCTGTTACTGTTCATTTTTTCTTCATGTGACAGCTGTCATGGAAAGGCTTTACTGTCACAGGTCCCATAAAGTGTGGAAGCAGCTGTGCACTGCCATGATGATTGCAGTTGGGTAGATCACTTGGGCATCTTCTTCAGAGTCTCAGTGATTAGGGGCCAGAACATAAATTAACACTTCCAGTGGGCTTAGGAGACTTACAGAAAGTTCAGGGTACCATGGTGGGCGGCACAGAGAATAAAGTCACTCCACGTCCCCAGAAGCCTAGCCTAGAGAATTCTTTTCTGTGGGGAAATAGTAACGAGTTCTGCTATTATGAACAGCTCTCCCATCTCAAGTTCAGGATATTGTTTACAACTAAGCTTAATTTATAGACACATCAATGATTATGCACCACATATAATTACAGGAATACTGAGGTAGAGACACAGCCAACAAGATATGAGTCAGGCTCAGACAGGCCAGGGATGGGAGATCCAAAGCACAAGATATATCTATAGTCACAGATCCAAATTCTCCCCATGAGGGTTTTATTAAGTGAGCTATATACCACCTTGTTGAATTCTATCAAGATTAACTGAAGTTTGGTCTCTTCCTTAATTTCATCATGACCCTGTGACACAGACCTTCATGTGCTTTACAAATAGCACAATCATAATATAGAACTCTGGGGTCTTCACCTGCTTCCCAGCCAACAATATAATCTTCATCAATTGGATCTTCATTAATCAGAGTCTGAAGTTTACAGAAAGGATGAGACTGTCCTGACAATGTGTTGATTCAGCATAGATCCTGACAGGAAAGAAGGTTGGAGAGTATTAGAGTGACGTCTCTAACACAGTTAGTTCAAAGAACAGCTTCCCTGTCAGGGTGTCTGTGATGAACCTCACTTTTCATCCTATATGAGAATACGGCATTTCTTTATTGATGAGGTACAAAATGTAGAAAAGGGATATGTTAAAAATTGTTAGAAGTCACACATATCCGGCTAGCCTAGTTAATTGTGTTCTTATTGCAGATACAACTGTGTGTAAAAGGATAGGACAAAATTAAAAAGTGATAATCAGTTTCTAAAGGAAAATAGAGATGTCAGTATAGCAAACACAATTATAAAGAGGTTCAAAGCTTGTGTTGTAGATTAAATATATAGCTAACACTTATAGTTTGTGGGAGCTAAGTTCAGGAGCTGCAAACTTCTGCATCTCTTGTTCCCCTGTTAAAATGGTATGGTATTTGCACAGAGATAAACATCTTCTCATATGCTTTGATAGTTTCACCTAGCACCAGTGTTATTGAGACAGCAGTTATCCATGTGAAGTCAAGAAGAATAAAACAATAAGTGACTGTCCATATTTATTTGTATACATAACTGCTTATTAAACAGATTTGACCCATAGTTGGATACACAGATGTAAAACCCATGACAAAAAGTTTGACTAGGTTGTTTCTGTTCTGAGATAGGCTTTTATAGCGTAACCTTACAAAAGATTATTTTTCCAGTTTATACATATTTTGACACATGTATGGAATCTCTCACCTTGGCTCTTTGAGCAGTACAGATGAGTGACAACATGCACATTCATATTGTCATGTGACCACAACCATTGTCCATTTCCAAGACATTTATAAACCCATTCTGCTCAGTCTAGTGCTGTGTAACCCCACCTACTTTATTATTTCTGAGCTTTCTAGCAGGACAGAGGAAAACTTATTAATATGCTGTCCAACATTGGAGCATGTATTTTCACCAAGAATTTGAGAAAGATTTTAAAAGTTTCAAACAAATAATTATGTAGTCAAATGCATCTTCATAGCCCCACAGTTTCTCAGGCAGGATACAGAGTAAAGAAACAGGACTCATGGTCACTGCCTGCAGGCTTAAGCAAGCCAGTGCCACGTATGGAGCTGCTGTAGGTTTAAGGCATGGCTTACACAGTCAGAGAAGGTTGTAGTTGCACTATAAAGTGGTATAGACCAAGAAAAAAATTTAAACTAAGACAGTAAAAATTGGTACAGACAGCCATACAAATAAATAATATAACCATAGTATTAAGTCTTTAAAGAAAGAATAGCATAATATAAAAAGAATAAGATAGATACATAAGAATGAAAAATACATAGGATGTCTAGGTCCCATATGATGCTTTATTGACTTTCAATTTTTTGAATGCTGATGAGTGAACAGAAGCTTCTGAGAAACAATAAATTATGGAAGGAACTGTTGTACAAATCTTAATTGATCTTATAATAAAAACCCCTCTGCTATATATAAGAAACACCTGAACACCTAATATAGACAGTACCTCAGAGTAGATGGTTCCAAAAAATTTTTTAATCAAATTTACCTAAAAGTATACTAGTGTTACTTTTGCAATCTCTGACAAAACAGACTTCAAAAGGAAGTTCACAAGATAAAAATGCTGCTTTATAAACATTCAAGGAAATATTTATTAGCACAAGTGCATCCATATTGTGTAAGAAACATTACTAAATTCAAATTACATAGTGGAAATGAAATGATGCATTAATAAGGTGAAGTTTGAGTACCACACTCTCACCAATAGACAGGTAATCCAATCAGAAACTAAATAGAGAAATAATGTGAATATCATGTTATGATTCAAATATATATGTACCTAACAGATAAGTACAGAACATTTAAACAAGCAAAATATAACTTCTCAGAACATCATTGAACTTTCCCAAAATTGACTGCAAAATTGGACATGAAAACAAGTTTTAACATGTATAGGACAATTGAAAAGGCCCATATCTTTTCAGATCACCATGGATTAAAGCTGGATTTTAATGACAAGACATACCATATAAAGTCATATAAATAAACAACTCAACTGATTTACAGCCAGATAAACGAAGAAGTAATGAAAAATTATAGACTTCCTAAAATTCAGAAGAAGCAGTGCTAGGAGAAAATTTCATAGCACTAAGTGTCTTCATACAGAAATTAGATAGAGCTTATACTAGCAATTAAACGGGACACCTGATAGTTGTAGGAAAAAAGTAAGCAAACACACCCAAGAAGGATAGACAACAGCAGGAAATAATCAAACTGAAGGGTAAAACCAATAAAATAGAAACAAATAGAACACTAAAAAGAACCACTGGAATCAAGAGTTGGTTCTTTGAGAAAATCAAAAAGATAGTTGAAGTTTAAGTGTTACAGCTCTGAAGATACAGACACTTTAACCCACCTCAGCCGAGTGATGAACCTAAGCTCAGTACACAGGGACCAGCTTTTCCCAAAATTCATATTCTTAATATTGATGAATTTGTCACTCTTCCCTTCTATCATCCCTTTTATTCTACAAGTAACCCCACCTCAGTATTGAATTATTGCTGCTGATGCTGTTAAAAGGGGAACACTCTACTACTAGTTCAAAATACCCAAGAGAACTTTCAAAGCTTTTTGGCACAAAGGGGTGACTATTGTTAACAGAAATAAAATTGCACAGAATGTAATAACCACTAATAGAAGCATGCTAGTGTGTACTCAATGCACAGATGCCAGCACATAGACCAAGTATCTTGATGGAATTAAGAGACTTCAGAGGAATATTAGGAATATTATCCCTAGAAAAGGGATAGAGGTAAAAGCTACTACAGCCAGATGCTTTTCCTCCAGGGAGTACAACCTAGGAAATTTTCTCTTATAGTTAAATAGAAACAGATGCTGCTGACTTGAGCAACTTCTCCATCTCAAGGGAAGGCAATTGCTCATATTAAAGCTATTTGTATTATTGAAGGGAAATAGAGAATAAGAGAAAAGTGGGTGAATCAGATTTACATATGCCATAAGTGTCATATCTAGTAACCTCTCTTTTGTCACAGACACAATATTTCTAACGTGGAGGCTTTATTATTTGTCTGTTTACTTCAGAGGGACTGATTAAGTTACCTAAAAGACTAATGTCATTTCCGCTTTACAGAACCCATGACACAACCCTTTATTCTAATCACAGACATTGCAGTTACAGTATAGAGCTTTATTGTTCACATCTGTCTCTCAGCTGACACTGGAATTTCCACCTGGTGGATCTTCAATAACTGGAGTCTGAAGCTAACAGAAAGGATGACACTTCCCTGAAAAAGTGATGACTCAGAATAGATATTGTCAGGAGTAAAGATGGTGGAGGGTATCAGCGTGGTCTCCAACCCAGTCAGTTCAAAGACTAGTCTCCCAGTCAGGCTCTTCCTGGTGAATGAGTGACCTCTTTCTTCTCATCCTACAGAAGAGTAGACATTACCTTTTTGGACTTTTTTCTCTTTTCTATACAATTTTATATTTTGTATTTTAATTCCATTTAATTACCCATTTTCTTGTATTTACCCTCCACTTCCACATCCCCCAAATATGCAGAGGACCAAGGGAGTAGACAGCAGATAACAACCAGAATTTTACAGGGTGTCCTGCCAGATGAATAACTCTGTTATGGGAAACCCCACTAGGTAAAGTTTGTGGAGGAGTTCCACTAAGGATAATCCATGGAGCAGCATCACTAGACAAAGCCTGTGGGTTGACTCGCTATGGATACTGGTTGTTTTCTAAATGTAACTCTTTCAGTTACTACACCACTGCTATGCCCCACTATTAAGAACAGTTACGGGGGTCTTTCCATTGCTTTTTGGTAATGTGTTTTTATAACTTTGAGCACACTTATGGTTGTGAATAGTCAAGTCTCTTATATAGAAACAATGCCATAATATTTTTCATTACTAACACAGGAAAATAACAGTATTTTTAGTCTCAAGGACAATTAATTTAAGTCTCTAGAACAAATTCAAACAGACTAAGCTGCCTCTACAGAAAATATACAGAGACTAAATCCCAGAAGTTGTTTATTGCTAAATCAAGGCAGGCTATTTTGAGACATACCCCCTTGCAATAGATGATTTTCTTCATGTACCATGACTACTCAAGTTTCACCCCTGTTACTGTTATGTGCTGAACTTCAGTGTTATTCTTTCTCCGGGAAAAAGTTCCATGCAAGGCCAAGAATTTATACTAGCCAGTCTTTGTAACCTTACTAGCCTGAGAAAAATGGTGTGACTTCATGTTGTGAAAACTGGCTTGGCCCTTAAAAGGTAACATAAAATTGTTCAGGGTTTGGCTATAGAAAGAGGGAGCAGCAATGGGGGGAAAAGAAACAAGGAGGATTGTATATGTATGAATTGGAGTGTATAAGAACAGTAATAATGTAGGAATGAAGCTATGCAGAGTGCTAGTGTATGTGTGATTAATGAGAGATGAAGAGAAAGAAGCCTAAAGAGAGGGTGAGAAATATTGAGAGAATGAATGTATCAGAGTGAGCAAAGAGTGAGTGAATGATGTAGAAGAAAAAGCATATGTGTGTGTGTGTGTGTGTGTGTGTGTGTGAGAGAGAGAGAGAGAGAGAGAGAGAGAGAGAGAGAGAGAGAGAGAGAGAGAGAGAGAGAGAGAGAAGGCTATGTGAAAGAGGTATTGCTACATACAGGACATATCCAGAAAGTTGTGTGAGAATGCATAAGGACAATGTGAAATGTTGTATAGTGAGAGGGCTATCTGTATGAGATGAATAGCTCTGTCTCTATAAATACTTGTAACTGTAAGGACAAGGAGCATAAAACTGTATAATAAGAGGTATGAAAAGTAACGTATGTAGAAGATGTGAAAAGGTGAAAACAGATGTAACTATGTATAGACAAGTATGGCCATCTGTATGTGAAGTAGAATATGTAGTTGTATATAGAGAATGCGGCAATGTGAAGATATGCAGCTGAATGGAAAGGAAGAGTCAGAGATCATTTGTAAGAAGTATGAGAGTAAGTTGCAATCAGAAGATGTGTATGTTTCCTTATTTACCACTCAGTTAGATAAGTATTTATTCATAATTATCCCAGATAAAAAGGCTCTTATCCACTTCCTTTGATGCTCTGAGACATTTATTTTATTACTCTGAAATGGTTAATGAAAGCTGGCCTCTCATGTTCCGCTTTACTAATAAAAAATTTTAAAAACGGAAGAAGAAAAAAAAAATGAAAGTATTTATACAAAATCTGTAGTGCGACACAGTGGTATGTGCAGTAAAGTACTTTGTCCATATACCTTTATTTGCAAGTGTTCATTACACAGATTCATTTGTTTGGTTTAAGGCCTTTGGTTTCTACCACACTGCCAATGCTTGGCCCTCACTGTGACTCTTCTTGAGTATTGTTTTGTTGCCCTGTGCTGTAGATAACCTATTGCTTTTGTCTACGCATCACGTCCCTTTACATGCTCCAGAAGAACATAGTTGGTGTAGATGCTGGGGCAGGCTAAGCAGAAACCCTTGTTCTGGGCCCAGAATCTGTAAGCGTGCTGCACTTATCTCCCCTGTCCTTGCTACCAAGGTGGTCTCTCCTGTGTTGCCTCCTCTAATTCGTCTCTTGCAGCAATGCCTGAGGGGTGGGGCTGGTTCTCCTGTTTTCACACCCTTAGGATCTCCTCTTCCACATCTATGCCATTAGGGGCAGCTCTAGTGTGTTGCCTGGATAAGGTAAAGGGACCACTCTTCTGGGTGCTGTAGCTGGCGAGGAGTAGAAACAGCTCCCTGCTTTATGGACTTAGGGCCAGCTGTATCACCCATCTCACTTGTTTTGGGGTGGGATATAAGGGAAGGCAGAATTTCTCTACCTAGGCTACATGTCTGATGAATAAGGGGGACATTTATCTTTGGCTTATAACATCATGGCTGCATCACCGTCAGCTCTGGCCCTTGGGAAACTTGACTGTGCTGTTAAGTCATGGGCCGAGCCAGTTTCCTGAGTGCTGCTGCTAGTAAATGGGAGGGAAACCTTTCTCATTTATTGAACAGACATGGCCACGGCAGCAACTTTGTATTGATCTTGGTCTTTGAGGAAAATCTGTCAGTGTTCCAACTCAACAGGGTTTTCATTTGTGCTCCTATACTGGTGTAGTACTCTATCCCTAGTTTGCCCATGTTTTTTTAAAGCTATTTACTTTAGCTAGGTCCTTTATTCCTAGACAGCCAGTTCTACAGAATGAGTTCCAGGAAATCCAGGTATATACATTTAAACCCTGGTTTTAAGAACAATGCAAAACAAAACAGAACATGCCTTTCATTTGTATTTTTTTTTATTTTTAGGACCAGTTATTCTAACACTATATTAAAAATTAGTAGAGATAATGAACATCCCTGCATTATTCTTGGTTTTAATGAGATTATGTCAAGAGTTTTTCCCATTAAATGGTTTTACTGTGCCTTTGTCGTATGTTCCACTTATTACATTGATGTATACTTTTCTCATTTAGTATTCTCACTATGACATTTTCCATTTGAGGGATTTTAGATTTTGTCATTTTTTTCTACATCTATTGGTATTATTATGTAGTTTATATTTAAATGGGTGCTTTTACCTCATGTAATTATTCATCTGTAAGAAAAAAATTAAAAAATTTCAAGTAAGTGAGAAGAACTAGGAAATATACTGACTGAAGTAGCTGTTCAGTAACTGGATGTTGAGACAGAAATAAAAATGTTGCAAATACAATAAGGGTGTAGAAAATTCTAGAAAACTCTTCTAAAAGTATAAAATTCAGAGAGAGGATGGAAGAGTGTAAGAACAAGAAATAGGTGCCATAAGAAAGATCATAGATGGATTACAAAGAACCTCTACTGGCAGCACTCTCCATTTCTGGGCAACATCATGAGCAGTCTTTCTCTCAATCCCCAATGTATAGAAAAGGTGTGATTTATGACTTTATAGGACAGAGGAAAGTTTCAAACCATGCGATTAGTGAAGTGTAAGGCAAGTGACAAAGCATGGAAGGGCCAGATATTATAAACTAAGAGTAGTTAGGTCTCAGCACAGACAGCTCCTATACCGTGTTGTAGAGTGATCTTTAGATATTGTTAGATAAAACCTGTGGAGACATGTCCCAAAGCCGCATATTTGTTTCATAACATAAAGTTGTGTAGATTATACTTTGACAGTAGATGGGTATTCAGAATATTTCAGGTCTTCTATGATAGGAGCTTTAGAGGGTATTGAGCATTTGTACTTGCAATCTAAAGGGGGAGAATGGAGAGGGACAACTATTCAGTAGCAGAAAGCCCTTGGCAAAGTAGAAACAGTAAGGCAGGAGAGAATCAAGTGATCAAAGGTTATCATCATTTGACAATGATTTGCTGAAGATTAATGTTCCCAAGTATGACAGGTTTTTACTCTAAATGAAAATGAAAGAAATATGAGCCAACTGGATTTCTCAGTGGGTAAAGGCATTTGCTTTCAGAGCCGACATGCTGAGTTCAACCCCAGATTCAGCTTGGTAGAAGGGGAAAACCAACTTCCTCATGCCCTTTATCCTTCTTATATATACGGTAGCATTTTTCTTACCAAAACATTGATGTATGCATGAGAAGAAACAGATACATTATCTCTATCTCTCTCACATACACAAAAGTAAAACACATTTGTAAAAGTAAACTAAATGTCAAACTGTGGTATTAACCTATTTTATTATTCAACAACTGTAGATTCTCTCCAAAGTTATGTTTTTGATTAATAATTCATACATTTATTCATTCACATATATTGAAGATTTTTAAATAAGCACTAGAACAACCCAAAACAGCAGGTGTTCTCCATCCTACGAAAGCCCTAGTTGGCATGGAACGAAAGGAGGATAAGCATTTAGAATGTGAATTCAAGGATTGACTAGATCCATAATGAGAGCAAGGCAAAGGATGAGAAAGACGAGCTTAGGAGATGGCTTAATGTTTAATAGCACTTTTCCAGAGGACCTGAGTTCATTTATTAGTACCTATATGAGGAGGGATCACAACCCCACCTAACTCCAACTCCAAGGGGCTCTACACAGTCACTGGGCAGACAATGGTCAACTGAGCATTTCCCGTGGCTCTCAGCATAGACTATCAATATGTATTGGTGCTTAGTCCATTAGTCAATGGTTCTGATTTACTTAAGAGACTTCACAAGACAATCAGACACTGCTGATCCATACAGCTGTCCTGTCTCAGTTGTCAGAGCCTTGGTCATAATTGAGGCTATGTTATCATCATGACAATATTAATTCAACATGTTTGCTATAATTGGGAAATAGAGACACAAAAACCACAGTGTGCATATCTGCCTCAAATAGGCCATAGGTGACGGAAGATCTTTCTGTGTACAGTCAGGTATATAGTGTCTTTACCCAGGAAACCTTCTGAGATTTTTGTAGAGATAGAGGAGTTATTTTACAGAGATATCAATCTTATTTACTGGCAACATTGAGCAGATACCTGTTTCTGAAAATGAAACTAAATGGACATTCAGATTTGATTCTAGAAGTAAACAATCTGCCTCAGGAGAATTTGTGAAATATTCCAGGACTCTGCAACCCCAGCTGCTGGGCAGGAAATCATGTGTTATCTGGAATGTTGCTCCAACTGCTTCAGGAAGGCAAAGGACAAGGCTGTGCTCTTTCTTTCTAATAGATCCTGCATCCAACACGGGTCTCTCTCTTCCCAGGAAGTCAGTATTTTAAACAACTTTAGCTTCTGTTTCTCATGATACTTCACTGCACTTTTTATAAAAGTAATCCTTTCATGATTGGTCTTAGATCTTGGGTATGAGTAACAATGGTCTCATATAAAAAAATGCTAAAGTCCAAAATCCCTGACTACATTCTGTCAAACATACCTATCTTCTACCAGTAATATTTCTCTCTTAAAACATCTAACTGAGAGTGCTGGTGGGATGGCTCAATGGTAAGGAGCAATGATGCTTTTATGGAAGAATAAAGTTATGGTCCCAGGACACTCATAGCGACTCACAAGGAAACTGTAATTCTATTTCCTGGGGATACAATGGACTATTTTGGTGCCTGTGGGAACCAAGCATACTTGAGGTTCACAGATATGCCTGCAGTAAGAATACCCACACACATGGAAATAAAGAAAAAAAAATAAAAGGAAAGAAAGAAAAAAGCAAACCATATTTCAGAAAATATCTCTTCATTGTTCTTGCTTGTGAAAGGTAAAGTATCACAAGTCAAAACAAGGGTTTTGGTTCAAGCTAACCTGTACCTTTTTTACTTCCCTTCCCTAGCTCATTATTTTTGTTTCATGGTTTGGGAAACTGTGTTTTATCTCAGTCGTCACCAAATACTTGCAAAGATTTATCCATTTTATGTTACAGCCTGCTCATTTAGCTGAATGAGAGGCATGCTCCAGGTCTCAAGTTTGAGATTTCTGTACATACAGGTCTGGAGTATAGTGTGTGGGAATCTCTTATGGAAGTTCAATGGGAAGGCTTATTCTGTCATATCTGTAGGATTTTGTTGAATTTTATGGCCTTCAAGGGCATTGGCTTAGGCTCAGTATTGGACATCAGTACAACTCAAAGAACACAGACTCTTTGGTGCCAGACAACAATAGTCAGTAAGGTCCAGGTGAGACAATGACCATCAGACTTTAGATCTTAGGTCTGCATTATCAAGCTCTGCAGCTCAGCTCATGCATGATAAATGCATTTTCTCCCATACAGGACAGTAGGCCCACCATCTCTGCTCACTCACATTTTCCTGTATCTGCTGTGAGTCGTATTTTGCCCATTCCCTAAGTACAAAGATTTGATTAGATGTGAGAAAGGCCAGCATTGGTTAAAAGAGACCTTTACAACGGCTAAAGGTCCCACAGAAGATCATCTTCTTTCTCTGTTGTCTGCACAGCACTTTTATTCAGAGGCACCATCACCAAAGCAACAATTCTAATGCCATGGTGGTTTAGGATTGTAACCTTAAAGCATGTACATGACAGGCAAAATGCAACCTACTTGTAGAGGAAAGTTAAACATCACAGAAATGAAAGGCTGAAGCTGTCAGAAGCCAGCTTGACTTGCCTTAATGAAGGATACAACTAACACAGGACTCCTCTCTGAGAATAAAAGGTGAAACTTAATGAGTACCACCAGAAAAGATGCATTCACTCTGTACATTGCCTTTGATTATTTTCTGTTTTATCAAGGCTATAATTGCATAAGTGAAAATGTATAGAGCCAAGACACTTGGGAAATCTTCATTTCTTAACAGTGACCCATCATACAGATTTTATGGCTGGTCTCTGAATTCTATCCTTTCCCACACACGTACAATCAGGCCAAGTGCTGAGATAGAAAGGGGTAAGGGACTTCTCTTGACTAGAGAGGCTCGGGGTAATTAGAAACATCTCAAATTTGGCTTAGTGAACACATGTACACTGTGCAGTGTTCAGTGAAGCAGTTTTGTGTGTTGTACTGGAGATGGATCAGGCATCATGCATGCTGCAGGAGCACCCTTGTCTTAATCTGTAGATCGAGATTGTTCACATGACCTGATACAATCTCTCACATGTATTTATATCTAGAATCAAACCTCAACTTCTTCTGCCATATTTCCTCTCACCCACCTTCACAGTACTCTTGTCTTCTCAGTAGAATGCCTCAGATATACTGCCAAAGGCACATTCATCCCCAAATAACCACTATGAATTGAGAAGTATTAATCAGTCTTAATAAACCCTGGGGCCAGATGTCAGAGTAAATGCTTAAAGAGCAGAGAAATAAGGGAAAGACAACCACAGTCACCTCTTACCTCTGCATCTCTCAAGACAGAAAACGCCAACCTCCTCTCTGCACCCTGCCATATCAACTCTTCCCTCTGCTTAGCCATATTACTTCCTGCCTCTTGTCTGTATAGACCTCTAGACCTCTATGGTTAACTCATGACTAGCTTTACCCTCTGATCTTCAGGCAAGCCTTATTTAACAAAGCACAAAATATTCCAACATTTTCCCCTTTTGTCTAAAATAAAAAGGATTTAATTACCATACAGAAAGATATGTACAATAATTAGAATAACTGTATACAAATATATACAGGTAATAATTACATCAACAATGTCCATTAACATTTGTTAAATTCAGAGGAGGTACTTCACAATCTATCTTATTTTACTGAGCCTAAATTTTTCACTTGATAACTTTCTTTTCTATGCATTCTGTAATGAGATTTTTTTCATCTTAATTTTACTTTTCATAACATATGTCATTTTAATCTATGTAGCCCTCTGCTTCCCCTCCCTTCCCTCCTCCCAACCCCTCCCAGTTAGCCTTCAGCCTCTTCCCTCCCCATCCTTCCATCCCCTCTCCCCAAAGGGCAAGAAGTCTCAAAGTGGGTCAGCTCAGTGGGGTATATCCACTCCAGGAAAGCCCAATTTACTCATCCCAAAGTTAAGACTGTGTTAGGTATTCCTTTGTAGAGTGGGCTGCAAGGTGCCAGCCCACACACAGGAACACAGTCTGATCCCACCTCTCGAGACTCCACATACTGCCCATGCCAATTGACAGCTGCCCACTCTTAAGGGGCCTAGCTCCTTTCCTGATGGATCTGCAGTGGGTATTTTTGATTTAGTGACTCGCCAAAGCTCCAGCTAGCCATCACTGTAGGAATTTTCCTCATAATCTCTATCCCCTCACTCATACAGACTCTCTTCCCTTGTTCTTAGCTGGACCAGGAGTTCTGCCCAGTGCTCAGCCATGGATCTCTGCCTCCACCTCTATTCTTTGTTGGATTTAAGTTCTGTGAAGACACATAGGGTGGTTATTCATTTGATTATAGGGGCAATCCTGTTTAGGGGCCCTCTCCACTACTTTTTGGAGACTTGGCAGGGACATCCTGTGATTTCCTGGAGATTTCCCTAGCACCCAGTCTCTTTCCAATCCCACATTGGCTTCCTCTATCAAGATATCCACCTCCTTCTATCTCCTTCTTTGTTCCTCTCACTCAATCATCTCCTTCTGTTAAGATTTGTTCTAAACTCTTCTAGGTTGCATCCTTTTATGACCCCAAATTACTAAGGTGAACTCTATTTTCTCTTCTTAGATAAATCTCTGGATGTCTCTCTTAAATTCCTTATGATCCCAAGCTGCTCAGAAATTGTGATTTGCAGCTTCGATATTCCTTGCTTTTTTAAAAACTATAAAATCCACTTATGAATGAGTATATTCCATGCTCATATTTCTGGGCTTGTGATACCTCACTCAGGAGGATATTCAAATTCATCCATTGGCCTGAAAATTTTAGGATTTTTTTTAACTGCAGAATAGTACTCCATTGTATAGATGCACCACAGTCTCTTAATCTATTCTTTAGTTGAGGGGCATTTAGGTTGTTTCCAGGTTTTTGCTGTTATGAATAATGCTGCTATGAATCCAGTTGAGCTAATGCCTTAGGAGTACAAATGTGCATACTCTGGGTATATGCTCAATAGTGGTATTGCTGGATCCTTGCGGAGATTGATTCCCAGTTTTCTGAGGAACCACCATACTGCATTCCAGAGTGGCTGTACATGTTTAAACTCCCACAAACAATGGAGGAGTGTTTCCCTTATTGTGCATGTGCATCCTCTCCAGTCTAGGCTGTCGTCCATGTTTTTTATCTTAGCAATTCTGGCAGGTATAAGGTGGTATCTCAGAGTTCTTTTGATTTGCATTTCTTTGGTGGCTAAAGATGTTGAGAAATGTTTAAATGCCTTTCAGCCATTTATAATTCTTCTGTTGAGAATTCCTTTACAGCTCTGAACCCCATTTTTTAAATTGGATTATTTATGTTTTGGGGCTCTAGTTTCTTGAGTTCTCTATATATTGTCAAGATCAGTCCTCTGTCCAATGTAGGATTGGTGAAGATCTTTTCCCATTCTGTAGGTTGTCATTTTATCTTGTTGACTGTGTCCTTTGCATTACAGAAGCTTCTCAGTTTCAGAAGGCCCCACTTATTGATTGTTGTTCTTACTGTCTGTACTACTGGTGTTATAGTTAGGAAGTGGTCACCTGTGCCAATGTATTACAGGGTATTTCCTACTTTCTTTTCTATCAAGTTAAGTGTATCTGGATTTATGTTGAGGTCTTTAATCTGGTTGGATTTGAATTTTGTGCAGGGTGATATGTTTGGATCTACTTGCATTCTTCTACATACTACAGTCCAGTCATGCCAACCATTTTTTGAAGATACTATCTTTTTCCATTGAATATATTTGGCCTCTTTGTCAAAAATCATGTGTTCATAGGTGTGTGGGTTAATGTTGGTGTCTTGGATTCAATTCCATTGATCCACAATCCTATTTTCATGACAGTACTAGGCTGTTTTTATTAGTGTAACTCTATAGTATAGCTTAAAGTCACGGATGGTGATTCCTCCTGAAGTTCTTTTATTGATCAGGATTGTTTTGGCAATCTTGGGTTTCTTGTTATTCCATATCAAGCTGAGTATTGTTCTCTCAACATCTGTAAAAAAATCATGTTGGGATTTTGATATGCATTAAATATGTAGATTACTTTGGGTAAAAAATTTGCCTTTTTACTATGTTGATTCTACTTATCCATGAGCATAAGAGAACTTTCCATTTTCTGATATCCTCTTCAATTTCTTTCTTCAGTGACATAAGGTTTTTGTCAAACAGGTCTGCTACTTCTCTGGTTAGAGTTATGCCATGATATTTAATGCATTTGCAGCTATTTTAAAGGGTTATATTTCCCTTATTTCTTTTTCAATCTTTTTATCCTTAGTGTATAGGAGTGCTTTGGATTTTTTTGATTTAATCTTTTTTTCCTGAATGTGCCAGATCTTGTTTGATTAATTTTTTAATCCTAGTTTGCATTATCAACTCAAATTATTTTAGATGTTTCTCATCCCTATTTATTTTACACCCCTTTAGTGAGTTTCTTATCTGAGTTTATTAACAAGGAAAACTGTAACTATAACTATCACTATCCAGTCTTTACCTCCTTCAAAGACCTGAAAAGAAAATAATACTACTTGAGTAAACAGAAAGTGAAAGCAAATGACTTCCAAAAAATGTGAGATATGACAAAAATAGCTGGCTGTCCTGAAAGTCATTGAAGGTTCTTCTGTAATGTTGGGGCATCTATCTTCAACCCACAGGCCTATAATATTCTACAGACATTTTTGTGGAGCATAATTTTCTAAAGAGCTGTACTACTTGGCCTTGGAAAAAATTTGTCCATCATGTTTTTGTTAATTTGGATAGCAATGGAGTGAAGGAGACTTTCTTGCCTGTTGCAAACTTTTACCACAAAGAAAGTAAACTCTATATTTAGTTTCTTTAATGCCTGTCATCTTCTCTGAGGTGTATTGGTTCTGACAGAAACAGACACGTTACAATGTCTTAAAGAAAAAAACTGTGTTATTAAAAAACATCTTAAATACCATATTCTGTAGATTTCTGAAGTGTTTGAAGATGATCTGCCTATCTAAAATATACCACTTTGATCTTGAAAACATAACCTAATATGATTAAAGGTTTGATTCTAATGTGACTAACAACTAATATGTCTTTTATTATTATCCTAAATAATATGTAATCATAACTTTCAAGGATTAAATATTTGAATTATATTGTTAAATGAATTATAAAGTTACAACACCTTGAAGAAGATAACATATATGCACACAATATGTTCTAACAAAAAATCTTATATTTGTATTAATATACAAAAATCCTAGCCAATGTAAAACATTGAAAACCAGTAATTGCTTTTTTTTGCTTAAAAGTAAATTGAGTAATTTAGCTTTATTTCCTATCTATACCCTCCATTACTTTTCAGAGTAAATTTGATAATCTACCCTCTATCCTATCATTTCCAAATCTTCATCTTTTCATTTCATACAAGAGCCTTATATCTAATCTCCTTGAATCAGTTTTTCTTGATCATTACCAATAACAGCTTGTCACAAATGGCCTCAAACAATTACAAATATCCATAACCAACTGAACAATTAAATCTCACCTACACAACATTTACAAAGGTGGGAATCATTTTCTTAAAATTACTTCCTTCTCTCTGGGAATAACATCATCTTTAGGGGACACTAAAAATTAGATAATTATATTAGTTTGGGGGGAGATAGCTGTAATATTTGTTGTCTAATCTCTGTGCAATGGGAAAATGTAGGACATATCTCAAGTCTTGGCTTGATTAATCTGTGAGGCTGTACCATCTTAGCTAGTCTACTGGAATTTGTCCTGGGAAGTTTGTAGTTCAAATTCAATCTTTGTGTAGTGTTTGTCTGCTTAATGTCATAATAGTCCTGGTGGAATAATCATTGTGGGGATCCATCATTCTTTTGGAGACTTCAAAAATCACTTTTAGACCTGACCTTGGTTAACTGCAGAAAATTTACTTTCAATATTATATACAGCAGATCAATGTATACGTCAAAAAGTTAAAGCATCAATATTTGTCATGTACAAAATCTCAATTCCTAGTTACCTGACTGATAATCAAACCTGAAATCATTTACATAAACCTAGGTGAAACCTTTCTTTATAATTAGTGATTACTCTATATAAACATTAATATCATGATAAAATATTTGAATGTATATATTAATCTTATAAATTATGAGATAATATTTATACCCCAAGGAAAGTGGTAAAGCATTAGAAAAGATTAAAATGTTGTGAGATTAGTGGAATAACGTAGTCCCTATATTTTTGGGTTATCTTCTGTCCCATATCATATGAGACTTCTAATATTGGCTTCTACTATGAAGTAGAGAATTTTATTTTACTTTAACAAGCATGGTTGAGTTTAAGAAAGAAGAGAGAAACACTTCAACTCCAAATTCAGCATTAATTCTCAATTGAATTGGGACTACAAAAAGACTATTTGCAATATGTGTCTGTTGAGAAAATCAGAACAAACATTTTAGAAGATTTCTAAAATTGTATTCTATACCAGTAGACCAAATTACTCTTTTTCTTAATGCATTCTCTTTCTGGGTGATATTTTCTTTTTTCTCTATATGTGTCATCTGCCCAGTGGTCTTTAGATTCCTTAGCTGGATGCCTTCAATATTCTGAACAATACAAAAAATAAAAGCCTACACCAACCCTTATTTAGGAAAAGTTCCCCTTTGGGAATTTATATCTAATCAAATAAAAGCATTTGTTAGTCACATAAGTTAGCTTATTGAATGTCAATGAGCATTGTAGATCTTAATTTGTACAGATATTCCTGTGACGGCCATGACTTCTATTAGATGTCTAATTACAGAATTAGCCTTCTCAAAACTCAAAGCTATTTCCCATTGAAATCTTGAATATTTATCTAAGTTATGGTGTACATATTTAAAGTTTCCAAATTTTGAAAAATTAAACACATCCATCTGCCATATTTCATTATTTGAGTATACTTTGGGTTACTTCCTGCAGGCAGTAGAACTTAAAGGTATAAAGTAAAATTAGTACAATACACAATAATTTTTTTGGTTTGTTGCCAAGTGATGAAAAAAATCATTTTTCAAATTTTTGCTATTGACACAGTCTCTCTCTCTCTCTCTCTCTCTCTCTCTCTCTCTCTCTCTCTCACACACACACACACACACACACACACACACACATACACACACACAATTCCAAATTCTCTATTATCTGATTTAATGTTTTTCTAAAATTTATTTTTTACTTCTCATATTAACCAACATTTAAGGGATAAAACAAAAATGTTCAAACTGATAATATTTACAACTGACATTATGTAAATCACATAATCAAAGTTAATTATCCTTTTATTTCATTGTTCCATTTTCAACCTTCCAGCATATTATCATACAGAGATCTAACACCATTGTTACAGTGTTTTTCCATTTTCAACATCAGAAAAATTCTCTTAACTAATTTTTCCCTTTAAAAATTCCCAATTTTTAAGAACAGTTTGGATGATGGTGAAGTATAAGGTTGAATGCTGCTGCATATGTAAAACAATAGAATCTCAAGCAGTTATTAGTCAGTTACTTAGTATGGCTGTAGACTGAGCAGGATGCTCAGGAAAAGCAATAAAGAACAAAAACTGAGGGAATTCTGGAAAGGGAAAATTTGCATAAGTGACCTGGAACTATAGAGCAAGCATTATCAGCAGAACATAAAAGATAGAAAAAAGAATTTCAGGTGCTGCAGATATGAAAGAAGAAGTAGCTTCATTGTGGTGATATATTTTATACATTTCATCAGTCAAAAGATTGTTAAATCCAAAAACAACAACAGAAAACATAGGATAACTAGGATACCATGAAAATCCCAAACCTAAGAATAATGGTAATAATGGAAGGGGAAAAATTCAGTACTAAAAATACAGAAAATATAGGTAAGAAAATTTTAAAAGAAGAAATTTCCTAATTTAAAGAAGAATATACAAGAACTGTACAGAACACCAAAAGCATAAGACAGAAAAAAGTTACTGAGTCACATGATAATCAAAACTCTAAGCACACAGAACAATGGAAGCATATTAAATTTGGCAAGAGAAAGGGGCAAAGATACATAGGAAGGCACACCTAACAAAATTGTACCCAACTTCTCAGCAAAAGTCTCTGAATGTCAGAAGGGCCTGGACTGATGTCCTTCTGACGCTAAGAGACTATGGGTTCCAGTCCAGACTACTAACTCCCCAGCCCCCAATTTAATAGCCATGGGAGAAAACAAGACATTTCATATAAAAAATCAAATTTAAAAATATTTATCCATAAATCCAATCCCACAGAAGTACTAAGAGAAAAGCTATCACCCAAAGATGTTGACTCTATTTACAAAATTATAAACAATAGATAGTCTCACATCAGCGAAATCAAAAGAAGGGAAGCATATATACACACACAAACTCTCTCTCTCTCTCTTTCACACACACACACACAGACACAGACACAGACACACACACACACTATTACCACCAATAACCAAGTAACAGATATTAACAATGACTGATCATTAATATATCTTAACATCAATGAACTAAATTCAGCTAATAAAAAGATACAGGATAACAGAATGGATATGTAAACAGGATCTATCCTTCTACTATAAAAAAGGAAACATACCTCAGCTTCAAAGAAACAAAGAAAACATCACCTCAGCATAGAAAATTGGTAAGTTTTCCCAATCATATGGGACCTAAGAAATAGGCTAACTCAGCCATTCTACTATCTAACAAAATAGACTTCAAAGCAAAATTCATCAGAGAAGATGACGAATATATTTCATACTCATCAAAGGAAACTTCATCAAAATGAAGTCTCAATTCTAAACTTTTATGCTCAAAATACAAGGGCTCTCATATTTGAAAAAATAATTAGTAAAGCTTAAATCACCCTTCATATCTACATGATAATTAATAGTGGGAGACTTGAACAACCTACTCATACCAGTGGATGGAGAACAAACAGAAATAAAGAGAAATAATAAATGTTATGCCAACTGGACCTAAGAGAAATTCATGAAACATTTCAACCAACCAAACAAAAATATATCTTCTCTCAACACCTAACGGAACCTTCTCCTAAATTGACTATATACTTGGTCAACAAAACAAGTCTCATTAGATCCAGGAAAGTTGAAACAACTCTCTGCGTGTTATCAGACAATCATGGGTTAAAGCTCTATTTCAACATTAGAAAGCTTAAAAACTCATAGAAACAGATTGATTCCCTAGTGAATTACTACTGAGTCAAGGAAGAGATAGAGACATTAAAGACTTCCTAGAAATCAGTGAAAATGAGTTCACAACAAACATACACAGTGTTTTGGGACACAATGAAAACTGTACTTAAAAAAATGTTTATAGCACTAAGTGTCTTCATAAAGAGATGATATTTTTCTTAAGCTAGCAATGTAACAGAACACCTGAAATTCTAGCAAAAAAAGAGAACAAAACACACCCCAAAGGAGTATAAAACAGCAGAAAATAATCAAAGTGGATACAGATATTAACAAAAATAGAAACAAGAAAAACTATATAAAATATCAATAAACAAAGAATTGGTTCTTTAAGAAAATCAACAAGGTAAGATAAGACAAACACTTATCAAGCTAAGTAAAAGACAGAGATAATATCTAAATTAAGAAAATCAGAAAAAAGGGACATAATTACAGACACCAAGAAAACTCATAGAATCATTAGTTCACACTTCAAATACCTGTCAATGCACAGATTGAAAAGATTTTCTTCCACTCCATGGACTTCCTTCTCAGTTGCTTGATTCTCCTTTTTTAACATATAAAAACTTTATATTACTATGAATTTTCACTCGCCAATTGTTTTGTTACTTCCCAGGATGACAGAGTCCTGTTTAGAAAGTCTTTTAATACAGTTGTATCATGTAGAGTACTGCCTATTTTGTCATCTAGCACTTTCAGCATTTCATAATGCATATTGAGGTCCAAGACACATTTAGAGTCATGTTTTGTGCAGGGTGACACATATTAGTCTAATTTTATTCTTCTTCATGTTGTCATTCTGTTTTCTCACAGCCTTTGTTAATGTTATTACGTTAGTGTCTCTTCTCCAGTGCATGCTTTTTGGCAACTTCATCAACTATCAGAGAGGTGGAACTATGTACACCCCCGTATGGTGTCATTTATTTTGCTAAATTAGACTATATGTCTGTTTTTGTGCCAGTACCATACTATAATACTGTTTTTGTTAACATACTGTTGTTTTTCAAAAGAAAAACCTCAAGCTTCCAATATTACCGACAAAGACTCAAGAGCCAGATTCAGGGATGAAAGCTTCCCAGCTCAAAAAAGGCAGAGACCTTTCTCCTTATCGGACATTCCCCTATGCCATTTTCAACAAGCCTCCTCATTCTAAAATATCTCTCCTTTCTCCCTGAGCATCTCTCTATCATTCTCCTCACTCCCTCTTGCTTTCTATTGTTTTGTCTTAAGCATCCTATGGTCAGTTCCTCTGACATTGTTGCTTGTTTTGCCTCTTTAACTATGGTTGACCTTATTCATTCCTGCTTACAGTATTCATGAAGGATACATCTGGAATAAGGCGTGTACTATGGATCAGACATACCAGAATTAAAAACAGGGTTTTTGGTTTTTTTTGGTGAATAATGAAAACATTTTCATGGTATGGTCAAATATTCTTCAGTACTATACCTCAGTTTTATTTTAAGAATTTTTAATTCAAATTTTTCCAGCATTGTCCTTTCTGTCAAGAATAGCTCTGGTTACCTGGAGTCTATTGTAATTCCACATGGATTTTATGACCTTTTCCATTTTTAAGAAAAATGCAATGGGGTTTTAGGTGGGATTATAGTAAGTCTGAAATCCATCTGGTTAGAATGATTATTTTCATAGTGTTAATTATAGCAATCCATTAATGTGTGTTTAATTTCCATTTTTGCATGCCTTCCTCTATCTTTTTATTCAGAGATTCAAATATCTTTTTGTTATACTTATATCTACCCTTTCTGAGGTCTCTATGGATGGGAGTTGGGCCATGACAACTTTTCCAGTTGTTGGAATTAGTAAGGTGGGGAGAGAAAGTACTCACTTTTGAAGTAGATTTTGTATCCTGCTACATTCCTGAAATTTTTTATTGCTTCTAAATGTTTTATAGTTGAATTTTGTGGTCTTTTCTGTAAAATATAGTATCACTTGCTAATAGAAATAAATTTCTTTTTCCTATTTTTATCCCTTTAGTTTCTTCCTTTCCTTAATGTTTTAGTCAGTTTTTTCCACCGATTTATTGTAGAGATACTGATGTATGCTCCCCCACACCATTACTCTTTCCAGGCCTGTTTCAAAGAATATGGGTTAGATTTTTGTCAAGTCCTTTTATTTATTTATTTTTACATTTACATTGTCTCTATAAAACTTTTCCAAGAGGAATCATGCTCCAAAATCCAAAATCCAGTGGACCTAGCAATCGTGCACCTTTGTATTTATGCACACTAACTGACCCTTTAAGCACCATTGCTCCTAATTGATCAAACATGAAAGCAATCAAACTGCCCTTCTCTGTGTAAATAGATGAAGACTGGAAGCAAGACAATTGATATAGTCAGTACTGTAAAGAGATGCACTAGGAAGCTGTGAAAAATTAGGGGAGAGCCTGGCATGCATATTGATATGTGAAAGAGACAGTCTGAGACAACTGAGACATGCCAATGCAGTAAACCAGACAGGGCAACACTGCAGGGCCAGTGCAAATATTACTGTCTGCTAAAGGTTTAAGGGAGGGAGGGATGTGTGAGCCAAGGACAGGAAAATTGCTCAATATAGCTTACTATGTAGTAATTCTCATCCTGTAGGTCTTGACCCTTTCAATGGAGAGACTCTTTCACAGAAGTCACCTAAGATCATCAGAAATATAGATTTTTAAATCATGATTTATAACAGTAGTAAAATTACAGTTCTAAAGTAGCAACATTATTGTATATTTAGAATCACCACTACATGAAGAGCTGTATTAATGGCTGCAGTGTCAGAATTCACTGTTGAACACCACTGTTACAGTAGATGCACACATAGATGTGTCCAAACAAGTAGAATACACAACAAGAAAATGACCATGATAAAATCTAGAATTTCTGTTTTAAAAAACCTGTAGGATAATTGAAAATCTGTATTATTAATCCTTAAAGAATGTGGAAGGCTACTTTCTTTCTGAATATCATATCATATACAGAGAATATATTGGAGCTTGTTAATAATCTCAGACATTTCTGACATCTATACAATATTCTTTATTATTCTCAGGCATATATAAGTGAAACTAATGCTTAATTTCTGGGCAATTGAGCTAACTTATTTATTTTTATTTACTTCTCTACTGTTGGCAAGTAGTAACAAATGAGTCTGATCTAAATACCAGTCCTGTTCATAACTTATCTCCATGACAACACTAATTGACCACGTATGCACTGTCATTGGGAAACTGAGACACAGAAGCCCCAGTGTGTACATCTGCTTCACACAAGCCACGAATGACAGACAAGCTCTCTCTATAAGGCCATGTAGGCAATATCCTCACCCTGAAGACACTTATCAAGTGTCTGAGTAATGAGAAAAGCTTTTACAGAGATGCTAATCTTGGTCATCAGCAGCTTGAATGAATATCTCTTCCGGGAAGTGAAAACAAATGGAGACCCTGATTTAACTTTACACCTAAGATACCTGCATCCAAAGAACTTCTGAAAAATTTCAGGCTCTAAAGCCCATCTACTCGATGAAATTTGTTTTCTGGCATGCCACTGTCATTCCTCCAGAAAGCCAAAAAACATGACTTTGCTTTTACTCTTCTCACAGATAACACATGTAACAGGATTTTTTCTGATCTGGAAGTCACTGATTTCAAACAATATATCTTTATTATACCTCATTGTACCCTTTAGAGATGATTCTGGGTACTAGTAAAAGTGGTCCCATATGTAGAAAATTAGATTCCTAAATTTCTAATTCAGAGCTTCAGAACATATGTGTCACTTTCAGCTGTAGTCCCAACAAGTTCTTGCTCACTTTATCTTCTACGAGTCATTTTTTTTCTCTGAAAATATCCTTTTGGGAATGCTGTAGAGATGGCTCAGTGGTTAGAAGCTCTAATTGCTCCCATAGAGGACATGGTTTTGTTTACATTGCATTCACGGCATCTCATAACCATTGTGAAATTATATTTCTAGGGTATCCATTTCTTCTCCTGGCTTCTGTAGGCAACAAGCATACTTGTGGTTCACAGATGTACATGTAATAAAAAATAAACATAGAATTGAAAATGAAGAAAAAAAAGAAAGGAAGTAAAAAGAGAAAGAAGAAAGAATGGAAACAGGAAAGAAATAAAATAGCAACCTTTATGTTAGAAAAGATCTTTCTATGGTCCTTAAATATTCAAGACAGAACTCCACAGGCCATGACATTTTTTTTCAAGCTCACTTTGGACTCTCTTTTAGATAACTCTATGACACATTGTTTGAATATGGGGACTCATGCTTCATCTCAGTCACCATTAAACACCTGGAAATATTGGCCCATGCTATGGTCCAGTCTACTCATTTAGGCATACTCACTCCTGGTCTGAAGTGTGAGATTTCTGTTCACACAGGTCCCAAGGACTATTTGTGTGTGCGTCTCAGGTAAACTAACTAGGAAGTCTTATTCTGTCCTATATGCAGGATCTCCTTAAATATCATTGCCTTCAAGGCCGCTGGTCCAGGTCCATCTGTGAACATCAGGAAAGCCAGAAGAACACAGCACTCTCAGGTGGCAGATAAGTATGGCTCAGTGAGGTCCAGAAGAGACAATAGTCATCTAACTCTAATTCTAGGTTTGTGTCATCAAGCTCTGCAACACAGCTCACACATGGTAAAGATTTCTTCTCCTACACAGCACAGGATACCTCACAATTTATGATCACTCAAGTCCTCCTACATCTGCCTGTGATTAATTTTCTGTCTGTCTCTCAAAGAACAATAATTGTTGGTGGATTTTAGAAAGACCATAACTGGTTGAAAGTGCCTTTGCAATAATTATAGGTTCAGAAGAAGATCACCATCTGTCTGTTGTCTAAACAGCACTGCCATCCAAGGCTATCATCATAAGTGACAATTCACACACTGAAGACAGTAGGCTTAAAGAATGTACATGAGTGTTAGAATACATGATACCTGTGAAAAAAATAAATGATCAAAGCCTCTTAGAAGGTTTTAGGCTAACTCTTTCAGAGAATAACTGACTTTATTTTTTTTCAGTGTCACAACAGACACAGGAACCCGAGTATGTAATCTGCCATCTGAAGTGATCCATTCAACCTGAAAGTTACCTTGTGTAATTTGTTGCCTCGTGGCTAGAACTTCCTAAAGCTGGGACACTCAGCCATTCTTGGGTATGTGCCACTCAGGGTGTCTGTCCTTGAGCTATACTCTGGCTCTGATTGGGTATTAGCACATGAGATGACCATGGTAAACAAAGACGTGAACTCAGAGAATGTGACACTTCTTATGGGAGATTTCTATAGAGTAAGAGGACTTAACAATTTGAAACATTCTTTTATGTAGTATTAACTTACTCTGAGACAACCCAAAGTTACCTGGATGGACAATTGAATCTTGAGGAATAGGCCATTCTAGTCAGAATAACAAACGAGGGACCCACCTTCCAGCTGAACAGTCCCACTTCCTAGATTTGTTCCCAAAGAACATCTCATAGAGTAAGTTGTCCCATATTATCAACTGTACTGCTGTTGGGCTCTGTCACTAACTCAGGGTAACTTCTGGTTCTCAGGTATAGGCCACAACAGAAAGAAAAACAGAGACCCACTCCTATACCAAAGGCAGAGATAACTGCCATATGACAAGCTCTCAGCCTTAATAGAGGCCACCTACTTGATCAGAGTAAAGAATTGAAACAAAGACTTTCAAATAAACCATCTAAGAAACAAAATGGTGTCCCTTTTCTAACATGTAACAAAATGGATTTCTAACCAAAATTAATCAATAGAGATGGAGAAGAACATTTCATACTCATCAAAGAAAAAAACCACCAAGACAGTATTTTAATTTTGAATTCTTTAAATACAAGAACACCTACATTTTTTTTGTGAAATCAATGTTACTAAAGCTTAAATCACAAATTGTGGCCCATGTATTAATGGTGGGAGACTTCAATACCCCACTCTTACCAATAGGTTGTTTGGACACAAAATAGGGAGATAAATAAAGAAACAAACAGACATTATGAGTAAAATGTACTGAACAGATATTTATAGAACAAGTAAATAAAAGCAGTCATTATAATTTTCCCAAACAAAGAAGTATTTCTACAAGGCTTTCAAAAGAAAGTTAATACTAATATCCCTACAATTATTCCATAAAATATAAACAGAAGAAACATTTCAAAAGTTTTATGAGGTCACAGTCACCTGATATCTACACCAAACAGATCTTCAATGAAGAAAGAGAATTGCAGACCAGTTTTTATTAGGAGAATAGATGCAAAAATTATCAATGAGATCCTCACAAACTGAATTCAACGACACATCAAATAGATCACCTACTGTGATCTTAAGGCTTCATACAAGCTGGGGGTTCAACATATGAAAATCTGTCACCTACATCAGACTAAGAGGTGAGTAACACCCTACCCAGTCCAAGCTGATACCACAGTCTCTGAAACCCAGCCCAGGGATACAGCTCTTAGAACCCTAACCCCATCAAGCACTGCCCTAAACCTAAGAAAGCAAGAAAATTTCCTGAAATCCCAAATTCCTGAACATAGCCCACTGGATAATACCCCAGTACCCCAAAAAACTGCCCCATTCCCAACCCATGTTATCACATGGCAACCCCAGCAAACTCTGTGACAACCAGAAACCATTGGATTCATGCTATACAGCAGACTAAGAGTCTAAGATAATATGAAACCTCAAAGTGAACCCAGATTGGAGCAAGAAAGGCTTCCTGAGACAAAGACACACCCAGAACAGATTGCACCAAAATTAGCTCTCTGAGATTCAGACAAATCCTGCAATGAACTGAGGAGCAATAGGCAAATACCAGTGCAAGAATACCTATAACAACATAAAGAACAACATGACAGCACCACAAAAATATGGTGGTTCTACAACATCAAGACCTGAGCATGGCAATGCAGAAGAAGCAGAAGGAAACAACTTTAAAAGCAACTTTATGAAGATAATAGAAGCCTTAAAAGAGGACATTAAATTTTTCCTTGAAGAAATGGAAGAAAATATGAACAAAAATTGGAAGAGATTCACAAATCCAAGAAAGAAAAAGAAAATGAAAGAAAGGAAAACAAACAGGTGAAGAAAACATTTCAAGATTGAAAATTTTAAATAGAAGCTATAAAGAAGACAAAAATCAAGGCAATGCTGGAAATAGAAAACTTGAAGTAATAAACTAGAGCTACAGATACAAGAATAATCAACAGAATGCAAGAGATGGAAAAGAGAATCTCTGGAGAGGAGTATTCAATATTGGAAATAGATACGTCAGTCAAAAAAATGCTAAAACCAAAAATGTCATAACACAAATCATCCAGGAAATCTGGGACACCATGAAAAGACTGAACCTGAAAATAATTGGAATTGAAGAAGAAAGAAAATACCATCTCAAAGGCACAGAAAATATATTCAACCAAATTATAGAAGAAAACTTTTTCAACCTAAAGAAGAAAATGCCTATAAAGATATAAGAAACTTACAGAACACCAAATAGATGAGACCCCCCAAAGTCTGCTTGTTACATAATATCAAGCCACTAAACCTATAGAACAAAGGAGAAATACTAAGAGCTGCAAAGAAAAAAGGTCAAGTTACCTATAAAGGCTGACACATCAGAATAACACCCAACTATTCAATAGAAACAATGAAAGCAAGAAGGTCCTGGTCAGATGTTATGTGTTGGTTTTACACATTAGATCAAACACACACAATCAGCAGCACATGAGGGTTTATTCAGGAGGGTTACCAGAGAGTACAAGGGCAGAGAAGCAGAAGAGAAAAGAGACAGATTTTCATGTGGCATCTTCATTTAAGAGAGTGAGTAGGCACAGATTTATGTAGTCACACCTAGGGGCATGCCCTCCATATTCAGCATGTTCTGCCTGTAACATTTTGGGTTTATCATGTGGCCAATACATGTCAGGAATTCTTATCTCACACAGTTCCATGTTGTGTTATTGGACTAGCATATTTATCATGTAGCTGCTATGTGCCAAAAATCCTTAAATTACAGACACTAAAAGACCATGGCTGCCAACCCAGACTACTATACCCAGCAAAACTATCAATCACCATAAGTGGAGTAATAAAAATATTCCACAACAAAGCCAGATTTAAACAATACTGATCCTCAAACCTGGCTTTACAGAAAGCACAAGAGGGAAATCTCCAACCTAAGGAAACAAGATACACCATTGAAAACACAAACAATTGATATACTCACCAAAGAAAAACCCAAAGAAGGGAAACACACACAAGCTGCCACAAAAATAACAGGAAATAATAATAATTAGTTATTGATATCCCTTAATATCAATGGACTCAATCCACCTATAAAAAGACACATCCTAACACGATGGATACAGAAACAGAAGCCATCTTTATGCTGCATACAAGAAACACACCTCAGCTTTAAAGACAGATACTGCCTCAGAGTAAAGGGTTGGGAGAAGACTTTCCAATCAAAAGGTCCTAAGAAATAAACTAGTGTAGCTGTCTTAATATCTAACAAAACAGACTTCAAACTACATTCAGTCAAAAGAGACCAGGACAGACATTACCTATTTATCTCAGGAAAAATCCACCCAGATGAAGTCTTAATCTTGAATAATTATGACCCTAACACAAGCACACTTAAATATGTAAATATACATATATATCTTAAAATTTTATTAAAAAAGAAAAAATCCAACAATCATTTACAATAAATATCTAGGAGAGAATAGGGATATAAGGGACGTATCTAAAGGTGATAAAGGCAATATACAGCAAAGCAATAGCCAGCATCAAATTAAATGGAGAGATACTCAAAGAAATTCCACTAAAATCGGGGAGAAGACAAAACTATCCACTGTCTCCATATCAATTTCAGAGAGTCTGCTATGGAATTATATTTTATTATGTTATAAATATTTGTTCCTCCTACTGGTTTAATAAAATGCTGATTGACCAGAAGGCAGACGGGGGTGTGGGTGGGGCTACCAGACTAAGGAAACTTTAGAAAAAGAAAGAGTGAGATACAGACACCAGCAGAGATGCCAGTCGATGCTGTGAAAAGAAATTAAAGTGCTGCTCTGAGCAAAGACACTAAGCCACCTGAATTAAGTTAGTTATATGACTGAATCATAGGCTTATCAGCATGAAATTAATGTATAGCTTCTGTATGTTTCATTGGGACTTTGGGACTTCTGGTCTAGATCTTGGGGCAAAGCCGGAGAAGAAACTTCTTACTACAAGAGTCCTTGATGTTTTAGCTCTAGAAGTAAGACAACTGAAGGACATCAAGGAGACATAAATTGGACAGGTTGAGCTAAAAGTATCACAATTGGCATGCGATATGATTATATACATAACCAACCTCAAAATTTTCCCCCAAATCAATCCATTATCATCATGACAGGGAGCTAACAATTATAACTCTAGAGCTAATAAACACCCTTAGTAAAGTAAAGTAAAAATTTACAAAATTAACCTTAAAAAGTATCTCTTCTATATACAAATGATAAATAAAATGAGAAGCATATCAGGGCTAAAGCACCCTTCACATTGTCCACAAATAATAGAAAATATTTTAGTATAATTTTAACCAAGTGTGGTGTTTTTAAAAAAAAAGGCCCCCAAAGGAAGTATCACTATAAAAATGTGTGTCCTTGTTGAAATAGATGTGGTCTTATTGAAGGAAGTGTGTCGCAGTGAGGCTGGGTGTAAGGTCTCTTTTTCTCAAGCATTGCTGTTGTGATAGACTATTTCCTGTTGCTTGTAATATATAGAACTCTCAGCTTCTTCTTAAGTCATATATATGTCTTCATACCACTATGCTCCATGCCATGACGGTAATGAACTGAACATATGAAACTTTAAGCAAGCTATCTCAATTAAATACGTTCCTTTATAAGAATGGCCATGTTCACGATTGCTGTTCACAACAATAGAAAGCCCAGGTAAAATGCCAAACAAATGCAAGACCTTCATGATAAGATCTTGACGTCTTTGAAAAAGAAATTCAAGAAGCTATATCAGAAGATAAAAAGATTTCCCATGCATATGGATCTGTAAGATTAATATAGTAAAAATCGCCATCATACCAAAAGCAATCTACTGATTCCATGTAATTCACACCAGGATTCTAAAACCATTGTTTAGAGACTTTCAAAGAACAATACTCAACTTCTTTAAAAAAAAAAAAAAACCACCAGAATAGCTCAAACAATCTTGTACAATAAATGAACTTTTGAAGAAATCATCATTCCTGATTTCAAGCTCTACTAAAGAGCTATAGTAATTAAAACCATATTATATCGACATAAAGATAGACGGGTGGTTCATGGAATAAAAGAAGAGAGGGAGAGTGAATAGAGGGACTTGAGGGAGGAGGAGGGAGCAAAAATTGTGTTCAGGATTCAAAAATAAACAACCCAACCAAACAACAACAAAAGAGAAAATGGGGTCTCAATTCAGGCAAGGCTGTCCATTTCTGTGAGTGATTGTCTTAATTGATACATAAGGATTGAGATGACTGTGGGTAGCATCATTCCCAGACAGATAGATCATCCTTGGTTGTGAGACCAGGGGAGGAGAGTCTGTATGAGCTAGGGGATGGGGATTATGAGAAAAATTCTCACAGTGATGACTGGCTGGTGCTCTGGGGGAGCTCACGGAGTCAAGAACAGCCACTGGGAAACCATTGGGAAAAGGAGCTAAACCCTCTGAGGGTAGGCAACTGTCAATTGTCATGGGAAGTATGTGGATCCTTGAAGGGTGGGATCACACTGTGTTCCTGTGTGGGAGCCAGCTTCTTGGAACAAATTCCCTGCAGAGGAGTGCCTAACCCAGTCTTGATATTGGGATGAAGGAATTGGACTTGCCTGGAGTGGATGTGATGTGCTGAGCTGACCCACCTTGGGACTTCTTGCCATTTTAGGGGAGCGGATGGAGGAATGGGAAGGGGAAATGCTGAAGGCTGACTGCAAGGGATTGGGAGGAGGGAAAGGAGGGGGAGCAAGGGATACATGAATAAAAAAAGAATTTTTTATATAAAAAAGAAACACCAGCCCTTAGCATGGGAATATAAGCAAATCTACCATTAAAAAATATTATGTGCGTTCTCCTTACATTTGGGATCTTATGTTTTAGTGAATGAAGAAAAACAATTTATATAAAAATAAAAACAAATGTCTTAGAGAAATAAATGGTTTCAGCCTAACAAAAAAGAAAGCTAGCTAAGCATGAGTTAGAGTGTGATCATGCAAATGAGCCAGCAAGCAGCATGTTTTTTGCTTTGTTTAATTCAGCACTGCAATATAACACAGCCACATAAAGTAAATGGACTTTACTTTCTCTCCTAAACTGCTCATTTTCAGGATATATACAGCATAGTGGGAAGACATATCTATTTGAAGCAATGTGATTTTTACTTAAGAGCAAACCCCTAAGCACCCTCTGGGCAAAGAAAAGGTAGAATTTAGTTAGCAATGATTGGACAGAAAGTGTATGAACTGCACCCTATATTACTGTCTTCTTCCTGTTTTTTTTTTTTATAAGACAGGATTTCTCTGTGTAACGTTGGGTGTCCTAGAACCTGATTTGTAGAACAGGCTTGGCTGGAACTAAGAGATCCATCTGTCTCTGCTTTCTGAGTGCTAGAATTAAAGGCAATCACCATCATGTCCAGCTTTTTTCTTTCATTTTAATTTTGTGAGAAATGCTCTAGGACTTTCCTCTGAAGGTTCCTGAGCACAAGGCTTCTCCTGAAAATACCCTTCCTCTGTATTTATCCTACTTCCAACTTCCAGATAATCCCAGGATAAATCTGGAACCCTGTTTAGAGTCATTCTATAGGAGAAGAAATTAGGTGTACTGAAAGGCACAGTGATCAGTATAACAAGCTGAACAAATTAAGAAAGTTCACATTTGGCTTCTTTATCTTGCTTGTTATGGTCCTAGACATGAGATTGAAATTCTCCCAGTAGCCTTTAGAAGATGATAACAGGGCCCATGATCAATGCACTGAACATTGTTTCTCGGACCCATAACTTAGCAGATTGCTTTTCAACTTTGTCCCTACTAACCTTGAGCTCCCTCTCTATACCCTGCTCTGACATACTAGCTCCTTTTCTCTCAGAACACCTTTCTGCATTGGAACTATAAATATCTCCTTACTGGCATCTTTCATAGGGGAAGACAAGATTACCATAAGGGAACCATCTAGGATAGGGCAATGGTGACCCAGGAAGATTGGCGAGGACATTTATACATCCAACGGATAATTCTAGAATGTTGCCTTGAAACCATCTATAGAAACATGGAGCCCATAGTCTTTGCAAGAACAAACAGATCACTTCTCCAACACTGAGCACATGAAACTCCCCACAAAACTGCTCCTAAGTCCTCTTTTCTGGATCATTAATTTGACTAGAGACATTAAAAATAAAGGATTGATTTTTATCCCTAGTCATCAGCTGATCTCTTTCTAGCCCTCAGAGACATTTCCTTCACCTTCCTTCAGGGGTTAAGTAAATACTACATTCTCAGAGCACTGGGGATACAGGGTAGACCAGATGTTCAGTTCAGTCTTCCTTTCACAACAAAGCATAGCCATGATGGAGCCTCCCTTTGTTATTGACAGACCCAAGGCAATGACAGAGCAGGTGTCAGTCCTGGGATGAGCCATTGTTTACTAAAGGCGTGGAGATGCTTATCACTCTTGTTGCTCAATATGATGCTTGGAGAAGAAACATAAAAGGAAGTTGAGAGGGATGCAGGGCAGCACTGAGAGTGACTGGGATTGAGCTGTGCCTTGGATGCAAACCCCACCACTCAAAGTGCATTGGATTCTGGAAAGAGCTCTTGTTTGAGAAGAATCTCAGCATAGAAGGGGAAAGAACAGAAGAGTCTGAGTTCTGTGTTGGAGCTGAATTTTTTCTCAGAGGAAGAACAGCACAGTGAGAAGATTGATGGAGGATTCATCTATGCTTCTCTGCATGGGGTGTACCCCCTGGAAGAGTCTTCTGCTCACAGGTAAGGGTATCCACTCTCTGACCATTTGGGGAGAAAAACTCAGAAGCAGGCTGGTGTCTCATAAAGAGACCTTACCCAATAAGAGACACAAAGTTTTTCTAGTCGGTTATGGTGCAGATAGTACCATGGGGAGGCAGAAACTTAGCAGTCAGAAACTCTCAGAACAAAGGATGAGATGTCAGTAAGAGAAAATCCTCAAATGCTTCATATTCACAGTGAATTACACTGGCTGCAGTATTCTGAAGATAACGGTTCCCAACCATGACAGCATGACCTTCCTAATAAAAACAAACAGAGGAGGGCTTTTGAAGACGTCTCATTGTGTGAGGCCATGACAACCTGCAACCAACCAATCCTCAGCTCCCACACAGTAGGTGGAAAATACAAATTTGAGCAGGCTTGACTTTGCCCTCCACCAACATGCATATCCCAACATGGGTGTCTCCACTAGATTTGTGACATACATTTTCATATGTGCACAAAAGACACCAGCCTTTACAAATACACACATATATTTACATAAGTAAATCTAAAATTATTTATGTTATAATTTAATGTGACTATTATCATGATCTCCAAATCTAGGCAGTGTGAAGACAAATCTATGGAGAAACGTTTCTTCTTCCTTTTGCTTTGTTCTTCACTCGCTTGTATCTGAATCTTTTCCTGGCACTGATCTTTCCGAAAAGGTTAGACCAATTCTGTCCTTACAAATTGCTGGTTCTGCCAAGCATTCGTGGTGCACTCAGGAGACAGAGACAGGCAAACTTTTGTGAGTACAAGGCCATCCTGTTCTATAGAGCAAGTTCCAGAACAGTCAAGTGTACACAGAAAACCCTATCACCTATCTATCTGTCTATCCGTCCATCCATCCATCCATCCATCATCCATCCATCCATCCATCCATCCATCCCTCTGTCTGTCTGTCTGTCTGTCTGTCTGTCTAAACAGAAACCAAAAACTAAAATAAGCAAGTAAAAATCCATTTCCTAGCATATCGGAGAAATGAAGCCATAGGTTGATTACAATCACAAATGAAACAGAGGGAAAAAAATTCAGAAAGTGAAGATTCTCTTTGATTATGAGTTCAAAGAAGTATTTCTCCTCATATGAATACTATATGTAAGAAGTAATATTGGACACTGAGTTAGAAACCTTTGCAGACATTTAGACATTTAAAGAATACCTAAGAGAGGTAACTCACTCAGACACTCTACGTCAATGGAAGCCATATTGTTCATACCTAAAAAGGAAGTCGGGCATACCTCTACTCACATACCTAATTTGAGTGATGATCACATCTGTTTAATATCAGTGTTTTTTTTCTCAATTCCCTTTTAGCCTCCTTTTTAACATCCTGGCACCTGTCTATCTCTGCCACGGTTTCTACTGAATCATGGCCACCTCAAGTGGCTGAAGGAGAAAATGTCCTCTTCCTTGCTAATAATATTCCGGAGAATATTCTAGCCTTAGCCTGGTTCAGAGGTCTAATAAATTTAAAACAAGGATTACAAGGAATTGCAATATATGGGTTTCACATGAACTTAAGTGCACCAGGGCCTGTCCACAGCGGTAGAGAGACAATATATCATAATGGATCTCTGCTGATTGAAAAGCTCACCCAGAAGGATACAGGATTCTATACCCTACGAACTTATAGCAAACAAGGAAAAATTTTATCAACAACACCTATGTACCTTGAAGTGCGTGGTAAGTGACTCATTGTCAACTCTGTAAGCTGGGTAAGGTTTATTTCTCTGAACACACACAGGAGAGTTCTACCCTTCACTATGCATTTTGTTCTCTTGTTGGGGTTTGGACATTTAGTGCAGGACACATATGGTGTACAATAAGACAATAGTCAGCATTCTTTATTTTACTTCATCTTGCACATAGATGGATGTAAGGTGGGTAACTCAACTAAGACTATCAGACTCTGTCTAAACTCTAGGGGTTCTTACCGAAAATATTTCCTTGAGAAAATCTTGGGGAATTAACATTGTATGTGGCTGAGGAAATGCAGGATCCTGACAGAGATGTGACCATCAGGATGTTCTGCCTACAGACCTCCATGCCAGACTCAATACTAGGTGTCTATGGAGCATATGGGCAAACCCATTACACAGCTCAGCAAATAGGAAGCGGAAGAATGGTCTTAAAAACCTTGTATAGGATGAAGGAGCTCAAAGCCTTTTTTAAAAAAGAAAAAAAGAAATCAGATCACCTTTTCCCAAACACCCAAGATGTGAGACTCCTGCCACATATTAAGCCTTTGATTTTGCTCAGAACCCTGTCTTGTGAGAACAGATTCTTTTTTCCCCCACACATCACCAACCCACCTGCTCCCTTTAAAGCCTCAAAGGGAGTTTCGTCATCTTCCTTTAGGTAGCAAACTCCGTGTTCCCAGAGCATTGAAGACATAGGTAAAACTGGGTGCATAGCTAGTTTTTTTTTTGGTAAGAGGTGGGCAGATTTTCCCTTTTTGGTGCTAACTCATCTAGGCCAGGACACAGAAGAACACAGTTCCGGGGTCAGTTGCTGTGATCTCATATCACAGGGATGGTCATTACCCTTGACTCTCAGTCTGTGCTCTAGAGAACAAAGGAAAGGGAACAGAGCATGTGGCAGCACTGAAACTGGGGGGCAGAGCGGTGCTTTGAATACAGATTTACCCACAACTCATAGTACTCTGGGAGGCGATCCTCAGAGGAGGCATAGCTCAGATGGGGGAAGCAGAGCAGAGCTTGAGAGCTATGCTGGATTAAAGTATCTCGGGAGGATAACTGATATGCACATTGAGACAATAGATATGCATACTGTACTCTTCTGCAAATGATGAATGATATATCAAGAATTTCTTCTCATCAGGAGTTGTTAGTGTGCTAGGGGAGTGGATGGACATACTGTCTACTGTCTGGAGTCTCCTGAGTGACAGAAGGACATGAATGGTGTCTCAGTGTTTGGAGGGGAGGTGATACAAGAGTGAGAGAGAGGCTCAGCTTTAGGATGCACTAATTGAATATTGAACCATAAAGGTGTGGTAGACATTATTTTTGGATAGAGTTAGTAAGCATGACTAAGATATTCTGAAAACTGATGCTCTCAAATTGATAGCCTAAATAAAAAAATCAAGCTTGTGTATATCACTGACATGGTCTAATGGATATAGTAATCTGCTTCATTGTCTGTCAAGCTGAGACCATTTAATAAATGTCCTCTTAACTCCATTTAGGTATTGTGTCATGAACTCACACACTAGACTAGCGTATATAGTACTCACACACATATATGATATGTAAACAAGTATAAAAATCAAAGCAAATAAAATAATCCAATACTGTATCACCAAATATATAGTTTCTTAATTTAATCCATGGGCATACAGGGCTCTGGGATATCATTTATTCAGTCTCCACATATTGAGTTTTTTCTAGGTATCAGTGTGGGGACACTGATAATATGAAGGTCATGTGCAGACCTCCACTAAGTAGAATAGGGAAACACTCACTCATAAACAAACCTAGGCTGAGCAAGGACAAAGCTTCTCAGGACATACAGTCTTATCTTATAATATAAATGTTACAAATTAGATGTCTCTCTTCCTTTTCAGCTTTCCTTTGGAACTGTGGGCGCATTTCCTCCTCTGTTCGGCCCACTATCGAGTCAGTGCCACACATTGTTGCTGAAGGGGAGAGTGTTCGTCTATTTGTCCACAATATCCCAGAGAATCTTGAAGGCTTTGTTTGGTTCAAAGGAACGAATGTATTCATGAATCATGAGATTGGCCGATACTTAGTAAACAGGAGATCAAGAGTGGCAGGGCCTGCGCACAGTGGCAGAGAGATATTGAACAGCGACGGATCCCTGGTACTTCAAAATGTTACTCAGAAAGATGCTGGATTGTACACTCTGCGGATTATGAAAACAGATTTAAAAAATGATGAAACACATGTGGAAGTCCAAGTGAACAGTAAGTGATTCTCTGTGGTTGTACAGTGCTGGGTGGATCTTAGACACACAAGAGTTTTATGCCTGGCCTCGATTCCCTTCCCTCTGCACTGTGATCCCACATCGAGCACTTAGTGCAGGACAAACATGATAGAGACAAATGGCTGTAGATAAGCTTCCATCTTCTGATTCTACCTGCATCAGGGAAGATCTTAATGAAAAATAACTCGTCCTAAATTTTCAGAGTCAGCTCAGTCTTTAGATTCTAGACCCATGAGCCCTGAACCCTGCCATCTTTCCATGGCTAGAGTGAAGTGATTGAATGGAGCATTTCCAGTATTTAACTCTTACTTTCAAGCTAATAGCAAACAATAATTTTAGGTCACTAATGTCAAAATGGGGCATATATTAACTCTAAATTGAGAGTGTCATAAATGAATCCAAGATCTGATAGAGAGACCAGAGAGGATTGTTCTCTAATGAATTGCTTCTCATAGTTTCTTCTACCTGCCCTCTTAACTGCTAGCCTAAGGGGGGAACTGCTTAAAGGGGTCTGAACCCTTTTATATCAATCCCTGATTTTAAAAAAAATGTATTATAGTCATGCCCACAGGCCAACCTGGTAGTGGCATTTTCTATTGTCTTTAAAAATGACTCTAGCTTGTGTCAAGTTGACATAAAACCAGCCAGCCTATTACTCTAGCCTTTTAAAAACCCAAGTCTGCCCTGAAGATCACACTGTTCCAAGATCCCACCCATTCCCAGTCCTGAGGGTTGTCAGGCAGAGTAACAAGAACATCTATTGGGGGAGGTCAGGGGTTCAGTGAAACCCAAAGGAAATGGGCAAAGAAGCATCTAAGGTGAATATCCCAGTCATGTTGAAGTTAGGGGAGGCATTACTTCAAACCTCAGTGTACATTAACGTGAAATGTTTGACTAAGTGCAGTGAGAAAACAACCGTGAATATACCAGAGGGGAGAGTTATAAGCTGAGGAAATGATACTTTTGGAGGCATAGATGGAATGGAGAAGGCCAGGCTGTTTCTTGTCATTAAGTGGAATAGACACACTCACATCTGAAGCTCTAGACTGAGGGACAAATCTATCTGATCAAGATGAAGGTCACCATTTTTCAATAAGAAAAATTAAAGCTCATTTTTTTTCCCTTTCAGCCTCCCTTTCTCCATGCTGTAACCCTCTCACCTCCTCCAAGATCATGATCCAATCAGTGCCTCTGTATGCTGCTGAAGGAGAAAGTGTTCTTCTCCAAGTCTATAATCTTCCAGAAGATCTGCAAAGCTTTACTTGGTATAGGGCACCGTATAGGGAGGCATATTTTGAAATTGTAGAATACAGCAGAGATATGAATACTGTCACCTGGGGGGATCAGTTTAGCAGAAGAGAGACTCTGTTTGCCAATGGATCCCTGCTGCTTGAGAACATCGCTGAGAAAGATGCGGGAATGTACATGCTAGTGATTTTGCACAGTGATTTCAAAATTGAAAAAGCATACGTGAATTTCCATGTGAATAGTAAGTGACTCTCTGTGGCCTCCAACTTCTGGGTGTAGTTTATCCTACTTTATACACTAAACTGTCGGGACTGGGTTGTGTCTGATCTCTGTATTGTGTCCCTACAATAGGATTTGGGCACTTAACTGCAGGACACACATTGGTTAGACAAACACAATAGGTCAGAATACTTCACCTGTCTTTACTTGAACAGAGGAGAATGTATATTGAATAATTCAGCACAAAGATGTCAGCCTCAGTGCGGATTATGTGGTTCTCACCATGCACATAACCTCAAAAGATGCTCTGTGGGAATCAGGCAGGAATTGAATGAAGAAAGAATGGGCTCCTCAAAGAGGGCACCAGGAAGCCCTGACCTTAAAACACTTTGTCCCTGGCTGCAATCTAAGCTACACTGGGGAGATTTTTGTAGCTGTCTGTTCAATTTAAGGCTTTACTGATGGTCCAAATACCTTACTTTGTAGAACCAGCTATGTACTGCCATGACAGCTATAGTTAGGTGGGCCACTTGTACATCTCCTTCCTCCGAGGCTCAGTGGATAGGTTTCTGAAGCATTTGCCTATTATTCTGATGGGCTCATCCTCTAATTGTCATTTCGGAGCTTGCTCAGGAAGGTCAAAGCATCAAGGGCAGAAACAGGAGGCAGCTACTCCAGATTCTTCCTTCTCTTCATGGGTTCAGCCTAGACAGTTTCCATTTGCATGAAAATATCACAAATGCTGCTAATATGAGGAACTCCCTTGTCCCAAGGTCAGACCATCTTTAATAGCTAAACTAAGCTCATGGACATGGCGGCAATAATTATGCACTGTATGTCCTACTATAGAAAACATGAATCATAGGAAACAGCACCTGAATCAGGGTTACGGAGCCCCTGGGTGGCAGAGCCAAAGCACAAGTTATGTCTATTATCACAGCTCAAAAATTTTTCACCCTGTAGGCTCCAATGTCATTTGATACTCTTCTTTGTTTCTTCACAGAGATTGTGGCCCAGCCCTTCGTGCGAATCACTAACAAAGTAGTCTCATCAGCAAGAGGTGTGATCCTCAACTGTGTTACACCTGACACTGATATCTCCATCCACTGGATCTTCAATAACAAGAGGCTGCAGCTCTCAAAAAGGATGACTCTGTCCCCAACCAAGTGTGGGCTCAGAATACACCCTGTACGGTTGGAGAATATTGGAGAGTATAAGTGTGTGGTCTTCAACCGAGTCAGTTCAAAGACCAGTCTCCCAGTCTTTCTTCAGTGATGATTGAGTTAACTCTCCTCTCATTCTACAGTCAAACACTGGCATTTCTTTATCAGTGGGGTACTAAATGGAGAAAATTTATGTGGTGAAATTGATCAGTTATTGCTCAGATAGAGTCAGCATGGTGACTCACACCAATAATCCTGGAATACACACATGTACAAGGGCAGGCCAAGATTTAAAATGAGACTCTGTCTCCAAAGGAAAATAAAGACACTAATATGATATACAGAAATTAAAAGGAGTTAAAGATTTAGGCTGTGGATCAAATATAGCCAACCATCAGAAATCATAGGAACTAATTTGAGAAGCTGTTAAGTTTTTGAGCGCTTTGAGTCTGATGTAAAAATGGCAGAGTGTTTGCATAAAGAAAAGCATCCTTTTATA
Organism: Phyllotis vaccarum; assembly: GCA_033318265.1. Taxonomy (NCBI): domain Eukaryota; kingdom Metazoa; phylum Chordata; class Mammalia; order Rodentia; family Cricetidae; genus Phyllotis; species Phyllotis vaccarum. The sequence continues at coordinate 14,560,670 of JARWLC010000018.1, forward strand.
TGGTCAACTACAATCAATATTTTATTCACTAATTTAACTAAGCCCAATGCTGCCTGAGCACCATGTTCCTTTGTGGACATAGATGGTTTCTAAATAGCTTTGATCCACAGATGTACAGTTTTTTACATAATGGCAGATTATACTATTTTCATCCTGAGAGTAACATTCACAGTGGGAATTTTCTCATGAGTATTTTTCCTGCTAATATGTATTTTTTACATTTTCATTCTCCTCTCATATATTACATTCTAACAAGTTTATCCTCCTTCCACTTCTCACCAAGCCCCATTTTCTTTCTACCCCAAATCTACTCTTCTTCTGTTTTCCTTTAAAAATTAGGCAGACCTTCCAGGAAAAATCTACAGAACATGGCAAAGCAAGTTATCTTAGACTTGCCACAATACCTCATATCAGAGTCAGGAGAGGCAATACGATGACAGGTAAAGGGTCTGAAGGTCAGGAAAAATAATCAGAGATGGCCCCGATTTCCACTGTTGGGTCTTTTACAAGAATATCCATCTACATTACCATAACCTATATACAGAGGCCTTATCTTAGACCCATACAGGGTCTGTGATTATCACTGCAGTCTCTATGTTCCTCTATACACCCTGTTTAATTGATTCTGTGTTCCATGTTGTAATGCTGTACTTGACCCCCTTTGGTACATACACTCCATCCTCCCCATCCACTGTGGGGTTCCCCTGGTATTGAACAGTGTTTGGCCATGTGTGTCTGCATGTTTCCATCAGTTGTGGAATGATGTCCCTCTGATGACAATTAGGCTGGGCACCAGTCTACAAGTATAACAAAATATCATATGTAATTGCTTCATTAAAAAAATTTCCAGTCATGTTTGGTTCTATCCTGAATTTCTGAGCTGTCCAGCCTCTGGATTCTGGCCGTCCAAGCAATGTCAGATGTGGGCTTCCTTTCATGGCATAGGCTTCAATTTGGACCAGTCATTGGTTGGCCACTCCCACAAGTATTGTTGTATAAATGTCAGGTGTCTTGTGTTTCATGAGTTAGTGGAAGAAATTGTTCATTCAGAGATCAAATTGTTAGGCCTATGTTGAAGGCGGAGATTCTCTTAAAATACACTAATCTAAGATTAACATTTATTAAAATATAAACCAACACTCACGATATAGGTAACAGCTTATATAGGCACCTGATAGACAGGATTATCTAAGCGGTTGATGATGGATGCCGAACCGGTCTCTCCAGCAGTCAGGAACCAGGAAACATGCCTCTCAGGATCCCAGCAGCCCCTTATGAATGGGGATGGCCACTCCCCCTTCAGGAGTCTGGGACCCTGGATAAGCGTCTTTGGACCTCATCAGCTGACATTTACTTAGATCAAAAAAATCAGATGTTAATCTCAAAATGTTTTACATTAGTATAGATTTTGGTTTATTGATACAAATTTAAAGTCAATTCTATGCTATCTATATTTTTCTACTCTTGTTTAAGATATAATGTTTATATAACTGATTTAAAATTCTAATGTATAATTAAGAATACATGCTAGTTAGATTTTTAGATTATACAAATATATAATTCAGTTAAATAAGTGATCTTAAAACACTTCTAAGACCTACAAAATATGACATTTAAAATGTTTTAAGAACTTAGACTTAAGTCTAGACAATAGGACAGGTCTACTCCTGGCCACACCAATTTACTTAAAAAAATAGACTCAAAAATCTCCATATACAAATTAGTTTCTTTGTAACATCAGTTAGCCACTAGACACAAACCTGTTCTTATATTGACTGCTTGACAGTATGCTGTTTAAACTAGACATGCAAGTTTCATAAAAAAGTGATCTCTAAGCTTTAAAAAAACAAGCAGAGATAGTCATTCAAGTTCCTGCTTTACAAAAAAAACCCAAAACTGTCAGACGTTCTTCAAAACTCAAAAAAAAAAAAAGAAAACAACCGATAAATAAACAAAACAGATTTCCTGATTCACTAAAATAAAAAAAAACAAACCAACTCTAGGCTTATAGACTAAAGATGGATGCCTCAACTTTATAAAAAAAAAGTTAAATAAACTGTCCAAAAGATAAATGTCATCTCTGTCATTTCTAGATTTTAAAAGTTACTTACAGTTCCAGTTTACTTAAATAAATATATCTTTTTGTGGTCTTTGATCTAGTTAAAGATTAGATAGTTATAAATATAGTTTTTCTTAGTCATTTAAAAATATATTAGATATGAAACTTTAGATTTATAAAGATAAGATAAATGATAAAGTATTTTCTTTAATTTTACTAAATACAAATAAACTAAATATTATAACTATAATTCTTGCTTAATGGCTATTTTATTATATATAATTTTGCTATGTTAAAATTAAAACCTTCCTTTTTGATTAGACAAAAAAGTGATGTAAAAATGTCTTTCGATATACTATAAATGTCAATTTTTAAATAAAAAAACTGTTTTGGCCCATGACAGACACCATATAAAATAAATAAAAAATCAAAATAAATAAAAACCAAAAAGCAAAGTCAAAGAAAAACCAAGCCAAAAGCCCAAAAATTCAACATATAAAAAACACAAATAAGCCACAGGCCACGTGACAAACAAATTAATAAAAACAAGTTAAATTAAGATATAAAAACTAACTAACAATATGCCTGAGCCATAGGCCAAACAACATAAACTTAATATCAACATCTAAATCATTTTAAAAGCCTAACAACTATGAGCAACTAAAAAATCTAAAACTACAAATCTTTAAGTCTAGACCTCTGGACACCGAAGACCAAAAATCCTTACTTACAACACTGTGTGGCAACAGAAAGGTTCAGCCTCCAATAGACTTAACATTAACAGCCTAACAAAGGCATATTCATTGATCATTGTACAAAACCATTCTTGAGGGTGAACAAGTTCTTCATGCCAAAATCCCTGATATGCTTTTTGAAGTAGAATAATATCATGCTCTTGGTTCTTCAGTCCTTACTGTGAACTGTTTGAAGTACCCAATCAGCCAAGAGCTTCATATGTGACAGAAATACCTTTTAACAAAAGTCATGAAAAGACTGTAAAGCTGCTTCAGCAAAACAAGTGTATAAATTACAGAAAATAATCATTGATTTCCACAAATATTTCCTCAAGATGAAAGTACATTTGAATAACAGCTATTTTGTTCTAGTGCTCACCGTTTATACAGGGACGTTGCTAGGTGCCTAGAACACTTCCTGCTTTTGTTTAAGGTATATTACGTAGATTGCAGATTATGCTGCCACTCACTGAAGGCAGTCTTTCGTCCTTTCTGTTTTCTTAGAGTCAGATAAGCCAGAACATATTTAAAGCCAGTAAAATTATTATACCAAAATAAGTATAACAATCATTAGGTTAAGAAATCTATTTAAATGATTTGTAGTATTAATTGAAGCCATCATATTCACAAGATATTTCATAATATCAACCCCAAATATATCAGCCAACTTAACTTAAAGGTTTTCTTAATTTCTTATTGTAAATTATAAATTATTTGAGAGGAATAATGGTGACTGAAATGAATTTTAACTTTTTTCTGAGTATACTTGCTTGTATTCAACTTTAAAGGTACAATACAATAGGATGTAATATTTTAATCACATTTTAGTTTAATTTGCTTTATCAAAGTCTCGGATTACCCAAAAGTAATACAGCTTGTCTCAAGTCAGCTATTTAATTAACTATCTCACTGTCTATTTTGTTTTTTTTTTTTTTTAGCACAAAGTTCTACAGAATGCTTATGCTTGATGTGGGATGCCTTTCTGTATGCTGTGAATTATCAGGATAATAAAGGAACTGTTTTTGGCCTATGGCAAGGCATCTTAGAAGCAGGCAGGAAATTCAAACATAGATAAAGGGGTAGGAGGGTATAGTCAGGGACAGACACAATACAGAAGCTGAAGGAGCAAGATATAGTGGAATACAGGTAAAGCCACAGGCCATATGACAAGGCATAGATTAATAGAAATGGGTTAAGTTGTAAGAGCTAGCTGATGATGAGGCTAAACCATAAGAGGAACAGTTTGTAATTAATATAAGACTTTGTGTGATTATTTGGGACTGCTGGTATGGATCTCAGGACTAGTGTGAGTCAGAAACTCTTACTACAGATGCCAGTCTCTAACAAATTCAGCAGTCTGAATTTATTTATTAAAGGCCAGTCTATAAGTTGTAGCAGTAACAATCAATGTAATAATTTTCATAACCACATCAATAATCAAGCCAATCATTCAATAATCTTTCAGTATAGGTAAATTCTATTATGGCCTTGACAGCTTCACTGGCAGCTAGATTACTAGTATTGCTTTAAAAACATATAAACTTTCAGAAGTGATATCCAATAACATACTAACATTTATACATGTAAGCCCTTCAGTAATCCATGTTACAAATGTGTGATGTTGAATTAATCTAAATGATAAAGCATAGTAATGATCATAAATTTTGACTTTCCATTTTTATATTTTAAAGAGGCTTAAGGAACTTTTCAATTTTTACAAATTAATCTGAACTAGATTTTCAAATTAAATCGTAGCATCTGACATCCAAACTCCATGCCATTGGACAGGTTCATTAACAGTAAAGCTAATTTCCACAGTTCCATTCAAACTATACCACGGTCATCTTAAATTTGAGTTAAAATATTTTTCCTAGATGGAAATTGTAAGGGATTCAATTAATGGTATCTCCGTGGAAGATATTAATAAGCAATCAAGTTTTTCACATTTACATTATTAAAATGTTTTGAGTAAGATTTCTTGTAAGAACTCACATCTTATAAAATAATAAATTTGCATATAGAAAGGCTACTGATTATTTAAATTAATCTTGTATTCCACTGGCTGAGAAAGAAATCAGAGAAACATCATCTGCTATAATAGCCACAAATAATAAAAATTATCTTGTGGTTATTCTAGCCAAACAAATCAAAGATTATATGACAAGAACTTTAAGTTTTGAAGAAATAAATTGAAGAAAATATCAGAAAATGAAAAGATCTTTCATGTTCATGGATAAGTAGACCAGATTTATTGAGTGAACTACAAAAATTTTACCAAATGGTGGTGTCCTGACTTTATTCCACTTGCTAGAAAAAAGTTTGGAGAACTTGTGCAAAATGTTGCTTCCTCAACCCTAGCTGTAACATCTTTTTATCTCCAATTAATTCTCCTTCCCTCTTATACTTGTGTGTACATGAGAGCACGAGGGTTTCTCCCCTTTAACCTTTCTTTTATTTCCATATTTCAGATATCTGTTCAGGTGCCACCTATAGGTATCTGCACTTACTGGCCAAGGCTACCTGATATGGATGGTGTTAAATTAATCAGACTAAGGTTGAAGAGGTCACAGCAAGACTGAAGCAGTGACAATTTTGTTGAGTTCAATCAGATGTTTTATACCTTTATTAAAAAACAGCAGATAGATTTTTATTGCCAGGACTAATACAGTTGCAGTTGCTAGTATACAGGACAGAGCAGATGTCCAGCCAGGAATGAGCCATTGTTCTCTGAGGGTATTGAGATACTTATCTGCATTGTTGCTCAACGTATTGCTTAGGGGAGAGAAAAGCATGTGGAATAGCACCAAGAGTGGAAAGGACAGCACAGTGCTTTGGATAAAGACTCAAAAACCTACAGCACATTGGATTCTGGGAAGTGCTACTGCCGGAGAGGAAGCTCAGCTCAGAGGCAAAAAAAAGACAGAAGAAGCTGGGACTGGGTTGAAACTGAAGCTTTTCCCATCAAAAAGAGGACAGCACAGTGAGAAGAGAGATGGAGGTATCCTCTGCGCTTCCCTGTAAGTGGCGTACCCCTTGGCAGGGGCTCCTGGTCACAGGTAAGGACACAATTCTCTGGGAACTTAGAGGATGCCTATAGTCTAGTAAAAAAAGACATGTATCTGAGCAGAATTGAGGTTTATGTTTTTAGCCATAGGACAAAAAGTACAGCGAGAGAGAGAGAATCTCAGCTGCTCATATCCATTATCTCTACGGACAGGAGGTAATGAGTGGAAGGGAACAGCGTCAGCTGCTCCTTACTTAACATCAATCACGTTGGTTGCTATGTTCTGAAGCCTCATGTTTCCTATCATGATAGGGCGACTCTGCAGATGGAAACCAAATATGTTACAGTGAGGTTTCTTGGTCCCAGGCAGCCAGAGGCCCAGACCCACAGACCTACATGCCAGACCAATTAGCCACCTGCTGCTGCTGCTCAGGCCCCCCAAATGACTCAGACGCTTATATTAACTTCATGCTGTTTGGTCTATGGCCCAGGCACATTGCTAGCTTGCTTTTACACCTTAACTCAACCCATTCTCATTAATCTGTCTGCCACATGGCTCAGGGCTCACCTGTGTTCCTTACATGTTGATCCTTTGGGCTTCTGGCTCCTTCTGTCTCTGACTCCGCCCTGCTCCTCATATTCTGATTCCTCCTCCTACTTTTTCTATGGTGCCTGTCATGGGCCAAAACAGCTCCTTTATTTAAAGATTGTTATTCATAGCATACAGAAAGGCATTCCCACATCACAAATAAGCATGAGCCAGTGAGATGACTCAGTGTGCAACAAGGAAATCTGAATTCGATCTTCAGCTCCCCCATGGTAGATGGAGCAGACTCCCGCTGACCCTTTTTATGCCTTACAACAACTTTTGCAGCATGAACACACACACTGAGACACCTGCCTTCACAAACATACACATTTGGTACATAGGAATATGTAAGAACATTTCAATCAAACTTAAGTATAATTATTCTTGTTACTGCCAAACTCGGGAGCTATATAAATAAATCACTGTAGACGCATTTTCCTTATTCCCTTTCTTTCTCCCGTGTTTACTTTTTCCCTCCTCCCTTTCATCCCTCCCTCCCTCCCTCCCTCCCTCCCTCCCTCCCTCCCTCCCTCCCTTCTTTCTTTCCATTATCTACGGATGTCTGAGTCATTTCTTGGTCCAAAAGTAAGACTAATCCCTGTGCTCACAAAACCCTCGTTCTAGTGGATCTGACATTCTCATAAAAGGGAAATGATATCAGGGGTTGACTGATACCAGAAAGCAAACAGAGAAAAAAATGTCAAAAGGTGAGGACTCTCTGGAAGAGGAGATCAGAAAGGCGGTCTCAGACCAAACAGGAAACACTAAGTGGGAATCTGGGCAGATACCTGATCAGAGTATTCCTTAGAGAAAAATTCCAGTCAGAGCTCTGAAGGAATGGAGGTCATGTTGCTCGTGTTTACCAAGAAGAATGGGAACACCCCTCCCTATACACCTAGGTTGGGAGATGATCTAACTGACTCAATATGGCTTGTTTTTGTCTCTTCCCTTTCAGCCACCCTTTTAACCTGCTGGCACCTGCCCACCACTGTCCAAGTCATTGTTGAAGTAGTGCCACCCAACCTGGTCGAAGGAGAAAATGCCCTTCTCCTTGTCCACAATCTGCCAGAGAATCTTATAGCCTTTGCCTGGCACAAAGGAGTAACGAATATAAACCGTGGAATTGTGTTGTATTCGCTGACCACTAATTTAAATGTCACGGGGCCTGAATACAGTGGTAGAGAGACAGTGTACAAAAATGGATCACTACAGCTCCAAAATATCACCCAGAAGGACACAGGATTCTATACCCTACGTTCCATAAATAGACGTGAAAGAATTGTATCAACAACATCTATATATCTTCATGTGTACTGTAAGTGATTCTCTAGAAACTCTCAGTACTGGGTGGGTTCATTTCATTGGAAATATAGAAGAGTGCTTTGGCCATTTCTCCTCTATATGTGTCACTATCTTTGTGACTGAGCATTTAGTGCAGAATGAAATGGTGTATAATAGTGGCAATAGATCAGAATCTTTCAATAACTTCACATTTAAACAGGTGAATACACAGTGGGTAACGCAACAATGAACATAAGGCTTTGTCTAGATTTTTGGGTTTCTTATCAGGAGTTTATCCTCAAGAAAGACCCTTTGGGAATCAACATTGGACCTTGTTGAGAAAAACATGCAATCCCCACGGAGATGTGAGCACCAGGAAGCCTTCTTCTCCAGACCTCTGTCCCAGACTCAAGTCCTGATGACCCTAAGAATAATTTTATAAAAGTTTGATTTTGACTTCCTTATAGTCATAAATAGTGCCTTTTAGTGGTCAGTGACTCATGCTATGTGAAACTAGCAACAGCCATCATTAGAGATATTATTAGTCTAGGTCCTCTGAACCTTTCCAGAGACTTGTCAGGGAGAGTTGAGCTGAATATGTGCACAGAAAATTAGCTATGTGTTCTGATAGCCTTATGAGACTCCACAGGAAGGTTATGATCATCAATGGAGATGGGACAGAGGACACATTTCCTTCTGACAAGTGCTTGCCCTTTGGGGTCTAGCTCAGGGAATTCTCTTCTACAGGGAAATGACCACAGATTATACTTACTGATCTGACAGCGCCACAGACCACAACTTGTAGTTCTCTCAGTGACCATCAGGGGCAGCATCAGGACATACACTCAAATTCAGAAAGCTATTTGCCTAAACCAACAACTTAACCTACTAGAGTCCCTATTTCTACCAACTGAGAAATCACAGACAAATTTTAGACCTATTAGCTGCTTTAGGCTTGTTATACACTGCCAAGGGATCATGTTTTATTTTTCCTTTTATGTATTTCATTTGAGAAATATATGATACATAAGGGAGATCAATTAGACAGAAGTCAAAGGCTTGTGAGCAGAGATCTGACAGCAGTGAGCTAGCAACATACAAGTTCAGGAACACACAAAAATTAAAATAGGATACTCACCCACACAGCTAGACTGAACAATGAACACACCTTTTCAGGATTGAGGGCTTAACTTTACCAACATACAAAGTTTTTAATACTGATGGATTTCTCTTTTCTTCTAGCATTCCTCTGGACCTGTGGGCCCCTTTCCACATCTACCCAGATCAGTATAGAATCAGTGCCTCCCATCATTGCTGAGGGAGGAAGTGTTCTTCTACTTGTTCACAATCTCCCAACAAATCTTAGATCCCTTTTCTGGTACAAGGGGATGATTGTGTCCAACAACCTTGAGGTTGCAAGACATGTAATAACCATGAATTCAAGTATGCTGGGTCCTGCACACAGTGGTGGAGAAATAGTGTACAGCAATGGATCCCTATTGCTACCCAATGTCACCTGGAAGGACACTGGATTATACACCCTACGTACTCTAAGTACAGATATGAAAACAGAATTAGCCCATGTGCAACTCCAGGTGAACAGTAAGTGATTCTCTGTGATTGCTCAGTGCAGGGTGGGTCTTTAGATACTTGAGACTATGATGCCTGGCCTGTGCTTCCCACTGTTATGTACTGTGTTCACATGTTGCAGCACACACACATTAGAGATAAATCACCACACATCAAACTCTGTCTTCTAACTACCACCCCCATGCATCAAGAAAGAACTTAATGGAAAGAACAGCCTATGAAGTCAAAGTCAGCCTAGTAGTCTCTTAGGGCTCTAGACCAGGGAGCCCTGAACTCTGTCATCTTTTCACGGCTGGACTAAAGTGACTCAGGTGAGCATTTTGCTAGGACTCAACTCTTAGTTTCTCTCAGAGCAGATAGGGAAAAAAATCTGTTTTTGTCTGTCATGCCAAACTAAAGTATTTATTAGTTCCATGTTAAAAGTACTATAATTAAAAATCCAGGACCTGGTGCAAAGATCATGGAGGAGTGCTGCTTACTGACTTGCTGCTCATGGTTTGCTTAACTTGCTTTCATATATCACATAGAACTCCTAGCATAGGGACTTGACTTGAGGCAGAGATTTGAACTCTTCCATATCAACCCTCAATCTATATATGTATATGTTTGTATGTATATGTGTATGTGTGTGTGTGCCAATGCAATTTTGGCTACAGACTGGGTGGGCAGCAGTGGAAAGAGGCCTACAAGATAATCTGGCGGTGGTATTTTTAATTGACACCTTGTCTTTCAAAAGGAATCTGGCAATTGTGGCAAGTTGATAGAAAACCAACCATCATACTGCCTGAGCTTTTTCTAAGATCTTAGCCGTGAAGATCAGGTTGCTCCTGCCCCTCACTCAGTCCCAGTTCTGCAGACTGAAGGCCAGAGAAGAAAGAACATATAGAAGGTGAAGTTAGAAGTTGACTAGAACCAAAAAGGAAACAAGCAAAACCCAAGAAACAGAAAGTGAAAATTTTAGGCCTTTAGAGTTAAGAGAAGGTATTCTCTCTAACTCCAGTATGCATGAGTGTCCACAAAGTAAGACTGAGTGTATGGAGGAACCAGCCATGTAGACACCTTGAGGGAGAGTTTTGTGCAGAAGAAGTGACAATTTAAAGGGCACTGAAGGAATGGAGGATGTCATGTTACTCATCTTAATTAGGTAAGATAGACACTTTGAGATCTGCAACTCTAGGCTGAGTGTGGAATCCATCTGCTTGAGATGGAGGTCGCCATCTTTTCACCAAGCACAATGATCCCCATGTCATTTGCTTCTCTTTTTTCTTCCAGCCTCCCTTTCCCCATGCTGTAACCCTCCCAACTCTTCACAGCTCATGATTCAACCAGTGCCTCGGTATGCTGCTGAAGGAGAAAGTGTTCTTCTCCAAGTTTATAATTTTCCAGAAGATCTGAAAGCCTTTTCCTGGTACAAATCAATTCACAGTGCCCTGGTCCTTAAAATTGTAGAGTACAGCAAAGACACAAATTCCACCACTTGGGGGAGTAAATACAGCAGAAAAGAGATGGTGTACACCAATGGATCCATGATGCTCCACAATGTCACTGAAAAAGATGCAGGATTGTACGTGCTAGAAATATTAAATAGAGATTTCAAAGTTGAAAAAGCAGATGTGCAACTCTATGTGAACAGTAAGTAATTATCTATAGCCTCTAGCTGTTGGGTGTGGCTTATCCTACTTTATACATGGGACTATTAAGACTGGGTATTCTTGTTTGTCCTTCTACTGCACTATGTCCCCACACTGGGGTGTGGGCACTTACTGTGTGACACACATGGGGTAGAAAAATGGTAACTGATCAGACCACCTCACCTGTCTCCACCTGTAGAGAGGAGAACATGTGCTGGATAATTTAGCATAATGATGTCATACTCAGCGCAGACTCTTGTGGCTCTCACGATGCACAATATCCACATAGAAACTTTGGTTCTCAAGCAGACATTTGCTGAGCAAGCCATAGAAAATGCAGACTCCAAAACTGTCCCTGGCTTGATTGCAGGTGACACATGAATTTCTTGTGCCTTTTCATTTTATTTTCTTTAGAGATGACAGGGAACAAGGCTTTCCTGTCTTCATGTCCCATTGATTGTGGAGCCAGCTGTGTGCTGCCAAGAGAGTGTCAGTTAGGTAGGTTACTTGTGCATCTATTTCTGAGTCTCGGTGGAGAAGTGTCTGAGTCATAGCCTATTGTTACAATGGTCTTAAATGAATTAAATAGTGATCAGTGTCTCTATGGCAGAAGCAAAGCACGCAGCTACTCCGGACATTGTTGTTGCTCATCTTAAAGAATTTTTTTTTTCTGCAGGTAAATAGTTACAGACGCTGATGATTTGGTCAGCTCTTGCATACTAACATCAGGGCCTCGCTCATAAATAAGTTTAGCTCATAGACATAGTTATGATCATTTACAATGTGTCCTATTATAAGAAAGTTGAGACACAGGAAATACAATGGCAGAATCAAGATCACACAGGCCACGCATGACAGATCCAAAGAACAAGATATGTCTTTAGGCACAGCTCTAACTGATCTACTCTGGAGGTTTTAATAAGTGTGAACTATAGAGGAAATAGTTTAGCTCTCTGAAGAAATACTATTATTTGGTATCCCCTCTGTTTCCTTGCAGAGCCTGTGACACAGCCCTTTATTCAAGTTACCAACACCACAGTTACAGTACAGAGCTCTGTGGTCCTTACCTGCCTCTCACTCAACACTGGAGTCTTCATCCATTGGATCTTCAATAACCAGAGTCTCCAGCTGACAGAGAGGATGACACTGTCCCCAACAAAGTGCCAACTCAGTATAGATCCTGTCAGGAAGGAGGATGCTGGAGAGTATAAGTGTGAGGTCTCCAATCCAGTCAGTTCAAAGACCAGTCTTCCAGTCAGGCTGGCTGTGATTTATGAGGGACTTCTGTCCTCTCATCCTACAGAAGAGTGAGGACATTTCTTTATCAGTGGGGTACAACAAGGAGAAAATTTTTATGTTTAAAATGATCCGTTATCTCTCAGGTACGCTCAGTAGGGTGACTCTTGTCTTTACTCCTGGGATACCTACATTTACAATGGTAGGCTGGGATTTAAAGTAAAATTCTGTCTCTAAAATAAAGGCATCAATATAGTAATCAGCAAAGGCATTAAGAGCTTATGTTGCATATAAAATATAGCCAAACCTCAGAATCCCTGGGAACTAATTTCAGCAATCCCCAAACTTTAGGATGCTTTGAGTCTGCTGTAAACATGGTTCATTGTTTGCATAGAGATAAATTAATTTTCCTATATGCTTAAATACATTTTATGTGTAACTAACTCACCTAACTTTAATGCTGTCTTGGCACCAGTAACCCATTTGTAATGAGAATGAGTGACAATAGAAAAGATTACCCATGATTGGTTTCTCTCTGCATAATTTCTGTCTGTGGGTCTTTGAATATATTCTGTTCTCATCTGCTACCAGAGGAAGCCTTGCTTATTATGAATGGATAAGGAAATGATATATGAGTATAGCAAAATATTGCTAGAAATTATTTTATTGTTTTTTTATTTTTATTTTTAGCATTTCTATTTGTTTTTAACCCTATAACTTTTAGCTGTTTAGTCTTTGGTTCTTGGTCACTCATGCAGTGATGGGTGGGTATGGATTTCTTCTTATAAGAAGTAAAATTAGACATTGGTTGGCTATACCCACTAGTTCTCTGCCACCATAGCCCTAGTATATTTTGCAGAGAGGACAGATTGCAGGTTAAAGGTTTGGTGGTTGGGCTGGTGTTCACATTTTTCCTTTCTATGCACCAAAGAAAATAGAACGTAGGTGCAAATGCTCATATAGACACCAGCTTGACTTTTCCATGTTTATTGAGTTGTGTTGGTGTTGTGCTTACACATACCATACTTATCTTTCTGGGTCTGTATTATCTCACTCAGAATGATATTTTTATAAATCCATGAATTTGCTTAAAAATTTCATAATATCATTTAAAAATGAAGTTGAATAATATCCAAGTGTGTAAATGTAACACATTTTTTTTTATTAATTTTTCTGTTAATGAACAACTAAATATTTCTAGTTTCTAGGTATTATTAATAAACATGACTGAGGAAATATTCCTTTGGTAGGATGAAGCATACTTTTTAGTATATGTCCAAGAGTGGTATAGCCGGATATTGAGGTAAACTAATTCCTAACGTTTTGAGTAATGGTTATATTTATTTCCATAGTGGCTGTACAAGTTTGCATACATAACAGAAATAAAGGAGTGTTTTATTTACTCCACATCCTCACCAGCATGCACTGTCACTTGTATTATTGGTCTTAGCCATTCTGACAGGTGTATGATGAAATGTCAAAGTAGTTTTGTTTTTTCTTTTCCTGATGGCTAAGAATAGTGAACATTTCTTTAAGTGTTTCTTTGAGTTTACTCTATTTCTCTGTTTCTCAGTTTACACTATTGAGAATTCTCTGCTTAGATCTGTACCTTACCATTTAAATGGACTATTTATTTTTATGTATAGTTTCTTGAGTGAGTTCTTTATACATTCTGGATATTAGTTTACTATCAGTAGGGAGTTGGTAAAATTATTTCCCATTCTGTAGGCTGCTGCTTTGTAGAATTGATAGTGTCCTTTGCTATGTGAAAGCTTCTCAGCTTCCTGAAGTCCTATTTATTATTATTGTTTATCTTAGTGCTTGTCCTATTGGTGTTTTATTCAGAAACCTGTCTCCTGTGACAGTGCATTCAAGGTAATTCCCCACTTCCTCTTCTATTAGGTTCAATGTATCTGATTTTTTTGATGAGGTCTTTGATCTACTTGGACTTGTATTTTGATGTACAGTAATAAGTATGGATCTATTTACATTCTTCTACATGTGGCCATTCAGTTCAACCAGCACACCTGTTGAAGATACTTTCTTTTTTCCATTGTATAATTTTGACTCCTTTGTTGAAAATAAGGTGTCCATATGTGTGTAGGCTATGCCTGTGTCTTGAACTCCATTTAATTAGTCAATGTGTCTGTCTGTTTTATGGTGATAATATGCTGCTTTTATTACTATAGCTCTGTCATTAAACTTGAAATCAGGAATAGTCATACCCCCAGCAGGTCTTCTTTTAGTTATCTTGACTTTTTAGTTTTTCCATATAAAGTTGAGGACTGTCCTTTCAAAGTGTACAAAAGCTATATTGGAAGTTTGATGGAGATTGCATTGAAGTCTGTAGATTTCTTTTCATAGGGTAGACATTTTGTATCATGTTAATTCTATGAATCCAAGAGCATGGGAAATCTTTCCGTTTTATGATTTCTTCTTTAATGTCTTTCTTCAAAGACTTGAAGGTCTTATCATTTAAGTCTTTAACATGTTTATTTAGAGTTAACTCCAAATGCTTAATATTTCTGCCTGTTGTTAAAGGCATTCTTTTTTTTTCATATCTTTCTTCGTTTGTCTGACATCGTATGTAGGAGGACTAATGATTTTGTTTTAATTTTTTATATAGTTACTTGGTTGATAGGGTTTGTCAGTTGTATAATTTCTTTGTTGCAAATGTTAAGGTCACTTATATACACTATTATATCATCTGCAAACAACAATACTTTGATTTTCTACTTTCTAATTTGTGTCCCCTTGATTTCTACATATTGTCTTATTTCTGTAGCTCTATTTTCAAACATTACAATGAATATATAAATCAACCTAGTCTTGTCCCTAATAACAGTGAGATTACTTTGAGATTCTCTTTATTTAATTTGATGTTGAGAATAAGGTTCATGTAAATTGCCTTTATTATATCAGGCAACTTCTTTGTATTCTCTAATCTCTCCAAGATTTTAATAAATTGGTAATAGATTTCGTCAAAAATGGTTTTTCAGTTTCTGCTTGGGGTTTTTGTTTTTGCTCCTAATGATATGAATTCTGGTTTTTATCTTCCAGTTTGTTAATAAGGTGGATTTTATTTATTAATTTTCTCGTAATGAAGCATTCTCTCATCTTTTGGATGAAGCTTACTTGATCATGGTGGATGATCTTTTGAAGTATTTTTGAATTTGTTTTGCTAGTGCTTTATTGAAGTTTTAAAATCTATATTCACAAGGGAAAATGGTCTGTATTCTTTGTAGGATCTTTTGGTATCAGGGTAGCTGTAACCACATAAAATGAGCTGGGTAATGCTCTTTATGTTCTGATTTTGTGGAATAATTTGAAGAGTATTGGCCTTCACTTTTCTTTAAATGTCTAGTAGAAGTTTATGCTAAAACTATCTGGATCTGGGCAGCTTTTGATAATGTTTTTTTCTGATTTTATTTTATTTATTTATTTAGTTTTGTTTTTTAAATTTTTTCCCATACCTCCTACTGCTCCCCTACCAGCCTCCTCTCCTAGTCCTTCCCCAGCCAATTTTATCCCCCCTACAGTCCCCAGAGATGCAAGGAATTTCAAAGGGAGTCAATTCAGTCTGGCACATCCAGTTGAGGTAGGGCCAAATCCGTTCCCCAAGTATCAAGTGTGAGAAAGGTGTTTTGTTGCTAGGCATGGGCTTCAAGGAGCCAGTTTATGGACCCAAGAAAGACTCTGGTATGATTGAAAGAGGCCTCAGACATGGTATGTACTCACTTATAAGTGGATTTTAGACATAATGCATAGGATAACCAGTTACATTTCATACCAACACCAGTAGCTAGGTAACAGGAAAAGGAAGAGAACCTCCATTGATCCCACTGGGAAGGAGAAATACAGGAGTTCTCCTGAGAAAATTGCTATCATACTGGGGTAGAGAGAAAGGGGAGATGAGAAGAGAAGATGAGAGAATGTGATAATAGAACAGAGTTGGGTGGTGGTGAATGGAGCACCAGAGAAGAGGGAGAGAAAGGAAGTGAATATCCTGATAAAGGAAGACATGGCAGGATTAGAGAGAAACCTGATACCAGGGAACACCCCACAGGACAAGCCCAGCTAGGACTCCAAGCAATAATGAAGGGTGCCTAACTGGCCTTCCCCTATTATCGTATGA
Organism: Phyllotis vaccarum; assembly: GCA_033318265.1. NCBI lineage: Eukaryota > Metazoa > Chordata > Mammalia > Rodentia > Cricetidae > Phyllotis > Phyllotis vaccarum. Next base: position 14,576,929 of record JARWLC010000018.1, read on the forward strand.
ATGACCACACTAATTTGCCGTTGTAAAACCTTCATCTAGTACCTGATGGAGGCAGATGTAGAGATCTATAAGTAAATACTGGGCTGAGCTAATGGCTCAGCTAAAGAGAGGGAGGAGAGATAAGAAAAGTTTTAATGAGTGCTTCCATTTCCCTCAAGGCTAAAGGTTTGTTTACATTGCTTACCTTATCTTGATTTAAATTTTTATAAGTGGTACATATGTCAAAAATGCTTTTAATTTCTTACTTAGTAGAGTTTAATATTTTTAAATTATGATCCTGTGATTCTCTGAATTTCCACAGTGTCTCCTTATAGTTTCTGATTTTGTTAATTTTGAATCTCCCCTTTCTTTCTTCTAATTTGTTCCGATAAATATTTGTCTATCTTGTTGATTTTTCAAAGGAAATGCCTATCTGTCTCGTTGGTTCACTTCATTGTTCCATTTGTCTCTACTTTATTGATCTCAGCCCTTAATTTGGCTATTTCTTAAGGAACACAATGAAAGCAGTACTAACTAAAAAGCTATAGCACTAAGTTCCTACATTAAAAGAAAAACTTGGAAGATATCATACTAGAAACTTTACACAGAACACACCTGGAAAATCCAAAAAATAAGTAATCAAAACCAAAGTAGATAGCTGAATGAGGTTGTACTGATAGGATCACATGTGATGGTTCCAGAAACCAGTCATGGGCATTGTCCTGGAGAACAGGAGAACATAAAGAACAGCTTTAATTTAATTGTTAAATTAACACTGTGTAGTCTCATGGATTTGGGGACCATAACTTAATCAGGTCAGTCTGCACAGTTGTTCTTGAGAGATTGTCTTGATTGTCTCAATGGATTTAGGAGGGCTGAGGCTACTCTAGTTGGTGCCATCACTATTCCAGTTGCCATGGGCTGTCTAAGAAAGATAGTTTAGCTTGAGCCAGACAGAAAGGATGATAGGGGGCATGTTGAGCCACGCTGCCTTTCTATTTAGTTCCTGCCTTCAAATTCCTGCCTTAATTCTATAGAAGCTAGTCAGGGAGGAATTTAACCTTAAGGTGTCAGGAAAGTTAATCCTCTGATTCTTATTAATTGCCATGTGGTTTTAGAGAGAGAATGAGTGTTTGTATCTGGGTGATACATCTGGTAGGATTTTATAATGAATGATTAGAGAGTGATAATGTTCAGCTATCATAGCTGGAAGGAATTATTTACATGTGGTCACTTAATCAAGATGGGGGTGGAGTCACATGCCAATTCCATCCTTTTCAACCCTAGCTAAGATGTCTGCAATCCACTTGGCTGCCTCCATCCTAATAGAGGACAATAGCTAAAATGACGGCATGTCACATATTTCCTTTATGACTACCTTGGTGTAGATTTTTATCTATAAGCTCTGGTTTTATGAGATTTAACATTTTGTTACAGTTATTACAGATCTTCTAAATCATACCCAATATGCTTATAACTCTTGAGGTACAGAAAGCTTATAAAATAGTGTTAAAATCTTGAGATAAAATTTATATCTTTTTTGTCTTTTCTGGTTTCCTTTTTCTTTATAATTTTTTAATTAAAAAGTAATTTTTATATATGTATCCCCCTGATTCCCTTCCCTTCCCTCCTCCCAATCCCTCCCAGTTGGCCTTCAGCCTCTCCTTTCCCCATATACTCATATACTCATCCCCTCCCCCAAAAGGGCAAGAAGTCCCAAGGTGGGTCAGCTCAGCATAGCACATCCACTCCAGGCAATTCCAATTTACTCATCTCACAGTCTAGACTTGGTTATGTGTTCCTCTTCATGGCATGAGCACCTTGCAGATAAACACCTTAAGCAAAGTAGCAGGGTACAAGATTAATTAAAAAAATAATAGCCTTCCTATACACTAAGGACAAAAGGGCTGGAAAATAAATAAGGGAAACATTACCCTTTATAATAGCCACAAATAGAATTAAATATCTTGGTGTAACTCTAACCAAAGAAGTAGAAGTCCTGCTTGACAAAAACTTTAAGTAACTGAAGAAAGAAATTGAAGAGGATATCAGAAAATGGAAAGATTTCCCATGCTCCTGAATAAGTAGGATCAACATAGAAAAAATGGCAATTTTACCAAAAGCAATCTAAAGATTCAATTCAACTCCCATCAAAATCCCAACACAATGTTTTATAGACCTTGAAAAAAACAGTACTCAACTTCATACAGAATAACAGGAAACCCAGGATCGCCCAGACAATCCTACTCAATAAAAGAACTTCAGGAGGAATCACTATCCCTGACTTCAAGCTATACTATAGAGCCATGGTAATAAAAGCAGCCTGGTACTGGCACAAAAACAGACTGTGGATCAATAGAATCAAATAGAATACCCTGACATTAACCCATACACCTATGAACCCTGATTTTTGACAAAGAGGGCAAAAATTTGTATTTTAAAAAAAGTGTTCTAAGTTCAAAAACAAAAAGAGTTTGAGGTGAGTAGTAATAGTCTCTGCTATGGATAGTTTTCCCTTTATTTTGCTTTACTGTCCTTCCCCTGCCACATAGTCAGGGGGTCCACCTGACATGCCACAGAGATTTTGGAAGAAATTTTTAAGTAAGTATGTGTTGTAATGAGGTTTCTTGGTCCCAGGCAGCCAGAGGCCCAGACCCTGCCATGCCAGACCTGACGCTGCTGCTCAGGCCCCCAGAAATGACTTAGATGCTTATGTTAACTTCATGCTGTTTGGCCTATGGCTCAGGCACATTGCTAGCTAGCTCTTACATCTTAAATCAACCCATTTCTATTACTCTGTCTGCCATGTGACCAGTGGCTCACCTGTGCTCCTTACATGTTGTTCTTTGGGCGGCTTGCTAGATCTGCCTGACTCTGCCCTGCTTCTCCTACCTATGCTCTGATTTCTCCTCCTACTTCTTCTATGGTGTCTGTCATGGCCCAAAACAGCTCCTCTATTTAAAGATTGGTATTCACAGCATACAGAAAGGCATTCTCACATCAGTTGGCCACTCCCCCTTCAGGAGCCCTGGACCCTGGATAAGCATCCTCTGATCTTGAATCCCACCACAAGTTTGGTCGGGCCTAGAGGAGAGGAAGCGGAGCCAGATTTTAATGAAGTGGGACAGTATTTAATGTCATCTTTACCTAAAAGACACCTAAACACCTGTGAAACTGAATCTAGTAAGCTGTGGACAAAGAAGTCTTAGACATAGGAAATTTTTGAGCCTGGTCTATAGAGAGGATGCTGCGAGAGAGGGTGCTGAGAGACACGCCAGCCATCGAGAAGTGTGTGTACATTGCAGTTGGCCTATTCCCTGGCTTTTCCTACTCCTCCTAGGTCTGGCTCCCAACTCTCATTTTGCAACAAACTTATAAATCCATCAACTAGAACTTAAAAGAGGCTGGGAAGGAGAACAGATAAGAGATATAGGGAGTTAGGATTTCTTTTCATTTCCTGAATTTCTTGCTGCACTTGTACAGATCTCAAATAATATTAAGATCTAGATTACCGTTAGATGGCCCATTGGACTGATTATTTAAAGAGTATCGAGAGCAAATTTGATTTAAAAGGCAAACAACCTTAGGGTACTTCAGATTGAGGGTTAAGTATAGAGAATGAAGGTTTGCTAAAAGGCATCCCAAGGAGGAATGAGAGAGCATGGAAGGCACCGTGGATGAGAGAGGGAAAGAAGGAAATGTTACTTCAGCCTGTAAAAGGCATTACCAAGATATAGGAAAGACCAAATGAAGACCCAGTCATTCAGCGGGTAATCACCACACTCAGTGAGGATTAGGGGGTAGTGATTCAGTGCCTGTTACTAGGTATTTTATGGTCACAGAGGCCGGAAGGTAAGGAAAAATTCTGATATTTAGAAGGGCAGAGTCTAACCCACAGAAAAAGAATGGAGAACAGAGTCACAAATGTCATGAGAGCCTAAAGGCACTGAGGGATTGCAAGCAGCTCTGGAGGAAAGGCAGCAGAAGGGGGCAGAAAGAGACACAATATCTCAGTTGGGCCTAAGGAAATTGTAGGATTATTGCTACAAGTGTGAGGAACTTAAGTCTAATGAAGAGGGCTGGCCGTAAGGTTGAAGACCATGGCTATGGATACTTAGGCTTCTAAAAGTATCCATATCAGAGAGGAGACAGACACTCATTGTCACTTCCTTGGACTTGGGGAAGTGTTTATAGTGACCAATGAGGAAACTTGCCTAATTGCCACTAGAGGTGAATAGGGTACTGAGCTATCTATCCATGCTCTGTAATGCGAGTTGGTTGTAGGTGGACTGGAGATGAAGGATAGGGTACCAGTGAGGTCGAACACCAAGGATGAGCATGGGCATGTGGACAACAGATATGAAAGGGCTCTAATAGGCCTAAGCGTGACAAATACAGCTTTGGGAGATTTTGTCCTTTCCCCCTTCCCTCAGCCTTGATAAAAACCATAGCTAACAAAGTCTGTTCCCTTACTTGAAAACTTTCTCCTCCTGAAGCGCCAAGGCATAGCTATCAAAGTATTTATGCCCAGCAATCAAAATTCTTCCTTTGGCCACCATAATTGACATATGCACAATAATCACAACAAACCAACTTATTCTAATATGAGGTTTTCCCCTTCCCCTTTACCGTTATAAACCATCATTTACCTATGGGACATGCCTGTCTCCTCTCTATCCAGAGTCAGTCCTTTGTCCCTTCAGGCACAATATTACTTCCCCTGTCCTGTGTCTTCTTCATCCTTTCCAGTCTCCTCTATCTCATGCTTTTGTCTCTTATTTTTCAGACCTTTGTCCCTTTGGGAAAATGAATCTCCTTTTTGTTGAGAACTTGGTCTTGGAGTATCCAGATCTGACTCTAAGCTCCTTAATTATTTGAGTCATGCCACCAATGTAGGTGTTACAGGTCAAGTGTGAGAGGTATCTTATAAGTTGGGAGACTAGGAATACCACAAAGGCATGCCACACAACAAGCACCATGCAAGATATTTATTTAGAGGGAAAATCTTAGGATGGTGGCTGCCTCTGCTCAGGTAAGAAGCAGCAGAGACCTAAGCAGAAGACAGGATTGACATAAAATTTCTTGGTGTGTGTGTGGAGATTTCCAGGGTGACCTGAAATTGAAAGGATTATTTGGGCTGATTTAGGGACAACGTTTAAGATAGGTGTAACTTTTTACCCATAGGGCAGGGCCTGGTCACTCTTTCACCTTAATGAAATTAAAATAGTCATTAAAGCTGTTAATGAAGTCTGAGTGTGGGGACTGACTGGCCGTTAAAGCTCCTAAAATGTGGATCCTAGACCTTGGATCTCCACAAATGGATCTGGTCACTTATAGGCCTTGATGGATCAGGCCTGGATGCCAGTGTAGCTTAGGGGGTTGAGCCTGGTGGCTGGAGGTCTCCAGGGGAGAGGCCTACAAAAAGAGTCTCTGATCACTTCCTGGAAAGCTGTCACTACTGCCTTACATGGTGTAAATAAGCAACAAGTTGTCTCTATGTACTTCTGGTTGTCCTGGAACTCACTATTCAGACCAGGCTGACATCTCTCTCCCTGATATCTGCCTGTTCCTGCCTCTTTTATGTGTCTGTCTGGGAAAGATTTTCTCATAATTCAAGCACTATTCTTACTTGCTTGATTGCTTTCTTTGCTGTGCAGAAGGATTTAATTTCTTTGAAGTCTCATTTGCCAATTGTTCTCATAATCCTTGGGGAAATGGAGTTCTGTTCAAAGAATCCTTTTCTGTACTTGTATCATGTCAGGCACTGTCTATGTTTTCTTCTAGTAATTTAAGTGTCTCACATTTGACATTTGATCTTTGACTCATTTAGAGTTACTTTTGTGCAAAGTGATAGATATTAGTCTAATTTTATTCTTTTGCATATGAACATTCAGATTTAAAGCAAGACTTCTTAATGATGTTGTTATTTCTCAAGCGTTGTTTTTTTGTACCTTTGTCAAATATCAGATGGCTGTACTTACTTGCACCTCTTAGGGTCTTCTAATTTGTACCATTAGTAGATATGTTGGTTTTTTTTCGCCAGTTCCATGCTGTTTCTTTTAAACAATAGCTTCTTCAGAAAGCATACAAATCAGTTCAGGAGCTTTGTTATGATGTGTTTGTTTTATCTAAAATCAACTTTTCTGTAGTAATTAATAAATATGCTTCAGCACAGCTGTTGGAAGTTCAATGCCTCAGAGGCTATTACTCCAGTTTGCCACACAGACAGATATTTTTTCTTTGATTGTCTCACATAATCTCATGAGGCTCCACTACAAAATGAAGAGCTATAAACAATTAATAGATGCTGAGAGAATGAGAATCAGTATTCTATAAAAATGAATACCCAATAGGTCATCCAATCCCAATTGGTCAGGTATAAACACACATAAAAGAAACACTAAATGAGCTCATCAAATTGTATTTACATACTTAATAATTTATATATAAATGTGTGTGATAATAACTATTAAAGAAGTTGAGCTAAAGTGGGAGGTATGGGAGATGGAAGGGTGAAGTGGTCTAAATACAATAAGCATGTAAAAAGATCTAAACAAAATATTTTTAAAAACAAAAAATAGTGAAAATAGAGAGCTAGAGAGAGTGAAAGAATAAGAAATAGACACCCTGAGAGTGATCATAGAGGAAGGCCAAGGAGACTTTTCTGAGAGCACTCTCCATTTCTGGAATAACCATTGAGCAGGCTTCTTCTTATTCCTTGAACAAAGGAAAGATTTTATCTTTCCTAATCTTATAGGAGCAGTTCAAAGTTTCACACCATGTGATTTAGGTCAGCACCATATAAGTGACAGAGTGACAAGAAGCATGGAGGAGCGAGGTGTTGTAAACTGTGAGTAATCAGGTCATAAGACAGACTAGAGGGAGTGCAGAAAAGGTGGCCTGACTAAGGCTGTAGGAGTCAGGCCTAAAGGTGCAGACCCGTTCCATGACACAAATGTAAAGAGACAGTGAATAGGAGGAGAGGAACTCAGAGAGAATAGTTCTAATGTGGACTGGGGACTTGGGATCTGTTCCTGCAGAGTACAGAAAGAGAACAGATGAGAAAAGTGGTTCGGCAGAAGGAATATCTATCTGGGTGAGCAGTCATGATAAGGGGTGGGGGAACAACATTGTTCCACACTCAAACATCATTATCATTGGCCTGGACATTCTGAATAGCAAATGCTCTCAACTGTAAAAGGGAGACTCTCCAAATGAAAATCAGACCATGTGGGCCACTGAGATTTCTCAGTGGGTAAAGGCACTTGCTTCCAAGACTGACAAGCTCAGTCCCCAGATCCCAGGTAGTAAAAGGGAATCAACTCTCTCTCAAGTACTCTAACCTCCATATTGGTACAGTAGCGTTCTTCTCAGTGATATATGCGTAACTAAGCACACACATCTCACACACATATACATGAAATACCTAAATAATATAATTTAATGATAAAATGTCATTAGCCTGCTATATTATCTACCAACATAAGACAGCCTCGAAAGGCAGTGCATTTGTATACTCATCCATCTATTAATTAATCTATCCATTTACTCATTCATCCATTTGTTCATTCATCCCCATGTATCTTAACCTTTTCCAGGCCCTTCACCTTCTCACAAAACAGGCAGAGTCCTGTCCTCTCAAAGTGTTAACTGTAATGGACTGAACAGCAGACAGGCATCTAGAAGGCAAAGTCAGTGACTGACTGGAACAACAAAGGCAACAGAGCAAGAAAATAAGAAAAAACAGCTCAGGAAATAGCTCAGAAGTTAAGATCACTTGCTTCTCTCTGAGGGGATTTGAATTAGTTCTCAGAACCCATCTGAGAAGACTTCACAGTCTCACGTATCTTCAGCTCTGGAGATTCCACATAACCCCCTGATCTCAGAGAGCTGTTGTATTCAATGGCACAGAAGCATATATACAAGATGAAATTAAAATGAATCTTCTAAAAATAAAGTGATAAATAGATGATGCAGGGACTGTGGAGTAGGATGTTAGAGAAGGCACTTCTCCATACCCCAAATGCTTTTGAGGGTGAGGAGAGATCTGAAGGCAGTCAGTTGTAATCCATTTAGAAATCTGAGAAGAGAGTCCAGTACAGGGTCAATGACATGCTCAATAGCACTGATTGAATTGAGATCATGTCACATAGCTTCTGTTTATCAAGTTCTGTAGAGACAGCCAACAAGAAAACACACAGAGGAAGAAGGAGAAACATGACTCTTTAGGACATAGGACCTAACTTCTCAAAAAATGCACGGGTCCCAAGATTTTTCTCTTTCTTCTGTATTCACTTTTAATTTAATTTTAAAAGATTGTTTAAAGTTTATGTTTTTGATAATTTGCTTGCACGTGAGTTTGTGTACTACGGCATGCAGTATTTGTAGGGCTCAGAAGAAAGTTCAGACTCCCTAGGACTATAGTTATAGGCAGTGGTAGGCTACTCTGCAGTTGTTTGGGAATTAAACACATCTTCTAAAAGAGCAGCCAGTGTTTTTAACCACTAAGCCTTCCTTCTAGCTCCTAGGATCACTTTTAAAGATACTCTCCCCACATTACTCAAGTCATTATTGAATCACCATTGCACAATGCAGCTGAAGAGAAAAATGTTCTACTTGTTCTTAAACTGCCAGAGATTGTTAAAGCATTTTACAGATGCAAAGAGATAACTATGTTTGACAGCCATAAATCACATTTTTAAATAGTCAGAAATAAATATGTACTAGTGCCTGCACATAGTAGCAGAGAGACAACGTACACCAACAAATCTCTGGTTTTTTTGTATCTCCATATATATGGACACTGGATTTTTTTTACCTTAAAAGTCTGAAATGCTGAGGTTGAAAGTAAAGAAACACATGTATATTACTATATAAATAATCTGTGGCTTTGTGGCTTATGGATGCTAAGTGAGGTGTTTCTACTTTGTAAAACCCAAAATGCTATATTTGGCCTGTAAATAATTTTTCTTGTCAGTATTTTGTGCCCATATTGGGTTTAAGCCTTTAGAAAAGGACACACGAGACAAACTAGAATATCAGAATATTTTATCTGTATTCACCCTGCTGAAAGGAGAATGTGTGGTGGAGTAACTTGCCCAAAGAACCAGAATAAGCTCATGTAATGAGGGCATTAGCATAAATGTAACCCCAAGAATGGTCTTTGCAACTCAGGCAGGTTCCAGCTGGGCAAAATATAAAATCTCGTTATTGGGGGAACTACCAGTAATTCCTGACTTCAGATCATTGTCATAGACTCCTGACTTCAGGTGACGCTGGGGGAATGTGAGCAAGATTTGAATATAACCTGTTAGCACTAACAGAAAAGAATAATTAGCTGCTTGAAACTCCCCAGATCATGGAACTAGAGTGCACTGCCATGAGAGCCACAGGTAGGTTGGGTTAGCCATAGTTAGCTACCTGGGTAACTCCTGCTGAGTCTCAGCATGAAGGACATAGTTACACAAGTGTCAAAGCACTTAGCTCCCTGTTCTGATGGGCCTATGAGATTTCATAGAACAGTCAGAGTCTCCAGGGGGTAGAAATGATGACACATTTCCTGCTGACATCCATTTCCTCAGGGATTAAGTATAGAGGATTCTTTCCTTCAGTTGAATTGTAACAGCCACTATTGACCTAGACAGCCATTCTGTCTTATTTAATGTGACATTATAGACATTTCAACATCAATTGACCACGTATACTTTATTGGGCAAACAACAGAAAATATGATGGCATTTCAGGCTCACCCAGGCAGATGTAAAGAACAAGCTATATGTCTGCTGCTACATATCAAGTGTCTCTACCCTAAAGATTTTCTTAGGTGTCTGGAGACCAATGAGGAGCTAAATTAAAAATTAAAAGAAAGACAACATTCACCTTGTCTTCAAGAAATAGCTCTACATGGTCCCTAGCTGTATAATCCTGGGAATTGGAGTCCAGAGACAAAGCAATGGTCCAGTGTCCTTAGGTTTATAGCTATAGAGAGACACCATGATCACAATAAATCTTTTAGGAAAATATTTAATTGGGGAGGCTTATATACAGTTTCAGAGATGCAGTCCAATATCAGCATTGTAGGAAGTATGGTTCATACAGGCAGATATGGTACTGGAGGTGAGATTGCTATCTTATTTAGGCAATAGGAAGTTGACTGGCTCAGTGGGTGTTAGGAGAAATACAAGCATAAAAACTTCAAGGCCTGAGCCCACAGTGACAAGCTTCCTCCAACAAAACCATATATTTTCTGATAAAGTAACACCTCCTAATGATTCTACTCCATAGAAGATTATGTGGGCAAATGACATTCAAACTACCACATTCCATTTCTGGGCCCCAATATGATTGTTATAATGGTATAACACAGAATGCATTTCATTCAATCCCAAATTTTTATAGTCTAGAACAGTCTAATCAATGTTTAGAATCTCAAAGCTCAAAGTATCTTTCTAAATTCATGCAGTCTCTTAACTGTAATTACCTGTAAAATCAAAATAAAAACCAGATCACATGCTTTTAATATATAATGCTACAACAAAATACACATTAACATTCCAAAATACTGGCAAGGTAGCATATAAAGAAAATATTGGGCTAAAGCAACATGGAAAACTATACCTTTATCAGAAACAGAATGTAGTGGTGATTGCCAGGATCAATACAGTTGTAGTTGCCAGAAAAAATAATAGAGTTTGCAAGATACACAGAGTACACAAGATTGATACATAAGGTCAATTGTGATGTGGGAACGCCTTTCTGTATGCTGTGAATATCAATCTTTAAATAAAGGAGCTGTTTTGGGCCATGACAGGCACCATAGAAGAAGTAGGAGGAGAAATCAGAGCATAGGTAGAAGCAGGGCAGAGTCAGGAAGATCAAGCAAGCCACCCAAGGAGCAACATGTAAGGAACACAGGTGAGCCATGGGCCACGTGGCAGACATATTAATAGAAATGGGTTGATTTAAGATGTAAGAGCTAGCTAGCAATTTGCCTGAGCCATAGGCCAAACAGCATAAAGTTAATATAAGTGTTTGAGTCATTTCTGGGGGCCTGAGCAGCAGCAGTGGGTGGCTAATGGGTCTGGCACACAGGTCTGTGTGTCTGGGCCTCTGGCCACCTGGGACCAAGAAGCCCCACTGCAACAGATGGTGTCCAACGTGGGTCGATTATTCACTTAAAGCCTGAGAAAGATTAGAAAGGGTTCTAGATCACAGAAACTGAGCCAAGGCAGCTTCCAAATTGTGTATATGAAGCGGGTCATTGTACAAAGAAAGCGTGGCGTCTGGGTCACATTCAAAATGGTGCTGGTGGACTGGTGGCAGGCAGTGTAAGCTGCAATCAGGTGGGTTCCTGAAGTCTCACAGAAGACTCAGTAGCATGCGATTGATTTTAGATTTCTGTTTATTTTGAACAAAAAGGAAACAAAGACGGTTTCTTAGTAGCAGCATTTTCTTTGGTCTGCTCTGTTTACTGGCCAGGAATAGAGACTCGGCCCCTTTAAGAGAACTTATTGATCCAGCCTAATCAGCAAAAACTATGCAGCTCTTTAAGAGAGTGTATTTTAAAACTCTTCTGGTTGAAAAATGATTAAAGATTCATGATAAAACAGATTCAGATAAAAAAAACCCCTGTAAATTGGTTACAATATGTGTCAAAGGTACATAGTCTTCAGAGAGAAAAGAGAGATGGTAGAGAAAGTCTTTAAAAAGAGAAATAGAGTAATAAAATATGATAAGCCACGTAATGATGGAAAATAGACACAAAATCTGGATTTTGGTTGTTATTGTGTTTTCTTTTAATTTTTTCACTGTTAATGAGCTAACTGAAGAAAGACAATGGATTACAAATGCAAAGGCTACTAAGTTAAACAAGAATATATATTTTAAAGGTATTTTTATTTTGAAATTTGTTTCCAAGGATTTATTGCTTTGGAAGAGTTCTTCTTTTGTTTCCACAGAAGAGGAGAACCTGTGGATTGCTTCCAGGCTCTTATGGTTTCTTCAACCAAGACCCCCTGAAAAAAACCTCTGATGGAAAGAGATGGCCATATCAGCTTCAGAGATGCAGACGATGATCCAGTCTCAAAACCCATGAGATTTTCAATGCCCCATACTCAGCAGGAAGTAGTAATATAAAACTATGCCCCAATTCCCAAAATATTGTTTATAAATGTTTTTTCATTATAACTGGTCATTGGTCATAGTTAATCTCTTTCTAAGAAGAAAAAGGGGATGTGGTATATCAATGATTTTTTAAAAAAAAGTTAGATTATTGAATTTACTTAGATCAGGAAATCAGCTGTTAATCTCAAAATATTTTACATTAGTATGGATTTTGGTTTATTGATACAAACTTAAGGTCAATTCTCTTATGCTGTTTGTATTTTTCTACTCTTGTTTAAGATATGATGTTTATGTAACTGATTTAAAATTGTAATGTATAATTAAGAAATGCATGTTAGATAGATTTTTAGGTATACAAAGATATAATTCAATTAGATAGGTAATCTTCAAACACTTCTAAGACCTACAGAATATGGCATTTAAAATATTTTAAGAACTTAGACTTTTCTGGACAGTGAGACAGATTTGCTCCTGGCAGCACCAATCTTCTTCAAGAGAAAAATGGGAATCGAATAAACTTTATATGGAGTCTATTTGTGGCAATGGTTAGCCACTGGACAAGAACCTGTTCTTATACTGACTGCTTGACAGTATGCTGTTTAAACTGGACATTCAGGTTCCATAGGAAGATGACCTCTAAATTTTGACAGAACAAGCCGAGATGGTCATTCAAGTTCCTGCTTTGCAGAGAAAACTGTCAGGCATTCTTCAGGACTCAAGGAGAAGCAATTGATGAACTGTGCCAAAATGGGCAGAGCAGATTTCCTGCTTCACTAAAATGAAAAGAGACTCTGGGCCTGTAGGCTGAAGATGGATGCCCCAACTTTATAAAGGAACTTTGGGTGACTGTCCAGGCAGATAGGTGTCATCTCTGTCCTTTCTAGATTTTAAAAGTCGCTTGCACTTCTGGTTTACTTGAGTAAATATATCCTTCTGTGGTCTTTGATATAGTTGAAGATTAAATAGATATAGGTACAGTTTTTTCCTAGTCATTTAAATGGTATATTAAATATAAAACTTTAGATTCGTAAGGATAAGGTAGATGATAGTATTTCCTTTAATTTTGCTAAATACAAGTAGACTAGATATTGTAACTGTAATTCTTGCTTGATAACTATTTTGTTATATGTAATTTTGCTATGTTAAAATTGAAACCTTCCTTTTTGATTAGACAGAAAGGGGAAAGTGATGTGGGAATGCCTTTCTGTATGCTGTGAATATCAATCTTTAAATAAAGGAGCTGTTTTGGGCCATGACAGGCACCATAGAAGAAGTAGGAGAAGAAATCAGAGCATAGGTAGGAGAAGAAGGGCAGAGTCACAGGCGGATCAAGCAAGCCACTCAAGGAGCAACATGTAAGGAACACAGGTGAGCGCCTGGGCCACGTGGCAGACAGAACAATAGAAATGGGTTGATTTAAGATGTAAGAGCTAGCTAGCAATGTGCCTGAGCCATAGGCCAAACAGCAATAAGTTAATATAAGCATTTGAGTCATTTCTGGAGGCCTTAGCAGCAGCAGCAGGTGGCTAATTGGTCTGGCATGTAGGTCTGTGGGTCTGGGCCTCTGGCCACTCGGGACCAAGAAACCCCATTGCAACACAATTGTTTCCATACTATGCATTTCATTGACTCCTAAGATAATATAGAGAAATGCAAAATGGCTTTAATACTTTATTACTTAATGGATTGCCTCAGTTTCTTAGTAAGTGGAAGATGCACAATGCCCCAGTAACCATGAACTCTAACCTGAAAAACCCATGACACATGTCTGCCAAGTTTCTAGGCTGAGCCAACTCCATGATTCCCTGTCCCATAACCTTCACTCCCCTAGATAAATTTTGAGACTCATCCTTTATATTTGGGGTTCTATGACTCAAGTCAGTCACCTTCAAACACCTAGGAAGATTGAAACATGTCAAGCCTAGGTAGTTAGCTAACTTTTAGCCCCATTCCTATGAGATTTTTGTACAAACATCAAATTCTGAGGATGAATGGTGAGTGATTCTCAAGAAAACTCAATGGGCTGTTTTATTCTGTCCTATCTAAAGCATAGCTTTGAACAACAAAAGCTTTTGTTGACACTGGCCCATGCTTGGCAGTAGAGATCAGTGCAGTTGGAGGGTCATGGCACTCCATAGTGTTAGTGAGACAGTCGGTCCAAGAGGACAAAGGAGACAATAAGGTTCCAAATCCAGGTTCTAGGGTTCTCCCAGCTCTTGTTTTGTCTCAGTTGGTGACTTGCTTCTTCTCTGAATCCAATGGGGCAATTAAAAGCAGGTAATGAATGGGTTTGAAAGCCCCTTCTGAGTCAAGATAAAACTAATGGTTTGCTAATGCTGTTTCACTTACTCTCCACAATATCAGTGGTTGATATCATAATGTCCCATGGCTCAGAATTTGGGCAATTGAAAGGTAAAACTCAGGGTAGATATTATGAGCTGTGCCCTGGCTCTGAGGGTTCAGCTGTAAAGGAGAGTAGACACGAACACACATGATGACCACAGCAAACACAGAAGGACACACACTTGGAGAATGGAGGACTCTTTATAGAATCTCCCTGTAGAGAAAGAGGACTTTGAAATAGTGCCCTATCTGGCATTAACTGTCACACTGAAACAGCCCAAAGTCACCTGCAGGAAAACTGAGTAACTGTTATTATCAGGTTGGCTGTCAACATGCCTGTGAGGCATTATCTTGACTGACACAGGAGTCCTTAGTCCATTGTGGGCAGTACCATTTCAGTGGAGTTAGTCTCTGCTTGTACAAGAAAGCTAGCTAAGCATGAGCCACAGTGTAAACCACTGAATTAATCAGCAAGCCACATGTTTTTTGCTTTGACTTACTTTGATGCTACATTATGACCCAGATTGGAAGGCAAACATATTCTTTGATCTACAAAATTACTTTTGTTTGGGGTATTTTATTACATCAAAGGAAGGAAACCTAGAACAGTGTATAGGGCAGAGTATATGAGCCAATATTCTCTCTATACTCAAAAACAGAAACCCCTAGTACCTTCTGGGAAAAGAGAAGGAAGAATTTAGACTCTAGGCATGAACCGGAAAGTATATGTGCAGCCCCTACCTGAACTTAAGGCATCAAGCAGTTCACACTTCAGTTATTGACCATTTTTTTTTGCTGTAACTCTATACATGAATTCTAGGGAGTGATATCAAGACATATGATCAACACTCAGAAAATAGCTTCCCTAAGCCATGACCTTGCCTTGCAAACTAGTTTCCATCCCTGTGTCCACTAACCCAGACCTCCTATCCTAGATCCTGCTTTGACCTACTGTCTCCTTCCTGCACCTGAGAATACTTTTTTTGCATGGGGAATCAGAAAGTACCCTTCCTGCTAGCATCTCCCAAAGAAGGTCTATGTGATGATGTATGATCATATAGACAAAGGACAAAGGTGACCCAGAAGGATTAAAGAGGAAATAAGCTCATCCAAAATAGTTCAGCTGACACAGGATACTGGAAAGTTGTCTTGAAATCTTCCATAGGAACAGGATGTCCACAGTTCTTTCCTCTGTTGAAAGGTCCCTGCTTCCCCAACAAAACATCTCCAGAACTTCTCCTGGATCAAAATTTTGACTGATTATACCAGTGATAAAGGATTGGCCTCCATCCCTCCTCATCACTTAGCTGTTCCCTTTGCAGTCTCCATTGACATCTCTGTGACCTTTATGCTGGGAGTAAATCCCATCTTCCACTGAGACCACGTGGCAGACTAGGTGCTCACCTGGCTCTCTGTGTCACATGTACCTACAGGTAGGAATGAATCTCCCTTCTTGCAGCTGACAGACCCAAGGCCAGAACACAATAGATGTCAGTGTCATCAATTATTCTTTGAGGGTGTGGTGAAGCTTATCAGCCCTGTAGCTTGGTGTGTTGCTTGGAGATGAAATATAAAGAGAGAAAACTTGAGAGGGATGTGGGACAGCATGGAGGGTTGAAGGGACAGAGCTGTGCTTTGGACACCCCACCACTTACACCTCATTGGATTCTGGGAAATATTTCTACCGGTGAGAACACTCAGCTCATAGAAAGAAAGGATATCCAAACTTGGGACCTGTGCTGGAGCTGAAGCTCTTCCCAGAGAGAGGACAGCACACTGAAAAAAGAGATGGGGGTATTTTCTGTGTTTCTCTGCAAGGTATACATTCCTTGGCAAGGTCTTCTGCTCACAGGTAGGTGTACTTACTCTCTGAGTGTGGAAGGAGAGGCCCTAAGAAATAGCCTAGAGTGTCCTAAAGAGCACAGAAATCATAGAGGAGACTTGGAGTTTCTGTTTGCAGTCACAAAGCAGAAAGTACATAGAAGGACAAAGGCTAACCAACCAGAAGCTCTCATCATATAGAAGGGGATGAGGGAAAATAAAAATGCTTGAATCCTCAATAGTCAAAATCAGTCATGTTGGCTACCATGTTCTGAAGACTTATGTTCCCAACTCTGACACAATGACTTTTCAAACAGAAATTAAAAAGTAGGTGGGCCAGTGAGATTGCTCAGTGTCTACATATACAACCTGAACTGATTCCTCGATTTTCATATGATAGACAAATAGAATAGACTCCTGAAAGGTCAAGCCAACCCTTGACAAAGGAGCTGACTTATACACCTGCAAATGTACACACGGGGACACATGCTTCCACACAAGCACCATTATTACATGGACTGACACATACACATACTAAGACAAGCTCTTCACAAATACTCACATATAATATATTAGTAAATGTAAAAGTATCAAATCACACTTGAGTACAATTATTGTTGTTACTGTCAAATTTGGAAACTACATAGAAAAATTTATGGACACAGCCCTCCTTCATTTTTCCTTGCTCTTTCCATCTTTTTTTCCCTTTCTCCACTAGTGATTGAATCTTTTGTGGCAATTTGACCTTCCAAAAAGTCTAAGTCCTCACAAAAATCCTGGTTATAGTGGGGAAAGAATTGAGAATGCCTAAGACATAAAGTCTCAGGTTGGCGAAAACCACAAAGGGACAGAGAAAAACATCAGAAAGTGTGGACTCTCTAGAATAGGAGGTCATAGAGGCATTGATCATTTCCCCTAATACTCTTTATGTGAGGAGAAATATAGGGACACTGGTAATCCAGGTAGATGCACAAAAAGATGCATTTTCCCATATAGAAAAATGGTTTCGAGTCTTTGAGGAAATGGAGATTCTGTTTCTCACCTCCATCAAAGAGAATGGGTCCACCCTTACCTACACATCCAAACTGACTGATGAACATACCTGCTCAATATTGTTTTTCCCTTTTCATATCTAGCTTCCTTTTTAATCTGCTGGTGCCTGTCTACCACTGCCCAGATCACTATAGAATCAGTGCCACTCCAAGTGGTTGAAGGAGAAAATGTGCTTCTACACGTTCACAACCTGCCAGAGAGTCTTCTGTCTTTTGCTTGGTTCAAAGGGATGAGAAATACGGGCCTTGGAATTGTACTATATTTACTGAAGAGTAACCTAACTGTGATGGGGCCTGAACATAGTGGTAGAGAAACAGTGTACAGCAATGGATCTCTGTGGCTCAAAAATGTCAACCAGAAGGACACAGGATTTTATACCCTACGAGCAATAAATGGAAATACAAACATTGTATATACAACAACCATATACCTCCATGTATACAGTAAGTGATTTTTTTGTGAACTTTTGGTGTTGAGTAGGGTCCATTCATTTCACTAAACTCACACAGAAATATCAAAACTAGCCTGTGCCTACCTCCCTTCTACAATTTGTCCCCATGTTGGGGTTTGACCACTTGGTGTAGGACACAAAGGTAGAGAATACTGCTAACTATCTGAGTCCTTCATTTAATTTTATTGCAGGCAGCTGTATGAATGGAGGGTAACTTAGCCTAGGATAGTATTCACTTTGTAGACTCTCAGGATTCTCACAAGGAATGTGTCCCTGAGCAAGTCTCAAGGGGCAGATAGTTGCCCTGGTTGAAAATGCAATGGGATTCTCACAGAAAGGTGATCCCCAGGAAGCTCTGTTAAAGATCTCTGTTCCAGACTCAACATTAGATAGTCCTGAGAAGCATCTTATTAGGATTACATTTTGACTTCTTGACATTAGAAAACAGTTCTTTTTAACAATTGGAGTCTTTTGACATGTGGAACCAGTTAGTGTACTGTTATGAGAGCCATGTTTAGACTTGCCTAGACATCTTGCCCAGAAACTCAGCATAAAGATTATAGTTGGACAAGATCGAAGGCCATGAAATAAATGTTCATAGGACTTCCTGGAAGGTCATGGTTGCCAAGAAAAGAGAGAGAGAGAGAGAGAGAGAGAGAGAGGGAGAGAGAGAGAGAGAGAGAGAGAGAGAGAACAGGTTCTCCTGACAAGTGTTTGTCTTTTGAGGGTCTACGTAAGGGAATTCTCTCCTGCAGGCAAATGGCTAACCTAGAAATCTCCCCAGATGTCAATAACTACCAGGGAGAGACATCAGGACAAAAAACAACATTCAAGAAAGTATTTGCCTAAACCAGGAACTGACCTTTTATTTTGGTTTCTAATTCTACCATTAGAAATTTGAAAGTGAACGACACAGTTTTCTCAGAGCTGATGGTTGTTTCCTGTGTCTACTACATTGACAGGGGATAATGTTTAGTTTTCCCCTTCTGTTTTTTCATTAAGAAAGATGGAGTCTACAGATGGAATGAACTAGACTGACGTCCAAGACATTCCAGAAATTCTAAAGAGCCCATGAGTAGAACCAACACACATCTCAGTAAAAAGAGGAAGTAGGAGCATTATCTTTCAACTCTATATGGGACAGTGGAATCCTGTCTTCTTTCTATGACTCAGGCCTTCTGGTCTCATATACCTAGGATGTCAGATTCCTGACTTATGTGCTCCTGAGCCTTTGTCATTAGTCAGGATCCTAGATAGTAAAAGAAGTGACAATAGTTCTGTCCCTTTCCCCATGCATCACAAGGTTCTTTAGAGCCCTTATAGGCAAACCTTATACCTAGGTTTGTGCATCGCATAGGAAGTACAGAGACCCCCTCTTTGATCCTAACAGACAAAGGTCAGTATAGAACAGAGGGTGGCACTAGTTTAAGCTGCTGCTCTCTCATGGCATGGAGATGCTCATCAGCCTTGGTCACAGTGTGTTATGGAAGACTGAAACATAAAGATATAGGAAGAGAGGGACACTGGGCAGCACTGAGAGTTGAGGGAGAGAACAGCATTTTGAACACAGAAAGTCTGGGAAGTGCTCCTGCCTGGAAGCAGGCATAGCTAAGAGTAGGAAATGACAGCTCTTGTCAGCTGTGCTGGAGCAGAGATGACAGAGGAAGACATATATTGCCACAGAGACCAGGGTTACATCATCTGTATTCCTCTGCAAAGGTAGCACTATCTGTCATGAGTTCCTGCTCATAATCAAGATCACAAGTTTATAAGTTGTGAGAGGAGAAGACAGACTTACCAACTGAAGTCTTGTAAAGGAGATAATGACCTGAGAGGAGTCTTGGGGATCGTAGGAGAGAAGACACAGGGTCAAACAGCAGCAGAAAGTTCTCAAAGAACAAGAAATGATAAGGTAAAGGGAGATTGATCTTATCCAAAGTTATTCACCACAGCCATAAAATTCTGAAAACTTGTGTTTTTTAGTTAAGACTTCCCAAACAAACAAACAAAAAAAATCAAGATGGTGTTGGTCAATGACATGGCTTAATGGATATATAGCATTTGCTTCATTGTCTATGAACTGAGAAGCAAAGGACACACGCTGTCCTCTGACCTTCACCTGAGTACTGTGCTCTGCACGCTCCCCCCCCCACTGAGACATACCTTTGCACACAAACTTCACATAAAAATAATTTGTAAATAAGTGCCATAAAAACCAAAGCAAACTTAAAACATTTTACATGGTATCTTCAAACTTAGGAATTTCTTAAATCAATCCATGAGTAGACAGGATTCTAAGACATCATTTAATCATTGATTTTTCTACGTGTATTTGAGATTTTTCTAGGCAGTACTTTCTTTTAAAAATGTAAGACAAATAATGGTTCTTATAATGACCTAGTTCAAGTGGACTTGAAGTACAGAAATCTAGAGGGTGACATGAGGTATTGGCTGAAATCTTAAGAACATAACATCCACAAAAGTCAGACAGCAAAGACATAGGGTGTGTAGGGGAAGGTCAGGCAGACATCACCTCAACACCAATCTATCATAAATGTGAGCAGGAATCTGAGAGCCAGGCCATGTTGACAACTAAAAAGAGAGTGTCATATAGTAAAAATAACAAGTGTGAGGACACTGAGAATGTGAAGGTCATACGTTGACCTCCATCAAGTAGGAAAAGGAGACACTCACACATCTGTGTCAAACAATGAACACAGCTGTTCCGGACAGATGGACTCATTTTACCAACATGCAAAGGTTCTTCCCAATATTGACGGATCTCTCTGTTCTCTTCTAGCCTCCCTTTTTACCTGTGGGCACCCTCCCCCTTCTTCCAAGCTCAGTATTGAATTAGTGCCACCCAGTGTTGCTGAAGGAAAAAATGTTCTTCTACTTGTTCACAATCTTCCCAAGAGTATTCAAACTCTTTTCTGGTACAAAGGGGTGGTTGCACACAAGAAGTTTGAGCTTTCCCGGCACTTAAAAGCTGTAGATTCAAGTTTACAGGGGCCTGCACATAGTGGTAGAGAGGCATTGTTCAGCAATGGATCCCTGATGATCTACAATGTCATCTGCAAAGACACCGGATTCTACACCCTACGAATTCTGACTACAGATCTGAAAGTTAAAGAAGCACATGTGAGACTACAGGTGAATAGTAAGTGATTCCTTGTCATTGTTTGAGGCTGGATGTGGCTCAGACACTCAGGACTGTCATGCTTGGCCTGTCCCTCCATCCACTACACCGTATCACCCTCCCTGCATTGGGGAGTGATCACTTAGTTCAAGGCACATGGTGGAGACAAATGGAAATGGCCATAAATCAGAATCTAGTCCGACTCCCCTTACCCTGTATCAAGGAAAGCATTGATGGAAAATAATTAAGCACAAGATGTTAGTCTCTGTCTAGTATTTGGGGGTTTTATTCATGTATGTAAGGAAACTATAGCATCCTCACAGAGAGGTGAGGACCAGGAAGCTCTGGCTCTTGTCATGTGTTCTAGGTTTGGCCTCATATGACCCTGGAGATCCTTTGTTTAGGACTTGATTCTTAGTCCTTCTCAGAGCGGTCATGGAACAATGATTTTTAGCTGTCTGTGACAAACTGTGTTATGTGTTAGCTCCAAATTGAGAGTGTCATAAATAAAATCCAGGAGCTGGTGTAGAGACCATGGAGGAGTACTGCTTAATGACTTACTTTTTATGACTCTGTCAGCCTGATCTCTTTTGTCACCCAAGACTGCAGCCCAGGGGGGTGGGACTGCTTGTAAATGAGCTGTACTCTCCCACATTAAACACTAACTATATATATGGTATAAATATGCATAAGTACATACATAATTAAGTATATATTATATATACGTCAGGCTTTCCCACAGACCAATTTGATTGTAGAATTTTCAATAAATATACATAAGTATATACATAATTAAGTATATATTATATATACGTCAGGCTTTCCCACAGACCAATTTGATTGTAGAATTTTCAATTGAATTTCCAACTTTTAATGGACTCTAGCTTGTGTCAAGTTGACATAAAGCCAGGCATCTTAGTATCTGAGGATTTTCTATGACCTTAGCCTGCCAAAATGTTCAGATTGCTCCTGCTTTGCCTCAGCCCTGAGTGCTGAAGGGCAAAGTGCCACGCACATCCAGTAAGAGAAGTCAGGGGCTGACTAAACCAATAAAACAAACTGGAAAAAGGACAGAAAATCAAATTCTATGGTCTTTAGATGACATCATCTCAAATTGCAGTGTTCATGAGTTGTACAGTGTCTGAATGAGGACAGTGAGGGGAGAGTCATGCAGACAACCATAGAGATAGATCCTTTCAGGGGAATTGACACATTTAGAGTCAATGAGAGAATGGAGGTCATGCTGCTGACCTCCACCTTAAATGATAAACACGCCCACATCTGCATCTCTAGTCTGAGCCATGAATCCATCTGTTGGGGACGGAGGTTACCGTCTTTCCGTCAACCCAATATGCTTTCACTGATGGCTACTTTCTTTTTCAGCCTCCCTTTCTAGATGTGGTGACTCCCCCACCTCACCTCAAGTCACAATCGAATCAGTGCCTCAGTATGCTGCTGAAGGGGAAAACATTCTTCTCCTAGTTTATAATCTGTCAGAAGATCCTCAAGTATTTTTCTGGTACAAATCAGTGCATAGGACAGACATCTTTAAAATTGCTGAATACAACAGAGCCACAAATTCCACCATCAATGGGCTTGCACACAGCCAAAGAGAAACATTATACACCAATGGATCCTTACTGATTCAGAACGTCACTGAGGAAGATGCAGGACTGTACATGCTAGAAACCTTAAACAGAGGCTACAAAATTGAAAAAGCCTATGTTCAACTCCATGTGAACAGTAAGTGACCTTTTATGGCTTCCAGCTTTTGGGTGTGGTTTATTCTACTTTTTACACTGAACTGTCAGAATTGGGCTGTGCTTGCTTTTGTCCCCCACAGCATTCTGTCCCACACTAGGTTTTGAGCACTTACTAAAAGACACACACAGTGGGAGAAACTGCAATAGATCAAGCATCTCACCTGTCTTCATGTGCAGAGAGGAGAACATATGCTGGACAACTCAGCAAGAAGGATATCAGACTCAGTACGGTCACTTGAGGCTCTCAGCATGCACATGGACACAAGAGACTCTGTGACAGTCAGGCAGGGCCTGGTTGGGGAATCAATGGGGTCCTTTCAGAGAGCACCAGTAAGTCCTGGCTTCAAATCTCTGCCTTCTTTTCCAGGTGACACTGGGGAGCTTTTTTGCCAATGTTTGGCTTTAATTTACTGATATTGCTGATAGGGAACACGTCTTTACTTACTGTCAAAGTTCCATAGAGTATGGAACTAGCTGGGCACTGACATGGGAACTATAGTTAGGTAGGTCACCTGGGCAACTCCTTCCTCTGAGTCCAAATGTACAGGTTTCTGTAACACCAGCCAATTATCCAGATGAGTTTATGAGACTTCATGGTAAGATCAATGTCTCAAAGGATAAAAATAGAGGAAACAGTGACTCCATATTTCTTGTTTTCAGGGGTATAAAATTATCTTCTTCCAGTCAATAACAACAGATATTATCTATGTGAATAACTCCCTCATGCTAAGGTTAGGCCACTGCTTATAACTGACCTTAATTCACAGGTGAAACAGTGATCATTTACAATGTGTCTTATCATAGGGAAATTGAGATATAGAAAACTCAGTGTCTGATTCAGGATCGTATGGGCCATGGATAGCATATCCAAGCATAAGATGCATGCATAGTCTCAGGTCCAACTTATCCCTTTGGAAGTTTTATTAAATGTGAACTCTAGAGGGGCAGGTTGAGCTCACTAAAGAAATATTGACATTTGATCCCCTCTTTTTCTTTACAGAGCCTGTGACACAGCCTTTTATTCGAGTCACTGACACCACAGTCACAGTACGGCGCTCTGTGGTCCTCACTTGCTTCTCAGCTGACAGTGGAATCTCCATCCGTTGGATTTTTAATAACCAGAATCTGAAGCTCACAGAGAAAATGACACTATCCCCAACCAAATGCCAACTCAACATAAATTCTGTCAGGAAGAAGGATGCTGGAGAGTATAAGTGTGAGGTCTCTAACCCAGTCAGTTCAAAGACCAGTCCTCCAGTCAGGCTGACTGTGATAAAGAAGTGACCTCTCCTCCCATCCTAAAGCAGAGTGAGAGCATTTCTTTATCAAGTGAGGTACAAAATGGAGATAAATTATATGATACAAATTTTCAGTTATCAGTAAGGTATAATCAGCATGGTGACTCATGCCTAAAATCCTGAGATAAATGTGCACATGGACAGGCTAGGATTTAAAATGAGAATCAGTTTCCAAAGGAGAATAAAGATATCAATGTAGCAAATATAATTCTAATAAGGTTAAGAGTTTATGTTGTAGATTAAATATTTCTCAGAACCCATGGAAACCAATTTTGGGAGCACCCAAACTTATAGAATCTCTGGGTCTCTTGTTAAAATGGCACACTGTTTTCAAGGACTTCAGAAAGCCTTGTAGAAGACTTTGTCTTCTAAAGTGTTTGTTTCCATTTCAATTGATGGCACAGTCATTTGAATGTAAGTGAAACCACAAGCCTTGGAGGAAAACCTTCAGTCTATGTCTTTGTAGAGCCACTTACTGGGTGAAACTGTCTGTTTTCAACTGCTGTGCTTTATAGAGAGAAGATTGCTCTTAAGTGGAATATCGAACAAGTACTATGAGACTTAAATTTTCCAAAAAGAATCAAAGGAGATTGGCCCCATAATGGTGTCTTTCTACCATTTACCTGGTTCTATTCTTAGAAATTATAATGGAACAGAGAATCATGGTGTTTGGGCTCAAAAACTACCACAATGTATTTGAGATTCTATCACTTCATGTTGAAGGTAAGGCAACCCCCAAACAGTATCGTAACTCCAAATCAGATGATCTCCTTCCACCAGCCACAATCCAAAAACCAAAGTGAAGCTATGTTGTTGCCATGGGTGAAGAGCTGTTGATGGCCCCCTGTTTTTCCATTGGGTCTTATAATGATAGTTGATGTTGCTGAGCTTGTATGCAATTAAGTACATCACTGTCTTTAATAAAACCTCAGTAACTGGCAAAAATAGTGCACTGTATAGATTAACATCTGCTCATATGCTTCAGTAATTTCACCTAACACCAATGCAACCTTAACACCAGTCAGCCATGTGAAATGAGGAAGGGTATCAGGAGAAAGAAGGAACTACCCATGTGCCACTGTGCCTATAACTGGTTTCTAAATAGTTTTAATTCTCAGCCTTTTTAATACACAGATGTAAAATTCATGGTGCAAGACTCTGCTGGACTGTCCCTATACTGACACTGGCATCCACAGCATAATATTTCATATAATTATTTTCCTTGTACGTAATATACACATAATTATTTTTCTACTTTAGTTTCTTTTTGAGGTGTACTGCTGCTGAGTGGCATCAAACACATTCACATCGCCATGTGAGAATTACCATTGTCTATTTCCAAAGCATTTCTTAATTTATACTCCGTATACCTCTGTCCCTATGCTTATAACAAAACAAAACAGGACATCTATTCTATGTTTGTGGTAATATTAGCTTACAGAAGTACAAACCAGGTGAGTGTGTTTGCTCATCACGTCCAGGAACTTCTGTAGAGTCATTATTATTTTCTCCAAATAAGTTCACATCATCTGCAGACATTCTTTACAGCAGCCTGATTAGCAACCTTTAAATTCTTTGTTTTGCCTAACTGTTCATTGTTTTTGTTTGTTCAATATTTTCTTCTTTAAAATATATTTTTATTGATTCTTTGGGAATTTCACACTCATTTCCCATTTCTTCCATGGAAACCCCTTCCATGTCTGCTCCCTACCCTTATAACTTTCCCCCTTAATATTTTTTCCTTTTTGTTATTTCTTTATTAAAAAGTTTCATTTTTATCAACGTATCCCCTGCTTCCCTTCCCATCCTTCCTCTCAACCCCTCCCAGTTAGACGTCAGCCTCGTGCCTTCCCATCCACCCATCTCTTCCCCCCAAAGAGCAGAATTCCCAAGGTGGGTGAGTTCTTCATGGCGCATGCACTCCAGGCAAGTCTGATTTACTCATCCTAAAGTCAGTGTTTGGTTAGGTGTTTCTCTTCAGGGAATGGGCTCCAAGGTGCCAGCCCATGAACAGGAACACCCTCTGATCTCATCGCTCGTAGCTCAACGTACTGCTCATGCCAGTCAAAAGTCGCCTACCCTTGGAGGGCCTGAATCCTTTTCCAGAATGATATGCAGTGGCTGTTCTTGATTCAGTGAGATCCTCAGACCTCCAGCCAGCCTTCACTGTGGGAGTTTTTCTCATAACCCCTATCGCCTTGTTCATACAGACTCTCCTCCCCTGTTCTCAGCTGGACCAGGAGCTCAGCACAGTGCTCAGCCATAGATCTCTGTCTTCACCTTCATTCGCCATTGGATGTAAGTCCTGCGGTGACATTTAAGGTCTTTGCTTATTTGACTCTAGGGGAAGTCCCATAGACACCCCCCTCCACTATTGTTTGGGGGACTTGGCCAGGGACATCCTGTGAGTTCTTGGACATTCCCCTAGCATCCGGTCTCTTTCCAACCACACACTGGCTTCCTCTATAGAAATATTGATTTCTTTCATTCTTCCTCTTTGCTCCTCTCACTCATCCATCTCCTTTTTTCATGATTTGTTCCCAGCTCTTCTTGGTTGCAACCTGTTATGACTCCAATTTGCTAAGATGATCTTCTCTATTTTCTCTTCTTAGGGGTAGGTGTCTCTGGATGCCTCTCTTAAGTTCCTTCTAATTCCAAACTGTTTAGGGATTTTGGTTTGCAACTTGGATATTCTTTACTCTTTGTCTAAAATTCACTTATGAGTGAGTCCGTCCCATGCCTATCTTTCTGGTCTTGTGATACCTCGCTCAGGAGGATATTCTCCATGTCCATCCATTTGCCTGAAAATTTTAGGATGTCATTATTTGTACTGCTGAGTAATAATACTCCATTGTGTAGATGTACCAGAGTTTGTTAATCCATTCTTCAGTTGAGGGGCATCTAGGCTGTTCCCCAGTTCTTGTATTTATGAATAATGCTGCTATGAACATAATTGAGTCAATACTTTTGGGGTACAAATGTACATCCTTTGGGTATATGCCCAATAGTGGAATTTCTGGATCCTTGGGGAGACTGATTCCCAGTTTTCTGAGGAATAGTCATACTGCATTCCGGAGTGGCTGTACAAGTTTACACTCCCACCAACAAGGGAGAAGTGCTCACCTTGCTCTGCATCCTTTCCAGCATAGGCTATCATCCGTGTTTTTTATCTTAGCCATTCTGACAGGTGTAAGGTGGTATCTCAAGGTTGTTTCTATTTGTATTTCTCTGATGGGTAAAGATGTTAAGCAATTTTTAAAATGCCTTTCAGTTATTTGTAATTCTGTTGAGAATTGCCTTTCTGGCTCTGAGACCCATTTTTTAATGGGTTATTTAGGTTTGGGGGCTTAATTTCTTGATTGTCTATGTATTTTTAAGATCATCCTCTGTCCGATGTAGGGTTCTGTCTGATGTAGGGGGATGTAGGGTTGGGTAAGATCTTCTGTAGGCTGTTGCTTTGTCTTATTGACTATGTCCTTTGTATTACAGAAACTTCTCAGTTTCAGGAGCTCCCACTTATTGAATGTTGTTCTTAATGTCTGTGTTACTGGTATTATAATTATAAAGTGATCACCTGTGCCAATTCAGTGGAGGGTATTTCCCACTTTCTTTTTTTATCAAGTTTAGCAAAGCTGGGTTTATATTGAGGTATTTGATCTACTTGGATCTGAGTTTTGTGCAGGGTGATAGGTTTGGATCTATTCGCATTCTATTCTACATTCTACCATCCAGTTATGCCAACACCATTTGTTGAAGATATTATCTTTATTCCATTGAATATTTTTGGCCTCTTTGTCAAAAATCAGGTGTTCGTAGGTGTATGAGTTAATGTTGGTGTCTTCAGTTTGACTCCATTGATCCACACGTCTGTTTCTGTGCCAGTACTAGGCTGATTTTATTACTATGGCTCTATAGTATAGCTTGAAGTCAGGGATAGTGATTCTTCCTGAAGTTCTTTTATTGAGCGGATTTTTTGGCAATTCTGGGTTTCCTGTTATTCCATATGAAGTTGA
Organism: Phyllotis vaccarum; assembly: GCA_033318265.1. Classification (NCBI taxonomy): domain Eukaryota; kingdom Metazoa; phylum Chordata; class Mammalia; order Rodentia; family Cricetidae; genus Phyllotis; species Phyllotis vaccarum. The sequence goes on from JARWLC010000018.1 coordinate 14,604,912, forward strand.
GTATTGTTTTTAAAGGTCTGTAAAAAAGTGTGTAGGGATTTTGATGGGGATTGCATTGAATTTGTAGATTGCTTTTGGTAAAATTGCCATTTTTGCTATGTTGGTCCTACGTATCCAGGAGCATGGGAGATCTTTCCATTTTCTGATATCCTCTTCAATTTCTTTCTTCAGTGACTTAAAGTTTTTGTCAAACAGGTCTGATACTTCATTAGTTAGAGTTACACCAAGATATTTAATGCTATTTGTAATTATTATAAAGGGCGATGTTTCCCTTATTTCTTTCTCAGCTCTTTATCCTTCGTGTATAGGAGGGCTATTGATTTTTTGAGTTAGTGTTGTACACTGCTACCTCGTTGAATGTGTTTATGGGCTGTAGGAGTTTCTTGGTAGAATTTTTGTGGCCACTAATGTATACCATCATATATATCATCTGCAAATAGAGATAGTTTGCCTTCTTCCTTTCTAATTTGTATTACCTTAATCTCCTTTTGTTCTCTTATTGCTTTAGCTACAATTTCAAGAACTGTATTGAATAGATAAGGAGAGAGAGGACAGTCTTGTCTTGTTCCTGATCTTAGTGAGATTGCTTTGAGGTTTTCTCCATTTAGGTTGATGTTGGCTATTGGATTGCTGTATATTGTCTTTATTATATTTAGGTAATTCTTTACATTCTTGATGTCTCCAGAACTTCTATCATGAAGGACTGTTGGATTTTGTCAAAGGCTTCTTCAGCATCTAATGAGATGATCATGTAGTTTTTTTCTTTCAATTTTTTTATATGATGGATGACATTCACAGTTTTTTTGTATGTTGAACCATCCCTGAATCTCTGGGATTAAGCCTACTTGATCATAATGGATGATTTTTTAAAATATGTTCTTGGATTCTGTTTACCAGAATTTTATTGACCACATTGCATCAATGTTCATGAGGGGAGTTGGTCTGTAATTCTCTTTCTTTGTTGCATCTCTGAGTGGCTTGGTAATCAGGGTGATTGTGGCCTCATAAAATGAGTTTGGCAGTGTTCCTTCAGTTTCTACGTTATGGAACATTTTGAGGAATCATGGTATTAGTTCTTTGAATGTCTGGTAGAATTCTGCACTCAATCTGTCTAGTCTAGTCCCAGACTTTTTTTCCTTGGAAGACTTTTAATGACAGCTTCAGTTTCCTTTGGGCTTATAGGTCTGTTTAGCACTTTAATCTGATCTTGATTTAATTTTGGTAAGTGGTAACCATCCAGAAAGCTGTCTATTTCTTTTAGGTTTTCCATTTTAGTGGAGTATAGATTTTCAAAGTATGACCTGATAATTCTCTGGATTTCCTGAGTGTCTGTACTTAAGCCTCCTTTTTCAATTCTGATTTTGTTAATTTGGATAATTTGGATATTTTCTCTCTGCTTCTTGGTTAGTTTGGATTTATCTATCTTGTTTATCTATCTTGTTGACTTTTTAAAAGTCATTGATTCTTTGTATTGTTCTCTTTGTTTCTATTGTATTGATTTCTGCCCTAAACTTGATTATTTCCTGGCACCTACTCCTTCTAGGTGAGTTTGCTTCTAATTGTTCTAAAGCCTTCAGCTGTGCTGTTAGGTCTCTTGCCTGAGATTTCTCTAGGTTTTTCATATAAGCATCTAGTGGTATAAGATTTCCTCTTAGCACTGCTTTCATAATGTCCCATAAGTTTGGGTACATTGTGGATTCATTTTCATTAATTTCTGGGAAGTCTTTGATTTCTTTCTTTATTTCTTCCTTGAGCCAGAGATGGTTCAATTGAGACATGTTCAGTTTCCATGAGTTTGTAGGCTTTCTGTGATTTTTTTTTTGTTGTTGTTGAACTCTAGCTTTAGATCATGGTGGTCTGATATGATACATGGAGTTATTCCCATTTTTTGTATCTGTTGATGTTTGCTTCGTGACTGAGTATGTGGTCAGTTTTAGAGGAAGTTCCATTCCATAGGGTGCTGAGAAATATGTAATTTTTTTTTTTATTTTTAGGTGGAAGGTTCTGTATATACCACTCGGGTCATGACATCTGTTAATCCCTTTTTTCTCTGTTGAGTTTCTGTCTGGTTGACCTATCTAAGTGTGAAAGTGGATTTTGAAGTCTCCCTCTATTAGGGTGTGGGGTTTGACAAGAAGTTTAAGCTTTAGTAGTGTTTTTTTTTTCAATGTATATTCCCTTGTGTTTTGGGCATAAATATTCAGGTTTGAGACTTCATCTTGGCTTATTTTTTTCTGAGATGAATAAGTAATATTTGTCCTGGTCTCTTTTGATTGATTTTATATTGAAGTCTATTTTGTTAGATATTAGAATGGCTATAACAGCTTTTTTCTTAGGCTCATTTGATTGGAAATTCTTTTTCCAACCCTTTACTCTGAGGCAGTGTCTGTTTTTGAAGTTGAGGTGAGTTTCTTGTATGCAGCAGAAGGATGGATGGCTGCTCTTTTGGTATCCATCATGTTAGGAAGTGCCTTTTTATAGGTAAATTGAGTCCCTTGATATTAAGGGATTTTAATGACCATTGATTGTCATTTCCTGTTATTCTTTGGTGGTAGTTTGTATGTATTTCCCTTCTTTGGGTTTTATTCTGTGGTATTATCAATTGTTTGTGGTTTCAATGGTGTTCAATGGTGTATCTCATTTCCTCAGGCTGGAGTTTACCCTCTAGAACTTTCTGTAAGGCTAGATTTGTGGATAGGTATTGTTTAAATCTGGCTTTGTTATGAAATATCTTGCTTACTCCACTTATAGAGATTGCTAGTTTTTCTGGGTAGAGTAGCCTTGGTTGGCAGCCATGCTCTTTTAGCGTGTATAACATCTGACCAGGACCTTTTTGCTTTCATTGTTATTCTGATGTGTCTGCCTTTATAGGTAATTTGGCCTTTTTCCTTTACAGCTCTTAGTATTTTTTCTTTGTCCTGTAGGTTTAGTGGCTTTGTTATTATGTGGCAAGCAGATTTTTTTTGTGGGGGTCTAGTCTATTTGGTGTTCTGTAATCTTCTTGTACCTTCATTGGTATTTCCTTCTTTAGGTTGAGAAAGTTTCCCTCTATGATTTTGTTAAATATATTTTCTGTCTTTCGAGCTGGTATTCTCCTTTGATTTCAATTATTCTCATGTTTGGCTTTTTCATGGTATCTCACATGTCATGGGCATTTTGTGTTATGACTTCTTAGGTTTTAATGTTTTCTTTAACTGACATATTTATTTCCAATACTGAATCTTCCACTCCAGAGATTCTCTCTTCCATCTCTTGCATTCTGTTAGTTATGTTGCTAACATAGCTAGTTATCTGTGGTTCTGGCTCATTTCTTCAGATTTTCTATTTCCAGCTTTGCCTTGGTTTGTGCCTTCTTTATTGTGTCTATTTCAATTTTTAATTCCTGGAATGTTTCTTTCACCTCTTTGTTTTCTTTTCCTTGATTTTCTTTATTTTCTTTCAGGAATTTGTTCATCTCTTCCAATGCTTTGTTTGCATTTTCTTCTATTTCTTTAAGGGAATTTTTTATATTTTATTTTAAAGCTTTTATCTTCATTAAGTTATTTTTAATGGCATTTCCTTCTGTTTATTCTTCACTGTTATGCTCAGATCTTGATGTTGTAGAGCCATCACTTCTTTCTGTGGGTGTCATGTTGTTTTTTATAATCTTATATGTATTCTTACAGTGGTATCTGCCCATTGTTTCCTGAGTTCACTCACTGTAGGCTCTTAGTCAGTTTTGATCCTGGGGGCTATTAGTCAGCTCTTAGTTAGCTTTTAGTTACCTTTGGACCAGGAGGGAGGCTTCTGGGTATTGCTTACCAGTGAGTGATGATTTAGGTTATGGTTTGGGCATGGTTTGGTCTGTGGGATGTCCCTAGAGCTGTGTTTTGCTAGGGATTTGGCTTGGGGGCCTCTCCCAGATTTCTTTGGTTTAGGGTGGAGTTGGGTGTCAATGGGGTGCTGGGGGCAGTGTCCCCAGGCTGGGATTCAGAGACCATGATCTCTTCTTGGCCTGAGGGTTAGGCTGCCACTCTCCTCCTAGTTGGCTGTGTATCAGGAGGGAGGCTTCTCCCTAATTGTTTTTGCAAGACTCCTAAAGAAATACTGAAAAGAAGTGACCACAGTATCATTCTTTTATGGACCCTCTTGTAGAAGAAAAGGCGTCAGAGTCCCTATTGAGTACAGAGTTTATTCTGGGTTTCCATGTGTCCCTCTACTGCACTGGCCTATCTTCTACCTCTAGCTTGTCTGCTTTTATCATTAAAAACTGTTCACTTTCTTAAGTTCTTGTTCGCTTTAGTCTTATGAGTTATACATTGAATCAATTTTTTGTGTTGTTTTTATTCTTCCATCTCTGTAGATTAAAATTCGCTTCATCCAGGTCACTCAACGTTTGCACAACTATTGGATACTCACTTCTAGTGTTAATGTTTCTATTTTAAAAACAAAGCTAATCTAATTAAAAGTTGATACTGTGAATCACTTTGAAAAATCAACTTTTGATGCAATGGTTTTCCCTACTGTTATTCATTTCTATCATTATTGTAACCTGTAGAGTACAGACAGTAGAGGATCAGCGTTTTTCTATTTTCTACCTGTGGTTTGCTTAGTTGCCTTTTCTTTATACATCCTAGTACCACCTCCCTAGGAATGGCACCACATACAGTATGCTGGACTCTCACACATCAGCCAATAACCAAGGAAATACTTCACAGATATTCCCCCAGACCACACTCAAGCAATTCCTTGAGGCTTCTCAGGTGCCTCTAGTTTATGTCAGATGGCAGAAACTATCCAGCAATATGTCAAACATACCTGGTACAAGAGGCCTGTTTGAGAAGTTCTTGCCCCTAATTTCTATAGGTCGCATTATCAGTATCAAACTGATTTTTAAAGAAAGTTTTAAGTTTAACGGTCTTAAGCCTATTAGAGAAGAGACACTAATATCCAAGGACATAAAGCTGAGTCTGTTGCAAATGCTGCCTCAATTCTTAACATCCTGAGATCATTCCTAGATTCATGCTTCATTCTTAGAAATGTGGCGACTCACATCAGTCATTCTGAACCACCTGAGCAAAATGGTTCAAATTGTGGTTCAGTTAGACTACTGAGCTGATACTGAGCTGAAAGCAGGCCCACTTCTGGTCTCCTGACTGTTTTCTGTTCCTATATCATATTCTGAGAACAGGTTGTAAGGATACACAGGAAAACAACATGGGAAATCTCCTCATAACCTATCTGTAAGACATCCCTAGACAGAAAACTTTGAAGGGCACTGGCCCATGCTGAGCAGTTGTGTGCAGTACACCTTGAGGGACACATCCTTTTGGGCTGTATGTCCTTCTTAGATCTGTCTACCTTTGGACTCTGCACATTAGCTCACATGTGACAATGATAATTTTTTTCACACTGCACTGGATGACCACTATCTCTGAACCCTAAGATTCCCCTGAATCTGCCTGTGATTCACCCCCTCATGCATTTCCTTTGGAGTCTCATTTGTATGAAGGTGAGAGGTCAACCCTAGTGGAAAGAGACCCTTGTAAGGGCCGGAGTGCTACACAAGGTAATCATCTCTTTGTATTAAGCACTGCACTGTTAATCTAATAACAAGCAATAACTCTGGCCCAGTGGAGTGTGAGGACTAAGTAGCATTAACATGTGAACACAAGACTCGGGGTTTATCTTACCGTGTTCTGGGTAAGTGGTCAGAACCTCTCAGAAGATGACAGGCTGAGGCTTTCTTAGAGGAACAGGGTGTTGGTTTCATGCATGAGATCAGACACACACTACCAGATGCCAGTGATGATCTGACTGCAGAGGTTGTGATGCCTAAACCTCACAAAACAATGGCAACAATGGTGCATGTATTCATACTCCTGAAACTCACTGAAACCCCCATAAGGGACAAACTTCTAATTCATCTTATGCAGCTTCTAGATGACCTGCTCAATATTCTTGTTTTTATCAGTATGGAGTCTCTCTAGACTCTTCAAAGATTTTATTCCTAACATCACTTCTAATTACCAAATCCAATCAAGGTCTGCCATAGCCAAGAAAATCACAGTCCTTTCTAATCAGAATCCTAAACTGTCAACACCAGCCTTTAGGCTGAAATATTTTGGTTTTCTGAAAAAATACAAAAACTGGTTCCTAGACTCTTTTCTCAGTAACTAGAAAATCCTAATCATCCCAACTTGATCACCCAGAATCTCTATACATGTGCTTCCCTTTCTTATGTCTAATTGCCCACTCTGGAATGAGTATGGTATCTCCCACTCCTGGGCAGTCTCAAGTAGAAAGAAGTTCACAGAGGAGAGTGCTTTCTTAAGGAAATCTTGATTTCTATTTGTTAAACACTCATGAGTTTCTGACCCTCTATTAATTTTTACAACAGCTATTATGCAAAATGTACAGCAGGGTTTTAATCTGTCTTCACACACTTCTACTTCTCACATGGAAAGAGAAAACTCCCTACTACTGATGGAGACCAGCACCTCAGAAATCTGTTCCCAGATCTGCTACTATCTCATGTGGTAAATGCTCTTACTCTGTGAGTGGAGAAGGTGCTTGGAAGATCTCTTCTATGTCAGCATAAGACAAGTGACTAATGATCTGATGATGCTACTTAATTGATTCTATTTAAAGGCACTTCTATGTTACTAATGGGCATCAGAAAATCCCTGGCTTCAGGAGCAGGATAGTGTAAAAATAAAGCTCAGGCTAGGGTGCCTCTGAGTTGAGTCATTCCTCTGAAGGTCCCTGTGTGTGTGTGTGTGTGTGTGTGTGTGTGTGTGTGTGTGTGTGTGTGTGTGTGTGTGTGTGTGTGTGTGTGCCTGTGGATAGGGTCACATGTGATGCTCACAGATAGTAGTAACTGGAACTTCCTTCCTGGAAAAGAAAGCTCCCTGTCCCCATTAGCATTAACTGTCAAACTCACATGGCCTAATGTCACCAGTTAGAAATGACTTCTCAACTGAGTCATTATCTTAATCAACTCAGTCTGCAGAATTTTCTCTGAGTAATTGTCTTAATGGATAAAGAAGATCAGAGGACAGTTTGAGTGGTCCTGGGATGTCTAAGAAAGATAGGCAAGCTTGATCCAGACAGAGACTGAGAGAGAGAGAGAGAGAGAGAGAGAGAGAGAGAGAGAGAGAGAGAGAGAGAGAGAAGATACCTCTTAGTCATTTTTATATCTTCTTTTGAGAACTCTGTTCAGATGCATGACCCATTTTAGATCTGATTTTTTTTTATTTTTCCCTGCTTCTTCCTCCCCCTCTCCCCTTCTCTCTCTTTTTAGTTTTAAGGCATGATATCTATACATAGCCTAGGCTATCTTGGAACTCATTATGTAGGACAGGCTGGTTTTAAACTCACTAAAATATACCTTTATGAGCCTTCTGAGTACTTTGATGAAAAGGTTACACCACCATGCCAGACTCAGTTTATTTTCTTGTATCTTTGATTTTTGAAACATTTTAAAAGATGTACTCTGGATTTTAATCCTCTATCAGATATATTTCTGGAAAGGTTTATTTTTTACTATTTTTACCTACTGGATGGTTTTCTTTGCTGTAGAGAAGCTTTATATTTTATTAAATTCTTATTTATAAATGATAGTGTGGTTTATTTTTAAGTGTGCTGCATATATAGAATAGAACACTATTCATTTGTACCGATGAATGAAATAATAAAATTTTCTGTTGAGTAGAAGTTAAAAATGTACTGATTGAGGCAATGATGACCAAAAAAGAAAAATGCCACATTTTTTTTTAGTTTTTAGCTCTGAATCATGAGTATATACAAGCTGGCAGAGTCAGAATAAGCAGCAAAGTTGAAGAAGATCATGGGATTATAAGAAGCAGGGCACAGGTACTATGAAAGGGTAAATGGAAAAAAAACCCCAGAAAGGTCTTATATTGAAAAAGAGAATGATTACAATAAAAAGGTAGAAGGAATAAGAAAGGACAAAAACATCAAAGAGTTAAGAAATATAAAGAGAGGTTTATCACTTTGTTTTGTATAAAATTATTATATATATTCTTTAATATATAGGTTCTACTATTGGAATGACAATGTTCCCTCCCTCAAAGGTGCATCAGCTAATAACAAATAATACTTGAATAAGAAACCATTAAAATTGTTGGACATGGAAAACCACTCTCTCTAATCTCTTCCCTAGATACAGGCCAGTAGGCAAAACCCCTGCAGGCCAAAATTCCTCAGTAAAATGTAGTTTGTTGAATATTCCCATCTATAAATCTTGCTCCAAACCCCAACCCATGCCAATACCCTCCAACACCAATGTCTAGTTGAGAAACACAGATCCTCAGCACTGATTTAACCAAGAGCATCAAATAACTTAGGCAACTCTAACCAAAGAAGACCTGTTTGACAAATCTTTAAGTCATTAAAGAAAGATATTGAAGAAGATAATAGAAAGTGGAAAGATGTCTCGTGTTTTTGAATATGTAAGATAACATAGTAAAAATGACAATGTTACAGAGCAATATTCAATGCAATCACCATCAAAATTCCAACACATTTTTTCACAGACCCTGAAGTCTCCTCTTAAAGACTGGATCTTACAATACTTGTAGGTTCTATGCAAGCTTCCAACAGAGAAAAATAATCTAGTTTATGACCACATGGCAAGAGATCCCTAAATGTGCAGGAGTGGCATATATATCTTGGAGATAATCACAACTGTCTAATTAGACTTAAGGCCTCCTTGATAGGAGGGAAATCATACCTGGTATGGTAGGCCTACAAAATTGTATATTAATAGTGAACTTACAGATTTTAGAGAAGAACCTATTGTGGCCACATTCTTAAACCAGTATAACATTTTTAAGGCTCATTACAAATACATATCCTTTTATTCACATATAAGTGTAGCTTTCATTGTTATCAAAGAACCATTTATTTACATAAAGACCACTAAAAAATCCAAAACTTGTCCAAATGCAAAGAAAAAGTTAACACCATGGGATGTCCAGCCCCAGTTGATCTATGACATAATTCTTGTTTGTTAGTTTTTCTGTTGAAGCTTAGTGAGCATCTTGGAAGAGGAGGTGGAAAGATCATAAGAGTCAGAGAACAAGAACACTTATTGTGAGATTGTGTCTTCTATTTATGAGAGGAAAACTGCATCCAAAACCACATGGACACATAGAGACCTGAACAATGACAACACCATTGCCACACCAATATGGATGGAGAAACCTCCCAGAGATCCACCACTAAATGAAGAGCTATATGCAATTAATTAGTTGTGAGAGAGAGTATAGTTGGAATTTTCTTTGGGTTGCCAACCAGCTCCCAAATAAAGACATGGAGACTTATTGTTAATTGCGAATGTTTGACCTTAGCTTAGACTTGTCTCACTAGCTCTTATAGCTTAATTTATGTTTCTACTCATCTACATTTTGTCTTGAGACTTTTTATCTTTCATTCTCTATGTCTTACTTTCTTGCTTTCTCCATGTCTATATGTCTGGCCCATGATGCCCCCTGGCATTTCTATTCCATTCTTTCTGGAGCCTGCCTAGAAGCCCCACCTATATCTCCTCTCTTGCTATTGGCTATCCAGCTTTGTATTAGACCAATCAGATACCTTAAGTAGGCAAGATATAACAGCAATATATCTCTACATGTTAAACAAATGCAAAGCATCTCAAGATAGTTTTACAATGCAACACATTTTACATAAAAAATATTTTGCAACAAGAGACAGAATCAGTTTTCTCTAGGTATGAACCCCTGATAGATTATCCAAACCCAAGTGGATAATCCATGAACACATATACACAGAGGCAACACTAAGTGGACTCAGAAGACTGTAGTCACATATTTGCTGATTTATACATAAGTATATATGTAATAATAATTAAAGAGTAAGTCATAGAATTGAGAGGTAGGGGAAGGCATGTGAGAACATAGAGTGGGAGATGTGAAAATGATGTAAATACAGTATGTATGTAGAAAAAATTGAAACATAATTCTGAATGCTTTAAAAATAGTGAAATAAAGAAAGAACTATAAAGAATGAGGGAATGAAAAATACTCTGAGAATGATCATGGAGGGAGGCAGAGGAGCCTCTTCTAAGTAAGAGCATTCTCAATTTCTGGGCTATATCATTGAGCAGTTTTCTCCTGGCTCCCACCACAGAGAAGACATCTGATTTTTGTAACCTTATAGGAGCTGCATAAAGTTGTACACCAAACCTTTAGGCTAGTGTAGTGTTTCAAAGAGCATGGGAGAGCCAGGTTTTATAAACTGAGAGTAGTCAAGTTACAGCACAGATGGTTCCTACATTAGGTTCTTAGAGTGAATACAGGAGATATGGTCTGACTAAGGCTGTGGGAATCTGGCCAAATGGTTCAGACCTATATCCTAAGGCAAAAAGACCATGCTTTAATAGTGATAGGATGATGGAAATTCAGAGAATGGCTGGAATGTAAGAGCTTGGGAAGAGACTTGGTGTTTGTTCCTGCGGAGCACAGGGAGAGAACAGAGAAGGAAATGGTTCAGCAGTAGGAATCTTTGGAAGAACAAGTTGTGGTAAGGAACATGACAACCATATTGTACCCTACTCAAAATTAATCACCTTTATTCTTTATATTCTGAAGACTGATTTTCCACACTATGACAGGGTAATTCCATAAATGGAAACCAGACCAGCATAGGCAACAGAGATGGTACAATGTGTTTGGGCTTGCCAAGGCTGCAGCCAAGGCTGACATACTAAGTCAATTTCCTGATTCTAGATGATGGAAGGAGAGAAAAAACTCCCCGATGTTCTTTAAATCTCTATATCCCACTCACTAATGTATACATGAGTAAACACACACACACACACACACACACACACACACACACATTCCCTCTCTGTTTCATACATACATGCATAACTGTGTAAATATGTAAACGTAAAAAATCAAACAGTGGTTATTAGTATATTTTGTTAACTACCAACAAGAGACTCCATCTGGAGGCAGCGTACTTGTACATTTATCAATTCATCCATTTACTCACTCATTCAGTCACTCATTCTTTCATCCACATATGTCTGAGCCTTTCCAAACACTGCATCTTCCCACAAGAGCAGCCACATTTCTGTCCTTCTGAAGCACTAGCTGCAATGAGCTGGCAGGTATGACAGGTATACAGGCATCTAGAAGGTAAATTCACAAGTTGACTGGAATTAGAAAGGCAATAGAAATAAAGAACGAAAGAGGAAGGTTGGGGGAAATGGTTCAGTGATTAAGATCGCTTGCTTCTCTCCCAGAGGATCTGAGCTAATTTCCCACCACCCATCTTAGGAGCCTTCAGAGCCTCACCTATCTTCAGCTCTATGGGATTTCACACAGTCTTCTGTCTTCAGAGTGCTCCTGTACACACATTCACATGGAAGCATATGGAAACATAAAAACAAAATAAAATAAGAAAGAGATGACCTAGGGACTCTAAGGGAAGCCTTTAAAGAAAGCATCCCCTAGGCCCCCTTATACTTGGAGTGTGAGCAAAGATCTGAAGGTAGAAGAGGTGATCCATTTAGAAACCTGAAAAAAGAGTTCAATACAGGGTCAAAAACATGTTCAGGAGCAAGGATTGAAAGAAGACCATATCACATAGCATCTGTTCACCAATTTTTATAAATAAACCCAGACACCCACACATGGAGATAGAGAGGTGAATACAATTGCTTAGAACACAGGTCTCAGCATACTGCCAAATACAAAGGTCACAATATGCCCCTTTCTTTCTTCTAATTTTACTTTTAATTTATTTTAAATGAATTCTTAAGGGTTTGTTGATGTATATAGGCATTTGCCTGCATGTGTTCTTTGCATTTCCTGCTTGCAGCACCTATAGACTCCAGAGTAGTGCGCAGATTCCCTAGAATTGGAGTTACAGGCAGTGGTGAGAAGACCTGTGGGTGCTGAGAAATTAAAGCAGCACCCTCTGAGAGAGCAGACAGTGCTCTTAATCCATAAACCATTTCTCCAGATTCTAGCTTTACTTTCAATGGTGCCCTCCCCATACTGCTCAACTCACTACTTTTTATGTAAAAGCAAAGAGCCTTTATTTAAGCTTAAGCTTGGTTTCTCTGTCTGTGCAACACAGCGGTTAGAGCAGAGTGTCAAGCCTGGGCAGGGTTGGGTTTTTTTTTTTTAATCATAGTAGAGATTGGGGTGAAGAGATTTCAGGGTTCAGGACCCTGATTGGCTGATGTTTGTCTAGGATATCTTAGGGAGATCAAGGGGAATAGGCATGTGCTGGGCTCTAGGACTATCTCTGAATTGGAATGTTTACAATATCACATATTTATTCTCAGGTGCTGGCCCTTTCCTGGGTGGTGTGTGTTTTGGGCTTTTGCTGGATCAGGTGCTACCAGAAGACACTCTCGGGCCTGCTGTCTGACTGGTTTTTATTTAGACTGTCATGGCAGCTGTAGAGCCAAGCTCTTCTGGGCCTCACATTTCTGTGTGGTCAAGCTGTTCTGGGCCCACAAAGATAAAGGTAGCTCTTTGGTGTTTACTATATAGAGTGTCTGCCAGAAATGCTTGGTACTCAGTTGTGACCCCGACGAGAGATGAGAGGATCTGAACATTTTACTAATTTAATACAAAGAACAAAATAACATTCACCGAGAAAAAAACTAGTTCTATTTTCCTGATGATCGACTTAGCAGTCTTCCTTCTTGTTTGAGAGAAGAGCTCACTCACTCTGCAGATTCTTCAGCGCTGAAATTACAGACATTCGTCACAGCTTCCTGCTTAAGAATTTTTTTTTGAGTTTGTTACACTCATGATCTTTGGTTTCTCTTTTTGATGTTTGTGCTTTGGGTGGGGTGAGGGGTGTGGGTTTTTTTGCTTGTTTTCAGGGTCTTCCATATAGCCCTGGTTGGCCTGGAGCTTACATAGAGACCATGCTGTTCATCACTAGCTCACAGAGGTCTGTGTACCACTACCCCCCCCCAAGTAACTGAGTTTGTGAGTGTGTATTTTTTCCTTGAGACAATCTCCTATGGTCAGTAGCCAAGGCTTGCCATGGATTCCCTATGTATCTGAGAATAACCTTGAATTCTGGCTTTTCTGTGTCCCCCAAATGTTGAGATTGCAAGTATGCACTGCTACAGCTGGCGCCACATTTTTAGAAACACCCAAGAACTTACAGGATGAGCCCAGTTAGGACTCCAAGCAACAGTGGAGAGGGGGCCTAAACCGACCTTTCCCTATTATCATATGAATGAACACCCTAATTGCCATTATAGAACCTTCATCCAGCAGCTGATAGAGGCAATGTGGAGATCCATAGCTAAACACTGGGCTGAGCTACTGATTCGGCTGAAGAGGGAGGGGAGGTTATGTGAGTATAGGGATCTAGATCATGATGGGGAGACTCATGGAGTAGGCAGTCCTATGCTGTTGGTAGATCATAGTCTCTGAAATAACAGCTGACAAAACTTCATGGAATAGATCTGGACCTTCTGAATGTGGAGGACAGTTGAAAAGTGTGGAGTCTTTTGCCATGGGACCAGAGTCTACCCCTGGTCCACAAATGGCTCCTAAAAACCCATACCTAGTGGGAAAACACTTTACTCAGACTTGATATTGGGTGAGGGACTAGGTCCTACCTCAGCTGGATATTCCAGACCAAAATGACTCAAGTTTGGGTTTTTTGCCTTCTCTGGGGAGTGAACGTGGTCGGGGGAGAGGCTGAGGTAGGACTGGGAGAACGGGTGGGAGAGGAAGCAATAGGGGGTATGGGAAAAAATTAAAAACAAAATAAAACATGACATGATATTTTTACAAGCATACATTAATCATGCATCATATGCTAGGTTCAGAAGAAACCCAAGACAAATTCTAACTAAGGTGCCCATTAACATATCAAGTCAGATGCATCAGGGCATCAGGCTCTCCCAGCATCCCAAGCACCTGGTACAGAGTCCTGTCTCTTTCTAGCATGTCTCACCCTACCATCTCCCCTAAATCTGAGTTCCTGAGATTCTTCATTTCCTATAAAATCAAGCCATCCAGCCATGAAGGTTCTATCCTTGATTCTCAATCTCTCTCTCTCTCTCTCTCTCTCTCTCTCTCTCTCTCTCTCTCTCTCTCCCCATCTCTCTCTCCTCTCATGACTCAACTCACTATTGAATCATCATTACACAGTGCAAAGGAGAGGTTCTACTTGTTCTTAATGTGCCAGAGACTGTTTAAGATTTTTAGTGATACAAAGGACTAACTGTGGTTGACAGGCACGAACACTTGCCTTTTATAATAGCCAGTAATCAAAGTATGTTGGAACCTGCACACAGTGGCAGAGAGACCAGGTGCACCAACGGATCTCCAGTGTTCAGGAATATCATCCAGATTGACACAGGATCCTGGTGAAAACTGAAAAAAAAACAACAAACGAACGAACATGTGTTTCACCCCATCTGTGGGTGTTCATTAAAATCCCTGGTTCTTTTTGACATTTAGGTGATAAGAGGTGTTTCTACTTTGTGCAAAGAAGACAATCATGTCTGAATTTTCCTGACTCCTATCAGTATTTTGTGCTCATATTTGGTTTGAGCATTTAGTGCAGGACGCAGCCAGTCTAGAAACAAAATGCAATATTAGAATGTTTCATTTGAATTCACCCTGTTAAGAGGAGGATGTATGGCAAGCTAACTCAGCAAAGAATCAGAAGAAGAGAATATTGTGTGGCCCTTACTATAAATATAGCTCTAAGAGAGTCCTCTAGAACTGGATCAGATTTTTGGCTGAGGGAAATACATAATCATATTAGAGGGGGGAACCACCAGGAAGACATGTCTCCAGATGATTGGCCCAGACTTCTGAATCCAGGTAACCAACCTAGGGGAGTGTGTAAAGGGTTGGAATGTGAATGGTTAGGTCTAAAAGACAAAAATGGTTTGTCAGCTCTCTAACTCTTGTAGCTCATGGAAGCAGCCAGTGCACTGCCATGAGAGGCACAGTTAGACTAGGTCACTTGGACATGTATTCATGAGTCTCAGCATGGAAACTACAGCTGCACATGTGTCTATGTTATTAGTTCCTGTGGGTGTATGTGACTTCCCAGCAATGTCAGGGTCTCCAAGGTGAGAAACAGAGCGTTTGAGTTTCCCTGACACCTCAGTGTCCTCAGAGATTACTGTAGGCGGAGTTTATCCACAAGGACACCAATACCAGATAGATATTTATTAGAATATAAACCAACACTCACGGTACAGGCAACAGATTACCGTAGCACCTGAACAGGGACCGAAGTCTGCAGACGGACGGACGATGGGATCCTTCCTCCAGCAGCCAGGAACCAGGAAGAGAGCCTCTCAGCGTCCCGGCAGCCCCTTATCAATCGGGTTGGCCACACCCCCTCCAGGAGCCCAGGAGCCTGGATAAGCTTCCCTGGACCCCACCAGCTGACACCCGAATCCCACAACAGATTACATCTAGAGATAGCTCTTCTTCAGGCAAATAGTAACAGAAACTATTGATCTCGACAACCATCCTGTTCTAGTGTGAAGCCCCTGTTTATATTTAACATTTCATTATAGACATTGCAACATTTATTAGCCATGGGATCTATATATGGGAAAGTATGATACAGAAAAAAACTCCTGCCTCTGAAGAAATTCTCCTAATTTCTGGTACTCCTCAGCCCACCTACCAGACAGGAAACCATGTGTTTTCTGTTGTGCCATTGTTTCACCTGCTGGTACATAAAGGACATAGTTTTGCTTTTCCAGTAGATCCTGGATCTAACACGGGGTTCTTTCTCTGTGCTCAGGCTGGTAGAACAAGCTATTTGTCTCCAGTCACATATCCAGTGTCTCCATCCTGGAGGCCTTCTAAGGTGTCTGTACATAAAGAGGAGATGTTTTTCAAAGATTTTTATCTCTGTCATCAGCAGCTTGAGGGGATATCTGCTCCAGGAAATAAAAATAAATGGACACTTAGATTTGACTGTAAAACTGCCTCTGGACAATTCCTGCAGAACTCCAGGACTCCTTCAAGGCCACGTTTTAGACAGGAAATCATGTGTTTCCTGGTGTGCGACTGTCACTCTTCCTGGAAGGTAAAGGAAAGATTCCTGCCTTGTCCCTTGTAAAATATTCTGTATCTAACACATGACTCTCTCTTCTCAAAATGCCAATGATTTCAAACGACTTTAGTATTTGTCAGTCCTCATGCTTCCTAGAGCTCCTTAGAGAAGCAATCCTTTTAGCAGTTAGTCATTGATTCTGAGTGTTGGCAACAATGGCCTCATGTGAAGAATGCATACCAAATCTCTAAACCAGATCTGCCAAGCACCCCCGGCCCCACCGGCTGCAGTTCCTACGTTATCTTCCTCTCCACCTTCTATCAGACGTACCTGCTGCTGAAAAATTCACTAAAGTGCATTGTAGAGACGGCTCAGTGGTTAAGAGTGCAGATGCTTTAGCATAGGTTGCGAATTCGGTTTCTAGCACACACACAGAAGCTAAAAAGCATGTGTAACTCCATTTGCAATAGATTGGATGCACCTAACTTCCATGGGCACCAAGAATACTTGTGGTGCACAGACGTACGTACATCTAGCTACACAAAAAAATTAGAGAAAAAATAGCCAGCTGTGTATAAGGAAATATGTACACATAGTTCTTAACTGTGTGAGAAAGGGTGTTGTAGGCCACTGACAAAATAGTGGTTCTATTTGTGGCTTGCCTATACTTCTTATCCTTCCCTCTCCTAGATAATTTTAATGACTCATTCTTTGAGACTCACATTTGCTTTTTGGAGACCTGTGCCTCATGTTGGTCCCCACCAAGTACCTAGATAGATTGGTTCATGTTATGGTTCAGTCTGACTGAGCTGAATCCCAGTGCTCCTAATCTCAAGTTTGATATTTCTGTGTACATAAGTTCTGAAGACAGAGGTAGGTGCTTTTCAGGGAAGCTCAATGTGATGTCTTATTACATCCATTTATAAGACAGCCTTGAACACCAAATCCTTGGAGAGCACTGGCCCATGCTGCACAGTGGAAGTCATTGCAGCTGAAGGTTAACAGTATTCTGTAGTGCCAGGAAGGCAGTGAGGCACTGAAGACCAGGAGAGAAAGTGAAACTCTGTCTCCACTTCTTTCAAAGTCTGTATCATTCAGCTCTGCAGCTCAAACACGATAAAGATTGTTACTGCCACACATCAGAGGAGACTCAACATCTCTGAGCACTCAAGTCCTGCTTATGAGTCCTCTTCTCACTGGCCATTGTAAAAGTTGGAGGTTTCATAAGGAGCCATCTTTTTTCTGCTGTCGGCACAGCACTGCTACTCAAGGCCATCATCACAAGGACAAATCCAACTGCATAGGGAACTATTAAAATGTAAACCTGATATTTGGTACACAAACTGCCTATGGTGGGCAAATGGTTAGAGCCTCTCACCAATGGGGTGTATGAGTTCATGGCTCTATCATCCTGAGTGAGGTAACACAGGTCTAAAAAGATGTGCTCACTCATAAGTCGATTTTAGACAAAAAGCAAAGAATATCCAAGGTGCAAACCACAACCCCTGAACAGCTTGGGATCAGAAGGAACTTAAGAGAGACATAAAGGGGTCCCCCTGGGAAGAGAAAGTAGAGAATATCTCCTGAGTAAACTGGATTGGAACCAAGAAGAGGTGGGAACAAATCATGAGAGGAGATAGTTGAGTGAGAGGAGCAACAGAGAGGGAGAAAAAAGGAGATGGATATCTTGATAGAGGGAGCCACTGTGGGGTTGGAAAGAAGATAGGTGCTAGAAAAACTTCCAAGAACCCACAGATGTCACTGGCTAGGTCTCCAGCCAATAGGGGAGAGGCTGCCTAAACAGGACTTCCCCTATCATCAAATGAATGGCTACCTTAAGTGTCATTATAGAACCTTCATTCAGCAATCAATAGAGGCATTAGCAGAGATCCATAGCTAAGCACCAGGTTGAGCTCTCTGTCCAGCTGAAGAGAGACAGAGGACAGTGTATATGACCAAAGGGATTGGAACCATGAGAACCACAGAGATGGCTGGCTGGAGCTATTGGGAGCTCACTGAATCAGAAACAGCCACTTCAGGGAAAGGAACTAAACCCTCCAAAGTTACTATTGAATGGCATGGGCAGTATGTGGAGCTTCTTGGAGTAGGATCAGACTATGTTCCTGTGCATGAAGCTGGCATCTTGGAGCCCATTTCCTACAGAGGAATACCTAATTCAGTCCTAACATTGGGATGAGAAAATTGGACCTACCTTATATGACTGAACTGACCTACCTTGGGACTCTGCCCTCCTTGGGGAATGGTTAGGGGGATAGAGTTGGGGGAGGCAGATGGAGGACTGGGAGGGACTGGGAAGGGAGGGCTAGCAGGGGTATACATGGGGAAAAACCTTTTTAAATAAAAATAAATAAGAAAGTCTCACTTCAAGCAGAATACCTCTTGCCGATGAGTTCATATTGGAGTCACCTAGCAATGCCCTTGTGGAATTTTTAAAGCCATCATAATATTGAATCCCTTCCTTAGAAATGCCCATGATATGATTTCAGACTCAATGTCATGATAGGAATGCAGGAAAAAGAATTTATGTTTGTAACATGGCAAAAACATCACCACAGTTTTTGTAAGCCTTGACCTGGGATAGACTCAGAAGAATACTATACCAAGTTAGCTGAGTAGGACTCTCGACAGAGTTCAGAAAGGCTCAGCTGCTTTCTTCTGAATACTCTGCTGACCTGGAATCATAGTAGCAAGTTTAATTAACATCAGGAGGTCCCAGTACATAGGAACCAGAATGTGGCATCTCACGAACTCCAGTCATCTAGAACATGCCCTGTAATCATGTAATTTTAAAGAACTCTGTTTATAAAAAAACACTTTCACTTCTGGGACCAGTACCTGACACAGACCACGTCCGTTCTAAAATAGCTCATGTTTGAGCATAAGCAGGTCTTGTCAGACCGGCAAAGTTTGAATTGCGAACACTGAGGCCTTACAGAATCACAATGAAAAGACCAAAGAGATACGTTTTTATAGCGATCTGCAAAGCTGGCTACAGATGGAGCAGAGTCAGATGAAGATGGTAGACATGCTAAGGCAGGAGAAAACAAACTTCTGGAGGATTGGGTCCTGGTTGAGAATCATTTGGTGGACTTGAAAGTGCTGTATTAGGACCAAGAAGAGACCAGAAGCCTCCAGACCAGCAACGGCAGCACCATATCCTTTCTTGAGTTGAGTGATAAAGCTTCCACTAGTGACGGACATGTGGCGCTGAAGTTAATGGTCTACAGAGACCAAATCAGTCCTTCACTAGTCATCTTAAGTATTGCTTTTATCCATCAGGAAATGGACTACAGATTGTCCTGTTTCATAGCCTTGATGAAAATGAACTATTCTGAGAATAGATTTTTAAGGGAATTCCAAAATACACTTTTATTTGTTTGAATAGTAGATACTCCACATGTTCTCTTTTGGTCTTCAATAGGCAAACAGACACATGTTGGCTGACAAAAAGAAAATCATATACTGGTCAATAAAACATAAGATCAACCTCGGCAAGAGCATAACCTACAAAGCCCCAAATTGCCATGGCTACACCTGTTTTGAGAAGGAATTACAATTGACGGCTGCCTGTCAAATTTTGTTTCCAAAGCCACTGGGTGTAGGATAAGTGCCACTAAATCTGTGTGAAAAAAAAATTCTGCTTATTATAAATTTTTTGTTTGATTTGTGAATTTATGTTTCTTTGTATTGAGGCTTTGGTTTTCTATGTTTTGTTATTTTTAATAATTTCTTTTGTTTTCTTTGATTTGATATTTTGCTAACACTATCTATATTCTGTATATACTGAGTGCCCTGTTTAAGCCCCCATTGAGTCAAATGACTACATTATTATAAATAAACATGCAATTTTCAACTCTTCAAAAAATTAAGTTTCTTATTTTTCAAACTGAAAACATGGAACACCTCAATATTCATGGAAAAATAACCACATTGTTGATGATACTGATAATACTTTTGATTGGATAGGTCCATTTGTGACATTAGAGAGTTAGTAACTGAATTTAAACCACATTCAAAAGTTATAGAAAATCTATCAATCACTTTTTGGTTAAACAAACAAAAATAGGCCATTTTTCTGGGTGTAGTAATCTATACTTATAATCTCAGCACTTAAAAGTGTGAGGCAGGAGACTCACTGGGAGTTCAGTGCTCTGATGGTTAATAATGGAGATCTCAGCCAGTATCTTGTCTTATTCAATTTTGTGTTACACAGAAGAAAGAATAACACCATTATTCTTTGTATTAAAAAAACCACGACTCTCGCTTTATGTAACGTCACAATGGATGACTTTAGATTTTATGAGTAAAAAAGCTAGAAGCTACTTAATGCTGACAGAAATGCCATAACCAGCCTGAATACTAGCTGAGAGTTAATTTGATTTCTTTATGACTGTAACTACTTGAACACATTGAGAAGAGCATCTCCTTTTAGTACCTCTTAGGCTCATGAACCAAAGCACCCACAAAGATACCTATGTTGGACATGGCATCCTTTGCTATCTCCATGAAAGCAAGTCTGGGCTGAGGGTCCTTCCTGCTTGGAGTAGAACCAAATTACCTCCAGCTATGGAATAATAGAGAACATTTTGGACTCAGTCTTAGTGAACATATGAAAGCACTGTTAAGTATTTTAATGTGTGTGATGATGGTGATATAAGGCCCAGGCCTTGTGTATGGTAGTCAAGCATCCTCCCACTAAGCTATACCCTAATATGTGATTGGAATTTACTTAATTTTGTTTGTAAAACATTTAAGAGAAATATTATGACCTTCTATAGATCAAGGACTTCCTATTCCCTCTGATATCAGAAGTGACTTTATTATGTTTTTACCATATAACCCTGAGGCCCATCAATAACGCTTTAGACTCTTATTTCTATCTAAAAACAGATTACTGCCTCTTCTGCCATGATGTTTCCACCTATCTATATAGTCCTGATCAGTGTATCAATGGGAACCTCCAGGATCCTTTTTTTAAATTCTCCTGATTATCACAATTAATAGTAACCACATACCTACCTCCTCCATAATTCTACCCCTGTCCTCAATATGGCCACAGATGAGGAAACTATATTCTTTGCTGAGTGGATCTACATCAAACTTTGAGGCTTTTATTTTTTTTTTTAGAAAGACAAGGAAGCTGATTTCTAAACTGTATAAATCTAATCAAATCCCAGCTTTTCCCTAATTCTCCAGGTCTGGCTCTGAGTCATCTTCTTTTTGATTTCTTAGGTCTGGCCTGTGATGTGTAGAAATCCAAATATTCCAGGAAGTGAGTTGGTCATCTCAGGAGGAGGTAGAAACCTTGAGGTCAAATAGATTTCTTACTGTGACTAAGCCATTTTGTTCTATTCTTTTCCTTTTATGATATTCATGACTTAGAAAGAAGATCCGGGGGTTTGAAACATGCTCATAGTCAGATAACCCAAATAATGGGTGAAAACATATGATGCATTGGAAGCAAAAAGCAACTCAGAGCTTTGCTACCAGGTCTGCTCCTGTCTCACATGAAGACTGACTCACCTCTGGTGACACTGTATTTGGAAGAAGAAATGAAGGTACTTGTAAGATCTGTCCTCAATCAGAATAGAACATGCTACTAATTTCACTATGTTTTCTGGGGTGAAAAATGTCACTGACCGAAGTATCAAGGGTCCCTTGGCTGTGGATTAGGGAAGTAGAAAAGTGAATTTTACAATAGGCTGCCTTTGAGCTGAGTTCTGACTTTGAAGGTCAAGCTGTGTAAGGCTGTGGCCGTGAGCACATATGATGTTCAACAACAGAAATGATAGATGACATACCCTTGGAGAATAGGGAGTGTCCTTTCCTAGCTAGCATGTACTGTAGAACTGATGCATCCTGAAGTTACAAATGCAGGACTAAAAGCGACTCAGCTGAGTCAGTGTCTTTTCCAGTTCACCCTGCAGAAATATGTTAAATGCAGAGAGACCAGTAGCAGCAAGTAACCCTGAAAGCAGTTTTCTTCAGTTCCTGCCTTCAGGTTTTGACCTTGAGTATCTACCTTAACTTCCCTAAATGATAGATTTGACCTGAGTCAGGTCTTAAACTCTTTGCTTTTGGTCAGGGAATTTATCACAACAGTAGAAATAAAGTTAGAACAACCAGCTTTCTGGGGAAAATATAAAGCATATTCTTTTGTATCCCACATGCCTTTCTATATTTAAATGCAAATTCCACAACACCCTATGAGAAAAGTGATCCAAAGAGGTAGACACAAAAGTTAGATCCACCAAGTGGCCTCCATGAAAGTATGTTCTTCCTTCAATATCAAAAAAAAGTCCCTGGATCTCATTTGAAATTTTGAAAGTACATGGCTCTGTCTATGGATGCCCATACCCTAGAAGTATTTCATTTCTGCCTATGTACTAGGAGTTCCAGGAAAATCCCTTAATTTTCCATAACTGGATAAAAGATGGAGGTCTGGAGAGCCACAGTGAACAACATAATTGTCCCTACAGTGCATCTGTGTCCAGGCATCAGATCATCTCACAGCATTTAAGACTGGTTGCCTTTCCCACTGTAGCTTCAGACAAGTGCTGCAGGCCTCCTAAGGTTCTCCAAGGTGTGACATTCCGATACATAATTAACATTCAGGAAATTATTTTTATGAGATGCAGACTTAACTTGTGGCTAGGTTTTTATCCCGATATGTTGTGCAAATGTCTTTCTATATGATGTGAATAAAGGAATGTTTTTGGCCATGGTAGACACCATAGAAATAGGCAGGTGAGTCATAGCACAGGTAGGAGAAGGAGGGTGGGCTCAGACAGAGAAATCAATCCAGCCACCCAAGGAAGAGGCATGTAAAGAAACACAGGTCATGTGGCAGGACAGATTAATGGAAATGAGTTGAATTAAGATAAAATAGCTAGCTAGCAATATGCCTAAGCCATAGGCCAAAAAAGATGTAATTAATATAAGAGTCTGAATCATTTTGGGGGGAAAAGTGACTGTAGGCTGCTCCAGACTATGGGGCTAGTCAGGCCAGAAACCTCACTGTTACATCCATTCCAGAAGTCCCAGGGTTGCTCCCATAAGAATCTCTAGCCTAGTGGCTAATTCTTGTGACTCTGAGCATGCTGCTCTGCCAGGAGACCCGGTGTAATTCTTATGTCATATCATTTACCATGGGGAAAAGACAGACTTCCCAGAGTGTAATCACCCAGGCATCAGTCAGGCATTTCAGAGGAATCATGGAGGATGTTGGTAGATGTCAGGCACAGATTAACTAAAGCATGAAGCAAAGTGGGAGTTGTTACTCAAGATTCCCCACCTGATGATGAAACCCAGAGTCCTCTCAGTCTCCTTACCCAAGACACACAGGTGACCTCCTCCCACACACGCAGAGTATAAAACTCCTGAAACAATTGCTCCTTGTCCTCGACCCTAACTGGCGAAATCAGTGGCGACGGTCGAGTTTCCTTTCACAGGCATCAGTAAGCAGATAGTCATGGAGGTCTCTGTTGCATCCCTGCTGGAAGTAAAACCTGCTTTTCCAGAGCACGTATAGATAACTAAACACTTAGATGGGTTCTGTGTCAAGAGAACATAGAAAGGGCTAGACAGGGGTCCTCTCTCTTTGGTGCTTACAGACCAACAAGGTCAAGGATACAACGGATGTCATCCCTAAAGCATTGTTCTGTTAGGGCATGAGAAAAATCATCAGATGTATTGCTCACTGCACAGTCTCAAGGAGTGAGACATAAAGAGAGCAAAGGGGGGAAAGATAAAGGATGGAAGAGAGATAGAAATGAACTGCTGCCACACAAGGACAACATCCACAACCCATGTGACTCTAGGAGGGGCTCCTACCTGGAAGATAGATAAAAAGGGAGAATGAACAGAAGATCTGTCAACAAGACAGCAGAGTGTGAGAACAGTGCTTGAGCTGAAGCTCTTCCCCACAGAGGTAGCCCGGAGCAGGTGGCAGGGGCCGTAATGGATTGTGCCGCACTTCCATTCATTGGCTGCTCCTCCTGGCAGAGTCTCCTGTTCACAGGTAAGGATGCCACTCTCTGACTATGTGGTAAGAGGGGCAGCTCAAAGCCTTGCTAGAGTTTCCTAAGGAAGACAAGATCTTGAGGAGAGATTCGGTGTTTATTTTCAGTTTGAGAGGAGAGGACACAGGGATAGGTACTCACCAGCAGAAAGGGCTTAGTTATATGAGATGATCAAATGAAGAAAAAAATCTATTGTTCTCTGCTCTCAGTTACTCACATTAATAATTTTATCCTAGGGACTGATGTTCCCAACCAGAAGAGGGTGAATATTAAATTAAAATTTAAACTAGAGAGAGCCATTGAATTGACTTAATGGTGATAGTACTGGCTTCCAAGACTAAGACATTATTTGAATTCCCAACACCTGTATGATATCTTACCTCTGTATATACTCTGTCCACAGACTCACCCATATGCAGATACACATGCATGTGTGCACATACATTCACCCCTTAGCATATACAAATTAAGAAAAATATAACTTATATTAAATGTATCATTTGCATCAGGTTTGAGAATTTGTAAATACATTCCCCTGCATAACAAGATCCTAGGATATGCATTTACCCATTTATCCAAAAGTATCTAAGCATTGGGCCCTCCAAACGTACCAAGGTCATCTTGGTTCTTCTAAAGCCCTGGTCTAATGAGATGAAAGACAGACTTGCAAGAATGTGTAACAGGAAGAGTCCATAGGTGAATATTTCTGTCCCAGCATCCATTTCCCAAGTAAATGACATGGAGACTTATTATTCATTATGGAAGCTTGACTAATACCTTAGAATTTCTTCTACCTAACTCTCATAACTTCAATTACTTATTTCTATTAGTTTACTTTCTTTCTCAGGGCAGAAACTCTATTCGGTCCATGTTGCATCTCTGATGTGTCTGCCTCTGGCTAGCAATTCTCCACACCTCTGCCCTTTTCTTTCCAGTGTCCTCTATGACTCCCCAAGTTCTTCCTAGCCATTAGTTTTTCAGCTTCTTATTAAACAAATCTAAATGACAAATTTTCACAGTGTAAAATATATTACTCAACATTTCTTGCTTTTTTCTAAATTAAAAAGGAAAGGTTTCTTAACTCTAACATAATAAAACTATGAGCGATAAAAACAATTATCAGTTAAGATTATATTTACAATGTCATGTCTACTTGTATTTGATATATTTAGAGTTAATACTTTATTATTTATTTTAACATGATAAGTACAAAGCTCTGTGTCTAATTTACCTTCTGTCATAACTAAGGAAAACTATAACTATGACAATCTAGTCTTTAACTCCATCAAAGACTGATCCCAGAAGGCTGTAATATTACCTTAGCAAGCAGGAAATGCAGTGCAAGCAACTTCCAAAACTAAAATAAATGACAGTGTCAGGTGGCCAACTGGAGAGTCATCCAAGTTTTCTCTGCAATGTTGGTACATCTATCTTGGACCCATAGGCATAGGGTATCTGATAAACTTTTCTGTGAAGCAGAAATTTTTGAGGACTGTCCTACCCTCCTGTTAACCATTAAAATATACAGCAGATGGCAATTAATCATTCAGGTGTTGACCCACCAGAAAAATAACTCCCTGATGGAGGAATCAAGTTCAATCAAAGCTTATGAGGCCATGGACTCTGAACACTGTTCCTTTTGTCTGTAATTTTTCTCATGTGTCGCTAATTTTTTTCTAAAACAGCTATGGGTATTTTATCCACTGCTTCTTTGTTTATCTCATGAAAATATTCCATCTACTAGATACACATATAGCTATGAGTGGCCAGGAAGATGATTTCTGCTTAATTCATATAATTTTGCTAATAGAAATAAAACAGACATAGGAAGATAGTATTCTCAGTCACAAATATAGCTAATTTTACACTTTACAGCAAATTCAAAACAGACTACCTGTTCCTAAAAATAAATTATGAAAGGACAAGTTCCCAAGGGTTTATTGCTGAATCAAAGTCAGACATGAAGCAACTTTGGTAGAAATAACCTCCTGTATCAATTGACTTTTGGCATATACTTCCAAAATCAGTTTATGATACAAGGCTCAGAGCTCAACCAACTCACTGTTTACTACTTAGGTCCTCAATTTTAATGTCACTTTCCATAATGTCTCTCAGGCTACATGAATAACCAAGCATTATTCACTGGCCAATTAGTGTTACATCCTTAGCCCGAGATAAACTGTGTGATCAGAATAGCTCTGTTTCTTATTGTTTACTCAAGAAGTGCTGAGTGATCCTGCAAATGTGATTTATATTTGCCCAGAGTTCTTGAAGTAAGAAGGTAAGTTGCTGAGTGTGTACAGAGAGAAGTATAAGAGATGTAGGAAAAGATGTGAGACAAGAATTAGAGATGTAAAAAGAAATGTGAAGAAAAAGATGTAGCTATATACGAGAAAGATGTAGAGAGAGGTAAAGAGATATGCTGTGTGATGGGAGAGCCATATGCATGAGATGTATAGCTGTGGCTCTATGGGGATTTGCAACTTTGTAAATTTGTAACTGTGTGGAACTGTGTGGAGACAAGGAAGATGGAGCTCCATAGAAAAGAGACATAATAATGTATAGAGATATATGGCTGAGGAAGGCAGATGTAGCTATAAAAAAGATGTAACTATGTCAAAAGTGATGCAACTATATAGAGAGATGCATCGCTATTCAGGAAAGAGAGATCTATGTATATAAACATACATGTAGCTGTATATGAATAATGTAGCTATGTGGAGACAGATTTTCAGAAAAAAATTCAAGATGAAGTAAAAGAAAGTTACTATCAGAAAGTGTTTTATTTACAGATAAAAAAGTCTAGTCCTTGCTACACACATGAACTTTTTGCATAACCTCTAGGTAGTCTTGGATCAGGCTCTTTCAAAGGCTGCCAATACTACTCTGTCTTGACAAAGTTTGACAGTCACTGCTCTTTGTGTTCTGCTGGTCAAGTTTGGACAGCATAGTCAGCAGTCAAGAAAAGCTTATTAAATGTCATTAAATAATATGACATTTAAATGCAATATTACTTAGGTCTTTCAAGTGTTTGAAAATCATCTAGTTAAAATATATTTCTGTATTGTCTTTAAAGTACACTTAACATGACTATAAGTTTAATAGTTATTGGTGACTATCAACATATGTTTATTATTCTAAATATCTTTCAAAGACTAAAACTTTACACAACCTTTTAAAATGAATTGCTTAGGTACACTACCTTAGACAAGAATAGAAGTATAACAAAAATAACCTTAAAATTATATATATATATATATATATATATATATATATCACTACCATTGTAAAATATTTGAAACTAGTAGTTGTTTAAAAAAATACTCTATAATCCAACCTTTTATCTCTCTCTCTCTCTCTCTCTCTCTCTCTCTCTCTCTCTCTCTCGCTTTCTCTTTTTTTTTTTTTTTTTTTTTACTATATCCTTATTTTTTACTTCAGAAAGAGATTCTGGAGGCTAATTCCTTTTGTAACTTTTCCTGGACCATGACCAATGACAACTTATCACCATCCCTCTAAAGAAGACAAACATCTATAACCTGTCAAATGACCAAAGCTTTCTACCCCATGTCTCAAGAATGTGAATGTCATGTTCTCTGGACTACTTCATGTTATCTGGGGGCACTGTTTTATTTAGGAGATCTTGGGAAAATTGAGATATGGTCAAGTCCTAAGAGAATTACCTGTTATGAAAACTGTAAAGATTATCTGAAGTCTCAGATGGAGATTATATGAGCCTGGGCTGTCTCAGCCAATAGCCACGAAGATGTTCTGGATGCAGAACTCTGATGAAATTGAAATAGAGGCAGTCTGAGGAACAGAATCACCTAGACCACAAATTTTCATTGGCATCTTGTCCCACTACTCTAAAAACACATAAACTTTCAAATGTAACATATATATCTGCATTAACACAAACATGGAATGTGAGGTATGCACAAGTCAGTTCAAGAAGAATTTTTATTTTAGTGTTGAGCAGGTAAAATGCATATATAAACTTTATAACTCTGCTTGAACTGTATAATCAAATTGTAATAAAGATATCCATTCATGGCATATAAAAGGATGGCATGTAGTAGTAAGTCATGAGGGCTATATAGCCAACAAGACTTATTATGGCTCGTCTAATCGCAGATCTGTTCACATGTAAAGGGATTAGTTTACATATCATATACCCTGTAGTATTTTTTGGCTTTCTCTTACATGCCTGTAGCCAAGATACATAGCAGGCTTCCTGAGATCAAATCAAATCTCTATTAATATGAAAAGAACCCGCAGGTATTTTTGGTTCCCTTGTAAATCAAAACATAACTTCTCTCCCAACAGGACACATTATCCAACTTCTATTTTGTTGTTAAGACATTTTAAAAATACACAGTTTAGTTTAATTTAGTAGTCTCCATAATTAAATGTAGCTCAGTAGCTATTGTCTTTTGTGTAGTAGAATTTTAAAAATTCAAAGTAAAAAGGACAACATATAGGATCCAAACTCCTTGTGTATTTTCTATCCTTACATGGCTTATTTTCATTACTTTACTCTCTCTTTAAATACTTTATTGTTTTTAAACTATTTTTATGGATATCTATACCCATCATTTTCTTATACATAGGCACATTGTAAACACACTACATGTTTAGAAGATTTTACCATCTGAACCTGCATTACTACATATCTGTAATCTTTTCATTCTGCATGAGGAAAATCGTAAACCTACCACATCACTTAGCTCATGGTGCACTGGTGGCTCAAGCACGCAGGCAGCTTCTGGGACCTGTGTCTCTCTGTACTACAGCTGGCACGGGAGACACAAGAGTCATGTTTGGTTCTGCGTTGTGTGTTAAGAAACTTTATTTAAACTTCCTTAAGTCTTATGTGGATATACATGGCCAGATGTTAGGTGTCATTTGTATTCAGATATTTCAGTTTGGGCAGACATCTCCAAAACAAACAACATGGGAACTTACTAGTAATTATGAAATCTCAGATAATAGCTCAGGCTTATTTATAACTATTTCTTATAATTTAAATTAATGCATTTCATTAATTTACTTTTTGTCATGTGACTTTACAACCTTTATATTTCCCATGCTGATTTCTTATTTCCTCCATTTCTGGCTGTCGACTCTTCCCATCTTCGCTCTCCTTCCCAGAATCCTAGCTGCCCTGAAAATCCTGCCTAGCTACTGGCCAGTCAGCTTTTTAAAATTAAACCAATCTGAGTAAGAAACCTTCACAGCGTACAAAAATGTTGTTCACCAAAAATGGTCAGGGAACTGGTTCCAAAGAGGAGACAGAGAAATAAGAAAAAGGGAAACAAAGTGACCCAGGGTCTCCAGACAGAGCAGGCAGGGGCGGCATCTTCACCTCAGCCCATATACTCTAAATATGAATGGTAACACGAGTGGGGCCCTGCAGATACCTTAGGGATAGTTACATACAGAAAAACATCAGTTTCCAGGCTTCTGAAAGAATAGAGGTCATGTTGCTTACTCCCTCCAAATATGGTGGTCCCATTCTCACACACATAGCTAGGCTGAGTGATCAGCATGTCTACTCGGGACACAGGATTCATCTTTTCATCAAATGCAGAGGTCTCAATGTTTATGGATTCCTCTCTTCCATTATAGCCTCCCTTTTAACCGGCTGGATGACTCCAACTGTTTCCCGGATCGCCATTGATTCAGTTCCTCCCATTTCTGCTGAAGGGAATAATGTTCTTCTATTTGTGCATAAGATGCCTGAGAATGTTCAAGCCTTTTCTTGGTACAAAGGTGTTATGGTGCTCAAGAGCCGTGAAGTTACAAGATGTGTGAGAGCTAACAATTCATGTGTGCTGGGTCCTGCACACAGTGGTCGAGAGACAACGTTCAGTGATGGATCTCTGCTGATCAAGAATGTCACCAGGATGGACTCTGGGTACTATATTCTACAAACACTTAGTACTAATGTGAGTTCTGAAATAACACGTGCTGAATTTTTTGTACACAGTAAGTCATCTTTTGTATATTCTTCTACTAGATAGAATTCACTCCATTGTACTTACACAAGATTACCAAGCCTGAATCTACCTCCCCTCTATAGTGTGTCCTAATGCCGTAGTTTCAGGATTGAGTTCAGGTCTTGAATTATGGAAACAAACTGCCATAGAACAGAATCTATCATCTAACTGCAAAGAGGACCTGTGCGGGAGATTGTGTTGTTTCACTGTAAATAATTATCCCACCCACTGGTTTAATAAGAAGCTCTGATTGGCCAAAGGCAGGCAGGAAGTGTGGGTGGGGCTACCAGACTAAGAAAAACTCTGAGAACAGGAAGCACAGAGCAGAATGCCAGAGAGAAGCCAGAAGAAGCAGAGGACAACTATGCTGCTCTAAGAAAAGGTACGGAGCCGCATGGCTGAACAGGATAAGAGTCATGGGTTAGATGAAGGGTAGGGAGCTAGCAAGTGATATGCCTTGGCCTGAGGCTGATCAGCCTAAAACAATTGTAAATATCTGTGTGTCTCTGTGGGTCTTCAGGTCTTCAGGTCTGCAGGCCTACACCTTAAGGTTAGGCCTGAAAGTCGGGGCCAGAAACCTCTTACTACAGACCTGTGTTGAGTGACTCTGCCAAGAATGTCAGCCTCAGCACAGACCTGTGGAGCTTTTAACATGAACATAGACATGGATTTGAGAAAAGATGGGGAAACCATGGGATCTTCAGTGGTCATGATGTCAGACTTCTATTCCAGAGTCAGAGAGAAGAAGGACAGCAGAGCTGACACCATAATAACAGGGCTTGGGGGAAGTGCTGGAACCAATATTTTCTCCAGGAAGAGAGAACAAATCACACAGTAGAGACCATGGAACCACCCCTCACATTTCCCTGTGAATGGCACACAAAATGGCAGGAATTCCTGCTACAGATACCTAGGCCATTTTCTACTCTGTGTGGGAGGTGGTTCACTTAAAGATGGCCTACGGTCTCCTAACGAGGATAAGGGCTGGAGATAAGACTTTAGGTTTCTCTTTTCTGCTAGAGATGAGAATCCATAAAAATGGAGACCGAGTCTCAGCAGCAGAAAAATAGTAAAGGGGCGGGAGAAAAGTTGGATTGTTTTTTAATCAAGTTAATCACCTTGGCAACTATGCTCTGAAGAATAATGTTCCCATCTATGACATGACTGTTCGAATGAGAAGCAAACCACATCGGGCCAATGAGATAACTCAGGGGACATGGGTACATGTTGTAGCCCTAATGACCTGAGTTCAATCCTCATATCCTACATAGTAAAAGGCAAGAACTACACAACACTAGCTATCCTCTGATCTTCACATAATGGCATGCATCCACTCAGGCACAAACTCATACATCACTGGTGTGCATATATGCCATGTGTAAAGAGTAAATGAACATAAATAATCAAATTGGGGTCTAAAAATATAATTAGCTTAGAACCTAAGGAGTTGGTAAATTAATGCATAGAGATTAAAGTGACCTGAAGTATGCATTCTTTCATCCATGTATACATATAGTCCTCTATAGGCATTGTACGATATAGATAAAGTAGTCTAAAAAAAAATCAACTGTTCCCTGGCAAGAGTCCTATTAGTGAATTACAGGACACTTGAACAAAGGCATCAAGAAGGTACCACTCAGGAACTAATGCAAAATAAATCAGAGCATGAAAACCCAGGTTCTGTCAAGGAAAAGACCAGTAGAGGCACATTCCTTGCTATGCTCTGGATGTGAACACAGATCCAAGGGCAGTGAGGAATGAGTCGTACAGACAGGTGAGGTGATAGTTTTATACAGAGGAAATGGCAAGTTCAATGGCACTGAGGTAATGGAGGGCATGTTGTTAACCTCTACCATGTAGAATGGCACACTCTCACCCATACACCAAGGCTGAGTTATGGACATACTCAGAATTCAGAGGCTCATCTTTCAATCAAATGCAGAAGATTTATTGTTGACAATTCTTTTTCTATTTCCTGTTAGCCCCAATTTTAGGATTAAAGAAGAATACTAAGAAGCATATTACCCCTTTTAAACTGACGATTGAGTTGGTGCCACCCATCATCACTAAAGAAGACAATGTTCTTTTATTGGCACATAACCTGCCAGGGAAGCTTCAAGGTTTTGCTTGGCACAAAGGAGTACTTCCACTCGACCACTTGAAAATAGCAAGTCATGCAGTCCTCACCAATTCAAGCATGCTGGGGCATTCATATTATGGCAGAGCATCAGTATATACCAATGGATCCCTTCTACTACAGAATGTCACCCAGAAAGACACAGGAATTTATACCCTACGAACCATATCTGCCGATTTGAGATCAGAATGGGCCATTATACACCTCCAAATAAACAATAAATGATTCCTTGTGACTCCTGAGTGATAGCAGGCTTTGTTCCACTTTATGTGCATGGGGTAGTGGGGCCTGGACTGTGTCTATCTCCTCTCTGAACTGTATTTTCTCATTTGGGATTGGACATTTAGAACAGGGTATACCTAAGGAGACAAACTGTACTAGGTCAGAAGCCTTCATCTGACTCTAGCCCACAGGGAGGATAGCAACTCAATCCAAGGATGCTACCCTTAGCTCAGATTCCCTGGGCTCCCACTATGTGCATAGCTCTGAGAAAGATGCCATAGGACTTGAGCAGGAAAAGGATGGGGCGAGCGTGGAATCCTGGCACAGTAGTGAGAACCAGGGAGCCTTGGCTACAGAGTGGACTCCAGGTAATCTCAGGGAGTTTGTGATACTACATGAATTTGACTACCTGTTAGATCTGCCAGGAAGAAATGCTTCATTATGTGTTCAAGTGTTAGAGAATGTAAAACCAGTCAGTAGCTGTCATGATAACCATGATTAGGGTAGATAACCTGGTGTCATATTTTTCTGAGTTTCAGCATGGACAGCATAGTTGAACAAGTACTCAGGCCATCAACCAACAGTTATGTTGGCCTTAAAACTTCACAGGAAGGTCTGGGTCCCTAATGGGAGAAATAAAGGACACAGATTTACTAGGCAACTTCTTCTCCTCATGAGTACAGTTCAGGGAATTTACTCTTGTGGGCAAATTGTAGCAGATACCACTGATTTTAATAGCTCTTCAGTCTCAAGCTGAGGTCATTGTTAATATTTCAGTTTTACTTATATTCATGAAAATAGTAATTTACCAGATGTCCTATTGTATAGAAACTGAGATGTATTAATGGCACTGCTTGAATGAAGGTTACACAACCCATAGACGTCAGGTCAGAAGCACAAAATGTCTTTATACACCATAGTCCCAAATTCTCCACCCCAGAAGGCCTCATCAGGTGTTCTGTGGGGCAAAAAGGGGCCATGAGATAACAAACATTCATCTCAGGAATCAACAGCTCATACAGAAAATGTTTTCCAGGCAGAAGAAGCAAGTGAACAGTAAGTTTTGACTCCATCGTGAAGCCTCAACTGAATTGTGGATTGCTCCAGACCACTTCCATTACCCCCAGTATCTGAACTTCAAATTGTAGGTTTCTTGGTGTGGTGGGTTCACCCTTCCTGGAGAAAGGAGAAAAGGAGAAATCTTGTCCCTCCATCAAGATCATGCAAGCCATAGGTGTCTAATGTGTAGTTCGATATTAATAGTTTTTTGTGATGAAATGAGATGAGTAATAAAAATAGTAGATGAGTAGATGGATTTATGAATGAATAAGTTTATGAGGCAATTAGGGGTGGGTAGATGGATTCATGAATAGATGTCTTAAAACCACTTCCAGAGATCAGATTCTACATGTAAAGTCTTACTACATCTTGATGGGCCCGTGTTCTACCTATTCTGGAAGTGAGAATCTTGTTATATTTCCCTTACCCACTTCTCCTAAGCCACTCGAGAAACAGAAGTGCATGAGTATCCTAGAGATGCTGGCATGTGCAGATATTCTCACAGTAATGTTCTCCAAGTCATCATTCAGAATTCCTTGGAGTCTTAAAAGTCATTTAACCCCCATTGTCACTGTTATGCACATTTCTGATATTGCTGATCATTCCATGTCACCTATATTCTGTACTTTCATTCAGGAAGGTCTGCCTTCATCTTGCCAAGATGAAGATTCCTTAACTTTCCTATATGAATGGCTCTATTTCCTGGTTTCTACTCACCAACACCTGGACTTAGAGCCTCCCTTGCAAGCCATAGTGAAGGGCACCGAAATAATTAAATCAGCTGCTCCACTGAGGCTCCCATAATATGCCAATAAATACCCTCCGCTCACACACATGACAAATGAGTGCCTCTTGTATCTCTGCTTAGAATGTCTGAGTACTGCTGTCTTGGTATGTAGAATAAGCCAAAAGTGTCAATCATCCATTTCACTGTTGATGGCATCATCCTTCCTGTGTGGTCCATGGTCCTCCTGTATTTTATGGACCCTTCCAAAGGAAGAGGTGACGCAGTCAGTTCTGAATAATAGGTTTATGGTTTTAGTATATATACCTACATCTCATACTGTCACATAACCACAGGGTGGCTCCTATGATCTAGTGACAATCCAAAGCTCCAGCTGCTAGGCTGTTCAGTCTGACAGTATTTCATGCAACTTGATTAGTGATTTAATCAGAAGGTATTTCATGCAACTTGCTTTGTGATTCATGCAATTCATAACAAAGTATTTTTCACACTGTGATGGTCGTGTTCCTCTGTGTCTCACTATAGACATGGGGACACAGATATCTTGTAAATAAACTCTACCTGTAACATTTGACACTACTGCAAACTGAGGATTGTTTCTCATTTTTGCATTGTAGAGAAACTACATATTCAAAGAGCTGCCCCTAAGACTCCCAGGTCTCTGTATACAGAGTCACCAATTTCAAACTAAGTTTTAGTTTCTATATTTAATCTAAATTGGATCCTGTAGCACTCAGAGCTTGGCTTAAGGCCTTTCTGTATGCTAGGAAAAATATTACTTGCAGGATCTTGTCTTATATCCTGAGTATTCATAATATATTTTGCCTATCATAGCTCCCTTGGCGTAAATGAAGGTATTTTAAAGAGACACTTGTGTATTTATTTCAACCTATCAGATTATTAAAAGAATGGGCTCTATTCCAAAATGGAAATCTCCCCAGTAGTCTCATGCTGGGAGAAGAAAGAAACCTTAGCCAAAGGAAACCTTCTTTCTAGAAATAGATTCTACCATACAGGACCACTCTATTGGATAAAACTGAATCCCAGACAATTATGGAGCAGTGAGTGGTAAGCAGGTCTACGGCTTGATTAGGACTGCTTAGATGTGCATATCCTTGGTTTTCTATTTAAAGGTTCATCTCACTTTAGAATTTGAAAGTCAGGCTTCTGAGATTCAAAAATCAGATAACACTAGTTAGAAAATGGACTTTGAAGAATTGAAAATTAAATCAGGGGATTTTCTTGTCTCCTTTGCCCTCCATTTTCAAATTAGCCATTATAAATAAATATTTTTGCTTCTCGGTATTTTTTAAGTCTTTTAATTATCTTATAGAGTATGGCTGGCTGAACCCAGTTTTGTAAACATAGTGAGACCACCACCAAATTAGTAACAGCATGTAGAAAGTTACTGTTACAAATTGCTATCAGTAGAAACAGCCATTTTCAGAGGTTCCATAGTGTGCCACACTGTGAAGGAACCCCCGCTTTGTCATTGTTCAGGCTGCTTGCACTCTGCAGCACTGACGTGTGGTTAAGCCAAGAATGTTCTCTTTCATGGCTTCATGTAAACTGATATTTGTCCTTCATAGATTACTATGTTTTTATCTAGTCTTCAGACCCTGAATAGGCTGTCCTATGTATGGCCCATTTTATCTATGAGGTGTGCACAGAACTCTAGACTTATCTGAATAATAATTTTTCATAGTAGATATTTTTTCATCACCATTTCTAATGCTATTGAATTCCACCATCTTATCTTGTATTAAATTCCTTAATTAATTTACCTTTTTGTGTTTGTTGCAATTAATTTGCCAGTTAATTTGTGGCCCTTTTGATTTTCTTTGGACTTTTTCACTCATTTCTTTACTTGAGACAAGGTCTCTCTCTACATAACTCTGGCTGTTCTGAAACTTAATGAATAGACCAGGCCACATTTGAAATTACATAGATCTCCCCGATTCTGCCTCACTTGTGCTGGGATTAAAGCCATTTGTAACAATGCCTATTTTCTTTGGGTATCTGTGTGTGGAATTGTGTCTATTTCCCCATCATTGAAAGCCACTACTGTGGGATACATAATTTGGAGAGGAGCCATTACCTTGATAGTTATGTTTCTTATGATTGTCAGTTAGCTTGTTAGTTATTTTCTATTTACTTTATTGTTATAATAAGGTTTTTTTTTTTTTTTTTTTTGATTTGAGCAGCCAGAGGTCTAGATCTACAGACCGGTAGTGTCAGACCCTTTTGCTGTCTGTAGCTGCTTAGGCACCTGGAAATGACTCAAACACTTATATTAGTTTTAAGCTATTTGGCTTATGGCTTAGGCATATTGTTAGTCAGCTTTTTTATCTTAACTTAACTTATTTTTATTAATTTGTCTGTCACATGGCCTGTGGCTCATCTGTGTTCCTTACATGTTTCTTCTTTGGTTGCCTGGCTCGATCTGTCTTGGACTTTACCCTTCTTTTCCTACCTATTCTGATCCCCCACCTACTTTTTCTATGGTGCCTGCCATGGGCCAAAACAGCTCTTTTATTTAAAGATTGATATTCACAGCATACAGAAAGACATTTCCATATCACCTCCCCCTTTCTGTCTAATCAAAATGTGATTTTTTAATTTTAAAAAAGCAAAATTATATATAACAAAATAACTGTTATGTAGAAATTATAATTATATTATTTAGTTTATTTGTATTTAACAAAATTAGAGAAAATATTTTATCATCTATTTTATTTTTGTGAATTTAAAGTTTTATATCTATTTTTAAACAATTGAGAAAACTATATTTATAATTATTTAATTTTTAACTATCTTAGAGAAGAAGGAAATAATATTTATTAAAGTAAATAGGAAGTGTAAGCAACTTTAAAAATCTGGAAATGACAGAGATGACATTTTTCTGTCTGGACAATTATTTAAAGTTATTTTTTATAAAGTTGGGACATTTATCTTTAGCTTATAGGCCTCGAGTTTTGTTTTTTTATTTTAATGAAGCAGGAAATATGTTTTGTTTATTTTGGTATAGTTCATCAGTCTTTTTTTTTTGAGTCTTGAAGAATGTCTGATAGTTTTTTTGTGAAGCAGGAACTTGAAGGATTATCTTGGCTTGTTTTGCCAAAGTTTAGAGATCACTTTTTTGTGGGTCTGGTATATTTAGTTTAAACAGTATATTTTTAAATAGTTAATATAAGAAAAGTTTTTTGTCTAGTGGCTAATTTTCACAAAGAAAGTAAATTTTACATAGAGTTTTTTTAATGTCTATTTTTTAAAGTGGGTTGGTGTTGTCAGGAGTAGATCTGTCTTATTGTCTAGAAAAGTCTAAGTTTTAAAAAATATTTTAAATGTCATATTTTGTAGGTCTTAGAAGTGCTTGAAGATTATTTATCTAATTGAATTATATTTTTGTATATCTAAAAATTTAACTAACATGTATTTTTAATTATATATTGTTCCACTGTAAATAATTGTCCCACCCACTGGTTTAATAAGCACTGATTGGCCAAAGGCAGACAGACTAAGGAGACTCTAGAAACAAGCTGAACAGAGCATAATGCCAGAGGGAAGCCAGAAGAACCAGAGGACAACTGTGCTGCTATAAGAAAAGGTACCGAGCTGCTGGCTGAACAGGATAAGAGTCATGGGTTAGTTTAGGGTAAAGAGTTAGTAAGTTATATGCCTGGGTCTCTATATGCTTTTCTGTTCTGTAGCACTTTGTACTCCACCTACAAAGGATTCCAGAGATCCTAAGGTCCATCTCAGGCACACACGATAGCTGACAACTCTCTATAACTCCAGTCCCAGGATGCCCTCTTCTGGCCTCTGAAGGTATTGCATATACATGGTGCCCAGACACATATGAAGGCAAAATGTAATTTAATTTACAAATGTAAAAATGAAGATTAAAAAATTAAGAAAACAAAACATTGTCAAATTACAACATGACCACTGAACATAATCCCACTGGTATGTCTGTCTCCCTCCCTCCCCCCTCTCAGACACACACACACACACACACACACACACACACACACACACACACACACACACGGTCCTATAAATGACAGGTTGTTTGTTTATTTTTATTATTATTTCTAAGTTAGTGCACACTGCAATCAATATCATTTAGGCATTTTCAAGCAAGGTATGTTTTAGCATGTTCCCCTGCTCTCAGGTCACCCATGTGTCTCTCGTGCTTTCATATCTGTCTTCCAGGCTCCCGAGTCTCTAGCTACAGTTTTAAGGATCTCAACTGTAAATCTTCTTCCCTGGACAGCTTTGAATGTCTCCTGTCTTTCAATCAACACTGACTCCTGAATGTTCCTACTTGACGAATGGGTACCTGAGGCATTGGAGTGAAGTGGCATTTTGTGTATGGTTTATTACAATGCTCATTCGAACATAGTTTACTTAAATATGTATTAAATTAGTTCTCCAAAACTTTCTAAACCTGTGTCAATGCAATTAAAAATAAATATAACCAATCCAGAGCCCGAAAGAACAAAGAGAAAGGAAGTCACATAGTAAAGGATCGACATAGTAAAAATGGCAATTTTACCAAATGCAATCTACAGATTAAATGCAATTCGTATCAAAATCCCAACACAATTTTCTACAGACCTTGAAAGACCAATATTCAACTTTATTTGGACTAACAGGAAACCCAGGACTGCCAAAACAATCTGCTCAATAAGAGAACTCCAGGAGGAATCGCCATCCCTGACTTGAAGCTTTACTATAGAGCTACAGTAATAACAATATCCTGATACTTGGATAAAACAGACTTGTGGGTCAATGGAATGGAATCAAAGACCCTGACATTAACCCACACACCTATGAACACCTGATTTTTGACAAAGAGGCCAAAAATATTCAGTGTAAAATAGATAGTATCGTCAACAAATGGTGTTGGCATAACTGGATGGTAGTAGGTAGAAGAATGAAAATAGACCCAAATCTAACACCCTAGACAAAACTCAAATCCAAGTGGATCAAATACCTCACCATAAACCCAGCTACACTTAACTTGATAGAAATAAAAGTGGGAAATATGCTCCAAAACATTGGCACAGGTGATCACTTCCTAAACATAACACCAGTATCACAGACACTAAAAACAACAATCCATAAGTAGGACCTCCTGAAACTGAGAAACTTCTGTAAGGCAAAGGACACAGTCAATAAGACAAAATTACAGCCTACAGAATGGGAAGAGATCTTCACCAACCCTACATCTACCAGAGGTCTGTCTGATCTTGAAAATATATAAAGAACTCAAGAAACTAGTTCCCCAAAACCTAAATAACCCAATTAAAAAGTGTGGTTCAGAGCTAAAAGGGGAATTCTCAACAGAAGAATTACAAATAGCTGAAAAGCACTTAAAAATTGCTCAACATCTTTAGCCCTCAGAGAAATGCAAATCAAAACAACTTTGAGATACCACCTTACACCTGTCAGAATGGCTAAGATCAAAAACACAGATGACAGCCTATGCTAGAGAGGATGAGAAACAAAGGGAACACTCCTCTATTTTGGTGGGAATGTAAACTTGTACAGCTACTCTGGAATGCAGTATGGCAGTTCCTCAGAAAACTGGGAATCAATCTCCTCAAGGATCCAGCAATACCACTATTGGGCATATACCCAAAGGATGCACATTTGTACCCCAAAGGCATTAGTTCATCTATGTTCATAGTAGCATTACCTGTAATAGCAAGAGCCTAGAAACAACCTAGATGTCCAACTGAAGAATGGATTAACAAACTGTGGTACATCTACACAATGGAGCACTACTCAGCAGTACAAAAAAAAATGACATCCTAAAATTTTCAGACAAATGGATGGATTTTGAGAATATTCTCCTGAGAAAAGTATCACAAATATGGTATGTACTCATTCATAGACAAAAAAAGCAAATAGTACTCAAGCTGCAAACCACAACCCCTGAATGGCTTAAAATTATAAAGAACTTAAGAGAGACATCCAGAGATTCCCCTACAACAAGAGAATAGAGAAGATCACCTTAGCAAATTGGGGTTATAATGGGTTGCAACCAAGAAGAGGTGGGAACAAATCATGAAAGAAGGAGATGGCTGAGTGAGAGGAGCAACAAAGAAGGAGAAAAAAGATGGATATCTTGACAGAGAAAGCCAATGTGGGATTGGAAAGTGACCAGGTGCTAGAGTAACCTCCAAGAACTCACAGGATGTTCCTGGATAGGCCTCCAACCAATAGTTGAGGGGATGCCTAAACAGGACTTCCCCTATAATCAAATAAATAACCACCTTAAGTGTCATAACAGAACCTACATCCAACAATGAATAGAGGTGGAGGCAGAGATCCATGTCTGAGCACTGGGCCAAACTCCTGGTCCAGCTGAAAGCAAGAGAGGGGCGTCTGTATAAGCAAGAGGATAGGGATTATGAGGAAAATTCCCACAGTGATAGCTAGCTGGAGCTCTGGGGAGCTCACTGATTCAAGAACAGACACAGGGGAAGCATCTGGAAAAGGAGCTAGGTCCTCCAAGGATAGGCAACTGTTGATTGGAATGGGCAGTATGTGAAGGGGTGAGATCAGACTGTATTCCTGTGTGTGGACTGGCACCTTGAAGCCCATTCTCTGCATAGCAACACCTAACCCAGTCTTGATTTTAGTATGTGTAAATCGGACTTGCCTGGGGTGGATGTATCATGCTGAGCTGACCCACCTTGGGACTTCTTGGGGGAGGGGATGGGGGACAGAGGGCGGTGAAGCTGAAGGTTGACTTGAGAGATTGGGAGGAGGGAAGGGAGGGGGAGCAGGGGAATAAGTGGACAAAAGACATTTTATATAAAACATAAAATGAACATACAAAAATAAAGCCCATTATGAATAAAGAATTCATTATGGGTCATTCATCCTAAAATGAGAAGCTGAGCTCCTGTCTAGGCAGCAGAAGAAGGTCTCAAAAGACACATGGGCTGAAGCTTCTGACTTTGACTCATATCTATGGCTACTTGAGAGAATTCCAATGGTTCATCACATGTCTCTGTATCATGTGAAGTCCAAGTATGTTGCTTTTATATTTCTTCTACTTAATTTCTAAATTAACTTTTGAAAGTTTCATACAGTGTATTTCGATCATACTCACCCCATATCCTACCTCCTCCATGATATATTCCCATCCTTACCTACGCAACTTTGTATCCTGTTTTTTAAAAAAGACACCAAGTCCAGTTTATGCCTCTCTTATGAGGCCATCCACTAGAGTGAGATCTACTTACCAGATGATACACCTTTGAATGAAACTGAGTCTTCATCTCCAGCTATCAATTGCCTATCGCTCCTCAGCTAGCATGTGACATTATGACCACATCCCCTCTCCACGTTGAGATTTTATCTGGCCCAAGCTTGTGTAGATCTTGTTTGCATTTTGTCTTCTAGACATTGAGACCCCAAGTCTCCTTAAGAAGGAAGTCACCAGGTGTTTCTGTCTCTGGGACACCTCACTGACCTCTAGAACCCTTTCTAGCTTTGCACTCAGTCTTAAAGCTCTTCCCTCTGTGAAATGTTTTTGAGAAAATCCAAGATCACGATTTTACGTATCAAGCTCATTGGAATAGCCACAGCGTAAGCCTGTTTTAAAAATAACTTAAGTCAATCATGTGCTCCAGCGAAGGAACGTTTAGGGACTTGGGAATCCACTCCGCACCTCAGCACCTGGCATCTTTGAAAACACACTCTGAACAATGGGAACCTGCATCTCTGCACTCCATTGACTTACATTCCGGGAACCGTGTTCTATTGAAATGGCATATATCCAAGGGCAAAGGGGCAACACATGCTGGAATTAATTTCTTTTAAAAGAGGACACAAATTTGGGTGTGTGTGGATGGGGATTGGATCTGGGGAGACCTGGAGGAGTGGATGAATATGATCAAAATGCATTGTATAGAAGTATCAAAGAACTAACGTCAATGAAAATTAACGTGATAATAAAACCTACGTAGCTTATTTTCTTTGTCCTAATATCTTCAACATCTATTATGTTGGAGTTAAACCAGAAGGTGTTTTCTTCTTGTGGATGAGTGATATTCCACATACAGATTGGCCACATTTCACTTTTCCATCCTTCTGTTCATGGTCACTTGAGTTCCTTCCACTTTGAGCCATATATGCCATTATGAGCATGAATACCTGAGTAGCTGATGAGCTGAAACTTTTAATTATATTGGCTATATATGCCCACACCTGCAATTTCCGAGGCACAGGATAATTGAACTATTTTTGAAGAACTGCAAAATTGCCTTCAGCATCGGTAGAACACGATTACACTCCCAGTAGCAATACACATAGCTTTCAATTCTGACAACTTTTTTTTGGATTTATTTTTCTGTCATAACCCTTCTAGTTGAATGTTAGGTTGAGTGGGTCCCCCCTCAGGTTCTTGATCACTTGTGTATATTCATTTTATAACTATCTGTTTGAATCTTTGTCTAATTTTTATTAGGCTGGTTATTTGTTTATTTTGAGAGCGATTTCCCGGGTGCTAAATTTCTTCTATGAGTTTTATTTTTGAGGTACGGTTTCACTATGTAACTGGCTAGGTAGCCTGGGCTGGCCTCCAACTCACAGAAATTGGCGTGCTGAGATTAAAATGTGGCCACTGTGCCAGGCTCTTGTCTGATCTTTAATTTGTATCTTTTTCCATTTCGTATATCATCTTTCCAGTCATGTATTTTATGTCATGTGATCATGGAGTCCAAGGCATATTCCCATACGCCTACCATTATTACCTTTGCACTACGAACTCTCTGCCTAAAGGGCTTTTTTGAGCCGCATTTTCAGTAACTGGCCGCTAGAGGGCAATACAACACCAATCAGAGAATGGGGTTGCCATCATGCGGACAACTACAAGAGCAAACTAATGCAACAGCAATGTGGCTGAACAGTCTCCGATGTTGCTTTACGCCATCAGTATTCGGCTTTGATGTGACTATTTAGGAAATGCTGCTGCCGGGCAGCTGAACGGGAGGCTGCGCAGGGTCCTCCGCTGATAGAAATCTTGTCTCTGAAGCTCGAGTTTTGGCTTCGCTGCCTAGTCCTGAGATCACAGCCAGTTCCTCACTGAGCCTCATCTATGTAGTAAAGCTATGCTCTCCTTGTGAAGTCAGAAGGCGGGAAACACCAAGAACCCAGTCACACAGAGGTCTCGGGCTCCCTGTTTGTTGTCTGGTACTCTCTGCCAAATTCTCCTCCACTCCCCAGCAGCTCGGGAGTAGACACCGGGCTGAAATGTGAACACGGACTTTGTGGCCAAGGTTCCACTTGAGATGTTCAGAATCCGTTTTCATGAAGCTACAGGAGCATGGGCGGTTCTCTGCAAGATCAGTAACTGTAGCCATAAGGAAAGAGCCTGGCAGCCTCCTGTCACCCTCCTGTGCCCAAGTTGGAATTGAAGCCACTCTTTTTAATCCTAGGTATGTTGTGCAAGTACAGATGATAACGTGTGTACTCACTGACAAAGTTCCTAGGAAAATATACTCATGGGGTTCAGCTGCCAGACTGTGGGGAAGCCAAGCAGCCTGTATGTAGGAGCCAGAACACCAGCAGGCTTGGATGTGGCTGACACATGAAACCCAAAACCCGATATCCAGGAACTAAAGTAGTCATTCTGTGGGAAAGTGCCCTGGGCGGCTAATCCATCAACCACCATATTTGCATAAAATGGTCCTGTCTAAATCTTTTTTTATAGCATAAAGATTTTTATTAAATGCTGGATACATCTAACTTAGAAATAAATTAATGAGTGATTAGGATACATACGTGTTTATATCACAAAGAAAACAGAGACTTTATACTGTTCTTTTTTCCCATTTTTTTAATTTAAAAGTTTTTCCATATCTACCACCGCTCCCCCTCCCTTCCCGCCTCCCAGTCTCTCCCAGTCCTCCCTAAGACGCCCCCAGACTTCATCCCCCCATCCATTCTCCAAGGAGGGCACGGAGTCCCAAGGTAGGACGGTTTAATCTGGCATATCTAGCTGATGTAGGTCTGACTCTCTCATCCCAGTATTAAGGCTGAGTTAAGTGTTCCTGTTTGGAGGGTTTAATTACTTTCCGTGAAGTTTCCTCAACAATTCTTTCAGAGTCAGTGAGCTCCCAATAGCTTGGGTCAGCTGTCTCTGTGGGTCTCCTTCTTATGATCCCTTTGCGCTCTCTCTCTCTCTCTCTCTCTCTCTCTCTCTCTCTCTCTCTCTCTCTCTCTCTCTCTCTCTCTCTCTCTCTCCAGTATGGTATGTACTCTATCATTAGAGGATTTTAGACATAAAGAATATCCAGGCTGCAAACCACAACTCCTGAACAGCTAGGTAATACGTCCAGGGATCCCCCTGGGCGAAGAAAATAGAGAAGATGTCCTGAGTAAATTGGGATTATAACAGGGTGCAAGCCAGGGGAGGCGGAAACAACTCGGTGAGGGAAGGAGATGGTTGAGTGAGAGGAGCTACAGAGAGGGAGAACAAAGAGAT
Source organism: Phyllotis vaccarum (assembly GCA_033318265.1). NCBI lineage: Eukaryota > Metazoa > Chordata > Mammalia > Rodentia > Cricetidae > Phyllotis > Phyllotis vaccarum. The sequence continues at coordinate 14,649,664 of JARWLC010000018.1, forward strand.
GGATATGTCCATAGAAGGAGCCACTGTAGAATTACAAAGACACCTGGTGCTAAGGACACCTCCAAGAACCCACATAAAGTCCCCGGCTAGGACTCCAAGCAACAGCAGAGAGGGTATTCAACAGGACTTCCCCTATAATCAAATGAATAACCACCCTAATAATCGTTATAGAACTTTTACCCAGCAATGGGTAGAAGTAGAAGCAGAGATCCATAGCTAAACACCAGGTCGAGCTCCTGGTCCAGAGAGAGAGAGAGAGAGAGAGAGAGAGAGAGAGAGAGAGAGAGAGAGAGAGAGAGAGAGAGAGAGAGAGGGAGGGAGGGGGAGGGAAGGAGGGAGGGGGAGAGAGAGAGAGGGAGGGAGGGAGAGGGAGAGAGTGAGAGAGTGAGAGAGAGAGAGGGAGGGAGGGAGGGGGAGGGAAGGAGGGAGGGGGAGAGAGAGAGAGGGAGGGAGGGAGAGGGAGAGAGTGAGAGAGTGAGAGAGAGAGAGAGGAAATAGTATATGAGCTAAGGGACCAGGATCATGAGGCGAAGACCCACAAAGATGGACTTGGGGGTTCACTGACTCAGAAGCAACCTCCTTCAGGGAAAGGAATTAAACCCTCCAAAGCAGACAACTGTCAAATGATGTGGGCACTTAGTGGAGCCTCTTGCAGTAGGATCAGAGTATGCTCCTGTGCATGAACTAGCATCTCAGAGCCCATTCCCTACAGAGGAACACCTAACTCAGCCTTAATACTGGGATGAGGGACTCAGACCTACCTAAACTAGATATGCCAGACTGAACTGACTCACCTTGGGACTCCTTGCCCTCCTTGGGGAATGGATGTGGGGGATGAGGTGGGGGAAGGCTGAGGGAGCACTGGGAAGGACTGGGAGGAGGGAAGGGAGGGGGATCAGTGGTAGATATGGCAAAAAAAATTTTTAAATAAAAAACACAAAAAAGAGAGACATCCATCCCAAAGGCTACTCCACCGCCACTGCTCAATCCCAGGCTATTGCACAGGATGCCTTGTCTTAGGCTTTGATATCCAGCATAGGCTTGGAGATGGGCAGGGCCGGGTCTAAACTGGATCTTCATTCACCCCTGGGATGTCTGCTTCAAAATGTATTCAAATTGGGGGTTCTCTCACACTGTACACCCAAAACAAATGGCTTGAGTTCACTTATCCAGGGTGTTTGAACTCTGCATTTTCACCTCTCCCTCTGTAGCCAGGGATTAGTGGCCCAGGTTTTGTCGACTAGGATTGTGGCACCTCCAGATGCCTTGTCATCCGGGGGTTGACCCTGAGCCCTTCACCTCAGCTGAGCTGCCTGAGCCACTGTTGGCTCTTGCTCTGCTTGTCTCTCCGCCTGCCTCTCTCATGTTGCTGCTCCAACACAGCCTATCACTCTTTCATCTCCTCCTGCCCCACAAACCTCTTGCACTAACTCTGTTCCATGTGACACAATAGCCTACCATGTCGGGGCCTGCCAAAGGTACCCACTGTGCCATTTAAAAAATATTTTCATAGCCAAGCATTGATGGTGCAAGCCTTTGATCCCTACGCTTAGGAGGCAGAGGCAGGCAGATCTCTGTGAGTTCAAGGCCTTCCTGGTCTACAGAGTGAGTTTCAGGACAGGCTCCAAAGCTACATAGAAAAATCCTGTCTCAAAAGCAAAATAAAAAGCTTCTAATTGGTGCCAAAGGCTCACTAGGCTCTTCTGGCATTTGGTCTGGCGATACTGGAGTCCTATCCACCCTGTTCATCCACAATAGATTCCCCATCTCACTGTTTCTGTCTGTTCTCCCACCCTAAACTCTGTAAATATTCTGACCTTGTGTTTGTTACATGAGAGTTAGAACCAGAGAGACCAGCTGCTGCATGTCCAATGAAGGAGCAGAACCAGTGTCACCTTGGAAAACAGACTGCCATCCCGAGACAACTGGTGACCAGGAGCTGAACTCAAGATCCAAAAAAAACAGTGAAGTAACAGGATTAAAAACACATATCTTGGAATCAGCAGAAACAGGATACAGGCATACAGGCAGTAAAAATTTTACAGAGACCAGATGTTCCTGTAGATTCCTCATAACCTGCCAGAACCTTATAGTTCCCCTACAGACATCCTGACAAGCTGTTAACAGTCACGTACACTGACTTCTCCAAAGATTATCTCATCTTTTGCTTCCCTGTGTGATGATCACACAGTGCCAAGACACATAATCCACCATTTAGCTCTATTCTATATAAACCTTTTGTAAGAAGAGCTCAAGACCTTCCTTCCTCACTCCCAGCAAAGGAGTGTTGGACGAGGTCCCTGCTTTGGCTTAAATAAAGAAAACTTTTGTTCTTGCATTGGAAAGTTGGGTCCATGGTGGTCTTGTTGGGGGTCCTGAGACACAGGTATAGCATTTGGGGACTTGTCTGGGATCCCCCACAACCTCTGGGCTGGCCCTGACCCTGAAGGTTTCAGACTGATCAGTGAGTTTCTATTTTTCTGTCTCTGTTTCTGTTTTCTCTTGTCTGTTCTTCTCTGTGACTTTCAACCTCTGTAAGCTGGGAGTGCGGAACTCCCCCATGCACACAGAAAGGGGACACAGAAGCCCCTGAGAAATTTTGCTCTGAGACAATTGGTGGAGCCAAAGTGGACAAGCTAGGGGCTTGGATTGCGGGGGTTTGGAAGCCGTTCCAGATCTCATGATCTGTCTGGAGGGCGGAGGACCTCCGGTTTTTACTGTTTTCAGAGACTCGTTTGTTGATTCTGTGTTTGTGATGCTGTTTGTCTCATTAGGGCCCTGTCACTGTCTTTGTGTGTGATGCTGACACTTGACACTGACCACTAATATGGGACATATTCTTTCTTGACCCTTAGACTTATGCCTAGCACACTAGAGTGAATAACGGAGTTAAGAAACTTAAAAATGACTGTACACAGTCACCTGGAGGGGACTCATTGAGACTCCCTCCTCCCTATGAGCCCCCAATGGCAGAGCCCTCATTGCTGGACCCCACAGGAGAAGAGGGGAGGGCTCTTGGGAAATATGTCCCTTGAAACTGTTCTTATTACTTGGGACAACTCTAAACAATTGTTACAAGTGCTTTTTACCACCGAGCATAGTACAATCACCCAGGAAGCCAGATACCCATTGTGAGCTCCCCCCCATCTTGCCTTCACTCCACCTCTATGTGGGGGTTGGGTTTGTCCCCTCATCCCATGAAGCTCGGGTTTGGGGGGGCACTCTCCTGCTGACCCTACTCCAGGCCCTGCTGCCAGGATCACTTCCACCACTGTAGTTCATTAAGACCAGCTTCCCATCTCTGCCTACAGGATCTGATGGGGCTGAGACCAGGAGAGAGCTCATGAAGGGATGCCCTGAGGCTGTGCCCAAGCCCCAACACCTCCAAATGTCCCTACCTGGCTGTTGGGAGTCCTGAGATGTGGGTATAGAACGAGCACATGCCTATTCTCTCAAACACTGATTACTGATCTAACCCTCAATAAGGTACGTACAGATCATTTGTCTATAATTTTTTTAAAATATACCACCACTGCTTCCCCTCCCTCAACTCTCTTCCCAGTCTTCCCCCAGCTTCCCCCTCCCATCCCCCAATATGTTCCTCAGAGAGCTTAAGGACTCCCAGTGAGTCAATGCAGACTAGCATATCCAGTAGAGGTAAGATCAAGCCCCTCCCCCCAGCATCAAGGCTGAGCAAGGTGTTCCTCTGTAGGGAATGGGCTCCAAGAAGCCAGTGCATGCACTAAGAATGAATTCTGGTCCCATCGCCAGAAGCCCCACAAACTGCCCGCACTATTTGACTGTCATCCACATCCAGAGGGCCTAGTCAGGTCCCATACAGGTTCCCTAGTTGTAAGTTCAGAGTCAGTGAGCTCCCAATAGCTCTGGTCAGCCATCTCTGTGGGTTTCCTCATCATGATCTTGACCCAGTTGCTCATATAATCCCTCCTCCCTGTCTCCCACTGGACTGGAGGCTCAATCCAGTGCGTAGCTGTGGATCTCTGCATCTGTTTCCGTCAGTTGCTGGATGAAGGTTCTATAACCACAATCAGAGTGGTCATTCATTTGATTATAGGGGAAGATCAGTTTAGGCCCCTCTCCTCTGTTACTTGGAGTCTTGGCTGGGTCATCTTTGTGAGCTCTTGGGAAGTTCTCTAGCGCCAGGTTCCTCTCTAACCCCACAATGGCTCCTCTATCGAGATACCTATTCCATTGTTCTCCCTCTCTGTTACTGCTCCAACTTAGCCACCCCAATCCCTCATGCTCTCTTCCCACATCCCCTTGCTCACTCTCCCTATGACCCAATTTACTCAGGAGATCTTCTCTGTTTTCCCTTCCCAGGGGAATGCATAGACGATCTCTCTTAGCTTTTCCTTGTTACCTAGGTTGTAGATTACAGACTGGTTATTCTTTGCTTTATGTTTAAAATCCACTTAAGAGCGAGTACATGCCATGTTTGTCTTTCTGGGTCTGTGTTACCTCACTTGGGATGATTTTTTTTCTAGTTTCATCCATTTGCCTGCACATTTCAGAATGTCAGAGTTTTTTTCTGCCAAGTGGTACTCCATTGTGTAATTGTACCACATTTTTAAAATCCATTCTGCAGTTGAGAGGCATCTAGATTGTTTCCAGATTCTGGATATTGCAAATAATTTTGCTATAAGCATATCTGGGTAAATGTCTTTGTGGGAAGAATATGCATCCTTTAGTACATGCCCAATAGTGGTATTGCTGGATCATTGGGTAAATTGATTCCCAGTTTTCTGAGGAACTGCCACACATATTTCAAAATCGGCTGTGTACACGTTTACATTCCCACCAGCAATGGAGGAGTGTTCCCCTTTCCTCCACATCCTCTCCAGCACTGTCATCAGTATTTTTGATCTTAGCCATTCTGACAGGTGTAAGATGGTATCTCAGAGTTGTTTTGAGTTGCATTTCCCTGATGGCTAAGGATGTTGAGCAATTCTTTATGGTGTCTTTTGGCCATTTGGGAAAGAGGATCATTCGGAAACATTAGGATGTGGCAGAATCCAGACATTCCAGGAACTTAAGGAAAGGAGAGACTATCCTTCAAACCCCAGAGAAAAGCTTCATTATTGGGAAATCAAGGGAGAGAGGAAGAGGGGGAGGGAGGGAAGCACTTCCATCTGTGACAGGGATCACAGAGCCCGTTCAGATAGAGGCCTTCTTTATTTAAGGACCAAATTCTGAGCACTTTTCTGGAAAGTTCCGGATCAATTCCCAGAATAAAGGACAGTCCTATTGCTTCTGTCCTTTTAGCATTGCTGGGAAGCGTCACATCTCATGATTTAGTTCACAAGAGCTGTCACGTCAGGGCTCAGTTTACCTCTTATGTAGCCACTGAGGGAGCATGCCCTGACTGAGGCCGTGGATCCACCTACAGATGCAGGACTGTGTCCTGAGAGTCGGGGAGAAGAGATGCTCAGAGCCTGGCTGGAGTCTCCTTAGGAAAACAAAGGCCTGAGAGGACTCTGGGGGTTTCCATCTGCAGCCTGAGAGAAGACAGAGGGGACAGAGGCTCAGCAGCAGGCTGCTCTCAGTGAGCATGAAATGGTGGGAGGACAGAGGAAGAAAAGCCAAGATTGTCCTCTACTTAAAGTTAGTCATCTTGGGCCCTTTATTCTGAAGACGGATGTTCCCAACTGTCATGGAGAGGGAGTGACTCTCAAAAAAAAAAATCAAACAGAGGTGTGTCAGTGAGACGCCTTCAAGGTTGGAGGAGTTGATTTCAATCCTTAGACCCAACATTAAGGAGAGAACCAAGAGCAGGGCAGTGCTGGTGCATGTCTTTAATCCCAGCACTCAGGAGGCAGAGGCAGGAGGATCTTTGACTCCATCCTAATCTACAAAGGGAGTTTCAGGACAGCCAAGTCTACACAGAGGAACCCTGTCTGGAAAAAAGGCAAAAAAGGGAACAAATTGAGTCATCCAAGTTGGCCTCTGACTTCCACATACTCGCTGTAAAATGTACTGACAGACTGACAGACAGGCAGGCTGACAGACACACACCATAAACTCTAATTAAACCAAACTGTGGTATTAAACTGACATTAGATTAAAACTTGAGAATCTGTGACTACACCTAGGCCATTCACGGCCCGGGACACTCACTGATTGATTGATTTATGAGTACTTGATCCTTTTCCAGGGACTGTGTCTTCTAAAAAGAGTAGACCAGTTACTATCCTCATGAATCCTCAGTTCTAATGGATTTTTATACCATCTAGGGCAGTTGGAATTGATGTCAGGGGTTTATTGGAACCACAAGGAAACAGATAATAAAAGAGAGAAAGTCAAGAGCCAGAGTCTGGAAAGAAAGAGCCAGGGTCGACATCCACTCTCTCCAAAGACCAATAGTGAGCAGAGATCCGAGGGCAGTAAGTAGCGAGCCAGGCAGAGTCCCAAGGAGAGAGTCCATGCAGGGGAATTGACAGGTTCAGGAGAAACAAGAGAATAAAGGCCATGTTGCTTCCTTCACCTGGTCAGACAAACACCCTTACCCACACTCCTGGGCTGAATTCAGTGCACATTTGTACAGAACACAGGGCGCCATCTTTTTCCCCAAGACAAAAGGCTCAATATTGATGGATTTCTCTCTATTTCTAGCCTTATGCTTAGCCTGCTGGATTCCTGTGGCCCTGCAGAATCCCTGTCCATCAGTGCTACCAATGCTGCTGTCCACGCTGCTGAGGGGGAAATCTTTCTTCCACGTGTCTCTAATCTGCCAGAGAATCATCAAGGCTTGTCGTAGTAAAAAAGGGTCACTGTAGGCACTTGCCATAAAATTACATGATATGTAATTGGCATTTACTTCTGTAAGCTGGGGCCTAAACACAGAAGTACAGAAACAATAGATTCCACAGGATCCCTTCCGCTCTAGAACATCACCAAGAAACACGCTGGATTCCACACCCTCTGAAGTTCCGGTACATATATTAAAAATGAACAGACATGTGTGTTCATCTCTACCAGGCTTTATTTTGAGCCACTAACTAGCTCCCAAATCACGATAGGGAGATTCCTTATTAGTTATGAATGATCCACCTAGCTCTTTTAACTTAAATTAACCTGTTTCTCTTTATCTACCTTTTGCTTTGGGGTGTTTCACTTTTCTTCCCTTCTGTATAGATCTTACTTTCACTGATTCTCCTGTCTGTCTGTCTGTCTGTCTGTCTGTCTGTCTGTCAACTCCCTGGCTTCTTGTCCTGGGCATGTCCCCTCTTTCTTTCTTATTCTCTACATTCTTCTTTTCTTTTCTCTCTGGAGCCTAGACTTCTCCTCCTCCTTATTCACTCCGCCTTCCATCCCTGCTTATTCTTTCTCTGCCTTGCCATTGGCTGTTCAGCTCCTCATTAGACCAATCAGGTGCCTTAGGCAATCAAGGTAAAATGAACGCACATTCTTACCAAATACAGGGTGACTCTCCAAAACGATATCGGGTTGGGGTGGGAAAGGAGTTAGATCATTCGACTCACTGGCTTCTTACTGCCATGCCTGACCATCTTGGTTTAACCTGTTTCCACATGGTTATAGGCGAGACTCTCATTCCCTCAAGTTGTCTTCTGGCCCCTAGATTGCTGTTGTGGCATCAACCAAACCGTACACAGAAGAGTAGATGGACGTGCCTGCTCCCAGACAACCATCCACACCCAAACACACCCTCACACAGGTGTACACACACACACACACACACACACACACACACAGAGAGAGAGAGAGAGAGAGAGAGAGAGAGAGAGAGAGAGAGAGAGAGATGGGCAGAACATACAGTTTAAAAAATCTTTAACAGACACTTAAATTAACCTGAGACAGTGAACATTCTCATTACTTCCAAACCTGAGAAGTTTATGAGTAAATTGTAGATTCCCATTGAACCTGAGACGTCCATCCATTCATTCATCCACTAGTGTTTAAGCCTTTTGCAGGCACTTGGCTTTCCAAAAAAGCAAACTAGCCCTGACCTCGCAATGACGTACTTCTAGTGAACTGGAAGACAGCCAGCAGGGGCAGCACAAAGATGCAGTGAGAGGCTGATCAGAGCCACAAAGGGAACTGTGTTGTCTTGTCTTGATTTTTTAAGGTCAGAAAGTGAAGACCCAGAGACTCTAGAGGATGTGGTCCATGAAAGCATCATCTACACCAAATGCTATGAGTCTGAGCAGGGATGTGAGGACAGTGGGGATGAACCATGCAGACACCTGAGAAGAAAGCTCCATTGGAAGAAATGACAGACTTGAGGCACGAAGGGAATAGATGCCAACTTGCTTAGCACACCCTCACCAGTCCAGCTAGGCTAAGGGATGACCATGCCTGTTAAGAACAGAGGTCACCATCGTCCATTTCAGCCTCACTTTCAACCTGCTGAACCCCCCTGCCATTGTATACATCACCATTAATGTAGTGCCCTCCTCCCCCGAATGCTGCTGAAGGGGAAAATGTTCTCTTTGTTCATAATCTACCAGAGAACCTTGGAGCCTTTCCCTGGTGCAAACCATCATTTCCAGCTACAATCTTTGAAATCAGGCAACATGTCACAGCCACTAATTCAGTAGGTTGCAGAGTACATGTATAGTGGTAGAGACGCTGTACACCAACGGGTCCCTGCTGCTGTGGAAGATCCCTCTGATGGAACACAGATAGTATGCCCCAGGAACCTTCTGTATATGCCTCACAAATGAAGAAATATATGTGAATCTGCATGTATACAATGAGTAACTCTGTGACCTCTGAGTACTGGTGGGGTTGAGACTATTGCACACACACACACACATGCACACACGCACACACACACGCACACACACATACACCCCTCAGGCACAGATTGTGCCCCACTGCATTGTGTTCCCACATTGTGGTTTGAGGATTTAATGCAGGACATGTGTTATAGAGACAAATTACAATAGATCCGAATCCTTCACTTGACTGCACCTGGGGAGAACAGGCCTGTGCTGCTTATGTAACTCAGCCCAAAGAAGTAAATCTCAGCCCAGATTCTTGGTGTGTCATCATGAACATGATGGCCTGAGAAAGACCTTGGGGGAGTCAGGCAGGGCCTGGCTGAAGAAATAGTGTGAGTCTCACAGAGACTCAAGCACCAGGAAGCACTGGCTCCAGACCTCTGTGCTAATCTCCACTCTAGATGACTTTGGGACCTTTTGTCCAGGGCTGGAATTGACTCCCTGCTCTCTAGCTGACAGGCAGTAATGCTTTACTGTTCATCCAAGTCTCTCACAAAGTCTGGAGCCAGCCTGTATACTATAGCACTAAGACTAGGTCACCTTCTGAGTCTCAGCACGGAGAGCAAAGCAGGACAGGTGCGCAGACCATTAGCCACCTGTTCTGATTGCTTTATGAGATGTCACGGGAGGATGAGACAGGTCCTACTGTTTAGTGTTTGCCCTTAGGAGTCCATCACAGGGACTTCCCTGGTAGGCAGATAGCGATGGTCTCTGATAATTTGGGATACAGGCCACATATCAATCATACAGGCCGTGAGTGGCAGGTCCAAAACACAGAGAGCTTGTCCCACAAATCCTAATTTATCTTAAAATAATAATAAAAAGAACTAGATATCAGGGCAAATGCTAAAAGATCAGAGAGACAGAGGAACAAGCCATTTCTCACCTCAGCAACTCCTCAGCCGAAAGGGGAAGATCCTGTCTCCGTGAATCCTCAGACTGACTGGGGAAGTGAAGGGAAGCATGAGGCAGAGATGAAAGGGGTGGATTCCTGCCTCCTTCTGCCTTATATTCCTTTCTCTGTCCAGCCATCACTTTCTGTTTCAATCTCTCTAATGCTGGGATTAAACATGAGTGTTCCCAAGTGCTGGGATTAAAGGTATGTAGCCCCTAATACTAGGATCAAAGGTGTGTGGTCCCTAATACTAGGATTAAATGTGTGTGCCACCACTGCCTGGCTCTGTTTGGCCTCAAACTCACAGAGATACAGAGATATCGCTGCCTCTTCCTCATGAGTGCTAAGAATGAGGGCATATGCCACCACTGCCTGACCACTATGGCTAACCCCGTGGCTGTCTCTGTCCTCTGATCTTCAGGCAATCTTTATTTGATTCACCATATGGCACCACATTTCCTTTTTTGTCAAAAATAAAAATGTTATAACTAATATAAGCAATACTAGGTACAATAAGTATAATGACTATATACAATGTATACAGGCAATAATTAGATCAATAATGTCTAGATCATTAACAATTGACAAATTCAGAGGAAATACTTTATTTATCCTATCTTGGTCAATCCAAAGTGTTGTACCTAATTAACTTGTATTACCAACTAAAAAACTATCTTTTTATGTCACTCAAACTTATACACTTTACACTTCTTTAGTGAGTTTCTATGAATCTGTAACTAGGCAAACCATAATTATAACTATCTAGTCTTTAACTTCATCAGAGACCTGAGAAGGAAATATTAACTAAGTAAGCAGGAAGTGAAAGGAAGCAACTTCCAAAAACTATGAGAAATGACAGCTGGCTGCCTGGACAGTCACTCAAGGTTCCTCTGCAATATTGAGGCACATATCTTCAGCCAACAGTCTAGCATATCTGACAGATTTATCGATGAAGAAGGATTTTCTGAAGGGCCTTCTTACCTTGTCTTGGCAGTGTTCCATATTCCTTTATTTTGTGTCCTGTCTGTCCATTTGGACAGCATACTGTCAGCAGTCAAGAAAAAGGTACTTTCTTGCTCAGCGGCTAAATTTGCCACAAAGAAAGTAAACTCCATATGGAGTTTCTTCAATGCCCATCATCTTCTATGAAGTAGATTGGTGTAACCAGGAGCAGACATGTCTCATTGTCATAAAATAAAAATAACCTATATTATTAAAATATCTGAAATGCCATATACTTCATAGTGTAATAAGAAAAAAATCCTATTTTAGCTTACTGCTAGTAAATGCTGGAACATTGTCAGTTTTAATTTGTACAGGTATTCTCATGATGCCCATAACTTCTAACAAATGTGTGATTACAGAATCAGTCTTTCCTGAACTCAAAGTAATTGCCCATTGAAATCCTGAAACTGTATCTATCGTGTGGTGTTTATATTTTAATTTTGAAAATTCTGTAAAATGAAACAAATACATCTATCAGATTTCATTTCTATATATACCTTTAGAATTACTTCCTGCCAGTAATAAAGTTTGGTTATAGAAGGAACAGGTAAGGTTATAAACTTATATATATATATATATATATATATATATATATATATATATATCTTTGGCTTGTTGCCAAGTAATGGAAAAATCCCTTTTAAATTTTTGAAATTGATATAATTTTTTTAATAAACCTCTGAGATCTCTAACATATTTCCTGTCAATAATTTATTAATTTCATCATTACCTTGTACTAGAGGGCATGACAGGCCCATATAGGATTGAATGTGTGTTATATATAAAAGATGATTCCTATTCCTGATTATTTCTTGTAACAGAATAAATAACAAAATTATGACTCATCAGGAATAAAGTCAGCAGTTTCAATATATAAAACTACTCTTTCTGCATACTGAGTATATTAAGAGGTTCTGTAAAATCTATTAATACCATCAGAATAGCATATAATTTTGACTTTTGGACAGAATTATAAGGACTTTGGTCCACTTTATTCAAATTTTATGATTTGTAACCTACTTTTCCTGATTTATTTGTATCAGTATAAAATTTAGGGGCTCCAGTAATTGTAACTGACCACACAACATGAGGAAGAATCTAGTTAGTTCTCTTTGTAAATTGGATTCTTTTGCTTTAGGGATATTTGTTGCTAATCTCTTCCAAAACATTGTTGTAATTGATTTCCTAAGGTTCACTTTCTGCCCATAACTGGTCAATTTCATCAATAGTTAAAGGTACTACAATTTCTGCTGGTTCCTGTCAATTGATGAGGTCTTAACTTTTCTTTTAAAATCAGAAAAATTTCCACATATGTCTTTAATTTCTTACTTGGTTATGTGGTAAAAAAAAAATCCACTCCAATGTAATGTTTTTCTTTTGCACTGAAATTCCTGTAGGAGAATGTTTAAGTGGTAAAATAACCAGTATTGAGGGAATCTTGGCACAAAAATCTTACAACAAACTAGAATGCATTTAAGTTCTGAATTCACAAGATCCACATGCACATCCTGTAATTTCTTTTCCACCAAAGCTAATTCTCTCTCAGCTTCAGATGATAATTCTCTTAAACTTTTTAAATTCTTGTCACCATCTAAGGCTTTGAACAAATTATCCAGTTCATCATTTTTTTTATACCAGTAGTGGTTCATAAATTGAAAAATGTCTTCTAGCAATTTTTAAAAATCATTAAGAGTCCTCAATTTATCTCGCTTGATTTGTACCTTTTAGGGTCTAATGTTTTGTAGATTTATTTTATTTCTTAAATAATTAATAGAACCTCTTTCTATTTTTTCAGGAACAATTTGTAATCCCCAGACAGGCAATTTTTTTTCACTTCTTCAAACATTCTTTCTAAATTTAGAAAGAATTCTATCTATATTTGATTCAGCAAATAAGATGTTGTCCATGTATTGATAAATAATAGATTGTGAAAATTGTTTATGCATCACTTCTAGGGCTGTTTTACAAAATATTGGCACATAGTGGGGCTATTTAACATTCCCTGTGAGGGAACTTTCCATTGAAATCTCTTTATAGGACAAGAATTATTGTAAGTAGGCACTATAAAGGCAAATTTTTCTTTGTCTTTTTCTTGTAAAGTTAGAGTGAACAAAACAGTCCTTTAAATCAATAACTATGGTCAGTGTCTGTTTTTAATAATACCTTCTAATATTTTTCTTAGACATATGCTGGTTTATGGTTTGTTTCTGAGATTGAAAATATGTTCATCTGGGTATTCCATTGCTGTAATAAATTACATCCTCATAAATTCATGGCAATGTTAGCCACATATGGTTTTAATTTTCCTCTCTGTCCTTCAACCTGTCTCGAGCTCTGTTTTACCTGAGATAATGTCCCAATCCCTAAAAGTTGAACATTTACCTCCTAAAGGAGTCAATTTGGGTACCAAAATTCTGACGTAATTATTGTTACATCCACATCTATGTCTACCAGATCTTCAATGTCAATGTCATTTATTTGTATTTTTTAATTTTGGTCTTTGTTCATTTATAGAAGTTTGGCAAAATATTCACTTTATGGTTTTGTTGAAATTTTTGTTCTTTTGTCTAGTGCAGTATAGATTTTTATAATATGGATTGGGTTCTTTAATTGCTTTGGGAAGGTATTTTCACCACAATGACAGGAAATGACAAAACTGAATTTAACTTAGGGGCCTGTGAGAGGCCCCTCCTGGTGTTTCCCAAAGGCAAAAAGTTACCTTGTCTGTCCCTTGTTGGTCTATAGTCATTGGTCCAATATCTGCCTTTGCCACATCTTCTGCATAATCCAAAAGAGAGAGGCATTCTGTTAGGGTTATTCTTATCAAAAACATTGTTTCTAGAAATACCCTGTTTGCAGTCCCGTTTTAGGTGACGTTATTTGCCACAATTGTAACATTTGACATTTTCATTTTTCTTCAAACCTCTACAAAACTTGTTCTATCCAAGTATCACTATAGTTATGAGATTCAAAATTAATTATATCTCAAATCTATTCCTCCAAGAGTAACAATCTTGCCTTTAACAGCCAAATTATCCCTTTGCATTGTGAATTAACATTTTCAAAGGCTGAGTTTAATTATTTTTTGTCAGCTTCTGAATTTTGTATCATTCTACTTCCCGATGGAGTTAATCTTTGTAAGAAATGAGTGAATGTTTCTTTGGTCCCTGTATTACTTTTGTAAATTACTTGGTTTCTTTCCTGATCCTCCAGTTCTATCCCCAGCATTCAAGGCTGCCATTTGTCATATAGCCAGAGTGTGGCCATCATATAAAGACTGCATTTCTACTTTAGCATAATCTCCTTCTCCAAGAAGTTTGTCTTGGGAGATTTCAATACCTCTAGCCCCTAACTGGGGATGAGCCTTCAAAACTGTTGTAACCAAACAAAACCAATCTTGAGGGATAATTCTATTACAAGTTGACTACCAGTTTAACATCTGCTTTACAAATGGTGAGTTCATGCCATCTGAGACTATTGCTTCCTTGAATCTCCTCAAATCTAACATTTCCTCAGGAGTCCATTCAGCTCATACTCAATGTGGGGGATTTCTATCATTTGGCAATTCCTGTAAGGTTATTGAGTAAGTTAAAGTTGACTGTTTAAAAGCCTAAGGCTGCTTCTCTGTAACCTTATAATGCAAGGTTGAGGTTAGTTCTCCTTTAAATTCCTCTGTGTGGGTCTGAATATCTCTCTGATCTTTTTTAACCATTTATTTTAAGACTTTAATCTTGGTATTTATGTTAACTGATTTTTTAATGATAAGGCAAAAATGATCAAACAATATTTATAACAGAAATTTTAAAAATCCCATCTATATTAATTCTCATCTCAATTGTTCCATTTTAATATCATCTAGTGTATTATAAAACAGGGATCAAAGTCTTTTCCATTGTGATACTTTTCCCCCTTTTTTAATTTAGGAAAAATACTCTCTGTCTTAAATTAACTCCCCTTTTTTAAGAAATCCCAACTGACTTACCAAATTTGTAATGTAAAGATGACTGTAAAGTGAGGCACCTGCCTGGTGTAGCAGCAACCCAAGGAGGAGAATCCAGTGAAAGCCACGACCCATGAGAAAGGGAACCTGCTGTCTGAAAAACTCTCCCAGGGGATCAGGGGGAAGGAACATGTTTGGCAGAAACTGCCTAAAAGTCAGAGCTGTCTAGAAGCTAACTCTAAAAGGAAAACCGAGCCAGCAGGGTAGATACTCAGCCTTGCGTAGCTCTGGACTATACCAGAAGCTGCAAAACCACAGGCAAGCAGCTTTTTACAAATTTATGCCTCCAAAATTGGACACCAGATGCTGCACAAATCCTAAGTGGTCTTGATAATAAAAACCCAGATATTGGGGCAAATGCTAAAAGATCAGAGAGACAGAAGAACAAGACACAATCACTTCTTATCTAGCCAGCTCCTCAGGGTGAAGGGGAGAGATCCTGTCTCCATGGATCCTCAGACTGAATAAAGAAAACAAACCACAAGAGGACATTTCAGGAATGAACTCTCTCCTCCAACCTTAAATACCTTTCTCTGCCCAGCCATATCACTTCCTGTTCTAACTTCCTAGTGTTGAGATTAAAGGCATCTGTGCTTCCCAAGTAGTGGGAGCAGAGGCGTGGGATCCCAAGGGCTGGGACAGGTGTGTGCCACTACTGTCTGGCTCTCTTTGGCCTTGAACTCTCGGAGATCCGGACAGATCTCTGCCTCTGCTTCTCAAGTACTAGAATTGCAGGTGTGTGTCAGCACTCTCTGTCCTCTCTGTCCTTGTGGCTGGCTCTGTCCTCTGATCTTCAGGCAAGCTTTATTTTATACATAATGTATCACCACAGTATTGTTTGAATGTAACTGCAGAAATCAGAGCTTTTGTTAACGAACCTATCTGGTGGCATGGAGTTGGAATCTTCCTACAGTTTGGCAATTCAGTTCAGACTAACTTATAAAAATTGGCAAGTGCCTTCCACCCTTGTAGAGTGTAATAAAATTAACCATTAAAAATTATTGTTGCTTGTTTTTAACTCTTTTTGGAGGGTCTGTTACCCTGTTCCCAAATAAATCACATGCAGAGGCTTATTCTTAATTATAAATGTCTGGCCTTAGCTTGGCTTGTTTCTAGCCAGCTTTTCTTAATTTAAATTATCTGGTTTATCATTTGTCTCTAGGCTTTCCCTTTTCAATTCCTGTATACATGCCCTTGTTTCTTACTCTGTGGCTTGCTGCGTAGCGGGGTGTCAGCCCCTGATGTCCTCCATCTCTGGCCCCTTTTTCTCCCAGATTACAGCTTCACAGAGTTAAACAAAAGCAACATAACCAAAAGTAACACACCTTAAAATAATATTCTACTAAGTACAAGTATACTTCGTCTTTTAGATTAATTCAAAGACATCCTTTTATGGCATGTGCCATTACCTTACTTGCTACTAAAGGGACCTGTACAGTGGCACCCAATAATCACAACATCACTTGTGAGCACTGTGCCCTTCATACCTGTGTTAATTCTAGTATGTCTTTAAACTTAACCTCTGAAAGTGTATACATTTTTAGAGCAAGGCCAGCAATCTGGATACCAGGGAAGTTGTTGAGGTCATGGCAAGACTCTCCTGTGTGATCCTGACACAGAGGCTCACTGAGAGAATATTAAGAACACACTGAATGGTTGGACTGGTCATTGCAGTTACTATGGGAATTACTGCATTGATTGCTGCAGCTGCAACAGCTGGACTGCAACAGCTGGACTGCAACAGCTGGACTGGTCCTTCATAAAGAAATGCAAACTTCTGGGTTAGTTAGAGACTGGTGAAAACACTCCATGGAACTGTGGACGCAACAAGCTAAAATGGATAATGAGATAGTGGGTTAGCCGATTTAAGAGAAACCGTTATACTGTTGGGAAATCAGTTAGACATATTAAAGGAGCAGAGATAATTGAAATGTGATTGGATGTTACATCCTACTGTATTCCACCTTTAAAGTTTAATGAAAGCGAGTATGATTGTATGCATTTGATGCCATACCTTGATTCTTCTAAAATGATTTATGACTTACAGCAAGAAATTCAAGAAGCTTTTCCAAAAAAGTGCCTGATATGACATGTTATGAAAGCCTTGCAAATGCTACACTATGAATTACTTTAATAGATTTATTGTTTTAGTAAGCATTACTCTTACTCTTGTGTTTAAAATGGCTTTTAAATGTGTTTTGGCTTACTTAAATAAAATTGTAAAATATAAAGATAGAGAAAAAGCTGTATATTCAGTAAAGCTACATAACCACCCGAATAACTAATTGTATGTAAGAAAGGAGGAAATGATGGGAAAATTCCCACAGAGATACAGCCAGTTTGATTTCAGAGTGTTAGCACCTAGTTTTAATTTGCTTTTTGCAATTGCTATGCCCACCTCCTTACCTTCTGTTTGAAGTCTTTTCTGAGAGTTTTCCTAGGGAATCAGAGCCTATGTGAACTTAGTTTAAGAAAAACCCAGAACACTGTGGTATTCTTTACTGAGCACTTTCATTTGGGATTTCCCTCTGGGGGCTTAGATCAAAGTCTTTGGTGTAAGAATTAACTTGCTAAAGGTGTCAATTGTATAACAGTATTAAGAACCCTTTGTTCAGGGAGGGCAGCTCAGTCCATAGAGATGAATTCACCCTGCAGCTAGAAAAGGCTAAAGACTTACCCTCCAGGTACCTTTGTACTTCTTTCCACAGACTGGCATGAACCTATACCCACACCCAATTTAAACAATGAAGAAAGAGAGACACTCCAGAATGCAGTCAAGATTTAAAGGAGCAGGGAGGTCCAGCCTTGATGGACTGGACCTCAAGCAACCTTTCAGAAGCATATTTATTGACGGTTACACAAAAGTTATCTTTAAAATGAGACAAGTTCTTCTATATGTTTCCTGATCTACTCTGTGTGGTGATATATTATATATTTCATAAAAATAGTCTGGAATGTCAGAGGACATTGTTACCCACAGATCCAAGGTCATGGAGTGGTGAGGTGACCCATGCCTTTAACCCCAGCACTTGGAAGGCAGAGGTTCTCTGGATCTCTGTGAGTTCAAGGCTGAACAGAGCTAGGCAGTAGTGGCACACGCCTTTAATCCTAGCACCAGGAAAGTTGAACCATGAATTGAGATGTTGGAGGAGAGAAATATAAGGCAGGAGAAGGCAGAAGTTCTTCCCCTTTGCCTGCCCATCCAGTCGGCCAGAGGACATAGGACCTACCCCATTTGGCCTGAGGAATTGGCTGGGTGGGAACTGACTATGGCTTGATCCTCCCATCCCTCCGATATTTCAGCTTCCCCCCCAATATCTGGTTCCATGTCTTATTACAATGCCAAATAGAATTTGTGCAATAACTCTGTGTGTTTCTTAAAGGAACACATTACGTATGCAGTCTCATCCTTTATTGTCAAGTGTGTGCAGTTCTCAATAGTAGAAGGCTTCCTCATTTGCCAAGAACATCTCATGACTAAATCATGCAAAGGCTGTAAAACTCCATCAGAAAAAAAAAAACTACTATTTATCACAAGGATTTCTTCAAAGCCTAAGTACATCTAAAATGATTGCTTTATTCTGATGTTTACACCAGCTACATCAACCCTACTAAATTCCCACTACAGGCTTCTAAGGGAGGATATTTTTTTCCTGTCTTCTTCTTGGAATGGTGGGAAATGATGTGGTTTACATCTGGTGATCCTTTTCTATCTGTAGGGATTCATCCAAATCTCCCAGAAAATTATGTGTTGTTTTGTTTATTTTGATTTATCCCAGACTTTTCCTCATAAATCTTGAGCATTGCTTCTTAGTTCATAAAACTATGTAGTTCGAGGTTTCTGGCCCAGACTTTTGGGCCTAACCTTAAGGTCTAGACCATCAGACCCACAGTCCCACAGAGACACACAGATGCTTTCAATAGTTTTTGGCTGATCAGCCTCAGGCCCTGGCATACAACTTGCTAGCTCTCTATCCTTCATCTAATCCATGTCTTTTGTTCAGCCATGCACAACAAGCTCTCACAGCAGCATGGTTATCTTCTGCTTCTTCTGGCTTCTCTCTGGCATTCTGCTCTGTGCTTCCTGTTCTCAAGAGTTTTCTTAGCTGGTAGCCCCGCCCACACTTCCTGCCTGTCTTTGGCCAATCAGCACTTTTTATTAAACCAATGGTTGGGACAATTATTTACCATGAAACAACATAATACCCTACATAAAACTATGCTTGTAGCCAGGAAGTGGTGACACACAACTTTAATCCCAGTGCTTGGGAGGCAGAGGCAAGCAGATCCTTGTGAGTTTAAGGCCAGCCTGGTCTTCAAAATGAGTCCCAGAGCAGCCAGGGATGTTAGATAATAGAAATCTTGTCTGAAAAAACCAAACCAAATCAACCAACAAAAACTCATCCCTGTGAGACACGTCACTTGTATTTTCCAGCAGCCTAAACAACTTCTATGTTATTTTAGGGCCAGGCCAATGCTGACTCCCATAGACATTATGTCACCCCCTCGGGCACACTCCCCAGACTCTTACCTTGAACAGTTTCTGAGTCAACAGAACCCATCTTTATGGAAGAAGCCATAAGTACTTTCTAAAGAATTGCAATGTGACATGTCTGAGGTTTGTTTTATACTTGCAACTGAGTTAATTATCATCAATAAAGTCTTTTCGCAAAATTGTGCTATGCTTAAATATGGCTAAATTAAACCAGCCAGTGTCAGACTTCAGAAGTTTGTCCCAGCACCGGCTAATTAAGTCAGGCAGAATCCAGTTTTATTCTTTTCCTGTCTGGATAGTTTTCCTGCCAACTGTGATGCTTTCAGGGACCCCCACACCCAATCTAATGCTTTCTTACTGATGACACCGAAAAGAAGCCTCTGCCATCAGGGCTGGCCTTTGCTGCAAGGGAGAGAGGGAGGGAGGGGGTCTCATGATCTCCACTGCCTCTTCAGTTTTTCCTCTGTGGAGAATGACGTCATCCCTGCTCCCCAACTCCACGCTCTGCTGTGACCCTGTTGTCTTCTTCCCTCGAGCTCAGCCTCCTCCCAGACAGAAGCACTTCCAGAACCATACAGACTGTGGGTGGGTCTGTGTCCAATGTTGTTAACACACGGGAGTGGGGGTGGGGGAACAGATCATAGGTAGCAGTAACCCACACAAGCGAACGCCCTTAGAAATGTGCGGAGAAGAGGAGAAGGAACAAGGGGGGGAGGTGTCTTGGCTTATAAGGGCACTGGAACTTGTATGGCGACGCCTACTCACGCATATGGATGAAGGGGCATGCCCCCTCAAGCGGGGTATCTGGGCCTGATTTTGGAACATTGCATTTGCCAGCACATGTACCACGCGCCAGAAATCCTAACAACCAAGACACTGCTCTGCCCCCTCCATTCTTTGTGCTGCCTGGTTGCCTCCCCTCCCTCTGTGTCTCATTCTTTACATTGTTAGGATTTCCAACACCTTCCAGCAACTTCCAGGGACCTAGGTGCCTGCCTGCTAGCACTCAAGCAGAATGCAGAGTCACCCCAGGCACTGGCACTTCGGTATCCCTTAGCCATTTCCTGGGTTCTAGAGCTGAGTACCACAGCAGTCAGGAAAAATGCATAGTCATCCCAGAGCCTTACGTAATATGGATGTGGAGCTTGGCACCGCATCCGTATGCATGCATAGCGTGATGCCCTTATATGAATTTGCAAAGCCACCCTTATAAGAAGACTCCACCAGTTCCCACACTCCCTTTTTTTTCCTCCCAGGGGCTCTTCTTCGAGGGCCTGCCTTCACCCCTCTTCCCATTCCCCTAATAAGCTCTTAAGGTGGGTTCTAGTGTATCTCGAGATCCATGTAACTGTCATAACACACCACACGTGACCAGCAAAGCTGAGAAATGTTTGTGCTGAGATAGGAGCAGTTCACCCTGGGCATAATCTCTGCTGAGTCCTGACCTGGGTCTGTTAGACCCAAAGGGAACACTGGCTTCTCTATGTGATTTTTGTGACTTAAAAACCCCTGTTCATTTGGGCTGCCTTGAAGGCAGTTTACACCCAGCATGACTGAGATATCTCCCAGGGCCAGGAAGAACTATGGATGATGGCTGTGTAAGGGTCAACCATAGTCACTGGAGTCACTAATCAGAGCTTAGTTCCAGAACAGCAGTTGTGTCACGGGTGTGATATCCTGTGTGTAGGGGAGGAAGTGAGCTGTGTCCTGGAAAGAGGATGTGATGCATCTTCCTGTAGAAGGTTTCAGAGACTCCTTGAGTTTCCTGTGTGGCTAGTCTGTGCCTCAATTTTTAATAAAAATCTACAGTGGGCTAAAGATGCTGTTCAGCAAGCAGAGTGTTTGCCTAGTTAATCTGGGGTCAGACCTCAGCACCACATAATCCAGAAGTGCTGGCACCTATCTGTCCTCTTAGCATGGGGGAGGCCTGAGGGCCAGAGGTTGAAGGTTATTGTCAGCCACATATGATACCAGGCTCAAGAATATATCTGAAACGGCATTCTTTTGTTTTTGTATGAGACAGGGTTACTCTGTGTAGACTTGGTTGTCCCAGAGCTCTCTCTATAGACCAGGCTGACCTCAGAACTCACAGATGTCCACTGACCTCTGCTTCCCAAGTGCTGGGATTAAAGGGTCACCACTGCCAGCCCTGTTCACTTAGTTTTGCATGTGTCTAATTCTGTATTTAGAAGCTGAGGCAGAAGGATTCATTTATTAGGGACCAGTGTGATGGGAATATATAATGACTTCCAAACTTACTAGACTTAGCCAACAGTAAAAAGCAGATGAAAGCTAATAAATGAGAATGAATAATTCAGTAGTAAACCAAGGGATATTTGGGATTAAATCTCATGGTAGCCAAAAGAGAAAATTCTTGGCCCCCCAATAACTGCTGTTCTTTTCCATTCTTCCTTCAGACGTCGGTGAGTCAGATGTCTCCTCTAGGTTCCTACAGACCCCAGGCTATAGAGACCCTTTCCTGTCAAGTCCTAAGAGCAGAGCTGAGACTCACAGTTAGCACCAACGTCCACAGGAGCACAGTGGAGGGGCTCAGGAAGCTGTGGTTTTGTTAGTTTGTTTTGTGTGTTGGGGGCTCAAGTACCTTTGGGAAGGGCATTCTCTGCTCCGCCATTCTTTCAAGAGCTTAATATTAGGTCCTAAAGAAATTTAGGACAAATGGCTAACTGTGGTGTTAATTTAATATACCAAAGCCCTAATATACACTAGGGTACCTCTCCTCTCAGCATCTCTCACTTTACCTCCCACTCTAAACCTCTCCCATCTCTGTGCTTGGATTCCCTTCTCCAAGCTTCTGATTCCTATAAACTCAGCAGCCATTTTGGTGACCTTTTGTATTGACTCTCCTGTTCTCTTCGTCCCCTTGGCCCTCTCTCATCTCTCTCCCTCCCTCCTTCCCTCCCTCCCTCCCTCCCTCCCTCCTTCCCTCCCTCACTCCCTCCCTCCCTTCCTCCCTCCCTCTCTTTCTCTCCCCCCTCTAACAGCCTGGTTCTCCCTACCGACCATGCCCAGTCTACTATTTTCTCTCCCTGATCTGGAAGAGT
The DNA here is from genome assembly GCA_033318265.1 of Phyllotis vaccarum. Classification (NCBI taxonomy): domain Eukaryota; kingdom Metazoa; phylum Chordata; class Mammalia; order Rodentia; family Cricetidae; genus Phyllotis; species Phyllotis vaccarum. The sequence goes on from JARWLC010000018.1 coordinate 14,671,883, forward strand.
CCAGATGCCTCTGGCTGTCCTCTCCCTCATACTCACAATAAAGACCTCTCCTCACCCACACCTTGGAATGGGCATGTCCTCTTCTTAATCAGTTAAGACGGCAAATGGAAACAAAGAAAGCCAGAGCCAGGAAGCAGGTTTCTTTGGGGCAGCCACCTCCCCATTCTCATCCTATCCTCATACATGGCCATTATCTGCTCCAGGACAAATAGATTTGCATCTGACCGATTATTACATAGCAAGAAGTGGGGGCTGGACCTCCACCAAGACTTCCCAGGGTGATCCTGGAGACTGCACAACTATAAGTCATATTAACCAGAATCCTAGGGACCAGGTAGGGCCATCATGTTGTGGGTTTACACACACACACACACACACACACACACACACACACACACACACACACATACACACACACACACACACGCACGCACGCACGCATGCACGCACGCACGCATGCACTCCTCATCCTGCAGCAGCAACAGCAGCAGCTTATGTCACCACCAGCTAATGCCAAATGTAGCTCATTTCCACTATCCAGTCTCTACAATGTTGCATAGCAACGCTCACTGGCTTTAAAGGTCCCTGCCACCCCAAGTCATTCTCTCTGTCTGTCTGTCTTTCTGTCTCTTTCTTATGTGTCACTACTCTGAAACAGCTTCCCCCCTCCCAACCTCTTGCATTAGATCTGTTGCATGGTGTGATCTCTTAGCGGCACATCTTGGCCGCCCACCAAAGGTGCCTTTTCTGCTGCTTTATCCTAACTCATCAGAAAGATGCAAAGACAGGAAGAAAAAACAAACAAACATAGTTTTTCTGAAATGTAGGGCACTGGGTCATTTTTCCCTCTCCTGTGCCACAGTTGGGTTTGGAGTTAGAGAGCTGCTCTATAGGCCCAGCTGGTCAGGGCTCACTTCCCAACCAAGCGATTTGTCCATGTGCAAAAGATGTAGAGAAAGGCAGGCATCCCAGGACATCGGAATGAGGGTGATAGGGTGAAGTTCAGGAACTAGAGATGGTACAGTCAGAATGGTGGGTCTAAAATGGGGTCAGGGTAGAGTAAGGAAAGATGAAATCCAGTTGCGACTTACATAAGTATCTGGTCCTTCAATAATCATTTATACAGTAAGAAATTTGAACAATTAAAAAAATTCTTAGCCATACTTACTGGAGCCCACATTTAATCCCAGAACTCAGTAGGCAAAAGCAGGCAGGTCTCTGTGAATTCAAGACCAGCCTGGTCTACAGAGGGAGTTCCAGGACAGCTGGGGCTACACAGAGACACTCTGTCTCTAAACAAACAAAAACAAACAAAAAAGAATGGATCTTTGAGAGAGGTTGGGTCGGGGAGGACAAAGCAGGACAGCAGAAGCCACAGCAAGAAGAGGGGTTGACAAGAGCATGGCCTTGGGCAGAGACCCTGCTCACGGGCCATGTGATGCTGGGAGATGCTCCTGGGGCTAAAGACAGTAGAAATAAAAGGGAGGGACACCAGAGGGACTGACAGCAGGACAGCACACCAAGGAACAGAGACCATGGAGTCTCCTCCTCTGCTTCTCTGCAAAGGGCTGCTGCTCACAGGTGAGACCAGGCCTGCAGCGGTGTGGGGAGGGTGCTGACCTGGGACCCTAGGAGGGGACTCTCTTTCTGCTTCAGCCTGAGGGAAGGACACAAGGAGGGACATGGGCTGCTCATCATCCGGAAGCTCTCAAGGAACAAAGAGGATGCCAAGGGGAGGAGAAGCCAGACCACTCTTTACTCAAAGTTAGTCACAGGGTCCTGACAGGGTGGCCATGGTAATGGGGGTGTGCTTCCCACCAGGGATTTACAAGTGAGCGCACACAAGTGGGCTGCAACGGTCCTGGGTCAGGTCCAGGTTCTCTGTTGTTTTGTGACCCACCATGGGCTCTGGAATGGAGGTTAGGATCTTGATGTTGAGCTGTGGGCATGCTCAGAGTTTCCAGGGAGAAGCACATTGTGGAAGGGAACAGGACTGTGTTGGGAGGAGACATCAGTGAGTTAGGGCTTGAAACAGAAGCAGTGGGACAGGCAATGAGGTGGGAGGATGATGGGAAAGGGCCTGGGACTCTACAGAGGGCATGGAAGTCTCCTCTGCATGAGGATAAGGAGCTGGCATTACCAGCAGAGAGGAAATGTTGGGAGTGTGAAGGAGATGGCCCTGGAGAGATTCTCTTCATGAGAAAAGAGAGGTGGGGTGTGATACAGGATGTAGACAAAGATCTGATGCCTGGGACACGATGCAGGAACAAATCTGTTTTTGAAGCCATGTTTATTCAATGCCTGAGAGGGTGTGGCACTGCTGGGAAGGAGGGGGCTTCTTTAAGAACATTGGGAAGGGGAGAGAGGATGGTCATAGTGAGAAGCGAGGAACGGGGTAGGCAGGAGGAAGGGTACCTTAGATATCTTCACTAGGTGGGCAGGAGAAGTACCCTAACTGTAAAATTTGAGGTCACATGCTCCTAGATGCCTGACACTCAGGAATCAGGACACCTAGGAAGCAGATGGTCTTACAAACTGAGACAGGCTGTTTCCCTCACCATACAGCTTCAGGGAGCCCAGAATCTCCTGAAAGGGCAGCTGTGGGAGGTGGGGAGATTACCTTACTGATCCTCAGGAGTTAAAAATTTCCAGAAGTCTAGAAGACCTATGGAGTAGTTTACAGACACAGTCTCAGGTCCTTGCCTGCTAGCATTTGTAAATGGGAGAAATATACGTTCTGATTAAACAATAACTCAAAACTAGTGTTATGTCCTTACACACACACACACACACACACACATACACACATTCACACACATACACACGCACACGCGCACACACGCACACACACATACACACACACATACACACACACACGCACACACGCACACACACATACACACACGCACACGTGGTGAGGGAGAGGATGAAAATACAGATTATAGGAGAGGAGCAGTGTTGGCACACACACACGCATGTACACACACATGCACACACACACACGTGGTGAGGGAGAGGGTGAAAATACAGATTATAGGACAAGAGCAGTGTTGGCCCACACACACTCACATGCGCACACACAGGATGAAAATACAGATTATAGGAGAGGAGCAGTGTTGGCACACACACGCATGCACACACACATGCACACACACACACACACGTGGTGAGGGAGAGGGTGAAAATACAGATTATAGGACAAGAGCAGTGTTGGCACACACACACTCACATGCGCACACACATGCACATTTTGTAAATTGGCTGCTCCCCGTGGATTAGACTTAGTGAAATTTTCTCATTCTCACCAAATCAGAAGCATTATTTTTTAAAACTCAAACTCAGGTATTAAAACTACCATTAGCTAGGGGGGTGGTGGTGGTGCACGCCCTTAATCCCAGCTCTCCTGAGGATCTCTGAGTTTGAGGCCAGCCTGGTCTACAGATAGAGTTCAAGGACACCCAAGACAACACAGAGAAACCTTGTCTTGGGAAAAAAAAACAAATAAAAAACTCTCTCATTAGCTCCAACTGAGAATGTGGTAAATAAGCCCATGGTCACCAAGGTCTCTGGACACATCCATTTATTTGGAGCCTGTCCCTAGCACTGGGCCTCCCTGGCAGTCCAACCCCTGTCCTCACAAAACCTTGGTTCTAGTGCACTGGTAGCAGCCAGAACTTCTAAAGGGTGCGGCCAGGGGTCGACTGCAAACACTGAGGGACCAGAGGAAGAAGACGGGAAAGAAAAAGAGGAGGTCAGGAAAGGCATCCCCAGCCCCAAATACACTCTTGAGTGTAAGCAGAGAACAGAGGGCAGGGAGCAGGGAGCCATGCAGACCTTGAGGAGAGAGTTCCATACAGAGAACACAGCTCCAGGCACTGAGGAAATGGGCTTCCTGCACTGAGCGTGTAGCACACCCACGTGCACACACAGAAGCTGAGAGATGCTTCCCCTTAGGAGTCTGCACTCAACCTGCTCAGGACACGGTGGACCCGATACTGATGGACATTTCTCTTTTCCAGCCTCACTTTTAATCTGCTGGAACTCACCGACCACGGCAGTCAGCATTACCAAAGAAATGCGGTTCTCTGCTGCTGAAGGGGCAAAGGTCATTCTTTATATTCCTCTTCAGGCAAATGACCTTCTCTCCTTTAGCTGGTACAAAGGAAAGGATGCAGACGAAGATCGTAAAATTGCCCATTATGAAAAGAAAACAGATTTACTTGTATTTGGAGATAAAATCACTGGGAGGGAAGAGATATATAAGGACGGATCCATGATGCTCCGGGATGTCAGCCAGGAAGATGCGGGGATCTACACTTTAGAAACCGCTGGAACACATGATATATACGAAACAACATATGTCTACCTCCAAGTGCACAGTAAGTGACTCTGTGACCTGTGGGTGCTGGATGGAGACCATTCTACACAGGAGTGTCAGGGCTGCCCTGTGCCCACCTCCCCGCTGTCTTATGTCCCCTCACTGGGGTTTAAACATTTAGTGCAGGACACACATGGAGTATATAAAGTGCAATAGATCAAAATCCATCATCCAAATCCATCCTGCAGCAGGAAAGATGCCCGGTGGGGAACTCAGCTAAGGACATTAGACTCAGTCAATGCTCTTGGAACTGTCATTATGAACATGACCCCAAGATGAAGGCTGAGAGACTCAGACAGGGCATGGCTGTGGAAAACATGGGATCCTCACACAGATGTAAGCACCAGGAAGCCCCAGCTCCAGAGCTCTGTCCCAGACTTCACTCCAGGTGGCATGTGTAAGCAACCAGCTCACTGCCATGACAGCCATATCTAAGCTGGGTTCCCTGAGAACAGCATGGAAAGTAGAGATGGACAGATGCCCAGGGCATCAACAAGTAGATCTTACAGGTTTGCAGGTATCCATGGCAACTGCTTATCATCTGGGGTACATCCCAGAGAAATCTTATAGCTAGACAAATATAAATAGATTCGCCTGACTTGGGTAGCTCCCTCATCCCAAGGCCAGGTTCTTCTTTAAGGTTAATAACTCACAGACATGGCGATTATGACCATGTGTCCTATTATAGGGAAACAGAAACCCAGGAGACACAGTGGCCGAATCAGGGTTACACAGGCTGTGGGTGGCTGATCAGAAGCACAGATGTCTTGCTGTAGTCTGGGCCCTGGATTCCCCATTGAACAGGACTTATTGGGTGCCTGTGGAGCAGAGAGGGGCTGGCTGAGATCTCTGTAGCTGAATTTGTCATTTGGTCTTTTCTGTTACTTCACAGAGATTGTGACACGGCCCATCATCCAACTCAACCACACTCAAGTTACAAGACGAAGGAGTGCCTCTATTTTCACCTGTGTGACACCCGACACAGGAATAGACATCAACTGGCTCTTCAACAACAAGCCTCTCAATTTAACTGAGAGGGCCACACTCTCACCTGAAAAGCAAACGCTCACTATATTTCCTGTCTTGAGAACAGATGTAGGGATATATCAGTGTGAAACCTCCAACTCCGTCAGTTCCAGGAAATCTAGTGCACTGTTATTTGTGCTGGCTTACGGTTAACGGCTTCTCTCTTCCTAGACCAGAGCTCTGAGGTTTTTATGTCCCTAGTGTGCAAAGAGTATAAACAATATAGGAGAAAGTCATCACTGCAGACACAGACAGCTGTCATGGAGACATAAACATTCCCAAATAAAACACAAATAAGGAACCTAAGTACAAGTCCAGTCTGGTTACATAGTGGGACAACGAAGTTTAAAAAGATCTCAGTATAAGAACAGAATTGTGGGGGCTGGAGAGATGGCTCAGTGGTTAAGGGCACTGGCTGCTTCTAGAGGAACCGGAGTCCAATTCCCAGCACCCTACATGACAACTCACAAGTGTCTGTAACTCTAGCTTCAGGGGATCCAACACCCATGGCAAAACACCACTGTATATAAAATAAAAATAAATAAAACCTTAAAAAAAGAGCAGAATTGTGAAAAGGTTATGTAGTGCTCAGGTTCTGAATCCTGTAGGAATCCATCTCTCAGCTTCCAGAGGGATCTGTCAGGTGTCTCACACTCACCAAAAGTTGCTCAGAGTCCCTGATAAAATGCTGCAGTGTTTGCATGGACCTAAACACACCTTCCCTCGGACCTCAGACCATTCCTGATGCCCAATACCTACGCAGCCTAGACCTTATTCATCCATGTGAAGTTGTGATAAAGACAGGGAATCAGACTGGATGTGTTTCACTGTGGATATATGTTTTCAGACAGTTCTGATCTGTAGATCATTTGCTGCATAAATGTAAAATTTCTGGACATAAAGGACCACATACTGAATTTCTTGTCCTGACTCTGGCATTTTCTTTCCCAGCGTGACCTTGCACAACAGATCCTTTTCTCGTAACAGTTTCTGGTGTGATAAATTACATTCATTTGTTTGTTTGTTTGATTTTGAGACAGGGTCTCATTACATAGTCCTGGCTGCCTATTAGATAGTCCTGCTTGACTCAGATCTACCTCAACTGGACATGCCAGACTGACCTGGCCCACCTTGGGACTGCTTGCCCTCCTTGGGGAATGGTGGGAAGGATGAGGTGGGGGGAAGGTTGAGGGAGGACTGGGAGGGATTAGGGGAAGGAAGGGAGGGGGAGCAGTGGTATATAGTATATATGAAAAAAACCCCACGTTTTTAGATGAATAAAAATTGAAAAAAGTCAGAAAAAATAAATAAGTAAAAACAAAGAGAAACCCTGGTCTTCCTAGAGGCACACCATTGGCTTCCCCAATGAATTGCTATTCTTCACTGTGGGGATTTAATAAAAGCTCCAGAAGTTTCTGGCGATCTAACCACAGTCAGTCTAGGAGGATCAGAGAGTAGTGATTCACACCTTTAATCCCAGCACAGGGAGTATCCTGGGAGTGGTGACCTACCCCCTTAATCCCACTGAATTCAAGGTTATTTTAGATTACAGAAGGAATTCCAGGCTCCCAGGCAGGCAGTGGTGGGGCTTACCACTTACTTACCAAGAGAGTATTTAAGGCAGGCATTGAAAGAGGGAGGAGAGGAAGCCAAGAGAAGCCAGACTGAGGAAGCTGGAAGACAGCTGTGTAAGATCTGACTGTGGTGTTTATTCTCTCTAATATCTCTGACTTTCTCAGAGATCTATCCCTGAGTCTCATTTATTCGTGAAACACTTCACTGCCAAGGAAATCCTAAAGATGGTTTTCTTGATTCAGAGAGGTAACCAGAACATTGACCTTGCTGCTCAACAAATGGTCCTATGATCAGAGGAGCCTACTGATATCCTGATGATGTCCCATAATACAATGGTGAGACTCCATGATACAACCAAGATGAAATAAAGGCTTGTAAAATGAAAATTTGGAAATCTCAAACCCACAAATTACTGGAGGACACCAGAGGGAAAAACCATTCTCCAAAAAAACAATTGGCAGGACCCTGGCAATGTGGGTGTGTGAATGTCTATGTGACTGCTGTGAATACCATAGGATAATAAAGGAATTGTTTTTGGCCTATGGCAAGGCATCTTAGAAGCAGGTGGGAAATCTGAGCATTGATAAAGGGGAAGGATGGAAGAGTCAGAGAGAGTTGCTGTGAGCTGCTGCCTCAAGAGCAAGATATAAGAAACTCAGGTAAGCCACAAGCCACATGGCAAAATACAGATTAGTAGTAGATTAGTAGGGTTGAGTTAGATAAAAGAGCTAGCTAATAGTGAGCCTGAGCCATAGGCCAAACAGCATGTAATTAATATAAGACTATGTGATTATTCGGGACCAAGAGCTGTGGGAAGTCTGTTTGGGGTGGCTGGTCTGGATCTGGAAGCAAGTCCAGTCCAGAACTTATTACTACAGTCTGATAACTGAACTTCACCAGGCTAATAATGACCTGGGGCCAACAAAACTCTGAGTTTTTCAGACAAAGGTATGATATAACTAAATGGACAGTTTGTTGTATGTCTCAGTCAGATGCCAAGTTTGTGCTCAAATAAATACAAAACAGAGAAATTTTACACAGGAATTGATCATAATGAGAAACCAGCACTTCAGCAAACTCTGGGGAAACTTACTTCTCTGAGATCCAGCCAGTCAGAGAGGAAGAAAACACTTGCTAGTTTTTATAAATACTTTTTTTGAGTGAGTAGAAGCATGATCTATCCAGACTGAAACTACTCAAATAGTAACTTAAAGGGATCCTTCAGGAACCAACCCACCAATTTAGCCTCCCCCAGCAAAGGAGTCCAATAATGGCCCAGATTTCATAGCCAAAACTTCTCAAATAATAGCTAAAGCTTTAAGCATATGTTTGAAACTTCGTTGTGCATATGCCTCAGAATTCTAATCAGATAGGAAGAATAAACAGGATGTTAAAAGAAACTCTAATAAAACTCTCAATAAAGTCTGGTAAAGTGTGAATAGACCTTTTTCCTCTTGCTTTACTCGTGGCCTGCCGTATCCACATGGGAAGCAATTCAGCACCTGTGACTTTATGTTTGGAGGAACTCTGTCGCTACTTTCCTGACTCAAAGATAGGAAATTGGAAGGATTCTCTAACCATTCCTTTCTCAAGTTACTATAGGCCCTCCAGTTCTCCATAAACTTTATTTACCAAACTGAGAAATCTAGATGACCTCCAAGTTCACCACTAGGTACCACTTTTTCCATCCCAGTGATCCAGTTTTGATGAAGTAAATAGCCTTAGGGCACCGGAACCAGCCTGGAAAGGACACGACATGGTAAATCTCTACTCTCCAATGCCTGAGAAGGTAGCTGGAATTATACCAAAAATCCACCATACTAAGGTCAGGAAAGAAAAGGTCTTGGAATGAAGAAACCAAATGTACTGTCTCAGGGCTATGGACCAATTAGAATTAAGGATTCATCAGGCCAAGTACTTTCCTGCTTCTCTTCATGTGAGTCTTATGCATACAGGGTCATGATCCAAAGCTTGATGCCCTAAGTCCTGGACTTAGGAACTGAGAAAGTTATATGCAGGGAAGGTATGCTAGTGTGATTACAACCCAGAAATCAATATTAATATTGACTTTTGTTCACTGATGCCCACCATAAATGTTTGGTTGCACTGGAGAAAGGAAATATGTGAGAGTTTATCTGTGGAAAATAAAAACACAAAGTTTAAATTCTATGTATGCCACGTGACTGGTTTCCCTAGTTGCCAAGAATACAGAAGTGTCCATTGAAGAAACCAAGGTTGTGAAACAGAGGCTTCTTAGAAACACAAGAATATATGCATTTATGTAATCCAATGGCCATAAAAGGTACTGGTCATTGGAAAACATGGGGGCCCTGTAGAGTCAGACTCTATACCACAGGAATGGACCTTGGGAAAAGATTTACTATCCAGAAGAAATTGGTCCCTCTTTCAAAGTCCAAAATCTTGAGGACCTAACAAAGATCCCCTGCCTGTGCTAAGGCCTTGAAAAGCTCTCTCCTCCAAAGCACTTAGGGCTGGGGCCACATCTCCTCTTCAAACTAAGAGATCCTCATCCCTATTTCCCACTCTTGACAAGGTCTAACGCTTAGTTATTATTCCTTCCCAAATAGAAATCAGCCAGGATTTCTGGTTGTGCTTAGACCCCCCCCCCCCCAGTCCCCATACTATATAGGTATAGAAGCTACATAGGGATAGTCCCTTAAATGACACCACTCATTGAGATCAGACATCACAAATTAATGTTAGAGGACTTAAAAGAGGCTGGAAATAGTCTAATATCTAAAACCTTTAACCTAGGTACTTCTCTTATTCTAATGCATGCTGTTATGCCTTGTGAGTTAACTCATCTGGGCAGCAGCAATGTGATTCAGCCCCTGAGACTACTTGATGGACATGTAGAAATGGTTTGACTAAATGTGCCTCTTATAGTGCTTTCTCAAATAAGAAACCTCTTTTGTGCGTTTTAGATCACATACCATCCCAGGGATATCTTATGTAACAAGGAGGAAAGAAAAGTATATTATAATCTGTAGTCTGGATACAAGAAAGAAAGAAAGAAAGAAAGAAAGAAAGAAAGAAAGAAAGAAAGAAAGAAAGAAAGAAAGAAAGAAAGAAAGAAAGAAAGAAAGAAAGAAAGAAAGAAAGAAAGAAAGAAAGGAAGGAAGGAAGGAAGGAAGGAAGGAAGGAAGGAAGGAAGGAAGGAAGGAAGGAAGGAAGGAAGGAAGGAAGGAAGGAAGGAAGGAAGGAAGAAAGAAAGAGAAAGAGAGAGGGAGGGAGGGAGGGAGGAAGAAGGAAGGAAGGAAGGAAGGAAGGAAGGAAGGAAGGAAGGAAGGAAGAAAGGAAGGAAGAATTATGCACATTCTCATCCCATTGGTGGTCAGAGCTGTCATAGAGGGCTCAGCACCCGTGGTCATGTCAGCCTTTATCATGAGAGAGTAAACCCTTAAGAAAGTAAACAGACAGATTGATCAGGACCTATTGGGCATTAAAAGCTTCTAGATTCCCTTGCAGAAATGGTCCCAAACAATCAGAGAGGCTTAGGCTTCCTTCTTATAAGATAAAGGAGATTTTGTATGTCTTCAGGGGATAAAACAGCTTTTATTCACAGTATTTTAACAGAAGTAATTAGGAAAAAAAATCTTTCCATTGTGGGAGATTGTGTTGTTTCATTGTAAATAATTATCCCACCCACTGGTTTAATAAAAAGCACTGATTGGCCAAAGGCAGGCAGGAAGTGTGGGCGGGGCTACCAGACTAAGAGAACTCTGAGAACAGGAAGCAGAGAGCAGAATGCCAGAGAGAAGCCGGAAGAAGCAGAGGACAACTATGCTGCTCTAAAGAAAGGTACTGACCCCCATGGTTGAACATGATAGGACTCATGGGTTAGATGAAGGGTAGAGAGCTAACAAGCTATATGCCTGGGCCTTAGGCCAATCAGCCTAAAACTACTACTGTAAGCCATCTGTGTGCCTCTGCGGGTCTGTGGGTCTGTGGGTCTGTGGGTCTATGGGTCTGTGGGTCTGTGGGTCTGTGGGTCTGTGGGTCTGTGGGTCTGTGGGTCTGCAGGTCTAAACCTTGAGGCAAGGTCCAAAATTCAAGGCCAGAAACCTCATACTACATTCCATTGTTGAAAAAAACTCAAAATAATCATCAATCATATTATCGGTAGCAAGCTCTGTTCTCTTGGTCACTCTGTCTAGCTACTCTGTTATCAGCACTAACTCAGCCTCTACTTCTCCTTCTGATTGGGTTAACGGAAAGGCTCTTCATCTTAAACTATATGGCCACTCATGTATTAATTTAGCAAAATAAATGGTCCTTAGGACCAACTACACCTATTTAGAGAAGGATGAGTCTACAATTTGAGTCATTCAAAAAGATCAGAAGGAAATGTAAGAGGCCCCCAGATCTGAATCCATGATGAAAGTTCCATTGAGGTTATAAAACTCAGCACTCAGTCAGCATCACCTCCAAAAATGTAAAGAAAGACCTAATCTATCATAGTCCATAGTTACGGAGTTTGGTAGAAGGATATCACATTGGAAGAGGCCTGAGCCTAAAGCCAAATTATTTCTAAAATACCCATCACTTCTTTAAAAATCTCCATCCTGTGCATTTCCCTTAGAAAGAGGGTTGACCTCTGTGCAGGGCCACATCTGAGAAGCTTCCAGTTTTTACCTTCAGACTCTACAAGCAGTAAAAATTAGTGATTCAAGATACTCGATTGTATCAAGATCCCAAGACACATCCTTTATAACTAGTAAAGAATTTTTTGCCCAATGTTCCAATATTCATCTTTTGCTGTGATCCTCATACAAAATTGTGGGGTCATTTTGAGATACTATAGTCCAGATAGAGAGTAGAGCACTGCAGTAGGCATCTCTAAGATGTCAGGAGTGTGCCCCAGCCCTTCCTCAGGTTCTCCTTGAAATAGGCAGCAGAGATCAACTACTGTCATCCCCTTTGAAAGCTGAGAAAAAAGTGAGAATCAGAGTGACGAGAGTCAAGATCCACTCACAAAGAAAGACACAGAGTGAGTGGCAGCAGACATACAAACGGAAAAGAGTAAGGAGGGACGGAAGATCATGGTCTCTGAGTAGATTCTAGAGCAATTCCCCATGACATCCCTTCTCTGGGGGCAGTCATCAAGGTGACTAGGAAGAGTAACCAATGCACACAATCCCACAAAATTCTCCCTGCTTCCCCTATCCATAGTCTGACCGTCAAATTAGACTCCCTCTGAGTTAGCTTGTAGATAGGTGAGGCTGGATACCAACATGTGGGAAATGAAAGTGTTTGACAATTCGACTTATTTATTTTCCAGTTAACTATCTGGCAAATGCCTTAGACTTCTTTTGGCGCCACAGGCAGCACATTATTTTTTTTCATGAAGTAAATTCTCTTGAAGTCTAACTTAGTAGGATGGAGCAGAATCCATGACAGCTTATCAGGGGCTGTCAGTAATGCAGAAAGAAAAAACATAAACAGAGCTCATTAAAGATGATATGATGATTCAGGGTGTGTTTTATAACTGGGCAGAGGGTGGCCCTGGTGTAGAAGCATCACTAAAAATGATAACAGAGAGGGAGAAGATGGAAAGAGAAAGCAGAATGAAAAGCAACATGTAAGGAATGGAGATGTGTCAAGATGGAGTCTTGATTCTGTTCTCCTGACTTGAATCATAGCTTCCTCCTGTTGGCCTTCGCTCTAAAGCCATAAGAGAACATGTGAAGTGAGAACTGTTAGATCAGCCTGAAGGTCATATGTGCTTCCGGCGGAGTCTTTGGCTGAACACAAACAGTAAGAAGATGTGACAATCGGTGTCATATGACATGACTGAGCTGAAGGAAATGTGTGGACCTGAGCTGGAGTTGAGTTGAGCTGATCTAAGGAAGATTCAATGAAAATGTTCAAATGTCTTGAATATTTCTCACTAACATTTTCAAGCTGGGTGCTCAAGAAGTATTAGAGCATCCTTTGCCCTAAATCTAGAGGAACATTTTTATAGATGTGTAAATTAGTACCACTGCCCAAGGTTGCCAGATTTAGAAAATAAAAAGACAGAATGTTAGAGATGCCTCATTGGGATCAGAAGTTGGGGTTGCTTCTATGTTCAGGTCCCGTTTCTCCCCTTGTGGGAGGGAGCCAAGATGGCGTGGAAGCAACCATTCACTTCTGGAAACAGGTTGAACCAAGTAAATTTAATTTTATTATAGAGGGGAAGACCTTAAATACTTCTTTCCCAGCCAGGGAAAAGAGCTTTGGTTTGTTGGTATCTGTGGCTTCTGGTGGTGGTCTCTCATTGGTCTAGGAATGTTGTGTCTCAACTCTCCCTCTTAAAAGCCCCAGGTAGACCCAAGTTGGCTCATGTAGAAGTGTTTAGGAGCACATGTTTTAAGGTGCTGATTACCACAAATTTTCGATGGTTTGCACTGGCTGAGGCTAAGCTGATCTCTAGGCTTCTTAGAAACCCATACATTCTACAGCAGAGTAGCAAGGAGCTTCCAGGTGTGCAGAGAAAGCACTATGGGCTTTATAAAGTAAAGGTTCTGGATAATCTTTACATTGAAACAGATATTAGAGCAAGTTGCTAAATGTTTATTATAGTCTTTCTCTCTATATATATATGATGTGGGAATGCCTTTCTGTATGCTGTGAATATCAATCTTTAAATAAAGGAGCTGTTTTGGCCCATTACAGGCACCATAGAAAAAGTAGGAGGGGAAATCAGAGCATAGGTAGGAGGAGCAGGGTGGAGTCAGAGAGAGACCAAGCCAGAAGCCCAAAGGAGCAACATGTAAGGAACATAAGTGAGCCACGGGCCATGTGACAGATTAATAGAAATGGGTTGATTTAAGATGTAAGAGCAAGCTAGTAATGTGCCTGAGCCATGGGCCAAACAGCATGAAGTTAATATAAGAGTCTGAGTCATTTCTGGGACCTAAGCAGCAGCAGGCTGCTAAGAAGTCTGGGGCTGCAGGTCTGTGAGTCTGGATCTCTGGCTGCCCGGGACCAAGAAAACACATTGTAACACACACACACACACACACACACACACACACACACACACACACACACACACACACACACATGTAGATGGGATAGATAGATAGATAGATATAGATATATATTTTGTTTTCTGTTATTTTATTACCATTCTGCTCCACCTCTTGCTTCCTTGTTATAAAACTACTGTATATAAACCAGAATCTTTACTATTTCTGCTCCTGTCCACCTCCTACTTGAATGACGGTGACTAGAATTTTAGGGAAGGAGACATCAGGCCGAAGGGGCATAGATGTCGTGACACCCATCCTTTACCTGGAAACATCAAATTCATGTGTTTCCTCCTTGTTTTATTCTCATCCCTACCGCTGGTATGCCACCCATCCCCACCTCTAGCGCTCACACCCCACTTCCAACATGCATCCCTACTGGCCTCTCTGACCATGTGGCAATCCCCAAGTCTGTGACTTATAGTCGCTTTCTTCCTGGAGCCCTCCTTGCATTTCCTCCCATTATTGTCATCCCAGGACTTCTATAGATTTCAAATCTACCCTGAGCTATTAGACTTAATGACTTAGTGGTACTATCTCCATCCTGGCACATCACTCTCCTCTCTCTTCTCCTTCTCATCTGTATTCCTGCACTCAGCAACAGCCACACGTGAGAATGAACTACGCAGTGAGGAAGGAAGGGATGGGCTGAGAATGGCATCCTTGGTTATCTTGTGTAGGTCATCCAGCTGTGACTCTTCCCAGATACCGCTCCATTGCTGTGTCAGCCAATACCCGTCATGGGGACAAAATTTACAACCCCTTCAAACAGTGCTGTGACAATGACATCATCCTGCCCCTGAATGGCACCTGCCTCTGTGGCCTGGTCTTGTTTTCAGTATTGCTGCCTGGAGTCTTCAGCTTCTGAGAGCCAATGGGCTGTTAAGTTCAAGGTCCCAGGCATAAAGCCAAACTGCAGACCCTCCCCTATCTCCACAGTCTGTGCCCAGAGGAAAGTAGGAGAAAGCAGGGACAGAGATGACCGCCTAGGCCCTGTCCCCATGAATGTAGTCTCTGCTGACCTCTGTCTGAGTAGCTCTAAGACACTCCATGTACCTCTGTCTCCCACCCTCTTTCTGCAGGAGCCTTGCCTCACCAGCAGACAGATATGACTTCCTCTACAACAACTATGAGAACAGAATTTCAAGTCATTTCAGAATCTGATATTTTGTATTCACCCATTTGGAGAGCATGTTTCACTATTTCTGTTTATTATTAAGTTGTTTCTTTGGTGGTTTTTAGATATGTATAGAATGTATTCTTGTTAGGCCCTACCCCCACTCTCACTAATCTCCATCCTATCCCAGTAAATACCTCGTTCTACCTACTTGTCTCTTTCCTGGGATCATGATTTAGGACTTTGTTGTATAGTCAACTTAGTTTAATCTGATGCATCTGTGTTACCATTACATTTGGAACTATTTACTGTAGGTTGATTGGCTCACCTATGGCACATAGCTAAAAGGCATTATGATATGGGAATGCATTTCTATATGCTGTGAATATCAATCTTTAAATAAAGGAGCTGTTTTGGCCCATGACAGGCACCATAGGAAAGGTAGGAGGAGAACTCAGAGCTTAGGTAGGAGAAGGGTGGAGTCAGAGACAGACAAGCCAGCCACCCAAGAAGAAGCATGTAAGGAACACAGGTGAGCGATGGGCCATGTGGCAGACAGATTAGTGAGAATGGGTTGAGTTAAGATGTAAGAGCAAGCTAGCAATCTGCCTGAACCATAGGCCAAACAGCATGAACTTAATATAAGTATCTGAGTCATTTCTGGGGCCTAAGCAGCGGCAGGTGGCTAAGGGTCCTGGGCTGCAGGTCTGTGGGTCTGGACCTCTGGCCAAGAAACCTCATTGTTACAGCATTATCTCTACTTTCTTACAAATGTATTCAAAGGAACAGTTCAGAAGTGAGAAACAGAGGCCCCTCCCTCTGTTACTCCTCCATTCTTTTCTGGATGCTGATAGGCCCATTTTTGTGCAGATCCAGCACACAGTTATCCACAGCTGTAAGTTCCTGATTGCAGAAACTGTGTCTTGCACAAAGATGAGATTTTGCAGTGCCTCTCTCATCTTCCAGCTCTTAACAATCTTTTCATAACTTCTTTTGCAATGTTCCCCGAGGCTAGGAGAAGATGCATAAGTGTCTTATCTAATACATGCTGCGCTGTTTATTCCTCCCTGCGTTCAGTGAGGTTCAACGGAACAGAAAACTCTCTGATGAAAGCCAAAAGTGTTTACTGTCTGTGAGCATAGACACACTTATTTAGAACTAAACAAAAGAAGTAAGCACACCTCCAGGTCCTATGACCTTCCATCTCGTGGGATTTTGAGTGGGATGATGGTACCCACATATGGAATCCCTGCTGTAAAGTGGACCTCCAACCCAGTCGAAGAGCATGTTGGTGACTTTCCTAACATCTGTACCAGTATTTCCCATCCTTCTTGGCAGGTTGATATTTTAGTTATAGTGACAGCTGAGTAAGACTATTCTCCCCCAACAGCCTGCATGGCATCTTCCGGCGTTCTGAAAAGCTACCAGGTAGAAAAGAGGCTTCAAGCACATCTCCGTGCTTAAGGCTTTGTATCATGTAACTGTGATGTGTGGTATCTTCAGCAATCAGGTGTTATCATATAGTTCTAATGGGCAACCAGGACCAGGAACAAGAGCCCATAGATGCTCCCTAGTTAACTGATGATGAGGAATCCTACTCCTGGCACTGGATTTTTTTTCTGTTCCACAACCCATCACTTCATGAAGAGCTTTGTTCAGCAAAATAGGGTACCTCCCTCCCAACTGTGATAGCTGATGAGATTAAAAGGCACATATCTAGAGCCCTGGGAACCTTAAGGGGGTGTGGCCAGCCCCGTTCAAAAGGGGCTGTTGAGATCTTGGGTGCCCCATCTTGTTTATGCCTTTTTTGAGAGATTAGATCAGCATCTATCGCCTAGACCATCTAACCGCTTAAATATCTTTTTAAAGTATAACCTGTGATCGTGAGTATTAAATTACTTTTTAATAAATATTAATCCTACATTTAATATATAATGAATAAATTTACTGAGATATCTGGCGTCCCTGGGTGGGCCAGGCATATCAGTCTGGGGAGCCCATCTGTGCCTTAAGCACAGCCAAAAAGCAAAAGACAGGCAGACTGTTCTTAGGAGTCTACACACCTGTGTGTAGGCTGAGAGCTCTACCCCTCATTCCTAACTATCACTCCTGCCCACCGCAGCTGCCCCTGCCCGAGTCAGATCTGCGCCCAGCTTCTGCACCCGCCGGCTTCTGCACACTGAGGGAGCCACAGCCAAACCGCATTCCCAGCACTACCGCCATCTCCTGCCAGCCTCTGCAGATTCTGTTATACCGTCCTGTCTTAATCTTCATATTCAGCCTGTGCACCTGCTGAGGCCTCTTAAGACCACATACAGCCTATAAGTAGCCTCGTGCTGCTCAGAGTCCTTGCATCCACCCTATTGCCAGTGAGCAGAGCATTGAACGCTACTGCGACACCTGCTGACCAAACATTGTCATTACAACTAAGCTGAGATTAAGGCTAAAAATTATTCATGAGTTCAAGTCATACCTTTCTATAATAACTAAAAAATTCTCAAATAAATATCTTAAAGGCTTCAATGCCCCAGTCATACTAATTTTTGGATTATTTCTATATCTTATGTTTCAAAATATAATAAAAAATACTATTTAAAACTCAACAATTAATATCTAAAATATATAATATAAAAATTTCAACACTAAATAACATGAATTTTCTAAAAATTAGTTACAACAAACTTTCAAATAAAACTTCCTCTTCAAATATAGATAAAACTACACAAAAATACAAAAACTCATTAATTACATTAATAATAAGAACAAAAAAATCATTAATTATGTTAATAATATAGATCAAAAAATTACTAATTCTATAAAGTCATTAAAAATACCTTATCAAAAAGTCAAACTCTAAAAAAAATCAATGATTTCCAAGCTTCAAAAATAAAAAGACCATATTATAATACTAAAAAAAATACATTTTCTACTCAAAACAGTCAACCCCTAATAAAATATTGTAATAATAAAAACACTCTGCCTAAAATAATAAACGTGACAAGACTACCCCTTTCCCACCAATACTGTTTCCAGTACCTGTTCAGTCAAAAAAACATGTAATAAGTCCCCAAAATTTATAAAATATAATTATAAGCCAATACATATAAAAAAATCAACAATTTTTAAAAGGCCATATTACTTCATAAAATAACTCTACTTGTATAAAACAGTTAATAAATTCATAGTCAACACAAAACCAAATAATTCCTAATAATTAAATACAACTCACTGCCGCCATATTAAACTATAACCAAAATTTACAATAAGAAATTAATTTAAAAAGACTAAAGCCTTAAAACAACAAAAACGTTAAAGAATTTTTCATTTCTCAAGACCAAATCCTTAATAAAAACATGTTTACTGACATAAAGGCTCAAACTACTTATAATAAACATACATTGTTACTGTGCCATACTACTACATTAAACACTTTAAAAAAATTTAAACCCTAGTCAAAAAATTAAGCCTTATACCAAAGTCAAACTAGACTTAAAAAAAACCTTATACTAACTTTCTACAAAAACTTACGAAGACTATACATAAAACAATATCAAATTCAAAAATTAAAAAAAAGATTAATACTTTCTCTGGCCTTTGATCATGCTAATCTAAAATATAAAAAAAATACTTATGCCTTTAAAAATCAAATCTACACCAATAAAAAAATAAATTTAATACACAATCAATACTAAATCTCTCCATTACAACAAAATTAAATGGGCCAAGCCATTACTAATATTAAAATATAGAACAAGACATCACTTAGTTTAACTATAATAAACCAGGCCATATAAGACAAAATTATACATGAAATACACATTGCGATACCCAACTCTTAAGTTTACAAGATTGTAGGTTTATACAGAGCCTTCCCTTCTCTTCTCTCTCACTCACATTTTTAATTATAAATATGTATGGTAACCACATTAATTCACTTATCTAACTCCTCCCGGATTCATCCCCCTTTCCCCACTTACCAAAATTACAGACTAAATGATGAAAGGTTCTAACAGCCAGAGGCAGTGGATGACCACGGAAACAGTCTTCCTGGACACAGCAGGGCACTTTTCCATATGAACTCAAGCCAGACAAAATTCCAACATGGAAAGAGCAGGCATAAAGTCCCACCCTAGCTCAAAAGATACTGCCAACTGATAGCTGCTATGGGAGGGAGGGTTAGAGACCACAGAACTTAGTGGATTGACCACGTGGCTTTTGAATACCCTCACATCTCCCCTGTGCCCATTTCTCTACCTCTCTACTCCTTTCTTTCTTAAACTTTTCTACTACCAATATCCCTTTAATTTTTGTTTACATATATAAACAAATAAATATATAAATGCAACCGCTTCAATCTGTTTAGTGTTGCTTGAGTGTTTCTGGGGCTGACCACTTGGTATTGAATAAGGAGTCTCATCCCTGGGGAAGTCTAATTCTCCTTCTATCAGTGGTCATCAATTGCTTGTAGTTCTTCATCTAGGGGTTGGACCCTGTGAGATCCCTCCCCTACATCAGAATCAATTGGAGGTGTTCTTGTCCGGGTCTTATTTGGAGAGCCATAATGTTGAGCTTTCTTGGGTAAAGTTTCTGTGATATTTCTAGAAGGAATGATCTCATAATAGATTTCCTGAATATCTTACCATCTTTCCATTCCTTTTTCAGTTCCCCGGGGAAAAACTAGAGCCTTGGCTTTTGTTTTTGCTGGTACCACTCTTCCATTATCATCCCTGATTTTTTGTCATACTGGGAGCCTAGAGTACAACCATTTCCATCAGGCAAATCCCAGGGAAGGGTGGTAATAAAACCAATGGTTATTCCTGAGTAGAGTCTCTGCTCTATGAAGCCATTAGTATTGGATCTAGATTCTCCCTTCAGGGGCCCTCAAAGTTTACAGCCAGCCAGACAAGGATGACAAGCACATGTGCTCTATAGCATGGCACAGAGGATTCTTTCAAACCATGAAGAAATACAGATATTTACATTCATTGAAATTCATAACAGTAGCAAAATCACAGTTATGAAGAAGTGACGGAATTAATTTTGTAGTTAGGGGTGGGGTCACCACAACGTGAGGAACTGTATTAAAGGGGTTGCAGCCTTAGGGGGGTTGAGAATCACTGTTCTAAGAACTGCTGTAACCATTCATGTGACATGAAAGCACATGGAGGGACTACATGGCAGGGAAAAGATTAATGCAGGGGCAGGAGAGACAGAGAAAGGCACTGGGAATGAATAAAACAAGAATAGTCTATAATAATAATAATATGTGTGTAAGATTGGTTGGATTTTTGTGCTCAGCGATTGGTAAGATTTCAAGTCCTGAACTTGGTTAAGGGTAGGATGTGTTTCTTTTGCTCTGGTCTCAGGACCAGAGTGTTCTTTCATTGACCTCTTTTACCCTAGATAACCACAGCCGAGGGAGGGGTCAGGTCCCCAGAAATTTCAAAAATGACTCTTTTGAGGAACTTGCTCCAACCTTGCTAAGTCTGATCCTGGTCAAGGATACAGAATCAAAATTCTCTTGTTCCTTTCATGAAAGTCAAATATTTTAAAATAAATCTTGATATGTTATACATTAAAGCCAGTTTTTTTGTAATTGTTAATCACATCCCTTAAAATTTTAATATCACATATATTATCCCCTAAGTCTTTTTATGATTTTTATATACCTTAAATAACATACTAAGACTTTTTAACTCATAAAAGTTTTAGTTATTAATTTTAAATATGCCCATCTTATTTATTATAAATCTATATTTATGAAAATAATATTTACCTTTTATAATTTTTATTCATTATAGTAATTTTATCATTTTTATTATTTAATACCATTTATTTTATACTCATATATGTAGAGCTCTCCTTTTTTCTTTTAGGGTAGGAAGACAGCAGTTTTTCTAACTTAGAACATAGGGCAGAAACCCTGTATTAGACCTTTTAAAATTCATTTGATTATTGGTATATATTTAAAAAGATCATAGAGGTCAAATACATCCTTAAAATCTTTTAAGAGATTGCGTTTAAATATGTAGATATTTCATACTTAAAGACACGGACAGAAGTCATTCTAATAGAAGCAAATTGGGAAAAGTGTGTCCTGCATGTAATAAGAACAATCACCTCTTCACTCATTAAGACCCAACAGAGCAGCCTCAGCAGCTGTTCCATGCGTGCAGCTGCAACTGTCTGTCTTTGATCGTTGTTGCTAAACACACAGCTCTCTACGTCTGTTAGTTCTGTTAACCCCACAGATGTAGAAAGGACAGAGATACCAAGTCATCATGACCAAATTAATTAAACAAACTTTACTATTCATGTACATGGACTGTCTATCCCTAAATGCAGGGTTTAAGAGATCAGCCTTGGACGTGTACTTCGGGAATGAGGGCTTCCCAAATGGGCATTTGGCAGGCACATAAGTAGGGTTATAGAAGCAAAACATATACACATAACAACATGGTCATAAAAAATTCCTAAAATAAAGACATGGTTGCAAAATCATAAGAAGGTGGTCATAACAAGGTGGACATAAAAAATGGTCATAACTTTTTAGAGCAAAAGCGTGGTTGCTGTTTCCTGGAACAGGCAGTGCTTTCTGATATCTCCGAATGTTTTTATTATATTTGAAAACATCCCCACACAGTGCAGAACCATTTATTTAAGATTACAGGTTTCTCAATCCCTGAGAAACAGATTTACTCATAAACAGAAATGAACCCGGCTTGTGTTTACTATCAGATGGCGTTTGAGCCTACGATGGAAGCAGGCTGACTTGTCAGCATGCTTGTGTATGTATCATGTAAAAAAATGATCAGAAATATTACAAAAAATTAAAATCACAACATAAACATATTTGGGCCCAAGATGAAAGTCTTGGTTTTTCTACAGCTACCAGGTCTCCTCCTGAGAAAGGCAGACTCAGATTTACCTTGCTGAGGGGCTTTATATTGAAAGAGATAAATTCACAAAACGGGTTTCAGTGTAAAACTGAACACCAACTATAATGCTACTTACTATTACTACCTAAAAATTTACCTTTTATTATCTTTATTTAAAAGCTTAATTTTAAGGACTGATTTTAGTAATCGACCCTCATGCCTCATGGTAAATGATTGGATGGAAGTTTATATAAAATGTGAGAGCCTAAGGAAGTGATTTAAAGTATGTGAAAAATGAGATTTAAAGATGATTCATGACTTTACAAGTTATTCAATGGAGTCCTTATAAGTTATTAGTTAGATGGTAAAACACTGGCTACCACTATAGTCACACGGGCTTATAGTTTTAAATCTATATTTTTATTTTCTAAATATAGAATTAAAAGTGTTTCCCATTGTGGTAAAAACATCTCTGTTTACAGATACGCACTAACTGAATTTTCTACACTGCGGATTTCACTATAGATTACAGACAGCAGTCATGCCTGTAAGTTGGATCCACCTGTCACAGGTCAGACACTCCAGATTCACACTCTTGTCAGTCAACAGTTTAAGCTGCCTACCCCAGGGGCTAGGCTCATCTTTCCCTAGTGTTGGGATTCCTTCCGCTGTCCCAGTTTCCAGAAACTATAGGTCTGGAAGTTTCAAGTGTACACCCAAGATAAAGATTTTTCCCTAAGCTGCTGAACTTACCCTTCCATCTCTTGTCTATCTTATCCAGTCCCAGCAGACGTCCGCTCATCTGGCAGACTCCATCCAGTGAGCAAAATGTTCCTAAACAGCCGTCAGCGTGCCAGCTTCAGGTGGTAATGCGAAACCAGCGAGGGCTGGACTTGCTGGACACCCATGTAAACCAGACGACGAAATTCTTCCTACGTAATTACCTCAGGTGTCCTGCCACCGCCTTCCATCTTGAGCCCCTGCCATTGCAGAGCATGCTGAACTTTGCTAGCTCCAGGTGGTCCTGCAGAACCTGGGCAGCAAGTAGACGCCTCTGCCCGACTTCCAGCCTTAGTCTGGCTTTCCAACTTCCCTGGTTCCAGACAAGGATGTCCTGATTGTATCTGAGAAGTAGCTATAGAAAAGATTAGGTTGCCCCTTATAACAAGGAAGGAAAAAGAGTTACATCCTAAGCAAGTCTCTAAGGAATTTTACCAGCTCAGACAGTTTTTGTTTGTTGGTTTGCTTGCTTGTTTTTTTGTTTTGTTCTCTTTTTCCCTGCCACAGAGCCGGAAGGCTTGTCTGACTGAGGAAAGAGGTTCAGCCCAGACCAAGAAAAAGCATTCTTGAATCTGAGGTAGGAAAGCCAAACTCCACGCTGGAGTCAGCTTTTCAACCTGAACCTGTCCTGAAACATCGGCCGCTCTGTTTCCACATAGAAGGGTCATTGGCCTAATCAGTATCCATGTCTGAGGTGATGAAACCCAATGTGTGAAAATTATAAAGTTGTCTGACCTCGTGCAAGGTTGCAGAGCAGCGCTGGATACTGCTCTTGGAGCGTGGAGTCTGTGCAGCCGCAATTACAATGTTTCACCTCGCCCCTTTTTTTTCTTCCACTTTCAAATTCTCTTCTGTAGTAGAGTAAATTCCCGGGGGAAAAAAAAAAACAAGCAAGCTTTTTTTGTTATAAATGCTTTATTCTGGGCCTCATGCCTCTCTGGCTTCAACAAACGCAGAGCTTTAACAAGAGACTTAATGATCCTATATGTGACAGCACCGAAGTCCTTGGGGATGGGACCCATTTCGGGAGATTTTAAAACTGTAGCATCAAAAAGGAAACTCCTCCTCATCCTCTGAGGTACCATGAGGCAAAAATAATAATTCAGTAATTGACACTGCTTCCCTATTCTTGGGACTTGTATTAATATTCTTGATTTTTAATTTTTATCTTTTGTTCCCATGCAAGTTTTGGAGTAAGCCAACTATATTTATGTGACTGTCAGGCTACAGTTTAATCAAATTTATGGCATGGGTCCTAGCAATCTGCTATCAGACTCTATAGGGCAAACACATTAATGTGAAACTCACACTGGCCTTGTAGGCAATATTCTGTCTTTACACTTTCACCGACGCCTTCTCAGGTTTTTATATTTACAGACCTTCCTTTAGGGAGTCAAGAGCAGATTTTTTTAGAGTGAAATTGAAGAACTTCTCTAAGTGCTTTAGCAAAACAAAATGAAGAAGCAAATTATTATGGAGTTGGAGATCACCAGAAAAAGAAGAGCATAGTGATAGGGTTTTATACCTTGATAAGCCTCTCCACAGATGTAGCAATCCAAATCAGACCAAATTATAAAAGCCCAGGTTTAATGGGTACAGGGCAAAGCAATACCGGGTGACCTTTGGAATGCCAGGAGGAGAGTCACATGGCAGATATGTCTACAGAGACTTAAGTAACCTTAAGTAAGTTGTCATCTTGAGCAGCCCCAGGGAGGGGCTTACATTTGGCGGGCTTCCTCGGGGGCAGAGATCTGGAACAGGAACTCTGTTGGTGGGGGCTGCTGTTTGGAGGGCTTCGAGGGGGTAAAGTCTGTGGAGAGAGAGAGGTTAGACTTCCACTCAGTCATTCCAAACTCTTTGGGTATATGTTATGGATGGTAGGTGCCGAGGGAGAGCTTCCACCAGAACACATAGACTCAATACAAGTATAATAATTTAAAATTTGATTGATTACTGCTGTCTGTATAACAATCTCTGAGCCAAACTTGAGATCGCCATGTTAAGGGGGTTGAGAGGAGAATTTCTAAAGATGAAAACCACAAGAAGACCCTGCATTAAGCAAGCCGAGGCTGCTCTACTCAGCCAAGATTATGCAGTTAAGGCCACCTCAAAATGTCCTTAAATGTCTGCATAAGCAGGAAACAGAAGCCAAAAAGCAGTTAGCCGTAGCATAACAAGAAGTTCATGGTTGTACATATCTGAGTGGGAGGATCACTGAATTAGAGTTACTGGGAACTTATCTTCCAGGGGCAGGAATGAGAAACTAATAGCCAGTGAGCACAGCCTAGTATAAAATGGAGTGTCTTTAGTGTGCTGCCTAGTTTTATGGTAACTTGATGCAAGCTGAAAGGAGGGAATCTCAGGAGAGAAAACAGCTCCCTAAAATACTTCTACAGGGCATTTTCTTAACTAGTGATTGAAGAAGAGTCCAGATCATTGTGGGTGGGGCCATCCCTGAGCCAGAGAGTGGTCCAGGGTTCTATAAGAAGCCGACTGAGCAAGCCATGCGGAACAAGCCAGTGGATAGCAACCCTTTATGGCCTCCGCATCAGCTCCTGCTGCAATTTCTCTTTTGACTTCGTTCAGTCATGAACAGTGATGTGGAAGTGTAGTACACACACACACACACACACACACACACACACACACACACACACACACATAAATAAATAAATAAAACTTTTCTTCCCCAACATCCTTTATTGATCATAAAGTTTCGTGTTTCATCACAGCACTAGAAACTGTAACTAAAGAAAATTAGAAAATACGTTCTTTAGAATGCACCTGCCCTATGTTTTATTGCTGGCTACTCCATTTCTTCCTTTTTTTAAAAAAAATTATATTAATTTATTTATTTGCTATTTTTATACAATCCCCTAATTTGAATCGTTTTAATTTATACATTTAACATGGCTCTACTCATTTTTGATAATTTCTTCCATACTCAAGCCCCACATCTGTCACTTGAACCAAACCAAGAGTCCCGAATGGTGAGGTGTCAAATGTAAGGACCAAGGGTGAGAAATGGAGAAAATGGATAATAAAGGGGACAAAGGTAAGAGCTGATGCCTCATGCCAACCAAGTTTATTAACAAGCACAACATCTTATACACTATTTGCAGGGTAAAGATGGCAAAGGTCGGCAGAGAACTAAGTCAGACAACGTTGGAAAAAAAGGAACATAGGATACGGCAGACACAGCTTCCTTAGCGCTGATAACCATAGCCCACAGGGACAATCGGGTTCCCAGAAACTACAACTTTGACCCCAAGGCACTGGCTTCAGTACTAGACCAGCCTCGAGAAGCCCACTCCTGGACAAGGACACAGAACCAAAGTTCCTTTTGTTCTTTCATCGGGGCCTCTGAGAAAGTCTTGGGTCGATCTGGCTTCTAACAGTATTATAGTGGCCCAGCCTGTCTCCCACCAAGGAGATGAACCGGAGGGACTTAAGGCAGGTGCAAAGACCAACCGAATGGGGCAGTGTGAGGAGGGGTGCGTGCACAGGAGACTCCAGGCAGAGAGTGTAGGCAGAGGCAGGTGGATGTTAAGAGGGGTCCTTCCATGGTCCACGTTCTGCTAGAGTCTACATAAGATTGTTTCGGTATTTGGAAAGCTAAACCAATCAATCCCGGAAACCAGTGGAGCCCAGCTTGGTTTTCTCAGGGACAATGTTTTGAGGTTTTACTTGATTGTGAACACTAGAGCCTGCTGGCCTTCGGCATCAGCCACTCAAGCACATGTGCCACCACCCCAGCTACAAGTTTACTTCTTTTAAGTTTGTTAATGTTTTGTTATGTATGGTTGTCTGTGCAACACATGCATGCAATACCTGCCGAGGCCAGAAGATGGCATCAGAGTCCCTGGAACGGGAGGGTTGTTAGCCACCGTGAGTGCCGGGAAGCAAATGCCGTTTCTCTTCTAGGGCAGTGTTCTTAACCACTAAACTATATCTCATCTCTTGGGTTAATTTCTTAAATACTCTAGAGACTTTGATAGTTTTTTTCATAACTCCTCTTTTAGTTTGATGGTTGTGGGGATTTAATAAAGTTTCAGAAGTTTTGGAGATATCAAAGGGAATCTACCCACAGTCTATGTGGGGGGGGGGGGTAGTAAAAGCTCCAGAAGTCCCAGAGCTCTAACCACAGTCAGTTTATGAAAATCAGAGTGGTGATTCAAACCTTTAATCCCAGCACAGGGAGTATCCTGGGAGTGGTGACCTACACCCTTAATCCTAACTGAGTCAAGGTCACTTCAGATTATAGAAGAAATTCCAGGCTCCCAAGCAGGTGTGGTGGGGCCATGCCTTAATTACAGAAAGAATACTTAAGACAGGGTTGAAACCCAGAAAAAAAGCCATTCCAAGGGAATCGAGGCTGAGGAAGCTATAAGACAGCTGGGTAAGATCTGACTGTGGTGTTTATTCCCTCTAGTATCTCCAACTTCTTCAGAGATCTATCGCTGAGTCTCATTCTTTCATGCAACAGATGGTTTTCTATTTTCTTTTTCGTTTTGTTTATCTTTTGAAAGTTTTTATTGCTTTTTTGTCTATTTACTTGGGAACACAGCTCATGTTGTCTATATCCATCTATGGCACAATTAGGCATGGAATAGTCTGGTTTCCATCTCTCAAGGCAGAGCTGACTATGTCTCCCCAGGACCCCACATGCTGTGCTATGACCTTATGATCTGGGATCTGGGAAGACCCAGTTCAAGGCCCAGGGATACCTTGATGATGAGCTGCGAGGGGCACAAAAGGAGAGCAGATGCCTTAGGGCCCAAGATCAAAGGACATGTGGGAGCTGAGAACTGGACAAGAGAGACTAATGACCTGCGGAAGAAGGAGGAGCATCTCAGGAGTTTGCTGGCTGAGCTCATAGGACAGAAAGACCAAGATGGGGGTAAGTGGACAGAGTTCAGTGCATATAGATCCAGCCCTGGGTCCTAAAGTCATTGGACAAATCAATAGTCCTTCCGTAAGAGTCGCAAAAACCTTTACTAGATCACAAAATGCACCCTATCTTCCCTAAACCCCACTGGGAGCTGAGGTCCAGAGACAAGAAGATGACGGGTTTTTATCTGATGTGGACCAGGTCATCACACCCTCCAGGTATCCCTGCGCTGTGAACTTGGGAGCAACCAGAGCACTGGAGGCTTCTGGGCTATAATGGGCAGGACATTCTCACCTTTGACCAGAAGTCACACATGGACAGTGGCTGTGCCCTTAACTCATCAGAACAAGACCTTCTGGGAGACACGTGCACCTGGAGCTGAAGAAGTTAAGACTTTCTTGGAGGACCTATGTCCTGCTCAGCTCCAGGGATACCTGGTTTCCTTGAGGAACTATACTGAGTATAGGTACTGACTGTCAGCAGGGTTGGTTCTTAGCACCTAGGGGAATATTTTTGTGGCCAAGAGGCTCCTTTTCATGGTACTTATGAGAGCCTGGTTTCTCACTGGTGCGCACAAGGGTGGCACAGTCTAAGGTGAAGCCTGGATGTTTGAAGTGTGGTGTTTTCCTCAGAACCACTTCTGAGTCCCTCAGGTGGCAAATGAGGGTTTCCCCAATGTTACCTGGATCTTGCAAGAAGCTCTCACGTGCAGAAAAAAAGAGGCCTACTGTTTCCAACAGCCTCCTTCTCTAAAGTAGAGGATGGCCTGAAGGAGAGGAGAGAACGAGGTGGAAACAGCTAAATTCAGAGCCGCCCTTATAGTGAGTTAAAATATAAGAAGAGGATTCAACTGCCAAACTGTGCTACATATTCTAATGCTACCTACACATGTCGTGTGACCTGATCAAGACCCTTTTACGTTGCTTAGCTCTTACTTTTAGAAAGGTCACATGATAGCTTAAAACCATTTGTAACTTTAGTCCTAGGGAATCCAAGATGCTCTGCTGAGTTTAGTGAGGACTAGGTGTGCACATGGTACGCCTATATTCATGCAGGCAAAACATTCAGACACATAAAGTAAATAAACCTAAAATATTTAAACTGTTTAGTTTTCTATTTTTATTTGGCTTTACCCTTTTTAAAAAATAAGCCTCATAATTTCCTTCATCCCCACTCACGCATCTCTTAACTCTGCCTTCCTAGTTCTGTGATTATGGAAGTGTATTACCTGTTCTGAAACATGAAATTTAAAACTTTGGCTACATCTTGTGACTGACCATGAAAAGGTGTCCTGGTACATCTGTGGAGAAGGAAGACAGGAGTCTTGGGTCAACTCCAGGAAAAAAATAATCAGAGTAACAGTATTTAGAGAGTCTTCCATTTGTCCCCTAAAGATTGTAGAGCTGGCTTTGTTATAGAAGAGAGTCAGACTCCACCAAGATCAGATTTATAGCCCCTTTAAGGGTGAGTCTCTGGCCTCTCTGTGCCTATTGTCCAAGTACCCCTTGCATTGGTTAAAAAAAAAGAACTGCTGGATCCTAACAGCAAGGACACAATGTCCTCTTATCATCAGTAAATAAATAAGACATGGACCCTCAAGAGCATCAGAATCCATTGGAGCTGAGCCCCAGCCTTCCACAGTCCTACAACCACCTGGAGCTGTGCTCTCTAGAGGATTGCTGAAGGCAAATATAAACATGGTGGTTCTTCTGGGCAACACTGGGCAGAGATAAAGAGATCCTCACCCTCACTGACTCATTTTATCTTCTCTCAGATTCCCCGAAGGTGACACTGACCAGAAGGACATACCCAGTAGGTAGGATCACCATGACATGCCAGGCTTTCAATCTATATCCTTCTGTGGCAGCCCTGGCCTGGCTTGGTGATGGGAAACCAGTATGGCAGGGTATCTCTGGGCCTGGGACCATGCGGCCCAGCAGAGATGAGACCTACCAGACCTGGGTGTCTATTTGGGTTTTTCCTGGAAAGGAACTACACTTCGCTTGCCTCCTGAGACACCACAGCAAGAACACTCAGAACACGTTTTCTTGGTGAGAAAATGGGGCAACCATCCATCTAAGTGGGTGAGAAGCAGGGTCGGGAAGTCCCTTTGGAGTACAATCCCTATAGCATTTATGGTGACCTCCAGGATCTCAAGCTAGGAAAAATGATAGACCCACCATCTTTGCTTCTGCTCTGATGGCTTCTGCTCTACCTGCCATGTTGGTATTTCTAGCCCCCACCTAGAGCAGTAAGAACATGCAGGACAGCAGCAGACAAGGTGAGCATTTCTGCAGCATGTGGGAGAGAGTGGTCAGAGTGGCCACAGGCCTTTTCTTTTCTTTCTTTCTTTTTGGTAAATTGTACAGTCACATAAGTGCCCTTCTGTCTCACTGGTGAATAGAAGAATTCAAGGATCCACCACCCAGACCTGCTAATCTGCCCCGATATTGGGAGGCAGCACCCCCTAATGGAAGTACGATGCTGCTTCCCGTATGTTCTTAGAAATATTTTTGAAACACGTTGACAGAAAAGCAGGCTGGATATCCACAGCAAAGTCCAGATTGTGCAAACTATAAATGTCACTGACTCTTCACCAAATACATAGAAATCAAACAGCCAAACAATGCATATGGAGACCTGGTAGCCCAAGGGATTTTACCAGATGAGGCTGTCTATTCCAATTATCATCTTGTTTCAAACAGGAACTTCTCATCAAAAGATATTTATGAAACATCTGGGTGAGATAGTGTATGTTTATAGAAACATAAACATTTAAAGGACTTGAAGATATTTTAATTCCTATGGTCTCCTTAAGTCCGTACTAAACATCAAATGTATCTTAAAATATTTAATACAGTACTTCTAGCCTTCTATTGTTCCTAATTGTGATGGGAATCCTTTGAGTTTCTCTCCACTTAGTTTGATGATGGCTTTTGATTTTCTCTATATTGCCTTTATTATGTTTAGGTATGTTTCTTGTATTCTTTATCTCTCCAAGACCTTTATCATGAAGGGGTGTTGGATTTTGTCAAATGTGTTTTCTGCATCTAGCAAGACAATCATGTGGTAATTTTCTTTTGTGTTGTTTATGTGCTGGATGATAGTGATAGATTTTCATATGTTGAACCATCCCCAAATCTCTGGGATGAAGTCTATTTGATCATGCTGGATTTTATTTTATTTTTATTAATGTTATTGGGTTTGGTTTGTCAGTATTTCATTGAGTATTTTCACATCAGTGTTCATGAGGGAGTTTGGTCTGTAATTCTCTCTTTTTTGCATCGTTATGTGATTTGGGTATCAAGGTGACCATAGCCTAATCAAAGTGTTTGACAATGTTTCTTCCGTGTCTATACCTTGTTGGTTTTCTCAGAGAAACAGCTCTCTGCTTCATCGATCCTTTGTAATGTTCTTCTTGTTTCCGTTTGAATGATTTTTGCCTTGAGTTCATTTCCTAACTTTAATTTTTTGAGTGAGTTTACTTCTTTGGTTCTAGAGTTTTCCGGTGTGCCATTTAGTCCCTTGTGTAAGATTTCTCCAAAATTTTTATGTAGGTGTCTAGTGTTATGCACTTTCTTCTTAGCACTGATTTCACTGTGCCCCATAAGTTAAGTAAGTTCTAAATTCATTTTCATTGAATTCTAAGAACTCTTTAATTTCTTTCTTTATTTCTTGCTTGACCTTGAGATAGTTCAGTTGACAGATGTCCAGATTCCGTAGTTTGTAGATATTCTGTAGTTCGTGTTGTTGAATTCTAACTTGAGGCCACCGTAGTCTGGTAGGATACAAGGAATTATTCCCATTTTTGTATTTATTCATATTTGATTCATGCCCAGTATGTGGTCAGTTTTGAAGATGGTTCTTTGGGGCTTCTGAGAAGATGGTCTATTCTCTTGTGCTTGGGTAGAAAGTTATATATGTGTATACATATGATATATAACATTTTAATATAGATTAGATATTAAACCCATTTGAGCCATAGCATCTGTTAGATCCCTTATTTCTCTGTTAAGTTTCTGTTTAGTAGACATTTTCTTTGGTGAGAGTGGGTATGCAGGTCTTCCTCTATTAGTGTATGGAGTCTGATGTGTGGTTTTAGCTTTCATAATGCTTCTTTTATATATGTAGGTGTCATTTTATTGGGAGCATAAATGTTCAGGATTGAAATTTCTTCTCGATGATAAGATTTTTTTTTCTGAGATGAAAATGTAATTACTTTTCAGATCTCAATTAATTTAAGTTTGAAACCTGTTATTTTAGATATTATGATAACTACAGTTGTTTGTTTCTTAAATCTATTTGGTTGGAACATATTTTCCTAGTCATTTACTCTGTCCGAGGTATTGTCTGTCTTTGTAATTGATGTGTGTTTCTTGAATGTAGAAAAAGAATGAGTCCTATTTTTGTATCCATTGAGCTAGCCTGTCTTTTTATAGGGGAATTGAGTTTATTAATATTAAGTAATGTTAATAATGAGTGTCATTTTCTGTTATTTGGGGGAGGTTGTGTGTGTGTGTGTGTGTGTGTGTGTGTGTGTGTGTGTTTCTTTGGCATTTCCTGCCGTGGGTTTAACTCTTGCTCGTATTTTTTGGGTGTTTCTAACTTCCTTAGTTTGAAGTTTTCATTTTAGTGATTTCTGTAGGACTGAATTTGTTGATAGATAATGTTTAAATTTAGTTTTGTTATAGAATATTTTCTTTTCTCGGTCTATGGTAATTAAAGTTTTGTTTGGTATAGTAGTCTGTCTTGGCATCTGTGATCTCTGAGTGTCTGTTTAACATCTGACCAGGACTTTCTGTATTTCACAGTCTCCATTGAGAAGTCGGGTGTTATTCTGATTTAGCCTTTATAAAGTTAATTGATATTTTTTTTTCTTTGCAGCTTTTAATATTCATTCTTTATTCTGTAGGTTTAGCAGCTTGATTATGTGGCAAGCAGAATTTGTGGAGGGGGAGAGAACATAGTCTATTTGGTGCTCTGTAAGTTTCTTGTATCTTTATAGTCATTTTCTTCTTTCTTCTGTACTTTTGTTGAATAATTCTCTGTGCCCTTGAGCTGGTATTCTTCTCCTTCTACTCCTATTATTTTTAGGTTTGGTCTTTTCATGGTGTCCCTGATTTTATGGAAATTTTGAGTTATGACTTTTTTGACTTTATTATTTTCTTTGCTGAGGAATCTATTTCCTCTATTGTATCTTCCAAACCAGAGATTCTTGTTTCTATCTCTCGCATTCTGTTAATTCTTTTGTGTGTATTCAGATTTTCCATTTTGAGCCTTTTTTTGGTTTGTGTCTTCTTTCTTGCTTCTATTTCATTCTTTAAGTCTTCAGCTGTTTCCTTCACCTGTTGGATTGCTTGTTTTTGGTTTTCTTGGCTTTCTTTCTTAAAAATTCCTTTAAATTTAAGGAATTTTAAAAATTTTCCTCTTTAAATTCCTCTTTGGAGGCTTCTAGCATCTTCATACAATTATTTTTAATGTCATTTTCCTCTGCTTCTTCTAAATTGGAATGTTCAGGTCTTGCTCTTGTAGAACCACTAGGTTCTAGTGGTGCCAGATTGTTCTTTATGATGTCAAATATATTTTTCTACCTCCATCTACCGATCTCTTGCTCCAATGAGTGCAAGTATTGTCTACGTTTCAGGAAGCTTTATTTGATGCAAATGGAGCTCTTGGCAAAATTGGAGCCTATAGATTCTATGTCTCCTGGAACAGTTGAGGTCTCCAGGGGATAGGTGGTTTGGGGGATGGAATGGGGTTTATAGGCTGGAGAGTCCAATGAGGGGAGGTGTTAGTCAGTTTTTAATCATAAAAATGTTGTTAATATATTTAAATAATAAGATGTTATAAAAGATAAAAAATTATTTTGTTGAATAAAGATTTATATATGGAGATTATATGGATGCATGGCTACCTAATGAAAAACTAAAAAGTTTTATGCACTAGAATGGTAAAGTATTTAATGTATTTAATAATAATACTTAAAAACAATATATGTGATGTTAGTTTCTAATGTCTAAGATTAACGCTAACAAAAAATGGCTATAATCTATGTCAAATCGAGGTGGGAGTGGGGTGGGTGGATAGGTGGCAGAGGAATCAACTGGAAAGGGGGTTATTTCAGAGTCACATATAGACCTAATGCAAGGAAAAGTCCTAAATGTCTACAAGGATGATTCCAGCTAAGACTCCCAGCAATTGTGCATGCATATTCTGAACTGGCCACTTCCTGTGATCAGGAAAGACTTTCAGTGTAGGTGTATGGACCCCAATCAGCCACATAACCTTTGATCTACATTCTGTCCTGACTATGGGATGTGCTTGAGTAAGGGTTTCATACAGATTGTGGGAGTGGCTAACCAATAACTTGTACAACCTCAGTCCCATGTTAAGAGAGTAGACCACCCCAACACTACTTGGAGTGCTAAGACGAGATGCTGAATGGCCCAGAGACCTGAGATACAAACAAATATGTGTGTATAAAAATAGTTTAAGTAATGATAACTAACTATTGTGCTATATTTATAGACTGGAGCCCAGTCCAGTTGTTATTGGAGAGGCTTTATGCAGCACCTGGTGGAAACAGACACAGAGACTCACGGTCAAACATTAGGCTAATCTCAGGAAATCCTGTGGAAAAAAGAGAGGGGGAGAACTGGAGGAGGCAGAGGTGTCAAAAACAATAACACCCACAATATTGACTATTCTGAGCTCATAGAAGGTCACAGAAACTGAACTGACTATCAGAGAACCTGCATGGGACTGACCTAGACCGTCTGAACATGTGGGTCAGTGTGTAGCTGGTCTTCTTGTGGGACTCCTGATAAGAGTGGGGCTGTCTCTGACTCTCTTGCTGGATTTTGGAACCCCATTCCTCATACTGAATTGCCTTGCCCAGCCTTAATACAAGGTGAAATGCTCATTATGACTGAAACTTGATAGGCCATGTTTTGTGGATATCCATGGGAGCCTGGCCTGTTTCTGAATAAAAATGGAGTTTGGGTGGATCCTAGGAGGTAATGCAAAAGGTGCTTAGAAGAGGAAATTTGAGGAGGAGAGAGTGGGAACTGTGGTTATAATTTAAGCATTAATTAATGTTTTAAAATGACTCTAACATATGCCATATCAATGTTTCTTTTAAATTATCAGGCTTTTGAAACATTGCATGATGTTTATAAGTATCAGCCTGAGGTAAATGGTCTTCTTCAGTGGTTCTCTACCTGTGGGTCATGACTCCTTTGAGGTAGCATATCAGACATCCTGCTTAAGACGTGTTTACATTATGAGTCATAGCAGTAGCAGAATTACAGTTATAAAGTATCAACAAAGTAATTTCATATTGTGGTGGTCACAACGTCATGGGAAACTGAATTAAAGGGTTTAGGCTGAGAACTACTGTTCTAGATGTTTCCCACGCGGGGCCTATACTACTTTCTCTAACTATATTGGAATATCATCCAGCATCCCTATTTATCATTGGTAGCTCAGTATGGATATGTCCCTCCAATGTGGGTGACCTGTTAGGTCTATAGTTTTGGGGTCTGGTGGGAGTTGGATATATGGTTTTTCAGACATTATCATCCATTCATCAGTATTCATTGATCCAAACTCTCATTACCTACAGGTAATTCCATTGAATAAACATTTTTCAGTATGTAGTGAAATATCTTTTTCTGGTTTGAGAGTGAAATTCTCCCTAGGGTAGTATGCTCCAGAGCTCTAAAGAAATCTGTGCCTCTGAGTGGACAATCTGAGGTACTGGTCAACTGGTCGACAAGTCCTGACAAGACCACAAAGTCTGGATGAAGATAACTTTCTAGAACTCCTGCTTTATTTTAACGTCCTGTATTAGTGTTTCCTGAGGGAAAGGTTCAGTCAGACCTTTGGCTGTTAGCAACAGCCCCAAAAAGATGGAATGTTGATAGGACATATAAAAGAAAAAATGAACAATTGTGACATGGACATCATTTTATGTTGGTACTCATTGTTTGTGTTAACACCTGCATTTATGTTACTGTCTGAGAGTTTCTCTATATAAGAGTTGGAAGATATTTCAAGATGACCTGCCCCAAACATATGCTCTGTGGTTGTATAAATTCCCTCTGTTAATAAAAGCCTCTCCTACTCCCCCATTTTTGTTATGGCTTCTGTGAACTTTGATGATACATCATGTGATTTTAAACAATAAATTCTCTAGGAACTACATCAGGCTTATTTTAGAGAAGAAAGAAGGTTTTTAGGTTTTATTTTAGTCAACATTTCTGCAGTAGTCAATACTATAGCTTCTGAAGCTGCTTTCCCAGTGACCCTGACTTCACAAGGGTACACTGCCCATTTTGTTAATTAGCTTGGTTGGATGCTTCTGTGGCTTTGGCCACACAAGAATGTACAGACACAAACATAGAAGCTTCATTACACACCTTTGAAGCTCAGATACAAACATAAAAGTTTCATTACACACCTTGGAAGCTGGTTTTTTTTAAAAAAACCTAGATATAGTACAAGCAACACAAGATCATTTAACTCTATAGTATCCTGATAGCTTTACATATGCCTGTGTTACTCCATTATGGTACAATTAATCCAGATAAAATGAGATAAAATTAAAACTTACTTAGTGGAAAATGTTGTTATAATATTATTTATGTTTATTAAAATTCAAGCAACTAATTGGTGTCCTTTAGTGTGGTCATCTCTGATTCAATTCCCCTTTGTTGCTGGTTCAATACCTATTACAGAAGGCACAAGGATTCAACCCTTTTAGCATCCTCTAACCTGCATTCAGCATTATGCACAAACTATTTTTTTTATTTAAAATAAATTTCCACTGCTGTCTCCCTCTGCTTATTCCTTATCTTATTCCTTCCTGAGCCTCTCCCATCCCACCATACATCCACTTTCCAATAGGGCAAGGACTCACAAGGTGAGTCAATTTAGTCTGGAATATTCAGTATGTTCCTCTGTAAGGTCTGGGCTCCAAGAAGCTAGTTCATGGATCAGAAATAAATTCTGGACAGACTACAAGAGTCTTCTCGAGCTTCCCATGCTGTTTGACTGTCATCTACATTTGAAGGGTTTAGTTCCTTTCAATTAAGGTGCCTCACCAATCATTTTAGAGCTAGTGAGCTCCCAATAGCTCAAACTATGTATGTTGGTGATTTATTTGGAAATTTAGAGGGCATTTGCTGGTGTAAGGCATATCAATGTGTCTTAGATATTCAGATGCAAATTACTCATTAAGTCCTAAAAAGTAAGAAGGAGGGATATATGGGGAGACAGAGCAACCCAGAACATGCTCAGAGGCCATAAGAAATAAGGAAGGAATGGTAAGTCTGCTGTATGGAGCTGATAGGTGGAGCTAATAAAGGAGGGGTCCTTTACCACAGGATTCTTCATGGAAGCAATGACAGCCTGACTCTCCTCTTGGTCTTATAACTGCTCCTCAGGGACTTAGAAGGGTCCTGTCTCATCCTGGATGGGGATGAATTTTGGCAGGGTGGGAATCATCTCTGGTGTCCATGGCAACCAGAGTCTGGAGAAAGTGCATAGTCAGAAGTTTCTCGCCTATTTAGCCCAAGGTCTAGATTTATAGTCCCATAGCTACCTATCCCCAAATAATTACACAAATGATTATATTGATTACAAACTATTTGGCTTATAGATTAGGCTCATTATCAGCTAGTTCTTACAACTTAACTCATTTCTGATAATCTATGCCTTGCCATTTAGCTAGTGGCTTTACTTGTGTTCCATTACATTTTGCTTTCTTGAGTGGCAGCTCATAGCTTCTCCCATGACTCTGCCAACCTTCTCCTTTATCTGTGTTTAGAACTTCTATTTTCCTTTAAGCTTCTTTGCAATAGGCCAAAGTATTTCTGTATTATCCAATGATAACTCACAGCATACAGAAAAATATCCCACATCAAAAGTGAATCACAGGCAGATTTACATGAGTCTGAGGGCTAAAAGATGGTAGGGTGTCATGTTCTCTA
Organism: Phyllotis vaccarum; assembly: GCA_033318265.1. Classification (NCBI taxonomy): domain Eukaryota; kingdom Metazoa; phylum Chordata; class Mammalia; order Rodentia; family Cricetidae; genus Phyllotis; species Phyllotis vaccarum. The sequence continues at coordinate 14,709,554 of JARWLC010000018.1, forward strand.
AGGAGTAATCATAGACTTTTTTTAATGTGTGAGCCAAGCTGCATAGCTTGATGGTAGATCAACATAGGGCACCCATGCAGCCAAAAATGCTATATCATTTTAAAGTCACTGACTTCTACTGCTCATCCTGGGCCAATGCCTTCCAAAGCTTGATGCCTAAGGCTGTCCTATAGATAGGTAGTGGTGAGAGTTTCCATGTTGCTTCCCTGAAAGGCACCCATAGCCAGTGTTTAGGACTTGATGTGTGAATTGAAACCTCACCCAAGAAATAGAATCAGGGATAGCTTTCAGCTCAGTAGTCCTGCTGAACCACAACATGAACCATTCTGCTCATATGTTTCATGATGAGAGACATGAGCCACTTGGTTCCCAAAAATGAAGCATGAATCTAGAAATGCTGTATAAATGTAAAGGGTCAGAACAGGCTATAAAAAAAACCACCCCTTTTTCTTAAGTTTTAACATCTCTTTTATTATAAATGTATACCATGTAAACATCTGTCTTGAGGTTCAGGTGGATATTGATTTTCTGACCTATAAAAAACTAGCTTCAATACCTTGCTAAAACAATTGTTATGGACCAGATGTGTTTGACATGTGAGTGACTTAGTTTGTGTCATATGATACAAGTTAGAGACACCTGGGGAAATTCAAGGAATTGCCCCCATCAGTTGGGTCTGTGGTTACATCTATGGAACCTTAACTTGGTTATTAGTTAATGCATGAGTGCCCAGTCCACAGTAGCTGATGCTGTTCCTAGATTGGCGATCTTAGCCTGAATAAGTAAGGGCAACACATGGTGAGCAGGCTATGAAGTATCATTCCTGCATGATCTCTGCCTCAGTTCCCATGGGTTAGAGTAATAATCAAATCAATAATAACAGTAGAAAAATCAATGGATCAAAACTTTATTCTTCAAAGTAATTAACAGTAGTAACAAATTTTAGTTAGATTAAATTTGTTTTTTAAAAGATTAACATTAATACTAGAAGTAAAATTTGAGACCTTACTGTCCATTCTTCAGAATACTAAGAATTTCATGAGTATTCAATAGTTATGTGCCAACCACTGAGTGAGGTAAATGAAGCAAATTCCCAGAAACCCAGAACCTACAGAAATGGGTGCATAAAGAGACACAAAACCAATTCCATGTATAATTCATAAGACTGAATCAATAAAGACATCTGACAAAAGTGAACAGTTTTTAATAATGAAACCAGACAAACTAGGGGTAGAAAATACATTAGTGCGGTAAGGATGCACAAAGAAACATATCCAATGATGTGGGAATGCCTTTCTGTATGCTGTGAATCTCAATCTTTAAATAAAGGAGCTGTTTTGGGCCACGACAGGCACCATAGAAGAAGTAGGAGGAGGAATCAGAATATCCACTTAATGCCTGAGAAAGTTTAAAAAGGGTTTTAGCAAAAACTGAGCAAAGGCAGCTTCCAAATTGTATAGATGAAGTGTGTCATTGTACAAAAAAAGTGTGGCATTGGGTCACATTCAAAATGGCACCAGCAGACTGGTGGCAGGCAGTATAAGCTGCAATCAGGCGGGTTCCTGAAATCTCACAGAAGACTCAGTAGCATGTGATTGATTTTAGATGTCTGTTTATTTTGAACAAAAAGGAAACAAAGACAGTTTCTTACTAGCAGCATTTTCTTGGGTGTGCTCTGTTTGCTGGCTATGAACAGGGACGCAGTCCCTTTAAGAGAACCTACTGATTCAGATTCCTTGGCAAAAACTATGCAGCTCTTTAAGAGAGTGTATTTTAAAAGCTTTTATGGTTGGAAGATGATTAAGGATTCACAATAAAACAGATTCAGATGAAAAGAAAAACCTGTAAATGGGTTACAATGTGTGTAAAAGGTACACAGGCTTCAGAGAGAAAAGAAAGAGGATAAAGTCTTTAAAAAGAGAAATAGAGTAATAAAAATATAATAAGCCACGTAAAGATGGAAAATAGACACAAAATCTGGATTTTGGTTGTTATTGTGTTTCTTTTTAATTTTTTAACTGTTAATGAGCTAACTGCAGAAAGACAATGGATTGCAAATGCAAAGGCTACTAAGTTAAACAAGAATATATATTTTAAAGGTATTTTGATTTTGAAATTCGTGTCTAAGGATTTATTGCTTTGGAAGAGTTCTGCTTTTGTTTCCACAGAAGATGAGAACCTGTGGATTGCTTCCAGGCAAATATGGTTTCATCAACCAATACCCCATGAAAAAAATCTCTGATGGGAAGAGATGGTGGTATCAGCTTCAAGACTACAGATTATGATCCAATCTCAACAATCTGTGAGATTTTCAATGCCCCTTAATCAGCAGGAAGTAGTAATAGAAAACTACGCCAAAATTCCCCAACTATTGTTTCTAGATGTTTTTTTTTCATTATAAATGGTTGATGGTCTAAGAAGAAAAAGGGGATATGGTATATAAATGATTTTTTAAAAAATTAGATTATTGAATTTACTTAAATCAAGAAATCAGCTGTTAATCTTGAAATGTTTTACATTGGTATGGATTTTGGTTTATTGATACAAATTTAAGGTCAATTCTCTTATGCTGTATGTATCTTTCTACTCTTGTTTAAGATATGATGTTTATGTAACTGATTTAAAATTGTAATGTATAATTAAAAATGCATGTTAGTTAGATTTTTAGGTATACAAAGATATATTTTAATTAGGTAGGTAATCTTCAAACACTTCTAAGACCTACATAATATGGCATTTAAAATATTTTAAGAACTTAGACTTTTCTGAACAGTGAGACAGGTCTGTTCCTGGCAGCACTGATTTACTTCAAGACAAAAATGGGCATCAAAGAAACTCTATATGGAATCTACTCTCTTGGTGGCAATGGTTAGCCACTGGACAAGGACCTGTTCTTATATTGACTGCTTGACAGTATGCTGTTTAAACTGGACATGCAGGTTCCATAGGAAGATGACCTCTGAACTTTGGCAGAACAAGCCGAGATGGTCATTCAGGTTCCTGCTTTACAGAGAAAACTGTCAGACATTCTTCAGGATTCGAGTAGAAGCAACTGATGAACTGTGCCAGAATGGGCAGAGCAGATTTCCTCCTTCGCTGAAATGAAAAAAGACTCTGGGCCTGTAGGCTGAAGATGGATGCCCCAACTTTATAAAGGAACTTTGGGTGACTGTCCAGGCAGATAGGTGGCATCTCTGTCCTTTCTAGATTTTAGAAGTCGCTTGCATTTCTGGTTTACTTGGGTAAATATATCCTCCTGTGGTCTTTGATATAGTTGAAGATTAGATAGTTATAGGTACAGTTTTTCTTAGTCATTCATAAGGTATATTAGATATGAAACTTTAGATTCATAAGTATGATAGATGATAAGAGTATTTTCTTTAATTTTGCTAAATACAAATAGACTAGATATAATAACTTTAATTCTTGCTTGATAGCTGTTTTGTTATATGTAATTTTGCCATGTTAAAATTGAAACCTTCCTTTTTGATTAGATAGAAAGGAGGAAGTGATGTGGGAATGCCTTTCTGTATGCTGTGAATCTCAATCTTTAAATAAAGGAGCTATTTTGGGCCATGACAGGCACCATAGAAGAAGTAGGAGGAGGAATCAGAATAGGTAGGAAAGGAAGGGCAGAGGCAGAGGCAGACCTAGCTGAAGCCCAAAGGAGCAACATGTAAGGAACACAGGTGAGCCATGGGACACATGGCAGACAGATTAATAGAAATGGGTTGATTTAAGATGTAAGAGCTAGCTAGCAATGTGCCTAGGCCATAGGCCAAACAGCATGAAGTTAATATAAATGTCTGAGTCATTTCTGGGGGCCTGAGTGGTGGGTGGCTGGGTGGCTAAGGGGTCTGGCACAGCAGATCTGTTGGTCTGGGCCCCTGGCCGCCCAGGGGCCGAGAAACCTCATTGAAACAATCCAACTCTTTACTTAGCATGGACACTGAGAACTTTCCCTGTGCGATTAGGATCAGCACAGGATGCTGATGTGGCCACTTGTGTTTACTATTCCCTTGGGGGTGCTAGGAAGAACAATTAGGTAATGCAGATAAAAAAAAAAGGTGGCCAAATAGTTATATATAAAATATGTCTGTAGATGACATGAATTTATTTGGAAATAATCCTAATGATTTTGCAAAAATATCTGAAATTGGTGATCAAACACACTCACCTAAGCTGTGCTTCTGCAAACTAATGTGACTGTAAACCACTAGATGTCATATTTTGTTATATGCGCAGAGACAGAAGTCGATGGAGTTACACAGGGCTGGAGGGAGCAGAATGGGAACCTAGAACTGCTTTGAAAATGAACATAGTGATGACCATATGGCAATGTAAATGTGCTGTATGCTTCAAAATGGCTAAAGTAATAAATCTAAAAAAAAAAAAAAGATAGGAAAAAGAATTGTGTGCAAGGTTTCAGTATGAATGCTACACTCAGGATACAAACACTCCAAAAATAACCCTTACACAGTATTTTTACTTCCAAACATCAAAGCAACTATGAATCAAAACTATTTAGAAACCAGTTATGTCCACAGAGAACCATGGGCATGTTCTCCTTGTTTCATATGGATGATCATTATTATTTAGTAAAAATTTGGTAAAAATGTTGGTGTATATGACAGGATGTTTATCTCCATAAAAACACTGCACCATTTTAACAGAGGTTTTGGAGAATTCAGAAGCTTGAATGCTCCTGAAATTGGTTCCCACAGATTTTGTTGGTTATATTTGATCCACAACCTGTTAACCCTGTGCAATTTCACTTACTATATTGATGCCTGTATTTTTCTTTAGAGACCAACTCTCACTTTGAATCCTGACCTGTCTTTGTGCACACATTTATCCCAGAATTACAAAAATGAATTACCATACTGGCTGTACCTGAGTGATAACTGACAATTTTTTACTACACAAATTCTCTTTGTTTTGTACTCCAATGATAAAGAAATACTCCAACTCTGCCATATGATGAAAAGAGAGATCACTCATTTATTACAGCCAGCCTGATGGGGGGACTGGTCTTTGAACTAACCGGGTTGGAGACCTCACATTTGTACTCTCCAGCATCCTCCCTTCTGACAGGATCTATGCTGAGTCTGCACTTTTTGGGGGACAAGTTTATTCTTTCTGTGAGCTGCAGACTCTGGTTATTGAAGATCCAATGGATGGAAGTTCCAGGATCGGCTGAGATGCAAGTGAAGACCACAGAGCTCTGCACTGTGACTGTGGTACCAGTGACTCTCATGAAGGGCTCTGCCACAGGCTCTGCAAAGAAACAGGAGACCAAATAACCGTAGTTCTTCAGAAATCTCAATCAGCCCCTCAGTAGTTCACATTTAACAAAGCCTCCAGGGTCAATAAGTTAGAAGTGTGATGATAGTTATATCTCGTGTCTTTGATCTGCCATGCAAGGCCTGTGTGAATCTCATCCAGTCACCAAGATTGCTCTGCCTCAGTCTCCCTATAATAGGATATATGGTGCATATCAATTCCCATGTCTATGAGTTAAGGTTAGGTGTGAATAATGGCCTGACTTTGGGATGGATGAGCTAGCTACTCATATCACCAGCATCTGTTACTTTTTGACTACAGAAAGGAATTCACTAGACTCGAATTCCCTGAGAACAAAGAGATGCCTAGAGAACTATCTCCTCTGTCCCTACCCTGGAGGACCCTGATCTTCCTGTGGAGTCTCCTAGGCCCATCAGAAGAGTTGGCTTATGTCTGGTACCTGTCCACTGAGATTTAGGAAGAGAGACCCAGGAGACCTACCTAACTGCTGCTATCATGGCAGTGTACAGATGTATTCACACTCTATGGGCCTGGTCCGGGACAGTCAGTAAAGCCTGTTTCCTGACAGCTCTGACAGGAAGTCAAATCATAGCCTTGAGGAGATACTCTGTAATGGCAACTAAACTTGATTTTGTAACAGATGTTTGGATACATGGCTTCCTGATGCTCACCTCTCTGTGAGAAGCCTATGGTTCCCTCAGCCAGACCCTTCCTGTGTCCCACAGAGTCCTTCTCAGGACCATGTTTATGGTAACCAAGACTCTGGGATGAAGCTGACTGACATCCTTGGGCTGACTTACTAAGCAGATGTTCACCTCTGCAGGTGGAGTTGGATAAAGGATGCTGGTCAACTCTAATCTCTCTCCCCATAATATGTGTCCTGCACTAAATGCTTAAGCCCCAGTGGGGGAACACAATGTAAAGCTAAGGCAGGCATAGTACACATCTGACAGTCCTGTGTGTACAAAGTACTTTGAGCCCCACAAGCATCCAGAGCTCACAATCACTTACTGTATATTTGGATGCGCATACGTGTTTCTTGAGTTTTAAGCTGTATATTTAGGGTTCGTAGGGTGTAGAATCCAGTGTCATTCTGGGTGACATTGTGAAGCAGCAGGGATCCATTGGGGTAGACAGTCTCTCTACCGCTGTGCGCAGCTCCCAGTAGACTTCTATTAGTATGTGCTACGTGCCATACAATCTCTTGGCTGTTGACAATTGCTACCCCTTTGTACCAGGAAAAGGCCCGAAGATTCTCTGGGATATTATGAACAAGTAGAAGAGCATTTTCCCCTTCAGCAACATTGGGTGGGACTGATTCAATAGTGATCTTGGTGGTGGTAGGAGGATACCTGCAGGCTATAAGGGAGGGTATAAGGAAAGAGAAGCAAATTTATCAATACTTAGACCTTTGTCTTTAGAGAAAAGATGGGAACCTATCTACTAAGAAGTTTAGGATTATCACTCAGTAAGGTGGGTGAGAGTCTGTCCAACTCAGCATAAATAAGGAAAGGAAATCTATGATCCTGGTGCACCTGGCAGTATCACTTCCTTTGTGTAGAACTCTCTTCCAAGTGTCTCTGTGCTCACTGTCTTCACGTGCCTGCTCACACACAGAATATGTTTGGGCAGGTATGCCTTCTCTTACTTCTTTCTCTATGACCCCCCCCCCAGTATGCACCTCTGACTTCTTTGGTCTCCTCCCTGTCTGTATGTGATCAACTCCTGACTTCACTTAGAGATGAACCTCCTGGTCTGTCTTCCAGACCACAAGAGCTGGGGTCTTATTAGGAAAAACTAGTTTGATATTTTTGGGAGGTCCGGTGCCTGGAAAGACTCTGATACATGTGAGAGGATAGAAGAATAAATGTTCCAGGCTCTTTGCATGTCAGGATGTTAATGAAATTCTCATGTGTGGAGCTATTGGACACAAGCTACAAGTCTAGCTTACATTAACTTATGAATGTGTGGCGAGTCAGGAGGGTGTGGGTGTCTTTGAGTGTGAAGGTGCAGAAGCAGGTAGATACCATAGTGTGTATGGGTGAATTCAGGTCACAACACCTAAATGGAAGTTGGGGGACAATCTGAGGGTGCCTCTTCTCTTCTACATTAAGAGACCTTTCTTTTTCCCACACACTATCAGGCAGGGTTCTTTTACCTGTGAACAGGAGCCACTACCAGAGTCTGCACCCTTTGCATGGAAGCATATGGTGGGCATCCATAATGGCCACTGCCTCTCTGCCCTTCCTCTGTGGACAAAAACTACTCCAGCATTTTCTACAAGCTGTTATCTTCCTCCTTCTAAGCTCAGCCTCCCCCTATGCAGGGAGCCCTTCCCAGGGTAACGCTGATTATTGTTCAGGACCAGCTCTGTATCTTATACATGTAGACCTTCCTGGTATCTAATTGTCTTTTCTCTGTGTGCGCTTCAGTCCTCCAGGCCACAGAGTAAGCAACAAGGTTGATAATCATTTCTGTGCCCTGGAACAACAGCTCGCCCCAGGGCTTCCCTTTGCTCCATTCTTCCAACGTGTCCTCTATGACACAGAGTCCCAGTTGAACTCTTCAATGCTCATAAAAGGTGAGATGTGATACTTGCAAAAAAAAGTGGCAGGGATGTCTTTAAGGGCTGGAATGGGAGCCGCTGAGTGAAACCAAGAGCAGGGAACAGAACCATTCTCACTGGAGTCACCAGTCTGGGGCATTGTTGTACGGCCCTCGAGCACTTATGTAAGGAGTATCATATGGGAGTAAAGCAAATGGTGACGTGAGTCCTAGAGAGAGAATGGCAGCTCCATCATCCTAGGGACCATTTCAGAGGAACCCTCCATCTTTCTGTAGTGGCTGAACTGTGCCAACACTCTCTTCATGTACTTCCTGGGATGTAGTTATCCTCTGTCTAGATAAGCTTCCCATGGGAGGTGTCAGAAGGGTGAGGTTGGTACCAGAATCCTCTGGTAGAGTAGTATGGTTAGAAACTCCGGAAGTAGCCAGTAGGTCTGAGAATTCTGTCAGTGACCCCCATATCATGACTTCCTGGAAATACTTTTTTAGATGTTGGTTCTGTGTCCTTCTGTAGCCACCTAAAAGAACTAGAGGAAGTGTACTTTGTGTCTGGGAGCTGTCCAGATCAGCACCTCTGTTACTATTTGCCTGCAGGAAAGAATTTCATAGGTGGACCTCAGAGGACAAATACTTGCAAAGAGGATTTGTGTCCTCTATCCTTCCATATGGGGAATCTGATTTTCCAGTGAGGTTTCATGTGTCCATCAGGACAGTTACTTAGTGACTTGGGCCCCTGACCAGCTATATTCTCCCTGCCAAGTATCTGAAGATGTCCAGGAGAGAGCCTACCCATGGCTCTCCTGGAAGCACACTGACTGATTCCACATGTCAATAAAGCCTTGACCACTGTCAGCTCTAACAGGCAGTAAAAATCAAGTAGTGACAAAAAGCTTCCCAGTGTCATCTGGAGTCTCTCCAGGGACAGAGATCTACAGGCAAGGCCTCCTGGTGCTTTCCATGGTTTACCCAGCCAGGGCCCACCTGACTCCTACAGTGTCTTTTTGGGGACATGAGTATGGTGAGAGATCTAAGTATTTGCACTGAGGCTGAGTTTACTCATCACAGGCCCTTCACTCTGCAGGTAAAGACAGGTGAGCGTTGCTGATCTATTGCTGTTTATCTGCCCTACGTGTATCATTCAGTAAGGACTCAAACCCCAATGTGGAGACACAATGGGGGAAGGAAGAGCAGACACAGCCCAGTCCTGACATTTCAGCATAATAAGTAGGTTAAGTCACACCCAGCAGCAGGAGGCCATAGAGAGTTACTTACTGTTGACATGGAGTTGCACATGTGTTTTTTCAATTTTCAAATCTCTATTTTCAGTTTGTAGTGTGTACAATCCTGCATCATTTTTAGTGACATCCTGAAGGAGCATGGATCCATTAGTGTACACAATTGTTCTTCTGCTGTGGGCAGGACCCAGGGTGATGGAATTTGTAGTTCTGTTATATTCTGCCATTTTAAAGATCTGGGTGCTATACACTCCTTTGTACCAGGAAAAGGTTTCTACATCTTCCGGCAAATTTTGAACAAGGAGTAGAACACTTTCCCCTTCAGTAGCATTCCATGGCACTGATTCAATCATGAGAGGATCACAGCATGCGGAAAGGGAGGCTGAATGTAAAAAGAGAAAAAGGCATTCTATTGGATCAATTTTTCTTGGTGGAAAGATGTCAACCTCCATCCTAAGATAATAGATTTATTACTCAGCCTAGAAATGCAGGCATAGGTGTGTCTATCCCACTTCGTGGAGTTCAGCAAGATGACCTGTATTTTCTCAGGGCTCCTATATGTGGAACTCTCTAAATGGAATTCTCTCCTCTGGTGTCTTCCTCAAATGTATGTTGAGCCTCAGGAGAGGGAGCTGACTCTGACATCTTAGTATGAGTTAATTTCCACCAAGTTCTTCCTTGATATGGGGAGAGGAAAGTCAAATGATGGAGTCTGATTTATGATACTTTGTCTCCACCATGTGTGTCCTGCCACTAAATGCTCAAAGCTCAACATGAGGACACAGTGCAAGAAGGGAGGGAGGCATGGCAGGCTTGTGTGACTAAACCACATCTGGAACAGAACAATCACAAAGAATCACTTACTGTTTACCAGGAGTTGTACATGCACCAATACTATATTCATATCTGCACTCAGAGTCCTTAGGGTATAATACCCGATGTCTTTCCAGGTGACATTGTGGATCAGCAGGGATCCATTGCTGTACACAGTCTCTCTGCCACTGTGTGCAGGGCCAGGCACACTTATATTCTTGGCTACTACATGTCGGATAACCTCAAGGTTGTTGGACATAGTCACCCCTTTGTACCATAAAAGGGCTCGAAGATTCTTTGGGAGATTCTGAACGTCTAAAAGAACACTTGCTCCTTCTGCAACACTGGGTGGCACTGATTCAATAGTGGGCTGTGCAGAGGTGGGAGTGCACCCATAGGCTAGAAGAGAAGATAGAGATTAATTAATATATGTATTAATTTGGCAAAGATGGAGTCCTGTGTCCTAAATAGGTGTGTCCATTGCTCAGCCTAACTGTGTGTCTCCCTGTCCTACTGGGTGGAAGTCAGCACATAATTTTTATGTTCTTAGTTTCCATGCACATGTCATTTGCTCTGTATGGCACTCTCTGATCAGGTGTCAACATGGCTCTGTCAACATCATGTCATGTCACTGCTCACAGACTCCTGATCGTATTCAGTATAGATTAGTGTTGGAGTGACACCCCTGACCTCTTTCCGTATACACCCTGCATCTTCGCTCTCTGATTCTTTTTGTTGCTTTTCTGTTTCTCTTGTGGTTTCAATTAATACCTAACTTCACCTTCTAGTTTTCTTTACTACCCCATCTTCAAGTCCACTTGGAATAGGGTTTTGTGAAGACCAGGGATAGTTTCATTTTTTGGAAGGCATGCTGCCTAGAAAAGGTTCTGAAGCCTGTGGAGAATGAACAAATGAATGAATGAACAAATTTATGAGTATCAGAACAGGAAACCAGTGCTCCAAGGTCTGGCATATCCAGGGTTTTATTTATGAAACTCTCAGCATTGTGGCTAATGAATACCTAAGTTCAATTTATTTTTTTACATTTATTTTAATGTCATGTGTGTGTTTGTGCATGTGTGTATGTGTGTGATGCATGCAGGTGTAAAGATGTGCATTTTTACATATATGTATATATGACTGGGTGTATGCCACAGTACTTACATATGGGGCATAGGATATCTTTAAGGAGTAAGAGGGTTCTTTCCTTCCACCACGTGGGAGCTGAGGATTAAGCTCAAGCCACTATAACTGGTAGAAATTGCATTCACACATTGAAATCTCGCACTGACCCACCAAAGTCAGATTTTGTGTGTGTGTGTGTGACACACTGTCATAGTAGTTGAGAGCATAAGCCCTCAGAATACAGTAGCCAATATGATTACCACTGAGTAAAAATAAATCTGGCTTTTATTCATAAAACTTCCTGCTGCTGAACCTGTCTACCTCTGTGTCATCCCCATGAAGGGGGGGGGGAGAAGACACCTCAATTCTTCTTCAGACTTTTATCTTCCTTAGAGATTACACCCAGGGCCAGAGCTCCCTGCTCACACATGGCCAGAGAATTCTCTCTTTACTTATAAGACTAGCTCTTGTCCATAGTGAATCTCGGACAACGTGGGGATCTTGACCTCTTAGAAAAGGAAGGTCTCTAAGGGATTCAGCACTTCCACAACACTCCTATGTCCAGGACTCATCTCTGATGTACCAGAGTCAGCTCTGCTATGCCAGAGTCAGCTCTGCTGCCCTGTCTACCTATGAGTTGAGCTTGTGAGTCACATGGACTGTGGGTGGATTCCTCTCCAAGTCACTAGTGTCCCCTCCTTCTGGCTTTGCCTAGTGTTTCTCTTTCTCCTTCTTTTTATATTTTAGTCTTCCAGACCATGCAGTGAGCAACAGGCTGTTAAGCACTCCTCTGTCCCAAGTTTAACAGTTTGCCCCAGAGCTAATCTCTGCTGTGACCTGGTCTTGGCTCTGTTGGCACTTAAAAAGATGATTCTGTCCTCCCTATGCATCCTTTGCGACACAGAAACTCTTCTGGCCACCCAGTCATTCCCATGTCCTCAATGCTCTGGACAAGTAGAATTTACTCAGTCAGAAGGTGACAGAGATGTCTATGAAAGCTGGAAAGGGACAATCTGAATGATGCTAGGGGAATAACACTAATATTTTATCACCAAAGTCTCCATTCAGGATTTGCTTAACCAGGACAGCTGTCCAGGTGGAGTAGTATCAGCAGATCCATGTCCTGTGTGTGTGCAGATGATCACCTGGACATGTACGGACTCATCATGTTGGGGAGAGTTTCGGAGGGAAACCTGAGCTCTAGCCTCCTCTGTTGAATAAGATGCAGTTCAGGTCTGCTAATAACCTCTGTCCTTTGCTTGGTACTTCCCATGTAGTTACCCTCTTTCCCCAAGCAAGATGATAGAAGACAGATAGCTGAACAGGGCCCTAGCATAGTAGTGTTTTCAGGCAAAGAAATCAGCAGTAGGTCAGAGTGGTCTTGTAGGAGGGACTTCCAGGTCTGTTGGGACAGGGATGACAACCTGAAAAGTTACTTTTCTCCTTCCCAGTATCTGACTGTGTATTGTGTGTCCTAATACTACTCTCTGGTAATCTCTAGTGGAACTACAGTTCATGGCTGGGGGCTAAGCAGAGTCCATTACCATTTCCCTACAGGAAGGAATTCCCTGAGTTGGAATCCAGAGGACAAGCACTTTCCAGATGAACCTGTGTGCAATGTTCTTCACCTTGGGGACCCTGACCTTCCTGTGATGTCTTATAAGCCAATAGTGACAGTTGGCTGATGGGTTCCTGTTCAGCTCTGCTCTCCAATAAGAATCTCAGAAGATGTGCCCAAGTGACCTATCTTGAATGTGGCTCTGATTGCTTTCAAATGCAATGAAATATAAATAGCTGAAAAACATTGTTTCTTTTGAGATCAACAAAGAAGGGAGAGTCTAAATCTGGAAAAATACCCTCAAAGTCTCCTGTAGTAAAACCTAGGACAAAGATATGCGTCCAGGGTTTCCTGATTCTCACATCACTGTGAGGATACGAAGATCTGCCGGATGCCTATAGGGTCTTTCTCTGAACTGTATTCATAATGAGAATCCCAAAAGACAAGACTGAGTTTAATTCTCTTTTAACTGTTACTATTTATCATCACATACACACATACATACACACACACACACACATCCTTCTCTGAAGGTGGGGCAGATGATATAGTATGATCTATGGCAGTTTTTCTCCACCATGTGTGTCCTCTATTAAGTGCTCAAAAATCTAACATGCGGACACAGTATAAATGGGAGGTATGTACAATCATGAATAATAGTCCTGTGTGACTATGTCCCACCCAGCACCAAATGAGCACAGATAATCACTTACTTTCCACCTGGACTTGAACATGCAATAATTCAGCTTTCATATCTGTATCCAGAATTCGTAGAGTATACAATCCGGTGTCTTCCCAGGTGACATTCTGGAGCAGCAGAGATCCATTGCTGTACATTATCTCTCTACCACTGTGTGAAGGGCCAAGCACACTTGAATTTTTGGCTCTTACGTGTCGGACAAGCTCAAGGTTCTTGAACACAGTCATCCCTTTGTACCAGAAAAGGGCTAGAAGATTCTCTGGGAGATTCTGAACAAGTAGAAGAACATTTGCTCCTTCTGCAACACTGGGTGGCACTGATTCAACAGTAGGCTGGGTAGATATAGGTGGATGCTCGCAGTTCATAGGGGAGTCTAAAAGTAAAAACAGTGATGTTCATCATTTTTGGGACTTTTGTATTTGGCTAAGATAGGCCCCTGTGTCCTGAGCAGGTATGTATGAGTGAGTATATCTCTTTCCTATTGAGTGGAAGCGAGCACACAAACTACATGTTCTCAGTGGCCCTGCATTTGCCATTTCCTCTGTGTGGTGCTCTCTGCCCAGGTTGTCAACAGGGCCCTGGCTTATTGCCCTCAGACCCCTGCTCACAATCAGTGTAGACTGGTATTGGGGATGTCTCCTAGGCTTCTTTTCTTACAGATCTTGACACCTGACTTTCATTTCCTTTTGTGGTTCCAGTCAATACCTGACTTTACCTTTGAGCTTCTTTACTTCTAGTCCTAGAAAATTATAAAAAACCTGGATTCATCCATTTTTGGTAAAGAAATGATGCCTATAAAAACTTACATCCCTGTGGAAAATGAATGAATGATGAGTGAATGATGTCACAGAATCCTGTGTGTCCATGGATTTACTGAAGCAAATTTGTAGGTTTGGAAATATAAAATTGAAGTTTTTGTTTTGATTTTTTTTATACTCCTTTATATTTGTTTGTGAGCTTGTAGGCAAGGAGGCATCTCAGAGTGTGTGTAGGGGTGCAGGACACAGTACTCAGGTGAAGGTCAGAGGACTTGTGTTTATTAATCTCAGCATTTCAGACAATGAATCAAATGCTTATATGTACTGAGCCATGTCGCTAACCAACATTAGCTTTCCCCCCCCGTGGGATGCCAAAGTGAGGGCATTAGTCTTTAGATATTTTGTGGTCATGCTGACTTTTTTCAGATTCATCAAGGATAAGAATAAGTTTCCTGATGCTGAGCCTCTGGCCTGCCCTGTGTTTTCTCTCTTACAAACCCCAAGAACCCCCTCAGGTCCTTGTCTCCCTTAGGAGACTCCAGAAAGTGCCATAAGTTCACTTTTTTCACACATTGTCACCTCTTGGTCTCAGTGAGCAGGAATCCCCAAGAGTCAGACAGAGGAATACAAAAGTGCATCCATAGTCTCTACCCTCCCTGTGGAACATGGGAATCCATCTGGGCATACAGTCTACCCTGTGTTCTCAATGCTCTGAAAAGACGGGATATCCTTTTAGTAGAAAGGATAAAAAAAAAAAGATGTCTGTGAGGCTTCAAAGGGACTGCTGAGTGATGTTTGGGGAAGGGGATAAATCTATTTTCACTGCAGTCATCACTCAGAGTCTATCTCGGGGATACATTCCTGTAAAAATCCCAAGTCAAGACAGAGGCTGATATCCTTGGCTGAATTACCCACCGTGCATCCACTTGTGTGCAAGGTGAAGGTAAATGAAGGATTCTCATCAACTTCAGATATTCTCTACTATGTATGTCCCGCACTGAATACTCAAACCTCAACATAGGGACACATGCAGAAGGGAGGTAGACTCTGGCTAGATTTGACATTTCTCTTTGTGTCAAGTGGAATGAAGCCCACCCAGAACCCAGAGTTCAGAAAGAATCACTTACTGTACACGTGAAGGTACGTGGTTGTCATTGACACGATTCCTACATGTCTATTTATGGTTCGTAAGGTGTAGAATCCTGTGTCCTTCTGGGTAACGTTGTTGATCTGCAGGGATCCATTGCTGTACACTGTCTCTCTACCACTGTACATGGGCCCTGGCAAACTTGCATTCCTGAGCAGTGAATATAGTGCAATTCCAAGGCTCATATTCCTCACCCCTTTGTGCCAGAACATGACTATAACATTTTCTGGTAGATTGTGAACATGTAGAAAGATGTTTTCTCCTTCAACCACTTGGGGTGGTGCTGACTCAATGGTGACTTGTGCCATAGTGGGTAGGTGCCAGTAGGTTAAAAGAGAGGCTAGAAGGGAAAAGAGAAAGGCCACCAATATTGGACAAATGCAACACTAGTCACTTCAGGTGTGTGGGTAGCAATGTGCCCAGCCTCCTTGATGGAGGTGAGCAACATGACTTCCATTCACTCAGAATGCATTATTTACTCTCTATGGAATTCTGTACTCAGATTCTGCCAACACCCGTCAGTGTCCCCATATTCCTTCTCACATACTGTGTTTGGTAAAGAACAATGCATCTCTGACTTTCTCCTCTAGAGGATTCTTAGTCTAAATATTTTCTCTAGTCCCTGTGTACTTCCAGTCAACCTGTGACTTCATCTTCTGGGTGCTCTGACATGAGGTCCGCTTGAAGCAGGGCTTTGTGAGAACAGGGACTAGTGTGATCTCTTTGAAAGGGTCTGTTTCTGAAAACTATTCAGACACATGTAAAGAAAGTAAAGAAGAAAATTGGAAAGGGAAAAAGGAAGGAAGGAAGGAAGGAAGGAAGGAAGGAAGGAAGGAAGGAAGGAAGGAAGGAAGGAAGGAAGGAAGGAAGGAATGTGTCTCCATGGGTTTATCTACATAGTTCCCAGATTTGGAAGAAATGACAATTTCTATACTTGAGCATGATTTAATTTTTTTTTTACATTTTCTTATGTCTTTCTGTGGAGACACCTGTCTCAATGTGTGCATGTGCAGGATCATGTCAGAGCACCTGTGTGGAGGGCAGAGAAGATCCTGCAGGAGTCTTCCTCCATCTACCCTGTGGGAGTTGAAAACTACATACAAGTTGTCATATCTTCACACACTGAAGCATCTCATTGGCCCACCCCTGTTGGATATCAATTTGGAAAACCATGCTGTTATAATTGGAAACATTAGATTTCAGGACATTGGAGTCAATATAATTCACTTTGGATAGAGAATGTTTGAGACTTTTCCTTCATCACCTCTTACCTGCTGAGAGATTCAGATTGTGAGCCCCTGTCCCTAACTGTATCTTCCATACCATAACCACATACAAGTCTCCTCTGAAGCTTCTTTCATCTTTTGAAGACTCCAGCCTGCCTCTGAGTTCCCCTCATCCACACAATCACAAGGTGGGTACACTTACCTATGAACAAGAGCCTGAGCCAAGGAATGCATATTTTGCAGAGAATTCCAGAGTACACCTCCATCTCTCTTGTCATTGTGCAGTCCTCCCTCAACACCACCCAAGGTTCTGCTGTCTTTTCTCCTTCTGAGATGAGCAGCCTCCCAGGCAGGAGGACTACCCAGAATTGAATAAGGTCTGGGTAGTAGGGTCTGTGTCCAAGTTACTGCTCTGTTCCTTCCACTCTCAATGCTGGTCTGCATACCTCTCAATTTCTCTCTTTTTATCTTTCTCCTTCCAGCAACACACAGAGAAAAATGCTGATAAGCATCTCCATGCCCTCAGAGAACAA
Source organism: Phyllotis vaccarum (assembly GCA_033318265.1). Classification (NCBI taxonomy): domain Eukaryota; kingdom Metazoa; phylum Chordata; class Mammalia; order Rodentia; family Cricetidae; genus Phyllotis; species Phyllotis vaccarum. The sequence continues at coordinate 14,726,518 of JARWLC010000018.1, forward strand.
CAGCTCATTCCATCTGCTGTGTCCTGACCTTGGGTCTATCAACACCAAAAAAGGAGCCTCTATCCTGCCTTTTGGTCTATTACACAGAGAACAAGCTGGACATTCAGTCTTTCTTGTGTTCTAAGTCCTCTTGGAAAGTGGGATTTGCCCCCAGCAGAAAGTGACAGATGTCTTTGAAGGCTGGAAAGGAACCAGTGAAGTGATTGATAGAAACGAAGATGAATTCTTTATGATTAGTGTCAGCAGTCAAAGTTCCGATCCAGAAAAGAAGCCCAGGAACAGTTGTGTGAGGAGTTTTATGTCCTTGGGAAAGAGGTGACCTGTGTGTCCTGGAATGAATTTTGGGCTCCTCTTTCTTTCTTTCATTTTCCTTCTTCCTTTCTCTCTCTCTTTCTTTCTTGTTTCCTCCTTCCTTCCTTTCCTAAAATGATTTATTTTTTAAAAAGTTCTTTTTTTTTCTACGTATCCTCCTTCTTGCTCACCATTCCCTCTTCCAAATCCCTCAGTCCTCCTTCAGACTCCCACAATTCCATTCCCCAATCACCTTCCCCCAAAACGTCAAGAAGTCCCAAGGTGGGTCAGCTCAGTGCATCCACTCCAGGCAGGCCCAATGTTCTCATCCCAATATCATGATTGGGTTATGCATTCCTCTGCAAGGGTTGGTCTCCAAGGTGCCAGCCCATTCACAGGAATACAGTCTGATACCATCACTTAAGGCTCCACATACTACTCATGCCAATCGACAGTTGCCTAGCCTTGGAGGGCCTAGCTCCCTTTCCAATGGTTCCCTAGAGGCTGTTCTTGATTCAGTGAGCTCCCAGCGCTACAGCCAACCATCACTGTGAGACTCTTCTTCATAATCCTTATCCCCTTGCACATACAGACTCTTCTCACCTGCTCTCAAGCTGGGCACAAAGCTAGGCCAACATGGCTAGAGATCAGCCATAAGTCTCTACCTCCACCTCCATTCACTGTTGGATGTAGGTTCTGTGTGACCCTTAAGGTGGTTATTAATTTGATTATAGAGGAAGTCCTGTATGGGCACACCCTCCACTATTGGTTGGAGACCAAGCCAGGGACATCCTGTGACTTCTTGGAGGTTTACTTAGCACCCGGTCTCTTTCCAACCCCATATTGGCTCCCCCTATCAAGATGTCCATCTCTTTTTTCCTCCCTCTTTGTTGCTCCTCTCACTGAACTATCTCCTTCTCTCATGATTTGTTCCCACCTCTTCTTGGTTGCAACCCATTATGACCCCAATTTGCTAAGGAGATCTTCTCTGTTTTCTCTTTTTAGGGGAATCCCAGGATGTCTCCCTTAAGTTTCTCCCAAGCTATTCAGGGGTTGTAGTTTGCAGCTTGGGTATTCTTTGTTTTTCTGTCTAAAATCCACTTATGAGTAAGTACATCTCATGCCTCTTTCTGTGTGCTTGGGATACTTTGCTCAGAAGGATATTCCCAAAATACATCCATCTTCCTGCAAATTTTAGGATGTCATTTTTTTTCCTGATGAGTAGTACTTCATTGTGTAGATGTGCCAGCTTGTTAATTCATTCTTCAGTTGAGGGGCAGCTAGGTTGTTTCAAAGTTCTTGCTTTTACAAAGAATGCATCTATGAACATAGTTTAGACAATGCCTTTGGAATATGAATGTGCACCCTTTGGGTATATGCCCAATGGTGGTATTGCTAGATCATTGGGGAGACTAATTCCCAGTTTTCTTAGGAAACACCATACTGCATTCCAGAGTGGCTGTACAAGTTTACATTCCCACGAAGAATGAAGGAGTGTTCCCATAGCTCTGTATCCTGTCCAGCATAGGCTGTCATCATCTGTGCTGTTGATCTTAGCAATTCTGACAAGTATAAGGTGGTATCACAAAGGTTGATTTGCTTTTCACTGATAGCTAAAGATGTTGAGTGACTTTAAGTGCCTTTCAGCTACTCAAAATTCTTCTATTGAGAATTCCCTTTTTAGTTCTGAAGCCCATTTTAAAAAATGGGTTATTTAGGTTTTGGGCTTTAGTTTCTTGAGCTCTCTATATATTTTAGAGATCAGGCCTCTGTCAGATGCACGGTTGGTGAAAATCCTTTCCCATTCTGTAGGCTGTCATTTTGTCTTATTGACTGTGTCCTTTGCCTTACAGAAGCTTCTCAGTTTCAGGAGGTCCCACTTGTTGATTGTTCTTAGTGTCTGTACTACTGGTATTTATACTTCTAAGTGGTCACCTGTGCCAATGTGCTGGAGGGTATTTCCTACTTTTTTCTATGAAATTCAATGTAGCTGGGTTTATGTTGAGGTCTTTAATCCACTTGGATATGAGTTTTGTGCAGGATGATTTGTATGGATCTATTTGCATTCTTCTACATACTTCCATCCAGTTATGCAGCACCATTTGTTGAAAATGCTATCTTTTTCCATTGAATATTTTTGGCCTCTTTGTCAAAAATCAGTTGTTCATAGGTATGTGAGTTAATGTTGGGGTTGATTGCATTCCATTGATCCACAAGTCTATTTTTATGCCAGTACCAGGCTGTTTTTATTCCTGTAACTCTGTAATATAGCTTGAAGTCAGGGATGGTGATGCCACCTGAAGTTCTTATATTGAGAAGGATTGTTTTGGCAATCCTGGGTTTTATATTATTCCATATAAAGTTGAGCATTGGTCTTTCAAGGTCTGTTAAAAAATTGTGTTGGGATTTTGATGGGGATTGCATTGAATCTGTAAATCACTTTTGGTAAGATTGCTATTTTTACTATGTTGCTCCTACCTATCCAGGAGCATCGGAGATCTTTCTATTTTCTGATATCCTCTTCAATTTCTTTCTGTAGTTATTTAAAGTTTTTGTCAAACAGGTCTGATACTTCTTTGGTTAGAGTTATGCTAAGATATTTAATACTATTTGCAGCTATTATAAAGGGTGATGTTTCTCTTATTTCTTTTTCATCTTTTTTATCCTTAGTTTATAGGAGGATTATTGATTCTTTTAATTGATCCTGTACCCTGCTACATTGCTGAAAGTGTTTATCAGCTGTAGGAGTTCCCTGGAAGAATTTTGTGGGTCCTTACATATAGAATTTTATCATCTGCAAATAGAGATAGTTTGACATCTTCCTTTCCAATTTGTATCCCCTTAATCTCCTTTTATTCTCTTATAGCTTTAGACAAAACTTGGAGAACTATATTGAATAGATAAGGAGAGAGGGGACAGCCTTGCCTTGTTCCTGATTTTAGTGGGATTGCTTCAAGTTTTTCTCCATTTATTTGATGCTGGCTGTCTGCTTACTGTATATCATCTTTATTATATTTAGGTATTTTCCCTGTATTCCTGATATCTCCACAACTTTTATCATGAAGAAATGTAGGATTTTGTCAAAGGCTTTTTCAACATCTAATGAGATGATCATATGGATTTTTCTTTCAGTTTGTTTATCTGATGGATGACATTTACAGTTGTTCATATGTTGAACCATCCCTGCATCTCTGGGATGAAGCCTACTTGATCATGGTAGATGATTTTTTGATATCTTGTTGGATATTGTTTGCCAAAACTTTATTGAGTATTTTTGCATCAGTGTTCATGAAGGAGATTGGTCTGTAATTCTCTTTCTTTGTGTCATCTTTGAGTCACTTGAGAATCAGAGCACTCGTGGCTTCATTAAAAGAATTTGTCAATGTTCCTTCAGTCTCTAGTTTATGGAACAGTTTGAGGAGTATTGATATTAGTTCTTCTTTGAATGTTTGGTAGAATTCTGCACTGAAACCATCTGATCCTGGCCTTGTTTTACTTGAGAGACTTTTAATAACAGCGTCAATTTTCTTTGAGGTTATAGGTCTGTTTATGTCATTTAACTGATCTTGATTTAATTTTGGTAAGTGGTACCTCTCAAGAAAGTTGTCCATTTCTTTTAGGTTTCCCATATTAGTGCAGTGTATATTTTCAAAGTATGACCTGGTAATCCTGTGGGTTTCTTTGGTATCCACTATTATGCCCTCCTTTTCATTTCTGATTCTGTTAGTTTGGATACTCACTCTTGCTGCCTTTTGGTTAGTTTGGATAAGGGCGTATCTATCTTGTTGACTTTCTAAAAGAACCAGGATTTGAATCATTGATTCTTTGTATTGTTCTCTTTGTTTCTATAGTATTGATTTCAGCCCTTAGTTTGTTTATTTCTTGTCATCTACTCCTTCTAGGTGAATTTGCTCCTAATTGTTCTAAAGCCTTCAGCTGCGCTGTTAAGTCTCTTGTGTGAGATTTCTCTAGGTTTTTCATATAGGCATCTAGTACTAGGAGTTTTCCTCTTAGCACTGCTTTCATTGTGTCCATACATTTGGGTGTGTTGTGGATTCATTTTCATTGAATTCTATAAAGTCTTTGATTTCTGTCTTAACTTCGTCCTTGATGCAAAGGTGGCTCAATTGAGAGATGTTCAGTTTCCATGAATTTGTAGAATTTCTGTGATTTTTGTTGTTGTTGGACTCTAACTTAGACAATGGTAGTCTGATATGATATAAGTAGTTATTTCTATTTTTTTATATCTATTGATATTTGCTTTATCACTGAGTATGTGGTCAATTTTAGAGTAAGTTCTGTGAGGTGCTGAGAAATATGTATATTCCTTTGTGTTTGGGTGGAAAGTTCTGTATATGTCTATTAAGTCTATTTGAATCTGAATATATGTTAGACTCCTTGTTTCTTTGTTGAGTTTCTGTCTGATTGACCTATGCAATGGTGGAAGTGGGGTAGCAAAGTCTCCCACTATTTGTGTGGTATTTGATGTGAGGTTTAAGCATGGATGTATCTGGTTTCTGTAGGTTGGGGTTTTCCCTCTAATGCTTTCTGTAGGGCCAGATTTGTAGATAGGTATTCTTTAAATTTGGTTTTGTCATGATATATCATATTTACTTCACCTAAGGTGATTGATAGTTTTGCTGGGTATAGTAGTCTGGCTTGGCAGCCATGTTCTTTTAGTGTCTGTATAACATCTGACCAGGACCTTCTTGCTTTCATTGTTTTTATTGAATAGTCTGGTATTATTCTTATGGGTCTGCCTTTATAGGTAATTTGGCCTTTTTCCTTTACAGCTCTTAGTATTTTTTGTTCTATAGGTTTAGTGGCTTGATTATTATGTGGGGAGCAGACTTTCTTGGGGCTCTAATCTATTTGGTGTTCTGTAAGCTTGTTGTATTTCTATAGGCATTTCCTTATTTAGGTCGGGAAAGTTTTCTTCTATGACTTTTTCTGTGCCTTTGAGCTGGTATTCTTCTCCTTCTTTGATTCTGATTATTCTCAGGTTTGGTCTCTTCATGGTGTCCCAAATTTCCTGGACATTTTGGTTTATGGCTTTTTTGGTTTTAGTGTTTTCTCTGACTGATGTATATATTTCCATTATTGAATCTTCTACTCCAGAGATTCTTTCCTCCACCTCTGGAATTTTGTTGGTTATGCCGCATCTGTAGTTCTGGTTTGTTTCTTCTTTTTTTTTATTTCCAGCTTTGCCTCAGTTTGTGCCTTCTTTATTGATTCTATTTCAATTTTTAATTGCCAGAGTGTTTCTTTCACCTCGGTTTTCTTTATTTTCTTTCAGGGATTTGTTAATCTCTTCCAAGTTTTTGTTTGGATTTTCTTCTATATCCTCTTTTAATTATCTTCATAAAGTTTTTTTGAGGTTTCCTTCTGTTTCCTCTTCATTGCTATGTTCAGGTCTTTGATGTTGTAGAACCACCAGCTTCTTCAGGTGGTTCCTTTTTATTCTTCATATTGTTATATGTATTCTTACACTGGCATCTGCCCATTGCTTCCTTGGTTCACTCTTAGTCAGCTGTTGTCTGGCTCTTAGTCAGTTGTATGTCTGGGTGCTGTTTGTCTCCGTTTGTTTCAGAGGTATCTCTTACTTGGCTTTTAGTTGTCTCTTAATCAACTTATACCAGGGGGCTACAGGGTCTTCAGTTGTTGATGTGTGATGATGCAGTTTTCAGTTGTGGGTGGGGTTTGGTTCATGGGGTTACCCTCCAGCTATGTTTTTCTGGGGATTGCACTTGGGGGCTCTTCCAGCTTTCTTTGGTTTAGGGCAGAGCTGGGTGTAGGTGGGATGCAGCTGTGTCCTAGAGCCTGGCTTCAGAAACCAAGGTCTCTGCTTGGCCTGGGGATTGGGGTGCACTCACCTTTTAGTCAGCTCTTGTTCAGTGTGCTGCAGGGTCTCCGGTTTTCCTGGGCTCCTCTTTCTGTGAAAGATTTCAAGGCAACTGTCTTAGGGTTTCTACTGCTGGCAAGAAACACTGAGACTAAAAAGCTAGTTGGGACAGAAAAATTTTTATTTGGCTTATGCTTCCACATTGCTGCTCATCATTGGAGGAAGTCAGGAGAGCAACCCAAACAGGTCAAGATCCTGAAAGTAGAGCTGATGCCAAGGCCATGGAGGGGTGTTGCTTACTGGCTTGCTTTGTTTTGGCTTTCTGGCTCTTCTTTCTTATAGAACTCAGGACCACCAGCTAAGAAATGGCATCACCCACCCACCATGGTCTGGGTGCTCCCTTGTCGAAAGCTAATTTAAAAAAACAATGTCTTACCGCTGGATTTCATCAAGACATTTCTTCAACTGAGGTTTCCTTATTTCTGATGACTCTGGCTGTGTTAACATTCAACACAGTGAGTACAGCAAACTTTTAGCATCCGATGTTGACTAACCTGTGTGCTGAGTGACTCTAGGTCCTTTCTGAATTATACTGGGCAGATCTAATTTTCCTATTGCCCTTTTCCTAGGCAATTCACCTGCAGAAACCCTGTCAAGGGGATCCTATGATTCCCTAGAAACAACTTTTGGTATCTCAGAGGGAAAAAACAAACAAACAACAAAACAACCCCCACCACACATAAAAACAACAGAGCAGAGTCTTGGCATGGAACTCAGAATTATTACACACAGAATGGAAGCCAGTCTACAAGGTAAGATTGACTCAGGGAAGTTATTTTCTGATTGGTGTGTGCGTCCTAATATTGCCCTCTAGAGATCACTGGAAAAACTGCAGTCTCATATCTAGGGCTACAACAGACATGGTCAACAAGTCAACTGTGAACTGCCCTGATCTCCTAAGCACAGGTGGGATGTAAGGCCTTTCATCCTGTGGACTATGCTCTTCTGAATTTCTAATTGCAATTATTATAGGGTTGGTCTAGGCAAGGAACAAAATTTGATCTGGGAAGCCCTAGACTAAAGTTGGAACAGTGTTTATTGAGAAGATGAGCATCCTCAGGAGAAGCCTGGTGCCCCTCAAATTTCAAAGACATAGGATACTTATCCTGAGACTCAAGAAAGAGGACACGAATAGGGATACTGCAATTGCACTCACTACCCAATCTCTGGTGTCTAACTAATTCATTATCTCTGCCCATAGGGTGGTGAGGTGGCCTGTTCTTGAGTACATAGAGCATTAATTCCAAGGGATAGATCTCTTCTTTTATTTATTAACTTTAAAAATTAATTTTACTTCACAACCACAGTTTTTTCTTCATCTTCTTATCTCATTTCCTCTATTCTATACCTCCATCCACTCCTCATAAAGGGGAAGGCCTCTCATGGGAGTCAACAAAGCATGGGCTATCAGGTTGAGGCAGAACCAAGCTCCTCCCCACTGTAGCAAGGCTGAGCAAGGCATCCCATCATAGAATATAGGTTCCTAAAAGCCAGCTCATGCATCAGAAACAAATCTTGAGGCAGCCCCCCAAATCAAAGTTGTGCAAGGTGTCCCCATAGGTAATGGGATATAAAAAGCTAGCTTATGCACCAGGAATAGATCATGATTCTACTGTCATAGGCCCCATAAACAGAACAAACAACACTTTTACCTCCTGTATTCAGAGAGCCTAGTGTGATCCCATATAAGCACCATGGATGTTGGTCTAAAGCTTATGAGTTAAAATCTGGAAAACCATGAAAAGACCAAGCCTAAGAATAATAGAAACAGTTCAGATTTCTGTTGTTGTAAAGAGATCCAATGACCAACTCTTATAAATGAAAATATTTAATTGGTGCTGGTTTATAATTTCAGAGCTTTCATCTATTGTAATCATGGTGGGACACAGTGATAAAGGTGGAGTTGAAAGTTCTACATCTTGATTCACAGGCAGTAGAAAAAAAAAGCCATGTACCATACTGGGAAGATCTTTAACATATAAGCTGACAAAGCCTGCCCCCACAGTGATTCACTTTCTCTATCATCTCCACACTTTTTAATATCACCAGTTCCTGTGATACAAGCATTTAAACACATAAGTCTATGGGGGTCATAACTTTTCAGACCATCACATCTTGGTACAGTAAGTAAGCAGTTATACCTATAGCATGGGGGAGATATGGAGGCTTCAAACAGAACTTTGTCCCTAGCTTTCAATGCCCTGTCTCACACAGATAATGACCATAAAGAAATATTTCCTTAAATGCAAGTGGATTTTTTCTTTTATTTTTTAAGTGTATGATATTTATGGCTGCATGTATATCTGTGACCACAAAGGTGTATGGTGCATACAGAATCCAGAAAACAACATTGGTTCCCCTTAAACTGGAGTTATAGACAGTTATGAGCTGCTATGCATATGTTGGTAATGGAATTTTAGTCCTTTATGTGAGAAAATCATTGCTCTTAACCACTGAGCAATTACTTCAGCTATTCCAGATGGCTGTTTTCAGAGGCAATCTGACTGGTAGAAGGTAGAGAGCAAGAACTTGCTAGGACTCTGAGTGAAAGGGAAAATTATGTTTGGCAGATCTTGGCTAGGGATTTGGGGTGCCACATCATCCCATATGAGACCATTGCTAGTAATATCAAGGAACTAAGGCTCTTTGCTGCAAGGATTATTTCTGTAAAGAGCACAATAAGGTAAGATGCAAGGCAGATGCTAAAATGGTTTTCAATCAGTAACTGCTTCTTCAGAAAGTCCTTGTGCTAGATATAGTACCTACTGAACGAGACAAATTTAAGTCATGCATTTGCCTTTTAGTAATAGTGATTACAACATATAACCCCCCAACATAATCCAGTAGATAGGTTTGGGACACCTGAAATTATGTACGAATTCTTCAGAGGCAGGTGGCTTAGTTTTAGAGTCAAATCTACTTTTCCACTTGTTTTTATTCTCTGGACCAGACATCCCCTGAAGCTGCTGATAACTAATATTGATGTCTCTAAAGAACAGGTCCTCCTCCTCCACAAACATGGAAGAAGGCCTACAATATGGAAATCACTAGATGTGTAGCTGTAGAGAGACAACAGGTGCTTCACATCTGCCACATGTGAAAGGTGTGAGCCTAATCTGGCCACTGTGTTTTCTATGTCCCAGTATTCCAGTGTTATCACATATGACAAATGTGTTGCCATAGCAACAAGGTAGCCAACATATGAACAAAAGCCTGACATTGGTACATGTCAGGCATAAATATTACTACTTACCTACAGGAGAGATGTCGCTAGACTTAATCCTTGTAGACATATAGTCATAAGCAGAAACTATGTCTTCTGTTCCTTCATTTAAGGATGCTGACATTCCTGTGAAGTGTCATAAAACCATCAGAACCATTGTTCAAGGGCCAGAGAAACTGTGTAGCTGTACTCTCCATGTTGAGACTCAGAAGGACATGTCCAGGTATCCTAGCCTAACTGTGGCACTCATGACAATACTGGCTAGTTCCATGAACTAGGAGATTCAGATAGCTGATAAATCATTCTCCCTTGTTATCTCTAGTAGGAGAAAATTTAAGCCTGACCACTCTCCTCCAGCTCCCTTGGAGGCAGGAAGCTAGAACAATTATCTGAAGGCAGGACTTCTTGATTGCCAGTCTCTTCTCTAGCAAGATTCTTTATTTCTTGCAGCCAAACCCTCCCTGAATCCCAAGGTTTTCTTAGGGATATATTTATGATGAGATCCATATAATCTGAACCTTTTCTGGTCCTTTGGATGAGTTACCCCATTACGCATCCTATTCTCAACAGGGTAAATTCAGATAAAAGATTCTGACATTGCAGTTTGTATACACTGAGTGTATCCTGAACTAACTGTTAAGCCCTAATGTGGGTAAAAAAAAAATAAAATGAATAAAATAAAACATTTTAAAAATAATGTGCCCATCTGGACATTGTTCAAAACAGCTAAGATTCATTGGTGTGTGTTGTCTCTCTGCCTCTGTGTACAGCCCAGTAAACTTGGATGAATGGCTATTATAATTTTGTGCATTTATGCCTGTAAATCAGTTACCCCCTTTTATCAGTGAGTTTTTATACTAATAATATAAAAACCTTTTAGTTTTTTACTTATATTACTATTCCATGGCAGACTAATAACAAGTAGAATGGTGGGCAGTGGTGTCACATCTTTAACTCAAGATATCAGGAGGCAAGTGTATCTTTGTAAGTTTGACACCATCCTCATCAATAGAGCAGGACAGCCAAGAAGCCCTGTCTCCAAAAACTAAAAAGACAAAGAATATTTCCATCTTCACCTGCATTGTGCAGCAGCAATTCTATAGTGAGTTGAGTAGTATAGGGAGGGTACCAGTAGGTTGAAAGTAAGGCTAGTAGCTGGAGGTAAAGAAGACTTCTTGTTTAAGAACACTGGCTGCTCTTTCGGAAGACATGGGTTCAATTCCCATACTATTTAATTTCAATTCTTGGAAATACCAATGCCTCTTCTGGATCCTGCAGGTACTGCATGCAGGTGGTACATGAATACATGTGTAGGCAAGACACTCATAAGCATCAACAAATCTTGCAAAATTGTTTAAACAATAAATAAGAACTGCCTTTAGAAGGAAGAGAGAAGATCTTGGATCTTTTGCATTTGGTGGAAAGCTGAGCTTATGTCCTTACCAGGTGTGTTCATCCTTCAGCTTCAGCATGAATATCCGGGTGGTTCTATAGAATTTAGCTGAGATAAGCTATGTGGCATGACCTCTTTACAATTACTGCTCTTGAATATGTCATCTGAAATGTATAAAATGCTATTCTCAGGTTTCTAAGTGGATCACTACGACTGTATTCAGGTCTGCCCACAATCAAGAACATTTTGCCAATGGAAAATGCCTTCTGTAAGTGCTTCTTATAGAGTCCCTGGCCCAACTTTTCTCGTTTTATTTTTCTAAGATTTATTTTACTCTTATATAGGCGTATGCTTCTGTACAAAGTGTGTACCAAATCTGATCTTTCTGAAGCCAGGGAATTTTACAGAAAGCCCTAGAGGTTGGTTGTTAAGTCACCTAACATAGGTGCTGGGAACTGAACTTGGGGCATCTGGATAAGCAACAGGCACACTTAACTACTGAGTCATCTCCTTCAACTTCCTTTTTTTATTTTCTTGCTCTTTTCATGGAAAAAAATCATGCTGTACAAATATGACAATTAAAAGACACAAGGGAATTGGGTCTATCTCTCCACCACATGTGATCTGAAGATTGCCTCAGCACATCTGCCTTAACAAGTACTATTACCCTCTTTGATCCACCTTGGTGGGATTTTTATTTGGAGAACAATCCTATCATAGTTGAAAACTTCAGCAATCAAAATGTAATGGCAAGAGGGGAATGAATTTATGTAAGGAAGAATTGGGCATTTTTCCTCTCCTTTTAACATTTCTTGTCTACCAAGAGCTTCTCGCTGCTGAACTGATGTCACTTTTGGTTTTCTCTTTGTACTCTGCAAGCACAAACTCAGAGTCCCCTTTCTTAGGAAATCGTGGCTCTTCCTTAAGATCCTCTTATCCACTGTCAACGCATGTTTGCCTCACGTCTGTATCAGGATACGGGTTGGCAGCTTTAGAATGGATTCTCTTGCTTTGAGTTAGATGCATCTCCTGTGCCTCATTTTAGAACAGTGTAGGAGGGAACTGTGACTTGACTACCCTCAGCTTACAATATCTGACTCTTTTATGCTTCTTGTCACATATATTGAATGTGACATCGCATGGTGTGGAACTCCCCATCACCACTAAAAGGTTCTAAAAGACCAGACCATTTCTTTGTTCTAGGGACCAAGAGGATTCTGCTCAATAGTGTTGCACAGTGATAGAGTGTTTCCCGAAGAAGCTTCTCGACTTCTCTCTATGATCATTCCCATGGTAGCTATCTCTCATTCTCTCACTCTCCCTGGCTTTCTCTTATTTTCACTCTTGTTTCAAAGCATTTAAAAGTACATCTTTTAGAATTTTCTCCATGTATTTATGTATTTATATTCCATCTTTTACATGTTTTCTCTCCCACTCTTCTTCCTCTCATGATTTACACTCCCTCTCAACTTCATGAAAATTTCTTATTATTATTCATGCATAAATCAATAAACACATAAATATGCTCTGATGAGTCCTTTTAGCATTGCCCATGTATATATGTGGTTATGGTTGACCATGCAGGATTATATAACTTATCAGGTGCTCATTCCTAGAGAACACTGACTCTTACTCTCTTACAAGGAAAACATTTAATTGAGGCTGGCTTACAGTTTTAGAGATTTAGTTTATTATCTTCACAGCAAAAAGCACGATGAAATGCAGGAGGGCATGTTGCTGGAGAAGGAGCTGAGAGTTCCACATCTTGATTTTCAGACAGCGTGAAGAGACTGTGCCACATTGACAGGGGCACTGCTATTACCTCAGTATTTTTGTTAAACTGCTAACTCTGAGAACAAGATGATCTCTGACTTTTGTGTATGCCCTTGGAATTCTTTTTATCCTGTTGGGTTGCACTGTCTAACATCAATATGATAGCTTTTGTTTCACCTTGCTATATTTTAATTTGTCATGTTTTTTCATTAACTCTTGGAGATCTACTTTTCTCTAATGGGAAAAAGAAAAGGAGTGAAACCCTACAGTAAGGAAAGTGGGCAGGAACTGGAAAGGGTTAAGAGGGGAAACTATAAACAGTATATACTGTATGGAAAAGGGAATCTATTTTCAATCAGAGGAAAAATTAATTCTTCAAAGTGTGTAATGCCATTGAAAGCTTTTAATTAGATTAACTTTGTCTTTAGAAAAGTAACATTATTAACACTGAAAGTAAAATTTGAGAATTTGCTGTAAGCAGCATCCATTACTATTTACTTGCAGAACATAATTTCCTAGTTTGGACTTATAAGGAGAAGGAATCTGAAGTGGGTGCCTCTTCTGTTTCTTTCCTTGATGTCTTGACTTTCCTGTGAAGTCTCATAAGTCCATCAGGACAATAGACTAATGGCCCAGACACCTGTCCACTGAGCCTCAGGAGAAGGAGATGCACAGGTGACCTACCTAATTGCTGACATCCTGGCAGTATACATCCAGTTCTACATTCTATATGATAGACAGTCCCATGACTTAGACAGTAAAGCCTTGTTCTTTATCAGATCATCTCATAAGTCCATCAGGACAATAGGCTAATGGCCCAGACACCTGTCCACTGAGCCTCAGGAGAAGGAGATGCACAGGTGACCTACCTAACTGCAGATGTCCTGGAAGTACACAGCTGGTTCTATACTCTATATGATAGTCAGTCCCATGACTTGGACAGTAAAGCCTTGTTCTTTATCAGATCTCACATAAAATCAAAACTAACAGTTAAAAAATTCTCCAATGTTACCTTGAGTGCAGCCAATGGCAAAGTTTTGACTATCAGAAAGCAAAGGGCTTTCTGATAGTCTCTGTGAAGACCCCACAGTGTCATTAGTCTGGGTCTGCCTGAATCACATAGATTCTTTCCAGGGACATGTGCATGTTCTGATGAGAGCTCCAAGTGTCTGGGCAACAGCTAACATCCTGGGCCTGGGTTTATCCAACACGTATCCTCGTCTCTGAAGGTAAAGACAGGAGAGGGATTCTGATCCATGAAAGTTTGTCTACTCAGTGTACTGGAATGAGAACTCAAACCCCAGGGCATAGACAAAATGCAGAGGGGAGAAAGAGCAGGCACATCCCAATTCTGACAGTTTACTGTATAAAGTAGGATAAGCCAAACCCAGCAGTTGGAGACTGTAGTGACACTTACTCTTTACATAAAAATCCACATACACTTTTTCAATATTGAAATCTTTCTTTAAAACCTCTAGTGTGTAGATTCCTACATCTTCATCAATGACATCATAAAGCAGCAGGTATACATTATTGTACAGCATACCTCTTCTTTATTCAGGCCTCCAGGAGATGGAAATCATGGCTCTGCTGTATACTACAATTTTAAGGACCAGTGTTCTATACTTTGATTATTACCTACTAGAAAAAGGCTAGCAGATCTGAAAGATTTTAAGTGTGAGAAAGTATGCCTTCCACTTTCAGCAATGCACCAAGGCACCAGTTGGAGCATGAGTTTGGAAAAAGTGAGAGGGATCCAAACAGAGAAAGGGAACCTGAAAGGAAAAAGAGAGAAAAGCCATCATATGGGGATCATTGTGCTTGGAAAAGACGATGAGCTCCATCCTGAACAGGGCAGAAACACGACCTCCTCCTTCCCAACAGTACTCCTGGGAGTGTTATTTCCTCTGCATGGAACTGTTACATTGGGTGTCTACATGACTGCTCCCTCACTGCCCTCAGTCAGACACTGCACACCTTCACACACACTGGGGTTTGATATATGATGCTTTTTCTGAACTCAACAGGCCTGGATTCATGATTTTCTGTTCAGTTTTTTCTGTTCAGTTTTCATTGAGGCAACATTGAACATCTGACTTTACCTAATGCATACACTTCCTGCTCTGTCCAAGCATCTCTTTGTTATGGGGCTCTGTGGGGGGCTGGGAGCAGTCTTATCACATCAAGGCAGGCTTTTAAAAGGATTGAGCATTAGGCTGGCTATTTTTTGTCAACTTGGCACAAGCTACAGTCACTTTGCAAGACAAGACCTCAGTTAAAGATGCCACCACCAGATTGGTCCTGGCTGATATAAGAGATCTGATTGAGCAAGCATGAAGAGCAAGGCAATAGGAAATACCCTCCATGGGTTCTGTGCCAGTTTCTGGATTTTATTTATGACACTCTTAACTTAAAGCTAATAAAATCCCTAGTTTGACATGAATGTTCTAAACTCATTGTTTCCTATTAGCTTTGAGAGAATGTAAGAGTACAGCACTAGAGAAATGCTTCCTTGGGTCATTTTAGTTCAGTCTCTTAAAAAATGACAGATTCAAGGCTCCATGGTCTAGAGCCTCAAGAGACTGAACTGACTGAAACCTTAGGCTGAGTTACTTTCCATCAAGGTCTTTCCTTGTGCAACTGGAGTCAGAAGCTCGAAGTTGATCTGTGCCCATTTGTCACTACCTGTGTGTCTTGCACTAAGTGTCCAAACCTCTACATGGTAACACAGTGTAGAGGGAAGGATAGATAGGCCAGCTGTGACAGTCTGGTGTGTGTCTAAGCTCCTCCCAGAACTGCATAATCACAGAGAATCACTTACTGTGCACTTGGAGTTTCACATGTGCTTCTTCAGTTTTTATGTCTGTTCTCAGAATTGGTAGAGTGTACAATCTTTCTGAGTGACATTCTAAAGCAGCAGGGATTCATTACTGTACAATATCACTCTGACTGTGTGCAAGGCCTCACACAGTTGATTTTCTAACTAGTACCTATGTTATTTTATTTTTATCATACCCACCACTGCTCTCCCTCTCTTCTTTCCAGTCCTCTCCTAGCTTCCCCAAGCTATCTCCACCCATCCATTTTTTCATGATGGCAAGGACTCCCAGGATCAGTTAGTTTCATTTTGCATATCTACTTGAGGTAGA
This sequence comes from Phyllotis vaccarum, assembly GCA_033318265.1. Classification (NCBI taxonomy): domain Eukaryota; kingdom Metazoa; phylum Chordata; class Mammalia; order Rodentia; family Cricetidae; genus Phyllotis; species Phyllotis vaccarum. Next base: position 14,742,249 of record JARWLC010000018.1, read on the forward strand.
ACCAATCCCCTCCGCCCCATATTAGGGCTCAGCAAGGTGTTCCACTGTAGGGAGTGGGCTTCCAGAAGCCAGTTCATGCCCGCCAGATGAACTATGGTCTGACTGCAAGAGCTTCCACAAACTGCCCATGCGATTTGACTGTCATCCACATTTGGAGGGCTTAGTTCCCTTCTATGAATGTTTCTTAGCTGTTGTTTCAGAGTTAAGTGAGTTTCCAGTAGCGTGAGTCAGCTGTCTCTGTGGGTCTCCTCATCGTGATCTTGTTCCCTTTGCTCATACGCTCTCTCCCTCTCTTCAGCCAGAGATCAATCTCAAACTGGTGCTTAGCTATCTATCTCTGCTTCTTACTCCATCAGTTGAAGGATGAAGGAAGGGTGGTCATTCATTTGATTGTAGGCGAAGTCCTGTTTAGGCACTCTCTCCACTATGGTTTGGAGTCTTAGCCAGGTTCATCTTGTGGGTTCTTGGGTTTTTTCCTTAGCAACAGATTTCTCTCTAATGCCACAATGGTTTCCTCTGTCAGTGTATGTTTTCCTTGGTTCTCCCTCCCTGTTGTTCCACCCATTCAACCCTCTCATTCTCTCATGATCTCTTCCTATCTCCCCTTACTCTGTCCCCATATATGATCCCAATTCCCTTAGGAGATCCTTTCTGTTTCCCTTTCCTAGGGGGATTTATGGATATCTCTCTTAAATTCCTCCTGTTACCTACCTACTCAGGGTTGTGGATTATAGCCTGGTTATCCTTTGTTTTACGTTTAATATCTACTTATATGTGAATACATACCATGTTTATCTTTCTGGGTCTGTGTTACCTCACTCATGATGATATTTCTGTATCCATCCATCCATTTGCCCAAAATTTCAGTATTTCATTTTTACTGCTGAATATTACTTCATTTTGTAAATGTACAAAAATTTTTAAATCTATTATTCAGTTGAAGGACATGTAGGTTGTTTCCAGATTCTGACTATTGCAAATAATGCTGCTATGAACACAGTAGAGCAAATGTCCCTGGGTAAAATCCATGTATCCTCTGCTCCCCCTCCCATCCCTCCTCTCAATCCCTCCCAGTCAGCCTCCCACCTCCACATCTCCCACATGTATTTACATGTCTAAAATGCTGTGGACACTTTACCTGGTAAAATACCCCTAGTTCGATAGTTCTACTAAGGGTCATTGTTCAGGGATTGTACACCCCTTATATAGGTATTCTAATTTTTAGTACAGGGTTTATTACTTAAGATGATAAGATCTGCAGTCAACACTATTTAAGGTATCATATCCCAGTCATGTCAGATACAGGTTAGAATATCATAGATAGACAAGAATCTTCAACCGTTTCATAGACCCAGAGAATATGGCATTTAACATTTAAAATTCGGCCACGAAAGACACGACGACTCCTGGTGTCACTGCTCCCTTCACGAGATGGTGTTGAGCATCGAAGATACTCCATTGGAGTTGGTCCTTTTGGCAAAAAATGGCCGGTTGAGTAAGGAACTGTCCTTACCTTGATTGCTGACAGTATACACATGATGTCAAGCTGGATGAACAAGTTGATAGATGGAGACTGACGAAACCTGCCTAGACAGGATAAGACAGTCCCTTCAAAATTGTTCTGCTTGTAAAAAGATCTGTCAGATACCATAGGCCTATAGTCAATCCAATAGATGCTCTAACGGTGCACAAATCCAGAGGTGATTGTCCAGGTAGCTGTGTTGCTGTCCTCTCCCAAATTTTGGAAGTAACTACTTCCATGTACTTCTGTCTTTCAGACAAATTCACCTTCCTTCTCAGGTCTTGAAGAGGTTGAAGAATAGATGTTTAAGGTTATCACCTTAGTATCCCTTAGATAAGAACACTCAGGTGTTAAATTTTCACTTTCCCAGATTAACCCTTTAATATAATCTATACACACTACTATCTACCAATATTCTAGAACTATTAGATGTACCTTATATAAGTTAGGCTTTGATTAGCAATTGTACTTTGACCTCTCCTAGATACTACCTCATAATAATTCCTACTGTACATAGTCTTAGTTTAGAACCTTCTTAGTTAGAAAAAAGGGGGAGATGTTGTGGGATTCAGGTGTCAGCTGATAAGGTCAAAAGACACTTATACAGGGCACCGGGCCCCCTGAAAGGGGCGGGGAAAAGCCCATTGAAAAGGGGCTGCGGAAACACGAGACACTCTCTTCCTGGTTCCTGGATGATTGGGGTAGCATCGGCGACTGTCCTCACCGTTCCAGACTCCAGTCCTTCTTCAGGTGCTACTGTAATCTGTTAACTTTACCATGAGTTCTGATTTATATTTTAATAAATATTTATCTGGTACTGGTGCCTTCTAAGTAAACTCCGCCTACATAAGGTGGGTCAGTCTAGCATGGCAAATCCACTCCAGGCAAGTCCAATTTCCTCATCCCAAAGTCAAGACCGGGTTAGGTGTTCCTCTGCAGGGAATGGTCTCCAAAGTGCCAGCCCACACAAAGGAACGCAGTCTGATTCCAACCCTCAAGGCTCCACATACTGCCCATGCCAATCAACTTTGCCTAGCCTGGGAAGGCCTCGGTCATTTTCCCGATGGATCTTCAGTGGCTATTGATTCAGTGACATCCCCAGAGCTCCAGACAGCCATCACTGTGGGAATTTTCCTCATAATCCCTATCCCCTTGCTTATTCATACTCTCCTCCCCTGCTCTGAACTGGACCAGAAGCTTGGCCCAGTGCTCAGCCATAGATCTCTGCCTCCACCTTTATTCATTGTTGGATATAAGTTCTGTCATGACACTTAGGGTGGTAATTCATTTGATTATAGGAGAAGTCCTATTTAGGCACCCCTTCCACTATTGGTTGAAGACCTGCCAGGGACATCCTGTGAGTTCTTGGAGGTTTCCCTAGCACCTGGTCTCTTTCCAACACTGCAATGGCTTCCTCTATCGAGATATCCATCCCTTTCTTTTTCCTTCTTTCCTGGTTTCCTGCTCCTCTCACTCAACCATCTCCTTAGGGAAATCTCTAGATGTTTCTCTTAAGTTCCTCCTTATCCCAAGCTGTTCAGGAGTTGTGGTTTGCAGCTTGGAGATTCTTTGCTTTTTGTCTAAAATCAATTTATGTGTGAGTATATTCCATGCCTATCTTTCTGGGCTTGTGATAATTTGCTCAGGAGGATATTCTCCACATCCATGCATTGGCTTGAACATTTTACAGTTGTATAGTACTACACTGTGTAGATGTACAACAGTTTGTTAATATGTCCTTCAGTTGAGGGGCATATAGGTTATAAACAGGTTCTTGCTATTATAAATAATAAAGCTAGGAACATAGTGGAGCTAATGCCTTTGGGGTAAGAATGTATATCCTTTGGGTACATGCACAATAGTGGCATTGCTGGATCCTTGGGGATATTGATTCCCAGTTTTATGAACAACCACCATACTGCATTCCAGAGTGGCTGTACAAGTTAACACTCCCACCAACAATGGAGGAATGTTGCCCTTGCTCCACATCCTCTCCAGCACAGGGTGTTGATGTGGAAATGCCTTTCTGAATGCTGTGAATATCAATCTTTAAATAAAGGAGCTGTTTTGGCCCTTGACAGGCACCATAGAAAAAGTAGGCAGAAAAATCAGAATAGGTAGGAAAGGAAAGGCATTTCCAGAGTCAGGGGCAGATTGAGCAAGCCTCCCAAGGAGCAACATGTAAGGAAAACAGGTGAGCCACGGGCCACGTGGCAGGCAGATTAATAGAAATGAGTTGATTTAAGATGTAAGAGCTAGTTAGCAATGTGCCTGAGACATAGGCCAAACAGCATAAAGTTAATATAAGCATCTGAGTCATTTCTGGGGGCCTGAGCAGCAGTAGTGGGTGACTAAGGGGTCTGGCGTGGCAGGGTCTGGGCGTCTGGCCGCCCGGGACCAAGAAACCCCATTGCAAAAGGGTGTCATCTGTATTTTTGATCTTAGCATTCTGACAGGTGCAAGATGGTATCTAAAAGTTGTTTTGATTTGAATTTCACTGATGGATAAAGATGTTGAGTTTTTTAAGTGCCTTTTTAAGTGCCTTTTAGTCATTTGTAATTCTTCTTTTGAGAATTCCCTTTTTAGCCCTGAATTATATTTTTAAATTGGATTATTTAGGTTTTGGGGCTCTGATTTCTTGAGTTCTCTATATGTTTTAGAGATCAGTCTTCTGTCAGATGTAGGGTTGGTGAAGATATTTTCCCATTCTGTAAGCTGTCATTTTCTCTTATTGACTGTATCCTTTGCCTTATGGAAGCTTCTCAGTTTCAGGAGGTCCCACTTATTGATTGTTCTTCTTAGTGTCTGTACTACCAGTGTTATGTCTATGAAGTGGTTACCTGTGCCAATGTGTTGGAAGGTATTTCCCACTTTCTTTTCTATCAAGTTTATTGTATCTGGGTTTATGTTGAGGTATTTGATCCAGTTGGATTTGAACTTTATGCAGGGTTATCTATTTGTATTTATTTGCATTCTTCTACATACTACCATCCAGTTATGCCAACACCATTTGTTGAACATACTATCTTTTTTCCATTGAATATTTGTGGCCTTTTTTTATCAAAAATCAAGTGTTCATAGTTATGTGGGTGAATGTCGGGGTCTTCAATTCAATTCCACTGATACACATGTCTTTTTTAATGCCAGTACCAGGCTGTTTGTATTACTGTATCTCTATAGGATAGCTTGAAGTCAGGGATGGTGATTCCTCCTGAAGTTCTTTTATTGAGCAGGACTGTTTAGGCAATCGTGTGTTTCTTGTTATTCTATATGAAGTGGCATATTGTTCTCTCAAGGTTTGCAAAAAATTAAGTTGGGATTTTAATGGGAATTACTTTGAATCTGCATATTGCTTTTGGAAAAATTATCATTTTTACTATGTTGATCTTACCTATCCAGGAACATGGGAGATCTTTCCATTTTCTGATATCCTGTCCAATTTCTTTCTTCACTGACTTAAAGTTTTTGTCAAAGAGGTCTGCTACTTCTTTTGTTAGTTATGCCCAGATATTTAATTCTATTTGCAGCTATTAAAAAGGATGATGTTTCCCTTATTTCTTTTGAAGCCTTTTTATCCTTAGTGTATAGGATGGCTACTGATTTCTTTAAATTAATCTTGTACCCTTCTACCTTGCTGAAGGTGTTTATCAGCTGTAGGAGTTCCCTGGTAGAATTTTGGTGTCATTTATGTATACAATCATATCATCTACAAATAGAGACAGTTTGACTTCTTTTCTTATTTCTATCCCCTTAATCTCCTTTTGTTCTCTTATTGCTTTAGCTAAAACCTCAAAAACTAAATTAAAATGATAAGGAGAGAGGACAGCCTTGTCTTGTTCCTGATTTTAGTGGGATTACTTTGAATTTATCTCCATTTAGCTTGTTGTTGAAGTCTGCTTGCTGTATATCACCTTTATTATATTTATATATTGCTTGTATTCCTGATATCTCCAAGATTTTTATTATGAAGGAGTGTTGGATTTTGTCAAAGACTTTTTCAGCATCTAATGAGATGATCATGTGGTTTTTTTCCTTTCAATTTGTTTATATGATGGATGGCATTCACAGTTTTTGATATGTTGAACTATCCCTGCATCTCTGGGATGAAGCCTGATTGATTGTGGTGGATGATTTTTTTTTGCTTTGTTATTGAATTTGGTTTGCCAGAATTTTATTGAATATTTTTGTATCAATGTTCATGAGGGAGATTGTTCTGTAATTCTCTTCCTTTGTTGCATTTTGAGTGGCTTGGGAATCAGGTTCGTTGTGGCCTCATAAAAAGAGCTTGGCAATGTTCCTTCTACTTTATGGAACAGTAGAGGAGTATTTATAATAGTTTTTTTTGTTGTTTTGGGGTTTTTTGGGTTTTTTTTGTTTTTTTGGTTTTTTTTTTTGTTTGTTTGTTTTTTTAGCTTTTCTTGGAACGTCTTGTAGAATTCTGCACTAAAAGAATCTGGTCCTGGGCTTTTTCTTTTCTTGGGAGACTTTAATAACAGCTTTAATTTCCTTTGGAGCTATAGGTCTGTTTAAATCTTTAATCTGATCTTGACTTAATTTTGGTAAGTGGTACCTATCCAGAAACCTGTCTATTTTCCATTTTAGTGGAGTATAAATTTTCAAAGCATTACCTGATAGTGTTCTGTATTTCCTGGCTGTTTGTTGTCATGCCCCCCTTTCATTCCTAATCCTGTTAATTTGGATACTCTCTCTGCCTTTTTATTAATTTGGATGAGGGTTTATCTCTCTTGTTGACTTTCTCAAAGAACCAACTCTTTGATTCTTTAATTCTTTGTATTGTTCTCTTTCTCTCTATTGTATGGATTTCAGCCCTAAGTTTGATTATTTCCTGCCATCTACTCCTTCTACATGAGTTTGCTTCTAATTGTTCTGAAGCCTTCAGCTGTGCTGTTAGGTCTCTTGTGTGAGATTTCTCTAGGTTTTTCATACAGGCATCCAGTGCAATAGTTTTCCCCTTAGCACTGCTTTCATTGTGTCCCATACATTTGGGTATGCTGTGGATTCATTTTCATTAAGTTCTAGGAAGTCTTTGGTTTCTTTAACTTCTTCCTTGACCCAAGGTGGTTCAATTGAGAGATGTTCCATTTCTATGAATTTATAGGCTTTCTGTGATTTGTGTTGTTGTTGAACTCTAACTTTAGACCATGGTGGTCTGATATGATACAAGAAGTGATCCAAATTTTTTTTATCTATTGATGATTGCTTTATCAACAAGTATTTGGTCAATTTTTGAGAAAATTCCATGGGGTGCTGAGACATATGTATATTCCATTGTGTTTTGGTGGAATGTTCTGTAAATATCTATTAAGTCCATTTGGGTCATAACATCTGTTAGATCCTTTATTTCTCTGTTGAGTTTCTGTCTGGCTGACCTATCCAAGAGTGAAAGTGGGGTATTGAAGTCTTTCACTATTAGTGTGTAGGGTTTGATGTGAGGTTTAAGCTTTAGTAGTGTTTCTTTACATATGTACATACCCTTGTTTGGAAGGCCTAAGTATTCAGGATTGAGACTTCATCTTGATGGATTTTTCCTGAGATGTGTAAGTAATGTCTGTCCTGGTATCTTTTGATTGATTTTGGTTTGAAGTATATTTTGTTAGATACTAGGATGGCCACACCAGCTTGTTTCTTAGAACCATTTGATTGGAAACTCTTTTCAAAACCTTTACTCTGAGCCTTTGTCTGTCTGTCTTTAAAGTTGAGGTGTGTTTTCTGTATGCAGCAGAAAGATGGCTTCTGTTTTTGTATCCATCACACTGGAGTGTGTCTTTTTAAAGTTGAATTGAGTCCATTGATCTTAAGGGATATTAATGACCAATGATTGTTACTTCTTGTTGTTTTTGGTGGTAGCTTGTGTGTATTTACCTTCCTTGGGTTTTTCTTCTGTGGTATTAGCAATTGTTTGTGGTTTCGTGGATGTGTCTGGTTTTCTTAGGTTAGAATGTTTCCTTTAGTGCTTTCTTTAGGATCAAATTTATGGATAGGCATTGTTTAAATATGGTTTTGTTGTGAAAGGTCTTGTTTACTCAATCTATGGTAATTGATACTTTTGCAGGATATTCTGTGTTGGCAGCCATGATCTTTTAGTGTCTGTATAATATCTGACCAGAACCTTCTTGCTTTCATTGTTTCCATTGAATAGTCAGGTGTTATTTTGATGTGTCTGCCTTTATAGGTAATTTGAACTTTTTCTTTTGCAGCTCTTAGTATTTTTCTTTGTTCTATAGGTTTAATGGCTTGATTATTATGTGGCAAGCAGACTTTTTTGGAGGATCTATTCGATTTGGTGTTCTGTAAGTTTCTTGTACGTTTATAGGCATTTCCTTCTTTGGGTTGGGAAACTTTTCTTCTATGATTTTGTTGAATATATTTTCTGTGCCTTTTATCTGGTATCCTTCTCCTTATTTGATTCCTATTTATTTTCAGGTTTAACTTCTTTGCAGTGCCCCAGATTTCCTGGATGTTTAGTGTTTGTTTTAGTGTTTTCTTCAACTGATGCGCCTATTTCCACTATTGAATCTTCCACTCCAGAGATTCTTTCTTCCATCTCTTGCATTCTGTTGGTTATCCTTGCATTTTATTTCTAGTTTGTTTCTTCAGGCTTTCTATTTCTGCTCTGCCTTGGTTTATGCCTTCTTTATTGCTTCTACTTCAATTTTTAATTCCTGGAATATTTCTTTTACCTCTTTCCCCCCCTTTTTTGGTTTTCCTTATTTTCTTTTGGGGATTTGTTCATCTCTTCCAATTTTTTGTTTGTATTTTCTACTTCTTTAAGGGAGTTTTTATATTCTTTTTTAAAGCTCATATTATCTTCATAAAGTTGTTTTGAAGGTTGCTTCTTTCTGTTTCCTTTTTAATGCTCAAATCTTGTTGTTTTAGAATCATCAGCTTCTTCAGGTGGTGTTTTGTTGTTCTTTATATTGTTATATATATTCTTGCACTGGCATCTGCCCATTGCTTCCTTGGTTCACTCTTACTCAGTTCTTGGTTGGCTGTTAGTCAGTTGTGGTTCTGGTGTTTTGTGCCTCCAGTAATTCCCAGTAATTCCAGGGTCTGTTCTTAGTTGGTTCTTAGTTGTTTGTAGCCAAGGAACTGTGTGTCTCCAGTTGTCACAGGGATAATTCTTGGTAGGGTCTTAGTTGGCTCTTAGTCATCTATGGACCAGGAGGCTTCAGTATCTCCAGTTGTAGGTGTGTGATGACACAGAATCTTAGTAAGCTCTCAGTCAGCTGTGATCCAGGAGGGAGGCTTCTGTGTCTCTAGTTGTTGATATGTGATGACACAGATTGCCGTTTGGCTGGGGTTTGGACCATGGGGTATACCTCCAGCTGTGTTTTGCTGGGGATTGGCCTTTGGGGGGCTCTTCCTGTTTTATTTGGTTTAGGGAAGAGCTGGGTGTAGTTAGGTTGCTGGGGGCAGTGCCTCTCTGCCAAGATTCAGAGGCTATGGTCTCTGCTTAACTTGAGGATCAGGGTGTTGCTCACCTCTTAATCAGATGTAGAAGGGAGGGAGGTTTCTGTGCCTCCAGTTTTCCCACAGAAGACTTTTGTCATTGGAACTGGGACAACAATCTAGCCAAAAAAAAAAAAAAGACCTACAATCTACCTTTACTGTAAGATGTACTAGGTTAATAGTGGAACCCCACAAAGTAGGAAAGGAAGAATTGTTTCAACCAAAGGGGTCAAGAAAAATATTAAAACATGGAACATAAAACTAATTAACCAAGGCTTATGAAGGATCATGTGAACTGAGGTGATTGATAATCATGGACCCTGTACGGACTTGAGATAGGGCCACCACATATAAGTTATGGCAATATAGATAAGTATTGTTGTGAAAGCCCTAATAGTGGAAATGGATGACATCTCTGATTTTTTTGCCTGCCTCGTGAACCATTTTTGTCTTACTGGGTTAACTTTCTCAACTCTGATATGAGGTATTTTGTCAAGTCTAATACAACTTGCCATGCCATGTTCTGTAAAGGTGCCTGGGAGGCCTGCTTAGTTTTTGAGGGAAAACAGAATAGGAGTGGATCTGGGGTAGTTGAGAAGAGGTATTAAAGGAGAAGTGGAGGGAGGGGAAACTGTGGTCAGGAATAATAAGTTGAATAAAAAGCAAAGAAATACATATCAACAGAAAAACACTTATGTGCAAAGTCCCACTTTGAATGCTACTCTGTAAACAGTATGACATACCCTTTTTTGAAGAATGTCATACCTGTGCATCAAACAAACTGTAGATTAAAGTTATTTAGAAACTAAAATACAAATATCCAGGAATACCACTATTGGGCATATATCCATAGGATGCACATTCTTACCCCAAAAGCATTAGCTTAACTCAGTTCATAGCAGCATTATTCATAATAGCAAGAACCTGGAACAAACCTAGATGCCCCCTCAACTGAAGAATGGATTAACAAACTGTGATACATTGACACAATAGAATACTACTATTCAGCAGTAAAAAAAAGATGACATCCTGAAATTTTCAGGCAAATAGATGTATTTGTAGAATATCCTTCTGAGCAAGGTATTACAAGCCTAGAAAGATAGGCATGGGATATACTCACTCATAGGTGGGTTTTAGATGAAAATAAAGAATACTCAAGCTGCAAACCACAACCCCTGAATAGTTTGGGATCAGAAGTAACTTAAGAGAGACATCCAGAGATGTCCCTAATAAGAGAAAATGGAGAAGACCACCTTAACAAAATGGAGTGTAACAGGTTGCAACCAAGAAAAGTTGGGAACAAATCTTGAAAGAAGGAGATGGTTGAGTGAGAGGAGAAAAGAGGGAAATAGAAGAGAGTCTGAATGAGCAAGGGGATAGGGATTTTGAGGAAAATGCCCATGGTGATGACTAGCTAAGCTCTGGGGGGTTCACTGAATCAAGAATAGCCACTGGAGACCAATCAGGAAAAGGAGATAGACCCTAGGCAACTGTGAAACCTGAGGGGTGAGATCAGACTGTGCTCCTCTGCATGGGCTGGCAACTTGGAGCCAGTTCCCTGCAGAGGAACATCTAATCCAATCTTGATTTTGGGATGAGTGAATTGGACTTGCCCGGAGTGGATGTGCCATCCTGAGCTGACCCACCTTGGGACTTCTTGCCCTTTAGGGGAAGGCAATGGGTAGATAGGAGGGGCAAGGCTGAAGTTTGACTAGGAGGGATTGGAAGGAGGAAAGGTAGGGGGAGCAGGGGGATACATGGATACTGTTCTTTTTTAATTCAAAAACTAATGAAATAAAAATTAAAGAAAAAATCCCAGAAAATAAAGAAACCAACCACATCCACAGTAGAACATGGGAAGACCCTTCTCCTGTACACTCTTCCTCATTTCACATGGATGAATGGTGTGGAGGTGGCATTGGGCTTAGGTGAATTATTTAAACACAGAATGTATTTGAGCAGATGAGAGGATGTTTTTCTCTATGCAAGCAACACACCATTTTTACGGCAGACTCGGAATATCCAAAAGGGTAAGGGCTCCTGAAATTAGTTCCCAGGAATTCTGAGGGATCACTACATACTTAAATCACAACATAAGCTCTTAAGGCCTTTGAATTCTTATTTGTCATATTAATGTCTTTATTTTTTTCAAGATGAGATAATCTCACTTTAAATCCTGGCTTTCCCTTTTACACACAGAATCCCAGGATTACAGGCATGAGTCATCATGCTGCTTTTACCTGAGTAGTAACTAATCATTTTCACCACATAACTTTTCTCCATTCTGTACCCTAGTAGAAAGGAAACACCCCACTCTGCTATAGGATGAGAGGTGAGATAACTAATTAACCACTGCCAGTTTAACTGGGAGACTGGTCTTCGAACTGAATCGGTTTGAAACCTCACACTTATACTCTCCAGCATCCTTTTGCCTGACAGGATCTATTCTGAGTCCACACTTTGTTGGGGACAGCGTCATCCTCTCTGTGAGCTTCAGGCTCCTGTTATTGAAGATCCAGTGGACAGAGATATCAGTGTCAGGCGAAATGCAGGTGAGAATCACATATCTACGTCCTGCAGATGTGGTGTCCGTGATTTGCACAAAGGGCTGTGTCACATACTCTGTGAAGAAACATAGGAAGGTACCAAATGAAAGGCATTCTGAGAGTTCAACCAGGTCCTGTCTAGTTCACACTTTATAAAGCTTCCAGGGGGAGAATTTGGAGCTGAGATTAAATACATATCTTGTGCTTTGGTCTACCACCCAAGGACTGTATAACTCTGATTCAGATATTGTTTCCTATATCCCATAGTTAGACACACAGTGAAAGGTCATTTCAATGCTCTTTAGTTAAGCTTAGTTATGAGCTATGGTCTGATCTTGGAATGGCAGAGTGGCTCACAATGCCAGCATCCATTACTATTTACCTGAGAAAAGAATTCCTTAGTATGGACCTATGAAAAGAAGAAATAATAGCTGACTCCTATGTTTCTTCCCTTGATGTCTTGATCTTCCTGTGAAGTCTCATAAGCTGATCAGAACAATAGGCTAATGCCTGTACACCTGGCTACCAAGTCTCAGGAAAAGGAGATACAAAGATGACCTAGCTAACCTCAGCTGTAATGGCAGTTCACAGCTGGCTTCCCACTCCAAGGGACAGTCAGTGCTTTGACTTGGACATTCCATAAAGCCTTGTTCCCTGTCAACTTTGACAGGAACACTGAGGAGTTACAGAAAGCTCCCCAATGTCAACTTGAGTTTATCTAGAGGCAAAGTTTTGGAGTCAGGGCTTTCTGGTGCTCTCTGTAAGGACCACATGACTTTATCAGCCATGGCCTGCCTGACTCTCACAGAGTCTTTATGTGAGAACTCCAAGTGTCTGGGTTCCAACTGACATCCTGGGTCTGGGTTTACCCAGCGCAGGTCTTCCACTCTGCAGGCAAAGACAAGTGAGGGGTAATAATCTATTGAAATTTATTTACTCCTGTGTTTCATGCAGTGAGGGCCCAAAACCCTAGTGAGAGAATACAATATATTTGGGGAGAGACTCAGGATAGCCCAATCCTGAAAGCTTAGTGTATAAAGTAGAATAAGACATATCACTGCTCAAGACCATAGTGAGTCACTTACTTTTTAAGGAAATTTCCACATGTGCTTCTTCTATTTTGAAATTTTTGTTTAAAACTGCTAGTGCATATATTCCTGTGTCGTTCTCAGTGACATCCTGGAGCATCAATGATCCATTTTCATACAACATCCCTTTATCTCTGTATGCAGGCTCCCAGGAGGTGGAATGAATGATTGTGCTGTATTCTACAATTTTAAGAACCTGGGTCCTATATATTGTTTTGTACCAGGAAAATGCATGCAGATCTTCTGGAAGATTATGAACTTGGAGAATAATGTTTTCCCCTTCAGTAGCATACCGAGGCATTGGTTGGATCATGAGTTGCGAAGAGGTGAGAGGGTTGCAACACAGAGACAGAGAAGCTATAAAGGAAAACAAAAAAGTTACCACATGTGGATCATTATGCTTAATTAAAAAAAAAATTGTGACCCCTGTCCTAAGCAGATGGATGTATCAGTCAGCCTAGAGTTACAACTGTGTGTGCATCTAAAACACTTTGTAAAGGGCAGAAACATGACTGCCTTCTTTCCAACAGTGCCTCTGAAAATAAAATTTCAGTCACACACTGAACACTCATGCACACTGGGGTTTGAGATGGTGCCTCTAACCTCTAGTGAACTCAATAGGCCTGGAACTTTCACTTTGTAGGTTTTGTGTCAATCTCCTTTGAGGCAACGCTCAACCCCTGACTTAAAAGATGCACTTGCTCTGTCAAGTAGCCCTTTATTCTGTGTGGAGGCTGGGACTGTGTAGGTTCTGGGAGTATTCTAATTTTCAAGGCAGGCTCAAGTCTTTAAAAGGCTTGGGCTTTATCGTGGCTTTTTGTGTGTGGTCAACTTGACACAAGCTATAGTAATTTTGCAAGGCAAAGTCTCTGTTGAAAATGCCACCACCAGATTGGCCTGTGGGAAAAACTATAGTATATTTTTAATCAGGAATTGATGCAAAAGGATTCAGACCAATGCAGGCAATTCCAACACTGGATTAGGAGTCCTGGCTGAGCAAGCATGAAGAGCAAGGCAATAGGAACCACTTCTTCATGAGCTCTGTACCAGTTCTTGAATTTTATTTATGAAATTCTCAATTTAGATCTAATAAATACTGTACTTTGACATGTATGTTCTAAAACTATTGTTCCCTAATAGTTTCAATAGGATTTAAGAGTAGAGCACTAGAAAAAAAATGCTCCTGAATCACTTTAGTCCAGCCTTGTAAAGATGATAGGATTTAGGGCTCCTTGACCTGGAGCATCAAGAGACTGGGCTGACTCTGACATCTTAGTCTGGTTTACTTCCAGTCAAGGTCTTCCTTTATGTAGGTGGAGTCAGAAGATGGAAGCTGACCTGTGCTCTTTTGTCTTGGAAAGTGTGTATTGCATAAAGTGTTCAAAGCTCCATGTAGAGGCACAGAACAGAGGGGTGGGAGGATAGGACAGCCACAATAGTCCTGTGTGTCTAAACCCCACCCAGCACTGAACAATCACAGAGAATCACTTACTGTCTACCCTCAGTTGTACATGTGCTTCTTCAGTTTTCATATCTGTCCTCAGAATTAGTAGAGTGTACAGTCCAGGGTCTTTCTGAGTAATACCATGAAGCAGCAGAGATCCATCCTTGTATAACATCTCTCTGCCAGTGTATGCAGGCCCTGTCACACTTGATTTCTGATTTATCATGTATCGAGCAACTTCCTGGTTTTTTATCACAATCATTCCTTTGAACCAGACAAAAGCTAAAATATTTTCTGGAGGATTGTGAATGCGTAGAAAAACACTTCCACCTTCAGCAACACTGGGTGGTATTGATTCAATAGTGGGCTGGGTAGAGGAAGAAAGGCGTCCACATTTCCAAAGAAAGCCTATAAGGGAAGAGAGAGATCCATGTAAATTAGAACTTTGTATTTGACTAGGTTGAGGTCCAGTGTCCTGAGAAGCTTTGCCCACTGCTCAGCCTAAGTCCATGGGTAAGTGTCTCCCCATCCTACTTGTTGGAGGTCAGCACCTGACCTCCATGTTCTTCATGTCCCTACACTTGTCATATCCACTATATGGCTTTCTTTCTTTAGTTCTCAACATGACCTTGTCACACTGCCATGAGATCCCTGCTCATATTTACAGTGGATTGGTATTGGTGTAATATCTGCCTAATCTCTTCTCTTACAGATCCTGTGTCTTTACTTTCTGACTTTATTATTGTTGTATTTCTCTTGGGGTTGCAGTCAAAACCAGAATTCACTTTCTAGTTTTTTCTTTACTTCAAATCCACTCAAACTGGGATATAATAGGAAACATGAGCTATCTTTTATTTATTTTTTTAAAATAATGATGTCTCTAAAAGCTCAAATACCTTTTGAGACAAAACAATGAATAATGTCCCAGAATCTTGTATGTCTATGGATTTATCTAAAAATATCTCAGGTTTGGGGATACAGTATTGGTACATTCCATTTTCTTTGATTTTTATACTTATTTATGTATTATACTCATGTAAAACTAGTGTAGGGACTAGACTAGTGTGTGTGTGAGGATCCAGGACACAGTAAGTGGAAGTCAGATATCTTCTGTTCATTGGTCATAGCTTGTCAAAAAATAAAGCAAATATCTGTATCTATTGGAACACGTCAATGATCCAGACCAGCTTGGTTTTTTATGTAGGCCATCAAGCTGAGAGCATCAGTCTTCACAATATTGTGGTCATGCTTACTAACTTTATGTAAGAATAATGTCTCCCCATTTTGATATTCACTGGGAGCATTCTGATACTGAGCCTCTCTCTCTCTCTCTCTCTCTCTCTCTCTCTCTCTCTCTCTGTATCTTCTCCCCTATAAACACTGAGACTCTACTCATGAACTCGTGCTACTCAGGAAACTCCAGACAGTATGTCAGTCCTCTTCTCTCACACACTGTTAAACAGTCTCCTCATCTGTGAGCAGAAATCACTGAGATATGGTGTGCCCTTTGAAGAGGATTACAGAGAAGGCCACCATTGGAATATCTGTAGTCTTTTTGAGGAACTTCTGCTCCAGCAAAGCTTCATCTGACCTGTGCCTCTTCCCAGAAAGGAAAGAACACCTCCTAGGGTCTCATGGGCTAAGTGTGGGTCTGTGTTCGAAACACTGTTCTGTCCTCCAGTTTCAGTGCTGCCCCATGTTTCTCTCCCACCTTCTCTTTGTGTTTCTATGGTCTAGAACATAGAGTGAGATACAAGTGTAATGACCATCCTTGTAACATGAGATACTAGCAGCTGACCCTGGAACTACAGTACTCTTCTATGCCCTGGCCAAGGTTAGTACCCAAAAAGGGGAAATTGACACAACTGTTTGACAAAGAAACACATCTAGACACCAAGTCTTTGTGTGTTTTCAATGCTCTAAAATATGGAATTTACTCCCAGCAAGAAGGTGGGAAAACTGTCTTTGAGGCTTCAAAAGGACAAGGTGAGTTATGTGTGGGGAAAAGAATAAATCTCTTCTCACTGAAGTCACCCCAAGAATGGGTTTTGAGAGAGAGGTCAAAAGCCCAAGACACATCAAGAGTCTCACATCTTTGGTGTGTGACAGGAAATGACCTGATGCCTAGAAATGGGCTATGAGCTCCTTCATCCTATGCAAGATTTTCAAGACCATGGTCCACTTTCTCTATTTGCTTTGATCTATACAGGGCATGTCCATGTGTTACATGGCTTTCTGAGATGCCTTGGACCTCTTGCTAGTTGATTTCTGTTAGATATAATATATCTCATAAAGGAAATACATAAAGTGGCAAAGTTAATATGATCTTTTGGTAGTGTAGTGGGAACATTAAGCAGCTAGAAGACCTGAGAATACTGTGACCATAATTTCTACATCTGTAAAATCAAGGTGGAACCAGGCTACTAGTTAAAATTCTAGTTCAGGAAAATATTTTTCTGCCAGTTCATTGTGTGCCTGAATGATAGTCCTGGTGATCACTGCCTGGCCCTCGAGGACCTGATGTCAATATATACAAAAGGTTAAACCATAGGTTGACTAGATTCACAAAGGGAACAGAGAAAATATCAGAAAGTGGGGACTCTGCTCATGTTTGAGAAAACATCAGATCAGCGTAGACTGTAGCCATTTGCCTGCAGGAGAGAGTTCGTTGAGCTAGACTCAGAGAATAAGAACTCAGGAAAACCTGTGTCCCCGGTCTCTCTCTTTGGGAACCATGACCTTTATATGTGCGATAGGACAGTTAGTTAATGGCCTGGACCCATGTTGAGCTATCCTGATAACTCTCTGGAGAAGGTAGCTAAGGGACATAGCTCAGCCAAGGCTCTCATAACAGTGTACTATCTGGTTCCATACAAGATAGTTCCCCACAAGACTTATAGTATCAGGGAGCAGTGTTCTCCATCATCAGAAAGTCAAATTTTAACACTTATAAAAATACTTCTCATGAATACCTAGATTTGAGTCTGGGACAGAGATCTCATATCTCTGTGAGAACCTCATGTTTTCCTCAGTAGGACACAATGTTGATACACTAGAGTTCTTCTCAAGGAAACATTTATGGTAAAAACCCCTAGAGTCTAGGCAGAGGTTGATATCTTTGGCTGATTTACCCACCATGCATTCACCTATGTCAAATGAAGGATAGTGATCTATTGCCACTATTCTATAGTATGTGTGTCCTGCACTAAATGTTTAAAGCCCAACACTGGGACAGTTCATAGGGAATGAAGGCATAGACCACTCACCTCTATGTCTCCAATAAAATGAATCTCACGGCCTCAAAGTTCGCAATGAATCACTTACCATGAACTTGAAGGTACATGGATGTTGTTGATGTGATTTTTCCACGTCGATTATAGGTTCGTAGGGTATAGAATCCTGTGTCTTTCTGGGTGATATTTTCAAGCAGCAGAGATCCATTGGAATATATTGTCTCTCTACCACTGTGCATGGGACCAGGCCCACTGAAATTTGTGTGCAGTACATATAATGCAATTCCTTGTTTCTTATTTTTTAGGCCTTTGAACCAAGCTAAGGCTGTAACATTCTCTGGCAGATTGTGGATAAGGAAAAGGACATTCTCTCCTTCAGTCACTTGGGGTGGCACTAATTCAGTGGTCACATGAGCAGTGGTGGACAGATGCCAGGAAGTTAAAAAGGAGGCTAAAAGAGAATGGAGAAAAACCACCAACATTAAACGGGTGTGATCTTTACTCAGATTTGGTATGTGAATAGGTTTGCGCCCATCCTCCTTTGCAGAAATGAACACCATAACTTTCATTTTCTCAGAACATCTGAGTTGTCAAAATCTCCCTTAGAAATTCTCTGCTCAGGCTTTTGCCTGGTTCCTCCTTCAGTGTCTCATATGCCTTCTCACATAGAGCATTTGGTGTGAGGAGCAATGTCATTCTTAATTCTTCCTCTGCAGATTCCCCACTTTATGATTCTTTTTCTCTGTTCCCTTTGTGAATCTAGTCAACCTGTGGCTTAACCTTTTGTATATACTGACATCAGGTCCTCTAGGGCCAGAGCCTTTGTTTTGTTTTAATTTTAATTTTTGGTTTTTTGATACAGAGTTTCTCCGTGTAGCCCTGGATGTCCTGAAACTGTAGACCGGGCGGTCTTTGAAATCAGAGATCACCTGCCTCTATCTGCAAAGTGTGGAGATTAAAGGCATGAGTCACTGACACCTGGCATAAGCAGGAATTTGTAAGGGCAGGAATTTGTGGAATTTTAATTTTCTGAAAATGACCCAGATACAAATTGATAACAAAAAGATGATAGAAAAGAAGAATGTGTCACCATGGATTTGTCTTCATAGCTCCTAGGCTTGGAGCTTGTAACAATAATTATATTCAAATGTGAAATAAATGGTTTTAGATTTACTTATGTAAATATGTGTATGTATTTGTGAAGGCTGGTGTCTCCTGGTGTGCATATGAATGTATGCAACAAATCTCTATGGATACAGATGTGCCAGGGTGTGCATGGTATAAATGTATGCTACAGCACCTGTGAAGAAAATAGGGTAGACCCTGCAGGCATCTATTCTCTGGATCTACTGCATGGGAGCTGAGGTTGGTTCCAGGTTGTCCTATCTTCACACTTGGAGACATCTTGATAATCATCCTTTGCTTGATTATTATTTGGAGGGGATTATGCTTTTATGATTGGGAACATCTGTTTTCAGACCACTGCAGCCAATGTAAATTACTATGAATATGGAGTGTTTGGCACTTTTCTCTTACTATCATAACCTCTTGTCCTCTGGAAACTTCAGGCTACTGAGTAAGCCTCTGACCCTCATCACACCATAACTTTAAATAAAATCCTAAGTCCCCTCTTTAGGAAACTCCATCCTGCTTCTGAGTTCCCCTTCCCACACAGTCCAAGACTGAGTACACTTACCTGTGAGCAGAAGGCCCTTCCAGGGGTTGCACCCCTTGCAGAGAATCACAGAAGACTCCACCATCAATCTTTTTCTGGCTCTCCTTTCTCTGAGGTGAGGAGCCTCAGCCCCAAGACAGAACTCAGACTCTGTGGTTCTTCCTCCTTCTGAGCTGAGATTCATCTCAGACGGTATCACTTATCAAAACTCAATGAGCTGTGAGTGGTGGGTTTGAGTCCACGAAACTACTCTGTCCCTTCTGCTCTCCGTGCTGGCCCGAGTCCCTCTCAACTTCCCTTTATATTTCTCCAAACAACACATTGATCACCAAGGCTGATAAACATCCCTGTGCCCTAGAGAATAATGACTCATCCAAGGGCTGATACCTGCTATGTCCGTGACTCTTGTCTGTCAGCACCAAAGAGGGAACTTCCATCGTGTCTATGTGTCCTCACCACACAGAGACCCACCTGAACACCCAATCTACCCAGTATTCTAGGTGCTCTTAGGAGGTGGTATTTATATAATCCCTGCAGAAAAGTGACAGAAGTATCTCTGAGGGCTGGAAAGAGATGAGCTGAGTGGTGATTAGGAAGGAAGATCAATCCTTTATCCTTCACCAGCCAAGTTAATAATATTAGAGAGAAGCCCAGGAGCAGTTGTATGAGGAGTTTCATGTACTCAATATTGGGAAAGAGGTGTCCTGTGTGTTCTTGAAAGGACTGTAGGTTTCTTCTTCCTATGGAGGGTTTCAAGGCAACATTGCTGCGTTGTGTGTTGGATGTGCACAACTACTCTTAAACTCTTGGGTAACTTTTGTTCTTTCCTAGGTAATTATCCATCACTTTTCCCTATGAGAGATGCCAGGAGAGAGAAATCTTCATGGTCTCCATGCAGAAAGTTCTTCTCAGACAAAGGATGGAGCCAGTTGTTCAGGGCAGGGTCGAGGGAGGAAGGTCAAGATTAGTTAGTAGGGAAAGAAATAGAGTACAGTTTCCTAGGATACGGCTCAGCAAAACAATTTTCTGAGTATTAAGCATGGACCCTTCTATCGCCCCATGGAAATCATGGGGAGAACTGCAGTCATATGTTTAGGGCTACAGCAAGCTTGGTCAAGGAGCCAAATATGGAATTCCTTGATTATGCTCAGCACAGTTGGAATGTAGGGCCTGCATCTTGGCAGGACTCCTCCTAATTTCTTATACTGTAGGATGGGTCTAGAATGAACTCCAGATTTGTCCTGGAAAGCCCTGGACTAAGTTTGAAGTAGTATAAATCCAGAGAAGGGGCATTCTCAGGAGAAACCTTGTGATCAGGAAATTTCATAGAAAAGTCCTAGGACATGTATCTTGAAAAAAAAACAAGGCATAGGTGACCATGGTGGCAAATGGGTTTACTCAGGAGGCAGAGGCAGGTGGGTCAAAAGATCCAGGTCAGTCTGGTCTATGGAGCAAGTTCCAGGAGTGCTGAGGTTCTGTGGTAAAAATGGAGAGGACACTAATATAGGCAACTGTACATTCATTCTGTGTTCAATTACTGCTGTCTAAATCCTATGTTCTCTTTGCCCAGAGTGTGCTGAAGAGCCTGAAGATTGGGCTATCTAGTTAGGAAAACAGTGATTCACCTCTTGGTCCAATGCATGCTGACAGTGTGTCTCAGGATACTGCTGAGATCATAGAGGATAGCTGGGAATGAGGAATAGAGAGTTATAGATTACAAGGTCTGATGGGGTTGGTGGTGGAAAGACCTACCTGAAGGACTCTTGACTGCTTGCCTGCAACTGAAGTTGAAATGTGTAGAGGTGTGGAAACACAGTGTGTGCACCAGGACCTACGGCCTAGAGACTTGTCTGTCTAGATGATAAACCAGTCACTTACTTCATGATCCAATAGTTAACAAGTGGTTTCTGTTTGTCCTTGTACCTTTATGTCTTGCTTTATGTTAGAAATTTTTCTTCCATAATGTTTAAATATATTTTTTTCAAATATTTGATGAGACTCTTGTTCTTATTTTATTCCTCTTATTCTTAGATTTTGTCTTTTGATAGTATCCCAGATCTCCTGTATGTTGTATCTTAGGTTTTTTTGGATTTAATGTTTTTTGACTGATGGAACTCTGTCATAAATGCAATGCCTGTAGTTCTCTCTTCCATCTCTTGTACTCTGTTGATGATACGTGCTTCCATAATTCTTGTTCCATTACCCAGATTTTCATTTCCAGAGTTCTCCAGGTTTGTGCTCTCTTTCTTGTTTCTTTTTGATTTTCAAAGATCAATAGTTTCGCCGGTTTTCTGTTTTTCTTGACTTATTGACATTTTGAATGTGAATTATTGACTTCTGCCAATTTTTTATTTCTTTAAGAGAGTTCTTTGTTTCCTCTTCAAGGACCCCTCACATCTACATAAAGTTGTTATAAAGGTCATTTTCTTGTCTTTCAGCAGCATTTGTATATTCAGGGCTATTGTTATATGATAATTGGGCTCTCTTGGTGTCATATTCACCTGTCTGTTCTTAGTTGTTTTCTACACTGGTATTTTAGGCTTCTGGGTCTAGGATCTGAGTTTGTCTTTATAAGATTTGTGTTTTGTTTCTTTGTTTCTGTTTTCTCTTTAGTATTTTAGTTTTTGTAGTCTGGATTTTAGTCTTCCAACATTACCTCTGATCTAGGTTAGAGCCTCTGTCCAACTTGATAGCTGAACTTCTTATGGAGTGTTTGTGTTTTGTGAAGTAGTGGCTCTGTGTTGTTCTGACTGGTGTGGCCTATTCCTGATCAGGAGAAGTCAACCAAGGTTGAGGACAGGACCAAAGAATATGGCAGCTGGGAAAACTTGAACTGTGGGACAGGACTTTGGGAACAGGATCTAAGTAATGGAACAGCTCAGCCGAAAGACAGGTCACCCACCTGTTTTCCTGACTATGTGGTCTGTGCCTCAAGACCTAATTTCTGCCCAGGTGCTGTTGTGATGTGTCAAGGTGACAGTTAACTAGCACACTGTTTCAAACTTTTAAGTCCTTTTCCTCCAAAGAAAGGATCTACCTATTCTACAAGTGACTGTCTGACTCTTTTTGCCACTGCCATTACAAGTGCTGCTGTCTACTCCCCCACTTACAGATCCTGAGCTCAGAGACACTGCATTGTTTAAAACAGACATTGTGTAGTTAATAAAACAGCATCATCAAAACATAAGTTTCATCTTGACTCAGGACAGGCCTTCTAGGCACAGTCATCACCTGCCTTTTATGGCTCAATTATAATCAGGGAAGAGGCTAATTACCAGCTGAAGCAAGATAGGATCTGGAAGAATTTAGGGGAAAAGAACATGGGCATGGTTCAAAGCTTTTGGTAGTTTTTCTGTGTCTTGGTGATGATGAAAGAAAATGTAGGAATGTAAAAGCATGAGTTAGTGACAGAAAAGTCTACTTGAATTTAAAGTCTCTGCCTTGGAAGTTCCTCTCTCTTTGGAGGATCCCAAATTACATATTCTACTACCAGTCTAAGATCACAAAAGATAGGTAAGAGATACAAGGAGAGGAGGAATAATCATAGCAGATATGTCATGAGAGGATCGAGATTTGTTTGTGCTCATGACAAAGACTGAGAATGAATTCCTGTATTTATCTGTAAAACCAATGCTCCACCCCAAATCTCAATGATATCTTTCCAGGAAAACACTTCCGAAGATCTGAAATTTTCTTCATTTTAGTCCTATTGATGTCAATGGCTGAGTTTGGGACAAGGAAGGTATAGGATATTAAATTATTATTAGTGATGTTGGAAATAAAGTTTACTTGGCAGGATATTTGGGGCTCCTGTTGAGGAGACAAGAATACTGTACAGCTGGGTGAAAGGCAACATGACAGAAGAGGTTGAGGTTTGATTGTAGGTACAAATAATACTTGTGAGACATGTGATCAGGTTATCTGAACAATCTAGAGCAAAAAGATTAAAACATCATGTAATGTCAGGAGATTAAAGAGAGAAATATTGGTCTATAGCAGGTTATCACATCTCTAGTATAATTAGTTGAGCAAGTTCCACCCAGAACTGAGATGTAGATTAGTGGAAAAATATTTGTGTAACATGCAAGATCCCTTATTCATCTCCAGCATAACATATAAATCAGATTAACTTTATACTGTACAATGTACATGTGTACTCTGAGCCAAGTGTGAGATGTCCCTTGTCTCTATCACCCTGAGCCTCTCTAGGCAGAAGAAGTCCTTCCAGCCCATTCTACATCAGTGCTTAGTCTGCGTGAATGTGCTTAGAATCAACCAGAATTTACAGCTCAGCCTAGATGTCTGTGAAATGGTCTGTGTCACAAATCCAGGAGGCACCAAGTATCCTGGGTCTAAACATCTGCATTTTGGCAGTTGGTAAAACAAAAATACTCATGAAAACTTTCTAGTTTAATGTGCATCTTTGGTAAGCACTTATTCAGTTCTTGGTTTTACACTCATAGATTCCTGTGTTAGTTAAGATGGTTATGAAAATTAGAGTCTAGTTGTCTTCTGACAGCTTCAGTCTTTCATCTTCTGTGAGGCTTTGGCTATTTTTCCTCCACAGGTAGTTTGTGTTTTGATTCTCATATACATAATTTAAGACTACAATCTTCAACCTACATGGGGTCTGAATTATTATTAGTGATGGTGGCTTTGAGTATCAGTACTGTACAGACAACATAAAGAATATGAGGGACCCCTCAGGGGCCTCTGACAGTTGCAAAAGCCTCTTTCAACCAGTGTTGGTCTTTCTAACATCTACCCCCAAACCTTGTCCTTAAAGAACCAGAACTTCATCACAGGTAGATCCAGAAGGATGAGTGCTCAGAGATATGGAATCATATTCCCATAATATCTCCTGGCCAACTACCAGGCTTGCATCAAAGAGTATGGTGCCCTTTAGCTGTAGTGATATCTACTGCTGAGTCTGGAACAGTGGCCTCCAAGGCAATGGTGTTCAAGAAAGTCTCACAGTTAAGACAAAATAAGGCTACCCATTGAGCTTCTCTGATAAGTACCTACAGACTGTCTTCCAGATGTATGTGTACAAAAATCTCAAACATGAAAATAGGAGTGTGCCTGACGTGTAGCTAAATTAGCAGACTGAACCAGACATCTTGTGAGTCTCCTATGCTGTAGGGGGAAACGGTATGTCTGGGAGAAATACCTGTCTGGGTCATTAAACAGGAAATCTATAGAGATAAGCACCATGTTACTACTTGCCTTCAGGAGAGAATTATATAGACATAACCCATGAGGACATGTAGTCATTAGGAGGATCTATGTACTTGATCCCTCTCCTTGGAGTCCTGACTGTTTTGTAAAGTCTCATAGGATCATCAGACCTACTAGCTAATGGCCTGAGCATTGATGCGTCTTAGATGCCTATGCTAAGACTCAAAAGGAGATGCCCAGTGGAGTACTGGTGCCCAGGGATTGTGTGGAATGATTTGGGGTAAGAGTTAGTTGAGGTTGTGATTCCTTTTCTCTTAGGTGCTAAGAAGTGACCCCAGGTCCTCTGGAAGAGCAGCAAGTCTTATTAAACACTGAGTCATCTCCCAAAGCCCTTTTATCATTCTCTTACTTGTTACCTTTATCGATCTAGTCAATTACTTAATTCACCTTCTAAACGACTGTTCCCTGCCAGTCCATTAAAACTAGGGCTTTGGTAGGACAGAACACTCTTATTTGTTGGGAGGTATTTTAATGCCTAGAAAAAGCTAAGCTATCTGTATATGAATAAATAGATGATTATAAAAGGAAGTTTTACTTTTTAGTTTACAGTTACTTATAGATTTTATGTATTGTATGAGAGAGAGGTTATATATGTTTACATCAGTATATGGTGAAGAAAATATTACTATATACATAAGGAGAATAGAGGATATGAGGAAATTGGTTCTCCCCTTCCATCAAGTTGAATCTGGGGATTGAGATCAGCATGTCAGCTATGAAAGCAAGTGACTTTACCTCTGAGCCATTTGTATGGACAATACTGATTTTATTTTATTTTATTTAAAAATAAACAATATCATCGTTAGGAGCATCAGTCTTCAGAAAATATTTACCACAGATGAGAAACTTTGACTAGCAAACAACATGTTTCTCCCTACCCTTGCTATTTCCAGTTTACCAAGGACTTCCTGCTGCTGAACATTTGCCCCTCTTTGTCCTCTCCAGTTAGACTGCAAGAACATACCCTTAGATGCTCCCAAGCTCCTATCTTAGAAGGATTCAACGATTTCCCACCCAGTGCTGGGGCATGAGCTCCACAACTGTATTAGAACACAAATATGCATCTTTAGACCATGTTCCCAAGACTTTAATTAGATTACATCTCCTGCAGCTTACCCTGGGCCATAGTGTAGGTTCTGTGTGTGCTGTGACTCATGTGTTCTCAGTTTATAATATGTGCCTCCTCCAAGCTCCTTGTCACTTATACTACACTGAACGAAACATATGATGTCAATCTTTTATTTGGCCATACGAAGTTACAAATCATACCTTTTTCATGTGCTGGGGATTGGGAGAAGACTGTTCAGTGATGTTGCCCATAGTTGGACCATTCTCTCAAAAGAGACTCTCTGGACTTTATCCATGAACACTCTCCTGGCAGCTATTTCTTTTCTCACAGTCTTCCTAGTTCATTCTCTCTCTCTCTCTCTCTCTCTCTCTCTCTCTCTCTCTCTCTCTCTCTCTCTCTCTCTCTCTCTCTCTCTCTCTCTCTCTCTCTCTCCTCTCTCCTCTTTCTCATTTTCACTCCTTTTTAAAGCTTTTACAGGTATATTTTTAGAATTTTCTACATGTGTATTGTATTTACTCCATTTTAATTTCTCAGTTCTACCATCTACTTTTCCCTGTCTTCCACTCTCTCTTTATAATCATGCTTCTTCTGTAATTATTTATTATCTATGTATAATAATTATATGCAATTTATAAATATATAAATACAATCTTCTGGGTCCATTTAGTGTTGCTCATATGTATATATGTTTATGGCTAAACATTTGGGATTAGATAACTACTAGAAACTCATCCATGAAGAATACTTATTTTCTCTTTCTCAGCATTCATTAATTACTGTAGATCTTTACCTATAAGTAAAGCCCTGGGAGATGTCCTCATCCTTGCAAGCAACTAAGTTAGTGCTGTCATTATTTATGTATTGTTTAGGCAGGAATATAGTTGAGAAGTCTTGAATATACATTTCTTGTCATACAAAGAAGACACAATCTCACCATAGACATCATGATCCTCTGATTCTTACAATCTTTCTACCACAATTTTTAAAATGATCCCTGAGCTCCAAACATGGAAATTATGATACGAATAAACCATTGAGGCAGGAATGTTGTACTACACATTGAACAAATTTTGGAATTCTTTCTTGGTCTCCATCAAAACACTTGTTGATGATTACGGGAACTAACCTGAGCTGTAGGTATAAGTATATGTACTTAAATTTACCTAGATGTTTTACTTGTTTAGGAAAGTGGTCATAGCATGTTCCTCTTTAGGATCTATGACCTTACTATCAAATTCAATTTATCAGAATTTTAATGCCAGAAATATGGTGGATGATATTTTGTTAGAGCTCTAACAAATAGAGGCTTCCTGAAGATCAGAGGGTGGAGATAACAACTATATTAACTACAGAGGCCAGGAAATGATGGTGCATACCTTTAATGGCAGCACTTGGAAGAATAAAGCAGGAAGAACAGGTGTTCGGGGCTACCTTGGCATATGTAAGTTTGAATATGTCTAAAAGAGAAACAGAGCCATGCAGTGGAAGGTCACACACTCAATCCCAGCACTAGTGATGTGCAGAGAGTAATATATGTTGAGAAGACAGGAGCTCAAAATCCATTCAGTTTGAAAATTTGTAGAGACTGAATCTTGTCCCCTTTAGTTTGAGGGATTGGTAGAGGTAAGAAATCTCTCTAGTGGCTAGCTCCTTTCTCCCTTTAGTATTTTATCATTTATATCTAGCTCCAGGTTCTTATTCTTATACCAGCCAAAATTTATACTACATCTATAAATATTTTTTTCTCTTATCAAGCAAATCTTAAGTCTAACTAATCAGTTGTTAGTTATTTCCAAAATATAAGGGATTTTGCAACTTTAGGATTATGTTCACATTCCATTTGCTGCTAAGGTTTGTAGACATCACCACCAAAAAGGACTACTGATTGCCCCTCTCTTCCTACCTTTCATAGAAACTTAAAATGCGCCAAGGTCCATTTTCAGAGAGGAGAAATCCAGTTATATTCAGTTAGATTCCCAAAAGCCTTGTGTTCTTTTAAAACAGTATGTCTTCATTAAGGATGTGTCTTTAAATTCTAGAAGGTAACCAAAGGCAATAGCAATAGTCTATATTGCTTGGAGAATCTCTTGGACTAACCTGATCAAGAATTTGAAAGGAGGTTTCCCATCTCTTATTATGGGTTTCTATAGATCAACTCTTGGTGAGGAACATTCTTATTCCAAGTAGTAAAACTTTATATAAATATATGTATATACATGTAAATTATATGATATAAGTTCATACAAACATAGTAAAATAATATGAGTTCCTATCATTTTCAAATATCCTCAATATTATTTATCCCTCTTCTATCCTTCTTCCTCTCTAATGCACTCATTAACCTTCACCAGTTAAAAACCCCTCCTTTCCATTTCCCTTCATAGCGTCTCTACAATGCTCCTTCTACATCCATTCTCCTTTTTAACTTTTCTACTTTCTGTGGCTTTTCTTACAAGTGTGAAAGAAGATATGACTTTCTTTCTTGGTCTCAGTTACCTCGGTCATTTTATTTTTTAGTTCTACTCTTTTACATGAAAATTCTATGTTTTTTTTCCTATATCTGAATGGTTTCACTGGGTATATATACCACATTTAAACATAAAACAAATAATCATCCCAATAGGTGTAGAAAGGACTTTGACAAAACCTAAAATTACTTCATGGGAAAAGTCCTAATGAAGGAAATGATTAGTGTAGCATAGACCAATAGAATAAAAGGTACATATGACAAAGATATAATCAACATCATTCAAAGAGAGAGAAAAACTTGATATTATTAAAGCTATGACTAGGGCAGGGCTGTCCATCATCTCTACTCCTTTTCAATATAGTCGGAAGGCACTGGCTAGAATAATAAGGTAAAGGAATAAAATGAATATAAATAAGAAAAAAATAAATTTAAATGATCCCTATTTGCAGATAACATTGTAGTATTACTCTGAGAAGACCACAAAATTCCACTTGAAAACTTCTAAGAGCCGTGGAAAAAATTCATCGAAGTGACAAGATACAAAATCGATTTGCAAACATGAGAGGTTTCCCTATCCACCAACACCAAGCACACCAGAAAAATATTGTCACAAAACTCCTGTCCACATTGACCTCAGAAAGACTAAGAATAAATAAACTAAGGAGGTAGAAGACCTTACCGTGAAAAAGGAGTAAGAAAGCAGAAAAACGGACAAACCACCCTTTTAATGGATTGGCATAATTAATATTGTGAAAATAAACATTTTGCAGACAATATAATCCTAAACAAAACTCTAATTTCATTTTTATAAAAATAGTAAAATTCATGTGTAACTGCAAAAAAATCCAAGGTAGTCAGTGCTATCCTGAGCAAAAAAGGAACTATGTTGAAAACATTGCAATTACAGATGTTATAATATTACAGAGCTACAGTATTAAAAACAGTATGATACTGGCACAAAAGCAAACATGAAATTAATGAAAACAAATGGAAGACACTAAATTGTGAGTGCACATAATTAGGTCCATCTAGTATTTGACAAAGATGCCAAATATGACAGTATCAACAAGTGCCCATGGGAACAGGGACTGTCTGCATGTTGAAGAATGAAATTGGACCAATGTCTAATACTCTGCACAGAAGTTGTCTTAAAACAGGTCATGGGCTGCAATGTAAAAAATGAAACACTTAAAGTGCAAGAAAAGAAATCAGTAGTTTACTAAACATTACAAAGTTAAGAAAAGATGACAGCCTATGCTGGAGAGGATGTGAAGCAAAGGGAACACTCCTCCATTAGTGGTGGGAATATAAACTTGTACAGCCACTGTGAAATGCAGTACGGTGGTTCCTCAGAAAACTGGGAATCAATCTCCCCAAGGATCCAGCAATACCAGTATTAGGCATACACCCAAAGGATGCACATTCGTTCTTCAAAGGCATTACCTCGACTATCTTCATAGCAGCACTATTCATAATATCAAGAACTTGGATACAATCTAGATGCTCCTCAACTGAAGAATGGATTAACAAACTCAGGTACTTCTACACAGTGGAGTACTACTCAGCTGTAGAAAAAGTGACATCCTAAAATTTGCAGGAAAATGGATGGATTTGGATAATATTCTCCTGAGTGAGGTATCACAATCCAGAAAGAGAGATACAGGATGTACTCACTCATAAGTGGATTTTAGACAAAGAGCAAAGAATACACAAGCTGCAATCCACAACCCCTGAACATCTTGGGATCATAAGTAACTTAAGAGAGATATCTGGAAATTACCCTAAAAAGAGAAAATAGAGAAGATCACCTTAGCAAATTTGGCTCATAATGGGTTGGAACCAAGAAGAGGTGGGAACAAATCATGAGAGAATAAGATGTTTGAGTGAGAGGAGGAACAAAAAGAGAGAAGGATATCTTGAAAGAATAAGTCAATGCGGGGGTGGAAAGAGACTGAGTGCTAGGGAAATCTCCATGATCTCACTGGATGTCCCTGACTAGGTCTCCAACCAATAGCGGAGGGTGTGCCTAAACAGGACTTCCATTATAATCAAATGAATGACCACCCTAAGAACCCATCACAGAACCCACATCCAACAGTGAATAAAGGTGGAGGCAGAGATTCATGGCTGAGCACTGGGTTGAGCTCCTGGTCCAGCTGGAGAGCAGAGGAGGAGAGTCTGTATGAGCAAGGGGATAGGGATTATGAGGAGGAGTCCCACAGAGATGGCTGGTTGGAGCTCACTGATTTAAGAACAGCCACTGGGGAATGTGTGGATACTTTCAAATAAAATAAAAAACAGTCAGAGATACCAGAGGACAGATTCACCTTCTTCAGTTTTTTTCCAAGACACAGTTTTCTGTGTAACAAGTCCTGGCTGTTCTGGAGCTTGCTTTGAAGACCAGGCTGTCTTTGTATTCACAGACATTCTCTTGTCTCTGCTTCCCAAGTGCTAGAACTAACAGTGTGAGCCACAGCTTCTTCTGCCTTCTCTGTCTTTCTATGCCTGCCTTAAATACTTTCTTCACTCAGTTAAGGCGTGGCACCACCACTGTCTGCCTGGGAGCCTGGTACTTCTTCTGTAAACTAAAATGACCTCAAATTTAGATTGGATTAAGAGGTAGGTCATAACTCCTGGGATACTCCCTGTGCTGGGATTAAAGGTGTGAGTTACCACTATGTGATAGACTGACTGTGGGTAGATCCCTCTGATATCTCCAACTGTTTTTATTATATTTGAAAATATACCCACAGGGGAACCATTGGGAAAAAGAGCTAGGCCCTCCAAAGATAGTCAACTGTCAATTGGCATGGGCAGTATGTGGAGCCTCAAGGGGTGGGATCAGAATGTGTTCCTGTGCATGTGCTGGCACCTTGGAGCCCATTCCCTGCAGAAGAACATCTAACCCAGTCTTGACTTTGGGATGAGGAAATCAGACTTGCCTGGAGTGGATATGCTACAATGAGCTCACCCACCTTAGGACGTCTTGCCCTTTTGGGGTGGGCATTGGGGGATGCAGAGGAGAGGAGCTAAAGGCTGACTGGGAGGAAGGAAGGAAGGAAGGAAGGAAGGAAGGAAGGAAGGAAGGAAGGAAGGGAGGGAGGGAGGGAGGGAGGGAGGGAGGGAGGGGGGAGGGAGGAAGGAAGGAAGGAAGGAAAGAAGGGAGGAAGGGAGGGAGGGAGGGAGGAAAGAAGGAAGGGAGGGAGGGAGGGAGGGGGAGCAGGGTAATACATGGAAAAAGAGACTATATTATATATGCATATACATACAAACACATATGTATATACATATATACATATAGAAGAAGAAGAAAAGAGTTGCTGAAACAGGATTCTATTTACCCAGAAATTATGAAAACATTTGACAACTGGGACTTTATAGATATGTAAAGCTCCTATACATTAAAGAAATTACGCTGAAAAGAGAGTTCCTAGAGTATGATTAAATGTTTTCCATTTATACATATGACTAATATACAAAATATTTTTAAATAATTCAAAAAAATCCCAAAGATATAACTAAACAATAGAACTGGGCATGGTATTGTAATCTCGGTACGAAAAAGACAGAGAAAGGAATAACTCTATGAGTTTGAGGCTATTCTGGTCCACATAGTGATATCCAGGACAGGTGGGGCTATAGAGAGGGACTTTAACTACAAAATCAGAGAGAGAGAGAAAGAAAGAGAGAGAGAAATAGATAGACAGACTATCAGACACACGCACACACACATGCCCTGAGGGGGTGGGTAGAAAAGAAACAATTGAGTTTTTAAATGAACTATGGGTCTGAACAGAGAGTTCTCAAAAGAAAACTATTAAAATGACAAAACTATTCCAAGAATTGTGTGTCATCATTAGCAATTAGGGAAATATAAATTAAAACCACATTGAAATTTCTCATTATTCCCATCAGAGTGGCTAACAGCTTATAACAAATGCAGGTGGGACCGTAGAGAGAGAGAAGCCCTCATTTCCTGTTGGGGGGACTCCAAACTGGTGTACTCCCTTCAGAAATCAGTGTGGAGAACACTTACAAATACTGAATAATCATTTATCACAGAACCCAAATACTCATTTCTGGCATTTGTTCAAAGGTCTTGACATCCTACTCCCCAGATACATGCTCACCCATGTTCATTATTGCCACTCTATTCTCAATAGCTACAAAATAGTCTTCAATTGATGAATGGGCAGCAAAATATGGTATATATACACAATGGAATAGTTTTCTGAGAACTGATTCTCTGTCCTTACGTTACCCCTAGAGAACAGTAGGTGAGTTACAACTTGTATCTGTGCTTGTAAGAGGAATGGACACAAGGCTCAAATTATATGAGATACACGGATATGTGGGCACAAGTGCACTGTAGGGCTAGTCATTATGCTCACTGTGACTCTAGGCCATAAATATAGGGAGATTTTGTGAGCTTTCCTGATAATTCTTGATTCAGAAACAGAAATATTATGCATCAGGAGCATGATCAGGTTCAGGAAGAGTCAACTGCCCCAAATATATCAGAGGAAAGTCCTGTCATTTTTTTTTTAGCTCAAGGCAGAGTGATGTGGGAATGCCTTTCTGTATGCTGTGAATCTCAATCTTTATAAATAAAGGAGCTGTTTTGGGCCATGACAGGCACCATAGAAGAAGTAGGAGGAGAAATCAGAGGATAGGTAGGAGATGCAGGGCGGAGTCAGAAGCAGATTGAACTGAAGCCGACCAAGGAGCAACATGTAAGGAACACAGGTGAGCCACGGGCCACGTGGCAGACAGATTAATAGAAATGGGTTGATTTAAGATGTAAGAGCTAGCTAGCAATGTGCCTAAGCCATAAGCCAAACAGCACAAAATCAATATAAGTGTCTGAGTCATTTCTGGGGGCCTGGGTAGCAGGTGGGTGGCTAAGGGGTCTTGCGCGGCAGGTCTGTGGGTCTCGGACCTCTAGCTGCCTGGGACCCAGAAACCCCACTACAACAGCAGAGGAGATCAGAATAAGGCTTGCACCTGCACTTGGCTGGTTTGTCTGTTGGTCTAATTTCTTTCTCCAAAGTGAGATAATGGCTTGGTATATGAATAAGAAGAATAATTATTATGATACAAATTTATATGTTTTGCAATCCCAACTAAAGATTCTGTCTTCTAGCTGTTCTACTTCTGTCATGTTAACACTCTAAAGTCAGCAACTCAGGGATCAAAGAATTTACTTGTCTGATACCTTGAGGTTTAATCCAACACTGAATGAAGTTAGAATAGAAATTCAAGAGAGGAAACTGAAGTCAGCAACTGACAAGGAAAATTGTTCTCTCTCTCTCTCTCTCTCTCTCTCTCTCTCTCTCCTCTCTCTCTCTCTCTCTCTATATATATATATATATATGTATATATATATATATGTGTGTGTAGATATATATATACATATATATGTAGATAGATGGATGGATGGATAGATAGATAGATAGATAGATAGATAGATAGATAGATAGGAGAGATGTCTTTCTCTGTGTTTGTCTTTTTCTGTTTCTCTGTTTCATCCCCTTTATAGAGCAATCTTATACAACTTATTTAAAAGATCCAGGACAGCAGGTGCATAGGGATGGCCCTGCACAGTTTTCTTGGCTCACATATCACCATCAGGACGATCGAGACTTTCCCACACAAACAACTTTGCACATTGACCTGACTGAGACTCACCTGAGATATGGTCCCATAAATGCTGTGTCATTTTGATACTTTATGCTAAATAGGACAAGAAGGGGGGTGTATAGAATAAATGGGAAAATCCAAATTTGGAATCACCAGAGAGAATGGAAGGTCACAGTATCTCAGAGACATGTCAACTTCCAAAATTATCACCCATTTGAGGCTAGGATTGTATTGAAGTAGGTGGGTGCTTCTGCGCCTGTGGGAGCCCACAAAGATTTCAGCTTGTGGCTTGTTTTCATGTTGACTCAAGGTCAAAGACTCTGTGCTTGCTTCTCCTGCAAGGCTGCATACTAGGATGCTTTGGACAATGGCATGGTTACCAGTTTTCTTATGTTTGAAAGTTGAAGAAGTGTTTACACCTATCTTCACTTGCTTCTCCCCTTTTCTTAGTATAAAAAGCACATTGGAAATAGAAGTGGGGCATCTCAGTATTCACTCAGTACCCTCTTGAGTCTTTCCATCTCCATCTTAATTTTTTCTATCCCTAATATTTCTTAATCCAACAGTTCCCCTCATACCAGAAACCATCAGAAACATTGAGCAGGCCCTGGTTAATGCCAAGCATAGCTGCTTGTATTTTAATACCATCATATCATGCATACTGAAACTTCTCAACTGCAAATCCATGTGTAAAATGAGTCTGAGTAGTCACATTTCCCCATCATAGAGGGTAACCCTAAACTTGGCCAGTCAAGAGAAACACTCCACACCCCGATGTTAAATTTGGCACTTTGATGGATCTGGACAGATGTGCATGAGCAAGCATAAGATGACTATCCAACCTTGATGTTGGTGGTTTTATGTCATTAAAAAAAAAAAACAGGAACTGAGAACACACTCTGGCTCAGTAAATTACGCAGTTGTAGACACAGTGAAGCAAAAGTTACTGAAAGTTAACATTTATATTGACTGGATCACATTGCATTGCCTCCAAAGGTTTAGGGTTAAAGGCAAGTATCACCACTGTCTAGCTAAAGTGAACACTTTCCGTGCCTTTTCTTTAAAGTGTGAGCAATATTGGTATTAGCTCTTCTTTAAATGTCTGGTAGAATTCTGAACTGAAACCATCTATCCCTGAGCTGTTTTTACTTGGGAGACTTTTAATTATAGCTTTAGTTTCCTTGGAGGTTATGCCTGTTTGGGTCACTTATCTGTGAGTGGTACCTATCCAGAAAGCTGTCCATTTTTGTTAGGTTTTTCGTTTTAATGGAGTATAAATTTTCAAAGTATGTCCTGATAATTATCTTGATTTCCTGGGTGTCTGTTGTTATGTCCCTCTTTCCATTTCTGATTCTGTTCATTTGGACACTCTCTCTATGGCTTTGGTTAGTTTGGAGAAAGGTTTGTCTATCTTGTTGACTTTCTCAAAGAAACAGCCCTTTGATTCATTGATTCTTTGTATTGTCCTTTGTTTCAATTGTATTGATTTCAACCCTAAGTTTGATTATTTCCTGCTGTCTACCCCTTCTAGATGAACTTGCTTCTAATTGTTCTAAAGCCTTCAGCTGTGCTGTTAAGTCTCTTGCGTGAGATTTCTCTAGGTTTTTATATACAAATCTAGTGCTATCAATTTTCATTTAAGCACTGCTTTCATTGTGTACCATAAGTTTGGGTATGTTGTAGTTTCATTTTCATTGAACTTTATGAAGTCTTTGATTTCTTTCTTAACTTTTCCTTGACCCAGAGGTGGTTCAATTGAGAGATGTTCAGTTTCCATGAATTTGTGGGCTTTCTGTGACTTTTGTTGTTGTTGAACTCTAGTGTTAGGCCATGGTGGTCTGATATGTTACAAGGAGTTATTCCCATTTTTGTTTCTACTGATATTTGCTTTATGACAGGCTATGGTTCCAATCTTAGAGAGAGTTCCATGGTGTTCGGAGAAGTAAGTACATTTCTTTTTGTTTGTGTGGAAAGTTCTGCACATATCTATTAAGTCCAATTGGGTCATAACATCTGTTAGATCCCCTATGTTTATGTTGAGTTTCTGTCTGGTTCACCTATCCACTGGTGAAAGTGTGGTATTGAAGTTTCCCACTATTAATGTATGGAGTTTGATGTGAGGTTTAAGGTTTAGTAGTGTTTCTTTTTCAAAAGGAAATGTCCTTGTGTTGGGGGCATAAATGTTAAGGATTGAGACCTCATCTTGGAATTTTCTGAGATAAGTAAGTAATATCCATCCTGCCGTCTTTTGATTGATTTTAGTATGACATCTATTTTATTAGATATTAGGATGGCTACACCAGCTTGTTTCTTAGAACCATTTGATTGGAATCTCTTTTCTCAACTCTTTACTTTGATGCTGTGTCTCTCTCTGAAGTTGAGATGTGTCTCTCATATGCAGCAGAAGGATGATTCCTTTATTGTAGCCATTGTGATAGGTTGTGTCTTTTTATAAGTGAATTGAGTCCATTGATATTAAGGGATATTAATGACCAATGATTGTTATTTCCTCTTATTTGTTGGTGTGTAGTTCCTTTCTTTGGGTTTTTCTTATGTGGGATTATCAATTGCTTGTGGTTTCATGAGTGTATCTGGATTTTTTAGGATGGAGTTTTCTCTCTAGTGCTTTCTGTAAGGCCAGATTTGTGGATAGGTATTGTTTAAATCTGGTATTGTCATATAATATCTTGTTTACTCCATCTATGGTGAATGAGAGTTTTGTTGCGTATATCAGTCTGAGTTGGCATCTATGCTCTTTTAGTGTCTGTATAACATATGACCTTGACCTTCTTGCTTTAATTGCTTCCATTGAGTTGTTATTCTGATGGGTCTGCCTTCATAGGTAACTTGACCTTTTTCCTTCGCAGCTCTTAGTGTTTTTTGTTTGTTCTATAGATTAGTGGCCTGATTATTATATGTTGAGCAGATTCTTTTAGTGGTTTTAGACAATTTCTTGTTCTGTAAGCTTCTTGTATCTTTATAGGCATTTCCTACTTTAGGTTGGGGAATTTTTCTTCTATGATTTTGTTGAATATATTTTCTGTGCCTTTGAGTTGGTATTCTCCTTCTGCAGTTGCAATTATTGTCAGGCTTTGTCATTGCAATTGTCCCAAATTTCCTGAACGCTTTGTATTATGACTTTTTTAGTTTTAGTGTTTTCTTTGATGGCTATATCAATTTCCACAACTGAGTTTTCCAATCCAGAGACGATTGATTTCTTCTCTTACCAGCTTATGTAGAATCTTCAAGTACTATAAGTCTAGACTTCAGAGAAGAGGTTTGTGCATCATATCGGCATGCAAGGGACTACATGTGTCAGGCACAGGTCCTCTGTATTTTATAGTATCACTATTAGCTGAGAATTTTGCCCAGACTCCTACCTCTGAGAACAAGCATGTCTCTGACTCTTGTATATGCTCTTAGAACTCTTTTGCTCTTGTTATGTCATATCTTTCAATACCGAAAGTATAATATTTTTAACTTATTATATTTTGTCATGTTTTGTTGTTATCTCTTAGAGAGAAAGAGAGTGGGTTCCCATGGTAGGGGATGTTATGAGAAACTTTGAAATGTTGAGAGAGGGGGAAACTATAAACAGCATATATTGAATCAAAAAAGAATCTTTTTAATAACAGCAAAAGAGTTTATTCTTCAATGTGATTAATGTTATTGTCAACTTTTAACTAGATTAATCTAGTTCTTAAAAGAATAACATTAATACTAGAAGTTAAGATTTGAGAACTTGTGGTCCTTGTTTCAGATTACTAAAATCTCCACAATTACTCAATAGTGATGGGGGTAATTTTAGAGTGATTTACACGAAGCAGACAAATACCTAGATCCCCAGAACCTACAGAGATGGAAGAATAAAGAAACACAAAAGTTATTCCATGAATATCTCATAAAACTGAATTAATAAAGACATTTGACAAAATTAAACTATTTTTAATGATGAAAATAGACAATCTAGGGCTGTAAGAGAGGCCAGTGCATTGTGACACATGTGAAAAATCACTGTCTACTCAGTACTCAGTAGGAACACTGATAGCTTTTCCTCTAAGACCAGGGCCAACACAGGATGCTGCAATATCCACTTTTCTTCAGTATTCTCTCAGATGTCCTAGAAAGAACAGATGGGCAACACTAATGAATTAAATATGGCCAATTAATTGAATACCAAATAGATCTTCATATGACATGAACTTATTTTTTGAAAATCCTGAAGTTTCTACAAAAATTTCTGAGACTGATGATGAAACACAAGCTCTATTACTGTAAACCAATATTGCACAAAACTATTAGATGTCCTGTTTTGCCACAGTAATAGAGAAGCTAAGAAATAAGAAAGACACAAGTGGGACCCATGTATCTCCCTGGCAAGAAGAAAAAAGAAACAAATTGTGGATTGATTGGGGACAGTTTGGGATAGAAACAGGAGGAAACAAATGTAGGAAAGTGGATGGAAGAAATAAGTACTTAGATAACTGAAATTGGGG
Source organism: Phyllotis vaccarum (assembly GCA_033318265.1). Classification (NCBI taxonomy): domain Eukaryota; kingdom Metazoa; phylum Chordata; class Mammalia; order Rodentia; family Cricetidae; genus Phyllotis; species Phyllotis vaccarum. The sequence goes on from JARWLC010000018.1 coordinate 14,780,140, forward strand.
GGCATTTTGGGAGGAATGTAGAAATCTACTACCGTGGAAACTCCCTGAAATATTCAAGATGGCCCCAATTAAAGACTTCTGGTAATGAGGGATAGGTAACCTGAACCAGCAATCTTCTACAACTACAGAAGACATCTATCTGTAGAACTGTGGCACAAATCCAGTCACAAAATATTTGACCTGAAATCTGTCTTTACAGAAATATGTACTATGGTAATGGTTTAACAGAATTGTGGTATTAGACAGTGAAGGACTGGTTCAAATTAAAGCCAATACCATGAGAGGAAGCCCAGATCTGACACCGCCTGGATGGTCAGGTACCAGACACTGGACAACTCAAAAATTCAGGATAAAATCAAACATAACTGAAAAAAAACATTTCAATTAAATTATTAATAATGTTCTGTTATACTAGTATATTACTGTCTAGCCTAATGGTCATCGAAGAGGCATTATCCAGAAACATATGGAAATACATAGAGAGACATACAGCCAAACACTTGGCAGTGCCAGGAAAACCCAATAGAATATGAGAAGAGTGGACTGTAGAAGCCACTGAGGTAAAAAAAAAAAACCACTTAGCAATTATGGAACACACAAACAGCTAAGCAGGGCTTGTAGAGAATTACACAGAATTAAATAATAATTATGGACTCTGTATTGGTTTGTTTTCAGGACTCAGCATAAAAGTTATGGTAAGAAAGATAGGTATTCTTGTGGACTTCCTAACAGTGAAAGTGAGGGACACCTCTCACACTTTCCCTGCCATTTGGACCATTTACTTCCTACTGGATTGACTCTCCCAGCTCTGATATGAGGGATTATAGCAAGTCTAATACAAGTTGCCATGCCATGTTCTGTATATATCCCTGGGAGGCCTGCTTATTTTTTGTAGGGAAACAAAGTAGAAGTGGATAGGATTAGAGGAGAAGTGGAGTTTAGGGAGAAGTGAAGAGAGTGGAAACATTGGCCGAATAAAATATATATGAGAGGAGAATAAAAAAAGAAAAGAACTACATAGTAACCGAAAAAAACACGCATGTGCAAGGTCCAACTTTGAATGCCACTCTCATAATGAAAACAGTATGATCGGCCTTTACAGAAATAATTTTAGATCTGTGCATCAAATTGCAGAATAAAACTATTTAGAAACCAGCTATGTCCACTATGATTCATGGGAAGACTCTTATGTCACTCATCCTCACATACTTCAACTGGATAAGTGGTGCACAAACAGCATTGGGCCTAGGTGAATTAGTAAAACAGGGAATGTGTTTGAGCATATGAGAGAGTGTTTATCTCCATCCAAACAATGCATCATTTTCACAGCAGACTCATGTTGTGGGATTTAGGCATCAGCTAATAAGGTCAGAAGACACTTATCCAGGGTCCCAGGCTCTTGAAGGGGGAGTGACCAGCCCCATAATCTAAGCTTTTTTTCTTTTTTCTTTGTTTTTTATTTAAAGGTTTTTACATACTAAACACAGTTCCCCTTCCCTACTCTTCCCTACTCTCCTTCCATTCATCCACAGCTTCCTCCTACCCCCAAATATACTCCTCAAAGAGGATAAGACACCCAATAGGAAATCAATAAACTCTGGTATGTAAAGGTGAGGTAGGGCCAAGACTATTTCCTCTGTATCAAGCCAGGGGAAGGTACTTCTTTATAGGGAATGGTTTTCAAAAAGCCAGTTCATGCACTAGGAATAAATTATGGTCCAAAACCAGAGGTCCCCACAAACTACCCAAGCCACACAACTGTCATCCACATTCAGAGGGCCTAGTTATGTATGTCCCGTGCAGGTTCCCGAGCTGTCAGTCCAGAGACAGTTAGCTCCCAGTAACTTAGGTCAGCTGTCTCTGTGGGATTTCCTGTCATTATTTTGACCCCTTTGCTCATATAATCCCTCCTCCATCTCATTGACTGAACTGAGAACTCAACCCAGTGCTTAGCTCTGAATCTCTACAGCTAGGTAACAAGCAGGACCCTAAGAGAGAAGTCATCCATGGAACCCTGTGGAAAGGGGAAATAGATAAGATCTTCTGAGAAATAGGGAGCATGGGGGAAAGGATATGTGAGAAGATAACATGAGGGAATGAATGGTAGAGTTGGGGGAGGAAAAGAGATGGAGAACAATGAAATAGACATCTTAACAGAGGGACCCATTTGGGGTTTACAGAGAAACAACCTAAGCTCTTAATGCCTTTGAATTTTTGTTTACCATATAATGTTGTAATATTTCTTTTAAGACAACCTCACTTTAAATCCTGGTCCTTTGTATATCCCAAGATTATAAGCATGTGTCACCATGCTGGGTGTACTTGAGTGTACTTCCTTCCAGGAAGGACCCTTACCCAGAATCCCAAGGGTGGAGGGTGGGTCTTTGTTCAAACACTGCTCTGTCCCTCTAGTTTTAGTGTTGTCCCATGTTCCTTTCCCATTCTTTTTTGTGCTTCTGTCCTCTAGAGCATAGAATAAGAGCCAAAGGTAATGACCATCCCCGTAATATAAGGTAATAGCAGCTAAGTCTGGGAAATGCACTCTGCTATGTCCTGGCCTAGGTTAGTAACCGATCACTCTCACCACACAACTTTTCTCCATTGTGTACCCCATTGATAAACAAATGCTAGCATAGTACTGTAGTATGTGAGAAGAGATCACTCACTTATCGTGGCCACCACGCTGGGGGACTGGTCTTCGCACTGAATCTGTTGGAGACCTCACACTGATACTCTCCAGCATCCTCACCCCTGACAGGATCTATTCTGAGTGCACAGTTTGTTGGGGACAGCGTCATCCTCTCTGTGAGCTGCAGGCTCTGGTTATTGAAGAGCCATCGGATGGAGATATCAGTGTCAGGTGAAATGCAGGTGAAGATCACAGATCTATGTCCTCTAACTATGGTGTCAGCGATTCTCACAAGGGGCTGCATCACAGACTCTGTGAAGAAAGAGATAAGGGTACCAAATGACAGTAATCCATGGAGTTCATCCAGATTCTCGTTAGTTCATACATTATAGAGCTTCCAGGGGGAAGAATTTCCAACTGTGACTATAAACATATCTTGTGATTTGGATCTATACCCCAGTGCCTGTGTGACTCTCATTCTGTCACTGTTTCTTGTCTCTAAGTTTCCCTGTAATAGGACACACAGTGCATGATAATTGTTATGTACATGAGTTAAACTTAGTTATGAACAATTATTTGATGTTGGGATAGGGGAGCTGCTCACATCAGCATTATCTTTTACTATCTACCTGCAGAACAGAATTTCCTAGGCTAGAGCCCGAGGAGGAGAAATCTGTAGTGGCTGCCTCTTCTGTTTCTTCCCTTAAAGTCTTGACCTCCATGTGAAGTCTCATAAGCTGGTTAGAACAGTAGGCTAATGATACAGATACCTGTCTACTGAATCTCAGGAACAGGAAATGCACAGGTGACCTACCTAACTGCAGTTTTCCTGGCAGTATACAGTATGAAATATACTTACTTGGATGGTAAGTAAAGCCTTCTTCCCTGTCAGTGCTGATAGGACAGATAAGCAAACAGTGACAAAAAAGCTCTCTTATGTTACCCTGAGTCAATTCAGAGGCAAAGATTTGGAGTCAAGGCTTTCTGGTGTGAGGACCCTATGTCTTCAACAGACTGAAAGTGCCTGAACCACAGTCTTTCTAAGGACACATGCCTGGTGAGAGCCCTATGTTTCTGCACTGAGTCTGAAATCCTGGGACTGACTTTACCCAGCACAGTTTCTCCACTCTGCAGGTAAAGAAAGGTTAAGGGTTCTGATCTATTGCATTATGTCTAATCCATGTATTCCTACAATAAGGCCCCAATGCCCAGTGAGGGGACTCAATGCAGTAGTATAGAGAGCAGGGGGAACCCAATTCTGACAGTTTAGTATATGGAGTAAGATAAGCCTCACAGGGCAGCTAGAGAAAATAGTCACTTACTCTTTACATAAAATTCCACGTATGCCTTTTCAAGTTTGAACTCTTTGTTTATAACTTCTAGTATGTACATTCCTGCATCTTTCTCACTGATATTTTGAAGCATCAGGGATCCATTACTATATACCATTCCTTGTCTTCTGTGTGCAGGCCCCCAGGAGGTATAATTCATGGCTTTTCTGTATTCTACTATTTTAAGGTCCTTTTCCATGTACATTGACTTGTACCAGGAAAAGACTTGCATATCTTCTGGAAGATTATAAACTTGGAGAAGAACATTATCCCCTTCAGCAGCAAATGGAGGCACTGGGTGGATCATGAGTTGGGAAGAATTGAGAGGGTTACAACACAGACAACGGGAGGCTGGAAATGAAAATAGATAAATGTCATCACATGGGGATCACTATGTTTGTGAAAAGATCATGACCTCCATCCCAAGCAGATAGCTTCATCACTCAATCACTAAGCCTAGAGCTGCAGGTGTGTGTGTGTGTGTGTGTGTGTGTGTGTGTGTGTGTGTAAACCATTTAATAAAATTAAGAAACATGACCTCCTTTCCAACAGTTCTCTCAAAAAGTGTCATTTTTATGCATGCAATTCTTCATTTAAGTATCTACCTGGCTGCTCCATCACTGCTCTCAGTCAGATACTGTGCATACTCATGCACACTGGGGTTTGAGATGATAATTCCCCTGAACTCAACATGCCTGTAGTTTTCCCTTTCAAAGTTTTTTCCTTAGTTTCTTTTGAGTCAACACTAAACCACTGACTTCACCTAATAGACAAACTTGCTGCTGTCAAGTAACCCTTAGGTCTAGGGTTCTGTGGAGGCTGGGGGCAGTCTAATCATCAACAGAGACTCAGGTCTTAAATATGCATGGGTAATAGGATAGATAGCCTTATGTCAACTTGACATAAAAATTACATATTTTTTAAATTGTGGATTGATTCAAAAAGATTCAGACCAATACAGACAGTTTCTTCCCTGGACTGTGTCCTGGGTAATCCAATAATGCTATTTGAGCAAGCAAGAAGAGCTAGTCAATAGGAAGCTTTCTTCCATGGTCTCTGTACCAGTTTCTGTATTTTATTTATACTCTCAATTTGGAACTAATAAATATCCCACTTTGATATGGATGTTCTAAAGCCATTGTTTCCCATCAGTTTTGAGAGGAGGTAAGAGTAAAGCAGAAAAAGAAAGTTCCCTTGGGTCACTTTAGTACATCCTTAGAAAGGTGACTGGATTTAGGGCATTCTGGTATAGAGCCCCAAGAAACAGGGCTGAATTATTCTTCACCAAGGACTTCCCTGATGCAGATGGAGTCAGAAGAAGAAAACTAACCTACGGTTGTTTTTCTCCACCAGTGTATTCTTCACAAAGTGTTCAAACCTCCATATTGAGACAAAGTGCAGAGAGGAAAGGAAGCTAGGCCAACCATGACAGTCCTGTGTGCCAAATTCCCCACCCAGGACTGAACAATGAGAGAATCACTTACTGTGAACTTGTAGTTGCACATGTGCTTCTGCACTTTTCATATCTCCTTTCAGAATTTTTAGAGTGTACAATCCAGGGTCTTCCTGAGTGACATCATGTAGCAGCAGGGATGCATCCTTATACAACTTCTCTCTGCCGTTGTTTGCAGGCCCCCACACAGTTGATTTTCTTTCTGGTACATATCGGGCAACCACAATGTTCTTGGACACAGGTGTCCCTTTGAACCAGACAAAGCCTTCAGTATTCTCTGGGATATTGTGAACTAGTAGAAAAACGCTCCCCCCTTCAGCAACTCTTGGTGGTATTGGTTCAATAGTGGGCATGGAAACAAGGTTCCCACAGTTCCGAAGAAAACCTAGAAAGGAAGAAAGATATCTATCTAAATTGGAACTTTTGGATTTGACTAAGATATGGCCCTGTGTTCTGAGTAGCTGTGTCCATTTCTCAGCCCAGGCTTATGGGTGTATCTCCCTTTCCTACTTGGCAGAGGTCATCACATCACCTTTATGTTCTTAGTGTCCCCACACTTGTCATTTGGTATGACTCTCTCTCTTCACTTGTCAACATTGCCCCATATTACTGCCATTAGATCCCTGCTCATATTTATAGTGAATGACGTTGGGGTGATGCCTGCCCAACCTCTTCCCCTACAGATCCTGTGTCTTTACTTTCTGACTTTGTTGTTGTTCTATTTCTTTAGGGGTTGCAGTCAACCCTTGACTTCACCTTTAGCTTTCTTGATATCAAGTCCACTTGAACTGGGACATCATAAGAACCATAAGTTGCCCTATAACTCAGCTATACATGGAAACTGAATGACTGAACTTTAACCCTGTATGCCCATGGATTAATTTTAAAAACTCATAGGTTTAGAAATGCAGTATTGGGACATTTTATTTGCTTTTAATTTTTATACTTCTTCACATATTATACTTGTGTGTGAATAGAGTAATGACTAATCTAGTGGGAGTCAAGGACACAGTACTTAAGTGGAAGGCAGAGGACTTCTGTTCATTTGTCTCAGCATGTCAGACAATGAAGCAAATAACCATATCCATCAGCCATGTCACTGACCCATACCCCTGTGACTTTTTTAAATGTGGGTCATCAAACTGAGAGCATCAGCCTTCACAATACTGTGGCCAGACTTACTAACTTCATATAAGAATTCTCTTATTCATATAAGAGAATAATGTCTTTCCAACCCTAACTGTTTAATATTCAATGACAGCTCTCTACGTTTGAAAATCTCTTCCACTCTGTATTTTCTCCCCTATAAATACTGAGACTTTTCTCATGATCTTGTGCCACTCAAAAGGCTCCAGACTGTATGCCAATTCTCTCCTCTTACACACTATGAACTCTCAGTCTCTTCACATGCGAGAAGAAACCACTGAGATGTGGGTCACCCTTTGCAGAGATGTACAGAGGGTGCCTCCATTGTCTCAGTGGGCTTATGTGTTATCTCTCTGAGACACTTTTGCTTCAACACTGCTCCAAAGCTCTCCTGTCCTTCTGCCATCTGAGCAGAGCCTCTTCCAGGAAGGACCCTCACCCAGAATCCCAAGGGTGGAGGGTAGATCTTTGTTCAAACACAGCTCTCTCTTAGTTTTAGTACTGCCCCATGTTCCTTTCCCATTCTTTTTTTGTGCTTCTGTCCTCTAGAACATAGAATAAGAGCCAAAGGTAATGACTATCCCTGTTAAATAAGGTAATAGCAGCTGACTCTGGAAATGAGCTCTGCTATGTCCTGACCTAGGTTAGTTAGCATCAAAAGGAAAATTTACACAATTGTATGGAAAAAGAACCAAGCTTGGTACCTAGTTTTTCCTGTGTTTTCAATGCTCTGGAAACAGAATTTGCTTTCAGTAAGAAGAAGACAAAACTGCCCTTGAAGCTCCAAAGGAACCAAGTGAGTGATGTGTGAGGAAAAGTACAAATCTCTTCTCACTGAAATCACCATAAAATTTGTTTCTGACAGAGGTAGGGCCCAGGATGTGTCAGAAGTCTCACATCTTGGGTGTGTGGGAAGAGGTGACCTGACTCTTGTAAAAAAATATTTCAACCATGTTCCCACTTTCTGTTTACTAACTCATGTAATAAGTATGCCCAGGTGCTCCATGGTCTTTCTGAGATGCCTTGGACCTCTAGTTGATTTACCCATGGATATCATGTATTTCACAAAAGAAACACATAAAGTGTGAAACAGAACATGATCCCCTGGCAGTATAGCAAGCACATTAAGCAGGCAGAATGTCTGAGAATGTTGTGACTATGATTTTCAGGTCTGTAAATACATGGTAGAACCAGGCTACTAAGTAAGTTACTGGTTTGGTCAAATACTTTTATGCCAGTTCATTGTGTGTCCTAATGACATCCCTGGTGATCATCAGAGAACTACAGCTCATGTCTCGGAAGCTGTCACATCAACACAGCTTGTAGCCATTTGCCTTAAGGAGAGAATTCCCTAAGGTGGACCTAGAAGGACTTATAAGGAAAATCTGTATTTGTGGTCCTTCTTCTTGGAAATCACAACCTTCGTGTAAAATTTTATATGCCCAACAGAACAGATAGTGCCTTGGACATCGGTTAAGCTATGTTCCCCTGTTGACTCTCTGAAGAAGATGGCCCAACCAAGGTTTCCATGACAGCTCACTGGTTCCACGCATCAAAAGAATTTAATAAGTAGGGAGCACTGTTCTCTGCTATGAGGAAGTCAAGAGCCAACACTTACAAAATGCTTCTTATGGACACCTGCAAGAGTCTGGGAAAGAGGTTTAGATACAGGGAATTGTTGTATTCACATCTCTGTGAAGATCCCATGTTTTTCCAACGAGGCACAATGCTGATTCTCTTGGTGTCTTTTTCAAGGAGAAATTCCTGATGAGAACCCCTAGAGCTTAGACAGAGGCTGATATCTTGGCTAAATTACCTACCAAGAATCTACCTGCATGCAAAGTGAAATCAAATAAAAAATCTGATCTATTGCCATTCTATAAATGTGTCCTACACAAAATGCTTAAACCCAAACTCAGGGGCATAATGTATAGGAAACTAATCACAGACCACTTTCCTGTATGTATTGAGTGAAAATAAACCTCACCCAGCTCACAAAGTTCACAATGAATTACTTACCGTGCACATGGAGGTACACGAATGTTTTTGATACAATTTTTCCACCTTTAGTATATGTTCGTAGGGTATAGAATCCTGATTCTTTCTTGGTGACCTTTTTAAGCAGCAGAGATCCATTGTGATATATTGTCTCTCTACCACTGTACACAGGACCTGCAATACTTTCATTGATGTGTGGTACATATATACCAATTCCGTGATTGATATTTGTGAGACCTTTGAACCAGGCAAAGGTTAAAATATTCTCTGGCAGATTGTGGACAAGGAAAATGACATCTTCTCCTTCAGTCACACGGGTTGGCACTGATTCAATGATCACACAGGTAATGGTGGACAGGTGCCAGAAGGTTAAAATGGAGGCTAGAAGGGAATTGATAAAAAAAAAATTACCAATATTAAATGTATGTTTCATCAGTCAGTTTTAGTGTATTTGAGTAGGGATGTTTCCTCCCTCCTCTGTGTACATGAGCAAATTGACTTCATTGACTCAGAGTGTCTAAGTCTGTCAATAACTGTCTTAGAAATTCTCTGATCAGGTGTTCCTCCCTCAGTGTGCCATATCTGTTCTCGCATGGAGTGTTTCTTGTGATGAGTAATGCTACTCTAAACTCACTCTCTGGAATGTCCTCACTTTCTGATTTTTCCTCTCTTCCCTTTGTGATTCTAGTAAACCCATGGCTTCAACTTTAGGATATACTGGCACCAGGTCCACTAGAACCAGAGATTTTTTTAATATTTGTTTCCTTGAATTTGGTTTTGGTCTTTTTTTTGAGACAGAATTATTCTGCGTAGCCTTGGCTGTCCTGAAACTTGCTCTGTTGATCATGCGTTCCTTGAGCTCATGGGAGATGATCTGCCTTTGTCTCCCAAATGCTAGAATTGAAAAATCTGAGTCATCAATGCCAACAGAACCAGAGATTCTTTTTACAGATTTACTTATTTATTATGTATACAGTGTTCTGATGCCTGAAGTTCAGAAGAGGGCACCAGATCTCATAGATATTGTGAGCCATTATGTGGGTGCTGGGAAGTGAACTCAGGACCCCTGGGAGAGCATCCAGTTTTTAAGCTCTGCTTCATCTCTCTAGCCCAGAACCGGGATTTTTTAAAGGGTAGGATTAATTTGATGATTTTGAAATTGATTTTGATCAATTTCTGGAAAATACTCAGTCACAAATTGATAAAGGAAGAAGGAAGGAACAATAGGAAGAGACATGTGTCTTCATAGTTGTATCTTCATAGCTCCTAGTTTTGGAGCCTATGACAATAATCATGTTCAAGTGTAAAATAAATAATTTGTGTAAATATTTGTATCTTTGAAGACTGGCATCTCCTTGTACACATATGAAGATGTATGCTACAAATGTGTGTATGGGCACATGTGTCAGGATATACAAGTGTAGATGCATGCCACAACACCTATGTGGGGAGCAGCATAGAGCCTGCAGAAGTCTTCTCTCTCTATTTACTGTGTGGAAGCTGAGGATTGGTTTCAGGTTGCCACATTCACACACTAAGAAATCTTACTGTCCTGTCCTTATTTGATTTCTATTTGAAGGGTCATGCTGTCATGTTTGGGAACAGATGTTTTCAGAACATTAAAGCCAATGTAATTCATAGTGAGTATAGAGTGTTAGGAGCTTTTCTCTTACAAACATCACCCCTGTTTTCTGAAAACTTCAGGCTGCTGGGGCTCTGTCTTTCACTGTACTGCCTGCTCCACAGCTGCAAACAGTAACCTTGAGTATCATTTGGGCCTCCTGTCCTTGTTGGAAGACTCCAGTTTTCTTTAAAGTTCCCTTCCCCAGATGGTCAAAACGTTGGTTCACTTACCTGTGAGCAGAAGCTTCTGCCAAGAGGTACATCCCTTGCAGAGTAGCACAGATGAATCCTCCATCAGTCTTCTCACTGTGCTGTTTTCCCTATGAGAAGAGCCTCAGCTCCAACAGAGAACTTAGGGTCTTCTGTGCTTCCTCCTTCTGGACTGAGATTCTTCTCAGCCAGGAGCACTTCCAAGAATCCAATGGGCTATGAGTGGTGGGGTTGAGTACAAGGCACTGCTCTGTCCCTTTTACTCTCAATGCTGGCCTGCAATCCTCTCAGCTTCTCTTTATGTTTCTCCTCCAAGCTATACATCAAGGAAAAAGTCTGATAAACATCCCACACTCTCAGGGAATAATGATTCATCCAGGTCTGACATCTGCTGTATCTTTGCCTTAGGTCTGTCAGCACCAAAGAGAGTGTATCCATTATGCCTATTTGTCTTTGTGACACAGAGACTCAGCTGATCATTTAGTCTACACTGTAAGGAAAAAAATCTGTTTGGTACTATATTATAATAAAACCTGAAGACAGATATTAAGTAAAACCTGACACATCTAAGAGACAGGGAACAGACCACAGCCAGTGTCTGAACAGACTAGATCCTAACTCTACTCTTTAGACTTGGCACTCAGACAAAAGGACAGAACTTCTGCCTTCTCCTGCCTTATATTTCTTTCCCTACCCAGCTATTGTACTTCCTCATTTAATATCCTTAGAGCTAAGATCAAAGGTGTATGTCTCCAGTGCTTAGCTCTGTTCAGCCTTGAACTCACAGATATCCAGAGAATATTTACCTTCTAGGTGTTGGAATTAAAAATCTGGGTGACAATTCCATGACATTCATGGCTTGACTCTATGGATAACTCTGTCCTCTAATATCTCAGGCTATTTTCATTCATCATACTACATATCACCACAACCCTGTGTTTCCAATGCTCTGGAGAAGTGATATTTATGTAATTCCTGAATTACAGTGACTAACATGCCTAAAAGGGCTGAAAAGAGACCAACTAAGTGATTACTAGGGATGAATATCAATCTTTTATTACTAATTTCACCAGTCAAATTAAGGATCTATGAGGAGTTTCGTGTGCTCATTTTTTGGAAAGAGGTAACCTACATGTCCTTGAAAGGACCATAGGTTCCATCTTTCTTGCATTGTGTGTTTGGTATGCATACATCCACTTCAATCTTTCTGAACCAACTTTGTTCTTCCCCAGATGATGCCCTGATGGTAATCTTGTCTTCCTCTATAAGAGATGCCAGTAGGGAGTAGATACTCATGGTCTCCATACAGAAAGTTCTTCTCAGACAACGGAAGGAGCCAGTAGATAAGAGCAGGTATGGGAGAGAGCTCAAGGTTAGTGGTGACAGAGATGGAAGTTAGTCTTCTAGAATTTTGACTAAGGGGAAACAATTTCTGAAGCATTGAGCATGTACCCTGTTATCATTTGCTGTAGATCATCTGGAGAACTACAATCGTATGTCTAGAGCTATTACAAGCATGGTCAAGAAACCAAATATGAACTTCCCTGTTATGTTTAGAACAGGTTAGGTGGGGGAGGGTCTTGTAGAGGATTGTGTTGTTTCATGGTAAATAATTGTCCCACCCACTGGTTTAATAAAAAACGCTGATTGGCCAAAGGCAGACAGGAAGTGTGGGCGGGGCTACCAGACTAAGAAAACTCTGAGAACAGGAAGCACAGAGCAGAACGCCAGAGAGAAGCCAAAGAAAAGGTACCCAGCCACATGACTGAACAGGAAGAATAATGGGTTAGGTTAAGGGAAAAGAGTTAGCAAGTGATATGCCTGGGCCTTAGGCCGATCAGCCTCAAATTAATGAAAGCATCTATGTGTCTCAGCAGGTCTGCGGTTCTGTGGGTCTGCAAGTCTGTGGGCCTAGACTTTGAGATTAGGCCCGAAAGTCTGGGCCAGAAACCTCGTACTACAGGGTCTCTCTCCTGATCAACCTGCTCTTCAAGATTCATAATCCATCTAATGTAGAATGGATCTAAACATGGTTCATATTTCTCCTAGGAAGCCCTGAAATAAAGTTGGAAGTAGTGTGAATCCAGAGTAAGGGTATTGTCAGGAAGAGCCTTGTGCTCATGAAATTCTATAGGAAATTCCAAGGACGTTTCTCTTGAGATTGAAAGGATAGGACACGGGTGGTTATGGTGATGAATGCTTTTAATCCAAACATTCAGAAGGCATAGACTGGTAGATCTCTCAGATCAAAGTGAGCATGGTCTATGGAACACATTTTAGCAGATCTGGAGTTACACAGAAAAATTGTTTCATTAAAAAATATAGAAGACACTAATGTAGAGGACTGCACATGTATTTACTGGTGAATCACTGCTGTCTAAATCCTACAATATCTTCGCCCAGGAGCTGCTGAGTGGGTTTTCTGTTGAGTACAAATCATATTGATCATATAGATGTGCCTTTCTTATACACTGTTCTATGTTTCTTTCTCTCGCTGTGACAAAAATGCCATTAAAAATAGAAGTCTAGTAAAGAAAGTAGAGTCCATTTTCCTACTGGAGCTGTGTTATGTTGTAACACTGAAGATAATCAGGGCAGAAAACATGCTGCTTGCTGGCTCATTCACAGGCTCATTCTGGCTTGTGCTCAGCTAGTTTCTTATAAAACCAAGGACTATATGCTAAGAATGATGCTTTTCAGAGTGGCCTGGGTCCTCTGATTAAATGTAAAGCCTGACCTGACTTGGTTGAGATTCTGTTTTCTCTTTTGTTGTTGTTTTGTTTATTTTTGTGTCCTGACCACAGTTTTTCCTTTTTCTTCTCCTCCTTGTCCCTCTTCCCACTTCCACACCTTCTCATTGATCCACCTGTCTGCTTTTAGGCCAATACAGTATGGTTTTTATTACTATGCTTGTATAATAGAGATTAAAGTTAGGGGTTATAATATCTGTTGAAGTTCCATTACTTACAGAATTGTTTTAGCTATCTTGAGTGTTTTACTTTTTTCATAAGATGTTAAATATTAATGTTTGAAAGCATGTAAAGAATTGTGTCAGAATTTTGATAAGAAATGTATTGAGTCTCTAGATTTCCTTTGGTAAAACGGCTGTATTACTATGTTAATTCTACACATCCAAGAGCATGACAGATCTGTCCATCTTCTTATATCTTTTCCAATTTCTTTATTCAAAGAGTTAAGTTCTTGTCATAAAGGTCTTTTGCTTGCTTGGTGTCTTAGTTAGGGTTTCTATTGTTATGAAGAGAAACCATTACCACAGCCACTCTTGTATTTACAAAGAGATGGTTGAGTGAGAGGAGCAACAGAGAGAGAGAGAAAAATAAGTATCTTAATAGAGGAAGCCACTGTGGGATTAGAAAGAAACCTGGTGCTAAGAAAACCTCCAAGAACCAACAAGATGTCCCTGACTAGGACTCCAAAAAATAGTAGAGAAGGTGCCTAAACAGGACTTCTCCTATAATCAATTGAATGACCACCCTAATTTTCATTTTATAACCTCCATCCAGAAATGGATAAAGGAAGAAGCAGAGATCCATAGTTAAGCACCAGGTTGAGCTCCCAGTCCAGCTGAAGAGAGAAAAAGGAGGGAGTATATGAGGAAAGGGATCAGGATCATGAGGAAGAGGCCAACAGAGCTGGATGATCTGAGCTATTGGGAGCTAAGTGACTCTGAAATAATCACTGAGGAAGCTTCATGGAAAGGAAATAAATCCTCCCAAGTGTAGGTGACTGTCAAATGTTGTGGGCAATTTGTGAAGCCTCTTGCAGTAGGATCAGACTATGTTCCTGGTGCGTGAAATGACATCTTAGAGCCCATTCCCTACAGAGGAACACCTAACTCAGCCTTAATACTGGAATTAGGGATTCATACCTACCTCAACTGGATATGCCAGACTAAACTGACCCACCTTGGGACTCCTTGCCCTCCTTGAGGAATGGGGGGGCTGGGAAGGACTGGGAGAAGGGAAGGGAGGGGGAGCAGAGGTAAATATGGAAGATTTCTAAATTAAAAATGAAAAAAGAATATATAAATGTATTTAAATATTTAATTGGGGTGGCTCACTTTAAGTTCTAGAGGTTCAGTCCATTATCATTGTGGTGGAGAGCATGGTGGTGTACAGACAGATATGGAACTTGAAAAGTAACCGAGAGAGAGTCCTACATCATCCAGGCAACAGAAATTGGTCTTCTCTCACAAGACTAAAGCTTGAGCAAAAGACACCTCAAAAACATGCCACACAGTTACATACTTCTTTCCACAAGGCACCACATCTTAATAGTGCCACACTTTTGGGGGGCCACTTTCTTTCAAACCCCCACACTTGGTTAGATGTAAACTAAGACATTTTCTATTATTTATGGATACTGTAAAGAGTGTTTTAGGCCTGATTTGTTTGCCATGGTCATTAACACGTGCTGGTATCACATCAAAGCCAGGGTACAACTCAAGGTCTTTAACCCTCAATGTCACTCTTCCCACTTTTCAGATCCTGGTCTCAGGGACACTTTAACATACAAAACAGGCATTCTAAAGAGTTAATGAAACAGCATCAAGTCTGACTCAGTACAGACCTCCCAGGCATGTTCTTCACCTGCCACTTCTGGCTCCATTGGAATCCAGAGCAGAAGTTAGTTACCAGCTGAGACAAGACAGGAAATGGAATCATTTGGGGTAAAGGACCATGAGCATGGCTCAAAGTTATGGGTGTCCCTTCCAGACCATAGAAACAGTAATTACAAATGTGGGGGGAGACATAAATGCATGAGTTAGTGACAGAAAGAATAATATACTTGCCTTAAGTAAAGCTTCTCTGCCTAGGAAGTTCTTCCCTTCTGGGAGAACTGCTCACTTTAAGTTTCAATACCAGTTCAAAGTGGGCCAAGAAAAACAGAGATACAAGAAGAGAAAGCAGTATAACTGGGTTCTCGTAAGAGGATTTGGATTTATTTGTATCTGTAGCAGAATTAATTTTTGTATCTATCCATAAAACTAAAGTTTCACTCAAAATTTGATGCCGTCATTTCGGGAATCAATTTTCCAAGTCCTGAAATGTTTTTCACTTTGGTCCTAGGGATGACAATTACTAAGTTCTAGAAAAAAAAAGAATAATACAGAATTTACAAGTATTTATAATGATGATAAGAATCAAAAACTCTTGGCAGGATGTCTACATTTCTCCACTGATAAGCCAAGAGTACTGCACATATGGTTGAGAAATAATTTTGCAGAAAATGTTGAGAATTGATGCTTAATACAAATGATTATTGGAGAAGCATAGGATCAGTTTACCTAAACTGTATAGAGCATTCTAAATAAAGCTGTGGGAAATTATGTTGTTACATTGTAAATAATTGTCCCACCCACTGGTTTAATAAAAAGTGCTGATTGGTCAAAGGCAGGCAGGAAGTGTAGGCGGAGCTACCAGACTAAGAAAACTCTGAGAACAGGAAGCACAGAGCAGAACGCCAGAGAGAAGCTGGAAGAAGCAGAGGACAACTATGCTGCTCTAAGAAAAGGTACTCAGCCTCATGGTTGAACAGGATAAGAGTCATGGGTTAGATGAAGGGTAGAGAGCTAGCAAGTTGTATGCCTGGGCTTTAAGCCAATCAGCCTAAAACTATTGAAAGCATCTGTGTGTCTCTGTGGGTCTGAGAGCCTAAAACTTGAGGCTAGGCCTGAAAATCCAGGCCAGAAACCTCATATGATGTCTGCAAAAAAATTTTTGTTGTATAGAAGGCTATACTATCTTTTTTATTACCTTAGTTGAAAAGTTCCCAACCAGAGCTGGGTGAAAATTAGTAGAAGAGTATTTGTGTAGAATACACAAACCTTATCCATAACTGGCACAACACCCTCTACTGTATTCTCATGTTCACACTGAGCCTGAGTCTTGAGATGTCCACTGTCTTTAAAACTATGAGTCTGTGAGTAAAAGAAGTCTCTATCAGTTCATTCTAGCTCAAAGCTGGGCCTAGCTGCATGTGTCTGTGATAAAGTGGGATTCCCTGGCCTGCCTAGGTATCTGTGTGGTGTGTCTGTGTTAATAATCAAACATGGCTGAGTGTCCTAAATCTATCTATCTATATGCAGGCAGTTAATGCCATAATGAAACAGAAGTTACAAGTAACATTCAGGTTGAAGGAATAAATTTTGGTAGCAGTCACTTATTTACAGATTAGACACACAAAGTTTCCTGTGTCAGCTGTAACACTGAATAATTGAGAGTCCAATGGCCCTCCAACCATTTCAGCCTGTCATCTTCTGAAAGGCTTTGACCATTTATCCCATACAAGGTGGGTTTGTATTCTGAATTTATATGTACATGCTTTACAACTACTGTTCTCAATCTCAATGGGATTAGAATTGTCATTTGTGATGGGGGCTTTAGGTAGCAGTGCTGTGCACATGACAGAGAGAAAATGGCCTGCTGTGGGACCTTTGACTCTTGCAAGGGCCTCTTTCAATCATTGTTAGACTTTCTAACATCCACCCGCAACCCTTGTCCTTAAAGAAGCAGGCAAAAGATTAATCACACGCAGATGCAGGATAATTTGAGTGCTTATTGATGGTGAGTCTGTAAACAATATTATATTATTGTTTTAGCTATCCTGTTTTTTATCCATATGATACTGAGTATTGCTTTTGAGGTCTGTAAAAAAAATTATGTTGGAATTTTTATGAACATTGCATTCAATCTGCAGATAACTTTGGTAAAATAGACATTGTTGCTGTGTTAATTCTACTGATCTCTGAGCATGAAATATCATCCCATCTTCTGATATCTTCTCCAACTTCTTTCTTGAAAAATGTGAAGTTCTTCTCATATAGATCTTTCACTTGCTTAGTTAGAGTTGCTTCAAAATAATTTATATTAATTGTAGCTACTGTAAAGGGTATTGTACCCCTGATTTTTTTTTACCATTTGTATATAGGAGGGCTACTAATTTACTTTGAATTAATCTTGTATCCAGTCACATCTTTGAATGTGTTTTTCAGGTTTAGGAGTTCCCTGGTAGATTTCTTGAAGTCACCTATGTATATTATCATACCATCTGCAAATATGAATACTTTAACTACACATTTCCAATTTTTATCTACTTGATCATGACTTGTTTTTTTTATTGTTCCGCCTAGAACTTCAATTACTGTATTGAATAGTTATAGAGTATTCCTTATTCCTGATTTTAGTGGAATTGCTTTAAATTTCTCCCATTTAATATGATATCGACATAATCCTGGTTGTATATTACATCATTCTGTTTAGATATGTTCCTTTTATTTCTTACCTCTACAAGTCTCTTAATATGAAGGGCTGTTAGATTTTTGTCGAAGGCTTTTTAAGCATCTAATGATATGATCTTGTGAGTTTTTTTGTTTTTTATAAGATGACTTACATTGATATATTTTTATGTATGTTGAATCATACCTGGATCTTGGAATAAAGCCTACTTGATCATAGTAGATGAACTTTTGTGTGTTTTTAGATTTTTATTTGTGGGTGTTTTGTTGAGTATTTCCCTGTTAATGTTTATGAGTGAAATTGGTGGGTAATTTTCATTCTCTTTTTAGTCTTTCTGTGGCTTGGGTATTAGGTAAGATTGGTAAGATTATAATAATAATTTGAGAACTAACTGCCCATTCAGAGCATCCCCTGCAAGAACTGCAGACACACAGTCCCCAAACCCACAACTGACCAAGAGCAGACAAAAATCTGACAATCAGTGAACCAAAGAAGCAATGGGCAATACAAACAAGCTACAACCAAAAAAATAACAGGAAATAACAATCATTGGTCACTAATATCCCTTAATATCAATGGACTCAATTCACTTACAAAAAGACACATGCTAACACAATGTATACAAAAACAGAAGCCACTGCAGCATACAAGAAACACACCTCAACTTCAAAGACAGACACAACTAAGAGTAAAGGGTTGAGAAGACTTTCCAATCAAATGGTCCTAAGAAACAAGCTGGTGTAGTCATCCTAATATCTAACAAAAAATAGACTTCAAATTATAATCAATCTAAAGAGACTAAGATGGACATTGTGGCCCCAACACAAGGGCATCTACATATATAAAAGAAACAATACTATAGCTTAAACTTCACATAAAACACCACACAGTAATAGTAGAAGCCCCCCCCCAATTCTACCAGGGAACCCCTACAGCTGATAAACACATTCAGCAATGTACAAGATTAACTCCAAAAAATCAATAGCCCTCAGGAAACATTACCATATATAATAGCTGCACATAGCATTAAATAGCTTAAGGTAACTCTAACCAAAAGAACAGCAGACCTGTTTGACAAAAATATTAAATCACTGATGAAAGAAATTGAAGAGGACATCAAACAAATGGAAAGTTCTCACATACTTCTGGATAAATAGGATCAACATAGTAAAAATTGCAATTATACCAAAAGCAATCTACAAATTCAATGCAATCCCCATAAAAATTTCAATATAATTTTTTCAGACCTTGAAAGAACTATATTCAACTTCATATGGAATAACAGGAAACCCAGGATTCCCAAAACAATCTTGCTCAATAAAAGAACTTCAAGAGGAATCACCTTCTCTGACTTCAAGCTATGTTATTGAGCTACAGTAATAAAACAGCCTGGTGCTTGTATAAAAACAGACTTGTGGATCAATGGAATGAAATCAAAGATATTAATATTAATCCACACACCTATGAACACCTGATTTTTGGCAAAGAGGTCAAAAACAATCAATGGAAAAAAAATAACATCTTCAACAAACAGTGTTGACATAACTGTATGGTAGTATGTAGAAGAATGCAAATAGATCTAAACCTATCATCCTGAGCAAAACTCAAATTTAAGTGGATCAAAGATCTCAACCTAAACTCAGCTACACTGAACTTGATAGAAAAGAAAGTGGGAAATGTGCTCCAAAACATCGACACCGGTGACCACTTCCTAAATATAACACCAGTAGCACAGACACTAAGAACAACAATCAATGAGTGGGTCCTCCTGAAACTGAGAAGCTTCTGTAAGACAAAGGATACAGTCAATAAGACAAAACAACAGCCTACAGAATAGGAAAAGATCTTCGCCAACCCTACATCTGACAGAGGACTGATCTCTAAAATATATAGAAAACTCAAGAAACTAGAGCTCAATAACCTAAATATCCCAATTAATAAACAGGGTTCAGCCCTAAGGAAAAGGGAATCCTCAACAGAAGAATTATAAATGGATGAAAGGCACTTAAAATGCTCAATATCCTTAAAGAAATGTAAATCAAAACAACTTTGAGATACCACCTTACACCTGTCAGAATGGCTAAGATCAAAACACAGATGCCTATGCTGGAGGGGATGTGGAGGAAGGATAACACTCCTCCATTGTTGGTAGATGTGTAATCTTGTACAGCCACTCTGGAATTTAGTAGGGCAGTTACTCAGAAAACTGGGAATCAATCTCCCCAAGGATCCAGCAATTCTGCTATTGGGCATATACCAAAAGGATGCACATTCATACCCCCAAAACATTAGCTAAACCATGTTCATAGCAACATTATTTGTAATAGCAAAAACCTGGAGCCCCTCAACTAAGAATGGATTAACAAACCATGGAACATCTACACAATGGGTTGTAGTGGGATTCAGGCATTACTTAGGGAAGCCCAGATGCATAGCTCCTAAGTTCAGGACCCTTACAATGTGAGGCCAGAATAGTTTGATACTCAGGGAACACTTAGTTCCACCCTGTTTTGTTCCTATTTTCTTGGGGAGCAGAACAACAGCAGCCCTATATGGGATAGTTCCTATCTTTGAGAGCTGTCTTAAGGTTCAATTTATATTGTGAGTGTTCATGTACTCCTCAACAAATATAATCCTTTATAAAACATATTACAAGTAAATATTAATGCAATAGCTGGGAACCACATGGATTTATTCTCCATGTTATCAGAGCCACAAGCTACAGGCTGAAATCCTGGCCAGCATTCCTGCACTTTCAGCTTCAGCTTAAAAAGGAGCAAGTTGTTTAAAAGGATACCTTCTTTCTGACTTCCCTGGCTAGTCATTCTAACCCATGGTTGTTAGCAGATTGCTAGGCAAACAGCAGTGACACCACACACACCCCAGCATCTGGAATTTTGCAGTTTCCACTCAGGGCCACAGCAGCCAGCACACCTCACTGCCTGCACTGTGTGCCTGGAGCTCTTGTAGCCTCACTGCCCAAGACTGGGGATTATTGTTGAACAGTTGATATCATTGCACTTTTAAAGTGGATTCTGCTATACATTCTGATTTTGTAAGTAATTGCCTTTTGTATCAGTTATTCAGTTCAGTTTGCCTGCTGGTCATCACGGCCATATCTTGGAAACCTGCCTGACTGCTTACTTCACTGTGCTCTAGGGAACAACAAATTTAACATGACTGCAACACCTGCTGGCCACACATCCCCATTACATCTGGCTTGAGGTAACTGGATACTTAGCATTTTTTCCTACAGTGGCTGACAATTCCACTTCTCAAGACTTCAGAACCTTTTTTATTGCTATGATTTCGAATTTCTTGCATGGATATATTTTCAAGGGCTTCAATCCTTCAGTCCTGTTACTTTTGGCTTGATTCTATATTTTATATTTCAAAAAATGGCCTGATACCCATTCTAAATGTGAGACTATGATTAGCATGATGGATGATTTAAAGTCTAAGAATGAGCAATTGCTGTCTAAAGTGTATAATATAGAAATTACAACTGGTAAATTAGCAGGCAAAGTTAATTTTCTAGAAATTGGTTATGACAAACTTTCAGATAGAACTTCCTCCTCAGACATGAATATTAAGACCATACAAGAGAATTATAGACCTTAGCTTACTTATGAGAATAAGAAACTTATTAATTACATTAATGATGAGAATAGGAAAATTGCAGATTTTATGAGGTCATTAGAAAGACTGGCTATTCAAGAAACTCAGATCCTAGAAAAAATAATTGTTTCTAAGCATCAGGAATAGGAAGACCATGTGTTGCAATACTGGAGAAGGATATTAAGACATTATCCACCCGAAACAATTCAAGACAACCTCCTATGAGATATTATGCTAATGAAGAGGTTCTTCCTAAGGTGGTAAACATGAAAGGGATACCCCTTCTCTGCTGACATTGTTTCCTGTTACAATTCAGAAGAATGACATGCATGGGAAGACCCCAGAATTCACAGAGTATAAGTATGAGCCAATCCATATGAGAGATATAAAGGATACCAAGGAAGCCATATTACTCCATGGAATCCACTCCATTTATATAAAACAAATTTTAAATGCATGGTCAACAGAAATAGAATAACTTCTAATGATTGGATGTAGTTAACAGCTGCTGTATTGGACTATAGCTGACATTTACAATGGAGACATTGGCTTAGGAAACAGACTTATGGATAATTATTATTCTGATAGGATAGTTATAAGTTAAAATTAGGTGATAGTAGACAGTAATGCAGACTCAGGGATTCCTTTTAAAGAAGAGAAAGGGGAATAGATAGACTAGACATAGGTAGATTATTGTATCTAACTATAAACAATTATTAGCCAAATAAGAGCCAATGACAATTTGCACTGGTATAGATGTTAGTATATTGATACAAATGTGAAGTCATTTTATATGTTTGATTGAGATAATTTGTGTATTGATACAAATTTAAGTCTGAATTGTCTTATATGTCTATTGTAATTTGTATATTGATACAAAATCTAATCTGTAATTGCCATATTTGCACATATTTCTATCTCTATTTAAAATATTTTGCACACTGATGCATATGAAGCATATTATAGTCATTTCCATTATGTAGTTTCTACCCCTGTTTAATTATGCTGGTCGTGCATTTCTGATGGTTTCATGCTTCATTCTCTCATTTTCTTTTTATCATGCTCTTCTTTTTAACATTGTACTACATTGTTGCTCCCTTCTCTCATATCTGTTTGTGGCCTATTTATTTCAACAAAAACTTATTTAGGCAATTCAAGAGTCACACAAAGGACAGATCCCATTATTAAGTGAATGATTATATAAACCACAACTCAACTATGTGAACATTTCAATTAACTCCCTGCAATTAAAAAAGTAACTCTTAAGTGCTGAGTCTCAATACAGAGACATAAATTCTCTAAGTCTCAAAATAACATTTCTAAAAAAAATGTATATCTTCTATCATGAGCTCAAGTCTGCACTTTCCAAGATACTATAGCATTATAATTCTTAAATAATAGAATGTACTGTTTGTCCTGTGTCCTTGTAACTTCTCATTATCCAGTAACACCTACAGTCCTCACTGGGGCTACAGAAAAAAATTATTTTCTGTATCTTTGACTAGTCAGAATATTTTTTTACAAATTGAGATCAGGAATGGGTACAAGGAATTTATTATTTGTCAGCTAGCAAAAATTAGGCTGGTTTTAAATTCACAACGTAGCTATACAATAAATTGAACTAAATATTGGAAATATTTGTGTAAAAACCATTAGCAAGTCATCTGGTCTAAACTAAAGCTATTTTTGAACTCTGCATTAGTTAGTGGTGCTCAGCCATAAAATTAAAGTAATTTGAACCATTTTGGCTCCCAGATAAACATAACTTGAGCTGTGATCAGGAACAACTTCTTAGTGAAAATAGGCCCTGAATGTATGAAAATTGTAAAGCATCTTCCTGAAAACCCACAGACATAAATTCCCAATAGATTGGAATGTTTCCTTGAGATGAACACATACCTTATAGTCAGTGGGTGATTTCTTTGCACCAGATTTAACCAATGTCAGATATCAGAAAAATAGCAGCATCAAGCATTAAAAAGAAAAACAGAACCAAAAGACATTCTGGATTCTATATTCTTATAAACCGTACTTAAACAAGATATACCCACCAGAGAATTTTTCTACTGATAAGCTAAGACCTGAACTTTAGTTGCCACCTACTGTTGCTCTGACATGGCAATGTCCACTGTCATCTACACAGTGGAATTATCCAGCTGAAAGGAAAAAAATATAAATTTTCAGGTAATTGAGTAGAACTAAAGTATACATTGACTGAGATAACTAAGACCTAAAAAGACAGCCATATATTCTTTTATATTTACAATTATCATAAACAAGAAAATCAGAGGAAGTATGAATTATAAAATAAAAATTGCAGTAGGAAAAGCATTGTACAGATACTATGAAGGGAGACTAAAAAACAAGGTGTTCTTAACTGGTAAAGGTGAATGATTGCAATAATGGGGAAGAAGGGAAAAACAGATAAATAACATTAAAGATGTTTGAAAAGTTATAGCTATTCATATTATAGTATCATATTATGTTTACATAAAATCACATCATATTTATACTTAAATGATTGTACTATTTGCAATAAAAATACTCTTCACCAAGAGCCATTGATTTATAGAAACCAGGGATGGGAAACCTGTTTTCAAATTCTTGATTATATTAGTTCAAGAGATTTCCCCAAACAATATAGACTATTGCTATTGTCCTTGGTTTCCTTCTAGAATGTGAGGATGGGTCTTTTCTATTGATGATACACTGCACTAACAGGACACAAGGCTTTCAGGAATCTAACTGGAACTGACCCAGATGTCTTCTCCTTGAAAATAGACCTTATAGCTCCTTAAGCTTCTATAAAAACTGGAAACAGGAGTAAAATCAATGGTCCCTCTCAGTTGTGATGTCTACAAACATCAATAATAACTAATACGCAAAGATAATCCTAAAGTTAAAGAATAGTACTTTCATCATGGAGATATCTGACAACTGTGTAATTAGAATTAATATCTGCTTGATAGGAAGGGAAATATTTCTGGCATTGGAATCCTAGACAACTACAATTGTCTATAAATAAAGAATCATTCTGGCTGATAGCCAATTAGCCTGAAAGATTTTTTACCAACACCATGGCTTTTCACCATCTCCCTTGCTAACTTCTTACATCCTTTTGTGTGACCTGCTCACTACTGAAGATGGCTCCTGGCTCACATTCATATACCTACAGCTAAGTGTAGCTCCCATAGCCATAAACAAAGCCTCTGTTTACACAGAAAAAATATCAAAGAATTTCAATTTTTTTCTATTGTGTAGAACAATAAACTTTACAAGATTCCAGCCCCAATGATCTGTCTGTCTCACAATCTCTTTGTTGAGGGCTCAGAGATCATATCAAAAGTTGAAGTGAAAAGATTGTAAGACACAGGACCAGAATTCTACTGTAAGATTTTGTATTCTGTATGTGGCAGGAAAGCTGTACCCAAAATTTTTCAACTATATACCAGCATAAATAAGACTTAAACAACACCACCAATGTACATGCTAACATGGATGAGTAAATATCCCAGGACTCCCATCATAATAAAAAACTACAGTAATTAATGAATGCTTAAAGAAAGAAAATTAGTTTTCTCCATGGATGGACTCTGATAGATCATTCAATCCCAAATGGTCAGCCATAAACACATATGTGGGAGATTATGTTGTTACATTGTAAATAATTGTCCCACCCACTGGTTTAATAAAAAATGCTGATTGGCCAAAGGCGGGAAGGAAGTGTGGGCGGGGCTACCAGACTAAGAAAACTCTGAGAACAGGAAGCACAGAGCAGAACGCCAGAGAGAAGCCAGAAGAAGCAGAGGACAACTATGCTGCTCTAAGAAAAGGTACTCAGCCTCATGGCTGAACAGGATAAGAGTCATGGGTTAGATGAGGGGTAGAGAGCTAGCAAGTCATATGCCTGGGCCTGAGGCCTATCAGCCTAAAACAATTGTAAACATCTATGTGTCTCTGCAGGTCTACAGGTCTGCGGGCCTGCAGGTCTCTGGGTCTGAGAGCCTAAAACTTGAGGGTAGGCCTGAAAGTCAAGGCCAGAAACCTCCTACTACACACATATATACACATGAACAACACTAAATGGGCCTATCAGATTATATTTATATATTTATCAAACTTAAGTACATATAATAATAGTAATAATAATTACAGAAAGGTATAAATTAGAGGGTGAGAAGAAGGCATGAAGAAGGTAGAGGGTAAGACTGAGGAGTGAAAATGGTTTAAATATAGTCAGCATGTACAAATAATTTCACAATACTTGCAAAATTTTTAAAGGAATGAAAATCAGAGAGAGCTACAAAGAGTATGAGAACAAGAAATAGCTGCCATGAGAATTATCATGGTTGGAGGCCAAAAGTCTCTTCTGAGAGCATTCTCCGTATCTAGGCAACACCATTGAATAGTCTTTTCCCAGCCCGCAGCACGCAGGAAAAACGTGACATAACTTTATAGGTGCAGAGAGAAGTTTCATACCATGTGTTTAGTTCAGTGTAGTGTATGTGACAAGGAGCATGGAGAAGGCAGCTGTTGTCAACTGACAGGACGTGAGTCACAACACAGATGACTTCTGTTCTCTTTGTCATAGAGTGAGCCACAGGAGGCGTGGTCTGATTAAAGCTGTAGGAATATGGCCTTAAAGTTGTAAATCTCTGTCCTAATACAATGTTGTAAAGGATCAGGGCTTGACAGGCATGTATTGCTCAACTCTGTAGAAAGGTGATTTCAGTGTATGTTAGGTGATTGTTTTATGCTTTACAGTGTGGGACATTTATAATGTTTATTGATTGTCTTTTATAATTTCTTTTGAATAATCTAATAAAATCATTTTCTTAATTAAAAATAAGATAGGAGCTTGAGAAGGGTCTGAGGGTTTGTTTTTGTGGGCTAAATGGAGAGGGTAGAGATAGATAAACATTCAGAAGCAGGAAGCCCTTGGTGCACTAGAAACGGTGAAAAGAGGAAAAACCATATTGTTTTGTAGTCAAAGTTTATCATCGCTGTCACGTGTCTTACATTTCTTCATTTCTCTGAAGATTGATGTCCACAACTATAACAGGCTCTCCTTCTATATGAAAATTAGAGCAGGATTGGCCATCACATTGACTCCATAGGTAAAGGCACTTTCTTCCAAGGCTGACATGCTGATTTCAATTCCCGGATTCAACTTGATGGAAGGAACAAACCTGTTCCCTTGTGTCCTCTATCCTCCTTATATCTACAATAGCATTTTCTTCCCCATACACTGATGTACATATATATATATCTTTCTCTCATGCACATATGTAAAATCCGTAAGTAACTGTAAACTAATGTCAAGCTTTTGTACTATCCCCTTTGAATTCCATTATACTAACATGCGATTCCTACAAAGGTCAATGCCTTTGCATAATCATTCATTCATTCATTCATTCATTCATTCATTCATCCATTCATAGAAGTTTTAGTTTTTTCTAGGCGCTGGAACATCCCAAAAAAGCAGGCATGTTCTGTCCTAACAAGCCATATTTGCAATGAACTGGAAGCCAGTTAGGCACTTAGAAGGTGAATTTAGGAGTTTATTAAATCCATAAAATGAACAAGAAAGAGAATGAGAAAGGGAGGGTTAGGAGATGACCCCTTGTTTAATAGCACTGATTACTATGCCAGGGGACCTTAACTCAGTCCCCAGAACCTATGTGAAGAAGAATTATAGTCTCACCTAATTTCAACTCCAGAGGATTCCACATGATGTCTAAGCACTGAATAGTTAGTTGAGCATCTCTCTCTCTCTCTGAGTGTCAACATAAACACCCCAGCTGCATTGTTCCCAAGCCACTAGCCATCATTCTGATGGGCTTATGAGACTTCACAAGGCATCCAATGTCTCCAAGGCAGGGCAGATGATATATATATACTCCTGATGGCTGCACATCATTAGTGATTAAGTCTATCTAATTCTGTCTTGCAGAAAAGTAATAGTGAATTTGATGATCCATAAAGCAATTCTATTGTGGTATCAGGGCCTTGTTTAAACTTGAGGCTACCTTATTGCCATGACAACATTCATTCACCATGTGTGCTATCATTGTGAAACTAAAACAAACCTCAGTGTGTAGATTTGACTTGCATAGGTCATGGGTGCCAATCTGTCTGTGTATCACCATGAGTATGTTTAACCTAAGGATCCTCTCAAGTTTCTGTGGAAGGATAGGAGCTGTTTTACAGAGAAGTTAATCTTGTTCATCTACAATTGAGAGCATGACTGTTCCAGGAAGTGGAAAGAAATAAACAGTTAGATTTTACTTTAAAACTAAAACACCTGCCTCAGGAGAACATGTGCAAAATTCCAGAACTCTTCAGCACAGCTGCTGGACAGAAAATCATGTGTTTTCTGTAATGCTGCTGGTACAACTCTGGAAAGGCAAAGAACAAGGCTTTTTCTTTCTCCCTTCCAATTATCCTGAATTAAACACAGGGATATTTATGTCCAGGAAGTCACTATTCCAAACAACTTTTATATGTGTCTCTCATAATACCTCATTGTACTCCTTAGAAAAGTAATCCTTTCAAGGATTGGCCTTAGATTTTGGGTATGAGTAATATTAGTCTTATATAGAAAGTGTTAAAGTCCAAAATCACTAACATAGTTCTGCCAAATATGCCTCTACCTTTATCCATTATTATTTAGCTATGAAAACTTTCATCTGGGAGTGGTCGAGAGATAGCTCAGTGGTTAGGAGTAATGCTTGCTCTTGTAGAGGACTGACATTCTGGTTTTCAAGACATCCACAGGAACCTTTAAGAAATTTGTAATTTTATTTCCAGGGCATCCAGTGGCTCCTTCTCAATTATGCATGCACTAAAAATAACTTTATACATAGAAAGGAAGAAAGAAAAAAGAATGTGAACAATATAAAGGAAAAAGAGCCAGCTATATTTAGGAACTATATCTTATTTTCCTTACCTGTGAAAGACAGAGAATTATAGACCAGGGCAACCATTTTCTTCAAGTTTATCTGTATTTCTTATTCTTCCCTTTCCTAGATCATTATGAGACTTCTTTGTCTTTGGATAACCTGTTAATAACTCAGTCACCATCAATGCCCCTTAATCAGCAGGAAGTAGTCATGGAAAACTACGCCCAAATTCCCCAAATATTGTTTATAAATGTTTGTTTTCATTATAAATGGTTAATGGTCATAGTCAATCTCTTTCTAAGAAGAAAAAGGGGATATGGTATAAGAATGATTTTTTTAAAAGGTTAGATTATTGAATTTACATAGATCAGGAAATCAGCTGTTAATCTCAAAATGTTTTACAATGGTATGGATTTTGGTTTATTGATACAAATTTAAGGTCAATTTTATTATGCTATATGTATTTTTCTACTCTTGTTTAAGATATGATGTTTGTGTAACTGATTTATAATTGTAATGTATAATTAAGAAATGCATGTTAGTTAGATTTTTAGGTATACAAAGAAATAATTCAATTAGATAGGTAATCTTCAAACACTTCTAAGACCTACAGAATATGGCATTTAAAATGTTTTAAGAGCTTAGACTTTTCTGGACAGTGAGACAGATCTGCTCCTGGCAGCACTAATTTACTTCAAGAGAAAAATGGGCATCAAAGAAACTCCATATGGAGTCTATTTGTGGCAGTGGTTAGTCACTGGACAAGAACCTGTTCTTATATTGACTGCTTGACAGTATGATGTTTAAACTGTACATGCAGGTTCCATAGGAAGATGACCTCTGAACTTTGGCAGAACAAGCCGAGATGGTCATTCAGGTTCCTGCTTTACAGAGAAAACTGTCAGACATTCTTCAGGACTCAAGGAGAAGCAACTGATGAACTGTGCCAGAATGGGCAGAGCAGATTTCCTGCTTCACTGAAATGAAAAGAGACTCTGGGCCTGTAGGCTGAAGATGGATGCCCCAACTTTATAAAGGAACTTTGGGTGACTGTCCAGGAAGATAGGTGTCATCTCTGTCCTTTCTAGATTTTAGAAGTCACTTGCACTTCTGGTTTACTTGAGTAAATATATCCTTCTGTGGTCTTTGATATAGTTGAAGATTAGATAGTTATAGGTACAGTTTTTCTTAGTCATTTTAAAGGTATATTGGATATAAAACTTTAGATTCACAAAGATAAGGTAGATGATAAGAGTATTTTCTTTAATTTTGCTAAATACAAATAGACTAGATATTATAACTGTAATTCTTACTTGATGACTACTTTGTTATATGTAATTTTGCTATGTTAAAATTGAAACCTTCCTTTTTGATTAGACAGAAAGGGGGAAGTGATGTGGGAATGCCTTTCTGTATGCTGTAAATATCAATCTTTAAATAAAGGAGCTGTTTTGGGCCATGACAGACACCATAGAAGAAATAGGAGGAAAAATCAGAGCATAGGTAAGAAAAGCAGGGTGCATAGGTAGGACAAGCAGGGCAAAGTCAGAGAGATCGAGCAAGCCACCCAAGGAGCAACATGTAAGGAACACAGGTGAGCCAAGGGCCACGTGGCAGACAGATTAATAGAAATGGGTTGATTTAAGATGTAAGAGCTAGATAGCAATGTGCCTAAGCCATAGGCCAAACATCATAAAGTTAATATAAGCATCTGAGTCATTTCTGGGGGCCTGAGCAGTGTTATCTGGTGGCTAAGGGGTCTGGTGTGGCAGGGTCTGGGCCTCTGGCCACCCGGGACCAATAAACCCCATTGCAACAGATCTAGGAGATGGAAGAATAAGGGTAGCAGTTGTACTTGAAGCAAAACATTTATCTTGATGTGCATTGCTCTGTCTTGAATAGGTGGCACCCATAAAGAGATATTTTCTGGAAGAGCTCCAGCTGCATGCAAGCAAACTGGGCCCCTTTGTGCAAGCCTGATATTCTACACCCCTCATTGGACCCTCTACCCCATAAGCTCAATCTATTTTTTTAAATGACCCATCTCCCCCAACCTCAGCTGCTTCCTGAGACAAAGCCTCTGGATAGTCCCATAAGAAGAGATGTTACCCTCCTCCCAACCTGCTACCCAGGCCATCTAAGACAAGCCACAAGTCTGGGAGACAGGACACAAAATCTGCCTCCTAACCCATCACAGCTCCAGCTGCAGGCAAGCAAGCCTTCTGCCTGCAAGCCTATATCTATACCCCTCATCAGACTTTCTAACCTATGAGGCTCAATCCATTTCACCAAACCATCTATCCCCCCCCAACCTCATCTGCTTTCTGAGACACAGACTCTGAAGAGCTCCATCACAAGAGCTGCTCTGTGAGACAAAGCCTTGGGAGAGCCCCATCACAAGGGTGGCTTCCTGAGACAAAGATTCTTGAGAGCTCCTTAACAAGAGTCAAGCTGCAAATCTCAACTCCTTCCTGGGACACAGACTCCACTGCCTCTGATTTCTTCAAGAGCTCCAGTTGCACCAAGAGCACCTAGTAGACTAAAAACAGCTCCCTGAAACACAGACAACATTCACACAAATCATCAGAAGAGATGAATAGGCACCAGTGCAAAAAATTTATCCCACAACGTGAAGAACAATAGAATCTAGTGGTTCTACAATATAGAGACCTGAACTTTCCAATATTGAAGAAGCAGAGGAAAACAATCTTAAAAATATCTTTAAAATGATGTTAGAAGCTTTTAAAGAGGAAATGAAAGACTAAATTTTTAAAATCCTTTAAAAATAGAGGAAAAGACGAGCAAAAATTCAATAAATCTCTTAAAGAAAAATTAAAGAACCAAGAAAAGGCAATAAAATAGTTGAAGGAAACAGTGAAAGACTTAAAAACTGAAATAGAAGAAATAAGGAAGACACAAACTGAAGTAATACTTAAAATGGAAAATCTGAGTAAACAAAGAGGAACTACAGATGCTAGCATAATAATAGAAAGCAAGAGATAAAAGAGATAATCTCTGGTATGGAAGATGCAATAGAGAAAACAAATTCATCAGTCAAGAAAAGCTCTAAAGTTAAAAAAAAATAATGTTCATGAAATCTGGGACACCATAAAAAGATCAAACCTAAGAATAGTAGGAATAGAAGAATACCAGCTCAAAGGCACAGAAAATATATTCAACAAAATCAGTAGATAAGTTTTCCAACCTAAGAAAAGGAAATTCCTATGGAGATATAAGAAGCTTAAAGAACACCAAATAGATAACATATCCCAAGTCTGCTTGCTACATAATAATCAAAAGACTAAACATACAGAATGAAAAAATAATTTTAGGATCTGCAAAGAAAAAGGGCCAAGTAACTTATAAAGGCTGATCCATCAGAATAGCACCTGACTTCTAATGGAAACTATGAAAGCTAGAAGGTCTTGGGCAGATCTTATAAAGACACTAAGAGACCATGGATACCAGATCAGACTATGATACCCAGCAAAAATCTCAATCACTTTGGGTGAAGTAAACAAGACATTCCATGACAAAGTCAGACTTAAACAATATGTATCCACAAATTAAGCCCTACACAAAGCGTTAGAAAGAAAACTCTGGACCTAAACAAGCTAGATACACCCACAAAGTCACAAGCAGTAGATAATCCCCAGAAGCCAACACCAAATGAGGAAAACACACATACCTGCTACCACCAAAAATAACATAAATTAATGATCACTGGTCATTTTTGTCCCTTAATATCAATGAACTCAATTCACCTATAAAAACACAGGCCAACACAATGGATAAAAAACAGTATCCATCCTTCTGCTGCATACAAAAGCAAACACTGTGTGAGAGTAAAGGATTGGAAAGAGACTTTCTAATCAAATGGACTCAAGCAACAAGCTAGTGTAACTATCCTAATATCTTTTAAAAAGAGAGACATTAAAATAAATTCAATCAAAAGAAATTAGGAAGGACATTAATTAATCATCAAATTACAAATTGTTGGGTTGTCATGGGTGTTTTGGTATCAGAACATCAGTCTTCTATTAGAGAAATAATTTCTTCTACCCCTGTGCCACCTTTCTAGCACTCCCAATATATTTTATTAGTGGCAAATATTACTGGAAGGAGATAGAGATATGTTTGACAGAACAAGGTTAGGGATTTTCAACTTTAACATTTTCCAGAAGGAATAATTGTTACTCATATCCCAAATCAAAGATCATTTCTTAAAGATATTACTTATCTAAGGAATACAATGAGGTATGATGAGAAACATATGATAAAATTGTTTGAAATAGTGACTTCCTAGGCAGAGAAATCCCCATGTTACATTCAGGATCCATTGAAAGAAAGAAAGCAAAGCCTTGTACTCTGCATTTTTGGAGCAGTGACAGCTGCATTACAGAAATCATTTAACTTCCTGTCCAGCAGCTGGGTTGCAGAGCTCTAGAATTTTCACAAATTCTCCTGAGGCAAGTAGTTTAGTTCAAGTCAAATCTAACTGACTGTCTTTTTTTTACTTCCTGGAACAGATATCCCCTTAAGTTACCAATGACTAAGATTAACATCTGTGGAAAATGTCTCCTCTTCATACTCAAACACATGAAAATATTCCCAGAGTGAAGATACTCTATACATGATTGTACACAAACAGACTGTCACCTTAGATTGAGTGAGACAGATCTACACACTGGGGTTTCTGTGTCTCAGTTTTCCTATGATATAGCACAATGGTTAATGAATGAATGTGGCCATGATAATGTATCTTCAAATATGAACAAGGCTCTGGCACTGAGACAGGACAGCTGTATGGATTATGGATCAGCACCATTAGTTTCTTCCTTCAGGAGAGAATTTGCTAGACTTACTTTGTAAGGACATGTACTTATAAGGAGGATCTATGCCATCTATTGCTATACTTAAGGACTCTGAATGTCTTGAAGTCTTATAAATCCATCATAACCATTGTCTAATGGCCTGGGCAACATTGCAGCTTGGGTATACATGCTGAGACTTACAAGGAGGTACCTAGATATCTATGAGATTCCTGGGGATTGTGTAAAATCCCCTGGAGTTGAAATTAGGTGAGGGTGCCATTGCTCTCCACATAGGTTTTGGAAAATAAACTCAGGTCCTCTGGAAGAGTAACAGGTGCTATTAAACACTGGGTCATCTCCTAGCCACCCCCACTTTCTCATTCTCTTCTTTGTTCCCTTTCTGGATCTATTAAGCCCTTGAATTCATATTCTAAATGCCTATCTGTATTCCAGTCCACTGCAACTAGGTACCTTGTTCCAGTGTCTAGAAAAAACATCTGATACATCTATGGGTAAATCGAATAAATGAATGAATGATTATACAAGACCAATAACTTTTGAAGAAATCTCATGTTGGTAGACAGCAAAATAGGAGAATACCACAACTTGAACTTTAGTTTACTGTTACTTATGCATTTTATGTATGAAAGAATATGTGTCAATCATATATCAGTGTATGGATAAGAAAATACTACTGTACAGATAAGGGGGATAGTGGACATGAGGTAATTCGTTCTTCCCTCCTCCAAGCTGAATCTTGGGATTAAACTCAGTATGACATTCTTAATAGCAAAAGCCTTTATACACTGAGCCAGTTTAGTGGCCCAACCTGCTCTTATCTTATTTAGAGGAAAGCCTTGTCGTAGTTGGGAACATCAGTCTTCAGATAATAACTACAAATTGTGAAAAACTGAGCAGAAAACAATCTGGTCCCCCTCCCTTTACTGTCTTCAGTTCATCAAGGGCTTCCTGCTGCTGAATATCTATCCTTCCTCTTCTCTCATTAAGCTGCAGAAAACCCTCAGGCTTCTATCTTAGAAGACTTCAGCCAAAATATGAATTCCTGTTCACTGTCAAGGCATGAACATCACAGCTCTGTGTTAGAACACAAACCTGTATCTTTAGCTCATATTCCCATGGCTTTAATCAGACCACATCCCCTGCAGCTCACTCTAGGACAGAGAATATAGGAGGTGTCTGTGTTGTGACTCACATACTCTCAGTTTGCAACACCCGGCTCCTCCATGCTTCTTGTTACTTATACCTTATTTAATTAAATGCACGGTATGAAATTTCCTTCTGCACTTTTAAAGTTATGAATCACAGCTTTACTATGTTCTATGGATTTGGATAATATTCGATGATATTGGCCAGAAAAGGAATGTACTCTCAGAAGAGGTTTCTTATCTTCCTTCCATGATTAGTCTCATGGCAATTAATTATTGTTCTCAACTCTCCTTAACTCTCTTATTTTCACTCCTTTTAAAACCTTTTACACTTTTTACATTTTTCCCCAGGTTTATTATGTTTACACCATTTTCATTTCTCAGTATCACCCACTACCTGTTCCATGCTTTTCACTTTCTCTAATTCATGCCTTTTTGTAATTATTATTATTATACATTTATTTATATAAAATTTATGAATAAGTACAAACTGCTGGGCTCTGGTGTGGAATGTCTTTCTGAATGCTGTGAATATGCTTTATTAGCAATTGTTAATAAAGAAACTGTTTTGGCCACTGGCAAGGCAGCTTAGAAGCAAGTGTGAAATCCAAAAAGACATGAAGAAGAAGGAGAGAGAAACCAGAGGGAGATGGTGCAGGCTGCTGCCCAGAAAGCAAAATGTAATAGGACACAAGTAAAGCCACAGAGCTTCATGGGAGTATGTAGATTAATAAAAAATAGGTTGAGCTAAGTTGTCAGAGCTTGCTATTAATGAGCCTAAGCCATGACCCATAGAGTTTGTAATTAAAATAAGGCTCTAAGCAAATTATTTTATAAATGGCTGCAGGATTGTAAGGGGAGAGACAGAAAAAAACTTCTGGCTACAAATGGCTCCCAATATGCATCAATAAAAAAGCTTTTAGAAAATCCTAAATGCACAGAAATTGAACCAAAGACCTCAACATAAATCTAGTTACATTGAATTTTATAGAAGAAAAAGTAAAAAGTAGACTTGAACACATTGACAAGGCAGACCATTTCCTAAATATAATACCAGTGGCAAGACACTGAGTAACAATCAATAAATAAGAGTGCTTGAAACTTCAAAGCTTCTGTAAGGTGAAGGAGATTATAAATAATATTAAAAGACCAATAGCCTACAGAATGGGAAAAGATCTTTATCAATCCCACATCTGACAGGACTGATTTCCAAAATATATAAAGAACTTTAGAAACTAGGTATTAAAATAACAAGTAATCCAGTTAAAAATGATGTACAGATCTAAACAGAGAATTCTAATCAGAAGAATCTCAAATGGCAAAAAAAAATTAAGGAATTATTTAACATTCTTAGTCATCATGGAAATGTAAATCAAAATGTTCTGAAATACCATTTTATACCTGTCAAAATGGCTAAGATCAAAAACGCCAAGGATACCTTATATTTGAGAGGATGTAGAGTAAGGGGAATACTTCTCCACTGCTGGTGGGAGTGCAATCGTGTATAGCCACTTTGGAAATCAGTACTGCAGTATTGTAATATGATTTTTGGTTTTGGGCAGCTAGAGGTTTTAGACTTATAGATTTTTTATTTTAGACTTTTTAGTTGTTTGTTGTTTTAAAAAATGATTTAGATATTTATATTAAGTTTATGTTGTTTGGTCTATGGCTTAGGCACATTGTTAGTTAGTTTTTATATTTTAATTTAATTTATTTTTATTAATTTGTCATTGGCTCATGGCTTATTTGTGTTTTATAATACTGCAGTTTCTCAGAAAACTGGAAATCAATCTTCCTCAAGACCTAGAATATCATTCTTGGGCATAGACTCTAAGGATGTTCAATTATTCCACAAGAACACCTGCTCAACTATGTTCATAGCAGTATTATTATTAATAACCAGAACCTGGAAACAACTTAGATGCTCCCCAACCAAAGAATTGTTATAGAAAATGTGGTACATTTACACAATAGAGTATTACTCAGCAATAAAAAAAAACACTGACATTATCAAATTTGCAGAAAAATGGATGAACTAGAAACATATCCTCCAGAGAGAGATAACCTAGACTGAAAAATACAAACATATATGTATATGTATGTATAAACATAAGTAATACTAGATGTAAAATAAAGGATAGCCAGACTACAACCCCATCTCCAGAGAAGCTAGTTAACAAAGGGGGTGCTAAGAGAAATACCTGGATAGCCCTGTAAAGTAAAAGTAGCTCCTAACTCCTGGATAAAATGAGCATGGAGAAGTGTTAGAGGGAATAAGATGGGGTAAAAACATGAAGGAATGAAACAGTCTATCTGGGGGAGGGATGGAATGGGAGATCATTAAAAAAGATATCTTATTAGAGGGAGATATTGTGCAGTTAGGGAGAAACCTGGTACTGGGGAAATTCCCAGAAATCCACAAGGATGACCCCAGCTAAGACTTCTAGCAATAGCAGAAAAGGTGCCTGAACTTGCCTTCCCCTGAAATCAGGTTGGTGACTACCCTAACTGTCATTGTAGAGCCTCCATCCAGTACCTGATGGAAGCAGATGCAGAGACCCACAGGCAAAGACCAGGCCATGCTCTAGGAGGCCAGTTGAAGAAAGGGGAGAGGAGTTATATGAGCAAAGGGGTCAAGATCGTAATGGGGAAATCTATAGAGACAATTGAACCAAGCCTGTGAAAACTCAGGAACTCTAAACCAACTGCTGTAGAGCCTGTGTGGGATAGAAGTAAGACCTCTGCATGCTGGAGACACTTATGATGCTTGGTCTGTTTGAAGGCCCCTGCCAAGTGGGAAAAAGATCTACTTCTGAGCTGGCTTTTTGGAGCTTATTATATATGATGTGATGCCTTGCTCAGCTTTGTTGCACGGGGAGAGCCTTGGTCTCTCCTCAACTTAATGTACAAGGCTTTTTTGACTTTTCATGGGAGGCCATACCATTTTGGAGTGGTGGAGACAGGGGTGAGCTAGAAAATGGGGATTTTGCTTGATATTACAACAAGTCTGCAAACTGCCTGGTTAGAACGTTTATGTCCACTATACTATTTATACCAATCCGTTAATGTGGTTGTCTTCCCAATTTTTTCTATCTTCCTCAATATAATTCTTCTGAGATTTAAAGTTTCATGGTTTTTGTCCTATTCTTGGTTTTAATGAGATTATGTCAACATTTTTTACTTTTTAGATGATATTGACTATGGCTTTGTTATATGTGCCCCTTATTATATTGATATATGTTTCTCCCATCATTAAATTCACCAGAGCTTCTCACATTGAGGCATTTTAGATCTTGTTAAAGACTTCTCTACATCTTTTGGGATGATTATGGAATTTATGTTTAAAAGTGGTGCATATACCCAGTGAAATCAGACATTTGTAAGAAAAAAGTATGATATTTATAGGTAAATGAGTCAAAGTAAAAAATATAAAGACTAAGGTAAATGAGGCAAAAAAGCATCTATATTTGTTTGTAATTTCCACAACCAAGAAAAACCAGAGAACACAGGTAAGTTAAATAAGCTAACAGAGACAAAGTAGGATGAGCATTGTAAAGATGCTACAGTACAATCCCCAAGATTTCCTTCACTCCATTCTCTTATTCATTCCTCAGAGAGGGTAAGGGCTGCCAGGGTAGATCAATGCTGTCTGGCGTATATTCAGTTAAGATAAGATTAAACCTCTTCCCCCAGTATCAAGACTGAGCAAGGTGTTCCTCTGTAGGGAATGAGCTCCAAGATACCAGTTCATGCACCAGGAATAAATT
The DNA here is from genome assembly GCA_033318265.1 of Phyllotis vaccarum. Taxonomy (NCBI): domain Eukaryota; kingdom Metazoa; phylum Chordata; class Mammalia; order Rodentia; family Cricetidae; genus Phyllotis; species Phyllotis vaccarum. The sequence goes on from JARWLC010000018.1 coordinate 14,818,056, forward strand.
CTGGTCTCACTGCCAGAGGCCCCACAAACTGCCCATGGCATTCAGCTTTCATCCACATTCAGAAAGGCTGATTCAGTCCCGTGTAGGTTCCTCAGCTGAAGATGGGGAGTGTGAGGAGATATCTCATGGTAATGGATATCTGGAGCTCTTGGGGGAATCACTGACTCAGGGGTGGCCACTGAAGATCCATCAGAAGGGGAGCTGGGCCCTCCAAGGATAGGCAACTGTCGACTAGCATGAGAAGTATGTGGAGCTTTGAGGGGTGGTATAAGACTGTTCCTATGTGTTGGATGACACCTTGGGGCCCATTCCTTGCAGAGGAACACCTGGACCAGCCTTGACTTTGGGATGAGTGGATCAGACTTGCCTATATGTGCCTGGCTGAGGTGACCCACCTTGGGACTTCTTGCCCTTTTGGAGGAGGGGATGGGTGGATGGGGTGGAGCAAGACTGAATGCTGACTGGGAGGGATTGGGAGGAGGAAGGGAGGGGGAGCGAGGGGATACATAGATAAAAATGACATTTTAATAGAATAAATAGAAAGGAAGGAAGGAAGAAAAATACAAGTGGTAACTTCAGAAAACCATGGAAATGGCCTGTCTGATCTGCTTTGAGAGGCATGTGACATAAAAATTTTAGGTTACAATCCATAGCTTCTGGGGCTTTGTGTACCTTTCAGTTTCTGAGAAACTGAGGCACTCACTCAAGCAGTGAGGCATTAAGAATATGTTCTGTTCTCTATGTTCCCTTAAAAGTCAAGGAAGCATACACTTTGACAGGACAATTGGTCTAAGACATTAATCTTTACTATACTGAATTGCTTGGAGTTATCATTTGTATCCTTGATATTATACTTGTATTGATTCTTATGGGATAATGCTCTTGTACAATGAAAAGATTTGTTACATGAATTGCTTTAACAAAATGTGAATTGGCCAAAAGTCAGGCAGTAATTATATCTGGGGTGACCAGACTAGAAGAATTCTTGGAAGAAAAATTGTATAGCCAAGAATTGCCAGACAGATGCAGAGGAAGAAAGAAGAGAATGCTGTACTGAGAAAGAAAATATACCAAACTACCTGGCTAAACATAGATAAGAATTATGTGTTAATTTAAGTGAGTTAAATATGCAAATCTTTTGACTGGTTATAAACAAGAAATGAATGCCTTCCCTTTAGCAACATTTTATAACATTGGCTCTATTATGAACTGACCAGAGCTGAGAGGGTTTCAGCAAGTAGAAAGGGATTAGAGAAAAAAATCCTGGTATACAGAGTGAGATCCAGGATAGACAAGGCTATCCAGAGAAACATTGTCTTAAAAAAATTTAAATGAACTAATAGACTATTCTCACCTTCAACTGAATTGTGCAATAGTAATTCTATAGTGAGTTAAGGAGAGTATCAGCAGATTAAAAGTAAGGTTAGGAGCTGGAGAGAATGTGTTTGGTTAGGAGCAGTAGGTGCTCTCTCGGACATGATTTCAATTTCCAGCCACCACAAAGTGGCTCACCATACAATTTAATTCTAGGGAACTCAAAGCCTCTACTGGACTCTGTATGTATTGCATGCAGGTGTTACACAGACATACATACAGGAAAGCACTTATGAACATGAATAATTCATGTAAATTTCTTTTAAAAATAAATAAACCTGAGACTAGAGAGAAAAGTTTCTCGGTCCCTTTGCATTTCATGTGATACTGGGCCTATGTCCTAAGTAGGTACATTCATCCCTTAGCTTCAGTGTGAGTGTCTAGGTGGCTTTATGGAATTTTGTATAGAAAAGCATTGTGATATGATGTCTTCAATTACTGCTCTTGAGTCAGCCCCTCTGTATAGAACTGTATTCTCAGGTTTCTAATGGTTCAACCCAATTTCCCAATGTGCTCACAATTAAGAGCTATTTGCTACCTCTAGAATCCCTGGGCCATCTCTTCCTCATTTTATTTTTATAATATTAATTTTATTTTATATATGCACATGGTTCTGTACAAACTTTTCAGGAGCCTTCTGATGCCACTGGCTTTGTGAAATCCCCTGAGCTGGAGTTACAGAAGTTTGGTTATGAAGCCACCTAAAATTGGTGCTGGGAACTGATCTCAGTTCCTCTGGAACAACAGCAAGTTTACTCAACTATTGAGCAATCTCTTTAGCCCTCCTCTTTTCATGTTCTTGCTCTGTGAATGGGAAAATCCTATGGTAAAGCTACAGAAACAGAAGCTATGAGACAGTTGATGAAATTTCTGAATGCTGTGAGACGTGAGGATTGACTCAGCCTGTCAATATTAGCATCAAGTGCCTTTACCCACTGTGACATCTCTTTAGTCTATCCTAGTTGGATTTTTACCTGGAGAATCACTGTGTCTGTCATAGTTGGAAACTTCAGTTATCAAAATTTAATGGTCAGTGGTGATTAACTTTATGTAGGGAAAACCTGGTATTTCCCTATTCTCTTAAAATTTTATACTCACAAACTGCTGAAGCCACACAACTATCACCCACATTCAGAGAACCTAGTTAGGTCCCATACAGGCTTCCCAGCTGTCAGTCCAGAGACAGTGAGCTCTTAATAGCTTGGGGTCAGCTATCCATCAAGATCTTAACCTTGCTCATATAATTCTTTCTCCCCTTCTTTATGTGGCTTGAACAGTTTGTGGGTCCTCTGGAAGTGGAGTAAGAATTTATCACTCACGCATAAAAGGGCTTCTAGGGTCCCGTTTCCTATAGAGGGATAACTTGCCCAGACTTTATATGGGGGAAGTTGGAGCCTACCTTAAACTGATATCTCAGATTTGTTGACTCCCCTGAGAGGTCTTATTCCCTTTGAGAAGTGAATGGTTAGGTGGGTTGCAGGTATCTGGGGGTGAATGGGATGAGGGGAGGGAAGGAGAACTATGGTTGATTTGTTATAAAAAAAAACTTTTAAATTAAAAATATCAAAATACAAAATAAAATTTAATGACAAAATAAAAAAATTCTGCTCACCAAGGGCTTCCTCCTGCTGAACTATTGGTACTCTCTGCAAGCGCAAATTCTGAGTTCCCTCTCAAACTCTAGTTAACTAAAACTATTCTCTGAGTTCCCTCCTCTTATCTACAATCAGTGTATGGCCATCTCACATTTGTGTTAGGACACAAGTCTGCAGCTTTAGACCAGATTTACACAATCTTAATCACGCCATGTCTTCTGAAGTTCACTCTAGGACAGAGTGTAAGAGTAGTCTGTGCTGTGACCTGACCACTCTCGGTTTAAAATACCTAGTTCCTCCATGCTCCTTGTCTCTTAACCTATACTGAAGTAAAACACATGTTGTGAAACACCCTACCACTGCTAAAGGATTATAAAAGATGAGGCCTTAACTTTGTTCTGGAAATCAGGAGAAGACTGCTTGCTCAATAATGTTGCTCAAAAATAGAAGGTGTTCTTATAAGAGTATATTCGACTTTCCCCCATGGTCACTCCATAGGTAGCAATTTTTTATTCTCTCACTATCCACCGCACTCTCTTATTTTCACTCTTAATTTTAAAGCTCTTAAAAGTACTTTCTAAGAAATTTCTAAATGCATATTGTTTTCACATTATATTCTTTTCTTGGCACCTTCTTTCATTCTACCTCCTTTTAGATTTTTGACACGTTCTCAACTTTACAGACTTTTATTATTATTACATATATATTTATTTTCTAATCAATAACTATATAAACATAATCTTATGGGTTCATCTAGTATTGTTCATGTGAAATTAGATTACTTATCAAGGGCTCATTCCTGGAGAACCTTAACTCTCACTCTCTCAGAACTTATTTATTACATGGAGCTCTTTATGTAATAGTAGAGTCTCTTGAGATTTCTCCATGTATTCTGGCATGTCAATTTGCATGGTTATTTTTCACATCTATTTATACAACCATGAGGTTGACATTTCTTGGGTGTAGATTCTCCATAATACATAGAAGAAATAATATCACAGTAGATATTCTGGTCTTCTACCTTTTACAGAATTTCCAATCATCTTCTGACATGTTCCCTAAGCGTTAAATAAGAGGTTGTGTCATAGATAGATCAGGTATATCTATTCACTTCAGTGTCTGAGTTATGGTTTTATTGCTATGAAGATATGCTGAGTCCATGTCAACTCATAAAAAAACATAATTGGGGCTTGCTTGCAGTTTCAAAGATTTAATCCATTAGTTCCATGGGAAAAAGTGTGGTGGCATGCGGGCAGGCATGGTGCTAGAGAAGGAGGTAAGAGAAACACATCTTGATCTTCAGGCAGCAGAAGGACACTGTGCCACACTAACAGTAGCTTAACCATAAGAGACTTCAAAGTTCACCTCTACAGTAACAAACTCCTCCCAACAAAACCATACCTTCTAGTAGTGAAACTCTGTAAGGTCCAAACATCTAACCGTGTAAATATATAGAAGACATTCCTATACATACCACTAAGCATACATTATTCGCTACATTTGGAATAGTTTTGGATTTCTTTGGTGACCTCTGTGCAAAAGAAAAATATAATTCAATATAGGGCTAGAACTACACTTGCATAATAAGAATGTGTATATACAACAGACATAGAAAATAAACTAGAACCTTAAATTAGTGACTATAGGTTCTCTAGAAGTGATAAACTCACTATTCACATAGAGTTGATTGCATTCCAGTACCATCCATGATGTCTCTTCTTTTAAGCAGCCTAAATTACAATTAGGCAATTTTTGGTTACCTACAAAGGTTAACTGCCATACTTGCACATTTGGGGATACCTTATCATGCTTGTAATTTCTGTTGTTTGTAAATATCAGAACTGAGTGAGACAATTGATCGTTTTTCTCTGATGCTTGCAACTAAAATATTCAAGTACTATAAGGATTAGACTAGTATACACACAGAATACATTAGTAGGGAGGAGATCCTCTGAAAGAATATTATGGCTGTTAGCTGAGAAATTTTAGGAGACTTCTGACTCTGAGAACAACTGAACAGATGAGTTTTGTGTCTTCTCTAGGGGCCTTTTGCTGTTGTCGGGGTACATGGTCCAGCATCAATATGATAGTTTTGTTTTGCTTGTTATAATTTACTTTGTTATGTTTTGTTATTACTTTAGAGACCTCTTCTTTAACGGAAGATGTAGAGGGAAATGATCCCCAAGGCAGGGGATGTGGGTAGGAACTGGGAAAGTCTGAGAGAGGGGAAACCATATGCAATGTAGATTGTATGAAAAAAATACTATTTTCAATAAAAAGAAAAAGTTCATTCTTCAAAGTGACTAATGGCATTAACAATCTTTAATTAGATTAATTTACTTTTGAAAGAGTAATATTATTAAAACTAGTGGGGACACTGGTAGCTTTTCCTCTAAGATTAAGATTGACACAAGGATGCTGTAATGGCCACTTTTCTTCCGTATTATCTTAGATGTCCTAAACAGAACATTTAGTCTGCTCAAATAAATAAAATATTATATGTCTTGCTTTTTCACATATATAAAGAAGTTAAGTAACAAGGAATACTCATGTGGGACCCACAAATCTCCTTAGAAAGAAGAAATAAAAAAATAATTTGTGTATGGATGAGACTAGTCGGGTGGAAACAAGAGAAATGGGATGGTAGAAGAGAGTTTTTGGAGTAAAGACTGAAAGTGGAGCATTTGAGGAGCAAAGTTAAAACTACTACAGTGGAAACTGTGTAGAATCTACAAGAGTGACTGTGGTAAAGACTCCTGTTAGTGAGGAATAGGTAGTTTGAACTAGCCATCTTCTATAACCACACAAAACCTCCAGCACTGGAATACCAACCCAGCCACAAAATGTTCAACCTACAATCTATCCTTTCTGAAATATGTACTGGTGTAATAATAGAACATAACTGTGTGGTCCATCATCCAATGATTGGTACAAATTAAATACCGTGACATGAGAGGTAGCCCATACTTGACACTGCCTGGATGGCCAGGAATTAAAGGCTGCACAGCCCAGAAATTCAGAATACAAACAAACATGACTGGACAAACATTTCAGTGAAATGATTACTAATAATATTCTGTTATACTAGTAGACCAGTATCCAGCTTAATATTCATCAGAGAGTCATCATTCAGCAACATTTGGAAACAGATACAGAAACATACAGTCAAATACTTGTCAGCAGAGGAGAACCCCACAGAATAGGGGCAGAATGTATTTTTAAAGTGAGGATAGTAAAGGACACCATAAAAACATCAAACACATAAACAATTAAGCATGGCTTATAGAGTATCAAGAGACTAGAATTATAATCACAGAACCCAAATGGGTTTGATCTAGGGCCTCAGCATAAAAGATATGATAATGTTGATGGGTATTTTGGGGGGTATTCCTAGCAGTGGAAGTGGAAAAAATCTCTGGCCCTTTGCCTGCTCTTTGGACCATTTTCCTTCTACTGGGTTGCCTCTCTATGTAAACAATATGTCATTTTCATCACAGACTCAGAGGATCCAAAAGTGTAAGGGCTCCTGAAATTAATTCTCATGAATTACAAAAAAAATCACTATACATTTGAACCACTAGATAATCTCCTAAGGACTTTGAATTTTTGTTTACCATATTGATGTCTATTTTCCTTTAAAGATAACATCAATTTAAATTCTGCCATTCCCTTGTATTTAAGGATATCCCAGATTACAGGTGTGAGTCACCATGCTCCCTATACCTGAGTAATAACAGACCATTCTTAAAACATAACCTTTCCTAATTTTGTACCACATTGATAAAGAAAGCTAGCATTCTACTGTGTGATGAGAGGTCACCCACTCATCATGACCAGGAGACCGGGAGACTGAGCTTCCAACTGAATCTGTTGGAGACCTCACACTGATACTCTCCAGCATCCTCACCCCTGACAGGATCAATTCTGAGTCCACACTTTGTTGGAGAGAGAGTCATCCTCTCTGAGAGCTTCAGATTCTTGTTATTGAAGAGCCAACGGATAGAAATATTAGTGTCTGATGAAATGCAGCTGAAGATCACAGATCTACGCCCTGCGACTGTGGTGTCAGTGATTTTCACAAAAGGTTGTGACACATTCTCTGTGAGGAAATAAAGAAGGGTATCAAATGACAGTAGTTCAGAGAATTCACCCAGACTTCCTTAGTTCATACTTTATAGGCTTTCATGAGGGAGAATTTGGAGCTGTGACTATAGATATATCTTGTGCTTTGGATCTAACATCCAGGGACTATATTAGCCTCATTCAGTCAATGTTCCCTTTATTTCAGTTTACCTATAATAGCACATACAGTGAATAATCATTGTCATGTCCATGAGTTAAGCTTAGTTATAAATACTGGCTTGATCTTGGGATTGGGGAGCTGTTCCTGTCAATAGCATTTGTTACTATTTATCTGAAGAAGAGAATTTCTGACATGAAGCAAAAATTTGATATTGATGCTTCCTCTGTTTATTCCCTTAGTGCCTTGACCTGCCTGTGAAGTCTCATAAGCCTATCAGAACAATAGGCTAATGGCCCAGACACCTGTCCACTGAGTCTCAGAAGGAGATTTGAAAGTGACCTACCTAAACGCAGCTATCATGGCAGTATACAGATGATTCTACACTATATGTATAATCATGATTTGGACAGTCAGTAAAGCCTTGTTCCCCATCATCTCTGACAAAATATCTAAACAAACAATTACCAAAAACTCCCCAATTTCAACTTGAGTCCAGGCAGAGGAAAAGCTTTAGAGTAATAGATTTCTAGTACTTTCTGTGATAACCCCATGGTTTCATAAGCTAGAAACTGCCTGACTCCCATAGCATCTTTCTGGGGATATGTACATGGTGAGAACCCAAGTGTCTGGGCTTCAGCTAATATCCTTGAGTTGAGTTAACCCAGCACAGATTCTCTTCTCTACAAGTAAAAACAGATAAGGGGTTCTGGAATATTACATTTTGTCTACCCCAGGCATGTCCTATGGTAGGGGCCCAAACCCCAGTGCAGGGTAATAGATGCAGTGGGGGATAGATAAGGCACAGCTCAATCCTGACAGTTTAGTTTATGAAATAGAATGAGCCACATCCAGCAGTTGGAGACCAAGACACTTACTCTTTACATAAAATTCCACTGATGCTTTATCAATTTTGAAATCTTTCTTTAAAACTGAGAGTGTGTACTTTCCTGTATCTTTCTCAGTTACATTCTGGAGCATCAGCGATCCATTATCGTACACCATCCCTCTTCTGTATTCAGGGCCCCAGGAGCTAAAATTCATGGCTCTGTTGTATTCCACAATTTTAAGGGCCTCGGTTCTGCCCTTTGATTTGTACCAGGAAAATGCTTGCAGATCTTCTGGAAGATTATTAACTTGGAGAAGTATGCCTTCTCCTTCAGCTGGATATTGAGTGACTGGTTGGATCATGAGTTGGGAAGAATTGAGTGGGTTACAGAACAGAGAACTGGAATCTGGGAAGGAAAAGAGAAAAAAGTCATCACATATAGGAATCATTGTGCTTGGTGAAAAGATGATGGGCTTCATCCTGAACAGATGGATTCATCACTCAACCTATAATTGCAGGTGTGTGTGTGTGTGTGTGTGTGTGTGTGTGTGTGTGTGTGTGTGTCCATTCCACTTAGTTAAGGGCAGAAACATAACTCATCCTCTACAATAGTGCATCTGATAGTTTTATTTTCTCTGCATGGAAGTCTCCCCTTTGAAGTCTCCATCACTGTCTTCAGTCAGACCCTGGGCCCACTCATGGACTTTGAGATTACACCTCTTCTGAACTCTGACAGACCTGAAACTTTCACTTTCTAGGTTTTTCTTCAGTTTCCAGTTATGCAACACTGAACTGCTGACTGACTTCACCTAATAGAAGCACTTGCTCCTCTGTCAAGTAGCCCTTAGGTCGGGGGCTGTGTGGCTTCCATTAGCAATTTGATCTTCAAGGCAGGCTCAGGTCTTTGAAAGGATTAGGTACCAGGCTGGTGGGTTTTATGTCAACTTACCCCAGGTACAGTCAATTTGGCAAGACAGGGTTTCAATTAAAAATATTGCCACCATATTTGCCTCTGGCCAAAACTAAAGAACATTTTTAATTGGGATTGATGGAAAAAGGAATCAGACCAATGCAGGAAGTTCAAGCCCTGGGATATGAGTCCTGGGTGATATAAGAGAGTCAATTGAACAGCATAAAGAACAAGACAATAGAAAGCCCTCCATGGGCTCTTCACCAGTTCCCACAATTTATTCCACACTCTCAATTTGGAGGCAATAAGTACCCTAGTTTCTCATGGATGTTCTAAAACCATTATTTTCTATCAGCTTTGAGGTTTTACAGGAATAGAGTACTAAAAAAGATGCTCTTCTGTGTTACTTTGGTCCAGCCTTGGAAAGAACAGGATTCAGGACTCCTGGTCTAGAGCTCCCAAAGATGTTGCTGACTCTGACATCTTAGGCTGAGTTATATTCTTTCAAGATCTTCCCTGATTTGTGTGGTATCAGAGGATAGGAGCTGATCTACAGTCATTTGTCTCTACCAGAGTGTCCTTTACTAAGTGCTCAAATCCCCATATGAAGACACAGTGCAAAGGGAATGGAAGCTAGGCCACTCATGACAGTCCCGTAGGTCTAAGCCCCACTCAGCGCTGAATAATCACAGAGAATCACTTACTGTGCACCTGGAGTTGCACTTGTGCATCTTCACTTCTCAGATCTGTTCTCAGAATACGTAGAACATACAGCCCAGAGTCCTTCTGAGTGACATCATGAAGCAGCAGGGATCCATCACTGTACAGTGTTTCTCTGCCACCATATGCATGCCCCCACACAGTTAATTTGTCTATTATAAATCGGGAAACCACAATGTTCTTGGGCACCGTCATTCCTTTGAACCAGACAAAGCCTACAATATTCTCTGGTGGATTGTGAACTAGTATAAGAGCACTTTTCCCCTCAGAAACACCGGGTGGCACTAATTCAATAGTTAGCTTCTCAGAGGTGGCAAGGTTCCCACACTTCCAAAGAAAGGCTAAAAGGAAAGAGAGAGATCCATGTAAATCGAGACCTTTGTATAGGACTAAGATACGGCCCTATGTCCTGAAAAGCAGTGTCCGTTGCTTACCAGGAGTTTGCATGTGTGTCCCTTTTTTACGTGGTGGTTACCAAATGACTTACATGTTCTTGGTGTTCGTACATTTGTCATTTCCATTGTATGAATATCTCTCTCTCCAAGTTTCAACATCATGCAGCTTACTGACATCACATACATGCTCACATTTATAGTAGGTGGTGGTGGTGTGATGCCTGCCTTTCCTCTTCACCTACAGACCCTGTGTTTTCACTCTATGACTTTGTTGTTGTTCTGTTCCTCTAAGGGCAGCAGCTACACCTAACTTCACCTAATTTTCTTTACTTCAAATCACCTCAAACTGGAACATCATAAGAACTATGAGTTGTCTTGTATTTTTTAAAATAATGGCTTACAATTGTCAGAAACATGTAGAGGCTAAATGAATGAACAATGTTCTAGAGTCCCGTATACCCATGGACTTAAAAACTCATAGGATTAGGGATACAGTTTTAGATTATTCCATTTGCTTTAATTTTTACACTTGTTTACATATTGTACTTGTGGGTTAGAAGTATAAGGAATACACCATACTTAAGTTGAGGTCAGAAGATTTGCTAATTGGTTTCAGCTTACCAGACAATGAAGCAGATATCTAAAGGACCATGTCAGTGATCCACACAAGTTTGATTTTTTTTATTTGGGCCATCAAGCTGAGAGAATAAGTCTTAAAAATATTGTGGTCATGCTTACTAACTTTGTCCACAATGCCTACCCTACCCTTACTGTTTAATATTAAATGAGAATATCCTAATGCTGAACCTCTCTTCTATTCTGTATCTTCTCCTTAATAAACACTAATACTACTCTCATGTCCTTGTGCCATTCAGAAGACTCCAGACAGTATGTCAGTCCTCCCCTCTCACACACCATCAACTCCTGGTTTTCCTATCAGGAAGCAAACCCCACCAGAAAAGTGGTGCAACCTTTGCAATACATAGGAACTCCATTGTCTCAGTAGGTTCATCTGTCTTTACTCTGAGATATTTCTGCCCCAGGACAGCTCCCAAAGCTCTTCTGTCTTTCTTCCAGCTGAGCTGAACCTCTTTCCAGGAAGGAGCACCTTCTAGAGTCTCATAGGTTGAAGGTGGGTCTGTGTTCCTTTCCCATGCTCTATTTGTGGTTTTGTCCTCTAGAACATCCAGTGAGAGTCAGGAGTATTGGCTATCCCCGTGGCATTAGATAATATCAGCTGACACTAAAACTTTACCCTGATAGGTCCTGGCCTAGGTTTGTCAGGATCTAAAAGGGGAAATCTGTACAACTGTGTAACTAAGATACCCAACTGTTTTACCCTGTTTTCAATGCTCTGAGCATATGGATTTGTTCCCATCAGGAAGGTGACAAAATTGTCTTCAAAGCTCCAAATAGACTAGGTGAGTGAGATATGGGGAAAAGAACAAATCTATTCTCATTGTAATCACCATTGGAATGTGTTCTGACCAAGGTCAAAGGCTCAGAATATGTCAGGAGACTTGCATCTTGGGTACGTGGGAGGAGGTGACCTAATTCCTTCAAAAAAGCTATGAACTCCTTCATCCCTTGCAAGATTTTCAATACCATGTTTCTATTCCTTCTGCTGAGCCTCTCTCTCATTCTGTGTCTAATGGGTCTTCCCAAGTGCTCTGTGGTCTTGCTGAAATTGCCTGGACCTCTATTTAGTTAATTTCTCATAAATGTTGTTTACTTCCCAAGGGAAACACATAAAGTGGGAAACATAACATGATCTCCTGGAATGTAGCAGACACATTAAACAGCTGGTAAGTTTGAGAGTGTTATAATTATGGTTTCTGAATGTAGAAAGCAGGGTGGAACCAGATTACTAGGTAAGTTTTTGGTTTAGGCAAATACCTTTTGGCCAGTTCACTATTTGTCCTGACGACATCCCTGGTGATCATGAGGGGAACTACAGATAATGTCTCTGAAGCTTTCAGATCACCATATCCTGTATCTTTTTACCTACAGAAAAGAATTTCCCTAACTAGACCCAGAGGATAAGAACTTGTCAGGAGAATCTGTGTCCTTGGTCTTTCTCCTAAGGACCATGACCTTCATGTGAAATCTCATATCCCCACTAGGATACTTGGTTAATGGTATAGATATCTGTTATGCTATGAACCCCTGTTGACTCTCTGAAGAATGCGACCAAAAGACATAGCCCTACTAAGTCTCTCACGAAAGTTCCCTCTCTGTTTCCACACATCAGAAGACTTTGAATTTTAGTAATCTCTTTTCTATGCCATCAGAGGTCAAAATACAACACTTTTAAAATGCTTCTCATATACACTTAGAGTTCCCATTGCTCACACCTCTGACAGAATCTCATGTTTTCCTCAACTAGGCACAATATTGATAACCTTTTTGTCATTTCTAATAAGAACCCTTAGAGTCTAGACAGAGTCTGATATCCTTGGCTGAGTTATCCACTATGCATTCACTTTTGTTCAAGGTAAAAATCAAATGAACGATTTGGATCTATTGACATTATTCTATACTATATGTGTCTTGCACTAAATGCTCAAACACAACTCAAACACAAGAGCAGAATGTATAGGGAAGTAAGCACAGACTCCTCTCTTGATTATGTAGAATAAAATCAACCTCACCCAGCTGACAGAGTTCACAACAAATCACTTACCATGCACATGGAGGTACATAGATGTTGTTGTTATGATTTTTCCATATCTATTATAGGTTCGTAGGGTATAGATTCCTGTGTCATTCTGGGTGACATTTTTGAGTAGCAGGGATCCATTGCGATACAGTGTCTCTCTACCACTGTGCAGAGGGCCTGGTGCACTTAAATTGTCATACAGTGTATATACTGCAATTCCATGTGTTATATTTGTTAGTCCTTTGAACCAGGTAAAGGCTATAAGTTTCTCTGGCAGATTGTGAACAAGGAAAAGGACATTTTCTCCTTCAACCACTTGCAGTGGTACTGATTTAATGGTCACATTGGAAGTGGTGGACAGGTGCCATGAGGTTAAAAGGCAGGCTAGAAAGGAATTGAGAAACACAACCAATATTAAAGAGATGTGATCACTCAGCTTTGGCATGTTGGAATAGGAGTATGCCCACCCTCCACTGAACATGAACAACATGAATTTTATTGACTCAGAGTGTTTTATCAACTCTTAGGAATTCTCTTCTCAGGAATCTGCCTGGTTCCCCCATCAGTGTCCCATATCCCTCCTCACAAAGAATATTTAGTATGAGGAGCAATGCTGCTTTGAACTCCTCCACAAGAGAGTCTTTGCTTTTTAATTTTTCTATGTTATCAATTATTTTTATCAGTCCCTGGCTTCCGCTTTTGAATATATGGACATTAGGATGACTAGAACCAGCTCTTTGTTTGTTTGGAGAATATAGATTTGAATTTTTGAGACAAGGTTTCTCTCTGTAAGTTTGGCTGTTCTGAAACTTGCTCTCTAGACCAGGCTGGCCTTGAGCTCATAGATATCACATACCTCTGCCTCTAAAGCGCTAGATTAAAAGTATCTGCTACTTACACCTTACAAAATGGAGGGTCTGTAGGGGCAGAATTAGTCTGACCTTCTTGGAAGGTTTAGTTTCTGGGAAAGACTGAGACACAAGTGGATAAAGGTAAAATAAAGGAAGGAAAGAGGAATGGATCTCTATGTATTTATCTTTCTAGTTCCTAGGTTTGGAGCTTATGTCAATAATTATATTAAAGTATGAAATAAATGATTTTAGATATACTTATATAAATGTATGTGTGTATTTGTGAAGACTGAAACCTCCTTTTGCACATATGAAGATGTATATCACAAATCTGTGTGAGGGAACATGTGATAGGGTGTACATGTGTGGATACATGCCACACTACCTATGGGCATAGTAGAGTCTGCAGAAGATTGTTCTCTCTATCTACTGTGTGGGAGCTGACGATTGGTTCCAGGTTGTCATATCTTCACACACTGAGACATCTCACTTGGCCTCCCCTGTATTATTTCTATTTGAATGGCCATGTTGTCATGTTTGGAAACAGATGTCTTCATGCCATTGCACCTGATATAATTAACTATGAATATGAAGTATTTGCAGGTTTTTGCTCACAGTGATTACCTCCCATCCTTTGAGAGCTTAAAGTTTTTGAATCCCTGTCCCTCACTGTACTTTCTGCACAATAACTTCAAACAAAAGACTTGAGTCTTCTTTTAAGAACCTGTCTTTTTTAGGAGACTCCTGCCTGCTTCTGAGTTCCCCTCCTCATACAATAAAAGACTGGGTATACTTACCTGTGAGTAAGAGCCCGTGCCAAGGGGTGCACCCCTTGCAAAAAAGTACAGGGGATTCCTCCATCAATCTTCTTACTTGTTCTTGTTACTTTGAAAAGAGCCTCAACTCCAACACAGAACACAGGCTCTACTTTTCTTCTTCCTTATGGCTGAGATTTGTTTCAATAAGGAACACTTCCCAGCAGAGTCCAATGGGCTATTATTGGTGGGGTTTGAGTCCAAGGCACTGCTCAATTGCTTCCACTCTCAGTGATGTCCTACATCCCCCTCAACTTCCCTTTATGTTTCTTGTCAAAGCAACATATTGAGTGACAAGGCTGATAAGCATCCCCATGCCCTCAGAGAACAATGACTTATCCCATTTCTTACACCTGCTGTGTCCTTGATGCGTGACTGTCAGCACCAAATAAGGAAATTCCATCCTGCCTAAGATTCCAGCTGAGCACCCAGGCTACCCTATGTTCTCAATTATCTGGGAAGATATCATTTCCTTAATCCCTGAAGAAAGGTGACAGAAATGTGCCTGAGGACTGGAAGGAGACCAGATGCATGGTGACTAGGGATAAAGATCAATCCTTTACCATGAATGTCACCAGTCAAATTAATGATCCAGGAGAGAAGCCAAGAGCATTTGGGTGAGTCTTATGTGCTCAGTGTTGAAGAGGTTACCTTGTGTTCTTAAAAGGACTGTGGACTCCATCTATAAAGGGTTTCAAGGCAACATTATAGAATTATGTGTTGGGTATGCACATGTCCTCTCCAATTTTTCTGGGTCACCTTTACTTTATCCTAGATGATTCTCTGGTGGCAATCATGTCATCCCCAATGAGAGATGCCAGGAGGGAATAAATATTCATTGATACCATGAAGCAAAATGTTCTCAGACTAAGGAAGGAGCCAATAGGTCAGAGCATGGCTCAGGGAAATAATTTTCTAATCATTGAGCATGTACCATGTTATTTCCCCCTGGAGATGGCTGGCAGAACTGCAATCCCATGTCTAGGAATCAAACAAGTAGGGTCCACAAACAAAATGTAATCTTCCCTGATGTGTTCAGCACAGGTGGGACTTGTCATCATGACCACTGTAAACTTCAGAACCTATGATTCCTTTTACTGTAGGATGGGTCCAGTCAGGGATCCATATTTGTCCTAGGAATTCCTGGACAAACGTTGGAAGTGATGTGAATCCAGAAGAAGGGCATTCTCAGGAAGAGACTTGTGCTTAGGAAATTTCATGGGAAATTCCTAGGACACCTCTCTTCAGAGTGAAAGGACAGGAGATGGCTGGTCATGGTGGTGGATGCCTTTAATTTCAGCACGGAGGAAGCAGAGGCAGATGGATTTCACAGATCCAGGCTAGCCTGGTCTACAAAGCAAGTTCCAGGACATCTTGAGTTAGACAGAGAAATCTTGTCTGGCAAAAAAAAGGAGAGAACACTAATGTTGTGGGCTTCATATGCATTTTTGAGCCAATCACTGCTGCCGCTGTACATTTTTTGTTCAGAAGGTGCTGAGGAAGTCTGCTCTTGAGTACAAATTACATGGATACAAATTGGTGAGTCTTCCCTATTTACTGTTTTCCACTTCTTCCTATGGCTATGATAAAAACCACCCTGACTTAGGCAGTTTAGGAGAGAAAGTAGAGTCCATTTCCTTATGAGAGCTGTGGTATATTGTAGCACTGAAGGTAGTCAAGGCAGAAAAAAACATGCTACTTGCTGGCTTATTTACAGGCTCATACTCTGGGTTATGTTTAGATACATACAACCAAGAACCATCTGCCTATGAATGATGCTGCTCACAATGGTCTGGGCCCTTCACTATCAATTAAGAAAATCACTTACAGTAATGGACATTCTGATCTGACTTGATTATAACTCTGTTCTCTTTTTGTTGTTATTTATTTTTAAATACTGACCTCTCTTCCCAGCCCCTCATTTCACTTAACTTATTTTTTGACCAACTGTTTGTTTTAGTGCCAATACAATACTGTTTTATTATTATATCTTTATAGTAGGCCTTAAAATTAGGAATGCGGATAGGATGCCCCCATAAGTTTTTTATTGTACAGGATTGTTTCTTAGCTATTTTGGATACTTTGTTTTTCCATAATAAGTTTTTTCTTTGATAGTTTATAAATAATTGTATAAGAATTTTATGAGAATTTAATTGAATTTGTAGATTTCTTTTAGTTGGATGGACATTTTTACTAATGTTAACTCTACTAATCTATGAGAATGGGAGACCTTTCCATCTTCTGATATCTTCTCCAATTTTTTTCTTCAAAGACTTGAAATTCTTGTCATAAAGGTCTTTAATTTGCTTTAAATCTTAGTAAGGTTTTCCATTTCTATGAAGAGAAAGTATGATCATAAATACTCTTATAAAAGAATATTTTTAAATAGGATGATTCACTTACTATTTTAGAGGTTTGGTTCATTTTCATCATAGCAGAGAGGATGTCAGTGTGTAGACAGACTTGGGATATAGTTGAGAGCCCTAATTTTTTAGGTAACAGAAAATAATCTGTCTGTCATAAAAGAAAAGCTTGAGCAAAAGATACCTCAAAGCCTGTACCCACAGTAACACACTTATTTCAAAAACGCTATACCTCCTAATAGTGCCACTCTCTTTGGGATCACTTTCTTTAAAACCACCACAATTGCTTAAAATACACTAAGGTGTTTTCTATTATTTTTGGATACTGTGCAGAGTATTTTAGTCCTAATTTTTTTCCTCAGGCCATTTATCATTTGTATATAGGATGGTTACCATTTTTTGAGTTGATGTTGTAACAAGCCATTTCACTGAAGATGTTTATCAACTTCTATTTTCTTGGGGTTATAGGACTATTTAAATGTTTCATCTGATCTCTAGAATTTTTGGCTCAGTTACGTATACAACTAGTGATACTTTGAGATTTTTCTTTCATGTTTACATCCCTCTGATCCTCCCTCAGTTGTCTTATTTATTGCTCTGGCTATCTGCAAGGACTCTCTTCAACAGATATAACAAGAGTAACAACCTTGTTCAGTCTCTGCTTTCGGTGGAATTTCTTTGAGTTTTTCTACATTTAATTTAATGTTGACTCTTGGTTTGCTATATGTTGCCTTAATTATGTTTGGATACAGTCATTGTATCTCTGTTCTCTCTAGTACATTTATCATGACAGTGTTGGACTTTTTTCAAAGGCTTTCTCAGCATCAAATGAGATAATCACATGAAATTTTTCTTTCAGCTTGTTTGCATGGCGAGTTATATTGACAGATTTTCATATGTTGAACTACCCCAGGATCTCAGTAATGAAGCCCGATATATTATAGGGATGATCTTTTTGATATGTCATGGATTCTCTTTGTGAGCTTTTATTGAGTATCTTTGCATCTATGTTTTTGAAGGAAACTGGTCTATAATTTTCTTTGTTGAAGCTCTGTGTGGTTTGGGTATTAGAGTGACAGTGGCCTCATAAAAAATTAAAAATGTTCCTTCTTTTCCTATTTTGTGTAATAATTGGAGGAGTATTTGATACTGACACTTCTTTGAAAACTTGCCAGAATTTTGTGGTAAAAATCATCTGGCCTTGGGCATCTTTAGTTGAGAGACTCTTAATGACTACTTCTATCTCTTTGGGGGTATAGGACTATTTGAAACTTTTCTAATCTTTATTTACCTTTGTCAGGTGGTATCTATTAAAAATTGTCCATTTCTTTTAAATTTTCTAATTTCGTAGAAAACATGTTTTTGAAATATGACCTAAAGGCTCTTTGTTTTTTCTCAATGTCTGGTGTTAGATCCCCTATTTGGATACTCTCTTGTTGATTTTCTCAGAGCCACCTCGATTTAATTTATACTCTCTTTTGTACTCTTTGCTTGTATTTTATTGATTTATCCTTCGGTTTGATTATTTCCTGCTGAGGTCTAGTCCTCTTCAGTGTTTACTTCTTTTTGGGTCTACAGTGAGCTCTCAGGTATGCTGTTAAGTAACTATTATGAAATCCCTCTTAGTGCTGTGAACTTTCCTCTTTCATTGTGTCCTATAACTTTGAGTATGCTCCGAGTTTATTTTACTGACTTTTATGAGGTCTTTAATTTCTTTATTTCTTCCTTGACTCAGTGGTAATTCCTTAGCTTACAGGCTTTCTGTTGTTTCTGTTGTTAAAATTCAGCTTTAATTCATGGTGGTTTGATAAGATGCATGAAATTATTTCAATTTTATTGTATCCATTGAGACTTGCTTTGGTGATCAAGTATTTTGAAAATGTTCCATGAGGTGCTGAGAAAAAAAAGATATATATTCTTTTGTATTTGGATGAAATGTTCTGTAGATTTCTGTTTGGTCCATTTTGGTGATAATATCTGTTAGGGGTTTTTTCTCTATTCATTTTTTTGTTTGGACAATGAGTCTATTAGTTAAGTGTTGAAGTCTCCAATTTTGAAGCATGGTGTTCAATGTGTGATTTAAGCTTCAGTAACATTGCTTTTATAAATGAAGACGTTCTTTTATTTGGATGTAGATGTTCTTTTATTTGGGGCACAGCTTTTCAGAATTGATATATCATCCTGGTAGGTTCATTCTTTGATGTATATAAAATTTACTACTCCATCTCTTTTGATGAAATTTGCTTTGATGTCAATTTTGATACATATTAGGATAGCTATATCAGGTTGTCTTTTAGGTGATTTTATTGGAAAATCTTTATTTCAACTCTTTGCTTTGATCTAGTATTGAGTCTGTTGAGGTTGGGATTCTCATTTTTCTGGCAGTTATCTTTGCCTTTGGTGCAGCAGGGGCCTCTTTACTTACTGATATAGACTGCACCTCTTCTTCTGGTTGATATGAACAAGTGTCTACGCAGCAGAAGTCAGCCAGAAATAAGGACAGGACCTGGCAACAAGACAGTTGATGATTTGGGAGAGCTTATTCTGTGGAATGGGTCTCTGGCAAAAGAATCTATGGAGTGTGACATTTTAGCTGGCATGTACCCATTTTTCTGACTAGTGTAGCTTCTACCTCAAGATTCTGTTTTCTAGTAAGGAGATTTTAGGCAGAATGTCATTTTTCCTGCTGAGTAGTACTCCATTGTGTAAATGTACCACATTTTTTAAAATATTCTTCAGTTGAAGGGCATCTAACTTTTTCCAAGCTGTGGCTAATACAAATAATGCTGCTATGAACATAGTTGAGTAGATGTCTCTGGGGTAAGAGTGTACAACCTTTGGTTATATGCCCAAGGGTGGTATTGCTGAATCATTGGGGAGATTGATTCCCAGTTTTCTGAAAAACCACCATAATGATTTCCAAAGTGGCTATATAAATTTACATTTTCCAAAAGCAGTGGAGGAAAATTTCCCTTACTCCACATCCCCTCTAGCATAGGTTGTCATTATTGTTTTTATCATAGCCATTTTGAAACATTCAAGATTGTATCTCAAAGTTGTTTTGAATTATATTTTCATTACAGCTAAGGATGTTGAGCAGTTCTCTAAGTGTCTTTTGACCAATTTGAGATTATTTTATTGAGAATTCTCTCTTTAGCTCTGTTCCCTAATTTTAACCAGATTATTTGGTATTTTGATCTCTAGTATCTTGAGATTTTTATATATTTTAGAGATCAGTCCACTGTCAGATATAGAATTGGTGAAGATCTTTTTTCCACTCTGTAGGCTGTCATGTCTTATTGGCTGTATCCTTTGCCTTACAGAAGCTTCTCAGTTTCAGAAGGTCCTGTTTATTAATAATTGCTTTCAATGTCTCTGCTACTTGTATTGTATTTAAAAAATAGTCTCCTGTGCCATTTTTTCCAGACTATTTTCTCTTTTTTCTACCAGGTTCAGTGTAACTGGATTTATGTTGAGGTCATTGATCTACTTGGACTTGCGTTTTCTGCAGGGCGATAAATATAAATCTCTTCGCAATTTTCTACATGACACCGTTGAGTTATGACAGTACCACTTGTTGAAGATGCTTTAGTTTTTCCATTGTGTATGTCTCAATTTTTTTAGTCAAAACCCAGGCATTCATAAGTACATAAATTAATGTCGGGGTCTTCAGTTTGATTCCATTGACCCACATATCTGTTTTTATGGCAATACAGTAGAGCTTGAAATCAAAAATGATAGTACCTCCGTAAGTTCTTTTGCTAAACAAGATTTTTTGGTAATCCTGTGTGTGTTTGCTTATCCATATGAAATTGAATATTATTCTTTCAAGGTTGGTGAAGATCTATGCTGAGATTTTGATGGGGATTTCACTGAATCTTTAGATTGCTTTTGATAAGATTGAAATTTTTGCTATGTTGGTTCTACTTACTCAAGAGCATGGTAGATATGTCCGTTTTTATTTCTGATTTTGTTAATTTGAGTGTTCTCTCTCTGCCTCTTGGTTTATGTCATTGATTTTCTCAAAGTACCAACTCTGTGTTTTACTGATTCTTGTATTTCTCTTTTTGTTTCAATTTTATTGAACTTGACCCTACGTTTGATTATTTTCTGCCTTCTTCTTCTGGGCAAGGTTACTTCTTTTTGTTCTAGAGTTCTTAGGGTGTGCTGTCAAGTCGGTTGTGTGACTACCACCCAGTTATCCCAACACCATTTGTTGAAGATATTATCTTTTTCCATTGAATATTTTTGGCCTTTTTGTCCAAAATCAGGTGTTCTTAGGTGTGTGGGTCAATGTTGGGTTCTTCCACTTGTTCCCATTGATCCGGAGGTCTGTTTTTATGCCATTAGCAGGCTGTTTTTATTACTGTAACTATATAGCATAGCTTGAAGTCAGGGATGGTGATGCCTCCTGAACTTTTATTGAGCAGGATTGTTTTGTCAATTCTGGGTTTCCTATTAATTCATATGAAGTTCAGTAGTGTTCCTTCAAGGTCTGTAAAAAAATTGTGTTGGGATTTTGATGAGAATTGCATTGAATCTATAGATTGCATTTGGTAAAATTGCCATGTTGACTATGTTGATCCTACCTATCCAGGAGCATGGGGGATCTTTCCATTTTCTAATATTCCCTTCAATTTCTTTCTTCACAGATTTAAATTTTTGTCAAACAGGCCTGATACTTCTTTGCTTAGAGTTAAAACAAGATATTTAATGCTATTTTTGGCTATTAGAAAGGGTGATTTTTCCCTTATTTATTTTTCATCCCTTTTATCATTAGTGTATAGGAAGGTTGTTGATTTCTTGAGTTAATCTTGAACCCTATTACATTGCTGAAGTAGTTTGTCTGCTGTAAGAATCTCCTGGAAGAATTTTGTGGGCAACTTATATATATGATCATATCATCTGAAAATATAGTTTGACTTATTACTTCCCCTCTAATCTCCCTTTGTTTTCTTATTGTTTTATCTAAAATTTTGAGAACTATACTGAATAAATAGAGAAAAGACAGCCTTGTTTTTTTCCTGATTTTAGTGGGATTGCTTTGAGTGTTTCTCCATTTAGTTTAATGTTGGCTGTCAGCTTGCTGTATATCGCCTTTATTATATTTAGGTATCTTCTCCATATTACTGATCTCTTCAGGACTTTTATTATGAAGGAGTGTTTAATTTTGTTAAAGGCTTTCCAGTGTCTAAGGAGATGTTATGTGTTTTTTCTTTCAGTTTGTTTACATGATGGATGACATTTATAGTTTTTTTGTATGTTTAACCATCCAATCCTCTCTGAGATGAAGCCTACTTTTTGTGGTGGATTATTTTTTTTGATATGTTGTTGGATTTGGTTTGCCAAATTTTATTAAGTATTTTTGCATCAATATTCATGAGAGAGATTGGTATATAATTTTCTGTCTTTGTTGCATCTTTAAATTGCTTGGGAACCAGTGTGATTGTGGTCTCATAGAATGAGATTGGCAGTGTTTCTTACATAAAGAATTTCAAGGCCCGCTTAAATGTCTGTGTGGTGGGTCTATGTCACGAACCACATGTCTTGGCTCTAGAATCTGCATTTAGGCATTTGTAGTCATGATAAAACAGAAAATACTCATGGGCAATGTTCAGTTTGATTGTGTCTTTTTGGGAGATACTCATTAATTTCCCTGTTTTACACTCATAGTGCCTTATGTAAGTTGTTACACTTATTAAAGGGAGAGAGTCCAGTTGCCTTCTGACAGCTTCAACCTTTCACCTTTAATGAGATTTGACCATTTTTCCTCCACATGTAGTTTGTGTTTTGACTCTCCTATACATGCTTGAAGACTATAATGCTTAACCTCTATGGGGTTAGAATTTTTCCTTGTGATGGTGGGTTTAAGGAGAAGTTATATAAAGACAAGACAGAAGATGGCTTTCCATATGACCTCTGACACTTGCAGAGGCCTCTGCCAATCTGTTGGTCTAACATCCACTCCCAATCCATATCCTTAGAGAACCAGGCAAATACGAATCATAAGCAGACACAGGAAGACTTCATTTCTCAGACATGGTATGTCTCTTATGCTGAATGAGAAAAACAAACTTCTCTATGTCTGAGCTGAGCTGCAGAGCTTGGTGATACAGACCTAGAATCTGATGTCAGATGACCATTGTCTCTTCTGTAACATATTGACCCATTACTGCCTTGTACCAAAGAGTGCTATGTCCCTCTAGTTGTACTGATGCTCATGACTGAGCCTGGGCCAGTGCCCTCCAAGGCAATAACTTTTTTTTAATCCCTTAAAAATAGGACAGTATAAGGCTTAACACTGCGCTGCCCTGAAAAGTACCCACATACTTTCCTTGGGACTAGTGTGTAGAGAAATCTCAAACATGAGACCAGGAGCATGCTTGTCATATAACTAAAAGAGCAGGCTAGACCATAGCATAGGCCAGTCTTCCTAGATGTTGGATAATAACAGAGAAGAGACACAGGTCTCTGAAATACAAATGAGTCACAATATGATCTAGGAAAGGGGAGAATAAGAATTACAGATGATCTAAAGCAAAAGCATTTTTTTGTCCTCTAACTATCTGTCTTTCACAGGTAAGGACCATAAAGAGATAATTTTTTTTGAAATATAGGTTGCTGTTTTCTGTATTTCTTTTCTTTTTTCTCTTTTTCTTTCTCCACTCACTCTTTATTCCTTGGTTGCTTGTCTACTTGCTTGATGTCTGTCTTTCTTCCTTCCCATGTGTACAGTTACTTTCGTTGCCTGAAAAAACAGCTGAGAAATTTGTGGGTAAATAAATGAATATATAAGGACACCGCCTTTTGAAGGTATTTCACATTGGTAGATTCAAAATAGAGTAATAGTTTGGCTTGACTTCTCTCTTACAGTTACTAATGTATTTTACGTATGTGTATTAGTGAGACAGAGAATATGTGTGTGTTTATGTATACATCAGTGCATGGGTAAAAAAAATGATACTGTAGATATAAGGGAAATAGTGAACATGAGGGAATTGGTTACCCTCATTTCACCAAACTGAATATGGGGATTGAACTCAGCATGTCAGCCTTGGAAGCAAGTGTCTTTGCCTATTAAGCCATTTTGTTGACTCATACTGCTCTTATTTTACTTTAGAGAAAAACCCATCATAGTTGGGAACATCAGTCTTCAGAAAATATTTGCCAATAATGATGAGCCTTGACTAGACAACCTATTTCCCTCTGCACTTACTATTTTCATGTCACTAAGGAGTTCCTGCTACTAAACACTGTCCTTTTATAGCCTCTTTTTTTCAGGCAGCAAGAACAAATATACTTAGTGCAGTCACAAGTTCCCATCTTAGAAGGTTTCACTCAAAACCCACTGTCAAGGCACCGTGTTCACAACCTCATATTAGGACATAAGTCTGGAGCTTTAGGCCATGTTCCCATAGCTTTAATAACACCTCGTCTTCTGTCTTATTCTGGGATAGACAGTAGGAACTGTCTGTGATGTGACTCATACATTTTGACTTTACAGTGCCTGACTCCTACATGCTCCTAGTCACTTTTAAAATAAATGAACTAAATGCATGCTGTGAAACTTTCCTCCGCCCCTATAAAGTTGCAGATTACACTTTTCTTATGTCCTAGGGTTTGGGAGAAGACTGCTCAATGATGTTGACCAGAACTGGGGAGTTTTCTCAGAGGCTCCTTAGACTCCCTCCGTGATCGCTCTCACAGTATTTGTGTTTTGTTCTCACACCCACTCTAGTGCTTTCTTATTTTTACTTCTTAAAAAACTTTTATAAGTATTTATTTTGTAATTTTCTTCATGCTTATTGTATTTACGCCATTTTCCTTAAGTCTCAGCCTCTACTTCCTTCCATGTCTCCCATTCTCTAATTAATGTCTCTTCTGTAATTATTATTATTTGTATGCATATATTTATATAAAATTTATGAATATATAAATACAATTTTTTTGGCCCATGTAGTTTTGTGTATATGTGTTTATGGCTTTGGGATTGGATAATCTATCAGTGTCTCATCCATGGAGAATACTGATTTTACCTCTCTCAATAGTCATGAATTACTGCAGCTCTTTTCTTAGGAGTGGGGCCCTATTTCCTCATCCATATTTCCTCATCCATGCTAGCATGTAAGTTGGTGTTGCCATTGTTTTTGAAAGGAAGATATATAGTTGAGAATACTTGAGCACAGCCTCTTTATTATATATAGAACAGACAATATCACAGTAGACATCCTTGTTCTCTGACTCTTACAATCTTTCCACCTCAACTTTGGAGATAATCCTTGAGCTCCAGACAAGGGGAATGTGATACATATAAATCATTTGGGTCAGGACATCCTGTGCTGTGTGTACCACACACTTGGACAAATTTTGGGATTCTTTTCTAGTCTTAATATGTGCAAGTAGAGAGTTCATGGATGACTATTGAAGCTGCACTTAGCTGTGGGAATAACAGTGTGTACTTCAATTTACCTAGAAATTGGTTTAGGAAAGTGGCCATAGTATGTTCTCCTCTAGGATTCATAACCATCCTAGCCAATTGTAGATGTCTAGAATTTTAATATCAGAAATAATTTTCCTCCTATTAAGAAGATTTTGAGTCTAATTAGAGAAATGTTGGTTACTTCCAAGATATAAGTGCCACTTTTGAGACTTGAAGGATATCTTGCCATGCTGGCCATCGCTATGGTTTGTAGACATCACAAATGCATAGGACTACTGATTATTTCCCTATTTTTCCAGCTTTTATAGTAGCTTCAACTAGTATAAGATCTATTTTACAGGTGAAAGTCATCTGGGTCAGATCCAGTTAGATTCCTCAAAGCCTTGTTTCATATTAGTGTAGTGTGTCTTCAATAACAAGGACGTATCTTTAAATTCTATGAGGCAACCAAGGGCAATAAATAGCCTCTATTGTTTGAGAAATCTTTTGAACTAGCCTGACCAATAATTTGAAAAGAGTTTTCTCATCCCTGGTTCTGGGTTTCTATAAGTTCATGGCTCTTGGTGGGGAGCATTTTCATCCCATGTGGTACAAATTTATTTAATTATATGATGTAATTTGAGGTATACATAATATAATATGAGTCACTGTAACTTTTTAATCATTCTTAATGTCATTTATTCCTCTTCTATCCTTCTTCTTCTGTATTTCATTCATTCATGTTCATTCCTTGCTGGATCCATATGCAAATAAAGCCATGTTCCCCATCAGTTCTTGTCAGGAGCTACTGCAGGCCAAGATGAAAATATAGCTTACAATAATTGATAATCAGATATTAACCCACTGGAGAAATAATTCTCAGATTGGGTATCATGCCAGGCAAAGCTTACAGGCCGCCAACTCTGAAGATGTTGTTCCTATCTGTTTACTTAGGCAAGATTATTTATGACTTCCCATTTACATACATGTATTTTCATGTATATATATAATCTCATGACTATATCTCAATATTATGGGCACATATATCTTGGGATGGTCAGGAAGTTAATTTCCCATTAAGAAGTACAATTTTGATATATAGAAAATATACTAGAGTATGCTTCATGACTGAATCTGTTGTTCCACAAAGACTGTAAATAATTAAAAGCCTACTTTGTTCCCTTTAGTCAAACACAAAAAGTAACATTTTTCTTCAGTCTAAGACAAACTGCACATAATCAGCTCATTTTTACCTCAAAGAAAGTTCAAAATAGACTAAAGGCTTTTGTAAATTGATCATGTTTAAAACTATAAAGTTATACAAGGTTACAATTGTAATTGTCTAACCAAGGTCACCAAAACAAAGTACCCTAAGAAAAGCATCCCAATTTTCTGCTAACCACACCAAGCAGATAAAAGATCCATGTCTCAAAGTTTGTCTCACCAGGCACTGCAGCACTGGGCTCTGATCACAGTCTTACTCCTAAAATCTTAAAACTTTGTATTGCCATGCTAAATGACTCTGCCCTTATAAGGAATGCCTTGTAACCCTGAAAAGAGCTTTTTGTGAGCTTTTGTACTGCCTAAAGTTGCTGCTGAATGTGTATGTAAACAAAAAACTTTTGAAACTCATGTCAGAATTTCAAAAAATAATAATAATAATAATAATAATAATAATAATAAAGAGACATGACTGGGAAAGCACAAGTATGAGATCTTTCCATACCCACCAGATTAAGAGATATCCTAAGTCCTTTTTGCTTGCTGTGGTGCCTGATCTGTATCCTAAAGAGGTATTAGGGGCTGGATCCCAAAGAACCTCATTAATTTCTAACAAGACATCAAAAGCATGTGGTGACAAAAAACGCCTCCCCAGTGTCATCGAGAGTCAACTCAGTGACAGATTTGCAGCCAGGGCTTCTTGGTGTCACTTTCAGGATCCCAAGGCTTCCTTAGACAAGGCTTACCTGACTCCCACATTCTCTTTCTCAGCAACATGTACATGGTGAGAACTCCAAGTGTTTGCACTGATGCTGACACCCTGGGACTCAGTTTACTTGACACAGGTCCTTGGACTCTGCAGGTAAATCAGGTGAGGAGTTCTGATCTGTTGCTGTTTATCTGCGCTCTGTGTTTCATGCAGTGAGGGCCCAAACCTCAGTGTGGGGACACAATGCATTCAAAGGGAGATTTGGCACAGCTCAATACTTACAGTTCAGTGTATTAAGTCCGTTAAGCCACCCTCAGTAGTAAGATACCACAGAGAGTCACTTTTTGCTTATATGGCTTTATAGATTTTTTTTAATTTCTTAAAAATTTTGCAGTGTGTACAATCCTGTATCTTACTAGTGACATCTTGGAGCAACAGGGACATATTGGTGTAGACCATTGCTCTTCTGATATGGACAGCTCCCTTGTTTATGTAATTCATGGCTCTGCTATATTCTAAAATTTTTAAAATCTGGGTGCTATACACTGATTTGTACCAGGAAAAGGCTCACATACCCAACAGATTATGCAGAAGGAGAAGAATGTTTTCCTTTTTAGCAGCATTTTATGTCCCTGACTCTACTATGGGCAGAGGTTAAGGGACTATAACAAGTAGAAAGGGAGGTTGATGAAAAATGAGAAAAAGTTATCATGAAGGTCATTGTGTTTGGTGGGAAAATAGCAACCTTCACCCTAAGCAGATGAATCCATCACTCAGCCTAAAGATGTAGGTGTTTCTATCCCACCTGGTAGAAGTCAACAACATGGCCTCTATTCCCTCAGTGCCCATAAATATTTTATTTCCTCTGCATGGAACCCTCTCCTGAGTTTTCTTCATGGCTGCCCCCTTGCTGTGCTAAGTCATACACTATGTACACTCGTGCATATTGAAGTTGAGGTTGGACCTTCTCAAGAGATGCCACATCTTCATTCTATATCTATTTTTCTGTTTCCCTTTGTGGCTGCCGTCAATTCCTGACTTCACCTTCTCTATGTTCTTACATCCCCTCTCCAGCATTGTTTATTTCTAAGGCAGGGTGAAAGTTGGGAGATGCCTTATGTTCATGGCAGGCACAGGTCCTAGGTCTTAGAAAATCCATACATACTAGTGTGGCTTGTTTTCTGGTCAATTCAACAGTAGGTGTAGTCAATTTCAAAGAGGGAAACTCAACTGAAAATGTCAATAACATATTGGCCTGAAGACTATAGTGCAGCATTTGATATTAGTAATTGATGTGGGAGGGTCCAGCCCACTACAAAGCAGTTCCAGTCATAACATAAGGACCCCTGAATGCTATAAGAAATGAGGCTGAGAAAATAATAAAGAGAAAACTGGAAGCATTCCTCCTCCATGTTCTCTGCAACAGGTTCTAGATTTCAATTTTGTAACATGTTTGAATAAAATGAATACATCACTTTGACATAGACAGTCAAATAATTATTGCTTTCATGTTTGAATAAAATGAATACATCACTTTGACATAGACAGTCAAATAATTATTGCTTTTTAGTTCTGAGAGTTATTATTTGCCTAGCCTTGGCAAAAAAAATATGTTCCCTATGGTCACTAGTAGTTGAGCCTAGAACAGAGGAAGCCTGGATGTTCAGGTGCTTACTCTCTGTAAAATGCCATGGTTTCTTCAACCAGACTCTCTTTGATGCCTACAGGGTCTTAGTGAGATGTGCATTGACATCTCCGTGAGACTGGGTAAAGTATGACATCTTAGGCTGTGATTCTTTGTATAAATGTCTGCAGGCAGAGTCAGATGGTGCAATATGATCTATGAATTTTTGTTTCCATAAGTGTCCTGCATTTAGTGCTCAAACATCAGCATGGGGACACAATGTCTAAGCCATACAAGACAATTACGTATGTCTAAGCTCCACATGACACTGCCAGATCACAGAGAACCATTTACTATTCACCAGGAGTTGCACATGCACTAATCCAGCTGTCATATATGTGCTTAAAGTTAGTACTGGTATAGAATCCAGTGTCATTCTAGGTGACATTCTGGAGCAGCAGGCATCCACTCAATGACTCAATCAGTCAAAATTCTGACCCAGAACAAAGGCCCAAGAGCAGATGTATCAGAAGCCTCACACCCTGGGTATGTGGGAAGACGTTACCTGAGTCCTATATAGTGGGTTCTGTGATTAATCATCCCATGCAGGTATTCATAATGATGCCGCCAATCTTTTGATTACTTCTTTGGATGATAAATCTCCCCATGTGTTCCCTGGTCTATCTAAGATATCTTGGGATTTCTGTCTAGGTGATTCCCATAGGCTAACATAATGTTCCCAAAGTAAATACACAAAGTGAAAAATTGAGCATGATCCCCTGGCCCTTTATCAGATTCAAAAAGAAATTAGTAGGTCTGAGAAATCTGTGTCACTAACCATCAGGTCTGTAGGGACATGAGTGGAAGCCAGGATACAAGATAAGTTTGTGGTTCAATAAAATATTTTTCTAAGTGTTGATTGTGTGTCCTGATGCCACACCTGGTGACCATTGAAGGAACTGCACTTCATGTCTAAAGAGCTGTTCCAATCACCTGAGCCTGTAGCCATTTTCATCAAAAGAGAATTCCCTGAGCTTAACCCCAAAAGACAAGCACTTATTAAGAGAATCTGTGTCCTCTATCCCTCTCCTTAGGAGTCATGACCTTCCTTTGAATGGTTATAAGCCCATCAGTACAGGTATTTCACTGCCTGGGCACTTGTCATGCTAAGTTTTCATTGTTGACTCTCTGGAGAGGGTGTCCAGGGCTTGTCTATCTCTCATAACAGTATAACAGCTGGTTCCACATGGCACAAAACTTTGACTACTAGAAAGCAATGTAGGGAATTGTGTTGTTTCATGGTAAATAATTGTCCCACCCACTGGTTTAATAAAAAGTGCTGATTGGCCAAAGGCAGGCAGGAAGTGTGGGTGGGGCTACCAGACTAAGAAAACTCTTGAGAACAGGAAGCACAGAGCAGAATGCCAGAGAGAATGACAGAGAGAAGCCAGAAGAAGCAGAGGACAACCATGCTGCTGTGAGAAAAGGTACTGAGCCCCATGGCTGAACAGGATGAGTCATGGGTTAGATGAAGGGAAGAGAGCTAGCAAGTTATATGCCTGAGCCTTAGGCTGATCAGCTGAAAACTATTGAAAACATCTGTGTGTCTCTGCATGTCTGGGGGTCTGGGGGTCCTGAACCTTGATGTTAGGTCCAAAAGTCTGGGCCAGAAACTTCATACTAAAAAGCAATATCCCATGCCATCAAGAAATCAAAATCTGACCTTTGTGAAGTGCTCCTCAGGGTCATCTGGAGTTGAGTCTAGGACAGAAGTATGAATTGAAGGCTTTTCAGTGCTCACATCTTTTTTAGTATCTCTTCTTTTGCTCTACCAGTCCAAATGTTGATTCTCTGGGTTTCTTTCTCAGATTCATATTTCTGGTAAGAATGCCCAAAATACATACAGAGGTTTATATCCTTGTAGGAATTACCCACCATCCATCCACCTGTGTACAAAGTGAAGTCAAATGAACCATTCTGACCTATTGCCATTATTCTACACCATGTGTCCTGCACTAGATGATTACCAAGGCAAAATGCACTGAAAAGATAGGCATAGAACATGTTCCTGTGCATTTCCAGTGAAATGAACCTCAGGAGCTCACAAAGTTCACAAGAAATCACTTACTGTTCATTTGAAGGTAAATGGTTACTGTTGATAAAAATTTTCATGTTTATTATTCTGTTATAGGTCCCTGTGATAGATAATCCTTCTGGGTGACCTTTTGGAACATCAGAGATCCACTGCAATACGCTTTCTTTCTACTGCTGTGCATAGGCTCTTATGCATTTAAATTGTTGCTCAGAGCATATATTGCAACACCTCATATCATATTTGTTAGTACTTTCAGCCCAGCTAAGAGTTTAAAATTCTATGGCAGTTTGTGAACAAAAGAATAATATTTCCTCCTTGATCCACTTAAGATGGCATTGAACCAGTGGCCACATTGGCAGTAATTTAATTGCCAAGGATTTAAAAGGGAGACTGTGAGGGAATTGAAAATACATTACCGATATTAAACAGGTGTGATTTTTTTTTTACTCAGCTTTGAAATATGAATGGGGTGTGTCCACTCTTTTACAGACATGAGCTACATGACTTTCATTGACTCAGCATGTCTGAGTGTGCCATTAACTCTTGGGAATTCTCTGCTCAGGTGTCTGCCTGGTTCCCTCCTCGGT
This sequence comes from Phyllotis vaccarum, assembly GCA_033318265.1. Classification (NCBI taxonomy): domain Eukaryota; kingdom Metazoa; phylum Chordata; class Mammalia; order Rodentia; family Cricetidae; genus Phyllotis; species Phyllotis vaccarum. The sequence continues at coordinate 14,849,462 of JARWLC010000018.1, forward strand.
GTCTCATATCCCTCCTCACATAGGGATGATGTGAGCAGCAATTCCTCTCTGCACTTCTCTGAAGAGTTCTCACTTTCTGGTATTTTCTTAGTTCCCTTTTTGATTCTAGTCAACCCATGGCTTTATCTTTTGAATATACGGACATCAAGACTATAAGATCTAGGACTTTTTGTTTGATTGGTTTGGTTTTAATTTTTTTGAGGCAAGTTTTCTCTGTGAAGCCTTGGCTTCCTTGGGACTTTCTCTGTAGATCAGGCTGGCCTTGCACTCACAGAAATCACCTGAATCATGAATCAGACTCCCAAGTGCTGGGATTAACGGTATGTGTCACTAATGATGAAAAAACAGCAATTTGTAATGGCTGGATTAGTGTGACCTTTTTGGAAAAAAATTAGACACAAGTAGATTAGGGAAAAAAGAAAGGAAAGAGGGAGCACTATGTTCCATGGACTTATCTTCACAACTTATAGATTTGGAGCTAAAGGTCATAGTTATATTTAAGTGTGGAATGACTGATTTTAGATTTACTTCCATAAATTTCTGTATGTGCATGAGTATTTGTGAAGGCTTGTGTCTCCTGTACACATATGAAAATGAATGTCACAAATCTATGTGTGGATACATGTGTCAGTGTGTGTATGAATAAGTGCATTCTATAGCACCTGTGTGGAGAAAACAGTAGAACTAGGAGGAGCCTGTTCTGAAAATCTATAATATAGGAGCTAAGGATTGGATTTAGATTGTCTTATCTTTACACACTGAGACACCTTTCTAGGCTTTGCCTGTTTGATTTCTATTGGGTGGTCATTACCTCCTAACATCTGAGACCTTCAGGATTCTGATTGTCTGTCCCTAATTGTATGTTGTGCCCCATTACTGTAAATGGAAACTTTTCTCCAAATAGAAACTGGGTTCCTTTCTTCTTTAGGAGACTTCAGTCTGCCTTTTAGTTCTCATACATACACAATCAGAGAGTGAATACCCATACCTGTGAGCAGAAGCCTCAGCCACGGGATAGCCACTTACAGAGAAGCATAGAAGAAGCCTCCAATAATCTTCTGACTGTGCTGTTCTTCTGTTCTTCCGTCTGAGAAGGATCCTCAACTCTAACACAGATCTCTAACTCTGCTGTTCTTCTAAGCTGTGATTAGTCTCAGACAGGAGCACTTCATCCAATGGGTTGTGAGTCATAGGGTTTAAATCCAAAGCACCGCTCAATCTCTTCTACTCAAAACTCTGACCTGCATCCCTTTATGATTCTCCTCCTAGCAACAAGTCTGATAAACATACCATATCCTCAGAGAAGATCACTCATTCAAGAGCTGACACCTGCTATGTTCTTGCTTTGGCACTGTCAGCACCAAAGAGAGAGTCTGCATCATACCTATGTGTCCCTATGACACAGAGACCTGGCTGATCACCCAGTCTACTCAGTGTTCCTAATGCTCTGAGAAGGTGATATTTTCTTAATCCCTGCAGAAAGGTGATAGAAATGTGCCTGAGTGCTGGAAAGAAAAACAGCTAAGTGATGAATACGGATGAATATCAATCTTTTGTAAATAATGTCACTGGCTAAATTAATGATCAGAGAAGGCCCAGAGTAGTTGTGAAAGGCATTTCATGTGTTCAGTATGGGAAAGAGGTAACCTGTGTCCTTGTAAGGATTGTGGACTCCATCTTTTTATGGAGAGTTTTAAGGCAACATTCTAGCATTATGTCTTGAGTGTGCACATGTCTTTTCTGATCTTCCTGGGTCACCTAGACTTTTCCTAGATAATTCTTTGGTGATATTCTTGCATTAACCTATGAAACATGCGAGGAGGGAAGAGATCTTCAGGGTCTCCATGAAGAAAGATGTTCTCAGACAAAGAAAGGAGCCATTAGGTCAGGGCAAGGTCTAGGGAATGATCTTATGGTATGTATGAACAGAGATGTTAAGCAGCCATCTAGGTCATGGCTCAGGAAAATAATGTCAGAGCATTGAGAATGTACCATATTATTGCCCCCTGGAGATTAATGAAAGAACTGTAATTTGATATCTAGGTCTATAGCACACATGATCAAGAAGCCAAATGTTAATTTTTCTGATATGTTCAGCACAGGTAGGATGAAGATCCTGTTATCTGACTACTGTGTTCTTCATAACTCCTAATGCCTTATACTGTAAGATGGATCTAGACAGGGTTTTATATTTGTCATTGGAAGCCATGAACTAATGTTGGAAGTAGTGTGAATCCAGAGGAAGGGCATTCTCAGGAGGATACTGGTGCTTAGGAAGTTTCAGTGGAAAGTCCTATGACATTCCTCTTGAGATTAAAAGGACATGACACACCTGGAAGTGGAGGTGAATGCCTTTAATCCCAATACTAAACAGACAGAGGCAAGTAGATCTATCGAATCTATGTCAGACTGGTTTATGAAGCAAGTTCCAGAACTGTTGGGATTATACAGAAAAGTCCTGTCTGGGAAAAACACTAATGTAGGGGACTGCAATGAACTTTTTAAAAAAATCACTGCTGTCTAAACACTACCATATCTTTGCCTAGAGGGTGCTGAGTGGATTTCCACTTAAAGACAAATCATATTGATTCAAATAAACATGTCTTCCCTATATATTGCACTAAAGAGTACTCTGTCCCTTTTGCTGTACTGACATCCACTTTTGAGCCTGGACCAATGTCCTCCAAGGCAATGATGATTAAGGAAGTCCTACAGATATAAAAAAAATAAAATTTTCTGTTTAGCTTCCCTGAAAAGCATTCACAAAGAGTCCTCACGACTTGTGTGTACAGAAATCTCAGACATGAGACCAGGAGTGGGCCTACCATTCCATTATATGGGCAGATTTGATAATAATATCAATCTTCCTGTGTGTTTAATGGTGACTGAAATGAGGCAGGAGTCACATAATTATCTAGAAGAGAGAAGTTTATGGATTAAAGGTGAGCTTGAAACAGAACTATCATCATGGCTTATGATTTTCTGTTTTGCACAGTTAAGGGTCATAGCAAGATATTTACTGGATTGCAGGTTGAAATTTTCCTTCCTTTATATTCCTTTTTTTGGCCATTTTTACTGCGTATATATCTGGAAACCACAAGTATGTCAAGTACCCACAGAAACCAGAAGAGTGCTTTAAATTTCCTGAAAATGGAATTGCATATTAATTATAAGATGTGGTTGGTAGGTTACAAACAAAACTTGGGTCCTCTACGAGAGCAGACAGAGTTTTTAACTACTGAGACAACTCCCAAGTATGGCCAGGTGACCGGCAGAAAGTAGAAAACAAGAACTAGCTGGAACCACTGTTGGAAAAGATAGATATGTTAAACAAATCTGGATTAGAAATTTAGGACACTGAATTTATCAATATGAGACTATTTTTACTAGTACATAGGATCTAAGGCCAAAAGGATTGCTTTTCTAAATAGAACAATGCTGCATGATGAGAGATACTAAAGTTGTTTAAAATCAGTGATCAGATATTCTGTTAGATTCAGGACATTTTTAAGGTTCAGAGAATAGCCCTGTACTTTGTCTTTCTGAAGTAATGATGTTAGTGTGCCAGAAAACACATGTACTCCTGTCCAAGTTTTGGAATTTGACAGAAATTCTCCAAAGGTAGAAGTTTAGTTCTAGAGTCAAATCTAACTCTCCATTTGTTTTCACTTCATAGAACAGACAACTCTTCAAGCTGCTGACAGCCAAGATTAACATCTGTGAATAACAGCTGCTCCTCATCCACATATGCTTGAGAAGACCTCCAGGGTAAAGACACTGGATACGTGGTTATACACAGACAGCCTGTCAGTCATGATGGGCTGTGAGAAAGCTGAACACACTGCTCTTCTTGTGTCTTTTCCAATGTTATCACTCAGTGAAAATGAATATCACCATGATGATAAATTAGACAACTATGAACATAGCTCTGATATAGGGATAGGACAACTGACTACAGGACAGCACTATCTGTTACTATTTGCCTATAGAAGAGAACTTTCTAGACTTAATCCCTAAGGACATGGAGTTATCAGGAGGACCTATGGCCACTATCCCACCCCTGGGGCCCATCAGAGCAGTCGGCCATGGGCCTGGCCAGGGGAGCAGATGAGGTTTTTTGCATGAGTTCTAGCTGGTTTATAATGAAAACTTGGAGCCAAATATTAGGGAAATGCTGTAATATCAGAGAGATGAAACAAACCACAGTCAGCTCTCACCCAGACAACTTCTCAGGCCAAACAGGGTAAATGCTATATTCACAGTTCCTCAGCCTGACCGGTTGCTTCTACAGAAACCTCAATTTCTGTCTTCTCCTTTTTTATGTATTTTCTCTAGGTGTTTTCCTTCCTGGTTAAACTCTGTATTATAATCCTAGAGTTGGGATTAAAGCTGTAATATACCACTGCTTGGCTGTTAGGTCTTGAACTCACAGAAATACAGAAAGACGTCTGTCCTCTGAGTGTTGGGATTCAAGGCATGAGTCACCTCTCTCTAACCTTCATTGCTTCACTGTGGGTGATTCCATCCTCTGATATTGCACACTGATTTTATTAAATATGAAATATATCACCACAAGGTTCTACATGCAGAGACTCAGAAGCAGAAGCTCACTTGAATAGCAGATGCCTAGGGACTATGTGGAGTTCCCTGGAGCTGGAATAAGGTAATATTATGATGCATTTTCACATAGGTGCTGGGAACTGAACTCAGGGCCTCTGGAAGAGCAGCATGTGCTATTAAACATTGGGCCATATCTGCAGCCCATATCATATATGAAGGTTAGAATTATGAGGTAACTAGTTCTCTAATTCTAAAATTTAATCTGGAAATTGAAGTCAGCATAGCAGCAAGTGTTTTCACTCACTGAGGATCCTAGGGACCCACACTTGTCTTATTTTCATTTAGAGGGGCACCCTGTCATAGTTGGGAACATCCAGTTTTCAGTAAATTGTAGTCAACGAGAATAAAGTTTGAGTAGAAAACAATCTGCTCCTCCCTACCCTTACTGTTTCCAGTTCACCAAGGGCTTCCTCTGCTACACTTTTGTCTTTTCTGTCCTCTCTCTCTTTGTGTTATAAGAGAAAATACTTAGCGACATCTCAAGCTCCTACCTTAGAGGACTCCACCAATACTGTGAGTTCCCATCCACTGTCAAGGCATGTTCTCTGCAACTTTACACTAGCACACATCTTTAGAGCTTTAGCCCAGGTTCCCATTGCTTTAGTCAGGCCACGTCTCCTGCAGCTCATCTTAGGACATAGAGCATGAGTGTTGTCTGTGCTATTACCTGAGTGCTCTTAATTTACAACAGCTGGTACCTCTGTGATCCTTGTCATAGACACTACACTGAACTAAACACATGGTGTGAAAGCTTGTGCCCCTGTACATTTATAAAAGATCAGATCTTTCTTTGGGGCCAGGAATCTGGAGAAGACTGCCCAATGATATTGCACAGAAATGGAAACAGCTCTTATAAGAGGTTTCTTGGCCTCCTCCTATGATCATTCTCATGGCAACTATTTCTTTTTCTCTCACTATACCTACCTATGTAGGGGGATTATGTTGTTCCATTGTAAATAATTGTCCCACCCACTGGTTTAATAAAAAGTGCTGATTGGCCAAAGGCAGACAGGAAGTGTGGGTGGGGCTAACAGACTAGGAGAACTCTAGAAACAGAGCAGAATTCCAGAGAGAAGTCAGAAGAAGCAGAGGACAACTATGCTGCTCTGAGAAAAGGTACTAAGCCGTGTGGCTGAACAAGATAAGAGACATGGGTTAGAATAAGGGTAGAGAGCTATCAAGTGATGTGCCTGGGCCTGAGGCCGATCAGCCTAAAACTATTGAAAGCATCTGTGTGTCTCTGTGGGACTGTGGGTCCTAAACCTTGAGGTTAGCCTGAAAGTTCAGGCCAGAAACCTCCTACTACAGATATCTTTTCCACATATGTCTTTAACTTTTACTCTGCCTATATGGTAGAAATATTGATTCTAATATAATATCTCCCCTATGCATTAGAAGACCTTTGGGGAATAATCTAATATTCCCAAAATAATGTAACTAGAATGCAGTTAAGGTTTGAGTTTACATGACACACATATGCCCCTTCTAATTTCTTTTCCACGTAAGCAAATTGCTCTTCAGTCTTAGCTGATAATTTTCTTGGACTATTTAAATCCTTGTCCCTTTCTATGATACTCGCCAAAGGTAATAGTTTATGCTGTTTTACCCCAATAATGGACAGTAATTTACTGATGTTCCCTAACAACTTCTGAAAATTATTAAGGCAAAGACTTAAATAGTTGTTTTCTACCTTCTGCATAGACTACTCTGTGTACATCTTTAGTTAACCATTGCAGAAAGTGAGTATAAGATTATTTTGTGTCTTGCTTGACCTTTGCACATAGCTCAGTTCTTTGTCCTGAATTTAGAATCTTTTCTCATGCATCTAAGGCTGCCATACTGCATAATAATAAAGTATTTTCATCAAAAGTAGATTGACTCTTAAACTCAGGAAATTGATTTTCACCAAGAATTTGATCTTGAAAAGTGTTAAGACCTCCAATCTCCCCTTGTTGTTTAAAAGTCTTTCTCAGCCAGTTTCTATATTATAATTGTTGGCTATAGTCTAAACCAATGGCTGCCAGCTGCCTTTAGTCATTAGGGGTTACTCTATTAATTGTAGACCATCCATTTAACATTTTTGTAAACATAGGTGGAATAAATACCATGGACAACTATAGCTTTCTTCATGTCTGTTAAATATCATATATGTACAGGTTCCCATTTATATTCTATATATCTTCCTGGATATTTATCATTTGTTCTAAATAGTAACTGGATGGATCATAACAGAGGAAAAAGGAGAACTTTGTATGCATACAATTTTTGATAAAGCATCTCTAACTCCATGGAATATTGGAGATATTGTTCCTGAACTATTCTCTGATGACCATGCTTTACCATTCTTATCATTTAAATAAGCATAATCCTCTCATTGTTAAAATTAAGAATACATGGATTTTTTCCAAAACCTGAATCTTTGAACATCAAATCTTTTCTATGATTCAATAGAATTAATGCATTTCTTATTTTTATCATCAATGTATAATTCTACAGATTTAAATGTCTCTATCACTGATGTTCTATTATCTGTAAAAATTACCTGCATGGTATTATTCTTTGTCTCCAAGACAGATGATCTATCTAAGAGTTTCTCATAACCAGTTTTCATAAAATTAATTTTGGATGCCAACTTATCATTGGCAGATTCTATATCATGAATCTGGAGAGTTAATTTTTCTTCAGTATTTTGCAAATTCTTTGGCAATTTATCATTATTAGACTTTCAGAAATAAATGTAGTTTTTCAGTCTTTGCCAGTCTCCAAAGTTCCTATCAGCTCAATTAATGTCTTGTATTTAGCACTGTTATCAAACCATTTTCTAAGGTTATGATATGAATGACTAGACTATTAACTTATGATATGAATGGCTATACTAACTATCAACACAGATGAAAACATGTACATCTCAGGGATGTTGTATATATCTTGCAAAATTTTATCAATTGGAGCAACAAAAAATTTCTAAATTCATGAATGCTTATATTGTCTGCCATTATACAACTATTTACCTGTCTTTGATAGCTTAAGTTTGGATAATTTTTGGATGTGATGGTGATGTTTAGCCAGCAAGAGTTGCAGGTATAGTGCCAAACAGTCAGTAAGCACTAACTCGGGCTTTCAGGTTTGGCCTCCTGTGAATATACTGTCTAATCAATACTGTCTAATGTACTATCACAAAATTAAAGGAGATTACAACAAACGAAAAAATACACTGAGAAAAGCACTTAGTTGTTTACCCTTACGCTAAACAAGCAGAATTAATACTGTGCACTGCCAGAACAATATGTCCATTGGTGTTGTCATATTTTAGGTCTATTTATCCAGCCATACGGCTGTTTTTACATGTCACTTGCTTGTATTGTATAGAAGACACAATGTCACAGTATACATCCTGGTCTTCTACCTCTTATATGATTTCCAGTCCTCTTTTGAGATGTGTCCTGAAACCCAAACAATAGAATTATGTTACAGATATATCAGATAGGACTAGACAGCCCACATTCTGGATCTTAGTTATGATCATGGCAATTCACATTAATAAAAATGTTTAATGTAGGCTTTTTTACAATTTCAAAGTTTTAGTTCATTATCATCATGACAAAAATCATGGTGACATGCAAGCAGGCATAGAGCTGGAAAAGAAGTTGAAAGTTCCAAATTTTGATGAACAGGATCAGAAAGAGATTGTGTGCCACACTAGGAAGATTTGACCATACAAACTTTCTAAGCCCACTCTCCAGTAACCAATTACCTCCAACAAGGCCAGGCTTACCGAAAAGAGTACATACCTCATAGTAGTGCAAATCCTTAAGGGTGAAGAATTCAACCATGTTAGTCTAATGAAGGACATCCCTGTACATACAACCAAGCAACCATTTTTACTGTATTTGGATGAGTATTGGATTTTGGGGTGGTCTTTATTTGTTCAAAAAGTCATTTTTAATGCAGGGATAGTGATACCCTTGTCTATGGAAATGAGAAAGTGTATTAAAATGAACATAGAAATTAGACTGGTTTAGAAAAGCAGCCATTATAGGATCACATCTGAGATCCATAAACTCACTATTCATGTAGAGTTGACTGTATTCCAATATCAGCCATGATGTTCCTTCTTTTCAGCCACCTAAAATTAATTATACAGTCTTTGTTTACCTCCAAAAAAAAAAAACCTGATGCTCGTGTACATTTAGGGATATCTTTCCATGCTGTTCATTGCTCTCATTTGTAAAAATCACAACTGGGAAGAAAAATTGATTATTTTCCTTTGTTGACAGCTTGCATAAAATCTTTAAATACTACAATGTCTAGTCCTCAGACAAGAATTGATGTGAAATGTCTTTCTGTATGCTGTGAATATGCTTAATTAGCACTTGATGAATAAAGGAGATCTTTTGGTCCATGGCAAGGCATATTAGATTCAGGCAGGAAATCTAAGTAGAGATTAGAGATAGAGACAAGCTGAGTCAAGGAGGGAGAGCAGCTAACACCCAGAAGGAAAGATGTAATGAAACACAGGTAAAGCCACTGAGCCACATGACAATACATAGAGTAATAGGAATGGGCTCAGTTGTAAGGGCTCATTGTTAATGAGCCTGATCTGTAGACCAAACAGTTTGTAATTGATAGAAACTTTTGTGTAATTATTTTGAATTAAGTGTCTGCAAGAATCCAAGTCTGGACTTTGGAACTAGCCTGGCTTAGAAACTTCAGACTGCAAAGAAGTTTCTAAATCAGGTCAGAATATACAAGGACTACATGAGTTGTCAAAGGTTTTTATGTATGTACAATACAGCTATTTGCTTAGAAGCTTATTATGATACTCCTGTGAATGTGTGGGTCTCTGACTCTGATGTCAGCACTTGAAATTTTTTCTCCTTTGGGCTTCATATTCCAACACAAATATGGTAGCTTTGTTTTATCTTATTATATTTTATTTTATTAGTTTTGTACTCCTAGAAGTCTATTCTTCTCTAATGAGATTTTAAAAATAAAGGGGAATGGATACTCAGAGTAGAAGATGTGGAAAAAAAATAAAAAGTGTGCAGAGACAAGAAACTGAAAATTGCATTGTATGAGAGAAAAATCTATTTTCCATAAAAGGAAAAAAGTTCATCCTTTAAAGTTATTAATGGCACTGGCAGCATTTAATTAGATTAACTTTATTTTTAAAGTAATAGCATTATTAACACTAAAAGTAAATTTAGAGAAATTGATATCCAATTTTACATATTGATAAAATTACCATGACCACTCAATAGGAATAATTGTAGAGTGACTTACATAATAGAGACAAATACCTAGAAGCACAGAACCTACAGAGAAGGAAGCATGAAGAAACACTGATTCCATTATTAACTCATAAGTCTGAGTCAATAAAGACATTTGACAAAAGTGAACAATTTATAATGATGTAAACCAACACACCAGAGGTAAAAGAGAAGACAGTGCATTAGGGATACATGTGAAAAACCACTGCCAACTCTGTACTTCATGAGAACACTGCAGTGTCTACTTTTCTTCATTATTCTCTTATATGTAATAGAAAAATTAGGTAATACAAATAAATAAGGATTGGCTAATTAACTTGCTGTAAAAGACATCTGCAGATGTCATAAATTTATTTTTGGAAAATCCTAAAGAGTCTGCAGAAAATTCTGGAAGTGGTGAATGAATATACTCATCTGAGCTCTATTACTAAAAACTAATATTTCACACAAACAATTTCATGTTCTGGGTTTTTTTGCAAGAATAGAGAAGCTTTATAACAAGAAGGCTCATGTGGTAAACATGTATCTCCCTGGCAATAAGAAATAGAAAATACTTTGTGGAATGATGAGGTAAAGCTGGGGATACAGACATAAGGAATCAGGTGGGGAAAATGTGGGGAAGGAAGGTATACAGAATGGTGGGACAATTGGGAAGCAATGTTAATACCTACTACAGTGGAAACTCCCTGTAATATTCATAAATGACCCTAGTAAAAACTACTAGTAGTAAGGAATATGTAGCTGAAACCAGTCATACTTAATAACCACACAAAACTTCTAGCAATGAACCAGAGACATCAATCCAGCAACAACAAAAAAAATGTTGACCTAAAATGAGTTCTTCCTGAAATATGTACTTGGAAAATAGTAGAACAGAACTTGTGGGATTCTCAGACTTGGTACTGTCTGGGTGCCCATGAACCAGAGAGGCTAGACAGCCCAGAAATTAAGGAGTCTCTAAATATGTTATAGTAATGTATATGGATATTCCTGTGGAACTCCTAACAGTGGAAGTGGGAAATATCTCTGACTTTTGCCCTTTGTACCTATCGACTTCCTACTGGTTTTGCTCTCCCAACTCTGGTATAAGGAATTCTTGCAACTCCAAAATAACTTTCTATGCATTTTCTGTAGATATTCCTGGAAAAACTGATCATTTTTGAAGGAACCAGAAGAGGAAAGGATCTGGAAAAAGGAGAAGAGTTCCTTAGGAAGAATGGCAGAGAGGGAAATATTAGTTTGGATATAACCTAAAGAGAATAATGCCCTCAGGGTGAAAACAGTATCATCTGCTTTGACATGAGGAATTTTGTATCTGTGCATCAAAAAGAGGTGGATCAAAACATTTAAATGTCTTTATTTTTATTTTAAGACAAACTCACTTTAGATTCTGGCCTTTCCTTGTATACACACATATACCAGGTTTAAAGATGAGTTACCATGCTAGCTGTTCCCGAGTAATAATTAATCATTTTCACCACATAAATTTTCTCATTTTTGTACATCATTGGGAAGAAATGCCAGCATACTTCTGTGAGGTGAGAAGAGAATGCACTCACTCATCATGGCCAAGAGACTGGAAGACTTGTCTTCAAACTGAATTGATTGGAGACCTCACACTGATATATTCCAGCATCCTCACTCCTGACAGGATCTATTTTGAGTCCACATTTTGTCAGGGACAGAGTCATTCTCTCTGTGAGCTGCAGATTCTTGTTATTGAAGATCCAACGGATGGAGGCATCAGTGTCAGGTGAAATGCAAGTGAAGATGACAGATGTTCCTCCTGTGACTGTGGTATCAGTGATTTGCACAGTGGGCTGTGTCACTTTCTCTGTGAAGAAATAAGGGAAAGTACAAAATGACAGTGTTCAACCAGGGCCACTTTAGTTCATAATTTATAAAGCTTCTTGTGGGGGAGAATTTGGAGCCGGGACTATTGTGTTTTGAATCTATCACCCAGTGACTGTGTTACTATGGTTTAGGCACTAATCCCTGTAACCCATTTACACTGTAATAGAACACACAGTGAATGATCATTGCCATGCCCATAAATTAAGCTTAGCTATGAGCAACTGTATAAACTTGGGATGAAGAGTTGCAAACATCAGCAACATTTATTTCTAGTTACCTACAGTAGGGAACTTGCTAGGCTGAAACCTAGGAAGAGAAATATGGAGGAGCTGCCACCTTTGGTTCTTGCTTTGGTGCTCTCACCTTTTGAAGTCTCATAAGCCCATCAAAAAAAAAACAGGCTAATGGACCAGACACCTGTCCACTGAAGCTCAGGAGAAGGAGGTGCACAGGTCACCTACTTAACTATTACTACACAACTGGTTATATGCTCTATAAGATCATCAGTCCCTGACTTTGAAAGTCAGTAAAATCTTATTCCTGTCAGCCTTGACATGAAATGAAAATAGTTATAAAAAGCTCCTCGATGTCACCTTGAGGGCATGCATGGGAAAAGCTTTGAAGTTGGTGTTTTCTTGTGGTCTCTGTGAGGACCACATGACTTCATCAGGGACTACTTGATTCTCACAGTCTTTCTGAGGATACATACATGGTGAAAGCTCCAAGTATCCAGGATGCACCTGACATCCTGAGCCTGTGTTTACACAGCACATGTCTTCTTTTATAAAGGTAAAGACAGGTGAGGGATTCTGATCTATTACAATTGGTCTACCTAATGTGTGCCAAGCAGTATGGACCCAAATGCCAATGGGAAGATGCAATCCAATGGAGGAGAAAGCAAGTACAGCCCAATCCTAACATTTTAGTGAATAAAGTCAAAGATGAAAATCAGTGTCACTTACTCTTTACATAAAATTCCACAGATGCTTTTTCAATATTGAAATCTTTGTTTAAAACTTCCAAAATATATATTCCTGCATCTTTCTCAGTGACATTCCAGAGAATCAGGGATCCATTTTTGTCCATTATCACATTACTCCTGGGTTCAGGCCCCCAGGAGATGAAATTTATGGCTCTGTTGTATTCTACAATTTTAAGGACTGGGATTCTATCCTTTGATTTGTACCAGAAAAAGGATGTCATATCTTCTGGAAGATTGTGTACTTGGAGAAATACAACTTTTCCTTCAGTAGCATACCGAGGCACTGGTTGGATCATGAGTTGGGAAGAAGTCAGGGGGTGACAGAACAGAGAAAGAGAAGCTGGAAAAGAAAAGGAAAAGGTCGTCATATGAACTAGTCAATCGAAAAGATGGTGACTTCCATCCTGGGCTGATAGATTCACCACTCAGCCTAGAATTGCAGGTAGGTGTGTGTGTGTGTGTGTGTGTGTGTGTGTGTGTGTGTGTGTGTGTGTGTGTGTGTGTGTGTGTACTATCCTACTTCATGAAAGGCAGAAACATGACCTCCTCCTTTCCAACAGTATCCATTAAAGTGTCACGGCCTCTTTATGAAACTGTTGTCTTTGGTGTCTATATAGCTGCTCACCCTCTCAGTCCTCGGTCAGATACTATTTACACCCATGGACACTGGTATCTGATACGGTTCCTCCTCTGAATTCAACAGTGCTGGAACATTCACTTTCTAGTTTTTTTCTTCAGTTTTGATTCAGGCAACACTCAGCCTCTAACAGATGCACTTACTTCTCTATCAATTACCTCTTATATATGTGGCTATAAAGGGGCTGGGAACAGTCTGGTCTCAAGGCAGGTTCAGGCCTTTAAAAGGCTTTGTTACCATGCTGGCAAGTTCTATGCCAACTGGATACAAGATATAGTCATTTGGCAAGACAAGACCTCAGTTGAAAACACCACCACCAGATTGCCCTGTGAGCAAATCTATAGTATGTGTTTTTAAAATTTGGGATTGATGCAAAATGATTCAGATCAATGCAGGCAGCTAAAGCCCTAGGCTAAGAGTCCAGGCGGATATAAGAGATCTTGTTGAACAAGTATAAAGAGCAAGGCAATATGAAGCACTCCTCCATGGACTCTGTGACAGTTCCTGTATATTATTTGACACTCTCAATATGAATAACCCAATTTGGCATAGGGGTTCAAAAACAGGGTTCCCTATCAAATTTTAAAGTATGTAAAGTATGTAAGTGTAGACTACAAGAAACATAATCCCTTGGGTCACTTTGGACCAGCCTTATAAAGATGACAGGATTTAGGAATCATAAGTCTAGAGCCCCAAAAGACTAGAATGACTCTAATGTCTTAGGCTGAGTTCATTTTTATCATGTTCTTCCTTGATGCAGAAGTCAGACAATAGAAGCTGCTCTATGGCCATTTGCCTCTACCAATGTGTCCTACACTAGACTAGTGTCAAACCCTCACCTAAGGACACAGTTCAGAGTGAAGGTAGGCTAGTCCAGCCATGGCAGTCCTGTTTGTCTAGCTCCATGCAACACTAAACAGTCACAGAGACTCACTTACTGTCCACCCGGAGTTGCACTTGTACTGCTGAAAATCTCATCTCTGTTCTCACAATTTGTAGAATATAGAATCCATTGTCTTTTCGACTGACACGGGTAATCAGCAGGGATCCATCTGGGTGCAATGTTTCTCTCCCACTGTATGCAGGACCCCACTCAATTGGATTCTTTTCTAGTGTATTTCGCGTAGCCAAGTGGTTTTTGGAAGACACCATTCCTTTGAACCAGACAAAGCTTACAATATTCTGTGGAGGATTTTGAAGCCGCAGAAGAACACTTCTCCCTTCAGTAACAATGAGTGGCACTGATTCAATAGTGGGCTCTGCAGAGGTGGTTGGACGCTCACACTTCCAAAGAAAACCTAGAATGAAATATAGAGACCCATTAGGTTGGGAACTTTGCATTTACCTAAGATGATGTCCTGTGACCATTGCTCAGCCTAGACTGTGTATGAGTGTCTCCCTGTCCTATTTGTGCAGGAGAGCACATGGCCCTCATGTTCTCAGTGTACCATCACTTGTCATCTCCACCATGTTGTTCGTGTTCTCTCTCTCTCTCTCTCTCTCTCTCTCTCTCTCTCTCTCTCTCTCTCTCTCTCTCTCTCTCCCTCCCTCCCTCCCTCCTCCTCTTTTCACTTGTCAATGTTGCCTCCCTTTAATGTTATCAGACCCATGCTCACATTTACAGTGGATGCTGTTGTGGTGACGACTATCTGACCTCGTCATCTACAGACCCTGTGTCTTTGCTCTCTCTTTTTTTTGTTTTATTCTATTTAGGGTTGTAGCAAACACCAACATGTACATTCTAGCTTACTTTACATCAAGTCCACTCAAACTGGCACATCATAAGAACCATGAGTAGCTGGTATTTAAAAAGAATGATACCTAGAAAAAAATCAGATACATGTCAATGCCGAATGAATGAACAATATTCCTGAATCCTGTATCCCCATGAACTTATGTAGGCTCATAGATACAGTATTAGATTATTCCATTTGCTTTGATTTTTATACTTGAGTGCATGTTATATTTGTCTGTGAGTATTATAAGAGCTAGTCTAGGTTATAGGCATGAACCCAGGATACAGTAGTTAAGTAGAGAGCAGGGAACTTCTGTTCATTGGTCTCAGTTTGGCAGACAATGAGGCAAACACCTTTATCCATTTTTTTTAATTTGGGCCATCATAGTAGGAACATCAGCCTTTAAACTATTGTGGCCATGCTTACAGACTTTGTGTAAAAGTAACACTCCCTCAACCTTACAATTTAATATTCAAGCAGAGCATATCTATGTGGAACTTCTCTCCCACTCTGTATCTTCTTCTCTTCAAACACTGAAACTCATGTCTTTGTGCTACTTAGGAGCCTCCAGACAGAATGTCAGTCCACTCCTGTCACTGACAACAGGTCTCCTCATCTGTGAATAGAAGCTGTGAGACATGGTGTACCTTTTGCTGAAGAGGACAGAGGGGCTTATCTCAGCATGCTGATCTCACATCCCTCTGAGTTACTTCTATTCTTGTGCAGAAAACATAACAGTCTTTTCCCCATCTGAGCTGAGCCTCTTCTGAGGAAGGACCAGCTCCCAGGGTACCATGGGATGAGGGAAGGTCTGTGTTCAAAACACTGCTCTGTCCTGCCAGTTTCAGGGCTGCCTCATGTTTCTTTCCCATTCTCCCTTTATGTATCTATCCTCTAAAACACAGAGTGAGAGTCAAAGTTAAATGATCGTCAGTACACTCGAGATAAGATAATAGTGGCTTTACACTGGAAGGGCACTCTGCTGTTTAGGCCTAAGTTTATCAACACCAAAAAGGGAAAATATGCACAATGGTGTGACAAAGAAACTTAGCTGGGCACCCTGTCTTGGTGTGTTTTCAATGCTCTGGAAAAATGGAATTTGCACAAAGTTCAAGTTGAGAAAACAGCCTCCAAGGCTCCAAAGGTACCAGGTGAGGGATGTGTGTGGAAAATAACAAATCTATTATCACAAGAATCATCATCAGACAGGTCAATGACTCGGGATGTATCAGGAGTCTCACATTTTGGGCGTGTTGGAGGAGGTGACTTGATTCCTGAACTAAGTAAGGCATTGAGTGTTTTCATTCTGTGCAAGATTTTTGAGACTATGCTCCCATTTCCTTTATTTGCTTTGCTGTGTACTGGGCCTTCCTGTGTGCTCTGTGGTCTTGTTCAAACACCTGAAATATCTTTATTTAGTTGATTCCCCTAGGATATCATGTATTTATCAAAGGAAACACATAACCTTGGAAACAGAATATGATCTCCTGGCAGTGTATCAGACACAGTAAACAGATAGTAGGTCTGAGAATACTGTGACCATAATTACTTGATCTAAAACAAACAGGGGTAGAAACAAACAGGTTACTAGGTAAGTTCCTGGTTCCGGTACATATTTTCTTCCACTTAATTATGAATCCTGATTACATAACTTGGAAATATCAGAAAAATATAGCTCATATCTGGGAGGCTGTCAGATCAGCATGCCCTGTAGTCATTTGTCTGCAGGAGATAATTCCCTTAGCTAGACCCAGAGGGTAAGGATTCATGAAGAGAATCTGTGTCATTGGTTCTTCTCCTTAGGACCATGACCTTTCTGTGAAATTTCAAAAGCACAACAGGACAGACAGTTAATGGTCTAGAAAACTGTTGAACTATGCCCTTTGATGTCTCTGAGGAATATGGGCAATGGATATAGCCCAAAAAAGGCACTTCTGATGGTGTACTATTGGTTCCATACATCATACTTCAACTACTAGGAAGTACTGTTCATTGCAATCAGGAAGTCAAAATCCAACTCTTATAAAATGCTTCTTATAAACACCTAGAGTTGAGTCTGAAAAAGAGGTCTGGAGACTAGTAGTCACACCTCCGTGAGGATCCCATTTTTTATAAACTAGGTTTATATAATGTTGATTGCCTAGGCATATTTTTCAAGGAAACACTCCTAGTAAAAACCCCTAAATTCTAGACAGAGTCTGATATTGTTGGTTCAGTTACCCACCATACCTCTACCTGTGTGTAAGGGGAAGTCAGATGAACCATTCTGATCTATCGCTATTATTCTACACTATATTGTTCTGCACTAAATGTTCAAAGCACAACAGAGTGGTACATCCATAGGGAAGCTAGGCATGGACCACTCTTGTGAATGTGTCCAGTGAAGTGAACCTCACTGTGTTCACAGAGTTCACAATGAATCACTTACTGAGATACAAAGATGATCTGAATTCCTTTTCATGTCTATCATAGGTTCATTGAAAAGAGAATCTTGTGTCATTTCTGTGGTCATTTTCAAGCAAGAAGGATCAATTGTGATAAATTGTCTCTACAACTGTGCACAGGCCCTATGCCAGTTAAGTTCTTTCAAAGTGCATATATATTGCAATTCCTTGTGTCATATTTGATTGCTCTTTGAAATGCACTATGGCTGTAATATTCTGTGGCAAATTGTTGACAAGGAAAAGGACATTACCTCCTTCAGTCACTTGTGATGACATTGATTCATTGGTCACATCGGCAGTGGTGGACATGTGCCAAAATGTTAAAAATGAGGCTGCAAGGGAATTGAGAAAAAACACAAACATTAAATGGGTATGATTTTGCTCAGCTTTGGTAGGTAGTAGGTGTGTGCCAACCCTCTAAAAGCAAATATGACCAAAATGACTTCTACTGACACTGAGTGTCTGAGTGTATCATTAACTCTCTTAGTAATTCTCTGCTCAGGTGTCTGCCTGGTTCCCACTGAGTATCTTATATCCCTGCTCACATAGAGGGTTTTGTGGGAGGAACCATGCTGCTCTGAAATCTTCCTCTGGAGAGTTCTCACTTTCTGGATCTTTTCTTTATTCTCTTTGTGATTCTAGTCAACCCATTGCTTCATCTTTTCAAAATACTAACATCAGGTCCACTAGAACCAGGAATTTTTATTTGTTTGGTTGATTTTTGGTTTGGTTTTGGTTTTAAGTTTGGTGTTTTGAGACAAGGTTTTTCTGTGTGATCTTGGATATCTTGGAAGTTGTTCTGAAGATCAGGCACACTTTAACTATCAGAGATCACCAGCCTCTGACTTCCAAATGCTGTGAGTTAAGGGCTGAGGCACCACCATCACCTGTTCAGAATCAGGGATGTGAAAGAGCAGGAATGGTCTGAATTTTTGGAAGGTTCAATTCCTAGAAAAGACTCAGGCATAAGTGGCTAAAGGAAAAAAAGGAAGGTTTAAAAAATGTGTTTACATAGACTTATATACATAATTCCTGTAATTAAAGCCAATGATAATGCTTATATTAAAGTGTGAAACAAATAATTTTGATTTACTCATGTAAATATACATGTGCATTTGTGAAAACTGGTGTCTCCTTGTGAACTTATGTATATATATACCAGAGATATGTGTAGGGGAACATGTGTCAGGTGTGCATTGTGTGGGTGCATGCCATAGCACCTATGTGGGAAAAGAGTAAAGCCTGCAGGAATCTGTCTATCTCCTATGTGGGAGCTTAGGGTTGGTTTCAGGTTGGCAAATCTTAACACACTGAGACAACTTGTTAGCTATAAAATGTTTGACTTCTATTTGGAGGATCAT
This sequence comes from Phyllotis vaccarum, assembly GCA_033318265.1. Lineage (NCBI taxonomy): Eukaryota > Metazoa > Chordata > Mammalia > Rodentia > Cricetidae > Phyllotis > Phyllotis vaccarum. The sequence continues at coordinate 14,868,366 of JARWLC010000018.1, forward strand.
AATGGGAACAGCTGTCTTCAAAACATTGCACCAAATGAAATTCACAGGCAATATAGAGTGTTTCAGGCTTTTCTCTTACCAATCACACCTTCTGCCCTCTTCAGGTCTCAGGCTGCTGAGCCTCTGTCCCTCTGTCCCTGCACCACAACTGCAAACAGAAACCTTAGATCTCTAAAGATCCTGCCCTCTTTAAAAGAGGCAGCCTGCCTCTGAGTTCCCCTCCACCCAGACAGTGGGTCCCCTTACCTGTGAGCAGAAGAGCCTGACAAGGAGTTAATCCCTTACAGAGAAGCACAGAGGACTCCATTAACCTTCTCACTTTCAGCCTTGCCTCTAAGAAGAGCCTTATCTCGAACACAGAACTCAGATTCCGCTGTTCTTTCTTCTTTTCCGCTGAAATTTGTCTCAGACAAGAGCACTTTACAGAACCAAATGGTCTGTGAGATGTGTGTTTAAGTCCAAGTTACTGCTCTGTCCCTTCTCCTCTCGGTATTGGCCCACTTCCCTCTCAACTGCCTTTTATGTTTCTCATCCAAGTAACACATTGAGCAACAATGCTGATAAACATCCCACACTCTCAGAAAACAATGGCCCCTCCCAGTGCAGACACATGTAGTGTCCTTGTCTTGGGTCTGTGAGAATCAAAAAGAGAAGCTTCCATCCTGCTTTGTGTCTCTGTGGCACAGGGAGCCAGCGGAATACAAAGTCTACACTGTATTCTCAATGCTCTGCAACAGTGGGATTTATTTAATCCATGAAAGAAGAAAATAGAAATGTCTCTGAATACTGGAAAGAGACAAGTTGCATGGTGACTAGGGATGAAGAACAATCCTTTATCACTAATGTTACCAGTCAAATGAATGATCCAGAAGAGAGAACTGGAGGTAGTTGTGTGAGACTTTTCATGTATTCAGTGTTTAGAAAGAAGTGGTCTGTGTGTCCTTGAATGGACTGTGGAATCCAACTTCCTATAGAGTGTTTAAAGCAACATTCTAGAATTATGTGTTAGGTGTGCACATGTCCCTTTAAATTTCCTAGATCATTTTGCCCTTTTCTAGATGGTTCTCTGGTGGTAATCTTATTTTTCTCTTATGACAGATGACAGGAGGGAGGAGACTTTCATTGTCACTATGCAGAAATGTGTTTTCAGACAAAGGAAGGAGCCAGTAGGTCAGAGCACTCTCCAGGGAGGCAGATCATAACTATTAGGGACACAGATGGAAAGTGGTCAGCTAGATCATAGGACAGAGAAACAATTTCCAGATCATTGATCATGTGACATGATGTTGCCCTTTGGTGAACATTAGGAGAATCACAATCTCATGTCCAGGATTATAGCAACCAAGGTCAAAAAGTCAAATATGAAATTCACTCATATTACACAGCCTGTAATTCTGGTCACTGTGCTTTGTGGGACTCCTAATTTCTTCTACTCTAGCATAGGTCTAGACAGGGTTCCAGTTTTTTCTTGGGAAGCTCTAGACTAAAGTTGGAAGTAAAGTGAATCCATAGGAATGACATTCTCCAGAAGTGCTCTGGGCTCATAAAATTTCAAGAGGAAATTTGTAAGACATTTCTTTTGAGATTATAAAGACATAATACAGCTGGTCATGGTGATTAATACCTTTAAATGGAATCAGAGGCAGGTGTAGCTCTTATATCCAAGCCAGCCTCATCTATAAGCATGTCCAGGACAGCTGGAGTAACCTGGAAAAATACTGTCTGGTAAGAAAAAAAGAAGATGACAAGAGGATAACAGAAGCCTCTCTCCAGTCCACCACTGACTAATAGATGAGTGGCACCCCAAACATCAGGCCAAGAAGAGACTGTGTTCTCTGAACCCCAGCCTGGGGACACTACCTTTAGCACTCCATCCATATCCAGCACTGCTCCAAACCAAAGAAAGCTGGGAGAGTCCCCTCAGGCCCAATTCTCAGCAAAACACAGCTGGAAGGACATCCTACAGGCTAAACCACACCCAAACCATGATCTGCATCATCACCCACCAACAACTGGATACACAGAAGCCTCCCTCCTGGTCCACAGCTGAGAGCCAACTAAGAGCAAACTAAGACCCTACCAAGAACAACCTGTGACAACTGAAGACACATAGCTCCTTGGCCAATAGCTAATAAGAGCAGCCCCTGCAATTACTGGGCTCACAACTGACTTAGAGGCAACAAAGAGCTGACTAAGATTGAACCAAAGAAATAATGGTAAGATGCCAGTGCAAGAATACATATAACAATATAAAGAACAACAAGACACCTCCAAAAAAAAGCTCATGACTCTATAACATCAAAATCAAAACATAATAGTGAAGAGGAAATAGAAGGAAACATCATTAAAAACAACTTTATGGGGATAATAGAAACTTTAAAAGAGAATATAAAAGATTCTCTTAAAGAAATAGAAGAAAATACAAACAAAATATTGGAAGAGATTAACAAATCCCTGAATGAAAATAAAGAAAACCAAGAAAAAGAAAACAAACAGGCAAAATAAACATTCCAGGAATTAAAAATTGAAATAGAAGCAATAAGAAAGGCACAAACTGAGGCAAAGCTTGAAGTAGAAAACCTGAAGAATCAAACCAGAATCACAGATGCAAAAATAACCAACAGAATGCAAGAGGTGGAAGAGAGAATCTCTGGAGTGGAAGATTCAAGAGTGAAAATAGATGTGTCAGTTAAAGAAAGCACTAAAACCAAAAAAGTTGTAACACAAAATGCCCAGGAAATCTGGGACATCATGAAAAGACAAAAACCTGAGAATAATTGGAATCAAAGGAGAAGAATACCAGCTCAAAGGCATAGAAAATATATTTAACATATATATAATAGAAGAAAACTTCACCAACCTATAGAAGAAAACGCCTGTACAAGAAGTTTACAGAACACCAAATAGACTAGACTCCCCCCACCCAAAAAAAAAAACTCTGCTCACCACATAATAATCAAGCCACTAAACAGACATAACAAAGAAAACATACTAAAAGCTGCAAAGGAAAAAGGCCAAATTACCTATTAAGGCAGACCCATTAGAATAACACCAGATTGTTCAGTGAAAACACTGAAAGCTAGGGGATCCAAGTCAGATGTGCATGAGCTGTAATGTAATGAGATGTAAATGAGCATGGCTGCCAGCCCAGACTCATGAAAACTATCAACCACCATAAGTACAGTAAACAAGATATTTTACAACAAAACCAGATTTAAACAACACCTATCCACAAATCCAGACCTACAGAAAGCACTAGAGGGAAAACTCCAGCTGAAGGAAACCAGATATACCATTGAAACCACAAACAATCAATAATCCCACAGAAGAAAAACCCAAATAAGGGTAATACACACAAGCTACCAACAAAATAGCAGGAAATAACAATCATTGGTAATTAATATTCCTTAATATCAATGAATTCAATTCATATATAAAGACACACCCAACTTGATGGATACAAAAACAGAAGATATCCTGATGTTGAATACAAGAAATACACCTCAATGTCAAAGATAGACACAGGTTCAGAGTAAAGGGTTGGGAAAATACTTTCCAATAAAATGGTCCTAGGAAATAAGCTGGTGTAGCCATCCTAATATCTAACAAAATAGACTTCAAACTAAAATTATTCAAAAGAGACCAGGACAAACATTACATATTTATCTCAGGAATAATCCGCCAAGATGAAATCTCAATTCTGAGAATTTATACACCAAACACAAGGGCACCTACATTTATTTAAAAAATCATTACTAAATTTTAAACCTCACATCAAACCCTATACACTAATAGTGGGAGACCTCAATACCCCACTTTGACCCATGGATAGGTGAATGAGACAGAAACTCAACAGAGAAATAATGGCTATAACATATGTTATGACCCAAATGGACTTAGTAGATATATACAGAACCTTCAACAAAAATACAAAAGAATATACATATTTATAAGCACCCCATAAAGCTTTCTCTAAAATTGACCACATGGTCATAGAGCAAATATCAATAGATACAAAAAAATAGGAATATCTTCTTGTATCATATCAGACCATATCATCTAAAGATAGAGTTCAACAACAACAAAAATCACAGAAAACTTACAAACTCATGCAAACTAAACATCTCTCAATTGAACCACCTCTAGATCAAGGAAGAAATTAAGAAAGAAATCAAAGACTTCCTAGAATTTAAGGAAAATGAATCCACAACATATCCAAACTTATGGGACACAATGAAAGCAGTGTTAAGAGGAAAGCCCATAGCACTAGATGAAAAACCTAGAGAAATCTCACACAAGAGACCTAACAGCACAGCTGAAGGTTTTAGAACAATTAAAAGCAACCTCACCTAAAAGGAGTGGATGGCAGGAAATAATGAAATTTAGGGATGAAATCAATACAATAGAAACAAAGAGAACAATACAATCAATGAATCAAAGAGTTGATTCTTTGAGAAAGTCAACAAGATAGATAAACCCTTATCCAAACTAACCAAGAAGCAGAAACAATATACAAATTAATAGAATCAGAAATGAAAAGGGGGACATAACAACAGATACCCAGGAAATCCAGAGAATTATCAAGTTATACTTTGAAAATCTGTAGTCCACTAAAATGGAAAACCTAAAAGAAATAGACAGCTTTCTGAACAGGTACCACTTGCCAAAATTAAATCAAGATCAGATTAAAGACCTAAACAGACCTATAACACCAAAGGAAATTGAAGCCATTATTCAAATTATCCCAAGAAAAAAGCCCAGGGCCAGACGGATTCAGTGCAGAATTCTACCAGACATTCAAAGGACTAATACCAATACTTCTCAAGCTGTTTCATAGAGTAAAAACTGAAGGAACATTGGTGAATTCTTATGAGTCCACAGTCACCCTGATTCCCAAGCAACTCAAAGATGTAACAAAGAGAAGGAATTACAGACCAATCTCCCTCATGAACATTGATGCAAAAATACTCAGTAAAATTCTGGCAAACCGAATCCAAAAACATATATATATTTTAAAAAGTTATCCACTGCTATCAAATGGCTTCATCTCAGAGATTCGGGGATGGTACAACATACTAAAAACTGTGAGTGTCATCCATCATATAAAAAAATGAAGAGAAAAAAATCACATGATCATCTCACTAGATGTGGAAGACCCCTTTGACAAAAATGAACACTCCTTCATGATAAAAGTCCAGGAGATATCAGGAATACATGGAAAATACCTAAATATAATAAAACTGATATACAGTAAGCTGGCCGCCATCATCAAACTAAGTGGAGAAACACTCAACGCAATCCCACTAAAATCAGCAACAACACAAGTCTGTCCTCTCTCTCCTTACCTATTTAGTATAGTTCTCAAAGTTTTAACTAAAGCAATAAGAGAATAAAAGGAGATTGAGGGGATGCAAATTGGAAAGGAAGAAGTCAAACTATATTTGCAGATGATATGATCATATACATATGTGGCCCCCAAAATTCTACCAGGGAATTCCTACAGCTGATAAACACCATCAACAAGGTATCAGGGTACAAGATTAACTCAAAAAAATAAATATCCCTCCCATATACTAATGATAAAATGGCTTAAAAATAAGGGAAAGATCACCCTTTATAATAGCTGCAAATAGCATTAAATACCTTGGTGTAACTATAACCAAAGAAGTAGCAGACCTGTTTGACAAAAACTTTAGGTCACTGAAGAAATAAAATTGAAGAGGATATCAGAAATTAGAAAGATTTCCCATGATCCTTGATAGGTAGGATCAACATAGTAAAAATGGAAATTTTAACAAAACCAATCTACAGATTTAATGCAATCCCCATAAAATCCCAACATAATTTTTTACTGCTCTTGAAAGAACAATACTCAATTTTATATAGAATAACAGGAAAATGAGGATTGCCAAAACAATCCTGCACAATAAAAGAACTTCAGGAGAAAGCACCATCCCTGACTTCAAGCTATACTATAGAGCTACTGTAATAAAAAAAAAAAAAAAAAAAAAAACAAAAAACAAAAAAAAAAAACAGTCTGCTACTGGCATAAAAGCAGACTTTTTGATCCATGGAATTGAATTAAAGACCCCAGCATTAACTCACACATCTATGAACACCTGATTTTTGACAAAGAAGGCAAAAACATTTGATGGAAAAAAGTATCTTCAACAAATGGTATTGACATAACTGGATGGTAGTATGTAGAAGAATGCAAGTAGATCCAAACCTATCACCCTGCACAAAACCCAAATCCAAGTGGATCAAAGACCTCAACATAAACACAGCTACACTGAACTTGATAGAAAGGAAAGTGGGAAATATACTCCAAAGCATTGGCACAGGTTACCACTTTCTAAATATAACACCAGTATCATAGACACTAAGAAAAACGATCAATAAGTGGGACCTCCTGAAACTGAGAAGCTTCTTCTGTAAGGCAAAGGACACAGCTAATAAGACAAAATGACAGCCTACAGAATAGGAGAATATCTTCACAAATCCTACATCTGACAGAGGACTGGTCACTAAAATATATAAAGAACTCAAGAAACTAGAGCCCAAAAACCTAAATAACCCAATTTAAAAATGGGGTTCAGAGCTAAAAAGAGAATTCTCAACAGAAGAATTACAAATGGCTGAAAGGCACTTATAAAATGTCTCAACATCTCTATCCATCAGAAAAATGCAAATAAAAACAACTTTGAGTTACCACCTTACACCTGTCAGAATGGCTAAGTTCAAAAATACAGATGACAGTCTATGCTGGAGAGAACGTGTAACAAGGGGAACACTGCTCCATTGTTTGTGGGAGTGTAAACTTGTACAGCCATCCTGGAATGCAGTATGGTGGTTCTTCAAAAAAAACTGGGAATCAATCTCCCTAAGGATCCAGCAGTACCACTATTGGGCATATATTGAAAGAATGCATATTCATACCCCAAAGGCATTAGCATAACTATGTTCATAGCAGCATTATTTGTAATAGCAAGAACCTGGAAACAACCTAGATGCTGCTCAACTGAAGAATGGATTAACAAACTGTGGTACATCTACACAATGGAGTACTACTCAGTAGTAAAAAAAAAATGACAATCTAAAAATTTTAGGATAAATGGATGGATTTGGAGAATATCTTCCTGAGCAAGGTATCACAAGCCCAGAAAGATAGGCATGAGATATACTCACTCAAAAGTAGATTTTAGACAAAAAGCTAAGAATACCCAAGCTGCTAACCACAACCTCTGAACATGTTGAGATCAGAAGGAACCTAAGAGAGACATCTAGAGATTCCCCTAAGAAGATAAAATAGAAAACATTACCTTAGCAAATTGGGGTCATAATGAGTTGCAACCAAAAAGAGTTGGAAAAAATCTTGAAAGAATGGGATGGTTGAGTGAGAGGAGCAAAGTAGGAGCTAAGAAGAGATGGATATCTCGATAGAGGAAGCCAATGTGGGGTTGGAAAGAGACTGGGTCCTAGGGAAACCTCCAAGAACTCACAGGATGTCCCTAGCAAAGTCGTCAAAAATAGTGGAGGGGGTGCCTACACAGGACTTCCCTTATAATCAAATCTGTAACCACCCTGTGTCATCACAGAACTTACATCCAACAAAGAATAGATGTAGAGGCAGAGATCCATGGCTGAGCACTGGGCAGAGCTCCTGTTCCAGCTCATTGCAGGAGAGGAGAGTCTGTATAAGTAAGGAGATAGGGATTATGATTAAAATTCCCACAGTGTTGGCTATCTGGGGCTCTGGGAGTCCCACTGAATGAAGAATAGCCACTGGAGATCCATCAGAAAAAGGAGCCAGGCCCTCCAAATGTAGGCAACTGTCACCACACTGATAAGGAAAAGTCCAGTTCCTCTTTGACAATGTCACCCTGTGACCTTCTCAGAAGCTTTGGCCATTTATACCAAACATATACTCTGACACTCATATACATGCTTTAAGCCTACTGTTCTACACTTCCATGTGGTTAGAAATTTGACTTGGGATGGTGGTCTTGGATAGCAGTGCTGTGCAGACTGTGGAGAGAAAATGGCTTACTGTGCAATCTCTGACACTTGCAAAGACCTCTTTCAACTAGTGTTGGTCTTTCTAACAGCTATCACCAATCCTTGGTCCTTACAAATAAACAGGAGGAAGATAACTCATAGGCAAATACTGAAGAACCTTAGTACTCAGGAATTAGAAGTCTATTATTATGTGTGGGGAAAACTATCTATGCCATGTGTGAACTGCAGAGATTAATTATACAGACCTAGTATCTGAGTTCAGAGGCTCATTTTCTCTTCTGGACTTTACTTGGCCAAAACCTGTCTTGTACCAAAGAAGATTGTGTCACTGGCTGTATTGATATCCACTGCTGAGCCAGGGCCAATTACCCTCCAAGGCACTGATGATTGAGTAAATTTTATAAATAGTACACAATAAGACTTCCTATTTAGCTTCCCTGAGAAACACTCAAGTCCTCAAGATGTTGTGTACAAAAATTTCACACATGAGAAGAAGCACTCACAATCTGTTCACAAGACTTCTGTAAAGAGAAATATCACACCTGAGACTATGAATGGGTCTGTTATTCATCTAAATAAGCTGACTAGATCATGACTGTGATGAGGTATGGATCCTCAATTTTAAAAAATGAGTCAAAGAATAATTTAGAAGCGGAAAGACTATGGATTAAAAATTAGCTTGAAACATAACCATTGTCTTGGCTTCTCATGCTGTTTTGAACAGTTATAAACCATAGCAAGATAAGTAATGAAATGTAGGTTGGTGTTTCTGCTTTCCTTTTTTTCATATGCTTGCTTTGTTTCTTTCCACATGTATGGTTATTGTTACTGTATGCATGTCTCTGAACCGGAAGTATGCTAAGTGAGAAGTCATGGGTGTACTAAAAACAGTACTTGGGTCCTTCGCTTTAGCAAGAAGAGTTCTGAAACACTGAGCCATCTCTCCATCACTCCCAGTTGAAAGTTTTCAGAGGCAGATTGAACTGGTAGAAAATAATGAGTAATAACTTTTTGGAACCACAGATGAAAAAGACAGGTGTGCTTGGCAAAGTCTAGGTTAGAAATGTATGATTCTAGCATTCTCCATTTAAGATCACAGTTACTAATACCTAAAATCTGAAGCCAATTACCAAAAGGATTGCTTCTCTAAAGAGTAGAATAAGTTATGACTACAGGCAGATGCTACAGTTATGTGAAATCAATGACTCCCTGTAGAAACAGTGCTACTTTGAATGCAGTATATTTTCAAAATTCAAAGCAAAGCCATGTCATTTGACTCTCTGAAGCAGTGATAGAAGACTTACAAAAAAGACAAAGTTTTCTGTGCAGTAAGTAGGATTTAGAGTCTTAAATTTGGTAGAAATTCTACAAAGGTAAATAGTTTAGTTCTAGAAATAAATATAACTCTCCATTTATTTTGACTTCATAGAACAGACATCTCCTAAAGCTACTGATGGCCAAAACTGATGTCTGTAAAAAAAAAAAACAGCTGCTCCTTGTCCACATACACCCAAGAAGGCCTTCAGGGTGAAGACATTTGATATGTGTTTGTGCACAGACAACCTGTCTGTCACTTATGGTCTGTGAGACAGATGAACACACATTGTTTTCTGTTTCTCTTTCCTAGTAATACCACGCAATGTTATTGGACATTGGCATGATGATAAAGTAGCTGCAAACATGAACATGGCCCTGACACTGGTATGGGACATCTGTTCAGAGCAACAACCTCTGTTACTATTTGTTGATAGGAGTGAATTTGCTAGATTTAATCTCTGGGGATATGGAGTCATCCGGAGAACCTATGACCACTGTCTCTCACCTTTTGCTTCCCTAATTTCCTGTAAAGATTGATTAAGTTCTCAGAATAATTGACTAAGTGCCTGGACACTGGAACCTCTGGGTTCTCCATAATGAAACACAGAAGAAGATGCCAGTTGACTGGTGGTGTCTTAGAGATTGTGTGAAGTCCTTTGAAGCTTGAGTTAGGTAATTTTGTGAAGCCTCTTCACCTACGTGCTGGGAACTCAACTCAGGTCCTCTAGGAGAGTGACATGTGCTATTAAAGGCTGGGCCATATGTTTAGTTCCCCTGTATTAGTCTCTTTTTATTTCTTTTATGGTTTAATCAAACACTGAATTCCCCTTCTAGATTACTGCATGCCTATTGGGCAATTACAACTAGCACTGTGGAAAGACAGAATATTCCTACTTTGGGGAGATGTTCCAGGGCCTGTAAAAGGCTCAGACATCTGTACATACATACATACATACATACATACATACATACATACATACATACATACATACATGCATACATGCATACATACATGCATGCATACATGCATACATACATGCATACACACATAAACGAAAATACTAGGCACTGATTTGAAGAAATCTCATGTTGGTACATAAAAGAAAGAGGCCAATTCAACAATTTAATGTATAATTTACAGCTTTTTATGCATTTTAAATATGTTTGTGAGAAAGAGAATATGTGTGGTTTCTCAAGTATATTCAAGTGTATGATTGAAAAAATGCTACTATACTTATATGGAGGTTAGAAAACAGAAGGAATTTGGTTCTCACCTTGCATTATTTTGGTTCCTGGGATTTAAATCATCATGACAACCTTACATTAAGTGGCTTTACCGACTGAGCTATTGTGGTGGCCCATGCTTCTCTGATTTCCACTTAGAGGATGAGGCCGTCATTTTTGGGAACAGTAGTCTTCAGATCACAATTGACCATGAAAATAAACTTTGAGTAGAAAACAATCTTGTTCCCCCTTCTCTTGCTGTTTTCAGGTTACCAAGTGCTTACTGGTGCTTGACCTCTATACCTCTCTGTTCTATCTATTTGGGACAAGAACAACCCCTTAGTCCCCTCTCTAGCTCCTATATTAGAAGACTCCAGCCATACTCTGAGTTCCCAACCACTGTCAAGGCATAGTGTCTGCATCTTTATGTTAGGACTCAAGTTTGCAGCTTTAATGCAGGATCTCACAACCTTAGTCAGGGCACGTCTTCTGAAGCTCATTCTAAGTCAGAATGTAGAAGCTGTCTTGCTGAGGCTCAATTACTCATAGTTTACAACACCTGGCTCCTTCATGATCCTTGTCACATACACTACACTGAAGTAAACACATGTTGTGAAACTTGCCTCAGCCCTTATATGCTTATAGAGGATCAGACTTTTTGTGCCAGTAATCTGGAGAAGACTGCTCAATGAAATAGAGGCAGCCCTCAAAAGATATTTCTTGGCCTCCGTCCACGGCATCTATTTCTTGTTCTCTCACTCACTTTAGCCCTCTCTTGTTTAGCTCCATTTAAAGAATTTTAAAGTATTGTTTATAATTTTCTACGTGTGTATTATTTCAGAATTGTCCTCTACCTCTCCCCAGACCTTTCACATGCTTCGCAATTCATGATTCCTGTGCAATAATCATTATTATTATCATTGCAAATTTATTTATTTATTTTACTGTTACTGCTGTTATATTTTTGAAGGTAAAATTAATCTTAATGACTTATTTTTAAGAACATAAATACTGCATCAATGAGATTTTTATAAAATGACTTTTACATTTTTCATTTAACTAATTGTGTCTTTCTATATTTTTATACCCATTTAAACATAATAATCAGCAAAAAATATGTTTGCAAAAGATAAGAGGCTTTCAAGAGTAGCCAAATTACTGAAATATTGGCCTGTTTGGTATTTTTATTAATTAATTTATTTATTTTATAATTTTAAAGAGTTTAACATATTGACTACTGTTCTAATTCCATTTTATGTTGCCAGTGATCCCAGCTTCACCACAACTCATTGCTCCATCTATTCTACAGAGAAAATAAGGACTCTCAGATGGAGTAAATGCTATCTGGCTTTTCCAGTTAAGGTAGGACAAAGCCCCTTATAGTATCTAAAGTAAGCAAGGTCTTCAACTGTAGGAATAGGTGCCAAAAAGCTAGTTCATGCACTAGAAATAAATTCTGGTCCCACTGCAATAGAACCCCAAAACTATCCACACCTTTTGATGGACATCCACACTGAGGGCCTAGTTCATTCCCATGAAGGTTTTATAACTGTCAGTTTAGAGTCAGTGAGCTCCCAATAGCTCAGGTCAGCTGTCTCTCTAGGTATACTGATCATGATCTTGACCCCTTTGCTCATATAACCTCTTTTCCTTTTCAACTGAACTGGGAGCTGAATTTAAAAAGTGGTCTCCTGTATCATCGTATTCTAGGCTACTATCAACCTTCTTTTCTTTTTTCAATTTTATTTTCATTTAAAAAAATGTCATCTCCATAAATGTATCCCCTGCTTCCCCTTACCTCTCTCTTCCAATCCCTCCCAGTCAGCCTTCAGCCTCACTCCCCCATCCATTTATCCCCTCTCCCAAAAGGGCCAGAAGTCCCAAGGTGGGCCAGCCCAGCATGGCACATCCACTCCATCAGGTCCAAAAATAACTGGGTGTGTGTTGAGGTTTATGATAAACTTGGATTTGAGTTTTGTGCAGGGTGATAGATATAAATCTAGTTGCATTCTTCTACATGCCATTGTTAATACCATTTAATTGTGAACTGTTCAAGACTTTAAAATGTGAATATTGGAAAGCACATCATTTCTCCTTTAGATCTACATTAAAGAATAATCAGAGAATTAGCTTTGGAAAAACAAATGAATGACTTCTTTATGACCTTTCAGTATTTATTTTTGGTATTTGCAAATTTTTAATGAAAAATACATGGATTTCATTCAAATTCAATGATAGGTTTTGTGAAACATATTATATTTAAGATAAGTGGAGATTCTTTCATTACTGGGTAGATTTTATGCTAAGAGAGTCACATCTTAGAACCCAGGACCACAATGGCCAAAAAATCTAGCCTTAATGCTTTGCAGCAATTTCTCTGAGAATGCTAGTGTAAAAAAATAAAGTAAGCAAAATTTAAAAGGGCATATGATATTATATAGCCTCCACACCTGAACAAATGTATGGGCAAATAACCTACCCATTTGAATTTTCACACATACAGAAAATTGTACTTGCCTTTAATACACAGAAATTACTTAAAGTGGCAACTTTTTAAAACAAACTTGTTTATGGGATAGTCATTCATGTGTTTCATACTTAGAGTCATGTTAATTAAACTTTTTAGATATGAAGAGATACATGCTATATGGGGAAGTAATCTTCAAATATAATATAGACCCAGAAAACATAGTATTTAAATATTTTAATAACTTTGAATTCTGTTGACATGAGACACAATTACTCCTGGCAGCACTAATCTACACCAGAGGGAATGATTGTCATTAAAGATACTCCATGTGCTCCTCCTCCTCCTCCTCCTCCTCCTCCTCCTTCTCTTCTTCACATAAATAGCTTGTTGGGCAAAGAGCTGATCTTGCCCCCACTGCTGATAGGTAGTACGCTCTTCAATCTTGACAAGCAGGACACAAGGAAAAGTAACTATTGAACTAAAACAAGAATTCTAGTTGTTATTTAGTGAAAACTTGGAGCCATGTATTGTGGGAATAGCTGGAATATCAGAGAGAGAAAACAGGCCACAGTCAATTCTCATCCAACCAACTTGTTGGGGTAAAATCTATCTTTCAGAGCTCTCATCCTGGCTCATCACTTCTACAGAATACCATACTGACTGCTTCTTCCTGCCTTAAATATCTTCTTTGCTCAGTTGTTTCACTTCTGTGTCCAACTCTGCACCATAATTTTTGAGATAAGATTATAGGTGTGAGCTACTACTGCTTGGTAGTTAGGCCTTTAACTCCCAGAAACACATAAGATCTCTGACTCTGGAGTTAAAGGTGTAGGTCACTATCTCATTTTTTCCTGTTCTAGGATGAAAGGCGTGAGTTGCCAACTGTCATTTCTATGCAGGAATTAAAGGCATGAGTTACCATTTTCTGATCCTTGTGGCTTTTCTGTGGGTGGATCTGTTCTCTGATATTCCAGACTTATTTTATTAAATATAAAATATATCATCACATATCACCTTTTGTGTCAAACTTATAACTAACATAAGGGAAACAATATACAGTAGGTACTCAACTGTATACAATAAATACAAACAATAATTACATAAGTATTATCTGGTCAATTAACAATTAACAAATTCAAAGAAAACATTCCATTCTTTATCCTGTTTGGTGAGTCCAAAAGGTTGTGCCTAATTCACTTTTTATCTAACTTGTATTTCTAACTAAAAACTATATTTTGATGTCTTTTAAATTTATACACTTCAACTTCTAAGTGAGATTCTTTTCTAAAAATATCACTAGAAAACTATAACTATAATTATCTAATCTTGAATTCCCTCAGAGACCCAAAAAGGAAATAAAATTAACTAAGTAAACAGCATGAGCGAGCAAAAATCTACCCAAAACTGTAAGAAATGAAACAGCTGGCTGCCTGGATAGTCACCCGAGGTTCTTCTGTATCATTTAAGCATCTGTCTTCAGCCTACATGCCTAGTATATGTGATAGACTTTTCTGTGAAGCAGGATATACTCACAGACCTTCCTACCTTGTCTTGGCAAGGTTTGTTGTGTCCTGCTTGTCCATATTTGGTATTTGGCAGCAAGCTCAACTATGTTCATAGCAACATTATTTATAACAGCAAGAACCTGGAAACAACATAGATGCCTCTCAGCTAAAAAATGGATTAACAAATGCTGGTACATTTATACAGCGCAGGGCTATTCAGCAGTTAAAAAAAATTACATCCTAAAATTTTCAGGCAAATGGATGATTTGGAGAATATCCTCCTGAGTGAGGTAACATGGCCCAGAAAGATTGGAATGGGATGTACTCACTCATAAGTGAATTCTAGACAAAAATCAAATAATACTCAAGCTGCAAACCACAACCCCTGAACATCTTGGGATTATAAGGAACTTAAGACATCCAGAAATTCCCCTAGGAAGAGAAAATAGAGATCTCCTTAGCAAATTGGGTCATAATGAGTTGAAACCAAGGAGAGCTGAGAACAAATCATGAGAGAGGGAGATGGTTGAATGAGAGGAGCAACAAAGAGGGGGGAAACCAGATGGATATCTTCATAAAGAAAGCCAGTGTGGAACTGGAAAGAGACCAGGTGCTAGGGAAAAATCCAAGAACTCACAGGATGTCCCTGGGTAAGACACCACCAGTAGTGGAGGGGGGCCTAGACAGGACTTCCCCTATAATAAAATGAATAACCACTCTAAGTGTCATCATAGAACTTATATCCAACAGTGAAGAGAGGTGGAGGCAGAGATCCACGACTGAGCACTGGGCCAAGCTCCTGGTCCAGCTGAGAGCAGGGGAGGAGAGTCTGTATGAGCAGGGGGATAGGAATTATGAAAAGTCCCACAGAGAGGGCTGGCTGGAGTTCTAGGAAGCTTACTGAATCAAGAACAACCACTGGAGAACCATCAGGAAAAGGAGCTAGGTCCTCTAAGGCTAGGCAACTGTCTAATGGCAAGGGCAGTAGGTGGAGCCTCAAGGATTAGGATCAGTCTGTGTTCCTGTGTGTGGCCTGGCACCTTGGAGCCCATTCCCTGCAGAGGAGGACCTAACCCAATCTTGATATTGGGATGAGGGAGTCAGACTTGTCTGGAGTGGATGCTTCATACTGAGCTGACCCACCTTGAGACTTCTTGCCATTTGGGGGGATGGAATTGAGGAAAGTGGAGGGGGAGACTGAAGGCTGACTGGGAGGGATTGGGAGGAAATAATGGAGGGGAAGAAAGAGAATAGACATAAAAAGGACGTTTTTATAAATAAATAAACTAGAATTCAATTTTAAGTCTTCAATATGGATTTCTGAAGTATGTATTATGTTGGGGCTTGCCAAACTGCTAAAATTTGGTATAGATACAAAGTCTAAGTAACATTCACTGAAATTGACTCAATAACTATATGTAATTAATATAATATCCCCAAATATAAACTGGAATAGAACAAATCAATACAAGCATATTCTCACTGTGAACAGCTGATAAAGAGTTTCATTTAGTGACATAGTTTAAATCAGCAAGTTATAAGTGAAAAAATGAGCTATGAAAACTAAGTTGACTAATACAAGATGTAAAAAGTTTAAACTTAGCCACTACATCACATTCTTTTCAGTACGCTGCAAATTCGTATAGTTTTAAGATGAACATTAGAAATATTTTTATAGTATATTATCACATTACAGTTCTAATATTTGGAGACCTTTCCACTAAACAAGTGTATGGAAATGTACATAATGTGAGTAGAGTTCTATAAGTACTTTCAGTGTTAAGATCTGTCCAAGGTAGATGAGTAGAGAATGACTCAAGATTCAACAGATTAGCATGTTAGAGCAGAACTAGACCAGAAATGAAATAATCAAAAATAGAATTGGGGCAGAATGATCCCAAGAATTAGAGGCAGAGTATCCCTAAGAACATTTTTCCCTACCTCACAAACTATAAATCTAGCCAGAATTTTGTTTTGTAGAAGGGATTCCTTATTTTTCAATAAATTTATTCTCAATAAATTTTCCAAGTTAAGCCTACTTTGGGGGGAATTTTCATATAATTTCCATCACCGGAGTAGCATCAGGGATTGGTAAATTCTTTCATCTTTCATATTTTGGGGTACACAATAGCAGAAGCAGCTATTATGTATGTAGTCATTGTAAAGGTTTTTAGCCAAATGAAAAATGCATAGTGACTTTGGGGTATAATGATAATTTGTCGTTCCTCTGTTTATTAAAGTGAGACTTTTAAGATAGTTTATGCAGTATTACTTAATGGTTGGCTTTAATTAGCAATTGCTGTGGTTTCTATTGTCTGATTCAAATGTTTTCTTATGTATTCATATAATCCACTCTGGTCCCACGGAGGCAATTATTAAAATGATTATTGAACATGTTAATCAAAACAAAACAAAAATTTATTATCAAGATAACGTATAACTAGCAAAAATTCTATAGAAATGATTCTTGAGCTGTAATGGCATGTGCTTTATTCCCTTTCTCGTGTAAAACTGAAATAATCAGCAGCACTTTCCAATTCCGTAATGAAAAGATTGATTTCTGAGTGTTTTACTTTTTCTTACTCCAGACCATAAAAAAACTATTAAAATTTAATCAACAAGCAAAACACAATGATTTAATGTGTAATTTTTTTAAATTCACTATAAATTTAGTGACCACATATCTAGTTTAAAATTAAATAAACAAAAACATTTTCTCTCATTACAAAAAATATATTGAATATATAAAGTGGACAGCCTTGTCTTACTTCTAATTTTAGTGGGATTGCTTTGAGTTTCTCTCCATTCAGTTTGATGCTGGCTGTTGATTTGCTGTATATTGCCTTAATAATGTCTAAGTATGTTTCTTGTATCTCTGACCTCTACAAGACCTCTTATCGTGAAAGAGTGCTGAAGTTTTTTCAAAGGCTATTTCAGAATAAATGACCTTGTGCCTCTTTTCTTACAGGTTGTTTACATGGTAGGTGATGGTGACAGATTTTTGCACATTGCATAGCCCTGAATCACTGTGATGAAAACAACTTGATCACAGTAGATGACTTTTTGATATGTTCTTTTATTTGGTTTGCCAGTAATCTATTGAGTATTTTTGCATCCATGTTCCTGAGTATGATTGACCTGTAATTCTCTTTTTATTGTTGCATCTTTTTTGATTTGGTGATCAGTATGAACATAGCCTCATAAAAAGAATTTTATGATGTTTCTTCTGGTTTTTTGTATGGAAAAATTTAAGGAATATTGGTATTAGTGCTTCTATCAAATTCTAGTAGAATCATGTGCTGTAAACATCTAGTCCGAAGTTTTCTTTTTTCTTGAGAGACTTTTAATAAATGCTTCTATTTCCTTAAGAGTTATAAGTCTATTTGATTTATATATCTGACTTTGATTTCATTTGGTTAAGTAGTATCTATTCAGTATTTTGTCCATTTCTTTTAGGATTGCCAATTTTGTGGAGTACAGGTTTTTGAAATATGACCTATTGATACTCTCGATTTCCTCTGTGTGGGTTGTTATGAATCCCCCTTTTTAATTCTGATTTTATTAAATTGGATATTCTCTGTCCTCCTTTTGGTAAGTTTTAGTAAAAGTTTGTCCAACTTGTTGACTTTCTCAAAGAACAAACTTTTGTTTAGCTCATTCTTTGTATTGTTCTCATTGTTACAATTTTACTCATATCAGTGGTGATACCTTACAAGCAGAGGTATTAATAAGGGCTACCATCACACAGGAGTCTTCCCCATTATCCTATGAAGTCTCATAAGCTCATTAGAAATGTTGACTAATGGCCTTGGCACCAGTGCAGATCTGCTCTCTATGAGAGAGTGAGAAAGATACGCCCACATGACCTAACCAACTTGTGGCTTTTATGAAACATTGTCAGTCTTAATTTGCACATTCTCATGATGACCATAACTTCTAACAAATGTATGATTACAGAATTAGCTTTTTATGAAATCAAATAATTTGTTTATTAAAATCCTGAAAACATATCTATTGTATGATATACATATCTTAATTCCCTTATTCTGTAAAATGAAACACATATATCTGCCAAATATCATCTATGTATACCTTTAGGATTACCTCATGCTGGTGATGGACTTTGGTTATGGAAGAAACAGGTGGGACATCTTGGTACAATTTCTTTGGCTTGTTGCCAAGTTATCCAGAAAACATTTTTAATTTTTTGCCATGGATGTGATTTTTTAAAGAAACTGAGGCCTTTAGTACATTCCCTTTTATTAATCTATCAATTTTATTATTACCTTGTGCAAAAAAACATGGTAGACCTATATGGGATTGAATCTGTGTAACACAGAAGAGATGAGTCCTATTTCTGATTATTTCTTGTAGCAGAATAAATAATGAAGTTAATTCTGAATCACTAATAAAATAAGCAGTTTTAATGTGTAAAACAACTCTTTTTTCATACTGTCAGTGACGATGTTTAGAGGTTCAATAAAATCCATTAATACCATCATGATCGCATATAATTTTGACTTTTGGATTATAAGGACTTTGAGCCATTTTGCTTACATTATCTGATTTGTAACCTGCGTTTCCTGAATTCTTTGCACCAGTATAAAATGTAGGGCCTCAGAAATTTGTTTATCTTATACAACATGAGGAAGAATCCAGTTAGTTTTCTTTGGAAATTTAATTTCTTTGCTTTGAGAATGTCTGTTGTTAATATCTCCCAAAAAAAATTACTGCATGCTCTTTGACAAGGTTCACTTTCTGCCCATAGTTGGTCAATTTCTTCATTAGTTAAAGGTACAATTTTTGCTGTCCATTCCTGACAATTAACAAAGTCTTAATTTTCATTAAAAATCAAATCAGAAATCTTTTCCACATGTCATTAATTTCTTACTCAGTTTATGTGATAAAGATATCCATTCAAATATATTTTCCCTTTGCATTAAAATTCCTGTAGGAGAATGCTATAGGGTAAGATAACTAGCAATTAAGGTCTGGATCTACATGATACACATGTGCATCCTGTAATTTCTTTTTAAATTCTCTCTCAGCCAATTCTCTCAGCTACGGGTAACAATTCTCTACGACTATTTAAGTCCTCATCACCATTTAAGGTTTTTTTTCAGTTAATTTTTTTTTATTTCCTTTGAAATGTCTTTTATTCCATGTATGTCCCTGATCACCCTCCCTTCCCTCTTCCAAATCCCCCCCAGTCCTTCCTTAACCTCCCTACAACCCATCCTCTCATTCCCTCCCCCAAAAGCAAGGAACCCCAAGATGGGGCAGCTCACCCTGGCACATGAACTCCAGGCAAGTCAGACTCCCTCATCCCAAAATCAGGACTGGGTTAGGTGCTCCTCTGCAGGCAATGGTCTCCAGGGTGCCATCCCATGCACAGGAACACTGTCTGATTTTACCCCAAGAGGCACGACAAACTGCCCATGCCGATTGACAGTCCCCTATATTTGGAGGGCCTATCTCCTTTTCTGGTGGTTCCCCGGTGGCTGTTCTTGATTTGAAGAGCTCCCCAGAGATCCAGCCAGCCATTTCTTCGGACTCTTCCTCGTATTCCCTCTCCCCTGCTCATACAGACTCTCGTATTCCCTCTCCCCTTGCTCATACAGACTCTCCTCTACTTCTTCCCAGCTGGGTTGTGAGCTTTACCTGGTGCTCAGACATGGATCTCTGACTCTGCCTCCATTCATTTTTGGATGTAGGTTCTATAATAACACTGGGGTTGTCAATCATTTGATTATACAGGAAGTCCTGTTTAGGCACCTCCTCCGCTATTGGTTAGAGACCTAGTAAGGAAATTTGTGTAGTTCCTGCAGGTTTCCCTAGCACCCAACCACTTTCAACCTCACATTGGCTTCCCATATTAAAACATCCATCTCTTCTCTCCCTTTGTTGCTCCTCTCACTCAACCATCTCCTTTTCTCATGATGTGTTTCCACCTCTCCTTGGTCACTATCAGTTATGATCCAATTTGCTAAGGGAATCTCTATTTTCTCTTCCTATGGGGACCCCTAGATGTTTCTCTAAGGTCCTTCTAATACCAAGCTGTTCAGGAGTTGTGGTTTGCAACTTGGATATTCTTTGCTTTTTGTCTAAAATCCAATTTTGAGTGAGTACATTGCATGGCTGTCTTTCTGGACTTGTGATACCTCGCTCAGGTGAATACTCTCCAAATCCATCCATTTGCCTGAAAATTTTAGGATGTCTTTTTTTTTTTTACTGTTGAGTAGTATACCACTGGGTAAATGTACCACAGTTTGGTAATCCATTCTTCAGTTGAGGGGCATGTAGGTTGTTTCCAGGGTCTTCCTATTATGAATAATGCTTCCATGAATGTATTTGAGCTAATGCCTTTGGGTTAATAGTGTGAGTCCTTGGGGTTTACGCCCAATAGTGGTATTGCTGGATCATTGGGGAGAATGTTCCCCTTGCTCCACATCCTCTCCAGCACAGGCTGTCACAATCTGGGTTTTTTATCTCAGCCATTCTGACACGTATAAGGTGGTATCTCCAAATTATTTTGATTTGCATTTCTCTGTTGGCTAAAGGTGCTGAGCAATTTTTAAGTTCCTTTCAGACATTTCTAATTCTTCTGCTGAGAATTTCTTTTTATGCTATGAAACCCATTTTTAATAGGGTTATTTGAGTTTGGGGGCTCTAGTTTCTTGAGTTCTCTATATATTTTAGAGATCAGTCCTCTCTCAGATGTAGGGTTGGTGAAGATATTTTCCAGTTCTATAGGTTGTTGTTTTGTCTTATTGACTGTGTCCTTTGCCTTACAGAAGCTTATCAGTTTCAGGAGGTTCCATTTATTAATTATTGATCATAGTATCTATGATACTGGCATTATATTTAGGAAGTGGTCACATATGTCAATGTATTGAAGGGTATTTACCACTTTCTTTTCTATCAGGTTCAGCTGGGTGTATGTTGAGGTCTTTTATCCACTTGGATTTGAATTTTGTGCAGGGTGATAGATATGGATCTGTTTTCATTATTCTACATACTACCAATCAGTTATCCAAACACCATTTCTTGAAGATACTATGTTTTTTCCATTGTATATTTTTGGCTTCTTTGTCAAAACTCAGGGGATCATGGGTGTGTGGATTACAGTCAGTGTCTTCAATTTGATTCCATTGATCTGCAAGTCTGTTTTTATGTCACTACCAGGCTTCTTTTATTACTGTAGCACTATAATATAGCTTGAAATCAAGATGGGGATGTCTCCTGAAACTTTTATTGATCTGTATTGTTTTGGTAATTCTTGGTTTCTTGTTTTTCCATATGAATTTGGGTATTGTTACTTCAAGGTATGTAAAAAGCTGTGTTGAGATTTTGATGGGGATTGCATTGAATCTGTAGATTGCTTTTGGTAAGATTACCATTTTTATTATGAACCTATGCCAGATCATGGGAGATCTTTCCGTTTTCTGATATCCTTTTCAATTCCCTTCTGTTACAATGTGTTTTCCTTGGTCCAGAGCGGCCAGAGGCCCAGACTCACAGACCCTGCAGCCCCAGACCCCTTAGCTGCCCGCCGCTGTTCAGGCCCCAGAAATGACTCAGACACTTATATTAACTTCATGCTGTT
Organism: Phyllotis vaccarum; assembly: GCA_033318265.1. Classification (NCBI taxonomy): domain Eukaryota; kingdom Metazoa; phylum Chordata; class Mammalia; order Rodentia; family Cricetidae; genus Phyllotis; species Phyllotis vaccarum. The sequence continues at coordinate 14,890,507 of JARWLC010000018.1, forward strand.
TGGCCTATGGCTCAGGAACATTGCTAGCTAGCTCTTACATCTTAACTCAACCCATTCTCATTAATCTGTCTGCCACGTGGCCCGTGGCTCACCTGTGTTCCTTACATGTTGCTCCTTTGGGCTTCTGGCTCTTTCTGTCTGACTCCACCCTTGCTCCACCTACCTATTCTGATTCCTCCTCCTACTTCTTCTATGGTGCCTGTCATGGGCCAAAATATCTCCTTTATTTAAAGATTGAGATTCACAGCACACAGAAAGGCATTCCCACATCACCCTTCTTCAGTGATTTTAAAGTTTTGTCAAATTGGTGTGCTACTTCTTTGGTTAGAGTTATCCAAAAATTTTAATGATTTTTGGAGCCATCATTGAGAGTGATGTTTCCCTTATTTGTTTTTCATCCCTTTTATCCTTAGTACATAGGAGGGCTACTGATTTTTTTTTTTTACTTAATCTTGTACCCTGCTATACTGCCGAAGGTGTTTAACAGCTGCAGGAGTTACATGGTGAAATTTTGGTGGTCATTTATATATGTGATCATATCGTGTGCAAATATAGTTTGATTTATTCCTTTCCAATTTGTATTCCCTTAATCTCCTTTTGATCTTTTATTGCTTTCACTAAAACTTCAAGAACTATATGGGATAGATGAGGGGAAAGAAGACATCCTTGTCTTGTTCCTGATTTTATTGGGATTGCTGTAAGTGTTTCTCCATTTAGTTTGATGTTGGCTGTCAGCTTGCTATATATGGTCTTTATTGTATTAGGTATTTTCCTTCTCTTTTATTATAAAGGAGTGTTAGATTTTGTCAAAGGCTTTTGTAGCATCTAAGGAGATGATCATGTGTTTTTACTTTCAGCTTGTTTATATGATGAAGGACATTCACAGTTCTTCATACATTAAACAATCCCCACATCTCTGGGATAAAGCCTACTTGAATGTAGTGGATGACTTTTTTGACATGTTGTAGAATTTGATTTGCCAGAATTTTATTGGGTATTTCTGCATCAATGTTCATGATAGGTATTGGTCTATAATTCTCTTTCTTTGCTGCATTTTTGGGTGTCTTGGGTATCAGTGCGATTGTGTCCTCATAAAAAGATTGGCAATCTTTCTTCAGTTTTAATAATATGGAACAGTTTTAGGAGTATTGGTTCTTTGAATGTATGGTAGAATTCTGCACTGAAAACATCTGGCCCTGGGCTTTCTATACTTGTGAGGCTTTTAATAACAGCTTCAAATTCCTTTGGTGTTATAGGTCTGTTTATTTCATTTATCTAGTCTTGATTTAATTTTGGCAAGTGTCACCTGTCCAGAAATCTTGTTGTAATGTGGTTTCTTGCACTATCCAGGCAGAGGCCCAGACCCACAGACCTGCCATCCCAGACTGCTTAGCCTCCTGCCACTGCTTAGTCCCAAAAAAAGACTCAGACATTTATATTAACTTCATGATGTTTGGCTTATTGCTTAGGCACATTGCTAGCTAGCTCCTTCATCTTTACTAAACCCATTTTCATTAATCTGTCTGCCATGTGGCCTGTGGCTCACCCATGTTTTTTACATGTTTCTTCTTTGGATGTCCTGCTCAATCTGTCTCAAACTCCACCCTCATTCTCATAACTATGCTCTGATTCCTCTGCCTACCTCTACAGTGTCTGCCATGGCCAAAACAGCTCCTTTATTTAAAGATTGATATTCACAGCATACAGAAAGACAATCCCACATCAAAAGCTGCCCATTTCTTTGTTTCCATTTTAGTGGAGTATAGATTTTCAAAGTATGACCTTATAATTCTCTGCATTTCCTGAGTGTCTGTTGTTATGTCCCCCTTTTCATTTCTGATTCTGTAAATTTGGATACTCTCTCTGCCTTTTGGTTAGTTTGGATAAGAGTTTATCTATCTTGTTGACTTTCTCAAAGAACCAACTCTTTGATTCATTGATTCTTTTTACTTTTCTCTTTGTTTCAATTGTATTGATTTCAGCCCTAAGTATGATTACTTCCTGCTGTCTACTCCTTCTAGGTGAGTTTGCTTCTAATTGTCCTATAGCCTTCAGCTGTGCTGTTAGGTCTCTTTTTGCAGACATTTCTCTAGGTTTTTCACGTAGTCATCTAGTGCTTGAGTTTTTCTCTTAACACTTCTTTCATTGTATCCCATAAATTTGGTTATGTTGTGGACTCATTTTCATTTAATTCTAGGAAGTTTTTTATTTCTTTCTTAACTTCTTCCTTGATTCATAGGTGGTTCAATTGAGATGTTCAGTTTCCATGAATTTGTAGGCTTTTGTGATTTTTGTTGTTTTTGAACGCTAACTTTAGACAACGGTGGTCTGACAGGATACAAGGAGTTATTCCCATCTTTTCTTTCTATTGATACTTGCTTTTTGAATGAACATGTGGTAAATTTTAGAGGAAGTTCCATGGGGTGCTGGGAAATATGTGTATTTCTTTGTGTTTGTGTGGAAAGTTCTGTATATATCTATTAAGTCCATTTGGGTCATAACATCTGTTAGACCCATTATTTCTCTGTTGAGTTTCTGTCTGGTAGACCTTTCCATTGGTGTTGAAGTCTCCCACTATTACTGTGTGGGATTTGATGTGATGTTTAAGTTTTAATAATGTTTCTTTTACATGTGTAGGTGCCCTTATGTTGGTGGCATGAATGTTCAGAGACTTCATCTTGATGGATTTTTCTCTGAAATGAATAAGTAATGTCCCTCTTGGTCACTTTTGATTTATTTTAGTTTGAAGTCTATTTTGTTAGATATTAGGATGCCTAAACCAGCTTGTTTCTTAGGATTATTTGATTGAAAAGTCTTTTCCCAACCCTTTACTCTAAGCCTGTATCTGTCTTGAAGCTGAGGTGTGTTTCTTGCATGCAGCAGAAGGATGGATTTTTTTTTGTATCCACTGTTTTAGGGTGTGTCTTTCTATTGGTGAACAGAATCCATTGATATTAATAGACTATAGAGATATTAATGGCCAATGATTGTTACTTCCTGTTATTTTTGGTAGTAATATGTGTGTGTTTCCCTTCTTTGGGTTTCTCTTCTATGGGATTTTTGATTGTTTGTGGCTTCATGGGGGTATCTGGTTTCCTTTGGTTGGAGTTTTCCCTGTAGTGCTTTCTGTAGTGCAGGATTTGTGGATAGGTATTGTTTAAATCTGGTTTTGTCCTGATAGTTTCATCTGTTTACTCCATCTATGGTGATTGATAGTTTTGCTGGGTATAGTAGTCTGGGCTGGCAGCCATGCTCTTTCAGTGTCTATATAACATCTGATCAAGATTTTCTTGTTTTCATTGTTTCCACTGAATAGTAAGCTGTTATTCTTATGAGTCTGCCTTTATAGATAATTTGGCCTTTTTCCTTTACAGTTCTTAGTATTTTTTTCTTTGATCTGTAGGTTTAGTGTCTCGATTATTATGTGGCAAGCAGACTTTTGGGGTGGGGGGTCTAGTCCTATTTGGTCTTCTGTAAGCTTCTTGTATCTTTATAGGCATTTTCATCTTTAGGTTGGGAAATTTTTCTTCAATGATTTTGTTGAATATATTTTCTGTGCCTTTCAGCTGGTACTTTTCTCCTTCTTTGATTACAATTATTCTCAGGTTTGGTCTGTTTATGGTATCCCAGATTTCCTAGACATTTTGTGCTATGACTTTATTGGTTTAAGTGTTTACTTTGACTGATGTGTCTTTTTCCATTATTGAATCTTCCTCTACAGAGATCCTCTCTTCCATCTCTTGCCTTCTGTTCATTATGCTTGCACCTGTAGTTCCAGTTTGCTTCTTCAGGTTTTCTGTTTCCAACTTTGCCTTGATTTTTACCTTCTTTATTGCTTCTATTCAAATTTTTAATTCCTGGAATGTTCTTTTACCTGTTTACAAATCCCCTGGAGGGATTTGTTAATCTCCTCCAATTTTTTGTATTTTCTTTTATTTCTTTAAGAGAATTCTTATATCCTCTTATAGAATAGGCTTCTATTTATCTTCATAAAGTTATTTTTGGTCATTTCCTTCTGTTTCCTCTTCATTGCCATGCACAGATCTTGATGTTGTAGAACCACCAGTTTCTTCTGGTGGTATCTTGCTGTTCTTTATTTTTTATATGTATTCTTGCACTGACATCTGCCCATTGCTTTGATGGTTCTTAGTCTGATCTTGGTCAGTTGTGGGCCTGGAGGCTGTCTGTCTCCAGTTGTTGCAAGGGTCTTTCTTAGTTGTCTCTTACTAAGCTGAAGACTAAGTGGCTCTTAGTCAGCTGTGGACCATGGAGCTACAGAGTCTCCAGTTGTCACTGTGTGATAATGCAGTTTGTAGTTGGGGTGGGGTTTGGCCCGTGGGATATCTTTCCAACTATGTTTTGCTGAGGGTTGTGCTTAGGGGAGCTCTCCCAGCTTTTTTTGGTTTGAGGTGGAGCTGGGTGTGGTTGAGGTTCCAGGGGCTGTGTTCCTTGGCCAGGCTTTGTAGATAATGGTATCTGCTTGGCCTGGAGATCAGAGTATTATGTACCTAGTAGTCAGCTGTGGACCAGGAGGCTTCAGAGTCTCCAGTTGTCCAAACATGAGCTTTTTTTCAAAGCAGCATTTCAACTTTCTCTGAACCTGCTGGCATCTCATCATAGTGCCTCTGTGGCATCTCTCTGGCTTCTCTCTTGCAATTTCTTTAAAGTTGCTGGATATACTATTTTTTGATGTTTTATAATCTTGGGCTGTTATTGTGTAATCTTATAAAACAATGTTCTCCATGTCTGAAGTTCGCTGCCTACTGCTGAGCACACTGCACACTGGTGAACACTGAGGTTAAGATTATAATTTCTCTGAATGTTTTCTCCACACACACACCACAACTTCATTTTTGCTTTTTTCTGTTTCATTTATGTATCCAGTAAAACCTTGACTTCAGCTTCTAGGCTGAATTAAGAGGCATCCTGGTGAAGGATGTTATGAGCTAGAATGATCATGGCTATCAGAAGAAAAACACAGAATCTAATAAACCATACTCATAGGAGCTCATATATTCTTAACCAAAAACAAAGGAACTTGCATGAAACTGATCTAGGACCTCTACATAAATGTGACAGTTGTGTAGATTGGCCTACTTGTGAGAATCCTAAGAGTGGGATCATGAGCTATCCCTACTGCTTGGCATGGTCTTGGCAATCTATTTCTCATAACGGAAAGCCTTACCAAGCCTGAATACAAGGCAAGGTGCTTACTCCTCGTGCAAATTTATATGCTTTACTTTTTGAAATTCATGTGAAACCTGTTCTTTTTTGAAGAGAAACATATTGTGAGTGCATTAATTGTAACAAAGGTACAGTGGAGGAGGAAATTGGAAGAGGGGGGAAACTAAGGTCATGATATAAAATAAATGTAAATAATAAGGCTACAAAAGTATTATAAACTGTTGATTGAAATTAAAACTAAAGTTAATGTTCAGTCATCTACATTCACTTCAGGTCCTTTACTTCTCTGGTTAGAGTTAGCCCAAGATATGGGACTTTATTTGTGGTATGTGGTGATGTTTTTCTGGTTTCTTTTATGGCTCATTAATCATTAGTTTATACAAGGACTACCTTTTTTGTTAATATTGTATCCAGGGAGTTTTCTGAAGGGGTTTATCATCTGTGGAAGTTCTTTGATAGAATATTGAGGGTCACTAATATATACTACTTATCATCTGCAAATAGCGATAGTTTGACTTATTTCTTTCCAATTTGTATCCTCTTGATGTCCTATTGTTGTCTTATTACTCTAGCTAGGACTCTGAGTGGCATATTAAATAAATATGTAGAGAGTAGACAACCTTGTCTTGTTTCTGATTTTAGTGGGATTTCTTTGAGTTTGCCTCCATTTAGTTTGATACTGGCTATTGGCTTGCTATATATTGTCTTGATAATGTTTAGATATGTTCCTTGTATTCCTGACCTCTCCAAGATCTTTATCATGAAGGAGTGTTGAATTTTGTCAAAGGCTTTTTCAGAATCTAATGAGATGACTGTGTGGCTCTTTCCTACATGTTGTTTATATGGTAGGTTACACTGAGAGATTTTTGGACATTGACCCAGCATTGAATCTCTGTGATGAATCCTAGTTGATCATGGTACATGGTTTTTGATATGTTCTTTAATTTGGTTTGCTAGTAATTTATTGAGTATTTTTGAATCAATGTTTATGGGTGGGATTTGTCTATAATTCTCTTTTTTCTTGCATCTTTCTATCTATGGTTTGGTGATCAATAAAAATGTAACCTCATAAAAAGATTTTGACAATATTTCTTCTGTTTTTATTGTATGGAACAATTTGAAGAGTGTTGGTATTAGTTTTTCTATCAAATTCTAGTGCTGAAACCATCTGGCCCTAAGATATTTTTGTTGGGAGAATCTAATAAATGCTTCTATTTCCTTAGGGGTTATAGGTCTATTTATGTTGTACATCTGGTTTTGATTTAATTTTATAAGTACTACCTATTCAGAAATCTGTCTATTTCTTTTAGGATTGTCAATTTTGTGGAGTATGCTTTTTTTAAAATATGAACTAATGATTCTTGAGACTTCCTCTGTTCCTGTTGTTATGTGTCTCCATTTTTATTTCTGATTTTATTAAATTGGATACTCTCTCCTTTTGGTCAGTTTAGATAAGAGTTTGTTTATCTTGTTGACTCAAAGAACCAACTTTTTTAATTGATTTTTTGTATTGTTCTTTTTGTTTCAATTTTACTCATATCAGCCATGATATCATACAAGTAGGGGTATTAATGGTGGCTACCAGCCCACCAGAGACTTTCCTACTAGCCTGGAAAGTCTCATAAGCCCATTAGAAATGCTGGCTAAAGGCACTGGCCCCAGTGCAGATCTGCTCTCTATACTGAGATTCAGAAGAACATGTTCACATGACCTAACCAACCTGTGGCTCTCATGACAAGACTGGCTGGTTCCATTAGTTAAACAATTCAGATAACCGATAAATATTTTTCTCCTTTAGCTATAACAGGTCAGATTCCAAGGCTGCACACACTATACAATTCACGTGGAGTCAAGAATCTGGAACAATGATCTTGAAATAGGATGTCATTGTGGTAGGTCTCTCCCCTATTAAGAGTCTATATTTCCCTATTTAAACCTTCCTGATTCTCAATTTTCTTTCATAGGGCTGCACTTATGGTGATATCCACAAAATCTAGTCTTGTACTGATTTTTGGCTGAGTTACCCCAACATACATCCTGCTCTCAGAATGGTGAATGCAGATAAAAGATTGACATTAGAGATGGTCTACACTTGTACATCTGCATTAAATTTTTAAGCCCTAATGTGGACATGCATAAAATAAAATGAAATAAAAATGTTAAAAAATATCATGTGCTCATCAGGATGTTGGGTGGAAACAACAAAAAGACATCAGTATGCATTGTCTCCCTGCCAATGAGTTCAGGTCCCAGGAAGCTTTACTTGATGCCTATCACAGCTGTGCATGTTCATAAATGTCAACCACAGTTGCCCCTTTTCATCAATAAAATACTTTTTATACTGATAAAAATTTTGAAGTTTTTACTTTTTCTTTTGCTGTCATTTCCTGGAAGACAAAGAACTAATAGAATTCCAGGCAGTGTTGGTACATGACTTTAATGCCAGCACTCAGGAGGCAGAGACAGATGGATCTCTGAATAGAGGCCGGCCTTGTCTATAGAGTGAAGTCCAGGACAGCCAGGGCTACACACTACAAACATGTCATAAAAAATCAAAGGAAGAAAACATAATAAACTAATAGACTCTTCTCACCTTCAGCTGCAGTTACAACAGTAAATCTATAGTGTGTAAAGGGATATGAGCAGATAACCAGTAAGTTGAAAGTAAAGCCAGAAGCTGGAGAAAATGTTTCTTTGTAAAGAGCACAGGCTACACCTTCAGAGGACATACGATAATTTCCAGTATCTACTGGGTATCTCTCAAAAACATTTGAATCCAGTTCTAGGGAACCCAATGCCTCTACTAAACTACACGCATTGCATTCCTGTGGACACAAATATTCATTCAGGCAAAACACTCGTGAAAATCAACAAATCTTAGAAAATTCTTTGAGAAATAAATAAGTACTGAGGTGAGAGAAAAAAATCTTGGTCCATTTTGTATTTCATAGAATACTGGGCCTATGTTCTACGAAGGGGTATTCATCCATCAACTTCAGTGTAGTTTCTTATTTGTTCTAGAGAATGGATGAGAAAAAATAGTATGGCATGTCCTCCCTTCAAATTAGTGCTCCTGAACAAGTTCTTTGCCAGGAATAGAATGGTGTTCTCGGGTTTTTGAATGGTTCAACTCAACTGCTTACAAGTGTGCTCACAATGAAGAGCATATTGTACCTTCATATTTGCTACCTCTAGAATCCCTAAGCCACCTCTTTCTTATTTCATTTTCATAAGATTTTTTTATTTTATATAGGCATGTCTTTCTGTACAAACAGTGTGCAGGAGCTTTCTCAATCCAGAGGACTTTGTGGAAATACACTGGAGCTGGAGTGAGGGAGGTTGGTTGTGAAGCCACCTAGTATTGGTGCTAGAAACTGAACTCAGATCCCATACATTAACAATTGTACTTAAATACTGAGCAATCTTCCCAACCTTCCTCTCTTATTTTTCTTACACTTGCATAAGAAATTCCTACTACACAATTATAGAAGTTAGAAGACATGAGGTATTTGTGTCTGTTCTTGAACCATGTGGGACATGGGGGTTGACTCAGCATGTCAGCATTTGTACCAAGTGCCTCTAACCATTGAGACATTTATTTGCCTACCCTAGTGAAATGTTCATTTGTAGAATCACCCTGTCATACTTGGTAAATTCACTCATCAAAATTGATAAAGGTGATTAACTTTGAATAAAAAACATCTGGATTTTCCCTTCCCTTAAAATTTCCCTGCTCATCAAGAGCTGAATAAAGACATTTTGTGAGATTAAACAATTCTAATGATCAAAACAGTTAAACTAGCAGTAGGGGAGAGCGCAGTGCATTAGGGACTCATATGAACAACCACTGCCAATGTAGGACTCACTGGGAACACTTAACTTTCTCTTTAAGATGAAAATCAATACAAAGATTCAATAGTGCCCACTTCTTTCAGTATTCTCTTAGATGACCTGGACAGAACAATTAGGCAACACAAATAAAATGTGGCAATTATTCTCTTAGATGACCTACACAGAACAATTAGGTGACACAAATAAATAAAATTTGGCAAACTGTTCGGCTGTAGGATAGATCAATAAATGATGTGAATTTATTTTTGAAAAACCCCAAATATTCTACAAGAGTTTCTGGACCTGGTGAACAAACACACCCATCTCAGCTCTACTACTGGAAGCTAATATTGTGCAAAAAAAAAAAACCATAGATTTTTTTCAAGTGCATAGATAAGCTAATGAACATGGAAGACTCAAATGTGAGCTGTGTATGTCCCTGTAAAAAAGAAATTGGAAATTCTTTGTGGATGATGGGGATAGGTGAAGATGGAAACAGAAGAAAATAAATAGGGAAGGTTCATAAAAGAAAATACTAATTGGAGTAGTGACTAGAATGGTAGGGCAATTGGGGAGAAATGCGGAAATCTACTACAGTGGAAACTCCCTGGAATATTCAAAAATGACTCATAAAGAGTCCTAATAGTGAAGGATAGACATCCTGAACCAGCCATATTCTCTAACCACACAAGCCATGTTCTATAATCCCACAAGCAGTAAGATTCAAACACCAATCCAGCCCCAAAACATACAACCAATAATCTGTCCTTTCTGAAATATGTTCTGTTTTGATAGTGGAACACATCTGGTGTGATAGTGGGATGCCATAAGAGGGAGCCCAGACCTGACACTGCATGGATGGCCAGGAAGCAGTGGCTGGAAAGCACAGAAATTCAAGATAATGCTGCTAGAAAAACATGTCAATGATGTGATTACTAATGGCATTCTGTTATAATAGTTAATCAGTGTCCAGCCTAATAGACATCAGAGAGGCATCATCTAGCAACATATGGGAACAGATAGAGAGACATGCAGCCAAACGAATGGACGATGACGGGGAGACCTGACAGAATATGGTAAGAATGGATAGTAGAAATCAGAGGGGTCAAGGACACCATGAAAACATGAAACACAGAGTCAATTGAGCATGGATTATAGAAGATTAAACAACATAAAGTTATGATCACAGTATAAGTTAGACTCTGAATATAAGTTATGGTAATGTAGATAGGTATTCTTACGGAACTCCTAAGAGTGGAAGTAAGAAACATCTCTGACCATTTTGCCTGCCCTTTGTACCTTTTGCTACCTACCGGTTTGGTTCTCCAAGCTCCAATAAAGGAAAATGTTGCAACAGCAATATATCTTTCTATGCATGTTTAATAGTAGCTCTGTAAAGCTTGTTCATTTTTGAAAGACCAGAAGATGAAAGGATCTTGAGTATGGGGGAAGAGATGCTTAGGGAGGATGGAAATGAAGGGAAATGCTGGTCAGGATGTAATATAGAAAGGAGAATGTCACTCTAGGATGAACACAGTATCATCTGCCCTTACATGAGAGATTTTACAACTGTGCATTAAACAAACTGTTGATTAAAAACATTTATAAATGAGCTGTGTCCACAGGAAAACATGGGTAGATACTTCTGTCACTCTTCCTTAGTTCACATGCATGAATGGTGTGTGGGCAACTTTGAGCTTAGGTGAAATTGTTAAGCAAGGAATTGTTAGAGCATATGAGATGTTTTTCACAATGCAAAAAGAATGCATCATATTTACAGAAGACTTGAGAGCCTACAAAAGTTAAAGAGCTCCAGAAATTAGTTCCCATGAATTCTGAGAAGTCACTATATTCGAGCCACAACCTAAAGACTTGAAGCCTTTGACTTTTGAATACCATATTGGTGTTTTTATTTTTCTTTTAAGAGAACCACACTTTAAATCCTGGACTTCCCTTGTACACTCATGTAAACCAGGTTTATAGTCATGACTTACTATGATAACTGTACCTGAGTAATAAAATCATTTTCACCTCATAACTTTCTCCTTTTGCACCCCTTTGAGCAAGAAATGTCAACATATTTTTTTGTGGAATGAGACGAGAAGACACTCACTTATCATGGCCAAAAGACTGGGAGGCTGGTCTTTGAACTGAATCTGTTGGAGACCTCACACTGATACATTCCAGCATCCTCACTCCTGAAAGGTTCTATTTTGAGTCCACACTTTGTTGGGGACAGAGTCATTCTCTCTGTGAGCTGCAGATTTGTGTTATTGAAGATCCAACGGATGGAGATATCGGTGTCCGGTGAAGCACAGGTGAAGATCACAGATGTGCCTCCTGTGACTTTGGCATCAGTGATTTGCACAATGGGCTTTGTGACATTCTCTGTGAAGAAATAGAGAAGGATTCCAAATGACAGTAGTCCAGAAAGTCAACCAGACCTTATTTGTTTATACTTTATACAGTTTCTATTGGGGAAATTTTGGTCTGTGACTGTAGACATTTCTGGTGCTTTGTACCTATCACCCAGTGACTATGTTACCCTGATTCTGGCATTGATTCCTGTGTCTCATTGTCCATGTAATAGGATGCAAAGTGCATGATCATTACCATGCCAATGTATTAGCATGTGATAAGAAACTGCTTATATAAGCAGAATCTGTTACTATTTATGTGCAGATGTGAATTTGATAGGCTAGACCCATGATGAGAAGCTGGTATCTGGAAAAGCTGCCACCTTTGGTTCTTGCCTGATGCCCTCACCTTCCTTTGAAGTCTCATAAGCCAATCACAACAATAGTCTAATGGATCAGATGCCTGTCCACTGAGCCTCAGGAAGAGATGCACAGGTGACCTACTTAACTGCAGCTGTCATGGTGGTATACAGCTGGTTAGACACTCTATAAGATAGTCAGTCCCATGACTTGAACAGTCAGTGAAACATTTCCAGCTCTAACAGAAAACGAAAACAAACAGTTCCAAAAAGCTCCTCAATGTCACCTTGAGTGCATGCAGGGGCAAAGTTTTTAAAGTCCAGGCTTCCTCATGGTCTCTTTGAGGATCCCATGGCTTCATTAGTCAGGAACTACCTGAGTCTGTCTGGGGACATATGCCTGGTGTAAATTCCAAGAACCCAGGCTACAATTGACATCCTGACCCTGAGTTTACATAACAGAGATCCTCTTCTCTGCAGGTAAGAACAGGTAAGGACTTCTGATCGATTACACGTTGTCTACCCAATGTGTGTCCTGCAATATGGACCCAACTGATAGTAGAAAGACACAATGCAATGGGGGAGAAAGCAAGCACAGCCCAATCCTTAAAGTTTAGTGTATGAAGCAGTATAAGACACACCCAAAAGATTGAGATGACAGAATCACTTACTCTGTACATAAAATTCCACCTGTGCCTTCTCGTAAGTGAAGTCTTTTTTTAAAACTTCTAGAATATATATTCCCGCATCTTTCTCAGAGACATTCTGGAAAATCAGAGATCCATTCTTGTCCATTTTCACTCTTCTTATGTATTCAGGCCCCCAGGAGATGGAATATATGACTTTTCTGTATTCTACAACTTTAAGAATCGGGATTCTATCCTTTGATTTGTACCAGGATAAAGCTATCAGATCTTCTGGAAGATTATGAACTTGGAGAAGTATGGATTCCCCTTCAGCAGCATACCGAGGCACTGGCTGGATCATGAGTTGGGGAAAAGTGGGAGGATGACAGAACAAAGAAAGGGAAGCTGGGAAAGAAAAGAGGAAAAATTCGTCATATGGTGATCCCTGGGCTTGGGGATGGAAAACATGGTGACTTCCATCCTAAACTGATAGATTCACCACTCAGCCTAAATGTGCAGGGGGCGTGTGTGTGTGTGTGTGTGTGTGTGTGTGTGTGTGTGTGTGTGTGTGTGTGTGTGGTGTGTGTGTGTGTGTCTGTGTCTGTGTCTGTGTCTGTCTGTCTGTCTGTCAGTATGTCTATCTGTCTGTCTGTCTGTGTGCTATCCTACTTTATGAAGGGCAGAAACATGACCTCCTCTGTCCCAACAGCGCCCCTTAATGTGTCATGACCTCTTGATAGAACTGTCACCATGATCTACATTATTGCTTCACTACCCTTAGTCAGACATGCTGTGCACACTTATGCACACTGGGGTTTGATAATGGTGTCTCCCCTGAATTAAACAGACCTGAAACCTACTTTCTAGGTTTATTCTTCAGTTTCCTTTGAGGCAAAACTCAACCCCTGATAGATGCACTTATTTCTTTGTAAATTGCCCTTATGCCTGTGGCTGTGAAGGGTCTGAGAGCAGTGTGATATTCAAGGCAAGCTCAGGTCTTTAAAAGGTTTGGGTACTGTGCTGGCAAGCTTTTGTCAAATTCACAGAAGCTACAGTATTTTTGCAAGACAAGGCCTCAGCTGAAAATACTACCACCAGATTGACCTGTGGGCAAATCTATAGTACATCTTTTTAAAATTTGGAATTGATGCGAAATGATTCAGGCCAATGCAAGTAGGTCAAGCCCTGGGTTAGGAGTTCTAGGTGATATAAGGAATCTAGTTGAGCAAGCATGAAGAACAAGACAATAGGAAGCACTCCTCCGTGGTCTCTGTACCAGTTCCTGCATTTTATTTGACTATCTCAATATGGAGCTAATACTCCAGTTTGACATGAAAGATCTAAAACCAGTATTTCCTATCTGCTTTGAGAGGATGTAAGTATAGACCACTAGGAAAATGCTCCTCTGGCTCACTTTAATCCACCCTTCAAAAATATGACAGGATTCAGGTCTAATGGTTCTAGAGCACCAAAAGTTTAGGCTGACTCTGATGTCTTAGACTCAGTTTTTATGAAGGCCTTCCTTGATGCAAGTGGAATCAGATAATGGAAGCTGATCTATGGCCATTTGCCTCATAGTATTTCTTGCACTGAGTGTTCAAACTTCCACCTGAAGACACAGTGCAGAATGAAGGTGAGCTAGGCAAGCCATGGCGGTCCCATATCTAAGCTCCAACCCACAGTAAACAATCACAGAGAATCACTTACTGTCTACCTTGAGTTCCACACGTATTTCTGATACCTTCATATCTTTTCGCTGAATTCGTAGAATATACAATCCATGGTCTTTTTGACTGACATTGGTAATCAGCAGGGATCCATCTGGGTGCAATGTCTCTCTTCCACTGTATAAAGGCCCCCATTCAGTTGGCTTTCTGTCTAAAGGATGTTGGATAGCCAAAATGTTCTTAAAAGAAACCGTTCCTCTGAACCAGATAAAGTCTATAATATTATCTGGAGGGTTGTGAAGTTGTAGAAGAACACTTCTTCCTTCAGCAACACTGGGTGGTACCAATTCAATAGTGGGCTTGGCAAAGGTAGCACGTCGCCCACATTTCCAAGGAAAAGCTAGAACAGAATAGAGACATCCATGTAGGTTGGGATTTTTATATTTGTCCAAGATGAGGTCACGTGTCCTGAGAAGCTGTGTCCATTGTTCAGCATGGATTGTGTATGAGTGTCTCCCTGTCCTTCTTTATGGAGGTCAGCACACAACCACTATGATCTCAGTGTCCCCACATTTGTCATTTTCATTATATGTCTCTCTCTTCACTTGTCAACATTGCTCATCGTTATACATGAAATAAGATAATAGCAACTAACCCTGGAGCTGTATTCTGCTGTGTCCAGAAAGAGGTCTGTCAACATCACAAAGAGAAAATATGCACAACTGTGTGACAAAAAAACCTAGTTGGGCACCCAGTCTTTCTGTGATTTCAATGATCTGGAATAAATGGATTTTTCACATAGAAGCAAGGGGAGAAAATGACCTCTGAGGCTCCAAAAAGGCCAGGTGAGTGATGTGTGTGGAAAATAACAAATCTATTCTCAGAGGAGTCACCATCAAACTGGGTTCTGACAGAGGTCAAAGACTCAATTTGTGTCAGGAGTCTCAAATTATGGGTGTGTTGGGAGAAGTAACCTGACTCCTGAATAAAGGCTTTGAGTTCCTTCATTCAGTGTAAGATTTTCAAAACCATGCTCCCACTTCCTCTGTTTGCTATGCTGTGTAATGGACCTTCCCCTATGCTCTGTGATCTTGCTGAGATGCCTTGAAACTCTATTGGTTGATACTTCTGAGATAATGTATTTACCAAGGTAAACACATAAAATGAGAAACAGAGCATGATCTTCTGACAGTGTAGCAGACACATTAAACAGCTGGTAGATCTGAAAATGTTGTGACCATAATTTCTAGGTCTGAAAAAACAGGGATGGAACCAGGCTACTGGGTAAGTTCCTGATTCAAACAAATATTTTCTTCCAGTTAATTGTCACCCTGATGACTTAACCGGGAATCACTGGGGAAAATACAGCTCATGTCTGAGAAGCTATCAGATCAGCATAGCCTGTAGTCATTTGTCTGCAAGAGATAATTCCCTTAGCTAGACCCAGAAGCTAAGCACTTGTGAAGAGAAACTGTTTCCTTGGTCCCTCTCCTTGGGTCCATGACCTTCATATTAAATATCATATGCCCAACAGAACAGGCAGTTAATGGCCTAGAAACCTATTCCTCTATGGTCCCCTACTGTCTCTGAAGAATATGGCCGATGAACATAGCCCAACCAAGGCACTTATGACAGTGCACTATTGGTTCCACGCATAACAAACTTCAAATACTAGGAAGTACTGTACACTGAAATCATGAAGTCAAAATCCAACACTTATAAAATGCTTCTCGTGAATACCTAGAGTTGAGTCTGGGATAGAGCTCTGGAGACAAGGCATTTTGGTGCTCACACCTCTGTGAGGATCACATTTTTCCTAAAACCAATACAATGTTGACTGCTTTGAGATATTTCTCAAGGAAACATTCCCAGTAAGAATCCCTATAGTTTAGACGGAGCTGATATCATTGGTTCAGTTACTCATCATACCTCCACCTGTGTGCAAGGTGAATTAAAATGAATCATTCTGATCTATAGTTATTATTCTACAACAGGTATGTCCTGAACTATATGTTCCAAGCACTACCCAGGAATACACTGCATAGGGAATGTAGGCACAGACCACACTTGTGTATGTTTCCAGTGAAGTCACCTCACCCTGTTCACAAAGTTATAATAAATCACTTACCATGGACATGGAGATACAAGGATGTTGTGAATACAATTTTTTCATGTCTATCATAGGTTTGCAGAGTATAGAATCCTGTGTCACTTATGTTGACATTTTCAAGCAGGAGGGATCCATTGCGATATATTGTCTCTCTACCACTGTGCACAGACCCTATCCCACTTAAATTCTCTTGAAATGCATATATTGCAATTCCTTGTGTCATATTGGTTTGCCCTTTGAACCAGGCTACCATTGTAATATTCTCTGGCAGATTGTGGACAAGGAAAAGTACATGATCTTCTTCAGTCACATAAGACGGCACTGATTGAACGGTCACATTGGCAGTCGTGGACAGGTGCCAGAAGGTTAAAAATGAGGCTAGAAGGGAATTGAGAAAAACCACAAATATTAAATGCATGTGATCTTTTCTCAACTTTGTTGTGTGAATAGGTGTGCGCCAACACTTACATGTAGATATGACCAAAATGTCTTCCACTGACTCAGAATTTCTGAGTGTGTCATTAACTCTCTCAGGAATTCTCTGCTTGGGTGTCTGTCTGGTGCCCACTGAGCAATTGATATTTCTCCTCACATAAAGGATTTTACATGAGGAGCAATGCTTGTCTGAATTCTTTCTCTGGCTGCTGTGTCCTCACTTTCTGAATTTTTTTCTCTGTTCCCTTTGTGATTTTAGTCAATGCATGGCTTCATCTTTTGGATATACTAACATCAGGTCCACTAGAACCAGGAATTTTTATTTTGTTACTTGATTTTTAGTTTGGTCTTGGTTTTAATTTTGGTGTTTTGAGACGGGGGTTTTCTGTGTAGCCTTGGATTTCTGGGAACATGCTCTGTAAAGCAGGCAATCTTGAACTATCAGAGATCATCCGCCTCTATGTCCCAAGTGCTGGAATTTAAGACCTGACTATCACCATCACCTGTTCAGAACCAGCCACGGGAAAGAGCAGGATTAGTCTGAATTTTTGGAAGGTACAGTTCCTTGAAAAGACTCAGACATAAGTAGTTTTTTAAAGGGGGGAAAGTAATGTTTCTATATAGATTTATATTCATAGTTACTAGGACTGAACATAAGACAATGCTTATATTAAAGTGTGAAGTAAATAATTTTGGATTTACTTATGTAAATATTAATGTGCATTTGTGAAGACTTGTGTCTCCTTGCATACATATAAAGATGTTTCCCACAAATTTGTGTAGGGGCACACATGTCAGGTGTGCACATGTGGGTGCATGCCTAAGCACCTATATGGGGAGCAGAGTAGAGCCTTTAGCAATCTGTTCTATCTTCTGTGTGGGAGCTTAGGATTGGTTTCAGGTTGGCATGTATTCACCCTTTGAGACAACTTACTATGCAATGTTTGACTTCTATTTGGAGGATCACGATGGGAACAGCTGTCTTCAGAACATTGCACCCAATGGAATTCACAGGTAATAGGGAATGTTTCAGGCTTTTCTCTTACCAATCACACCTTCTGTCCTCTGAGAGCTTCAGGCTGCCGAGCCTCCGCCCCTCATTCTACCTTTTGCACCACAACTGCAAACAAAACCTTAGATCTCCTCTCAAGATCTTGTCCTCTTTAAAAGACTCCAGCCTGCCTCTGAGTTCCCCTCCACACAGACAGTGGGTTCCCTTACCTGTGAGTAGAAGACCCTGACAAGTAGTTAACCCCTTGCAGAGATGCACACAGGACTCCTCCATTAATCTTCTCATTTTCTGCCTTTCCTCTGAGAAGAGGAAACCTGAGCTTCAACACAGAATTCAGACTCTGCTATTCTTCCTCTTCTACGCTGAGATTCTTCTCTGACAATAACACTTCCCAGAACTCAATGTGCTGTGCTGGGAGGTTTGAGTCCAAGGCACAGCTCTGTTCCTTTTGCTCTCAAGTGCTACCCTGCATCCCTCTCGACTTCCCTTTATATTTCTCCTCCAAGAAAATATTGAGCAACAATGCTGATAAGAATCCTCATGCTCTTAGAAACGAATGGTCCCTCCCAGTGATGACACATGCAGTGTCCTTGCCTTGGGTCTGTATGAACCAAAAAGAGAAGCTTCCATACAGCTTCGTGTCTTTGTGACACAGAGATACATCTGAATACCACGTATACCCTGTGTTCTCAATACTCTGCGATGGTGGGATTTATTTAAGCTCTGCAAGAAGGGAACAGAAATGTCTCTAAGGGCTGGAAATAGGCCCTGACGTTGGTACAGGACATGTGCCCAGAGCAACAACATTTGTTACTATTTATCTATAGGAGTGAATTTTGCTAGACTTAATCACTAAGGACATGGAATCATCAGGAGAACCTATGGCTACTGACTCTCTCACCTTTCACTTCCTGAATTTCTTGTAAAGTTTTAGAAGCCCTCAGATTGTTAACTAAATGACTGAGTACTGGAAAAGATAGATTCTCCATTACAAAGATAACCAATTGACTAGTAGATTCCTAGGGTCCATGTGAAGTCCTGTGAAGCTGGAGTTAGGTAACTTTGTGAAGCCTCTTCGTGTAAGTGCTGGGAATTATTATATGATGTTTCTGGCCTGGAATTTCTGGCCTAGCCTTGAGGTTCAGACACACAGACCAGCAGACGCACAGATATGCAGAGACACATGAACACTTACATTAGTTTTACACTGACTGGCCTAAGGCCCAGGCATATAACTTGCTTATCCTTTACCCTAAAACTAACCCAGGATTCTTATCGTGTTTATGCATGAGGCTCGGAGTATGGCATAGTTGTCCTCTGCATCTGCTGGCTTGTCTGGCATCTCTGTGGCATCTCTGCTCTGTTCTTCCTATTCCCAGAGTTTTCTTAGTCTGGTAGCCCCTCCTACACTTCCTGTCTACCTTCAGTCAATCAGCGTTGCTATTAAACCAATAGGCAGAACAATTATTTACAATGTAACATAATCCCACTACAGGGAATTTAACTCAGGTCCTCTGAAAGACCAGCATGTGCTATTAACTGCTGGGCCACATTCAGTCAAACACTGAATTCATATTCTAGATGCCTTTCTGCCTTCTGGGAAATTGCAAATAGTGCTTCTAGAGGACAGAATATTTCTGCTGTTAGATGTTTCAGAATCTGCAAAAGTTTCAGACACACATAATAAATGAATGAATAAGAATACAAGGGTACTGATTTAAGGGATTCTCATGTTGGTAGATAATAAAAGAAGCTAATGCAAGTTTGATGTATAATTTACAGTTACTTATACATTTTAGATATGTATATGAGATAGAGAATATGTGTGTTTTCTCATTTATACACCAATGCATGGGTGATAAAATGCTGCTGTACATATATAAGAGTTAGAAAATATGAGGAAGTTAGTCATCACCTTGCACCATGTTGGATCCTGAGATTGAATTCAGCGTGACAACCTTGGCAGCAAGTGCCTTTATACACTGAGATGATGTCATAGCCCACCCTTCTCTGATTTTCATTTAGAGGTGACCCTGTCATAGTTGGGCACATCAGTCTTCAGAAGGCAATAGACAATGAAAATAAATTTTGAGTAGAAGACGATATGTTTCCCCATTCTTTTGCTATTTCCTGTTCACCAAGTGCTTACTGCTTCTGAATCTCTGTACCTCTCTGTCTTTTCTCTTTGGGTTACAAGAACAACTCCTTAGTTCCCTTCCTAGCTCCTTAATTAGAAGACTCCAGCCACACTCTTAGTTCTCATTCACAAGCAAGCCATAGTCTCTGAAATTTTGTCTTAGGACACAGATTTGCAGCTTTAGCCCAGATCCCCACAGCCTAAGCTAGGCCATATCTCCTGCAGCTCACTCTGCAGATGAGTGTTGGAGTTGTCTTACTGTGGCCCAGTTACAGTTTACAACACCGGCTCCTCCGTGATCCTTGTCACACAGACTGCACTGAAGTAAACACGTAGTGTGAAACTTTACTCTCATCCTATACGGTTAAAAAAGATCAGAGTCTTCCCTTGTGCCGGGAATCTGGAAAAGACTGCTCAATGGTGTTGCCCAGAAACAGTGTTCTAATAAGAGACTTCCTGGCTTCCCTCAATGATCAGCCTCATGGCACTCATTTCTCGTCCTCTCATTAGCTCTCTTTTATTTTCACCCCTTTTCAAAGCATTTTTAATTTATTTTGCAACTTTCTAAATGCATATTGTATTTCCACCATTTTTATTCTTCAGGCTCATCTTCTTCTTCCCAGGCATTCCAATCCCTTTTCAATGTGTGTCTCTCCTTCAATTACTATTATTATTATTACTATTATTATTATTATTATTATTATTATTATTATTATTATCTTGACACATACACTTATTTATTTTTACTGTTAATAGTATTTTTGTTATATTTTTATTAAAAAATGTATCCCCTGCTCCCCCACCCTTCCCTTTTCCTAATCCCTCTCATTTATCCCTCAGCCTTGCCCCTCCCCATCCACCCCTCCCCTTACCCAAAAGGGCGAGAAGTCCCAAGGTGGGTCAGCTCAGCCTGGCATATCCACTTGAAGACACTCTGATTTACTCATCTCAAAGTCAATATTGGTTTAGGTGTTCCTGTGCAGGGAATGGGCTCCAAGATGCTAGTCCATGAACAGGAACACAATCTGATTCCACCAGTAGTGGGTCCATATAAAACCTATGCCAATCTACAGTGACAGTCACCTTGGAGGGCCTAGCTCCTTTTACAGGTAGTTCTCCAGTGGCTGTTCTAGATTCAGAGAATTCTCCAGAACTCCAGCCAGCCATCTCTGTGGAACCCCTTCTCTTAATCCCTATACCCTTGCTCATATAAACTCTCTTCCTCCATCTCCAGCTGGACCAGGAGCTCAGCCTTGTGCTCAGCCATGGATCTCTACCCCAACTTTCATTCATTGTTGGATGTAGGATCTGTGATGACACTTAGGGTGGTTATTTATTTGACTATAGGGGAAGTCCTGTTTAGGCACCACGTCCACTATTGGTTGGAGACCTAGCCAGGGACATCCTATGAGTTCATGGAGGTTTCCCTAGCACCCAGCCTCTTTCCAAACCTACATTGGCTTCCTCTATGGAGATATCCATATCTTCTCTCTCTCTCTCTCTCTCTCTCTCTCTCTCTCTCTCTCTCTCTCTCTCTCTCTCTCTCTCTCTCTCTCTCTCTCTCTCTCTCCTCTCACTCAAACATCTCCTTCTCTCATGATTTGTTCCCACCATTTCTTGGTTGATACCCGTTATGACCCCAATTTACTAAGGAGATCTTCTCTATTTTCTCTTCCTAGGGGAATCTCTGAACATCTCTTTTAAGTTCTTTCTGAACCCAGGCTGTTCAGGGGTTGCAGTTTGCAGCTTGACTATTCTTTATTTTTTGTTGAAAATCCTCTTATGAGTGAATATATTCTATACTTCTGGCTTGTAGTTCTTTGCTCAGGAGAATATTCTCCAAATCCATCCATTTGCCTGCAAATTTTAGGATCTCAGTTTTTTACTGCTGAGTCATATTCCATTGTGTAGATATATTACAGCTTTTTAATACATTCTTCAGTTGAGGGACATCTGTGTTGTTTCCAGGTTCTTGCTATTATAAATAACGCCACTGAGAACATAGTTTAGATAATGCCTTTGAGGTATGAATGTACATCCTTTGGGTATATTCCCAATAGTCGTATTGTTGGATCCATGAGGAGACTGATTCCAAGTTTTCTGAGGAACAACCATATTCTAGAGTGACTGTACAGGTTTATACTCCCACCAACAATAAAGAAGTGTTCCTGTTCCTCCTCAACCTCTCCTGCATAGGCTGCCATCTATGCGTTTGATCTTAGCCATTCTGATAAGTGTAAGGTGGTATCTCAAAGCTTTTGATTTGCATTGCTCTGATGGATAAAGATGTTGAGCAATTTTAAGTGCCTTTTAGCCATTTGTGATTCTTTCATTGAAAATTCCCTTTTTATCTCTGAATCCCATTTTTAATTCAGCTATTTATGAATTGGGGATTAAGTTTCTTGAGTTCCCTATATATTTTAGAAATCAGTCCTCTGTCAGATGTAGGGTTGGTGGAGATATTTTCCCATTGTGTAGGTTGTTGGTTTGTTTTACTCACTATTTCTTTTGCCTTACAAAAGCTTCTAAGTTTCAGGAGGTCCCATTTATTAATTGTTTTTCTTAGTGTCTATGTTACTGGTGTTATATTTAGGAAGTGGTCACCTGTGCCGGTGCATTGGGGGGTATTTCCTACTTTCTTTTCTATCAAGTTCAGTATAGCTGGGTTTGTGTTGAGGTCTTTGATCCACTTGGCCTTGAGTTTTGTGCAAAGTGATAGTATGGATCTATTTGCATTTTTATACATACTACCATCCAGTTATGCAAGTACCATCTGTTGAAGATACTATCTTTTTTCATTGTATATTTTTGGCCTCTTTGTCAAAAATCATGTGTTTATAAGTGTGGGGGTTAAGTTTGGGGTATTCTATTTGATTCCTTTGATCCACCAGTCTATTTGTATGTAGGCTGGGTTTTTTATTACTGTAGCTCTATAGTATACCTTGAAGTCAGAGATGGTAATGCCTCCTGAAGACCTTTTATTGAGTACGATTATTTTGGCAATACCAGGACTCTTGTTATTCCATATGAAGGTGAGTATTGTTCTTTCAAGTACTGTAAAAATTTATTGGAATTTTGATGATTTCATTGAATCTGTAGATTGTTTTTGGTAAAATTTTCAATTTTACTATGTTAACCCTACCTATCCACACGCATAGGAGACCTTTCCATTTTTTAATATCAATTTCCTTCTTCAGTAATTTAAAGTTTTTGTCAAATAGTTCTGCTACTTCTTTGGTTAGAGTTATGCCAATATATTTAATGCTATTTGCAGCTACTATAAAGAGTGATGTAACAGAAGGTTTCTGCCCCAACTAGCCCCACAGTCCAGACTTGTCTCAGACACTTCCCCCCCAAAAAAAGACTCAGACGTTAATGTTATGTTATGTTAATTTCATGCTCTTTGTCTTAGGCATATTTCTAGATAGCTCTTTCATCTTAATTCAACCCATATCCTCTAATTGCCCTAACGTGGTCCATGGCACACCTATATACCTTACATGTTTCTTCCTTGGGCATCTGGGTTAATATCTGACTCTGCCCTCTTTTTCCCATGCTCTGACTTCCTGCCTATTGCTACAATGCCTGCCAAGGTCTAAAACAGCTCCTATATTTAAAGAATGATATTCACATCATAAAGAAAGACATTGCATATCACTGCCCCTTTTCTGTCTAATCAAAAAGGAATGTATAAATTTCAATATAGCAAAATTACATATAATAAAATAGCTATCAAGCAACAGTTACAGTTACAATATCTAGTCTATTCATATTTAACAAAATTAAAGAAATTATTCTATCATCTATCTTATCCTTGTGGGTCTAAAGTTTCATATCTAATATACCTTTTAAAATAACTAATGAAAACTACTTATAATTATCTAATCTTCAACTACATCAAAGACCACAGAAGGATATAATATTACCTGAGTAAACAGGAAGTGCAAGCAATTTCCAAAATCTAGAAAGGGCAGAGATAACACCTGTCTGCCTGGACAGTCACCTAAACTTCCTTACAATGTTGGGGCATCCATCTTTAGCCTACAGGCCCAGAGTCTCTGGCATACTTTTCAGTGAAGCATGAAATAATCAAACTTAGGGCTAAAATCAATACAATTGAAACAAAAAGAATACAAAGAATCAATGAACCCAAGAGTTAGTTCTTCAAGAAAGACAACAAGATAGATAAACCCTTATTCAAACTAACCAAAAGGCAGAGAGAGATATCTAAATTAAGAGAATCATAAATGAAAATGAGGACTTAAAAATAGATACCAAGGAAATCCAGAGAATTATCAGGTCATACTTTGAAAATCTATACTCCACTAAATGGAAAACCTAAAAAAATGGCATTAAAAAACTTTCTATATCTGATAGACAACTTCAGCAATGTAGCATGGTACAAGAGTAACTAAAAAAATCAATAAACCTCATATACACAAATAATAAAAGTGCTAAAATTGAAATCAAGGAAGCATCACTCTTTATAATAGCTGGAAATAGCATTAAATGTCATTGGGTAACTCTAACCAAAAAGTGACAGATCTGCATGACATGAACTTTAAGTCATTGAAGAAAGAAATTGAAAAGGATATAAGAAAATGGAAAGATCGCCACGCTCCTGAATAGGTAGGATCAACATAGTAAAAATGGCAATCTTTCCAAAAGCAATCTACAGATTCAGTGCAATCCCCTTTGAAATCCCAAATCAATTTTTCAAAGACCTTGAAATAACAATATGCCACTTTCTATCTAATAACAGGAAACCAACAATTGCCAAAACTATCCTGTTCAGTAATAGAAATTCAGGAGGCATCACCTTCCCTGACATCAAGCAATATTACAGAGTTACAGAGCTTCAGGGGAAAAAAGCCTAATACTGACATACAAACAAACTTGACAGACTTGTAGATCAGTGGAATCTAATCAGGGAATCTAACCTTAATCCACATGCCTATGAACACCTGATTTTGACAAATAGGCCAAAAATAAACAATGGGAAAAATAGTATCTTCAACAAATGGTGCTGGCAAACTGGATGGTATACATAGAAGAATGCAAATAGATAAACATCACCCTGTGCAAACACAAGTCCAAGTGGATCTGAGAACTCAGCAGAAACCAAGTTACTCCAAACTTGATAGTAAAGAAAGTGGAAAGAACTCTTGAATGCCCTGGCACAAGTGTCCACTTCCCAGTAGCACAGACACTAGAAACAACAATAAATGGGACCTCCTAAAACTGAGAAGTCCCTGTAAGGCAAAGGCCATGGTCAATAAAACAAAATGACAGCCTACTGAATGGGAAAAAATCTTCACCAACCCTACATCTCACAGAGGACTGATCTCTAAAATATATAGAGAACTCAAGAAACTAGAGGAGGAAAAACCCAAATAACCCAATTTTAAAATGGGGTTCAGAGCTAAAAAAGGTAATTCTCAACAGAATAATTTCAAATGGATTAAAGACACTTAAAGAATTTTTAACATCCTTAGCCATCAGTTACACCTCTCAGAATTTCTAAGATCAAAACACCTAAGACAGCATTGCTGGAGGGAATGTGGAGCAAGGGGAACACTCCTCCATTACTAGTGGGAGTACAAACTTGTACAGTCACTTTGGAAATCAGTATGATGGTTCCTCAGAAAACTGGGAATCAATCTCCCCAATTATCTGGAAATGCAATTATTGAGCATATATCCAAGGGATGCATATTCTTCCTCCAGGGGCTTTAGCTCATCTATGTTCATAGTAACATTACTTATAACAGCCAGAACCTGAAAACATACTAGATGCCTTCAACTGAAGTGTGGACTAAAAAGGTGTGGTACATTTATACAATGAATTACTCAACAGTTTAAAAAAAAAGACATCCTGAAATTTGTAGGAAGATGGATGGATCCTGAGTGAGGTAATACAGACCCAGAAAGAGGGATTTATGTACTCAATGATAAGTGGATTTTGGAAATAAAGCAAAGAATAATCAGACTACAATACACAGCCCCTAAACAGCTAGGTAACAGGAGAAACTTAAGAGAGACATTCACAGATTGCCCTGGGGAGAGGAAATAGAGAATATCTCTTGAGGAACTTGGGGTTATAAGGAGAAGCAAGCAAGGCAAGGTGGGAACAAATCATGATTGAAAGAGACGGTTGAGTGAGAGGGTACCTACATGGGACTTCCCCTATAATCATATTAATGAACACCCTAAATGTCGCTGTAGAACCTTTATCCAGCAATGGATAGAGGCAGAAGTAGAGATCCATAGCTAAGCACCTAGGTCAAGCTCCCAGTTCAGCAGAAGAGAGAGAGGGGGGAAGAAGGAGGAGGGGAGGGGAGGGGAGAGAAGGGGAGGGGAGGGAAGGGGAGGGGAGGGAAGGGGAGGAGGGGAGGGGAGGGGAGTGGAGTGGAGGGGAGGGGAGGGGAGGGGAGGGGAGGGGAGGAGAGGAGAGGGGAAGGGAAGGGGAGAGAATATATACAAAAGGATAAGGATCATGAGAAGAAGACCCACGAAGACAGGTGGTGACTGGAACTACCAGAAGCTCAATGAATCAAAAATAATCAATGAGGAACCTTCATGGAAAAGAACTAAGCCCTCCAAAGGTAGACAACTATCCAATGGTATGGGCAGTTTGTGGAGCCTCTACACGTAGGATCAGAGTATGGTCCTGGTGCATGAACTGACATCTTAGAGCCCTTTCCCTACAGAAGAACACCTAACTCAGCCTTAATACTGGCATGAAGAACTTGGACCTACCACATCTTGATATGCTGAACCAAACTGACTCAACTTGGGATTCCCTGCCCTCTTTGGGGATGGGGTGCAGAGATTCTGAAAGAAAACTGGGAGGATGGATGGGAGGGGGAGCTGTGAAGTATTCACATCTTTAAATAAAAATAATAAAAATATGCACTTTAAAAAATAAAAAATAACAAAATAGTGTATTAAAAACAATAAAAGCTTAAGTTTGTTGAAAAAAACACAAAACTTATTCCATGAATCAATACTGACATTTGACTAAAATGATCATTTTTAATGATGAAAACAGACAAAATCACAGTGGAAGAGAGGCTCAGGCATTAGGGGCACAGGTGAAAAATCCACTCAGTCCTCAGTGGGGAAACTGATAGCTTTCCCTCGAAGACTGGGATCAACACACTAATGCTGTGGTGGGCACTTAAGTATTCTTTTAAATTTCCTAGACAAAACAATCAGGCAGCAGAAATAAATGGAATGTGGCCAATATTGGCTGTAAAATGAATTTGCAGATGATATAAACTTAGTTTTGGAAAATCATAGGCATTCTACAGAAGTTTCTGGATCTGGTGAGCAAACACATCCATCTGAGCCTTACCACTATAAACTAATATTGTGCACAAACAACTAAATGTCTTGTTTTGTCATATACATATAAATTCTTAGTAACAAGGAAAATTCAGGTGAGACCTATACATCTCCCTGAGAAGAAGAAATAGAAAAGATTTTGTGGATGTATAAGCAGGTGTGGATTTTTTTAAAAAGGAGGAAATAGGTGAAGGAAGATGGAATGGCAGGAAAGAGTACTTAGAGACTGGAATGGAAAGGAATTTGGCAGCTGTATAGAAACCTACTATTGGTGATATATTTTATACTTAAAATCAGCCTGAAATATCAGAGGACAGAATCACCCACAGTCAAACTTGGAAGATCAGAGAGTGGTAACCCAAGCCTTTAATCCCATGATGGGAATGACGAAGTGGTGACCTATGCCTTTTATCCCATAACTCAAGACAAAGTTATTCTGTGTTTCTGTTAGTTCAAGGCCTAACAAACAAACAGTAGTAGCTCACATCTCTAATCCTAACTCTAGGATTATGATGCAGAGTTGAACACAGAAGTGAAATAACTTGTATGAAAAAGATATTTAAGACAGATATAGGCAGATATTGAGATATTATGTGGAAATGACAAGTCAGGCTAAGCACTCTTAAAGACAACTTTTACCCTGAGAAGTCGGCT
Source organism: Phyllotis vaccarum (assembly GCA_033318265.1). Classification (NCBI taxonomy): domain Eukaryota; kingdom Metazoa; phylum Chordata; class Mammalia; order Rodentia; family Cricetidae; genus Phyllotis; species Phyllotis vaccarum. The sequence continues at coordinate 14,918,225 of JARWLC010000018.1, forward strand.
GGGTGAGAATTGACTGTGGTCTGTTTCCTCTCTCTAATATTCTACCTTTTCCCCAATATCTGGCTCTGAGTTTTCATTAAAAACCAGCTATTATAATTTGTGTTTCACTACTATAGTGGAAACTACAGAAGTGAGAGACTAGTAAGGGCTCCTGGTAGTGACGAATAGGTATCTTGAACTAGACATCTTCTATAACCACTGAAGACTTCTGGCAGTGGTACTGGGACACTAATTCAGCCATAAAATATTCTACTTACATCTGTCCTTGAGGTATATGCTGGGGTAATGGTATAACAGAACTTGTACTTTGATCAACCAATGATAGGTCCAAATTAAAGCCCATGCCAAGAGAGAGTCCACACTTGATATTGCCTAAATGGCCAGGAACCAGAGGCTGAACAACCCAGAAATTCATGATAGAAACAAACATGGCTGGAAGAACATTTCAATGAAATAATTATTAATGATATTATGTATACTAGTAGGATCAGGATCCAGTCTAACAGTAATCAGAGCATCACCACACAGTAAATATGAAAACAGGTGCAGAGATATACAGCCAAACACTTTGCAGTGCCAGGGGAATCCCACCTAATAGGGGAAGGATTGATTGTAGAAGTAAAAGGGATCAAGAATACTATGAAAATATAGAACACCAAAATAATTAAGCAGGGATCAAAGACAATCACATAATTGATAACTACAGCCCCTGTGAAAGTTGGAGGTAGAATCTCTTCATACGAGTTATGGTGGTAATGTAGATGAGTATTCCTGTGGAACTCCTAACATTGGGAGTGGGGGACATCATTTACCTGCTTTTTGGACCCCTTTTTTCCTACTGGGGTGCGTCTCTTAGTGTTGATATGGGGGATTGTCGCCATTCTAATTTAACTTACTATACCACATTCTCTAGATATCTCTGAGAAGCCTGTATTTTTTAAGGAAGACAAAAGAGGAGTGGATCTTGGTTAGAGGGTATTAGGTAGAAGTGGATAAAGAGGAAAAGGTAGTCCAGGTGTAATATATGATAGGAGAATAAAAAAAGAGAAATACATACTAACAGGAAAAACACTGACGGCCTTCCTTGTACGCATGTGTATTCCAAGATTTTAGGTGTGAATGACCACAGTGACTGTACCTGACTAGTAACTGATGATTTTTACCATATAACTTTTCTCCACTTTTATACCCCATTGATAAAGAAATGCCAGCATCATACTGTAGAATGAGAGGAGACATGACTTATTTATTATGGCCAGGAGACTGGGAGACTGGTCTTTGAACTGAATCCATCCGAAGCCTCACACTGATACTCTCCAGCATCCTCCTTTGTGACAGGATCTATTCTGAGTCCGCACTTTGTTGGAGATAGTGTCATTCTCTCTAAGTGAGGCAGACTACGGTTATTGAAGATCCAACGGATAGAGATATCAGTGTCAGGTGAAATGCAGGTGAGGATCACAGATTTGTGCCCTGGAACTGTGGTAATAGTGATTTGCACAAAGGGCTGTGTCACAGGCTCTGTGAAGAAACAGAAGGTAACAATTGTCAGTAGTCCAAAGAGTTCCACCAGGCCCTCTGTAGATCATATTTTATAAGCTTCCAGAAGGAGTTTGGAACTGTGACTATAGATATAACTTGTTCTTTTGATCTGACACCCAGGGACTGTATTATCCTCATTTAGGCACTGTTTTATATCTCTCAGTTTCCTTGTAATAGGACATACAGTGCATTATTATTGACACATCCACGAGTTAAGGTGAATTATGAGCAATGGTTTGATCTTGGGATGGAAGAGCTGATCACATCAGCAGAAGCATCTGTTACTAATTTACTAAGAGAGAATTTCCTAGGAATGGACCCCTGAGGTGAAGAAAAAAAATCTAGAATGGCTGCCTTCTCTGTTTCTTTGCTTGGTGCCTTGACCTTCCTGTAAAATCTCATAAGCCATAAGCCAATCAGAATAATAAGCTAATGGCCCAGACATCTGTCCACTGAGCCTAAAGAGAAGGAGATACACAAGTAACCTACATAACTGCAGCTATTGTGGCAAAACACAGCCGACTAATACTCTATGGGATAGTCAGTCTCCTGACTTGGGCGGTCAGTAGAGCCTTGCTCCCTGTCAGCTTTGGCATAAATCTGGGCAAACAGTGACAAAAAGTTCTCCAGTGTCATGTTCTGTCTAAGCAGGGGCAAAGTTTTGGGTTCTGAGATTATTGGTAGTCTCTATGAGTGCCCCATGATTTAATCATCAAGAGACTGTCTATTCCCAGGGTGTCTTTCAGAGGACATGTACATGCAGAGAACGCCAAGTGTTTGGGCTGCAGTTGACATTCTGAGCGGGTTGATCCAATAAAGGTTCTTTTCTCTGCAGGAAAAGACAGTGGATGTTTTCTGATTTATTACAGTTTATCTACCTCATGTGTGTCCTGTAGTAAAGACTCAAACACCAGTGGGAAGATACAATGCAGTGGGGGAGAGAGAAGGTACAGACCATTTTTGACAATTTTGTGTATAAAGTAGAATAAGCCACCCCCAGCATCTGGGAGCCATAGAGAGTCACTTACTCTTTACATAAAATTCCATGGATGCTTTTTCAATTTTGGAATCTTTGGTTAAAACTGAGAGTGTGTACATTCCTGCATCCTTCTCAGTGACATCTTGGAGCATCAGGGACCCATTATTGTACACCATGCCCTTTTTCTGTATGCAGGCCTCCAGGATGTGGAATTCCTGGCTCTAGTGTATTCTACAATTTTATGTGATGGGGTCCTATACTTGGACTGGTACCAGGTAAATGCTTGAAGATCTTCTGGAAGATTATGAACTTCAAGAAATACACCTTCTCCTTCAGCAACATACCGAGGAACTGGTTGGATCTTGAGTTGGGAAGAAGGGAAAGGGTTACATAATGCAGAAAGAGAGGCTGGAAAAGAAAAGAGAAAAAAGTTATTATATTGGAATCATTATGCTTGGTGAAAAGATGATGACCTCTGTCCTGAACAGTGACTCATCACTTAGCCTATAGTTGCAGACATGAGGGTGCGTGTGTGTCTGTGTGTGTGTGTGTGTGTGTGTGTGTGTGTGTGTCCCACTTAATGAAGAATATAAACTTTACTTCCTGCTTTCCAACAGTTCCTCTGAATGGAACTGTCCCCTTGGGTGTCTACATGTCTACTCTCTCACTGCCCTCAGAAAGACACTGCACACACTCATGGACACTAGGATTTGAGATGAAGCATCCCCTGATCTCAATGAGCCTGGAAATTTAACTTTAAGTGTTTTTACAGTTTCACTGAGGCAACATTCAAAACCTGATTTTACATAATAAATGCTCTTGCTGCCTTGTCCAGTAGCCCTTATATCTATGTGGAGATTGGGATCAGCCTGATCTTCAAAGCAGTCTCTAGTCTTTAAAGGCTTGGATATTAGGATGGATGGTTTTATGTAACTTGACACAAGCTGTACCCATTTTGCAAGACAAAACCACAGTTGAAAGCACAAATACCAGATTAAATTGAAAATTGATGCAAAAGGAATATAAACAGTTCAAGCCCTGGGCTAGGAGTCCTAGGTGATATTAGAGATCTGGATGAACAAGCATAAAGAACAAAGCAATAGGAAACACTCCTTTGTGCCAGTTCATGGATTTTATTTATGAAAATCTCAATTTTGAGCTAAAGATATCACAGTTTGACATGTTCTCAAACCAGATCCAAGGAAATGTGAGAGTAGAGCACAAGAACTATAATCTCCTGGACCAATTCAGCCCAGCCTTGGAGAAATGACAAGATTCAGAGCTCCCTGGTCTAGATCTCCAAGATACTGGGCTGACTCTGACATCTTAGGTTGAATCTCCTTCCCTCAAGGTCTTCCTTGATATTCATGGTGTCAGAAGATGGAAGCTAATCCATACCCATTTGTCTTTCCCAGTGTGCCATGCACTAACCTGTGTCCTGCTTTAACCTCCCCATGAGAACACAGTTTAGAGGGGATGAAGGTACAAGCTAAATATTAGATTTTTGTGTGTCTAAGCCCCACCCAGCACTGAACAATCACAGAGAATCACTTACTGTTCACCTGGAGTTTCACATGTGCTTCTTCACTTTTCATATCTGCTCTCAGAATTTGTAGAGTGTACAACCCAGGGTCTTTCTGAGTGACACCGTGAAGCAGCAGGGATCCATCACTGTACAATGTCTCTCTGCCACTGTATGCAGGCCCCCAAATAGTTGATTTCTTGTCTATTATATATTGGGCAATTTCAACTTTCCTAGACAACGTCATCCATTTGAACCAGCCCAAGGATATAATATTCTCTGGTGGATTGTGAACAATTAGAAGAACATGTTCCCCTTCAGCAACACTGGGTGGCACTGATACAATAGTGGGCTGGCCAGAGGCAGCATAGCGCCCACAAGTCCAAAGGTAGGCTGGAAGGGAAGAGAGAGATTTGTCTAAATTAGAACTTTTGTATTTGACTAAGATGAGGTCCCATGTCCTGGAAACCTGTTTCTACTGCTCAACCTATCTGTGTGTCTCCATGTCTTACTCGATGGAGAAAAGCACACGTTCCCCATGTTCTAAGTGTCCTTTCACTTGTCATTTCCACTCTGTTGTGCTCTTCGGTTGTCAACATGACCCTGTCTTACTGCTGTTAGATCCTAGCTCACATTTATAGTGGATTGGTGTTGATGTAAAGCCTAGCAGACCTCTTCCCCTGTATCTTGACCCTGTCTTTATTATCACTGTTGTTCTGTTCCTCTCAGGGTTCCAATCCATGCCTGATTTCACCTTTTGGTTTGAATTATTTTCAAGTTTCCTTGAATTGTCTTGTTTATTTAAAATACTGTAAAAAAAAATCCTGAATACCAATACAGAATAAATAAATGATGTCCCCATTTATGTATGCCCAGAATTTATTTAATAATTCATAAGCTATGGAATACAGTATTGAATCATTCCATTTCCTTTGCTTTTTTACACTTTTTCAAATATTGGTATGTGTGTTTGTATCAGGACAAGTCTCAGTGTGCATGGGTAAGTGTAGGACACAGTCCTTGAACAGAGGAAAGAGGATAATTTGATTCATTGGTCTCAGGCTGTTGCAAAAAAAGAAGAAATGCCCATATCCATTGGCCCATGTCACTAATTCACACCAGCTTGATTTTTCTTATTTGTGACATCAAGATGAGAATATAAGTCTGATAAACTGATTCCTGGACAAATGCTATGAGCTCCTTTGTCCTATGCAAGATTTCAAGACCATGCTCCCACTTCATTTGTTTGCTGAGCTGAATGATGAGTCTACCCATGTGCTCCATGGTCTTTGCAAAATAACTTGAACCTCTACTTCTTTATTATTGTGTTTTCCATTTCACAAAGTACACACATAAAGAGAGAAATGGAATGTGATCACCTGGCAGTGCAGCAGAAGCATTAAGAGACAAGTACATCTGAGAATGCTGTGTTCATAATTTCCAGGTCTGAAAAACAGGAGTGGAACCAGCTACTAGATAAGGTCCTAATTCGGGCAAATTCTTTTCCACCAGTTTGTTGTATGTCCTAATGTCACCCTGGTGATCACTAGAGAAACTACAGTTCATGTCTGGGGAGCTGTAAGATCAACTTAGCTGTAGCCATTTTCCTTCAGGAGAGAATTCACTGAACTGGACCCCAAAAGGACAAGCATTAGGAGGACCTGTTCCCTCTCCCTCTCTTTGATGACCCAGACATTCCTGTGAAGTCTCATAATCTCATCAGAACACATAATTAGGACCTGAGCTCCTTTCCAGTGAGGATCTCCCTGTTCAGTTTTTGGAGAAGATATACAGGGGACCTAGACTAAACATATCTCCCATGACAGTTCACTGGTGGAATCTTCATAATGCAGGACTTGGACTATTAAAAAGTACTATTCCTCACCATTAGGAAATCAAAATGTAACATTTTAAAATTATCTCAGTGACACACAGAGTTGATGCTGGGACAGGTCTGTAGCCAGAGCATCTTGGGGCTTATATCTCTATAAGGATTGCAAATTTTCCTTTACCAGGCCCAACATGATTACCTCTAGTTCTGTCTCAAGAACACATTCCTCATGTAAATACCAAAACTCTAGACATAGGCTAATGTCCTAGAGTGAGCTACTAACTATACATCCAGCTGTACCAAGGAAAAGTAAAATGAAGAACTCTGATATATTGCCATTATTCTACACCACAAGTACCCTGTACTGAATACTTAAACACCAACATGAGGATGTAATGCAGAGGGAAAAAAATTACAGGCCACTCTACTGTGTGCCCTAAAGAATGGACCCTATCCAGAACCCAGAATTTACAAAGAATCACTTACTGTGGACATTAAGGTACATGGTTGTTGTTGACACAATATCTGGATATGTATTGTAGATTTGTAGGGTATAGAATCCTGTGTCCTTCTTGGTGACATTTCTCAGCAACAAAGATCCATTGTGGAACACTGTCCGTCTACCACTGTGTACAGGCCCTGGCACACTTAAATCTTTGTTCAGTGCATATACTGCAATTGCATAATTCACGTGTTTCACACGTTTGGACCAGAAAAAGGCCGTAAGACTCTCTGGCAAATTGTGAACCAGGAGAAGGACATTTTCCCCTTCAGCCACTTGGGGTGGGACAGATTCAATGGTGGCGTTAGTAGCGGTGGACAGGCGCCAGCAGGATAAAAGAGAGGCTAGAAGAAAACAGAAAAATTATCGATGTTTAGTAGGTGTGATCATCATTCAGCTTAAGTGTGAAGGCAGTGGTGTGTCCACCCTCTGTAGATAAGAGAAATATGACCTTCATTTCTTCAGAACCTCTCTAGCTCTGTCATTAACTCTTCTAGGAATCTTCTACTAAGATGTCTGCCTGGTTCCTTTTTTCAGTGTTCTGATATCATTCCTCGCCTTGAGTATGTGGCACAATGAGCAACGCTTCTATGAACGCCTCTGGAGAGTTGTCACTTTCTGATTTTTTTTACTCTGTTCCCGCTGTAATTTTAGTCAATCTATGACATCTTGCAGGTACACTGACATCAGGTCCACAAGAGCATTGTGAGAACAGGGATTCGTACGACCATTTTGGAAAGCGAAGGTCTTGAAAAATATTCAGGCTTGAATGGATAAAAGAAAGGAGAAAAGATAAAGGAAGGAGGGAATAAAGAAAGAAAAGAAGGAAGGACTAGAGTGATACTAGAAGGAAGAACAGGAAGAAGGAAGGAATGAAAGAGGAAAAGAAAAAAGGAAGGTAGAAAATGTCCGTATGGGGTTCTCTCCCTAATTCCTAGGTTTGAAGTTGATGACAATAGTTCTATTCAAGCATGATTTAAGTTGTTTTAGATCTACTCATATATTGTATGTGTGTATTTCTGAAGACAGGCATCTCCATGTGCCCATGTGTTGGTGCATGTCAATGCACCTGTGTGGACCACAGAGAAGAGACTGCGGAGTCTGTTCTCTACCTCAACTATGTGGAAGCTGGGGATTAAATTCAGGGTGTCATGTCTCCACATACTGAGACATCTCAAATGGCCCACCCATTTGATTTCTATTTGGAGAGTCACACTGTCATTGTTGGGGATATCAAGCTTCAGAATATTGCAGCCAATGTAATTGACTATGAATACCAAAGGCTTAAGGCTTTTCTCTTCACCCCCCATCACCCCCTTCCACTGGGAGATTCAGGAAGCTCACCTTCTGTCCCACGTTATACCTTCTGCCCCCTGACTACAAAAAGAATCCTTGAATTCCCTCTCAGGCACCTGTCCTCTTTAGGAGACTCCAGCCTTTCTCTGAATTCCCTCCACCAGTCCAAAAGTGGGTGAACCTACCTGTGAACAGAAGCCCCTGCCAGGCAGTGTACCCATTGCGGAGAAGCACAGAGAACATCTCCATCTCTCTTCTGACTGTACTGTCCTCCTTCTCAAGAGAACTTCAATTCTAGCAGTCTCTGCGGTTCTGCTTTCCTCTAAGATAAGTTTTCTTTCAGGCAGAAGCACTTCCAAGAATCCAATGAGCTGAAGGTGGGGTCTGTGTCCAAGGCACTACCTATTCCCTTCCACTTTTAATCCTTCTCAACTCTGATTTCAACTTCCCTTTATGTTTCTTTTCCAAGAAATGCATTGAGCAACAAGGCTGATAAACATCCATTGCCCTCAGAGAACAATGGCTCGTCGTAGGACTAACACCTGTTGTGTCTTGCCTTGGGTTTGTCAGCACCAGAGGGAACCTCCATTCTGTCTGTGTGTCCTTATGACACAGAGACCCGGTTGAGCACTGTGTCTGCTTTGTGTTCTCAATGCTCTTGGAAAGTGGTATTTAATCCCAGAAGGAAGGTGACAGGGATGTTTCTGAAGGCTGTGGAGAGACCAGCTGGCTGATAACTAGGGATGAAGATCAATCTTTTCTCACTAATGTCATCAATCAAGTCCTGAAATTGGAGAAAAGCCCAGGAGCAGTTGCGTGAGGAGTTTCGTGTTCTCAGTGTTATGGAGGAGGTAGCTTGTGTGTCCTTGAAATTACTGGGGGCTTCACCTTGCTGTGAAGGAGAGCAAGGCAATGATCCAGCACTGTTGACTTAGCAGTATGTTTGGTGAGCCTACATTCTCTTCAATACTTCTGAGTAAACTTTGACTGTTGCCTCATTGAGTCCCTGATCTTCTTCCCTTATGAGTGATGTCAGATGAAAGGGGAACTTAGTTTTTCTATGCAGAAAAGTGTTCTCAGAAAAAGGAAGCAGCCAATAAGTATGAGGCAAGTGTATGGCTAGAACTCCTGGTTAGCAGGGACAGGAATGGAAACAAGTCTACTTGAAAAGATCGTGCCTGGATGAGCAAAACAATTTTCTCACAGAGAATCTGTGTCCTGATATCTCTGCTTGGAGATCACTGGGTGAACTAGAATCTCATGCCTAGGGCTACAGCTGTCATAGTTAAGTCAATTCTGATCTGTCTGCAAACACTCAACAAGTGTAGGATGCAGGTCCAGCCATCCTGTTCAGTGTCCTCTCTAGAACACCAAATACCATATAGTATAGGGTGAGTCTAGACAGGGTTCTTTATGGGCATCCTCAGGAGGAACCTTGTGGATGCAAAATGTTAGAAGAAAGTCACAAAATACTTCTTTTGAGACAAAAACAAAATGACACAGCAGGGCATGATGTTCCATGTCTGTAACCATAGTGCTTCGGGGTCAGAGGCAGGAACATTTCTGTGAGTTCAAGGTTATTCCAGTCTACAAAACTAGATTGTAGTAAGTGTTTCCAGTGTGCTAGCCCCACAGTCCAATTGAAATTCTCCCTGTGGCATACCTAGCCTGAGGTTTGGACCTGAAGCCCTTTTGGTCCCAAATAATTACACAAAGGTTTATATTAAGTATATGCTGTTTGGACTATGGCTCAGGCTTATTGCTAGCTAGCACTCACATCTTAACCCATTTCTATGAATCTGTCTTGCAAAATTAACCTTAAATTTATATCAATAAACCAAAAACCATCCCAATATAAAATATTTTGAGATGGAAAGCTATTTTTTATTAAAGTAGATTCCATAATCTATTTCTTTTATTTTTCTATATTATATCCCTGTCTTCCATAGAAAGAGATTGACTATGAACATTAAACAATTATAATGAAAACATTTATAAATAATACTTTGGAATTTGGGAGTAGCCTTCTATAAACTACTTCCTGCTGTTTAAGGGTGCTGGCAATCTTATGGGGATCTCAAGGCTGGATCAGCAGCCTTAAAGCTGATGTGGCCATCTCTTCCCATCAGAGATTTTTTTCAGAAGTCTTGATCAATGAAGATTGATCAAAGTATAGTATCCTGAAAGCAATCCACAGGTTCTCATCTTCTGTGGAAACAAAAGCATAACCTCTTTTCCAAAGCAACATATCCTTAGACTCAAATTTTAAAGTTATGATACCTTTAAAATATATTTTCTTATCTTAGCAACCTTTACAATGAAATGTTTTTGCAATTAGCTCATTAACCATCAAAAATTAAAAGAAAACAAAATAACAAACATAATCCAGACTCTGTATTTTCCATCATTACATAGTGTATTGTATTTTTCTTATTCCATTTCTCTTCTTTAAGAATTTTCTCTTCCACTTTTCTTTTCTCTTTCATCCTACATACTCTTTTTCACACACATTGTAACCCATTTAGATATTTTCTCCATCTGAATCTTTTATTGCATAACCTTAATTATTTATAACCAAAAGAGTTTTTAAAATGCTAAAAACCGTAAAGCACTGCTTTGGCTGCTGGCTCCACCCTGCTTGGCTTTTCAACATGGCAGAGGTACCAGAATCATGCTTATCTTCCCAATTCTGGGAAGCAGAATTAAAATTATGGAGCTATGCTTTCAAGCCCACAGTTGTGCTCCCAAAACCAAAAGCAGCAACTGGGAAAAGCCTCTCTGTACCACAGCCTTTGAAAGAGACTGTGAAACCATGCTGCTCAGTGCATAGCACCTAACGGCCAGCAACATTCCACAGGCAGCTGCTGAAAAACCAGTCTCTGAGACTGAGAGTAGGAAGCTTAGCATGGATTCCTTGCTATGCATTTAGGATCTTTTTAAAGATTTCTCAGGCTTTATATGAATGTAATTGCCCCACATTGAAATGCCATTTGTTGCATGAAATTTCAGCTAGCCCTGCAGTCCAAATGAATATCTCCTGCCCACAGCCTGGCCTAGCCTGAGATTTAGACCTGCAGCCCTGCTTGGTTCCAAATAATTACAAAAAGGCTTATATTAACTACATGCTGTTTGATCTATGGCTCAGGCTTATTGCTAGCTTCCTCTTGCATCTTAACTCAACCCATTTCTATTAGTCTTTCCACATAGTACATGGATTACCTGCACTCCATTACATATTGCTTCTTGAGTGGCTAGATTGCTTCTCTCATGAATCCACCCTTCTTCCCCTGTATCTGTGCTTGCATTTCCTACCTGATTCTAAGTTGGCCTTCCATAAACCAAAACAATTTTTTATAACCCAGAGGTATTCACAGCATATACAAAGACATCTCACATCACTAGTTCCAATATAGACAAAGCTATTACACAGGGATACCAGTCTTGAAAATTTGAGAGGTCATTAATTCACAAATGTAGGGTCTGCCCATGTACATTCTGGCCCATCACTGGTGTCTAGAGCCTCCCTTCTTTTCCCACAGGGTGCTGAGAGGGTTTGTTCTTGGGTACAGAAAACATTGATTCAAACGGATATTATCTGCTCTCCTTTATACATTGTTCTGTTTCTTTCTCCCACTTTGATTGATTAAAAATACCCTGAGCAAAACCAACTTGAGAGGAAAGGGTCTAATTCCTTCTGGGACTGTGTCCTATTACAACACTAAAGGAAATCAAGGCAAAAAAAATGATATTTGCTGTCTCATTCCATAGATTGCACTTTGGCTCATGCTCAGCTAGCTTTCTTACACAACCAAAGACCATCTGCCTGGGCATGGCATCGCACACAGTAGCCAGGATCTCCTGCATTAAGACAGTCCCTCACAGACACGTCCACCGCCAGACCTGATAAAGATAGTTACTGTCTTGAGACTCTTTTTCCCCCAGGTGACACTGGACTGTGTCAAGGTAATTGTTAATGCTAGATAGGATAAAATTTCAAGCTGCTAAGTCTTCCTCCATAGAGAGATTTCAAAGGAAGTTAGCCATCTTCCAAGTGAATGTCCCTCTTCGTTTTCTGTGATTATTACATGTCCCAGTGTCCACTGGCACACAATTGGACTGTGAGACCCAAAGTACCATGAAATACATTTACCTGGGTTTTCACATTTCCCACTTCCCAGATCCTGAGTCCAGGAACAATGTGATATCCACCATAGACATTGTGAAGAGTAAGTGAAACATCAGAACATTAGGTTCATCCAGTCATTAGCTGAGCATTCCCACAATTTCTGCATTTTATCCCAACTCATCTTCAGAAAAGATAAATTGTACTTCAGAGGTTTTGTTGCTATGTTGGTGTCCCATTCTCTCCACTGTAAGTCTTTCTAGATTGTAGTTGATGGCAGGTTCAAAATCTACATCCTCCATCATTAGGAGTCTTAGCTATGATCACCTTCCTAGATACCAGGAAGTTTCTGTTCCACTTGGTTTCTAGTTCCTCCCGGAGATGCCCAAGATTCTGGTAATCTCTCCTACTTCTCTTTCCTTCAGGTTTCCCCACCTGGGCCCTCCTCTTCTAATGTCTACCCCTGGAGACCCTTGCTTTTACACCCTCAATATCTATTCTATCTTTGGATAGTGTCATAATTTCCTGTTTGAGAAGTTGTGGTCTTGTTGCAGAAAGTGTGTCACTGTGGAGGTGGGCTTTGAGGTCTCATATATGCTCAAGCCACTCCCAATAAGAAAGGCCATTTTCTATCCCTTCTACTTTTATCATGAACCATAACTTTGGGTATGTTCTGCATTCATTTCCATTGAATTATAGGAAGGTCTCTAAATTTGTTTATTTCTTCCAAACTTGGTGATAAGTAAGTAGAGAACTGTTCAGTTTCCATGAGTTTGTAAGTTCTCTGTCACCATTAAAATCAAGAACTAATTGCAACACCCACTGCAAGTCACCAAGCAGGGCCCCTATGGGTAGGCCTGCTCATCACTCCCTCTCATTGGACTCTGTACACTCCAAGGCCCACTCTATTCCCCAAATACACTCATTCCCCAAGACCTCAGCGGATACCTGAGACACAGACTCTGCAGGCTCTGATTGCAAGAGGCCATGAGACATGATTCCTGCAGACAGGCCGGCCCACCATTACCCCTCATAGGATCCTGTAGCTCCAAAAAGGAGTAGATGGTAGGAAATTATTAAAATAAGGACTGAAATCAATAAAATTGAAACAAAGAGGACAAGAAAAGAATCGATGAAATAAAAAATTGTTTTTTTGAGAAAATCACCAAGATAAACCCTTATCCAAGTTAACCAAAAGGCATAGAAAGAATATCCAAATTAACAAAATCAGAAATGAAAAGGGAGACATAACAGCAGATGAGGAAATCCAGAGAATCCTCAGGTCATATTTCAAAAATCTGTACTCCCCAAAATTGAAAAATCTAAAAGAAATGGGCAATTTTGTGAATAGTTGCCATATGCAAAACAAATAAATCTGCCTATAGCTATTAAGGAAATAAAAACAGTGATTGAAAGCTTCCCAACCATAAAAAGCTTAGGGACAGATGGTTTCCACACAGGATTCTACAAGAATTTCAAAGAAGAGCTTATACCTCTTTGTATGAGGCAACAGTTATTCTTATACCCAAACCACACAAAGATGCAACAAAGAAAATTACTAAACAACCCCCCTCGTGAATATTGATGCAAACATATAGGCAAACTGGATCCAAGAACACAACAGAAAAAGTTACCCACCATGATCAAGTAGGCTTTGTCCCAGAGATGCAGGGATCAATCAGTATAAAAATCTGTGAATGTAATTCGCCATATAAGTAAACTGAAAGAAAAAAAACAGTATTATCCTATTAGACACTTAGAGAGCCTTCAACAAAATCCAACACCCCTTCATGATAAAAGTCTTGGAGAGACTAGGAATAAAACAAACATACATAAACATGATAAAGTCAGTTTACAGCAAACCAACAGCCAACATCAAATTAAATGGAGAAAAACTTAAAGTAATTCCACTAAATCAGGAACAAAATGGTCCACATATCATTTTACATACCTATTCAATATAGTTCTCAAAGTTTTAGCTAAACAATAAGATAACCAAAGGAGATCAAGTGGATACAAATTGGGGGGAAAAAAGTCAAACTTTTATTATGTGCCAATAATATGATAGTATACATAAGTGACCCCAAAAAAAATCTACAGCTGATAAGCACCTTCATTACTGGGGCAGGACACATGATTAACTCAAAAATAGTAATCCTCATATATACAAATGATTACTGAGTCAAGAAAGAAATTAGAGAAACATCACCCTTTCAAGTAGCAACAAATAATATATAATACCGTGGGGTAACTCCAATCAAGCAAATGAAAGTCTTGTATGACAAGAACTTTAAGTCTTTGAATAAAGAATCCTGTACAATAAGGCAACTTCTAGAGGCACCACCATTCCTGACTTTAAGCTCTACTATAGAGCTATAGTAATATAAACAGCCTAGTATTGACATAAAAATGGCCCCATGAATCAATGGAATTGAAGACCTTGACATTAATCCACATACATATGAACACCTGATTTTTTACAAAGAAGTCAAAAATATATAGTGGAAATAGAACAAATGGTGGTAACATAACTGGATGGTGGCATGCAGAAGAATGCAAATAGATCCATATCAATCATGTTCAGTTTTCATTAGAGTGTAGGCTTTCTGTAATTTCTGTTGTTGAATTATAACTTTAAGCTGTGGTGATCAGATAAGAGACAGGGAGTTATTTCAATTTTTTTGTATTTGTTTAGATTTGCTTTTTGACCAAGTATGTGGTCAATTTTATAGAAGGTTCTGTAGGGTGCTGAGAAGACAATATATTCTTTTGTGGTTGGGTGAAATATTCCATAAGTGTGTTTTAAGTCCATTTGAGCAATTTCATCTGTTAGTTCCCATATTTCTCATTTAAGATTCTGTCTGGAAAACATGTCCATTGGTGAGAGTAAGATTTTGAAGTCCCCCACTATTAGCGTGTGGGTTTTGATGTATGGTTTAAGTTTTACTAATGCTATTTTTATATGTGAGTTTATGTCTTTTATTTATGCCTTTTATTTGGGGCATAAATTTTTTTAAATTGAGATTTCATTTTAGTGTATTTTTCCAATGATGAATATGAAATGTCCTTCTGGGTCTCTTTTGATTAATTTTAGTTTGAAGTATATTTTTATATATTCAAATAGCAACACAAGCTTGCTTCTAAATCCATTTGATTGGACATTTTTCCCACCCCATCACTTTGAAGAAGTTTCTATCTTTGATGTTAAGGTGTGTTGCTTGTTTGCAGAGGATGGGTCCTGATTTTAGAACTATTAAATTAGCCTGCATCTTTTTATACATGAATTAAGTCTATTGATTTTATGGAAAAATATTTACCAAGGATTATTAATTCCTGTAAATTTTTGGTTATGGTTATGGCATGTGTGTGTGTGTGTGTGTGTGTGTGTGTGTGTGTGTGTGTGTTTCCCTTCTTTGTGATTTCCTGTTTTTTGCGTGTGCACATAACTTTGTTAGTTTGGAATTTTCCTTCCAGTACTTTCTGAAGGGCTGTTTTTCTGGATAAGTACTGTTTAAGTTTTATTTTGTCATGGAATACCTTGTATTCTCTGTCTATAGTTGGAAAGTTTTGCTGGGTATAGTAGTCTACATAAGTATCCATGGTCTCTTAGTGTCTGCATAACATCTTTACAGAACCTTTTGGCTTTCAGGGTCTTCACTGAGAAACTGGGTGATATTCTGATGAGTATGCCTTCAGATTTACTTGGAATTTTTCCTTTACAAATTTTAATATTTGTTCCTTATTCTGTATATATAGTGTTTTTATAATTATGTAGACTTTCTTTTGAGGTCCAGTCTATTTGTTGTTCTTTAAGCTTATTGTGTCTTCATAGGCATTTCATTCTTTCTGTTGGGAAATTTTTCTTATAATACTGTGGTTAATATATTTTCTGTGCCTCAGAACAGATACTATTTTTCTTCTATGCCTATTATTCTTAGGTTTGGTCTTTTCATGGTGTTTCAGATTTCCTGGACATTTTTTGTTAGGACTTTGTTTGCTTTAGTGTTTTCTTTGACCCATACCACACATTTCAATACCAGTACATGGTTGTTGCTGTGTCCTAACAGTTCCCTCAGGATAGGGAAGGAGAAGCCATAGAGTCAATGACTCATACCTTGGGAGTCAGTTAAAATGAACTGACTTATTTTTTCAACAATGGGGAGAGCTTTATAGACCCTCTTCCTAGCACCTAGGCTGTATCACAATCTGTTGATATTTCATGACTGTTCCTCATTAGATGGGCATAATCAGAAGATCTGACAGTATCTGTTGCTAGGCAGAGTCCAAAGAATCAGGAACTTTGAACAGTACTTATTGCTGCACAGATTCTGAAAGATCATGAACTTTGGACAGTAGCTGTTGCTAGGCCCTCAGGCAGACTCCATCCAGGTAAGCTCATTAAAAAGTATATGATGTGCATGCCTTTGAAACTGGTTTGAGCCAATTTTCTCAGCCCTATATCAACCCTTTTATTTTATTAAATGGGTAATCAGTGGGAGCCACATTTTTTTGCCGTGACCTTGTTGACCCCACCTCAGGAGGGCTAAACAACTGGACTGTGCTCATCTTTGGTTGGATTGTCTAACTAGCATCAATGACTTCCAGCCCCCAAAGAACATCCGTTCCTGAAGAGCTACCCAGGTGAAGAGGATTAGCCTTTTGAATTCAGAGAACCAGGAATGCTAACCTCCTGGGGAGGGCTGTAAGCAAGATTTCTAAGAGCTATTAAGACCTGAAGAGTCATCTTAGACATTGCCTGCTGCTGTCAGATGTGCTGCAGAAGACACTTAAGAGAAAAATGATTAAAAGCACCATGTGCCAATCAAAACATAAGTGAGAATCCAGGAAAGACCAAACAGCCTTTTTTATATTATGCCAAAAATTTTCAAAAAATAAAGTGAAAGGCTGTAACCTCTGTCCTTGTCTAAAAATTTTGTGTGTTAGAGCTAATAAATAATATAAAAACTTAGCTGATCATGGGCCCTTAGTATATTTAGAAAGCTCTTGCTTGAAGTGCTAAACTAATGTTCTTTATCCAAAAGGCATCATATAAAATGAAAAAAGTGAGGGTCAACAACTCTTCAGCTTTTAGGGGGCAATGAGAGCAAGAAAGGGGAGTATATACATTACCCATCCTGGATTATTTCCTCCTTGGTGGAAGCATGCTGATCCATGGCAGCGTGCATATCTCTTGGCCACTATTGGCAAAGTAGCAACCTGAGGAAAAAGCACAAGCAGACCGTCTTCTACTGGTCAGCATGCAATGAGAATGAGTGCCACTGGTACAAATGACAAGGGGTGCTGGAAGAGCTATCACTGCTGAACTGATGAGGAGAATGAACACTTTGCAACTGGCTCCTATGTGATACATGTAATAAAAACCCAAATGCAAACACTACAATTACATTCTTTATATCCAACATTCTAAGAATGTATCTTTGAATATAAAAGTCTAGTGAATTTGCAACTTGTTCTGCTCCTGCTCCAGGATAGCTACTATGAGATTAATCAACTTCACTAAAATCTAATGGCTACAACCAGCTTATTACATCTATTAAATTGAGACAGAAAACAAAAGCTTAAACTATCTCCTTTCTATAAAGATATGAAGATATAAAAGATACAAAATAGTATAAACTGTATTAGCTAAACTATAGCAAAACACTGTTGAATTTTATAAAAATGGTTTCTTTTTGCTATGATCAAAGGCAGAAGAGTTATACCAGATAATGCCATGTGGACTATTGCTCTAAAGTCAAGGCAGGTTAGTTGACTTAATTCTTAGGTTAAGACTGTCCTTCTGGTAGGGTATCTGCCTACATATCAAATGAAGAAATGACCATTGCTATCCATAGAACAACATATTCATTTATAAAATTATCAAAGTATTGGTCTAAAAACAAAAGACTTGGACCAACAAAGACAGTGTTTTGAAGATATTGTTCACTTTTTATCATGTGCCCTGTCATCAACTTATATCCAAGCACTGAGGTACTGAGGCAAGGGTAGTTTTCAAAAATATTTGTTGTAGACTTTTTAATAGATTATTATTGCCAATATAATAATTAATTCTATGTAGAGTCCAGGTGGAAAGACACTGGTACCCACAATAGTAGATCCATTCTTGTTAACACCACCATAGAGAATCACATGGAAATAATTTGAACAGAAAAACAGTGCTCTGCCTACTACTCCAAAAACTGAAAAGATCTTCAGTTTTACAACAAGAATAGGTATCATATAGTCCCACATTGTTGCTCCTCCAAACATATACTACATAAAGATGATCATTAAAGCTACCTGAATCTGAGTTACAGCCACTCTTCAAAATCTCAACACCTCTGAGATGTAAGTCTGCCAGTGAGAACAGTAAAATATGAACATCCCTACAAAGAAGCAGAACAAGTCAGAATTTGTTTCCAGGTGAACAGAAACCTTGGCTCCAATGGTTATAAATACCAAGCTAAGAAAAGTAGCAGGATTAACAAGTATCCATTACCTATGGAACTGAAGCTACAGAGAAGGAGACTGGTATTTTGATCTGGCCTATGACAAGTTCGGTAAATCAGCTAACAGCCCTAATGGGAAGAAGCTGACCTGCACCATTTGCAGCTCATCCTGAGCCCCATCATCAAGGTGTACAAAGCCATCACGAACTCCAGAAAGGAGGAGACAGCCAAACTGATTGAGAAGTTGGATCTGAAGCTTGACAGTGAGGACAAGGACCAAAAGGGCAAGCCACTGCTCAAAGCCACGATGCACTACTGACTGCCTTCTAGGAATGCCTTGGTACAGCTGATCACCATCCACCTGCCTTTCGAGGTTGCTGAAGAGAAGCTCTGCTGTGTGCTACTTTACTAAAGTTCCAATCATGGGCCCCACTCACATTTCTGGAGAGTAAAAGGAGAAAACCAGCAGTATCCACCATGGCCACTGGCTTTCTACTCCTCTTCAAGTTCCTGTGAGACCCCACTGCCCAAGATAGTCAGCAGTGCAAGATATTTTTCTTCCTGTGCCAGCCCTTGGGAAGCCATAGTGTTGATACATCCATGAGGTATGTGTTCCCCAGATAGAGAGGTGAAACTTGGGAATCAGCCCATAGGTATATCCCGTGTGTGCTCCATGCTCTGGTCTTATCAGGTTATACCCGCAGACCCATAATGGCATCATGTTTTGCTCTGGGCCCTGTTGTCACCAGACCATGTCTGTGGGTCCATATTCCATGTGTGCTCTGGGCTCTGCTCTTGCCAGACCATGTGTGGGTATGTACATGCATGTGTGCTTATGTGTATGTTTGTGTGTCTGTCTGTCTGTCTGTCTGTGTGATGGCCCCTGACATCTTGTTTCTAACTCTAAGCTCAATCACAGCCTGCGGGTGCCTCTGTTGTTACCACCTCTACCATCACAACAACACAAAGTGAAAGAAAGAAGAAATTGCTGCTCCGAAAAGGAAGACAATTTAACTTTCTTTGAAAGTGGAATGAAAAAGTGTAGCACGTCTCAAGAAAAAGGAAAAGAAGAAAATAAATAAATGAGAGATAAAAGGAAGAGCTAAAGAGAGCAGAGAAGGAAGACAATGACTAGCAAGCCATCGGTGAGTATAAAAAGTGCCTGGAAAAAAAGAAAGAACAATAGACAATATAAAAGAAGGAAAAAATAAGGGTTCCAAAGCTCACCTGCTGAAGGGACCAAAAGAAGACTACACAGGGGGGCCTTCTCACCAAAATATGCCATCTTAGAGGTACTGGCACTGTCCTCCATCAAGAACAAGTTGAGGGAAATGATTGGAACCCTGTTCAAGGTACCAAATGTTGCTGGGTCCTAACACTTCCCTAGGGGTCAGGGGGCAAGAAGGTGCAAAGTCAATGACACAGACCCTGGGAGTGAGTTGAAAAGGAATAACTCATTTATTCAACAATGGGGAGAGCCTTATATACCTTTCTCCCAGCACTCAAGCTGTGTCACAATAGGGTGATATTGCATGACTCTCCTTCATTGGCGAGGAACATTCAGGAGAACTGACAGCATCTATTGCTAGGCAGATTCCCAACAGTCAGAAACTCTGGCAGTGTCTGTTGGTAGGCATATTCCGAACAATCAGGAACACTGGACAGTAATTGTTAATTGGACCTCAGACAGACTCTGTGTTGGCTTTTAAGGAAGTACATTATGTGAATGCCTTGGCAATTGGTTTGGGCCACTTATCTTGGTCCTATGGGCCTGTCCTACTACATACATGTGGTTATCCATGATAACAGTAGATACAAGGAGAGAATGAATCATAACAGGACTCTCATGAAAGGATTGGAATTTGTGCCCATAACAAAGACTGAGAATTAATATCTATATTTAGCTATAAAACCAAGGTTTCACCACAAAACTTAATGATGTCATTTCGGGGATTCACTTTCCAAGACATGTAATTTTCTTCACTTTGGCCGTATTGATGGCCAGCTGCTAAGTTCTGGACAAAGAAGATTTAGGATCCTCAATTATTAGTAGTAATGTTAGGAATAAAGTGAACTTGGCAAGACATTTCTGGCTCCCCACTGAGAAGACAAGAGTACTGTGCAGGCGGTGAGAGACAACATGACCGAAGACCTTGAGGTTTGATCAAGGATACAAATAGATACATGTGAGGGATATAATCAGGTCATCTGAACAATCTGGAGCAAATAAAACAGCAAGTGATGTCAGCAAATCAGAAAATATTGGTCTATGGAATGCTATTATATCTCTGGTTTAATAACCTTAGTTGGGTGGTCCCACTGAGACCTGGGATATAGATTAGTAAAAAGTACTCATGTTGTATACACAAGCCCTAATCCAGCTCTAGTACAACACACAAAACAGATAAACTGTATAATGTACAGTATACATGTATGCACTGAGGCAAGTCTGGTATTACTCCTTACCTCCATCTCTCTGAGCAATGCTAGGCAGGAGAAGTCCCTACAGCCCATTCTATCTCATTGCTGGGATTGGCTGCATGTGTTTAGGATGAGCCATAATTCACAGGCCAATCTATGTGTCTATGCAGTGTGTCTGCATTATCAACCCAAGAGGGACCAAGTGTCCTGAATCTAGACATCTGCATTTAGGCAGTCATATCTATAACTGAAACAGAAAATACTCATGCCAATGTGCAGAGTTAATGTGTCTCCTTGGGTGGTACTCATTTGGTTCCTAGAATTACATTCATAGATTCCTGTATTAGTTGTAATATTCATTAAAGTAAAAGTCCAGTTGCTTTCTGAAAGCTTCAGCCTTTAATTTCTGTGAGGTTTTGACCATTTTTTTCTTCACAAGTAGGTTGTATTTGACTCTTATGTACATACTTTAAGCTACAATCCTTAACCTCCATGGTATTTTAATTATTGTTTGTGATGATAACTTTGAGTAGCAGGGTTGTGCAGACAACAGAGAGAAGATGGCCTTCTGCATGACTTCTGACCCTTACAAAGGCCTCTTTCAACCAGTGTTGGTCTTTCCAATATCCACCCCCAAATCTTGTTCTTAGAGAACCATACAGAAGAGTCATCATAGGCAGATACAGGAGGACTTGAGTACTCAGAGATTGTGGGTCTCCATGATGTGTGGAAGAAACAGCCCTTGTCATGTATGAGTTGAGCTGCAGAGCTTGATGGTACAGGCGTAGGATCAGGAGTCAGGTGCCCAATGTCTCTCTTGGACCTCACTGACCTAGTCTCTATCTTGCATCAAGTTGTACTATGTCCCTCTTCCTATACTGATGTCCACTGATGAGCCTGAAACAGTGACCTTCAAAGCAGTGGTATTCAAGAATGTTCTGAAGACAGAAGAAAATAAATAATCCCAATGAGATTCCCTGAGAAGTGTGCATAGATACATAGGACAATAAAAATCTCAACAATGAGATCAGAAAGGTGCCTGATATTCAGCTAAGTTAGCATACTGAACCATAAGATAGATCAATGTTTCTTGGAGTTTGATAGTGACTGGAATAAGGCACAGGTCTCCTAAAGACAAATGAGTCTTGAAATAATTTAATAAAGGAAAGAATATTGGGGTGCAGGAGAGCAAAACCATTGTCTTTATCAGTAATGCTCTATCATGCACAGATAAGGTTCCTAAAGAGATATATCCCAAAATATAAGTTGCTAATTTCTTTCTATCTTCCTTCCTTTCTTCCTTTTTGTCCTTCCTTCCTGTGTGTAAGGTTATCTTTATATCATCTATATCCATAAACTACAGTATGCTTGGTGCCCACAGAATTCAAACAAGGCCATTGGATTCCCTGCAAATGTAATTACAAATTGGTTATGACTTCCCATGGATGTCTCTCTACAAAACACCAGTCCTCTTCAAAAGCAATCATTGCTTTTAACCCATGAGCTATCTCTCCCAGGTGGATGGTTTCAGAAGTATTTATTACTGATAGAAGATAGAGGTGTGCTTGATAGAACTGGGTTATGGATTTGGGACTTTAACATTTTCCATATGAGAATACTGTTACTTATACCCATGATCTAAGGCAAATCCCTGAATAATTGTTTTCCTAAGGGACCAATGAGTATGATGAGAGACAAATGATAATCTTATTTGAAACAATGACTTCCTAGCAAACACAGCTGTAATTAGATGCAAAACCCATTGGAAGAAAGAAAGAAAAGCATTGTCAGATACTGTTGTGGAGTGGTGGAAGCAGCATTCCAGAAAACACATGATTTCCTGTCCAGCAGCTGGGTTGTAAAGTCTTGGGATTTTTCAAAAATTCTCCTGAGGCAGGTATTTTAGTTCTAGAGTCAAATCTAACTGTCCATTTATTCAGTCCTGAAACAGACATTTTCTATAGTTGAAAATAATCAAGAGTAACATCTCTGAACAAAAAAAAAAAAACAGATCCTCTCTCTCCACAGACAACTGAGAAGATCTCCAGGGTGAAGACATTGTATGCATGGTTGTACACAAAGAATCCTTGCTGTGTAGTAGAAATAGTCTTTCTAGGAGAAACATCTGCCTACAACACTCTACAAGATAGCTATATGGCTAAACACCATCTGTTACTACTTGCCTGTAGGAGAGAATTGGATAGACAATATTCCTGAGGACATGCAGTCATCAGAAGGACCTACGTCCTCTGTTCCTCCTCTTGAAGACCCTTACTGTCTTGTGAAGTCTCATAAGCCCATCAGAACTACTGGTTAATGGCCTGTGTAATAGTTCAGCTTGGGTGTCTGTGCTGAGGAGATACCAAGTTGAGTATTGATTACCCGAGGATTGTGTAGAATCCCCTGGAAATGGAGTTAGGTCAGATTGTGATTCCTCTTCACATAGGGGCTAGGAACTAAACTAAGGTTCTCTGCAACAGCAACAAGTGATAGTAAACACTGTGTCCTTCTTTCTTTTTCATTCTCTTTCATGGTCCCTTTATTAATCTAGTAAACCCATGAATTCGCCTTCTAAATGCTTGTCTTCCATCCAACCACTGCAGCTAGGTCTTTGAGAGTACAGAACACCCCTGCTATTTGTGCCTGTAAAAAGCTGTGATGTCTGTGGATTAATAAATTAATTAATTAATGATAATACAAGGCCCTGACTTTTGAAGAAATCTCATGTTGGCCAATAACAAAATAGGCTAAAAATACAGCTTGACTTTTAGTTAACAGTAACTTGTGCATTACATGTAGTACATGTTTGAGAGGAAGAATATGTGTGTGTTTACTCATCAGTGTATAGGAAAGAGAAATAATTGGTTCTCCCCTTCAACCAAGTTTAATCTGGGGATTGAACTCAACATCTCCTTCTTAGATGCAAATTCCTTTGCCTACTGAGTCATTTTGGTGGCCCGCCATGCTTTTATTTTTATTGAGAGGGAAAGTGTATGAAACATCAGTCTACACAAAATAATCACCAATGATAATAAACTTTGATTTTAAAGAATATGGTTCTCCCTATCCTAACTGTTTTCAGTTCAACAAAAGCTTCCTGCTACTGAACATTTGTTACTCTCTGTTTCTCACTTTAGGCTGCAAGAACAACCATTCAGTCCACCCTCAAGCTCCTATCTTAGAAGAACTCAGCCATATGCCAAGTTTCCGTCTACTATCAAAACATGATCACCACAACTATGCATTAGGACACAAATATGCAGCTTTAGGTCATGTCCCCATAGCCTTAGTCAGACTATATTTCCTGTATCTAACTCAAGAACAGATTTTTAGGTGCTGTCTGTGTTGAGACGGATAAACTCAGAGTTTGCAATATCTAGTTCCTTAATGCTCATTGTTCCTTATACAACACTGAACTAAACACGTGATGTGAAAATTCCATCTTCCCACAGACCATATCTTTCCTGTGTGCTGGGAATTAGGAGAAGATGTTCAATGATGTTGCCCAGAATTTGTGAGTGTTCTCAAAAGAGACACTTTGGACTCCCTTCATGATCACTCTCAATAGTAGCTATTTCATGTTCTCACAGTCTCCCTAGCTTTCAATTTTTGCTCCTTTTTAAAGCATTTACAAACTTTTTTTTTAGACTTTTCTACATGATTATTGTATTTACACCATTTTCTTCTATTTATTTTGGTAACCATCAATCTAGAAATATGTCCAGAAATTCAGTAACTAGATGTTTTCAAACACGTTTTGGAAGCTACTTTCCGCAAATAGTAGGTATTTAAGTTAGATGTTAAAACAAGAAGCTTAGCTTGAGGGTAGGGCATCTGTTTTTTATGCTCATGGCAAAGAGCTGGAATGCTGTTGTTTTCTATGATTCACCACAAATATGACAAGTCCTTTCCTAGCCAGCCTTTTGTGGAGAACTTGTGCCCACAGCTGGCATTATAGATCATCAATGCATCCCACTTTTGAAGAGGTAGTTAACAATAAAGAGTTAAGTCTCCCAGTTTTTTTTTATTTTACATACTGACCACAGATCCTCCTCTCTCTCTCCCTCCCCTCCTTCTACTGACCATCCAGCTTCCTCCCACTCTGCACCCATCCACTTCTCAAAGAGGATAAGACCTCCCATGGGGAGTCACCAAAGTCTGGAAGTTAGATGCACCCACAAAAATACAAGCAAAAAAATAAACTCACAGCAAAATATCCCTAAGAAGAAAAACACACACAATTACACCAAAACTGAACTGGACTTAATAATCACTTTTCGTTAGATCTTTTTATATCAATGGATTCAATTTCTCAATAAAAAAAAAAAAGACACAAGCTAACACAATGGATAGAAAAACAGTATCTATCCTTCTGCTGCATAAAAGAAACACAAACACACCTAAAGTACAAAGACAGACACTACCTCAGAGTCAGAGTAAAGGCTTGAGAAAAGACTTTCCATTTACATGGATTTAAAAGCAAGCTAGTGTAGCTATACTAATATCTAACAAAATATACTTCAAACCAAACAATCAAAAGAGATATAGAAGGTAACTCCGTATTCATCTCAGGAAAAAGTCCATCAAGACGAAACCTCACTTCTGAACATTTGTGCCCCAAATACAAGAGTACCACCATATGTTAAGAAAACTAATTACTAAAGCAAAAATCTCACATCAAACCCCACACACTAATGGTAGGAATCCTTAACACCCCACACTCGCCAATGAACAGGTCTGCCAGACAGAAACTTAACAGAAAAAAATAGTAATCTAATAGTTGTTCAGACTCAAAAACTTAATAGATATATACAAAACTTTCTACACAAAAATAAATGGTGTTTTTTTCCTCACCATCCCATGAAACCTCCTCTCAAAGTGACCACATATGTGATCGTAAATCAAATATGAATAGATACAAAAATATGGAAATAACCCTTTGTATCCACTTAAACCACCAGGGCTAAAGTTAGACTTCAACAACACAAACTTCAGAAAGCCTACAAACTCACAAAAACTTAACAACTCTGAAACACCTCTGATTCAAAGAAGAAAAAAAGGCAGAAATTAAAAACTTCCTAGAACTGAATAAAAAATGAATTCAGAACATACCTAAACTCATGGGATACAGTGAAAGCAGTACTAAGAGGAAAGTTCATAGCACTAAGTACATACATATAAAATTTGAAAAAGAATCTCACACGTGCCTTAACATCACACCTGAAAACACTAGAACAGAAAAAGAAAACTCCCCCAGAAGTAGTAGAAGGCAGGCAATGATCAAACTCAGGGTCAAAACCAATAAAATGCAAACAAAAAAGAATAATACAAAGATT
Source organism: Phyllotis vaccarum (assembly GCA_033318265.1). NCBI lineage: Eukaryota > Metazoa > Chordata > Mammalia > Rodentia > Cricetidae > Phyllotis > Phyllotis vaccarum. The sequence goes on from JARWLC010000018.1 coordinate 14,944,226, forward strand.
AGATGAAACAGAGTTGGTACTTTGAGAAAATAAACGAGATAAAGAAACCCTTATCCAAACTAACCAGAGAGCAGAGAAAGAATATTCAAATTGACAAGATTGAGAAGGAGGCATAACAACAAACACAGAGGAAGTTCAGAACATCATTGGGTCGTTACTTCAGAAACTTGGTCTCCACAAAATTGGAAAACCTAAGAGAAATAAACAGCTTTCTGGATAAGGACTGCTTACCAAAATTAAATCGATACCAGATGACTAATACAAACAGACCTATAATGCCTAAGGAAATAGAAGCAGTTATTAAAAGTCTCCCAACTAAAATTATCCAGGGGGCAGATAATTTGAGTACATAATTCTACCAGGATCTCAAAGAACAACTAATACCAATACTTCTCAAATTGTTCCACACAATAGAAACAGGAGGAACATTGCCAAACACTTTTGATGAGGATACAGTCACACTGGTATCTAAACCAATGGTGCAACAAGAAAAGACAATTACAAACCAATTTCTCTCATAAGCATTAATGCAAAAATGAGCAATAAATTACTGGCAAACCTAATTCAAGAATACATCAAAACAACCATTTACCATGATCAAGTAGGCTTTGTCCCAGAGATGCGGGGATGGTTCAACATATGAAACTCTGTCAATGTTATTCACTGTATAAACAACCTAAAAGAGATGGGCCACATGACCATCTTATTAGATGCTAAAAGGCCTTTTGCAAAACTCAACACCCCTTCAGGATAAAGGATTTAGAAATATTAGATACAAGGAACATACATAAATATAATAAAGGCGACATATATCAAGCCAACAGCCAACATCAAAATAAGTGGAAGGAACCGCAAATTGATCACATTAAAGTCAGAAATAAGACAAAGCTGACTATTCTCCCCACATCTATTCAATATAATACTCAAAGTTATAGCAAGAGCAATATGAAAACAAAAGGATGTAAGAGAATAAAAATTGGGAATAAAGAAGTCAAACTTTTGCTGTGTATAAATAACATGATAGCATATATAAGTACTAACAATATTTTATCACAAAACTCCCACAACCATTAGGAATGTTGCATGATACAAGTGTACCTCAAAAGAATCAATAGTCCTGCTATACACTTATGCTAAACAAAATCAGATAACATCGTAGTTCACAATAGCTACCAATGAAATAAAATATCTTCTAACCAAAGAAGTGAAAGACCTGTATGTAGTTGGATTCAGGTATCAGCTGACAAGGCTTGGAGGCGTGTCTCTGGAGTTCTGGGAGCCTGAATGGGACGTGGTCAGACCCCATTAAGAAGTTTCAGGAACACTGAGCTTTTGCCCCTGTTTTGTTCCTGTGTTTCCAGGAGCAGATCAGGAACCCTGGCATGGGACAGTTTCTATCTCCAAGAATTGTCTGAAGGTTCGTTTTGTATCATGAGTCTTCATATACCCCTCAATAAATATTAATCCTTCATATGACATATTGCCAGTGAATATTTCTGCAATAGCTGGTGACCACGTGGATTTATTCTCTATACTAGCAGGGTCACCATCCAGAAAGCCTGCATTTTCAGCTCCAGCTAAAAAGCAGCTGGCCCTCGAGAGGTTTAGAAGGGCACAATTTTTCAGCTTCCTCCAGCCACGTGGCTTTTGATCCTGCAGCAGATTGCGAGGCAAACCATGGTGACACCACCCCAGCAGTGTCTGTAGTTTTGTAGTTTCCATTTGGGACCTCAGGGTCACAAAAGCACATTTCACTGCCTGTGAAGCCCGCTCCAGGCATGCCTGAAGCAGCGAATGCCTGGGACAGGGGATTATTGTTAAACGATAGGTATCACTGCCCTTTTAACACTGATTCTGTCATATCATTCTGATTTTGTGAGAAATTGCCTTTGTACAAGTTATTTGTTTGCCTGCTGGGCTCTTGATTGCTAGGATCCCTTTCTCTGCACCGTGGTCACATTGAGGAAACTTGGCTGTTGGCTCACTCTACTGTGCTCTAGAGAGCAAGACATTGAACGCGACTGTGACATCTGCTGGCTGAAAGTGGCCGAACGTGACCATTATATCTGGATTGAAGTAACTGGTTACTTAACATTTTTTCTTTTTTTCTTTCTTTCTCACAATGGCTGAGATTTACTTCTCAAGACTTCAGGACATATTTTTCCATTGTGATTGAGAATTTTTGGCATGAGTATATTTTTGAGGGCTTCAGTCCTTCACTCCTGCTACTTTTTGGCTTAATTCAATATTTTATATTTCAAAAAAATCAGTGGTGCCCATTCTAAATGAGACAATAACTAGCTTGGTGGAAGATTTGAATCTATGAATGAGCATTTAATGAATGGTTTGAAGTTTAGGAATAAGCAATTGCTGTCTTAAATGTGTAATATAGAAATTACAACCAATAAATTGGCAGGCAAAGTTAATTTTCTGGAAATTGGTTATGACAAACTTTCAGATAGAAGTTCCTCCTCAGACATGAATATTAAGACCATACAAGAGAAGTACAGACTTTACATTAATGATGAGGTTAAGAAACTTATTAATTATGTTAATGAAGGATGTAGGAAAATTGCTGGTTCTATGAGGTCATTAAAAAGACTGGCTATTCAAAAAATTCAGAACCTAGGAAAAAAATGGGGATTTCCAAGCTTCATGAATGGGAGGGCTGTATTGCACTACTGGAAAAGGATGTTAAGATACTATCTATCCAGAACAATTCAGAACAACCTCCTATGAGATTCCAATATCAAATCATCTACAGAAAGATTACAGAAAGACCAAACACCCTCAATTTCCTTAAACAAATTCCCTTTCTTAAAAAAAAAAATCTGATTTACTCATCAATCTAGCTTTCGGTGATGATTCAAATAAGTGTGAAGTGGGGCAGCCACCTAGTGTGATAGCAGCCCAAGGAGGGGTCCAAAAAGATAAAGAAAAAACCCACAACCCACAAGGAGAAAGAATCCACTGCCTGAAAAATTTACTCCAACGAAAGTGAAATGGAAGCAATGTGTGGCCGGTCTGCCTAAGACTGGAGGCTAACCAGAACAGAAAACCTAGCCAGCCAGTAATTACTCCTCTGGCCACATGTTGCTCTGGAGCTAGCAAGTGGATTGGGGGTAATTTTGCTCCAAAGTTGGACTCCAAGTGTTGCACAAATAAAGGAAACTCAGAACCAGATATCAGGGAAAGGCGGAATTATCAAAGAGAGGAAACACCACAGTCAGATCTCACCCAGCTGTCTTCCAGCTTCCTCAGCCTTGCTCCTCATGGCTTCTACTGCCTGCTCTGTCTTTCTATGCCTGCCTTAAATACCCTCTTCACCCAGTTGTTTCGCATCCAAGTTAAGATTAAAGGCATGGCACTACCAACTGACTGCCTGGGAGCCTGAAACTTACTCTGTAAACTAAGCTGACATCAAACTCAGATCTGCTGGGATTAAGGGCATAGGTCACCACTCTCGGATATTTCCTTGCTGGGATTAAAGGTGTAAATCACCACTCTCTGGTCCTCCTGGATTGACTGTGGGTATCTCTCTGATACTTCAGACTTGTTTTAATTAAGTATGAGACATATCACCACATCCTACTTGTGTCTCTCAAGTGGGTTGTGGTACAGAGTGGTGTGTGAGCTTGAGCGACAACATGACTGGTTCCTGCAGTCTCACAGAAGTCTCAGCTCAAGCACAAGCAGCATATGACAGATTTAAGGTTTCTGTTCTATTTTTTAAGGAAACAGAGTCAAAGAAGGAATCTTGGTAGCAGCATTTTCTTGGGAGGGCTCTATTTGCTTATGGTGAACAGAAGCACATCCACTTTAAGAGAAACTTCCTGACTCAGCCTTAGTGGAATAAATTGAGAGCCCCTTTTAAGAGGTCCTGCTGCCAAACACTTAAATTGTGTTTATGAGAAAAGAGTGATGGTATTCTACTTGGTTGCTTTGTGAACCCTAAAATACCTCAGAGTTGAGGTGGTAAACATGGCTCCTTGCAGAAACTTTGCCATGAAGCTAAGCTCCCACAAACCAAGGATATGGTTGGGGTCAGATGCAGTTGCTGAAGTTTTCATTCTAGCCACAGCCTTTAATATTAGCTATGCCTTGGCAGATTAATGGTAAGCTCAGAAAAAAAGATGAACAGTAAAGTGTGCTTTAAAATATATGTGGGCTTAGGAAAGAAAAGAAAGAAAAAATAAGTTTTTTTTAAAAAAAATAAAGTAAATATATGTGTACATATATCACATAAAGACAGAAAATACATAGAGTCTGATTTCTATATGTTATGTTTTCTTTAAGTTGTTTGATTGCTAAGGGAGGAACAAGAGACTGGTGAGAGACATTTGATTATAAGTGTTGCTGGATAAGCTCAACTTATATATTTTGTAAATGGCTTGAATTCAAAATTAAAGTCAAAAGATATGTTACTTTGAAGAAAAGGTTTTATTTTTTATTTCCACAGAAAATGAGAGGTTGTGGATTTGTTCTGGGCTAAGAAAAATCAGGCTTGATTAAGGAAGAACCTCCAATGAAATGAATAGCCCAATGTTTCAGAGCACTCTGTTGCAGTTTTCTATGAGCTCTGCATCAAGAACAGCTTCAAGAAGACTGGTTGAGGTGACTCAGCTTCACAAAATACCTGTCAGGACTTGACCATGACCTTGAATTTTCTCAGGATTCCCATTAGATTACCAGCATCCCCAATTAAGATGAAGTAGTCTAAAGAACTATGCTCACATTCCCCCAAAATAGATTTTGGATATTTGTATTTGTTTACAGTTGTTGTTTACAAGTTGTTGTGGATAATGGTGAGGAAAAAAAATGTATACAAAAGAAACTAAATTTGAGATTCTTGTTTTAAAGAGAAAAGGGGACTATGCTTTTATATACTGTAAATATTTGTCACTTAAATATTGATTTTAAAAGGCTGATTGGTCAGAAGCTACAGAGACAGAACATATACATAGGGCTACCAGACTAAGAGAACTTTGGGAAGAGTAAGAGCTTGAGTAGACATCATTGAGATGCAAAGAAAGTAAGAAGAGAATGTTACACTGAATAAAAGATACCAAGTCATGTGGCTAAAAATGGCTAGGAATTTGGGGTAACTTTAGGAGTAAGAGATAGCAAGTAATAAGCCTGGGCCAAAGACCAAACAGTTTATAATTAATATAAGCATTTGTGTGATTATTTGGGACTAAAAGGCTAAGGGACTGGTCTGGTGGTAAAGAGAAACTTCTGGCTGCAGATGACAACTTACATTGAAGAAGATGTGGAGCAAGGGGAACACTCCTTCACAGTTGGTGGGACTGGTATAGCCACTTTAGAAATCAGTATGGCAAGTTTCTCAGAAAATTGGGAATCAATCTACCTCAAGACCCAACAATACCACTCTTGGGCATATACCCAAAGAATTCTCAATCATACCACAAGGACACTTGCGCAAATATGTTAATAGCTGTATAATAGCTAGAACCTGGAAACAATCTCAACAAAGAATGGATAAAGAAAATGTGATACATTTGCACAATACAGTGATACTTAATTATAAAAATTACATCATGAAATTTGCAGGCAGATGGATGGAAATAAAAAACGACCCAGACCCATAGAGACACGTGTGTATATTCACTCATAAATAAATACCATATGTAAAGCAAAGGCTAACCAGACTACAATCCACAGCTCCAGAGAAGCTAGGTGACAAGGAGAAATATGAGTCATGCATGGATCTCCTTGGGAAGTAAAAAAATGACATCCTCAAATTTTCAGGCAAATAGATGGAATTGGAGAATATCCTCCTGAGGAGCAAGAAGATATCACAAGCCCAGAGAGATGGGCACAGGATGTACTCACTCATAAGTGGATTTTAGACAAAAAACAAAGACTACCCAAACTGCAAACCACAACTCCTGAACATCTTGGGATTAGAAGGAACTTAAGAGAGACATCCAGAGATTCCCCTAAGAAGAGAAGATAGAGAAGTTCACCTTAGTAAATTGGGGTCATAAGGGTTGCAACCAAGAAGAGTTGGGAACAGATCTTAAAAGAAGGAAATGGTTGAGTGAGAGGAGCAAAGAGGGATAGAAAGAGATGGATATCTTGATTGAGGAAGCCAATGTGGGGTTGGAAAGAGACTGGGTGCTAGAGAAATGTCCAAGAACTCACAGGATGTCCCTGTCCAAGTCTCCAAACAATAGTGGAGGGGGTCCCTACACAGGACTTCTCCTATAATCAAATGAGTAACCACCCTAAGTGTATCACAGAACCAATGAATAGAGGTGGAGGCAGAGATCCATGGCTGAACACTGGGCAGAGCTCCTGGTCCAGCTGAGAGCAGAGAAGGAGAGTCTGTATGAGGGAGGGGATAGGGATTATGAGGAAGGTTCCCATGGTGACAGCTGGCTGGAGCTCTGGGGAGCTCATTGAATCAAGAACAGCCAGTGGAGATCCATCTGGAAAAGGAGCTAGGCCCTCCAAGGATAGGAAACTTTTGACTGGCATGAGCAGTATGAGGAGCCTCAAAGGGTGGAATCAGAATGTGTTCCTGTACATGGGTTGGCACCTTGAAGCCCATTCACTGCAGAGAAACACGTAACTTGACTTTAGAATGAGGAAATTGGACTTGCCTGGAGTGGATGTGCCATGCTGAGTTGGCCCACCTTGGGACTTCTTGCCCTTGTGGGGGAGGGAATGGAAGAATGGGGAGGGGTGAGGCTAAAGGCTGACTAGGAGGGATTGGGAGGTGGGAAGGGATAGGAAGCAGGAAGATACATAGATTTTAAAAAATGACTTTTTTATAAAAATAAATAAATAATGAAAGAAAGAATGTAAGAGCCAGAGGGAATGGAGGACACCTGGAAAATAAGTCCTGTGAATCAATTAAGCAGGGCACATAGATCTCACAGAGTCTTAATCAGGAAGCACAGGGCCTACATGAGTAAACACCAGGTCCTCTGTGTATATATTATAGCTATTACCTTAATATTTTATGAGACTCCTGACTGTGAGAACCATTAAGTCTCTGACTCTTGTGTCTGCCCTAGGGACTCCTTTGCTTCTATTGTGTTGCAGAGTCCAGCATAAATATGATAGTTTTGTTTCATCTTATTGTATATTATTTTGTCATGCTCTGTTGTTTTCTCCTTGAGGGCTATTCTTCTCTAATAAAAGAAAGGGAGTGGGTCCCCATGGTAGGGGATGTGCAGAGGAACTGAGGAAAAAAGTTGTAAACAATATATTGTATGGGGAAAGAATCTATTTTCCATAAAAAAAATCCATTTTCAAAGTGATTAATAGCATTAACAACTTTTATTAGACTAACCTCGTTTTTAAAAGAGTAGCATTATTAAGACTAGAAGTGACTGTGAGAGTTTGCTGTCCATTTTGCAAATTACCAAAATTTCCATGACTACTCAATAGTAACAGGGAACTGCAAAATGACTTCCATGAATCAAATTCCTAGAGACCCAACCTACAGAGGTGAAAGCATGAAGAAACACAAAATTGACTCTGTTTATAAATCATAATATTGAATCAATGAAAAAGTTTCACAACAGTGAACAAATTTTAATGATGAAAACAGACAAACTAAGGAAAATTATAGGCCAGTGCAGTAGGGGCACGTGTGAAAAACCACTGCCAATTCTGTACTCATTGGGGACGCTGACAGCTTCTCCCCTCATACCAGGGTCAACACAATGATGCTGTCTGTTGTGGATGCTACCTCAGTCTTCTCTTAGACGTTCTAGACAAAAAAATTAGACAACACAATTAATGTTGGCCAATTAATTGGCTTTAACGGAGCTACAGATGACACAAATTTATTCTTAGAAAATCCCAAAGATTCTACGAAATTTCTGGAACTGGTGAACAAGCATACCCATCAGAACTCTACTCCTAATAAATAATAGTGCATACAATTAGATGCTCTGCTTTTGTCCAAAGCATTGAGAAGTTAAGTAACAAGGAAAACTCAAGTGGGACCTATGTATCTCCCTGGGAAGCCTTAAGAGATAGAATAGATTTTGTGAATGGACTGGGGGCAGCTTGGGATGGAAACAGAAGAGAACATGTTGGGAAAGGTGGGATGAAAGAACAGAGGTCTTGGAGAAATGACTGGAATGGTGGGGGCATTTGGGGAGTAATAGAGAAACCTAGTGGAGACTCCATGGAATCTACAAGAGTAACCCTAGTAAAGACACCTGGTAGTGAGGGATAGGTAGCCTGAACTAGCCATCTTATATAAACACAAAAGACTTCTAGAACTGAGACTGGGACACTAATCCAGCCACAGAAATTTCAGCCTACAATTTGACCTTTCTATAAGATCTACTGGAGTAATGGTGGATCAGAACTTGTGGACACTCAATAAATGCCTGGTCCAACTTCAACCTCCTGCCATGAGAGAGAGTCAATACATGACACTTCCTGGATGAGTTATAAACTGGAGGCTGGATAGTCCAAAAATTTAGGATAGAGCCAAACATGCCCGGAAAAATATTTCAATGAATCATTACTAATAATGTTATACTCATAAGTACCTGAGTATAGTCATCATAGAGGTATCATTCTGCAACTTATGGGAAAATATACTGAGAAACACAACCAAACTCTTGGCAGCAGCATGGGAACACCACAGGATAGGAGGAGAATGAATTGTAGAAACTAGAGTGGAGCCAAGAATGTCATTAAAGCATGAAACACAGAATCAAATAAGCAGGGCCTATAGAGGATTATAAAGACAGAGTGCTAATCATGGACCCTATATGAGTATAAGTGAGGACCTCTGCATATGTTATGGTGATATAGCTTAGTACCCCAGTGGAACTCCTAAAAAGGAAGGGCAGAGTCAGAGGCAGACCAAGCTGAAGCCGCCGAAGAAGAAACATGTAAGGAACACAGGTGAGCCGCGGGCCACGTGGCAGACAGATTAATAGAAATGGGTTGATTTAAGATGTAAGAGCTAGCTAGCAATGTGCCTGAGCCATAGGCCAAACAGCATGGACTTAATATAAGCATCTGAGTCATTTCTGGGGGTCTGAGCGGCGGGCGGCTGGGTGGCTAAGGGGTCTGGCGTGGCAGGTCTGTGGGTCCAGGTCCCTGGCCGCCCAGGACCAAAGAAACCCCACTACAACACCTAACAGTGGAAGTAGGGACATCTATGACTCTTTTGCCTGCCTTTTGGACCCTTTTCTTCCTACTGGGTTGCCTTTCCAAGCTCTGATATAGGGGACTGTGGCCAGTCTAATATAACTTGCTATGCCATGTTCAGTAGATATCCCAGAGAGGCATGCTCATTTTTTTAAGGAAAACAGAAGAGAAGAGAAATGTGAATAAAGGGGAAGGTGGGGTTTATGGAAGAGTGGAAAGAGGGAAACTGTGTTTGAGTTGTAATATATAAGAGGAGAATTTAAAGAGTAAAGAAATACATATTGACAGAAAAAGCACTCTTGTGTAAGGTCCCACTGTGAATGCCACTCTCCAGATGAAGACAGCATGATCTGCCCTTATGTAAAGGATTTTATATCTGTGCATAAAACTATTGGCCAGAGCTATTTAGGAATCAGTTAGGTCCACGTGGAACATGGGAAGATCCTTAACCTGTCACTTCCTTACTTCACATGAATGAATGGTGTGTAGGCAGCAATGGGCTCAGGTGAATTTGTTAAACAGGAAATGTATTTGCACAAATGAGAGAATGTTTTCCTCTATGCAAACAATGTACCATTTTCACAGCAGACTCAGAGCACCCAAAAGTTTGAGGGCTCCTGAAATTACTTCCCATGAATTTTTGGGAATCCTTATATATTTGAACTACAACCTAATCTCTTAAGGCATTTGAGTTTTTTATTTCCCATATTGATGTCTTTATGTTTCTTTTAAGACAGCATCACTTTAAACCCTGCCTTCCCTTGTACACAAATGTATTCTAAGATTGCAGGGGTCTGTCACTATCCTAGCTATATCTGAGTACTAACTGATTCTTTTCAGCACAAAACTTTTCTCCATTTTGGAAACCTTTGATCAAGAAATGCCATCATTTTTGACTCCCTGTGGGAGGCCTTACCTTTTCAGGGGAGGGAATGGGGAATAGGTTAGGTATGAAGGCTTGGTGGGTGTGGGAGTTGGAAGGATAGAAGAGAGGGAATCTGTAGTTGGCACATAAAATGAATAAAAATTATTCTTAAATTAAAAAATACCAAAAAAAAAAAAAAAAGAAATGCCAGCGTTCTATTGTAGGGTTAATAAAAGGGTCACTCACTCAATGGCCACCATACTGGAAGACTAGTCTTCAAACTGAAATGATTGGAGACCTCACACTGATACTCTCCAACATCCTCCCTCCTGACAGGATCTATTCTGAGTCCACAATTTGTCGGGGACAGAGTCATCCTCTCTGTGAGCTTCAGACTCCTGTTATTGAAGATCCAGTGGACAGAGATATCAGTGTCGGATGAAATGCAGCTGAAAGTCACATATCTACGTCCTGCAGCTGTGATGTCAGTGATTCGCACAAAGGGCTGTGTCACAGATTCTGTGAAGAAACAAAGGAGGGTACCAAATGACAGCAACCCAGAGACTTCAGCCAGTCCCTCTTTAGATCATACTTCATAAGCTGCTGGGGGAATAATTAGGAGCTATGACTATAGACATATCTTGTGCTTTGGATCTGCCACCCAGGAACTGTGTGACCCTAATTCAGGCACTGGTTATTGTGTCTCAGTTTCCCTATAATAGGACACGCAGTTAGGCATGTCAAGGAGTTATGTTTAGTTATGAGCAATGGTCTGACCTGAGGGTGGGGAATCTGCTCACATCAGCAGCATCTGTTACAATTTACCTGCAGAAGACAATTCCCTAGGCTGGACCCCTGAGGTAAAGAAGAATCTGGTGTAACCTCTTCTGTGTCTTCTCTTTGTGCCTCAACCTTCCTGTGAAGTCTCATAATCCCATCATAATCCCCTAATAAGTCTCATAATCTCATAATAATTAGTACAATAGGCTAATGGCCCACAAACCTGTCTACTGAGCCTCAAGATGATGCAGAGGTGACCTACCTAACTACAGCTGTCATAGCAGTACACAGGTAGCTCTACATTCTATGTGACAGTAAGTCTCTTGACTTGGATATTTAGTAGAGCCTTATTCCCTGTTAACTTTAACCAAAAAAAAAAAACCTAAATAATGGCAAAAGGTTCCCCAGTGTCGTCTTGAGTCCAGCAAGGGGCAAAGTTTTGGAGTCAATGCTTCCTAATGCTCTCTGGGAGAACCCCATGGTTTCATCAGGCAGAAACTGCCTGACTCCCATAGAGTCTTCCTGGAAATATATGCATGATGAGATCTCCATGTGTTTTGACTACAGCTTACATCCTGAGGCTGAGTTTCCTCAGCAAAGATCCTCAATTCTGCAGAAAAAAAACATATGCGACCTGCAGTAAGGGCCCAAACCTCAGTGAGGAGACACAATGAAGTGGGGGAGAGAGCAGGCACAGCTCAGCCTGACAGTTTAGTGTGTAAAGTAGTATAAGCCACGCCCATAAAAGATCACTGAAAGTCACTTACTCTTTACATAAAGTTCCATGTATGTTTTTTCTATTTTGAAACCTTTGTGTAAAACTTCTAGTATGTATGTTCCTGCATCTTTCTCAGTGACATCCTGGAGCATCAGGGATCCATTATTATACACCATTCCTCTCCTTTTGTGTGCAGGCCCCCAGAAGATGAAATTTCTTACTTTGCTGTTTTCTACAATTTTAAGGTCTGGGGCTCTATGCATCGATTTGTACCAGGAAAAAGTTTGCAGGTCTTTTGGTAGATTGTGAACTTGGAAAAGAACACCTTCCCCTTCGGCAGCACACAGACGCACAGGTTGGATCTCTAGACTTGAGGATGTGAGAAGGTTGCAACAAGGAGAAATGGAGGCTAGAAGGCAAAAGAGAGAAGGCCATCATATGGTTATCATTGTGCTTGGTGAAAAGATGATGACCTCCTTAATAAGTATATGGACTCATCACTCAGCCTAGAGTTACAGGTGTGTGTGTCTATCCCTCTTAATAAAGGGTAAAAGCATGAACTCCTCCCTTCCAACAGTACCCCTGAAAATATTATTCCTTTTCATGGAACTGTCACATTGGGTGTATGTAGAGGGATTATGTTACATTCTAAATAATTGTCCAGCCTACTAGTTTAATAAAAATGTTGATTGGCTGAAGGTAAACAGGAAGTGTGGGCAGGGCTACCAGACTAAGAAAACTCTGGGAACAGGAAGAACAGAGCAGAGATGCCAGGCCAGACAAGCCAGAAGATGCAGAGGACAACTAGGCTGCTCTGAGGAAATACCAAGCCACATGGCTGAACAAGATAAGAATCATGGGTTAGTTTCAGAGCAAGAGCTAGCAAGTTATATGCCTGGGCCCCGGGTCAATCAGTATACAATTAATATAAGCATCTATGTGTTTCAGTAGGACTATGGGACTTTGGGTCAGAAAGTCTGGGCCACAAGGCTAGGCTGGAAAGTCTGGTCCATGGACTAGACCAGAAAGTCTGGATCAGAAACATAATAAAACAGGTGTCTCCATTGATACTCCATCACTGCCTTCAGTCAAATACTGTGCACACTCATGCATACTGAGGTCTGAGATACTGCCTCCTCTGAACCCAAAAGACTTAGAACTTTTACTTCCTAGGTTTTTCTTCAGTTTACTTTGAGGCAGCACTCAGCCCTGACTTTACTTAATAAATGTGCTTTTTCCTGTCAAGCATCCCTTAGGTCTGGGGCTATGCTGTGGCAGGGAACAGTTTGATCTTCAAGATAGACTCCGATCTTTAAAAGGCTTAGTTACTAAGATTGATAGTTTTAGGTCAACTTGACATAAGCTACAGTCATTTTGCAAGACAAGGACTCAGTTGAAAAGGCCACAATCAGTTGGCCTATGAGAAAAGCTATGATGTGGGATGTTTTTCTGAATGCTGTGAGTATGCTTTGTTAGCATTAGTTAATCAATGGATTGTTTTGGCCTATGGCAAGGCAGTTTGGAAGTAGCCAGGAAGTATAAGCACAGATAAAGGGGAAGGAGGGCAGAGTCTGAGAAGCTACAAGCTCCAGTCCAAAGAATCAATATGTAATAAAACACAGGTAAAGCCATGGAGCCACGTGGCAATACATAGATTAATGAGAATGGGTTGAGTTAAGTTGTAAGAGCAAGTTGGTAATGAGCCTGAGCCATAGGCTAAACAGTTTGTAATTAATATAAACCTCTGAATAAGTCTTTACAAGCAGCTGTGTCCCAGACCAGGGCCCAGACAGGCCAGAAACATCAGACTACAAATGGAGCCAATCACTGGGCAATGAAAAAGCTTTAAGAAGGACTCTAAATGCACAAAAACTGAGCCACACTGGGCTTCCTAGTCTCACAGTCTCATGCCAGCTGCAGCACACAGATGTGTCTCCCTGAAGCTGCCTTGGTGATGTAGCCAGCTGCCAGCCACTATGAGTTGAGCAGCGTGATTAATTTCTGCAGTATCTCTCAGAGGCACGGTACAAAGAGGCTTCTCCCAGCCAGTCCTTGCAGGTTTGGGAGCACAGCTTAAAAGCACAGCTCCATGCTGTTTAGCATTGCTTCCCAGAATTGGGAAGGTAATTGTGACTCCACCATGTTGAAAAGTTGGTCAGGGCAGAACCATCAGCAGACGATCCTAGCCACACTGTTTAGAAATTTAAAAACACTCCTGGTTTAAAAAAAAATCGATTAAAGATATGTAATAAAACAGAATCAGATGGAGAAACCTCTAAATGGTTACAGGCTGTTTAAAAAGAACTGTGTGAGCTTGTAAAAGAAAAGAAAAGGGGGGTAGAGAAAGTCTTTAAGAAAAGAAATAAAGCAAAAATATAATAAGCCACAGAAAGATAAAAATACACAATCTGGATTATGTATATTATTATGTCTACTTTTAACATTTTGACTATTAATAATCTGACTTCAGAAAGACACTTGATTGTAAAGTTTGATAATTTAAGCCAACATATATATCTTGACTTTGAAATTTGTGTCTAAGGATATGTTGCTTTGGGAAAGAGGTTCTGCTTTTGTTTCCACAGAAGATGAGAACCTATGAATTGCTTCTAGGCTAGTATGATTTGATCAAGGAAGACCCTGATGAAAAATGTCTTATGGAAAGAGATGGCCCAGATGATCCAAAATCCATATCAGTGTCAAGGCTGCTGACTAAGATGATCCAGTGCCCCCAATCAGCAGGGAGTAGCCTGTGCTCACATTCCCAAAAACTTAATTATGGATGTTGATTTTTGTTTAGAGGGTGCGGTTATTGGTCATAGTCAATCTCTTTATAAAAAAATAAAAGGGAGTATAGATGTGATATGATAAAAGTGTAGATTACTGAATCTACTTTTAAAAACAACTTGTTTTAAATAGTTTATACTGATATGGGTTTGTTTATTGATATAAATTTAAGGTTAATTTTGTTACACTGTATGTATACTTTAAGATTTATGCTTATGCAATTCCTTTAAAATTGTAATGTATAATTAAGAAATTTAGATTAATAATTAGTCATCTATGATAATCAAACTTATAGTCATGTTAGTTAGATTTTTTTTAGTTATACAACAATATATTTCAATTAGATAGATAATAGTCAAACACTTCAGAGAGCTACAGAATATGGCATTTAAAACATTTTAAGAATGAAGACTTTTCTGGAAAGTGAAATATGATTGCTCCTGGCAGCAACAATACACTTCAAGAGGATGGCGGGCATTGATGAAATTCCATATGAAGTTTAATTTCTTTGTGGCAAAAGTTAATCAGTGGGCAAGAAATTGGTCTTGCCTCAACTGCTTGACAATATATAAAAATTGGACATGCAGAACCCAAAGGAAAGTGACCTCTGAACTTTGTCAGAAGAAGCCAAGATGGTCCTTCACAGAGAAAACTGCCAGAAATTCTACAGGACACAGGGAGCAGTGGCTGACAAACCTTGCCAAAATGGATGAAACAATCCTTCAAATTTCCTGCTTTACTAAAGTCTGTCAGACACTCTAGACCTATAGGCTGGAGATGGATGACCCAACATTACAAAAGAACTTTGGCTGGCTGTCGTTTCTAGAATCTGTAGGTTGTTTGCAATATACTTCCTGTTTCCTTAATTAATACTATTGCTCAGTTAATATTCTACAGTGTTTGATAGAGTTGAAGATTAGATAGTTTTCCTAGTTATAACAAAAGGTAAATTAGATATAAAGTTTCTCACAAAAATAAGAGATGAAATATTTTCTTTAATTTTGCTAAATACAAATAGACTAGATATTGTAACTGTAATTCTTGCTTAATAGCTGTTTTGTTATATATAATTTTATTATGTTAAAACTGAAACCTTCCTTTTTAATTAGATAGAAAAGGGGGAGAGATAAGGGATGTCTTCTTTATGAGTGTGCTTCGTTACCATTGGTTAATACAGTCCATTTGATTAATTTGACTCGTGGCAAGGTAGCTTGGAGGCAGGTAAAAAAATTCAAGCAGAGAAAAGATGAATAAGGGCAGAATCAAGGAGACATTGCTGATGGCTACTCAGAGAGCAAGATGTAATGGAACACAGCTAAAGCCCTGGAACCATGTGTCAATACATAGATTAATAAGAATAAATTGATTTAAGTTGAAGAGCTAGGTAGTAATAAGCCTGAGCTATAGCCCAAACAGGTTGAAATCAGTATAAGTCTCTGTTCTCTGTGTGATTATTTGGTACAAAGCAACTGCAGGTGGATTCAGACCTTGGAGTTAGGCCCAACCAGAATCTTCTGGCTACCTAGCTATAGGACATTTTTATAATTGGGGACTGATGCAAAGGATTCAGACCAATACAGATAGTTCAAACTCTTGGCTAGGAGTCCTGGGTGATATATCTGGATGAGAAAGCATGAAAAACAAGGCAATAGGAAATACTCCTCCACGGGCTCTGTATCAGTTCCTAGATTTTATAATAACACTCAATTCAAAGCTAATAAATGTCCCAATTTGACAGAGATGTTCTTAAATCAGTGTCTCCTATCACCTTTGAGAGGATGTAAGTATAGAGTACTAGAAAAAAAAATGCTCTTCCGGGTCACTTTAGACCAGTCTTAGAAAGATGACAGGCTTCGGGGCTCCCTAATCTAGATCCACAAGAGACTTGGCTGACTCTGAAATTAGGCTGAGTTACTTTCCATCAAGGTCTTGCTTGATGCAATTGGAGTCAGAAGATGAAAGGTGATATGTGGTCATTTGTCTCTACCAGTGTGTCTTGTACTAAGTGCTCAAACCTCCACCTGGGGACACAGTGCAGGGAGAAGGTAGGCTAGTCCAGCCATGACAGGCCTGTGTGTCTAAACCCCACCCAGAACTGAACAATCACAGAGAATCACTTACCGTCCACCTGAAGTTGTATATGTGCTTCTTCTTTACTCATATCCGTTCTTAGAATTTGTAGAGTGTACAATCCAGGGTCTTTCTGAGTGACACCATGAAGCAGAAGGGATCCATCATGGTACAGTGTTTCTCTGCCACTGTACGCAGGCCCCATCATTCTTAATTTCTTGTCTATTATATATTGACCAACCTCTTGGTTTTGGGAAGAAATCATTCCTTTGAACCAAATAAAGGCTATAATATTCTCTGGGGGGTTGTGAATAAGTAGAAAAACACTTCCCCCTTCAGAAATTCTGGGTGGCAGTGATTCAATAGTAGGCTGAGCAGAGGTGGCAAAGTGCCCACATCTCCAAAGGAAGGCTAGAAGAGACAGATGCTATTGAAGAAAAATTTGCTTTCCCCCACCCCCCGCATCTGAGCTGAGCCTCATCCCAGGAAGGAGCACCTCCCAGAATCCCATGGGCTGAGTGTGGGTCTCTGTTCAAAACTGATCTGCCCCTCCAGTTTCAGTGCTGTCCAATGTTCCCTTCCCATTTTCTCTTTGTGTTTCTGTCCTCTAGAACATAGAGTGAGTCAAGGGTAATGAACAGCTCTGTGACATGAGATAATAGTCGCTGACCCTGGGACTGCACTCTGCTCTGTCCTGGCCTAGGTATATCAGCACCAAAAGGGGAAATCTGTGAAAGCAACAAAGAAACCAAGCCAGGCACCCAGCCTTTGTGTGTTTTCAATGTTCAAGAAATATGAATTTTGCTCCCAGAAGAAAGGTGGAAAAACTGCCTTTGGGGTCCTAATGGGACCAGGTGAGTGATGTGTGGAGAAAGGAACAAATCTATTCCCACTGAAGTCACCATCAGACTGGGTTCTGAATGACAACAAAGGCCCAGAATGTGTCAAAAATATCACATCTTGTGTGTAGGAAGAGGTGACCTGAATTTTGGAAAATGGCTGTGAGCTCCTTCTTCCTGTGCCTGATTTTCAAGACCATGCTCCCACTTCCTGTTTGATAGGCTGTGTAATGGGTCTGCTCACGTGCTCCACAGTCTTTCTGAGACACCTTAGACCTCTAACTAGTTGATTCCCCATGGATAGTATGTATTTCCCAAAGGAAACACATAAAAGGAGAAACAGAACATGAACTCCTAGCAATGTAGCAGGTACATTACACAGCCAGAAGGTCTGAGAATGCTCTGACCATAAGTTTTAGGTCAGTAAATCGGGGATGGAACCAGGCTCCTAGATATGCTTATACTTCAAGAAAATACTTTCAGCCGGTTCATTTTGTGTCCTGATGACATCCCTGGTGATTGCCTGGGAAGCTGTCAGATCAGCATAGCCTGTCTCCATTTGCATGCAGGAGAGAATTCCCTGAGTTGGATGCAGAGGACAAGCATTTGTCAAGAGAACCTGTGTCCTCGGTCTCTTTCCTTAGGCATAGTGACCTTCATCTGAAATCTCATACACCCAACAGGACAGTTAGTTAATACCCGACACCTGTTAATCTATGCTCCCCTGCCTACTCTGAAGATGACGGGCAAATGAGCTAACTTTGTCCTAACTAAAGAAGCCTAACAAAGGCTCTCATGACAGTGCACTGTCTGCTTCCACACATCACAAGACTTTCACTCATAGGGATCTGTTTCCTACCATCAGAAAGTGAAATCCAACATTTATTTTTTAAAAAAAATCTTCTTATGGATACCTGGAGTCAAATCTGGAACAGAAATATGGAGGTAGACCACTGATGCTCACATCTTTGTGAAGATCCCATGTTTTCCCCCAACCACACACAATGTTGACTCTCTTGAGAATTTTATCAAGGAAATAGTCATGAAATCTAAATTGAGACTGATATCCTTGGCTAAGTTACCCACCACATATCCACCTATATGCAAAGTGAAATCAAATAAGGGATTCTGACCTGTTGCCATTATTCTACACCAGGTGTGTCCAGAACTAAATGCTCAAATCCCAACATAGGGATGCAATGCTAAAGAAGATAGGCACAGTTCACTCTCCTGTGTTACCAGTGAAATGAACATCACCCAGCTCACAGAGTTCACAATGAGTCACTTACCACTCACATAGAGGTACAATGAAGTTGTTGATATGATTTTCCCGTGTCTATTATACGTTCGTAGAGTATAGACTCCTGTGTCCTGCTGAGTGACCTTTTCAAGCAGCAGAGATCCATTGCCATATATTGTCTCTCGACCACTGTGCACAGGACCTGGTGCACTTAGATTGTTGTGTAGTCCATATATTGCAATTCCTGTTTTCATATTTGTTTTTCCTTTGAACCAGGCTAAGGCTAAAAGATTCTTTGGCAAATTGTAGACAAGAAAAAGAACACTTTCTCCTTCAGCCACTTGAGGAGGCACTAATTCTGTGGTCATGTGGGCAGTGGTAGATAGAAGCCAGAAGCTTAAAAGGGAGGCTAGAAGGAAATTGAGAAAACCCACCAATATTAAACAGCTGTGGTCACCACTCAGTTTTGGGGTGTGACTAGGGTTGTGCATATCTTCCTTTGCAAATATGAGCAACATGACTTCTGTTGACTCAGAGTGTGTGAGGATGCCATTGACTCTCTTTGGAATTCTCTGCTCAGGTGTCTGCCTGGTTTCCCCCTCTATGTCCCGTATTCCTACTCACAAAGAGTATTTTGTGTGAGTAGCAATGAACGTCTCCTTTGAAGAGTCCTCACTTTCTGAATTTTTCTTTATTTTATTCCTTTTGTGATTCTACTCAACCCATGGCTTCATCTTTCAGATATACTGATATCAGAACCACTAAAACCAGAGATTTCTTGTTTGTTGGTTGGTTGGTTGGTATTTGGTCTTTATTTTAGTTTTTGGGGGGTTTTTTGAGACAAGATTTCTCTGTGAAGCTCTGACTGCCCTGGAACATGCTTTGTAGACCAGGCTGTCCTTGAGCTCACAAAATGTACTTGCCTTGGCTCCCAAGTGCTGGGATTAAAGGCCTGAGCCACCACCTCTTTGCAGAACCAGGGATTTGTAAGGGGAGAATAAGTCTGATCTTTTTGAAAGGCTCAGTTCCTGCAAAAGTCTCAAATGGATACATAAAAAAGAAAGAAAGGATGGATGTGGCTCCGTGGATTTCTCTTCATAGTTTCCTAGGTTTGGAGCTTAATTACATTCGAGTGTTCAATAAATGGTTTTAGATTTCTTTATGTAAATATATGCATGAATTTGTGAGTGTCGGGATCTCCTTGTGGACATGTGAATATGTATGCCACAAAACTCTGTGAGTGCACCTATGTGGAGGGCAGAGTAGAGTCTGCAGGAGTCTGTTCCCTCATCTGCTTTGTGGGAGCTGAGACTGGTTTCAGATCGTCATATATTCACACAGTGAGACATCTCAGCTAGTCCTACCCTCTTTGATTTCTATTTGGAAGGTCAGGCTGTCATCGTTTGGAACAGCTGTCTTCAGAACATTGCAGCCAATGTAATTCACAGTGAATATGGAGTGTCTAAAGCTTTGTTTCTTACCTCCCATCCTCTGACAGTTTAAGGCTGCTAAGCTTCTGTCCCTCACTGTACCTTCTGTGCCGTGACTGCAAGCAGAAACCTTTAGTCTCCTCTCAAGGGCCTGTCCTCTATAGGAGACTCTAGACTACTTCTGAGTTGCTCTCCTTACACGGTCAGAAAGTGGTTCCACTTACCTGTGAGCAAGAGCTTCTGCTGGAGAGTGCATCCCTTGCAGAAAATCACAAAAGACACCTCCATCTCTCGTCTCACTGTGCTGCCCTCCCTCTGAAGAAAAGAGTCTCAACTCAAACACAGAACTCCCATTCTGCTGTTCTTCCTCCTTCTGGGATGAGATTCTTCTCAGTGAGGAAAACGTTCAAGAATCCAATGAGCTGTAAGTGATGAGGTTTGAGTCCAAGGCACTGCTCAATCCCTTCTACTCTCGGTGCTGCCCTGCACCCATCCCTCTCAATTCCCTTTTATGTTTCTCCTCAAGCAACACATTGAGCAACAAAGTTGATAATCATCTTCATGCCCTCAGAGAACAATGGGTCATCACAGCACTAACACCCTCTGTGTACTTATCATGATCATGACTTATAGAGCAACATATTGAATTGCGGCTCACTTACAGTTTCAGAGGTTCAGTCCATTATCATCAGGGCAGAGAGAATGGCAGTGTGCAGACAGATAGAGACTTAAGAAGTAGCTGAGAGTCCGGACAACAGGAATGATCTGTCTGTCACAAAAGCAAAGCTTGAGCAAATGAGACCTCAAAGGCTGCCCCCACAATGACAACATAGCGTTCTTCAACAAGGCCACACTTACTTCAACAATGCCACACATTTTAATAGTGCCACTCCATTTGGAGGCCATTTTTATCATATCACCACTTGGCTAGGGTTACACTAAGATATTTCCTATTATCTGTGGATACTCTGAAGGGTGTTTTAGCCCTGGTTGTATTTCTCAGCCCATTTATCATTTGTGTATAGGAGGGCTACTGAGTTTTTCAGTTAATTTTGTAACCAGTCACTGTGCTGAAGGTATTTATCAGCTCTAGGGGTTCCCTGATAGGATTTTGGGGCTTAATTATGTATAAAATTATATCATCTGCAAATAGTGATACTTTGAATTCTTTTCCCGATTATATTCCCTAATCTCCTTCCATTACCTTATTGCTCTAGCTAGAACTTTAAGGACACCCTTTAATAGATATAACAATAGTGGATAGCCTAATTTTGTCCCTGGTTTTAATGGAATTGTTTTGAGTTTTTCTCCATTTAATTTGACGTCGGTTATTGGTTTGCTGTATATTGCCTTTATTATGTTTAGATATTATCTTTGTGTCCCTGGTATTTCTAAGATGTTTATCATGAAGGAGTCTTGGATTTTTTTCCAAAGGCTTTTTCAGCATTAAATGAGATGATCATTTGGATTTTGTTTCTTTGAGTTTGTTTATATGGTGAGTTACACTGTCAGATTTTCATTATTGGAAACGCTTCAGCATCTCTAGGATGAAACCCACTAGATCATGGTGGTTGATCTTCTCGATGTGTCCTTGAATTCTCTTTGTGAGCATTTTATTAAGGATTTTTGCATCTACATTTTTGAAAGTAAATTGGTCTGTAATTCTCTTTCTTTGTGGAGGTTTTGCGTGGTTTGGGTATTGAGAAGACTGTAGCCTCATAAAAATAATTTGGAAGTGTGCCTTCAGCTACTACTTCGTGGAATATTTTGAGGAATGTTGGTATTAACCCTTCTTTGAAATAATTGGTAGAACTCTATACTAGAATCATCTTACCCTGGACTTCTCTTGTTCAGCCATGTTTAAGGACTACTTCTGTTTCCTTGGCAGTAATAGGTCTATGCAAGTTGTTCATATGATCTCTATTTATGCTTGGTAAGTCGTACCCATTTATTTTTATAGCCTCTTCTCATGGAAAACAGGCTTTTGAAGTACAGCCTAGTGAGTCTTTGGATTTCCTTGGTGCTGTTATTTTTCCCATTTCATTTCCAATTTTGTTAACTGGGATAGTTTCCGGCTTTTCGTTAGCTGGGAAAAGAGAGTGTCTCGCGTCTCTCCTCGAGTTTCTCAAGGAGCCAACTCTCGTTTCATTGATCCTTGGTATTGTTCCCATTGTTTGTATTTTATTGATTTAGCCAGAGGGTCTGTTTCTTGCTGTCATCTGCTCCTCTTGAGTGTGTTTGCTTCTTTTTGTTATAGAGCTTTCAGGTGTGCTATTAAC
This sequence comes from Phyllotis vaccarum, assembly GCA_033318265.1. Classification (NCBI taxonomy): domain Eukaryota; kingdom Metazoa; phylum Chordata; class Mammalia; order Rodentia; family Cricetidae; genus Phyllotis; species Phyllotis vaccarum. The sequence continues at coordinate 14,966,384 of JARWLC010000018.1, forward strand.
TGGAGAGCTTGAGATCCATATAACTTCTTCATATAGATGTGTAGTATTATAAACCTTCCCCCTAGTACCATTTTTGCTGTGTCCCATAGCTTTGGTCATGCTCTGTATTCATTCTTATTGGCTTCTAGAAATGTGTTAATTTCTTTCTTGGTTTCTTCCTTGACTCAGTGGTAATTCTGTGGAGACTTTTTCAGTTTCCGCTAGATTTTAGGATACTATAAACTTTCTGTTGTTCCTGTTGTCTCAAACCAGCTTTAATCCACGGTGTTATGATAAGATACAGGAGATTATTTCAATTGTCTGGTATCTATTGAGACTTGCTCTGCTAACCAAGTATATGCCCATTTTTGGATAATGTTCCATAAGGTGCTACGAAAAGGTCTATTTTTTTACGTTTGGGTGGAATGTTCTATAGATATCTTTTAGGTCCATTTTAGTCATAATGTTTGCTAGTTTCTTTATATCTCTGCTTTTTTCTGTCTGGAAAATGTGTCCATTGGTGAGAGTGGGGAGTTGATAGGGTTTGATATATGATTTAAGCTGTAGGAGTGTTGCTTTTATAAATGTAAGTGCTCTTGTATTTGGGGAATCAGTGTTAAGAATTGAGATATCCTGATGGATTTGTCCATTGATAAATATAAAATATCCTTCTCTCTCTATTGATTATATTTGGTTTGAAGTCTATTTTGTTACACATTATGATGGAAACACCAGCTTGCTTCTGAGGTGGTTTGATTAGAAAATTTATTTCCAACTCTTTACTCTTATCTAGTAGTGAGCCTCAGTCAAGGTTTGGAGCTGATCTTCTGGCAGGTAACTTTCTTTTGGTGCAAAAAGGGGTCTCTATTCTTCTTATTGGTGTGGCCTACATCTCTTCTTCTTATTGGTGTGATCTTGCCTGAGCAGCTGGAGTCAGCCAGAAATAGGACATGACTCAACAAAAGTGCAGTTGATGACCTAGGAAAATTTACTCTGTGGAGTGGGTCTTTAAGAACAGAATCCAGAAAGTGTTGCATTTCATTTGGCAGGCAGGACACTCACCTGTTCTTCTGATTAGTATAGCCTGTGCCTCAACATTCTGTTTTCCCCTAGGGTAAGTTTGGGCAGTCTCGGGGTGATGGTTAACAATAACTAGAAAACTGTTTCAAACTGTGAAGTCCTCCTTCTTCATAGAGAGAATTATGTCAAAGTTTCCCATTCTCCAAGTGAGTGTCCCTCTTTACTCACCATGGTCATTACATGTGCTGTGTCCAATCAGAGCCAGGGTACTGCTCAAGGTCATCTACCCTGACTGTTACTTTCCCAAATCCCCAGATACTTATCTTAGGGACACTGTAATAGCCACAACAGACATTATAAAGAGTTAATAAAACAGCATCATCAAAATGTAACTTTCAGCCTGACTCAGGACAGGCCTCCCAGACATATTCATCACCTGCCTGTTCTGGCTTCATTGGAATCAGAGCAGAAGTCAATTACCAGCTGAGAGAAGACAGAAAATGGAAGCATTTTGGAGTGAAGCAAAATGAGCATGGCTCAAATTCTCTGTGTTCCTTCTGGGTCATAGAGATGGTGATATCAAATGAGGGGACAGGAATACATCAGTTAGTGACAGGAATAAAAATCTACTTGACCTTAGGTGAAGTTTCACTGCCTGGAAAGTTTTTCCCTTTGGGGGAACACACACACACACACACACACACACACACACACACACACACACCACATTCTAACACTAGTCCATGATGAGCCAAGAAAAATTAGAACTGCAAACGGAAGAGGAAGAATTATAGAAGTATCACAAGAGAATTAAGATTTATTTGTGCTGATGGCACAGGCTAGGAATAAATTTCTGTATCTATCCATAATAGATGAAGACTTCACCCAAAGATCAGTGCTGTCACTTCTGGGACCCACTTCCTAAAACCTGTAGTTTTCTTCACTTTGATCTTTTTGGTGCCAATGACAAATTTTAGACAAGGGAGATATGGCACCTTCAAATATTAGTAGTGATGTCGGGGATAAAGAACTCTTGGAAGGATATCTAGAGATTTCCATTTATAAGAGTCCTGTGCAGTTGAGTAAGAGGCAACATTGCAGAAGAGGTTGAGGTTTGACCCTGAATACAAATGATTATCTTAAAGGGATAAGATCATGAAATCTGAACTATCTGGAGAAAACAGAATAAAGTCATAAGTAATGCCACAAAGAGTCAGGAAAATCCTGGTGTATATAAGCCTTTGGTATCTGTTCTATTACCTTTTGAGCAGTTCCCAACCAGAGCTGGGATATGAATTAGTAGAAGAGTATTTGTGTAGTATACACAGCCCTGATCTATCACTGACACAATACAAAAAAAAACCCACTGGAGTTTCATGTGTGCACTAAGCCTGAATATGAGATATCTTCTGTCTAGGAAGACATTTCCCCAGCCCATTCTAGCTCAGTGCTGGGCCTAGATTCAGGTTATTGGGCTATATCAGGATTTTTTTTTTGCACACTCTAGGTATAAGTGTGGTGGACCTGTGTCAATAGCTAAAAGTTGATGAGTGCCCCAGCTTTAGGTCTCTGTATAGAGCCATGAGGAAAGAGAAAGTACTCACAGGTAACATTCAGATAGGATGGGTCACTTTGGGTGGCAGTCACTCATTTCCAGATTACACACTCATGGCATCCTGTGTACATCCTGTGTCCGTTGTGACACTAAGTGACAGTCCGGTTGCCCTTGACAGCTTCAGTGTCCCACCTTTTGAGAGGCTTTAACCATTTATCCTCCACAGGTAGATTATATTCCGACACTCGTGTACACACTTTAAGACTACTGTCCTCAACCCCCATAGGGTTAAAACTATCCCTTGTGATAGTGACCTTGGGTAGGAGTGCTGTGCAAACAACAGAGGGAAGATGATCTACTGTGGGTCCTCTGACTCTTGCAGAAGCTTATTTCAACCAGTGTTAATCTTTCTAACATCCACTGCCAATGCTTGTCCTTAGGGAACAAGGCATAAGAAAAATTACAGGCAGATGCAGGAGTATTTGAGTGCTCAGAGATGAGAGGTCCCCTGTGTTATGTGGAAGAAACAGTCCTTATTATTAGTGAGCTGAGGTGCAGAGGTTGATGATACAGACCTTGGATCTGGATTCAGATGCCCATTGTCTCTAATGGATCTCACTGACCCATGCCTGTCCACTGCCTGAAAGTGCTGTGTCACTCTTAACTGTACTGATGTCTACTGCTTAGCCTGGGCCAGTGGTCTCCAAGGCAATGATATTCAAGGAAATCCTAAGATAGGACAAAACAAGACTTCTTATTTAGCTTCCCTGGGAAGCACCCACAAAGTCCTTCCCACAGGACTTGTGGGAAGATAAATTTCATACATGAAGCCATGAGTAGACCTGCCATTCAGCTAAATGAGCAGGTTGGATGATAAAATGGGCCAATATTCCCAGGTGTTTCTTGGTGACTGAGATGAGGCATGGGTCCCCAGATTTAAAGGATGAGTCACAGCATCATCTAGGAGATGGAAGAGTAAGCTGAAAGTGAGCTTGAAATAGAAAACAGTGATGTTCTGTTTTGCACAGTTAAGGAACCATAGCAAGATATTTCCTGAAATGCAGGTTGGTATCTTCTTTCTTTTTCTCTTTTCTTTCTCTCCTTGTTTTTTCTTACTTTCGGTGTGTATGGTTATTTTTATTGCAGGCATATATATGAACTCCATGCATTCCCAGTGCCCGCAGAAAGCACAAGATAGCGTTGGACACCATGGGAAGGGATTTGCAGTTTGATTATGAGATGTCATAGTTATGATGAAAACAGAACTTGGGTACTCTACAAGAGTAATTGGATTTTTTTAAACACTGACCCATCCCTCCAACACTCCTAGGTGGGTGCTTCAGAGGCAGATCTGACCGGTAGAGGGTAGTGAGCAAGAACTTGCTGAACATCTACCTAGAGGGGACAAGTGTGATTGGCAGATAAAAATTAAAAATTTAGGACTCTAACTTTCTCCATACAAGACCATTGTTACTGACACCCAGTCTCTAAGGCCAATCTCTGAAAGCATTACTTCTCTGAAGAGTATAATAAGGTACAATGAAAGACAGACGTTGCTTTTTTTTTTAAATCAGTGACTTCCTGACCAGATAGAAACCTGTGTTATATGCATGATCTATTGGAATGGTGAAAGAAAGACCATGCCCTTTGCCTTTCTGAATTAATGACAATAGCATGCCAGAAGACAAATTATTTCCTGTCCAGTAGGTGGGATTGAGAGCCCAGAAATTTTGCAGAGAAAGGTAACTCTGTTTTCACATCTCAGAAGGGATATCCACTCAAACAGCTGATGGACAAAATTAACATTTCAAAAAAAAAACAGCTCATCCAGTTCCACGGACACATGAGGAAGCCTCCAAGGTAAAAACACTGGGTACGTGCTTATACACCAGCAACTTGTCTGTCACATGGCCTGTGTGAGACAGATATATACCCTGGGGTTTCTGTGTCTCAGTTTCCTAGTAGTAGAACACATAGGGAATATTGCTATGGAGATAAGAAAGCATCACTATGTACAAAGCCCTGAAGCTGGGACAGGACAGCTGTCCAGATCACGGCCATCTGTTACTGCTTGCCTGCAGGAGAGAATTTACTAGATTTAATTTCTGAAGACATGCAGTTTTCAGAAAAGCCTATGTCCTCTGTCCCTCCTCTTGGGCTCCCTACCTTTCCTACAAAGTCTCATAATGCCATTAGAACAGTTGGCTAAGGGTATGGGAAATGGAGAAGCTGGGCTTTCCCTGCTGAGACTCAGAAGGAGATGCTCAGTTGACTAGTAGAAACCAAAGGACTCTATGGAGTTCACCTGGAGCTGGAGTCAGGCGAGCTGGTGAAGCCTGTTTACACAGATGCTGGAAACTGAACTCGGGTGCTCTGGAAGAGCATCATGTGCTAATAAACACTAGGCTATATCTCTACCCCTCCTTTACAAATCTCTTCCTTTTTTCCTTTGTTTTTCCCAGCTAACCCCCTAAACTTACCTTCTAGATTCCTTTCTGACTTCTGGGCAATTGCAACTAGGGAGAATCCTTCAATATGTTCCAATGCCTTGTTGCAATGGGGTTTCTTGGTCCTGGGCAGCCAGAGGCCCAGACCCACAGACCTGCACGCCAGACCCATTAGCCACCCGCTGTTGCTGCTCAGGCCCCCAGAAATGACTCAGACACTTATATTACGTTCATGCTGTTTGGCCTACGGCTCAGGCACATTGCTAGCTAGCTCTTTCATCTTAACTCAACCCATTTCCATTAATCTGTCTGCCACATGGCCTGTGGCTCACCTGAGTTCCTTACATGCTTCTTCTTTGGCGGCTTCAGGCTCACCCTACTTCTCCTACCTATGCTCTGATTTCTCCTTCTACTTTTTCTATTGTGCCTGTCATGGACCAAAACAGCTCCTTTATTTAAAGATTGATATTCACAGCATACAGAAAGGCATTTCCACATCACCTCCCCCTTTCTGTCTAATCAAAAAGGAAGGTTTCAATTTTAACATAGCAAAATTACATATAACAAAATAGCTATTAAGCAAGAATTATAGTTACAATATCTAGTCTATTTGTATTTAGCAAAGTTTAAAAAAATTCTATCATCTACCTTATTCTTATGAATCTAAAGTTTCATATCCAATATACCTTTCAAATGACTAAGAAAAACTATGCCTATAACTATCTAATCTTCAACTATATCAAAGACCACAGAAGGATATATTTACCCAAGTAAACAGGAAGTGCAAGCAACTTCCAAAATCTAGAAATGACAGAGATGACACCTGTCTGCCTGAACAGTCACTGAAAGTTCCTTTATAAAGTTGGGGCATCCATCTGCAGCCTACAGGCCCAGAGTCTCTTTTCATTTCAGTGAAGCAGGAAATCTGCTCTGCCCATTCTGGTAAAATGCATAAGAAATGCAAATTAAAATTTAAATTGTGGCATTAGCCTATTTTCTTATCCGCCAGCATGAGTTCATCAGTTGCTTCTCCTCAAGTCCTGAAGAATGTCTGACAGTTTTCTCTGCAAAGCAGGAACCTGAAGGACAATCTCGGCTTGTTCTGCCAAAGTTCAGAGGTCACCTTCCTATGGAAACTGCATGTCCACTTTTAACAGCATACTGTCAAGCAGTTAATATAAGAACAGGTTCATGTCCAGTGGCTAACCAAAGCCACAAAGAAACTAATCTCCATATGGAGTTTCTTCGATGCCCATTTTTCTCCTGAAGAAGACTGGTGCTGCCAGGAGCAAATCTGTCTCACTGTCCGGAAAAGTCTAAGTTCTTAAAACATTTTAAATGCCATATTCTGTAAGTCTTAAAAGTATTTGAAGATTACTTATCTAATTGAATTATATCTTTGTATACCTAAAAATCTAACTATCATGCATTCCTTAATTATACATTACAATTTTAAATCAGTTACATAAACATCATATCTTAAACAAGAGTAGAAAAATACAAACAGCATAAGAGAATTGACCTTAAATTTGTATCAATGAACCAAAATCCATACCAACGTAAAACATTTTGAGATTAACAGCTGATTTCTTGATTTAAGTAAATTCAATAATCTAATTTCTTAAGAAATCATTCAATATGTTCCAGTGCCTAAAAGAAGCTCAGACACCTGGAGGTGAACGAATAAATTAATGATGATACAGGGCACTGACTTGAAAAAAAAATCTCATGCTGGCGGATAAGAAAATAGGCTAATGCCACAATTTAAATTTTAATTTGCATTTCTTATGCATTTTAGATATGTGTATAAGAAAGAATGTGTTTTCTCATGCATATATGAGTGTATGCATGAGAAAATGCTACTGTACATATATGGAGGTTAGAAGGCATGAGGGAGTTGGTTCTCCCTTTCTACCAAGTAGGATTCTGGGATTGAAACTAGTATGTGAGCTTTGGTAGCAAGTCCCTTTACCCACTGAGCTATTGATGTGGCTACCCTTCTCTGATTTTTATTTAGAGAGTGATGCTTAGATAGTTGAAAGCATCAGCCTTCAAACAATATTGGGCAATCATAATAAACTTTAAGTAGAAAACAATCTGCCACAACTGAAGACCTGCAGGCCCCTAGCCCACAGATAACTAAGAGGAGAGTACCACCCCTGATTCTGAATCCTGAGACTCTAAATCCCGGCCTGGAAACGAAGCCCCTAGAAACCCATCCACAGGCTGCTCTACCCAAAACCGAACTCAGCAGGAAGGCCTGATGCAAGCCCAAATCCCCAGCAAAACACAGCCAGAGGGACAACCCACAGCCAAACACTTCCCCAACCCCAAACTGCTTAACCACACTGTGATCCCAGAAACTTCCATAGCAACTTGAGACCCAGAGACGCCTGGCCTACTACTGACTAAGAGCCAACTAAGAGCTGACTAAGAGTGAACTGAAGAAAAAGTGGGCAGATATCAGTGCAAGAACACATATAACAACATAAAGAACAACAAGACACCACCAGAAGAAGCTGGTGGTTCTACAACATCAAGACCTGAGCAGGGCAATGAAAAGGAAACAGAGAAAAAAAGATGTTAAAAAGAATTTTATGAAGATAATAGCAGCCTTAAAAGGGAATTTTAAAAAAAAAACATTAATGAAATAAAAGAAAATGCAAACAAAAAGTGGAGGCTGACAAGACCCAGAAAGAAGACAAAGAAAACCAAAAGAAAAAAAAATAAGTGAAGGAAACATTCTGGGAACTAAAAGTTGAAATAGAAACAGTAAAGAAGGCACAAACTAAGGCAATGCTGGAAATATAAAACCTGAAGAAACAAACCGGAACTACAGATGAAAGCATAAACAACAGAATTCAAGAGATGGAAGAGAGAATCTCTGGAGTGGAAGATTCAATATTGGAAACAGATATGACGGTCAAAGAAAATAATAAAACCAAAAAGTCATAACACAAAACATCCAGAAACTTTTGGACACCATGAAAGGACTAAACCTGAGAATAATTGGAATTGAAGAAGAATACCAAGTCAAAGGCACAGAAGATATATTCAACAAAATCAAAGAAGAAAACTTTCCCAGCCTAAAGAAGGAAATGCCTATAAAGATGCAAGAAGCTTACAAAACACCAAATAAACTAGACCCACAAAAAGTCTGCTTGCCACATAATAGTCGAGCCACTAAACCTACATAGTAAAGGAAAGATACTAAGAGCTGCGAAGGAAAAAGGACAAGTTATCTATAAAGGTAGATTTATCAGAATGACACAAGATTACTCAATGGTAACAATGAAAGCAAGAAGTTTCTGGTCAGATGTTCTACAGACACTAAAAGAGAATGGCTGCCAACCCAGACTACTATACCCAGCAAAACTATCAATCACCATAGATGGAGTAAACAAGATATTTTATGACAAAACCAGATTTAAACAACACCTATCCACAAATCCAGCCATACAAAAAGCACAGAGGAAAAACCCCAACCTAAGGAAATAAGACACAAAAATAAAACCACAAGCAATTGATAATCCCACAGAAGAAAAACCCAAAGAATGGAAACACACACAAGCTACCACCAAAAACAATAGGAAATAACAATCATTGGTTATTAATATCCCTTACTATCAATGGACTCAATTCGCCTATAAAAAGACACACCCTAACATGATGGATACAAAAACAGAATCCACCCTTCTGATGCATACAAGACACACACCTCAACTTCAAAGACAGATACTGTGTTGAGTAAAGGGTTGGGAAACACTTTCTAGTTAAATAGTCCTAAGAAACAAGCTGGTGTGGCCATCCTAATATCAACAAAATAGACTTCAAACTAAAATCAATCAAAAGATACCAGGACAAACATGACTTATTCATCTCAGGAAAAATACACCAAGATAAATTTTAATCCTGAATATTTATGCTCCAAACACAAAGGCACCTTACATATGTAAAAGAAACACTACTAAAGCTTAAACCTCACATCAAACCCCACGCACTAATAGTGGGAGACTTCAATACCCCACTTTCAGCCTTGGATAGGTCAGCCAGACAGAAACTCAACAGATAAATAAGAGATCTCACATGTTATGGTCCAAATGGACTTAATAGACATGTACAGAACCTTCCACCCAAACCCAAAAGAATATACATATTTCTCAGCACTCCATGGAACTTTCTCTAAAATTGACCAAATACTCAATCATAAAGGAAATATCAATAGATACAAAAAATGGGAATAACTCCTTAAATCATATCAGATTGCCATGGTCTAAAGTTAGAATTCAACAACAAAGATCATAGAAAGCCTACAGATTCATGGAAACTGAACATCTCCCAATTGAACCACCTGTGGGTCAAGGAAGAAGTTAAGACAGAAATCAAAGACTTCCTAGAATTCAATGAAAATGAATGCACAACATACACAAATGCACGGGACACAATGAAAGCCGTGTTAAGAGGAAAACTTATAGCACTAGATGCCTATATGAAAAACCTAGAGAAATATTGTACAAGAGACCTAACAGCACAGCTGAAGGCTTTACAACAATTAGAAGCAGACTTACTTAGAAGGAGTAGATGACAGGAAATAGTCCAACTTAGGGCACAAGTCAATACAATAGTAACAAAGAGAACAATACGAAGAATCAATGCATCAAAGAGTTGGTTCTTTGAGGAAGTCAGCAAGATAGATAAACCCTTATCCAAACTACCCAAAGGCAGAGAGAGAGAGTATCCAACTTAACATAATCAGAAATGCAAAAGGGAATATAACAGACACCCAGGAAATACAGAGAATTATCAGGTCCTACTTTGAACATCTATACTTCACCTAAATGAAAAACCTAAAAGAAGTGGGCAGCTTTATGGACAGGTACCACTTACAAAATTAAATCAAGATCAGATTAAAGACTTAAATAGACCTATAACCCCAAAGAAAATTGAAGCTGTTATTAAAAGTCTTCCAAATAAAAAAAGCCCAGGACCAGATGGATTCAGTGCAAAATTCTACCAGACTTTCAAAGAAGAACTAATACCAATACTCCTCAAACTGTTCCATATTGTAGAAACTGAAGAAACATTGCAGAATTCTTTTTATGAGGCCACAATCACCCTGATTCCTGTGCCACTCAAAGATGAAACAAAGAAAGAGAATTACAGACCAATCTCCCTCATGAACATTGATGAAAAAATACTCAATAAAATTCTGACAAACCGAATCCAACAACATAATCAAAAAAAAAAAAAAAAAAACCATCCACTACCATCAAGTATGCTTCATCCCAGAGATGGTTCAACATACTAAAAACTGTGAATGTCGTCCATCATATAAATAAACTGAAACAAAAAAAAAACACATGGTTATCTCCTTAGACACTGAAAAAGCCATTGACAAAATCCAACACTCCTTCATGATAAAAGTCCTGGAGAGATCCAGAATACAAGGAAAATATCTCAATATAATAAAAGCGATATACAGCAAGTTGACAGCCAACATCAAACTAAATGGAGAAACACTCAAAGCAATCCCACTAAAGTCAGGAACAAGACAAGGCTGTCCTCTCTCCCCTTATCTATTCAATATAGTTCTCGAAGTTTAAGTTAAAGCAATAAGAAAACAAAATGAGATGAAGGGGATACAAACTGGAAAAGAAGAAGTGAAATTATTTCTATTTTCAGATGATATGATCATATACATAAGTGGCCCCAAAAATTCTACCAGGGAACTTCTACAGCTGATAAACACCATTAGGTTTTCTTTAGATTTTCTATTTCTAGCTTTTCCTCGGTTTGTGCCTTCTTTATTGCTTCTATGTCAATTTTTAATTCCCAGAGTGTTTCTTTCACCTGCTTGTTTACTTTTTCTTGGTTTTCTTTTTCTTTCAGGAATTTTGTTAATTTCTTTCAATTTTTTGTTTGTATTTTTCCTATTTCTTTAAGAGAATTTTTATATCCTCTTTTAAAGCTTCTGTTATCTTCATAAAATTGTTTTTAAGGTCATTTCCTTCTGTTTTCATTGTTATGCTCAGGTCTTGATGTTGTAGAACCACCAGCTTCTTCTAGTGGTGTCTTGTTCTTTATATTGTTTTATGGATTCTTGCACTGGTGCCTGCCCATTGCTTCCCCAGTTCACTCTTAGTCAGCTCTTGGTTGGCTCTTAGTCAGTTGTGGGCCCGGGAGCTGTTCGTCTCCAGGGGCTACTCTTAGTCTGCTCTTGTTGGCTATAGACCAAGGAACTGTGTGTTTCCAGTTGTTGCAGGGGTCATTCTTAGTCAGCTCTTAGTTGGCTGTGGATCAGGAGGCTTCAGGGTCTTCTGTTGTCAGGTGTGATGATGTAGATTCTAGTTTTGCTCCCTCCAGCTGTGTTTTGCTGGGGACTGGGCTTGAAGGGCTCTCCAGATTTCTTTGATTTAGGGCATAGCTGGGTGTGGTTGGGATGCCTGGTGCTGTTTCCCATTTGGATTTGGAGACCATTGTCTTCACATGGCCTGAGGATCAGGGTGCCACTCACCTCTCAGTCAGCTCTGTACCAGGAGGCTTCAGGGTCTCCAGTTGTCAGAGTGTCCAAATTCGAGATTATTTTAGTTAGAATATAATATATATACATTCTTGTTCAAAGTTTTGTAACTATACAACTCATGGAACAATGTAATGTAAATTATTAGTCCTTGAAAGTTATTATTACCATCCAATTAGGATATAAAGAAATACAAGTTAATAGTTAATCATTACAATCAAACTTGTTGTCATATTAGGTGTGTTTCTAAGGTCAAATAGAAATATAATTTAGATAGACAAGCTGTCTTCAGACACTTCAGAGATCTACAGAATATGACATTTAAAAAGTTTTAATATCATAGAATTTTTATGACAATGAGACATATCTGCTCCAATAAGCACCAACCTACTTCGGAGAGTGTGTTGGTAACTGAAGAAACTCCTTATAGAGTTTATTTGTGGCAATGTTAGCCACTGACCAAGAAAGTGCTCTTTCCTCAACTTCTGACAGTGTATTGTCCAAATGGGACACACAGGGCACAAAAGAAAGGACAGCCAAACTTTGCCAAGACAAGGTAAGACAGCCCTTCAGGAAACCCTGTTTCACAGATAAGTCTGTCAGATATGCTAGGCCTGTAGGCTGAAGATTGATGACCCAACATTGCAGAGGAACCCTGGATGACTATTCATGAAGCTCACTGTTTCTGTCATTTCTCACATTTTTTGGAAGTCTCCCACTTGCGCTTCCTGTCTACTTAGGTAATATTTTCTTCTCAGGTCTCTATTGGAGTTGAAGACTAGATAGTTATAGTTTTTCTTATCAACAAATTTTTAAAAAGAAACTCACAAGAGGTATGAAGTGTATAAGTTTGAAAGACATTAAAAGATAGTTTTTGATTGGTATTACAAGTTAGGATAGTAAGTGAATTAGGACTTACCAAGATAGAATAAATAACAAAGCATTTTCTCTGAATTTGTTAAATGTCAATGGGCTGAACATTATTGATATGATTATTGCCTGTTTATACTGTATATAGTTATTGTACTTATTTATTATAATTTTTCTTATATTAGTTATAGCCTTTTTATTTTAGACAAAAAAGGATATATGGTAATATTTTGTATATCCTCTAAGAAATAAAGTATGCGTGAAGATTAGAAGACAGAGTCGGCACCAGAGTTAGCCATAGAGGTCAGGCAGTGGTGGCAAACAACTTTAATCCTGGCACTCAGGAAGCAGAGGTAGAGATCTGGCTGGATCTGTGAATGCAAAACCACATTGAACTACTGAGATTAATCTAGTCAAAAAGAGAAACAGAGCCAGGCTGTGGTGACACACACCTTTAATCTCAGCATTCCTGAGACAGGAAGTGATATGGCTGGACAGAGAAAGAAGTATAAGGAGGGAGGAGTCATAAGTTTGGTACCTTCCTTCCCTTTTAGCTAAGTACTGGAGGCATTTAGTCTAAGGATTTGTGGAGACCAAAATCTTCTTCTTTAGGCCTGAGGATTCAGTAGTAGCAAAAAATTTCTCTAGTGCCTTGCTAATCTGTCTCTCTGATCTTTAAGCATTTACCTCAATATCTACTTCCAGGTTTTTATTATAAGACCAATTATGATAATGCAACTCCCTGAGACATCATTTCTCATTTTATTTTTAGAAGATTTATTTTACTTTTATGTACGTGTATGCTTTTATACAATATGTTTACATGAGCCCTCTGGAGCCAAAGGATTTTGGGAAATATCCTAGAGATGATGAATTAAAGGAGGTTGGTTGTGAAATCACCTAACATAGGAACTGAACTCATGTCGTCTGGAAGAGCAGCAACAAATGCACTTAACCACTGCAGCAACAAATGCACTTAACCACTGCAGCAACAAATGCACTTAACCACTGCAGCAACAAATGCACTTATCCACTGAGCCATTTCCCTGACTCTCATGATTCATTTTCTTCTTCTGTGTATGAGAAAATTTTCATGTACAAATTTGAATATTAAATGACATAGGGGTTGGGTCTATCCCTCCAACATGTGGGACATGAGGATTGAATCAGCATGCCAGCCTTAGCAGCAAGTACCTTACCCACTGAGCCATCTCTTTGGCCCACCCTGGTTGGATTATCATTTGGAAAATCACTCTGCCATACTTGAGAACTCCAGTCTTCAAACTATAATAGCCAATGGTGATTGACTTTGAGTGGAGAACAATCTGACATTTCCCTCCCCTCTTAACATTGTCTGCTTTCAAGAGCTTCCTGCTGCTGAACTGTTATCCCTCTGTGTTCTTGTAATTCTCCAAGTATGAATTCCGTGACCCCTCTCAAGTGATTACCTTAGTAAATTATAACCATTCTCTGAGTTGTCCCACCTCTTATTACGAATAATCAATGTATAGTCACTTCACCTTTGTGTCAAGACACAGGTCTGCAGCTTTAGACCTGATTTCCACAGTGTTAATCAGGCCATATCTCCTGCAGCTCACTCTCGGGCAGAGTATAGAAGCTGTTTGTGCTGTGACCTGACTACACACAGTTTACAATGCCTGCCTCCTCCATACTTCATGTCACTTAAACATTACTGAACTGCAGAACACAGAGTGAAACTTCTCACTACTGCTAAGAGATCATAAAAGACCAGACCTTCCCTTTGTTCTGGAGATCGGGAGATCTCCTGCTCAATGAGGTTACCCAGAAATGGAGGGCGTTCTTAGAAGAGGCTCCTCAACCTCTATGATCACTCTCTTGGTAGCTATTTCTCATTCTCTTACTCTTTATAGGTCTTTCTTTTGTTTACTCTTGTTCTTAAAGCTTATAAAAGTAGATCTTTTATAATTTTCTACATGCAGACATCCTTTCCAACCCTTCCTTTCCCCCTCTACCTCCTCTCATAATTTCCACTCCCTCTCAACTTCATGACTTTTTCTTTAATTATTATTATTATTACATATATTTATGAATAAGTTAATAAGCATAAAAATAAAATCTAATGGGTCTATTTTGAATTTCACATCTGTATATGTGTTTATAGCAATTAGATAATTTAGATTACCTGGAGCTCTTTTGTAGGAGCAGAGTCTCTTGAGATTTCCCCAAGTATCCTGCCATGTCAAGCGGTGTTTTTGGTTTTCAGGTCTATTTATGCAGCCATATGATTGAAATTTCTTGGGTGTACTTTCCCTGTAATATACAGAAGGCACAGCTTGCCTCTTACAGTATTGCCAATCCCTTTATAAGATGCACCCTGAGCCTCAGATAAGAGTGTTGTACCTGTATAGATAGATCAGGTAGAGCTGGAGAGCCCACAGTGTTTATCTTAGTTAGGGTTATATTGGTATGAAGAGACACCATGACCATGGAAAGTTTTCAAAGAAAAACAGGTAATTGGAGCTGGCATACAGAGGTTTAGTACAGTATCATCATTAAAAAAGCATGGTGACATGCAGGCAGGCATTGGGCTATAGAAGGAGGTGAGAGTTCAAGTCTTGATCTTAAGCCATAAGAAGGAGGCTGTGTGCCACACTGGGAATACCTTGACCATATAAGACCTCAAAACCCACCTCATCGGTGACAAACTTCCTCAAACAAGGTGACATCTACCCAAACAAGGCCACCCCTCCTAATAGTGTTACTCTCTATGGACCAAGCATTCAAATATGAGAGTCTATAGGGGATATTCCAATGCATACTCCCACAGCATCCATTGTTAGCAACATCTGGATTCGTTTTAGATTTCTTTGATGGTCTCTGTGCAAAAAAAGAAGCAACTTTAATGTAGGACTAGAGCTACATTTGTCTATGAGAATAAGAAGATGCATTTAAAATGAACCTACAAATTAAACTAGTTTAAGAATGTGGTTTTTACAGGGTCTCCTCTAGAATCCATAAAATTACTATCCATGTACAGTTAATTTCATTTCAGTACCTCCTTTTGAAGTAGCCTGATGCTAGTCAGACAGTTTTCGTTACCTCCAAAGGATAACTGCCACTCTCGCTCATTGATAGATATCTTGTTATGATGGTCATTGCTGTGGTTTGTAGGCATCAACAGTTGGGAAGGAAAATTAATTGTTCTCCTCGGCTACCAGCTTGCATAGAATGTTGAAGTTTTATGAGATCTGTCTAGTCCTCAAAGAAGAGGTTCTGCATCAGACCCAGCTAGATTCTGCTATACTCATGGAACATGTCCTTATCCAGTCATCATCAGAGGAGATTCCTCTGGCATCAGATGAGAGAACAAATGCAAGCAACCACAACAGATACCGTGTGCATAGGGTAAAAGGACCAGCCAAAGAAATACATCCTGGCCCTCAAACAGGAGCCAAAGGATGTTAAAAGGCCAGTAAAAGAAACACACCCCACCCCTGACCAATTCATCATGAAAACCCACAAATCCCTGAGCATAAAATCCAATAAATTTCTGAGCTTTTCCAAGTTCAGGGTTGAAATTCAATCAATCCTCATGCTGAAAATCTTCACCCTGAAAAAACTCTACCCCTAAGAAACCCTATATAAGCCTGTTAAGTTTGGATTGAAGCTGCTTCTTCCTACCCTGGCAGAGGCAGCCACTCTTCTGGATTCCTCTCTACCAATAAATCCCTTAAATGAAGCTAGGGTGATGACATTTTTTTTTGCCCTAGTGGAGCAGGGCAGAGAACGTAACCGTTTTTTGCCTGAGCAGGAGCAGAGCTGCTACATTCCTGCGGGGGAACCTGCCCCACTAGAACAGAGCTGTAGTTATCACCTGGCTTCTGACAGCCAGGAGACCATTCCCTTCTGAATTGTAAGTATTGCCTGGCTTCTGGTGACCAAAATACCTTTATCTTTAGAACTGTAATGCTTATATTTATTGTCTGGCTTCCAGTGGCCAGGATAACTTTCCCTTCAGATCTGTAACAAATACACGTGGGAATTTCCTGGATTCTGACAGCCAAGATACCTTTCCCTCAAGAGCTGTAAGTTGAAACACTTACAATTTGAACAGTCTAAATGGGATATCTCCATCAAATATGTCTATTCAGAGCTTCATAAACCCCTCAGAAAAGGAGGCAAATAGAATGTAAGAGCCAGAGGATACCAGGAGAAACCTTTAATTAGGGTCAGCAAGATGTCTTAGAAGTAAAGAGCAACGGCTGCTCTTCCAGAGGTCCTGAGTTCAATTTCAGCAACCATATGGTGGCTCACAACCATCTGTAATGAGATGTGGTGCCCTCTTCTGGTGTGTATAAAGAACACTGTGTGATAAATAAATAAATCTTTAAAAAAAGAAAGAGAGAGAAAGGAAGGAAGGAAGGAAGGAAGGAAGGGGAAAAGAAGGGAAGCCTAACTTCATTTTTTAAACAATAACACTATTAACACTAGAAGTGAAATTTAAGAACTTGTCCATTTTCCAGATTATTAAAATTTTCATGGCTACTCAGTAGTGATGGGGAACTGTAGAGTGACTTACATGAGACACACAAACACCTAGAGACCCAGAACTGACAGAGGTGGAAGCATGAAGAAACACAAAATTGGTTCCATTTATTTCATAAGATTTGAACCAATAAAGACAAATGACAAAAGTGAACAATTTTTGATGATGAAAATAAAAAATAGAAGGGAGATCCATGCATTTGGGGCACATATGAAAAACCACTGCCATCTCAGTACTCAGTGGGGACACTGACGGCTTTCCAACATGAGGGTTGACACAAGGATGCTGTGCTGGACACTTTTCTTCAGTATTCTCTTAGACGTCCTAGACAGATGCTGCAAATAAATACAATGTGGCCAATTAATCTGCTATAAAATTGATCTGCAGATGACAAGAACTTACTCTTGGAAAAGACAAAAGATTCTGCAGACATTTCTGGAACTAGTGAATATACACACCCATCTGAGCTCTACTTCTGTAAACTAATATTACACACAAGCAAAATTATATGTCGTGTTTCCTCATATGCATAGAGAAGCTAAGTAACAAGGAAGACTCAGTGTGACCCATGTATCTCCCTGAGAAGAAGAGATTTTTGTGAATGGACTGGAGACAGGTAGGAATGGGAACAAGAAGAAACAGTTGGGGGGAAGGTGCAATGGAAGAAGAAAGTACTTGGAGAGATGGTTGAAATGGTGGGCATTTAGGAAGCAATGTGAAAACTACTGTAGTGTCAGCTCCTTGGAATCTATAAGCATGACCCTACTAAAGATTCCTAGTAGTGAGGGATAAGTATATTAAAACAGCCATTTTCTGTAACCACAGAAAAGTTCTGAGGGTGGAACCGGGACACCAATCAAGCCATAAAACCTCTGAGATACAATCTGTCCTTCCTGTAAGATCTGCAGGGGTAATGGTGGTAGAGAACTTGTGGGATTGATTCAACTTAAATCTCACACATGAGAGGGATTCCAGACCTGACACTGACCACAAACCAAAGGCTGGTCAGTCCAGGCATTCAGATAGAACCAAACATAACTGGTAAAACATTTCAATGAAATATTACTAACGATATTCCATTATACTCCTAGATAAGTTCCTGGCCTGAGAGTCATCAGAGAGGCATCATTAGGGAAAAAATGAAGAGACACACAGCCAGACACTTGGAATCTTCTGAGGAATACCACAAAATGGAGAAATGATGGATGGTAGAAGTCAAAGAGGTCAAGGTCATCATGAAAGCATGGAATACGGGATCAATTAAGCAGGGCTTACAGAGAATGAGACGCTAGAGTGATAATCAATGGCTCTATATGGGTTTGAGCTAGGACCTCTGCATAGAAGTTATGGCAATATAAGCGGATATTCTTATGGAACTCCTAGCAGTGGAAGTGAGGACATCTCTGATTCTTTTTCCTGGTCTCAGGACTCTTTTCTTCCTATGTGGCTGTCCTTCCAAGCTCTGATCTGAGGGATGGAGGCAAGTCTAATATAACTGCTATGCCATGTTCTGTAGATATCCCTAAGAGACCTCATTTTTTTATGGGAAACAGAGGAGAAATGGGTCTGGGATAGAGGAGAAGCGGAGGTCTAAGAAGCAGGGGAGGGATGGAAGCCGTGGTCAGGACATAACATATGAGAGGAGTATATAAAAGAAATAAATATATGTGAACAGAACAAAACTCTCACGTGCAAGGTCCCACCGTGAATGCCATTCTCCGGATGAAAATAGTATGATCTGTCCTTCTGTCAATCAAACTGGATCAAAGCTATTTAGGAACAAGCAGTGTCCACAGGGAAACTTGGGTTGACTCTTCTACTGTCATCCTTCCTGACTTCAGAGGGATAAATGCAGTGCAGGCAGCATTGGGCTTAGGTGAATTCGTTAAACAGGGAACACATTTGCACATACATGAGGATGTTTTTCTCTCTGCAAACAATGCACCATTTTCATAGCAGACTCAGAGCATCCAAAAGTTCACATGCTTCTGAAATTACTTCCCATGAATTCTGAGGTATTGCTATACCTTTGAACCACAGCCTAAGCTCTTAATGTCTTTAAATTTTTGTTTGCCATATTGATGTCTTTATTTTTCTTTTAAGACAACCTCATTTTAAATCCTGGTTTTTTTTTCCTTGTCCATAAGTGTATTCTAGGACTATAGGCGTTGTCGCACGTGCTGGCTGTTGTCGCAGGAAAGAATGAGACTCAGGGATAGATCTCTGAAGAAGTTGGAGATACTAGAGGGAATAAACACCACAGTCAAATCTTACCAGCTGTCTTCTAGCTTCCTCAGCCTCGATTCCCTTGGAATGGATTTCTCTGTTTGAATCCTGTCTTAAGTATTCTTTCGGTAATTAAGGCAAGGCCTCACCACACCTGTTTGGGAGTCTGGAATTCCTTCTATAATCTGAAGTGACCTTGACTCAGTTGGGATTAAGGGTGTAGGTCACCACTCCCAGGATACTCCCTGTGCTGGGATTAAAGGTTTGAATCACCACTCTGATTTTCCTAGACTGACTGTGGCTAGAGCTCTGGGACTTCTGGAGCTTTTACTAACCCCCCACATAGACTGTGGGTAGATTCCCTCTGATATCTCCAAAACTTCTGAAACTTTATTAAATCCCCACAGGCTGTACCTAAGTAGTAACTGATCATTTTGACTAC
This sequence comes from Phyllotis vaccarum, assembly GCA_033318265.1. Lineage (NCBI taxonomy): Eukaryota > Metazoa > Chordata > Mammalia > Rodentia > Cricetidae > Phyllotis > Phyllotis vaccarum. The sequence continues at coordinate 14,985,971 of JARWLC010000018.1, forward strand.
ATAACATTTCTCTATTTTGTGCGCCATTGATAAAGAAATGCCAGCATTCTACTGTTGGATGAATGGAGAGATCACTCACTCATCATGACCAGAAGACTGGGAGACTGGTCTTCAAGCTGAATCGGTTGGAGACCTCACACTTATACTCTCCAGCATTCTCACTCCTGAAAGGATCTATTCTGAGTCCACACTTTGTTGGAGACAGTGTCATCCCCTCTAAGTGAGGCAGACTCTGGTTATTGAGGATCCAACGGATAGAGACATCGGTATCCAGTGAAATACAGGTGAAGATCACAGATCTATGTCCTGTGTCCGTGGTATCAATGACTTGCACAAAGGGCTGTGTCACAGGCTCTGTAAAGAAACAAAAGAGGGTGACAGTAGTTGAGAGAGCTCAACCAGGTTCTCTTTATTTTAAGCTTTTATAAATCTTCTTGTGGGCTTGAAACTGAATATAGATATACCTTGTGCTTTGGATATGCCACCCAGGGACTGCATGACCCTGATTCAGGCGCTGTCTCCTGTGTCTCATTTTCCATGAAACAGAACACACAGTGAATGATCATTTCCATGAGTGCATGATTGTGTCCTTGAGTTAAGCTCAGACCGTGGGCAATGGTCTGACCTTGGAATGGGGAGTTGCTCGAATCAACATCTGTTACTATTTATCTGCAGAAAACAATTCCCCAATCTAGACCCATGAGTAGAATGAGACATATGTAGTAGCTACCTCCTCTGTTTCTTCCCTTGATGCCTTGACCTTGCTCTACATTCTCATACATCCATCAAAACAATAGACTAAGGGCCCTGACATCTGTACATTGAACCTTAGGAGAAGGGGATGCACAGGTGACCTACCTAACTCTAGCTGTTGTAAAAAAAGAAAAAAAAAATACAGCTGTCTCTATGCTCTATGGGATAGTCAGTCCCCTGGCTTGGACAGTCAGTAGAGCCTTCTTCCCTGTCAGCTTTGACAAGAAACCTAAACAACAAACTGACAAAAAGTGCCTCAATGTCACTTTGTGTCCAGGCAGAGGCAAAGTTTTAGAGTCAGGGAGGGCTTCCTGGAGTTCTCTGGGAGGACCCTATGGCTTCATCAGTCAGGGACTGCCCAACTCCCACGGAGTCTTTTGGGGGATATGTATATCACGAGAGTTCCAGGAGTCTGGGCTGCAGCTGACATTCTGGGATTGAGTTTACCCAGCACAGATTTTCCTCTCGGTAGGTGAGTGGTTCTGACCTATGACAGTTTGTCTACCCAATGTGTCCTGCAGGAGGGACCCAAAACCCAGTGGGGAGACACAGAGCAGTGGGAGAGAACAGACACAGCCCAATCCTGACAGTTTAGTGTATAAAGTAGGACAAACCACACCCAGCAGCTAGAGACTATAGAGAACTACTTACTCCTTACGTAAACGTCCATGGATGCTTTTTCAAGTTTGAAATCCCAGCTTAAAACTTCTAGTCTGTACATTCCTGCATCTTTCTCAGTGACATCCTGGAGCATCAGGGATCCATTATTGTACACCATCCATTTTCTTCTTCTGTATTCAGGCTCCCAGGAGATGGAATTCATAGCTCTGCTATATTCTACAATTTTAAGGTCCGGAGACCTATACTCTGATTTGTACCAAGAAAAGGCTTGCAGATATTCTGGAAGATTATGAGCTTGAAGAAGAGCGCTTTCTCCTTCTGCAGGATACTGAGGAATCAACTGAATGATGAGTTGGGAAGAAGTGAGTGGAGAAAAGAAGGCTGGAGGAGAAAGGAGGGAAGGAGGGAAAGCCATCACATGGGGATCATTGTCCTTGGTGAAAAGATGGTGACCTCTATCCTGAACAGATGGATTCATCACTTACCCTAGAGTTGCAGGTGTGGGTGTCTATTCCCTTTAATGAAGGACAGCAATATGGTCTCCTTTACAATAGTGTCACCGAATACAACATTTCCTTTGCATGGAACTGTCCTTTCAGGGTGTCTATGTGGCTGCTTCCTCATTGCCCTCAGACACTGCACATACTCATGCACGCTGGGGTTGTATGAGGTTTCTGGCCCAGACTTTTGGGCCTAGCCTCAAGGTTTAGACCCACAGACCCACAGACCCACAGAGACACACAGATGCTTACAATAGTTTTAGGCTGATCAGCCTAAGGCTCAGGCATATAACTTTCTAACTCTTTACCCTTAATTTAACCCATGACTCTGATCCTGTTCAGCCATAGGGCTCTGTACCTTTTCTCAGAGCAATATAGTTGTCCTCTGCTTCTTCTGGCTTCTCTCTGGCCTTCTGCTCTGTTCTTCCTGTTCCCAGAGTTTTCTTAGTCTGGTAGCCCCGCCCACACTTCCTGTCTGCCTTTGGCCAATCAGCACTTTTTATTAAACCAGTGGATGGGACAATTATTTATAATGGAACAACATAATCCCCCTATATGCTGGGGTTTGAGATGATGCCTTAACTCAGCAAACCCAGAAATTTTACTTTCTAGGTTTTTACTTTAGATTCCTTTGAGGTAACACCCAACCCCTGAATTTATCTAATAGATGCCCTTGATACTCTGTCAAGTAGCCCTTAGGTCTGGGTCTGTGTGGAGGCTGTGATAAGTCTGATTTTCAAGGCAGGCTCGGGTATTTAAAAGGCCTGAGTACTAGGATGGCTGGCTTTATATCAACTTGGCGCAAGCTAGCATTATTTTGCAAGGCCACAACTGAAGCTGCCACCACAAGATTGGCCTGTGAGCAAAGTGATAGTATATTTTTAATTGCCAATTGATGCACAAGGATTCAGATCAATGCAGCCAGTTCAAGCTCTGGGCTAGGAGTCCTAGGTAGTATAAGAGATGTGGTTGAGCGAGCATGAAGAGAAAGCAATAGGAAGCACTCTTCCATGGGTTCTGTGCCAGTTTCCAGATCTGGTTTATGACAATCTCAGACTGGAGCTAATAAATACCCTGGTTTGACATGGGTGTTAAGAACACCATTGTTTCCTACGAGAGGATGTAAGAGCAGAGCACTATAAAAACGCTCCTCTTGGTCATTTTAATCCAGTCTTGGAGCAATGACAGGATTCAGGGATCCCTGGTCTAGAGCCCCAAGAGACAGGCTGACTCTGACATCTTAGGCCGAGTTACTTTCCATCAAGGTCTTCGTCTAGAGCCCCAAGAGACAGGCTGACTCTGACACCTTAGGCCAAGTTACTTTCCATCAAGGTCTTCCTTCCTGCAGACGGAGTCAGACAATGGAAACTAATTTATGGCCATTTGTCTCTACCAGTGTGTCCTACGCTAAGTGCTCACACCTCCACATGGGGACACAGTGCAGAGCGAAGGCCATGATGGTCCTGTGTATCTAAGCCCCACCCACAATGAACGATCACCGAGAATCACTTACTGTCCGTATGGATTTTTACATGTGCTATTTCACTTTTCAAATCTGTTCTCAGAATCCGTAGAGTGTACAATCCGAGGTCTTTCCGAGTGACACCATGAAGCAGCAGGGATCCATCGCTGTACAATGTCTCTCTGCCACTGTGTGCAGGCCCCCACACGCTTGATTTCCTGTCTATTATGTACTGGCCAACCTCAATTTTCCTGAACGCGCTGATCCATTTGAACCAGCCAAAGGCTATAATATTCTCTGGGGGATTGTGAATGCGCAGGAGAACACTTCCCCCTTCAGCAATTCTGGGTGGCACTAATTCAATAGTGGGCTGGCTGGAGGTGGTGTGGCGCCCACAGGTCCAAAGGAAGGCTAGAAGAGAAGACAGAGATCCATCTAAATTGGAAGTTTTGTATTTGACGGAGATGAGGCCCATGTCCTGAGTAGCTGTGTCCAATGCTCAACCTAGATGTGTTTCCCCCCTGTCCTACTTGGTGGGTGTAAGCACCTGACCTCCATGTTTTCAGTGTCTCTATACTTACCATTTACACTCCTGTTCTCTCTCCTCAATTGTCAACATGGCCCTATCTTACTGTTATTAGATCCTCGGTCACATGTACAGTGTATTGGTACTGAGATGATGCCAGCCAGATGTCTTCCCCTCTGAGGACCCTAAAACTTCACTACTTTAAATCACTGTTGCTATTTCCTTACTGGTATTCCAATCAACACTTGACTTCAAATCTGGCTTGGATTTTTTTTCAAGCCCACTAAGGCTGGGGCATTGTAAAAAATAAATCTTGATTTGTCTTATTTTAAAAAGAAATGCTGCCTAGGAAAAAAAAAAAACTTGAATACTTCGTACAGAATGAATGAATGAATGATGTCCCGGAGTCATGTATGCTCATGCATTTATTTGATAATTCATAGACTAAGAGATACAGACCACTCCATTTCCTTTGAAGTTTTTACACTTCTTCACATAGTATATTTACGTGTGAGTTTGTATCAGCACAAGTCTCAGTGTGGGTGGGTGGGTGGAGGACACAGTACTTGAGTGGAGGCCAGAGGATAAATTGGTTCATTGGCCTCAGAGTGTCAGAAAAAGAAGTAAGTGCCTACAGCCATTGACCCACGTCACTGATCCACACTGACTTTGATTTGTGACATCAAGCTGAGAATATCAGTCTTCAGCGTACTGTGGCTATACTTGTTCATTTTGTGTAATAACAATGTCTCTCCCACCCTTGCCTTTTAATGTTCTCTCTTACTTGCTTAATATTAATGTTGCTGAGCCTCTGGACAGCCCTGTCTTCTCTCCCACAAACGCTGAAACCCTTCTCGTGTTCCCATCCCCCTTAGGAGACTTCAGACAGTAGATCAGTCCTCTCCTCTCACACACAGTCAACTCATGGTTTCCACTCCTATGAGCTGTGAAAGATCCCATATCCTTTGCAGAGGACTACAGAATGCCTCTCTGGTCTCTGTAGCTTGATCTGTCTTCCCTCTGTGGCACATCTTCTCAAGCACAGCTCCCAAGCTCTGCAGCCCTTCCTGCATCTCCGCTGAGTCTCTTCCCAAGAAGAAACACCTTCCACCCACCTGGGCTGTGGGTGTGTCTGTGTTCGAAACACTGCTCTGTTCCCTCTCTACTCTGGGTGCTGCCTGGTGTCCCTCTCTCCTTTTCTCTCTATGTTTCTGTCCCCTAATAAGGGTAATGACCATCTTTGTGACAGGAGAGAATATCCACTGACCCACGGACTGTACTCTGTTGTGTCTGGCCTTGACTTTTATTTTTAGAGTTTGGATATTATTGATATTTTTTTAGAGTTTGATTTTCTTGATGAAGTAGTTTTCTAAAGGATTTTATACATTAGTAATTTTTTTACTTATATTATTAATATAATTAATGATTTTTTGTTTTTATTATTGATGTAATTAATGAGATTTTTGTTTTTATTATTTATGTAAAGTTTGCATTTTGTATAGTTTTATTCATATTTGAAGAGGAAGTCTTATCTGAAAAGTTTGTTGTAATTAATTTTTAGAAAATTAATTTTTTTGTTATTTTTAGTGTTTGTAATTTTTATATTATATATTTTAGACATTAATTTGATTTTTAGATTTTTTAAATTTTATTTGTCATTTTAGTGTTTGAAATTTTTATATTATATATTTTAGATATTAATTGTTGATCTTTAGATTTTTTATTATGTTTATTATAAAATTATTAGGTCGTTTAATTTGAGACATAAAATATAGAAATAAACTGAAAAATAGTAGGACTGGGGCATTGAAGCTTTTAAGATATTTATTTGAGAATTTTTTAATCACTATGGGCTTTTAAGATATTTATTTGAGAATTTTTTAATCACTATGGACAAGTATGACCTGAAGTTATGAACAGAATAATTTTTAGCCATTACTTTAATCTAGTTGTAATGATGACATTTGGCCAGCAGGTGTCGCAGTAGCGTTTAATGTTTTGTTTATTAGTAATATGGTAAATGTAGGGACTCTTAGCAGTATGAGGCTATTTATAGGTCCTCTGAGATCTTAAAACATCTCAGCAGGCACACAGGCTGAATACGAACCTTAGGAAAGGCAGAGGCTCACAAGATTAAGACAGCAGTATTCTAGAATCTGCACCCGCCATGGCAGCAGCACACAAGCAGTGTGTAGAAAGAAGTTTGTTTATAGATGGCAGTTGCCAGGATCATAGCTTAGTGTGCAGAAGTCGGGCACAGGCCTGGCTCAGAGGCGGCGGGGACCCTTTGCTCTGCTGCAGGCTAGGCGGGTGTGTCGGGAAAGTGAAGTTTAACTATGACCAGGAGACTTTATGCTTTGTTGCAGAGGGTAAAGGCCGCTCTGCATAGTGGCTGGAGAGTGAGTGAGGGGTGAAGCTCTGTATGGAGGTGTGGATTGAGCCACAGGCCAGTGAGGGAAGGAGCTTTTAGCCCACACATAGGAGTGTATGTTTTTAAAGCTGAACATTTTGTCTGTCTTTTGTTTTTTGACAGTGTTTAAAGTACGGATGAACTTTTAGCCTTCTATGTCAGCAGGCTAAATGCCCAGCCCCACGTTGGGTGTCAGATATCGCAATAAATTTTATTTGTGATATATTAAATATAGGATTAATATTTATTAGAAAGTAATTTAACACTCACGAAAACAGGTTATATTTTAGGAAGATATTTGAGTGATCGGATGGGCTAAGTGATGGATGTTGAACTAATCTCTCAAGAAGGCAGGAACAAAACCAGGCGCTCAAGATCTCAGAAGCTGCTCTTGAAAGGGGCTGACCACACCCCCTTCATGAGCCTGGGAGTCTGGATAAGTGTCTTCCGACCTTATCAGAAGACCCCTGAATCCCACCACAGACCAAAAGGAAAAAAATCTGCACAAACTATGTGACCCAGGAACCTAGCTGTGCACCCAGGCTGTCCCGTGTTCTTAATGCTAAGCAAATATGGAATTTTCTCCCAGCAGGAATGTGACAGAGACATTTGTGATGCTCCAAAAGGACCAGCTGAGTATAGTGTGGGGATGAGAACAAATCTATTCTCAGTGGAGCCACCAATCACAGTTCACACATCCAGGTCAAAGACTCAGGATGTGTTAGGAGTCTCACATCCTGGGTGTGTGGGAGGAGGTAATGATTCCTGGACAAGGCTATGAGCTCCTTTATCCCGTGCAATGTTTCAAGACCATACTCCCACCTCCTCTGTTTGCTAAGCTGAGTAAGGTGTCTGCCCATGTGCTCCATGGTCTTTCTGAGATAACTTGAACTTATATTTCATTGATTCCCCTGGATATCGTACATTTCCCAAGGGAAACACATAAAGGGATAAATGCAACATGATCGCCTGACACATTATAAAGCAAGTAGGTCTGAGAATTCTGTGTCCATGATTTCCAGATCTGAAAAACAGGAGTGGAACAAGCCTACTAGATAAGGCCCTGATTCAGGCAGATTCTTTTCTGCCAGTTTATTCTATGTCCTGATGCCACCCCTGGTGGTCACTAGAGGAATAGCAATTCACATTTGGGAAGCTGTCAAATCAACATAGCCTGTAGCCATTTCCCTACAGGAGAGAATTCTCTGAGCTCGATGCCAGAGGACACTGCTCAGGAGGACCGCCTCTGTCCACTCTTTCTGTTCTTAGTTTTCCTGACCTTCCTGTGAAGTCTCTTAAGCCCATCAGAAGATATATGTAGTGGATTTATGATGTTACATTGTAAATCATTGTCTTACCTATGTGTTTAATAAAAAGTGCTGATTGGCCAAAGGCAGACAGGAAGTGTGGGTGGGGTTACCAGACTAAGAAAACTCTGGGAACAGGAAGAACAGAGCAGAAATGCCACAGAGACTCCAGAGTTTCCAGACAAGCCAGAAGAAGCAGAGGACAACTATATTGCTCTGAGAAAAGGTACCGAGCCCCATGGCTGAACAGGATAAGAATCATGGGTTAGTTTAAAGGTTAAGAATTAGCAAGTTATACGCCTGGGCCTTAGGCTGATCAGCCTAAAATTAATGTAAGCATCTGTGTGTCTCTGCGGGTCTGTGGGTCTAAACCTTGAGGCTAGGCCCAAAAGTCCAAACCAGAAACCTCTTGCTACAGATATAGGTAATGGCCTGGCCACCTGTCTAGCTAAGCTTTCCCTGTTTACTCTCTGGAGATGTCCAGAGGATAAAGACTAATCATATCTCCCACTGACAGTGTACTAGCTGGTTTAAAAGGTCAGGATTTGGATTATTATAAAGCATTGTTCCCCACCATTAGGAAGTCAAAGTCCAACATTTGTAAAATGCTTCTCAGGAGTAGCTGAAGTTGAGTCTGGAACAGAGGTTTGGAGCATGGGCATCTTGGTTCTCACATCTCTGTGAGGGCCTCAGATTTTCTTCCACCAGGCCTAATATTAATTCTATTAGGGTCATTCTCAAGGACACATTCCTGGTAATGTCCCCGAGAGTCTTAACAGAGGCTGATATCCTAGGCTAAGTTGTCTATGGTGATATATTGTATTTTAATAATAATAATAATAATATGAAATATCAGAAGACAGAGTCAACCACAGAGCCAAGCTGTGAAGGTCAGGAAGTGGTGACCCATGCCTTTAATCCTAGCTCAAGGAATATTTAACAATGAAGTAAGATAGCTGGGCAGAGGAAAGGAAGGGAGAAGTCCATCTTTCCCTACCACTTCCCTAATAGGCTCAGGAGAGGGAGGTTGAAGTCAGAGGATTTTCTGGAGACAGGCCTGAGGACCTGGCCAGTAAGAAATGGCTATAGTTTGTTTTTCTATCTCTCTGATATTTCAGCTTTTCCCCAATATCTGGCTCCAGGATTTTATTATAATACCAAATATAATTTATACAATAATTACCCACTGGGCAAAGTGAAAAAAATAATTCTGATCTATTGCCGTTATTCTACACTACATGTGTCCTGCACTGAATACTCAAACCCCAAAGTGAGGATGCAATTTAGAGGGAAGGAAATTACAGGCCACTCTACTGTTTGTTTGCAATGGAATGAACCCACCCAGAACCCAAAATTCACCAAAAATAAATTACTTACGGTACACATGGAGGCGCGTGGTTGTTATTGATACAGTTTCTCCACTTACACTTATGGTTTGTAGGAAATAGAGTCCCGTGTCCTTCTCGTTGACATTTTGAATCAGCAGGGATCCATTGTGGTACACTATCTCTCTACCACTATGTCCATGCCCTGTCACACTTAAATTTTTGTGCAGTCCATATAACGCAATTCCATGGTTTATGTCTGTCGCCCCTTTGAACCAGGCAAAGGCTAAAAGATCCTCTGGTAGATTGTAGACAAGGAGAAGGACGTTTTCTCCACTGGCCACTTGGGGCGGGACCGATTTAATGGTAATATAATCGGAGGTGGAAAGGTGCCAGCAGGTTAAAAGGGAGACTGGAAGGAAACAAAGAAAAACCATCAATATTGAGTGGATGTGATCATCATCCGGCGTAGGTGTGTGTTTAGTGGTGTGACCACACTTGGTAGACTTCCATTGACTCAGAGGGTCTGAGTGTGTCAATAACTCTCTTAGGAATTCTCTGCTCAGGAGTCTGCCTGGTTCCCCCATCAGTGCCCCCATAGCCCTCCTCACTTAGAGTATTCAATGTGAGGAGCAAGCATGCCTCTCTGAGCTCCTCTACTGGAAAGTCCTCAAGTTCTGTCATTTTTCTCTTTCCCTTTGTGATTCCAGTCAGCCCGTGACATCATCTTAGCGGATAAGCAGATGTCTGGTCTACTAGCACAAGAGCATTATGAGGTATCAGTCTGACCTTTTGGAAAGCTAAGATCCCAGAGAAGATTCAGACACAATGGGTAAAGTAAAAAGAGGGGAAAAAAGGAGAGAAGGGAGGGAGGGAGAAAGGAAGGAAAAATAGAGGAATGTGTACCCATGAGATTAACTACATAGTCCCCAGTTTGAAGTTAATGACAACGATTATACTCAACTATATTCAATTATTTTACATTACTCATATATTGTACATGTGTATTTCTGAAGGCGGGTGTCTCCATGTGTGCCTGCGAAGGGTATGCCACAAATCTGTGTGGAGGAAAGTGTCTCAATATGTACAGCTATGGGTGTAACGCCACAGCACCTGTGTGGAGGGCAGAGATGAGCCTGCAGGAGTCTGTTCTCTCCATCTATGCTGTGAGAGCTGAGAACTGAATTCGGGTTGTCGTGTCTTCGCACACTGAGACATTGCATTGGCCCATCCATGTTTTATTTCTATCTGCAGAGTCGCACAGTCACAGTTGGGGACAGCAGGCTTCAGAACATTGCAGTCGGTGTAATTAACTGCAAAATAACTATTTTTTGAGTCTTCTCACTACCCTCACCATCTCCTGTCAGCTGAGAGATTTAAGCTACTGAGCCTCCGTCTGTCACTGTACCTTCTGTCCCATAACTGCAAACAGAAACCTTGAGTCCCCTCTCAGGCACCTGTCTCCTTAGAATAGTCCGGTGCGCCTCTGAGTTCTCCCCACACAGTCAGAGACTGGGTACACTTACCTGTGACCAGGAGCCATCGCCAGGCTGTGCACTCTTTGCAGAGAAGCACAGAGGACACCTCCATGTCTCTTCTCACTGTACTATCCCCACTCTGAGGGAGGACAAGCTCTGAGCTTTGGCAAGGTACTCAGTCTCTGCCGTCCTTCCTCCCTCTGAGCTGGGTGTCCTCCCAGGGAAGAGCACTTCCCAGAAGTGGGCTGTGGGTGATTAGGTTTGTGTTCAAGGCACTGCTCTGTCCTTTACACTCTCAGTGCTGGCCCTCATCTCAACGTCTTTTTATGTTTCTCCTCCAAGCAACACATTGAACAATGCTGATAAGCATCCCTAATGCTCCCAGGGAATAATGACTCACCCCAAGACCGCCAGAGGCTGTGTCCTGGACTTGGGTCTATGAGCATCAGAAGATGCCTTTATCCTGTCTATGTGTCCTTGTGACACCAAGTCATTGCTGAGTACCCAGTCTTTCCTGTGTTCTCAATGCTCTGGGAAAGTGGTATTTATTTCATCTCAGCAGGAAGGTGACAGAGATGCCTGTGATGGCTGGAAAGAGACCAGCTGAGTGACACCTAGGGATGAGGATCAATCCTGTATCACTAATGTTACTAGTCAAATTCTTGATCCAAGAAAGTGGCCCAGAAGCCATTGTATGAGAAGGTTCATGTCCTCAGCGTTGCAGTAGAGGTTACCTGTATGCCCTTGAAAGGATTATAGTCTCTCCCTTTCTATGGAAGGCTCCAAGGCAACATTCCAGCATTATGTGTTGACTGAGCTGTGTGTTAGGTGAGCCCATGTCTCCCTTGATCTTCCTGGGTTACCTATGACTTGCCTAGGTAATTCCTCTGTGATAACCCTGTCCCTCTGTCTCTCCCTATAGGAGATACTAGGAGGGAAGTGACTCTCTTGCTCTCCAGGCAGAGAAAAAATAGAGCAGGGTCTATGAAGGGAGCTTTGCACTGGTAGGAACAGAGATGAAAACCAATGTGCAGTGTGCAAAGTCATGGCTCAGGGAAACCATTTTATGAGGCTTGAACATGTGTCCTGACCTTGACCCCTGGAGATCACCAAGAGAACTACAATCTCATGTTGAGAACTAAAGCAGAGGTGGTCAACAAGTCAGCTGTGACATGCCCTGATACCCAAGGCACAGGTGGGATGCAGGGTCTGTCATCCTCACTGTGCCCTCTTCAGAATGTCTAAATTCATTGAGTGTAGGGTGGGTCTAGGAAGGCTTCCAGATTACTTCTGGGAAGCCCTGAACTTAATTTAGAAGTAGTGTGCCTCCAGAGGATAAAATCCTCGGTAGGAGACTTGTGCTGCCAAAAATCTCAAAGGAAAGTCCTGGGACATTTTTCCTCAGACCGAAAGAAGAGGACACTAACATAGGTACTGCACCTACGCTTGCTGCCCAGTCTCTGGTGTCTAAATGCTTCCTTCCTCTTCTTTGCCCACAAGGTGCTGAGGGGGTCTGCTCTTGAGTACAGCAAAGATTGATTCAGACAGATGTGTTGTCGGCCCTTCCCTATACACTGTTTCAAATTTCTTTCTCTAGTTATGATTTTAAAAAAAGATGCCCCTTCCCAGTGATGTCCACAACAACCGGAGAGCCACAGCCAAGGAAGAAGCAAGTAACACCCATGACTCTCAAGCCAAGCGGAGACTGGAGGGCTCTGAAACCCAGCCCAGAAGAAACACCTGGAACACCACCCACACCCAGCTCCACCCTAAATCAAAGGCAGTGGGGAGACCCAATGAAATCCCAACCCCCAGCAAAACTCAGCCAAGGGGACAACACAGAGCCAAGCCTAACCCCAACCCCAAACTGCAACATCACATGGTGATCCCAGAGACCTCCACGACAAGTGGAGAGCCACAAACCCTTGGCCCACAGCTGACAAAGAGAGTGATCTCGGGGACGACTGGAGATTCTCAGCCCCCTGGCCCACAACTGACTAAAAGCCAAAAAGAGCTGACTAAGAGTGACTTGGGGAAGGAATGGGAAGACACAAAAGCAAGAATACAAACACAACATAAAGAACAACAGGGCACCACCAGGAGCTGGTAGCTGTGCAATATCAAGACCTGAGCACGGCAATGAAGAGTAACAGAAGGAAACAACCTTATAAGGGAAGCCTTTAAAAAGATATAAAAATTTCCCTAAAAAATAGAAGAAAATACAAAAACGGAAGAGATTAGCAAATAAAGAAAACCAAGAAAAATAAAACAAACAGGTGAAGGAAACATTCCAGAAATTAAAAATTGAAATAGAAGCAATAAAGAAGGCACAAATCGAAGCAATGCTAGGCATAGGTATCCTGAAGAAATGAACTGGAACTACAAATGCAAGCAAAACCAGCAGAATGCAAGAGATAGAAGAGACAAGACTTCTCACTGGAGTGGAAGATTTAATAGTGGAAATAAATATATCCGTTAAAGAAAACACTAAAACCAAAAAGTGATAATGCAAAACGTCGGGGAAATTTGGGACACCATGAAAAGAGATGAAAGAGAGATTCTCTGGAGTGGAACTGGAGTGGAAGCTTCAATAGTGGAAATAGACACATCAGTCAAAGAAAACACTAAAGCATAACAGTCATAGCACAAAACCTCCAAGAAATTTGGCACACCATGAGAAGACCAAATCTACAAATAATCAGTGTAAGAAAAGAAGACCAGATCAAAGGCACAGAAAATATATTCAACAAACTCATAGAAGAAAACTTTCTGAACCTTAAAAAGAAAATGCCTATAAAGATACAAGAAGTTTACAGAATATCAAATAGACTAGAGCATCCCCCGCCCAGAAAAAAAGTCTGCTCGCCATATAATAATCAAGACACTAAACCTACAGAACAGAGAAAAGATACTAACAGCTGCAAAGGAAAAGGATCAAGTTACATATAAAGGCAGACCCATCAGAATAACACCAGATAACTCAATGGAAACAATAAAACCAAAAAGGTCCTGATCAGCTGTTATACAGACACTAAAAGAGCATGGCTGCCAACCCAGACTACTATACCCAGCAAAACTATCAATCACCATAGATGGAGTAAACAAGATATTTTGTAACAAAACCAGATTTAGACACTACCTATCCACAAATCCAGCCCTACAGAAAGCACTGAAACTCTTTTCAGATGATATGAGCGTATACATAATTTATCCCAAAATTTGACCAGAAAACTTTTACAGCTGATAATCTGCAATATACTAGGGTACAAGACTAACTCAAAAAATCAATAGTGCTCCTATACACTAAGGATAAAAGGGCTGAAAAATAAATAATGGAAACATCACCCTTTATAATAGCTGTAAATAGCACTAAATATCTTGGCATAACTCTAACCAAGGAAGTAACAGACCTGTTCAACAAAACCTTTAAGTCATTGAAGAAAGAAATCGAAGAGGATATCAGAAAATTGAAAGATTTCCCATGCTCCTTGATAGGTAGTATCAACATAGTAAGAATGGCAATTTTACCAAAGCAATCTACAGATTCAATGCAATCCCCATAAAAATCCCAACACAATTTTTCACAGATATTGGAAGAACAATACTCAACTTTATATGGAATAATAGGTAAATAGATTACCAAAACAATCCTGCTCAATAGAAGAACTTCAGGAGGGATCACTATCCCTGACTTCAAGCTATACTGTAGAGTAATAAAAACAGCCTGGTACTGGTATGGAAAAACAGACTTGTGGATCAATGAAATCAAATCGAAGACCCCAACACTAACCCACACACCTATGAACACCTGACATTTGACAAAGAGGCCAAAAATGTACAATGGAAAAAAATAGTATCTTCAACAAATGGTGTTGACATAACTGGATGGTAGTATGTAGAAGAATTCAAATAGATGCATATCTACTACCCTGCACAAAACTCAAATCCAAGTGGATCAAAGACCTCAACATAAACACAGCTACACTGAACTTGATAGAAAAAAAGTAGAAAATACCCCTCAACACATTGGCACAGGTGACTACTTCCTAGATATAATGCCAGTAGCACAGACACTAAGAACAACAATTAATAAATCAGACTTCCTGAAACTGAGAAGCTTCTGTAAGGCAAAGGACATGGTCAATAAGACAAAATGACAGCCTACAGAATGGGAAAAGATCTTCACCAAGCCTACATCTGACAGAGGAATGACCTCTAAAATATATAGAGAACTTAAGAAACTAGAGTCCAAAACCCCAAATAACCCAATTGAAAAATGGGTTTCAGAGCTAAAAAGAGATTTCTCAACAGAAGAATTACAAATGACTGAAAGGCACTTAAAAAATTGCTCAACATCGTTAGCCATCGGAGAAATGCAAATCAAAACAACTTTGAGATACCACCTTACACCTGTCAGAATGGCTAAGATCAAAAACACAGATGGCAGCCTATGCTGGAGAGGATGCAGAGCAAGGGGAACACTCCTCCATTGTTAGTGAGAGAGTAATCTTGTACAGTCACTCTGGAAAGCAGTATGGCAGTTCCTCTAGGAAATCAATCTCCTCAAGGATCCAGCAATACCACTATTGGGCATATACCCAAAGGATGCACATTGATACCCTAAAGACACTAGCCCAACTATGTTCATAGCAGCATTATTCATAGTAGCAAGAGTCTGGAAACAACCTAGATGCCCCTCAACTGAAGAACTGATTAACAAACTGTGGTACATCTACACAGCAGTGCTACTACTCAGCAGTAAAAAAACAAATCCTAGAATTTGCAGGCAAATGGATGGATTTGGAAAATATCTTCCTGAATGAGGTATCACAAGCCCAGAAAGACAGGCATTGGATTTACTCACTAATAACTGGATTTTAGGAAAAAAAAAAAAAAAGCAAAGAATACCCAAGCTGCAAACCACAACCCCTGAATAGCTTGGGATCAGAAGGAACTTAAGAGAGACAACCAGGGATCCTCCAGGAAGAGAAAATAAAGATCTTCTTACCATATTGGGATCATAATGGGTAATGACCAAGGAGAGTTGGGAACAAATCATGAGAGAAGGAGATGGTTGAGTCAGAGGAGCAACAAAGAGGGAGCAAAAAGAGATGGATATCGTGATAGAGAAAGCCAGTGTGGGGTTGGAAAGGGACCAGGTGCTAAGGAAACCCTTAGAACTCACAGGATATCCCTGGCTAGGACTCCTGACTCAGGACAGACCTCCGGGGCACAGTCATCACCTGTCTCTCCTGGAATCAGAGCAGAAGCCAATTACCAGCTGAGACAAGACAGAAGCTGGGAGCTTTGGGGGTAAAGAAATATGAGCGTAGTTCAAAACACTGGGTGTTGATTCTGGGTCATGGAGATCATGATAGCAAATGGGGAGGGCAGGGAGACAGGAGTTAGTGACAAGGAAAAATCTACTTGACCTCAAGTACAACCCTCCTTTTTGGAAGTTCCTCCAACCTAGGAAAAATCCCCCTTCACATTCCAAGACCAATCTAGGGTTGCCCAGGATAAATCAGAGATGCAAACATAGGAGGAAGACTCATATCTGGAATCTCGTGACAGGATTGGCATTTGTGCCCATGGCATAGGCTAGGAATTAATTTCTGTATCTATCTGTAAAACCAAGGCTTCTCTCCAAAGCTTGGTGCTGATATTTCAGAAATCTACTTCCCAAGACCTGTACTTTTTTTCACTGTGGTCCTATGGAGGCCAGTGATGGAGTTCTGGACAAGGAAGAGATAGATCTTCTAATATTAGTAGTGATGTCGGGGGTACAAAGCTCTTGGGAGAATGACTGTGGCTTCCCATTGATGAGCCAAGAGTACTGTGCAGATCTTGAGAGCCTGAATGGCAGAAAAGGTTGACCCTGGATGGAAATGAATACCTGAAAGGGACATGATTGGGACATATGGACCAGCTGGCTGTGATGTTAGCAGAGGGAAGGGGAATTTCTGGTCTGCCAGAGGCCATAGCATCTCTTTGAGCTGTGCTATAACCTAAGTTTAGCAGGTCCCAGTCTTATATTCATGCAGCAGCATTCACAAGCACTGATTGCTATCCATCACAACACACATTTTAAAAAAACCACTGTACACTTGTGTATGCACTTAGCTTCGTTCTGAGATACCCCTGTGTCTTCATTACTATGGACTTTTCTAAGAAAAAGTCCCTCCATCCCATTATAGCTCAACGCTGGGTCTGGCTGCATGTACTTGAGCTAGGCCAGGATGCTCTGGTCAGACTATATATCTGTGTGGTGGGTCTGTATCACCAACTCAAAGGGGACCAATTGTCCTGGCTCTAGACATCTTAATTTAGGTAGTTGTAGCCATGATGAAACAGAAAATAGTCATTTATAATGTTCATGTTGAATGGGTCACTTCAGATGACACTAAGTTTCAGAGTTCATGCTCATAGTGTCCTGTGTCACTTGTAAAACTGAGAGTCCTGTTGCCCTGGGACAGATTCAGCCTGTCGTCTTCAGAGAGGCTTTGACCATTTATCCTCCAGAAGTAGGCTGTATTCTGACTCTCGGGTTCATGGTCTAAGGCTACAAACCTCACCCTCCATGGAGTTAGAATTGTCTCTTGGGATGGTGGCCTTGGGTAGCAGTACTGTTCAAACAATAGAGAGAGGATAGCCCCATGAGATCTCCGATCCTTGCAAAGGCCTCTGCCATCCATGATCTGCCTCTGTAACTTCCATCCCCAATTCATGTCTTTGTAAAGCAGGAAGAAAATGACTCACAGGTAGATATGGGGAAAACTTGAGTGCTCAGAGATGGGGGAGCCTCTTGTGCTGTACGGAGAAAGTCTTTGTCATGTGTGAGGTGAGCTACAGAGCTTGATGACACAGACGTAGGATCTAGAGTCAGATGACCATTGTCTCTCCTGGATCTCATTGACACATGCCTGTCTGGCACATGATAATACTGTGTCCCTCCAGCACAACATACTGATGGTGCATAATCATATAGACAAGACACCCCTACACATAAAATATATTTATTCTTTAAAAAAATTAGGCAGCAGCTGAATGTGGTGGCACATGTGCTTAAGTGGCTGGCGCAGAATGACAACAGACTCTAGTGTGCCCACACAGTGAGACACTGTCAGAAACAGTCAAAGAAAAATCTCAAAAAGTTGCCACTGAGAAAACAAAACTAGGCTTCACTAGTTTCTGCCATCAATTGATTTAATCTTCCAAATATCTAAATAATCTTACCTAAGCTCTAGTACAGTGGTTCTCAGCCTTCCAAATGCTGTGACTCTTCAATAAAGCTCCTCATGTTGTAGTGATCCCCAACAATAAAATTATGCTTGTTGCTTCTTCATAACTGCAATTTTGCTAGTTATGCATTGTCACGTAAATATCTAGTATGCAAGATATCTGATATACAATCCCTGTGAATGGATCATTTGAACCCCCAAAGAGGTCATGACCCACAAATCTAGCAGAGTATAGATCTTCATGACGATTAGGGTGCCCCTCCCCCTTTGCTTCTACCTGCCTCTCTGTGGACACCTACCTAAACCCTTCTCCTGTGCACATCTCTCCTCACACTGCCCCTTTATTTAGTTCCTCACTGGTAGTTAGTCCCCCTCACCTACATGGTTGGGGGAGAGGCATGGCCACTATAATACTGTGAGGATCCAGATAGACTTCCTCAGAGACCCTGATGAAAGAAAGAAAGAAAAAAAAACACCTTTGGTTCTGTGTCCTTGTCCAGGAGTGGACTTGGCAAGGCTGGTCTGAGTCTGGATCTGGTGCCTCACAGGAGTCAAAATTGCACTTTCTGGGGGCCCAACTCTTCCCTCTGGGCTGCAGTTCTAGAACCCAGATGGCTGAGTCTGGGGTATCCTCCATTCTCTCTGCCAGCATTGCCTGGCTTAGCTCTTTGCTGACCTTAGCTTTTTCCTCTCTGCAAACAGTTATATACTACTGTACCTCTAAGTCAACTCGATTGGCATAAGGCATTAGCTAAGGTGAGACTACCCGGTTTTAGTTATTACTGTTTTCCTTATTTCTCATTTTCTCTATTTCTCTATCCTCACACTCAGCATCTTGCCATTCAGGATCCTTATTTCTATGAGGAGATTTAGATCAAGTAGTGACCAGACATACATTGCAGAGTATTTATTTACATTGTATGAAAAAGTGTCACTGTGGTTGGTTTAATAAAGATCTAAATGGTCAATAGACAGACAGGAGAGAATAGGCAAGATTTCTGGGGATAGAGAGAACTCTGGGAAGAAGAGAGGCTGATTTATCCAGAGACTCTGAAAAAGTCAAACATATAGTATAGAACAGAGGTAACTGAGCCACATGGCAAAAAGTCAATTAATAGAGACAGGTTTGTTGCAATAAGGTTTTTGGTCTTGGGTGGCCAGAGGTCCAGACTCACAGACTTGTATCCCTAGACCACTTAGCAGCCCACTGCTGTTCAAGCCCCTTGAGTCAGACAGACCTAGCCAGCCACCCAAGAAAAAACATGTGAGGAACACAGGTGAGCCACGGGCCATGTGACAGACAGATTAATGAAAATAGGTTAACATTGTAAGAGCTAGCTAGCAATGTGCCTGCACTGCGCTCCTTAACTATATTGGGATAGCATCCACTTTCCTGTTTGTCACTGGTGAATCAGTCACTTTATCTGAGTGACCCATAAGGAATATAACTTTAAAGTCTAATTGTCCAATTTTTCATCAATTTTTTGTATCACTTGAGTTTTCTAGCCTCTAGCTACCCACAGGTTACCTCCACTGGATGGGCACTTCCCAGTGTCCAGTAAGAATATGCTGCCCGAGTTTCAGAATGAAATTTCCCTTTGAACAAAGTGAACAGCCTAAGGTGTCGATGGACTTGTTCTGGAGGTGCCCTGCTGGTCTTGATGAAGATAACTTCCTAGAACACCTTCATAAGCCACATCCTGTTATAGCAGAGGTCCTCAACCTTCCTAATGATTGAATACAGTTCCTCACCCAAGTTATGGTGACCCCAGTCATAAAGTTATTTTCTTTGCTACTTCATAACTGAAAGTTTGCTCCTGTTATAAACTGGAATATCTAATATTTCTGATGGTCTTAGGTGATCCTGTGAAAGGATCATTTGACACACACACCCGAAGAACCCTGGCCCCACGTGTTGAGAATTTCTGTGTTATAGTGTCTCCAGAGAGCAATGTCCAGCTAAACATTTGGCTGCTAGCCACAGCCCTTGACAGTGTGAGTGGGACTTTTGGAAAAATGAACAATTATGACATGGTCATCATTTCATATTGGACTCACTACTTGTATTTCCCCCCTCCATATATGTCACTGCCTGGGAGTCCCTGCCCCAACTGTTAGACCGAGTAGGGGACCTTAGAGGTACACATTATCTGCTATCTGCATTCCTTGTGTAGCAGGTCATCTATGTGCATTCCTATACGTAACAGCCCCCATGACCTAGCTCCAGGAAACATTAGTCCACAGGATATCCGTCCACCTGCATTCTTTCAAGTAGCCATATTCCTGCACATAGCAACCCTCCCTTAACCTATGACTGAACTTTCTTGTCTAAATATCCTATAAAGCTTTGTTCAAATTCAGCTCGGGGCTCTCTGTCCTTTTACGGCATTGAGCCCCATGTGCATGGTAATTGATTAAAACTTGCCCGAATTTCTCAACCACTGCACAAGTGCAAACCATCCATTTTGTTAATCAGCTCACTTAAAATTACTTCTATAGCTTTGACAACACAAGAATGTACAGACAAAAACCTAGAAGTTCCAGTGAATGCTTTAGAAGCTGTGGGGTTTTTTACCTTGAGCTATAGAGTACAAGCAACACATAATCAGTTAATTCTACAATGTCCTGGTGGCTCTACACATCTGTGTTACTCCTTTAAGCTATAACAAATCAGAATGAAAAGTGGGATAGAATTAGAAATCACTTATCGAAAATATAGCATCACGAGAATGTTAGTTTATCTTTATTAACTAAGACGCGGGCAATTGGTTACTGATCTGGGCTCTGCTCATACTCAATTCCCTTTCAGCCACAGCTAGAGATTTATTACAGGAGGCACAAGGATTCGACCCTTCAGTGTGCATTCAGCATTATGTTTAAACTACGCATGCTGATAATTCATTAGGGGACATTTGCTGGAGTAAGGGATATCAGGGTCTCTTAGACTTGCAGACTTGAATAACATCTGATCTAAAATAAAAGACTGGAGCCAGATCCACTGAGCTGGCAGGCGGGACTAGCTGCTGGGGTGGAGCTGATGAGGAAGATAGGGGTTTGTTTTCATAAAAATGGAAGCCAGAGAAAACAGATTCACAGGCATGCTGAAGTTCTTGCTGCTCCTGCTGAATTTAAAGCAATCCTGCCTTCATGGTAAGCTTTGGGTAGGGTACCTATTGAGTCTGAGAGTTTAGATTAGGGAACGTGTGGAGGAAGGAGAGGAAAGAGAGAGGACGGGGGGGGGGGGGGTTTAAAACGTCTGGTAACTGCAGGAGAAAGACTTTACTAACTGAAGGCTAAGTGAGCCCTTTTGTTTAAAAAAAAAAAAAAAGGCGCTGGATGGATGACCCAGGGGGTATAATTGGGGGGAGGGGCAGGGCGGAGCTTCATTGTCAGCTAGAAGGCACTGAGTATTGGGGTAAACTGAATACTACACTGAAGTCAGGAAGCCTCTGCAAAACGAAACTGGAAGCTCTCTTTATCCTAGAGCTGGGTGGGTGGCCTTCAAAGGGAGACATCTGCAGCTGAGGAAGGGTATAGGGAGTGCCTGGCACAGTGACAAGAGATGGGTGAGGGATTTTAGGATCTCTTGCTCTTGATGGACACATCCAGAGGGTTGGGGGGTGTCTGTACCTCATGGGCGGAGATCTGGATGTTGTGTGTCCAGAGAAAACCTGATTGATGTCTGGGCACATTGTCTGGGAACCATGAGCAAGGGTAACTTAATCCCTGGGGTATTAAGAGTGGGAAAGGTTTTTGGTGAAACTCACTGCTGGAAGGAAGCCTGCCAATAAGGCTATTAGCAACTGAGGGAGAGTGTGAAGAAGGGAGAGATCTGTGGGTGTTGGAAGGGAGGAGCTCAGGGCTGGGGTCAAAGGACTCACCCAGCTGAGATCCTCTCCTCCATTCCCTGATTCCCTAGATAGTGATAGAAGATTATTCTTTTAATGTTTGGAAGAATTGTTCCGGCTCTTGTTTATGTTTGAAACAGGGTCTCACTATCTATCTTGACTGTCCTGGAACTTGATATGTAGACCAGGCTGGCCTTAAACTCACAGAGATCTGCTAGCCTCTGCCTCCCAGTACTGGGATTAAAAGTATGACGCAGTACCATGCCTGGCTAGAAGAATTAATTTTCTTAATGGGAAATAATTTCTCGGGCGGTAGGGGGCAGTGTGCAGCACATGAGTGTGCAGAGTATTGCACAGGAAAAAAACAGCAAAGATTTTACCTTCCTCTCTCCTAAGACAGGGTCTCGCTGAATCCTAAAGCTCATGGTTTCAGCAGTCTGGCCAATAAATCTGCCTGTCTCTGTTTCTCAAAGGTGGGGTTATAGGTGTGCACAGCCATGCTCTACTTTCTATGCGGGTGCTGGAAAATGGGCTCAGCGTCAAGTGTTTGCAGAATCTTATTAACTGGGCCATCTCTGTATCACCTGGAAGCTGATCTCTGACACAGCCCCCCGCCCCTCCTACACACCACTCACTCCTACTGAATAACCCAGAATGCCTTGAAACTCCTGGCCCAGCTGGAGTTATAGACATGCACTCCCACACACTCAATATCAGTTGATATCTTTTCTTTTTTCCTTGCCTTTTTGAGACAGGGTTTCTCTGAGTAGCAAACCTGGCTGTCCTGGAACTCACTCTGTAGACCAGGCTGGCCTTGACCTCACAGAGATCTGCCTGCCTTTGCTTCCTGAGTGCTGTGATTAAAAGAATATGCTTACTCATTTGAAGGACCTACTTAGATTTCTCCCTTTCTTTCTATGTCGGTTTTTATAAGATTATTTTTCTCTGGAGATATTGGAGACCTTCCCCAGGATAGCGGTACATGGGCTGCACATGATACTGTGTGGATTTAACATTGTCACTCAGCCAATAAGGCACGTAGTAAACCCCTTGAAAGAATATGTGAACTAAATACAGAAATATTTCTGTCTAATCTATTCCAGATCCTATTATGGGTCCTAATTTTTTAGTTTTTATACATACTTTCAATAGAATTTCTATTTTATACACGATCTTTTATACTGTGGTTATGGGGACTGGACCCACAGCCCCACACAAGCTAGGAAAGGGCTCTCTGACTTAGCTCCAGCCTCAGTTGCCCGAATCTTATTTTTCTTTGTCAATTCTCTGGTGAAATCCTTTATTCTTTTATATCTCACATGCTTTTCTAATATTTTCTTATCATACAAGAAACACATAGTTTATTTTTCTAATTTTCCGTCATTATCTAGAATTTT
The DNA here is from genome assembly GCA_033318265.1 of Phyllotis vaccarum. Classification (NCBI taxonomy): domain Eukaryota; kingdom Metazoa; phylum Chordata; class Mammalia; order Rodentia; family Cricetidae; genus Phyllotis; species Phyllotis vaccarum. The sequence goes on from JARWLC010000018.1 coordinate 15,008,839, forward strand.
CTTCTCTCTTTGCTATGGTTCAGAGCAATGTCACCCAAAGGTGTTGCCAACTTGATCCAATCTGTGGATTATTGAGACCCTCTTTGGCATTGAGTTCAGTGAAAGGAAGCTGAATCAGGGGACAGTGGGACCGTTCCCTAGAAGGAGGCAGTAAGACCTGTCTTCATTAGGGTTTCTATTGCTATGGAGAGGCACCGTGACCAGAGCAACTCTTAGAAAAGAAGGTATTTAAGTGGGGCTTGTTTACAAAATTCAGAGATTTCCTCTATTACCATCATGGCAGAGAGTATGTCTGCACGCAGGCAGACATGGTGACAGAAAAGTAGCTAAGTAATAGGCAGGCAGCAGGAAGAGAGAGTGACACTGGGCTTGGCTTGAGCATCTGAAACCTTGAAGTGCCCCACCTCTCTGTGACACACTTCCTCCAACATGGCCACTCCCCCTAATTACGCCACTCCCTATGAGCCTATGTTGGCCATTTCCTTTCAGACAACCACAGGCTACAGTCCTGCCCTTCCTTCTCATTTTTACTTCCTGCCTGTCCTGAAGTGAGTAGCTTCCTCCACCATGTGCTCCCAGCATGCCTTCTGCCTTGTCCTAGACCCCAAACCAATGGGACAAACAGAACAAAAACCTCTATATGAGAACCAAATAAATCTCTATTCTTTTTTTTCTTTCTTTTTTCTTTTGGAGACAAGGTCTCATCTATGGCTAATCTGGAACACATAGAGATCTTTCTGCTTCTGCTTCCTGTTTTCTGAGATTAAAGGTGCACATCTTCATCCCTGGCCTAAAAATCTCTACTTTTATTATACTGATTGTGTCAAGTATTTTAAGTAACAGGCAGCTTCCCAAAATAAACTTCTTGGGCCTGTGAGATGGCTCAGTAAGTAAAGCACTTGCCTGACCACCCTAGTTCAACCCCCAGAATCCATGCAAAGATGGAAAAATATAGCCTTCACTTTTAATACTTCTTTTTAATTTTTATGCATATGTGTGAGTGTATTTGTGAGTATATAACACATGTGTGTAGATGCCTGTGGAGGCCAGAAGGACATGTCATATTCCCTTGAAGCTAGAGTTTCAGGAGGAACTGATATGGGTGCTAAGAGCCAAACCAGAATTCTTCAAACTCTGGTCCTTCTGCAAGAGCAGCAAGTACTTCTAACCACTGAGACATCTCTCCAAATCCTCCATAACCCTACTGATTACGAGCCATGGAGCAGTGCCTTTTCATGTGACTACATATTTATACTGTATCCTAGACAGTGCATGAAATGCACTTAGCCTCTGTAGTGATGGCCACCATGAAGGAGTTTGCTTACATCTTCCCTTTTGCACTTGGTAGAAAGGCTGATCACCTCTGTCACTCAAGATGGAGCCCTTTCCATTGATTACTTTCTAGATCTTTTCATTTGACATATATGTTAAGATATCTATAGGGGGATTGTGTTGCTTCATTGTAAATAATTGTCCCACCCGCTGGTTTAATAAAAAGCACTGATTGGCCAAGGGCAGGCAGGAAGTGTGGGCGGGGCTACCAGACTAAGAGAACTCTGAGAACAGGAAGCACAGGGCAGAACGCCAGAGAGAAGCCAGAAGAAGCAATGGATAACTATGCTGCTCTAAGAAAAAGTACCCAGCCAGCTGAACAAGATAAGAGACATGGGTTAGATGAAGGGTAGAGAGCTAGCAAGTGATATGCCTGGGCCTGAGGCCGATCAGCCTAAAACTACTGAAAGCATCTGTGTGTCTCTGTGAGACTGTGGGTCCTAAACCTTGAGGTTAGGCCAGAAACCTCCTACTACAGATATCTTCTTTGGGAAATATTTGGGGAGGGACAGAAAAGGTGTTATGTTTTTAAAATGTGAAAATATTAAAAATTTAAAGTTAGTGTTTTAGAGTCTTATTGCTGTGAAAAGACACCAAAACCTACTTAGTTAACAGTGGTCATTAAGTTTTAAAGATTTAAACCTAAGGATTTATTAATTGAAGGTTTGAGATTTTTAGAACATAGGACAGTTTTAATTTTAAGCTTGAGAAGACTCTTCTCCTACCAGATAATGGGATACTTAACAGTACCTGAGAAATAACCACAGAAAATTCTGGAGAACAGAATTAGGTTCTTCCTATCCAAGTGTGAGAAAGTGCATATCCAGCTGATGCTATCAACAGAGCACAAAAGTGAAAAGTGTTAATGCAGGACAGTTTCATGGAAGAACTTGCTAGAAGGCTTTTCTCTTATTTCCCTTCCTCAATCTACCCCAAGCATGTTTAATTATCATTCTTAAATTTTTTGTCTTGTTGTACAAAAATAGAAAATTTTTAAAATGAAGCTTTAGTAATCATAAATACAAGGGAATCTGTGCCTGAAGTGAGAAAGTCTCTCTCTTTTTTTTTTAATCTAAAAGACAAGATAAAATGTCTTATTGTGTTAGTCCTGCAAGTACGCCGTTGGATAGATGCATAACTTAACCAGGCACCAGCAGGGTAAACATCTATCTCCTACAGTCTTGGTAACAGATAGCTCACTGTACCAGCTCTTTGGAGCAGCCTCCTGCCAGCAACAGCCAGGTTTTCCTCCTAGGCAGGTTCTTCCTGTTAGAGACAGAGGTGTGTGGTATATCTAATAAAAATAACCTGAAATATCGGAGGACAGAGCCAAGGGAGTGGTTACCCATGCCTTTAATGGTAACACTTGGGAGGCAGAGGATCCTCTAGATCTCTGTGAGTTCAAGGCCAGACAGCCTCATAGTGACGGCACCCACCTTTAATCCTAGCTCTAGGAATGTTGGACAAGGAAGTAAAATATCTGGAGGGGAGGCATATAAGGAGAAGAAAACCAAAAGTCCTGCCCTTTTAGCCTGAGTTCCCAGTCAGTCTGAGGATGTGGAGACAGGGCCTACCCTTCCTGGCCTGAAGAATTTGCTGGATGAGAATTGGCTGTGATTCGTTTCTGGTCTCTGATATTTCATCTGTTTTTACTAAATGTACCACCACACGGAGGCACCAGCATGACTAGATTAATTTTTCTTTTTTTTACTTACCTTTTATTTTCAAAGCAAGAAAACTCAGCTAAAGGGCCACACTAAAACCTTTTATCAATTTCTATCTCTTTCTTCCATTTCTGTCTCCAGGCTACTCATACTTGCTGTCCATTCCAACATTCTGTTTCCTAGACTCCATCTCCGGGGTCCTCAATACAAATGTTTCCGTCTTTCATTTGCACTTTTGACGAGGGGAGGGAGGTGATTGGTTTCTTTAACATCTCCCTTTCGAGGTCAGACAGGAGCTGAGGTAATGCTTTAGGGAGTCTTGCAACGAAAACGCTATGGAAGAACGTCCTCTCTACCTTCACAGTCCATTCTCAGTGCATCTCTACCCTTCATGAGCTCATTTCACATGAGGTCAGTTAATATTGAGCCTCAGTCCTTAAGGATACCCATTTGGCGTAAAAATGTGCAAAGTGGAGTAGCTACCAGTCATGACTAGATGACTCTAATACTTCCTTAGTTCTCCCAGTAAGCTGTCATCCAAATTTAAATAAACAGCAGTGTAGTAAGGGTTTTCTGGCCCGGACTTTCGGGCCTAGCCTCAAGATGTAGGCCCGCAGACCCACAGACCTGAAGAGACACACAGATGCTTACAATAGTTTTAGGCTGATCAGTCTAAGGCCCAGGCATATAACTTGCTAACTCTTTACCCTTCATCTAACCCATGACTCTTATCCTGTTCAGCCATGGGGCTCAGTACCTTTTCTTAGAGCAGCATAGTTGTCCTCTGCTTCTTCTGGCTTCTCTCTGGCATTCTGTTCTACCTGTTCCTAGCATCTTCTAGTCTGTTAGCCCCGCCCACACTTCCTGTCTACCTTTGGCCAATCAGCGCTTTTTATTAAACCAGCGGGTGAGATACTTATTTACAATGGAACAACACAATCTCCCATACAGCAGAGTCAGTCAAAATATTCAGTGGCTGAGAAATGTCTAATAAAAGCTGACTGGTTATAGCAACTTCCAACTGTTGAGCTGTACAACCAGAAATAGGCACAATCTTTTTTTTGAGGAGCCCGTGGGATTTGTATATAAAACATGTGTCCCTTGTCCTTTTAAAGAGCCGTCCATAAAAGTACTAAAAGAGATCTCTATTTTTGTATATAATTTTAGGCGATACCCACAGGGTATCTTCAAAACTTATTAGAAGGAAATATTTTGGATAGCAACTATCTATCGATCCCAAGTAACGTGCTAATGCAACCTGCCAGTTCTAATCAGTGTGAAATGTTAGGTCTCAAACCTGAGACAAGTGACTGAGGTGCCTATTTAACATATCAAAGTGGACCTTGACCACAAGGCTCTCCCAGCATCCCTCAGTCCCTACGTGTTATAGGGCCCTTCTTGCTGGCATGTCCCACCTCCTACCCTGAACTCTCTGGCCAGAGAGGCTGGCCTGCTCCTCTCCCAGTAACTATGTATGTATGTATGTATGTATGTATGTATGTATGTATGTATGTATGTATATTGGCTTCACTATATAATCAAGCCATTTTGGCTATGTGAGATATATATATATTACTCTTTTGACCTCTTGGACTCTCTCCTCTACCCTCTCCTTACAAGGTTTTAAGGTGGTGTGACTCTGGAATCTCTCAGATGTCCCTCCCTCTGACTAAACTCTCCCACATATCTACAATAAACCTTCTCCACCTTACCTAGAAGAAGTCAAGTCCTCTCTTTTTTTATTTCCTTTTTTCTCCTCTTTTAGTATTCATTTCATGCCAAAACTCAGGAATTAGCATAAATGAGCTCCCCTCAAAGAGACTCAGCCTTTCTGAACCAAGCTGCAGATCTGCCTCCCCTAAGATATGAATGGATCATTTGTTTCTGGCTGGCTTCTGCCATCCACAAATTAAGAGTCTGATTCTTCAGCCTCCATTTCCCTCTGCCTGCTCTCTGTTTGTCTCTCCTCGACTCCAAATAAGTGTCTTCGTAGACTCTGGTCGGCTACATCCTCCATGCGGGCACATCTCTCCAGTAAACACACTTACCCTGGTTCCCCACCCCATCCCCCACTCCCCCCCACCTCCCCACCCCACCCCACTCCTGCAGCTTGCTGCTCTTCTGTCCTGCTACACCTACATGGATATCTCCCTATTATGTAACTAGTTTCCTCTCCACATCTTCCCGTTTCAGGCTTCTGCAGTTCTGTTCTCTGTCTCTCGACTCCCCCACGTCCCACAGAACTGCCCCTTTCTGTCTCTTCCTTAAGTCAGCCTAAATCCCTCCACCCCTTGGGGCTCCAGCTCTGCAGTCCGAAATTTCTCTAAACATGTGTCCGCCTGGGTCACTGTGCTTTCTCTCAGGTCCTTGGAGCTTAAAAAAATTCCCTCCAACAGAGATTCGTTTCCGGTCTCCTCTCCTCTTTGGACTTACAAACAGCTCAATGGTACAGCTCAATGGCCAAAGACTGGCATGCTTGATTTTCAAATTCTGCCACTGTGCAGACAAATGACCCCAAACCTCTTCTATCTAAACTTTATCTGCCCTCCACTTTCAAACCTCTATAATCTCTAAGGCTTCTTTACTACCCACTCTGAAAAATATTTCATCTCTACGATTTCTCTGCACCATACACTCAAAATTCTCTTAAGACTATGCTGTAAACTCCATCTCAGAATTTGTAAATTCATTGGGTATGGTTTTAAAAAAAAACAATCTGTAATAAAAATGTGGTTTAGAACTTATAGCAAAAGGCTTATATTTTAAAAACAAACATCTATACGTGATCCCTTGAGAAGGACCCTAGAGTTCTTGGCATCCAGACAGTCCCCCAAGGCAGGGCACTTAAGGGGCTGGGCTCTGTCTTCTGGCTTTTCCCAGACCCACAGCTGGTTCTTGGAACTTTCAATGTAGGGAGCTCTGGGATGCAGCCCTAGACAGTGCTGTGGGGCACAGGTCTACAGAGTACTAAAGAGCCAGAACAATGGTCATGGAGGTGTTGGAGGTGGGAGTAAAGAGGGGAGCCCTCAGTAGGGAAGTTCTTGGGAGATCATCTTGGGAGTTCAGAATCCAAGGACCCACCAGTGATGCCCCTGCAGAGCCCCTCCCAGAATGCCTCAGCCCCTCCCAGAATGCCTCAGCCCCTAAGAATTCCCCAGCCCCACTGAGTTCCCTTAAACTCTTAGACCACCAGACCCCTATGGACCCATCAGCTTCTAAGGTAGCCCCTTCCTCATCTGAGTGGACAAAGGCCTGTGAAACCAATTGGCAGTAGGGAACTTTCACACGTGGCACAGCATCCTGGTAGTCACTGCAAGTGAACCCAGCCTCAGGGAGCGGGTGCAGGACCACCCTTCTGGATCTGAGGAGCCATTCATCTGCAGTGAGTGTGTCAAGAGCTTTAGCCAATGGTCCAAACTGCTAGGCACCAGCGCATCCACACCGGTGAGCGGCCCAACACATGCTCAGAGTATGGCAAGAGCTTCAGGCAGAGCTTCCTCCTGGTGCAGCATCAGCGTGCACGCGTGTGTACACACACACACACACACACACACACACACACACACACACACACACACACACACACGGCCGAGAAGCCCTACAAGTGCCCCAAGTGTGGCAAGCTCTTCAGTCAGAACTCCAACTTGCTAAAGCACCAGAAGATCCACGCAAGGAAGAAGCTGTATCACTGCAAGACTGCAAGACCTTCATCCAGAGATCAGCGCTGACATAGCACCCGCGTCCTCACCGGGGGTGGGGGGGGGGGGAGCCCTACAAGTGTCTGGAGTGAGGCAAGAGCTTTCACCTCGGTTCCACATTCATCGAGCACCAGGCACATCTACGTGAGGACCCCTTCAAGTGTTCCTAAACGCACCCGATTGCCGCAAGAGCTTCAGCGTCAGCTCCAACCTCATCAACCACTAGCACAACCAGCATGCATCCTGGGGAGCTGCGGTACATCTGTAGCAAAAGCATCATTATGAGCTCCACGCTCACCTGCCACCAGAGCTCCAACCGCACCACAAACAACGTCCTCACACACACGGACAAAAACCTCTTCCTGTGCTCTGACAGCAGCAAGGCCTTCCTGGAGGCTCAGGAGCTGGGACAGCATCCTGTGATTCATGAGAGAGGTAAGACACCTCCCTGGAGAGTACAGAGCAGCAGCTGGTTAGAGCTTGGGGATCCTGCCTTGCTAACTGAGCCACGTGGGGCCAAACCCCACAAGTGTCTGGTCTGTGGAAAGGGCTTTAAGGATGAGGGCATCTTCATGCAGCACCAGCGAATTCATATTGGTGAGAACCCCTACAAAAACGCACATCAAACCCCAACACTGTCTTTCTGCTCCCCCAGGTTCCCCTTTGGAGGCAGTCCACACTCAGGTGCTTTAGAGGGCAGACACCCTCCCCCTACAGTTCTTGAAAGTGCAGGAGCGTCTAAGGGGCTTCAGCCAAAGGCTAGTTCAACAACTCTCCTCCAAGGGCTATGTTTTTTTCTCACTGTGGAGAAAGCTTCCTCGATAATTGTCCAGGAAAAAAAAAATTAATTAATTAATTAATTCAAAAGCTTTGCCCTGAGCTCTGAGCTGCTGCAGCATCAGAAAGGCCGTGCGGGTGGGAAGTCCTGGAAGAGCTCCTCGGTGCTCTTAGACCATCTCAGGAGTTCTGACTGTGAGGCCTCCTTCCTTGATGGGCAAGCTCTTACGGGCCACCGGGAAACCCCACTCAAGAAAGGGCCCCCACTCCCTTCAGAGTCAGTCACCTGTCCTCAAACCAGGAAGATGAGGAAGAGGCCTCTACCCCTCCAAAGAGCAGCCGCCACGGGGAAGAGGAAAGTCCTAAAACTCTCTCAGAGGAAAAGCCCCCTTTGTGTCCTGAATGTGGAGGAAACACCTGAGCCCCTCGTATGGTCTCCTGACAGCCTTGCAGGGGAAAGCGCTCAGTGGGGAAGTCATGCAGGAGTGAAGTAGCCAAGTAGCATTAGGGAAAAAAATTGGGGAAGAACGAATGGGTGCTTCCAGACCCCAGGTGAGACAGGGCATTGCACTGGGGGTTCTCTGGTGAGTTGTATGGACAAAGGAGAAAACAGACCTTGAGCGTAAGAATATTAAAATGTTGAGAAACCATCTCAGCTATTAGGGGGAAAGGTATGTTTGTTTGAAGGGAGCAAAACCCGGTGGAGAAACTGCAGGTGGAAGCCAGCTCCTCCCCCTCCTGGGAGTTTGTTCCATTTCAAGTGCAAGCAGATCCCCATTCAGGCTCCTCAGATGACAAGGCAGGCCTTTCCCCAGCTGTCTACTCTGAGAGGCTTCTGGGATTTCAAGGGGCGGCCTCTGTAACATTCTCAGGTCTCACGGGCTTTATCTGAAAGCTAACTGCCACAAATCTCACTGCAGTGACAACACGTCCCTTCAAATTCTGTCTTCAGTGGAGAGAGCCACTCGCTGCTAGTCAACCTCCAAAGGATAAATTCCTTCGGAGATCCGAGGCATGTATGTGCTTGTCCTGTCTCTCTAGACTTCTGCAAGTTCCTGAGAACCACTTGTGGGTTCCCTGTGGTGATGAGAGACAGCGAGACAACAGAAGAGGAGCTTTGTTTTACCAACAACATAATTTAAACCTGAGCCTTTTGTGTGAACCCTACGGAAGGCTGTCTTGCAGGATGAGCCAGGCACAGACTAGACCAGAGTCCCTGAAGAGGCTGTCACCTTAATCAACTTTATCACCTTCTGGGTGGTCAGATTTGGTCCTGCCTCAGGAAAGGGTCAGATTCCACCTGATCCTTTTTGTCTTTCTCTCCTTAAACAGAAACTGTTGGAGGGAAATGAGAAATGTTCCCCTACCAGGTCCATCTCCTCAGATACCACAGGCTAGACACTTCATTAATCCAGCCAAACCTGCACCTGACTGGAGCTCTGTGGTGGAACAGAGACAGTTGCCCTATAAAATGATTGAAGAAAAACTTTGGCGAGAAACATCTGTAACAAAGACCCTTAAAGATGGAAGAGATTCTCCCCTGTATTTGGGCTGCAAAGGGAGTGTCCTTAGCCTGGTGCTGACTTTAGGGGCACACTGTCCAGAGTAAGAGGACCAAGATACCAAGTGATATGGCTCTCTGAGAGTCCTGTGCCCAGAAGAGTGAACTGGATCCCCACAAAGCTGTGGAAGAGAGAGCTTTAATTCCATTACCTAAAAGATTTTAAAAAATAGAGACTCATCGTCCTGCATCTGTCCTGTCTCCGAATGGGTGACCCTCAAAGTTTAAAGGACCAAAATCTAGAATCCTGAGAGAAAAATGCCATTCCTCCTGGGGAGAGAGAAGAGGCAGGAGGTCTTACCCAAGTACAGAGAGCCTTGCTAGAGTCCTAAGTACCAGTGAGAGGGTGTACCGTGAAAATGAGGAGAAGCCCATTTGTCTATTAACAGAAATGTTGAGAAAGGGTTGTAAAATGGAGTAGATACTCTCCTAAGTATAAGCTGATTCAGCCCTTCTAAAGTGGTAGCAGAGATTAGAGAGATATCCTTTGTAAAACTAGGAGCAGATTCCCTCAGACCCTGGTCTGAAAGTCGTCAGGAGACTGGGGGATGGGAAGGAGGAAGAGACAATGTAGTTATGGCTAACTGTAAACTACCAAGGACTAAGATGTAACACATGTAATAGGGTGCTCACATGTTCTGGACACAAGTGAGGGCTATGGTCTTGACTCCAGTACTGAATGAAGCATGTGGATAGGTGGTAGACTGGGCAGAGCAGAAACCTCGAGGTGATATCTGTTCCCTTGGCCACCCCCGACTTGGACCCAGCCACACCATAGAGGGAATGGGTTGCAGGGCCCAGGGTACTTCTAACTGGCCAATGAAAAGGTTCACCAAGTCTGGAAGGCATAATGGAGCCAACTCCATACTGGACCAGAGCCCTCAGAGGTGCCCCTGGGGAAGAGCCCAGCAACTAAGGAGTGTAAGCATAGGAGAGGGTGGGGCTTAGAGCGGTAGGAGTCTCATAAAGGAACTGGGTATGAATCGTGAATCAGGGAGAGGACTTGAAACCATCATGATCCCCCAGACTGCAGTGAGGGGCTCCCAGAATCCTTTGGCCCCACAAAGGAAGCCTCGCTCTCTTGACTTCTTCCTATGGAGTGAAGGGAGGTCCTACTTGAGTGTCGTGTGTCAGCAAGGTGTCGTGTCGTCAGTGGTCCTGTTGAAGAGAATAAAGGGAGTAAGATTTTAAAAGAAGAGAAAAAAATCTATACGTGGGTTATCTTAAATTTCTACAATTTACCATATGTGGGATTTGACTCTTCTTTAGAATATACTGTATATGTAACTTGCGTTCAATTCTTATTTAAAAATAGATCTATCAAATAAGGGATATTTTAAATAGCAACTACATGGTAGGCATCCATCTTTGCTGAGGCTAAAGGGTACTGCCATGTGACTTCACCACCATCCTAAGATAACCACGCGGTATAAACCAGACTAAGGGAACACTTATAAATCAGTCCTACGGAGCCGTTGGTTATTATTGTTTATACTCTTAGACTAAGGAAACAGCAGGTCTCCAAAATACCTTGGATTACAATAAATTCCTAAGGTCTACTCAGGTACACAGTAATATTTGCCCGGTCTCTTAGTCTTCCTCTCTTTGTTTAGCTTTAGCTATTTGGAGAAACTGAGTCATACAAGAAACTGTGATATTCTATAATGGTGCACTATGAAAGGATCAGGAAGTTCCCAGTCTCTCCACAAACTGGATTTATGGATTAAAATTATCTCTTGATATTAATAGATCTTTAACTAAATCATCAATTCAAAGTTTTAAGGCTCAAACTCAACTGGAGTAAAGCCCTAAAATTCTAATCTTTAAAAGCTACTAACTTGTAAACTGGTATGTAATTCATTTAGCGGCAGGCTTTGTTTAGCCGTGTGTGTGTGTGTGTGTGTGTGTGTGTGTGTGTGTGTGTATGTGTGTGAATGTGTGTGTATGTGTGTATGTGTGTGTATGTGTGTGTATGTGTGTGTATGTGTGTGTATGTGTGTATGTGTGTGTGTGTATGTGTGTGTGAATGTGTCTGTGTGTACTCTGTGTGTGTGTGTTTTCAAGGTTAAGCCTAAAGCAAGTAACTGGAAACAAAGTTCAGCCATATTTAATAGTCAATGTTTAATAACAATCTTTCCATGACAGACATCATTACCGCCCTCGTGGCCCTAAGGTTCCTAAAGAAGACAAATGGGACAAAGAGGATCTGATGTCTCTTCTGTAATAAAGTTGTACATACATGTACAGCACTTATAGACATGGAATAAATAAAGAGATCTTTCTTTAAAAAAAAATATCTGTTACAAAGAGGTTTCTGGTCCTGTCTGGACAGAGGTCCAGGCCCACAGATCTACAGTCCCAGACTGCTTAGTTGCCCACTGCTGCTTAGGCCTCCAAAAATGACTCAGACACTTATATTAACTTTATGCTGTTTGGCCTATGGCTCAGGCACATCGCTAGCTAGCTCTTTCATCTTAACTCAACACATTTCCATTAATCTGCTTGCCACGTGCCCAGTGGCTCACCTGCGTTCTTTACATGTTTCTTCTTTGGGCATCTGGCTTGATCTGTCTGTGACTCCGCCCTGTTCCTATTCTCTGATTTCCCCGCCTACTTTTCTACGGTGCCTGCCGAGGGCTAAAACGGCTCCTTTACTTGAAGCTTGATTTTCACAGCATACAGAAAGACATTCCCACATCAGTTATCCACATTGTTTAGGAATAAATGACAGAGATGTTTCTCCAAATATTTTGTACCACTGGACCTAACAAACATCTCAATAATCGTATGAAACATTTTGTCTCAAAGAATCTGAAGAGGAGCCATGTTTATGTCCACTCTTCACTTACGGTCTCAAACCCTTTGGTGAGGACCTACCTCTAGAACCTCCCTCCTTCTCTCTTCCATGCAGTAACGAAACACTCCACTGGCTTCTCACACTCACACAGCAGCACAGTATAGTCTGAGTTCAGTCCCTCGAGGCAGAGCTGACTATGGAAGCCAGTAACTTTTCAGTTCCGTCACCCATCTCTCCTTCCCACAGAAACCCATACACTGAGGTATGACTTCATAGTCACGTCTCTGAATGAGTCTTGGGAGTTCCTGCCCCGAATCCTGATATTCATTGATGAGGAGCTCTTCCTGAGCTACAAAGGTGACAACAGGAGAGCAGGGGCCTGGGGGCCCAGGTTCAAGGGACTTGCAGGAGCTGATTCCTGGGCAACAGGGATTGAGCACCTGTGGAAGAAGAAGGAGCAACTTGGGAGAATGTTGGCTGAGGTCATGAGTCTTCAGGTCCAGAACAAGGGTGAGTGTGCAGAGCCAGGGGTACACAGGTCCCATCTAGGGTCCCTAATCCCTGATTCTGGGCAGGGCATCAGCTGACTTAATGGAATAAAGCAATAATGCTTCCATGGGGTAGAGCACCGGATAGTCTTTTTAAAACTGAAGTCTCAGGGGAGCCAAGGTCAATGGACAGCAGGGTGACAGGTCTCTGCCTGGGGCGGGCCAGGCATTCATACTCTCCAGGAAACCTTCAGCTGTGAGCTTCAGGGAAATAAGAGCATTAGAGGCTTCTGGCGCCTGGGTTACAACGGACGAGACACCCTCACCTTTGATCAGAAGACTCTCACATGGACAGTGGCTATGCCCTTCACTCAGCAGACCAAGACCTTCTGGGAGACACGTGCACCCAGAGCAGACCAAGTTAAGATTTTCTTGGAGTATCTATGTCCTACTCAGTTCCAGGGATACCTGGCTGCCATGAGGAACATTTCACTGGATACAGGTACTGACTGTTACCAGGGTTGGTTCCTAGCATCCAAGGGAACATTTCTGTGGCCAAGAGGCTCCTTCCATGGTATTTGTGGGGATCTGGTTCTCACTGATGTGTAAAAGGGTGTGACGGTCTAAGGTGATGGCTGGAAGTTGAATTTTCTCCAGAGCTATTGCTGGGTCCCTCCGATGGGAAAGAAGAGTTTCCCACACCAGACTCTAGCAGACAGGAACAAGGGCGCCGTCTCCCCATTAGTCTCTTTCTCTGGGATGTTCTGGGTATCAACAATTGGGCTTAGGTGATAAGATAGAATCATGCTCTTTTGGCCAGAGTTAAGTCGGGACAGAAGAATCACCATGAAGCCGTACTACAGATTCAGATGCAAGCTACTCGACCCACATCCCATGACCAGGGTCCTTTGCCTGATACTCTGCTTCTGTTTGAAAGGGTTAAGTTTTCTTTTTCTCAGGACAATGCTTCACTGCATAGCCAAGGCTGGCTTTGAACTCAATATCCTGCACCTGCCTCTCGAATGCTGGGATCACAGGTATGCATGGCTGCAAGGCCCCTGAAAGGTGACACTTAAAGCTTTCTTCTTGGCTAAGTATCATAACCAAAAAGAAAAGTTCCCTAGAAGTGGGGGGGGGTGGCATGAGGAAGTGAAGACATTAGTGACCAGTCAAAAGTCCTCATGAACCAAAGATTTGGAACCACAGTCTGGTGGTCTTTCCCTGTTCCCTGGAGTGCGTGACCCAAACTTTGTGGTAGAGAGGCAGATTGCCAGCCATTTCTTAACTAGAGAGGCCAACTGTCCCTACAAAGTCATCTACACGTGTGCTAGAAGGTTGATCTTCCGGCCTCTGACAAAGTCTTCTGGCAGATAAGGGCCCCGATACCCGTGAGCTGTCGAGTGTAACAGAACAGTCTGCTGGTCTCCCTGGTCCTCTTACCACTGGGCATATGGCCTGGGGGTAGAGGCTGGAGGCAAAGGTGCGCCGTGTGGTTGTCTAGTCTCTGTCCTCCTCACTTACCAGCTCTTCTTCATCTTCTCCCAGGCTTCCCAAGGGTGATCGTGATCAAGAAGCCATACCCAGTGGGCAGGATTACCCTGAAATGCTGGGCTTTCAATCTGCTTTCTCGTATGACCAATCTGACGTGGCTTCAAAATGGGAAGCCAACACAGCAGCCTGGGACCTCGAAGCCTGGGACCATCTTGCCCAGTGGGGATGGAACCTACCAGACCTGGCTGTCCATTTGGGTCCTTCCTGGACAGGAAGCAGAGTTCACATGCTACCTGAGGCACCAAACAGATGACATCTATGTCCCTGCTATCTCTAGTGAGTAAATGGAGCAACCATCCACTTCAGAGGGTTGGAGGCAGGGTCAGGAAGAACCCACAGGACACACAATGACCACTCACTTCATGGCAGATTTGGAGAATGCTTCTAAGAGCATTCATGATGCTGCCAGATCCCTTGCTGCCTCAGCTGCTTCTACATTCCCCATTGTGTCGATGGTGCTGTTGGCTGGATCCAACTGAATCCAGAACGCAAAGGACAGAAATTATCAGGTAGGGAGCCCGTGTTGCTTTTTTTCTATCCCTTGTGACTGGAGACAGAACTGGCTTTTTCTTCTCTTCTTTGCTGATAAGTTAGGAAGGAAGTCGGTGAGCCTTTTCCTGAGTCACTTGTATCCTGGAGGCTGCTGAGGAGCCAGGCTGAGCAGAAGGGCAGTGTCAGTTAAAACCCAACAAACCAGGTCTCACAACAAAGAGAACAGACGTGGCTATTCTGCAGCCAAATTTGCCTGACTAAGGCCCAGGAATACAGACCCAAGTCTCCCCAAATATCATGTTTCAATACAGTAGCTGTCTGACGAAATGTTTGCCATAGCAGAACAAAGAAAACCTTGAATCAAGATATTTTCAAATACGTTAGTGGACGTATGGGGTAGATGGGTTCCAGCAAAGAGGAACATAGATCTCTTCACCTTCTGTTGGTGGAAGCTACTGACCCCTTGATGCATTTCAAAGGTTTCACCTGCTTGTCAAAAGGATAGCATGTCAGACCCAGAGGGCCACATGAACAGCTATTAGGGTATCTAAAGACAGCCCCAAGATAACAGGCAATATTTTAAATCTCCACTATCAGGGAGTTCTCATCAGTCCATTGGACTTTAATATTGCTGCATCTTTGTGTGTCTGGGGGGGGGGGTTGTGTAATATGTGCAGTGTGTGCATGTGTGGTATATGTGTGTATATGTATATGTAGTGTGTGTGTTATGTCATGTGTGTGCTGTATCTGCGTGATGCATGTACGTGTGTGTTTGTGTTGGCATGTGTGGTATATGTGTGTGCAGTTTGTGTGTATGCAGTGTGTGGTGTATGTGTATGTAGTATTATGTCTGTGTGTGCCTGTGGTATAGGAGGCGGCACACGGCAAGATGCACCTGTGGAGATGGAGAGTAACTTTGAAGAATACATTATTTCCACCAAACTTTATGTGGGACCTGGGAATTCCATTCGATTTCTGGGCCACAGGCACCTTTACCCATTTAGACACCCCCCTCAGCCTATACTACTTCAAATCCTCCTTTTAAGTATATAAGAAGTATTAATGTCAAGGTAGAAAAAGGAGGTTATACTTGTAAGAAAGTAGGATTCATGGGCCTTAGAAATCTGACCAAGTCCTACTTCACAATCAGAAAGAGAAACACAATCTCAGGAGAAGTTGGTTATAATAACATCCGCGTCATCTCTAAAATGTGACTTTTATTTAATCCTAATTTTATTGGGTACCCTAAATACTTGTTTAATCAAAAACATGGACTATAAAAGTATAAAGTATAGTGAGTGCTGTTAAAGGGCACTGGTTGGTGTTGTGTGGTTGTTTTAGCTGGCTTGGGGTGTTGGCTTGGTGTATGACTTGGATGAAGAGTTAATCCATTCTCTTAGGCGTCCCTAAAGAGAGCTAACAGTGTTACTGTTACTATAAGGAAAGCGCATGCCTGGTCAGACCATAGTGTTTGAATTTACTGCATCTTAGCATTTTAATATCAGTAGCAACATATTCATCCAACTGGTTGGACCTATGAGGAACTAGCCTGACTCCTTCTTAAGGATGGAAGACATTTTGTTATAAGGTCAGAATAAGTTCATTTCTGTTTGATGAAAAATTAAAGTTGATGGTACTTGAACCCCTTCCTTGAATTTAACATGCTCCCAGCCCTGTGGAGCTTGACTCAGACCTTGAATAAATAAGATGTTCTACCAAATAATTTTGAAATGTTCAGCTAGATTCCTAGGTAATCAAAATTTCTCTGGAAATTCCCCCAACCCTCAAAAAATTGCCTACTTTTGCAGTTTTGGAAGCCGTATAAACCCCACATCCTCCTGAGTCTGATGCTATTTTTTTACACCCCCAGTTTAGGGAGGCAGCCCTGTGGGACGAAAAACAAAGCTTTCCTAATTTGATCAAAGAATTTAGCTAATTGTCTTTACTCTTGTTCAGAGGGATTAACAATTGGAGGCCCCAGCGAGATCAAGACCCGCCCAACCCATATTCAAAAACCAGATCTTCACTCCAGAACTCCAGAACTCAAATTCTGGCTTGGAAAGTTCCCACCTTGAAGATGTTCCAGGACCCCAGTGAATGCTTGTAGCTTGGCAAATTGCTGTAGTGAACGCAGTACTAAAGAGAAACCAGAAAGCATCCGTCTGAGGAGTACTCCGTTGGTAAGTCATAGAGGGTCATTCCTTCTATGACAGCATTTCTCAACCTTTAGGTCTTGAGCATCAGAAAAAAAACACATTTCCAAAAATTTTAGAAGCAGAGACCCCCACTTTGTAGCAAAATTGTAGTTATAAAGTAGCTACAAAAGATGATTTTTATGGTTGGGGGTTTCTAAGACCATCAGAAATATATGCTGATATGGTATGACCCACAGGTTGAGAACCCCTGTTCTATGTATGGCATCTGGTACTGCTTTTGATAAGATCCCATCTAGAGGTCAGAGAGGTACCTATCCAGGGCAATAGCAAGGTTTTGGATGCCTTATTCTTCATCCACTGTGTTTTGTTCTGTATGTTATTTGTCTCCTGCCCAGAGCACTAGTGAAAAGTCATTTTGCCCACCTAGTGCTTGGATACTGAGGACCAAACAGGAAATCCGTCAAGCTCAGTTAAATGTATGTATAAATGAAGTTGGGTACCAGATGATTTATTTTTTTACCAATCTATTTTGTCTACTTAAATGGTCTCTCTACTGTGTTTAATGGTCTTGGTTTTAGCTGGTTCTGTTCCTTGAACATTTAGTGTTCTATGTTTTTATTTTGTGCTCTATATGCCTCTTTAACTCTTCGGTCTCTGCCATCTCCCCTTCCTTCACCTGCCACAGCAGCAGCCACTGAAGCCTAGTCAGAAAAACCTTTGTTTTCCCTTCCCGAGTCTGTTGCTAGATTCACGTTTTGGGGCCTGCATGTCTGGCTAGTGCTGGCAGAGAGACAGCAAAGACCGGAAGGGCAAGCAAGGTGGGAATCTGGATGTTTAGGCAACAGAGACCAGAATCTGGGATCAGTCTCAGAACTTGTTGTAAGAGTTTCTTACCCAGACTTTCCAGCCTAGCCCCAAAGTTTGGACCCACTCACAAGCGCATTGTTGCTTAGCCCCAAATAATCACACAGAAGATTACATTAATTCCATGCTGATCAGCTTATGGCTCAGTCATATAACCTGCTACCTCTTAAACTGACCCATGAGTAGCCAAGTGGCTTAATATCTTTTCTCAGAGCAGAGTCCTGGTCTTCTTTCTTCTGCATCTGCTGGCATCTCTCTCTAACTCTTCCTTTTCCCAGAGTTTTCTTAGAATGCCATCCTTGCCCACATTTTCTGTCTGCTTTCTGGCCAATCAGAGTTTTATTAAACCAGTAGGAGGGACAAATATTTATAATTTACAAGAACATAATCCCACAACAAACTCCCCAAGGGTGATGCTAGTGGATTGTC
This sequence comes from Phyllotis vaccarum, assembly GCA_033318265.1. Taxonomy (NCBI): domain Eukaryota; kingdom Metazoa; phylum Chordata; class Mammalia; order Rodentia; family Cricetidae; genus Phyllotis; species Phyllotis vaccarum. The sequence goes on from JARWLC010000018.1 coordinate 15,026,648, forward strand.
TTCTGCCTTTGTGGTTGATTACCATTCTCATGTCGCTCTGATCCCTCTTACTGGTTACTTAATTCAATGAAATTTGCCCCTTTGACTAAGGAAAGCCACCGAGGACAGGTATGTGTCAGGAGTGTGGCTGAATGGAGACACAGAGAGCCTACTGTGTGATATTGAGAAAACAAAGTCTGGATCCCTTCAGGGATGTTTCCTGCAGAGTTTGGAGGTTTCCCTGTAGTAGGAGGTTTCTGGCCTGGACTTTTGGGCCTTGCCTGAAGGTTTAGGCCCACAGACCCACAGACCTGCAGAGACACACAGATGCATACAATAGTTTTAGGCTGAAACTAAGGCCAAGGCATATAACTTGCTAGCTCTTTACCCTTAAACTAACCTATGTCTCTTATCTTGTTCAGAAATGGGGCTCGGTACCTTTTCTTAGAGCAGCATAGTCGTCCTCTGCTTCATCCAACTTCTCTCTAGCATTCTGCTCTGTGCTTTCTTAGTCTGGTAGCTCCACCCACACTTCCTGCCTGCCTTTAGCCAATCAGCGCTTTTTATTAAACCAGTGGGTGGGATAATTATTTACAATGAAATAATACAATCTCCCACATTTCCCAGATGGTTTTCAGTCTTCCTTCGGTTCAGTATGCTCCTTTCCATACATTTAGGAACACTAATGTATATTCTATGCCATTATATGTTGAAAATATGTGCTCTATTTTTTACTTTAATTTTACAAGGAATTATCATTAATGAAAATTACACGAGCCTCAGTAGAGATTTTAGACTTTGAAACAAATGTGGTACTATTATAAACTACAGAGACTTTTGTAGTTGAACTGAGTGCATATTTCATATGATGATATGGCTGCAGGTCTTTGGGGACCAGGGAGTGGAATGTGGTGGTTTGAAAGAAAATGGTCCCCCAAAGGGAGTGGCACTACTTGGAAGTGTGGTTTTGTTGGAGAAAGTGTGTCACTGTGGGGGTGAGTTATGAGGTCTAATATACACTCAATATACCACACAGAGTCACAGTCTACTTCCTGTTACATTCATGTCAAGATAAAGCCAACACTACATCTGCCTGCACACTGCCATTTCTCTGCCATAATGATAATGGACTGAACCTCTGAATTGTAAGCTGACACCTCAATCAGATGTTTTCCTTTATAAGAGTTGCCCTGGTCTTGGAGTCTCTCTATAGTAATAGAAATTCTAACTAAGACAAGGACTATATGATAAAATTAAAACTCAGATACTTAGATACACAGGTGCTGGTTATTAGTTGCAAACTTTGTAAATGCTGAAGACTAGCTCTCACTGCTGAATGTAGATGGGTTATCAATGGCTGTAATAAGAAGTTTCTGGCCTGTCCAGCCTGTGGTCCAGAACTGCAGACTCACCATCCCACATAAACACACAGACGCTTATATTAATTTTATGCTGACTGACTAAGGCTCAGACACATTGCTAGCTAGCTCTTTCATCTTAACTCAATCTATTTCCATTAATCTCTTTAGCCATGTGGCTTGGTACCTTTTCTCAGAGCAGCATGGTTTTCTTCTTTCCTTTGTGTTTGCTGGTGTCTCTCTGGTGTCTCCACTCTGCTCTTCCTGTTCCCAGAGTTCTTAGTCTGGTAGCTCCACCCACACTTCCTGTCTGCCTTCTGGCCAATCAGAGTTTTTATTAAACCGGTAGGCAGAATAATTATTTACAATAGAACTTAATTCCACTTCACATGGCTACTTCATTTCCCGTTCGATTCGACTGGGACAGCAGCACACACATGAACCTCACAGGTTCACGATTCTAAGAGCTAATGTTAAAATAAAAATGCTAATCAATTTTAAAACTTAACCTTATAGAAGCTACTAACTTGTTCTAGACTGTTCAAACAATAATTGAAGGGGGAACTGGAAGGGGTGGGGGTGAGGGAAGCTGTAGCCATATGTATTGTTTAAGCGTAGAATAAATGAACTTTTTAAAACTATTACGGGAGGGTTGATAGTCACCTTATAAATGACTAATGTATTCAGAACTATGCTTGTAGTCACACTGGCTGAAAGTGTACTTTATTTACAGGAATAAATTGCATTTAACCTCATATGCATGTTTTCAGGGTTAAGTTTAAAACAAATAACTAAAAGCACAAGTGAAGATTATTTAATCAGGAATACTTAATAGATGGTCCTCAATACTTTTCAGAGTTCTTCTGGATGCTGCATTTAAAATGTTTAATGAAAAGGTTCCTATGATAGGCAGAAATGCCAGTTCCTAGAGATGACCCCAAGGACTCCAAAGAAGACAGTGGTTCAGAGACCTGATTGTGGTAATGCTAAGTACCGGGAAAAGCTGCCCATGCCTTGTCTGTTGCCAAGGCTCTGCCCAAACTATGAACACTCTAAGGTTGTCTGTCACATTCACGCTCATCAAAATAAGATCATTTTTCCCAGATGCCTTCCCCACAGGGAAATCTCTTAGACTTTCTGGATCCGACAGCTGAAGATCTCTGCTCAATACTGTCCCATATGACAGTCAAAAACTGAACTCTGTCCCCAACAAAACTACCACCAGAGCCTAGGATAACCATCCGGGTAACTATAATATAACTCTATTGTTTTATTCTGTATTGTGGTGATATAATGTGATGTGATGTCTATATGCTGTGAGTAAAGGACTGTTTTGGCCCATGGCAGGAGCTGTAGCAGTAGACAGGAACCAGAGCATAGGTAAGAGAAAAGGGGAGGAGTCAGAGAAAGACTCTATCCAGCTGTCCAAGGAAGCAACATGTAAGGAACACAGGTGAGCCACAAGCCACATGGCAGGGCAGATGAATAGAAATGGGCTGAGTTAAAAACAAAAGAGCTAGCTAGCAATGTGCCAGAGCCATAGGCCAAACAGCATGGCATTAATATAAATGTCTGAGCCATTTTGGCCCTGCGTGGAGGGAAGCAGCCACAGGTGGGTCCAGAAACCTCATGTTACAATAATGTATATTTAATAAAACATATGACATATCAGAGGACAGAGCTTTCATTGAAAAAACAAAAAATGTTGGAGAGATTGTTCTGACCTCTTATATTCCAGACTATTTTATTAGATGTGCAATGCATCACCAGACAGTATAGAAGCCATTTGAATTATTCTCTATTCTATAATTTATCCTCAGATTTCTGATGGTGTTGATAGCCAACTGTAACTCTATCCGCTTAACAACAGCAGCCTGGTTAATGCATTTTGTATTTGAGAACCTTGCTCTGCCTGTCTAGGGCTATTAAGTCTTCTGATAAGAAAGGCAAACTCACAGCTTGTCCTTACTTTTTTACTAACAGGCTTCATATTTAAGGACATGCTTTGCAATGGAGGCTCTCAGTAATCAACCACCTGTGTATCACGGTAAATTCCTGAATCAAAAAAAAGATGTCAAATTTATGTGCATTTTCAAAGACTAAAAACATTTTAAAATAAATACAAAGTATAAAGTTCTAAGAAAAACGGAAACTTACATCACAAAGAACTAAGAAAGTAAGATTATAAATATGTTACTGTATATTATTATACAAAGGTTTCAAAGGTTCAGGGTTTTAACACTGATGAACGGATTTTTTAAGATTTATTTACATAAATCTTACAGTATTTACAGTGTTCAGGCTGCATGTATGCCTGCAGGCCAGAAGAGAACACATATCTCATTATAGATGTTTGTGAGCCACCATGTGGTTGCTGGGAATTGAACCCAGACTTTTGGAAGAGCAGCCAGTGCTCTTAACCACTGACCCATCTCTCCAGCCTCTGATCAATAGATTTTTTTGAATAAGCTTGTAAAGCACTGAGTCACAAGCACAAGATTTTAATTTTCCTTTGGTTGTCTTCTAAATATAGACTTGAAGATGCTTCTCATTATGCTAAAAAAAAAATCTCTGTGGAATCTATATACAACCCTCTGTACAAAAAAAGAATGTTCATGCTTTTCAACCCAAAGCCCTAGCTTTTGCTATGACTCAAAAACATGAGTCTACTCCAGATGTTTTACAGATGCCTGTTATCTGCTTCTTCTACAATGAGAATTTTAATACAGATTGTAAACTGTGGTAATGCTATGGCATTAGCATATGGTATATGGTAATAATGCTATATGCTATATAATGCTAGCACTTATGTCAGTGCTTTTATCTTTTCTAAAAATAATCTGTGTAAGATTCAGAATGTCAAGGAGGTCATGAGACTTTGCTCTGCCTCTCAAAGATCAGAAGAAGCCCAGATAAGGACATCTGTCAATCAACAGCCTAAGTTTCCCCCACTTCCAATTACTGAGGGTCTCTTTCTCCCCTCACCCCCCCAACCCTGGTCTTGGGACTCCTCCCCTCTCATAATTACCAGGACTATGGACCAGTAAACTCCAAATATCAAAGTTTCTTTTGTGTTGTTTAACTTTACACCAGGCCAGTTCCAACACCAGAAGTCCTGGACTTGAAAACCGATTTAAACTAGTTCAACCAGTGTGAATGCTCCCTGTCTCTTCAGTTGGGTCAGCAAACCAGATGCATCTGATGAATGCTCCACTGCCCTAATCCCCTTTCAGCTTTTGACTAACACTCCAGCCCTCCTGGACCCTGTCAACAGCATCCTAATTTCAGCAGAAAGTAGTTAAGAAAATACATGACCTGTTATCCTCAGCAAAGCCTGAAATGCTAAGTCCAAAGGGAACTCCCTAGCAAAGGGAACAAAATACATATATGCGTATATGTATGTATATCTACAAATATATAACCATATATATATATACCTACACATCTATATAGTCACGTATTTTATATATATATAAAATGTGCAGCCAAGTTCCTGAGTCATCAAAATTCCTCTGGAAATCCCCTAACTTTTGAAACCTCCCGTATCAGTCTTGCAGGGGGTTTTTTAGACTAAACTATACCTCTTTGTTGCAGTGAGGTTTCTTGGTCCAGGGCGGCCAGAGGCCCAGACCCACAGACCTGTCGCGCCAGACCCATTAGCTGCCCGCCGCTGCTGCTCAGGCCCCCAGAAATGACTCAGAGGCTTATATTAACTTTATGCTGTTTGGCCTATGGCTCAGGCACATTGCTAGCTTGCTCTTTCATCTTAACTCAACCCATTCTCATTAATCTGTCTGCCACATGGCCTGTGGCTCACCTGTGTTCCTTACATGTTGCTCCTTTGGGCTTCTGGCTAGGTCTCCCTGACTCTGCCCTACTTCTCCTACCTATGCTTTGATTTCTCCTCTTACTTTTTCTATGGTGCCTGCCATGGCCAAAACAGCTCCTTTTTTTAAAGATTGATATTCACAGCATACAGAAAGACATTCCCACATCACCTCTTCTTGTATTTTTTTTCAAACCTCCACTCTAGGGAGACAGCCCTGTCTAACCAAAAATATACCTAACATCATTTGTGCAAAGAATTTGGGTGATGGTCTTTACTCTCATACGACGGGATTAACATCTACTTACTTAATATTTTTTTTCTTTTTTCCTTCATAGAAATTTTATTTGCTTACACCCTTCCTTTTTTAATTAGTTCTTTAAGACTGTTTTAAGAGTCTCTGTGGCTGAAGACAACATACACTTTGGACTGAGGTCTTGGAGGCCCAAGGAGAACCTCTGTCCTTTCATATTCATCTGCCACACAATTTCATAAGCACTAGTCCACACATGTGTGCACACACACACATGCACATACACAAAAAGTAATGTTTCATACTTATTATGTAATGTTTTTAACAGATATGCCCCAGGCAGAAGGAATACCCATTAACAGAATTTTCCCATTATGGCTACCTGGAATGTGAGAATATTACCTAGTGGGAAAATATAGAAACTTAACAGCTGGCTAAAATACAAAGTTCAATTTTTTAGCTTTTTAAAAAGATGTATCTATATTACTTTTAAAAATCTATGTGTGGAGAGAGGGGTGTATGAACCTGAGTGCAGTACCCATAGAGGCCAGAAGAGGGTGCTAGATCTTCCCCGAGCCACCTGGTGTGGGTGCTGCCACTCAAACGCAGGTCCTCCAACAAAGCAATACATGCTCCTAACCATTAAGCCATCTTGCCGGCCTCCAAACTTCAACTTTTTAGTGACTCACTCAACACGAGGACAAAAGTCAAAATTCCATTCTATGTGGCAGTTTCTTGTAAACATTACTCCACACCATCTCCAGTTTTACGTCGGGACACTGAAATTTGACCCTGGAAGTTTTTAGTTACTTTTAATTATAGCCAATCAGTTCCAGTTTAAATTGCCATTTTTGCCCCATCAACCTATTTCCATTCTAGAACAATCCTTTACCTTAGGACAAACTCATTTGACGTGTAAGAGCTATTCCCTCCCCCTTTTTAAATTTGTATTTAAAATGCATTTTGTCTTTTTAATTTTTATGTCTTGCTCTTGCTTGATGGTTCTTTCCTTATCATTACAAAATGTAGAAAGCATTGCTTTGTAAAAATAACTATACTCCAAGTAAAAACACAAGCCTGGGGCGCTGGTCCAAACCCTTAATCCCAGCCACTCAGGAGGCCCACAGGAGGATCTTCGTGAATTCCAGGTCAGCCGGAGCTACACTGTGAGATCCTGCCCCTTCCCCAGAAAAGCTTTACTATACATGAAGTCTCCGGCCGTTGCCTCCTGTTTCCACTGATTTAAAAAAAAAAAAAAAAATCTACTTCAAGAGGAAAAGGGAAGTGTTGTACCCGTGTTGAAAGACCCTCCCCCCAAAGATCGCCAGGAAGCTGGATTAGGTCAGTTTATTCTTTTGGACAGGTTCGAATCTGGGCCAAAACTCTATGTTCTGACACAGTGGAGTGAATTTGGCTCTGAGCTCAGGGGTGAGAGGGTTTTTTAAAGAAAGAAATATGTAAGTGAAGTGTGTCGTGTCTTGGCATTGTCTCAGGATTGGGTGAAGGGGTAAAGGTTTTTGGAAGCTACTGCTTAAACTCTTGGCACGAAACCAAGTTTTGAATCTATTGGCTGTCAGGCTCATTCCTGAGATTTTTGCTAGATTCTTTGTAGACCTGGGCCCTGCCCTCAGCCACTAAATAGGCTTTTTTTGTTACTTTCACAGAAGGACCAGAAAGCAAGACCCAGTTGCTGGAAACACAAATGCCCTGGTTGCAGGACACAGGGAATTTAAAGACAGAAATGATAATTCTCCCTGTTGACTAACTCGTTTATTAAGGAACAGGGAAATTTTTTACAATGCACTTTGATATATTTTAACTGATGTGTAATGACTGTGTGTTTTTATTTTTGAGACGTTTAACTCAAACGTTAAACGTTTATTTTTGTTTGAGACAAACTCTCGCATAGCCCAAGCTAGTCTCAAACACACTCTATAGCAGAGGCTGGCTTCAACTTTCACTTCCCGTGTGCTGGGCTTAAAGGCATGCACTACACATGAAATAAAAGTCATGTTTTCCATCCCTTGTAACCAGGACCTCCCCCAAGAGAAGGAGAGCAGAATCTGAAGTTTTTAATGAGCCACCCAGATTTGGCCAAGAGTACACACTCCTGTGATCACATGTCTAAAGAGCCCCCCCCCAGCTGAGTGAGCGGGAGGGGGTTGGTGCATACTGTTAATGTGACTGAGTTAGCAAGGCTGGCAGGATATGAACTTTTAATAAGGTTACGGCACAGCTGTGTGATCATGCAGAACGACGGCGGGTAAGTTATGGTTCCTAAGTACTATGCATGCAGAGGGTCAGACTGACCTCAGTTTTAGCCCAGGGGTCAGGTAGGATTGAACAAATATGTTTTTTTCACTCGATGTTCTGACACTGAGGCTTGAAGTCATGGGATTTCCCGTGACTAATAGTTTCCTGGGGGGGGGGGGAGTCTACACTTCCCAGCTTCCCTTGCGGCCTGGCAACTCTAGAAGGTAGGGACAATGGACACACATAAGCAAGCAAGCAAGCAAGCAAGCGCGCACGCACACACACACACACACACACACACAGAGTTCTTACCGTCATTTCCGTTGTCGTGAACAAACGAGCAGCCTCAGAAATCTTACGCTGATAATCTGGTTTTCATAACACAGTTGCGTGTTGTGCATTAAATGTTTCCAGGGCCTTTAAACCCGGGAGGAGGAGCCTGACTCTCCTCCTCAAAGTTCCCCCTGTGAGCCCTCACCCAGACGTGCAAAATTCTGCAAAGGCAGAGCTGACCTGGATCAGCAGCTACATGCATGAAGCTTTGGTAAACGGAGAGGGGGGTGGTGTTAAGATGACGACACTGGGGTGAGACTAGCACCAGCAGGGCCATCCCAAACTTGGTCACTTTCTGCATCTGTCTTCTCATGCGCTGGCCACACTAATGTTAGCTTCCCTTATGAATGCAAGCTGGCTTCCAGAAGTTCACACGATTAAGAGCGTCCTCCAAAAACATCGGTAACTTCACAATACTTTCCACTCGGTCTCCCAGCAACAGCTAGACTGACCCCTCTAAGGTGCAAAATCACTCGCTTGCATAACTCTGAGTCCGAAGTACGCCTAGGAATGAAATGCAAGCGCCGCTCCCCATACACCCCAGTCCTATCCACCCCAACAATTCCTCCAACCTTTAAAAGTTCTATACCTAGGGGTCTCTCCTTCCTTTGGTCTCAGCTGACCCTCCTCTGGACCACCTTTCTCTCTTCCTGGCTTCTTGAGCTAGTTATCAAATAAGAGAGACTAAAATGTGTGACTTTGGGACATCAGCATAAAACCCAGGAAGTTTACAGAGCTACAGAGCTGGTAGTTTCTATTATGACTGCCATTATTGTCAGCAGGAGCGAACTGCTGGAGGGGCGGAGGGGGAGCCAAACAGAAACCCTTCTGTTATGAAGGGTTCAGCGGCTGCTTTTGCAAACGCTGGGAAGAAAGTCCCGAGAATGGGGGAATGGCGCCATCTGGTGGACAAAGGAGGAAACTGTCGGAGCCCCGTGAAATCCCAAACAGAAATCAAAGCGAGTAATGCTTGCTTCCTGGAAGCCTGAACCTTCCCGACAAGCAGAGAAATTGTGTGAAGTATGTTGCTTTTTTAAAATCGTTATTGATTTTTATTCTTGTCTCACTCACTAGGACCTGTGAAGATAGAAACCTCTCTTGTTCGGTGCCCTTGTTCCTCCAGCAGGAAGTTGGATGTATTCGCATCAGGACTGCCTTCAGTTCAAACCCGAGTCTCCCCTACAAAGTAAGGATTCTCTTAGGAACCAGGAAATATGTCTGTCCCCACTCTGGGTATGAAGAGAGCAGGGGGCAGCGACTGGCGGAGTACCCAGGAGCCTCCACGATGGGTCAGGAATAAGGGGGATTTGAACAGAAGGAAGCATGTGGGCTGTTAATTAGGAACCACTGTCAGGTTCGTCCAGACTCCACAATCCTGGGCTGAAAATTCTTGTGGTTTGTTGTTTGTTTGTTTGTTTGAATTTGTGTTAGTATTTTGCCTGCATTTACCAGATAGGTGTATGCCTGGGGCCCACAAAGTTGAGGACACTGGATCCCTTGGAACTGGGTTACAGATGGCTGGGAGCTGAAATGTGGGTGTTGGGAACCAAACCTGGATCCTCTGCAGAAGCAGCACGTGCTACTTACTGCCCATTGGAAGTAATAGCCATCTCCCGATGGGCAGAATTTTTAGAGTGTCCAAGAATTCTTCACCCCACCAGGACTTTCATCCTGGTAGCATGGAGTGTCAAAAAAAAAAAACCAAAAACAAACAAAAAAAAAAACAAAAAAAAAAACAAACAACAAAAAAAAACAAACAAAAAAAACAAAAAAAACTTTTAACAGAAGTTGTCTAAGCTACTGAAGGTGATTGGTGGTAACACCCTGCATGGTGTGGGGGTGGGGCAGGGAGAAAGTTCCTTCTTCCAATAAAGGGGAAGGAAAACATACTGATTGTCGATCAGATGTTGGGAAAGGCGCCTGATGATAAATGAGCTCTCCCTCCCCCTCCCCCTGTGCCAACTCCTGAGAAAGAGCTGTGATTAATGGCAGAAGAAATCCTTTGTGTGTTGTTGATACAGACAGGGTCTCTTATAGGCCAAAGTAGCCTCACACTCCCTGCACAGCCAGAGATGACGTTAACTTTATGAACCTTCTGTGGGTATGTGATTACAAGCATGCACTACATTGCCCGGTTTAGGTGGTTCTGGGTCTGATATGGAAATGTTCTCGTACTTTTTACAAATTCCTGGCACTGCCAGCATGAAACTCAGGACCTTCGACTAGATAGCCAGAGGCTCTACCACTGAGCCACACCCCCAGCCCCTCACTGGGGGATTCTAGGCAGGGGCTCTACCACTGAGCCACGCCCCCAGCCCCTCACTGGGGGATTCTAGGCAGGGGCTCTACCACTGAGCCACACCCCCAGCCCCTCACTGGGGGATTCTAGGCAGGGGCTCTACCACTGAGCCACACCCCAGCCCCTCACTGGGTAATCAGAGGCAGGAGAAGAAAGAAATGTAGAGGGAAATGAGAAGAGAAGAGGAAAAGGAAAATATGGGGCTGAAGATCCAGCACGGCTGGTAAGGGGGCTGCAGTCAAGCGGGAGGACTGAGCTCTAATCCTCTCTCCTTCCCTCTTGAGGCAGATCTTCCCGTCTTTCCCAGGTTCCCTGAACTCACGATCCTCCACGCTCATGTACTGTGTTCCTTACATGCTTTTTCTTGGGCGGCTGGGTCAGTCTGACTCTGCCCTGCTTTTCTTACCTATATTTTGATTTCCTCTCCTACTTTTCTATGGTGCCTGTCATGGGCCAAAACAGCTCCTTCATTTAAAGATTGATATTCACAGCATAGGAGCAACATGTAAGGAACACAGGTGAGCCACGGGCCACATGGCAGACGGATTAATAGAAATGGGTTGAGTTAAGATGAAGGAGCTAGCTAGCAATGTGCCTGAGCCATAGGCCAAACAGCATGAACTTAATATAAGCGTCTGAATCATTTTGGGGGCCTGAGCAGCGGCGAATGGTTAAAGGGTCTAGGGCTGCAGGTCTGTGGGTCTGGACCTCTGGCCACCCAAGACCAAAATACCTCACTGTAACACTATGTCAGTGAGGATGCCCTTAAATGCATGATTCTCCTTTCTCCACCTCCCATGTATTAGGATTACAGACATACGCCGCCACTTTGGGCTAAGTTGCCTTTTCTTTGTTTAGGCGGGTGGGTTGTTTGTGTTGTTATTATTGTTTGACTTTTGGGAGGTGGGGAGAAGTTTGAGACCGGGTTTCTCTGTGTTACCTTGGCTATTCTAAAACTCACTCTGTGGACCAGGACGTCCTAGAACTCAGAGTATCCGCCTGCCTATGCCTCCTGAGTGCTGTGGTTGAGGCTGTTATGGCTGAGGCTCTGGATTCAACATCTATACTCATAAAAGCAAAACAAAAAATTTTAATGTTCTATTGTTGCAGCTTGAAGAGATGTCAAGAGCATGTACTTCTCTTGAAAAGAGCCTTGATCTGGGTCCCAGCACCTACAGTTGATGGCTCAAGACCTCTGTAACGCCAGCTCCAGGTAATTAATGCTCTAGCCTTGATGGGCACCCACTCTCACATGTACATAACAAACAGAATGTACATGAACACTTGCATATGCATAATCAAAAAATATTCTTAACTGACAGGTATAGGAGTATATAGGCCATTAATCCCAACACTTGGGAAGCAAAGGCAGGCAGATCTCTGTGAGTTCAAGGTCAGCTGTCTACATAGGGCATTCTAGAACAGTCAGGGCGATATAGAAAGATCCTGTTTCAGAAAATAAATGTGTATAATGGATTAATTAGTTATTTTGAAACCAGCGTGGTCTACAAAGTCAGTCCCAGACTAGTCAGGGCTACATAATGAGACCCTGTCCTCCCAAAATCATAACTGTTGATTAAATTTTTTTCAAATGTCTACTGTTAACTGTGTGTGGTGGCTTATTATTTTGTGTGTGAATCACAATTTATTTAGACCTCATCACAGATTATCAGTTGCATATGGTGTGAGACAGGGGTTCATCTCTGGCCTAGGCATCATTTATATTTCGAGTTTTAACTTTTTGCCCATCCACTTATTACCAGGGTGACCTTGGGACTAGATCTTTATTGACATAGATAACCACTTCCTTCTTGAAATGTTTACTTCCTTTGGTTTCTGTCACTGGACACTGTAATGGATTAACTTCTGCTTCTGGTCTCTCTCTCCCTCCCTCCCTTCCTCCCTCCCCACCCCACCCCAGGAAGAGAGGCAAAAAGATCAGGAGGTCAGGGTCAGCCTCAGCCAGTCAGAAAATGTACAGGCAGGCTGGGATGCCTAAAAGTCTGCCTCAAAAACAAATGACAGACCGTTGAGGCACAATGACAGCACTTGGGAGGCAGAGACAGGTGGATCTCTGTGAGCTACAGGCCTCTATGGTTTAAGCAGTAAAAGCCAAGCCATTCAGAGCTACACAGGAATATTCTGCCTCAAAGAACAGCCATAAACCTCCTCAGAAGCACACGTGGAATCAGTCCCCATGCATAAGGAGAAGTCTCTCAAGCACATGCTGTGAGCTTGGTACCACATTGGCTCCAGGTCCCAGGAGACTCGGTTCAAATTCTCTCAGTTTCTGGGCTCAAGGGGTTACTCAAAATATCCAGGGTCCTGACTAACAGAAGGGCCTTTCGGGTGTTATTTAGCCTCCCTTCTGCCAACCCCTGAAATGGACACAGCTCACCAGAGCTCAACTCCTTGGCCAACACAAAGTCCACCAAGCAGGTCCCACAGACCCAGAGCCCCAGCTCTCTCTGCACCACCCCAGTCCAGGCATCCTTCCACCTACTTGACACTCCCTAGTGTACAGCACACCAGCAAATCCATCAAAAGCAGTTTTTTTTTTTTCACCACCACGGGATGAAAGTATCATGTACCCATCACTGTTATTACCTCTCCACTTATACCCTCAGATGATGCTCAGCTAAGCACATAATGAGTACTCGGCAGTTACTGGATGATTGAAATAATGTACAATCCACCAAGTCATGTGGCTTTTCCCTACTAGCTTCTCCCCCACCCGTGTGTGTGTGTGTGTGTGTGTGTGTGTGTGTGTGTGTGTGTGTGTGTGTGTGTGTGTGTGTGAGACACATGATGCAAGTGATTAAGAGACTAGATATAGTTTTTTATTTGAAAGGTTTTTTTTAACACACCTACCACTGTCCCCCCTCTCTCCCCTCTTTCCTGTCCTCCCTCAGCTTCACCCCACCCCATCTCCCCATCCATTCCTCAGAGAGGTTAAGAACTCCCAGGGTGAGTCAATGCCATCTGGCAAATCCGATTGAGTAGGACCAAGCCCCTCCCCCCAGTATCAAGGCTGAGCAAAGTGTTCCTGTGTAGGAAATGGGCTCCAAGAAGCCAGTTCATGCACCAGGAATAAATTCTGGTCCCCATGACAGAGGCCCCAGGAACTGCCAGGTCAGTTGACTGTCATCCACATTCAGAGGACCTAGTTCAGTCCCATACAGGTATCTAACTCTCCAGCTCACTTGTTCCCAAACTGCAATAATCTCAGATAGGAAAAATAAATAACTTTTGTCATATCAGAGAGAGAGAAAGCGCAGATCCCCTGGAGCTAGAGTTACAGGCAGTTGTGAGCCTCTGACATGGGTGCTGGGAGCAACTGAGGCCCTCTACAGGAGCAGTAGGTATTCTTCCCACCAGGCCTTGTCTCCAGCTCCTCTAAGGTTATCTGACTCACTGAACCACTCTTCATTACTCCTGTCCCTCCACCTCACACGACCTCCTTCCAGCTGGACTGTGCTCTCTATTCAGTAGTCCCAACAGGTACTCTGGCCCTAGGAGACCAAATCTCGGATCTGACCAGGCCTTTTTTTAAGGGTCATTCCCAACATTAGTAATACAGTCACTTTTTGGCCCTTCAAGTGAATCCCGAATGCCTCACCATTCCTGACAGCACGTGCTTCCCTTATCCCCTCACCCGCCAAACCCCTAACTCTGTGGTGCACTGGAATATGCCAAACATGCACAACCCATTCTACCGCCATGGGGACCCTGTAGAAGTGCCAAAGAGAAGGACCTCAAGAAATCAGAATCTTGGAACTTTCAGATTACAAAGCAGAACTTGGGGTGTGGCTCAGTGGTAGAGCTCCTGCCTAGAATCCCCCAGTGAGGGGCTGGGGTGTGGCTCAGTGGTAAAGCTCCTGCCTAGAATCCCCCAGTGAGGGGCTGGGGTGTGTCAGTGGTAGAGCCCCTGCCTAGAATCCCCCAGTGAGGGGCTGGGGTGTGGCCCAGTGGTAAAGTGCTTATCTTTCATGCTCAGGCCCTGAGTTCCATCTGCAGCATGACAAAAAGTACTTATTACTTACTTTTGAGCAGAGAGGACAGATTTGTTGAAGTAAGAGAGATCCCTGGAGAGAGGCTCCATGGGAGGACGACCCAAAATCATTTAAAGTGGAAGCAAAGAGGACAGGAAAGCAGGCAGTCTGCCCTGATTCCCCCGTGTGTTGTGGAGAGGTTAGGACAGAAGCCCAGGAAAGTTCTCCATGTGACCTGAAGTGACTGTGAGCCTCTGTATTCAGAGTCCCTTCTCTCCAGAATGGAATGCTAAGTTCACCCATGCAAACCGCACCACAGACAGGAGCTCACTTGAGTGAGTAGTGGTGACATTATATATATGCCAGACTCCAGGGGCCAAAACCTAGTCCATTCATGCAATTCCTGACCAGCTCTGCGGGTCAGAAACTTTGCTACCGTCTCCATCTTGGAGTTGGAGAAACAGGAACTGGCATGGTTACATGGGAGAAGCTAGCTGGAGTTTGGGGCCGGGCAGCTTGGCTCTGAATCTGATTCTGGACAAGAGACTCTACCACCTGCCGTTTCTCAGGAAGCAGCCTCCTGTCTCTGAGCCCACTTCCCTCAGCTGTGAAAGGGGATTCCACATATTTAACCTCTTGCCCTGTAGGGTTGACCATCTTCAGACTTGGACACAAAGGGATCTGCAGCCAGCACCGTGGCCATGAAAACCTGTAATTTCAGATCAAGGTTACCTTGGGCTAAATAGTGAGATCAAGCTACATGGGACTCTGTCAAATATAAAATATACACACATGCACATATGCATTTTTGACATGTTTTATTTATTATACCATAGTTCCCCTTCCTTCTCTCCTCCCCTCATCTCCCAGCTTGTCCCCACCCTACCACCCACCCTTCAGAGAGCGTAAAACCTCCCATGAGGAGTCAGCTAAGTCTGGGATATCAGGTAGAGGTAGGATCAAGGCCCTCCCTGCTGTACCGAGGCTGAGCAAGGTGCCCCTCTATAATGAATGGGCTCCAAAGCCAGCTCGTGCACCAAGGATGAATCCTGGCCCCACCAGTTGTTCAAGCCACACAACTGTCACCCATATTCAGAGGGCCTAGTTCTGTCCCATGCAGGTTCCTCAGCCATCAGTCCAGAGTCAGTGAGCTCCCAATAGCTCAGGTCAGCCATCTCTGTGGTTCCCCATCATGATTTTGACCCCTTTGCTCATATGATCCCTCCTCTCTCTTTGACTGGACTCCAGGAGCTCAGCCCAGAGCTTAGCTGTGGGTCTCTGTATCTGCTTCCATCCGTTGCTGGATGAAGGTTCTATGATGATAATTAGGACAGCCATTTATTTGATTACAGGAGAAGGTCAGTTCAGGCATCCTCTCCACCACTTCTTGGAGTCCTAGCTGGGGTCATCCTTGTGGGTTCCTGGGAGTTTCCCTAGCACCTAGTTTCTCCCTAGCCTCAAAATGGTTTCCTCTGTCAAGATATCTATTTCATGCATACACACATTTTTAAAAGGTAACTTTGTTATGCCCCACCTGCAGGAAGGAAGTCTGTGCCAAAGCCTTGGGCCCCTTGCCTGTGCAACTTCCTGAAGGTTATACAAAGCCCTCCCAAAGAGGACACAAACCTGGGCTGAGATCCAAGCCTCGGAAACTCCGTAAAATCACAAAGACAGATGCCCTAGTCTTTCATACTCTTCCCAACAAGGAAGCTTCAGTCTTCCCACCTAATTCCACACTCTGAGCAAAGGTCACATGGCTGTCCCACCCTGTCAAAGGAGGAAGCTGAGTCTGTCCGGGGTCCTCTATGACAAGTCGGGAAGGTTCCGCCCAAATATGAAGCAAGCCTTTCACCCCACCACCCTGTCCCAGAAGATAAAAGCTGACAGGTCCAGACCCTGACTCATACACAGCCCTTAGAGCTCTGTCAGCCATGTCCAACATGTTGCTTGCCTGGACTCTCCTTGCCCTTCTGGGCCTTGGATCCGCCTGCAATTTCATCGTGAGCCGCAGCCAGTGGAAAGCCCAGCCATCTGACTGTTCTCTGCCCTTGAAGCACCCAATTCGTTACGTGGTGATCTCACACACAGCAGGCAGCACCTGCAACAGCCCAGACTCTTGTGAACAGCAGGCCCGCAATGTGCAGCATTACCACAAGAAGACGCTGAGCTGGTGCGATGTGGCCTACAAGTGAGTACAGACTGGGCAGGAGGACCATCGAACTGTTCCAACCCTCCTGGTGCTGGGTCTAGTGTCTTCCTTGAGTGCTAGGACTTTCCTTCCGATGGGGGGGGGGGGGCAGGCTTTGCTTCACACACAGCAAGGTGTCTCTCCTATACTTTCAGGAGGAAATCCTTTCCTAAAGGCCCAGACCTTGCTGGGACAATGCCAGGCTGACTGAGCCTTACACCAAGCACTGGTATCAATGGGCGTATTTGCTGCCTGAGACCAAAGGCAGGGGGCTCCATGGGGAAACAGTTGTCCTGGGCTCAGCTTCCACTTCTGCAAGGGACAATGGGATTGTGGTCACTAATACCAAATACCTGGGAAACTGGTTAGCATATGACCCCAGATCTATGGGCAAATGTGCCAGAGTTCCAGGTGGTAACATTGCTAGGAACATCTCACTGTGTGCATAAAGACAGAAAAAGATGGATTCCAGGTGAAAAAAGAATCCCCAGAAAAAGGACGTCTAGTTGGCTCAGCAAGTAAAGACACTTGCCAGCAAGCCCACTAACCTGAGTTCTAACCCAGGTAGGACAGAACCGACTATTGTTAGACTTACTGTTCCTCTAGCGCACATGCAAACACCCACACACAGAGAAAAATCGGCTGGGCTAGGCATCATGGAGATGACTGTGATCCCAGCAGTCAGGAGGTTAAGAGGATTACCTGTGAGTTCCAGGCCAGCCTGAGCTTCATAGCAAGATCCAGGGGTAGGGGAGGGGAGGATGACAGAAGCCAGATCCCTAGGCAAGGGGTGGTTTCCTGTGGCTCTAGGAGAGGAGCTGGGAATGGAGGTGCAGCATAGAGCCTAGTGCAGGGAGGTTCCGTCAAAGACAAGGCCGGGGCCAGAGGCCCAAAGGTCATGGTGAGGATGGAAGTCAAACAGTGTGTCCATAGAAGGTTCTGGGAGGTGGGGGGAGGCATAGGCTAGCCCACTTGTTGGTAGGCTCTCTCTAGCTGACCACGAGAGAACTGGAGGCTGCTTGGATGGACCCCCAGGGGACACACCCTCTGTCACACCTGCTGCCATACCTGGGCCTGTTTCCAAAAGGAACATTCGAATCCTGTGATTCAAGATTCCTAAGGCAAAGAGCCAGATCAACTGCAGAATTTACTAGAAATGCCGGTTTCCCCCTCTCAACTGCTCTGCCAAACACAAGGGGGTCAGACGCCTGGAGCATGTCCCCGGGGTTTTCTACACAAGATTATAACCATCCTAAGGCTCCAACATCCAAGTTGCTTCCCGGGTTTGAAGCGGGAAGGAGGGAAAACTGAACTGTGGCCACGGCCTTACAGAGAAGCAGAATCACATTATATGAGCCTTACTTTCCTGGCATGTAGGGAGGTTTGGGTTGTTTTATTTGGGGATGTGGGGGTATGTGTCTGAGTGTGAGTCTGTGTACCACGTGTGTGCAAGAGCCCACATAGGTCAGAAGATGGCATTGGATCCCCTGGAAGTTAGGTTACAGGTTGAGAGCCACCATGTGGGACCTGGGAATTGAACCAGGGTCTTCTGCAAGAGCAGCAAGTACCCTTAGCCACAAACCCCTGACTGAGATTTACAGGGCAGACCAGTGCCTCAGAAGTCACCAGTTGCCACAGAGGTGAAGAAAGGCACAGGGGTGAGATAAATGGGGAAAAAAAAATGAATGAAAACTGTTGAGGAAGTCCCTCCCACCCTCATCAAGCTCCGCCCCTCCTTCACAGCTTCCTCATTGGAGAGGATGGTCATGTGTATGAAGGCCGAGGCTGGAACATCAAAGGTGCCCACACAGGGCCCACCTGGAACCCCATATCTATCGGCATCACCTTCATGGGCAACTACATGGGTAAGCACCGTGTCCTGGGCTGGGGGTAGTGTGGGGAGAAGGGGATCACCTCTATGCTCCTGACCTCATTTTTTCTGTCTGGATAATAAGACCATTTTGACTCGACGCTGAACGTATCTGATCAATACGAAACTGGGGGGGAGGGGTGCAGACTGGCAGTATTCAGCTGTAATCTCAGCACTCCCCAGGTGGAAACAGAAGGATTGTGAGTTTGACATCAGCCTGGACGATGCAGTGAGATCCTCTCTCAAAAAAATAAATAAATAAATAAAACAGCGCTACAGCTGAAGCTCAGTTGGCAGAGCACCTGCCTAGCATGCACAAGGCCCTGGGCTCAAACCTCAAGGCCCACACAGACTGCATGGGGTGGTACACACCTTCATTTCAACACTAAGGGACAATGCAAAATCAGTTCAAGCTGATCCTTCTCATCTATGCAGGGCGTTCCAGGCCAGCCTAGGATAGGGACCATCTCCACATGTTTCGTAGATAACAGTTATTTGTGGGGCCAGACCCTGGGGCCCAGGAACAGAGGAGGTTCAGGGCCAATCAACAATCCTAACAGGCAACGCTTGCTAAGGGTGCCCTCTGCATTAACCTGCCTTTCATGATTTATTGAATGTTAACTATTTTATCTCCCACAGACCTATGGGTAGGTGCCTGATTTTCTCTCCATAATGAGGAAACTGAGGCAGAGGACAGTTAACCACCATCCCTCATCTCTCCATTCTTTAAAGAATGGCAAGTATAACTTTCTACATCTTGCCTCTCCCCTTGCAGAACGGGTACCCTCAAAACGGGCTCTCCGTGCAGCCTTGAACCTTCTGGAATGTGGGGTAGCTCAGGGGTTCCTGAGATCCAACTATGAAGTCAAAGGACACAGGGATGTGCAGAACACACTTTCTCCGGGAGACAAGCTCTATGAAGCCATCCAAGCCTGGGAACATTATCGCGAGTGAGAGCCTGAGACCCTGTGTAGCCACCAACCCTAAAATTCCTCTTGCCACCGGCCTCCTCCCCACCCCACTTCCCAGTAACCCCATCAATAAAGATAGAGCGCCAACCATGCTCCTGTGTAGCTCTGGTCACATGACCCCTTCATTCTCTCTCCCACATGACTGGGGCTACTCCTGCTCACACCCCTCTGCCCTCACTGGTAAGCAGAACCAAGACCAGAGACCCTGGTCAGAAGCAACAGCTTAGAACCTAGAGATCTCCAGTGAGCACCCAGCCAAGCAGGCCCCAATGTCACCCACAGCAACTCAAAAGGGCCAGACAAGGTAGGCCATGCTGAGAGACACCACTTCCCTGCCATATAGCCAAACATAACAACTTTGTTTGAACTCTTCTGGAGACACACAGCTCACTAGTGCTCACCTGCCTCCAGGTCACAGACAGGCCAGACACACTTTCAGGTCCCCGTTATGAGACCATCCCCATTTCTTCCCACACTATTCCTACCCTTGAATCATAAGCTGAGGGACCAAGAACAACCATATTTATTTACAAAATACATACATACACCATCTTCTCCTAGAATGCATTACTGGGAGAGAGTAGGAAGTCAGGGCCTCACACACCCAAGACTCCAAGAGCACCTAGAGGTGTAGCACATGGGAGGCACTGCCCCCACCACCAGATGGTAGAATGGGAAATCAGGATGCCACCTCTCCACGGTCATGACCGCGTGTCCAGCCTGTTCATGTATTCTTGCAAAGCCTTCAGGCGGGCATCGATTTCAGCCATGTCAGCTCCCTGGTAGTCAGAGCTGTACTCTGTGAAAGCAGAGGTGGGGTGTTAAGGGGGACCATGAAGGGCCTTAAGCAGCAAAGAACCACTGAACTGCCCTTCTTATCTGGGGTGACAGAGGGAAGGGTAAGGAGAGACAAAAATATGGGACCCCAGGCTCACCTTTAATGGGGACCCAGCCTCCAGAACTGGCCAGGTGTCTCTGGTGATTGTTACGTTCTCGAGTGGCAGACTTCTGATTACAAAAGAAGCAGGAAAGGGTCAGACAACCCCTTCTGTCCCCATCCCCCACGTCCCATGAACATCCTAAATCTGAGGCTCTAACATGAGAGCCCTCCAAGGGATGAACAGGCAAAGCCTGGGGCACAGAGGGACTAACCAAGCGCCCTCAGGCACACACTAGGAACAGAGGCCAGGTGTGAGAAGCTGGCACAATTTGAGGAAAGGATCTTTTTTCTTTTGGACACAAAATCTTATCATATAGCCCAGGCTGGCCTCAAACTCACTCTGAAGCTGAGGCTGGCTTTAAACTTAGGATCCTCCTGCCTCCACCTTCTGAGGGCTGGGTTCACAGGCCTGCCAGTGCCACCACACAGTCTATATGGAACCCAGAGCCTTGTGCTAGGTGGGCATTCTATCAACTGGGCAGCATCCTAGGTCCGAATCTTAAAAACAATAGGCCGTGGCCACTAGATTTTGTTCACCAATCCCAGGGCCCCAAACACCGGGTTTCCAGAGTCATTCTAACGTCCCCTCCACAACCTGCTCCCCCCTACCCCAGGACAACAGAATCATATAGACAATGATGGTTGGTCACCTATGGCTTAATACTACCCTCTCCTTCTCCCAGCCTGGGAATGATCCTCACCGACTTGGCCCCGCTCCAAGGTGTGGGGCTAGGTGGTTTTCCAAGGCCACGGCAGCGACGACTGAGGAAAGAGGGTAAACCCAGGACCGTAAAACATCTTCGGTACCTCCCTCCTGACCCACCTTTGCGGTTTTAAGACCTCCAGTAATGACTGCTTCCACTCTGCCCGGGGGCCCTTCCCAGCCGGTCCTTCCCCAGAGTACAAGCTTTACCTCCTGGAAACCGACTCTGAGAAATCCTCCAACTCGCTGCAGGAGCTGACCGACGAGCAGCGGCTGCGGAAACTGTCCACTAGAGGGAGACGGAGGGCGTCAGGCTAGGCGGGCCACCGAGCCACCCGGCCCGCCCATCGCCATCGCCCGCAGCCGCTGCCTCTCCCAGCCCCGCTACCCGAGGAGCTGCGGTTCCGGGAGCGGTTGGCGGCGTCCCCTCGGCCTGTCGCAGCAGGAGCGGCCCGAGTCTGGTGAGACCATGAGACGGACGGGCCGTCGCCGCTTCCTCCACTGCCCATTCGGTTCCGCTGCTGCTGCTGCCTGGAGAACCGGAGACTGGAGGTGAGCACCAACTAAAGGCGGGAAGGGAACCAGCCGGAGCCCCGGGGGCCGCCCGAGGTCACGCGGGGACGCTGCCAGGTGAGGGTGGGAGGGGCTGTGTGTGCCCCGGGAGCAGGGACGTGGGGGAGGTACCTCGGGGTACCAGGACGGGAGGACAGGGGGCGGGGAAGCGCTGACTTACTTCATCCTAATCTCTCTCTGCTTCTTCTCCTTGGCTTTCACAAAGGCCGTGGGGTCAAAGCGGGGCGGACGACCACCTAGAGTGTGGGAAGGAGGCTGGCTCGCACACCGGTGCCTCCTGGCGCTAGCCCATTCCGCCTCCCCAGGGCAGGAGGACCGGCCACAGACCTGTGGGCGAGGGCGAGGGGCGTGCCTGCCGGCCGCGACCCCTAGCCTGGCCGCGGCCGCTCTCCCGCGACGACGACCGAGTGGCCGCGCGGCCACGAGACGTGGAGCGCTCACGGGACGACGAAGCTCGATCCTGCCGGGCTGGGGCCGACGCCGGCAGGGTATGTCTCCTGCGAGCATCGGGTCCTCGGTCAGCTTCCCACTCGATAACTCACCCCCAGTGTGGGGGCCACACGCACCTCCTCTGCACCCTGAGGCCCACCTCATCTCCCCAAACATTCCCACCCTTCGAGAACTTTGCCAGGACCCGCCACTTCCCTACATCCTAATACCTTCGCCTGATCCTTCCTTCCGAGGGTCCTCCTACGACTCCCTGGAAACCCTTAGCACGTCAATCAAAGACTCCTCCGGCTGGGAGCAATAGGCCCTCGGGCTCCACCCCACAACCCAAACCTACATCTAGGCCCCGCCTACTTCTCCAAAGGCCCCGCCCACCTCCTCAAGTCACCTGCCTGACCCCACCCCTTTTCCTAGCCCCTCCCCATAAGCCCCGCCCCGCCTCTCACCCCCTTCGGTACAGGGCCAGCTCGTTGTTGAGCGTCTTCAGCCGCGCTCGCAGGTTGCGCTCCGACGCCTTCACCTCCTCGAGCTGCCGAGGGAAGCCGAGAGCTGAGCGCTGCAGCCCAGACCAGGTCCAGGGCGGCGCCCCTCCCCGGATCCGCCCCCTCACCTCCTTGGCCAAGCGGCGGCAGTCCTGGCTGCGGCGGCCCGCAGCCCTGACCCCGAGGCCGCGCTCCTGCCGCAGCTCCAGCTCCAGACCCCGCACCAGCCCGCGCAGCGCCTCGGCCTCCTGGCGCGCCGCCCGCCCGGCCAGAGCCTCCTCCCGGGAGCGACCCAGCTGCACCTCCAGCTCGCGCTTCTCCGATGTCAGGCGGGTCACCCTGAGAGGGGGGGAAGAGGACCCGAGCACCGTGAGTGCCTCCCCAATGCTCCACAGGCGGCAGTCCCCGAGGACCCCAAGGAAAGAAGAATGCAGTCCCTGGCAGGGGTCTGGTTCGGTCAGGAAGAATACTGAGGCCACTTCACCTTCCCCTAATCCCCACGCAGGCACATCTACCCTGGTGAAGAGGTCAGTATGGAAACAAGGTTCAAGATGCCCTGCTACAAGCCTGGCCCTACTGTTCTAGCTCCCACCTCCGAGACTTTCCCAGCCAGATCTTCTGTTCACCAGCCACAAACCACCGATTAAGTTGCTGCCCTTCTCAACGGCCCTTAAGAAAAACACCACATACACAAGACTTTTCCTTCCCACTGTTTATAAATAGCAATAAGGAAAGGTAACCAAGTGTGTCCATGGACAGAACCAATTGCGTGTCCGTGGCTCACACACAGTGGGGTGCTGTGTGTGAAAGGGAATTAGGACTAGCTTTTACTAATAAGTGAAGAATATATTTACCACTTTTTGTAAAAAAAGAAATGGGATGGATTGTAAATATGTATGTTCATATTTTTAAAAGCATAGAATACATGAAAAACTTCCAAATAGAGGAGGGGTTGCCTATGAGGAGTAGAGGACCAGGGAAGAGGGAACAGATGGAGAAACCAGCTTTGACTCTGGAACTATGAAAATACTTTATGTAGAGACAGACTCTAGATATATTGCCCAGGCTGATCTTGAATTTCTGAGTCTGGCACTTAAAAAAACAAAACAGAAAAGATTTCTGAGGCCCTTCCCAAAGGATATATAACCCGACATGAACAATTTCACCTGGCCAAAGACAACGTTAACATGCAAACAAAAAATCCATTGCAAAGAATAGATCAGATCACATCTGTTGTGAGCTGAATACTGTCCTTCCCACCCCATATGCCCAAAGATATCCGAGGCCTTCTCCTAGAACCTGAGCATTCCACCACGATTTAGCAAAAAGAGGTCTCTTACAGATCTGATATGGACAGTGATTCTCCTGTATCATCTGGGCAGGCCCTAAACAATCACCTCATACACCATCCTCCAGAGGGAGACAGAATACACTTCCAGCATTTTTCCTTCCGGTTTTAATTTTTATTGCATTTATTTATTTGTGTGTGCACACAGACACGGGCTCATGCCACAGCAATCGTGTGGAGGTCAGAGGGCAACTAGTGGGGATTGGTTCTCCTCTTCCACCCTGTGGGTCTCAGAGACTAAGCTCCAAGTCACCAGGCTTGGCCAAAAGCACCTTTACCGTGGGATCTGCTCCAGTGGCTTTTGGTTTTTACAAGAGGGTTTCCCTGGCTGTCCTGGAACTCGCTCTGTAGACCGGGCTAGCCTCAAACTCACTGAGATCCACCTGCCTCTGCCTCTCCCTCCCAAGTGCTACTAAATGTGTGGCATCTTGTCACAGCAGTTAAAGAAAACCAACTGGCTTAAATTTAGGAGTTCATAATGACCATGGCATTACGGAAGCCACTGGTGTCTGGAGGATGAGAGCCAGCTCAGGGTTGTCAGAGGTGCATAAAAGAAAGACTTGTCATCTCCTGAGGGAAATGTACTTCTTTACCCCAACCAACAAATGCAGAAAGAATATTAGATCATCCCCTCAGAAGACATCAATCTAGTCAAAAGTCACAAGAACTGGCAAAACGTGGTGGCCAACACCTTTTATGGCAGCACTCGGGATGCAGAGGCCAGCGGGTCCATACAGAGAAACCCTGTCTCAGGCAGGATAGAGGGAGAAGAAGAGGAACAGGGCAAGACATGGTGCTTTACCTAGAACCTCAGCACTCAGGATGCAGAGGCAGGAGGATTGCTGAGAGTTCAGGGATAGCCCGGTCTGCCTGGAAAACACACAAAAATAGGTTTTTAAATAGGTTCTCTCCCCCCCCCCTTTCTTTCTCTCTCTCTCTCTCTCACACACACACACACTGAACAAAGCATGCCTGTAATTTCCCCCCATCACGCCCTTCCCAGCAGCAGCCTCTGTAGAGCTGGCACTTGTTACAGTAACCCTCCATCATCTGCCTGGATCACCACCCTGTGGGGCAACTTCCTCCTATGAACTTCCTTGTGGGGAGGTGGTGAAACGCACCCTCGGCGTGGAGGGAATACACCTGGTTATGTAGTTAGCCTCCGGAGCGGGAACAAATCACTAGCCTTACCAATCCTGTGGGTGGGTAGAGGTTGCCACCTTGTGGCCAGTGTGGGAGATGCACACAGGTACGGCTTGGATGTGGATGGAGGATTAAGTTCCTCCGCCTCCCGCCTCTGCCCAGCAGCGCCCATGGGTCTTGCTGCCCAGTGTGCTCCCTTGAGTGAGAGAAGGTCATTCCTCTCTGGCAGCACTTGGCACTCGGTCTGGGCTGGCACCTCCAACAATGCAGAAGTGCTGGCTGCTCCCAAGGTCTAGCCTGGCCATATAATTGGCTGTGTGCCCTGGGAAAGTCCCCTAGCGCCTCTGGGCTTCTGGAGCATGGTGATCATAGACAACAATGTCTGTCTCATGGGGCTGCTGTGATGATAAGCACTTCCTATCTTACGGGGCACACATGGCACATACCCTCACGCAGACACAAGTACATAGTAAGATAAATCTTAAAAAGAATAATATACAACTGGAACGTGGCTTGGTTAGCTAGCATACACGATGGTCTGGATTCAATCCTAGAATGTCATAAACCAGGTCTGGCGGCCCATGCCAATAAGTCCAAAGACACCCAGGATATGGAGGAAGGAGGAGAATAATTCAAGGTCATCCTTGACCGCTTAGGAAGTTTGAGGCCAGTCTTGGATAGATGAGGCCTTGTCTCGAAAGGAGGGGGAAAAAAAGAAATGGGCCGGCAGGATGGCTCAGTGGGCAAGGATGCTGGCTACTCGGTAATACAAGCCTGACAACCTGTTTGCTCCCTGACAGCTATGTAAATGTGGAAGGAGAAAAGTACTCCACAGAGTGGTCCTCTGACCGCCACACACGCCATGGTGCCTATACACGTATATATGTGTACACAGGCACACAGAGCATACATATAATACAATATGTAATTTTTTAATGTCACTGTCCTCCTCAGAGAATTGGTCACCTCCAGGTAGAGACCAAATCCTTGCCTACGGATGACAGAACACGGCAGGAGTCAGGGATAATGCTAGAAGTCTTTACTCTGCACTCAACCACAGTTGAGGACTGCAGACTGTTCCCTAAGCCCTTCGCCTAACCTATGTCAGTTCTGGTCAGAGCCCCTTTGCTGCCTCCTCACCTCATCCACATCCAGCAATAACTAGCGTCCACTCCCTCTGCGCTAGGACACAGGCAAAGAGCCAGACGGCACCAAGAAGTCAGATGAAAGCTATTCAGCCCACCCTTCTCGCCTTTGCTGATAGTGTGCCTGCTTCCATACCTCTTTAGGGACCCCCTCCCCAAACCCACACACAATGAACGTCCCTCACTGTGCTAGGGGCCCAGAAAGGCAGAGCCAGGGCTGTCACTCACCCAGCAAAAGGCAGAGGCAGGGCTCAGAAGAAAAAAGGTGAAGCTTCCCACGGAAATACGCGATGGGCAGTGCCAGCCCATGTGCCAGCCCATCCACCACCCCACCCCCACCACACACACATCCCCAGACTCACTGCTCCCTCAAGTGCCAGATCTCTGTCTCCCGAGTGTCATGAGCATCCTGGCCGCCATCTGGCCCTCGAAGACGACCCAGCTCCTCCTTCAGTGAGCGGATGATGCCCTGCAGGACCACAGGGTCTGGCTTGCCCTGGTACGGGAGGGGCAGCGGGTAGTGAATCCTGAGGGAGGGGATCAGAACCACGGCATCTCAGAGGCCAAGATCCACCCACCCAAGGGCACAGGTCTGCAAGCCATAGAATCATGCAGTCCCTCCAAATGCTTGGTTTTTTTTTTTTTTTAAGGGTTTTGCTTGCTCGTGTTTTTGAAACCAGGATCTCACTATGTGGCCCTGGCTGTCCTGGAACTCTCTACATAGGCCAGGCTGACCTCAAACTCAGAGAACCACCTGCCTCTGCCTCCCCAGTTCTGGGAAAGCAATAGGTTCTAGGTTCTTTGTCCACAAACTACCCTGCCAGTCTGGTGCCTCTGAGCTTCTGCCTCCAGGATTCTTTTTTTGAGGGGTGGGGGGCAGTTAGAGACAGGGTTTCTCTGTGTAACAGCCCTGGCTATCCTGGAACTCGATTTATAGACCAGGGTGGCCTTGAACTCACAGAGATCTGCCTGTCTCTGCCTCCTGAGTGCTGGGATTAAAAGCATGTGTTACCTGGCCCAGCCTGCCTCCCGGCTCGACAATACTTGTGAAGTGTCCACTGACTGTCCTGTCATGCCTGCAGGGGAGGCACTGTCACAAGCTCTGCAGGAATTCCCCATCCTCAAGCACAAGCCAACCTAGACTCTACCCTGGGAGACACCAGATGGCCTGAGCTGTGTCATCCCTGAGCTGGGACATTACAAGATGCCTTAAGATGCAGCGCCACCACACACAGTTCCTACAGGATTGCTAACTTCCCACTCGCTAGCCCAGACACCAGGACAGAGAGACCCTGTTGCCTAGCTATTCAAAAGCCATTCCTGGCCAGGTGTGGTGGCTCCAGCCTGTAATCCTAGCTCTCAGGAGGCTGACGCAGGAAGACTGTCATGAGTTCAAGGCCAGATTGGTCTACATAGCAAGACTCTCTCTAAAAAAGAATAAAGAAGCCAGGAGGCGGTGGCACATGCCTTTAATCCCAGCACCTAGGTGGCAGAGGCAGGCAGATCTCTCAATTAGAGGCCAGTCTGTTTTAAAGGGTGAGTTCCAGGATAGCCAAGGCTACACAGAGAAACTCTGTCTTAAGATAAATTAATTAATTAACTAACTAATTAATTAATTAAAGGAGAACAGAGAACAAGTGGAGATGACCTAACATTTAAAACACTCGCTGCTCTTATAGAGGACCCAGGTTCTGTTCCCAGCACCCACAACTGTGCCAGTACCAGGAATTCCTGAGGCCCTTATCTGGCCTCTACAGGCATCACAAGCAGGTGGCATACAGACATGTGCAGGCAAAAAACGTCCATACACATAGACTTTTTTTTTTTTTTTTTAATTTTCAAAGGTAGGAGCTTGAGGGAGGGCTCAGCAGGAGAGGCCACTGGCTGCCCTTCCAGAGGACTGGGGTGCAGTTCCCAGCATGTGAGCACTCCTTAGCCAATCATATGGGAATGCTGAACTCTGCTCCTTTTTCTCCCGCTTTGCTAAAGATGCAATGCCTAGACGTCTAGCAGCTATTCTATAACCATGAAGAGATACGGAGGGACAGGGACAGAATACTAAACACACAAAGATTTTAAAAAATAAAAAACTACTCACATACACACAAAAGAAAAAGCATCCCTTGGCCAGGTGTGGTGACACAGGTTGGTAATCCCAGTACTCGGGAGGCTTAGGTAGGAGGACTCCCACAGGGGCCAGCCTGGGCTACATGATGGATTCTAAATAAATCAAGGCTGCAAAAGAAGGCTGTACATCAAAACCAAAAACAACAACTTCAAAGCCAGCCAAGGTGATGCACACTTAGAATCTCAACACTGAGAAGCTGAGATAGGAGAAATGAGAAACACCAGTTCAAGTCCAGACATTGTGAGTTCTGGGTTACAAAATCAGGCCTTTAATGCCAGCACTCAGGAGGCGGAGAGAGGTAGAAAAGATCTTACATCCCTAACAGTGAGCTGAACTGGAGTCTGGACGTCCAGCTATGTGATAAACTACTGTTTAAATCACATGGAGACAGAGCTGAGCAGCAGAGTGCAAAGCCCTGGGTTCAACTGCATAAAGTAAATAAATGGGAACTAGCCATGACCATGCTGTCACTTGCAGCCAGTCCACAGGCTCTGCAGGTGGGCGCTCCTCCCACCCTAGCCCACCAGCCTGGGCTCTAGTCAGCCACTGTGCCTACCTGTCAAACTCCACGGAATAGATGAGGATGAGGTAGCGCTTGGAGTTGAGTTGGGCTGACCTGGGGGCCCAGGCGCCCTGGCGGCCCCCCAGCTTACGGCTCCTTAGGGACTCCAGATCTGTGTAGGTGAGCAGGTCCAGGGTGACGGACTCACTGCTCTATGAGAGAAGGAGATGGGAGGTGCCAAGGACGTTCACAGCCCCCCTCTCAGTCCCCATGCCAGGTCTCGGGACCCCTAAGCTTCCCAACAAGGAGGCTGGCGGTCATGACACTGGCCCGTGATTGGAGGGATACACTGGACGGAACCTAAATTCTCAAGCACTGCACACCTACGGCTTCCAGGGTGGTTATGAGGCCACAACGATCTTCACAACACCAACAACACTGTGCAGATAGTCACACGAATAAGGTTAACATACTGGGGAGTGAAACAGCCAACCACTTAGTAGAAATTTAGCCAGTGGCTTGGCATGGTGGGGCACACCTGACATCTCAGCACTCGGAAGTGGCGGTACAAGGATCAGGAGTTCAAGGTCATCCTCAGACACATGGCAGTTTCCAAGCCAACCTGGGCTAGATGTGATGAAAGGAAAGAGGAAGAGGAAGGAGAAAGGGAGATGGAGGGAGGGAGGAGGGAGGGAGGGAGGGAGGAGGGAGGGAGGGAGGGAAGGAGGTGACCCATCCATGGAAAGTACATCAGTGGGTTGTGTGTTTTGGGGTTGGGG
Source organism: Phyllotis vaccarum (assembly GCA_033318265.1). Taxonomy (NCBI): domain Eukaryota; kingdom Metazoa; phylum Chordata; class Mammalia; order Rodentia; family Cricetidae; genus Phyllotis; species Phyllotis vaccarum. The sequence goes on from JARWLC010000018.1 coordinate 15,056,160, forward strand.
TATTTTCTTTAGTTTGGGGGTCATATGTAACCCAGGCTAGCCTCAAACTCACTATGTGGCTGAGGGTAACCTTCTGATCCTCCTGTCTCTACTTCCCTAGTGCTGGGACAGGAGGCATGCAGTAGGAGTTGGCAAGTTCACCTGTCCAGGCTTAGCGTGCTAGCACTCCACTATCTGGAAAATTTATTCAGGGGGCTGGAGAGATAATGGCTCAGCAGTTAAGAATGTGTGCTATTCTTCTGGAGGACCTGAGTTTGATTCCCAGCACCCACACCAGGCGCCCACTGCTTGTTACAGCCACCTGGTTGTTGTGGGTGCTGGGACCCAACCTATGTCCTTTGCAAGATCTGCAAGCTGTCTTAACCACTGAGGCATCTCTCTAGCCCATGTAGCTAAATTCTTATGAAACATTGGGGTCGGGCTCAGTTGGTAGCATGCTTGCCCAGCCCAGAGCCCTGGGTTCCACCCCAGCACCGCATAAACCTGGCCACCAAATGCTACCTCAACCTGTAATCCCAGTACTAGAAGACAGAAGCCAGAGAATGAGAAGTTCAAGGTCATCCCTGGCTACACAGTGAGCTCAAGAAGTTCCAGGGCAACCTGGGCTACAAGAGACAGTGTGTTCAGAATTCTTTGAAAAAATATATGAACTACACTGAAATCATATATCTGCAAAAAAACATGTATTCATGTGGAGAGAGGAAATGATAAAAAAGAAACTGGACCAATTTCACCAATACTTTCAATATAAAATTATCATGCGTTGTGTGTGTGTGTGTGTGTGTGTGTGTGTGTGTGTGTGTGTGTGTGTGTGTGTGTCGTCCATGCATGCATGTGTGCACTTACACTCTTGTGCATCGTGTAAAGGTCAGAGGACAACTTTCAGTACTGTGTTGTGCCCCCCGACCGGGTGGGACTGGAGACGGAACCCAGGTCAGCAGGCCGGCCACCTGAGCACCTTCCTACCTGCTAGAACATGGGCGGCAGCGGCTTTTCCTCCCCTCTCACTTGTCCCTGTGACCCAGATCCACTTTTCTTTTTTGGTTTTAAGATTTATTTTACTTTTAACTCTGTACGTCTATGCAGGAGCATGTATGGCGAGTGCGGGTGCCCTGGGAGACCAGAAGAGGTCAAAGGAACCATGGGAAATAAAGTGGCAGGCAGTTGTAGGTGCTGGGAACTGAACTCGGGTCCTCCCGAAGCAAGTGCACCCCTCAACACTACTGTTCTGTCTTGTCTGAGATAGGGACTCTTGCACTCCAAGATGGCCTCGATCTCGGTTTGCAGCTGTGGCACTTTGAATACGACTGGCCCCATAATCTCAGAGGGAGTGACATATTAGGAGGTGTGGCTTTGTTGGAGTGGGTGTGGTGCTCACAGCAGACTGCTGCTGTATGTTCTGTTTAGAGTTCTAGGCCTAAGTAGACCCTATGCAACTGTGTTTGACTGTCACTAAGGAAAGCAATGGTGTGTCTGTTTGCTATGGTGACTGCCGCAGCTGTAGCTGAACCCCTGGCAGCTCTAGACCTGGTGGCTGGACACAGTCAGAAAGGATGATATATGCAATGTGAGCTACTTGGGTCTGTTTTCAGCAAGGTCCTTTCGGGTGCCATGGTATCTTGGGTATAATTAGCAAGTTGCTCTTCCTCATCTAGGGGAAGGCACAGAGCACAGAGGTTTTAGATGCCTTAGTAGATGCCGAAAGGGGCCAGTCCACAGTGGGAGGAGCCACTTAGGAGAAAGCTACAAAGAACACTTCCCCACGTGCTACCTTCTTGTATGTGGAGACAGCTGCAGCCTGGATCAAACCATAGCGACCACCCTGGCAGGCCAGGGGCAGTTCCACATAAAAATAATACTGGTCCTGAAGTCACACTCGGGACACATAGGCATGCAAAGCTCTAGAAGGGGCCTTTAGGAACAGGAAGTAGGCATTGGAGAGGCCACCCACAGCCAGCTGGGCAGCTCCTTCATAAGAGAAGGCAGCTTGGGGGAGGGGGGGTCCAGTGGTCACAAGGCCCACGTTGTCATGGGGAGAATGTCACCACTTATGCCCCTGCTGGTGTACCCTCGCCCCACAAACAGGAGGGGCTCCCCAGCCAACCCCTGGGCAACTAACCTCATTGTGCTAACTGCAGGGTCATTTGCAGCCACATACTGGGTATCTTTAGGCTGTTGGGGGAGAGGGGGGCAAGGATCAGACATTGGGTGTCAAATTTGACCCAATTAATAAGCCCAATTAATTATCACAAAAAATATATTATTAAAGTCAATATTTATTCAAACAACTTACAATATAAATATTAAAAAATTAAAAATTAAAAAAATTCACTCATCCAAAACAAATCTTCCTTCCAAGAGATTTAAAAAAATTTTAAAAAATTTTAAAAAAAAAGCACTCTTCAGGGCCAGCACTTTAAGCTGTTCCTGGCCACATCTTAAGACTACAGCTTCAAAAGTCATAAATAAACCCCAAACCTGCGCTGGCCCAGAAGCCATGTTCTTAGGTCAAAAAAATGCTAAATCCACTACAGTAAGGCCTGTTGGAGGAGGGGGGGGGGGGTGAGCTTTGAGGTTTCTTATGCTCAGGATCCTGCCCAGTGTGTTAGACCATTTCCTGTTGCCTGCAAGATACAGCATGCTCAGCGCCAGCTCCACATCCGCGCTGCACGCTGCCGTGCTCCCTATGATGATAATGGACTGAACCTCTGTAATTGTAAACAAGCCCCCTCAATTAAATGGTTTTTTTTGTAAGAGTTAATGTGGTCAAGCAATAGAAACCTTAACTCAGACAGTAGCCAAGGATGGCCTTGAACTCTCATCCTCCAGCCTCCACCGTTTAAATTCTGGGATTACAGGCATATACCACCATGCTTGGATCATAAGGTGCTAGCGATCCACTGGGTACTTTAAGCATGCTAAGTAAGTGCCCCTCCATAGAGCCATACCCCCAGCCCTATCATCTGAATTTTCTTTGTGATAATAACTGTTACCAAATCATAGCTGACGACTGGAATGTGTGAAAGAAGTTCTGAAGGCCAAGCACCCTGCATTCATGAGATAGCCCATCCACAGCTCCACACCCCAAACTCTGGGCAACAGAAACCTCCCCGCCCTCGAGAAGCTGGTGCCTACCTGGGTGAGGGCCGACTCCAGCATGTTACAGAAAATGCTGAACTGTTTGAAGTTCCCAGTCTTGTGAGTCAAATCTTCAATGACTGAGTGGGGGAAAAAAGTTCTTCCTGAGATCTGACCACTTACTCGGCCCCAAGGCGATATGCGCAAATTCTCCAGCTCTGCCTCTGGCAAGATCAATGGGGCCCACACCCCTGCCCCATCCTAAAGAGCTTCAGAAAAGGCAGGAATATAAGTGTACTCAACCTCAGCTTTGGACAAAACACTGAACCTGGGGTGGGGGGCCACCCCAGCAGACAAACTCACAGTTGGCATCAAACTCCCCACGCCACTGGTCAGCCGTCATCCGGTCCTCCACCTCCAGCTCCAGCACCTGCCCCGAAACCACTACCCGCACAGCATGCTCCACACCCCGGAAGATGTAGTCCACCTGCAGGCCAGCTGGCTGGTCCATGGCTAGGATCCCTGAAGAGGGGGACAAAAGAGAGACCTACAGATGCATGCCTGGTATCTTTGGAGGCCAAAGGACTGGAGTTACAGGCAGCTGTGAGCTGCCCTGCGGGCCGTGAGAATTAAACCCAGGTCCTCTGGAAGAGCAGCCAATGCTCTTAACCTCTGAGCCATCTCTCCAGCCATTCAGCCTTGGTCTGAGTCTCACCCAGTAGCCCAGTCTGGCACAGAACGTAGGATTCTCCCTGTCGCCTCCCAAGTGCTGGGACTGCCACACCCAGCACAGATTTTAGTGCTTTTGTGTGCTGTTATCCAGTTTAATCCTCATAACAGCTCTGCAAGGAAGGTGTCAACTTGTAAGATCATCCTTCATACCAGGAATGAGGTACAGAACAGTGACGTCATTCTCCTGAAATGAACAGTAGATCCAGGAACTAACCCTCAGCACGGCATAGTGGTGCACGCCCATTACCCCAGCACTCAGCAAGAAATGTAGCCTACAGTCTGAGGCCTGCCTGGGCTGCTTAACAAGACCCCAAAACAAAACACCACAGAGCTCGCATTTTGGGTTTCTAGTGATGGTATTGGGGGGGGGGGGCTTGCAGTCTGGTTGTGGTTTGGTTTAGTTTGACTTGGTTTGGCTTGGGGACAGAAGTTCTGGGAACACACGTGCAGCTGCGTTGGCTTAGAATTCAAGTTTCTGGACCACTTTGGAGAGTTCCATAAAATCTGAAAGAGCCTAGTAAGTATGCTTCCACTTTCAAGGAGTTCTGAAGCCAGAAGCATTGGCCAATCTCTGTGGCGCAGCCCTTTCCAACTTAACCGGCAATCCAGTGGCAGTGCCCCAGACCCTACCCACAGACCCCGCCCCTCAGCTTTGCAGACCACAGGGTTACTAGGCACTGGAGCCACGTGGAGGAACATCTGGGAAACTGTGTTCAAGGTACAGCCTCCCGCGAGCTCACTGCCAATCTGGCCTAGTCCGCCACCCTGTACCACCTGAGCCGCACACCCCCGCCCAGTATCCTGTGCCCACTCTCACCCACCACCTAGGTCCCAGGCATTCCCAGGCCTAAAATCTACCCTTCCCCAATGGCCACCTCCCTCCCAATGCCTCTTGGAGGCTTAGAAACTGTCCCTTAGCTATTGCCAGGCACAAACCCCACAAATCCTACACTTCCTCTCCTCTCAGGATCCCCTCCCCTAAGCAGACCGCCACCTCCTAGCACCTAGTGCTCCTTGTCTTGGGGCGGAAACCAGCCCCCTCTCCGCACCCACCCCACACACACCACCCCCGCAAAGGTCCATATTCCATCCTATTATCCCAGCCTGAGGCGTGGGGAACCAGCACACGGCTCCGCCTTCTATCAGCTCCCCACGTTCTCCTAGGACCCCACTCCCTGCATTTTCTATCTGAATTGTCATGCCCCCCTTTATTCTGTTTCAAGTCTGCCCACATTTTCAAGGTAGCCCACACACACCCCATTTTCTGCCTGTGTTTCATCTCCCCCATATTTCACCTGGATTCCGCTCAAACTGTACCTAACACCCACGCCTCACCCACTTCTCTTCCCTTAAGACGGCCCTCGCTCTGAGTCTCTCTCGCTCCCTCCAGACCCTCTACCTGCTCACTCCGTCCTTGCTAAAGGATGTTATTCCTGGTCGCTGACTCCGAGCCCGCCCGTCTCTCCGGCTCCTCCTCCACTGACCTCCTGACCAGTATCCCAGCTTCGAGGCTCCACCCTCACCAGCCCTTGATTCCACATCCCAACCCTACACACACCTGGAGTGACCCACTCCCTCAGCCGCAGGCCACTGAGGTCACACTCACGATCTCCCAGCCTCCAGTCCTCTCCTCACCATCTTTCACTAAGAGAACCCCAATTTCCTTCCCAAGGCTACGGACGTCACTGCCCCTCGCTCCTCCTCCCAAACTGTGCTCCAAAATTTCAGTCTGAACCTCAAAGTAGGAAAAAGAACCCTCTACACTGGGTTCCCAAAAGAACCGCCATACCACCACACCCCACCATCACCCTGGACAAATCACTGTTCCCAGTCCACTCTAGGCTATGTGCCCACCAACCACTTCATACTTGACCCACCTCTAGCCTTACTGGGCTCTCACAGCAATGTCACACACTGTGACACATACTCTGTCTCACTCCATTCTGGGTTGGCCTCCCCCGCCCTAGATGAATATAAGCTGGCCTCCTCATACACCACTGTTCTTCCTCAACACCGGAGTATATGACAACAAAAGCCCTTTAGGCCACTGTAGATGATTCTCTGCCTTCTGCAAGAATCAAGTATAGGACATTCCACAATCTAGGCCACTACAGTAGACCATGCAATTCCCCAGCATACCCAGGGTGTCCCAAAACACACTTACCAATGTCCCATTCTAATTCTGCTCTTTAGTAGATACTACAATCATCCCCCCATTTTACAGACCATGAAACTGAGGCTCCTACAGCTAGGCACAACAGCCATTTCCTACTCACCATCCAGCTATGTGTCTCAACACACCCCTTCCCTCCCAAAGTTCTTCGAGCACTGATTCACTTGACTGTGACTCCCACCTTACAATCAGTGCTGCAGGCTGGGAACAGAAAGCCTCAGATCAAAGCTCCTCACTCCCCAGTGTGCCCTGGGTAAGGCACATGCCATCTCTTGGGATTCTTTGCCTTAGTAAAATACAGATAAAGCCAGGCCTGATGTCAAAGGCCCATTAGCAGCAGGCTGGGATGCAGAATCAAGTCTAGAACCAGCCCTGGCAACAGTGAGGTCAAGGCCACTCTGGGTAACTTAGTGAGACCTGGCCTCAAAAAAAAAAAAAAAGAGTTAGAGACATAGCTTAATGGTGGGGGGCTTACCTAGCATGTGTAAGGTCCTGGGTTCGATCCCAGATACTGCAAATACATAGAGAGACATAGATTTTTTTTAACATAAAATTGGGGGCAAGTGCCCTGACCTCAGAGGACTGTCATGAGGAATGAGTTGGTCATGCACCTAAGATGCTCCCTACAGAGCCTGGCTCTTCCCCTAACTACCAATCTTAGTTGACATTCCAAGGGCCACTTCATCCTAAAGTCTACAAGCCCAGCTCAGCGGAAACCAGCGAGCTTGCTGAGAATCCACACGTCAGAGGTTGGGGCTACAGCTCAGCCAATCAGCACTTGCTCATCGTGTGCAAGAGACTCCACGTTTTCATTTCTCCAGCAATACAAATAAATACATTGTCCCTTCGGTGCCATGGCCTGGCACAGATCTGCCTGCCAATCTAACGGGGGGGGGGGGGCAATCAAAGAACAATGTCTTGGCACTGGAGAGACATCCACGGTCATCCCTATCACATTTCCCGTCTGGGTTCAAAGGCCCCTGGGGCAATAAAATGTGTCCAGTTTATTACTGACTCCATAGCCATGAAGGAGCCCTCCCAGCCCACCAGCCCACCTCCCACCATGGGGACACCAGAGGAAGGGTAGTTAATTCTACATGGTAACTATTTCCACAGCCATATGTTCTTCAGAGTCACATGGAGCCACACGGGGCCCAACACTAGTGGGCAGATCTGAGAAGCCCAAAGAGTATAAACAGAGGACCTAGTGACTGTGACAAAGTAAAACCAGGTGACTAATCCGGCGGTCAGCAAGGGCTCACGAAGTTCCTGTCCGAACTGAGACCTGAGAGAGGGGAAGTCACTCAGGCATCTGAGGGGAACCAATCCAGACGAAAGGGGAGACAGCAGTGTGAAGTTTGTGTTTGCTATGTGCAGGGAACACCAAGACTTCATGGCTCCAACAGTCCAAGCAAGGCACTTCCAAAGGTATGGGGTCGGGGGTCGGGGGGGGGGGTGGGGGGGGACCTCTGGACATCCTGGACATCCTATGAGCAGGTGGGGACCATGGAACAAGACAGTAGAAGACAGAAGGGGTTAACGGAGGAACAACATGATTTGACTTTTATCTTGCTTGCAAACAGGTCTCATACAACCCAGGATCCCAATACTCTTGCCGCCAACTCCCAAGTTCTGAGATTAGGGTGTCTGGGGATAAAACCCTCGGCTTCACAAGGACTAGGCAAGCATCCATCCTCACCCTCATGGTTTTTGAGATAGGGTCTCACCACGTAGGCCAGGCTGGCTTTGAACTCACAGTCTTTTTATCTTAAACTCTGATGTGCTAAGATAATAATAGGTGTGTATCACCAACATCAGTCCCCATGAGATTCCCTTTCCCGACTATGTGTGTGCGTTGCATATACGTATTGCACATACACATGCATATATATGTAATATGTATTTATATAATGGGAGGGAAAGGCAGGGTGATGGACAATTAACTCTAAAGTACCTGAAGGAAGGATCTGCGTGAATGGGGAAACTAAAGGATTATTTGGGGGTAACTGCATGTCACCTGAACTTTCAAGCAAAGAAAGGCTGGCCTTTGGATATATCGTGGTGTTCAGGGCAAAGATGAATACTGGAAAGAAGCATCTGGAGTCACTGCTGGGTAAACAGGGTGAGGGAAGTGGTATAGAAAAAGTGACTTCTGGGCTGGAGAGATGGCTCAGAGGTTAAGAGCACTGGCTGCTCTTCCAAAGGTCCTGGGTTCAATTCCCAGCAGCCACGTGGTGGCTCACAACCATCGGCAATGAGATCTGATGCCCTCTTCTGGTGTGCAAGCAGAACACTATGTACATAATAAATAAATAAGTCTTAAAAAAAAGAAAAAGAAAAAAAGAGATTCCACACAACATGAAATTTGAACAGGAAAGGAACACATAACTCACCCAAAGCCAAGAGACAGAACCAGAATCCCAGCTTGAACAAACAGATACCAGACGCCACACTCTCTTCTCATTTTGTTTTGTTCTGTTTCCCGGGTAGCCAAAGCTGGCCTCAAACTCATTCTGTAGCCCAGGCTAGCCTCTGGCCTCTCCAGTGCTGGGATAACAAGTGTGTACAACTGTACAGTTTGTTAAGATGTTTCAGAGTTCATTCGAAAGGGCTGTCCAGATGACACCGTGCTGTGCAAACCCTGAGACCCGGGTTTGAACCCTAGAACCCACGGTCTAGGGTGGAAAAAGAGAACCAACTCCACAAAGTTGTCTTCTGACCTCCACATCCATCCTGTTATTAATCTCCCCCCCCCCAACACACTACACACACAATAATTTCTGTGGGTTCCAGACCTGGCTGCTCTATACTGGGCTCCAAGCCATCCAGGGGAGTTTGTCTCAAAAATAAAAAGTTTATTCTTGAGCACGGATGTAGCTCAGCAATATTGGGAGAACTCCTGACTCACATGCACAAGGCTGGGTTTGATATCTACCCCCCCCCCAAAAAAAAAGCGGAGAAAGTTAAAAGTGACATCATGGAAAATACCTTGCAAACAGTGAACACAACTTGTCTGCAAGACACACACCCTCCACCCTGGAGAGCTCCTGCACCCTTTCCACTTGCCCCACCCTCCAACCTGAATCAAGTTCAGAACCCACAACATCGCGGGGACCCACCCCTCTTTCATCCCGCGTGGTGCAATGTATGCACAATAATGCTCTGCCTCACAAACTCCGGTTCAGTATTCGACAAGGGACCTCTATGTTCTAACCGCGTGTCTCGCGAGTGACAACATGGCATATAAAAGACTCTGTGAAATCTCCGGCTTGCATAGGACCTGGCGCGCACCTGTATGAAAGTGGCACAACCGAGGGTTCCACTATCAGCACCTGGAGCCCACGAACCCGCCTCTGCTCACCTTCTCCACGGACTCCCTTCTTCACGAGCGGTTCAACCGCCGAAGTTTCAGCTCCGCCCCAGATCCGGCCTTCTCACTTCTGATTGGTCTGTCCTGAAGGGCAGCCATGTTTCCATAGGTTAAAAATGACGCCCATCACTCTGTCCCGCCCACACGGGAGAACCCGCCCTCCCGAACTTGCCATTAGTCTATTTGGAGAGGCGTTCCCAACCGAGTGTAAGGGGACCTCCATGGCATCGGGCCCCTTTCCGATAACTATTGGCTAGGCATACTGTCAATCATACAAAAAAAGGATGGTTTCTGAAGTAGGCGGAGGGAGGATCCCGGAAAGAGCATCTTGACTCCGCCCACCATGCCCCCTCTCCCCCCACCCTCGTGATAGGTAGGGCAGGCCACGCCCACAAGAGGAGGAAAGGCGGAACAGAGTGTGGTACATGCGCAGAGGAAGACCTGGCTTCCAAGTCCGGAAGCTGCAAAGATTTTCTTAACTCTAAGGACAAATTTAGATTTTTTTCAGCGCTCAGTCGGCCCTGATCACTTTGCTAAACTTGACTTTGTTAGGGCGTGTGTGTGATGTTTTTGAAACAGAAACGCAAGTTCTCCAAGCTGGTCTCCAACATCCTTTAACTCCTGATCCTCCTGCCTCCACTTCTCCAGTACTGGGATTACAAGAGTGTACCATCAGTGCCCGACGTGGCATGGCTTCATAAACTCAAACAACACAGCAACGTAAGCCTTATTTTAAGTTTTTAATATTTTTAGATTTATTTCCTTTATGCGCATGAGTTTTGTGCCTGCTTGTATGTCTGTGCACCACTTGTGTGCCTGGCGCATGTGCAGGTCAGAGGGAACTCTTAGAACTGTAGTTAGACAGTTGTGGATCATCACATTAGTGCCGGAAACTGAACCTCAGATGCTCTGGAAGAGCGGCCAGTGTTCTTTCTCTGGTGTTGTTTGAGACATGGTCTCATTCTATAGTCTTTGGCTAGCCTGAATTTCACTATATAGATCAGGCTATCTTTGAACTCACAGAGATCTTCCTGAGTTGGCCTCCTGAGTGCTGGAATTAAAGGCACAGTCCATCACCTCCGGCTCAATAGTTTGGTTGGTGTTTTTTTGTATGTTTATGGTGGGGGTTTTTTGTTTTGTTTTGTTTAGTTTTGGGGTATGTGTGTGTGTTGGGGTGCATGTGCCACAACCACAGCGTCTGTAATCCTAGTCCTTACAAGGCAAACACAGAAGGACGCCAGGAGTTCACTGGCCAGGCTGCTGAGCCAATCAGAAAGCTCCTGGTTCAAGGAGAGATCCTGTTCTCAAAAAGATTTGGCAGGAAGACATCAAGGAAGACACCCAACATCCACCTCTGGTCGCGCGCACGCACACACACACACACATACTATACGTGGACAATTAAACAAATAAATACACAAATCCAAAGTAAAACAAAGTCTCATGGTAGAGCCCCTGCCTAGAATCCCCCAGTGAGGGGCTGGGGGTGTGACTCAGTGGTAGAGCCCCTGCCTAGAATCCCCCAGTGAGGGGCTGGGGAGTGTGGCTCAGTAGTAGAGCCCCTGCCTAGAATCCCCCAGTGAGGGGCTGGGGAGTGTGGCTCAGTGGTAGAGCCCCTGCCTAGAATCCCCCAGTCAGGGGCTGGGGGTGTGGCTCAGTGGTAGAGCTCCTGCCTAGAATCCCCCAGTGAGGGTTTGGGGGCGTGGCTCAGTGGTAGAGAAAGCTGCAAAGATCAGACCAGATTCCTGAAAGAAGCAGAAACCAGCCAAGCTGCCTGGAAGAGGTATAGACCAGGGTCACTTGGAAAGGTCAGTCTGCCTTGCAGGCTGTGCAGTGAGCTCCAGATTCCCAGCTTTGTGAACTGTCACCCGTGCTGGAATGAGCTTTGATGATGTAGCTGCCTTTAGTCATTTCTGCTCCTTTAAGCAACCTCAGTAATACTCATTGGTTCACTAAGTTGGACTTGGACGATATCCATACTTTGGTCTGTCATGGGCTCCCTATCTAGGATAAGTAAATGTATGTGTTGTGTCTCCCCAGGAAAAGTTTTGTTACACAACATCTCTGCACATGAACACATTTGTGTGCTCTCTCTCTCTCTCACACACACACACACACAAATCTTCCAAAAAAGAATAATTCCATAACCCACCAATTCTACTCCCAGGACTGCACCTAAGAAAACTGAAAACAGATGGACATTGATGAATGTTCACAGCAGCATTATTTATTACAGCCACAATATGCAAAGAGCCTGGATGTCCATCAAAGGATGAACAGAACAAAATGTGTTCTTCATAAAAATGGAGTACTGACAACATGCCTTAAAATAGATGAACCTTGAAAACATTATGCTATGTGAGTGATGTGACACACAAAGGTCACATGGTCTATGAGCCCCTGAAATGCCCAGAGCAAACAAATCCATAGAAAGAAGAAGTATATTCTTGGTGCCAGTCACAGCAGAGAGCCATCGATAAAAATGCGTTAGAACCTGATGGAGGTGGTGGCTGAACAGTGTTGTAATGTGTTCTGATGCTTCTCGCTCACAGACTTCAAGACGGTTAATTTTATGTTTTGTAAACTTCACCTCAATAAAGCAAGGTTAAGCAAAGGTCTAAGAAATAATTCCAATCCAGGCTGTGGCACATGTCTATAATCCCAACAGTCTGGAGGCAGAAGCCAGTGGATCTCTGTAAATTTGAGGCCATCCTGGTTTGCAGAGTGAGTTCTAGGAGAGAAACCCTGTCAAGAGAGAGAGAATTCCATTAAGAAGTGATGGTGGTTGGTTGACAAGAGGTGGTTAGAATCTACATATATTCCGAAGGTAGCAGCAACACAATTTGGAAGGGAAAGAATGTGAAGAATGGAAATGATTCTCTAGTTATTGGTTTGTTTGTTTTTTTTTAAATCTGGAAAGTAGCTGTCAAGATGAAACTTGCACTTAGTGAGATAAGAGGAACCTGGAGGGTGGGCCAGAGACCAAACATGGGGCAGAGGAGCATCTAGTGGACTTCCAGGTAGAGTCAGTGTAGTAGCAAGTTTCTGGCCTGTCCAGCGTGTGGTCTGGACCTGCAGACCCACAATCCAACAGAAACACACAGACGCTTACATTAATTTTACACTGACCTAGAGCCCAGGCATATCACCTGCTAACTCTTTACTCTTAAACTAACCCGGGGTTTTTATCTTGTTCAGTCATGAGGCTTGGTACCTTTTCTCAGAGCAGCATTTCAACTTCTTTCCTCTGCATCTGTTGGTGTCTCCTTGGTGTTTCTCTGGTTTCTCTCTGGCATCTCTTCCTGTTCCTAGAGTTTTCTCCATCTGGTAGCCCCGCCCACACTTCCTGTCTGCCTTCAGCCAATCAGCATTTTTATTAAACTAGTAGGCGGGACAAGTCACAGACAGTAAAGTGAGGATTGGAGTTCTGGAGTGAGGTCCAGCTTAGAGAGATAAGATGCAGGTACACAATCAAGTAGATAGATTACACAGATGGTAGACAGATAATAGACTTTAAAGATATTAATATATGAAAAATGAGATAGACTGATGATAGATGATAGCTAGAAGAATAGATAGATGACCATTGGGATAGGTTATAGATAATTGATAGATGTTAAAATGTATAGCAGATATATGAGCTAGGTAAGAGAGATATAATTGATCAGTGGTAAAATATAATATAATAGAGATGGGTGAATAAATAGGTGAGTGTGGAACAGAGAGACTGGCTGGATGGATGAAGAGACTGGAATGGATAGATTGATAGATACATGGGTGGGAAGATGGAAGGAAACAAGAATTAGGTGGATAAGTGGATGGGTGGATGGATGGATGGATGGATGGATTGAGTAGATGAATCAGTATATGTTACAAAGATAATTAATATTGGGACTATATAGATAAAGTGATTGCTATACAAGCACAGGGACCGGAGTTGGATCCCCAGAATGCACATAAAAGCTAGGCATGGTAATACACACACACAGTTCCAGCGATGCAGTGGCTGAGACAACCCTCAAAGGTTGGTGGCAAGCCAGTCTAGCCAAACTGGCAAGTCTTAGGGGCAGTGAGAGACACTGTTTCAAAAAAGTACGGCAGAGATGACTACTTAACAGTTAAGAGCACAAACTGCTCTTACAGAGGTCCTGGGTTCAGTTCACAAACACCTGTAACTCCAGTTCCATGGGATCTGCTATTCTCTTCCAGCCTGCATAGGCACTGAATACACGTGGTGCACATACATACATGAAAGCAGAATACCTTATACACATAGAATAAAAATAAATCTTAAAGAAAACATAAGGTGGAGCATGATAAAGAAATAGACCTAACATATACAAATGTGAAAACACATATACATTATGCAATACACAAAAGATAGGATCAGCCAGGCAGTGATGGTGCACGCCTTTAATCCCAGCACTTGGGAGGCAGCGGTAAGAAGATCTGCATCAGTTCTAGGTCAGTCTGATCTACAAAGAGAGTTCCAGGATAACCAGGGATACATGGAGAAACCCTGTTTTGAAAAACAAAACAAAAAGATATGATCAGTGGACAGACAGACATATAGTAGGACAGGTGGATGATAGATAGATGAGATATAGGTAGATAAATATGGATAGATGATGAGGACAGAGAGGCCATCACCAGTGGAAGGAAGACAGGAAGTAGCCAGACGCTGCTGTGCCAATCCTGAAAGACCCCCCCCCCAAGGATAATATGGCAAGAGCAGAGAAGAGGGGGTCTTGAGAGTGGGTGTCCGAGAATCCAAGGGAATATATTATACCCAGGAGGAGGACCACAGGGTGCTTTCCTGTTGTAAGAGGTTTCTGGCCCTGACTTCCCAGCCTAACCTTGAGGTTTGGACCCACAGACCAGCAGTCCCACAGAGACACACAGATGCTTATATTAACTTTATGCTGATTGGCCTGGGGCCCAGGCATATAACTTGCTAACTCTTCACTCTTAAACTAAAAAATGGTTTTTATCCTGTTCAGCCATGGGGCTCGTTACCTTTTCTCAGAGCAGCATAGGTGTCCTCTGCATCCGCTGGCTTCTCTGGCATCTCTGCTCTGCTCTTCCTGTTCCCAGAGTTTTCCCAGTCTGGTAGCTCCGCCCACACTTCCTGTCTGCCTTCAGCCAATCAGTGTTTCTACTAAACCAGTAGGCAGGACAATTATTCACAATGGAACAGAACACGATCCCACTACACTTTCTCCTGGGGTTTGTAGCTTGGAAACATTCCTTCTTCTGCTCACATATGGCATACCTGAGGTAAGGCACGGATCTTAATAAAGAGTCAAAGACTAAAAAGATAAAGATTAAGCACTCTTCAGGGATGCCTACAGGAGCGCAAGTGGGGAGAAAGAGAGTTGTTAATAATTAAATTCACCGGGGCCTCCGAGATGGCTGGAATGGTAAAAGCACTTACAGCCAAGCCTGACGACTTGAGTTCAATCTCCCGGAACAGCATGGCGGAAGAAGAGACCCAGCTCCCAAAAGCTGTCACCAAAGATGCTAGCATAATCTAAACACCCATGGGTCCTTGTCAGGGAGACAGGGTGGTCCACCAAGGAGAGAGGAAACTGAGGGAACAGGGCCAGAAGCAGTGACACCATCGGCTCTGCAACCAGGAAAAGTCAAAGGCTAATTCTGCATGTGCCTAATACACCAGAGCCCTTAGGTTCAATCCTTAGCGTTGCAGAAGGAAAAAGACAAGAATGGAGATATGCAGGGAGGTGGGTTGGGTTGGTTGGTAGTGTGCTTGCCTTGCATGCACAGAGCCGTGGTTCGATCCCAAGCCCTGTAGAAGCCTGGTAGCCGCTTTTGCTCCCTGTTGTTTTGCTAAACAACAAAAGCAAATCTGGGGAGAAATGGGTTTATTTGGCTCATACATTACAGGTCACACAGCCCATCGCAGAGGGAAGGCAGGACAGGAACCTGAAGACAAGGTCTGAAACAGAGGCCGTGGAGGAACACTGCTTACTGCTTTGCTCAGCCTGCTGTCTTCTACAAGGCAGGACCACCTGCCCAGGGGTGGTGCTGCCAAGTGTGAGCTAGGCCCTCTAGCATCAATCATTAATTAAGGAAAATGTCCCCACAGACTTGCCCATGGGCTGATGGGATGGAGACAGTTCCTCAGTTGAGGTTTCCTCCTCCGGGATGATGCTTGGTAGTGTCCAGATTGAAAAAAGGAAGAAAAAAAAATCAGCAGCACACCAGGCATGTGACTGTTGCCTGTAATCCCAACATTTTGGAGATAGAAGCAGGAGGACCAGAAATTCAAAGTCATCCTCAGCTACATAGTGAATTCTAGACCAGCCTGGGCTACATGAGGTCCTGTCTCAAAAAAAAAAAAAAAAAAAAAAAAAAAAAAAAAAAAAAAAAGCCTATCCATGCTGCTATTCTGCTTGTGATGTGTAGTCCTTGTGCCTCAGTTTCTCCACATATGTGGAAGGATACACAGAAAGCCTCCTCCTCCACAAACCCAAAGCCGGAAGTACAGCCACAGAATGCATTCCACAGGGAGGCCCAAACCCCCACCTCCAAGTGTAACAATTCACAGTAGCCAAGATCAGAGGCAGGGTCCATCCACACGGGAAATGACACAGCAAATATACAATGGAATACTAGTCAGCAATGTGAAAAGCAAAACCCAGGCCAGGGCTGGAGAGATGCCTCAGCAATTAAGAGCACTCACTGCTCTTGCGGAGGTCCAACCAGCATGGAGCCCACAAATGCCTGTCACTTCAGTTCCAGGGTATATGAAGAATGTATATGGCACAGGTCAACTCAGGCAGGAAAAACAAGTAACCCATTAAGGAAAGAAAAACCTAGAGATGGTGGCACAAGCCTGTGTCCCCAGCATTTGTCAGGTGGGGCCAGGGGGGTCAAGAGATCATTTTCCGATATGTAGCAAGTTTCAAGGTCAGCCTGGGCTTCCAGAAACCTGGTCTCAAAAAAAAAAAAAAGAAAGAAAGAGAGAGAGAGAGGGAGGGAGGGAGGGAGGGAGAGAGAGAGAGAGAGAGAGATAGAGAAAGAAAGAGAGAAAGAAAGAAAGAAAGAAAGAAAGAAAGAGAGAGAGAAAGAAAGAAAGAAAGAAAGAAAGAAAGAAAGAAAGAAAGAAAGAAAGAAAGAAAGAAAGAAAGAAAGAAAGAAAGAAAGAAAGAAAGAAAGAAAGAAAGAAAGAAAGAAAGAAAGAAAGAAAGAAGAGGGTGGGTATGCGATGGGTGGACCAGTGTGGAAGCAGTCAGGTGAAGAAGATTCTTGGGAGTGCCTAGGAGGAAAGTAGCAAGGACCTGAAGCCGTGACCAGAAGTGAGGAGAGAAGGGTGATGTGTAACTTTAAGGCCCAGCAGCAAGGGCTTGCGCTGACAGCTCGGCTTGGGGTGTGGGGAAAGCAAGGGTGTCTAGGGCAACAGCAGGGTTTCTGGCCTGAGCGACTGGCAGAGTCTGGAATTGATCCCAGTGGCAGTTACAGAGTCCCAGGGAGATGTTAAGGCTGGGTTGGGGGTGGAGATTCAGTTAGATGCCAAAAAAACACCAAGGTGGCAGCCGGTGCTGGGACACAAGCCTGAGAGACAAGAGAAGGATTCCAGCTCTGACTCTGCCTCCAAATTTCTGTGGGCTCCAGGGCAAAATAAAACCCTCTCTGCTCATGCCTGTAATCCCACTTGGGAGCTGGAGGCAGGAGGATCAGGCATTCAAGGCCAGCCTTAGTTATATATCAAGGTCTAGGCCAGCCAAGGCTGTAGGAGGAGATCTTGTCGCAAATTATGTAAGACTTCTCTGGACCCCAATTTTTCTGTCTTACAAAGAAATCATAAGGAATAAAAGACTCATGGGATAGGGCCTGGTGTTTGTCTAGAATCAACTTCAGTAATAAGGGTGTTTGCCTGGTATGTGCAACGCCCTGGGTTCCATCCCCAGGATGATTTAAGGAAGGGGGAGCACACTGGAGAGATGGCTCCGCCATTAAGAACACTGGCTGCTCTTTCAGAGAACCCAGACTCAGGTCCTTGTACCCACAAGGTGGCTCACAACCATTTGTAACTCCAGATCTGGGTATCCGCCCCCTCTTCTAGCCTCCTTGTACTTGGTGCACAGACATACATGCCAGCAAACACCCATACACATACAATTTTAAAACTGTTAAAGAAAAAGAGGAGCCAGGAGCCAGATCAGCGGGTAAAGTGCTTGCTGTGTGCACATGTAAGGATCAGAGCTGTATCCCTAGAACCCACGTGAAATAGCCAGATGTGGTAGTGCACACTTGTAATCCCAGTACCAGGGTGATGAAGGCAAGAGCATCCTTGGGGCTTTTGGAGCAGCCGGCCTAGACTATTCAGCAAGCTCCGGGCCAATGAGAGACCCCATCTCAAAAGTACAAGGTAGATAGTTCCTGAAAAGAGGTAGTTGATATTTGGGACACACGCGCACACGAGAGAGAGAGAGAGAGAGAGAGAGAGAGAGAGAGAGAGAGAGAGAGAGAGAGAGAGAGAGAGAGAACACAAAAGTCAGGAAATTATTTTTGTCTTAAAGGTAAGACAGAAAACTAGGCAGTGGTGGCACATGCCTCTAATTCCAACACTCAGGAGGCAGAGACATGCTGATTCCTGTGAGTCCCAGGCCAGCCTGGTCTACATGATGAGACTCGGTCAGAAGACAGGGGAGGAGGGAAAAGAAGAAGACGCTCTAGACTGAATCACAAGTTGTGATATACGCACCTATAATCCCAGCCAGAAGGATCTGGAAGTTCGGTTGTCATCCTCAGCTGTATAGGTAGGCTCACGACGGCAATGGGTTGCATTAGACTCTGTCTCAAAAATCAACACACACTCCTGGGCTAAAATAGAGGGGACCTGTATTTTGTGTTCGGTTTTATGCTTTGCTTTACAGCAACAAGAAGAAAAGTAATTCCTTTAAAGATTTTACAAGTGAAGGTCTGGAGAGATGGCTCAGAAGTTAGGAACACTCACTGCTCTTGCAGAGAACCTGAATTCTTCTCCCAACACCCACAGAATGGCTCCCAACCAACCCTGTCACCATCCAGATCCATGGATACCAGGCATATATGTGGTGTACATAAGCATAAAATAAATATTTTTAAATCGAAGATGAATAAATGTATTTTATGGGGAATGGGTTTTGTGGAAATCCAATGACCCTCTCGGGACTTGGTTTTCTTCTTCTAGCGTGAGAGTCCCATGGATCGAACCCTGTCGCCGACTTGACCACCAGGGCCTTCGTCCACTGAACCACCTACCAAGCCCGAAATACTGATTTCTTAAAGCGAGTTCAGAAAATTCGCAAAACCCTGCACCACATAGTCCTGTCTCTCCCAAATCCCAAGAGGATGTGTGATATTCGCGGCAGTTTTAGATTGAGTTCTTTGTTTTCCTGGCTTGGACTCCTGGAATCCTCACCACACCCTCAGCTCTGATTCCCATTTGACAGATGGTGACAGACTAAGAGACAGCCCGGGGCTGGATAGAGGTCACCCAGCTGGGAGGGAGGAGAGGGGGCGGGGCCAGGCTCTCCCGAGCCTGCGCACTTGATACCTTCCCAATTGCCTACTGATCCCGCCGCTCACTATCTGCTCCCACCTACACGAAGAAGCGAGCGCCCAGTCCTCAGAGCCCCTTAAAACTGAAGGATCCTCCTTACGACCCCAGCCAACGGCACCATGTCAGCCCCTTTTCTCAAGCTAGAAAGGCCTCTCACCCAAAAACATTTTTTAAAAGCTGCAAGGTCTCTCGAAAAAAATCCATCCTCCAAACTCCCTCATTGAGAAGCAGAGAAGAAAAATGGTTAAGAACACATCCTTGGCTTCCTGAGTTCAAATGCCATCTTTCAAAACCGTGCTTGACAGGGGCCTGGTGGTGCAGGCCGGTAATTCCAGCCAGGTATGTGGGAAGCAGAAGCACAGGAGGGTTGTGAGTTGAAGGCCAGCCTGGATAACTTAATGAGGTCCTAAATCAAAACGAAAAGGAAGCCAAGCATAGCGGCTCCTGTCTGTAGTCCCTGCAGTGCAGAAACAGGAGCAGGAGGACCTCTGTGAGCTAAAGGCCAACCTAGGATGCATAGAGGCCCTATCTCAAAAATAAAATAAAAAATGCAAGTGTCGGTCATAGAGTACTTGCCTAGAAGTCCATGGTGAGAAGCTGAATGTGTAGCTCAGTGGTAGACCCTGTCTAGAATGCCCCAGTAAGGCTGTGAGTGAGGGGTGTGACTCAGTGGTAGAGCCCTTGCCTAGAATCCCCCAGTGAGGGGCTGGGGGTGTTGCTCAGTGGTAGAGCCCCTGCCTAGAATCCTCCAGTGAGGGACTGGAGATGTGGCTCAGTAGTAGAACCCCTGCCTAGAATCCCCCAGTGAGGGGCTGGAGGTGTGGCTCAGTGGTAGAGCCCCTGCCTTGAATTCTCCAGTGAGGGACTGGAGATGTGGCTCAGTAGTTAGAACCCCTGCCTAGAATTCCCCAGTGAGGGGCTGGAGGTGTGGCTCAGTGGTAGAGCCCCTGCCTAGAATCCCCCAGTGAGGGGCTGGGGGTGTGGCTAAGTGGTAGGTCCCTGCCTAGCATCCCCCAGTGAGGAGCTGGGGATGTGGCTCAGCACTAGTGCTTTTGGCTAGCATACACAGGATCATAGATTGACTCCCTAAAAAAGCTTTCGTATCTAGGTGACAGTACACTCTCCAGGCCTGTTTCCTTTTCTGCAAAAAGGAAATCATAATAATAACCTAACCATACGGTGTGGTTAAGTCTTAAATTAGTTAGTACCTACAAAATTCTTAAAACAGCAGTCCATACCTCTCGATGTTAGGACATGTTCCCAGCAGCCCTGTGAGATTAGACTATTTACCCTCCAATTTGTTTAAGGGAAAGAAAATCTATCCCATTCACTCATATTAAGTCAGAAACTAGAAGGTTAGATTTGTCTGCCTGGACTTTTTTAAAATTATATTTTATTTGTGTGTCTGGGGGAGTGGGTGGTCCCAGCAATCCAATCCAGGTCCTCAAGCTAGTTTGCAAGTATCCTTACCTGCTGAGTCCTCTCACCAGCCTAGACATGGACTTCTTACCACTGAACAGTTTGATCCTCTACGGGGTGTAAGTCCAGAATGGGGCATGTTCTGAAATTAATAAGACTTGGAGGGATAAGGATATACCCAAGTCATTCAGCATGTAAATGACAGAGTCAGGATTCAAACCCTCCTGTGTGTCCATGTTGAACCTACCTGTGTGCCAATAAACTCCTGCATACAGCATGAGAGGAGAGGGTGAAGCTGCCCTTCTCTAGCATGGGCTGGTTCTCTGGTGGCCCTGGTCCTGGACCCTGTCCAGACTGAGTAATCATTCTCCCCAAAAGCACTGGGGTGGCAAGGATGAAGGGAGAGGGGGTGCAGCCCCCTCCACCACCTCTGATTGGGGCCTTGCAATCCCCCAGGATTTGGTGCTTGGAAAGCTGACGTTGGGTTGCTATGGTGATGGGTTTGGGGCGGTTGCCATGACAGCAGAACTAGCCTTGGTTTAAAAATATCTAGGAGGAGGTTTGTGTTTGTGTGAGTGTGAGTGCCCGACCGACCATGCTGTTTTGCGTGGGTCCAAACGGGAGTGTTTGGGAGGGCTGGATGGAACTGGTACTGTAGGCATGACTTAGAGGAAGGGGTAAGGGCTTCACAACACACAGCAATCCAAGCATATTGTGCACTATCACTGAATGGTCCATGAAGTCCAGTCCTGGTGTGTGCCAGACTTTGTTGGTCCTGTATCTAAATGTGCATGGGACCCAGTTTATGTTGAGCTATAATGAAGGCCACTCAGTTTAGACTCCCCTGTGTCACCAACATGTATGTCTTATGTAAGCAAGATTGTATGTTTCTTGTGGCTTTGATCACATATGTGTAACTTCAAGGGGGGGACAAATTTGGAAGTGTGAGTCTGAATACGCCTACATGGGACATATTTGGATATTAGATGTCACTGCTTTGATATTAAATACACATTTATCTATTTGTGTGTAGGAGCCTGTGATGTGGTTTTGGTCTGAATGACTGAGTGTGCATTGTGTGTGTGTGTATGTGTACAAAAGTGTCTCAGGGGTCCTCTGGTGTCAGTCTTTCTAAATAAATGTGAAATGTGTGCCCCATGTGACTGTGTATGTATGTTAGGGAGAAATTTCACATGCAATTCCATGGATGCTATGAGATGTCACCTATGTACTATGGGTCTGTGAGATGCTAAGGTCCTAAGGTGTGTATCTCAGCCCAACCTCAGTATTTCCCTGCATCCCCTCTTGCCTCTTCTCTGTCTCCATGGCAACCAGCTCCTCAGCTCCCTCCAGGAAGATAGAGGGGGAGGATCCAGACTGCAGTGGACCACAACCCTCTCCCATCCCCCTTGGCTGAAGGGACAATGGGGGGAGGGGACAGATGGGCGTCCACCTCATCCACCCTAGGCCATCTGCTGTCCTGGGGACCTGAGAGCACAGCGAGGGAGGGGCAGGTGGGGTGGATCCAATCCTAGTGCCACAGACACCCCCCCATCTGCCACAACCACCCCTTCCTGGACCCTTCTGGGGCTAGACTTACCTCTGACCAAGTTAGAAAGGAAGGAAGCCCTGGGGACCAGGCATCTAGTGGGCAGGAAAATGCATATATCTGAGAACACAGAATATTGGCAACAACCCACTCCAAGAATCTCCTGTCTCCTATGGCCTCAGGCTTTGGAATTAAGACTTGTCCCCCGTCCAAATCCCAGTTTTCTCCCTGTCTAGCCATGTGCCCTTGGAAAAAAAACCTTTATGCAGCCTTCACTCTGTCATCTGGAAAATCAAATTTTTCTAACAAGTGACCAGAATGATAATACTTACTTTACAAAGCACTAAGGCTGTTCTGTTTCCTACTGCGTCCCAGGGTTTAGGGCAATAGTATCTGTCACTCAGTGGGTGGGCCATCAATACTGTTGATAGAACGGAGTGCCAGTGGGCTTCTGTGACACATACTGGCTCTAACTTGATTTCGGCCCTGTGAGCCCAACAGTATCCTTATGTCCATTCTTCTTGGGAGTTCTTTAGGGGAATTTTTTGCTGACAGCCAGATGACATTTGAAGGGACATTTCTTGTTTAGATCAAGTGATAACAGACCCCTTACCATTGTTTCCTTCTCTTCCTTCTTTTGTTTTTGTTTGGTTTTAACAAAGGGTCTTACACTGTAACCCAGTCTGGCCTCAGACTCAAGGCAATTCTCCTGCCTCCTCCCGTCAAGTGCCGGGATTACATGAGTGAGCGCCCACGCTCGGCTCGGCGTTTCAGGTCTCCGAGGCTCAGTGTCCCCCTCTGGAAAACAGAATAATAAGAGCACATCCCATCTTTGTTTCCCTGTGGGATTAAACGTGAATCTCTCATTGAGAACCAGCCCTGGCGCAGAGCAAGTGCACAAGAAATGCTCTTTAGAAGTGAGAGAGGTAACGTGAACATACCCCTAATCCAGGCACTTTGGGGGAATCGAGGCAGGAGAATCCGGAGTTCAAACCTAACCTGAGGTACATAGTGAGTTCAAAGCCAGCTTGGGTTGCATTTGACTCTGTCCCGCCTTGCCCCTCGGCAAATAAAAGGGTGAAGAGTAAGGAAGGAAGGCGTGGAGGAGCCTCATGGTCCTTATTATACCCTGCAGGGGGGAGTCAGGTCTCTCGCTTCCAAGCGTGGTGGGCGTGGCCAACCCGGAGGACCGTGGCCCAGGCTTCAAGGGTAGACCAATGGGGGCGCTGAAGGGCGTGGCCCTGCCTGGCATGGGCGTGACCTTGCACGAGTGGGAGGGGCCAGGACCCTGTGGGAGCCTAGGCTGAGAAGATGCTCAGGCCAGCAGCCACCACCACCAGCCGGGTCGCCGCTGCCGCCCGTACCCGCAGCCCCCGGGGCCCCCACTAGCAGCCGCCTCCGCTTCTTACCTCCGGCCCCCCCGCCCTGAACAGGGCTTTAGGAGGGGGGCTCGGCCCTCCGCATCTGTGGGGAGCCCCCAAGAAAGGGCACCGGGACGGTGTCCTGTCCCCTCTGCACCCCACTGGCTCAGCCAAGTGCCGGCTTCGGTGGTGATCTCTGAGAGACCAGGACCCCACCCCTCAGTTCTCCATCCCAGACCCTCCCACACCCTCTCCACCCTGCTCTCCCAGGTCCTCTCAGCTCTGCTAGCGCTCTTCCCCCCCCCCCAGTCCCCTCCCGCTTCCCTCCCCGCTGCTCCCCTCCCCCCTCCTCGCCGCCCCCTCCCCTCCCTCTCCCTCCCCTCCCCCTACCCCTCCCCCGCCCCCCCACCATGAGGATGATGGCCGCCGGCGCGGTGCACGGCCTCTTCACGGCCTCCGCGGCCCCGCAGCCGCCGCCGCCCCCGCCGCCGCCGCCGCCGCCGCAGCCCCAGCCTCCCCAGCAGCCGTCGCCGCCGCCACAGCAGCCGCCGCCGCCGCCGCAGCCGCCGCAGCAGCAGCAGCAGCCGCCGCCCCAGGCCCCCCCCATGGAGCCCGAGGCCCCGGATTCCCGCAAGAGGCCCCTCGAGACGCCCCCCGAGGTGGTCTGCACCAAGCGCAGCAACACGGGAGGTGAGGCAGGGCTGCGGGACCGAGGCGTGGGGTGCAGGGGGGGGGGCGATCGCGCGCCGAAGGGGGCATCGCCGTCCTCCATCAACACCCCCCCCCCATCTCTGGCTGGCAGGTGCAAGTGCTCCGGGGAGGGGAGGGGCGCTTCTCCGCGAGGAGCTGGGGACCGGGACGGACCCCTTTCTCTTGTCGCCGAGGCCCCTGGGGCTGAGAGCTTTGTCTGAGATGAGAGGGGCTGGGGGGAAGGGGGTGATAAGTGTCCTTGTGGTGTGGGGGGGAGTCAAGGATGACGGGTGTGGGTCCCTTCTGGGCCAGTGTGTCCTTGAGGGGTGTGTGATGTGACCCTTGCGGGGCAGGGGTGTTCCCCCGGGGTTGCGTGTCCCGGTTGGGGGAGGGGAAAGAGTAGAGACAGGCCTGTGGACCGGGAGCTTCTGAACCTCCCTCCCTGGGGATGTCCTGAGCAAGGGTTGTCCCGGAAAGAGGCGGGTGTGGACAGTATGCGGGACCTGCGTGGGGACAAGCTGGGTGGGTGTGTTGGGTGATATGGAGGAAAGGGTGGGTGTGTAAAACTGGAGAAGGAGATGGAAGGGCAGGACAGGTGTGTGTATTTGTGTGGGTCCTGTAGGGCCTGGATTTGTGACATTAAGAGACCATAGAATAGATATGCCAGGGCAGGGGGTGTGAGTGTGTGTGTAAAAGACAGAGCTGAATAGAAGACCCTCCAAGGGTGGAGGTGTGACAAGGTATGTGCTTGTCACTCCGGAGGGGCCTCTTGTACTGTGACACATGAGAGAGAGGGGTGTGTGTGACATGCAAGGGGGTGTGTAAGGAGGCAGAAAGGATGGACTCCGGGTGTGAACCATGAGAATAAGTGGATTGGGAAAAAGGGGTTCTACATGTGGGGTACCAGTGTGTATGGGGTGGAGTGGGACCAGGAAAAGCTGGTGCTGGGATGTGACAAGAAAAACGGTGTGGGTGTGACTCCAGAGAGGCTATGGTTGGGTGTGACACATGGAGGTGTTCAACAGTGACATCAGAGGGGGTGTGTGAGTGGGGGTGATAGCGATTTGAAACGTGAGAGCTGGGGCTTGTTCAGTGAAACCCACTGAGGGTGTGTTCACAAGGAACGCCAAAAAATGGAGTTCCAAGGGACTAGGGATGTATGCTTACGACACCTTGGATCCGAGAGATGTGTGACACCCAAATGTGTGTAATATGTAACACAGAGAGGTGTGCGTAGAATAGCTGGGTGTGTAACACCAGAGATGTGAGGGAGATGCAGGGTGTGACACACAACATGTGTGTGTGCGCGTGTGTATGTGAAGAAGCTCAGTGTTAGATACCTCAGAGATGTATAGGCTACACAAAACGGACTTTCTATGTGTGTCATCTGGGAGAGGTGTGTGTGCATAGCAGAAAAAGCCGAGCTAAGCCGGAGACTTGAGGTTCTACCCTTGATGCTAGTAAGTGCAGGATCCAAACGGGACATGGGAGAAGAGGAATCCTCGGGGATCTCCAGCTCTCTCATAGGAAGGAGACCCCAAAAATAGACAGATTCTCCCTCCCGATCTCAAAATCCCCTCTTCATCTTGTCTAGAGCAAAGAGTGTAGTTACCTTTCCTCCCAGCTTGGCTCAGTGGCAGTCAGGTGCCAGCTCCCCGCCACCTCCCCTGGAACACACATGAGTGAGCCCTCTTTTTCTCACCCTGGGTCCCCTCACCTCAAGCCAGGTGGGACAGGATTTCTAGTTCCCTTGAATGCCTGGGGAGGGTGTTCAGCAGAAACTGAAGGAAAGGGAAGTGGGGGGAGGAGAATTTCCTGCTGGTCTTCCTGCACCCGCCCCCAGCACACACATGAGAATGTCCAAAGCTGGCTTCCTTTTCTTCCTTCCTGCTTCTGTTGCCAGTCTCAGTAAGGATCTGGGACCCAGATTTGGATGATGGTCCCCTCCAGTGTTGCCTATGACACTTACTACCACCAGGCAGGCTTTGAGATTCCATTGATTTTCTCAATACAACCCTCTGAGGGGATTATTGAAATTGTGGTGTGATGTGGTGTGGTGTGGTGTGTGTGTGTGTGTGTGTGTGTGTGTGTGTGTGTGTGTGTGTGTGTTAGCCAGTGAGGGAAACTGAGTCTCAGTTCGATGAAACAGCTTGTCCAAGGTCAGAAGGCTCTTAAGTAACAGATCCAGAATATCTTGAACCCTGAACTGATTAGTTAGTTGCAAGTCACAGAGATTTAACCACTGGGGTTTCATGTTTCCTTCTACAATGACAAAACTAAGTGGAATCTTTAGGGACCCTCGCCCACCGCCAGACCACATTTGGGGAAACCGAGGCCAGGAGATAGGAAAAAGCAGTCCTCTATTGAGAGAAATAGTCTGGAGCAAGGCCGGTGTTGGTGACTTGGATCTGAAATTTGCTAGTTCCTTTCAAGGGAGGATTGTGGCTGTGGGATGCTTGGCCAGCCCCTCCCCCTTTCTGAGCTTCTGTGTCCCCAGCTTCCAAATGGAGACATGACAACAACATTGATAATGTCATAATGACTAGCATATCATTGCTTAATGCCAGACACGCAATTCCATCTTCATCTCCCAACATGCTATGATGTAAAAAATACCAATAAATTATAATCACAACTAACATTTATTGTGCCAGGAAGTATTGGACATGGGTCATTGAATACTTCCAATTTGGTTACCCATCTTTCAAATGAACAGCTGAAGCACAGAGAGGTTTGGAAATTTGAGCAAGATCACCCAGCTAAGAGGAAGCAGGACTATGATTTGAACTCAGGAGGCTGGCTCCACAGATTCTGTGGTAGATGCCCTGTTCAGAGTGGTGCAGGACTCTACTAGGGCATCACAGGTAATTACAAACCAAACAAACCTTGTTATTAGGAACTAAGGTGGCGTGATTGGAAGTTCAAGGCCATTCTGGCCAACATAGCCAGACCCTGTCTTAAAATTTTAAAAAAGTGAAATGAATAAATAAAATTTAAAAACAGGGCTAGAGGTGTAGCTCAGCTGTGGAGACTTTGCCTAGAATCCCCCAGTAAAGGGGCTACAAACATGACTCAGGGGAAGAACACCTGCCTAGAATCCCCCAGTGAGGGGCCTGGGGGTGTGGCTCAGTGGTAGAGCCACTGCCTAGAATCCCCCAGTGAGGGGCTGGGGGTGTGGCTCAGTGGTAGAGCTCCTGCCTAGAATCCCCCAGTGAGGGGCTGAGAGTGTGGCTCAACAACCAAATACTTGCCTAGCACATGCAATACACTCAGTTCCATACCCACTACCAAAGTTTGGGGGTGGGGACCTGCCTGGTAGACTTAAGAGTGTCCCCAGAGATAGCCTTAAGTGACTCACTTGGTACAGGTGTTTGCTGCATAAGCCTGGCCATATGGATGTGGTCTCTGGATACCACACAAAGACGAAAGGAAAGACACACCTCCAAAATGCTTCCCTCTTCCCCTCATACATACATTGTGGCACATGAGTCCACACCTGATAATCTTACCCGGCCCACCATCTGCAGGCACAGATATACCTCACACCCAGGGGCTACCTATTCAGATCTCAACCACCCAGAATTCCTTACTTTCAACACATGCACAAAGCCAGCAGGTCAAGAACCCTGGATGGATGAGGGCTGGAGAGATAACAGTTAAGAGCGTGTGTTCTTCCATAGGACCCAAGTTCAATTCTCAGCACCTACACAGCTCACTAACAGCTGTATCTACAATTCCTAGGGACTCAGTGCCTTCTTCTGAGTTCTGAGGGCACTAAGCAGGCATGTGGTACACATACATACGGTGCTAGCAAGCATTTTTTAAAAGATGTATTTTTGTGTCTCTGAGTGTTTTTGCTTACATGTGCTATCTTATGCAAATCACTTAATACATGCAAAATACATAAATCTAAAGCAAACAAGGAAGGTTCAAAGCATATCACCACTGTGGATTTGGCATAGGACTCTCAGCAAGAGATATCAATGCTCCAACCTCAGTCTTCCCGCCGGAAAATGGGGACAGTAAGGTTTACTGCTTTAGAACTGTCTAACTACTGAAAACCCTGTGGGAGCTACACATGGTGACCCAGACTGGTAGCTGCCTCACTGCTCCGGTATCCATGTGGGTTCTGGGGATCCAAAGTCCTGTCCTCATGTTGCCTGGCATGCATCTCACTGATGAACCATCTTCCACACTGTCATGGCTCCTACCTCTGCCACCAAGAACCTAGAATAATAATCTTTTTTAAAAAATATTTTTACTCTTTTAAAATGTGTGTCTGTGTCTACTCGTGTGTATGGAGGCCAGAGGTGTGGTATCCCTTGAAACTAGAGTTCTTAAAACTGCCAAATACAGGTACTGGCAACTGAACTCTAGACAATTAAAAAAAAAATATTTAACTGGTTTGCCATCTCTTCAGTCCCAGAATAACCTTGTTTTTCTTCTCTCTCTCTCTCTCTCTCTCTCTCTCTCTCTCTCTCTCTCTCTCTCTCTCTCTCTCTCTCTCGTCATTTAAGAGAGAGTCGCCTGAGGGGTCCTTACCCTCGCTTTTTTGTCTGGCTTGTTTTGTTTATGATCATATTACATTTATTCATTCAAGTGGACAGGGCACATCAGGTCAGCTTGTGGAAACTGGTTCTCTCCTTCCAGAGTATGAGACCGAGGCATCAAACTCAGATCATCGGATTTGGTGGCAGGCACATCCATTTGATAAGCCGTCCTGCCATCACCCCTTTTTCCCCCCTTTCTCTTTTCTTCTATTTTAGCATGATACGGAATTTAACCCAGGACTTCTCATGTGCTAGGCAAGTGCTCTACCCCGTGCTACCTCTCCAGGCCCACCGTACCTACAGCTCTCTCAGTCTCTCTCTAACAACATCACACGTTCAGGATGTTACTCTGAACAGGCACGATGCCGATCGGCTGCCCTTCTGTGCAAACTGGCACATGATCATTTATGAAGGGACCCTAAATGCCTTGCCTTCTCACTCCTCCCCAGCACGTGCTTCCACACCATGCTCTTGATGTCTCTTGGCTTTCCCCAGTAACACAGACACACACACACACCACCGTGCTTCCAATGATCTCAGTCTTACACTCTGGCCTCCTCGTGCCTTCTTCATATAACACGTTAACTCTCCCACCTCTAACCCCTGCCAAAAACAGGTTCCATGAGGACAACACCTCAACATTGGTTCCCTCTAGACATGGTATCACCCAAAACAACCTAAGATGTGTGTTTCTTTGACCCCACATGTGCGCGCGCGTGCGTGCATGTGTGTGTGTGTGTGTGTGTGTGTGTGTGTGTGTGTGTGTGTGTGTTTGTACACCTGTGTGTATGCATGCAGGCCGGAGAGAAGATCTTAGATGTTCTACCTTATTCCTTTGAGTTGAGGGTCTCTACTTGAACATGGATCTAGCTTGTTTTAGGTAGGCTGACAGCAAGGGTCAGCAAGTCTCCTTCTCCACCACCACAGCACTGGGTCTAAGGTATACACCTAAGTGTGAGACTTTTTATATAGGTGCTAGAATCCAAATCCAGATTCCCATGGTTGCACTGCAAATAGGTTTAACCACTGAGCTGTCTCTTTCCAGTCCTGAATGTGTGTGGTGTTTTTGTTGTATCGAGACAGTTTTGCTATGTAGCCCTGGCTACCTGGACTTTGAACTTCTAGTTATCCTCTGCCTCCTGGATGCTGAGATTAGAGATGTGTGCCACTACGTCAGCCTGGGCTCTAATTTTGTCACTAGTGATTCCCCCAGGGAACTAAGCCACCTGACAGGATCCACTCTGTGACTGTGTCCCACTCTTAAATGGAGAGCCCAGATCTCTTGGGCAGACAAACTTTATTTGTAAGTCAGTGTGCTGGTTGGGTGTACCGGAAGCATCGTCAAAGGAGGTGGGCACAAAAGGAAGATCTGGCCAGGGACATAGTAAGCAGAAAGAGTCAGCTGAGCCAGCTTTGTCTTGAAGTGGACATGCTTGACATTGTAGCCCCGGAGAAGACAGGTGCTAGAGGGCCATAAAATCTCTCCTCAGAAACTTCTTTGTCCCTAGAAGCTGCGTGAACACCAAGGAGCTACTGAGACTGGCCTGGGAGTGGACTCGTGTGAGTTCTGGCCTCTTGCCTGTCTTCCACACAGGCATAGAAACCTCAACATTGGCTCTTCAGACAGAGAAAGGCTTGTGAAGTCTGAGGGTCCCAGGTCAGCCAAAGTCTGTGTCTCCGCCTCTGCTGTAGGAAACAGAGGCCTGGCTCCTTCCCAGAAGGGGTGGGACTCCGCAGTATGACATGCCCCAAAACAGGAAGGCTAGGTGGAAGCTTCTAGAAAGGTCAGGCGACAGACAGAGGTCCACAGTGGAGACCCCTGGTGTTAATATTTTGGACTATCTTCATTCAGGAGGCCTCATCACCCACAACACCCACAAGTGTTTGTTCTCAACTTCTTCTTGACTACTGTGAGTTTATGTTGATACGCTGAAAAAGGAAAAACCATTTCCGCCTGCACAGTTGTAATCATTGGCAATAGTTTTTAAATCTCATCCCAACTCTTCTTTCAGTTAATTTTCTTTCAATTAATTTTTTTTTTGGGGGGGGGGGCGGTGGTGAAACATAAGTTTTATTAAGAATTTTTAACATTTTAAATTATATGTATTCGTTCATTGTATGTGGGGGGGGGGAGTGTGCCACAGCACACATGTGTCAGACTGAGAATAGTGATTCTCTCCTCCTGCCATGAGGGCCTCAGGGATCAAGCTTGATTTGCTAGGCTTGATGGCGAACGCCTTTACTGGCAGAGGCATCTCATTGGCTCCTCATTATGCCGTTTTCATAAGTATTTGGATGTATCCTGTTCAAACTTACCCTCAGTTACCCTGTTTGTTCCTCCCTTTTTCCTCCGATACAATGGTCCTTCTGATTTCATATCTTACATATACGAGAGGATGGATGGATGATACATTCATACATTATATATAATATATAATACATACAGATGGATGGATGATACATATATAGTGTTATATATACATATATACATAAAATATACATAGAGAGAGAGGGAGAGAACCTTGAACTCCTGATCCTTCTGTTCCCGCCTCCCAAATATTGACATTACAGATGGGTGCCACTATGCCCAGTTGGCATAATGCTGGTGATCAAACGTAGGGCATCCTATATGCTGGACCAGCAGCTACTCTTGAGTACATCCGAATGCTGATAATTACACGGGTTCTGCATCCCAGAGAGACTTGCTATTATTTTGCTTCATTGGGGTTTCGGTCTTTGTTTTTCTTTTCAGAGACAGTCTCATGCTGGGTAGATAGACCTGCAGCTCTCTCTGAAGTCCAGCTTGCCCAGTCCTAATCATCCGTTAATACTTTCCTGGTGCTGGGATTAGATGTGTGCGCCATCGTACCCTGTGGTGGTATCTGTCTCCCTTCTGCTACACTTGTTTGTTTTAATTACATTTATTTAGTTAATTAGTTATTCACTTAGAGTGTCGTGTGTGTGTGTGTGTCTGTGTGTGTGTGTGCGCTCTCTCTCTCTCTCTCTCTCTCTCTCTCTCTCTCTCTCTCTCTCTCTCTCTCTCTCACCCATGCAGTGGTGTACAAGTCAAAGGACAGTTTGAGGAGTTGGCTCTTCTTTTTATTTTTTTTTCCACAAGGTGGGACGAGGAATCAAACTCCATTGGTCAAGCTTGGAGGCAAGCACCCTTACCCACTGCGCCATCTTACCCGCCTGGGTTCTTGGTGGTTTTTTGTTTTGAAGGTTGGTTTTGGTTTGGGGGTTTTGTTTTTTGTTTGTTTGTTTGTTTGCCAAAACTCCTTCTGCAATCCAGGCTGGACTGAACATTTCAAATACGCCACAGCTTTTTGAGTTCTAGGATCCAGGATGTGCACAGCCATGCCTGGCTTGAAATCTTTTGAGCATCTCACTGGTTCAGAATCTTCCCCTTTAAATAAAAGTGTTCATGTGTCCTTCAAGTTTAAAGGGAAAAGGAACCATCTGTGGGGCTCCCTGCTGTATCCCTAGCATGTGATGCAAAGCATGGGCATCCTGCGGGTGTTCGAGGAGGGTTTGTTGCAGAAAGGAAGGAAGAAAGAGGGGAAAGGAAGATGTCAGGATTCAGGGGTGCATAGGAGGGAAGAAATCAAATATCGGAGAGAAGAGAGCTAGAGAGAGCTGGTGACATGGCTCAGCAGATGAAAAAATACTTCCCACCAAACTTGATGGCTGAGTTCACTCCCCAGGACTCACATGGTAGTTATTCTCTGACCTCCATATTCACACCATGGCATCCCTACACACATACACACACATGTACACACACATACACACATGTACACACACACGCACACAGACACACGCACACGCTCAGGCACACAAATGTTTGCACAGGGATGGGAGAAAGCCAACAAAGAGTAAACAGCCTTGTACACAGGAAGGTACTAGAGAGGTTCCAGGCAAGAGACGAGACATGGGGTTGCTCTTGTATCCCAGGCAGGATGTGAAAGTGCTGGCCTGTAGTTCCAGCTATTCTGGAGACTGAGGCAAGGGGGACTGTGAGTTGAAGGTCATTCTGGGTAACTTAGTTACAGCCTAACTAAAAAGAAGGCTGGAAATGTAGCTCAGTGGTAGAGCCCCTGCCTAGAATCCCCCAGTGAGGTTCTGGGGGTGTGGTTCAGTGGTAGATCCCCTGCCTAGAATCCCCAGTGAGGAGTTGGGGGTGTGGTTCAGTGGTAGAGCCCCTGCCTAGAATCACCCAGTGAGGGGCTGGGGGTGTGGCTCAGTGGTAGAGCCCCTGCCTAGAATCCCCCAGTGAGGGGGCTGGGGGTGTGGCTCAGTGGTAGAGCCCCTGCCTAGAATCCCCCAGTGAGGAGTTGGGGGGGGTGTGGTTCAGTGGTAGAGCCCCTGCCTAGAATCCCCCAGTGAGGGGCTGGGGTGTGGCTCAGTGGTAGAGTCCCTGCCTAGAATCCCCCAGTGAGGAGCTGGGGGAGTGGCTCAGGGGTAGAACATCTGTCTGATATGTAGGAGGCTCTGAATTCAATCCAATCGTTAGTACCACAAGAAGAAAATAAAAGAATTAAACAGGTGGGATGGCTCAGCTGGTGAGACACATGCTACCATGTGAGATGATCTAGTGGGAAAGAACTGGCTGCTTCAGGATGTTGTGTGAGCTCCTCATGTGCTGCATACGTACATACAGAAAGAAGGTTGGGGGAGGGGGGAGAAAGAGGACATTTCTCTTCCAAAAAGTGGGATGCAGCTTGGGCAGACTAGATGATGAGGGACATAAAGTTCTTTCTCCCACCAAAATCCCCAAACTTTAAGCATTGGTTTTCTATTCACAGAGCACACATCATGTGCTGAACCCTGAACAGAATTATATGCTACAAGTTCATGGAAGGCTGAGGCAGGAGACTCAAGGCCATCCTGAACTAAACAGAGATAACGTGTCTCAAAACAAAAACACGAGAAATCCCAGTGTGGTTGGTGGCACATGCCTTTGAGCTCAGAATTGCAGGGGCAGAGGCAGGAGGATCTCTGTGAGTTAGAGACCAGCCTGGTTTCCAGAGTGAGTTCCAGGTCAACCAGTCTCAGATAAAAAACAACGGGTGGGGGGTGATAAGAGTGGCGTATTACAAGTATCAGTGCTATGTGCCCAGAACATTCTAGCTACTTTCCAGCTCACTGTTGAGTGAATGATTATATCACCTGAAAGTCGGTGCTACTGGGTCCCCAATTTTACTGTTAGGAAACTGAGGCTGGAAAAGAGGTGGGGCAATGTATCCAAAGCCATCCAGACTTTCAATAGGAAAAGTCACACTTCGTTTGGGATTGTCTGCCATTCTCTGTATGGAAATCCCCAGACAGAGCTTGAGAGGTTAAAAGACAGGACCGGCTTTCAAAGACTTAGACACTTTTGAGCATCCAAAGGGAACCTGGGAGAGATACTTGGCATGATGTAGCCTGTTATTTCAGCTCTTAAATGACTGAGGCAGGGGAATTATGAATCTGAAGCCAGCCTAGGATACATGGCTATGCTGTATCCAAAAAAGTGGGGAGAGGGGAGAGAAGAAAGAAAGTGAATTGAGCAGGGGTCCGGATGATGCATGAGAAGGCTCCCTGGGTTAATTACCTAATAGGCTTAATGGTCTGATTAGGCCATTTTAAGAGGATTGCTTTGGGCTCAGTAAAACCCTTTTATTCTTGACTTCCTCATGCTCAGAAGACCAGGTCCAGCCACTGTGCCCCACACCACCAAACAAAACATATTAGGAACCCAGAACTCTCACTCTGAAGGACCCATGCTGAGGTGGGAATAACCTACACCATCCAGGTTGCCTTTCTATAATTTGCACAATGCTAGAGATGGAGCTCAGGACCTAGATGCTCCACATTGGTACACTCTAG
Organism: Phyllotis vaccarum; assembly: GCA_033318265.1. Classification (NCBI taxonomy): domain Eukaryota; kingdom Metazoa; phylum Chordata; class Mammalia; order Rodentia; family Cricetidae; genus Phyllotis; species Phyllotis vaccarum. The sequence continues at coordinate 15,090,518 of JARWLC010000018.1, forward strand.
GCAAGCTTCCTCTGCTCCTGACCCATGCCCTCAAATCATCACTGGGGGATTCTAGGCAGGGGCTCTACCACTGAGCCACACCCCAGCCCCTCACTGGGGGATTCTAGGCAGGGGCTCTACCACTGAACCACACCCCCAGCCCCTCATTGGGGGATTCTAGGCAGTGGCTTTGCCATTGAGCCACACCTCCCAACTACAAATAACAGTTTTCTTTTATCTGCTCTGGGAAGAAGCTATGCTCACCATACTACCCTTGGAGTTTTGTGTTTGATGGTTTAAAATAGACATCCTATACTTAAAAGAAAAAGTTGAAATCTTTGGGGCACAAGTAAAGCCCTTAAGCCTTGAAAGCAGGCTTCTCCTACTTTTTTTTTTTTTTTTTTAATCCCAAGCCTACTGTGTGTTGTTTCATGGTACAAGGAACACAGAGATGTGCTCTGTTGATGTGGTCCATATTGTTCAATGTGACAAATTGCTCTGGATAGATGAAGCAAGGTGTGGGGAAGGGGGAGGGCTCTTCAGTACTCACTGTTCCAGGAAAGGTTCTGAGAATAAGTAACATTTGCAGTGAGGCCCCCAGAATGACAACACAGAGAGGAAGTGCCTGACAGAGGACATCTGCAAAGGCCATGAGGTGGGAGGGAACAGGTAGTATTTGCAGAATGAAAGGACAGTGAATCTGGTGCCCCAGGACAAGGAGGAAGTGAAGCAGAGAAGCAGGACCAAATCACAAAAGGCCTCACACTGAAAAGCCTGGGGGCTAACAGTTTCTTTAGAAGTTACGAGTTAGGGTAGGGATTTGCCTTAAGGATGTGTTAACTGCATGGCTGCACTAGCCAGGACATTGGTCTATAAGAATGTATGCCCAGAAGTCAGCGAGAAGGCTTAGCAGGGCTTAGCAGGAGCCAGGAGGTTGGTGATGGCTCACGCCTTTAATCCCAGCACTCAGGAGGCAGAGCAGGTGGATCTCTGAGTTGGAGGAGGCTAGACTGGTCTACAGAGTGAGTTCCAGGACAGCCAGGGCTGTTTCTCTGGCCTTCATAAGCCCACAAAATTGAGTTCCAAACTCACAAAGAATCCTATCTCAGCAAACAACAGCATCCCATCCCATCCCATCCCTCTTGTCTCCACACACATGCAATTAATTATGTATGCATTTCCCCAACCTTGCACAAAGTGAAAATCTCCAATGCAGCCCCCATCAGCTCCCCCCCCCCGTTGTTGCTCCCAAAGTCAGTCCACTGCCCCCCACCTCTTGTAATGCTTCCTTCCTTCACCTTTGCCCTTACAACCTGTTCCTGTCACAGGCATCAGTGGAGTATTCTCGCCTCGCCTTGTTTTTAAGATAGAGTCTCATATAGAGAAGGCTGACCGTGAGCTCACTATGTGGCCAAGGATCACCCTGAACTTCTCCTGCCTCTGCCTCCCAAGTGCTGGGATCACATGTGTTCAGCACCACATTCGATACGTATGGTGCAGGGATCAAACCCAGGATGCTAAGCAAGCACACTACTGTATCCATAACCCAAAGCGAGACATGGTGGCACATGCTTCAATCCCAACATCTAGGAGATAGATGCAGTCGGATATCTATGAGCCTGGTCTACATAGTGAGTTCCAGGACAGCCGGGGCTACATAATAGAAAGACCTGTCTGGGGGGGGAAAAAAAAAGTTACAGCTTATTTGTTTATCTCTTTGTGTGTACACATGCATGCACACTCACCATGGCATACTTTTGCAGACCAGAGGACTCTTTGTGTGTACACATGCATGCACACTCACCATGGCATACTTTTGCAGACCAGAGGACAGCTTGCAGAAGTCATTAGGCTTGGCAGCATGCTCTTTTCACCACTGAGCCATCCTGCTGGCCCCAGAGGAATGTTCTCAAATCCTAAATTAGTTCATACACCCTTGATCCCTCTTGGAGTAAGAGCCAAAGATATCAATGTGGCCTGCAAGCCTCACCACTGCACCAGTACCCTTCTCCCCTCCCCTCTTCCCTCCAGCCAATCCATCATCTCCTTCATTTTCCTGAGGACTCATGAACCTTCCCCCTAGGGTATTTACTTTGCCATGTGGCTCACCTCCACCTCAATGATAAGAGCCCAGGACATGGATTTCAGAGCCAGGCTGAGTTCACACTCCAGTTCTACACCCTACAAGCTCAGTGACTCTGGGATGTATTCTTAATAACCTTATTTCGTCGTCTGTAGAATGGTTTTCTTTACAGGGATGGTGTGAAAATTAAAATAACTGATGTTTGTAAAGTGCTTTGAGTGGAAATGGGTGTTTATCAAGTGCTATAGATGATGAATAAGTATACAACTCAGAGCTGGGTCTGATAGCCAGAGGCCTGTTATCAAAGATAATCTGAAAGCTGAGGCAGGAGAATCAACCCCAAGTCCAATGCTTGCTTGGGGTGCGGAGTGAGTTCAAAGCTAGCCTCGAGCAACCTGGTGAGACCCTGTCCCAAAAATTTTAAAAGGAACTGGGGCATGGCTCAGTGGTAGAGCCCCTGCGTAGAATCCCCCAGTGAGGGGCTGGGGGTGTGGCTCAGTGGTAGAGCCCCTGCATAGAATCCCCCAGTGAGGGGCTGAGATGTGGCTCAGTGATAAGCACTGTGCAAGAAAGCCTCAGTTCAAAAGCCAGTACCCTAAAACCATAAAAGAGTGTGATATGTTGAGGATATGCGTTTTTAGGCCTTCACATCTGATCTTGTGCTCTTCTGCATCCCCATTTCCTTTCCTGCTTCTTTTTGTCTCTCATACCAGGGTCTCTCACCTTACATGAACTATAGGGTCTTCCCTCTTTGGAAGAATGTACTTGTCTGAGATCCAGCTCAGATTACTCAAAGGCTCATGGCCTTATTTGCACACAAAAAGGGGAATCTGCTGCTGTTTTCCCACATTAGTGCTAAGTATGCACACAAGCAGGTGTTCAGTCATTGTTTGTTGAGTGAATGAATGAGCTTTGAGGATGTGGCTTCTTTGACGGAGTGCTTGCCTAGCAGGCATGAAGCCCTGTGAGGTCCATCCCCAGCATCACATAAATTAGGTATCATGGCACACTCCTGGGATCCTAATATTTGGGATATGAAGATAGGAGGGTCAGGACTTCACAGCCATCCTTGGCTACAAAGTTTGAGGCATGGGGGTGGTGCACACCTTTAATCCCAGAAACACTGGGGAGATCGAGGCAGGTAGATCTCTATGATCTTGAAACCAGCCTGATCCACATAGTGTGTTCCAGACCAGCCAGAACTATATAGTTGAGACTTTGTTGCAAAAAAAGGAAAACAGAAAAGAGTGAGTGAGTGAAAATATTTTTTGTGATTTCTAACTGCAGTTGCCATGGTCATTACTACAGTATGAAGCTGTGATTTCCTTTCTGGGTCCCATGCTGGGATCTTCCTAGAGGTACCTTCCTAAAGTGGGACCCTCCCCCCCTCCCACCTCACCCCACCCCTTGCTCACTCCCTCCCACCCTGTATGCCCTGCAGAGGAAGGCGAGTACTTCCTGAAGGTGCTCATCCCCAGCTACGCAGCCGGCTCCATCATCGGCAAGGTGGCCAGACTATCGTGCAGCTTCAGAAGGAGACCGGAGCCACCATCAAACTATCTAAGTCCAAAGACTTCTACCCAGGTAAGCCCCGGATCTACCAGGTGCCTGAAATAGACCTCTCTCATCTCTCTACTTTCCTGAACCCTGGGTGTGAGGAAAGGTTGCATTAGAGACAGTTCTGAGTAATGTCTTCCCTCCCCTATAAAGAGCCTGGGCTGTCTGCAACCCAAGGGGCCTGGCCTGAGCAGATGGGGGTGGGGGCAGGGCCAGACAAGGAGCTGCTGCATATTCATGTCCTCATTTGCATTATGCCAGACAGTTATGTCCCTTCCCACACACCTGCCACCTCCCGGTCAGTTGGAGCAGCCAGGGTGGGGAGGGTGACAGATGTTGTGGCTGGATAGGGGTAGTCGTCCCAATTATTCACACCCCTCTGTCTCTTTGGACTTGTTACCCTAACTTGCATCCAATTTCCTCTCCTCCCACTTGTTTTGAAGAGGGGGCACTTTTTTTTTTTTTTTTCTTCATTGAGATAGTGCTTTATGTAGCCCAGGCTAACCTGGAACTTCCTCAGGTAGCGGAGAGTGACTTAGAAACTCATCATTCTGCCCCTACTACCTCCCAAATGCTAGGATCACAGATGTGTGTCCCATACCCGGCTTGCTTTCTTGGGGTGTTTTGAAAGAGAACCGATGTCACCCTCTAGCCCGTTCTGGCCTGTAGTTCCAGCCTTGCCCCTGCCTCCCAGCCCTGCTATCACAGATGCAACACCATGCCCTGCCTGATGCTTCTCACGCGGCTATTTCTGCCCCTCTACCGTCATCCTGCCCCTTCTCTGCTCTGTCTAAGGATCGGTCTAGATATCCCCATTTCCTGTCCTCTAAGGCTCTTATCTGGTGCATCTGTCTGTCCTTCTATCTTCCTATCTCCCTCACCACCCACCTTCACCCTGTCTCAGAACTTCATTTGGCCCAACTTAGCAGCCATCCTCAGCAGTGTCAATCCTCCTTGGCTTCTGCCTCCATTTAGGTGTTTATCCTACAAAATTAGCTTCCTCTACTTGTCCTTTGCTTCACTGATTGCAGCCCAGCCCATTCCCCGCCCTTCTTTTAGACATCATCTTGGTCTCTGTCAACCACGTTGTTTTTGGTTGCTTTGCTTTTGACAAGGTCATATGAAGCGCAGGCTGGACTTGTATGTGCCATGTAGCCAAGGATAACCCTAACCTCCTGCTTCCACACCCAATGTGCTAGGATTACGGGTTTCAGACTGCCATTGTGTGAGGTGTGTGCAAGTGCTAGGCACTCACTATACCACTGAGAGGCACCCCTAGGCCTCTACCCTCTCTAAGGCCCTTCAGGGTCTCTCACACACCCCCGTTGCCCCTTCCAAGAGCAGAGCCTGAGCTTCGGCCTCTAGGAATCCCGAGAAGGCTCCACTAGCACACTGCTGGCTCTAGTTTATCCATAATCCTCTTGGATCTTTTAGGTCAGACACCGGAGATGTAGCACAGGGTCTGGATCTCTTCTCTCTCTCTCTCTCTCTCTCTCTCTCTCTCTCTCTCCTCTCTCTCTCTCTCTCTCTCTCTCTCCCCCTCACTCTCTCCTTCCCTCCCTCCCCCTCCTCTTTCTGACGCCCTCCCCCTTCTTCCCTCTCTCTCCTCAGTTTCACCCCTTCATCCTCCTCCCTTCCTCCCTCCCTCCCTCCCCTCCCTTCCTCCCTCCCCTCCCTTCTCCCTCCCTCCTTCCGTCCCTCCTTCTGTCTCCCCCTCCCCCCCACCACACCACACTCTCTCCTCCCTTCCCTCTCTGCCTCCATCTCACTAAGCTGCTTTGACCAAGAGTTTAGAGAAAAATCTAGTGACCCGGGTGCCCCACCTCCTTTCCTCCACCAACCTGGCCCAGTTTCCTCTTTTCCCTTCTAGCCCACACCCATGTGGGGTGAGACCTCTCTGCCTGGGACAATCTGTCTGTGGGACACTTGGCTCCTTGCCTCTGCATCACATTCTGTGCCGTGAGATGGCGATATTCCCTCCTCCCAGGGCCAGGCTGCTGAGACACCCCAAAAGATGGGACAGTTCTTGATATTCTTATGCCACATACTTCGTCCGGTGAGCAAACCAATGTGAGCCACGGCCGTTTCCAGCTCATAGCAAGCAAGTCCTGACCTGGGCCATCCGGGACTTACAGCAAGGCTGGCCCCTCATTCAGTGACACGGATGTGGCTCCTCCTAATCTCATCCTTCTATCTCTAGGAAACCCAGGACACAGAACTATTATGTCTGCCTGAGTCTGAGAGTGCATTTCCTCGGCCTCCTGGCTGACATCCTTTTATTCAGTCACTCAACACACATTCTCCTCCTCTATGTCCCAACTTGGACAGACATATGGACACGGCAACAAGAGAGGTCCAACCTAGTTCTCTTGGGTCTTGAGCCAAGGAGACAGACCCCTCACTGATGATGACTCAGAGTGGCCGGGACTAGGCTAGGAAGGTCAGAGAAAGCTTGGCGCTGAGATAGAGGGTTTGAGCCAGACCAGGGAAGCCAGATAGGGCAGCTGGGAGGATTGGCCTGTAAGAGTGACCTCAAGTGAGCTACGGAGGGATACAGAATGCTCCCAGGTGGTTTGCTGGAAGGTGAGGCTGAAGTGTAGGGAACAGGGAAACAGTGACTGCAGAGAAGCAAGGTGTGGCTGTGTAAGGTTAGGCGTGATGGCATGGGCTGGTGCTCCAATTATTCAAAAGGATGGAATAGGAGGGGGGTCACAGGTTCAAGACCTGCTCTGATAACTTAGCAAGACTCCATGTCACAGTTTTAAAATAATAGGGCATGGTTTAAGGCCAGAGCCCCTGCTTAGAATCCCCCAGTGAGGGGATGGGGGTGTGGCTCAGTGGTAGAGCCCCCTGCCTAGAATCCCCCAGTGAGGGGCTGGGGGTGTGGCTCAGTGGTAGAGCCCCCTGCCTAGAAAGCCCAGTATGGGACTAAGTCTCTCTCTCTCTCTCCTCTCTCTCTCTCTCCTCTCTCTCTCTTCTCTCTGGGACTAAGTCTCTCTTCTCTCTGTCTCTCTGTCTCTGTCTCTCTGTCTCTCTGTCTCTGTCTCTCTGTCTCTGTCTCTCTGTCTCTCTGTCTCTGTCTCTCTGTCTCTGTCTCTCTCTCTCTCTCTCTCCTCTCTCTCTCTCTCTCTCTCTCTCTCTCTCTCACACACACACACACACACACACACACACACACACACAAACTTGTCTACTTTACAACACTAAACCTACCCAGCCTTTAATCCCAAAGAGAAAGGGTCAGAACACACAAAAGGTGCCTCGTTTTGTTAATTAAGCCCAACGTTCAGGTTCAATCCTTTTGGGTCTTTCATGATGAAGTAAAGTACTGGAAGGCAATAACTACTGACCCTAGACCTCAAAGACTCCTGGTCCATCACTTCTCTCATTGGGGTTGTCTATAAAAAGCTCTGAAACCAGACTCTCACTAGCAAAGCATAAACAAGAATGTGGCAATCCTCGTAATTATTATTATTATTTATAACATAGCTGCACCAAAGTACAAAACCTTTGTTTGTTTGGTTTTTGGTTTTTGGTTTACAAGACAAGGTTTCCTTGTGTAGCTTTGGAGCCTGTCCTGGCTCTGTAGACCAGGCTGGCCTGGCCTCGGCTTCCCAAGTGCTGCTGGGGCTTATAGGCAAAGATATATGTCACCACCACCAGGCTACAGTGTATAAAGTTAAAGTCTCAGTCTCTCTCTCTCTCTCCCTCTCCCTCTCCCTCCCCCCTCTCCCTCGCCCCTCCCCCTCCCCCCTCTCTCTGCCAAGAATTGAATTCAGGGCCTCAGGATTACCAGGCAAGTCATCTATCACTGATCCATATCTCCAGCCCAAAGTTGTAAAATCTGAAGGTGTCTACTAAATGACATCATTCATTTTCTTTCTTAACATTAAAAGCAAAGTTTCAAAGCTAGAGAGAAGGCTGCATGATTAATAGGCACTGGCTATTTTTCCAGAGGAACTAGGTTCAGTTCCCAGCACCCCACAGTGGTGACTCACAAACATATTTAACCTCCAGTTCTCTGGGGGGGGGTCTGCTGCCCTCTTCTGGTTTCTGTGGGACTGCAGGAACAAACATGCATGCAGACCCATACTCATACCCATAAAATGAAAATAGTTACAAGAAAAGCTTTGGGGCTGGAGAGACTGCTCGGCAGTTAAGAGCACTTGCTGCTCATTTCAAGGGCCTGAGTTCAATTCTCAGCACTCCAGTTCCAGGGGATATGGTACTCTCTTTAGTACACATTCTCTCTCTCTCTCCTCTTTCTCTCTCTCTCTCCTCTCTCTCTCTCTCTCTCTCTCTCTCTTCTCTCTCTCTCTTCTCTCTCTCTCTCTCACAAAACAATAATATTTAAAACAAAAAGTAAAAGCAAAGCTCTGTTGTGTATGCCCCCCATGTTTCTCATTCTCGCATGTGCACGTGCAGACACACGTACACAGCAGGAGTGATAGTGTATATCTGTAATTTCCAGCACATAGGAGGAATCTCAAGTTTAGCATTGGCTGGATTAGGATTAAGAACACAGAACCTACACTAGGTATAATGTCATATGTGTGTCACCTCAGTCATTGGTAAACTGAGGCAGGAGGATGGCAGATTCAAGGCCAATCTCAGCTACAAAGACATTTCTCAGAACTTAAAAAAAAAAAAAAAAGCGATTCTGAACTCTGAAGCCAGACATCTGTGTTCAAAATGCCTGATGACGTACTCTGAGAAACCCTGAACTGGTAAAGCATTGTCCCTGCAAATCTGGGTACCTGAGTTTCTAGGACCCGTGAAAAGTAGGGTGCAGTAGAGTATGTCTATAATTCCAGTGCTTCTGTGACTACATGAGAGGCAGAGACAGGAGAATCTCCAAATGATTGTAGGAGAGTTGTCCTGACCTACTAGGTAGTGGGGAGCAAGACATCTTATCTCAAATAAAATGAAAGGTGAGGCCCGCCCCCTGAGGTTGTCCCCTGAACCCCCCCCCCACACACACACACACAAGGCTCTGATGATTCTGTACTGACTGGGGGATCTGGGACGATACCAGAGTCCTCTGTGTGTCCTTAAAAGGACATCAAAGCAACTGAGATATGGCCTGCCTCGTATGTCAACTAAAAAAACAGCAAGTCCTCAGAACAGTGCCTGGTGTGAAGTGTTATATAATCATCAGCTTTATTATAGGATACTTTTTTCCAGGACTTAGCAGGGTCCCCTTACCAAACTCCTGTGGACCCCGGGGTAGGAACTACACAGGGGCGGATGCACACAGACTTCCTGAGTTGGAAGGAAGCCCTACAGAGATGGTGACCCTGGCCACTTCTCCCATATTATCCCTGGGGTTTCCCTTCCCCCTGCCACCATACCCACCCTCATTCCCAGCCCAACCCACACCCTTTCCTATTTACACCCAGACAGAGGCAGCCTACAGCTGACTCACCCTTGGCCCACACCAAGCTATTGTTCTTAAGTGAAGGGGACATAAAAGTGAGGACCACGTTGCCAAGGGCAAAGGTAGGGGGTTTGAGCATCATCACGACTGACCAACAGACAGGGACATCCCACACATATGGCAAGGCTGAAGGGTCAGGGTGAGAGATAGCAAGGGACAGGCAGGTGAGGTTTGGACATGGAGCACACTGCCCTGAAGTAATCCACAGGCAATGCCAGTCAGCACTAAGTGTCCCAGACACACAGGCACAGGGCCTGGCATACATTCAAAAACCTTTTACAGATCCAGGGAGCTGACTGTACAAGCTGAGTCCCTCCTGGAGATAGAGACATTCACACATCACATTAGAGAGGCCCAGGCACACCAACACACTCATATTCTCACTCCGATCGGGCACGGTTGATGGTTCTTTGTCTCTCTGCGATATACACACTTGGAAACATGTGTCCTCACATTTACACAGCCAATAAAAGGGTGGTGGCTGACTCCTCTGTGTGTTTGTGTTTGTGTATGTGTGTGTGTGTGCGTGTGTGTTGCTGGGATTTAATCCAGGAATTTGCGAATACTAGGCAAGTACCTGACTGAATTACAACTATAATCTCTATTGGGGGATTCTAGGCAGGGGCTCTACCACTGAGCCACACTCCCAGCCCCTCACTGGGGGATTCTAGGCAGGGGCTCTACCACTGAGTCATACCCCAGCCCCTCACTGGGGGATTCTAGGCAGGGGCTCTACCACTGAACCATGCCCCCAGCCTCTCACTGGGGGATTTTAGACAGTGTTAAACCATGCCCTCAGTACACAGTATGTTTCTATTGCAATCTCTTCTGGTCTTTTGCTTAGACACACACCCATTATGATCATTTTTCCAACCCTGCTCAAATATACAGATACTCACATAGCTCTCCACAGGCAGCCTTGCAACTACACTCAAGAGATCACAATGCCACCTATAGTCTTTCTCCTTCGTACATACATTTAGCATCACCCAGCTTCTCTCATCCCCTTCCTCAATATGCACATACAGAGAATGCCAGGTCAGACCTGCAGCCAGTACCTGGAGGGTCTCCAGAAAGGCAAGCTGGTTACCTCACCCTCCATTCCTAGTCTCTTGGTCCCCATTCTCTAAGAGTTGCCTTTGACCTCATCTGCTCTCCCCCTAGCCACACCCCTGCCCTCCCCACCCCCCAGACCTCCATCTGGTGGGTCTAGGCTGCACTCTGGCCTCTCTTCTGCCTCCCCCATCCCCCCACCTTCTCCCCATCCTCTCCAAAAGCCCAGAGGCCAGGCGCTGTAGGCTTTCAGCGGTTGCCATGACAACCGAGCCTCATCCCTCATCCCCCTGGGGGAGGGCTGAGGACCCGGCCAGCCAGACCGCGATAAGGGGGTTCCAGTTACTGTGGCAACCGTTTCGGGCCTAAGCTCTCCGCTTCTGGAAGGGGATGGGGGGGTGAGTGCAGAGTGAATGGTTGCCATAGCAACCAAGGGGGCACCCACAAGAACTGGGAAGAGGCAGCTGAGCCCTACCTCCCGTGCCCAGGGCTGCTGTGGGCACTTAAGCATCATTCTTCCATCCCCCGGAGTTGTTTTAGGGGAGGGAGATAAAGTACAGATTATAAAACAGGGATTCCATTCATTCTCCCAGCTAGCTACCCACCACAAACCAGTCACCCACATCAGCTAGCCCAGACTCATTCCCTGAACCTTGGTTTTCCCTTTCTATGAAATGGATCCAGTCCATCAGGGACATCTGCATTGCTGTCTGATGTGTGTGCCTCCTCTGTCCTTGCTTAATAGGAACTACAGAACGGGTGTGCCTAGTACAGGGCACGGCAGAGGCCTTGAATGCCGTTCACAGCTTTATCGCAGAGAAGGTCCGAGAAATCCCTCAAGCGATGACCAAGCCCGAGGTGGTCAACATTCTCCAACCCCAAACCACGATGAACCCCGACAGAGCCAAACAGGTCAGCTGGGAGATGACAGTGGGAGTTTTTGTAAAGAGGGGCCTGCACAGTGCATCCTTTTAGGGATGTTTGTCAGATGCCTGCCTGCTAGTGATTAATACTCGGAAGTTAGCTCTAATAGTCTAGAAGGGGCTCCGTACTACTGGGAGTGGGCTGAATTCAAAGGGGTTGGAGATGAAGGCTGGCACTCCCATCCATCCATCCTTCCGGAGACACTAGAGCTCCTATCCTTTCCACCCTTGTCTCTCAAAGCAACCTGCCTCCTACTTCCTGTGTTCTCCGGAAGTGACTTCAGTGACAGCCCAACCCCGTCAGAATTTTAGAAACAGCCTCTTTTATCTCCCTCCTCCCTCATACCCATTATGCAGATAGAGTGCTTTGCTTAGCGAAAGAGAGGGGCCGGTCCGCATCCTACCCATCCCTGTCTAGAAAGGATGGAGAAGAGAAGTCAGCCTCTCGGTTGCCGTAGTTACCAGGAAGCGGTGGTGTAAGGGGTGTGGCAGAGAGCGGACTTCCTGAGCCTCTCCGGTTACCATGACGATGTTGCGCCTGGGACAGGTGGGCTCTTAGGAACGTCTGCGATTTGCGTTCTTGGGTTTTCTGGGGGGTTGTTTTTGTTTTTGAGGTCCTGACCCAGTGGGGGGATGGGGGAGATGAGGAACACAGGGATGTGTACAAGCGTTCCCGGATTTCTCTTCACTCCCATATACATGAACTCTTGGCACAAAGCAGAAAAGTTCTTGCGCCTGCTAGCGGGGCACCTGCGAGAGCTTCTTAAAGTTCATCTAGAAAGCAAAGGCTTCGTTTTAAGACGCTGGGCTTCTTCAGCCCCGGCATTGAGGAGATCATAAACCTGAATTCTCCTAAATCCTGAGGACACGGTAGCCCTGTAGGAACACGTTCCTGGTGACCGCCACCTACCCAAAAAAAAAAAAAGGTTGCTGGCTTGAGGCTCCGAGTGCATGGCTGCTGTCCTTGGTGCTGAAGAGGCGCCTAGCTCCTGTCAGGTCTCTCCAAAATGCCTTCACACCCGACCGGGCGTGGATTCCACGCAGCTTAGAGAGACAGGGCATGGCCCCTTCCCTCCACTTTGGTAATAGCCACCAGGGAGTAGGGATTTATCGAGTGTTTGTGGATGTTGCCTGGAAAATGAGATCAGTATCATTTAGGCCTTACACAGGAGAGTGGGAAGGGTTAAGAACCAGGATTTATCTTTTATCTTATCATTCCAAGACTTTAAAAAAAAAAAAAAAAAAATGAGAGAGCGCATGGCTGGAGGGCCCGGCAGTGGAGCCACATCTGAGCTGAAGCTTCTGTTTTTCTCTGCTACTTTTGTGGCCTTGAGCAGATGACAAGAGATTGTGACAACTCCTTGCCTGGCTTTTTTCTCAATTGTAAAATGAGATTTATGTGATGGAGATTTGTGAATGGTGGTTAGCACGTTGGTGTTTGAAAAGCCTTTAGCATGGATGCCTAGTGTACTGAGCATGGTGGTACATTGTAATCTGTCATTAGGGTAGAGGATGCTCTAGTATGGAGAAAGTTTCAGGATATCTTGAGCTGCATAGCAAGACACTTCTCTCCACTTCAAAAACAAAATGATAGCTGTTCTGGATTTTGTTTTGAGACAGAGCCCATACTGTAGTCAGCACTGGACTTGAACTCACAGTGATTCACCTCCCTCAGGATTCTGTGTATTAGGATTAGAGGCTTAGCTACCATATGTGGCTTTCTTTTGGGCATGAGTTTGTGAAGTACTTGTATATAATAATGTTTGCATGTGTACAGGTGTACACACATGTGCATATGCGTATTGTGTGTGTGTGTTAGGTAGAAGACACCTCTTTATTTATGGAGGTGATGTCTATTGCTGAATCAGCCACTCTGACTAGTCAGCTGGCTCTGAAGATGCCCAGTCTCTGCCTTCTGAGTGCTATGGCTATGCACAGCCCCCACACTTACCAAGCTTTTATGGAGGTGCTGGGGGTTCAAATTCCATCCTTGGTGTTTTAATCCACTGAGCCAACTCAGAAACCTTTATTTTTTTCTTTTTGGACATGGGGCAATTTTTTAAAATTAAGTCGGCCTCAGATTTATTAGGTAGCCAATGCTACCACCACCTACCTCCTGAGTACTGGGATTACAGATATGCACCCCCATACCCTGTCTATATGGTGCTGGAAATTCAGCCCAGAGCTTTTTGCTTTGTGTATACTAAGCACAAAATTTACCAATTGATCTACAGCCTCAGTACTGTTGTACGTACGTGCGTGCATGCATGGGTACAGGGCTTGCCTAATGAGGATCACCATTTACTTCTCTGCTACTTTGGCTTGCTATGTTGGGCATATTTGCCTTCATTTCTTCAGACCTTGGTTTCTCGTTGTTCTGGCACAGCAGCTGCATCCAGCCAGGGCTGTACATTTAAATGTTTTCAAGATTCAGGAAGGGACTAAAAAGCATTAAGGGCTATGTCCCTCTGAAGGGCCAGCCATCTTAACAGGAACCAAGGGGGGGGGAAGCACATGACCAGCCACCCCCAATTCTTCCCCTTGGAAAACATTTCTACATCTTGCAGACATTAAAAAAAAATTATTACTTTATTTTGACACAAAGTCTCATCCTGTAGCCCAGGCTGGCCTGGAATCCCCTATGTGGCTCAATGTGGCCTCAAACTCAGGGTGGACCTTCCCTGTCATAGCTTTGAAAGTGCTGGGCTACAGGCATAAGCCACTGTGCTCAGCTGCCATACAAAACTTTTAAGAAAATCCCTGGCAAATGCTGGCTGCCACTGCCAGGCCGGCTGTCCTTGGTAGTTCTGTTTGGAACTTTCCATGAGCCTGTAAATCTCAGAAGCAGATAATAGGGGTTCTTCTAGCCTATCAACCCACCTCCAGGGCTGTGCTCTGTGATTCCAAGATGCTAGGCATGTCACTGGGTACACATCTGCACACCTGTAATCCCACCACGTGGGAAGCTGAGGCAGGTGAATCTCTAGTAAAAAGTAAAACCCCTGACTCTTAAATGCTAAAAAAAAAAAAAATTCCTTTTCTGAGTATATATTTTTATTCTGAGATTTGGTGCCTCTTTCTTTTTTTAACATTTATTGAGTGTGCACATGCTTGTGCTATGACCACATGTAGTGGTCAAGGGACAATTTGAGGTATCAATTCTCTCTCCTCTCTCTCTCTCCCTGTCTCTCTGCGGGTTTTGGAGGTCTAACTCAGGTTGTCAGGCTTGGCAGCAAGTGTCCTTTCCCGTGGGATCCTCTCCCAGCTCCAGCTTTGCCTCTTTGAGTACATGTTTCAGGACTCTGTGAGTCTGAACCTAAGGATATCCAATTCTATGATACTATAATTAAGAGCCTGTCCCAAAGGTCAGTCACCTTTATGAGATTTTCTTTGTTTTGTGTGGATTTTGTTGTTATTTCTGCTTTTGTTTTGAGATGGAGTCTCTTTTGTATCTCAGACTAGCCTATAACTCATTACGTAGCCCAGGCTTGCCCTATAACCCATTACGTAGCCCAGGCTTGCCCGGAACTCTCATTTATCTCTCTTGCCTCAGCATTCTGAGTGCTAGGATTACAGGTATAGGATACTATGCCTGGCTTTTTTTTTTCCTTCACAGTGAAACTATTCAAAACCTTTCCTTCTAGTCTTTTGAAATGTTGATACATAGTAGCTGTGTAACGTGTTAAATTTAGCCAGTAAAGCGGCCTGCTGTCAGATCTGACTACCTGAGTTGAATCCCCAAAAACCGATCCTGTAAGGAGACAACGGCCTCCTACAAATTGTTGCGAACTGTCCCCCTGATCACTTGCCCTTCCCACTGAGACACAGTCGGGGGGGGGGGGGGGGAACGACACAACCTTATAAAAGGTTAAAATATAAAAGTGTTAAAATGATTTAGCACTTTCATGGTGTTTTACTCAGAAGTCTATGGCTGTGATAAACATTGGCCAAGAAGAATTTGGGGAAGGAAGGGTTTATCTAGTGACAGTCCACCATTTGAGAAAGCCAAAGCACGAATTTGGCAGGAGAGATTAAAAGCAGAAACCACGGAGGAGCCCTGCTTACTGGCTTGCTCCCTATTATGACTTGCTTAACCTATATGGGGGTGGCCCTACCCACGGTGGGCTGGGCCCTCCCACATCAATCATTAATCAAAAGAATATCCCACAGGTCTTGCCTACAGGCCAACCTGCCCGAGGCATTTTTTTCAATTGAGGTTCCTTCTTCCCAGATGACTCCAGTATCTGTCTAGCTGACAAAAACTAACCAGGAAACATCAAAACATAGTTTGCATATTAACAATTTAGTCAAGTATGGAGTTAGCCAGGGCTGGTGGCCCGATGCCTCTAATCCCTGTTACTCAGCAGCCTGAGGCAGGAGAGTCCTAAATTCCAGGGTTGTATTCAGTGCTTCACTGGGCAACTGGAAAAATCTCAAGAATGTCAAAATAGGAAAATCTGGGAGTGTAGTTCAGTAGTAGAACACCTGTGTCTAGCATGTGTGAAACACTAGGCTGAATGCCAGGAAAAACCAGAAGTGTGAAGTGTGCCGCTCAGAGACTTCCAGCATATACATAGAGATGTGTATCCACCACCAGTTAATTTTAGAACACTCTCACCTCCCAAATTAATCTTCTTTTTAAAAAAGTTTATCACCATGTAGACCAGGCTGGCTTTGAACACATGCAGATCCACTTTCCTCTACCTCCCAAGTCCTGGGATTATAAAGGTGTGTGCCATCGTGGCCAGTTAAAAAAATATCTTTATATTTTATTTCTGTTTCATTTTGGTAAGCTTTTGTTTAGACTCGTTTAGCTTTGCTGTGTCTTACTTGTTTTGAGATGAGGTTTCACTATATAGCCCAGGCTACCCTTGAACTCATGATCATACACCACTGAAGCTCCTGAATGTTAGGATTATAGTCATGTACCATCATGCCTAGCTTCCAAAAGAAATCCTTCCAAACATTTCTCTACACTGATTCATACATTTGGCAAAAGACTTTGCGTGTCTTCCCATCATTGACTGTTTCCTTCCAACATGTCAGGCCCAGGGATTGAACTCAGGTCCTCAGGGCTTGGTAGCAAGTGTCTTTACCCACTGAGCCATCTCACTAACCCCCCCCCCAAAGAAACTTTGGCTGTCACTCCTAATTCCCCTCCCCAGCTAATTCTTTCCTTCTTCCTAAGCCACCATTAATTTGCTTTCTGTGTCTACAGATTTTCCTGTTCTGGACACTTGTAGAAATACAGTCATAGAATATAAAGTCAATCAGGGTGTGGTGGTGTAAGCCTGCAACCCCAGAATTCGGGAAGTGGAGGCAGGAAGATCAGAAACCCAAGATTGTCCTCGGCTACATAGTGAGTTCCAGGCCAGCCTGGGCTACATGAAACCATGTCTCAAAAACAAAATAAACTTAGGGAGCTGGAAAGATGGCTGAGCAGTTATTAGCAGTGGCTGTTCTTCCAAAGGATCCAGGTTGGGTTCCCACATGGCTGTTCACAGCCTTCTGTAACTCCAGTCCTGGGGATCGGATACCTTCCTCTGGGCTCGGCAGGCACCAGGGAGCACACATGGTACACATACATACATGAAAGCAAAACACCCATGCATATAAAATAATAGATAGATATGTTCTTTAATTAGAAGAATGCATGGCTAACCAGAGCCACCATCGAATTCCAGAATACTTCTACTATTCCAGTAGCTGTCAATCCCTAGCCCTGTCTCTTATCTCTAGCACCCACTAACCTTTTCTTTTTTTTAATCTTTCATGTGAGCTGAGTAACATGCTAAGCCCATAGCAGAAAATAAGATGTTTTCCTTCATTACTCTCTTCCTCAAGAGTCTCTTGAAGGTCTATTGCTCAAGCTAAAAGCTCACTGGATAGGGTGACAAAGCCAACAAGCTCCCAGTGTCTACGATTGTACCCCCAGTGCTGGGAGTACAGCGTGTACAGCCATGTCTGGCTTTTTTACATAGGTGCCGAGGATTCAGACTCACGTCTTTGGGGCTGGATAGCTGGTTCAGCTGTTAAGAGCTTTGGTCTCTCTTCTAGAGGATCTGGGTTCAATTCCTAGCACCCACCTGGCATCTAACAAGTGTCTATAACTCTAGTTCCCAGGGATCTGCTGTTCTTTACTGGCTTCTGGAGACAGGATCCTACACATGCACACATACAGTCAAAGCAGTCATACACATGAAATAAAAATTAAATCTTTTATAAAGATTTATTTTTCTAACTGGGCATAGTGGCACATGCCTTTAATACCAGCATTCAGGATATAGAAGCAGGCAGATCTCTGTGAGTTCAAATCCAATCTAATATACATAGTGAGTTCTAGAATAGCCAGAGTTACATATTGAGGCCCTTTCTCGAATAAGAGAAGATTTCATTTTTATTAATTTTTTTGGTTACATGTAGGTCTGTGTGTCTGAATATGAGTATGTGCACTTAAATGCAGGTACCTTGGGGGCCAGAGGCGTTGGATCCCCTGGAGCTGGAGTTCAAGGGGGTTGTGAGCCACCTGATGTGAGACCCAAGCCTCAGTCCTCTGAAGGAGTAGCAGGTGTTCTTAGCTCTGAGCCGTGTCTCCAGCTCCCTAACCAATTTCTGCCCATGTGAATGTGCATATTCTGGACCGTCATGTAAACGAAACCATGTGACCTTTTTATGCCTTTCATTTAGCTTGTCTACTACACACATCCATGTTATAGTATGTGCTACATCAATTCTTCCTGTATATTCCTAAATACTATCCTATTACATGGATACATCTCACATTTCATTGTCCACATGCAACTTTTTAAAATAAAGAAGACCAGACCATGGAGTGGGCTCAGTGGGTCAAAACGCTACAAACCCAACAGCCTGAGCTCTAGCTATGAAACCCACACAAAAAGGTGGGTATAGTGGTGTGAGCATCCTCTGATTCACACACACACACAATTAAGTTAAACAGTAGGAGAGATGGGAGATGGATACAGTTTGTAATTGACACCTCAGGACCTACATACACACACACACAATTATGTTAAACAAACAGAAGATATGGGATATAGTTTGTAATTGACACCCCAGCAATGGAGTGGCAGAAGCAGACAGATTTCTGTGAGTTCAAAGCCAGCCTAGTCTACACAGCAAGTCCGAAGACATTAGTAAGATACTGTCTCAAAACAAAGTAAAAACAGGAAGAAGCTAAATACAAGAGAAATATAAGGAAGGCAATTTGTTGTAAATGATGTGTATTTTAGCCTGTTAAATATTCAGGTGGGACCACAGTGGGGGAAATAATGTCATCAGAGTTTGTACCCAGACTCCAGAAAGCAATACAGCTACAGTCACGGGGTGATCCCCAGACTTCTTTTTGTTTGTGGAGTTGTCTGGTTTTGCTGTTGTTGGGGTTTTTTTGTTTTGTTTTTTTTTTTTTAAGTCTCACAGTGTAGGCCAGGCTAGCCCAGAACCCACCATGTAGCCCAGACTGTTCTTGAACACATAGCCTTCTTGTTGAACTACAGACATTCAAAAATCACATCTGCCTTGCTAAGCTTTAAAAGCAACAAAATCGTACCTCCTGTCACAAACACATCCTGAGGTGCTGGTCGGATGTTGAGGTGTGGATTTTAACATAAGAGTTTGAGAGGGAAATCACTCCGGAGGCAGAGGCAGGAGAATCATGAGTTCCAAGCCAGCCTGTGCTGGGAGAGGGGAGAGAAGAGAGTGGGCAGGGGGCAGAGGAGGGGGGGTGAGAAGGAAGGAGAGATTGAAATATGTAAAGTAAGTTTAGAAGCCTTTGGAGGGACGTTAGGGCCAGAGTATACAAAGAAGTTGGGAGGGGTGGTGCAGGATTAGAACAGGCAAAAGATGGGTTCCCAGTAATAAACTGCCACGGGAGGAAACGTTTGAGTTCCCAGGAACGTGGGTCGGGGTGGCTAAAAGACTAAAACCTGGATTTTTTTCTGTTTTCCCCTGAGATGGGTGTTGCTTATGTATAAACCTCAAAATGACCTCAAAGGATATCCTCCTGCCTCCACCCCCTGGAGTGCTGGGATTACAGCCTGCAGCACTACACCCTGCCAGATATTTCCAATTTTTCCTAAAGGAACCAGTAGGGCTGTCCTGGCTTCTCTGGGGACCGCAGTGAAAAAAGACCAAACAAAAAGCCCAGAACTGACTTTGAGACGACTGCGCGCCCCCATTCTCCCCCCGCGCAGACTCTGTCTCTTTCTCCCCCCCCCCCCCCACGCAGGCCAAGCTCATCGTCCCCAACAGCACGGCGGGACTGATCATCGGTAAGGGGGGAGCGACCGTGAAGGCGGTGATGGAACAGTCCGGAGCCTGGGTGCAGCTGTCCCAGAAGCCCGAGGGCATCAACCTCCAGGAGCGCGTGGTGACCGTGAGCGGCGAGCCGGAGCAGGTGCACAAGGCCGTGAGCGCCATCGTGCAGAAGGTACAGGAAGATCCACAGAGCAGCAGCTGCCTCAACATCAGCTACGCCAATGTGGCGGGGCCCGTGGCCAACTCCAACCCCACCGGCTCACCCTACGCCAGCCCGGCCGACGTGCTACCCGCCGCGGCCGCCGCCTCCGCCGCCGCCGCCTCGGGTCTTCTCGGCCCCGCGGGGTTGGCGGGCGTGGGCGCCTTCCCCGCTGCGCTGCCCGCCTTCTCGGGCACCGACCTGCTGGCCATCAGCACGGCGCTCAACACGCTGGCCAGCTACGGCTACAACACCAACTCGTTAAGCCTGGGTCTCAACTCGGCCGCCGCCTCCGGCGTCCTGGCCGCGGTGGCCGCGGGCGCCAACCCCGCCGCCGCCGCCGCCGCCAACCTCCTGGCGTCCTACGCGGGTGACGCCGGGGCGGGGCCGGGGGCGGGGGCAGCGCCGCCGCCGCCGCCGCCCCCCGGAGCGCTGGGCTCCTTCGCGCTGGCCGCCGCCGCCAACGGCTACCTCGGTGCCGGCGCGGGGGGCGCGGCCGGAGCGGGGGGTGCGCCCCTGGTGGCCGCCGCGGCTGCGGCCGGGGCTGCCGGCGGCTTCCTGACGGCCGAGAAGCTGGCGGCCGAGAGCGCCAAGGAGCTGGTGGAGATCGCGGTGCCCGAGAACCTGGTGGGGGCCATCCTGGGCAAAGGGGGCAAGACGCTGGTGGAGTACCAGGAGCTGACGGGTGCGCGCATCCAGATCTCCAAGAAGGGCGAGTTCCTGCCCGGCACGCGGAACCGGCGGGTCACCATCACGGGCAGCCCCGCGGCTACGCAAGCCGCTCAATACCTCATCAGCCAGCGGGTCACCTACGAGCAGGGGGTGAGGGCCTCAAACCCACAGAAAGTGGGATGAGGCCTGTGGTGTGCGTCCCCACCCCCTCCCGCTCCTCCTCCCTCATCCTCCTCCTCCTCTCCCAGCTCCCGCCAGACTTCAGCTTGGTGTGACTCCTGCTTGGCTTGGGATGGGGCTGGGGTAGGCCTGGCTGCACCCTCCCTTCTGGTAGTCATAGGCAGGATTGAGTGATGGCTGGGGAGGGGGCTTTTGAGCCCCCTCCCCAGTCTTGAACTGACCCCTCCTCCCTCCTTCCCTGTGCTTGACTGGGCCTGACCTGCCTCTCCCAGGGTCCAGGTCTATGTGATATCTGTATATATTGCATTTTGTTGATTTTAATAGAAAACAAAGCGTTATTTTCTCTTTCTTTCCCTCCTTTTTTTTTTCCTTTTTAACTTTTTCTTTTTTTTTTTTTTTTGATAAGGACCCCTCCCCCTCATATAAGATTTTTGTTGACGTATGGGAGGAGGGGAGGGAGCCTCCAGGTCACCTGGAATGAGGTGCCTCCCCCAGACACAACATCCTGCCTCTCTGATTGCAGTTCCAGATCCTGGGGAAGTGACACATGTAGAGGTAGCCACCCAGGAGTCAGAGCTGAAATGAGGGGTTTGGAACATAGCCCCCCTCCCCCTTCCCAGGATTCCCACACTTCCTAAACTCCACTATCCCCCTGCAGTATTCCCTCGGGTGGAAGTGTAACTTTCTTCCTGCTGGAAATGATGCCAGCTCCGGGATGCCTCAGGCCCTGTGTTGTGAGAGGCTCAGGAGCAGCCACTGTGGCTTCTCGTGGCTTTTCCTAGAGAAACGAGGGTCCCTGTTGTGATGTCAGTGAATCAAGTATTTATGGGGTGCTTCCAGTAACTCCCTATGATGTCATAGGAAGTATTTCCTCAGAGGCCACTTCCTGTACCGATGAGAGAAAAATTACTTCCCTGTGAGGTCACAACAGTAACCCTTCCTCAAAGTCACTTTGATGCCAGGGGCAGGGGCATGTACTTCCTATGGAATCTCGAGGTCACTTCCTGTGGCATCATCGGGATGAAGCATGCGCTTCCTATGTTGGACAGTGGCCAGTCCCCTGATCCCTCTCCCCCTTCCACACTCTTTGGAGGGTGTTGGCCCTGGGAGAGGAGGATCCCTAGGTGAGACTGAAGGATGGGACATGGAGGATTGTAAAGAGAAAAGAAAAAACCAATACTGTCAGGGTCATCTCCATCCACACTTAGCATCTATGAACTTGCCTTGACAGGCAAGAACAGGAGATGAAGCTTTAGTGAGAAATGATTGCTAAAGATCCCCCACCCCTTTCCCATCCCTGCCTTTTGTGTGCATGCCTGTGTCTACGTGGCTTCATTTCATTGATGGATGAGCCAAATGTATGGTGGCTCTGTCAGGCCAGTGTGATCCGGTGTAGAGTTCAGTGAGCCTTGCAAAGCTTAGGGTATCTCAGGCTGAAATGCCTTGTGTGGTCTAATGAATTCAATTGGCTTGGTGGCTGCCAGGGAGCCGGTATTTGTTGGCAATGTCTGATAGGTCAGAAATGTTCAATGTTTTCAGCCTTAGGCTCAGAAGAACTAGAAGATGACAGTGTGACAAGCCAGGCTGCCCTGGGAGTTGTTTTTTGGAGTGGCTCTATTAGCATTGGTGACTCTGGTCAACTCTAAAGACAGATGTCGGGGCCTGAAAAACCTATAGACTAGAATTGCTGAGACGCGCCTGTTTCCTCCCATGTCCCCCTCCCTGTTGGAAAACACCTTCAATTCCTCCAACCCCAAAGCCAGGTCCTCAGAACCCTGGCTCCATCATCAGCATCTCTGGGGGAGGGGCACCCCATGCCTGCTCCCCCGCCATCTGTCTCCTAGGTCTTCCAGACCCTGCTCTTCTCCGTGGCTTTGGGGATATCTGGCCTCCTTATTTCTATCCCTACAAAGGAGGGGGGAGGAAGGAAGCCACCCAGACAATGCCTACCCCTGAAGCCTGGGAGGCCCCCTACCCTGTGCTAAGAGAGCCACCCTCTCCCCCCCCCCAAATCAAAATGTGAAAAATCCCTAGAAAGCAATAGCCTTCGAGGTACCTCGCACTGACTCCTCCCCCTCCCCAACCCTTCCACAGGGAATGGGAGGCTATAGCTTGGGCACTGGGGTGACTTTTTCCAGGTCCTCAGCTCCCCAGTGAAGGGCAGGCCCCATTTCCTTCACACACACCCCATCTCCCACTTTCTATCGCTGCTGCCCCCTTACCCCCAATCTCCACGCTGAGCCCAGATGGAGATTCTAGTGCCAAAACAATTCTTGATACCACTTTGTACATATCGTCTACGGTTCGGTTCCTGTTCCGGGCTGTTGGAATCGGAGGTGGGGGCGGCCCACAGGGCCATTGCTCCCCTCCACCTCTTAAATGACCTTAAAGTATTTCATAGTAGCTCCACCTGCATGTGGGTAGTAACGTATCTAGCCAGAATATCCCCCTGTAAAGCCCTCGGGCCCAATGAGGAGGGGAAGGAGGCGGGGTGTGAAGCGAGGTCTGGGATGGGTAGATGGGTTGGTTAGAAAGGCCATCTGCGAACCATTTGCATCCCTCCTAGGCAGCCTGCTTTCTATGAGCCCGTTAGCTGGAGCCTGGGTCCAATACTCCTGTCACACAGATGTAGCTCTTAAGGTCCTCTTAGGTGCCTGTGTGACATGACCATCTTTATTAACATTTCTTGGGGGATCCCTTACTCCACCAGCCAGGGCTATCTGAATGGTAGCTTAGTGAGTGAGCAGGTCCACTCATCATGTTGGTGAGTGGGGAGCCACACACCTTTTCCCTGCCCCCCCCCCCGGGAAGTTCCAACCATCATCCCTAACCCTTAAAAGTCCTTCTGCAGTCTCACTTCAATCTTTCTGTCCAGAACAGACACGGATGCAGACAAGAGATGAGAATTACTTTTAAAATAATAGTAACAAAACCCATTGCCGCCTCCTCTGCCCATTACCCAGTCAGATCTCAAAGAATCGGGGGGGGGGGGGGAGGGCTTGCACCTCACTCTTCAGCATCCAATAGGTGTTTAATAAGTCAGTGTTGCCTGCATTGAAGTGTCTCCTCATCTGCCCTCCAGCTACCAATACCTTCCCGAGCATTTTCCTTTCTCTCTCTCTGGCTCCCTATGGCCCACCCGGTTTTCCCTCCTGTGGTCGCCCGCTGTTCTCTGTCCTGTCTCTATCTGTCTCTGTCTGTCGTCTTTCCCCTCCCAAATTCTCAACTCTATCACTTCCCCTTTAATAGCAAAAAGTGCCAAACTTACTTGGAACTGAGCCGATCTGGGCGGGGGTGGGGAGGGAGGATCTTGGACGGGAGGAAAACACCTCTCTAAGAGGAGGCCCCTTTAAGAGGCAAAGAAAACACCTGCAGAGGCTGAGTTAAGTTGGACCCCCTTCCTCGTTCCTCTCACCCTGAGTTTTTCTTAGAATCTTTATAAGAAAAAAAAAAGAAAAAGAAAAAGAGAAAAAAAAATATGCTCATTTTCAACCAACCCCTACTTTTTTGGATTCCGCTCCCCCATATTCCACCAGCCAAGGAGAACCCTTCTTGCCTCTTTCTGGGCAAACTCTATAGAAACTGGGGAGGGAGAAACAGACTCCATCCTCTAATGCTGGCCCAAGGCGGTGGTTGTTTGGGGAGGGACCTCAAAGCACTTATAACAAAAGGGGTTCCAAAGTGCCAAATTTACCTTTTCCATCCTGTCTTGGGCAGGGCTCTGAGCCAGCCTGCCCAGTCATCATCTTTGCCCTCTCCCAACCATCTCTACGTGGGCGAGGAAATTTTGCCGCAATAATTAGGAGGGCAGGGATCTTCGGAAGGCAGTGATTTTGCTCTTTACTGGACTTATATAGGTGGGAATTATGAGAGCTTGGCAAGAGTCGTCTTACAGATGATTGGGGACCTATACTCGGAATATTACGGTACCACTTGTGTTCCCCGCCCCCGCGGTATTCCCCTCACCCCTCCACTCTTGGCCAACGAAATCCCTTGGAATCCCACCCCGTTCTGTTTCTTCTGCCCATCCGTCCGTCCGTCCGTCTGTCCGTCCGTTCCTCCTCCTTTATTATTTTATGGCTGGTTGGTCTCCAGCTGTTTGACAGAGGAGAGGAGGTCCCCCCTTTGCATGGACTCTTGCTGTTTCGAGCCCAAGAAAAAGGGTTAATTTGCAAAAGCGTTCATCAGAGCAACGGTAAAAGTGGCAATCTAGGCGTCCAGGATACTTCGCTAGTTTGCACACCTGTCGGAGAGCCAGACAGGCCTTCTCTGTGTCCAGTGCATCTGCCCCCAAGCGCCATCCGGAATCGAGGCCGGTCGTCGTCAAAGCCTGAACTGGTTGTCACCACGGGGGAGGACAGAATCGCAATACCCAGGTCAGGGGCGGAGAAGCCTGGTTTACGTTCCGTGGAGTCTGGACACCCAGCTTTGCTGTCCAGGAGCCCTCTCCACCACAGTCGCGCGGTCTTGATGTCCCAGCTGGTGTGTCCGGTCCATCGGGTCCCCCCCTCACCAGTGGCCTAGACGACCGCCCCGCTGAGTGGCAGGAGGGAGGGAGAGCCTCTGTTGGGGGGGGGGGAATGAAGACTGTTGGTTTTTAATCCCTTCTCAGACAGTCTAGGACACTCGTCTCCTTAGAACTAATATAGGGAGACCCTCCTCCTTCCTCCCTCCCCCCCAACCCTCCTCCCACTCCCCAAAACCACCAACCTCTCATCTTCTAAGTGACTCCATCACCACCGGCCACCACTGGAACCTGCGGCCTCATTGCTCCAGCCCGCCCCACTCGACCGTCAGACTCGCTCATCGAACTCTTTTGATTAACCCTTTCTGTGTTCATCCCACGGAAAACTTGTGTGTCCGGCAGGGAGGCCGGGGGGTGGGGTGGGGGATGCTAGGGGTAGCTGCTACCTTTTCCTCCATCTCCTCCCAGCGCCCATGCCTCCCCATCCCACGCCCCCATCCCCATCCCTCACACCTTAGGATCCGCCTCCCCTGGGGGCCCAGTGATCCTCTAGAAATACCTTTGCTGTTTGGCTTTGCACCCTTTAAAAGGCGGGCCTAGGGGGCGTGGCCTCCCCAGCCGAGCGCTCACACGGACCTTCCTCCCTGTTGCCCTCACACCCCGCTCCCCACGCCTCTTCATTGTAAATAGTCACTTTTGTACTTGGTTTGAGCCAGGCGACGTGGGGAGTCTCTCCTCTCTCTCTCTCTCTCTCTCTCTCTCTCTCTCTCTCTCTCTCTCTCTCTCTCTCTCTCTCTCTCTCTCTCTCTCTCTCTTTCCTTTTTCTCTCTTTTCTTTTTTTGTGTTGGCATCTCAGCTACTGGAGGCATGGTCCACATTCCAGTTCTATTTGGGTAAAGCCCAAGGTGTGCCTCATCAAAACGCTAAGGATTTCGAGATAACAGTATTTTAACTCCGACAGACCTGGGGGTGCACAGGTCCCCTGACCAGGCAGGAGAGTAGGGCTTTGTTCTCGAGACCTATGAAATGGGTTCATCCTCCAAGCTCCCTGAAGAACATCGGTGGAGTTGAGAATTGAATCTCTCCTCCACTTCATCTGTTGGAGGCCAGCACGAAAGGAATGATAGCCTTGGGGATGGAGCTGTCTTTGGAGAACTGAATTCTTCTTGGAACCTGAAGCTAACCTCTACTGGGCGTGGTTTTTTAAATTTATTTTTAATTTATTTTTAATTGTTTTCTTTTTTTTTTCTTTTTGTTGCAAAGAGGTAGTCAGATGAACGTCTAAGGTTCATCCAACCCTTAAAGGTTCAAGCCCTGCTGCTGGCACCTGATGCGGCCACTCTGTTGCATTCCTATTTAGGAATAGGGTGGAAAGTGAAGTGGCCATGCCTCCAGTTTCTCCATCGAACCCCCCTTAACTGATTTCCTTCCATCCTCTTGGACCAGCGCCGCCGCCCACTTCCTCTCCGCCACCTCCAGAAGCTCTTGGCTGGGGTCACTGCACTCTCCTCCCCCCATCGCCATGCCTGGGCCATGCCCACCTCTCCCACCCACTCACCCACCCACCCCCAGTGTCCGTTGTGTGACCTAGTGCACCACGTATTAGCTTCCATGGACCCCACCCACCCACTCCCTGCTCCCACCACACCCCTCCCCCCACCCGTTCTCCCTCGGCGACTTCACCTTTTTTTGCCGCGATAAACGTCATCTCAGCATCTGTGTCTAATGTTGTCTTTTTTGCTTGGCATCACACACGCCTTCTTAACCCATCCCCCTTCCCTCTCCCTCCTCCCTGACACTTCCACCCTCATCCTCAATTCTTTTCCCTTTTCCCCCATCCCCCACCCAGGGCTCTGGGCATTTAGGGGAGGGGGGGTGTGTTGTTTTCTCTGAACTGGATAAACAGACCGAGAGTAAGCATGACCAAAGACAGTAAGTGCTTCGAGGTTGACCGTGCAGTTTCAATGCCCAATCCTCTACCAGGGTCACCACCACCCACATATACACAGAACCCACAGACAGCTCCTAGGTGCCATGTCCACACAAGGAGCAGTAGCACCAGAAAAACCTGGGGCCAGGTGCTTGAAGTGATGTGGAGGCCCCAGTTCAGATCCCTGAGACTTTGCCCATCTGAGCCACCACCTCGCCAACTGTAGAATGGAAAATTTTTTAAATGTTATTTCTACATCCATGGTTTATGTTTGAATTTAATACATCATTCACTTTTTAAAGAGTTTATTAAGCACTTACTATGTGTAAGGCACTGTTCTAAGTGCCAGAGTTAGAAGAAATGAACTAAACAGACACAAATATGCCTGCCTTCAGGGAGTGTGTGTTCTACTGGAATCCAAATTCTTTCTTAGTCTAAGGCTGGCACACAGCACACACAAAACAAATTCAGGAGCTTCAGGCCATCAGCCAGAGGGGTCAGTCTGGCAAACACAGAACCTGTCCCAATCTCTGGGAATTCGTGAGCTTGAGAGTTTTGTGTGGGAAATTCTGGCTTGAGAAAAATCTAAGATGGCAGCAGACACAGAGGTGCATTTTTGTGAGGTACAGTCTGAGAGGGTAAGGTAAGAGGGTTGATTGGCAAGAACTGGAAGCCAACGTGGGTCCTGCTGGAAGCTGGAGGCTATCCTGAGCTGTATAATACATTCCCAGCCAGGCTGAGTTACCATAGCAAGACCCTGTCTCAAAAAGCCAAGGAAAAAGAAGACAATAAATCCAAGATGGCATCCGGTTGCTATCGCAAGCTAGCCTTGATGGGTATGAGGTAACCACATGCCCAACCTGCACTGCTCCTTTGTGTGAAAATGCCTCTCCTGGATGGATCAGAGGATGCAGCCCCTGGGTAAATGTTAAACACTAATGTCCAATATGCTTGAAATTACCAGAAAACTGAACAGGTGAGGCAGTACCAAGCAGGAAAGTCTGATATGGAGACAACAGATGGAGGGAGGTTGTATAGGGTGAGTGCTCTAGGTCTGGGGGGACCTAGGACACCTCCCATCCTCTCTAGGTCACAATCTCCCAGCAATGGAAAACACCCTTCACAGCTGTACTTACCTCCGGGATATCGTATAAGGATACTGTGTATGAGTCTGCTCACCTGAATCTAACAATTCTGCGGTTAACACAAACGGGTTACTGGAAAACCCCTCCAGCTATAAGAGAAAAACCAGAAGAAGAAAGGATGGGAGGAAATAGAGGCTGGAAACTCAGACAAAGTAAGAGACCTCCACGGGACTGACAAGAACAGACCTAAAAATGAGTATCAACTGCTCAGTGAGGGCTCATTCATTCATGTTTTTATTCATTCATCCCTCAAACATTATCAGAGTGAGGTGGTACAGATCTGTAATCTCAACTACTTGGAGTACTGAGGAAAGAGGTGGGGAGAAAGTTCAAGGCTTGTTTGGGCTACATAGCAAGCTGAAGGGTGGCTTGAGCAACTTAGTGAGAACCTGTTTCAAAGCTATAAATGTAAATTTGACTAGTATATAACTCAACAGTAGAGCGTCTACCTAGAATCCCCCAGTGAGGGCTAGGGGTGTGGCTCAGTGGTAGAGCCCCTGCCTAGAATCCCCCAGTGAGGGGCTGGGGGTGTGGCTCAGTGGTAGAGCCCCTGCCTAGAATCCCCCAGTGAGGGGCTGGGGTGTGGCTCAGTGGTAGAGCCCCTGCCTAGAATCCCCCAGTGAGGGGCTGGGGTGTGGCTCAGTGGTAGAGCCCCTGCCTAGAATCCCCCAGTGAGGGGCTGGGGTGTGGCTCAGTAGTAGAGCACTCAACTATCATGCTTCAGTTCACGGGGTTCAATCCCCAGTGCAGCTTCAAGAAGCCAGAGGATGCCAGGTGGTGGTGGCTTTGATCCCAGCATTTGGGAGGCAGAGGCAGTCAGGTCTCTGTGATTTCAAGGCCAGCCTGGTCTACAAGCCCTAGTTCTAGGATAGCCAAGGCCACACAAAGAAGCACACACAATGGGATCTCTGTTTGAGGTCAGCCTAGTCTATCTAGAGAGTTCCAATGTAGACACAGATACATTGTCATCCACCACCACCATAAAAAAAAAAAAAAAAAAAAAAAGAGGCCCAGATGTAAGCAGGAATGAAAAACCTGTAAATTGTTTGCCAGGTGAAACAATAGGAATTTTTCATTCAATGGCAGCCTCAGCGAGGTAACAAGTTTAAGGCCAACCTTGTCTACAAAAGATTTGGTTGGGAAGGGAGCACTAAATTTAGTAACCATGAAGTCAGTCCTGATTGACACACAGCACACAATAGGTCCTCAGAAGATGTATGCTGTGAGTCACAGACACCTGGGGTCCTCCCCTATGTGTGTCAAGAAGTATTTCCAGGCAGAGTCACTGGGGGGGGGGGGGGGGGACTGTTCCGACTTTGGGACTGATCTCTCTGGCCCAAGAGATGGGAAGAAAATCAAGACCAAGGTGAGTCATTAGTTGGTAGGAGCAAGCCCACCGGGGCAGATGATGTTCCCAAAATTCAGGAGGACACTGAAGAAAAAGGGCTGGGGTGGTTGTCCAGGTAAGTGTGTAAGGTTGAAAGTCTGGCATGTCATACACTAGGGCCAAGCCATTCAGAGAGGCAAAGATACGAGCCAGCTCAGCACTCAGGATGCTAAGACCTGGGATTAATAGTGCCAGGCCATCCCAAGGGACATTGTAAAACCCTGGAGAGGGAGGGGAGAAAGGGAGGTTGGATATGACAGACGGACGGACGGACAGACAGACAAGAAAAGAAAAGAACCTCCCAGGTGAGCTTCTAGTCTCCCTAGGTGACTGGAAGCTCTGGCCGACAGCGTGACAAGAATCCACACTGGCTAGAGCCAACCTCCGGGCTGCTCTGCCATCCCTATCAGGCTGGTTAGAAATTCAAGCTTCCCGCGCTAAGGTGTCTCATTGGTAGGGCCAAACTCTGACTGCACAGCTTCCTGGGAAATGTAGTTTTACTTTTCTGCCTCCAGGCTAGCTGAAGTCACAGGAAGACCATTGAGGGGCCCAATTTCTCCACATTATTCCACCGTTTCTGTCTACACGTGTTTGTCATTTTTCAGTCTTTGTGTGAATCTCTGTTTCAAGGGGTTCCCTCTCCCCAGAACATATTTATTCTTTAGCAATTACACACTTGTATAATGTATCTTGATCTTACCCACCATCACCTGACTGCCCCCTCTTCCACAACACCCCTCAACAGGCTGCCTCCCACCTTCATACCCTCTGCTTTTGGTTTTTGGACCTTCGAGACAGTTCTCACTCTATATCCCAGACTAGCCTCAAGCAATCCTCCTGTCTCAGTATCCATCATTGGAATTACAGACCTGAGACCCTTCTCCAAGCTGGTTTTTGTTTCTAGTTTTCACAGTTTTAACAATTTAAGATTTAATTTTTATTAACTATAATTAGACGTCTATGTGTGAGTATGTCCATATGAGTACGGGTGTAACTGCTCTTAAATGTTGACCCACCTCTCCAGTACCATCACCCTCTTTTTGAGACAGGGTCTCAGTTGTTTTTCTGAATTCCTTGCTGGCCTGGAGTTCTCTATGTAGACCAGGCTGGCCTGGAAGCTGCAGGGGTCTTCTAGCCTCTATTCCTGGCTAAGATAACAGGCATCAGCCATGACACCAGACCTTGGCTCCAGCTCCATTATTCAGTGAGTGCCTCTCTTCACCTTTATTCAATTCTAGCTGAACCTCAATCGTAAAGCCCTAAATGAGAAGATAATGGAAAGGTGGGAGAGGATTGATGAGGAGGTGCCCTGGGCAGTTTCCCAGTCGGACTCCCTCTGCATGTCCGATGCTCAGGACTGGGTCCCAAAAGAAAAACCGAAGAGTCCAATGAGTTCCTAGCTAGACTAGAGTGGCCAAAGAAAACAGCTTTGTGTCACAGCCAGGCCCTAGGACAACCAACTGTGAGTGCTCAGTTAATCTGTCCTACGAAGGGTGTGAGCACCTCAACCCTGTCCCCTTTGCCCGCTAAGCTTAAACCTGCAGGAAACACTGATTCATCCTTCTGAAAAAGAATGTAGGCATTTAGAAACAGTAAGTACCTACCGGATACTAGTCCTGTTTTAGACAGAGACGGTGGGGGACACAACAAAATGGCAAGGTGTGGTATCTCACACATAATTCTAACAATTTGGAGACTGAGGCAGTAGAACTGCCTCGAACTGAAGAGCAGCCTAGGCTAGCTGGTGAGTTCAAGGCTAGCCTGGGCTACAAAGTAAGACCCTGTCTGAACAAAAACAGGGAAGTATGGTTGAGGTGATGGCTCAGTAGATTCAAGGCTTACAGACCAAGTGTGAAAACGGACTGGAGTGATGGATCAGTGGTTAGGGGTAGCTGCTGCTCTTGCAGAGGAGCGGAGTTCAAGTGCCAGCACCTACACGGTGGCACACAACCATCCGTAACTCCAGTTCCATGGAATCTGACACTTTCTTGTGGCCTCCAGAACGGTGAAGAGGTCAGTCTGGATCCCCAGCACCCATGTGAAATCAGTGGAGACAGGACTCCACAAGGGTGAAGTGGCTAGCTAGAGTATCCAGATCGATGAGCCCAAGCTCATCCAGAGGCCCTGCATCCACTATCCAGGAAGACAGTAAACATCAATCTCAGATCACCACAGGTGTGTTTAAACACTCACACACAACATATGCTCATACATGTGTGTGTGTGTGTGTGTGTGTGTGTGTGTGTGTGTGTGTGTGTGTGTACATACACAAAATGCAAAAGAGAAAAGGAAGGGAGGTGACAACACCTCCCAGCCCCCACCCCTTCCCGACCTCCACACTCCCCACCTACTCCCTCAGTCCTACCCCCCCCCCCCCGCCCCCTTCAAGCCTCCTTGGTCCTGGGGTTATTGGCACAAAGCTTAAGACCCAGCTAGTTTTTGTTTGGAAGGAAGAAGGGGAGTTGAAAGAAGGGAGATGAGGGGAAGGAGGACCGAGGAGAGAGGGGATTAAGCTAAGGAGTGTTGCTAAGTAAACACGGGACATGGAAGGCTATCAAGATGGCTGGGCCTAAAGGTGCTTTCCCCAAAACGGAGTTTGAGCCTCAGAACCCATCCCTGTAAAGGCAGAAGTCAAGAACAGACTCCACAGAGCTGTCCTCTGACCTCCACACATACACTGTGGCACACACACACACAGCATGCACACACAATAATACTAGTATATTGGGGGGGGGGGATGATGGATTTCAGCCAAAGTCAGGGTTAAATCTTGACTGGGGACAGCTGGGATCAAGGTCAAGGTGACTCTCTGGTCAGAGCCTGGGTTACAGTTTCAGTTTAGGGAAGAGCTAGATTAGGACCATCAGATAAGTTTCAGAAACAGAACTAAGCCAAGAAGAAACTGTGGTTTATGACTGGGGTTATGAAAGGTGCCAGGAAGACGTTGGTAGAGCTCAGGAGTTTAGACTAAGGCTGCTGTAGGTCAGCTTAGCACTGACTTTGTTGATGCAGAATGTATGTTGTGGCCACAGTGAAGAAGCTTGGTATGGTGGGTGAAAACCTCCAACCACGGCCCTGGGGAGACAAGCAGGTTGATCTCTATGAGTTCAAGGTTAGCCTGATCTACACAGTGTGTGTCAGGCCAGCTAGGGCTACATAGTAAAACCTTGTATCAAAAAAAATAATAATTAATTAATTTAATTGAATACAGACAGATTGTGAAGTTAGGACTGAGGGGGTGTGGGGAGAGATGTATGTAGAAAGTTCAGAATTGTTCATTCCCTTTGGGTTTTTGAGTCAGAATTGCACTCTGCTCTGTAGCCCAGGCTATCCTAGAAGTCTGTAATCCAAGGCAGCTTCAAACCCTCAGCAAATCTTCCTGCCTCAGCCTCCCTAAGAGGTGAAATTACTCAACCTTCTTGCTTCTCTTTTTAAAATTAAACTTTTTTTTTTTTTTTTTTTTTTTTTTTTTTTTTTTTTTTTTTTTTTTTTTTTTTTTTTTTTTTTTTTAGAAAGTGTCTCACTGTGTAGCATCTGCTGGTCTAAACCTTGATTTGTAAACCAGGCTGGCCTCAAACTCATAGAAATCCTCCTGCCTCTGCCTCCCAAGTACTGGGATTAAAGGCGTGCGCCACCATGACTGACTCTTACTGTTTTCTTTTCTGTTCTTTTTTAAATTTATTTATTTTCAGTTTATGTGTATAAGTGTTCTGCCTCCATGTACATCCGTGCTCCATGTGTTGCTTGATGCCGACAGGGATCAGAAGAGGTCACTGGGCCCCCTGGAACTGAGTTGTGAGCCACCATGTGGATGCTGGGACCCAGACCTCTTGACAGTTGAGAGGTCACCTTTTTCTTTTTACCTTTTAAAGGATGTTACTGGCTAGCCTGACTCACTGTGTAGACCAGGCTAGCCTTGAACTCACAGAGATCTGTCTGCCTCTGCCTCCTAAGTGCTGGGATTAAAGGTGTAGGCCACCAGGAATCTCACTCTGTAGCCCAATGCACACACTGTCCTCAGACTCATAATCCTCCGGCATCAGCCCCTTGAGTGCTAGGACTATAGATGTCCCCCACAAGGGCTAGCTCGTTTTCATTATCACTCTATTTACTTTTAGTTTTTGTGTCCTGAAGACAAGGACTTCCCCGAATCTTACAGACTACTCTACAAACTGCAGGAAACTCAAGGCTTCAGTCTCTTGAGAGAGATTCCAGGTGTTGGGTAAATGCTGAGGATAATGATGTACATGAGAAACCCAGGGACGGGGATCCCTACATCACTCCAGAAGAACTCTGCCCCTAGGATGTGGATCTTTAGAGATAAGAAAAAAAAAAAAAAAAAAAAGAGGTCCTAGAGCCTGCCAAGATGGGTAAAGGCAATTGCCACCAACCTTGATAGCCAGAGCTTGAATCCTGTAACCCACAAGATAAGAACCATCTCCCCAAAGTTGTTCGCTGGCCTCCACACATGCACCATGATGGAAGTGCACATATACACAGTGTAAATAAACATAGCTGGGATTTGTTTTTTGGATTTTGTTTAATTTAAAATAGACAGTTAAGGGCTAGAGACATGGCTCAGCAGTTAAGAGCAGTGACTGCTCTTCCAGAGGTCCAGAGTTCAATTCCCAGCAACCACATGGTAGCTTATAACCTTCTATAATGAGATCTGGTGCCCTCTTCTGGCCTGCAGGCATACATGCAGCCAGAACACTACATTTTATATAAATAAATCTAAAAAGTAAAAACAGCAGTGCTCTTCCAGAAGAACTGGGCTTGATCCCAACACCCACACAGTAGCTCACAACCACTTGTAACTCCAGTTCTGGGGATCTGATGCCCTCTTCTGGACTCCAAGGCACATATGTATAGTATAACCCGTTACAAATATACTATAAGCTCCGGAAGACACTCGCCCAGGCTGCCTATTCCTCTCTTGATACGGTCTTTTGGTTTTTGTTTTGCAACAAAGTCTCAAGTATTCCGGCCGGTTTCAACTCATACAGCTGAGGCTGACCTTGAAACCACATCTCAAAGACAAGACTTAACAGCTGTAAGTGACCGTACCCAATTTTCTGACCCCTGTCTTGCCAGCTAAAGAGATCCAACCAGGCACCACCCCAAGACATGGGGTCTCAACTGACCCTACCATGATCACCTTTATTGGACCCACCTTCCCAGGGCAACCGGGATCAAAACCTAAGCAGTGATTGTAGGGCGGCTGGGGACACAGGACTTAGCTCCCAAGACAGGCTTGACTTGGTGCAAAGCCTAGCCTAGTACCCAAAAACAGGAACTCTGCCTCTGTCACAGGCTTCCTATGTGACCATGGAGAAGACAACATTCCCTCTCGTCCTGTCTGGTTTCTATTTGGATTGTATTGTGTCTTAGGGTTTCTACTGCTGTGAAGAGACACCATGACCACAGCAACTCTTATAAAGGAAAACATTTAATGGTGTGGCTTACAATTATAGGGGTTTAGTCCCTTACCATTATGGCGGGTGACATGGTGGCTTGCAGGCAGCCATGGTGGTGGAGAAGGCCCTGAGAGTCCTACATCTTCATCTGCTGACCACAGAAGCAAATTGCCCATACTGGGAGGGGCTTGAGCATAGCAGACCTCAAAGCCCATCCCCCACAGTGACACTCTTTCTCCGATGAGGCCACACCCCACTCTAACAAGGCCACACCCCACTCTAACAAAGCCACACCCCACTCTAACAAAGCCACACCCCACTCTAACATAAGCCACACCTCCTATAGACCTACTTCTTTGGGAGGGCATTTTCTATCAAACTACCAGATTGTAAGGCCTGAGGTATCTATCTGCTTGTAAGGCATTCAGAAGCAAGACGGTCACAAACTAGGGACTAATTATGATTACCAGGCATGGCTCACTTGCCCTAAGAGGCAAAGACTCAACCAAAGAACCTCAGCTTGATTAATAACCCAGATTTCTACGGTTTTACATATAGTTTTTATTAGGGTCCCTATGGGATCCCCAAATATTGAGAGAACACAGGAACAAAGTCTCTCTCTTCAAGACCACCACTGTAACCCCAGAACTCTAGAAGTAGAAACAGAAGGATCAGGGGTTCAAGGTCATCCTCAGCTCCGAGAATTCAGATGAGGCTACATGAGACTCCAGTCTCAAACCTATGAAGAAAAACAGAAAGACTGGAAAGATGGCTCAGTGGTTAGGAGCACTGGCTGTTCTTGCAGAGGACATGGTTAGCAGGCAACCTCTATAACTCTGTTTCCAGGGGGCTCTGATGCCATCTTTGGGCCTCCTTAGATACTGGGCATACACTTGCTGCGCATACATGCATACAAGCAAAACATTCATACACAGTGCATAGAAAATAAATAGATCTTCAAAAGAAATAGGAATGTTGAAGAGATACCCTTACAGAGGATCTGAGTTGAGTCCCAGCAGCCATTTTGGGCAGCTTGCAACCCAAATTCACATGCGCACATACATGCAGGCATACACATTAATGTAGATAGAATTTTGTTAAGAAGAAAGGCATATTAATCGACTGCTACAAAGCCAAAATGCATTCTCATCATGCCAGTCTCTGCTTACATCATTGTGACTTCCAAGTTACCCACAATGCTCTGCCAATTCCCATATCACGATTGGCTCCGCAACTTGACCTCTTGAAGACCGAGGCTCATTCTCACACACTGTTCATTGGGACCAATCACATAACCTTTTATCCTTTGTAAGTTAAGGTACTTCTAATCATACACGTCGGGTGCGGGGACTGGTTAGATGGCCTATTGGGAAGAGGTGCCTACCACTGAGCCTGAGGACCTGAGTTCGGTCTTTGGGACCTACAGAACTGACAAGTTGTCCTCTGACATCCACACATGAGCTGTGGCATTTGTTCACACACACACACGTAATAATATGGGCATCTTTGAGCTTAATTCTGCCCACACGTTCATTTTTATTTCCATTTATGGAATCTATGACCAGGTACCCCTCTAGGCACAAGATGGCTGTCAACAAGGAAAAGAATGTCCTTCGGGAACTCAAAATGACCCCTCTTAGACATCCCTTGACTTTCTGGTCTCCTGTTTTTCTTCCTGCCCAGGGTCCCATCTAAAAAGCAAAAAGCACATGATCGCCTCCCAAAATGTGTTCAAATGCATCTTCAACAGGATCTTTCCATGGTCTCAAAATGTTATCATGCTGATTACTTTCTTTTCTGTTTTGTTCTTTGTGAATATTGGGAATCCAACCTAGGACCCAACACACGCTTGAGGAGCACACTACATCTAAGCCACACCCCCAGCCCCTAGGGAGAAGCTCTACCACTGAGCCACACCCCAGCCCCTCACTGGGGGATTCTAGGCAGGGGCCCTACCACTGAGCCACACCCCAGCCCCTCACTGGGGGATTCTAGGCAGGGACCCTACCACTGAGCCACACACCCCCAGCCCAGGGATCACTGACTTAACCAAGACAATCCAGAATCTCTCCTAGTTGTCACAAAAGTCCTTGTAGAACCTAGAGTGTTGTCATAAACCTTTTAATCTCTGCCCTCAGGAAGGCTGAAGCAGAGGGATCTCTGAGTTAAAGTCCAGCCTAACCTACATAGTGAGTTTCAGATCTAACTCTATCTCAAAACACTACAAATCTTAGTAGCATTTATAAGGCCTTGGGTTGCATTCCATAACACAAACAGTGGAATTTGGTTATCTGTTATCTTTTGAGTATGTCTCTCCAAAATTGATGTTGGAGCTTAATCCCTAACGTGACAATGCATAGAGGTGGAACCTTTAAGAGACACCATGAGGGGCCACTCTAATAGCCCCTCTAAAAATGTTTAGAGATGAGTATGTCTGTTTACCATTTTGCTGTCTACTGTGAGAGAACACAGCACCAGAGGCACCATCTTAGAAACAGACAGAATCCTCACCATGAAACCTGACAACATGAACTTGAACTTCCTGGCCTTCAGCACTGTGAAAAATAAAATTCTGTTTCTTATAAACTATCCAGTTTCCAGTGTTTGCTTCTAGCAGCAGAAATGGCCTGACATACTGCCCGTGAATACTTGGCTGTGTCTCCATAGCTTTTCATAAAAATTCTGAGAGAGTGCCCCACTTCTACCACATGAAAACAACATACTAACCTTAGGCCAGGTTGTGCACGTGACCCAGAAGAAGCGTAGCAGAAGATAGGAGAATTTGAAACCTGGTTGCTCATTTTTATTTTATTTATTTCTTTACTTTCTTATTTGGAACTTGATATGTAAACCAAGAAGGCTTCAAACTCCCAGAGATCCACTTACCTCTGCCCACCAAGTGCAGACATTAAAGGCATCTACCACAGCACCTAGCCTTACCTTTTGGTTTTATTATTATTATTATTACTGGTGTAGAGGCTGCATCCCAAAGTGTGAGTATGAAAATTCAAGGACAATCTCATGGAGCCGGTTCCCTCCTGTTACCTGCGTGATCCAAGGACTGAATTCAGGTCCCCAGAGTTGTGCAGGGAGGGGCTTACCCACTGAACTATCTTGCCTGTTGTCTATTTTGTTTTTCTGGTCCTTTCGAATGTATAGCCAGAGAGATGGCGTAGTGGGTAAAAGCTTCTGCCGCCGATGCTGATGACCTGAGTTCCATCCCTGGTATTTACAAGGCGGGAGGAGAGTCCCAGGGCCTTCGGCATGGGCTTGCCTCCTCCACGAAGCATCTCCACAGTTTCCTGCCTATCACCAGCCAGGGGAACAGATCCAACTGAATGTGTATTGCTTTCCCACCATCGTACAGTCAAAATATCATGAGTCAAACCATCCTTCCGTGCAGGACCATCTGTATTTATTATGGTTGAAATGACAGTGTGGCTAGGGTTTCTTTGGGAGAGTCTGGAAGAGGTGGGAGAAAGCAACGTGGCCTGAATGAAATAAGAGATAAGTACTAGTAGGAACTGTCTGAGTGATGATGCCCAACTGTCATCTCGGTATGTAGAAGACTGGGGCAGGAGGCTGGAAATCTGCGGACAGCCTGGGGTACAGCAAGACTGTTACTGTGTGTGCATGTGTGTGTGCATGCGTGCATGTGCGTATGTGTGCATGTGTGTGTGCATGCGTGCATGTGCATGTGTTTATGTATGTGTGTGTGCATGTGATGTAAATATAGTATAACAGAAATGTATGCATATATATTCATATGATGTAAATATAACAAAAATGTATGTATATATATGTGTGTGTGCTTCACATATGTGGCTTTTCTTTCAGCATGTGAATCCCAGAGATTGAACCTCAGATCTTCAGGCTTAACAAGCATCTATTTCTGCTGAGCCATCTCAGCAGCCCGGTATTTTAACGATTTAGGATCCTTATCACGCTGTTACAGTTCTATACGGATGCATCAGACCGAGGTCTTTTGTAGCCCAGAATAGACGTGAACTTGACGTGTAGCTGAGGATGACCTTGAACTCCTGAACACCTATTTCCTAAGAGCCGGGATAACAGGTGCACACCACTACGCCATACTTTTCCTAATCTGTTTTATGAGACAGGGTTCTGCTACAGCCCTCAGCTTGGTCTGGAATTCACTATGCAGCTAAGCAGGCTGTGAACGTACAGTCTTCTGCTGACCTCCTGTGAGTTGCTAGAACTGCAGCTGACCCACCAAACCCATTCTAACTTTTGTAGGATACCATCTTAGAGTAATGACCAAAAGCAGCTAGGGGAGGAAAGGCTTTTACTTCCACTGATCATCATTGAAGATAGTCAGGACAGGAACTCAAGCATGGCAGGAACCTGGAGGCAGGAGCTGATGCAGAGGCCATGGAGGGATGTTGCTTCTTGGCTTGCTCCTCAAGGCTTGCTCAGCGTGCTTTCTTTTAGAGCCCAGGACCGGCAGCCCAGAATGGCCTCACCCAAAATAGGCTGGCCTCTCCCACATTGACCATTAGTGGATGCCCTAAAAATGCCCTACAGACTTGCCTGCAGTCTGATCTTATAGAGGCTTTTTTAAATCTTTTCTTGTTTTTCCCGGGTTTTTTTTGTTTTGTTTTGTTTTTTGTTTTTTTTTGTTTTTTGTTTTTTTTTTGTTTTTTTTTGTTTTTTTTGTTTTTTGTTTTTTTTGTTTTTTGGTTTTTTTTTGTTTTTTTGTTTGTTTGTTTGTTTGTTTTTTGAGACAAAGTTTCTCTGTGTAACAACTCTGGTTGTCCCGGAAGACCTTCTGTAGACCAGGCTATCTTGAAACTTACAGAAATCCACCTGCCTCTGCCTTCCAAAGTGCTGGGATTCAGGCTGGATGCTGGTTTACCTCCAAACTATATAAGGCATGCACCACCACCACCCAGCGCCTGTAAAGTTTTCGATGGATAGAGAGTCCAGAATATGCCAAGAAGACAGGTATTGTCACCATACCACCTGACTGTAACTTCAGCACTCAGGAAGCTGAGGCAGGAGGATTGGAACAATTTTGAGGCCAATCTGGACCTAATAGAATGAATAAAAAGATAAGATAGTTAAAGCATCAGATACGTATAGAAAGAGTACTGTTGTGAGCAGGGCGTGATGGCTCACGGCTGTAATCTTAGATTACGCTGGAGAGGGAGGAGCAGAAACCTCACAAGTGTGAGGCCACCCAGAGCCACAAAGTAAGACCTTGTCTCAAAAATGAAACAAAACATGAAATAGCCAGGTTTTAGTCATTTCTAAGAACTGTGAGCCCAGAACGTGGCCCAGACCAACCTTCATATCTACCCAGCCAGGCCTGGGAAACCTCACACAGTTTTAAGGTGAACTAGCACCCAGCCAAATAACTGGGGAAGATAAAGATGGAAGAGGAGGAAAAACGGAGCTAGAAAGCGGTTAAGAGCCCTGGCTGCTCTTCCAGAGGACCTGGGTTCCATTCCGCACCTACACAGTGATGCAGGACCATCTCTAACTCCAGTTTCGGGGATGTGATGCCAATCTCACATAGAAGTGATGCACAGACATACTCACACATGCACAGAAAATAGTATTTTTTTTTAAGTTAAATGCAATTGAGTGTGGTGGCACACGCCTTTGATTTCAGACTTTTGATCGGGAGGCAGAGGCAGGTGGATCTCTATGAGTTTCAGGCCAGCCTGGTCCCTAACAGTCCTTGTATCAAACAAAGAAAAAAAGAAGAAACAGATCTTAACAGTTACCCAGAAGCTAGAACAGTAACTAGCACACTGATTTTAACTGTGAAATGTTGAAATGAGGCCATGGACTTGAAACTGTACGTGTGACAAAAAATTAGAAAGACTAACCTTGGAGTATTTTGTGCATGCATGAGCATGCACGCGCACGCGCACACACACACATACACACACACACACACACACACACATGGGGGTGGGGGAACAACAGAGTATGTGTGAGAAAGAGAGATTCACACAGTCCAAACTGCCCTTGTTCCCTGTGTAACCAAGGATAACCGACCGTTATGGAGGTTTAAATAAGAATGGTCCCCATAAGCCAGGCAACAGTGGAGAATGCCTTTAACCCCAGCACCCAGAAAGCAGAGGCAGGCGGATCTCTGTGAGTTTGAGGCCATCCTGATCTACAAAAGTGAATTCCAGGACAGCCAGGACTACACAGAGAAACCTTATCTCAAAAACAAAAAGAGTGCCCCCCCCATAGTCTCATATATTTGAAAAACTAGTCACCCAGGAGTAGAATTCTTTGATAAAATTAGAAGGATTAATCTGTGTCACAGAGGGTGGACTTTAAGGTTTCAAAAGCCTATGCCAGGCCTAGTCTCTCTCTCTCTCTCTCTCTCTCTCTCTCTCTCTCTCTCTCTCTCTCTCTCTCTCTCTCTCTCTCTCTCTCTCTCTCTCTCTCTCTCCCACTCCTTGAGAATCAGGATGCAACTCTCAGCTCCTTCTCTGACACCACTACTGCCTATAGCCACGCCCCCAGCCATGATGAGAATGGACTAAGCCTCTGAACTGTAAGCCAGCCCCCAATTAAATGCTTTCTTTTAAAGAGATGCTTTGGTCGTGGTGCCACTTCACAGCAATGAAATACTAAGGCAGAAGTTGGTATCAGGGAATGGTATTGCTGTGACAGACCTGACTGAAGGAGACCCCCCCCCTTGCAGACTGGGGCGGGGAGGGGGCTTCCTCAAAGGCCCCAGATTAGGCACAAGCCATATCAAACACCTGTTTTCACAGAGATCCTTTATTAAGTGGGAAAGAAAAGTTAAAGTGGCCACTTTCTGACTCAGGCTGAAAAATCAGCAGCAAATAAATAACCTTGCGGGTGTAATGTTTAAGAAGAGAAAAGGGGAATTCTGTGTTAGAGTGGGCTAGGGGGTGGTGGTAACAGAGATAGGGGATTAGGAAGAAGGGGAAAGAAAGTATTTGTTCCAGAGGGACAAAGAACTGCTTCTGGATAGAGAAGAGACAGATGCAGTGTATTAGGTAAATGGCAGTTTATAAAGGTAAAATGGGAAACCCTGTATTAGGATGAGGTGTTTACTTTTATTTTAACCACCACCCCGCCAGTGAGGTGCTTTATTTTATTTTTTTTAAGATTTATTTATTCATTTTGTAGACACACAAGAAGATGGCACCAAATTTCATTCTAGATAGCTGTGAGCCACCATGTGGTTATTGGGAATTGAACTCAGGACTTTTGGAAGAACAGCCAGTGCTCTTAACGTCCTAGCCATCTCTCCAGGCCGCTGGTGTTTAATTTTAATTGGGCATGTTAGTTGTGTAAGTTAAAGTATTTTAGTTGCTCGACTTTGAAACTTGGATAGCTGGACTTCGGTGGTCAGCCTCAGGAGGAGGAAGTGGCCAAATAAGGGACTAGACCTTGGTGAGTAGCTTTAGGAATGTAATCTAACGGTTTTTAAGCAGGCAAAGGAAATAGGAGAGAAAGGCAAGGTTTGCCAGAGCCACATGCTCAAGTGGGCGAATGTCCCTCCACTGATGTGTTGTTGTTGAAGGAATATGGACCTTGGAACTTTGGACTAGAAAGTGGTTGGACATTTTAAGTAGGGCTTAGTGGGCCCCATCCTAGTAGAACCAAGGACCACGGTGCTGAGGGACACATGAACTCTGAGGACCCAGTTCAAAGAGTTTCCGAGGGGAAGAATACGAGTAAGTGGCCTAAAGACTATTCTTGTGCTATTTTTTGGGAAATACTGTGGCTGCTTTTTTTCCTGGTTCTAAAAATCTGTGTGAAGCTAACTTAAAGAGTTTTTCATCAATGGGGTTGACATTGTTCAAGACAGCCCAGTATTGACTGCCTTGTGCAATTATTAGTAGTCACTCTCCATGGAGATCTATAATCAAAAGGAGCAAGCCGGGCAAAAAGAAATATAAAATGTACAGTTTGAAGAGAAAAGGGGGACACCAAGAAGTGTAATGGGCCTAAATTCAAAGTTCAAGGAGATAAAAAGTTAAAAAAAACCAAAAAAAGGACCACGCCCAGATAAGCTACCAATTATTTATTTATTTGTTTGCTTGCTTATTATGTTCTGTCTGTCTGCACATATCCCTGGAGGCCTGTAAAGGGCACCAGAGATCTCATTACAGGTGGTTGTGAGCCACCATGTGACTGTTGGGAATTGAACTCAGGACCTCTGAAAGAACAGCCAGTGCTCTTAACCTCTGAGCCATCTCTCCAGTGAAGTTTTTGGAAAGGAATTAAAGGAAAGCTTATCCAGTGCTGGAGACACATCTCAGAGGTTAGGAGCACTGGCTGCTCTTCCGGGGAACTAGAATTTGTTTCCTAGCTACCACATGGTGGCTCACAACCCCCTAGAATAAGGTCTGACATAAAGTTCTATATGCAAATAGAATATTCATATACATAAAACAAATAAATAAATATTTTTAAATTATTTTTATATATAAATTATTTAAATTTTTTTTAAAAAAGAGAAATCTTTAGCAGTGAAGGAAATCAACAGAAAAGAAGGGGCCATGTTACTTGGCCACTTTGAATGTTTGGGCCACCTGACTCTGGCTTTAGAATCCAGTATACAGAGTTGTAGAAACTCCCTTTTCAGCTAAGGAAACGACACTGAGACCACGCATGTGTCAGGGGTCTCCCTGCTCCGAGGCCCAGGGAGGCCATTGTAAAGGTGGAGCCTGGATTGCCTCGGAGAACTCAAGACGTTGATGATGCCAGAGCCAGAGGATACCCGCCAAGGAGAGCTGCTAACAGTGAATGGACGCATCCCAGGAGAGAGAACTGTGTTGCAGTTAACGAAGATGAACACGGTTGGAAATCCTTGACATCAGTCATGGAGATGTGGAGTTTGTCCGGCTGGTGTTTGGTCCAATATCCCTCACTATGCTCTCTTTCTGGGGAGTATGTTATCTGCTTTCCAATTTCACGGGGGATTACAGTTAAGAGATTGAATTTTTAGACATTGTTTTAATGTGATAGACTATGGGGACTTTCCAAGTTGGACGGAATGCATTTTTGCATTATGATATTGCTACAAGCCTGTGGGGGCCAGGGAGCGGAATGTGATGATTTGAGTGAGAATGGGCCCCTCTTCTCCCCCCTCATATATTAGAATACTTAGTCACCAGGAAGTGGAATTCTGATAGAATTAGAAGGATTAGGAGGTGTGGCCTTGTTGGAAGAAGTGTCACTGGAGGCTAGATTTGAGGTTTCAAAAGCCAATCTCTGTCTGCTGCCTACAGATGGGGTTGTAGCCTCCATGTCTACCTGCCACGGTACTTCTCTCCATGATGGTAATGGACTACACCTCCGAAGCTGTAAGCAAGTCCTGAATTGAATGCTTTCTTTTATAAGGATGGTGTTGGTCAGGGTGTCTCCTCACAGCACCAGAACAAACTAAGACAATGCCGTTCCTTGACTACTAAGCATTTAAATATATAAGCTTATAGAGGCCATTCTTGCACAAACCAGCCCAGTTGGCTTGCTTGTCTTTCAGCAATGGATCTACCACAGAAGCTACGCTCTCCACCCAGTTAACTTTCTTCTTTCCATTTGAGACAGGAATCACTTGTAACCCAGAGTGTTCTTGAGCTCATTACTATCCGAGGATGACCTCCTCTGTTGTTGACCCCTCCCTCCACACCCTGTACTGGAATTATTAATATGTGCTACCAAATCTGGTTCAACAACGCTTTTTTAAAAAAAACTTAAGACCACATTTATTTGGAAGTGGAAGACATACCACTGTGCTTTAGAGCACAGAAGATACCATGTGGGTCCACCATGTGGATCCTGGGGCTCGAACTCAGGTCTTCAGGCTTGGTGGCAGAAGTCTTTGACCACTGAGTCATTGTGCTGGCCTTAACATTCTGGAAAAGAATCACATAGTTTGAGCATGGTGGTGCATCCCTTTTAATCCCAGCACTCAGGAGAGGCAGAGGCAGTTGGATCTCTGTGAGTTCGGGGCCAGCCTGGCCTACAAAGCGATTTCCAAGACAGCTGGGATTACACAGAGAAATCCTGTCTCAAAAAACCAAATATATGTTATAGCTGGATATAGCGGTGCGCACCTGTAGTCTAGGAGTTTGAGAGACAGGCAGGAGGCTCACCGACTACAGTCTACCTAGGCTATGCAGTGCATCCAGGCTTAAAATAAATTAATAAACTCTAGTTGTGGTTTTGATGAACCGTGATCCTCTGGTTCTCCATTAGGAAAGTAGGCGGAAGTCTC
Source organism: Phyllotis vaccarum (assembly GCA_033318265.1). Taxonomy (NCBI): domain Eukaryota; kingdom Metazoa; phylum Chordata; class Mammalia; order Rodentia; family Cricetidae; genus Phyllotis; species Phyllotis vaccarum. The sequence goes on from JARWLC010000018.1 coordinate 15,135,465, forward strand.
CTAAAGTAACTTTTCCTTAGCACCTGCCTTTGGGAGGTTTGCAATAGTTACCTATCCACCTGTCTGAACCCCCCTTGATGTGTTTTCTAGCCATGGGGGGCTCAGGATGAAGACAACTCAGAAGTAAACAGGGCAGCAGACCCCTGCAGGGCCAGGGCATCGTTAGTGAGCATCAATACATAGTAAACACATGTCAGTTTCACCTCCGGTGCTTTGCTCTAGATACCACCCAAGACTGGGCTTATCTAAAAGGGTACCTGTAAACATCCAAAAAATAAACCACAACCGGAGGCCCAGGAGGAAAGAAAGGCAGCCATATCTGAGGAACATGATGCCGGGGAAAATGAGTAAGGTGGGCAGGACAGGCACTAAGAATGGACTAGCCAAACAATAGCAATAATTATTACTGAGTCCTGCAGACTTGCCTTTCCTTACCTGGTTATCAGACTCTCGGGTGAGTGATCATGGTCAAGAATCAGGCTCAGGCTCCGTCATGCATAGGAGACTCACCAGCCCCCAACAACATATAACCTAAAAATCATGACTATTTGTCCTTTTTTTAAAATTGAGACACACACACTGCTAATGCCTGGCAGAGTCACCTGCCTCTTCCTCATATATGTTTCTCTATGGATTAGAACTCATGAGCCTCCCTGACATGGATCTACCATGTTTCCACATCTGATGTGGTAATAATATACAGAGCCTGTTCTGGGCCCCTCATCAGAAGCTTTGCTCTCCCATACAGCAGCCACTGTCTCTTGTTTGAAATATTGGTGGCATTATTCTGTGTGAAAAGTCAGTGGCTCAGACACTGCCTCATTGCAGGGCCTGTACCTCAGCGTGCATCTACACTAGGCAAGCCTCACCCAGCTCCCCTGGTTCCCTCGCTTTAAGATGGTGTCTCACTCGGTAGCCCAGGCTGGCTTTGAACTTGCAGTAAACCTCCTGGTTCTGCTGGGATTACAGCATCTCCTTGTTCATCTATCTTGACTACGTTCCATATGCAGGCTCATGGGACTCAAAATTACTCTGGGTTTGGGTCCCAGCTGTCTACTTAGCTTTGAAAAACCTCTCAGACCCTTTGGAGCCTCATTCTACTCATCTGTAGTGTGGGAGCATGACGGTGTTTTTGGCTTTCTGTACCAGTCTTAATCATTGCCCGGGCATCAAACCCAAGAGCCTTGTGAGAGCTAGGCTTGTGAACATGTCACCCTGCCTAGCTACAATGAGACTTTCAAACTTGTTTCAATAGGTTTATTTATTTCTGTGTAGCTGCACAGGTAAACATGCAGAGGAAAACTTGGGAAGTTGGTCTTGAGGATTGAACTTAAGTCCTCCAAACTTGTTGACCACTATCTTTACCTGTTACCTGGCCCTACAATGGATTTGTTGTTGTTATTGTTTGGAACAGAGTTTCTCTGTGTAACAGCCCTGGCTGTCCTGGAGCTCACTCTGTAGACCAGACTGGCCTCAAGCTCAGAGATCTGCTGCCTCTGCCTCCTGAGTGCTGGGATTAAAGGCATGTGCTACCATGCCTGGTTTACAGAGCATCAGGCCAGGCATGGCAGTGCACATCTGTAACCCCAGTGCTTGGTAAATACAGGCAAAAGGATCAGAAGTTCAAGGTCATCCTCAGCTATGCAGAGAGTTCAAGTTCAGCCTGTGCTACATGAGATCTTGCCTCACAAATAAACACACTGAGGGTTTAGCTCAGTGATAGAGTGATTGCCTAGCAAGCTCAAGGCCCTGGGTTTGGTCTTTATTTGGGGGTGGGAGGCAAGGGTTGGGGGGGGCAGAAACAAAAAAATCACATAGGTGTCAGTCCCAATTCTGCTATGTCCCCAACTTGTGGCTTTGGATGTGGCCCTTCTTGTCTCTGAGCCCCATATCCTCTGTGACATGAAAGGAACAGAGTTCTCACCTCCTTGCCTGACAATGGGCTTCAAAAGAATCATACTTGTAAAGCACCAGGCACTATAATGTTAGCACTGTTTGGATCCAGTTATTCCATGCTATGTGACTCCAGACCAACGTATTTCCCTCTACAAACCTCAGTAACTGGTCTGCAATACAGGATCACAACTCTGCTCCCTTCATGGAGCTGAGGGATTACATCAGACCACCTAGGTAACTGTGTTGCAATATTGGCCTCACAGTCAGAGCTACAGCCCGGAGGATAAAAGCGCTTGTCTCCAAGCTTGACAACTCATGTTTAGTCCTCATGACCCACAGGACGGAAGAAGAGCATTGACTTCTGAAAGATGAATTTGATTCCCGGAATCCACTTGGCGAGAAGGAGCCGCCGCCTCCTGCAAGCTGTCCTCCACCTCCACATGTAAGCTATGGCATGCCCCAAACTATGTAAATAAATGTAATAAAAAAAATTAAGATGGACATGGTGGTGCACACCTTTAATCTCAGCACCTGTGAGTGTAGATTCTGTGAATCTGAGGCCAGCCTGGTCTACATAGCAAGTTTCAGGACAACCAGGGCTACATAGTGAGATTCTTACCTAAAAAAAAAAAAAAAAAGTCAAATCAAAAGTTCTGGATGATTCCAAGAGAAGGAAGAGAAGAAGAAGGAAGTGAGGGTGAGCAACAGACATAAGAAAACCCTAAACTGAACAGGAGGGAGGGAATCTGAGGTCCATGAAATAGAAGGTATTTTCCGGAAAACACAGAGTGCCTTGGAGGAGGGGCAACCTAAGGAATAAACTGCTTCCAGTCTCCCTGGGAGATACAATCATGAGCTAGAAGTGGGCCCTTTAAATCTAAGCCCCACCTTTGCTTAGAGTGGTCTGTAGGAGAGTATTTATATGGGGGTTGCCTCCTCTCTGCTCCAAAAACAGGCCTGCTGCTCCTGCCCTGTGACCTTAGTCCCCGGTCCCCAGTCCCTCCCCAGTGCCCACAGCCACCAGCCACATAGAGGCATCATGGACCTACCACCTTTCGACATGTGGAAGGATTACTTTAACCTGAGCCAGGTGATGCTGACTATAATCCAGGGCCGGAGCCCAAAACTGGAGGATGAAGGGGCTGACATGCCCCAGGCCAAAAGTGAGGAGCTGGAGATCTCCGGGAGCCTGGCTACCCTATGCAATTTCTGTAAGCACAATGGAGAGTCTCGTCATGTCTATGCCTCACACCAGCTGAAGACACCTGAAGGCGTGGTGATGTGTCCCATCCTGAGGCACTACGTGTGTCCTCTGTGTGGGGCCACCGGAGACCAGGCTCACACGCTCAAGTACTGTCCACTCAACAGCACCCAGCAGTCTCTTTACCGTCGTGGTGGCCGAAACTCTGCTGGTCGCAAAGTCAAGCGATAAGTAAGACCCATGAGGTGCCCATCACACCCCAATCCCTCCTGGCTCTGACCCTAGTTCCCTCCCCTCTGCTCACTCAGCCCTATGAGAGTTTCTAGATACCACTGTTCTCTGTTCCTTCAGGATCTTGACACATTGGCGGTTGCTGGCAACCGGGTCCATCTGTCTCAGAGATTCCTGACATGGTGAGAACTGTTCTCCACGGACTCTGCATCTTGGTGGCTTATTTTGGATTGGGGTGGCCTGCTTGATGACCCTAAGCTGGCCTCGTTGACTTCTCAGATCTCCTTTAAATATCCCATGGGGGAATCCTTAGACTCACCACCCTACAGAATCCCAGCATGCTGACAGGTCAGTCTTCAGAATCCAGGGACACTGCTAGAGAACGGCCCGGACTGTCAGTACTAAGAACTTCATGTTGATAATGACTGTGAGATCATCCATCCGTCTTCACCTATTTCACTGCAGACTAAGGTTTCTCCATGGACTGTTCAAAGTCAGCCTTCAGTTCCTTGAACATGCCATCCAGCAGAAACTGGAGGACGGTCAGGGCCCTCTTGGAAGGCTGCAGGCTAGCCTTTGGAGCTAGCTCCACAGGCTGCCTCGAGTGAGCTGAAGCCCACAGCACCCTCTACTTCATTACTAATCCCTTCTCGAGTTCTGCTGACCCCAACCCCAATCATTGATGGCTCCCTCCCCAGTCAGAGATGTATCTCTCTGCCCCGCCCCCAGTCTTGTTACTTGAGTGTGTTAAGTCAGTGTGAGTCACACAACCAAAGAGTCTTAGACCAGATGGCTTAGATTGTAATTTTAAGGTCAAAGAAGAACCCCCATAGGATTTTAAGTTATTTAGAAGTTGGGCTTAGAGATGGGAAGAGGATATATGGGTGGGTGGGTGGGACTCTGGTGAATAAAGAGTTTTAGAGTTAGATTTGAGACCTTGATGCCTACAGTCTTTGAACTTGATTGGCTGGCCCACTTAGTGGGCTGTACCACTGGGTTCCGGGGGAAGAGTGACCGGAAGAGCCTGGGAGCTGCAGAGGGCAGGAAGGGATTCAGAACTGTGTCCTATGTCCTCCAACACAAGTTGTCCGGCTGGGACAGATTCTCATATACTTCTGGGCCTCCACCTAGACACTGATTTGTATGGAGACAGGTGGTGGGTGGTGGTACGTGGCCTTTAATCCCAGAATTTGGGAGGCAGAGGTAGGTGGATCTCTGAGTTCAAGGCCGGGCTGGTCTACATGGTGAGGACAGTCAGGACTACACAGAGTAACTCTGTCAAAACAAAACAAAGAAAAATCTATGCAGAGTGGGGGTAGGGCACAACATCCAGGTGGTAGCTAGGTGATAATTTGAGGGAGTCCACTCTCTCCTTCTACCATGTGGGTTCTGGGGACTAAACTAAGGTCTCTCCTGTTCCCTGGAGATTGAACCTAACAATCTACAGCTCTGAACACCCAGGGTTCTCCTTCTCCCTTCCTAAACTAGGAAGTGCCAAGTCTGACTTTTGATAGATTTTAACCTTTGGACTCCCAAACCCCAAAGATTTTAACCAGGGTGACAAAGCTGGCTTTGTTTTTTGTTTTTATTTTTATTTTTTTCAAGTATAAACTAGGCCTTCAGTCTTATACACACCTTTAATCCCAGCACTGGGAGAGGCAGAGGCAGGTGGACCTCATCTCAAAGTTCGAAGCCAGGCTGGTCTACAAAACAAGATCCAGGACAGTCAGGGCTGTTAAAAAGAGAAACTCTGTCTCCAAAAAAGTGTGTGTGTGTGTGTGTGTGTGTGTGTGTGTGTGTGTGTGTGTGTGTGTGTGTGTGTACATACGTATATCTACCCGCAGCAGCAAAAAGGGGTGACACCCGTGCCTTTAATCCCAGCACTCAGAAGGCAGAAGTAGGTAGATCCATCTCTTCCCTCTCTGGAATCCAAAGCACCACCACCCACATGCATATACAAACAATTAAACTAAAATTTTCCCCCCTTTTTTTTATGTGTATGGGTGTTTTGCCTGGTTGTATGTCTGTGCACCACATGCATGTCTGGTGCCAGCAGAAGACAGAAGAGGGCATCAGATCCCTTGGTATTGGAGCTAAGGATGGGTATGAGCCCTACGCTTGGGTGTGGAGACCCAAAGTCATGTCCTCATGGGAGAGCTCTAAACTGCTGAGCAATTGCCCCAACCCTCTTCCGTCTCATTTCTTAATGCATACGGCACCTTTTCCTTAAGTGTGGTGGCGGCACATACCTTGTCCTAACTACTCCAGAGGCTGCAGCGACATTACTGCTGCCAAGTTCAATGCCAGCCTGGGACATTTAAGGAGATGCCTTCAGAAACAATTTTTGGAAGTGAACACGAAGAGGGAACGGAGTTTTGCCTTTTATATGGATAGCGCGCTATGTGGGCACTCATAAATAACTGCCGGATGAATGAAGCAGCGTTTACTCAATGACCTTCCAACTGTTAGGCACTGAAAAAATTTTCACAGGGCTAAACTCCTTTTAGTTCATCCAACGGGCGCTTTTGATTAGTATGGGCCACGGCCAGGATCGCCAAACCCACACTCCAAGAAACTCCAGTCTTTGAACTCTCTCTGAGCGGTGACGTCAAAACGTGAACAGGGGGCCTCCGGGGCTTGATTGCTAGGTTGCTACGGTTACCGCCTCCGCATGGGCGGGGAATATCTCCAGGGTGCCCCGCCTCAACCCGTAGGAGGTAGTTCCCGAGCAGTCCTGCGCTGGGGCGTGGTTGGGGGTGGGCAAGGTTTCCTAACGCCCTCATCCCCACCCACGCAGTTGTCATGGAAACTAAACTCTACTCTCCCCATCGCTGCCTCCTCTTTCTCTAACAAAAAAAAAGACTTTCCGCTTAGCGGAGAGAGTAAGACAGAGGACTACCCAGAAAGAGGAAACTCCGCTCGGTCCTAGCACTCTCTCTGGCATCAGTCCTTCCTCTGCTGAGGCGGCTCTGAGATTTAGTCCTGGGTACCACCGCAGGCAAAGGGCCAACAACACGCATGCGCGTTACCGGTTTGCACATGCGCATTTAAGCGCGAGATGCCCAAGGAGCCTAGCGCAATGCTTAGTGTGCAGCTGCGCGGCTGTATCCCGGAGAAGCAAGGCGATGAGCAGTCCTGCGCTTGCGCCATGCAGAGAGGCTAGGCGCAGAGAACGCAGCCCTGGCAGGGTGTCTGGAGACAGCGTTCGCCCAGGGCGCATGCGCCTTCGCTCTCGATGCTACTGGGGGCGGGGCCCAGAGGGGGAGGGAGAAGTGGGGGGGAGGGAAGAGGCTGCAGAAGCCCGAGCCCTGACCCACCCGCAGGAAGGGGCTGCGGCGGCGCCGGTGAGTGACCCACGACCCAACTGGGTCTTCATCCTCTGCGCTCCATCACTATTCCTGGAGTCCCAAAGAGCTTCAGGGGGTCCTTCCTCTTATCTAGGACCCCCGTTATCTCCAGAGCTTCCCTTCATTCTAGGCAATCCCAACACCCCACAATCCCTGCAGACCCTCAGCCTTAATATTTTATCGTCTTACCTAGAGGCTCCCATCTCACCTTTATTCCTGGACATCCTCTATCAGGGACCATAAAACAGACACCCCACTGCCCTGGGAGCCCCCCAGCGCTCCCCTTTGATCTGGATGCCCCCTATCTACTGCATTGCCCGGTTGGCATCACTTCAAAATCTCGTTCGTGTTCGACCCCCGGGGCATCCCCGATTCTCTTTCCCTTTCCTGTTCCCCTGCGCCCCCGTTCTCCTCTAACTCCTGTAGAGACACCCTTCTCCCTTCCACTTTTGCTCATTTCCCTCCATCCTTCCAGACCGTCCCCTCAATACCCATAAACCCTCCGCGAAGCATTCGGCGGCCGTGTGAAGCACAAGATGGGCACTGGGCGGGTGTCACCTACGAATAAGCACCTCTGATTGCACTCAGCAGCTCGCCTCTCCCACCACCACCACTTTTGCACAAGGGGACCAGAGGAGCCCGTGTCGGGGCGACACGGGGACACCGAACCCCCGCCAGCGCTGTTCACCCTTTGCCCGCAGAGCCGGCGCCCCCCATGCGCCAGGCAGCCGATCGGTGGCGTCTGGGGGCGCCATGGCCTCGGCGACCGCGGCGGCGGCGGCGGCGCCGGGCGAAGCGGAGGAGACCACCAGGCTCCGCAAACCGCGATTCTCCTTCGAGGAGAACCAGATCCTGATCCGGGAGGTTCGCGCCCACTACCCTCAGCTCTACGGTGCGCAGAGCCGTCGGGTGAGCGTGGCCGAGCGGCGGCGAGTGTGGGACAGCATCGCCGGCAAGATCAACGGCATCACCAGTTGGAAGCGCACGGGCCAGGAGGTTCAGAAGCGTTGGAACGACTTCAAGCGCCGTACCAAGGAGAAGCTGGCCCGAGTGCCGCACTCCACGCAGGGCGCGGGGCCCGCCGCCGAGGACGCCTTCTCCGCGGAGGAGGAGACTATTTTCGCCATCCTGGGGCCGGGTATGGCGGGGTCCGGGGCTGGCGCTGGGGCTGAGGAGTCCTCGGGAGCCGCCTCCTCACAGCCACAAGCTCCGACGGCAGGTACTCAACGGTATGTGTTGTCCGAGGACCGTAGGCAGGATCGACGGGCAGGTGAGTGCCGGAGCCACTTCTTGAACAACTGCAAACATTTCTAAAGCCTACAGTATGCAGTTCACATCCAGATCCTTAAGTTGTGTTCATCACATTCTCCTAAAATCTGTGGGAGGTGGGTGCTGTCACCCCCATTTTAGAGCTGGGGCGTTAAGGTCAGAGAAAGGATGTGATGTAGATGTGGTGGCAGTGGGCCCGTAATTCTAGCACCTGGGAGGCAGAGGCAGAAGAAAACTAATCTGTTACAGGAGACCTGTTTCAAAAGAAGGGTGAGGAGGGGCCATCTGGGGGAGCCCAGCTAGTAGAGTGCTTTCCTGGTTTGCAGGGGTTCCTGGGAGGGATCTCCCAGCACTGTATAGTTCTGTGTGGTGGCACATGACTGAATCCCAATACCTTGAAGTTGATGACAGGGGACTGATGATATCTTTGGGTGCATGTGTGAGTTAAAGTCAAATCTGAGCCCTGTGAGACCCCATCTCTCCAAAAATAATAATGAATTAAGAGACAGAGAAAAGAAAACGAAAGGTCTCTGGTGGTTGGACAGCTGCTTGGTAATTGTCAGAGGTAGGTATGGAAGCAGCCCTAGGAGACTTGACTCGGGTCATGTAGCTGGGATATGTCAACACAGCAGCAGGATTTTAGTTGGTGGGTTTGGCCTCTCCTCCCAGCTCCTGTGGAGGCTGCAGCAGAAGGATTGGGGACCTCAGTGCCTGCCTTGAGATGCACTGTGAGAATCTTCCGGAGACCCTGCGGCAAAACAGCAGAGAGAGGACCAAGAGGGCCAGTTACTGCCAGAGCACTTAGCTCTAGAGTTCATTTCCAGCTCCAGAAACACATGGAGACGGGATAGGGGAGAATTCTGTGAGGGTAGTGCCCAGAGGCCGAGTCCAGGCTGAGTTTTAATCACAGCGGTGTCACAGGATGGTGTCAATCCCAGCAGGTTAGATCAAGTTCACTTCTCCTGCCAAACACAGATAAAAAGTAACTTTCCGGCTCCAAGGTTTTCTTTGAGAACTCAGTGAAGCATTCTAAGCGAATTGGCTTGTTCTGGTGTCTCTGGAGTGCATGGCTAACTTGTGATGTCATGGTCAATATTGCTTCCCCACTGTAAATCAAAGACTTGGAGAAGTCTGGTGACTTCCTCAAGGTCATGCCTAAAGAGCTGCTGTGGAGACGTTGTTCCCTCCTGCTCAGCCTTCACTCTGAAGTCTCTTTCTTTCTACCTTGGGTTCTCGGAATGGAAGTCCATCAGGTTTGCACTGCAGGCATCTTTACACACCTAGTCATCTCCCTGGTCCCTTAACTAGGTATTCATTCATACCACTCAGAGATTCATCTCCCTGCCTGAGCAAGCAAGTAAACAGTGAGAGGTTGAATGGTATCTATGCCTGACTACTAGTCTGCATGTAGTTGTTACCCGTCAACAACTGGGAAGTTAATGGGTAGGACAGAAGGCAGCACACAGGGCTTCTAAGTCAAGGTCAGGACTTGAAACTCAGGTAGAGGGAAGATGGGAGTCAGGAAACTGTCCGAGGCCCAATCTATGTTCTCAGTTTGAATCAAGTATCGTTCTGTGAAGTGATCCTATTGGACCAGGACAATGATAACAGGTTTGTTACATGCTGGTGTGTTGTATGCATGTATGTAGGTAGGTATGTAGGAAGATATGCATGTTTGCATGCATGCATGTGTGTGGAAAAGCCAAAGTTGATGTCTGGAATTGTTACCTGTCTCACCTTCGTCTTTGAGGCAGTTACTCAGTCAAACCCAGAGTTCACTGATGGGGTTAGCCTACCAGCCAGCTTGCTCTGGGGCAGCGGCGGGGTGTGTCCCTGTCTCTGTCTACCAAGGCTGGAATTCCAGGCTTGTTATCATGTCTACCCATCATGTGGACTATGGGGCTCTGGATTCATTCCACTGAATCATGTCCTGAACTCCAAACTTGTCTTTTTTTTTTTTTTTCTAAGATTCTGGAAGCTACTTGATTCATTTTAAAATACTCAATGTTTATTGAGAGCCTTTTTCTGGGGTAGATACATTGGAGGCAAGACAAATTTCTCTCCCTTAGGAAGCTGGGGTAGTTGGGGAAATCTTACCACAAATAGCCACATAATGCCACTAGATAGTAACTATTAACAAGAGAAATGAAGTCTATTGAAAGGGTGTCCAGTGGAGGCTAACACCAAGATCCCAGCACTTGGGAGGCTGTAAAGAGAAGCTCTCATTTTGAGGCTAGCCTGGGCTGCATAGAAAATCCCTATGCCAAAGTTATTTAGAATGATGATATGAGAGCTTTTCAGAGATGGTAAAACCAAACAGGGTGGTGGATGTGTGTGTGTGTGTGTGTGTGTGTGTGTGTGTGTGTGTGTGTGTGTACACATGCTAAAACCTAGGGAATATTTGAGGAAAAAACCTTTCAGTTAGAAAAACAACAACAAAAGGCCTTGAGATTGGAGTATCTGTAACCAAAACTTTTATTTATTTATTTATTGCACAAGGTTTCTCTATATAGCCCTGGCTATCCTGGAACTTACTATGCAAACCAGGCTGGCCTTGAGAACCCACACAAATCATCTGCCTGCCTCTGCTTTCCAAGTGTTGGAATTAAAGGCATGAGCATGCCACAGCACCCGGCCTAACTAGCCTCTTAATTACTATGTGAAGCTTACAAAGTCTATAATGGAAGAAGCAAGAGGAAGCAGGGCCCTGAGCAGCTCTGAGCTTGAATCTTTGCTACCACTGGGAACTGGGCTGGGGATCACATATCTCTGACATAGTATTTGAAGGTGATATGACAGCCAGGCATGGTGGCATATACCCTTAGATACAGGAGAATCACCCCAAGTCTGAGGTTGGCTGTCTACATGGTGAGTTTCGGGCCAGCCAGAGCTACAGAACAACATACTGTCCCCATGACACAAAAAAGACCTCCCCAAAATCCACCTTTAATCTTGACACTCGGGAGACAGAGAACGGAGGGCCTGTGAGGGGGCTTTAAGTAGTTAAAGGTGCTTGCCACCAAGGCTGGTAAGCCAAGTTCAATCCCTGAGACTGAGATGGTGGGCAGAGACAAGTTAGTTGTCTTGTGACTTCTATATGCACAACATGGCATGTGTGCCTGAACCCCCATAAACACAAATAAATGAATAAATATGCAATACACTTTTTAAAAAAACAACATGGAAAAGAAGGCGGGGCCAATAGCTCAGTGGTAGAGCATCTGCCTAGAATCCCCTAGTAAGGGGCTGGGGACATGTGGTAGAACCCCTGCCTACTATCCCCTCAGTGAGGGACTGGGGTGTGGCTCAGTGGTAGAGCCCCTGCCTACTATCCCCTCAGTGAGGGACTGGGGTGTGGCTCAGTGGTAGAGCCCCTGCCTAGAATCCCCCAGTGAGGGGCTGGGAACATCCTTCATTCTAGAGCCTCTGCCTAGTGTGCATGAGTCCTGGAGTCCCATCTCTGGGCTGGGAAAACTGCAGCTAGCACAAGGAAGCCTTGGCTAGTAGAGCTTACCTAGAATGATTAGACAGAAGTACATGGATTCCATGCCCTGGGGAAATGAGTGCTCAGAGACATCATTTAAGGCTAAAGGCAGCCACTACTTTAGATAACAGCCTAGAATGTTGCCTTGAGGAGATAACACTAGAGCCTGCAGGCCTGGAGGCCACCATACCGGTTGCCCTAGGAACTTAGGCAGCCGCTGATTTCCTGTCTGCTTCTATAGATGAGCGTACTCTAGACATTTCACTATGTGGAAGCAGGCAGCACGTAGTCATTTGTGTCTGAATGCCTTCCTGGGGTTCAGCTATGTCTTAGTGGTACCCCATAAGGCTAATGGCAGAGGACAGAGGATGCGCTGGATGAAGGTGGGGAGCCCAGTAGGGAGATGATAGTGGTCCCACAAGGCCCGAGTTGTGGGCTCAGAATCATCTAGATTAGGTGTTGGATTTAATCAGGTGTAGATGGAATGCCATCTGCATGGGGATTTTTTTTTTTTTTAAGATTTATTTATTACGTATACAGTGTTCTGTCTGCATGTATGCCTGCAAGCCAGAAGAGAGCATCGGATCTCGTTACAGATGGTTCTGAGCCACTATATGGTTTCTGGGAATTTAACTCAGGACCTCTGGAAGAACAGCCAGTGCTCTTAACTGCTGAACCTTCTCTCCAGCCCCGGGGATAGTTTAAGAAAGAAAAAAAGAGCCAGGTGTGGAGGTGCAGGCCTATGATTTCTGCTACTAAAGGAGGCTGAAGTAGATTGTAAGTTTGAGGTCAGCCTGGACAGTTCAGCAGAACCCTGTCTCAGCGAGCAGGGGAGCTGGAGAGATGGCTGCCTTAGGAATTGAGAGCATGTACTGTTTACAAAGGACACAAGTTCAGATCCCAGCACCCACAGCAGCCACTCAAAACCACTTGGAACTCCATACCCAGGCCTCTGACCTCCAGAACCTCTGCCTTCACGTGCACATATCAAGTCACACACATCCACAGAATTAATTTAAAATAGAAAACCTTAGCTGGGCAGTGATCATGCACACCTTTAGTACCACAACTTGGGAGGCAGTGGCAGATGGATCACTGAATTGGAGACTAGCCTAATCTGCTCTGGGACAGCCAGGTCTATACAGAGAAATCCTGTCTCTAAAAGCCAAAATTAAATAATACAGTTTTTAAAATAGCCTGGAGAAAGGACTCGGTTGGTAATGCTTGCTGAAGAAGTAAAAAGTTCGAATAAGTTCAACCCCAGAACCCAGGCTCAGAAGCTGGGTGTAATTCACTTAAGTGAAATCCCAGCACTGAAGAGGTGGAGGTTGGGCCAGCTAGCCAAACTGAGTTAGCAATCTTCTGGTCCAGGAGAGAGCTTGTCTCAAAAATACATTAGACTGTCCACATACACATGCATGCGCATATGCATATGTATACACAGAATACTACTAATAAAGGCTGCTGATATAGTTTAATAGTAGAGCACATACCTAACTTGAATGAAACTCTGATCCATCTCTAGGATAGGGAAGAAGAATGGGGAATGAAGAGTTATTTTAGCCCCAGCAGCTGGAGGAGGAGGAAGCCTTTGTCTCTTCTGAGGCAGGTGTGGATGAAGGGGGGCGTGGTGTGCTCATTTGAGTAGTGAGTTTGGAATGTCATTAGCCACTGCTCAGACTGTGAGCTCCCCTGGAGACACCGGAGAGCCCAAGGCTCCCGCTCAGGGAAGAGGTTCAGGTCGCCCAGGGCCATAATCCTCTCTGCAGACTGTTCAAATCCAAGAGTGTAAATCAAGCAAGTCCCAGGTGAGTGGATGTTGTGAAGAACAGGCAGAGACAAAACTTAGGAACTCTTGCCCCTGCCATCATGGCCGTTGAGAGCTTCCAGAAATATAACCAGTGTGCCAGCCACCTCCTCTCAGGGACTCCAGCTGAGAAGTGCAGGGCTGAGTGTTAAAATGCTTCTGAGCTTTGACCTCTTGTTACTACCTAGGAAGACAGCAAGACTTTCAAGGCTTTTGTCCTCTGAAGTTGGCCACTAGGTGTCATGCATTGATCCCTCTGCATTCAGAGACAGATGTCAAAGGCCTCTTTTCTCTAACTTACGTGGTATTACTACTTTTATTATTATTATTATTATTATGAGACATGGTCTCTTGCTATATTCCAACCAATCCTCCAGCTTCACACTCCAGAGCACAAGTATTTTAAGCAAGAGCCTTGGGAGCTGTCCAGCTTTTGGTATGCAAGCGTGCACGCGTGCGTGTGTGCGTGCGTGCATGCGTGCGTGTGCGTGTGTGTGTTCTGAGGTGGGAGAGGTCTTAGGGTGTTTGTCAGAAAGTCCAAGTCAAGCCAGGTGTGGTACAGCGCTCTTAACTTACCCAAGATCTCTCTTTTTACAGATACCCCAGCCCAGAGCAAAGGGGGCTCCAGCAGCCCAGAGTCCTGGGCCAGGCCCTCTTGCAATCCCCAAGAAGCCAAGGAGCGCGAGTCCTCATCCCCTGCAGCCATGCAGCCTGTCCAGCTGCCCCGTCTGGCCTTGTCTCCACCGCTCCCTGCCCCTCCACCACCACCTATGCCACTGGCCCAAGTGGCACCCTCATCCCCTAGTCCACCTCCTCCTAGGCCCACCTCAGCCCCAGAACAGTCCCTGGACTTCTTACGGGCTCAACAGGAGACTGCCAACGCCATCAGGGAGCTGGCTGGCACCCTTCGGCAGGGACTGGCCAAACTGAGTGAGGCCCTCAGCGCCCTGTTACCCCTTCTGCCAGGAACCCCAGCTGACCCCCTGCCTCCGCCCCCGCCGCCACCTCCGCCTCCACCCCCCAAGCCAGTCCTGCCACCACCTGCCCCCAAGGTGGAAATCCCTCCAGAGCCTGTGTCCGTGGTAGCTGCTGTCGTGGATGGGGCTGTAGTGGCAGCTAGGGGGGTGATCATCTCCCCCAGGAGCGAGGAAGGGGTGCCCAAACTACCCCCAGCTCCACCACTTCCCCTCCACGACTCACCACCACACAAAAGGAAGAAAGGCTTCCCTACACGCAAGAGGCGGGGCCGCTGGAAGTCTCCGTGAAATCTCCCCGTCCGTGCTCCTGCCTGCAAATCCCTCCCCCTGCTTGGCGCAGTCGAGGAGGAGGAAGATGCTCTTTGCCTATCCTAGCTGCACCCTGGCTTCCTGCTCTAGGGAAGTGAGCACCCCACTTCCTGTGCTAGTTAGTGCCTGATTCTCTGGGTGGGTCCCCTGGGTGGGACGCCCTCAGCCCCTTTCTCTGGTACAGTGGTGTCTGCCTGACTGCCTCCTGTAACCCCAACTTCTAAGCCATCAATTTTATGTTGTTATATTGCCCCTTGTGGGGTGGGAGGGGGACCTCCTGGCTCTGCGACATGCCCCTTTGCCTAATAGTTGCTGTTCTTGAAGAGAAGCAACGCGCGTGGGGATATTCCCCACTCCACTAGCCCAGACTTAGGAAGGGTTGGGAGTTTGCTAGACAAATTGGAATGTAGAGGAGGGAGGTGGGATTCTGACTGGGGAGGTATAGGTTGGGTCCTCTGCCTCCCGTTGCTGCGTGGCGTGTCTGACCTCCGGAGCTCAGCCCCCCTTTACCCCTAAGTGCTGACAAGATGTCAATAAACTTATTTTCATACAATTAAACTTGAGGCTCTGGGACAGGCCTTGGGAGTACGCCGTTTAGGAGCGCTCTGTCCATCCCCTGGTAGGCCACACCCTCCCAGAGGCCACACCTCCTGAATTTGCCTCTCCAGAAGCCTTAACTAACCTTGGTGTGGAAGCCTGGAGTGAAGGTTGTAATCCCAGCTATTCAAGTGGCTAGGTCAAGAAATCTTGAGTTTGAGGCCAGTCAGGACGACATAACCAGACCCTCTTGAAAACTCCCCAGTGAAAGTTACAAAGTTCAGATTAAATTAAATTTCGTGGCCTTTGCTAAGAAATCAGTTTGATAAAGCAACTTGTGGGATGACTTGGGCAAGGACAGTTAATTGCCTGAGGGCCAGATTCCTGAGTAGTAAACGAATTTTTGTTTAAAGGCTTTTAGAATTCAGAACTTTTAGCAGGGGATCACGGCTCACACTTGGAATTCCACTAATAGTCTGACACAGAAGGATTGCCTTGAGTTAAAAGCCAACCAGTGCTTCAGAGTAAAGCCTGTCATTTTGGGTTTTTTTTGTTTTGTCGAGACAAGGTTTCTCTGTAGTCTTGACGATTGGAACTCTGTAAACCAAGCTGGCCTAGAATTAACAGATATCCGCCTGCTTCTGCCTCCGGTGTACTGGAATTAAAGCTGTGCACCAACCTCCTGGCCTGCAAAGCCTGATTTAAGATTTAAAAAAAAAAAAAAAATGAAGTCAGGCAGGTTATGTATTTTTGAAATCTCAGCCCTAAGGAGGTTGAGGCAGGAGGATCCAACGCTTCACACCAGCTTGAGCCACGTGGTGAGACCCAGTCTCAAAATAAAACAGAAGTACAGGCTGGTAGTACATCGTTGCGGCAGAGCACTTAGCATAAGGCCTGGATTCCATCCCAGCACCAAGAATAAGCAAAAGAAAGTAAATAAACAGTAGTACTCGAAACCAATGGTTGTGAATATAGTATCTCCCAGGAAACGACAAAAATAGGCAATTCGTTTAAGTGTTAAAATAGTAGTGCAGGTGGTAGGTAAAATTGTGACGCTGAACAGCAAAAAGCCAGGGCTGCTGTGACAATCCTGGGGGTGAGAAAGCAGGCAGCCTCCAATGAGGGCAAACCCAGATGAATGCAAACTGACAAGACATTGAGATATTTTTGAGAGCATCAGCAGGGGACCCAGGCCGAGTAAACGAAAAAGGTTGTGGGCTAAGACCCGAGGCTTACATCGCTTCTCCCACCCCACCCCCTAGTCTGGGAAAGAAAACATGGGGTGCCCAGAGGCAGAATGGGCCCACCAGGTCATTAAACACTTGAGGGTCTGGGGTTGCTCACCCCAAGAGCCTCCTCTTGGCTCCTTCAATCGAAATCCGAGCGCAACAGGAGTCCCCACCCCACCCCCACGCGAAAAAAGAAAAAAAAAAATCCCCCCCTAGCAAAGCAGGAAAGGGGGAGGGGGCGGGAATCGCGAAGGCCTCCCCCAACCTTCCAGGCAGAGGAAGTGCGTCAGTTCGTCCGTCTCGCAGAGCATTTTGGGAATTGTAGTGAGTTTGGGGGGGACGCTGAGAAGCCGACTGTGTAACCCTTTGGAGACCAAAGCGCGTGCACAGCTGGAACAGAATTGGAAGGTGTTCAATGCACCTCCTTTAACAGATGAGGCCTTTCTTGAGGCTAGTACCTAAGGACTCTATGGGAGGATAAGGTGCCAAAGTAGACACCCCTCTCCAAGACAGTTGCCTGCTTCCCGTTCCCTTGAAACCATCCAATCAGAACCTCTCCGCCTCATCTCAAAAAAGCTGCTGCCTTCCTAACCCATCATTGGTCCCTTATGAAGGGGCGGGATTCTCAGAGAGGGCAAGACTCTTCTCTGAAACTGCTCAGCAAATCAGAGCAGAAAATGCTTTCCTGATTCTGGGTATTGAGTGTCAGGTTATAATCCCGGCACTTGGGAATCTGAAGCAGAAGGATTGCAGCAAATCTGAAGCCAGCCTAGGCTACAAAGGCTATCCTTCTAGGCTAGTCTAAACAAACAAACAAACAAACAAAATCCAAGTCTCAAAAAAGGAACAAATTGCATGCCCAGAATTTGTCCGCACCAAGCAATTATGAATCCATGATCTGTTCTCTGCACCCTATGTGCGAACCCCGAATTCATGGCGAGGCACAGTGAAGATTAAACCCTCGCAGAGGCCAAAGCGCGCCCACTCTTCCCGCCACGGCTTTTTGCCCAGTCCCCTTTAAGAAGCAGCCCCGACGGGACTACATTTCCCAGAAGGCTCTGCCCGCGCGTTATGTAACTTTCCCTGCGAAGCGGCCTCTGGGGCAGAAGAAGGAGGTGGAGGCGGCGGCGTCCGTTGCAGCGGCGTCGGCGGCGGCGCGAGCGGCGGGAGCCCGGGGCGGCGGCGCCTGAGGTCCATCGAAGAGCTGGAGCTGTGCATCTCAGCTCACGGTGCGGATCGGACGGGGGCGCGGACGTGCGTGCTCGTGGCTTGCGTTTTCCACGGGAGGCGGGAGTGAGGAGGAAAAAAAAAAAAAGAGAGAGAAGGCTGAGGGCCCAGGGGGCGGGGAAGGGGGGCCGGGCCTGAATCCGGCGGGGAGGCCGAGCCGGAGGCCGGACTGAGTGGCTCGCGCGCTCTCGTCCCCGGGCTTGGCGGAGCGAACGTGGGCAGCTGGTGCACAGAGGGGGCACCTGGCGGCGCTCCGGGGGGCGCCATGGCGTCCGTGCAAGCGTCCCGCCGCCAGTGGTGCTACCTGTGCGACCTGCCCAAGATGCCTTGGGCCATGGTGTGGGACTTCAGCGAGGCCGTGTGCCGCGGGTGCGTGAATTTCGAGGGCGCGGACCGCATCGAGCTGCTCATCGACGCTGCCCGCCAGCTCAAGCGCAGCCACGTGCTCCCCGAGGGCCGCTCGCCTGGACCCCCGGCTCTCAAGCACCCGACCTCCAAGGACCTGGCCTCCGCGGGTTCCCAGGGCTCCCAGTTGCCACCCCCGCAGGCCCAGGCGCAGCCATCGGGGACTGGAGGTAGCGTCTCAGGCCCGGACCGCTATGACAGGGCCACTTCATCCACCCGCCTGGCGCTTCCTTCGCCGGCTTTGGAATACACCCTGGGGTCCCGCCTGGCCAACGGGCTGGGCCGCGAGGAGGCCGTGGCGGAAGGGGCACGCAGGGCTTTGCTTGGCTCCATCCCCAGCTTGATGCCCCCCGGGCTGCTGGCAGCTGCAGTGTCTGGCCTTGGAGGCCGAGCCCTGACGCTGGCACCTGGCTTAAGCCCCGCTCGTCCACTTTTCGGCTCCGATTTCGAGAAGGAGAAGCAGCAGAGGAATGCGGACTGTTTGGCGGAACTGAATGAGGCCATGCGGGGCCGGGCGGAGGAGTGGCATGGGCGCCCCAAGGCTGTGCGGGAGCAGCTACTGGCGCTGTCCGCCTGTGCCCCTTTCAACGTCCGCTTCAAGAAGGACCACGGGCTGGTGGGAAGGGTGTTCGCTTTTGATGCCACTGCCCGCCCTCCTGGCTACGAGTTCGAGCTGAAGCTCTTCACCGAATACCCCTGCGGTTCTGGCAATGTGTACGCGGGAGTCCTTGCAGTGGCTCGCCAGATGTTTCATGATGCTCTTCGAGAGCCAGGCAAGGCCCTAGCCTCATCGGGCTTCAAGTACCTCGAATATGAACGCCGCCACGGTTCAGGAGAATGGCGCCAGTTGGGAGAGCTGCTTACCGATGGGGTCCGCAGCTTCCGTGAGCCGGCTCCTGCGGAGGCCCTACCCCAGCAGTACCCAGAACCGACCCCCGCTGCTCTGTGTGGCCCGCCACCGCGAGCCCCATCCCGGAACCTGGCACCCACGCCACGCCGACGCAAGGCATCCCCTGAGCCCGAGGGCGAGTCAGCTGGGAAGATGACTACGGAGGAGCAGCAGCAGCGGCACTGGGTGGCACCAGGTGGCCCATACTCTACAGACACACCTGGTGTGCCCTCACCCATTGCTGCCCTCAAGAATGTGGCCGAGGCCCTGGGCCACTCACCCAAGGACCCTGGTGGTGGAGGCCCTGTGCGTACAGGGGGTGCTAGCCCGGCAGCTTCCTCCACGACCCAACCATCAACCCAGCATCGCCTGGTGGCGCGCAACGGAGAAGCAGAAGTCAGCCCCACGGCTGGTGCTGAAGCTGTCAGCGGGGGTGGTAGCGGCACAGGGGCGACCCCTGGAGCCCCCTTGTGCTGTACCCTGTGCAGAGAGAGGCTGGAAGACACCCACTTCGTGCAGTGTCCCTCGGTACCTGGACACAAGTTCTGCTTTCCTTGCTCCCGAGAGTTCATCAAGGCGCAGGGCCCAGCTGGAGAGGTGTACTGCCCCAGTGGAGACAAGTGTCCGCTGGTGGGTTCCTCTGTCCCCTGGGCCTTCATGCAGGGCGAGATTGCTACCATCCTTGCTGGAGACATCAAGGTCAAAAAAGAAAGAGACCCTTAGGCCGCCAATGCCATCAGGCTATTTTCCCTCCCCCTTGACCACCCTCCGCAGCTGCGGATAAGTTATTCCCTACCCCACCCAGCCCAACACCACCCTAACCTGTGTATAAACCCTCTTCCCCTGACCGGATGGATCCCCTGGGGTAGATACATTGTGGGTGGGGGGAGAGCTTGTGGCTCCTGTCAGAGCGGGTATTTGGAGTTCCTTGGCCCCTCTGATTTCCTTCTTTCTTGGCTTGGCTTTTCTGCTGTTGGTAGTTGGGGGAGAGGTACCCCGCTTATCCTTGAGAGGAGGGCCCCCTGAGAACTCGCTCTTTATAAACGAAGCAAAAGCATTTTATTGCCCCCCCTCTCCAATCCTTTTCCTCCTCCAATAAACCGAAAGATGGGTTGGTTTTTTTTTTTTTTCCCCTCCTTGATCCCTTTAGTTGTGTGAGATGTTGCGCCCCCTTCGGGACTGGACCTGTCCTGCGAGAGAGAGAGAACTTCCGCGATATGACCATTGGGTGGCGCCCTTTGTCCAGTGGGCGATTGTTTGTAGTGTACCTTTGCTGTGCTCTTATTAAAAGGTGTAGTCGAGGCCGGTTTTGCAGACGATGGAACTGAGGTTGACATGGTTTGGCTCTTGCATGGGGACCACAGACAAGCCGGGGAATAGGTTGCACTGTAGCCAGCCAATTCTCTGAATATGGAGACCATCAGAGGAGGGGGTGGGAGGCTTCCAAGAGCAGTTTATTTGAAGGTGTATTTGTAAGGAAACTGCGCACTGAAAAAGTTTAGCTTTCCCTGGTAAACAAGATATGAGGAAGCAGGGTGATGGCTTCCTGCTTCAGGTGGGATTCAAGTCCTTCATCTGAGGACAGTGGCAGCCACCCGCTGCGGCTGCTTCTGATGTGTGCACAGTCTTGTCCCGCACCTGTCCTGGGCGACTGATCATTAACCAGGATTTCCTGCTCAGTGATGTCACGGGGTGGAGTCAGGCCTAGGCCGATTGTGGCAAAGCAGGGGTTAAAAAAAAGAGCGGGCGGCCTCCAGGAACCCTACCCGGTACCCTGACATGAAGGGTTAGAATGTTGAGCCTACCGGACAGTAGATGGGCAGTGAGAGTTGGGGCGGAGTTGTGTCCTGCCCCGGAAGAATACTCAGCTCTGAAACCTAAGAGTGCTCCCACTCTCCTTCCTAGGTGTTCCCTAACCTGAGGAACCTTCACATGCCCCCATCCTCCTGAAGACACACCCCGATATCTGCAGGATCCTGAGTTCTTGGGCCCAGGGGTTCCATCCCCCACCCCCACCCCAGTGGTGAGCACTCAAGCGCTCAGGCAACCCCGGCACTACCAGCCTGGGGCTCAGGGCGGGGCTGGGAAAACCACCCCTGATTAAATACACCAGATGATAAGCGGCAGAAGGGGTGGTGCTGGGTAGAGCGCCCCTTCAGAAGTCTCCCTGATTGATCCAAGGGCTTCGCCACCAAATAGCTTGGTTCTCGCCCCTCCCCCTAAATCTTCGGGGATAGAGGCCTTCCCACACCTAGCCTCGCCCCTCCAGGAAGGCTCACAGCTGTGGAAGACACCTGGTCCTTTAAGAGCAGCTGGTAGGTGGGTGGGGGGCAGGGGAGTCACCCCCAGCCTGGCTGCTGTGTATTTTAGATAGAGGCTTGGTTAACTATTAACAGAACAGACAGCCTGACCTGTGTGGGTGGTGGGGGGGCTGGGTCAGTCCCCCTTCCCCCAGTGCCCAGGTGGGGTTAGGGTGGAGGATTCAGGATTTGTATGGGGACCAGGGAGTAGGCAGAACGAGAGAAAAATGCAAAAAGATCCAGGAAAAAAAAAAAAATTGAGAAACGAGAGGTCAGTTGGTAAGAGTTGGGAGTGGGCCTCAAGCCGTAGGAACCTTGCCTGGAGTCTGCTAGTGACTGGATGTGTGACTCAGTGGCAGAGGGCTTGCCTATGATCCACCAGTAACGAGCTGGGGGCGTGGCTCAGTGATAGAGCACCTGTCTAAGCATCTGGGAGACCATGGCTTCTGTCCCAACACCACATTTGTTTTCCCACTAAGCCAGAGACATGGAAAAAGAGAGAACCTCGAAAATGAGGCGAAAACAGGAAAACAGCCAGGTGGTGGCACAGGCCTTTAATCCCAGCTCTTGGGAGGCAGAGGCAGGGACATCTCTGAGTTCAAGGCCAGCCTGGCCTATAGAGCAAGTTTCGGGACTTATCCCTGTATTCAAACAAACAAAAGAACACAATACAGAAACCCTGTATTGAGAAATCAAAAATAGATAAGAAATAAAAGGAAACAAAATGGGTTAAATGCACAGAGAAATGAGTTTAACTGATGTCCAAAAAGATTGAGAAAGGCAGATGCACAAAGATGCCAAAAACAGGGTTGGAAAGAGGATGGGATACAGAATGATACCCAGCACTCAGGAGACCAAGGCAGAAAGATGAACACACGCTTTAAGCCAGCCTGGGCCAGGAACAGTCTATCTCAAAACACAGGTAGGCAACACATAGACCCTTCAAACTAGGAAGTTTCCAGAAAGAAAGCTGAAGACCTCCGGGAAAGACAAGGCCAGGCCTGTCCTGGATCCTTATTGTCCTCCCCACAAGGTGGAAACAGTCTGGCTTATCCACCCAGCTTAGCTTACCGTCTTCATCCAGGAAGACTCCCTGACTGCATAAAAGTTTGTCTTGAGTTCCCATAAGTCCCCTCACTCCCTCACTCCAGTCTTGCTGGTTTTGGAGCATGGCTGTCTCCCCTCTAGACTGTGAGCCCTCTAAGGGGATACCAGAGCTGTCTTGATTACCACTATGCTCACAGCATCACCCAGCCCAGGGCTGGTTTAAGGGATGCACAAACATACTAAAACTGTCTCAGCCACTATTGTATGACAAACCCTGGGTCAGACCATGAATGCACCTTCTGTCCCCAGAAACTACGGTTCAAACAAGAGAGACAGACCCTTAAAACACAGCAATCCAAGGAACCTAAGTCAGGAAAAGACAGGCCAACCAAAGGGTCACATGTTGATATTTTTACAACAGGCTCATTGAACTAAAGGAAAAGGAACCTAGAGAAATCTGTGGCTGACATGTGCAAAGGTCCCGAGGTAGTAAGCTGCTTGGTTCCTCACAGAAGCAGTCAGGATCCAGAGCAAGTAGATGGACAGGGAGACACACACACATAGAGGAGAGGCTATCTAAAGACCTGAGGACCACCAGGGACAATGGACACAGAAACATGGTGGAGAAGTCCTGTTTTTCCATAACTTTCTCCACAGGGAAAGTCTCCCAAGCCCTGGAAAAAAAATAATTCTGAGTCCCCAGTCCGCTTCCCCGTGCCCTGCCCACTCACACCTCAGGCCGGGCAGAGGAAGCTGGCAAGCCCCACAGGAACCTTTGTGTGTTGGGGGGGCAGGGAATGGGGCGGGTGTCAGGGACGAAGGGAGAGAAGTGCCGGGCAGGCGGCAGCGGGTAGTGGCTACACAAAGGCCCCAGTGTCTGTCCCTCCTGCCCCCATACAGATATAAATAAGATGTGCATATACCTTTTTATATATACCAGCGGGCTGGGGCAGAGGCTGGGGGGCCCCCACTCTGTCCCTGAAGGCACAGCAGAGTCTGCCACGGTGGCCAAGACTTGAACCAAGAGAAAAAGGAGAAGCTTCCACAGTGAAAAGCAGCTAGAGAACTCAGACTTGGAAAGTGATCCACGATAGCTGATTCTGAAGTCGGAGACAAATCTGAGAAACTTGGCAAGAAGCAAAAGGATGGAGAAAGACCTCAGAGCCGCAGCAAAACCAGGCGAAAGGAAGTAGCTTCAGAAAGAAAGCCAGAATTCAGGCGGCATGGGTATGGTGACCTATAACCCTGCACCTGAGAGGCGAAGTTAGGAACAAGAATTCGGGGTCCTAAAAGAACACACCCCCCCCAGCACACACACTCCATTTAAAAAGAGAAAAAAATAAAAACAGGCTAGTCACGCAGATTCCTTGGCTGAGTTCGTCTCGTGTGTAATACCCAACACCTCCTAAGCTGGACATAGAGGCTAATGCCTGTAATGCATTATGATAGGTGGAGGAAAAACAGGAGTCCAGGGTCATCCCAGCTACATAGAGAACTTCAGGCCGGTCTAGGCTACGCTAGATGACAGGACACTGGTTCTCAACCTGTGGGTCATTACCCGTTTGGGATCAGACTGTCTTTTCAAAGGGGTCACCTAAGAGCATCTACATTACAATCCGTAACAGTAGTGGAATTACGGTGATAGTAGCAACGAAAACCTCATGGTTGGCCATCACCACAGCATGAGTAACTATTAGAGGGTCTCAGCATTAGGAAGGCTGAGAACCACTGCTCTAGAGAGAGACACAGGGAGAGATAGAGACAAGGTTAAGGCCAAAACTGGGACTGAGGGTGCGGGAGGCTGGGGGAACCTCAGTGGGCTGTGGTCCAACTGGGCTGGGAGCAACTGGAAGGGTAAGGAGCAGAGGTGAGGGTGGTGGCCTGGGCCTCCGGATCCTCGTGTTTACCTGAGGCAGGCATAGCAAACAGGCGTCCAGCCTGGACCACAGCAGCCAGAGTAGGCTGGGCTGGGCCGCAGTCCTGGCACCAATGGGCCCGGACACTCCCACCTGCGGCCTGAGTGGTGAGTAACACACACACTGGCACCAGGGTAGATGGTGACACATAAGTGGACAGACACAGTGACGCACAGTGACCAATATAGGCAGCTCAGCAGTGACAGGTCTGAAGGACCAAGACACAATTTAACACAGTAAAGGTGTTTTTATGCATAGGCCCAGTGACAGACATGTGACAAGACAGTGACACACACCAATATGCTAAAAGATGCTCATCACAGAATAACAGAGAAGCAACATCAAGATGACATCAAGAAATACAAAGAGCCACAACACACACACACACACACACACACACACACACACACACACACACACACACACACACACACACACACACACACACACACACACACACACACACACACACACACACACACACACACACACACACACCTGTGAACTACCCAGACTGCTGGCTTCTGCCATACTAAGTTGTGGCAGGAAATAGGGGATATCCTCTACAACAGTGGAGGTCCAGGAGTACTGAGTCCCCTTTATACCTCAGTTTTTGCCCATAATAAAGTGATGGGCTCTAGGAAAGGATTATTCAATTTATTCATTACGTGTCTTTTTTTTTTTTTTTTTAAGAGACACATGCCATGTGTAGCCTAGGATGGCTCCAAACCAGTAAGTAACCCTCCTGCCCCTCTACCTCCTGAATGCTGAGACCAACAGCCGGAGTTACTTCTGTGATCTTTATCTGAAGCGTCCCGTGTATAATAGCCCTGTCCCCACGCAGGGACCCCGCCCCCTAGCCTCAGTTTCCCACCCGAACTTTCCTTAGACTTACGTCACTTCTGCCACACAAACCAACCTTCTCTTTATATTCATGCCCACCCCCCCCCCATTCCCGACCCATCCCTCATCCCTGGCGTCCTCCTGTCTGTCCATGCGTTCTGACGGCGGTGGTACTTTTCCACGTTGGACACCAGCCTGCTGTCCCTGGGGTGGGGGTGGGGGGGTCACACCTGCCCACGCCCAGGCGAGGCCAGGCGAGCCGGTGGCCACTAGACACCCCAACGGATGGCCCCACCCTCCCCTAAGGACCCTACAACAACACCCCCGCCTCTCGGGCCACCTGAGGTCCCCAGTGGGGTAGCCTGAGGCCCGAGCCCGGGGACAGGAAGCCCCAGGCCTGGCTGCCTTGAAAGCTTCTTTCAACCTGGGCCCTCCTCCCGCCGCCACCGACTCCTCCTGCGGAATAATATTTGGGCTGTTGGCCGGGGGGGGGGGGGGGGGGGCGCGGGGGCCAGATCCGGAGGCCGCCGGGGAGAAGCCAGAAACCGCAGGGCTTCCTGCCTTGGGCCGGCGACCCCCAGGCCCGGGGGAGGGCCGGGGCCCGGGGAGACTGAGAGCCTTTCTGTCGGTCTCAGTTGTTTTTTCCAGGAACCGGGGAGGAATTCCCCAGGACAAGCCAGGCTGGTGGGACCGCTGACAACTGGGAGCCAGCAAGGCAGGGGGGGGTGGGGGGGGGCGTGACACACAGCCCGGGCAAGGCGACAGAAATAGAGGGACCCGCCTGCCAGGCGGCAGGTAGAGGAGGAAACTCTGAACCAGGAGAGGGAGAGAGGCCAGAGAAGGGGGGGTGGGGTGGGGGGGCTAGCAAGAGTGCTGGTGGCTGGTGACCGGGCTAGGATGACCGAGTGGACTTAGCCCCAGTGGGTGCCTGCTTGCCTAAGCTTGCTTCAGGGGATGGGTTCCATCCCCAGCACCAATCGGGACCGGAGTAAATCAGTATAAGCCAGGTGTGCACTGGTGTGATCCTGGCTTGTGGGAAGAAGACGAGCGAGATGGCCCTGAGTTTGAACACCCCAGACCGGAGTATGAGACTCCTTTTCAATAATAAGTTTAAAAAATAAAAAGAAATTAAATACGCACAAAGTCCTCTATACTTTTCCCCCTTTTATCCCAAATTAAACAGCCCATAATTTCCATAGGTTCCTGGAGCCTCAGAGCTCCAGGTGTGTGTGTGTGTGTGTGTGTTGTGTGTGTGTGTGTGTGTGTGTGTGTGTGTGTGTGAGTGGGGGTGGGGCGATGGCCTTGGTCACTCGCAAAGCCACCTCCTCTCTGGCTGCACTACTGCGGGGGCTGCTATCTATGAACAAACTGTCCTTGGGGTCAGGGACTACAAAAAGCCAAAGGTCACATTGCTGCTTTTCCCCCAGCCCTTCCCCCACGGAGGCCACCAGCTCTCTGGGATAGGAAGATCACAAGGGGACACACGTTTAGGTGTCTGAGCCCCACAGGGTCCACCAAGGAAAAGATACGCAGAGACTGAAAAGGTGCCTTTTTAATGGTCAAACACAGCCAGTATCCCAAGTCCCAAGCAAGAACTTGACCTCAAGAGTTCCCCATACCCCCACCAGCCCTTTCTCACATCCAGGGTGGGGATGGGCTTCAGAGAAAAAAAAAAAACAAAAAACACAGGGTCTCCTCATCCCTACCCCTCACCCAACCCCTACCAAGGAGATGGTGATGACAGCCCTGTGGTGACCATCATGACCATCATGGTGCATAACAGTGTGCCAAGATGTCACCCTGCCAATATGGTGGCCCTCTATGCATCCAGTGTGTCAAAAAAAAAAAAAAGACAGCACATGATACAGTGGCCAACTTGGCATCTGTGGTACCAAGAATCTGAAAAAAAAAAAAAAAGTGATCCTAAGAGACAGTGGGTCAAAGATGTGGCTGGTTCAGTGTGACTGCCACACACTCAAAAAGTCAATCAAGATGTCCATCAGAGTATCCAAAAGCACCAAACAAGATGTCATCCAACACGGCGACCCAGTGGATCAGCCAATGAATGGCTTCCTTCAATATGGCAGCTTTCACAGGACACCCAGCATAGCTGCCTTCAAAAATACCCCCTACCAGGGAGTCCATGGCAGTTACCACAGTAGCCAATGGGTCATCACAGTAATAGACAAGCCAAGTGTGACCAGAAGGACCAGATCCCAAGGACCTGGTGTCCATCACAGTTAACGCCCATCACCATGTTCCCGATTGCCCTACTAAGATGCGTTAAGCAGAGAACGAGAATAGAGGCTCTGGTAGTAGACACCTGCCTCTCCACTCTCAGCCCCGTAGCCCCCAAACCCCATATCCAGTTTGGAAGGTGCTGGTGTCTGTTCTGACATCAGGTTGTTGATAGAGAAAGGGTGGTTGAAGTTGTAATGTGCATCCAACTTCAGTTCCCCTGGGAGCTCCAGGCCAGTGAAATAGGGTGCGGAGGAAGGAGGAGAGGCACAGTCCAGACCCCCCACATCTTCCCCACTCTGGGCATCAGCCTCAGAAGGCGTTGGCTGGGGCTGAGCCTGGGAGGTGACTACTGTGGCAGCTGTAGACGGCGTGGCAGAGGTGGCAGACCCCACCGCGCCATTCCTGGTGGCCGATGATGATGATGCTACGCTGGTTCCTTTCTTCACCTTCTCCTCCAGCTTGAAGCGTTTCTGACGACGAAGGTAGCAGCCATTCTCAAACATGTTCCCGGAGCTGGGATGTAAGGCCCAGTAGGAGCCTTTGCCGGGCTTGTCTGGGGAGCGTGCCACCTTGACAAAGCAGTCATTGAAGGACAGTGAGTGACGGATGGAGTTCTGCCAACGTTGCTGGTTCTCCCGGTAGTAAGGGAAGAGGTCCATGATCCACTGGTAGATCTCGCTCAGGGTCAGCATCTTGCCTGGCGCCTGCTGGATGGCCATAGTGATGAGAGAGATGTAGGAATATGGTGGCTTGGCGTGGGCTAGTGGCCGCCGGTACCCCTTTGCCATCTCCTTGCCGGGTACCAGCCCAGGCCCTGGGGCTCCATACCCGGAAGTACTGCTTCCACTGTTGCCACCAGCACCCAGGGCTGGGAAGGCAGGCCCCAGGGGTGCTGTGGGGGCTGGGGGTGCCAGGGGTCCTGTAGGCAGTGGGGAGGCCTGAAGCCCTCCTGGAGGGTAAGGAGAGCTGAGAGGGTTCAAGGTCATGTAGGAGTTGAGAGGGGCCATGGTGGGCACAGGAGTCACCGGAGCGTAGACCTGCATTGAAAGAAACCAAGCTACATCAATGGATCTTCACTCTCTTGCTCAGCAAAGGAGTTCTTGAACACGGGTCTACTTAGGTGTTTTTAAAGACAGTCTCACATGGCCCTAACTAGCTTCAAACTCATTATACAACCAAGGATGACGTCTCCAGCTTTTAATTGCTGGGAATACAGGTGTGGGCCATCATACCTAGTTTACCTGCCTGGCTTACCTTTTCAGAGTCCCTTCCATCATTACCTCTCTGGAGGTAGCTGTCTCCCCCAATTGTATTCCCTGTTTGCACTCCAGGGATCTGTCCCCTTCCATACCTTCAAGGTCATGTTTGAACACAGTTTTTGAAGTGTAGGTGCTCTGAAGTAACCTGGGAGAGTCTCTGAAACAGTTTTTTGGTATCCACCAGTTCAAGGCCATTTTCATTTCTTAAGTTTTGTTAATTAGAGACACAGTCTCACTGTATAGAACAGGCTGGCTTTGAGCTTAACAGAGATCCACCTGCCTCTGCCTCCTGAGTGCTGTGATTAAAGGCGTGCACCACTATACCTGGCAAGGTCAGCTCAAGACCATTTTCAAAATTAAAGTATCAGTTCTATCAGGCATGGTGGTATATGCTTGTAATCCCAGATACATGGTAGGCTAATCATCACAAATTCAGGGCCAACCTGGGCTTCAGAGAGACTTCTAGGAGAGCTTGGAAAACTTACTAAAATATTATCTCAAAATAAACAATAAGGCTGGGCAGCAGTGGCACAGGCATTTAATCCAAGTGCTTGGAAGGCAGAGGCAAATGGATTTCTGTGATGTTCAAGGTTAAGCCTGGTCTACACACTGAGCTCCAGGACAGGCTCCAAAGCTACACAGAGAAACCTTGTCTCAAATAAATAAATAAACAAACAATAAAAGGGTAGGAGGTGTTGCTCCTCGGTGGTAAAGCATCTGCCTACAACCCAGTGAGGGGTGGGGGTGTGGCTCAGTGGTAGAGCCCCTGCCTAGAATCCCCCAGTGAGGGCCTGGGAATGTGGCTCAGTGGTATATTGCTTACCTAGCATACAGGAGGGCCTAGATTCACTCTAGTAAATCAAAAAAGAAAAATTTTGCCAACCTCTTGTACCCTGTTTCATGAGTGTATAATGAGCTTTTCATTGATCTGTGACATCTGCTATTGCAGTAGGACCAAAGGTCTAGCATAGCCTCTTAGATCTTGCCAGCTGTGTGGTAAAAGCGGAAGAGTGTCTCTCTTCTCACTAGATTTTATTTACTTGTCTTGGAGACAGAATCTCACTGTGTAGCTAATGCTGCTCTCAAGCTCACTATCCTTTATAAACCGCATTTGAAACACCCATAGCTACACTAGTGAATGACTGCTATTTTAAAATAAAGTAGGGTCAGGTGGGTGGTGGCTCACACCTTAATTCCAGCACTCGGGAGGCAGAGGCAGGCAGATCTCTGGTGAGTTCAAGGCCAGCCTGTTCTACAGAGTTCAGGGATAGCCAGGCCTACACAGAGAGATTCTTGTCTAAAAAAGAAGAGGAGAAGAAAGAAAGAAAATAATAAACTAACAACATGAGTTCGATCCTCAGGACCCACACGGTGAAGGAGAGAACGGATTCCTGAAAGTTGTCTTCTGACCTTCACATATGTACCATGATATTTGGGTATTCGTGTGGCCACATACATATACAAATAATATAAATACAGGTTTTTAAAGATTTATTTAGTATGTTTACATTGTTCTATCTGCATATATGCCTACATGCCAGAGGAGGGCAAGAGAGCACCAGATCGCCTCATAAATGGTTGCGAGCCACCATGTGGGTTCTGGGAATTGAACTCAGGACCTCTGGAAAAACAGCCAGGGCTCTTAACCTCTGAGCCATCTCTTCAGCCCTAAATACAGCTTTAAACTACATTAATGCATATTTTTACACTTAATTTCTTAAAAGTTTTACTTTTGAATACAATAATTACCAATGGACATATCCCAGATCAGTAACAAAAAGTGGTACCTCCATCCTAGCAGTGGGAAAGGAGGTGCAGGATGCTATCTAGCAAGCCTCTGAAAACCAAAACCATGTAATTGTTTAGGGATTTCAATGGTTATATTTATCTATTTATTGGTTTTGTTTCTGAGACAAGATTTCTCTGCATAGCCTTGGCTACCCTGGAACTTGCTTTGTGAACCAGAGATTCGCCTGTCTCTGCTTCCTGAGTGCTGGAATGAAGGGTGTGCGCTCTGCTTCTTCAACAGTCTTTAATATTATAAAGAGATTTGAGGGCTGGAGAGACAGACTGCTCAGCAGTTAAGAGTCTGTACTCTTTTTCCTGAGGACAGTAGTTCAGTTCCCAACACCTACATCGGGCACCTCTCAACTGCCTATAATTCTAGCCCCAGGGGATCTGACATCTCTAGCCTTCTTGAGTACCTGCCCTCAGGGGTACATAGCCACACGCACTAAAAGTAACTTTTAAAATATAAGAATGGGTTTTAAATGTCTCCTTGTTGAACAGTGGTACCTGATTTAATCCCAGCAGTCAGGAGGCAGACACAGGCTATCAAGGCTAGCCTGGTCTACATAGAAACTTTCAGATTAGCTGGGGGGAGGGGAGGTTTCATACTGAGACCACCTTTTTTTTTTTTTTTTTTTTTTTTTTTTTTTTTTTTTTTTTTTTAAAAGAGGTTCTGAGCACAGTAAAATTGAGAAATCAAATATTTGATTTGAAAATAATTGAGAAATCAATCAAAATTAGCCAAGTCAGTTGGAAAAAAATGATTATGTAACAAATCAGTGGTTTTCCATTTTTTCTTGTTCTAGTTGAAAAATGTATTTTATGTATATGATTGCTTTGCTTGCATGTACGGGTGTATATCATGTGAGTGCCTGGTGGCCAAGGCCAGAAGCCAGAAGAGGGTGTCAGATCTCCATTTCCTGCAAGTAGTCTCCCCTCCAATTCTGTGTGTGTGTACACATGCACACACGGACTCACACATGCAGAAACACACTCACGCATGCGCAAACACACACTTCTACTTATATAAATAAATAAAATAAAATGTAAAGAATTGGGGAAAAATTACAAATGCACCTCACTTTCAGAAATGTTCACACAGTGGAACATGTGCCCTTAGCTCAGTGAGGTACAGCACACACTTCTGTGTTTTCCAGAATCACAGGCAGGCTCACACCTGCTATCCTGGCATTCTAGAACCTGGGGCAGGGGGATCAATGTGCGCTGAAGAAAACTATCAGTTACATATAAAATGTTTTTTCTGATAACGAATCAGCATCTGGGTATTTTTCAGCTAGTCTAGAGGTTTTCGCTTGATTGCTTTTTTTTAAAGGCAGGGTATTGCTATACAGCCCAGGCTGGCCTCTTACCTCTTTCTACAGAAGCCTTGGTCTCCCTAGTGTTGGGATGACAGGTAGATACCACCATGCCCAGATCTTACACTTGTTCACCATCTACACTATGTCAGGAACAGACCCAAGTTTTCACAAGTATTGTCTCTAATCCTTATAAACGTGGTGTGTGTGTGTGCTAACAGTACTGTGATATTGTTCTGTGGTTGGTGCAGAGACTTCAATCCCAGAATCAAACACTCTAGGCAGGGGCTGCACCACTGAGCCACACCCCCAGCCCCTCACTGGGGGAATTCTAGGCAGGGGCTCTACCAATGGACCACACCCCAGCCCCTCACTGGGGGATTCTAGGCAGGGGCTCTACCACTGAGCCACACCCCCAGCCCCTCACTGGGGGATTCTAGGCAGGGGCTCTACCACTGAGCCACACCCCCAGCCCCTCACTGGGGGATTCTAGGCAGGGGCTCTACCACTGAGCCACACCCCCAGCCCCTCACTGGGGGATTCTAGGCAGGGGTTCTACCACTGAGCCACACCCTCAGCTCCTCACTGGGGGATTCTAGGCAGGGGCTCTACCACTGAGCCACACCCCCAGCCCCTCACTGGGGGATTCTAGGCAGGGGCTCTACCCCTGAGCCACACCCCCAGCCCCTCATTGGGGGATTCTAGGCAGGGGCTCTACCACTGAGCCACACCCCCAGCCCCTCACTGGGGGATTCTATACAGAGGCTTTACCAATGAGCTACACTTCTAGCCTGAGAGTTGTTTTAATGCCCACTTTACAGCAGAGTCAGCTATGGCCCAGAGAAGTTGTCAGTGGGTAAGAAAGGAACCTGGACCTGACGGGTGTCCTGGACCAAGCTGCAGTCAGGACAGCCAGGGATCCTGAAGAGCAGAGAAAACACTAAGCATGGTGGATAGTCCTCTCTCTAGATATACATACCCTGTCTACCCATGGTCCTCCATCCTCTCTCTCGTCTTTCATATGCCTGACCTCCCTCCCTTCTCCTGGCTGGGATCTCATGGCGTAGGAGGGGACCTTAGACTTGGTGCTGATTGAGCATTAGCTGAACTTGAGGTCCAGAGAACAAAAGCTTAGGGGGTCAGGAACAGATGACAAGTATCTGTGCCTTCCTCCTCCGCCAGTCTCTCCAGGTAACTCTTTTCTCCCTCCCTCCCTCCTTCCTCCCTTTGTCAAAAGTATCATGTAGCCCAGGCTAGCCTTTAACTAACCTAGGATAACCTCAAACTCCTAACTCTTCTGCCTCTACCTCCCAAGAGCTGAGATTACAAGCATGGGCAGCATAGCTGGTTTATACCATGCTAGCCATCAAAGCCAGGCTGTCTGCATACCAGGCAAACATTTTACCAACTGTGCTATAGCCCCAGAAAGGTTTTCTCTTTTAAAAAAATTTTTTTTCATTATATGTAAGTATCTGTGTGTGGGTATGTGCAAGTGAGTGGGTACTGGGGAAGGCCAGAAAAGGCTTTCAGATCCAGTGGATTGGAAGTAGCAGGTGGTTGAGCACTGGGAATCAAGCTCAGGTCTTCTGCAAGAGCAGTATGGAGCTCTTAACCACTGGCACTCTTAACCCCCACCCACCCCTCCAGCTCCCAGATGAAGCTCCTGCTAGACAGACAAGGATAATTCCTGACCCTCCTGCCTCCACTTCCCAAAATGCCGACTTTACAGCCTTCAGGCAGGTCTTTCTTTTGGGTCCCTTACAATCAGGTACACCCTTTTATCCTTCTTCCCCTCCCTCCCTCCGACAGAGTATCTTTCTATATGGCCCTGGCTGCCTTCATATGTGTGACATTTCTCCTGCCCTCCCCTCCCCGGTGCTGGGATTAAAAGTGTTTATTTTACCCCAGGTTCCTGCCATCCCTATCCTCACAGTGCGCGAGTCCCCCCAGCCCCACCCCAGAAGCTCCATATACACTCCTCCCCTTCAAGTATCCATCTCCCCGATCCTTCCCCTCCCTGTCCCACCCAGCGCTTGGCGCATACCACCCCGTCTCTTTGCCTCAGTTTCCCTCCTTGCCTCTCCTCCTCTTGTCTTATTCCACCCGGTGTGCAGCGTAGCTCGGTAATTCTCCTCTGCATCATCATCTCTCCAGGAACCTGTTTCCTACCCTCCTCCATGCTCTGGTCTTCCCACCCCGGTTGGGCTGCTTCTGACCCTCCCCTTCGAAGGGAAAGGTAATGACCTCAGGGGGGGGATCCAGGAGTCTCTTAATCCCTTGGTACCTCACTCTACTTCTCCAACCCTGGGACATCGGGTCCTTCCTTTTCTGGCTCCCCACCCACCCGGAAGTCCTTCTTGAGGTCTGACCTCAAGCACTCCAGCTGCTCTAATCCACCCTAGGCTTTCCCACGCCCCACGGTGGGATGAACCCCTGGTATCCGGGTCTGAACCGGATCTCCCCCACTTAGGGTGCGGCTGAGAGTGGGGGGAAGCCCTCAGGGGACCTGCATCCTCACCTGGGAGGCTGTAATTTCCCCCTTTTCATTTCCTTATTGTTTCTGTTGAAGGGCGTGCTGGGTAGCAGAGAGGAGAAGCCTGGTGACACTTTCAGTTCCAGACCCAACCTGAGGACCCCAGCACCTTGCATGGGGCCCTGCTGCCCATCTCTAAATTGAGGGGGAGGGGACCTGTTGGGACAGCTGATGCCTAAGAGAGTCTAAGGTCCCCTAGGTTTACCCAGGATGGTCACTTTCCAAGAACCACAGAATAGGATACTAGGTAGCAATCTCACCCTGCCCCCCCCTCACCAGCAGAAGTCATTCGTGGGGGGGGGGAGCGGCGGCGTGGGGGGGTGTGGAGATCTTGCCTGCTCTTAGCCCTAGTGGAATGCAGCCCACCCATTGTTCTCATGAGCAAGGAGAGAGGTGGGCTCTCCTGCTGAGAAGCAGCAGGTGCTTTGGTGTGGGGCAGGGCTGCTGTGGAAGGGGTGGGGGAGCCACCTTCAACGGTAGCTGCAAGCCATTTGGTCTCTCCTTATGTTGAAACTACATCCAGGCTGGCCCTCACCTAACTCCCCTTTCCGCAAAGGTCTCATTCTGTAGGTCAAGCTGACCTGGAACTTGTGTGTAGCCGAACTCAAACGTGTTATCCTCCTGCCTCAGCTTCTCAAGTGCTAGGTTTATACACAGAGAGAGAACCACGACTGGTCTGTCATTTTCTGTCTGCCTCCACATACAGTGTCTCCTCAACCGTGGAGGAGGGGCATTCACACACTACCCCCAAAGTATAGCCTCTCCTCCCTGGACACCCCCTCCCCAGACTAACTTTAACTGTATTCTCAGGAGGACCGATTTGGAGTTGACTCTGACATCCAATGCTCAAATTCCCAACTACCTGAGGGCCTCCACGTACCACCTTGACTTCTGCCTTCCCCATAATATCACCAACACCTCCAGCCCCCTCCATTTCCACTTCCCCACCCTCCCAATCCGTTCTCTGTCAGCTCTGCCTGCCTCCCCTCCACACACACACCCTTAGACCCAGGACAGGCCCCTCCCAGGCTCCTCGCCAAGTCCAGGCCCCACAACCCCTAGGGATCCTGGAGTCCAACCCTAGAACTTAGAAATTCAGACCCTCGCCACCTCCTCCGACTACTAAATCTTGCTCCGTTGGTAAGCCCCGCCGTTCCAATCTCACATTTCCACCTTAAGTCTCTTTGCTTAAGAATCTAGGGGTCCAGAACCTCATGTACTTCCTCCCCACCATCACAATATGGATTACAGGGGAGGGCGGGTGGACAAAGCATGGGTCCCGGGTCCCGTTGCAACAGGGAGTTAGATGTGAAGAGGAACTTTGTTTGCCGGGGTGAAGGACTAGCAATGACTAGATTGTGCATGGTCTGAAGGCAGTCCCTTGCTGAGGGTCGTGGTAAGGATGTGGGGTGAAGACTGACTTCTAACGCACACAGACACACAGAGCTGTGGATGCCCATATGTCTTTTGATCTCCAAGGCTGACGTCATCTGAGGACTAGTCTACCTAAGCCACCTGTTATTGTAGGTTCCTCAAAAGGACCCCCTCTTACCCTTATTTCAGAACTACCTTAGTTTTCCAGCTGATCTTTATGCCTGTTCCCAACCACTCAAAGTACCCCTCCCCGCCTTTAACCCCGAATTTCCCTCCTTAGTGGGGGCTCCCAACACGTCCTCTCTACCTTGAATCTCGTTTCTTGAGATCTTCCAGCTCTCTCTCATCCTAGAACCCAGATTCCCATCTCATCTCCGATTTGTTCATGTGAATCAGTCTCAGCACCTTTCAAGTGTGACCTCATGGTTTTCTTTGCTAACATTTTCTTCATTTGGAAGTAAACCATCGCCTGGACCTGCTTGTCGAAGTCGCTATCCCAAGCCTTGTCCCCGACTCCCACACCTGGTGCTGTGTCCCCAGATCTTTGGCTCTCACCTGAACCCACACCACGGCCCCCGTTTGCATTTAAGCCCGCAGACCCACACCTGCCCCCCGTTTCCCGCTCCGCAATCCCCGAGGACACACCTCGCCCGCCTCCGGGTAGTAGCTCCACTCGGCCAGGTCATGGGCCT
Organism: Phyllotis vaccarum; assembly: GCA_033318265.1. Lineage (NCBI taxonomy): Eukaryota > Metazoa > Chordata > Mammalia > Rodentia > Cricetidae > Phyllotis > Phyllotis vaccarum. Next base: position 15,171,582 of record JARWLC010000018.1, read on the forward strand.
CCATCTTCACCGAGCCCAGCATCCCCCGGGCCTGCACCCCTACACGCCCAGGCTGCGGCCCCCCACGGGGGAACCGAGCGCTTCGGTCTCTCGGCAGGCACTGGCCCCGAGTTCCGAAATAAGGCAAGCAGCCCGGGAGTCCCGCTGGCCCAGGAGCCTTGGGAGGCAGTCACTTTTTATAGTTGGGACACCCCCCCCACCCTTCCACCCGCCCCCCCACCCCGCCCCGTGCTCTGGCCCGCCCCGGGCTCTCCTCCCACCTCGCCTAGGGCGGCGCGCTCGGATTGGGGCGCCCCCTGCGGGATCTCAAGGAGACAGACCTTAGGCAATGGGAGCCTCGGTCCTGGCACCTGGGAGCTAGCGATGGGTGAAGAGTGGGGGAGCTACCAGGAGTAGAGTGTAGGACCACACATTGCTGATCCCAAGAGCCCCAGAGCCACAACGCGAGGGTGGGGAAATCTTTCCGTCTCGAGGTGTTTCATCGTCTCCACCCAGGAGAGGGAAAGGCCAGAGCCTCGCATATCCTCCACTAAGGAAAGGAGGTTGACAGTGTTCAGCACCCCATCGTCCCTGTAGGACACTGTAAGCAGCCCGCAGAGATTCTTGAAACCACATTCCCACGGACAGACCGAAAGAAAGACTGAGGCTTTCGACGGCTGCAAATGCTGCAGGCTGCGTACGGGGTCAGGGCCAGTGGTGGAAAGGCTCAGGCCTTCTGCCTAGACCTCAATAAGGCACCAAATCTCCTCCAAGATCCAGGAGCTCCGCTCACAGCACTCTCTAACGTCAACCTGCCGTCTAGGGAGGTGGGGCCTCCGGCCTCTGGGAACTCCATTTCCCAGAAGCCTCCGTTCCCATTTCCGCCCGGCGCCTGCGCACCACGGACTACATTTCCCAAAAGGCATGGCGCTCGAAGGCCGGAAATGGCGGCCGCTCCGGTGGATACCGGGGGAGGGCGGACGGCTGCCGACGCGGCACGCCGTAGGGGCGGGGACGGGCCGCGGTGCGGGACTCCATTTCCCGGCGGCCCTGCTAGTGCAGCGCCTGCGCTGTGTTACGGCGGCAGGCGGAAGATGGCGGCGGCAGCGTCTATGGAGAGGCGCTGCTGAGGGGGCGCGAGGGGGACGGAGGCCGGAGCCGCGGTGAGCGGGTGGCGGCGTGAGGGCCTGGGGCGAGGGGAGGAGGGGCGCGGACGAGACTGGGGCGCGAGCGGCTGGGAGGTCCTCGGGGAAGGCCGGGAGCAGCGGGGTCGCAGGCCCTTGCTTCTTCCTCCCTCCCCCTCCCCTGCTCAGGACCCTTCCTTGGCTACCAGGTCCCCTGCGGCCAAAGTTCCGACGTAGCCCCCGCTCCTCGGCCTCCAGTCTGCGCCTTGGCTCACCCTCCGCTCAACACACAGCTGCAGCCGGTCCTTCCCTTCCCCAGACTGGCCATGTGCCTTCCCTCCTCGGGGCCTTTGCACAGGCTTCCCCCCTTCCCTCGCTCTCCAAACATGCTGTTAACCATCGGCCTCACTAACTCCTTTTCCTCCTTTGGGTTGGGATGGGGGGGGGGTCGGCACCTCACGTCACTTCCCCTTCGAACTCCCCCCCCCCCGTTTCCCGCCCTTCCCTAAATCCTCTTGCCGGAGGTTCTCATAGGTCCGTGTGCTTTTTCCTCTCGTCACGAGTGTTCGCGTTTGTTTTTAGGGTTTTTATTGGGGTGCTGTCTGAGGATGGCTCTGACCCTGAGCTCTGGGTGCGCGAGGACTGGTGTGTCAATGCCTGTCTCCCTGCACGGTGCCCTGCACGCATTGGAGTTGCTCAGTTGATGTTCGTTGAATGAATGGGAGGGACAAAAAAGACCGCAAGGGAAGGGGAGTCAGTATTATTGTTTTAGATAGCCGGATTTCAGACATCCCAAGTATTATAAAGTAGGAAGCCTGACTGAAATCAATAATTACAGTTACTTAAGAAACGATTTGTAACTGTGTGGGGGGATAGACTGAACGTCAGCATTAAGAGAAAAACAGTGAGCAAGTTGACAGCGCCTTGTTTCTAGAAGTTCACATATGTGGATTCTGCTAACCTTAGATTTAATATTCAGGAAACCGATTTACACTGACCATGTGCAGACTTTTTTTTAACATCAGCCCCTAAACAATACAATGTAACAACGTTTACATAGTACTTATATCGCATTAGGTTTTTTGTTTGTTTTCAGGCTAGGGGCTGAATTTTGATATGCAGGGGATCCTGTGGCCAGTCTCTGATAACAATAGTCAGCTGAACATCATTTTTACTAATTTAAAAATAGTCAGAAAGAGAAATAGGACTATACATACTCAAGACAAAAAAAAAAAAAAAAAGAAAAACCTAGAAAATTAAAAAGTAAACCAAAGAGGAGAGCTTTGTTGGTTCTTGATGTATTATCCAGAAGAAAGAGTGGAAAATTTTATACTTTCTGGCCTAAGAAGCATTGTGACAGGCATAGGGCATGATGACGGGATGGAAGGAACACATTGGGTGTGTGTGTGTGTGTTGGAGCAGGGGTGGTTTCACTGGAGCGAATGAGCAAGAGAAAAAACTTTGAGAAAGGGGTGTGTAGGGTAGGGTCAGCTGACAAAAAAGTAGCCAGAGGGAGACAAGGCTTTGCAGGCCTTGAGAGCAGGGCTCTAGCTATGGCTCTGACTCTATCACTCTGTCTGGGAGTGACAGGCAGCCTTTCACATCTGGCTCAAAATGTTCTTTAAAAAGATAAAGTTAGCCTGGCTAGTGGCATACACCTTTTTCTGGAAGGTAGAGGCAGGTAGATCTCTGGGTTAGAGGCCAGCCTGGTCTAGGGTTTATAAACCACCGAGACCTAGGAAGTTTCTTTGATTCCATGACCTTTTTCAGTAATCTTTGTTTTGTTTCTCCAGACAGAATTTCTCTGTGTAGCCCTGGCTGTCCTGGAACTCTAGACCAGCCTGGTCTTGAACTCAGATCCACCTGCCTCTGCCTCCCAAGTGCTGGGATTAAAGACATGCAGCACCACCACCTGGTTTAACTTTTTGTCTAGCAAGGGTGTTCCTGTTTAGTTTAGGTTAATTCCATTTAAACTTAAGTTACCTCCAATGTTGTCTTCTAGATTTTTCAGTTGTACTATTCATATTTAAGACTAATTTAATATTTTAAAAAATTTAATCTTTATTTTATGTGTATGAGTGTTTTGCTTGCATTTATGTCTCTGCACCAAGAATATGCAGAGTACCTCTGGAGGCCAGAAGAGGGTTTCATATCCCCCTGGGACTGGAGTTACCGTCTTGAACTGTCATGTGGGTACTGGGGATCAGCAAACTCAGGTTCTCTGAAGAGCAGCTACTGCTCTTTACCCACTGAGGTTAGCTCCCAGTCCCAGCTCTACCTTGTAAAAGGCTTTTGATTTATCCTTCATATCTTCCCATGGGTATCCAGCTCAGTGTAGTCCTCCTGCCTCAGCCTCCTGACTGCCAGGATTTTATCACCCTGGCTTTAGTTTTCTTCATTTAACAGATCTCTCTCTCACACACATTTTCTCTGCTGGTACTCACAGAGTCACTGCATTCTGTCAGTGTGTAAGAGATTTTCCACATTCCTTTTATCCCCTCTTTGGAAATGGGGGTCTTGCTTAGCTGCCTGGCTGAGCTACAGCTCAGTCCTCCCATGTCACATTCTAAGACTACCAAGGCTACAGGTGTGTGCACCTACCCGGCTCCCCTGTCCGTTTCTTTTTAAACCTGTGCTATCTGTTGTCTTGTTCATTTATCCCAGTGTCCAGCCTGCACCACTCAGAGCCTTGCATATGCTGTGCAAGTGCCGTCCCCAGCTTGCAGAGCCCTTCAGTGATGTAGGTGTGTCTTTGCAGTCTGTCTCCCTATTTAAGAACACTTGGTTGGGTTATGCTGCTTCCTGTTAAAAGTAATGCTGTACATGATGTCTTCCTGATTTTATCAGTATGGTTTTGTATAATTGTGTAGAAGCCCCTTTCCCTCACTCTCACAGAAGGAAAAGTCTAAGGATACTGAATGGCAATGAGTCTCTTCTTTTTTGCTTTTTTTTTTTTTTTTTTGAGACCGTATGATGTACCCCTGGCTGGTTTTGAACTCACTATGTAACTGAGGCTGGCCTTAAACTCCTGATGGGAGATATGCACCAACACACTTAGTTATGTAAATGGCCTTTCTTGAGCTGGTCTGGAAACATGTCTGGCTATGCCCAAGGATTCAGAGTTGATGGCCATCTCTGGTCACCTCGTCATTCTGAGACCAGCCCAACCTACATGACACCCTTTGGAACATTCTCTCCCCAGGATTGGATCCTATACATGAACATAAGCACTGTACCCTCCCTAGAGGAGGAAGGAGGACTGGGCAGGAAAACTTACTAGTTTCTTTTCCAGGGAGAACCTGACAGAAGTCATGGCAAGCGGCAGCGGGGACAGTGTCACCCGCCGGAGCGTGGCATCACAGTTTTTCACACAGGAGGAAGGACCAGGCATTGATGGCATGACCACTTCTGAGAGGGTTAGTATAGCTGAGGGGTTAGGAGGGAGAAGAGTGTGTGACTCTCGCCTTCCCATGATGCTGCCCAAGACAGCAGAGCTGGGGGGGTGGGGGGGGGTGGACATGGACCTGTAGGGATTGGCCTGGACAGGCAAGACAGGCCGTGACACCTGGCTCATCTCTCCTTCCAGGTGGTAGATCTTCTGAACCAGGCAGCACTGATCACCAATGACTCCAAGATCACAGTGCTCAAACAGGTGAGTTGTGGGTAAGGGAGAGAGAAGGCAAGATGGGCAGGAGATAGTCATTGAGAGAATATTGTTAACATCTGCACTCATGCATGCCTATACACACATTCACACACCTGTGATGTACTCATACATGCCTGCACATGCACATACACACCTATGCCTATCCTATATATATGCACATGTATACGCCTGTGTTACAGGACTCTATGTGGACACTTGAACATACCTGTACCCCAGAGTGCAGTGCTCATTTAGTGCTGAGACTGAGGGTGGCAGGTGGAGGGGTCACCTGTAATCTATGCACAGAGAAGCAGACCTCAGTTTGCAGAGTGAACCTGAAACACCTCTACTAGCTGCTGGCCAAACAAGCCCTTGGGTTGTAGGATCTACCTACAGATTTCTCTGTGTAGCCCTGGGTATCCTAAAGCTCACTCTGTGGGCCATGCTGGCCTTGAGCTCACAGAGATCCTCCTGCCTCTGCCTCCTAAGCGCTGGGATTAAAGGAGTGTACCACCACTGCCAGGCTAGGGTGGGTTATCTAAAAGGTGATATTTGAACCAAGTGCTGGAGAATGAGATGTTACTCAGGACTGAACATGGAGCACCAAAGCATGTGCTGAAGTAGAGAATGATAGAGGTCTTTGAGAATAAGAAGCCAAGATGGATAGGGTGAAGGCAGAACTTGGTGGCAGAGATGCAGCCTAGAATCTCCTAGTGAGGGGCTAGGAGTGTGACTCAGTGGTAGAGCCCCTGCCTAGAATCTCCTAGTGAGGGGCTAGGAGTGTGGCTCAGTGGTAGAGCCCCTGCCTAGAATCTCCTAGTGAGGGGCTAGGAGTGTGGCTCAGTGGTAGAGCCCCTGCCTAGAGTCCCCCAGTGAGGGGCTAGGAGTGTGGCTCAGTGGTAGAGCCCCTGCCTAGAATCTCCTAGTGAGGGGCTAGGAGTGTGGCTCAGTGGTAGAGCCCCTGCCTAGAATCTCCTAGTGAGGGGCTAGGAGTGTGGCTCAGTGGTAGAGCCCCTGCCTAGAATCTCCTAGTGAGGGGCTAGGAGTGTGGCTCAGTGGTAGAGCCCCTGCCTAGAATCTCCTAGTGAGGGGCTAGGAGTGTGGCTCAGTGGTAGAGCCCCTGCCTAGAATCTCCTAGTGAGGGGCTAGGAGTGTGGCTCAGTGGTAGAGTCCCTTCCTAGAATCCCCCAGCGAGGAGCTGGGGGCGTGGCTCAGTGGTAGAGCCCCTGCCTAGAATCCCCCAGCGAGGAGCTGGGGGCGTGGCTCAGTGGTAGAGCCCCTGCCTAGAATCCCCCAGTGAGGGGCTGGGGGTGTGGCTCAGTGGTAGAGCCCCTGCCTAGTATCCCCCAGTGAAGGGCTGGGGTGTGGCTCAGTGGTAGAGCCCCTGCCTAGAATCCCTCAGTGAGGGGATGGGGGTGTGGCTCAGTGGTAGAGCCCCTGCCTAGAATCCCCCAGCGAGGAGCTGGGGGCGTGGCTCAGTGGTAGAGCCCCTGCCTAGTATCCCCCAGTGAAGGGCTGGAGTGTGGCTCAGTGGTAGAGCCCCTGCCTAGAATCCCCCAGTGAGGGGATGGGGGTGTGGCTCAGTGGTAGAGCCCCTGCCTAGTATCCCCCAGTGAAGGGCTGGGGTGTGGCTCAGTGGTAGAGCCCCTGCCTAGAATCCCCCAGTGAGGGGCTGGGGGTGTGGCTCAGTGGTAGAGCCCCTGCCTAGAATCCCCCAGTGAGGGGCTGGGGGTGTGGCTCAGTGGTAGAGCCCCTGCCTAGAATCCCCCAGTGAGGGGCTGGGGTGTGGCTCAGTGGTGGAGCCTCTGCCTAGAATCCCCCAGTGAGAGTTTCAGGTTTGGCTCAGTAGTAGACACTTTCTTTACTTAAGAAGTAGAAAGCTGGGCTGGAGAGATGGCTCAGCGGTTAAGAGCACTGAGTGTTCTCCCAGAGGACCTGGGTTCAATCCCAGCACCCACATGGCAGCTCACAACTGTCTGTAACTCTGAGATCTGCCTCTGCCAAGTGCTGGGATTAAGGCCATAAGGCTGACTTCCTTTTATTTTGAGAAGTGTTAAACTAGCTGGAGCTCACACTGCAGCCTCAGCCAGTATTGAACTTGTAATAATCTCCCTGTCTCCTCGAGTAGCTTGGGTTGCAGGCCTGTGTCACTAGGCTCTACTCTGTTTTGTGTAGTGCTCTTGGATGTCACATCCTCGATGCTGACCAGGACCTGGGAGAGCCTTGATCCTTGAGGGTCTCGTTCTACTGCACAGTATTTGAAGCTTGGGGCTGGGCCGGGAGCATCAGAGCTACTAGTGCTGTTTCCTGCTCTTGTCTGCATGGGCTGGATCTGGGTTTATCTGATGGTTGATGAAGTATGCGTGTGCACCATGTGCATGCAGTGCTGACAAAGGCCAGCAGAGGGCACCGGCTCACCTTGGAGCTGGAGGTACAGCCGGTTGTGACTAGGCGCAGAGAACCAAACCTAGTCCTCTAGAGGAGCAGCCAGTGCTCTGAACTGCTGAGCTGTTTCCTCAGCCCCTATATTTAATTAGTTTCCCTGCTTGTCTGGTGGGCATGTATGCTTGTTCACATGGATGTAGGTGCTTGGTAGCGCGGTGCCCAATTTATTGAGGTAAGGTATCTCAGGAGAACCCAGACTTGCTGATCCATCTGGCTAGTCGGGCTGCTCTGGGAGCCTGTCTCTGCCTCTGAAGTGCTGACTGTAGCTATAGTACTCTGGAGATCCAGACGCTCCTCAAGCTTGCAGGAGGAGTGCATCACCCACAGCCGTCTCCCCACCCCTGGTTTTTATTTTTTTTAAGTATGCCTGCATAAGCGTATGGATGCCAGAGGATAGTTTGCTGGAGTCAGCTCTTTCTTTATACCAAGCGGCTCCCAGAGATGCTATTTAGATCTTCAGCCACTTGCTGGCCCTTATTTTTAGTCTTGTAGGTAGAGTCCATAGTCCAGACTGCCTTAATAGCATGACGGTCCTGCCTCAGCCTCCCAGGTACTGGATTATGAACAAGAGCCACTATGCCTCGCTTCCGTGTTTTATGTCTGTTCCCCCTCCCCCAACACCCCTTAGGTCCAGGAGCTGATCATCAACAAAGACCCCACCCTGCTCGACAACTTCCTAGATGTGAGTGATCAGCCTGGGGGGTGGGATAGAGGTGAGGTGATGCTCTTTGGTGTGGCCTGATCCATCTTCCCTTTGACATTACAGGAGATCATCGCTTTCCAAGCAGACAAGTCCATCGAAGTGCGCAAGTTTGTCATCGGCTTCATCGAGGAGGCATGGTATGGGGCCTCCTGGAGAGTGCCTGGGTGCCCTGGCCTCCCACAGATACACCTGATGGGATTGCAGCCCTGGATGTCACATCACAGGCCCTGCACTTCAACCAACACTTATGGTCATTTTGTTAATTGAAGTGCTGGGTCCTTTCAGAATACAGGCAGCAGCTCACTGTGGCTTCTCTCAAACCCGGCTGATGTGACACAGTACTGGGAAGTAAGCAGTGTGTGCTCTTGACTGCTGAGCCATCTCTACAGCCCACTCCACCGTGTCCCCCATACTATTTTAAACTGTCATCAGTGGCCATCTAGTTCTTGTTTTGCTTTAGACAGGGTCTGATATAATGTAGGTTAGCCTGGAGCCCACTTTGTAGCAGAGAATGACCTTGAACTTTTGGTCTTCTTGTCTCTGTCTTCCTGTTTCTGGAATAGAAGGTTTGCCCCCAATCCCTGGCCTCACCTGTTTGCCCACCTCATAGCTAGGTGACTGCTGAGAACGGGTGTCTAACTGTGCCTGTCTTATACTAAGCACTCACCTGGCCCCATCTCCCTCTGGCCCTGTCTCTTTCTCCGCCCCTCACAAAACTCCAATGTCCTTCATAGCTGGTCTGCTTCTGCTTGGCCTGTGACCCTAGGTGGCCATTCCTCTAGGGCTCCTCAGAAAGCTCCTGCCCAGTGGCACATCTGTCTTCACTGTCACTGTTCTCTGTGGTACCTGAAACCACCACAAAAAGTCTGTTGTCTTATTGGCCTCCGTGCCTTGGTGTTGGGTCTAATAGTGGTGACCATTTAGGTGTTGGACAAGCAAGGTGATCGCATACAGCTCAGTCCTGTTAGCCTTAGATGGGCCCGGTCAGGGGAAGTAGCTTGTCCTTATTTACTCACCTTGGCTCTGTAAGGGGAGGAGATAGAATAGCTTTCTGTTACCCTTATAGCCTGCCTACTTGTTCAGCTTTGAGCATGAGGCTTCGAGGCGTTTCTTCATCTGTTAATTGAAGAAAACAGACTTGGAGGGTGGGGTGGGTTTTCCCAGGTCCACTTGGCAGATCTAGGATAATACCCTGTATCTCTGGCCCTAGTGCCTTCCATTGTCACACTCGATCGCTTTTTGTTTGTTTGCTGGAGACAGGTTCTCACTGTAGCCTTGAACTTGGGACAGTCCTCCATCTCCACCTCCACAGTGCTGAGATAGTAAGCATGTGCCACCACACCCAGCTGTACTAATTTTCAGAGTTCACAAAAAAAAAAAAAAAAACCAAAAATGTGTGTAGCAAATGTGTCCCAGTGTGCTGAAGGACACAACATGGAGCAAAGCTGTGTACTGCCCTGCCTGAGGCAGGGTCTCACATAACCCAGGCCACAGCCAGGGCTCTCAAACACTGAGACATCAATCACTCCAGCCCTTCTTCTGTCTCTTTCTTTGATGTTTTATAGTTTTTGTGATAATCTGCTGTTTAGAATCAGAATGGAACTTACATTGTGAAAAATCACAATAATGTGCAGAGTTCTGGGTGCTGGCTGGTCTTCTCAAATTTCTTTGACCAGAAGTTACTGGAGGCCTTTGATTCTTTCTGGCAACCAAAGTGACTCTGCCAGTTCTTAGCCCTACCAAAGGGTTCTTAACACGGGAGCTTCAGGCTTAACTAAACAAAACCTGGAGTTTTATCAAGTACTTTCATGGAGCACTTGATGATTTGTGTGGTGTTTTCACAACCTGGGCAGGCTGGGGCTCAGTTTGAGTGCTTGCCTAGTACGTACAAGGCCTTGGGTTCCATCCCCAGCACTTTATCTTATAAATCCTAGCACACGGGATATGGAGGCAAGAGGATTTGGAGCTTAAGGTCATCCTCATCTGTGAGGTAGTTAGAGGCCAAGCTGAGATGAAGACTGCTTCAGACGGTTGTTAGCTGGGCCCTACAGAGTGAAGGCTACAGGACCAGCTGTGTACAGCGGCTCATGACAGTCAGCCTTACAGTCGAGCTGTCGGCATCCTCCACCAGTGCATATGCTGACAATCACCTCAGTTTCTTGACCTCATGTGCTTGAGTCCCTATATCCTCTACCCCAAGGTCAGCATGACCTGGCCCCTTCTCTTCTCTCCCCAGCAAGCGGGACATTGAGCTGCTGCTAAAACTGATTGCCAACCTCAACATGCTCCTGCGGGATGAAAACGTGAACGTGGTGAAGAAAGCAATCCTCACCATGACCCAGCTCTATAAGGTGGCCCTGCAGGTGAGGACCACAGCTAGACCTTGCAGACAAAGGATGGCCTTCCCTACAGTTGAAGCTATGTCTGTGTGTTCTGGTTTGGTACTGAGTGTTGAGCTCAAGGCTGAGTTGCCCAGGGAAACCTTGAAGCTCCCTCTCCCTGCCTGTGCCTCCTCCCTTTGCTGGGTTATGGCCTGTACTACCAGTCCTGGCAAGCAGGAGCTTGTCATGATTGATGTTTGCTGCCGTTGTGAGAACAGACAACAAGGTGTCTGATGTCTTTCCGGATCCACTAATTTAACCATTCAGCAGTCTCCAAGAGTCTCCACTTTCAAGCCCTCTGCTAGGTGGCGCAGGGCACAGCCGGGACCAGGACTCTAGGAGCAGCCTTCACAGTGCTAGCCCATTGAGGGACACAGACTAAGGAAGTCAGCGCAGCCAGACATGAGTTGCTCACCTCTCAGCTCAGCATGTGGGAGGCTGAGGCAGAAAGTTCAAGGCCACCTTGGACTACAAAAATAATAGCAATTTAAAAAAGTATCATGAGTCTGAAGAGATGACCGAGCACCCAGGATTACTTCCCACCACCCACATGGTGTCATAACCATCTGTAATTCCAATTTCAGGTCATCCTGTGCCCTCTTCTGACCTCCTCAGGTACTACATACATGTGGAGCATAGATCATGCAGACACCCATACACAAATCTTTAAAAGGGATCACATGAGTTCTCAACGGTTACTTAGTGACACAGGAGTGAGCTCGTTGTTAATAAAATGAAGCTGATCAGTCACTGTTGCTTTTTATTATTTTATTTCTTTGGTATATGGGTGTTTGGCCGGCATGTATGTGTCTGCAGTGTGTGCCTCTGGAGGCCAGAAGAGAGCATCAGATATTGTGTAACTGCAGCCACAGACAGTTGTTAGGTCCCATGTGAATGTGGGAATTCAACCTGGGTCCTCTGGAAGAGCAGCCAGTGCTCTTACCTGCTGAGCTATCTCTTCAGGCACCCCTCTGAGGTGACTGCTGTATCCTGAGATCTGATACTTCATCACTGGGTTAGCTACGTCCTAGCCTTTTCCAGCATTATTGGTCATTCAGTCTGCAGGTGGAGGCAGAGCCTGCGGGTGGTTGATGTGTTGTCTTGTCTCTCTCTGTCTCCTCTATTCCTCCCGGTCCTTTGGCAGTGGATGGTGAAGTCTCGGGTCATCAACGATCTCCAGGAAGCCTGCTGGGACATGGTGTCCTCCATGGCTGGGGAAATCATCCTGTTGTTGGATTCTGACAATGATGGAATTCGTACACATGCCATCAAGTTTGTTGAGGGCCTCATTGTCACTCTGTCACCCCGTATGGCTGATTCAGAAGTTCCCCGACGACAGGAACATGACATCAGCCTGGACCGAATCCCTAGAGATCACCCCTACATCCAGTACAGTGAGTGTTGCCATGCCCTGGCACCTGTGTACACTTACCACCTCACCTTCTTCCCACCCGCCCTTTTTCTGTTGTTTTGTTCCAGACAGAGTCTCATATATCTCAGGATAGCCTTGTGTAGCTGAGGGTAACCTTGAACTTCTGGTCCTTTTAACTGAACCTTCCAAGTTTGATGAGATTACAATTCTGGTCTGAGCTGCAGATGAATGCTTGCCTACTGTAGAGCCCTGACATTTCTCCAGCCTTGCATATTGAAAATCATAGCACTTGGGAGGTGGAGGCAGGAGAATCATGAGTTTGTGTGCAGCCCAGGCAAAAGACCCTGTCTTAAACAAAACAAAACTTGCCATGTGGTAGTCCACAGTACTATTACAGTGTCTTCTCTAGATATACGTGGAGTTTGCTCTGTTCATTTTCTTAGGAGCTCAGTGTATTTACACCAAAATATTGTTGACTTTGGAGGACTAGACTGATCTAGTCAGGTTGACAGTGGGACCTTACTGACTGATCATCTCTTCTTCCCCATTAGATGTCCTGTGGGAAGAAGGCAAGGCAGCCTTGGAGCAGCTGCTAAAGTTCATGGTACACCCTGCCATCTCCTCCATCAACCTGACCACAGCCCTGGGCTCCCTTGCCAATATTGCCCGCCAGAGACCCATGTTCATGTCCGAGGTGATCCAGGCCTATGAGACCCTGCATGGTAGGTTGGCAGTCCCCACTCCATGCCCCTTCCTGGCCAGGTTGCTGGTTCTGAGGAGCTATTGAGCTCTGCATTCCCCACTGCGTGCTGGTCAGCACTGTGGCTCACCATGAGCTCCATGTTAGAAAGCTTTATGTATTTCAAAGTTGGCTTGGGATGGTGGGCCCACAAGATACTTCCTGACATTCTAAAGTTTCCCTGACCCCTCAAAAAAGGAGCCTGGTGACATTTTCCCATTTTTGTGCCTGGATAAAACTCCAAAAGTCTGGGGTTGAGGCATAAGTGGGTGCTGATTGTGGATCTAGTCTGTCCATCTCTGAGCTCTTGTGTTGTTTTTTTCCCTTGGCTGTTTCCTGAAGCAGTAAAGATGACCCCAGAGCTCCAAGCTCCCAGCCTATCCACTTAGCAACAGAAAGAGAGAGCACCTCTTTCCCCATCATTCCAGCAAAGTCAAGGGCTGATGCTCATTGTTTATGATTGGCTGAGCAGAGACTGTGAGCCTACCACTGAGCCAATCACAGCGGCCAGGGAATCGCAGTGTTCTTATTGCCCACCCCCCCACTTCATACTTGGACAGAGGATGGAGATAGGGTGGTTCTCAAAGGGGAATGAGAGAGACAGTGGCCGAGGAACTGATGGTGGATACTGCACAGGCTGCCTTAGAGGCCTCTTTTTCTGTGGGGCAGGAACAGCTTGCTCACCAAGGTGACTGAGACTCTGGCTGGCCATGCCAGTGGCAGGAGGGCTGTCCTGAGCCCCGGCAGCTGTCCATTCAGTTACAGCTCTTCCCAGGGTAGCATTTGACTGCAGATCGGAGACAGGGACCTGAGGCTTGAGTGCAGAGAAATAACATTCGGTTTTCTCACTGTAGAGGACTAATATTGTAGAAGACTCTTGGGTTTTCATTCTTAGCTTGAGAGGGGTAGTTTCTGAGCCTAGAAACTTCCCAAGGAGTGGCAACAAGAACCCCACTTAAGTTTGGGGCTGAGAACTGATCCTGCAGGCCACACAGTGATCTTCCCCAGCACCGAGCTCTCACCTCTGTCCTCACAGCCAATCTGCCCCCAACACTGGCCAAGTCCCAGGTGAGCAGTGTGCGTAAGAACCTCAAACTGCACTTGCTGAGCGTGCTCAAGCACCCTGCCTCCTTGGAGTTCCAGGCCCAGATCACCACCCTGCTGGTGGACCTGGGCACCCCCCAGGCAGAGATCGCCCGCAACATGCCCAGCAGCAAGGACTCCCGCAAACGGCCCCGGGATGATGCTGACTCCACACTAAAGAAGATGAAGCTGGGTAAGCTGGAACATAAGGCCTGAGTGTCTCTGGAGTGGCTTTGTTGCACTGTTGTTATATTAATATACAGGGCACCCACAGCATAGTGTGCTAAACATATCCAAGTAAAATAACTGTGTGTAGTAAGAGGCTTCTGGCCCGGACTTTCGGGCCTATCCTCAGGGTTTAGACCCACAGACCCACAGAGAAAGGCCCAGGCGTAAACTTGCTAACTCTTTACCCTTTAACTAACCCATGATTCTAATCCTGTTCAGCCATGTGACTCGGTACCATTTCTCAGAACAGCGTAGTTGTCCTCTGCTTCTCCTGCCTTCTCTGTGGCATTCTGCTCTGTTCTCCCTGTTCCCAGAGTTTTTTTAGTCTGGTAGCCCTGCCCATACTTCCTGTCTGCCTTTGGCCAATCAGCGCTTTTTATTAAACTCAAGCGGGACAATTATTTACAATATAACATCATAAATCTACTGTAACTGTGCTGTAAGTGTGAGCTTGTGTTTCTGAGTTGAAACCTCTAGTCTAGGAGAGGATTATGACCTTGGTCTTTCTGCTTCTTTTTCTTTTTTGGTTTTTTCAAGAGGGATTTCTCTGTGTAGCCCTGGCTGTCCTTGAGCTCACTCTATAGACCAGGCTGGCCTTGAACTCACAGAGATCCACCTGCCTCTGCCTCCTGAGTGCTGGGACTAAAGGCATGTGCCCTTACCACCCAGCTCTGATATTTTTTTTAATTCTGAAATTTTTAACATTTTTTGGGTTTTGATAAAATACAATCTTAATTTCTCTGCCTCCAAGTGTGGAGATTATAGGTGTGTGTCACCACCCTAACTTTGGAGTGATTTCTAGGGTGCTTAATGATAGTGTTGACCATAGTCATCTCTCAGTACCAACATTTTTTTAAAAAATGTCATCTGTGTTTGTTTATAGAACATTTCTGAAATTATTGGTGGTTTTTGTTGTGTTTTTATCAGGATCTCACTTTGTAGTCCTGGCTGGCTTCAGACACATAGAGACCCACCTGCCTCTGCTTCTTAAGTGCTGGGAATACAGATGTGTGCCAATGCATCCAGCTGTGTAATTCCTTTTCATATTTAGGTGGAATTAATTATTTTCATAAGGGCTGCTTTGGTGATCTAGCTACATTTCTTCACAGTGTTCAGCTTCCTTTAGTTTTCTAGGGAGTACTTTCTATTTGCGCACTTTGAAAACTACTGCATGGGTTTTTTGTTGTTGTTTTAATGAGATGGAGCATATGGGCCACGGTGCATGTGTTGCATGAATTCTAATTGGTCTAAATAATAAGCTCAGAGCCAGCTATCGGGGTAATGCTGAAAGATCAGCGAGACAAGGATCCAGTCACTAGAGAGACTTCTTATTTCTACCGAATCCTCAAGCCAAAAAGATGTACATGATTAAAGGCGTGCACCACCACTGCCCACCCAGCTAAGATTTATTTTTATTTTTAATTGTACATGTATCTCTGTGGGTGTAGGTGTGTGTGTGTGTGTGTGAACATAAGTACAGTTGCCCACAAAGGCCAGAAGAGGACATTGGACCTTTTGGAACTAGAGTTGTTACAAGCATTTATGAGCTGTGTGATTGAGTGATGGATACCAAATTGGGTCCTCTGGAAACATCAAAATGCACTTAAGGGTTGAGCCATTTGTCCAGCTCCATATTTCTTTAAACTTCTTGTTTTAAGGTGAAGTTTGGATGGCCAGATGAGCTGGGAAGTAGTACTAGAGGGTTCTGTGTGCTATATGTCTCTATGTGTCTCACTTGCTCACTCAGCTAACATCATGACCATATCCACTACCTACTTTGGGATGCACTTGGGGGTATCTGAAGCAAGAAGGTCATGAGTCCCAAACTAGTCTGGGCTATATAGTAAATTTAGGCCAGCCTGAGCTACGTAACACATTATGTCAAAAAAGGGGGCTGGAGAGAGCTGGTAAAGTGGCTCAGGGGTTAAGAGCACTATGTGATCTTTCAGAGGACCCAGGTTCAATTCTCAGTACTGACACGGCAGCCATAACCATCTGTTAATCCAGTTCTAGGGTATTCATCACCGTCTTCTGACCTTCACATGCACACATGGTACACAGATAAACATACATGCAGGCAAATACCTAAACACGTACACTAAATAACTTTTAAAAGCTGAAGGAGAATGATGTCAGTGATAGGAACGGTAACAGCAATACTGTCTCCCACTGGGGCACCTGCCTAGTGAGCACAGGGTCCTGCATTCCATCCTCAGTATGGAATATATTAATGATATCATCCTCTAGGAGCAAAAGCCAATTAGAGGTTTTGGCTTTTTGCCATGTTCCAGATGAGACCTCAGACCCAGAAAGAAGATGCCTGGGGCCCTATGGCCTTTCATGGCCATGGCAAACTGCAGCTTAGATCCTTGCCTGCTGTGTGGCTGCTCCTTGCAGTGGCTTTCTAGAGGCAGAGCTACCTGGGTCCCTGGGCACCTGGGCACAGGTCCTGCTGCTATCTAGAGAGCCAACCTCTTGTTCTGTCCCCTCCTCAGAGCCCAACTTGGGAGAAGATGATGAGGACAAAGACTTGGAGCCTGGCCCATCGGGGACTTCGAAGGCCTCAGCCCAGATCTCAGGCCAGTCAGATACGGACATCACCGCTGAGTTCTTGCAGCCTCTGCTGACCCCTGACAATGTGGCTAATCTGGTGAGGAGAGTGAGGTCGTCTCAGGGATGGGAATTCGGATCCCAGTCTGTTGTCTGGCCACTCCTGGTAACGTCAGCCAACCCTTGGATGGGCCTCTTCTCCGCCTTCCTTCCTCTTTCCAGAGGCCATTTGTCCTCAGTATCTCACCCCCATCTACTCACTCTGTTCTTGGGGGTGAGTGGCTCTCCCAAGTGGACAGCATGGTGGTTACTGGCTCCCCAGAAAGCTGAGAGAAGGAGAGCAGGCCCAGCCTAGCCTCATTTCCTGCTGCTTCTCCCATGCTGCCCTAGGCTGAGTTGGCTAAGGGTTTCCCTCCCACAGGTCCTCATCAGCATGGTGTACCTGCCTGAGACCATGCCTGCCTCCTTCCAAGCCATCTACACCCCTGTGGAGTCAGCAGGCACTGAAGCCCAGATCAAGCACCTGGCTCGGCTCATGGCTACACAGATGACAGCTGCAGGACTGGGTCCTGGTAAGTCTTGTGCTGACCCAGGCTAGGCCTTGGCACTGCACTCTGCTTCTGAAAAAGCTGTGGGGATGAGGGTACATGCCATCTAGTGTGTTACCTCTCAAGGATCTGTCACTGCAGAATGCTCAGTGTCCTCAGGCTCTGGGCTTAGGTTGAGACGGAAACAGACCGACTGTGTTGGGTTTCTGAGCCTCGGAGTCTTCCTCTTATTTTGTCAGTATAGAGGCCAAGAGCAGGGCATCAGATATTTTGGAGATGGAAGCATCACAGGAGATGGGCTCTCCCATGCTGGCCTCTTAACTTGCACCAATCTTCCTGCCTGGTCTCCTGAGTGCTGGGATTACAGATGTGAGCCACACTTGTTTTTTGAAGTCTAAATTACAAAGAGTAACATAAGCACAACCCATGTCAGTGTGGCTGTGAGCTTCACAAAGCCTGTTCTTTCTTTCCACCTTTATGTGGGTTCCTGCTGAGTCCTAAGGGTCCCCTCAGGAGGGGGTGAGAAGTCACATCATCAACAACACAGACCCTGGGGGGTCAGTTGAAAAGGACTAAGTCCTTTATTCAACAGTGGGGAAAGCCTTATATACCCTCCTCCCATCACTCAGGCTGTGTCACAACCTGTTGTTATTGCTTGGCTGTCCCTCGTTGGCTGGGCAGCTCTGACGGCATCTGTTCCTAGGCAGATTTTGAGTGATCAGGCGCTCTGACAGCGCCTGTTACTGGGCAGATTCTGAGTGAACATGAACACTGGACAGCGGCTGTTGCTAGGCCCTCAGGCTGATTCCAGGTTGGCTCATAAGGAAGTTCTTTATGTGCATGCCTTGGTTTGAGGGCAATTTCCTTGGCCCTGTGTGTCTGCCCTACTACAGGTTCCAAAGCCTGGACTTAGTTCCATTCCCCCTCTGACCATGGCACCAGCCCATTTCAGATTTTGTGGGGATAACATCTGTGAACAGTGGCTTAGGAGTTTTCATGAGCTCAAGTTTTCCTCTTAGTGTGCTTCAAGGGATAGAGTTGTCAGGTCACATGACCTCTGCTGTTAAAGACATGAGGATGCCCAAGTGGTGCACCTGTCATCTCAGGAGTGGAGGCAGAAGGTTCAGGGGTCACCCGGGGTGCATGGTGAGTTTGAGGACAACCTACGGTACACGAGGCCCTGACTCAAATGGGCTCGTGTGACAGCTCAGTGAGTAAGAGCATTTGCTGTCAATATCAAGCCCAAAACTTGAGTTTGATTCCTGGAACCCATGTGGTAGAAGGAGAGAGCCCCACAATGCAACACACATGCACCCGGCATAGGCGTGTCCATCCTTGTACAAATAAGATGACTCAGTGGACGTGCTTGCTCTGGATCCCAAACATCCACAAAAGCCAGAGTGCTATGCACCTGTAACCCCAGCACTGGATGAGGGCAGAGGCAGGTGGGTCCTGTGAATCTTCTTGCTCAAACAACCAGCTCTGGGTTCTGTGGGTGACCCTGTGTTAAAGAATAAAATGTGGCTAGTTAAGTAACTCAGCTGGCAAAGATGCTTGCTGCCCGCTCTGATGACCTGAGTTTAATCTTTGGGCCTCATTGAGAGCGCCAACTCCACAGAATTGTCCTCTGACCTCTGTACATACATACACACATGCTCAACACATAAAATATAGTGATTTAAAAAGAGAGAAAAACAGGCAGGGTAGCACACATTTCTACCCTCAGCACTCAGGAGGCAGAGGCAGGCAGATCTCTGAGTTTGAAGCCAGCCTGGGCTACAGAGAATAAACAGAACAAGAAATCTCACAAAGTAGAGATAAAGGAAGTTAAACATGTACTGTCACTTCCACGTGTGTACACAGTCCAGCTCACTAACACACAAGTCATACATGCATACATATGTGTGTGCCACACAGAGAGCTTGCTTGTGACGTGGCATGGGCTGTGCCTCCAGGAATGAAGCCTTCTGGCTGGATCCTTGCTGGGCTCCGTGGTGGGTGCAGTACATGCGCTGCAGGGCCTGGGCTGAGAGCTCTGGCTGCCTCCATTCAGGTGTGGAGCAGACGAAACAGTGCAAGGAAGAGCCCAAGGAGGAGAAGGTGGTGAAGCCTGAGAGTGTTCTCATCAAGAGGCGCCTGTCTGTGCAGGGCCAGGCCATCTCCGTGGTAGGCTCTCTGAGCACCATGTCCCCCTTGGAGGAGGAAGTACCACAGGCCAAGAGGAGGCCGGAGCCTATCATCCCTGTCACACAGCCACGGTGAGTCCTCTTGTAGTTGGGCGTGGGCCGTGCCCGGTGAGCATGTCCTGTCTGCAGGTGTGAATGTAAGGCAGGCAGAGCTGGGTCAGGCTCTCCCTCTACTTGGAGTTAGTGCAGGAACCACCAGCCCTTGTGAGTTTCTGCAGCCACACCCTTTTCTGTCTTACCTTTCTCGTATTTGGAGTCACAGGTTAGAGATCTGTTGGGGACAAGTCATGATGACAGTGAGACAGCAAGGGCTTCTGGTCATTGTCACCATTGTTCTTCCCATCGCTGTCATCCCCAAGTCCCTCCCCATTCCATCTTTCCTTACCCACAGCAGGCGCCAGCCAGGCTCTTTGTGCTTGCTATTCTCTGTCTGAGCCCCTTCTGGTCCCCGCCTTCCTGATGTGCTGAGGGGGGGCTGTGTGTCTATGTGGCCCAGTCCCTGGGCTGCAGAAAGCATGGTGAGTCACTGTCCTTGTCCCTGCCCTCATATAGGCTGGCAGGTGCTGGTGGGCGCAAGAAGATCTTCCGTCTGAGTGATGTGCTGAAGCCCCTGACAGATGCCCAGGTGGAGGCCATGAAGCTGGGAGCTGTAAAGCGGATCCTGAGGGCTGAGAAGGCTGTAGCCTGTAGTGGAGCAGCCCAGGTGTGCCACTCAGTTTAGTGGAAAGTCCCTGGGGCTCCAGCCCCTCCTCCACTCGAGCAGCAGCCTTCTAGTCAGTGAAGGCTTATGGGGTGGGGTCAGGGGGCAGCTTTTAATGTGGCTGGTCCTGCAGAGCTGGCTCTTTGTAGCTACCTTTCTTAGCAGTGTTACATTTCAGACTTAGCTTCAAAATTTTTGCATGATTTTTTAAAAATTTGTTTAATTTTATGTATATGTGTGCTTGTCTGCATGAGTTTATGTGCACTGTTTGTGTGAGAGCCCACAGAGGCCAGAGGAAGGTGCCAGATCCCCTGGAGCTGGAGTTAGAGGGAATTGTGAGCCACCGTGTGTATGCTGGGAATCAAACTCAAGTCCTTTGCAAGAGCAGCCAGTGCTCTTAACCATGAGCCGTCTCTCTGGCTTTTAATTTCAATGGTTTTTTGAGACAGGGTTTCTCTCTGTAGCCTTGGCTGTTCTGGAAGTTGCTCTGGAGCCTCAGAGGTCCACTTGCCTCTGCCTCCCAAGTACTAGGATAAAGGCGTGGCCCATCATGCCTGGCATTTTCTTTCATTTTAAATATGTTTTGTGTGATGTGGACACTTTGACCTTTGCACCCATCATGAGCAAAGGCCTTGGCTTTCATCCCCAGTTCCATAAAAGACCATGTAGTCTTTCTTGGTGGTCACCCACATCCTTTCCATATCTAGAAGTCACAAAAAGAATCTTGAGGATCTTTTCCTGTACACCGAAGTACCTAGTTATTCCTGGGAGCTTGTGGTGGTTGATGACAGTTGATAACTTGTTTCTTCCTCATCCACTGCCCCATATGTGATACTGCTGTGTTTATGCTTCAGGCTGCCTTTCTTGGTTGAATTATTGGTTGAGTGATTGGTTGATTTGGTTTTCTAGATAAGGTCTCTCTTTTACCAGGCTGGCCTTGAACTTGAGCAGTCTGGGTTGCTGGGATTGTAGATGTGAGCCACTGTACCTACTGTATATAGTGTCTACTCTGGGGTTCCTGACCCTGGCAGCAGAAGTATGGAGCATGCTTGAAGAGTGCTCCAGGTGTCAGCCGTATTGACACACTTTCTCACCCACCCCCAGGTGCGCATCAAGATTCTTGCCAGCCTCGTAACACAGTTTGACTCTGGACTCAAGGCAGAGGTGCTGTCCTTCATTCTGGAAGATGTCCGGGGCCGCCTGGACCTGGCTTTTGCCTGGCTCTACCAGGAGTACAATGCCTACCTAGCGGCAGGGGCCTCAGGCACTCTGGACAAGTATGAGGACTGCCTCATCCGCCTGCTGTCTGGCTTGCAGGAGAAACCAGATCAGAAGGATGGGTGAGGGCTTGTCAGCCTTATCTCCCTCCTGTGTCCCATTCCCCCTTTCCTTAGTGCCACCAAGCCTGTCTTCCCCACGTTCCCCACTATTAGGGAGAACTTGGGGTGATGCTCATCTGTACTAACAGTTCCCGGGAATGGGACAGTGGCTCGGTGGTAGAGTCCCTCCTTAGCACATAAGCCCTGGTTCCATCCCTAGTTGTAGCAAAAGGAAGGAAGCCTCAGAGAGGGAGCTTCTCTGTCCCTATGCCAGTCTGGAGCTTTGAACCCAGGGCTGAAGAGGCTGTGTGCTGCAGTGGGGCCTCCGGGATGCAGGCTGCCCTGCCTTTCTGCACTTCTCCAGCATGACCTGCATCTTTCTTGGGCAGGGTCTTCACCAAGGTAGTTTTGGAGGCCCCGCTGATCACCGAGAGTGCCTTGGAGGTGATTCGGAAGTATTGTGAGGATGAGGTGAGCAGGCTGCACCTGAGGCAGGAAGGGTCTGAAGAGCTGTGGTTTAGGCCTAGAGACAAGGCTGGCATGAGGGCCCCGTCCTGGGTTTGAGAAAAGGGGGGAGGCAACGGCACAGCAGGCTGAGCTTGCCCCTGTTTGCAGAGTCGTGCCTACCTGGGCATGTCGACACTTGGAGACCTGATCTTCAAGCGCCCTTCTCGCCAGTTCCAATACCTGCACGTCCTCCTTGACCTCAGCTCTCATGAGAAGGACAGGGTGAGCTTGGCTTCCTTTTCCTCAAAACTGTTTTCCATTTACTGTGGTGTGATATCATTGTGGAGTCGGGTGCTCTCCTGACCCTGAGTGCACATCTCCTCAAAGAGCAGTCCTGTTCACTCTCCTCTCACTCACGTTAGTGAACTATAACCCGAGGCAGCAGCCAGTAGAGGAGCCCATGTGACCATATGCAACGTAATGTCACAATATACACTGCCTGAGTACCCACCTTTGTAGACAAGGGATGGCTGAAAAGAGCCCTGGACCCATCTGCCCTGTAGCCTGTCACCAGCCTCCCCCTGGTGGTGCATGATCAGAAAGCATACAGACAGCATCCCACCCTGGCCCTGCACTGCCATTTGGTCCTGTGCTAAAGATCAGTTCCCAGCAGATTGTGAGTGAGTGAAATGAAGCTTGGCTAATGACATGTGTTCTGTGCAGTGGGCTGCCTGTCCTGCCAAGTTCCAAAGCCAGATCCACTTGGCAGGGAGAGTCACTGTTGAGGAATAAGGAGGGTGATCGAGGTAGATGGGACTGAGAAGTGAGATGCTGCAGCCAGAGATGCTTGTCGGTGCTGTCTTGGGCCTCCGGCTGGCCCTCTGCCTCCTCCCACCTTACCCACTTTTCTCCAGGTGCGTTCCCAGGCCCTGCTCTTCATTAAGCGCATGTATGAGAAGGAGCAGCTTCGACAGTACGTGGAGAGATTCGCCCTCAACTACTTGCAACTCCTGGTCCACCCCAACCCACCCTCAGTGCTCTTTGGAGCTGACAAGGACACAGGTTTGGTGCAGCTTCATCTGACGTGTTGAGCCCCACTCAGCCTGCTGTAATGGCTGTTGGATAGTAGCAGGCAGGGCCAGGAGAGCAGTCTGTGGGGACCAGGGTCATCTCAGGCCAAGTCCTTTAGCATAGTCCCAGGTTCTGCCAGATGACAGACAGAAGGGCCTACACGGATGTGGAAAGTCCTCCCAGGAGAGGGTGTGAGGCCATGGGAGGACTTGTGAGCAGAAGTAGTGCTTCCCCAAAGATGAGGTTAATGGTGAGGGTCTTTCACCAACTTTCTACCCAAGTAGGGTCCAGCGTGGAGGCAGGGCTGCCAGGTGGTCTGCCCTGTAGTCCCCGACAGATGGCTGCTGTGAGGACATGGATGTTTAGGCCATAGTTGTGACAGGGCTTGAAGAATACAGGGTTAAATTCTCAGTCTTGGGGTTTGGTGGTGGAGGTGTGGGGGGGCTCCTACTCTTCTCCCGCCTATCCCCGCTTCCCACTGACTTCACTGAGAAGGCACAGGCACTGGATACGGGGCTTTGGGAAGGAAATACAGGCCTCTGTTGATGCATGCCTCTGTCCTATCAGAGGTGGCTGCTCCCTGGACCGAGGAGACAGTGAAGCAGTGTCTTTATCTCTATCTGGCTCTCCTGCCTCAGAACCACAAGCTGATCCATGAGCTGGCAGCTGTGTACACTGAGGCCATCGCCGACATCAAGCGGACAGTGCTGAGGGTCATTGAGCAGCCGGTGAGGCTCCTGAGCCCCCAACTCCCGCTGCTCCTTGCGTGTCAGGCACAAAAGTCATCTAGATTCTTGGCTTTGGCTTGTGGGTGGTACTTACATCATTCTTCAGTTCATAAGAAGGCACTGTGTGGCTCGGGGACAGAGCCTGGGTGGGCTCACCTGGCTTCATGCTCTGCCTTTGTGCTTTGCACTGTGCCCCAACATGAGGGCTGCAGACCAGTCCCCAAGTATGGGACCACATTAGCATCCAAGTTCCTGACACCATCTCATTTGGCCTTTCCCATGCCATTGCTGGGAGTCCTGTAACTGCTAGGCGGGCTCTGGGGTTGAGGCTCAGTGTTCTTCACATGCCAGCAAGCTCGCTGCTCACTGCAGTAGCTGACCAGGTCTACCCTGAATCCCAGGCTAGGGAGACAAAGGTTGCAGGAGGGTGGGCAGGGACCTGACCTGCCAGTGAGGAGAACACCGTCCAGATGAAGGCTCCGAGCTGAGCCTGGGGAAAACCTGGAGCCCAGTATCCTTAACCACCAGCTCCTGCAGCCTCCTCCAATACTCCATTTCCTGGTTTTGCTGCTCTCTGCATCTAGATCCGAGGGATGGGCATGAACTCACCAGAGCTGCTGCTGCTAGTGGAAAATTGCCCCAAGGGGGCAGAGACGCTGGTCACCCGCTGCCTGCACAGCCTCACAGACAAAGGTGCCCTGGACCCTGCCTTCATCTTCCCTCCCACCTATTCTTCCCCTGGGAGAGCTGGGGCTGAAAGTCCCCAAGTGACTGAGTCCCTGGGATTTCTCCCATCCTTGGGCCTCATTCTGGAGAAGTCATGTGGGTTGCACCTAGGGAAGGAGAGCTGGGGATCCTGCTCTGGAATTACTCTGCTCCTCCGCCATGCCCATGAAGCCCTACCCCTCCCATCTACCCCTCCCACATGCTTTCTGCCTTGGTCTCGTCATTGGTCTCGTCACCCCAACTCTGCTGTTCTGTCTTCCTGCAGTGCCACCATCGCCAGAGCTGGTGAAGCGGGTCCGAGACCTGTACCATAAGCGGCTGCCTGACGTGCGCTTCCTCATCCCTGTGCTCAATGGCCTGGAGAAGGTAGCGCAAAGGGAGTAGGAGGAGGGTGCCCAGCCCCCTTCCCTGTTGCTGGGCTTATGACAGAAGCGGGGAATCCATCTTGCCCTTGTCGTCAGTAGTTGCACAGCAGGCTTTGGAGCAGGTCCCCAGACCCATTGCAGTCTTCTCAGGCACTGCTCTGGTGTCACAGTAGCATCTTCCTGGTCTATGGGAAACTCCTCACCAACAGCAGGGTCTCCCTACTAGTTTGGGGGCCATGGGGATGGGAATGAGGATGACACTGTCCACCAGAGGTAGGCAGCAGCAGCAGCTTTGGAGAGACAGGGAACATATGTCAGGAGACTTAGAGGTCTCACTGGGGTCGGTAGGTGGAAAGTGAAGCCCTCCAGCTCAACATCACCCTCCTCTTCCCCCTTAGAAAGAGGTGATCCAAGCCTTGCCCAAGCTCATCAAACTCAACCCCATCGTGGTGAAGGAGGTCTTCAATCGCCTGCTAGGCACACAGCACGGTACGTGCCCTCCCTCCTAGCCAGCCCTCAGCTTACCTTCTTGCTGCACGGGGGTCATGTGGGAGGCCCCAGTGTCCTTAGAGACCAAGGTCTCTGTCCCTGCCAGTTCCCTCTGCTCTCCTAGCTCAGGCAGGCAGCATTATCCCCTGTCATGAGAAACGTGCAGGGAAAAATAGCCATGATGTCATTGTGGTCCCTGTGGGGCTGCAGTGAGGCAGCTCTAACAAGACTTCAGCTCACTTGATCCAGTCCCAGCCTCTGTCCCTGAGTCCCTATAAAGCAGAGAGTGCCTTATCTGTATTTGCTGTTCTCAAGTCTGGCCTGAGACCTGCTTCTTTACTGAGGCTCACTACTATCTGCCTTCCCCTATTGCCACCCATTTCAGGTGAAGGGAATTCAGCCTTGTCCCCCCTGAATCCGGGAGAGCTGCTGATTGCATTGCACAACATTGACTCAGTGAAGTGTGACATGAAATCCATCATCAAAGGTGAGGCACCCCTGTTCCCACATGGCCCAGCTCCCATGGACTTGGGGCAGGGTCTCAGTCACCTGCCTGGCCTCACTGCATCGAAGACTATTCCTCGCTGCTGTACCTGCCCCATCTTGGCCTCTGTATAAAGCACATTGACAGCTGAGCCTTGGCCGTCCCTCCCACTCTTCCCTGAGGAACTCAAGGAAGCAGAGCCCATGGAGTGAGTCAGAGTCACAAGGGCCTCTGCTGGCATGAGCAATGCCAGGTGTGAGTTGAGAACAGAGGACCTCCATAGCTGGAGCTTGGTGACAGCCTGGCAGACTTCCTCTGCTCTGGCTGCCCAAGTATTCCCTTTGAGCTAGGCTCTCCCTTCATGCACAAGCCTACTCCTGCCAGCACATGGCCCTTGGTAAGTATGGTGCAGATAGGGCACAGCTCACAGAAGCTAGCCAAGAAGAGCTCTGCCCATGAGCCTCCCCTGAGAGAGACCACCATTTCCCTCTGTCTTCCCTTCCCCAGAAGCTTCTGGGCCACAGTCAGTTCTGTCCCAGGAGGGCCTGCTTATCACCCTGTCCTTCAGCCTCTGCTCACCTTAGTGTGGGCTTCCTCTCTGTTCCCCACTTTCCTACTCTGGCCTGAATAGCTTCTCTGGAAACTGCTTTCCTGGCCCTCCTCAGCAGTCCTGGGGGTGGGGGTGGGGCTCATGAAGGCAGGACAGAGGAGGCTACAGGCCCAGCGGAAGGGACCAGGGACAGGCCTCAAAGGTTGTGGTCCAGGGTTGTGGGCTGTAGACACACACACACTTAAATATGCATTTTCTTTTCATTTTTATCATGCTGGGAATGAACCTACAGTTTCAAATGTGCTAGGCAAATGTTCTACCACACCCTCACTTATTTAGGTGAAATGGGAACAATCCTGTCCCTATAGCCGGGTCCCAAAGGCCGTATGTTCACCACATAATTTGTGTATAATTTGATAACACATACATAGCCATCTTGGATCCAGAATAGAAGTCCAGTCACAAGGAGGGGAGAAAGGGTCTTGCTAAGCACTACACAGTTGGCTAGTAGATGGGATCCTACATTGTGCACTATGGCAGTGTCTTTGGGAATGCTTGCCAGTTCACAACCTCTAGGCTTGCTGGACTCTAGCACCCTGCAGCCCTCACTACATCTCACCCGTCTGCTCATGTGAAATCCTGCACTCCTTGGGTTCTGTGGAATCCAGACACGTGCTGGGTACATGATTGGATTACTGACAGCCCTGAGCTAGCCTGGCTGGGACTCAGGAAGGGTTTTCTGAAGTGGAGCCATAGGACTGATAGGGTTGAGGTGATAGTGAGCTGAACCTGGTCAAAGCTAGGACTGAACAGACGTTCCAGATGAGGGAGGAAACTGGCCTTGGCCTTGTGCAGTCCTCTGGGATGGAGGACAGTTCGGGCTGCTCAGTGGGAAGTGCAAGAAGAGGCTAGGTGGGCTCTGGTCTCATGGCCCACAGGGCAGTAGTGGGACATGTCTCCTGAGGAGCAAGCACCTCCTCAGGTCTGGCAGCCCTCTCTCATCTGCTGCAATGCCCCCTCCTTTCTCTGGGCCTCCTTACAAGACCCTACCATCCATTGGGCTCTCAGAGATTTGCGGGGGTTGGTGGGACCTTTCTTCTGGCTCAATAAAGACTTCCTGGTTGACACACTCACATGGCCAGTGGTGTTTGGGGAAGGGCTTCAGAGGCAGTTCTTGGGATCTCCCCTTGGCCCAGTTGTCTCTGACACTGCCACCCACTCCTAGGAGCTGGACCCCAAGCAAGGCCTGCTCCATGCTTTCTTCAGTGTGACATCTTCCCACATCCTGTGGGCCCTGGCTACTCAGTTGGGCCCTCACCACCACCTCTTTCCCTCCCTTCCCTGTTACTCTCCTAATGTCCTTTGTCATATCTGCCCTGCACCATCACAGACCCTATGCCTTTGGTTGGCCTTCTAGCAGAGACCAAACTTCTTTCTGGGGATGCTAGGGTGTCAGCAGTGCTTACCCCTCCCCTTAGTGGGCTACAGCCACCTCCTTAGACTATGGCAGGCCCCAGGGCTTGGCAATATGCTCCCTACCCTGCTCCCCAGAGCTGTCCTCAGAAGAGGCTCAGTCTCTTGCTTGGAACACCACAGGGTATTCAGGGGTTGCACACATCTATCTCCATCTTCCTGGGGGCAGGACCACTCAACCTCACAAAGGGCCTTTTGTGGTAGGAGCGGGAAGCTTGGGTGGTGGGGTTTCCATTAATGGGGGACATCCAGGCAGAGAGGCCCACTCTCCGCCTCCTCACAGCCACTAACTTGTGTTTTGCGGAGCGGAATGTGTACACATCGGAAGTACTAGCTGTGGTGATGCAGCAGCTGATGGAGCAAAGTCCCCTGCCCATGCTGCTCATGCGGACCGTCATCCAGTCCCTGACCATGTACCCTCGCCTGGGGGGCTTCGTCATGAACATCCTGGCCCGGCTCATCATGAAGCAGGTAACCTGCCCTGGGCCTAGGCAGTGCCACAGTGGGGCAAACCTCAGCTACCTGGGGAGCAGGATCCTATCTCTGGATCGCCTACCTGGCCTCTTGCAGTGTGCCCTCCAACTGACTCCAGGGTGACCAGTGAGAACTGTTAAAAGACAGGAGAGGTGTGGGTACCGCCCTTTACCCCACCCTAGGCCCTGTTGGACACATAGCTTAAAGCATCCTGTCTTTGTAGAGACCAGAAGTATGGTGGGGGTTTTGTTTTATTTTAGTGAGGGTCTTGCTATGTATCCCAAATAAACCAAGAACTCAAATTTGTGGTTTACAAGGATAACACCAACGTTTATAACTACTTTGTGGGAACAGTAATCAAGTTCCCCCCATCCCAAAGCTGGGTTGTGACCGCACGCTGTCTTGGTGCAGCATCTGCCTAAGGTCCCTGCACCTCTCTAGCCTAATAAGTGTGGCTAACAGCACCAGCTTTAGGGGTCTGTGAGAGCAACGTGGTGGTGTTGCCCTAGCACTTGGGATCTCCCCCTCGATCCTGGGCAGGCCGGAGTACGACGCCCGCAGTAGGCTGGCACAGGGGCTCCCAGTCATGGCAGTATCTGCAGGAAGGAGGCAGCTGCTTGGGCCTCGCCTAATGGCCCCTCCCACCCACAGGTGTGGAAGTACCCCAAAGTTTGGGAGGGTTTCATCAAGTGCTGCCAGCGCACCAAGCCCCAGAGCTTCCAGGTCATCCTGCAGCTACCTCCGCAGCAGCTTGGTGCCGTCTTTGACAAGTGCCCTGAGCTCCGGGAGCCGCTGCTGGCCCACGTGCGCTCCTTCACCCCCCATCAGGTACCTGGGGAGCGGAGCCAGGCTATGCAAGCAGGAGGGCTCTGGCGGGTTTGAGTTCTGGGCTATGGGGTGCTAAGAGGTGCCTCTGGCCAGAGCTCTCTACAGTTCTGGCCCCCACCTTTCCCTTCACCTAGCAAGCACACATCCCCAACTCCATCATGACTATCCTGGAAGCCAGCAGCAAACAAGAGCCTGAAGTCAAGGAAGCGCCTACGGGGCCCCTGGAAGAGGTGAGGGTAATGTGGCCCATCTGCCTGTGTCTCTCCCCAAGAGGCCCTGTTAAACCCACAGCCTTCCAAGACAGCATTCCTGGTAAAGGGGAATGGCCACCCACCTCCCTCCATCCTGGGGTTAGGGGCTGCCTTTCCTGACCTGAGTACTCCTCCCACTCCAGGATGACCTGGAGCCCTTGGCCCTGGCTTTGGCCCAGACCCCGGCCCCTGCCCCGCGGCCCCCGCAGGACCTCATCGGCATGCGATTGGCTCAGGAAAAGGCCCTCAAGCGGCAGCTGGAGGAGGAACAGAAGTTGAAGCCCGCAGGCATGGGAGCACCCGCTGCCTCGGCAAACTCCTCCATGCCTGCGGTAGTGCCAGCAGCCCGAGCCGGTCCCACCCCGGCTGAGGAGGCCATGGAATACCGGGAGGAGGGTCCTGAATGCGAGACACCGGCCATCTTCATTAGCATGGATGACGACTCGGGCCTGGCCGAAACCACACTCCTGGACTCTAGTCTTGAGGGCCCCCTGCCTAAGGTAGGGGGAGCAGCTTAGAGCTGCAGAGGGCAGCTGGAGCAGAGACCCAGACATGGGGTTCAGGGTGCCACCTGCTCTTGACCTGACCCTCTGGCCCTTCCTTGCCTTTTCCCTCCACCAGGAGGCAGCGACAGTCGGACCGAGCTCCAAGGATGAGCGGAGCCCCCAGAGCCTCAACCACGCAGTGGAGGAAGCCTTGCCAACCTCCAGCCCGGAGGCCAGGGAACCGGAGAGCAAGGGAAACAGCTGACAGCTGCGGGAGTTTGGGGGGAGGGGCGGGGCGGGCCACCTAGAGCTTTGCCTTAACACAAATAAAGGAGGTGGCGCTCAGGTCTTGGCTACAGTGTCCTCTCTGCAGCGGACTAGAAACTGAAGCCAGAGCAGTGCTAGACTGCGCCTGCGCACACCCAGCTCCCACCCTGTGGGCGCCCCGCGCTAGTAATGTTAACGGCACGCAGGGTGAAGCTGCAGACGCGGTCAGCACTGGCTAGCCTTCCTCCTATAGGTCCACACACTGTCGAAACATGGGAGAGCCACCGCCCAACCCTGACCCCTCATCCCAAAGCCGGAGGACTTCGCAAGGTTCAGAGAGGGCACGAAGTCGAGAGCACTCGCAGCCTTTGGTGACCATCCCGGAGGATGGGGTGCACCGACCTCTGGACGATGTGCTGCGCAGACCTCCACAGCGGGGCAGTCGGAGCAGTCAGGGCAGCCAGGACCTGCCCCACTTGGCACAGAGAACCAGCCTGACCCCAGATAGCCAGGGTGAGGAAGGCATGGAGTATAACCGGTCCATGAGCTTAGGCTATCCACCAGGCTTTCCATTGGAATTCTCACAGCAGGCTTATCTGGATGAGAACACAGTGATGCAGCAATTCCCTCGGGGCCTCTTAGAACAACTGGAGACCTCTTACCCGGACCCGGGCGCCAACATCATCGGCCAGTTCAACATGTACCCAAGAGAGGACCAGCTGATGGGCCAGGCCATGCAGCACGGGCCGTACCTGAGGGACGACCCCACTCTCCACTCGGGGCCCTCTGACCTGGGCTTCATGCCCTTCGTCGGAGAGGTACCTGACCCGGAGCCCCGTGAGCTGGCAGTGCAGAACGCCAAGGCCTACTTGCTGCAGACCAGTGTGAACTGCAACCTCAGCCTGTGAGAGGAGGTTGGGGGTGGAGAAGGAAGGAAGCAGGCTGGGAAGGGCCCTAGACAAGGCTGCCTGGGGTGTGGGGGCCTGTGGGCAACTAACCTAGCAGAGAATGGAGGAAGGAATAACAGGTGAAGTCTCAGTGCCAGCACACACCACCCTAACAACTAGTCCCAGGGATTCAGATAGCCAGGAGACTGAACCGGAGGGGTTGGATTGTTTATCTAAAAATCGCACAGCCACGAAGTAAAGTTTCTAGCTAGCTCCCAAGGTCCTGGTCTCCTCTACTAGCTTCCCTATATGAAGAGGATAGTGGTCAATCACTGAGCTGCCCTCATGGTCCCCTCCCTCTTCGGTTAGGTATGTTATAGAGATGTTGAATGTGGCATGGTCCATGAGATAGCAACACAGAGGGAGGGACCTGGGGGTAGCTGCTGTCAGGGCTGGCTAAAGCACATAGCCCTTTACATCCCTCCTGTGCTAAGAGCCTGCTGTGGCTCCCCGTTGGCTAAAAAAGGTTATTCAGGAGATGTGGTTCCCCACCCTGCCCACAATGCATACTCTATTTCCACTCATTACTTAGATGTCTCTACCTCAGGCCCCAGATCCAGGCAGAATTAACCTGTATGTGTTTCCAGTCTTGAGAATTTCAAGTTTTCTTCCTGAAATGCCCTGGCCAGTCTTCCAGTCTCACTTCTTTTTCCAAGGTTTCATTTTATCTGTTTAGTGTGTGTGTGTGTGTGTGTGTGTGTGTGTGTGTGTGTGTGTGTGTGTGTGCATGTGTGTGCATGTTTGCACATGTGAGCACCCTGCCTGTGGAAGCTAGAAGAAGGCATTGCATCCCCTGGAACTGGAGTAGGCAGTTGTGGGTTGCCTGATGTAGGTGTTGGCAACCAAACTCTGGTTCTCTGCAAGAGTAATATGTACTCTTAGCCACAGAGTTTTCTTTCTAGCCTTTTCAAGATTTTTTAAATATTAATTTAGGGGCTGGAGAGATAACTCAGTGGTAAGAACACTGGCTGTTCTTCCAGAGGTCCTGAGTTCGATTCCCAGCAACCACATGGTGTGGCTCACAGCCATCTACAATGAGATCTGGTACCTTCTGGCAAACAGGCATACATGCAGGCAGAACACTGTATACATAATAAATATTTATTGCTCTTTCAGAGGAATCAAGTTTGGTTCCCAGAACCTTCTGGCCCCTGCAAGCATCGGACATGCATGTGATGTACATACATACAGACAAAATAGTTATCCATATAAAAATACAAAGAGACCTAAATTAAAAAATATTAATTTAGTGGATATGAGTATTTTGCCTGTATGTACATAAAGTGCACCACATATTTACAGTACCTTTGGAGGTCAGAAGAAGGCATTGGATCCTCTGAAACTGAATGGTTCTGAGCCACCATGTGGGTCCTAAGAACAGAACCAGGTCCTCTGCAAGAAGAGCCTGTGCTCATAACCACTGGACCATCTCTCTAGCCCCTTCTAAGATACTTCTGTTATTTATTTTATAGTATTGGAGCTTGGATGCAGGACCTCCTGCAAAGTAGCCGAGCTCCTTACCACTGGGGTACCCGACCAGCCTCATCTCTTACCTTTTTAACATCCGTGTAGGTTCTCCCCCACACTTGAGACTATTCACAGAGTGGTTTGCATACGGCTGAAAGGTTTAATGTAAATTCTTTGGGATGAGACCAGCTGTGGCCTCAGATTTCCTAAGGAATAGTTCCCTCATCAGGAGGGGTGTGTGTGTGTGTGTGTGTGTGTGTGTGTGTGTGTGTGTGTGTGTGTGTGTGTGTGTGTGTGTGTGTGTGTGTGTGTGTGTGTGTGTGTGTGTGTGTGTGTGTGTGTGTGTGTGTGTGTGTGTGTGTGTGTGTGTGTGTGTGTGTGTGTGTGTGTGTGTGTGCGCGCGCGCGTGTGCGTGTGTGTGTGTGTGTGTGTGCGCGCGCGCGTGTGCGTGTGTGTGTGTGTGCGCGCACGCGCGGTGCCTGGACTGGGCAGAAGCCACCCCGGTATATTAATTATTACTCTGCTGCCTTCATCCTCCATCTTCTCTTACGCTGTTCTAGCTACACTAAAACTCCCATTTTTTTCCCCATGCATACCCTCACCCCAGAATCCTCCAACCCCAGGCATTTCTGTTTATTCTATTTTAATTTTAATCCCTTTAAGTAAATAGAATAAATTAGTTAAAATTAATTCTATTTTATTCCGATTTCCTTGTCACGCCTTATTGCATTGGCTATGGTAACTTAAACAATATTAAGTAGATGCCATGAAGTCAGATTTCTTGTTTAAGGCCATCCTGGGCATATGTAGCCTTTGTATCTATCATCAGAATGTCAGTTTCACTAGGGCAGGGACATTTTCTGTCCGTCCCCCCCCCCCCCCCCCCCCCCGTGTCCCTAGCAGTAGACAAAGGGACAGGCACAAAACAGCAGGCTTCGTGCACTGAGCGAATGGTGTCCCCCACCTCCCACTCTTCCTGGGAGGCAGGTATGAGCACCTGGTGAACCTACTGACCAAGATCCTGAACCAGCGGCCTGAGGACCCCTTGTCCATCCTGGAGACACTGAACCGAAACACTCAATGGGAATGGTTCCACCCCAAGCTGGACACACTGCGGGATGACCCTGACATGCAGCCCACCTTCGAGATGGCCGAGAAGCAAAAGGCCCTGTTTGGCAGGGGCGGAGGAGAAGGTGAACAGGAGATGGAAGAGGAGGTGGTGAGTGAGCTGGTGTGGAGAGGTGGGAGACAAGAGAGTCATTGGAGCGACTGGCGTATGCCACAGTCAGTGCTAAAGGCAATACAGCATCTACTGTGCCTATGGAGGGGGACAGAGGGCCTTGAGTGCTACCAAAGCAGTATCTGGGGCACCACACAAGGTTTGGGAGCAAGGCACAAGCACTTGGCTCTGCCTTCTAGAAGCTGCCCCTGGCTATCATGTGAAGGAGCCTGATCTCTCTCACAGGGATGAGCCATTGTCATATGTCCATCTACAACATTTCCTACTGCCTCTGAGTCTCTTCAATTCACAATCCATTTCTTCCTCTTCCCCTGCCTCAGTTTCCTCCTTTTGAATTAACTCTTCCACCTATGATGACCCAAGAATATTCTACCATTCTCAGAGTATTTAAGGTTAGAGTCCTTTGTTCCAGAAATGAGTGATGCATACAGTTTGGGGGAGGGACTGGGAACATGTCTGAGTCCCTAGAGTGTTTGCCAGGCATGCACAGAGAGAGCCCTGGGTTCCTCCCCAGCACTGCATAAACTGGGTACAGCAGTGCACACCTGCAACCCTAGCTCTTAGGCCATGGAGCATAAGGAGCAGAAATTCAGGGTCATCCTGGGTCATATGGTGAGTTCCAGGTCAACAAGCCTGGGATACATGAGACTGTTTCACGAATAAAGGAAATTCAGGGCCAGATCTCTGGGAAAGGCTGAGATATCAGAAAGGAAACACCACAGTCAGATCTCACCCAGCTGTCTTCCAGCTTCCTCAGCCTCCTGGCTTCTTCTGCCTGCTCTGTCTTTCTATGCCTGCCTTAAATACTTTCTTCACTCAGTTAAGGCATGGCACCACCACTGCCTGCCTGGGAGCCTGGAACTCCTCCTGTAAACTAAGATGACCTGAACTCAGATTGGATTAAGGGCATAGGTCAACACTCCTGGGATATTCCCTGTGCTGGGATTAAAGGTGTGAGTTACCACAGTCTGATCCTTCTAGACTGACTGTGGATAGATCCCTCTGATATCTCGGAATGTTTTTATTATATTTGAAAATATCCCCCCACATCCCCTTTTGTGTCAAATTTTTTTTAAAAAAGGTTATAGCTAACATAAGAAAAACCATATACAATAGGTACAGTAATTATATACAATATATACAAACAAATGTTTTTTTGGGTAGGGAGGGGAGGAACGCCAAGTGTTGCATGAATAAAGGAAACTCAGGTCCAGATCTCTGAGAAACATGGAGATATCAGAGAGGAAACACCACAGTCAGATCTCACCCAGCTGTCTTCCAGCTTCCTTAGCCTCCTGGTTTCTTCTGCCTGCTCTGTCTTTCTATGCCTGCCTTAAATTCTTTCTTTGCTCAGTTAAGGCGTGGCACCACCACTGCCTGCCTGGGAGCCTGGAACCCCTTCTGTAAACTAAGTTGACCTAAGGTTTTGACAAAGGGTCTGATATATCCCAGGCTTTAAACTTGTTAGGTAGTTAGGATGACATTGGGTATCTGATCCTCCTGCCTCTACCTCCTGAGGGCTGGGATGTTATGACAGTTATGTACTTCAAGGGCCGTTATTCTTCTCATGCATGGTAGGCTGTTTGGAATATTTCTTTTGCACTGTGTGAAAATTTGTCATGGTGATCGGTTTCATTGGTTAAATGGCCAATAGCCAGGTGGGATTTTTCAGGGAAGAGAGAACTCTGGGAAGAAGAAGGGCTGAGTCTCGAGGTTATTTGGAGGAAGATGACATATGTAGAAGACGAGGTAGCAAGCCATGAGCCATGTGGCAGCAGGCAAACTAATGGGTTTATTTAAGTTACAGAAGCTAGTTAGGAACAAGCCTAAGCTATCGCCTGAGCTTTCATAATTGATAAGAAATCTTTCTGTCACGATAACTATGTCTCAGAGTTCTTAATTCAGCGTCTGAAAGAGGGGGTGTCTGTGGCCTGTACTTGTTTCTGGGAAGAGGCAGAGCTATGTCTCAGTGTTTATATTTCCTTTTCCATCTGGGCTGGGACAGGGCTCCCCTTTCTCTCATTTTCTGTGTTGCTTGCACGACTAGCTAGTTCTAATTCCCAAGGGCATCAATGGGATGGTCCAACCTTTGTTACTCACACTACTTCAGACCACAGGAACTTTAGTCTGTTTCCAGATACCCCTTGCTGTGACTCCCTAGGAGACCAAGGAGGAGGATTGCTGGTTTTGCTTAGATTGTGGAGAGTGAATTCAAGGTCACTTAAGGAAAGCTCACCTTTTGTTGTTTTGGTTGGGTTTTTTGAGACAGGGTTTCTCTGTGCTGCCCTGGCTGTCCTGGAACTCAGAGATCCACCTACCTCTGCCTCCTGGGTGCTGGGATTAAAGTTATGTGCCACTACGACCAGCTAGATCTCGTCTTAAAACCCTCCCTCCAAAATCCAATCTGACGGTATAGCTGGATGGTAGAGCGGTTGCCTAGCATCTCCTAGAGAGGGGCTGGTATGTGACTCAGCAGTAGAAAAATTGCCCACTATACAAAAGGCTGTGGGTTGGAGGCCTAACACTGAAAGAAATATGTGGGGACACAGCTCAGTGGTAGAGCACTTAACTAGAATGAATGAAGGCCTGGGTTCAGTACCCAGCACCACACTGGCTGGCTGTATTAGAACACACCCGTGATCCAAAGCACTTCGGACAGGGAGCCAGTAGGTTAGAAGTCTAAGCCCACCCTTGGCTACACCGGTGAGCTTAAGGGTGATATAGGTACAAGAGACCTTGACTCCCAGCAAAAGGAGCATAGTCTCAATACACATGGGATTTTCCTAGTAGCAAAAACAGGATGAGAGAAAGAAGAAATGGGCGTTTTTGTTTTTCCCAGCAAGTCAAGGCTAATCATAGAATAAGCCATGTTCGTGTGGCTTTAAAGTGTCAGACCAATCTATGCTGAAACCTAGCCGCACCAGAAAATGGTCTCTAAGAAGCCAATAGCCCAGTTTTCTCTCCATCTAACCACCAAGCAGATGAGGGCCATCTAATGTAGTGGCGCAGGCCTTTAATGGAAGCACTCAGGAGGCAGAACAGAAGGAGTTCCAGGACAGCTGGGGCTACACAGAGAAACCCTGTCTCAAAAAAAAAAAAAAAAAAAAAAAGATTCTGGAGAGATGACTCAGTGGTTAAAAGCACTGGCTGCTCTTCCAGTAAACCTGGGTTCAATTCCCAGCAACTACATGGAAGATCAGTCATCTGTAACTCCAATTCTGGGGATCTGATGCCCTCTTCTGGCCTCCCAGGGTACCAAGTACATACAAGGAGCACTGACATATAGAGTACAAAATACTAGGACACACAAAATAAATATATATATATTTTAAAAAAGATGATGTGCTGACTGGAACACATCCAAACATCCTTGCCAGCTCATCTACACCATCTGACTAGTGGATCCAGGAGTCTGCCTGTCTCTGCCTCCCACAGTGGGAATTACAAACCTGAATCACCATACCTGACTGTTTACAGGGTTCAGGTTCCTCACACTTGCCGTAGCAGGCGCTTTGCAGACCTAGCTGCCTTCTCATGATGCTAATGTAGGTGACACCGAGGCAAGCAAGCTGTGATATCATGCTTAAAGGCAAAAGGAGGCTTTCAAACAGTGGAGCATGCCTATAATCCCAGCACTCAGGAGGCAGAGGCAGAATCTGGTGTTTGATGATGCATGGTCATCATATGGAGATCCTGGCATATTGATAACTGTGTTTTTCAGTGTGCACAGAATGCATTCTAGGACAGACCAGATAATGCTGAGAAACTCTGTCTTGAAAACAAACGAGTCTGGTTTGCATCTTTTCAAAGATGTATTTTCTTTTTATTTATACATATGTGCTTGTTTGTAATAGGCCTACATATGTGCAGGTGGCCTGAGGATCAAACTCCGGTGTCTGAAAGAACAGGAAGTGCTCACAACCTCTGCACCATCTCTCCAGCCCCACCAACAAATGCTCCACTCTCAAACTTAGCTAGGTCTTCCAATTCACAAAAATTAAAAAAAAAGTAAGTCAATTTCAGAGCTAAAATATACAATGGATGAACTGATCTTAACAGATATATACAGAATTTTTTTTGGCAGTACATGAACCTCTCCAAAATCAGTCACATCATAGAATACAAGTCAAGGGG
Organism: Phyllotis vaccarum; assembly: GCA_033318265.1. Taxonomy (NCBI): domain Eukaryota; kingdom Metazoa; phylum Chordata; class Mammalia; order Rodentia; family Cricetidae; genus Phyllotis; species Phyllotis vaccarum. The sequence goes on from JARWLC010000018.1 coordinate 15,209,011, forward strand.
GGAGCAAGAGTGAGAGAGAATTCCTTGACGTTCATAATGCAATAAAACGAGAAACTGACAAGAGAAACTACAAAAATATCTGGAGTCTAAACACACGCTTGAAGAGTGGGTCCTCCAAGAAGTCAGAAAGGAAATGAAATAAAATTCCTAGAGGCAAATGAAAACGCAATCATTCTATCCGAAGCCCCGAGGTGCAGCCAAGGCTCGCTAAAGAGGAAAGCTAGTATCAACAAAGTGCATCTGTGAAAGAAGCTGAGAGACGTCGAATAAACAACCTAATGATGCACCCAAGGGTCTCAGAACACAAGCGGCCAATCCCAACCCCACTAGACAGCACTGAAGGCGATCAGGGAAGAAATTAATAAAATGGAGAGTAAAACAACCATAAATAAAACCAGCCAAAGAGCGGAGAACTTAATTATTTGAAAAACTGAGATACACGAGCCCTCAGGTAATCTGACAGAGAGGGAGAAGACACAACATAAAATTAGAGATCAAAAGGATGTCCCTATAAGTGACCTCAGTGAAATACAGAACATCACTAAAAATTACCATGAAGATTTAACTCTGAAGACCTGAGTAAGCTGGAAGAAAAAGGATTTCTAGCTGTGTATATCTACTAAAACTGAGTCCTGAAGATGCTTTGTGTGTGTGTGTGTGTGTGTGTGTGTGTGTGTGTGTGTGTGTGTGTGTGTGTGTAAAATCTTAAGCAGACCTATTGCATACAATGAGATCAAAGCTGTTAGTAAAACCCTCTCTTGAAAAAACCCAGGACAAGGCAGGTTCACTGCTGAATACCAAACCTCCAAGGGAAAAAAGCCTCACACCAATTCTTCTTAACCTGTTCCATAAAACAGAAAGTAAAGGAGCACTCTTCTTTAAAAAAGAAAGCAGCAGACCTATTTCTTTGATAAGCAGAGAAGTGCCATATTCTTTTTTAGTTTTTCACGATAAAGTTTTTTCTGATAGCCCCGGCTGTCCTGGGAACTTGCTCTGTAGACCAAGCTGGCCTTGAACTTACAGAGATCCACCTGCCTCTGCCTCATCTGGAGTGCTGGGACTAAAGGCAAGTGACACCCCTGCCTGAAAAAAAAAATGTGAGCCTTCTTAACAAAATGCTTGCAGACCAAATTCAGAACACAAGAAGAAGGTCACACATTATGACCAAGTGAACTTCATCCCAGAAAGGCAAAGTCAGTCCGACACACACAAATCAATAAATGTGATATATCAAAAACACTCTAGAAACAACACATGACTATTTCAGTCAACTCTGAAAAGTCATTCGACAAATTTCAACCTGCCTTTGTGACAAAGGAGATGTTATAAATTGATGGGATAGACCTCAAAATAATACAGGGCTTTACACAGCAACCTACAGCCAACATTAAATGGAGACAAATTAGAGCATTTCCTCTAAAATCGGAATGGATACAAGAATGCCTACGCTCTCCTCTTATTCAGTACATTATTCAAAGACATAGCTGTAACAATTAGCCAAGAGAAGGACACAAAGGGCATAAAAATAGGAAGGGACAAAGTCACACTATCTCTTTTTGCAGATGACATGATTTTACTTATGAGTCCCTATTGAGTCCACTAGAAAAATTTTGGACCTAATAAACCCAGTAAAGTTTCAGGATACAAAATCAGTAATTAAAAAAAAAATGGTTGGTGGTGGCTCACATCTTTAATCCCAGCACTCCAAGACAGAGGCAGGCAGATCTCTGGGAGTTCGAGGCCAACCTGGTCTACAGAGGAAGTCCAGGACAGCCAGGATTGCACAGAGAAACCCCCTCTCAAGAAAAACAACAATCCCCCCACAAACAATAGCCTCACTTATACTAACAACTCTCAGAACACTATTAAAAATTAGAAAAATATTCCATTCAAAAAATGGTTCCCAAATCAAGCATTTAGTAATAAATCTAAATAAAGACACAGAAGACCTCCACAGCCAAGATTACAAATACTGAAAGAGGGAGTCACAAGAGATACTGGATGACAGAGCATTCCATTTTCCTGGGTAGTTTTATTAATACTGTGGAAATGTCTAGGCTATTCAAATTAAAATACAAAATTAACACAATTCAAGTCAAAATACCCTTGTAAAATTTCAAGGATTTACAAAAGATAATTCATGTGATGTTGGGTGTGGTGACTCATGCCTTTAATCCCAGCACTTAGGAAACAGAAACAGGTGAATCTCTGAGTTCAAAGCCAGTCTGGTCTACAGAGCAAGTTACAGGGCAGCTAGTGAAACCCTGTCTCCGAAAAAAAAATGTGGAAGCACAAAATAGCAAGGAATAAGAGCCCTACCAGAGATGTAGCAACATCAAACCAGAGAGAGAGTGAAGTGGAGTGGGTAGTCAGGTGGATCCAGGAAGAGCTGGGGGAGGAGAAAGAATGTGATCAAAATATATTGTATGAGGATTGGAGAGATGGTTCAGAGATTAAGAGCATTGGCTGTGCTGCCAGAGGACCTGAGTTCAATTCCCAGCAACCACATGGTGGCTCAACTATCTGTAATGAGATCTGGCGCCCCCTTCTGACATGCAGGCAGAACACTGTATACATAATAAAACTTATATATTATTTATATATGTAGAAAAAATTCAATAAAATCATACTGTAGTACCATGGTGATAAAGACAGCCCGGTCTTGGCATAAAAAGGCAGCTAAACCAATGAAGTGGAATTGAAGACCCAGACATTGAACAGAAAAATGATGGCTACTTAATTTTTGATGAAGGAGGCAAAAACATTCTTTGGAAAAAAGAGTCTCGTCAATAAACGGTGCTGGAAAAATGGGATTTCAGCCTTTAGGAGAGTGAAATCAGATACATTACCCTTACACAAAAACCAACTAAAAAAAAGACCGAAGACATTCATTTCAAACCTGAAACCACGGTTGGTGGTGGCACACACCTTCAATCCCAGCACTGGGGAGGCAGAGGCAGGAGGATCTCTGTGAGTTCGAGGCCAGTCTCACCTACAGAGATTCCAGGTCAGCCAGGGCTATATAGAGAAACTCCATCTCAAAAAAAACAAAACAGGTAGGCTTGGAATATATAATACTGCGAGGCCACAATCTCAGAAAGAAAGCAAACCATGTTTGCCTTCATAATGCGGAATACTGTCATTATGTATATTAATGTATGTGTGGATACAAGAGAACAGGAGAAGACAGAATTCTGGCTGTAGGGATGAGGCGGAACTGAGTGCAGAAATGAACATGGGTCATGAAACAGCATAAGTACTTTTCTAGTTCTCATACCATCATGGATTTTTGGTTTTGGTGGTATATAATGTAAAATATATATATTAGATCTTAAAGCCTAGCAATGTAAAACATCCGTTTTGAATGCTAATCTAATTACATTGGAATAAAGAAATAAAAAGAGAATTGAAAAGTGGGCTGTACACACACACATATACACACACATACACATGAACATGCACACAAGCATACACATGCACAGGTACACACATACACATACACACTGCACGGAAGATGTCATGTGAATCTGCAGGCAGAAGCTCCAAATATGACCAGCTACCAGCTGGATTTGGGAACAGCTTATTTCTCCACAGCTTTGGCTTAGCTCAGGGTATTGCTGGTTAGTTCAATATTGCTGAGCAAATGACAGACATTCCTCAGAGAAAGGCAGGAGCCTTGGTGGGTAACACACAGAGGCCACATGCCACAGACACACATTTCACTTCTTCCCCGACTTCTGTTGCCACCCCTCCCCCATCCTCACCCCTAGGATTCTTGTCAAACATTACTTTTCTGACCCTCCCTCCTCCCTCCCTCGTTTCCTCTCTCCCTCCCTCCCTCTTCCTTCCTCCTTCCTTCCCTCTCTCCATTCTCCACCCCATCTTGCTTTCATGAGCCAAGAACACCATGGAAAGGAAGGCAGTGAGGAATGTGTTGGGTTTTAAGTAACAGACCATGGCTTTGATTTTAGACAGTCTTAGTATATGTCCCTGGCTGTCTTGGAACTCATTCTATAGATCAGGCTGGCCTCGAACTCACAGAGATCCACCTGCCTCTGCCTCCCAAGTGCTGAGTTTAAAAGCATGTGTCACCTTGTCTGGCAACACTGGCTTCTTTGTCCAATAGAGCAAGAAGGCCAGGGGAGTAGAGCAATCAATCTAGCAGGGCGCCTGAGGGCCAATTCCATCTTTCTCATTATTAGGGTGTTCAGTATGGCTACCGTGGCTTCAGGTTTTACGTCCTTCATTTCTGGCAGGACAAAGAGAAAAGGATTTTCTCCCAAGGTGGCTTTATCTTTTTTGTATTAAGGGACACCACCCTCCCTGAGACATTCCCCAAACTGGTGGCTTTCGCCGCCCAAGTTTCTTAATTCTGGAGGAGTTGGGCTGCAGGGCTGGCTCAGGTCTTGCTTCTGAGGCTGCTGACCCAAGTACCATCCCCGTGACCCAGAAGGTGGCAAGAGAATTCCACTTGGAAGCCTTTAAGCCTTCCATCCTCTCTCCCGTTCCCGTGCAGAATGACAGCCCCGTGCCCAACATCATGGAGACGGCCTTCTACTTCGAGCAGGCGGGCGTAGGCTTGAGCTCGGACGAAAGTTTCCGAATCTTCCTGGCCCTGAGGCAGCTGGTGGAACAGCAACCCATCCACACGTGCCGCTTCTGGGGCAAGATCCTGGGACTGAGCCGCAGCTACCTGGTGGCCGAGGTGGAGTTCCGCGAGGGCGAGGAGGAGGGCGAGGAGGAGGAGGTGGAGGAGCTGATAGAGGGAGGTGAGGTCCTGGAGGCGCACGGTGAGGAGGAGGGTGAGGAGGATGAGGAGAAGGTGGTGGATGCAGTTCCCAAGCCGCAGTGGAAGCCGCCGCCCACCATCCCCAAAGAGGAGAGCCGCACGGGTACCAACAAGTACCTGTACTTCGTGTGCAACGAGCCAGGCCGCCAGTGGACGCGCCTGCCACATGTGACCCCCGCGCAGATCGTGTGCGCCCGCAAGATCAAGAAATTCTTCACTGGTTTCCTGGACACGCCGGTCATCAGCTACCCTCCCTTTCCGGGCAACGAGGCCAACTACCTGCGCGCACAAATTGCTCGCATCTCAGCCGCCACGCACATCAGCCCGCTAGGCTTCTATCAGTTCGGGGAGGAAGAGGGTGATGAAGAAGAGGAGGGCGGCGCGGGACGCGACTCGTTCGAGGAGAACCCTGACTTTGAGGGTATCCCGGTGCTGGAACTCGTGGACTCCATGGCTAACTGGGTACATCACATGCAGCACATCCTGCCTCAGGTGAGGACTGAGTGCCCCAGCCAGGACCTACCCAGCCCAACATCTGTGTGGTAAGAACATGATGCTGGCCGGTGTCTGTTCATCCATCCATCCATCCATCCATCCATCCATCCATCCATCCATCCATCCATCCAGTATTATACTCACCCATTTGTCTATCCACACACTCATCCATCTATCTATTCAACCATTCAACCAGGGATCCATCCACCTACCCATCCATCCTTCCTTCTCCCTTGAATCCACCTATTCATCTTATCCAGTGATCTGTCCATCCAGCCATCTAATTATTCATCAGCCAAACCCTCCAACCAACTATTCTCCTTCCCAACCACAGATCCATTCACCTACCAGTCCATTCATTAATCTATCTAACCATCCACTGGTCTGTCACCTGTCTATCTATCCATCCATTCATACATCCACCCCATTCATTTACCCAGTCTTCTACCTATCCACACACTCATTAATCCTCCTACCTACCCATCCATCCATCTATTCATCCATCTATTCATCCATCCATCCATCCATCCATCCATCCATTCACCCATCCATCCATTCACCCATCCATTCACCCATCCATCCATCCATCCATCCATTCACCCATCCATCCATCCATCCATCCATCCATCCATCCATCCATTCACCCATCCATCCATCCACCCATCCATCCATTCACCCATCCATCCATTCACCCATCCATCCATCCATCCATCCATCCATCCATCCATCCATCAATCCATCCATCCATTCACCCATCCATCCATCCTTTATCCATTTATCAGCTTGCTCCTTCAACTTTCATGCTTCTCCTTATTCCGTGAATAGGAATTGGTTGATGATCCCCCAACAAATCCTTTGGAGTCAGATGGATCTTGGCATCTCCGGATCTTTCTGTTTATAAAGAGGGGCCAGGCACACCCACCATTCACTAGGCCCCAGGACAGGTGAGGGCAGTGCCAGAGTGAGCGTTCAAATATGTGGCCATTCCTGCCTGAAACAGGAATTCATCAGCTTAGGTCAGGGGTGTTGCAGGATGACATCTGGGGAAATGGTTGTAATAACAGACACTGTGACCAGCAGTGCCCTTTTCTTCTGCAGAACACGTTTTTAAGATTTTTGAATGGAGACAGGTGACTATGATGCTGATTGGGTCTAGTGCCTGCCGGGTCCTGATATCAGCCTTGGGTTTTAGTCACTCCAAGAAGATTATTGGGAGCAAGGGACTTTTTAACTACATTTAAATTTATTATGTATTAATTATGTTTGTGGAAGTCAGAGGACAGCTTTTGGGAGTTGGTTCTCTGCTTCCTTCATGTGGATCCTGGGATTTGAACCCACAATGTCAGGCTTTTCCTTAGACACTTTTACCCATAAAACGATCTCACTGGACCAGCTAGGAACATCTAATTAATTCACTAGTGAATTGATTTGCTCAATCAACTGTTGTTGACTTTGCAATATTTAATTACATTCAAATACTCCCCTTTTCTTTTCTGCATTATTATTTTTTATTTATTGTCAAGAAAATGTATTTCTGTGTGGCTCTAGCTGTCCTGGAACTCAGAGAGATCTTCCTGCCTCTGCCTCCCGGGTGCTGGGAGTAAACACATCCCCCACCATTGCCAGGGCATGGGGTATGAGCAGTGTGGGGGGAGGGCAGCCTACTTTCTTATAAATCCCAGAACCCCTGGCCTTGGGATGGCACCGCCCACAATGGGCTGGGCCTTCCCATATCAGTCATTAATCAAGAAAAGCCCCACAGGCTTCCTTGCATGCCAGTCTGATGGAGGTGGGTTTTTTTTTTTTTTTTTTTTTTTCCTCAGCCAATCTTCCTTCTTCCCGATGACTTTAGTTTCTTTCAAGTTGACAAACACACACAAAACAATAGAGAGAACGGGAACAACAAGCATACACAGACAACAAACCATTCTTGTTTCAAATAATTCCTTCTGTGATCAGGACAAGCAAGCACTGACCCTGCTTCACAGCTGAGGAGACAGGAGGTAGCTCCATGGCTCCTGCCTGTACTCAGTTATTTAAAAAGCAGTCATTGATCACAGGGAGTTCAAGGTCACAGGACAGGACTCAAGCCTGATGCTGTGGCCTTTGATCCCAGAACTTGGGAGGCAGAAGCACAGCAGACCTCTGCGTGTTTGAGGCCGGCCTGGTTTACACACTGAGTTCTGAGACAGCCAGGGCTACACAGAGAAACCCTGTCTGGGAAAACAACAAAACCAAAACAAAGCTGGGAGGGGTAGCTGAGTGGAATGTTTGCCTGACATCAGTGTCACATACACAAACCCCACGGAGAGACAGAGACAGAGAGATAAAGAGACAGAGACAGATAGACAGATGAGAGATACAGACAGACAGACAGACATATGAGAGAGACGAACAGACAGACAGGCAGACAGATGAGAGATAGAGACAGACAGACAGATGAGCGATAGAGACAGACAGACAGACAGACAGACAGATGAGAGATAGAGACAGACAGACAGACAGATGAGAGATAGAGACAGACAGACAGACAGATGAGAGAGACGGACAGACAGACAGATAAGAGATAGAGACAGACAGACAGATGAGAGACAGACAGACAGACAGACAGATGAGAGATAGAGACAGACAGACAGACAGATGAGAGATAGAGACAGACAGATGAGAGATAGAGACAGACACAGACAGACAGACAGACAGACGAGAAAGAGATAGAGACAGAACAGGAACACCCATTGGCTTGTCAGAGCCCAACACCAGTCCCACGAGGGAAGTACAAGTGACCGCACCCGCTGCTGAATAGCAGCTCCCAAAGCAGAAATCCGGAGGTCTCTTCTCTCAGTAACGCCTCCTGCCAGCACCCTGGTGCTCGCTGGGGACAGGACCAGTATTCTAGGGGCCTGCCTTCTCCCACAGTAGGCTAGGCTCTGTCCAGGCTGCCATCTGACTTTGCCACTACACCGCCAGGGCCGCTGTACATGGGTGAACCCCATGCAGAAGACGGAGGAGGAGGAGGAGTTAGGGGAGGAAGAGGAAAAGGCAGATGAGGGCATGGAGGAGGTGGAACAGGAGGTGGGTCCCCCGCTTTTGACTCCGCTCTCGGAAGATGCAGGTAAGTCCTTCCTTGGGGGGGGGGGCAGGTGCGGTGCTGGCCTGTGGGTGGGGAGGTTAATTGGGTGGAAGCACTGATGTCACCTACCTTCTGAGCTTCTGTGGGTACCTCGTATGTGCAGTGGGCATTGGCCAGGCCTAGGAACACAAGTCTGTCACCCCCAGCCTTAGGGAGGTAGGAATAGGAGGTTGGTGAGGCACCCTCAGCTACACAAGTTTGAGACTTTGTTTAAAACAAAACAAAACAAAACAAAAAAAATGGGTCTCAGGGAATGTGTTCATACTAAACCTCATCTGGCACGTGACAATGACCATGGCCTTGAGACAGAGTCCTTTTCTTCTCCCATTTCTTTCTGGGGTTATCAGAGAGGCTGCTGCTTAAGGCAGGTCTGGCTCTGTAGCCAAGGCTTTGAGCTCTAAGCAAATATCTTTGTTCTCCTCAAAGCTAGGATTACTGGTGTATACCCCTACAGCTAGCTGGGAGACAGCCTTTTGAGCCCTACCAAGATTTGGGGAAGGGAGAGATTAGGAGCCTCCCCCCCCCCCCGGGAGAGGTTGTTGTTGGTTGTTTTTGGTCTTTTCTCTTTTGGGGGGCCCTGCCACACAGCTCCCAAATGAATCATACATACAGAAGCTTATTCTTAATTATAAATGCCTGGCCTTAGCTTGGCTTGTTTCTAGCCAGATTTCCTTAATTTAAATTCTCCCTGCCTTATCTTTTGCCTCTGGGCTTTTACCTTTTCTTCTGTAAATCTTACTCCTACTCTGTGGCTGGCTGGGTATCTGGGAGTCTGGGTGTCTGGTGTCTGGGTGGCTGGGTGTCTGGGTGGCTGGTGGCTGGGTGGTTAGGTGGCTGGTGGTTGGCTAGCTGGGTGGCTGAGTGGCTGTGTGGCTGTGTGGCTGCTGGTGGTTGGCTAGCTGGGTGGCTGAGTGGCTGTGTGGCTGTGTGGCTGGTGGCTGGTGGCTGGGTGGTTGACTAGCTGGGTGGCTGAATGGCTGTGTGGCTGTGTGGCTGGTGGCTGGGTGGCTGGGAGGCTGGGTGGTTGGGTGGCTGGCCCCTAGCATCCTTCTCTTTCTGGCAATCCTTGATCCTTCCGTTTCTTTCTTTTTCCTCTTCCATTTATCCCTTCTGCCTGCCAGCCCCGCTCATCCTTTCTCCCGCCTTGTTACTGGCCATTCAGTTCTTTATTAGACCTTATCAGTATTTTAGGTAGGCACAGTAACACAGCTTCACGGAGTTAAATTAATGCAACACAAAAGTAACAAGCTTAAAATAATATTCTACAACAGGAGGTAGCCATAAATTGGATTTTGCATTGATGATGGGAATTCTCTGAGGCTGAGACACCTGGAGGGAGGAGGGAGGAGTGGCCGGTAGGTCATCCCAGATCCTGTGCACGAGCCACAGCACTCTGGTTCAGAGCCATGTACCCTGCAAAAGAATGCTTATATCTCTCTGCTGGTAACACAGCTATCAGACCTCACTACCACCCAGCAAGGGAGGTGACATGAGTGTCCTTGTCTCCTTCACTAAAGAGGACACAGCTGAAATGGCTTCGTTGGGACACATCAGGAGAGAGTCCAGAGCCAGGGTGCTCAGTGTGATTTATAACTCTTGCCTGGTCCCCTCTGTTCCATCTCTCTATCCTTGTGGTAAGGAAGGGGCTTGAGGACCCCTGACCCCCACTGCCCCTTTTGTTCTCGCAACAGAAATCATGCACCTGTCACCCTGGACCACTCGCCTCTCCTGCAGCCTTAGCCCACAGTACTCGGTGGCCGTAGTCCGCTCCAACCTCTGGCCAGGGGCTTACACCTACGCCGTTGGCAAGTACGATGTAGCCTTGATCCAAGGGTCTGTCTATGGTACAGAGAGTTTACCTACCAACCAGGCAGGGTGGCAGTGGTGCACACCTTCACTCCCAAGCACTCAGGAGACAGAGGCAGGGCCATCTCTGTGAGTTTGAAGCCAGTCTGGTCTACAGTGAGAGTTCCAGGACATCCAGGGAGACATAGAGAGACACCATCTCAAAAATATATATTGAGAATCTGTAGACACCCCCACTTTCACCTTTTTTTTTTTTTTTTTTTTTTAGCTTTAAATTATCTCTAACTCCCTAAATCAGCTCACCAACCTGCCAGTCGAGTACAGCCACCAGAGAGCCTGGGTGCGATACCAGATCTGTCCACCAGAGGGTAGAAGAGCTTTTCTGCTCTGAACTCTTGAGTTGTTGAGTCCTGGGCTTAATCCTGATGGAGTTTCATGGAAACTTAATACTTTAACCATTCTCTTGTGGATTATTATATTTTTTTTTTGTCCAGAATCTGAGACTAGAATTTTTCTAACCTTCTTATTCCAGCCGCACATTAATTTTTAAAATCCCTCTGAAAGTTCTACTGGCACCTACGTCCTCATTATCTCCCCCCCTCCACTCACCCACTCATCATCAGTTTGTCCATCCATGCATCTATTAATTTATTAGTCCATACGTTTATCTTTTGGCTTTTTATAAGAGTACTCTAGATGAAGTTATGTGTATTATTTAGGTATGTATATTATTTAGGTGTGTGTGTGTTTGCACATACCTGTACTGTATTATGCATGTGGAGGTCAGAAGGCTAACCTTGCACCTTACTGTGGCAGTCATCTGTTTCTGGGCTGTGCTTATACTCCAGGCTAGCCCCCCAAGCTTCCAGACAAAGATTCTCCCATCTCTGTACCCCACCTCACAGTATGAGTGCTGAGTTACAGTTGGGCAATGCCAAATCTGGCCTCTTCTGTGGGTTCCAGGATCAGACTCTGATTGTCTGGCTTGTGCGGCTGTCTCACTTGCCCCCAAAGAACTTTACTGTTGTTGACGCAGGGTTTCATTATGCTGCTCTGGCTGGCTTTGAACTCCCAGTTCTTACTTCTGGAGTACTGGGTTACAGGTGCATGTCATCATACTTGGCTTTATAAATAACTCTTGAACATCACTACTTGGCAGCTGCCTGCAGGACCCCAGGCCCTTGTTGGAAAGACAGCCAATGATCTGTCCATGGAAGCGAGTAGCTGAAGTGCAGCTATCAATAGTAGTATAACATCCCCCCATACCGACTCCGTGCCAGCGAGTGCCCTGTTATGAAGTAGATAAGCTCCTAATTGGTTGTTTTACATCCTCGGGGATTCTTGAGAGAAGCAACTTTCAATTTACAATCCACAGGGAAAGAAGGGAGTAACCTAGGCCAGTTTTTAACACATGGAAGGAGAATCTGGCAAAGCTGAGAATTATTGTTAAAATGTCTAGAAAAGAGCCTAGGTTTCAGGATGATTGTTTATATTATGGTGCTGGGATTGAACTCAGGGACTTGGCTTGTTTTAGACAAATGACCTACTGCTGAGCCACACCCCAGCCTCTCACTGGGGGATTCTAGGCAGGGGCTCTACCACTGAGCCACACCCCAGCCCCTCACTGGGGGATTCTAGGCAGGGGCTCTACCACTGAGCCACACCTCTAACTCTCATTTTACTTTTGTAAGATTCATTTTTATTTCACGTGCATTGGTGTTTTTTCCTGCATGTGTGTCTATGTGAGGGTGCCAATGCCCTGGAACTTGAGTCACAGACAGTTGGGAACTGCTAGGTAGGTGCTGTGAATTGAACCTGGGTCCTCTGGAAGCAGCAGCCAGGTGCTCTTAATTGATGAGCCATCACTCCAGCCATTCCCTAAGCTCCCCAACTTTTAGACAAGGTCTTTCTGTGTAGCCCCGGCTGTCCTGGAACTCACTTTATAGCTGAGGCTTGCCTTGAAGTCACAGAGATCTGCTTACTTCTGCCTTTCCAGTTCTGGAATTAAAGGAGGGAGCCACCACTGCCCAGTTTCTATTTTTCTTTCTTTATTTCATAGCAAGTCTTCGAATCAGGTATATATTTTCCAATAAAATGAAGCTCGGTTAGTAATGAAGTTTTTATCAGAAAGACTTGCCAGGCTGGTGGCACAGGCTCATGATTCCAATAAGCTCAGATAATCACAAAGCCAAGGCAGGAAGATGAGTTATTTCAAGGCTAGCGTTGGCTGCAGGGGGAGCCTAAGGCCAGGCTGAGAAACCTAGATTGTATTTCAAGATGAAAAGAGCTGAGGCTACATATAGCTCAGTGGTAGAGCCCCTGCCTAGAATCCCCCAGTGAGGGGCTGGGGGTGTGGCTCAGTGGTAGAGCCCCTGCCTATAATCCTCCTGTGAGGGGCTGGGGTGTGGCTCAGTGGTAGAGCCCCTGCCTAGAATCCCCCAGTGAGGGGCTGGGGGGTGTGGCTCAGTGGTAGAGCCCCTGCCTAGGATTCCCCCAGTGAGGGGCTGGGGTGTGGCTCAGTGGTAGAGCCCCTGCCTAGAATCCCCCAGTGAGGGGCTGGGGGCGTGACTCAGTGGTAGAGCCCCTGCCTAGAATCCCCCAGTGAGGGGCTGGGGTGTGGCTCAGTGGTAGAGCCCCTGCCTAGAATCCCCCAGTGAGGGGCTGGGGGCGTGGCTCAGTGGTAGAGCCCCTGCCTAGAATCCCCCAGTGAGGGGCTGGGGGCGTGGCTCAGTGGTAGAGCCCCTGCCTAGAATCCCCCAGTGAGGGGCTGGGGGCGTGGCTCAGTGGTAGAGCCCCTGCCTAGAATCCCCCAGTGAGGGGCTGGGGGTGTGGCTCAGTGGTAGAGCCCCTGCCTAGAATCCCCCAGTGAGGGGCTGGGGGTGTGGCTGAGCAGTTAATTGCTTTCCTACCTGGCAGGAGACCCTGGCTTCAACTTCCAGTACCATTAAAAGAAATAATTAACCTTAGCCAGGCTACTGATACATATCTATTACCCAAGCTCCAAGGAGACAGAGATAGAAGTTTCCAAATTATGACCAGTCTAGGATACATGGTGACATACTCCCATAAAGAGAAAAAAGAAGTAAATGCAGATTCATGTACCCAAGCTGTTCCAGGACTCTTTGGAGGTTTTCCAATAACCAAATTAAGTATCGGTTTTATTTTTAAAATTGAAATTAACTAAAATTAAATCAAAGCTGCTCCACCCAAGAACAGCAGAACACACATTCTTCTCTAGTGTCCACGGAAACACTCCAAGACAGAGTGTGAACTGAATCTTCAAACAAGGTTTGGTAGATGTAAGGCAATTGCAGTTGTACCAGATATGCTCTATGACTCCCTGAGAATGAAATGAGAAATAAGGGAGGCAGTGGGGACACTGACCAGAAACCATTTGACTCAGAAATAATTAGTGATGGAAAAACCATGAAAGGATGAAGAGAGGCTCAGTGGGTAAAGTGCTTTCTGTCCAAGCCAGTGAGGGGCTGGGGGTGTGGCTCAGTGGTAGAGCCCCTGCCTAGAATCCCCCAGTGAGGGGCTGGGGGTGTGGCTCAGTGGTAGAGCCCCTGCCTAGAATCCCCCAGTGAGGGGCTGGGGGTGTGGCTCAGTGGTAGAGCCCCTGCCTAGAATCCCCCAGTGAGGGGCTGGGGGTGTGGCTCAGTGGTAGAGCCCCTGCCTAGAATCCCCCAGTGAGGGGCTGGGGGTGTGGCTCAGTGGTAGAGCCCCTGCCTAGAATCCCCCAGTGAAGGGCTGGGGGTGTGGCTCAGTGATAGAGCCCCTGCCTAGAATCCCCCAGTGAGGGGCTGGGGATCAATCAATGAGTCCCTGGAATTTACTAGTGAACCAGCCTAGCTGAACTGACAAGCACCAGACCTGGTGAAGGGACTCTGCTTCAAAATATAAGTGAAGAGCTGAGCTTAGTGAGGCCCCCTTCAGTCCTAACACTTGGAAAGCAGAAGTGGGCAGATCTGTATAAGTTTGAGGTCAGCCTCATCTATGTACACTTGTTTCACACTAGCCAGAGCTATATAATGAGATCCTGTCTCAAAAGTTAAGAGCATGTGTTGCTCTCGTGGAAGACCTGAGGTCAGTTTCTCAGTACTCATATTTGGCAGCTGTACAACCACCTGCAACTCCAACACCCATGGATTTTATGTCCTCTCCTGGCCTCTGTAGGTAATGCACTTGTGTACAAACCCACGTAGACAGACAGACACACACACACTCAGTTCTCCAGACCCCTTGCCACTTATTGATGGCATGGCCACTTCATATCTGGTGAACACAGAACAGATGGTCAGTAAACCTTTGTGGGATGGACAGACTGACAGAAAAGAAACCCTGTGTGCACCTTTCACCTGCCCAATGTTGACACTACAATGATGTTATACTATACTTTGTCCCACCCTCAAAAAGAATGTCTCCCATTTCTCTAGGAAGTTTGAGAACATCTATATTGGCTGGGGTCACAAGTACAGCCCCGAGAACTTCAACCCATCCCTGCCAGCTCCGATTCAGCAGGAGTACCCCAGTGGCCCTGAGATCATGGAGATGAGTGACCCCACAGTAGAGGAGGAGCAGGCCCTGAGGGCTGCACAGGAGCAGGCCCTAGCAGCTGCTGAGGAAGAGGAGGAGGATGAGGAGGAGGAAGAGGATGAAGACGTTGAGGACTGAAGTCACCAACCTCTGTCTTATGGCCTTTCCCCTTATTCATAGTTACAGATTGTATTGTATTTTTCTTTTTTCTTTTTCTTTTTTGTTCCCTGCCCTTGCAGGACATGGGTGCTCCAAATAAAATCCCCCACAGCACAGCCATTAAGTTATACATTCATTTATCAGACCGGGCAGTTGACCTGTTCATTCCTTCTCCATCTTTGTTTGTACTTATTTATATCTTTATTTTTGTTTTCTCCAGACAGGGTTTCTTTGTGTAACCCTGGCTGTCCTGGAACTCACTCAGTAGACCAATCTGTCTTCTAACTCAGAGAGATCTGCCTGCCTCTGCCTCCTGAGTGCTGGGATTAAAGGTGGCACCATCACTGCCTGTTTGTTTTTAATAATTTATTTTTACTTATATGTATGTGTATTATTATTATTATGTGTATTTATGTGTCTGTGTGTTTGCGGATGCTCTCAGAGGCCAGAAGAGGGGTTTAGATACTATGTCTATTTACTCATAGGCAGTTATGAATCCCCCCTCCACCCATATGGAGGCTGGGAACTGAACTTGGGTCCTCCGGCCACATTCGTTTTTTTTAAACTTTTGTTTAGGGGTGATCTGAAGAGATGACTCAGTAGTTAAGAACACTGCCCACTCTTCCAGAAGAGGAGTTCAAGTTCCAGCATCCACATGATGATTCACAATCAGCCAGTTGAGTGCTTGCCTAGGATGTACAAAACCCTGGGTTCAATCCCCACCAGTGCACAAATGGTGTCATACCAAACTGGAGGAGGTAGAGGCAGAAAGACCTGGAGTTCATTCTTTTCTTCAGCTACAAAGTGAGGTGGAGGTCAGCGTGAGCTGGAGGCCTTGTCTTACAAAATAGATAAGTAAATAAGTAAATGGCAAGACAGAATTAGTTTTTTTGCCTGTTGATGTGATAAAATATTAAATACCTTCAAAAAAAGCAACTTAGGGGAGAAAACACTATTTTAGTTTGCAAAGCAGGGAAGTCAAGGCAAGAACATCTCCAGTCAAGAGTAGAGAGAAGGAGTACTTGTATGCTTGCTTGCTTGTTCTCAACCATGTCTCAACTCTTACACACCACACGTCAGGGATAACCCTGCCTAGAGAATGGTGCCTCCCACAGTGGACTGGATCTTCCCACAGACATGCCTACAGGGCAACCCAATGTAGACAGTGTAAGTGTTGTAGCTAGAATGAAATGAATCCTTGCAGTTGAGAGCCAAGGAATACCACGAAGAAGTCACTATAAACATAGCAACTTACAGCTCTGCTCCAGGGAAAAGCTTCCCCAATGCAAGTGTAACAACTCTGCACAGGGGAGGGGAGGGTTTCTCCAGCAAAGTTGTTACAGCTCTGCTCAGGTGTAGCAAAGTTGTTACAGCTCTGCTCTGCTAGAGAAACTTTCCCCAGCCAAAGTGTTAAAATTCTGCATGCTCCAGGGAAAGTGTCCCACCGCACAACAAACTCACTCAGGAGATTTATTGGAAAGGAAAAATCCAGGAGGATGGCTGTCTCTAGGGAGAGAAGCAGCAGCATACTGAACGGGGGGGGGGGGGAGCACTATTCCAGGGTGGTTTGGGATTGGTGGGATTCTGCAGCCTGACTCTGGGGTAAACTCAGAGATCAGGGATTTTAAACTCTGGTCCTGAGGTCAAGTCAGAGGCACGTGTTCTTTCCTTGCCCCCTTTTACCCTAATAGACAGTCTCTTACGATCCTAGGTAGTGTCAAATTGACAAAGCTGACAATCATCATAAGAACAAAAGCAAAAAAAGGCGGGCAGAGTCAGGTCAGGGAGGGCTTCAGCTCTCACAGCAGCAGGTGGTCAGTGGGGAAGGGAAGCGCTGAGAAGTCCACCGATGAGTCTAAAGTAAAACAATGAATGGTTTTGCCGACCTGAAATCCAGGAGGCACTTCTGGAAGGAGAGGCGAAAGGATTGGGTCAAGTTTGAGGGCAACCTGGGCTACAAGTGTGAGGCAAAATAAAGGTCAGTGAGATGGCTCAGAAGGTAACGGCGTTTACTGAGGACCTGATTCAGATCCCTAGGATGGTGGTGGAAGGGGACTTGACTCTCTGACCTCTACATCGTGCTTGTCCACGCAAAGACACATAAATAAATGCATTTTTTTTTAATTTAAAAAAGGCAAGAATCTCCTGGAGTCAGCTGTAAGAACACGAGGGTTCTGAATAACACTTGAGGTTTCTCCGTTGCCAGGCAAACGGCTCCCAGGGCGCTGTTGTTAGGGTTTAGGGGCGTTCCTATCCGTCATGCCCCGTAGCCAACCACTCGCCGGCGTCTGTCGCGTCGGCCACGCCCACAACCCTAACCCCGCCCACAGCCCCAGAACCGTTACCTCAGCAACCGTCCCAGCTCCTCCCGCCTTCCGTTCCGGGTGCCAATCGTAGAGGCGTCACCAGGACGACGACCCTACCCCTTCCGGTGCTGGGTTCACCACTTCCGGTTGGGGGTCCGGCGGGCGGACGGGAGGGCTGCGGCGGGGCCCGGTGGGCGGCCAAGATGGCGGCGGGCGGCGCGGAGGGCGGCGCGGGCCCTAGCGCCGCTATGGGCGACTGCGCTGAGATCAAGTCTCAGTTTCGCACTCGCGAGGGCTTCTACAAGCTGCTTCCCGGAGACGCGACGCGCAGGTCGGGGCCAGCCTCCGCCCAGACCCCGGCGCCGCCGCAGCCCCCTCAGCCCCCGCCTGGACCTACCGTAGCCTCCGGGCCTGGCGCTGCAGGCCCCGCGTCATCCCCGCCGCCCGCCGGTCCCGGACCGGGGCCCGCGCTACCCGCCGTCCGCCTTAGCCTGGTGCGCCTGGGCGAGCCCGATGGCGCTGGGGAGCCGCCCTCCACGCCTTCGGGACTGGGCGCCGGAGGAGACCGCGTCTGCTTCAACCTGGGCCGCGAGCTTTACTTCTACCCCGGCTGCTGCCGCCGCGGGAGCCAACGGGTGAGTGCTCCTCCTCGTGGGGTGCCGGGAGCGTCGGGGTCCCCAGAGTGACAGAAGCCATCCGAGGTTGTTCATCCCAGGGGAGCCTGGTTCTTGGAGCTTAATGGAGTCTGGGAGGTTGCGGGGAAATCTTCGCGCGCGTGTGTGTGTGTGTGTCGGGTGGGTGTTCTTTCTCGACGTGATGGAGCTTCTGAGAGGGGTTGGTGGCATTGTGTGGGCGATGGGGAGTCCTCGGAGGATGCAGGTCAACAGAGAAATAACTGTGTTCTTGGCGTGTTTTGGAGGGAGTCTTGGGACTTGCCAAACCCAGGCGTACCAGGCATGTGTAAGTAAGTGATGATGGTCAGAGTTCTTACAGGTAAAGGGCAGGGAAGACTGAAGGTGTAGCTTAGGGGTCGGCTAACGAAGCAACAGGTGAACGAGAGTCTAAAGAATATGGTGTCTAAAGAGGGATGCTCTGGATGAAATGAGTTCTGGCTGATGGGAGTTCCGAGTTGATGGAGTTTCTTGCTGGGGACCTCTCCAGGTGTGGCAGACATCTCTAAAGCAAGGGTGAGGGAAAGAGAAGTGGGCATCCTAAGTGTCCAGGGGTGATTGATTGTGCATCTAATTAAATATGAGGGGACATGATGATTGATAGATGTCTGAACTGTAACAGAGGTTCTGAAGTTTAGGGACCTGAATTGAAAGAAATGAAGCTCTGTGGCTCGCTGGATGGAATGTGTGCTTGGAAAGCTTGAGGACCCGAGTTTGGATCCCGTACCCCATGTAAAAGGGTGCAGCTGTATGAGTCTGCAACTCCAATTTAGGGAGGAGAGGCAGAAGGATCATTAGGGCTCACTGGCAGCCAGTCTAACACTGAATTGGTGAGTTCCAGGTTCATTAGAAGACCTTCTCTCAAATGTTAGATGGAAAGCCACAGAGGAAGATGCTAAATGTTGACCTCTGACCTCTCACCCACATGTATAATGCACACACGTGTACACAGACATATACTACATGTACAAAAGCATTGAAAGAAATCCTAGGATGTTGGAATTTTCGAGTCCTCGGGTCTTAAGCGGGTCCCACTGGAGCTGTACTGGAGGAAAATCCTCCCTCTCGAGGCTCTTGGGGACCCTGAACCCTGAGGCTGTGAGCAGCAGTGTCTCTAAATTACACCTTGAACGGCTCAGTGGTCTCATTTATCACCACCCAATGGTGGTGAGCATGTGTGTGCTGATTTAGGTTTGAGTCCCTTCCTGTCTGTGGTTGCCCCCCCCCCCCACTTCCCTTGAGGTTAACCCTGTTTCCTCTTGGTGGTTTCCCCCTGACCTCAGCTTCCTCTTCCTTCCTCTCCCTGCTCTAACCTGTTAACTCATCTTTTTCCTTGTTTCAAGTCCATTGATCTCAACAAGCCCATCGACAAGCGGATCTACAAGGGGACCCAGCCCACCTGCCATGACTTCAATCAGTTCACAGCTGCCACAGAGACCATTTCCTTGCTGGTGGGCTTCTCTGCCGGCCAGGTGCAGTACCTGGACCTCATCAAGAAGGACACCAGCAAGCTATTCAATGAAGAGGTGACTGAATTATCTACCCCCCCCACACACACACACTAAGCTGCATGGAAACAGAATAGGCTTGAGAGGAGCCGACTGAGGGAGACAGGAAGAAGTGACAGCCAGCCCCATGCCGAAAGAAGGCTTTACTTTTTAAGTGTTCATCCATGGAGAGATAAGAAAGTATGGTGCCCATCTCACAGATTAGAAGACTGAGGCTCATAGGCAGTTGGGACTTTCTTGATGTTCTTGCTAAATTCAAATTCTAGTCTCTAGTACTTGCTGTATCATTGACTTACTGTGGGATTTGAAGAAAGTGATTTGTTCTCTGAGCCATAGTTTTCTTCTGCAAAGTGGGATTTGTGTCCTTCTCAACGGGACATATAAATTCATTCACAAGGACTGCTCAGGTGGACGGAAATGTCATGAGGTGACCTTAGCAAGCAGGCAGGGAGGGTGCCTGTGCTCTCAATACTGTCTCTGGTCCAGGGGAGGTGGTCCACAGATGTTGAGGAAATGGCCAGAGGGAGCAAAGAAGCCTAACAGCAGATGGATTAAATCACGCTCACCCCTTCACAGAACAGTGATTCTCCCCTGTGCAGGTTCTATCCAGGAAGGAAGGCCTGCCCTAGCCACACTTTGAGGCTGGGAGACCAGCTGCACAGATCATCAGGTGTCTTCCATGCAGTCCCGGTCAGCCAGGAGCTGCTATTGAAGTAAAGCCTGAAGTAGGCAGGCCTCCTAGAAAGGATATTTCATTAGAGAGAATGGGTTGGGCCTTGTAGCACAGGTCTGTTATTGCAGCTGTTTAGAAGGCTGAGGCAGGAGGATTAAAAATTCAAGGTCTGCCTGGGCTGCAGCATAGAAAAAAGTTTAGATAAACTCCCCAGACTGGACAGCCATTGGGCTGTGTAGCCAGGGTAGAAGACAGAGAGGCATTCTGAGAAGGGACAGGAGGTGCTGGCTTGGGTTGGCCTGGAAAACTGTGGGAAGGACAGAAGAATGACCCTGCATACCCTCATGTGCCTGAGCCATAGGGCAAGATGAATGGGAACTGGTGGCTTTCTCAGCCCTGAGGAGGATGCAGCTTGGTCCCAGGAGAGAAGTCAGGTCATCACAGTGGTTACTTCAAGCTTTAGGGCTTCAGGCAGGGCAGTGCTAAAGGCTTACTCGAATTTGCTAATCTCTGGCCACCAAGGTGGACACAGCTGTGAGTGTCTGAGGCCAGCAGGGAGGCACTGTGGGTAGTGCCAGTGGAAGCAGTGTGGTTGGGGTGGAGCTGAGAGACTGGGTTGTGGGCACACTTTGCTCAGGAAGCCTACAGTTGGATGAGACTTCATTGAGGCCAGGAGGAGAGGTGCCTGGAGGGATTTGGTGTGTGTGGCCGAAAGGATGAGGATGCCGTCAGTTCGTGTAGGACATTGCTGGGGCCTGTCCTTTGGGTTTCTGCCGACTGGGACTAGTGCTGGGGACCCTTTCCCAGGGGAGACTGGCATTGTGGGATTGCAGTTCTCATCTTTATGCCTACACTGAGGGCAAGAGCAACGGTTAAGTGGCTAGAGGATAGTCCTATGACAGGCAGGACTGCTCCTAGGTCAAAGGGGGTGTGGAGGCACCGTGGAGCTCCTCACAGGCAGCCCTTCTCCTGTGTCCCCATGACATCCTGCCCTCTGTCTCAGTCAGTGCGGGAGCTGGGCTCCAGGATATGACATGCTCCATCAGAAGTAATCACCTCCCAACCCCACCCTGTCATTCCCTTCGCAGCGGCTGATTGACAAGACCAAGGTGACATATCTGAAGTGGCTGCCTGAGTCGGAGAGTCTCTTCCTCGCTTCTCACGCCAGTGGCCACCTGTACCTCTACAATGTCAGCCACCCCTGCACCTCCACCCCACCGCAGTATAGCCTGCTGAAACAGGGTGAGGGCTTTGCTGTGTATGCAGCCAAGAGCAAGGCGCCTCGCAATCCACTGGCCAAGTGGGCAGTGGGTGAGGGGCCCCTCAACGAGTTTGCATTCTCACCTGATGGCCGACACCTGGCCTGCGTCAGCCAGGATGGCTGCCTGCGCGTCTTCCACTTCGACAGCATGCTTCTGCGTGGGCTTATGAAGAGCTACTTTGGGGGTCTGCTGTGTGTGTGCTGGAGCCCCGATGGCCGCTATGTGGTGACAGGAGGAGAAGATGACCTGGTCACTGTGTGGTCCTTCACGGAGGGTCGTGTGGTAGCTCGAGGCCATGGCCACAAGTCCTGGGTCAATGCTGTGGCCTTCGATCCCTACACCACGAGGGCAGAGGAGGCAGCATCAGCCAGTGGTGATGGGGATCCCAGCGGTGAGGAGGAGGAACCTGAAACCACCAGCTCAGACACAGGAGCCCCACTGTCCCCACTGCCCAAGGCTGGCTCCATCACTTACCGCTTTGGTTCAGCTGGCCAGGACACACAGTTCTGCCTGTGGGACCTCACAGAGGATGTGCTCTCCCCTCATCCTCTGGCCCGTACCCGTACCCTCCCAGGCACACCTGGGGCCACCCCACCAGCCTCCGGTAGCTCTCGGGCTGGAGAGACAGGCACTGGCCCTCTGCCCCGCTCCCTGTCGCGTTCCAACAGCCTCCCACACCCAGCTGGTGGTGGCAAGGCTGGTGGGCCCAGTGCAGCAATGGAGCCTGGCACACCGTTCAGCATCGGCCGCTTTGCCACACTGACCCTGCAGGAGCGGAGAGACCGAGGGTCTGAGAAGGAACACAAGCGTTACCACAGTCTGGGAAACATCAGCCGCGGGGGCAATAGCAGCAATGACAAGCTCAGTGGCCCTGCTCCCCGTAGCCGCTTGGACCCAGCCAAGGTGCTGGGCACCGCTCTGTGCCCTCGAATCCACGAGGTCCCACTGCTGGAGCCACTTGTGTGCAAGAAGATCGCTCAGGAGCGCCTGACCGTGCTACTGTTCCTGGAGGACTGTATCATCACCGCCTGCCAAGAGGGCCTCATCTGCACCTGGGCTCGGCCAGGCAAGGCGGTGAGTCCGTCTAGCCGGGGGCAGAATGTGGGAACCCACAGCCAGCCATCTGAAGGGGCCTACCCCAGCATTTAACACTCAAGGCAGAACCTGTTCTTATGGGAAATGTGCATTTTAAATGGTGGAACTTTTATTTGGGGGTTGACGCTCTAGAAATGAGATTGAGCCTGAGGCCTGGCTTCTGGCCTGCTTCTTAGACACTCCATTTCTGAGCCAGATGCTAAAGGCCCCGAATGGGAATTATCAGGGCGCAGGCCTGCACTTCTGCTTGGTGTGTGGTCCTGATCACTGTGCTCTGCAGATTGGCTGTGCAGTGGCTGTACTCATAGTTGGTGAGATGAAAGACTGGTACCGGTTGGGCTGGGGCTGGGTTATCTGGGTCTTCTAGTATGTGGGCTCAGCATCTGGGACCCCACAGTGCCTTCATTCCCTCAGATCCTTACTGTGGAAGGTTAGAATCTAGAAGCCTTAGAAATCAGAGCAGCCTGAGAGGGAAGGCAGGATGGTAGGTAGGGCTTTGGAAATATGAGTTCTAAGAGATACCCTCTGCTGTCTCCCTAGTTTACAGGCGAGGAGACCGAGGCCCAGGCAGGGGAAGCAAGTTGGCCCAGGTCACCCAGCAAGTCAGTGGTAGAGGTAGGACCAATTCCCAGGTTGGAAGTGGGCCCAGTTTCTCTCTTTCCTCACTGTCCTGTCTTGTCGGCCATGAATTACTGTAGAAGTGCTACCCTGGGGCAGGGAAGACTGCTGAGCTGTTTGTTCCTAGCCAAGACTGGGGGCCAGGGGACCCAGCTGCAGCAGAAGCAGCTGGGAAGCCTTTGGGTGGCTTCCCCCAAGCACTGGCAGAAACCCAGGTGTTATCTAATCCAACCTCCCTCTCATCCTCCCCAGGGCATCTCCTCCCAACCAGGCAACTCCCCCAGTGGCACTGTGGTGTGAAGCCGTGGATGTCCCATGCCCCCAGCCTCCTGGCCATACCCCTCCCTGCTGACCTCAAGGATCACTGTATTAACAAGACTCACCGTGATGGAAGGGCTCCAAGCCCCACCCTGCACAAACACTTTGGGACCCCTAGACTGGCCCAGCCATGGGGATGTAGCAGCCTATGTGGCCTCATCCCTGGCTTCTACCCACTGCCAAGTACAATGACCTGGTCTCTGAAATATCAGTGTTAACCCATATCCCTGTCCCAGCATGTGACTGGTCACTCCTGGGAGAGACTTCACCCACAACAGCCCAGCTCCACTCCACAGTGCTAAGAGAGCAGGCAGAGGGTATTCCCCTCTCTCAGCCTGGGCCCCAGCCCTTGCTATGGTTTGTGCTTTGGAAGAGTGTTAAATTATGGAAGCCCCCAGGGTCCTCCCTGTCCCCTGGACCTCTTATTTATACTAAAGTCCTCGTTTGCACAGCGTCTCTGTTCCCTGGGGTGTGTGCTCTGACCAAAGGAAGACCAATCCAAGCTGCCTCCTCCTTCCCTAGCCCTGAGCAGTCTTGTCTCTTGACCCCCAGTCAAGAAAGAGGCTAAGGTGGTCCCTTCCTGCTAGGTATCTGAAGCTTGTTTTAAAGCCCCAGGACTCTCTAAGCATCTCTTCTGGGAGGAGGGGAGGATGCTGGGAATTGAGCTGTGCCTCCTCCCCTGGACATCCCAGTGCCCCTGGCCCATGAAGTGCCAGCTGGAGGCCATGACTTCCTCCCCAGAGAACTGGCCACCCTAGAAAGAGGCTAACATGTCTCCTGGCTGGCTATCCCCAGTGGCTCCACCCCCAAACCCCAAAATGTTTCTGTCTCTAATCCTAGCCCAGGCAGGAATGTGGCTGCCCCGGCCTGTGGCCAAGGAGCTATTTTGGGGCCTCTCTCACTTGGGGAGGGCCTGGCTCCACCCCTTGCCTCCCCCAGGCTTGGGCCAGCAGGTCACCCCTGGCCTTGGTGGCTGGATAAGTTCCCTGCTGATCTCCCACCTCCTGCCAAAGGGGGGGGGGGTGTAATACAGCAGGCACAGGGACTAAATTTAACTGTCCCAAAGTTGGAATCCATTGCTGAGTCACGGAGGAGCTGCCCCTGGCCTCTGCCCCCACCTCCTTGTGGGCCCAGGCAGGCATCAGACCCTTTCCCCACCCTCCCAGCTCCCAGCCTAGACTGGCACTTCCCGTCACTGATGCCCCACACCTGTAACTCCCCTGCTCTACTGTTTCATGAGTGGGTAAGGGCTCTCGGGGGCATCTCTGGAATGCTACTCTCCCTTGACATCGGTCATTGAAGAGTTCTGAGGGGCCCTAAAAGAGGGGAGTTGGGGTACTGGCTCAGGAGGGGTTAAAGCTGGGAGGCGGGAGGGGGGCTGGGCCAAGGGGTGGGGAAAAGAGGAGGTCTCAATCATAGAACTGGCCAGAGGGACCCAAGGGATAGTCAGGGACAGGCAGACATGCAGCCAGGGTTCTGGGGCCTGGACAGGGGCAGCCAGGCTCCGTGACAGAAAGACCCCCGAGCTCCGGCCCGGGGAGGGGCCATGGTGCTGCCTGGCCAACATGTCAGCCGAGGTGCGGCTGAGGCGGCTCCAGCAGCTGGTGCTGGACCCCAGCTTCCTGGGGCTGGAGTCCCTGCTCGACCTTCTCCTGGGCGTCCACCAGGAACTGGGCGCCTCCCACCTAGCCCAGGACAAGTATGTGGCAGACTTCTTGCAGTGGGGTGAGTATGGGCAGGAGGCCTGGGGTGGGGGGCCAAGCAGAGGTGGGTCTATGGGGCAGGAATTGGCTGTAGAGGGGCAGGAGGACCTGGAGAGACCCAAGCGGAGTTCAGGCCTTGATCCCAAGCTCCTCTGACCCAGCGGACCAGGGTCAGTGGAGGCCAGCCATGACTCAGCCAGTGCAGGCTGAGGTGGGCACAACCTGCTGCCTTCTCCACAGGCACACAGGACCTGGCAGCTTTCTCTTCTAGGACCCTTACCCTCCAAAATGAGCTCCACAGTCCTCCCTGGCTTCCCAGAGTGTGGAGGGGGACAGCGTGGGGAAGCTGCCAGGGTGCGGCCTATAGGCAGGTGTTTGGCGTCTGCCTCCCCAGCTGCCCTGACAGGTGTCCAGGAGCTGAGAGGGCACAGTGACTCAGAGAGGCCCTGGGAAAGACCCAGCCCGGCAGGCAGGCGCCACCCAGCACCCTTCCTGTCTCCCCAAATTAAGGACGAACAACTTCAGCTGAGTAGGCCCATCCATAGCATATTGTCTCTCCTAGACCGAGTGGCCCACCTTGGGGGTCCTGTTTGGCTTCCCACCTGCTTCTGTGGGTCTCTGGTACCCCTGATGACTTAAACGCCCTTCTCCAAAGGTCTTTTCAGGCCTAGTGGATGGACCTTATCTGCCCCTGCCCCACATCCAGCCAAAACGCAGGCTTACCCCTACTTTCTTACAAATAACACTTATTGCTCTGTGCCTATCTTTAAGGGTCCCGCTCTTGGTCCTTGGCCTGTATGCCCATGTCTGACCCCAGCTCATTCTCTTCTCCTCCCCCATTTTACAGATGGAAAGGTGGAGGCCATGGGGCAGGCCACTAAGTCTGTGGAGGATTTTTCTCCTGGGCAGCCCTCAGTGACTCCTTCAATCTCCCTTTTGCTGGGCTGGGCTGGCAGGGTAAACTGAGAACTGGGGTGGGGGTGGGGGTCTGGCCCTCTGGAAAGGAACAGTCCTTTTGTGGCCCGAGCAGCATCCCAGGGGCCCCTCCCTTGCCATGCCTGGGCGGGGGAGGGGGCCTGGGTTCCCGCTGCCTTAAAAGGGCTCAACGCCTTGGCCCTCTCTCTCCTCCCCACCCCACCCCCCAGCCTTGGCCCTGGCTGTCTTCTCTGGCAGCCCGCTTTCCCCGAACCCCTTCAGGACCCACCATCTCCCTCTTCCTCACAATCACTCCTCCATCCTTACACTCAGTCCTGACTACTTCCCCAGGGGAGACCTGACCCCCTGCCCCCTGCCCCCTGCCCCCTGCCCCCGAATTGCCAGCTCTGCCCTGGCTGCCCTTTCCTCCTGCTGAAGCACCCCATCACCGACCTCATCCCCTGGAGTTTTGCCTGTAAGAAGGCTCTCCTGCCCCCTTTGCAGACCAGGAATGCTTCCTGCAGTGTCCAGGATGCTGGTGGGCTGGGTCCCTCCCCTACCCCAGGCTCCACACTCAGTGTTTCCCAAATGCAGTCCTCATGTGCTAGACACCGCTGCCTTTTGAGGCCATGGCCCAAGACATTAAGTAGAATCTCAGGGGACCTGACTGAGCACCCTAATCATCACGTGGAGTGGGAATGGAGGGCTTCACGTTCGGGCTTCTCCCTCTGCCTCTCTTTCAGCCCTGCAGCCCTGAGGAAACAGTCCTGGGTCCCCCAAATGTCACAGGTTTTAGAAGCAGACCACCCTTGCCTCTAGTGTTCTGGTGACCTTTGGCTTTCTCCCTCCATGCCCCACCCCCACAGTGGAGCCCATTGCAGCAAGGCTTAAGGAGGTCCGACTGCAGAGGGATGACTTTGAGATTCTGAAGGTGATCGGACGCGGGGCGTTCAGTGAGGTGAGTCTTGAGTGGCCTGAGCGTGGAACTTTACTTGAGGTGGGTGGGGCGTAGCAGCTGGGGCAGAGCCTTAAAAATTGATGAATGAGTTTGAACCTAAGGCTAGGTGGAGGCGGGGCTTGGGGTGGTCAGTGGGTGTTGAGTGGGGGCGGGACTAAAGCTGGGTGGAGAGAAGGGTGGAGCCCTGCCTGGGGGAGCCTTGCTGTTTTCGTGCCACCTCCCCTGTCATCCGGGTTCCGACCTTAGGTAGCGGTGGTGAAGCTGAAGCAGACGGGCCAGGTGTATGCCATGAAGATTATGAATAAGTGGGACATGCTGAAGAGAGGCGAGGTGAGGGCCAGGGCTGGGGCAGGCGCCCTCACCTCTCCAGCTCATCTTCCGCAGCATCTTTCCTACCTCGCAGGTGTCATGCTTCCGGGAAGAAAGGGATGTGTTGGTGAAAGGGGACCGGCGCTGGATCACGCAGCTGCACTTTGCCTTCCAGGATGAGAACTACCTGGTGAGCTCCGGGCCAGGGTGACCAGGAAGGAGTGACAGATACACCGCCTCAAGAAAGCCGGAGTAGGGGGAGCAGCTGTAGCCTAGGGATGGGTAGGATTATGTCTCCGGTAGAGGGAGCTTCCTTGAGAAGAGTGATGACTGGTTGGCCTTTGGATCTCTGGGGCGCTCTCTCACACTGGGGGGCTCTATGCTTGGGGGATGGGGTATCTCCGAGAGTCTTGGGGGCTACCAACCCCCTATGACACGCCCACCTCCAGTACCTGGTCATGGAATACTACGTGGGCGGGGACCTGCTAACGCTGCTGAGCAAGTTTGGGGAGCGGATCCCCGCCGAGATGGCGCGCTTCTACCTGGCCGAGATTGTCATGGCCATAGACTCGGTGCACCGGCTGGGCTACGTGCACAGGTGGGCGTGGCAGGGCCCTCGGAGGGTTAGCAGAGTGTGTGTGGGAAGGCAGGGTACCTTTAGGTTGGATCCCACTGGGGGCCGGAATGGGGTCTAGAATTATAGAATCCCTGCTGGGGTGGAAGTGGACCAAGCCTGGTGGAACCCAGGAGGGAAGTCTTTCAAGCACCCTTCTCTCTTCTTTCTCTGTGCACAGGGACATCAAACCAGATAACATTCTCCTGGACCGGTGTGGGCACATCCGCCTGGCCGACTTCGGCTCCTGCCTCAAACTACAGCCAGATGGAACGGTATGGTAGGAGGGGCCCCGAAGGTGCAGAGGGCAGGGCTCGGGTTAAGAGCTGAGTTTGGGTAGGGCTGGGGCTGGATGTAGAGCAAGAAAGGAGCTTAGATGGGGTCTAAGCCTTCAGCTCTGGTTGACACAGGTGAGGTCGCTGGTGGCTGTGGGCACCCCGGACTACCTGTCTCCTGAGATTCTGCAGGCTGTGGGCGGAGGGCCTGGGGCAGGCAGCTACGGGCCAGAATGTGACTGGTGGGCACTCGGTGTGTTCGCCTATGAGATGTTCTATGGGCAGACTCCCTTCTACGCCGACTCTACAGCTGAGACATATGCCAAGATTGTGCATTACAAGGTGAGCATGGATGTCACACAGGGTGCTGCCTGGCTTGGTGGCACGTGCTGTCAGTGTGTTTATTCTGCATGTATGTCTGTGGATGACCTGAGTGCCCATGAAGGTCAGAGGGCTTGTGATCCCCTGGAACTGTAGTCTCATGACTTGTGAGCTGCCATGGGGGTGCTGGGAAAAGAACCCTGATTTCTCTGCAGGAGTAGACAGTGCTCTTAAGCACTGAGCCAGCTCTTTAGTCCAAAACTGACTCTTGCTTTTCTCTGCTTTCTGTACAGGAACACTTGTCTCTGCCCCTGGCAGACACAGGTGTCCCTGAGGAAGCTCAAGATCTTATCCGGGGGCTGCTGTGCCCTGCTGAGATAAGGCTAGGCCGAGGTGGGGCAGGTGATTTCCAGAAGCATCCTTTCTTCTGTGGCCTTGATTGGGAGGGTCTCCGAGACAGTGTGCCTCCCTTTACCCCAGACTTCGAGGGTGCCACAGACACATGCAACTTCGATGTGGTAGAGGACCGGCTCACTGCCATGGTGAGCGGGGGCGGGGTACGTACCTGCGGCTTCTGAGCATTTAAGGGGACCTCCCTAACCCCCTCCAGAAAATTGGGGTGACTAGCTAGGTGTGATAGTGTATACATCTTTAATCCCTGGGCTTCAGAGGCAGATAGATCTCTGGGGGATCAAAGCCAGCCAGTCAGGGATAAATTGTAAGACCCTCTCTTGTAAAGCAAAAAATGGGATGATGACCTTCTTGGGTCCCAAATTATTATCTTATAGCACTGCTATGTGCCCACTTGGGCTTGGGAGAGGCAGGAGATCCTTTCTCAGGCTCTAAGTCCTGCTTTGGCTTGCAGAAGAGAAAAGTGTGATTTGAGCACAGAGTCCCAAACAAGAAGCAACAAGATAAAAAAGAAAATGATGGAGGGGCATCTTAGCTCATGGGGTTGGTCTAGTGGGTCAGCGAGGGGAGAGGGGCTGTCCCTGACAACTGCTGGCCACAGCTCTGCTCCTCCTTTGTAGGAGACCCTGTCGGACATGCAGGAAGACATGCCACTTGGGGTGCACCTGCCTTTCGTGGGTTACTCCTATTCCTGTGTGGCCCTCAGGTAAGCATGGCTGCTGTGTGTACCAAGGATTGGGATCCTTAGGAACTGTCTTGGTTAGGGTTTCTGTTGCTGTGATGAAGCACCACGATCAAGAACAGGTCGGGAAGAAAGGGTTTATTCAGCTTATACTTCTGTATCCTAGTGTATCACTGAGGGAAGTCAGGGCAGGAACTCAGAACAGGACAGGAACCTGGAGGCAGGAGCTGATGCAGAGGCCATGGAGGGCGCTGCCTCCCATCTTGTTCCTCGTGGTTTGCCGAGCCTGCTTTCTTGTAGAACCTGGGACCACCAACCCAGGGATGGCTCCACCAACAATGGCTGGGCCCTCTCCCACCAATCACTAACTTAAAAAATATCTTACTAGTTT
This sequence comes from Phyllotis vaccarum, assembly GCA_033318265.1. NCBI lineage: Eukaryota > Metazoa > Chordata > Mammalia > Rodentia > Cricetidae > Phyllotis > Phyllotis vaccarum. The sequence continues at coordinate 15,238,955 of JARWLC010000018.1, forward strand.
GCCTGAAGCCTGATGTTTTTAGGTCGGAGGTTTGGGGTTGGTTTGTTTGTTTTTTAACACAGGGCTTCTCTGTGTAGCCATCTGTCCTGGAACTCACTCTGTAGAACCAAGTGATTCAGAGATAATTCAGAGATTCTCCTGCCTTTGCCTCCCAAATGCTGGGACTAAAGACATGGCACCACTACCCCGCTTTGATGCTTCCAGCTTGTACCGAGTTGACATAGACTAGCCTTCACAGGAGCACATGTATACATGCATGCTTGGGTTTGTTTTGCCTTTTTGAGGCTGTGTCTTGCTGTTACGTAGCTCTGCTTTTCCTGGTCATATGTACTTCAACCTTTGCAGTCTTATACTTAGCCTTCCAGAGTCTCCCAGCCATTGACTTTTATGTTCCTAGGACATGTCATGAGATCCAAGCTCTTAGAAAACAGGCCTGGAATTTGACAGTTTATTTTAAGAACACAAACTCATTGGAACACATAACAATAAAATAACTTTTAAGTTTTTAAAAGTTTTTTGTCTTGTTTTCCGAGACAGGACCTTGATCATACAGCCTAAGCCGGCCTCAGAATGCTGTGGTTATAGGCATGTACCACCATGCCACATCAGTAAAACCTTCTGAAAACATCTGTTATGCTGGGTGTGGTGGCACAAACCTATAATCCCAGCACTTAGAAGGCAGACACGAGGACCAGAAGTTCAAGACCATCCTGGGCTATAAGAGACAGACTCTGTCTTAAGAAACAGAAGATAAACATCCACTATTGCTAGGCAAAGTAGCTCACTCTGTAACCCACCATCAAGGAGGCCAGGCCAATAACCAGAGTGAGAACTTGTCTCAAAACACTAAAGATAAATACATACATACATAAGTTCACTATTGGTCAGGCGTGTGGTAGCACACACCTGCAGCTCCAGTGCTGGGGGAGTAGAGGCAGGAGGATTGTGGACAGCCTGGGGTGCATAGTAAGATTTGGTCCAGGACAGGAAAGCATCTTCAGCAGCTCAGTTGGTCGAGTACTTGCCTAGCATGCACAGGGTCCTGTGCTTTGGCCTCGGCACTGCATAAAGTATGCATGGTGGCTCACACCTGTCATGCCAGCACAGAGGAGCTCCGTAAAGACACGAGGATCAAAGTTCATGGTTGTCGTTAGCTATAGCAAGTTCCAGGCCAGCCTGAGCTACATGGTGAGTTTGGGACAGTCAAAGCTATGCAGAGAAACCCTGTCTTAACAACAAAGAACTTAGCATGTATGAGGTCCCAGGCTTAATCCTCATTGCCACAAACCCATAAATGAATGACTAGACCACTTCTCAGGAGTAAACTGAGAAGCAGCAAACACGTAGAAGAAGCTTGTACAGGTGCCCGCTGTCAGCCATGTCCCAGACCCCCACAGTTAGCTGTAAGGACGGCTCCTGATCTGCAAGCAGCATCCCATGTTGGTTAGAACAAGTTGGGATACAGTAGAGCCTTACCGATCAGCCAGCCAGCAAGGTAGCCAGAGGCTGAGGCCCTGTCAGCAGGCTTTGCTAGGCAGAGGAGGGGCCACCAGCCAACCCTGGCAGTCTGCTGTCTTCACTCTGCTCTGCTTCTCCTTGAGCCAAGGGGTCTTAGGAGCCTAGCCTGGTGCGCACAGGCTAGGGAGCCCCAGATCCCTGTTTGGTAGCCTCTCTCTCTTCTCAGAGACAGTGAGGTCTTGGAGCCCACCCCTATGGAACTGGAGGCCCTGCAGTTGCCTGAGGCAGACTTGCAAGTGCTCACCATGGAGCCCCCAGCGCCCCTACCGGATCAAGTGGTAAGTAGACGGAGGAGAGGGCTGATCAGGAACAAGCAAAGGGAAAGGCAGAGCTTGCTGGGTGGGTGCCCCTGCCGTGCCAAGTTCAGCTGCCAGGCTGCTGCTTCAGTAAGACCCAGCAGCATGTTCTGAAGTCCTAGCTGCTCAGGAGGAACAGGCAGAAGGATCGCAAAGTCAAGGTTTGCTTGAGCTATGTAATGAGACCCTGTCCTCTATTGAAAGAACAAAAGAGAGAACTAGGGAACTTACATCTCAGAGGTAGATGCTCACCTGGCATGGGTCTGAAAGCAACACCAACAGGACTAGGGGACGAGGCTGAGTTAGGGGTCCTTGTGGTCAGAGCCCACCAGGTGGGAGGTTCCTTAAAACTACAGGTGGGTGGATGACATTGGAAGGAGGGGAGGTTGTAGAGAGCAGGCCAGACATAAAACTGTCTGAGGCCTGTGGGTAAAGCCAGGTTTGTCAGGAAGCACTGTAGAACTGGGGGGACCGGACATAATCAAGTTCCTGTGTTGATGTCCCAGAAGCTACTTGGATACCAGAGACTAGGCGAGGGGAAGGGTGTGCGCGGGACTGAGCCCAGCGGTGGTCCCAAACTCGATCCCCACCTACAGTCGGAAGTGGCCGAACCAGAGGCTGTTCCTGCAGCAGAGTTAGAGGCAGTGGTGACGCTGCGGGAGCTCCAGGAAGCCCTGGAGGAGGAGGTCCTCACCCGACAGAGCCTGAGCCGCGAGCTGGAGGCCATCCGCACTGCCAACCAGAACTTCTCCAGGTCGGGATCGGGGTGCGGGGTCCCAGCAACCTTTGCAGTCCCTCACCCTATGGCCTGCCTTACCTTCCTATCTTCCTGCAGCCAACTGCAGGAGGCCGAGGTCCGGAATCGCGACCTGGAGGCTCATGTTCGGCAGCTTCAGGAACGGATGGAGATGCTGCAGGCTCCAGGAGCCGCAGGCGAGTCCCTCACCCGCCCAGGGCCAGGAGGGCGCCGGGTGAAGATGGGGGCGTGCTGGGTGTGTGGACACTTGGGGCAGGGGAGGGGCCCAGGCTGGGGCACGCCGAGCCACCGCCCTTCTCTGCCCTCCACGCTCCATACACCTCTCTTCTCCTTCCAGCTGTCATGGGGGTCCCCAGTCCCTGGGCCACGGATTCACCTTCCCATGTAAGACCCCTCTCCTCCCCAACCCCGTTCAGATCTGCTTCCCACACACAGCCCATCTCCCCGTCCACATTTAGGGCTCGCTCTCCTTGGGGGCTCCACAAGGAAGATGCCCTTTACTCAGCCTGCATCTACCAGTTCTCCCTCGTTTCAGGCCCTTTGCCAAACCCTCCCCAATGGAGCGTCCTAGATTCCCGTTCTGGCCTTGACTCCCTGTACTGCCTCTTGTCCTGTCGCTGAGGGCGGCCGGGCCGGGCTGGGCTCCGATCGGGTCACCTGTCCCTTCTCTCTCCAGCTAGATGGCCCCCCGGCCGTGGCTCTGGGCCAATGCCCGCTGGTGGGGCCAGGCCCCGTGCACCGCCGTCACCTGCTGCTCCCTGCCAGGGTATGTCCCAAGTCCGCCCGTCACGGGCCTCCTCGCTCCGCCCACTGAGTGTCACCACCGCTTCGCTGTGCCTCTGTGGAGCTCCGCCCACTGCAGGGAGGGAGGGTGATCGGTCGGCCAATCAACACAGGCCGTACGAAGTAGCCAATGGCGAGCTCTGACGGGAGCTCAGGCTTGTGAGCCGACAACTGTAGCTTCGGGCTGTGGGATCAGGGATCTTGGAGGATTCTTGGCCCATCTAAGGGTACAGGCTGGGCGGCTCCCCCCCCCCGCGGCCTGTGGCTAATCCTGTCCTCTTGCCCGCAGGTCCCTAGGCCTGGCCTATCCGAGGCGCGTTGCCTGCTCCTGTTCGCCGCTGCTCTGGCTGCTGCCGCCACGCTGGGCTGCACTGGGCTGGTGGCCTATACCCCAGTCTGGTGTTTCCCGGGAGCCACCTTCGCACCCTGAACCCTAAGACTCCAAGCCATCTTTCATCTAGGCCTTGGAAAGCCGGGTGACCTGGGAATGGCCCAGAGCGTCTGTACCCATCCACCCCTCTCCCGCCAGCCACCTCACCCCTCTGCGAGCCTCGGTCCTCACCCGGCTCCGCACCTGTGATCCGGGCCCGCCCCCTGGCGGCCGGGGAGGGAAGAGCAGGACCTGTACCCAGGAACCCAGTTCCTGCGGGGCTGGCGGCTTCAACGCTGCCGCCGCCGGGGCATTCGCTGACTACTCCTTACTCAGCCCCGACGTAGATGGGCAGACTGCTTGGCCCATCTGATTTCACTTTTTACGCTTCCAGCCACCCGTCACAAACTATAAATCCTTGTGCATAAGGCCCTGGTCTCCAGGGACGGCCTCTACCAGCTTTCATGGAAGCCTTTGGCTTCGGACAGCCCTGCTTGTGCGGGCTGCTGCAACCCCTTCTTCACAGGCTGCCGTGTCGGAGCCACAGCTGCACACCCCACCCCAAGGCAGTGTGGGTATTTATTGACCTTGTCCTCTGATTCACTGACTCTGGGACCCACGTTTTGGATGCACTGAGACTCGACATTCCTCGGTATTTATTGTCTGTCCCCACCTACAACCCACTCCCGACCCCTGCAAATAAAATACTTTCTGGTCTGCCCTAAGCTGCGCGAAGCCTCTCTGTTGTGGGGAGGAAGCCCCCGGCAGGCCAATGGAGAGCCCAGAAGAGACAACCAATGGCCTGATCCGGAGCTAATGGGACGCCCAGCGAACAAATCCGGCTGAAGGGCGGAGCTTAAGCATCCAGCCAGTAGGAGAAAAGCAACAAGCACCCGAGACGCCGCACAACCCCCCCAGCTGTGACCCAGCTGTGCTACTCAAACTTAGAAAAGCAGGGGGTTGGGCCAGAGCGCCCTCCGCCGTCCTCCCACAGCGCCTGCGCAAGCCACGCGCATCCGCTCCTAGTAGCGAAGTATCAGAAAAGTTGCCGCAAACTTTCTAGCGCGTTTCTCCCTCCTCCCAGCCAGATCCGCCCCCTCCCTGCGGGGCCGGGAATTCCGAGGGGCGGAGCGCGGCGCGGGGATGGGGAGGGAGGGAGGGAGGGAGGGGGCCTTCAAGGGACCGGGGAGACCGAAGCGGCTTCGCGCCCTTAACCTTCCTGGACGGCCCATTACCTTCTCCGTTGTCCTGATGGGGAAACCGAGGCCCTGAGCCAGAGGCACACGCAGGGGGAGGCCGAAAGCGCGGCCAGAGGCGGAGGGAAAACAAAGAATCCCGACAACCGGGAGGGGGGCGGACACACAGGGGAAAGACCCGAGTGCAGAGCTGAGTCTAGTCTTTGGGCAAGGAGGGGGCCAGAAGACCGCGAGGGGACGGGGGGGGGGGCGGGGGAAGGGGCTGGGGAAGCCCGCGGGAGCGGGCAGAGGAGGGAGGAACTTCCCAAAGTTGCCAAACATGGCTACCTCTCCTGCCGAGCCGAGCGCGGGGCCGGCGGCCGGGGGGGAGGCGGCGGCGGCAACCGAAGAGGAGGAGGAGGAGGCGCGCCAGCTTCTGCAGACTCTGCAGGCGGCCGAGGGGGAGGCGGCGGAGGCCGGGACGGGCGAGGCGGCGGCGGCTGATTCCGGGTCCCCGAGCGGCCCGAGGTCTCCCCCCGAGACCGCGGCCGAGGCGCCCACGGGCCTCCGCTTCTCGCCCGAGCAGGTGGCGTGCGTGTGCGAGGCGTTGCTGCAGGCTGGCCACGCCGGCCGCTTGAGCCGCTTCCTGGGCGCGCTGCCCCCGGCCGAGCGCCTACGTGGCAGCGATCCGGTGCTGCGCGCGCGGGCCCTAGTGGCCTTCCAGCGGGGTGAATACGCCGAGCTCTACCGGCTCCTCGAGAGCCGCCCTTTCCCCGCCGCCCACCACGCCTTCCTGCAGGACCTCTACTTACGCGCGCGCTACCACGAGGCCGAGCGGGCCCGCGGCCGTGCGCTGGGCGCGGTGGACAAATACCGGCTGCGCAAGAAGTTCCCTCTGCCCAAGACCATCTGGGACGGCGAGGAGACCGTCTACTGCTTCAAGGAGCGCTCGCGCGCCGCGCTCAAGGCCTGCTACCGCGGCAACCGCTATCCCACGCCAGACGAGAAGCGCCGCCTGGCCACGCTCACCGGTCTCTCGCTTACACAGGTCAGCAACTGGTTCAAGAACCGGCGACAGCGCGACCGGACCGGGACCGGCGGCGGAGCGCCCTGCAAAAGGTGAGGGGCCGGCCGTCCTCTGTTCCCGCTGGAGTCTGTGCGCCTGACCCTTGGCACCCCCGGCGGTTGGCGAGCGCACGGGCACTCCCTGGGTTCTCTGGGCATCACTGCCCCACGGGCAGAGGTTCTCGCCGCCGTTTCCAGGCTGGGACTGTACTGCAGGGGCGGCGGTAGGGGTGCGGAGGCCTTTGTCTAAGGTACCTAGGGTAGGGACCTGTCACCTGGCCCCTGGGTGACTATTACTTACGCCCACCCCCACGCCCCCTCCGGCCTACACAGCGTGGTCTGTTGCCTGTCTTTGTTGTGAAACGTGAACCTTCTCCGGCTCCGGTTTCCCTTGTAACCCAAGCCCTTCCCCTCCCACCCCAGCGCCAGGCCTCTGGCTCTGGTGTCTGACGCCCCGGGGGAGGGAAGCGGGGAAGAACTGGAGTAAAGGCTCCTGCCTCACTCTGCAGCCACGCGCCTGTCGACCCAGGGGACTTGGGGCAGCCTGGGTGCTCGGCTGCAGGCCAAGGCCAGGGGAAGCTTCCCTCCGGCTCAGCATTCCCGCCATGCTGTCAACTCCAGCAGGGTTTGCCAAGGCTCTGGGGTCCCTGCAGGTCCTCTCACGGGCGATGCAGCCTTCAGGCCGGAGACTTAACAACCCTTTTTCCTGCCAGCGAGTCCGATGGGAACCCCACTACCGAGGATGAATCCAGCCGAAGTCCGGAGGACCTGGAGAGGGGTGTGGCCCCCGTGGCTGCTGAGGCCCCCACGCAGGGCTCTATCTTCCTAGCGGGAGCCACCCCTCCTGCGTCGTGCCCCGCCTCCTCCTCTATTCTAGTGAATGGGAGCTTCCTGGCAGCCGGCAGTCCTCCCGCAGTGCTCCTCAATGGCAGCCCAGTCATCATCAATAGCTTGGCCTTAGGAGAGGCCTCCAGCCTGGGGCCCCTGCTGCTCACAGGAGGAGGGGGTGCTCCTCCGCCACAGCCTAGCCCCCAGGGCACCAGTGAGGCCAAGACTTCCCTGGTCCTGGACCCTCAGACTGGAGAGGTTCGGTTGGAGGAGGCTCCGTCTGAGGCTCCCGAGACCAAAGGGGTTCAGGGGTCTGTTTCTGGGACAGCTGGAGAGGAAGTCCCAGGGACCCTGCCCCAAGTTGTCCCCGGCCCCCCAGCTGCCCCCACCTTCTCTCTGACCCCAGGAGCTGTGCCCTCCATGGCTGCTCCGCAGGTTGTCCCACTCTCCCCCTCTTCTGGGTACTCAACAGGCCTGAACCCCACCTCCCCACTGCTGAACTTGCCCCAGGTGGTGCCCACCTCCCAGGTGGTGACCCTGCCTCAGGCTGTGGGGCCACTCCAGCTGTTGGCAGCTGGGCCAGGCAGCCCTGTGAAGGTGGCCGCTACAGCGGGACCTGCCAATGTGCACCTGATAAACTCTGGTGTGGGAGTAACTGCCCTGCAGCTTCCTTCAGCCACCACCCCAGGTACCCTGCTTTCCATGGGCCTGGTGGGCTGGGGGATCAGGTGTCTTGCCTCTGGCACATGTCTTGGGCTAAGCCTACTGTACCTCTGCCTGCCCTCCATCTCTTCTCTCCACAGGAAACTTCCTCCTGGCCAACCCTGTATCTGGCAGCCCCATCGTCACTGGGGTAGCTGTGCAGCAGGGCAAGATCATCCTCACTGCCACCTTTCCCACCAGCATGCTCGTCTCCCAGGTCCTGCCATCTGCCCCCAGCTTAGCCCTGCCCCTGAAGCAAGAGCCAGCCATCACAGTGCCTGAAGGAGCCCTCCCAGTGACCCCCAGCCCCCTCCCAGAGGGCCACACTCAGCCACTGCCACCTGCTCCTGCTGTCGCCTCTGCCACCAGCCTGCCTTTCTCCCCAGACTCCTCTGGCCTGCTGCCCAGCTTCCCGACACCCCTGCCTGAGGGGCTGATGCTGTCACCCGCAGCTGTGCCAGTCTGGCCAGCAGGGCTGGAACTGAGCTCTGGAGTAGAGGGGCTGGGGACCCAGGCCACCCACACTGTGCTGAGAATGCCAGACTCTGACCCCCAGGGGCTGCTACTGGGGACTACAGCAGGGACGGAGGTTGATGAGGGACTAGAAGCTGAGGCCAAGGTCCTGACCCAGCTGCAGTCAGTGCCTGTGGAGGAGCCCTTGGAACTGTGACTGCCTGGATTTACCACCTCTCCTGATGGTGCTCAAGGTGCTAGGACAGTAGGGAGAGCCCGTAGTAAAGTGGCTACAGTCTCAAGTCCCACACTACAAGCCTCCAGCCTGGACGAGCTGCCAGCCCTGGAAAGGCCAGAGGAACCACCCCAGTTTGGGCACTGTCCCTTTCCTGATGGGAAGTCTCGTTACAGCCCTCTCCATATTCTGCCTCCCTGATGCATGGGGCACTAGGGGTCCTGACTTAGGCTTTGTCCTCCTCTACCTGGTACTAGTTGAGGAAGGCCCTGGCAAATGGCTGATTTCCAGTCAGCACCCGCCCCATAACACTATTAATAGCCCCACTGATACCCAGTGTTCCCAAAACTGCCTGGATCCCAGGGATGGAAGACTAGAGTGTGACCCAGGGTGCCCTTCTTGCTGAGGAGGGTCTGATGGGTGCACCAGGCGCTTCCCTACTTCCCTGGACTTGAGCCCCAGGATCAAGCCCCAGACCAAAGATTTCCCTGGCCCCTGGGGCAACCCTGGCCCCTTTATCTAGTTTGTATCGTAAATCTTTATTTTTCTAGGACATGTTATGCCTCCATTTCAATTAAAGTCAAGTTAACAGACAACAGAACCATTGGGGTAAGGGTCACCTGCCAAGCAACTGGAGGAAGAGAGAACTAGAGACAACACTGAGGCTGGGGCTTGCTCTTTTGTTTGGGTTCCTTTTGAGGTAGGGTGATATTCTGTAGCCCAGGCTCCTGAATGCTGGAATTATGAACATGGGTCACCACATCCCAAGACTGGATTTCTGAGGTAAAGGGGTTGAATTCATACCTGTGGGTTCTGGAGGGTTCTCAGAAGGACAGGGCTTCTGGATTTGATATGTGGAAAGCCCACTCAGAACCAAGGGATCCTAGACAGCATTCCTCCCCTGCTCATAAAAAGATTCCACTTCATTTAAGACAATAAATAGTCCATAAATAGAGCGGAGAAGGATGCCATGAAACAGACAGGGCTGAAATATGTGATTGTGGGAGCAGAGGGGAGCTCTGCATTTCATCTGGGGCGCCCATCCTGTAAGAGCAGGTGGGAAGGGCTGTAGAGAGTATAGAGCCTTGGGTCAGTAAATATACTTCCTCGCCGGGGATGGGGCTGAGGGACTGGGCAGGGGACCCTCAGCAGAAGTAAACATTGGGATGTACAGGAGTTGCCCTTCTCACTAGCAGTGAGGGGAGGGCAGTGAAGCCAGACCCAAAGACACTTTGGCCTTCTCAGCCAGCAGCTGGTAGAAGGGCTTAAGGGTCTCCCCATCGTCGTCCTCACTGCTGGAGCTCTCCCGCTTCACAATGCGGTTGTGCTGGCGGCTGAACCTGCGTGCCTTTGTGCTGGGGACAGATGACGTTTCCTCATGCCCAGCTCCTAGGTCCCTGGCTAGTCCTCTGCCCCTACCATTGACTAATCCTGAGCTTCAGGGAGCCAGAACTCTCTTTGGTCTCATGGGGCCAGACTCTTTGGGACTCCAGGTTCTGGTATCTAAATTGGACCCTGCTGGGTGCTGTTCACAGACAGGAGTTTCGGCTCTGTTTGGAAATGGGCAAGGGAGAGCCCTTCAAGTTGGTGGCGGGGGACAGAATTGGGGAAGGATGACTAAGACAGAAGATACCAAGTGACAGGAAAATAACTGAGATGCTCTTCCCAGCTGCAGGTGACATTCTACCCATCACTCCCCAAGTCATAAAACTTGTGCCCCCAGGGGCAGGGGAGATACTCAGTGAATAAGCACTTGCTCTGGGCTGTGAGTTTGAATCACCAGTATCCACATAAAGAGCTGTGCCTGGCTGCGAGTGCCTGTGTTGAAATTCTAGGAGCAGAGACAAGCAAGCATATCCCAAGAGCTCACTGTCCAGCCATCCCGGTTATTAAGGCCAGTTCCCCATTTCAGTGGGAGGCTTTGCCTCAAGGCAAAAAGCAAGAAAAAGACACCTGATCTCCTGTTCTGGACTCTGCATGCACATGCATGTGCAGACATACCACACATGCACGTGCATGTAACACACATACAAAGAAAAGGAATTTGTCTTTGACAAGTCCTCAGCCCAGCAAAGTCCCAACCTGTTAGTAAAATCACGAGGTTCTCAGTGAGGGATGAAGGTCACAAGTTGGAGCCCATGGTTCCCCCCCACACCTCCTGGAAGGTACTCCTCACCAGTATGGTCTCCTTTCCTCCAGAGTCATCCCTCGCCACAGTTGAGCCAGCTCCTTGGTGGCAGTCGTAGATGCAGTCCCGGGACAAGCTCTGGGACAGAAAGGAGGTCATAATGGTCACACCATGGTCTGTGGCCATCTTTCCTCTCCCACTAGTTTTCCAGTGCCCCATTACACCCTCTAGAGTGTACAGGATACAAGAAAGAGACACAGATGTCCCCACACAATAAATGATCTGTAGTCACCACTTCACAGGCTCTCCCCACCGCCCATGAATCCACCATTCTTCCAGTGAAGCTCAGCCAACACTGACAGGTCCAGGGCTGGCACCTGATCTAAGTCAGAGATAAGACTACTAGGGTATTCAGCATGAGTGAGCCTGAACCTCCTGAGGACAACTTGCCTCCAATGTGACCCTGCTGGAGATGGCAGCTCAAGAGAGAGGGACAGGACAGACTCAGCTCAGAACCAACCCCTCCTGGAGGCAGTTTTGATGGTGACAGAAACCAATTAGTTTCCTTTACATTAAGGTCTCAAGTTTGAGCCTGGGTCTGCTGCAGGGGGGTGTGGGAAGGCACAGCAATGAGGCCACATGGTCTGGGGTGCACATGGGGATGGTAAAAACCCAGGTGCCCTCACCCACCGGATGTACTGCTTCCTGTTCATCCTGCAGAACATGATGAAGCCATTAACACACTTTTTCTTCACCTGGCCAGGGCAGGCTTTTCTACTGTCCTTGGGCTTCTCAGGGCCCTGGCTTTCCTGAACCTTCTTGGTCTTGCCAGCTCCCAGGAGGTCAGAAGGTGGTTGGGTAGGAGTCCATGTGTAGTCTCCATCCTCATCACTGGGCGTCTGCAAGCCCTCAGGGTTCGCCTGCTGCAAGACACAAGACTGAGCAGGGAGAAGATCCCTGTCCTCCCTGGGTTGATGGTAACCCCTCCTACCTCCTGTCCCCACAGGGATTCAGTGTCTGTGGACTCTGAACTGGAGCTGCAGCTGGACAGCACCCTGAAGTTCTCACTCAGCGGCAGGTAGCAGTGGTCCAGTGAGACCGAGGACTGGAAGTTAGGTGGGTCTGTGGAGTCCTCAGAGCACGGTGTGTTCTGGACCAGATGAAGACAGTTCTACAGGCCACGCAGGGCATTAGAAATAATGCAGGTTAGACAACACCCTTGTCTGTCTCCACACCCCTGGAAACTCGGGAACCTGGACTCAAAGGTCCCAGCAAGGGCCTCAAGGCATCGATTCACACATGAGGAAACTGGGAAGAAGAGGGGCAGGAGGTGTCTCAGCTGGAGGACACAAGTGCCCCTCTAATCTGTGTGGCCTCAGCACCAGTCCCTGCTGACTGGTTCTCCCTCCTGCTCCTTCCTGAGACTGAGCTGAAGATTCCAGTGGAGACTTTGTTCATGGGCTCTAAGCACCATATGACTGCCCACTGGAGTAAACTCCATGCTCAGGGAATTGAGACTTATTTGGCCAGATAAATTGGTACAGTCCTATAATCCAAGCTCTCTGAAGGTGAGGCAGGAGGACTGAGTTTGAGACTGGGATCCAAGAGGCTGTATCAAATACACATGTACACACTAAGCATTGCGGGGGCTCCTTGAGTGACAGATCACTGAAGGTGAGAGAAGTGCCTGCCCCCAACCTGCCTGGGGAGTAGCTGTACTCTCAGGCAGGCCTTTCTCTTTTAGTAAGCTCAGAGGTGGGTGGTGAGGACAGACTTGGTAATTCTTGGAAGGATGGAGGTATGGGATGCTCAGCGAGAGAGTCAAGCCAGGAAGATAGAACTTACCTGTTCTTGGGAACTCTCCAATTCACAGGCAGCAGGTGAAGACTCCAAGAGACCTGTGAGCAGAGCACTGGCAGGACTAGATGCCTTTCTCACAGTACCCCTGGCTATCCCCAGTCCCCATCTCTGATTTTCCTCCCTTTTGGGGTTTCCTAGCCCATGTCCCACTCTCACAGGCCAGCTGTGAATGTGGCAGTTTTTTGTGGCCTCCCCTTCAGTACATGGCCTACTGGCCCTATGGTGGGGGGAACTATGGGCCCCTCAAGGCTCAAGTACTTTGTGGGTGTCCCTATGTTTCATGAATGAATGGAGCTCCTCCCACTCTGGCATCCCACCTTCAGTCAGAAAGTATGTGTCATCTTCCAGGATATGATCTGGCAGGATTTTGCTTGGGGAGCTGAAGAGAGAAGAGCTGAGTCCTAAGATCTCACTCGGGTAGTTGGACACATGCCAGGTATTGCTCTGGGAAGACTCTGAGGCCAGTGGGCTCCCTGAAAGGATCATGACACTCAGGAGTGTGGACAACCCCAAGTGCAGCAGCAGGCTTTGAAGGGATAGTGTCAGACACTGGGGAAAGGAGTCTGCCATTCAGAGTTGTGGTGGTATAGGAAATTGACAGACACATTGCCTGGCAATACATCAAAAACAGGGAAAGATCATTACAGTGTGGCAGAACCAGCAGACTGACTGCAGTAACCAGTACTTCTGTGTTTAAAAGTCCTATAGTGGCTGGCTCATGAAAATAGAGATGATTAGCAATGTCTGGCATAGCAACCAGGGGCAGAGTTATGACAGGCATAGTATGTTTGCCATCCCTGTGCTTAGCAGATCCCCAACCTCCTTCCATAAAAACCCTCTGAAGAGGAAGATTCAGACGGCTCACAGCCTATAAGAAGAGTTGTAATCACCATTGGGGCTGTCCTCTGAGGTCCATGCAGGAAGCCAGGGATCAATGTCTGGGGCTTCTTTGTCTGCCTCACTGAAAGTGCACAAGAATAGCTTCTGCCTGTGAGAGTTTAGACACAGAGCCCTCCCTGGGCTAAGCTCGGCTGTGACTTAGGAGTTCACATGGCCAACTCTATGCAACCCCAGGGAACTCAATCAGCAGGAGCATCCACCCTCAAGGAACTTCAAAGCCTTGTGAGGAAAAATGAGCTGGTAAGCAGATGCTGACAACAAAGGGGGCCCCATGTGGAGTGTCCCAGGGAAGACCAGAGGGCACATAGGAGAGAGTGGTTTCCCAGGTAAATCATAAAGGCAGATAGATGCTCAAAGTAGAGGAACCAGAGAAGCAAGCTCAAACAGGCAGTGTGGGACTGATATGATGAGATGGGTCACATTCTCGGATGTCAAGGAAGAGGTATGGGCTCTACCTTGGTCAGTCTCACTGATCAGTCAAGGTCTGTAGTAGAAAAGCACTCAATGGATAAGAACAGGCTGGGAGGGGAGAGGCAAGGAAGATCAGCGGCTGACAATCCAGACCTTCACAGTAGCCTGCACCAGCCAGCACAGCTGGGCCTAGGGTGCCATTCAAGAAGCCCTGGCAGAGACTGGAAAGCCATTTCTCACACTCCACAGATACCTCAGCTACTGACATCCCGAGGTTTCCTTACCTGAGACAGGGCTGTACCCTGGTGAGGAGATAGGACCTCTGAACTTTGCTCTGAGCCTTGATGTCAAGGTCAGGCTCACCATCTTGGGCCCCTACACCATGATCACCTGTAGGAGGGATGTCAGAATAAGGTGACTATGACTGTATGTGGGCCAGATTCCAGGGCCCCAAGACAGGGAAAGAGAGAGACTAGCCTTCTTCCTCCCATACCCAAACCAGAACCCTGGGCTGTGGTGCCCCAGGCACTGCAGCACTGACTCACACACCTCTATCAGAAGCTGCACTGAATGGCCAAGACAACAGTGAGGCACGTAAGTTTGGCTGGCCCTAGCCCATCCCTGACGTCCTCTTACAGAAGTACAGCACATTAGACCAATGGGTTAGCCCAGTCACTGCCACATGAATGGCATGTCTAGCCCAAGTCATATAGCCAGCAGGAAGTGATACCTCCTCTGGGACCAGGGCATTCTAACACCCCATCAAGTCTGGGTGTCCTGGGAAATGTGGAGAATTCTATCACTGGACTGAGAATTTGGTCACTACAATGTCTCAAGCACCAACAAGTTATGGACCGGCCTAGAGGAGGAGCATGATGGAGAACTGGGCGCTCTGCAGCCTCAGACTTCCATTCCAGTCTACTCTCCTGTCCTTTTTATGTATTTCTACCCCTTCTTTCCTCTGGTACAGTGACAGAGCTTCTTCAGAGAAGCTCAGGAGGCATATGCTTCCCAACCCCAGATTTACACACAAGGTGACCCTGACCTTTCCCTCCTTACTGGGCCCTACATAGGAAGGAAATCTGGGGGGAAGCCCATGACAAGAGAGACAGTGTCATCCCACTCAGTGATGTACGCTTTGTTGCTAGGACTGTCCAGGACAAAAATCCATGAAAGAGTACACAAATATACACATACACATGTACACACACAGTGAGGGAGAGAAAGGAGTACATGCAGAGAAAACAGTAACTTCCTGCTGAAGAAAGGCACCAACTTGTGATGTCGTAGGCAACAACGTCCTGAGTCATGTCCAGGAACACCAGCTGGGCCTCTCCATCACCTTCCAACAGAGCTGGTACAGTTGTGGGGTGGGTGCTAGGGCTGAGGTCTCTTGAGTAGGTAGCACCTTCCCCATTTTCTTCCTTCTGACCTGGGTGTGCAGTGACCAGATATTCAGACTGGTCCAAAGTCAGAGAGCGGCGAGGTTTCTGGGACCACGTTGGGTGCACTGAGAGAACAGAGACAGAGTCAGGGGGCTTGGTGGGGATCCTACAATGCCTCAGAATTTGGCTCAGGGAGGGAATTCTTCTACTCTGGGCTGTCACATTCCAGATCATTGCCTGGCCTGGCCACTCACCTGCACCCCAGATGTGCCCAGATTCTCAAGTAAAGCTTACTGATCAAATTCAGCCTACATGTAATTCCAGCTCTAATGGCATGATGACATTCCACACCGGGCCAAAGACACCAGCTTTCTGGTTGTATGGCACACATTTAGGAAGTTTCTAAGCACCTCAAATAATTTCAGTGTGCAGTCATAACTAGAAACTAGTGATTATATAGGCCAAAGCCCAATTTTATAGACTTTGACACTGAGGTCCTTAAGGGGTTGGGAAGTGAGGGTGTGGTGAGGCTGGAATAGAACCAGGACTCTTGGTTTCTACATTTGGATCTTCATACCATCCTGCCTCTCCTATGCCCTAGCTCAAGGGCAATAAATCACGACAACAGCATCTCCTTGGGCCTTGCCAGTGCTTCTGATATAGGCACTGCTTGGTAGTGTCCACTCAGGCTTTCCTATAATCTTGAGAGGGCCAGGACTGGTGCCTGTCCCAATCAGAAAGAAATGAAGGTCCTGGGGAGGGCATGCCACCATAGGCCTCAGTGCCTCCTAGGGAGGCCTGGGAATGGATTTAGACATAGAATGGCAGGCCTAGCCCAGTTTGTCCCTACAGGAGGAACCTACTCTGTGACAGCAGCTCCCTGTCCTGCCTCCAGAGACCACATGTACCTGACACTCGGGTGAACTTCTTCTTTCGAGGTCTCGAGCAAGTGCCCCAAAGGCGGGACTTCTGAGAGCTGGAGGGAGTAGAGGATCTCCGCCGGGTGGCACTAGCAGATGGGTTCTGACCCAGCCCTGGGATTAGAGAAGGAGGCAGATCAGAGTCCACTCTCCATCCTGCACATCCTTCTTCTCTCAGACAGGGCTTTCCAACTCTGGAGGTAGGAAGGTTTTCAGGCAGACTTTACAAACAAGGAAACTGAAGTCTCTGGCTCATAGCCAAGAGAGGTCAAATAATAGGGCAGAAAGGCAAAGTGTCATCCCAGCACACAGGAGGCTGAGGTAAAGGGGTTATTGCAACTTTGAGGCTAGTCTAGGCTATACAGCAGGACTGTCTCAAAGACAAAGTAAAACAACAAAACCAAAATAAAAACAAAAGCAAATTAATCTGAGCAGGATGCTCTGTGGTTCAATCTTCTAATACTTCTCATCTCTACCCCTCTGCTGTGCTCTACAGACCTCGCCCCCAGCTGCTGCTTCCTGCCTGAGTGTTTGAACCAGCCACCATACAGTGCCCAGTAGCTGTGTGCTGTAGCCACCATGGTGTTTCTTTGTATTAACACATTTCATTCCTGTAACACACACAGGAGGAAAGTGCAGATTAGTTCCCAATTTACAGACTCAGCACTGAAGCCCAGAGAAGCTATGGTCACAAGAGAGTCTGAATAAGAATCTGGCTTGGAAAGGGCATGCATCAACACACCCAGTGCCATATCTCCTCCAGTCAGTCACATCTGCTGCCTGTCCCTAAACATTCTATGTTTCCTCACACCCACACGCTCTTGGTCAGAGTGTTCTGCAGTTTGGCAGGGTTCCCTTGTTCTGTCCTTGAAGGCTGGAAGTCATTGTGTAGCTAGGCTGGCCTCTAGGTGCTGGAGTAACAGGTGTGAGACATCACACCTGGCTCTCCTACAGACCCTTGCTTACCTCTCTGAGGTAGTCACCTTCCCCAGGAAGGGGAAGATGGTTAATTGGTCTCCCTAACAACCAGGAAAGCATGTGGTATAGAGGCATTGAAGGTGGAACTGCTTACCCACAAATCCACCTTTGTTATTGTTGCTGTGGAGCTTGAGCAAAGCCTTGGCCACATCAATGCTTCTCTGGAGGTACTGGATGTAGTGCAGGACACGCAGCAGGATCTCCTTCTACACAGAGACAGGGTTGAGATTGGGGCACGTTGCCCATCTGTCCTCTCAGCTCCACAAGAGGCAGAGGTAGCAAAATCATGAGTTGGAAGCCAGCCTAGTAAAATGCATTCTGTAAGACCCTGACTTGTATAAAGGTCAGGGCCCAGGACAGTCAGAAACAGAAAGCACCTTGCACTCGACCCTCCACAGATAAGGCACAGCAGCCTTATTGGCAAAGCATCACCTATTCTGCTGTTTAGCCCCGAGCTTGTCCTAGAGAGCCTGATCCCAGTTATTGACATATACTGCTCAGCTTCTGGCGCCAGGCCCTTTGCTCATACTTACTTCCCTATCTGGCCTCCTCTTCTCCTCTTATCTCCTCACAAACCCCTCACCTGCCTGCTCCTCTCTGAACTTGAGCATTCCCCTTTCTCTTCTGGCCATCTGGGTCAGCTTCCCACATCGCAGGGCTCTATGGCAGCCATACTGCTTTCCTTATCTGTCGCCATGTTTTTTTTTTTCCCCCCCTGGACCTTCAGACTGAGGTAAGACTTTAGCTAATTTACTTTTGCATTTCAAAGGCAAAGAGTGGAGAGGTGGCTCAGCCAGGGCTTTTAAAGGGCCAATGGGCAGATACTGCCTGCCCCACCACTGCTACTAAATACCTCCTGAGCTGCTACAGGAGACACAAAACTAAAAACCAATACAAAAATCATTCCAAATTATCAGCCAGACATGCTAGAACACTCATGTAATCCTAGTACTCAGGGAGATGAGGCTGGAGTAGTGTAAATTTCAGGACAATGCAGGCTACATAAGAGGGGGGGGGGGGACTTGCACTGTGAAGAACACCCTACACATATACACACACACATACACACAATTTAAAAAAATGTTCAGTCAATGTTTGAATGAGATTGCCTTCAAGGGGGGGGTCTTAAGAGATTGAAAGAGAAGAGTGGGAATCTCTGAGTTCAAGTCCAGCCTGATCTAAAGAAAAAGTCCAGGACAGGCAGGACTGTACAGTAAAACACTTATCTTTAATAAAATAATAATAATAATACAAAACAAACAAGAAAATCAGAGAAGTAGATGGAAACCATGCCTGATGATACAGGCCTGTAATCCTAGCCACTCAGGAAATAAGAGGCAAATGATTTGAAGTTTAGGCCAGCCAAGACTACAGAGTGAGATGAAAGCCAGCCTGGCACCTTAGTGAGATTTTGTCTCAGGAATAAATATAGTTCAGTGAAGAATATTTATCTAGTATGCACAAAGGCCCTGGGTTCAATGCTCAGTACCACAAATACATTAATTATTTAAACTAATAGAGGGCTGGAGTATGGCCTGGTAGCAAAATCCTTGCAAAGCATCTAAAGGTGGGGAGCTAGAGCAGGGGAGCTGGGTCATCAGATAAAAGCTCTAGCTGATCTGAAGGACCCAGGTTCTATGCAGGCACACAACTACCTCTAGGAGAACGAATATCCTCTTCTGTGACAGTCACACACACAGGGAAAACACCCATGCACATAAAAAATAAATAAATAAATAAAGATTTTTTTTTTTTTTAAAAAGACAGCTGGGCTGGAGAGGTTGCTCAGAGGTTAAGAGCACTGGCTGCTCTTCCATAGGTCTTGAATCCAATTCCCAGTAGCCACATGATGGCTCACAATCATCTATAATGAGATCTGGTGCCTTCTTATGGAGTATAGGCATATATGCAGGCAGAACACTACATACATAGTAAATAAATAAATAATAATTTTTTAAGTAGATGGCAGTAGAGATAATTCCAAAGGAGATAGACATCGCATCAGTTATAAAATGCTAGACTCATTCCTGGAGGGCAGGAACTGTGTCTATCTCCTCCCTCGCTTCCCAGAAACCAAGGAACCTACACACCAAATATGCAAATACTTGAGGACAAAGGAAAATTCCACCAAAGTTGAATCCCAGTCCCCAAAGCAGCACATCCTAGTCCCATGTCTGTGAAAAGGCTGCCTTATAGGGCAAGGGGAACTTATAGATGTCCCTGAGTCAGGGATCTGGAGATGGAGAGATTGCCTGGGGAGGCAGGAGGGTCAAAGGTAGGGAGACAATATGAGAATAGACGAGCCCTGAAGAGACTTTGTTGGTGGTTTGCAAGGAGTGTGAGGCCTTTGCAAGTCTCCAAAGGAAAAGATAATGCATTTTCCCCTGAGTCTCTCTCTCTGAACCCACGGCCTTGTGTGTCCAAGGCAAGTGCTCTAGCACTGAGCTACCATCCCCAGTCCACTTTACATTTGTATTTTGAAACAAGGTCTCACTAAGCTGCCTATACTCTAGCCTAGACAGACCTTGACCTTGCAATCCTCCTGTCTCAGCCTCCCAGGTACTAGAATGAGAGTAAGGATAAGTAGGCCACACTTTTTATTTTCCCTCTATCTCACCCTACCCCCAACGATGAATCTAGAACCTTGCACATGACAGGCAAGAGCTCTGTCACTAAACTACAAGCTAAGACATTATTTTTGTCTTGCAGTATTGTTGAGGAACAACAGTTATCTTTCCTCCCTCTCCCCACTCTCTTCCTCCCCCTCTTTCTCTTTCTTTTGGAAAAAGAAATCTCCCAATGTGACCAAAG
Source organism: Phyllotis vaccarum (assembly GCA_033318265.1). Classification (NCBI taxonomy): domain Eukaryota; kingdom Metazoa; phylum Chordata; class Mammalia; order Rodentia; family Cricetidae; genus Phyllotis; species Phyllotis vaccarum. Next base: position 15,258,530 of record JARWLC010000018.1, read on the forward strand.
GTCACTGGCTGATTAGGCTAGGTTGGATGACAAATACAAGCATGTACTAAGAGACTTCATGATATGTGACTTTCTGTGGATGTGGGGACTGGAGCTTGGGTTCTCATGAGTAACCAGTGTTGACTGAGCTGTCTCCAGCCCCTGCTCTACCCACCCCACCTCTTATCCTGAAAGACTTCCATGGGGCAAGGGGTATAGCTCAGTGGTACAGCACTTGTTGACCTTGGGTGAGGAACTGGTTTCTAAAGAATCCCCGGTGGGATCTGAACTCCCAGGAATTCCTACTTGGAGCAAGACTACCCCTGTTTCAGGTCCATCACTGCGATGGCCCGTGTGGATTTCCCAAGAGAGGTCCCCACTTACTGCTCTGACACCCTTCCTCCTGCCTGCCTCCTCTCCCCCTGTCCCCACACCTTGGTGTACTTCTTGTTTCTGGTCTTCATGGACACAGGGATCAGCAAGGCCAGCTCTCGAAGCTTGTTTGTGTGGTTCTTCTTATCCTTCCTGTTTGGGAATGAGAACCGATTTTTGTTAAGACATCTAAAATTGAACGTAGCTTTTGGAGACAAGGTGATGTGATCGTATTTGATATGGGACTATGCTCCTGTACACTGTAGATTTGTCACTGTAAATATTGGTTTAATAAAACACTGATCAGTCAAGTAGCTGGACAGGAAGTAGAGGTGGAGCAACCAGACTAGGAGAATTCTGAGAAGTGGAAGGACAGAGTAGGAGACAGCAGACACAGGAAGCAGGATGAGAAAGCTGCACTGGAGCAAAAAAGGACCAAGTCACATGGCTAAGCATAAATAGAAACATGGGTTAACCTAAAGTATAAGAGTTAGCAAGTAATAAGCCTGAACCACAGGCCGAACATCCTGCAATCAATATAAGCCTCTGTGTGTTTCTTGTGACTAAGCGGCTGTGGGACCAGCCAGGTGGGATAGAGAAACTTCCAACTATACATCCTCCTGAGCCTCTCAAGTGCTAACATTACCAGAATGAGCCAGCACATGCCCACTTCAGTCTCCTGTCAAGACTGTCCTCTACCCCCATACTGGGGCACTCAAGACAGAGTCTCATATGTAATCAGAACATATGATTTTCCTTTATCCCTTGGACCAATAGGTCCCCAAACCTTGCTCACACCCTCCACCCCACTTTTGTTAAACCCCTAATTCTTGCATGACCATCTTTACACCCTCACAGGACTCCCAGCCTCCCCTCTGGCCTCTTCCATTTAGTTTCTGAGGCAGCAGGAGCTTTTCTGAAACACAGATCTGACCCTCTTGCTTTTTTTGTTTGTTTGTTTGTTTGTTTGTTGAGATAGGGTCCTGCTCTGTAGCCCAGGAGGGACTCAAACTCAGCAGTCTCCTGGCTTTAGTCTCCTAAGTATTGGGATTACAAGTGTACACTACAGCCTCTGTGTGGCTCACAGTACCCTCCTCTTGTGACCCAGCAGACCACTCTTTGGCTCTTTCATGCTGACTGACCCTCACTGCAGAGGGTAGGGGAGTTCAATGTCCCTCTAATCCACCACTGCGTCTCTGGTGTTCGGGGAAGCTCAGTGTGTGCTTGCTAAAGGGCTCAATACCTGCATAAAAGGAGTTGACTTGTGGGAACTTCCAGGGCCTAATCCCAACTCCATAATTCATGAGGCACCCACTAGAGCATGCACAGCACCACTCCTCCCCCACTAAATGGAGGCATAAAGATGAGGACTCCCTCCTCCCAATCACACAGCACTCCACTGCTCACAGGGCTCTCGTGGGTGCTCTAGAGTATTGACGATGTCACCGGTTCCCTCACACCTTCCTCAGGACCTGCAGTTCTAGCTCTTGCACCCTGCTCCTCCAAATGGCTGTGCCCTATCCACACCAAAACAACCCTTTAGTTACAGGTGTAGGTTTAGCTCCAGTTAGCAGTGGTGCACTGATGCCTCCTCAGGCTTTGTGCTGAGCCTCACATGGAGGGGAGAGTTTCTCCAGGCCCTACCTGTGAGGAGACAGGACTCTGTGTGGGAGGCACACTCACATTCTTAACCAAACTCCAAATTTCTAGAATAATGTTTTTGGGCTGAAGCTGTGACTCAGTGGTCCTAGAATTCACCAGTGAAAGCTGGGCATGGTGGCAGGCTTGTTATCTCAGCACTTGGGAGGGTCAGGAGTTTAGAGTCATCCTAAATTACACAGTGATGTGGTAGCTAGCTGGGCTACATGAGACCTTGTCTCAAAATAAATAAAATATAAAACTATAAAAATAAAAAAAAATAAAAACCGCAACTGAAAAAGCCAAACCTAAAGAATTAGCCTTGAGAGAGGCTAGGGATGTGGCTCACTTGCCTGGGCTGCCTGCGGTGCTAGATTCCATTCCAAACACTGAAGAAAAAAAGGAACACAAATGGGCTGGGGGTAGGGTGGTAGCAAACAGGGCCTGAAATCATTCTCTGTGTGAAGGTACTTGTGGGCAAGACCTGGAGTTCCAGAAGGAAAGAGCTGACTCCTGACTTCCACACATGGCACTACATCCTCTCCCTTGCCATAGAATAATCTGTATGTAAATGTTAGTTAGTTAGTTAGTTAGTTAGTTAGTTAGTTAGTTAGTTAGTTAGTTAGTTAGTTAGTTATTAGTTAGTTAGTTCATTAGTTAGCTAGTTAGTTAGTTCATTAGTTAGTTAGTTCATTAGTTAGTTAGTTAGTTAGTTAGTCAGTCAGTCATTAGTTAGCAAGCACCCACTGTGTGGTGGGAATCGTGTAGGACAAGGACAAGAGCAGAAAGAACAGTTGTTCAGGAGCCGAGGGTATAGTCGGAGGGAAGGACCTCAGTCACGGTTATACAGTCACAAAACGGCAACTGAGATCAGAATGAGCTGTGTAACATTTGAGGGGGACGCTACAATGAAATATGGGGTCACTTGGCTAATAGTTAACAACTTCTAGGTGGAGAAAGCAAAGCATTAAATTCATCATCATTTAGGTCTTTTTATTCTCTCCCTCTCCCCACCCCTCTCCTGCGTGTGTGTGTGTGTGTGTGTGTGTGTGTGTGTGTGTGTGTGTGTGTGTGTGTGTGTGTGTGTGTGTGTGTTAGTTTTGAAGACAGGGTCTCTCACTGAACCTGAAACTCACAGACATAGCTGGGCTGCTTGATCTAATCTCAAGGCTCCTAGCTCCATCTCCCCAGCACTTGTTTGTACCTGTGGGTGTTAGAGATCTGATCTCATGTCCTTAATCTTGCACACCACACTGTACTGATCTAGCCACCCAGCACCCCATCATTTGACATTTTAAACACTAGCCATGTGTGAATGACTGCACAAGTCAAACACACCCATCAGGCTGGCTCTGATGGAAGGTAAAGGAGAGGTGTTGCTTGGTTGTGAATGCTGTAATAGCAGGCTTTGACCTACAAAATGAGGAGCTTGTGATCTGATCTGGAACTCCAGCCTAACCAGTAAGGCCTTTTCCTCAGGAATTATATCTGGTCAGAATCCAGAGGATGGGGTGGGGGGTGAGAAGGAACAGAAAACACCCCAGGCAGAGGGAACATGTGCAAAGGTCCTGTGGCATAAAGGAGCAAGGAAAACACAAGAAAAATAAAACCCAAGCACTAGAGCTCATAAAGCAAAAGGGACAAGGCTGGAGGAGATACCTTGGGTGAAGCAGGGACCAAAGTACAGGGGAGTTTTATCTCTATTCTAGGACCCATGGAAAGCATTTAAAGAGTTCCCTGCAGCAGACAGCACACCCCAGTTCACCTTCTCTGTGGTAGACACAGAGGGTACACACACTAGGCATCTGAATGGAGGAATGAAGAGAAGAATGTCATAAGCTAGATTCCAAGTAACCTCTTCACTGACTGTCATTTTGAGGAGTGTTGTTCTTGGGCACACTGTGATACCTAGGATGAAATTCCAATTCCTGAGCTCACATGACCTTCTGCCTTGGCCTTCTTAGTAGATGAGGCCACCAGTGTGTTTAGGGTTATCATTATCATCTTAGCTAACCCAGAACTATTTTTTTTTCTTTTTTTGAGACAAGGGTCTATTATAGATAGCCCAGATTGGCTTCAAGTTTCTCTGTGTAGTGGAAGCTGACTTTCAACTATTTCTCCTCCTCCTCCTCCTCCTCCTCCTCCTCCTCCTCCTCTTCCTCCTCCTCCTCTGAGACATAGTTTCTCTGTGTAGCCCTAGCTTTCCTAAAACTTACTTTGTAAACCAGGCTGGCCTCAAACCAACAGATCTGCCTGCCCCTGCCTCCGGAATGCTGGGATTACAAGCATGTACCACCATACCTGGCTTATGATTTTATTCTTTAAATTTTTTTAAAAAATATTTATTTTTATATGTATGCATATTTTGCCTGTATGCACGCATGTACATGGCTCTCAGAGGTCAGAATTCCTGAGACAGTTGAATTCCCTGAAACTAGAGTTAGGATGAATGTGAGCCACAACCTGAGTGCTAGAAATTAAACCTGGGTCCTCTGCAAGAACAGCAAGTACTTTTAACTCCTGAACTATTTTTCTAGCCCCAAGATTTTATTTTTAACTGATAGGAATTCCCAGCACACATAAACCCCTGGGTTCAATTCTCAATACTGCAAACAACAAGTCCTCCAAAAGCTTTATCTGCCCTGTTATGTACTTATTTATGCATGTGTGCAAATGCTTGAGTATGTAGAGGCCTGAGGTCCAAATCAAGGGTTTTCCTGAATCACTCCCCACCTTATGTTTTCAGACAGCCTCTTTCTCAACCTGTAGCTCACTGCGTTAGCTAGACTGATTGGGCAGGAAAGTTTAAGCATGCCCCTGCCTCCACCTCCCCCTGGGATTATAGGCAAGTGCTGTTGCACCTGCTTTTCCATGTGAGTTCCAGGAGATCAAACTCACATTCTCATGCTTTGCATGGCAAACTTTGTCCATAGAGCCATTTTCCTGACCTTATTTATTTATTTGCATGGTTGCACCTGTAATCCCAGCATTTGAGAACATGCATCAGAAGGACTGTTATGAATTTAAGGCCAACCTAGGATAGAGCTAAGCCTTGTCTCAAAAAACTGAAAAGAGAGGGTACAGTCATTTCTCAGAATAATGGGAGTATGGGACCATAGAGAACTGGGCAAGTAGATTATTGGATGACTTGTTGATAATTGCTGTTTCTGTTTAACACCCCATTCCCCCTTCCCTGGTAACACAGCAGTACCTCAATTGTCCTTTGGGCAACTTCTCTCTGCTCAAAGAGGCAGACCCCAGTTTCCCATTTGAAAGAGAATACAGAACCAAGGTCCATCTAAGAAATTACCATGACTAACTCAATAAGTCTTGAAAAGAGGCTCTGTGGGGTGATTAAGCAGGCAAGATATTAACTGGAGCAACTAGGAGTTATCTTGCCCTCCCCTAGGGAGAGTCTATGTAATAAGAAATAGAAAGCCAAGGCAAGCAGAACCCCAGAAACACCATTCAACTCTTGCCTTGGACCAGTCATGCCCTGATACCCCTGAATTTTTATTTAAATGATCCAGCAAATGCCCTTTTATGCTGAAGCTAGTTTTAGCTAGGTTTCTACCCACTACAACCAAGAGTCTTTATTATAAAGATTCTTCGTCTAGAAAGGGGGAAAAAAAGAGCCTGAACTATTGATTACTAAGATTGTAGAAAGCAATTGGACTGTGGGATTTATAATTCTTCATTTTCCTCATGGTGCTCCTTCTGAGCATAGTACCTACACAGAGAACCAGAGCAAAGGAGGTGCTTAACCGTGATGTTAATAAATGAATGAGGAGGACTGAATGGACATGCATTAAGGGGAAGACAGTACAGGGCAAGATAAACCCAATCCAACCCTCAGTCTACTATATGAACCCCTTTTTCAGATCCCTACAGCTGAGAATATAGCTCAGTGCTAGGGGGCTTCCTATCATGCATGTGGCCCTGAAGGCATTTCAGTGTTCCCCTTCACCCTCCGCTCCTTAAAGATTCCTAACATTTGATAAGAGTGTCTGATGGGCAGAAAAATAATGGATAAAAGAAAGGAAGAGTGTTTAAGAACCTCAGAATTAGAGGGCTGGAGAGGTGGCTCAGCAATTAAGAGCACTGCTGCTCTTACAGATGGTCCAGTTTGAAACACCAGCACCAACAGAATAGCTCCCAACGCTTTGTGACACCAGTTCTATGGAGATCTCATGCCCTCTCCTGGCCTGCACAGGCACTGCATTCATAAAACAAAACATAAAATTAAAAAAGAAAGGAAAGGGCATCAGAATGAGAACTATGGACGTAGAGTAGTGATAAAAAAGGGAGGGTCCCTTATTACTTCACACCATAAGGTCCTGGGTCCACACCCAGCACTGGAAACACACACACACACACACACACACACACACACAAACAAAAAGCCCCAAGAACATCAGAGCCAGAAATCACCTCAGAACCCTCTCTGGGAAATGGCAGAAATATTCCCATTTGCTTCTTTTTCGGGTGGTTGTAATTGTTATTAGATACAATCAAAGGACTAAAGAATCTGGAAACAGTAAGTGTTTAGTATAGTAACATTGTGTTGTTACTATTATTCTATTCAGTCAGAGTGACTGAAACTGTACTGAAGAGGGGCAAGCCATTACCTGTCAGTAGGACTCAAAGAACTAGCTCTGAGCTCATCAGGGAAACACAAGTATCTGCTGGAACCCAACATCTGCACAGAGGGAAACAAATTATTAGTGACCTTCGGGACTCCAGAATGAACAGGCCAAATAATACACACCCTTCCCACCCCCACGGTGCATCTTTTAGAGGCACCCAGAGATCCTAAAATAGGACATAATATGCACACAGGAATCTAAATTAAAACTCTAAATTCTGAATAGAGGATCAAAAATTCCAAATGGTAAATTTAAGCTCCTAAAATTTGGATCCAAAACTAAAACCACAAATGCCTAGACCTCAGAATTTAGACATCAATAACAGGATGCCAAAGGCTGAAATACAAACTGTCTAGTCTGAAAACTGTGGCTTTAGACCTCTAGAAAGGGGTGAATGGGGTTTGAGACAGGGTCTGTCTGTGTAGCTCTGGCTGTCTTAGAATTCAGGCTGCACCTGGCTCTACCATTACTAGCGATATGGTGACAGTAACTAATAAAACCTGATTTTAAAATCCCAAAGTGAGAGCTGGATAAATGACTTTATGGTTAAGAGCACTGACTGCTTTTCCACAAGATTTGGATTTGATTCCTAGAACCTACATGGTGGTTCACTACAGTCTCTAACTCAAGTTCCAGGGGAACTTCTGACCTAGTCCAGCAACTCTATGTATGTGGTACACATACATATATGCAGGCAAAACACACAAAAATTTTTTTTAAAAATTTAATCCCAAAGTGAGCCAGCTTGGTGGTCCATGCCTTTAATCTCAGGAAGCAGGGACAGGCAGATTTCTCTGAGTCCAGGCCAGTCAGGGCTACATTCTCTCTCTCTCTCTCTCTCTCTCTCTCTCTCTCTCTCTCTCTCTCTCTCTCTCTCTCTCTCTCTCTCTCTCTCAAAAAAGAAAAAAGAAATCAGCAATTAATTAATTAATTAAAATTCCAAATCTCTCTCAAAATCTCTCTCTCTCAAAATCTCTCTCTCTCAAAAAAGAAAAAAAGAAATCAGCAATTAATTAATTAATTAAAATTCCAAAATGAGGGCCAAATCCCCCCAAATGCACTTCCAAACCTACAAACCCTGAAAATCTAATACTGAAATCCTAAATGTGCAAAATGTTGACGACTGACATTTGACTGTTGACCCTCAAATAGGACCCTAATCCTAATATCAACATCGCAAACCTCAACTTTTTTTTTGTCTGACGTAGGTTTACGTAGTCCAAAGCTAGATTCCAAGTCATGAAAGATTTTATGTGTGAATTTCCACCCAGCTCAAATCACAAGCTTAATGCTGAAAGGCCCAAATTCTATAGGAAAACGATTTAGGATCCTCCAAAACAAACCTCATCCCCCCCCCAAAAAAAATTATCTCATGTCCTACAATGATATCTGCAGATTCCAAAACTGTCCCTTCAGATCCTCAAAATGTGATCTCTTGGAAAACTCAGGTCTCACGAGTGCCTCCCACTGGGACCTAGTACCCTAAATTGACGCCTATGCTCAACAGGTAGGGGGGCAACTCCGGTCCTTGAAATTAATTCTCAAAGGCCCAAACCGTGCCTCAGCCCACATCCTACTTTCCTACCTCAATAGTCTCCACCGTTACTGAGAGGCCCCGACCCTGTCAAATTAGATCTCTGACCCTCTGGAACCCCAAACTAAGACTTCCACATCGTCCGTCTTCAGATTCCAAAAGCCGAGCCTCGAGCAGGAGACCCGCTGTCTCCAACGCCATTGGAAAGAACTTTCCAGAAAACCAGCTTTAGCTTGGACAACCCCCCCACCACCACACCTAGGCCTAGCCTCAAACCTGCCTCAAGCTAGAGGGTCCGAGGAAGGAGCCACAGCCGCAAGGTGCGACTTTGGGGGCTCCAGACACCCCGTTGCCACAGGCTAGCTAGCCCCGGGGCATCTCCCACCCCACACCCGTCGGCCAACAGCACCCGCCTCAAGACTTGCAAAATGGCGTTAAGGCTCAACTTATGGTTTGACGCTGGGCCCACGCCTGGGCAGCCCGATGGGCGAGGACAGCGGCTCGCGCGGGTCCCAGGGATGCGGGCCCGCGTGCCTCCTCCGAGTGAGGAATGGCAGGGGCGCGAGGCCGTCGCGCGCGCGAGCGGCGCGACGCGAGCTCCTGAGGCGAAGCCACGCCCCCCCCCGTCCCACGTTCCCGCCACGCGGTGTCTCCGCGCTAGCAGAGAAGGCGTTGGAAAAGGGCGGTGCGGTAAGAGCGGCCCACGCGCAGGCGCATCCAGTCCCAGTTCTGACATGTGCTTTTTCCCGCGCCCAGGGTGCCCACCAATCAGCTCTCGCTCCGCTACCCGCCTTTTTCTAGGGCCACGCCCCCTGCCTTGCCACGCCCCCTGACCATTCCCCTTGGATACTAGCGGGACTTGCCGGGTCTCTGTTAACAGAGTGAGGGGTTCGGTACTCCCCCTGCTGGCCTTCCTGTGTCCCGCGCCCACCCTTTCTCCCTTCAGCGCACATTTGATTAAAGAGCATGGTGTGCCAGGCACCTTGCTCAGGCTGCTAATTTTGCCAACTCGAAATGAACCTTTGCAGACCTGAAGGAGATGGCGGTTCCTGTAAATGCAAACAAAGTAACCTTTTCCCGTTCCTGTGTGTGGTCTTGCGAAGTAACCCAGGCTTGCCTAATACTTGTGATTCTTCTGCCTCAGGTGCTAAAATGCAAGGCATGTACCCCCACAACAGGTTACAAACTATACAGTTCGTTTATTTTTTAAAAAAAATTTATTATTAATTGTGACGTGTGGGGAGAGGTATGTGCCTATCAGCTTAGGTGTCCCCAGAAGCCAGAGACATCAGATCCCCTTAGAGTTGGAACTATAGGCGGGTGTGAATTTCCCAGTGTGAGTACTGGAAGCAAGTTCAGATTCTTTGCAAAAGCTATATGTGCTCTTAACTGCTGAGAAATTTTTCTAGGCTTATTTATTTTTGACATAGAGTTCATAGCCTTGAACTCAGTATGTAGGTAGACCAGGCTAGCCTCAAACTCACGTAGATATGCCAACCTCTGCCTCCCGAGTGGTGGGATTAAAGGCATGCACCATCACGGCTGACCCAAACTGTGCGTTTTAGAAAGCTTTCTTTTAAACCCGTGAGATGGCTCAGTGGATAAAGTCCCCTGAGGCCAATCCTCACACCTGAGTTCCATCCCCAGGACTCTGGGAGGAAGGAGATCTATTCCTGAAAGGCCTTCTCTAGCCTTCACACCCACTCAAATAAATAAATAAACAAATAAAAGCACGTTCTCATGTACACGGATATGGGAATCGTGTGTGTGTGTGTGTGTGTGTGTGTGTGTGTGTGTGTGTGTGTGTGAGTGTGTGTGTGTGTATGGTGGAGAATCTTCAGACGTTTTCTAGCCGCCTAGCTATGACAAGTAACTGGGCTAATTCTAACTAGGGTTGTCCAAAGTGGTCAAAAAGCATGAACTTTTCACCCAGTGCTGTCCTAGCTGCCTAGCCAAGGTACATAAAGATTCCTGCCTTTTTGGAGGTTCTTCTCTACCTGGGATATAAACATTCTTAGAGTGCCTTTTCCTTCCTCGTTCCAATATTTTGTTTTTCTTATTTGTGAATTAGGAAGTGGTGGTAGGCATAAGCAGAGTGTTGAACGGAGGTGAGGAAGGAGAGGAAAAGTTTCAAAAAACCACATATATTATCAATTGTTAAATAACATAAATAAATCAATAATTTTTTTTCTTTCTCAACTCCTCATCCCTCACTAACGTCCCTTTGAAACAGCCTCAGTTTCTTTTTCAAGGGCCTCGGGCCAAAATGGAGGCGACTGAACTTCATTTCCCAGAGAGCCTAGCGAGAAAATTTTCTGCGCCTGCGCATCTGAGTGTGCCCTTTTGCCTCCTGGGAATTTGAGTCGTTCTATTTCTCAGCCCTCCTAATTTGTTTCCTACTCCGCCTCCAAGGTACGGTGCTGCATGCTGGGAGTTGTAGTCCGCGACCGTCCGTACTTCAATTCCCAGCGGGCTTCGGGTCGAGAACCCGGAAGGGGAGGCTGGAGAGGAGCGAGTGGGGGAAACCCGCGTAGTCGAGCAAGCTGCAGCGCGGGGAGATGGTGAGAGCCCCAAGCTGTGGGTCCTGCGGGTGTTCGAGAGTATGGGCGGGGTTCGGGACCTGGGTTCGAGTGGAAACAAACTGAGGCTAAAGAAAGGGCTGGGCGTGGAGAGATCGCTGTGGGTGGGGATCGAGAGGAACGGGAGCCCGAGGGAGTAGAAGAATGGGGGCTAGGGAGGGGTCTTGGAGGTGGAGAGAGAGTCGAGCTTTGGAATTGACTGTTATTGGGGTTCGGAGCTGGGGGAGTGAGGCTCCGAGTTGCAGTCCTGGCTGGACATCTAGGCAAGAGACCCTGAAGTGGGTAATTTCAGGAGAGGTTAGTTAGCCTGGTGTACATGGAAAGGCATAGGAGTCGGGGCTAGAAGAGTGAAGAGATGCCATTGGATTGAGTTCTCTGAGAGGGGGCTAGAAGGCAAGTTGATGAGGTGGGGTATTGAAGTCTACGAGGATGTAGGTTAGCTCCAAAACCAGGAGGCGTTGTAGGGTACGTGAGTTTAGGAGTGGTGTGGCTGTCTGTACTGTGCCTCTGTCTAACCAGAAACTCCCCATAAACTGGACAGTCACGGGACTTTGGGTTGCTCTGACCTGAAGGGGTCTGTGGAGACCACCTTTAAGCACCCTTCCAGCCCCAGTGTGTGCGGGCAACCCAGCTTTCAGATTCTTTATTCGGCCTCTCCTTTGTGACCTAGGAAAGTCTCTTCTGGACGCCTCTGTGCTCTTATCTCTCTGTATGATGAGAACAAGCAGGCCACTGTGAAGACAGCTAAAGGGAGGCTCCGTAAAAATTGATACTTTTTTGTAGGGAAAGTTAAGTTCCAGCCTCAGAGCTGTTGGTAGGAAGCTCCTGTCATAAAATGTTGGCTGGGTTAGAGTGCTTGCTAAGAGAGTCCCTACTTTTCAGCCCAGTCCTCCGATATTTTCTCAAAACCTTACAGTAGTTCTCCTCCACCCCCACTCCTTACTGCCAGTTTTTCAAAAATGCCTGATCTTGGTTTTATCTGTTGGTATTAACTTATTGGATTCAGACAGTGCCTCTTAAGCACAGGTGCTCCATTTTATAGAAAAGAAACAGAGGCATGGAACGTTAAGCAAGTTTCTTGTCAGCCAGCATTAAATGGTAAATCCAGCTGTCCAGGTCCGAATCTGCTTTGGTAGCTTTAATCCAGTGCCCTCTGCTTATAGTGAAGTAAGATATGGTGCGTGGAGACACAGACCAGAGCAGCTGTCAGAATTTAATTCTTTTGTGTGACCTGGGGTGAATCTTAGGACTCTGTGCAGATATTAAATGAGATCCATAAGTTAGGTAGGCTGGAGAGTTTATAGGGAGATAATGTTTGGGAAGTGCTTAGTGTACGTGCACAGTACATATGTGGTGTTGTCTTGAGACTTACTGTGTAGCTCAGGCTGGCCTCTACTGATCTTGCCTCAGCACCCAGATAGTATTTGCTGTTGTTTCGAGGGTTTCATGTATTCCAGGCTGACCTTAAACTCTCTGTGTAGCTGAGGATGGCCTTAAGATTCTGATCTTCCTGCCTCCCTATCCTGATTTTGGGGATTATGGATGTACATTTATACTGTACTGGGGATCCAACCCAAGGCTTTGTGCTCGCTAGGCAATCGTTCAACCAACTACGCTACATCACTGGTCCATGTTTTTGTTTGTTTAAAATGAATGGGAAACATGGGATAGAAAAGATAGGAGAGGAACCAGTGTGGGAGCATTGGGCGTGCTGTTCCTTCACTCTCAATTTCCCCCCTTTTCCTGATCTTCCTAGTTCCACCTTTCCCACCCCCCACCCCCCGTTCCTGGGTTCCTATGTCTAAGCAAGACTCCCAGGAAGGTGCTCAGAAACTCAATCTGTCTCCAGCTAAATATTAATAATTCACTTGCCTGGTCTGGGCAAATTCCCAAGTCTTCCAGTGAGTTATAAATACTGCTGACTACTGAGTTAGGGGTTTGTTTGTTTTGATTTTGGGTTCTTGCTGTTGCTGCTGTTGTTGTTGGTTGTGATGGTGATGGTTGTGTGTGTGTGTGTGTGTGTGTGTGTGTGTGTGTGTGTGTGAACCCTCTAACATTTTGGGCAGGAGGGGGCCTTCCTTAAGGAGTTTAACAACTTTGTAATTCACTTTGAAACAATTTGAGTTTTTAAATTTTTAAATCTTTGTATATTTTTATTTATGTGTGTAGTATGGGGAGGGGGGTTGTGCTCGTAACCCAGAAGAGGGCGGTTAGATGCCCAGGAGCTGGAGTTAGAAGTTGACTGTGGGCTGGGAACCGAACCTGAGACCTCAGAAAAAGGAGCAAGCAGTGCTCAGCCTTCTTAGCAGCCCAAGCGTTTGTCATTTGCTTAGATTCTTTAGCTTATAAATCCAGTGACTGATAGTAAAGCTTATGGCTAAAAGCTCTGGTGTCTGGTGGAGCCAGGTGGCATACCATACCTTTGGCTAAGCTGTATTTCCACTCTTGGTCTCAATTTTCTTTCTCTTCCTTCCTTCCTTCCTTCCTTCCTTCCTTCCTTCCTCCCTCCCTCCCTCCCTCCCTCCCTCCCTCTCTTTCTTTCTTTCTTTTTTTTTTTTTTTGTGAGACAGGGTCTCTCTGTGTAGCCTTGGGCTGTTCTGGAACTCTCTATAGACCAGGCTGGCCTCAAATTCACAGAGATCTGCCTGCCTCTGCCCCTCAAGTGTGGAGACCCAAGGTATGTGCTACTATACATGGCCTCCATTTTTTTAAATATGTAAAATGGGACCACATTCAGCCAATGATGTTCCCCTAAGGAACTGACAGTAAGGCCATGTGTTTAAAATGCCTGTTGCATTATGCTCTCAGTAAGTATGAGAACCTTCGGGGGTTTTCATTCTTTCAAGAAAATACATTTTAGCTCGTTGTGGTGGCACAGCTGAGGTGGAAGTGGGAGGGGCTGAAGTTTGAGGCTAGCCTGAGCTACATGCGATAAAGGAAGGAAGAGGGAGGTAAGAGGGGGGAGGAAGGTTGCCATCAGAAAAAAATTGGGGTTCACTTAAAAAAATTGTATATTTATTATATAGCGTGTACTATGAGCTGTCTGTGGGAGTGAACGGGAGTGGGTTTTCTCCTTCTACCGTGTGCATTTTGAGGATGACATCAGGTCATCTCAGAGCCTCTACCCAAGAGTCACCTTGCTGACCTGTGATTCACTTTTTTAGTGGCCAGATCCTCGCTGGAATGCAGGCTGGCCTCTGCTCTCCAGGCCACTGTTCTCGGCACTAGGGACTTTGTGTCCAGCTTTGAGGTTCCAGTTCCTCTAGTACCTGTCAGCCTCACCCCTTCGTGCCCGCTGCCTTCCTTCTGCATCACTGTCATGACCTATAGGGATGTGTGTCCTCTCCCACCCCACCCCTAGCCCAGGAACTTGAAGCATTGTCTCTCCACACTTTGATTTGCTTGGTGTTTCAAGACAGGGTTTCTCTGTGTAGTCCTGTCTGTCTTGGAACCCACAGATATCCACCTGCCTCCCGAGAGCTGGGATTAAAGGCGTGCACCACCACCACCACCTGGCCTCTCCACTCTTTTTAAAATTATCTGAACACCTATTAGTTTGGGGTAAAGTCAAGCATCACTCACTTGTCCCTGTGTGTTACAGCTGGGTGAGCTGACGCTTTTTTACTCCCAAGCCCCTCATTTGTTTGTCTTAGAAAATGAATGACATCTCCAAATTATTCTGCCTCCCCCCCCCCACCCCTTGGTTCTGTTTGTTTGGTGAGGCACATTCTAACCTCATAGCTTCACTGCCCTGAATCTCAGTGTGTAAGTACACCAGGCTAGCCTGGGACTCACAGAGATCTGTTTATCCCTGCCAAGTGTTGAGATTAAGAGCTAGGAGCCACTACGTGTTTGTTTTCTGAAATAGGGTCTCATCATGTAGCATAGGCTGGCCCAAACTCTTGGTCATCCTGCCCCAGTCACTACTGTGCTGGAATTATAGGCCTGTGCCCCAGCACATGGCTGTTGCTTTTTTTCTTTCCTCTTCTAAGAGTGTCTCATGTAGCCCAGGCTGGTGTTGAACTTATGTATCTGAGGATGACATTGACTCTCCTGCCTCCGACTCCCAAGAGCTGGGAATCACAGGCTCCAGGTTACCATGCTCTTTTGACTTAAAAAAAAAAAAATCTTAAATTGGATTTCAACCTGTGCCTATCTGAGGTTTAATCATATAGCACATTCGTGTGTGTGTGTGTGTGTGTGTGTGTGTGTGTGCACGCCATGTAGGTCTATGCCAGCAAGCCTGTTAATGTACCCACAGTGGTGGGGTTACAAACCTATGCCACCATGACCTACTTCTTTTTACGTGGTGGTAGGAGTGAAACCTGGGCCACTTTAATAGACTAGGTTTCCGATATTTATTTGTAGTGTTTTGAATCTTGGCCTCTATACCATGTCCATGCAGTGCCTGTGGAGGCCAGAGGAGAGCGTCTGATCCACTGGAACTGGAGTTAAAGATGGTGATTGTGACCCGCCTTGTGGATGCTGAGAATTGAACCTACTCTTGACCAGCTCTCCAGCCCTTTCCCTGTTTTTTAAAAAGTTTATTTATTTATCTTAGATGGTGTTTTGCCTGTGTGTATATCTGTGTGAGGGGGTCAGATCTTGACAGTTGTGAGCTGTCATGTGGGTGCTGGGAATTGAACTCAGGTCCTTGGGAAGAGCAGCCAGTGCTCTTAACCACTGAGCCATCTCTCCAGCCCCCCTTCCCTCCCTGGTTTTAAAGACAGGTTTTACTCTGCAGTCCCGATTGGCCTTGAGCCCTCCAAGATCTTCTTGCCTTGGCTTCCAGAACGCTGGGTTTTCAGGCATTCGATGTCACATCTGCCTCTGAAGTTATTGCTGTTGTGACATTCCGTTTGTGATGGCATATTCCTAGCTGTGGAGGCAAAGCTATCTTGCGCCTAGCATAGCTTTTATAAAGAGTTTGCCTGTGGTCCGTACCTTCATATGGAAAAAGATACAGCTTCCTCATATCCTCACTTACAGCTTGATTTGAGATCATAAACTTGCCTTCCATCCAGCCCAGCCCCTCACCTGTCTTATTTCTACCTGGAAATTGTGGTTCTGTTTATTTTCCCTTTATCCAGTTAGTATGTCAGCCCGGTGAGGACAAGGATTTCTGTCTCCTGTTCCTTGT
Organism: Phyllotis vaccarum; assembly: GCA_033318265.1. NCBI lineage: Eukaryota > Metazoa > Chordata > Mammalia > Rodentia > Cricetidae > Phyllotis > Phyllotis vaccarum. The sequence continues at coordinate 15,274,418 of JARWLC010000018.1, forward strand.
GTGTCTCCAGTGCCTGAAACGGCTCCTGTCATAGTATAGGTTTTGTTTGGGGGCAGGATCTCATTGTATAGCCCTAGGTGGCCTGGGTTCACTGTGTAGATCGTGTTAGTCTCAAACTCACAGAGATATGCCTGCCTCTGTCTGGTCCAAAGTGCCAGGATTAAAGGATGCATCACCATACTTGACTACAATATAGGTTTTTGTTGTTATTATTCTGTGTTTGTTTTGAGGCAGGGTTTCTCTGTGTAGCCCTGGTTGTCTTAGAACTCACTATGTAGACCAAACTGGCCTCAAACTCATATATCCACCAGCCTCTGCCTCCCAAGTGCTGGGATTAAAGGTGTGCACCACCGTGCTGGTCTTGTTTGTCAATATGTATAAATGTTTTGCCTCTATGTACATTGTCTGCACACTGTATGGGTCAGTGTTCTTAACCGCTGAACTACCTCTTCAGACCCCCGTGGGGTCAGTTTTATTTCAGAATGTGAACTAAAAAGATTCACTCTGGTATGATGACATTCACCTATAATCTCAACAATGAGGAGGCTTGTAGACCTCTGGGCATTCGGTGAGCTACTCCCAGATCCAGGAGAGATCCCAGCCCTCCTGAAACAAATGGAACAGGCTGGAGGGGAGGGAGCCTCTCACCTGTCCAGCTCATGGCTGTTGAGCAGTGACAGGGACAGGTGTTAGAAGCAGGATGATGGTGAGGAAGAGACCAAGGAGAGCCCTGGAAGGTCCCTGAGGGGGTAGATGGGATTTTCCAGGACAGCTGACTGGAGTGGCCAGCTATTCAGATGTCTCCAGCCGGCAATCAAGTTATCCACTCATTCAGTCTATATTGTACATGGTGACCTGGGCTGTTTAATGAGATGCACAGTTGAATTCAACCGCCCTGAGGTGAGGACCTAGGACCTGTGTTTCTTGCTTGTTCCCAGGGGCTAGCATGTGATTCCATGCTTCAAGAAGGCAGGCAATAGGGAAAGAAGAAACATGCAGGCCAGCCGAGCTGGCTAGGGTAGTGCGTGTCTGTCATTCCACTCTTGAGGAGGCTGAGGCAGGAGCATCTCCACTTGGAGATGAACTTGTGCTATACAATGAGACAAAGGAAGATGCCTTTACTTTAATAAGGAGAGGCAGGCAACAACACACTTTATAAGCAAAGTGTTTAGTAGAGTAGACAGTATAGGCAATACGGTGATGACCAATGAGGGTCGAGAGTCTGTGTTCTGTTGGGTAGAAGCTGTGGACTTGGATCAGAGGCCTCTCAGAGGCCATTTCAGAGTCAGTCCTGAAGGAGGTAAAGGGTGAGCCCTGGGGGATAGGTGAGGAACAGCATTTCAGACATGGAAGAGTGCCTGTGACGGCCTTGAGGAGTGAGTGATACAAACCATTCCCAGTGAGTGGGAAGTCTGGACAGCATCGCCTCGGAGCTCAATCTGAAGAGCAGAAGCTGCTGCCTAGCCTTTCTCTTCCTGAACTCCCTCCCTCGTCTTTGACATGACGTGAAAGTAAGACATAGAGCAAGCTAGGCTGGCGATAACTCAACAGTAAGAGAGCTTGCTGTTCTTGTAGAGGGCCTGAGTTTGGTCAGGTGGCTCATAACTACCTGGTTCCAGGGATCTGAGGTCCTCTTTTGACCTCCCTAGGCACCCTTACTTGTGCACATGCCCACATACAGACACAGACTTTAAAATAGAAGGTCTTAGGTCCATTTAAGGAAGGAGGGAGAGAGGGAGGAGGAAATAGCATGGGGAGATGACTTAGTTGATAAAGTGCCCGATCTGCAAGGATGAGGACCAGGGTTCAGATCCCCAGCACCCACCTAAGAAGCCAAGCACGGCTATGTGTATCTGTAACCACAGTACTGGGAAGATGGCAGACAGAGACATTTGGATTCCTGATTCTCATTGACCACCTACCTAATCAAGCTACTGCTAAACTTAAGTTTCAGTGAGAGATCCTGCCTCAAAAACCATGTGCAGCCCGCAGTGGTGGCACCTGGCTTTAATCCCAGCAGTTGAGAGGCAGAAGAAGGAGAATCTCTGTGAGTTCCCGGCCAGCCTGATCTACAAAGTGAGTTCTAGGACAGCCCCGCCTGTTACACAGAGAACCATTGGGTGGGGTGGGGTAGGATGGGGTGGAGGGAAACATGCGCTGAGTGATGAGTAAACCTCTCGATCCCCACAACTGGTAGGCAAAGCCAGAGGCTGCAAGTCCCCTGCCAGCCAGGTGGCCCTGGTGTTTATCTCTGTCCACCACACAAACTCCTGTGCATTTTCAAGCACACTTACACACTCACGCACAAATATATTCATATGCCATATATAGACTCCAAATAAAGATAAAAATGAGACACATTAGTTGTGGAGCATGCTTGGGCATGCAGGAGAATCAAAGAGTTTGAAGGCAGGCTGGTCTACAGTGAGACCTCAGGGAGAGAAGATACGGGAATTAAACAAGTTAATTTTAAGTGCTGTGCTGCTAACTGCATCGTGTATTTATCTTGCCTGTGAGTGGATGTCTTTCCTCTTTCCTGTGAGCTATTTCTGGTGAGCCCAATGTCATCTGTGTATCCTATGCATCCAGGACCAGCCTACAGGAGGACAGCTGTACATGGTCAAGGGCAAGGTTTTGCAGACAACTCTGTATATCAGGGTGTGGGAATATGCATTCTCTAATTATTGGGGGCACTTAATGAGGGTGTAGAGTGTGCGCCTTTACTCCTTTACTTTTTCAGGCAATCTTCTGTGATAGGTGTGTTTGTGGGTCCCATTAAAATTGTGGATTATAGGGTTGGAGAAATGGCTTAGTGATTAAGAGTGCTGCTTTCCCAGAGAACCCGAGTTCCCAGCGCCACATCAGGTGGCTCACAGGTGCCTGTAACCCCCAAAGTCCTTTTCCTCACTGTGGGCACATACACACAATCAGACTCACACACACACACACACACACACACACACACACACTTTTAAAAGTAATAAAAACATACCCTTAAAACTACATTTGTGAAGCTCTTGGTTCTCGTGATAAAGCTATGCCCTTGCCTGCTGAACCGTCTCTCCAGCCACCTGCACTGCACTGCAAGACCAGAAACAACACTGGGTGTCTGTAATTTTAAGATGATTTAAAAGGCATTATTGAGTGACTTCCTCTTGTTTTCCTGAAGTGAGTGCAGAAGTTTGGGGAGCCTCCTTGGAAAGACTAGACAGGTCCTCATGGCCAAGACCAATGGCTGTGGGGGACCAGTACAGGGCTAGCATTTATTCTTTGGTTTTGAATTTGGCTTTTGAAACAAAGCCTGATGTAGACCAGGCTGTTTCCTAAATGCTAGCTTTCCCCCACCCCCCTTTAATACATAGGTGCTTTGCCTGCATGTATTGTCTGTGGACTGCATGCGTGCAGTGCCGGAATTGGTCAAAAGATGCCAGTCTTCTGGAACTGGACTCAGTTGTGCTGGAACGAACCCGGGTCCTCTGCAACAGCATCCAGTGCTCTTAACCGCCGAGCCATCCTCCAGCCCCTCCCTCATTCGCCTATTTGTGGGTTTTGGGGTAATCTGTTGTTGCTGTTGTTTTGCTTGTTCTTCCGTTTTTGTGTGATTTTATTTTTATTTTACAACAGAATGGCACTGTAGCCCAGGTTAGCTTAAAACTTCTTGCCTCAGCCTCCCAGACTACTGGAATTGCAGGCGTGAGGTGTCAAGCCGGGCTTGTTTGTTTTAAAGACGAGGTGCGGTGTCCCGCCGAGAAACCTCTCGATCTGGGACCACGAGACTGGTAGGCAAAGTCAGAGTCCAGCCGCGTGGCCCTTTAAATCTCTTAGCATCAATCAGGGCTCCGGTTTCAAGGGAACGTCGGGTAATACTCCTTCCCTTGAGTGGGGCGGCCAGCGTCCGAGCCGGGTTCTCGGTTCGGCAGTCCTGATCTTCGGGAATTTGTCCCCGCTCCCTTACACTGGGCTGCTCCCATCCCGCCCGCCCCCTCCCGTCACCTCCCGCCTACTCCTCCTGTTTTCCAAGTCGGGCCTCTTCGCCATGGCCTTCCTTATATGGGCACGGCTCTGAACCGCGGCCGCTCATTGGCTGGGGCCGTCACGCGCGCGTCTGTCAACAAAGGGGCGGGGCGGGACGCTCAGCGCGCCAGCCCGCGCGAGGGGGCGGGCCCGCGGGGCTCCGGTGCGCATGCTTGTGGGCCGCCATTCTTCTTGCCGCCTGGGGGAGGCGCTGCGGGTAAGCGCTCCTGGGGGGGCGTGTCCCTGGTTTATGGGGGGGTCACCGAAGGGGGGTAGGAAGATTCCCCGGAGGAGGAGGCGGGCCCAGGATTTGGGGGCACCGATTGCATCTAGGCAATTATTTGAGCGCTTGGGAAAGTTGCGGGGGTGGAGGGAATACTTTAGGGTTCCCGGGAGCTTAAGAAACGCCTTGGGTTTGGGTTATTTTCACATTAGAGGCTCGGTTCTGCTTTAGAGATATCCTTTGTGTTTCGGGGTGTCTGGTGGGCACAGGGTAAGAGTGTTTCGGGGCCCGAATGCCTCTGTGTCCAAGGACAGGAGAGCACTTCCCTTTCCGTGGCCCATCTGCAAACAGGAGCTGCAGAGACTGCCTGCCTCCCTGGGCCCCGCAGAGCAGCAATGGTCAGAGCGTGCGCGGGACACGCGGCTGCTCTTGGACTCGAGGTTTCATTAGGGACTATTGACGTTTATTTTGTTTGGGGTCCGTTTCAAAAGGGTGTTTTTATGTCTGAGTTCTTTCAAGGTTCGGGAGCTTCTGGGGAAAGAAAGGGTAGAATAAGGATCTGTGTCGGTAAATGAGCTAAGGATGTCAGGAGATCCACTGAGTCACCTGTGAGAGTCGGGTATTGCTGGTGTATATTCCGACGTATAAAAAGTTATTTGTGATTTGGCTTCCCTGTGCTGGAGGGCGCATTGATTTATCATTTCTAATTTTTTTAAGTTTTATGTCTCTGGTTTTGCCTGCGTGTGTATCTGTGCACCACATACGTGTTTGTTACCAGCAGGGGCCAGTGGGTCCTTTGGAACTGGAGTTACAGGGAGCCACTCCGAAGGTGCTGGGAACCACACTTGGGCCCTCTGCAAGAGCAAGTGCTTTTAACTGCTGATCCATCTCTTTAGCTTCCATTCTTATTTATGAGATTAGGGTCTCCTGGTAGCCCTCGTGAGCCTAGGACTAGATACATAGACCAGGATAGCTTTGAACTCAACGAGATCCAGCTACTTCTTACTTCTCAAGTGTGGGATTAAAGGCCTGAACCACTTTGATTTTATTTATTTATTTGTTTGTTTGTTTGTTTGTTTGTTTGTTTGTTTATTCTAGACAGGGTCTTTATATAGCCCTGGCCAACCTAGAACTCCTTATCTTTCTGTCTCAAGACCCAGGGATTACAGGCATGTGCCTCCAGGCTTGGTAGGGTCTTGGGAAGGGGGTTGGAATTTTAAAGTAGAATTTGAAAAAGGCTGGATACTTAAGGGTGGGACATAAATATTCAGTAAATGTGGGTGGGGTTGCATAAGGATTCTTAAAATTGGAGGTTTGTTACTGGTGACGCCACTTAGGGACTAAGTTTTGAATGGCATCTGCAGGACCGTGAAGTAATAGTGTGTCATATTTAGAGCAGGTAGTCTATTTTACAGTATCAACTAACTTTTCTTTTTTTGGGAGGGGGTGGGATTGGGTTTTGTTGTTGTTGATTTGGGGATTTTGTTCTATTTTTTTTGAGACAGGGTTTCTCTGTGTAGGCCTGGTTGTCTTGGAACCAACTTTGTAGACTCTCCCGACTCTGCCTCCTAAGTGCTGAAATAAAAGGCATGTTTGAAAAACTTTAAAAAATTTACTTATTATGCATACAGTATTCCGCCTGCATGTATGTATGTATGTATATGCTCACACGCCACAAGAGGGCACCAGATCTCATCATAGGTGGTTGTGAGACACTTTGTGGCTGCTAGCAATTGAACTCCCGACCTCTGAAAGAGTAGCCAGTTCTCTTAACCTCTGAGCCACCTCCCCAGCCCAGCTAACCTTTTCTATAAAAGACTGGGTAATGAATTACATCAGGCAGTACAATCGTTGCAGTTCTGCTTTATGGGGGTGAAAGTAGGCACAATTTATTTCCCCTAAAATTTAATTTCCAAAGGCAGGCAGTAGGCTGGGCTTAATTGTTAGCATGTAGTTTACTTAACTCTCTGTTCCATTGCTATGTTCAGGGTTATTTTGTGAAGGTCTGGCTCTGTAGCCCAGGCTGACCTGGAACTCTCCATCTTTTTGCCTCAGCCTCCCCAGATCTGGGGTTATAGACACTCATCACCATGCCCTGTTGGAGGGTTATTTTCATGATGAGGTGTCTGGAAGGAGATGGGCCAAAGATGGAGACTAGGCGTCTGCCACTTCCTGGTAAGTAGAAAGTGGAACAGAAAGAGCTGCCTCCAGATTAGCAGACGTGTGCAAAGCCATGCAAAACAAAAAAAGTTATTATTAAAGGGCGCTCTCAACAGATGCTGCAGCTCAAGCCTGTGATCCAGACACCTGGGAGGCTGTGGCAGAGCTAAAGAGTGAGATCCTGGCTCAAAGAATAATCTCAAAAAAGCTGAGTGTAGTGCTTCACACTTGTAATCCCAGAAAGAAACAAGAGGATTGGATGGCTGTGAGTTCAAGACTAGCCTGGGATACAGGGAGGCCCTGTCTCAAAAAGAAGGAAAAGAACCATCATACCTATATTTAAGAACCTTATGACCCAGAACAAGTGGAGAATGAATTTCTTAAGGGCCTGTGTTACAATGAGGATTTTGGTCTGTCCTGGCCAGAGGTCTAGACCTATAGACTTGTCTCTGAGCACCGCCCATCATTGTTTAGGCTTTTTAAAAAATGACTTAGACATTTATTGGCTTATGGCTTGGGTACATTGTTAGCTAGTTTTTTTTTTTATTTTAACTTAATTTATTTTTATTAATTTGTTATGTGGCCTGTGGCTTACGTTTTTTTATGTTTTGGGGGGGAGTGGCTGGCTTGATTTAACTTTGCCTTTTTTTATGTTTTTATTATTTTTTATGGTATCTGTCATGGGCCAAAACAGCTCTTTTATTAAAGATTAATATTCACAGCAGGTCTGTCCGCTTCTGGCTTCAGATTTCCCTCCCTTGCCTAATCACCTTCCCCTGTCTGTATGCTCCAACAGCTGTGGACAATGCTGGGAATGTCTACCTTTTCAGGAACTGACCTCTAGAAGTACAAGTATAAGCAGGGTCTTGGTTCCGCTGGTACTTTCACTGAAGGTTAAAAGTGAGGCTAGGTGTGGTAGCACATGCCTGTAATGCCAGAAATTGGGAAGCAGAGGCAGGCGGATCTCTTGAGTTCCAGGCCAGCCTGATCTATATTGTGAATTTCAGGACACCCAGGGCTATACAGGGAAACCCTGTCTCAAAAGAAACCCTAAACAAATTAATAAAGGTTAAAAGTCAGCAACAGGAAGCCTCTGGACTGTGAGCATAAGGCAATTGGACTGCATCCCTCTGCTTGCCTGATGGCTAGGATAGAGTTTTGATTCCTTGGCGATACTAGAGACATAATCCAGGCTACTAGAGAGGCTGCCACTGAACCACACCTCACACCCCGCACTAGATCAAGTCAGGCAAATGCTGTTGCTGTGCCATAGAGCCATCCTCTAACCTGTACTGGGGGATTCTAGGTAGTGGCTCTTACCAGTGAGCTGGTCTCCAGCCAAAGAGGAGAGCTTGGGTGTGTGTGTGTGTGTATCTTAGAGATGGGTCTAATGTAGCCCAGGGTGGCCTTCAACTCCTGATCTTGCTCTTCCCGTGCTGGGATTAGGCTTGTCCACTTCACTACCTGGGACACACAGTTCTCAGTGCGCTGATTTGATCTGGCCCGTGTGCAAAGTTGAGACTGGGTGGTCTTGGGAAGAAAGGCAATTACTTCAGGCTCTGTTGTTGGTTGTCATTAATTCTTTGGGGGCCCACCACCGGCTCCCGAATAAATAGAAAGGGCCTTATTGTGACCTATGAATGCTCAGCCTTAGCTTGGCTTGTTTCTAGCAAGCTTTTCTTTCTGCCTTTGCCTCTGGGCTTTTACCTTTCTCTGTTTCTGTGTACCTTTCTTTACCTCTTACTCTGTAGCTCGTGTGGCTAGGTGGCTGGGCCTGGACTCCTCCTTCTCTTGTTTCCTGATCATTTTTCTTTCCTATATTTCTATTTATTGTCTCTGCCTGCCAGCCCTGCCCATCCTTTCTCCTACCTTGCTATTTTGGTCATTCAGCTCTTTAGTAGACCTATCGGTGTTTTAGACAGGCACGGTAACACAGCCACACAGAGTTAGACCAAATGCAAGAGAAAAGAATGTAACACATCATAAACAAATGTAACATATCTTAAAATAATATTTCACCATAGTGCTCTGACTTTGTATGTCTCCAGGTGGCATGTGGAGTACCCTTCTACCATCCTGGTCCTGAGAGTCAGTGACTACCTGCTGTTTGCCATCATCTCCCAGCATGGACAGGGGCAGCCTCCTGCCCTTCCAGCTCTGGTGCCCCCGGCCCTTTGGCACATATTCCCAGAACCAGCCACGCCCACCTTCCACAACTCTCAAGCCGCCAGCCTGCTCTGACACAAGCAGCGGGACTGAGCCTGACCTCGGAGCTGCACACTCGGAGAACACACCGCCTGCCTTGGCCGCAGAAGCCCCCACCTCCCAGCATGCTCCGCTCCTCTCTTCAGCAGCTGCTGGCGATGAGGGTCGAGTCCTGCTGGACACGTGGTATGTTATCAAGCCTGGAAATACAAAGGAGAAGGTGGCTTTCTTTGTGGCGCACCAGTGTGGTGGAGGTAGCCGGGCTAGTTCTATGAAGGTCAAAGGGCACTGGGGCAGTGATAGCTCCAAAGCCAAGAGGAGGAGACGCTGCCTTGAGCCCACCAAGGCTCCTCCAGACCCAGGGGGCAGAGGAGGATCCCCTGCCACCGAGGGGACCCCCACAACATCCGGGGATGACGTAGATCTGCTCTCTGTAGCAGAAATGGTGGCCCTGGTCGAACAGAGAGCTGCCCTGGCTCTGCAGAGTTACCCACGCCCCACTACCCCAGCTCCTGTGGTCTTCGTGTCCGCTGAGCAGGGGGGACCAGCCAAGGGCTTAGGGTCAGAAAGGCGGTCTGGTAGCGGTGACTGCAGCCGAGTCGCTGAGGCAGTGGCCCACTTTGAAGCCCAGCGTGACAGCCCTCCTACCAAGGGTCTCCGCAAGGAGGAGCGGCCAGGTCCTGGGCCCGGTGAGGTGCGGATAGCTTTTCGAATCTCCAATGGCCGAGAGCCCCGGTCACCAGATGGCAATTTACCCACTTGGAGTGGAGGCCGGCCTGGTAGTCCCTACCCCGGTAGTCCTGGGCCTGGGGCTCGAGCCAAAGACAAAATCACCTGCGACTTGTACCAGCTTATCAGCCCCTCCAGAGATGCCCTTCCCAGCAACATGGAATTCCTACTGGCCAGGGCCGATGAAGCCAGTGAAGGTGAGATGCCAGCCCCGGCCAGGCCTGAAGATACTCCCCCAGCACCCCCTCCACCCCCTGCTCGGGACTGTGGAGCATCAGGATTCCATGTGGATGTGGTAGTGACAGGTGTAGTAGATGAATGCATCTTCTTTGGCAAAGATGGCACCAAGAATGTCAAGGAAGAAACTGTCTGCTTGACCATGAGCCCTGAGGAGCCACCCCCACCTGGCCAGCTCTTCTTCCTCCAGTCCCGGGGTCCAGAAGGGCCTCCTGAGCCACCCCCAGCTGATACACCAAGCACAGTGCCGGGCCCCGATGACTCTGAGGCCACAACGGACACATCCCTGTGCCGCCTGTACCGGCATGTGTCTCACGACTTCCTGGAGATTCGCTTCAAGATCCAGCGTCTTCTGGAGCCACGGCAGTACATGCTGCTGCTGCCTGAGCACGTGCTGGTCAAGATCTTCAGCTTCCTGCCCACCCGAGCCCTGGCAGCCCTTAAGTGTACCTGCCACCACTTCAAGGGCATCATCGAGGCTTTTGGTGTGCACGCCACGGACTCTCGCTGGAACCGGGACCCACTCTATCGAGATGACCCTTGTAAGCAGTGCCGCAAGAGGTATGAGAAAGGTGATGTGTCACTGTGTCGCTGGCACCCCAAGCCCTACCACCATGACCTGCCTTACGGACGTTCCTACTGGATGTGCTGCCGAAGAGCTGACCGTGAGACTCCCGGCTGTCGCTTGGGTCTGCATGATAACAACTGGGTGCCGCCATGCAATGGAGTGGGTGGGGCCCGTGCTGGCCGGGAAGAAGGGAGGTGAAGCCTGGGGGTGAGCCACACCTAACCCCTTCCCGCCTTGCTGGAAGCTGGGGACCAGGACTAAGTCGCCAGCCAACACCAGCCCATCCAGCATTGATCTCCCACCAGAACTGGGACCGGTTTGGGGGTCAGTAGGGGAAATACCCTGGTTGACCTCCATTGGTTTTCTACTCTTCAGAGCCAGGGCCATGGACCCTCAGAGAGGGTCGTGGTCTTTTGTTTTGTTTTTATCAGCATCTCGACTGCGCCTCCATCAAGCCCCAACCCAATCCCCAAGCCTCCCCATCCCAGGGACCCACCAGCAGGGAGCAGACGGCAGCTAATTTTGGTACCACCTGAGGCTTTCCTCAAGCTGGCCCTCCCCATTCTGTGCCTCCCCCAGTTCATTGTCTTTGGAGCTGTGTTCACCCAAAGGGCTGCAGTCTCTGAGGTTGACACCTCCAGGCCATTAGCTCACAACTCTAAGTTGGCACCTCCTGGAGGTTGCCCATCATTTCTAGATGTTTTCCTCATCAAATAAAAAAAAAAAAAAAAAAGATTTCTTCTGAACTACCAATCTCTCCCTCTTCCCCACAGGGAAAGTGGGTGAATCCCCTCAAGTGTAGAGACCCCTCATTAAGCTCTTGGCACTGACTCCCCAGTAAAGCTGTGAAGCCCCTTTACCTCAGAGGACAAGGGCAGTGGATCTGAATTTCCAGGTGATTCTTCTTTCTACTTGGGGTACTCAGTGAGGCATTGTGTCTCTGCAATGCTCTCACTCAGGCCACCAGCTCCTTTGGAATCTTTTGATTAACTGGGACCTTGATTCTTTAGGCAGTTTGGTCCAAGATATTTATTTTTTTTGTTTTTTTGAGACAAGGTTTCTCTGTGTAGCCCTGGCTATCCTGGAACTCTGTAAACTAGGCTGGTCTCATACTCACAGAGACCCACCTGCCTCTGCCTTTCAAGTGCTGGGAATAAAGGCATATGCCACCACCACCCAGCAATCCAAGAATTTTTGTTTGGGGTTTTTCCTCTTTTGGGGACTTATGTTTTGTTTTCTCCTTCATTGTGGTTCTGGAAGCTTCTAGTGTGTGGCATCTGACCAATTTTGAATTGGTTTTTTTCTATAAAATCAATATTTATAAAGCAGGACCCTACTGGTCTGTGTGATATTAAGGGAGGGGATTTGGTAACAGAAGAGGTCTGTGTTTGGCAGGGTGGGACGGGAAAGGAGAAGGGGTTCCCCGGCTAAGTCTGTTCTTCTGAGAGTGTTTGAGACTCTTAACCCTCACTTAATATTTTTTAAAAAATCTCAAAATAGTAGTGGGTTAAACAAGATCATTTTTACTTCAAGAGTCCAGCATTGGGTGAGTGTGGAGCCCTCAGGTCATCGTGCCATGGTGCTTCAGGAGTGACCCTCATCACTGTGGTCTATGACTGAAGGAATTCCCGCTCTCCCTATGGTACAGGAAAAGTCCCCTTCATGGTGAAGATGCTGCACACACTGTGAATACCTCTCACCCATCAGAACGCCCCAGCCACTCCTTTTACTATACAGATATCCTGGGAATGGGACACAATTTTAAAAAGACATTCTCAGTATCATTTTGTGTATGGATGCGTGATGGGTGGGTAGGTTGTTGTGGAACACTTATTTAAGGATGCGAAGACGTGTTGCATTCTTTCCTGTTGTATTTGTTAAACTCTGAAGCTGTTACTGTGCCTGTCTAAAACTCCACCGATAGGTCTTAATAAAGAGCTGAATGGCCAATTAGCGAGGCAGGAGAGGGGCTGGCGGGCAGAGAAAGTAAATGGGAGAAAAAGCAAGAGGAGGACCCCAGGAGCCAGCCACACACAGCCCAGCCGCAGGCTAGAAAGGAAGATGAAAGCCCAGGGACAACACGTCAGAGAAGCCAGCGTTGGTAAGAATATGTCTCAGCTGGGTGGCGAACCCCCAGAGAGTTCTTTATTAGACCAATCAGGTGTCTCAGGCAAGTAAAGTAGCACAGCTTCACAGAGTTAGAACAGATGCAACATGAAAGGATGCCACCCGAAAACTTCACAGCAGTAACAAATTAACACATTAATACTCCACAACAGGTAGAGCTGGCACACAATGTGGCACAGCACACGTGTGCAGGTCTCCCTTTCCACTATAAGTTCCAGGAATCAAGCTGAGCTCATCAGGCTTATGTAGCAAGTATTTCTATCCACTGATGCCTTTTCCCAGGCCCATAAAATTCATTTTGCATCACCTTATGCATACGCTCTGAGATTTGTGTGTGTGTGTGTGTTGCTGAGAATGGAACCCAGGACCACACGTACTAGGCAAGTGCTCTACCACTGAGCCACGCCCCAGCCCCTACTAGGGGATTCTAGGCAGGGGCTCTACCACTGAGCCACGCCCCCACCCCCTCACTGGGGGATTCTAGGCAGGGGTTGTAGGTGCTAAGCTACAACCTCAGCCCATTTTGAGACAGGGTCTCACTAAATTGTCAGTCTGACTGAATTCGCTGTATCCCAAGTTGGGCCTTGAGCTGGGTAAGATTAATGGACTTGTGCCATCACACTTTGCTCCAAGTTATGGTTCAGGTTCCCATGAAATCTGCAGTTCACTAGGAAAACCAATGGACACCCTCATAAACACTCCATCTTGCTGAGATGAAGGATGTCTTCACACATGCTCAGTGAGTACGGGATGACTGAGCTGCCCCATCACCTGCTTCCCACCACCTATGCTTTGCCTAAGCAACTTCATTCACCTTAATAAGATGCCCCAAATGTAGTGGATGAGATTCCCACGAATATTTATTCCTTCTTTGTTTTGTATTTTTGTTTTTTTCGAGAGTTTCTCGGTAGACTAGGTTGGTCTTGAACTCAGAAGTCTGCCTGCCTCTGCCTCTGCAGTGCTGGGATGGAAGGTGAGTTCTGTGACACCCACTGTTGTTCTTGTACCTGCCCCTCCCATTGGTCCCGGCTCAGTGGGTTTGGGGTGGATCTTGGAAGCTTGTTTGTTTACATGAACTTGAGAAACAACCCCTGGCTGGCTGTGGTGAGATAGAAACCTGTTACCCCAGCACTTGGAACTGGATAGGAGGATTGTGAGTTTTTGGCCATCCTGGACGGCACAGTCCCAGGGAAGTTAATTAGACCTTGTCTTTAAAAAAAAAAAAAAATAGTGCTGGGTGTGGTGACTTGTGCTTTTAATCCCAACAGAGCCAGAGTCCGGCAGATCTCTTGTACCTTTGTGGCAAGCTTGCGCTACAAAATGAAATGTTGCTTTGAGGTGGGGAGGGGGCAGGGGTGTAGGTTCAATTGATTCCTACTCTCAAACCTAGTATTTCCCAAGTATCATCTGAGGGAGTGTCATTTGAAATACTTCCTCATAAAGGGGTTCCACTGTCAGATCCTTTGAGAAACACTCTAACCCTGCAAGATCTCACCTTTTGAGCAAGGAAACTCATAGAATGTCAGTTCCCAGAAGAGTCTATGGCCTTTGCCTCCCCTTAGCCCCTGAGCCAAGTGGAAGGTTTAGTCCCCAGCTAGGCTTCATCTCTGTCTTGAGTTCTGAGCCTGAGTTCCCATTCTCCATGTGGGAGTCCATTGGGTCCATTCAGTCGCAAGGCTGCCATTCTGATAAATGAAGTGACATAAGACATTGGCCACAGAGGATTCATTTGGTTGGTGGTGCTGGTCTAGGTGCCAACCCATGACACATCATTTGGTCCCTGGGAACTTCCAGACTGGTCCATTTACTTCATGACAGGAGCCAAAACTGTTCCTTCCGCTCTCATAATCCTCAAGTGTTCCTGGCAGCCCTTGAAATGTAGTGGCTTGAGATGGTTTGTAGCCTACATCTGAGGTGAGCCTGGCCACCCTGCCCTGGCTCAGGATGGCCTTGTCATGTTCCCAGTGGAGTGTAGGATCCTGCTAAGGTATCAGTCTGCAGGCTAGAGTCCCAGGTACTCAGCCAAGAACACAGCAAGGATGCGGTTCAGGTTGTGCACGGTGGGCGGGTGGAGGTTAGCCTCGGTGTCAGCAGGTGTGTGCCACACAGCAGGGAAGGGCGTGGCGATGAGGTGGAGCACTGGGACCCCTGGAGGAGACAGGAGATTCTGCCACCAGCTGCAACCCACAGCTGCTACAGAACACCCCACCCCCCTCAACCCACGGGCATAGAAGATAAGGCTAGCACGTTCTAACCTCTCAACCCACAACCTTGGGCATGCTAAGCAAGTGCTCTACCCCTGAGTTACATCCCCAAGCCCTGAAGAATGATTTTAAATGTGAGAGGGTACATATTGTTTTTAAAAAGTAATTAAAGCCAGGGAGAACTCAGTTGAGTTCCAGGTCAGAGCTACATACTGAGATCCTGTCTTTTTTCTTCGGATGTTATAATTATTGGTATTTCATGTACATTGGTGGTTTGCCTGCATGTGTGTCTGTTGTGAGGGTGTTGAATCCCCTGAACAGGAGTTACAGACAGTTGTGGAGTACCACATGGGTACTGGGAGTTGAACCCAGGTCCTCTGGAAGAGCAGCCAGTGCTCTTAACCACTGAGCCATCTCTCCAGCCCTTTTTTGTTTTTTGAGACAAGGTTTCTCAGTGTAACCCTGGCTGTCCTGGAGCTAGTTCCTATAGACCAGGCTGGCCTCAAACTCAGGGAGATTTACCTACCTCTGCCTCCTGAGTGCTGAGATTAAAGCCCTGTGCCACCTGTGCCCATCAAACCTCGTAATGCCCGTATTTCATTGAGATCCTGCCCCTTGAATGTTTCCCTGTGTAACCACAGAGACAGGTAGACTGGGGCCCATTAGACTATCCTTGACACCTACTTCATCGGTCTGTAGAAGCACCCACTGAAGGAATCAGTGAAGACACAGAAGAGTGTTTCCCTGGCATCTAAGAGACAGAGCTGTTGACGTGCTATGTACTAGGCTCAGCTCCAAGTCAAACCTTGACGTGTATTTGCATATCTGATGCCCTCCATCCTCCTCACTTTACAGATAGAGAAGCCAAGACTGCCAGCAGCCCCTAGCCCTGGAGAGGCTTCCTTGTTCACTTGGCCCCAGCAAGTACCTCTGCGGAGGAAAGGGATGTGGTCATCTTCCACAGGGCCGGGGGCCTCCCCTGGTTGGAAGTACATCACTTCCTGCGGGTGAGACTGTAGTAGGTTCAACCGGTGAAGTCGCTTCTCTGGAGAGGCAAGGGTTAGAGAGCAAGATTAGTCAGCAGTCAGAGGTACCCCCCCACCCCCAAACCAATGTCTATATGTGTGCACCGTGTGCATGCAGTGCCTGTGGAGGCCAGGGAGGGCCTCAGATGCCCTGGAACTGGAGTTAACAGTTGGGAGCTGCCGTGTGGGTGCGGGGACTCAGACCCAGGTCCTCTGGAAGGGCACACAGTGCTGTTGAGCCATCTCTCTAGCACCATGCTTTTCATGCCACGTTTTCTGTTCCTAGAATCCTCTGTCTAGGAGGTAGATGCCTCTATGTATTATTTGTTGTGTGTGATGGGGGGCGGGGTGCATGTGGATGTCGGAGGACAACTTTGTGGTGTCAGTTTTCTCCCTCCACCTTTACGTGGGTTCTGGGGCTTGACTCTGGCTGCAAGGCTTTCTTTACTGACCCCAGTGTCCCTAGTTTTTAAATGTAATTATGTATTTATTTTGACATTTTTTTTAAGAGACAGGATCTAGCTGCAGACTAGTCTCAAACTCTGTATGTGGCTAAGGACGACTCTTGATCTTCTGCCCTACAACTATCTCCTAAACGCTGAGATTACAGGCATGCAGCCACCAATTTAGGCTGATACTTATTTTGAAATAAGGACTTGTTTCCTAGCCTAGACTTGCCTAGAATTCATAATCCCCTTGCCTCAGCTTTCCAAGTGCTGGGATACAGGTGAACAACACCAGACAGTTTATTTTAGCGTGGAACTCACTATGAAGCCCAGGACAGACTTGAACTTGCAATCTCCTGGCCTCAGTTTCCTCAGCGCTGAGATTTCAGGCATGTACCACCACAATGACCAGTTCACAACTATGCCCCTGTTAGCGTTTTCACCGTGCTTATTTTACATATAAGAAATAAAAGATTAGCCCAGTGGTGGTGGGTACACGCTGTTAATCCCAGCACACAGCAGAAGCAGGCAAATCTCTGAGTTCAAGGCTAGCCTGGTCTACAGAGTGAGTTCCAGGACAGCCAGGGCAATACAGAGAAATCTTGTCTTGAGAAACCAAAAATAAATAAATAAATAAATAATAAAACAAAAAGGCTTAGAGAGAAAGCATCCCGCCCAGGCAGACCCAGGGTTTGAAACCAGGCACACATAAGAATTCCACAGTCTTGCAATCATCACACTCCACCTTCATAAGATCACTTTGTTTCTGCCCCAGTTTCTTAGCCCAGGGCTGGGGAGGGGAGGCTAGATGAGAGCACAAAGGTCAGGTGATTGTCCTACCCTGGCCTTGGCCTACCCTCCTTACCGATGCTCCTCAGCCGTTGGAACCAGCGGGCTGTGCGGGGGAAGTGGCTGAAGAAGATTGGACTGGGCGCTCCCAGAAGATCCAGAAGGACAAAGAGCTCCTGGGGGAAGGAGTCCAGGCCTGGAGTCTGTCCGGTGCTACTGACCCTATGACACCCCCCCCCCCCCCCCCGCCTCCTACTCCAGAGCCCAAAGAAATGGATCTTACAATAGCCTGGATCCTAGTGGGGCCGGGGCTGTGTGGTATAGACTCCATGATCTGAGCTAAGTGCCGGGAGCCATAAAGGGAGTCCCTTGGTCCCCACTCCTTCAGTGCCTCCTCCCCATCCAAGAAGAGCAGCTGCAGGGTCACCGGTGCTGCCTGTGGAAGAGCAAGCAACCAAATCAGTATCCACCCTCGGCATTGGCCAACCCACATGCCCTGCCTATCTGCACAGCTGGGGTGGGACAAACCCAAGTGTTCTCCTTCATGCAATGATGTGACAGAAGTTACAGGTTGACCCGGAAAGGTTCCAATCCATGCTTGAGGTGGTTGATATGGTAACTTTGTTTCGTTTTGAGATAAAGTCTAGTATATCCCAAATTGGCCTGGAACTTTATCTACCTGGGATTACAGGTGTGCATCATAATGCCCATTCTTATTTATTTTTTTCATTTTTTTTATGCTGCTGGGGAATGACTCTAGGGATGCCCGCTTGCTAAGCATGCACTGTACCACTGAGCTACATCCCCAGCCCCCTTGTTACTTTTTTGACACCGGGTTTCACCAAATTGCACAGGCTATCCTTGAGCTCACTCTGTTGCCCTGGTTGGCTTTGAACTTCAGATCTTCAGGCCTCCATGGCTGGAGGAGCTGGAATTACAGGCCTGGGACACCAGGGTTGGCTCAATTTCTTCATCTATGAATGAGGGTTAATAGTTCTATTCACAGGATCACATCTGAATCCAGGTCTTTTTTTTTTTTTTTAAAGATTTATTTATTTATTATGTATACAATGTTCTGCCTACATGAACACCTGTATGCCAGAATGAGGGCACAAGATCTCATTACAGATGGTTGTGAGCCACCATGTGGGTGCTGGGAATTGAACTCAGGACCTCTGGAAGAGCAGCCAGTGCTCTTAACCTCTGAGCCACCTCTCCAGCCCCCCCCCCATCTTGTTATTACTTAAGCCCAGTTGGGCAAGACAGATGGACAGACCCACCCACAAGGGAATAACTATATAATGCAACACAATTGGAATCGGGACAAATGCCCCTAAGATGTAGTTTCTGAGGGCACAGGAGGCTGCAAGGTGATCTGGCCTACAGGGGCTACTGGCTCCGTTAGACAGAGATGTTCACACTGAGGTTGAGTTGATGAGACTTGGCATAGAAAAGGGAACTGTCTTCCAGGCAAGGGGACAGCGGGGACCATGCTGGGGCCAGAAGGGTTAGCAAGATCCACAGATTTGGGGGTTTTGTTGTTACAGGAGCACTGGGGAGCCAGAGAACGAGTTTGAGGGAGAGAGAAACATAATGAAAGTTGTGTTTTCATTCATTCCACTGATTTTCCTGATGTTTGATTTTATTCTGTTTCAGGGAGACAACAGGAAGAAGGTCTGTATAGTCATGGAAAGTGTTTAGAGAAAGTGAGTGGTTGGTCCCATAAGGAATGGGTAGTGACAAGAAGACAGTTGCGAAGATGTCTTTGCAAAAATAAATAAATAAGTAAAGCCAGACTGTTAAAGACCTGTGGGGCAGGGGCTTATCTGAGAAACACCATGATCTGTACTGGGCAAATAACAAATGCTAATGGGGTGAAAATGCAGCCCACGGATTGGAAGGAGAGAGAAAGGGGCGTGGCTAGAGTGGAGTCAGGAGAGACAACAGGTACTACACTAACAGTGCATCTCATGCCCCATCCCAGGTCTGGGGCTTAAATAAGAGTTGCGATAGTCACTGGTCACGATGTCTCTTCACAGCAATAGAAACCCTAAGACATGCATATATGATTTTAATGCCAGCGCTCAGGAGATGGAGGCAAGGGGATCAGAAATTCAAGTTCATTCTTGAGTTTGATGCTAGTGTGGTCTATATGAGACCTGTTTGGGGAGAAAAATGTTTGTGTCTCAGTACAAGGAGTTTATGATGAAAAACAAGGGTGATGGTGGGGTATATGGCATGTACCTGCTACCCCACTGCTTAGCAGGGTGATACAGAAAAATGGCTGAGTTCAAGGCTACATCTACAGAAAGCCTATGTCAAAAAAGAAAAAGACAGGAGAAAGTGAGGCTGTGGGCCACCCTCCCCACCTCTCACCTGCTGCTTGGATTTGCTCAGCATCACATCAAAGGCCTGGACCAGCTCCAGAAGCAGGGCACAGGGCACAGCTGAATCTGTGGCCCCCACAAAGGGCGGCGACCCAGGAGGGAAGAGCTTAGAGTCGTAATGGCAGGCAAGGGTGAGGTGACGGGAAGCTCCTGGGTCAAGCGTGGCCACCACATTCCCAAAGTCCAGGAGCCCCAAGGGTGTTGAGGCTGTGAAAGGGTCCATTTCCACATGCCAGCCTGCTGATAGGGACCGCAACGTGGCCTCCAGGAACTAGTGCAAGAGAGAGGTAGGAGGGTGGACAGGGACTGGGGAGGAGGTGGGGAGAAGGATCTTGTGACTGGAGCCACACAAAACAGTCGGGGTGACTAGAAAGTCCCATTTTGGATTTGGTTGTTCCCTTGACATATGCGACTTCTGAGGAACAACTGTGTGCCAGATGTGGGACAACAACACCTTGTTAGCAACAAAATTTATGGTGTATGTTTATGTTGAGACAGGTTCTCACTATGTAGTCCAGGCTAGCCACCAACTTGCTATGTAGCTGAGGCTGGCCTAAAACCCCAGATCATGCTTCTGCTTCTTGAAAGGATTATAGACCCAGGCTATCACCACACCCAGCTATGGACAGTGCTCTGTTCTCTCTTTTCATGTTAATTCGTCCACAATCCAACTAGCTCAACTTCCACCCTCTTCCTCCCTCTGTCTGTCTGTCTCTCTCTCCGTGGTGCTGAGAATTGATCCAGGATTTTCTGCATGCAGTTTACACAACCACAGCTCACACTGGTAGATACTAGCAAGTCTTCTACCACTGAGCCACACCCCCAACCTTGCATCTGTGAATCCTAAGCAAGTGTTCTCCTGTTGAGACTCTGACTTCCTCTTATAAGGCTCTCACTATATGTCAAGCCTGTTCTAGGATCCCTATGAAGTTAACAATGCCAGTGAATGTCCCCATTTTGCAGAGGAGGAAACTGAGTCTCAGGGAGGTTAAGAAAACTAGTCTACTAAGGTGGATCCTAAACCCAGTTATCTAAATGGCAACAAAGCAATGCTATGCTACCCATTCTGAAGCCAAGCTTCTTTGGATCCTAACTTCAAGTATCTGTGGATCCTGTGGGATTTAAACAAAATGTAATCATTCCCAGGGCCTCAATTTCCCCATCTGTATAGTGGAGATCATACTGGTTCCGACCTCACCAGATAATACATCGCTGTGCCTGATATATAGAAGCTTTTGGTGGGGGTTGTATAGTTTGAGATTTGTGCACCACCCACCATGGGGATCTAGAGCCCAGCCTGCCACTTGGCTGTTTCAGGATCTTAGATGCCTGAGTTCCATTTCCTGACAGGCTGGGGAAAGGAGTTTAGGGATTGGAAATAAGATCCTTTACCTTTCTCACTTGGAGATTGCCAGGACTACCTGGGGGTCGCACAATCAGCAGGGGACGCAGGAAAGTCCCCCAGAGACGCTGCGGATCCAGCTGCCCTATCACCCTCCGCAGCTTGGCTTCTGGAAGGCTTCCGGTCAGCGGAGCCTTGGTTGAGAAATGGGATGGGGAAAAGAAAATGAAGACAGCTCCTTTCTAGCGTCATTGCCCCCTGGGAACCCCAAATCTTCTTGGTGATGCATCAAAGGCTTGGAAAATATATCCTAGATTGGGAGAAAGTCTGCAATGCAAATCTGATCCATGCTACTGCAGTCCTGACGGAGGGAAATCGAAAAACGGGTTTTAGAGACTCCTCTAAACAGATGGCTTGGAAGGCTAGAACTCAGATCTACCAATGTCGCTAAGCTGACTGGCCGTCTTCAGAAAGGTATTACAAAACAAGCATGAAGCCTTGTTCCTTTGGGAAGGGGCACGTGCTCAAATGATGGAGACGGCGCCTTAGCCAAGGGTCATACGATACAGCCACGTTAACCTGAGAGTCTATACGAAAGGAAATGGAGGAATCCCAGCCCCAGCCAGGCCTCACCCGCTGATCCCGGCTCCGTGACAGCTCAACACCAGACTGCCAGCTGTTCCAGAAGATGTAGAAAGCCAAACCCAAGGCCAGCGCGAACAGCAGCAGAGGCAGGAGCCGCACTCGCGGTAGCAAGCGGCGCTTGGAAATTAAAGGCGGATGCATGAGGCTCCGATCCCCGAGCCGCTGCCGGGGCCTCCCGCGGCTCCCAGGACTCATGGCAGCTTGGCCCTGAAACCAATCTCTGGACTATGGTTTGAGTTGAGGCCGAGATCCGCCCCTTGTGGATTACAAAACCCAATAAAGAAGGAGAGTGGCTGCATCGTCCCCCGGATGATTGCAATTGGCTCTCTTAAACGTCACACAACCCAAAGGCAGCGCGGAAAACTTAGAGGCCCGCCCCTACGGAAGAGGAACAGCCAATGAGTGGCGTCTGACTGTGTGGAAACGGCCTTCGCCGGCGTGGGGCCACGCCCCTCACGGTGTAACTCCAGAAACCCATCAAGGAACTGTCGCTCAAAAGAAAATGGGCGGCACCCACTCCTAAAGCAAGGAGTCGATTGGCTTAGTCGAGGCCACGCCCCCAAGAAAAAGTGTCGGCGGGTGTTTGGAAATGTTGCGTCCCTTCCACGTAGACTTTTGAACAGGGGACTAATTCGAGTCAGGTCCCCTTTTATTTTCCTCCTCTAGTCGTGAGCAGAGACCCTTATTGTGATCATCAATGGCCTCGAATCCTCCCCTCTAGCACTTTTCTACGGCAGAGCGTAGCCGGTGGGTCCCTATGGCAACAAGACACGCCCACACCCGCTGGTGTGAGCTGCGCAGGCGCCGACGGAAGTGAGCCTCAGGAGGCGGAAGTCCTGCCCTCCTCTTGCTGTACTCCGGAGGCTGGAGCAACGCGGTGGAGGCGGGAGTGATCTGCGAGCGAAACCATCACCATGTGAGGCCGGGCAGGGCTTTGGTGGGCTCACGAAGGTGGAGGGGAACAGTTTAGCAAATTAACGGTTGAAATGGGGTGCTCATAGCAGAGGTCAGGGTTCTTCAAGCAAAAGTAAGGTCTTTTCTCCTGAGGTATTTGAGAACGGGCGTGGGGCCTTGGATAGATCATGAGTTCCGGAGGGGCACAACTTTAATCCATAACGGGCTTGGGATGCTCCTAGGTACTGAGTCTTATGAAAATGAACTGTAAGAGGAAAGCTGAGCAAAGCTGAGGCAGGAGGATGGCGGGTTCGTGGCCAGACTTGGGCTTCAGAGCGAGACTGTTTCCAAAAGTAATAGTAATTTTAAATAGGAGTGGTTTTAAAGATAAAGAACCTGGAGGTGAGGGGGAGGCTGGAGAGAGGGCTCAGCAGTTAAGAGCATCGGCTGCGCTTCCAGAGGTCTTGGGTTCAATTCCCAGCAACCATATATTGGCTCACAGCCATCTGTAATGAGATCCGGTGCCTTCTTTTGGCCTGCAGGCATACATGCAGATAGAATACTATATATAATAAGTCTTTAAAAAAAATTGGCGGAGAAGGGGGGTCTAAATTGTGCAAGGCTCGCAATAAAACCATCAAGAATAATAATGAGGTACTTAATGGAGAACAGACAGGAGGCTTTTCGACCTAATTCAAAACTGTCAGAGTAACAAGTTACCCTGGTGGTTTGGTGTGTCTATTGACTGAGCAGATTTTACATGCTCATGGTAGTCCATGCCACCAAGGGGGTGAAAATCTTACTGTGTGTTGGAAAGGGAATGGGGTAGGAAGGCCATAGAGTAATAAATGGTATATACAGTGTGCTCGATGAGCAAGAGTGTGAATGAAGATATTGAGTAGCTAACACAGAAGGACACACTGAAAGTGCAATACTTAGGCTGTAGTCATGTAGTTCAGTGGACAGAGCACTTGGCTACCGTGGGTACTGGGTTCAGTCCTCAGCACCACACAAACTGGGCATAGTAATATGCCAGTAATCCCAGCACTCTGGAGGCAGAGATCAACGGTCTGAGTCCCAGGGCGGCCAGAGTGACACAGGGAGACATTGTTGGGGTGGGGGCCACCAGAAGAGAGGAAGTTTAGGCCATGGTGGAAATGGCCAGGTTCTGGATATATTGTAGAGGCAGATGACGAGGTATGAGAGTAGATTTACTGTAAGATGTGAGAGAATTGAGTGCCAGGCATGACGTTGAACCCCTGTAACCCCAGACCGTGGGAGGTAGAGTCAGGAGAATTGAGAATTGAAGGTCATCCTTAGTTACATAGGAAGTTCAAGGCTAGCCTGAACTACATGAGATCCCATCTCCCTAAACAAATCATTTAAGCAGAGTTTTAGCTTAGAGAACCCACTGAGCTATGGGAACCACCATGGGCAGAAGAGGTTTGGTGGTTGAGATAGCTGGAGCAGGCTAAACTGGAAATGTCTCTCCTACCTCCAGAAAAGACTGCGCCGGGGAGGGTTTTTGGGGGCCAGGTTGAGGAGACACTGGACAGTGACTTTGATCACTCACACTTCCAACCTAAACCCATCTCACCCATGGCTTCTCTATTCAGGAGTCTCCTCAATAAACCCAAGAGTGAAATGACCCCAGAGGAGCTGCAGAAGCGGGAAGAGGAAGAATTCAACACAGGTCCCCTCTCGGTGCTCACACAGTCAGTCAAGAACAACACACAAGTGCTCATTAACTGTCGAAACAACAAGAAGCTCCTGGGAAGGGTGAAGGCCTTTGACAGGTGAGTGACAGGGCTGGGGGGCGGGGCTTGAAGGAAAGATTATACCCGAAGCATCATGACAATAAGGTGGACGTGGTGACACTTTTAATCTCAGCACTCGGGAGGACCACCTACTTGGAAAAATCAAAAATCAGAAAGTGGGGGTACGGGGTTTTGTGGTTATTTGAGACAGGGTTTCTCTGTGTGGCCCTGGCTGTCCTGAAACTTTCTCTGTAGACCAGGCTGTCCTGGTACTCAGAGATCCACCTGCCTCTGCCTTCCCAGTGCTGGGATTAAAGTGCCGAAATTTGTCTTATGTGTATATCCCATGTGCTGGGATCACAGGCCTTTGTTCCCACCACCTTGCCTGGTTCATTCAGGTAGTTAGCATAGAAGGTAGTGACTTGTCTTATGATCCTGTCATGCCTGTCTGTACTATGTTCACATTCGATGTTGCCAGGCCAGCATTTCTGGAATGAACTGGTCCGAGGGTAAACACTTGGCCACTGGCACTATAAAGAAGGGACAGCACAGCACTGGGGTGCGCGTGTTGGGAGCCATACCTAACCCCAGGACCCTCTAGGTTTGGGGAGTTTCCTAAGTCCTTAGAGTGGATGGCAGAAGTGGAGCTATTCTGATAGCCTTTGCTCCTTTCTTTGGTCATGCTTCAGAAATGCCCTGTGAAATAGGTCATCTACATTTCAGAGAGGGGGAACCTGAGGCAAGGGGCAGGGCCTTTGTTGAAATCTCAGTTAAGATCAGGCTGGGCTCTGGGCAGTGTGGTCTACAGAGGGAGTCCCAGGACAGCTAGAGCTACACAGAGAAAGCCTGTCTTGTGTACTGAGGTGGCACTGGCAGTCTGCCCATCCCCACCCTGGAGCCTGAACCTTTCTCTGTTACAATGAGGTTTCTGACCGCCCCACAGACCTGCAGTCCCAGACCGCTTAGCCACCCGCTCCTGCTTAGGACTCTGAAAATGACTCCGACGCTTAAATTAATTTCATGCTGTTGGGCCAATGGCTCAGGCACATTGTTAGCTAGCTATTTCATCTTAACCCATTTTCATTAATCTGTCCTGCCGTGTGGCCCATGGCTCACCTGTGTTCCTTATATGTTTCTTTGGGCATCTGGCTAGATCTGTCTCTGTGACTCTGCCCTCCTCCTACCTGTGCTCTGATTTCCCTGCCTACTTTTTCTATGGTGTCTACCATGGCCAAAACAGTCCTTTATTCCCAACATATAAAAGACATTCCCACATCATTTCTCCATGCCCCCCTCACTCCAGCCTTTTCTCCACTCCCTGCCCCTCCAGGCACTGCAACATGGTGCTGGAGAATGTGAAGGAGATGTGGACCGAGGTCCCCAAGAGCGGAAAGGGCAAAAAGAAGTCCAAGCCTGTCAACAAGGACCGCTACATCTCCAAGATGTTCCTGCGTGGGGACTCAGTCATTGTGGTGCTGAGGAACCCGCTCATTGCCGGCAAGTAGAGGCCGCTTTCCTCTCTGACAGCCTGCTCCCCGCCCTCCAAGCCCTGCCCAATGGAATAGAAATAAAACCCTGTTGGTTTTGTTGTTTTATTTCCAGTGATCTTGTGCGCCCTTGGGGGTTGTGAACAGAGGAGACTCTGGAAGGGAGAGAGAGTCGGGCTAACATGGGCTAGGCACTAGGACAGGACCCCTGTTAAACAGAAATAACCTTAGTTATCTTCTGTGTACTGTGTGCCAAGGGATTCTCTGGCAAATCTGAAGGGAGATATGTGGGGAAAGATGGCCTATTTATTGTGGAAGGACCCTGCCGTGTTTGCTGGACTGTTCACATGGCCCTCTATCCCACCCATGGCTCCGTTCTGTCAGGATCTTCATCCCTGCCCCCTCCAGGTCTTCCAATCCCAAGACAGATGCAGGAGACCATAGGCCTGAGGTCAGGATAGCTTCCCTCTTTAATGGGTGTATTCCCTGCACATATGTCTGTGCCTGGTGCCCTTGGGAAAGGAGGGTTGGATTCCCTGGAAGTTACAGATGGTAGTGAGCAGCCATGTGGGTGCCGGGAACTGAACCTGGGTCCTCTACAAGAGCAATATGTCTCTTGACTGCTTAGCCCCGTTGATCTGTGGAAGCCTGTGGTAGAGAAGGCCCATCGTGCTTGGTCAATAAAGGTATGTATTCCCTGAGTGGCTGCCGGAAAGAGCAGTGTTAGTATTGACTCTGAGCCATGTCTCTTTTGTTCTTTTGTGGTACTAGGGACTGAATCTAGGGTCTCGTGCTTAGCAGGCTCCCCACCATGGCCTATATCTACATCCTCAACCCTCCCTCCATTCACTTGCGTGACAATACGTGGCCTCTGACAGTGACCTTAATTCCCTTGAAACAGAGCCTCTTTTGAACAGAATTAGGCTGACAACCAGCAAACTCCCAAATCCTGTCTTCACCTCCTGCAAGTGCTCTTAACCACTGGGCCATCTCCACAATTCTTCCATTCACTTTTTGTTTTGAGACAGGGACCTTCTCAGGACGATTCCCAGGCTGGCCTTGAATTTGCATTCTTCCTGCCTTAGTCTTCCTGCTGTAACAGGCCTGTGTCAGCGGGGCTATAGAGCTTGTTCAGATGTGACCTCTGAGATTCAGAAAGAGCATTGACTTGCCCCAAAGTCACCCAACTAAAGAATAATGATAGGCAGCTGGGGCTGGTGAGATGGCTCAGTGGTTACTGAGTTTAGTGGTTCCCACCTACATTTGGCAATTGCCTGTAACTACAGGGCCAGGGGAATACAACACCCTTTCTGGCTTCCTAGGGCACCTAGACACAAATACACATGGAGTAAAAATAGATCTTCAATGTCAGGTGTGGTGACATGTGCCTTTAATCCCAGCATTTGGGAGGTATAAGCTGGCAGAACTATGTAGGTTCAAGGCCAGCCTGAGCTACAGGGGAAAACCCTATCCAAACAAAACAAAAAAGATCTTTATGGCCTCCACACTCCAGGAGGCAGTCAGTGGTAGAGACCTCTCTGGGAGTTCAAGGCCAGCTTTGTCTACATAGTAAGTTCCATGACAATCAGCGTTACACAGTGAGACCCTGTCTTCAAAAAGCAAACAACACCCCAGAACAATATAATAAACTAAAATGACGGCAGCAGGCGTGGTGGTGCATGACTGATCCCCACAGCTTGAGAGACTGAAGCAGGAGGATTCCTAGTTCAAGGCCATCATAGCTCTACATGGTGTATTAATTCATAGGCCATCTCAAAAAGAAGGCTCTGTTGGAGGTGCATTTGGAATGAGCTAGCCTGGGCTCCTCACACCTGAGGGGAAGCCATGACACTGGGGCCAGTGAAGGTGGCTCCTCAAGGCTCTCTCCAGGGCTGAGGAGAAGCGGGGCCAGCGAGGAGAGAGCGCAGCCCCGGGGCACTGCTCCCCACTTAGCTCCTTCCAGTTTGCGCTGAGAACCTGGGAGTGGGGCCTCCAGACCCACAAAAGCTACTTAGGCCTCAGCTGGCCTTTCTGTGGGGTTCCCACCAGCACCCTGGCAACCCTCCTCCTCACAGGGGAAGTGGGTGACCGTACCAGGGGTGGGAGGCAGCCAGTCACTACATGGTGACCTAAAGAGCTGCAGAGGGAGCTAAGAATGGGCGCCGGGCCTTACACCTGTGTGTTCTTGTCATCTAGGACTACATTGAGAGACTCTATCTTAAGAAAACAAGGTAATAATAAAAAGTTGAGCCATGCAGCCAAGCTGTTGGGCAATCTCAGTCCACACAGAAGCACAGGAGCAGGATTGGATCAGCCTTGAGGTCGGTCACAGGCTCAGGCTCCAGTAGCCCTGAGCACTACTTAGCAGACAGAAACTTTACCTGCCTCTCAGACAGCAATGGTTGCAGTCCTGGGCGTCTGGCTGTCCAAGAGGTGCTTCTAAGTAGATTTTTTTTTTAATTGCATATGGTTGAATGTGTGTGTGTGTGTGCATGTATATGTATGTTTACATGTGTGTGGGTATGTGTGCGCACATGAAGCCCAGGCTCAAATGGGAAGCCTCATCAATCACTCTTCCATGTACATGGGTGCTGGGAGCCAGAGCTGCAACCTTCAGACTATACTTTGTCCACTGAGTCACTTCCCTTGGCCCTTTCTGGTTTTGACAGGGTCTTGTTATATGGCCTAGATTGGCATCAGATTGCAGCTACACTCCTGCCTCGGTTTCCAGGATGGTGGGATTGCAGGTATGCATCGCTACTTTCTGACCAAATTTCTGGGGAAGGGATGTGACCTCACTTTAGCCCTAACTACCCTGAAACTCAGCAAGGCTATCTTTGAACATGCAACAGTCCTGCGTCTGCCTTTGATTGTTTTTAAATAATCCCTTCAAGGGATAAAAGCCAAAGTAGAGATCCTCAGGGGTTGCACCTCCCAGACATGGACCACAAGTGAGTCAAGCAGTGTGGGAGTGATTGCAGAGTCCTGGGCAACCTGAACATACAGGCCAGAAAGGGGAACAAAACAGACAAACTGGGAATTCAGGGGCAGTAGCTCAACTTAGAAATGAACTAAGCTGGTTCCTGCTGCTTTTGCCGTTTATTTGAGACAAGGTCTCACATAATATCACACGTCCAACTTGCTTTCCATTAAGATAATCTTCAATTCGGCCTCTTCCCATCACCTCCCAAGTGATAGGATTACAGGTGTCCAGCGCCCTTGTCCGGCTCTGATATTTGCGTTGCCTTTCTAGGGAAGCAGCAGCAGGTTCACGCGTGCATACACACACACACACACACACACACACACACACACACACACACACAGAGCTTTAATTTGCATAAATGTCTTAAATAATTTCCAATCAAGATTTTTTTAGGGAAGAGCAGACAATGTAGTATTTATGTTTTCTTGTGGCTCCAATGGAACCTGATTCATCTGGGACACACACTCACACACACGCACACACATGCCCAGGTCATCTCCCTTTCTAGCCTGGCCTTTATCTCTTACCCTGTAGTAAAGAAGCAACTGATTCTCATGCTTGCTTTACAAGGGCCTCCACTCCACCAGCAGCCAAAGCCTAAGATGTGAGGTGCAATGTCAGCTGTGAAGCACATCTTTCTGGGGACCCTGGGAGAAATACAGCACCACCTACTAATTGAGGAGCCTTGTGTGTGTACACAGACAGGTGGGCCAGCCACAGTGAAGCTACATCCCCAAATTTCTCCGTATCCTCTCTGGGAGGTGGAAAGGTGTGTCCTGACTGTACCAGAAGTGGGTCTGGCTACCTGGAGCAGGATTCAGCAGACACCAGGCTCCACATGCTCTGCAAGTTTTCACCTGCAGCTCTGAGATCCTACTGCTCAGCCTCCTTGAGTGTCCTATAGCCTAACACAGGCCAAGAGCATTTCGGTGCACCTCCACCCTAACAAAGAGTCCTTTGATCTACCTCATTTTGTCACAGCAGTCTCTTTTGATCCCTCTCCTGAGGTCCTTCACAAATCTCACCCTCTGTGGCCTCCCTTCTGGTCCAGCCACCTGCATTCCTCCCCCTGGGCTCCCAACTCACATCCTGCCCCTAATAATCTGTCCCTGCGGAGCAGACAACTGTGTGGCAAAAGAGACAGCCCCTCCTGCTGGAGAGATGGAGTTCAGTTCACCCCACCCACGTGGAGGCTGACAACCATCCAGTCCCAGGGGATGCATATGGTGCACATATATCCATGCAGGCAAAACGGTCGTGCACATAAAATAAAAAGAACAATATCTTCACTGCACCTGGGATGAAATCCCCGTTTCTGCATCCCTGCTCACGTCTTCCCTGACTGCAGGCCCTGGCTTTTTCCAGTCGAACCACGGAAGCCCTTATCCATTCTTCCTGTTCCCAGGGCCTTTTCACATGCTATTCCATCTGCCTGGACTCTTGTCCTCCAACTCAAGGTGTCTCCATTTCTTTCGAGGGCTTAAAAGCGTCACACGTGGCCTCCCCGTCAGTTGTCCTAAACATCTCAATTCTTTTCATAAGCTATTCCACAACAAATATATACACGTAGAGACCTGTCTTCCTTCCTCTCCCGTTTCCCTACGCCGGGACCGGTACACCACTGCACTCAATACATGCTAATTGTACAGACAGAAGTCCCTAGCAGTAACTTTCCAAGACCCCATCTCCAGGCAAGTGCAGCGAGCCAGAGGGCAAGACGCTGCTGATGGGGGCCTCCTGGGGTGCAGAACGCGAGGGCAGCGCCGGAGGGCCGAGCTCCATGTGCAATCCGGGGCGTTCATCGTGAAGGCTGCGACGCAGGCGGCGGTGGTGCCAACCCCGGCGGATCTCCGACTGCACCTGCAACCCGGGGCGCTCAGGGCGGCGCCGTTCCTGGCACGGCCGCCAGGGGGCGGGGGCGGGCCGGCCTCTCCTACCTCTTTGTTGATGAAGCAGTAGAGCACGCTCACCAGGAAGCCCTGCCAGAAGAGAGATCAGATCAAAGCTGTGGACAGCGTTGATCCCAGCCCCAAAGTACTGTGGCTGTTGCTGCCCTGGTCCTAGGTACCGAGGGCGCCTACTGACTAGCTCCCAGCTCTCTGTTTTGGCCCGCCCCGAGGCCGAGAAGAGTGTCTGGCAAGTTGAGCATCCTGTGTATGGAAACCTATTCCCTGCTTTCCACACTTGGGGCAAGCTGTTTAACCATTCTGTGCCTCGGTTTTTTTTTCGCCATGGAAAATGAAGGTGGTGGTTGGAAGGATTTGTGTGTAAAAAGATGTAGTGCAGCCAAGCGGAGACGGTACACGCCTTTTATCCCAGCACTTTGGGAGGCAGGGACAGACAGATCTCTGTGAGTTTGAGGCCAGCCTGCTCACACTATAGAGTTCCAGGATAGCAAGATATAATGCTTAACCAGGTGTGGTGGCACATGCCTTTAATTCCACCACTGAAAAGCAGAGGCAGACAGATCTCTGTGAGTTTGAGGACACCTGATCTACGCAAAGTTTAATGGACATCCAGGATAATTAGTTAGAGCTGCAGACATAGCTCAGCCATTAAGAGTGCTTGCTACTCTTCCAAAGGATCCAGGTTCAATTCCCAGCACCCACATGATAATCCAGAATCATCAGAAATTAATCAGTCACCTTCTTCTGGCCTCTGTGGACATTGCATGTACATGGTGCACAGACACGTAGTTAAAACATCAACACACACACATAAGATTTTAATTAATTAATCATGGAGCTTGAGGATTGCTCCGTAATGGAGCACATGCTTAGCCATCTAGAGACAGATTATAGGTTTGAGCCCCCAGGCCTGGCTTAAGTTCATTAATCTTTCAAGTCAGCTATGAACATGGGCTATAAAGATATTTCTTATGGGGGGCTGGAGAGAAGGCTCAGCAGTTAGGAGCACTGACTGCTTTTCCTGAGTTCAATTCCCAGCAACCACATGTCAGTTCACATTTATAATGTGATGTGATGCCCTCTTCTCTCGATACCTTCTTTTTTTCAAAAAAGATGTATTTGCTATGTCCTGCACACCTGCAGGCCAGAAGAGGGCACCAGATCTCACAACCCTCTATGGATGGCAGGAACTGAACTCAGGTCCTCTGGAAGAACAGTCCGTGCTCTCAACCTCTGAGCCATCTCTCCAGTCCCCTAATGCCCTCTTCTGTCATGCAGACATACATGCAAACAGAGCACTCATACATAAAATATATGAATAAATAAAAAAATCATTTAAAAATTCTTAAAAAAAAAAAAAAAAAAAAAAAAAAAAAAAAGCTATTTCTCATGCCGGGCAATGGTGACACACACCTTTAGTCCCAGCACTCAGGACTCAGAGACAGAGAGATCTCTTGAGTTTGAGGCCAGCCTAGTCTACAGAGTGACAGTACAGACTATAAAAGCCTATACAGAAAAACCCTGTCTGGCAAAAGAAAAAACAATAATAACAAGAAGATATTCCTTACGATTTTCTACAATCCTATTAAAATCGAATTCAAATCCCATACCTCTTCTTCCACGGGGGGGGGGGGGATGGGAGACAAATTACACATTAAAGTTGCTCTGAGAGAATTGGTTCCTCTCCGTTTACTGTTCCATCACACACTAGCTGCCCTCTGGCCCCCAGCGATCTTCATTCTGAAACACTGCCCCAGATGTGTGACTGGCTGTTTACGTTGGGCGTTTGGTCCGTGTTGTCTCCCACAGAATGGGAGGCCATCCATTTAGATCCTGGTTATAGCTCCTTACCTAAGTGCTCCGTCTGCTCCTGCTTCCTTTAATGAATGCAGTCGCTGTAGTCTCCCAAGGGAGATTGGTACTGTGCCCATTTTAGAGAGGAGAAGACTGAGGCTCGGTAGGGCCTATCAGGATAGGGTGGCATCGGCATTGGCCTCACACTTTGGAACAACCTACTTCCTTAAATGCTACACGGTAGCATTGTCTCACTCTAGCGCCCATCCAAAGGTAAAGGAAGCCATGAAGTTGGTAAGTGCCAGAAACTAACTCTGCACCAGCTCAGTCTACCTCACAGTCTTTGCTCCTCACCCAAAGGCAGCATTGGGAAAGGACAACTATCCATCTTTACTGCCTATCCCTCCCACCCCAGCCCAAGAAAACCCTAATTAGGTATTTTCTGTCCTATGCACGCATGATGAATACATGCATGCATGAATGAATGAAATCTCACGAATGGGGGCTGACAGAAACGCTGTGCCCTGGTGGAAAGAGAGGTCCGAAGTGGGGGTGTGGAGTCTGTGCATCCCCGTCTGAGCACCTGGAAGGAACTTAGGAAGATTTCAAAGGCCAGTTTGGCGAAGCGTAAGGAGCCCTCAGCTTGTTCCTCGGTCACGGGAGCAAACACCACCTCATGGATACCCAGCAGGGGCACCAGCGTCAGCGTGGAACGAGCCAACCTGGAAAGAAAAGGTGTTAGTGGTACCACGTCCCTACCCCCGAACCCGGTCCCATCCGCCTCCCCGCTAGGACCCTCACCTTAGTCGGTAGTCGGGACAGCGCATCTGCCGTGTCCTCAACTTTGGCACAAGGATGCCAAGGATGCGGATGAAGATGAGAAAATTGATCTGTGAGGAGAGAGAGACTGAGCCAGAAGCCATTCGGCTCTGGGGTGGGATGGGAGGTTGGCGCTCCGCTTCCCCAGAATGGGAAATCCCTGAGCACAGCCTGGAGGAGGCAAGACTGGCCCTACCAAGATGGTTATTAGGATGGGGGTGCGAATGATCCACCAAATGGCTTTGACTTCGTTGCGCTCCCAGCACCTGGAGGAGGCAGGGTAGAACTGAGACACACAATTTTTCCCACCCTCAGCCACACACAATCAGGCAGAGGCCCTGAGCAGGCCCTGCCCACCCTCTTTAATATCCACCCACATCCCATTAAGACCACCCACCCTGCTTTCCAGGAGGTCTCCTAAACCACCTCTCCCAGCTCCTAGACTCTTTAGACCCCGCCCTTCCCCGCCCCATCCCGCAAGCTCCGCCCACAGCCCAGGCCCCGCCCCTAGACCCTGCAACTCACTGCGTGTTCTCGTACAGGTACCTGACGATCACCCAAGGAATGACGAAAAGCGCGGGGGCCCCTGTGCAGACCCCGATCCCCGCCCCCCACCCCGCCGCAGCTGTCAGCGTGCACACGAGCCCCTTCCAGGCCCAAGACCCGCGGAATTCCACAACGAGGGGGTGGGAGGGGAGGCAACGCGGATCGGCGGGGCAAACGGGGAGCTGAGATGCCCTGGGCTGGGCAGAGGGCGGGAGGGCATGGAGTCAGGGCTCACCCCAGCCAAGAAGCAGATAGCAGCGGAAGTGGCCCTTTTCCGAGCCTCCCACGAACACCAGCAGATGGTGCAGATACACACCCTCCACCAGCAGCCAGGTGTAGTTGGCACCCACACAGTACTGGGTCATGATCTGGGCCGTGCGGCAGCCAGCTAGGACCTAGGAAGCCGTCAGACAAGAGAAGTCAAAGCAGGGAGGTATCCCCAAGCCTTTCTCCAACAGCCTTGGCTCTTAATATTATTTGTGGGTGTTCCTTTGTGTATGTGTAGTAGGGCTTGAACCCAGGGATTCCTGCTTGTTAGGCAGGTGCTCTACCTGAGCCACTGAGCCACACCCCCAGCCCCTCACTGGGGGATTCTAGGCAGGGGCTCTACCACTGAGCCACACCCCCAGCCCCTCACTGGGGGATTCTAGGCAGGGCTCTACCACTGAACCACACCCCCAGCCCCTCACTGGGGGATTCTAGGCAGGGGTTCTACCACTGAGCCACACCCCCAGCCCCTCACTGGGGGATTCTAGGCAGGGCCTCTACCAATGAGTTCTATTCCATTCCTCTTCTCTTTGAGTCTGGGTCTCACTAATTATCCAGGCTGCCCTTGAACTTGCTGTTTCCCAGTCGAGTCTTAAAATGTCAGTTCTGCTCAGGGTCTCACATAACCGGGAGGACAGGACTTCCTGACTAGATAGAGCTTGTCTTCATCTCTTTCTTGCTCTCAAATGTTTTACTCTGGGTTCCCAGAAAATGGTTCATCTCAACTTGCTCACTTTCCATTGAGGACTCTCCCACATTGACACCCTTAACAACTGGCATTTTCTATTTTCTCACCACAGAGAAGTGCTCTTAGAATCCCAAATACGCAGCCTTTGCTGCACTAGCTCTTAAGAATTTAAGTCCTGGGGCTAAAGAGATAACTCCGCAGTTAAGAGCACTGGCTGCTCTTTCAGAGGACCCAGGTTCAACTCCCAGCACCCACACTGCAGCTGACAATCTGTAACTTCAGTTCCCAGGGATCTGATACCCTCTTCTGGCCTCTGGGGCCATTAGACATGCTCATGGTGTACATCCATACATAATACATATCTGCAGGCAAACACTCCCACGCATAAAAGTAAAAAATTTAAATGTTACTGAGTGATTTGGCTCACGCCTTTAATCTCAGCACTCAGAGGCAGGTGGATCACTGAGTTTGAGGCCAGCTTGGTCTGCAAAGTGAGTTCCGAGATGGCTAGGGCTACACATGGAAACCTTGTCTCAGAAGAGGTGTTTTATCTGCATGCATGTCTATGCATCACATGCGGGTCAGCAGAGAGCATCAGATCCCCTAGAACTGGAGTAACAGAGGGTTGTGAGCTATCAGATGAGTGCTGGGATTCAAACCAGGGTTCTCTGCAAGAGTGGTCAGTGCTCTTACTCACTGAACCATCTCTTCGGTTCTGAATAGCTTTTAATTGTTTTTTTTCTAGCTCTTGGGCAGGCACTCCAAGACTCTCTCATTCCCCCATCAATGATTATAGTCCTATTTTTACACCTCTGTTCACAACCCTGAGTTTCACCTCCCCGTATTCAGAAATGAATTGGTACCTTCCTAATCCCCTCATCAGTTTCTTCCTCCCAGCCTGCTCCCACACCCCCAGTAGGTATATAGTGACAGGGAAAGGTATGAAAATAGATGGGGAACTTCTTGGTCGCACCAGGAGGGAGGAGATGGAGTACCTGGTTCCACAGGGTAGGAGTCCGGTCCTTATTATAAGGGCTCAGTGGAGGTAGTAGTCGGTCACGGGTGAGGATGGCCACTGCCCGAAGCATGAAAGACGTGAACAAGTTCATATGAATGTAATTACGAGTACAGTGCAGCCGTCTGGAAGATTTGAAAGACAAAAGGGGCTGAAATTCTCTGGAGAGCTGTCTTCGGTCATTCAGAGTCTCTTTAGCCACCCTGTAGCCCCTTTAGATCCATCTCCCAGGTCTCCACCACACCATACAGGGCTGGGGGGTGTCGCACCTGAACAAACTTAAAATGAGCAAGGCTAGCAGCAGAGTGGCCAGGGACAGAGAGTAGCCAATGGTGTATATGACCTGCAGACGTCCCAGGATCAACCGTTGGTCCTGGTGGAGATGTGGAAGGCAAGAGAAGATGAAACTCCCCCAGCTGGTCCAGAGGAAGAGGCAGGCTGCCCAAGAGGCTTCCCACTTTCTCACAGCCCGCCCTCCCAGGCCCACCCTCCCAGGGAGAGTGCTCCTTTGTTCTCTTCTTGCAAAGTGAAGCAACCCATTGAAGGCTGCTTGCTTTTCCTCTTTAAAGATTTATTTATTCATTATGCTTACAACATTCTGCCTCCATGTATGCCTACACACCAGAAGAGGGCATCAAATCTCATTACAGATGGCTGTGAACCATCGTGTGGTTGCGGGGAATTGAACTCGGGACCTCTGAAAGAGCAGCCAGTGCTCTTAACCACTGAGCCACCTCTCCAGCCCCACTTGCATTTTTGAAAATGAAGTTGACTTCATCCTCGTCCAAGATTGGATGCGCACATTAACACACACACTCACACTCACACACACACAGCACACTTTTTTAAAAAAAAAAAATCTACTTGAGCAAGTCTGAGTTGGATTTTAATTACTAACAGCCCTGGAACTGGAGAAATGGTTCAGTGGTTAAGAGCACTGGCTGATCTTCCAAGAGGTCCCAGGGACCTGAGTTCGAGTCCCAGAAACCACCCAGCAACCTACAATCATCTCTAGTAGGATCTGATGATGCCTTCCTCTGGCATGCAGGCATAGATGCAGAGCACTCATATATAAGTAAATTTTAAAACATTACTAATAACTCAGCGCTCTACTCAGTACAAAGCAGTGTCAGAAGCTCCTGAGGTGTTTTGTTTGGGTTTTTTGGGGGGTTTTGTTTGTTTGTTTTTTTGCAGCTCTCTCCAGACACCATAACCAGAATCCTCCACCTCTTCTCACCTGAAAGGCCCCGTTCTTATCTGGATTCTCACACTGAGCGTGATCTCTCCAAGACGCCCACTGGCCGTCACTGCCACACTGTCGGAACACGGAGCCTGCAGCCACTATGGGAACACAGGGAGAGGACCAGAGAAAGAGGTATGGAGCGGTTGGGAAGGGCCAGAAGCACCCGTTTTAGAGATTTGGAGAGACCATCCAGCTTTTTTTTTTTTTTTTTTTTTTTTAAACACTGGAAGAGACAGGCGAATTGTCATATTGTCATGAGTTCAAGGCCAGCCTGGTCCCGGAATTAGTTCCGCAGGCAGAGTCGCTGGTAGCGCTGGTGGGAGACCCACAGGTTGAAAGGATTCCCGTAAGGTGATCTCTTACCATCACACTCGATATTACATGTATCCACGTACACACCCAATAAATAAAGATGGGGAAGTGAATTGTGTGACAGAGCCCAGGAGACCCCAAGCTTGTCAGATGGATGGGAGCAGGAGGAATTGGGTGAGCTACCCGAATGCGGAGTCCAGAGGGAGGGTTTTAGGAAGCGCCTCACCGTGGTGATACCAGGGCAGATACCAGGGGCAGGATGCCCGGGCAGTGGTGTTGGCAGCCGTGTGGTTCCAGCAGACGTACATATCGAAGGTCCCGTTACAGACCATGCCTGAGGGAGACGGCAGCTGAGCAAGAGGCTGGATCCCAGCTTTTCTTTCCTCCACACCTCCAGGATTCTATCTCCTTAGAGGCCACCAGATTCTCACAACCAGACCTCAAACCCATCCATCCTCCAAGTCCCATCACAGGTACCTCAGGCTCCTCCCACCAAATAAAGCCCAACCCCATTTGGAAAGTTCAATTACCAAGCGCCACCCAAACCACGCCTATTGTCATACAGGCCACGCCCACGATCCCCCAACTTGCCCTGCAGACTATGCTGGCTTCGAACTCACAGGGATCCCCTGCCTCCGCCTCCAGAGTGCTGGAATTAGGATTTTCCTACTCAACTAAATCCAACCCGGGACCTCACTGCCTACCCGAGCCAAGCCTCACCCAAAGGTCCTTGAAACCGCCCAGATTTTCCTCTTTGGCCACCTGCTCCCTCTCAGCCCCTTCCTTCTGCTTGCCCAGCTCTCTCATCACACCTGAGGGAGGATCTGCCACCTTCAGGGTCTCCTGGCACTCCTGAGCATAACGCTCCCAGCTCTGGTACAGCTCCCCCGGCGTCCTCTGCTCCTCAGAGCCTGTCTGAGGGAAAAGGAAAGGGAACATCCCCGAGGACAACCCCCTCCCAGGCAGCAAGCTCGGTTGGGAAGGGCCAGAAGCACCCGTTTTAGAGATGTGGAGGGACCGTTTTTTTAGATTTGTCGTTTTGGTTTTTTGTTTTGTTTTGTTTTGTTTACACAGGACTCCTGAGTGGCTTAGAAACCCTTTAGATGGAATCGACGTGCCTAGAAAACCATCGAGAGCTCTGATGCAGGACGTGGCAAACAGGAGCATCAGGGGAGGGCGGTGGCGGGACCCCACCGGAAGGACTGATGAGGAAAAATATGAGTAGAAACTACCATACTACAGCACGGTTTCCTTGAGGTAAGGGAAGGTTTGAAACCCTCCCAGATCGCTTTCTTCTCTCCAGGTCCTCACCTCCGCCCTCTGGAATGGCAGTCTCCACAGACACAGCAGCAGAAGCAGAAGCCGCAGGGGCATCCTTGAAAGGTGATGGAGACTCTGGCCACTCAGAGACAGTTGGGTTTGGAAGGATCCCGGGGCAGAATCAACACTTCAGCCTCAGTCAGTGCTCACCTGCCAGATGTACATGGGGGAGGCCACCTCCGTTTCCGCATGCACGTGAGGATTTGGGGTGGGGCAAGACTAGGTGCGGCCTCCAGTGGCTAAGTGGGGCTGGGATCAGCTAAGCGATTCCCAGGCCCTCATAAGTGTTGCTGAGGCAGCCAAGGTGAAAGGGAGGGGTGTTTGCTGAGGGGCCTGTTGCCCGAGAGCTGTGACGGGCAGAAGCGTCAGTGTCACCCAGAGGCTAGATTTGGAGAACCTGGGACCTCCTGGATGGGAGGGAGGGGATAGAAACCATCGGTCAAGTCTAGAAGGGAACTTGAAATGGCCAATTGAGTCTCATCCTTGCAACAACCCAAATTGTTTTTAAATTAGGTAGAAACCTACCTTCTAAAATTTTCCCAGCTTTGGATACATAAAGCCCATTTCCCCAGCTTTGGATACATAAAGCCCAGTTTCCCAGCTTTGGATATATAAAGCCCAGTGTCAGAGACAACTTTCTTCCAGGATCCAAATACTGAGAAGGGTCTGAGAAATTAGACCCTAGGCTTCTGACTTCAGCATGCTAAATGCTCTGAAAATTCTTCTAACCACAACCCCCCCCCCCAACACACACACACACACTCAGACAATGTGAAAGCGGGATTTCAAGAGGGAATCTCAGAGCTGGGGGTGGGTGGAGAATCAGAGACAGGGGATGCAAAACGACTCGGGACGATGAGACATAGCAAGAGATCAGAGACAAAAAATGTGGACTCAGAGACAGAAAGGGGTGGCGGAAAGAGAACAGGGGAAGAATAGAAATAAACTCATCTAGAGACCAAGAGAGGTGAAGGAAAAAAATGATCAGGCAGAGAAAAGCACAGACAGAGGTTGAGATAGAGACAAGGGAGAGAGATAGGCTCAGAGCAGGGGCTTGATGGGAACCCCTTACCTGTGCCCAGTCCCTGCTCACAATCTCAGTATCCTGCCACAGCCTCACCAGCCTGAGCTCGGGAAGAGGTGACTGGCTCGGGCAGCCTGGGGTGTTGGAGGGGGCGGGGCCAGGGCGGAACAGAGAACAGAAGGGGGAAGCTCTGGGGAAGAGTGGGAACTGGGGAGCAGGCACGTTTATCACAGTCACTCTGTGTCACGTAGGAGCAGCCACACAGTTATGGTCCGGCCCTTCTCCCTTCCCCCAGCCACAGAACACATTATCCCATCGGGCCACTTACATACCCTCGCATAGGATCCCTAACACAGAGCAGGAGAACTGCGTAGACTCGTGGAGTGTGAGTCTGTGAGTAACAAGTTCATTCACAGCTAAATAAGTGGGACCATGCTGAGAAAGTCTGTCTTTCACCCACAGCTTCTCAATCACCCACAGGGACACGCGGCTGCATGCCTAGGGCTGTGGACACTTCACATACTTGCAAACACCACCTGACATTCCACAGTCCTAATACCATGGTATTGCTGTTCTTATGCTTTGGTGTATGTATATGTGTGTGCATGTCCATATGTATGTGTCTGAGAGCCAGAGGGCAATCTCTCAGACCATTTTTGGGTGCTGTCTACTTTATTTTGGTTTTTCAAGACAGGGCTTCTCTGGGTAGCCCTGGCTGTCTGGGAACTCACTCTGTAGACCAGACTGGCCTTGAACTCAGAGATCCACCTGCTTCTGCCTCCAGAGTGCTGAGATTAGAGTGTGCCACCACACTCAGCAGGTGCTGGCTACTTTATATGCATGCAAATGTCCTCACAGATATGAATGCCAGAAATCAACCTCTGCTGCCCTTCCTGGAGAGCAGCTCACCTTTCTCATCTATATGAGACATATATATGTGAGGCACATATATGATATGAGACACACACACTTATTTGAGATAGGGTATCACTGTATAACCCTGGCTGGCCTAGAACTCACTATGTAGACCAGGCTGGCCTACAGAGATCTGCTGCCTCTGCCTCTCCAGCACTGAGATTGCAAACACACCCTACCCAGCTTTACTTGCTGCTGAGAATGAAACTCAGACTCTTACTCTTGCGTAGCAAGCATTTTACCAACTGAGCCATCCACTGTCCCAATCCCCAACTTATTTTGCTTCAATTTTATGTGTGGCTTTGCTTGAACGGATGCGCATGCACCACATTTATGCAGTACCCAATCAGTGCCAGAAGAGGGCACCAGATCTGGAACTGGAGTTACAGATTGCTGTGAGACTTTCTGTGGGTGCTGAGTACTGAACCCTGGGTCCTCCTGGTTCCTCTAGAATAGCAACCAGTGTTCTCCAACCCTGTTTTCTTAACAAAACAGACTCTTAGCTATATAAACCAGGTGTTCTCCGAATTTGGATCCTTCTGCCTCAGTTTTCCAAGTGCTGAGATCAGATTTCAGTCACACAGGCATAGTCAGCCATATCTGGCTCCCCGGAACACTATCAGTAAATAGCACACATACCCACACTCAATAGTGTGTGTGGTGCCAGACTAGCTGCCACTGGTCTAGTGTCCCTCAGGAGGCCAGGACCTGAAAATTACTCAGAGCAGAACCTCAAGCAATGAGTACGTAGTACATAAATGTACTTGTGTGTGTGGTGGTGATCCACACAGCCATTGAGTCCTTTTCTCAGACTAAACTCATACACAGTGTCACACACATCTGCAAACACTGTCACCCTGTGACAAACATCACACAGTATCCCGGAGTCTACACCATATTGCAACGACACATATTCCTCAGGAATCACCAAATACATATGCTACCATTGTCACAAGCAATGCCACATAGGCACACAACCATACCATTGTCCCATCAACACTCACAAACCACAGACATTCTATGTAGGTTCCAGGGATGAAATCTATGATGTCAGGAACCTTTAACCACTGAACCATCTTGCCGGCCCATGTTCCCCCCCCCCCCTTTTGTGAGAAAGGATGCTCTATGGCTCCGGTTAGCCTTGAATTCATCATCCTTCTGCCTCCAATTGCCAGATGCTGGGCTCACACCTGGGGGTCACCACTCCCAGCTTTTGTGTTATTCTCCCAGGTCCCACAGCCAGTCATCCAGTTCACACGCTGTGACACCCACTGTCATACACTAACACACAGTCTCGAAGTGATCCCATGGTTACAGGAACCCATCTATCACCCTTGTTTTTACAGCTTCTACTTCTGGGATCTTCCTTCACTCTAGACGTAGGGAACATCTGTCCGTGAAATGTAGGATGGGGAGGCTTGGGACCCAGTATGAGAACTCAGTGTCTACATCTTCTCAATACACACCACCAGCTAAGGCTGCTCTCTTGCTCCCCTGGGATCTGTGTGATAAGTGGGACAGAGGCAAGCCTGCCCATTTTTCAGAGGACAAGCTGAGGCCCAGAGGCCCCAGGAAAACCAGGGAGTGGCCTGCTGTCCATATCAGAAGCAAGGAGCAGAGAGCATGGTGTGTGTGTGGGGGGGTGAGGGTCCTTACCGCCTGGCCCCTGGGGGCCTCTGTGCTCTCTGCTCCACATTCCTGGAGCCTTGTGGATCCTGGGAAAATATCTGTCCCTGAAGTGGAGTGTGAAGGGGGTCTGAGATTGAAGAGCACCTCATAGACAGCTGGAGCTGGAAGATCCTGCCGGGCTTCAAAAGGACATGAAGGTTATGGATTGAAGAGGGGGGAAGGGGTAGGACTGGAGTGGTGAGAGAGACAAGAAAAGGACCAGAGAGACGCAGAAAGATAAGGAGGTGAGAAAGGCCAGGCGATGGTGGCGCACACCTTTAATCCCAGCACTTGGGAGGCAGAGGCAGAAGGATCTCTGTGAGTGTGAGGCCAGTTTGGACTACAGAGCGAGTTCCAGAACACCTGGGGCTACATTGAAAAACCCTGTCTTGAACTCTATCAAAAGGAGGAGGAGGAGGAGGAGGAGGAGGAGGAGGAGGAGGAGGAGGGGAGAGATGAAAGGCAGAGAGGAAGAGTTTGTGGAGTGTACTCTGTCATCTCAGCATTGATGAGGTTGAGACAGAAAAACCTTGAGTCTGAGGTCAGCCTGGGCTGCATAGTGAGACCTTGTTCCAGAGAGAAAGGATGAAGGAAGAGGAAGAGGGGAGAAGGGGGAAGGGAGGAGGAGAGAGATGAGAGAGGGTGTGTGAGCCTGAAAGGTGGTCTTGAGGGAGCATGAACCCGAGGCTCCATCCCCTCACTGAGAATCTGTAGTAAGGTCTCCGTGCTCCTTCCTGTCAATCATCCCTTTCCCCACGATCCCATAAGCAACACTAAATCACAATGCCATGTGAGCTGAGGTAGGATGAGTCAGAAACAGGACAGAGCTGAGCCAGGAAACAAGGTGAACACATTCAAAACGTATTATAAACACGTGTGTATATATGTACGCGTCTCAATGAGACCCATTCTGTATAATTGATATCTGCTAATAAAAAATCTTAAAAGGGGGCCTTTGAGATGGCTCGGCGAGTAAGCCCACTTGCTACCAAAGCTGACAGACTACCTGGGTTCAATTTCTGGAACCCTCATGGTAGAATAGGATGAATCAGTGCCTGCAGGTCGACTTCTGACCACCGTTAGTACACAATGACACAGCCACAATGGCAGATAGACACATGAGCGCACACAGATAAATAATAAATAAGTATGTATATTAGATTTTCAAAAGTTCCTGAAGACAGAGAGGCATCCTCCACCCCCTCTGCCATTGTCCACTCTAAGTGAACACGGGACAGGCATGTAGGACAGACGGGAAGGCAGAGAAAGGGATATTGGTCTAGGTCCTTGACTGGCTCCTGCCCAGGCCTGTCCTCTGTCTGGGGTCCCAGGCAGTCTCTGGGGACAGGCATTGAAGAGGAAGCCTGGAGCCTCCCGGGCTCCTCGGCTGCACCATGCTGCAGCCTACCCTTCACCCACCCCGGGAGGCTCAGCCCCTGACTACGTTCTGGCTGCTTTTCCAGAATACTTGGCTCTTCCTGTCTCTAAATATAGCCTGTCTCTCCCAGCCGCCAGCCTATCTTCTCTTTGTTGGTTCTCTCTCTCTGCTTGCTCGTTCTCTCCTCCCTCTCTCCTCTAAATCCCTCCTGTCTAGTGGAGTGCGGCAGAGCATCAATCCCAGCACTCCCGAGGCAGAGGCTAGCCCTGTGAGTTCAAGGCCAGCCTGATCTGCATAGCAAGGGCCAGGTCAGCCAGGAC
This sequence comes from Phyllotis vaccarum, assembly GCA_033318265.1. NCBI lineage: Eukaryota > Metazoa > Chordata > Mammalia > Rodentia > Cricetidae > Phyllotis > Phyllotis vaccarum. The sequence goes on from JARWLC010000018.1 coordinate 15,317,859, forward strand.
TGCATAGGGAGATCCTGTCCAAAAGACCAAACAAACAAAACCCAGCAATTCTCTTCTGTTTCTCTAACCCCACATTCGGTGATTCTGTTCTTCCATCTCTTCTGTCTCGTTCAACTTCTCAGGTCTTTCCTGTCCTCTTGTTTTCAGTCAGTCTCTCTTTGCTTGTCTTTATTGTATTTATCATTTCTATTATTGCTGTGGCTTTGATCCTCGTTCGTGCTAGACAAGCACTCTAACAGTGCACCTTTCCCCCAGCCCCTCACTGGGGGATTCTAGGCAGGGGCTCTACCACTGAGCCACACCCCAGCCCCTCACTGGGAGATTCTAGGCAGGGGCTCTACCACTGAGCCACACCTCAGTCCCTCACTGGGGGATTCTAGGCAGGGGCTCTCCACTGAGCCACACCCCCAGCCCCTCACTGGGAGATCCTAGGCAGGGGCTCTACCACTGAGCCACACCCCAGCCCCTCACTGGGAGATTCTAGGCAGGGGCTCTACCACTGAGCCACACCTCAGTCCCTCACTGGGGGATTCTAGGCAGGGGCTCTCCACTGAGCCACACCCCCAGCCCCTCACTGGGGGATGGATCCTAGGCAGGGGCTCTACCACTGAGCCACACCCCCAGCCCCTCACTGGGGGATCCTAGGCAGGGGCTCTACCACTGAGCCATGGCCCCAAGGCCCTCATTGAGGGATTCTACACAAGGACTCTCCAGTTAAGCTATAACTCTTACCTCCCTACCCCCAACACACTTATAGCCCAAGATGACCTCAAAATCACCTCAATCTTCAGCCCCCTCTCCTGGTACTAAGATTATAGGCATTAGCTACCACAATTCATTTGTCTGTTTTAAAATTTGCTTTATTTAATTTCGCATCCTGGGAATGAAGCCCAGGGTCCCACACAAGCTAGGCAGGCTTCTTTAAGGCTGAGCTCCACCTCAGACCCATTCTTGTCTTCTAACTTCCCTCAGTCTCTCCTTTCTTGCCAGGCTTGTGTCTGGGTGTCTGTCTGCTTCCCTCCATTGTTCCTGAGCCTTGTTTCCTGGCTCTAATCTCTTGCCCCTCAGAGCAGTGTCCAGGCCAACTTTAGAAGTGACAGTAAGGGGAAGCTGGAAAGCCTGTATCTCTCCCCACGGGGCTGCCCAGCCAAGCAGAGCTGGAGGGGATCATGCAGGAGCCTAGGGTGCTGGCAGATGGTGCAAGGGAAATGAGGCAGAGAGATATGGGGAGAGGAGGTGCCCCATGGGGCCTGAGGCCAGGAATGGGAGGGAGAGATGGCCCCTAAGATTCAAGACTACAGAGATATAAGGATCAAAGGATACAGCATTAGTGAGAAACAGAGATAGTAATAGTGGCCCGGAGACACCCTCAGGGAGGCATGGCCACTCACGTGAGGGGCCAGAGAGACAAGATCCTCAGACAGAGGAGAAGCCAGAAAGCCAGAATCAGAAAAACGGGCTCACAGAGACAGAGAGATAGATCCTGGGAGTCAAAGAAGGGGAAGCTAGCCTGCACACTCAGCTGCACACAAGGGATCCAGAGAACGCAGAGTCCACAGCCAGCAAAAAGTGAAAATAAGATAGAAGAGACCTGGGAAGACCAACAGAAATAATACCGAGCGCTTTAGGATGTGGGTCAGTGGATAGAGTGCTTGCCTAGCATAGGTGAAGCCCTGGGTTCGATCCCCACCACCACATAAACCAGATCCCAATGCCACGGGGTGGGGGTGGGGTGGAGAGAGGGAGTGAGGGGATGGAGAGAGGAGGGTCAGAAGTTCAAGGTCATCTTTGGCCACACAGAGAGTTTGAAGACAGCCTGGCCTCCTTGAGATCCAGTCTCAAGAAAAACGTGGAGGGTTGAGTGGGCTTCAAAGAGACAGGACAACGGAAGCAAGGAGATGGGAACCAGACAAAACATGACAATACCCAGAGAGGGAAGACAGGGAGAGTCCAGAACGACCAGACTGTATCAACCGCCTCCCCCCCAAAAAAATCCAAGGAAGATGTGGCAGATGCAGTAATCTCCCCTTAGCCTCTTCCGGCCCTGGGGGGGTGCCGGTATCCATAGCGACCGACCCAGATCCCCAAGGCAAATATTGTCCAGGCCAGAAGCAGCCGCAGGGCTGTGTTGACATAATGTCGCACTGGGTGGGGTGGGGGCTCTAGAGGCCAGGATGGCAGGCAGCTCTCTGCTCTCAGCTGGAGCTCTGCAGACAACGCCAACCTCCCTTCACCTCCAAATACCCCAGCAAACTTCCCTTCACCCCACCACAGTGGTTGAGTCCAACTATCCCCTACTGCCCCCTGGTGGTGCTAGACTGAGCGGTCCCATGGACGATGGAAGGCTGGGGTGACCGCCTAGCCCAGAAGTAGAGGCAGGAATCGTACATAACTCATATGCAATGCCAGAGAATGCTCCTCATAGCCAATTTCCGAATGTAAATTCCCGACTGTGAGAAAGAGCATGCTCACCTGGAGAAGGAATTTTAAAAAAAATCCTATCCCATTTCCTCTGTCCTTCAGTGCAGCAGCGACCCCTTCCAAGCCTATCTTTAAGGTCTTTGACATCTATCCCCCTGTGAAACACTCAGAAGATAACAAACTCCATTAGCTGTACCCAGAGCCAGCACATGGAACACTTCACACCTAAACCGCCCATCGCAACCTGCTTTTCTCTTCTGGGAAATGTGTGCCCAACACAGCCGTTTGCCAAAAGCCAAAGGTTACATCGCTCGCTTGCTCGCTCGCTGCTCACACGAACCCTTTTTGAGTCTGGTTCCTGCTCTGTGGCTACGAGGTGTTCCAGGGCATGAACGGAGTATGACACCTTTGTATGCCATCTCCTTCCCTCTGCCATAAGCCACCCGCCTTGATTCTGTGCCCTACTCCATCCTCTATGCCCTGGATTTGCTCCTCTCCCCCGTAACACGGAGCCAAGATTGGAACTCTCTTGGGTTCCCACGGTGCCCTTTCAAGAGGGCCATATGTATCCTTAACACAGTACAGTCAGGCTTACACCACTGTGTTTTGTTGTTATTGTTTTAATAGTTTTTAATTACATTTATTTATTATTCATTTAGGTTTTCCGAGGCAGGGTTTCTCTGTGTAGTCCTGGCTATCGTGGAACTCTCTCTGTAGACCAGGCTGGCCTCAAACTCGAAGATCTGACAACCTCTACCTCCTGAGTGCTGGGAATAAAGGAGTTCACCACCATGCCTGGCTCTTTAATCTTAATTATGCATGTGGTCCAAGAGTCCTTAAGGACCTGGGGTTACAGGGGTTTCTGAGGCAGCTGTTATGGATGGATGGAGGGAGAGAGAGAGAGAGAGAGAGAGAGAGAGAGAGAGAGAGAGAGAGAGAGAGAGAGAGAGAGAGAGAGAAACAAATGATCTTGACCACTGAACCATTTCTGCAGTCTCTCATTACCTTCATTTTTCCTCCAAGACTAAGCCAAACTTAAAATACCTCAGCAGGACCCTTTTTAAAAATCCTACCCAGAAATCATTCAGCTCTGGGCATAAAAGGTTCCTCTTTATCATTTGTGTCTCTTATCACTCTCATAAAGTCCTTGATGCCACAGACTCTGAGACTTGTCCTCTCTTCCTAGCACTTACCAGGACCGGAAATTGTCTTACCTGCTTCTTCAAGGTGTAAAATGACGACTATGATCAATGCCTGTTTGACATGTAGGAACTGTGCAGCACATGCTAGCCATTATCTACATTGTGTGTGATGGTTTTCAACCTCCATGAACTCAGCATTCACGAGAGCAAACCCTGAGACTAACCTGATCACTGCGGAGACTCCAATTCCTAGGATGGGATCTTGTTTTATAACTAAGAACTTAGAATGCTCTCTCTCTCTCTCTCTCTCTCTCTCTCTCTCTCTCTCTCTCTCTCTCTCTCTCTCTCTCTCTCTCTCTGTGTGTGTGTGTGTGTGTGTGTGTGTGTGTGTGTGTGTGTGTGTGTATGGTGCTGGAAAAAAAAAAACCCAGGTAATCAAACATGCTAGGCAAGGCAGGGGCTCTACCAGTGACCCACACCCCCAGTCCCTCACTGGGGGATTCTAGGCAGGGGCTCTACCACTGAGCCATATCCCCAGCCCCTCACTGGGGGAGTCTCGTCTATTTCTGTATGGATGAGTCATGCCTTCAGCTCTTAGTTTTTAGAGGCAATCTCTTATAGAGTTATTTATTATGAATACAGTGTTCTGCCTGCACACCAGAAGAGGGCACCAGATCTCATTATAGATGGTTGTGAGCCACCATGTGGGCTAGCCTTGAACTTGTGTTCCTCTTCCAGAAGAATGCTGAGGTCTAGGTGTGTTTCATCATACCCAGCTCTCTAGAAGCAGGCTGAATGAGGGAAGGAGGTTGGTATCACGGTGACTTTCACCTTCTGGACGCAGAAACTAAAAGCCTAGGCTCACGTAATCAAAATGTGGTAGACAAAGTGCCCCAAAATGAATAAATCTGATCCCCAAAGTTTCCTGTGCAAATCTCCTCTGCTCCCAGCCTCATTTCTCCAACATATCTGGGTTCCTCTAGTAAAGGACCTTGCTCTCAAACTTCAGGACCTTGCCTGATGACCTGAGTTCAATCCCCAGAGCCCACATAGTGGAAGAATTAGTGTGAATCAGGCCACGTTTGTGCACTAACAGCCAAACCATGCTAAGAACTCATATGCTTGCCTGTGTGCACGGGTGAGTGAGCACACAAGTAAATAAATATACGAATCAAGAACAAATATATTGTCTGAAAGTTGGGTCTTAGGGTATCTGCTCTGAGGTGGTTGGAGACAGGAGTATCAGAGACTCATTAGAGGCCAGTTTTTAGGGTGAGGGGTCTTTTTGAAACAGCGTTTCTCTGTGTAACAGCTCTAGCTTTCTTGAAACTCACAGAGATCTGCCCGCCTCTACCTCCTGGATTCTGGGATCAAACGCGTGTGCCATCCTACCTGGTTTAGAGGCTATTGGTTTTTTTTGTTTGTTTTGGTTTTTTTTTTTTTTTAGCTATATAATGAATTCAAAGTGAACCTCAGGTACATGAGACCCTGCTTCAAAACAAAAATAGACTAAAGGTGAGCCTAATAGTGTTTTCTTGATATTCCAGTACGCGGGAGGCTGAAACAGCAGGGTTACCACAAGTTTGAGGCAGTTTGGACTATTTAGTGAGTTCCATGCCAGACTAGGCCACAGAGAAAAATCTTGTCCCTAAAAATAATAACCAGAGAACCATGTGAGGTGACACAGTTCTTTAATCCCAGCACCTGGGAGCCAGAGGCAGGTGGATCTCTGGAGCTAGAGGCCAGTCTGGTCTATATATCAAGTTTCAGGACAGCCAAGGTTACATGACGTACATCATGTGAGACCATGTACTTTAGTTGTGTGTTTTCGAAACAGGGTTTCTCTGTATAACAGCCCTAGCTGTCGTGGAACTGGATATATAGGCCATGCTGGCCTCCAACTCCAGAGATCTGCCAGCCTCTGCTTCTCAAGTGTTGAGTGCTGGGATTCAAGGTAAGGGCCACCACTGCTAGGCTGTCTTTAAAAAGCCAAAAACAAACAAAACAGAGGTGGTGGCACAGGCCTGTAACTCCACAATTTGGGAAATGAAGGTGAAAATGTTCATAACTGGTCTACATGAGACCTTGAGTCAAAAAAAGCAACAAAAGCCGGGTATTGTGGGGAGGGTGTTGCCTGTAATCGCAACACTTGGGAGACTGGACTGGAGGCAAGCCTGGGCTACCCACATAATGAGGGCAGCCTAAACTATAAAGTGATGTCCTTGCTCAAAAATGCAAAACAACAAAACAAAGCAAAATGAACCCCGTGGTCTGGGCCATGACTTGGAAAAGGCGATTCTGTCTTCTTCAAACCTATTGTTGGGTTTTGTACCCCCTCCTTCTCTGCTGGTTTCCCAGTTTCCGAGCCTGCTCTAGCTGACACCGCCAGCTGGTCCCAGGCTCCACAACTGGGTCTCTGTCAAAAAATGGACTGGATAATGCCTTCGTGGGAGACTAGGGTTGTAGGGGCGGAGCTAAGGGCCTCTATTGCTTAGCTGGAAAGGAAAATTAGGGCGGGGCCAATCAATTTGAGGGGCGGGATCTAAATGCTGGAGGCGGAGCTAACCCTACTAGATCGAGGTCTAAGTTTCAGGTCCTTGGACGCTCAGGGGGTGTGGCTAATTGTTTTAAGGGCGGGAACAGAACTTTAGCAGCTTCTAGATTTGGAGGGGGCGGAGCTAAAAGCCCTGGAGGCGGGTCTAGAGCTAATAAACAAGAAATGAGGATCCAGATTGGATACAGGCTCAGGTTTGTAGGATAGCCAGGCGTATTTTAGGTTTCAATGTCAGGCTCTGATCGTGCAAGGAGACATATGAGAAATTAGATAAAAGATTTAAGGGAGGCTTTCGGGAACAGAGGAGCGTCTTCTTTTACCTCATCCTCCTTCCAGAGCTGGGTGCGACGCTTCAGTAAGAAAAGCAGGAAAGACCCTGCCCCTTCAAACCCGTCCGCATCTCTATTGGCAGAGGAGCCTGCGCGACAGACTCTCATTGGTTCCTAACGGGAGAGGAGGGGGTGTAGAGAGAATACACTCCTGTTGTGGGAGGGACCAGACAGTACCTAGGGGGACCCTGACGCAGCCAATCCTGACCTGAGGACTGTTGGGGGGGACTGACAGAGCAGTCTCTCGACCCCCTTTTTGAGCATCCTAGGGGATGACCACAGTGCCAGGCTCGGCGCCGGCCGCCTGATGCTGGGTGGGCCGAGCTGGGGATGCTGGAACGAAGGGCGTTGCTATGGCAACGGGAGGCAGGGCCTGGGGGGGGGGACCGGGCCCGAGCTGGGGCTGCGGGGGCCGGCGGTGGCTGTGGCGGGGCAATGGCGGAACGCGGTCCGGCTTTCTGCGGCCTCTACGACACGTCCTCGTTGCTGCAATACTGTAATGGTAAGAGCCCCCCTTCTCAGTTCAGAGCTTGGCCCCACCCAGGGTTGGACCTACCTCCTCCTTCCATCCCTTTTCTTCCAAGTCCTTATCTCCTCCCTTGTGGGAGATCCCTCCTTTCTCTCCATCAACAGGATCCTGACCCCAGAACAAGGTCCTCCATCCCCAAAGCCAGGTTCCTGCTCTCTCTACCCCAACATACACCTGCTCCGAAGGTGGCTAGACAGAGGGAAGGGGGAAGATCCTGAAGGTGTCTGTGAGGGGAAGGAGAGTAGGCCCGGGGTTGGAAATCAGCAGAACCTGCCCCCTCTGTCACTTAGCCCTCTGGGACCCTCCTCTGGTTTGGTCATAGCAGGAGGAAATGCTGAATTGAGGGCTGGACATGGAACCAGTAAAGCACCAGAGGACTTTCTGTCCACTATATCCCCCATCTTTTTAGCCCCGCCCCTCCCACCCAGGAAGAAGTCTTTTCCCCTAGACAAATGCGTACGTATGCCACCAGAAGGGCCATTTTGGTGTTAAGGAGTGGGCTGCAGGAGTAAGAAGATGAGCTTGAGTCATGGGGTGGGACCATCATCAGACCAAGCAAGGCCTCGGGTCGAAGTCGGACATTCAGGGTCAATGAGCACCCGTGTCAATGGGGAGGGGGGGCTTTTGTTCATCTTAGAGTTTGGAGGTCACCCCCTTCGGGGAACACATCCTCTACTAGGGATCCCTAGAGTTGGCAGAGGACCTAGAACGTTCATTTTCTCCCCTTCTAACCTCTGAAGGTTAAGGGTGAGAGGGTCCCTGAGGCTGCATCAAGTTTGGGTTCTGTCCCTGAAAGAGAAAGAAAAACTGTGTCCCGAACGAGTGACTTGGACCTTCTGGGCTTTAATTCTGTGCAGAGGCAGAGGCCGAGGCCATTACAGCCATCAGAGTGGAGGGTGGAAACATTAGCTACCATATTTAATGGTTTGTCTTATTTGGAATTTTTGAAGCTTCTATGATGATGTGGGAAATATGGTAAGCGCAGAGCCTAAGTCGTGTATTTTCAATTGTAATACTATTTATGGTAGATAGAACAGGTCATTTGATGGCTCTCCCACCCCTTACTGGCTGTGTGGCCCTTAGCTTATCTCGTATCCCACCTCTTTCTTCAGTTTCTTCCTTTGCAAGGACTGCCACGGGACCCTAGGACTTCCTGAAAGGGGTCTCAAGTCTCTTCAGCCCTGCCGCTCCAACCTCGAGAGGCCCCTCCCATCTTCCTTCTGCAGGTCTAGACACAGGACCTTCGAAGCACTGGGTGGCGGGGGGGGGGGGCAGGGGACAGAGTGGCAGGCCCTGGCAGGCGATTGGACTACGGAGGGAGGGAGAGAGAGGGGAGGGCCAGGAGTCTGCAGTGCTGAGTCCAATGGGCAGGCGGGGCCGGCCTAGGGACGCAGGACTGGGGATGGCAAGCAACCTCCAAGCCGGGTTGCTGTTCAAGCTACCACCTTTACTTGAAACGAGCTGGAAGTCAGGGTCTCCTAGGTTATCTCAGCAATGAGTCTGGGTAGGAGTGGTCGGGGAGGGAGGCGGAGGAGGGTCACCCAGAATACCCCTCCCTCGTGGGAGGACTACGGGAGGGGGGAAATGATGAAGTCATTTAAACTGCGTCAGAAAAGAAGGGGGAGAGCTAAATCTGGGGTAGGGGTACAGAAGCAACATCAAGGGGCAAAGGACAGAAACTCCGTACTGGGGAAAGAGATCCGGTGTCACCTCTGCCCTGCAATCCCCGCGTCGGCCGCCTGGGGTCAGAGAAGCTCTGTCCTTACGGCTTCTTGGAGGGTCGGACTCCTTGAGGGAGGGGAAGGGGTTAAACACGGGTTAAACCTTTTGGTTTGAAAAAGTCTTGGATACAGCCAAAGGATGTTGGATGTTGGCACCCGTGACAGAATATTGACATTCGTCAGAGAACGTCGGGGGCGCGTTCTAGAACGTTGTCACGCTGATGTCGAGTAGGTTGATGTCATCTTTAGAGTGATAATGTGACTTCAAGATATTCAGCATCTTAGTCACGGAATCTCAAAGCCAAAGCGAGGCCCTGGGATTGGTGGAATCCGCGTGAGAAAAAGGGACTTCCCCCAAGGTCGCATGGTCAGGGCACTGTGGCAGAGAGAGGAGGTGGAGGTTTCCTTCCTCCTTGCCGGAACCCTGTTCTTGGGTTCATCTCCAAGCATCCCCATCGACCCTAGGTTGCAAAAAAACGTCAGGGAGCTTGGCTGATCCGGACAGACCCCGAAAAGCAGAACTGATGCTCCCGGTCCTTAGAGCGCCCCCCCTCCCTTCCCCTGGGTGGTCCCCTGCAGCTCTCGTGGTTGCTTTCTAGATGATAATCTGTCTGGCACCAGCGGCATGGAGGTGGACGACCGCGTGTCGGCGCTGGAGCAGCGGCTGCAGCTGCAAGAAGACGAGCTGGCGGTCCTAAAGGCGGCGCTGGCGGACGCTCTGCGTCGCCTGCGGGCATGCGAAGAACAAGGCGCGGCGTTGCGTGCGAGGGGCACCCCGAAGGGCCGTGCGCCCCCACGTCTAGGCACCACCGCCTCGGGTATTCTGGTCAGAATGGTGGGTGTGATGAGGAGGGCCGGAGGCAAGACCTCACTCTCATCATCTTTCTGTGCTCTAACCCCACCGCTCCAGTGTGTCAGCTTCTGAAAGGCCTTCCCACTAGGACGCCCCTCAATGGCTCCGGACCCCCGCGACGCGTGGGCGGCTATGCCACCTCTCCATCTTCCCCCAAGAAGGAGGCAAACTCTGGACGCAGGTAAGGCATGAAAAGCAAGGCTCTGGCCACCTCCTAGACCTTGATGGAGAACACTGCTCTATGATCGCTGGCTCTGTCCTCACCACGGTGGTTTTCCCACAGCAGTCGCCGCTACTTGTCACCCGAGCGCCTGGCCTCTGTGCGTCGTGAGGATCCCCGTAGTCGTACCACATCTTCTAGCAGTAACTGTAGCGCCAAAAAGGAAGGGTAAGTTCAGAGGTAGGGTCCCAACTCCAGACAAACAAGAGAATGGGTGCACTGGAGAATTAAAGTCAGGCCCCTGGCTATGATGTTATAACCCAGAGAGACCCTGTTCGCAAGGTGGGAGCGCAAGCATTGGGGTAGCTTGATCAAAATGGAGGCCCTGGAGGGTTGGAGTTGGTATTGGGAGCCCGACCAGCACTGGGAAACCGAATTGGAACCTAAGAAGGCCTAGATGATCTATGGGTGGATAGAGGAAGCTTAGAAAGGAGTCAAGCTCATGGGTGTGGCTAGTTAAATAAAAGAAAGTTTCCTTTGATTCTCAGGGTGGAGTCAGGGTTTCTGTTGGGAGAGTAAAAATCAGAGGTAGGGGTGTGGTTGCACGGAGTTAGCACCCGAGAATCGGAACCTAGGGTTGGGGAACCAAAGAGAACCCTGCTGGGGAGGAAGCTGCTTGGTACTAGTGGGCGTGGCTTTATACTGGGTTGGGCTGCAGGTGGGCTTGACCAACCTTACTGAGATAGCTTGGAGAACATTGGGAGCCAGTCCTGAGAAACTGGATAGAGTCAGAATGCCTAATGGGACCCCCCAAAAGAGGTGGGACAGCCATCAGTTATTAAAAGAGAAGCCAGGAGTGGCCATGGTTTAAGCCTGCAAGCTACAGCAGAGGCTGAGCCAAGGGGTTTGTTTGCCCGAGTTTGAAACCAGAGTGCGTTACACAACGACATTGTTCATACCAGTTTAGCCTGGATTAAAATGAAACCCTATCTCAAATTTATAAATAAATAAATAAACATGGGGGATTCGTGACTCTGACCTCAGGGCTTTGCAAGTGGACACCGGAGGATCAGGGTTCGGGAGTCATAGTCAGCTACTTACTGAATTTAAGGCCAGCCTGGGCTACTTGAGACCCTGTCTTAATAGACAGAGACGCCGACGTGGACGTGGAGATAGTAGCTAAGGGCGGGGTCAAGGTGTAAGGGTGGAGCCATGCGGCAGCAGGCGTAGCCAGGACTTGAGAGTATAGGCTATGGCTAGTCTGAGGTCAAACCCTAGCAGGTTTTAAAAGTCTCTTAAAATAAAAACAAACACATTCTGAGTAAGACACTTGCTGCATTAGCCGCTATCAATCTCGCAATCACCCTGGGAAGTATGGCTATTCTATTCCCGTTATTGAAATGAGGAAACCATTTTTTTTTTCAAGTTGGGCAACTTGTTCATACTTGTAGATAGGGGCAGAAGTGGGGAGATCTGAGCTTGGGCAACTGAGCCAGCCTCTGAGTCCGTATTGTCAACTCTCACTCACCCCTCACCCTATGTCTGGACTCTATGGGCTGGGCTGTGGGACCCGGTGGCACCTGCTGGGGTCCGCTGCAGGGGGGGCGTGGCAGGGGCGGTGGCGCGGGCGCCTCCCAGGGCCGGAAGCGGCGGGGCCGGTCCCGGCTCCACCCCGGACCGAAGCTCCGCCAGCGTCCGCCATGAGTAGTTTTGGAGCTGGGTGAGACCCTCTCGCAGCACCCCTCCTTCTTCCTCACGTCTCTTCTCTCCTCTGGCTGAGAAGGTGGAGACACGCCCCTTCCTCTGAACCTTTCTTTGCTTTCCAGCCTGCATGAAGTTTGGAGTGCTGGGGGAGGGACGGAGGGAGGGAAGGAGTGTTGGGGAGCATTTTGTTGCCTAGGAGGGAGGGTCCCTAGTGATCCCGTCTTCCAGGATCGCGTGCCTGCCGCTTCGCGTCGTGTGACCCTTTGGCGATCTCTGCCTCTCTGGGCCTGTGTCTTAGGCTCTTCAAGCTCTATCGAGCAAAGCACAGGGCCTGCAGAGAGGTAGCGCTCCGCTCTTGACTCGCCTGGTTATTCATGGAGACCTGCAGAGCCGGGGGCTTGGGGAAGCTCTTCCTTTCCTACCTTATTGCCTGCTAAAACATTGTTTTCTCCCCCTCCCCCTCTTCTTCCCCTACATCTTCTCCTGATAGGAAAACCAAAGAAGTTATCTTCAGCATGGGTGAGTGTGCAGGGTGGGCGTGGTTTCTCTGATTGTAGCCTGCAGAAGACCTTGGGGGGGGGCGGTGTCCTGGCCCCTGTCTGGCTTCATTGTATCTAGCGGTTAAAAGGAAGAGAGAGAAGAGAGAAAGAAAGGGGTGTGAAGAAGGGACACAGGGAGAGAGAGATGTGGTCTAAGCCAGTAACCCAGCATTTGGGAGGCTGAAGCATTTGGGAGTTGGAGAAAGCTGTCTACATATAAGGAGCTGGCTGTGGAAGCAGTTTACATTTGCAATCCCAGCCCTTGGGCGTCTGAAGCAGAATGCCAGCCTGGACGACACAGAGAATTCCAGGCCAGACTGGACTGTAGAGACCCTGTCTCAGATAATAATAATAATGATGATCTTAGTAACAATAATAGAGGAGTGGGAACAGCCTGCTGGTGTGGAACCTGACCTCTGGGGTTTTCTTGACAGAGGAGGGGTCTGTGAAGATGTTTCTGAGGGGCCGCCCTGTGCCCATGCTGATCCCGGACGAGTTGGCACCCACCTATAGCCTGGACACTCGCTCTGAGCTGCCCTCCAGCCGCCTAAGGCTAGACTGGGTGTATCCTTTGGTAATCCTACCTCTTTGCCCTCTTGGATGAGAGTAAATCCCTTTCTGGAGCGAGGGGCCTGGGGCGGGGTTACAGCTGGGGTTTCTCTGGCCACCGTTGTGGAGGAGGAGTCAGCTCAGAGAGTCCAGAGAGAAGCCGAATAGCTGAAGTGACCTTCTGTGAGTTGCTTATTAGGGGAATGTTTCATGCATGCTTTTGAGGTAGATCTGATCTTGAACATTTGATCTTCCCCATCGCACCTTCCCAGGGCTGGGATTGCAGGGTAGGAGTGGAAAATCACCACACTTGGCTCTCATAGATTATCAATCAGATAGATGTAAGCCACTGTGATCTGTTTATTTGTGGCTGGTCTTCACAGAGCTCAGGTTTGGAGTGGGGGGGGCGGGGGGTGGGGGCGCAGTGGGTGGCCCTGGCTGTCTTGGAACTCTCTCTGTAGACCAGAATGACCTTGGAACTCACAGAGATAAACCTGCCTCTGCCTTCTGAGTGTTGGGATCATCACCCAGCCATGAAAAAAAAAAAATCTATTAGAAGCTGTCAGTGGTGGGGGCAGTATCATATCGGGATATGATATCACAAGTTCTCAAAAAGAGACATTTGAGCTGAGAATCCAACACCCAGGGGCCAGCCAGAGAAGAATTAAAGGGAAAACTTCCAGATTCGGGTGCCGTGGATGTAATATCCCTGTAACTCTAGTGGGTTTGAGCTACTTGGGAAATAGTCATAGAGGTGAATTGAAGCTGTGGGTTTTAAACTCAGTCATGCTTTTGGCTTAATCACCTTCTTCCCTGTGCTGTTTCCTTTGAAAAATGTTATTTCCTGACCTTCAAACCCCTGGACTGTGGAATGATGGGTAAAGGGGGGGGGGTGGATAAGGCTCTTGCCACACCAGCTTGGAGACTGGAGTTTTTCAATCCTCAGCAGGCACTTCAATCCTCAACAGGCATGTAAATACTGGGTAGGCATGGTGATAGTCTGTGAGGAGGAGACAGAGACAGGGTTCCAGGGCCAAGCTGGCTAGCTAGACTAGCTGGAATTGAACTTCAGGTTCAGAGAAAGACCCTGCCCGAATAAAATGGAGAGTGATTGAGGAAGACCCCCAGAGTCAATTCAGACCGTCATATGTGTACACACACACATTTGTGCATATCTACACACACTCATGCAAGCAAGTGTGCACACATGCACACAATACACATATATGGGCAAGAATGTTAGTTTTTAGAGATGCTGGCTCTATGGTTCAAGTCCCATATATAGAGATGGATGGAACTCAGGGCCTTGTATAGGCTAGTTGAGTGCTATACAAGCCACTGAGCCACACCCCCAGCCCCTCACTGGGGGATTCTAGGCAGGGGCTCTACCACTGAGCCACACCCCAGCCCCTCACTGAGGGATTCTAGGCAGGGGCTCTACCACTGAGCCACACCCCCAGCCCCTCACTGGGGGATTCTAGGCAGGGGCTCTACCACTGGGCTATGCTTCTGAGTCTCTCACTCATGGAGTCTAAGTAAAGTAGTCTATCTCTAGTTGAATTTATCTCTTGTTCTAGCCTTCCAAATGCTAGAATTACAGATGTGCACTCCACAACCAGTTCTTGGTTCAGGGCCTATGCATATCATGTAGGGTGATTTTATCCTGAGAGCCTAATTACATTTGTAAAAATCCATATTCTATTCAGGATCAGTGTCACAGTTTGTGGGGAGGGTCAAGGTGGGGACCTGGCAAAGCATGACCTTGGATTGTCTTTGCAGCATCAAGGCCGAGGCAGCAGGATTGCTACCAGTTGAAAGGCCAACCTGGGCTACTTTGTAATATGGTGTTTACATACAAGGCTGTGGAGACAGCTCAGTTAAACAAAGAGCTTGGCAAGCGAGCTGATGACCTGGGTTTCATCCTCTGCATCCACAGAAAAATGAGCTGAGTTTCTATTCTCAGTTCCCACCCTGGGTCGGGCAGAGACAGGAAGATTCCCTGGGGCTTGCTGTCAGGTCATTCTAGCTGATTTGGAAGCTCCAGGCCTAATAAAAGACACTTTGTGTCCAAATGAAGGTGGAGAGCAATTGGGAAATTGATCCAGGTTTATCTCTGGCCGCCACAGTGCTACAGTTTTGTACATAGGAAGGTACATGCATATACATAATCACACAAACCTGAACCTCTATCTGGGGGACACGGTGGTTTAAGCTTCCTGCAGAGGTGGGGTGGAGACGGAAAAACATTCCAGTGCCCTAAGGATTCCCATTCAGCCAGGAGGTACTGAACAGGCTCCTTAACCCACCCCCTGGCCATTTCCAGTTATGGTTATCGAGGCCGGGACTGCAGGTCCAACCTTTACCTCCTACCCACGGGGGAGGTAGTATACTTTGTGGCTTCCGTGGCTGTACTGTACAGTGTGGAAGAACAGAGACAAAGACATTATCTGGGACACAATGATGACATCAAATGGTGAGTCAGGGCTGTTTGGGGTGTGGGAGAACCCAGGCGTGGGCATCGATCCAATCTGTACATCCCGGGGCCTCTTTCCACATGACTGCCAACACGGAGTGCCGGGTGGTGCCAAACCTGTGCAATAATACCATTCGCTACCCCAGGGGGAACCTAGTGGGAACATAAGCACATATAGTATTTATCTTTTTTATTATTATTATTATTTAATTTTTTTTAGTGTGCATTGATGTTTTACCTGCATGTATGTCTGTGTGAGGGTGTAAGTCCCTGGAACTGGACTTACAGACCATTATGAGCTGCCATGTGGGTGCTGGGAATTAAAGCCTCGTCCTCTGGAAGGACTGCCAGTGCTTTTAACCACTGAGCCATCTCTCCAGCCCCTATCGTATTTATTTTTGTTTTTTTAAATATGTGTGTATGTGCCTGTTTGCATGTGCACCACATGTGTGCGATGTCCCCAGAGTTCATCCAGGACCTCTGGAAGGGCAGCCAATGCTCTTCCATTGGTCCATTTCTATAGTACCTTAGGTTTTCCGATTGTGGCAAGGTCTCTTTACATAGCCCAGGTTAGTCTAGCACTTCATATGCAGCCAGAGTTGGCCTTGAACTCGTTATTCCCCTGCCTCAGCCTCCTGAGTGCTGGGGTTATCGATATGCCCTCCCACACCTGACGGTTATAGGTTATATCACACACTTACGGTGATGTCCTCACCCAGTATCCCAAGGAGTTTTTGCTTCTTTTGACGAAAGTGACCCAGCATTCCGTATGCCCATGTTGGGGTTTAATGTTTCCATAGCCACTGTTTTTAGGACATGCCTGAGCTAGGTGGAGTCAGGAAGGTCAGAAGTTCAAAGTTATTCTCAGCTATGCAGCCAGTTTGAAGCCTGGGCTTCACCGAACATTTTTTCAACAAGCAAATGAAACAAAAGCAAAAAAATTTTTTTTCTTTGTTTTTTTTTGGGTTTTGTTTGTTTGTTTGTTTGTTTGTTTTCCAGACAGGGTTTCTCCGTGTAGCCCTGGCTGTCCTGGGAACTCTCTCTGTAGACCAGGCTGGCCTAGTTCACAGAGATCCACCTGCCTCTGCCTTCTGAGTGCAGGGATTAAAGACCTGTCCCACCATGCCTGTCTTCATGGATAAATATTTTCACAATTCATGTTCATGAGCGGACAGCGGTGCGTTTAACTCTAACCTAATGAGGAAGGGTCCTGTGAGTTCTTTGCTCCCGCAGCTGAATTCTGTTCCTCTGTCCCTCATTCCCCAGTCTTGCTGTTCATCCGGATATGGTCACCATCGCCACGGGACAGGTGGCAGGTACCACAAAGGAAGGCAAGGTATCCGTGGGGAGTGGGCACTGCAGAGGGACTAGCGGAAACTGAGACACACACGGACACACACACACACATAAACACACACAGACACACATACACAGATACACATATACACAGACAAACACATATACACAGACACACAGACACACAGATACACATATACACACACCATACACAGACACACACACATATACACACACCATACACAGACACACACACATACACACACCATACACAGACACACACACACATATATACACACCATACACAGACACACACACACACATAAACACACACAGACACACATACACACAGACACACATATACACAGACAAACACATATACACAGACACACAGACACACATATACACAGACACACATATACACACACCATACACAGACACACACACATATACACACACCATACACAGACACACACACATATACACACACCATACACAGACACACACACATATACACACACCATACACAGACACACACACATATACACACACCATACACAGACATATACACACAGACACACACCCACAGACATACATACACAGACACACACACATGCACACACCCAGACACAGACATACACAGACACATACATATATACACATATATACACATGCACACACATACAGACACAGACATACACACATATACACACACAGGCACACACAGACACATGCACACACATATACACATACGTACACAGACACACACACATATACATACACAGACACACACACACAGACACACACACCATCGCCAAAGTAACTGCGCTTCTTGTTTCTGCAGCCTCTACCACCCCATGTGCGTGTCTGGGACTCAGTTTCCCTGTCCACTTTACATGTTCTGGGCCTGGGGGTGTTTGACCGAGCTGTGTGCTGTGTGGCCTTCTCCAAATCGGTAAGTCTTTGTTTGGCCCAGTCCTTTCAGAAAGCCCCTTCCTATGGGTGGATTCTATACCTCATTATGACACCACAATGAATCCATTCACCCCTTCAAATGTCAGGCCCCAGGGCTCACAGTCCGGAGACCCAGAGCCCAGCCTGCGGCACAGAACCTCTGGAATAGCAACACATGTGGCTGCCTACCCTTTATCAGTTGACTCCAACTGGGTTATTTCCCCCGAGCATTCTGGAAGGTTCTTTATCTCTCCAAGTGTTTCAATTCTAGCACTGAGGGCCTTGTACCATTCAAACCACCATCAAAACAAAATAATCTTCCTGGAATTTGTGGAGTAACTTGGTGTTTATCCAACCGCCCTGCCCTTCCATTCTCATGATGCATTTTTTCCTTAATGATAATTTATTTGAAAGTGTTGGTCTGCAATGGATTGGGGAAAATAAAAAATTTCTCCCCGGAGATGATTTAAGAAATACTGGCTTGTGTGGGATCACATGCTTGTGATCCCCATGGTGTGGAAGTCAAGGCAGAAGAAGCCTCGATTATATGAGACTGTCTCAAAACCACAACTTTATTTGGTATAATGGCATACGACTTTAATATTCGCATTCTTAGATGGCGGGGACAGAAGGATCACTGTGGGTTCGGGGCCAACCTTGATCTAGTATCCAGTTCCAGATTAGCCAGGTTGCACAGTGAAACTCTCTCTCAAAACACAACAACAAAAAATCAGGCCATCTTTATTTATTGTTATTATTATTATCGTTGTTATTGGCTTTTCAAGACAGGCTTCCTCTGTGTATCCCTGGCTATCCTGGATCTCACTCTGTAGACCAGACAGACTTCAAAGTCACAAGGATCTACCTTTCTCAGCTTCCCAAGTGCTGGGATTAGAGGCGGGTGCCAACACCACTTGGCCTTCTTTTTATGACTATGATTATTATTTTGAGACAGGGTCTCCACTATTGTAGCCCTGGCTGTCCTGAAACTTATTATGTAGACCAGGCTGGCCTTGAACTCACAGAGATCTACCAGCCTCTGCCTCCCAGTGCTGGGATTAAACGTGTGCCCCATCACCACCTGGCTTCTTTTTATTTTTTTAAAGGATTTGTTTTTAGGTGTTATCATGTATCAGTTCCCAGGAAACAGCACCACACCAGATGCCCTGGAGTTACTGGCTGTTATGAACCACATAACATGGGTGTTGGGGACTGAACCCAGGTCCTCTGGAAGAACAGCAACTCTTAACCACTGAGCATCTCTCTGGCCTCCTAATTTTTTAAATTGATTTTTAAAGTTAGCATATAAAATAATGAGCTTGGTTCTGATATTTTTAATATGTATGTTAGTATACTTGGTTTATGCTCATCTATCCGGTACCTGCTGCTGTCTGCCCACCCAATCAACCTTTTTTTTTTTTAAAAAAAAATATGTGTTTATTTATTGTGGGTGTGTTTGTTCATATACATACACATGAGAGCTCCAGCATTCCTGTGGAGGTCAAGAGAAACATCTGGAAGTTGCTTCTTTCTTGCCATGTGGGTCATTTCAGGGGTGGAAATCAGATCAGGCTTGGTTGCAGAAACCACTACCCACTGAGCCATATTGCCAGCCCCAAGTCCTACAGGAGGCAGAGGTATTGCAGGACTGAGGTCTGCCTGGGCTCCATAGCAAGTTGGAGAAACACCCAGTTTCAACATCCCTTATTTCATGATAGATCAGTGTAGATGGTGTCAGCAAGAATTCTCAAAAGTGGGAGCTGAAGAGATGGCTGCTCAGCGATTTAGAGCGCTGTCTGCTCTCCCAGAGAACCCAGGTTTGTTTACCAGCACCTATACGGCAGTTCAAAAATGTCTGTAACTCTAGTACCAGAGGAACTGATGCTTTCTTTTAGCTTCATGGACATTGCACACATGTAATATACAGACACTCATGCAGGCAAAACATCCATACATATAAGATAAAAGTGTTGTCTTTCATTTCTGGATTCTGTGATGAAATAGTCCGAGAAAAGCGACCGAAAAGACAAGGGAAGTCGAGGCACAAGAAACTCATTGCAGCAGCTAGTCCATCGCTTTTACAGTCAGTGAGTTAGAAAAGCACACATTCATACCAGTGAATACCTTTTTCCACTTCTCAGTTCAGATTCCCCTGCCTAGGGAATGGCACTGCCCACAGTGGGCAGTTCTTCCCATCTCAAAATAATCAAGGTAATCCCCCCAAACATGCCCACAGGCCAACCTGATTTAGACAGTCTCTTACTGAGACTCCCTTCCCAGGTGATTCTAGCTTGTGTCGGGTTGAAAATCAACACTGACCAATGCAAATGTGCTTTATATATCATTCTTGTGGAGGCCGTTGAACAGGCAGGTGTGATGAATGAGCCGGATCAGGATGTGCTGGAAGCACATCCTAATCCAGCTCTCTTGTCTTCTACAGAATGGGGGAAACCTGCTATGTGCAGTGGATGAATCCAATGATCACGTGCTCTCCGTGTGGGACTGGGCCAAGGAGAGCAAGGTGGTGGACTGTAAGGTGAGTGGGCTTGCCACGCACATCCTCTCAGGAGGTGGTTGGCTGTACGGTTAGGAATCTGCAACCAGACTCATTTTAAATGGAGGCTTTGGGGTCTGTTGGGTGACTAGGCCAATGGCGTCCATTCTGTGTCAGTTGCCTCCTGTGGAACATTAGGTCAATAGTGGTGTCTTCCTCATGGGAAGTGGAGAGACTGAGTATCATGTCAATGGACCAGGCTCGGCCCAATGTTAGGTGTGGTGTGATACATCTTAAATCCCAGAATACAGGAGCAAGCTGAGCAAAGCAATTGTTAGTTTCAGTCTAGGCTATATAACATGTTCCAAAAAGATAGAGAGCGTGAGGGCCTGGCATAGTGGCCTATGCTTTTAATCCCAGCCCTTGGGAGGCAAAGATGGGTGGATCACTGTGTGTGCTAGGAAGCCTGGTCTACATAGTGGGTTTCAGGACAGCCAGAGTTGCCTGATGAGACTCTGTCTCAATGGGAGGGGTTTGCCCATGATCACATGTTTGGACTGAGAGCAGGAAACATGATTCTAGATCAGGGGCCCCTCTTAAGGAAGGATGAGGGAGTAAGAGGACCAGAGATGGCGTCCCCAGAATTAGACTTTGGGGTACTGGGTTCTTGGCATTGCTGGAATGCAGATGCGTGCCCTTAGGCAAATGTTTCTGCTCTCTGAACCTCATTTGTGATGGAATGCACTAATGGGCCTCATCTCCCAGAGGACAATAAGGGTTAACTGAGTTTCAAAAGTGCTCAGCACAGTACGTAAACACAGAATAGGAGTTCCCAAAGGGCCGGCTACCGCTTGTATTCCCCACCCCCCTTTCTTTGTAAACAGGCTACATAGGGCAGTCCTGTGGGATGTGTATGGTGTGGGGTAGTCCTGGTGGCTTTGAGGTCCTCATTCACCATCTGTCCTTACCCCCTCAAAGTGTTCCAATGAGGCCGTGCTGGTGGCTACCTTCCACCCCACTGATCCCAGTCTCCTGATCACCTGTGGGAAATCCCACATCTACTTCTGGAGCCTGGAGGGAGGCAGCCTGAGCAAGCGGCAGGGCCTGTTTGAGGTGAGTGCCAGGGGTTTGTGAATAGGCTGATCTTGAGTGGACCAGGCAGGGACACCCAGTGGGGTAGACAGTCTGGAGGACTCCAAGGGTGGACGTATAGGGATACGGAGCTATTACCTGCCTAGCTGGAGTGTCCTCATCCCTGTGAGGGAAGATCCTGCTGAACTCTGACGTGTGAGCATCTGGTTGGTGAGAAAACACGGAAGTTCCATGAATGGTGATACAAGAATGATATGGGGAGTCATGGATAGAGGCTGTAGGGAGAGGTGAGCTGGGGACTCGGTGGATAAAGTGCTTACCATCCATGCGTGAGAACGGAAGTTCAAATTCCCAACCAAGTGAGCATGTTGGCATAGCTGCAATCCTTGGACAGAATTTTCAGGGCAAGTTATTTAGCTAGAGTAGCTGAATCCATAGACTGCACGTTCATCAAGAACTCCTGCCTCAGTAAATGTGTGGAGAATCAAGGGAGACATCTGACATCAGCTCTACCTGTGCACATGCACACGCACATGTGAACACACATAGCCCACTGACACAGCCCATCACCATACATGTGAACGCAGTAGCTCACATATACATACATCATGGCACAAGCATACATGTGAACATAGTAGCACACCCACCCACCCATGTGAACACATTTTGCACACGCACATACACACATTCACACAGATGTGCACACGCTTGTGAACACAATAGCACACCCACCCACACATGTGAATACACATAGCACATACACACACAGTACAAGCCAGGTAGGGTAGCATGTGTTTATGATCCCAGGGCTGGGGAGATGGAGACAGGCAGGTCCTTAGCCTGCTGCTCTGCTGACCCAGCTTACTCAGCAAGCCCCAGGTCCCAGTAAGGGACCTTGTCTCAAAAAATAAGATGTGGGGGCCAGGCATTAATTATTGCTGAGTAATTCAGCGTGCAAAGTGCTTAAGTTCCCAGCACCCATATCAGGCAACTTCCAGGAACCCAGCACCCACTTCTGACCTCTGCAGGCACCTGTACTCACAGGCACATACCCCCCCATACACAAAAATTTAAAATAATCAAAATAAAAATTAAAGAAAAAAAAAGTTACATAGGCAAGATAGCTCAGTAGTTTAAAGTGCGTGCCCCCAACCCTGACAACCGAGTTTAATCTCTGAAACATACATAATAATAGTCCTCTGACCTTGCCATGTACACTCTGGCACATATGTGTCCACCCATACACATATACCACATAATCATACAGAAAAAATAAAAAAAAATGTAATGAACTATATTCTTTAAAAAACAAATCAACATGTCAGATGTGGTGCCATATACTTTTAACACCTTTAATCCCAGCACTTGGGAGGCAGAAGCAGGTCAATCTTTATGAGTTCAAGAGCTATAAAGGAAGACTTTTGTGTTTAAAAAAATAAATAAATAAAACCCAAGATGGATGGCTTCTGAAGAATGACACCATGGTTGTCCTCTGGTCTCCGTTTGAATGCACATGCACACCCATCAGGACATATGCATATGGGAAGAACCAGAACCGGGTATAAAGGGTCCAGGAGGGCAGGCTCAGGGGTGCTGTAGAGAGGGCTACCCACTCTTCTCTGCTCAGAGGGAGGCTTTGAAGACTCGAGGCACAGCGAGAGAGATGCCGGTGAGACTCTGGAACAGGGTACCAGAGGCAGGTAAGGGAGAGAAAGCAGAGAAAATTGAAAAGATTGTCAGAGAAGTCAGGGAAATAGAAGAGGTAAGAGAGGTTTATCCCACTGTGGCCAAGAGTTAGCCCATGGTCAGAACTCCCAGATGCCCGAGCACTTCAGGTAGGAGGAGAGAAGAAAGTCAGATATTCTCTAAGGGGTCTCCCACACCAAACCACAGGGGTTCTCGTGGACCAAAGCCCCGGATACCTATGAGCTATCAAGGCCACTCTGCTTCGATGACACCCTAACGCTTTCCCTTTTCTCTCTCTTCCTGCACCGTAGAAACACGAGAAACCAAAGTACGTGCTGTGTGTGACCTTCTTGGAAGGTGGCGACGTGGTCACCGGAGACTCTGGGGGGAACATCTATATCTGGGGCAAAGGTCAGTGTCAGTACACGATTTGGACTCTGACCTCCGACTTTTCGAACACCCTTAGCTGAATTTCTCTCTAATCACGTTTGTGTGGAATGAATGTCACTATAGGATAAATTTCTCTCCTCCATTTTTGTGTATGTGTGTGCATGCACATGAGTGTGTGTGTGTGTGTGTGTGTGTGTGTGTGTGTGTGTGTGTGTGCGTGTAGGCTGGAAGTGGTTGTCGAGAATCATCCTGTGTCGCTCTTTATTGAAGCAGGTCTCTCAATCAAACCCCGAGCTCATCAATATAACTACGAAGCTTGCTCTAGGATTCTCTGTCTGGATCCTCCAAGACTGGGCATTTATATGGGTCCTGGGGATCTGAATTCTGGTTATAATACTTCTGTTGCAAGCACAGTAACCATTAGGCTATCATTCCAGCCCCTTTAATTAAAAAAAAAAAAAGATGTATCCGTGTTCAGCCTGAAGACCAGTAGAGGGCGCCAGCTTCATTACAGATGGTTGAGAGCCACCACCATGTGGCTGCTGGGAATTGAACTCAGGACCTCTAGGAAGAGCAGCCAGTGCTCTTAACCTCTGAGCCATCTTTCCAGCCCTAATTTTTTTTTTTAACTTCTTTTTCTTTTTTAAACTTATTCATTTGGGAGCTAGAGAGATGGCTCAGTGGTTAAGAGCACACATTGGAGCACTCAGGAGGCAGAGGCAGGTGGATCTC
Organism: Phyllotis vaccarum; assembly: GCA_033318265.1. Lineage (NCBI taxonomy): Eukaryota > Metazoa > Chordata > Mammalia > Rodentia > Cricetidae > Phyllotis > Phyllotis vaccarum. The sequence goes on from JARWLC010000018.1 coordinate 15,341,477, forward strand.
TGTGAGTCTGAGGCCAGCTCGGTCTACAAACCGAGTCCTGAACAGCCAGAGCTATTCTACACAGAGAAACTCTGTCTCAGAAAACAAAGAGCACATACTGCTCTTCTGCAGGACCTAAGTTTGATAGCCGGCAACCGTGTCAGGTGACTAGCAATGCCGGTAATTCCTGCTCTGGGAGACCCAACTCCTTTGCCTTCTGCAACCACCTGCACTCATGTGCACATACCTAAACACACACACACTCATACGCACATGTGGGCATTCACATAGTTTAAAAAATGAATCTTAAAAATATTTAATTCTATGTATATGAGTGTTGTGCATGTCTGTGTGTGCACCATGTGCATGCAGTGCTCACTGAGGCCAGAAGAGGGCATCAGATCCCCCTGGAGCTGGAGTTATGGATGATTGTGAACCACCATGTTGGTGCTAGGGACCAAACCCAGGTCCTCTGCAAAAGCTACAGCTGTTCTTAATCACTGAGCCATCTCTCTAACTGTTAAGGTAAATTCTTATTTTTCTATTTCAGCATTCTTGATAAGGCTCGGCTCAGGTGTTCCCAACTCTCTAAAGTCATTATTGGTTCCTGAAGCCTTATCCTCTGCTAGTTTCCTATTAGCAACAAAGGCCCAAGAATAAATGTGTGAAATGACTCAGCTGTGCTCCGTGTGTTGTGTGAATAATTGGATAGACAGCTGGGTGAATTTATGAATGAAAGAGTGGATTAAGAGGATCGATGAATGGGTGGGTGGATTTGTGAATGAGTAGATGGATGGATGGAGGGGTGGGTGGATTTGTGAATGAGTAGATGGATGGATGGAGGGGTGGGTGGATTTGTGAATGAGTAGATGGATGGATGGAGAGGTGGGTGGATTTGTGAATGTTTGGATGGATGGGTAGATGAAAGAATAGGTGAATAAATGAGCGAATGGCACATGGGTGGGTTAGGGAAGAGGGGTGGATGCATGAATACATGCAAGAATGAATACATTGATGGGTGGATGTGGGGGTGAGTGAATGAATGGATGTAAAACTGATGTCCTTGCCTGGGCACCGAGTCATACCAGAATCCTTTCAGTCCCCTGAACAGTCTCAATCTCTCTACTGTCCCCATTTTGCAAAAGAAGATCTTCCCCCACCATTTGTCCATGGCAATGTCAGCTCAACCCTTAGATCTTTAATCAACAATAATCATCCATCCAACTTTCTATCACTCACCAGGTTGGAAACTCCATGCAGGATTTCACAGGGTCCTGAGTGTCTCCTCGTGGTACCAGCCACCTTGTGTGTTCACTGACTGGAGATGGCGTGTCTGTATTTGCCATTGATACGCAATCCCTCTAAAAGTGTGATGTGAGATTGTGTTGGTCATGGCTCTCTATGTTCCCATGTGAAACTCAGTTCAATGTAGCTAAGCTTGTGTTGGTGCAATGGGTGGATGATGAATGAAGAGATAGTGGATAAATGGATGAACGGGTAGGTGGGGGGAAATGAGTGGATATTTATATGGAAGGAATAACTAGCTGACAGTGGGTAGTTTGAATGAAGAAGTAAGCAAGTGGATGAGAGATAGTAGGAGGATGATTGAAATGTTAGATCAATAGATGAATAAATGTGGGAAGTAGATTAATGAAGAGAATGAAGGAGGGGGGGTAGATAAACTGAATGAGTGAGTGGATAGATGGATGGATTTATGGGTTGGAAAGTAAATGTGTAGATGGATGAGTGGATGGACCAATGATGGATGGATGGGTGAATGGACGGATTCATGGATGGGTATGGATGGATTTGTGTATGGATGGATGGATGGATAGATGGATAGGATGGATGGGTTGGTAGGTAAATGAATAGATGGATGGGTGGGTGGATGGATGGATATGGATGGGTGGATTGATGGACCAATGGATGGATGGATGGTTGGACAGAAAGAAGAGTGACTGTATGGATGGATGGACCAGTAGATGGATGGGGTGGGTTGGTGGATGGATAGAACAGTGACTTAGATGGATTGATGAGCCAATAGATGAATGGCTGCCTGTTACCATGGGTGAGATGAAAAACTACTGATGGATTAGTAGATAGATGAGTAGATTAATGAATGGGAGATGGATAGGTGCGTGGACCATTAGATAGGCAAGTGGAGGAAGCCATGGAAACGTGTATGAGTGGATAAATCAAGGGACGGTGAATGGGTGAGAGTTCAGAGTTCAGATGATAAAACACCAAGTCCATGGATGATGGGCAGATGGATGGGTAGTGGGTAGAAGGACCAAAAGAAAGAGTGATGACTGAGCAGGTGGCTGTGGACCTCAAAGCTTTAGGTACTCACAGGGTTAGATAAAGCTTCCCCATAGATACCAATTCCTATGCCGGATCTCCCCACAGGTGGAAACCGCATCACCCAGGAAATACTGGGAGCCCATGATGGTGGCGTGTTTGGGCTCTGCGCCCTGCGTGATGGTACACTGGTGTCTGGCGGGGGCCGCGATCGTCGGGTGGTCCTCTGGGGTTCAGACTACAGCAAGGTGCAGGAGGTGGAGGTAAGGATGTGGGGGAAGGGACGTGGCTTCGTAGGATTGTGGCAAGGCCCCTACCCCACCAGGGTTCCTAACCCTGGACTTTCCCCAACTACACATGCCATCCCATGCCATCTCACATGCATCCCACATACATGTCTACCCACTCAGGTCCCAGAGGACTTCGGCCCTGTACGCACTGTAGCAGAGGGCCGGGAAGACACACTGTATGTGGGGACCACCCGTAACTCCATCCTGCTTGGATCGGTACACACAGGCTTCTCGCTGCTCATCCAGGTGAGTAACTCTTCAGTTCTGTTCCCACCCCTAACTGCACCTCCGTCCTCACCGCCACCACCATCATCATCGTCATCCCATGGCCCTCTGTTTCCTTTTCCATCTTCTTCACATCTCTGCCCCCATCCCTTTCTCCCTGGTCCTGGAAACCCCACATCCCTCCTCTTCCATTGCCTCACTTCACCTGGGAGCCCCCAGTGCTTACCCTGACCCAGGACTCCGCAGTAGGGTTTCCTGCATTCTAAAGTGGGCCCTCGGCACCCCAACTAGACTTTCTCCTGCTGATCTGATTGGGGATAGCATCCTCCCTTCTGATTGGTAAGTGTCCTTCTTGCCGATTGTTTGTGCTAATCCTACACCCCTCAGGGATTCAACCCCAAAAATCTTAAAAGGCTTTCCTGGGCTTGGATTTCATGTAGCCCAGGATACCCTCCAAATTCACAACAGAGCCAAGGCTATCCTCGAACTACCATCCTTCTCCTGCCCCCACCCCAGCACTTGGATTACAGGTGTATACCACTATACTGGGCTCAGATTTCTTCTTGTAACTCAAACGCCTATGACTGCCCCACTGGTGTGCCATACTCTGTTAAAAATCCTAGTAGAGGGCAGTGTAGCATTCAGCAGTTTGGAACTCGGGAGGAGTCTGGGCCTCGGCTACTATACCAAAATCACAACCCTGTTCCTTATCAGCTATGTGATACCGAAAAAGTGAGTTGCCTCTCTGTGTCTCAGGGAAATGACTTCATGAGGTTTGTCGAGGATCCCGAGTCACCACCATAGCATACCGTTGAGGCTGGTGTCTGAGGCAGAGGAATTCCTCACATATCTTGGTCCCAGTGACTCTTTGCTCAATGGTCCCCTTCCCTTACCTGATCCTTGCATCTTTTTTTTTCCCCCTCTGAAAGTCTTAGCTAAAATCTATGCTGCTGCATTCTGGCCTTGACTTCCACCAGAAGATAGAGGGAGGGTGGGCTAGGGAAGTGGCTCAGCCTGTATGACACTTGCCTACTACACATGAAGACCTGACCTTAGATGGGTGTGGTGATGCACAGGTGTAGTCCAGCACTGGAGGAGGCAGAAGCAGAGGGAGCCTTCTCAAAGGAGGTGGGCAAATTCTCAAGGAAGACCACTCTCCAAAAGATACAGGAAAGCAAGTCAGGAGGATTTCTTTTTATCATTGTTTTATTAATGTATGTGGTGGTTTGTCTAAATGTGTTTGTGTGCTACATATGTGCAATGCCTACATTGGCCAGATGAGGGCATCAGATCCCTTGGAACTGGAGCTGTATAGGTGGTTGTGAGCCACCATGTGAGTTCTGGGAATAAAACCAGGCTTGTCTGAAGGAGCAGCCAGTGCTCTTAACCGTTGAGCCATCCCTCAAGCCCCAGAATTTTTGACTTGAGGGTCTTGCTGTGTATCTGTGGCTAGCCTAGTACTTTCTGTAGTGCAAGTGTAGCTTCGAACATACAGTGGTCCTCCTGTTGGGTTTATAGATACATGGCCTGAGTAACAGGACTTCCCCTGAAGCAAGAAAGGATCCTTAACAACCTCTATGAATATTTATATATATATATATATTTGTTGTTTTGAGACACGATTATCTTTCTTGGGGGGGGTGTTCAAGACAGGGCTTCACTGTGTAGCTCTGCTATCTTGGAACTTGCTTTGTAGACCAGGCTGACCTCAAAATCCCAGAGATCCTCTTGCCTCTGATGCCCAAATGCTGGGATTAAAAGTGTGTGTAGGCAACATCACATGGCTTGAGGCAAGATCTTTTTTTATAACCCAGCTGGCTTCAAACTCACAGTCCTGCCTCAAGCCTCCTTGGTGCTCAGGTATACAGGTGTGAGCCACCATTCCCACCTGTATTATTTATTATATTAGCAATGAATGCTTATGTAGCATAAATATGAGCACGAATCGTATTTGTCTGTTGCCATAGTTACTGATTGACAACATACCGACATTTGCAGTTAATGATTACTAGTGACTTTTATTTTCTGAGGATTTTCTTTAAGCCTGTGTTTGCCACTTCATTTGCTTCTTTTGTGTAGTGCTAGGAATAGAACCCAGAGCCTCAGACATGCTAGGCAGGAGCTCTACCGCTGAGCCACGCCCCCAGCCCCTCACTGGGGGATTCTAGGCAGGGGCTCTACCACTGAGCCACACCCCAGCCCCTCACTGGGGGATTCTAGGCAGGGACTCTACCACTGAACAGTAGTCCCAGCCCTTTGGGGTTTTTTGTTTGTTTGTTTTGGGGGTTTTGAGACAAGATCTTGGGTAGCCCAGTCTGGCCCTGAACTAGCTATCTACCTGAGGATGGCTGTGAAGTCCTGATCCTCCAGCTTCTACATTCTGAGTGCCAGGTTTGTGCTACCATGCCTGGCTTGTGTTTAGAATTTTCTATTCATGTTCTGAGCAAACACAACAATGATCTGAGGAAAGCGGAATAACTGGCCCCATTTTAGGGAGCGTGAAACAGGCTCCAAGCTGGGCATGGTGGCATATACCTGTAATTTCAGCAGTCAGAAAACTACAGCAGGAAGATTCCTGTGAGTTCTAGAACAAGGAAGGGAAGCCCTCTCTTAAAACCAAATAGGGCTAGGTATGTGGCTTAATTGGCTAAGTTCTTGCTGTATAAACATGAGAACCTGAGTTTGATTTCCCCGGAGCCCAAATGTAAAGGCTTGGGTACGGTAACAGACCTGAAATCTAAGAACTAGAGAGGCTGAGACATATTGATCCTTGGGGCTTACTAGTCTGTCTAGCCAAGTTCTTGTGTTCTAGGTTTAGGCAAAGACCATGTATCAAAAATAATAGAGCAGAAGCCAGTGAGAAGGCTCCGTGGGTAAAGGAGCTTGCCACCAAGCGTAATGATGACCTGCGTTCAATCCCTGGAAGCTTCGCAGTGGAAAGAGAGACTTAACTCTGTCAATGTGTCATTTGGTGTCCACCTGCTGGCCTTGACAGTGTGCCTGACACTCACTAAATGAAAGATACTTAGCACTGAGTTATGGCTTTTGCACTTGGGTGTACACATGCATGCTCACACACATACACGCATGCAAAAAAAAAAAAAAAAAACAGGTTTCAGGGTGAGGTCAGCTGACTAAGTGGCTGGTTCCCACCATTAATAAGAGAACTGAGGGTCCTCCATGTGACTCTAGATGTCTCAGTTCTGTGACTCAAAATCCACTAGGCTCTTCCCAGAACCTCAAGCTGGGAGGTCTTTAGTCAAGGTGCCCACTGAGGTCAGATTCTGAGCCACACTTCCCTCCCTTCCATTCTGCAAAGGGGAAAGCAGAGATTTTGTGGGAGGGAACCTGACTTGCTTTAAGCCGTGGAGTAGGCAGAATCAGCCCCATCATGGAGGAATGCTCCTGTGCTTGTCCAGGGGCTGGTCCAGTATTTCTTTCTCCCATCAGAGCTGCCTGTTTTCAGTCATCATTTTCTTTCTCCCTCCTGTAGGGTCACGTGGAAGAGCTCTGGGGTCTGGCCACACATCCTAGCCGGGCACAGTTTGTGACTTGTGGGCAGGATAAGATGGTGCATCTGTGGAGTTCAGAGACCCACCAGCCCCTGTGGAGCAGGACCATTGAGGTAATGGGATGGGAACACAGACATGGGAGCCTACAGAAACTGCTTCTTTGGACACCTCAGGGCTCAGCACATGAGGAGGAAGCTACACATGGTCTTTTTAAGAAGGGCACCTTGCCAGGCAGTGATGGTGCATGCCTTTAATCCCTGTATTCAAGACGAAGAGGCAGGAGGATCTCTGAGTTCGAGGCCAGCCTGATCTACAGAGGAAGTTCCAGGACAGCCAGGGCTACACAGAGACACCCTGTCTTGAAAATAAAAACACAAAACAGAAAAAAAAAAAATGAGCATCTTGCTGGGCAGTATTTGGGGTGCAAAGGCAGGTGAATCTCAGCGAGTTCAAGGTCAACCTGGTTTACACAGTCCCTGTCTCAAAGGAAAAAAAAATGGAAGCGGGGAGAAGGTTTCTGTTATGTTAACATGGAAACCTAAAGGGATATGGCTCTGGTTCTGAGGATGGGGGAACTATCTAGATCCCAGCTTTTCTTTCTTTTATCCCAGGACCCTGCTCGTTCAGCTGGCTTTCACCCCAGTGGCTCTGTCCTGGCGGTGGGCACAGTGACTGGCAGGTACTGCTAAACAATCCAAGTTCTTACCAGTTCCTTTTCCTATTGCCCCAAAGCCCTTAGAGCCCCATTGTAAACCTGCTTCTTCAATCCTAAAGGCCTGTCTGTAGCCCCGCCCCTTTGTAGTCAATGCGCCCCTCCCACTCCACACCCCCACCATCCCGTATGGGCTTGGGCTTCTAAACGGGAGGAGATGAGGGATGAGGAGGGAGGTGCTGTTTATCTCTGCCCTTCACAGCCTGACCCTCCCACTTATTATCTGGCTCCACCCACGGTAGCCTGGCCCCGCCCCCTCGATTCTGCATCCTCTCCCCTCCCCCTTCTCCTTCAAGGTGGCTCCTTCTGGACACAGACACCCATGACCTGGTGGCTATCCACACAGATGGCAATGAGCAGATCTCCGTGGTCAGCTTTTCTCCAGGTAGGCCTGGGCTCCTGGGGAGGTAGGGTTTTAGGGACAGAGGTTCAGAAGGACAGACTGGGGAGTGAAGGGCTATAGTTTCCCTCCCCCGTGGGAGGGGCTAGTCAAGGAGGGAGGCGGAGCCTGGGAGTGTGGAGGAGGGACTGAGTCTGGGAGAGAAGGGGGCGGAGTCTGGGTGCCTCCTCATAGCCCCTCCCCCTCCCCAGACGGGGCGTACCTGGCTGTGGGCTCCCACGACAACTTGGTGTACGTGTACACGGTGGACCAGGGTGGCCGCAAGGTCAGCCGCCTGGGCAAGTGCTCGGTGAGTGGGCAGTGGTCCCCAGCCCGCACCACCACCCCGCCCAGTGGGGTGCAAAATTAACCATTTTTCTATCACAAGGGAGCCACAGCTTCAGAACGCAGCTGCTTCTCTTTTCTTGGCCTGACAACTTGTCAAGGCGTCTCAGTTGGCCCCCATCCTCATCCCTTATTGTGTTCTAAGCAGCCCCTTCGTGTAGCCCCAACCCTCACCTTCCAAGCCCCGCCCTCATTTGTAGCCCCGCCCCTGCATTCTAAACCTATCCCTCCATCCCAAGAGCACCTCTGTGTAGCCCCGCCCCTCATATTCAAACCCCACCCCCCTGTGGAGTTTTGCCTTTGTCTTCTGAGCGCTTTTGTCAGCCCCACCCATCCCGGTCTGGCCCCGCCCATAGTGGTCTGGCCCCGCCCCTACTCTCAGAAGACCTTTGTATTCTCCCCCTAGCCCAACCCTGTTCTCACTGTGTGTATTTTGCCTCCTGATCCTGATTTAATCCATCCCCTCTCCCTGGCTCAGCCCTCTCCTGTGCTCTGAGTGACCCTTGCATCCCCTGCAGGGCCATTCCAGTTTTATCACCCACCTGGATTGGGCCCAGGACAGCACCTGCTTTGTCACCAACTCCGGAGACTACGAGATTCTGTACTGTGAGTTTTCTGAGGCTGCTCAGATTTGTCGCCTTATTTGCATATGTTTGCATACTGCTCCCTGTTCCTCAGACTAGTCCCAGCTGATCCGATTTGGAACTCAGAAATCTCTAGCTTGTGATTACTTTCCTTCCGCTTTGACAATGGACAGCAGGTTTTTATGCACAAGTACCCAGCTCAGGTTTTGGCATCTAAAATCCAGCCTTCAACTGGTCCAGAAATAAACTCAAGGACCTTCCACCCCTCTGTCTTGGACCTTAGTGCTGGATCATCTGGGAGATAGATTGGGTAATGGTAGTTCTTTAGGACCTGAACATCTCTCTCATCCTCTGCCTCAGGGGATGCTGCCACTTGTAAACAGATCACCAGTGCAGATACCGTGAGAAATGTGGAATGGGCCACCGCTACTTGTGTGTTGGGGTTTGGGGTGTTCGGTAAGTTCTGGAACAGGGTAAGTCCCCCTGAGTCCTGGAGCTCTGAGAAACAACCGCAACTTGTAATTTTCATAGTCTTGTATCGACTGTCTCCTTTCCTGTTTGGATGGTACTCACATCCAAGAGAAATGTCCACGAAAGACCCTCGCAGCTTTAGTGAAATGAAACCGAACGTATAGGGCATGTGGCTCAGAGGGTTCCGTGCTGAAGCTCCTTCAGCCACCTGTACCATCAGGTCCCCACATCACTATCACAAGTGACAGGAGCATCGTTAACCTTGGCAGTGCTGGAATATAGCAGTACAGGGACTGGCTGGACCTGGGGAAAGAGAATTGAACCAAGTCTTTAAAGAAGTTAGGAAGGTCCTCCTGGAAAGAAAGCCATTTGAGCTGAGACCTGGAGGGTCAAGCCACACCCCAGCCCCTCACTGGGGGATTCTAGGCAGGGGCTCTACCACTGAGCCACACTCCAGCCCCTCACTGGGGGATTCTAGGCAGGGGCTCTACCACTGAGCCACACTCCAGCCCCTCACTGGGGGATTCTAGGCAGGGGCTCTACCACTGAGCCACACTCCAGCCCCTCACTGGGGGATTCTAGGCAGGGGCTCTACCACTGAGCCACACTCCCAGCCCCTCACTGGGGGATTCTAGGCAGGGGCTCTACCACTGAGCCTCACCCCCAACTCTTTTCTTTTCTAGCTTTCTTCTTTTTTAACTTTTTGAGACCATCTTCAATAAGTTATCCGGGAGGTCTTGTACTTTTTCCTTCTGCTTCCAGTAGCTGGGTTTATTATGTAGCTGTGCCACTGTGCCTAGTAGTCAGGCACATATTTCTTCACTTCTCTGGTTGTGTCTACAGGAATCTGGCCCGAGGGGGCAGATGGCACAGACATCAATGCTGTGGCCCGCTCTCATGATGGGAAGCTGCTGGCTTCTGCTGATGACTTCGGCAAAGTGCACCTGTTCAGCTACCCATGCTGTCAGCCGAGAGTGAGTCCCTCCGCGGGGCCTGAGGGATCGGGAGCTGGTGGGATTGGAGACAGCATTCACTTCCTTTGTGGGTTATGTCAATTCTGTTTTGGAAAGAGGATCACAAATAGCTCCGGCTTGCTAAGGGTGACCTCGAATTTCCACCAATTCTCCTGTTCCTGTTTCCCCAGAGCTAGGATTAAAGATGTACCATTAATCCAAGTTTATGGGTTGCTAGAGATGGAGCCCAGGGCTTGCCCATCCTCGTGACTGTCTCCCTAGTGACTACCTCGTCTTTTGTTTATCTTTTCACCTCGTTAGGCGACTCTTTCCTCTCTGGACCTCAGTTTCCCACATCTGTAGGATGTCTTAAGGCACAGGCTCCTTCAGAGGGTTCTGAGATAGAATCTGTAGATCTGAGGTTTCTGCATATTTTATTTTTACAAACCTTAAATGATTGTCTACCGTGCACCTGAGCAAACAACCCACAAGGCTGCTGGGCATGCGCAAACATACCCTTCATCCCAGCACTCAGGAGGCAGAGACAGGCCGGTCTCTGTGAGTTCCGGGCCAGCCTGGTCTACAGAGTGAGTTCCAGGACAGGCAGGGCTACACAGAGAGACCCTGTCTCCAAAAACAAACAAAATAAAAAGGAAACAAGGGGACTGTGAGCTTTAGGACATCCTGAGCTTATAAAAACTTGCCGCACATACACACAAAAAAAATTTCAGTGGCTGATGATGGAAGAAATGTCAATGGCCTCCAGGTGGCATGTTTCATGTGCCTTTTTGTTCATTTTTTTCTTCCAACAGGCCCTGAGCCACAAATACGGCGGACACAGCAGCCATGTGACCAATGTAGCCTTCTTGTGGGATGACAGCATGGCCCTGACCACTGGGGGCAAAGACACCAGTGTGCTGCAGTGGCGTGTAGTCTGAAACGAGGGTCTGGGGCCAGGGCAGAGTCCTGTGGCAGGATTGAGTTCTATTTTTGGGAGATGTCTATTGCTGAGTAGAGTAATATATACCCAGAGTATGTCTATAGAGAGGGGCTTATGGGGGCGGGTGGGTGAGTGGACAGACAGAAGTCTTTATTTATCTGGGTGGGAAGGAGTGGGTTACCATGCCTTGGGGAAGCCATTGGCTTTTGGTTTGGGGTGTTTGATTTTTTTTTTTAAGTTTATTCTTTTGTATCATCCAGAAATACAGACTTATGCACTGAACTGTCTAGAGTCTGGTCTGTGTATGTGTGTGGTGTGTTAAAGATTTTTAAAATAAATTATTTCTAGGATTATGTGTCTGTGTGGAGACATGTCTGCACATGTGTGCAGTTTCCCTTGAGGCCAGCAGAGGGCATTAGATCTCTTAGATTTGAAGTTATAGTCAGTTTGTGAGCTGTCTGAGGTAGGGGCTGGGAACCAAACTGGGTCTTCCGCAAGAGCATTACTTGGTTTTTGAGATATTCTCTTACTGAGCCTGAAGTAATTTGGCTACATTGGCTGACCAGCAAGTCCCAGGGGTCATCTCTACCTCTCCAGAGCTGGGCTTAAAGATGTGTGCTGCCATGCTCAGATCTTGATCCTGCATGGGTGTTAGAGACTGAACTCAGTTCCCCGTGCCTGTCCAGCAGGCTCTTTATTGACAGCACTCTCCTAAGCTTCCAGAAAGGACCATTATTTTTCAAGGCAAGGTCTGGCCTCAAGCTCTGTGTATCTAAGGATGATCTTGAATTTTAACTCCCCCGTGTACTGGGATTACATACACTGGTACATATGTTGATGTAGACGGAAGCCAAGGGCTCTATGCACTAGCCAAGCCCTTCAGATTCCATACAGCAGAAACAGAAACTTTTGTTTGTTTAGATTCAGGATATTTTTGTATGTGCTCTTGTTGTTTATCCAAGTAGGGTTTCTCTGTGTAGCCCTGGCTGTCCTGGAACTCGCTCTGTAGAAGAGGCTGGCCTTGAACTCAGAGATCCACCTGCCTCTGCCTCCTGAATGCTGGCACTAAAGGCGTGCCAAACAACTGCTTGGCTTATTTGTTTTTGAAACAGCGACTCACTATGTAGACAAGGCTGGCCTCGAACTCACAGAGATCCTTGTGGGACGTTAAAAACCAGCTTCTGAAAGTTGTCCCCTGACCTCCACACATGCCCGCCCCCCCCCCACATACATTCACTGAGTGTGCTCCATACACAAGAAATGAATGAATACATGTGGCATAAGTCAGAATAAGCTATTTAAAAATAAAAGAGCTGGAGTATGTTGGTACAAGGCGTTAATCCCAGCACTAGGAGACTAAGTTCATGGTCAGCCTGGTCTACAGACCGAGCTCTACACAACCAGTGAGACCTTGTCTCAAAAATAAACAAAAACATAAGAAGGGGGAGGGGGAGCAAGAAAGGGAGGGAGGGAGGGAGGAAATGAAAACAACCTAGTATTTCTTTTCGTGTCTCAACAGCAAGGTGCTCTCTTGGGAGGGAGGGATGCACACTGGCCGTCATAACACAGTGACTTGTCAGGACCTCCTCTTCTTAATTTTTTTTCTCTTTCAAGACAGAGTCTCCCTGTGTAGCCGCTGGCTTAGAAGAACTTCCTCGGAACTCAGAGATCTGCCTCTGGTTCCCAAATGCTGGGATTAAAGATGCGAGCCACTGTGTCTGGCAAATAAACACAAATTATAAAAAATTGAGAGAGACTTGCAGGATAAGTCTGGTGGCCTGAGTTCAACCCCTAGAACCTACATAAAGGTGGGCAACAATGTTTTCCTCTAACTCCGTGGGATCACACAGGCACAAAGGAGCAGTAGAGGAAATGACCCAACTAGTCTGAGAGCGTTGCCCACTTAAAGGCCGGCAGACAATAAAGGCTCCTTACACTATTCATATGAGTAAACAAATTTTATAAGCAGCATTTATATGTGGTGTGTGTGTGCATGAGTGTGTATATGTTTATATGTATGTGCATGGTTTGGAGTACAGTAATAACCAAGACAACCTCATGGGAAGGAATATTGAAGTGGGAAGGCATGCCTGCCTCAGAAGATGCTGACTCTACCTGAATAGAGACAGAGGTGACATCATGGAGGATCCATGTAAGGGGACAACAGACAGACCTTAACATGGAAAGATAAGAAACCGCCCCAGTGGATGGTGGACATGTGTTGTCTCCTTCCAATAATTCAAATAAAGTCTTCTTGGGACTCTAGTCACCTGCTGGCCCGTCATGGGCCTTAATGACTCTGGGGACATATATGTGTCTCTTTTACTGATTTTGAAGTAACCTGGACCCTGAATAAGAAGGGCCGGGATTTCGGGTTATGTTATTAAATAAGTTATTTGTGTCTATTGAGTGCAAACTCCTCAAAGGGCCTGGGGAAATGGCTCAGTGTGGAAAACGCTCCCTGGGAGTCCTGATGACCCTCTGAGCCAAGCAACTGCTGTCTTGGGGAGGTCTCTTGTGTCCCTTTGCAAAGGGTCATCCCACCTGGGTTTTTTAGACTGTTTAATCCCTTTATAAAGGGATAGGGAGGGTCTTATGACCTAGCCACGTCCTACCTGCTGTTGGATGCAACTTTGCCCTAACTGCAACTGGCCTCAGGGAGAGACTGGAGAGGTAGGGGCTCCGTCTACACATCCACAGCAGAGCCCTCAATCCTAAAGGGCTTTCTGGTGTAGCCAGCCTTTGGAGCACCCATATCCCTGTTATGTATGACCTATGCTCTGTAAAGACGCTCAAAAACCACTGATTCCCCATTGGACTTTGATGAAATGGGCCTTGGTTTGCCTTGGGCCTTGGAAGGAGAGGTTGGCTTTGCTTATGTCTTCTCCCAGGAGGGAATTTTAGCAACACCATGCAAGTGTGAAGTTCCAGAGTTCAAATCCCCAACACCGTGTGAAGAGGATGGTGAAGGCTGAAATCCCGGTGTAGCTGGGAACAAACCTAAACTTCTTTTTCTTTTGTTCTGTTTTTCGAGACAAGATTTCTCTGTGTAGCCCTGACTGTCCTGGGACTAGCTCTGTAAACCAGGCTGGCCACAAACTCAGAGATCCTTCTACCCCAGCCTCCAAGAGTGCCAGGGGATGAAACATGTGAGCCACCACTGCCCGGTGGTGTCTTTTAAAGGTCTTTTTTTCTGAAATTCTTGGGTCAAATCTTTTTTTTCTGTAATTGTCCTCCAGTTCCATCCACACCCCCCCCGCCCCCCCAGCCTTTAACTTCCACACTCCTAATTCTGGGAAAGCGATCCCAGCTAGCAACCGCTTTTCCTTGGGGGAGGGAGGGAGGGAGGTGCTCTTGATTCTTCGTCGCCCCCTTGTGGTCATCTTTGGATATGCATGGAAAATATGCTAATTTGAAAATTGCTGGTGATTGTCTAGGCACCCCTTCAGGGCCACCCCTGGCGTCCGTCCCCCTGAGCTGGGCTGTGAGAAACTGTCCTGTGTGTGGCCTCTGCCCAACCATTGACCAAATCCAAAAATAGGGGAGAGAAAGTTTCCATTGGGCTGTGTTTGTACCCCAAAGGCTAGTATGGTGATCATTTCCCTACTCGTAAGTGCAAGGTCGTCACCAATTTCTAGCTGTCTTTCTGAAAACTGTCCTTCTGTAAATGTTCCCAGCGAAGCAAAAAGCGAAACTGTGTTTTTGCATGCCACAAGTTGGATTGAACGGCGGCAAACTTAGGGTGCACCAGAAAAGGGACCCCAGCCTCACCTCTGGACATTGAATTGCTCTTTAGAAGTGGGCTGTGGTGGCTCACACGTGTAATCCAATTATTCCGGGATGGGGAGGCAGGAGGATCAGGATTTCAAGGTAATCTTCAACCGCATGTGAAGTTCAAGGCCCGCTGGGACTGTGTAAAATCACGTCTCATCTCTCAGGATTTTTATAGGGTTACCATGGCACTTTGCCTTGGACCTGTCCTTTTAACTCTGCAGTACTGTGAGTCACACTCTCTGCTTTGCAATTAACCCTTCCGTTCCCTGTGCCCGTCAAGCTCGCTGAAAGATGGGAAGGATGTGGCTCAGAGAAGGTGATGAGGTCACATGCCCAGGGCCACACAGCTATGGTACAACACCCCCTCACACATATTTTTTATTACGTTGTTTGAAGTTGTAGAATGGATGAAAACTCCTCCGAGGGGATAAAAAGGAGAGGAGATGGCAGTTAAGGAAAGTGCTTGCTGTGCAAGCCTAAGGACACTTGAGTCCAAGTGGGACTAAAGAGATGGCTCAGTGGTTAAGACCCAGGTTCCATTCCCAGCAACTACACGGCGCCTCAGGACTATCTGTAACTCTAGCTCCCGGAAATAGACGCCCTCTTCTGGATACTACAGGTACTGCAGTACAAAACACCCACACGCATTTTAGCAAAAAGACAGCTGGGTGGTGGTGGTGTATGTTTTTAATCCCTGCACTCAGGAGGCAGAGGCAGGAGATCTCTGTGCATCTGAGACCAGTCTGGTCTACAGAGCAAGTCCCAGTTCAGCTGGGGCTACACATAGAAACCTTGTCTCAAAGCAAAAAACAAAAACAAACAAAAAACAAATATCCAAGATGATGACTCCAGAGGAACTGCCTAAATTGGCTTCTATGTACAAACACACATGCACACACACCCTTACAGACTCATGTGTACATGTTCACACCAGGGCACATATGTTATATACACACACAAAAATATCCAGTTGAGTATATTGGCTTGGAATCCACCAGTGAGGGCTGAGGGTGTGGCTCAGTGGTAGAGCCCCTGCCTAGAATCCCCCAGTGAGGGGCTCGGTGGTGTGGCTCAGTGGTAGAGCCCCTGCCTAGAATCCCCCAGTGAGGGGCTGGGTGGTGTGGCTCAGTGGTAGATCCCCTGCTTAGAATCCCTCAGTGAGGGGCTGGGGGTGTGGCTCAGTGGTAGAGCCCCTGCCTAGAATCCCCCAGTGAGGGGCTAAGAGGATGGCTCTGTGACAGAGCTCTTGCCTAGCATACATAAGGCCGTTGGTCTCATCTTCTACACCACTCAAGATAAAATAACTATGTAAATTAGAGTTGGTAAACTATTACTACTCTTTTGTTGTTTATTTGTTTGTTGAAGACTGTATACCAGCTGGATCAGAAGCTGAGGAGTCTATAGTGAACTCTCAGGACTGATCTGTGCAGGTAGTGATGGCCATGATAAAGGTGTGGTGGGCAATGCAGCTCTTTGGAACACTTTCACACTCCCTGAGAACAATGAGAATTTCATATCCAGGCAACAGACACAAGACAGAAATCCACCTCAACACAAGAATGACCTTCAGGCTGATAACTAGGAAGAAGATTAAAAAGTGCAGTGTCAGCAAATTGAGATTCTGAGGTGGTCTTTGGGGACGTCGAGCTTCTAAAGGGCAGGCTGGGGTACCCTGGACAGCCCAGTAGAAACAATTTAAATATAGAATCTCACTATTTAGCCCAGTCTGACCTCAAACTCTCAGCTACCCTCCTGCCTCAGCCTCTTAAGAGCTGGAGATTACAAACACGCACAAGCCCAGAATGACACTTTTGTACAGATTTAACGTTATATTCTCCGTGGTGCGACATGAGATAAGAAAAGGACCGTACTTAATCACTTTGACTGCAGAGGAAACTGAGGCAGAGCCTAGGATCTGACACCGCACCTCCCAAAAGCTCCATTTATTTGTGCCTCTTATATCTGAGGTGGATACTTAACAGATGGACATTTACTTTTTTTATATTTTTACATCTATTTATCTGAGGAGGCATGACTCCGGCAGGGGTGATTCTTTCCTTCCATCAATCATGCGGGTCCAGGGAGTCGAGTTCAGAGGTAGCTGCAATTGCCTCTCTCTACTGAACCAGCTCACTGGCCCCTTAACAAACCTGTTTGTCCTCAGGACCTATGGGGTGCACAGAGAAGGTTATTAACTGAGGCTGGCAGGGAGGGGACTCTCCAAAAAAAACAAGAAAGAGGAGGGTTCCAAGCCAAGCTTCCCTTCCCAGATGCAGACTTAAATTTTAAGTGTGGAGTTAGAGAGAGGGTAACTAAGGGTTTAATGGGATGCCACTCTGAAGCAGCAGGTGAGATTTGCAGGGCTAAGTTCTTTATGTGGGGGGCAGCTCGGTGGGGTGCAGGGGAACGGCAGAGGAGTGGTTAACGGGGGCGGGCCTGGCCGGGGCGGGGCCTTAGCTCCCGACTCCAGCCCCGGGGCCAGGGGTTGTCGTTGTCTCCTGCCCCGCGGGGGCGCCCGCCGGGTCCCGCGCTGCGCAGAGAGCGGACCAGGTCGCGGACGCAGCTCGACCAGCCCAGCCGCCGCCACGCAGGTGGGTGCTGCCCCTCCATTCCCGTTCTTCCACTTCGCAGATCCAAGACTTCTGGGTGGCCGCTCCCATGCCTCAGTCTCCCGGTACCGTCCCCCTCCTCACCACTCGGCATCTCCCTCCTCTCCTGGGCGCGCGCTCTAGCCTTCAAACGCATTGCAATTGCAATCCTCCTGCCTCTGCCTTCCGGAGTAAATACTGGGGTTATGTTTGGGTCTCCCCACCCTCTAACATTCGTGAGACAATCCCTGACTACACAGATCAGGTTTTCCTCTTGCCTCTGCCCCTTAAATGTTGAGGTTGTGGGTGTTCATCAACAATCCAGGGGGCTCGTCTTGCCTGCCTCTGAGTACTTTCTGCTTCAACCCCGGCCCCCTCCGTGGAACCCCTCCGTCTCTTTCGATGTCCCCAACTCTTTATCTGTCTCTGCAACTCTATGGATCCCCCTCTCTCCCATAGGGCCCCCTCGGTTCTCCGACCCTCTGGCCTTCTCACTCTCAGGATCCTGTGGCTCCTTCAGGCCCCTTGTCTTCTCAACCTAAATCCCAAGACATCGAGGAACTTTTTTCCTTCGGGCCGTGGAGCTGTTTAGTACTGGCATAGGGGCCAGTGGGATTGCAATCCAAGGCAAACCTGAGTGACACCATGACCCTAGTGCCCACTTTGTAGTCACCCCATGGCTTCTGAGGTTACACCTACCCCACCCTCTTGTTTCAGGAATTCCTGGCTGGGGGGGTGGACTTCCTCCCCCACTTCCTCCCTTCCAGGATTTGGCTGGGTCTCTGTTAACCCCTTCCTGCTTTGCCTCACTCCTACTTCCTGGGACTGAACTCTATACCTCACCACCTCACCTCTCAATCAGGGTAAGGGAAGGCTCCAACGTCTGTGTGTCTGTGTGCGTGTGTATCTGTCACAAGTTGGATATGCTTTGGGGGCACTGGTGTAAAAACTGGGGAACATCCCAGCATTCTTTCTAGAGCCCCTAACCAGTTACATCTCCTAGAACCCGTCAAAAGGACTCCCCACCACCCCACCATCCCTGTCTCTGAGGTTGTCTTGACTTGAGGGTTGGACACTTGGAATCTTCTTGGGAATGGATAGGTGAGGTAAATGGGGGAAGAGTTCCCAAATTCAGATCACCTCAGGAGCTCCTGTGGCAGACGTGTGGCACCTGCCAGTTATCCTAACTCTGGAAAGGTAAAGACGGGAGAATTATGAGCTTCAGGAGAGCCTGGGCTATATGACACCCTGTCTCAAAACAAAAATAAACAAAACAAAACCAAAAAACTCTTGTAGTGGCACATGCCTGTAACCCAGGCTGGGGTGGGGGAATCTTGGCCTGAGGCCAGTCTGGGCTGAATGAGATTCCCCACCCCCTCCAGTCTTTGAATGGTGGGACCTAGGATGCTTGAAACTCTTTGAGACAAGAACAGGGAACCAAGTTTCGTATGATGATCCAGCCCTTCAACCCAAGCAGATTGGTACTGACATCTTTCTGGTTTGTGGTATTTACAGCTAGCTGTAAGCTACAAAGGACCTGTAGGAACCATGCCCTTCCCATTTTACAAACGGGAAAACTGAGCCAGCCTTGGGGATTGGCACTCTTGTCCAGTGAGTGGCAGCCCATATCCGGAGACCTGGGTTCCCTTGACCGTATCTGGAGACCTGGATTCTTGGGCTACCACTAAGCTGGATTAATTCAGGCAATGAAGTGCTCTTGCTAATTGAATAGAGAATGATGCCAGACTTGGGTATGAGTGGCCAGAGGCCAGAAGGGTTTGCGGGTGGAGCAGAAAAGGAATTTCTGAGGGCTTTGCTGGTGGAGAGGGACCAGGGGTGGCCTGGGTTGGGGAGTTGGGGGGAGGAGATTCAGAAAGAGACAAAACCTAAGGGATTAACTCCACCCCTGTCTCCTGACCGCCCCCCCTAAGCCCACTGTTCCCCTGAGACAGGGCCTATAATTTGGTTTGTGTCTAGACAAATAATAACTCAGCTGGTGCGAAAAGGGAGGGACAAGAAGCCAGACCATGAACAAGGGGGTCAGAAGCAGCGTGGGTTCCTAGAGTTTCTTCCCGGGGTGGGGAGTATATCATTGAGGGGGGGGCGGTTGAAGGTGATGGTCAGCAATCCTGACATCCCCCCACCCTGCCTGTGTGAACCTTTAGCATCATGGAATGTTGACCAATCTGAGAATTCATGTTTTTTGTTTTGTTTCGTTTCGTTTTTTTAAGACAGAGCAGAAAAGGGGTGAAAGGAGGAAGCGGGGCTCACCTATTTACAACGTGTTCCCATTTCTGCAAAGAGCAGAGAGGGAAATGTGTATTCATTTGCTGGGAAAAGATAAAAATCACCCAGGGTTTAATAATAGATTATGAAAGTCATAGAGTGTGTTTTATTTTTTTTTTAATTTTTTTATTTTTTTTTGAAATCATAGAGGGTTCTAACAATAGAACTTCAGAATCTTGGGCCGGGAGATGCCTGGAATATGGAAACTGACAAGGGTGCATGCTAGCAAAGGCAAGGATGATAATAATAACAGAAAGCAAAGAATCAAGGCTCTAGAATGTTAGAACATTCGACCCCAACAGGGCTGGCCATAGAAACCTCAGGACTAAAGAACCATTGGATTCTACAATGTCAGCAGGGTAGTTCTAACAATTCCACATTCCTGCTGGGTGGTGTGGGTGTAACAGCCAGCGTAGGTGTGGGAGGGATCGACTCTTTAATAGAAATGGGGAAACTGAGGCCCAGCCAGGACATGAAGTAGCCTGACTGTACCCCTCCACACACACACCATTTCCGCTTGCTACCAAGGCACCAGGTGGGCAGCGAGACACACTGATCACATTTCAGCCCTAATGAGCAGACTGGAACTGGCTGGTCCCCTGGGGCCTTTGGAATGGGGGAGATTGGGAGCCCATGGTGGGGGGGAAGAAGGGGAGCCAGCCCAGTGGCTTCGGAAACAAAAGTGGTCTAAGGGTTGACAATGGGGGCTCCTATCATTTCTTTCTCCTGGCTTTTTGACCCTCCAGATCTAAATCTTGCTGGGTTACAGGGGTTGGGGAGGTGCCTTGTGAGAATGAGGAATTTTTTTCTGGCTTTAGTGGCTGAGGCCTGCAGGGGTTTGGGATTCAAGCCACCCACACACACACATATATTGTGTCACACTTGAACATATCTTTTCCTGCAGGAATCTTAGTTGCGGGAGGGCTGTAAAATGTTGGCATGCACCTCCCCAACAAAGACTTGCTAAAGGTTAAGATAATGTTCACTCCACCTAGGACTGGGCAAGGGATGGAGGGGCACTTCAGCCAAGGTGCGTCAATGTGTGTGTGTTCACCCATGTACAAGGTGAATTCTAATTTGGAGTCCAGAGAAGGACACACACCCGTAATCAGTTTTGAGAATGCTCAGCTCACTGCCCAGCCGGCCAGCTCCTGAGACCCACTTGCCACTATTCAGTGCTGGGGCCACAGGCAAATAGGGCATTCTTGGTTTTTAGTGGGTGTTGTGGATTTGATCTTGGGCCCTCTAGCCATCTCCCGAGCCTCCGGGGTCACTTTTATGGGTATTTTTTAAAGTCCCTATTAATGGGTAGCACACACCTTTAATTTCAGTACTCTGGAAGCAGAGGCAGGCAGATCTCTGAGTTTGAGGCCAGCCTGGTCTACCTAGGGAGTTACAAGATAGCCAGGGCTACACAGAGAAACCCTGTCTCACAAGTAAAATTAAAACAAATAACAAAAAAGAAAATCCCCATTTTTGACAAATTTTCAAAGGGGTCAGAAGCCCCTAGAAAAACAGGAGAATGGGAATTGAGAGGAAAAAATATTCAGAGGAGACACTTTTTAGCTCAAAGGAAAAACAGCCTCAGTTTCCCCATATGCACCAGGAAGAAAGGGCTTCCTGTCCTGAATCACCATGTGAGCCTGTACCATGGAATTCTAAGAATCGGAGGTTCTGTGATGACGTGGGGGTGGAAGAGCTGTGCTGGCCAGATGTCAGGCAGGGAAGAAGAAAGGTCTGTCCGTCTGTCTGTCTGTGCCTCCCTGCCCCAATGTCATCCCTATGACTCAGGTAAGCTGAGAACAGGGTGGATACCAGACTTTGTTCCCTGAGAGGAAATTGGCAATGGGAAGTTCATTTCCTTTGGCTGCCAGGAATGTCTTTGCTGCCTGTGTACCCGTTCCAGTCTCTGCAGGGACCCGGGGCCATGGAAGGGGGGCTCAGGGGACATCCATCCAGCTCTCCCTCAAAGGTTTTTATGTGGGTGCTGATAATCTGAACACACGTGTCCATGTTGCATGGTTCTCCCTTCACACACTGAATCATATCCATTCCCTTTTCTTTCTCGTTACATTTTGAGACAGGGTCTCATTTATCATTTATCCCAGGCTGACCTGTTGGGGTTCCAGGCTAGGCCAACAGACTGATTTATAAAGTGCTAGGGATGCAGCCTAGGGCTCTGTGTATGCTAGGTGAATACTTCATCAGCTGAGCTGTATGCCTAGACCTTTTTCTATTTTTGGATCATAGAGATTGAACTCAGGACCTCATGCATGCTCTACTGTTGAGCCATGGCCCCTGGTACCACTGTTAGACTCTGGGTAAGCGTTCTATCATTAAACTATGTCTCCAGGCACAAACACTGCATATTTTACTGACGATACCTTATTTTCCTAAAGATGTCCATGTGTGATGTGATTAGGATAAAGCCCATACTCACCTTTTATAGAAATTAGGGCTTCTGGAAAAAGATAATTCCATTGATATCAGAAGAGGAAGGAAGGATATATGGGGGGAGGGAGAGAGAGAGAGAGGAGAGAGCAGAAAGAGGAAACAGGACAGGAGAGGTTTAGGGATATGACTTGGTCTGGGTGAACCATTTTGATTGATGGTAGACTGTACTAGCTCCCATTGGTCTATCCGGAAACAAGCCCCTCCCATTCCATCTCCATGGGACCGGAACTTTCCAGCTCTGGGATGTGGACAGTAGGGGTCTAAAGACCACTACAGGGGGCTGGCCTTGGGGATCAGGACACAGCCTGACCTTTCCAAGTCAATTAGGGAGCAGATGGGTCCTGCCCTTTAATCTCCTCCCAACATGGAGCCTCTTTCCTTGGGTCTCCCCAGGGCTTGTTGATGCCTGGGGTACAGTCTGGGAGAAAGAGAGGAAAAGCATGATGGGAGAAGGGCTGGCCAGGGTGTTTTGTCCTCTCCCAGCCTCTAGAGGCTTCTGTACCCAGGGGCTACTGTATGCAAGGCCCGTCCTTCACACAGTCCACATGACACCCAAGGTTCCTGTCCTCTAAGAAGTTCTAGACAGACACAAGTGAGCCAGATACAAGTGCTGTGAAGAGATGGTTGTGAGGGTGATAGAGATGGAGACTGGTGAAGGAGGAAAAGCATAGGCATAGAAGACGGCTTAGGCCAGTCAGGGAGAGTGTGGAGGTATCAGTGCCTGAGGATGCTCATTGACTTGAAGCTCACTGAAGGGAGATGGAGTAGGTAAGGCAGTTCGGGATAGCTGGAAAGAGCCTCATTTCCTGTCACCAAGCACCAGGAGTTTCCATTTTCCCTCAAGTCTATTTATTTTCTTGCAATATTGCAGGCAGAATCTAGGACCTTGCTCAAGTACTATACCACTGAGCCACCCCACCCCAACCCCTCACTGGGGGATTCTAGGAAGAGGCTCTACATTGAACCACACTCCTAGCCCCTCACTGGGGGATTCTAGGCAGGGGCTCTACCACTGAGCCACGCCCCCAGCCCCTCACTGGGGGATTCTAGGCAGGGGCTCTACCACTGAGCCACGCCCCCAGCCCCTCACTGGGGGATTCTAGGCAGGGGCTCTATTATTGAGCCACTTCCTTAGCCTCTTGAAAGCCTCTGGAGGTTCATGAATAAGAGCTGATCCCTTTAGCAAGGTTTTCCTGGCTACCCTGGGAAGTGAATTGAGGGCTGCAGATGTCCTAGACCCCTGAGCAGTGAGGGAAGCATACAGCCAGTAAGGAATTAGACTCAGGCTGGATTCAGGGTCTTTCTCTTGTGGATGAGTGGCAGGTGTTATGTGCCATGGCCCATGTATGTAGGACCACTGGGAATCAGTTCTTCCATCTTTCGCCGTGTGGGTATTGGGGATAAAACTCAGGTTGTCAGGCTTGACAGCAGCATCTTTACTAACATAAGCTGTCTCGCTGGCCACGCAAATAATGGTTTTCAAGTGTGTCCTGGGGATTTTTCGGAGGTGCTCGCCAGCCTCCAGATCTTTCCACATGACATTTGATCTTTTCACTGTCTTAGATTAGATTTCCAAGTATGATCTTGTTTGTATGGTTTTCTTTCCTTTTTCTTCAAGACAGGCTCTGTGAACTCACTCTGTGACCAGGCTAACCTCAAACTCAGAGATCTGCCTGCCTCTGCCTCCTGAGTTTAAAAGTCCTTTAAACTGGGCCTGGTGGTATTTGCCTATAGTCCCAGAACTCAGAAGACAGAACCAAGGATGCTCAAACACTTCAGGCCAGCCTGGGCCATACAGTAAGACCTAATTTCAAACAGTCCAACAAGCCAGCCAACAAATGGGTAGAGGATATCAGTCGGTTGGTAGTGTGTCAATCTGGAATTCACAGGGCCCAGGATAGCAATCCCTGCTCTGTAAACTGGAAACAGCTGTGATCCTAACACCCAAGAGGAGGAGGCAGGACGATCAAGGACTTCAGGGTCATCCCAAATTACATAGCAAGTTCAAGGCCAGCCTGGACTATGAAAGAGACAGAACTAAATATGTACAGACCCTGCAATCATTGGGGTCTTGGCGCATGAATATTATCTGCTCTAATTTGTAGATAAGCCCAGAAAAAAAGGAAGGTGTTGGATCCAAGGCCCTCACTGAGACAATGGGAACGGAGAGGATGAGGCTGTGAGAGCTGTGCCCTGCAGATGTCAGCCCCTGGCTTCCCCTGACCCTGACAGAGCCTCAGTCCTACTCTGTCCCTCTGTCAACCCCAGGGCGCTTTTGTGTCCTGGAGAGTCTAGAAACTGAAAGGCAGTCTGGGAAAGGGGCTGAGATTCCCATCTTGGGCATCAGAACCTTGGACAGGTCTGGGAAAGGACCTGTTTGTCAACTCTCTCTCTCTCCCTTCCTCCTCCCAAAGTCCCACCCCGTGTCTTCTTGCTAGCTATGCTGTACCTGTGGGCGTCAGAGGACAGCTTACAGAATTGGTTCTTTTCTTCCACAGTGTGAGTTCTGGGAATCAAACTCAGGCCTCGAGGCTTGGCAGCAAGCTCCTTCACCCACTGAGCCATCTCCACACACCTCACCCTCCACTGCTTATTTTGAGACGGGCTTTCATGGCTTCAAACTCAATGTGCAGAGGAGGATGTCTGAACTCCTGATCCACCTTGTCTCGACTTCCTGACTTCTGGGATCAAAGGCATCTGCCAACATGCTCAGCATATTAGGTCTTTAATATGTATTTGGGAAACCCTTCTGTTGTCTGACCCCCTCAATAACATGCTCTTAGGACTCTCTTCCTTGGGGTCATACTCAAGCAGATTTTGCTTGAATGTTTACCTCTTTCTTCCACAGGAATAACGGAAATGTACAGGGGAGGCCAGTACGGATGGCCATGCCTGCTTTACTGCTGTTTTCTGTCCCCACAGGCGGACCCACCTCAGCTCTCAATGTGGTCATGAATGGGAAGACTTCATCTCCACCTCTCGGACCCCACCAGGATCGACTCTGAGTTTTCCGGTGCTCCCATTCAGAGTCTCCTTCTACCCACAAACCTCCTGTGCCCCACTGCTTACTCACCTTCCTGTTTTCCTAGCATCCCTTCCCACAGTCCCCAGCCCTAGCAACCCCTTCCTCTTTGTCCATCCTCAGAGGACACTTTGATGACGTCGTATAGTCCTCTGTTTCCTGCGGGGGGTCCTAGCAGATGCCGGCACTCCAAAGTTGTATCTTCTCGACTCAGTGCTCTCTTGTGTTATTTCCTGAGTCTTCTAGAACATTCTATCCCATTGGTTCTTCATTGTGTCCATGCTTACTCCCTAAGAGCTCAAGAAGCATGACGCCTTCTTAAACACCCTGTATATTTTTTTCCCTTGCTCTCATCTTTACGTTCTGATTGGTTGCACAGACACTCCCACTGGCATCAGTCCTACGTCTCATCCTATCCCTACCCTTTCTTAACTCTTTTCTCAAGTTCCCCTTTTGCTTAGCCAGCCACAAAGCAAACCCCAGACCTTCGTACTCATGAACCATCTCCTGTGAAGTGCTCCCCTGAGCCTCCAAAGAGGGGGCTCAGGGGTCCCGATGGCCTCCCGTCCCCCGTGGCCCTGTAGCCCCAGTGGGCCAGGGGAAGAGTCTAGGAAGCCCCAGTGCCCAGGATGGGCAACCGTACGTGGGAGGGCTGCCACGTGGACTCTCGAGTGGACCATCTCTTCCCTCCATCCCTCTACATTTTCGTCATCGGAGTGGGGTTGCCCACCAACTGCCTGGCTTTATGGGCGGCGTATCGCCAGGTGCGCCAGCGCAATGAGCTGGGCGTCTACCTGATGAACCTGAGCATCGCTGACTTGCTGTATATCTGCACGTTGCCACTGTGGGTCGACTACTTCCTCCATCACGATAACTGGATCCACGGCCCTGGCTCCTGCAAGCTCTTCGGCTTCATCTTCTACAGCAACATCTACATCAGCATCGCCTTCCTGTGCTGTATCTCCGTGGACCGCTACCTGGCCGTGGCCCATCCTCTGCGCTTCGCGCGCTTGCGCCGGGTCAAGACAGCGGTGGCTGTGAGCTCCGTGGTCTGGGCCACGGAGCTGGGCGCCAACTCGGCACCACTCTTCCATGATGAGCTCTTTCGGGATCGCTACAACCACACTTTCTGCTTCGAGAAGTTCCCCATGGAGAGCTGGGTGGCCTGGATGAATCTGTACCGCGTCTTCGTGGGTTTCCTCTTCCCCTGGGCACTCATGCTGTTGTGCTACCGCGGCATCCTGCGGGCTGTGCAGAGCAGTGTGTCCACGGAGCGCCAGGAGAAGGTCAAGATCAAACGGCTTGCCCTGAGCCTCATTGCTATAGTGCTGGTGTGCTTTGCACCCTACCATGCCCTCCTGCTATCTCGAAGCGCTGTCTACCTGGGCCGGCCCTGGGACTGTGGCTTCGAGGAGCGAGTCTTCACCGCCTACCACAGCTCCCTGGCCTTCACCAGCCTCAATTGTGTGGCCGACCCCATCCTCTACTGTCTGGTCAACGAGGGAGCCCGCAGTGATGTGGCCAAGGCCCTGCACAACCTCCTGCGCTTCCTGGCCAGCGACAAGCCCCAGGAGATGGCCAACGCTTCCCTCACCCTGGAGACGCCCTTGACCTCCAAGAGGAGCACCACCGGCAAGGCTTCCGGGGCTGTCTGGGCAGTGCCTCCCACTGCCCAAGGGGACCAGGTGCCGCTGAAGGTGCTGCTGCCACCGGCACAGTGAGCCCCATCTGCGATTCTCATGCCCTGCCTGTCTCTGCTGTATGCAAATGTCTGTAAATATGTCCGTGTGAATATTCCTAATACAAGAAAAAGAAATGAAGTTTTTGTGTTTTTCTCTGATTTCTTCCACCAGGATTTCCCCCCCTCCCCCAATGATTTGCTTTAACTGGCAGGGCCTGATAAGGGAATGAGACAGCCAGAAATCTGTCATCAATGGGCTCCCAAGAGGGAAGTCGGCCTGGAGAGTTTAGGATGAGGTGATAATTAATTCAATTGTTTCTAATAGATAAAGACAGAGGATCCTGGTCTAATGGGTCAGGCTTGTGATCCCTGCTACTTGGGAGGCTGAAGGAGGCTTTTTGGAAGTTCAAGACCTAGTTGGAGCACGAAGTGAGACTTTGTCTCAAAATACTAAGCACAACAAAACCTGGGAATGTAATCCAGCAGTGTCTAGCTAAAAGCCCTGGAGGTGCTGGGGTGTGGCTCAGTGGTAGAGCCCCTGCCTAGAATCCCCCAGTGAGGGGCTGGGGTGTGGCTCAGTGGTAGAGCCCCTGCCTGGAATCCACCAGTGAGTGATAGAGCTCCTGACTAGAATTCATGCTGGTGATTATAATTTTTTCATATTTGTGTTTTGGAAAATGAGTGTGGTTATTTATCAAGTCTGGCTTTGAATTCATGGTCCTCTTTCCTTGGCTTTCCAAGTGCTAGGCTTACATGAGTGAACTGCTGTAGAGCAGAGAGTTTCTGGGTTTCTACACAAACAGCTTTCTCTCAGTCTGGGAATGTGCAGGATGATGAATGAAGAATGTCAAAAGCAGATGAAGGCCAATCTGGGCCGACTACCTGGAGGTGTAGTAAGCAGGACTGGCTTGGGAAGGGGGCTGAGCAGACTGTACTGACTCCTCCTGGGATGGGGGTGAGGTGGGAGGAAGCTGGGGGGTGGCTAGGAAGAGAGGAGGGAGGGGTTACAGTGGTTGGCATGTAAAAACATTAAAAACATCAAAGGTAAAATAAAGAATGAACACAAGAATCTGTCCATCCATCCATGCCTCAGAGTTTATGTCTGGCCTGTGACGACCAGATCCTGCTCTTGGTGCTTTAGTATCAACAAGTAAAAACTCAACATAGCAAGACAACAACTCTACTTACTGATTGTGGGGCAGGGGTTCTGCCACATCACTCTTGGCAGAGGACAACTTATGAGAGTCTCCTTCTACCACGTGGGACCCTGAGAATCAAACTCAGGTTGCCACGCTTGGATAGCAGCGTTTACTGGCTCAGCGGTCTTGCTGGCTCCTTCTTTCCTTACTATGGTATGAGGGCCTCTCCATCAAGTACTCTTTGGCTAAGCCACATGCTCATCCCTCCATTTCCTCTTAGTCTTGATAAGCTACCCAGGCTGGTTCTGCACTTTCTCTGTAGTCCATACAGGCCTTGAATATGTGATCCTTCTGCTTCAGTTTCTTGAATAGCTGCTTTTTTTTTTTTTTTTTTTTAAGACAGATTTTACTGTGTAACTCTGGCTGGCCTGGAACTTGCTATAAAGAACAGATTGGCCTACAACTCACAGAGACCCCTCTGTCTCTGCCACCTACATGCTTAAATTACAGGTGTGCACCAAGTTTTAGGGTTTATTTTGAAGGAGGACTTCAGTGTCTGAAGGACTGTGTAACTTGAGCCCCTGGCCCATTCTGGGAAAAGGGCACCCAAGGGGCCCAAGCGGAAAGGGCCTCTGGGAACCAGCCCAGGCCCTGGTCCAACACAGTCATTCAAGAGGCTGCGAGGCAAAGGGTGGATGGTCTTATGGTGAGTCAGTGCTGGGGCCACCCTAGGCTCCCTGTCCTTCCCATAGCTGTGTCTATTCCCACGCCCCAGGGTGGCCAGGGCTGTCTGACTTGGCTTATGGTGTCCCTTCCTTTGTGGCTTAATGGGTCTTCCAGCTGACTGAGGAGGTCTCTTCACCAAGCAAGTGGGGGAGAGGAAAGCCCCACCCTCAGGAGATGTCTCCCCTGTGATGTAGAAACAGGCCGCTGAGATAGACCTCACACACACACTCACACACTCATCCCAGAAGTCCAGCAGAACTCTTCTCAGAGGATAAGAGGCTTGAAGAGAGGAACGAGGGTACAAGCACACCTAGAAAAGAGGTGGAGAGTGATGGGGTTCAGAAAGCACTAATCTGGGAAGGAGACAGAGGTATCTCTGCATGGTGGTGCAGACCTGGAGTCCTGGAACCCTGCAGG
Organism: Phyllotis vaccarum; assembly: GCA_033318265.1. Classification (NCBI taxonomy): domain Eukaryota; kingdom Metazoa; phylum Chordata; class Mammalia; order Rodentia; family Cricetidae; genus Phyllotis; species Phyllotis vaccarum. Next base: position 15,370,252 of record JARWLC010000018.1, read on the forward strand.
CCAGTGCAGGAGGACTGTCAGTTTTAGGCCTGACTAGGCTATGTAACAAAACTGTCTCTTCTGTTGCTTTGGTTTTGAGGCAGGGTTTCTCTGCATAGCCCTGGCTGTCTGGAACTTGCTCTGTAGACTAGGCTGGCCTTGAACTCACAGACCTGTCTCTGCCTCCTGAGTGCTGGGGATTAAAGGTGTGTGCCACCACCGCCCCACTGAGACTGTCTTTTCAATAAAAGAAGACAAAACAAAATGTTTTAAACACTTTGTGCTGCAAGCTGTTCAGAATAAGACATGGCCCGAAAGGAAGAACTACACCTGAGTTTAGGAGTTTGCTAAAACCTTGGGGATCCTACACTCCCCAGTAGGCCATTAGGCCCCCAGGGATTAGAAGATGGCCCTGAGTGAAGAGGTGGTGGTACGTGCCTTTAATCCCAGCACTCAGGAGGCAGAGGCTGGGGGAATCTCTGAATTCAAGACCAGCGTTGTCTACGTTCTAGGACAGCCAAAAGAAACCCTGTCCTGGAACTCTTTGGACAAAACAAAACAAAAAAGATGACCCTGGGCTGGGGCTCAAGAAACCTCAGAGTCATCACCCTGATTACCTATGGAAGCTTGGGCCTCAGTTGGGAAGTCTGTAGAATGGGAAGAGGGAACTTGACGTGATGACTCAGTGGTTAAAGGCACATACTGCTCTCCCAGAGGACCCCAATAACATTCCCAGAGCCACAGCAGGTGGCTCACAAATACCTCTAGTTCCAGCTCCAGGGGCTCCAATTCCCTTATGTCCTCCATGGGACTCATGTGCACATACATCCCCCCACACACAGGTACATACAAATACACATAACTAAAAATAAAAATAAATGGGAAGACGCTGTCCAAAGCAGATAATGGACCTCATCCAACTGCACGTTTTTAGAAGAGAACCTGGAAAGGATGTTTTTCCAGATTCTGAACATCCTTCATAATTTAGACACCAGGGTCACACATGGTTTCTCCCTGCGATGGCTATTCTTGGTTGTTAAGTTGACTGTAACGGGAATGTACTATAATCCAGAAATGGAGGGCACACTTGTGATTTGGATCCTGAGGCAAGAAGACAACAGGTTTTCAATCCAGACCTTTGATCTGGGCCACACCTTCTACCTGAAGCCTAAACAAGGACAATGGTTGTTTCCCCTCATCAACAGGCCCATTCCTTCTTCAGGATCCTAGCAGACCAGCTGAGACACCCAGCCTTGTGGGACAGAGCAGCTACGAGATTCTTAAACCCTAATACACCCCTTTTCTTTCTGTCCAGTAACGGCATCAAACCCAGGCCAAGCACTTTCCTGAATACAGCTACACCCCAGCCCTTCTGACGTACATCTTATTTTATTTTTGTACACTTATTTTGAATCAGGACTCACTGAGTTGCCCAGCCTGACGCTGAATTAATTCTGTAGTCCAGACTGACCTAGAACATTCCATCCTCCAGCTTCAGCCTTCCTTCAGAGTGCTGTGATGACAGTGTGTGACACCAGGCCCTGCTGCCATCAATATAAAGCACTGGTCCCCTGGTAAGGGAGAACTCCAGGGTCGTCGGGCTCTGTGTCTCCAGTGTTTCCCTCTTACTGGTCATCACCCCTCTGCTCTTATGCCTTCCTGTCCCTTCTTGTCCCCAAATATCCATCCTCACGCCACCATCCAGGAATTTCTCTCAACTAAGTCCTGCCTTTGTTTATATGATTTTGCTCCCTGCTGGGTAAGGGAGGACAATCTGGAACATGTCCTTAAAGTTCCTTCCTAAGCCAGCTCCCTGGGGATGCTTACCCTCTACTCCAAAGGAGAAAGTGGGGCTGCTTGAGAAGCAATGGTATCAGCCAAGATTGTAGGCTGAGCAGCTCTGTGTCACCGATCTCATGGGCCTCGGTCTTTTGGTTAATTATTTAAGGAAAAGGATGAATTGGTTATAGAGCACATTTAGGCTGGAATTAGAGAATAATACTAACACACACGGTAGTGAGGGCTTCCTCTGTGCAACATGCACTGTTCCAATATACCCACATGCGTCACTTCCTGTGCTTTACACTCAGGATTCACACACAAAGCTGAGAATACAGCTCACTGTTAGAGCCACCTGGTGACAGGTTTGAGGTGTGGCCCAGTGGTAGAGCCCCTGCCTAGAATCCCCCAGTGAGGGGCTGGGGGTATGGCTCAGTGGTAGAGCCCCTGCCTAGAATCCCCCAGTGAGGGGCTGGGGGTGTGGCTCAGTGGTAAGCCCCTGCCTAGAATCCCCCAGTGAGGGGTTGGGGTGTGGCTCAGTGGTAAGCCCCTGCCTAGAATCCCCCAGTGAGGGGCTGGGGGTGTGGCTCAGTGGTAGAGCCCCTGCCTAGAATCCCCCAGTGAGGAGCTGGGGGTGTGGCTCAGTGGTAGAGCCCCTGCCTAGAATCCCCCAGTGAGGGGCTGGGGGTGTAGGTCAGTGGTAGAAGCTCCTGCCTGGAATCCCTGTGAGTAGCTGGAATGAGTGGCCTAGCATGGGGAAAATGTCTTGGGGTCCATCCTCAATCGTGAAAAAAAAAAGGGGGACAAGACAAAATATCAGGAGTTCCAAGGCCAGCTTTGGCTACACAGTGAGTTCAGAACCAGGCTGGGCTACCTGAGACGTAGCTGCTTCTTAAAAAAAAATTTTTTTTATGTTCATTGGCGTTTTGCCTGCATATATGTCTGAGTGAGGGTGTCAGAAGCCCTAAAACCGGAGTTACAGGTGTGAGCTGCCACGGTCCTGGGAATCGAACCCGGGTCGTCTGGAGGAGCGACCGAGCACGGAGCACTCTACAGCCCCCGAAACCCAGCTTCTCAAAAAATTGTAATAAAAAATAGAACTGATTTCCTGAGGGGATCAAGTCACTCCAACTTCAGAGGAGAGTGAGTAAAGCGGAAAGGTCTGTGTGACTATACCGTGAGTCTCCTCACTCCCCGGTGAGGGCTCCAACCCGCGGAGGACGATGTATCCGGGACTCATTAGACTTAATTGGGACTTAGAAGGCGCCTCCTATGGGTAGGGACGCCGACTCAGTACGTGACATCACGCAAGGGCGTGGTGACGTCAGCTACGTCGGGAATAGCGCTCGGGCCACGCTCCCACGGGCGGCCGTTAAACGGCACCGCCCTCTGACGCCTCGCTTCCGCCCCGTATTTGCATATCCAACGAACGGACGTCGAGGCGTCGACGCGATGACGTCACAGAGCGCCCGTTGCTTCCCCCCCCCCCCTGCGCGGGGAAACACCCATTCTCTCCTCCCCTCCGACCCCCGCCGTGAGCGTGCAGATGCGCGCTCGTACGTAAGTCCCTCCTTACGCAAGCACGCACGACCCACCAGCGGGCGGGAGAGGAACGGCGAGGTCAGCGGAGCCCCGCCCAGTCGGCAAGGTTGCGCGTGCCCAGGGCGGCCGCCAAGATGGTGGTGGGCGCGTTCCCCATGGCGAAACTGTTCTACCTGGGCATCCGGCAGGTCAGCAAGCCGCTGGCCAATCGCATCAAGGAGGCCGCCCGCCGCAGCGAGTTCTTCAAGACCTACATCTGTCTGCCCCCAGCCCAGCGTGAGTCCCCCCCGCGGCCCCTAAGCCTTCCATTCCCGACCCCTCAGGTGGTTGCTCAAGGGAATGACTTCTGGACCTGACCAATCCCGGCGCGAACCGGCAAAACTCCTTGACCAATGGGAATGGCCTCTGCTTAGAGGGGCGTGTTACTTGTCCAATAGCGAAGAGGGGCGTACGGTCAGGGGCGTCACCGCGCGAGTTTGGAATGCAAGCCAATAGGGAAGAGCGTTTGTGGCGGTTGACGGCTACGACAGCCAATAGGAGGAGGAATGAGAGCCATTAGGGCGGGGCTTACCTATCAGTACTTAGGGGAGGGACTGATCAGCCCACAAGGTTTCCTTTCCTAATCATCCTTAAACCAGACTTTACTTTGTAAAATACACACTTCCCTGAATATCATCCTGAGTTGAGAGCGTAGTGCTTATGGCTTAGCTTTACTCTGGCCATGAGTTAGGTTCGTGATGGTGGTGGTTGGAATCTGGGTCCTGGAGAGTCCTTCGACTTGGCAAAGGGATGAACCCAAAATGGACATCCATCCCTGTATTTATGAGTTTTCTCATATCCATCCATTCGTTCGGTAGCCGCACCGTGCAGGCCTCCTTGGCTGGGCACTGACTGATATGGCCCTAATATGGCAGTGTTATCTCAGAACGGTCAGGGCCGTGGGCAGTCTGGAGTTCAGACTTCCAAGGGAGCCTCCTGAGCAGAAACCTCTTCTGGCATCGAAAACGCACCAAGTATGAGCTCCTGGAAAAGGCTCACCGGTCTCTGGAGCAGAGATGAGGGGAAAGCTTTGTAACTTGCTCAGTAGGGAAAATGGAGATATAAAGAAATCCAGGTCTCAGCCATGCAGTGCGGGTGCACACCTTTAGTCCCAGCCCTGAGGAGGCAGAGGCAGGCAGATCTCCCTGAGTTCAAGGCCAGCCTGGGCAACATAGAGAAACTCTGTCTCAAAATACAAAAAAAAAAAAGGAAAGGAAGAAAAGAAATCTAGGTGTCCAGGATCATCCATTTCTGTGGGGGAAGCCAGACACCAGCATCAGGACCTAAACTAGCAAGTCTAACCAGGCATGGACACATACCTATGACCCAGCAGTTGGGAGGCTGAGGCAGGAGGACTGCCTTGAATTTGAGGCTACATAGTGAATTCCAACTAGCCTAGGCTACGACATAAACCCATCTCAAAAATCAAAAACAAAATATAGAGTCTGTTAGGTAGCAGTAACCTCTGTGGAAGACAACAAATCAGGTTCAAGATGAGAAGTATTCGGGAGAAGGCTTAGATTGATGGTAGCATTCCGGAGGAGAGGGAAGAGCACCTCAGCTTGAAAGCCTGAGGTCTCATTGCATCTGGCACCTTTGATGGAGGAAGCCAGTGGCAATGGGAAAGAGATAGATGGCTCCCACAGGGCCTGAGCACTAAAAACACCTTGTCTTTTCCCTGGGAGGCAGAGCTTATTAGAAGGCTCTGATCTTTGGAGGGACAGAACCAGAATGTGTGTGCGTGGGTACCAATGACAGAGTGTGTGGTGAGGATGAAACACTCAGTCTCGTGTAAGCTAGGTAAGAACTGTACCACTGAGCCACACCCCAGTCTCAAGTTATAGTTTATTAACTTTTGTGACTAAGTCTCGTGAGCCCAGGGTGGCCTCAAATTTACCATGTACTAGAGGGTGACTCCGAAATTCTGAACTGTTGTCTATTGCCAAGTGCCAGCTTTCCAGGCACAAGCCGCCCACAGTCTTAAGATTTATAGATGTATGTATTTTATTTATAATTTCAGTGATGTCATGCACGTGTATATTTAGTGTTCACCTGCTCACTCTCTTGTCCTCTCCCCCACCCGGACCTCCCCTCTTCTCAATTAGCCCCCTTTCTAATTTCATGACTTCCCCCCTTGAGAAAGGATCTCACAGTGCAGCCTTGGCTGGTCTGGAACTGGCTGTGTAGACCATGTTGCCCTCAAACTCACATAGGTCTGCCTGCCTTTGGAGTTCTGGCATTGGAGATGGCTCATCATTACTATTATTTTTAAAGTCTGTTGAGTTTCTTGACTGTGCATTGGTGAGGGGTTATATTTGCCTGACTGTGGGCACCCTGACAGTGAAGAGTGTGACCCTTCCTCCGGCAGCTGCTAACTGCAGTACTTCCTCAAGGCAGTCCTGAGTTATATTTTAATAGGTCTTTGGCAATAACTGGCTGAGGGTGGATATGGGGAGGAGAGAGCTTCTGTAGTCCAGTTTGGTATCCTTTAGTCTGCAATATGTCTTGGCACTGAAAAACGTTTGCTAGCCAAGCCCGTAATGGCAGCTACTCCGGAGGCTGAGGCAGGAGAATTCAAGGCCAGCCTGGGGAGCAGAGTGAGTTCACAGCCAACGCGTATCTTTTGAGAGCTTTCAAAGTAATGAGTGAAAAAAGAGAGAAATAGCTAAGAGATGCCACAGTGAGAGATCACTTTCTAGTACAAGGGTAGGGGTGGAGCCAGGCATGTGACAAACGCCTGCCATGCCAGCCAGCACTTGGAAGGTGGAGGTGGGCGGATGAGAGGTTTAGGAGTTAGAGGTCACCTGCAATTAAATCGATAGTTTGAAGCCAGCCTGGACTACTTGAGGGTCTAATGGCCCTGCTCTCCACCATTATCTCTCCCCGCTCTTGGTTTTCCTGACATTGATATCGTGTCCCTGTGGTCCAGTATCGGGTCTGCAGTCTGGAAATTTTCCTAGGAATTTGAGTCTGGCAGGGACCCCACTGAATAAAAGAAAGGAGAAGGAAAGGCCCTGACTGCTTCTAGGTATAGTGGAGGAGAAAGTTTATTACAGATATGTGGGAGAGCATAGCCAGAGGCAAGGGACATCTGGGAGAGGAGAGGGGAAGGGGGGAACCAGGTTCATCAACCAGGAGGCCCAAAAGAGTAGATGATCCAAATGGCTGGATTATGTAAGGAAGGGCTAGCTGGGGGAGGATAGCCTAGGCCCTGGGCTGGAGAAGTTTACAGTAGAGGTTTAGGGGTCTGCCAACCAGAAAGGGCCCTATAACAGGTAGGGAGGGACTGAAGGATCCAGGGAGAACCTGGTGGCTAGCATCTGCTTTGACATGTTAAATAGGCACCTCAGCCATTTGTCCCAAGGTTGAAACCTAACACTCACAAAGTATGGTGTGTCCATATCTAGCTAGGGAAGGTTAGGGGCCCTCCATACTTTGTGAGTATGTGCATGTGTGGACAGGATCCTGGTGTCTGTTTGTCTCTCTACTTGGGATGGTGCCTTGAGTCCTATTGTTAAGTCACCATGAGAAGAACCCTTCCTTCCTTCTCTCTGGTGACTGATCTGAAAACTTATTTGAAGGTAGAGCTGGTAGGAGTCAGGCAGAGAGGACTCTCCGCTCCATTGGGGGTGGTATGAAGAGCCCCACCTGCTAGGATCTGTTTTCTCTCATTCCATCCTTTCTGTCTTCGCACCGCTACAAGTGCCTGTGCTCAGGCTTCCCAGTCAGTTCTCCAGGTCACCGCTGCACACACCTGAGGTTCTTGGCACTCAGCGGGGTAGGCTGGCCCCTTGTACTGTACCTTGTTTGGTTTTAAGACAGAGTGGTGGTGCACCCCTTTAATACCAGCACGTGAGGGGCAGAGACAGGTAGATCTGAGTTCAAGGCTGCCCAGGTCTGCAGAGCAAATTCCATGCCAACCAAGGCTACAGAGGGAAACTGTCTTGAAAAACCAACAAACAAGACAGAGTCTCACTGTGTAGCCCTGGCTGACATGGAACCATTCCGACTAACTGGCCTTGAACTCATAGAGATCTCCCTGCCTCTGCTCCCTCAGTGCTGGGATTATGTGTGTGTCCTCAGCGAAATTAGACCTTATAGCCGCTGGGAGGAAGGCCCAGCCTCAGTAGACTGAGCCTCAAACAGCCATACAGAAGCCTAGTATTGGTTGTTACACAAAATTTTTTGGATAAAACAAGTTCCTCATACCAAAGTCTCTGATCTAATCTATATGTTTAAAATGTCACACCCCTACAACTTTAGACTGTAGTGCATTGTTTGCAGTAGTCAGTAATGGGAGATGTTCCAGGTGTGCCAGGACTGTCTTGTGACTAAGGTCACGCAAAGGCCCTAAAACCTTTTCAGAAAAACAACTCTATAGATAACAGAGAGCAGTCATTTTCCCACAATGATTTCTTCAGGGTTTATAACTATTTCATTCTAATGTTTACCCAAGACACAATGACTGCTAGATTTCCTACTAGAAGTGTGCTGTCACCACACTTGGCTACCTGACCCTTCTTATCCACACAGCTGGGAAGGCCACTGTGGCTGCTCCAGATGAGAGTACAGGGGAGAAGCCCTAGGAAGCCCAGCAGTCATGAAGCAGAAGGCAGCCCTGCAGTTCCTGCCTGCCCCAGGGAGTCCATGCTCCTGGGAGGAAGACAGCCTTACATCCAGGCTAATTCCTTGGTGCACTGTGCAGTGGAGGCAAACTCTTTCTTTTGTGCTTTCTGGGCTTTTGAAGACAAGATCTTGTACAGTAGTCCAGGCTGGCCTGGAGCTTGTGGCCATCCTCTTGCTTATGAGGTCGTTCAGGTGCTAGGATTTTAGGCGTGTGCCACACACAGTGCCTGGCTCAAAGTGCTCTTACCCCCACTCCCATCTCAAAGTGTGTTACAGATGCTTCCAGGGAAGCTGTGGGTGACTTTGGGCAGGAAGGAAACCCTTTGTCTATGCAGCTCATTTTCCTGGTCTGCTTATTGCTGGTTGCAGTCCTTCAGGGACAGCCACATTTCTATTAATTGTGCTGTCATTGCTGTAACCGAATACTTGAGGCAGAGTCTGGGCAGCATTTACATCTGCTTGCCTCGTTTTATGGCCTTGTTGGTGGAGTCTCAGGGTGTCACTATGTCTGTGGTTCCTCTATAATCCGCTGGGATTCAGCCCTGGGCTCCATCATAGTGATCTTAGGACTAAAGTCTTCACTCTCTTAAGCATAGGGGAGAGGAACTCAGGGGATTAAATCCTGTTGGAATTCTGGGGACAAAATACACCCAAAGGCCAGGTGAGGTAACTTACACTTACACCTCACTGACTCCTTTTTTAAATTAATGAAAAGAAAGATATGTTTTTTTGTGTGTGTATGCGCATGTGTTCTGGTGACCTTGAACCACAAGAAGACAGATCCTAGGGTGCTGGGAACCCCACAGGTCCAGGAAATGTTAACCTTAGGGTCAGCTCCAGCTCTGGAAGGTTTTTGTTTTGTTTTATCTCGTTTTGTTTTTCTGGTGGGGGAGTGACTGAGACATATTGACACACTGTAGGTCAGGCTGCCCTCAAACTCACATGAATTTCCTGCCTCAGCCCCCAAAAGACTAAGATTACGGGCATCTGCCTCCATACCTGATGCCTTTGCTTCCTAAAGCGGTGGCTTGGCTGGGATCTGCTGGGAGGTTCTTCTGATGAGGTGTAAGAGCTGAGGGGAGGGGGTGGGGGGGCACCATGAGGCACTGGTTCCGCTCTCCCAACAGGCTCCCCAGCTGGGTCACTGCCCTGGACTTACAAAACCCTGTTGTGTTCTCCATTCAACAGGAAGTGTAGGCCATTAAGGGCAAAGCCTGGAGGCTTCTTGTCATGGCCATGGTTCTGTGAGTCAGAGCAGTCTGAAGTGCAGGTTACAGAAGGTGCTGGAAAGACTGCACTGACTGGCACACAAAGTCTGTGGTGTAGCCGACACAGTTCAGGCACTCCTGGGTTTGAATCTTGGTACCACCGCTGACTGGCTGTGCCCGTGCCCAGCACTGCATAAAGGGTGTGGTTACACAATGTTTTACCCAGCACTCTGGAGGTGGAGGCAGAATAATCAGAAGCTGAAGGTCATCCTTGGCTATATTTTGAGTTTAAAGCCAACCTGAGCTACATGAGACTGTTTCAAGACAGAACAAAATACCTATGTTTATGTGTTAAAGGGATAAAGGGAGGAGTGATAAACACAAGTAACATCAAAAGGTGCCAGGGAATTGGGACTGGGGCCTTTAGAGATGACAGTTCCAACAGGCTGGAAGGCTAGGGCTAGCCAGGCGTGGTGGCTGGTCATGTCAGGCTATCCTGGGCTACATGGTAAGGTCCTATCTCAAAAAACCAAAGGAAGAGAGGCATGCGGGGTGGCTCACACCTGGTAGTCCCACCACCTAGGAAGTGGAGGCAGGAGGTTCAAAAATTTAAGGCCAATCAAAGGGAAGAAAGGGGGAAGGAAGGTTAGTGCTGGTGTAGCCTAGTGTCTAGGGGCTCGCTTAGCACGTACCAGGGCCTGGGTCCCAGCCCAGCAACACACATACTGGCAAATGGAAAGGGCCTGCTGTGCAGTGTGCACACCTTTAGTCCCAGCACACAGGCAGAGACAGGAGATCTCTGTCAGCTGGAAGTCAACCTAGTCTACATATCCAGCCATCCAGAAAGAAGGAAGGAAGGAAGGACAGAGGACAAGCAACCAGATTAAGTATGGCTGCCTCCCAAAAAGTTGGCTGAGCAACAGGTAGAAGACCTGTAGGAACAATGTGGCTTTGTAGGGTACTTGCCTGGGGTGCCACCTACATGTCCTAGCCTGGCCAACCTGGGGAGGCATTGGCATTTTTATTTTTAATGGTCTCCAGAGAAAGTCACTTCCCCAGGTCTATTTATAGCCTTGAGAGTGTCATATCAGCTCCAGCATGTGGCAGGCAGGCTGTTGCTGGTGACCTCCAAACATTCAAGATGCTCTTCTGAAAGGAAACAGCTGTAGGCATTTCCCTGTGTGTGTGTGGTGTGTGTGTGTGTGTGTGTGTGTGTGTGTGTGTGTGTGTTAACGTCATATGTGACTAAATTTTAAAAACCAATTCAAAGGGGATAGGATCACCCTTTTTTGTTTGTTTTTTGTTTTTTCAACAGGGTCTCTCTGTGTACCCCAGGCTGTCCATGAACTTGCTCTGTAGACCAGGCTGGCTTCAAACTCAGAGATCTGCCTGCCTCTCTCTCCTGAGTGCTGGGATTAAAGGCAAGCACTCCATTAATTATATTTTCGAAGTGATTTTTAAATTTTACCCATGTTACCCACAAAAACAATGTTTTTATTCAATTATGTTTACTATAATTTCCATCCTTGGAAGTCTTGAGGCAGGAGGATTCATACATAGTTCAAGGCCAACCTGGGCCAAAGCATGAAATCCTGCCTCCAAAAATCAAAGGATGTAATAGCTGAGTCCTTAGTGCAGGTGTGAGCTGGTATTTGGATGCCCCAGCCCTGCTCTTGCTGTCTAGCAAGCTGGTACATTCACTCCTACAATCCTAGCTACTCTAGCGGTTGGAGCTGGAGGATTGTGAGTTTGTTCAAGTCGAAGCGTGGCTAGTGGGCCTGTCTGAAAAGGAAGTTTTTAACCAACTGGGGTGAGCTGTGGTGGCACATACCTGGCACCTGAGAAGTGGAGGCTCTGAGGTCAGCCTGGGCTACGTGAGACTGTCTCAGAACAACAGAGGTGGCGCAGAGCTGCGTCCCTAACCTACCTGGATGTCTGGCTTCCACCTCTATTGCTACAAAAGAAGCAACTCCCACTGCCTTAGTAAGAGCTGGTTGCTAACAATTCTCGGAACAGACAGGAGAGGGCGCCCGAGTCAGCGCTTCGGCTCTAGCCAGCAGCTGGGCTCCCTCTGCCTGGATAGCAGGCGTAGAGGGCTGAAGGCAGAGCTGACTCCCAGGTGTTTTTACCCCTCTCAAGTTCATTGAAAACCAGCAAGTAAATCTTAACCAAGCCTGGAATCGTACCTCCTGCTGGATAGGCAGGAAGTTCATCGGGAAAGCACCTCTAGGTGGTTTGGTGGCTCACTGGGAGCAGCTGGGATCTCATGGTTTGTCTTCCTCTTTCTGACTTCTTTTGGTCAGACAGTTCTCCTGACCTCAGTAAGGCTGCTAGAGCTCTAACCACCATGCTTCTTATTTCTTTTAATTGAAAATTCTTTTAGATTTGCCTACATGTATGTGTGTTGCCCCACATGTGTTCCTGGTGCCTGACAGTTCAGAAGAGGGTGTTGGGTCCCCTGGAGCCTGATTTACAGACAGCTATCAGCTGTAATGTGGTGGCTGGGAACTGAACCCAGGTTTTCTAGAAGAGCAACTAGTGCTCTTAACTACAGAGCTGTCTCTGAAGCCCCACACTATGCTTTTTGTGTCAGGAGAGACTCATGGATGCAGTTCAATTATAACCCCCAGGACTTGAGGGAAGAAAAGTGACATCAGTTGTGAGCAGTGGAGGCCCTTGGGAGGTGGGGCAGGAGGATTAGGAGTTCAAGATCCTTCTCCACTACCAACAAATTCTAGGCCAGCCTTAACTATGTGGAGGGAGGTAAGAGAAACTTGCGAAGGTGGAAAGTGTTCCTTTAGGACCCTCAGAGACTGTCCTGGTCCTGTGCTGCCCCTGTCTTGGGTGAGGCCTGGCCCTTTGTCTTGAGACAGGGCTTTACTAGCTCAAACTAGTCTGAGGCAATCTTCCTCAGTCTCCCAGATGCTGGGATTACAGTCATGAACCAGCAGCCCTCTACTGAGGTCATTTTTAAGCCCTAAGGATGAAGAATCTAGGGCCCTGGGGCAAGTGGTGCCTGGCTCAGCAGGGACTCCAGACCGGACAGTCTGACTCCGTGATGGCTGTAACCACAGTGCTCTAGGGCTCTGCTCCTGCTCTATTCCTGCAGGCAGCTAGCTCTGTTATCTCTAATCAGATTGCTACACTCCTTGCTCACTCCTGGGATGAGCCAACACCCTTATGAGCCAGGCCTGAAGCAGCTCTACCCCTGCCTCCTGCTCCCATACCCAAAGTAGGAAGTGTCTGGTGTTGTTTGGAGTCCTGACCAAGCAGCAAGTAAGCATCAGGCAAGGCTGGAACCCAGGACCACCTGGTTCCAGGCACACTGAGCCCTTGCCTACCCTGAGCCTTCAGAACTCCCAGGCATTCACTCGTAAACCCAGCAGGCCTGAGCTGTCTGGGTGGGGAGGATAGGCAGAGGTCATTCCATGCTGTGTTCATTAGGAGCCTGCCTTTAGTCACTCACTCCTGTATTTGGTGCCTCTGTGTACCAGGAGCTGTCGTAGCAGGAAGGACTGCCATGTCAACAAGACACACAAGGCAGTGGAGGTGCTGTGCACACCTGTGGTCTCAACCTCCGGGGGCAGCAGGAGGCTCAGGAGGATTTTGGGGCCAGCCTTGGCTACACTGGGAGTTTGTCCACATGTCTGCCCGTGTACCTGTGTGTCTAATGTCTGTCGAAACCAGAAGAAGGCTTGGGAACCTCCGGGACGGACTGGAGCTACAAACTGGGCCTGGGAATCAGACCCAGGTCCTCTGGAATAGCAACCAGTGCTCTTAACCACTAAGCCATCTCTCCAGCCTCTGAATTTTAAATTTTATTTTTATATGTATGTATGAGTGCCTATAAGCATATATGTGTACCACATGCACGCCTGACTCCCGTGAAGGCCAGAAGCATGCATTAGATCCCTTGTAGCTGGAATTAGAGGTGAGTTCTGAGTCACCTGTTGTGAGTGCTGGTGACTGAACCCAGGTCTTCTGTGAGAGCAACCTCTTTGGTTTTCTTGAGGCAGGCTCTCACCATGTACCCAGGACTGGGCTCGTATCTGTGACCCTCCTGTGTGTTAAACCCAGGACTGGGCTCGTATCTGTGACCCTCCTGTGTGTTAAGATGAAAGGTCTGCGCCCCTGTGTGGGGTTTAGAGTGTGGAGCTAACTGGGCACATCTAGAAAGGAACAGCCAAGGCAGGGACAACCAGTAACACCTGCAGTTACTTAATTATGCTGTCCATCACCTTGTCCCTTACGGTGATCCTGGCTTTGTGAGTGACAAATATTCTGTAGAGAATCAAGTCCCCAAGGCCACATAGGCTGAAAAATAAGTCCTTCTGGGTCTCAGACCACTTCACTGGGTTTTAGTTAGTAATATTTGATTTTTTTGCACGTATATTCTATTTTTTTTATAGCTTATCTTTAGGGCTGGAGAGATGAGTCAGAAGCTAGAGCACTGGCTGCTTGACCAGAGCACCGAGTTTATTTCCCAGCCTCAGCATGACAGCTCACAGCTGTATTCTCGTTCCAGAACACCGGAAACCCTCTGACACACACATGCAGTCAAAATACCAATGCACATAAATAAAGGTAAATAAATAAGTTCATAGGGAAAAAGAGAAAGGAAGGAAGGAAGGAAGAAGGAAAGGAGAAAAACAACCCTGATACCCGATAAATAATAATAAAAACTAAAATGAGCCGGGCGTGGTGACACGGCTTTAATCCCAGCCCAGCACTCAGGAAGCAGAGGCAGGCAGATATCTTGGTGAGTTTGAAGCCAGCCTGTAACACAGAGAAGCCTTGCCTCACAAAACCGAACCAAACCAAACCAAACAACCCAACAACAAAAAATTAAAATGATGGCAGGCATGGTGGTGCATGTGTGTGATCCCCACAGCTTGAGAGGCTGAAGCAGGAGGATTCCTACAAGTTCAAGGCCATCATAGCTCTACATGGTGAATTAATTCATAAGCCATCTCAAAAAGAAGGATCTGTTGGAGGTGCATTTGGAATGAGCTAGCCTGGGCTCCTCACACCTGAGGGGAAGCCATGACGCTGGGGCCAGTGAAGGCGGCTCCTCAAGGCTCTCTCCAGGGCTGAGGAGAAACTGGGCCAGCGAGGAGAGAGCGCAGCCCCAGGGGCACTGCTCCCCACTTAGCTCCTTCCAGTTTGCACTGAGAACCTGGGAGTGAGGCCTCCAGACCCACAAAAGCTACTTAGGCCTCAGCTGGCCTTTCTGTGGGGTTCCCACCAGCACCTGGCGACCCTCCTCCTCACAGGGGAAGTGGGTGACCGTACCAGGGGTGGAGGGCAGCCAGTCACTACGTGGTGACCTAAAGAGCTGCAGAGGGAGCTAAGAATGGCCACTGGGCCTTACACCTGTGTGTTCTTGTCGCTGAGTGAGCAGCTGCTTGTGGCCCGCTAGAGGCATGTCCTCCTACCTGGGACCTCTCTCTCAGCAGGCTTCTGCTCACTGCTCCTCTCTGGAATCTTGCATTTTCAAAGATGTCCTGGAGGTGGGCCTGACCTAGTGGTGTAGGACTATACCCCCAGCTACCCAGAAGGCACAGAGGATCAGGAATTCAAGGCCAGCATGGGCCGCAACTGGGGAAAAGTGATTGAACATGATGTCCTTGCCAGTCATCCAGCACTTGGGGAGGTAGAAGCACAAGGTTGAAGGTTGTCCTTGGCTACATAGAGAACCCAAAGCCAAAGACCCTGTCTCAAATATATAGACAAAAAGAAGATGGATGTGGCTCAGTGGTAGCAGGTGTGCCTGGCATGCGTGAGACCCTGGCTTCTGATCTTAATACTGGGGGAAGAAAGCCCCCAAGTCACCCCAGGAGGAGAACGTGTGTTTCTTGCACAAAGCAAAGCAAGGGGCAGATCTTGCTTAAAGCAACCTCCTATTCTCATCTTAGCCCCTGATTCCAACTGTGACTACATAGTGTGGGGTGGGGGTGGCTTCAGAGCACACCTGACCTCTCTCTTCCCTGCAGTGTACCACTGGGTGGAGATGCGGACCAAGATGCGCATCATGGGCTTCCGGGGTACAGCTATTAAGCCGCTGAATGAGGAGGCAGCGGCGGAGTTGGGCGCTGAGCTGCTGGGTGAGGCCACCATCTTCATTGTGGGCGGAGGCTGCCTGGTCCTGGAGTACTGGCGCCACCAGACCCAGCAGCGCAACAAGGAGGAGGAGCAGAAGGCAGCCTGGAATGCACTGCAGGACGAGGTGGGCCGCCTGGCACTGGCACTGGAGACTCTACAGGCCCAAGCACAGGCCACGCCCTCTTTGAGCGCCTTGGAGGAGCTGCGAGCAGAGCTGCAGGAGGTACGGGCCCAGGTCTGCAATGGGCACTCCACTCCCAAGTGCCAAGCAGCGTCTTCCAAAAAGTAGCCCCTTCCTGAGGCCTGGACTTGTATGTGGCCTTAAGGCCCCCAGAAGGGCCTTCTCCCCACACCGCCTGGCCTGGCCTGCCCTGGCCCAGCAAAAGCCACCAGGACCTTGATGCAACTGTGACGTGTGGTCACCCCTTACCGACTGAATTTGGGCATTTCCCCCAGAGAGCACCGCAGCAAAAGCATTCAGAGCCTCCTTGCCAGCCGCTGACTCAGAGCGCTCTGCTCCAACACAGGCAAAAGTGAAAGCAGGGCACAGGCCTGATGGGCGCCTGGTTAGACAAGGTCACCTGCCCATCAGTGGAGCCCCTCCCTCCTTTGGTGGATACTGACTCGGGTATGTTCCTGTAGAGGAAGCTTGCACTTGACATGCCCTCTCTCCCCACCCTGGCTCGCCCTTTTCTCTGAGGTCCCTTTACCCCTCAGCCTATGCTGTTATCCCCTGGTCCTTCCTTGTTGTGCATTGATCCTGCCTGGATCATCTAGCCGGTCTCGGTCGCAGCCCCGTTCTCGGTGACACCATACTTCTCCTGTCTTTCTTCAGTGGCACTTCTCAGGCCAGTGGGTTAGATGTCACCCAACACATCTGTCGGCACCCTCCCCACATCTGGAGCCCTGGGTCCCCAACCATTTGTGTTGGACTCACCTTCTCTTCCCACTCCCCAGACACGACACATTGCTAGGTGTTACTAGCACACAGAATTATGGATGCCAACAGCAGAGGTCTGAGTATTGGGGGGGCCCCACTCCCTCTTCTGGCTTCAGGGACTTCAAGTCTTCTGGACTCTGTCTTGTCTTTATGTGGTCTTCCCTTCCTTTCCTGTCTCTTGAACATCTGCCCTGAATACAAGGCACACTCTAAATTGGAGGTGACCACATTGAAAGATCCTTAATTACATCTCTGAAGACCCTTTTTCTAAATGGGGACACACTGGCAGGTCCTGGGGTTAGGACATGGGTTTATCTTTTGGAGGCCTCTATCCAGCTTGTTACTCTGTCATCCTAAGAGTGTGCAAGGCCCACTGTGCTGTTTGGCCACTTGGCGTCTGGGCTTGGGCTCACCACTCCAGCGCCAGAAGGATCGTGGATGTCAGCTCCTGGCGTTAGATAGAAGGCATCTCAAGACATGAGTAGCATAATTAATAATAGAGGAAGCCGGGGGTGGTGGCTCACATCTGGATCCTGGCACTCAGAGGCTGGGGTAGGGATGAGCCCGGATCCCATTGGGAGATCCAGGACAGCCTGCTGGGCCACAGAGAGACCCTCTCTCAAAAACAAACAACAATCACAGGAAGAGGAGGAAGAGGAGGAAGAGGAAGGAGACAAAACCTTGGAGAAAAGCCAGAAGGGGGTTTGGCTCTGGTGGCAAAGGGGCCAAGACTTATTCTATGAGCTCTTTCCCATATTGGGAAACTGAGGCCCACAAGAAGGGATGCTAAGGGACTTGGCCAAGATCTCACAGCTCAGGAGGGACCAGCTACAGAGGGTGGGGAGGACCAGATGGTTCTAGCTACCAGGCAAGGTAAGGAGAGGGCCTCTTCCTAGAGGCCAGAGGCACTGTGTTTTGTCCCCCGTCAGAAGAGCCCCAACCACACCCGAGACCTCTGAATATGGGGAACTGATATATTCCACCTGGCCCTCGTCCCTGCAGGTGGGCCTGACAGGGCTCTTCCCTAGAGGGGTGGAAATGACTGTACCTCAGCTCCTAGAAGAGGGAGAGGTTGGTGTCTTTAAATTTGGGAGTGGCTGAGTTGGGTGGGGTCCTGACTGAGGAATAAGGGCACACAGACATGTCTTCATGAAGGACAGAGGATGGAGCCAGGGAAGCAGCTCAGAGCCCAACTGCCATGATTACCCCCGAGAGTTCAAGACCAGCTCTGACCACCCTGCCCTGAATCAGTCCACAGCGGGTATGACAAAGCCAGGGCAGGTGAAGGGCCCTGGGCTCTGTCAGGTCAGCCATTACTCCAGCAGGGCAGCATCACTGTTCTAAGTTCCCCAAAGAACCCACAAGAGTGTTTTCTCTGACTCGCCTTCAGGCCACCCAAGTGTGAAAGTAGGCCTGTGGGCCCATCTGGCCCTGTAGAGCCTTCACATGGTCCTGCTGCATCCGGACATGTTGGGGCCTGTGGGCAGCCTCACTCACCCACCGTGGCAGTGCCAGGAGCAACTGTGATGGGGTGTGTGTTTGCAGAAGCCTCCACAAGGCAGGAGGCCAGAGCCGTTTTCTGCCAACCTGCTCACTGCAGTGTCCGTGTCTCCCACTTGGGGAGAAGGGTGAGAATAAATCTGTCAATGAAGCTCCTTGTCTACAAGTTTATTTGTGTGTATTTTTAATTGAAAAAAGCCAGAGCAATAGACCTAAGAGATGGAAGCATTTGCCACAGAACCTGATGACCAGAGTTGGATCCCAGGATTTGTATGGTAAGAGAACTGAGTCCCTCAGACTTTCGTGTTCACATTGTAATGGACACAACCATAAACTCACAGTAAATAAAATGTCATGAACACCTTTCAAAGTCCAGCACTTGGCATTCCTGCTAAACAAGAAAGACGTCATAGAAAGACCCCATATAAACCAAAACATCTGGGATGCAGCATGCCCCCCTCTCAGAGAGTCAGGAGTTCAAGGTCATTGTCCGCCACAAAGTGAGCTTAACGCCAGCCTGGGCTCTGTGAGATTGATTTTATAATTTATATCAGCTGTGCAGTGATGGCACACGCCTTTAACCCAGCCCAGGAGGCAGAGGAGGGAGATCTCTGAGTTCAAGGCCAGCCTGGTCTACAGAGTGAGTTCCAGGACAGCCAGGGCTATACAGAGAAACCCTGCTTTAAAAAAAAAAAAAAAAAAAAACCCTATTATCCAGAAAAGCTGCCTTTCGTTTATTCTGCCACTTGAGGAAGATTCTCAGAGTTGCCCGTTGTGTGCCCAGCCCTATTATTTGCCTTGCTGAGTTCTCAGTGGAGCCCTGGTCAACTGCAGCCCCAGCCTCTTGGATTTACAGCCCAGTAGGAAACAACTACACATGCTCTGTTCTCAGGGTTGTCTACTCCATCCCTGGTTATGTGAGTACATGGGGTTGGACTGGACCCAGGCTCCTTCCCTTCCCTTCTGAGTGACTTGAGCTTCAGGATATAGCAGACAACTCTATCCACACCAGCTCATGCAGCCTGGATGAATGTCAAGGGCACTGCTTGTCCCATCCCTGGCAGACCCTGCTGCCCCAACGTTGGTTTCATTGTTGGACAAGCTTTTGCTTGGAGGGACAGAGATGTTGGAGAGTCACCCCAGAAAGTGGACCTCACATAAGCTCCAGCCAGGTCCCGTTGGCTGGCCTCTGAGTTCTGTGAGCAGCCTGCCTGGCAGCTGGTGTGCTGTCACCCACCAACTGGACGCATATTCGCCGAGCAGCTACTGTGTCTGGATCAGCCAGGAACTGGGCATCAGCACCATGGAGCTGGCACTCCAGTGCAGGAGCAAAGAGCTGATGCTGGGGAGATGGCACCTTGAGCATGGTTCCTGTCTGGCATGCCTGAAGCCCTCGATTCAGTCCCCAGCACTGCATAAACTAACTGTACCTATCATCTTAACACTCTGGACATATAAGTTCAAGGTCGAGAATTACATAGTAAGAACAACCAATCACAACGTCAAGGCTTAGCAGATTAGGCCCATGAGCTGAATCAGTAAAGGTTTATTAAAACAGAAAGATTAGCTGACTCTGTACAGCAAAGGCACCCAAAGGCCACTCTCTTGTCTCAGCAGAGCTGAGTATAGTGACACATGCCTTTAATTCCAGCACTAGAGAGGCAGGGGCGCTCAGATCTCTGAGTTCTATGTAGGCCTGCTCTACATCAATCCAGAACAGCCAGGGCTATGTAGAGAAACCCTGTCTCAAAAATAAGACAAAAAAAAACCAAACAAACCAAAAACACAAAAACCAAAAGGTCGTACATAGGGTCTCTGAAGCCTACACGCACCCTCCTCACACAGTCCCTCTCCTGTGTGCCTGCCCCCCTCTGTCCCCACAGAAGCCGCTACCAGCAACTAAGGAAGAATCTGAGCCTCCACCAAAACCCTTGAAAAGGAAGAGTTGATGTAATCCATCCGTCAAGAACACGTTGTGTAATAATTCAGTTCTCTCCGTATACAGACCAGTGTTGTGTACTTCAGGGCACGTGTATGTATGTAATGGTGTTGCATATCTGTCTCTGGAATGACAGTTTAGTGAAGTCATCACCCAGCAGTACTTCCTAATATGGCCTGTTTTATGATAATCCAGCTCATAATGAACTGGATTGGGCTGGAAAGCTGGCTCAGCAGTTAAGGGTTCTTTCTCTGCCCCTCAAGCCAGCTTCCAAATCATGACAGGAGAGTTACTATTAATAATGAAAGCTCAGCTGATTTCTTAGGCTTGTGTTTAGCTAGTTCTTGTAACTATTCATGACGTTCTATTACATGTGGCTCGCTTACCTCAAGTTTTTAACTACCATGCTGCTTGCTCTGTCATGGTGTCTCCACCCTTCTTCCCAGTGTCTTCTATGCCTGGAAATCCTGCCTGGCTATTAGACATTCAGCTTTTTATTAAACCAATCAGAGTGAGACATCTTCACAACAAAATATTCCACAACAAATAAATATTTTAAAAAGAACTATATAAAGCCAGGCATGGTAGCACATTCCTTTGATCCCAGTACTTGGGAAACAGAGGCAGGTGGATCTCTGAGTTTGAGGCCAGCCTGGTCTACAGTGAGTTCCAAGATAGCCAGGGCTCTGTTACACAGAGAAACCCTGTCTCAAAAAACAAAACCCATATAAATACATATCTGTGTATTTGTACACACATGCACATACGTGTTTAGAATACATCGTTAGTATGTATTCTAAACATAAGACTCCCCCAATGTGACAGCACATACCTTAATCCCAGCTCTGACTGAGATAGGAAGAATATCACAAATTTGAGCAGTCTGGGTATGCTCACCCTTGGGCAGTGGAGGCAGATCTGAAATTTAAGCTCATCATCAGCTACATAGCAAGTTTGAGGCTAGCCTGGTCTACATCAGAGCCTTGCTAACACCCCCACCAAGTAGGCTTAGTGCTCCACACCTGAAATCCCAGCACTTGGGAGGTGGCCATAAGAGGATCAGGAAATAAAGGCTAGCCTGGGCTACAGTGAGTTAAGTGCCTACTTGGGTTATATGAGACCCTGCCTCAAAATACAGTAAGAAAGCAATAACACAACCATTAAAAACTAGCAAGCTTGGGTGGGTGTGCCTGCACACTCAGTTACTCAGGAACACAGTTTTCATAAAGGGGAGCCCATATAGCCAGGTGTAGTTTCAAACCCCAATAAACTCAGCATTCAGGAGGCAGAGGCAGAAGAGTGCTTGCTGACTTCAAAGCCAACCAGGGCTACCCAGGAAGAGCCTGTCTTTAAAAAAAAGAAACAAAGACAGCTTTCTGTAAGGGAGAAACAGGAAACAAGCAGCTTGTTTGGTGAATCAAACTCCATGTCCCTATTAAGTGTGCCCAGATGGATCCACATCACTGATGCGCTAGATAGGCTTGCTGAGGGGCCCACCTCTGTGTATTGGCTGCTGCCCAGGCCTCCGACTAGGGCGTAGGTGAAGTGCCACTAGGGAGATGCAGAGCCTCCTGTGGGAGTTAATGTTCTTGAACACATCTGCTCCTACAGAGTTCTCAGGCCAGGTGGGGAAAGCCGGTAGGGCCTGTTTTCTTCAGATTCTTCTGGGCCTCTCTCTTCAGTTCCTCCCTCCAGGGCAGGGAACAGAACCCCTCAGGAGTGGAGTCCTGTGACCTGCTATTGCACAAGAAGCCATCATAACATTTTTGAAGTGACCAGCCAGAGTCACCAGAACATTATAGACTTCCTGTGGTCGGGGTGAGGAGATCAGTTATAATCAGGAACCGTGGTGGTAGTAGTGGAGCACACCTTTAATTCCATCACTCTGGAGGCAGAAGCAGGCAGATTTCTGTGAGTTCAAGGCTAGCCTGGTCTACAAAACTAGTTCCAGGACTATCCAGAGAAAACCTGTCTCCAAAAACTAAAAAAAGGAAAAAAAAAAATTAATTCTGGCTGGTTACAGCAGTGCATACCTGAACTCCAGTACTTGTGAAGCTGATGCAGGAGGATAGCCTGGGCCACATAGTTGCAGGATTCTGTCTTAAAACAGTGAAGGAGAGTAAAATGACCACCGATAAAGGTGCCGGTCGCCAAGCCTGAAGACCTGAGTTCCATCCCTGGATTGCACAGGGTTGAGAGAACAGTCTCCATGCAAGCTGTCCTCTGCCTTCCACACAGTGCTCTGGAACATAAGCCCAGTTCCACACAAAAATAAAAGTCAAAATAAATACAAGATCACGTGAAGGCTGACAAGATAACTCAGCATCTTAGCCCATGGTAGGAGAAGAGAACCAGCTCTCCAAAGTTGTCCTCTGACTTCTGCATCCTCGGTGTTGCACATTTCACACACACACACACACACACACACACACACACACACACACACACACACACACACACACACACATACAAAGAAGAAAAAAACCCACAAACAGGGAAGAACAGAAATTCTGTCCTTAGCAGAAACGACTAGTGTGTGTGACCAGTGCCTCAGGACAGTTTAATGGGCCGGACATTCCAAGGACTTTGAAAGATTATCTCTCAGGATCCCAGGGCAAAGGCCAGGCCTCTGTTTACTAGGGCTAATCCTTGTCTGTACGTAAAAGAAACATTCCCAGGATGGAAGAGAGAAGCAAAGTTCAAACAGAAGGTAGGAGGGTGGAGGTAGAGGATGACAGAAGTCTGTGGGGTCTATCAGCAATGGATCAGCCCTTAAGCCTGAGGAGTGAGCATGTCTTCTGTGTCTACTCCATTTTGGAGGTAGGGAAAGATATTTCAGATATGCAAGGATAGCACCCAGGTCATTATCAGCCACACAGCCAGTTTGGTTACATCAGCCACACAGCCTAGGTTACATGAGAGTTGGTCGAAATAGTACTAAAGATCTGGCCATGCTGGCTCGTTCATAGCTGTAATCCAGCCTGGGGAAGGCTGAGACAAGAGACGTGCCCTGAGTCTGGGGCCCACCTGGGCTACAGGGTAAAACCCTATCTAAAAAATAGAATAAGTAAATTAAGGAAGGAAGGCCCAGTAGATTGTGACTAACAAAGTGGCCCAATTGATAAAGGCCCTTGTGGCCAAACTAGGGACCTGGGTTCAGTCCCTGGGGCCCATAATGGAAGGAGAGATCCAACTGCCCTCTCACATCCATAGGTATGCCTTGGTATCCACATAATCACAAAATACAATAATTAAATATGAATTAAAAATTAAAAAGCCTGGTGTGGCACTCACCTTTAATCCCAGGACTCAGGAGACAGAGGCAGGCAGATCCTGTGTGTTCAAGGCAGTCTGGTCTACAGAGTGAGTTTCAGGACAGCCAGGACTACACAGAGAAACCCTGTTTCAGAAAACAAAATAAAATTAAAATTAAATTGGACATGCTGTTGTAAGCTTTTAGTCCAATAGTCAGGAAGCAAAGGTACAAAGGTCTCTGAATTTGGGGCCAGCGTGGCCTACATTTAAGATCCAAGCCAAGGTGACCCTGTCTCAGAAAAACAAAACACTGAAAACCCAAGAAAGAAGGATTCAAAACACCAAATACTCTTGGAGATTGGTACTTAGGGATATACTTAAGCAAACCTAAATCCAAATTGCCCAGAGACAGACTAATAAGGCCAGACATTCCAAAGTCTAAAGCCCATCTCCAGGGATCTCAAAGCAGAAACCAAGCCTCCAAATAGGTAGGTTCATCTTTTCCTCCCTCCCTCCCTCCCTCCCTCCCTCCCTCCCTCCCTCCCTCCCTCCCTCCCTCCCTCCCTCCCTTCCTTAAGTTTTCTTTTTCTTTTCTTTTTTTTCCAAGGCAGGGTTTCTCTGTGTAACAGCCTGGCTGTTCTAGAACTCTCTTTGTAGACCAGGCTGGCCTCAAACTCTCAGAGGTCTGCCTGCCTCTGCCTTCTGGGTGCTGGTATAAAGGCATGGGCCACCATGCCCACAGTGTCTTTTCTTTCTTTACTGCACATAAAAGAGACATTTCCAGGTCCAAAGAGAAAATAGAATCCAGCCAGGGGTGGTGGAGAGCGCCTTCAGTCACAGCACTTGAGAGGCAGAGGCAGGAGGATCTCTGCCAAGACCCTAGCTCAAAGTGTGTGTGTGTGGGGGGGTGAACGTGTCATGGGAAGCCAGCTCTGCACCCTTGGGGACAGCGGGGTGTCCATGACTGACTAAGAAACAGCATTTGAGGATTTGAGGGGAAAACAGAGTAAAATGAGGGCCCAGGGCAGCAGCTCCGGTGGGTGAGAGCCTGCTGTGCTCATGAAGCCCTGGATGGGATTGACCTCCAGCATTCAGAAAGCAGGGATAGGTGGATGTTTGTAAGTTCCTGGTCAGGGCTACAAGGTCAGCCATACTTATGCACACAAACTCAACACACAGACACATGCACGCACACACACAAGCACTGACACACACTAAAAAATTGACAATAAGGACTCAAGGGGGCTTTTGGGACCAACCTAACTCACAGAACAGACTTAGAGAGGACTGCTGTGGTAAGATATGCAGTGGCCCTGGAGGGGGAGCACTCAGGAACCCAGTTATTTTTTAGGGCTTCCTTTTATAGGGTCCAGGAGGGATTTGGTTGCTAAGGGTGCACTGTGGGCAGTTCACTCACTCTGGTTTATGAATTAGGTCACATAATCATTTTTTTTCCTACTAAGTGTGCACTGTCCCATAATGTATAATTTAAGAATATTTTACGTTTTACGTCTTATTTATGTTTATGTGTGTCTCTCTCTGTGTGCCATGTATATTGAGGTGCTATAGAGGCCAGAGGAGGACATCAGATCCCCTGGAGTGACAGGCAGTAGTGAACTAGACACTGCACTCGGGTCCTGAGCCATCTCTCAAGCCCCGTAATACATGATTTTAGTCACGCACACCCAGTATGCCCAAGCATAAGATGGTCAACAGGGGATTCTCCCTAAAATTTACTTGAGGACACAGGTGTTCTGTTTGTTTCTCAAGACAGTTTCTCTGATTAGGCCTGGCTGTCCTCTGTAGACAGGCTGGCCTCAGACTCACAGATTTCCACCTGCCTCTGCCTCCTAGGATTAAAGGTGTGTGCCACCACTACCTGGCTATTAATTTTTTTATGTGTATGAATGTTTTGGGGTCTTGTACCCTGGGACCTTCTTGTGGTCTTACTGCAAGCGTTCCAATGGTTCCCAGGCTGAAAGGTTCTCACCCCCCAACCAGAGCAGCGTTTCCACCCATGCATGCTTTCTAGGATCTTCTGGATATTATTATCTCTTAGTTTAATGTGTATGTGTGTGTGGGTGGGTGGGTGGGTGTATCTCAGTGGACAACTCTGGAGCGGGCTTCTTCAGGTTCTGGGGTTAGAACTCGGGTCATCAGGCTTGCGTGGTGGGCACTCTTACCCACCACCAAAGCATTGCTGCCTTTGGATATTATTCATTTTTTTTATTTTATTTTATTTTATTTTGGTTTTGAGACCAAGATCTACCTCTAGCTCAGAATGGCTTCGTTTCATTCCGGAGTATTGAGATCCTGGCCTCCTGGAGGGCAGTGACCTGCCTACCGGAGGGGAGGGGGTTCTTCGGTTGTACAGGCCAGTCTCCAAGACGACCTTGAACTTTGGATCCTCCTGTCTCCATCTCCTGTGCTGCGATTATAGGCCTATGCCATCAAACTCAGTTCCAGGTGGTGATGAGGACTGTACCCATGGGATCTCCCATGCTAGTCCAGCGGTCTACCAACTGAGCCCTATCTCCAGTCCCCAGGTCCCCCAAGCCAGAGAGGTCTTTATGATTCTAAGCCTGAGGACTGGGCGACTGTCTTATAGGCAGCTGATATTGGCCCTGATACCCAAGACAATGAATAGGGGGCGGTGCTTCCCACCAGGGGGCAAGAAAGCATCCCAGGTCAAAGCAAACCCTGACCCGTCTCTTCCCCGCAGTGTACCACTGGGCAGAGATGCGGACCAAGATGCGCATCATGGGCTTCCACGCTGAGGCCATCAAGCCACTGAACGAGGAGGCCGCAGCCGAGCTGGGCGCGAACCTGCTGGGAGAGGCCATCATCTTCGCCTGCGCAGGCAGCTGCCTGCTGCTGGAGTTCTGGCGCCAGCAGTCACTGAGGCGTCGGAAGGAAGGGGAGCGCTTGGCCTCGCTGCGCTCGCTGAGGGCGGACGTGGACCGCCTGGAGCAGGCGCTGGATGAGCTGCAGGTGCAGGTGCAGGCTGCAGCGCCGATGCGTGCGCTGGAGGAGCTGCGGGCCCAGCTGCAGGCCGAGCTGCGGGAGTTCAAAGGCCAGATCTGCGAAGAGCGCCACGAGCCTGAGCCCGACCTGGAGCCCCAGAAGCCCAAGGACCCCGAGGAGTAGAGACCGCAGGACTCTGACGTGGATCGCTGTCTGGTCTTGTGTGCCTGGCCTCTCCGCATGGTCCCACCACCCCTGAACTGACGTGCCTTCTGGTCTCTGGGGACGGAGGGAGCCTAGACCCAGAGTGGTGTGATTGCTCCTTTCCACAGGGGTCTCCCCACCACTGGTGGGACATGTTAGGAACACTCCCAGATCCCCAGCCCCAAACCACCAGTACTTGGATGCTGTACTTGGAAAGGGTGGGTACTGCGTGTTGGGGAGTCACCTAAGGACCCTTCTTCTAGGGCACTGGCCCATCACCCCGGAACATTCCCTGCCCTAGTGTTCCATGCTCCTCACTGTAAGGGCAGGGCCTGGTCTGCCATGCTGCACTGTCCCTGCCTCCTCTGCCTTTAGGCTGAGATGCATTCTCTCTTCCTTTAGTCCAAGGCGCTGCCCACTTGCTGGCTGGGTGCGTCTTCCTCATCATGTCTTAAAGGAAGTTGGTTCAAACCAAAAATGAGCCATTCTGCCTATCTTAGTTCCGTTTACCTGTCTCCACTCCCGTCACCGCTCCGTCGCTGGCCTTCAGTAAGGAGCTGCCTGCACCCTTAACACCTGGGCCAGTACCACACCTCCCTTCTGCCACCCTCACCCACATTTCCCAGCATTCTCAGGGACCACCTTCCCTTCCTGCCTTTGGTCTTCTAGGCAAAAGCCACTTAAAATAAGGCAGACAGCCTCATCTCTGACCTAATGGAACATCCCAGAAGATCAATTAACTCCCTTACCCACTCATTTACTATACTCGGTCACAAAGGGGGTGGTCTATGAGCTCTGACTTTTTTTAAAAAAAGATTTTAACTGTTTTATAATTAAAGGAGCCTTAAACCATGTGCTGAGTCGGCAGAAGTCTCATTCATTCCGGTTAGAGCTTGGGGAGGGAACTTCTAGTGGCAAGGGAGCAGCAGCCATCTTTTGAGCTTTTCCAGGTGAATAAAGCATCCCAGAGTTAAGTTGTAAGACTTATGGGACGCAGTCCCTACACTGTAGGAGGGAGCCAGCTGCTGAGGCCTCGGAGGGGAAGGGAGGGCCCTCTGCGGCCAGATTCAGGAGTGTATATGCAGGACGGGGCGGGGTGGTGGTGGTGCAGAAGTAGAGGGCAATAACATCCTTGCAAGGGGTCCCACAGCTGGCAGCACACACCCCCCCCCCCAGTCACTCCAGAGACCTTCACATTTATAAAAACCGCATTTATTCAGCGAGGGCCCGTGTCCAAGAAGCTAAGGTGTGGAAGTCGGAGGACCAGATTTTCCTCTTCTCCTCCCCTCTCATTTCATCTTCCCAGAGGGCAAAATGGTCTGGACCCTGAAATCCTAACCCAAATAAAAAACCCACAAAACTGAGGTTCCGAAAAAGTTCTTCATAGAAAAGAGGGCGGAGCCAGGGCAAAGGGGGAGGTTTTCCTGGGGTGGGGGAATCTCCCACCTGCTGGGATACCTCCCCTCTTACATAGCTGCCTCCAACGGGAAAGCCTGGGGTTATAGCATTTAAAAACTCCCACACCCCATTTTATCAAAACCAAAGAGAAAACAAATTTCCCTTCCCTCCCCAACCTAAATATATATATTTATATATATACTTTTTCTTAAAAAAAAAAAAATCCAAGGCATTAAAGCGTTAAAGTGAATCCAGAACAAGGAAGGTGAGATTCCCTCCTTCCTTCCCTTACTGTGGGATTACATCCCCAGCAGAGGAACCAGCCCCAAGGGGATGGCAGAGGGGGAGAGCCAATGGGAACAAAGGGGTGGGACCTCCTTAGCCAATCAGCAGCCAGCATGGGTGTGGTCCCGGCACCAGGAAGCCACACCCTCCGGGATCTTCCAAGTGGGAGGCGGTGGGGGAGACCGCCTTCGGGTGTACAGTCAAGTTGAGGCAGGGAAAGCAGGCGCCGGGAGGGAAGTGCAGAAGAGAGAAATGGGTCTTCGGGGTCTCTGTGGTCAAGGAGAACCCCGCTTCCTCAGCTCCTGGACAAAGGCTGGAAGGGAGAGGAAGAATTCAGGCCAGGCTCTGTCCCCTCCCTTTCCAAGGCAGGCCCTGTCCTGGGAGGACACATTGCAAAGGCTGCATTTCAGCAGAAGTGCCTCACCTTCGATTATATCCTCCTTCATTTTCTGCAGCTCCTTCCGCACCTCTTCCAGAAGCTCCTGGAAAGAAGCAAGAGTGAACCTGGACTCGAATAAACAGTAACCACTCTTCTTACTTCAACTTCTCTAAAGTGCTTCAACAATTATTTGTATGCTTGTGCCCTCATGCGCATGCCCACACAGCACGTGTGGCGGTCAGAGAACAGCTTAAGGGTTCTGCGAATGGAACTCAAGTTAGCAAGACGGACACAAGCAGCTTTATCTGCTGAACCATCCATAACGGTCCATTTTATTGAGGGACAGGGATGGAACCTAGGGCATCTTGAATGCTACCTAACCACACTACTGCTGACCACGCCCCCATCTCCTCACTGGGGGATTCTAGGCAGGGGCTCTACTACTAAACCACACTCCAGACCCTCACTGGGGGATTCTAGGCAGGGGCTCTACCACTGAGCCACACCCTCAGCCCCTCACTGGGGGATTCTAGGCAGGGGCTCTACCACTGAGCCACACCCCAAGCCCCTCACTGGGGGATTCTAGGCAGGGGCTCTACCACTGAGCCAAACCCCAGCCCCTCACTGGGGCATTCTAGGCAGGGGTTCTACCACTGAGCCACACCTCCAGCCCCTCACTGGGGGATTCTAGGCAGGGGCTCTACCACTGGGCCACGCCCCCAGCCCTTCACTGGAGAATTCTAGTCAGGGGCTCTACCACTGAGTCACACCCCCAGCCCCTCACTGGGGGATTCTAGGCAGGGGCTCTACCACTGAGTCACATCCCCAGCCTCTCACTGGGGGAATCCTAGACATTGTTCTGTTGAGCCAGGGTCCCCTTCCCTCTTTCTAGACTGAAGAGACAGAGGAAGCTGGTTCAACAATCCTTTCCACCCTCATCCTTTGACACAGTCACCAAGGTCACAAAATGATGGGGATGTTGTATAGGAGAATTGTAGAGGTTTGGGGCCAGCGGAACAGTACTGGAGAACATCCAGTAAGAAGCTTGCCAAATGTACACAGTCTCCTGCCAACTCTGACTAAATTGGATAGCTGGAGCCACTGAGCTGAGGGTTCTGGGTACTCAGCAGAAGAGGCACTGTCCTCCCAGACCCCACCCAAACTAGAAGACTAAGAACCCAGTCTGTCACTCTGGACATCATGAGAGTTGCTTCCCCAGGATACCTGCTTCACCCTCTCCAAGTCAGAGTCATCACTGGAGCTGGGGGTAGAGGGATGGGCCTCAGAGGTAGTCACAGAAGATGATGACTTCATCCTGGAAGAGTTGGTGTGGAACGGGGATGAGGTTAGAGAGAGGGCATTCATTGCACCCCCTTTTCCTAGTCCAGGGGTTATTTTAGATTCCCCCTTGTAAAAGGGGAAAGTTGATCTCTTTGGAGGGGTGGATCCCCAATACTGATGATCTACCTTGGCAAGGTTGTGCTGTTTTTCTCCCACGGTCTCCGAGCCGGTTCTGGGTGGATGGGGGTGCAACAAGTTAGAAAGATCAGAGACGAGCATTGCCACCCACAACCCCCAATAAACCACCACCCAACCCGCCAGGTCAACTTTAGAAAACTACAATCCCCAGTATTATTTTCACATTTCCCACGCAAGTGCCCTCAAAGGAAGAACAATGCACCCTGGGATTTGTAGTTTCTATGGCTAGACAGGGCTGTCACTCACCACTCTGGGCGGGGACTCGGGCCTCTGGCTCCTCCTGCTGGCAGTAAATAAAAGGGTCATAAAACACCCTTTCCATGCCAATTTCCCTCTTCCTGGTCCAAAGTAGGACCAACACCTTTACACCTCCTCCCTGCCCTAGGTACATATTAAAGAATATAGAGCAGGAAGCGTCCCCGACTTACACTGGCCGACTCATCTTTGGGGGGCTTCTCCCCGACCTGTGTGGCTTTCCTTCTGCAGAGGGACAAGCAAGAACAAGCCATAGTTCATGCTTAACATCAACCCTTCCCACTGCTAGATTCCAGGACAATCCAAGAAGTTACCAACATAAAGTTGAAAGTAGAGAACTAAACCCTGCAGATGATCCTTTAACCCCCCCCCCATACACACACTGAATAAATACATAATAACTGTTTTTAAGGGGCAGCCAGATCTAAGTTCAAAGCCAGCCTGGTCTACATATTGTCTCAAAAAACAAAAGTAGATGAAACAAGCATGGCAAAGCCTGTATGTAATCCCAGTACGGAGAAGCAGAGGCAGGGGAATCACTCTAAGTTACAGTCCAGCCAGGGCTGAGAACAGAAAAAAACAACAAAATTCCAGTTTACGGCCAGTGAGAGGGTTCAGTGAGTAAGGGTGCTTGCAGCCAAGCCTAACGACTCGAGTTCGATTCCCAGAACCCACGGTTGTAACTCCTCTCAGGTACCAAGGGCAAAAAATACATACGATGAGTAAAAATATCTTCTTCTAAAAATATTCAGCTTAGAGACTGCTCCTCTAGAATTTGGAGGGGTCCCCGATAATTCCCACATGTAGGAACTGTAAGGGTTAGGAGGCTGCGAGATCAGCAAGCTGAGTCTTAAGAATCTAAGTTTCCAGAACATTCACATGGAACTGGCTAGGGTTCTAGCACCGTCAGGACATGTTATAGTCTGTGAGGCACCTATGACCATCTCTAGCACTGTATCCCAGTCATGGACCTGAGAGAAGGGCACCATCGAGCTTTCCGAAAGCCTAACCCCCAAAATTGTCACGTGTCGCTAACTTCTGAGGGACGCAGGCTCACCTCCGGGCAAGCATGGCGTTCATCTCTTCCATAAGCCCTCCGCCCGTGCTTCGACTATTCTCAGCTTTGGGGGCCAAGGGCCCCCCAGAGGCCTCCTCCTGCTGAAGGGATGAAGAAAGGGGAGAGGGCTTCAAAGCCAGGCCAGATGACCTCCCAGCCCTCTTGTGACACCTTGGTGGGACCCTGACCACCTCCCATTGTCCCTTCAGGGCTTCATCTCCTAGTCACTTCCAGCCACTCACCTTGCTCACTTTCCTGAGTTTGGCTCCAGCAATGGCTGCAGCCAGGCCTGGCGCAGCAGTACCCCCAGCACTGGGGCCCTGTGCTGTAGGGAGTGGGGGTGCAGGCGGTGGGGCTCCCCCTGCTCCATGACCTGCAGCAGTTACACCTGAAGAGGGTAGACCAGGCGGTGGAGGGGGACCCGGAGGAGGGGGAGGTCCTGGAGGTGGAGGCGGACCCCCGGCTGGGGGAGCAGGTGGGCCTCCTGCAATAAACACACAGAGAACAGTATTGTTGAGAGAGAAGCAAGCTTCTCTGTCCAGCCAGCCCAATCCGGTCCTCCAGGGACGTCCCCGTGACCCAGGGGTTGATCCATTACCTGCATTGGAGACTCGGCGCTCCATGTGCTCAGGTTGCCTGTGCAAGGAAAAGGAAGCTGCCTTCATTGCCCAGATCAAGCTAGCCACGGGGCCAGAAGCCCCTCTCTTAGAGGGCGAGTAGTCTTTCCAACTGTGGCAAATAGTTGATGATAAAGTGCCCAGGGGGTCTCAGAAGCTGTGGAACCCGGGTGTGAGGTCGGAGGGGGGGTGGAGGTAGTAGTTTTCCTTTTTTTCCTCTAATGAGACAGGGCCTGACTGTGTAGCCTTGGCTAGCCTGGAACTTACTCTGTAGACCAGGGTGGATACTAACTTGCAGATTTGCTTGCCTCTACCTTCTGGATGCTTGGAATTAAAACTATGCTCCAGCAAGGGGTTGTTTTATTATAAGAGCCTCATACTGATTTCCAAGGCTAGTCTGGAATTCACTATGTAGCCCAGGCTAGCCTCAAACTCGTAATCATCCTGTTTCAGCCCCCTGTGTACTGAGATGACTTTCAGTAAGTTTCTTGAACTCCAGGAGCTTGGAGACTAGTATTTGAATGCTGTGTGCTCCCGACTCTTGCACCTTTCTAGAAAGTGAAAGCAGGCAGGGTTCTGAACTCCAGGAGCTATGGGACATCCTAGAAGGAGTGAGGGTCCCCACCTTTTCTGCTGTTCCAGCTCCTCTGGGGAGGGGCCATTCTGTGCAGACCAGGCAGGGGGTGCTGGGGCCATGGGAGGCCCACCTCCTGGAAGGTGAATGGAAAAACCAGTGAGAATGCAGGAAGAGATCTACACTCTCTCAGTTTCCCCTCTCATCAGAAGGATGCCACCCCACTGACCCAGAACCCCGAGACACCTCCATGGGGGCAGTATGCAGGAGAGACAGCAGGGAGACCCTCTCTGGATCCAAGCTGCTGTAAGGTGGGTGCTGTTGGGACACAGAGGTGTCACTAGTTGCTAAGCCACATGGGTTAGAAATCTGCAAGAACAATCACTTTTCCAGCCCCACGGGACTGAACACAGACCTGCACGACCGATTACATTTCTCGATGCACACACAACGGGCAAGCTCTTCCATTAGTACTGACAAGACAAGGCCCTGAGAAGCCAACACCTCAGTCACTGGGCAATTTTCACTCTCTAGAAAGGAGAGCAGCTACATAGGACACAACCCTGAAAGTGCTCTCCAAAGGGGATGTAGGTGTGGCTCAGTGGTAGAGCCCCTGCCTAGAATCCCCCAGTGAGGGGCTGGGGGTGTGGCTCAGTGGTAGAGCCCCTGCCTAGAATCCCCCAGTGAGGGGCTGGGGTGTGGCTCAGTGCTAGAGCCCCTGCCTAGAATCCCCCAGTGAGGGGCTGGGGTGTGGCTCAGTGCTAGAGCCCCTGCCTAGAATCCCCCAGTGAGGGGCTGGGGTGTGCCTAGAATTCCCCAATGAAGGGCTGGGATGTGGCCCAGTACTAGAGCCCCTAGTCAGCATGTCCAAGGCCCCTGATGAATCTCCAGCACCTCAAAAAAAAAAAAAAAAAAAAGACAATCTTGTCATAATTAGGGCACTAAAAAAAGGAAAAAGAAAAAAAAAAAAGGAGTCCTGTTCTCTGTACAAGACTCAGTTCCCCCCACACATACCAGCTGAATGATTTTGAAAGAGTAACCAGGCACAGTGACATAGACCTTTAATCTCAGCACTCTGGGAGGCAGAGGCACAAGGATCTATGCAGAAAAGTCCTGTCTCGAAAAGAAAAAAAGAAAGATACAGGAAAGATGATTCTTATGTGGTAAGGCATGTGCTGCCAAGCCTAAAGGCAAGAGTTCAGTCCCTGGGTCTACAGGGTGCAAGGAGAGACCAGACTCCCAAGTTGTCCGCTGACTTCCGCATAACCACCAGGACCCAGTGTGCACACACTAACTTTATTCTGAACCAGGACGGTATCCAGGGTATGGCACATGCTGGGCAAGCCTGTACTACTGAACCTTTGCCATAGCATGCCACCTATGGACTATGTAGCCCAGGCTGGCCCAGAACTCTCTATCGTCCCACGCCTCACCTTCTCAAAGGCTCATATTACAAGTATGTACCAACACAGCAAGCATGATGGAGGCTGGACAGACAGACATCTTAATCCAGCACATGGTCCCAGGGAAACATGCTATCAGACCTCAGCATACACCAGGTATGGCCAATCCTCATGAGAGTTTCTATGCTGTCCATAAGTGAGGTGACTTTGGGGGAGACCCAAGCCCCAAAGGGCAGGATAGTAGCTTCAAAGCAGTGCTGAGGGATCCCCTTTGCTCACCCCAACACACATTTAAAAAAAAATTATGTGTATGGGTGCTTTGCCTACATACTACACGTGCGCCCATTCCCCACAAAGGCCAGAAGATATCAGACCCTAGGGACCATGAGGCACTCACCACATGGGCACTGAGAATCAAACCCAGGTCCTCTGGAAGAGTAGTGAATGCCTCTTAAACACTGACATCCCTCCAGATCTCCAGCACGTGCACACTCACACACACTGTTTTTTAAGAGACAGAGTCTTATGTAGCTCAGGCAGGTATGAGCCTTGCTGTGTATCTGAAGATTGCCTTAATCTCATTACCTTCCTGTCCCCATCTGCTGAGCGCTGGAGTGACAGGCATGTGCTACCAGGCTGTAGTTTATACAATGCGGGGGACTGAACTCGGCTTCATGCATGCGAGGTGAGCTCTCTACCTAAGATTGTTTCCCAGTCTGATTTTTATTTACTGTTTTATTTGTGACAGAGTCTTGCTATGTCATTCAGGCTGGTCTGGGACTTGTTACAATCCTCCTGCCTCAGCCTCCCACCTGCAGGGATTAAAAGTGTGAGCCCCAACACCATCCCACCTGCCCATCTAACCTTCCAAGGCCTCTAGGGCACTGGCCATGCCTGCTGCAAACTGTGTTGCATCCTCCTTGCTGCCGAAGTTGAGGCCCCAGACCTGGCGGGCATCACGCCACTGATGGAAGATGGGAGTGGCCTGATTGTACTTGACACCCCGGATGATGGCGCAGTTGATAACCACCTACAAGAGGGAACAGGAGGGTAAAGGGTGACAAGTACTCGGTAGCAGGGAGACGGACAGAGTGACAAGAGGACAGAGGGAGCCCACACCTGCTGGTCCGGCTGCAGCTTGCGGCCAACAACTCGGAAGGAGTTGGCAGTGGGGTTGTGGTAGATCTGGACTCGGCTGAAGGCCTGAGGACCGGTGCCAGCAGGAAGCCATCGCTTGTTGCTGTCATCATAGAGCATCACAGTAGCCCGGCTGGAACAGATGACCGTCTCGCTGGCAGGAGAGAAAGCAGAGGGGTCTGTCACATTCTCCAGGTGGGTCTCCCCGTGACAAGACAGGAACAGGAGGAAGGGGGTACAGGGGGAGATGGAGAGACGGGGACAGCAGATTTAGACACCTTCCCCGAGACAGTGTGACACCCAGCAAGAAGATACTAAATAGAGAAAAGTGAGAAAATCAGAAGAACAAAGCATGGTCCAAAGAGATGGCTCAGCCAGACCAAAAAAAAAAAAAAAAAAAAGCCAGATACCAAAGTGATGACCCAAGCAAGGTCAATCTAGGCTCATATAGTAGAAGCAGAAAATTGATTGCACATATAATCCTCTAGTGAGAGGCTGACAGTGTGGCTCAGTGGTAGAGCCCCTGCCTAGAATCCCCCAGTGAGGGGTTGGGGGTGTGGCTAAGTGGTAGAGCCCCTGCCTAGAATCCCCCAGTAAGGGGCTGGGGGTGTGGCTCAGTGGTAGAGCCCCTGCCTAGAATCCCCCAGTGAGGGACTGGGGGGTGTGGCTCAGTGGTAGAGCCCCTGCCTAGAATCCCCCAGTGAGGGGCTGGGGGTGTGGCTCAGTGGTAGAGCCCCTGCCTAGAATCCCCCAGTGAGGGACTTGGGGGTGTGGCTCAGTGGTAGATAGTTCAAACTTGCCCAGCTTTCTCAAAGCCCTTGGTTGAATCCATAGTACTGAAAAAAAAAAAAAAAAAAAAAAAAAAGATGAGTACAATGTGGGGAAGAGATGGACAGGCAGGCCGCACACAGGAAAAGGCAGAGAAAAGATAAGTAGGGCTCTGAGGGCATGAACTGGGGACCAGGCAGTTTGCTCAGGGTCCTAGGTTAAGCCTCTAGAGCCTTGATCAAAAGTGAATATAGGTTGACTAGAAAAGGCAGAAACATATGTAGGTAAGAGCAGAAAGCCAAGAAGCCAAGTGAGAACAGCTCCCAGCCTGGCCTCAGTTTCCCTATCTCCAACACCTCTTCAACCCCACCTCTGCTCTCTGGTCAGGTCATATGCGGAAGCTGCGGCTGGAGGGCAGGAAGTATGAGGAAAGATCCCAGGACCCTGGTGAGCTGTGCCTGAGGCTTCTTTTATGGCCACCTGGTCCTTCTGGTTCCCCAGAGCACAAATAGCCATTTGGCTTACATTCCTGGCTGCTCAGTCACACCCTGTGGCTGGGGATGGAGACACAGTGGTGGCCCAGACAGACTGCCCTGCCACCCGTGTGTTCCAGTGCTGGCCAGGGACAGACAGACCTGTGCTTCACAGCAGAGCCTGAGTCAAAGAACACCTCACTGCGTATTCTGTCACTCAGCACTGGGGTACAGAGTGCTTGGTTACTGCCAGCACGAAGGCAGTGTGTGTACTCAACCAGTCAGTACTGAGTGCTCAGTACTATCAGTACTAGCGTACCCTGAATATCTTCATCACAGGAGACCGCCTCCCCCAAATCTGTCCTCCTGAAAGGTTCAGTTCTTCAGGGAAGGCACTAAGGCTCCAGACAGGAAGTTAACTTGGTCAAGGTCACACACAGACAGGGGAAGTGTGTGTGTATATGTGTGTATGGGGGGGGAGGCTTAGAGCTCACCCACCCCCACCAGACAGGGGAAGTGGGGAGAGCTCACCCCACCCCACCAGGCTTTTTCCTGAAAAGAAGAAGTTTGCGGTTTCCAGGGGAGAGAAACAACACCCCCACAAATGGCTGGGCTGGGGTCTGACGCCATTCGGTGAGAGTTCAGCAGGGAAAGCCCCTGGGCAGGCCCCTGCACTGCAGACTGAGCCTAGCACCCCAATTTTGCAGGCATGTATGTGGGTCCTTCGTCACCAGCCCTTTAGCTGAGCCCATGCCTCCAGCCTTCCCAAGTCACTCTCAGTTCCCACTATAGCCCTTCAGGATGGCTACTGTTCTTCCAGACTACAGAACAGTGAGCCCAGAGAAGTTGAGTATCCCACAGTCACACAGCCCCTAAGTGGCAGAGGGAGGCTCCTAAGCCACATGGCTTCCGGGTCCAGGTCTACACCACAGAGCTCTGGCTGAAACAAGCATGGATGGCTTCAGGGGCTGTTTCTGGCTAGGGCACCCTTGGCAGGGTAGGGTTAAAAAACCTCACCCATACCTGCAACCCACGCCCAGGGCAGACTCTGGCCAGATGCCCATGGTGTTACACTGCCCCACCCAAGTGCACTTTGGCCTCCCAGGTGGTCCTGCCCTGCCTGCCAGGGCTCCGATTCTCTGGTCCAGAGAGAACACTTTGGTGACCCTAGGCTGGGTCCCACCCTCAACTAGGCCTTAAGGATGACCTCATTATAAAAGGACCCTGTTAAGTCTCAATCTGGGAGTGTCCCCATCCTCCAAAGCTCTGTCCACTATGGCTCCAAGGCTTGTGAGGTCCCCTGTGCTCACTGCCGTAAACTCCCATTTTGTTCCAACATCCCCTCTCTCCTTGCACCTCCCAGCTCTGCCTAGACAACTTCCCTTCCCAGAAGCCCCCCACCTCACCTCATCTGCACACCTCAGCAATCCTTCCTGACAGTCTTTTGAGACACCCTTGTAACTCAAGCTCATGATAAAACACAAACCAGAACCAGCCTTAGCTGGATTGGGGCCCAAGCCCATCATTATCATCATCATCCCAGCACTCAGGAGGCAGCAGGCAAGGGAGGAATCTCAAGTTCGAGGCCAGCCCCTGCTACACAGTGCAACTCTGTCTTAAAACACCAAACTGGGGCCAGCTCAGCTGGTGAAGGTGCTTGCCTCCAAGCCTCAGGACTTGAGGTTGATTCTGGAAAAACACATTGGTAAAAGGGACATTGTCCTCTGACCATCGCATACCTGAAATCAAAGGAAATGTTTTTCTTTCTTAATCTTTAAAACACAAAAAGAAAAGGTTAAGATATAGTGAATTGGATCAAAGGTGTGAAAACTTGGAAGTATTTTTCCCCTGTCACCTGAGAAGCTGCCTGTGCCAATTGCCACCTTTTTTTTTTTTTTTTTTTTTTTTTTTTTTTTTTTTTTTTTTTTTTTTTTTTTTAAAGCAGCACCCCCTCTGAGCCAAGCACTTTCATACTTTTTAAAAGTATCAACCCCCACTGTTTTCTCGTCTTTCAATGAAATTAGGAAATGAGATTAGGAATCGGGAGCACAGGGTTCAAATGGGAGCCTCCTCACTGGCTATGTGATCTTCACCTCTCTGCGCCTGCATGTCATCACCTGCCAAAGGCTAGGCCTTAGTCTAGATCATCAGTTTGCTGAGTGCTTTGGCTGGAAACTGGAGCCCAAAGCTTGAAACAGCACCGTCGCTGACCTTCAAATATCAGCGGCTACTGTTGAGTCTGCTCTTTACAACTGCTGAGTACCACTCCAGGTTCTTAGGATGCAGAGGGGGAGCCAAAGGGATCCTTGGGGACCCAGTGTTTCAGCAGTGGAAATAAGAGTTAACTATTCCAGGCTAGAGGGCATACACTTGTGATCTTGTACTTGGGAGGCAGAGGCAGGAGGATCTTGTAGGCTTGGAGCCATCCTGGGCCACATGGTGAGAACACTGTGTCATCTGTCCCAACTGGAAAATCCCCCCACAGGAGGGACACACCAGTGATCCCAGCCCTTGGGAGGTGGAGAACTGGCAAGATGGCTCAGTGGTAAGGGTGATTGCTGCCAACCCTGACGACCTAAGTTTGCTACCCAGAACCCACACAAGGTAGATAGGAGACCAGACTCTCAGAGTTGTCTTCTGAATTCCACATCACACACACACACACTCCAGCACACACCTGCCCACACGCACACACCATCCTGAACTGTTAGGTCCCTGAAGCAGCCTTAGGGATAAGTCAAGTTCTGTCTTTGGGGTTTGGGTGATTCATTTTATTCTCTCCATCAGTGGGCCTCAGTTTCTCCTAGTAAAAAGGAAAGTAAAGGTGCCTGCTTAGGTGGTTGGTTTATTGAAACAGGCTCAGTGTTAGCCCAGGCTGGCCTCAAACTTGCAGAGGTAGAAGAGGATACTACCTCTGAAGGAAAAATGTTTTTTAATAACCAAAACAAAAAAACCCTCACAAACGATTCTATTTTCTATAATACAACCAGTCTCAGACAATCCTGGGTACAAATTCAAACCTTACCACCTCCAAACTATTTGATTTTATCTATTTATTTTTGGAGCAGGGACTCAGTAGCCTAAGCAGGCCTCCAAGTGGTGCCTCCAAGTGCTACCGTTACAAGCATGAGTCACCACACCGTACTCCCAAACTGTTAAATTTTAACAGGCCATTCATTTCCTTACTGTCTCTGTGGCTCAGTTTTACTACCGGTAAAATGGGTTCAGGACCAGGGCACAGGCTTGCTTGCCTTATCACACTTAAACTGTGGTGGAGGCTGAAATGGAATCAGACCCACATCACAGCGCCCGGCACAAAGATGTGTGGCTGAACAGGCATGGTCATTTCAAAATAAAATAACAGTCGCTGCTTGTTATGATTGCAAGAGGAAAGGAATGAACCCAAATGCTTTCAGAACTCTGTCTGCCCAAGAGCCTTCAGACCTCTGACCCCTTCCCTGCCTTCCCAGCTCCCGGATACAGCAGACACTCGACAAATATTTGTCAAACCGGGAGAAAAAGGAACCCTATCTTGTAATTTTCCACCTCAACTTCCCACTGCCCCCAGGGCTGTCCCCACTCACTGCCAATCCACCTCCTTTCCCCAACACAGCACAGGAACTTCTGAGGGCCCTCGACTCAGGCTTCTTGGTCTTGGGGCCTCAGTTTACCCAGCTGGGAATAAGGGATGGGTCTCTCACTCTTCACTCTAGCTGTCCTAGGATGAAAACGACATAGTCCAGCAAGTGACCAAGGACAAGGGAGACCCTCTCTTGAGAGTGGGAGGAACTCGGTCCCCACTTGTGCCCACCCTCAGGGAAGGGAGGTTTGTCCCAGGTCACAGCCAGAGGGGGGCGGGCTGCTGCAGGAGGACTGGGTTGGGGGTGGGGGTGCAGGGGGCTGGCCTAGACGTTGCTCCTGCCCTTTTACGGTCTCAGCGAGTGAGGCGGCACTAACTCGGACATCCGCCATCCGCCTTCCACCGGGGCCTGGGACCGGAAACGGGTGGGGGAGGGGCAGGGATGGGGGTAGCAGGAGAGGAGGGGGGGGCGAGAGGAGGAACTGACCCCCTTTTAGGTGGACGGCACTCCCATGGGGAAGGGAAGGACAGGCAGGAAGTCTCCAGGGTGTCTCGATGTCCCCTTTCTAGATCCAGATCCCAACACTCTCACAAGCCAAGAGACAGACGGGAGAGGGAGGGAGGAGGGGTCCTCGCCCAGGGTCCTAGAGAGGAATGTCATCCTGATGTCACAGGGCAAGAGTAGAGGATATGGGGTTAAACCCAAACTGTCCCCAGGAGACTCCTCCTCTAGCCAGGGGCTTTGGGGCAGGAAGTCACTGCCAAAGTGGAGGAAGGGAGATAGTATTGTCAAGATGTAGCCCCAAGGGAGAGATTAAGGGGGGGGTGTGCTAAGGGGTGGCCTCTGCTGGCCCAGGCTCCGCCCTCAGGTGAGTCCAGGAGTTCAGGGCAGGTCCCGGGAAGACATTAATTTAAAAAATAAAGAAATCCTTGCCCCCCCCGCCCCCCAAGATTAAATTCCTGAGAAGTGAGCTGGAAGAAGCTGGTAAGCCTGGGTCCCGTGAGGGAGTAGGCTGTGTGACCTTGACGCTTCCCGGCGCCCCCTCCTCCAATCCCACGGCTTGGGGAAGGGGGGGGTGACACCGGGCGACATTGAGCCCAGGGGGGAGGGGCCCTGATGTGGGGAAAGCAGCTGGCCCACAAAGCTCACTCAGGGGGCCCGCCCCCCACACCAGCTGTCTCGACAGGTGAGTCAGGAAGACAAAGGCCCCCCTCCCCCAGCTGCCGCACCCCCTCCCTCTCGGGCCACCAGGTGTGGGGGGGGACCAGAGCC
Source organism: Phyllotis vaccarum (assembly GCA_033318265.1). Taxonomy (NCBI): domain Eukaryota; kingdom Metazoa; phylum Chordata; class Mammalia; order Rodentia; family Cricetidae; genus Phyllotis; species Phyllotis vaccarum. Next base: position 15,411,007 of record JARWLC010000018.1, read on the forward strand.
GCCCTCTGACCCTGGGGGGGGCCAAGAGTCGCCCTGAGCCAGGAGTACTCCGGGGCCCTAGGACCCAGCCTGGGTACCTAGGAGGAGAGGAGTCCCATCCAGACCCTCCAGGCCCCATGGGTCAGATTCGCAAACCCCCCTCTACAAGATAACCAAATTTAGCGACATCAAAAAAGTACCCCTCAAAGTTAAGGACCGCGATTCCGCTCTGGGACACTCATCCAGCGCCCCAGACGCAGGGATCCAAAGACCACTACCCAAGGCTCCGAGTTTGAGGGTTCAGGTTTTCAAGCCATTACCTCCCCAAGACCCGGACTAGAGTTCGGGGTGGTAACTCTGAGCCCCGCTTACACCGGTCGGTTCTACCTATCTGCCAACTCGGAGGTGCTCCCCCAAAAGTCTACAAATTCCCAGTCCCGAGAGTGCCCCTAAACCCTAAAGCCATCAGGAGAACCTCAGCCGACGCCTCCTTCAAACCTTTGGGGACTCGTACGGAGAAAGGGGGTGACGATATTTACAGAACGCTCCAGGAAGCATCGGCTAAGAGTTGGGGCACCCAAAGACCGGTGTCCCCTAAAATCCAGCACCGAACGAGCTGGGGGAGGGGGACAAAGGCGGGGCGCGGAGCTGGAACCGGGCTGGGGGGGTTCGGGGCTCACCTCATGGCTGCACAGAGGGCGGGTGGCGCGCCCACGGGGAGTGCTCCCGGGGCGCCCCTGATTGGAAGTGCAAGGGTGCGGGGCTGGCTCCAGGTTCTGCTCAGTCTCTCTCGGGGTCCCGCCCCATAGAGTCCAGCTTCCTGGGGAGAACGTGGACCGGGCCGGGGCGGGTCCTCGGGCGCCTCCTCCCTCTGGAGCTCTGATGGACCGAGATCTTCTGTGATGGAAAGCGGGGTGTAGCGTCCGGATCTCCCCGGCGCACCTCCTCGGTCGGCAGCACCTACGCGGTTACTCTTACTACAGTACTCTCTTTGCTACATTTCGTTCCAAAATTCCACTCCCCGCACCCACAATGCCCCGCGCCTTAAAGGGGCCGTGGACAGCTCCAGGCGGGGGATGGATAGCGTTTAAAAGACAACGCGGAACCTTGGGCTTCCGCAATTGCTCTCCTTCCCCAGCCTGGTGGTGTTGGGGGGTGCGCTCTGGGCCTCACCCCCGAGTTGGGAGGGGGAAGCGTGGAGGAAGAGAAGGGTCCTTTCTTGATCTCTAGCTGTCTCCACTACTGAATTCTTAGGTGGAGATCTGGGGGTGCAGGTTCTCGCGTCCTATTTGCTCCATGGACTTCTGCTCAGTTTTTTTTTTGGGGGGGGGGGAAGGGGTGGCCGGGGAGGCCCTCTGATTAAGCAAGGGATCTCATCAGTTTCCACCTTTAAGTAACACTTCAGCACGTCCTACGTTCCTGAGTTCTCTTTTCTCAGGTCGGGCCCCACCCCTCGCCGCCCCCCACCCTCCCGGGGAAGGTGTGGAGGAAGTGAGCGAGAGGGGGCGCGGCGGGGCCGCTGACTCACCGCCGCCCGGTCGCGGCTGGGGTGGGGGCGGGGGGGTGAAGGTGGGGGATGGACCACGAGCACAAGAGGGGGGGGTGGGACCCCTAATCTGCATCACACTGGGGCCCAACTGAGACTTAGTTTCCCCCTCCGGAGACGGTAGGATGGTCCTAGCAACCCCCTAGGCTCAGAGACCCTCCTTGGAGCCCCCTCCCCCCACACACGGGGCAGAGTCGAGCCCAGACACCCTCTAAGGCTTCCGCAGTGAGCCCGATAGGCCCCGCCCAGACTTACATCATCACCATATGGACACGCCCCTCCCGTAGAGCTCCACCTGGCAGGGTGAAAGGCGTGAACCCTAGCAATGCACCAGTTCCTGCTTTACAAATCGGGAAACTGAGGCATGGAGGTAGGGAATGAATTTAACCTATGATCGTCTTATTTGGATCCCCCAAGACTCGCGGATAATCAACCCACGTGGCCTTTAGCCGGTCCATTTTCTGGATGCTCCCTCCCTGCCGGCTTTCACCTTTGAGAACCTCTTCCTTCACTCCAAACTTTACTAATTCTGCGCTGAAAATTTAGTAAAGTAGCCGTGGTGCCGCAAACCAGGAAGCTGAGGCAGGAGAATCGCAAGTTTGAGGGCAGCCTGGGTTACTACGGGAGTGACTTCAAAGTCATCTGAGGTTACAAATTTAAAAACACAAAAGGGGCATGGGGATGGCTCAGCAGTTAAAAACACTTTCTACACTTCCAGAGGACCCAAGTTCAATTCTCAGCGCCCACAAGATTCACAACTGCCTGCAATTTCTGGTCCAGGGTATCCTAGACCTCTGACCTTCCAGGGTATTGTATTCATATGCGCACACACACACACAAAATTGAAAATAATACAAGTAAATCTTTTTAAAATTAAAACACACACACACACACACACAAATAGGCCAGGCTTACACCTTTAACTCTAGCACGCAGGAGGCAGAGGCAAGCAGATCTCAGTGAATTAGAGGCTGGCCAGGTCTACACAGTGGGATCCTGTCTGAAAAACAGCAAAGCAAAACTTGAGTAATCCAAACCCCCTACACCCATCCAGGGCAGTGGTTCTCAACCTTCCTAATGCTTCGGCCCTATAACATAGTTCCTCACGTCGTGGTGACCCCCTCCCAAACCATAAAATTATTTTCATCGACATTTCATAACTGTAATCTTGCTATTGTTATGAATCGTAATGTAAATATCTGTGTTTTCCAATGGTCTTAGGTGACCCCTGTGAAAGGATCTTCTGACACCTCCAAAGGGGTCACAACCCCCAGGTTGAAAACCACTGATCTTGATTATGATTCTGTGAACTTCCCAGGCTCTGAAGGCCCTGGAACATAACAGATTTTATCCTCTTTTGGGTCCTCAGAGAGGCCAAGCTGGAGCAACAGTTAGAACCAAAGGAGAACCCCCATTGCGTGGGAGCTCCTGTTTGGGCATTGCAAAATAGAAGGGTGACACTCCCTACCACCTGCGATGACTAGAAGAGCTAGCAAACTTCTTCTATAAAAGTCTCATTTAACAGGCTCAGCCTGTGAAGTGCCTCACAGGGACTGGGTTGGAGTCCCCAGTACCCATGTAGTCTCTTAACACCCCCCCCCCCAGCCCTGTGGCAAGGGGACATGGAAAATCCCCATGCTTCACTGGCCAACTGAATCATAGACGTCCCCGTTTGAAGAGGTTCTGTCTCCAAAATTAGGCAAAGAACTCTCAAAGAAGATGTTCCTGAAGTTGACCTCTAGCCACATACGTGAGCAGAAGGGCATCTGTACACACATGGACAGATGCGCACAAAAAGTCCCAGTGGAAATACTTTAAGCGTAGTACACATAGTCTTGGTTCATTTGTGTGTGTGTGTGTGTGTATGTATGCAGCACTTTCTGGAGATACAACACAAGCCTTTTGCACACTAAAGAAGACCCTACATGCTCAGCCCCCATGCATCTTTTTTGTTTTGTTTTTCTTTTTTTAATAATTTATTTTTATTTTATGTGCATTGGTATTTTGCCTGCATGTATATCTGTGAGAAGGTGTCAGATCTTTAAGTTACAGACAGTCATGAGTTGCCGCATGGATACTGGGGAATGAACCCAAGTCCTCTGGGAGAACAGCCAGTGCTGGTAACTGCTGAGCCATCTCTCCAGCCTCATTTATGTTGTTTTTGTGTTACAAGGCGGGGTTTTTCTGTGTAATCGGACTGTCCTGGAACTCACTCTGTAGACCAGGCTGGCCTTGAACTCCCAGAGATCTACCTGTCTCTGCTTCCTGAGTGCTGGGATTAAAGGTGTGTATCATCACCTTCCAGCTCATATCTTTTTCTTACAGTACTTTTAAAATATAAAAGCAGGACCACAGCGATGGCTCAACAGGTAAACACGCCAGCTGCCAAGCCTAAGGATGGGAGTTCAGCTTCTAGGACCAGCATAGAGGAAGGAGGGACCTTGACTGTGTGGGTTCCAGCTTCTCAGACTCAGGTTGTCAGTCTTGGTGGCATCTGCTGAGCCATATATACCCGGCCCAAGGTTTTTGTTGTTGTTTTTCGTTTTTAATTCATACCAAGCGAATCTCCTTGGTCATTTTCTTGCCCTTGTTCCCTTGTGTTTCCACATGGCCCTGCTTTTTAGTCACCTAGTTTGCTGTCTCCCAAACAGGGCAGTCAGCTGCTCTGGGTCTCCTGATCTCAGTGGACTGGGCTGACTCCCAGCTATGAACAGGGCCTGATGATACAGCACTTGCTCACTGCACATTTGCTGACCAGAGAGTAAGCAAATCACTGGTTTGGTTTTGTTTCTGACAGAGGGTCTATACAGCCCTGGCTGTCCTGGAACTTATGTAGATCAGGCTAGCTTCAAACTCACTGACATCTGCCTGCCTCTGCCTCCTGAGTCTGGTATTGAAGGCATGGGCCAACATGTCTAGCATAAATCATTCTTAGTTAATTAATTAATTTAGTTTGTTTTTTTTTTGAGACAGGGTTTCTCTGGGTAGCCCAGGCTGTCCCAGAACTTGCTCTGTAGACCAGGCTGGCTTTGAACTCACAGATCCACTTGCCTCTGCCTCCTGAGTGCTGAGATTAGAGGCATGGACTAACTTTTAATTTAGCTAACTGATTATCAAGTGTATGCACTTTAGTGTGTGCTGGTGCATGCACCCGCTCACTTGTGGAGATCAGAATGGGTGCCAGGTCCCTGGGAGCTGGAGTTACAGACATTTGCAGCATTTCTGTTTGCATTAATGCAAGCTCAGGTCCTCATTCATAATTGTGCAGCAAGCACTCTTAGCCAATGAGCCTCTCTGCCTTCCCCTCCCCTTTCTGAGACAGGGTTTCCAAACTGTCCAAACTGTACGTGGCAAGGGTCTTGAGCTAGGGTCCTGATCATCCTTGCCTGAATCCCGGAAGTGCTGGAATCAAAAGCCGATGCCATTGTACCTGCTAACAAATCACTTTTTATAAGAAAATGTGGAGCTGAATAAATGGGCACATGCCTATGATCTCAGCACCTGGGAAGCCAAGGCAGGAAAGTTTCCAGTTCAAGGCTCTCTCGGGGCTACATGATCAAAACAAAAATTAAGAGCCACTGGAGAGATGGCTCAGGGAGGAAGAGAATTTGCTGCTCTTGCAGAGGAATTCACTGGTTCCTAGCATCCTCCTCCTAATTCAGAACGCTGTGTAAATCCAGTCGGAAGGGATCTGATGCCCTCTTCTGGCCTCTGCTGACACAAGGCACACACGCGCAATACATGTTGATAAATGCAGGCAAAACATTCATATACAAAAAAATTAAATAAATGAATGAATGAAAGGAGGGCCCAGGGAGGGGGTTTAAAAAAAAAAGAAGAAAACTGAAGAAAAGGGCCCAACGAGATGGCCCAGCAGATAATGGAGCTTGCTGTCAATCCTAAGGACCTGAGTTCAAGCCCTACAACCAACTGCTGAAAACTGTCTTCTAATCCCCAGGCGCCTACCATAACGTGTGCTTGTACACACACATAAACACAAAATAAATAGTAATAATAAAAATAAAAACAGAAAGAAAATGCATTTGGAGTTTCTTCATCGATTAAAATTTAATATCCAGATCTCTTATCAAAATTTAATATCCAGATCTCTTATCAAAATTTAATATCCAGATCTCTTATCAACTCCTCGTAGAACAAGTGAAAAAAAGATAGAAAGGCTGTTCTACACACTGACCACTTAAGATCTGATTGGCTTTAATTATTAAGGGGAGAAGTAAAGTACCATGCTCCGCTGGGTTGATTTTTTTTTTTTCTGGCTGTTGGAGTCTCCCCTCATGAAACACTTGTGAGTGGGAAGTAGGAGAAGGGGAAATGAAGACTCTAGGTTCCTCCATCGCTGGCCTCCTTTCCTCTGCCTCACACTGTAGGAAAGCACAGATTTCCCCTGAGCTGGGCAGATGGTCCCCAGAGGACGGCCCCTGTCAAGCCTCTGGGTTCAAGTCCAAGGTTGAGTGAGTACTGGTGGGTTCTGCATGATCTCATCTCTTCTGTAAGGCAAGACGTGAGAGTGTGAAACCATCTGTCAGCACCCCCTCGAGCCTTCTAGAAGCCTACCCCCCCCACCCGTTTTGCTTTTCTTTTTAAAATTTAAAAAAAAAAATTAAAATTTAAGTGTACGGGGATTTTGCCCCAGTGTATGGGCATGACATTTCCTGTGTGCAGAGGCCAGAGAAGGCAGCAGACACTTTCCCCGTTCTTTTTTTTTTTTAATGGGGTCACATGTCTTCCAGGGTGACTTCAACGGCTTCCCCTAAATTCCTCCTCTGAAGTGCTGGAATTTCAGCTGTGGTCCAAGAGCCCTCTGGAAGAGCAGGAAGTGCTCTTACCCACTGATACATCTTGTAAGCCCCTAGTTGCTGTTTTTACAGCACCAAGGATTGAACCAAGGGCCTCGTATATACTAGGAAAGTGTTCTACCACTGATCCATAGACGCATATGACTCTTAATTTTATTTTTTGATTGATTTTGTTTTTTGAGACAAGGTCTCACTGTGTAGCTCTGACTGTGCTAGAACTGTCTTTGTACACCAGGCTGGTCTTGAACTCCTGCCTGACTGTGCCTCCCAACTGCTGGGATTAAAGGCACATGCCACCATGCCTGTCTTAAATTTAAGAAACAAAAACAAACTTCAAGGGGCTGCGTGCTGTGTATACCGTAAAGATTTATCACTCAAAATGGTTTAATAAAATGCTGCCTGGACAAGTAGCAAGGCATAAAGTACAGGTGGAGCAGCCACACCAGGAGAATTCTGGGAAGAGGAAGGGCGGAGTTAGGAGAGCTGCCAGCCAGCTTCTGAGCAAGCTGGATGTATAAAAATGAGGTAACAATCCATGAGCCATGTGGCAATTATAGATAGAAATATGGGTTAACTCAAAGTATATGAGTAACAAGCCTGAGCTAATGACTGAACATTTATAAGTAATATGAAGCCTCTGAGTGGTTATTTGGGAAGTGGTTATTATTGGAAGAGAAATGTCTGACTGCAGCCGTGAGACTACTTATTGGTCAAACACACTTGCCTCCAGCTGACTCCAGTGGGTAGGCCTCTGACCACCATAACAGCAATATGGCATGCATGCCCACATATATACACTTACCCCCTTCACACACACACACATACACACACACACACACACACACACACACACACAAATAAATAAAAGGGGTAAAATATATAAAAATCAAAAACAACAACACAGGTCTAGACTGGAGCTAGGGCCTGAGCTTGGTGGTGGTCTCCTTGCCGGAATGGCAGGGGTGTGTCGGGCAGGGGTGTAGGATATGTTGGGGTAGACTGAAGAGACAGTGCCTTACCTCTTGACATTTCTCTGGGGTCTGATGGAGTTTAGAGTAAGCTTCAGCAATGACAGTGGCCCTAGAGATCAAAGGGAAGCTTTAAGAGGAGACCTGGACCTGCCACCCCGCCCCATCCCATCTCACCTCAACTCACTTGCTATGCAGCCCTCCTCCAGGAGGCAGGTCTGGAATATGCTCTGAGGCCAGGGTCCTGAAAACCGTGTTTAGGCATGGGGGTTCCTGAGCAGATGAGTATAGCTCTGAGGAGGAGGTAAGTGGAGAGGCCCTACCCTCCAACTGCCAACTGCCCCTCCCACCAGCCATCAGCTGGCTCACCAGCAACTTTGTGGCTCAGAGCTGCATCCAAAGCCATCTCTTTTCTAATTGCTTCCTCACAGGGCCCGGGTGCCCCTGGGAAGCAGACCACCATGCATGTCATGTTATCCAGACTTCCCTGGAGAAGGTGGGGGAAAAAAAGAGAAAAAAAGAGCCTGTTGGGAGAGTCAAAATCCTTCATCTTTGAGAGCATAGCTCTCCCAAGGATCCTGGTGTTGGGATTTCCCCCCTCACCAATCTGACTATCTTACCCCAGCTCTCTCTCGAATTTAGATTCATCTCTTGGACCATGACCTTTAGAGGTCGTATCCACCATGCTTTTATTAAAGAAAATAGCCACAGGCCAGTAAGATGGCTTAGGGGGCAAAGATGCTTACCACCAAGTCTGACAACTGGAGTTTGATCCCTGGGACCCATATAATGGAAGGAGAGAGCAAAGGCTCTCTGACCTACACACATGTGACGGTGTATGAACACACACGCACAATACATTAAAAAGTAATACAATTAAATAATTTTTTTTTAAAAGCCAGCCCAAAGCTTTTAACATTCTTCCTATTTAAGGGGTACATCCTGTTTTGGACACATCTTAGATCTTGCCTGAAATCCTAGGTCCAATTCCTAGAAGCCTTGCCCCTTCCCTTAAATCCCTCCCACTCACCTATCTACCCTTACTATGCTTCATCATGGTTCAAAGCATCCTTGCTCTGGACTCCAAGCCACCTACACCCTCTAGCTCGGCCCCACCCCCTTATCGTCGAAGCCCCTCCTTCCCACACGCAGTGGCCCCAGGACCTTGCACAGACACGTGTCCAACAGTTGCGCACAGAGTTGCTCTGGGGCCAACCCCAGACGGAGACGCGACGCCACCAGTCCCGCCAGGTCTGTACCAGACAAAGTGTCCCACACGCCATCGGAGGCCAGGAGCACGAACTCGTCCTCGGCCTGGCGTGCCAGGGCAGCCACCTCAGGCTCAGCTGACACCAGCTGCAACTCCGGAGGCCTCCCGGGTGCCTGCTTGTAGGCGAAATCGCCTAGAGCTCGGGACACGGCCAAGGAGCCCTCAACGCGCCGGCGACGGACAGTGCCACCAGCGTCCTGGATGCGTTCGCGTTCCCGAGGCCGGTGGGGACGATGGTCCTCGGTGCAGAAAGCCATGGAACCCGAGCGGCTCAGCAGCGCGCGAGAGTCTCCGCAGTGCGCCAAGTAGAGGAAGCGCGGGGATACAAGCAGCGCCACCGCCGTCGAGCCGCCGGGGTCGCTGCGGGGCCAGAGCGCGCGCAGATGGGCGTCTGCGTGGAGGAAGGCGCTACGCAGAGCCTGGCGCACGTCCTCTGGCTCCCGGGGCGCAGGACCCAGCTCCCCCAGCACGTGACCTGGGAGGTGGCGGGCTCCAAAGCGTGCAGCCCGCGATCCGCCGTGGCCATCCAAGACTGCGAAAAAAGCCCAGCCCGACGGCAGCCCCGGCAAAGCCAGCCGAGCGCAGTGAGCGTCCTCCATGCGCGCGCGCCAGCCTTGCACCGCGCTGGCTCCAAAGCGCAAACCGGGTGCGGCTGCTGCACCCCCGTGTAACCTCTGCGAGCATCGGGGTGCAGTCAGGAGACCCCTAGGCTCACCGGGGACAGTGCGCTCCGCCTCTGCCTCCTGCTCCGCAGCTTCTTGAGCTCGAGAGGACCACCCCAGACGCTCCAGCAGGCGGGCAAAGGCTGCCATCCTCCTACCGCGGTGTCAGGACGGTTCCATCACCTCACAGACTTCGTCTCCTTCCCCCACGCCTCCCCTAATCTCTTTTCTGTGAGACTTTAAACCAAGTAAATCTCTTTCCTATCCCTTGACCTAGCCTGAAGTCGGGTCACTCAGAGATGAATTCATGGGCTTTTTCTTTCTTGCACTTTCAAAAACAAAACAAACAAACAAAAAAAACTCGGGTTTAGTGTCTAGGTCAGGTGCTGGGTGGGAGGAGGCGGATAAGAGCAAATTATTTGCATTCTGCTTTCGGTGTAACACATTATTTAAAAGTTTATCACACTCATTTAATATGTGTGGTCAGAGGCATCTAGAAAGAGTTCTCTTCCACCTCGTGGATCCTGGGGATCAAACTCAGGGCATCAAGCTTGGCAGCAATTGCCTTTACCCCCTGAGCCCTGTCACAGGCCACACACTATTTTACACGACAAAGTATTTATTTTGTTGTTATTATTATTGGGATTTGAGACCGGGTCTCACTATGCAGCCATGGCTGGCTTGGAATTTGCTAAGTAAACCAGGCTCTCAAACTGAGGTCTGCCTGCCTCTGCCTTCTGAGACAAAAGGCCTCCCCACCACACCTGCCTTTCTTTTTTTTTTTCCTTGTAATTTATTTTTTTTGGTTAATTATTTTCTTTGTATGGGTGTCCTGTCTACATGTATGTATGTGCATATGTATATTTGTGCTTGGAGGTCAGAAAAGGGTGTCGGAACCTCGAGGACTTGAGTTGCATAACTATTCTGAGCTGCCATGTGGGTGCCTGAAATTAAACTTGGGTTTTCTATAAGGACAAGGGCTCTTAACCATAGAGCTAAATTTTGACCCCCATGCCTGGCTTTTATGTGACCGATTTAGAAATCAGGAAACTGAATTGCAGAAAAAAAAAAAAAAAAAGGAAGCTGTTTTGCATAGAAAGGAACTCTAGAACTCTCACCCTCAACATAAAGCTCTCTGTATCTCTTTATGTCTAAAGTCAAGATGCAACCACTTCGGTGGGCTAAGTGACAGTTCCCAATGTATTTTATTTTGTGATTGAGACAAGTCCTCTTGTAGCCCAGGCTGGACTCCATATTGTAATTGAGGCTGGCCTTGAACACCTGATCTTTAGATTCTGCCTTCAGGGTACTAGATAGTCAAGAGTGGCCTCCAAACAAGTCATAGTATTACAGGTTTGTAATCCAGCACTCAGGAAGACCAGGAGTTCAAGGTCATTTTAAGCATAAGACCTTGTCTCACCCCCCCCCCCAAAAAAACCCCTATAGTAATAATGCCTTTAAAAATGCCAGGGACTGGAGAGATGGCTCAGAGATTAAGAGATCTGGTGCCCTCTCCTGGTGTGCAAAAAGAACACTACATAGTAAATAAATAAATATTTTTTAAAAATTTAAAAAATGTCAAGTAGTGGTGGCTCATGCCTTTAATCCCAGCACTCAGGAGGCAGAGACAGGCGGATCTCTTTGAGTCTGAGGCTAGCCTGGTCTATAGAGTGGGTTCCAGGACAGCCAGGACTACATAGAGAAACCCTGTCTTGAAAAACTTAAAAAGACAAAATGAAGCAAAACTGTCCTTTCTCCCTCTCACGTGTCATTTTACTGATGTAAACTTCCTCTCTTGTCCTTTCTGTTCTCTCCAGACTCCATCTCTAGCTCAGACCCCGTCTATTAAGTCATTCTATAGTCGCAAGCCTCATCTGTCCACGTGTATAAGCTCTTCTCTGTGCCTCAAAATTTTGAGTGTTTTGAGGTGGGCAAGAAGGCTCAGTGGGGTGAAAGGCTCTTGCCTGATGACCTGAGTTCAATATTTAAAACCCCCCTGATAGCAGGAAGGAACCCCAGGACCCGGTGCTAGCCAAAACTGTCCAGAATAGAGATTGACTAACTGGTAGAATCAGGATAGAATAGACGTTTTATCTAATTTGTTTATAGTATATCCCTCTGGGGCCTAGAATCGTGCCTGTCTCACAACACGTGCTCAGTAGATGATTATTGAGAAAATGAATGAACTGAAACTTTCCAAGGACCCTCCTTTGAAAACTGTGAGAATAAGCTTCCTGGGTACATATGTCTGAGTGGAGAAGATCGACCTGAATACACGATCCATCCCACACTCACAAAAAGTGTACAGATAAGTTTTAAGCATTTTCCTCCAACTCCCTTCTCCACACTATTTGCAAGTATAGGTTCCAACTCTATCCCAGAACATCATATTCTACCCTATCTCAATGCCATCCTCCCTAGATCTGTCCCCAACCCACTCAGATCAGCGCGCGCACTCACTCCAGCTCCTTATTGCACTCAAGCCCCGCCCCACTCCCCTAAAGACCGCGCCCTCGAAATCCAGACCCTACACTTTAGGACAGTGGCCCCGCCCTCCATGCCCCCAGTCCCCGCCCCTACGCCCATGGCCCCGCCCACGGACCCCGCGCTGCAGCGCCTGCTCCTCCACCGCCCCGCCCTCCCGCGCCGTGCGGAGCAGAGGGCGGCGGCGGCAGCAGTGGCGGCGGCGGCGGTGGCTGCTGCTGGAGCAGCCGAGGAGGATGGCGGCGGCGTCGTGGACGCGGCGGAGATGAGCGCCCGTGGCCCCAGGCCCAGGGCGGCGCGGCCGGAGTGGGCGGGGGTCCCGATGCAGGCCCGAAGGGGGCCATGGGGCAGGTCCTGCCGGTCTTCGCCCACTGCAGTGAGTATGGAGATGCTCGGGCCTGGCGTGGGGCGCAGAAATGCGCGTGGGGTCCTCCTTGGGTCTCCATCTTCCGCGTGCGCCGCGGGCTCGAGCTAGAGCTGGGTTGGGGAAGGAGCCGAAGGAGACAAAGGAATTCTTCCTTCCCCTCCTCCCCTCCCCCGCGCTTTGGCGGCAACTGGGGCACCCTGACCCGGAGGACCCGGTGCAATGGGGCAGAGGTGGGGGGGGGTCACGGAGATCGCTTGTTGGGGGGCGCCCGGGGCTCAGGATTGGGTCGCCCCGCCCAGTCTGAGAAGGAGCAGGCGCATGGGGAGCTGTCCTCAGCTCTGGTGCTGGCCGAAGCTGACGGGTTGAGTCAGGATCTGACTCCCCTCATCATCCATTTTCACATCTCACCCTAATGATCTGCCCAAAGGCACTTTTAAAATGTCACCCCGAATATCCTACCTCCTGTACCCCCCCCAAAAAAACCACCATCCTTGATATTGGTGCCAAGATTACAGAGTCTTTAGCGGGCTTTTCCACTCATTAGTAACCCTGCTGAAGACCTCACTCCTCTGCAGGCCTCTTGGTTGCCCAGGTGAAGAAATGAGGTGGGGGGAAGGGGGGCAGGTTTCAATTTTCGAAGGCTTCGAGGTTCTTCTGCGTGCAGAGCTCCCAAACTAGATCTGAGGGGCTGGCTTCCTGGTTCCAAGCCTCTAATCTGATCCTGCTCAGTTCAGAGCCATCGGTTCTGGGAGTCGTCGGCAGTCTGTGTTTACCATCCTGCGTCCCACACAGGGTGGTTCTGACAGCTGGGGATGCCGACGCTAGCAGATCTAGCCACTTGCACATCTTGGGTATCTCAGATCCAGTTCTGAGAATGTGTGATTTGGACATTTTTAGTTTCACTCCGTACCTCTCCAGCGTCCAAAGGTCTTCTCCTTAGGTGAAATGACAAGGGGAGATCCTGCAGGCCTGTTCCCAGCCTCACTCCCCTCCACTCACACCTTTACACCCTTCTATTTTTTTTTTTTTTTTCTAATCACAGTGCTACCAGGGGCCTTTGCACTGGACCTTCCCCTCTCTCTGACAGGCATCTGCATTGTTGACTTCACTTCCTTCGGGTCTGGGGTCTGATGGCATCAGACAAGTCTTGAAGATTATCATGTATCAAGCAAACAGTACTCGAATTCCCTTACCTTGTCTGACTCCATATTTTATGAACTCTTCCGTGAACATTAACTTTGTGAAGTCAGGAGTTTCTAATGTGTTCATAACATACCCCTCTTGGGCCTAGAATAGTGCCTGCCACGTATGTGTTGTTAGTGGATGTTTGTTGAATGAGTGAATGAACTGAAATGTCCCAAGACTCCTACTTTGAAATTAAAGTTTCCTGTAGCCCAGGCAGGGCTGAGACTGTATATGTTGTATATGTAGCAATCTGAGGTTAACCTTGAGATCCTGATCCTCCTGCCTCCACCCAAGTTGGAATCACCAGGCATGCACCGTCACCCCCTATCTATTTGATACTGGGAGTCAAAGCTGGGGCTTTGTGCACTGTAAGTAAACACTCATCCCACATCCTTGGCTATATATCAGAACCTCTAAGAATTCTCTTTTTCTAAGTCTCTCCCATCACCTTCTTTCTCTTCTCTGTCTAATTAACTTTTATTTATGTTTTAAGGTTTATTTTCTATTTATGAGGGCTCTATTTGCATGTATGCCTGCATGCCAGAAGAGGGCGTCAGATCCCATTACAGGTGGTTGTGAGCCACCATATGGTTGCTGGGAATTGAACTCGGGATCTCTGGAAGAGCAGTCAGTGCTCTTGACCACTGGGCTATTTCTCCAAGCTCCTAGTTTTCATTATTCTATTTTATTTTTGAGACAGGATTTAGCTGTGTAACAGCCCTGACTGTCCGGAACTCACTCTGTAGACCAGGCTGGCCTTGAACTCACAGAGAGCTGCCTGCCTCTGCTTCCCCAGAGTGCTGGGATTAAAGGTGTATTTGTATTTTATACACATATGATTTTTTGCCTTCATGTATGCCTGTGCACCACATGCATGCAGCACCCTCTGAGGTCAGAAGAGGGCATCTGATCCCTTGGAACTAGTGCTACAGGTGTGTGCTGGGATTGAATCTGGGTCCCCTGCAAAAGCAGCACGTGAGACAGGCATCTCTCCAGCCTCTCCCTTCTTTCCCTCTTCCCCACCTCACCTCTCTCTTCCTCCTCCTCCCTCCCATCCCCTCTCTCACCCTCTCCTACCCCCGCTGTATGGATTGACTGAATCTAGGGCTTCCTGTATGCTGGTAAGTGATTCACTCCTGAGCATCCCAGCCCTCTTTTCACCTTTTATTTTTATTATTTATTATTATTTTATTTGTTAATTTATTTTTGGGGTTTCTGAGACAGTTCTCTGTGTAACGATCCCTTCTTTTGCTTTTTATTTTGAAACAATCTTGCTAACTCGCCCTGGCAGCCCTTGAATTTCCGGCCCTCCTCCAGTCATTAGGAGTACAAACCTGTGCTGTCAGGCCTGCAGCTCTGAGATTCTGCTATCAGTGTCCTTACAGTCTTTTGGTCTGTATACAGAATGTTCTAGGATTTAAATGTTCCAAGATTCTCTTTTAATTCCAGCCATCCCTGCCTCCAAATCTGCAATGCTGGTGTACTTCCATGATTAATATTTTTCTTTTTTAAATATTTATTTATTATGTATACGGTATACAGAAGAGGGTACCAGATCTCATTACAGATGGCTGTGAGCCCCCGTGTGGTTGCTGGAAATTGAACTCAGGACCTCTGAAGAGCAGCCAGTGTGCTTAACCTCTGAGCCATCTCTCCAGCCCTTTTTTTCTTCCTTCCTTCCTTCCTTTCTTCCATTCCTCCTTCCTTTCTTTACTTTTTTCTTTCTTTCCTTCTTTTTTTTTTTTTTTTCTTTTTCAAGACAGTGTTTCCCTGTGTAGCCCTGACTGACTGTCAGGGAACTTCCTTTGTAGACCAGGCTGGCCTTAAACTCACAGAGATCCACCTGCCTTTGCTTCCCAAGTGGTGGGATTAAAGGCACGTGCCACTTTGTGTGTGATGTGTGTGTGTGTGTATCGGTTGGAGGTGTGTGTATGTGCTCCGCGGATCCTGGGTCCTGTGTGTGGAGAGCAGAGGTCAACTTTAGAGAGTCAGGTTGGCAGGTTGGCAGCGTGCACCTGCAGGGCCATGGCAGCTCATGTCTGTGATTTAGACAGTCTGAATCTATAGAATCTTTCTTTTTTTTCCTCCCCCCCATTGCAGAAGAAGCTCCGTCTACAGCCTCTTCTACCCCCGATTCCACGGAAGGTAAGTGGAGTAGGGGGACGTGACGGGGTTTATGACTGGGTGGTTTGGAGCAGCTGAGAATCCCTTCTCCCACTGCAGGAGGAAATGACGACTCGGATTTTCGGGAGTTACAGACAGCCCGGGAATTCTCAGAGGACGACGAGGAGGAGACCACATCGCAGGACTGGGGTACCCCAAGGGAGCTGACCTTTTCATACATTGCCTTTGATGGTGTGGTGGGCTCTGGGGGTCGTAGGGACTCAGTTGCGCGTCGCCCCCGGCCCCAGGGACGTTCAGTCTCAGAACCACGAGACCCACCCCCACAGCCTGGCCTGGGTGACAGTTTGGAGAGCATCCCTAGCTTGAGCCAGTCCCCAGAGCCGGGGCGCCGAGGTGACCCCGACACCGTGCCTCCAGCTGAGCGCCCACTGGAGGACTTGAGGCTGCAGCTGGACCAGCTGGGTTGGGCTTCCCGGAGTGCTGGATCCGGGGAAGACTCAGCCACCAGCAGCTCCACCCCACTGGAAAATGAGGAGCCTGATGGATTGGAGGCCATCAAGGCCGAGGAAGGTGAGATCCTAGGGTTGCCTGGAGGGTGTGTGGCACACCAGTTTACGTCCAAGAAGAAAGCTCATGGCCTTCTCTTTCTGTGACACCAGAGCGGGGGAACCTAGAACTCCAGCTTGCACAGGCTCTACGTTCACAACTTGAGGTCCTGACTCCTCAGCCTAGCCCCAGTTCCGGGACACCCCAGGCTCATACCCCATCCCCACCGAGATCTCAAGATTTGAACTCCGGTCCTGATGAGCCTCTGCTGGATGAGGAAGAAGAGCATTGGCGGCTGCTGGAGCAGGGGCCAATCACCACGGCTCAGTGCCTCGATAGCACAGATCAGTCAGAATTCACACTGGAGCCGCTCCTTCTAGGTAAGGGGTTTGTGATCAAATGGCTTTCTCCTGGCAGCAGAGGACCTTGTTTATCTAGACAGAGGTGAGGAAATTGGCAATTTTAAGTGTAACTGGGGCCCGCTTGGTACCGGGCCCAAGAGCAATGGTCAGGAATTCTCCTGTTTAAGCCTCTTATCTCCAGTGCCTTTTCCTACCTCAAAATCCCCTTTAGCTAAGGGTGTGTGGTTTGGGGGTTCTTTCCACAATGCACATTCACACTGGCCTTAAATTCCATCCATCTGCCTCAGCCTCAGCTGGGATCATAGGCCTGCAGCTACTAGACCCTGCTTTCTTTATTTTTTGGGGGGTGGGGGAAAGTGTTCAAGACAGGGAGCGTTTCTCTGTGTATCCCTGGGTGTTCTAGAACTTGCTCTGAGGATCAGGCTGGCCTCAAACTTACAGAGATCCACTTGCCTCTGCCTCCCAAGTGCTGAGATCAAAGGTGTACGCCAACACCTCTTGGCTCCATTGGCTCTTTTTATACAATTCCCTACCCACCTACAACATTAAGGTTCCATGGAGCACTGGGATTGGGTGATATCAAAAAAAAAAAAAATCAATCCTCCCTTTTTCAGAGTGCTCCATCTAGGAGCTGAATATGCACATAGAACTTTTTAATTTTTTAAATTCATCAGGCTAGCCATGGCTTGCATATATCTTAAATTTCAGCACTCAAGAGGCAGAAACAGGTATACCTTGGTAAGTTTAAGGCTGGCCTAGTCTACATAGTAAACTCTGATCTAGTTCAGGCTATATAGTGAGGTCCTGTCTCAGTTTTTTTGTTTGTTTGGTTTTGTTTTTGGAGACAGGGTTTCTCTGTGTAGTCCTGGTTGTCCTGGAGCTCATTTTGCACACCAGACTGGCCTTGAGTTCACAAAGATCCATCTGTGTCTGCTTCTCAAGTTCTGGGATTAAAGACATAGGAATAAACTGCCTGGTATTATTTATCTTATGTCATATAAAATAAATGTTTTGCCTGCACGTAGGTCTATGCACCATGAGCATCCTTGGTGCCTGTGGTCAGAAGAGGGAACCACATTCCTTGTAATTGGAACTAGAATGGCTGTGAGGTACTGGGTGGGCGCTGGGGAGGGCACTGAATGTTCCTACTGAGCCATCTCTCCAGCCCCTCTCAGGACACCTTGTAGAGGCAGAGTCCCTGGAGGTAGGGGGTGGGCTTGAGACAGGGTCCCACTATACAGCTTTGCTGTCCTGGAACTCACTGCATAGGACAGCCAGGCTGGATTTGAACTCATAAAGATCTGAGGCACAGTCTCCTTCCTATACCTACTCCAGGCTAGGTAGCTGAGAGTTTCCAGGTAATTCCCCTGTTTAAGCCATTTATCTCATCACAGAAGTTGCTGGGATTGGAGATGCTCACCACTGCCCAATCCAACTCTCGCTGGGTTCGGAAGGTCTGACACAGGACATCAGGTTTGCGCTGCAAGTTTTATTTGGTGTGCTGAGCCACCTTCCCACCCCAACACCTATCCAGGGCCTCTACTCATGGACGAAAGAGATAGTTACAGGCATTAACTTTTCTTGCAGACAGCAGGATTGCAGTGCCCAACTGCCTGTAACTCCAGCTCCAGGGATCTGCTGCCCTCTTCTGGCCTCTTTTGTTAGCTGCACTTATGTAGGCATACTCACAAAGATCCAGAAAATATAAAACGAATTTCCTCTTGCCTTGCCAAGTGTAGTGGTCCACACTTGAGAGGCGGAGACGGGAAGATCACAACTTTCAAGTTCTGTTTAATCCATTGTGATGACTCAGAATTTTAATCCTAGCACGGGGGGGGGGGGGGATGTGGAGAGGTGGCTCAGTGGCTAAGATCGATGGCCACTCTTTCAAAGGACTCAGGTTCAATTCCCGGCAACCGTATGGCAGCTCATGCCTGTTGGTGACTCCAGTTCTAGGCTCCGACATCCTCACACCGAGATAGATACATGCAGGCAAAACGCAAATGCACATATAAAATAAAATGAAAAAAAATTAAACATAAAACCCAAACTAAACGAAAAACTTTTACCCAAGCTAGGCATGATGGAGAATGCACAACCCAGCACTCTGGAGGAAGAGGCAGGTGTATGTATATTAAGGAGTTTCAGCCAGCCTGATCTATATAGTGAGCTCCAGGGCAGTCAGGACTACGCAGAGAAACCTTGACTCAAACAAAGAAACAAAAAAACAAATAAAACCTTTACTCAGTCCAGGCATGATGGGAAATGCACACCTTTAATCCCTGTACTCCGGAGGATTAGGCAGGTACATTTTGGTGAGTTCCAGGCCAGCTCGGGCTTCACCTTAAGATCTTGTCTCAAAAACAAAACGTTCACCTTTTCCCTAACTATATGCATCGGTCTTTTGTAGATAGATTCTCAGCCTTAGTTTAAAAAGCCTGGGTCTCCAGACACCGAACACAGTTGGTTAAAGCAGTTGGTTGTCTGTTTACAAAGTTCCAATTTGGGAATTGTCCCCACCTCTCTGGACAGCCATTGGTTGGGTACAAAGGGGCCCTTCCCCTCCGCTCTTTGCCTCGGGTCCCATTGAAGTGGGCAAAATCCCCAGAAGCTGGGCGACTGCAGCTACTCTCTCGCAGCCGAGATGGGAAGTAAAGGTGGGCTTGTTGGGCGACCTGGAACCGGGGTCCGGGAACAGAGCAAAGGGCTTCAGATTCTTCTTTCCTCCCTGCCATCTGGGGCATGGATTCCTCCTGGGTATTTGGACTTGTCAGATATGCATGCTGGGGCTGGGAGACCGATCAGGGTACGGAGGGGGTCTTGTGAGGACGTGGAGGGGACATGGGGTCCCCTCTTCAAGCCAGAGCTTTGGGGCCCGGGAGCAGGGAAGTTCCCCTCCCCCAGTCTCGTGTCCTGGTTACTGAGCTGTCACTCAGGGGCTGGATTTGCCAGCACAGCTGCTGGAGGCCCCCTCCCCCTAGCGTGCCTAAACTTAGCCCCGCCTCAGGCGACCCGGCACCTCCCCCACCCCTGGTATCTGTCTGGGGAGACAGACCGGGAGAGCCCCCCCCCCCCCCCGCATTAAGGAAAGAGGGTTCCTCTTTAATGTTTGGGAAGAATATATAAGGAATGTACAGAAAGGAGGTCAGGCTCTTGAGAAGGACCAGCCCAGAGTCTGGTCAGTTAAACCTTCTGACAGCAGTAAGGTGGGCACCTGTGGATCAGGCTGGAAGGAAATGAAGTCAAAGTTTCGGGCTCACATGGGTATGGCTTCATGGAGGGTTGTAAAGGTTTAGGTGAACAGGATGAACCCTTGAAGGCTGGAGATCCCCAACCAGGGGTTCTGGCCTAGCTTGGGAAGTGAGCGCACCATCTCTGGGAGGGGTCAGTAGTTTGTGTTCAGGGTTAAATATCAGGTGGTGTAACCATACACTTAGGACTTTAAAAAAATGTTCTGGTAACTAGGCACGGTGGCACACCCCAGTCATCCCAGCTCTTGGGAGTCAGGGGCAGGAGGATGGCTGGAAGTTAGTAAGACCCTGCCAATGAGAACAAATTCAGCACCACCACCAACCAAAAAAAAATTGTTAGTCTTTCTTGGGAGCAGTTTGACAAAATTTACGGTGTTAAAATGAGGGAACATGCTGGGCTGTGGTGGCAGAAGCAGGCCAGTCTGTGAATCTGAGGCCCCTCTGATCCACAGAGTGAGTTCCAGGACAGCCAGGGCTAAACCCTGTTTTGGGAGGGAAATAAATACATAAATAAAACAAAACAAAACAAAACAAAAATTAGGGAACAGGCCCACCCAAGTGATTTCTAGCCTGGGAGTGTATTTCAGAAATAGACACACAGGGAGGTGAGAATATCTGTAAAAGCGGCCTCTTTTGACACTGCTGTGGCAAGGGGATGAGAATACAAAACGAAATGAGTAACTCCCACACTGAGTTCAGAGTTGAATAAAATGAAGAATGTCGCAGAGTATTGTGTGGCCCTTTCATTCAGAGCCAGGCGGCATGGCACAGCTTTAATTTCAGCACTCCAGAGGCAGAGGCAAGTGAATCTCAGTGAGTTCAAAGCCAGCCTGGACTATATAGCAAATTTCAGGACAACCAGAGCTACATAGTGAGATCCTATCTCTAATAAATAAGACCGGTCAGGGGATGTTGTTCAGTTGGTGGAGTCTTTGCCTAGCATGCAAAATTCCGTAAGTTTGAACCTCAGCACTCAGGAGGCTGGGACAGGAGGATTGCCTTGAGTTTGAAACCAGCCTGGGCTACAGACTCAGTCAAAAAAAAAAAAAAAAAAAAAAAAAAAAAAGCATTAGAATAGTCATTCTAAACCAGCCAGGGCTGCAGAGTTTGAAGTCAGCCTTTGCTTCCCAGTGAAAACCTTGTCTCTTAAAAACAGAAAACGAAGTCAGTGAGGTTAGGGCCAAGTCCCAACATTGTCCTTCTTCTGCACAGTGGCAGACCTGCTGTATTGGAAAGACACCAGGACATCTGGAGCCGTCTTCACGGGCCTCATGGCCTCTCTCCTCTGCCTCCTGCACTTTAGCATTGTGTCTGTGGCTGCGCACCTGGCCCTCCTGGGTCTCTGCGCCACCATCTCTCTCAGGGTTTACCGAAAAGTGCTGCAGGCCGTGCACCGGGGTGATGGCACCAACCCTTTCCAGTGAGAACCCCGGCCCCGCCCAACTGACCATCCATTGTGATCCTTGACCTCAACTTACCCATTTCCCACTCACATCCTTTTTCATTCTGGTTATGAACCATGGACCCCCAACCCTGATTCCTTCCTTTATCCATGGCTCCCTTTCCTAACCCTAAACTTGACCCCAACCCTTTCTACAAGAATCCTCAGTCCTAACAGTGGCCTTCCACAAACGTCCCATCCCGACCCTTGTTAAAGTCATCTAACCAAGCTTGAACCAGCCCCGGCCATCAACATACACATTCACTGAGTCACATCACACTTCTTAATCCCATCAGGGCCTACCTGGACATGGACCTGACCCTGACTCGGGAGCAGACAGAACGTTTGTCCCAGCAGATTGCCTCCCACGTGGTCTCCACAGCCACACAGCTGCGGCATTTCTTCCTTGTGGAAGATCTGGTGGATTCTCTCAAGGTACACCCTTCATCCCCAAGACTGCTCCTAGACTCTCAACTCTCTCCTCTGTGCCCATGGTGGGGGGCGGTGTTCACATTGACTATAGGTCTTTCTGACACGGACCCTCACCCTACAGCTGGCCCTTCTCTTCTATATCTTGACCTTCGTGGGAGCCATTTTCAACGGCTTGACTCTTGTTATCCTGGGTGAGCTGGGAAGCCTGTGGGGGGGTGCACGGGAGAGGAGGGTTGTTGGGGTCTGATGAGGTATAGGGTTCCACATGGAGCTGTCCCTCTGCTAGGAGAGCCTGACTCCCCGTCCCCTTTTTGTTGTTTGTAGGAGTGGTAACCCTGTTCACAGTCCCTCTTCTCTATAGGCAACACCAGGTGAGTGTGTCAAACTCCATTGTCAACATGGAAGTCAAAAGTGGGTGATGTGACGGCCCCCTTTCTATAGCCGGGGTCCCACAGACATGTCCCAGGCAGACTCGGGAGCTTTACTGCTACCTAGCACTCAAGAAAGTGAGGAAGGGAGATAATAATTATTCAAGATCAGTTGCTTAGACTTTTCAGTGAGGGGCTGGGGGCAGGGCTCAAAGCAGGGAGGTAAAATACTTCCAATACAAGAGTCTAGACTAGTGGTTCTCAACGTGTGTGTCAAAACCCTTTTGGGAGGTTACATGACTCTTACATAGCAGTTACCTGAGATCATCTGGAAACACAGATATTTACATTATGATTTATAACAGTAGCAACATTACAGTTATGAAGCAGTAACACACGTAATTTTATGGTTGGCAGTCACCACAACATGAGGAACTGTATTAAAGGGTCACAGCATTAGGAAGGTAAGAACCACTGGTCTAGACAGTGGAAGGCTCTGGGTTCAATGCCGGTGCCCGTCTGAGAACACAGGAGGCTGAGGCAGGAGGAGCCCTGTACACGGTCAAGGCTAGTTAGGGCTATGTAGCAAAGCCCTGTCTGAAAATCAAACCCAGGCTGAGATGTACTTCAATTAGTAAGTCCTTGCCTACCATGCATGAAGCCTCTACCTTGATCCCTAGCAGTGCACACCTGTAATCCCAGCACTCCGGGGCTAGAAACTGAAAGGCCAGAAGTTCAAGGCCAGCCTCAGCTACATTGCAGATTTGAGGCCAACCTGTACTACATGAGACTGTTTCAAAATAAGAAAGGCAGAAGGGCCACTTAGGATTCTCACATTTGAAACTGGAGCGGTGGGTCCCTCATAGTCTTCTGATTTGGAGAACTGAGAGCTGGAGACAGCATCCCTTATCAGTTACCCAGAACCTTGCCTCTTTGGTCTCTCCAGGCCCAGATCGACCAGTATGTGGGGTTGGTGACCAATCAGTTGGGCAACATCAAAGCTAAGTAAGTTCATGAGATGATGACAGGGAGGGGTACAGAGCCTGGGATGTTTGTTGTTCTTTGTGGGGTGTTTCCTCCCCTCCCCCATTACACTTCCTATCCCCCAATCTCCCAGGGCACGCAGTCTTTTTCTCAAAGCCAGCAGGTCATCAGGCGGAGGACAGCTTTGAGTGTTAAGCTAATCTTCAACACCTCCATGTCTTGTCTCAACTCATGACCCCTAATTTTGCAACCTTAGGATCCGGGCTAAAATCCCGGGGACCGGAACCCCAGATGCATCTGTAGTCTCCGGATCCAAAGCCAAAGCCGAATGAGAGGGATGTCTCTGCTCGAGGGACGCCTGCCCACACCCCAGCTACCCTCTTACCCTTCATTTCCCGTGCATCCACACTCTCTCCCAGTGGGAAGTGCCTGAGCGACCCGGACTACATTTCCTAAAAGGCTCTGCTCTAAGAGTCCAGGAAAGGCCAGGCTCCTTCACCGCGGAGCCTACTGGGACTTGTAGTTGAATAGACAGACGTTGTCCTGCACTTCCGTGACCCGCCGCTGGAGGCGCCGTGATGGGTTGGTATCTTCGAGGCCACCAACCCCTGTGCTGGGGCTTTGCATGGGGCCCAGACGAGCCCTGAGCTTGGATTTACACTGTAATAAAGACTCCTGTGGAAAATCCACGGCCTTCTGTGCTTTAAGGCCCCTCCACTTACACCTTCCTACACTGAAAAGCAGAGTGCAATCCATAAATCCCAGCACTCAGGAGTCAGAGGCAGGAGCATTTTGTAGTTTGAGACCAGTGTGCACGGTGAGTTTTAGGACAGCCAGGGCTATGCAGAGAGATCATATATCAAAATAAACAAAAAACAAAAAGAAATAATTGGCGGGCTGCAATACGGCTCGTCTGATAAAGGCCGTGATGGTCTGAATTGGATCATTTGAACCTCCCATGGTAGACAGAACCAGCCCCATTTTCCTGTCATTTCCATATGGGCTCCATCTCACACCTGCACACACCCACCATGAACATAGAAGTGTCATTTTAATAATTTCCAAATAAAAATTCGAATAATAATTATTAGGACTGATGAAAGCACGCACCTACCTCCAAGCTGATCACTTGAATTCCATCTCTGGAATCCTTATTTTGAAAGATCAAAAACGACCTCCTTTTAAGTTCTTGTACACCCTCACATATGTATTCAAATAAATAAAAATAAGTGTTTAAAAAAAAAAAGCCAGATATGTCAGAGGTAGGTGGATCTCTGTGAGTTCAAGGTCAGCCTGGCCTATCATCACACCCTGTCTATATCCTGTAACCATCAGACCCTGTCAAAAAGAATGGGAAGGGTTTAAGATCAGTGGGAGAGTTCAGCTGGTAAAGGCTAAACAGACTCGGGGGTATGAGATGAATCTGGGAAATATATATAAAAATAGAGAAATGCAGGGCTGGAGAGATGGTTCAGCAGTTAAGAGCATAACTTGCTTTTCCAGAGGTCCAGGGTTCCCAGCTCCCACACCGCGGCTCACAGCCACCTTTGGGTTCCCAGCTCCCACACCAAGGCTCACAGCCACCTTTAAACTGCAGCCTCAGGGGATCTGATACCCCTCTTCTAGCCTCTGCAGGCAAAGCAAACAATAACAGTAAAGATTGGAACACAACTGTTTCCATGACATTGTCCTCTGACCTCCACATTCCTTCTATGGCATGGGTACACATCTGCACATAATCACAACAGTAAGTATATTTTTCAAGTGTGACTTAGCAGAAATGCTCAATCCTGGCTAGTTGGTTAGTTATGGTAATTGATATTATTTCCCAAATGTCAGTCATTCCCTTGTGAGATCCTTATATTAATGGTTCATGTTATGGATGTGGTTCAGTGGAAGAGCACTTGCCTAGCATGTATAAGGTCTGGTGTTTAATACTCAGCACTGCCTGACCCAGAACTACCCAGTGAACAACCAGACATGGTGGCACACATCTGTGATCCCAGTGCTGAGTTCCAGGCCAACTACATAGTTCAAACCAAAACAAAGGAAGCCACAGAGAGATTTTTGTCTCAAAAGATTAAAGGCGGGAATGGAGAGAGAGCTCAGCGGTAAGAGCACTGACTGTCTTCCAGAGAACCCAGGTTAAACTCCCAGCACCCACAACTGTCTAATTCCAGTTTTAGGGAACCTAACACCCTCACACAGACATACAAGCAGGCAAAATACCAATGCACATGAGATAATAATAAAATTAAAAATAAAAGATTAAAGGCTAGGTATGCAGCTCAGTGGTAGGATTCCAGTGAAGGGCTAGGGGTGTGGCTCAGTGGTAGAGCCCCTGCCTCGAATCCCCCAGTAAGGAGCTGGAGTGTGTAGGGATTTAATAAAGTTTCAGAAGTTTTGGAGATAATCAGAGGAAATCTACCCACAGTCTATGTGGGGGGGGGGGGGGTTAGTAAAAGCTCTAGAAGTCCTAGAGCTCTAACCACAGTCAGTTTATGAAAATCAGAGTGGTGATTCAAACCTTTAATCCCAGCACAGGGAGTATCCTGGGAGTGGTGACCTACACCCTTAATCCTAACTGAGTCAAGGTCACTTCAGATTATAGAAGAAATTCCAGGCTCCCAAGCAGGTGTGGTGGGGCCATGCCTTAATTACTGAAAGAATACTTAAGGCGGGATTCAAACACTGAGAAAGCCATTCCAAGGGAATCGAGGCTGAGGAAGCTAGAAGACAGCTGGGTAAGATTTGACTGTGGTGTTTATTCCCTCTAGTATCTCCAACTTCTTCAGAGATCTATCCTTGGGTCTCATTCTTTCATGCAACAGAAGTGTGGCTCAGTGGTAGAGCCCCTGCCTAGAATCCCCCAGTGAGAGGCTGGGGTGTGGCTCAGTGGTAGAGCCCCTGCCTAGAATCCCCCAGTGAGGGGCTGGGGTGTGGCTCAGGGGTAGAGCCCCTGCCTAGAATCCCCCAGTGAGGGGCTGGAGGTGTGGCTCAGTGGTAGAGCCCCTGCCTAGAATCCCCCAGTGAGGGGCTGGGGTGTGGCTCAGTGGTAGAGCCCCTGCCTAGAATCCTCCAGTGAGGGGCTGGGGTGTGGCTCAGTGGTAGAGCCCCTGCCTAGAATCCCCCAGTGAGGGGCTGGGGGTGTGGCTCAGTGGTAGAGCCCCTGCCTAGAATCCCCCAGTGAGGGGCCGGGGGTGTGGCTCAGTGGTAGAGCCCCTGCCTAGAATCTCCCAGTGAGGGGCTGGAGTGTGGCTCAGGGGTAGAGGGCTAACCTGGCTTGAAAGGATCCTGAGTTCCATCCTCAGCACCATAAACAAGTGGAACAAAATAGAAAAAATACCTTTCATAAAGAAAATGTTACTTGCCACCTTGAAAGCAAGCCAAGCATTGCTTCTCAGAAATAGATGACAGTAAAGACAAACACAAAAATGTTAAGAATTGTTTATCACTGTGTCACAGAAGTGCCAAGGAGGAGGTATAGACACACAGTTTGCATAATAGGAATGTTTCAGAGCAGCAGCTAGCCACCAAAACAAAGAGACCAGAAATGGTTCAGAGGTTAAAGGCACTTAGCTGCCAGGCCTGATGACCTGAGTTTGATCCCTGAAATTCACAAGATGGAAGGAGAGAACTAACTCTCCCAAATTATCCTCTCCGAGGCAGAAGTAAGCAAATCTCTGTGAGTCAGAGGCCAGCCTGGTCTAGGTAGTGAGTTCTAGCCCAGCCAAGGCTATACGAGGTACGCCCATGCCAAAACCAAAACCAAAACGCAAATCCCCACCCAAACAGTAAAATCTACATATCTCCAGCCAAGCTGTGCTACGTTTAGATTTTAGTTTACTGTTATTACTGTTGGGTTTTGTTACTTGTCTGTTTTGTGCTTTGTGTTTTGCCTGCATGTGTGTCTGTGTGAGGTTGTCAGGTCCCCTGGAACTGGAGTTACAGACAGTTGTGAGCTGCCACGTGGGTGCTAGGAATTTAACCCAGGTTCTCTGGAAGAGCAGCTAATGCTCTTAACAGCTGAACCTCCCTCCCACACCACCCCTACCCCCACCCCCACCCCCCGTAGAGCACTTGCATAGCAAGGCAGAGGCCATAGGTCAGATCTCCAGTACCCTATGTACAGGCACACAAAATGGAAAGGTGGCCCAGTGTCTAAAGGTGATCTCTCCAACTTGGTAGAAGGAGGGAGCTGACTCAGCAAGGTGTCCTTGAGTAATGCATCCACAAAAATAAATATGCCAATAAATATGCCACAAGAATAAAAATAATAAATACTCAACTATTTACATTTTTCTTCTTTAAATTTCTCAAAACAGGGTTTCCCTGTTTTACCGTCCTGGAACTCACTCACAAATATCACAAATCTTTTCACTTATGGTGACTATATATTTCTACGGAAAGTATAAATTCTAATGTTTCTAATAGTATTCTCTATTTATTTCTTCAGTAGACCAGGCTGACCACGAACTCACAGAGATCTGTCTGCCTCTGTCCCTTGAGATTTGGGATTACAGGGGTGCACCACCACTGCCCGGTAACTTCTGATCTTCAACAAAGCTTTTCAAAGATGTGTTCATGCACATCTTTCCTAAGATGTGATGTTCATATCAAAGCATGAGGAAGTGGGCGAGTCCTGGTGACTAATACGTCCAGGAACGCTAAACCCCCTGTATTCTGACGGAATCCTTCCTGCACCGGGATCTACTCTTGCAACCCCGACTCAGGACACCCAAACAATTTCAGATTTGAAGTAGCCGCCATAGAGCGCCCCCTAGCGGCGTCTTCTTAGTTTTCCGTGAAACTTCTCAATTTGAGAGTTGAATAACCTTTCACAGATATTTACATTGCGGTTTATAACGGCGGCAAGACTACAGTTATGAATTAGCAAATAAAATCATATTCGGGAGGGAGAGGTGAACATAACACGGTCGCAATATTAGGAAGGTTGAGAACCACTGCTCTTAGAGACTTGAGTATCTCCAACACGTTACACAGATGGGGAAACTGAGGCTCAGAGAAAGATGGTGACAGCATCTATTCGTCTAAGCAGCCAGACAATAAGCAAAAAGCACACGACGGCTTGGTTGTGTGTGAGAGGGGAGAGAGAGGCGATTTGCTATTATTTAAATAGGGGTCAGGTCAGGGAGGCCTTACAAGGGTGACTGGAGCCTTTGGACATAGGGACACAAAAAAACCAACCAGAATCAGCATCACAAAGGCCCTGAAGAGGAATGTGCCTGGGATGTCCTCTTCATACCTCAAAACAGTTCTGCGAAGCAGGTAAAACTCTGTTCTATCTTCTGAGATAGTCCTTGTAAGGTTTTAACCTGAGCATGTGACTCATGCCTGTAATTCCCGCACTTGGGAGGCTGAGACAGGACGATAGCTTCCAAGTTCAGGCAAGCCCGGGCTACTAAGTGAATTCCAGACCAGCCAGGGCTATAGAGTGAGATCCTGTCAAAAAAAAAAGACTTTATAATTATAATGATGTAGGTTTCATTTCCCCTAGGGAGTTGGGTGCCAGGAGCTGGGCTATGATATTATCCATGTCTGTGCCTCAGTTTCCCTGGCCCAAAATGCATAGCCGTAGAGAGGGGTGATCGCCAGTTGGTTGGGCATATACTTGTAGTTCCACAAAGGAACAGCAGGTGTCGCCCCGCGGCCTCGCGCCACCAGACCCTAAGAGGAAGCTCCCGTTTCCCTAGCCGAAAAACTCCAGTTGTGCCCGGAAGCGGCTTCCGAGGGCCGTACGAGCTTTTAATTAAAAAAAAAAATAAAGAAACACAGAAAAAAGTAAAGCTGACTTTTCACTTTGCCTTAAGTGCTAGGGAGCAGGCACGTTAGACGCTGCTTCCCAGGATGCAAGGCGCTATGCAAATGAGCTTCTAGTTTTTAGCGCGAAGGAGGGTCATTCGTGGAGTATTTGGGAAGAAAAGCATATATTAATGAAGAAATAAATATGAGAATACTATTAGAAACATTAGAATTTATACTTTCCGTAGAGATATATAGTCACCATAAGTGAAAAGATTTGTGATATTTGGCCTTTATTTACTTGTCCAAAAATAGCTGTTTCTGCCCGGATGATCCTCAGTGGTCTGGGGTGCAGGCTTCAAACCTGTAGCTGTTTAGCGACAGAGTGGTTCAATTCCACCTTTCGGGCGGGAGTATCTATCCCATTTTGCTCCCTGCAAACTCCAAAGACAAATCTCTATATCCATCTCTACTCATCTGTTATGTATTCTCTCTTCTTAGCTTTTTCTCTCCGAGGAGAATCAACTGCATCTCAAAAGTGGCTTTAAGTTTTGTTTCTACAGTTCTAGGCTACTCCTGGATATCTATCTTCCATGTCTCCCAACGGTTTACTCACCGGGTCTGCGGCTCGATTGTGTATTTAATCACGCCCGCACTTATTAGTCACACATTTGTTCAGTCTGGCTTAGCCCCATCTCTGTATTTGAGCGGTGATAGGGATATAGTTGTGATCGCACCTTTAGCCCTGGTCTCATGAGATAAGCTGGCCAGTGGCGAAGACAGCACCAGGCAATTATGTATTGAATGAACTCGAGAGAGAAGTAGAGCACAAGGAGACCTGACCAGAACGACCTTGAGACACACTTGGTGAATGATTGGGCTGACGGAATGTCGAGAATGGGGAAACTGAGGCTCCAGCAAATGCCTTCTCTTTTCTGAGGTCACAATCTCTCCCCCGCCCCCCCCCCCCCCGTGATTTATCCTTCCTTGGCTCGCTATTAATGAAGTGACATGTGTTCTGCTCCCTCCATGTCTTTTGGATCCTTGCTCTCCCATTCTCCTCACCCTCACCCTTTCTCTCCTGTCCAACTCTCAGTCTGCGGAATAGACGACTCCACCTAACACTAACCTCCCCCGGTCTTGTTCAGAACCTGCTATGGCTCCCTAGTGCCATAAGAATGTTATTGTCTGCAGAAACTCCCCGTGCCTGCTGCTCCTGTCAACATGAACCTCCAGCTACCCGCAACGCCCCAATATCTGGTATCTACCACCTTCTTGACCTTGGGTTCTTGACCCCCTTGCCTCCACCTCCCAAATGCCGGGATTACAAGTTTGCCCTACCGCACCCAGCCTTACACCACTTTAGCACTTGCTGAAATCACTGGACATCCAGTGTTCTGAATTATTTATCCCTTCTCAATCCTGAAGCCTTCCAGACCCCTCAGTACCTCACACCTGACATTCTGCCCCTTACTTTTTCCAATAGGTGACACAGACTGGAAACATGAGAAGTCCTTCCAAGTATTCATTTTCCTTTCATGGGGCTGTAGGTTAGGTACCCTAATAGGTACCCACGAAGGCTTCCTGGCAATCCAAATCCATCCTGTCTTGTTGAAAGGATGCCATATAAAGGTACCCAGGGGAAATAAACACTTGAACCTGGTGGATACATTTTTTTTTAAAGCTTTTTATTGGCGACAGTGCAGAACCAAGGGGGAGGGGAGCTGCTCAGTGCTAGACTGCCCCAGCACCCTCGGGGTCAGGTGCAAAATACAAAATGACAAATACAGCATGGGTGGGGAGCTATGGACTCAGTGAATTGTGGTCGGCAGCGGCAGGCCTTTCTGATCATCCACTCCCACTCAGGATTCTCAACGATACAGATTATAAAAACCTACCACCCAGTCACACTTACTCACAAAAGTAGAATTGTACGTCCCCAACAAACCCGGAGTTGACAGACAGAAGGAAGATCAGGGTCAGTGAGAGAGGAGACATGTTCAAAGTGGTCAGAGCAAAACAGACCGAGAAAAGACTGTCTCCAACAGCCAGAGGTGCTGAGACAATAACAAAAAAAGGGGACAGTTATGGAGGGGACAGCCAGAGAGTCTGACTTCAGCTCCCAGAAGCGATTTCGAACTCCACAGCACACTTGCAAACGAGGAAGCTCACACGCACCCGCGCGCACACCCACACACACACACACAACACACGCGCACAGACACTCATATATAATATATTTATCTATACATAATAGATATAAGTGCTTTTCGGAAACCGGAAAAAGGATAAATAGCTTGGGGGGGGGGGTTTTAGGACTGGAACCGAGGACCCAGGACAGGGCGTGGAATGTGTTCCATGCAGCACAGGGGAGGAGGCAGTAGGGCCCATCTCCCCAATATTAAAAAATAGAAATCTGACTCGTGGAATTCTCACGAGGTGAAAACTGGAGGGAGGCGCCAGAACCCATATTCGGGGCTGGAGGGATTGGTTAGAGTGGGGTAGCGGGAACTCAGCCCCCTCTTAAGTTATGCCAGTCCAAAAGTATTTGGGGGTCCAAATATCGAGGGCAGGGGAGCCAAAGCCTCAGCTCTGAAAACTTCTCTGGAAATTGCCTCGACCTCTGGGAGAGGATGCGGGGCTCCCAGGGTGGGAAGAAGTTGGCGTCCTAGGCTGGGGAAGGCGGGAGACCTTGGAGAAAAAAATCTCTGGGGCCTGAGCAAGAAGGCCACCAGGATGCATCACTGTCACTCACCCCTTCGAGTCTAACTCCCTGTCGAGGGGAGGAAGGAGGCAGTTGGAAGAAGGGAAGGCCTAGGAAAGGCTTTGGAGGGTTGGGGGGGGGTCAATCCCACCCGGTGCACCCCGCAATCCGGCCGCTCATTCACAGTATAAAGCACTCCAGCAAGAAGAGCGTCGCAGCGCCCCCTGCTGCCCGAAACCAGAAAGGCCCAACGAGGACGGCCAAGGGCGGCTGGGGGTGGGGTGGGGGGACATGGCATAATACTGCACAGGGGTGAGCTCGGGCCTGAGTTGGGGGGAGGGGGCTCTGTAGCAGATGAGAGAAAAAAAAATCCAACTCAAGCCAGTTTTTCCAGGAGGGAAAGATTGAACAGTCAGAAAGGGAGGGTTCACATTTTGGAATCATCTGGGAAGTGGGGTTAGCGGACTCCCAAAGCCCGGCACCGACTTCCCTCAGTCGGGGGCTCAAATTGTCCCGGAGAGAGTGAGGTTGTGACCTCTTGGAAATGTTGGGTTAATCAGCTAAGGCCCGAGGGAGCATAAGAAAGCTATCTCGGTCACTCTGCACCCTGGAGGGTGAGTGGGTGGGGGGAAGAGAACAGGGCTGTCATTTCCTCGTTGGGCCTCTCTGGGGTGCATGCCAGCTCGTCCACAAGCCCACCCTGCACCCCTACACCCAGCATCCTTCCTCCTCCAGCCTCACGCAAGACGCCAAAAGTGGGCGTCACATCCCACCCACCCCATCCATCCATCCATCCATCCCCAGAAGTTGGGTTGAAGTGACAAGACCACTGGATACCTGCAGGAGGGGTGTCCATCCCCGCCCCGCCCCCTGTCCCCAAAGTCACCAGCTCTCCGGCCTCGCCGGGGCACAGAAACCAGAGACGGAGGCGCAAAACGCAAAGGGAGGTCCTTCCGTCCATGTCCGATGGCAGAGGCGGCAGGCAGTCAGACAGAAGAGTCAAGGGGTCCATACACAGCCCTGACTGCTTCTTCCCCTCTCCTCCTCTTCCTCCTCCTCCTCCTCGTTGCTTGCGGGTTTGTTTGTTTTGTTTGTCTAAAGAGTTCACAGAGCAAGAAGAGAGGGCGAGTTCAGGGGGTCGGACGGCTGCTCGCTGCCGCTGGTGCGTTGGGCGCCGGCGAATGCGGAGACCTCCGGGCAGGTGAGAACAAACGAGGAAGTGTACGAAGGGCTAACAACGGGGAAGGGGTCGCCGAGGACTTGAACTTCACTGTGTGTAAAGAGAGAAGCCGTCAGGTTGGGGGGTGCGTCTCGGCTGGTCTGGAAGGGCAGGGGCGGTGGTGGAGGGGGCGGCAGCAGCCAGCCGAAGCCGTCTTCCTTAGCGGATGTTGACCCTGGCAAATCTCTCACCTCGGCCAGCGGTCCTGGCCCCGGCCCCTCTTCGTAGGGGATCTTGCAGCCCGGTTTGTGGGCCACCAGGACAAACTCCAGGCGTTCCTTCTCTTTTTGTAGCTCGGCGATCTCTGACTCCAGCTCCGCCTTCTCCTCCTCCAGCTGATCCGTTTCCTGATGGTGCCCAAGCAGGGCCGGGTCATAGGAGACAGAAAGAAACGAAGGGATGGTCACACAAAGTAGTTCACACACCCTCCACACACATGCTAGCTGCTGATCCAGAAGGCTGGATGGCTCCCTCCCCACCGAGGGGAACGCCATCTAAGAGGAACTTCTAGTAGACAATGCAACTTGGAGCCTCAGTTTACCCATCTGGGCAAAAGATGATTAGGGAGAAGCGAGGCAGAAATGAAAGTCTCTGATAGGCAAGAAGTCCAAGCCTGGTGTGGTGGTGTAACCAGAACACCCAGAGACCGAGGCAGGGGGACACTTGCTTGTTTGAGGCCAGCCCGAACTAAGGAGTATTCTGCCTTAAAAGGGAACGTAGGGGGCGATATGGGTCATTGGGTAAAGGCGATTGCCAGCAAGCTTGACAAATTGAGCTTGCTCTCTGGGACCCACAGGATGCAAGGGTAGAACAAGCTGTAAAAACTGTCCTGAGACCTCCGTATGTGTGCCGTGACACATCTGCACACACTTGAATGAAAGCAAATATTACAAATAGTTACAAATTATTACAAATAATTGAAATAATTCTTTGTAAAGAGAGAAAAAGGAAAACATTGCAACTTGTTATGTGAATAAACAATGATGATGTGGTTTTTTTTTAGTATGGTTCTATCATCTCCCTCCTGGTAGGAAAGCTGAGATATGCCTTGGTTTTAAGAGACAAGGGGATGCTCTGCAGGCATAAAGGACTGGGACCCTTACACTAAGAAAGAAGAAACGAAGGGGTGAGTTTGGTGGGGTGCCACCAGCTCAAGTTCTGGAGAACTGTAGGTGGCTGGGGCAGAGGTAAGAAACTGACGCAGCATAAAATGATTTAGTTTCGAGCCAGCCAGGATGATGGTCCATGTGTCATCTCAGCACTCACAGGGGCTGAGATTGAAAGTTATATCAGGTTGGGGGCGGGAGGGTGGTGTTGGGTGGGCTACACTGGGAGACGCCCCGTCTCAGAAAAAAAATGGAGGCATTGAAGCAAAATGGATTATTCCTAAACCAAGACAAATAGAATGACCTCCTCCAGCCTGTCCTTTTAAAGTAAGGTGAAGAGGAGATATGTGGGGACACATCCGGGGAAAGTGGATGGAAGTAAGCCGGTAGGGGTCTGCGCATGCGTATACATCAACTCCATCAGGCCCCGCACTGGCCCTTGTTCCCTAACTGGGAATCACTGTTGAGGACTCATGCACAGTGAGAAGTGGGGGGCAGAACAAAGTAGAGCTCCCCCCCCCGGTTCAACCTCAAAACACCCCAGAACTCCTCCTTACCGCCTGGAGTCGATCGGTCAGCTCCCTCCGACGGTTTCTGCATTTAGCTGCCGCTAGCTTGTTTCGCTCTCTGCGAACCCTTCGCTTCTCTTCTTCTTCTGGGGTAAGCTGAGTCAAAGAGATTAGAACTATGAGATTTAGGGATACCTCTACCATCCCCGAGAAAACTCCCTTTTCCTCCAGACCCTCGAACAACCACCACGACTCCTCAGGGGCAGGAACGATAATGTTCCTTCAGTCTTGAGGCCTCAGAACCCCCAACTCAATACTGGCAGATTACTGTCATTTTTCTTACTTCCCTCACCCCCAGACCAACTTTTTTTTTTTTCTTAATAATGATCTCTTGCAGTCCAGGCTGCTCGCAAACTCAGTAAGTAGCACAGGCTAGCCTCAAACTCCTGATCGTCCTGCCCCCAACTCTGGAAAGCTGGGGTTAGCAGCCTACACAATGATCCTGGCTTATGCTATTCTAAAGACCTACCCAGAGCTTTCTGCATGCTAGCAAGCTACCAACTGAGCCCACATCCCTAAGCTCCTCCAGATCTACTCCTGAGGCCTCATACTTACCGTCTCTTCTCGGGGTCTTCTAGGCCTGGCTCTGGCTGGGCGGGAAGGCCCAGGGCCGCTCGTGGTTGCACTGGTTGAAGGCTCAGTACTTCCGCTTGCTCCACCAGTGCTGTAGGCACTCAGGCCTGGGGTTGAGTAGCTGGTTCCTGGCATGTCATAAGGGTCAACAGCTGGAGGCTGGGAGGCCAGTGGCTGCCCCTGGGACTGGGCCATGGAAGAGATGAGGGTGGGTTGCACAAGCCACTGGAGGTCCTGGCTGGTTGTGATTGCAGTGACCGTTGGCACGAAGGAGCCGGGCATTTCCCCGAGACCGGCGCACTCCTACGGGGTGAGACATACACACACAGGCGTAGACACACAAACAAAACCACCGACACACACACGCCCAACACACATAACACACACCGACCCCTGTGAGTGAGCACAGGGTGAGCGGGTGTGGATGAGTGTGTCACAGGCAAAAAACCACAACACCCACCCTTCCACTACACCGTGACGCAGTGGTTAATGAGAGGATTCTGTTCAACTGCCTTCTACCTCCTCCTTCTTCCTCGGGGAAAGGTTGCCCGGTTCCAGCGGGTGGTGAATCACACCCCGGGTTGGTGACTCTTAGGTGTGTGGGGGGGTGGTGGAGAGGAGGCTGGACAGAGCCTGGTGACAGAACCTCCCGGGATGGAGACACACACACACATACACATACACACACACAGTCACAACACCCCACCCCCACCCCAGAGGGAGGGAGAGAGAGAGGCCTTAACCCAAGCCTTCCTCTCCACTCACACACAAACACACCCCCACTCTATGAGGGCTCCGGCAGGGGCGGGGATCCCAGCTCCAGTGGTGTTGGGGGACTGGCCTAAGAGTTGAGAGCATCCCTTTCAAATTTCTCTCTCTTCTCCAATGAGACTGACAAGTGACAGGTTTGAGTCGACTGACAGATAAAAGTGTCAGTGAGGATCCCTCAGACTGTCTTGCAGGGGATGGAGGCGATATAGGATCTGCGTCCCCAAACCCAAGAAGTGTCCATCATCACCCCCCTTCCGCAAGTGGAATCCTAGAGGCTTAACTACTCTGAGGGGGCGTGGCGAGGGAAGGGCTGAATCTCTGGCCAATCAGGGTCCTGGGAACTAAGAGAAGGCGGATCTTTTAGAGACCACCTGGCTGCCTCCCCTCGGGATAGCTCATCCGCTGTTTGGACACC
This sequence comes from Phyllotis vaccarum, assembly GCA_033318265.1. Classification (NCBI taxonomy): domain Eukaryota; kingdom Metazoa; phylum Chordata; class Mammalia; order Rodentia; family Cricetidae; genus Phyllotis; species Phyllotis vaccarum. Next base: position 15,446,913 of record JARWLC010000018.1, read on the forward strand.
TCGAAAAGACCGGGTGTTCAGCGCGCAGGGAGCGCGTATATGTGTGTCTGGAGAGGGGGTGACAGCCTTCAGTTCCCCCTTAGAGACGCTAGCATTCAGCCAGAAGCCTCCGGCTTCTGACAGCAGAGGGACCAGGTCCCCACTGGATCCTTGCAGACCCATGAGTTGACACAATCGTGCCAATCACGACAAGAATCCCCTAACTCTGCCTCTTGGAGGACCCCCCCACCCCCCAAGCACGGAAGAACCACAAAAAGCAGGGAAGGGAGCTACGCTCTACAAATAGGAAAAAGACGTTGATTGGCTAAAACCCGCTCCGCGAAAACCAATCAAAAAGCCGCGCTGCCCCCTCCCTTAGCAACGTGGCCTCGGCGTTCCAAAATAGAACGTGCCCGGGACGTCAGGGGCGGGGCGGGCGGAGGGGGCGCCGCGCGCTGTGCGTGCCCCGCGTCAGACGGAGGATTCCAGCGCGTCAGCCTTTACGCACGGGTCCCCCGTTACGTCTCCGCGCAGGAGGCGGAGGCAGCGTGATCGGGGTTCGAGGCTCGAACTCCCGCCGAGTGGCGGGTGAACGCGGCCCTGCAGTCTGCGCTTGGGAAGGAGGAGGGCAGAGAAGGCTACTGGAAGCTTCTCTGAGATTTTTTTTTTCTTCCCCCACTTGTCTAGCTCCTCCCGGTTAGGGAGCCGGAGCTCAGCTAAAAGTTCTCAGCTTCTGCTAGCCACCTCATACTTTGCACCGAACATCGCCAACCTTGCCCAACTGCATTCACTTCCCGCGTTCCGCACACACAGTCCGTTGCAAGCATCGCTCCATTCTTTGCAGATTGCAAACAACAACAACAAAAACCCTAAGTGCATCCCAAGCCTCTTTCCCAGATCCTAATATCTGGCGCGTCTCTCTATTTGAGAGGACGCTTAATCCACACTTTAGACTTAGAGAATTTTTTTTTCATGACCATCAAAGTAGCATCTTTGCTATCGAGAACTTACCTGGGAGGCGGCGGCGGTGGGTGGACTACCGAAGGAGTCCACCGAAGACAGGTACTGAGACTCGGCGGAGGGTGACGAGCTACACCGGGAGCCGGAGTCGTAGTCTCCGGGAAAAGCTTGAAACATTTCCCTGGGCACAGGGGGGCCCCTGTGACCACGCTGAGGTCGCCGGGAAGCCAAGGCTATGGCCGAGTGGAATGATCAGATGCAAGTCCGGAATGGACCGGACACGTCCCCAAAGTGTGCTGCTTGGGGGAGCTCCGCGTCCGGCTCGGAGAACTGCCCAAGTTTCGATGTAAGTCCCCTCTGCAAGCGCCCAGGTCCCCTTCACGTCTCCGCTGTACCTCCTGAAAGTCCAGGCTCCGTCGATTTCACAGGGGGCGACGCGGGGATCGCTCCCCGCCAAGAGACCCGCCGTGCAGTGCCGCCGTTCAGCGTGCACTTCGGACGTTGTTCCCTTCCTTTCCAGGAGTCCCACGAAATGGGGAAGGGCAGAAGACCGCGATCCAAAAGCCCACAGAAAGTAAGTCTGTCCTCGAGACGAAACGGAAGAACGATCTAGAAGGAGTCTTGCAAAAAAGAAACCCACAAAACTTTCTCTCCAGTTAAAACTAATAATATATAGATATATATAAAAATTTCACAGCCTCCAAGAAGAAAAAGAAGAAGAGTCACCAGTAGTCAAGTCCCGCAAGCCCCGGCTCAGCGTGTCCCCGGCGTAGCCGCTCCAGTCTTATGAATGAAGCCGTGAGCTGCCGGGCTGAATTTATGCGTCCGGGACCCGCCCCCCTGCTTGCGTCACCCGGGGCTCCATGCACAAACCTCCCGAACTCTCCCTCTCCTCTGCCCAAGCCCCTTGTGGCGACCCTCAGGGCCTCGTGCACCCTCCACCTGCCCATAGGGTAACCCTGGTGGTCTCGGGGGTCCCCAAAGCTGCGTTCTGAGGGTCTCCGCGGGAGGGGATCCCGCCCCGCCCTCCCCGGAGTTCCTGTGACGCAATTAGCCATATAAGGAGCTCGGCCGGCGCGGCCGAGTGTTTGTTTGGTATCCTAGCAATGACGTCAGAGGGAATCCCTCGCTCCCGCGCGCACCCGCCGCAGCGCCGTGCGGAACCCGCCCGCGCCTGCGCAGTGCCACGCCGTCTCGGGGGTTGAGATTGACAGGCGCCTGAACTCCTCAGGAAGGCCTTACTGACCCCGGCTGGGGAAAATGCAACCCCAGATGCCCAGGACTGCTTACCCTGAGACCCTCATCCACCCCAAGCCGGTGCAGCGCCTTCGGCTGGTGGAAAAAAGCAAATCACCAGTGCAGATTCTAGTGAGGGGGGGTAGGCAATCTAGGCGGAGAAACTGAGGCTCAGACGGAGTTGGAGGGGTTGTGATGTCCCCAGGTGAGGGTAAGAGGTAAGGATGGAAGCCCCTCCTCACTGGCTTTGCCCCAGATTCTGTCATACTCGCTGACCTTGAAAAATGTACTCCCTCCCTGAAAGAAAACTTCAGTCAGTGCTCACACCTAAGCAAAGGATGGCTTCCGGGGGTGGAGGGGTGCCCTCATCTGGGGAACCTAAAAAATTGGATCAGGTTGGAACCTACATCCTGTAAGTTCTTCAGGCTTAACGGTGTTGGAAGCCTCTACTTCCCGCTTAGAGCCTTACCCAGAGACAGAAATTAATAATAATAATAATAATAATAATAATAATAATAATAATAATAATTGGTGGTAGCTGGATGGTAGCGGCCCACATCTTTAATTTCAGCACTTAATTAGCCCAGAGGGAGGTAGAGGCAGGGAGATCTTTAATTTCAAAGCCAGCCTGGTCTACAGAACGAGTTCTAGGACAGCCAGGGCTACACAGAGAAACCCTGTCTTGAAAAAAATTATTATTTATATTATAAATTAATTAATACTTAATGATAAATATTATTATTGGTGGCATGTATCTAGCAATCAGCAAGTGTCAGCTTTAGTGTTGAGCCTTTGAAGGTAAGACTTCTAATCCTTCCAACTTTGAGCGTTTTAAGAGAGTAATACCTTCATAACAGAGGAAAAAAAGAGATAGCTCCCAGGTATAATGACCGACCTGAGTCCATCCCTGGGACTCGTGGTGAAGAGAAATGACTCCTAAAAATTGTTCTCTGACTTGCACATGTGTGCCGAGGCACATGCCAACCAGTTCTCACATATAACGATGATGATAATGTATCATTTATCATACATTAATATTTATTAAATATCATTCATATTTATTATAAATAAATAGTAAAGGTAAGTGAAGGAGGATAACGGTTAACATGGAAGGTGAAATGCATGTTGGGATGGAGTTTAAAGTAGAATGCATGTTTAGCATGTGTGAAGTCCTGAGTTCAAATCCCTAGCCCAGAAAGAAAAAGGAAAACCGGAAGAGAGGATGTTAGGTTAATTGATTAGCTTGAGTGCCCACTGGGAGGGACAGGGGGTAAAGTTTAGCTTGGTAGAGGACTTCATTAGCCCAGAGGGAACCATAGAGATCCCATTATAAAGCATGTCAGATAGTCTGAAGCCAATCTGGACTATGTGATGCTGTCATACATATATCAATATATTTATAGAATTTAGTATATGTAAACATTCTCCTTTTCTCTCTCTTTACCCCCCAACCTCTCGGTCTGATTTTGAGATAGGGCCTCACTATATAGCCCTGGCTATCCTGGAACTGGTTATGTAGATCAGGCTGCCTTCTACCTCTCCAGTGTTGAAATGAAAGACGTGCCACCGTGCCAGACGGTGAACATTTCTTCTCTTATAACCTCTTTGTTTTTAAAAACAGAGTCTGGAATTTACTATGTATTTGAAGATGATCATAAACTGAAACTCTTGTCTTCGTTTCCATATTGTTACCAAACCTGGTTTATGCGTTTCTGGGGATGGAACCCAGGGCCTTCTGTATGCTAGGTGAATGAACAGTCTACCGACTGAGCTGCATTGCTGGCCAGGATCTTGACTCTTAAACATCCACTAAGAAGGGTGCCACCAACCACTGCACAAGCCTGGAGACCCCCAGGCCCAGCCTGGTTCTGTGTGGCAAAATTTTATCTGGGGAGATGCAATACACATAATATCCACTCACCCCAGATAGGGAGCCAGCTCACAACAGATCAAAGTACCAGTACCACCAAAGTCCAATTTGGGGAGCCAGTGGGTTTTATGGGGGTTATTTACAGGAATATATATTGGTGAGGGGTTACTTAGTGGAGCAGAAATGATTCAAAGACAGCTGTGTCACCAAAGCCCACCCCAGCATGGTGACAGCTCATAAAGCTGGGAATCTGAAGCATGCTGCACAGCCTACAGACAGCTCAACATCCTTTCCAGGTGCCTCAGTTGGCCTAAACCTCTTTCAGGTAGCTTATAGAGTGTCCAAATCCTCTTTTCCACTTGACCTGTGTGAGGGTCTTCTTCGCATTTTATCTTCCCTCTGAGGGGAAGAGGGGACTCGGTTTTTATTGCTTACTTTGGCAGGAAGAAGTTTAGTAAATCTGGTCAGTTTCAGGGAGTTTCTATTTTGAGTTGTGTTCTGTTTAAAGAGTTTCTCTACAGGATGGGATGTTTCAATCTTGGAGGAAATTCTTATAGGTTCCTGGTCTACAACAAGGTGTGGTGTCTTACATGCAGGGAAATCATGGTTTTCTGTCCCAATAATGGAGAGAAGATGGGGAGCCACATAAGAGACTTGGAGGGTGGTGTCAAATGATAGAGATGGCCAGACAAAAGCCATGGCTCAAACCACCCTCCACCTGGTTCCCCACACACCCTCTGTCTGCTTCAGTCAGGAGGGAGGGACAGGTACTGGGAGGGAGGGAATGACACAGTGGCCACAGGCAATGACTCGGCTCAGGCATCAGACAAGGAGTGAACCCTTTAATGCTCTCATCTGCTTTTCCTAGGGGATAAAGGAGACACACAAACGCCCACTCTGGCTGTCCAAAGGCCCTCAGACTCTGACACAGGTATCTCAGACACCCAAAATGCCACCACAGGGTCACTCAGACACCTGCCCACAAGTAGTAACCCACAACCACCTACAGCTGCTTCATAGACATGTCTGCATGGAGAAAGGCACCATGCCACCATCACCACCTTATATTTCAAGTGTTTATATATACAGGGGAGAGAAGGAGGCTCCCAATGGGACAGGGACAGAACACAAGTGTACAGAGGCCACTGGACCTTGCTACAGCTGTGCATAGACACACACATACTCTTAATGAGCCATCTCTCCAGCCTTGTTTAAGATGGAATTGCTATGCTGCCCAGGCCGGCCTAGAATTCACTGAATTGCAAGCATGAGTTAGTATACCCAACTCTCTTCCTGTTTTCTGAAATAGGCTTTCACTTTGTAGCCCAGGCTAGCTTTGAACTATCAAACTCAGCTTTTGCCTCCCAGCTTCCTACCATGCCTGATATTGTACTTATTTGCTAAAATGACATTACCCTGGCCTTCATTAATACAGAGTCCTCTGGCCTTCCCCTAGCCAAATCGTCACTACAACATTGCCCAGTTTTCAAAAACCTTCAGGTCATACCGCAGCCTTGGCCCTGAGGACCCCTGTGAACTGTGATGTCTGTGAGCGTTTTTTGTGGCTTGAGAGGAGGCCCTGCCCACAGCAATGCAGGGGGGTCTTTGTCACTCCCTTAGATTTAGTAGCCTGTCCCCTCTCCTGAAGCCAGAGCAGAATCGGCTGGCTCAGTCACTCTTTAGTAGCAATCCTGGAGGCCTCCCGGGGTGAGGCACATGAAAATCCAGGGAGACAGCATTAAATGATCTAAGGAACCTCATTCAGTGACCCCTGCCACAGCCTCTCTGCTCTCGGCTCTGCCTCAGACTTCTGATAAATGTGTAGATGTGGCTCCCTGGCCTGGAGCATTCTCTCTGGTTTGCTTGACTCCCATAGCTGCCTTGGTGTCAGATGAGCCAGTGCCCCTGTGCCAGGTGTTACCCTCAGAGCTGGGCTGAGAAGGCCCATTCACTGTTGTGTTCCAGCACAGTGAAGGGAATCTGACGGTGCTGGAAACATTTTTGCCAAGAAATGAATTTACCTCATTTTTACTTTATTATTTTTGAGGTACAGTTTCAGGTGGCACAGGCTAGCAATCAGTGTTTTATATAGCCAAGGATAGCCCACCTAGAACTTCTCTGATCCTTTTTATTTTAATTCCCAGTGTTGAAATTACACCCGTGTGCCACACCTGGTTTGTACAGTGCTGGAAGTTCAAATCCCAAGGCTTTATTCATACCAGGCAAGCATGCAACCTGAGCCACACTCCAACCCAAACATGCATTTAATTTTTTTGCTCCTTTAATTTTAAAAAAAATTTTTTACTCCATGTGTGCACAAACATATGCGCATGCTCAAGTGCTTGTGGTGGTCAGGAGACACATCGCGGGAGATGGTGCTCATCTTCCGTCACGCTGATCCCAGGGATTGAGTCCTCAGACTTGTAGGCAAGCGCCTTTACCCACCTTGCCAGCTCTTGTTTCATTTGAAACAGTCTTACTCTGCAGCACAGGCTGGCCCCTAACTCCCTGAAATCCTCCTGCTTCAGCCTCGTACGTGCTGGAATTGCAGGCATTAGCCTCCACATGACCCGTTCGTGTCTCCATAAGCATTCATTCATTCATAAGATCTGACGGGGCAACACAGTGAGAGACCTATCTGGGCCTTTGAAATGTAGCTAGTGGACCACCTGGTGGTGTGACACTGTGCCTGAGTGTGGGACCTGGACCCAGATGTTTGGCACAAGCTGCTGGGGGAAAAGCTTGTGTCTCAGGTCTATTATGTCTCAGGGTCTGCTCACTCTATTACCCAGCCAGGCCTTCAACTCAATGATCCTTCTGCCTCAGCTTCCAGGATGCTTGGATTAAGGCGTAACTGCTAGACACAGCTAAATATCTGTCAATTAGTATACGTGTACCTTAGGACACTCACCTGTGTGTGTGTATACGTGTTTCAGGATACTGTATACCTCTTTCCCTCCTTAAAAATATACACATCTAGCCAGGCATGATAGTGGACACCTCAGAGGCAGGCGGATCTCTGTGAGTTCAAGGCCAGCCTGATCTACACATCAAGTTCCAGACCCTGTCTCAGAATTAAAAGTAAATCAGGGTTCTAGGAGCAGACAGTAATGCACTTGGTTAGAATCCATGAGGGAGGGCCTTGGGACAGACTCAGTGGTAGAGCACTTGCCTAGCGTGCAAGAAGCCCTGGGTTCAATCCCAGCCCTGCAGTACTAAATAAACAAATAGCCTAGAACATATAACGTTTGCACTTTGTATGTGTAAATTATTTATTTCAAATGAGATATTGAATACCATGAGTAGTAATCTTCATAATGAGGATTATGGATATCACTCAGTGGGGTAAGGAAGCAAGTCTTGGGGGACAGGCTTGTGTGCAAAAACTTGCAGCCCTGGAGTGGCTGCAGGCTAGCCGTGCTGTGCTGACTTCTGTGCGCAAGTGCCTGCGTATGCCTATGTAAGAGCCCATTGTCTACTGGTTCCATTGCCCTCTGACCCTCTCACAGTCTTGCAACTTTGCCATTCTGTGCGCAAATACCAAGACTCCATTCCGCATCCCTGCCGCAGGTTCAGGCCACTGCTCACACAAGCCACAACTTCCTGTCACACCCACAAGCACTTCCCTCTCCTTGGCTGGGGCTTCCCCCCTGACTTCCCTCCTTGGACTTTCTCTTCCTGCCCCGTGGATGCTGTGGATGCTGTGGCTGGTGGTCTTTGGCATTAGCCACCCTGTCGCTGACTCAGGCTGGTCACTGACCCTGATGTGGTCTGCACACTCCCACAGCCAGACAACCACTCGGGGGTGTTTCAGGGGGTCATTAGTGGCCATGTGCCCATGCCCAAGGTGACTGAATTCAGTTCCATGATTCAGTCTCCTTGTCTAGGCCACTAGGGTTGCCCTGGTCCTGTGATGTCAGCAGTCAGGTATGCAGTCAGGGTTTCTCTAAGGTGACTCAGACTCCTGAGATACCCTGTTCTTCCTCCAGACACTCTGGGCCAGTGTCCAGGGCAAGCAGCCACTGATCGTGACACTCCCTTCCCGGGCCCTCTCCACGCCCTTCATGGTCCTGAGCTGGGGACACAAAAGAAAGAGAGAGTTCACAGAGTCAGGGCTCTGGGCCAGCCTATGCCGGCCATCAATCCTTCCTCACTTTCCTGAAGACCCGAGACTGGATCACATCCACCCACCCATCCACCCACCCACCTACCCATCCATGCATCCATCCACCCACCTACCCATCCTCCCATCCACCCACTCACCCATCCATCCATCTACCCACCCACCCACCCATCTATGCATCCATCCACCCACCTACCCATCCATCCATTCACCCACCCATCCATCCATCCATCCACCCACCCACCCACCCACCCATCCATCCACCCATCCACCCACCCACCCACCCACCCATCCATCCATCCAATAGTCCAGTCATCAGTCATCCATTCAGAGAGGCATTCAATCCCCATTCAGTCAAACCCCGATGCACAGAAAGGAACAAAACATCCAGTTGATGACACAGACTTGTAATAGCTGGGAGGTTGAGTCAGGAGGGTTCGAGTTCAAGATTTGCCCGTCTATGGTACATGCCCTGTATTTATGGTCCTTTTTCTAATCCCACCAACCCGCAGGCTATCTCTGTCACTCCCCAACAGTTCCTTACACAATTGCACCTTCTCAGATCTTCCACCCTCAATACTCTTTCTGAGTAAGTCCTTTCTGGAGTCTGCCCTTAGGCGGTCCTGTTTTAGCAGGCCCAATTGCCTCCCTGTTTTCTCCATCTTGTTCCCAGTGGGGACCCCCAGTGTCTACTCTTATTCTTCAAACTCTACCATTCATGTGCCTTCCTCAAAATGTGAGCTTCCTGAAGTGTTTGAAAGGGGTCTTACAGACATTGTGTGTGTGTGCCTTCGTGTGTGTGTGTGTGTGTGTGTGTGTGTGTGTGTGCCTTCGTGTGTGTGTGTGTGTGTGTGTGCCTTCGTGTGTGTGTGTGTGTGTGTGTGTGTGTGCCTTTGTGTGTGTGTATGTGTGTGCCTTTGTGTGTGTGTATGTGTGTGCCTTTGTGTGTGTATGTGTGTACCTTTGTGTGTGTATGTGTGTGCCTTTGTGTGTGTGTGCGTGTGCCCTTGTGTGTGTATGTGTGTGCCTTTGTGTGTACCTTTGTGTGTGTGTGTGCGTGTGTGTGTGCATGTGTGTGTGTACCTTTGTGCATGTGTGTGTGCCTTTGTGTATGTGTGTGCGTGTGTGTGTGCATGTGTGTGTGTACCTTTGTGTGTGTGTGCGTGTGCCCTTGTGTGTGTATGTGTGTGCCTTTGTGTGTGTATGCCTTTGTGTGTATGTGTGTGCCTTTCTGTGTGTGTGTGTGTGCGTGTGCCCTTGTGTGTGTGTGTATGCCTTTGTGTGTGTGTATGCCTTTGTGTGTCTTTGAGTGTGTGCCTTTATGCGTGTATGTGCCTTCGTGTGTGTGTGTGTGTGTGTGTGTGTGTGTGTGTGTGCACACACGCCCGTGCACGCGCACGCGTGTATGTGTGTCTGTGTGCCTTCATGTGTGTGTGTGTGAGGGCCTTCACATGTGTGTGTACATGTGTGTATGTGTGTGTACCTTTGTGTGTGTATGTCTGTGTCTTCGTGTATGTGTGTGTGTATGTGTGTATGTGTGTGTGTGTTGAGACAAGTTCTCAATAAGTAGGCCTATTTGGCCTGAACCTTTCCCTAATCTTCCTGGCTCTGCTCTTCAAATACTGGGATCCAGGTGTGTACCGCCACGCCTGGCTGTGAGAAGCACTTTGTAAACAATGAACTTTTGTTTATGGCTGATAGTCTCACCAGTGGGTACAACAACACCCTCTTTTCTAGGGGAAACTTTGAAATAGAGTCTCATTCTAGCCTGGAATTCGCTATTTTTGTGTTGGCCCTCCAGATTCTGCTTGCTGGGATTACAGGTGTGAGGCACCCCACATGGTGTGTGTGCCTTCATGTGCATGCGTGTGTGTGTGTGTGCGTGTGTGTGTGTGTGTGTGTGTGCCTTTTTAAAAACAAATATCACCCTATTTAACAAATGGCAGGGATGGAGCAGTCACGCAGCTCAAGCCCATGGGCATTGACCCCGTTGTGGGTGCAACAGTTGCTGTAGTTCAGCCCATCAAAGCTCTGGAGATGAAGCTCACAGCAGAGAGACCCCCAGAAAAACTTATGACATCCATGGAGACACTCAGTTAAAGCAATTACTGTGTACAGGGCAATGTTGGGGGCCAGGGGTGTGTGTGGACACTCGGGTCATTCCCTCACAGGACACACAGTACACTGCAGAAGACAGGCAACTCTGAGAACTGTAGGCACTATCTTGGTACAGGTTTATCCATCCCACCACTTGGAAGACTGAGGCAGGGGGATTAAGAATTTAAGATAAGCCTGGGCTATATAAGAAGACTCTGTTTTTTTGTTTAGTTTAGTTTTGTTTGCTTTAAAGACAAACAAAGGGGGCTAAGAATGTTTCCATTGGTACAGAGCTTGTCTAGTAGGTATGAAGCCCTGGGTTCAGTTCTTGGTACTTTCTAAACTAGGCATAGTAGCACATGCCTGTAATCCCAGCACTCAGAAGGTGGAGGCAGAAGAATTGGAATTTGAAGGTTTCCTCAGCTATATATATTTATTTGAAGCAGTCTGCACAACATTAGATCCAACCACAAAAGAAAACAGGTTGCTTTCAATGCTCAGAGGCAATTCTCAGTCCTGGGATTTGATCCCACGGCCTGGGGCATGCTAAAACTAGAGCTACAACCCCAGGGGATCTGTAAATTGATTGTCTTACACATAACTACAAACAGGAGGCACCCCAAGAGGTGAAGTTACCCCACAGGCATTTCCACATTCTCAGTTTCACAGATCACCTGGGGACACACACACACCTAGAAAAACATGGCTTTCTCTCGCACACACCAGTGGTCCTCGGGAACCTACTGTCTATCACACAGCTGGGCACTGTCCCCAGAACTCACTCCACTCACACAGTCACACCCTGCTTCTCTCTGCTAAGAGATCCGGCCCAGCCCTGGTCACATGAAGCTGAGGCATGGGGGGCCCTGGGAGGAGATATGCTGGGCCAGTGGCTAGACCCTCCCAGCTCGTGGAGGCTTCTCGGACAGAGCTGGGATGCTCCAGACCGGTGACAGAGGTGGTGGAGGAGACAGGTAGGCAAGAAACTCTCAGGAGAGGGAGGGAGGGATGGGAGGAGAGGCACGGGCTGTAGCCTTAGGTGTGTGCGTGTGTACTGTGTACAGGTCATGCACTACGCAATCATCTCCCCTGGAGGGGGAATCTCCCTGCCCCTGCCCTGCACCCGGAAACTGGGGTCTGAGGTCGCAGTGACAAATTTGAGCAGGGCCACCTCTCCTGTTTCTGTGTTATGGTAGGGGGGAAGGAGACAGTCAACGCCCGGGAGGCTCTAGACAGACGGGCACTTCGGAGAGGAAGAGGCTCAGACGGCGATAATTTGGGGACCCCGGTGTTCCCTTCCCTGCCATCCTCGGGTCGGGCCCTTCTGCCCCAGCCAGCCCTGGCTCCAGTGCACGGTCCTGCCGCCTGGCCGGGGACAAACAACCTTCCCGTCGCTAGGCAACGGCGTGCCACAAGCCGCCGCGTCACCGCGTCTGCGCCGGCTGGCGGGGGGAAGGCGCACAGAGTCGCCCGCGGCGCCGCGGTTTGTTGACGTTACTAGGCAACCACCGCAGCGCTGCCCGGGCAACGCCAGAGGACTGTTCCCCGTCTTAAAAAGACAGGAGCTTGTCCTGGGTCCCGCGAGGAGACCCGGGAGCTGCAGGGAGAGAAAAGCAGTTCCTTCCAGACCACGGGGAAGGTCAGTGGATTTGGAGGCTAGGTTAGGAGCAACCTTGCTTTAAAAGCGGAGAAGGAACACAAGGCGGCAGGTGTAGATATTTCAATCCAAGTATTTGAGATGTTGGTGTTTGTTGATTGTGCCTGTGCGCAGGTTCGCGTGCAGCAAGTGCTCAAGGTATGTACGCGGCGGCGTTGAAAACAAATCAAAACAAAACAAAACTGGAGTTCAGTACCTGCTCTGTGACTTTGACCCGTGAGTCCTTTTCCTTGCTGGGGTGGGATTGATAACATCTCTCAGCATGAGACCTGTGACCTCGCTAAATTTTGCAAAGTGTGTTGTAGGTAATAAGTACCATGGGCCATCTAGATAGCCAGTGGGCAGAGGCGGTTGCCACCATATCTGTGGAAATGATTTCAATCCCTGGGACCTACATGGTGGAGAGAGAGAATCAACTCCCCATGTTTTTTTCTGACCTCTACACGCACCCTGGCATCTGTGCCTCCTACCCTACATAATAAGCAAACCAAAAAAATGTGAGTGAAAAAATAACCTACGTTCCGTCCCTACCTCACTGATTTTAAGATAACTTAATGAGTGAGGGAGATGATTCATTGGACAGAGGCGCTTGCCCCTAAGTCTGACAACCTGCATTCAATTCCTGGGATCTACAGGTGAAAAGAGAACACACATGGCATGCATGTTCACCCACACAAAACAGATTAATAAAAATATAAAATAAGTGGAGAATTAGAATGAACTGTACTTCATGCAGTGTGGCATAGTAAATATTCAGATGTGTTGCACTAATGTGTTTTAAAAAATATAACTTTTGATTTACTAATTTTATGTACATGAATTACACCACTTGAGTGCCTGGAAGTTACAGATGGTTGTGAGCCACTATATGGGTGTTGGGAATTGAACCCTGGTCCTCTGCAGGAGCAACAAGTGCTAATAACTACTGAACCATCTCTCCAGACCCTATTAATGATGTTTTTATTATGCTACCCTGACTGGCAGATGGGACTGAAATCGTCGCTCTATTAAATCCTGACTGTGTGACCCCCGAGCAAATGTTTTGCCCTCTCTGACCTTGTTTACTTCTCTGTGAAACCCATGATCTTTCTGTGTCACAGAGTCATGTCCGGGTAACGGTCCTGAGTGGGGGTTCCCCTACTTGGGCTTGTCAGGTCACTGTCCCATGTCTGTGTCATGACTCACTGCACTATGTTATATAAAGCTCTTGGGTTCTGCATGCAGGGCAGGTTATGTAAACGATGTCTTTTGTACATCCTACATAGGAGGCCTGGAGAGGAGAGCCAGGTCCCCTGAGACTACCAACTCATGACAATGGCTGTATCTAGCAAGCATAAGCCATGTGTATGCACACTGTTGGAAGAGCATGCACCCCTCCCGGGGAGTCCCTCATTTCTTGTCCCTTTGTATCACTAATCATCATAATGCTTTTCTCAGTGATGGACTTATTTTAAATTTTTATTTATGGTGTGTATGTGTATGTGTCACCTTGTCCAAAAGCCAAATCCTGATGCCACACTTGTAGGATAGGGTCTGAAAAGATGCGTGGGTGCAAGCAACAATTCCACTGCAGCTAGGTAAGGAGGTGCAACCCTGTCATCCAGGGAGGCTGAGGTAGGGGGATTACAAATTTGAGACCTGCCTGGGCTATACAGCAAATTCAAGTCCAGCCTCAGTAACTAGGCAAAATGTGCATTTCAAATAAAAATAAAAGGAATGTAGATCAGTGGTAGAGCCCCTGCCTAGAGTCCCCCAGTGAGGGGCTGGGGTGTGGCTCAGTGGTAGAGCCCCTGCCTAGAATCCCCCAGTGAGGGGCTGGGGTGTGGCTCAGTGGTAGAGCCCCTGCCTGGAATCCCCCAGTGAGGGGCTGGGGTGTGGCTCAGTGGTAGAGCCCCTGCCTAGAATCCCCCAGTGAGGGGCTGGGGTGTGACTCAGTGGTAGAGCCCCTGCCTAGAATCCCCCAGTGAGGGGCTGGGGTGTGACTCAGTGGTAGAGCACCTGCCTAGAAACTCCCGGTGAGGGACTTGGAGAGTGGCTTAGGCTTTGAGTGCTTTCTTAACCCACAGAAAGAAGCTCTAGATTCCATCTCTAGTACTGACAAACAGAAGTGACAGGGACAAAACTTTTGTTTTCACACCATCAGAAAAATTCATCTCTAAGAGCCCAGGGCTACATCTCCTATACACATGTGACTAAGTTTAGCAGGTTGCTGCAGGAAGTATGGGGTGTGCCTAGTTTAGGACCACGGCTGATTGTGGAAGGCTGTGCAACCTCCCTTTGGCATGTGCCAGCCTGCCTGTAAGCAAGTGACTCAAGTTGGCACAGGTGATGGCCTGACAACACTATCACCAGCCAAGCAACATTCTCCCCAATTGGGTCCCGGCAACACCCTGCTGGGTGTGGTTATCATGAGAACCTGGCCCCAGAACCGTGGGACAAGCCCACATGGATGGGTGCAGCACTGGCTATAGATCTGGGGGCTGACAATGTTTGTTGTGCTGAAGCTCGGGGACTTCTATGTGAGGTGAATGACATTTTGGGAACCTTAGTTTCTGCATATAATCTCTTTTGAAAGATGTATGTTTTCATCATTCTATGTGCGTGGGTGTTTTGCCTGTGTGTGTACCCCTGACCACATACATTCCAGGTGCCTGGTGCCTTTAGAGACCAGAAGGGAGCATAGAGACCCCTGGAAATTGTAGTTAGAAATGATTGTAAGCCACCGTGTGTGTGCTGAGGATCAAACCCAGGTCCTCTTGCATTGGCAGCCCCCCAAATTTATTTTTATTTTTACGTGCATGTGCAGGTACCTGAGGATCCAGAGGGGAGCATCAAATACTCTGGAGCTGGTAATTGTTGGCTGCCATAATGTGTGCTGGGAACTGAACTCGGGTCCTCTGAAAGAGCAGCCCATGTTGTTTACCACTGAGCCCATGTTGTTTTCCCAGACCCCTTACCTTTAAAAATTTTTTTTAATGTATTATTAGTGTATGTGTGTATGTGTTTATGCATGTGTGAATATGATGTGTGTGTGTGGATGTGATGTGTGCACACATGTATGGTGTGTAGTTGGGGGTTTCATGTCACAGTGTATACGGAGATAGAGCACTAAGCCGTCTCACTGGCTCTGTTAGTTACATCCACGGGGACCGGATGAAAACCATCTGACATATTGATGGCTGCTGCTTTCCGCTAAAGACTTGCCAGGAATGTGGCCATCAGCAAATTCTGCAGCTCAAAGTTCATACGCCTTCAGAGTTTGTCTTTTCTTCTCTCCTTCCTTCCTTTCTTGCCAGGGTTTGACAGGGTCTCCACCATGTGGCCCTGCGTGGACCTCAGCGTGGAATCTTCTTCCCTCTGCTTTCCAAGCTAGAGTCACAGATGTTCACCCTGTCAACTGTCAACCTGGGGGTGCTGCTGTCTGTCACCACCTCGTCCAAGATAACAGAACTGCTGTGTGGACCTTGCTTCCCCATCACTGGTCTCTTTGCCTCCATCCTGCCATAAGCTGTACACACATAGCCAGCTGGATTCCATTAAAACCAAAACCAGACTATGTAGTTCCTTGTTTGCTCACTTGCTTGTTTGAAACAGTCTCCTGTAGCCCAGGGTGGCCTAAACTCTTTGTTGCTGAAAATGACTTGGAACTCTCGATTTTTCTGTCTCCACTGTCCAAGTACTGGGGTTATAGATATGTGCCACTAAATCTGGTTACATATAGCACTTAGCTCAAAACTCTCTTGGTGTTCCCTACTGGGCAAAAGTCAAAGTCTTCACCTGGCCTTCAGAACAGGCCTGTCCTGTCTGTCACTCCCTCCTCTATTTCCCTCTGCTACACTGACCTCCTTCCTATTCCTGCAAGCTCTGCACTTGCTAGGCCCCCCTAGTTCATTTTAGGGCTTTCCAAACTCCACAGAAGCCACACCCCAGTCCCTCACTGGGGGATTCTAGGCAGGGGCTCTACCACCGAGCCACACCCCCAGCCCCTCACTGGGGGATTCTAGGCAGGGGCTCTACCACTGAGTCACACCCCAGCCCCTCACTAGGGGATTCTAGGCAGGGGCTCTTCTTTTGAGCTAAGCCTCTTATTGCTGTGCACCTGAAAAAAACTATCCAGATTTCTATAGGCTCTGCCTCTGACAACTCTCATATTTACTGAAACATTGCCTTCTTACTGAGGACTTTCTTTAAAAAATACTTTTGATTACATTTTTAAAATTTATTTATTTTTACGTATGTGTGTGTGTGCATGCACGTGTGTGACATAGCAGCTCTAGTGTGGCAATCAGGGGATAACTTGCAATTGTCAATCCTCTCCCTTCACTTTGGGGGCCGGGGGACCAAACTCAGATTATCAAGCTTGGCAGCAGGCACCTCTTTCCTCAGAGCCATCTCCTTGGCCATTCTTGTTCACCTCACTGCCGGTTCCAAACACCAACCTTCATTACTTTGTAATCTTTCCTATAATTTAATCCGCTTGTCTATGTTTGTTTATTTCAAGACAGGTTTCTCTACGGAGCCCTGGCTGTCTTGAAACTTGCTCTGTAGCCCCAGCTGACCTTGAACTCACAGAGATCCACCTGCCTCATGAGAGCTGGAATTAAAGACGTGCACAACCACCACCACCCAGCGTTATTTATTACCGATTAATCTGTTGGCTAGCCCCTTCCCTACTCATCAGTACTGGAAGTACCATCACCTTGGTCATGCTCATAGCTGGGTGTGCACATGGGCTGGCCTTTAGTAGATGTTTAGCGGATGCTGGATGACTCCGTTAGGAATGGTGTGTGGGGTGACCACTGCTACAATCTTCAGGTCTTAGGGATCCCTTCAGCGTCACCACAGTGCGGTTACCAAAGCCTGCGTATGAAGGTCCCCACGTTTACAGATGTGAAACTTAGGAGATGAGGGGAAGTCCCCATACAGGCCTCATGGCCCCGATGAGCAAAGAAATAGACTTTCCCGATATCAGGGGCGTCCCTGCGTTTCTTGGGGTTGCTTGTGTTTAATCACACTATCTCGGCGTCTATTTCTGGGCCTGGCCATTGCTCTCCCTGTATTGTTCTTTTATCTCTGCACCCCGGACAATCCCAGTGGAATTGTCTCTGTATCTCTTAAGGTTTTTTTTTTATTGTTTGGTTTGGGTTTTTGCTCCAGGGTCCCGAGGTTTGTTTGGGCCTTGTTATGTCCCGGTGTCCTGGTCTGTGCGTGAGCCAGGACTGGAGGGGGGGTAGTGCGGGTTGACCCCTGTTCCAAGCACTCTGGGCTCAGGTCCCAGTCCAGCCTCTCAGCAAGCGCCCTCCCCTCGCCTTAGCTGCCCGGTTCCCACAGGAGCCGCCCCGGGGCGGGGTTAGTTGCCTTGGAGATCAATGTTTTGCAGTTGCAAACTGGGTCTCTGGGCCACCAACGGGAGCTCGGCCTGGGAATCCGGGCTCGGCGTGGGAGCACACCGGGAAGGGTGCCGGGGCCACCTCGGCCGGGCTGGGAGTGACTTGACTTGAGGAAGGAGAGATGGGAGGTCAGACTGGGGGAGTGGCGACAGTGGAACCGTTTCTTGGAGATCTGTGAACAGAAGTTTAGAAAGATTTCTAAGGGTCAGTTGGAGGGAATAGAGGAGTTTGGAGAAAATTCAGAGATATTGGGGAATATTGGGAAAGGGCAGTATCGGGGTGCTAAAAAGGGACTAAGGATGGTTGAATCCAAAAAGAAATGTGGGGACTAGAAATTTAGGGGGATCTGGAACTATAAGAGATGGTTTTAAGGGTAGGGACTGGAGGAGCTGAATTGTTGGGTACAGGGTCACACGTGAAATTTGAAGGACACCAGAATCCCTCCCTGGGAAAGTCGAAAAGAGCCGGAAATTCGGGTGAATCAGAAAGGGGGTGCTGACCACTTTCAGGCGCCAGGAGACACAACCCCTCCCCGTCCATTGTCCCCAGCCTGGCCAGGACGTCCGGCAAAGCCCCAAGGGACACGAGGGCCGGTTATGTAACCCTGCCGGGCCACCGATCCGGGATAGTCTCCTCCCTCATCCCACGAGGAGGGGCCTGGGTCGGGATCCCCGCTGGTGCTCATTACGTCACTGTGGGCGGAGCACCGCCAGGCGGGAATTCTTTTTTCTTGTTCAGGCACCTCCCAAAGGAGAATCCAGGTCCTGATCCGAGGTCCAAGGGGACTTGATTGAGGCTTAGTGATGCTCCTGTGGGAGGTACTCATTTTCATGGCCCAAGCCATATGAGCCAGGAGGGTAAACCGAGTCAGACTCATATCATAAACTGATTTCCATATAGTGCTGGTTGAGAGCCAGATGTGGTGGCCAGTGCCTTGTAATCACAGCTTTCTGGAAGCTGAAGCAGGGAGATTGTCTCGAGTTCAAGGCCTACCTCGGCCAGAGAGTGAGCCCTTCCTCCCATACCCCGTCTGGAAGCAACAAATATACTGAGTGCCTAATTTGTCCCAGTTACTGCCTGTCTTGAGAGCTATTCAGCACCAAAATAAGGGGCCAGAAACCCAGAAACCCTTGGGCTAATGCTGTCTTATTATCACTGACTCCAGGTAGACCCCTTCCAGATTTGGGCTCCTTCCTCAGACCCAGCTTCCAACGTAGACCTTCCCATCAGCTCTCTGAGAAGATTGTTCCCTGGGGCTCAGGACACACTACACTTCTCAGCTACAGAGTTTTTGGACTTCCTCATCTCAACCAGGGCATGACTAGCTTATGCCCAGTCTCAGGAGTCGAATCATTCTGATGTCATAGAGCTGGTGGGGCTGGCTCCCTAGTGTGTCCCTCAGATGTCACTTAGTAGCCTCATTTAAACACTTTTAACACTTCTGGGTGCCTGAGGGCCACAGGAAGGGGAAGCTGACACTATAGTGGTAACTCAGCCTGGGGGGTGGGCTTCCATCAAAGCTCCCAACAGAAGGATATAGAAGATCCTCTATTTGTATCCTAACATGAATCTTACTCTTTCTGATCAGATCTGTGTGTGTGTGTGTGTGTGTGTGTGTGTGTGTGTGTGTGTGTGTATGTGCTTGAATGTATGAGGATGTACATCATAAGGGTGCACATGCATTTCTATGTACACACACATATACACACACACAGAGCCACACACACACACACATATACAAACATAGAACCCAGAGCACATCTGGTAGCATTCATCAAGTGTCAATCTACGTTCTTTTTTGAGATAGTTTCTCACTGGCTTGGATCTAGACAAACTAGGCTGGATAGACCCCTCAGCTCCAGAAACCCATCTGTTTCTGCCTCTATAGTGATAGAATTAGAAAATGGCCTTATTTATTTTGTATTGTATTGTTATGCGTATGACTGTTTTTTGCCTACCTGTATGTATACCACATGTGTGTAGTACCTAAAGAGGCCAGAAGAGGTCATCAAATCCCTACAACTGGAAGGACAGATGTAAACAGCTGGGTACTGGGAACTCAACCCTGGTCCTCTGCAAGACTCTCTCCTCGTCCCCTATGCCAGACTTTTTATTTAATCTTACTTTTTAAGGACTTATTCATTTTATTTTATGTGTGAGGGTTTTGCCTGAGTGTATGTATGTACATTATGTGTGTGATCAGTGCCCAACTGAGGTAAAAGGGGGTGTCAGGTCTGCTGGAGTTTACAGATGACGTAAACCACCATGTGGTTGCTGGGAATCGAACCCAGGTCCACTGCAAGAGCAGCTAGTGATTCTAACCGGTGAACCACCTTCCAAGCACACGTATCTGGCATTCTAAAGCATTTTCTGGGGGGTTGAAGTCAGGGTTTTGAGTTAGTGCTGAAATCACCATACTGACTGGACAGTCTCTACAGAGCCAGCTCCCCATCCCACACCACTCTCTCTCAGCCTTCTGGTCTTCAGTGTGTTTTAGTCATCCTGCCTCTGAGGTGACAGGTGTATGCCCCTGGTTTCCACTTGAAGTTTTGCAAACCTTTCATCCCCTTAAAAGGCCGTATCCCTGAGGATCCCCCTCTTTTCTTTTGAGATAAGATCTCATAGGAACATATCTCAGGCTGGTCTAGAACTCTTACCTTAGCTTTCTTAGGACTGAGAAGATTGGCATGGCCCACAACTCTGTGGAACAGGCTTAGCAGTAGTACCTGAGCCTCTGTTGGCATGTGGTTCCAGCAAGGTCACTTACAGAATTAACCCCAGCGGAGGCATGGTGAAGACTGCTTAGACTCTCCTGACTGAGACCCAGAAGAGTTAGTACTGAGAAATGACAGGCCCATTGCAAGGGTGCAAGCCTGCCATCAGCACACAGGAGGTAGGGGCAGGAGGGATGTTCAAGGTCATCCTAGGCTACAAAGCCAGTTTAAAGCCATTCTGGGCTATGGATGACCCTGTCATAGTAAAGAAAAAAAAAGATAAAAGTTAAAGTGGTAGATATGCTAATTAGCTTGTGCTGATCAGCAGCAGTGAAGTTTAAAAAAATATTGTACACATGCTCGACACTGAGGAGACAGAGAGAGGCGGATCCCTGGAGCTCCCTAACTAATCTGCTTGGTAGGTTTCAGGATACAGAGACAGTGTCTGAGAAGTAAAAGGCCTGCAGGTGTAGCTCAGTGGTTCCAGAGAACATTGGACAGCCTCTGGCACACACACACACACACACACTGGGGCGGGGGGGGGGGGGGGGGGAGGCTGGTATGATGGTACACACTTGTAATGCCAGCTAGCACAAAGGAGGTTGAGGCAGGAAGGTTGAGTGTTTAAGGCTAGCCTGAGCTGCAAGACAAGAACCTCAACCCAAGAAAAAAATAAAATAAAATAAGAATGTAGTGTTGAGGAGATGGCTCAGCAATTAAGCAGATTTATTACCTTTACAGAAGACCCAGATTTGGTCCCTGGCACCCACATGGTGGGTCACACTACTTGTAACTCCAACTCTAGGAGACATGACGATATCCTCTGGCCTCCAGAGGATTCTCCCATTGCATGTGATGCAAATAAACCCATTCAGGCATACACAGGTATAACAATAATAAATACATCCTTTAAAAAATAAACTGGCAAGTACCAAACCAACTGGGACTACATTGTAAGACACCCGCAAAAAAGTGTGGCCTAGGGAGCCTGCAGCGATAGCTCAGTTAGTCCAGGGTTTGATCTGAGTCCAATCCAAAGCACCTTTGTACAAAGCAGGGTGGGGCTGCACACAGTTTTAGTCCCAGAGGTATGTTATGTATAGACAGGAGGATCCCTGGGACTCTGTGGTCAGCCGGTGTAGACAATTAGTGACCAAGCTCCTGGGTGGAAAACAATCGAGGCAGATACACCCTTGACCTCTAGCATACACAATGAACAAGTGTATATTTAAAATATAACCAACAAATAAATAAATAACCAGGCATGCTACACTTTTAATCCCAGCACTCAGGAGGCAGATGCAGATGAATCTCTGGTCTACAGAGCAAGTTCCAGGCCGTATTTGAAACCCCGTCTGAAAACAAAGGAATATTTTTTAAAATGACACAGGCCGGGCAGTGTCCTTTTAACCCAGCACTTGGGAGACAGAGGCAAGTGGATCTCTGAGTCTGAGGCCAGCCTGGTCTACAAAGCGAGAGTTCCAGGCCAGCCAGGGCTACATAGGAAGATCCTCTCTCAAATACAAATAAATAAAAAATAAACAAGAGACCTGAGTCAGGTCCAGGGTGAGTCCCACCCCCACACAGAAGGATGCCAGACCCTCTCTCTGCGGCGTTCAGCCCGGCTACCTCCCGGGACCCCGCGCAGCCACAGGGCAGGATGGACAGACAGACGGATTCAGGACCTGCCCGGGAGGAGGGTAGCAGATCCGGGCTGGGCTGGCCGGGGTGACCGCGGGGCCGCCTCCCGGCTGCCTTCCGCTCCCCGGAAGCGCTGAGTCGTCGCTGCCTTATCAGGCGGTCACTATTTCGGGCTCCGCTCGCAGCGCGATGACTATTTTTAGCGGCGTTTGGTTAAAAATGGAGCCGCAGCGCGCGCGGGTGGCCGAGGCCGTGCGCGCCCGGGGAGCCGGGGACGCGCCTGAGTCACCGTCGCGCAGAACCTTCCAGGAGCCCCGAGGACAGTTAGGAGGGGGCCCTCCACGCACGGGCATCGCGGAAGGAGGAAACCGAGGCATGCCGAGCCCCCAAACCTCCCCCGGGGGGCCTTGAAACGTGGCTAATGGGCTAACTGCAAGGTAGCATCCTGCAGCTTCAGCTTGGTTCTCTTTCTGTCTGTCTGCCTGTATTTCTCTGTCTCTGTGTCTCTGTCTCTCTCCCTACCTCTGCCTGCCTGTCTCTGTCTCTCTCTATCTCTCTGTCTCTCTCCCTCCCTCCCCTGCTTGCCTCTCTGTCTTGTCTTGGCCTGTCTCTATCTCTCTGTTTTCCTCCCTCCCCTGTCTCTCTGTTTCATCTCTGTCTGTCTCTGTCTCTCTCTCTGTGTGTGTATGTGTGTATGTGTGTGTGTGTCCCTTTGAGATAGGGTCTCACTATGCAGCCCTGGCTGGCTTGGAACTCCCTATATAGACTAAGCTGGCCCTGAACTCCAAGAGATTTGCCTGCCTCTGACCTCCAAGTACTGGGATGGCTTACACCATCAAAAGTGGCTTCTACGTTTTTAAATTTGTGTGTGTGTGTGTGTGTGTGTGTGTGTGTGTGGTGTACAGCCTGTGTGCCTTTACATGGGTTCAAAGAGCATCTTTACCCATTGAGCCATGGCTCAATTCTGTGGCTCTATCATACACTTAAAAAGTTTATTTGACAAGCAGGATGGTACACAGAATCCCCCCTCCCCCGCTACCACTCCCAGGTCTTCTCAGGAGGAGAGGCAGGCAGCTATATCTCTAAGAAAGACCAGCCTGGTCTATATATTGAGCTCCAGGCCAGCCACGATTTTGTAATGAGACCTTTTTTTTTTTTTTAACACACACACACACACACACACACACAGAGAAACCAAAACCAACCCCCCCAAATCTGTCTGTCTATTATTATGTATGGCCTGTGGGCTATGAAGGTCATGTAGAGGTCAGAGGACAACGTTGTGGAGTAGGTCCCCAGGATTGATCTCGATGGTCAGACTTGGTAACAAGTATCTTTACCTGCTGTACCCTCAACATACAATTTTATGGTTCTTCTATGTGCCAGGCTTGATCCTGGGGACCCAGCATTAACCTTCATACTGTTGGTGGTACTGGGGATGGAAAACCACATC
This sequence comes from Phyllotis vaccarum, assembly GCA_033318265.1. Taxonomy (NCBI): domain Eukaryota; kingdom Metazoa; phylum Chordata; class Mammalia; order Rodentia; family Cricetidae; genus Phyllotis; species Phyllotis vaccarum. Next base: position 15,470,033 of record JARWLC010000018.1, read on the forward strand.
CAGTGTGTCATCTACAGTGAATTATAAGAGCTGCTAACAGACATCCGTTAGCCAGTTAGGAAGCATCGGGCCAGGGTCTGGCTCAAGTCTGTCTGTGGACATGGAGGTGAATATCCCATGTCACCACAGACAACCTGCCTTGTGAGGGACACTGGGTAAGCACCCACAGATGTGGAGAGGATCGTACAGTCCAGGCCTCACAGGGTGCCGGCTATAATGCAGACAGTATCATTAGATACTGTACAGGGCTAGTTCTGGGGGGCCTTGGAGAGAAGCAGGGGATTCATCAGAAAATTTTCAGCCTTGGCTACAAACTGGTTTAGGAAAATGTATTGGCATTCCAAATAAACAAAAATAGAGAGAGGGGAAGAAAGAGAAAAAAGGTAAATATCCAGCTTTGGTCACAGCCATGAAATCACCGTCTACATGTAGCATGCATTCTGGTTGTTATTAAATGAAACTCAGGGGGAAAAGCTGGAATATCAGAAAGAGGAAACAGACCACAGTCAGTTCTTACCCAGCCAACTTCTCAGGGTAAAAACTGTCTTCAAGAGTCCTCAGCCTGGCTTGTCACTTCTACTGAATAAATAAATCTCTGTCTTCATACACCTGCCTTAGATACCTTAATACCCAGTTGTTTCACATCCATGTTAAGATTAAAGGTGTGGGATACTACTGTTTGGTTGTTAGGCCTTGAACTCACAGAAACATAGAAAGATCTCTGTCTCTGGGGTTATGGGATTAAAGGTGTGAGTTACCACTCTCTAACCCTCCTGGCTTGACTGTGGGTGGATCTGTCTCTCTCTGATATTCCAGACTGATTTTATTAATATGTAATGTATCACCACATCTACATTTCTATTTTTTGTGACTTCCCCCAAGGCAGGTCTTCATGTTATTTATTTATTCATTTATTTATTATTGCGTGCACGCGCGCACGTGTGTGTGTGTGTGTGTGTGTGTGTGTGTGTGTGTGTGTGTGTACATGATGGGAGGGAGGTACAGGTGTCACATGTGTGTGGTAGTCATGACAATTTGTGGAGTTACTTCTTTCCTCTCTTTGGTTTTTGAGACGGGGTTTCTCTGTGTAGCCCTGGCGGTCCTGCAACTCACTCTATAGACCAGGCTTGCCTCAAACTCAGAGCTCCACCTGCCTCTGCCTCCCGAGTGCTGGGATTAAAGGTGTGCACCACCATGCCTGGAAGCTTCCTCCCTTTTATCTTTAACTGTGTTCTGGGACTCAAACTTGCATCCTCAGGGTTGCATTGTAGCTGGGATAACTCTGTACGGTTTTTAATTTGATATAATTCATTTTGTTTTATGGATCTGACTACTGTGCGTGGATGTGGATCACCATTGTACAGTGCCCAAGAGGCCAAGAGGTTTTCTGGATCCCTCCAACTAGAGTAATGGATTCTTTTGAGCCGTTGTGTGAGTGCTGGGGATCTGTTTTAGGCTCTTGTAGCCCCGTGTTGAAACACCAGTACCAAGGCAGGATATCGAAGGAAATATTTAAGTGGAAGTTTGCTTACAGTTTCACAGGGTGAGAGCCCATGACTCTTATGGAGGAGAGTGTGACGGCGGCAGGCAGGCATGGAGTGATAACTGAGCGCTCACATCTGATCCAAAAAATTGTAGGAAGAGAGAGCAAGACAGGCTTGGCCTTTGAACCCTCCAAGCCCACCCCCAGTGACACACTTCCTCCAATAAGGCTTCGCCTCCTAATTTTTCTCAAACAGTTCTACTAACTAGAAATCAAGCGTTCAGATATGTTCTTTGCTTCTTTGTTTTTCGAGACAGGGTTTCTCTGTGTAACCCTGGCTGTCCTGGAACTCTCTCTGTAGACCAGGCTGACCTGGAACTCACAGAGATCCTCCTGCCTCTGCCTCATGAATGCTGGGATTAAAGGCTTCAGTCACCACGCCAGCACAGGCAGTATTCTTAACCATGACCATGGACTTCTAATCCTCTTGTCTCTCATGGTAATGGCATAACAGGTTTGTGCTACTTGGTGCTGGGGACTGAACTCCAGGCTTCATGATTACTAGGCATGTCTCTACCCACTGAGCCACATTCCTCAGCCCTCATTTCATCTATGTATTAACATAATTTTAGAAAATAGTTCACTATGCCCTCCAAACTTGCATCTAGCTGTCCAAGCCTCCTGCCTCAGCCATTATTCACTGGCCGCCCAACAGGGTCACATGCCTGCTCCTGGACCAATCATGATCAAAATGTGGGCAGAGGCCTGGGCTTGGATGGGGTAGATTCTCCCGAAAAGAGATAGACTGGACCTAAGGAAACCGTCTGAGTTGAGGTTTGGAATGGGAACCTTTCCCAAAGACCTGAACGGTGCTAAGAGAAGGCAGTCTGAGCATCCACGCCCCTGTGGCTGGGATGCGGGGAGGCAGGACAGGTTTATTTCCACGTTAAACGTAGTATGAGAACAAACAGTGTCTTCTTTTCTAGGGTTCGGGTGAGCATTTGCAGCACAGGCATCACAGCCCACAGTTTGGCACGGAGTGGATGCTGGGTGACAGGCGGCTGCTACTTCATAGCGATCAGTCACTGCCGCTCCTGAGAGGTGTGAAACAAGGAGGCCATGAGCTCCCCGGCTTAGGAGGGAACCGAGCTGAAGCGGAGGAAACCTGAGAAGGGATCTCATCCTCTCTACATCCGAGTACAGACACTGAGCCTTCTCCGAGTCTCCCTCCAGATGGATGTGATGGGGGAAGCCGGAAGTATCAGTCTGTCATGTGACCTGCCACAGCTCACGACAAGGCCTGCCTGGTCACCAAACTGTTCTGTCGATTCTTTTATTCGTTAGTTTTATTTACTTATTTGTTTTGATGTGGTCAAGGCTGGCTTTGAACTTGCCAGCCGTTGGAGGAAGGCCGTGAATACTTAAGCTTCCTGTTTCTTCCTCCAGAGTGCTAGGATTACAGGTACGCACTGCTCCAGTAGGCCTCATTTATTCACTAGTCACTTATTTCCTTTGAGAAAGGGCCTTGGTAAGTAAACCAGACTGGTCTTGGATTCATAGAGATCTGCTGGTCTCTGGCTCCCTAGTTATGGGTTTAAAGACTTGCACCACCAGCAGACCCACCCCTCTCTCTTTTCTTATTTCAGTGACATAGGCAAACACTACACCACTGAGCCACGCCCCCAGCCCCTCACTGGGAGATTCTAGGCAGGGGCTCTACCACTGAGCTACACATCCTGAGGGTCTCAGCCTTGTCAGTTTCTGTAACATTTTCAACACAGACATGTTTATGTAGATTTTATGAATAAAAATTAAGCTATACTCAGTTTTCAGGAGCTTGAGAGATGGCTGACTGGCCCCTGTTCCTGCCTAGCCTGGACTACACAGACAAACCTTGTTTTGGATGGGGTTGGGGGTTGTGGAGGAGAAGCAAAGCAGATAAAAACTTCAGACTCTAGCTGGTGAGATGACCAGCAGGGAAAGAACTTGCCCCAGAAGCCTGAAAACCATAGCTAAACCCCTGGAACCCTTGTAAACATGGGAGAGAACTGACCCCATGAAGTTGTCTCCCAACCTCCGCATACGCACTGTGGCATGCACATGCTCCACTCCCTCCTGATATCAAGTAAAAGTGTTAAGAAACTCCAACACTCTACCCAAGTATGGTTGCTCCCACTTTTGACCTCATCTCTTTGGAAACTGAGGCAGATGTATTGCTGATATTTGGGGGGGGGGGTTGGTTTCTTTTTGGGCTAGATTCTAGGCTAGAGTCCCTGCCTAGAATCCCCCAGTGAGGGCCACAGCCAGAGGATGCAGTCACCCCAGCCAGGCTGTCAGGCAAGAAGACCAAGAGTGAAGCCCAGCCTGAGCTACAAAGAGACCCTATCCCTAATAAATGAATGAACTGATTAAAATTGAATATATAAAAGTCACTAAGCCAGCAAGATGGGTCAGTGGGTAAAGACACTTGTCACCAAGCCTGTGACCTGGCTTAAATCTCCAAGATCTACATGACAGAAGGAAGAAGAAATATTATATGAATACTGTGCACGTATTTCCCTCCCAAATACATGTAAAAAATATAAAATAATAATTATTATAAAACAACAGAAGAGCCACATTTGGTAAATGGCCTCCTTGTGTGACAGTATGTCATAGGCAGTGGCGAAATGTTATGAGTGAGAAGCGATCAGTCTGGCAGATTGCTCCAGCTCTAATATCACCTGGAGCTGCCTGGCTGTGACTTTAAACCTCAGTGAGTCTCCATTTATTCATCTATAAAATCAGAAGTCCCAGGCTGGGATGAGACTCAGTAAACAGAGTACTAGTCTAGCAAGGGTGAAGCCTCAGGTCTCAAGCCTGTCTCGGTCCCCAGCGTGTACAACCAGACGTGGTGGTTGAATATGTCTTCCTGGCACTGGGAAGGGGGGGGCAGGAGAATGAGGATGATCATCTTCAACTACACAGTAAATCTGAAGTTAGTCTTGAAGGTAGCCTGCTTTTTTTTAGATACTGGAGGGAGGGAGGGGGGGGAGAGGGAGAGAGAGAAAGAGAGAGATAGGACCATGTGTGATGATGCATACCACCATTAATTCCAACACTTTGGAAGCAGAGGCAGACAGATCTCTGTGAACTCAGGGCTAACCTGGATTACATAGTAAATTCCAGGGTAACTTGGCTTACATAGATAATCTCTATCTCAAATAGATAAAGAAAAAAGAAAACAGATAAATTCAAGGGACGTGTGTAGAGGGGAAATATTTTACCACTTATCGATGCTCTGGACATTTAGCGTATGTTCCTATGTTTCTGGCTTGGTATTCCTGTTGGTTGTGGATCCCGTTTATGTTTCGCCCTCTGTCTCTCCTGGACATTACTTGATAATCGTGTCCCTGTTGTATATAGCTTTTAAAATTAGGTTTAGAACTTTCCTATTTAGACACCTTGGCGTTGGGGTACAGCCCCTAGGGTGTGGCCGTGGAGGCAGCTTACGACCTGAGACACTTAGGCAGCTTGATTTTTCATGCTCTTGGATAGAAAGACCTGACTGGACAGCAGCCTGAAGCTGTGCAGCATCACAACCTTCCAGGAAATAAATAAATAAATAAATAAATAAATAAATAAATAAATAAATAAATGAATGAATGAATGAATGAATGAATGAATGAATGAATGAATAAATGAATAAATGAATAAATGAATAAATGAATAAATAAATAAATAATCTTTCTCAGTCACCCGTGATTTTCTTTCTATAGAGATGTAACAACTCATTAATGTAATAGTAAACAAATTTCATGTCAGCCTGTGTTGTACCACTTAATTGGATATCAAACTTTTTAGAAGGGACTATTGCTTTTGATGTTTTATGGGCATTGGTGTTGGGTCTCCTGAAGCTGGAGTTAGACAGATGTGAGTTGTCATGAGGGTAACTAGGAACTGAACCTGGGACCTCCGGAAGGGGGGTCAGTGATCTAAACCACTGGACTATCTCTTCAGTCTCCATTCTTGATATTTTTAACACACTGTAGATCTAACCAAAGGTATAATACTATTTACTTATTTCTTTACCTATTTATTTCTGAGACTCTTTTATGTAGCTCAGGCTGGCCTCAGGCTTCTTAAGTAGCCTCCAGGTGCTGGGATAACAGGCCTGAACCATCAGTCAGGGTTTATGCAGTGGGAGGGGATCGAACCCAGGACTTTGTCAATGCTAAGCAAATGCTCTGCCAACAGAGCTATTCTACGACCATTATTTCATTTTAGTAAGGCAGAGCCTTGCTGAGTAGCTTGGATGGCCTCCGACTTTTAATACTCTGACCTCAGCCCCTGGAGGGCTAGCATCTGGGGCTGGGCCTCCACAGCCAGTTTAGGATCGTTAAGTCGTTGCAAATTGCCATCCAGTTGGGCTTCAATGAGACATCACCCCTCTTCCTCACATTTACTTCAGTGTTTCGTCTGCTGTGATTCTCTGCAGGCTCCATTAAACTCGGAAAATTTACAATAAAGTCGGCCAAGTGTTCATGTGTGATTACAGCAGTCATTTCGATGTCCTAAAAGGACAAAGAGCCCCTGAGGGGTCATCACATCTCTCCTAGCTCCCCAAAGCCCTGATGCTAGCGTGTACATCAACTTACAAGCAGGTTGCTCGGGTTGCCCAGGTGTAGGCGAGGCACTGTCAGCCTGGCTGAGCGTCTCCTAATAAGCATCATTGCATATAGCCCAGTCCTGGGGCTATAAGGAGGCTCTGAGGCTCCCGGTCATACCTGCTCATAGCACCTGCTGCCAGAACAGAAGACAAGCTGCTCTTGGTCCCATATTCTCTTCCTACCAAATACTTTTTAATCCATGCTAATCAGCTATATTTAGCTCTGTCTTGGCTACCCTGGGTACCATTTATTTATCCCAGGCTAGTAGGTCACAGAGGGACAGCGCTCTAAAGTAAGTGGATGAATTCTCAAGTCTTTGGAAGCAGGGAATGCTTGATGTTTTAGTTTTACGGGCATTGGTGTTGGGTCTCTGGAATAGGCAGAGGAAACATTGTGTGTGTGTGGGGGGGTTAGTACAGGAGATATATTATTGAATGGTGGCTGTCTGGTCAATGTGTCCATGCTTCCATCTCTAAAACATTGAATAAATTATTAAGAAAATCCTGGTGAGAAGCAGGTGTGCATACATGGTCCAGGTCCTTTGGTAGAAGTCCTAACCCTAAACAAACCCCAGTGCCCCACACTACAGACATCTTTTTGCAGCGGACACATTGGGAGATAGCCTAGTAGAAGAGGTGTCCATGAAGGCTCGGGGTCGGGTCCTGTATGTTCCACTGTCCCCCATCCCGGGGCCTCCACTCCGGGCCGGGTGAGTCAGCCCCGGGCGGCTCCCGCGTCATCCCGGACGCTCTGCTCCACGCTATTTCGGGCTCCGGGCGCTATAAATAGAGGTTCTCACAGCCTAGGCGAGCCGCCCCCCTCTCTGCTCTGGGGGCCCCCTGCGTCCCCAGCCCGCCGCAATCCCCGTCACCACGGCTAAGTTTAGAGGCGGGTGGGGACGCCGACGGTGGTCATCGTGCCTCCCACCCCCTCCATCGACGGCGGAATCTTTGAGGGTCTCCAGCTGTCCAGTTACTTTCTGGTCCGAGCCCCCAATTCTCCATCCCCTCTGGGATACAGAGGAGAATCTAAGTTGATACGGGAGGAAAAAGCTCGGGGGCGGGGGGGGGGTAAGAGGAAGGCCGGGATGCTGTGAGGAAAATGGGATCATTTGAACTCAAAGCCCCACAAGTGCGAGGTTCTGGATCTGGGCATGCAAGGCTCAGTGTAGAAATTGAACACAGAAAGTAAACTTAGGCTTGATGAAGAACTAAGAGTAACTTTTCCCGCCCTTGGCTAATGCAAACGACTCAAAGTCACAGCCGTGGGCGGCCAGGACGCAGGTTGGCTGCGGTAGGGATGCGCGTTGCCTTCTCGCTGGGTCCTGAGCATTCCGCGTGGTCCAGCCCAACCCACCCGGATTCCTCTAGCGGGGCGTTGGCGACCCCTGGCGGTAGAGCCGAGAGTTGCAGACTCAAAGCTTGGGATTTCACCCCGCACCCTGCCGCCCCCCCCCCCCTGCACTGTGGGAGAAACTGAGTTAGGATTCTGCTTGGCTTGGCATCTCAGACACGCCCTCTGACTTTTAGTTTGAATCCAGAAACACGTGTCCTGGCACTTTTTTTTTTTTTTTAATGGCATGGAATCCCTTTTTGTTTTATGTGCATGACCGTTTTGGGTGCCTAGTGGTCCCTGCGGAAGTTGTGGGTAGGTGAGTTTGAGATGGTTGTGAGCCACCCTGTGGATAATGGGAACGGAGTCCTCTGGAAGAGAGGGGAGTCAGTGCTCTTAACCGCTGAGCTATTTCTCCAGTTCCTGGTCCTTTTATGTATCCCTAGCTGATTTGGAACTCACTGTCGTAGATCAGACCGGCCTTGCATACCCACAGAGAATCCGCCTGCCTCTGCCTCTAGTGCTGGGATTGAAGGCGTGCACCAATACGTCAGGGGTTTGTTGTTCAGGGTCTTCTCTGTGGTGTCAGCCGGGACAGAAAGACACTGTGTATACACTAGTTTGGGACTTAAAGGAGTTCTCCTGCCTCTGCTTTCTCAGCGCTGGCTTTAAAGCTAGGCTGGTGGGTTTTTTTAACCTGCTGTCTTTTTAACCTCAGTAAACGATTCCAGGTAGAGGAACCAAGGAGTACAATGAGTTCTTGCAAAAGCTGAGTTTCTGTGGCTCCGTCACACAATACACAGTTCAGGAGCGCCCTCTGGAGGCCAGGCTTGTGAAGGGCTCTCTGATTTCGGGGCCGCTCAACCCTTGTCCTGTCTGTGCTACTTTCTTCTTCTTTCTCCTCCTCCTCTTCCTCCTTTTTTCGAGGCAGGGTCTCATTTTGTAGCTCTGGCTGTTCTGGAACTCACTCTGTATACCAGGCTGGCCTCAAAGTCACAGACATCAGCCTGTCTCTGCTTCCTGAGTGCTGAGATTAAAGGTGTGAGCTACCATGCCCAACTATTAATTGTTAATATGTTTTGCTGTGTATCATAGCTTCAAGGGTGTGAGGACATGGCTCAGTGGTAGAGCCCCTGCCTAGAATCCCCCAGTGAGGGGCTGGGGTGTGGCTCAGTGGTAGAGTCCCTGTCTAGAATCCCCCAGTGAGTGGCTGGGGTGTGGCTCAGTGGTAGAGCCCCTGCCTAGAGTCCCCCAGTGAGGGGCTGGGGTGTGGCTCAGTGGTAGAGCCCCTGCCTAGGATCCCCCTTAATGAAAGGCGGGGAGTATGGCTCAGTGGTAGAGCTTTTTGCCTAGAGTTCCCAGCGTAGGCATGTTGCTTGCCCCCCCCCCACCATATCCCATAACAAGGAAAACATTAAAAATACATAGTGGATTACATACATAGCGGATTAGTTATTATAACCTAGGGCATTTCCTCCCTCAACACACAAAGACCAGAAGAAAGTGGAGAACACCTTGGTAAATACACGCAAAACCGGAAAATTCCCAAAGTACGAACCAGGAGGAAACATTTGCAGTCTATGGGAATGACTAACAGAATCGACATCCAAGCATCCCTCCAATAAATGGGCAGTAATAAAAAGATGCTCATCTCCTTTGCCTCCCCCCTTTTAATTTTAAAAACTGTTAAATTGAATTGCTCATTTTGAAAAAAAAAATGGGCAAAGGAAATGAGCCAATCTTTAAAAAAAAATAGGCAAAGGAAATGAGCAAGAACAGAAAATATACAAAACCATTAAATTCACAAAACGATGTCCTATTTCCTTAGCAATCAGAGAACTACAAGTTGGAACAGGGTGAAATTCTCCTTTCAGGAAATGAGTAATAATAAGTCATCCATCGGGCCCCAGGTCTCGGGGCTCAGATGTCCCTTCCTTCAGGAAGCCCGTTTTGACACCCAGGCTGGGTCAGGTGCTCTCCCTAACCAGGTCTCAATGTCCTCTGGACTCTCCCATCCTGGCCCTGCCCACTCTAGTTTGTCCCTTTTTGGGTGGGAACGTGTGTGACTGTCCCACTGGACTTTAAGCCCTAAGGAAGTCACAGCAGTCGCTAGTAGTCGCTGTCTGGCATGCAGCGGGGGGAATGGCTTAGAATGAGTGAGTCAGTATCAGTGGGCTGAGGTTCAAACCAATTCAACCCACATGGACGGGGAGGGCATCCCTTTGATATCTCGCCTCCCTCCTCCCGGCTTTCTTCTTTTTTCCTTCCCCTCCCCCTCCCTCGTTTGATCTCTTCTTCACTGAGCCTTGTCTGGAATCTGAGAACACAGGAAGCAATCAACAGAGCTTCGTACAACAACCGCTTAGCTTCAAAGACTCCTAGGTACCAGGATCCACGCCCCTATGAGGCCCAAGCCTCCACGGTCCTCCACGACCATAGAGAGCAGCGCGAAGACAGATCCTCATCGCTCTACTTCCCCTGGGAAGCAGAGAGACGAGCGGAGGGCCAGAGCGGCCGGAAGTGAGTACAACCAGGGGTCGCGCTGGCCGCGCTGGCGGTGTGTCTCCTCTATTCCCCTTGTTGTATTTTCTCGGGAAAGAGCAGGTGAGTTGGACCGAGCTTCGATCCAGAGATAGGGCGGAGAGGGGCGAGGGGGTAGGAGGCCACGGGTTGGTGATTGGTAGAAGAAGAGGCCAATCATTGCCGAGGCTGAGACAAGGCCGAGACTGGGCGGGGCGAGCGCATCCAGGTGGGCCTCTGGGGGCAGGGCCAACTGTCCCTGAGAGAGTGTGGGGCGGGGTAATGGGCTGATGGGCGGGGCTACATGACTCATGGACCAATCTGGAGGGGGAAAGCTAAAAGGGGCGGGCTCACAGTTTGTGCTCCTGGAATCTAACACACCTGGAACTGTGCGACATTGGGGTGGGGGTGGGGGTCACTGTTGTGAGCGGAGTTGCCCTCTGCAAGATGGAAATACTAACACCGATGTCGCCACGCCTCTCAGGCTCCAGATGGACCCTGGGAAGGACGAGGGAAGTCTACCGCAGCCCTCAGGGCCGCCCACCAGGAAGAAGTTTGTTATCCCACTAGAAGAAGACCAGGTCCCTCCTGCAGGGGTAAGGACCAGGGCTTGGGGGCTGTTGGGAGTAAAGGGGACAGTAAGTAAGGGATCTCTGGGATCATAGTGTGAGGTTAGCGAACTTATTGCCTTGGAAGAATAGCCTGCTGCCCTCTACAAGCATTGGTTTCCCCGTCTGTAAAATGGGATGGCAAGGTGATAGAGGCGAAGTCACATGCTGTAGGCTGACAGTTAGTCAATGGCCAGTGATGTTTTTTGTTTGTTTAGTTTTGGTCTTTGAGATTGGTTCACATGTTTCCCGGGCTATCCTTGAAATTGGTATATAGCTAAGGTTGCTCTTGAACCCTGTTCCTCCCATCTATCCTTCCTCGGATTTCAGCAATGGACCATCCTGGTTTTTTTTTTTTTTTTAAATTAATTTCATTTTACATGTGTGTTGGTATTTTGCCTGCGCATATGTCTGAGTACTACATACATGTAGGCCTGCAGAGGACAGGGTGGCATTGGATCCCTGGAACTGGAGAGGTAGTGTTGTGAGCTGCCATGTTGGTACTCCTCTTGAACAGTGGCCAGTGATCTGAACTGCTAAACCACCTCTCCAGCCTCAAAGCATCTTTGCTCACTAAGCCAGCCTTTTTAAAATCCTCCCTCCCTCCCTTCTTTTTATTTTTTTAGACAGAGCATTTTTACGGTAGGCCTGGCTGACCTAGCACTTGCAATAATTCCTCTGCCTCTGTCTCCCAAGTGCTAGGGCATTACAGATGTGTTTCACCACAATAATCTCTGCTACGTGCTTTGTAGAACCAGTATTCTGGACTTCCAAGATACAAATTTGGATCTCACATTATTCATTATTTAGTTTTTACATTTATTTATATCTTCCTGGCCCCAAATCTGACATTTAAGAACTGAAAGATTTTTATACTTTAAGAAAGAGAAATCAGGGCCCGGGAGAGATGGCTCAGCAGTTAAATGCACTGGTTGATCTTGCAGAGAATGCAGGTTCAGTTCCCAGCACCCACATGGCAGCTCACAACCATCTGTAACTCCAGTTCCAGGGGACCCAACACCCTCTTCTGAATTCAAGAGGACACCAGGAATATACTGGTGCGTGTATGTACATGCAGACAAAACACTCAATGCAAATAAAATAAAAATAAACTTAGATTTTGTAAAAAAGGAGCTAGGCAGTGGTGGCAAATATCTTTAATTCCATCTCTTGGGAAGCAGAGGCAGGTGGATCTCTGTGAGTTCAAGGCTAGCCTGGTCTACAGAGCGAGTTCCAGGACAGCCAGGGCTGCGCAGAGAAACCCTGTCTCAAACAACACCAAAAAAAAAAAATTGTAGGAAATATGGAAGCTGGAGAGATGGCTCATCCATTAAGGGTGCCTGCTGCTGTCTTTAAAAAAAAAAAAAAAAAAAAATCTAAAACAACAGCAAACTGGATTTTCTGCCCTTCCAGCAGACCCATGTTTCATTTATGCACCCAGGTCAAGCAGCTCACAACTGCCTCTATGTCCAGCTTCAGGGATCTGTGGGCACTCACACCTGCATGTATGTGGCATATATAAATAAATAATATACATAAATACATAAATAAATAAAACTAGGTCAGTCTTAAGAAACCTGAGCCAGACATGGTGATAAATACCTATAATCCCAGCATTGAGGAGGATGAGGCAGGGGATGAGCACAAGTTCCAGGCTAGCCTGAGCTAAAATCATATGACCCTGATTCAAAACCAAAGCAAAATAAGCCAACCTTTCCTTGAAGCACTTGGGAGGCAGAGGTAACCTGTGAGATTAAGGCCAGCCTGGGCTACAAAGCCAGTCAGGGCTACACAGAGACACCTTGTTTAACAAAAAATTGTGGCGAAACTTCATTTCTGATGTCTTTTGGTAAATCGGGGGGTCTGGCCATGAGAACAGGTAAGAGAATGGGCCATGAGGACAGCTGAGTGAAGGGGAAGCCAAGAGGGGTGCACCCCGAGGCGGGGGCACTACACAGACAAGGGGTGCTTCCGAGGAAGGGGCAGTTCACCCAGGTGTGCTTCCTAAGGCAGGGCTGCAGGGACAGACCTAGCGCATCACAGCTCAGTTTATCTTTTGTTTAGACAGGGTCTCAGGTAGCCCAGGCTGGCCTTAAACTTACCATGTAAGTGTGTATGACTTGAACTAATGATCCTCCTGCCTCTGTCTCCCAAGTGCTGGGATGTCTTGTGTATTCTACCCTGCCTGGCTCCCTCAGAGTTTTGCGCATGTGTAGACATTGCCCTGACTGGGCCCCAAACCAGCCCTTGTTTTGAGTTCTTAATCCTGGAAAGCATCTGGAATCAGAAGCGGTTGAAGGTTCCAGTGTTCCTTCGTACCCCCAAGCCTTACCTTTCTCTCCCCAGGCCAAACCCTTATTCAGGTCTTCACGGAACCCCACCACCACAGCAACCTCGGTCCAAGCGGCCCCTCAGACATATGCCGAGTATGCCATTGCCCAGCCTCCTGGAGGGGCTGGGGCCACAGGGCCCACCGGCTCCGAACCTGTGAAGGGAGAGAACCCCAGCCAGACCCTGAAAACTGGAGTAAAGTCCAATAGCATCCTCGTAAGCCCCCGACAGGTGAGCGCGGAGGTGGAATTGGACAACCCTGCTACAGGGATTAGGGCCAGTGGAAGGTCTGGGGTTTCCACAACTTTGTCATGCATTTATCACTTCATTGGGTTATTAATCCCTTCCTACGTTCATTCACTGAGATATAGGTTCCATCATTCATGCCTTCCTTTATTCCTTTGTGTATTCATTCATATATGCATCCCAGAAAGCATTCCTTCACTCATGCATTCAGCGATGGCTTGTGGGTGGGTTGAGAGTGCCCTAGCCCTTCCTGCTAGGCTTCTCACCCTGTTTCGACAGCTCTGCTTTTGTCCATTTAATCAGAACCTGTAGGGGAAACACTCAAATGCTGCCCAAGCATGAGAAATGGATGATTCTGTGGCTGCTGGGGATTGCCCACCCAGGGCTGCATTTTACTGTTGTTACCACTCTACCAAATGAACCCCATAATTATTTATTTATTTAAGGAAAGGGTCTCACAATGTAGCCCTGGCTGGCCCAGAACTCACTATGTCACTATGTAGACCAGGATGACCTCAGACTCATGGAGACCTGCCTGCTTCTGTCTCCTTAGTGCTGGCATTAAAGGTATGCGGTACCATGCCCAGCTTTATAGTGAAGGATTTTGATGTCTGTGGTAGCAATTCATGTATCCATTCATTGCTTTATATGGTCATCTGTTCCTTTGTCTAGGCATTAAGTCGTCTGTGCATTTAATGCCTGGGGTGTCATGGCATGGGAGGGGACATAGCCTGGAGCTCCCACATTCTCCTCCACGCTCCCACCCTCTGGGACTTCCTGTGCACCCTGGCTACAGGGACACTCCTGAGGGTCCTTTTGGGTTATGGTAGATTACGTCATAGGCTCGGATTGGTACTATCCCTAGCTATTGGTGAACACTCAGCCTTGAATTCCTTCCCTTGAGATTAGAGTGGGGCAGACAGTCCCAATCCTGAATTCTGAGCCTGGGTCCCCTGTGTCCCAGTGATCTGTTCTGGGCCAAACAGGAGTCACTGTGAGTCACTCCAGTAACACAAGGCGTTCCTGTCCCTCAGGAATCCCACAGGGCTTAGGAAGTCCATGCCAGATGCTATCTGTCACTCAGGAAATTCCAGAAGTCCTAAGAATTGGGGTCAAGGTGCACCATAGCAGAACCAAAGGGTGTCTGTGTCCCTTCTACAAAGACTTCAGGAGAGCCAGATCTGGAATCAGGGGCAGAGTCCAGGTGACCACAACAGCCTAGTCACCGGGCTGTTGAGGATGTTGTCAGGGGAGCACAGGAGGTTAAAATGAAGAGGACATGTTCAACAGCCTGCTTCCTTCTGGGGACACTGGGGAGCCATGGCGGATCTTAGCTGATGCTTATGGTTATTATTTGCAGGGTGGCTACGGTGGTGGCCTCAGCCAGGGGTGTTGACAAGGTGCAAATTCCGCCAGAGGAAGGGAAAGAAAGGTGCAGGACAGGCCTGGGGTTCTGGGAGCTGGAGGGCTAACATCCAGCAGATAGCAGGATGGACCTGATGCTTAGACAGAGGCTGAAGTGTGTGTGTGTGTGGGGGGGGGCTGTGGTGAGGGCCTTGGGGGTGACTAACATTCAGGATTCCAGGGAAGAGGTGGGGGAGGGGCTAGCCTTCTTCTAGTCTAAGGGTCACGCCCCAAGTGACTTCTGCTTCTCTCTCCCTTGTCAGAGGGGCAACCCTGTCTTGAAGTTTGTGCGCAACGTGCCATGGGAATTCAGTGAGGTGGTCCCTGACTATGTGCTGGGCCAGAGCACCTGTGCCCTTTTCCTCAGGTGAGCTCCGGGCTGCTGTGAAGGTTAGAGAGTCCTGTCCCACAATTTTGGCACTGTGAGCCATTCCGTAGGGAAAATCGCAGTTCAGTGTTGTGGGCTCTGGGCCTGTGCGTGGCTCTCTGTGTTGAAGAAGGGGGTGTGGCCTATAATTGTCCAGTGCAAGAATAGCTGGGGCTAGACCTCAAGTTGTGAAGGAAGAGGGTTGGGGCTGGACCCTGGTTCTGAAGAAGGGAGGCTAGACTTCTGTATCTGAGGTGGAGATCTGGGATATATATTCCTGGGTCTGAGGAAGAAGGGCAGGGTCCTGGCTTGAGTGAAGAAACTAGGTGTCCAGCCTCCTAGAACACCACGGCCAGACTGCCCTTAGCTGCCATACTAGTCCTTGAAATCCATCCTTCTTGGTGGACTCCAGGGCTTCTGGCAACATTGTCCCCATTGCTGTGCTAACGGGTCCCACCCTCTGCATGCCAGTGAGGATGTCTGGGGATGAAGGGACATTGTGACATTGTGTGTCCCCTTCCCTGTCTCTACCAGCCTCCGTTACCACAACCTCCATCCAGACTACATCCACGAACGGCTACAGAACCTGGGGAAGAGCTTTGCCCTGCGTGTACTGCTGGTCCAAGTGGATGTGGTAAGCAGGGTCCCAGCTGGCCTCCCTGTTTCCATGCAGCTATAGCATGGAGTTAAAGCATGGGCTGCTGAATCCCTTTTAAGACAAAATACCTAAAACCTCAATGAGGAATGGATTTTCAGCTGAAATTGCTACAGGTCTCCTGGGAAGCCTGCATGGGCTAGGAAGTGTCGCTAGAACCAGATGTGGTGGTGCATCCTGGCCATCTCAGGACTCTGGAAGCTCAGGAGGAGAATCATGAGTTCTGAGCTAACCTGAGCTACAAAGTGGGACTTTAACTCAGATAGAAATGTGAGAATTCCTAGCTTAGCAGGAGAACTGCTACATAATACCCCCCACCCCCACCCCACTTTGAGGGGCTGTGGCTCAGTGGTAGAGCCCCTGCCTAGAATCCCCCAGTGAGGGGCTGGGGTGTGGCTCAGTGGTAGAGCCTCTGCCTAGAATCCCCCAGTGAGGGGCTGGGGGTGTGGCTCAGTGGTAGAGCCCCTGCCTAGAATCCCCCAGTGAGGGGCCGGGGGTGTGGCTCAGTGGTAGAGCCTCTGCCTAGAATCCCCCAGTGAGGGGCCGGGGGTGTGGCTCAGTGGTAGAGCCTCTGCCTAGCTCAAGTTAGGTTTGATCGACAGTATTTTGAGACTGAAAGCTTGGACCGTGCCTCTTCACCTAGTCCATGACCTAAATATCTCTTGGATGTTGTTCTTCATCTGTCACCACAGCCTGTCATGTCAGATCTACATACAGTTTCTCCCTGCTTGTAGACCTGGCCACCTTCCTCCCTTCCTCCCTTCCTTCCTTCCTTCTTTCCTTTCTTTCTTTATTCATTCATTCATTTTATTTATTTATTTATTTACTATTTTATTTTTATTTTATGTGCATTGGTGTTTTATCTGCATGTATGTCTGTCTGTGTGAGGGTGTCAGGTCCCCTCACTGCAGTCACAGACAGTGAGCCACCCTGTGGGTGCTGGGTATTGAACCCTGGCCCTCTGGAGGAGCAGCCAGTGCTCTCAACCGCTGAGCCATCATTACAGCTCTTATTTGGTTTTTTGAGGCAGGTTTTCTGTGTAGCCCTGACTGTCCTGGAACTCAACTTTGTAGACTGGGCCGGCCCTAAACTCACAGAGATCCTCCTGCCTCTGCCTCCCGAATGCTGGGATTAAAGGAACGCAACACCACTGCTTACCTCTTTTTTTTTTTTTTTTTTAAAGACAAAGTCTCACAACACAGCCCAGGCTGGCCTAGATAGAACTCACAGCAACCTCCTGTCCCAGCCTCCGGCGTGCTAGCATTAAAAGCTTGAGCCAGTGTGCTCACCTCTCTGGTTCAGTCTTAGAACCTCACATCATAACAGCAGCTGGATGGGTCCCCACGTGTGGTTCTTATGCCACCCCATCTTGCGCATGCTCTTCACACCCTAGCATAACTTCTGTTGCAAGTGAGGGCCTGTGAGATGCGACCTCCACTCGGCTCCTAACCCATGCTCATGTCTAAACGTCTTTGTTGGATATTGTTTTAAAGACTGTAAGAAGTATTTTTTACATTTATTCATTGTTTGTGTGTTGTGTGTGTGTGGACACACACACTCAAAAGACAGAGAACAATTTTGGGGGCATAGTTTTCCCTGTGGATCTTGGGGGTGGGACTCAGGTAGTCGGGCCTGAAGACAGGTCCCTCTAGTCACTGAGGTTGAGGATGCCATGAAGCCCTACATAGCCACTGTGATTGAGTGATTGATCGAGACTGCGGTCTGGGGCACCATAGCATTAAAATCAGCATACCACAATACCCGGCTTTTTGGTCCACGTTGGGGGCCCTGCAGCTTTACTGGCTGTGTCTCCCCTGCTCAGCTGTTGGGTTCTCACACTGTAAATCCCTACTATCTCCAAGATCTCTACTTCTGCCTTTCTTCTCTTCCAGAAAGATCCTCAGCAGGCCCTGAAAGAGCTGGCTAAGATGTGCATCTTAGCAGACTGCACCCTGGTCCTGGCCTGGAGGTAAGACACAGACGACACCCCACTCCCCGCCACACCCCCCCCACGCCACACACACACACACACACACACACACACACACACACACACACACACACACACACACACACACACACACACACACACACACACACACACACTCTGCACCAGCCCATCTAGCCTGTGTAAGTGGATCCTAAGTCCTAAGCCAGACATGGTGGCACAGTTCTACAACCCCAGCTCTGGGGAGTACAAAGCAGGCAGGCCAAGAGTTCAAGGCTATCCTGGGTTAATGAGACTAGGGGTCTCCTACCTCCATTGGTGCCTGGGGGGGGGCACTGCCTTTCTCTGAGCCTCAACATTTTCATGTGTAAGATGGGGTCCCCTCTGTAGATTTTCTTTCGTTTTGGTTTTCAAGGCAGGATTTTTCTGTGTAACCGTCCTGGCTGTCTTGGAACTCGCTTTGTAGATAAAGTTGGCTTTAAACTCACAGAAATATACCTGTCTCTGCCTCACAAGTGCTGCAATTAAAAGTGTGTGCCACCACCACCCAACAAGTATTTTTTGTAGAGTTATAAGCACCAAGGCCGGTGCCAGAGGCCCAGATCAGACCAAATGACTGAAGGAATTCCGTATCTAGTGTTTCTGGTTTGTTCTTTTTCCCAGAGTCTCCATAGCCAAAGCTATCCTAAAAACACAGCACTCTGCCTGCCTCAGCTTCCTGAGTACTGAGATTGAGTGTGGGACACCATACCTGGTGTTGATCTATCGATCTCTAGAGGTCATTTACTTGGCTCACCAGCAAAACCACAAATATAGTCCATTTATGGAAGAAAAAAAAAAAAAAGACACCTCTTCCTTACATCATAAGTAAAATTAAACCCTGGTAAATTAATAGCTTTCAACTTAGAAATGCTGAGACACTTTGGTGTTTGTGAGTGCTGGGGCTAGTCCAGTGCTTCCCAGTATGCAGGAAGTCTCTCCATTGAATAAACCTGATCTAGCGGCTCACACCTGTAATCCCAGCGCTTGGGAACGGAGATAAGAGAATCAGAAGAGCAGTGCAGGCCTTAGCTAAGTAAACAGTTCAGAGCCAGCTTGGGATACATGAGACCCTGTCTCAGAAAGAAAGGGTCTTAGGTTGGACATCTGTAATCCTGTCACTCAGAAGGCTGAGGCAGGAGGATCAGCTCAAGGCCAGACAGGGATATATAGTGAAACCCTGTGATAGTAGAGAGAAACAAGAAAAAGGGAGCTGGGAGTGTGGCTCAGTGGTAGAGCCCCTGCCTAGAATCCCCCAGTGAGGGGCTGAGGGTGTGGATCAGTGGTAGAGCCCCTGCCTAGAATCCCCCAGTGAGGGGCTGGGGGGTGTGGCTCAGTGGTAGAGCCCCTGCCTAGAATCCCCCAGTGAGGGGCTGGGGGTGTGGCTCAGTGGTAGAGCCCCTGTCTAGAATCCCCCAGTGAGGGGTTGGGGTGTGTCTAGCTCTACAGTATCCTGATCTCCATCCCCAGCATGAGTAAGAACTGTGTGAGAACCTACCCTGAATGCTTACTGCTGAGGACGGGGGTTGGGCTGGGATTGCTAGCAGGTCCTATAAAGGAGAATCCTGAATGACGGCCCTCACCTGCTTACCTGTGTCCTGTCCGCAGTGCGGAGGAAGCAGGGCGGTATCTGGAGACCTACAAGGCATATGAGCAGAAGCCTGCTGACCTCCTCATGGAGAAACTGGAGCAGAACTTCCTGTCCCGGGTGAGACCGCCTCCCTTGTCCTGCGCCTGCCAACCCAGAAGTGGCTTGTTCCTTCCAAAGCAGATCCATCTACAAAAGCCTTTCCTTATCCTACAAACTGGATCTTAGTTCTGACCGCCTAGCTTGCCCCTAGCAGCCACCCTCCCGTTCCCTCTGCTGGTATCTTTGTTTCCCATGCCAGCTCTGATGCCACCTCCTCCAGGAAGCCCTCCGTAATCCTCTCAACCTAGTAGCCCAGAGAGCCAAGCTGGAACCATCTTGACCGTTGTGACTGCAACACCACCTAGCACTCAGTGGCCACTTGGATGTGTTCGTTATTTTGGAAGCGAATTGATGATTTCCAGCACTAATGAGGGGGTTCTTCATTTGAGTCTTTCCGAGTGTTCTCCTGGGGAGTGACCCAGCCACAGGGCCCACTAGCAGAAAGGGCTTTGTGCCCACAGCTTCACTCACTCTTCCCACACTGGACACATTGTCTCTACAGTTGAGTAGAACCCCTGGGGAAGGCGCTCCCCTTATCCCAAGAGGAGACTCCCAGACCTGGAGCCAGTGTCAGCTGGCCCTGCCCACCCAGTGGTGGTGCACACCTTTATTCTCAGCACTAGAGAGGTAGAGGCAGGTGGATCTCTGAGTTCAGGCCAGCCTGGTCTACCTAATTGTAGGCCAGTCGGGGATACATCTGGAGACCCTGTCTCAAAAAGGGTAGTGCCTGGAACTGAATTTGGGTCCTCTGGAAGGGCAGGCAGGGTGTGTTCTTAATCGCTGAACCGATTCTCTGGTACCTCCCTGGGCCCATCAGGCTTGAAAATGGCTGTGGACCAGGCTGGCCTCAACTTGCAGGAACCCTACCGTACTTTCCTTCTACAGACTACTCACAGGTTGTCCTGACACCCAGGTCCCCAAAACATCCAACCTGTCTGCTTCCCTTCCAGGCCACTGAGTGTCTGACCACCGTCAAGTCAGTCAACAAGACCGACAGCCAGACCCTCCTGGCCACATTTGGAGTAAGAGGCTCCCTGGGCGTCTCCCCCTTATTTCCCCACAGTCCCACACCTCCCCAGGGAAACCCTGGGCCACCCTGTAGCAGGGACAGGCTAGGGTTTAGAGCACACTGCCTCTGATCCCTTAATTCCACATTTCAGTCCCTGGAACAGCTCTTCACTGCGTCCCGGGAGGATCTAGCCCTGTGCCCAGGCCTGGGCCCCCAGAAGGTGAGAACTGGGGGTGGGGTGGGGGGTGGGGATCAGCTCCAAATCAACAACCTTAGATCTTTAAGGTTTATTCAATCAGTGATTCTCAACCTATGGGTTGCGACCCCTTTGGAGGTTACATGATTCTTTCACAGAGGTCACCTAAGACCATCAGAAAACAGATATTTACATCGTGATTCATAACATTAGCAAAGTCAGTTACAAGATAGCAATGAAAATAACTATCGTGGGGGGGGGGTCACCACAACATGAGAACTATTAAAGGGTCACAGCATTAGGAAGTTGAGAACCACTGATGTTACTAAGTGACTGTTATTTCTAGACAGGACTGACCTGGATCTCACCATAGACCAGGCTGGGCCTGAACTCAAGCCCCAGCAGCTTCTCCTGCTGAGATCACAGGCATTAGCTACCATGCCTATTTAGGAGACTGTAAAAGTTTTTTCGGGGGGGGGGGGGGTGGTGGTGGTGGTGGTGGTGTGCAGCTGAGCATGCAGCTGTGTTGGTAGACTGTTTTCTTAGCAAAAAGTCCTGACTGATCCCCAGCACACTGCCTAACCCAAGCATGGCAGACACCTCCGGCAGCCTGTGAGTCCTGGCAAGTCCCCACACTTGGCTATGGCAGGAAGATGCGTCCCAAAGTCATCTTTGGCTGAATAGCTAGCCAGGCCAGCCTAGAATTTTTGACACCATGTTTCAAATTTACTTGATTTGTTGAGACTTTCTCGTGTAGTTTAAACTGGACGGGACATTGGGCTTGTACCTCTGACCTTCCCACCCAGGCCTCTTAAGTGTTGAGATCACAGAGTGTGTACCACCCTCCTGCCTTATTCTGTTTATTTATTTATTTGAGACGGGGTTTCCCTGCATTGTCCAGGCTGTCCTGGTACTTGCTCTGTAGCCCAGACTGGCCTCGAACCCAGAGATCCACCTGCCTCTGCCTCCAGAGCGCTGGGATTAAAGATGTAGCCACCACAAATGACTAGTTTAATGGTTGTAAATGGCACACTTACACCCGCCTATCTCACACATGGGGAAACCGAGGCCCAAAGGGTTGGAGAGCCCAGCCTCCTGGCTAGTCTCAAGTAGAACCCAGACCTGCAAAGCTTCTCTGAGAAAAAGGACCCACAACTGCACTCTGTACACAAACAACCTCTTTAATGACAAAATTCTTTTCTCTCCCTGCCCTTAGGCCCGCAGACTCTTTGACGTCCTACATGAACCCTTCCTCAAAGTGCCCCGATGACCTGCTGCTACCAAGGCTCCAGTGTCCTAATAAAGCCGTTTTCCAGGCCCAGGCTCCTACTGGCTGTGCTGACATGTTTGCTTGAGGGGAAGGCCTCATCTCTTCTGACAGCCTTCCTGGGGCCGCTCAGCCCCGCTAGTTCCCCAGTTTCCCCAAGGTGTTAGTAGGGTTCTTCTGCCTTTTCTCCCGTCCTGTGGGAGACATCTCTCAGTGGGAACGGTGTCTTACACCCCACATTCCTTCTTCTTTTTCTTCTTCTTTTTCGTGGATCCTTGAACTGCCCCAGCCTCAGGCTCCTCCGATTCTCTTGGCTCAGTCATCCCTGGAGGGATCTCAGGCACCTCCTGTCCTCTCTCTCTCTTCTTGCTGGGTGCTGGAGCCACCTGGGGTTCAGAGTTAGCCGGAAGTGCATCCCCTGTCACCTCTGCCCCGGAGGCCAATGCCTCCCTCAGCCACTCCTCCTTCTTCCTCTTCTTTGTCTTTTTGGGGGGCACAGAAGCTGCCTCAGCTTTCAGCTCCGTGATCACTCCGGGGAGCTCCATCTCTGGCTCCATCACCATGTCCTGCCCCTTTTCTTTTCTCCTCTTCTTTGTGGGAGACAGTGTGATGGCCTCTTCCTGGGCTTCCACAGTGACCTGGGGCTGAGAGGCAGCCACGGTGCCCTCCACTGCCCCCGTCCCTCCCGCCTCCTTCTGCCTCTTTCTCTTCTTCGTGGGGGACAGGACAGTCCCGCCAGGAGGCTGTGTTTCAGCCACAGGTTCCACGTGCCCCAGCTTCTCCTGCGACTGGAATGTCTCTGCCCCCTGGGACTTGGTCTTTCTCTTCTTGCTGCTGGTGGCAGATGGGGACAGCAGTCCCAGAGGCTCTGCCAAGGGCTCCACCCCCTCGGCTTCCACCACCTCTCCTTCACCCTCCTGACGCTCCACTTTCTTCTTCTTCCTCATACCCATTTCTAGGCCACCCCAGGCTGTGTCCACCTCCACGGCCCCATGCCCATTCGCTGCCTCCTGAATGGCTGAGGCCTCTGTGACCTTTCTCTTTTTTTTCCTCTTCCCCGAAGTGGGTGACTTTAGAGCCATGACTAACCCAGGCCCGGTCACTGGAGGGTTGCCTCCAAAGGCAGAGAACCGAGGCCGCAAGCCCGCTGGGATCTGAGGTGGCAGGCTTGTGGGAATGGGTTGCAGAGGGACCCGAGAGATATGATATTTTTGAGGACCTTCCATGATCCTTAGGCTTCCATGGGGGGCCGGGGCACTGGTGAGTCTACCGTCTGCCTCCGTTGACGATGCCAGTAAGGTGGCTTCTCCAGCCTGGGGGTTGCTGGTAAGGACCCGGTATCGGTACCTCTGGCCATCCAGTTTGCCTTTAACAGTCTTCGAACCAGAGAGAGGCACATGCCGTCCATTGAGACTGAGGGGAGATAGAAAGCAAAGACTGGCTAGATCCTTTGGGAATCGGGGGGGGGGGGGGGGGGGGGGGGGGCTGGGGCGAGAAGCAGTGTTTCTGTTTCCTCTTTCAACTTCCTGTTGTGTGGGCTATGTGTGATGCCTAGAACTCCTCACTTTCCTGCCTCAGCCTCCTGAGTGCCGAGTTGAAATCTAATCCCCTTTCAATACTGGCTAAGTAATGTTTAAGGCGGGCAGGCAGGGGGATGCGGCTCAGAAGTGGAACGTGCGCCTAGCATGAACGGGCAGTGGATCTGATCACCGGCCCTGCAAAACACCGGGCTCCATGGCTGTACTCGGGAAGTGGAGGCAGGAGGATCCGAGGTTTAAGTACTGTATGAGATATAAGATTCTCCAAAACAGAGTATGTGACAGCCCCTCTAGTTCCAGTGCTCAAGAACCGAGACCTGCAGGGATCTGAGGTGGCAGGCTTGGGGGAGTGAGCTACAGAACGAGGCTAACACAAAATGGCATTTCCGGGTTGCTCTGGTGGGTTCAGCCTTTAGAGTGTGTCTGTGGGGGTGGGGGTTTGCTCCCAGTAGGTGGCCTGGGAGCGAGCACTCACCACTGTGGGGCGAAGTCTGCAGGGGCTCGGATAAGCCACAGTTCCGTATCTGGGGATGCCAACGCCTCCAAGGAGAAACGAGGGGGATCCGAGCCTGGAGTTACCGCCGAAAAGTTGGGGGGGCAGGAGAACCGAGCGGCACCTGGGAGGAGAGACGGGTGCAGGAGGCGTTTTGACACTGCCCTTAAGGTGCCCGTAGGTCCCGGGGCGTTCCCTCCCAGGAGCAGCCCTCCCCCCCAGTCCGCCCCTTCTGCACCCGGATCCTCCCGGGCACCCTACCCCTCAACCAGCTCCGGGGCTCCACTCACCCGAGGGTGGGGTGCCCGCCATGCCCACGCAAGGACCGGAGCTGAACGCTGCCGACCACGTGGACCCTGGAGGTGGAGTCACACTCGGAAGTGTCCAGGTCGCGTGGGAGAGCGGGGGCGTGGCTCAGGACTTGTCAGTCTATTTACGGAACCGATACGATCTCCACTTCTGGGCTTCACACAGCGGAGGAAGACTAATTTCCCAACAGTCCACCAGAGGCGGGGGATCGATTCATTGTCGGGAATGCAAGCCAGGTCGGATGTCGAAGCCCCTCCTCCCCCCCTACACCTTTACCCACGTGGTTTCTTCCAACACAATCTTAAAGGGGCAGTGACCCAGCCCGGCCATGGCTCTTAAAGAGACAGAAGGCCGATTGTGCAGATATTCCTGTAAGAGCCAGGTGGGAATTCTGATTGGCTTCCAAAGATAGAGCGTGTTTTAGGGGATGTTCCTGACGCGGCGAAAGAGAAAGGCTTGAGATATAGATAAGGGCTGGCAATCGGAGCATTTTAAGTAGCTGCGGGAGGCGGAGTTTCTGGAGTCTTGGGTAAGCGGGAAACCGAGGGGGAGGAGTCCGCAGGTTCAGGGGAGGAGTCTCGGACCCCAGAGCCCCGAACTTGGCCCAGAACGCAGTGAGGGTTAGTGGGTCATGTGAGACTCGTAGATTCCTTCGCGGATTTACTGTCCCGTGCAGGGGGTAGTCGCCACCCCTCCCAAGGAGGTAGAGATGCAGCTGTCTGATGCCTCCCTGCCCCGGGGCTCAAGTAAACAGCTGCACGTGGACGCGGGATTTGGGGGACGCGCCCACGCCCCTTCCCAGCACTACTACAGCGCGTGGGGCGGCGGGTGGAGCGGCGGGACGGCGGCGAGACAGGGTGACCCGACTGCATTCCTGGCCGGTGTGTCAGCGTCGCGTCCCGCCCCCTCTGCGGAGATGTAGGAGACTCCTCCAGAACTGGGATGCTCCCCCTTCCCCGGTAGCTTTTCGAGAATTCAGAGGCGGCCAAGGGGACCGGGAAGGGTTCCCTCTGCCAGGGATCTCCAAACTATGCGCCCCCCGCGCGCACGGGCTGGAAGACTCTGGGGCTCACCCTTTGAGGGCTCCAAGACTCCAATTCCCAGAGGACCCGAGGGTGGCTTTTGGGGGACTTGGCTCTTAAGTGCTGCTGGGGATTGTAGTCCAGCCTGTTGCTAGGCACGTCAGTAAAGTGCCAATCCGTGTCTGTCTGTCTGTCTGTCTGTCTGTCTGTCTGTCTGTCTCTGTCTCTGTCTCTGCGTTATTTTTGTGACGTGGTCTCACTATGTAGGCGCAGAGATGCCCCCGACTTCTAACTTGAGAGTGTTCTCGAGTACTAGGATTAAAGGCTTCTTGTTTTCATTTTTATTTTATTTAGACAGGTAGACCGGGGCGCGGGGTCCTGATTACGGTGGGTCTTTTTCTCGCCACGATATTGGGTCGTGTGAATTTCTCCCCGCCTTGGAACCTGAGCCTGGAGAAATAGGGAAGGGCCCAGGAACTCTTCCCCCTGCACCCACAGTGAAGTGGGAGGGTCTGGATTCCTGTGCATTCCACCGTCCAGGACGCCCTCGGTCCTCTGGTCCTTGCCCTTGCTGTCTGTGAAATGAATCGCTCCTGACTCCAAATGGCAATGTTCCCATCTGCGCTCCGCCCCTCCGGAACTACAAATCCCGACGTGCTCGTGGAGACCGCAGCTCCCCCTCCCCTGCGGGACACGCCTCCCTCCAGTCAGAGTCACGTCGTCTAACCTGTTCCCCGGCGACTGCCCCGCCCCGTCCTCCGCTCCCCGCGGCTGGAACTGGAGTCGGAGCCCGAGGAAAAGCCCCCCCGGAGCCAGGATCTGCCCCGGACGCGTGAGTTCCACCCCACCTGGGGTCTAGCCCCCGCCGCCGAACCTCACACTGCGTCCCTGGGAGAACTTGGTGGGACGTCGGAACTTGGTGGGACGTTGCTCCCGCGGCAAAATCTGGGATGCTCACGTCTGGGTCCCTGTAAAGAGGGAACTGGAGTGCCGGATTTACTGGGCAGATGGATGGGGGCTCAGAAGCCTGAGATCTTAGGGGCACTGGAAGCCTTTAGTCCCTAGAAGCCATTGGAGCTAGAATTCTTGAATACTTTGAGAAGTGTCTCAAGAGGACAGTTGGGGGGACTCGAGTCTCTGAATTTTGGATAGATGTAGCAGGTTAGGACGTTCTACAATGGTTGGGCGTCCGGTCGCCCTCCGGCTGCCTTCAGTACCCGGCCACTGGGACTTTGTGACAAATTAGTGACACTGGGATAGTAAGTAGATCCTGGTCTTTGAAAAGAGTGGGACAAGCATGGGAATGTGGGTCTCTCAGGAGGCTATGTTCCGGTGCTACACCTCACTTTCTGGTTTTGGGGTGGGGGCAGGGGATGAGAAACCGGGGCAGCTCTCCAACCTCTTATGTGCCGCTGAGCGAACCCCAACATGTCATTAACCGGGGCGTCAGACCTGCCTAACCAGAGGAGGAACATGCGACCAAGGGCGCCCTCTAGCGGGGATGGGGGGTCAGACCTCTTGTTGCCCCTTTGGGGTGGGAATTGAGGTATGCTGAGGTCATTGTAGAGCCCAGGCCGGAATAACAGGACCCCAGAGCTAGATCCGATGGCTTGTGTGGCCGTGTCCTGCTGCATCTACGCAGGATGAAAGGCGTAAACTGAGGCTGGCGGGAGCATAAGGCAGTTGAATTTGACATCTCCTTCCCTCTTGTGACAGCTGTCTACGGAGAGAATTCCTCTGCTCCCACCAGATTTTTCTAGTTAGCTTTCTTCGTACTGGGGTGGGGTTCCTTGCTCTGACGCAGAGATAAGAAATGTCACCTCCACTTCTGTCTGTCTGACCTGAGGTATTGTGGGAGATAAGACAGGGAAAGAGGCTAATTCTGGAGGTGTCTGTCTGTCCTTGAGGCTGGGAGAGGGCAGGGGCAGGCAGGCAATTCCCTGTCACTCCACCTCCGAGCTCTTACAGAGGGGGATTAACGGGAGGGACGGACAAGGATCTGAAGAAGGGGGGGGTGTGCCTGAAAGAACACCGGGTGACAGCCTGAAATTAAATTTAAAAATAATAGCCGCAGCTGCCAACACAGACCGTGTCCTGCCAGGTTTGTGTCAGGATGGATCTCTCCATCCACAAAAGCATTTGGCAATTGCCCAAAGGTAGGAACATCGAGTTCTACGTTCCGTGGAGTTTGTTGACTCCAGGGAGGGCTCCTCCCTACCAGTGGGGAAACTGAGGCTGGCAAACAGACACCTCCCACACCCTGGGATCTTGCCAGTTTCTGTCTGGAATCTTCCAGGCTTCTCACCCTGCTGTAGTCTCGAATTCCTGGGGGATAATCACTGTTACAGGTGGGAAATTTAGGGTTCTGTGGTCCAAAAGCTCAGGCACAGAACCCAGGGCTCTTAGAATCTCAGAAAGGGGTTGGCACGTGGGCTGGGGGGCGGGTGGTAAAACACTCATGTAGCATGCAGGAATCCACAGAACTGAATAAAGCAGACTGTCCTGTTACATTGATGGAATTTCTAGCATTGGGGAGGTGGAGGCAGGAGGATTAGAAACCTAAGTATAGCATGGGTGCCCAGTGGTGGTAGTAGTGGCACACACCTTTAATC
Organism: Phyllotis vaccarum; assembly: GCA_033318265.1. NCBI lineage: Eukaryota > Metazoa > Chordata > Mammalia > Rodentia > Cricetidae > Phyllotis > Phyllotis vaccarum. The sequence continues at coordinate 15,497,751 of JARWLC010000018.1, forward strand.
CCAGCACCTGGGGGCGGGGCAGAAGCAGGCAGATCTCTGAGTTCAGCCTAGCCTGGTCTACATAGGTCATCCAGACAAGCCAGGGCTACATAAATAAACAAACCAAGAGCCCTCACAAGAGAATCTCTGGGAGAATCTAAGGCACCTGGGTTTTCATCTCTGGCTCGAGCCTGCCCATGTGTGAAAGATCCCCCTGGCCTCAGGGACTGAACCCAAGCCATGTGCAGGTGATATAAGTGCTCTGTGGCTGGGAGCTGAAGTTCAGCTCTGGTTTGTTGGAGATATAGAGTATCGCTTGTAGCCCAGGGTGGTCTTCCATTATTAATCCTCCTGCCTCAGTGTTCTGAGTGCTGGGATGCAGACACTTATCTGTGTTACCCTAGAGTAAGGCTGGTAGAGTAACAGTCCGTGATGTGAGATATTCAGTCCTTAAATTGCACTGTTGGAAACACTGTATAATTTAGGTCTGATGCTCACACCTCATCTGAGCAAAGGCATCACAACACACACACACACACACAGTACACACAAGGAAACTGAGGAATCAAAGAAGTTGTCATGGTCACTACCGCAGGACAGAGGCAGAGCTAGAGGAAGTCGCTAGCCCACTTCCACAAAGGCAAACCTCAAGTCTGACCCGGCTAGCGTGAAGGATTACACTTCAGGTGTTCCCAACCCATCCTTGATGCCTTGACCTGGATCCCACTGACTCCTCCAGAATACCTAATAGGATCGTTCACCTTTGAGAACCTGGCGAGGGTGCAGAGGAGGCCAGGCAAGGAGACCGAAGGGTGGAGCAGAGATTGAGAACCAGTTGAAAGGACAGCTAGAGTTGGAGGGAAGCCCAAGAAAGAAGACCTGAGGGTGGAGGGCAGGGACAGGAGCCTGGGAACAGAGGCTCTGCCTCGCCTGGCCCGCCCCTGGCCCGGGGAGGTGTGCACCTGCCCAGGCCGGCCTCGCATTCCCCTGGCCTGAGCTCAGCCATTGAGTCCTCGGGGTACGCGCGCCCCCTGGCGGTCCAGATGTTCCTACCACACCTGCACTGGGAACAGCCCTGCTCTCAGAACCTGAATTGAGAGTCTTACCCGGTTGGTAATGGTGCATTTGTCAAAGATTCTCTTCCTTGTCGGATACTGGCAACAGAATTCCTGTCCTCTGGTAGAACAGGCTCTTCTTACCTGCTAAGCCATGTCTCAGCCCTCTGTGCACACATGGGTGCCAGTGCCTACAGAGGTTGAGGCCACAGCTGGAGCTGGCACATACTGGTAGGAACGGGAACACTGGTCCTTCACATTCTAAATGACAGAGCCATCTCTCCAGCCTGGAGATGAGATCTTTCTGTGTAGCTTTGGCTGGCCTGGAACATGAGATATAAACAAGCCTGGCTATCTTTAGGCCTTTGAAAACCGTCATTACAGGCATGTGCCACTATGCCCGACCCTTTATTAAATCTTTGATTTTTGAGACAGGGTTGCCCTGGCTGTACGCTGCTGCCCAAACAGACCTTGAATTCTCACTTGCTTTGTATCAGCCTCCCAAGTAAGCTGGGATCCTTTCTGAGGCCTGGATTCTCACAGCCCTGGTCCTCTCCTATCTTTTGTCCAGATAGATCTTTGAACTGGTGCAGTGAGGTAACCTATGATTCTTTGTTTTACAAGTTAAGCCTCTGAGGCAACTCTTTTCAGGGCATTCCAGCGTTCACATCTCCATCTCTGATTTCTGGCTTGTGGTAGATCCCAGAAGAGCACAATTCTGGGATAGACAGAAAGCACAGTAGAAACACGGAAAATTGTGGGCAAAATAAAAATTCTAGAATATTCAAGAGATAGAATCTTAAACTTGGATCCTATTTTTTTTTTAAACTAGGGATTGAACATAGGGCCTCACTAATGATAGTCAGAGCTCCACAACTGAGCCAAATCTCTAGCCCCTCACTGGGGGATTCTAGGCAGGGGCTCTACCACTGAGCCACACCCCCAGCCCCTCACTGGGGGATTCTAGACAGGGGCTCTACCACTGAGCCACACCCCCAGCCCCTCACTGGGGGATTCTAGACAGGGGCTCTACCACTGAGCCACACCCCCAGCCCCTCACTGGGGGATTCTAGGCAGGGGCTCCACCACTGAGCCACACCCCCAGCCCCTCACTGGGGGATTCTTGGCAGGGGCTCTACCACTGAGTTCCCCATTTTCAGTTCAGAAGTTTCTCTCACTAAGCACTTAACTCTCAGGACCATCTCAGAGTTCCTAGTGGGTGTGGTGATGACTGTCTGTTGCTCCAGCCACAGAGAGGCAGGAAGAGCCATTAGTAAAGTTCCCGAGAGTTTGGGTTATACAGCGAGACCACATACAACATCAGGTTTCAGAGTGGAGCTGTCTTTGAGATGAGAAAGGCCTTTCAGAATACTTAGTTACATCCTCCTGCCTTGTGGAGTGTTTCAGAGGAATCAGGGGAGTCTCTTGCCCTAGGAGTGGAGAAGTCTCAAGGTCACACATGCTCAGTTGAGCCACCAGCCCCAACAGGTTCTGTTTCTTGTGCCTTCCCAGGCAGGAGCGGGTGTCAACATGTCCCAGCTGGCCCCAAGGCCTACACCTTTACCGCCAAAGCTAAAAGGTGACAGGGCTGGCGGGCGGGCGTGGCGGCTGCCATGGGGATAAAGATGACTGATGTAACCGGTTCCCAGAGACCTAGCTTCATCCGCTGGCTGGTGACCACAGCTGACTCTCTGGCCCTGGCCACCCCCTCTGTTCCTCCTCTTAAGAAAAGGTCAGTGTAAACAGGGTCTCTTGTAGACAGTGATAGAGAGGAAGCAGTGATGTCCCCACCCCTGACTGTCCTGGAACTCACTCTGTAGCCCAGGCTGGCCTTGAACTGAGAGATCCACCTGCCTCTGCCTCCTGAGTGCTAGAATTAAAGGCCTGAGCCACCACCACCTGGATGATTTAAGTATGTGTATGTGTGCTGGTATGCACACATGAATACAGGTTGTTGTATTTTAAAATGTGGTGCAAAGGAGTCAAACCATGCAAAGAGGCCCACGTAGGATGTTTATTGAGAGGAGGGGAGAAAAGGGGCAGAGACCCAGGGACAAGAGAAAGAAACAGGAGGTGGGCAAGGCCTGCCTTTTATAAGGGAATGTAGCAAATGCAAACAGGGGGTTAGTGACTTGCTGCTGAAGGCAGTCTGTCAGGGCCCTCACAGTGGGTCGGTACAGATGCCCGAATGCTAACATTCCCCTCTTGTTTATTCTAAAAAGGTGAGGAATAAGAATTCTGTGTTCTGGAGACTGCTTCCTTCTGACCTGGGGGTATTGGTCATCTTTGGGGGCCTGAGAAAGTGGGCCAGTACAGATGCCTGAATGCTAACACAGGTGCCCTCCGAGGCTGGGGAGGTCCTTGGATCCCTTGGCTCTGGAGTTCCAAGCAGTTCTGAGTAAACAGTAGTAAGCCTAGAACGACTCAACGATCCGACGCCAGGTTTCTTTTGTTTAATTAGCTCCTTGTTTTGTTTTTGAGTCAGGGTCTCATATTGTATAGGCTAACTTTCAACTTACTGAATAGCCAAGGATGAGTCTTAACCCATAATCCTCCTGCCTGTGTCTCCCTAGTGCTGGGGTGGAGGGAGAGATGCACCACAGATGAACACTTGGCTTCAGGCCGTCTGAACTGTATTTTATTATTAACAAGAAAGTTGTGTGTATGTGTTCCTGTGTGAGGTGTGTGTGTGTGTGAAGTGTATGCATGGTCCTGTGTGTGGAGTGTGCATGTGTGCTCTTGTATGTGGAGTGTGTGTGTGTGCCTCTCTGTGATGTGTTGGTGTCTAGTGGGTTTCTGTGTGTGGAGTATGTTGCTGTGTATTATGTGTTGGTGTGTTCTTGCACACGGAAGCCAGAGGTCAATGTCACATGTTTCTCACTCTCTACCTTATATATGGTTGTTTTTTTTAAGATTAATTTCTTTTATTTGATGTATGAGTGCTTTATGTGTATATATGTCTGTGCACCATGTGTGTGCCTGAGGCCCATGGAGGCCAGAAGAAGATGCTCTATCCTCTGGAACTGGACATACAGATGGTTGTGAACTGCCATATTGGTCCTGAGAACTGAACCTCTTGATCTCTGAGCCATCTCTTTTTTTAGTTTTTGAGACAAGATCTCTTTCTGAACAGATTTGGCAAGAGTAGCTGAGCAGCCACTGCCTGTGACTGCCTGTCTCGGCTTCCTATAGCTGGCATTCCCAGCATGCACTTGTACTCCCAGCATGCACCTGCTCCCTCAGTTTTACTGGGATGCTAAGGGCTGATCTCAGTTCTTCAAGCTTACACAGAAAGGCTTGAACCAACTGAGCCAGCTATCCTAAAGGTTGGATTTTTTTGTTTGCTTGTTTATTATTATTATTATTATTATTATTATTATTATTACTATTATTATTATTATTATTATTATTATTGCAGGGCTCACTCTGTAGCCCAGGCTGGTCTGAAACTAGAAATCCTTTACAACTGCCCCCTGAGAGCTAACATTACAGGTTAATGGCACATGCTTTGCTCATAACTATTGTTTAGAGATAGAGTGGGAGCTAGGGATATGACTTAGTTGGTAGTATGCATATGTAACTTGCATGAAGCCCTGGGTCCATTCCCAGTACCACATAATCCACTTGGTGCTCCAAGCCTAGAGTCTCAGCACTCAGGACCCAGAGGCAGGAGGATCAGAAGTTTGAGATGTTCCTAAACTACATACAAGCTTTAGACCAGCCGGGGCTACATGAGATTGTGCACCCACCCCCAACAACCACAAACATAGGCTGGAGAGATGGCAGCATCCATATGGTGGTTCACAACTACTTGTCACTAGTTCTAGGAGATCTGATGTCCTCTTCTGATCACCATGGGCGCCAAGCATGTAGATTCTCATACATATAAAATGAATAATCTAAAACAAAATGAAAACCAAGCAACAAATTTAGTGTCTAAGTATAGGTGTGTAATCCGAAAGTGCTGGAGGCCAAGGCAAGCCAAGGATTGTGAGTTTGAAGCCTATATACCCTGTAAAGTTTTCCAGGCCACACTGAAGACTTAAAAAGTCCCTGTGTCAACATGAAAAGTAAAACAATGATTGGAAGAGTAACTCAGTGGTTGAGCCCCTGCCTAGAATCCCCCAGTGAGGGGCTGGGGTGTGGCTCAGTGGTAGAGCCCCTGCCTAGAATCCCCCAGTGAGGGGCTGGGGGTGTGGCTCAGTGGTAGAGCCCCTGCCTAGAATCCCCCAGTGAGGGGCTGGAGTGTGGCTCAGTGGTAGAGCCCCTGCCTAGAATCCCCCAAAAATCAACAACAAAACCTCCAGTGGTATCTCCTGGGCCCTAATAAACATTCATTAAAGTAACCATTATTTCAGCCTCGGTTCAATCACATGATAGGTGATTTAAAGATTCTTTGTCTTAATCTTTCTAGAATAGCTTCAGACTTTTAGATAGCTTATGGACATGAACAGAGTTTTGAAGGAATTGGCATTTTGGGGGCTTGATGGATGTTAAGGGCCCCTCCTCCTTTGGGAGTGGGTCCTGGAGTAGCATGGCTGGAAGGGTCTGAGCAAGTTCTCCATCCAGGTAGGCACCCTGCTCCGGCGGCACCATGGACAGTGAAGCGTTCCAGAATGAAAGAGATCTTCTGGATCTGAACTTCCAGTGTGAGCAGCCCCCACCAGGTGGATGGGTGGGGCCCGGCAAGTGGGCGGGTTCGAGGGGGCGTGGTCCTGACCTTCACTCCTGCCCACCTAGCGCTGGCCATGAAGCACATGGACCTGAAACAGATGGAACTGGACACGGCGGCTGCCAAAGTGGACGAATTGACCAAGCAGTTAGAGTCCTTGTGGTCAGACTCACCAGCGCCTCCTGGCCCACAGGCTGGAGTTCCCCCTAGGGTGAGCTTGGTGGCCCCCCCAACTCCTGACCTCCAAAGCCAGCTTCTCTCCATGCCCCAGGGGAGGCTTGAATTTCTAAGGCTGTGCAGATTGTGTGGTATGCGAGGCTATCTGGAGAGGAACACCTAGTCATGGAGAGCAAGCTGGTAATCCCTGCTCTAGGGAAGCCAAGGTAGAAGGATGAATTCAGTGCTTCATAGTGAGTTCAGGGCCAGTCTGGACTACACAGAGGCTGCCTAAGTTGGATGTTTGCCTAGAATGAATAAAGGTCTTAGTTCCATCTTCCTTACCATATAAATTCAGGGCTCATGGGCTAGAGAGATGGCTCAGCGGTTATGAGCACTGGCTGCTCTTCCAGAGGTCCTGAGTTCAATTCCCAGCAACCACATGGTGGCTCACAAACCATCTATATAATGAGATCTGGTGCCCTCTTCTGGCCTGCAGGCATACATGCAGGCAGAACACTATATACATAATAAATACATCTTATAAGAAAAATTGGGGCTTGTGGTACATACCTTATATGATACACTGGGGAGGTAGAGGCAGGAGAATAAGAAATTCATGATTGGTCTATGAAGGTTCTGGCCTGTGGTCCAGACCTACAGACCTGCAGTCCCACAGAAACACACAGACACTTGTATTAATTTTATGCTGATCAGCCTATGGCTCTGGCATATTGCTAGCTAGCTCTTGCTCTTAAACTGACCCATGATTTATCTTGTTCAGCCATGTGGCTGGGTACCTTTTCTCAGAGCAGCATGGATGTCCTCTGCATCTGCTTCTCTGGTGTCTCTGTGGCATCTCTGCTCTATTCTTCCTGTTCCCAGAGTTTTTTTTAATATGGTAGCCCCTCCCACACTTCCTGTCTTTCTTTGGCCAATCAGCATTTTTATTAAACCAGTCGGCGGGACAATTATTTACAATGGACCAGAATACAATCCCACTATACATGATCACTCTGGGCTACACAGAGACCTTCAGGCTAGCCTGAGCTTTTGTGAGATCCTGTCTCAAAAGTAATTTTTTAATATTTATTTATTTATTAAAGCAAGGTCTCAGTTATGTAGTCCTGGCAGGCTGTAACTCACAGAGATTCACCTTCAAATGCTGGAATTGACGGTGTGAGCCTGCACCCCACCAAAAAGAAAAATATTTTTGTTTTCTGAGAGAGGGTTTCTCTGTGTAGGCCTGCTTGTCCTGGAACTCACTCTGTGGACCAGGCTGGCCTCGAACTCACAGAGATCTGCCTACCTCTGCTTCCCAAATGCGGGAATTAACGGGAAAAAAAAGTGAAAGCTCACATGACGCAAAGGGCCTTTTCTTAAAGTCATATAATAAAAGAGTCAGCTGCTCCACACCTGCAGTCAGCAGGCCCAATCTGACTTCTCTGAATTGACTATCACCTTTGGCGGATCTCCCCCACTCATCCCCCACTCATCCCCCACTGTCTCCTCTGACTCTTCCATGCCTGATTTCCCCACAGATGTCCCGGTACAGCACCAGCCCTGTCCTGGAGCATTTTGGCAACAGAGGGTCCCCACAGAAGCCATCCACCGATGGCACGGAGACCCGTTTTGGACGCTCGGAGAGTGCCCCATCCCTGCACCCCTACAGCCCCCTGTCGCCCAAGGGCCGGCCATCCTCACCGCGCACCTCCATCTACCTGCAGCCTGATGCCTACAGCAGCCTGGAGCGAGCGCCATCGCCCAGACCCCGTGCCTTTGACGGGGCGGGCAGTCCCCATGGCCGGGCGCCGTCCCCACGGCCCGGGACTGGCTCGATGCGCCAGTCAGGCCCTCCAACAGCCTTTGACTACCTGGGCCGTTCAGGGTCCCCACGGGGGAGTCCTCTAGCTGAGGGGCCCCAAGCCTTCTTCCCAGAAAGGGGACCTTCCCCACGTCCATCCGCTGCAGCCTATGACGCACCAACCACGTTCGGGAGCCCCCTGCTGGGCGCGGGCGGCAGTGCCTTTGCCCCGCCCCTACGCGCACAAGGTGCCCAGGGACCCATTCTTAGGGAGGCTGGCTGGGTGTAGCCTATGCTTACACCTTCACTCATGCACCCCTTTCCCCAGATGACCTGACGCTACGCCGGAGGCCTCCGAAAGCCTGGAACGAGTCTGACTTGGACGTAGCTTACGAGAAAAAGTCGTCACAGACAGCGAGCTATGAACGTGAGTGACAGAGTGTAGGGGGACCTGGAGGACAAAAGTCTTTGAGTTCATCCTTACCGATGTGTATTTTGCAGGGCTTGATGTCTTCACACGGCCTTCCTCACCGGGCCTGCAACTCTTACCCTGGAGAGAAAGCAGCCTGGATGGGCTGGGGGGAAGTGGAAAGGTGAGGGGTTCGTGGGCAGGATAGGAGTGAAAGGTGTGAAGTGTGTGCGTGTGTGTGTACGCGTGCGCGTGTGCATGCCTTTACTCGTGCTCTTTATGGTGGGAGGCTGAGGTTGAATCTAGGGCCTAGTTCATTCTAGGTGAGTGAATAGCACTAAGCCACGCCCCCAGCCCCTCACTGGGGGATTCTAGGCAGGGGCTCTAGCACTGAGCCACACTCTCAGTACCTCACTGGGAGATTCTAGGCAGGGGCTCTACCACTGAGCCACACTCTCAGTACCTCACTGGGAGATTCTAGGCAGGGGCTCTACCACTGAGCCACACCCCAGCCCCTCACTGGGGGGTTCTAGGCAGGGGCTCTACCACTGAGCCACACCCCTAGCCCCTCACTGGGGGATTCTAGGCAGGGGCTCTACCACTGAGCCACACCCCAGCCCCTCACTGGGGGATTCTAGGCAGGGGCTCTACCACTGAGCCACACCCCAGCCCCTCACTGGGGGATTCTAGGCAGGGGCTCTACCACTAAGCCACACCCCCTGTTCCCCAATGGGGATTCTATGCTGGACTATGTACACTGAGCTAGCTAAATCCACAAACTTCTGTTAGTTTTTATAAACTGGTTTGAATCCTGTTTCAGCCTTCTGAGGGGTAGGTAGCCTCCAAGCGTGGATGCTCTCTCTCTTTTGTGTGTGTTTGATTTTTTTTTGTTTTCTATAGTCTGAACTCAAGACTGAGATTACTGGTGTGGGCCATCACACACATGTTCTGGACTTTTCCTCACTGCCTTGCCCTTACCTAACTTCCTTTCTCTCCTCCCTTCCTCTCCCCTTTCTCCCCACCCCTATCCCAGGACAACCTCACCAGTGCCACACTGCCACGCAATTACAAAGTATCCCCTCTGGCCACTGACAGACGTTCTGACATAGGCAGTTACCGCCGTTCTATGGGATCAGTAGGGCCCTCAGGCACTTTGCCTCGCAGCTGGCAGCCCGTCAGCCGCATCCCTATGCCCCCCTCCAGCCCTCAGCCCCGCAACACCCTACGCCAACGCCCCATACCCCTCAGCATGATCTTTAAGCTCCAGAACGCTTTCTGGGAACATGGAGCCAGCAGGTCTGTGCTCCCGGGATCCCCCATCTTCTCTCGAGCACCCCCACCTAAGCTGCCTCCCCAGCCACCTCCCCAGCCAGCCCCCCAGCCAGCCCCCCAGCCCCAACCTCAGATGCCCCCTCAGTCCCAGGCTCAGCCTCAGACTCCAGCGCCTCAACAGACTTGGCCTCCCATGAATGAAGGTGAGTTCACTGAGGGGATCCCAGCACAAATGATGGGGACCAGAGCAGCTGGGCAGCCATGACAGTCAAGCCTGAGCCTAGACACTGTCCCTGCAGAAAGCCGGGCTAGATAGACCTGGGAATGTACACAGGAGCCAAGGTTACATAGCAGTTGAGCAGAGTCACGTGCTGTGATGCTTGGTGCATGCACACTAACCACTCTGAACCTTACATTCCCTAAGTGTAAAAGATGAATCCTGATAAAATCGTCTCTTTGGGGACATGGTATTGAAAAGAATGCATAGTAAGTGTAGGTTGCCCATTGTATCCTGGCTGACAGCGACCTTTAGTGCCAAGTGGGTGCAGTAAGGCTGAGAGTTTGAGCCTCTCTAAACTACTGACTTGCTGTCCGAGTCAGGATAAATCACTCAGTCTCTCTGAGCCCGTTTTTCCCGCCTGTGAAAAGAGCAGATCACTGTTTACCTTGAAGGACTGTACCAGACATTTGGATGGTGGATAAAGACCAGTTTAATGTTTCCTCAAGCTTCTGAGGCTGTGGAGGGAGGGGCTATAAAACAGAGAAGAGACCCTTGAACACCAGGCTTTTACTCCGGATTGTTCTGCATGAGATGTTAAGGAGTGAAACTCTTAGGAGCCTAGAAAACTAAGTTTATTGTTGTTGGTAGGAATGCAGATTCTATCTGTGTGACTTCGGGCAAGTGACTTGCCCTTTCTGAGCCTCAGATTCCTTTCTTTAAAATCGGGATGATCCCTGATTGAGGTTATAGCTCAATGGGTAGAATGTCTACCTTAGCTTCAATGATCAGCACCACAAATAAATAAATATGACATATAGATGCTCAATAAATAGGAGATACCATAACAGTATATATGGCCCAAGCAAAGTGTAGTTTAGAGAGGCCAAGTAACTTCCCTGAGGTCACACATCACAAGAGCTGGCTGCATCCTGGGAAGTTGTAGATCTTAGGAAACTCCTGGTTCCTCTTGCTCTGACGGGGCTCTTGTTCTTGCCAGGCCTCTTCAAATCCCCTGCCGAGCTGGAACCAGAGCCAGAACTAGAGAGACTCTTGGCTCCTGTGCTGGAGACTGGGGACACAGATGAAGGCACTGTCGCTCGACCTCTCAGCCCGACCAGGCTGCAACCAGCATTACCACCCGAAGCGCAGACGGTGCCTGAGCTGGAGGAGGTGGCTCGAGTGCTCGCCGAGATTCCTCGGCCCCTCAAACGCAGAGGCTCCATGGAGCAGAGCCCTGCTGTGGCCCTGCCCCCCACCCACAAGAAACAATACCAACTGATCATCAATAGACTCTTCCATCGGCATGGCGGCCCAGGGCCTGGCGGGTCTGAGCCAGAGCTGTCCACAATCACAGAGGGATCTGAGGCCAGGGCAGGACCCCCTGCTCCAGCCCCACCAGCCCCCATCCCACCCCCGGCCCCACTGCAGAGCAGTGTTCCAGAGCAGCCTCAGAGCATGGTGAGTCACAGGAGGAGACAATGGTGTGTGCTTATCTCTGATGCAATTGATGAGACCTAGTGTTGTAACCAGACTGTCTCCTCGCTACACCACTATCCATTGAGATTAGCCTGGCTTCAAAACCCAAGATGGCACCCACCATGCTGCAAAGGAGCCTGGGAAATGTAGTCTTGTGAGAAGAGGCTAGGCTCAGGGAAAAACCAGGAGACTGGATGGATCAAAGAGTGAACTGGCACCTTGATTTCATTTGCCTTACCCCTATAGCATTTCTTCATGAATCTCAATTTTATACCTGCGATTGGTTTGAGTTTCTGTGACAGATCGATCTGAGACCTGGAGTCCTGACAGTCCATGCCTACTTTTTCTGGGCACCTGCTCTTTCTCTGTGAAAAAGTCTCTTGTCCCCAAGACTTTGGCCATCAGGATTTGTGTACACCAACTTCAGAGTTTTCCTCCTGTCCCCATGTCACTTATTCAGCTGTCCATCCTAGGGCCAGGCACTTATCCACTCTGTGTCTCTGAAATGGAGGTCAGAACAGCAGTGGCCACCTGATTGGTTTGCTGTGAGGAGTGACTGCTTCCTGAGACGTAACTGTCACTTTCTCACTGTTAACGCGGACCTAGGAGTTTAGTTTGTGCTGGATTGTTTGTTGTCGTTTTACGGATTAGCAATTCAATTAGCAGTCACATTTGCTAAGTGATTAGCAGTATTGTTAGTAATAGCAAAATCAAGGAAAGATATATTTGGCTCAGCTTGAGGGTGCAGTCCATCAGGGCAGGTAAGGAACAGGAAGTAGCTGGTTACCTGCTGGTGTTCTGGCTTTTCTTTTTTCTTTTTATTCAGTCTAGGACCCTGGCCCATGGAAGGGTGGCACTAATCCAGGTGGGCCCACCTAATTAACCCAGTTCAGACACTCCCTTGCAGACCTAGCCAGAGGTTTCTTTCCATGGTGATTCTACATGTATTATTTTTATCATCTATCTATCTATCTATCTATCTATCTATCTATCTATCTATCTATCTATCTATCTATTTTGGCTTTTTGAGACAAGGTTTCTCTGTATAACAGCCTTGGCTGTCCTAAAACTTACTCTGTAGACCAGGCTGGCATCGAACTCACAGAGATCCACCTACCTCTACCTTCTGAGTGCTGGAATTAAAGGCGTGCACTGCTATGGGATGGATTAATTAATTTATTTTTATGTGTATGGATTTTTTGTCTGCATGCATGTCTGTGCACCATGTGCATGCAGAGACCAGAAGAGAGAGGATTTCAAATCTCATTAAACTGAAGTTCTAGGTGGTTGTGAACCACCATGTCATTGCTGGGTCTTCTTGAAGAGAGCTAGTGCTTTTAAACCAGTGGTGAATAGCTCAAGCTGCCCTTGAAGATATTCTCTCTCTCTCTCTCTCTCTCTCTCTCTCTCTCTCTCTCTCTCTCTCTCTCTCTCTCTCTCTCTCTCTCGACTGGATCTCTCTATATAGCCCTGGCTGTCCTGAAACTCTTTGTAAACCAGTCTGGCCTCAAACTCACAAAGATCTGCCTTCCTCTGCCTCTCAAATGCCAGGATTAACAGTGTGTGCTGCGACTGCCTGGCTCTAAACTGTCCTTGAACTCACTGCAATCCTCCTGCCTCAACCGCCCAGGTGCTGAGATTATGGACATACACTACTATGCCTGTCTTACAGAAATAATTGCTGTGAAGACCACCTACTCCTTGACTTCTTAGCTTGCTCCGAGATCTCAGGGTTCTAGATTCCAAAGTCATAGGATGATCTGATAGTTTAAAAGACTAATGTACAAGGACATAGGCAGCCCTTCCCACCTTCACACCTCCCTGCCTGGGTGTGAATCCTCCTGACCTGGTATATGCCTTAGGGTGACCAGGCCCCTGGGTCTGTTTTTCCTGCTGAGGTGTAGGTGGGCAGACTTCACTGAAGCCCTGTTCTATTCCTGCAGGAGACACGATCAGTACTACGCAAAGTGGGGTCCCCACGCAAGGCCCGACGAGCGCGCCTTAACCCTCTGGTGCTGCTCTTGGACGCAGCACTGACTGGGGAACTGGACGTGGTACAGCAGGCGGTGAAGGAGGTGAGATGTCCCGCCCCCCAGGCGATAGTATAGCGAAAGCACAGGGTGATGGGTGGGGCTGAGACCTTCTCTTCCTGGGGTTCCCAGATGAATGACCCAAGCCAGCCTAATGAGGAGGGCATCACTGCTTTGCACAATGCCATCTGTGGTGCCAACTACCCCATCGTGGACTTCCTCATCGCTGCGGGCGCCAATGTCAACTCTCCTGACAGCCACGGCTGGTGAGTTCTGAACACTTAGGTAGGGTGGCGTCGCCAGCTGGGACCTCCCTCTCTCACTCACCCTTTTTGCACCAGGACACCACTGCATTGTGCGGCTTCATGTAATGACACCGCCATTTGCACCGCCCTGGTGCAGCACGGTGCTGCCATCTTTGCCACCACACTCAGTGACGGCGCCACTGCCATCGAAAAGTGTGACCCTTACCGAGAGGGCTACGCGGATTGTGCCACCTACCTGGCAGGTGCGAGGCTGCACTCGAGGTGGGGATGGGGGGTAGGGGCTGGGAAGCCCACCTAACAGATGCACGTTGATGGCTAGAGACTTGGGAGCTGTGTCATTCAGATTGTGTAACAACTCATCTGCATAAGCATTTGAGGAGCAGGCAGTTGAGATGCTAAATCCAGCCTCTGGGGTGGCGCACACTTATAATCCCAGGGCTGGGGAGGCAGAGACAGGTAGATCTCTGAGCTGAAGACTAGTCTGGTTTTACATAGCCAGCTCAGGCTAGCCAGGGCTACAAAGTGAGACCCTGTCTTGAGAGCAAAGAAGAAACAACATGGCACCCTTAGCGGTCTGCTGGGAAGCCGGTCAGAGGCTGGGAACACTTGGAGATTTGCCTGTGTTCACATTAGGTATCTCCAGGGAGCAGGGTAAACTGCATGAGTGGGCCATAGATTGTACCGGAGGCTTGCCCAGGAACATATGGAGAGGCATCAGGGGTCATAGAGCAGAAGGAGTTAACATTGTATAAGGTGGGGATGAGAGTCAGGGATGCAGGCTCATTCCTAAGGCTGGGGTATCATAGGACCAGCTGGAGTCCTAGAAAGAACCTGTGTCAAAAAGAGGGGTGGGGTAGATGACAACCATCTATAACTCCAAGATCTAACACTCCTGTACAGACAGATATATCTACAGGCAAAACACCAATACACGTAAAATTAAAAAGTAAATAAATTTAAAAAGGTGTGTGTGTATGTGTGTGTGTGTGTGTGTCTCAGCTGGTAGAGTGCTTGCCTAGCATGACTGAGGTTCTGGGCACCATCCCCAGTAGTGCATAAACTGGGTATGGTAGGCCACACCTATTATACCACAGCATGGGAGGTGGAGGCAGAAAGATCAAAAGTTCCGGGTCTTCCTTGGCTATATATCTGGTTTGAGGCTAGCCTGGGATACATTTGACCCTGCCTATCTTTAAAGACAGAGATGAGGGCCTGGACAGATCACTCAACAGTTAGGTGTATTGAGTTCAGTTTCCCGCACTGCCATGGTGGCTCACAACTGTCAATCACTCTAGCTCCGTGGGATCCCATGCTCTCGTCTGGTGTGCATCCATGCAAACAAAAATATATAAAAAAGCAAAAAAAAAAAAAATACAGAGAAAGAACATCAGCCATTGTCTTTGAGTGAAGGTAGGTTGCCTATTTTGACACACCAAGAGTCCCCAAGTGTCAGAGACTGCTCATTCCAGCCCTTAGCTCCTATCCACAGGCAGAGGTGCAGACAGCTTTCCAGGTGGCTCATCTCTGTTTGCAGGGGCCCATGCCCTGTCTTCTGTGTGGCTATGCTCCCGGGCCCGGGACTGACTGCCGTGTTCTTCATATGTTTTCAGATGTTGAACAAAGCATGGGACTCATGCACAATGGGGTTGTGTATGCGCTCTGGGATTACAGCGCTGAGTTTGGGGATGAGCTGTCCTTCCGGGAGGGCGAGTCGGTCATTGTGCTCCGGAGGGACGGGCCAGAAGAGACCGACTGGTGGTGGGCTTCCCTGCATGGCCAGGAGGGCTATGTGCCACGCAACTACTTTGGGGTAAGCCCAGAGGGAACCCAGGGGAACCCACTTTTAATGGGATTGGCCAGGGTGCTCTTGGGAAAGAAGAGGAGGCAGGGAAGATAATATCATTTTTTGTTATCCTAGTGCTTTGGAGGCTGAGGCATGAGACTCTCTTAAGAGTTCAAGGCCAGCCTGGCTACAAAGGAAGTTTTAGGTCAGCCTAAGCAGAACCAACTCTCTCTGTCACATCTACATACACATATATACATGCACACACACACATACACACTTATACACACATACACACGTGCAAACACACATATACGCACACATGCACACACACATATACACATACATACACACAAATACGCACACCTACATGCACATATATACACACACACACATATCCACACAGTTCACTATTACAATAGTGAGGAGTCTAGAAGAATCTATTATTGGGTGTGCTGTGGTTTGGGTCAAGGGTATCTCTTTACACTTAGGAAAGTGGATGACAGCCACCTACAGGTTCCCCCACATCTTCCTGCTCCTCGCCAGGACTATGGTTTGTGGTCAGATAGCAGTCTTCCCTCTTGGGGGCGGGATAAACAGGGCCGGGCTCCTGGTGTCTGACTGTCCCCTTCCCTCAGCTCTTTCCTAGAGTGAAGTCTCAGAGAAGCAAAATCTAGGGGAAATGAAGAGAAAAGTTCCAGCCTGCCTTCCACCGGGACTTTCCCAGTCCGCCTACTGCTGAGCTTACCTGCACCCTGATCGCCGCCAGAAGTTCTCTGTTCTTCCAGAGGCCCATAGAAGGGCAGCTCCAGATTTAAGATTAGGATGCTGCCTTAGGCATGGGGCGAGGTGGGGCTGAAGACCTTTGTGGCCAGGAGACCCCCTATACACGCTTGCCAAATTAGATCTGGTTCAAAGAGCCTCCTGCTATCAACAAGCCACTGTACCGAGCCTGGAGGGTGACCCACCCCTTCGTGTCCCTCATTCCTCCCAGCAGCCCCCATTTCTCCCAGCAGCCTTAGAACCTGGGTGAAGTGCAGGGTATCTGCCCCGCCCCCTCCCCAACCAAGTGCCTTCACACCCATGTGGCTTAACTGTTTATAACGGTTTCCTTTATAAATAAAGGTAGTTTGCACAGAAATGAACATCATTTTGATTCTGTACAGACTCCAAGAATGCTGTCTATGTCAATTTGACACTAACTTGAATAAGATACTTCTCATAGAGTATCTGTCACACTATCTTTACTTTGTTGTTAGTTTTTTGAGACAATGTCTCAACATATAGCTCTAGCTGGCCTGAATCTTGCTATGTAGATCAGGCTAGCCTCCAGCCTGTTTCTTCCTTTCAAGTGCTGGTACTAGAGTTGAAAGCCACCATATCCGGCTTTTTGTTTTGTTTCATTTATGTTTTATTTATTTGTTTGTTTGTTTGTTTATTCATTTACTCATTCATTCATTCATTCATTCATTGATTTGTGACAGGGTTTCTCTGTGTAGTTCTGACTGTCCTGGAACTAACTCACTCTATAGACCAGAATGGGCTATAGGATTGGCCTCGAATTCAGATATCTGCCTGCTTCTGCTTCCTGAGTTCTGGGATTAAAGGAATGTGTGAATACCTCCCTGCTTGTGCCCAGATCTTTTTAAAGATTTTGAGACAGGATTTTATTGTGTAATCTTGGCTCCCTTTAAATCTGTAATCCTCCTGCCTCAGACTATGTAGGAGCTTAGGGTGATAGCTGTATCCCCACCACATCCATTTAATTATTTAGCAAAAGAGCAAAGAAAGGCATTTTAATCACGTGACCACATTAGGCTATGGAACAAATAAAAAAGGTCTGGGGGGGGGGATTTAAAGGAAAATTTAAAAAGTAAAAAGATCTGGTGCCACCTCTCCCAAGTTCATCTTCAGGGTCTTGACATGAGGTTTACATTGAGAGAACATGAGCTAATGTGTAACTAAGCAGCTGGACACAGGCAAATCACTGACAGGTTAGTGTCTGGCAAATCACTGACAGGTTAGTGTCTGGCTAGGCTCCACTCTGTCCTGCAAGGTCGTCTGGCACATGATCAAGAACTGTATGAAATCTCCAGTCAAGAGACAAGTTTCTTCACTGACTAGCACCAGTGTGGGTGTCTGTGTGTGTCTCGTGTGTGTGTGTGTGTGTGTGTGTGTGTGTGCAAAATGAGATGTGTTTCTTTGGCACTAGATTAGAGATCCTCATGTAGATGATGACATCTTTGAGCTGGCAAGATGGCTCAGCAGGTAAACGTACTTGTCACACTCAACATCCCTGGGCTCAGTCAATCCCCAGGATCTGCATAGTGGAAGGAAAGAGACTTCCTGAAGTCCTTATCCGAATCACAGTGTATGCCCAAGTAGCTAATAAGGAAATAAAATGTAATTTGAAAGGAAAGTAGGGCTGGCTAAGAGCACTGTTGGTCTTTCAGAGGATCTGGGTTTGGTTTCCAGCACCCACATAGTACCTCACAGGCCATCCATAGCTCCAGTACCAGGATCTGATTCCTTCTCACCTCCAAGGTATACAGCTGATGCACATACATGCATACAGAGAAAGCACCATTACACATAAAATAATTAATTAGACAAAAAGGAGAATAGCCAGACATTTTAGCACACACCTTTAATCTCAGCCCTGGGGAGACAGAGGCCGGTGAATCTTTGTGAGTTTGAGGCCAGTCTGTTTTACAGGAGAGCCAGAGCTAGGCAGAGACTCTGTGCCGAGAGAGAGAGAGAGAGAGAGAGAGAGAGAGAGAGAGAGAGAGAGAGAGAGAGAGAGAGAGAGAGAGAGAGAGAGAGAGAGACTTGATGTGGACATCAAGTGAAGTAGCATTCCAGGAAGGAGAAATAACAGACCACATCCAGTCTCCAGGAGTCTAAGATGGAGAAATCAGCCTTGACTAGTGTGCTACAGACCAGCTTGGGTTACATACTGAGAGTGTCTCAAAAGGGAGTGAGATGGAGTGGAGGTGGGGGGCTTGTGAGGTGGATCATGAGGTAAAGACCCTTACCTTTTGGCCTGAGTTCAAGTCCCACACGTGGAGGAAGAAAGTACTGAACTTACTTCTCCCCTCCACATGTGCACCTTCACATGCTTTCTCCTCACACACATACCCACACAATAAAGAGATAAAATGTGCAGGGGGGTGGTGACACACCTTTAATGCCAACACTTGGGAGGCAGAGGCTGGTGGATCTTTGAGTTCAAGGCCAGCCTGGTCTACGGAATGAGTTTCAGGACAGCTAGAGCTACACAGAGAAACCCTGTCTTGAAAAACCAAAATAAATAAAGAATAATAATATGTGATTAAAAGGGAGATTGCTCAGTTGGTAAAGTGCTTTTTTATTATATATTTATTGTTGGTGGTTGGTTGGTTTTATTAATTTTTTTCTTTTTTTGAGACAATGTTCTCAAGTAGCCTAGGCTAGCCTTGAACTCACTAAGTAGCCAAGGATGCCTCTTCTGCCTCCAGGGTGTGTGTGTGCACCTGAGTGGAAGTGAGCCAAAGGTATAGGATCCCATTCATTACAGGCGATTGTAAATTGCCTGATGTGGGGGGCTGGGAATCCAACCTATTTTAGGAGTCCTCTTCAAGATCGGTTCTCTTAACCACTGAGCCGTCCCTCCAGCCCCTTAATGAATTTAAGAAGAAAAAAAAAAGCGTAGTAGATAGAGTCTGGCTAGGGGCTCAAATAAATGGGAGAGGCATGTTTTAGGTTTCTTATTTTAAGTCTGGACGCCAGACTTAATAAATAATCCGTGCTTGTCTGGTACAACTAAACCACCGGAACTGAAGGGCTCCAAAGGGCCTCCAATCTTCCTGTTAGTCTCCCCTAAATTCTATTCATTACTTGAACAACCAGGACCGAACCAAGGAACTAAGTTCAATGAGCCGGATCGATTCTCTCGGCTCTCTCCGTTCCACATTCCGTTCGCAGTCGTCGGCGATCCTCAGCACGCCTCGGGCACCGCCTCTCTCCGGAGCCCGCCCTCTCACCTCCGCGCGCACGCGCCAACCTCCCGATTGGCTGAGTGACGGTTAAGCTCAGCCAATAGCGTTTCGAGGGGGGTGGGACTCGATGCCCACGCCCCCCTCGTTGAATATTCAGGAGGCGGGCGAGCCGAGGCCGCGACCAGCAGCGATGAAGTGAGAAGGGGGTTCCGGGGAGAGCGGTTCGCGCTGCGGTGGGAGATGGGGCGGCCGGTGGGCGTCACCAGGGCCGGGGCGTGGCGTGGAGAGGTTGCGGTAACCAGCCCGGGTGGCTTCGGGGTCCGTGGCGGGGAGTCGCCGCGGGGACGGGCCGGCGGCATGGTGGCCCGGGGCGGCTCGGGTGCACCCGGCACCGACGCTTCGCTGCCGCCAGGCTCAACGTGGACGGGCTGCTGGTCCATTTCCCGTACGACTACATCTACCCGGAGCAGTTCTCTTACATGCTGGAGCTCAAGCGCACGCTGGACGCCAAGGTGGGTGGCGAGGCCGGGGCTGGCTGCTTTCCTTGCTCGGTTCATGGTTCCCTCTGGCTAACGTTCCTGGTCAGGTACTTTGGCCCAGGCCTGCAATTCCAAGCGCCTGTGAAGCCAGTCGGAAGCATCTCTGCGAGTTTTGAAGCTAGCCTGGGTTGCATAGTGAGACCTCCCGCTTCAACAGCAACAAAAATAAATAATAGGGCTGGGAATGAAGCTCAGTCACTAGGGTGTTTTCCTACCTAGTTTCATCATGGATGAAACTCTAGATTTCATCGCGGCACCACATACACGGAATGTGTATCAAATCACAGCGTATGTCTGTGATTCCAGCAGCGGGAGGCTGAGGAAGGATTAATCCGAGTTTGAAGGCCAGCCTGGCTTTCATAGTGGGTCCTGGGCTAGCTAGCTACGTATAGAGGGAGACTCTGCTTCCGAAAATGTCTAAATAATTTGGGGGGGGGGGGGTTGTGGCTCGGTTGGTAGAGTGTTTGCCCAGCACACTCGAATCCCAACATTGAATTAACCTGGAATCAGATGATGTATGCCTGGAGCCCTAGCCTTGGAGAGGCTGAGGCAGGAGAATCACTGGGAGTTTGCAATAGGTTTGAGTGAATTTCAGGCTAGCCAGGGCTATATAGTTAAGACCTTTAAAAATATAATTGTAGAGGCTGGCGAGATAACTTAGTAGGTAGGTGAAGTGTATGGAATTGGATCCCTGGAACTCATATAAAAGTGGAGGGAAAAAACTACCTCCACAAAGTTAGTTGGCCTATGACCTTGCTATATGTACCCACAAACATACATCCCACACACCCCTAAAAATAGTAATAACAGAATTTGATGATAGAATGAAGGCCGAGTCTTCCCAGTCTTAGGGACATAAGGATCTTTTTGTCAGCCTAGTTTGGAGACCAGGATCCACAGGCTTCTAGCCATGTACTCTTGGACACATCATTTCAACCCCTGTAAATGGTGGTTGTGCTTCCCTAGGGAGGGACACTAGAGATCTAATTTGTTTGGTGGGTGCACTAGGTCCTAGTTTCATTTTCTGCACACTATAAAACTAAGCCAGGTGATGCACATCACGCCTGTAATCCCAAGTGCTCAGATCTACGGCAGGAGGATCAAAATTCATTCTCTGGTACAATAGTGTGTTGGGGGCCCGGCATGGTGTGCCATGCCTTTAATTGCAGAACTCTAGAGGCAGAGGCAGGCAGATCTTTGCTACTTGGTCTACAGCCTGGTCTACACAGAGTTCCAGGAAGCCACAGCTGCATAGAGAGAACCTGTTCCCTAGAAAGAATTGATCCAATGTGCTGGGCAAGTACCTGTGCCTCCAGCTACATCAAAGCCCTCTCTTTACTTTTTGTAATGCTTTACAACTAGCTAGCTTGCTCAGACTCACTCTGCAGTCCAGGCCAGCACTGATCTTAGTTTCCTGGGTAGCTTGTGTGACAGGCTTTCACAGGCCTACTGGTATTGGCACACTGAGGTCCCAGTAGTGGAGGGAAGGGGTTCAGTATGTGGAGGTCAGAGGACAACTTTGTGAACTTGGTTGTCTCCTACTTTGTGGGTTCTGGGGATAAACTCAGGCTCTTAGGCTTACTGGCAACTACTTTTATGTGCCTACCTATCTTGATAGCCCTGAACACAAACTTAAAAGTCTTAGATTATATCTATTTAAAGTGTGTGTATACGTGTGTGTGCATGTGGCAGTCAGAGAACAACTGAGAGGCATTTTGGTCCTGGGGATTGAATTTGGGTGATCAGGCTTGGCTGCTGTGTGCCTTTACCTGCCGAACCCTCTCACAGGCCCATAATTCTATTAGTCTTCTTAATCTCTTTGGTTGGTTGTTTTTCTTTGATTTTTTCGAGACAGGGTTTCTCTGTGTAGCTCTGGCTGTCCTGGAACTTGCTCTGTAGACCAGGCTGGCCTTGAACTCACAGAGATTCACTTGCCTCTGCCTCCCAAGTGCTGGGATTATAGGAGCGCACCACCACTGCCTGGCATTTCTCACAATCTTGCTCCAAGTAAGGACTATGGAGCTACTTAGAAGCAAAGATGTTGTGACCCAGGTGTGGTCCAGAGAGGTAAAGGTCCTTACCTTCTGCTGCTCAGCAAGAAGGAGACAATAGGGCTCAACCTGTAGCCACAGTACTCAGGAGGCCGAGGCAGGAGGATTGCCAAGAGTTTGAAGCCAGCCGGAGGTACATAACAAGTACTAGACTACCCGAGGCCACAATGCAAGATCCTTGGGGCAAAAACGAAGAATGAAAAATTAAAAAAACTCCAGCAAAGAAGAGATGCAGAGATAGAGCCCGGTGCTCCTGGGGCCTGGATGGCAGTTCCACCATTGTGTGCTGCGTTCCCAGGTGGTGCCGGGTCAGGAAGGTTTTGAACGTTTATGTCCCTAGGTTCTGAGAGCCTGTGTCTTGTTCTGTGTCCAACTTTCAGGGTCATGGAGTCCTGGAGATGCCCTCAGGTACCGGGAAGACAGTGTCCCTGCTGGCCCTGATAGTGGCCTACCAGAGGGTGAGTGACCATCCTGAGCGTCTGGACTGGGAAATGGGGAAGGGCTGGATGAGACTGAGCCGATTGTAACCCACAGGCGTTTCCACTGGAAGTGACAAAACTCATCTACTGCTCACGGACCGTGCCAGAGATTGAGAAGGTGGGCAGACTGGATGAACCCCGTGTTCTGTCCCCTCCCACGGCCTCAGTGGTCCTCAGTTGCTGCCCTCACTGGCCTAGCGGGCAGGGACTTATGCTTGTCCCGAGATCCCTTCCCATTGCCGCCATCGTCTAAGCAGGTCATCGAAGAGCTTCGAAAGCTGCTCAGCTTCTATGAACAGCAGGAGGGCGAGAAGCTGCCGTTCTTAGGACTGGCTCTGAGCTCCAGAAAGAACCTGTGCATTCATCCTGAGGTGAGACCCCGGCCTTGCCCTCAGCCCTGGGCTACCCAGTACAAGCTCCAGAGAAAACCCTTTGCCCCATGTGAGGTGACCACCAACAGAGCTCCTTTTTCAGATGTTAGATTCTGGCTCCTCCAAGATCAGAAGTTGCTTGAGTGCCAGTGTGGCCCCTCAGAATTTCACACTTCACCTTACAGGATAGGTCGAAGTGTAAATGGAAGCGTACTTGAAGTATTGGGATTTTGGTATACATGAAACATGAGTTGATTTCATAGCAGCCTTGGGTCTTAGCTGACAGCATGCACACATTCACACACAGACACACACATGTGAGCATGCTGGGAAGTGGGAGCATGTGTCCCAGTGCACACATGAATGGAGGTAAAAGGACAGCTTGTGGGAATCTGTTCTTTTGTACTGTGTGGTACCAGGGGTTGAACTCAGATTGTCAGGCGCACTGAGCCATCCAGCCGTCTCTCTGGTTGTTTGGTGTTGCTGTGATTTGGATTGCCCCTAGGGATTTGTGTGTGCTAGCAAGCACTGCCTACCACTGAGACAGGCTCCCAGCCCCTTTTCACGTTTTGTTGTGAGGTAGGACCTTGGTAAGTTGCCCAGGCTGGCCTGAGTGTGAAGTCTTCCCTCAGCCGCCTCAGTAACTGAAATTACAGGCACACGCTGCCATTCCCAGCTCTAGTGACAGCCCTCCCACACTGACATCTCTGCATTAAGTCCTTTTAACTAATAGTGAATCCAGTGGAGGTTACAGTTGCCACGAAGCCCCAGCTGACATGCTATTCCTGGCGTCAAGTTTAGAGACCCGGCTTGGAATAGCTGGCGTGTGTTTCCTGTCTCTGATGTACGCCGTCCTCTGAACCCTCAGGTGACACCACTGCGCTTTGGGAAGGATGTGGATAGCAAATGCCACAGCCTCACAGCCTCACACGTGCGGACACAGTACCAACAGGATGCCAGCCTGCCTCACTGCCGCTTCTATGAGGTGCAGGGATGGGCCGGGTGTGCTGGGGAGCCAGAGACACTCTGGACAGCAGCTCTCCCTGACCCTACCATCCTCTGATCTTGCCCCAGGAATTTGACATCCATGGACGCCAGGTGCCCCTCCCTGCGGGCATCTACAACTTGGATGACCTGAAGGCCCTGGGGCAGCGACAGGGCTGGTGCCCCTACTTCCTGGCTCGATACTCGGTGAAGAGTTGTTTTGTTTTCTTCTGAAACAGAATGTCGTTTGTAGCCCAGGCTGGCCTCAAACTTACCTCAGGTTCCCAGCTGTGGGGGTTGTGGGCATGAGCCTCTGTGCCCGCCGTCTGTTAGCTCATCTGTCTGCTTGCATCTTTGTTGACCTAAGCCTTGCCTGGGTAGGCCTGTCTATCTTTCCATCCGTCTGCTGTGTGTTTCTGTGTCATTGACTATGAACTTGAAAAGAAGTGGTATGGCAGCCTCTCCCTTCATGTGCCCAGATCCTGCATGCCAATGTGGTGGTTTACAGCTACCATTACCTCCTGGACCCCAAGATCGCGGACCTGGTGTCCAAAGAGCTGGCCCGCAAGGCTGTTGTGGTCTTTGATGAAGCCCACAACATAGGTGAGGAAGGTGCCAGGGTGTGTAGACAGTGGCAGCCCCTCTGCCCCGCCTCCAGCCCGGCTTAGCCCAGCTCCCTCCGCTTTCCTCCCTAGACAACGTCTGCATCGACTCCATGAGTGTCAACCTCAGCCGCAGGACTCTGGACCGTTGCCAGAGCAACTTAGACACCCTGCAGAAGACTGTGCTCAGGTGCCCACTCTGCTCCCTGTGTGCTGTGTCTGCTTCCGTGGCTCTAGACACCTGCCCCATTCCAGCTCTTGTCCCATGTCCCCATTAGGATCAAGGAGACAGATGAGCAGCGGTTGCGGGATGAGTACCAGCGCCTGGTGGAGGGGCTGCGGGAGGCCAGTGCAGCACGGGAGACAGATGCCCACCTGGCCAACCCCGTGCTGCCCGACGAGGTGCTGAAGGGTGAGCCATGCCCCACCCACCTCTGCCCCTCATGCCCCCTTCCTGTCCCAGCTGACTCAGTCTCCCTACAGAGGCGGTGCCAGGCTCCATCCGCACTGCTGAGCACTTCCTGGGCTTCCTGCGGCGCCTGCTGGAGTATGTCAAGTGGCGGCTGCGTGTGCAGCATGTGGTGCAGGAGAGTCCACCTGCTTTCCTGAGCGGCCTGGCCCAGCGTGTGTGCATCCAGCGCAAGCCCCTCAGGTGCGGCCCTCAGTAGTGACCACAGGTCCAGACCATTTGCTGGTGATAAGGGGTCAGGTCAGAGCTGGATGTGGAGGGAGCCCATGGGGACTCTGAGGTCAGTTGTTCCTGGCGGTATGTGCTACCATACACCTGGTGCTTCCACAGCCATGTGTCTCTTTGTGTTTGTGTGTGTGTGTGTGGGGGGGGGGGTGAGGTGACATGACCTCTGTGAGCCTGGGAAAGTGGATGTGGCTGTTCCTCTTTGAGCATGAGGGTCCACACATTGGCATAGGGCGAGTGTGGCAGACAGAAACGGAGTGACTGTTGGCCATGGGTCTTGTCTGACAATTTGCATATGAGCAGTGAACCTGTGCACCATGTGATAGTGCTGTATATTATCCTGGAGTGGTAGCTCTGGGTGTCTTCACAGTGTGGGGACAGGCTGTCCACAATGCCCAGGTGCTCAGGGAAACACGTGGCTGAGAGTCCCAGCCTGTTCTTGCTTCCCTTTCCTGACCCCATCCCTTCTCAGGTTCTGTGCTGAGCGCCTCCGCTCCCTGCTGCACACCTTGGAGATCGCTGACCTGGCTGATTTCTCCCCGCTCACACTCCTTGCTAACTTCGCCACTCTGGTCAGCACTTATGCCAAGGGTAAGCTCCCCTCTCGCCTCCACTCAGGCCCTGACAACAGGCCTGGGGGCCCAGCCAAGTCGAGTGCAGCATTAGCAAGAGGTCTGAGCATATGAGATTCTGGGAATTTGGGCTATTTTGAGGGCCCTGGGAGCTGTACAGTGTTCCTGAGTGAGTGAGCCCCGTGTTCAGAGTCATGTGTGCAGAAGGCTCCTCCTGGCGGCAGTGTGGAGAAAGCGAGGGGGCAGTGGTGTGCCACTGACCAGAGTGAGGCCGTGGGGTCAGCTCACCTTCAGCTGGGTGAAGAGTTCTCACGTGTGACTGAGGGCACTGGGGAGCCATGGCAGGTTCTGGGCAAGGGATGTACTCAGTGAGATTGTCGCTTTCAGGGTTCACAGCAGGGAGAGGCCGTAGACTATGGGGCAGGAGAAGGAGCTTGGGGTATGAAGCGTGGTGCTGGGCATGAAGACCTTGAGGGAGAGGATGTAGGCTGATGCACAGAGGCCCAGGAGGACCTTCTGGAGGCTTTTACACACACCCCTCCTCCCAGGTTTACACTGAGTGTTTAAGCTTATCCTTGAGGATTACTACCGTAACCAGGAAACCAGGTCAGCTGGCATCTTGCAACTGGCCCAAGCCCCAGAAGGATAGCCCGCTGCCCAGGCCTGTTGGCAGCTGTCTGCTTTCAGCCCTCACCCAGCCCCTTCTCATGGCTTTCATTGTTTTCTCCCCCACCCCCACCCCTGACCCCTCCTACTGATACATCACATTCTTGCTTGAAACTTCCTTCCGTGCACCCCTGGCACCTGCCCCGTCCCAGCTGGGACTCTGGATAGCTGTCTTCCCCAGTGCAAGGAGAGCCATTGTGTGTGGGACCAAGGCTGTGTTGATCACTGCTGTGTCCTCAGGACAGGGCTGGACACAGGACCTGATCATTTCTTGCCAAGTGAAACAGAATCTGTGAATGTATTCATTTGTTCAGTCAACTAATGGGCCCAGCCCTGTGGAAACAGCAGGATCTGAAACAGCCTCACCTGCTCCCATCACCACTCCCACCCCATCCTCTAAAACAGCCTGGGGGGCTAGGAGCAAAGATCCTTCTAGAAGGTGATAATGGGAAGTGTGGCAGTACTGTAAGGCAGTAGCACCAGCTCCCAGGGGTGCCTCTGGAGCAAGGACTCCGCAACCAAGTGGGCCTTGGGGGATGAGGCTAACACAGCAGCTAGAGGCAAGGGGAGGCACCGCGGAGTCCGGGGCACACGGAGCAAGGGGAGGCACTGCGGAGTCCGGGGCACACGGACCCAGGGGAGGCACCGCGGAGTCTGGGGCACACGGACCCAGGGGAGGCACCGCGGAGTCCGGGGCACACGGAGCAAGGGGAGGCACCGCGGAGTCCGGGGCACACGGACCAAGGGGAGGCACCGCGGAGTCTGGGGCACACGGACCCAGGGGAGGCACCGCGGAGTCCGGGGCACATTTCTGGCTTATGGGAAGGGTGTGAGACACCAGCCAACTTGAGGTTCCACAGCATCTCCCTGGCTGCTGTGTGGAGAGCAGGGGTGGGAGAGGTGGGCCTGGCCTCCCTACAGGACCATGCAGGTAAGCCCTGGCTTGTTCTGCTTCCCCACCTGAGCATTTGCACAGCTGTCATGCACTAGCCATGGGCTAGTGGGCAGGTTGGGCTGTTGTGCACTCTGGTGCCTGGTTCTGCACTTGGATGGTAAGCATCTGGGGTGACTCAGTGGGTCGTCTTATGGTAGTGACCAGGAGACTGACCAGCCACCTCCTCCATCAGGCTTCACCATTATCATCGAGCCCTTTGATGACAGGACTCCCACCATCACCAACCCCATCCTTCACTTCAGGTGAGATGCCACCCTGTGTGTATGGGACAGGCCTTGACCCCACCCTCTGCCCTGTATGACTCCTGTGTTGTCTCACAGTTGTATGGATGCCTCCTTGGCCATCAAGCCTGTGTTTGAACGCTTCCAGTCCGTCATCATCACCTCTGGGGTGAGGACTCTATGCCATTGCTCCATGGGGGTCCTGGTCCCTGCCCCCTTCTGCCAAAATCTCCCTTGCTGTCTCTGTTGTAGACACTGTCCCCACTGGACATCTACCCCAAGATTCTGGACTTCCACCCTGTCACAATGGCAACCTTCACCATGACACTGGCCCGAGTCTGCCTCTGCCCAATGGTGAGTGGATGAGACAGTGGGACCACCCACCTCCTGGCTTCCATGTAGGCACCAAGCCACCAGATGGTGCCTGAATGGGAGGGCCTCTGCCCAGCACCTCAGGCCATCATGCTTTAGGGACACCTGTGCAGAGTATATACTGGTGCAGTGTGTGCCTGTGGTCACCATCTTAGGGTGGGTTTGCTATTTGTCAGCCAGCTGTGACTTGGGTAATGAGCCTCCCTCTGAAGCCTGGGGCAGAGCTGTGTCCTCACTGAGAGCCCTGGAGGCTGTGGTTGGCTGGGGATGCTGCCTGGCATAAGACCAGAAACACTTTAAACCTTACACAGGGTTTGGAGCCTGACTGCGTCCTTATGGTCACAAACTTTGTAGAGGGCAGTACCAGAAGGGCGACCCTGTCTACAGGCCTCCTCTCCTCTCTCAGCAGGGTCAGACAGTTGTGTTTAGAGCTATGGGTATTTTGGAACATTCCCTCTGACCATCCACTGGCATGGTGGACTGGGGAGGGTTGCTAATGGGTATGTGTTGTGGGTGACCTGTATTCTGGGACTATCTAAGGCTAGAGTACAGCCTTGCTTAGCACAGAGGTCCTGTCCCTGGGGCTTACTGTGTGACGACTGTAGGCCAGTATAGTTCATGGTTGAGCTCCAGGCATTTGCTCAAGCAGTGCCAACCACAGGCTTAGGGCTGTCTACTCCACTGTCTACATAAGGCTTTCCTGAGCTCAGGCCTGGTACAGTGCTTGCCTAGTATACAGCAGGCCTTGGGTTCCTTGCCTGACAATACATACTTAGGTGTGGTGATGCAGGCCTGTGATCTTGGGAAGTGGACAGGAGACCAGTTCAGGATCACCTTGGCTACACAGAACTTCAGAGGTTGGGGAATAGCCTTCTCATGGTCTTGGGAGGATGGGAACCTCAGTGAGGCTCCTATTCTAAAGACCACCTGGGTTAAATGAGACACCCTCTCTCTCAAAATGGGGGGCATTTGGCTGTCAAGTGTGGTCATAACACCTTCACTCTTACAGATTATCGGCCGTGGTAATGACCAGGTGGCCATCAGCTCCAAGTTTGAGACCAGGGAAGATATTGGTGAGTCACCTGTCGGCTTGGTTTGGCCTACGTAGGTCTCAGGTGGGCGAGGACCTGACCATAACAAGACCCCAGCCTGTGGCTAAGCCTCACAGGCTTCCTTCCCACCCTCAGCAAGCCCACTGAGGGTTGGGCCTACCCCGGGTCTCTTCACTCTGGGAGCTGCACCACCAGGCACATCACTGAGCCTTGGCACATAGCACAGGGTCCTTGGGACCCTGGGCACTGGCTTCTGAGTATCATCGGGAAGAGAAGCTTGTACATGTTTCTTGTCCTGAGACATATATGGCTTTGATGAACCTCAGGGGCAGGCAGATAGCCCTCTAAGAGGCTTGGGAGGATGACTGGGGGATATGGGTGAATAGCCTTGCCTCAGTGGGTGCCAGGCGAGGATCCAGTCTCTTTCTCTCTAGCTGTGATCCGCAACTATGGCAACCTCCTGCTAGAGATGTCTGCTGTGGTCCCTGATGGTATTGTGGCCTTCTTTACCAGCTACCAATACATGGAAAGCACCGTGGCCTCCTGGTATGAGCAGGTACACTCAGCCACTGCCACCCAAACCTTCAAAACTCTTCCCGTGGGGCTTCACTCCCCAGGTTTCCACTGGAGACATGTCAATAACAGGGCAGTGACACTTACAGCATCCCTGCCCCATCCCCACCAGAAGCCTGTAGACTCTTCAGTACACCCTTAGGGTGCATGTGCTGCCCTGCTCTTGGGATTACTGTAGACTACATCCTCAGCAAGCAGGCCTTGGGGGGTAGGCGGGACTACAGTCAGGCTGTGAGTTCTCAGACCTAGATTCAAACAGACACTAGTCGGTACTTCCCCACTGAGGGGCTGTAAGTTTAGTTAAGGTAAAGCAAGCATGTGTGTAACATTACAGGCTGTTGTCATAGTTGACCCTAATACTGAAAAAAATAGGTGTGTCAGCCTGGGGTCTTGAGGCTGCAGGGTCTTAGTTGTGTCTGTGAGGCACCTCAGACTCATCTTCTGAACTCTGAGGTAGGGTCGAGGTGCCCCATAGTTAGCACTTCTGGTAAAGAGCTATTTCCTGAGCTGCAGAGGCAACATTGGCAGGTGCCTCTCAGCTCTACCCTGATCTGAGGCAGCCTGACTTTTGTCTCAGTCCCTTATCACTGCAGTGACATATCTGAACTCCCAGGGTAACCCCTGGTTGGTCCTGCCAGCATTATGGTCAGGCCCTCCACCTCCACTGGCGACTTTGGGCCCATGCTCACCTTCTGGGGCAGTGATCAGCTCCCCACTTTGCACTCCCAAAGAGGTTGGAGAGCTGGGGGCCCAGAGAGGTATTTCTATGGGAGGCCACAGCAGTGTGACTGAGACAAGAGTGTTTGGCCCTCTGTGGTCTGTACTTTGACCTCCCTGTCACCCCCAGGGCATCCTTGAGAACATCCAGAGGAACAAGCTGCTCTTCATTGAGACCCAGGACGGGGCGGAGACCAGTGTGGCCCTCGAGAAGTACCAAGAGGTGGGTGTCTAGGACAGGCAGGGGAATGCCAGCTGCCAACAGATGATGGGGAAAGGGCCAGGGACTGACTGCCTCTACCTCCCTAGGCATGCGAAAATGGCCGTGGGGCTATTCTGCTATCCGTGGCTCGGGGCAAAGTGTCAGAAGGGATTGACTTTGGTGAGTGGACCCGGCTCTCAGCCCAGTGGCCCACCCACCCTTCCATGGCTGCTCCCTTGGGGACCACTGGGCCTGCAGAGGGATGCTGCCCCCTTTCCACACCGTGGGGGAAACCCTAAGCACACACCCTAGCACCAGCCTAGGATGTACTGTAATCCTGCTGTCTTCCCACAGTGCACCACTATGGGCGGGCTGTGATCATGTTTGGCGTCCCCTATGTCTACACCCAGAGCCGAATCCTCAAGGTGAGTGGGGAAGCAGTGGTGTCAGCAGGGGGCATCGCATGTGGGAAGGGCTGGCTTTCCACCTTAATCTCCTCCTTCACCCCCAGGCCCGGCTAGAGTACCTGCGGGACCAGTTCCAGATCCGCGAGAATGACTTTCTCACCTTTGATGCCATGCGCCATGCTGCCCAGTGTGTGGGCCGTGCCATTAGGGGCAAGACCGACTATGGTCTCATGGTCTTCGCTGACAAGGTGGAGCCCTAGCCAAGCCCACTTCCTCACAGGGTGGTGGGTAGCCTGGGTTCTAACCTAGGGTCTAACCTAGGGTTTGTTGTCTTCCCTCCCTCCTCATAGCGGTTTGCTCGGGCAGACAAGCGTGGGAAGCTGCCTCGATGGATCCAGGAGCACCTGACAGACTCCAACCTCAACCTGACCGTGGACGAGGGTGTGCAGGTTGCCAAGTACTTCCTGCGGCAGATGGCGCAGCCCTTCCACCGGGTAAGCCCTTTGACCCATGCCCCTTCTCCCCTTTTCCCAGGTGTGCACATTTTCCTAGTCACCTCAGGGTCCTCAACTCCAGGAAGTAAGGGAGAGTGGACAGCCCCAGGGACCCTGATGAGAGCGCCCTAGGGCCCTTTCCCTAGCTTGGCTGTGTACTCCAGTCACCAGATGCTCGTGGTCATGTGGATGTGTGCAATCTGACACCCTGTCCTTTACCTCTGTCTCCTGCAGGAAGATCAGCTGGGCCTGTCACTGCTCAGTCTGGAGCAGCTGCAGTCAGAAGAGACGCTACGGCGGATTGAGCAGATTGCCCAGCAGCTCTGAACACAGGCCTGTGGGTGACATCTGTGCTTCCCCAGGAGGTGCTGAAAGATCCCAGGGCCCTCAGCCAATACCCGGTACCAGTGTACAGCCTTTAATTGCAGGGAGGATCCCGATCCACAGGTGCCACCCAGGCAGGGCGCCAGCTGGCCGGCCACCCACCCACCTTTCCCCAATTCCTGAGCAGCCGTGGCCACTAAAGCCAGTCTACTTAGCGCGGGCTCAAGTCCTGGGTGCTGGCGCTGAGGGTCCGAGAGGCCTCACTCAGGTGCTGGGCTGCGAGCTGGGGGCAGGCACAGGAATGGTCGGAGTTCTTTTCCAGTGGACACTGGGGCCATGTCATACCCCTACCCACCCACTCACCCCTTTCGAGTTCCCAGAAGGAACCCCTTGTCTTGCTGAGCCTGCCAGTTAATAGCACTGGCCCCTCACCTGTGTCCTGGCAGCCCTTGGACCATCCACATTCAGCATGTTGAGTGACATGGCTCTCTTCATCCTTCAGAGTAGGAGTGAGTCAGGAAGGACTAATGTCACAGAGATACACACCAGAGAAGGCTGGCAGGCTGCTGACCTCACCCAGCACTCACCCTGCAACCCCTGCCATGCCCTCCCCTCGGAGGCGGGAGACCAGCTTCTCACTGCCCCGCCGGATGGACTCTCGTAACTTTGAGAAGGAGCTGCTCCTACGCAGGACCTGAGGAGGGCACAGGGACATGTGGGGACATGGCGGGGCCCACCCAGACCAGGCCCCAAAGGACCCAAGGTGGAGCCTACTTACCTGCTGTGCGTCACCAGCTCTGCCTACCTGGGGGGCTCCTGTGGAATAGAGGGCACATGAAGATGGGAGTGACCCAGGAGGAGAGTGGGCAGCAGAAAGGGGGTGGGCTCACCAAGTGGGGCGGGCAGGGCCTCCTGGCTGAGGATCTCCTTGTACAGCTCCTCTGCCTGCTGGTACTTGTTCTGTTTCAGGTAGGCTGAGGCCTGCAGGGCATGGGCAGGGCATGGGCATCTTGCTCAGGCCTGGGAACCTCAGACCCGCCCGCCTTCCCTAGCATCCTGCCTCAGCTGACTATACAGTGCAGACCCACCTTGCTCCACCTCTGTGCCTCTGTCTCCTACCTCAGGGCATCTGCTGTGACAATAAATCCTGACAGGCTACTGTGAACTGGGCTTTGCTCCTTGTTTTCTGTACTAAAGGACCTGTAGGAGCCTGAGGTGCCTCTAGGACAGGACCCACCCATGCCTCACCAGATTGTTCTTCGTCTTGGCCACATTGGGGTCATGCGGCCCCCCCAGGGCCTCGTAGATGCTCAGGGCCCGCGCATAGTGTCGCTCCACATCCTGGAACTTGCCCTGGTTCTGGCAGAGTAAGGCCAGGTTGTTGAGCTGCTTGGCCACGTCAGGGTGGTCGGCACCCAGGACCTGGAGTACACACAAACCCTCTGTCACATAAGGTGGCCCATGAGCTGCCATGGTCATACCAGGGTCACAGGTTGGGAATGTAACAAAGTAGAAGTTAACAAGGCAGGTAAGAATTGGCAAGGCCAGAGATGGTGAGGTGTCAAATCCAACAAGTCAGCTTAGGGGTATGAAGTGGGTCAGGGGGTCAAAGTCAGGATCGCCCTGTCATCGGGGTGATGGACCACGGAACTGGTGCTCCAGGCTCAAATTGGGGAACTTGCCACCCAATGCATGGTGCACCAGGGATTATGGCTTATGGTACCAGTGACAGGGCAGAGAGCTAGGTGCAGCACCTTCTCACGGATCTCCAACGCACGCTGGCATAGGGGCTCTGCCTCCCGGTAACGTCCACGTTTCCCATAGAGGACAGCCAGGTTGTTGAGGGTGGCGGCCACCTGCAAGAGAGTAGTTGGCCAATGAGGAGGGTCCGTGCAGTCCTCCCAAACCCTCCCTCCCTGAATTGCTGCTCACTGCAGGGTGTTCAGGACCCAGCGTCTGCTCCCGGATTTGTAGGGCATCGTGAAGAAGGTCAGTGGCCTCCTTGTACTTGTTCTGGTCCCTAAGATAGGGATGGAAGGCTGGTTTAAGTTGCGGTCACTGGCTGGAAAGAGTCAGGAAGGACTGGCATCTTGCAGGGAACCCCTTGTCTTCCCACACATCCCAGGGCTCTGGCACAGGTTCCCACACTAGCCAATTCTGTCAAGCATCAGGTCTCAGGTCCCTTGCCCACCCTGGTGCTCAGACTCTCGACTGTGGGTCTTGCCACCTCTCCAGACCTCTTGTTGTCCTGTCTCCATACGGTTCCCAGCCACATGTCTTGGCAAGATCACCAGTACATCTACTACCACAGACAGGGCCCCTCCAATCAGCCACAACCCTCACCTGTACACCAATGCCAGGATGTTAAGCATAGTGGCCACATCAGGGTGACAATGGCCTGAGCTGCGCTCCAGGTCCTCCAAGGCCTGGCGGCATAAAGGCACCGCCACCTCGTAGCGGCCCTGGCTAGCGTACTGGATGACCAGATTGTGCAGGGTCCGCAGGCGAGCTGGGATCTCATAACCACCCTGCTGTGCTGCTGCAGCTCCTGCTGCTTCGGGACCTGGGGGAGGTGGTGTGTTCTCCACTGCGGGCCTCAGCCTGCACCCCACAGCCAGCAGGCCTTGTGCTGACGTTGGACACAGGGGTTACAGGAATCTAACCAGCCAGTGGGATGTTAGGTGCCAGAACTGAACCTGCCTAGGTCATAGGCAGCCTAACTTCCAGCTTCCAACCTCCCTGCCAACCAGGGCTAGCTGCTTCATCTTCCGGACCCTGCCCTCCCCATGCCCTATGCCCTGCTCAGAGATCTTGGCATTCCTCGGGTCAAGGCTCCTGCTCCAGGTTTAGCCTGTATACAGTTCGGGTGACCTACCCTCTGATATTGTGCCCAGGGCTCCCACACACCCACCTTTCCTGTCGTCCTCTTCACTGGGGAACAGAGAAGCCAGGCTGTCTCGGCGAGGGGGGGACTCTGGCCTCTGTGGGGAACAGGAAAGAATAATTCCCAGAACAAGTGTCTGCCCTGAAGCTACTTCAGGCCTGCCTGGGGAGCTAGCTCTGCGTTATCTAGGGCAGGGGCTCACTCACAGAGATGCACCTGCCCTCTGCCTCCAGAGTCCTGGGATTAAAGGCTGTGCCACCATGCCAGGCTTTGGCACTGGTTTTGTTTATAGGATTCTCATTATGTAGCCTAGGCTGGCCTCAAATTCACGGCATCCTCCAGCCTCAGCCACATAGCTCTGAGTTTGACAGAGGTGTGGGTCAGGAACCTTAGAGGTTTCAGAGGGCTGGGAACGACTTGGGAGTTTGACAGACATTGAGGGGACCTTGGAAGCTCAAATGGGTGTGGGGATTTGGGGATCCCATGTGTGCTCGAAGGGTTATAGGGCACTAAGAAAAGCCTAAGGGTATCTAGGGGCTCTGTGAAGTACTGTGTTCTTCTTTACCCACCCCTGGTACCTGGCTTTCTTCAGGTGGATCATACTGCCGCAGCTGACCCAGGAACAGGAGGTGGCTTTTTTCCTCTTCCAGCTGGGCCACAGCCTCCTCGCTGGCCCGAAGTCGCCTCTGTGTCTCCTCCAGCTCCTCTCGAAGCCATGTGTTCTCTTGGGCTAGCCTTCGTGTCTGCGCCCGCAGCCTCTGCTTCTCAGCCTCTAGTACACCCACGTGTGCGGACAGGGCCAGCAGCACCTGAGAAGCATTAGGACCACACGGAGTGGGAGCATCCCTCGGATAACCCCATCCCTAGCCCCAGCCCAGGCTTTACATCAGGCCAGAAATACACGTTCTATACTGGTTCCCCTAGATTCTGAAGACAACACACAGTGTGGCTCTGATAATAAGTTTTCCAGCAACCCCCAATTTCACCCAAAATATGCATAGGATTAATTCCTATTCCATCTATTTAACCCAGCACCTGCCTAAAATCCACCTGTGATAACTAGGAGTAAGTCAGTGGTAGATTGATCACCTGCCTAGAATCTTCCCAGTGAGGGGCTGGGGGTGTGGCTCAGTGGTAGAGCCCCTGCCTAGAATCCCCCAGTGAGGGGCTGGGGGTGTGGCTCAAGTAGTAGAGCCCCTGCCTACCATGGGAAAGAAAACCCCAAACTCCCTCCAGGTCTGGGTTCTACAGGAAGGCACATCTGGCACACACAAAATCTCATCCCTAACTCTTCTGAGGGATGCAATTTTTGACCTGAGTTCCCTCCTTCCAGGCCTGGCTTCTTCAGACCTCCTGCTCCCTACACTTCCCTGCATAACACACACATACACACACACACACACACACACACACACACACACACACACACACACACACACACACCTCACTCCCTCTCAGACCCAAGCCCCTCAGGGTCCCACTTACCTGTGCCTCACCCAGCCCCAGCTCGATGGCCTCCAGAGAGTGGTTCACCACCTGCTGCTTCTCTTCCAGGAGGTCCACTCCAGCCACAGGGCCTGATCCAGCCAAGGCTTCCGCCAAGTGCCCAGCTAGACTATAGTGCTCAGCCCTCAGGGCCTCCAGCCCCTGTACTACCTGTCGAGTCTGCCTTACCAGCTCCTCGGGGTTCAAGCGCTCGGGGCCCTGCCCTGTGCTTCCTGGGGCTGCCACCTGCACAGACATGGCTGCTCCTGGGGGTGGAGGGGGAGGGAGTCACCATCTGGGCCACACAGGCTCACAGCTTCTCTTTATGCTAACCATGCTAACCCCTGCCCACCCATCCTGAGTCCTTTCCATCCCAGGCAGCCTGCATCGGGGAACATTCTCCTCTACCTTTCTAAGTCCAGGGCTCTACCCTGAGGACAACTCTAAACCACTCCTAATTAGCTCCCTCCACCCAGCTGCACTCTGCTCACCTGGCCCGGCCCCCCCACCCAGGTCCCCAGACACCCTAGCTCAGAGCTCCCAGCCTGCTAAGCACCCTGGGACCGGAGGTGCCACCTCTGCCAGGCTGGAGGGCGGGGCATGTGGAGGCGGTAGGCTCCTGGTGAGCTCATTCTTAGGGTGTTTTTGTCAGGAACCAGTCAGGCCACTGCAGGGGGGGGGGGGGCAGAGGGGAGGGATGAGGGATGGAGCCTGAAAGCAGAGAAGTAGAGCATAGCGCTTGGAGGCAGGTTGGGGGTGGGCTTGTCTAAAAGGGGCTTGAAAGTTGGCTCCTGAGCTTGGCCAAGACCCTGAGGGACAGGACCAGAGGTCCTAACCACAACAGCCAAGCTCTGATAATCCAGAATTAATGAGGCACACCTATGAGAGTCATGGCTCATGGAAGGATGGCAGTGGTCATGTGACACCTGAGTGTCTGAAGCTGGTAAGGGGTGAGGGTCCCCCAAATGGGGTTTTGTGTGTTTATACGTGGGTAACTGAGTCAGAGGCATAAACGGTGAGCTTCACAGACACGATATGCAAACACACCTCAGCAAATGCACACAAAACTCTCATCCTTTTTTATAATTTTTGAGACAGGGTCTCACTACATACCCTAGGCTGGTCTAGAACTCACAGAAATCCACCCATCTCTACCTCCAGAGATGAGAGGGGTGTGCCACCACACCTAGCCTTTTAATAGTTTTTTGAGGTTGGGTCTTACGTGTCCAGCCTGCACTTGACCTTGCTATATTATTGAGGGATGATCTTAAACAATTTGATTTATGGGGTCCTGGGGATGAATCCAGGTACTGAACATGAACCCGGGTCCTGAACATGTTATGCACACCCAGTGTGGGTATCCTAGGCAAGCATTCTTAATAACTGAGCCTCAGCCTAGATCCTTCTTAAAGGTACAATGACAAGCACAATTCCCATATCAGACACAGCTCAACACACCCACTACCTTTTCTTACACGCCCTCATACCCTCTATAAACAAACACACATACATGTATTACATCATTAGAAATACAACATAATACACATCGTCAACTTAGAGATACAAAATACACCACATTTTCTCCTTTTCAGAACAGAGATCAGAGCTAGGTGTTGCAGCATATACCTGTAATTCTGGCACTGGAGGCTGGTGCAGGAGGATCATAGGTTTTGAGGAGCTAGTTTAAAAACTCTGCTTTAAAAAAATATCTAGAGACTGGAGAGATGGTTCTGTGGTTAAGAGGCCTTGCTGCTCTTGCAGAGGACCTGTACCCTTATGGTACCCCAAGGACATCTCCAACTCCAGGGTATGTCTCCCTCTTCTGGCCTTAATTGGCATTGCACACACATGGTACACATACATGCATGCAGACATGAACATAAAAAGGTGGATTCTAAGGACACAGCTGACTAAGCATGGCTGAAGCTCTGTGTTCCATCCCTTGTGCCAAAGGGGGGAGTTGAGGGATGACGGAACGGTGGTGGCTTATGCCTTTAATCCCAGAACTGGGGAGGCAGATGAATCTCTATTAGTCCAAAGCCAGCCTAGTCTACTAAGTTGGTTCCAGAACAGGTAAGGCTGTTCCACACAGAAACTCTCTAAAACACAGAAATAACAAGCAAAAGAGTTGAGGGATGGGCATGTGTGCAGACCTAAGATCTGAGCTCTCCAGAGACAGAAGGCCAGAGGTTCTAAGCCACCCTCAGCTATACCATCCTGCCTCCGCCTCCCAAGTGCTGGTTACAAGCACACAGCACCTTTCTAGGGCTCTGTTTTAACAAAGGGTCTCATGCAGCTCAAACTTCAAAATCACTATGTAGCCCAGACTGGCCTAATGCTTGAAGCAATATTCCTGCCTTCATACCACAACTGCTAAGATGGGAGGTGTGCCCCCAGTCCTGGCTGTCCTGGAACTCACTCTGTAGACCAGGCTGGCCTCAAACTTAGAGATTTGCTTGCCTCTCCCTCTCGAGTGCTGGGCTTAGAGGCGTGAGGCACCACCACCTGGCTTAATATAATTTTAAAAGAGATAATCCTCTGTTACACAATAAATCACCCACCACCCCCTCCAGTTTCCTCTGATGATCTTGGTGCTACCTAAAACGGCCTTTTCTATATCCCAGCTTCACAAAGCAGGTCATGCTGCAGGATTCTCGCTCAGAAAGAGACCCAAACTACACACTCTGGAGTACAGTCTCCACTTGGTAAGTATCATTTTTAAAGCATTTACAGTCAAAATTCTAATTCTGTGAGTTTGTAGCCAGCCTGGTCTACAGAGCTGGTTTTAGGATAGCCAAGGCTACACAAAGAAACCCTGCCTCGAAAAACCAAACCAAACAAGCCACATAAGTGGTCAGTCTCTACGGCCCCCAGCATGGCCAGTGTTACCACCTCCCACCCCATGATGTAATCTCAAACCCAACAAGCCTAAAGCCTCAGATGCAGCCTCTCCCACACCACAACCAGATACCCACATAAAGAGCCACAGGGCAGCTTAGCCACAGCCATCTGCCACTCAGGCTGACCCGGCACTCACAGGAGCCCCATAGACAGTCTCAGGACAAGTGAGAGCCAGCCCAGTGATAACCACGCTATAGCCAACCTCCTCTGCTATCACCCCTAAGGAAGCATCTCAGACACACACACACACCACCTATATACAAACCCCAGCTTGCAGGCATAGTCACACACTCACTCACCCACACCCTTAGCAGGGACACATAACCAGAGTGTCAACACACAGTCGGTGACAGTCACACATCACCCATATCACCGGCACAATTCCACCCTGCTGCACGACACCTAGATCCAACCCCATAAGAGAATCCACTCCCTGACATACACATGACCACACATCAATCAGCCACAAGTACAGAGCTGACCACAAACCTGGCATCTCACAATCACACATGCTAAGTAGGGTGTAGAGCCCACACCTAACATACAGGGCAGACTCAAAATCAGGGGTCATCCACTTTCACTCAGTCTGTCCCTATCACTGGGTGAGATGGTAGTTTATCTCCCTTTTACACTTGTACTGACTTTTAAAATTAATATATATATATTTATATGTAATATATACTTATATGTTTTTATTCTTATGTATATTTATATATATCGGGCAATAGTGGCACAAGCCTTTAATCCCTGCACTCCAGTCTCTATGAATTTGAGGTCAGCCTGGTCTACAGAGCCAGTTCCAGGACTGCCTGGGCTACACAGAGAAACCTTGACTCAAAAACTATAAAAATTTATACCTGTGTGTGTGTATATATTCAGGGTCTCTTTATGCAGCCCTGGCTGGCCTGGGAGTGGGACTATTTAGCTCAGGCTGGCTTCGAGCTCAGAGATTAAAAGCGCATCATGATGGCTGGCCTTTAACTTTTTCCCCCTTTATATATATATTGCGTGTGCAGATGCGCAGGGAAGGTCAGAGGACGCCTTAAACTTGAGGGAGTCAACTCTCCACTCCCACCTTGTAGATCCTGGGGATCAAACTTGAGACGTGAGCCTTGGCAGCAAGCACCTTGGCCCACTGAGTCATCTCGCGGGCCCTCTTTCCTTTTTCTTTCTCTTTGGTACCCACAATCTCTTCTCCTGTCTCTCTTGAGAAGGGCTCTCCCTACGTAGCCCAGGCTGACCTCCAACTCTGCACCTCCTGCCTCAGTTTCCTCATTCCGCCCTGCCTAACACCCTCTCTTTTGCACGAGCCACGGAGGATCCCTTACCGTGCATGTCTAGCACTTGCAGGCTGCAGCCGGTGACCCTCCGACAGCCCGGCTAGCCCCTCCCCGAGGCCCGGGAGACCCGGCACCGACTGAGCGTCACAAGGCCCCGCCCCGCCCACAGCTGTTTTCCTAGCCGACAAGGGGCGGGGCGCGGCCCGTGGGGACCCCGAGGCTCGTCCCCGACGCCAGGCCCGCGGCTCCCTCTCCATCCCCGCAATCCTGTCGGGGATCCCGCAGCGGCGGCCGCCGATGTTCACGTACCCACCTGGCGGATGCCTGTCCGAACCACCTCGCTGCGCAAAAGCAACCGCTGCTGCCCGCTGCGCCTCCGGCGGTCCGGGGGCGGCTCCTCGGAAGGGCGGGGCGGGGCGAGACCACGCCCACACAGGTGCGCAGGCCACGCCCCCGGCCGCCGCACTGGCAGAAACCCACAGTCTGAGAACTTTTCACAACTTTATTTGGCGGTAAAGGCGCTCGCCACCAAGCCTAAGGGCCTGAGTTCGATCCCTGGGACTCACAAGCTGTCCTCTGACTTTCACACGGGTAGAATTGTTCTTGCACACATAGGAAATAAATCCGTAAAACTGTAATTTATATATATATTTTTTGAAGGGCTGAAGAGATGTCTCAGCAGATAAGAGCACAGGCTTCTCTTGCAGAAGATCCGGGCTCGATTCTCAGCACCTACATGACAGCTCAAAGCCGTCTGTATCTCCAGTTCCAGGTGATCCAGCACCCTCTTTCAAAGCCTCGGCAGACACAGCATGCACATGACGCACAAACATGCATGCAGGCAAAACACCCAATAAAGATAAAAATTTCCAAAAATATTGTTTTAATGATGACAACTTCAGAACTTGGTAAAGGCCCTTCTGCCATGCTCGACAACCTGGTGTTCATCTCCAAGATCCATATGGAGCCAGGAGAAAACTGACTCCAGGAAATTGTTCTCTGAGCTCCACATGCATGTGGACTTCTGTATACATACAGATACACAAGTAAGAGTTTTTAAAATGTATAATTTATTTAAATTTATTTTATGTGCATTGGTGTGAGGGTGTCAGATCCCCAGGATCTGGAGTTACAGACACTTGTGAGCAGTCATGTGGTTGCTAGCCTCACAGCCATGGCCAATCTCCTGCCTTGGTTCTCTTAGTCCTGGGGGTACAGCCATTATACTCTAAGTTACTTTTGTTTTACTGGGGAGGGGGGCAGTGTCTCCGCATAAAACTCTGAGCTCAAATTCACAATCCTGCTTCAACCTCCTGAAGATTTGGGAATGTAGGCCCGTGTCCTCACACCGCGCTTCTCAGAGCCCAGCAGCTAAAGTCCTTGATGGTTGGACCCCTGGGCCTGTACTATTCTACAACGGATGCTTATCTCTCTCTTGCTTTTCTCAAGGCCAAAACTGAATCTCTCGATATAGGTGCACAAGAAATATTTAGAGTGACATTTACACCGTCACGAAAAGTCCCTGCAGTGAGCAACGCTGCCGCAAGGCGGCGCTGCGGGTCCACGGAGCAGCCCGTCGCGCGCGTCCTCTGGAGCCCAGACCGAGGTGTCCACCCCCAGGAAACCCTCTGCGGCTCCCCTCCCCACCTCTCCGGGCTCGCAGCCTCGTGGGCTCCAGTGTCTTCACCCCTGCACGCTCCGGATCGTCATATAAGGGGACAGGTGTCTGCCACATTGAAACTGTGAATACCCAGCGCA
The DNA here is from genome assembly GCA_033318265.1 of Phyllotis vaccarum. Classification (NCBI taxonomy): domain Eukaryota; kingdom Metazoa; phylum Chordata; class Mammalia; order Rodentia; family Cricetidae; genus Phyllotis; species Phyllotis vaccarum. Next base: position 15,539,433 of record JARWLC010000018.1, read on the forward strand.
GGGCTGCCTCCTTGGAACCTGAGCGTGGGTTGAAGCCTAGGCATAAATTCAAACTCTTGTAACGTTTCTGCTTATTTTAAGGGTCCGGGACTGAGGCTGTCACACACACACACACACACACACACACACACACACACACACACACACACACACACACAACGTTGTAAGCAGTTCCTCCAAAGGTTTGTGGATGGGGTGGGTGAGATGGCTCAGTGGTTAAAGGGGCTTGCTGCCAAGCCTGACAGTCTGAGTTCGATTCCTGGGACCCATCTGATGGAAGAAACTGATTCCCTTAGATCTGTATCCAAGTCCTAATCAGGCCGCTTTCTCCTCACGTGACCTTATCCGCATAAACACAGCATCCGAGGATTACATGAGATAAAGATTAGAGGAAAACCTCCAGGGAGGCATAGCTGTTAGGCTGGGCCTCCATCCAAGCACACTGCACACTCCAAGCAGGGCCTTGTACCAAATCCTCGTCAGTGTGAATTACTTCTGTCCACGCTCCCCATTGTAAGGAGGATGAAGATGAGGCACAGAGGGGTTAGGTGACTTCTCAAGGTCACACAGTCAAGGTATCAAAACATCCTTAAACCACACAAGCCACCCACACCCTGAGGTAGACTCCCTGGCCAGGCCTGCGTGGAGATGAGGAAACCCGAGAGGCAAAAAATGGTTTGCTGAGACCTCAGAAGGTCATTCATGCCTGGAATCCCAGCAACTGGGAGACTGAGATAGGACAGTCTAGCCTGGACTACATGGTAGTAAGACCTCAAAACTGCTAAGAAAATAATAGGCTTCTGTCTATGATGACATCACTCTGGAAACAGAGGCAGGAAGGTCCCTGTGGGGGTCGGTCCAGAACAGCTTGGGCCCCCAACCTTCTCAAGACTTAGGGCTTCTGACCTATCCCAGCTCCATCCACTAACCCTCAGGCCCTAGAAAGGGGGGTGGCATCATGACACAGGCAGCAGCTGGATGTGACCGTTCCTGAAGGACTAGGGACTGAGAACCGACACAGCCTGATGAGGCCAGAGGCCAAGACATCGTTTTCACTAAAGCCCTACACCCTCTTGGCTGCCCTGTGCCCCTCTGATTGGCAGCTCTACCCCTTTCTAGCTGTTTACCCTTGGGCTGGTTGCTTGACCTCTCTGAACTTTAATGGTGAGAGTGATGACGGAGTTGCTGTATAAAATACTCAGAGCAATCCTTAACAGATAGCAGCAGCACCCCCCCCCCCACACACACCACCATAGTTTATCTTGCAGGTGGAGCCTACTTTGACTGGCTCATCCCAGGTCACATGATTAGCCCGTCATTCTGGGAAACTGAGTGACACAGAGCCATGGGATTCCCCCACCTGCACCCCCACCCCCCAGCATAGTCAAAAAGAATGCCGGGGGCTGACAAGATGGTTCAGTGGTAAAGGTGCTTGCGGCCAAACCTGACAACCTGAGTTCAATTCCCGGAATCCATAGAGCAAAAGGACCAGCTCCCAGAATTGTCATCCGACTTCCATGGTGTCCCTCCCCTTACCCCTGGGGACAGACAAACAAATACATGTCATCTTTTTAATTAAAAATACCCCAAAAGTTAAATGTCCTGTAAGAGGTTCTAGGGGCCTGGACTGTATGACCTGGCCACAGCCTCCTCTCCCTGCATAGAACCTTTAATGGCTCCCATCAGGTAAGAACAGCTACCTCAGAAACTGTTCCTAGCTGTCCCTTTCCCGAGAGTATCTGTTCCTGTCTACCCTCAATACCCTATCTTAGGACCTTGGCACCCACTCTTCCCTCAGCTCCCTCCCTATACCGTTTGCTCTCTCCACATCAGATACCACATTCTCTTCTTGGAGGCCTGCCTTGATTTACCCCATCTGAAACAGTGTGTGATCTGCTACCCTTCAAAAGCCCATCAGCTTGTCTGTACCTGACAGGCGGTGTTGGAGACACCGTGCACCCTCTGTTTTCCCAGTAAGCATTCAATAAACGTATGTTTTTGTTTTAGGGGGTTTGTTTTTGAGACAGAGTTTGTCTGTGTAGCCCAGGCTTGCTCTCAGACTGGTCCCGAACTCTTGAAACCTGTTTCCTTTTCTTTGGGCATTACCTTCTAAGACCCTCCCCCCCCCCAAAGGAGGCCTTTGCCCATCTGACTGTGGCTGGCAAGAAACATGGGGAATCAGAGCCAGAGGTTGAATCCCAAGTACATTTTCAAAAGAGTTCTGTTTTTCTCTGCTCCCTAGAGCAGTCTACCCTTGCCAGTCTGGACAGAAATGGGGGAGAATGGAGTGAGCCAAGCTAACCAGGCCAGCTGGAATCCAGAGGAGGAACCCAAGGCAACCCTGAAGAAGGTGGTTCCATTTTATAATCCCGGTATCTCCCAGGCAGAGGAGGAAGCTTCCTCCTTGCTGGCCACACTTCCAGGTCTCACTGAGGTCCTTGGTCACTGTGAGGTACAAAACGTTCCTGTCATACCACGTCCTGCTGCAGTCTGCTCTTCACAGCTCGGGGACCACCCAGCCTACCTTTCCCTGGGGATGGGAGCAGCCACCAGGGGTCTAGGCTGCCCATGTATGGAGGCAAGGCCTGGGGACACCCGAGATGCCTGGTTATAATTAACCCGGACACGTGGTGACCCCCCCAACACCTGCTGCCTGAGGGCCCCCCCATCACAGTGCTCGGGTCTTGGGCTCCGTAGACACGGCAGAGGAGCTTGTTCTAAAAATAACTCTGTCCCCAGTGGATCCAGGGCAGGGGGCAGTCCAAGGGTGACCACCATCTCCCCCAGTCCCAAGCTTTCCTTTCCTTGAGTAGGTTTCCGTAATGGTGGGAGCAGCCAGTGCCAAGGCTTCCGGGTTAAAACTGCATCTGGTTCTAGAACTTCAGCCATGGTCATTGCCATCTCTGCAGCTGGTGACCACAGGCCTCTCCTTTGTCCTCCCCAGGATCTGGGGGCCCTTGGCTCTCACTGCAACCCCCCAACCCAGGATAGAGATGTGACTCTGAGAAGCAACCTGGCACTCATGAGGTCCCGGCTTCTGAACCCATAACTGTAAAGAAAATGACACACATTTGGAATCCCAACACAGGAGGCTGAGGCAGGGGGATTGCCGTGAGTTCAAAGCCAGACTGGGTCACGTAGTAAGACCCTGTCTCAAAAAGCCAAAATAAATAAACGTGAAAGTTAAGTCAGGCATGTAATCCTACTCAGAAGGCTGAGGCAGGAGGATTGTCACAAGGCTGAGGCTAGCCTGGACTATATAGCAGGTTCCAGGCTAGCCTTGGCTACAGAGTGAGACCCTATTTTGAAACATAAACAAAACAAAACAATGTTTCTCCCAGCTGCTTATTCTCAGCAAGCCATGAAGCCCAGTGGAGGGTGCTTGCTGCCCTGAAGGCTGTAGGGGTTTAAGGCAAACTACAAGCTTGGGGCCAGGGCTTCTACGTGCCTGGGACACCCAAAGTATTACTGTCCCATGTTCCCGGCGGGGGGCCAGCTGTCCCCCGCCAGCTCGACTCAGCACTTGGTCTGGAAACCAGTGAACAGATCAGCCCCTGGGGCAGCCCATACAAGGCCATGGGGTTGGGCATGCAGCATGCCTGGGTTCGGGGTGGGCACAGTGCCCGGGCAATGAGTTGAGAGCTCAGCTTCCCTCAGGGGCTCCTCCCTGAGAACAACCCTTTCTGGCCAATCACACCCCGCAGGCCCCTCTATATAACCCAAGGGCTGAAAGCTCTGCCCCTGGGTCAGCATTCCCTCTAGGACAAAGACATCTTCTCCCAAACTACTCCATCAGGTAGGAGTCACAGGGGTGGGGGTGGGGGAGTCCAAGAGTCTGCTCACCCAATATAGTGTTATGCTTGTGAATTCTGCCGGACAAGTTGCTAAGGATGGACTGTCTGGGCCACCAGTCTCAACAGCTGCCGAGGGTCCCTGCTTGTGAGCGGAGTAGACGGGGAGACTAGTGTTGAGCAGATTTATTCAGCAAAGGAGGCAGGTGTCTTGATGACACTTGTTCATGGCCCTTTAACTTTGTCACATGTGGATGTCTGTGTTTGTCCCTATTGACCTTGTGTCCCCGACTCTGTCTCTCTTTGATTGTTAAGTGTTATGAATTATTACATTTATTTGGTGCGTGGGGTGGGGGAACAGGTCATAATGCCCGTGTGACAGAAGTCAGAGGGTCAGAGGACAGTTTGGGGAGAACTGGGTCTCTCTTTCCAGCCTGTGTGTCTGGGAACCAAATTCAAATTGTCAGTGTCTTGTAATGACCTGTCTCATAGTCCCTTGGCTCTCCTGAGTCCCTCTGTTTGGCTGTCTCTGGGATCTTGAGGGTGTGACTACATGACTCAGTTTACCTTAGGAAGTCTGTGACAGGTTGTACCGGGGGACTCAAGGGTGCTTTCTCCTATCGCTTGCCTTGGTGTCCTGGGGTGTCCCTGACGCATTTTTGTGGTGGTGGGGGCATCTTCTAAAGGGAGAGGTCTGGGCTGGAAGCCTAGGGTGTCCTTGAGTCCCAGGGCCTGGCCGTGTGTCCTCCTGGCCACCCCTGCCCACCTGTCTCTATGCTGACTTAGTGCAAGGCAAGCCAGCATGAGCAGAGGGGCAGGTGGCAGTGGGGGTTGGGAGCATCTAAAAATAGCCAGAAAGCAGCAGCTTCAAGGGCTTTGGGTCTCTGTCCTGCCCCACCTTCTTCTCTTATCCACCCCTACCCACACACACTCTCCAGCCTGATGGAGGCATGAGTGTCCCCCATTGCCAGAGTTCCGGGGGTCTAGTCAATAAAACCAATAAAATAAAGCCATAGGAATGCATGAAAAATGCTAAGGCAGGAGAGATGGACCGCAGCATACTAATTTGTCTTGTGGGCATCAGGACCTAGTTCCAATGCCAGAATCCACACCTTTTAACAAAATAAACAACAAACAATAAAAACTGATAGAGCACACCTTTCATCTCAGAGGCAAAGGCAGGAGGATCTCTGTGAGTTCGAGGCCAGCCTGGTATACAGAGTGAGTTCCAGGACAGCTAGGGCTACACAGAGAAACCATGTCCTGAAAACAGGCAACAAGAACCAATCAAACAACCAAAAAAGGCTGCAGAGAATCTGTAATCCCATCCTGTTGCTAGTAAAGTGGGAACAGTTGGATCTCTGGGTCTCGATGGCCAGCCAACCTGACTCCAGGCCTATGAGAGACCCTGCCTCAAGACACATGAACAAAAAGACAATGTTAACAGCATCTGAGGCCATTCTTTTGTCAACATTCACACACACACACACACACACACACGCACACACACACACGCACACACGCATGCACATGTACAAATGAAAATCCAACAGGAACCGTTAGAGTCTCAGATGCCAGCTCCATGCTTGCCAGCCATGGAATCCATCTCAGAGTTCTGCCAGTTCCATGGGAAAGCCTCGGTCCCCAAGGATACAGATGTCAGAGAGGTCTAGTCACTAGCCTGGAGCCACACAGCAATGGGTTAGGAATGTAGAGTCTGAAGCAGCAGGGTCCCTGTAGAGAGACTGGGAGACTTATGTGAATGGTCCTGGACCCATTCCTACGTCCTCACCTGGACTGCTTTGAACTGGGAATCTCAACAGAGCACGTGTTCCTTCTCTCTAGGGAGTGGGCATGTAATCTCTACTCGGGACCGCACACGGAGCTTGTTGGCATTGGCTTTCAATTTCTGTTACAAAACACCAGTACCAAGTCAACTTAAAAAAGAAAGCATTAATTTAGGGCTCACACAGTACCAGAGGGTTAGCATCCGTGACCATCACGGTAGAAAGGACAGAAACAGGTGGGCAGGCAGGCATGGTGCTGGAGCAGTAGCTGAGAGCATACATCTTTATCTACAACCAAGAGCTAACTGGGAATAGGGGTGGACTTTTCTTTCTTTCTTTTAAAATTTTTTTTATTTCATTTGCATTGGTAATTTGCCTGCATGCATGTCTGTCTGTGTGAGGGTGTCAGATCTTGGACATAAAGACAGTTGTGAACTGCCATGTCGGTGCTGGGAATCAAACCCGAGTCCTCTGGAAGAGCAGTGTTCAATCTCTCCTCTCTCTCTCTCTCTCTCTCTCTCTCTCTCTCTCTCTCTCTCTCTCTCTCTCTCTCTCTTGTTTTTTGAGACACAGGCTCTGTGTAGCTTTAGAGCCTGTCCTAGAACTCACTTTGTACACCAGGCTGGCCTCGAACTCACAGAGATCCATCTGCCTCTGCCTCCCAAGTGCTGGGATTAAAGGCGTGCACTACCATCGCCCAGCCAGCGCTCTTAACCCGTGGGCCATCTGTCCATCCCAGGTTGTGGACTTTTCAAGCCTCAAAGCCCACTCCCAGTGACACACCTTCTCTCACAAGACCATACTTCCCAATCCTTCCTAAACAGTTCCACCAACTGGGTACCAAGCATGCATATTAGGGCCATTCTTCTTAAAACTGCCATAGACCTGAGAACAATAACTGAATAAAATAATGTGTGTTATATTCCAGGCACTGGCTCAGGTGCTTTACCTGTCCTTAAATTACTCTAAAGAGGGAAGTACTGCCATGGTCTCCACTTTATCAATAAGTTAAACAGAGAGGGCAAACAAGTTACTCAAAGCCACACAGCTTGCTGTAAGTTGAAGAGCTGAGATTCAAACCCAGACTATCTGATTCTAAATCCCTTGTTCTTTTTACTCACTATTTTATTTAATTAAAGGTATGGTCTCATTCTGTAGCCCAGGCTAGGCTTGAATTCACTAAAATTCTCTTGCCTCAGCTTCAGAGTCTTGGAATTACAGGCATGGGCTATCATGCCCAGCCAAGGCTTGTATTCATTCTCTCTGAGTTGAGACAGCCTCCTGTAGCACCAGCTGGCTTCCAACTCTCCATGTAGCTGAGAAAAACCTTAAACTTCTGATCAGCAAAGTGCTGGGATTACAGGCATGAGTCGCCATATCGAGTTTTACTGGGCACCAAACCAAGGTCTTATGCATTCTGGACAAGCACTTTGTCAACTGACTCCCAGCCCCTCAGATCTCTCTCTCTCTCTCTCTCTCTCTCTCTCTCTCTCTCTCTCCTCTCTCTCTCTCTCTCTCTCTCTCTCTCTCTCTCTCTCTCACACACACACACACACACACACAATCACCATACTCCTCTGGCTTCAGACAAAAAATTCCACCCTCTTTCCCAGCTAGAGAGACTGGGTCCCTAGCAAGACCACACAGCCAGGATGTGAGCACATCAGAACAATTTAGGCTGGGGTTCTCAGAGAGGGGACTCCTGCTGCTTCAGGCCCATGGTCTGATCTCGAGGCCCCTGCGGCTGGGTTCTTGAGTCTGAGCTCACCAGCTCCTCTGCCTGTGCAGGGTCCTACAAGCTGCCACCATGCCGTTCGGCAATACCCACAACAAGTTCAAGTTGAACTACAAGCCTGAGGAGGAATACCCCGACCTCAGCAAGCACAACAACCACATGGCCAAGGTGCTGACCCCCGACCTCTATAAGAAGCTTCGAGATAAGGAGACCCCTTCTGGTTTCACTCTGGACGATGTGATTCAGACTGGCGTGGACAACCCAGGTGAGTCTACAGTGGAATAGACAGATCAGAGGGCTGGAGGCCACTGGGCAGACACCTGCCTGTCTCAGGGAGCCCCAGCTCCTTCCCACCCTCCCTCCCTTCAAATGAAATCTAGGACTTTCTTCCAGCATGCTAGCTAACTATTCTACCATTAAGCCACACCCCCAGTTCCTCACTGAGGGATTCTAGGCAGGGGCTCTACCACTGAGCCACACCCCCAGCCCCTCACTGGGGGATTCTAGGCAGAGCCTCTACCCACTGAGCCACACTCCCAGCCCCTCACTGGGGGATTCTAGGCAGAGGCTCTAACACTGAGCTTCAGTACCCACCCATGGGTGAGTCCTTGAAGCATCTTACCCTGGATCCTCTGTGAAAATGGATTTCTTGAGCTTCTTAAGATTTTGGGCTGAGATGCTATGATTCGGAGACTCCAAGGAGTCCTACCATCTTTGGTCCCCATTTACTTGGTCCCTGAGATAGCTTTTTTTCCCATATTGGGTGCCTACATTTGTCACAAGCCTAAGTTTCCGGTGCTGACCTCAGCCTCACCTCTCAGGTCACCCCTTCATCATGACGGTGGGCTGTGTGGCCGGTGATGAGGAGTCCTACACGGTCTTCAAGGACCTGTTTGACCCCATCATCCAGGACCGCCATGGTGGCTACAAACCCACAGACAAGCATAAGACCGACCTCAACCATGAGAACCTCAAGGTCAGTGGCCCCCAAGAATCATGGTAGGCATAGAGATGGGGGGACAGACAGAAAAGCCGACCTCGAGGAAATGGGGTCTGGGACCTGGAGCATCCTGAGGGTAGGTGAGGGGCGTAGGCAGTGAGGCTGGGTGGGGCTCGGTGACAACATGGGGCCCTGGGAGAGTCTAAGGGAGATCTAAGAGAACCTGGGGAGACCCTAGAAGATCTAGGAATGATTCAGAAGGAAGTGGGGAGACCCAGGAGGACGCGCGGGGCACCCAGGAGGACACGCTGGAAGGTTTGCAGTGAGTCTCAATGAAGAATCTGGAGTCAGAGCACAACCAGGTTCTTGGGGAGACCAGGGCCAGCCAGGTCTACCTTCCTTGACACCCCATCTCTCCCCAGGGCGGAGATGACCTGGACCCCAACTATGTGTTGAGCAGCCGTGTGCGTACTGGCCGCAGCATCAAGGGCTACACGCTGCCCCCACACTGCTCCCGCGGAGAGCGCCGTGCTGTGGAGAAGCTCTCTGTGGAAGGTGAGGTCCCCAACAGCTGCACCGGGTTCCGGTTCTGCTAGAGCTGGCCTTGTCCCTAGAAGGCTGGCCGTGTGCTCTGGGTTTGGGGGGGCATCTTACCCCGAGGCAGCCTGGGAAATCCTGCACTCAGCTACCTCAAGGTCCTCATGCTTTATTGTCCATGCATTACTCATTCACTCGTGGGTGCATTAGTTCAGCAAACATTGTTCAAGACGAGATTTCTCAAAATGGGCAAGATGGCAAGGTCACAAATCCGGCCTTGAGAACGGTCAGCGGGTTCTCCTGTTAGCTGGCCTGGGCCTGGCACCCTAACACTTGTAATATCAGTACTTGGAAGGCTGAGGCAGGAGGATCACAACGAATTGAAAGCCAGCCTAGACCCATAGTGAGACTCTGCCTCAAAAACAGGAAATCAGGCTGGGAGGTGGTGCTTTATTCTTTTGATCCCAGCACTGGGGCGACAGAGGCAGGAGCATCTCTGTGAGTTCAAGGCCAGCCTGGTCTACAGAGTGAGCTCCAGGACACCCAGGGCTACACAGAGAAACAGTCTCCAAAAGACAAAACAGTAACAAAAATACCCCAAAACAAATGTTTATAGTAGTTACTAAAAATTTCTTTCCTTTCTTTGATACAGATACTCCATGTGTAGCCCAGGTTGGCCTCCAAATAGTGATTCTCCTGTACAATGGTTTTTTTTAAAAAGTATGGTCTCTCTACAGAGTCCTGGAACTCACTATGTAGATCAGACTGGCCTCAAAGCTACAGAGATCCACCTGCCCCTTCCTTCCAGATCTATAGTGGCCATTCTTAAGTTCTCCATAATTAAGTCACACTCAGTGAGTGTGAGGTCATCTTAGGCTACAGGATGAGACCCAGTCTCAGACACAGAAACAGTAAAATCCAGGTCCAGGAATCACATACCCTTTTGCAGATAGACTGGGTGGGAGGGTCTGCTTTATGTCCTTGGGGACATAGGCATATGGGAGGACATGGGTACAGGAGGGGGGTTATGAATTCTTGGAACAGGACATGTATTTGGGTTTAGACATGGAGTACAGGTGGTTTGGAGACCTCTTTGATGTCCAGGCTCAGGGTGACAGGGGCAGCCAGCCATGTGGGATCCTCCAGCCTTGGAGCCCCAGCTGAAGTGAGGATGCTAATGTGGGATCCTCCAGCCTTGGAGCCCCAGCTGAAGTGAGGATGCTAATGTGGGATCCTCCAGCCTTGGAGCCCCAGCTGAAGTGAGGATGTTAATGTGGGATCCTCCAGCCTTGGAGCCCCAGCTGAAGTGAGGATGCTAATGTGGGATCCTCCAGCCTTGGAGCCCCAGCTGAAGTGAGGATGCTAATTGCTCTTCTCCTGTGGTCCTTCAGCTCTCAATAGCCTGACAGGTGAATTCAAAGGCAAATACTACCCTCTGAAGAGCATGACAGAGCAGGAGCAGCAGCAGCTCATTGATGACCACTTCCTGTTTGACAAGCCTGTGTCCCCTCTGCTGCTGGCCTCGGGTATGGCCCGAGACTGGCCCGACGCCCGTGGCATCTGGTGAGTTCTTTCCTCTCTTGGCTCTTCCAGGTCCTTTCCAGACCTCTGACTCTGTTCCATCACATGTGTCTGTGATCTTCCAAGCCCTGGTCAGTGTCATAGTATAGAAAACTTGTACCAAAGAAATACAGTGAGGAATTTACATTAGCTAGCTACTGGGGGGGAGGGGCAGGAAGTTCAAAGCCCAGGGCCAGCCAGACAACAATGAGTTTGAAGCCAGACTGGACCTCAAAATAAAAATTGAAAACAAGATGGTGGTGGTGCATAACTTTAATCCAAGCACTCCTAAGGCAGAGTCAGCTGGATCTCTGTGAGTTCGAGGCCAGCCCGGTCTCAGCCAGGGCTACACAAAAACACACTGTCTCAAAAAACCAAAACAAAACCTAAAAATAGAGTTGGAATGATGTATGGCTCAGTGATAGATTCTCTGCCTAGAATCCCCCAGTAAGGGGCTGGGGGTGTAGCTCAGTGGTAGAGCCCCTGCCTAGAATCCCCCAGTAAGGGGCTGGGGGTGTAGCTCAGTGGTAGAGCCCCTGCCTAGAATCCCCCAGTGAGGGGCTGGGGGTGTGGCTCAGTGGTAGAGCCCCTGCCTAGAACCCCCCAGTGAGGGTCTGGGGGTGCGGCTCAGGGGTAGAGCATCTCACTGGCATGCATAGACCCAGGCTTAATCCCAAGTATGGCAAAGAAGACAAAAATAAAACATTTATACTTGAACCACTCCCTAAGTTCAAATCCCAGCTGTTAGTTGATATAGGACTATACATTCCTATAGCAACAGCTACTTCAGGGGCCTGAGGCAGGAGTCACTTGACAGCAGAAACCATTCTGGTCAACAAAGACCATCTTTACAGAAATCCATTGTACAGGGAATGGACAGAGGGATGGGACAGGGGGAGGCTGGGGGAGGACTGGGGGGGAGGGATGGAGAGCAGTGATGGGTATAGGAAAAAACTTTTAAATAAAAAGAACTTGAAGTACATGAAATAAACAAAAAAATCCATTGTTCAACAAAATACATATCTGAAAACACAATAATAGTAATAATAATAGTAATGCCAGGCTGGGTGATGCAAGCCTGTAATTGTCACACTGCAGAGGCCCAGGCCGGAGAATTACCAGTTCAAAACCAGCCTGGGCAACACACCAAGACCGTCTTTCTGAATAAAATATAATACTAATTCAAATAATAATTTTTTTAAAAAAAGCTGAAGATGGTTGAAATCTCAAAATGGTGGGATGAGAAGCTTGGAATCAGGATGGATAGACATTGTCCATATGACTTTGTGGTCACAGGAGGTGGCCACTCTATCCCATGCTGGCCTCGAACTTACTCTGTTACCCAGGCTGGCCTCACATTCCACATCATCGCGCCTCGGCCTCTGGGTGCCAAGGTGAGGAGTTCAAGCTAAGACTGAAATTTTGCAGACTGGGAACCCGGTGTACGTCATTCACATCCGCCAGTGCCCAAAGGAAGGGTCTGTGTTTGGACAAAGGAATGTATTTACTTTTCCTGCTGACATCTTGTCCCTTCATAGGCACAATGACAACAAAAGCTTCCTGGTGTGGGGTGAACGAGGAGGACCACCTCCGCGTGATCTCCATGGAGAAGGGGGGGCAACATGAAGGAGGTTTTCCGCCGTTTCTGCGTGGGCCTGCAGAAGGTGGGTGTCCTCGATGGCCTGGGACTGAATCCTGAGCCACTTGCAAAGCCACGCCCCTTCCTCGACCCAGCCCCGCCCTTCCAAACATCTATTTTCCCAAGAGGTCCCAACCCTTCCCCACACTCAGACACCCCTAACCCACCCTGCCAACTTTCTAATCCCAGCCCTAGCCTGAGCCTCACCTTTTAGAAGTCACCTCACCCATTTTCGAAGCCCCTACTCACCCAATCTAAGCCCCATCCCTACACCCAGGGTCTGAAGCCTGCCCCCCATTTTTTGCCATAGGCCTCTTTCCAGGACTCCTCCCGGTTGGTTCTCCACTCCTGCCCCTTGGGAACCCCATCCCCACCTACATCCTAACACCTGGTCCCTCAGAACCCCCCCCCCCCCCAACCCCACAGGCTGCACATTTGGATCCCAACCCCTGGTGTCCTCTCTCCTCCTCAGATTGAGGAGATCTTCAAGAAGGCTGGTCACCCCTTCATGTGGAACGAGCATCTGGGCTACGTGCTCACCTGCCCCTCCAACCTGGGCACCGGGCTGCGCGGAGGCGTGCATGTGAAGCTGGCAAACCTGAGCAAGCATCCCAAGTTCGAGGAGATCCTCACCCGCCTGCGTCTGCAAAAGCGCGGCACAGGTACAGCCCACCCCGGATTGTCTGGGTGAGGGGCGCTCTTTCCTGAGGAAGGAGCATCCCTGCAAGTTCCTGGTGGAAGTTATTTGATGTGCATTTTACATACGTCCCTGATCCTTGGGGCCTCCGATTCTCAATCTGTAAACGGAGTGAGGTCAATTGGCCACAGGCAGCCAGCCACTCCCTCCCTCCCTCCCTCCCCTCCCTCCCTCCCTCCCTCCCTCCCTCCCTCCCTCTCTCTCCCCCCCTCTCTCTTCCCCTCTCTCCCTCCTTCTCTCAATCTCTCTCTCTCTCTCTCTCTCTCTCTCTCTCTCTCTCTCTCTCTCTCTCTCTCTCTCTCCCTCCCTCCCTCCCCCCCTCCCTCTCCCCCTCCCGCGGCGTGCAGTATCACTTTGGAGCTGTGGTTGGTCTGAAACCAGGCTGGCCTCAAACTCTTAGAGTCTCTGTATGTCTCAGAACTCACTATGTAGACCAGGCTGGTCTTGAACTCACAGAGCTCCTCCTCCTCCCTCTGCCTCTGCTGGGAGCAAAGGCATGTATCGCCACGACTGGCATATTTTTAAAATTAAATTTACTTATCTGTGTGAGAGAGAGCATTTCACGACACTGTGCAGAAGTCGGGAGGCAGTTCCCTCCTACCGTGCGGGTCCAGGGAATTGAACTCAGGACGTCTCTTTACCACATTTCCATCCAAATTTCATGTTGGATGGTTGGGCGAGGATCTCACCATAAAGCTCAGTCCTGGGAGCGGGTGACCTGTGTCCCGCGAATTCCCGAAGAGTTTGCAGTCGGGCCTAGGGGCGTCCCCGCACCTCTGCTTTCTGCTCATGCTCTGTGGCCTCTGCTCCCGCGCAGGTGGCGTGGACACAGCCGCGGTGGGCGCCGTGTTCGACATCTCCAACGCCGATCGGCTGGGCTCCTCCGAGGTGGAGCAGGTGCAGCTGGTGGTGGACGGTGTGAAGCTTATGGTGGAAATGGAGAAGAAGTTGGAAAAAGGCCAGGCCATCGACGACATGATCCCTGCACAGAAGTAGACCGGCCTGGAGCCCCGCCCCCAGGAAGTCCAATCAGTGGGCTTCGTCCTCTGGATCCTGGCCAATAAGAAACCAGCCTCTCCGGAGCCCCCGCCCACCAGCTGGAGCTCCGCCACGCAGGCTGCTTCCCCATGCCCAGCCTTAAATAAAAGTCCGTGGTGGCCTTAGCTTTGTGTATGACCGCTACCGAGGGAGGGGGAGCGGGGACTTCGGCATCTAGCCAACGTGGCTTCCCTCTTAGGCGCCTCACGGGTTTCCTGTCCTGACTTCGCCGTCTCTAGCTGCCTGGTTTGTGTGGTTGCGGTTCTCATTCAGCCCAGGCTGGCCTCGAACTTATGTTGCTGAGGATAGCCTTGCTTCCACTTTGCAAGTTCTGGGGTTAGAGAAGTGCACCACCATGCTTGACTTGTGCGTGCGTGTGTATGCGTGTGTGTGTGTGTGGGGGGGGGTTGGTACATGCACTGACTCTGTAGCCCAGGCTGGCAATAAGTTTGCGTTAACCTCCTGCCTCAGCCTTCTGAATCTGGGATGACAAGGCAGACCCCACCACGCCCAGCTTAGCAGGTGGGTAGTAGAGGCAGCTGACCTTGTTGAAAAGAACTCATTTGTACCAGCCTGATGATGGAAGTTTGATCCTGGAACCTGAGGCATGGTGGAAAGATAGCTCAGGTTGGCCTTCAACTCACTATGGAGCCAAGAATAACCTTCATGTTTTTGATCTGTTTTTGAGACAAAGTCTCTCTACATAGTCATGGCTGTCCTGGAACTTATTATGTAGACCAAGCTAGTCTTGAACTAAGAGCCTTGCTGTCAAGTGCTGGGATTAAAGGTGGGCACCACCACACCCAGTTAATCTTGAATTTCTAAGCTGGTTTTCAGCCCCTGTTACATGTGTGTGCCACCATACCCATGCTGGGGTCCTCACCCAGGGCTTCTCAAATGCCAGGCAAACCTCTTCTAAATGCCCTTTGACTCTTGCACTCCATGCTCTGCTTGAGTTACTGCCTCCGGGCGGAGGGCGTGGGTTGGACCTTCACTAGGAAGTCCTTAGAGTTGGGAATCTTTGGTCCTACGAAAGAGCCAGAAGGCATGTGGGAGGCCAAGTTTTTGAACTGAGGAGGGGGTAGGTAACAGAAGTCAATTACTGCCAAGCATGGAGGTTCACTCCCTAAGACCCAGCAGTTAGGAGGTAGATACAGCTGGATCTGTAAGTTTGAGGCTAGCCTGGTCTACAAAGTGAGGGCCCTATACCTATAATTCCAGAATTTAGGAGGTGGAGGCAGGATGATTAGGAGCTAAAAACCAATCTTCACTACACTGCTTTTGAAATTAGTCTGGGCTGCATGAGATCCCGCTGAAAAGTAACCCAATGTAGGCACTGCAGCACGTATCTGTAACCTCAGTGGAGTCACAGATTGTCTCAAAACAAAAGAACACAGGTGGATCTCTGAGTTGAAGGCCAGCCTGGTCTACTTAGAGGTGGGCACAGTAGCCGTACCCTGTAATCCCAGAGTTCAGAAGGCTGAGGCAGCAGCATTGCCAAAAGTCCAAAGGCAGTTGGAGATAAATAACAAGACCAGGTGGTAGTGGCCCACATCTTTAACCCCAGCACTTGGGAGGCAGAGGCAGGCAGATCTCTGTGAGTTCAAGGCTAGCCTGGTCTAAAGATCTACAACAGCCAGAGGAACACAAGAAATCCTGTCTTGAAAACAAACAGTAACAATAAAGTGACTCAGCAGTCAGATACACTGCTGTTCCAGCAGAGGACATGGGTTGGCCCAGCACTCACGTCACAGCTCCAGCCGGAGAATCCAACACCCTCCTCCTCCGGCACCTGTGTACACACAGCACACATAAACTCTCACAGAGACACACAAATCTTCCAAAAATTAAATAGTTATTAGAAATCAAGAAACGCACATCCTGCCTTCAGCTTCATTGAAAGCCGGGGCTCTTTGTCGCCAAGACCTCACAAGATGTCTGAGATATAGGTTAGGTGACAGTTTGCCAGATACTGTCCTGGGCAACATCAGCCCTGTTTGAAAACCTCACGCTGGTCCTGATCCACTCATAACCATGTTGTCACCACTGGTCCCAGATCTACCTAGAGTGATTATTAGTTTTTCAAGACAGAGTCTTTCTCTGTGCAGTCCTGCCTGTCCTGGAACTTGCCCTGTAGACCAGGCTGGCCTCCAACTCAAGAGATTCATCTGCCTCTGCTTCCCAAGCACTGGGGTTAAAGGCATTCGCCACCACCAACCAGCACTCACAGCCATTATTGAGAATGAAGCCTTAGAGGACTTAGTCTGTCTGTCCCATGTCTGCCTTGCCTCGGGAGCCCCTCTCAGTATCCACTTGCTGACCTACCCTATCTCTTCCTCCACCCACCCAGCCCCCAGACTCTTGCCATGTAGACAATGTTACTGTGGCTCCTTCCTGCCCTTGAAAAAAAAAAAAAAAGAAATATCCCAGACATCCCTCTTCTGGAATGCAGGTTCTACGAAGGCAGGGCTGGGGCTGTCCCCCCAGAAGACACTTTCTGCAAATTAAGGCTAGCCTGGGCTACATAGTGAGACAGGTGTGAGGCTTTCAACTATCAAAGCCAACAAACACTTTAGCTGGTTTGGTGGACACCTGGCAGGGCTTTGTTTAGGGACCCAGGACAAAACTAAAGCCTGTTCAACTTCTATTCATAAAATGTGTGTGTGTGGGGGGGTTGTTTTAGGTGTCCCAGGATAGTCCCTTACCCTGCCTCTACCTCCTACATGCTGCCGTTACAGGACAGACATGCACTGATTTGTTTTCCAGACAGGGTTTCTCTATGTAGCCCTTGCTGCCTCTGGGCCTCAAGCTCACAGACATTCTCCTGCCTATGCCTAAGTGTTGGGATTAAAGGCGTGTGCCAACACTGCCAATACAAGTGATTTTTGCAGAATAAGTTTGGAATTTGGGACTCCACAGACAAGAACTGCACCAAACCAGCCACAGCTACAGCCCACTGAATTTCTTCCCAAGCCTCCCTTTCTCCTCTGGGTTGTCCAGGGTTCTGGGTACATCCAGCCCCTCCCCCAGAGATGGGCTCTGTACTCGTGTCCGGAACTGGGCCTAGTGTGGAGTGGGCACCAGGTCATTGAGTGTTTATTGAATACATGTATTACTGAATAGGAAGAGGCTTTGAGTCCAGTGTAACGTGGCAGAGGGGAGTGAGTGGCCAGGAGGAGGGTTTGACAGAACGCTGGGGCCTCACCGAGGAGGAGGAAGAGGCGGAGTTCTGTTCTGTCCCCTTCCATAGCCGTCCCTGACCCTCCAACCCCACTGTTCCCATTCTACAGATGAGATAACCAAGGCTCAGCAAGCAGAACCACAGGTTGGGGTCCAGTCCCCAGCTCCCTGGCTTACCTGCAGGCCAGGGCTGGGAAGAAAAGCCCCAGGCCGGCCAGGGAGGGGTTTGGGGGGCAGAGGGACTCTCCTACTATTTATTGGGTAACAGGCTGCAGATGAGGAGCTGACAGTAGGGAACGGACAATAACTTAAAAACTGGAGGTGACAGCAGCAGCTCCCCGAGAGACCTCTGCAGAGGGAGTATATACAGGGATTTGTACAAAGTGCCCCGCGCCAGCCTGGGGCAGGGAGTTGGAGCATAAAGGGGAGGGAGGGGAAAGTTTCTGCCTGTGCCCCCTCCACTCCCTGCACCCCCAAGTTCTGTCTCCAGTCATTTTTGCCTAGCAGGTCTCCCTGAATGGGAGGATTTCCTCAGTTTCCCTTTTCGCTCCTGTCCTCAAAGTCTCCTCAGGTTCCCTGCAGCAGAGCAAGGTGGGGGGGGCATAAGAAGCCCCAGGAGGGTGCCAGCTCCCCCTGCCGAGCCTTCTCATTTTATCATGTCGGTGTCCCCACGTCCGTCCACCAATCTAATCCGGGGAAACTGAGGTCAAGATACGGGGTGCCTCCTCCTCTATCCCCCTCCCCTCTTGGGGAAGTGAAAGAGGAAGGGACCCAGGCTGTGATGGTGGCTGTGATGGTGGCTGTGATGGCGGTGGTGGCGGCTCAGAGTTCGAGGTCGTTGGAGATGCGGGTGACGAGGGTGCGGAAGGCCAGGGCGGTGCCCGCGACTCGGCGGAAGAGGACGCCCCTGAGGCCAGGCCGGGGCAGCTGGCACACCTCTACTTCGAAATGGGACAGGGGCTCGGGCCCGCCCGCACCCCCGTGCAGGCAGGCCAGCAGGAACGGCTGCGGCTGACGGCACCGGCAGCGGGCGGCTGCGGTGGCTTGTCGCAGGGCAGCCATCAGGGCCTCGGGAGGACGAGAGCTGGTCAGCTTCACACTCCAGGGGAATCGGAGCAGCCTGGGGGCGGTTTCCGCTTTATCCCAAGGTAGATGGCAACTGAGGAGGGGGGCAAGAGAGATCAGATTGGGGGGGAGGGACATGCATCCCCACCCCCACCCCCACAGGGTCACCAAAGTATCACTGAAGATTTTACTTCTCAGACTATCTTGCAGCTAGGCAACCCCCACCCCCACCCCAATCTTATGGGCTGCTTTTACTTCCCAGAGTCCTTTGCAGCTAGGTACACACAGACCCCATCTTATGAGCCAAATTTTACTTCCCAGACTCTCTTGAGGCTAGGCACCCCCCCCCCCCCCATGCGCTGACAGAGTGAAATTTCTATCATCTCCTTTACAGGACTTTGTGGGCCAGTGGCCCATGTAAGCAACATAGGCCAGAAGACAGCTGGCCTCTAAGGGATAAGATTGTAAGAAATGGATTCGCCACAGCCACCATCACATAGATTTGACAAGTAACATGAGTTACCTGTCGCATGTTTTGAGGCAGGAGTTTGTGTGGTTTTGGTGTCTGTGCTGCCAAGCCTGCACCCTAGCCAATATCGTCTTCCTGGTAGTGACAGCTTCTTCCATATGGGACCAACATCCTTACTCAGCCCATGGGTTAATGTGGTCTCACTCTATAGACTAAGCTGGCCTCAAAATCACAGAGATCCACCTGCTTCTGCCTCCCAAGTGCTGGGATTAAAGGAATGTGCCACCATGCCTGGCTAATTCTTTTGACACAGGATCTCACTGTGTAGCTCATTGGGTGTCTTTCTGTGCACTGTGAATATGCTTTATTGCCATTGGTTAATAAACTGTTTTGGCCTATGGCGAGGCAGCTTAGAGGCAGGGGGATAATCCAAGCAGAGATACAGGAGAAGGGCAGAGTCAGAGAGACACTGCGGGCTGCCACCCAGAACGCAAGATGTAACAGGCATAGGTAAGCCATGTAGCCACATGACAAAACATAGATTAATAAAAATGGGTTAAGTTGTAAGAGCTAGTTGGAAAGGAGCTGAGCCATAGGACAAATGTTTTATAATTAATACTGGCCTCTGAGTAATTATTTTATAAGTAGCTACTGGACCATGAATGGGTGAGCTTTGTCCGGACCAAGGGGCCTGGATGGGGCAGAAAACTTCTGGCTACACATCCCTGGTAGTTCACAGGTGTCTTATAGCAAAGGAGGGCCCTCTCATCTCTCTTTGGTTTGAGATAGTCAATGTTCTGGCCAATAAGTGTACGAGCATATGGCCAAAGCTGACCAATCAGAGCTATGAACCCTTCTAGCCATAGGCATTGGTTTAGAGATAGACATGTCACCCACACCCAACCAATGAGACACTGTGGAGGATTCTGGACCAGTGCTATATCAAACTAAGCAGGGTAAAGCAAACTGTCTGCTTTTGTAAAGAAAGTTTTATTGGAATATAACTGTATAAATTTATTATTATTATTTTTTGGAGTCTAAGGTCTCTGGCAGGCTGGGTAAGCATTCATCACCAATCCACACTCAAGCCCCTCACTGGGGCATTGGAGGCAGATGCTCTACCACTGAACTATATCTCAGCAACCAACCCCCAGATTTGAGACAGGATCTTACTAATTTGCCCAAGGCTGGCCTTGAGGTCTCTGTAACTTTGGCAGGCTTTGAAATTGCAATTTTCCTGCCTCAGCCTTCAAGGTTCCGGGATTGGTAGCCAGCATGGATATTATGTTTTATTTTAACACGGTGATATCGATTTGTTTTTACAGAGGCTGTGGCTTCTTTTGACAGAACCCAGTAGGAATAACTAAGGAAGGCCTTCAAAAGTATTTACAGGCTGGGTCTGCACGGACACTTGGGTATTCCATGGCTGGATTTGTCTACATCCTGCAGGCAATAGACAGATGCAGACTAGAGGGACCTTGGACTTCAGGTGGGACAAGGCTTAAAACAATGACAGCCATGGGAAGATAGCAAAGGCACGGCATGGCGGAAATGAGTACAGGTGGAGGTGTCCCGGAATATACCAGAAAGTTGGCTTTTAGATCATGAGATGGGGCCTTAGAGAAGGTATGTGCAGGTTGGCAGGGTGGGGAGCACACTCACCTTGTGACCTCAGGTCCCCCGATTCTCTCAGGTTCGTCTGCGACCCTAGCAGAGGGGGGAAGGGGCAGAATGTAAATCTGGACATAAGCAGCCCCCTCCCCCTCCCCACTGCCACCAGACTCCGGGCAGCCCCTGCTGCGGCTCAGCTCTCCCGCTTGCTGCCTGCTGGGAAAGCTGTAGTGTGGACTTGGTCCCTTCTATCCACAGTGGGGTCCACATGTAAATGGTTAGTGCAGGTTGGAATAGAAACACTTGAAGGATTTGAAAGATGAAAAAAAGGGCAGGCAGACACACCTACACAGAGAAAGGCACAAACACACTCACACAGTCACAGATACAGATGCAACACACACGTATTCAAATGACAGACACTTTCCTTAGTGAGCTCTCTACCATTGAGCCACACCCCAGCCCCTCACTGGGGGATTCTAGGCAGGGGCTCTACCACTGAGCCACACCCCCAGCCCCTCACTGGGGGATTCTAGGCAGGGGCTCTACCACTGAGCCACACCCCAGCCCCTCACTGGGGGATTCTAGGCAGGGGCTCTACCACTGAGCCACACCCCAGCCCCTCTCTGGGGGATTCTAGGCAGGGGCTCTACCACTGAGCCACACCCCCAGTCCCTCACTGGGGGATTCTAGGCAGGGGCTCTACCACTGAGCCACACCCCCAGCCCCTCACTGGGGGGGATTCTAGGCAGGGGCTCTACCACTGAGCCACACCCCCAGCCCCTCACTGGGGGATTCTAGGCAGGGGCTCTACCACTGAGCCACACCCCAGCCCCTCACTGGGGGATTCTAGGCAGGGGCTCTACCACTGAGTCACGGCCCCAGCCCCTCACTGGGGGATTCTAGGTTAATGATTTACAGCTGTACCCTATCTTTCCCTTCCTCAAACATCCTGTTGGCTTGGCTCTGTTCTTTTTGGAATTATCAGACATGTTCTCCTATATCCTGGCTAGCCTCAAACTTGGAATCCTCCTGCCTCAGCCTCCCTCGTACGGAGATTTCAGGTTTTATGTCAGTGTTCTCACTGACTCAAGGCCTGAGTGTTAGCTTCTGTCCTCTATGAGAAGGATGGCTCTGTCAGCGTGAGGATATTTCACATTCTGTTAGTGTCAATGAGTGACAGAAACACGGAACGACAATAGATGTCTGATAACACCCCCAAAAGCCTTTCCCACAACAATGTGCTCTTCGAGTCACCAGGACCACCCTTGGAAGTAGTTTCTGTGGTCACTAGCCTCATGTTGTAAACATAACAAGAAAAGCTAAATGGCTCTCTCTAGGTCGGTCACCCAGTGGAGCGGATACCTGCTCCACCCCACAGATCCTTCCATACCCTGCTCCCACCCACTCCCAAGGTTACACACACACACACACACACACACACACACACACACACACACACACACACACACACACACACACACACACACACATGCCTGAGAGGTGGAGCAGACACACACACACACACACACACACACACACACACACACACACACACAGTCAACCATGCCTGAGAGGTGGAGCAGATCAGAGCAGGGACTTACTGATTTTGGATCCCTGGGGCAGAGAGGCGCCCGAGACACAGCGGTTAGAGTTCTGCCGTTTAGAGGGATCGAGGGTAACCCTGTGGGGGTAAGGACGTAGGAGGAGTGACAGGAGGTGCAGAGGACCAAGAAGTCAGGCACAGGAAGTGAAGCAGAGAAGACAGGTTAGGCCCCGCCCCTCCGCCCCTCCACCCCACCCACACCCCACACGCGGTGCAGCTCACCTTCTGGTCAGTTTGGAGGTCAGCTTGGTGAAGAGGTTGGTGGTGGGACGAGGCCGCCCGGAGGGCAGGGGTGAGGCCTCGTGGGCTAACGTGGGTGAGGCTGGGGGTCCATTCTGCACACCCCCGCCACTCCCACCCCCTGCCCTCCGGTCTCGGACCTGGCCCCCGTGGAAGGTGCTGCGGATGGTGGAGCCCCGAGCTAGGCGGCTCCGCTCTCCCGATGGGGGAGCCAGGCTGTGACTAGAGGGAGATGCAGGAGGCACCCGTGAGGTTCCAGAGCTGTGGACAGAGAAAGACAAGTTAGGCTGGGGCCCGAACTCACCCTCCAGATGCTTCCATCCAAGTTCTAACCAGGCCTGACCCTGCTTAGCTTCTATAACTGTAAGACCCGACCTAAAAATGTGTAGGATCCCAGGGACCCTCAAGCTCAGCCCACATCTCAAAGAGTTTCATGGGTCTGGTTCCTTCACAGCTATCATGGCTACCAAAGGTGACCATGCCTCCCCTGGAATCCACCTGGCCCTTCTCTCTTGACACCCAAACCTTTACGACAAGTAGGATCATACATATAGTCTCCGGCTTGACACCATTTTCCAGCCCTCGGTGCTGCACGGAGTCATGTGACTGGCTGCCACCCAGTAGGCTATCAGCAGCTGTTCTTTCTTTCTGGGTCATGCCCCGAAAAGAAAGCCATTGTGTGGAGATGAGCAGTTGGCACAGACACCTCAGAGCCTGAGCAGGGGCACACACGGACAGGTTCAGGAGAATCTCAGAAATCAGAACCTCCATCGTTCTGACGTCCTGGTCTTCTCTGTAGCTCAGCCCTATCAGAACTTGAAGGTTATATCTTAGGCTGATTACAAATAAGGATTCTGGAATCCTTGCTCCTTGGCTCTGCCTGCTGTGTAACTCTAGACAAGGTACTTGACTTCTCTGTGCAGCTGCAAAATGAAGGGAATTAGGACCTACCCGGTGCAGCTTCTGGACCCGGTCAGGTCAAACCCTCATTATTAGGGTTTTTTTTGTTTGTTTGTTTCTTTGTTTTTTAATTTAGTAACTGTCAAATAATCTCCTTGTCATTAAATGTCATCTATGGACTAAACCTGGTATAGGATTATGGAACCTGGGAGGAGTTAGTGTCAGTCCCATTTAGAGATGAGAAATGTGCAATGCCCCCCATTAACCCAGGGCTGAGCAGCCAGGTTCACACTGACACCCACAAAATCATAACACACATGCATTCATAGCTACGTCCCAGAATGCCGTAGATGGAAGTTCTGTCTGGTCTAGATGGAGCCAATTCACACACCCCCCCTTTTAAGAACAAAAACAAAGTAAACGTGTGTGGGTATTTTGCCTGCATGCACGCCTGCGCACCACGTGGGCCTGGTGCCTGCAGAGGCCAGAAGAGGGCATTGGATGATCTGGAACTGAAGTTACAGAGGACTGTGAGCCACCCATGGGCAATAGGAATTAAACTTGTTTCCTCTGTAAGAGCAGCCAGTACTCTTAACCACTGACCATCCCTCCAGGCTCCGTTTCCTGAGACATGCTGTCAGGTAGCCCAGGCTGATCCTCCTGTCTTCACCTTCCCAGAGCTGGGGTTACAGGCATGTGGTTCTTCCCCTGGTGCAGCATAAGCATCACATCCAAGGCTTTGGGCCTATTGCAAGTGCTAAGCAACTTAGCCTCAGCACTCACGTAAAACAAAACAGGATTTCATGTACCTGAGGCTAGCCTTAAACTTATTATGTAACCAAATTTGACACTGAAATCTGATTCTTCTTTCTCTTCCTTCCAAGTGCTTGGCGCCATGCTGTGCATGCATGCGTGCATGCATATGTGTGTGTGTGTGTGTGTGTGTGTGTGTGTGTGTGTGAATAGTCACTCACTTCCTATTAGAAATATTCTATTTGGTTTGTAGGTTTATGGGTGGAGGTCAGGGCAGCCCACCTTCCACTGAGGACTGGTTTACCAAGCGGGAATACCTTTAGCATTGAGATCTGCCCAAGAAGGGCGGTGGGGGTGGGGTGGGGGGGTGCTGTTGGGCACCCTGCCATGTGTCCTCTGTGCTCATCAGTGTATGTGTGAGGGATGGCTTATCTCCCAGCCTCTGCCTCACATACCTGTTTTCTTTGCCATTTGGCAACAAGGATGGTCTCTCAGCTCCTGGTCGCTCTGTGCACACGTAGGTATTTCTGCGGGTCATCATGCTGGGGGGGAGGTTGTTCTGTGGGAGACACACCAAGAAGTGAGAGGATGCTCTCCCCCAGCCTCCCTCCACCTTGATGCATTTTGCCATGAAAAAGAAAACTTCTTTTTCTTTCAAAGATTTTTTTTTTAAAAAGATTTATTTATTATGTGTACAGTGTCCTGCCTGCATGTCAGAAGAGGGCACCAGACCTCATTATAGATGGTTGTGAGCCTCCATGTGGCTTCTGAGAATGGAACTGAGTGCTCTAAACCCCTCACTGACTCATGTTTCCAGCCTTCGTCTTATGTTTTAAATATTTTTTTTGTTTGTTTTCTGTTTTGAGACAGGGCTTCTCTGTGTATCCCTGGCTGTCTTAGAACTCACTCTGTAGACCTGGCTGGCTTCTAACTCAGAGATCCGCCTGCCTCTGCTATCTAGTGCTGGGATTAAAGGCGTGTGCCACTACTATCTGGCCCAGATGATTTATTTTTATTTTATGTGTACTGTGTTTTGCCTGCACATTATGTCTGCACACACACCTGCATTCAGTGACCCCAAGAAGCCAGAAGAGGGCATCAGCTCCCCTGGAATTGCAGTTACAGATGACTGAGCCACCATGTGGATGCTGGGAATCGAACCCAGGTCCTCTGGAAGAGCAGTCTGTACTCTCAACCACAGAGCCATCTCTTTAGATCCTTTGTGTGAGACAGGCTCAAGTATCCCAGGCTGGGCTTAATCTATGTACATAAGAATGGACTTCTGATTTTCCTGCCTCCACCCTAGGTGTGGGATGAGAGGCCTGTGTAGCTCACAGGCAGGCTAGCTATGATTCCAGCTCTGTTTCTACGTTCTTCCCCAGGACTCCCATGAGCTTGTCACCAGCTCAGAAGAGTCCTCTGACTTCTCTGACACGATCCTTCTAGCTGTGGTTCCTAGGGTGGCTGTCAGTGCCAGCTCAGGCTCACCTCGCCCCATCCAAAGCCATCACAGAGCAGCAGCAGCCTGCCTGCTCTCTAGCCTGCTGACCTGTTCTAAAGCTTGCCTAAATTGCAGGGACTGGAGAGGTGGCTTAGTAGTTAAGTGTATTTTCTGTTCAGAGGCCCTAAGTTTGATTCCAGCATCCACTCCAGTGGCTCACAACTGTGAATAAACTCCAGCTCCTGGGTTGTGTGTAGGGGTGGGGGTGGGGGGTATCAGACGCCCTCTTCTGGCTTATTTTGGTACTGCAGGTATGTGCTGTGCCCTGAGCTATGCCCTAAACCCTAAGGTTAATTCTTAACAATTTCTCCTTATTTTTGTATTTCTATTTTTTTCTTTTTTCTGAGACAGACTTCCCTATCCCAGGTTGGCCTAGAATCCACAATTCTTCTGTGTCAGGCTCCTGAGTGCTGGGATTATAGGCACACACTGTGCCAGGTGGGAGGTGACTTCTGTGATATGGGGTATTGTGTGTGTGTGTGTGTATGTGGTGTCTGTCTGTTGTGTGTCTGCATGTCTATTTGTGTGTCTGTGGTGTCTGTCTGTTGTGTGTGTGTCTATGTGTGTGTGTGTGTCTGTGGTGTCTGTGTGTGTGTATGTGGTATCTGTCTATTGTGTGTGTGTGTGTGGTATCTGTGTGTCTGTGTGTGTCTGTGTGTGTGTGACTGTGTGTGTGTGGAGGAAGGGCAAGAGGTTCTGGGGTTGCAGGCAGGATCTCAGCAATGGAGGTCGGGGTGGGACCTGCACCCCTCCACACCTGGCCCAGCCACTCACGGGTGTGCTGGTACTGTCCTTCCGTCGCTCCGGGATCTCTGCCTTGTTGGGGTTGTGGGCACTGCTGACCATGGGGCTGGAGGGGGGCAGCCCTCGACTCCCGCTTCCTGCCGCACTGCAGCTCGCTTTCCGACCTGGCAGCCTCTCTTCTTTGAGATCCGTCTCTCCAGTGCTGGTTGGGCTGCGCTTTGGGTGCAGTGGGGCCGGGGATGGACCACCTGAGGGGAGACAGGATCAGTTAGAGCTGAGGTCACCAGAGATGTGAGAAGGGATCCTGGGGCTGTCCCCAGAACCTTAGGGCACTTCATAATAGCTGCCATTTTTAAAATGTCTTTTCTTTTTTTGTGGGGGAGGGGGCTGTTTTTCAGACGGGTTTCTCTGTGTAGCCCTGGCTGTCCTAGAACTCACTCTATAGATCAGGCTGGCCTCGAACTCAGATCCTCTCACCTCTGCCTCAAGTGCTGGAATTACAGGCGTGCACCACCAATCCTGGTTGGCTACAGTTTCTAATGGTGAAGTGTTTTGATGACACTGTCTATCTCAGTGAGTTTTAAGTCAGTTTGGTCTACAGAGAGAGCTCCGGACTAGCCAGGGCTACGTAGTGAGACCTTATTTCCACCCCCACCCCTCACCCCCACAAATATTTTTGATAATAGTGATTGATGGTCAGTGTCTACAGTCTAGAACCACTCAGGGAATCTAGCGAATGACAGTCTGGATTAGATTGCCTGTGGGCATGTCGAGGTGTGTGTGTGTGTGTGTGTGTGTGTGTGTGTGAGAGAGAGAGAGAGAGAGAGAGAGAGAGAGAGAGAGAGAGAGAGCGCGAGAGAGGGAGGGAGGGAGAGAGAGAGAGAGAGAGACTGAGAGTACTTTATTATGTTAATTAGGGTGGGAAGCCCTGCCCAGTGTGGGCAGTACCAGTCCCTAGGTACTTTTCTTAACACTGAACTGTGTAAGATGAGCACACGCATTCACTGCTTCGGGTTCCCGACCGGATGCAATGTGGTCAGGTCCTGCAGCTCTGACATCTCTACCATGACAGACTGTAACCCTTTCTTCCTTCATCTGCTTTCCCGAGGCTACTTTCTCACAGCAACGGGAAAGAAAGTAGGTCCCAGACTTCTGTGGAAGGCCACACCCCATATCTCGGCAGCCACAGTGCAATGTGTCCTGTGCTCCAGTGATGCACTTGATCCTAACTAGACGCTCATCAAAGCTCTCTGACAAACAGGCCCAGGAGTCCAGCTACCGTTTAGACCATCATAACAGTGAGCTGTGACAGACTCCTGAACCGAGGGGGCCAGGAAAAGGTAAGGTAAAGAAAAACTCAGAAACACAAAGAGAATGCAACACAGACATTGTCATGTGCTTGGGATCCAAGTGTTTTTCTAGAGGCCAGCCCTTTCTAGCCTGCCTGTTGTTTGTGAAGCAGAATCTGAGGTGCTCCAACCTGTTGGGACTAAAGAGTTGGCCCAGCGGACTCAGGTTCGACTCTCAGCACCCACACGGCATCTAGCATTCTTACCCTCTTGAGACAGGTTGTTGCAGGAATTTCACAGAATCACTGTATCAGGATGGATATTAGAATGACAGTTGTTTCTTAAAAGGGCTTTGACCTTGAAGGATCTTTGTGGAAAACAGTGATTGTTTTGCTGAGGGGGCTTTGCCATCATCCCATGACTGGTCACAAGATGCTCTGGGCACACCAGAGGCTCGTGCATTATTGGGTTTTGCACACAATACAAAATAAAGGAGAGTCATGGGGGTATGTGATGCTCTCCCTCGGTAAGACATGTAAAATAAGGAAATACTTTGTGTAACTTTCAATAAATATGTCTTTGTACAGCTATTCATGGTTCAGTCTATCAGAAGAGGCTGGACCTTCCTGCTGCCACATAGGCCTTACAATTTCAACTTGGAATTCCTTCTTCCTTCAGCCAACCCACCCTACACGGTCCACCTGGAAAGCTGAGGCAGGAGAATGGTGAATTGGAAGCCTGGCTTGGATTATCTAGTGAGATCCCAACTCCTCACAAAATCTACTTCGCTGGCATCCCTGTAGGTAGCTCCAGCTGGCTTTTAAGGCTGGACCAGACTTCCAGGGTGGGGTACTCACAGAAGTCACTGTGCCGCCGTTGACGGTGGTACGTAGAAGCCCGCTGCCCTTTGTTGTGGCTACTGCTTTTGCTGGAGCTTGACGTGTTAGTGGTGTCGCTGGGCGCCCGCACCCGTGCCAGGGCCAGCCCTGGGGCACCCCGGTCCCCACCCTCCTATAAGAGAAAACACAAAAGGCATCTCCGGCCTCTGTCCGAGCTGCCGGCCCCCAAGTCCCTCCACCCCAGGCCTGAGGCCCCATGACCTCTGACCTCAGTCTTCCTGCCCAGCAGGAGGTAGGTGGCGGTCACCTCGTTGTACTTCTGGTTGGTCAAGGCCTCTTTGATTTCTTCCCGTGTGTAGCCCATACCCACCATTACCTCTGGGAGATGGATGGAGAGAAGGGTCAGTCTCCTTCCCCAGCTGCCCTTTCCACCCCTTCTGTCTCTCAATAGGGTCCTGCTCTCCTCCCCTTGGCCAGCGGCATATGGATTTGGGGGGAAGAATATTCTTTCCTTAATGGGACCAGTTTGCTACCTCTCGCCTGTTCCCACCCACAGTAAGTGTGTGACCTAGGTCAGGCCAATCATTGTTCAAGCCGTAAAGACACACTGGTTAGGTCAACACAGGCACACTACCAAGTTTTGACAACTCAAAAAGTTCCACCCCCCAAAGCCACATTGTCAGCAACAGAACAGTCATGATAGGGGCTCTGCCACTGAGCCACACCCCCAGCCCCTCACTGGGGGATTCTAGGCAGGGGCTCTACCACTGAGCCACACCACCAGCCTTAAACTATGAGTATTATAATGTTTCCTATGACTTGCAATCACAGAAGCTGACTATGTGGCCACGCTCCTATGGTGATCCATTTATTCAGTTCCAGAACAAAAGGTTCTTAGGTTTATTTTTGCTGTTTTTTGTTGGTTTTATTTTGATGTCCAGGATCTCAGGTCACTCAGACTAGCCTTTAGGTTGTTAAATAGTTCAGGGTGACCCAAGTATTTGGATTACAGGCACACACTATCATGTTAGGTTGATCTGTGCCTTTTTTTTTTTTTTTTTTTAATTTTATTTATTTACTTATTTATTTTATGTGTACAGAAGCTGTTGCCTGTATGTTTGTATGTATACTTGTATGCCTGGTGCCCTACGAGGCTAGGAGAGCATTAGATCCCCTGGGACTAGAGTTACAGATGGTTGTGAGCTGCCACATGGGTGCTGGGAATTGAACCTGGGTCCTCTGGACGGGTAGCCAGTGTTCTTAACCACTGAGCCACCTCTCCAGCCCCAACGATTTGTCTTCTTACCTTCATAATCAAAGCCCCCATTGTGTCAGACATCAGCATTTACACAGCAGGCATGGACACAGATCAGCTCCCTCCCTACTATATACAGCGCTGAGCTGGCCCGTGTGAATATTGCCAATCCCTAGATGAGAAACTAGAAGTACAGAGAGGGGGAATACACTTGCTTGGGATCACACGGCGCGAATGTGGTGCTGGGGTGTATGCTCCTCAACTGCTCTCGCTAGCTCAATGGAAAGCAGGAAGAGAGGCAGGGGCTGCCCAACCATGGCTCTGTGGCAGTGCATCCCTGAGTCTGACCCTCACCAATTCTCTTGGTGTCCCCGAAATCTTCCTCGGGCTCCGTGTATGGCTTCAGTTCCTCACCCTCATAGCCAATGTTGATCCATTTATCTTTCATAATTTGCTGAGGACAAGGGAGACAGGCGTCGGAGGGGGCCGGAAACGGGACAGAGCTTCCCATCTTCTAAGTGGGACTTCCTGCAGAGCCTACCACCCCCAAACTGAGGGCTTGTTGAGACTTAGCCAGTGGTTCCACCCCCCACCCCCGAGCTTTCCTCTACCATCCTCTTCCTTCCCATCATCTGGGCCCTCAGCACCCTGTAATCATCCCAAGAGTTCATTAGCTTAATTACTGACGTGGTGGGGACCGCCCAGGGGCCTCCTCCCTGCCGTCTGTCTCCCCTCGGAGCTGGGGGTCCAGCCCCAGGCAGGATCATGTAGTCATAGGGATCAGGAGACAGTCAGGGCCCAGAGGGTTAGGGGCTGGAACTCACCTCTAGAGTACAGCGTTTTGCGGGGTTCAGCACCAGAAATCTCCGCAGAATGCTCTCGCAGTCTGTAGACATGTAAAAAGGGACTCTGTACTTCCCTCTGAGGACTCGCTCCCGCAGCTCCTGGGACAGGACAGGACAAGGCACGCTAGCTTCTGCAGACAGGGTTCAACCACCCACCTCACCTCTGCAAACAAGAATCACATACCCCCCGCCTCACCTCTGCAGATAAGGATTGAAGACCCCTCACCTCACCTCTGCAGACAAGGCTCAGATACCCCCACACATCCCATCTCACCTCTGTAGACAAGGCTCACTACCCCTGTCCCATATCACCTCACCTCTAGGGCTCAGACACCTCCGCACACTCCCCCTCACCTCTGTAGATGAGGCTCACCCTACCACCCCTCTACTGTAAACAGGCCTGCTCTCCACCCTCCACATCCAGACCTTCTGGATGCAGTGATAGATAAAGTTCCAATTCAAATATAGTAAGAAAAACTTAGCTTCTCTCTCCTGACCGTGTGAAATGGGGGCACCCTAAAGGCAGTAATTAAAAAAAAAAACAAACCCTCAACTTCAAGACATGGTCTCACAGAACAAGGCTTTGAACTTGCTGTTTAATCAAGGACAACCCTGTGCTCCTTCCACCTCAAGAATGCTGTACACTCAGGTGTGAGCCGCCATGCCCAGGTTACTGTGGCGCTTGGAGATAGAACACAGCATTTTGCATCTTTACAGGCAGTCAACTGAGCCACATTCCCCAGACCCTTAAAACTTCTAGTTCTAATTTAATTTTTTTTTTTAATTAAAAAGGGTTTTGTTTTGTTTTGTTTTTTGGCCAAGTGGTGGTGGTGCACACCTTTAATCCAACTACTCGGGAGACAGAGTCTAAGGACAGCCTGGGGTACAGGGTTTCACTATGTAGCCCAGGCTGGCCTTGACCTCATAGAGATCCATCTGCCTCTGCCTTCCGAGTACTGGGATTAAATGTGTCACTATGCCTGCCCTGAAGTTTCTTTTAACAGTTTTTTTTTTTTTTTTCTTTTCCCTTTCAGATTTTCGAGACAGAATCTCATGTAGCACAGGCTGGTCTCAAACCTATCATATAGGTAGGATGACTCAACTCCTGGTCATCTTGCCTCTATCTCTGGAATGCTGGGGTCATAGACATGGGGGGTACAACACTCCATTTAGGCAAAGGTGAGAATTGAACTTAGGACAAGGTAAACACTCTACTAATTTATCCCCACATGTATGTGCAGTGCCCACAGCAGCCAGAAGAGGGCGTGAGATCCCCTTGGTTCTGGGAATGGAACAGGTTCTCTAGAAGAACAGCAAGTACTCTTAGCCTCTGGGACACCTCTCCAGCCCTCTGTCAATACCTCCCCAGACAGAGAGCTGTCTGAGGGAGTGACAAAAACATGACATGTCAAGCATGTGTGAGGACAAGGATTCAGATCCCTAAAAGCTACCGAAATGCCAGGTGGACATGGCAGACACCTGTAAGTCCAGCCTTGAAGACAGAGATTGGGTCACCATCAAAAGTAGCCACATCAGAGAGCTCCATGTGTGACTAAGAGTCGCAGCCTCAGTGAGCAACGTGGGAGACTGAGGTAGATCTCCAACAGCCACCTGAGGCCTCCATAGCAGCCAAACATCCAAGACGACACTGGGCTGGACAGATGGGTTTAGTGGCTGATGGCTCCTGCTGCTTCTGCAAAGGATCTAGGTTCGGTTCCCAGCACCCACATCAAATAGCTCACACTCTTCCTTCTAGGCCCCCGTGGGCACCCACACAATGTGAGCAAACACATAGACAATAGTAAATAATTAACCATGCATAGAAGCACATGCATGCAAATAATAAATAAATGGATGAATAGGTAAATAAAAGAACACAACCGAATTATGACAAGGGCCTGGGGGAGCTAAGACCGTGGACAAGGTCTTAGCCTTATATTTAAAATTCCCAAAGATTATTTTCCTACAACAGCCCTTCTCTCTGTGCTCCAGGATACCTCAAGTGCTTCATGGCTTTGCTTCAACTAGCACTGGGGCTGCTGCTATAGAGTCTTGGGAAAAAGGGGGAGTTGAATGAGGGTCAAAGAGCACAGCTGTTTACCCTGGAACAAAAAGCAAAAGGCACTTCCTGTTCATTATATGCTCTCCTGTGATAGCCAATCCTTCCTTGCCCAAGGAGCTGTTGAAGCATTCCTATACAAACTACCCACTAGGGACACGAGGCCATCTAGATGGAGGAAAATAACTGACTTAAAGCAGCCACAGATAAATCACTGAATGCCCCACTGAGGGGCTGGGGGTGTGGTTCAGTGGTAGAGCCCCTGCCTAGAATCCCCCAGTGAGGGGCTGGGGTGTGGTTCAGTGGTAGAGCCCCTGCCTAGAATCCCCCAGTAAGGGGCTGGGGTGTGGTTCAGTGGTAGAGCCCCTGCCTAGAATCCCCCAGTGAGGGGCTGGGGGTGTGGCTCAGTGGTAGAGCCCCTGCCTAGAATCCCCCAGTGAGGGGCTCGGGGCACGGTTCAATATTCCTCGGACAAATGGCCTGTAGGGTGGAGGCCAGCACTCTCTTTCAATGTTGCATTTCCTGTGTGAGAGCAGCCACAGGAAAATGACCCTAGTCTCAGGAGATAACCACCCCAGTCTTTAAAGACAGAGGGACACAGTGTCTACAATGAAATATCCAGCGGGCCATCAATAATGACATGCCTACGTGCGTATGTGGTGACAGAGGCTGGATGTCAGCCAGCAGGGACCTCCTGAAAAGTACTTGGTGTCTCTATTTTCTTTCTGCAAATTTTCTGTGTATTGGCAATGTTTCAAAGCAAAGAGTTCAAAAGAAAACCCACCTTCAAATCAAGCTGATGACATGTACCATTCCCTTCCAGCAATCGCCAGTTATCTGAGTTCTGTGTTCCTCCCTAGCACTGGGCAGCAACTGATAAAGATTTTCTATTTTGATCACCTCTTTTGTTTTCTGCCTGGATGCACCGTGGAAATGTCCAGTAAGTTCAGATGGAATCTTTCTGTGTACCTTTTGTTTTTTTTTTTGCGGTGTAAAGGGTGAAACCCGGGGCTTCCTGAATGTGGAGCTTCAGCCTCGGCTTCCTCTGACTTCTGTTGAGACAGTGCCTCACTGAGATGTCCTAGCTGGCCTTGAATTTGCTACCCCCTACCTCATGGCAGGCACGCCCCATTCACAACTCTGTGGAGTTTTAGTGTGTCTGGTGAGTACACAATCATCACCACTATTAATTTCAGAATATTGTTTATAATTTATAAAGAAGCCCTATGAAAGCTGGGGGCATGGCTCAGTGGTAGAGCCCCTGCCTTGAATCCCCCAGTGAGGGGCTGGGGTGTGGCTCAGGGGTAGAGCCCCTGCCTAGAATCCCCCAGTGAGGGGCTGGAGTGTGGCTCAGTGGTAGAGCCCCTGCCTAGAATCCCCCAGTGAGGGGCTGGGTGGTGTGACTCAGT
Source organism: Phyllotis vaccarum (assembly GCA_033318265.1). Classification (NCBI taxonomy): domain Eukaryota; kingdom Metazoa; phylum Chordata; class Mammalia; order Rodentia; family Cricetidae; genus Phyllotis; species Phyllotis vaccarum. The sequence goes on from JARWLC010000018.1 coordinate 15,572,922, forward strand.
GGTAGAGCCTCTGCCTAGAATCCCCCAGTGAGGGGCTGGGGGTGTGACTCAGTGGTAGAGCCCCTGCCTAGAATCCCCCAGTGAGGGGCTGGGGGTGTGGCTCAGGGGTAGAGCCCCTGCCTAGAATCCCCCAGTGAGGGGCTGGGGGCGTGGCTCAGTGGGGGTACTGTACTTGGCCCTCAGTTCCACCCCTAGTACTATACACAGCAGAATCTCTGAGCCCTTTAGCTGTCCTCCCCTCCCCCACCCTGACCTCCTGCTTTATATGGATTTCCCTATTCTCAGCATTGCACAGAAATGAAACCCCGCCCTGGCCTTCTGTCACTGTTTTTGAGGCTCATCCCCTTCTGCCATATCTCTGCCTCTCCTACCCACAGTAGCTCTGAAAAGCCTTAAATGGGGCATGACCCAGAAGTTTCTAATGATCCCTCCCCACTACCAGAACCCAAATACCAGCTTTGCTTAGGCCCCAACAGTGCTGGCCACAGGGGCTGTCCTCCAGGCAGTGGGTTCCCAAGCCACCTCTGTTTCTTGACTAACCATATGACCTCAAGCCCGCCCGACCATGCCCGCCCTGTCCCTGGCACCTTGAGGTTGTGCCCATCAAAGGGCAGGGAGCCGCTGACCAGTGTGTACAGGATGACACCAAGGCTCCAAATGTCCACCTCTGGGCCATCATACTTCTTGCCCTGGAAGAGCTCTGGGGCGGCGTACGGGGGGCTCCCACAAAACGTGTCCAGTTTTGAGCCTAGCGTGAACTCATTGCTGAAGCCAAAGTCGGCGATTTTGATGTTGGCCTCGGCATCCAGCAACAGGTTCTCAGCCTGAGAGGGAAAGGGAAGCCAGAGGGTGAAGACAGAGTATCCTCCTGCCTCTGCTTCCCCAAGGCTGGGATTACAGGCATGTGCCACCACGCTCCGTTTATGTGGACTTGGTAATAGAGCCTGTGGTTCTGCGCATGCTAGGCTAGTGCTCTTCAGACTGAGCCAGGCCTGCAGCCCGGTGACATTTTCTTTCCTGATATCTGAGGCACCACGGTCCAGGCTTTGTTGGATGCTGCAGCTACCCTCGGGACCTGAGAAACCACTTTGGTCAATTCCAGTCCCCCCCCACTAGATGGCGCACAACATCCAGGTTAATTCTCCCCATCAACCAAGCAGGTGATGACGGCAAAGTGCCTGCCTCACAGAGTAAACGTCCAGAAGTTTCCGCAGTCATTCCACAGAGGTTTTCACGTCTTTGAAAACTATTTAAAACATGTCTGCAATGAGGTTTCCTTTTTTGTTGTTGACCCAGGGTCTATGTGATTCAAGGTGGCTTTGACCTCACTAGCCCAGGCTATCCTCCAACTCACCACAGGCATAATGATAGCTGACAAGAGGCTTGCATTTTAGCCCAGGCTAGCCTCAAACTCAAGGTAAATCTCCTGCCTCACCCTCCTGAGAGCTGGAATTGCAGGTGAGATACACTACACCCAACTTTCCCCTGGGATTTTTGTTTTGTTCAGTTATGGTTTGCTATTTTGAGACAGGGTCTCATTGAGCTGAGGCTAGCCTTCAACTTTTGTTGAACCCTTTTTGTCTCATGGTTGAGACTGAACCCAGGACCTTGCAAGTGTCAAATAAAGCACTCTATTACAAACTACATTGCCCTTGGCCTTGAATGCCTGGTCCTCCTGCGTCTACCTCCCAAGTTCTGGGATTACAGGCATGCACCACACTGGTCTCACCCCAGGGTGGTTGTTGTTGTTGTCATTATTATTATTATATGCAATGACTGGGGAGTGGGATGGGAGGTGCACATGACCTGTGGAGGCCAAAGGCTAACTGGGAGCCAGTTCTCTGTCCCTCCAATATATGGGTCCCTGGAGACTGAACACGGGTTGATGATGGGCAGGGACAGCAAGCACCTTTGTCCACAAAACTACCTCTAGACCCTCCCTCAGGGCTCTGGAAAACAATGAAACCACTCTGGTCTTCAAGCAGAGTTTGTCTTTAAAGGTTCTAGTCCCTTGCCCAGCACACAGTAGGTGTGCCCAGCACACAGTAGGTGTGCCCAGCACACAGTAGGTGCTCTAAAGCCCCTAGCGTCCAGCCTATCACACAGTACGTGCTTACAAAGGATGACCCTGACTACCAGACTACTGGGTCTTAGTTTTTTTATGTTCTTTGTTTAGGAGTCTAAACAAAGGCAGCAGAGAGGTTGCTGAGCTTGGTGGCACCAGGAAGCTGTGTTTTCCCATCTCCTGGTGTTGGCACAGTGTGGCCTCTGCATTACCCTAAGACCTTGGGCTTCCAAGACTCTGTGGAGTGACCTGGGCCAGTAAGCCAAGTTCTCACAGGTTCCAGAGGTCTGAAGAAGGAGCGAACATCAGAGATACATCAAAGCCCTGAAGGCCGAATGCGGTTATCATATCTCGGCCTGATGTCCTTCCAAAGCCATCCCAGGACACTTGGTCCCAATGTCCTCCCACCTCCTCTATGTCACAGAAGCCTGGGAAAGGACCCCAGGTACTGGGTGTTATCTGGGGAGTGTGAGGCATTGGTGACAGGGCTGGGGGGTGCCGGGGTCATGGTGGGAGGGGCTTACCTTTAGATCCCTGTGTACAATGTTCTTCTGGTGACAGTAGTGTACGGCTGATACAATCTACAGGAGAAGACAGACAAAAGCCCATGAAGCCACCACCCACAGCTGACCTCCATACTCAGTACCTCCCCTGGGAACAAGCTGAGGCTCTGGGGACTCGGCCAGGTTCAGAGAATGGGACTTCAGCACCCTGACACCTGACAGTCACACAGGCAGTCACATGTGCGCGCGCACACACACCCCCTTACACCCACGGCTGTACCACTAAGACCTTGGGACTAGCCCATGTTTGTAAACTCTTAAAGTACCCCGTGTTGGAAAGAGGTGTGTGGGCCCAACTCACAATGCTCACCTCCAAAAGGCAGTCCCTGAAGGAGGTATTTACCCTACGCAAAGGGTGCTCTCACGCCAATACTAAATACAGTGGTGTCTACTCACAGGCCACACAGGCTGGCATACCGCTCACACCTGTGGGTCTTCTCATTTCATGACTTATGGATCTTTAAACCCTGAATTTATTCTTCACACCTGCACATTCTCCCACCTCACACCTGGGCTTCACCTACATGTCCAGTCAGTCACCTCAGATCTGGGGTGTCCTCTCACCTCCATGTACACTCTCAAGCACCAATGTCCACACCCCGACCTGTGCCCTTCAGGGAATCCTCCACACCAGGCCGTTGCCATGCCACCTACATACAGATCCTGGCACCTTAGAGCCCCACCCCCATCCTGCACTCCAATGCATGCGGCAACCACACATCTACACACACACCTTAGCCACCATGCCTACACGTGTGTCAGGGAGCCAAACTCTGGTGCTCTCAATTGCTCAGCAGGCGTTACATTCACTGAGCCATCTCCCCAGCCTTCTTCCTCTGCCCCCTCCAGCCCTCGCTCCGTCCCTTTCACGACAAGGTCTTATGTAGCCCAGGCTAGCCTCAAGCGCTGGGACCAGCACCCCAGCTTTGCCATGCATATGCTGGTTTTCTTCCCATCTCCCCATCCCCACCCCAGGCCTCGGCATCCACACACCAGTACACCCACCTCCATCACTCGCATCCCAGGTCCTCAGCAGCCTCCTCCCACCCGCTTCCCTGATGCAGGATGCTCCACTCAGCCCTCACCCCATCTTCTTCCCAGGAGCCAGGGGCGGGGCACCCCGTGTCTCACCTGCCGGAACTTGGCCCTGGCCTCCTTCTCCTTCATGCGGCCATGGGACACAAGGTAGTCAAACACTTCTCCTGCAGATGGAGAGGAAGGGGGGGGAGGTCAAGGCTGGTGTGAGAATACAGGGTGGGGGGGCAGGGGTGTACGTGAGAGCGGGGCGTGGGGGCGGGGCCTCACCTGCGCTGGCATATTCCATCACCAGGTAGAGCGTCTTCTCTGTCTCTATCACCTCAAAAAGCTTCACTGGGAGGAGGGGGGGAGGGGAGGATTCTGGGTTAGGTGAGAGCGGAAGAGCCGCCATTCTCCACTCAGACCCCACAGCCATCTGCCAATCATCACACGCCTTCTGTCAGAACCCCCTCCATGGCTCCTGCCCATGGCCAGGTCTTTCATGCTGCTCAGACTCTCTTTTTCTACACAAGAGTGTTAGCACCATAAGGCCTGGGAGCTGTGCCCGCGTCTCCGGCAATCAGTAGTTACAGGGTAAATATGTGTTGGTGCCACATGGGGGTGAGGGGTGGGGGGGGCCCTACCCTGTGCTCCTCTCAGCAGCCACCCTTTGTTTGCCTCCGACAACGCATGAGTGGCTCACGTGAAAACCCCAGTGCAATGTGTCACACGCTCATCTCATCTAGTCATTGCAACCTTGATACAGGGCCCTCCTCCAGAACACAAAACAGGCTCAGAGAAGCTAAGTCATCTGCCCAGAGTCACACAGGAGTGACAGTGTCACCGGTGACTGGGGCTCTCTGATACAATCCTTCAGCCTCTCCTTACCGATGTTGGGGTGGTTGAGCCCCTTCATGATTCGGACTTCTCTGAAGAGCTAGGCAAGGCCAGAAAGGAAAAACAGACAGCCGTGAGAGGGGTGGCTTGGGGGATTCCTTTCCCCACCAGATCGGGTTAAGTCCTGGCTCTCACCCCGTATACCCACCCCATTTCTCTCCTGTGGGCCTCACCTTCTGCAGGCTACTGGGGTTCAGCTGGGTTTTATCAATGATCTTGATGGCAACCTAGAGGTGGAAGAAGACAGGAAGGTCAAAATCCCCCAGCTCAGATCACATAGCAAATTTGGGGCCAGCCTGGGCTACATGAGACACGTGAAACATCTCAAATTTTCTTAAACGTTAAGTCGTCATCGAGCTAAGTATGGTGGTCCGTGCCTATAATGCCAACGATAAGGAGGCAGAGAGAGAGACCAGCCTGGTCTACATAGCAAGTTTCAGGCCAACAAGAGGCTAGAGAGGTGTTAAGTGACTCTGCTTGCAGAGGCCCCTGCAGAGCTCAGTTCCCAGCATCCACCAGGGTGGCGGGAAATCATCAGCAACTGCAGTTATGAGATATCCAGTTTCATCTTCTGCCCCCCTTCACATCCACCCACAGGACACAGACTTTTATACCAGGGGTGGTGGGACCCTTGGGGGCAGAGGCAGGGAGCTCTCCGTGAGTTCCAAGCCAGCTAGGGCTACACTGTGAGACCCTGTCCCAAAAAGAAAAAAAAAATAAAATAAAAAATTAAAACAATTATAATAAATCTTCGGGGGGGGTGGGGTGGGGGAATAAAAGCAACCACTGGAACCGAGTCCGCAGCCCACATATGGGGAACAGCCTGTGCTCGCTCTGTGGGGAGCGGGCCCCGTGCCCTTGACGGATTCTCACACATGGATTTTTGAGAATTCTGTCAGGCACTTTTCATGCCAGTATGGAGACGATCATATGGTTCCTTTCATCTGTGAATGTGATGAAGCACAGGAATAAATTCTGGAAAGAAATAATTCTGCTTTCCTGGGAGGGGCCCAGCACGGGCATCATCACACGGCTGATGTTAACCCATTTGCCTGCTTCCATCCCTAAGATTGTGTTTGGGAGGGGGGAGGGGGTGTAGCAGTCACACAGCTCAGCAGGTAAAGGGGTTTCCACCCAGCCTGACAGCCTGAGTTTGAGCCTCGAGACCCACGGGGCAAAAAGAGAGAATGAATTCCGGCAGGATGTCTGTCCTCTGACCTCTGTACATACACATACTCATAAAACTAATAAGGGGGAGAAATAAACTATAAGAAGTTTTGATATGAGCCTTGATCAATCTAGAAAAACCTTATCAAAGAAGAAAGGGTTTTAATTTGTATTTACGCTGATGAGTAATACCAGCCTGCCATTCTGGTTCTTAGGATCTGTTTTGTTTTTTTTTAAAGAGCTCTAGATGGACTGGAATTCACTCTATAGACCAGGCGGGCCTCTGAACCAAGGGAGATGAACTTGTATCTGCCTCCTGAGGGCTGGAATTAAAGGCATGCTTCACCAGGCCTGGTTCTTAGGGTTCTGGGTTGTGTTGTTTATGTATTCCTGGGCATCAAACCAAAGGCCTTATATAAGCCAGGCACCCCCTTCTACCACTGAGTCATACACCAGACCCTCACTCAGGAATCCTAGGCAAGGGCTCTACCACTGAACCACACCCCAAACCCTCACTGGGGGATTCTAGGAAGGGGCTTTACCACTGAGCCACACCCCCAGCCCCTCACTGGGGGATTCTAGGCAGGGGCTTTACCACTGAGCCACACTCCCAGCATCTCACTGGAGATTCTAGACAGGGGCTCTACCACTGAGCCACACCCTTAGCCCCTCACACCCCAGTATTGGGACAAACTGGGAGGGAACAACAGCAGATACTGGGAGCTTGTCCCAATTTAATGAGGGAATCTGTTACAAGGCAAACAGGTGAGGGGCAAAGATACCTAATGTCCTATCTGGTCCCTTCCTCTCCCACACCCATATACAACAAACAAGTAAACAATATAATAAAAATACACAAAACCCAAAGAGGGAGGCAGGCAACATACCTGTGACCTGAGACTTCCTGACAATTCAGGGAACCTTCTAACTGGTTTTCTTTTCCTACTGGGGCTGTTCTGGAAAAATCTGAGCAAGCAGGGGCTAGAGAGATGCCTCAGCACTTAAAAGAATGCTGCTCTTCCACAGGACAGTGTTTGTCCCAACACCCATGTCAGGCAGCTCACAAGTGCCTGTGACACCAGGTCTAGAAGATCTGACGCCCTCTTCTGGCCTCTGCGGGTACTGTACTCACATGCATAGACAAACACAGACACAGACACACATACACACAAATTAAAAATTAAAAATAACATTAAAGCCAGGCATGGCAAGCACATGCCTTTAAATCCAGCACTCAGGAGGTAGAGACATATCTCTGAGCTCAAGAGCAAGTTCCAGGACTACAGAAAAACATTGCCTTGAAAAACAAAATAAAAATAACATTAAAAAAAAAACATTAAATTTTAAGTCGGGCATAGAGGAACACACTTTTAATCCCATCACTCAAGAGGCAGAGGCAGGTGGCTCTCTATGAGTCTGAAGCCAGCCTGGTTTATATAGGGAGTTCTGGGGCAGCCTGGGCTATGTAGAGAGACCCTATCTCCAAACAAAACAAAACAAAGCCAACTTAAAATTCTGAGCAAGTGGGGGAATTAATTCACGATGGTTAGAACACCAACAAGGACCAGTCCTGACCTCACACCCCTTGAACTCCCCTGCCTCGCCATCCTCCCTCAAGCCCTAGGTCACCGCACTCACCTCCCGACCTGTAAGGATATGCCGGGCCAGCTTGACTTTGGCGAAGTTACCCTTCCCGATGGTCCTCAACAGGCGGTAGTTGCCCACATGGGGTTGTTCCTCAGGGCAGGAAGCAATAGAGTTCCGGCAACGGGCACCCAGGGAGCGGCTGGACCATGATGGCCCTTTGTCTGAGGACCGGCCACTGCCCAAGGTGCCATGCTGTGTGGAGAGAAGCATGTGAGCCATCCCCATTTCTTTCCACTACAGTGGAAACAGGGGTGGTGGAGCCACTGTGCCCTCCTGTCCCTTCGCAACCTCTGGTCATAGAAAAATGGTGCTTTGGGGGTTGTGCTCGGATGGTGGAGAGCAGGCCTAAGCCTTAGGTTCCAGCACGCTGGAGGGTAGGTGGATCGGGAGTACCAGGTCATCCCGCGTTACACACTGAGTTCCAGGCTAGCCTGGGCTCCATAGCAAGATACTCCTTTTGTCTTCTTGGAGAGACAGGCTCTTCTGAAGCCCAGGTTGGCTTTAAAGTGATTATGTAGCTGAGGGCAGTCTTACCACCCCATTCTCCTGCCTCTACTTCCCAATGGCTAGGATGATAATCGTGAATCACCACACTGGGTTTCACATGGCCCCATCTCAAGAAAAACCAAGCACCAGGAAAGCGTTTTGGTGGTGGGTGGAGCGCTTCGTTCCCTGGCACAAGGCTCAAAGTTCTATACCCAGCAATGCACAAAATAGGGGATTCTGAGACACCCCCCCCTATCCTTCTCACTCCTGGGGCCACCAGCCTCTCAGAGCACATTCTTCTAAACGCTGCTCAACCCCACAATAAATGTCAACCTCCATTCAGACACAACACTCCCTTCCTGGCCAGCACAAATCCCAAACACCATATTTCATCCATCTGTCAACATCCCTGGGTCAGCCTCACATCTAATTTTCTTGAAAATAGGGAGGGTGGGACAGGGTTTCAAGTAGCCCAGGCTACCCTCCAATTTGCTATATAGCCAAGGATGACCTTAAATCCCTGATACTCCAATTTTGGCTCACCAAATGCTAGGATTTGAGGCCTGTAGTCACCACACCCAGCCCCTTATTCCTATACCCCCCAGACATGCCACTACCTCATTCCCAGCTAACCATTTCACAATGGTCTTCTCACTAGCCAAGGCCGTTTTCCATGGTTTGAAAATGGTACATTGAAAACTAGCAACGAGCCAGGTGATGGCACACACCTTAGATCCTAGCACTCAGGAAGCAGAGGCAGATTTCTGTAACTTCAAGGCCAGCCTGGTCTACAGAGCAAGGTCCAGGACAGTCGGGCTACACCGAGAAACCCTGTCTTGAACAGCCGCCCCAAACAAAATAAAACAACAAAGAATCCAAAACAAGAAAAGAAAAAAAAAAAACCAAACCCTCCAGCAACACATTTTTCTTTCTTTTCCTTTTTTCTTTTTTTGAGGGGGAGGGGAGTTGCTTTTGTTTTTTTTGAGACAGAGCTTTGTGTAGCCCAGGCTGCCCTTGAACTTACCATATATATATATATATATATATATTTTTTTTTGATACTGAGTCTCACTCTGTAGCCCAAACTGGGCTGGAACATGTAACAACCCCCACCCCCCAAGGGCTGGAAATACACGTATGTCAAACTTTAAGTTACAGCTGAGACAGGGTCTCATGTAGCCCAGGCTAGCCCTAAGCTACGGCTCCTCCCGCCTCAGCTTCCTAAGCACAGGGACTACAAACCTTTGTCATCATCCCCAGCTTGTACATAATTTATAATTGACCCTTCTGATCAACTCATATGTCTGTAGGGAAAGAAAAACCAAGCTTGGAATGGGTGCAGACTTGGGGGGGGGGTTGGGGGAGGGTCTTAGGTGGGGGGGGCTCTTGCCCTCACTGTCACCCTAGATTTTCCTGCAAACATTTTGTCTTCATTCCTTCTCGACAGCCCATGCTGCCGTGCTGGTCATTCTGTCCACCTCTCCACAGAATACTGTTTCATCCTGACCTCCCTCCGCCACCTGCCTGAGGGTGACAGGGGCCTTGCCCTGCCATCTCCCACACCTGCTGGCCTGTCTTCCTCAGCTTTCCCAAGGAGGTGACCTGCTCAGGCCCAGCTGCCCTGTCTGAGTGGGAACCTCCAGGGACTGGGCTTTCCTTTCTTGGCCGGATCTCCCTCCGTGTCCTTCTCACAGCTGAGGGAAAACAGGACGGCAGGGAGAAGGCCAGGCAGTCAGAGATCTGAGGGCCCGAGCTGCCTGTGGCAGGGAAGTTCTGCCAGGCCACCCCACAATAGCAACCAGCACGGCCAGCTTATGGATCATCGTCCCCATTTTATAAACTGGGGAAACTGAGACCTGGAGCTAGGATCTGAACCCAGCCATTTTGCCGAACTGGTATTTTTTATAGACAGCACAACAGACTGACCCATACTTTTAAACCTCTTTTTGTTCAGTTCTCATATGCTAGAGGAGCACCCCTCCACTGAGCCACACCCCAGCCCCTCACTGGGGGATTCTAGGCAGGGGCTCTACCACTGAGCCACACCCCAGCCCCTCACTGGGGGATTCTAGGCAGGGGCTCGGCTGCTGAATTATGTCTCCAGTACCCTTTCTCTTTGTATGTGCAGGTTTGCTCACCCATGGAGGTCAGAGGTCAGCCCTGGCCATGTTCCTCATTACTGAAACATTCCTTCACTGAATCTAGAGATCCTCATTTCAGCTAGACCGGCTGGCCAGCAAGTGCCTAGTATCGGTCTATCTCTTCACCCAACCCCATCCCCCACCCAGTGCTGGGGTTGCAGGCGTGTTCGGCCATGCCCAGCTTTTAAGTATGTACTGGAATCTGAACTCAAGTCCTCATATTCTCTCAGTCAGCACTTTACCCAAGAGCCATCTCCCCATCCCACCCTCCAACTCTCATTTTAATTTTAATTTTGAGATAAGGTCTTGAAAACTTGAAATCCTCCTGCCTCAGTTTCCCAAGTAGCTGAGCTCACTGGCTTACTTCACCCCACCCACTTCCCACGTGGTTTGTACTATGTGGATAATGCCATCAGCCAAATCTTGTGCAGACAAGCACCTCACCCACAGTCCGTTCCCAAGGCCCCTGCACTCCCACAGTCCAGGGAGAAACAAGGGCTGGGATTGGATAAGGGCCAGCCACGTTCACCCAGCTTCTTCACAAGAGGCAAAGGGATGATGCCAACCAGGCCTGTCAGTCACCCCAGATATCTGGGAAGCAGAGGCCATCAGGTTTTACACTCAAGATCTGTGGGAAAAACAGAGTGAGTTCAAGGCCAGCCTGAACAACTCGGTGAGATCCTCAGGTGAAAGAGCTGATACTTCAGTAGTAGAGGACAAGTTAATCAGGGCCTGGGAGTGTGGCTCAGTGGTAGAGCCCCTGCCTAGAATCCCCCAGTGAGGGGCTGGGGTGTGGCTCAGTGGTAGAGCCCCTGCCTAGAATCCCCCAGTGAGGGGCTGGGGGCGTGGCTCAGTGGTAGAGCCCCTGCCTAGAATCCCCCAGTGAGGGGCTGGGGGCGTGGCTCAGTGGTAGAGCCCCTGCCTAGAATCCCCCAGTGAGCAGCTAGGGTACAGCTCAGTGGTAAAGCCCCTGCCTACCTAGCATGTGCAAGGCCCTGGCTTTAACATATAACCAGTAACACTGTGCTGTAGATGTGGTAGGTAGAGCCCTGGCCTCTAGCTACTTCTACTAAAAAGAAAAAGACTACCCCAGGCCAGGTATTCCAAATCCCACCCCCGGTGCCCTCACCACTTGGCACTTGTACCCCAGCTCCACTGTGGGTCCAACCACAATGAGCATCCTCAAGCTTAGATAGACCCAAGCTTCCTCAAGGCTCAGATGGGGAGAGTGCCTTGCCCAAGGGCACAGGGCCTGTGGATAAGCACACCAGACTCTGGCCTGGGCTCCTGAGCCCCAGGCTCCTGGGTGCTGATCCTTCCAGATGCCAGCAGAGCTCAAGGCTCTCACTCCCCCACTACACACACACCCAGGGGCAGGCAGCTGGTGGAGATGGAAGATAAGGTCTCTGATCCTAGCCTAGCCAAGAGTCTGGAGAAGGATCCCTGTTGGGTGTTGCCATGGGGCTCCCTCACACACAAGAAAGCATTATGCTAAAGGCTGAATGGTCAAGGGACCCCCTACAAGGGGGTAGCGGGGGGGGGGGGGGGGGGGGGGGGGAATGACAAAACCCCCGGGGGTCAGAAGCAGGAGCTAAAATTGGCCAGCACCACCAGCTGGCCCCTGACGGACCAGTGCCCTAACACCAACCAGGCCTGTTGCTAGGGAACATAAAAAAAGCTGGCCCCTGGTCTGTCAGCCCTAGAACTTGGGGCAGAGGAGTATGTATGTCCTGTATGTAGCTGTCACCACAGTCACCAGGTAGCGGGGGAGGGGTCTGAAACCTCAGACTAAAAAAAGAGAAGCATGTCACTCCAGCCAAAACAAAGTCATCCTTATAGACGAGAGTCAGAGGACAGAACCACCCCACTACACGCCAACAATCTTAGTAATGCAGGGAAGAGAAAGGCCTGTGAGGAGCCCAGTTATTATACAGATTTGGAAACCGAGGCTCAGGGAGGTGATGCCACTGGCCTGAGGTCACATAGCAATGTGACGTGAATCTGAGTTTATTTGAATAATTAAGTTAGCAATAACAACACAGACTGGAGGAAGTCCCTGTCAGGGAGGTGCCGCCATCAACCCACTTAAAAGGAAACTGAGGCTGAAGCAGGATCTGTGAGCTTGCCTGACAGTTAATGACAGCTGGAGTTTGAGAACACACTGCCTTGTGACTCAGATCCACAGTCATGCCAACAGCCAGGAGCAGGAGTGCCGCCTAAGTACCCTTCACCCACATGTCTTGGTAATTCTTTGTGGGACTCAAGTCGTTACCCCCTACTCCCCCGACACACACATACTCTCCAAGGCAGGAATCAGGCTCAGAGAGGGAAAGCCATTCATCTGAAGACACAATGCAATCTGGCACATGGAAGCAGCATTTGAACCCAAGACCTGGGAACAGGCTACCTCTCTGGAGTGACCGGGGAACCAAGGTGTGTGGGCCTGGTAGGAACTTCCAGCTGAAACTTGGACCAGCAGGGAGAGGGCCAGAGGGAGGGGAGTATCTAAGACAAGCACTAGAGACAACAGATAAGAGCCTCAGGTTGTACTCAGGAGACAGAGGCAGGCGGATCTCTGAGTTCGAGGCCAGCCTGGTCTACAGAGCGAGTTCCAGGATGGTCAGAGCTACAGAGAGACTCTGTCTCAAAACAAAAAGTATCTGGTTGGGCTCTGGTGGAGAGAGGGTGGTGGAGGAACCCACATCCTAGCGGGAATGGATTAAAGAGTTGGCTTTTAGGGACCTGGAAAGCTGTCAGAATTATGGGAAATGCGGGGGGGGGGGGTGCTGTGAGAGAAGGAAGCCTTGGGATGTGAGACAGGAGACAAAACCAGACACTCCTGGCTCAGCAAACTCTCAGAAGTCAGGGCTAAGGGCCCAGCACGGGGAGGTCAAAGGCATGGGCAGAGCAACCCCAGGCTGGGATCCAAGAGCCTGAGGGTGCAGATCTGGGGGCAGGAAGCTGAAGAGAAAAAGCAGGAGGCATGGGGAGGGGGACATGAGGAGGGGTCTGAGGCTGGGAGGCTCAGCTGGGGCTTGCCTGCAAGCTGAGGAGGGCTCAGGAGGAGGACGGGAGTCAGCCTGGTCCGGGGCCTGGAAACCCAAGCCGGGGATGGAAGCCCGCAGCTTGGAAGCCAAGACTTCCTGCAGAAAGATCAGCCGAGTCTGGGTCGCGTCTAGGGGAACCCAGAAGCGCCAAGGGTCCAAGGACAGGGCTGCTGAGCCGAGCAGGGCCAAGCTCCGGTGCGGAGACACCTTGAAGGACCCAGGCAGGGCCCTGGGCCCAGGTGGCACTGGGCTTCCTGGGGGAGGCGGCTCCTGGGATAGACTAGGGGTAGCAGGGGAAACCAGCACCCCGACAAGCAGGAGGCAGGAAGGACAGCAAGGCCAGGCCGGGTCGGGCCTTGCTGGGGGGGGGGGGGGGGCGGTGGAGAGCCAAGGCTGCGCCTCGGGAACCGGGGACCGTGCTGATCCGGGAAGGGTCGAGCCGAGGCAGCTGGGCGAGCAAGGAGGGGACAGAGAGACTCTGCAGCCGGGGAAGGGAGGGGCTCCGGCGGACAGGGGAGGGGGCTTCCTGGAGGGAAGAAACCGGGCGGAAGCGCTCTGCAGAGGGACAAGAGAAGGGTCCAAAGACAGGGGCGCCCCTAGGGGTCGGGCTGGGCCGGGGCTGCGGGGAGGAGGGAACAGAGAGGCCTCAAAGTCACGGCAAACGTCGGTGGGGGCTGCAAGCCCGGAAAGGGGGTGAGGACCAGCCGGGCCGGTGGCCCAGCGGGGTGAGGGCTTCTGTGGCTGCACCCCCGAGCAAGCTTCCCCAAGGGGCTGGGCCCCACTCACCGTGTCCGAGTTCCGATCGTTGCCCGGGGCGAGCGCCGTCCTCGAAGACATCTTCTCTAAGGGTCCCGAGAGGGAAGGGGACAGGGGAAGCCGGGTGGGGGGGGTGGGGATCCGGGGGTCCCCTCTCTTCCCCTCCCCCCCCCAGCCGACCTGGGGACGCGAGCTCAAAAAAACTGGGCGCCGTGGACGCCCGAGTCCTCGCTGGGCGAGCGAGCCAGATCAGGACGGGGGGAGGGGAGAAGACACCGAGGGTCCTAGCGGCCCGGTGCAAAGGGAACCTGAGGCACCATCTGGGCGACGGGCAAGCGGGAGGGTGCACGGGCGGGGGCCGGGGAGGGGGCGCGGAGCCGGCCCGGGGCGGCGGCAGAGGGAGGCGACCAAGGGGCTGGGGAGGAAGGGACGTCAGGGGGAGGGGCGGGAGAGGCAGGAGGGGCGGGGCCTATGGAAGCCACGCCCCAGGCCGCCGGCTCTTAAAGGTACAGGCCCAGGCTGGCTCCGGGGGTTCTGGGGGCGGAGGCAGGTCTGGGCGTGCCGGTCTCCAGCAAGTTCTCACAGGAGAACTGGGAGTCGCCAGCTAAGAGAAGGGCAGAGAGATGCTGAGGGGGAGAGCAGAGGGAGATGTTGCGAGATGGGGGAGACACACAGACACTCGGACACACAGATAGACACGAGGTGGGAAGAAGCAGAGTCACAAAGAGAGAGCAGGGGATCCAAGGACAGAGACAAAAGGACTGAAGGCAGGAAGGGGAGAGAGAGACAGAGAGAGAGAGGGAGGGAGGAAACGAAAGAGACAAAGAGAAACTCAGGGAGTCTAGATCTGCACAGAAAAGGAATAAAGAACAAGAGAGACAGGGTGGGGGGAGTAATAGTTGTGTGCCTGTCATCCCAACAAAGATTACACAGCAAGATCTTATCTCAAAAAAGAAGAAGAAGAAGAAGAAGAAGAAGAAGAAGAAGAAGAAGAAGAAGAAGAAGAAGAAGAAGAAGAAGAAGAAGAAGAAGAAGAAGAAGAAGAAAAGCCAGGCCATGGGGCGAGGAGGAGGGCCAGGAGTTCGAAATCATACTGAGCTTCTGACCGGTGTATGTAGGGGAGGGGGGGTAGAGAGGGCAATGATTTCCACCCGGGTCTGAGGATGGCCCTGCTGCCAAGAGATGGATGACAGGCAGTCTGTACTGGCCTCATTTTCCAAGTCTGTACCATGATGATGGGGAAGCCTTGGTTTTCTCGCTGGCTGGAAGCCCAAACAGGCACAGGCCTGCAGGGGCATTCGGACCAGACTGTGCTGAGGTCATACAGTGCCATTGTGCCATGGAAGGAAGGGAGCATAGTCCTGGTCCAGAACCAGGTGCCCCTGGGAGAAGATCTCAGCCTTAATGTCTTTGAAAGTCTTCCTGAGCCTCAGTTTCCATTTGTGAAAAATAGGTATCACCAAGCATGGTGGTATCCTAAAAGGTTCAGAAGATCCAGGACATTCTCTCAACTACACATCGAGTTTGAGACTAGTGAGATCCTGTCAAACAGAATGAGGTGAGAAGAGACAGATTTGCTAGAGCTAGCACGCTCAGAATTATTATGAGACTAGCTGTTAAGCATACACATTATTAAAAAATTAAATTATGCAAGTAAGCAAATTATATTTATATTTGAGTTGGGACGCTGGAGAGATGCCTTAGCGGTTCAGAGCCATTGCTCTTGTAGAGAATCTGACTTCAGTTCCCAGCACCCGTGTGGGCAACTCACAACTTTCTGTAACTCCAGTTTGGGGGGAACTTGATGCCCTCTCCAGGCCTCCATAGGTACTGCACACACATGGTGCACATACATACATGCAGGCAGAACATCCAACATATAAAATAAATATATAAGGTATAAGAGTAAAGAAAAGGCCCAAAGAAACCATGAGTGTCATGGTGGGATTATCTATTACATTTGAGCAGTGGGTTGTGTGTGTGTGTGTGTGTGTGTGTGTGTGTGTGTGTGTGTGTGTGCACGCGCGCATGTGACAGGTGATAATTTTGGGAAGTTATTTATCTTCTCTGGAAAAGTGAACCCCGAGCCAGCTCTCCAGCCCTATGCATTTTGTATTGTGAGACTGAGGTCACCTGGAAGTTCTTTTGAGATTTTATCTTCCAGCTAGAACCTGGGAATGTTGGTTTTGCTTTGTTTTAACAGGGGGGAGAGTCAGAAGACAGTCTCCACTACCACACATTATCCAGTCAACTCCCACATTTAGGGAAATTAAGGAGTCAGCCCATCCAGATAAGTCTCACCCTGAGAAATAAAATCTACCTTTACGACCATTCTAACACCCCCCCCCCACCGCCAGAGAAGTGTTTGTTTTTTAAGACTCCATTCCATAGCCCAGGCTGACCTTGAACTTCAGGCCGTCCGCCTGTCTCAGCCCCCCAAATTCTGAAATTATATATGTGAGACAATCATTTTCTATTCATTCCTTTTGTGCATGGTCTCACTGTGTAGCATCAGCTTACTCCCAACTTTTAATCTTCCTGCCTCAGTCTCCCAAGTGCTAAGAATTTGAACTCAGGATCCTGGTCTTTTAACTGCAACGATATCTTTTTTTTTCTCAGTAATAATAACGCAGACAAGGTGGGACTAAAGATCAAACTGCATATATAAATAAAATGCTTCAAACTAGGTTGGTAGCACATGCCCCGCATGCCAGCACACGGGAGGCTGAGGTAAGAGGTACTCTGTGAATTCAAGGCTAGCCTGGTCTATGAAAAGAGTTCCAGGGTAGCCTGGGCTATATGACACGATCAAGGCTTTAATCCCAGCACTGGGGAGGTAGTGGCAGCTGGATATTTGTGAGTTCCAGGTCAGCCTGGGCTGCAGAGTGAATTCAAGGACACCCAGGACTACACAGAGAAACCTCGCCTCGAAAATCCAAATAAATACATAAAAATAAAAGTGAGGGCTGGAGAATGTTAAGGGAGGAGCTCTGGGTGGCCCCCAAATATTGTTCATGGTAGAATGAGGTCTTCTATTTGGAGTTCCTAGCCTTCCCGGCCCAGCTCTGACAGATGCAGTACTGATATCTACCACCAGGGGGCAGGCGGTTATCTCCCTACTCACTCTTAGGGTCTAGGTTTGTGTGCTCCCACTTTTCAATTCCTCCTACAAGCTATCGCCTAGACGCAGACACTGAGTGTTATGAAGTGAATGAAGCTTGAAAATGTGACATTTAGTGAGAGGAGCGGGGCACAAAAGGTCACATCATAAAATTTGTTTTCTACAAAATGTTCAAAAGAAGGAAGTCCACCGAGAAACCCAAGCCCTGGATTCCTGGTTGCCCGGGGCTTTGGGAAGAGGCAGAGAGATGGTTATCAGAGTTTATGGGTTCTCCTCAGGGTGGTGAAGATATCCTGGATTCAGATACTGGCGCCTTCTGCTACAACCCTGTGAGTGCACCAGGACCCACTAATTCGCAAGACATATAAGAAAGAATGAATTTGGGGGCTGAAGAATTTGGGGCTCAGCGGTTAAGAGCACAGGCTGCTTTTGGAGAAGACCTGGGTTCAATTCCCAGCATGCACACAGTGGTGGACAACCACCTCTAACCAGTTCCAGGGGATCTGTCTCCTCCTAGCCTGCTTGAGCATTGCATGGGTCTGATGCACAGACACGTACACATGTAGTCACTGAGCACATGAAATAAATATTGCACTTTTATAAAAAAAGTCAAATTCTACACCACGAAACCCGTCTTGGGGGGGGGGGGGAGGGAATGTCATATTCACTATATCCACACTGGGCGACTTGGGGAACCTGTAAAGGAGACAGATATAGACTGGGAAATGGTACTTTGGAGAGTACATGACTAGCTTATACAGAGTCCTGAGTTCAATTCCAGCACTCCACCCCAACCAAACACACACAAACAAGGCTCGGGCATGGTGGCACGTGCCTTTAATCCCAGCACTTGGGAGGCAGGATCTTTGGGAGTTCAGGGCCAACCTGGTTTGTGTATTGAGTTCCTGGCTAGCCTGGGCTACTTAGGGAGACCCTATCTCAAAAGAAGGAGAAGGAAGAGCAGGAGGAGGGGGAGGAGGAGGAGGCAGACAGACGGATAAGAATACATCAGCTAGTGAAATGGACTCTGTGGGACATGACACAGCATTGCCAGGTGCCTGAGAGACTGGCCCACAGCAGGGGCAAGGGAGGAAGAGGGTGCCCTGCACAGGGGCCGTGAGGCATAGGGAACTACATATTTAAAGCTACACCAAGGCTATCCCATTAGGTCCCTAGGCCCAGCCTCTAGGACCACTGGGTTTTTACTAAGTCCTGTCCCCTTAGCAGAGGATATAAAGAGACACATACTCCCTTGAGATCCCATCCACATCTCCATGACTCTAGAGCACAGCTGTGGGCCCCTGTCCAGCTCAGGGTGTCACCCCTGGGTACACAGGATGGTGTTGTTACCTTGGGAGGCGTGAAAAGCAGGCAGGAGGGCGGGCAGATTCCAGAAAAACTGGGAGGGGGGGTTAAGGGTGGGGACAGGGGGCTGTGGCCCTTGTCACAGCAGTACCCAACCGCAGCCTGGCCTAGAAGGGCAGACAGATAATGGGGCCTTCCAGCCCCTGGCCCCAGAGAGGGAGGGGCTTCCTGACAGGAAATTGTCCTCCTCCAAACCCCCCCTCCTCAGATCCAAGCTCTCAGCAGTCCTGACTCAAGTAGTCTGGGATTGGACAGCAAAGGGGGACAGAGGGACAGGAACGAACAGAAGACAGAAGGTAAGTGTCTGGTGGTGAAGAATGCATGCCTCCCCCCCAAGTTCTTTCAAGGATGGGTGCCTCATCAGAACCCAGAACCTTCAAGACAGGAGGGCTGGGTGGGCAGAGGGAGGCTGACGGCTGAGTTTGGTGGCTGCTGCAAGAGAGGCAAGGCCCGAAGGGCTCTGGGTTCCAGAGAAGGAGGAAGGATTTGTAGCAATCTGGGAATCGCTTTTGAAGGAGGGAGACCGGGAATGTTTGGGCTAATGCACTCTGATGGTGAGGCTGAGGCACAGTGGGGATCCAGTGTTTGCTGCCTCCCAAGAGATGGGGGATCACAGCACCCAAAAAACTTGGCTACAGGAGAACACACCTGCAAAATCCCAGGACCAGGGAGGTCGAGGCAGGAGATTGACCAGTTTGGATTACATAGCAACCTCCAACCAGCTTGGATTAGAGATGGAGACTGTCTGAATAAATACGTAGATAAATAAATAAATAATAAATAGAAAACATGGGGCTGTCGAGACAGCTCAGCCGGTAAAGACGCCCGATGTCCCTGAAGAACTGGATTCCATCTCAGAGGCCCACAAGCAGGGTGGAGAGGCCTGAATATTGAAAATTCACATCAGACCTTCTCATACATACTATGGCATGTGTGCCCTCGCACACACACAGTAAATAAATTAAATTGAATCAAAGAGAGAGAGCGGGCGAGGCTAGGATTGGACAGGGAAGCTGCCCACTGGTGATACAATCAGGGTTCGCACCACAACGTGGCTGTCGGTTAGAGTGAGTTAGACTGTTTAGCCTGAAAGGAACACTTCCCTAATGCAGACCTTGAGGGCTTTTTTAGAAATATTATTTTTCAGCCAGGCAGTGGTGATGCACCCCTTTAATCTCAGCACTCAGGAGACAGAGGCAGGTAGATTTCTGTGAGTGTGAGGCCAACCTGGTCTACAGAGTGAATTCCAAGGCTAGAATTCCAACCGAGGCTACACAGAGAAACCCTATCCCAAGAAACAAAAATAAATAATCAAATAAATAAATTTTTTTTTCATTCTCATGTAGTCTAGGTGGGCCTTAAACTCCTATATGCTCAAGGATAATCTTGACCCACCTTGTCCTCTGCTTCTGTGCGTAGAGTGCCAGGATTTTAGGCCTGCACTGCCTATACTATGCTGTGCTGGGAATCTGGGGTTTCATGCAAGCTCCCGGGGTCTGCCGGTGGCTGCACCACTGAGCCACATCCCCTGCCTTAGCTTTTGATGTTTTGATCTCATATGCCTCCAATTGACCTCCTGCCTCTACCTCCCGCAAAGGCAATGCTCTTACCACACCAGGTTTGTGGGTTTGTCTATACACTGGGTCTCAGAAGCGTGTGGTCCTCCTTCCCCAGCCTCCCAACAGGCGCTGGGGTTGCAGGAGGCTGTGCCACCACCCAGCTCAATGCTGACAGTGTCAGGATTACTAAAGAGGGTTTGGGAAAAGGCTGGCAGTAAGGAAAAGGAGGAGGGGCCCGGAGAGGGAAACGCTGGTGGCCTAGACATCCTGCAGAACCGGGAGGCAGGGGGCTTGAGCGAAGAAGCTCGGAAGTGAGTCAGGGGCCTGGGCACCGGGAGGCAGCGGAGGGCGTTGGAGGGGGCAGGATGTCGGAGCCAGGTTGCAAAGGGAGGTGTCAGAGCCAGGAAGGGGAAAGAAGTGGGGGGGGATGTTGGGGGTAAATGCTCCTGCCAGTTTGGGAATGTTCTGGGAATGGTTTGAGGGGTGCTGGAGAGGCGTTAGACCGACGGAGTGAGTCACAAGTAAAATCTGGGGATTGCTAGGTTTGGTTGGAACCAGCAGTTACAGGACAGGAAGGTAGTCTGGGGAGTGTTAAACCCATTTCTGGGAGGGATGAAGTGTGTGTGTGTGTGTGTGGCACGCACGTGCGCCACAGTGTGTATGTAGACGTCAGACAACTTTTAATAGTCCACATCTTTTCTTTCCACCATATGGATACGAGGCATCACACTCAGGTTGTCAGGCTTGGTGGCAGGTGTTTCTACCCACTGAGCCACCCCACTGGCTCCGGAGTCATTTTGGGGGTGAGGTGTTCGGAGCCTTCCAGAAGAGGGAGAGCTAATAAATCGGTGTGTGAACAGTGTGTACTGGTGAGGGTGTGCATATCGATTTTACACCACCATGGGGGCTCCAAGCGAGGGGTTGCTATAGTGACTGCCTCACTCGGGGATAAGGAGGGAGATTGACAACAGTGTGTCTGGAAACCAAAAGAGTCCAAAGCAGCAGCAGAGGATTAGAATCTATTAGTTCATTTGCTACCACAAGAATGGACATTTTTGCTCACAACCGCAGCCTCTCTCCATGGGTCCATGGCTCTGCAGTCTCTCCCTTCACACACCTGTTTCGTTCAAAACCACCTATGGGTCTAGAAAAATGAGCATCCAATGGCTTATTTACTCAATTTTGTGTGGAATATTACACAGCCCTTAAGACAAGTGAACCAGAGCAGCGGGGCAACGTATCGGTAAATGTCACGAGTTCAAGACACGAGCAAAAAAAAGGGGATGTGCTGAGTTGCAGGAAACAGACACAGCAATGCTACTTCTGGATTTTTGTTTTGTTTTGTTTTGTTTTGTTCCTGCCTTAATCTAGCTGATATTCATGTTCTGCCTAGGTGTATGTCAATAACTCGCTTGCACCCCTGGTGCAGAGAGACTAGAATAGGGGCAGCGCATCCATCCCCCTAGGGCTGGATTTCAGACCATTGTGAGCGTCCATGTGGGTGGCAGAAATCAAACTCGGATCTTTGGTCAGCACTCTTGATCCAGAGCCAACTCATCAGCCTCCAGTTTTTATTGTTTTGTGAGACGGGGTCTCATTCTACATTCCAGGATGTTCTGGAACTCTCTGCGTGGCCCAGGCTGGTTTTGAATTCAAGGTCTGAACTCACTTCAGCCGCCCGAGCTCTGAGATTACACATGTGAGCTACCACACTGGACTAGTAATTTTGTTTTTAATGCTTTCCTAAATATTTGGAGAAGTTCACCGTTTCATTTATTTATTTATTTGTGGTGCAGGGGGGGATAGAACGCGGGAACTAATGCATGCTAGGAAAATGTTCTACCACTGAGCCTCATCATTTGCCTTGGAAGGGAGTATTATCTTTAGACAGGGTCTATTATAATGAGGTTCTGGTTTGACTAGAAGTCTATTGACCTCTATATAGACCAGACTGGTTTCAAGCTCACAGAGATTTATCTGCCTCTGACATCTTGCTTACCCTGTAGGGTGCATTTTACCAAGAAGGAAAAAAAAAAAAGAAAGAAAAACAAGGGACCACTTGAGTCTCAGTGGGTAAAGGCACTTGCTGCCAAGCCCGAGGACCTGAGTTCAATCCCTGGGACCCACATTAGAAGGATAGAGCTACCTCACAAGTGCGGTGGTACTCTGGTGTCCACGTACACACGATTCGGATAAAGTTAAAATGATGACACCGAGCGGAGGTGTATCTCAGTGGCAGAGCACGGGCCCTGCTTTTCCGAGTTCTGCACTCAATACTGAAAATAAGGAAAGGTAAAAATACCTCCCATAGCTCACCTATTCCCCTGGGAAATGATTCAAGTCCCTTGTCACAGAGCTCAGGTCCTGTGTGGCCTGCTCCTCATGACCTCTCCCCACCCCCAAGGAATGAACTGTCTGCCTCCTTCCTGCCTTTGCTTCCTGTTAGCACCCATTCCAGAGTGCCTGACCCATGCTCTGAGCCAGGGACGCAGGAATGACTGACACAGGCCCTGCCCTGTCCTCTCCAGGCTCCCAGTTCAGATGCAGACCTGTCCCCAAACAGGGACAGCCATAGAGAATCCAGGGATTAAAAAAAAAAAAAAAAGCCACTAGGACTTCCTGGAGGAGGCGGCCTTGGGACAGAGATCCAAAGCATGGAGATCTGACTCCATGTGGGGAGACAAGCAGAGACAAGCCCAGAGAAAAGGAATCAGGAGATTTATTGCCTTCGGTGAGGTAGGTGTGCAGCCCGCAGGCCCCGGGGCTATAAAGAGCAAGCGGCCTGAATTTTGTACCAATGGCACTGAGGAGCTATGGGAGGTTTAGGAAAGGGAAGGTCAGGTTTGTGCTTGCTATGTGGAAGTCTTCAAAGCTGAGCTACAAAGAGCTGAAATGGCATGGTGGAGCACTACTGTAATCCAGGTAGCAGAGACAGGATGGTTGGGAGTTCAAGGCCAACCTGGGTTATGTGGTTTCTGCCTCAACAATTAAAATAAGCTCGGTGTGGTGGCGCAAGGCTCTAGGCACATTTAGGAGACAGAGGCTAAAGGATCACCTCAAGTTTGAGGCGATCCTAAGCTACATAATAAGTTTCGGGTCAGCCTGTGCGTCAGTCTGAAAATCAAAAAAAAACCTCTTAGACCAGGGCAGAGAAAAGGTCATAGGTTCCAGCTGCTGGGGGAGGGGAGCATAGGGAGGGACCAAAGACTAGAAATGGAGACTTAGAGATGGACAAGACTCAGGGCAGGGTGAAGCCTGTGAGGAAAGGGCCTCGTCTGTCACAGCTGTATCCCACTACTGCAAAGAGCGGATCCTAAGATCTAGTAAGTTTCTTGCTTTTTGGCAGTTTTGAGTTTCACATTCAGAGCCTTGTGCGTGCTGAGCAGGAGCTCTACCACTGAGCCACACCCCCCAGCCCCTCACTGGGGGATTCTAGGCAGGGGCTCTACCACTGAGCCACACCCCCAGCCCCTCACTGGGGGATTCTAGGCAGGGGCTCTACCACCGAGCCACGCCTCCATTATAGTTTTTGTTTTGTTTTACTCCCAGCCAGTATTTGGGTGTTTGTTTTGAGACTGGGTTTCATCTAGTCTTGCTGGCTTGCAACTTACTATGTAGACCATGCTGCGGGAACAGGGCTCGATCCTCCTGCTTCTGTCTCCAGAGGGATGTGTCATCCCATCTGAGTCTTTTAT
The DNA here is from genome assembly GCA_033318265.1 of Phyllotis vaccarum. Classification (NCBI taxonomy): domain Eukaryota; kingdom Metazoa; phylum Chordata; class Mammalia; order Rodentia; family Cricetidae; genus Phyllotis; species Phyllotis vaccarum. Next base: position 15,596,448 of record JARWLC010000018.1, read on the forward strand.
CTTTATTACTATCTGTCAGCTTTGTGTGTGTGTGTAAGGGAGGGTGAGGGTGTATATGTGTGTATTGAGAGAGGCAGCAGGCATGAGAGGTGTGTGTGTGTATGTATGTGGGGTGGGGAAGGATAGTTCATGTAGTTTAATTCAGGCTGCCCTAAAAACTTTAGCGTAGCCACGACTGGCTTTGAACTCCTGATTCCCCTGCCTCCACCTCCCCAGGGCTGGGATTACGGAGGATCCCTGCCACATCATTGTTTTGAGGTCAGTTGCCATTAAACATTCCTGGTTTGCCTGAAACTCAATTCTCCCGCCTCAACCCCAAGTGCTGTGTCGAGATGCCTCTAAGATGTGTCAAGATGTGTCAAGATGCCTCGAAGTGTCCAGACCTGTGCCTAGTACCTTCTAATCAAAGTCCTCAGCACACGGGACACTGTCACCAATACCATTTCTTCTCTGCAGGTGCCAGCCTGTCAAAATGCCAATCCTGAAGAGTTTGGGGGTAGGAGACCCTAAGGTGCCCCGGGCAGGGACTCTGCCCCTTCACTCCTCTCGAAACCCCTTTGAAGATGCACCAGCGCTGGAAGAAGAAGACGGCGAGCCAGGGACACTGCCCAATGGGACATCATGTGGCCGGCGGGCCACGTTGGAGAAGCTGGCCGGTCTGGCCCACTTCCGACTAGGCTGGACCTCGGGCCGGCGGGCCGGCAGCCCTGGGGATGGGCAAGCCCGCTCTTTCTTGGGCCGTGTGCTGGCACCGGGTATACGGAGGAGCTCGGCCGATTTTGGCCTCCTGAGCCGGTTTCAAGGGTTCCGAACCCATGGCGATGAGGAGCCAGGCGGAGAAGCTGCTAGAAGATTAGCTTTCCTGAGACTTGGGCGAGGACCAAAGCCCCGGCGGGCATCCCTGGCAGAGAGAGTGGTACCCGCTGGCGAGGCAGCTCCTGAGCCTCCACCCAAAGTCCCAGAGCCCCCAAAGATGAAGGAACCACTGTCCGGTGAGTGAGTGGACACTGTTGATGCAGATGCATGGGCCTTTCACTGCTGCATCCATCAACCCTGGATGGGGGGAGGGTCCCCATCTTTATAGCTGGTCTCATGTCAGCCTTTGTTTCCCACACCCGACCATCCTTCCCTCCGAAGTCCGTATTTGGGTCTTTGGGTCAGCAGCTCAGTATGTTAATGTGAGTTGAATCCTTGGAACCCTTATAAACGTAGAGAGAGGGAATGGAGTCCTCAGAGTTTTCTATACTCTGCCCCTCCCCCACACACATTCCCCAACACACATGCACAATAATAAATAAATAAGAAGTCATATATAGTCAGAGGAAGAGAGAAAGAGAGATGAGAGAGGACCCACACACACACTAAATAACTGTTAACAACAGCAAAGGCCATTTTCAACCTCTCACGTCCATGTCCAAATGAATGCTGAGCTAGCTTGCCTATGTTCCTGAACTCTGTGCAGGCTCGGTTCCCGAACCTCCAGCCCTTCCCCCTTCCCAGCCTCACACCTCCTGGCCCTGAGCTCCACCCCATCCCATCCCCACCCCGGGCCTTCCCTGTGCAGCCTTATCCTGAACCTCATCTACACCCTTAACCTTCAACTTCTCTTCAATGCCGTGGCCAGGCTTACTTTCCAAAAACTCAAAGCCGATCAACCCCAGTCCCGTGGCAAATGGGTTACTTCTGTGGGTGCCTTAGCGAGTAGAGGTGGTCGATTCTGGGCTCCCAGGCTGTACCCTTCCCTGCCTCTTCCCAGCTCTGGCTGGTTGTTGGGAATCTGGGCCCCTTGGAATCATAGACTCATCCTTCCAAACTTCCATCCCTGTGTGGGATTGTCCCTGAGTCACCTTTTATTCTTCTTTGTGTCTGCATGTCTGTCTGTCTGTCTCTGCCCCCCTCTCTCTCTGTGTGTGTGTGTGTGTGTGACAACAATTTGCGAGAGTCAATTCTCTCCTTCCTCCCACTGCATGAATCCAGGGTGTCAAACTCAGTTTCTCAGTTTGGTAGCAAAGGCCTTTACCTGTTGAGCCAAATCCCTTACCCTCAATTTTCTGTTCTTAAGAACACCAACCTTTAGCTTAGGACCTATGTGCCCATGATATCTAGGAAGATTGTATTTCTAACTGGGGTCACATTTGAAATATTGGAAGACTGAAAGCCACATCTTGGTAGAGGGGACACAGCCAACCCATAATACCAACCAATCTCCATCCTCAACCCCATTCCCATGCTATGCCCCAGTGCTTGCTCATTATTTCTATATTCTTGACTGGGTCCTGTTCTCAATTCCTGAGGCTGTGAGGCAGCTTAGCTGGGAATGGCTGGAAACCTGAACTCCATCCCCAGAACCCAGCAGAAGATGAACCCAGGAGAAGCAATCCCACAAAGTTGCCCTCTGACCTCCATACTCACACCAGGGGGTGTGTGTTTGCCCCCCCATCATATACACACATACAAAACAATAATAATGAATCAATAAGGGCTGTGGAGAGATGGCTCAACAAATTAAATTATTTTCATTTCCTTTTTTTGGATCAGAGGATCAAACCCATGGCTTTCTACCCTTTTGTATTTGAAGATTTTTGTTTTATTATTGTAATGTTATGAGTTTGCCTGCATGTGTGTATGTGCACCATGTGTGTGCAGTGCCTCCAGAAGTCAGAAGGGGGCATTAGATCCCCTGGAACTGGAGTTAATGGTGGTTGTGAGGCACCTAGGAATTGAACCCGGGTCCTCTGCTCTTCCAATGGTCTCTCCAGCCTCTGTAGAGTTGGGGGGAAGGTTTCACTATATAGCCCTGACTGGCCTGGAAATGTGTCAATGAGGCTGGTCTCCAACGTAAGGGCAATCCTACTGCCTCTGTCTCCTGCGTCCTGGGATTAGAGGTGTGTGCCACAACTCTTAGCTCTTTTTTCTTTCCTTTTGAGACAAGGTCTGCAAAGTAGCCCAGGCTAGCCTTGAATTTAGGTTTCCTTCTGTCCCAGCCTCCCCAGTAGATAGGATTATGTCTGCCTCATTGATTCGGGATTTTTTTTTTTAGCCTGCAAATCCCAATGCCCAGTTCACGCAGATGCTAACATGCCCTCACCTCACTCTGCCTCCCCCACAGCCCTGTGCCACCCCTTCTTAGTTTCAGCCCCTCCCCCACCTCCACTTCATGCTTTGGAGTCAGGGAACCTTCCCGGAGTCTCTTCTGTCCTCTGATGCCCTCCACATCCTGGACAGAAGCTATTTCAGCTCCGTCTCCCTGGGGATTGGGAGGGCACCACAGAGAGGTGAGGAGGGGGTGACTGGAGCCCCCGCCTTCTGGAAACGGATGGGCAGAAATAGCGCTGCTCAGGAAATAGCTCCTCTGCCAGGGAGGAAGCGGAGGGGGGGGGAGGTGTTGAGGGTAACTCTTGGCCAACGGGACCCTCCTCCCCCTTGGCCTCTACTTCAGGCATCTCAAACCTATGACTCCCCTTTCTGCACCGGGTTCTACCTTCGTAGAGCATGGCCTTACCCCACAGCCATCCCACCCCTAAGACTCTTTATAACATACCCTTACCCTCTCCTCCTGTGGCTATTTCCATCAGGCCCTTACCTAGCTCTGAGCACATCTCTTCCCCCCCACCCCGACATGCTGCACCTCAGACCCTCCTCTCCATCCTAGTCTCTTCCTCCAATCCCTGTGTTCCCCTTCTTGTACCTGAACGCTCATCCATCCTAACTCTCCACGGTTCCCTTCTTCCTCAGCCACTTCCGGGAACTCTTTCGTCTCCTGCTTCCTCACTGTGTCCCTCAGCCTAGCCGTGGAGCTCAGAACGTAACCCAGGAGAGCCTGGAACCCAAGACAATCCTCCTGCCTCAGCCTCCCAAGTGTAGAATGGTGTATGGGAGACACCACCACTCAGCTTCACCACGTAGCCAGGCTCCTCCCCAAAGCTCCCGGCCCTGGTCTTTCATCTCCCTCACCACTGACTCCTATTATTAGTATTATTAATATTTATTATTAATATTACAACATTATAATTATAATAATATTTATTAGTAGTATTAATAATATTAGTACTATTAATATTATTATTAGAGACAGGACTTGTGTATCTCAGAAATGGTCTTAAACTTTCTCTGTAGCCAAGACAGACCTTGAAGTCTTTTTAAAAAGTAATTTATTATTTTGTGTGTATATGCTTTGCATGTATTTCTGTGCCGTACATGTATACCTGAGATCAGAAGAGCGAATCAGAATCCCTTTTCCATCCCTGAGACCTTCAACTCCTAACTCTTAATCCTCTAGCATCCACCTCCCCCCCCCCCCCCCCGTCTCCGTCCCCTCCCTCTCTCTCTGGACAGAGGACAATTTGCAGGAATCAGTTCCGTATGTGGGTCCTGAGGGTGGAACTTGGGTCGTCAAACTGAGTAGCAGGCACCTTTGTCCACGGAGCCATCTCCCCTTCTGTTTATTTGTTTGTTGTTTTTTGTAAGTGTGTGTGACAAGTCCCCAGGCTGCTCTCCAATTGCTGAGTCCAATTGCTGATGCTAAGGGCAAGAGTTACCAAGGTTGACAATCATTCTCACTCTCTCACTTTGGGGGGGACTAGTGGTTCCACTCTGAGCTTGGACAGCCTCTCCACACCCCCGCGCCCCTCTCACTTTGGATGCTCGACTCCTCACCGCCCCCCCTCATTTGGCAGGTCCTAGGGCACCTGCCCCTCTCCCTAACATCCCTCTCCCCTACCTCCCCGAACCCCTTCCTCCACAGTTCTGGAGATCCTGGACCTGATCCAGAAGCGCGAGCTGGCTCGGGCGGACGAGCACATCCTGGAGCTGGAGGCCGAGGCGCCGGCGGAGGCCGAGGCGGGCACGGGACGGCGCGCGCGGGACGTGGCGCTGCTGTACGAGGCTCTGCAGCGCGAGCTCTGGGCGATGGTGCGCGAGGCGCTGGCGGCCCCGGGGCCCGGCGCGAGCGCGGTGGCGCAGCTGGGACGCGTGCTGCAGCAGGAGGAGGCGGCGGACGCGCGGCGCGGTCCCGGAGCGGCCCGCAAGCTGCGTGCGCGCTGGGCCGAGGCGGTGGCGCGCGCGGCGCGGGAGCGGCTGGAGGAGGCGGCGGCGCCGGGCGCGCGCGGGGCGCTGGCTGGGCAGCTGGAGGCGCTGCGCGCGCGCCTGCTGGAAGACGTGGCCGCCGTGCGCGGCCGCCTGGCGCCCGCCTACCCCGCGGGGCTGCGCGCTGGCGCCGTCTACCTGCGGGGTTACCACGAGGCGCTGGCCGAGTGGCTCGGGGCGGCCGCCCGCCGCCGGCTCCCGCTGGCCGATCGCTATGCCCTGCTGCACTGGCACCATCAGGTGTACCCCAGGTGAGCCTGGGGCGCCCTGGGCCGTGCGCATCTTACCCTAGACACTTTGTTTGAGGTATTGCGTTTAGGGGTAGGGTCTCATGTAGCCCAGGCTAGCTTGAGCTGTTTTTGAGACAGGGTCACGCTTTTTAGACTAGTCTGGCGTTGAACTCGGAGATTCGCTTGCCTCTGTCCCTTGGAGCTGGGATTCAAACAGGCATCGTCTCGTTCCACCCAGCATTTTTTTTTTTTTTTTTAAGGCATGCCTATCTGTCTGTGCATATGTATGTTCACAGGTATGAGGGTGTCTGAAACCAGAAAAGAGAACTGTATTCCCCAGGAGCTGAAGTCATAAATTGCTCGATATGGGTACTGGAAACCAAACCCTGGTCCTCCTCAAAAAATTCAGCAAGCCCTCTTAACCTCTGAGCCATGGCTCCAGTTCCTCCTGCTCCTCCTCCTTTTTTTTCCCCGCCCCCAAATGACAGTAACCAAGCCTCAGATAGATTTCACCACTGCAGTACTGACCCCTTGCTAAGGTCACTTTCTGACTCTCTCGACCTCCTTTATTCTTTCATTCCTTCTGTTGTGTGTGATAAAAAAAAAAATACACTCTGACCAAAAACAATTTATGGGAGGAAAGGATTCATTCAGCTCAGTAGGTCACAGTCCTCACTGATCCCCATGCAGGGCAGAAACTCAAGCAGAAATTTGAAATGCAGACTGGCTACTGGGTCAACACCGAAAGAATGACCTAGGACCAAGGCACTCACAGCCAAGGAAATTCAGCAGAAACCACCGTGATGAAGGTCACAGACAGGCGTCTCAGCTAGCCTAGGGGATGGGGCCGCCCGCAGTGGGCTGCACTTCCTATGTCCCTTAACTATCAAGCCATTCCCCCACAAACTAATCTGAGGAGTTCCTTAGTTGTGGATTCTCTCCGAGATCAAGTTTTGTGGAGTTGGCACTTAAAGCTAAATGGGATGTCCCTACTGCCGGGATTACGGGTGCACACTGCAATGCTTGACCTATTGGACCCTAGCAAATGTAGAACCATCTATTAACATGAACGAGACTAGCTCTCTGCTCTTCCAATCCCAGGATGTTAGCATGGTGGATCTCTTGTCTCACTGACTCTCAGTCTGGGAGAATTTCAGAAGACAATGAGGTGTGATAGCCTGCGCCTGTAATCCTGACACTAAGGAGGTAGAGGCAGGTGGATCTCTGTGAGCTCCAGAACAGCCTGATATACATAGTGAATTGTAGGACAGACAGGGATATATAGAAAGACCCTGTCTCAATAAAATAAAATAAAATTTTAAGAGACCAGTGGGATGTCTCCAGGGTAAAGATACTTCCCATACAATCCTGGTGACATGAGGTAAAACCATGAGGCCCAGGTTAAGGTAGAAGGAGAGAACAGACTCCACAAAGATGCCTTCTGGCCTCCACATGCATAAGGTACACCTGCCCCTTTTGAATATACATACATGGAATAGTTTTTTGTTTTTTTGTTTTTTTAAAAAAAATAGCACCTTTCTTGCCTGGCATTGGTGACGCATGCCTTCAATCCCAACACTTGGGAGGCAGAAACAGGCAGATTTCTTAGTTCTGGTCTCCAGAGCCAGGGCTCTACAAGGAAATCTGGTCTCAAAACAAAGGAAAATAAATAAAACAGTAGCTCTCTGTCTCTGTCTCTCTGTTCTGGGAACTAAATCTCTAGCCTTGCATGCTCTCATACTTTCACCTTGAGGCGGGATCTTAGTCTGTACCCCAGGTTGGATTTGAACTCAGTCTGTACATTGGGCAAGACTTGAACTTCCAATTTTTCCCTTTCAACCTTCCAAGTGTCTAGAGAAACAAGCCTGGTACACAGATATTTTTCAAAGATTTATTTTCTCTTTGTGTGTGTGTGTGTGTGTGTGTGTGTGTGTGTGTGTGTGTGTGTGTGTGTGTGTGTGTGTGTGTGTGTGCGCGCTGATGCCAATGGCAGCCAGGAATGGAGGGAGGATCCTCTGAAGCTGCACTGACAGGTGATTGTGAGCTGCCCAGTGTGGGTGCTGGGAACTGAACCTAGGTCATCTGTAAGAGAAGCAAGCACTCTTCACAGCTGAAGCCTCTCTTCGTTATTTATTTATTTATTTATTTTGGGGGGCGTTCTGAGACAGGGTTTCTCTGTGTAGCTTTGACTTTCCTGGAACTCACTCTATGGACCAGACTGACCTTCAACTCACAGAGATCCGCCTGCCTCTACCTCCCCAGTGCTGGGATTAAAGGCCTGTACCTCTACTGCTCAGATTCTCTCTCTCTCTCTCTCTCTCTCTCTCTCTCTCTCTCTCTCTCTCTCTCTCTCTCTCTCTCTCTCTCTCTCTCTTTCTCTCTCTCTCTCTCCCTCCCTCCCTCCCTCCCTCCCTCCTTTCCTTCCTTTTTTTTCCTAATTGCTTGCTTGATTTTTTTTTTTTTAAGGCTTCATAGGTTTCTAGCTCTTCCAGCCTAGTGTGTTAGTGCTAAGGAGCCTAAGCAAAGGTCCTGCTCTCTTTGGATCTTAGTCACTGTTGATACTGACTGTCCCCACGCTGTCGAGTTCTGTTACAGCTTTGGGAACCTCAGCATCACAGGCCTTTCCTCCTAGTTCGAGAGTCTGACTGAACCCCCATGGGGAATTCTGAATCCCCAAATGGACTATACTTGTGGGGGCACTGGAGGCTATGTTACGGGGATAACTCCATTGGGTTGTGCATCATGTCCTCTCTGAGAAGAAATAAACCACACACCAGAGAAGGAAGGTAGCAGAACGAGGACCCTGGTGCTCCTCACAGTCACGTGCATTTGTACTCTCGAGCAACTGAGAAGCAGAAGCAGGCAGGTGGGGAGTTCAAAGTGAGCCTGGGCTATATAGCGACTTCCAGACTAGCCTGGGATACACAGTCCCTAAAAATATTTAAAAGGTCAGGACGCTGTCACCAAAAGAATAAGGAAAACAGAAGCTGGTAGCTGTTAGAACTGATGTGATACCCCAGACTATACTTGACAGGTAGAGACAGGATACGGGACCGGAAAGCTCTTCAATGTGATAAGACACAGGCAAAGTCTGAATCAGAGGAAGATGGCATTTCTGACCAAGCAGATCCCATGAGGAAAAAAATCTTGTGAGGGTGGTTGATGGGAAGTGCGGGGTGGACAATGATGACGATGATAATGATGTTACATGGCTCCCCTGAAAGGGGCGATTGTGGAGCTGGGTTGGAAAGCCCCGCCTACCCCCACCCGGCCAGGTGAGGTAGAGCTCCCAAGGTTAGAGGTGTAAGGGAACCTCTGCCCCCACGAAGTTCCAGTCTGCTCATCAAGTCTGAACTTGACAGCTAAGTCTTGCCCGGACGCCATCCATCAGGAGAGCTGACTCAGAGTGCGGGAGCCAAGGGAAACATAATTCTAAACACTTCCTTTGAGAGATGAGAAAGGCTGCCGGACAGGGGAAGGGAGTGGCCCAGGGTCACCGACACCGAGGCTGTGGGGACACGTGGAGGGGCCCAGGGGCTCAGCCCCACCTCTCACAGACCTTTCTCTCTATTTCCCCATCCCAGGGAGATCCTGGGCCTGGTCGATATGGTCACCTTGGAGAGTGGGGAGCTGGGTCCCCTCCTGTCCGCTGGCACCCTGCGTGGTTTGGAAGATGAATGTGTTACAGATGTGAAGGTACCACTTGGGATGGGGAGGAACTCTAGAGGTCACAAGGGGCTTGGCAAGCTCCCCTCCCACACTCAGTTTCTATTTTCCATTCTGTCCAAAGGCCGTTGACACAGAAATCCATAGTAGACCTTCCTCTTCCTCCCTTCTTCCCTCCCCAACCCCCCACATCTCATTCTCTCTCTGTTCTCTTTATTTCTAACTTTCTTCTTCTGACACAGAGCCTCACACTCCCCAGCGTTGAAATCACTGCCTGAGTCACCATGCCTGATCATCTCTATATTTTATGACACCTCCCAAACATACCTCCAACACACAAAAGTTTGATAGATTCAGACCCTGGTGTGACTGTCTCACTGCAAAGCCCGAAGCTCACAGCAGCCCAGCATTTAAACATCCTGGGAACATGCTCGCCCATGTGAGAAAAGGAAGCAGTGAATGGCCGAGACTGGTGGCACACACCTTTGATCCCAGCTCTCAGGAAGCAGAGGCAGGCAGAGGAATTCAGGCCAGCCTGGTGTTACATAGAGAGTTCCAGGCCAGCGATGGCTGCATAGTGGGATTCTGTCTCAAAAGCACAAAAGAAAAACAAGTATTAATGATGGGTCCGATGAAATCGTACATGTAAAGATTCTATCACTTATTAAATTGAAGGCACTAGGGAGTCAGAGAGGCAAACCTCTAGAGTTATCTTTGTCATTTCCCGCCCCCCAATTCCCATATTGCTGGAAAGGAACAGGGGCCTCTGAAAGTGCTCTATCATTGAGCTACATCCCAGCCCCTTACTGGGGGATTCTAGGCAGGGGCTCTACCACTGAGCAACACCCCCAGCCCCTCACTGGGGGATTCTAGGCAGGGGCTCTACCACTGAGCAACACCCCACAGCCCCTCACTGGGGGATTCTAGGCAGGGGCTCTACCACTGAGCTAAACACCTATCCTTTAGCCTTTGACATTCTTGAATCAGAATTCAGAACTCTTAGGTATGTCTCTTTCTCTGTATGGTACAATGAATAACCTAGGGCCTTGTCCATGTGAGATCTGGGCTCTACCACTGAGTTACTTTCCCAGCCCATATGTGAGTGTTTTAAACTAATTGTTCAGCAGGACCTAGTAGCAGAGACTTACCACCCTTAAACAATGGCATATACACCTTGTAACCCCCTGGCTATTAGATAAAGTTTAAAAATGCAAGGTGTAGTTGGGCACACTTTTTTAATTCCAGCACTCAGAAGCCACACTGATCTCTGAGGTTGAGTTCAAGGCCAGCCTGGTCTACAGAGTTAGTTCTAGGACAGCAAGGACTGTTTCACAGAGTAACAAAAAAAAAAAACCCTCACAAATGTGTGTGTGTGTGTGTGTTTATATGTGTGTGTATGTGTTTGTATATCAATGTGTGTGCATTATATATATATGCATTATATATGTATGTATGTACAGTGTTGGGGCTAAAGATGGCTAGGCAGCTAAGTGAAATTCGAGTTCATTTTCTAGCACCCATATCAGGCAGCCCATAGCCACCTGCAATTGTAGCTACAGGGGAATCTGACACCTTCATCTGGCTTCTGTGGGCATTTGCATTTCCACACACACACATAAGCATGAAAAAAAGTAAATATAAATATATCTCTCCCCCCTCCCATAGGGTTTCCCTTTGTAGCCCTGGCTGTCCTGGAACTCTAGACCAGGCTGGCCTTGAACTCACAGAGATCATCCTGCCCCTGCCTTCCAAAGGCTGAGATTAAAGTTGTGCACCACCACCATCTGCCTTACCCAGTGCTTTTAATATTAAGTCCTGGATTGCAGGCAGGGAAGGAAAAGGTGAGAAGGATCCAAGCATCCTCCTTGACCTTGTAGTTTGTGGGTTGAGCCCAGAAATTCTTTGTGAAGCTGCTCAGATGGGTAGTGAGAGAGAGAGCAAGGTCCCAGGCTACACCTGACTTCTGCTGATCCATCCCCCTGTTGCAGGCTCAGACTCGAGCGGCCCTTCTTCGAGTGCTACAGGAAGATGAGGAAAAGTGGGGCAGCATGGAATACAGGCCCAGCAACCTGGCCCAAGATGTATGTGAGGTAAGCAAGAGGAAGGGAATAGCCTGGGGTATGGGAGGGGAGGAAGGGGATAGCCTGGGGTATGGGAGGGGAAGAAGGGGATAGCCTGGGGTATGAGAGGGGAAGAAGGGGATAGCCTGGGGTATGGGAGGGGAGGAAGGGGGACTAACCTCCCCCCCACACACACATGACACCATGTCTCTTTTCCTCCTCCTGGCCCACATAGCTGCTGGAAGAACACACAGAGCGAGCACCTCACATCAGTCAGGAGTTCGTGGAGAGAATGGCACACTGCTGCCTAGGAGGGCTGGCGGAGTTCCTGCAGAGGTAAAGGCCAGTGGGGACCGGTCTGAGGGAGCTGATCAACAGGATCTGACACACACTGAGACAGTCAGGATGAAAGGCAGCAGCAGAATGGCTGTTTATACGTGTACACCAGAGGGCTTGAGTTCAGTCCCAGGAATCCATGTGAGATGATTTCACAACTGTCTGTAACTCCAGCTCCAGGGGGATCCAATGTCTATGGTCTCCACAGGCACCCGCATGCATGTGCACAGAGACATATGCATAATTAAAGATAAAATTAATCTTTAAAAAGAAAAGAAAGACAATAATAATCACAGAGGCATAGCTCACCAGTAGAATATTTTCATAGACTTTTCCAATGAGGGGTGGGGGGAGGTGTGTGTGGCTCAGTGGTAGAGCCCCCCTGCCTAGAATCCCCCAGTGAGGGGCTGGAGGTGTGGCTCAGTGGTAGAGCCCCTGCCTAGAATCCCCCAGTGAGGGGCTGGGGTGTGGCTCAGCAGTAGATCCCCTGCCTAGAATCCCCCAGTGAGGGGCTGGGGTGTGGCTCAGTGGTAGAGCCTCTGCCTAGAATCCCCCAGTGAGGGGCTGGGGGTGTGGCTCAGTGGTAGAGCCCCTGCCTAGAATCCCCCAGTGAGGGGCTGGGGGTGTGGCTCAGTGGTAGAGCCCCTGCCTAGAATCCCCCAGTGAGGGGCTGGAGGTGTGGCTCAGTAGTAGAGCCCCTGCCTAGAATTCCCCAGTGAGGGGCTGGAGAGAGGCTCTGTCCTAGAAGGATTACCTAACACCTAAGATTTTGGAGATCAATCTTCAGCACTTCGGACGTATGATTGAAAATAAGAAAAAGAAGGTCAGAGATGCAGGAGAGCAGAATCTGTTTTAACTGACAGGCTGAATAGCTGGCCTGAGACTCTGACCAAGCAACGTGTTTCATCTGTTGGGCCCATTGCCCCCTCCCTTGTCAGTTTCCAGCAGCGAGTGGAGCGATTCCATGAGAACCCAGGGATTCGTGAATTGCCCTCTGAAACCTACATCAGCAGGACTATCTCTCTGGTCAACTGTGGCCCCCCGCTGAGGTGAGAACATCCATGGGGGATAGTGTGTGGGAGTCTTGGGTGACTGCTGAGCTGACAAAACAGGTTCTTGAGTGGATCTCATAAACATCAGATCTGGGAGGTGGTGGGGGTAACAACCCATGCCTGTCCAGACTGCAGAATCCATGCATCCAAGGGGAATATTTATGTGTTAGAATGGAGAAATGATGTGGTGGGATTCAGGTCCTCTCTCTCTCTCTCTCTCTCTCTCTCTCTCTCTCTCTCTCTCTCTCTCTCTCTCTCTCTCTCTCTCTCTCTCTCTCCCCTGACCGGGAATCGAACCAGGGCCCCGACAGTGAGAGCGCAGAATCTTAACCATTAGACCAAGCCAGCTGTCCCAGAGAGAATGGGACCCCAAGATCCCAGCAGCCTTTTTATGAATAGGGTTTGGCCACTCCCCCTTCCGGAGCTCAGACCCTGGATAGGGTCTTCCGACCTTATCAGCTGACACCTGAATCCCACCACAAAATGTCGATTCTATACTCAAAGGATGAGGCCTGAGTTTGGATCCCTCAGCAGCCATTGTAAACACTGGGCATAGTGAAACTCTTTTCTCAAAAATAAGTTGGAAGCTTGAAAGACAGCTCAGTGGTTAAGAACACTAACTGTTCTTCCACGGGACCAAGGTTCGCTTCCTTGTACCCACTTTTTCAGGCTCACCACTCTGTGTAGTTCCAGCTCCAAGGGATCTGACACCCTCTTTTGGCCTCCAAAGGCACTAGATGCAAAGCCAACACACCAATGTACATGCAAGCCACGCATGCATACACACAATAAAAAAAAATTAAGCAATGATAAAGAAACCTGATATTCACCTGTGGCCCCTATGTATGCATGCAAAGAAACCTTTCTTTTTTATTAATTTACTTTAAAAATGCATTTAATTTTTGAGGGTCTCTCTAAAGCTCTGACTGTTCTGGGATTTACTATGTCAATGTAGGACTAAGCAGGCTTTGAACTCACAGACGTCTGCTCTCCTTCACTTCTGAGTGCTGGGGCTATAGGGGTGCACCACAATACCCAGCCACATACAATTTTTAAAATTTCACTTACTGATTGGGCTTTTGACACAAGCTCCCATGTATCCCTGAAAATTTCTGGTCCCCTGCACCTGCCTTCCCAGTGCTGGGAGTACAAGCAAGTGTTGCCATAATGATTTATTATTGCTGCTGTGATGAAACTCAGCTTCTCGAACCTACTTACTATACTACTTCCTAGCCGCACCCTTTAAATGGCTTTCATAAAATTGGGGGTTCGAGTGAGTGACATGGCTCAGTGGAGAAAATCCATTGCAGCCAAACCTCATGACCTGCATCCCTGAGACCCACATGGTGGAAAGAATGAACTGTCTTTCTCAAGATGTCCTCTGACCTCCATACGTGTGCCATGGCAGGCATGATCCCATAAATAAAATACTAAATGATGCTGCTGCTCTGCTGAGCCTCCTTAATACCACATTCTAGCCCGTCAGAGAGAAATCAATATCTTTAGCATTATCTGCTAATACTAATGTTCACATCCAGTATATATTCTGACAGGTAGTTATTACATTTACCAATGCACTCGAAAAGATATCTGGGTGTGGTAATGCCTTTGATCCCAGCACTTGGGAAGCAGAGGCAGGTGGATCTCTGAGTTCAAGATCAACCTGGTCTACAGAGTGAGTTCCAGAACCACCAGGGCTACACAGAGACACCCTGTCTTGGTGAAAAAAAATCTGGAGATGGTATAGTACCTGAGAGAATAGCACCAATCAAGGAGGTTTACTAAAGCCTCATGCAATAGCCAACTTTATTCAGAGCATCAAATGGTTTATACTCCGCGTGTTAATAGGAGTCACATGAGTAAAGTGTCCAATTTAACAAACCACATGTGGCAAAAAGAACCCATGTTTTTTCCATAGTGGCGTATAAACAAATATCAATATCCAGTTGTAACAAAAAGTCTGAAGTAAATTCACTCCGACTCACTATGCCTGGGTCATGGAAGCATTGTCCAAGAACAATCCCATGTGTTTTAAGAAGCTGCGGTCACAAGACTCCATTCGTGGACTGTGTTCCGACAGCATCTATGTTTAAATATTTTACTGTGTGCATATATATTGCTCCTTTTCTGCTTTTGCCCATTGATGGCGATGCAATGCGAGCCCTAACAGACAGGGCAAGAGTTTTATTCTTGGAATTGGATGAATCTTTAGTTTTCTGTGTGTTTGTTTTCAAGACAGGGTTTCTCTGTGTAGCCCTGGCTGACCTGGAACTCACTCTGTAGACCAGGCTAGCCTCTAATTCATAGAGAGCCACCTGTCTCTGTCTTGGAACTTGGAACTGGAGTCATGGATGGTTGTGAGATGCTATGCCGGTGCTGGGATGGAACCTGGGTACTCTTGATCACTGAGCCATCTCTTCAACTCCATTAAAGATTTATCTATCTATCTATCTCTCTCTCTCTCTCTCTCTCTATCTATCTATCTATCTATCTATCTATCTATCTATCTATCTATTTAGAGGCAGGGTTTCTCTGTCGCTTTGGAGCCTGTCCCCGAACTCCCTTTGCAGACCAGGCTGGCCTTGAACTCACAGAGATCTGCCTGTCTCTGCCTCCCAAGTGCTGGGATTAAAAGCCTGCACCACCACCGGTTAGGTCAAGCTAGTCTTAAATTCACTCTGTAGCTCAGGCTGGCCTTGAATTTTACACACCCCTGCCTCAGCTTCCTCAGTAAATTGGGATCACAAATCCGCTACCCCAGACCCAGCTGATCCTGGCTGGGCATGCAGATAGATGCTGGAAGGCTTGGATGCTGAACCCTGTTCATGCTCCCAGGTCTTTGGCTGAACGACTGGCCAGGGTGGGACCCGCTGAAAGTGAACCCGCCCGGGAAGCTTCAGCCATCGCTCTGGACCGCGTGACGCGACTCTGCCATCGTGTCCTTGCTGACTTGTTATTCCAGGAACTACAGGTGAGTGAGACAGGAGACTGGGGTACGCCTGTGCCAGGATGAATTGGCATTACCCCCCACACGTCACAGTTCCTTCTAACCCATGACTCAGTTAGTGTTCGTGGAAACAGGGAGGTCTGGGGGCAATTGCCCTGTTGGGACTGCTTGAGGTGGAGAAAGGGGGTACAGGAAGGAAGAGGTGGGAGGGCGTGGTCTGTTGCGATGGACACAGAATTGCCAGCCAGAAATGGCTTGTGTAGTACTTTCCCTACGAAGCCCCCCCCCAAGCCATGTCTCTCTATGCCCCCAGAGCCTCTTTTGGCTATGCATGGCCTTTTTAAATGCCTCGAGGGGGTTAGGTCCTGTGTAGACACCAGGGAGGCAAAAAGCTATTCAGTAGCAGTATAAAGGGACCTGCGTACCCTTTCTCTGCTCAGAATTCATCCTAGACTCCCAGATTCCCAATAGAAAAAGCCAGAAGCCTTGCTATGCCCCAGGCTCCTCAGTCAGCTGTTGTGAAACCTCATATCCCCCATCCTCTGAGTCTGCATTTCACTGACACCATAACATCTGTTTTTCAAGCTTTCCTGTCTCTGGTCCTAGACTCCAATTTCCTCTGCTCAGATGCTCTTCCTCCAATAGCCCAATCCCTCTTTGCTACTTTCAAATCTTTTTATTTATTTGTGTTTTATTTATTTATTTTGAAGCAAGGTATTTCTGTGTACTTCTGGCTGTCCTGGAACTCTCTCTGTAGACCAGACTGGCCTGGAACTCACAGGGATTCACCTGCCTCTGCCTCTTGAGTGCTGGGATTAAAGATGGGAACCACCACCACCTGGCTTCTTTCATTCCTAGGGAGGTGTTCCCTGATTATTCCACTTAAAATATAGTACCTCGGGCTGGAGATGGCTCAGTGGTTAAGAGCACTGGCTGCTCTTCCAGAGGACACAGGTTTGATTCCCAGCACCCACATGATCCAGTTCCAGGCGATCTGACACCCTAACACAGATAATTATGCACGTAAAATATTTTTAAAAATACATTACCTTTATCCAGCCAGTTGTGGCGGCACATGCTTTTAATCCCAGAATTCTGGAGGGAGTTCAAGACCAGGCTAGTCTAAAAAAATGAGTTCCAGGGCAGCTGTAATTAGGGAGTAAGACCCTATCTCAAAAAATAAAATAAAATACAACAATAAAATAAAATACAACAGGACACTAACTTGACCTAGACAGTTGGATGTGCCAGTACACACCTGTACTTCCAGCTCCTAGGAAATCTGAGGCAGGAGGATTTCTGGAGCCTAGGAGTTCAGAGTCAGCATGCCCAGTGAAGCTCTACCTCCATTTCTGCAGAAAGAATATCAATCCTAGAGAATTTCAGTACTGATTCCCTGTCAGTTTCTCTCCCAAAGCACTTACTGCAGCAGGAGATGCCAGAGCTCTGCTTTCCTGCCCCTTTAAGGAGCTGGGAACCAAACCCAGGGCTTCCCACACTAGGCAGGGGCTCTACCACTGAGCCACACCCCAGCCCCTCACTAGAGGATTCTAGGCAGGGGCTCTACCACTGAGCCACACCCCAGCCCCTCACTGGGGGATTCTAGGCAGGGGCTCTACCACTGAGCTACATCTCCAACTCTCCTCCACTGAACTCTATACTATATATTATAGACACAGTCTCTATGTTGCCCAGGCTGGCTTGGAGCTCAGAGCAATGTACCTGCCTCTATTTCTTCAGGGTGGGATTAAAAAGGGTGGCTTGAGACAGGATCTCTATTCAGCCCTGGCTAGCCTGGAACTCACCATGTAGCCTAGGCTGGCCTCAAACTCCCAAGACCTCTTGCTTCACTCACCCTTCCCAGTACCAGGCATCCAGTCATGAGTCTCCATGCCCAGAGAAGTCTGTGCTCTTCATCTTTATTCATACTGTGTGTTTTAAGATACAATTATAGGCACATGAAGGTCTAAGAAGCTGTTAGATGAGAGGATGGGAAGGAGTTTGGGAAGTGCAGCTGGTATGGAGGTCACAGAGAGACATCAGAAAAGGAGACACATAGTCAGAGCTGCTGTGAAGACTCAATCTGTATCTTGGTAGAGTTGTGCTCAAATACTGGTGACAGTATGTGTGTGTGAGTATGCATGTGTGTGCATCTATATGTGTATGTGTGTGTGCAGTGTGTGAGTGTGCATCTGTGTGCATCTATATACATGTGTATATATGTGTGTGTATGTATGTATGAGTATGCATGTGTGTGTATCTATATGTGTATGTGTGTGTGTGCAGTGTGTGTGTGCATCTATATATGTATGCATGTATACATATGTTGTGTGAGTGTGCATGTGTGTGCATCTATATATATGTATGTGTGAGTGTGCATATGTGTGAATCTATATATGTATGTATGTGTGCATGAGTGTGGATGTGTGTGCATATATATGTATGTGTATATATATGTGTGTGTATGTGCATCTATATATTAATGTGTATATATGTATGTGTGTATATATGTGTGTGTAAGTGTGCATGTGTATATGCATGTATATATGTGCATGTGTATATATGTGTGAATGTGCGTGTGTGTATGTATGTATATATGTATGTGTGTATATATGAGTGTGCATATGTGGGCTTCTATATATGTATTGTGTATATATGTGTGTGTGAGTGTGCATGTATGTGCATGCATGTATATATGTATGTGTGTATATATGTGTGTATGTGTATATAAGTATTTGTGACTATGTGAGTGTATATATATGCAAGCATGTATGTATTTACATGTGTGTATATGTGTAGGGGTAGTATGCATGCACAAATCCTGGTATACTTACAACCTACCAAGGTTCCCTTTTATCGTCAGGGAAAGTTGACCTTCCATCCCAGAAGCCCTGGTTGCTCCAGCCCTGCCCAAAGGACCAGACACATCCCTCATGTGTCACCATCATGCATCAGGAATAGCCACAAGTCTGGGCTTTGGAGTCACACAGCTCCCTAGAACACACTTATTAAAGGCCACACGTGGCATAATTATCTGTGGTCACTTTCTTAAAAGTTTCAATCAGCCCATTTTTAGAGTCTAGAGACTTGAGATACCGAGGCAGGAGGAGATTAACCTAGACTGCACCCTGAGAGCCTGTCTCAAAATTAAACCTACAGAGTGAAACTGGTTATGGTGGTACCAGCCTATGCTCCTAGCCCTCCAGAGGTGGAGGCAGGAGGATCAGAAACTCAAGGTCATCCCTGGCTACCTAAGAGCTGGAGGTTGGCTTGAGGTACTTGAGACTGAATATGATTATGATATTACTCAGTGATGGAACAATTGAACTCATAATAATGGTGATAAAGCCCTGGCACACACCTGTAGTCCAAGTACTCGGGAGGCAGAGGCAAGTAGATCTCTGAGTTCGAGACCAGCCTGGTCTACAGAGTGAGTTTCAGGACAGCCAGGGCTACACAGAGAAAAGCTGTGTCAAAACAAACCAGTATGATTTTCATGATGCTGATAATGATGATGAACACGGTTCTGATAGTACTAATAGTTTTTTTAAGGAGGGTCTCCAGTTTTTGTCATTTTGAAACAGAAATTCACTATGTCTGGAACTCCCTCTGTAGACCAGGCTGGCCTAGAATCCACGGAGACCCTCTTAGAATACCAGCATCAAAGGCAGGTGCCACCACACCCAGCTACCGGTTCCCAGTTTCCATTTTGCAACGGTCCCTGAAAATGATACAGATAGTCTCTCTCAGCCACGGTGATTTCTATCGGGGTTCTCCCAAGCTCCCGGCTATCCAAATTCTATAACTTTGAAGGTGCTTAGCCCTCTGTTGCTCAAACCCTAATTGATCTTATAATAAAAACCGGGGGGGGGAGGGGGAGAGATATTGGGGTAAATGCTTAAAGCTCAGAGACAGAGCAACAAGCCACCTAGTGAAACTTCTCACCACCACTTACCCTCAGGCCCAGAGGGGAAAATCCTGTCTCCATGAATCCTCAGACTGAAGAGGGGGCAGCAAAAGGAACCTCGGCGAGGGGTGGGGGGGTGGGGGGTGTTCTCATCTCCTCCCGCCTTATAGCCTTATAATCCTTTCTTTGCCCAACCCCATCACTTCCTGTCTCAACCTTCCTACTGCTGGGATTACAGATGTGAGCCACCACTGAGGACCCCTGTGGCTAACTGGGGCTGGCTCTGTCCTCTGATCTTCAGGCAATCTTTATTTGATACACAATTTATCACCACAGTCCTCCCTCCCTCTTCACTCAGCTGTCTGACTCCTCTGAGCCTGGATTTCCCTCTCCAGGAAGCCATTTTTGACACTGTGCTGGCGGTCTATGAGTCGCAGCAAGGTTGGGCTAGCTCCTCCCTTGTATGTCCCTCAGTCACTACACAGCTTCTGTTCTTCCCTTGGGGAGAGTTTAAATGAAGTGTTCCCAGCATGGTGTGGTGGCACGCACCTGTTTTCCCAGTACTTGTGAGATGGAGGCCAAGAGGCCAAAAGTTCAAGGCCAGCACTGTACAGAGCCCATCAAAAGGATAAAAAAGGTTTTTCTTAAGAGAAGTGGGGGAGGGTGGAGGGAGGTGGGTGTAACCCTCCCTTTTCCACGCTGTCTTACCCAGCCACACTTCAACAAGCTGATGCGCAGGAAGTGGCTGAACAGCTCAGAGGCTCTGGATGGCATCGTGGGCACACTCGGCGCCCAGGCCCTGGCCCTGCGCAGGATGCAGGATGAGCCTTACCAGGTGCGTTTGACCAGAGTGCTCTCCCTCTGGGGAAATTAATTGGTGGTACCTCAAGGATCTGGGAGCTGCAGATGACAGATGCATGCATCCCTGGGAAGGGGCGTCATGAACGTCCCCTCTGGGGTCTGGGTGCATAGAGCTTGGAACCGGGATCCCTCACGAACCTGCTAGGTTGGAGCTATCTAGAGAGTGTTCGTGCCTCCCACTATCCCCAGGTGCTGGTGGCCGAATTGCACCGCCGAGCGCTGGTGGAGTACGTGCGGCCTCTGCTGCGCGGGCGCCTGCGCTGCCGCTCTTCGAGGACCCGCAGCCGCGTGGCCGGGAGGCTCCGGGAGGACGCAGCACAGCTGCAGCGGCTGTTTCGGCGGCTGGTGAGTGCCTGGCTGGGTTTGGGAAAGGGAAGCTCGGGGTGGGGGGTGGAGGAGGAAAGCGACCCTCGACCCTGGATTTATGATGGTGCACACGTGCCACCCGGCATTAGGGGGGGCTGAGGCAGGAGGGTTGCGAGTTTAAGGCTGGAAAAAACGACCCCAACGAGGTGGAGGGGGGGAAGGGACCCGAGAGTTGATTTACGGTTAAGAGCCCCGACTACTTACTCTATGAGGTCTATTCCCAGTACCCACAAGCCTGTCTGTAACTCATCCAACACAGTATTCTGGCTTCTGGAGGTCCGGACATCCACACGGTGCAAAAAGAACACCCATACATATAAAATAATGTTTGGTTTGTTTTGTTTTTGTCTCTTTATTCACTCCTGCCTGTCCTGGAATTTGCTCTGTAGACCAAATTTGCTCCAAATTCACAGAGATCCTCCTTCCTCTACCTCCTGAGTGCTGGCATTAATGGTGCACAACCACTATGCCCTGCTTAAAAAAAAAAAAAATAAATCTTTTTTTTTTGTTTCTTTTTATTTTAATTATTTTTTTCCATTTTACACACCAATCACAGCTCCCCCTCTCTCCCCACCTCCCCCTTACCCTCGACTTCCCCCCTCCCCGCTCCCCCATCAATTCCTCAAAGACAGTAAGGTCTTCCATGGGGGAGGGAGGGAGTTGAGAGAGGACCAGGCCCCTCCCCCCCATTTTTTTTTAAAGAAAGATATACTGGGTATGGTAATCCTGTAATAACAGCACTGTGAAGGATGCTAGAAAGATCATGCTTTAGAGGCCAGCCTGGTCTACATAGTGATACCCAGACCACCTGCCAGGGCTATACAGGAAGACCTTCACACACACACACACACACACACACACACACACACACACACACACACACACACACCACACCACACAAAGATACCCCACCTCTGAATCCGTGTCGCTAAATCCAAAGTTCCAAATCTCACTTGTTCCCGGTTGTCATTGGGGGAGGGGGAGGGGGGGGAGGGGGAGGGGAGTTGTGAACTCACCAGCTGCTGCCTCTGACCTTGAGAGTTTGTGTTTAGTTTCATTTATTGAAACATTTTTCAAGATAATTGTCGTGGGCTTGCAGGCAGCTCTAGGAAAGAGCACAGAGTACCCCCTCAGGACATGTTAGCTGTGCTCTCTACATGGTAACCTTTGCACTTTTCT
The DNA here is from genome assembly GCA_033318265.1 of Phyllotis vaccarum. NCBI lineage: Eukaryota > Metazoa > Chordata > Mammalia > Rodentia > Cricetidae > Phyllotis > Phyllotis vaccarum. Next base: position 15,618,137 of record JARWLC010000018.1, read on the forward strand.
CTTTTGATGGCCTAAGATGCAACCCTGAGCTTTGCACATGCTGACCCTCAACACCCCCCCACACACACACACTCCCCTGTCTTGGAATCGATATTTTTTACAATCTCCTCTCCCATGAGGAACTGACCCAGGACCTCAGTTTATCAAGCATCCATGCCCTTGCTCCTGTCTCTTGATACCACCTCTGGTTATATAGCCCCCAATCCCCCTGCCTCCACCTACCTAGTGTTGGGATTTTTGTTAGTTTGCTCGACCTTTTTTGCTTCATTTTGTTTTTCCAGACAGGGTTTCTCTGTGTAGTCCTGGCTGACCTGGAACTCACTCTGTAGACCAGGCTGTCCCCGAACTCATAGAGATCCACCTGCTGCTGCCTCCCAAAATGCTGGGATTAAAGGCCTGTGCCACCACTGCCTGGCCAACGGACAGGTTTTAAATCAGTTACCCAGCCCGGGATTCATATAAGCAAAGGTTCTAAGGAATCGCTGGCCAGAGTCTGCCTTCTGAACCCTTTTACACAAGGGGAAGAGCCCAGGCCCGGAGCAGGGCGTTAAAGGGGTACTGGGAGTTTGCATGGGTGACATTGGAGCCCTTGTCCTCACAGGAGTCTCAGGCTTCCTGGCTCGACCAGGTGGTGCCACACTTGGCGGAGATCCTGCAGTTGGAGGACACTCCGAGCATCCAGGTGGAGGTCGGGGTGCTGGTGCGGGACTACCCAGACATCAGGTGAGATGCGGCCAGGCCCGGGTCTCCTTGGCATCCTTCCCAGCGTTTCCTGGCCCGCGCCAAGGCAGGGTGGCGGCGAGCGTGTCTGATGGCCGTTTCCTGCTGGGACTAGGGCATTCTTAATACTATTTCCCTCCTTCGGCAGCAGTGCGGCCACCGCCACCAATGCTCGCAAACAAACAAGCGGCCACAGGAAGCCCAGGGCAAGGGGGGCGCAGGCCGCCCGGCAGCAGGAAGGGCTGGCCATGCAGGGAACCGCCGGGGACTCGGGGACTTACATGGGCATGTGGGCGCACACTGGGGGGGGGGGGCGCACAGCAATGGGCACGTTCGAATCCAGGCGGGCTACTTACTTTTGATAGGACCTTGCCTTAGCCTCATTCTCTTTGTCTGCTGCCCAGGGATGGTAATACCCTAATTGTGCACCGGTTGCGGGAATTACACCATTATCATTAACAGTCCAGGCCACACATGCCTTTAATTCCAGCACTCCAGAGGCAGGGGGGTTCGTAGCTCTCTTGATCCAGTCTGGTCTACAGAGTGAGTTCCAGGGCAGCCAAAACTATTATATAGAGATCCAAACTCAACAAAAATAAATAAATAAAAATAAAAGTGAATTTGGAAGATTTAAATGATACCTAGGGATGGGATATAACCAGTGGGCAGCATCTGCCTGGACTCTCCCAGTGAGGGGCTGGGGTGTGGCTCAGTGGTAGAGCCCCTGCCTAGAATCCCCCAGTGAGGGGCTGGGGTGTGGCTCAGTGGTAGAGCCCCTGCCTAGAATCCCCCAGTGAGGGGCTGGGAGTGTGGCTCAGTGGTAGAGCCCCTGCCTAGAATCCCCCAGTGAGGGGCTGGGGTGTGGCTCAGTGGTAGAGCCCCTGCCTAGAACCCTCCTGATGTGAGATCCTTGCTTCAGTCTCCATTGCTGTAAAAGTTCTTTTAAAGGGAAACTGTTGAGGTAAATTAGAGGATTAGAAATGTTGGACCAAAAGGGGGGAAAAAAGTTAACTATCAGACTTGGAGGTGAGAGAAGAATCTGGAAGATTCTACATGGAAAATGTGGAAATGAGGTGTAAGAGACTGGAACAGGAGATGGGCACAGGGAAATGAGATAGGGTTCCAGAGTTCAAGCGGGTTGCACTGATGGTCTGGGTACCATCCGGATCCCAGGACCCTCCAGTAACTACCTCTGTGTTCCTCTCCTCCCAGGCGGAAGCATGTGGCAGCCCTCCTGGACATCAGAGGACTTCGAAACACCGCTGCCCGTCAGGAGATTCTGGCGGTTGCCCGGGACCTGGAACTATCTGAAGGTGGTACCCTATCGCCCCCTCGGGACCGCGCCTTCTTTGCTGACATCCCCGTGCCTCGCGCATCTTTCTGCCTCGGCCTCCCTCTGTTCTTGGCGCGCCTCCCTGTCTCCAGGCTGGCCAGGCCCAGTCTGGCTTGTCTGCCCCTGCGGCCTCGTCCTCCGACATCAGTTAGAGCCCGAGCCCAACGCTGAGGCTCCTGGTGCCCATGTTGCTGCTGATACACCCTCCTCTCTTTTATGTGACACAGATCTCTGGGATGGGATCCCACCCAGCCCGGAGTGATCCCTCTAGTAGGGAAATAGAGGCCAGGTTGAGCAAAGAGGTCCTTAAAGCCTCCAGAGGTCATTCCCAGCACCTTCCTCCCCATAGCCCAGCATATCAGAGAGCCTTCTAGAAGGCTCTACACAAATATCCCCGCCCCCACCTCCTTTTCCCTCACCTCAAGGTCTGGCCCCAATCCAACGTATTAAGAAATGGTAGATACTTAGAATAAAGAGGTTTCTATTTAACGCTAGGAAGGGCTGAGTCCCAAGTGCAGGGGAGGAAGACAGGGCCCTGGGCCAAGCACTCTTTGCACACACCCAAGGCCACCAGGGCTGGGGTCCAACAACTAGGGAGTCCAATGAACATGGATAGAGCGCAAGGCCAGACACTGCCCGTTTGCCCGCTGATACCGAGTCCTTAATCCCTGTGGCTCTGAGGCAGGCGCTTGACCACTCTGATCCAGACACCACTACTTTATTTTATCCCAGTGTCCGGCTGTCTGGATCTGCTCTGGCCACCTTGGCACTGGCCCTCCTCATCCGTGCTGGAGGGGGGGGGGCTTTTCCAGAGAGGAAGGAGCTGGGGGGCTGGGCCGGCGGCATCCAGGGCGCCCTCCTGGGTTGCTGCAGGAAAAGTCTCAGGGTGGGAAATTTCCAGCCTCTCAAGCAGGAGCCCAGCCGGATCCGAGTCCCCACAGAGTCCTTGAGGTCATCTCCCTGCTGACCTCTGCCCCTCCGGCCTGGGTTGGACAGTTTATGATGGATGCTTCCTGGTCTAGGTTGTGTTTCGGTTTATTTTCTTCCCTGAGAAGTCAGAAAGAAGAGGCAGCCAGGGGTCAGCACAAGGGGCCGGGGCTGGAGCCTCACGCACACACTTCTTCGGACATTGGCAACAGGGGGGGCGGCTCTAGTTCTGAGCCTCGGGGCTGTGTGCTTCAGAGAGGAAGCTGTCTGTCTCTGGCAGAGCTTCCTGTCTCTCCTGGGAAATTGCTTAACTTCTCTTTGCCCAGGCCTCCGTTTGAGGCACAGAGGATGTCCCTCCAACTTCCTTGACCTTCTGAAAGTGACACCTCAGTGTCATTGACGTACAGGAGAGGGGAACTGACTGGGCATTCTGTTGCGTTCGTGGGCACTCGCACAATTACACATGTATTTTAATCTCAGCGTGGTCATGGTCTGCCATTTTCTGACTTGCTATTTCATCATTCCAAAAGCATCCTTTTCTTCATGCTTGGTGACAGCAGAGCTGTGATCCCAGCAGGTTGGGTGCTCGGGCAAAATAACAGAAGTGTAGGGTCAGACTGGACTGCCTCCAAGACCCCACCAAGGAAAGGGGGTGTGGGATTAGTGAGATGGATTAGTGGGTAAAAGTGCCTCCCACCAAGCTTACCAGACTGAGTCTGAGCCCCTCATGGTAGAGAAAACACACACACAGAGATGCACAAGCGTGTGCACACACACAGATTCAAGTACACACGCACACGGATGCAGGCATGCACACACAAATGTAATAAAAAATGGAATATAGATTCCCAGTGCCCTTTTTGGCTAGGATCTTACTATGTACCCCTGGCTAGCCTCGAATACACAGAGATCCATCTGCCTCTGCCTCTTGAGTGCTGAGATTAAAGATGTGCGTCATCATGCCTGGCTTCTATACTTTATATATTTATAGTGAGAACCCTATCTCCAAGACCATGCGTATTTATGAAGTTTTTTCAGATGGGGGGTCTCAGGTAGCCTTGGCTGGCTTTGAACTCACTACATTCATGAAAATGATCGTGAACTTCTGATCCTTTGCTTTGCCTCCCTGGGCTGGGATTACTGGTGTGTGCCAGTACATCTGGTATAGCATTTTGTGCGTTCCAGGCAAGTACTCCCAAGGCAAGATTCCAGTCCTCGAGATTACTTCTTTTCAAGACAGAGTCTCTATGTGGCCCTGGCTGTTCTGGAACTCACTATGTAGACCAGGGTGTCCGTGATCTCACAGAGATCTGCTTGCCTCCTCTTCCCAAGTGGGCATTAAAGGTGTGTGCCACCATGCCCAGCTATTATTTTGAATCAAGGTCTTGCCTGTAACCTAAGCTAGCCTAGCTCTCAATTCTCCTGCCTCGGCTTCCAAGTGCTTGGATTATGGACATAAATGGCCTGGTTTTTGGTGTGAGTTTTTGAGACAGCTCTCTATGTGGCCACAGCTAGCCTGAAACTAGGCAACCACTGTCTGCTGAGCCAACTTGGTGTGGCACCTGGTCCACTGAGCTCAAAGCTGAAACCACCTAAGTGTCCAGTAGCTGACAGCGGGGTGCATCTATGTGCCATGGAGTTCCATTTATCAATAAGAAGGAATGACAAGCCAGTGACCGGCACAATGGCACATGGTTAATACCCAGTTAATACCTCCTGTTGCAGCAGGAGGACCATAAGTTGGGGGCCAACCTGGTCTACATGTATTCCAAGTTAGCCTAGGCTACAAAGCTAAACCCTGTCTCAAAACAGTGACAGGGCCAATCTGAGGAGATGGCTCAGGGTTAAAGGCCTTTGGAACACTTTAGAAGATCAGCATCTGGTTCCGAGCACACACATCATACATAGGGTAGCTATCTGCCTGTAATTCCAGTTCCGGGAGATCCAATGCCTCGGGCCTCCTCAGACACCCAGGCTCACTTATACACTTCAAACAGACACCTAATTATAAACAAACAAATAAAACATAGCTGAAAAGTGGCTTGGCAGTCAAGAGAAGTTGTTCCTTTTCTAGAGGACGTGGCTTCAGTTCCAAGCACCCACATAATATCTCCAACTGCCTATAACTCCAGTTCCAGGGGATCCAGCGCCACCTTCTAATTTCTCCAAGAACAGCTATACATGTGGTTCATGTACGTAGTGTTGCTGGCTAACACTTCAAAAAACTGTTAAATGGTAAATCTCTAAAGAGAGAGGTCAAGCATTGGTACCTGATGCAATTGAGATTAGGCTTGAAAATGTCACACCGAGAGACGTGTGTGGATGAAGGTGAACACAGAGTGGATTTTGCCTCAGACGGGTCCAACCACTGCTGGTAAAAAGAAATGGGAGAGGTAAGACTCTCTGACAGGGTTTCGGGCCACAATTATTCACGCCATCGACAAACTGGAACCAGGATCCAAAGACGGCAGGGTCTAGATGTATTGTCACACCAGAGGCTTAGATGGGAGGTCTGGGAGGTGTAGTCACGTCTCATTTCAAAGAAGCAAGTCAAGGGTGAAATTCAGCGGCTGTACCCTTACCTCAAATCCCCCAGCGAGGGGCTGGGGTGTGGCTCAGTGGTAGAGTCCCTGCCTAGAATCCCCCAGTGAGGGGCTGGGGGTGTGGCTCAGTTAGAGCACTTGGGTAACAACATCCAGATTGTTGGGAGAGATCACAAAACACCAATAGGCAGGGATTGGAATAATGGCCTGTAGTTAAAAACACTGGCTGCTCTTCCGGAGGACCTGGGTTCAATTCCTAGTACTTACAGCTGTCTGTAACGCCAGTTCCAGGGCATCTACCACCCTCACACAGACATCTATGCAGGCAAAGCATTAATGCACATAAAACAAAAATAAACTATTTTAAAAAACCATCCGTGGAAAAAAAGATACAGTGGTGTTAGCTGTGGCCCTAAAGGAACACCGTGTATATCATTAAAGACCAGGACCTGATAAGAGGCTCAGCTGCCATGTCTTATAACCTAAGATTGAGCCTCAGAATTCACAAGGCAGGAGGAGATAATTGGTTGTTCTCTGACCCACTGGAGCAACTAACAAGCCAAACCCACTGCCATATCCTGCAGTATGGCTGGGCAGACACAAAACAAAATTCTAGCCTAAATTCAGGTGGCCTCAGGGAGTGGCATATGGTTCAAAGGACCAGAGGCACGGAGGCGGGGGGGGGGGGGGGGGGGGGGGGGGGGGCACGGGACGGGGGGACGGGACGGGACCACACCTTCCTCTCCACAGCCCCTGCTGGGTGCACACCTCCCAGAGTGGCTGCTGCCTGTAGCCCCTCGCCCCTCACCCCTGCTCTGTTCCCCAGGTAAACTTTGGCAGACTGTACCTCAGTCTGTTGCTGGGACCTTGGGAAAAGATAGACATTGTTTCCAACTCCCTGATGGAAGAAATTTTTGAAACACTTCCGTTTGTGTGCTGGCATTAAATAAATGTGAGAGAAACATATGAAAAGGATTGGAGGTGGCCTTCCTGATCTAGAATATCCCCAAACTCCATATTTGTGAAGAGGTGGCTTGTCATTGTCCGTATCCACAGAACCCCAAAGACCCTGATGCTTGTCCAAGATGCCCCAGAACACCGCATGGAAGGAGGAGGTGTCCCACCTTTCAAGTCTGGAAGTGTAGTTGTTACGGATGTAGACTCTCTGGTGATCTGTACTCAGTTGAGGCTGGCCTTGAACTTCTGATCCCCCTGCCTCAGCCTCAGTATGGGGATTATAAGCACATACCTCAAAGCCTGGTTCTTTCTCTCTCTCTTTATATTGATTTATTTATTATCTATTGTGTGCGAATGGCTGAACTCAGAGACATTTCTTTCCTATCAGCACATGGGTCCAGGAATCACTCTGACCTTGAGCTTGTCTGCAAAAGCCTTTACCCACCGAAAAGTCTCACGACCTGTCTCCATTCTTATTTTTTTCCTGTTTTAGTTTTATATAATTCCTATTTTTTAAACGTCCTTTTTTGACCTCTGGGCTATTTACTTTCCAAATACTTGCGGTGTTTTGAGACGTCTTCTCGATTTCTATTTCCGCTGTGGTCAGAGAAAATACTTAGTAATATTTCAATCCTATAAACAATATCTAGCCATGACTTGCCTTTCTGCCCCAGCCTCCCAACCATACCCTTTAAATATTTGCGCTACATATTTATTTATTTGTGTGTTTATGAGTGCACACTCCCACAAACATGAGTGTGCCACAGCTCATGTGGAGGTCAGAGAGCAGGAATGTGTATTTTTCCAGCATGTGGGATCTGGAGATCGAACTCAGCTCTGGAGTGTTGCCTGGAGCCTTTCTGAACCATCTGGATGACCCAATTACATTTTTTTTAAAAAAGCAGGGGACAAAATAGGGTATTCAGACATACCAAAGGTTCCAGAACATATCTGCAGTGACAGTCTATGGAATGTCACAGGAAGGCCTGGGGCAAGAGCTACCACATGGGAATGTGAACCTCCACAGGGAAAAACATAAGCCGGTCTTCGGTCTTTGAATTATGGAGGTTTCTTCCATACAATATTAACTATTTACTGAGAAACATGTACTTGGTATGGTGGCACCGGACCATCACCCCCGCACTCAGTGGCCTGAGGCAAGAGCAAGAGAGATGCACATTAGGGAGGCACAGAACAGCTGAGGTCCCCGTGCCCTGTGTGAATCAGTGCTGTGTCCCCTGTGGGTCATCTTTGATCGGTCAATAGATAATGATGAGTGTCTAGAATATCATCAGGGCCTCAGTGGGCAAATCACAAGAGTGAGGCCCTGAGTTCGAATCCTCCTGGGAAGTCACATAAAACCAGACACTGGAAGACATCTGTAGTAATCAGTATTCCTCTGTAAGACGGGAGGCAGAGACAGGAACTTTGGGGTCAGATAACCTGGTGTAGGCAACAGGAAACCAGAGACTCCACCTCCAGGTAAAAGGCAAGGTTTGCCCTTTGACCCCTCTACAGGCACTGTGGCACATGTGTGCCTTCACATACACAGATGAACACAATCACATGTGTACATGCACACACAGGCTTTCCCTGACTGTCCCGGAACTCCTTCTGTAGACCAGGCTGGCTTTGAACTCACAGAGATCCTCCTGCCTCTGCCTTCCAAGTGCTGGGATCAAAGATGTGCACCACCACTGCCTGGCCACATAGATTCTTTTTAAAGATCCATATCTCTAGTAAAAAGAAAATGGAATCATGAAGCCTTCCCAACGTCGGTGAGAAGGCTCAGCAGGTAAATGAGCTGACCACCAAACATGACGACCTGAGTTCACTCTGGGGACCCATATGATGGAAGGAGAGATGTGACTGCCCTCCGGCCACCATGTAGGGGCCACAGGACATGTGCCCACAGATGTACACTAAATTTAAAAAATGGATGTAACTTAATAATCCAGGTGTCCATGTTGAGGCTGGAAAGCTGATTCCATGGTGAGCATGTTTAATGCTCTTCCAGAGGATCCAAGTTTGGTTCTCGGGACCCACATTAGAAACGCACAGTCACCTGTAACTCCAGCTCCACCATATCTGACACCCTCTTCTAGCCTCTGAGGGCTACACACACACACACACACACACACACACACACACACACACACACACAAATGCATACACATGTACACACAGACACTACATTTTTAAAAAATAGGCAGGCGTACTAAAGTAAACTCTTTTTAAAATAGATGTGCTCCTGGGCTGGAGAGGTGGCTCAGCAGTTAAGGACACTGGCAGCTCTTCCAGAGAAGACTGGTTTGATTCTCAGAACCAACATAGTGGCTCACAACTGTCTGTAACTCCAGTCTTAGGGAATCTGACACCCTCTTCTGGCCTCCCAGGCACCAGGCATGTGCATGGTGTACATATAAACACACAAGCAAAACACCCACACAGATAACATCTTTAAAAAACTAAAAAATTTTTTTAAAAAGTCAGGTATGGTTCCAAACACCTTTAATCTCAGAACTCAAAGGTAGGGGCAGAAAGTCCTCTGAGTTCAAGGCCACCCTGGTCTACAGAGCAAGCTCCAAGACAGACAGGGCTACACAGAGAAATCTTGTCTCCAAAACCAAAATATATTATGTAACAAAACAAACAGCTGGGTGCACTCCTTCAATCCCTGCACTTGGGAGGCAGAGGCAGGTGGATCTCTGTGAGTTTGCTCTAGCCTGGTCTATAGAGCGAGTTCCAGGACAGCCAGGGCTGTTACACAAGGAAACCTCCTCTCAAAAAAGCAAATATTTACACAAATAGCCTGGAGCATTGGCGCAGGTCTACAATCCCAGGTAACTCAAAATCAAGATTATCCCCAGGGAGTTCCTGGGCATCCCTGGATACATGAGACCCTGCCCGCTGTCCCCCAAAGCATTTCAAATAAAATTTAGATCGACCATAAGTTCCAGGTGGCAGTATTGTCCTCCACCCCAGATAAGTAATTTTGAAAAATTAGACCCGGGGAATATGAAGGGTCAGAACCAGACTCAAGGTAGAGAGGTGTTTGGGGGTGCTTTGTGGGTGTGTTGTGGGGGGGTTCACTAGGGACAGTAGTTTGTTACTGTCTCAGTGAATTCCCACAGGCAACAACATCCCATCTTGTCAGGATTTCCAACAGAGGGCGGCAGAGAGCCAGGGAGAGGCCCAGAGGACTGTAAACAGCCTCCCTCTTTCAAGGGGACATGTATACAGCGTTCACTGTGCAGTCAAGACGTGCTGGGTCAGTGGAACCATCCAGGACCCCTCAGAGTGCCCACATGGGAGATTGGCATTGAGGCTGTCACCTGCGTAGATGTGCATACCCTAGGAACTCTGACATGTACTCCAAGTATCAGGTGAAGATGCCATGCGGGCGAATGTCAGGCCAGGCCCACCCCTGTCTCCACCTAGTACGTACTCCTGTCTCTCCTCTAGACCCAGGTACACTGCTGCATCAAGTACAGATTCTGATGTTGGCTGCTTCAACCTCCAACTTGGACCCAGCCAGATCCTTGTTGGAGACACTGTCCAGCCCAGCCTCTATTCTTTGTGTGTGTGTGTGTGTGTGTGTGTGTGTGTGTGTGGTGTATATACATGCAGTGTGTACCCATATGTGCACATGTAGAGTAGCTTGCTGGGTGTCCTCTTCTGTGTGCCCCCCACCACTGCCCTTCACCTTACTGTTTTGAGACAGGGTCCCACTAAATGGAAAGCTTGCCTTTCTGCTTGGCTACCCTAGCCAGCAGGTTCAGCCTTTCTGACCCCCAATGTTAAGGTTACAAGCACGTGCAGCTATGCCTGGCTTTTTGTCTGTGTGCTGGGGATTAGAACCCAGATTTGCATGCTTCCAAACCAAGTGCTCTTAGCCACTGAGCCATTTTCTCGGGCCCTCTCATGTCTGTTTTTTTTTTTTTATATATATAAGATTTATTGTGTACAGTGTTCTGCCTGCAGGCCAGAAGAGGGCCAGATCTCATTATGGATGGTTGTAAGCCATCATGTGGTTGCTGGGAATTGAACTCAGGACCTCTGGAAGAGCAGCTATTACTGTTAGCCACTGAGCCACCTCTCCCGCCCCCTCGGCTTTGTTTTTGATCAACTGAGCACCAGAGATTTTTTTTCCTACCTCCTGGAGGTGGTTCATGCCTATAACCCTGCCCTTGGGTGACGGAGGCGGAATTGCTGAGGTTTTTTTGTAGTCAGGTGGGCTCCTTGGTGTATGGTGTATTCAAAGTCACCTTAGGCTACGAAGTGGCCAGTCTGCACCCTGTTTCGAAACAAAGCCTCACCACCGCTTTCCATGAAACTTGTATGTGTTCCAGTGAAAAAAGACAATGAAAAACCAAGTAAATAAAACACAAGGTACAGAGACAGCTGTCTTAATCCCTTGTCCTGTGGTTGCAATAAAAGGCTTTGATAAAGGGGTTATCCTGGCGCATGGTTTGGGGGTACCATCAGATGGAGGGAGAGTGGAGGTGGTAGGGGCTTGAAGTAGTTAGTTGCATTGCATTCACACCAGGAAGAAGAAAAGGAGGCAGGCCCCTTTCACTACCTGGTCCAGGATCCCAGCCAGAGAATGATGTGACCCACAGGAGACAGGTATTCCTGCTTCCGGCAAGAAAATTAAGATAATCCCCCACGAGCATGCCCAGAGGTGAGTCTCCTGGATGACGGTCAGGCTCTGTCAAATCGATAATCAACTTCAGCTCTTAGGGAGACTGTTGCATGAATTCTGGTTGTATTAAAGGAAACTCAGAGCCAGATATTGGGGAAAGGCGGAGATGTCAGAGAGAGGAAACACCACAGTCAGATCTCACCCAGCTGTCTTCCAGCTTCCCCAGCCTCGCTCCTCATCACTTCTACTGCCTGCTCTGTCTTTCTACACCTGCCTTAAATACCCTCTTTGCCCAGTTGTTTCACATCCAGGTTAAGATTAAAGTCGTGGGCTACTACTATTTGGTAGTTAGCCTTGAACTCACAGAAACACAGAAAGATCTCCTCTGCCTCTGGAGTTATGGGATTAAAGGCATGGTACCACCACTGCCTGCCTGGGAGCCTGGAACTCCCTCTGTAAACCAAGCTGGCCTCAAACTCAGATCTGCTGGGATTAAAGACTCAGGTCACCACTCCCGGGATATTCCCCTGTGCTGGGATTAATGGTGTAAATCACCACTCTCTTCTCTGATATTCCAGACTGGTTTTTATTAAATATGTAGCATATCACCACAGGAGACCCACATGCACGCTCCTGCATATCTTTTTTTTTTTTACCATCATACTTAAAGTCTGTATTAAAATTCCTTTTTTAAAGCAGGTGGTGGTGGTGCACATGTTTAATCCCAGCACTGGTCTAAAGAGTGAGTTCCAGGACAGCCAGAGCTACACTAGAGAAACCTTGTTTTGAAAAAAACAAAGGGGGGGGGCAGTTCCTTTAACAAGGAAGATGTAAAAGTGGGAAGATACCTAAGGATAAGGACAGCAACCATGTAAATCTGGGTTCAGCAATGCATGCTTGTAGCGCTGGTGCTGGGCGTGTGGGGCAGAAACAGGAGAATCCCGGGGCTGGATGGCTAATTGCTCTAACCAAAACAGCAAGTTCCAGGTGCAGAGAGAGAGAGAGACTCTTAAAAACTAAGGTGCCTAGCAATGGCTGCATGCTCCTATAGCGATAGTCCTGTGGACGGAGAGGCTGGCTGTCCTCCAGTCTTGCCCCAGTTTAGGTAGAGGAGAATCCCCAGGGCTCTCTGCCCAGTCAGTCCTGCTGAAACCCTGAGCTCCAGGCTTGGTAAGAGAGTGTCAGAAGTAATAATAGTAACAACAACTAATAATAATAGCACTGCTAATGTACAGATTGAGGATGGTATGCCTATGTCAACCCTCATGGCTCAAATTCCTTTCCCCGGGGGAGACCACACAATATCCCTAACCTCCATTAGGGTCCAGTGACAAGCTGAGACACCATTCCACCAAAGCTTACATGGGAACCAGAACTGGCTTAGTTCCAAAGCAAGGGTGAGAAGTTATGAGCAGGAGCAGCCCCACAGGAAGGTCTGTCCACAGAGGGATGCTGGCTTCCCTATGGCTGTGTGGTTGGAGCCCCTCCCTAGTTCTTCCCAGGCTGCATGCTCTGCTCTCTCTCTGACACAGGGCAGTTAGGGCAGAGCTACAAACAACCGCTTTGGAGGAGTGAGGCTCTCATGGCCGTCTCATCTCCTTTGTGTGTGTGTGTGTGTGTGTGTGTGTGTGTGTGTGTAAAGCCCAGCTGTTGTGATCTTTTCAAGCAGGCACAGCAGAACTTCTGGAGGGGACAGTTATGCTTGGGGGACAGTCTGGGACACCACCACGTCTATTGTATACAGGCCCTTGTGTACATGAGCACATCTAGATACACACTCAGGCACCCTTGCACACACACAGGCACACCTGCATACAGCACACATACTGATATAGAGGAGATGATATCCCATGTTCCTATTTAGCCTTCACATGTATATCTACGGGCAAGAACATCTGCAAACATACACACACACACACACACACACACAGAGAGAGAGAGAGAGAGAGAGAGAGAGAGAGAGAGAGAGAGAGAGAGAGAGAGAGAATATACAGGACATGGTGCCATAGTGGAGGGAGTGAATTTGATAAGAGATTCTGAGACATTCCAAGTAAGTATGATGGTGATTTGGGTCAGGGTATATAATAGCAGGAGTGACATGCCCCCCCCCCAATTCTGAGTGATCTGAAGGTAGAACAGACACTGCTTACCCAGAATCTACACACGGATTGCTCTTTTCTTTTTTTTCAATGTAATTTTATGTGCATTGTGTTTTGTCATGGGTGTCCAGTCCCCTGGACCTGGAATTATAGACAGGTATGAGCTGCCACATGAGTACTAGGAATTGAACCTGGGTCCTCTGGAAGATCAGCTGCTGCTGTTAACCACTGAGCCACCTCTTCAGACTCTGCTCCTTCTTTCCTTTCCTTTTTTTTTTTTTTTTAAAGATTTATTTATTAGGTATACAGTGTTCTGTCTGCACATATCCCTGCCTGCCAGAAGAGGGCGCCAGATCTCATCACGGATGAGCCACTGTGGTTGCTGGGAAATGAACTCAGATCCTCTGTAAGAACAGCCCCTGAACCATCTCTCAAACCCTCATTTCTTTTTCATGTCTTATTGTCACAGCGAAGATCCTTGAGTGATGTTAAAGAGGGTGGTAAGAATGACTAGCTGGGGCTGGAGAGGTGGTAACTCAGTGATTAAGAGCACTGGCTGCTCTCACAGAGGATCCAGCACCCACAAGCCCGTGACTCCAGTTCTAGGGAACCTAACGCCCTCTTCTGGCCTCCCCAGCACCCTCACCTTTCACTCACGTGCACAAGCACATACACAATTAAAAACAATCAATAAAGCCAGATGGTGGTGGTGCATGCCTTTAATCCCAGCACTCAAAAGGCAGAGGCTGGTGGATATGAGTTCAAGGCCAGCCTGGTCCACATAGCAAATTCCAGGACAGCTAGGGCTATACAGAGAAACCTTGTCTTGAAAAAAAGAGTTAAAATAAACTTTGCTTTGACAGAAACTTATTTGTGTATGTATAGTGCACGGGCTTAGAGACACACGTGTCACAGCATGTGTGTGGAGGCCAGAGGACAGTTTTAGAGGCTGGTTCCATCCCACTATGGGTTCTTAGGTTTGAACTCAGTCATCACCAGACTTGGTGGTATGAGCCATCTCCCCAGCCTGTAACCTTTAACTTTTTTTTTTTTTAAGTTGTTTTTTAGGGATAGTTTGTTGGAGCAAAACAAAGCTAAGGAGATCATGCTTAAGGAGATCTTGTGACCCAGGACCTTTGCACGTGCTGGTCTGGGGGCTGAGGTTTCTTTTGAGCCCAGTGCCATTTCACCTACCCCTAGGGCTATCATCTCACAGCCCTAGGGAGGCCATGTGATCACCCTCTCCAAAGACCAGGCCACCTGGAGCCCATCACACCTCCTCAAAGTGCATGCATGCCATATTTAGGATTCTACTCACAACGCCAAAACACACACACACACACAACAATCCCTAGAACTGTTTATAGACAATTTTATTCATGTCTCTCCTACTGGACAGGGGTTGCTATTGTACCCCAGCACAGGCTTTCCTAAAATAAGTGGATTAATTTAATATACTGAGTCTACTATCAAGACAAAACTGAAGGGCCCTGGGTTTTTTTTTTCTATTTTTAAAAAAATTATGTGCATTGGTGTTTTGCCTGCATGTATGTGGGTATGAGGATGCTATATCCCCTGGAAAGGGAGTTACAGACAGATGTGAGCTGCCATGTGAGTGCTGGGAATTGAACCCAGATCCTCTGGAAGAGCAGTCAGTGCTCTTAACTGCTGAGTCACCTCTCCAGCTCTGGCCTCTGATTAAGAGATTTACCTTGAGATTTTTGTTTATTTATGTGTGTAGGTGTTTGTGTGGATATGTGCACCAGAGTGCAGGTACCTATGAAGGCCAGAAGGGGGCGTTGTGTAAACTGTGGCTGAGGTTACAAGCCAGCTGTGAGTTGCCAACAAGGTGCTGGGAACCACCCTAGGGACCGATTGCTCCAAGGGCTGTCAGTGATGTTGACCATCTCTCCAGGCCCCAGCATTGCCTTAAATAGGCTAGGCAGGTGCCTCTGGGACCCTTCTCTGGAGAAATCACTATCCCACTCACCCTCGAATGAGTAAGGGAAGACAGCAGAAGTGACTTCATGGAGAAATGCCATGTTAGTCAGAGAATTTGTCTCCCACCTCTTTCCACCCTACAAATCAGCTTGGGACTGGAATAAGGGGGGACCAGGCCATAAGACAAAAGGAGTGAATATGAATAGGGCCGAGAAGGTAAAGCCAGGACCAAACTGTTATCCTCAGTACCCAGAGAGGTCAAAAATCCATGTCCCTTCAACATCTGGAACCTACCACACACTGAGTGATAGGCTTGTCTTGTAGGAATCAATACACCAGTAGGCTGCCCCAGACCAAAGGGCCTGATGGGTGTCAGAGGGTTAAGGATTACTACCTGGCCCTGGCTTGTTCCTACATCTGGCCACAGTGGTCAGTAGGGTGTGTAGAAAGGTCTTCTTGGGTCAGGAGTGGCCATAATTTGGGAATGTAAACTAGATGGAGTCCCCTCTCCCTCCAGCCTAGACCCAGGGAGGTTTCACAAAATAAATCAAATCCTAGAGTAAAGCTTGATTTAGAAAACAGACCAGAGTTGTCCAAAAATCACAGAATTGTACTACGAATAAAACTGAGCCAAACCAACGAACATGCCAGGAATCGGCTCCTGTCCCGTTGGACAAAGGCTACCTCGAATCGAGGACAGAGTCGTGGGGGGTGGCGGAGGAAGCACAGCGTGTCAGTCTAAGCTCTTGGTCCCGGTTCCTGTTCAGACTCTACCCCTCGGATGTCCGGGAGTAGGCGACAACCAGCCACGATGTCCAGGCGCTCGGCGAGCGCACAGAGGTCCCCCCGAGCCAGGCGCACGCTGTGGGCAGCCGCCAACCCCGTGGCTTGTGCAGCCGCCAGCCTCCCGGCCAGGGCGGCTACATCGCGACCCGCACGTCGGTACACGCCGCTCACCGCGGCTGCCACGTCGTGGTCCAGGCGCGTCTGGCTATCCGCCAGCCGGAGCTGCAGGAGCGAGCGCGCAGGCGCTACAGCCGGGGTCTCTTCGGTGCCCCAGGTCTCCACCGCCTCGCGCTGCACCACGAGTGGGGGCAGGTCTCCCGGTGCGGCCGTAGGCTCGGGCTCCGGTTCCGAGTCGGTCTCTGCTGCTTCCCCGGCCACACGGAGCCCAGTGGGGCGGCCGCGCGTCGGACCCGAGGGACCCAGGTAGAGCTCCTCCTCCTCCGACGAGGATGCAGACAGCTCCGAGTCGGTCTCCGCTGCTTCCCCGGGTACCACCATCCCCGGCCTCCGCCGCCGACCCTGGGACGACGCCATGGCGTGGAGCTTGGAGGAGAGGGGCGTGGGAACGTGAGGTCCGGAGTACCAACCCCTCCACCGCCGCCCCCAGACAGTTCCGGTTGGGCCTCCGTTTTCCTCCGGTGTAACACATGGGTTGCAATTATGCATCTCAGCATCATTCCTGTGCACACCGGGGAAACCGGGGACCGGCCAAGCAAAGCTTTGGAACTGGGTCCCCCGAGATGGCTCAGCAAGAGGGAAAGAAAAGGCTTGCAGCCAAGCCTGGCGCTGTGAGTTCGACCCCTGGGACAGATGAAAGGAGGGAACTAAGGCCTGCCAACTTCTCTGTTGACCTCTGCACGCGTGCTGTGGGACGCCCGCGCGCGCGCACACGCCAAATAAATAAATAAATATAATAATAACGCCTTTAACCCCAGCACTCGGGAGGCCGAGCAGGCGGATCTCTATGAGTTCGATGCCAGGCTGGTCTACAACAGCCTCAGGCCACCCAGAACTGTCTCAATATGACACTAACAAAATAATTTTTTGAAAGCTTTGTAACCAAGAGCTCCCAGAGTCCTCCAGCACATCCCACACCCTCCACTGTCCTCCAGGCCAGCTCGCAGGCAGCATAGGCGCCAGGGCGGACACAGAAAGGACGACCGCCCGAGGGGACACTAACGGGGAGGGGGGGGTCACCGACACGACAGTCCCAGAAGGCCATACCAGGTCTCGGAAGCCGAGCGATCAGTCGCCTACCGGAAGTGAGGCGGTGTCTCCGCGTAGAGACACATGACTCGATGTCTGGCCAATAGGAAAACGGTTAAACGAGTCGCTTCCGTGTTGTGTGCGTTTGTGTACATTTTATATATTTTGGAAAATTTTGCAGGACGCATGGATTTATTATTATTTTTAACTCGTGAGGCAGAGACTCAGCCAATGGGAATGTACGGAGACCCGGAAACGGCGAGGGAAGCGAAGTAAGGGCGGAAGTAACTACGCGAGCGGCCCGCGAAGGGGCTCGGTGGACCTGCCCCCTCTCCTTGTCGAGGGGGAGGCGGGGCTGTGCCAGAGAACCAATCATATTTGTTCTCCCTCCTGATCTGACCAATGGGAGCCGAAAGCGCTGTCTGGCTGTGCGGGGCGCGAGGAGGCACATGGCGGACGCGGTGCTGTTCGAGTTTCTGCACACCGAGATGGTGGCGGAGCTGTGGGCCCCGGTCCCAGACCCTGGCTCGGGGGTGAGCGGCACGCCGTGGCCTCGGGGGTGACTTCTCGGTGGAGAAGTGGGGTGCGATCGAGCCTGCCTGTCATTGCTGAGGTGGAGATGACTCGGGGCAGGGCGCTCAGGTCTTGGTAATTAGGGTGATTGACTATTATTAGGTGCGGATGAGGACTCGCCTCACCACTCACTTAATGAGCGACTTAATCTCCCTATTCTTCCGTTTCCTCCTTAAAAAATGGCATCTTGACCGTACCCCGTCTCATCTGTCCCTGACACCTGTGTGCCTTCTATGAGCTGGGTTAAAGTCTGTTGATCGCATTACAATCCACCACACAGTGGGTCTTTTAGTAAGGATTTGCTCCAGTAGTGAGTAAAGACCCCACCCGGTGATGTGGAGGGTGTTGCTGGGATCGCTGAAGTATTGTAACCCATAATAACTCCTACCACTTACGTGTTCCTTTGTTTGTCCTGGGGGTCACATTCCCATTTTCCTGAGTCTTTCATCCCATCCCAGGGAGGTTCCACCCCATCCATTGGGGCCGTGATGACTCTTCTCTTGCTGAGGCCCTGCTTGCACCCTGCTTGCACCTTAACTCTTAATAAAGGGTTTACAAATAGCTTTCCGTGAGCCTGCAAGCGTACGGGGCCTCGTTCTAGCAGCTCCAATTGCCGCAACTAACTGCGATCTTACTGGGGTCTCACAGCTGAGATAATAGAGTTGGTGGGGGTGAGGTCCGAGCATCAGGTCTCGGAACCTTTCTGACTTTAAGCTACATGACAGCTGTCATGACTTCCTCTGGATCGTTTAATTTCCTCTTTTGTTCTCTGACACAAGCCCATCCCCTGAGCATGTAGTTCTTGTGTAACCCAGGCTGGCTGCCTCTGCCTGGAAAGTGCCAGTATAGGTGCGCAGACTCCAAACTAAACTTCCTTACTCTCTGTTCCTTCTCTGACTTGGGAAAAGCACCTCTGGATCAAACTTGGGCCTTTCTATGTCTGGTTGGTGTGCTGTGTTCCCAATGTGGTACAGTGAGCCTCTACATCCCAGGGTGCCGTACCAAGAGCCTGTCTCTCACTTATCCTTGTCTCAAACATAGGATCCTCCTGCCTAGCTTTACAAGTGCTGGGATTGGAGTCACAGATTTTTTTAAAAATTACATCTGTAATGGTTATTTACAAACTTTACTTCCTTAACAATATGGTATAACTATAAAGCAGTGACATTGTATTAGCATTATAATCATCTAGAGGGAATTTACATTCTATAAGGAGGCTGGGATTATGACTCAGTGGTAGAGCCCTTGCCTAGAATTCCCCCAGTGAAGTGCTAGGGGTGTGGCCCAGTGGTAGTGCCCTTACCTAGAATCCTCCAGTGAGGGGCTGGGAGTATGGCTCAGTGGTAGAGCCCCTGCCTAGAATCCCCCAGTGAGGGGCTGGGGGTGTGGTTCAGTGGTAGAGCCCCTGCCTAGAATCCCCCAGTGAGGGGCTGGGGGTGTGGCTCAGTGGTAGAGTCCCTGCCTAGATTACACCTCCTGTTTTTTCTAACCATGATGACAAGGCCAGTAGGGTCAGCCCTAGAAGCATGGAGAGTCCCTGCTTTATCTACTCCAGGAGAATAAGAGACTTGAAATATAAAAGGGCATTTGGAGGCTCTACTATCTCCATGTCTGGTGAGATAGCTGTGGAGGAGGATTCTCCTCCTCTGCCCATCTTTTCCTAACCCTTCCCCCCGCTGTCTGTTGTCTCCTCACCATAGCCAGATTTTTCTTTGGGCCGTTAGCTCAGCTTACAAATGATGACATGGAGACTTATTAATTATGAAAGCCTGGCCTTAGCTTAGGCTTGTTTCTAACCGGCTCTTATAACTTAAATTAACTCATTTTTTTTCATCTGTTCTCTGTCACTTGGTGCCTGTCCTGGTTTCTTCGTGTCTCCTCGAGTCTCCCCTGCACCTCAATTATCTCCTCACTTCCTTTCTCCGCCCAGAAGTCCTGCCTATATCTCCTCCCTCGCCATTGGCTGTTCAGCTCTCTATTAAACCAATCATGTATCTTTATACAGTGTACAAATATCCCACAACATTTCCCCCTTTTTGTCTAAATAAAAAAGGGAAGGTTTTAACAGAGTAAAATTATAAACAATAAAACAGCTATCAGGCAAAAATACATTTATAATGTCCAATCCATTTGTATTTGGCATTTTCAGAGAAAATGCTGTATTATCTAGCTTATCTTGATGAATTCTAAGTTTTATACCTAAACCATTTTCTATCATAACTTTCCATCCTAAAACTAACTTTTTAGATCTCAAAACACTTTTTTAGATAAACAATTTAAGCTTCTATGTCTCTTAACCTTATACACTTTATACCTCTTATGTAAGCTGGTTTTTTTTTTTTTCCTGAATTTGGTAACAAGGAAAACTATATAATATCTAGTCTTCAGCCCTGTCAGAGACCTGAGAGAGATATATCACTTGAGTAAACAGGAAGTACAGAGCAAGCAACTCAACTTCTGAAATTTCAAAAATGACAGACACCTGACTGCCTTGACAGTCACCTAAGATTCCTCTGCACCATTGAGACAACCATCTTCAGCATACAGGCCTAGAATACCTGGCAGACTTTTCTGTGAAGCAGAGACTTTGAAGCACTGTCTTACCTTGTCTTGGCAAAGTTCAACACTTACCTTCTGTGTTCTGCTTGCTCAATTTGGACAGTAACTGTCAACAGTTGATGCAAGGGAAGTTTCTTTGCCCAGTGGCTAATTTTGTCACAATGTAAGCAAACTCCATATGGAGGTTTTTCAATGCCCATCATCTTTTTTATGAAGTAAATTTGTACTACTATGAGCAGATGTATCTCACTGTCATTAAAAGCTTTATATTATGAAAACATTTAAAATGCTGTATTCTGTAGGTTCTCTGAAGTGTTTTAAGACCATCTATCCATCTAATATATGTATCTTTGTATGACCCTGAAAACATACCTAACATGACTACAAGTATAATTGTTATAGATGACTATTAACCTGAGTTTCTTAATTATCTTAACTGGCTTATAATAATAGCTTGATTTCTTTTTTTTCCTTTTGGTGTTTTTGAAGCAGGGTTTCTATATTGAGCTTGCTCTGTTGGAACTGTTTCTGTAGACCAAGCTGGTCTTGAACTCAGAGAGATCCACCTATTTCTACCTCCCAAGTGCTAGGATTCAAGGTGTGTGCCACCTTCACCCAGCATTATAATAGCTTTTAAGGGCTATAACTTTATATTGCATTTTTAAATGAGCTGCATATGTACAATAACTTAACCAAGGATAGAAATATATATATATATATATATATATATATATATATATATATATATATATATACAGTATAACAAGAATAACTTTAAATTTGTATCAGTATATAAAAATCTATACCAATGTAAAATATCTGAGACTAGTAGTTGCTTTTATAGTTTGAAAATATATGTAATAATCTTCCCTTTTATACTATCATTTCTATATCCCTCTAATTATTTTCAGAAGGAGATTCCTGAATCCAATTTCCTTTGTTTAGCTTTGTTCCCGACCATGACAAATAACAACTTATAACCAGCCCCTCTAAATGATGACAAATACTTATAACCCACCAAATGACCAAAACTCCCCCACTCCATCTCTTGGGAACGTGGGAGTCAAGATCTCTAGACTGTTTCCCGTTGTCTGGAGTGATGACATCTTTATGAGTCCCTGAGAAAATCTGGATGATGTTTAAGTCCCGGGAGAGCTAGCTGTTATTCAGTCTAAGTATGCTAGGAAAGTGCAAGGCTTATCTGAAAGTTTGGCTAGATAGTCTGTGAGGCTGGATCAAACCCAGCTAGCAACTGTGAAGTTGTTCTGGGTGTAGAGTTTTGAGGAAACTGCAACAGAGGCATTCTGAGAGGCTGAATCGCCCTTGTATTTGTCTTTATTGGTGTCTGGTCCCATTGTTCTGAAAACACAAGTTTTTAAAGGTAACATACATATCTGCCTTAACCTAAGTGTGGAATGTGTGGTCTGTACAAGTCAGCTAAAGGTGATTTTTTTAAAAATAAGTCTATATGGGCTGTATAACCAAACTGTAATATAAATCTCTATGCATTCATATAAAAGGACGGCATGTAATAATAAGTCGTGAGGACTCTGTAGCCAACAAGATTTATTATGTTTCATCCAGTCTCAGAGCTGTTCCTATATTAGAGGGGTCAGCATATATGTCACCTATCCTTTAATCTTTCTTGCCTTCTTTTCTCATGTCTGTAGGTAAGATTATAAGGATGCCTCCCTCAACCAAATCTGGTCTTTATTGATTTTGAAGAGAACCATAACGTTTTGTTTCCTATGGAAGCAAAGGCATGACCTCTGCCCCAATGCAACATATTTTTTGACTTCCATTCTGAAGTGAAGACATTCTTAAAATTTATAGGTTTGTTTAACTTATCAGTTTCATAATTTAATATCTTTCAGCAGCTGGGGTTTTTTTTTTTTTTTGTACATTAGCCTTTAAAAAATTCAAATGAGCAAAGCCCATAAAAGGTACAAACCCCTTGTGTTACTGTGACTGGATCTTGCTTTCTGTGTGTCTGAAATCTATGTTCTGTCCTGTACTGCCCATCCTGCTTCCTCCATTGCTTCCTCCTCCTCCTCCTCCCCCCCCCTCACTCTCCACGCCTCTATTATCTCCTCCTATTCCCTCTCTGCCCAGAAGTCCTGCCTATACCTCCTGTCTAGCTATTGGCCATTGAGCTCTCTATTAAACCAATCACAGCAGTGTCCTCCCACAACACCTCACCTCTGAACCCATGACCCTGCCACTCCGGTCTATTCAGCTCAGCAGATACTTAATTGACCCTTGCCTGGCTGTGTCTCTGTCACCATCACTGAGAGTGCCTTGAGCTCACTGCATATGTGGGGAACTGAGGCCACTATATTTAGGTCACACGTCCCAGGGAATGTGAGCTTGCTGTTGACCTTTATTCACTCCTGACTCAGCTGGTAGGCCTGCCCTGCTGTCTGCAACCAGGAACCCTGAGCCACAGAGGGTGGCGTTCCCTGTCACTGTGGGGTATCCCAAGCAGAGACACACGTATCCCTTCATGGTAGAGCTGGCTCCTCTAGGAATTCTGAGGAAAACATTGGCCACCAGGGTCCCCTGGTTCACCAACTGCCATGCTGTTCTAGGTTCTAGAGCCTTGGAACATAGCCGCCATCTTTACAGGGCTGTCCTCCAGGGAAAGGCTTCTATCGCATTGGCCAGAGGCTATCACACATTTAGTGGACACAGACATCCCATGTACAGGGTGTCACAGTAAGGTTTAAGAGGTTTTGATTTATGGTTTGAACTCCGCGCCCCCCCCCAAGCATCCCAGAGGTCTGCTTCTAAGGCTACCTTCCTGTCACACAAAAAGAAAACGGAAGTGTGAGGGTGTGTCCCAGAGTACCAGACAATACCAGCACAAGGGCTATCTATGGCTATGACAGGGATGGCCCACGTGTCTCCCTGCAGTTCAGCAGGATCTGTCTTCTGCATCTCATGTACCACCATAGCCAGCCTTTCCTCATAGGCTGTGCTGGAGGAAGCCGTCAGAGCTCTCCCATCTTCCCGTGGGAAGGAAAATCATATCTGCCCATTTTGGTGAGACCTGGCTCCTCAGTCATGTGTTTTTGTTACATTTATTTATTTTGTAGGGAACAGTCATGGCATATGTGTGAAGATCACGTACGACTTGTTGGTTTTGAAACAATCTGGCTCTGTAGACCAGGCTGGCCTCAAACTCAGAGATCCTCCTGCTTCTGCCTCTGGAGTGCTGGGATTAAAGGTGTGGGCCACCACGCCAGGCCAGAGGGTAACTCTAGGTGATCAGTTCTCTCTTTCCATGTGAGACCCCAGAGCTTGGCACCTAGCACCTTTACCACTAAGCTGTCTTGCTGGCCTGCTTTGATATTTGATTTTGGTTTTATTCTTTACAATTTTTTTTTTTTAAGACAAAATCTCTCTATTATGTAGCCTTGGCTGACCTGGAACTCACTGTGTGGGCCAGGCTGGCCTTGAACTCACAGAGATCCTCCCACCTCTGCCTGCTGGGGGGTGGTGGCTTTTAATCCCAGCACTTGGGAGGTAGAGGCAGGTGGGTCTTTGAGTTTGAAGCCAGCTTGGTCTACAGAGCAAGTTCCAGGGCAGCCAAGGCTACACGGAGAAACCCTGATTTGGGTTTTTTGGTTTTTTTTTTTTTAAGTTGCACACTATCATGCCCAGCTTTGGGGGGGGGGGGACGGTGAATATTGGAAACAGAGTCTCAGTATGTAGCCCCAGTTGGCCTCAAGTTTGTGATTCTTCTGCCGAAGTCTCCTGAGTGCTGGGGTCATAGGTTGTACTGCCATGCCTGGCTAACATCTTGGTTTCAAAT
The DNA here is from genome assembly GCA_033318265.1 of Phyllotis vaccarum. Taxonomy (NCBI): domain Eukaryota; kingdom Metazoa; phylum Chordata; class Mammalia; order Rodentia; family Cricetidae; genus Phyllotis; species Phyllotis vaccarum. The sequence continues at coordinate 15,642,240 of JARWLC010000018.1, forward strand.
GTAGGTGCCCTTCAACCAACTCCCCCACCCTGCACTGAGCTAGCGCCCTGTGGTTGTGGTGTCCAGAGGTAGGATTGAATGCAAAGTCTCAGCCATACCTTACTGCTGAGCCACACCTCCAGCTCTCTTCTGTAACTGAGACAAGGCTTCCTACAGCCCAGGCTGGTTTCATCTCACTGAGGTTGAAGGTGATCTAGTGTTCCTAGACCTCCCCTCTCCCCCCTCCCCAAGTTTTGGGACTATAGGGGTACCCCACCACACATGCTTTGAATTTTTTCCTCAAGATGGTGTTTGGCTGTGAATGCACTCTATATTTCAGACACTCCATGTGACCTTTATGCCCCAGCCTTCCAAGTAGCCATGATGACAGTAGTGGGCCTAGGACAGCTTCTTAATCCTTTGAAGCCTGTTTCTACCCATGAAGTGGAACCCTAACTCCCCAAGGTTGACCGTAAATGGTATTCCCATGAGCACCGGGAACAGCATGACTGTGCAGCCCCTGAACGCCGCCCCCCCCTTCTCTGGTACCAGCTGCTGACTACCTAGGTGAACTTGGCAGCTAGGCCCCAACCTCACAGAGACATAAGGCTGGGAGCAGTCAAAAGGGCTAGGCTCAGGGACTCCACCTGGGCAGATGACCAGGATCAGATAGAAGGATCTGGAAGCTGAGCTTTCCTGGCCAAGGAGAGAGAAAGCTGGGGTCTTCACGAGCCTCCCTTTATTGGCCTTCTAGGGGAAGAAGAAGAGCCTGTCAGTTCTGGAGAGCCTGGGCTTCCGTGTGGGCCAGGCTCTGGGTGAGAGGTGAGAGCCAGCCCCACCTCCCTGTGTGGACTGGGAGGGTGGGCAGACCTGATGTTGGGGCTCCTGCCGGCAAGACCTAGGGTGGGGAAGGTTTCATGGGCCCACACATGTACTGGATGGGCCTGACTTCATTCCACACCCTCATACAGACTGCCCCAGGAGACGCCGGCCTTTAGAGAGGAGCTGGATGCTCTCAAGTTCCTGTGCAAAGACCTGTGGGCAGCCATGTTCCAAAAGCACATGGATGGACTCCGCACCAACCACCAGGTGGGTGTGTGAGCTGATCTGGCTCCGCCCCAGCACCTGGCATCCAGGTTGGGGGCAGCAGAAACCCCTACAAGGGAATGCCACAGCGGTCCACTAAGGACTCTGAGGTCCACTGAGGAGGCAAGAACCATAGATTTGCTGTCATCTGCCCCTCCCCTTGGAGCCCCTGAGGGAAGCCAAGGCTGCAGTAGGGTGGCGTGGCTGTTTCTGCCACTTCCACCCGCCTGTCAGCAGTGAGCCCCACATAGGCAGCCAGGGGCCTCAACATGATAGGTTCTTGTCCCTGGCTTGTGGTAGTCCCCATTGAATACCCATGCTGTGCCCATTCCCTGACACTGCTTCATGGGCCAGGTCTCCAGCTTCTGGCACTCCTACAAGACAGGAACTGCTTCCTAAGAAGCCATGTAGCCAATAGAGTGGTCCATGTGCTCCTAGGGATTCCCACCCCCCCCCCCACCAACGTAGCTCTTAAGGATTGGGTGCTGGGATCCTTTGGTTGCCTGGGTCTTCCCTCTCTCGATGCCCAATCCCATCTGGCTCTTTTCTGTCACCAGGGGACCTATGTGCTGCAGGACAACAACTTCCCTCTCCTTGTCACCATGGGGTCGGGGTCACAGTATCTAGAGGAAGCTCCCAAGGTACTGGGGGCCTATAGGACATGCCTATCTGCCCACCCCCTGCTAGGCCTCTCTCGGGGCTCTGGCCTGGCCACCCCTCTTCCCTCAGTGGTCTGTGTCCCCCAACCTAGTTCCTGACCTTCACCTGCGGCCTCCTGTGTGGCGCCCTCCATACGTTGGGCTTCCGGAGCCTAGTTACCGCTTCTGTGACTTCCCTGCCGGCATGTAAGTCACTGGGGGTGGGTGCTTTGCATCTCTTAAACATGGAGGCTTTGGGGCTTTCTCATCCCTTGTCCCCTCATCCATGTTGGCAAATTACCAGAGCACATCTGACGTGGAATTTGAGGCCCAGAGACGGCTAACATGAGTGTGTCCGTGTACCCACCTTGTGTCCCTCAGGTGCCTCTCAGGGAAGAGGGTAGCACAGGACACAGTGGGACATCTTAGACACCCTGGCAAGGTTCCCTGATGGCTTTGAGGAAACTCACCAGCCACCTGCTGTTATCTTGACCCCCCACAGGGCATTGCTGGGCCGGAGCCCCGCCCCCCCCAGTGACAGGTGCCACCCCCTCCTTGCCATTGTGGGGACCTGAGATGAATGATCAGGACATGTCAGGAGCTCAGTTCAGCCCTCCTACCTCCTACATGTTCAGCCACCTGTCCCCGGGCTCCTCCATGGTCTGGGATGCAGGCCAGTTGGGAGGGGGGCGGTATTTCTGTGGCCCACTCACTCCTGGGCTGCTCAGGCTGCTGGTGCAGCTGAACAGCCAGCCTGCTGCCAGGCTTCCTGTCTCAGCTCAAGTGAAAGGTGACCCTTCCTTTCCAGGTAAGTTCCAGGTGGTGATCCAGAAGTCCTGAGGACCCCAGGCTTGTCCAGCCTGAGCTCAGCCTCAGGGAGACTGGCACTGTGGCCCTGTCCAAGTGGCCTCCTTTGCAGGTGGCCTTGAAGCTGGAGTTCACAGGCTCTGAGGCGATGGATGACATACTTCAGACAAGAGAATGAAAGGAGATGGAGGGTCCTTGGAGGCGAGACGGTCCTGTGACTTCAGAACAGGCACAGAGGGACATCAGGGCATCACCCGGATAACAGTTGCTCAATAAAGATTCTTTATGTGGAAACTGACCTGTTCAGTGACTGTCACATGTCCTTCTGCACCCACCCCTACCCTGAACACCTGGCCCAGCTCCCACGGGTCCTGACAGCCAACAAGTCTGAGGCTGCCCTTAGCCCCGCAGGACAAGGTGAACACATCCCCACCCTGCCACCTCCTGGCTGTGTGTGTAGCGTCTGAGGCTGCACTTGGATGAACCTGGACTCTGCTGCTCACTGCTGTGTGGGTGGGCACCCAGGCCCAGGGACTGCAAACTGAGGTGGCGCTGAGACCTGCAATAGAGGGAACAGGCTGCTGACTCTGTTGTTAAATTTTAATTATGTGTATGTCTGCTGAATCCAGTCCTCTGCAAGAGCAGTGTGTACTGTTAACCAAGAAGCCATGGCTCCAATCCCCCAATCCCCAAGAGGAGGCTGGACGGGACAGATGGTTCAGAGGTTAACAATTCTTGCTGCTCTGCTCAGAACCCACATAGAGGCTTACAATTATCCATAACTCCACTTCCGGAGGATTCGATAAGCCCTGTTCTGACTGCTGGAACATAAATGCAAGCAAGACGCTCATATACATAAGAAGACAAGGTCCAGTTATGTAGCTCAGGTTAGCTTAGTTCATAAGCCTCCTGCAGATGTGTGTCACTGGCCTCATCTGGGTTCCTGTGGTTAGGGCATCCACCTCTGGAGTGGTCCAGATGCTCCCTGTGTTCCCTGGCCTTCCCCTCTCCAGTTCCCTACAACTAGACACTTTGTGCCCCAATCTGCATGCATGAAACCCCCTGCCTGGTCGGCCCCACCCTAGTCCCCTCTCCAGATCCAGCAGCCTTGAATTTCTGCCCTTTCTTTGCTACACGGCCTAGTAGGCAGGACTGGCACCTCAAGGTTCACCTCCAGATACATCCCCTGTCTCCCAGATGGACCAAGGGGGTTCTTCAAAGAAGGTGTTTGAAGGACAGCTGCCAGAATATAAAGCACAGTGGGAGGGGCCTGACAGCAGGAGGCAGTGTGGCCATCCAGGCCCCCAACGTGCAAGGAAAATATCCCACAGTATGGAGGACCATTTTCCCCCAGCTCCACCCTGGCCCGATCAAGTGCAGGGCAGCACCCCGGAACTCACCAATTCCCTTCAATCCCCCACCCTCCGTGTGGTCTGGGACAAGGACGGGGGTTTGTGTGTCTGGACTCAGATTTCTCATCTGTGAAGTGGGCACAACTTGTTTGGGTTGTGTTGATAAAGGAAGCTACAGTGACCAGGTTCAGAAGCTGCTCCCTGTGTGTACTGTTGCCAGGGTTTGCGAGGCATTCAGAGCAGCGCCTGGTAAATGGGTCAGCTGGTACTGTCCCTAAGGGCCGGCCCCAGGGCTGGATAGACTCATCCTTTTGATAACCTTGAAAAGCAGGTGCCAGTCTGGCCTCTTCATCAATGAGGAAGCCGAGGCCCAGTGAGATGAAGTCACTGAACCACAGTCACAAAGCTGTGCCACAGAGGAGTCAGCAGACTGTTGGGATTCTTCTGCCTCCTCCCTTCCAGCAGAGGTGCCCAGGAACCTAGTGTGAGGATCGCTGTGGACTCTCCACCCCCTCCTGGGTTCATCTGTCAGGGGCACCCAGTCCTAGAGAGCAGCAGGCCAGGTGCCTGCCCAAAGGGCGGGGACACACGCCGGAGAACCGGCCGAGCGGGCGCCACTGGGCTCCAGCCAGGCCTGAGCTGGGCCACCGGCAGGCAGGGAGCTGGGGCCGCGGGGCCACCACCAGGTAGGTGCTGGGAGACCAGGCTGGGATGGAGGGTGGGGGGCAATGCCGTGGTAGGCTGGACCACTGGCCTGATCCCCAGCTCTAGTCACCCAGGTTCCCATAGCCCTGGGCTAGACAGTATCTTTCCCAGCTCAGCTCTGACTCTTTGGAACCACGCTGCCTGCCCCCCACCTCCCGCTGGCTGAGTCTTCTCAGAAGGCAGGGTTCCTTTTATCTTAGATGTCCCTTCTCTCCATCCTGGTGTTTAGTTGCCCACATTTATTTATCTATGTTGGCTTTTGCTTTGTGAGGGATGCAGCTCTTTCTGGCCTCAAACTCTGAGATGCCCCTGCCCCTGTCTCCTGAGCGCTACGATTAAAGGCGTGTGCCACCATGCTGGGTAGTTCCCTACTCTTAGATTTTAGAGATTTCTGGCTCTGCTAGGTGGCTTCCCAAGTCAGGCTGCATCAGCCTCTTATAGCACCGCCCCCCCCAGCCCTGTACTCCCCACCTCATACGGCCTTGCCAACTTCTCATTTCAGAGCTCACTCCAGTGACTCAGGGAAGCCTTCCTCCCCCAAATCTGGACTGTGCCTCTTTCCTGTCCAAGATCACAAGGGGACATCTTAGAATAGGCTAGGGACCCCATCAAGCTGAACCCTAACACTTCCACCTAGGAACGGGCCACTGACGTCACGGCCCGCCATGCAGAAGAACTATAATGTCCACTTCACCAAGAGTGGCCGGACCCCCAATGAACGGTACTTTCTGGATCCTGAGCTGGGGCACCAAAAAGGTAAGAGTTCATTTTTGAGGGTGTGGGTTGTGGCAGGAGAGGTGGGTGGGGGTGGGTGGGTGCCGGATTTATGCGCAATCACAGAAACAGGCTCCAGGGAGAAAAGCCACCAGAAACAATAGTTGTGGCACATGTCTGCAGTCCCAGCGTTTCCCAGGTCGAGGCAGGAAGATTGTTTCAAGTTCCAGGCTAGCCTGGGCTACAAAGTGAGACTTCTTACTGAAAAGAGCTGAGACAGGGTCTCACCATATAGCCTAGGCTAGCCTTGACCTCCTACCATCGCCTCGAACAACTCTGATACTACAGGTCTGCACTGCCATGCTTGTCTCTTGTGTAGTCCAAAGGTTGGGGTGTTCACTGGGGGGTGGGCACAGAAAATCCTTCTTTGAAAATCTCCAGGCTGTGGGGGCCACAGGAGCCATATGGTGGGAGGGGCGGGGTAGAGGGGGAGGCCCCCATTGATTGTGTCTGAGGGAGTGGTTCAGAGTCCCACAATGACCAAGGAATGGGGAGGGGACATTGACTTCCTAATAAAGAGGTCACAGACTCCAGGGGTCTGGCAGCTCAGGATTCACCTGCCTTCTCAGGCCCTGGCCTGTACCCTCTTCATGGCCACCACCCATTATTCTGGCCACTTCCGACCACCCAGTTCCTAGTACATCTTTAGCCATCCTTACCCTAAGATTTTGCAGCGAGAACTCTCTAGATGCAAGAAATTAGTCTCAGGACTTGGGATGCCAAGATGACAGAAGTCTCTGGGTAGTATTGTTCCCCCCCCTCCCCTCCTTGGTAGGTCCTCCTTGGAAAGCGAAGATCCTGTGTGTCCTGTTCCTGACATCACCTGAATCCTTTGTACCCCCTCTCACTCCTGGGGGCTCTGGGGCTCCCATGGATGCTCCAGTTCGGCCTTACCAAATAGTTCAACCTGGTTAAAACCAGTGTCCCCAGGGGGACTGGGACCCAGTCCCAGTCACCCCCACTTCCTTCCTTCCAGGATGCTGTCGTCAGTGGTACCAGGACCCAGTGGCCACTCATGTCCACGGGCCCCATCAGCTGCCCCCTCAGGCTCACTGGCAGCAGGCTTATCACAGCCACCGAGGTGGCTGCTGCTGTCGCAGGTGTCCCCAGCCCCTCATTCTGCAGCGACAGCGGCAGCAGCAGCAACGACAACCCCCACCCCTCCCTCCCAGCCCGCTGCGGCAGCGGCTCTGTCCAGTGCCCGGGACCCAGGAAGGGTCACCAGCAATCGCCGCTGCCCGCATGGGACCAGCCAGCGCCCCCCAGCCTGCCACCTCATCACCCAGAGCAGTATCAGCCACGGCCAGGAGCGGCCCAGCCCTGCCCTCTGCAGCCGGTGCCCTTCTGGAGCCCAGCGAGCCCACCGAGGCGCGGCCCCTGCCTGCTCCTGCAGCCTGCGGCTCCTTCACCTACAGCGCCGGTGCCCAGCCTAGGCTTTCCTTCTGGGGCATCGTCCCCATCTGCCTCGCTTCTGCCTGGGCCTTCTGCTCCCTGGCTGGCTCCTTGGGCCTGTTCTCACCCCACACACACCTTGGTCCCTGTCAGGAGAGCTCTTATCCGAACCTCTGGGTCTCTGCCTCAACTGTTGGGGTCTTTGACTTCGGGGCCAGGCCGGTGATCCGTGCCTCTGCATCTTGTCCCTCTGCTGCTGCCCTGACTCTGTTTTCTCTTGTCTTAACCCAACTGGCTCACAAGGCCAGGGAGGCTGTGGGGCAGGGGGGTGATGAGGACCTGGGCCAGCTCTGGGTGTGTGTGTGTGTGTGTGTGTGTGTGTGTGTGTGTGTGTGTGTGTGACAATGACAGGGTTTGAGAGTACAGATTAAAGAAGAGATAGGGAATGAATGGAGGAGGGGAGACCACTCCAGGATAAGGGGACATGGTCACCTGATACAGCAGGCCACAGGAAGACAGCTCAGAGAATAGTTATAGGTGACAATCACATTTAAAGACAGGCTGGAAAGGGGAAGCTGGGTTTGAAACGGGAACATCATTAGGGTCCAACTCAGATGGAAGGAGTCATATTAGGCACTGAGGTGGCCTGCTCCATGCCATGGTGAGACAGGCATAGGCTTAGGGTGTCCCTCAGAGAAGGGGACACTGGGAGGAGGCAGCTAGAGCCCTTCAGGAGGAGGGAGGGAGGGGCTGTCTGTCTGACCCAGGTTCAGGGTGGCGGTAGCAAAGGTGGAGACACAGCTGTTTCAGGACCTTAGTCTGAAAGCAGAGCAACAGGTAATTGAGAACTCACGGCAATGCTGGGCATGTACAACCTTGCCATGGCATCCAGGACCAGGAAGTCCATTTCACACTCAGAAAAAGAGAGGCTTAGTAAGGTGAGGTCACCCATTGATTAGGCACAGCTGGGGACAAGGTCCACCCAGGCCACTATCACCTCAGCTCACCTCATCCAGTCACAGCACATCCCGCAGGCCTCTGCATCAGCTTCCATAATGGGGCCCCACCTTTTGGACACCCTAATTCTAGTTCCAGTAATGCTCAGGGGGACAGGGTGCCCCCTGTAGAAGGGACCTTGTGGTGCTTGTGCAGAAGGTCTGCTGGGATGAGGAACTTGTGACCTAAGTGGTCATTGGATACGGAGCATTGAATCTTTACTGTCCACACTCCCTGGGTTCTTGTCACAAGTGGCTTATAGGTCTTAGTTCCTAAATCCCAATGAGAAACAGGTGTGTGTGTGTGTGTGTGTGTGTGTGTGTGTGTGTGTGTGTGTGCACCCTTGTGAAGCTTTTGGAGCTGTGAGAGAATCATAGTCTCTGAGGGCCTTGTGCCCCTAGAAAGGCCTTTGGGGTTTTCTTAAGAGAACCATGGGCATGTAATCTAGAGCCAAGAAAGCCAGTCTCTGCAAATCTCTGGGTCAGGACTTGGGACAGTACAGGTCCAGATCCTAGACGGGGTACAGATGCCCTTCCATGGAGGGGTTGACTTGAGTCTTCTTGGGGATTCGGGAAGGGCAGCGTGGCAGAGCAGGGCTGGCTGGAGGCATGGAAGACATGGGAGGAGGGAAGGTGCTCCCCAACCAGACTCATGGACTCAGTTTCCCTCTCCCACCTCTAGACATCCTGACGGAGGATGATGTCTACTGTAGCTGTCTGGCTAAAACTCTGTGTCATGTGCCCGTCCCCGTGACCGTGGGTTTCTATGCTCCCTTTGGCTGCCGTCTTCATTTGATGCTGGACAAGATTATGAGTGAGTATCTGTACATATTGAGAGGAGGCGGCAGCGGGGGAGGGGAGCCTCTGGTCACTTCCCTGTTCTCCAAGTCACATCCATCCTCACCAAATCTATTCCAAAGACCCTTCCTGAAATATACTCTGGTCCTTCTCCACACCCATTCAAGAACATTCCATTCCATGCTTCCTAATACCCTAGGGGAGAAAGCCTGGGTTCTTCACTAAGGCTTCAGGCCATACCCTTGCAGTCTGGTGGTAGGGTAGGGGATCCCCAAGATTCCAAGCACACAGATTTGCACTAAGACACCAGCAGAAACTTGGCCGACTGTTGAACACAGCAGCCTTTGCCACACTCAGCCACACCTCAAGGTCAGTCCCCGAAGACTGTTCATTCCGCCCCTGTGTTGTCAGAAGGATGCAGTAAGAGAAAAGATCGGGACATAGAAAAAGATGTTCCTGAGTTCCAACCCTGGGCTAGGTCATGGGCGAGGTGACAGTCCCCACTCACTCATCACTAGTCTTACATCCTGTCCCACAGTACTCACCACCCATTGTTTAGATACTGCCAGCACCTCCTTGGTGCTTGATGGATCCAGGGATGACTGTGACAATAGCCAGGGCCCTACCCTCCCTGAGAGACATCTGTCCTCAGTAACACCAAGAGTGGGTCCCTGACCCAGCCTGATTGTGGTAGGCTACCTGGGGGGGGGGGGCAGTCAGCCAGAGAAAGAGGAATTCTGGTGTTACTGCTTCCTTGTCTGGTCTGTTCTCTTCCCACATTTCATTTATTTATTCATTCATTCATTCATTCATTCATTCATTCTTAATCCATTCATTCATCTTGTACCTGGGCATTTCATTCATTCATTTATTCATTCATCTTTTTGTACCTAGGCATTTCATTCATTCGTTCATGCATACATGCATATTCTTGTACTAGGGCATGTCATTATTCATTCGTTCACCAATCCATTCATTCCCTGTTGGAATTGGGAATGGACGGATAGGACATCCAGGCTGCGTGGTCCCTGCTGGCTCTTCTGTCCTCCAGTCTCAAGCCTCCCACCTCCACCTCCACGCACATGGGCCCAGCCTCTCCCCATCATCTCCACTGACACCTCCCCTCCCCTCCCTCCCCCTCCCCCCAGCGCTGATGCAGCAAGAGGCCGCGCAGCGCGAGAGCGAGGAGCTGGAGCGCGTGCAGTGGCGGCCGCGGCGCGTGCGCGGCTGGGGTGTTCCGCAGCTGCTGTGGTTTCTGGTGTTTCTGCAGCCAGTGATCACGGAGCTACACCTGAGGCGCAGGAACGTGCGCTTCCTGTTCATCCGCTTCAGCGCCTGGCAGTACGCAGGCACCGACAAGCTGTGGGCAGGGCTGGTGACCACGCTGTGCGAGGGCATCCGCCACCACTACGGCGCGCTGCCCTTCAGCGTGTACTCGGTGCTGGGCAACAAGCCCGGTGGCCCACGCGATGGCCTTTGCCAACGCGAGTGGCACTGCCGACGCCGCGTGTGCTTGGCTCTGCTGGCGCTGCTGGCCGCGCTGTGCCTGGGCGTGGGGCTGCTGTACCTGTCGCTGGGGGGCCATGCGCCCGGCCACGCGGGTGGTGGCGTGCTCAAGGCGCTCGGCGGCGCAGCCACCACGCTGTCGGGCTCGGGGCTGCTCATGGCCGTGTACTCCGTGGGCAAGCACCTGTTCGTGAGCCAGCGCAAGAAGATCGAGCGCCTGGTGTCGCGTGAGAAGTTCGGCAGCCAGCTGGGCTTCATGTGCGAGGTGAAGAAGGAGGTGGAGCTGCTCACCGACTTCCTGTGCTTCCTGGAGATCTACCAGCGACGCCGGTTGCGCGTGGTCCTCGAGGTCACTGGGCTGGATACGTGCTACCCGGAGCGCGTGGTGGGCGTGCTGAACGCCATCAACACGCTGCTGTCCGACAGCCACGCACCCTTCATCTTCATCCTGGTGGTGGACCCCAGCATCCTGGCTGCGTGCCTGGAGAGCGCGGGCAACATGAAGGGCACGGCGGACAACGGCTACCTATTCCTCAACCGCACCGTCACGCTACCCTTCTCGGTGCCAGTCATGGGCCGTCGCACCAAATTGCAGTTCCTGCACGACGCGGTGCGGAGCCGCGACGATCTGCTGTTCCGGGAGCTGAGCCTCAAGCTGCAGCCTCAGAGCCAGAGCTCCGGCTCGGGCGAGGTTGCGCAGCTGCTGGCTGTGGAGACGCAGTCGGACGGGGAGCACGCTCAGAGCCGCGTGGATGCGGAGGCGGCGCGGCGCATCCAGGAGGCGCTCAGCTGTCTGCACGACGAGCGTGACTGCTTGTACGAGTACGTGCCCGACAACGTAGTGTCCATGCGGCGCATAGTCAACACGGTGCCCATCACCGTGCGCCTGCTGCAGCAGCAGCAGCACCATCAGCCGGACCGTGTGGGACCCACCCCGCGTCACGCGGTCGCTTGGGTCGTGCTCGCCAACCAGTGGCCTTGTCGCCTCAGCTGGGTGCTGCAATGCCTGGAGGACCGGCAGCAGGCTGGGGGCGCGCCCGAGGGCCGCGCGCGTCTCTGGGACGTCTTCTGCGACAACAGTCGCGAGCTGCACACCATGACCCAGGCCTTGCAGAATGTGCTGGACCTGGATGGCGACCCCGAGCTCTTTGAGCGCTTTCTGGGCACCGATTTCCCCTTCACGGTGGCCGAGGCACAGAGTTTGCTGCGCTGCACGGTCAACCTGGACCATTCCATCCGCCGTCGCATGGGCCTCATTAGGGCGGTCAGCGCGCTCAAACCTCCCAGCCCGCCTAAGTCCCCAACACCGGATGATTCCAAGGCCGGTCACAGAGCCAGTAACACCGCAGGGACGTCCCAGGGGACCCATGGATCAGGACATAATAGAGAGGCACATCATCCCCGGGACCGGACTCATGGGGGCAAGCAAAGGCTGATGGCCTAAGTCCTTTAATTTCAGGGATACAGAGGCCGTTTGGGTTTGGGTTGGAGAATACCAAACAGCCATAGGTGGCAGCAACATCCTGCCTGCCCTGAGGAGGGTGTGAGGTCAGGGCTGGGCTCAAGACCAGGGGTTTGGGATAGCACACACCCTGGTGACTTTGAGAGCAGGCAGTAGCTTCCTGGAGTAGGCAGCTGCCACACCAGTGTCTGAGCAAGCAGAGGGGCCAGTGAGGAGCACCAGAGTCAAAAAAGCAATAAAGGACGCTGTGGAAAGCCAAGGCTGGCCTTCATGTCCTGGATTTCTGGCTAGGTGAGGATGCCACCTGCTCCCACCTACTTCCTCCTCAAGGAACCAGGCCTCTGAACTGCATCCTAGTAACTGATGTTGGCATCCCGTGGTGGGAGGCTTGCGGGGGTGGTGGGTGAGGCCGCGGGGGCAGGGGAGATGAAGGGCAGATGCCAAGTTGACTCAGGCAAAGGGAAGCGCCTGGGCCTCAGGGGATCCCAGCCCTTTGTTCCCACACCCTAGCCTGCCCTCTGTGGGCAAGGCAGGAACTGGCGTTTCCCAGAGTGGTGACTGTGACCTTACAAGGTGGCTCCACCCCTCAGCGTGTGGGCTAATTAAGTCTCAGCTAAATGAGTGTGTGGCACCGCCTTCCTCAGACAGGCAGGTAACTGTCCAAGAGGAACTACTAAGGATGTGCCTGTTTTATGAGTCACTCCAGGGCCACTGGCTGGACCTGGTTACTGATTGTGAAGCGTGTCACCTGCAGCCACATCACTAGCAGGGAAGTTGAGGAACAGGGATTGGGACATAAGGGGAGTGTAGAGTCAGAACAAAGCCAGGTGGGATAGTGTGGATGGTGACTGGGCTGGGCTGGGCCTGGCCCTTCCCTGCTAGCATGGTCAGAGACCAGGGATGAGTACCACTCCTGTGAGTGACTTCTGAGGTCCCAGTGGTCAAATATGCTGCCACACACTCAGGCTGGGGTACCTTATCCACTATAGTGTGGTGGGGAGGGAACAGCAGAGCTCGGCACTGAATTACATGGACACCTGAAGTCAAGGGTATGACTTTGTGTTTTGTGGTGCTGAGCATTTATAAAAGAACCTCCTGCCTGTAGACAAGCATTCTACCACTGAGTCACACCCTCAGCCTCTCACTGGGGGATTCTAGGCAGGGGCTCTGCCACTGAGCCACACCCCCAGCCTCTCACTGGGGGATTCTAGGCAGGGCCTCTACCACTGAGCCACACCCCAGCCCCTCACTGGGGGATTCTAGGCAGGGGCTCTACCACTGAGCCACACCCCCAGCCCCTCACTGGGGGATTCTAGGCAGGGGCTCTACCACTGAGCCACACCCCAGCCCCTCACTGGGGGATTCTAGGCAGGGGCTCTACCACTGAGCCATACCCCCAGCCCCTCACTGGGGGATTCTAGGCAGGGGCTCTACCACTGAGCCACACCCCCAGCCCCTCACTGGGGGATTCTAGGCAGGGGCTCTACTGCTAATTTATATTCCTGACCAAGTCAGTAACTTTTGAGCCAGGAACCTAAGGACTAAGAGGACAGTACCCTTTACCCCAAGAATCAAGAGTTTGGCAAAGTCTCCCACTCTCGGGCTATTCGGTTCACATCTGACCGTGTCACATCTCTTAGGTCTCAGGCTTAAGCCGATCTATCCCTGACTTCCTTGGTCTCTCAGGACTATGGCTGAATTAATACAGTTCAGAAGGTCCCTTGTAACTATCAGAAAATATGTCTTTTAAGCCTTGGTGTGGCTAAGCTCATGTTTGAAATTTCGCAGTGCTGAGGCATGGTGGCACACACCTTTTATCCCAGCACTCTGGGAGAAGAAGCAAGTGTGAGTTCCAAGCCAGCCAGGGCTGCATAGTGAGACTCCCCTCTTTAAAAAAGATATTTAGAAAATGGTTCCACAGTCAGTTAGCCAATAAAGGCATTTGCTGCCAAGCCTGACAATTAGAATTAGACCCTTAGGGCCCAGATTTGGGGTTGGCAAGATGACTGCTCTGGCAAGGGGGTTTCCCAAAACCCAGGTCAGGAAGTCCCAACCATTTCTACTGGTACCTTCAGCTCCAGGGAATCCTGTCTTCTTCTGGCCCCTGTGGTCACTGTTCTCACACGTATAAACTCCCCAACACGTACACATGCATGCATACACGCAAGCATACACACTGGATCTCCATGTTGGTGAGTTGTAGGGGAATTATGTTGTTCCATTGTAAATAATTGTCCCTGCCTATGAGTTTAATAAAAAGTGCTGATTGGCCAAAGGCAGACAGGAAGTGTGGGTGGGGCTACCAGACTAAGAAGACTCTAGAAACAGGCAGAACAGAGCAGAAGGCCAGAGAGAAGCCAGAAGAAGCAGAGGACAACCATGCTGCTCTGAGAAAAGGTACCGAGCTGCATGGTTGAACAGGATAAGAGTCATAGGTTAGATTAAGGGTAAAGAGTTAGCCAGTTATATGCCTGGGCTTTAGGCCAATCAGCCTAAAACTATTGTAAGCATCTGTGTGTCTCTGTGGGTCGGTGGGTCTGTGGGCCTAAACCTTGAGGCTAGGCCCGAAAGTCCGGGCCAGAAGAGTGGTATTATTTCAAGACCCAGCTGCCTTCTGAAGCCTGTCTCAGTATCCGCCCACTGGGAACCAAGGTGATGGATAGTATCCTCCACCAAGACCCAAAAGACTGGACCTAAGGTCAGAGGTGGGCTGAGGAGGTGGTCCAGCAGCTACGAGCACTTACTGCTCTTACAGAGAACCTGCCCCAACATCTACATGGTGGCTCACAACCATCTGTAACTCCATTTCTATGGGATACGACCACTCTCCTGGCCTCCCTGGGCTCCTGAAAGTGCATGGTACAAATACGAACACTCATACACATAAAACAAAAGTCCTTAAAACTCAAGACACAGAAGAAGGGGCTGGCCTTTGAGCAACAGCAACACAAAATGGCAGCCACCACAGGCTCGGGAATAAAAGTCCCTTGAAATTTCTGACTGTTGGAAGAGCTGGAAGAGGCCAGAAAGGAGTAGGCGATGCATTATCTGGGGTCGACGAAGACATGACACAAGATGTGCAGGAATGGTAACTGGGCTTCCGAGAACCATTTAGGAAAACCAAATTTAAAGCCTTAAAATAGAATGTGGGCCTACATACCCAGAAGCACCCCCATCTGTAAGATTTGTAACAAAAGTCAGTAAGAACGGCCTGAGTAGTTCAAATGCAGTGGTGAATCCGAGGGCCATGGCAGTGCTGGCAAAATGGCAGAATTCTCACAGCATCAAAGTCATCCTGCAGGAACTCTGGCACTTCATGTTGTCAAAAGAGACCATGAAGCTGCCACAGTCACCAGAAGGACACCATGCCCCGGCCTCCCTTCCCCAGTCCAACCTAAGTCTTCATTTTCCACAGTAGTGAATTTCCTAGATTCAGCTTGTAGACCTCAGAGTCCTGGAGAGAGAGCTCCACTTGGACTTCATCCCGAGATGCTGTTCTGATGCTAATTTCTTGTCCATTTGAAATACCTAAGTGTTAGTGTAACCACTGGCTGCCTAGTTGAACTTCTGGGATCAAGAAGGTGAGTTGAAATCAGCTCCCTTTGGGAGCGGTGGGCACAGTTAAGGCAACTGTGAACAGACACATCACACAATCACCTGCTGCTGACACATGGCCTGGGTCTGTCTTTGCCCGCCCTGCCCTCCTGCCACAGCTGTGTGGTGGCCCTTCGAATAGATGGGATGGCTTCAGGTATCAGCCATGAGACTACTGCTGGGCTTGGGGTGCTGTGGCTGCACCCCTGCTTTCTTGTCTTAAGTGATGCCCCCCCTCCAGGCCATCACACACACACCTTGGCCCTGGGTGAAGAATTCAGGGCTTCCCGTCTCCCCACCTTTATCCAGGGGTGCTTCTCTCTCCTCTTCCTCCTCAATTCCCTTATTGCCCATCACTACCCAACACTTGCTGTGGTCAGAAGCCATAAGATGAGGTTGGAAGGGCCTGGCTTCCCTTAGCTCTGGACCACACATCCACTTGTCATCAGTCTGGGAAAGGGGTGCCGTGGTCTCAGCCCTGCTGCCACCATCAGCTCAGGTCTCGAGGTGAACAGAGCAGTCACAGGGCGACAAACCTGCCAGCGCTCAGCCCTTGGTGGTTCTGTCTAGAGAAAGGCCATGTGGGAGTCCTGAGCGCATAGGGTTCTGAGTCAGTTCCTTTTCTCATAACTGCTTTGCTTTTACTCACTGAAGAGGTCTGGACAGGGCTCGCTGGCCACACCCATCAGGTCTGATGTGGAGCCTGACAGAGGCACTGACCTTGCGGACTCAGGTTTCTGTCTTATTGCTCCTTGGACCCTGGAAGGGACCTGGGAGAGCTCTGTGCCACCAGTTTTTAGCTCGGTGGGCTTGGCCTCCTGGCTCATTCCCATGTTCCCTGCTCTGTTCAGGACCACTAAATGTTGAAATGTGGATGCATACCGAAATAAAGGCAACTCCTTGTGTTGCAAAAAAACAAACAAACAAACAAAAAAAACAAAAAACAAAAAAAAACAAATGAAGAGACAGAGGCAAGAGGAGGATCTCTTTGAGTTCAAGGTCAGCCTGGTTTACATATGTTTCATTATAATTAGGACTGCAAAGAGAGACCCCATGACAAGATAAATAAACTTCCTGGAGTGCAGCTTTTGCCACTGTCCATTTCTGAGGAGCACGTTGTGTGGTACATGGAGTCTTCCAACTCACTTGCCAGCAGAGGTAGCCCAAAGACGTGCTGTGCCCCAAGCTAAGTAAGGTTGGCTGCCTTGCCTGCACCTTGGAGATCTTGAAAAGCTCCTGTCCACCCACGATAGCAAGCTGCTGCTCCCCTGCCCCACCACGGTCCTGAGCACATGTTGAGCCAGCAAGGACATCTCAGCACGGCTAGGAGGCCTCAGTGAGGTCCTTCTCATTGGGACTCCTGGGGGACCTTTTGGGGTCCCAGCTGAGACCCCAGCTTGGGCTTGGGCCAGTCTTTCTCTACCTTTTCTCTCTCACAGTCATACAGTCCAGCAAGATGGCTCAGTGAGTAAGGTGCCTGTGGCGGAGCGTAACTAGGTGTGATCCAGACCCACAAGGGGGAAGGAGAGAACTGACTCCAGCAAAGGGCCATGTCACATGAATTCCACCCGCACAAAACCATCAAATAAATGTAATTTTAAAAAATCTAAAGTAAAAGGTAATTTCTGCTTCCCCCAACCAAAAAGGAAAAGAGAGTAAAAGGGGTTGAGGAGACACCAAGCCTGCTGGCCAGAGTGTGAGCTGAGGCCCACAAGCTGCCCTTTGACCTTCACACAAATTCCATCAATCAATCAAGTAGGTAGGCAGAGCTCCGAGTTCCAGGACAGCCAGGGCCATGTAGAAACTCTGTCTCAAAAAACAAAAACAGAAGTATTTAAAAGTTTTTTAATTTTTATTTATTTATTTATTTATTTTTAGGGGGTAGGGTGTGTGGCAGCATAAGCCTTTAATCCAGCCCTCAGGAGACAGAGGCAGGTGGATCTGAGTTGGCCAGCCTGGCCTAGAGAGTGAGTTCCAGGACAGCCAAGTGTACACAGAGAAACCCTATCTCCAAAAAAGGAAAAAAAAAAAAAAAAAAGCCCAGAAATTTACAACAAGGCAGAGAATGAAGTTGTCAGAGGGTGAAGCCACTGAACTGACAGGTCCTTCTGACTCCATCAAGTCCCATCGATGCACAAGCTGTGGGGCCTATCTGCCAGGCCGCACTGGGCCGCACTGGGGTAGGTGTTAGGGTTTTGAGCATATCATGGCATGGGTTATCTGGCGGCAGGTTTCTACAGGTGCAGGACACAGGAAACACAGCAGAAGGCAGTGGCGAAAAGCAGGAGACTCTTAATGGCTTTTCTATGTAGAAAAGAGCTTTATTGTATAAGACTATGATTAACAGAGTTATGGTTGTAGTAGCAGAGGAAGAGGAGGAAGAGGAGGAAATAAGAGAGGAAGAGGAAGGTGAGGCAGATGCACATGGAGACCTTGCTAAGAGCTTTATTGTATAAGACTATGATTAACAGAGTTATGGTTGTAGTAGCAGAGGAAGAGGAGGAAATAAGAGAGGAAGAGGAAGGTGAGGCAGATGCACATGGAGACCTTGCTTTAAAGCAAGCCTGACCTGACAGCAGAGCTTAGGGGTGGGCACAGCTCTCAGAGACTAACAGGAGGTGGAGCATCAGCCAAGACCTCCGGAAGCTTCCGTGTTTGCTGAGTGCACTGCCCAGGCTGTTTCCTGGACTGGGCAGCCCTTATGAAGCCCAGACTGACCTGTAGTAGAGGATGATCTTAATCCCCCAGCCGCCACATCCTGGATGTCCCACCACATTCTGCCTACTCTATCTGGAGACTCTGGGCTTGCCAAAGCCAAACAGGACATCAGGATTTAGTCCCTGCACACCACAGGGCTTTTGTGGGATCTCACTCGGGCTAAGGAGCTGCTTGTCCCCAACCAGAATTCTAAGAGCCATGTGTACCTTTCCTGTTACTGCAATGGGTGAGTAATGAGACCTTTTGCCTGTCCCTGAACCAGCGATGCTTATAGCCCTGGGGGTTGATGGCCAGTGCATGCTTGCAGGGGTGCTGTCCCTGGGACATGTGGTGGGGTGCAGCTGCCTCCATGCTGAGCCCTAAGAAGTCTAGCAAGGAACAGTTCCTGCGTCAGGGTATCCTGGTCATTAGGACTGGGTACAGCTTCTGAACAACTAAACCATGTGGGTATGGTGCCACACACCTTTAATCCCAGCACTGGGGAAGCAGAGGCAGGGGGATCCCTGAGTTCGAAGCCAGCCCGGTCTACAGAGCAAGTTCCAGGACAGCCTATGTAATAGCAAGACTCTATCTCAAAAC
This sequence comes from Phyllotis vaccarum, assembly GCA_033318265.1. Lineage (NCBI taxonomy): Eukaryota > Metazoa > Chordata > Mammalia > Rodentia > Cricetidae > Phyllotis > Phyllotis vaccarum. The sequence goes on from JARWLC010000018.1 coordinate 15,660,625, forward strand.
AAACACATCCACAGCAAAGAGGGAGGAGTTTTCAGAGGAAAGGATTACAAGGCCAGATGATCGCCTCTCGCTCCAGCCTGCAATTCCATGGTCCTGGAGGCAAGTGAACTCCAGAGCTGACACATCTGCTCTGAAAGGCTGTCAGGATGGTGACAAACCTTGATTGGCAGTTGCTGCCACCACTGTTCCCTACATATGGAGGTTTTGAGAACAAGAGAGCTTTCCTGGCCTGTTGTCACATGGCCAACCCTGCAGCTGTCTCCACACTCTTGCTGTGTTTCCCAGCCTGGCTTGGACTTCCTGGGTTCCAGTGAGCCTCACTTCAGCCTCCCAAGTAACTGGGACTACAGGTGCACAAGCAGCTATGCGATATAAACATAGCTGGAGGTGCTAGAGTAGAACCAGGGCATGCTGGGTAAGTACTATACTACTGAGCCACACCCCCTTTATAAGTACCCATCCCCTATGGTCTGGGGCCATCCTAAGGGCCTCATTTTCACACCATCATCTTGAAGAGTCCTGGGACTATGGACCTTCTCAGCATCTCTCTGAGGTGGACAGTTGGGAAGGACCGAATTCTCATGCCATGTTAGGAGCTGGTACAAGGAGAGATAGTCAGGACCAGGAGGAGCCCTGCACAGGCTCACAGAGCTGCTGAGACAACACACTCAACAGCCCCTGAGGTGGTGGAGGGCCACACTATTAGGACCCCACCGAGCAACTCCTAGGTTTAAGACATGAAAGCTCATGGACACTATGAGGTCGCACTGTGCCCACAGGGTAGACAGCAGGCATTTCTACAGATGGCTCTCCTTAGTTTTCATTTTTTACAGAGCATGAGACCGAAGCCCAGGCCTCGCCCAAGCAAACACTGCTGCTGAAGCACACCTGCCCTCGGTGCTCACCACCATCTGAGGCTCCAGCTTTTCACTTTCAGTCTAAGTTACCCAGGGTAGTCTGGAACTTGCGACTTCCCAGCTCAGACTCCTTGGGGTGGGATGACAAGCCTGTGTCCCTGGCCCTGTTCTGCAAGGGAACGGCTCTCCTAAAGATGGTCCACAAGCTGGGCAGGTGCCAGTGACGGAGCAGGTGGCTCACAGGCTGGACCTGCTATCTCAGCCAGTGGAATGCCTTCACCTGGTACCTTGGGAACCTCCAGAGTGGCTGCAGGCAGCAGAGGGCACGAGCACCCCTGCTGTGCTGCTTGGTGTGGGTGGAGGAGGGGGAGGCCTGTCCAGCCTTCTGGGTTTCCTGGGGACCTGGCACCAAACTGGCACAGCTCTGCAGGCTCGGATCTCCTCCTGCCCTCTGTCCTGGCCGCCCCTAGGCCCAATACAAAGCAGAGGCAGATGGTGAACCCAGCTCCCGTTTATTAGAAAAGCTCTGACAGCTGCACCAACAGGAGTGCCGGCGTCCCAGCCCACCCTCCCCCACACCTGTCCACCCGCCCACTGCCCACTGTTGTAGTGCCTGCCAGGGCGCAGCCTCAGCGGCCCGGGGAAGCAGGGTCCCAGAACCCCGCTGCTGCGTCTCCAGCTCCCTGATAGATTTGATTGCACTTAAGAAAGAAAGCTCTCCTCCTTTCTGCTGGCCCCACCCCTCGGGCACTGGCAGACCCCACCACCACACTGCCAGCCAGGTCCTGAGGGCCGGGACCATCCTAGTCTGCCCTGCCACCTGGCCCTCCAGGACCAGAGAGAGCAGCCTGTGGCCAGTGACTCTGGAGAGCTCCTCCTGTCCTCCTCCTGTCCACCCCAACCCCAGCCTGGGAGCGGCAAACACATAAATACGTGCTTGAGTCCGGGAAGCCGCTCCCAGCCCCATGCCCCTGTGGCTGTAGTGTCGCTGTAGGGAGGCCTTGGATACCCCGCCTGGCTTCCTGGGGACTAGGCAGGGAGTCAGCAGGTCCTTGGGAATGGCTTCAGCTCATCACAGACCGGCAGGAACAGAAGAACTAGGGGAACAGAGGTGGGGATGGTCAGAGTGGGGCTCCCAGCCCCTCCTCTCCAGTTCCCACAGATGGCAGCTACTTACAGTGTCACAGTGTGTCCCGAGGGGCCTCCTGACTGGCCTCCAAAAGCAGTTCCTCTAGCTTGCTGGCACCCTGGGGGCGGTGCAGGGCTGCAGGCAGTAGGGATAGCCCCCTCAGAGGCAGGTCTTGCCCTGCAGACCACAATCCCCACCCCAGGAGAGCTCTGGGGCCTAGGGTAGGAATCAACAACCAAATTCTTTTTCCTGTCCCTTTACAGCCCTTTTGAAGAATGGGAAGCTGCTTCCTGGATGGCCTACCCCCCCCCCCCCTTACCGTGCTCCAGGCTGCAGCTGCCTCCCTTAGCTTCCAGTCCTGGAGGTGGCTCTGCAGGCAGCGCCAGGGCAAACTCAGGCTTCAGGCCGTTGGGCAGAGGCTGCCCTGCCTGAGATGGCTCGGGCTGTGGTGGAGCCTCCGATGACTCTGGGTCCTGGATGTTCATGGTCTGAGATGGTGGGGAGGAAGGTGGGGAGGAAGGCGGGGAGAGAGGAGAGGGGGGAGGAGAGGGGACAAAGGTGGGGGGAACAGGGGGCTCTGGCCTCTCAGGTGGGCTCTCCACCCGGGTCACCACAAACACCTTGTGGCCTCGGCCTGGGCTGGAGACAGAAATGCGCTGCTCCGTGGGGGAGGAGGGGCTGCCTGGGGGGCTCTTATCCCCAGGACCCAGGGAGTCCGTGGAGGGCACGAGGGCAGGGCAGGGGGCCGAGGGATTTTGGTCAGAGCCGCCCTCATCCCTCTGCCGGTCTGGTGGCTTCTCCTCTTCTTCCTGCTCCTCCGGGTCAGAGTCTGAGTCCGAGTCTGAGTCAGGGTCGGGCCCGGGGCTAGGGGCCCCATTCTGTGCCCCCATGGCTGGCAGGTCCCCAGGCTCTCCCAGGGGCTGGGGTGCGGTGATGGTGATCTCCGGCATGGAGGCCGACAACTGCAGCTGCTTCTCCTCCTGCTCTCTCACCAGCACGAAGTTGCGCTTGCAGCCGTTCTGGATCTCAGCGAGTAGTGCCTTCTGCGTCTCGATGAAGCTCTTCACCTGCGGGACCGGCCTGCTAGGGCTGTGTGGCTGCTGCCCCATCCTGGCCCACGCCCTCCCTCCTGTGCTGCCCAGGACAGCACCAGTATAAGCAAGCGCTCTCACCGCCTCCTTCTTGGGCTCTCGGTCCAGGTCCAGGCGAAGTAGGGAGTGGTTCACCTTGAGGGCCAAGGACAGTGCCATGAGCCCGCCTGTCTTGATCTCGTTCTCCCGAAGGTCCAGTCTCAGGAGGCGGGGGCTCTCGGCGATGAACTCTGCCACGGCCACCGCGCCTGGGAGGGGGACCGCAGGGGCTGGCCACGGGCCCCACGCCTGGCCGCCGGCCGGCCGCCCTGCCGAGCCCCGCTGGCCCCTGCGCGCCTGGCCCGCATCCTACCCTCGCATGTGAGCTTGGTGGAGGCCAGGCCGAGGCGCAGCACGCTCCGGTTGCTGATGAGCCCGTTCTTGAGGTTCCGCACACCCTCGTTACCAATGGGGTTATGGCCCAGGTTCAGTGTCTCCAGACTCTGTGTGTGCGGCTGGAAGGGGCAGGGAAGGTGAGGAGGTGGAGAAAAGGCCAGAAGCCAGGAACCGAGCCGAGGCACCTGTCCTTTCTCCTCTGCTCTGTCTCAAAGCAAAATTCTACCATGGGTCTCAAGTCCCTCCCACACTGCCTACTCCCTGCCAGAGTCGGGGTGGCCCCATACCCAGCCTGCCTCTGAATGGCAGTAAGGACCCTAAAGACAGCCTTCTTGTGAGAGGAAACCTGGGCACTGGGGGAAAAGTGCCCCCTTCCCGGGGCTGTTTGTCCCTGCTTGGATTATTACTTTACATATTGCATGATAATAAAAAGATTAAAGACTGACTGACCACTTCCAGAAATACTAACTTTTTAGGCCAACATAACCAATTTGTGCAAAGCACTGTCCTACACAGTTTGTTACAAAAAGGCAATTAAAGAAACAGCCCAGCTTGGGCCTTTAATCCCACCACTGTGAGGTAGAGACAGGCAGATCTCTAAGTTCTAGGTCTACAAAGCCATGTCCAGGACAATCAGAGCTACACAAAGACACCTTGTCTTGGGGGTGGGGGTGGGGAGAATGAAAGAATGACAGCCCCCGGGGTTGCCAAAACTGCCCAAGGATCCGAGTTCTATCCACGGGACATTTATACACGGTGGAAGAAAACTCCTACAAGCTGTCCTCCACCTCCACACGTACATGCATGCACATGCGCGCACACACACACATACACACAAAGAAATAAATGTGATAAAAATTTAAAAATTAAACATGAGTTGGGGCAGGTAGGATGGGGCCGACGAACAAGGCCCCCTGGACTCACCAGTGCCATGCCCAAGAAGGCCATGCCTGTGTGCGTGAGCTGGTTGTTCCACAGCACCAGGGTCACCAGACCCTTCCTCTGCTCCTTGAGGCCCTCGCAGATGTAGGCCAGACCTAGGGGAGGCAGGTGGTCAGTGCCTCTTCTGTCCCTGGAGAGCATCTCTGCTCATTCTGTATCAGTTAGACCTAGAGGCTCTAGCCTGTGACTCTCCTGCGTAGGCTCCCTAAGGCCGTCATTGTCAGAGGTACACCTGCCTTCCCTGCTAGCTCTAGGTCTGGGAGGGCCATACTGGGATAGGCCACACTGTGTCCACAGGCACACCTGAGTCTAGCATGTGGTTGTTGCGCAGGTCCAGGATCTGCAGCGAGCAGTTGAACTTGAGCAAATTGCCCAGCTGGGCTGAGTCCTGCAGGCCGTTGAGTTTGTTGTCCGCCAAGTACAGCTCCCGTAGGTTCATGTTCATCTTCAGAGCTGTAGCTGAGGAGTGGGTGGGAGTGACTGGCCAGCCCACGTCCTGGTCAGCTGTCCAGCACAGCCTAATGAACACAGACTTACCCAGTAGCATAAGGGGCCGCCCGGAGAGGCTAGCATTTTCTAGGTGTAGCACCGCCAGGCTGCTGCGGATGCGTAGGGCGCGGGCCACAAAGGGTGCAGAGTGGTCCAGCAGGGGTGTGTTTCGGGCATCTAGGTATTGTAGGCAACTTGTCTGGTGGGGACAAGTCAGCAGATGGGTCACGTGGTAGTCACTGCTAGCACCTGGGTTTTACACACTGGGGCCTGTGTCTGAGTTCCCAGATTCCTGTCATGAGGATTCTCCTCCTAGACCTCCACCTCCTTCCTGCTCCAGTCTTTGCAAGGTTGAGTAAAGCAGAGCTGGCGACATGGCCACATCCCAAGGGTCATGCTAGGGAGGAGTGAAGGAGGTGCTTTACCTTGTAGGAGGGCAGGAGAGATGGGCCTGGGGTAGGTATCTCCCCACATTGTTTCCTACCAGTCTGTGCAGTACCTACCTTGCGCATCATGTGGGCAGCAGCCTGCCAGCCCCGGGTGCCAATGTGCTTGTTGAAAGAGATGTTGAGGTGGGTGGCCGACTCGTAGTACTCAATCATGTCAAAGAGGGCGGAGGCACCCTGGAGACAGGCACATGTGGGCTTGGACTCAGGCCAGATGGCCAAGAGAAACACATGGGCTGTGCCACAGGAGGGATGCCGGGCAGGCAAGAGCCTCAGAATGACAGGTATGCCCCATATGACCCAGGAGGGTGGAGCGCTTCTGCAACCTATGCTCAGGAACACTCACTCAGCCCAGAGAGGTTGCAACTGTGCAGGTGTCTCTCAGCACCAGGAATGTTCCTAGTGGCCCCTCCTCCCTCATCCAGCTCCCCAGACCTCACCTTCAGGGCCTCAGGCCCACCCTGGTCACATCAGATACCCCCTTCTGGTCTCCATGAACCCTGCCCTTGCCCTCTCCCTGGGAGTCTGGTGGTAGCAGGATTCTCACATCTTCGTCCAGGCTGGTCTGTTCCAGGTCCACAACCTTGAACTGCAGCCTCTTAAAGACCTCCTCCAGAGCCTCGCAGGTCTTGTGGTCAAGCTTCTCCCCTGGGAAGGGCAGACACCTAATATGGAGAGTCCACACCACCACCAGTCTGCCCCTACAGAAGCCACCCAACCCTTGGACACCTGCTACCCTGGGACACACACCTTTTAGGTCCAGGCAATTGATGCGTTGCTCAAGGTCCGTGAACTCCTAAGGAAGAAGGGTGGGGCTAGTCAAGGCAGGTAAGACACCCCAGCACTGGGGTGGCCTGGCAGTGGGGCAGCCAAGGTTCAATGGGCTCTGCCATGCCCTGCTGTGAGAGCACATCTGGAACGGGACTGGGAAAGGCAGTTGGACAAAGGCCCAGAGGACAATCAGGGCTGGTTCTGAGCATATAAGGATGAAATGAATCTGCCCAGGACCAAGGAGCCAGGGCCCTGTCAGTACAGCTAATGAAGTGAGGTTGAGGGTATCTAGCATTGCTGGGGGGAAGTCTGTCCCAAGGGACTGGGATGGGTGGGCTGTCAGTCACACTGTGGCACTCAGAAAGATGTAAAGGCATGCTCCCAGCATCCTCCTGTGCCCATCTAACAACAAATGAATACCAGGAGCCAGTCTTTGGGTGCCATTGTCACCCAAGGGTCAGTGCTATGACAAAGCCCCAAGAGGCAAGCTAGGGTTGGCTTGACAAATACACTTGGCCATAAGGTGCAGGTCTAGTTAGCCCTCATTCTTGCCTCAATGCCCCAGCTCTGCTAATTCTGCAGAACAGACAGAGTCCAGGAACACAATAACCCAGGCACCCCAAGGACTCTGTGGAGATGGGGCCCAGGGTGACCACAGAGGGAAGGCTACAGGCAGAGTCTCTCCACATTCACACTAACTCAGACAGAGCTTTGTGCCAGTGCTCTAAGCCAGCGATCCCTTCTACAAATTCTCCAGTAGGCTGACGATAGATCTCCTGGGATTTGGGGGAAAGGGAAGAAATGAGAATTCAATTTTGCTTTCTGTGTCTATATTTAAACTTTTTCCACGTGTGTGTGCGTGCATGCAGGTTCACCCACAAATCACTGTGCACATGTGAAAAATATAGTCCTCTATCTCTGTTTGCCATGTGGCATCAGCTGGCTAAACTCAGGTTACCAGGCTTGACAGCTCGCATCTTTACCCACTAAGCCATCTTGCTAGCTTTTTTTTTCTTTTGGATGACCTTGAATTCCATCCTCTAGGTTAACTCCCTAAGCAGCAGGAAGCGCACTTCACTTCTGAGGTCTAGACTTGGTTTTCTGCTGTTAGCTCTTGTTGCTGAGTCGGGCCTCAGAATGGAGTCCAGGCTGACAAGATGACTTTTCTCTGAGGACAGAATTTCCTTGGGGCCGACAGAGCCAGTAGTTATCACTTACTGCGATCATGGATTGTTGCTGATTTCACAGCTGAACTAAGGATTTCTGCAGCTGTCCTTACACAGGCCCTGGCTGGGGGGCAGGCTGGGCAGGCCCCAGGGCTGGGCTACCTACCTACATACAAACGCACATGCGCACACATCCACAACCCTCATACCTGCAGCTGCCTGAGGAGCTTCGGGATCTGCCGACAGTTCAGCTTCTGGCAGGCCTGCCTGTAGGCCTTGATCACTTCATCCACGGTCACATTTTGGGCTGTGGGAAAAGGGCAGGCTCAGACTCCAAAGCCCCCTGCTGCTGCCTTGCAGGGCCCTCCATCCCTCCTCCCTCCCAACAGCAGCATGACAGAGCTCCAGGTCATGGCATCACACACAAAGTGCTGGGCTGTCACAGCCAGAGTAAGCCTCTTTGGCTTACAGGTTCCCTCCTCTACCACACTGGGAGCCTTAGCTACCATCAGGTCCCCAGGCTTAGCAGGCACTTGGCTCAGGTGCCCTCTAGTTTCATTTTTGTGTCAAACACCATGTCAAAAAGCAACCCCTGGTCGGGGGTGGGGGTGGGGAACCTCAGTTACAAGTTATAGTCCCTCACTGCAGCAAAGTCACACAGATGGGAACTCGAGACAACTGCTCACACCAGGCCCACAGCCTGGAGCAGGGAGAGGAGAATTACCTAAGCTGCCAGCTAGCTTTACCCTGCCTTACCACATATCTCAGGGCTCAGTCCTTAAAACCATGTCCCCGCTCAGAGTGGACCTTCCATCCTACCTCAAGTGACAATCAAGAAAACCCCCCAGATGTGAGCATAGCCCAACGTGATCTAGGCAATCCCTCATTAAAACTCTTCCTCAAACTAACCAGCACGATGGGTGGGTTGATATCAAGCTCAACAACCTGAACTGGATCCTTGGACCCACGTGAGAAGGAGAGAACCAACTCTCCCAAGTTGTCTTCCAGCTTCATACATGTGCAGGTACAAGTGACACCCCCAAAGCAATATACATACACACATACATGCATATATATGTATAAACTGATATCAGTTTTAAAAGGGTTGTTTTAGTCAGGTGGTGATGCTTACCTTTAATCTCAGCACTCAGGAGGCAGAGGCAGGCAGATCTCTGTGATTTTGAAGCCAGCCTGGTCTACATAATAAGTTCCAGGACAGCAAGGGCTGTGGACAGAAACTGTCTCGAAAAAACAAAACAAACAAACAAAAAAAGATTTGCTCTGTTTTTTGAGACAGGGTTTATCTGCGATTTTCAGATTATTAATAAAAAAATGACAGCGGCTAAGACAGCTGGTTATGAAAGTTGCTGGACTAAAGCAACCGATATATTTAAAAAATGTCTTGATTTCAAAATTTAAGTCAAAAGATATGTTACTTTGGGGTTATGCTTATTTCCACAGGAAATGAGAGGCTGTGGATCTATTCTGGGTTAAGGGAAATCAGGTTTGATCGAGGAAGACCCCCTGAAATCCCAATTACAGACATAGAGAAATAAAACCAAAAGAACTACAAGACGCATGATCTATATTTCACCAGCTCAAACACAAAATAAAAAATCGTCTTTGGCTGACTTGTGGACAATGCACCTTCTGTATCTATACTGACGCAGATATGTAAGTTATCTTTAAAAGTTTATGTATTTTCAGAACAAAGGTATCAACACCAATGAAAACAATGGCCGAGACAATCCAGCAGTGTCCTCAGAATGCCACATCCAGAACAGCTTCAAGGCTGCTGGCTGACAGAATACTCACGTCAGAACTTGACCACAGTCTTACACTTTCTCAGGGTCCCACAATAGCGCTATCAAACAGCAGTAATAGTCAAGAGAGCCAGGCCCACAGCCCCATGCTTAGTATCAGTTAAGAGAGGTTGCTTACAAGTTATCATTGACGATGGTCAGGAAAAAAGGCTAAACAAGGAATATTAGATTCAATAATCTTGTTCTGGGGAGAAAAAGGAAGATATAGAAATGATAAAATAAAAGGCTAGATTATTAAATGTAATTTTAAACAAAAAAATTACTAATCTCAAAATGTTTTACATTGGTACAGATTTTGGTTTATTGATACAAACTTAAGGTTAATTTTGCTATGCTGTCTTGCATATTGTGCTTATGCAGCTCATTTAAAGATGCAATGTATAATTAAGAAACACAGATTAATAATTAATTATCTATAATAGTTAAACTTATTAAATATATATATTTAGATAGATGGTCTTCAAACACTTCAAAGACCTACTGAATATGACATTTAGAATGTTTTCATAACGTAAGACTTTTCTTGACAATGAAACACATCTGCTCCTGGCATCACCAATTTACTTCAGAGATGATAATGGGTATTGAAGAAACTCCATATGCAGTTTCCTTTCTTAGAGGCAAAGCTAGTCATTTGAGCAACAAACTGCCCTTGCCTCAGTTGCTAACAGTTACTGTCTAAACTGGACCAGCAGGATGCAAAAGAAAGCAACTCTCTGTCAGACTTTGTCAAGAAGATAAGGTAGGGCAGTCCTTTAAAATTTTCTGCTTCTCAAAAGTCTGTCAGATATACTAGGCCTGTAGGTCTAAGTTAGATGCCTCAATGTCACTGAAGAAGCTAGGGTGACTAACTGTCCAGGCAGCCAGGTGACCCTGTTGTTAGGTAGCATTTCATCCTTCTGGGGTCTTTGGCAAAGATGAAGACTAGATAAGTCATGTTAAAGTTTTCCTTAGTTATAACAAAAGATAAATTAGGTATAAAACTTTAGAGTCACAGAGATAAATCATAAATGGACTATATAACTGTAATTCTTATTTAATAACTGTTTTGCTGTATATGATTTTACTATGCTAAAATTAAAGTCTTCCTTTTTATTTAAACAAAAAGGGGGAAATGTTGTGGACTATTCCTTTTCACTGTGTGAATATGTCGCTGTAACTGGTTTAATAAGAAAGCAGACTGCCCAATAGCTGAATAGGATACAGCTAGGTAGGAGAGTCACTCGGAATGATGGGAAGAAGGGTGGAGGATGGAGTTGTCAGCCAGAAGCAGAGGAAGCAGAAGATGAGCATGCCATGTTAATAAAGGTACTGCCACATGGCAGAGCATAGATACTTTCAAACATAAGAGCTAGTTAGTAATAATAACAGAGCTATTGACTGACCATTTGTAATTAATATAAACATCAGTGTGTTTATTTGGGAGCTGCTGGAGGGGCAGAAACTTCCATTTACATTTCTGTCTGCCCAGATTTGCTTCTTCTGAACTTTTAAACAAAATATATTTAAACCACACACTGAAGTTACTTGGGAAGCTGAGGCAGAAGGATCCAAAGTTTAAAGGCAGCTTGGGCAACTTAGTGAGATCTCAAACTACAATTTAAAAACAAATAAATAAACTGAGTATATAGTTCACTATAGTAGAGTCCCTGCCTAGAATCCCCCAGTGAGGGCCTGGGGCATGGCTCAGGGGTAGAAAGTTTACAAAAAGTCCTAGTTTACATCTCCAGTACTTCACGAACCCCCCAAAACAGAGAAACGACAAATGTTCTCATATCACACACACACTTGAAGGTTTCTGGTAGAGACAACCACTTTCAAACAGCAGCAATTATAGCTGCTTCCCCAGGCTATTCAGATGACCATAAAGAGAAGAAGCACAAATAGCAGGTGACAGTTTTAAAAGGTGGCTGCTGTATCGAGTTGGCATCTTTTCTAAGTCTATTTAATATTTTGCCTCTAAAGAGAACTCTGAGGAGTTCCAGGGCTTACCAGGGGGAACCAGTGAGGCTCTGAATAGACACCAGGCTCAGTCAAAGGCCATAGGTCCAGGCTAGTGACATTAGCTGGGGTGAAGGTGGGCCTGGGCTAATATGGGCTGCTTTGTCATCAATGGTAACCCTCAGCCTTGTATAGTCAACACAAAGACTGACAGCACAGCTGGGTATGGGGACACAGGCATATCATCTTAGGCACTTAGGTGGCTGGCACAGGAAGAGCTTAAGGAAAGCCTGGGCAATGTAATGAGACCCTAAGTCAAACATTAAAAAAAAAAGATGGCTAGAGATCCAGCTCCTAGTGTCATAATAATACTAATACTGGGCTGGAGAAATAGCTCAGAATTAAGAGCATTGGCTGCTCTTCCAGAGGACCCAAGTCTAATTCCCTAGGCCCACATGGTGGCTCACAACTGTCTGCAACTTTAGTCGCCAGTGATTGGATGCCCTCTTCTGGCCTCTGTGAGCACTGGGCATGCATGTGATACACAGACATACATGCAGGCAATAATACCCCCCCCCCACACACACACAAAATAAATTAAAAGTCCCACTCTACCTGGGGTCATCACAGCAGTGTGGTTAAAGAGAAACTGGTGAACAGCTTGGGGGTGAGCATATCAATCATTATGAACCTGCATGTATTTAAAGATAAGGACGAGAGAAGCAGAGTTGGAGAGACAGTTTGCTGTTGAGAGCACTTGCTCTTCTTGCAGAAGACCTGGGCTCTGTTCCCAGCACCTACAACAGGCAGCCCAAACAATTTGCAATTCCAGCTTCAAGGGATCCCATATCCTCCTTTGGTCTCCAGGGGCCCTACACAAATATGACACATACACACTCGGGCATATATTCATAAATCTTTTTGTTGTTATTTTCAACACAGTGTTCCCCTGTGTAACTCTGGCTGTCCTGGAATGCACAGAGGCTGCCTGCCTCTGCCTCCTGAGCACTGGGATCTCAGGGGACAAAGGTGCCGGTAACAAAAGTTGGTGTGGTATTTGATGTGAAGGGGCTATGTGGAGCATGGGGGGGGGGGGGGCACAATGCAGCAGACATTCTGTGAAGGAGCTCTGTGGAGCACACCTAGTCTTGTCTGCTCAACCCAGGTTCGACCTTCTGTGTACCAAGTGAGGCACAAACAGGAAGGGGTGTGTGGCATGTCTCTGTGTGTGCTCCAAAGGCTCTGCTGGAGTGGACCCACTGAAGTGACAAATTAGACTAGAAGTCACATTCGGATCCTTGCCCTGCCAAGACTAGACAGTTGACCCCAACAACCTCTCTGGAAGAGCCATCCAGTCGCAGTAACTGTCTTTCTTTCTGTCAGCAGGAGCACAGCTAGAGAGCCAGCTGCAGCGGCTTCTTCTGTCTTCAGAACTCTCTCACGGTTTTTCCTTCTAAGACAAGCCCTCCTTAAAAAGCCCAGGCTGGTCCTGAACTCATGACCTTTGGGCCCTGGGATTCTATGCATGCTAAGGACTTTCTGCAGGCAACTTCATTTATCCACGTCTGGGACTGATCCCAGAGACAGGCACACTTCCACCCTCATCTTATACAGGGCGGCATCTGCCTACTTCAGAGCCAAGCAGGCCTCTGAAACAAGGCAGCCCCATCTTCTCATTGCCTCAGCCATGGAGGTGAGTGCATGGGTGTACAGGCCTGTCACTCAAGGAAGGGCCATCAGGGACAGACCTGAGTTCCATAAGAGAACACTGCAACATGGCTGGCCAGCAGGGCCTCAGCCTGCCTCTCCCCAGGGACAGGCTGCTGTGGCTCTCACAGAGGCAGTGAGAAATCTGATGCTGGGCATCAGATGACAACGCCAGAAGGCTTGACCTCACATTTGCACACAGGTACAAGGATGTGGATGGAATGCAGGGTCAGCCTAGTACAAGGGAGCACCAGCTTCTCAAGCCAAATAGCTGGGAGCTGGAAGGAAATGAGCATCCTCCTGCAGGGTCCCCACCAGAAAACAACACCGGAGGTGGGGTGCACATAGCCCAGGGGCAGAGCTATTCCCTAACCTGCACCCTGACTCCATGCTGTCCATCTTATACAAGGAGTCCTGGAGGGCCAAACTCCGAGAGAGCTGTCTCACTTGGGAGGTCCCAGCTAGGGCCTGGCTGGGTGTTAATGAGCTCCTAGGTGATCCGTGGGAACCAGCCTGAGAGCCCCCGCTCTTGGAAACTAGTAGATACTATGTTGCTACTATGGAACAAAGAGGAAGAGACCAGCTGGCAGCTGAGCCTCAAGTTCTGGACTCCCTCTCTGCCCTGGAAGTAGGCCTGTTGGAGCTGCTGAGGCTTCTATGAGGTCTACCAGGCCTGCTCCACCACTTGGTAGCCACCAAAACTGAGGGTCATGAGTTGGCCTCCCTCTGTCCCTCCTGGAGCCTCAGCAGTATCTCCTGCTACCCGCCAGTGGCTCCTCTGCACCCAGGCCTTCAGTGTTGGCTTCCCTCTGCCCTGCCCCCGCCCTGCTGCCAGCTGCTGTGTAGTCCTGTGTCCCCACTCTGTAAGTGTCAGATGCCAAAGAAACCTGGGACTAGTCTCCCTCACCACTGATGATGGCTCCTGTCAGGACTTCTCACCCTGGACTCTAAAGTCTTCCAGCCTAGGGGCTGAGCTGCCCTTCCTCCAGCTTCAGATGCTCTACAACACAGGCATTTTGGCCCCATGCTCTTGGCTCCTGGCCACCTCCTGCCCTCTCTCCTCTTACCCCCCCCCCCCCACCTATTCAGCTGGCCTTGTTCAGGCTGGATTCTTCCAGGTGCCTCTGGCTGTATTCTCCTTCATACCTACAATAAACCCTTCTCTGTAGCCATACCTGGGAGTGGTCATGTCCTCATTTTCATTCATATAGCCCTAACTCCCCTGAAATACACAGTGGTCCCCCACCTCAGTACCCTAAATCCTGGGACTTTGTCCAGGCGCACCACCATGCTTGTCCAGGCTCTCAACACTGAGCCCTGTGCAGGCATCCAGACATTCCATGGTGGCTCTCACCTGTAATGCTAGCACAAGGGAGCTGAGGAAAAAGGAGTATCTTGAACTCATGGCTAGTCTAGGTAAGCAGACTTCGTGGTGGCTAAAGTTGTGTTTTAAGTTTAAATTACTGTGTTTAATTGATCTAAAAAGCAAAAATGCCTCTAACCTATAAGCCCCACTTGCCCACAGACAGAGAGGTTCCTGGAATGCTGGGGCTGTTGTGTGTTTTCCCTTCTGTAAACAAGCATGGCTGCCCCCACACAGGCAGGAAGCACATCGGGATTGGACAAAATGGGGTTGGCCTTTATAAGTCTCTGATAATGTACTTTGGTGCCATTCTCTGGGAATCCTGGGTATTAACCTGGCTAGTGTACATCGTCCAGGCTAGTATTTAATACACCTTGCTTCAAATTTGGCTCAAAAACTGCAGTGGTGCTTTTAATCTCAGTTGGTGGGATCAACAACTTCACATCAGTAAATTGAGGAGAACAGGAAAGCCAACTTTCTGTGGCCATCCCAGAGCTGCTGCCTCAAGAAGACAGAGCATCTGAGAGCGTGGTATAGAAAGGGGAGGGAAAAGGTGAGGTACAGTAGGTTACCATGCTCAGTGGAGAGGTCCAGGTTCTTCAGCAAGCCTTCAGGATGGGACTGTACTCTGCCTTCCGCCTTGGCTTAGGAAACCAGAGTACACACTGCCTCTCTCAGGAACACCTGCATACTCTTCCCTCAGTGTGTCTGCAGTGGGATTTAGAAATACCAGGGCTGCACACTGCAAGTTTTACCACCTGGGCACACATCTCCAGCCTGAAAGGTCTGAGTGTGGCTCACTCTGGTCCTAGAGCAAAGCTGGGTATGTGGGTGGGGTCACAAAAACAGTAAAACGTCTCTAAACTTGCAATAACCAAAGTATGGCATGAGTGTGGCAGCATTACTAGAGCCTCAGCCCTGAACACACATGTGCACCTTGCAGTCATCACTTATACCATCACATCATGGAAGCTCCCATCAAACAACGTGTGAACCGGAGGGCTTCCCCTCAGACAGAGTAGTGCACTGCAGACAAAAGCTAGCACAGCTATAGATGTACTATGTTAATGTACTTATCCCATCAGGATGCAAATGTTAGGATTTTCTTTTACATTTATTTTCTGAGTGGTCAACTGCAAGAGTTGGTTTTCTCTATCTACCATGTGGGTCTGGAGAACCAAACTCAGGTTGACAGGTTTGGCAGCAAAAACTTGCTTATTCTGCCGGCTCCAGGTGATCCAATGCCCTCCTTTGTCCTCCACAAGCACTCTTCTGCATAGACTCACGCAGACACATATACATAGATTAAAAAATAAACTCTGCTTTTTCTGAGAGGTCAACTTTGTGTGTTGGAGGCACAAAGGTTCTTGTGCCTAGAGCACTAGGGAACCAGGAATGTTAAACATTCAGGGGCCTCTCTACAATGGAAGAGATAAAACACCTGTTTTCTTGCCCAGCAGGCTGGGAGTGACCCTCTTACTATCAGTGGTGGCAGACCTCACCCACCTTTTGATATAAGATCTCACAAATTCCCCCAGAATGATTACCCAAACTCTCCCTAACTCCCAGTAAATAGAACTAGTCCTAAGGGTGTGTGTGGTGGATGGGATGTCACATGTACTTTATAGACTGTTGACCTCATGCTACCAATCAGAGACCACACTGGATCTTAGCTTGTTAGCTATGGAGCCCTCGTGACCTCAGGGTCACATGGACTCTGTAAAGGACTTTCTAAGTAGTCACACCTTAAGCTTTACTGTGCATCTGGAATGGGAATGGCTGCTGCCTACAAACTTTTCCCCAAACTGTACTGTTTTAAATATGCTGACAGTGAACCCCCTGGCATTAGACTTCTCAAGTATGATCCAGGCTAAGTCAATCTGCACCAGGTTTTCATTCTTCACAGCTCGCTTTCCTTCCTGGACACCTAAAGGGTCCTCCTCAATGCTGCAGATGAATGTCCACCAACAATGCTGACAGGCAAACATCAGGCCCTTATCTGGCCATGCTCCCAAGTCATTATCTAGTTCCTAGTGGTGATGGTGAGTTTGAAATTTACCGATGATCACTGAGCTGGAAAAGTCACTGGGACTCTCACAGGTGGGTTCATATTCCTGCATGTGTTGACTTCCCCCAAATCTTCCTCCCAGGTGGCTGTGGAGCTGTTGCTGGTCCCCCCCCCCCAACACACACACACACACACACACACATTCCTGTCTCTCACACCTCCCATTCTGGACAGTGAGGTAGGAAAGATTTGTCCTGGCTATTACTGTACCTTAGCATGGACCTGGGCAGAGGACTTAAATCTGGTTGGATAAATGGCTGAACAACTATGAGGTACATTAGCCTGGTGCTGGGAAGATAATGAGGTCATCATGGGATTGCCGCTGGCCTAAAGCTTTCTGTAGGCTTTCCTCTATGGCACCAGTAGGAAGGGGCTCTTCAAAGAAATGTGTGCACCACAGGACAAAGGTGACACTGCCTCATGACATGAATGCACCTCCACCACAGAACAAACAGTGACCTACTGAGGACATCAAATCTCACCAAGCTGTCTTCCAGCTTCCTCAGCTTTGCTCCTCAGGCTTCTGCTGCCTGCTCTGTCTTTCTACCCCTGCCTTAAACACCCTCTTCGCTCAGTTGTTTCACATCCAGGTTAAGATTAAAGGCTTGATACCACCACTGCCTGCCTGTAAGCCTGGAACTTCCTCTGTAAACTAAACTGAGCTCAAACTCAGATCTGCTGGGATTAAAGGTGTGAGTTACCACTCTCTGATCCTCCTACACTGACTGTGGGTAGATCCCTGATATCTCAGACTATTTTTATTAAATCTGAAACATATCCCCACATGGACGGGACTACTCAGGATGGCCAGGCTTGCGTGGCCCAAGATAAAACAGCAAAGAGGCTCTGGAGACTGAAAGAGTACGGTGTGGCCCAGGATAACCAGGACCCCAAATATTGCAGGCCCTGTTCTCATGCTTGACTTTTCATACCCAGAAAACAACCAACGACACGGAAAGACTCTAGAAGCAGTGAGTGAGCCAGGTGAGCTCGTGTAGAAAGGAGATTGAGTTACCAGGTGGCAGAAGACCAGAGCAAACAGCTCCGGCTGCAGAGTGAGGCTCACTATACCTGTCCCAACCCACTATTTACCCTTAAATATTTACCAAGGGCTGGGTAGCTGAGGGTACACAGAGGAAGACCTGGGAATAGGCAAGGGGTGAGTACCAGGCGGAGCCAGAGGGCAAGGCTAGAGATGCAAGTGTAAGAGGCTGCAGCCCAGGCCAGCTTATCCACTCAAGACATGGAATTGGAATTATCTCTCAGTCTGTCCCTGAGCAAAGCAAATGCTCTGCTCTAGGAGGTTATACTCTGTACACAGGCCTTGGAGGACTCAGTCGCCCAGAGAAGCGGATAGGCTGGACTGGGTCCTTCCCTTACATGCACAATGGGACAAAAACTTCACATTCCTATACTTGTGGATGCTAAAACTGGCTGTGACACAGAGGGCTGAGTCCCTAGCTGCACACAGCTCACACCCATGCCATCTATGAATGTCACTGTGGGAGGGTTGGGAGGGCTGGGAGGGCTGGAGAGGTAGCTCAGTCAGTAAAATGCTTGCTCTGCAAACCTGAGGCCCTCAATCCCTAGACTCATGTCAATCCCTAGACTCATGTGAAAAAGTTGGGGTGGGCTGGGATATGGCTCAGTAGATAAAGTGCTCTCCTCAGAAGCATAAGGACTGGAATCTGTATTGTGGCAGAGAGCTATACAGGTGTGATGGGATACTTGGGATTCTGTACTCAGGAGGCAGAGATGACATTTCTGGGGTCAGCTGGCAGCCGGACTAGCTGGAGTCAACGAGACTGACTCAGTGAGTCAATGGCAAGCCTTACAAGCATGCACAAGCACACCCATATGGAAACCCCAAATGCTAGGTATGGTAGTATGCCTTTGTAACAACAGTGTCAAGGAGGCAAAGATAAGCAGACCGGAGGGCTCACTGGCAACCCAACCTAGCCCACTTGTCAAGTTTCAGACCAATGAAAGATCCTTTCTCCAAAAAAAGGTAGCCAGCATGATGTTGCACACTGCCCCCTGCCCCCAAATCCCTGTTCCTAGTCATCTACAGGCCCATGGCAGCCTCGTGCAGCCCTAACTGCTCCTGCAGGATTCCATGCAATGACGCTGACAACCCTTCTTCACAACAACAGCAGAGCCAGCCCTTGAGCCTCTGTGGTCGTGGGCCTCCCACTTCTGGATGGCAGTCCTGCGCAGGGTAGGGCAGTGAGAAGAATCTGCCTTGTCTGGTCCCTCTGCCATAGGGGCTCAGATCTTTAGAAAATGGCTGAGCTTGAGGCTCATGTGTTCTGAGACCCAGATCCAACTCCAACAGGACACTGAAACTCATTTCTTACTCTTAATCCCACACTTCACCAGGAAACCTGCTGTGCCCCAGAGGGTGACACTGCATGTGGTACCTATCTGACACCCCCAGTCAGTGATGGGCTGCAATACAACCTAAGAAAGCACCTAACAGGGTCTGAATAAGGACAGGCCACCAGAGGGTGGAGGTTGGTATCTCAGATGCTCAGCAGTGAGCAGTGCCCTGCTAAATCCTGCTGAAGAAAAGGCGGGTGGGGGTCTGAGGCAGCACAGAAAGACAGAAAAGTGGAGGCATGGGAAGGGAAAGGAGCCCCTCATGCTGGAGCCTGAAGTGGGGCCACCTGACAGCTGAGAGTCAAGGATTCCAGCACAGCACAAGGAGGCTCATGCCAGGAAGGTAGTTCAGGGCAAAGGTGCCTGTCAGGCTAGAGTAGATCCCCAGGACCCAGGTGAAGGTGGGCAGACAGTATAGACTCCACAAAGTGGTCCTCTGATCTCCACATGTGCAGCACAGCATGTGCCCCTTATGTCATACATGCACACATAAACTGTACTCCTAAAATTATAAACATTAAAAAGACAAACAACTCCAAACAAGTCACCTGCACTTCTTTACATAGTGGCATTCCATATAAGGATATTATTAAAACAGCATGAACTGAGGTCCCAGCATCACCTGTGTGTGACCTTACTCCTGTCCCAGTACAAAACTGCCACCTCAGGATCCCTTACAGTAGCCACTTCCTTGTACAGCTTCATGGTTATCTTAGCAGCCTAAGATCCTACCCAGAGCACCACAGGAGACACCACTATCTAATCAACAAAAAGGAAGGAAAATGAAGGGCCCTTCTTCAGAGACTCTTTCAACTTAACAGTAGCCAACAGATAAATGGCTACTGTTAAATCGCTTAAAAAAAGGACAGAGGTTTCAGACCCATGGAGTTGAAGTTTAAAGCACACTTCTAAGCCACCTGATGAGTGTACTGGGAATTGAATGCAGGTCTTCTGGAAGAGCAGTATGTGCGCTTAACCACTAAGCCATCTCTCCTGTTCATGCTGAAAACTTGAAATTTTGAATGGAAAAACCTTTCTCAAAAAAACCACCAACAACAACATTTTCTGGGCAGTGATGGTGCAGGTGTTTGATCCCAGCACTCAGGAGGCAGAGGCAGTAGGGTCTCTGAATTCTAGGCCAGCTTGGTTGGTCTACAGAGCACAGTCCAGGACAGCTAGGGTTATACAGAGAAACCCTGTTTTAAAAAACAAAAATAAATAAAATGTATGTGTATGTTGTGAGTTTCTGTGCCCCGCATATGTGCAGGACACCACAGAGGTCAAAAGAGGGCGCTCTTAACTGCTGAACCGTCTCTCCAGTCCCTAAATAGTCCTCTTCTTAAGGAATCTCTAGTAATCCCTCACTAACTCTATATCTGTGTCATCTGTTTCCTCTAAGTTTCTTCAAGCAGCTGGGGCTGGAGTTGGAGCTGAGGTCTTGTGTTTACCAGGCAAGCAGCTTATCACTAATCTATATTCCTAGCCTAATTGTTCTGTTTTTTGAGACAGGGTCTCATTATGTAGCCCTGACTATCTGCAATCCACTCTGTAGACCTGGCTGGCCTTGAACTCATAGAGATCTGCCTGCTTCTGTCTCCTGAGTGCTGGGATCAAAGGCTTGCATCCCTACGTCCAGCCCCCAAGCCATTTTTAAGCTAATTTTTGAGACAGGGTCTGGCCAAGGTGCTTAGGGTGACCTTGAAATCACCCTGAAGCCCAAAGAAGTGCTGAACTGCTGATGCTTTTGTCTCAGCTTCCCAAGCAGCTGGGACTATAGGCCTGTGCTGCAAGGCCTGCTCATATTTTTTGGTGTGATTTGCTCTCCTAACACTGAGTCCCTGTCTCTGATGGATGGACCTGTTTTGTTCACCTCAAGTCATTTATAATGAATGAGTGGGTACTTGTGTCTCTTAGTTACTAAACAACATCACCCCCCCCCCATACCCGAGCACAGACAGCACTCACTCACTGAAAACATCACCCCCCCCCCAGGATACCCAAGCACAGGCAGCACTCACTCACTGAACAGCATGACTTCAGCATTGCGTACAACCGTGGTGACACGACCACAGGGCCTTGGCCTCTCACACACTACAGTACAACCGTGGTGACACGACCACAGAGCCTTGGCCTCTCACAACCTCAGTCCAGAAACAAAATGAACCCAGAGCTTGATGCCCCCTCCCACCCTCTGACCTTGTAAAGTTATCTAAGAGCCTGTTCAGAAGCCTCTCAGGAAGAGAAGAGCAGGAAGATTTAGGGACAATCAGCCCTGGACATTCCTGTGACTGAAAATGGGAAGATACCGTCTCACAACAGTGGTAGTAGAAGTAGGAAACAGCTGGGTGAGCTACCACGCCCATGATGCATTTTAAAGCATGCTTTTGTTGTTTTATTTGTTGAGAAGAGGGTCAAGCTCTGTAAACCAGGCTGTCCTCTGCCTCAGTCTCCTGAGAACTGGAACATCAGGCAGGAGCCAATATATCTGGCTTTCACCCTCCTGCCTCCACCTCCCAAATGCTGGCATAACAGGCACAAGTTATCAAACTCGCCTTTCAGTCACACCTTTTTATTTAAAAAAAAAAGGGAAGAAAAGGTTGCCTGAGTGGTACATGTTTTAATTCAAGTCTAGCACTCAGGAGAAAGAGGAAGGTAGATCTCTGACTTTGAGGCCACTCTGATGTGCGGCCAGGGCTGCACAGTGAGACCCTGTTTCAAGGAGGGGGGTAGGTAAAATGGGAAGATACCATGAAAAGATGCAGTTTTGAACTTTCCTGCCATAGACTGGCAGCTTCATCTGCATCTCTCTGTGGCTGGATTCTATCCAGAGATGCTGGGAAGAAACAACGCCCACCTCACAAGAGCCTAGCATACAAAACATATAGAGAGAACTTGGACAAATCAGCAAGAAGACAATACAATTTATAAATGGGTGAAGATGCGAAAAGCCATTTCTCCACCCAAAATGGTCAAGAATCTTAAAAAACAAACAAACAAAAAAACATACAAAGAGGGACCATGAGCCAAGAGAAAACACAAATCAAGACCACTGTGAATCTGGGAGCCAGGGCATACACTTGTAATCCATCCCAGCACTCTGGAGGCAGGAACGGGAGGATCCACTGAATGAAGGCAGCCTTGGCCACACGGCTGGACATAACACAGTGAGATCCCATTTCTTGCCCCAGGGCAGAGTCACAATCAGAAGGACAGAAGCAGCAAGTGTTACTTCATACCATGTCCTTCATACACTGCCAGGACAAGGTCACAAGGCAGGCGCTAAAAGGCTGTGCGGCCATTCCCTCAAGCAGTTCTATGGCTGCCTAGTCGCCCACCCACAAGTCCACTCCTGGGGAGTCCTTGGTGGAGGAGCAGTGTTGGAGCTCACTCAGCTCAGATCCCAGAGCTGTGGATGCAGGGGAGGGAGCACAGGAATCCCCACAGGTGCGTGTTCAGCTTCAGAGGGAATACACACAGCTGGCTCACTGATCTGAAGGCGAGGGAATTGCAGAAGAATTTACAGGTCAGGGTTGGAGGGGAAGAGGCTGGAGCTAGGCAGCTGCTGCTCTGAGTCTCAGGTGGGCCAACTAAGATTGAGTTCCCCAACTTCCTCCTAGGGGAAGGACTGGAACCACACACACTGGCAAAGGGCCATCAACAATACCTTGTTGCAGTGGACCAGCGCCCTGGCCTCCAACACAGGGCAAATTAAGAGCAATGGCCTACATCTTGGCACCACATTCTGTGAGATACCAGAGGAAGGCTGGGTATCCTGTCTGCAGGCTTTTTCTTGACCCATCCTGCTGTTTCTGGGGCCATTGAGACCAGCACCACACACCACTTCCTTCTCCCACTGCCCTACCAAGTTCTGGCTGAAGCTATGGTGTGCACTTTGGGGAAGCAGTAGTACCAGAAAGAATGCCCTCCCGCCTTCTGACAGAGTCTCAGGCGCATCAGCAGATCTGCGAAGAACTATAGGAGTCCTCAGAGGCTGAGAGAAAATGTCTGTTGGTTATGGTCAGCTGTGTACATAGGGCTACCGATCCAGACAGATGCAATGTGGGGCACCCGTGCATACTCAAACCTTGAAGGGAAGCTGGTGGTAGAGGTCAGGTGAGTTCTGTGGCCGCCAGGAAGGAACAGAGACAGGTCATACCAGCCCTTGAGCTTTGGTACAGGATCTAAGTGTGGTCTGAAGTAAAGGGAGGTAACAGGTTGCTTTCCAAGACCTCCAGGGCTGGGTGCACAACTGCAGGCAGGATAGTAGTAGGATAGCAGTGGCCAAAAGACTGGCCAACAAAGTCCACCTCCAGGCCCACACCTTGAATCCCAGTACTTGGGAGCCTAAGGCAAAAGGACTGAGTTCCAGGCCAGCCCAGGCAGCAGTTAGGCTATCTCAAAAATAACAGAAGGGGTAGAGATAAGAAGAATGGGAGCTTAAGGCCCCATTCAAGTTACTACTAAGGTTTGAGGCTACCCAGAACCACGAGACTCTACATTAAAAACAAGCCTCGACTTGGAAGGATCAGTGTGGTCAGGCACCTACACAGCACAGATGATGAGATAGGAAAACTGCTAAAGGTTCCAGGCCAACCTGGGATACAAGACCCAGTATAGAGACCATGAAATAAATACATGTCTAAACCACACACACACACACACATACACACCCTAGCCCTGTTCTGATCTTAAGTGCTCCAAGCTGCCACTGTCCCAAGGCCTTCAATTTCCCCTGGCTCAGAACAGGAAGGTGTGCCCCTTGTGGCTTCTGGCCTATTGGGAAAGATGGACCCAAACAAACAAACAAACAAAAATGTGAGGAGCACCATGGCCACCAGGGAATGCAGGGCTCTGTCTGGGGATTCAGGGGAGGCAGTGCCATCTGGGCCAACTGGGGAAGATGAGCTGGAGGATCAGCAAGGGCACCTCAGCCTGAGGGATGCTGGGGCTGGAGGCTGGGCATCAATGTGAGCTTCATCTTGTAACTCTGGAGATGCCCAGGATGGAGCAAAGTGTCAGAATCCTCCTGGAGAGTGCCCCCCCCCCGTGCCCCCCCCCCCCCCCCCCGCTTTGTGGCCTGGTACCCAGTTAAATTCAAACTTCTTTTCCTGTTACTGTGAAGACAACATAAGTCAGTAACAGAGCCAAGCCCAGTAAGGGGTGAGTAAAAGGAAGCTTTGATGGTCCCCCTTGCTCCCCAAAGAGACTACCACCTCCATCACCCCACCACCTCTACCCCACCACCTCCACCACCTTCACCTCCACCACCTTCACCACCTTCACCACCTCCACCACCCCACCACTACCTCCACCCCACCACTCCACCATGGAAAAGCCAATGAGGGCTTTGGAGGCTTGCTTGCATCTTCTAGCAGCCCCACCTTCCTTAGCTCCTCCCTTCTCCTCTCTGGGGAACCATCCACACAGGTCCTCTGCATAGCACAGGGATGGGGAAGGAGCGCAGACAGGAGTCCTGAGACTGAAAGGAAGAAGGAAGGAGGGTGTGAGATGGCCACAGGTCTGAGCCCTCAGCTCTCAAGCTTCAGCTTGTAGGTGGGACTACCCACCCATAGCAAGCAGGGAGGTCACCCTGCAGGAATCACCAGCCTGCAGGCTCCTGCTGGGAAGGGAGAGGGTGCTGAGCCAGTCACATGAGAACAGTATGCAGTGGCAGAAACACTTCCCAACTGCCACCCCCAGCTTCAGGCAACAGTTCCTGCAGCTGGAGAAAGGGAAGGAGTGGTGACAATGTGTGAGGCTGACTACACCACCATCATTGTCCAGCCCTGCCCATGATGGAAGCTGGGCTTCCCCAATGTTGGGACACAGACAAGCCCTGTACATCTCTCTAAGGACTCTGGCACCCAGCCTCGGAGCTCCTTCCTGGAATTGGGGGCTCTCCACACCACCACCCACACCAACTGCCTATGCGGATACAGCCCTCAGAGGAGACAGATCTGGACCTACAGTGGCTCTAAAGGCACCATGAGCCACCCCACAGAAGGGCACCCACAGCACTTGACTATGCCCAGCAGCCTCTTGCCCCTCTCCTTCCCAAAGCCAAAACAATTTGACAAAAATCTCCAAGACTCTGCCAACAAGGGAAACAGAGGCACAGGAGTATCTGTCCAAGGTCATGCAGCCTAGGGGTGGAGGAGCTGTCATCACCCTCAGGCAGACTGCACCTGACCACAAGTCACCTGCTTTCCTTATAGCAAAGGGGGAAGGGGCAAAGACTGTCACTTCACTTCCAGTGGAGGAGCCACACAAGCTGACAGGTGGCCACACTTAGGCCCTCCAGCAGGCTTGTTTGATCAATGTCATCGGCAGCCCACAAACCAGCTCCCGAGGAAAGAACCTCACATACCATGGCTACAATAGAGTGATGGCCATTGAGTTCCGGGCTACCTCTGGGCATAAGGAGTCCCCTGAAGTCCCATATTTTCCTACCAGGGACCCTAGAACCAGAATATTCCTGGCCAGGTGGTGGTGGCACACTCCTTTAATCCCAGGACTCTCACGTGGGAGGCAGAGGAAGGTGGATCTCTGTGAGTTTGAGGCCAGCCTGGCCTACAAAACAAGTTCTAGGTCAGCCAGGGTTGTTACACAGAGAAACCTTGTCTTGAAAAAAAAAAAAAGGAAGGAAGGAAAAAGAAAAAAGAAATGTTCTGAACTTAATGAGTGACAAGACAATATTAGGCTGGATTATGAGCAACCTTAGAAGCACTGTGAAGTGGCTTTGGTAAGCTGTCTAGGAGATCAAGAATGAAGGAATGGAAAAGGTGGGAAAGCCACAGCAATCCTGGGGGTGGGCTGGACATGCACGAATCACCTCACAGGTCTGACAAATCACTAGCAATGGCTCGGGTCAGAGCCAGTTCTTGTTGGCTGAGGAGGCAGCTTGGAAGAAGAGACTTTTCTGCCATTGAAGAGGCTGGGTTCAATAAAAACACAAAATCCCAGGCATGGTGGCTCCTGCACATGACATTGGAGGATGAGGTATAAGGTCCACAGTGAGCCTGAACTTGGCCTGGGCTTGATGGGAACGGTGGATCTCTGTGAGTTTGAAGTCAGAGAGAGTTCCAGGACAACCAGGGCTACACAGAGAACACACACACACACACACACACACACACACACACACACACACACACACACACACACACACACACACACACACACACACACACACACACACACACACACACACACACACACATCAACCCTGAAACCCCATCTTCTGTTTACTAAGGTGTTTCTGCAGCCTTCCTTGCTCAGCCTCGCCCAGGGCCTCCCAGGGATTCCTGTCCTTACACAAGTCTGTCTGTCTAGCTGATTATGTCATTAGTACCTACACACCTGCAGCTGCTTCATACCAAGCTGACTCCAAGAACTTCTTAGCAGATGTCCCTGTCCTGTCCTGTCCCATCCTGTTCCCCCAGCCTAAATGTCTCCTGGTCGGTCACTCTGGGATCTCCCATAATCTTCTTGGCAGCCACTAGGACCTGAATGGACCAGGCAGGTGACTGGTGCCACCGAGTAAATCACCTGAGCCACAAGAATATGCAGCAGCACTAAACTCAATGTCTGAATGTGGGTCACAGCTGTGTGGCCTCTGGTGGTGGGACCAGGATTCATCCCTGGTGCATGAGCTGGCTTGTGGAGCCCAGTCCCTACAGAGGGACACAGCAGGGAGGGCCTTTGTTGACTCCCCATGGGAGATTTTATCCTCTCTGAGGGGTGGGTGGTGGGGTGGGGAGAAGCTGGGAGATGGGGGGGGCCTATGGTTGGTATGTAGAAAAAAAATATTTTAAATTAAAAAAAAAAAGTGTGTCCTAAGGATAGGGTGAGGACCAGCCACAGGCAGAGGCTGAGCAACAGCTCCACTCTCTTGGGACTTTTAGGCCGTCCAGAAGCCAGTCTCCCCAGTGCCAACAGTTAAAGCCCTTTACTGTCTCTTATTTCTGCAAAGCTGTGACTGTCACTCGGGGTTAGATGAAGTGACAGTGCCCACTGGCCTGAATGCACTTGCTTTTGTTCCTGCTAACAGCACAAGGAGACACCTGTGTGTCACTTCACTTCTTGGTGCCTCTAGTCCACATAGCCAGATGTCTATCCACTGGGGTCCCTGTGACTTATTAACACACTGTGGACCCCTGGTCATGGAAAGCAGGGACATGTGAGCACTGAGCCACCAAGAAAGCAGACACTGCAGCCCTGGCCCCATGCTCTACTGCAGAAGGTGGCTGCCATCACCTGGGTTCTTGCAGTCACCTGAGTCAGACAGGTCAGTACTCACCTCCCTGTGCACTTGCTGGTAAGCCAAGGTCACTCTGCTAGCCTGCAGTTTTCTCAGAAGGGCATGAGCACAGGAAAGCTAAACCTGAGGTCAGAACAGCCTGGGAAGGTCTGCTGTGTGAAACCAAGCCTGAGGCCTATAGCAGGTCCAGCCCAGACCTGTGGCTCCCAGATCTTAATCCTTTTGGAACAATGCCCTGGAGGCACTATCTGCTCAGGGACTATGCCCAATGCCAGCTCTGAGTGCTTCAGTGGGGCTTAGGAATGTTGCCAACGTGGGCATGGCACCTTGGAGGAAGAGCCCTGTCCTGGCACAGACTGGATTAACTGCTCCAGAACTTCCTCCCAAGTGCCACCACAGGGGATCAGATCTAAAAACCCTTCATCCATATCTGTACTCAGAGCCAGACTGGAATCAAAGCAATGGCCGTTCCACTTCTAAATGGGGCTAACATAGGAGCACACCTTTAATCCCAGCGCTTGGGAGGCAGAGGCAGGTGGATCTCTGTGAGTCTGAGGCCAGCCTGGTCTATAGAGTGAGTTCAGAACAGCCAGGGCTACACAGAGAAACCCTGTCTCAAAAAAGAAAACAAACAAAAACAAAAGAAAGAACTGGAGGTTTAAGAAGCTGGGCACCAGCCGGAGGGATGGTTCAGAGGTTAAGAGCACTGGCTGCTCTTCCAGAGGTCCCAAGTTCAATTCCCAGCACCCACATGGTGGCTTACATCCATCTATAATGAGATCTCATGCCCTCTTCTGACAAACAGGCACACATGCAAGCAGAACACTGTAATCATAGTAAATAAACCTTAAAAAAAATAAAAAATCTGGGCACCACCTGGGTCCATAGGCCAGAGAGCCTGTGGATAGACAGAGGGTGTTTCTGCTGGGAAACCTCATGTTAGTGCCCCCAATACCCTCAACTTAATTTACTCAAAAAGAGAGTGAGCAACTTGCCCATAGACCTACCCCTAGAGTTAAGAGTAGCCTAAAGGCAAGTGGAGAAGGGTGGTCAGGAAGGGAGGGGAGTAAGGCCTGAAAGGCGCCCTGTGGGCAGTCGCTGTGCCCTACTTCCCACTGTCAGCACAGCTGCAGTCTACACACAGAGGGCCATGGCATGTCGCAGGGCTCCCAGACCTAAGAGATGTGCTCTACCTGTCAGACCAGTTCCAGGAGTAAAGAGCAGAGAGAACAAACAGTATGGCTGTTCTCAGCATGGCCACTGCCCCCACCAGCCTCTCCCCTAGATGGCTAGGGATGGTCACATGGAGCTTCATGAGAGGTTTCCTAGTGGGCAGAGCCAGGACTGAGAGCTGGCTGCATGCCACTGTCAGGGCTGCAGGGTGGGGACAGTAGGGCAGGCAGGATCATCGGTGTCATGTGTTTGGATCACAAGTCCCTCTGGAAAGCTCCGAATCTAGCAGTTCCTGCTGAGGACAGCTGAGCCCTTTCTTGTGGTCTCCTGAGATGAGCAAGGGCCCAAGGGCTGCCTCTCCCACTCACAACTTCCCCAAGTCTCACTTCCCACCCCCCACTCCTGGCTCCAGCTCCCAAGCCATGACCATCCCATCCTCCCAGACATCTCGGCTTACTACAGGACAAAGTCCCTGGCCCTGCTTTAGAGAGGAAGCCATAGAGGAGGCACAAAACACACTGCTGCTCCAGGAGGAAAAGTGGGACTAAAAGACCAGAGTCGGACACCGTGGAGAAAACAGCACAACACCGATGGAAACAGATGGGTTCTTAGGTCAGCTCATGTCAAGGGGCCCCCAACCTCAGGCTCTTGCAATGCCTGGGGAGGATCTGGCCCTCAGACAGCGCCTAAGACCTCAAGCGCCCCATCCCCACCCCCAGCTAGCATATCCCTTGCCCCCCTCCAATGAGGCTGAGTGGGAGTTGGTGCTGGCACACTCCTTCAGAGCTGCTCCCCTGCCCCAGGCTTTCTTGACTTCCCAACACTCCCAGGCCCAGTCACCTCTTCCATCTGTCTCCCTAAGAATGGACTTGAGACAACCAAGTCCCTCAATTCAGACCATCCAATGACTGTCACTCAGGGCACTGTTTGGGATCAACACTCTTCCACAAAGCTCATGGCTTAAATTATATACTCCCTTGTATACAGGGCTCAGAGACCAACTCTAACACACCATCTGCAGTCCCTGATCAGGCCAGACCACTCCCTCTGAGACTGTCTCTCAAGTGGGTTCTCATCAACCTTCGCAGCCCACCCAGCTTCCTGCCCCCCATAGGCCATGGACCTGCACATTCCTTCCCCTGTGAATGCCAAGTCTTTAAGCTTATTCCAAGTCAGTAGTCACAGTTGCCTCTCGACCCTGTCCTCCAAAAGTGAGCCCTGAGTAGTCCCTGCTGTCACTCTGGAAGGGATGGGGATGGGGGTGGCAGCTTCCCCAGCCCGGGAGGCATCATCACCTGTATCTATCACCCTTACCAATAGCAATCCAATTAGCCGCTTTATAGGACAGCAATTTACAAGAGCTGTCTTGTTTGATGCTTACAACTAAAAGTTAGCACCTCCATTTAGAGACAAAGAAACCAGAGGCAAGAGAGGAAAAAAGCTTTCTTAACAGCCAAACTTGCAGGGCACAGTGAGCCACACCTGTCACTCTAGAGATCAGAGACAGGGCTGAGACAGGACTGCCATGGATTTGAGGCTAGCCTGGACTACCTGTACCACCAAATTCTATCCTGTCTCAAAAACAAAACAACACACACAGAAATAGAGAGGCTACAAGTGTGGCTCTATTATAGAGTGCTTGCCCAGCATTAAGGAAGCCCTGGCTCCATCCCCAGGCCCGCATAAAGAGAGTGTTAGCACATACCCAGAACCCCATCATTTGGGAGATGGAGGCAGCAGGGTCAGAAGTTGAAAGTCACCCTTAGTTATATTATACACAGCCTGTGCTGTAAGACAGTCTCAAATAACTTTAATTTAATTCGAAAACATAGTAAAAGGTTTGGCCTTTGGCCTTTTCAGAAAAACTGTGGGCCAGAACTTTGCCCAGCTCTCCAAGTGCCCATGATCTGGACCCTCATCCTGGAAGGCCCGCACAGTCCACTGTCACTCCATTCAAAGAGCAACCAGTCTCCAGACCTCAAGGCTGCCTTGGTAATCACCACAGGTTTTGGGGGGCTCTACCACACGGGGCACTGTGTGACTTCACTTTGTCCAGTAAACCTGTGCCATTCATTGCCCCTGCCACTCTCTTTAGGGGGAAGGACTGAGGTTCAGGGGAGCGAGGTAGCCTCCCTCCCTGCAGATGGCAAAGAGTAAATGGGAAGACAGAAGAATTCTCCTTTACTTAAACAGGGTCTCACCGTGCAGCTCAAGCCCTCCCTCCAGTCTCAGCTCAGTTCACAGCTGCATACAGCCACACTGAATACCCACACTGCTCCACCTCTCCCCTTCCTGCTCTCATCTCTCCACACTGGTCACCAGGCTGCTTCCTGTCCTCGGAACAGCTTCCCAGACCACCCGGCCCCTGGCTGGCTCCCCAGGCCAAGGCTAAAATAACCTCGGTCTCTTTGATAATTACTAGTCAAAGTGGCATTTATGGCAGGCTCCTGTGTATCATTTCCTACAACCAAGTTCCCCACACACACATCAAAGCCACCAGCTGCCCACTCTGCTGCCCACAGCCTGTCTGTTCCCAGACGGGCAGGTTAGCTTCTAAAGAAGACGGCCAGTGAGCGCCCTTGCTTCACAGGCTCCACCCCAGCAAAAGAGAATTTTTCAGCACCGAAACGGGATCCGCCTGCCCATCTCCCCTTTCACCTTTCACCTGCCCTGTCCATTGAAACCACTGCACGATCCTAAGTGCCCCCCCCACCTTCTCCAGGAGACCCGGACCTAGAGATGGTCCCATCTCCAAAAACACAAGCCACCTGGAAGAAGCCATATGGAAGAATCCCCAAGTCCTTCCCCAGGAAGACCCTGCCAAAAGCTGGACTTCACGTTCTTCTGATGCTCAACTTTGCTGTGGGAATCCTCGCCCATGGGCAAACCTATGCTTTTCTGTCTGCCTGCTGCCTCTGACCCTCTTTGCTCAGCCCGAGGGTTTTACCGACTGCTCCAGGCAGTCCGAGCTTTTTCCCCTCCCTCCTTCAGGCCAGGTGAGCAATGGCCATAGGCACCCTCTGCCTCGAGGTTTGCAGACCAGCAGTTTCACTCCCGACACCCGGTGGATCCAGACACCCACCTTTCCCCCAATACTGTGCAGCGGCTGTCTCCACCTATCCCTGGACATACTATGAACTCAAAGGCTGATCGCCAGCCTCTCAAAGTCCCAGACAGTCAGGGTTTGAGAACTCAATCCCCTACGTCTTCCCAACTCTCCTTCCAACCAAGCCCTCCCCGCCCCCAGTTCTAACCTAGGCACCGTTGTCTCAAGTCACCAGTAGGTGCCACTTACCCGCGCCACCTCCGTACCGGTCAGCGCTGTCGCGGTCCCACCCGCCCCTCCAGCTCGTCCCCGCAAGCTACCCCTCGTCGTATCTACCGTGTCTCCAGGGGTCTTTGGGCTCCACGGCTCCGGATACGATGTCCTCGTCGGACGGGAACGTGACGCGCTTGGCTGCAGCTTTGAGGCGCCCGTCGGCCGGGGGCGAGGCCGCGCTAGGAGACCCGGCTTCGGCTGGGGCCTCCTCGGCGTCCGCGTCCGCGTCGGCGTCCGCGCC
This sequence comes from Phyllotis vaccarum, assembly GCA_033318265.1. Lineage (NCBI taxonomy): Eukaryota > Metazoa > Chordata > Mammalia > Rodentia > Cricetidae > Phyllotis > Phyllotis vaccarum. The sequence continues at coordinate 15,692,165 of JARWLC010000018.1, forward strand.
CGGCCCGGGCGGAGCCTCCTGCGGCGGGATCTCCATCGCCGCCGCCGCCTCCTCCTCCTCACGGGGGCCCCGGGGACATGCCCCGGGCCCCGGACTCGTCTCTCCGGGTCCGCCCGCCGTTCTGGGGCATGGGCTTCGCCGCTGCCTCAGGCGCCGCCTCCGTCAGCTCCGTTTGTCGTCGTCGTCGTCGTCGTCGCCACCGCCGCCGGGAGCCCCAACGCGCCTCTGCCTAGCTCCGCGAGTACCTGCTCATCCGCAGCCACACTTTCGTTACAGTCCGAGGGTTTTTTTTTTTTTTTTCCCCGCCGCGTACCGAGAAAAGCGCAACACCGATTCGAGCTGTGGTTCTGGAAGAATCGTTTGGAGAGCGACACGAAGGCAGAAACAAAGAGCAGTAGGACCCACGGGAAAGAGAAACGTGAGCGACGAATCTGCAGAGCCAGAACTGCAGAACTCTAGGGGCGGGGCCAGGTGGACGCCGTCTCCCGGAGCAGCGCGCATGCGCGAGTCTCGGCCGTCCCTCCTTTCAATCTAGCTGTCAACACTCAGGCTCCCGCACGTTCATTAGGAGCCCAAGGAATTCGGGAATGAAATCAATAGAAGTCGTATCACCGGGGCCTTCGAGAGGGATGTCAGTTAAAGTTATCTGAGTTCGATACCCGAGACCCATGTAAAGATGGAAGAACAGCCTCCACAAAACTGTCCTCTGATCTCCACACAGGCGTCCGCCGAGAACATTTGAAAATATAAATGAACAAAGGCATTGTTTAAAAAAATAAAACAACTACCCGCAGATCATGATAGCAGCACGCCTGTAATCCTAGCCTTGGAGAGACTGAAGCAGGTTGCGAGTTCGAGGCCAGGTTGGATTATATTGAGAGCCTCGGATCAACAGGCGCTAGAGTGAGAGCGTGGCGGGGTTAAGCCAAGTGCCGGGAGCAGGGTAAAGGGCTGGAGGCGCTGAAAGCCCATGAGAGCTGAGCTGAATATAAGACGAGTTTGTACAAACAACAGAAGCTGAGAGATGAGATCTCTGCCCCTTGCCTTCCATTTGCAGACTTTTACTGTCTCGTTAGACTTGTATCAAATGTAAGTTACAATATTAAAACAAACGAGCCTGTGGGTTATTCATGAACCTGATTGGAAGAAGAAAAAAAAAAAAAAAAAGCAAACCGGAAGACATTCCAAAGGAAAGAGATGAATCAGCGGGGCCAAACCTGAGTGAGGCAAAGAAGCCACGCCTCCAAGGAATCGATTCCATAGCTCAGGATTGTCTCAGTACTTTCCCTTAGCCTTTCCAGCCCGTCACCGACCTGGCCCGGACTCAAAGTACTGAAACCATAGAAGGGGTCTCAGGGCGGGCCGAGCACAACGTTGCCATTGCCAAGACAACTAGAGAGCTAAGCAGGTCCTGGCAGGAGACCTCAGTGTGACCTGAGGGATGGCAGCTGAGGCTACTGTTAAAAGTAACTGCTTTCCTGTTCAAGTTGTGGGCAGCCGCACTTTGGAGACTGAGAAATCCCCAAAGCCCCTATAATTAATGAACTCTTCCTTTACTTGAACTTAAACTAAAAGACCTTAACGGTTTTTGTTTGTTGACTGATTCTCATGTAAACCAGGTACCCTCAGACTTGCTGTGCAGCACAGACTGTCCTTAACACCGGCTCCTCTAGCTTCTACACCTCTCCCCCAACCCAAGTACTTTAAATTACAGGTTTGTGCCTGTATGCCCAGCTAGGAACTGCTTTTGGATACCATCTACTGAAAGATCTCTAATGACAAGGGATGAAACAGGTGACACAGGGCTATATCACTAGGAGGCTGGAGCAAGCTGAGGAAGGGTGAAGCTTCATTCTAACTGCCAATGTGCAGCACTGTTACACAGTGATGTGTGACCACCACCACCACCACTCCCAACGTGCGAAAACAAAATCTGCTGCTTGTTGCAGTGGGTCATATCACCTAGAGACCCAGGAATCTAGGATACACCACCTGTTCCTGGTAAAAGGCCATCCTTGCCTACCTCAAAACAAACCTAAGGACCAATCTCTTGTCTAGAAAACATCAGCCATTTGGGGAGGAGATCAGGAATAGCCCAATGCCCTACTTTGAGCTGCCTCACTATCGTGGCTTAGCCCCACAGGTTTTAGCCTGAGATAACTACCCTACTAACTTTCGTTTCTTGGCAGCAAACTGGTACTGATGTTACTACACTGTGCTGTTGGGGGGGGGGGGATGTTGCTCAGCAGTTAAGAGCACTGGCTGGTCTTGCAGTGGATCCATTCAATTCCCAGCAGCCACACAGTTGCTCACAACTGTCTCTAACTCCAGTTCCATAGGACCTGGTGCCCTCTTCTGGCATCAGCTGGTACATGCATGTGGTACATAGACATCAATGTAGGCCAAACACCCGCGCATATGTAATGATAAAATTTTAAAAAGAAACATGAGCTGGGCAGTGGTGGCTCACACCTTTAATCCCAGCACTCTCGAGAGAGAGGCAGAGATAGGGGAGTCTCTGAGTTCCAGGACAGCAAGGGCTACACAGAGGAGCCTTGGGGGGTGGGGGAGGAAGAAAGAATCAAGAGCCAGATTTCCTTAGACGATCAGTTCTTTGCTTTGACAGGAGGAGGGGAGATGGAGAAGCAGCTTCAGAGGCTCAACTTTGCAAGCTCTTCAGTGTGCACCTCAGCTGTTGGCCTTGGGACTCCCCTCCACACCCCAGCTTTCAGAGACTAGCCTTGGGGCCCTGTTTCTGTAATGTTCAGTTTTATGAGGTAGAACATTCCTTCTAATACATGAGATCTAGACAGTCTGTAGTAGTTTCCCACTGTTGCATGGGTTGGCCTTGAATTTACCACTCTCACGCTGCAGCCTCTTGAGAGCTGGGATTATCAGCGTGCAGCACCAGGTGGTGTCTGGTTCGGAGTTTCCCTGAGTTCAAAGCCAGAAGCTGTGGAAAGCATTATGGATGGCCCAGGAACAGCTGGAGGCCTGGGCTACTGGGACAAGGCCTACAAGGGAGATACCGGACAGTCTTTACAGCTTGAACGAATAGGAAATGATGTCACTACATCGAAGCAGGGCTTCTGCCTGCACACCTATGGGAGTCTGCAGCTGGGACACGTAGAAGTTGGCTACATCCAGGTCTGTGGCTCCAAACTGGGCGGTCACATGCACACCTTCATGCAGGGTGAAGCTCACAGGTTGCCCCACCATGGCTAGGAGGCTTCGGAGGTAGCGCTCTCGGAGAGCGGCTCGGGCTCGCTGTTCCTGAAACTCTAAGGAGTCTTGAATACCACCTTCTCCAACTTCTAGGGCTTTTGGCCTCAGGAGAGCCCTGCGTCCATCAGGGGCAAAGCCCCGGCTAAAGCCATCCGGGCCCCGAGGGAGGCGGAGTATAGGCACCGGAATGGTCAGCGGGGTCTGCATGGTCAGCGGGGTCTGCATGGCCCAAGCTAAGGAGAAACAAGAAAGGGTTAAAGCCACACACAACTCCAATAGAGAACAGGCCAGCAGTTCACCTCCACACCATAGCTCTATTGCTCAAAACTGGCCCAAACCCCACCCCCGTGGGAATTTCATCTGTTGCTAAAGGTTTTCAAGAGGGTGTCTTGCTATGTAGCTTAGGGTGTCCCTGAACATACAGGCACCCTAGTTCCTAGGTGCTGGGCAGGTAAGTGATGCCATATGAGGCTCTTTTGCCATCTTCTTTTTTTGGGGGGGGGTGGTATTTTTTTTTTTTCTTTTTGAGAGAAAGTCCCCAGTGCACACTGACCTTGAACTCTGTGAAGCTAAGGCTGACCCTGAATCTCTGACCCTCCTATCAAGACCTCCCACGTGCCAGGATTACAGGCTTGCTTAACCACATTCAATTTATGGTGTGCTAGGGACAGAAGTCAGGGTCTCCTGCAGGAGAGGTAAGCTCTCTACTAACTGAACTAACATCCCCAGTCGCTTTTGGTATAATTTTATCACAGATTTATATTATTCTGGGGATAAGTAGTTGCTATTAAGAAGAATCTCTCTGAGATAACAGCCTCTCCAGTCTAGCCTCACTCAGTCCTGCCAGCCAGATCTGGAATGATCCAGAGTAATAGTTACACACCACAACTACTCAGTGAAAGCTTAGAGACCCTGTCCAAAAAAAAATGTTTTTTAGAATTTGCAGTATCTTGAGTTTTTTGGTTTTGAATATGTGTGTGATGATTATGCATATGCGAAGATGAGGTCAGAGAAGACCTTGCAAAAGTCAGTCCTACTACATAGGTACCAGGGAGGACCACGTAAAGGTTGTCAGCTTGGTGGTGACGGCTTTTGCCCACTGAGCCATGCTGCTGAAGAAAGGAGGCTATCACTTCACTAGAGCCAGCCTGTTGGATGTCAGAGAAAGGCAGCAAATGGCAGCTGCTGGAGCCTTTGCTTTCTCCCCAGCTGTTTGTTAACACAAAGTGGGCCCTGAACATCTGGAGACAAGGTGGGGCTTGATTTAAGAAACAAAAACTTGGGTGCTGAGAAGAATCTCAGGAGTGGTGGCATACATTAATTAATCTCAGCACTCTGGAGGCAGAACTGTCTGTGAGCTTGAAGCAAGCCTGGTCAACAGACTGAGTTCCAGAACAGTTTTATAGCTACACAGAGAAATCCTGTCTCGAAACTCTAACCCCCCCCCCCCAAAACACACAAAAGAATATGGCTCAGTTGGTGTCCAGTGCTTATCACAGGAGGCCTTGAATTCCACCCCCAGTACCATATAAACACCAAACTCAGCTGAAGGTGAAAAATTCAAGGGCATCTTAGGCTACAGGTCAATTTGGAGGCTAGGCTGGGCTACAAGACACCCTGTGTCAAACACACAAAAGAATTAGAACCCACTGGGTTCCGCTCTTAGTGAAAAACAAACCCAGCAATATCCAGGTGGTGGTGCACACCTTTGATTCTAGCACTTGGGAGGCAGAGGCAGTCAGGGCTGTTCCACAGAGAAACCCTACATCCAAAAACCAATAAAGCAATAAAAAAAAAAAAAAAAAAAAAAAGATTTGTGAAAAGTGAGGAAGTATCTGGGCAGATAGAATTACCCATCTTCCCAGTTGGCCTCATCTCAGAGCCCTTGATCAAGAAATCACGAATTTCCTACCCAGAGGTTAAAGTCCACCCATCCATCCCAATGTCTGGCTAATCAGTTAGCCCAAGGCCCATGACTTGGGTCAGTGAAAAGCCAGCAGTTCGTTCACAGGACTTTCCTTGGTGCCTCAAGGAGAACAGAGCGAGGCATGGTAGCCTACATCTGTAATTTCAGCACTTGGGGGATGGAGATGAGGAACAGCTCAGACCAAGGCCAGTCTTTGTTACATGGAGAACTCTACAAGCAGCCTGAATTTCATAGGCAAGGAAGGCGTAAGTCCGCTGATAAAGTACGTGTACAAGCATAATATGTAGTTCTATCATCAATTTAGCACAAATTGTTTGTGGTAGAGCAGGCCCATAATCACAGCACTCGACAGTTGAAGACTGGGTCACACAGGGAGCTCAAGACAAGCCAGGGGCTACTGTTCTGATCTGATTGCTGGGCATTAGATCCACCTAAGTTATCAGGACAGTAACTGACTCAGCTTCCAAGGTAGGAGACACATACCTACTTGTCCACTCCCGCCCGCATGCAAATTCCATAAACGAGGCCCTTTCAGAGAATTAGCAGCCGGAGGGCAGGATCTGTTCTCTCCCAGGCGCCCCTGGGCAGGTCAGTTTCCTTTCAATTCCAGCTAGCCGCCTAGAATCCTCCTTTTCAAATTCTAAACGTGTCCTCCCGCTCTAGGGCGGCCAGCTCCCAACCCCCGCCCCACGCCTGAGCCCAGTCCCCCTCGGGTCGTCCCCTCCCCGGCAGCTCCAGTCCCTCCACGTGCGGCTGCCCCTGTGGACAGCCCTAGGCCATTGCCTACTCACCCAGATTGTCACTGCGGGTGCCGCACTTCCGCCCGCCGCCGCACAAGGTCTCGGCAGGCATCCAGCCCGGAGAGCCTGGGTTCCGCCAGCTCGGTTGCCACACGGGTCCGGGTGGGCACCGAGCCCCGTGCGCCTGGGTTCCGCCCGCGCCGCCGCTTCCCCCACGTGGTCGTCGGCCGCTTGTGTCGGGGTCGCCGGGCTCCGCCAGCCTGCGCGTTAGGGGTTTCTGAAGTTGTTCGCTTTGGGGAGCACGAAGCCGAGGCTCTGACTGTTGGGTAGAGTGGTGGTTCCCAAGCTTGGAATCCCTAGCGCTCTCGGGAGGTGGTGAGGCAGGAGGATTGTCAAAGTTCAAAGCCTGACAGCCTGGGATACGGAGTCAAGGCCTTGTCTGAAAAAAAAGGGGGGGTGGGTGGGGGGGATGAGGAAGAAAGGAGAATCGAATAGTGCTTGACGCCTGTAATCTCACCACCAGAGGCAGGAAGATTTGAAAAGTTCAGGATCAGTCTGCACAAACAAACAAATAAATAAATAAAGCAAGCCCCACTCCTCCCCCACCCCCCAAAAAAAGGAAAGAAAAAAGAGAAGGAAAGAAGAGGAGGAAGCAAGCTCATGGGTGTAGAAAGGAAAAGGAAAAATAGAAGCCAGGGCTCAGAAACTAGCAATTTCCTGCAGCCACTTGGGAAGCACCCCTACTCCCACCCCTCCCCTCTAGAAGAAAGCAGCCCCACCCCATATTCTTCAGGGATGGACAGAGGTCATTCATTTTGTCCTTCAGCACTTCCTGCAACCCTAGTTTACAAAGTGAGAACAACTGAAGCCCTGCATGGGGTTTAATTCCCACTGAGTTCCACTTAGGCAGTGGGAGACTGTAGCTTTCCCCTTACTGCCCGGGACTCAGGGGCTCTGCAAATATCCCTGGAAAGAGTGCACACCCCCCCCCATACACACACACACACACACACACACACAAAGTTGTTGAATGAATCATGAAACTAGAAGCCAGCTGCTGGGGTGCATCCCTGTCCCTGTCCTACTACCAGAGAGGCCAAGATGGAGGATTTCCAAACCAGACTCAAGAGTTCTCTTACTGAGAAAAAGTAAGAGAAGGGTCTGAGCTCAATTTAGGAACTAAACACTCCAAACTTGCTGTTTCAAAACGTGCGTTCTCTTTCAAGTTGGGGGAGTGACATAGATTCAAAGTGAGTAAATAAGCAAACCAAGACTGCTGGGCAGTAATGGCACACAGCCCTTAATCCTGACACTTTCCTGCCTGCAGAGGCAGGGGGATCTCTGTGAGCTGAAGGCCAGCCTGCCAGGTCTACTGAACAAGTTCCAGAAGAGCCAGGGCTACACAAAGAAACTCTCTCTCAAAATAAATAAACAAAAGCAAAATAAACCAGGATCTTTCAGAGGGAGGAGGCCGGCTCCCGCTTGTCTTATTTAGCATGACAAATGTCCTCCTTAGCACAAGAAGGAAAAAAAAAAAGCTTCAGGTTGAAGGCTAGCCTGTGTTCTCCAGAGTATGACCCTGTTACCAAAGGCAAAGTGTGAAGGATACGTGGCTGGGCATATATCTCAGCATGTTCAAGACTCTGTGTTCTAGTCCTTTACATAGCCCCAAAAGGAGCCGAGAAGGGCAATGGGCATAATGTTAGTAAGAGGCCGAAAATCCAGTGATCAAATCAGGTGTGAATTTGGGGCCAGCCTGGGAGGAGGAAAATGCCAGGAGGTGGTGGCCCACACCTTTAAGGGCTCCAGAGGCAGAGGTAGGTGTATTTCTAGGTGTTCTAGGCCAGCCTAGTCTACATAGGGAATGCTTGGACAGCCAGGGCTACCTAGAGAGACCCTGTCTCCAAAACAAAAAACCACCACCAAACCCTAAGCTTCATACCTTTTTAAACAACAACAGGAAAAAAAAAAAAAAAGGAAAGGATGGAAGGATGGAGGGACTGGTGAGATAGCGCACTGAATTAAAGAGCTTGCTGCCAAAGCAAAACATGAGTTTAATTCCCTAAACCCACATAGTGGAAGTTAGGAAAGACCTGACTCCTGAAAATAGTTCTGTGATACCCCTCCCTCCTCCACTTGCATGCTGCAGATATGTAAACTCACACTCACACACATAGAGAGAGAGAGAAGGATATAAATACATTTAAAAAATAGATAAGTAATAAACAAGTTGATTTAATAATTTTTCAAAACACATTTAAAAATACACCTCTGGGCCAGGCATTGTGGTGCACGCCTTCAATTCCAGCACTCAGGAGGCAGAGGCAGGCAGAACTCTGAAATCTGTGGGTTACTGACAAAGCGAGCTCCAGGACAATCAGGGCCACACTAAGAAACCCTGTCTCAAAGGCACCTTTGATGACCCTGAAGGTTCAGGATCTCCTAATTCTTTCAAGAGTTTAGGAAACTGAGATTGAAAGGGAATTGGGAACAGATGGAGGTCATCGGGAGTAATTTACAGGGCCTTCAACAGGGTGTGGCTACTTTACATAGGCTGGCCAGGGAGATCTGGGCCTTCTCAAGTTCAATTGAGTCCATGCCTGAATTACAATATGAGAGACTCCAGAGCTTAGTCACAGAATACTGAGGACACTGGGGCAGGACACTAAGTGGCCCTAACCTATGGAGCTTGCTTTGGGTGGGTGGGTGGGACAGTCAACTGAAAATTCGACTGTGATGTGGTGGGTACCAGGAAGAAAAATGCTCATAAATGATTGAGGGTGGCCAGCCTGTCAGATGCCAGTTCCAACAGAAAGATTCTCATCTGAGGGAAATTTCAGGGGGCCCCGAGGAAGGCAAAGAGGACTCTTGGTCTGGCCATTTATTTGGTTTTAATGGGCCGCCTGGAATTAGGGAAAAAGCAGAGGTAGATTGTTATCACTCTGTTTTTGCCTCAAACCCTCCCAGACCCCACCACCAGGAGAAGCAACAAACCTTAAAAGTTACCAAAAGACCCTTCCGGGTGTGCCCCCACCCCAAGTTCCTGCTTCCCTCTGGTTAGTCTTGAATGCGCAGGCTCCTGGCTCTCCTTGGAAAACCTCAGATTTTCACATTTATTTATTCAGAAAAGATCTCCCTAGGTAGTATCCCAGTTGGCCTGGAACTTGCGTAGACCAGACTGGCCAGAAACTCACAGGTAATCCACCTGCCTCTGACTCCAGAGAGGAGCTCTGGGATTACAAAGTGTATCACCACACAAAACCGGCTTTAAAAACAACGAAACAAACACTTTCTTGGAGGGGTGGCAGGGTCTCACATAGCCCAAGCTAGTCTCAAACTCCCTATGTAGCTGACTGAAACGGTCTGAGCTGCTGATTCTGTTTCCACACTCCGCACGCAGAGATTGCCAATTTGTAATGGCTACCACTGCCTTCCCGGGTCTCCAGGGTCTCCATTCTGCTCTGCGTGCTCAGTTCTGGTACAGGGGAGAAAACGGAAATTCTTTTTTGGGTGATAACCCTGCCACCTCCCCAGTTTGATGTTTGCCCCACAGCACTTCGTCAGCATATAGGCACTCCATAGACTATGAAATAGTCCCAGCTGACCTTGAATTTGTGATTCTCAGTGGATTACCAGAAGGCAGGGGGTGGGGTGAGAGGGTGGTGGTGGGGGTTAGTGATGAAGGTGGGGTCCATATTATGCAGTGACCTCTGTGGTGGCCCATTCCCTCCCACCCCACTTCATGTCACATTATAAGTAGTATGGAATGGTTTATTTTCACTGCCGGTGTATGTAGATGTTCAAGAAAGGGGGTGCCATGTCTGGGGATGTAGCCCAGCGAGTAGGGTGCTTGCCCAGAACGCAAATTCTGGGTTCTATGCCCAGCATGGGAGAGGTAGAAGCAAGATCAAAAGAGCGAAGCCATCATCCGTTACTTGTTACTTAGCCAGTTCGGGGTCAGTTTGGGCTACTTGAGACCTGTCTTGGAGAAAAAGAGAAAAAAAAAATAAAAAGAAAAAAGATAGATTTAGAGAACGGAATTTTTAAAGAATGTTTTCTATCTAGTAAGAGGTGTCCACCACTTCTCGCTTGGGAGACATCCCGAGCTTCAGGTATCATCAGCGCTATGGTGGGTTTGGGAACAGTTCTTTGCACCTTCCCGGGTGCGCAAAGACTCCAGCGGAGGGCAGTTTGCACACTCATCCCTGGGCAGCGGGCTGGGCCGGGAGGGCAAGTATGGCCTCGACTACTGGCCCCGCAAGACCACGCCCCGAATGGGCGGAGCCACCGAAGGACCAGCACGTGTAAAAAGTTCGGCGCGGGTCTCCGCAGGCCACTCACCTGAGCGTCCGGGCGCAGAGCGAGTGATCTGGACCTGTTCCTTCGCCCCATGTCCCGCCGCAAGGCCGGCTGCGTCCCGCGCCGTGTAGACCCAGAGCCGGACGAAGACGACATGGAGACGTCCGAGCTCGTCATTGATGTGAAGCCGGAGCTGGACGTGAGAACCTTGGCCCCGGGGCCCCAGTCCCCGAAGGACCTGTCCATGCCCAGGTTCCTCGGCACGGAACGTCGCCCCGGAACCGCCCCGCGCCCCTTCGGCGCGCGCAGCCCGTGGGCCCCGTGGATGCCGGTGAGCCCGCTGAGCCCTAAACCTTCCGGTGAGTGTCCAATTCGCCCCTGTGCGCATCGGGACCCTCTCGGGTGGGTGCCTCCTCTCTCTGCCCCTGGACCGGCCTGGCGTCCCCAGCCCTCGCCCTGCTTGTGCCGGGACTCTCTGGTGGGTGCCCCTCTCTGCTCTAGACTGGACTGGAGTCTCCTGCCCTCGCTCCTGTGTGCACCGGGACCCTCCAGTGGGTGCCTTTCCCCTGGGGATTGCTCCGGGATGGCCTGGCGTCCCCAGCCTTCGCCTCTGACCTCCGGGTTTCCCCTCTCCACCTTGGAGCCCTCACCCCTAGCGGGGCCCCACCCCACCGCTCACCACCCGCTTCCTCTCTCTGCAGACCGCCAGCCCCGGACCGACAAGCGCCCAGATCTGTTGACCTGCGGCCGCTGTCTGCAGACCTTCCCATTGGAGGCCATCACCGCTTTCATGGACCACAAAAAACTAGGCTGTCAGTTTCACCAAGGCGTATCAGGTAAGTAATTCCGATGCTGTGCCGTGCTCTAATCCAAGGCTGGGCTTCCTGCCCTGAGGAGAAGGGGCTAAGGTGGACAGACGGGCACAGAGTATTACTTCCCCTTTCTTCTGGCTCCCCTTAGGGTAGGAACCTAGGCGTGGCCTGGGCTTGCCTGTCCTAGGGCAAGGACTGGGGGGCCGGGAGGGAGGGGAGCAGCAGAGGAAGGCCACCCACAAGGTGTGGCCAACCCCAGAAGACTGGCCGGGGATTTGCCATACACCCCTAACTTAGTTTCACTTCTTCTTCCCCACGGACAGAAATAACTGGCCAGGTGGCCGGACCAGGGTTGGCAGCAGAGGGACCTGGGGGAGGACAGGAGGTGGGGGACAGTGGCCTCTGGGAGAGGGTTGGAGGCCTGCAGGAACCCTTAGTTTATCACTCCTACTGTATTTAGATCCTTCTAATCAGATAGTTCAGAGCCAGGGAAGGGGCTTCTTTCTGGCATGCTTCCTTGCTGGGATCTCCCAGCTGAGTGCTGGGAAGCCCCTGTCCCCGACATTGGGGGGGGGTGGGGGAGAGCACTGGATACCCAAAGAATCATATGGACGATGCATTAAAAATCCTACCTGGTGTTTGGTCCATAGAATGAACTCTTTACAAACTTTAATTTCCAGACCCCAGCTCATGTGATGCCCCGTTGGAACTTGGGAAATAAGAGTTATTTAGGGCTGGGTTAGGGAGGGTCTGTAATCCATTAGGGAGGGTCTTGTAATCCAATCTACTTTAGTTGAGGGAGGGGGCTGAGATGGATTTAACCTGAGTAGCACTCCAGCACTGCACTGACTAGTGGGCACTTTGTGGAGAGTTTTAGACTGGGTCTCACCTTGCCTAGGCAGGTGGTATTACTAGTATTGCGGGTCTGGGTAGTTGTATTTTTCTTGTTCTGTTTTTGAGTTGAAATTCTCTATGTAGACCAGGCTGGGCTCCAACGCACAGAGATCTGCCTGCCTCTGCCTTCCCATTGCTGGGATTAAAGGTGTGTGCCACCACTCAGGCTCAGCTGTGTGTACTTTGGTATCTGAGGCTCATGTCACGTTTGAGGGCTTAGAAGGACCAAAATTCTCAGCTGTTCTCTATTTGAGGTCACAACCCTGGAAGGGGCTCCTCAGAATCCCATACTCTGACCACTTAGGAAACTGAGGCATGGGAGAGTAAGTCTTATTCAAGCACCAGAGAGGAAGGGTCTTGAAGGGTCTTGGTCTGATGGGTTTCTGCTTGGCCTTGACCTATATGATCATAAAGGCTCCCATCCACCCAGGACTGCCTGGGACTTGAGTGGCTCTGGGAAATGTCCCGTAAGTGTACTCCATGGGTCTAGAAAAATGTCAAATTTGGGATCCAGGCACTAGCCCACCTCCCCAATCTGTGCCAAGCCCCAGGTCTGCTGTTCAGTCTCTGTCCCCAATTTTCCAGTGCCTTGCTGACCTTCCCTAATTAACAAACAGTAGGCCATCTTTACACTTGAGGGAGTTTCCTGAGGGCAGCATCTGTCTTTTCCTAGGAAGTGTTGCTGACCATCTACCAACACTGACTCCTTGCCCCTTCCTTCCTTCCTTTTCCAGAACCCAAGGAGTTGAAAGTTCTGAGCTGCCTACAGTGTGGTAGACAGTTCACTGGAGCTTGGAAGCTGCTCCTTCATGCCCAGTGGGATCATGGGCTGTCCATCTACCAAACGGACTCAGAGACCCTGGAGTCCCCATTGCTGGGCCTGGCTGAGGTGGCTGCAGCAGTGTCTGCTGTGGCAGCAGAAGGACCAGCTAAAGAGAGGTCCCCAGACAAGTCCCCTGCGGTGAGCAATGCTGCCGCTGCCCGACGGAGCCCCACCTGCCTGATTTGCAAGAAGACCCTCAGTTCTTTCAGCAACCTCAAGGTCCATATGCGTTCCCACACTGGTGAGCGACCCTACGCCTGTGACCAGTGTCCCTATGCCTGTGCTCAGAGCAGCAAGCTTAACAGGCACAAGAAGACCCACCGGCCTGTGATACCTACGAGTCCCTGCACCTCTGACTCCAGCAGGGAGGTCTCCCCAGCAGCCCCTCCTGAACCAGCTGACCATGCAGCTGCTCCAGCCAGCACACTCCCACACCAGGTGGAGAAGGCTGGAGCTGCAGCCACAGCAGGAGTCCAGGAACCTGGGGCCCCTGGCAGTGGGGCTCAAGCAGGCCCAGGTGCTGTTGACTGGGGATCAAAGTTGACAGTTCCCAAAAAGACCCCCAAGTCTACAGGCAAGAGCCGCGGGCCTGGGGGCAGCTGTGAGTTCTGTGGAAAGCTCTTCACCAACAGCAGCAACCTGATAGTACACCGGCGCACACACACTGGTGAGCGGCCCTATGCCTGTGACCAGTGTTCTTATACTTGTGCCCAAAGTAGCAAGCTCAAACGCCACCGCCGCATGCATGGCCTGGGGCCTGGCACCCGCTATAAGTGCCCACACTGCTGTGTACAGTTTGGTCTTAAGGCCACGCTGGACAAGCACCTGTGTCAGAAACACCCAGAGATGGCCTGAGCAGTTGTACCCTCTTATGTGAATAAACCATCTCTTATTTAATCCATGTGCCTGGACTCTGGCTTTCTTGGGGTGTCTGAGGTGGGAGGCTCCCCCTCCATAGTACAGCTGGCTGGACAGACCGGTTTGGAGTGGGGGTGAGTGCCCTGGGCACTGGAGGACTGGCACAAAAAGCCGCGCTCCCGGTTCTTGGTGTGGGTGAGGCCAGGGGCCGGGTAAGGGCAGGGAGAGGCCTGGACCTGTCACCTCAAGGCCCCTGGGCACAGTCCAGTCCTAGCCCGTCATCCACTGGCCCTGTCTGCACATGCCACAGTCTGGGCCCTTGACTGGATTGGCCCCTGCCTCCCAGGCAGGCCCCACTCACCACACCCTGCAGGCTATGCCACACCTGCAGTGGTCCTAGCTGTATCTAGCATGGAAGTCCTCCACTACTCAGGACAGCAGGCAGCATTAAATAATGTTAGCTTTTATTTCACTACAGAAACCCAGAGCATCACAGCCCCACTCAGTCCTCGGCCTAATGCCTGTAGTGGGGGCTTCGGGACCTGGACCTCGAGCGCCTGCAGAGAAGGGAGACAGCAATGAGGGGGGGATGCTGGGCACCTTCCCATGCACACATGCACCAACATGCCTGGAGACTGGGCTGCTGAGAGGGAGGAGCGTCTTCCCCAGGAAACAAGTCCAGCCCCACCAAATGAAGGGGTATTGGGGGGGGGGGGGGAGATGGGGCTTCCAGGAGACTTGGAGGATCACCCCTGGTAGCTGGGCCAGCAGCCTCACCTTCGAGAACTGTACTCTCGACCTGAAAAGGAGGGGGTATGATGTCAGCCTCACCCTTTCTGCCAGGATTAAAGCCCTCCCCACATTCCCAGCACTGAAGAGGTCTCACTATAGCCTGAACCTGGCTATGTAGACCAGTCTGGCCTCAGACTCAGAGGCTCCCATCTGTTTCCCCAGGGTACACACCACCAACATGGCTGGTTTGTCAATCTGTCTCGTACATTTTAAAATAATAAAATGGAGTCCTGTGTCGAGTCCTGTCCACCCCCCTCCCCGTGTAACCAGGCTGACCCTGAATCTGGCAGGGGCTCACAACTGTTTTCTTCCTTTATTAGAGCAGGACTTCTCCCTGTAACCCTGGTCCCTCGTCCTCTACCACCACAGCAGGCTTTTCCCTAAGGCCCTCGAGGGTGGGCAGCACTCACTGTAGCGTGGAGAGGGCGAGCGGCTCTGGCGGCTGTACTGGCGTTCCCACTCCTCTCTCTCCTTCTCTCGTCTCTCTCGCTCCCTACAGGGGGAGAGGGGAGGCAACCAACAGGGAGGGGTGAGCACCTGCGGGGGCGTAAAGCACCCCCTACTCGCACTGGAAGCCAGGTCTCCTATGCTGCCTATGCAGCGAGCAACAGGGCAGACAGTGAGGTGCTGGGATTATAGGCAGAAGCGCCCCGCATCACACCTGCCCCGCCCTCTTCCCTGCAGTGCACAGGGACAAGCGACAGGATAGCTCAGGGTTCCTGATATCGAGAGCAGCCAGGCAATCCCAGCACTTGGGAAGATGAAGCTGGAGGATAGCCATGAACTCAAAGGTGGCATGGGCTACACAGTGAGCTCCAGTTCATCTAGAGCTATAGAGACATTCTCACCATGGCTGCAGAGAAAGGCAAGCCAGCTCAGACAGAATACAGATCAGAAAGAACCGACAAGTACAGGCCCCACCTCTGCCTGGTTCCCTTCCTGCTGATACATTGTGCAACAGCCCAGGCTTTCCCTAAGGTTCCTGAACAAACTGAGGACTCTGGCTAATCCTAGCTACCTGAGGTTCTGGGCACTGAGGTTCCAAGAGGATGCCACCTAACTAGAGACTTTAAGACAGCTGGAACTAAACCCCCAGCCTGTGATCTAGGTCCAGGGCTCTGAAGAGAAAGGAAAAGCCCCAGGCTCAGAGACCCACCATGGGGTGGACTTCACCTCACCACTTACTAGGCAAATACCAAGTTGCCAGGAGAGGGGAGGCTGAGAGTTTGGGGGTGCTGCTCAGACATGAGGTCAGAAGGTGAGGGGCCTAGGACATCTGGGGAAGGAGCTGCCTGAACAAGAGGAGGGCTCACTCCTGCAGCAGGGGCTGGGTCTACCACAGGTCGGGGCCTTACTTCATTCGGATCTTTCGGGCCATGGCTCGCAGTTCATCCTCACGCTCCTGCAGCAGAAAGGGCTGTGAGGGGTGGCCCAGCACCCCCTGCACCCAAGAGCCCCACCCTCTGAGCCCGGCCTGACCTGGCGCTCATGTTCCTGCTGTATCATCTTCTCCTGAGCTGCCTTCTTATCCGCCTTGACTACGGAGGAAAGATGTGAGGCTGAGGGCTGTCCTCACAGTCCCCACACCTCGACCTGACCTGCTCAGGCAGGCTCAGAGGTCCTCCGGCCTTCTCTGGCTGGACTAGGGGGGAGACTTACACTGGCGGTTCAGAGCCTTCTGCATCCTCAGCTTCAGCCTCTCCTGTGGGGTCAGCTTGGGCTGCAGGAGAAGGGGCGGGACAGGCGTGGGTGCCCAGAGCTCCCCCAGCCCACCTCAGCCAAGAGCCTGGGACTTGGGGGCCAGCTGGAGCCCCGTGGGAGGCAGGGATGGGACTTAATTTGCCTGATAGCCCCTCCCCAGTTCCTGGGCTGGCTCCCACCCCCCGGGCCCCCTGCAGGCCCACCGGGCCCAGCTCTGGACACTGCTGCTGACGGGAATTAGACGGGCGAGTTCCAAATTCTTACTGACTTTGGCAGCTCCTGTCTCTTTACCAGCGGCAGGTTCGGTCCTGGATGGGAGGAAATGGCAGTGCCACTCTTACCATGGACCTCAGGACTGCCACCAGCCATGGGCTCCAGACCCCTCAAACATGTGCCTGACCCAAAGGACCACATCCCTCTCTGAAAACCTACCTAAGCCAAGGCCACGATGGCACTACAAAGCAGGGCCCCCAGGGCAATGTCACATTCCCCCCAAAATGAGCCCAGTGAGAGCTCCCTCAGCTCCAGCCAAGACTCTACTCACTTTTTCAGCTTCTCGCCCACAGCAGGGGATGCTGCTGGCCTGGTCAGCTTCTCCCTTGGGGGCGATGGCGAGGGGCTCTGGCTGTGGCTGTGGCTGTGGCTTCGGCTTCTGCTCCGGCTTCCACTACGGGTCAGACTTCGGCTTCGGGAAGGGCTGAGGGACCAGCTGCTGCGGCTGCGACTGCTACTATGGTGCCTGGGGCCCCGGGCACCCCGCTTATAGCGGTCACCTGAACGGGAGCGGCTCCTACAGCAGAGGAGGAAGGTCATCCTAATTTCCAAGTCCACAGACCTACAGGGTCCACTTCTCCATACTTCCCTCAGAAAGCTCCAGCTGTCCCCTGAATGCATTCTACAACAGAGCCAGCACCCCACACCACGAGTATGCTGGACATACTGCTCTGCCTTACTGGATACCCAGGTGCAAACTTCCTGGGTGGCCGGGCTCAGGGCACTCAGATGTCTCACTTTGTTCCACACCTGGGATGCTCCCAACCCCACACATTCGCCAATACCAGCCCACAAGCTCTGGACAGGCTGCACAGTCCCTGAGTTTCCCTGCTCAAGCTGGCATTCAGTTTGTAATGTACTCCATTTCCCTCCCCGGCCTTTCTCCTGTGGTCGGGCTGTGGAAAGATTCAGAACTCATCTTCCAAATATGTAACACCTTTGCCTGGGCTGACTAGTGACCACAGCTATCAGGAAACACTCTTGGCCTCTATAAGCAACAGGAAGATGAGGGAGCCAGGGACTGGGCCTGGCTGTTAATGACTGATGACCCCTGGCATCCTAGCATGGCGGGAGGCACTGGGACTGATATCACACCAGGAGGCTGGCAGGACACTGGCACGGCACATACCATAAACAGGGCTAGTCTACTCTCAATACTTAAGCTGTCAATGTTCTACAAAGGGAAAAAACTCCAGCTGGGTCAGCCTGGCTCTGTTCACACTGCACTCTTCCCCAACAAACATAAAAGCAGCCACAGCCCATACTCCACTGCCCTTGGGAAAGGCCTCTTCCACAAGGGCCCTGTCCCGCCCACCAGGTTCCCAGGTCCAAGCAGAAGCCAAAGAGACAACTCCTCGCCCAGAGTCTCTGAAGGATTACCAGGCTCCGCCCAATATTTTGGGCACCTACCCCGTTCTGCTTCCAACCAGGGGCTTGCTGATAAAAAAAAAAAAAAGGCGGTCGGTCCCCAGCCTGCCCCTGTCCAAAGGCAAGCGGACTGAGCCCAGCACGCACCTGCTTCTGCGGCGGGGTGCGTACCCGCCACGCCGGGCTGGTGAGCGCGAGTAGCGATGTCCGTCGCGGGAACCGCCTTCCGAGTGCCGCTGTCCGCGGCTGCGGGAGCGCGAATAGCGCCGGGAGCGGGAGCGCGAGCGGGACCAGGAGCGCGAGCGGGAGCGCGCATGGCGGCCAGAGCGGTAGTAGCCCCGGCGCGAGCGCGAACTGGAGCGCGAGCTGGAACGGGAGCTGGAGGTCCTGGAGGCGGAGGATGAGGAAGAGCGGCGGCTGCGGGAGCACAGGGGGCCATCAACAAATCTGCACCAGAGGGTCCGCCCCTCTTCCCAGCGGGCCTCCTGGGGCGCCCGCACGCATTACCGACCGGGTGCTGGCATTGCGGCCTGGAGCGGGGCCGCCGGGCTGTGGGGGCGCAGGGGGCTTCCCGGGGGCGGTCCCCGATGCCGCAGCCGCTGCAGCGGCAGCAGCTGCCTCCTCATCGCTGCCCCCAAAGCTGGTGATGAAAGTGATCTTTTCCTCGCGGCCTGGGCTCGGGGATCGAGAGCGGGAGCGGGACTCGGAGCTGGATTCCGAAGGTGACCTGCAGCCAAGGGAGGGCAAAAGGGAGGCAGCATTCAGAGCTCCAGCTGCACCAGGGCCCTATTGGGCTGTGTGAGTTCGAGGCCAGCCTGGTATGCTACCGTAGGGAGGAAAAGACCAGCCACAGTTACATAAAGAGACCTTGTCTCAAAAATTTAATTGGCTGTGGCACATGCCTTTCTTTAATCCCAGCATTTGACAGACAGGCAAGAGGAACTCTGTGAGATCGAGGCTAACCTGATCTACAGGGCAAGTTCCAGGACAGCCAGGACTACACAGAGAAAACTTGTCTCGAAAAACCAATTAGGTAAATAAGTCTGGAGCTGTGAGAAGGCTCGGGAGGTAAAGGCCCTTGCTCCCAAGCCTGATGACCTCAGGTCAATCCTAGAACCCACACAGGAGAATGAGATCTTGCTCCTCCACGCTGTCATTTTACCTCCAGCCCTGCAGCACTGCACCCACCCACACAAACATAACTTTTCAAAGCAAAATGAGCCTGGGGTTGTGGTGGTGTATGCCTTTAATTCTAACACTGGGAAGACCGAGGCCAGCAGGTCTCTAAGTTCAAGGCCAGCCTTGTCTACACAGAGTTCCAGGATAGCTGGGCTACACAGAGAAACGCTGTAAGAAAATGGCTGGCTTTATGTAGTCAGTAACAATGAAAGGCTGGGTAGAGCTCAAAAGAGGCTCTGCCTATGCAAGAGGCCCTGGGTTTCAACCCTAAACAGCAACAAAGTCAGTGAAAATATTTCAGTCCTGATTAACCTGGAGAGTAATTTCTCAACTATAGCATGTACACCTTTCAAGCAAAGCAGCCAATAGGAAAGCCCCCTTGCTTCTACAGGCCCCACCCACCCTTGGCCTTCAAAGAGCTGCAGGAGTTAAACTGGCCTGCTCTCCACACCCTGGGACCTTAGCTGTGCTCCCTGTAGCCCTGTCAGTGCCTGGCTTCTCATTATTTCTGGGAGCCTGTGTTAACGACATCTGTTCTCCACATTCCCTTTATTTGATTGTGTATATCACAAGCTTATTCTGTTATCATTGTGGGGGGAGGAGAAAGAGAGATTGATTCAGAATTAAAAGAAAAATAATAGAAAAACAAAACTGATGTAGACCCAACCTCCACCCACAGACCAGGGATGCCATCTGCAACAGGGGTGACCTAAAAGGTCAGTCACAATGATAGCTTCTTCCGGGCACTGACACTCACCGTTTATAGGGGTCATAGGTGGGGCTGTCTCGGCGGGCATAACTATGGAGACAACAGGAAGGACAATGGGGAGTTGAGACTGGGCAAGCATGAATTTGGGCCTATCCCACCCAGAACCCAGTGCTGCAGACTATGCTCTGCCTGATTATGGGGATCCCACATCTGTCTCCTTATCTCCTTATCACAGCATGGACAGGCCTGGTGCTGCCCACCTTTCTAACCCCACACTGGAAGCTTCCCCATGATAGCTGGTCCCTGCCAGATGCTGGCGTGAAAAGAACAGAACAGTGTGCCTATCTTAACTCAGGGACTCTTCAAGAATTCTGATTACTCTTCACAGGGGAACAGGCCCAGAGAGGGCTAGTGAGCTGCCTAGGGTCACACTATTCATGAGTGATGGAGACAAGATCCCAGCTCAGGCACATGGGTCAGTACACGGACAGAGCCACTAAATTAAAAGCAATGGGAATCAGGGCTGCTCAGCCCTGAGGAGTTTAAACTCAGAGCCACTTTCATCCAGCTCCTCTCCGTAATCAGAGATTTGCCAAGGGCCACTAGGCCAAGGCTCTCCTCATAGGAACGGTTCTACCAACCCCGTCTCAAGACTTCCACTTGGGAAATGGCCCAGGGCCCTCTCCACGGAGGCAAGGGTTTCCCACTCTCCAGAGGAAGAAACTGTAGCTAGAAAAAGGAGTCATTTATCTAGACTCTACAGAGGTGGCCCTGAGCAGCTCAAGTGGGTTCTGGCCAGTTACTCTATAGCCATCCCCAGTAGCTCCCTGTCCACTCCCCAAGAATGCCCAGTGCAGCAGGGTTAGTGGGGCAGGGGAAACATCCACAGGCCTCCAAAGCTGTCACTCGGGTACATCGTTCCAACACCAGGCTCCACTCCGAGTCCTACCTGGGAGGGCTGATCTTCCGGCCCCTCAGCCGCTTCTCCCGGAACTCTCTCCGCTGTCGCCGGGAACGACGGCCCTGGATGTGGAGTGCCAGGATAGTGAGGGGTGTGTCCTCACTGGAGACACACCTCTGGCCCCTCACCCTACCCAGACCTCACCGAGTACATGGCTTTCTCCTCCTCCAGGGCCTTGGCATGTTTGATGGCCTCTGCCTCCTCCTTGTCTTTCCGCAGCATCCTGCAGAGGGGAGAGTCGGGACAGCAGGGCCCGCAGTTACCGCAGGACCTTAGATACACCTCTTTGCTTCTTTCTCCCCAGGAAGGGCATTGCTGCTATAGGTCTTGAACTCACCAATTCCCTTAGCTAATACAGAGACAGCACCCCCCCCTCTTTTCCTTTACTGCCCTTCCCTTTGATGGGGTCTTGTTCTGTAGCTCAGGCTGGCCTAGAACTTACTACACCTAGGCTGCCTTTTAATTTATGACTTTCTAGTCTCAGACTCCAGACTCCAGGATCACAGGTATACACCACCACACTAAATTTCTTGGGTACATTCAATGGATTTTATTGAGCACCTACAAAAAAACTTTACATTTGTTTATGTGTATGGGTATTTTGCATACAAGTGTGCCTGTATATCACATATGTGTCTGGTGCCCCTGGAGGAACTGACTGTGAGGTCCTACAACCTGCGCTCTCCTTGAGAAACTTCTGGAAGATAGTTGCTGGTTTAGGGCTGAAGAGTTCAGTGCTTGGGGATGGAGAGATGGCTCAGAGGTTAAGTATATTTATTGCTCTTCCAGAGGACCTGAGTTCAGTTCCTAGCACCCACAAGTGATAGCTCACAACTGCCTGTTACCTCCAGTTCCAGAGAATCTTATGTCCTTTTTTGGCCTCCGAAAACACTAGGTCTGCACATGATGCACAGAACTATACACAGGCGAAACACTTATTAAGTTAAGCAAAAAACAGACCGCTGGGAAGTGGTGATGCATGAATCCCAGCACTCAGGAGGCAGAAGCAGGTGGATCTCTGTGAGTGAGAGGAGAGCCAGGCCTACATACAGAAACTTCGTCTCAAAAAGCAAAAGATAAAATTAAAAAAAAAAAAAAAAATTTCTTTGAAGAATAATTCAGCATCAAATCCTAGCAAGTTTGAGGCCCTGAGTTAAAAAACCCTATCTCTAAATAAGTAAGGACACAGCACTAGCCAGGCGTGGTGGCTCATGCCTGAAATCCCAGCACTTGCCAGAGGATTGAGGTTAGCCTGGTGATACCGTGAGAACTTTTTACGGAAACAAGCAAATGAAAGCAACCCAGTTAGGCCTGGGGTGCAAGCCTGCAGTCCCACCTACTGAGGACTAAGGACTGTGGAGGGTCAAACGTTCACGGTGTCACAGGGAAACCAGAGAGTGAGGAGACAGAGCACGGTCCCTCAGAGAATGCCCACTGGACAGCAACCTCAGCACGGAGCCTGACAAACCAGGGAGTAGGCTGCCCAGGTCAAATAGCAGCAGACAGACCAGGCCTCGGGCATCTTCAGTGAGGAGGCCACGTGGGGGCCTGAGGTCAGGAAAAGAGAGGAACCCGGTAGGTGAAGCCTATGGCTGTGAGTAGGGTTATTCCTGAGGGGGGAAATTGGCAGAACAGGGGGTCTCAACCTGTGGGTCGCAAACCCCTTGGACAAACCTCTACCATCAAAAAAAAAAATTACATTGTGATTTTATTAACTGTAGCAATGAAAACAATTTTATGGCTGGGGGTCCCCACAACATGAAGAACTTAAGAATCACTGCGCCAGAAGGTCCCAGACTGGTTCCTGGGTTCCACACAGCACGGGTTCTGGTCTGTTGGTGTCAGTGACATAAAAAAGGAAGCACTTGGTGTGGCAAGAGCAGGTACCAGCAGAGAGAGGCAGAGGCTACTGCAGCTATGAAGAACATATAAAGCTGACCCACTAGAGGGTGCTGTCCCCCAAGAAACCTAGTGGTGTCCAGGTCACCTTGTTTCTGCAGCAAGTTCCAGGCTGAAATGGACAGCTATGGTACCAGAGGGGTGCCTCGGAGGCCAGGCCAGGGTCTCACCTGACAAAGTCACCATCAGCCATGCCGTAGGTCGTGGCCTGCTTATTGAGGTCAGCCACCTGCTCCTGGTTCAGCTCGTCCACATCCACCTCCACGTCTGCACCAAGAGAAAGGCTGTCAAGGAGCCAAGCCCCAGAAGAGGACGTAAGGGGTAGTGCCCCATGTGGGGACAAGTCCGCCAGGTGGGGCACCCTCAGAGAGGATGCAGCTGTGCTAGCTGAGCCGAGGACTAGGGGAGGGGGAGGCGGGGCTTGGGGAGCATGGCACTACAAGTAGGGGAGGGTGGAGGGCAGAAAACAGAAGAGGCCGGGAGTGGAAAGGGACAGAGGCAGGCGGACATCAGATGAGCGCATGGGGGAGGGCAGGATGGAAAGGGGGCATCCGTGGAAGGGAAGGCGGTGAACATGGGGGATGACTGATGGGTACTGGAGGATGAGGGCAGCTCTAGGAAAGGGGAAGATACACTCCCCAGAGCAAAGCAAGGCTGGCCCAGGTAGACGAGGAAGAGCCAGCTTCTAGGTGGGAAAATCTTGGAGAAACAGTACCCCAAAATGAGTGGGAGAGGGGACAGGGACAGAGAAGGCTGGGACTGTGACAGGGAAGTAGGAAGAGGCCAAGGCCCTGGAACTGGGGCCAGGAAAGGCCTTGTGAGAGTGAACCGATACCCAGGGGCTGCAGGTGGGGAGGGCAGAGAGGGGACCCCACCGATGTCGGGGATGACCTCATCTTCATCCGAATTGCTCTCCTCCTCAGCTGGCGACTCCTCCTCCTCCGGTTTCTCAGCCACCTTCTCTACCTCGGCCACAGTACTATCTTCATAGGTATAGCCGATGGAAGCCTTCTTCTCCGCCAGCCTGGGAAACGAGCCGTGAGCCAGGGACTACCAAGCAGGAAGGAGGCCATAGGCAAGCCCCACAACAGGTCCTGAGTCCTTGGCAGCATGTACCCACCTAAGCTGTTCCACTCTACCCACCCACCTACGGCCTGGTCCTTCCCATTCCTGTCCTGGGGTGCCAGCCTTGCCCAGCTTGGCTCACTCTGTTAGGAGATAAGCTTACCTGAACAGGCTATGAGTTTCATTGAGTGCAGAGCCCAGAGTCATCTTGTACTAAGTGTGCCCCAGGTCCGCTTTCAGAGGACACTGAGATGCCTACTGCTGATACCCCCAGCCACATCCCAGCACCCTTATCCTGAAGGCAAGGCCTGAATGTCTGGGAAGTGCTCAAGTGTGTCAGGAAGTAGATCCTAGAGTGGGTGGTCCCAGATCTGATCAGAGCTCCAACTATAGTGCCAGTTAGGCTGGCAACCCTGGGCTAAGGCTCGCAATCCCCTGCAGAGTGACATCAGTGTCTCTGGGTTGCAAGCTCACTGCACACAGGCACTGTTACAAGCTCAGGACATCCCCATCAGCCATGTTCCTCACAGCCTGTCTTCCCTCAGCCTTCTCCACAGGACTCTCACTCAGGCAGCTTCCCCTCTGTAAGGAGGGACCAACCAGCTCAGGCAGGGCCTGTTTTCTGTTGCTGCCTCTTCCTTTTCACATACAGAAGAGGGGACCAAATCTAGTGCTAACTATGGTCCTGCTCTGGGAAACTGAGTGGAGGGGTAGGAGGGGCCAGTCCTCATCCCGTCAGAGCAGCCTGTGACTTACTTCTTCTTCTCGTCCTCGCTGGGTCTCTGCAGGCCTCCGTACAGTTCATCAATGTAGATCTGATACAGGCACTGTTCCTCTGAGACTGACAAAGAGAGAGTACAGGTCAGCATGGACAGACACGTGGGGGAGGGGTGTGGGCAGCCAGGACAGAACCCAGGTAACCAATAGTATACACCAATAGTATACACTCGCCCTGTGATCTTGCTCCGCCTTGTGCCTCCATTCCCTTTTCTATAAAATGGGATCCCTGACAGAGCGAGTACTTGGGACTTCGGTGCCCCTACTGCCATCATGGGGTCTCCCTGGCCCCCAGACCTAAGTGTTGGGTATCATCTGGACCCTGCTGGCCACCATACCATGGGGTCCTGTGGCTTAGTTTGTATTGATGGGGTGCCTGACGATCATGCTATGCTCTCCTGTACCCCCAGTACCCATTTCAGGAGCTCCCCATAGTACTGAGACAGCCTGGTCTCCTCTCAGCTAGTTCTGACTGGCTTTGGGGACTGTCAGGCTAGTTCCTGACACACTTGAGCACTTCCCAGACATTCAGGCTCACGGCACCCCTTCCTCTGCGGGCTTCAGCTCAATGCTCCTTTCTTTTTGAAGGGGGAGGGCAGAGGATACTGATGGTTAAACTTAACATTGAGCATGACAAGCAAGTGCTCTGTCATGGATCTATAGCCCCAGCCAGCTTTGTGAGATAGGGTCTCAGAATTATTCAGGCTGGCCCAGGCAAGTCTTGAACTTGAGATGATTCCCCTTGCCTCAGCTCTGGAGTAGCTCTGGTGCTGGGCCTGGGTACATCAGCTTTTCTATCTCTGACACCTGGTGTCTGGAGTAGGTAACACAGCATAGCCCTTCCTTGGCTGTGGCAGACACATACATCAGCACCTTTGTGCTCTCTATTCCAGGGGCTGGAATCCACACTCCCCATTGGCTCAGCAGAAAGCATGTATCTACCGAGCTCTGCCTCACTTCCCTTCAGGAATGCTTAGCAGGCGGTATCGTACACTACCTAGGCTTGTTTTTAAACTGTCCGTATGACTATGCAGTAGCTCTGTCCCCCAGTGGGCCCTGGCCTCAAGACACACTGTTTGCAGGACAAGGGAAGGCCCAGCTCTAGCCAAGGAACTAAGGCCTAAACCGGCAGTAAAAATGACAGCATCTGGTGACACACAAGCCTCCCTGGCCCTATAGCTTTCACTGGCTCTAGAGCATGGCAACCTCTGGATGTAAATACATAAACGTATCTTAGAACAAGGAAATCTGGGACTATGGAGTCTATGTGCAGGGACACCTGTGTCAGCTTGGAGCAAGGCTTGCTCACATGACCCCTAAACTCTCAAGCTGACCCCTGGAGCAACCACCCAACACTTTACCCAGAGGAAAATGATACCTGCCAGGAAAGGGCTTTGTGTGTGGGTAATCCTGGCCAACAGTGCCCACAGGGAGCTAGCTCTCTATGCTTAGGTAGAGGCAGGCAAGACCACAGGGAACAGGCACCTCTGAGTCCTGTCTGTAAAATGGGCATGGTAATCCTTGCCTATAATCGCCACTACTGGGTAGGGTGGTGGGAGGAGGAAGGGGTGGGCCATAAGTTTCGGGCCAGCTTGGGCTATAGAGTAAGACTCTGTCTCAAACATGAGAACAGTAAGAAACGTAACGGGAAGTGTAATGATGCAGCAAGGTCTAACGGTGCATACCACGAGGCCTGGTGGCGAGCACGTCCCTAGTGTTTATGTATACGGTCCTGGATCATCCCCAGCACAAATCACTGAAGGATAAAAAGAAGCTAAGGAGCCCTCTGCCCTGCTGGAAGCTGTGCAGGGTTCGTTTTGTGTTTGCAATGCTAGGGACAGAACCAGAATCTCAACCTGCGTATGCATATGTCCACACATGTCGTGGGCACACGTAACAAGGCTGGCATGTGGGGGGTCAGGGGACAATTCAGGTGTGGGGTGTCCTGATCAAACTCAAGTGTCAGGCATTCACGGCAGGTATTCCTAACTACTGAGCCAGTTCCACGGCTGGCATCCAGAGCTTTACATATGCCACATCCCCAGCCACATGCAGGTGTACCTAGATGATCTAACAGAAAAGCCTGCCCACGAGGATCTGCCCTCCTGGGAAAGCCCAGGGGAAAGTCCTTGCCTTCTGGAGCCTAGTGAAGGCTAGACCTGGCACGTCCAAGGAGCTCAACACTGGCCCCAAACTGCCAGAAGCCCCACTGACAACAGGGAAGCGTTTCTTCCTACGACCCTCACCCATGTGGTGGGTGCAGCACAGGGGACCTTCTCTCTTCCTTTAGGAAAAGGACTCTGTATAGAATCAAAAGGATGGGAGGTGGCCTGGGCAGAAGCCTCCATGCCTCTAACTCTGCGGAGAACCCTGTACCAGTTTCGTGGAAGGGGAGAGGGCACACAGACTGGGACAGAAGCAGGGGTGACCAGCAGCAAGTACCTGGGTGAGCCTTGTCTAGGTCGTCCAGCCTCAGGCCCCCACGCCCCACGCCCCGCCCCGCCACTCACTGCCGGCGAAGTCGTTCTGCACCAGGCCTCGGTAACGCTCGTAGTTACATTTCCGCTCGTCTGGCTCCTGCTCCGGGGAGCTTGGGGAGGGGGGGGAGAAGGTGAATCAAAGCTACAGCCACCAGGAGGCTTCTGGCTAGGGGAGAGAAAGGTGGCGGCTATGCCGGGACAAGTGCTATGGGGTCCCTGGCAGCCCAGCCCGAGGACTTACATGGTGGTGAGCAGTGGGGGGGTGTAGTCGGGGATGTGGTCTAGATGTGCGCGAACATCAAAACGATCAATCATGTTGTTGGTGTCTCCCTGCCAGGGCATCCTGAGGTAGGAGGGTGGAGGCAGAGAGGCGGGACTCAGAGAATCCAAGTACCCGGTCCCCACCACCTCAAGCCCCTCTGACACCCACTGTCGCTTCCCTCTGCACCCCCAATCTACACCTGAGGTCTGGATCCCAACAACAAGCCATCCATCTGCTGGCCCACAAACTAGGACTCAATCCTCAGGGCCAGGCAAGAGCAAACCAAGCTGAGGAGGCCACTGAAGGAGCCACAATCACCCTGAAACAGGCCCCTCTGGCAACCAGCCCTGTGCCGCCTGTGAGCCCCAGTCAGCCCTAAGCCCTCCCCACAACAGTCTTACATGTTCACAGGGCTCTCAGCAGCCAGGGCAACGGCCGAATCCAGGTGAACCTTGCAGGCACGGCCATGTACCTGCAGGAACTGGGCGGGGTCTTTCTTCTGCAGGGAGGGACAGGTCAGAGGTCACCAAGACACCAAGGCCCACCATGCCTTTACAAGGAGACCTAGTGGTCAGTAGCCTCTGGCTCAAGTCCCTAGGCCAGGCCTCACACACAGGTGTACCAACATGCCCAACACCAGCAGCTTCACCACTTCAAGGAGGGGGAACTGTGCCCTGGCTGAGACATCCAGCCAGCCTATCTTCCCAGATACTCGGGAAGCGGAGACAGGAGAACTAGAAAGTAAAAGCTTACCCGGGCTACAGACATATTGTCTAAAATATCATCCCTAACTCTTTGTGCCTATCAGGGCCATCCATTCGGAGCAGTTTGAGCTCTGCCCTAGAGGCTATACAGGATCACCCAAGCCAAGAGCAGTGGTACATGTGCAGATCTAGGGAAACACCAGGCAGGAGGAGCTCCACTCCACGTAGGATGGTGACAAGGCACAGGCGAGGCACAAGGAAATCTCAGGCTGGACTGCCAGACGAGAAGGAGGCTGAGACCCCACCCTCAGCACTGGATAAAAAGTTCAACAAAGAGCTGGGCACGGCGGCACAGACTTCTAATCCCAGCACTCGGAAGGCGGAGGCAGGGGGATCTATATAAGTTTGAGGCCAGCCTGGTCTACAGAGCGAGTTCTAGGATAGTCAGCCCACCCACAGGGATACCCGAGTGGAAGACACCCCAGCCCACCATCCTCAGGCCTGAGTTCTGGTATTGGGGGAGGCTTACAAACCTCCACAAAGCACCACGGAAAGCAGGCACCTGATGGCAGGGAACGCAGAGCCCTGGCCTGATGGCGCCTATGGTCACATCACATCAACCAGTGAGCCATAGGAGGGGAGAGCAATGCTGCACCATAAATCCTGAGCTGGCACCACAGCTCTGCCAGTCTCAGCACATGCCCTGGCTGAGTCCCCTCTTCCCTGGGGATGTGGCTCTGTTCTCTGCAGTGGTTGCCATGACCCCCCCCTCCCCAGAGCCCCTGCATGCTCTGGGTGCCTCCTCGACCTTCCTCACTATCTGGGTTCTCCCTTACTTCACACATCTCCTTCTAGAGCTTCCCCAGTCAGCTCCACATAGATGCCTTCCCTGGCCCACTTGTTTTCTTCAGGGCGCCTACCAGCACCTGCTATTCTAGCCCAGCAGCTCCATCACCACCAGCCTCCCACAAGAACATGAAGTTGAGCGTGCCTGGGGGAGGGGGGGCAGGGATCCATTTTGCTCACTGCTGAGTCTGTCCCCAGAGACTGGTCTCTAAACCAGCTCTTTGGGCCTATCAGGCAAAAAGAAGAAAAGAATCCTCCCTGCAGAAGCTCCATGTCACTGCCTGTCCCCATCACTCCCAGCAGGGAGTGAATACAGGCACCTGCTCATCTGACTCCGCCCGGCATGGGCTGTCAAGACCCTCAGTTCACAGTGAAGCTGACAGAGGCCTATCCAAGATCACGGGGTTCATCTGTGTGGCTGTGGGATCAAGTCCTCTGGCTGCTCTGCACTTGCCTGCCTCCTTCAATTCCTTAGGCCACACAGCCTCCAGCAAGCCTGAGGCCAAGAAAGACTCAGAACACCAGGTGAAGTATGAAGTCTTCTTCATGCAAGAACCCCTGGAGGCATCTGCATCTCAGGAGTGACAGGCACAGGGCCCCCAGGCCAGGGCATGGGTAAGGGGGACGACACACTATGGAAAATCCAGTGAGCCATTCTAGCAGCCAGGCTCTGAGCTAAGCACTGTAAGAACACCCCCACTCAATCTCTGTAACCCCAGAGACACCCATTTCCCACATGAAGAAACTGAGGCAAAGCCACACTTCAGATCTGCATCAAGCAGAACTAGTCTGACCCTAGACAGGCCTAACTCCTTTTCTAAGCTGTTTATTTTTCCTGATTTTCAGGTAATTGCTATTGTAGTGAAATGTACCTGACATAGAGCCTACGCTCGACCATCCCACTTTAACCTTTTTGCTGTGCTGTAGATTAACCTCAGGGCCTCACTCACATTAGACAACGGCCCAGCCCAGCCCTTAGCTGTCTAAGTGCACAGTGTAGAAGCATCAACCAACATGTAAACTCTCTCTGCAAACTATGCTGCCCATCTCTACTATGGCCTCGTCTTGCAAAGTGCCAACTGTAGCCATTAAAGAATGCCCTTCTCCCTTCACCCTCTATCAGAGTATTCAGCCCCATCACCTAGCATGCAGGGTTAAGCTGCATTGTGTGATACTGTCGTTTTAGTTGTCATGTTTAGCTCACCATCACCTGTCCCCGGCGTGTGCTACTGTTTCCCTGTCACTGGCTTTGTGTTCAACACTGGATGTGAGGATAAACAGCCTGCAGTGTGCACAGCTACATTGTTTCCCTTTTCCCATTTTGAAGTGTGCATGACAGACAGACATACACACACACACACACACACACACACACAGGCCCCAGGCTTAATAAGGAGTCATCCCCCATGACTCTCCCCCTTTGGTCACTGAGGCGGGTGTGCTGATGTATTTTATATTTAATAAAATCAGCCTGGAATATCAGAGAACAGAACAGGCAGCCAGCTGTTTCATTTTTTACATGTTTTGGAAGCTGCTTGCTTGCACATCCTGTTTACTTAGTTAATATTATTTCCTTCTTGGGTCTCTGAGGGAGTTGAAGACGAGATAGTTATAGTTTTCTAGTGACATTTTTAGAAAAGAAACTCCTTTAAAGTGTACAAGTTTGAGAGACATCTCAAAAGAGATTTCAGTTAGTAATACAAGTTAGATAGAAAGTGAATTAAGTACAATCCTTTGGACTCACCAAAATAGGATAAATAATGGAATATTTTCTTTGAATTTTCATTGTTAATGAACTAGACATTACTCATGTTATTGACTGTATACACTGTATATAATTATTGTACCTATGTATAGTTTTTTATGTTAGTTATAACCTTTTATTTTTAACACAAAAGGGGATATGTGGTGATGTATTTTATATTTAATAAAATCAGCCTGGAATATCAGAGAACAGAACCACCCACAGTCAAGCCTTGAAGGTCAGAGAGTGGTGATTCACACCTTTAATTCCATCACTCAGGAGACAGAGAACTTCCTGGATTTCTGTGAGTTCAAGGCCTAACAACCAAGCAGTAGTAGCTCACACCTTTAATCCTAACTCTGGGATTATGATGCAGAGGTGAACCCGGAAGTGAAACAGCTGCGCAGAGAAGACATGTAAGGCAGGAGGAGGAGATGCCAGGCAGAAGCAAAGGATAGAAGATGAAAACGCTGCTCTGAAAAAGGTATTAAAAGCCACTTTGCTAATCACGGGTTAGTTTAAGAGTTGGCAAGTAATATGCCTGAGCCATAGGCCAAAGAGCATGCAATTAGTAGAAGCCTTTGTGTCATTATCTGGAGCTAAGCAGCTGCAGGCCAGAAACTCTGACTACAGGCAAGGACTCTCAATCAAATGCAAACTGGCTGACAGGGTTGACCAGGCTGGCCAGCTTCTCTGGGACAGCACCTCTACTTCCTTGAGGCTGAACTACCCAGGCCAACACCCCTACCCAGCATTTCATGGGCTTTGGTCCTCATGGTTGCACAGCAAGTGTTTTAACACCCCTCCCCCCAAGACACCACCCAGCCCACCGTTACTTTATTCATTTATCCACAGACAGTGAGGTTCTTCTAATTCTTGGCTTTGTGAGCTATACTGCAAAGAATTAGGTTGTACAAGTATCTTCCGAAGATGCAAAACCCAGGCCAAGAGTAGAGCACAAACCTAGCATGTGTACCTAAGCACAAATAATGTCTGGGTTCTTCCCCCAGCACTAGAGGTAAACAGACCAAGCAGGCTGGACTGTTTCTGAACTCAGATGGGTCAGGAGTCCATGCGGGCGGGCATGCTCGCCATTCACTGCTTCCCTGAACTCTTCAGCGGGTGCCCAGGGCAGACAGCTCAAGCTCCACCCTCTAAGGCTCACAGTTCAGTGTAGGGAATGTCCCTGCCCTTCAGAACGACTTCCTCATACACAGGGCACTGGTCATGAAGACTCCCAGGGAACGCCCAGCCCAGCAGAGAGCCAGTCTGGGCCTTCCAGAGGGGGATCTCTTTACACCTTACCTATGTGTTAACAGAGCGTTGTATTTCTTTTTCCTTTTTCCTTTGAGACAAAGCTTCACTTGCCACTGCCTCCCAAATACAAGGATTTAAAGTGCACCATCGTGTCGTGCAGACTGCATTTCTTTATCCAAACAACTGGACTGACTGGAGAAGAGGCATGGAAGGCATACACTTGTCATCCTAGCACCCAGGAGGCTGGGGCAGAAGAAATGACAGCTAGAGGGTAGCCTGGGCTACACAGTGAATTCTAGAGCAGCCTGTGCAATTCAGCAAGATCCAATTTCAAAAAAGAAAAGAAAAGAAAAAAAAAAGGAGAGGGGGAGAAGAAGGTTGCCAAGAACAGGAAAAATAGAAAAGTGATAAAACTTGAAGAAAAGCAGTTAGCAAGAATGGCCAGCCCCGCTCCCCCTACTCCGCCCGGCAGCCAGCAGCAGTGGCTCCGCACATCTGTATGCAGATCACACTCCTGTCCAGGACACTAGCTGCTTGTATGGTCCACACCACAAAGAGCTTCAGATACTTGTCATGTTCTTCTTGTCATCCAATGAGGCTCCCTGCCCCCTCCTCCCCAGGGCGGAGCCTGGACACCCCTCTCCAGGCTCCCTCTGGGGCATCCATCCAGCAATAACAGGGGTGAGCCTTGTATTTCCCCCTTTCCTTGTGTGTGTGTATGGGGGTGGTGCTGGCTGGGCAAGCACTCACCACTGAGAATCCCAGCCCTGAACGTTAACCCTTCCCGAGCAACAGTCACAGGAACCGTAACAACATAAGGTGTCTATCTGTCTCCTGCCTGCTCAAATATTCCTTCCTGGAAGCTGCTCAGGAAGCTCAGGCCAGTTAAAGGCGCCGCCGACTCATCAGACAAGATTCTCAAAGCTGCTACCACAGTAACCCAACAGCTGACTAAGGCCAAGGACTTGGGACACTGCTGGAGCCACCTATAGACGTGGCAGGGAGCCCCAGGAAGTGGCTTTTATGAGTTGTCAACCATGCTGCGGTGGGCTTTCTGGGGATACAAATGCCTGAGTCCTCCAGGATCTGAACATAACTCCAAGTACACTCAAAGGGTCACCAGGCTTGACTTTCAAGGAATTCTCTTTGGTATGTTGCCCTACTGTTCATGTCGCTCCAGGAAAACCTACAAAACACCCGACTGGCAAGACACACGGGTCGTCACATCCAATCCTCCAACCAGCCTGTGAGGAGTTGCAACGGGCCACGCATCTCCACGGCTGTTTTAGTGGTCACCTCAAACATCTAGAATCTATGCATTTCCACTTCCTTGAGGATGAATAGGCCTGCGGGACTTTCAGGTCAACAGGACAGGAGCCAAGGGTCACAGGAAAACACCCAGAATCTCTCTCAACAACAGGCACAAGAGCCTCGGTCCCCTTTCTCATTCCTTCCTCTCTGCTGCGTGGAAAAAAGACACAGAGCTGAAGACAGAACTCTGGAGATAAGGGACAAACCTCTGTCATGTTAAAGCTACTTGTTCATACTTCATTCCTCTGCTACGAACTGATCCCACACAGTGCATCAATTTGTACACAGAGGGAAACATTAGGCAACAAAGGAAAAGTCAGGAGGCCAGGACAACTTAAACAAGAGAGTCAGGCCGACCATGGAATGACATGATGGAGAGAGGTAAGAATCAAACTAAGGGCCAAGTGGCTCAGTGGTAGAGCCCCTGCCTAGAATCCCCCAGTGAGGGGCTGAGATGTGGCTCAGTGGTAGAGCCCCTGCCTAGAATCCCCCAGTGAGGGGCTGGAGTGTGGCTCAGTGGTAGAGCCCCTGCCTAGAATCCCCCAGTGAGGGGCTGATGATATGGTTCAAAGGTAGAGCCTTTGTTTGGCATAAGCCCTGCCCTGGCTTCCATTTTCAATACCTCCTAGAGGAAAACAAAACAAAACAAAACAAAACAAAAAAAAAAAAAAAACAGAGAAAAGAAAGCAAGTTGTGTAGGGCATTAAGAGCTATGGTCAGGAGCCTGGGCCTCTCCCAGAGACACTCAGTTCTGCACTTCAGAAGGACCTCTGTAGTGTGCTGGATGCTTGCAGGGGACAAGACTGAAGGCAAGGGGGACAGGAGGCTGAGCAGCCACACTGTAGCTGTTAGATCATCTACAGGAATATAACCTAAAAGAACCGAGAAGGCAAGCCAGCAAGCTGGGGGTCCCCAAGACAAGCAAGAGTCGGACAAGTAAGGCGTCATAACCCAATGCTTGTATGTGGTGGCAGATACAGAAAAGGCCAAAGAAGATATTTAAGGAAAACCACAGACATTTAAGGCAGCAGAAGCCACAAAGCCCTTCCAGCCTAGGTATAAGGTTTTGGGGTTTTTGTTTTTTTCCCTCAGGGGCAAAGTCTGACGTCTGGAGCTACATCTTCCATCTAGTTTTGCACAGGGCTACAGCAGTAACAACAGGCAGACCCAAATGGTTCTCCCCAACAACGAGGCTGAAGAAATAACCGCCCACACAGCATGGCCACACACACACACCTGTAAACCAGGAGGCAGAGGCAGGAAAGACTGAGTCTGAGCCTGTTGGAGTTACATACCAAGTGTCTCAAAAAGAGATGGGGTAGTTGGTAGCTAGGATGGCAGAGGCCTTTGTACAGTGTGCACAGAGCCCAGCATTCTACCCCTAATGCCCTAGGAAGAGGCTACCGTGGAGGAGAAAGATGCTGAGGACACAGAGCTCTTGCCATGACATTCTCCTAGGCCCGGGGTCCTTCCCTCTGGAGCCCTCCCACCCCGTGCTCGGGTCTGCTCACTCACAATCTTCTCATAGTACTCCCGTCGTCTCTCAGCTCTCTTCTTGTAGTCCACCATCATGCCTCGGAGTTTCCGCTCATGCTTTCGAGCCTCATGCCACATCGTGGTGAGGCCTCTACCTGAGGGACAAGGGCATCATGTCAGACAGAGTGCTAAAGCCACAGGGGCAGACCCACACACACACAGTCCTCCAACAAGTTGGTGTCCACCCTCATGGCTTCCGAGGAGAGAAGCCATGTTGCAGATCTGGAAGCTGCCTGCATGAAAGGATTTGGACACAGTCCTGCTGCCAGAGCCCAGGCACTAAGAGAAAGCCCTCATGTGACCCGGGTGAGTGAGGGCTTCTTGGGAAATTCTCTCCTGGGAAAGGAATTACCTAGATAATGTGCTAAAGTCCAGATGAAAGATTAAGGAATAGGAAGCTCTTAGAAGGTTGATGCTGAATTGTCTTCAGTTTAAGGCCAGCCTGGGCTATTTTGTAGCACTCCAGCATGTAATATAATATATGGGGGCTACTTTGCTTTAGTTAAAAAATAAAAATAAGCCCAGCGGTGGTGGTGCACACCTTTGATCCCAGCACTTTGGAAGCAGAGGCAGGCGGATCTCTCTGAGTTTGAGGCCAGCCTGATTTACATAGCAAGTTCCAGGACAGGCTCTGGAGCTACACAAAGAAACCCTGGAGGGGGGTAAGGAAGGGGAGGAGGAGGAGGAGAAAAAATGGCCAGTGTTGATGGTGCATGCTTTTAATCTCAGCACTGGGAAGGCAGAGGCAGGTCGATGTCTGAGTCTATGTAGTGAGTTCCAGACTAGCTAAAGCTACATAGTGAGACCCTGTCTGGGAAAAACAATGTAATTTCTGGAATGAAAGGAGTGTCTGAAACCGATTCTGAGCTGTCAGGGCTGTGTTCACAGGAAGAACCCCGAAAATCTGCAGGAGCCATGCATGGGGGGGGGGCTGCAGCAGTGTGGTTAAGAGGCTGTCGGAGGGAGGGCAAGCTTCTCCGAAGCTCAGTAGAGATATGCTGCTGGGGGGTGAGGCCAAGCGAAGGGCGTGGACAGAGGATGGAGATGGTCCGGTCGGCTGAGATCTAAAAAAGGATGTGAAGCAGACCAGGCATGCAGGTGAAACCAGAGAGGAACGGGGGCCCGGGTGGGTGCGATGGGCCTGAGGCAGGGGCGGAGCTCCGTTGGAGTATTAGGGTCCCGGCCGAGTCCCACGGCGCGGACTCGGGCCCGAGGAGGGGAGAGGGGCGCAGTCTGAGGCCTGTCACGACGGAAGCCCGTGGGGCTGCCATTGGGGCCCGGCGGACACCCACGGCAATCCCGGGGACGCTCTGGATAAGGGAGAGGCCCGGCTGCCACCATTCGGAAACCGGGAGGTCGGGGTCGGACGCCTGCACTCACCGGCTGGTCGCCGCCTCCCACTGCTGCGCTCGCGCGCGCGCTCACGACCCGCACCGGAAGCGGAAGTCGGAGGTTGACCGTAAGAGAGAGGCGGTGCTACGCAGAAGGCACTTCCGCAGTCGAGAGGGCGGGATCTGGGGGAGTGGGGCGTGGCCGTATAATTATGGGCGTGTCCTAGCGGGTTGGTTCCGTTTGTGGGCGGGGTCTGTATGGTGGCACGATCTGGGGCGGGTTCTAGGGGCACCGCGATGGCCTGTAACGCAAGCAGAGAAACGCGCAGCATTCCAGACACGTTTTGTACTTGTTGTTTAAAAAGATTTATTTTTAGGATCTGGAGAGGTGGCTAAGCGGCTAAAACACTGGCTGTTGTTTCAGAAGTCCTGAGTTTACTTTCCAGTACCCAAATGGCTGCTCACAACTGGAGTCTATAACTGTGACCTCATGGGATCCAGTTCCCTCTGGTGTGTATACATGCAGAGAAAACACCCATACGTGTAAAACAAACACATAAATAAAAATGGCTTTTTAAAAGTATTAGCGAGGGGTACACTTTTAATGCCAACACTCTGAAGGCCGAAGCAGGTGAGTCTCTGTGAGTTTGAGGCCAGCCTGGTCTACAAAGTGAGTTTAACAGCCAGGTTTACTACACAGAGAAACCCTATGTCTGTGAAATGGAGTGTGTGTATGGGGGGGGGGTATTTTATGGGTATGCCTGAGTGTATGTATGCAGATGCCCTTAGAAGCCAGAAGAGGGCATCGGATGTGTATTAGTCATGGTTCTCTGGAGTAACAGAATGTATAGAATGAATCTCTACATATATAGAAAGAGGGTTTATTAGAATAACTTGCAGGCTGTGGTCCAGCTAATCCAACAATGGCTATGAACAGAAAGCCTAAACATCCAGTAGTTGTTCAGTCTACAAATGTAGACTATTATTTTAGGATGTGTTATATTTGTTTACGCTGTGAAACATTTAATGATGTAAAGATGTGTTGCATTTGTTGAAAACTCTGTGAAACTGTGTTAGTATGCATGTCTAAAATAGCTGATTGGTCAAGAGATGGACGGCCAATAGCAAGGCAGGAGAAAGAATAGGCGGGTTTGGCAGGGAGAGAATAAATAGGAGGAGAAATCTGGGCTGGAACAAAGAAGGAGCAAGACAACAAGGGAAAGAGTACCTGAGGGGCAGCCACACAGCCCCCCAGTCCCCCAGCCACACAGCCCCCCAGTCCCCCAGCCACACAGCCCCCCAGTCCCCCAGCCACACAGCCCCCCAGTCCCCCAGCCACACAGCCCCCCAGTCCCCCAGCCACACAGCCCCCCAGTCCCCCAGCCACACAGCCCCCCAGTCCCCCAGCCACACAGCCCCCCAGTCCCCCAGCCACACAGCCCCCCAGTCCCCCAGCCACACAGCCCCCCAGTCCCCCAGCCACACAGCCCCCCAGTCCCCCAGCCACACAGCCCCCCAGCCCCCCAACCATACAGCCACACAGCCACCCAGCCTGGCCACACAGCCACACAGCCACACAGCCACACAGCCACCCAGCCCCCCAGCCCCCCAGCCATCCAGCCACCCAGCCTGGCCACACAGCCACCCAGCCACCCAGCCAGCCACGAAGTAAGAATGAAAGTAAGACATAAAGAAGTAAGGAAAGGAAAAATCCCAGAGGCAAATGTAGGCGGGATGATTTAAGAAAAGCTGTCAAGAAAGAGCGAAGCTAAGGCCGGCCATTTATAATTAAGAATAAGCCTCCATGTGTGATTTACTTGGGAGCTGGGTGGAGGGCCCTTAATAGAGTAATGAGTCACAAAACAACCAACATCACACAAGGCCGCAAATCCAAGCTGGTCTTCGGTATATACAGGGATCGCAAAGAAGTAGGTTCTAATGGCAGAGAAAAATAGACTTGCCAGCAAGGAGACAGCAGGCAGGCAGAAAGCAAACGCTTCCTTCGTCCATGTCCTTACGTAGGTTTCTAGCAGAAGGTGTGGCCCAGGTTAGATCTGGGTTGTTTCAAATTAAGCAAAACCCCTCATGTGTGTGTCCTCCATTTGGGGGTGTTAGATCCAGATGTCCTCAAGCTGATCACCAAGGACAGCCAGCGTACATTCTGGGCTGCCATGTGGGATTGGTCCTGGGGCTTCAGCAAGAGCAGCAATAGCTCTTAATCACTAACCATCTTACCAGCCACTAGCCACAATCACTCCATTCCAAACCAACCTGGCATTTCCCAGGCAAAGAAGAGAGGTGACCCCCAAGGCTCAAAAAACTAATTTTTATTGGGAAAACTGCACAAACAACTTACCCCCACCTTCAGGATCAGGGAAGAAGGTCGGGGATCTGTCCCCTCCTCCCCTATGTACAATCTCTCAGAATCTGTCCTGACAAGGGGCCCACTTGCAGGGACCCCTTTTCCTCTTCGGACTCAGCATTCTCATCTGTAAAATGGGCTCCAGGAGAACAGGGAACTCTCCCCAGCTTCTTGCCAGCACTGCAGATGTCCGATGGAGGATAGGAAACTGGAAGACTGATCAAGCTTGGCCTCAGGGAATGGGGTGCTGCACCACACTCCTTACCCAGTACCTCCTCTGGCACCTCAGAGGCTACGTGGCTTCAGGCCCTGGGGACAGGAGACCACCCCCAAAAGCTGCCTCTCGGTACTGGTTTGGAAACATGTTGCTGCCCACAAGGCTGGCGGTGCCAACATCCCCAGTACCCGGGGCTGCATACGAGTCCAGCGTCAGGGGCTCTGGGCGGGGAGACTCCACAACCGTGGCCCCTGTACCCCCACCACCCACCACAGCACTGGCAAGTGGTGGTGCTGGAGGAAGCAGATCCAACATGGTGAAGAGTGCAGGAGCAGAAGGGTCATAGGCAAAACCATCGTCCAGGAGGTCAGGGCCACCAGGAGGCTCCAGGCCAGGAAGGGATATGGTACCAGGGAAGAAATCAGTGTCTGTCGGCTGCAGAGCTGAGGGCGGGAGGAACAGGCCTAGTGAAGAGAGAAAGATGGCAGGATTTAGGACCTACTTCTGGCCAGGCACTAACTAACCTGGACCCTGTCATACTTAACAAGTTTTTGATTTTGTTGTTTTTGTTTTTCAAGACAGGGTTTCTCTGCGTAACAGCCCTGGCTGTCCTGGAACTTGCATTGTAGACCAGGCTGGCCTCGAACTCAAAGAGATTCATCCACCTGCCTCTGCCTCCTGCGTGCTGGGATTAAAGGTGTGCATGCACCACCACCACCACCACCACCACCAGTTAAATGTATTCTATTTTAGGCCTTTAATTTTGTGTGTATATGTGTGTATACATAATGAATGTGAATAGGCATACTTGCTGCCATTGTGCATGGGACGTCAGAGTTCACCTATGTGGAGTCATTAAATTCCTGATACTTAAAAAAAAAAAAGATTTATTTATTATAAATACAGTATTCAGAAGAGGGCACCAGCCATTATTACAAATGGCTGTGAGCCACCATGTGGGTACTGGGAATTGAACTCAGGACCTCTGAAAGAGCAGCCAGTGTTCTTAACCTCTGAGCCATTTATCTCCCTAGCCCTTAATTCCTGCTATCTTTATGTGGAGATAGAACTCAGGTACAAGCTTGCATGGCAATTGCCATCCCACTAGGCCACTTTTTTTTTTTTAATGTGTATGAGTGTTTGTATTTGTGTATAATGCTTATATGTAACACATGTAACTCCCACAAGGCCCTGTCTTTAACGGAGCAGAGGTGGAGGGATGGCTCAGTGGTTAAGAACACTTTGCTGCTCTTGCAAAGGAACAGGGTTGGATTCCCAGTCCCCACTTCAAGCAGCTCAAAGCCACCTGTAACTCCAGCTCCTAAGGATCTGATGCCCTCTCTTGGCCTCCATGGGCAACTGCACACTGACCTGCAGAAACTTACATCAACCGGTATACATTTACTTACACATAAATAAGTAAAAATAAAGGCAGGGTCTTGGGCCATCCAGAGCCCTCACTGGTTAAGGTGCTTACTGCCATCCCTGATAATTAATGGAAGCTCAGTCCTTGGAACCCACGTGGGGAAAGAAAAAAAATTGACTCCTGTAAGCTGTTCTCTCCACATGTACATAGCATGCATGCACCCACATACATGCAAAATAAATAAATACATGTTTTAAAATCCTTAAAAGTAAGGCAGGGTCTCTTGTAGCCCAGACTACCCTTAAATGTGCTAAATAGTCTAAGATATTACTGAATGCAGGATTCTCTTGCCTCCACCTCCCAAGTGCTACCACATCTGAGTTTTTATGTGGTGCTGGGGCTCAAACCCAAGGTTTTGCACACTAAGTTGCCTCCCACAATAGGGCTATATCCCCTAGTCCATCATTCCTCTTTAGTAAACAAATTATTTTTAATATACATATTTTTAAAGATTATTTATTATGTGCATAGTGTTCTACCTGCATGTATGCCTACACACAAAAGAGGGCACCAGATTTCATTCTAGATGGCTGTGACCTACCATGTAGGTGCTGAGAATTGAACTCAGGACCTCTGGGAGAACAGCCAGTGCTCTTAACCCCTGAGACATCTCTCCAGCCCCCAATAAGCAAATTATTAAAGACAGTTAAGTGAAATAAGTTAGTCTCAGGCTGTCCACTCACAGAACTAGAGCAGGAGCCAGGCTTCCATAGCAAGCAGAGCTGAGAATGCACAGCTGTGGTGGAGTGGGTATGGCGGTAGACAGACAGACAGACAGACAGAAAGACAAACAGAGACTCCCTTGCTGCCACTGTAGAATATGTTGTCATATTTTCTAGGTAGCTTTAACTGTATACCTGACACAGCCTAGAGTCACCTGGGAACAGAATTCTAACTAAGGGATTGCCCAGATCAGATTTACCTAGGAACATAACTATAGGTAATTGTCTTGATTATTAATTGATATAGGATGGCCCGGCCCACCATGAGAAGCAGCCTTCTCCGGGAAGGTGGTCTTAGTCTGAATTAAAAAAAAAACAAAAAGCTAGCTAAGCGTGGGTCTGCCAGGGAGCAAGCCAGCAATCGGTGTTCCTCCACGGTTTCTGCTTCAACTTCCTTCCTCCACGAACTGACCCAAAGCTGAAATAATCGCTTCCCTTCTCCTTCCCTTAGTCAGGCAATGTGTCCATGATGTGATGTTTCTCACAGCAGAGGAATGAGGGTGTTGGAGCATGAAGTTGATGGAGGCCAGGATTTGGAAGCTGTGCGTTAAGGAGCAAAGGCTCCGATGCTCATGCAGCCACCAGACCATTTCTGGAGCAGTTACCTCTCCAGGGTTTTTGCAAAACGACAGACAACGCTCCAGCCTGTGACTTTGAGGTTTCGTGTGAATACACCTACAAATGAAATGCCCTCAGCAAGCCCTGGACTGGTGGCCTACGCCTTTTATCCCAGCAGAAGCAAATGGATCTCTGTGAGTTTAAGATCAGCCCAGGCTGCATGAGGCTCTGTCTCACGAAAACAAAAAGTTCATGGACTCAGAATTCCGAGGCTGGTTTTAGTTTCTAATCATCACACTGTGTGCGCTCTCAGGAATGAGGGAGGGGCCACGAGACTTGAGAAACTTGAGGGTAGCTGGAAAAGATGGTTGGGACTGGTGATTGTTAGGGACAGGGTCATTGTGTAACAGGATACCAGTTTCATGAAACCCAGAGATGGCCATAGTACAGCAAACCCCAGGATGGGCTGGCTCTGGTTCTAGCCTCTGAGTGACTAGCAACTGGCTGGTAGTCAGGCCCTGGCTGTCCTGGAACTCAACTCTGTAGAGATCTGCTGGCCTCTGCATCCTCTGTGTGTGTGTGTGTGTGTGTGTGTGTGTGTGTGTGTGTGTCCCTGTGTGTGTGTGTGTGTGTGTGTGTGTGTGTGTGTGTGTGTGGCCCTGGCTGTCCTGGAACTCAACTCTGTAGACCAGACAGGCCTTGAACTCAGAGATCTGCTGGCCTCTGCCTCCTGTGTGCGTGTGTGTG
This sequence comes from Phyllotis vaccarum, assembly GCA_033318265.1. Taxonomy (NCBI): domain Eukaryota; kingdom Metazoa; phylum Chordata; class Mammalia; order Rodentia; family Cricetidae; genus Phyllotis; species Phyllotis vaccarum. The sequence continues at coordinate 15,733,970 of JARWLC010000018.1, forward strand.
TGTGTGTGTGTGTGTGTGTGTGTGTGTGTGTGTGTGTGTGTGTGTTCGTCAGAATAGGCCAGCAGATGACTGTTTTGGGAAACAGCTGGGCTGGGAACTGGATTCCATCCTGTGCTAACAGACTCACACTTATCACTGTTTCTCCATACAGGTGCCCTGCATGTAGATACCCTACACTGTGACCGTGGGTGGGATATGGCACCTCTCTGAGCAGGGCACAGCAATGGTGAGCAAACTAAGCTGCAAGCATGAACACAGCTTAGGGGCCTGCCACTAAATGTCTGTAAAAAGGTCCTGACTTAGGAGCTGGCGAGATGGCTCAGTGGTTAATAGCAGTGGCTGCTCTTCCAGAGGACCCAGGTTCAATTCCCAGCACTCACGTGCAGTTTACAACTGTCAACTGTAACCCCAGTTCCAGAGGACACACACACACAAATACATGCAGGCAAGACACCAATGCACATAAAATTAAAAACTAAATAAATGATTAAAAAATTGAAAAGGACCCTGATTTAAGTCTGAAATGTAGATCAATTGGGATAGTTGGTTGCCTAGCATGAATGAAGGTCTCTGTTTGATCCCCTCAACCACATAAACACAGAGTGATACTACATGCCTATAACCCAAGCACTTGAGAGGTAGAGGAAGAAGAGTCACAAGTTCAAGGCCAATCTTCCACTATCAGACTGGGTGAGAGACCTTAAAAATAGATACTTAAAATAGAGACAGGGTTCCATGCTTTCCAGTATAGCCTGGGCTAGACAGATACATCAGATACATAGCACAAAGCAAGAACTTAGGGGACTTGAGGCCAACCAGAGCTGCAAAGTGAGACCCTGTCTCAAAGGACAAGCAAAACTGAGCTGGTGAGATGGCTCTGTGGACAACAGTGTTGGCCGCGCAAGCCCAGTGCAAGGAGAGAAGTGATTCCTGACCATTGCACTCACGCTCACACAGAGCCTGTAAACCTCAGTATTTGAGGGCCTTTTATAAAATTGTATTTTTTATGGGATTGAGTGCTTTGTCTGTGCACCACGTCCATGCCCAATGATCCCCTGGTTGGGAGCTGCCATGTGGATGCTGGGAATCAAACCCTCTCTCTCCCCAAGGGCAGCCACTGCTCTTAACACCCAAACCACCTATCTCTCCAGCCCCCTTCCAGGCTTGTTTTAAGGAGAATGTTTCTTGAAACAAATAAATAACAAATAAAATAAAACAAAAATTTCAATCCATAGCCACGTGTTCCAGGTCCCATCCTAAGTCCTAACCAGGCCTGACCCTGCTTCGCTTCTGTGACAAGATTGGACACATTCAAACACTATAGTCAAAGATCACATCATTTTTTTTTTGTTTTTGAGATGAGATTTCCATTTAGCACACACCAGCCTCAAACTCATAGCATAGCTAAGATAACCCTGAACTTCTGACCCTCTAGCCTCCACTTCTCGGGAGCTGAGATCCCAAGCGAGTACCACCGAATCTGAATTGTGTGGTGCTGGGGATAAATGCAGGGCTCTGTGCATTTCAGACTACCAGCTAGCTTCCAAGTCAGCTACAATCCAGCCCAGAGTGAAAGAACGTACAAGCCCAGTCTGAGGATCTTTCCAGGTCCCGTGCAATCACTCAGCGGGTGAAAATAATTGCTACAAATGCCTGGTGACCTGAGGGCACCCGTTAGTAAAGATGGGAAGAACTGACCTTACAGAGTTGGGGTTTTATGTTTTAAAGGCTTTTGTTTTGTTTTGGTTTTTTTGCTTCTTTGTTGGTTGGTTAGTTTGTTTTGAGACGAGGTCTCACTACATCGTCCGGGCTTGCCTAGAACTTGCTGTGTAGACCAGCCTGGCCCTAAACTCACAAAGATGTACCTACCTCTGCCTCCAAGGTGCTGGGACTAAAGGTGTGAATATCCAGCCTGCTTTCATACATGTGTCGTGACACATATGCACCCATGTTATGCACATGTCATCACAGATATTAATAAAATAAATAATTTAAAAGTTATTTTTAGAAGACTTTTTCTAAGGATACCCGAGACTCAGAGACATAGGGCAATGCGGAAAAAGTTACAAGCAAATGTATTCCTGCGGAGATCACAGCCCCTGTTCTGTCTCCAAAACCTTCTACTCTTCCGTGAGAAGCAATGTTTGAAACAGGGTCTCTCTATCTTGGAACTTTATGTAGGCTGTAATTATTGGTAATACGGTCTCCTAGGTGCTGGGATCATAGATGGGAACCACTGCCAGGCCCCTAGACCCTTTATTCTTTTTACTCCATGTTGCTAGATGTGTGATCAGATGCTGACCTTGAGAAAGCGTTCAGAGGAGGTAAGAAATTAAAAAAAAAGGGGGGGGGGATAGCTCAGCAGTTAGGAGCATTGGCTGATCTTGACGAGGACCCAAGTTCTGTTCCCAACACCCACAGGGCAGCTCACAACAAACCAGAGGAACTGTGTCCTCTTCTGACCTCTATAAGCACCAGACATGCACATGGTACACATACATATGCACAAGCAAAATATTCATACATATAAAATAAAATATTCTTTTTAAACTATGAAAAGCAGGGCGTGGCTTCCTATTGGCCCACACAGGAGACTGTAGAGGCCACACTCACCTGAACTGTGGCTGGGCAGGAAGTGGTCCAAGAAGACTGGTTTCTTTTTCCGTCTTTTGCTTTCAATTCCATGTGGGTCTGGGGGAAGGTGAAGATAAATGTTCCTTCCCCTGCCAACCCACCCTCCCCAAGCTGGTCACCTGTACCCTCACAAGAACCTGGGGACAGGTTGAGCAGGGATGAAGGGACACACCAGAGCTACTCAGCTCCCCAAGGACGTCAGGCAATCCCCGCTTCCGTTTCCTGTCCACACCGTAGCTGTCTGTTCGGGAGAAAGCAGAGGCGTCAAAACGTCTTACAGCAGTTAATCACAGATGACTCTATGACAGTCACTGGGGTCACTATGACAGTCACAGGGGTCACTATGACAGTCACAGGGGTTACTATGACAGTCACGGGGTCACTATGACAGTCACGGGGGTCACTATGACAGTCACAGGGTCACTATGACTGACACGGGGGTCACTATGACAGTCACAGGGGTCACTATGACAGTCACAGAGTCAATATGACAGTCACAGGGGTCACTATGACTGACGCGGGGGTTACTATGACAGTCACAGGGTCAATATGACAGTCACAGGGGTCACTATGACTGACACGGGAGTCACTATGACAGTCACAGGGTCAACATGACAGTCACGAGTCACTATGACAGTCACAGGGGTCACTGACTGACACAGGGGTCACTATGACAGTCACTGGGGTCACTATGACAGTCACGGGGTCACTATGACAGTCACAGGGGTCACTATGACAGTCACGGGGGTCACTATGACTGACACGGGGGTCACTATGACAGTCACGAGTCACTATGACAGTCACAGGGGTCACTATGACAGTCACTGGGGTCACTATGACAGTCACGGGGTCACTATGACAGTCACTGGGGTCACTATGACAGTCACCGGGGTCACTATGACAGTCACGGGGTCACTATGACAGTCACCGGGGTCACTATGACAGTCACGGGGTCACTATGACAGTCACGGGGTCACTATGACAGTCACGGGGTCACTATGACAGACACGGGGTCACTATGACTGTGGATCGCAGAGGTCACTGTATCTGTCACAGGGGTCACTATGACTGTGGATCGCAGAGGTCATTGAAAGGAGAACAGCTTAGTCTTCACCAACTTGTGCAGGTAGATTTCTATATCTCTAGTTAGGGTGAAAGGTCAATACGGTTCTCTGTAGATCCTAGCCCAGGACCTTGGCACCGGCTAACCCAGTTGCGTTCACCCTTCTCTCTGTATGTGTGTGTGGAGACCAAATGTCAACCTTGGTTGCTATTCCTCATTTATCATCTAACTTCTTGTTTTACTTTGTTCTTTTGTTTTCAGAAAGAGTTTCCTAGTGGCCTGAACTTAGCTGCATCTTTGCTGATCAGATGTCTCAGGAACCCAGCTGACTCCATCTTCCCCGTGCTAGAAACAAGCCAGCCGGCCTGGCTTTCTACCAGGCTCCTGGGAATGGAACTCAGGTCCTCATGCTTGCAGGGCAAACACTTTACAACTGAGCTACTGCCCCCCAGGGCTGCACTGGACTTGTAATTCTTCCCTAGAAATACTTCCTTCAAGCCAGGCCAAAGACCTGATCTCCAGAGTTGGGGGTGGATGTGGGTTGAGTGGTTACCATGATCCCGAGGCAGGTAAGTGAAGGGCAGTGGCTCACTGCACACCCCATCTGTGAGCCTCTGCAGGAAGACATTAACAGTCACAGGCTCTGCAATCTCCAGGTCCTCATAAGGTGGTGTCTTGAACACAATGGCAATCTGCCGGTGCACATCAGCTTGAGAGAAGTCAGCTCTGCCTTCCCAGGAAGCCGTGCTGAACACCACAGATATGTCCTCTGGGGGGGGTAGGTTGGGGTAAGGACAGTTAAATTCAGGGATTGGAATGAGCCACTGAGCCCCTAACTCACTCAGTCTCTACCCAATCAAACCAGTATTTCTACCCCGGGAGGCTGGGCATAGGGGTGCATCCTTTTAATGCCAGCACTCAGGTGGCAGAGGCAGGAGAGCCTTCATAGTTTGAAGGCAGCCTGGACTACACAGGGAGTCCCTGTCCAAAACAAACTAACGAATGAATCCTAACTGGTCTTAACAAAAGCCTTGGTGCCAGATATTGGGACAAAGGCTAGAAAAGGAACGAGCTACAGCCACTTCTCACCCAGCCACTCCTCAGTGGAAACGGGCAGATCCTGTCTCCACGAATCCTCAGATTAGACTAAATGGGCGAAACGAAGGGAAGGACAGGCTGAGATAGAAAGTCCAACACTGTCTCTTTCCGCCTTATATTCCTTTCTCTGACCAGTCAGATCATTTCCTGTTTCAACCTTCCAAGTGCTGGTGCCTACTGCTGGGATTAAGGTGTGTGCCACCACTGCCTGGCTCTGTTTGGCTTTGAACTCACAGAGATCCAGACAGATCTCTGCCTCTGTTAGGACTGAAGGTAAGTGTCACCACTGCTGGACCTCTATGGCTAACTCTGTGGCTGGCTCTGTCGTCTGATCTTTAGACAACCTTTATTGGATACACAACGTATCTCCACACCCAACTACCCAAGGGCTCTCCACAAAAGCAAATAACTTCTGTATGGTAAGAAGGACCTGTAATCTCAGCACTTGGGAGACTGAGGCAGGAGGATTGTGAATTCAAGGTATGCCTAAATGACTAACAGAGATTCTACCTCAAAATTCGGTGTAAAACAACTAGAGATATAGTTCAGCAGTGCAGGGCTTGTATAGAATCCACCAGGCAGGTCTAGGGTGTGGCTCATTGGTAGAGCCCCTGCCTAGAATCCCCCAGTGAGGGGCTGGGGGTGTGGCTCAGTGGTAGAGCCCCTGCCTAGAATCCCCCAGTGAGAGGTTGTAGGTGTGGCTCATATCCCATGATTCCAAACATCCCTAATAAAAACAAACACATGGAGCTCAAGAAAGGTGTGGTGATATATTGTATATTTAATAAAAATAGTCTGGAATACTAGAGGACAGAACCACCCACAGAGCCAAGCTGCAGAGTTAGGAGTAGTGACCCATGCCTTTAATCCCATCATTTGGAAGAGAGATTATCTGGCTCTCTGTGAGTTCAAGACCTAACAGCCAGGCAGTGGTAGCACACACCTTTAATCCTAGCTTTGAGAAAGTTGAACCAGGAAGTGAAAGTGAAATGCAGAGGGGGGGGCAGGATACAAGGCATATAAGGCAGGAGAAAGCAAAAGCGAGGGCATTTGATCTGAGCTACCAGTCAGGCTGAAGACCCATAAAAACAGGATTTACCCTATTCAGCCTTTGAAGTTGGCTGGGTAAGAATTGGCTTTTCTCCAATAACTGGCTCCATGTTTTTATTATAATACTAAATAGAATTTGTCCAATAGAGAGGGCTCAGCAGTTAAGAGCACTGACTGCTCTTCCAGAAGATTAGGTTCAATTCCCAGCACCCACAAGCCAGCTCACAACGTCTATTACTCCAGTCACAAGGAATCTAACACACTCCATCACTGCCCACACCTGGTGCAGAGACATACATGCAAACAAAATACCCACACATATAAAAAAATAATAACGATAATAAAAATGTAAACAAAAACCTGGACAATTCCTAGGAAACCTCATGCTTTATAATCGTCATCATAACAGGTGGAGAGAAAGCAAATAAAACATGGAAAATGTCCCTGTCAATTGCTTGTTTTTAAATGTCTCTTCCTCAAATAGGCTTGAAAACAAAAACCAAGTACTAGAAATGAAAACCACCTTCTACTCAGGACCATTTCCTGGGGACACAGCAAGAGACCCCTCTTCTCCTGTTCTCATTTCTGCATTATTCACATTGTCCTTCTTTTGTTAATGGTTTGTATGGGTTTTGAGACAGAAACTCATTGTGTAGACAGGCTGGCTTGAAACCCTCTTGCTTCAATGTTCCAGAGAGCTGAGATTATAGATGTCTGCCATAAAACTGGTCTAATTATATATAATAGCCCTGGGAATGAAATTCAGGGCTTCATCCATAATAGACAAAAACCCTATTACTGAGCCCCTCACTGGGGGATTCTAGGCAGGGGCTCTACCACTGAGCCTCACTTCCAGCCCTCACTGGGGGATTCTAGGCAGGGGCTCTACCACTGAGCCACATCCCCCAGTCCCTCTTAAAGCATCTGTGCAATTGCATTTCTAGCATGGCAGCATCCTAAAAGAGCACTACATGCTAATGGTCAGTTCATGGATTTCCATACCTGGCAGAGATGAACTAGCAAACAAAGCCATTTCTTGCATCTGCCTGCATCTGCAGCCAGGGCTCTGACCCCTCCAGAGTGATGCCCTGGTAAAGCAGCACCCACCTCTGCCTCTGGACTGTACAAGGCCTCTGGATGCCTCACCTTTTTGCACCTTGTCACACAGCAAGTAGAGCTCCTCGCCCCCTGTGCATGGCCCACTCTCCTTGTTGATTCGGCAAATCCGCAGCTCTGATGTGTTGGTAGACTCTGGGAAGGAGGGTGGAAGGCAAATTGACAAGTCAGTCATCACACCATGGTGCTTGCTGACAGGTGAGAGAGACTGAAGGGGGAAGACACCCAACCCAGGTGGGACACAGATACTAAGGCTGGAGGGTACAAAATACAACGTACAATGGCCAGAACACCATTCTGAAGACTGTATAGTGTCTATGGTAAATGGAGAGGTTCAGACTCCGGAGATTTGGCATGTCACGGGTGACACAGGTCCTCAGATGAGGGTTTACAATTTGAAATACTGTTGTTGTTTGTTTGTGTGTTTTTCCTCCAGTGGAAGTGACAAGGGATCTTGCAAGATAAGAATTCCATCATTGAACTACACCCCCAGCCCCTCACTGGGGGATTCTAGGCAGGGGCTCTACCACTGAACCACACCCCAGCCCCTCACTGGGGGATTCTATGCAGGGGCTCTACCACTGAGACACACCCCAGCACCTCACTGGGGGATTCTAGGTGGGGTCTCTACCACTGAGCCATACCCCAGCCCCTCACTGGGGGACTCTAGGCAGGGGCTCTACCACTGAGTCATGATCCAAGCCCCTCACTGGGCAGGAGGATTGCTGATTTGATCAGCTATCTAGTGAGATCATTTCTTCAAATAATAAACACATGGCTGGGGATGCATTTCCCTAGCATACACAAAACCCTGGTTCTATCCCGTGTCTCAATAAATGAGTTACAGTTGTTAGGCTGGTCATCTCAGCACTCAGGAGGTGGAGGCAGGAGGTCAGGAGTTCAAGGTCATCTCTAGCTACATTGACAACTGAAGCCAGCTGTCCGGTACATGAGACCCTGTCTCAAAATGAACTATTGGCTACTGATAGATTCTGGGGCAGAGATCATCATTTTGCTGTCATTTGTGTACCCAAGAGTGAACCCATCTGGGATCAGTGGATAGTTCCTAAGCTGTGGTCATACAGGGCCACAATTAAAATCAGTGGGTTACAAAATAAAACACAAGGATATGAATGTAGAAGGGACCTATGGGGGGGATAGGATGGTGGTGAGAGACAGTGAGGAAACATAATGTACTGTATACGTGTACAGAAGAATTGTCAGGAAACATATTTCATCAATAAAAAATACAGAAAGAAAAGAGAAAAAACTATCAAAATGAAGCGTACAGGATGACACTGCCCATCCCAGGCTGTGAATGCACATGTGATGTCTGGAGCTATGGCACCTTCCATGTGCCAGGAGGGGAAAAGAAAATGAACGGAATAAATATAGACCAAGCTCCCCTGAGACCGTGGACACCAAACTGCCGTATAAACGTAGCAAACACACACAACCACATCAAAAAACTCAGTGACGCCCTGCTCATCCATGCCACTGCGACAAGTTAATCCCAAGGGCCGTGGCAGCTTGACTCACTCTTATCGTAGACAGGCTCAGAGAGAACGGGGTCCAGGCGGCGCAACTGTCCCTGCTGGTCACGATAGGAGGCCTGGAAGCAGATCCTGACAACATTCATGTCTACTTCCTGATGGTTCTTCAGGGAGCCAGCTGGGAGAGGTCAGAAAGAGGCTGGAGTCGGTAGAGCAGCTGAAGGCAGGAGGGCAAGGGGCCCAAGGCAGGGACAGGTACACATGTCATCCCAGAACTGGGGATGTGGAGGCAAGCAGATCCAGTGTTCAAGGTCATCCTCAGCTACATCGTAAGTTCAAGGACAGCCTGGTCTATATTGAGACCTTGTCTGGAAAACCAAAATGAAGCTGGGCAATGGTGGCGTACCCCTTTGATCCCAGCACTCACTTGAGAGGCAGAAACAAGCAGATCTCTGGGAATTCAAGGCCAGCCTGGTCTACAGAGCAAGTTCTACAACAGTCAGGGCTACACAGAGAAACTTGTGTCTCAAAAAATCAAATAAATAAATAAGAAAAAAAACAAACCAACAAAAAACAAGGAAGAAAGCTGAAAGCTAGGAGGCAGGCACTGACCATTGTAGGGGTCGATTCCCAGCTGGATCTTCCGCTCAATGGCAGCTTCGATTTCCTTCTTGCGAACACACTGGATGCCCAGGTTGTTAAAGCTGAGCATGAGACAGGAAGAGATACTGTAAAGGTCAGCCTCCTCTGGACACTGCAGGCACAGACTCAGAGAAGCGCTAGGAAAGACCTGGGATTTGACTCTCTTAGAGGCCACAAGGAGTCAGGGCGAGCCCCAAGAACCTGCTTTATTTTTACCCGGTAAAAATGCCAGCCGGGCTCTTTTATACCCAAGGAGGTGCAAAGCAAGCCTGGATTCTCTATACTTGAGAAGCTGGGGGGGGGGGGGGGACACATCTGAATTTGAGGCTAGCTTGGGGTACACAGAAAGACAGGCCTCCAAAATAATGAAGTAAAAGCTCAATAAATTAGCTCTCAGGAGGTTGGAGGCAGGGAGGGTTAAAAGCTTAAGGTCCAAAAAATAATGGCTGGGTGGTGGTGGTACAGGCCTTTAAAGTCACCACTCAGGTGGAGCTCCAAGTTCAAGGCCAGCCTCAAGTCAGCCAGAGCTATACAGAGATACCCTGTCTGGAAGAAAAAAAAATAAGAAAAAAGGGGGAAAAAAAGTTCAAGGTCAGCAGGCGTGGTCCACTGGGAATCAGAGGCAGGATGATCTCTTTCCCAGGTAATGAGTTTCAGGCCAGCTGAGGTTACACAGTGAGACTGTCAAAAGAAATTGAAAGTCATCCTCGGCTACAATAGTGAATCTGAGCCTGGTCCATATGAGACTTTGTCTCAAAAACAGAAACTAAGATGGATTAGATGACTTAGCAGGTAAAGGTAGCTGCCAGCCAGCCTAATGTCCTGAGTACGATCCCACACAGAGGAAGGATGGAACTGATTGCCCACAAGTTGTGTTGGGCTAGGGACAAGACAGTTAAATCAGGCTGGAGTGCAGCTCTAATATTAACTGTGTATCTGTGCCTCTCTGACCCTCTGTCTCCTCCTCTACAGAATGGAGATAAATAGAATGGGTATCAGCTGGGTCTGCTGGTACCTGCCTATGGAAACAGAGGGGCGTTCCAGGTTAGTTACATGTCAAGACCTTGTCTCAAAAGGCAAAACAAAAGGCAAACAAGGAACAGATGTGAACGGGTGTGGCAGGTTTTCAGACCCGAATAGGGTACCTCTACATCTCCCTGTCCCCATCCATGCAAGATGAGCAATGAAGGTCAGGCCAAGATGTGTATACATTCTCATGTCCATCTTTGGAATCTCCTCAGCAGATGGGAGAAGCTGGGTTAAAGGTCAAGGGTTGGAGTCAGGGTCTGGTACCTGTGCCTGGGGCTGACGTGAGGCCGCAGCCGTACCCTGCAGACACCATCGGTGCAGTCTTTCCCCACGAGGCTGTGTGGGTGTACCCGGTGTGGCCAGTCCTTCCACACAAGGCATGCCGTCACCTCCACCTCCCGTAGCCCACCACAGTCTCGAAGCTGTAGAGAGACATGGGCTGATTGGGTGGTTGCTGGATCCCTGTCCCCATCCAAGCTCCCTGGGGCTCCCTTGTAGCTACCCCCACCTTTCCCTCCTACATAAACCAGGGAAAGGCCCTGCTAGAAATCTTTCTCCTGCTGTGCAATGCCTTTGGCTCTAGCTCTCTGGAGGCAGAGGCTGGTGGATCTCTGTGAGTTCGAGGCCAGCCTGGTCTATAGAGGGGGTTCCAGGACAGCCAGGGCTACACAGAGAAATACTGTCTTGAAAAAAAAAATAAAAAAGATTGCTCTCCTATGCAAAGCTTGAAATATGTCAATGGCGGCCAGGGAGCCTTGCAATATGACTTCTACCTAACTTCCCTCTTTCTTTCCTCTCTTTCCTCGTTGAATTTTTTTTTAACATATGGTTTTTGAGACAGGGTCTCATGAATTCAGATAGATCAGGCTTTCCTTATATTTTCCATGTAGCTCCTGATCCTTCTGACTCAGCCCCCCCAGGAGCTACGCTACATGTAAGAGCTACCATGTCCTGCTTCCTCCTTGGATTTTTTGAGGTAAGCCTCATGTAGCCCAGGATAGCCCTGAACTTATTATGTACTTAATGAGTGAACTTGAACCCTTGACCCTCCTACCTCTACCCACAGAGTGCTAGAAGGCCTGCACCACTGCTCCAGCACATAAGGAGGATGCCATTTGTTTTTGAGATAGGATCTCACTATGTAGATCAGGTTGGCCTCAAACTCATAGAGATAGAGCTGCCTCTGCTTTCCAAGTGCTGGGATAAAAGGCATGTACCACTATGCACGGCAGAGGTACTCCTAAGAGCTGAATAAACATGGCTCAGTTAGGGAGAGACAGTGAGTGATACAGAGAGAAAGTTAGCCTGTGTTGAAGAGATGGCGCAGGCCTGTACTGAATGGGATGGCACACGCCTGGACTTCTACCTCATTTTGGAAGCTGAAGTAGGAGGATCTCTAGAGTCTTTAAGTTTGGGGTCATCCTGAGAAACATTTTAAGATTCTCTAATACAGAAAATAATCAACCACAACAAAAAAACAGGCCTGGTAGGACAGGCCTGTAATCCCAGCTGCTCGGGAACTGAGGAAGGATAAAAAGGTGAGTGGAACAAGTGAGGATGTGACCCTGGCTCAGTGGTGGAGCCCCTGCCTAGAATCCCCCAGTGAGGGGCTGGGGGTGTGGCTCAGTGGTAGAGCCCCTGCCTAGAATCCCCCAGTGAGGGGCTGGGGGTGTGGCTCAGTGGTAGAGCCCCTGCCTAGAATCCCCCAGTGAGGGGCTGGGGTGTGGCTCAGTGGTAGAGCCCCTGCCTAGAATCCCCCAGTGAGGGGCTGGGGTGTGGCTCAGTGGTAGAGCCCCTGCCTAGAATCCCCCAGTGAGGGGCTGGGGTGTGGCTCAGTGGTAGAGCCCCTGCCTAGAATCCCCCAGTGAGGGGCTGGGGTGTGGCTCAGTGGTAGAGCCCCTGCCTAGAATCCCCCAGTGAGGGGCTGGAGTGTGGCTCAGTGGTAGAGCCCCTGCCTAGAATCCCCCAGTGAGGGGCTAGAGGTGTGGTTCAGGGGTCAGCCCTTAACAAGTAAAAAAAACCTAGGTTCAATCTCCATTATGGAAAAAAAAAAAAGTCCAACATAAAGCTTATTTCTTACACAACTCTTCACTTTGTTCTGGATCAGTTTCTGGGCCCCACTGGCACCAGTCTCTGACAGCAGCCCTGAACTGCAAAGGCCTCCTTTGTAACAAACACTTCACCCAGGAGTTTGAGTGAGTGCTGCCCTCTACCGGCGGGATGGGATGTGGACAGTAACTTTGGATGGCCTGTCTTGAGGACCAGAGATACTAGTTTGTCATTGGAACAGCCTCACACAACCACCCATATCACACAGCCCATCACTGCTGCCGTCGTTTTTAAAAGGCCACGTTCCATAATCCAGGCTGACTCAATTATTCACCCCCCGTCCCAATTTCCGGAAGTGCTGGTGTTTCTAAGTGTGAGCTACCACCCCGCAATCCTCTTCACAGGCACAGCAAGGGCAGTAACAGGACGGCACCCACCTCGATGGCAGGCAGCGTTTTGCTGGCTTCGGTGCTGCTCTCCCCAAGGATGCTGCCTGCAGAGCGGCCCTCACACTCATAGCGGAAGCGCATCCCGCGCTGCTTTGGCTGCTCTGTGATGACCAGGTGAGGCCGTGGGCCGGGGCCGGGTGACACCAGCCGGCCCAGGGTGCAGCTCCAGGGTGACGGTGTGACTGGAGGTGCTGGTGCGGCTGGGCCTAAGGTAACACTGCTCAGGGAAGCCTGTCCTCGGGGCACCAGGCGGGGCATCTCGCCCAGCTGGGCCCCGTCCAGGCCAAAGCCGTTCTCCTTAATATATTCGTCGATGATTTCTGCAGGACAGACAGGTGAAGGTGATGAGGGTCGGAGCTAGCTCCCTTCTTTTCTTCTCAAACTCCTGCAACCCACCCTCCTCTCCTCCCAGGCTTGGGTTGTTTTTAGATAGGGTCTCACTGTGTAGCTGTGGCTCGTCTGGAACTTGCCATATAGACTAGGAGGTCTTGAAAACACAGAGCTCCACCTTCCTCTGCTGGGATCTATACCACACCTGCACTTCGCCCTTGGTTTCTGTTTGTTTCGTTTGGTATTTTGAGACAAGGTCTCTCTTCTACATAGCCCTGGCTATCCTGGAACTATGTAGACCAGGCTGGCCTTGAAGTCATAGAGATCTGACTCTGCCTCCTAAGTGCTGGGATTAAATCCAGGCACCACTATCCTGGCTCACCCTTGATTTTCAAAAAGGCTTTTTCCCCCTTATTTTTAGTGGTGGGTGGGTGGGTGGGTGGGTGTGGGTGTGTGTGTGCCTCACTGGGGTCAAGTGCCTTCAGAAACCAGAAAAGGGCATTAGAGCCCCCTTAGAACTGGAGTTACGAATAATTGTGAGCTGCCATGTGCTGGAAATCGAACCAGGGACATATAGCAGATCTGCCGGGGCTCTTAACTGCTAAGCCAGCTCTCCGGCCCTCTAAAGATCTTTAAAATTATGTGTATTGTGTCTATGTAGGGGTGCGTGCCAATGCATTCCCAGCCTGCAGAGGCCTGAAGAGGGCTTCAGATGTCCCAGAGCTGGAGTTACAGGTGGGTGTGGAGTCCCTCAGAGGCTGGAAGCCAAACTTGGGTTCTCTATGAGAACACGTGTTCTTAACCACTCTTTGAGCTTTGGAGACAGGGTCTCAGTGTGTGGCCAACGGTGCTCTCCAACCCATGATCCTCTTGCCTCTGCCTCTGGATCACAGGCAAATGCCACCAAGAGGAACTCAGTGAAGCACTTCTGCCTCTGTACCACCTTCACTTCCCTGTAATCCCTTGCTCCATCCACCATCGCCCACTTGGACTAAAGGCCGTTGCCTGCTCTCCCCATCAGCCTCCGCCCCCGTATTTATCCATCTCACATAGCCAGAGAGATTTTGTCAGTATTAACCCATCTCTCTTTTGCCTAGAAGCTTCCCATGGCTCCCAATTACCTGGGAGTAAAGGCTAACAATGTCCTCCACATAAAAATTTGCCTCAAATGTAGATATATTTTTCATCAGTAGAGTTTGCCTTTCAATGCCCCATAGTAAAGCCCCTGCCTAGAATCCCCCAGTGAGGGGCTGGGAGTGTGGCTCAGTGGTAGAGCCCCTGCCTAGAATCCCCCAGTGAGGGGCTGGGGGTGTGGCTCAGTGGTAGAGCCCCTGCCTAGAATCCCCCAGTGAGGGGCTGGGGTGTGGCTCAGTGGTAGAACTTTGTCTATTATGGGAGAAACCCTAGGTTCAATGCCTAGTATTTAATGATAATCATCATCACCATCATCATCTGGGTACTATGGTAAACATGTGTGAATTCATTATAGAGAGGTTAAGACTACAGGGTAATAAATTTGAACCTGGCCTACATGGCAAGATCTTGTCTCAAATAAATAAACCCAAGTCTGTAGCTCAATTGGTAGAGTGCTGGCCCAGCATGCACAGGCCTGAAGCGTGGATCTACTCTCTGTACTTCATCCAACCCAGCCCTAGGTGGGTAGAGGAAGAAGGATCAGATGTTTAAGGTCAATCGCAGCATCCTCAGCTATTCACTTATTTAAGGCCAGCCTGTGCCGCTTTTGTTTTGGTTTTTCGAGACAGGGTTTTTCTGTGCAGCCTTGGACGTCCTGGACCTCACTCTGTACACTCAGAGAGCTGCCTCTCTCTGTCTCCCAAGTACTGGGACTAAAAGTGTGTGACACCATGCTCAGCTTTAGCCTGGACTACTTGAAACTCTGTCTCAAAAACAAACTTATAAAACCCTCCTTGAAGTCAATTCTCTCAGAGTAAACACCCCTTCTTTTCCTATAACCACCTAGCTCGGTCACCTTCAGGGCCATGCTTGTTACTCCTGTTTCCTGGTTTCTAGGTCCCCCACCCCCACTCAGTTGCTAAGGTTACCTTTCTCCCTCCCTTTTCTCTGCCCCACTTCTCTCTCCCTTTTCTGAGACAAGAGCTCACTTTGTAGCCCAGGCTAGCCTAACTGGATTCCAATTCTCTTTGATCCTCCTGCCTCTGCCTGCTGTGATTGCAGGCATGATACAGACATTCCTGGCTGTACTGTCTTTCTCCCCTTGTAAACCTCATCCCAACCTCATTTTCTCCTGCTCACTGTCTGTTCTCTTCTGACCGCCCCCCACCCCCGACCAAACTGTTAGCTCCTTCAGGGTAGTGATTTAGTTTTGTTCAAAGTTGCCTTCCCAGTGCCTGTTACTGGGTCTGGTCCATGAAAGGTCAGTGACATCCATGAGTGAGCACTGGTTACAGATAACACATACGCAGACAGTGCTCTGGATTTGGGAGTGTGACCTTGCTCAGGTCTTCAATACTCCTGCAATCACAGCAGGACCCGCTTCCATCACACAAGGCAGGCCTGTCCCCGCTCTCCCCCTCCCCTGCCTCCTGATACTCACCCAGTTCATCTGTGGAAGAAAGAGAAAAGAAGGTGAAG
The DNA here is from genome assembly GCA_033318265.1 of Phyllotis vaccarum. Lineage (NCBI taxonomy): Eukaryota > Metazoa > Chordata > Mammalia > Rodentia > Cricetidae > Phyllotis > Phyllotis vaccarum. Next base: position 15,749,536 of record JARWLC010000018.1, read on the forward strand.
TTCAGGTACTGTCAGGATTGACATCTTCTAACACAGACTCTCCCACCTCGTCCCCAAGAGGACCTATCCCCAGTCTCCACTACCCCTCCCATGCTACCCCTTTAGTTCTTAACGTTGGGGGCCCAGCATCAAGGTATCCTCAATGAAACTCAAGAGCCACATCCCAAAGTTCTCAGCCTTGTTATTAGGATGAGTGGAAAAGCAACAGGGAAACAGGAGGTGGGGGTGGGGTGATGGGCACCAGAAGTTCGAGGCTCCATCCTGAAAGTCCACCCTGGGCCCCAGAGATTACTGTTACAGTCTGAACACAAAGCTGACCAAACCCAGGGTGCTGTCCGCTCTGCACCATAGCTCCCCAAATCTCAGACTCACCCCTACTTCCCAGAGGGGACGGGGAGGAGAGGGTAACAGCCATACTAAGTACCCAGTGAAGAAACCCTGCTGCTTTCCCAGCTGAACTCAGCTATGAAGCAATCGAAACCAACTTCCCATCATTCCCCAGACAGGACAGGGAAAGCCAGGGGAAGCAAACAAGCCCAGACGTCACAGGGCAGGGAGGGTCACCCCATCCGATTGTCCTACCTAGAGTCATGAAGGCTGGGGACTGATCAGGGAGTATCAGCCAGGTCCTTCCCACCCCCTCCTCCCCCCCTTCCTTTCTCCACACTCAGGGAGTGGCTCCTGGCACCTTTGCCCCTTAGAAGGCAGTTTTCATGTACCCCTTATCTCATTTGATCTGTGAGATCAGTAGATGCCAAGGTCCCTCCCTTCCAGTGAGATGGGGTATACTAAACCCTGGAGAGTAGACAGGACCTAACAGCCCCAACCTCAAAATCACTCTGTTTTGAAAAACTCTTCTTAGATAGCTCTCCTGGTTGAACCTAGAGATCAAAGACAAACTGAGCTGCCGTATGGCATGGGACCCAGAATCTGAGGCAGTATGATCGTTACTAGCTTGAGTCTAGCCTGGGCTACACAGTGAGTTCTGGGCCAGCCTATGCTATAGAATGAGACCTGTGTCAATCGAACCAAACCCAAACTCAAGAAATTCTACCCCGGGGGTCCTCAACAGACTCCAGGGAGCTGTCATGGAGACACGCAGCTGACATCCCAGCATTCAGGTTCTGAGGCAGGAAGGACTACAGCTCTTCTAAGGCTTGCCTGGGTTCCAGGTTGAGCATAGGGAGAGGGTTCAGAAGGTCAGAGCTGGCCTGTCATATATGAGATGATGCTACCAACAATGAATACTGGAGTGGGGACCATGCCTGACACATCTTCACTGTAACCAGAGCTCTGTCTGCGTCTGGCCCTCAGAGTGAAGGAATTTGCCCTTACACTTGCCCAGCTCGCTTCATTACCCTGTCCCCACCCTGCCATTGAATATCACTGACCCCATGATCTCTCCATAGCCCTCACTGCCCTTTATAATGCCACCTTTAATTGTTTATAGATCTGCTTCCTCATCTGGGTAGGGAGTCCTGGAGGACAGAGGTGGTATTATGCCCAGCAGTGACTCTCATAAAGAACCGGTAGTCAATAAACAGTCCCTGAACAAACGATGCCAGAACGACTCTCTGGAAACCTCAGTGCTACCGTGTTGGGCCACACAAGTCTCAACTTGCTCCTGTCCAGAACCAGCATTTGGGTCACTCTGGTCTTCAAGGACATCCTCTGCTTTTCTACATTACTAAAACTCTAAGCCACGCCCATGCCCACTCCAGGACTTCTGATGTCCATCCTGAGAGAAGTCCAGGTCTGGCCAACCACTGAGGCTCCTGAATGTTCACACTAATGAGATCTTCCAACTCTGCTGTCCAGTCCATATCTCAGAAAATAAATCATGTATCTGATTTTTGTTTTGTTTATTTAAAGTAGGGGCTCACTATGTATACAGGGTGACTTCAAACTTGAGATCTTTCTGCCCCAGCCTCCCAAGTATGAAAACTCCAAGCGTTCAGCACCATGCCTGGCTACAGGGACCTATTAAAATAGTCATCCGTGAGAAAAACATCTCCTCCTACGAAGTTCCGAAAGCTGAAACTCTCCGAACTTGTTCCAAACTGAGACTCAGAAATTCTAGAAGTTGTACCCGATCATGTTTGTACTTTCTATGTATTGATTTTGTAGATTCAGGTTGTGTGGTCGGTTGGATGAAAATGGTCTCCAAAGGCTCATAGGGAGGGACACTTTTAGGAGGTGTAGCCTTGTTGGAGTAGGTGTGGCCTTGGAGGAAGTATGTCACTGGTGGGTGGACTTTGAGGTGTCAAATGTTCAAGCCAGGCCCAGGTCACTCTCTTCCTGCTGCTTGCCAAGCTGGATGTAGAGCTACCAGCCACTTTTCCAGTACCATGTCTGCCTACATGCTGCCAATGCTCCTTCCTGCCATAAGGTTAAGGACTGGAACTCTGAACTGTAAACCAGCTTCAATTAAATCTTTTTTTTTTTTTTAAGAGTCACCACAGTCATGGTGTCTCTTCACAGAAAAAGAAACCCTAACTAAGACAAGGTGGAACTCAAGACCTTGTGCATGCTAAACCAATGTTTTACCACCATGCTGCACCATCAGCCCTGGAGGTTTTTGTTTATTTAGTTCACTTTGAGACAGTCTCTTATGCTCATATGTTTAAATACTTGTACATCAATTGGTGGACAAATGTGGGAAGAGTTAGTAGGTGTGACCTTGTGGAGGATGTATGTAACCATTCCTAGTCTGCGCCTCTCTCTCTCTCTCTCTCTCTCTCTCTCTCTCTCTCTCTCTCTCTCTCTCCCTCTCCCTCTCCCTCTCCCTCTCCCTCTCCCTCTCCCTCTCTCTCTCTCTCTTTCTCTGCCTCATGCTTGGGTATCAGGATGTCATCTCTCAGCTACTGCTCCGGTCCATGCCTACCTGCCTATTGCCATTCTCTCTGCTCCAATGGTCATGGACTCTCATCCTCTGAAACTGTAAGCCCCAATAAACCCTTTTCTACTGAAAGTTGCCTTGGTGGTAGTGTTTGCCAATAGTTGAACGACTCAGGCTGGCTTTGAACTTGATATGGAGCTGAGGATGACCTTGAACTCATCCTTCTGTTCCTACCTCCCAAGAACTAGAATTACAGGTGTAAACCAATAGGCCCCATTTTACGTAGCGCTGGGGATCAAACCTCTGCATGCTAGGCAAGCTCTCTCATAACTGAGTGATATCTTCTGTTCATCTTGTATGTGGGTTGGTTTTGTCTGTCTTTCTTTTGTGGGGGTTTTTTCCTTTGTTTCTTTGTTTCTTTTGATTTTTCCAGATAGGTTTCTCTGTGTAACAACTCTGACTATCCTGGGACTCCTGTTGTAGACCAAGCTGGCCTAAAACTCAGAGATCTCCCTGTCTCTGATCCCTGAATGTTGAAATTAATGGCCTATACCATCATGGCCTGGTGGTTTTGATACAGGGTTTCACTATAACCCAGGCTGGTCTTCAACTCACTACGTAGCTCTTAACAGCTTCAAATGTGTGTTCATCATCCTGCTTCAGGTTTTCCTGTGCTGGGATTTCAGGCACGTACTATCACTCATGGCAACAATCCTTCTTTCTTTTTTTAAAATTTTCATTAAAAAAAAGTCATCTCCATCAATGTATTCCCCTGCTACCCCTCCCTTTTCTTAATTTCTTAACGAGGCTTCTAGGCAATTTGAATGCACATGGTCTGAGAACTTATGGCTAATAACAGTTATCATTATGCTCTTATTATCACGACTATGACACTAACCGTTACTACTAATTGAGATGCTTCCTGTGGGTTTGGAAGCATAAACTCTTTCAACTTTCTCCATCCCCACAAAAGAACAAATGGGTATGGCATCCATCATACAGATGAGAAAAACTGAGGTGGGTTTAGTCACTCGCGCATTCACCCAGTGGGAGGGTGGTAACATCATATGTGAACTTCAGTTCCAAGGCCCAAGACTCTGGAGAACGAAGAACCTCTAAAAGGGCCTCTAATTAGGGGACCCGCAGATGGAACTACACATCTTGGAAGTATGGACATGTAAGGAGTCATTTAAACCAGAATGGAGGGACACGGTTTACAAAGTGGGCGCACTCATCCATCTCCACAGGGCCTTCTCCATTTACTACAAGCGGACTGGCAGAGGCTATGGAAGGTAGCTCACCTGTGGTCCTGGAAACTGTCAGTGACAGTGAAGAAAGGTCACTGGAACCTGTGAAAGGTAGACTTGGATCAGCAGACAATGAAGGGCAGGGCAGCTAGAGGACTCAGCCAAGCCCTTTAAGCCAAGCCCCTCCCCCTTACCGAGCTCCAGCGAGGCCAGGCTTCTCTCTCTAACTCTTGACAAAGTTCTGACCTTTCGTTTCTGCCACTGACCATGCCCATCATCCCCGAGCATCTGCTACTTTCCCGGAGAAGGTTGAACTTGGAGGAACACCTCAGGAAAACCCCATTCTCCTTTCTTCCCTCAGGGCCAGATCAGAGCCCTAATACTGTCATTGGAGAACCCTCCCGCCTCTCTCGCTGCAGGCCCCGCCCCTTTTCGATCCCTGCGACAGGCTCCGCCCTCCCTTCGGGTTCAGAGCAGGCCCTTCCCCTTCTGTAGTCCTGTCAGGCCCCGCCTCTTAAGCACAGGGTAGGTCCCGCCTAGTCACTGAGCCACACACCTCTTCCAATTCTCAGAGCCTGGTCCCATCACGATTTCCTGTCAAGCTCAGCTCTGATTCCCCCAACTCGAACTTAGGCCCCACCCTCCCCAACTTGACGCTGGGCCCCGCCCCCTTCTTTGCCCGGTCCCCATATCTGGAGAATTTAGAGCTGCTTCCTTGAATTAGGCCCCGCCCATTACTCTTTAGGAAGGCCGCACCTACTTTGCAAGGCAGGAGCCTCTCGGAGTTAGCCCCGCCCCTAGACCTATCCGGTCCCTCCCCCTCCGAGTCAGGCTCCGCCTCTCTTCTCGCTGGAGGCCGGGTCCCGCCCCCTTCTTTGCCTCAGGCTCAGGCCCCGCCCCCTTCTCACTCCTTAGCGGGACGCCTAGCCTGTACCTCGGGCAGGACCCCTCACCATCCTCTGCCTCGTCCCTCGCGCCGTGTCCCCGCCACCCTTGTACTCTCCGTACCTATGCGCGAGTCCTGCGGGAAGCCGCAGATGACTCCGAGTGTCCCGAACACCCCCAGCCAGAGCCCCGCCCCAGACGTTCCACTCCGCTTACCCAAGGCCCCCAGCTCCGGCGCGGACGCTCTGGTAGCCCGGCGACTCGGCATGGCCCGGCCCGTAGGGACCGACAGCCCTAAGGCCCGCTCAGGGCGAAGCGCGCACGAGGGCAAGCCAGGCAGCCAGACGGCCCGGTCTGCTGGCGCGATCAGGGACCGGGCGAGCGGCGCAAGGCTGGGACCGAAGGCCGGGCTGGACGCAAGGCGCCCGGGGCTGCGGGGGGCGCCGGGCCGGGCGGGCGGCTAGCGGGGGCGGGGCGGCGGAATTCCCCGGCGCGGCCGGCCTGCGCACCCATTGGCTTGCACCCCTCCGTGACGTCACGTCAAAGGGAATGGGAAAAACCCCCGCTGGTCACGTGACTGCGGGGGCGGGGCCGGCCGGGAAGAGCAAGCTTGGCACTGCGCAGGGTCTGGTGCAGGTCGCTGCCCATTGCACTGGCGTAGACCACCGAGGCCTATCTGAGTCCACTCACGCCTTACCCGCAGAACGGGCACCCCTTGTTCCCTCCCTAAGACTTGAACCTGCTGTTTCTCAGGCTGGTAAAGGAAGTCAGGAGTGGGAAGTTAGCAGCCATTGATGATAATTTTTTTTTTAACTTGCAAATTTTTAAGATTAAGGTTTCATGTAGCCCAGACTGGCACTCAGTTCTCCGTATAGCTAAGCATGACCTTGAACTTCGAATCCTTCTGCTTTCACCTCCCAAGTGCTGGAACGACAGGCATGCACCACCACATGATTTATGCCTTGGTGGGGGTTGCACCCAGGGCTTCATGCATGTGAGACAAGGAAGCTACCAACTTTTAGGGCACCTTCTGTAAAAATGTGTGTGTTCCATTCCACTTCTCTCAGTCCATTTGTCATCAGTGATTCCTGCAAGGTATGCTTAATCAAGCACTTGCTGCATGCTGAAGCCTGTAATGAAGACTAGGGCACAGCATTCCTAAAATCAGGCCCAGTTCCTGCTCTCAAGAGACAGAAAAATGCAGCAGTGAATGGGATGACACTGGTTCCTGCTACACAGCGAAGCAAAGAGCACTGTTTAGTTTTACAGTGTAGTTCAGGCTGGCATTTGAAACACATTAAACCCAGACTTTGGGGAACAAATGATCTTAATTCTCAACTATGCCAGTGTACATTAACAGCCAAAGGCCATAAGTAATCAGGAGTATGGCTGCTTTCTAATAGAGCATAATTTGTTGAGTATGAAAATAGGAGTATCATGTAACTTTCATAGGAAACAATATATTGGTTTTCTTTGTGTACCAGTGTAGTAAGTCAGTCCTGGGTGCATAACTCCCATAGTATAAGTCTCATTGTCAGGCTTACCAGCCACACCAGTGTTTTCCTTTAGATTTTTCCAATTATAGGGCTAAGGATATGGCTTGTGTTAGAATGCTTGCCTAACATATATGAGACTCTACGCTGTATCCTCAGCAACACACAAAAATATTATAGCCAGGTATATTACTGGAAAGGAAGGAGGCAGGAGATTCACTGACAAGTAGTGAGTTCCAGGACAATGGCAGGACGTGTGTCAATACAAACAAAGCAAGAAAGAGGGAAAAAGGAGAAAAAAATAAGGACTAGGGTGTGGCTCAGTGGTAGAGCCCCTGCCTAGAATCCCCCAGTGAGGGGCTGGGGGTGTGGCTCAGTGGTAGAGCCCCTGCCTAGAATCCCCCAGTGAGGGGCTGGGGTGTGGCTCAGTGGGAGAGTCCCTTTCTAGCAAGAGGACCTTATTTGGTTGTCTAGCATCAAGACAACAAATGCTAAGCTGGGCCTGGTGGTTCATGCCAGTCTTGGATCTGAGACAGTAGGTACAACTGAGAATTCAAGAGCAAATCTGAGCACCAGGCAGGATGGCTCATAAAAGTAATTTCAACACTTGAAAGGCCGAGGCAGGGGATACCTGGGCCTACCTAATCTGGGCTACCTCACCTCAAAGAATAAAGTCTCCCGAAAGAAGGTGTAATTTCAGGATCCTGAATCAGATTTCTTGTTTTCAAATCCTAGGTTTTCTGGACAGTTATATGCCCTCGGGCAATTGATTTCCCACTCTGGACTTGAGTTTCCCCAAACAGGATATTGTGGGACTCAGTAAGGACATGCTACAGCTGACTTGTCATAGCTTTTCCATGGACCTGCACCATTTAAGCTTCTAACTCCTTGTCAGGCGACATAGACCAGGCTGGCCTCTGCCTCTTGAGAGCTAAGATTAAAGCTATATACTCCTGTGACCAGCTGCAAAGATTCTGAATTTCTTATCTGGAGGCACAGATAAACAATATCACAAGCTTCAAAGGGCTGTTGTGAGCATGAAAAAAATATTACATAATCTAACAGTTCTGGGTATTGTTCGTTCTCAAAGCTGGAGTCGGCACAGGTACATGCACGGTGTTTGCTTTTTGAAATTGTTTCAGAGTGTCAGATAGCCCAGGCTGGTCTCAGACTCCATATATATAGTGAGGATGACCTTGAACTCTGGATTCTACTGCTTCCACCTCCCAAGTGTTGGGATTACAGGTGTGTGCCACCATACTAAGTACTATTTGGTAGCCTAGACTGGCCTACCTTCAAATCCTCCTGCCTCAGACTCAAAATCAAGGATGAGTATGGCCATTGTACACAAGCTTCTAGGGATCCTGCTAGGTTGTGAGCTTCACAGGGTTGCCACATAATGATATTGGTCCCTACTGTGTATACAGAACTGTCCTGTGCTGTCTCTGCCCAGTGGGGCTTGGGGCTATTGACTGTACCCTATATACCTACCCACCACCACCCCAGTGTTTTGGGTATGTTCAGATGTCTGTGAAAACAAATGGACAAGTCACCAAGACAACCCTAGCCATGTTCCCAAACAAAGTCTTGGTGCAGTGAAGGGACTTGCCATGATGTACCTGTGGACAGAGCTGCTATGAGTGCCAAGACTTGGAGGTGAGAGGTGTCCTGTTAGAAACACCAATGCATCCTGTGGGTACTTGGGTCCCAGGAAGGGGAGGCTGTGGGGACATGCAGAAGCCCCCAAGATCTCACCCAATAGGAGTCTTGTACTCTTCTGAGGATACTGGGGAGCCAAAGCAGATGGAGCACAACCCCAGCAAGGAGAATGGGGTACAACACCTACCACTGTCCTGAGAGTAAAGGACCTCTGATTTCCCTGCTTGACTCAGCAGGGCAAGGAAGTAGGTGGATGGAACCTGAAAGAACCCTGAGTTGTCCTTAGCCCAGGGCCTCCTTGCAGCACGGACTCTGTAGTGTCTGGGAAGATACAGTAAATAGCTCAGCGACTATCAGTTCTCTAGAGTGGGTAAATAGACCTGGTACTGATGGCTCAGCTGGCTCCTCGAATCTCATTGTGTAGGGACACTGCAGTGCCACCTAAGTAAGAATTCACTGTCCTGTCGCAGCCCAGAAGGTAAACTGACACAAGCTTCATTCAAGTGTCCCTATTGAGGAGTGTTGAGTAGGGCTTGACCCTCTTAAGAGTGGCCTCTTTACTCATGAACATGTCTGGTAGTGTCTACTATTCCAGGCCCTGCCTGTGTCATGCAGATGAACATAGATGAACTGGAGGCTTTCAGCCAACAGCCTTATGGGAAGCTGAGATGGAAGAATCCTTTGGGGATCTCTTTGGAGGGCAGTATCATGTGTCTGAGTACATGTACATGGTGTGTGCATGTGTGGAGGCAGACAACACTGCACATGGTTCCTTCTTTCTGCCTTATGTGTGTTCTGGTGACCAATTGAGATTGTGTGGCCTTGTAGTACAGCAGCAATGCAAACTAAGGTTGCCAGGATTCTGTAGCAAATGCTTTCCCAGGGAGCTACCTGCCATCTCTTTGAAAAAGGGCCACTTGTAGCCCAGGTTAAGTTCTGACTTGCGGGAAAGCACCATTATGATTGGTTTATGCAGTGCTGGAGATGAAACCCAGGATATTACTTATGCTAAGTAAGGGGTGCTTTAAAAAAGCTAAGTGACAAACCCCAGACCTCCATTTGCTGTCATTTACCTCCAGGTCTCCCTCCCAACCTGAGCCAGCTGCCCATTCCGAGCAAGGAAGGCAGAGCAGATGCGGTGGTTGATCTTAAGTTAAACACCCATATGAATTTATTAAATCCAGACTGTGTTAAAGGGTGGCGGTCTGGGAGCAGGGTGGTCAGGGAATGAGGGACAAGATGATGGAGGACCACAGGCATCCCTCAGAGGAGCCCTGGCCCCTTCCCTGCCTGGCCCACCCTCGGCGCCGTACTGGCTTCACCATGATTCCCGTTGATGCTGGGCTGGCAGGGCGAGATGTCTGCACACACACAGGAACAGACGGACAGACAAGACGACTGACAGTGCCTCCACATACATACAGCCAGCCCTGGCCTTCCCGGCCCCATCTCACACAATGGGCCCTGGCCCTAGGGGCCTCCTGCCGCCCCGGCCCGATCTGTCCAGGAAGAGGGCGACAGGGAGGGGCCAGGGGGTGGATGGTGGTCACCAGGAGCAGATGAGGAGGACCCGAGTGGCTAATCCTTTTTCTTGTCCTCTGCTGGCTTTGGAGAGGCTTCCTGGGGCTGACTGGCAGTGCAGGCCTCAGGAGTGGCCTTTGGGATTTTGGAGGCATCCTCTTCGGTGACAGCCGTATTGGATGCAGGCGTGAGAGCCCCTGCTGCAGTGGGCGTCTGGGCCCTGGATGCCACTGCTGAGACATCTTCTCCACTCATACCGAACTCATTCACACGGGTGGGGTCGACGCGGTAGATCCACCGTTGGTAGAGGTAGATGAAGAAAACCACATCTGAAGGAAGAGACTGTGTGAGGGACATGACCCATCCTTCCAGCCCACTCCATCCCATGTCTCTGTGTCCCCTGGGCCTCACCGTCCCGCAGGCAGCCAATCCGATACATGACTGGCATCTTGATGACAAAGGCAAACAAGTCATCGATGAAGGTGTTGAGGGCCTTGTAGGTGAGCATTCGCCATGGCAAGTGAGCCACAGACTTGAGCTTATAGTTGATGAAGAGCTGGGGTGTCATGGTGATGAAGCCTAGGGGAAGAGGGCAAATGTCAGCGTGGCCAGTCACCCAGCACACCTGTTCCTCCAACACAGCCTTTGTGTTTGCTTTCCAGCGTTGCTGTTTAACCTCAGAGATTCTTCTACCTCAGCTTCCCAGAGTTGTGTGGTCCTTCCTGGTCACATCTCCAGGCTATCTGGGACACACCATTTACTGTCTGTACTTATCACTCGCTCTCAGTGTCTGGCTTCTTCTCTTGGTACTTTGGGGCCAGAAGCCTTCTGAGAGCTTCCTATTCCTACGCCTGCCCACACTGGATGTGCACTGGCTGCAGCACTCGCTGTCCCACAAGAGCCCAAGCCTGGGATGGCCTGTCGGCACCAGCCCTCTAGGCAGGGCAAGGCCCGGCACGGCAGCCTATAAGAATGATGGGCCTGGACACTGTAGAGCTGGGCCTGCTCACCAAAGGTCAGCAGGAAGCCGTAGAGCATGCTGAGCACCCACGAGTACCAGCCCTTGTGCTCCAGGTACAGAAGGCTGTAGACAGCATAGCAGCCCAGTAGCGGAAAGAGGATCCATGACAGGTACCGGAACGCCATCTGTGGGGTCACAGGACGGGCTGGGGCTGGCTCTGCAGGCCTGTTCAGTGGCCCTGTTCCTTGTCCTCATCCACCCACACCTGGTCCGGCGGGCTGGGCTAGGGGAATTTCCAGGTGGCCCTGGGAACTCTGGACTCGGCCAGGAAGTAGATGTGGCAGGCGGGGAACACAGGGTGTGATATGGGCATGGCAGTGACACCAGCAAGCAGGAGTGTGGGTGCCTGGAGACCACCCCAGGGCCATAGAGTCACTCACATCATCATATACTTTGGTTGAAGACTCAATATAAGTGGACTTGTCTTTGAAGGTTGGGCGGGGGAAGATTCCTGCCACTCTGTGCTCCCGGTCCAGCTGTAACCGGGAAAGAGGTCAAAGTCATCTGGGACCTGGCTCCTGTCACTCCCCAGCCAGAGACAGCCCCTGCCTTCCTTACTCTTCCCAGTTCCCCTGCCCTAGTGTGACCCCAAAAAATCCCCTGTTTCAAAAATCCCCTAGGTCCTGGGAGCCAGGCAGGCGCCGGGAAACCCCTAGAAACCAAGGCAGGGCCTAGCTGGACAGGCGACCCCTTTCCCACCCTACAAGCCCCACAACACGGTGCCCGACTCACCCGGACGTCCATGACTTTGGTAATCTTCCAGAGGTCGATGAGGACCCCAATGAAGACGCTGACCTGTACCACGAAGTTGGTCTCGTTGTCCAGGATGTACAGGAGAACGACAAGGGACTGGAAGACGCCGAAGAGCACAGAGCGCACTGACAGCCCCTCCAGGGACTGACGGCTGTTCCAGAACTGGATGTCTGGGGGGGGGGGGGGGGGGGCGCGGCACAGGTCATGAGCAGCCTTACCTGGGCTGCACTCTCCCACAACAGCAGAGGGCACACGAGACCTTTTCCACGGTCACATGGGACAGGAATACCATGGGGTTGGTCCCTAGTGAGGACACTCAGGTGCTAAAGGCACAGGCTTACATGGGAGCACCTGGGCGGACACCCAGTCAGTATCACACAAAGCCACACTACTTCTGGACAGGAAGATCCAGGATTATGTGCCTGAGGGCCTTCTCTTCTACCTCCCACCCCAGCTGGGGCACCCTTGGGGCACAGATAAACCCTGCTTGTTTCTCCATGCAGATACCTTGGGGACCTAAGTAGACAAATCCTTTTACTTCCCAGTCTCCCTGGTGCCTGGCTTCTAGAAGTCAAGCTGGACCACACTCATACAGGTCCCCCTGACATTTTTGACACAGGAGCTTGGACCCTGGCCCACACCCCAAACCTGGGGCTTAGCACACACTCCACTACAAAGTCACCCATCCCCCAGAATGGTGGGGAAAGGTCCGAAGGCAGGACTCTGGAGGCCAAGTGGACAGAATCCCTTCTTTGATGGGGGTGGGGGGCACCACAGGGGGCAAAGCCAAGCTCACGCCTGGGCCTGCTGCCATGACATGTGGCAGTACCCGCTCTTCTCTGGCTATGCTCTATCAGTTTTGTTGTTTGGGGTTTGTCTTTTCATGCTAGGGAAGGACCCAGTGTCTCACACAAGCTAGGCCAGCCCATCCTCTGCTCTATGCCGAGCTGGAAGAGCACAGGGAACTCCCTGTGTAAGGCCTTCCCCCCCAGTTTATCATTCTGGGTGGCAGCTTCCACTGTACAACATCAGCATGTGATTGAGGTGTCCATCACTCCTGCCAATTTCAGGAGCTTCAGGCACCTCCCAATCCCTACACTGTGGGCTACAGGCCGGCAGTTTCATTCACTGAGCCTCTGCCTCCTTACCTGGAGTTCAGGCTGTTCCAGAACTGGGTAACTGCATGACAGGACCTCCCTGACAGGCAGGGTACTGGGAAGAGCTCTGGGGCTTCCCTTTCTCTTGGCTTTGGAGTTCCCCGCCCTACTTCCTGGTGCTGCCACCTTGGCCTTGGCCCAGGCAACAGGCTCGGGCCCTCCCTCAGCTCTGTGCCTGGTGGGGTCACTATCCCTTTCCATCCCAGGAGGCCTCTAGAGTGCAGGAAAGACCCCAGGTAGAAGGAGGAAACAGCAGATACTGCTTCTGCCAGTTACCTTGATGTCCCAGGTCCCCATACCTACCATTTTTGAAAGCCAGGAACTCAAAGACACTGTGAACGATGGACACGATGATAGTGAGCGCCAGCAGATATGGGCTGGTCTCCAGCAGAGCCACCTGGGGAGGGAGCCTATGAGCATTGCCCTGACCCTGCTGCGGCACTCACTGCCAAGAGCCGTTCCCCACAAGTCCCTTGGAATCCCAGGCACCTGGTAAGTCCTCTATAGACCTGCTCTAGGGACCACCAGAGAGACAGCATTAAGGGCAAGAGGAAATCAGGCCGGGGAGGGTACCAAAGAGCAAGCTAACACAGGAAACAAATGAGCACACAGAGAAGAAAGACATGGGAGAAAGCAGAGGGCTCAAGTCAGGGAGCCAGGTCACCAGGGACGGAGGCCCACTTCCTGCCCACTGCTTGGAGGGGGAGCCTAGGCAGTTGTTGAAACCCGGTCTGGGGGAGCACTTGGTGGGAGCCCCCACTTCCCCCTGGCCCACGGCCACCCCGCACACCTTCACCGAATCCTGTTCCTCATCCGATTGTTCATACAGTTCATCACCTAGGAAGTTCCAAGGTGACTTGGTACTCTGTGCGGCATAGAGCTGCCAGCGCCACAGTGACAGCGGGCAGAAGGAGACGCGCAGTGGAAGGCTGGCCAGGCTCTCGTTGATGGGGTAGTAATCCTTCTGCAGGTTCCAGTAGTCATTGAAGTAGATGATGGGGTAGTAGTCGCCGCTCACGGCGTCAAACTTCACATCTGTAGGCACAGAGGACGAGCACTGATCAGCCTGACTGAGACACCACAGAGATTTCAAGATCGTGCCATGAGGAGCAAGAGGCTCCCTGAACCTCAATGGGAAGGACACAGTGCCAAAGAGATGGCCCTGATGAAGGCCACCAAAGCTTGTCTCTAGTACAGGTTACTGTGGTGGCCATGTACCTGCTGACGCTCAGAGATAGGCTTGCAGCCTCATTCCCACCCACAGCAGCCAGCCTGTGGCTCATGGAGGGGTGTGTGAGAGAGGACAGAAGCACAGTGTAGTCAGGAGAGTGCACAACCGAGGGTCTCAGATGAGGCTGGGGGAAGACAGGGTCTCAGGCCATGAACTTTTGGCTGGGCTTACATTGGTCCAGAGGAGGGGGCACGCTGCCCTTCACCCACGGTGTATGGTCATCCACAATGTTGATGGTGATGTTAGGGTGCCAGTGTGAGATCACTTCCACAGGGCCGTAGTCCTCAGCTCTCTGTGGGAACATGGCAAATGAGCAGTAGGTCTTAGGCAGGCAGTGGCCCCACAGCTACCACTGCTTATGCATTCGTGACTGGGAGGCTCACGCTGGTGCCCATCACCTACTAAGCCCGACAGCAGACTTGAGAGCCTCCCATCTCACCTTCTCACCTAAAGGCAGGACACACCGCCTGGCCCAGAGAAAGCACCTTTGCATCCCCTCTCATAGCATGGCCCTACTCTGCTCTGGAACCATGCCTCCTGACCAAAACCACAGGGAGAGATGAGCACACATGCCTTCAGTAAAATGCCCTGCATTTCCAGAGCCTGCTCTGTCAGCCTAGCCTACCCCAGGGCTGCCTGTGATAACCTTGTCTGCAGTCTCCTGCTGCAGTGACCATATCCCTGGACTCCTATCAGGGAAAGTCATAGAAGTGACAGCTACCTGCCCTGACCAAGGCTTGTCTGCAACTAGGTAACACTGTGAGTCCCACTGTCCCCTGAGCTTACCTTGATCATTTCCGGGTCAGCCTCTGTCTCTCCCGTTAGTAGGTTCTTGGTTTTCTGAAACCGCCTACGCTTGTATTTGTTGATCACTGTGGGCAGAGGGGTTGGGTGAGGCCTGTGGATACCAAAGCCTGCACGCCAGAATGCTGCCCCATAGCCCCATAGCAGCTGTGTCTTGGCTTCCTTCTGCTGCTGACATTAAATCCTGAAAACTATCATCCCACCTTTACAGAGAAGGTCTACTTACAGTCACTTAGGCAGAAAACAGAGGCTCCCTTCTCTAAAACCTGACTGACCACTCCCTAGGCCAAGACCATTTGCCTAGACCCCACACTAAGCCATTGCTCCTTCCTGAATGGCGATGGCCACTTCACTATGTAATCTAGGCTGGCCTTACATGTGAGGTCATCCTCCTGCTCAGCTAGGGCTACAGGTGTGAGCTGCCACACTGGCTCTATCCTCCTCAAGGAGGCTATGCAGTCCTTCTCCTGGACTGTGCAGTTCCTACAGCCCTCCATCACTACACACATCCACCTGCTGACTAGTTCACTCATGTGCTCGCTGCCCTGGGCTCAGGGACAGGCTACTATATACATGACCACACATGGCCAGTCAAGAGGACCATTCCATAGGAGACCTGGGGCTGGCAATGTGAGAAGCAAACATGAGAACTCTGATGCTGTGAATCCCCAGCCACAAGTGGACTCACTTCCTCTTGCTAAGGTCAGGCTAGCCAGGGTTCCCGCTACCTTGCCTGAGACAAGTAAAGGCCGACCACACCCTCCCAATTTAGAGGCCTCCAGCTCTAGTTTATGTTGAGAAGGAAAACCGGTATAAGCCCAGGAAGTTAATGGCCGAGGCAAGAGAATCAGAATAAGTACAAGGGTAGTCAAAGCAACCCAGTGAGACTCTCTCAAAATAAAAACAGCAGCTAGAGAGATAGCTGGTGGGTGAGAACACTGGAGTGCAAATACATAGAAAGAGGCAAACTCTTAAATACATAAAATCAAATAATCTAAAAGAACATTTAATCCCAATACTCAAAAGGCTTAACCAGGCAAATCTCTGTGACTTAGAGGCCAGCCTCGTGAGTTACAGGGTAGACAACTAGGGAAACACAGAGATCTTGTCTCAACAATAACAGAAAAACCAACAATAAGAAAAATTAAGACAATAATAAAATGGGTTTAGGATTCTCAGTGGTAGAGCCCCTGCCTAGAATCCCCCAGTGAGGGGCTGGGGCGTGGCTCAGTGGTAGAGCCCCTGCCTAGAATCCCCCAGTGAGGGGCTGGGGGTGAGGCTCAGTGGTAGAGCCCCTGCTTAGAATCCCCCAGTGAGGGGCTGGGGGTGAGGCTCAGTGGTAGAGCCCCTGCCTAGAATCCCCCAGTGAGGGGCTGGGGTGTGGCTCAGTGGTAGAGCCCCTGCTTAGAATCCCCCAGTGAGGGGCTGGGGGTGAGGCTCAGTGGTAGAGCCCCTGCCTAGAATCCCCCAGTGAGGGGCTGGGGGCGTGGCTCAGTGGTTGAGCCCCTGCCTAGAATCCCCCAGTGAGGGGCTGGGGTGTGGCTCAGTGGTAGAGCCCTTCCTGGACTCCCCCAGTGAGGGGCTGGGGTGTAGACAAAATCACAGCACTTGTCAAGTTAGTGTGTGAGAAGCCCTGGGCTCCACCTCTAGGAGGCAGGCAAAAACAAGAAGGCTTCCATCCCTAACAACACGGAGCTCTGGGCAAAGATCAGCTCTTACCTCACACCAGCTAGGGACACCTCCCTAGACCCATGACTACTGTGGAGAATGAGGACAGACAAAGTCCACACCTCTTTAGGGTCCGCTGCTCCTACTAACAGCAACATCATCCCCACGGTTTCTCTGGGAACTGTTTGGAAACTCAGTCCCCATGTCCAGCTGATGTAGCAAGCACACAAAATTGGGTATCTCAGAGGATAAACTCTAGGGACATGCTCCAGAGTGGGTAAGGCTATCAACTTTCAAGAGTACAGGAGACAGGTAGGGCTGATGAAATAGACAGGAAGGAACGAACACACACACACACACACACACACACACACACACACACACACACGCACGCACGCACGCACGCACGCACGCACGCACGCACGCACGCGCACACACACACACACACACACACACACACACACACACACACACACACACACACACACACACGCACACACGCACCCACCCACCCATGAACAGCCACTCATAGCTCGAGGTTCAGAGGATCTGATGCCCTCTGACCCCTGCAGGCACCAGGAATGCACAGGGTACACATATATACATGCAGGCATAAAGCTGGGTATGATGGCACACTCCTTTAACCCTCACATTCAAGAGGCAGAGGACACAAGAGAATCTGAGTTCAAGGCCAGCCTGGTCTATAGAGTGAGTTCCAGGACAGCCAGGACTACACAGAGACACTCTGTCTGGAAAAACCAAAGGAAAAAAAGGGGGGTGGGGTTCTAATAAGAAACACCCCAGTCCCATAGGAGCAGAGAAGCCCGTTCTGGAAGGCTAAACCTATAAAGCTGCTCCACTGGGCATGGGGTGTCTGGTACAACTGGGCACAAACTGTGGGTGTGACACGTCCCCCAAACAACATAAAGTACATACTTGTTCTTTCCCACCAACTCCATGTTGAAATAGCATGCTGAATTCAGCGTTAGCACTTTTTTGTTTTTACTCCGGGTGTGATGTGCGTGCCTGTGTGTGGAAGCACGTGTGAGTGTGTGGGCATGTGCCTGCCTGAGAAAGATACTGGTTACTTTAATTGCTCTCTACCTTATACACCGAGGCAGGGTCTCTACTGGATCCCATGGCTTGCTGGACTGCCTTGACAGTTTACAGGTATGCTGGGGACAGACTCTGGTCCTCACTTTAACTTCAGAGCCATCTCCCTGGCTATATAGCCTGGATCCTCCTAAGGTATCCAAGGCTCACCATACACGGCTTCAGCCTCACTCGTGGTTCAGCACACCTGGCTGTTGTTAATATTGATACACTTTCCTATAAACACTCAGCAGCAGGATACCTCATCTTTAGAAAGTGCTGCCCTAGGCCTTGGGAGGAAAGGCTATTTTTCTTTTCTTTTTCTTTTTGGGGGGACAGGGAATCATACAGCCCAGGATGGCCATGAATTTCCTAAGAAAGCAAGAAGCACGGATAACCTCAAACTTCTGGTCCTCTACCCCTCCAATGCTGGAATCACAGGCAACACCCCCACACCTGGTTTGCTGCACAAAAGATCCAACCCAGGGCTTCCTCATGCCAACTGAGCCCCAGCCTCAGGCCCCAGTGCTTTCCCACCTGTTCCAAAGGACCTGAGACTTTGCATGCCACACTCCAGCCAGGTCCAATGGGTTCAGAAGGGAAGCAACTTACTTCGGGACATGTGCACAGTGGCAAGCCGTCGGTACAGAGCCTTCTGCCGAGGGTCTGGGTGGAAGCCACTCTTGGTGAAGTAGACATGGATATAGATGGAGCCATTCTGCTGTACACTCTGCAAGAGAGGTAGCCAGTAGGTTGGTGGGGGGGGGGGGGGGAATGCCAAGGCTGCTGTCATCTGCCTACAGCAGCTTCCACTTACTCCTGACTCTCCAGCTATTTCCTGGGGACTCAGGGTATAGAGGGCAGCTGACTGGTTCTGCCCTCAAGTGCCAAAGCAAGACAAACTGAAGGTCAGATCCCAGATGGACCAAACACTGAGAGCCAGCTCAGGCTTCTTTCAAGGGACTCAGTGCCTCAACTGTGGGAATCAGGCCATGACAGCACTATAGCAAGGCCTGCCCAGAGCACCCAGCTAAGGAACTTGCCACTGGCCAGCCCTGTTCTAGTGTGTCCTAAAATCCATGTTTATACTTCGGCCCTGCACTGTGACAGGATCATGACATGATCCTGCTTTGCTAATGAGAAAGGCTGTAAGGGAATCAGAACCCAGCCATCTTGTACATGCCTCTAATCCCAGCTGAGGCAGGAAGGTTGACAGTTTGAAGCAAGATCATATTATGATCAGAAAATGATCAGTCTGTGAGCCCATGACCCTACTCCTAGCCACCTCCCACTCTCCATGTGCCACCTGCAGCTGTCTCCCTAGCCAAAGCCTTCCTCACCTTAGCTCTCCCAACTTCCCAGGAATGGGGACTTTAAGGAGGAAAGCCAGGCTGTAAAGGGGGAAAGCGAACTGTGTGAGGTGCTGGGGAGGGAGAGGAGGGTCTGAATCTTCTGTTTGATCTTCAACAACTTGGCCCCACACTGGGCCCTACCCTCTAAGCTCCTAGGAGCTTCTTGGGAGTTAAGACCTGAGTCCCCAGAACTAGTTCACTCGTCCCCCATCCTTTCCTGAACCTCAAGAAACAGCATGGGCTTAACAATATAGCCAGTAGTATCACTGGAGTCAGAGAGACTGTGTCTGCTCAGTTCCAGTCCTCAAAGGAAGGGCATCTCTCTTCCCCAATTCCTAAAGCCTGCTGGGTACAAAGAACTGGGCCTCTGCCATAATGTGAGTTCAGAGTCCACCTAGACAGCTTAGGGAGCTCCTATCTCAACATGGAATGTGGGACAGCACGTTCTTATAATTCATATAGCTGGGATATTGGAGCAGGAACATTAAGAGCTCAAAACCAGCTTCTACTATATGCCAAGACTAGCCTGAGCTTCATGAGACTGTCTCAAAAGATAAAATAAATGGGCATGGGAGCTCAGCTCTACAGTACTTACACAGTATGCAAGACAGGTGCTCTAGGTTTAATTTTCAACAATGAAAAAATGTTGCTAAATGTCTGCGTGTGCCCAGTCCTCTACTGGATGGTGTGGGAACAGAGACTGCTAAACCCAGCCATACCGTCTTAGGCTTCAAGGATTTGTGAGGAATATGTGTGCCCAGACAGAAGACTCAGCATGCCTAGCCTGAACTAAAAGGCCCAATAGGCTGTGAGATTGGAGAATGTACTTAAACAAGCTAAGGATGGCTTCCTGGAAGAGGCAGGACTCAGTGCCAGGGAGCCAAGTGAATCTCTCACTAGCGACTGACCTTGGGAAAGCCACCAAGCTGCAGCTAACCCCAGTTTCATCTATCACAGACAGCAAACAGCGGCAGTTACATGAGACAGTAATAGCTACATGGGGCAGTGACAGCTGCTTTTTCATTTGAGATAGGGCTTCTACAATTCCCAGCCTGGTCTTGAACTCATGATATTCTTTCTGCCTCAGTTGTCCAAGTTTCTGAGACCATAGGGAAGCGCTATCACATCTTGCTGCAACACTTCTCAATTTATGGAGTACAGGTTTCCACACATCAGCCTGGCTCGGGTCACACAGCAAATGCCCCATCATTGTTTATTTATATAACCTTGAAGCTATGCTGTTTGGCCTCACTGTGCTAAGCAGACCCTCAGGAACAGTTACTGATGGCTGCCCGGCTAAAGCTGGGAATCACAGCACTCTGGAGGTGGCTGCAAGGACCCAGGCTACCTGTGGGATGTCAAGCTCTGCAAAGTGCTCATAGCAGCCATCCGAGTTCTCTCCACTGGTCCAGTCACCGTACACCAGGTCATGCTGCTCCCAGAAGAGCGCCGAGGTGGCATTGAAGTCTGTGAAGTGCTCATGCTCTGAGATGTACACGTGCAGGTTCTGTGGGGAAGGTTTCAGGTCAGACATTGGTGGGATGGTGGCATCTGTGGACAGTGCCTAGTGGGAACTAGTAAACTCAGCTTTTGTCATGTGCCAGACATCAAGGCACCCAGCCTGCCGATAACAAACTTAAGCACAAGGGGAAACGAGACACCGCGGATGGCTGTAGAGACCAGGGATGAGCAAGTTAAAGGCCTGTGCCTCAGAAGGCAGGCAAGCTCGGGGAGCCCTCCCCTGTTCAGCCCTCATTGGGATCCTCTATTTGGCAGACACCCGGTGACAGGCTGGGAAACGCAGCAACAGAGCCAAATCCAACATGGACCTGGGAGGGGCTGAGGGTAAGCGGGTCTGGTGACTGCTGTTAGCTCAGGAACCTGGGCTGATCCAGTCACCCTGTCACCCACTGTCACCCGTAACCCTTGAAGAGCAAACATTTTTCTGGAAGAAGACACCGGGGAGCTGCTGCAATAGGCACACAATAACAGGAGACTGCTCCCCGGAGTCCTGTTTTCTCAGTCAGTCTCTTGGGCGGTACCTACTGATGGTGCAGAGCATCCAAGTCCCACATGGACAGGACAGAGCTGAGAGCAGCCAGGAATTGTCCCATCCTGTCTACCCAACACATCACTCTCCCAGCCCCTCAAGTTCCTTCCCACTTAGCATTACCATTAGAGTGTCTTTGGGGAACAGGTTGCGGCTGGCGACCCGTGGGGCTCCTCCGGGTCCTGACTGGTCCTGAGGGGACGGCCCTCTGCGGAACCAGCTGCTGATGGCCCAGATGATAAAGATCCTGAGGAAGGAAACAGTGGCAGTAAGGCCCTATAGCCTGTGTTATTGTCCAGTGTTTGGGCCTCCACCCCACTCCACCCTTCGCCCTCTCCCTTCTCTATTCCCCACTTTCTGAGGTCTGAGGCAGCTGAGAAATCGGTGGTGGAGCTAGTGAAGACAAGGTATTCTCACCAACAGAGGCTCAGGAAGCCCCATGAAGTAGGCTGTCATCCACACAGGGACAACACCTTGACCCCTCCAGGGCCTCATGTTATCCATGGATAACAGGGCTCAGACACTAAGGCATTCAGGTGCTCTGAGATCCACTATACAAGCACAAAACCTCAGTGCAATTACTCTCCACTTTTGATGGCAGACTAAAACACCTGGAGGGAATGGGTTAACCGCCTTAGACATGAAAAACTGTGTGTGTGTGTGTGGGGGGGTGATTTCTCTTTCTGTGGTATAAAGAAATTAAATATGCTAGTCAAGTGTGTCACTACTGAGTCACACCTCCAACCCCTTCCTGGTGATTCTAGGAAAGTGCTCTACCTTGGAGCCACACCTCAGACCTTCACTGGCAGGTTCTAGACTTGGGCACTTAGCTGTATCCCCAGCCAGATTCTTACTAAGATGAACTAGCTCTGAACTTGAGATTTCTTCACCTTGGATCATCTGGCCTGGGAAATCAAGCCTTAAGCTAGGCAACTTTTTCAGACTCACTGTTAAAAGCAAAAGAACCAGGAAGGCTTGATGAAGCTAATAACAAACTGTGGTGCACACCTATGATTCCAACACTTGAGAAGTAGAGAGCAGAGGAACAGAGTTCACAATCATCCTCAACAACACAGTGAGCTCAAGGGCAGCCAGGGCTAAGTGAGATCCTGTCTCCAAGGCAAGACAAGAATTGCTGTGGATTCATTGGTTAATAAAAAAGCCGACTGGCCTATAGGGAGGCAGGAAAGCCAAACTGAGAATGCTGGGGGCAGGGGGAGGGGGGCAGAGTCAGAGAGACTGGAGCCAGCTGCCCAGGACAGGTAAAGTCAGGAGCCACATGGTAATATGAGATGAATAGAAATGGGTTAAGGAGCTAGTTAATAGTAAGTCTGAGCTACTGGCCGAGCATTTGTAATTAATGTAAGCCTCTGTGTTATTTGGTACCTCATGCCTACAAGAACAACAAAAAACTCAACAAAATAAAATAAAACAGGTGTCAGACAGAAGGTTGGGAAGCGCCACAGACTGGTGATATGTCTATGTCTGTGAAGCACTATCTTCACTATCAATGGACACAAGAAAGCCCACTGTGGGTGGTACCATCCCTAAGCTGGTAATCCTAGGCTGTGTAAGAAAAGCTGTATCTAAGCGTGTGAGTTAGCCAACAAGCAGTATTCCTCTGGTTTCTGCTCCAGGTCCCTGACTTGACTTCTCTCAATGTAACCTGAATTATGAGCAAAATAAACCTTTTCTATCTTGAATTGCTTTTATCACACTGCTCATAACTCCAGTTCTAAAGGATGATGCCCTCTCCTGGCCTCTGCGTGCACATTGTCATGGACAGATATGCACTCATACACAAACACACTCACTCTCTCACACACAGAATTTCTTTTAAAAAGACAAAAACAAAAAAAAATAAAATAAAATCAATCAGTAAAATAGAACAAGTTGGTTTTACAAAGGAGATATAGAAATAGTATGCAGCTCAGTGGTCAAGAGCTTGCCCAGTATATGCAAGGCCCTACATTCCACTCTACTGCTTCACACAATCTGTACACATACTGACATAGCAAGGGTACAAAGGGCCTTCCCTATCTGTCAGAGAAATCAACCAGCTACAAATCAACACTAAAGGAAAAAGAAGACTGCAGCTGTGCTTGGTGACACATGCTCAGTCAATCAGGGCCAGCCTAGGCAACAATGTCACACTCTGTCTTCTGAAAAGGATGAATTTGGGGTTGGGCTGACTGATCAGCAAGCCCTGGTGATCCTGCTGTCTCTGCTCGTGCCTCCAAAGTTACAGACTCATTCAGCCACACATGGGTGTTAGGGCATTTCCCCAGCCCTGGTTGCTGAGGTTAGCCTAGAACTCACGGTCCTCCTGCTTCAGCCTCCCAATTGCTAGGACTACCAGTATACCACCAACATTCACTCTCAGGTGACCTCTGAAGTGGGTATTAAGAACATGCATCTTTACTGAGTTATAAGGGAGCCTGGTACCCACCCTATGAATGCTTTCCCAGTGTTAACTGCTCCAACTCTTTCATGGGTGAGGGAGGGTGATGTGCAGCTCTCAGAGTGGAGCTCAGTGACAGAGGCTGTCCTGACATGTGCAGGGCCTTGGGTTCCAAACACAGTGCCGCAAAAAAAAATAAATAAATAAAAATAAAAATAAAAAAATAAAAAATAAAAAAATAAATAAATAAAAAACCCTAAATGGAAAAGGAAAAGAGTACTATGTGTGTGAACACTCGTAAGTCTGTACCTCCCAGCTGGGCCCCATTAGGGCAGGACCGGGCACAGAGACTTGCCTCTGCCTGTTGAAGCCAAGGAGCCCTGGGGTCTGGGGTCTCAGGAGCTGCAGCCCAGCTGAGCCACCTGTTCCCTGGTGCACAAAGCTGACAAAGGTCTGGAACCAGTGCTCTCTGGGGACCCTGCCGCCTCCACGAGAAATTCCCGCTTCAGCAAATACTCCAAGAAACAGTATGGGAACATCACTGCCCTCCTCGGAGAGAGGCCTGTGGGTTCTCAGCCCTCCAGCCTTCTGTCCCATGTGTGAAACAAGACAGGCTGGACTCTAGGGGTTCAGGTCTTCATCATCTGGAGTGTATGTGAAAGCATCCATACATCATCTCAGAAACCCTCTCAGGCGGCTTGTAGAACAGAACCCTTTCTCTATGCACCTAGGCCTTCCCAAGGCTTCCCAATTTATCTGAGCAAAGCTGGCATGGTGGTTCACGGCTGTGATTCCAACACCTGAGAGAGAGGCAAGGGGGCTGCTCGAGTTCCAGGCCAGACTGCGCTATGAAGTGAGACCATGCTGCCACGGCTGCCACCACTATCACCAAATAGCTATTATTACAGTCTCAAGTGCAGAAAGCTTATAAACAAATGTGGGTGTGACAACTGTCAATTCCAGCTTTCAGGAGGCAGAGACAGGAGGGTCACCAAGAGTTTAAAACTAGCCTGGAGGGCAGTGAGTTAATGCCAGTCAGGGATACATAGTAAGTTGCCATCTCACAAGAAAAACAACAACAAAGACTGCACACACACACACACACGCTCAGGAGATACAACACTAGTTTGGCATAGCTAGGCCCTGTGTTCAATCCCCAGAACTGTCACACTGTCAACAGACAAGTCAGCCAAGAAGGGAAGCTCTGGCAGGAGGGGACACACACACACACACACACACACACACACACACACACACACACACACACACACACACACACACACGCGTGTGCACACAATCTGGAGAGACATAAATGAGAGCTGTCTCTCTGCTCCTTCCCATGCCCCACTTTCTCCAGCTCCACTCCAGGAAAACACCAACGCAGGTGAAAGGTGAGTTTAAATCCAGGAGCATCACCCCACCACGGAGGGCCACTGTCACATAGTCTGCTTCGGGGAGCTTTGTGTGTCACTTAATTATCCCGGAATCCTGGTTCTCATCTGTAACACTGGTACGCAGGGCTAGAGAGATGGCTCAGCGGTTAAGAGCACTGGCTGCTCTTCAGAGGACTTGAGTTCAATTCCCAGCACCGTATGGTAAATCACAACTATCTATGATCCCAGGAAACCTGACACCTTCATGCAGACATAAAATAAAAATAAGAAAAAAAAAAATCAATCTGGCCCAGGTGTGGTGATCTCTGTGAGTTCTGGGTCAGGGAGTTACATGGCGAGGTCTTGTCTCACTAAGTAAATAAAATAAAATAGAATATAAAAATGCAACTCTGGGGGCTTGTGCGATCAATGGCTCAATATGTAACGCATTTGACTGTGCAAGTCTGAGAACCACGGAAAAGCAGGAAAAGACTTAGTCTATAAAGCTGTCCTCTAACCTCCACACTCACCTTCACTACAGCACACACCAGACCACCATCATCATACACAACTAATTAAAAAATCCTTTATGCCTAGCATATTTGGGGCCCTTCGTTCCACCCAGAGGAACACACACCTCCTCCTGAAATCTGCTACTATTCCTAAGGAAGGCAATGAGCCTGCAGAGGCTGGTCAGAGCCCCTCAGAAGGAAGCACTCCTCTGTCCTGAGGCACAGACTTCCAGATATGAACTTAATGAAAAGCACTGGGAGGGTGTGGTGTAGGCCATGAAGAAATGAAGGGAAGGACCCAAGTGAGCTGCCCTGTCCTGTATGGTCACTTGGAGCATGCAAAAAAAAAGTGATCCAGAAATGGTGGTACAGGTCTGTGATCAGCACTCAGTAGTGGAGGCAGGAGGACTGTACCAAACTATAGGCCAGTACAGGCTACATATGAAGGAGAGAGAGAGAGAATGATGAACAAGGAAACCTAAGGAACCAGATACGTGGCTTAGTTGACTGCTTGCCTAGCACACAGAAAATCCTGGGTTTCCTCCCCAACATTGTATAAACTGGGGGGGGGGGGCAAAGAAGTATAATGGGGACTAAATAGGGTCAAAAAACATTATATACATATATGAAAACAGTATGGGGCGACCACCATTATATATAATTAATATATGCTAATAAAACTTTAACCTCAACACTTAGGAAACAGAGGCAGTGGAGTGTGTGGCCAGCCTGGTCTACATAGTGGTTCCCCGTTTGTCTCTAAATAAATAATTATGTCTTTAAAAGGAAGTGGAAGGTAGGTGTAGCCATCATAATAACTGAACTCACTCCTCAGGCCCCACATGGTGGTAGAAGAGACTCCGAGTTCTCCTCCAACCTCCACACGTACCCTATGGCACACATGTAATCACACAGAATCAATCAATGCAATCTTAGAAAGTTTTGTTTTTGTTTGCTTTTCTCTGTGTAGCCCTGGCTGCCCTGGAACTCCTTTAGACCAGGCTGGCATGGAACTCAGAGGTCTGCCTGCCTCTGCTTCCGACTGCCGGGATTAAACTAGGCTCAGCAAGAGGGCACTGACCACCAAGCCTAAGGACCTGAGTTCAACACCTGGAACCTACGTGGCAGAAAGAAAGACTACCTCCCACAAGTTTCTTCTGACCACTACACATGTGCTGTGGGGTGGCCCTTCTGTATGCTGTGACTATCCGTTGCTACCACTGGTTAATAAAGAAGCTGTTTTGATCTATGGCAAGACAGGATACAAGCCTGGTGGGAAATCTGAGAGAGATACAGGGAGAAGAAGGGCGGAGTCAGGGAGATGCTGAGAGCTGTCAGGGGAGCAAGTTGTAATGGAACACAGGTAAAGCCACGAGACAGGTGGCCACACACTGATTAGTAGAAATGGGTTAATTTAACAAGAATGGGCTAGTTAGTGATAAGCCTGGGCCATAGACCAAACAGTCTGTAATTAATATTAAGTCTCTGGTTATTTGAATACCAGTGGACAGGAGAGATTCACCCAATTACACATGTGCTACGTACGGTACATGTGCATCCATGACATGTAGTCCCATACAATAAATAAAGAAAAGCACAAGTGCATGCACACACACAGATACACACACGCATGCATGCACATGCACTTGCACAAGCACACATGCATACATGCACACACACGCACACACATGCATATGCACACTTGTGCATGCGTATGTTCACACATGCACACACACATACGTGCACCCACACACACAGACACACAGACGCATACGTGAACACACACGCACACATGCATACACACACACAAGCAGGAATGAACAATAAAAAATATGCGAGCACAGGGCAGGGAGGGGTGAAAAAAGGAAAACTGAATATGGGGCTGGAGAGACAGCTCAGCAGTTAAGAACAATGGCTGCTCTTGAGGAAGAAGGACCTGGGTTTGGTCCCCAGCACCTATAGGGTGGCTCAAGCCATTCCTAACTCTAGTCCCAAGGGATCCTATCCCCTTATCTGACTCCTGCGCAGGTACCAAACATACACGGGATACCCACAGCCACGGCAGACATGGGCAAAACACTAATACATTTAACACAAATCTAAAAGCCTTTAGCTTTGCTTTTTTTGTTGTTTTCTCAAGATAAGATATCTTCCTCTGACAGTTCTGGCTGGCTGTCCTGGAACTCACTCTGCAGACCAGGCAGAAATCCATCTGCCCCTGCCTTTCAAATGTTAGGATTAAAGAGCATGCATTACAGACTGGGAATCTTTTTGTTTTAATGCAAAAAAGAAAAAAAGAAAAAAAGAAAGAAAGAAAGAAAGGAAGGAAGGAAGGAAGGAAGGAAGGAAGGAAGGAAGGAAGGAAGGAAGGAAGGAAGGAAGGAGCACCACGGGAGCTGGAGCAGCTCAGTAGTCAAGGGCACTGGACCCACATGGCAGCTCACAACTGTCCATATAACCCCAGTTCTAGGGGATCTGACACCCTCACACAGAAACACATGCAGGTGAGACACTGGTGCATGTAAAACAAAATAAATCTTAAAAAACTAAAAAAATTCCATACTGCTCTTGCAGAAGACCCGATTCCCATTTCCAGCTCCCATGTAGCAGCTCCCAGCTGTCTGAAACTCCAGCTCCAAGGGAGCTGACAAACTTACACAGACAGGCACACATAAACAAGCATAATTAAAAATGAAACAATCCCTTCAAACCTATTGAAAACAAATCCAGCCAGGCATGGAGGTTACGCCTTTAATGAGGTGCTGGTGGGAAGGCGGTGTTGCTATATACTAACTGAAGCTCCCTGGCTCCCCTCAAAACTGTTAGTCAATAATCTATTCCAAACATATTGCTCCAAATGCTTGTGAACATTAGATACATCTAGACCTGCCTGGTGGCTCACACCTGTACTCCTGGCACTCAGGAGGCTCGGGCAGGAGGATAATTACATCTGAGCACTGGACTAGAGAGTGAGACTCTGTTCCAAACCAGTAACACAGCCCTGCATCCCCGCTAGTCAGGGACTAAGCTGGTACCGTGATCAGTCCCTGAGCAAGCTGGGGGTCACTGTGAGGTCTTGTGAGCCAGGAGGGCCACATACTGAGACTCTTTCTAAACAACAGGACACAACATCTATTTTTGTTGTTAATGTAAGGCCTAGTTACAGAGCACTGGCTGACAAGAGTGTTCTAAAGTAAACACGAGAACACAGATGTGTGCTATGTACTTAGGATGTCACTGGGCAAGTGACCCGAGCAAATGCTCAGCAGCCATCCAGTATATTGTTGAAAGGGCACAGATAATTTCTAAGTTTAAGGAAGATTCTCTAATGGCCTCTATAAACCTTCTCCCTTTCAGCGCCCGGCAGGACTCCACTTCCCAGAATACAGAGAGGGTTTCCAGTCAGACCTTGCGTCAAGCCCGTCACCTGAGCATTTGGGACTCTAAGGCAGGAGGATCAAAGGTTCAAGGACTTGGGCCAGCGGGGTGTGCACCGTGAAGGCTGACCGCCAGGATCTGATCCCTTGGACCCATGGTAGAAAAAAAAAAATCTCACTCCCCAGGTTGTCCTCTGACCTTCACACCTGCACCTTGTCACATGACTCCTTCTTGTGCCCCATAAAATTAATAAGTCGATGTAATAAAAGTTAAAATCCAGCCCAGCACTTAGTAAGACCCAGCCTTGAAATAAGAGGCGTGTGTGTGGTGTGGCTCAAGTACACACAAGGCCCTAGGTTCAACTCTTAATACCACCTAAAAGGATGCCTTTCATCTCAGAACTCAGGAGGCAGAGATAGGCAGATCTGTGAGTTCAAGGCCAGCCTGGTCTACAGAGTGAGTTCCGGTTACATAACAGAAAGACACTGTCTCAAAATGAAACAAATCAACTTAGGCTGAGTTCTGTCCAGGAGGGTTCTCCAGGGCTCAGCAGGCAGCATCAAAGAAGGTGGTGGCTACTGGGATGACACTATGAGAGGCTGGGGCTGATTCACAAGGTTCCTCTTTGGTAACCACTCCCTCTTGCCAGGTCTTGCTTTTCACAGAGCTGGAGCCCCAAGCCCACCTGCTCACCTGAACAGCACGCCTTTGATGACCTGCCAGGCGTTGGGAGCTGGCTGGGGTGGGGGGTTCTGAGGCTGGGTCTCGGCTGGCGTGTCCCTCCCAATGCTGCCATTGCTGGTCACCTGTGAGGGGAACAAAGCGTAGGGTGACAGGGCTGACTTGGGCACCCTGAGTTGCACAGTTTGAGCATACAGGGGCTCCATCAATCAGGAGTGCCCAGGCAGGAGGGGCTTTAGAGAAAACTGCTCCCCAAGGACACCTGCAATGGGGGTGAGGGTGACCAAGAGAGACCCATCTATCAGCTGAGAAGCAGGTGCTCAGGTGGTAAGAGCTAAATCACAGTACACTGGGGCAGAGGAGGACAGCTGAGAGACAGTCCAACAGTCCGAGCTGAGCGCTGTCTATAGAGGGCTGTCCTAGGACTATGCAGGTGACATTAAAGGGGGTGGCTACCATGGAAAACTAGGGCTGATTCACCAGGTCCTTCCTTGAGCATGAGAGTTCTGAGGCCTGCTCTCTAGCTCTCCGGCAGCTGCAGCTTGCAGAGAGACAGACAGCGTGGTGCAGAGCCTCACTCATCTGTCCTATGCACCCAGCCAACACCAAGCTCTGGACAGTTGCACTCCGCAACTGAGCAAGGCTCAGAGAGGTTAAGATACTCGTCTGAGTTCATCAGGGGTAAGACAAGAGGGAGAAGGATCTCACTGGGCAGGGTAGCACACGCCTGTAATCCCAGCACTCACTTAAGAGGTAAAAAGAACCAGGAGTTCAAGGCCAGTTTGGGCTGTCTCAAAACAAAACCCTCTCAGAAGCAGAGGCACATCAGAGACACTCTGACAGCCAGTAGGGGTCCAGGGGGGCCCATCTAGAAGCCATTCTTTGGGCCCTGCTGGCTCCCTGGTCCTGTCCTAATTCTTCTCTCCTGCCAGCTGTCCCATCTCCTGTCAGCCTTCAAACAGCAGGACCTGAGGGCTGTAGAGATGCTCAGTAGTTCAGAGCACAGGCTGCTTACTCTTCCTGAGAATGCTGGTTCCTAGGACCCACACATTAGCCCACAACCATCTATTATTCCAGTTCCAGATGATCCAACACCCTTTTCTGACCTCCATGGGCACTGGGCACACATGTAATAGATATACATACACGCAGGCAACGCCTTCAGGTGAATAAAATAAATATGTTTAAGGGGGGTGGGAGAATCAGCACCTGATCAGTACCTGTGAAGTCAACAGATACAATGCCCCACTGTCCCCAGGCTCCACTGCCCAGGTTCCCCCAGGACCCTGAACTTCGGTTCTGCACATCTTTCCTAACAGCCATGGAGGAGGACGGGTGTCACTTTTACCTCTTGTCCCCAGTGCCAGCAAGAGCCCTTCTTATTCCCCAAAGTCAGGATGGCACCGAGGTGACAGAGAGGGAGTAAGCCTGGGGTGCAATGGACTTCAGCTTCAGATCTCCCAGGGTTCTTGCCCAAGACACCTTAGGCATGTCACACCTCTGTCCCAAGGACAAAGCTGTGAGAATACAAGCACAGACTGAACAAAAATAAAAAAGCTTCCCTCCATGGGAGCCCAGAACTCTCCTGCATACTTACTGTGTGCCAGGCCCTGAGCTAGGTGGCAGCCACTAAGCTCAGGGGCTTGGTGGTCCAGGCTGCAGTGGATACCTGCAGAACAGCAAATAGTAAAGAAGCCACATATGGGGCCACACACCTAAAACTCAACACTCACGAGAGGTCACAGAAGAAAAACAAACTATGGCTACCTAGCGACCTATCATCTACTTACTTACTCTACTCCTCTATCTTCTCTCCCTCCCTACTTACCTACCAACCTATCTATCTGATTTTCTCCAGGGTCTACCCTGGCCTCCCTATGTAACTAAGATAAACAGAAAACACGTTTTAGAGAAATAAGCTGAAGATGACAACCATCAGGACATGAGGCAGGAACCCACACAGACTGAACGGACAACTCTGAGACTCTCAGAGACAGAGACAGGAACAGAGACAGTCACCTGGGTGTTTTAAAGCTGGGCAGTGCCTGGCTACAAGGTGACAAGCTTCCACTAGCCCTTACTAAGAAGGCTGAAGATGGAACTTAGGTTTCCAGCAAGTCTGGACAGACTCAGAGTCAGGAAGGGAGGTGGGGGCAGGCCAGGATTTGAAGTCACACCTAGCTGCTTCTCCCCACAGTGATGGGCAGTGCAGCTGGGAAGCACCCCACAGACAAGCAGATCAAACCCATGAGGTGCTGCCCCATATCCACAAGCATGGCCACAGTGAGAAAGACTCTTGAAGTGCTGCCCGGATGTGAGGGAATGAGCTACTGCCCGCCTAGAATTCACCGATGCCCTGGGAGAGGGAGGTACAGCTCAAGACTCCCAGCATTTAGGATGCACCAGACTCTGGGTCCCATTCCTCAGTACTGGGGGGACAGGAAGAGTCTGGAGTCAAGAGACATGGCTTACAACTGTCTGTAACCAGTTCCAGGGATCTGATGCCCTCTTTTGGTCTCCACATGTACTAGGGATACCTAAGACACACATACATTTATGCAGGAAATACTCATACACATGATTTTAAATAAATATAAAACTTTTTTTCTTTTTGGGGGGTGGGTGTGTTTTTTTATTTTTTATTCATTCATTCATTTATTTTGAGACATGGTTTCTCTGTGCAATCCTGACTGTCCCAGAGCTCATTCTGTAGACCAGGCTGGTCTTGAATTCAAGATCCCAAGTGCACACCTCTGCTTCCAATGCTGGGACTAAAGGCCTGTACCATCACTGCCTGGCCTCTTTTATTCTTCTTAATGTCTCTTTTATTCTATTAGGAGGTGGGTCAGACAGTTGGCTGGTGCTGTGCTTTTACCATGTGGGTTCCAAGGATCAAACTCAGGTTGTCTGGCTTAGCAACATGCACCTTTGCCCACTGTTCCATCTCTTGGTCTCTAAACCATTTTCATGTGTGAATGGGCAAGTGCAATAAGTATCCTTTTAAATATGTGTGTGTGTTAATGTATATGGATGTTTTGTCGACAAGTATGTTTGTGCACCATGCAAATGTCCAGTATCTAAAGAAGCCAGACGAAGTCAATGGATCTCCTGGAACTGAACTTACAGAGAGTGGAGTCACCATGGGGCTGCTGGGAACCAAACCTAGTCCTCTGGAAGAGCAGCCAGTGCTCTTAACTGCTGAGCCACCCAAAGATTTTTATCTACCTACCTGTCTATCACTAATCATTGCTTTCATGCTCTCTCTGTGTAGCCCTAGCCACCCTGGAACTCTCTATGTAGACCAGGCTGGCCTCAAACTCAAGAGATTCTCCTGCCTCTGCCTCCTACCCCCCCCTCCCACCCAGTGCTGGGATTATAGGTATATGTCAATATCCCGGCTTTGGTTTTTTACTTGTGTATGCATGCGTGTGCACACACATTTGAGTGAAGGTGCCCTGGACGCTGCTGAGCCTGAGCTAGAGTTACACGCAATTACTTTGAGTTGTCTAATGTGGGTTGTAGGGACTGAACTGCAGTCTCCTGCAAAAGTGTACAGCCTCTTAATGGCTGAGCCAGCTCTCCAGCCCCAAGAGATGTGTAATCCTGCAATCCCAGCACTCAGGAAGCAGACGCTGATTTCTGTGGGTCTGAAGCCCACCTGGTCTATACTACACAGCGAGTTCTGTGTCAGTCAGGGTAAACACATGAGTAATTACTCATCACTGTTGTGTGAGTATGAGTGTGTGATGTGCACTGAGACTAGAGGACAGCTCCAGGGTTAGCTCTCCCTCAGCCTTTCTGTAGGCTTTAGGAACCAACACTGGTTGCCAGGTTACATGGCTACTGTTCTCTCTATTGAACCATCCTCCCCTGGTCCATGCTTCCAACTGCATCTAAGCAGAGGTGGTGCTGCATACCTGTAAAAAAGGCAGAGGGCTGCCTTGAACTTGAAGCCATCCTAGGTAACATATGATCCTTTCTCTATAAAACAACAATAAAGCTAGTTGGTGGCACACACACACCTTTAAATACCAGCAAGGGTGCTGGATCTCTGTGAGTTCAAGGCCAGTCTGGTCTGCATACTTCCAGGATAGCCAGAACTAAATAAATAATAACAGAGAGGCCCTGTCTCAAAATAAATAAACAAAAACCAATAAACAGAGTTAGAGAGATGGTTGAGCAGTTATGAACAGTGGCTGCTCTTCCAGAGGACCACTGGTTCTCAGCACCCACACCTTGGCTCACAACCATCCATAACCAGTTCCAAGGGATCTGACCTCTGCAGGTACCAGGCAAACATGTGGTGCATATCCATACATGTAGGCAAAACACTTGTACACATAAATCAACCTAAAAAAATTTAAAAACAAAAATGAAAACCATCTGCTTCTGCCCTGCACATTTACAGACTGTTTCCTGTTGTCTTCCTAACCAATATAATACAACAGCTACTTCCACAGCATTTCCACCCCACTAAGCATGGAACGTGAGGCATGCAGGTCACATGCAAATAGTATCCTATCCTGAGAGGGATCTGGGCATCTGAGATTCTGATACTAAAGAAGAGAATCCTAAAACCAGCCTCGGCTGTGGACACCAAGGGACAAACTGTGGCCTCACAAAAGGGAGTGGATCAAAAGCCACAACACTCAACTGTAAAGGTATCTAAGTTAGACCTCAACAAAGAGGTGACCCTGCTGTGGCTCTCCTTGCCCTCAGAGTCATGGCCAAATCCTCACCAGAGCCTGACACATCACCTCCCCACTTCTCTGTTCCCCACCCCCGCCCCATTACCTGTTTGGCCACAACACTTAGCCTATCTACCTGATGCTCCCCACACCAGGTATCTTCTACCTCAGGGCCTTTGCACAGGCTAGTCCCCTTCCATCAATGGCTTTTCTTTATCTGGCTCGACTCTCTACTTCCTTCAGGTCTTAGGTACAGTGCCACTTCCTCTGAGAAGTCTTCCCAAAACTATTCAGATGGCAGCTCTTCCACCAACCCACCAATCACTCGGAACCTCACTCCGGCTGTATATCAGTCCAAGTCACTGCCATCTGAGGTCAGGTATATTTTTGTTACTGTGTTTCCATCCACGCTTCCCACCTCCTACTGGGCACACAAGGTCTGGGAAAACAGAGCCACTTTTCACCCACAGCTGTGTCTCCAGCAAGTCACTATCAGCTGATGGAATGAGTGGCAGGCTAGCCTGACATGAGCCGCCTGCTCCATGCTAGCCCAGCAAGCTGGGAGAGGGTGGGAGAGAACGTGAACGCAGCAGGGAGGAAGGTACACCACCTGTCCTAGGCTCTGTGGGCCTGGGCTCCAAATCCCTACAGGAACCTTCCCACCAGCCTGGGAAGCAGCAGTGACTGCCAAGGCTGTACAGGATCACACCTTCAAGGACCGCCTGGATCCACCACGACGACCCCAGACTCCATCTCAGCCCAGCCCCTGGCAAAACCCCCGTTTAGTGCTGCAGAGACAATCAATGGAGAATACCTGCCAGGGTCAGCCTAACAGGTGCAGCTTAGTAGAGGGGGCTTGCTAGGTATGCCTGGGTTCTACTGCCTATGCCATTAATAAAACACAACAAACAGCCAGGCAGTGGTGGTGCACACCCTTAGTCCCTGCACTCGGGAGGCAGAGCTAGCTCCAGGACAGCTAATACAACACTGACCAAGTGTCCAGTGAAAAACACAGTCACAAAACAGTGGCTGGGCCAGCAGAGCCCTTGGGGAGCCCGCAGGGCACACCTGACCCATCCTGAGAACTAGTAAAGATCATCCAGGTGTGGGTATGCTGGCTCACATCAGGAGGCTGAGGCAGCGTTCTGAATTTAAGGCCAGCTTGGGATACATGGAGAGGCTCGTCTTCAAGCAAACAAATAAAAACAAAAGCTGTTTCGCCTCCATGGGTCCTGTACATGCATGCTTTGCATCTATAGCTGCCTCCCAGGCTCTTCAGTGGATGTTCCTGGGGACTGAGTGAGGGAGCAGACACAAAGACCTAGAAGTGGGAAGCGGGCAAAGGAGACTGTGAGGAATGAGCCTGGAAGTACTCTAGGAGGCAAGGTTTGCTGTGATCACCCTCCTCCAGTCCCTGGCTCTCCAGCACAGGTGAGTCTGCTTCCATCACCCCGCCCCCACCCTGAGAAATTTCTAGATACATGTTGGTTGTGAGACCAGGAAAGTGCATGCATGCTACTGACATAGTCTGCAAATACCAGGGGCAGCGCTAAGCATCCTCAAGTGCACAGTGCAGCCCCACACTGAAGGGCTTGCCAATTCAAAATGTAATAACCAAGGCTGTTAGAAATCTAGGCTGAGTGGCACTCTGAGAGGCAGAGGCAGGCGAGTCTCTGTGAGTTTGAGGCCAGCCTGGTCTATAGAGTGAGTTCCGGGACAGGCTCCAAAGCTACAAAGAGACTCTGTCTTGAAAAACCAAAAGACAAAACAGCAAAGCATAGCCTAAGGCTGGGCACAGTGGGCACACGTTTAATCCCAGCACTTGGGAAACAGGAGCAGGCAGAAACTCTTATGAGTTCCAGCCCAGGCTGCACAGTAAAACCCTGTCTCAAAAAGAAAAAAAGGGCCTGGTGATGGTGGCTTGTGCCTTTAATCTCAGCACTCAGGAGGCAGAGGCAGGCAGATCTCTGTGAGTTCGAGGTCAGCTTGGTCTACAGAGAGTTCCAGGACAGCCAGGGCTACACAGAGAAACCCTGTCTTGAAAACCAAAAAAGAAAGAAAGAAAGAGAAAGCCTAGTCTAATCCAAAGAAAACAGTTCATGCCAGGTCATGTTCTGCTTTAAAAAAAAAAAAAAAAAAAAAAAAAAATACACTTTATCCTGAAGGCCAAAGGATGAGCATGAAGAGTCTGCAAGCATGAGCTAGGATTAGTGACATATGCCTCTCATTCCAGCACTTGGAAGGCTGAAGCAGAAGGGTGGTGAGTTCAGAGCCTGCCTGACTTTCATAGGAAGACCCTATCCAAAAAAAAAAAAAAGATTTGATTTGAGTCGAGATGGGACCAGAGAAGCTCCAGACGTGTCTGGAAGGTCAACACACTGTGCAAGTCTTGGTCTCTCACACTGGCACCCATTAATCGACAGAAATTTAGAGGCGCTGGGACCACAGTTCAGAGACTAGGAAGTTTCTGCAGACCCAGTGTCAATGCATTCATTCCAGCAAGGATTGCACCAACAATTCCCTGAGCAGCCCACACCCCAGATCTGGTTGAAAATGCCAGAAGACTCAGTCTGGATATGCTGGACCCTATCTCACAACTTTTAGCCTGAATTTCACTGCCCCAAGGGAGTGTATCTGCTCCACCTTGGAGATCCTGCAGCCCTTCATCCAGATTTCTTTCCTACCCTACAGTTTACACTGCAGTTGCCTCTCCCACTCTCCTGACTGCAAAGACATGGCTGGAGCCATCTTTACAGCCCAGAAAGCTGGCCCTCCCACCCAACTCCTCCATTAACCATGGGGAAATAAAGGCCCAAAGAAAGAAACTTATCCAAGGTCACACCAAGTCAGCTTCATGCATCCCTTCCAGTCGGTACTCCACACCCCTGAGCTGCCTCCTACATGTCAGTGACATCCTGGTGGGTGGGTCGACGACAGCACCTCGCTGTCACTCTATCAATTCCCCCAGAAGCCGGCACGGAGCCTGAGTGAACTGGTGTGCTCTGAGTGGTAATGGGTTGGAAGGCAAATGCTTCTGGACCCATTTCTCTATTTGATCAGTCTAGACTCAAAGTGTCCATCTCAGGACTGACCACCCACAGTCATCTTTTCCATGGAACGGGTGCCAAAGTTAACCTGGGTGACCTTCTTTAAGTGGCTTCGTCTTGCTGTCCCTGGGACCCTTGTCTGTAGAGTGGGTCTGTCGGCCTCTGCAGCCCATGCCCTTTACCCACCGTAATTACCGTATTTCCCCAAAGCTAGAGTTAACCAACCATTGCCCCGTGTCTCGGTCACTGCGGAGCGGACCAGGAACACCACAACACTCTAGGAATAGTACTGAGCCCGGAATAGCAGTCGAGAACCTAGGACGTCTGGGTTTACAAGTCTGCGTCCGTCTGCTCCACTCTCTCCTCGGCTCGAGCTAAGAGTCTGGCGGACGCCCGGCGCGAGCGTGCAGGAACCCCGGCGCGCAACAGGGCCCGGTTCCCGCCACCGTCCGGCCTCCAGGGCGGCCGAGCGCTGCCTGGGCCCAATATTCAAGGTCCCTCTGGGGCATGGAGCCCCTGGTGCACCCGATTTCTCCAAAGAGGACAGGACACTCCCCGCGAGAGTGCCCTCCGCTGAGGAAGAGCCCTCTCGGGCACCTCTCGGCCTCCGTACCTGACCAGAGCTGCCTCCCCCGGCCGCCACCACGGCGCTGCCGGCCCCGTCCGCCTCCTGCGCCGCCGCCATCTTCCCGCTCCGGGTCCCCGCCCCCGCCGCCAGCCCCGCCCCGTCCCCGACGGCGCCAGCGCGATCGCGCGAGATTTCACACTTGGCCCGCCCCGCCGGGCTATCGTATCTGAAGGGAGCAGCGCAAGCCACGCCCCTGAAAGGACCCGACCGGGCCACCGTACTCTGCTTCCGCTCTACCGTTTCGTCTCTGGGTATTTGTGTTTTTTTGTTTTTGTTTTTGTTTTTTTAGTCTAGCAGGAAGTGCTTTAACTTCTAGTCTAAAATGTTCTTCTCATAGGTTCTACTTTTTACCCTGAGCCAAAGTTGGCCGGTTTTTTTCAGACTGTATAGTCGTTCCGAGCAATCTGCTCCACTTAGGCGCCTTGTTTCTTCGCGTGTTTTACAGTCGATGGTTTCTGAGCATTTCCGGCCACCGTAGAGTTCTAAGCCACTGGGGCCACATTCCCTTTTGGGTAGGAAGTCCAGCTTCGAGCCTCGGTTCTCGGACTCCTTGGGGTGGTCGTGGATTTGATGCGTTTTCCTTAGTCTAGGCTTTCGTCATCTAGTCCCCCAAGGTGTAGTCTCTTGGTGCATTCAGAGGACACCGCACCAGGAAGTGAGACCTTAGCATCTTTTAGACAACTTAATGCGCACTCCAATAGGGTGCTGTGCCTTCCAGTAAATGTCTCAACTCTAAACACCATTCCGTGGGCTCAAACGAATTTGTTTGTTCCCAGGGAGAGAGACAAAATTTCTTGTTTCGAGTATTTTTTGATACAGAGGATTTCTCTGTGGCTATGGTTATCTTGGAACTTTCTCTGTAGACCAGGCTGGCCTCGAACTCAAATGACCCTGCTTCTGCCTCCCTCCGGAGTGTTGGGATTACGGGTGTGTTACACCACCACCACCACCAGGCATGATTTTTTGTTTTTTTCGAGGCGCATTTTCTCTGTAGCTTTGGAACCTGTCCTAGAACTCTATAGACCAGGCTGACCTCGAGCAAGCTAAGATACGCCTCCCTCTGCCTTCCGATTAAAGGCATGCGGCAACTTCGCCCAATTTTTGTTTGTTTGTTTAAAAAACGGATCTTACCCTGTAGCCCAGGCTGGCCTTAACTCGTAATCTTCCTGCCTCAGCCTGCAAAGTGCTGGGGATAAATGAACCATGAGCTCGATAACTATTTCTATTGTATTTTCATTTGTTTATTTTGCTGGGTAAGGGGAAATGAGGCAGTCTTGAAATAAAGCCCTGGCTGTGGCAGGCACAGAACTTGTGGCAGGCACAGAACTTGCGGCATATTCCAGCCTCATCTTCCCGAGTGGATTACAGGTCTCCCAGCACACTGAACTAGAACGTCGTGATTTTAGATTAGCTACAAAATCTCTCGAATTTTATTAGCTACAAAGTTAGATTATATTAGCTAAAAACATCTCTCAAATTTTAGATTAGCTACTGTTGTATCGGATGAGGATTCACGCAAATAGGTGGAAAGAAGGCATAGAGCACTCTTAAGATGAATTTCAGCCTTTCCAGCAGCAGTGGGATCAGCCTCTGGTGGAATGACCCACTGTCTTTTGCAAGGGGCTTTTTAAAATTATTATTACTATATAATTGATACATAATTCACACCTTTAGCAAGCCAGTTTCCATACACGAATATCTTTTATCTAAGCTCCCCAGAGAGACAAGCCAAATGCAAATTCTCATTTCGGAGACCTCTCCAGTTTGCCGAGTTACATGTTTCATACGGAAGGTACCAGAGACATGGTAGCTGCCACACAAGGCAGATTAAAACTAGGTGCTAACACTCCCAAATGAAACTAGCTGTAGTTCTTCAGAGGCTCTCCCTACAAGCTGCAGTATCTCTCAAAGGATATCAACCACTATCAAGGATTCAGGGTGTTGGCACACTGCTTTAGTCCCAACTGGGAAGGCAGTAACAGTGGAATTTCTAAGTTCAAGGCCTGCCTGGGCTACATAACTCCACCCTCATTCAAAGAGTTGTGAGCTGCCCAAATTGAAGACTGGGAACTGAACGCTGGTCAGACGGAAGCAAACCCTCTTAATTGTTAAGCCATCTTCCCCCCCCCCCCAATTCTTCAAAAGGAAAAAAAAAATTGGTTTTTAATGTATACAGTGTTGTGCCTGCATGTACACCTGCATGACAGAAGAGGGCACCAGATAGATTCGTCCCATGCCTTTATTCCCAGCACATGTAGGCAATTTTCACTTTATCATTGGTTGCTCAAGTTTCCTGACTGAACAGGAAAAGCAGATCCCCAGAGAGAAGACCTCTTCTTCCCATTTTCCTTCCTGTATTCTCTTCATTTTTCCTCTTTCTATCCTGCCTCAGTCCCACCTAGGTTCATATCAGGTCATGGCTGGGGATGAAACTCAGAGCTCCTAACCTATACATAAGACCCTGTGTTCTTTACTAGTACCACATCCAGCCCGGCATGGTGGGGTATGCTTATAACCCTAGAGACATGAGGATCAGGTGTTCAAGGCCATCCTCCACTACATAGCAAGCTCCAGGCCAGTCTGAGCTATTAGAGACACTGTCTAGCAAAAAAAGAAAAGATAGATCCGCACCACATCCTGCTCTTGGCAGGCTACATGAGCTTGACAAGTCTTATCTTTATCTCCCCTCCTCCTAACTATGAATTATATTACCTCCCCCCCCAACAACAACATAGTAACCGCAAAGACCCCAGTAAGATCAAAACTGTAAAGATAAGGTTGGTGGGCATTCAAGCCTTCGGACTCGCAAGGTGAAAGACAGGCAGCTCCTAAAAGATGCCTTCTGACCTGCACATGTGTACCATGCACATGTCCCCCAACACAGTAAAACCTAAAAAGTAAACATCTACCATTTTACTCTCTGCTTGCTCTCCCGGGTCCTGTAGATCTCAGTTCTGTGGTAGTACCTTTCCCTCTGGGAAGCCCTCCAGGTTCCCACCTATGCCTACTGAGTACTAACACTCCCACTATTGTGTGCGTCTACCTGCATCGCACAGGCCAGACCTGGGATTACATGGTCACTGGTTGCAGTGTCCCCAGCACTGACTTAGGGATCATTGCTCAATCAAAACAAATAAAAAACAAAAAACAAACAAAAAAAAAAAAACCCCAAACTCTCTTGAGTGTAGAAGATGACTTACCTAA
This sequence comes from Phyllotis vaccarum, assembly GCA_033318265.1. Taxonomy (NCBI): domain Eukaryota; kingdom Metazoa; phylum Chordata; class Mammalia; order Rodentia; family Cricetidae; genus Phyllotis; species Phyllotis vaccarum. The sequence continues at coordinate 15,790,220 of JARWLC010000018.1, forward strand.
GGGTCACCATAATGGCAAGAAGAAACTGTTAAAAGTATACAGATGAACCAGGTGGTGGTGGCACACACCTTTAATCTCAGAACTCGGGAGGTAGAGACAGGTGGATCTCTGAATTCGAAGCCAACCTGGCCTACAGAGTGAGCCCCAGGACAGGCTTCAAAGCTACACAGAGAAACCCTGTCTTGAAAAAAAAAAAAAAAAGAAAAGATAAGATAGATAGATAGATGATAGATAGATAGATAGATAGATAGATAGATAGATAGATAGATAGATAGATAGATAGGAAGCCAGGAGCCAGGTGGTGGTGGTGATGGCAGTGTGTGTCTTTTATGCCAACACAAGGAGGCCCAGGAAGGCAGATGAAGGCTGGAGCACGGACGGCTCGGTAGTTAACAGCACTGAATGCTCCTCTGACAGAGAACCCAGGTTCCAGTTTCAGTTCTTAGAACCCACACGACAGTTCACAGACATCCATAACTACAGTTCTGAGGGACTTAATGCTCTTTCCTGACCTCCTTGGTTGCCAGGCATTTGCATACATGCAGGCAAAACACTCAAACACATAAATTCAAAATTTTGTAATGCACGGATGAGACTTGGGGTGTAGCTGGTAGAGTGTTTATCTAGTATGCATGATACCCTGGGTTCAATATCCAGCATTGCATAAAACTAGGCTTTTTGAACGCCTATCACTTGGGAGGCAGAAGCAGGTGGATCTCTGTGAGTCTGAAGCCTATCTGATCTACAGAGCAATTTCCAGGACAGCCAGGGCTATGCAGAGAAACCCTGTTTTGAAAAATCAAAAATCAAACTAACAGCAACAACAAAAACAATCAAGCTTTTGTTGCTGAGACAAATTTTCACAATGTTGTGGAGGCTGGCCAGAAATGGTCACAAACTGAGATTACAGGTCTCTCTGCCTGCACTCAGTGTGGATTCTCTTCTGTTAGTGATCACAGAACCGATTCACTCTGCTCACCATTAGGGGGCACCCAACGCCATCAGAAACTGTTTTCAGATTTTAAAGAAAGGGAACAGACCCATCTTCTAAGTCTTTAGGAGACAAGACTCAAGATACAGACTCCAAAGTCTGAAACAGGAGAAATCTAGGGTTCAGATCTCTCAATTCTTAGAGAGGCAGAATCTGGGCGCCTGGACAGTGGGGTCCTAAATGGAGGTGGTTGGGATCTAACAAAGAGAGGAATTTGGGGTGGCACCGGGATTGGCTGAGAGCAGATCTGGCTTGGGCAGCGGTTCCCTTTGGCTTGAGTCTGTGGGAAACACTGGACAGAGCGGGAATTGTTCCTCCTGCATCTCCCCCTCCCAACCCCACCCCCCACCTCCAGCTTGGCAGCCTCAGTTCTTCCCAGGCTCTAGGGACTTGGGAGCCTTCCACCGCCCCTCCTTCCCAGTCCCTGTTTTCTACTGGACTCACAGCTGCCCAGCCTCAGGACCTGGGAAAATTGCCCTGGGAGTGTTGAAAAGACCGGCTTGTAGGTTATTGCAGAACAGATTAAGAAAAAGCCAAACCGTGAGTCCACTATGGGGCCAACAGCGCCACCTATGGGACACAGGAGTGAGGCGCACAGATCTGTTCTCAGTCTGCAAAGGAGGATGAGGCAGAGGACCGACCTGGGCTGCAAAGACAACAAACAGACGAAACATCTGACGAAGTTATAATCACCAAAATGGTTTCAGCTATTGGCTTGTTTTGTTTGGAGACAGGCTTTCTCTAGGTAACAGTCCTGACTGTACTGGAACTCTGTAGACCAGGCTGGCCTCCGACACACAGAGATCTCCCTGTCTCTGCTACCTGAGATTAAAGAGGTGTGCCACCCACTACTGGGGCTGGCTTCTTTTTTTTTCTGTTTTTTATTATTATTTTTAATTATTATTCTTTGTAAACCAAGCTGGCTTCCAACTCGCAGAAATCTGCCTTCCTGAGCCTGTCAGATGCTGGGATTATAGATGTGTGCCCCCATGCCTAACACCATCGGCTCTTTGTCAGAGGCCAAATGAAAGCATATGTGTCCTGTCCCCAAAACTAGCAGGGGTCTTAGTGAACGCATATGAGGTTAATATATTGGGATTGTTAGACAGCCCAGGTTTCAGTGTGTGTTCCTCTTAATATCAACTTTTTAACTTTAGCAAACCTTTCTTCTGTACCAGACTTCCGTTTGGACAATTCATTTCCATGCCTCTTCTGTTTGCCAGCACACTCTGGCTTGAGCTGAGGACTCTCACACAGGCAAAGAAAGAACCCTAGCTCTGAGCTTCTTTTGTGCAGGGAGGGGGGTGCATTTCAAGACATGGTCTCTTATTTAGCCCTGGCTGTCCTGGAACTTGCTCTGTAGACCAGGCCGGCCTTGAACACACGGAGATCCCCTTGCCTCTGCCTCCAGAGGGATTAAAGGTGTGTGTGTTACCACTGCCTGGCTATCCCTGAGCTTTTATTATTAGTGTATATGCTGGTGTGTTAGCCTGCATACCTGCAGAGGCCAGGAGACTACTTTGTGGGGTGGTTCCCCTCCTGGCATCATGTGGGTCCTGGGGATAGACCCCCTGAACTCACTGAGCCACCTAACCAGCCCTGTTCTGGATTGTCTACTTGGTTTTGTTTGATTTTCGAGTCTCAGGTACCGCAGGCTGGTTGGAAACTCACTATGTAGTGGAGAATGACCTTGACTTTCTGCTTTCCCTGACTCTGCCTCAAGACTTTAGGGAGTGTTATAGGTTCCAGTGTCTACATCTGAATTGAGGGGGGGGGTAAAATTATTTGTTATTTTTAAATTTTGTGTGTATGTATGTGTGTGTATGTGTGTGTGTTGTGTGTGTGTGTGTGTGTGTGTGTGTGTGTGTGTACTATTGTTTGTTTGTTTTGAGGAAGATCTCAAACTGCTATCTAGGCTGGCCTCAAAAAATCCTGCTGTGTGTATTAAAAAAAAAAAAAAAAGAAGAAGAAAAAGCAGGGTGTGGTGTGGTGGTGCAGGCCTTTGATCCTAGCACTTGGGAGACAGGAGCAGGAGGATTTACGTGAATTCAAAGTCAGCCTGGTCTACAGAGTGGTTTTTAGAGCAGGCAGCGCTACATAGAGACACCTTGTCTCAAAAAATAAAACAAAACAAAAACCAAATAAATGTGATTTAAAAAGAAAACTAAAACTATGTAGCCCAGGACTTAGAGTTGCTATGATCCTCCTGCCTCAAGTCTCAGATGCTGAGATTGCATGTTCAAACCCAAATGCCTGGCTAGTATTTACCCCTTCATTCCAACAGACCCGGTATGGAGTTAAAACTGCAGTCATGCAGGTGTCACCAATGTTCAGAATGAAGGACACTAACTATTTCCTCCTAAAATCACACTCATCAAATGTCAACTAGATTCCATAGCCCCTCCATCTTGGCTCTGGGTGCCTCAGGGAAAAAAAAAAAGCCAAGCCAAAGTCAGTGATTTGGGATTGACAGATTTATTCTTTTCCTGAAAGAATTCAGGCTGGAGTTAGGAGCAGGAAGCCAAGAGCTGCTGGAACAGGGGAATGTAGGACCATCCTGGTCAGGTGATGAGAACAAAGAAGTCGAGGGCCCAGTTCTCCTTTCCCCTGACTTGGGGTTGGTGGACGTTATTCACCCTTTAGGAGAGTAAGGAGCTGGTCCGTGAAAATGCCTGCGTAAGTGTTCATGGCCGCTGAGCTTTTACTGTACATGTCCCTGAGAAGAAAGTACAGGGAATTAAAGGAAGAGCCTGGAAACTGGGGCCTGAGGGAAGCAAGCTAGTGTTTGAACCTCTGCACTTGAGAGACCTAAATTCCTTGGTCTGAGAGATGAAGGCTAAGACCTGGATCCCTTGGTGTGAGGGAGGAGGGCTGGGCATAGTCCCTGAGTCTAAGAGAAGATGGCTGGGTTCTAAACTTCTGGGGTTGAGGACAGAGAGTTAAGACTTGACCCTGTAGGCCTGAGAGAACAGGCTTAGGTCAGGGTCTGTGCATCTGAGGGAGGAGGCTGTTGTCTGGATTCCTAGGTCTGGGGGTAGAGCTTGGACTCACATGTCTGAGGAACAGGGGTTAAGCCTATGTCTGAAGGAGGATGCTGGGCAGGACATACCTGAGTTTCTCATCCACACTGGTCAGGTATGTTTTCTGGTACAGGTCTTGGGCAGCTGCCTTAGCAAGGTCCAAGTAACTGTAGATGGACTCCTGAACCTTGTCCAGCAGAGCTGGACTGTCTGGATCATCTTGCTGGAGCTGGGCCCCTTGGACCTCTGTAGGAAACACAGGGTGATCGTTAGATTGGAGACCCTGAGGGGGGCTGTGGGTAAACAGAGCGTCCGTCATTAGGAAGGAGAAGTGATGGGGAAGAGTGGAAGGGTGTTTGAAGAGGACCCCATCCCTTCCTCACCGACCCCTCACCACCACCAAGTAGCCCACTCACCATATCCCACCACCAGGAAGACAAGGAAGAGAACCAGGAAGAACCGAGAGTCCATGCTGTCTGTGACCTGGAGCACTAAAGAGAGTGTCATGTGTTAGAGAGTGGTATGTTGTTAGGTCCTGTTCTCTGGGAGTGGGCAGGGACCCTACTCTGTTCCTACTTCTGCTCATCAGGGACTTTAAACCTGTCCATTCAGATGAAGCGTCTTCTGGAATTGACTGTACAAGTTTTTTTTTTTTTTGGGTGGGGGGGAGGAGATACAAGTTCTCACTATGTATCCCCGGTTGGACTGGAGCTCACTATGTAGACCAAGCTGATTTCACTGTATAGTCCCAGATAGCCTCCGGCCTTGGCCTCTCAAGTGCAGTATTTGATGGCATGTGCCACCACACCTGGTTCTTGGTTTTTGGGTTTGTTTTTAAGTGTATCTGAAGGAAGGCATAGTGACATATGACTTTGATCCCAGCATTTAGGAGGCAGAAACAGGTGGATCTCTGTGAGTTCAAGCCCAGCCTAGTCTACATAGTGAGTTCCAGGACAGCCAGAGCCATATAGAACAAGGCCCTGTCTAGAAGAAAACAAAACAAAACTATAATAATAAAATAAATGTATATGGGTGTTTTGCCTGCATGTATATAATTTGTATGCAGTACCAAATATGTGCCTAGTGGCTGCACAGGCCAGAATAGGAGCTGGATCCCCTGAAACTGGAGTAGAGAGGTTTGTGAGCCACCAGGTAGGTGCTGGGAATCGAACCCAGATCCTCTGCAAAAGCATCAAGTGCTCTTAACCACTGAGCGTCTCTCTAACCTGCCCCTTTCTTTTTTATAACCCAAGCTGGCATCACATTGACTAAGTACCGTAGAATGATCTTGAACACTAGGGTGATCCACCTCTCAAGTGCTGGGATCACTGGTGTGTGCCACCACACCCAGTTTCCTGTCTGGGAACTGAAGCTAGGACCCTGAGCATATCAGACAAGAAGTACAAGCTATACAGCTCCAGTTCCGCCCTCTAGATTTTGACAACTTATGTCTTTTCTAACAAGGAAACAAAAACAAAAAGCAGATTTTAAAGTAGAACAGGCTGGCATTGAACTCACAGCAGTCCCCTGCCTCTGGAGTGCAGAGATTACCAGGAATCACTGGATCAGGGGATTCTCCCCCTCTCCCCCCCGTAGGGATGTCACTCAGAATCTTCTAGATGCTATGACACACACACAAGGAAACCAAGAAACATCTCTCCACGTACTCGTCCATTCACTCACTTACAGGAAAGCTTTTGTGAGGGCCTAAACAGCCCTGGTATTAGTAGAAAATATAAATAGACCCTTTTGAAATAAACAAACAAAATTTTCTTAAAACCTTGAGGATGAGTATTCAATGTGTATAGTTTAGTAGGTAAGGGCATCTGCCGCCAAGCCTGAGGGCCTGAGTTCAGTCCCTGCAACCCTCGTGGTGGAGGGGGAGAGCTGACTCCTGAAAGTTGTTCTCTGACCTCTACATGTGTGCTATGGCATGCACACCACACACACACATACACACATGCACACACACACATGCACACATGAACATGTGCTAGCTTGCACACACATACACACACAAACAAAAAAATAAAATAAAATATAAGAAAAATAGCTGGGTGATGGTGGTACATGCCTTTGCCTTTAACCCCAGCTCCGGGTAGCAGAGGCAGGTGGGTCTCTGTGAGTTCAAAGCCAGCCTGGTCTACAGAGAAAGTTCCAGGACAACCAGAGCTACACAGAGAAACTCTGTCTCAAAACAAACAAACAAATAACAGGGAAAGGAGAGGGAGGGGGAGAGGGGAGGGGACAGTAGAGAAAGACCCTGGGACAGCTTGCACCAACTCTGGCAACCCTGATGTCCTTAGAGTCTTGAGCTTCCCTCCGGCTCTCTGGCTTGTCCTAGATCATTTCCTGAGGTGTGTATAACCAAGGCACAAAGGCCTCACTTATTCTTCGGGAAAAACTAAAACAGCAGCTGGCTGAAATTGGGGCTCCAGAGATGACTCAGCAGCGAAGAACCCTGGCTACTCTTCCAGAGGTCCCGGGTTCAATTCCCCACACCCACATGGGGCTCACACCTGTGTGGAAGTGCAGCCCCAGGGGATCCAATGTTCTCTTTTGTAGGAAGCCAAGCCTGTAGGTGGTGCACAGACATGCATGGAGGCAAACATCTATACATAAATAAATAAAAAAGATCTTTTGGAAAAGAGGTAGAGGTCAAGCCTGGGAGAAGGGCCAAGCTAAACAGACTACATTGTAAACTCCATGGTCAGAGCATGCCTGACCAGGCTGAGACAGAAAGAGCCAAAGTTCAAGGCTAGCCTGGGCTATCTAGTGAGGGACCTTGTCTCAAATAAAATAAAAGAAAAGAAAAAGAAAAATCTTTCCATCCCATGATTCCAAGACAGACCTCTAACAAGGTGTAATTTCTGATTTAGGAATCTTTGCCCCTCCCTGATCTTCCAGACCCCCCTCTCCCCTCTGTCCCTCTCTTACCTGAATGTAACAGGCAGGTTGGTACTGTTCTCACTGACTCCAGTGGGCTGGCAGGCTTTATAGCTTTGGAGGGCCCCCTCCCTCCACATCAGTCAGCTCCTCTGTCCTAGGCCAAAGTCCTGGCCAACAGAGCCACTGAGGGGGTGGGGTGCAGGGATGGAAGGGCAGTGACCAGTGACGTTACCTGCCAGCTCAAACCACAGGGAAGCCCCATTTTGAAAAAGCTACCCATAAGCCAGGCTCAAGCTCTCTCAGAAGACTGAGACAGGGGGATCATGAATTCAGAGTCAGTTCAAAAACCACTGGGAAATTCAGTAAGATTTGGTCTGAAAACAAAAAAGCCTTTGCTTTGGTTTTATTCCCACAGGGTGTCATGTAGCTCAGGCTATCCTGCAACTCTCTGTGTAGCCCTGGCTGTCCTCGAACTTTCCAGGTGCTGGAGTTACAGGTTTGTAGCACTATACTGAGCTCAAAATAAAAAACAATAGCGGTCAGAGAACCAAGACAAATTCCTGGACAGCCAGGGCTACATAGTGAGACCCTGTCTAAAACTGTAAAGGTAAAAAGAATTCTTGGAGCTGGGCGGCAGCGGCTCACACCTTTAGTTACAGCACTTGGGAGGCAGACCGTCAGATCTCTGTGAGTTCAAGGCCAGCCTGGTGTACAGAGCCAGTTCCAGGACAGCTAGGCTAAGGCTGTTACAAAGAAAAACCCCTGAAACCCTGTCTCCAAAAACCAAAAAAAAAAAAAAAAAAAAGAAAGAAAGAAAAGAAAAAAAGAATTCTGGCAACAGGAGGAAAAGGAAGGGAAACTGATGTCAGTTTGTAAAATAAAAGCAAAAACAATAAAATTCTGGGAAGTTGGCCCATCATGTAAAGGAGCTTGCTACCAAGAACAGTGGCCTGAGTTCAGTTCCCGAAGAGAAGGAAAAAATTATTCCTGAAAGTTGTTTTCTGACCTCTACATGGGTACATGGCACACACACACTCACTCACATATAAACAAATGTAATTTGTAGCAGACCATCTCCTTAACAACTTAAGCTACCTTGTCATACCCTAAGTAATGTAATGTTTTCTGTGTGACTTTTAGAGACAGGGTTTCTCTGTGTAGCCCTTCCTGTCCTAGAACTCGCTCTGTAGACCAGGCTGGCCTCAAACTCACAGAGATCTGCTTGTCTCTGCCTCCCGGGTACTAAAATTAAAAGCATGCACCACCACCACCCGACATACATGTAATTTTAAAAAGAGGGCTGGAGATGTGGCTCAGTGATAGGGTATTTACCTGGCATGTGTGAGGCCCTGGGTTCAATTCCTAGAACCGTTCCCCCCTGCTTCTCCCAAAAGAAAAACAGACAACCCCCTCAATTCCTGAGAAAGATGACTGGATGTTGTGGAGGGGTTTTGGGAGACTTACTTGGAGTAGGGTTTAAGGTTTGCATGGTTTTAGGAAATGAGGGGCACTGTGAGGATATGGTTCTTTTGACCCATGTCACCCTTCAAGACTTTGTCTCCTGGAGCTCAGCAGGTGCCTGAAAGTCCCCTATTCATGTCAAGCCGGAACTGTGTGGGCAGGGGGTTATCACCTTGGTCCCTTTCCCTAAGGCTTTCCTAGTGTCCTTCCCTGGTAGCTGACAGATTTTCCACTTATTAACTCCTAGATAGGCAAAGGGTGACCTCTGGCCTCAAGAGGAGCTACTCAGCCAGTGACACAGATTAAGAACAAACATTTTTATTGTGGGTGCCGGGCAAGTGTGTGTACTTTAACCCTGTATCCGGTCCCTGCAGAGCAGTTGGGGACACAGGCTGAGGGTCTTGTTCAGGAGGTGGTCTCTGGAGCTTTGTAGCCAGGCCTGAGTGCGGGGACCCAGGTCTTTCAAATGGTCTTCATAGTAGGTCTGCACAAAGCCCTGGACAGCCCCTGGGCCCCTGTATAAAGGGGACATCTTAGTTGACACCCTAGATGCCACAGGGTGGCACAGATGGCCCACTTACTTCTGACCTTCTTCAGACTCAAGACTCCAGACCCTTAACTTCCAGGGGTCCAGGCCCAGCCTCCTCCCTCAGACCCAGGGGTCCAGGCCCAGCCTCCTCCTTCAGACCCAGGAAAACTAAGCCACCCCACTGGCTCTCTTTCCTCTAACTCTGTTGTTCCCTCCCAGCCCAGTACCAGAACTCTCACCAAAACCACTGCCATCTGTTCCTGGTTCTGGTCACCATCTCCATCACTCTGTCCCTTAACAGGTCCCAGCGGCTGTTCTCAGGGCCAGGGCTAGGCGTGGGGATCAGGCTCTCTGTTGTCACCGATGCTGGGGTGGGGGGAAATCACAGAGGAACTTGAGTGGGCTGGGATCCCAGAACCCCATTCTTCTCTCCCTGTGTGTTACACCTGGGGACAAGTGTAACTCACCTTTGTACCCAGACGTCCAAGTCACCCATCATCACAGGCAACACCTGACTTTCCCTGCCTTGACTCAGTTTTCCATCCTGTACAAAGGGGCACAATGACTTCCGGTTTGAGGGCTATTGTACCACTTAGAAGCAAGAGAAAAGGGAAACACCTTGTATCTTTCATGCCCTTGCCCATCCCTGACCACCAGCTTAGCTTTGGGGCCCCTGATACCACTGCCTTCAATGCCACTTTTTGGGCATCCCCCTCCCCCCTTGCCCACTGCTGGTCCTTCCCTTGGCTCTCTCTCCCTGTGGAGATATGCTTGCTCAGTCTGCAACTCCACTTCCCACCTGGTGACTCTCTCCTCTAACCACCCAGCTACCCAACCATGGCCCCTGACCTGGACCAACCCCTGCCTCCCACTTCTTCCCATAAAACTAGCAGCTGCCTTCACACACCAGGGAACAAAAGCCCATTGTAATTCATCCTCTATCATGGACACACTTCTTTTCTTTACACACACACACACACACACACACACACACACACACACACACCTCTTGCTCTAGCACCCACACACCTACCTAGATAGATACTCACCCAAGTGTAGATGTGCATGCTTGTGTTTTTTTGTTTTAAACTCCATTTTGTTTTGTTTGGGCATTTGGTCTTTTGAGATAGGCTCTCTCTATGTAGCCCTGGCTGTCCTGGAGCTCACTCTGTACCCCAGGCTGGCCTCAAACTCAAAGAGATCTTCCTGCCTCTGCCTCCTGAGGGCTGGGCTTAAAGATGTTCGCCACCATGCCTGACCTGCTTTAACATTTTTTTTGAAGACTTGCTTTTATTACGTATATTTTTCCCTGTCTATATGAGTATATGAGCGGGTACACTGCCTATGGAGATCAAAGGCTTTGGATTCCCTGGAGCTGGGCTACCTGGCATTTGTCAGCCTGGGAACTGAACTCCAGTCATCTGTGAGAATAGTACATGCCCTTAACCATTGTGCTACCACTCCAGCCCATAGTCCTTCCTTCCTTCCTTCCTTCCTTCCTTCCTTCCTTCCTTCCTTCCTTCCTTCCTTCCTCCCTCCCTCCCTCCCTCCCTCCCTCCCTCCCTCCCTCCCTCCCTCCCTCCCTCCCCTCCCTCCCTTCCTTCCTTCCTTCCTTCCGACAGATTTCTTGTAGCCCTAGCTGGCCTCTTGGAGCTGAAAATAACTTCTAATCTGCTGGTCAGAATTCCAAGTTCTGACCTTCTTGACTCCGTCTTGCCAGTGCTGTAACCCAGGGATTCCTGTGTGCTAGCTAACCACTCTACCAACTAAGCCACATCCCTGCTTGTCTTGCAACTTCCTATGTAGCTAAGGCTAGTTTTGAACCTTTGAGGCTCCTGCCTCCACCTCCCAAGTGCTGGAGTTCCAGGCATGTACTGCCAGACCAGACCACACATGCACCCTAGTACCAAGACATTTATGTCATCTGCCTGAAGTCACAAGCCTCACCTATGACTTCGCCACTCCAAGACACAGTCTCCCATTCTGTGAAAGGGACATAGGAGGGGAACACAGGAAGGAACCTGCATGCCATTAACACTGTCTATGGAAAAAGCATGTATATTTATTTGTATTTTCATTTAATGTGCATTGATGTTTTGCCTGTATGCGTGTTTGTATGGGAATGTCAGATCTTGGAGATATAGGCAGTTGTGAGCCCCCATGTAGGTGCTAGGAATTGAAGCTAGGATGTCTGGAAGAACAGTCAGTGCTCTTAACCAATGAGCCATCTCTTTGGCCCCGAAGCATGTATATTTTAAGACAGAGTCTCACTGTATAACTCTGGCTCCCCTGAAACTGACTGTGTAGACTAGACCGGCCTCAAACTCCAATAGATGTACTTGTCTTCTGATTGCTGGGATTAAAGGTACATGCCACCACAACCTGGCAGTCTCCATTTTCCGGATATTTTAAGATTGAATATCACTGAATTGTCAGAGGGACCTGAACTTTTAACCCTCCTGCCTTAGCCTTTGAGTAATTAGGATTACAGACCTGTACCAACATACTCTGTTGAGATACAACTTTGGATGCATGCACAAAATAAGAAGCTATGTAGACCCCCGCACACAGAACAGCCCCCTATGTAGCCCCACACTTAGAACTTTTCAAATACGTCCCCTGTAGAGAGCCACCAACACACATATGCCCACCCAGGAAGCATTGCATGCCTGTGATTTGAATGCTTAGGAGGTAGAATCAGGAGTTCAAAGGCAGCCTAGACTAAATAGCAAGTTCAAGGCCAGCTGGGACCAAGCAGCTAAGGATAAGGCTTTGCTGGATATTTCTTGTCTTGCATGCATAAGACCCCACATTTGATGCCCAGCACTACATAAACCAGGAATGGAGGGGTCATGCTTGTGATCCGAGCACTTCAGGATGGAGGTGGGAGTATTAGGAACTCAAGATCATCCTTAGTTATATCTGGAGTTCAAAGCCAGCCCCAGATCTCTGAAGAACAAGCTAAAACAATTTATGGTAGAGAGTTTGCCTGACATCTGAAGGCAATATTCCAATATTGTGTGTGTGTGTGTGTGTGTGTGTGTGTGTGTGTGTGTGTGTGTTTGCCTGGCATCTGGAGGCAGTATTCCAATATTCCACCCATGTGTGTGTGTGTGTGTGTGTGTGTGTGTGTGTGTGTGTGTGACCCTTTTGATAAATCCACAGTCATGCTCCACCCAGAGAACCCCACCTCCAGCAGCCCCCCACTCCTCACCTACAAAGCAGGCCAGGAGCAGCACGGAGAGGCCAAGTGAGGGCAGGGCCTGAAGCCTGCATCCCAGGAGGGACATTTCTGGAGACTTGCTCCCTCTGTCCTTTGGTGCTCCACTCTCAACACTGCAGAAGGGACAGGCAAGTACTGGAAAGAGGCCTCCCTTGTCACCTCTCCACTCCTCTTGGCAGAACTTCAAAGAGATGGACCTGGTGAAATGGACAGTCAAAGGCCGTGTCCGCCCCTGCCTCCCTCCCTCCCTCTTTCCTGCTGCCCAGGCCTGACAGAGGATAGGCTATCCCACACAGAACTGGATTAAAATCCCGGCTCCACCAGATTCTTTCTGAATTCAGCTTCATTATTTGGGAATTGAGATCACAAGCTCTACTCGAGAAATTGGCGGGGGCTTTTTGGGGGGGGATGCTCTGTTTTATTTTGAGACAAGGTGTCATGTAGCCCAGGCTGGCCTGGAATTCAGTATATCACCAAGAATGATCTAGAATCATTCTTCTCCTGCTTCCACCTCCCAGATGTTGGGGTTACAGACGTGTGCCCGCTTTTTATTTTGTAACAAGGTCTCACTAAGCAGCCCTAAAAGAGCTTGGAAAAGTGATCCTCCCGCCTCAGCATCTGGGATAGCTGTGACTGCAGGCCTCGCCCATGTGTGCCTCCGGTTCTGAGTTCTTTCAGCTAACTTCTTCTTCTTCCTCCTCTTCCTCCTCCTCCTCCTTTTCTAGGAAAGGTTTCTCTGTATCAGCCCTGGAACTCACTTTGTAGACCACGCTGGCCTCCAACTCACAGAGATCAGCCTGCCTCTACCTCCCCATTGCGGGACTAAAAGGCGTGTGCCACAACTGCCTGGTAATAGTTATAAAGTGTATTTTTTACTTATGTATGTGTGTGTCTGTCTGTGTTGGGGCATGTGCACGTGAATGTGTGGGTGCTGTGCCTGCAGAGGCCAGAGGTGTCAGATTCCCCTGGGAATGGATGTGAGCTATTTGATGTGGGTGCCAGGAGTCAAATTCAGGTTCCTCTTGGGAGATACTCTTTAGTTTTTAAAAAAATTATATCTGTGTTTCTGTGTGTGTGTGTATGTGGTGTGGTGTGATATGTGTGTGTGTGGTGTGGCGTGTGTAATTTGTGTGGTGTGTGGTAGGTCTGGATGTGTGTATTTGTGGTGTGTTGTGTATGTGTATATGTGTATGTATGGTGTGGTGTGTGTGTGTATGGTATGGTGTGGTATGTGTATGATGTGTGTGGTGTATGTGTGTTATGTCTGGATGTGTGTATTTGTGGTGTGTGTGTGGTGTGTGATGTGTGTGGTGTGTGTATGTGGTATGTCTGGATGCGTGTATTTGTGGTGTGTGTGTGGTGTGATATGTGTGTGTGTGTGATGTGGTATGTGTGTGTATGGTGTGGTGTGTGGTGTGTGTGTGTGTGGTATGGTGTGTGTGTATTTGTATGGTGTGGTGTGTGTGGTGTGGTGTGTGTGGGGGTGTGTGGTGTGTGTCTGTGTGGTGTGATATATGTGTGTGATGTAGTGTGGTGTGTGTGTATGTATGTGTGTGTATGGTGTGGTGTGTATGGTGTGGTGTGTGTGGTGTGTGTGTGTATGTGTGTGTATGGTGTGGTGTGTATGGTGTGGTGTGTGTGGTGTGTGTGTGTATGTGTGGTGTGTGTGTGTGTGTGTGTGTATGTGTGTGTATGGTGTGGTGTGTGTGGTGTGGTGTGTGTGTATGTATGTGTGTGTATGGTGTGGTGTGTGTGGTGTGGTGTGTGTGGTGTGTGTGTGTATGTGTGTGGTGTGTGTGTGTGTCCATTCCGCTGAACATATAAGGAGGTCAGAAAACAACTTCAGTTTTCAGGTGTTGGTTCTCTCCTTCCACCATGTAGATCACAGGGATCAAACCCAGGCAGTCAGGCTTGACCGCAGACACCTTGATCTGTACCGCCATCTTGCCTCTTCCTCCCGCTTTCTCTCCTCCATGAGGCAAGGTCTTGTTGTGACCCCCTTGCCTCTTGAGCTTTATGGTTTCAAGGGCTAAAAAACGCATCAATGAAAGAAAATTAATTTAAATGTGTCCCATGCAAGATTTGAGCATTTCACCAAATAAATATTTCAAGATTCATGTGAAGCCGAAATGTGACTGAGTACCTCATGGGCTTCCTGTTCGATGTTCATTTATTGTTTATTGAGACAGGTTCTCAGGGTAACCTTGACTGGCCTTGTTAGCTCTGATTCTCCTGCCTCTACCTTGCCAATGCTGGGATGACGTTTAAGCACATGCCCAGCACACTTTGTTTCCAAGCAGCCAATCTCCTGATGGAGTCTCAACTGCAGCCTGAGTAAACTGTCAAGAGCAACCCTGACCCAGACGCCTGTAGAGGGTTGCCCATCACATGTCAAAAAAAAAAAAAAAAAAAAAAAATCACGCAGCGCTGCTGTTTGCCATGATGCAAACATTTTAGGAATAGACTTTGGGGTTGGTTGCACAACAGCGTGAATGTACTCAACGCTGCTGATCTAAACACCCGAAACTGGCTGAAATGGTAAATTTTATGTCCTGTAGGTTCCCCCCCCCACACACACATACAAAACAAGAAACAAAAAACCCAGAAGCACAAACCAGCCCACCACAGATACCCATGCCTTCTTATGGAAAGAACCTCTTGCTGTACATGATAATGGTGGTGCTTGCCTGGCATGCAAGAACTGGAGAAGCTGAGGCAGGAGGATTGTTGAGTTTGAGCTGAAGTAACATAGGAGGTTCCTGATACCCACAAGAGCATGAGGCCTGTGGAGTTTATAGGCAAAACCCACCTCTTTTCAGCACTGAGACCTGGCTCAAGTTGCTTAAACACTATGGGCTATTTCATGCTGATAAGTGATAGGTTAATTACTTGGTTTGTAGACTGGCCCAAGACAGGACAGGGTATCAGGAGATTGGCACCCACAGTGTAACTGAGTCATTTGCTATTTGTTCATGATTTTTGAAAAATAAAAGAGTTGATAGCTAGCCATAGTGGCACGGGCATTTAATCTCAGCACCCAGGAAGCAGAGGCAGGAGGATAGCTCTAAGTCACCACACCAGGCTTTGAACTTTGTGTTTTTGAGACAAGGTCTCACTATGTACGTCTGGATGGCTCTGAACTCAGAAATCCACCTGCCTCTAACTGCAGAATGCAGTAATCAGAGGCACCAAACCAGGCTTTGATTTTTTTGAATAAGAGTACTCCAGGTCTAACACTGATTCCCTGGAACTGTGACCACCCTGTGTCTGCCTTCAAAGTAGACCTGGCTACCACACCTAATTTTATGCTGGCCTGGGGATAGAATGTAGTGCCTAGTGTATGCTAGACAAGTACTTTACCAACGAAGCCCAAGTTTCATGATCTTTATTTCGTATGTGCTTCCGTACACACTGTGCTCTGGGCCCAGATGGAATAATTTCAGCATTTCCCAGAAGTTAAGAAATATTTTTTTCTCTACTGTTGAGAATTGAACCCAGAGCTTTGTGCCAAGACAGGGGCTCTACCACTGAGCCACACCCCCAGCCCCTCACTGGGGGATTCTAAGCAGGGGCTCTACCACTGAGCCACACCCCCAGCCCCTCACTGGGGGATTCTGGGCAGGGGCTCTACCACTGAGCCACACCCCAGCCCCTCACTGGGGGATTCTGGGCAGGGGCTCTACCACTGAGCCACACCCCAGCCCCTCACTGGGGGATTCTGGGCAGGGGCTCTACCACTGAGCCACACCCCAGCCCCTCACTGGGGGATTCTGGGCAGGGGCTCTACCACTGAGCCACACCCCCAGCCCCTCACTGGGGGATTCTAGGCAGGGGCTCTACCACTGAGCCACACCCCAGCCCCTCACTGGGGGATTCTGGGCAGGGGCTCTACCACTGAGCCACACCCCAGCCCCTCACTGGGGGATTCTAGGCAGGGGCTCTACCACTGAGCCACCCCCAAGCCCCTCACTGGGGGATTCTAGGCAGGGGCTCTACCACTGAACCACACCCCCAGCCCCTCACTGGGGGATTCTAGGCAGGGGATCTACCCCTGAACCACACCCCCAGCCCCTCACTGGGGGATTCTAGGCAGGGGCTCTACCACTGAGCCACACCCCCCAGCTCCTCACTGGGGAATTCTAGGCAGGGGCTGAGGCTGTAGTTGTTGGTGGGGTCCGAATCTCATTGTCTTTCACCATTTCATCATGCTGGGACCATTCATGACCCTCCCCCTGAAAACTCAAGGGGACCCTAAGTAAGGCCGGAGTGCTGGGGTTGGGGAAAGGTCTCTGTCCTCTGCCCTTACTCCAAAGTCAGCACACAGGGTGGCTGTGGCTGTTTGCTGTTTGGTGCCTGCAATGTTTGCTCATCCTGGGGACAGGAACAGACTGAAGGTCGTTCGGGTGGACATCACATCACGGGCAACTAAAAGATAATGTGCCAGAGAGGAGATGGGAGGAGAAAGAGGGATTATTGAAGGGGATGGGACAGGCTGGTGACCCGATAGGACAGTGACCGTGTAAAATGTGAGGTCAAGGAGCACTCCTGCCTGAGACCCAAGCTGTCCTTCAAGTCACTAAGTGTGTCCCCACACAGGAACTCTCCTTTTCCGTGTTAGAGACAGAGTCACACTGCAGCCAGACAGGTCTCACACCCTTAGTGATCCCCTTGCTGAAACCACCCAGGTCTCTCCTCTCCTTTTGGTTCCCTGCGCTCACCATAATTGAGAGGCCCTGTTCTTACCGCCGAGTCCTAAAACTCCCACTCTCCCTACGCATCTTTCTGGGGTTTTTAACTTCTCTAGCTGGATGCATGGGGTTAGGGCAGGGAAATTGGGAGGGGAAAGGGTGTTTGAGGGGATGGGGGTGTGACTCAGTGGTAGAGCCCCCGCCTGGCATATGTCAGGTCCTGAGTTTTGTGGGAATGCCCTTTATTAAGACAGCCCTAGTATAATGGCACATACCTAAAATCACAGCACTCAGGAAGCTCAGGCAGGAGGCTCTTGAGTGAGACCTGCCTGGTCTAAAAGGCTTCTTGAACCATGTCTTGAAACCTCTTCTCAAAAAAAAAAATCAAACAAAACAAAAAACCCAGAGCCCCCAAAATAATGTATTTTAAGCAATCATTTCTTTAACCAAATATTATTCAACGCTGGAGCTGTGGTCAGCCCTTGGCGGGCAATGGCTGAGGGACTCATTGGTGACAAGCAGCCTTGACTCTGTTATCTGAGGCCTCGTGTTAACAGTTTCCAGAAGGTAACCAGGTAGTGTTAGTAGAGCTGAAATGAAGAAACTTGGCCCACAGACACTAAGGCCTGGTAGCTGCGTCCTGGATCTGTCTTTGTGTCTCTCTTATGGCCCTTCTCATTCCCTGCTACTCTGTTTTCTATTTCCCTTCATTATCCACTTAGAGTTTAATGAGCACTTACTTAGCAGGGATAAACCAAAACCTAGCCTTACCTGGGTTACACCAAACCGGAAGAGTATAAAGCTTTGATCATGCTAGGCTACCCACTCAGTCCAATTCCCTCATTTCTGGCTGTGTGACCTTCAGCAGTAACTTTACCTCTCTGCATCTCAATGCTTATAGGACATGAACAGGGTTCCCAAGAAGACTCTTTGGGGACAGTCGTAAAGTTCAAACAATGCGGACAGGGGTTGGGAGCTGGAGACATGGTTCAGCGGTTAAGAGCACTGCTGTTTTTCCAGGAGACCCAAGTTCAATTTCCAGCACCTCCACGGCAGCTCACCACCTTCTCCAGTTTGAGGGTGACCCCCTCTTCTGGGTTCTGCGGGTACTGCACGTAGATGGTGCACATGCATGCGCCCAGGCAAAACACCCATACATGTAAGAATAGACACGGTGCTACCCTCTGCATTGCTCCTTGGCTCCACCCCCACTCAAAGCACTACAGGAAGCATTTCACTATAGATTTTTTTATTGGTGTGGGAAGAGGGATCTGCCGCATCACGTGAACACCTTTGCCTAGAGGTGGCCCACCAGGAGCTCATGCGAACGTGGTTTTGAGCTTCTCCTTTATTTTGCCAAATGTCTCTGAAAACCAGGCCCTTTGGAGAGAGATGAGGACAGGGTCATTGTTTACTGTGCCCTCCAAGGGACCCAGACAAGCTACTTCCTGCTTTTTTTAGTGTCTCTTTGCTTAATCCCCACCCACACTGTCTATGGGATGAAAATCCTGAGTTGAGTGGTCTGGTTTCTCTACCGCTTTCCTCACATAGACCAGAGCAATGTTTGTGTCCAACAATTTCCTCACATAGAGCAGTCTCTCTCTCTCTCTTTCTCCCTGTGTGTGTTTTAAGACAGGGTCTCAGATAGTCCAGGCTAGCCTCAACCTTATGTAGCTAAGGATGACCTTAGACTTCTGATCTTCCTGCCTCCACCTCCCAGATGCTGGATGACAGGCTTGCACCTTTATGCCTGGCTTTATATGGTGCTGGGAACCAAACTCTGGGCTTCTGTGTATATGGGAGGCAAGTACTCTACCTACCGAGGCACATCCCCAGCCTGATTGAACATCCTGAAATCAAAGAACTTCCTCCCTCAGAGCCAGCCACTGTGTGAGAGGGGGTGAGCAGGTGTGTGTGTACAGAGGACAAAGGACAACCTCGGGTAACGTTCCACGGGCAGCATCTCCCTGATCAGCTAGCCTGCCTCTGTCTCCTCATCAGAGGGGTTAAAAGTGTGCACCACCATACTTCACTTACACTTTTTTGTTTGGTTGGTTTGGTTTTGGTTTTTGAAGACAGGGTTTTGTATAGCCCTGGCTGTCCTCTGTAGACCAGGCTAGCCTTGAACTCAGACATCTGCCTGCCCCTTGCCTCCCGGTACTGGTGTTAAAGGTCTTTGCATGAGCCACCACCACCAGGTTTCACTTAGGCATTTAAAAGCAAGCAAACAAAAAAACTGTCTCTCTTCTATGCCTGTCAATCCCTTTTCTTATCTTATGGGGGAATTTATCACTTGGTTGCCTGCAGAAACCAGGAAGCAGCATTGGATCCCTGGAGCCCCAGTTACAGGCTGTTGCAATCACCTGACATGGCTGCTGGGGACAGCAAATACTCCAAGCTGCTGAACCTCATGACTGACTTTTTAAAAATATGGGTTCGGGCATCAAATCCAGGCATTTTCTACCCTGAATGATCTTCCCTCGGCTCTCCTTCCATTTCTTTAGTTAGCTCTAGTTAGCTCTTTTTTTAAAAATTTTTGTTTTTTCAGTTGGTTGGCAGATTTTGTTGTTTTTCTGGGATTAACAGCAGGTGCCACCACACCCCACAAACCTGTCACCTCTTGCCTCCAGCCCGCCCACCCCTTCTCCAGCCTGAGCTTGCTTGCACCACCCTTTTCTAGCCCCCTTCCTTGGCCCAAGTTATTCCTTTTGTCTGGAAGGCCATTCTCTCTTGTTTATAGGTCTTCCTGCCCCAGGGCCTTTGCACTCACCACCCCCCCCCCCCCAGGAAACTTTCTAGCCAAGTTTAGGCTTGGCTGGATATTTGTAATCAAATTCAGACCTCACATTAAATGAATGATTTGTCTTCTTGCCAGAGTGAGCAGAAATTGGCTAACTAACCTGTTTACAACATACCAACCAACCGCCTCTCGGGGTGCCTTCATTTTTCTCTCAAATCGCCCCTCCTTCTTATTTTTTCCTTTCGTTTCTGTTTTTGAGGCTGAGTCTTGCTCTGTGGCCCAGGGTGGTCTCAAACTCCTGAGTGTCTTCTCTCAGCCTCCCAAGTTCTAGGGTTTTTTTTTTTTCTCTTAGAGATAGGGTTTCTTTATGTAGCCTTAGCTGTCTTAGAACTTGCTCTGTAGACCAGGCTGGCCTCAAACTCACTGAGATCTGCCTGCCTCTGCCTCCTGAGTGCTGGGATCAAAGGTGTAGGACACCAAGGTCTGGCTAGTTGCTAGGGTCTTAACCCAACCTCCCCTGATCTCTCTTCTTTATTTATATATTTTGATAGTCTGTGCTGCAAAGCCTCTGGCCTGTACAGCTCCCAATATGACACCTATCCCAGTCTCCTACTTTTTAGCATTGTCCCTAAGACTCATGGTCATGTCCCATATGTCTCATATAGGAGGAGCTCAGGGTCTAAAGTAGCCTGTCAGCTCCCAAGCTCCGACCCTTCACTACGCATCCAGAAACACCTCTACCAAGGGGCTAGGAGTTACACGGCTTGTCCCCCCCAGACTCCAAGCACCTTGAAACCTAGCTCTATGACCTCAGGGACAGTGTTAATTACTCCTCAGGTGCTCAGTTTCCCGACTCTGTCAGTGTTTGATTGTCCATTGGGGCTTTTACACTGACACCCCCAGCACCCGCCCGTGCCAAGAAGAGGCCTAACCGGGTCTTGGTCAGAATTTCTTTCTGTTTGATGTGTTCAATGGCTGTCCGGGCCTTGTCTTCCAAAGTGTTCCCAAGCTCCTTTAGCTTATCCGGTAAGTTCTCAAAGGTGCCAGACAAGTCAGGGGTCGCCTGGGTGGGGGCTGGGCCTGCAGAGAAAGGGTCGTAAGCAAATCCGTTAGCATGGGGGAGGGTATCAGAGTGGCCCATCAGATTCAGGACTTTGGACTTAGACTTTTACTGGCAAAGCCCACCTCCAACACCTACGCTCCACCTCTTCTAGAAAGATCAGCCTATCCCAGAGGAATGATGTTTACGTCATCGGTAGCTAGGGCTCTTCTGGACAGACTTGTCTCTTGCAGGTGGGGTGGGGGAGCATCCGAGAGCGGTAGTTGAACTAGGGACCTCAGAGCTTTTGTGAAGGTCCTGTAAGTCCCCCACGACCAGATCCACACTCCAAGCCCCTTTCTTACCTTCCAAAGCCATGGCTAGGACCACAACCAGCACCGGAAGTGAGATGAAGAGCTTCATGATGGCTGGAGGGGCACCCTACAGGCAGATGAGGTGGGGGGAGCGTTACTAGCACCCCCAAGCCCCACCCTCATGATCCCACCACCCCCAATCCCTTGACTGTAGGAAGTGGGAACACTTTCCCATGCACCAACCTGGATCTAAGGATCTGTTAGGAGGCCCGCAGGGGTGGGAGGATTCTGCACAGAGGTTTAACAGGTCTGGGAGGGGGCGGAGCAGGCTCATCGCCCTTCCCCCTACCCCCCAGCCTCTCCCTCTCCCTGTGTCCACCTACTTTTTTTTTTTTTTTTTGACATAAGATCTTTGCCTGGCCTGGGACTTGTGATCCTCTGGCAGGACCAGAACTGGTTTACCCTCTTCTACCATACTGTTGGGTATTGGAAATCAGGCCCCAACCAGGCCCATCATTTAGGCCTAAGACTTGTCACTGGTTAGCACCCTCACTCAAGGAATACAGGGGCCTCAGCTTCTCTGGGAGGCTGTCCCACCGTGGGGGTCTTAGAAACAACTCCCTTCCCCTCCCAAATCTCACCCCCATCTCACACTGAATCCTCTGCCTGTCTCTGCTCTGTCCTTTCCCTATTCAGGCTCTCTGTCAGGATGCTGGGGGCTGGGGCCTGCCTCCCTTCACCTCCAGTGCCTTTGCATCTGTGCACCCCAGACCTCCTTTGATGTGATCTAGGGTCTTAACTTATCCCCTAACCTCCCTTCTTTAGGAGTTGCCTCTTCAGTGAGTCCAAACTGGAGCCTCTCAGCTTACAAAGCTGGAATGCCCCTCAGCCTGCACAACCCCCACCCCCTGCCCCCTAAGACACTATTAGCTCTTGCTGGGCCTCTCAGACCCCTTCTGGCTCCTCCAAACCTGCCTGTCTGCCCCTCCTTCCACCACATCCTTTCCCTGAGGCTGGAGTCCAAGGCCTTTCCCTCCCCCAGAGCTGTTGTTGACCGCCAGTGACCCCCTGGCAGCTGGTGGCCATGGGGCCCAGACTTCAGGTTGGCTGGCTCATTGCCCCTGCAACCCACGTGTCAGCTCTAGGGAGGGTGCACAACAGGGGGATGGTTGTGAAAGGGATGGAATAGACTGGACCCTGGCTGGGTTGCAACATCTCTGGGGCCAGCTCAGAGCTTCCAGTCCCTGTGGGCGCCAGGCCTGACCCTCTTGCTTCCTGAACTGAACACTGCTCAATCCTCAAGCACCCATCTGAATAATGTATCAGATTTCCCCATAAGCCATCCCGAGGCTTCCAATTTCACCCTCTCCTTAGCAACAGGGCCCTCCTGTGCCACAGGTGGGATAATGGGAGCACATCTAAAGTCATTAAACTATTACTCATTCATTTTTTTGTTTTGGTTTGTTTTTTCTAGACAAGGTTTTACTGTGTACTCCTGGCTGTCCTGGAACTTGCTCTGTAGGCCAGGCTGGCCTCGAACTTAAGATCAACTTGCCTCTGCCCCCTGAGTGCTTGGATTAAAGGTGTGCTCCACCACTGACTGTCTCAATGCTGATTCTTACACTTCAAGATGCCTCTCTGATTATAGCAGAAGTACTCTGTGGCTCCTCTTACAAAGGTTCTTCTCTAATAGCTCTCTTTGCTTCCTGCTCCATCTCTGGGTCTGACCAGGGTCAAGGGGAGATGGGACTCTTCCCTTGCTTAGAAGTCTCTCTCTATTTTCGGCAATACATTCCTATAATCTCATCACTTGGGAAGCAGAGTCAGGAGTCCAAGGATAGTCTTGCTTATACATTGAGTTTGAGGCAAGCCTGGGCTATATGAGATCCTGATTCAAAATCAGCATCTGAAAGGGCTTTCAAGGATGGAGCTCAGTTGGTAGAACACGTGCCTAGCATGTAGGAAAGCCTGGATGCCACCCCTAACGGGAGGCGATGACGAATGATCCAGCACTGAGATCAGGGGTTCAAGGTCATCCTTGGCTACATAGGGAAGAGCTCTATTGAGGCCCCCTTTTTAAAAATTTATTTATTTATTTATATGCATATCATGTGCTGCTGGTCTGTATCCCTACATGCCAGAAGAGGGCACTCGATCTTATTGTAGATGCTTGTGAGCCTCATGTGGTTGCTGGGAATCGAACTCAGGACCTCTGGAAGAGCTCTGTTCACCTCTGAACTATCTCCCCAGCCCTTGAGGCTTCATTTTAAACAAACAAAATCTCCTTGTAACACTCAAAATTGAGCTTCGGTTAGGTTTGGTGGTACCGACCTGTAACTGTAGCATTTCCCAGCATTTGAGGCTAAGGCTGGAGAATTCAGAGTTCAAGGCTAACCTGGATCAAATACCATTAAAACAGTTCAGGTCTTCAGTGTGAGACATGCCTGACACAGTCTCCCCTCATTTTGATATTTGAGGACCCGAGAGTGTGTTTCTAGCCCTTGGGTGTGAAATGTGGCTGCCCTGAGCCCTGCCACTCAGCTCACTGACCCTTCTTCCCATTGGGCCCCGTGAATCATCTGTGGGAGTGGTGTCCGCCTCCAGATAATTCCATTCAGTGCCAGGAAAAGCTTCAGGCTCAGGGTTTGCCAGAGGCAGTGGGGGACTGAAACCCTGGTGTGACCCAAGAGACAGATAGCTCAAGCCCTAGCCTGCCTTGCTCGGTGGGAGCCCTGCTAAGTTCCTGAGAACTGAGGGGGTGGGAGGGGAAGCCAGCCAGGGGTTCTCCAGCTCCCACCCTAACCCCTCTAAGTACCAGCTTCCAATCGGAACACATGCCCATAGGGATATGGAGAAAACACCTTTGAGTCCTGAGCCTTAACTCACTCCTCACAGGCTTCTTGGGAAAGACAAAAGGCAGAGCACTGGTTGGGGACAAAGAGGGGGCTTGGGGCTGCCCGAAGCCTGACCCAGAGGGAAACAAAGACCTAGCTAACACCAGAGTAAAAGGAAAATGTCAGGCTCTGCGAAGCAAGTCAAAAAACCAACCAAAGAGCAAGAGAAACTGCCCGAGGGAGAGATAACAGAGGCTCAGGAAAACAGGAAGCCAGAAAAAGAAGCCTAAAATGGAACAGAGAAGAGGGAATCAGATAAGATTACCACGGAGGAGGGACAAGACCTGGGGATGAGTAAGCACAGCCTGGCCCGCTCTGTTCTACATGTCTCAGCATCACTGCGGAGCAGGTGTTCAATTAGGAAAAGGAGCCCAGCAGAGAGGGTGTTGCGCACCTGTTTTCAAGATTCAAATATTCGAGGCCTGCCTGGGCAAGAGGTCAAGGAAGCTCCTTCTGAGATCCTATCTCAGAACAACAATAAGGGGGGGGGGGCAATAATAGAGATAAGTAGAAGAGGACCTTCCTAGAATCTTCCTGGGAGGGGTGTGCCTCAGTAGTGGAGTCCTTGACTAGAATCTCCCCCATTGGGAGGCTGGAGGGTGTGGCTGATTGCTAGAACCCTACCTAAGATCTCCCAGTAAAGGGGCTGGGGTGTGGCTCAGTAGTAGAATCCCTTCTAGAGTCCCCCAGTGAGGGGCTAGGGTGTGGCTCAGTGGTAGAGCCCCTGCCTAGAATCCCCCAGTGAGGGGCTGGGGTGTGGCTCAGTGGTAGAGCCCCTGCCTAGAATCCTTCAGTGAGGGGCTGGGGTGTGGCTCAGTGGTAGAGCCCCTGCCCAGAATCCCCCAGTGAGGGGCTGGGGTGTGGCTCAGTGGTAGAGCCCCTGCCCAGAATCCCCCAGTGAGGGGCTGGGGTGTGGCTCAGTGGTAGAGCCCCTGCCTAGAATCCTTCAGTGAGGGGCTGGGGTGTGGCTCAGTGGTAGAGCCCCTGCCCAGAATCCCCCAGTGAGGGGCTGGGGTGTGGCTCAGTGGTAGAGCCCCTGCCTAGAATCCCCCAGTGAGGGGCTGGGGTGTGGCTCAGTGGTAGAGCCCCTGCCCAGAATCCCCCAGTGAGGGGCTGGGGTGTGGCTCAGTGGTAGAGCCCCTGCCCAGAATCCCCCAGTGAGGGGCTGGGGTGTGGCTCAGTGGTAGAGCCCCTGCCTAGAATCCTTCAGTGAGGGGCTGGGGTGTGGCTCAGTGGTAGAGCCCCTGCCCAGAATCCCCCAGTGAGGGGCTGGGGTGTGGCTCAGTGATAGAGCCCCTGCCTAGAATCCTCCAGTGAGGGGCTGGGGTGTGACTCAGTGGTAGAGCCCCTGCCTAGAATCCCCCAGTGAGGGGCTGGGGTGTGGCTCAGTGGTAGAGCCCCTGCCTAGAATCCTTCAGTGAGGGGCTGGGGTGTGGCTCAGTGGTAGAGCCCCTACCAGGCTTAATCTCTATTGCTGCAGAACCAGAACAAACCAAACTAGAGCCGAGACAAAAGCAAGTAGCCTTCCCCATACCCTACAGGCCGTGACTGTGTCACAGAATGTTTGGCTAATGTGAGGCAGAAAAGATGAACTGAGACCGAATCTGTGCAATCACTGGAAGAGACTCAGTAGGTGCTTAGAGAATCTTTATTAAGCAAGGGCCACTAGGGGGCCAGAGTGGTACTGGGGACAGGGCCACCTGCTGGCCGTGGATGTTGAGGCAGCAGGTAGGAGAGAGGGACACTCATTTACTCTCCTGTGGCACTGAGGGGGGGAGGATGGGTTTGGTAGCCATGGACGCCTGTATTTTATCCACCAGGTTTGTCCACTGGCGCTGCATGTCTTCCACCAGCGGCTCGAACCAGCCCTTGAGGCGGGCCTGGAAGATCTCGGCTTGCAGGCGCATCTGCTGAGCCTGCTCCTCCACCTTGGCGCGCACCTCCTCCAGCTGCTCCCGCACATCCTCCAGGCGGTCACGGGCCTGGTTGCCCACCTCCTCTAGCCGCCCTCGGATGCGAGCACCCAAAGCCTGGGCGCGATCGCGCAGGGGCTGAGCGGCCCCAGCGCCTAGGTTGGCTGTGCGCTGGCGACCCTGCTCCATCAAGGTCCCCAGGCGCTCTTGGATGGCGCCCACGCCTCGCTCGGTGCCCTCGAGTGCCCCAGCCTTGTACACGGCCAGACGCTTCTGCAGATCCTCTGCATCCCGCAACAGGCGCTTGCGCAACTTGCGCAGGTGCGTGGAGAAGCGTGCCCGCAGCTCCTCTGTGCTCTGGCCCAGCATGGTCTGCACCTCGTGGCGGTACAGCCCAAGTCGGTTGCGAAGGTCCTCCATATCCG
Source organism: Phyllotis vaccarum (assembly GCA_033318265.1). Lineage (NCBI taxonomy): Eukaryota > Metazoa > Chordata > Mammalia > Rodentia > Cricetidae > Phyllotis > Phyllotis vaccarum. The sequence goes on from JARWLC010000018.1 coordinate 15,816,346, forward strand.
CCGCGAGTCGGGACTGTGCTGCCTGCACCTCTTTGGCCAGCCTTGCTCGTGTCTCCTCGGTCATCGGGCCCAGCTGTTCCTCCAGCTCTTTTTTGTAAGCCTTCAGTTCCGTCATGGTGTCCTCTATCAGCACCCTGAAGGCCCAGAGGAAACACACAAGGAAGATGAGGACCAAGATCGAAGGGCCCCAAAGACAGGGTGAAATGGCAAGGCACCAACACAGAAGGTGTGGTGGCACCGGCTTGTGTTCCCAGAAGTTGAGAAGTCGAGGCAGGAGAATTGCAGAGCCTTTGAAGCCGGCTTGAGTTACAGATTGGGATTTTGTCTCAGAAAGTCAAAAGCCAGTCGGTAGACAGAACAAATAAATGTCTGTTAATCCCAGCACCCAGAAGTCTAAATAAGTAAGGCAAAATAGAGAGTTCAAGTCCAGCTTGAGAGAAAGGAAATAAGAAAGGGGTGGGTGCCCAGACAGTCGAGAACCCAGGCTTGGATGTTCAGTGGGTGCAGAGGGTGAAGGGACAGGGGCTGGTCACTCACGTTAGTTCCTGACTGACTTGTGATGTCTGCAGTTCTTCCTGGGCCTGGTCAGACAGGGTCTGTATCCAGCGCAGATAATCCCAGAAGCGGCCTAGGGCCTGCTCCCAGGGCTGGCTGCTCTGCCACCCCAGACGATCGGTCACCTCTGGCTCCAGCGTCTCGAGCGCTGGCTCTCCCTCGGCCAGGCATCCTGGGCAGAGTAAGTTCAAGGCTAGGTCAGGACCTACAGTGCTTTTGGGTCTCTTTGGAGCAGGTGGGTCCGGAGGAGGAGTTGCAATCGGTTTATTACTACAAGCATGTAGTGTCTTGGTTTCTCAAATAGTACAGAGTAGAGTTCAGGAAGGTGTGGAATTAGAACATAATACCTCCCTTTATAAAAGAACTATCTGTATCACATATTTTAATGTGTGTGCCCTTGGAAGACAGAATCAACTAGAGGGAATCCAATCTCTCCTTCCACCATTATTGACCCTGGAGGTGATAGGTCTTCAGGCTTGGTGGCAAGCACTTTTACCCCTGAGCCATCTGGTCCCTTCATACAGATACGGGAAACCAAGGACTACAGAGTAAATAAAACAGCTGCTCCGGACTGTTGAACTGTCCCGGTTCCAACCCACCAGCGGCCAGCAGAAGGGACCTAGGGTCAGTGAGAGGAGCCAAGAGAGGGGTCAAGAGCAGAGCAGAAGAAGAGCCACCAAAGCAAGCCCCATACCTGCCAGCGATGTGACCAGCAGCACGGCCCACAGAGCCTTCATCTTCCCAATAGTGATTGGCCAGTCTGGAGGAGGGAGAAATCGTCTTTGAACAAACAGCTAGAGGTACTCCGCCCACTCAGAGAGCCCCACCCTACCTCCCCATTCTTGGATCTGAGACCTTAACCAATCATAAATCTTTCCCAAAGAGAATGCCCGCACTTCCCAAAGGTTTAGTTACATCCCCTCGGGTATTCGCTATCTGATTCCCTGGGGTGGATCCCGCTGCCAAAAATTCCAGCTCCCTCTCAGAGTCCAAATTCCACTTTAACCAAGACACAGCGGGTAGTGCAACTTACAATTCCCCTTTCTACCTTCTGGGCTATGCCCTGCTTTCTATTTTAGTGCTAATTTAACGCTCAGTTACTCATCCTCCAGCCCTTCCGAGGTCCTGCCCTCACATAACTCCAGAACTCAGGGCGTTGAGGCATGAAGATAGTCAGCTTGAAGCCAGCCCCGGGTTACTCGGGGACTGAGATGGAAATCAGTGTTTACAAAAACACAGTCTAAGGCGCATTCCCGGATCATTCCCTAAAGGAGGATCCCACTTTCTAGTTGTGCCGTGGACCGTACCCCTGGAGGTGGCCCTTCCAGCTCCTTCACCTGTCCTGATTCTAGTGGCAAAGGTTAGTCACCTTAGCTCATTCCCAAGTGACTCTGCTACGCTTTCTGCCTTTCCAATTCTTGCCCCCGTTTCCTGGACGCCAGGGGATTCCAAGGTTCCCAAGCCTACATCTTCCCAAGGCCCCTGGGTGAGTCCCCAGCCCAGTGTCTTACCAGCTTCTTCAGAAACAAGTCCTTAGCCTCCAGGGGCTGAGCAGGGCGCTGGATCCCAGACTCCTCCAATTATAGGGCTCCCCCCTGCCCCGCCCCCTCCTCAGGGCTAGGGCGGGCTGGTCCAGCCCCCTGTCACGAGGCGGGTTGTTCTCTACCCCCCCTCACAGCAGGGCAGAGGAAAGAGGTGGAGTTTGGAGACCTTGTGACCCCCACCCCTAACAAAGGAGCTGACACTTCATCATGGAATGATTCAGGCATCTTTCTCCAGAGTGGGGTGCTGGCGCCCAGAGTCCCCCTTCCCCCACGTTCCCTGTGGGTTCTGGGTGCATTTTAGGGAACAGAGTTGGAGGCTTAAATGGAAATGGGGGGGGGGGACTGTAGGGGACCATGGCTGTGTCTGATTAGATGCTGGGCTTCTGGAGTGAGTTCTGACCTCGCCTCCCTGCTCATTCCCCAGATACAGGTGAATTCTCCCCTGTACCCGTCCCCTAAAACTCCAGCTTCTTCAGAGCTGTAGCGTGGAAGCTGAGATTGTTTGAAACAACGCGTAGAGGCAAACCCCGGGAGCCCAAATGCCGGAATTTCAGTCCCTGCCAGTTGCCAGATGTGTGACCTTGGGAGAGGGGACTAGGACCCTCCCAGAGCACTTTTTTCTTTTCGACAGGATCCTCAGGCTGGCCCCAAAGTCACAAAGATTCCCCTGCCTCCACCTGGGCGAGCTGGGATTGCAGGTGCGCCACTGCATGCGCACTTGGCTTTGCTCAACAGTTTCTTTGTCGGTAAAGTCAGAAGAGCAGTTATTTTTTTGTTCGGTGACGTGTGCCTGTAGTCCCAGCCACTTGAGAAGCTGAGGCAGGAGGATCGGCAGCGGAGCTCGGGTGGTCAGGGTGGGTTTAGGCTACAGAACAAAGCCCATGCTAACGATATAAAGGGAGAAAGCAGCTACACCTGGGCTGTCTCAGTAGGGCTCACAGGAGACTAGCGAGCTTGCTAGAGGCACGGCGAGTACACCTCTGCCCAGAGAGGGTGTTGGTAGAAAGGGAAGCCACACAGCACTGGACTGGGCAGGCACATGATTCTGTAGGATGGCAAGAGGCTCCAGGGTGCCTAGCCAGGCCCAGGCCTGTTAGCTTTGGCTTCAGAGAACACTGGCAGTAAGTGGGTGTGGTGAGGTGATTTCCGGGGTTATCAAGGGTCAACTCCATTGGCCAGCTAACATCCCCGGATCACACAGGAGAAAGGGTTTCGGTGTTGCTGTCTACAGGGTTAATCTGAGTCTTTGCATTGCCAAGTCTGACACTTCAAGTAGGGTGCGACCAGAAGCACCCCGAAGCAGGGCTCAGCTGAGGCTGCTAAACATACGCCACCCGAGTGGGGCTGGAATGTGGCCCCGTGGAAAAGCACTTTGGTGACCCAGTACCTGCCTGACACGTGAGGCCAGTTACATCTTCAACCCACCAAGCAAATAGAGCTTGCCGCTTCCTTTGTTTAAGGCTGGGAAGGTCCAAGGGCCCCTTCCTTCCTGAGTACCACTTTCTGTATTGTGCTGAATTTCTTCCAGGAACCTGGTTTCTTCCTGAGTTTTCCGGGACCTCTGACCTTCCCACCAGGAGAAAGTCGCTGCGAGCTACTACCTCAGCCCTTTTTGGGACAGGGAGGCTCCTGAGCCCCATCTCCCTGCCCCCACCCTGTTTGTAGAAACAAAGTCCTCTGCCACCTCTCAGGCCCAGGCTGCACAGGGGCCAGTGACCCGGAGCCACCCTCCCGGTGAGGCCAGGCCTGTGATGTTGCCGCTCGGGGTGACTCAGGCCAGGCTTTTCCCATTCTGCTCCCGTGCACCCGTAACCCTCGGCGCCCCCTGCTGGCAGCCGCACTCAGCAAGCGGAGAAAACCCAGGCCTCCAAGATTCTTTTTTTTCCACGTGTATTTTTTGTTTTTTAAGTATTTTTTCTGTAAAATGTCCCGGTTCTTCCATAACTTATAAACATGATTTCTATGGAGGGGCGGAGGGGAAAGTGACGGGCGGCCGGGCGCTCCTCTGCTGCCCTCGGGAGGACAAGGACATCCGTCATGTCTTTTCGTCCCTGAGCCTGTCCAGCCGCCTCTGCTGGGGCGCTCATAATCGAGTGCCCTTCAGATTCCAGATCTCCCTCCGGGACCCCAGGCCCCCTGGACACTGTCCCCTGGCGCTGGGGATCCTCGGGCGTGGGGTGGGTCCCCTCCTTCCCGCTGCCCCGACCACAGGAGGGAGGGAGAGGAGGGGAGGGCGGCTAGCCCAGTGGTGGTCTGCAGAGGAAGGGCAGAGGGCTCAGCCGATGGTGAGGCCAAAGCCACACAGGAACTTATTCTTGCGGTGGTTCAGGAAGGCGCAGAGGGACAGCGTCAGGGGAAGGGGTGGCAGCTTCTTCTCCAGCGTGGCGCCTACAATCCAGTTACTGTTCACAGAGCCTGTGGGGCCAAGAGTGGGGTAGAGATGGGGTGGGTCCATGTGTCTAGTCACCTCTGGGTAAGTCACATGACAAACAGCTACTTTGGTCCCTTCCTCTACATCTCTGAGGACCCCTGATTTCCTTAGGGGCTGGGCGCCAGATAAGCTGTCTCCAGGTAAAAGGGTAGAATGAACGAAACACAGGCAGCAGGGCTGGACTAATGTTGACCCCTAATTGCAAGAGACTTTGGAGTTGGGGTCACAAGTGGACTCCATCATCTCAAGTCCCTAAGTGACCCAAGGCCACCCTAACTAAGCCTCAGCATCACCCAAGTTTGAAAAGAGCAGGCTAGTGCCTGAAATGAGGTTCTGGACCTGTCTGTCACCGCCCACACTCCAACAGGCTGCTTCCCCACTTGCTGTCACTTGAGGGAACCTCAACTGAAATGTCTCCATAAGACAGGGCTGCAGGCAAGCCTGCAAGGTGTTTTCTTAATTAGCGATTGACTTGGGAGTGCACTCAGCTCATTGTGGGTGGGGCCACCCAGAGACTGGGTCACATCAAAAAGCAGGCGGAGGCCACAAGGAGCAATCAGCAGCATCTGTCCATGGCTGTCTGTCCCAGTTCTCAGTGATGGAGTGTGACCTCAGAGTAGTAAGCCAAAATAAACACTTTGTTCCCCAAGTTGTCTATGATCATGGGTCATGGCGTCTCCACATTGTAATATAACCTAGGTAAGAAATGGATGGGGAGGGCCAGGGCTCCCCGTGCTGCCATTCACAAGGCAAAAGTGGGAGAGTGCTGGCTGGATGAGCTGGGAAGAGAGTATTTAAAATGTAGCTCCTAAAACCCACCACATGTGGAAGGGTGGGGGCCCCACAGCTTGACAACCTCCCTGAGTAATTTATAGATGTCCCGAGGCCCCCAGGACTATTGTTCTTATTCCCTATGGCCTCTACTATACAGGTGGCTCAGTCACCTCTGGTCTGCTTTCCAGGAGGGAAACTGAGGCCTTCCTTACCTTTGAAGAGGAAGTTGGCCTTGGGCAGGTCCAGCTGATACCCGAAGGAGGCACTAGTGTCCTGCATCCTGGTGCTGGCCTCGAACTCCACGCCCACCTGCAGCTGGAGGAGGGAGGGTCCGCACACATGTGAGCTGTCCAACGGGGCCCCTGGATATTCCGACAGCACCACCAAAACTAGGCACTCCCAACTCACCTGGTCACTAGCCTTGTGGTAATAAGTCGCGTGCATGCCTGCTTGGCCCAGCGTTACTGTTGCCAACCAGTTGTTCACTAGGAGAGCAGAGTTGGATGAGCACTGGGTATCAAGGGCATTCAGGCATCTGGAAACCTACAGCCTCACTGTTCAGACCCCAGCCTCCTCCCTCAGACCACAAGTATGCCCCAGCCTCACATGTGTATTTCCCAGCTAGAGACATGACAGTGCCCTCTTCTCCAGGCCGCCGGTGGTAGACCAGTTCTCCCCCCAGGGCCAGACAAGGCGTGATGCTCTGGAGATAGTGGGCCACGAGGATTCCTGCAGGAATAAAGAGCAGTCAAAACCCCAGACCCTGACCAGGCCTGGCTTTACCTCACACAGGGGCTCTTCCTGATAAACTTCACAATAGTTTAGAACATTCTGAAGGGCATCCCTGACTCTCTCCTGGCCTGTGACCCCGTACAAGCAGCAAACAGGCTCCCTAAACCAGATGGGGTGTACTCCCACAGAATGGAAATAAGTACCTTTAATCCCAGGACTTGGGAGACTAAGGATTTCAGGTCAGAATAAACAGTGATACCATGTCTTGGAAAAAAAAAATCTTTGCAGAGGAGCATAAGGCCTACATTGGGACCAGTTTGTACAAGGACTAAACCCCCAAAGGGAGAGGGAGATTGGGCCCTCCCTGGATAGGCTCCTTCAAGAAGTGTGACCAATCTCAGCACACCTCTGAGCACCATTATCAACCAACCAATTGAGAGGAAACTGAGTGCCAGTCTTGAGTGACCAGCTACAAACAGCAACTTCAAGGCAGAATCCTCCTCCCCCACAGCTAAAGGGCTGGTGGGAGTAACTACTAAGTGGGTCTCTAACAATCCATAACTCCGGGGCACCACTGTCTCCTGCTCAGGTTTGAGAGGTGCTCACAGCAGAAGCATAAACCTGACTGTGCTTTCCCAACAACCTGCCACAGCTCTCCAGTGTGCTGGGAAGATGAGACCCTCACAATAATCTGTGATGCCAAATGTGGTTGGCCCTAGCTTCCAGAGCTTTGTACTATTGTGACATAACCAACCTCTGAAGCTTTCCCTCAACTCAGCTGCCTAACATCTACAAGGCATGTCCCAGTTCTGATCCTGTTTAGCCTGCCAACTGGAGCTACCATCACAGGCCACTGACTGTCCTACCCAGCCCTCTTCTAATGGGTTAAATCTAAAGTCTCTGATTACAATACTTCTTAGGAGTTCATAGCTGGTCGCCCACCTCCCCTCAGCCTACTATATAACTAGATTAAAGGCACCGTATTGCCCAGCTTTGGTCTTATTCTAGCTTAAAACTCTTTTTCATGTTCATTTCATGTGTGGATGTTTTGGCTGCGTTTATGCCTGAGACATGCAGATATAGGAATTTAACCTGGGTCCTCTGGAACACCTGCCAGTGATAGCTGGTTCTGAGCCTCACACCAGTCATTTTAATCCGAACATGTGACAGAGGCAGGTGGATTTGAGTGTGAAATCAGCATGGTCCACATAAAGAGACCCTGCACCAACAAAGGATCTTGCTATGTAGCTCTGGCGAGCCTCAAACTTGTGGGACCCTTCTGCCTTGGGCCCCAAATGGTTGGCGTAAAAGTGTTACTGCACTCTACTTAAAGACCCCACCCCCACCAGTAGTTCTGCAAGCAAGTGTGTGCATAGGTCAGAAGACAACTTGTGGAGCAGGTTCCTGGTTCCATTTGTCACAGGGACCAAACCCAGGAAGCCAGGCATGGCAGCGAGTGTGCCTCTGCTTGCTAAGACACCCTGCTGCTCCCACCCTTTTCTTTGTGGTGGTGTTTGACTCTTTACAACCCTGGATAGCTAGAACTTTGGGGGACTCTGGCCCAGCCTCCGGAAGTGCTAGGATTACAGGTGTGAACCAAGCTCAGCTAGGCTGAGACAAACCTCTCCAATCCAGGCTGACCTTGGTTAGTGGGGGGTGGGGTGGGGGGTTGCTGGAGACTGAATACAGGGCTCTGTGCAGGAATGGCAAGGTCTCAGGTCAGCCCGCAGGTGCTTGGCCATTGAGCCTGGTCCCAGCCCTCTTTAAGTTTCTGTAGCATTGCAGATGAACACGGAGCCCATGGTGTTAAGTATGTGCAGTGACTCTGAGTCCCCCTCCAACACAGCTCATTCCTGCCCGAGGCCCTGCCTTTCCTACCAAGCTTGTGTGCACTGGGCTCCACTGCAGGAGCCTCATCAGGACAGCTCTGACTACAGCAGCAGTTCCCAAGTGAGGTCTTTCTGCAATGCATGAAGATTTTTCTGCTTGGAGAGCTAAAGGGCTAAACATCACCCATCCAAGAACAGTCTGGTCAAAGTCATGTCCTGAGGCTGAAAGCCCAGAGGGAGAATTCCCCAGGGAGGGTGAACCCACCTAGCATAGGGAGGCCTTTTCCATCTCTAGCACTGCGAATTCATAAATGAGTGTCATAAAGCCTGGCCTTTCAGAAGTGATCAACAAAATCATGTTCTTCAAGCAAATAGAACCTTTTTCTAAGGTTCTAAGGGACTAGAATCATCCAGATTGAGATAAAGCTGAAATAAGAGCAGGCCTCAGGAAGGCAGGCTGGAAGGTCTCACCAGGACCCAACTTGATCAAAGCTGAAGACAGCCTTCTCTTTTGGTTTTTCAAGAGGATTCTGTCTGTGTAGTTCTGGCTGTCCTGAACTCATTCTATAGACCAGGCTATCCTCAAACTCATAGACTGACCTGCCTCTGTCTCCTGAGTGTTAGGACTAAAGGCACGCGCCACTAGGACAGCTAGGCTGAGCATCTTAAGCAACCTACCAATCACTCTGCTGATGTGCAGGTTGGATGTCTGGAGGGCAGGCAGCTGGGTTCCAGCCAGAGACCTTCCCATCCCTGACAAGCCACGAATCCTCCCCCTTTCACTTCTTGGCTGAGGCACTGTGAAAAAGCTGTCCGGAGCACCCCAGTAAAGATGAGGCTCTATGTTAGAAGCCATCACAGCTGGGCCAGCCAGCCAGCCCAGAAGGCTAGAGCCTCCTCAGTATCATCCCTGGCACCCACGGCGGAAGGACAGTCCACTCCTGAGAGCTGTCCCGACCTCCACTTGCACCCATGGCATGCTCTCATACACAACCATGATGCAAAGCCCTCCCGACCTTGCGAGTACTCTGCCACGGAGCCATGACCTGAGCACCTCACTGCTGGATCTAGACAGGTGGTAAGTCACATTCCAGCCTACACCTGTCGCTTCTGTGTGTTCTTTATCTGGGGGTCCTTGTTGGGATGGACACTGGCTGGAGAGGCAGACTCAAGTTCTGTTCACTATCTCATTACCAATGCTTTAAATACACTGTATGGGGGTAGGCTCAGTCACTGGCAGTCGGTGGGCAGGCAGACAGGCAAGCAGCAGCAACTCCTGATTGCAATCGAGAAGGAATGGAGAGAGCGCAGAGCACAGAGGGGCCAGACAGAAAGTCATGTGTACCCACCTTGGCTTCTACCTGGTCTTTCCTCGCCTGGACATGGCCATCCTGTGATCGCTTCCACGCCATTACCCAAGTCCACATCCCACAAGTACTTACACTAAAATATTTCTGTCACTGGGTGCCGAGCACATGCCTGACATTACAGTGCCATGAGCCCAAGCTTCCCCAGTGTTACCAGGGCCCATGTGACTGAGCAGACAGCAGCAGTCCAGGGCTGGCCTATGCCTCGCCCCAATGGACACAGCCTTATGATAGTATATTGTTTTGGTCCATGAGGACAGAATCGAGGTGGTCCATCACTGTGCCACATGCCCCCCACCCCAGAACATCAGTCTTCTCTGGGAGACCAGCTTCACTGTGTACAGCAAGTGTGGAGGTTTGAATGAAAACACGTCCCATGGTCTGAGGCCTCTGAACACTTCCACCTCAGTTGGTGGTGCTGTTTGGGGAGGCCTAGGAGGCTTATCCTTGCTTGAGGAAATGTCATGAGGCGGGTGGGGTGGGCTTTCACGTTTCAAAGCCTCATGGTATTTCCCACGGTCTCTCTTTGCCCTTTGTTCCTGCTGCCAGACAAACCCTGGATCTGTAAGTCTGTAAGCCCGAATATAACCACCCCGCTCTGGACCCTGGTGTCAGCCATGGCACTTCTATCCAGGGACAGAAAGGGAACACTTCAGACTGGCCTTGAGTTGCACCCATTCTCCAAGTTGGCACCACCACACCCACATTTTTTGTGGGGGGGGGGGCTCTCACCATGTATGTAGCCCAGGCTGGTCTTAAACTCCAGTGATCCACTGCCTAGGCCCCCCCCAGTGCTGGGCCTAAAGGTGTGCTCCCCCAGGCTAGGGGGATGGCTTAGTAGTTAAGAGCATTGGCAGCTCTTTCAGAGGACCCAGATTCTATGTCCAGAACCTATGAGGTAACTTGTAACTCAAGGGATCTGGTCCCTTAGGCCAATAGGCACGCATCAAATAATGTTAGAGAGAGCTACAGCGAGCACATACCCTCCCAGAAAGGGTTCCAAGCCTGGTCTTTGATCCTCCCCGTCCTGGGATTACAGGTGTGACCACACCTGGCTTCTTGTTTTGCTTTTTATTCCTTTTTCGAGGCAGGGATTTATAGCTCAGGCTGCTGGGAACTCTCGACGCCCTCCCTGCCTTAGCCTGGCAAGCGCTGAGACCACAAGCTTGTCAGACACCTGAGCATCTCAAGTCCTTCCTACCCCCGCTACCTCTGAGAGGGACACATGGGAGACCTCAAGAGACAAAGTCACATGCCTGGTTAGGAAAGGAGAGCTGGATCCAGGCCTCATGACCACCCGTGAGCCCACCCCCACCTCTTACCTGAACCCACCAAGACATCTGGGTTGCCTAGGGTGACAGCAGCTGTGAAGTCGGAACCCCGGTACTCCCCATCCACCTGCCAGTTCACAAACTTCGACTGCTGGGTCTGTGGAGGAGGGGCAGTGTGAGAGCCACGGATGAGGGCCCATCTGTGAGGGTGACAGGCCATACCCTCCCATGGCTTACCTGGATGGCCATCTTGGAGCGGAGGCCTGGGCTCAGCTGATGGATGACCTGTGCATTGAGGCTGCCGCTGTTGTCCATGTCACCCACCAGCACAGGGAATGCCTGCGGGGCAGAGGACAGCCTAGAGTTCAGAGGCCATGTATGAAAATCACAGTCAGCCTAAGAAAACCTCCCGAACCCTGAGCAGCACATCGGCACCTCCTCCTCAGTACTTAGGCCATGGCCTTTTGGATCACTTCAGAACACAGCTGCCCCTGGCCCTGGAGCTACCCGATTGTGAGCCCAACATTTCTGCTACAGCTACATTGCTACATCCATACAATTCGGGAACAATTAGCTACTGCTTTTTTGTTTTTAAAAGTTTTTCAAGACAGGGTTTTTCCTTGTAGCCTTAGCTATCCTGGAACTTGCTCTGTAGACCAGGCTGGTCTTGAACTTAAGATACTGCCTGCTTCTGCCTCCGGAGGGCTGGAACTAATGGCAGGCGGGCACTACCACCTGCGCTTCTTTTTGAGACAAAGTTTCTTTCACGTAGCTCAGAGCAGCCTCAAGGGATCTATCTTAATTGGGGTTTCTATCACTGAGACAAAAGCTAGCTGGGAAAGAAAACATCTGCTTCAGCTCGCTGTTCCAGGACCTCGGAAGCAGGAGCTGAGGTCCCGCAGGGGCGCTACCCACTGGCCTCTCACATCTATGGCAGCACATAAACAACCAGGAGGTGGCAATTTCTCCGGCGACCGTGGCTTCTGTCAGTTGACAAGAGTAGCCAGCACACTATGTCACACAGGTCTGTGACCTCCTGAGTGCTGGGCCACAGATAGAGGCCACCAACCTGCTCTTTGTTTACTTTTTTAGGTGTCTGGGGCCACCCTGGAAGCCTTCATCCTTCTGCCACAGCCTCCCTAAGTTCTAGGGTGACAAGCATGTGTCAGGACACTCAGCTGGCTCTGCTTCCGGACTGACAACGGGACCTTCACAGTGGCTTCTGATCCTGTTGACAGGTCTTCTCTGCCATACCGTCCAACTACTATAGGCCACGTGCTGCCCATGCCTGGGGACCTTACAATTGCCAAGCTATGTCACAGTTCAGCCTTCACTGACATAAGCACACTGCTCCAACTCTTCAGAACACATCTCAAGGGGTCACTGTGATGGCTCAGTAGGTCGGTTAAGACACGTGTCACCAGGTCTGAGGACAGGAGTTCAACCCCAGGACACACCAGGTAGAAGTGAAGAAAGGACTCCTCTGTCCTCACAGGCCTCCACACACACAAACAAATATAAGTCAGAGTGCAGCTCACGACTTTTCTGCCTCACAACACTGGGAGCCTCCTGTGGATGGGCGGGGCCAAGCAGGTCCCCTCCACACTGCTAGAGCAGTCTGAGGAGGCATTCATTCCTTGTCAGTCGTTGGGCCTTGCTGAACTGCTGGATATGGAATAGTGCAGAGTCCACACACACACACACACTCACACGACACACATCTTGGGAGACAGAGGCAGGAGGGCAAGAAGATCCAAGATGAATACCAGCCTGGTTACACAGTTCTAGTCCAGCCTGGACTTGGATAGGACTGGAAGACAAGGACAGAGAAAAGCTCTCCTCCAGGGAAGTATGAGACCCCAAACCCTCAGTGCTTGCATAAGCACCAGGCACGGCTGCTTATGCCTGCAAAAACTGCAGAGACGGTGGGTTCTGGGAGCTGGCCGGCCAGCCAGTCTGGCATTAAGGATGAACTTCCGGATTGGATGTCCTGTTTTGGCCTTTGCAAATGCAAATGTGGGAATAGGCACCTGCACACAGTCACACTTTACACAAAAAGTACACAGGTTAAGTGCTGAGGATGTTGTTGAAGTTGGTAAGAGGGCTTGTCTAGCATGCCCTGGCACATGATGACTAATGCCTGAAACCCCGGCACTTGGGGAAGTAAAGACAGGAGATCTGACCTTTAAGATCACCTCAGCCACAGCTCAAGCCCAGCTTCTGTCTCCAAAAATGAAACCCAACAGGTACTGTAACAGACTCAGTACCAGTTTCTACCGGTCCTGAAAACTCCATGTCCCACTATCCATCCTCTGCCAGGCAGCTGAGCACCACACCTGAAGCACCCATCTAACCTGGTTCCTCCCTTGTCAAATCTTTCCGTGGTTCTCCAGCGCCCCCTAGAGGACGTCCAAACACAGAGTTTGACATTCTGGGTCCTATACTGGGCTCCCAACATCAGGGTCATCACTGGGTCTTGGTGTGTCTTTCTCCCCCACCCCCAATCACCTAGTTAAAGACCAGACAAAGAACAGTGGGTTAGGGATACTGTTATAGGAAATCACCTGTGTCTCAACGCCCCCTCCCCTCCAAGGCCCCTCAGCCTGTCACTTGTCCATCTATTCCCCCAATGGAAGAATAACCCCAAAAAACCTTACCTCTGTGGGACTCAGCTGCTTTGTCCCCACGTACGTGACACCGAAGTGGTAATTGGACTCCCCAATTGTGCCAAGGGCTACTGTGTGGGTCACCTGGGAGAAGAGAGTGAGTTGTGGGATCTTGGCAAAGCTGGCTTACCCACTTAAGGATACAGCGTTTTGGGGCTGGGCAGGGGATGAAAACTAGGTGCGTGGGGCTAGAGAGTGCACACTGGATGGCAAGCCATGCTTAACAACATCAATGCCTAGGGTTCCAACCCAGGGGATAAATAAAACAAACACCAGGCCTGACCTGACCTGAGATTAAGAGGTGACTAGTGAGCAAAGAGGGGCAGGGGCGGGCAACACAACTGCTGCTGCACCCCTGCTTGACATGGCAGAGTAAGGAGCACCCTGAATTATGGGCCCCTAAATCCAAACTTTCCACTTTCCTTGAGGAGTCACACTGGCACATATGAGAGTCTTACTGTTTATTTTCCTTTTATGTTTTGATAAAGGGTCTTGTTAAGCATCCCAAGGCTGGTCTGGGTTGTAGGATCCTCCTGTTCAGTCCCTGCCAGTGCCAGGAAGAATGTGGCTTTGGAATGTTATCTAAATATTGCTACCTTCCAAAAAGTCTAGACCTTCAAGAGATGAGGGGAATCTGTATGTATGGAGGGGGATGGCTGACACGACCTCTGAAGGGTCAAGGCACCAGAAAGACTTACCTGGAACCGGTTACTCAACCCTTTGTTGACTGTAAGTTTGACACCCTCCATCTGAACTGGAAACAGCTCTGCAGAAGAGAGATGCTGTCACACCCCAAATTCTCTCCTCCTTTTCTCCCTATTCCCAGCTCTCTCCAGAGGTCCACATCTCACAAAACATCCCACCACTTGAGGAAACTCTGCCTAGGGAATGGGGCTAGGCCCTTTGGCCGTTTCTAAATCCTTGTGCAATCATATGGATTCAGATAACTCACTTTCTTGCCAAATTTCTCATCCATACAATGGGGATCCCCACCACACAGAACCGTTCCAGGTATTTAATAAGTCAACACACATTTTAGCATCAAAGATAAAAGTGTACCTCTCTTATGATCAAAACAATCCTAGGTCAGGATCCAGATCCCTCTGGTTGGCATCCCTCACAAGAACATTTGGGGAACACCTTGCTGACACTGTGACCTTGGGCCTTAGTTCCTTTCCTGCTTATGCTAAGGAGTCTGGTGGGGTTAGTCCCAGTGCCCAAGACTCCTTTCTCCTGGTGTGGCATTCTTCCCCAGGGAGTTCACCATCGGATTGCAGTTCCAAAACCCCAAGTCCAAGGTCCCACCGTCCCATCTCATCCTCAACTCCCAACGTTCCGTTCAATGATTGCAACGATGCGCGCCAATCCTCCGGGGGGGGGGGGGGAATCCTTCCCGTTCCCAACCTGGGCCTGGCACCCCTCACCCTTGCACTTCCGGTGGCACTCCTCGAACGTGCCCGGGTTGGGCAAGCAGCCGCAGCCCCCATCGTCCGAGGTCCCCGCAGCGCCGCTGCCCGCAGCCCCGGGAGTCCGTTCCGAGCCGCGGCCCGCGCTCGATCCAGTGCCCAGGCCGCCCCCGAGTGGCGGCAGGGTGAAGCCCGGCGGCGAAGGCGGTGGCGGCGGCAGCCCCACGAGGGACGGCGTAGGAGGCGGCGGTGGCCCTGCGGGCGGAGAGCTAGCGGCCAACACGTTCCCCATGGTATCTGCGAGGGGAAAGGTCAGAGGGCAGAGGTCAGGGGCCACACGCACATACACAGGCACCCTCGGATGCGACCTCAGTCGCTTCCCATCCAACTCGGCCCCGTTCTTACTGGCGGCGGCGGCGGCGGCAGCGGCAGCGCCTCTTCCCGGCCTCGGCTCCGCTCCTACCCCGTGCGCTACGCGCAACCGAACCCACTGCCGCCGCCGCGGCTGTCTCCCCGCCTCATGGAGCTCATTGGTTCATTGTCCCCCGGGCCCCGCCCATTACCCGAGAAGCCCGACTTATAATTGGACCGATGGCAGGAAGTACCACCCATCTCTCTGAAACGACCATCCCTATTGGTTCTTATTGGCAATCGGTCAGTGCAACTTCCTCGCCTTTCCCATTGGCCTGCACATCCCGTGCCCATTGGTTCGCGACGCCGCGGGTCTGGAGCTGTTTCGCTATTTGTCGGTACCGCACGCTTTGCACCGCCTACTTGCTTATTGCTCCACCATCCTCCTGGACGAGCGGAGCCCCGCCCCAGCAAATGCCGTGACTACTGGTGGGCCTGGGTTCATCTCCCATTCTGATTGGCTACCGTAAGTCTAGTGGGCCGACCTCGGTGACGCTTATGTTAGTGATCTCATTGGCTAAAGTGCCAGGGTCAAAGGGCATGAGTCGAGGTGCGTTGCGCTGCAGACGCTGCTAGGCAGCAAGGTCAGGCCTCTCGCCCCACCAGGCACCGCGGTGGAGGGGCTGGGTCGCCGACTGGAAAGCCGGAAGTGCTACCCCTTCCCACAGTGCCCCGGGAAAGCCTCAAACCAGCTCTGTGAAAACTGGCCCGGACCCACTTACCCACAATGCCAGCCCCCCCCCCCCCCCCTTAGCGAAGCAGTTGAGCCCACCCCTTTTATTACCCATCATGCCGTTTGTTCCCGCGTCACTGTGGCTGCTATCTTTGGCCCATTCATTCCTTTCCCATTACCCAGCATTCATTCCCCCATTCATTGCGCCTCATTTCCTCTACTGGGTTTGGCCCATTTCTGTCAGTTCACTTTCGCTGCCCTTCCAGCTTTTCCCTAATTAGCCGTCTCGTCTTGGAATCTTTTTATCTCCTGGCTATTTACCCATTATACCCACAGACCCTGTTTTTTTTTTTCTCATCTCTTTGCCTCTGGCTCATTCATTTAGCTACATCACCCATCACGCCTTGAGGGCTTCTTTGAAAATATTTTCTCCATAATTTATTTTTTTAATGATCCCCCCCACCCCCAATTCTAAGTTGGCCTTGAGTTGTGGGCAATCCTTCTGCATTCCTATCGTTTTGTTCTAGTTGATACGGTTTCTCTTATTACTATTAACAGTTTTGCTCATTACTATTACCAGTTTCTGGGGTATCTTTGGTCTTTGGAGGGGGGGATCTAGTTTGTACTAACTTACAGCTCACCGATGCCTTCAAGGTTCAGCCCTGACTCTGTCCCTTCATGTCCCATTCCGGTCCTCTCATAGAAAACACAAGACTTTATCAAAGTATAAATTCATATTTTGTAGGAAATGCTTACAAAATAATTTTGCCCAAACTCCCAACCCAGAAGCCCGGATGCGCCATCTGACAGATTTCCTTCCATTGGGTAGGGGATTGAAGGATTCAGTAGTCTTCAAGAAGAAATCTCACCCTGGGGTGGCAAGGCACACTTGCCTTAGGCTCTACCCTCCAGTACTGGGTCTGGGCTTCATGCTCTGGAGACAGGAACTGGGGGACCGTGTGATGAGGGGAGGATGTGAACCCTGAGATTCCTGCCTGCAGGAGTGGGTGGAGATGGGGAGGTCCTACCTTCCACTGGGGAGCCCTCTCCATCTTTGGGGAAGAGAGTGGAAAGGGAGGGATCAGTGAGTTTCTGCTGCCTGGAGGGCTCAGGTCTGAGCAGCAGGGAGCCTGTGATCCCATTCTAGCAGACCTGTGTGGACTTTATTGCCGGAGGACAAATACAAGGTCCTCTTTGGGACGGTAGGGGTAGCTGAGATATAAGTGGTCGGTGAGAGGTGTGGTCAGAGGGTCACAGTCTTAAGAGCCCTTGAGGGGTCAGAGGTTGTGCAAGAGGATCCATCCTCTGAGCTTCCTACCTCTACCTCCCGAGATAAAATTCCCAGATTTCCAGTCATACAGGTTTGTCTGGGTCAGAAACCCTAAACTGGACGTCCTGGAGGAGCCACTAAAGAAGACAGGTGGATTGCAGAGGTGACAGCCGACCCTGGCTTTGGAAGTCAGAGTGTTTTAGATCACTGGTGGAAAGCTGAGGGGTCAAAGGTGAAAGGCGAGAGGTCAGAGCCCCTTTACCTCACACATACATGGCCCGTGACACGAAAAAGTCTTTGCTCTGGTAGGAATCAGAAGGGCTGGTGTAAGACAGGGCATCATAAATAGGGTTGATTTTATCCAGGAAGTCTTCCTCCTCATCTTCCTCATCTTCAAGACCTAGGGAAACCCTCTCCACAACAGGGGGTCCTGGAGGTACCAGAAGTGAAGGGCCGAGGCCAGTGGCCCCCAGAAGGAGGGACCCTGACCGCTCTTCCAGGGTAGGCAGCTCGTGATACCGAGGCATTTCCTGGAAGTGGATAGAGAACAGGTTATCCAAGTCACCTCAGTCTCCAGATGGTTTGCCTGATCGGCCCCCTGGCCCAAGATTCCTCGCCATCTTTGCCACAGACCCAACTACCCCCACTGTCATCCTGTCTCCCTGGAATCACTGCTTGGTTTGCCCCCCCCCCCCAGCACTGACTTCCTCAGGCTCTCAATCTTCTTCCTCTATCCCTGAACCCAAATTCTACTGTGGTTTGTTTGTTTCTCGCTCTCTCTCTTTCTCTCTCTTTTTTTTTTTTTTTTTTTTTTGAGACAGGATTTCACTATGAAGCTCTGATTGTCCTGGACCTCACTATATAGATCAGGTTGGCCTTAAACTCAGAGATCTGCTCCTGACTGGCACATCCCACTGTGCCCAGCTGTTGTTGGTTTTGTTTTGTTTCAGATGGGGTCTCGCTGTGTAGACCAGGCTGGCTTCATAGATTCACAGAGGCCACAGAGATCCTCTTGCCTCTGCCTCCAGAGTACCAGAGGGCTGGGAATGAAGGCATGACCATCAAATCTGGTTTTTTTTTTTTTAATGTGTATATGCACATGCCACATGTGTGCTCAAGGAGTCTGGAGGAAGGCTTGGGATCCCCTGAAGCTGGAGTTATGTTAGCTGTCCAACATGCATGTTGAGAACTGAACTCAGGTCTCTGGAAGAATGGCAAATGTTGTGCTTTTAGCAAGGAATGAATGTTGGGATTAAAGGTGTGTGCCACCACTGCCCAGCCTCTTTTTTTGAGACCAGATCTTTATAGAACCAGGTCTTGAACATACATTGTAGCCAGGTTGACCTCAAACTTCTGATTTCCCTGCTCTGTGTGTGTGTGAGAGAGACAGAGAGAGACAGAGAGAGACAGAGAGAGAGAGAGATCGCGCAGGTCTCTGTGTAGCCCTGACCGTTCTAGCGGAGCAGCTTGGCCTGGAACTCACAGACATCTGCCTACCTCCGGCTCCTGAGTGTTAGAAGCACAGGCCTGGGACCATAATTACAAAGTGCTGGAAATTGAACCCAGGGCATCGTGCATGCCAGGGCAAAAGCTGTACCAACCAAGTTATAACCAAGCCTGCCCCCCCTCATTCGTTTGGTCTGTTTGGAGACAAGGTCTCAAGTAGCTCAGGATGTTCTTAAATTCATTCTGTAGCCAGGAGCCAGGGATGGTGTTGATTCTCTGACCTTCCTGCCTCCATTTCCTTAGTATTTGGACAAGTGTGCACTATTGTGATCAGCTTGAATTTTTTTTTTTTTTTTTTTTTTTTTTTTTAAGCACAAGGTCTCACTATATAGCCTAGGCTGGGCGCAAACAGTAGTAATCCCGCTTCAGACTCCCAATTACTGAGATTGCAGGTGGATATCCCCACACCTTGGCTTCAGTCTTCTCTCTTGAATTGTTGAAAATATTTTCCAGCACTGGTGTGTGTGTGTGTGTGTGTGTGTGTGTGTGTGTGTGTGTGTGTGTACATGCATGGGCCAGAAAAGGGTATCTGACTCTCGAAGCTGGAATCACAGGCATTTGCCTAAGTATGTGACTTAGACAATTCAGACTACATCTCTGGTCCCTGGAACTGCCAAGTCATCAATCCTGCGGCTCATCCTGGCTATTTTGAAACAAAGTCTCACTGGTTAACTCATGCTAGCCTTGAACCCATCATGATTTGATGATTTCTTGGTGGTTTTTCTGCCTGAGCTTCCCGAAGTTTTGGAGTCACTTCTAACAGGAACTTCTAAGCTCTGACTTCAATCTTTAACCTTGATTGCCAATCAGGTCTTTAAACTTCAAGCTGCTTTGGTCTCCTTACCTGACTACTGACCATCAAGGAGACCTCAGAGGAAGGTGTCCATCATGGAGGGGACACCAGGGGATTGGCCCCACAATGGTATGTCTGCTGCAGGTCCAGCCTCAGGGCAACTCAGATGCTCTAAATTTCTCCACTCTACCCAGCCCTCTGACCCTTAACCCAGGCCTAAACCCACACTGTTTACCCAGAAACTCCCACCTGATCAGCACAAGAGACACCAGCGTCAAAGTATGGCGTCTTCACTGGGCTGTGCTCCGAGGGTCCCAGAGTGAAGAGTTGGGAGGGCTGTGGCATGACATAAGGGTAAGTCAGGACCCCTCATAGTGGCCTTTTTCAACTAGCCCTGTACCAGCCCAACAGCCCCCTTCTGGGCTTGACCCCAGGGAGGAAAAGTGGGAAGGGACACAGGTTAGTTTGGACTCTAGAGAAATATCTCACCATCTCTGGTTCCTCCAGTTTGGCCTTAGGGGTTGGTGGCTTATAGGAGGGAGGTCCTTCCAGTCTGCTGAGGTCATGGATAGGTGTCAGATAAAAAAAAAAGGTTAGTTAACACCCCCACCGCACACACCCCTTTTTATTCTCACAGGAAATCTGGCCACTTGCTGGGCAAGTGTGTAAATGCTGGTTTTCAGCACCATCCTCGCCCCACCCCCGTGCTCTGAGGGAGTCAAACTGAGTGAGACACAGTCCTGGAATCCCAGACCCCTCTGGGAAGAATTCAAAGAATTCTCATTTGAAGAAGCAAAGAAGTGAGCCAGATGAGTGATACACACCTGTAAACCTGTAATTCCAGCACTAAGGAGAGGCCAAGTTTAAGGACAGCCTTGGCTACATAGAAGTGGGACCCTGTTTCAAAAACAAACCGAGGTGGAAGGAGCCTGGGGAATGTTACCCAAGGTTGTCCTCTGCTCTCTCTATGTACAAACATCTGTTCAGTAACATATTAAACTTGTATCTACACACAGGTAAAAAACAAAATGGGGCTGGCAAGACTGTTTAGTAAATGAAGAAACTTGTCACCAAGCCTGATGACTTGAGACCCAAATGGCAGAAACAGAGACACCTTGACCTCCAACTAGATAGCATTCTCTCTCTCTCTTTCTCTCTCTCTCTCTCTCTCACACACACACACAGGGGCTCAAGATAATAATAGGCTAAACTTTTAAGAGGGGGCTGGAAAGATGGCTCAGTGGGCAAGAGCATTGGCTGCCCTTCCAAAGGACCCGAGTTCATTTCCCAGCACCTACATCAGGAAGTTCACAACAGCCTATAACTCAGGCTTACAGATTCAAGGTCTTTTCATCTCTGAGGGTACACACACACACACACACACACACACACACAGTCACCCATACACATACAGACAGACACACAAAGACAGATACACACATATAGACAGACAGACATATACAAAAGAAAATTTTTTCAGTTTTTCTGTTTTGTTTTCAAGACAGCCTTTCTCTATGTATCTCTGCTGTCTTGGGAGTTGCTCTGTAGACCAGGCTGGCCTTGAACTCCAGATAGCCACCTGCCCCTGTCTACTGAGTGCTGGGGTTAAAGGCTTGCACCACCAGGTCCAACTAAGAAAATAAATCTTAAAATCTTAAAAACAAAACAAAGGAAAAATAAACAAGGCAAGCAAGTTGGCTCAGCAGATAAAGGTCTTAAAAACCTGAATTTAAACTGGGCAGTGGTGACACACACCTTTAATCCCAGCACTCTGGAGGCACAAGCAGGCAGATCTCTGAGTTCAAGGACAGCCTGTTCTACAGAGCAAGCTCTAAAACAGCCAAGACTTCTGAGAAATCCTGTCTCTAAAAACAAACAAAACCAAAAAAGGACCTCTGGCCAAGGCATGTATGCCCATTTGCAGAAAAATGTAATAATACTAATTTTATAAAATACTAACAATGAGCCAGGCTTGGTGGTGCATACCCATTAATCCCAGAACTCAGATGGCAGAGGCAGGAGGGTCTCTGCAAGTTTAAGGTCAGCCTGATCCACAGTTGTAGGACCCTGTCTCAAAGAAAATGAGGGGCTGGGGAGATGGCTGCTGATTAACACATGATGCTTTTTCAAAATCAAACTCGGTTTGATTCCTAAGACCTACATGGCAGCTCACAACCTTCTAGAGTACTAGGCACACATATAGAGTGCAAATATATATGGAAGTAAACACCAAACTGGCTTGAACTCAGAGATCCACCTGCCTGTCCCTCCCAAGTGCTGGGATCAAAGGCGTACGCCGCCGCCACCACCTTTGGTTTCTTCTACTTTCTTTTTTTTTTTTTCTTAAGTTAAAGAAAAAGTAGAGTCGGGATGGAGAGATGGCTCAGCGGTTAAGAGCACTGACTGCTCTTCCAGCGGACCTGGGTTTTCCCAGCACCTACATAGCAGCTCACAACTGTCTGTAACTCCAGGTTCAGAGGACCTGACACCCTCACCCAGACAGACATGCAGGCAGAACAATGCACTGAGATAAAATAAATAAATTTAAAAAAAAAAAGGAAAAAGTAGACTCATACAGCAGAGTCATGGAGGAAGAATGGTTACTCATCCAAAACCCAGCCTTCTTGTGCAAGTTCTGGCTCAGTGAGTTTGGGAGTAGGCCCAGAAATGGAAATGTACTGATTGTTTTGTGATAGAGCATCCCAAACTAGCCTTGATTTCTCAATCCCCCTGCCTTATCCTCCTGAGAGCTGGGACCACAAGTGCATATCATCACCCCTGGTTAATGCGAACATTAATGCACATTCATTTTAAACATTACAATTATTTATCTTCTGCGTGTGTGACAAAGGACAGCTTGTGGAAATGCTCTCTCCCCTTCCGCCATGTGGATTCCAAAGACTGAACTCAGGTCATCAGGCTTAGCAAGAGCCTTTACTGGCTGAGCCATCTTGCTGGCCAGTATCTTAATGTATTTGAGATCGATGAACAAGAACGGTCCCCTTGGGCTTATATGTTTGCATGCTGGTCCCCCCCCCCCCCCCCCCCCCCCCCCCCCCCCCCCCCCGGTTAATGGAACTGTTTGGGAAAGATTGGGAGGTGTCACCTTGTTGGAGAAGGTGATGTCACTGCGGTTTGTCATTTTGAGATTTCAAAAGCCCACATCAAAATCTGTGTCATTCTCTCTCTGCCTGCTGCCTGAGGATCAGGACATAAGGCCTCCGCTATGGCTCTAGCGCCAGGCCTGTCTGCTGTCAACACTTCTGCCATGTTAATCATGGATTTTATCTGCCCCCCTCCCAAAGCAAGCCCCCAGTTAAATACTTTCTTTTAAAAGTTGTCTTGGTCACTGTGTTTCTTCACAGCAATAGAACAGTAACTAAGTAACCCTGGAATTCACCAAGTATGTTTCTGTCTAGCCTGTGAGGCCCAGAAACCCTCAGTCTACTTCCTCAGGACTGGGGTTACAGGTATTTGAGACTCCCCCTCTCCCACTCCTAAGACAGGGTTTCTCTGTGTGGCAATGGCTGTCATTGAAATCAGAGATCTGCCTGCCTCTGCCTCTCCTGAATGCTGGGGATTTAGAGTGTGCACCTCCACCTGGCTGATGGATTTATTTATTTTTAATAAATATCATAAGGCTGGGACTTAAGTTCTTAAAGAGGGAGCCTGACCTTGAACTTTTGACCTTCCTGCTTTACCTCCCAAATGCTGAGAACCAACGTTTGGCAGCCCTTAAGAGCCTTAAGAGGCAAAGTTGGTAGGGGCCTGGGTTCCGATGACATCTCAGAGACAGCTTCTAATACCCATACTTAATGAAGAAAAGAAAAAACTTCCTCATCACCCCATTTACCATCCAGGTCACTTATGGTGGTGTCTGTCTCACACCACCTTTATGATTTTCTCCTTTAGCCCTCAACCTGTGCTCCTCAACCCTGACATCCGTCTTCCCAACCACTTCTCAGGACCCCATCACTCACTCTTCTTCCTCATCAGCCCCCTGAAGCCTCTGTTCCTTTCGCTGTTGTCGGCAGATGAGGATGCCCGTGGCAGCCACTGCGGTGGCAATGATGGTGGCGATGATGCCTCCGATGATGCCGCCCGTGGCCCCTGCTCCTGCTGTGCTGAGTGACTCTGTTAGGACAAAGACAGCACCGGGGCTCATTATGAGGAACTCACATGGGCTGCTTCCTGCCCCGTTCCTCAGATACCACATATGACAGACTTTTAAATAACTGTTCTGAGACAATGTCTCACAGTGTGACCTGGACTTGATGGAACTCACCACGCCTCTGCCTTCCTGCTTTGTTTTCTTTGGCTCTACAGGAAACTAAATCCAGGGCCTCGAGCCTGCTAGGTAAGTGCTCTATGCCTGACCACATCCTGTGCTTGTCCACCTAACCAGGGCTGGGCACTTTACTTCAACCAACTGCTCTGTATTCCTGATTCAGGAACATCTGATCTGTGTAAATGGGAAGAGATGTGGGGAGTGAACTAAATTCATTGCCCAGGCTAGGCTTGGAGAACAGCAAACAAGCAGATACCACCTAATGTCAAGCTAGAACTGGACACACATAGAAAATGGGGAGGGGGACAAGGAAGTGACAGAATGTTAGACCCACAAAGCCAGGAAGACAGGGCTTATCAATAAAGGGGCATTTTGAGTACTGGATGTACTGCAGGAAACAGTGCAAAGGTCCTAAGAAAGCCTCAGGGTGTTTTAAGTAACAGGGAGAGCCGGTTGTGATAGTGTAGAGGCATCTATAGTTTCAACACTCAAGAGGCTGAAGCAGGAGGATTGCTGAGCAGATGGATCCAGCCTGGGCTACACAATGAGTTCCAGGACAGTCAGAGCCCCATAGCCAAGACTATCTCAAAAAACAAAACAAAAAAATGAACCCTTTCCCCCCGACACAAGGGAGAAGCACCGCACCGGGAAGAGGTTCAAGTTCAACCTCAGCAGCGAGCATTTGAGGATGGTCTTGTAAAAACAAAAGACAGGAACAGCATGGGGACTGTGGTACTGGGCCAGAGTGGAGAGGAGAGAGGAAGGATGTGGAGGGCAGGCTGTGCCGTCCGGAGCAGGACCTCTAATTATTATGGGAACGTCATATTTTCTGGTCCATCAGGAGAGTTCACACAGCTTCCCATTCCCAGGCGGAATTCCTGGAACAAGGATCCACACTAGATCCATAGCCCAGACAAACAGCTGGCATGTCAGAGGGGAGGGACCCGTGTGCAGACAGAAATGAGGCTGAGAACACGGTGTGGTGGGCCCCCATCATGGACACCCAAAATAGACAAGGATGCAAACCTTAGAGGTGTAACCAGTTAGTTAATGTGTTTCCCAAACTTGGAAGAGAAGTTGCGTAGGGCTAACATCCGCTCTCCTGCTGAGCATCCTCCAGAAGGTTCCAGCGTGTACTAGGGTGTATGTGTGAGAGAGCTAGCTAAAGCACATCACACAAGGCCATCTCAAACACTCAGTGCTTCCTGTCATTGTTGCTGGCTGGCCACGTTCCCACAGGAGAGGGCTCTGTGATCTGTCCCCAGCATGGCAGACAAGGGCTTGGCATTCTGGGATCTATGACTACTGATTGAGGAAGTGCTGCTCAGCCCACCTTGAAGGTGAAATCTGATCCCATTGTCCCAAGAGGTCACAGATGTGGGGAGAGATGAAATCACCTCCTCCCAGGGGCAGATGCTTCAGAACCCTCAGAGTCAAGATTGCTAGCTGGGGGAACATGTGTCTGCACATATATATGGTATATATGTGTGTGTATGTTGTGTGTGCAGTATATCTGTGCCATGTATGCAGTATATGTAAGTATATGTGTGTGTATGTTGTGTGTGCGGTATATCTGTGCTTTGTATGTGGTATATGTAAGTATATGTGTGTGTATGGTGTGTGTGCGGTATATCTGTGCTGTGTATGTGGTGTGGGGGTGATGAGGTCCATCAGAATTGCTGATAACTCCTACAGGACCAGTGGGTGGGAGACAGCCACCCAGGACAAGCTGCTTTGAGGACATCAAAGTGGCCATCTTGGTATCCTCCAAAGCTGGCATCTGCCTCTGTAGCCTCAAAGTCCTCAAATACAGAGAGAAACAACTTTCTATACCCAGGACCTTCCACAACAGAGAAAGGAGACCTGTGTGGGACCCCCTACCCCACAGAACATTAGAACTCAGGATCAATGTAGCTAGCTTCTGAAGCCCGTCTGCTCATCCACTTGTATTAGGATCCAAGAGTTCAAATCCCCCTTCCCCACACTCATGTCTCAGAGCCCCAAAATCAGGGATCCTATTCTAAACCCCAGCAGCTTCATGGGAGCTTGGGCACAAAATGGTATGGCATCTCCCAGTCTGGACCCCCACTAATTTTTCTTTCCAAGCCTCGATACTTGGCAGTCTCTGTCCCACCCACTTATCCCCCAGGACACAAAGAGAGGGGTCTGATGTATTACAAAACACCCCCAAGTGTTTCTGACAAGGCATTTATTAGCTCCTGAGTGTTTCGGGGCCAGGGCCAGGCTGGGGCCGAAAGCGAGCTCTGAGGAGTCCTGAGTGTGAACCATGGCGCTCTTGGGGTCCACGATGGTCTGGAGATAGGAGTCTGGTGTGTGGTTCCACTTGTCCCCTGTCCGAAATGGTGGAGGTGGCCTTCCAACTCCAGTGTGCCCCAGAAGAACCAGTCCAACCAGTCCCTTAGCCATCCCATTGCTGGCTGGCTGGCATTACTGTGGTTGGCAGTGAGGGTGGGAAGTGGCTTCTCTGTGTGTCCAGTGTCTACCTCGTGGGGTCACACGTAAACCGCCCGCCGAGAAATGAGGGAGCCATCAAGGTGAGATTCCATGTCGTCCTTAGGTGACTCGTGTGGAGGCAGCATGAGACCTTCCTCAGCCTTCGCCTCTTCCTCCTCCTCCTCCTCTTCGTCCCCCCTACCATCTGGCCTCATGGGCTCTGGGGACGCTGACCTCCAGAAGACAGGACCCCCGTTCCCAAACACCTGAGTCTTTGGATCGTAAGAACCTCTGTCACCATCACCATCGATTCCTCCTCCGGGGCTCTTCCGCCTCCTCCTCCCCCTCAGCAGAACGAAGGCCAGGAACCCCCCAGCCAGAAGTAGCACCAGCAATGCTCCCCCCACGGCCCCCCACACCTGCGGACCCACATCTCGGGAGGCCTGGGGGGTGTCTGAGGAGAAAGGAAGGAGAGAGAAGAGAAAAGGAGAGGGAGTCAAGAGAACACATCTGGGGGGCAGGATATGGGGGAGACCAGCCAGCACGGGGGGTCAGTGACCAAACTCAAGAAGGGACTAACTGGGAGAAGGGGGGGGGGGAAGGGGGAAGAGGAAGTCGTGACCCTTCACTTCAGGGTGGGCACCGAATAGGAGAGGCTGCCAGCTGATGTCACCTAGCTAGCCACACCCACTGCAGTAAGCTGCTGACGTGGAGACTGCCATGCTAGCACATGAGAATGAGGTGAGAGAAGCAAGGTCACCCTGGGCCAGAGTAAGACCCTATCTCAAAACTTCTGAGAAGGGAGAAAAGTGAAGCTGAGCTGAGGAGGTTTACCTACAATATCCAAGTGAGGGGCTGGGGGTGTGGCTCAGTGGTAGAGCCCCTGCCTAGAATCCCCCAGTGAGGGGCTGGGAGTGTGGCTCAGTGGTAGAGCCCCTGCCTAGAATTCCCCAGTGAGGGGCTGGGGCGTGGCTCAGTGGTAGAGCCCCTGCCTAGAATCCCCCAGTGAGGGGCTGGGGCGTGGCTCAGTGGTAGAGCCCCTGCCTAGAATCCCCCAGTGAGGGGCTGGGGGTGTGGCTCAGTGGTAGAGCCCCTGCCTAGAATCCCCCAGTGAGGGGCTGGGGGTGTGGCTCAGTGGTAGAGCCTATACCTAGAATCCCCCAGTGAGGGGCTGGGGCGTGGCTCAGTGGTAGAGCCTATACCTAGAATCCCCCAGTGAGGGGCTGGGGGTGTGGCTCAGTGGTAGAGCCCCTGCCTAGAATCCCCCAGTGAGGGGCTGGGGTGTGGCTCAGTGGTAGAGCCCCTGCCTAGAATCCCCCAGTGAGGGGCTGGGGTGTGGCTCAGTGGTAAAGCCCCTGCCCTTCACCAGAGGATTCTTATCTACTCTCCTAGTCACACCGTTATAATTCTTTAGGATTTGGTTTTTGAGAGGATTTCATGCACCTTAAGTCATCCTCGACTTCCCAGTCTCTTTATCCACCTCTCAGGTGCTGAAATTACAGGGCTGGGTTACCACACCCCATATCTGAGTAATGTTTTTAAACAGAAGGCCATTGTGGGCACAGCCATTGCATGCTTTTGATCCCAGCATGCTAGAGGCAAAGACAAGCAGATCTCTGAGTTCAAGGCCAGCCTGGTGTACATAGTGAGTTCCCCATCACCCAGGACTGCTACACAGTGTGCCCCTGCCTCAAAACAAAAAACAAAATCAAATAAACAAAATTATTTAAAAAAAAATAAAAGCAATAGTTTTGGGGCTTCTGTGCAAGTTCTATGCTAACAGGACATTATTATATATAAGGACCTGCATCTGTAGGGGTGGATGTGTGTGGGGTTGTCTCTGAAAGGAGAGGTTGACAGTATGTCTGTTTCTAAGCACTACACAGAGGCAGGAATGAGGCCTCTTGAGTGCTGGTCAGTGGGTCTCTGTGTCTTCTTCACTGGACATGTGGGTGCACCCATGAAGTGGCGGAGGAGCTTTGGAGCATGGGCAGAATCTAGCCCTTTGTAAGTGAGTCAAAGATCATGAGTTGTCTGCAGAGAGACCTGCCATGTGGCACAGTGTGTCCCTTTGTGTTTTCATTGTTGAGAACCCAAAACCACACCCTAGTGACACAGTGAATGTTTGGGAACTACATAGGGATCTGTGCCTGGGGGCGGGGCTTGGAGTCAGTACCTAGGAGAGCAGCTGGACCCAGAAATCTTACTTCCCTGGTGTGTGTGGGGGCGTGTTATCTCTCCAACTGCTCGCTGCCACATGGATTTCTTTCTTTCCTTTCTTTCTCTCTCTAAGATATGGCTGTCTTGGAACCTGCTATGCTGACCAAGTTACCCTCAAACTCAAGGAAATCCTCCTGCCTCTGTTGCCCAGGTTCTGCGATTACAGGGCCACACCACCACACTCAGTTTGTTTGGTTTCCTGAGACAGGGCCTCAGGCTGCACAGACTGGCTCTAGACTCAATAAGTAGCCAATGCTGGCCTTGAACACCTGACCCTCCTACCCCTACGTACTTTTCTGAATGCTAGAGTCATAGGTGTGTGCCATCACGACTAGCCCAGCCACTGGATTTCTAGGGTGCTCAGTGTGCCTGTATCTTCAGGTGTAAAACTTTGGGCTTGCCTTTGAGATGAGGTCATTATGTATGGTGGCATCATATGGCAGCTTCCTCTGAAATTCAAACCTCCACCTTGGAGGAAACCTTAAGGCAGAGGGTGTTCAAAGGGATGCAGCATTCCATCCCCGGGGAATCACCTTAAGCTCAGAAAATAAGCCTCTCAAAGGTTACAGGAAGTCCCAGAAAGTGATGAGATATAAGGCGACTCCACTCCTCCTCAAAGCGTAAAAGCCACCAGAAAAAGCCGAGAGACTCAAACCTGCTGAGCTGTGCAGTGAGCTCCAGGCTCCCAGCTCTGCGGCCTGTCACCCATGCTGAGGTGGGCTTCGGTGATACAGCTGTCTTTATGTCTTTCCTGCTCCTGTAAGCAACCACTTGGGGTTTAGGACGTAGTCGGATGTATTTAGGGATGCCTTGGCCCCACTAAGTAAGTCAGGTACAGCAGGGCATACTCTGACCTCAGTGCTTTGGAGGCAGAGGCCGGACGATGATTCAGAGTCAGAGACAGTCTGGGCTACATACCAGACTTTGTCTCCAAATATGAGAGAAAGGAACACCCATATACACTCGCTTCCCATCTCTGCCATGTGATGCCCTGCTGTTTTTGAATGCACAAGAGGGACGTGACTAGATGAGACCCATAGGAGCTGCACCTCCAGGTCCCTAAGCTGAGAGAAACTTCTTTTTAGAAAGAAGACTGCTCCAAGCATTTCTTTATACTAACAATGAAAATGACCTGAAATGGTAATTGATATAAAAATTGAGAGATTTTTTTTTTTTAAAAAAAGAAAAATAGAAAAGAAAAAAAACCTTAAAATACATACACAGAGAGAAAATGTGTCTGTATCCCATATTCTTCAGGTCCCAAACCTGGATGAGCCTCCTGAGTGTGGAGGTCTAGGCAGAGGAGATTTAAGGATATATTTCCAACTGACATGCCTCCCAGTGAGTGGAGCTGGGCTCCTCTGGGTGGGCCTTAGAATAGGGACTCCACCTCTGTGCTTGCCATCAGATGCCAATACTACAGAATTTGTGCTCAAGAGAAAACTGTTTTGCTTAGCAGATGATCTAGTGACTCAGAATCTCTGTAACGGAGTTTTTGAAGCAGAGGTGTCTTCTGGAATATTCTTCAGGTCTATGAGGAAGGATGTTTCTGTATGTGAACTGTGGCCTTGTTTTACAGTGTTTTCCTCTGAGGACATTTCCCAAGGGTTCAGAGCTGATGAACAAGGCAAGTCAGCTTGCCTATGGGTATCTGAGCGAAAGTTGTGTGTGTCCCAGCAAGGGTGTGTTCTTAAGAAGTGTGTGTCCAACTGCACCACAGGGCCAGGGTATGCCATTCACCTTCTCTCTAAGTGATTTATTGTTTCTGAGAGGCTCAGGTTTTGCTTGGTAGGGACACCAGTTCAGATTCATGTATTTGCATAGGCAAACTGCATGGTACCTACAGTGGTACTTTTAGATCTTTTTTTTTTTTTTTGATACTGAAGATTGAATTTAAGGTTTCCAACATGCTAGTCAAGTGCTCTACCACTGAGCCACACTCCCAGCACTTCACTGGGGGATTCTAGGCAGGGGCTCTACCACTGAGCCACACTCCCAGCACTTCACTGGGGGATTCTAGGCAGGGGCTCTACCACTGAGCCACACCCCAGCCCCTCACTGGGGGACTCTAGGCAGGGGCTCTACCACTGAGCCACACCCCAGTCCCTCACTGGGGGATTCTAGGCAGGGGCTCTACCACTGAGCCACACCCCCCAGCCCCTCACTGGGGGATTCTAGGCAGGGGCTCTACCACTGAGCCTAGGCCTCTTCTTTTATTTTCTGAGATTATGGTTTTGTTCTATAGCCCAGGCTAGCTCAGAACACACCCTGTAGTCCACGTAGGCTCTGAACTTGTCATTCTCCTGCCTCACCCCGACTAGGTCTGACTAAAGAATAGTGTTTTCCTGGTTGCTGTGGCATGCTATAGGCTCTAACCAGCGTCATTCTTTCTTGGGGTGTGTCTGGGTGACAATGGTTCTGACTATATAAGGTTACAACTGGGTGACTGGGTTTCCAGGTTTCAAGAGAATTCCCAGTCTTGAGTTCATCTCCAGCTTGTGGGTCTTGGCTGCGGTTCTCATGACTAAGCAAGCTATTTCGTACTCTGCGTGGGTCTGTACCTCAGTGACCACAAGAACTGGGCTCACTAATGCTATGATTCTTGTCTGCTTCCAGGGACAAAGATCTACAGCTGTCAGCAAACCCTGCTTCCGCCACAGACTCCAGCCTGTTTGCTAATTCTCTTTTCTCACTGAACTTTGGGGGCTTCCTTTCTTGAAATCAGGGTCTCACTACGTAGCACAGTCTACCCTACAGTAATCCTCCTGCCTCAGTCTCTTGAATAAATGCTGTGACTACGGAGGAACGTCATTACCAGCTTAGGCCTTGGTTTTTTAAGATATCCCAGTGTAGTCTTCCGTTTCGTAACTTCTGTGCCAACTCTCCTCTCTGGTCACCCCCTAGTTACAGCCTATGGTCACAGCTTACATGCCAGGGTGGATACGTTGAACTATACACCCATCTGTGAAGGCTGAGATGGGTCTCATCCCTCTTAATCTGGGGCAGCATCAGTGACACCCCAAAGTGGTCCCAAGCCCCAAAAGGAGAAACCACAGGGCTTTATATTCAAATGCCAAGACCTCCTTACCTCGGACCAGGATGACCTGCTCGGCACGGCCTGTCCCTACAGCATTTGTGGCTGTGCAGATAAAGGTAGTGTTGACCATTCGATCCACAGAGTGGACGAGTAGCTGAGAACCCTGGATGACTGCAGAAGCTGGGAAGACGCCCGAGGTCCTAAGGGCGTGGGATGAAATAAGCAGCGTAGCAGGCACCCGGGGAAAGCAGGTCACCCCAGAACCTGCAGCCCTCAGACTTAGGGGTCCACACTCCCAGCCCTCCTCCCTCAGACCCAGGGTTTACATCACTCACGTGCTCCAGTCGTAACCTGTGGGCTCTGGGTTGCTGCGTACGTCACAGGTCAGGATGGCGTCACTGCGGCCGAGGTACCAGTTGTCATCATAGCCAGAGATGGACACCTCTGGAGGATCTGAGGGGAAGTGATGGCTGACTCAGAGGCAAGTAGACTCCAGAACTGAGGACAAGTTAGCAGCACAGGTGACAGTAGGGTCATCACTCACAACCAGCTGGGGTTAGCAGGCCACACTGTACGTGCTCTGACCAGTGTGGACCCCACACAGGAAGCCACTTGAATGCCAGCTTAGGCAGAGCCAAGAAAACCAGTTTGTATCGTGTGTGTGTGTGTGTGTGTGTGTGTGTGTGTGTGTGTGTGTATGTGTGTGTGTACATGTTCCCAATTCAACATGCTTCGTGTAGCACACTTGGGAGACGGTACATACAGACAGCTTGGGTCAGCCAGACTAGGAAGTCAGGGTGAACGGGCTTACATTAAGGGTCTCAGGATGAATATCTTGAAGGAACCACGCAGAAGAGGTAAGGAGGTAACTATTGCCCTTGGGTCCTGGGTCAGTTGCCACAGTGAGGTGCCGGGGTGGTACTGAAGACACTACATTGGAGTGGGGTGGTTTATGTGTATAGCCCTAACACTGAGAGGGTGGATGCAGGAGGATCAGGAATGCAAGGCTATCCTTAGCTATGCACAGCTCAAGGCTAGCCTCAGGTACCAGACCCTCTCTCTCAAAAAACAAAGGCTGGAGACATGGCTCAGCACTCAAGAGTATGTGCCGCTCTTACTGAGAACCCCCTGCCCAGCACCCACATTAGGCGACTCACAAATGCCTCTGACTCCAGCTCTAGAGGCATTTAATACCTCTGGCCCACACTCTTGTGCATAGACATAGACACATAGAAATTATAAACAGTAATATAAGTCTTTAAGAAACAAGATAGCCGGGGAGTGGTGGTGGTCGGGCACACCTTTAATGCCAACACTTGAAAGGCAGAGGCAGGTGGATCTCAGAGTTTGAGGCCAGCCTGGTCTACAGAGTGAGTTCCAGGACAGTCAGAGCTAAGCAGAGAAACCCTATCTTGAAAAACCAAAACCAAACCAACCAAACAGCCCTCCCCCACCCCAAACCAAAGCAAAACTGCCATACAGAGTGGTATACGACTTTAATCCTAGCACACGGGAGGCAGAGGCAGGTGAGTTAGAGGATAGTCTGGTGTACATAGAAAGTTCTGGACCAGCCAGGGATACATAGTGAGACCGTGACTCAAAACCAAACCAAACCAAAGAGGGTAGAATTGCAGCCTTTGTGTGGAGTATGTGGGGAGGGGGAGTGCCTGGGTCCCCTCTCTAGATGAAACCGTAATAGTAATTTCTGGAGAAGCCACATGAGGATACTCTGGGAAGGTTGGGGGGACCCCAAGGCTCCTAGAGGCCAAAGAAATTAACACTGGTGAGAGCAGGGGTCAGCAGAAGGCCCTAGAGGAGGGAATTTAAATGGTGGAAGGGGAGGGGGGCGGGGTGGGAGTGTGGACCCCCCCAAGGGTCTGTGCTCCACTCAGGCACCTCACGGAACCAGGTATAAGGAAGGGTCCACAACTATAATCCCAGCATTCTGGAAATGGTGATTCCGGCAGGCCAACAGCTATGTGAAAACAGAGCCTTACATGCAATGGCTGTAGGCTGCGGATGGAGTGGGTCATCCCCAGCCATCTGGGCAGTTCAAGGCTAAACCAGGCTACTGTGAAACTGTCTTCAAAAAAAACGAATCAATGAAAAAATTAAAACAAAGTGTGAGAACAGTGAGGAAGGCAGCGTGGACGGTGGTTGACTGTTGGGGAACAGTGTGCTACCTGGTGTCCAAGGAAACCAGAAAAGACATTGGTGTGTGTGGTGCTGTTTGACAGGTAAACCCAGTCTGGGAGGTAGAACAGTTTATGTGTTACATTTTTCTGGCTTTTTTGCTTGATTTCACACCTCAGCGACTGGGAAGAAAGTGAACCTATGGGCTCTCAAAGCCTTCTCAGATTATTTTTGATTCCAGGGCAGGGAGGTAGGCAGGAACCCATAGAACCCAGAGTAGGTCTGGTGGGATGTTGAACATCCTTATTGCCAGTACTCGGGAGACCTGGGGGCAGGTGGAGTTGCAGACCAGCCTGGTTTACAAACAAGAATCCCAGTCGAGACTATGGAGGTTGCATATACACCAGGTCCTCAAATACCAGTACAGACAAAGAGTGGGCTGGTGTAAACTGATGTGTACGGAGAGCACGGGTAAGGGAAAACCATCTCCTGGTACACTCACAGCGCACAGAGAGGGTCACCGGAAGCAGGTGCGGCTCCTCTAAGCTCACGTGTTCCACTTTGCATGTGACCTTGACGCCATCCGCTCGGCCCACGGGCACCAAGGAGTATCTGCTGATGACAGTGTAGGTACCAGGCTGTGGCCCCGGCTCCTGAATATCTCTGGCCTCTCCACCCAGGGATGAGATCCAGGTGATCCGCGCAGCTGGGCGGCCCCCAGTGGAGACACAGCGAGCAACAGGCACGGACTCAGGGCCAAGCGTGACCTCCTGGGCTTCAGCATGATTCTCAGGCTGGGCTAGAGAGAGGACCAAAGAAGGTGTGTGATTCACGACTTGCATTCACTCAAGGAAGATCTGAGCAGTGACTGTAGCCTGGGGCCACATAGAAAGGCTCTATCTACCGCCCAGGTTGGGAGCTCAGCTCACCAGACTAGCATGTGCACAGCATTGAGAAGGTCATTTTCCTAGTGTGAGAGTAACCTAAGCCTGTGGGACTGATACGTGGATCAAAGAACATACCCAGTGGTCCAATGCTTAGGATCTGTCTGGCACACCTTACCCTAGCCTGTGTAATATATGTGTGTGTGTGCGCGCGTGCTCGCTCGCACGTGTGTGTATAAATCACCATGTAGATTTGGCTGACCTTGAACTCCCAGAAATATAGCTACATAGTCAGACTTTAATCAATTATTTCAAAATGACTGGGGTATTGTGAGTGGCCAGCACTGGGGAAATGGATGCAGGTGGGTCAACTTCAGCTACATAAATTCCAGGCCAGCCTGGGCTACAAGTAGTCTTTGTCTCAAAAATAAAACAACAAAAAAAGGCACTAAAATTAAATAAAATCAAAAGTAGAGACAGAATGCGACAGCCCGGAAGAAAATAAAAATTCTCTAGCTGAGTCAAATAGTTTTAAAGTCTAGCTTGAGCCAGATGCCTTCAATTCAGAGAGACCTCTGAGTTCAAGGCCACGAACCAGGGTTACACAGAGAAATCCTGTCTCGAAAAAGAACCAAAAAGGGGGACAAAAGAAGAAGAAAGTCTAGAGACCGAGGCTCTGGGTTCCATCCCCCAGTATCAAAAGGGGAAACGCAGAGTGACCTGTTTCTTTCTGTGATCACCATTGTACTGTGCTTCCAAAACGGGATAAAACCAGCAGGGATTCCCCAGCTGCTCACTGCTTTTGTGCTATCACCTTATCCTTCCGAAAAACACGGAAAAACCGCCAGGGGAGAGAGCAAGACACACGCTCCTCAAATCGCATTGTTCCTGGAGCCAGGACTCATGGGTCTCCTGCCCGCCTGAGCAGGTATCCCCTGAGGTCTTCTGTCCCATGTCCCCCTGACCACAAAGGGCATCGATCCATCAGGTCCTCCTGTCCATCAGCAGCCACAGAGATGTTCCAGATCCTTCCATCGGGAAGCTCCCCTTGACTGTGGAGCCTAGCTATGGTGCACACCCCTAGGTTGCGGGTCCTGTACCCTTGAGACCTCATCCCCAGATGGAGGCTAACTTCCTCAAGGGGACTTTCCTGGCCTCTGTGCCCCCCCCCCCCAACGTCACCACAGAGACAGAGGTGGCTGTACCCGCAGTGCCTTCCAGAATTTGCATCCCCCCACCCCTTCTTCCATAATAGCCAAGGCTTTGCCATTGAGCAACAACCTCCATCACTTTTGGCGTCTCCCCTTCTCCCTTACCCCTTCCCTTCTCTCTCTGTCATTTTGGCTTCACCATGAAGCACAGCCTAGGACCCTGTGCACACCAGGCAAGCATTTGCTACTGAGCAATAACTGAGGTTTTTTATTAATATTTTTCTCTGTGTTGAAGTAGGGTCTGGCTAGGTAGCCCAGGTTAGCCTCAACCTCACAATCCTGTTTCAGCCTTGGAGAACAGGCACGTGCCTCCACACCCGGCTTGAAGCATTTTTTTACTATCCACAGTCTTTTTCAAGCTATTTGCTCACACAGGAGCAGAGGGCTTTATGAGGTGTGGGAGAAGGACTTAGCACTGTGTGTGTGTGTTTTGACATGGGATCTCATGTAGCCCAGCTGGCCTCAACTCACTTTATATACCTGAAGATGACCTTCAACTTCTGATTATCTTAATTCTACCTTCTAAGTGTTGGGAATGCAGGCATGTGCCATCATCCCAAGTTTCTTGTGGTTCTGAGGATTGAATCCAGGGCTTTGTGCAGCATAAAAAATATTCTACCATTTCCAGCCATGCCTCTTCTTCTTATTATTTTTTTTTTAACTTTTTTATTTTTTGCATGCCAGGCAGGTATTGTTACAGAGGATTCTCTAGGGGATTCTAGGCAGGGGCTCTACCACTGAGCTACACCCCAGCCCCTCACTGGGGGATTCTAGGCAGGGGCTCTACCACTGAGCCACACTCCCAGCCCCTCACTGGGGGATTCTAGGCAAATAATCAATGACAGAGCTTCTTCATTCATAGCAAGAACTCCCTCCCACCCTTTTTGGATTTATAAGAGAAGAGTTTCTCAGTATAGCCCTGTCTGTCCTGAAACTCACTTTGTAGACCAGTCTGGCCTTGAACACACAGTGACATCCTGTCTTGAAACACAAAACAAAAAATTAATTTTGAGACCAGGTCTCAAGCTGCCCCGGGCTGGCTTTCAACTCACTCTGTAGCTTGTGTTGGCCCCTGAGTTATGGGGTGACAGGCTTGCTCCTCCCTGAGAACTGGAAAGGGCTGGGCTTTGAGCTACCATCCAGTTCTTTTGGTGTTCTTTGGAAGGAGAACCTTCTGTTCCAGATTGTACAGAGAGGTTTCCAACTCTCTGGAGCCAGAAAGGGGGAAATATCCTGGAGGAACGTGCTGTCTGGAAGGTTAGATGATGTGGCTTGCAGGAGATTTTCCAGCTTTAGTGAGAAATCTCTGCCACCATACCAACTGTCTGTGTCAGTTACTGGGTGTTAAGACCAGCAAGATGGGAGTCCTTTATTTATTATTATTATTTTTTATGTATGGGTGTTGTGCCTGCATGTCTGCAGTATTCACAGAAGAGAGAAGAAGGTGATGGATCCCCCGGAAGTGGAGTTATAGATGATTATGAGCTGCCAGTGGTGTTGGAAATCCTGGGTCTTTTGAAATAGGAACCAGGACTTTTTTCACTGAGCATCTTTCAGCCACATGAGTGTACTTTCTGGCCCTTCTTGCCCCAAGCTGGGAACAGGTGTGCAAGCTTCCTAAAATTCCCTCTGCTTGCCTCCTCCGTCTCCCGCACCGCCTCACCCTGTGTCAAGACAAATCAACCCTAAAGTTGACTCTCTGCTTCCTGCCTCTCCAATCCCCGTGCTGAGCTCTCTGTGACAGCCACGAGGACCCTTCACCAAGTTACAGCTCCATGTTGCTCAGAACCTCCATGTCTCTTGTTCTTGGACAAAACCAGACAGGAGTGTCATGACCCATTTCCCTAAAGTCCCAGCACTGAGGCAGCTGGGCTGTTTTGAATTTGAGGCCAGCCTGGGCTACATATTGAGCCCTGACTCAAGAGGGAAAAAAACCATCCTGTTGCTTGCCATATCATTGGCAAACAGAGTCGGCAGCTAGCACTCAGTAGGCGCTTAAGTGTAGGAGCTTTTGACATTCTCACTCAGGAGATGAAGGCAGGAGGAGCTATAGATCAGGCTAGCCTGGGCTACATTCCTTAAAAGGAAAGAAGGAAAATAAAGAAAATGGGGGCTAAGGCTGTAGCTCAGTTGGTAGTGTGCTTGCCTGGTACACAACTAGGTCACCCCCCTTCGGGTGCCATTGGGAAATGTGGCAAATTCACAGGTATAATTGCCCTTGCTGTCTACCCTTAGTCCCCAGAAGGCCAGCGTGGCATCACGCAGGCACGAATTTGTGCCCTGCCAGTTCCAAAGGAACTAGGTGTGATGGCCCAAGTCCTTAATCCCGGTGCTCTGAGATAGACGCAGAGCATCAAAGTCTCCAGCTCATCCCTGGCCACATAGACGTTTGAAGCTGGAACTGGCAAAATGGACCAGCAGGTAAAGGCAATTTTTGCCAAACCTGACACTTGACAACCTGAGTTTGATCCCCAGAACTCCCAAGATAGAAGGAGAGAACGGACTCCCCAAAGTTGTCTTCTGACGTCCAGACACTGTAGGGGACACACACGCACGCACGCACAGACCTAATTAAGAATAAAATAAAAACTTGAGGCCACCCTTAACTACACGCGTTTCCATACTCAATAAAACAAAACCAGAAACCTGAAAAACATTTGCAGCAACATTAAAGACGACCTGAAAGCTGAGACGGAGAAATAGCCAAGGGAAGAGGCTCTCACTCCATCCCTCACTCACCTATGACTCTGAGCCAGGTCACCCCCCTGCGGGTGCCATTGGGAAATGTGGCAAATTCGCAGGTATAATTGCCCTCATCGTCCACCCTCAGTCCCCGGAAGGCCAGCGTGGCATCCCGCAGGTCCGCGTTTGTACCCTGCTTCTCGCTGACGAAGGATAGGCGATCCTTGGTGAACTGAGGGTTGGGGAAGTCCACGCCGAAGGATGGATGGAAGGCGGCCACGACTGCTGAATCCAGGCGCTGCCAGGTGACCTGAGAGACGCGCTCTGTCGTGGGTGGGAGCAGGTGGCATGGCAACTCCACGGTGCCTCCCAGGCGGCCACGAACCTCTGGGAGCACGCGCACTCGCGCATCTTGGGCCCCTAGGGAGAAAGGGAGGGAGGAGGTGAGTCATGTGGCCCAGGGAACAAGCCAGGATAGGCAGTGCCCAAGGCCAAGATGGGACAGTCTCGAAGTGTAGCCCAGGCTAGCTTGGAACTCAATGAGATCTACTTGCCTCCACCTCCCAAGTGCTAAGATTAAAATCGTGGCCCACCACAGCTGACCCACCTTGTCTTTTTAGTTTGCCTGTTAGTTTGTTCTTTAAGATTTATTTTTAGTTTATATGATGGGTGTTTTGCTGGCATGTTATGTCTGTGTACCATGTGCATGTAGTGCCGGTGGAGGCCAGAAGGGGGCGTCAGAGTCCACGGAACTTGAGTTGGAGGTGGTTCTAAGCCTCTGTGTGGGTGCTTGGAATCGAAGCTAGGTCTTTTGAAAGAGCAGGCAGTGTACTTAATAGTTGGGCATCTTCTTTCCAACTACCCATCTTATTTGAGACAGAGTTTCCGACTGACCTGGAACTCACTGGTTCAGTTAGGCTGGCCAGCAGATCCTAGTGATTCCCCTGTCTCAGACTCCCTAGTGCTGGGATTCCAGACGTCTGCTTCTGCATCTAGCTTTTTACCTGAGTGCTGAGGTCCAAATTCTGGTCCTTGTTCTAACACAGAAAGCATTTTTCCATCCACCTGTCTCCCTGGCTCTGTTCTCTGCCTACAGCACTGGAGAGTTGACAAAGGGCTCCGTACTGAGGCCCTGTGGCTTCTGATGAACCCCTTTCTCACTGAGTCCCCCTCAGGCCTTCAGGGGTTTTGTTTCGTGATCCATGGAGTCTAATTTTGGGTGTTGTTTCCGAGGGTAACTGTGAGGTTATCTACGAGAACATGGGCAACATGCCCGAGGCTAGACCACAAAAATGATTGGCTTTCCTTCAGCAAACACTGTCAATATTTCCTGAGGAGGACGGGGTCTTCCCACCCCCTTCTCCTATTTCCCCACTTATTTATTTTTATTCTTTTTGAGACAGGGTTTCTCTGTATAGCCCTGGCTGTCCTAGAACTTGCTTTATAGACCAGGCTAGTTTTAAACTCAAGAGATTTGCCTGCCTCTGCCTCTGTAAATTCTGAGATTAAAGATGTGCATCACTGTGCCTGGCTTTACTTTTACTCAAAGGTGTGCTGTGGTGGTGAACGCCTTTAATTCCAGCACTCAGAAACCTTGTCTCAAAAAAAAAAATTATTTGATGTGTATGAGTGTTTTGCCTACACGTATGTCTGTGCACATGTGTGTGGCTGCTGCCAGTGGAAACCAGAAGGGGATCCTCTGGAACTAGAGATACGGGCAACTGTGAACTGCCATGTGGATGTTTAGACTTGAACTCAGGCCCTCTGGAAGAGCAGCCAGTGCTCTTAGCCACCATCCCAACTCTCCAGCCCTCAGTTGCTCATATATATTCTGTTTATGTGCCTGTGTCTACATCTATGTATGGTGTGTGTGTGCAGGTACCTATGGAGGCCTGAAGAGGGCAGCAGATCGTTTGGACTCAGAGTTACAGGCAGTTGTACTAGAGAATGGGACAAGTCCTCTGCATTAACTGCTGAGCCATGTCTCATCAGCAGCCGTCTCCACTTTGAACAAGCGCAGAAACAAGGAAGCCTGTGTCTCAGCTTTGGAGGAAATACTCCGCCATGACCCAGGGCACAATAATGTGTGGGTTGAAATCCAGGCTCTGTGCCTCAATTTCTCAGCTGTGTAAGGAGGACATAATGACAGTGTTGCACCCTCCAGGGGTGTTACGAGGACTAAGGAATGCTTGGAGAGCACTTTAGTGTAGGTCCACAGGAAACTTGGACTTGGTAAACAAACAAGGAGGCCAGATAATTACAAGTGGCCCTTGACAGTGAGCCCCGAGGTGAAGGACTCCATGGCACATGATTTGTCTCCATGAGCAACTGCTCACAATCATCCATAGAGAGAGCTGGGCAGAGCTGCCCTCTTGTACGGGGCCAAGTATGTACAGTCCCTGCCTCCTCACACACAAGAACCCAGGGGAACTGAAGTGTGGTCACAAAAGCTTTTGACCCTAGCACATAGGAAGTGGAAACAGATGGATCTTTGTGAGTTTGAGGCCAGTCTGGACTACACAGTGAGATCTAAGCCAGCCAGGGAGACACAGCTAGACCTTGCCTCAAAAAAATAAGAGGTTGGAGAGATGGCTCAGAGCACTGGCTATTCTTCCAGAGGTCCTGAGTTCAAACCCCAGCAAACAAATGGTGGCTCACAATCATCTGTAATGAGATCTGGTGCTTTCTACTGGTGTGCAGGCAGAACACTGTACACATAACAAATAAATAAATCTTTTAAAAATATATTTTAAAAGTCAGGGACTGGAGAGATGGCTCAGAGATTAAGAGCTCTTGCAGAGGAACTGGGTTGGGTTCTCAGCACCCACATGGTGACTCTCCACTACCCACAAGTCCAGTCCTTCCTCAGTCACTGCTCACATACAGTGCACAGACAGGCATGTAGGCAAAACACTTAATCTTTAAAAACAAAGAATCCAGGTAGCCCTGATAAGGGAATCTGGCAGAAAACAGTGTGGACAGACAGTATCAGGGAGAATGGACAAGTGGCAACCATAAACAGCTTAAAAAGTGACACCATCTCCAAATATGCCTCACCACTCAAACCCAGACCACCTTGACCAAAAGGGCTTCATACTCTATGGCAGATCAATGTGGTTTGCAGAAGAGGACTGCTCAGTAACAGAGCCCCAGCCTAGAATCCCCCAGTGAGGGGCTGGGGTGTGGCTCAGTGGTAGAGCCCCTGCCTAGAATCCCCCAGTGAGGGGCTGGGGGTGTGACTCAGTGGTAGAGCCCCTGCCTAGAATCCTCCAGTGAGGGGCTGGGGGTGTGGCTCAGTGGTAGAGCTCCTGCCTAGAATCCCCCAGTGAGGGCCTGGGGCCGTGTCTCAGTATAATACCTGCATATGGAAACCCTGAGTCCTAGTCCTATCACAGAGGGGCGGCAGGAGCGGAAGCACTCTTTAAAAGGATTGCAACATAGATAGAAGTGAGCTCTCCTGCTGGCTGCTCTTTCCCGGCTGGATGACCTTTTCAAGCCCCAGTTCGCCCATGTGTAAAATGGAGACTTTTAAGCCACCCTGCAGGGTCCCCTGGGACAATTCCAGTAAAAGATCTGACACTCTCTGCAAGCCAGGTCACAGGGTCAATGCCTGTCCCCACAGGCCACATCTGGCAGGGTTTGCATTTTGCTTTCGACCAGGCAGAGGTTTGACTTTGCTTATTTAGACAGGGTGTCATTGTTTAGCTCCAGTTGGCCTTGAACCCTCCAGCCTCACTCTCTTGAGAACTGGGAATACAGACATTCTTGCAAATGTTCTCATTAGAGCAGTGCCAGAGCTACACAGGAAGCACATTAAAGACACCAAATCGGGCTTGAGAGGGTGTCATTGAGGGGCTGGTGGGATGGTTCAGTGGGTAAAGGCGATCGACGCCAAGACCGAAAACCTGAGTTCGATCCCCGACACCCACATAGTGGATGAAAAGAACATACTCCTTATAATTGTCTTCTGATATGTAGTGGTCTTCTCTCTCTCTCTCTCTCTCTCTCTCTCTCTCTCTCTCTCTCTCTCTCTCTCTCTCTCACACACACACACACACACACACACACACACACAAACAAATAAATGGTGAACCAGGCTCAGTGGCCTTCAGCTGAAATTCCAGCATTAAGAGGTAGAGGCATGAAGGTCATGAATTTAAGACCAGCAAGTTCCGGGTTAATCTGTTTTACACAGGAAGGTCCTGCCTCAGATCAATAATAAATGAAAAAACATACAAACAGCAAAAATCTTACTGCCTCAAGACCTTCAGACTAAGCTTCTAATTCTAAATTAAATTAAATTCTAAATTAAATTCCAATTCTAATTCCAAAGGACAGGCTGGGTAGTGGGGGAGCACACCTTTAATCCCAGCACTCGGGAGGCAGAGGCAGGTGGATCTCTGAGTTAGAGGCCAGCCTGGTCTACAGAGTGAATTCCAAGACATCCAGGATTACACAGAGAAACTTTGTCTCAGAAAACAAGCAAAAACAGGCTAGAGAGATGGAAACCTGATTCATTCTGTCCCACCTCCCTGAGTAAAAGCCATCAGAAGCCTATCATTTATCTTCAATCAGACCTGGTATGTGTGAGGCCTCAGGGTCTCTACTCTGGCTCAGCTCACCAGCATTTCCTGCTTGGGTCACCTCTTAGATATCTATCTACCTCTCAGGCTGCATCACCACAGCCAGACAGAAAGTATGGTACCTGCTTGGAGCCTTCAGTAGCTTCCTTCGGCCCCTCACACCCTGTGTGATCACATCCATCCCATTTCAGGGCTCCACTCTGGTCCTCTGGCCTAGACAAGCCCTACCTCAGGACCTTAGCACTGACAATTTTCCTTCTCCAGCAGGTCAGTACGGCTTCCTCCTTATCTTGCTCGGTGAGATAAGCTCTGATCACTATACTGATAACAAGGATTCTTAACTTGTTCCCTCCTCCCAACAAGACACCAAGCGCCTATCTCCCCAGCAGACCCACAAGGGGTCTTTATTTCATTCACCCCTATCTCCCAGAGCCTGTAACAGTGCCTGGCATTCCAACGGTACTCTGTAAATTTGCCAGATGAATGAATGATGTTAGGGAGATCAAAACGGTGCTGGACTACCACCAGGCAAGGAACCCCAGCCCGGGAAAGGCTGATAGAGTCAGAGTACAGTCTACACAGTGAGCATCGGTCTTACAAACAGCAAATCGTATGAAGCCACAAAGGTCCTGATTAAATTAGAATGTGTGAGCTTTCCTCTGAGATTGGGGAGCCGTGGGAAGCATACAAAAGGGGGAAGAAGTTTAGAAAGACCAGTGATATGAAAAGGTTTCTGGGTCAGGGTGGGGCTGTGTTAATGGAGAAAGATATAGGTGAAAGGTTTTCTGCCTGTCGGGAATGGGGGCATGGGGCGGAAGAAAGGATTTGGGGATGCAGTGATTCTGTGTGTCAGGTGGGGAGGCAGGGGAGATGAAGTCACGGAGTCCGAGGACCCTAAAAACACATCTCCTGGCTGGGATGTGGTGGCGAACACTTTTAATCCCAGCACTTGGGAGGCAGAGGCAGGTGGATCTCTGTGAGTTCAAGGCCAGCCCGGTCTACAGAGACTCCAGGACAAGCAGGGCTACACAGAAAAAGCCTCTAAACCAAAAAGAGAGAGAAACACATCACCTACAGGCAGCATGGCAGGTGGCTGTGGTGTGACCTTGCAGGGACACTGCCAACACCACACCCCAGAGACAGCGGCCAGAAAATGGCCTGTGGGAACATTAGCTTCATCTGCTTTCCTCAGCAGGACTGGCTGGTGACAGCTCTGTAGAGATGTCAGCTGGGTCCTCAAACACACTTCCTGTTCCTGAGGACTGGATGAGCAGGCTTCCTGTAAGCTGGAGTGGGACTGCCTCTCGCATAAGGAAAGTCAGGGGTGGTCAAAGATACAAACGAGAGAGGGTAGGAGCTGGGGTCTCATAGGCTGTGGGGGGGGGGGTCTGGGGTCTGGAGCCTTGGGTCTGAGGGAAGAGGGCTGAGTCCTGCCCTTCAGGTCAGAAGGGGGAAGGCTGGGGAATCTGGAACCCCATCTTGGCGAAGAACGCTTGAGCTTGGACCACTGGCTTAAGAGTCTCCTGCCTACTGCCCAGCTGGCTCCTCAAGTCTCTGCTGGCCCCTGCACACCTATAAAACGTGGTGTGCCCTACCCTCAACCATGGCAGGGCGGGGCGGGCCTGAAGCAAACCCTTTAAGGCAAGGCTGCTTTGAGCCCTGGCATCAGCTGCTGCCTCAGCCACCTGGTTAATTAATTAATTACATTAATCATAGTTCCCACCCCCACAGTGGACATCCGGAGCCTGTCCAAGGAGTGACTGAGAAAGTAATTATTGCTGCCTGAGCTGTGTCTGGATTTCTATGTGGGCCTTAGT
Organism: Phyllotis vaccarum; assembly: GCA_033318265.1. Lineage (NCBI taxonomy): Eukaryota > Metazoa > Chordata > Mammalia > Rodentia > Cricetidae > Phyllotis > Phyllotis vaccarum. The sequence continues at coordinate 15,860,883 of JARWLC010000018.1, forward strand.
TTAACACTTGGGGGTTACCCGAGCCCCCTCTAGCCCCTTGGATGTACATCTTCCTTTGCTCCAGGGGCTCAGCTACCAGAGGACTCCCCCTGTGGACATGCAGACTCACCAGGGTGAAGCTCTTGAAGACTCATTCTGGCTGAGCCCTGGAACAGAACACTCCCATATCCTACCAAGAGAGTGGACACCTCAGTGTGTGTTCAGTCCCAGGAGACTCTGGCCTCTGCCTGTGTAGAGGTCCTTCTGGGATCCGTTCCTTCTCTCTGTCCTTTGGCTTCCAATTTCCAAGTACGAGTCTGCCTGTCTATCCATCCATCCATCCATCCATCCATCCATCCATCCATCCATCCATCCATCCATCTATCTATTTATCTAGATCGAGATAGAAGGTGTATGTGTCTTAATATGTAGCCCTGGCTGTTTTGGAATTCTCTAATTGCCTTTGAACTCAGAACTCACAGAGATCCACCTGTCTCTGCCTCCTGAGTGCTGGGATTAAAGGTATATGACGTACGTGAAATAATTTGTAGTGCAGGCTGGCCTGAATTTAATTATGTAGCCAAAAATGACCTTCAGCTTTTGATGTTCTGGTCTCTACTGCCCATTTTCAGGATGACAGGTGCACACTCCCACTGGTGATTCATTTATTTGGTGCTAAGGATTGAATCCTAGGCTCCATGCTTGCTCGGTAAGTACTCTACCGCCCGGGCCACATCCTTGTTTGCTCCCCTCTCCTTTTCTGAGAGAAGGTCTCGGGTAACCGTGGCTGGCCTCAATCTCACTACGTGGCCATGTAATACTGAACTCATGTTTGGATTACAACCACCATGTCTGCTTTAGGAAGTGCTGAGGATGAATCCCAGGGCTCCAGGCATGCTAAGTGGGTACTCTACCAATTGAGCCATTTCCCGCTCTTCTTTCTTCCTCTTCCTCGGCTCTATAGCCGAGGCTAGCCCTGGGGGGGGGGCTCAAGATTCTGTTGCTTCTGCCCCCCACTCCAACGCTGGCACTAAGATTACAGACCTGTTTCCACCACTGTTTTTCTTGAGACACGATCTTTTGATGTAGCTCAGCCTGGCTTTGAAATCCTCCTGCCTCAGCCTTAGTGCTGGGGTCACAGGTGTATGGTCACCACTCCTACCTTAAGGTTTCTGTTTCCGTGACCCTGGGATCTCCGGGTCCCTGTGTGTCCAGCACCCACACCTCTCCACATCTCCTGACACACTTTCTCACTGCCTGGGCCATCTCTCTGGGTCCTTCTCCTCCCCCTCCTGCTCTGTTTCTCAGCATTGCTGGGACATTAAAAATGTAACAGCATCCCAGGCGGGGGCAGGAGAGCTGGCCCTCCCGCAAGACTCCCTAACCCTCCTGTGACTGTAACTCCCTGTGGCCCCTCCACACTGGCTGGCCTTGAGAATGGCCTGTACCCTGACCTCTCATGATCACGGGATCCCCACAGCCCCTTGACTGGGGTCTTTTGGCTTTCTCTCCCATCACCAAACCTCTCTGCCCTTCGGGTGTCCCCACCTACACCCCTGCCCCTCTCTGCCCTCCCTTGCAGATCTGTCTTCATTCTTTGCACATGACTCCATCCTTAGATCCGATTCTCCACCTCCTCCCTCTCTTGGCTCCTGTCCCTAGCCCTGCTCTCTATCCTGTCCCCCCCCCACAACCCCCCATTTCTCTTCTGCTCAGTTCTCCTTCCTTAACGAGAAGAGACAGCCAGGCCTGCAGTCCCCTCTCCTCCCCTCCCCCACACAGTGGGGCTGCCTGGCAGACACGGATGAGCAGAGAGGGATGGGGAGAGGGATGGGGAGGGAGGTGCAGACTCAGGCGGGAGGTCTAGGTGGTGAAAGCCCCATTCCCGGAGGAGGTGTGTGGGGAGGGAGCTGGGGAACTAGAGCCAGGGGACAGAGGTGGAGGAACAGAAGGGAAAAAGATTAGAAATGAAGAGAAGGGAATGGAAGGCGGGAGAAAAATGAGGGAGAAGGAAGTGGCGGTAGGAACAGGGTGGGCTTTCTCTAGGTGTGCCCAGCACCTGGGAATGGACAGCCACACTAGGTCCAGGAAAATAGGAACCACTTTGAGGAACCTGTCCAGCAAGGCCACTGGACTGCTGGCTTTCAAAGGTCTCCAAGGGACAGAGTGGACCTTGGGAAAGTGTATTTTCTGTTTCCTCCTTTGCTAGCTGGAAAGAGGAACTGGGTTTGCTCTGACGTTCTGTGGACCCTTCTGGGAGCTCACATTCAGATCAACTCTTGGCTTGGAGGGGACGACGGTTTGGTTTTGAGAATTCACCCAGAGTGACAGGCTCTGATCTCATCTGTCCCCGAGACAGAGGTGGGGAGCTTGGAGGTCAGGGCTGATGACCTCGAAGGACGAAAAATGAGACCAAAGGAGCGATGGGCATTCTCCCTAAGATCCCTCTGATCCCCCCTTTCCGAGGAAACCCTCCAGAAACTCCTTCCCATAGTTTGCAGTTAGGTAGAAAGAGCCGGGTCACCTGCTAGGGGGCGGAGCGAGGTCAGCACACCTGTTCCCCTACCCCACCCCCAGCCTCCTCCGGGTCATCCGCCTCCAGGAGTGGGGGAGTGGGGGGGGGGGAAGGGGCTGTGCCTCGGAGAGGAGACTCCTCCCATTTACTTCTCAAAGTGCTTCGAGGACAAAGGCGTCACCAGAGGAAAGATAAGGTCCCGAAACCGGGAGTCGGGACTCTGGAGCGCTCCAGCCCCGCCCCGCCCCTCCCAAACAAGGTGAAAGCGATACCGGAAAACTTCCCCAGGGACGTCGCGGCTCGGCGCTCACAGGGAAAGGAGGAAGGAGAGAACTCCAGTCCCGGGCCTCCGACTCTACCTGGGACACAGCCCACCGAGTCCCCAATTCTAGGCAGAGCCTTTCAGGCTTTGATTATACTGGGGGGGGGGGGGGCAAAGGTCAGTCTCCTGGTCATTAAATTCCATTGCTTGAAGTTCAATCTGAAGCTGCCAAGATAGTGTCTCTGGCCCCCCAACTGTCCCTGGACCCCCAGCGAACAGTGCTCCTTGCCCACAGTTAAACCCAAGAGCCACAAGTTTGAGCCCCCTCACCTCCCCAAGTCTACCTAGACCCCGGTTAAGATCGCCTTCTGAGATCCTGGAGGCAGAACCTCCTCGGCTCTTAATTTTTTCCAGAAACGGGTGGTCAGTGCCTGCAAAACTCCCCGAGGCCTTAGGTTTGCTCTCAGGACTCACACTCTCCCCTCCCCCCCCCCGGGGTGCCCCCAACCCTCATCATTGGCTTGCCAGGGGGAGGGTAGCAAAGACCCGAGCTCCCCACCCTTGGTCTAGGGAACCTCGACCGTGGGTCCCCTCCAGCCCAGTTCTCCCCGGGCCTTAAACACCCAACCCATTCAGAAGGAAAATATAAGGGGGGGGGCGCGGGTGTATCATCACGACCCTCCAGCTAAGTGTGGGGGGGCATTCTTCACATTCCTGAGGGAGGTAGCCCAGACGAAAATCCAGATTCCGGATAAGTGATCGGCGCAGGATGGGAGGATTTAACCCCTTCCACCCCAAGGGAGGTGGAGGGGGACAGAGAAACCGGATTAGAATGGGCACTTATGATTAAGAGGGGTTTACAGAGAGGGAGGTTAGGAGGGTCGGAGACGGACTAGGGTGTATTGAGGGGATCTCTGGGTCAGTAGGGCCCAGCCTGGAAGGGGGCACGAGGGAAGGGGCCTCGGGGACCTGGGAGTGAGGTAGGGGACGATGCCCCGGCTTCCTCCACTCCGAGGGTAGAGGAAGGCATCCGCGCGTTTTCACCTGTTTCCTGGAGCAGGAGCAGAAGCAGTGGCAACAACGGCAGCGTCGGTGACAATCTGGACGGCGGGAGGACTGCGGCCCGGGCCATGGGGGGCCCGGGGAGGGACTGGGCCCGGGCAGGGGGTGCCTAGGGACCACTCTGCGTTCACCGATCGGCTGTGAGGGCGATCAGGGGCCTGAAGTGTCCGGCTCCAGGCCGGCTCCCGCCTCTCACGGCTCCCCGGATCGGTTCTTTTGGCCCAGCTTTCCCCGCCTGGCTCTCAGGATCCGCGCCCCCGGCCCCTCGCCTAGCTTCAGCGGGCCGGGCTCGTGACGTCACAGGCCCCGCCCCTCTTCAAAGCCCGCCCTGGGGTCAGGCCCCGCCCTCTCCCGAAGCTATGACCCCACCCCTCCCGAGCCCCACACCTGTCCGACCCGATGACTCTGTCTCCGCCCTCTCCTGAGATTAAGCACCGCCCCTTTAGTAGTGTGACCACGCCCACCGTCAGCGAACCACGCCCCCACAAACCCCGGGAAGGCTCACGGCGCCCCCTACAGGTCGTTTTACCCCCCGAGATGCGGTCACACCCCCCTTCTAAACTTCCGGTCGTCTCCCACCGGCAGAAGCCGTGCCTCCTGGTCCAGACCACGCCCCACTGCCCTCTGGTTAGCCTGAGTATGTGGGCTCTCATAGGGCCGCTCTTCCTGAGGCCCTGCCCCTCGACGAGGTCACACCCCTTTTTCCCAGCCCATCCCCAAGTCCTGCTGCTGTCCTGGGTCGAGGTCACTTCTCCGAGGACTTAGTCTCCTCCTGATCGCTGCCCCGATCATTTCTTTCCCGATTTCTCTGTCTCCCACACCATCTTTGGGTCACCCTCCCTCTGCGCTCTGTCGCTCTGCTTCTGCCATTCTTTGTCTACCCGTGAGCCCGTGTCACTTCGTCCCCGCATCTCACTGCGTTCCTTTGACTGTGGGAGTCTGTCTACATCCCTCTCCGCGTCCCTGCCATTTTCTGTTTTCTGTCTCATAGATCTCTGTGGAACTCTTAACCTTTCTTGTCCCTACATCTGCTCTCTACGTCCCTCCCACCCAGGATTTTTTTTAATATCACAGCCTCCCGCTAGGGGGCAGCACAGGCCAACCCGGTAGGTCGAGCCCCGCTGGGTGGGGCTGGACCAGGGCCTCTGGCCCCACCAGTGGCTCCCGGTGTCCTTGTCCTACTTTCTCTATCAGTTTTTGATTTGGCCCCTTTGTCTCTTCCTAGACGCTCCGCCCCTCCCTCCCCCCACCTGCCTCTTCTCATTCCCAGGGCTGCTGAGGGGAGCTGATGAGAAAGTCCATTTGTTGGGGTGAGGGAGGGAGGAGTGCAGGAGGCAAAGGGAGGGGATTCAGCTGTGGGGTTGCCAGACGTCCAAATCCTCCTAGAGAGGACAGGCACTTGAAGGTTTAAGAGAGTCACCGGGGCTGGGATTGGGCCCCTTCTTCCAGCCTGCCACATAACTGGATTTTCACTCCCCAGTGGCACGGCCCAAGGAGCGGAGGCCGGTTCTGACCTACTCGTTAAGGATCTTTTTTTTTTTTTTTGCTTGTTTATTATTTTGTGTGCTTGCAGGCCATACCTGCTTCTGAAGGTCAGAGGACAGCTTGCTTTGAGTTGATTACTCCTTCAAGTGGGTGCCAGAACCCCAGTTCAGATGGTCAGGCTTGGTGGCAAATGCCTTTACCTGCTAAGCCATTCCACCCACCTTGGTTTTTTTTGTTTTTTTGTTTTTCTGTTTTTTTGTTTTGAGAAAGAAACCCATGTCTCTGTCGTGGCTGGCTTCCAGCTAGCTCTGTAGCTAAGGATAACAAGGGTGGGATCACAGATGTGTAGGCTGCTGCTCTTGGCTATGTGGGAGTGTTCAAGATTGAACTGTGAGCTGAGCCAGCTAGCACTCTCCAATAAGCCACTATATATCCTTTTAACAGTACTATTAATAAAAGATGTTAACTTTTACTGTCTACCAGGCACTCAACTAAGCCGGCTGCAAAAAAATGCCACCATCAAAATTTGGGGGAGATAGATCAACCAAGTCATGGGAAGGGGAAATGGATTGGACTCAAAAGTCAGGTCCAGAATGGACGTTATTCCAAATCCCTTTGTCTTTGCTCATTGCTCACAAGAATCTCAGGAAGAGGTCTGGCATGGTGCCAAACACCTTCTATCCCAGCACTCGGAGGCAAACAGGAGGATATCTGAGCTGTAGGCTAGCCTGGTCCACAGAGCTGGTTCCAATGAGCCAAGGCTACACAGAGAACCTTGTCTATGAAGCAAAACAAGAATCTCAATAAAGGGACACCTCCGTAATGAACTCCACAGTAAAAGGTAAACTGAGGCACAGGACCTTTCTAAACCCCAGCCAAGAAGTAGCAGGATGAACTGTGAACCTGGTCTGTTGGTATTTTTAGTAAAGATGCAACATGATCGCCAGATACCATCTCTGGCTTGGAACAAATGTGACATGAGGTCAGGTGTATGAGTAACAAGCATAGAATAAATGTGGTCTAGATCACAGTGACTCCCCCCCTCAGTCAGAATCTCACTATGTAGCCGTGGATGGTCTGAACTCCCTATGTAGACCAAAACTGGCCTTGAACTCAGAGATCTGCCTGCCTCTCATTCTGAGTGCTGAGATTAAAAGCGTGGGTCACCATGCACAGAGCCTTGACAACTCTTTTGGCTTTTGAGATTCATTTAATTTTATGGATAGGAATGTTTTGCCTACATGTATGTGTGTGTATCACATGTGTTCCTGGTGCCTGTGGAGGCCAAAGAGGCATCAGATCCCCTGGAACTGGAGTTCTGGATACTTGTAAACTTCCATGTGGGCTTTGGGGAACAATCACCAGTTCTCTACAGGAAATAACAAATGCCCATCAACGGTGTTCCTGTGTGTGTGTGTGTGTTCGTGCGTGTGCGTGTGCTACTCTAAAATTATTTGTGTTTGGGAAGAGCCCATGTGCCATAGCATGTGGATAAATTGTAGTAAATTCTCTCCTTCAATCTTGTGATGATCTCCAGGCATTGAACTCAAGTCATCAGGCTTGGCAGCAAGTACTTTTTTTTTTTTTTACCTGCTGAGCCATCTTACATATAGGTCCTGGGTCATGACCTCTGTGCCCCCCCCACCTTGTTACTCCTCATAGGTCTTCTTCTCGTGGTGGGGTGGGCATACTTGGTGGTCAGGTTTAGGAAGTTCATCCTCTCCTTCTATAATAGTTCCAGAAAATATGGCATAGCTTTTAATCGACAGCCATCTCTGGCTTTGTGAAGCCCTTTTATCGCGACCCAGCTAAAGATGGAGGTCTAGTGTGTTAGCTTCAGCTTCATTATTGACTTTGCAAAAGCCCGCCTCCTGCCCTCTTTCTCCCTGAGTCAAAGAGTCCCTGTGTTGGATGATTTTTTCCCCCTTTGCACCTGCTTGTCTGGATTGCCACCAAGTGGTTTGGCTTTCTCCTGGCTGGTCTTTGTGGGTAGGGCCGGCTCAGGAAGGAAGCCAGCAGAGTGCAGGCTGGAGTGTGGAGCTCCCTGATTACATGCCTATGAGGCATACTTAAAACTTGCTTAAGGTCGGCTTGGTTTGTTGACAAAGGACTGGGTGGGTCTCATGCCTGTGAAGTCAGCTTCCAGGGTCAAGGAATCTCAAAGGCGGCACTTTACACAGGTGCCATAGCCTGTTAGGCACAGAGCCAAAGCCTTCCTGTTCCAAATAACTTACTTACCTGCCCTGCTCTTGTGTGTAGAGGAAGCAGTAGCCACCTACCTTTTGGCCAACCACAGCAATTGGAAACCCCCCACCCCCACAGTGGTATTGTCTCAGCGATGGAAGCGGATTTGAGCTTCTGGATCCAATTGTGTCTGAAGACGATTTGCCTTTGAACTTCCTTGTTATAGTCTAACTTTTAAAATTTATTTTGAGAAGGGTTACTTTTAAGACAGGGTCTTAATGTAGCCTTGGATGGCCTGGAACTCCAAGGAATTCCAGTTATAGCCCCAGGCTAACCTTGGACTTCGTGGAAACCACCCACTTCTGCCTCTCAAAGGCTTGATTCCCAACATGCACCTCTGAATTTGGTTGGCTGTCTCTTTTTTCCTGAGACAGGGTCTCATTACATCACAGCCTTGGCTGGACTCAGTCTGACAGCCATCCACCTGCCTGGCTGCAGTGTTCTACTGAGAATTCAGGTGTGAGCCACTGTGCCAATTTGGACTTCAATCCCAAATTTCACTCCTTTCCACCACATTTGTTCTTGTGTGTGGAGGCTGCTTGTGTGGGAGCCTCTTGTGTGAGGAGGTTCTCCTGCTAAGTGGCATTTAGGGACCAGGCTCAGGTCATCGGGCTTGGGGATGAGCACCTCTACCTGCTGGGCACCTCACCAGCCTTCCTTTGTTTTCCTTACCATCCTACAATGTGAGGCAGGAGGATGGAGCTTCAGGGAGCTTGGGCTACTGGAAACATTGTCACGGACAAGCAAGGCAGCACATAGACAAAACTACCTTCATTAACTCTGCATGCAGAGGATGAAAGAGCTCTACCAACAGGGATGGAGAGATGGGAGGAACAGGAACAAATCCTGGAGGTGTCCTCCCCTGGTCCAATTTCACTTCCCATGGCTGCAGTTACCCATGGTCAGCCTCAGTCCAAAAATGTTCAATGGAACATTCCAGATATAAATAGTTCATAAGTTTAAAATAATTTTTATTTTAGGCAACAATTTTTAGCAATGCCATACAATTATGTTGTTATATTTATTCTATTTGTGTGTATATGCAAGAGTGTGATTGTGTACATGTGTATATGCATGTGAGTGTGGAAGCCAGAGGACAACCTCCAGTGTCCCTCAGCCACTATCAACCTTAAATAATATATTTTACTGCCTGTGGGTATGGGCATGTGAGTGCAGGTGACTACAGAGGCCAGAAGAGGGCGCCAAATCCCCTGGAGCTGAAGTTACAGGTGGTTATGAGCTGCCTGACCTGATGCTGGACATCAAATTCCAGTCCTCTGCAAGAGCAGTAAACACCCTTAACCATTAAGCCAACTCTCCAGCCCCAACCTTAAACAAAACAAAACAAAAAACAGGGTCTCTCTCTGGTCTGGAATCTTGCCAAACAGTCTGGACTAACAAGCTGGCAATCCAGCCTGTCACTGCTTCCAAAGCACGCTGGGATAATGTTCAGCTTTTTATGTGGGGATCTAGGGACTAAACTCATATTCTCATGCTAGCTGAAAAATAGTTTTTTGATTGAACCATTTCTCCAGCCCTCCATTTTACTAGTGACTGTTCTGTTTTTCTTTTCTTCCTTTACTTACTGAGACAGACTCTCACACTGTAGCTCAGGCTGGGCTTGAACTAATGGCAATCCTCCTGCCTCAGCTTCCTGAGCTCTGGGATTATAAATGTGAACTACCACACTTGGCTTTATTAGGAGCTACTAATTTCCTACTGATCTTAGTTTATAAAGTAAGCTTTATCATAAGTGACTGTGTATAAGAGAAAAACAGTGTCTATAATTCTTGGTGGTTTCTATGTTTCTGGAACTCGCGAGGATTTTAGGTCAAATACCTCGATCCAAAGGGAAAGTGTCTACTGTATTAAAATTTTTCACTGGTGTGCAGTGGTGGTGTAACCCTTTAGTCCCAGCACTTGGGAGGCAGAGGCAGGTGGATCTCTGAGCTGAAAGCTAGCCTGGTCTACAGAGTGAGTTCTTAAAACAGCCAGGATTACCCAGAGAAAGTGCCTCAAAAAACAGGAACATAAAACACACACACACACACACACACACACACACACAGAGAGTGAGCTAGAAGGCAAATGTTGTGATGGCATGCCTCTGTAATCCCAGGATTTGTGAAGTAGAGGCAGGAGCCATCTTTAACTAGACAGTGAGAGTTCAAAGCAACCCTGGGCTATATGACCTGATTCAAGTCATCAGGTTTGGTAGCAAGCACCCAAACTAAGATATCTTACTGCTCCAGTTACTTTGTTCTTTTGTGACAGTCTTGCTTTGCAGTCTCAGCCAGCCTGGAACTCACTATGTAGCCCAGGCTAGCCTCAAACCCACAACCCAATCTCCTAGGCATCCTGATTGTTCAGATGACAGCATAGCCTCCTTTCCAGTTCTTGTCCAGCCTTCAGAAAGTCCTTCATTTCCACCACTTAGCTCCAGATCTCTTTTACATTCCTTTTGTGAACCCTGCTTCCCCAGGGAGTGCCCAGCTCCTCCAGGAAAGAGGATTTTTCTAGTCTTAGCTTCACTTCCCTAGGGACTCTGGGAATTTCTTCTTAAGGGGACAGGACTTCACCCTTGCCCAGGCACTGGGCTCTGGCCCTCAGTATCCAGGCTAACTAGTTTTTGGACCCCTGGTGCCGCTCTTCCAGCACCAGCCAGCTGAGTCTTATTTCATGCTAACCATCTCTCACCCTGTCTCAGCCTCTGTTCTCCTTGACATCAGGCTTTTCCTGTGCGTGTGTGAGGAGGCAGGCAGCCAGCAGGGAGGGGAAAATGGCCTGTACCCTCCCTTCCCCTTTACCCCTCCCCCAGCAGAGGACCTGGCTATAGGAAGGTATCCATGTGACAGGCAGCATTTATTTTGGAATCCAGTGTCCACAGATGATGGGCTGGGGGGCGAGGGCAGGGATGGGGTGGGTTGAGGACTCCAGTGTCAGACTACACAGCAGGGTATCAGGTGGGGGGCAGTGCCCAGCAAGGGAGACAAGGAGGTAAAAATAGCCACGGCCTGCCGACCCTCAGCGCTGTGTCCCAGGCCGGGCCCCGGGCTTAGGTCCAGGAGCTATTCTGGGGCCTGGGAGAATTACATTCCCTGGAGGAAGGCCCCCTCCCAGCCCCCCACCCTCCCTCTTTCCCTCCCTGAGGCCTCTGGCCACTGTGATTCCCTGCCCAGCAGGCAGAGGAAGGAAGGGAGGGTTGAGGCTGGTGGAGGCACGTGCACAGAACTGGTCCTCCGATGATGCTCAAAGTTTTAGATCCAGAGACTGCCTCAGCACTGTGACAAAACCAGCAACTTGGACTTAGGTGGAGCCTAAGAGGCTGGCCCTATTCTCAGTTGGTTCCCCAATAAACACCCGGGTCATCACTCACCTCATCTCCATAACCCCCGCTGCCACCTCTTCCTCCTCCTGAGGGCCCACCCATGAGAAGGCCTGTCTGCTCTGGACGATCTGAGCCAGAATGGCTCAACTCTGGTTCTCTGGCTGGCCTGGGGGAGGACAGTGGCATGGTGGATGGGTCAATGGAACTGGGGTAGGGGTAGCAATGGGATTGGGTTTGGTGGCAGGATGTGGTAGAGGTGTGTGGGGAAGTTGCTGAGGTGGGAGTCTCTGGAGCTTGTGGGCGTTAGTTGAGGATGCTGTGGAAGGTTGGAGATGAGGTAAGATGGAAATGGTAGGTTACTGGTGAGGATTGTAGAGAGGCTTCATACAGGAAGTTGGTTTTGAGGCTAGACACAGATATGGGGTCATTGGGATGTGGCTACGGAGGAGAAAGACTGATTCTGAAAGTGTGGTTTAAGGAGCAGGTCAGGGTGTGGTTAGCATTGGGGTGGAAACAGTCCTGTGTGGGACTTCAGAGAGGACAAAGTCTAGGCTCGAGATAAAGTTGGACTTTGTGGCACAGGGTTCAAATTCCCAGCACTTGGGGGTTTTGAGCAAGAGAATTGAATGTTCAAGGCCAACCTGGACAGCTCGATGGGACCTTGTCTCAAAATAGTCAAAAAGGGATTGGGGATACATGTAAAGAACCTGCCTAGAATCCCCCAGTGAGGGGCTGGGGTGTGGCTCAGTGGTAGAGCCCCTGCCTAGAATCCCCCAGTGAGGGGCTGGGGGTGTGGCTCAGTATACCGCAGCATGCTGGGTAGTTTTATGTAAATTTATCATAGGCTAGATCTATTTAAGAGGTCGACCCTCAACAGAAAAATCTCTCCATAATCCCGAGCCTGTAGGACCTTTTCTTTTTTCTTTTGGTTTTCCAAGACAGGATTTCTTTGTGTAGCTTTGAATGTCCTGGAACTCACTCTGAAGATGAGGCTGGCCTTGAACTCAGGGATCTGCCTCTGCCTCCCAAGTGCTAGGATGAAGGACATTGTGCCACCACTGCCCTGCTGGGGATATGCTCAGGGCCAAGGCTTTGTTTAGCATACACAGTCTGGGTTCCAGCTCCAATATTTAAGACAATTGGCCTGTAATGGGGAATGACGTGATGGAGTTAGGTCTGGCTAAAGGAGGTTTGAGGCGGCTCTGGGTGAGATTCTGGGTGGTAGTCAAGGCTATCCTTGGGGTGAGGCTGGGTAGCTGATAGCTTTGGGGATTCTTTAGTAATGGAGCTGGAGGGTTTGGCTGAGGGCAGGACACGGCTGAGGTCACGAAAGGACCTCAGATACTTACGGAGTCCCCTTCTCTGCTCCCCGGCAGCAGCCGGGGCGCCCTTTGCGTCTCATGCAGTAGAAAGCAGCGACCACAAGGAGCAGGAGACCCACGCTGACAGCCACAGCCATGACGGCCACTCCAGCCTGGGCAGTCTGAGGAGCCACTGTATGGAGAAGACAATGGACAATGAAGACGTACTCAGATCACTACATCAGGGCGACCTGCGTGTCCGCGGAGCCACTCCCTTCCCGGTTACCCACCGGAGCCAAATTTGAAGACGTGGCTTGTCTGACCATGGATGTTAGACGCCTCACAGGACACGCCGTCATTGCTCAGGGCACTGGTCACTTTCACCATAAGTGAGCTGCTCTTCCAGCCTTTGTTCTCAAAGGGTGGCTCTGCTGGCTGTGGAGGCTTGGATCAGGCCAGGTCCCTTGGGATCAAGGGCTGGGGGGTGTAGGCTGAGGTGGAGTGTGGGGGAATAAGAAGCTTGGATCGATGAGGGCCAGGGTTCCCTGTGGAACTTGGGGTGGGCTCAGAGTGGCAAGGAGATGTCCCTTACAGTATCGCCTCGTTGACTCCAGGTGAGTTTAGGTTCTGGGTAGCCTCGGGTAAAGCAGGTCAGCAAGACTTCATCTCCTTCTGTCCAGCTGTTGCTGGATATGGGCTTTATCCCGTTTGCTTTTAATTCTGGTGCCCCTGTGGGTGGTGGGGACCATAGCAGAGTGAACGGGAGGCACAGTGCCAGGGAAAAAGGATGTGGGAGAACAAAGGGGGGGGGGACTGGGGAGGCGGCCCAGGGGACAGAGTGCTTGCTGATACAAGCTTGAGGACCCGAGTTCACTCCCCAGCACCCACTTAAAAAATGAGCAGAGCACTGTACATTTTGAAACCCCAGCACTGGGGTGGGGGAATTCACAGAGACGGAAGGACTCCTGGAGTCCCTAAAATAGCCAAGCAATAAGCTCCAGGTCTCAAAGAAGAAGGTGCAAAAGGCTGGGAACTGTTGCCAAGCCTGATAAACGGGGTAGAATGAATGAACCAACTCCTACTGATCACCACAACCCCCTCCTCACCCCAAATAAGTAAACATATGAAAATATAGCTATGCACAAAGGCGCACACCTTCAATCCCAGCACTCGGGAGGCAGAGGCAGACAGATTTTTTTTTTTTTTTTTTTTTTTTTTTGTGAGTTTGAAGCTAGCCTGGTCTACATAGTGAGTTCCAGGACAGGCAGAGCTACACAGTGAGACACCTGTCTCAGAACACACACACACACACACACACACACACACACACACACACGAAAGATAAATAAAGACAGACATTGTCCCCACATAATGTGCCCAACAATCCAAACCTTGCACCACCAGCTGGAAACTCTGTGTCCGGCTCAGGAGCGGGACGATGGGTGTAGAGGCCTCACATGTGTAGGTTCCAGCTGAGTCAAAGGTGACAGAGTCGAGAGAGAGCCTGGGGCCCTCTGTGAGGGTCACAGAATCCTAGGGAAGGGAGAGGAAGGAAGCCAGGAGGGGGATGAGAGGTTGAGAGACTGAGGTGGACCACCCAAGGACCCACAGATCCTTTCTCCAGTCACCTTGGTCCAGCGCACAGTAGGGTCAGGCAGGCCTCTGGCTGAGCAGTTTACCACTGTGCCGCTGCTGTTCAGCAATACAGAAAGTTCCTCAGGCACACTTAGCTCCAAGGGATCCAGGTCTGCAGGAGAAAAATAAACTTCCATTCCCCAGTCTCTTGCCTGCTCAGCCAGGGCCTCTAGAGGGCTATCAGGAGCAGACAATACCATGTTGTTCTAATTCTCTCCAGTACCCTGACATCTTTACTTTCTGTCCAGGCCCTTCAGCTAACACCTAGGAGAGCAGCTCTAAAGACTGCACTCTCTGACCTGCTATCTGAGGCTTTGCAGCGCAGAGAATGTCACATGTCAGGCAAGTGCTCCACCACTGAGCCACACCCCCAGCCCCTCATTGGGGGATTCGAGGCAGGGGCTCTACCACTGAGCCACACCCCCAGTCCCTCAACTGGGGGATTCTAGGCAGGGGCTCTACCACTGAGCCACACCCCCAGCCCCTCACTGGGGGATTCTAGGCTAAGGCTCTACCACTGAGCCACACCCCCAGCCCCTCACTGGGGGATTCTAGGCAGGGGCTCTACCACTGAGCCACACCCCCAGCCCCTCACTGGGGGATTCTAGGCAGGGGCTCTGGTTCAGTGCTGTGCCTCCAGCTCTCTATCCCAAGCTTTTGCTTCAGCTCAAATCTTTACTCTCTCCTCAGTACCACCCTCATCCCACCTCCATAAAAACTTGATTCAAGTCTTGGATCAGCAAAATGACTCAGTGACTAGACACTAGCCACTAAGCCTGACAACCTGATGTCTCTCCTCGAGACCCACATGACAGACTCCTGCTTGTTACCCTTTGACTTGCACATGTACAAATAAATAAAAAAAGTAAGGATCATTTAACGTTATCAGACAACTTAATGGGCTGCGTATACACATGAGAAGGAGAGCGTTTGTCTAGTATGAATAAGGCCCTAGGTTCTTGCTGGGTTTGATGGTTATGCACCTTATAATCCCAGTACTTGGGAAGCTGAGGCTGGAAGATCCGAGTTTTAGGCCAACCTAGGTTACATAGTAAGACACTGTTAACAGGAAAAGAAAAAATAAAAGGAAAAGTTTTGGTTTTGTCCAGAGAAGGATCCCCCACGTCCCTTCATCTCATACTCTCCCCCTCCCCATCTTTATTGTCTACTAGTCTTTCCCCCACCTTTTTTTAAAATGAGGTTTCTCTGTGTAGCCCTGGTTGTCCCGGAACTCTCTGTAGACCAGGCTGGCCTTGAACTCACAGAGATCCACCAGCCTCTGCCTTCCAAGTACTGGGATTAAAGGCGTGCATCACCACCGCCTGGCTTATCCCTTACTTTTTAAAAGTTGTGCGTGTGTGTGTGTGTGTGTGTGTGTGTGTGTGTGTGTGTGTGTGTGTGTGTGCATGGAAATCAGAGGACAGCTTGATGGAGACGATCCTCTCCCTCCATCATGTGAGAGCCAGGAATCAAGCCTGGACCGCTGGGTTTCTGGCTCTGTGAGCTTCTCACATCCTTCTTTAATTTCTTATCCACGTGTCCCCTTCTTTCAGAGGCTTCCCCGCCCCTGCTGCTGCGGACACCCGGGTCTCAGAATCTTGATTCCAACACCAACAACTGATTCCCCAGCTGCTGTGAGGCCTGGCAGCTGCCAACCCTCAGCTGTCAGCCCTCTGTGGGAATGCCCTCAACAGCAAGGAAGCCAACATCATGCCCCCCTCCTTGCAGTCAGTCAGGGCCAGCTCCTTCCTGGGAATGGGGGACAACTGTGGGGTTACCCTGCCCCAAGACCTTGTGTAAACCACAGTCAAAACTTCCACTCCTGACCATTCTTCTTGTTCCTGAAAACGCAGGTCATGGGAGACTTTTCCATAAGCACTCTACCTGCAGGCCTGGTGGTGGAGAACCCTTCTAGGGAACCCAGACTGTGACAATCCTTCGTCACCTAGCACCTCAGTCTCACCAGCTGATCTCAGACACATCAATGGGACGAAAAGGGTTTGGGCCAGCACTCACCTTCTGTCTCTGTTACTGCAGTGGGCTACACAGTGAGTTCAAGATCCGCCTAGCTTCCTGAGACTCTGTCTCAATTAAAACAAAATAACCAAACATAGGCGGTGGAGACAGCTCAACAGGTATAGTACTTATTGTGCAGAAATGAGGAACACAGTCTTAAGAGCCCCTGCTTAGAATCCCCCAGTAAGGGGCTGGGGTGTGGCTCAGTGGTAGAGCCCCTGCCCAGAATCCCCCAGTAAGGGGCTGGGGGTGTGGCTCAGTGGTAGAGCCCCTGCCTAGAATCCCCCAGTGAGGGGCTGGGGATGTGGCTCAGTGGTAGAGCCCCTGCCTAGAATCCCCCAGTGAGGGGCTGGGGTGTGGCTCAGTGGTAGAGCCCCTGCCTAGAATCCCCCAGTGAGGGGCTGGGGTGTGGCTCAGTGGTAGAGCCCCTGCCTAGAATCCCCCAGTGAGGGGCTGGGGATGTGGCTCAGTGGTAGAGACCTTCCCTGCCTAGAATCCCCAGATTCTACATAAAAGGCTGGGTATAGTTGTACATGCTTATTCTTAGCACTACAGAGGCAAAGGCAGAAAGCTCCCTGGGGCATGCTGGCTGGCCAACCAGTATGGCTTAATCAGAGACTTTCAAGCCAATGAAGAGATCCTTCTCCAAAAATAAAGTGTCAATTCCGAGAAACAACAGCTAAGGTGACCTCTAGCCTCAACACATGCGTGCACAGGAAGTGTGCCCATGAGCTCACACACACACTGGTAGAAGACTTTCTTCCTAGTGAAGTGAATACAAACACTACTTAGAAATCCAGGTTTGAGCCCAGGTTAGACATCAGTGGGCATAATCTCGGAGGTGTTAGTAGGGGAGAGAAGCCTGAAGTGTGCTGGAGTTGTAACCTCCTTGGGGTGGGGGGAGGAGTCGGTGGATGATGGAGCCGCTCCAGTGAACACAGAGGGTTAACACTGGGGAGCCACAGCAGGTTCTAAACGCGGTGGGGGGGGGGGTGTGCAAGTGTATACTCTGGAAAACCTGTGAGGCTGGGGTGGGGGTGGGGCGATGACCCAAAGCTGATGAAGCCTGACCCCACCATGTCCTCAATCCCCGCCAAAGCTCTCACAGGCCACACGGAGGTCTAGGGTCTTGACAAGTTGTACTTCCTCATCTGCGTCATAGTCTTCTACTCTGCAACCATACTTTCCACTCTGGCCCCGACGCACGCCCTGCAGGGTAAAGTGCCCCTGGAGGCTGACATTTAGCTGTTCCTCTTGGGTGTCCTGAGTAAGTGAATAAACATGAGAATTAGAAGCCACTCTGGTGTGTGGGGTGATTGGGGGTGAAGTCCTGGGTCACCTAGCTGGTGTCATTCTTGACTAGAGCCTGTTCAAGCCAAGCTTTGGAGTCACGCTAGTTAGTCACACCTCCAAACCACCTCAATTCAGGGTCAGAGGTCCTTCAGAACAAGGGTCCTCGCCACCCCCAGGGTCAAAATTAGCAGTTGGAGCTATGGTATGGCTCAGTGGTAGAGCCCCTGCCTAGAATCCCCCAGTGAGGGGCTGGGGTGTGGCTCAGTGGTAGAGCCCCTGCCTAGAATCCCCCAGTGAGGGGCTGGGATGTGGCTCAGTGGTAGAGCCCCTGCCTAGAATCCCCCAGTAAGGGGCTGGGGTATGGCTCAGTGGTAGAGCCCCTGCCTAGAATCCCCCAGTAAGGGGCTGGGGTGTGGTTCAATGGTACAGCAGCTGTGTAGCATGTGATGGGCCCTGGGTCTGTCTCCCACACTATTAAAGATAAACAAGAGGTTGATGAGGTTAGAATGGCAGAGAGTTAGGTAGGTCCTAAGGGACCACATAGTGAGTTACCTGCACGCGGAAAAAAGGAATACTCTGGGCTGGGGCTGCCATCACCCTGGCAGAGCAGCTGGACAGCATCACCCTCACGGACCCAGCCTCCCGGGGTGGATGGACTTTCCAACCAGAACTTCACATGTTCTGTAGGATCTGTGGGAAGATAGGAAGTAAGGTCATGTGTCAAGAGGAAAGTCAGTTCTACACTTAAAGGGAGAGATACAGTATCTAAATCTTAGAAATTTTATTCTATGTTTTATTTGTGTGTGAGTGTGATGTATACGTCTTATTCCTTTGATTTTGAGATAGGTTCCCTCTCTGTAGCTCAGCTAGATTTTGGATTTTCTATTTTCCTGTCTCAGGCTCCCTAGTGCAGAGATGACAGACACATATCACCTCACCTGATAGGTCCAGACTCACTCTCAGAACACAGCAAAGGTCAGAGGTTTAGAGGTCACTGCACAATTTGAGATTTCAGACCAGATGTGATATGGGGGCCCAATTCAGTGGGAGAAGGTGGAGCATCCCACTGGGGTACCACAGGGCCCTATGCTTAAGTCAGAGTATGATTACTTGGGGTACTAGTTGAGGTCAGAGGCCAAAGGTTACACCCCATACTAATATCATTTCAACATGAGGTGAGAACATAGATTGGAATCCAGGCCTGGGAGTTGGGCCTTGCTGGGATGGGATCTTAGGTCAGGGGCTGGGGTTTATGGGGACTCACAGTGCAGAGTGAGCTGGAAGGTAGGACTGTCCAGGCGGCCATGTTGTTCTGAGGGCAACTTGTAGTGAGCTGCACAGTGGAAGTTAGCATCCCGATCCTTCTTATAGATCTTCAGGTAGAGGGTACTGGTCAGGGAATACAAGCCAGAAGCCTCTCGGACAGTGCGGCTGGTCATGTAGCCCTCTGTAAGCGAGGTAGGCCATCAGGATGAGGCGACTAACCCCTGGGACCAGCCACCACCCCCTCTCTCTCCTGGGCTCCTATTGGCTCACTTGAGTTCATCTCCATGGGTACATCCAGACGCTGCCCGTTCCGGTACCACGTGATCTGAGGCACGGGGTTTCCATTGGGGCTGCTGCAGGTGGCAATCTGGGAAAGACACGGGTGTGGCCTGGGCTGGGTGCCAGGACTCTGAAATCTGGTTCTCTTTTTCCCGGATCTCCCCTCTAAATGTGTCCACTGGACTCCTTCTCACCAGGAGAGGAAAGGGAATCCCTAAATCTCGTTCCTCCCACTGAAAATCCAGAGCCCCAGCCTGTAAGACGGTTTAGTCGGTAATTGTGCTTGTGGGGGACGTGGCAGACCTGACTTAGACACCAGAAACCATGCAGAAATACTGGTAAAGAAGCGGCTCTCAAAAGCTGTCCTCTGACTTACACTGTGGCAAGAGCGTCCCTCCCTCTATAATTAATTAAAAACCTGGACCAGACGTGGTGACACACAAGTGTGGATTCCAGCTCTCCAGAGGCTGAGATAGCCTGGGCTACACAGTGAGTTCCAGGCCAGCCTGAGCCTTATGAGACCCTATTTCACACAGTCCCAAGCCCAAGGAGTGTAATCTTAGTACTTGGATCAATTATAGAGGCAGGAGGATCAGAAGTTCAGAGCTATCCCTAGCTGCGAAACAGGTTTGAAGCCAAGCTGAGCCTGCTACAAACCAAACCAAAACAATAACAAAAGCACATGGGCACGATGACACGTGCCTGGGACCTCAGTACTTGGAAGGTTTAAGTGGCAACATAGAAAGTTTTAGGATAGCCTGTGCTACATAAAGTCATCCTCCCAAACAAAAACAAAACAAGGAAAATGCCCAGTGATAGGGAGCGGCTGCCTGGCATGCACAAAGCTCTGAGTTCAATCTCCAATATCACCAAGCAAAACAATAGCAAAGAAGGTCTAGGGACTCAACCCACTGCTTTCAACTCCAGCCCCACCCCCCTTACCTCCTGGGCAAACTCATCCATCACAGACAGAGTCCCTTTGTTGGGAAACACCTCGGTAGCTTGGGGGATTGCTGTTGGGAAGAAGTTCTTGTTAGGAGGTCCTTTGATCCCCTGGCTCCTTGGAATTGTTTTTTTTTTTCCCCGGGACACTCACCAAACACACGGACACTTGAGGTGGCCTCTGAGGTGCCTGCTGGCCCAGCCTTCACCACGCACACGTAGTCCCGCTCATCGCCCACCTGGGCCTTTGCTATCTCCAGGCGCCCAAGGGAATCGAGCCTATAAGGGGGACTGCGGCTCCGAGAGCTGTGAACCGTGCCCCGGAGCTGTGAGCCCTGTGGCTCCACAGAAGCCAGGTGGTGTCGAGCCCCGGAGGCATCAACCTGTGGGTACAGATGGGGGACAGTCACAGTCTAGTTATGAGCTCTCCTTTACTACTGTTTCCATTCAAGATTTTTTTCCTCTGGGCCCAGGGAAAGAACCTAGTAACTCCCACATGTTAAGCAATCACTCTACCACTGAGCCACACCCCCAGCCCCTCACTGAGGGATTCTAGGCAGGGGCTCTACCACTGAGCCACACCCCCAGCCCCTCACTGGGGGATTCTAGGCAGGGGCTCTACCACTGAGCCACACCCCCAGCCCCTCACTGGGGGATTCTAGGCAGGGGCTCTACCACTGAGCCACACCCCAGCCCCTCACTGGGCGATTCTAGGCTAGCATTCTACCAGCTACACTGTCATCCCTCTATTTACTTTTAATTTTTGAAGACAGGATTATTTCTCTGTGTAGTCCTGGCTATCCTGGAACTCAACCTGTAGACTAGGGCTGCCTCAAACTCAGGGATCTACATGCTTCTGCCTCCTGAGTGCTGGGATTAAATGTAGGGACCACCATGCCTGGCCATCCCTCTCTTTAAAACTGTCTTTTAAAAAGTCTGTATTTTTTCATTGTATATTCGTATATATCTCTGTGCATATGAGTTTATTATCCCTGGATGCTGGAAGAGGCCCGCGAACCCTCTGGTGCTTGAGTTACAGGCAGTTGTGAGCTAAGAACTGAACTCAGGTCCTCAGGAAACAAACCAAGTGCTTTTAAGTGCTTACTCATGGAGCAAGTGCTCACCTGGCAAGTGGAAATGTGGCTTCTGATGACTCCATGTGGAGTAAGCACTTCCCCTCGGGGTAAGCATTCATTCCAGCTTCTCAACCTTCTCTTTAAATTTTAGATATCAATGGGGTCTAACTTCATAGCATGGACAGACCTTGAACTTTCCACCCTCCCGATGGGATTCCCCATCTTTCCTCTGTGTCCCTCGCCCTCCCAAGTCTTTCGTCCTAAGTCTCTTCTGTCCTGTCTGTCTGTCTCTTGCCCTGCTCCTCACTTTCTCCCCTTCCCTCTTATCTCTGCTGTTTTTTGCTGCATGTGCCCCCGTGACTCCAGAGGCACGTTCCGAAGGGGTACCACTTTCTCAGGGCTAGGCTCTGCCCTGCTCAGTCACCTGGCTGCTGCCTTGCAGAGTCCCATGCCTTCCTAGGTCTTGATTTGCTCATCTGTAAATGATAATGAAGCTTTTGACAGCCCCATGTTGGGTCTTCCAGCTCCAAGCAGAGGATCCTTGTAGGCAGAGCTGACATGGGTACTGATGTGACCAGGCCATTGCATCCCCTTCTCCCTCCTCCCCACATCCCCAGCATGGAGCACTCACGAGGTACCATTCCAGCACGTAATGCTCGGGGTGCTCCCGTGGTGTGCAATCCAGGGTGATCAGCTCTCCTTGCATGACTTCCACCAGAGAAGGCACAGACACGTGCACCTCAGCCTGGGCACCTGCAGGATGGCGCAACGTCAAATATCTATCCGATGCTACCAACAGGGAGAGTCCTCCTCCAGACCCCAGTCTCTTTCCTCGACTTGGAAAGATCTAGTCCATAGCTCTTGTCCCTTAGACACAGAGGTCCCAGACCTTCCCTCCTCCCTCTGACAGGAATCTCCAACACCTCCTCCCTCTCTCATGGGTCCTCCCCAAGTATGGATCACATCAGTATCTCTCCAACTCTTCTTTTTAGAAATTGGGTCTTACTGTATAGCCTTGGCTGCCTGAAACTCTCGAGTTACGTCAACCAGGCTGGCCTTGAACTCATGCACAGCTGCCTCTGTCTCCTGAGCGCTGGGATTAAAGTCTTGTGCCACTGAATCAGCTTCTCTGACTTATAAGGGTTAAGGTAAAGCCTTCTCCAGTACTCCAAGCTAAGGCCTTGCTTCTCCCAACCAGTATAGCAAATATCCCCTCAAGGAAAGGCCAAGCCTGACTCTCCCCTTGGCCTCTAGCACCCAGGGCAGGATCTGGCCTGGGGCTGAAAAACAGGTCTTTCTCTATCCTGGGTTCGACTTCTTGTCTCCATTCTCTTTTCTTTGGTAGCTCCCGGGGGCCCTTCTGCTCTCTGATGTGTAGGGGGCTGGGGTGTGGGCTACAGCTGGGCCAGGAGCTGGATGGGTGTGTGGGAGTGGCGAGGGGGGACAGGGCTGGGCAGGTTTCAGGAATGTGGGAGGGCCAGGCTGGCTGAGACCTGCCCGGCTTGGCGCCAGAGCCCCCTACCTGCCTCCTGACAACAACTCCCCCCCCCCCCATCTCTTTACAAGAGAAGCTTGAAAAGGGTAAAATGAGTCACCTGGGCAGGGAGTGAGGCTGGGTCCTGAGTGAGAAAGGGCTGGGTGTTTAGATTCTCAGTAGCCTGAGGCATAGGAAGCTGGCTGGCTGTTGGAAACATGGACTTCTGGGTCCTAGGGACCTGGGAACTCCGGTCTTGGACTCCTGTCAAGGTCTGGTGAGTAGCATAGTCCTTGCTAGAAATCTACCCTCTGGGATGGTATTTTGATATCATTCCTTCCCGGCCCAGCCCTGCTTCTGGGTTCCCACTATATATCATGCTTGTGCCAGGAGCTTGGATTCCCAGGCACCCACCTCTGGCCCCAGCCTGTCCCAAGAGAGCTGATGTGGGGCTAGGCTGGTACCCTGGGCTGGGTGTGAGCTGCAAACAGCCAAGGCAAGCAAATAGATATCCTCCGTCTTCCTTGATCCTATCCACCGTGTCCCGTGTCCCCCAGCTCCACTGTCCCTCCTCCCCTCTCACCACATGCAGGTGCGTGAATTTATCAGGGGCCCCAGGAAAGGGGCCCTTTCGGTGGAAAACATTGTTCCACGTTCTCTGCCAGCCTTGGTACTCCCTTTCTGAGAAAGATGGGACCTTTAGAGACAGCCTCAACTCTGAAGTGAAGGGAAACCCCATGCTATAGGAAGTGTTTTAGCCGGAGGGTCCTCAGCTTCCCCGAGGAAGCTCAAACTTAATCATTTAGAGAAAAGCTCTGGGGTATTGCTCCGCAATAGGCTAGCAGAAGCTACTTTGATTATGCAGGACGGCGAGGAGGAGGGGCTGGACTCCAGTCTGCGGGACTAGGGAGCCCAGAGCCCAGATTCCAGGTACCCAAGGTTACTAGGGGTCGCAGGGCTTAGATTCCAGAGTTCCCAAACAGTCCGGAAGGGAGAACGGTCTCAGGTTGGGTTTGCTCCAGACCTGGGGTATCCTCAGCTCCCGGATCTCGTACATCCCAAGGCCTCCCCGCCTTCCTCCCTGGTGGGGAATCCCTAGATTATTCTCCCTGGGGGGATGAAAGCTTGTTCTCCTTCTCTTCCCAGGGACCCCGGGGACCAGCCCCACAAACCCCACCACCAAGTCTCAGCTCTGCCCTTAGCCCCATGGCATACCTGAGTGGCCCGCCAGCAGGAAGGCGAGCCACAGCAGCCCTGCCCGGGTGTCTGGGGGTTCCATGTTCCCTGCGGTGGCGGCGGTGACTGAGCCCGGGTGAGGCTCTGGGCCGCCGTGAGGCTGGCAGCGGAGGCCACGCCCAGGGCCACGCCCACTGCCCCCCCTTCCATCCCCAGGCTGGGCGCAAGGCCAAGACCTCCCACTGCCCCGAGGACCTCCCACCCGCGCGCGGGGACCCGCTCGCGCCGCCAGCACCGCCGCGTGCGCTTCTCTAATCCAACCCACGCCCCGTGGCTGTACTCCGTGGCCAGGGGGCCTGACCGACCAGTCTGGCCAGTGCCCAGAGCTGGGATCTGAGGGACACCGTAGGGACCCTCATCCCCTTCCTTCCTGGCCATCTTTGGGGCCTTGATATTCATTTCCACGGTGGCAAGTGCTCCCCCCCTCCCGCCCACCCACCCCCATCCGTATCTCCACCGCCCACCCCCCAGCTGCAGGTGGATGTCTTTCCTAGTTTTTTGGCTTTTTTTTTTTTTTTTTTTCTTCTTGGAGACAGGTGTCACAGTGTAGCTCAGGCTGGCCTGGAACTCTGGCAACCAATCCCTTTGCCTCAGTTTCCCAAGTTGCTGGAATTACGAGTGTGCCCACAGCCTCTGGTTTGTGAACTGTCGGTGTTTATCAACGGTCCCTGGTACAATCAGTTGCCTGTGCAGGCCTCTCCCGCATGAATCGCTCTTCCTAGGATGCCTTAAGATGCCCTCTCCTTAGAGCCACCTTGCTGGGAAGCGTCCCTCCTCTGACGCTTCCTCCAGTGGCCTGGAACTGGACGGGTCAATTTTTACTTTAATGAGTCTTAGGCCTCTCTGGTGATGGGGAGCCCCTCCCTCGGCTTTGCTCTCCCAGACTCCTTCACATCCCCCCATCCAGGGAATCCAAGGAATGTCACCCCCCCTTCCTTCTTCCTTCTCCCTCCGCCATTCCCTCCCCACCTTGGGGGGAGGGGAGGAGACGAGGGTTGGCTCGGGGCAGGTGAGTGGGGGAGGGAAGAGGAACTGAAGCCACTGGGACCATTGGACGGAAGAGAAGGTCACAGGTCAAAGTAAGGGATCACAGATCACTCTACTCCAGGGTCCCCCACAAGCCAAGTTAGCCTGGAGCGAAATCCCAAGAATGCTGGGTGGGGGCTGGGGAAGGAGGGATCTGAGAGAAGCTAGTCCGGGATACTGGTAGGGATGGAGGGGGGGGGCGTGTCACTGGTCATGCTGAGAGACAGTCATCCTCCCCCAGTGTCTGGCTAGTCTGAGGAGGTCAGCGGTGAGCTTAGGGGTCTCTGGAACCAAGGTTTTACCCATCAACTTCAAAAGAAAGGCTTATGTTATAGATACTGGCCTGACTCTCAAAGCTGTTTTAGTATGCCTGTCACACAGGACAGTAATTGTGAAACCAGAAAAAGTGACCTTTGCATGGGGCTGTTCTTCTCTTCTCTTCAGGAAGTCTTCTTTCAACCCTTTCCGGTCACACACTTTCCTACAAATCTCTGGAACCCTCTGTGAGCCCCACACACCCTGGGCAACATCTATCCTCCACCTGACTCCCAGCTGCTGTGAAGGCTCAGGCTGCCCTACATCCCATCCCACTCCACAGCAGGCAAGAAAGGATTGTAAGGTGCATATTCAAAAGCTCAGAGGTCCACAGGAAAGTACCTCCCACAGCTAACTGGGCATAGTGGCCCATTCTAATAATCTTGTCTAATAATCTTGAGAGTAATCAAGAGGTGAAAGCGGGAGGGGGAGGTTCATGACTAGCTGTGCCTCAGTAGAAAACGTGCTTAGCTTTCATGAAGCCTGGGGCTCCATCCCTAGCACCTCATTAACTAGACATAACTAGACATTAACTAGGCAGGCACCCGCTGGCTATCCTTCCACTTGAGAGGTAGAGGCAGGAGAATCAGAAATTTAGTCATCCTTGGCTACATTGAGTTTTAGGATATCTGAGCATGGTGGCACACGCCTTTAATCCCAGCACTCTGGAGTCAGAGGCAGATCCAGGCAGGCTAGCCTGATCAGTGAACATGGCTTCATAAAAGACCTGTCTCAAAAACAAGCAAATAAATATAAATAAAACAACAATAACAAAAAAAAAAAAAACTTGAGAAAAGCCTGTGCTACGTAAGGCTCTGTCTCAAAAACAAACAAAAAAAACAATATAAAAGCCAGGAAGGTGTTTGAAAGATGGCTCAGAGGTTAAGAGCATCTACTGCTCTTGCAGAGGACCCAGGTTCAAATTCTAGTATCCTCGTCCAATCAGGTAGTTCATAAAAACATGTAACTCCATTTCCAGGGGGATTTGAATGCCTTTCCTGATTTCTATGAGTACCAGGCAAATAGGTGGTTTCCATATAGGTAAAGATTTGTACATATAAAATAAACTTTAAAAAATAATTAAATACTAAAAACCAAATAAAAATAAACCTTAAACAAACAAACAAACAAACAAACCCAAACCAGAGTAGCCACTGCAGGATGCCATCCATACTTCCAGATGGCATTTTAACACAGTGCCCAAGAGATCCATCCTCTGAACTCTCTTCTACATTGGAACTTCAGTCACCTCTCTCCTTTTTTCTGTCCTTGGCTCGTGTACCACTGGGTTTGGACCCTAATTGGGAGCCTGGCATTAGCCACCTTCCCTTGCACCTTTGAGAAGTCAGCAGGCCATGATGCTGGGTGAAGGAGGAGGGATCAGCCCTAGACATGTAGAAACCAGTACTATAATGTCACTTCCCATTGTCCCCTACAATTAGATCCTACTCAACAGTCTGAAGAATCCTGCGGAGATGTGGAAATGTGAGTCAGCTCAGGTCACTGTTCTGTCGGGATCCGCCCATGGCTCCATCTTGCTGAAAGTAAAAGCCAGAGTTCTCTCTGCGGTTTGTGAGGTCCTAGTTCTGACCTTTTCCCTTCCCTGACCCCATCTACCATTCATTCTCCCTTTCCAACATTTTTGTCACACTGATGCACGATGCCATCAACCCCAGGACCTTTTCACTTCCTGTCACTACTGCCAGAGCATCCTTTCTCGGAGTGGCTACCTCCTTGATGGCTTCTAATCTCTCCCGTGGTGATGTGCCTCATTAGAGAGCTTCAGATACTAGCTCCCAGCGGACCCATGTTTCCCCTCTCAATCACCTTTATCATGGTGGGATAAGTTCTGTTTGGTTAGCAGAAGCTATGCCTCAAGGCTACAGGAAATCCATAAGGTTACACTGTATCTCTAGTGCCTAGGACACTGCCTGACTTGAGAGGAATAAATATTTGTATGTACTGAATGACGTCACCTTCTGACTCTGTCCTGTTATCTCGTTAGTGTATATATAGATTGACAGTCACGCGTCACTTAAAAATGGGCATCCGCTCAGATAAAGGTGTTGCTAGGCAATTGTGTCCGTGTGTGAGCATCGCAAAGTAGCTCCACACGTGAAACCACATGTAGGACATCATCGGCTGATACAATCTTACAGGTTGCTGTCACACAAGGCATCTTGGTGTGTGACACACAACTCTATCTCACTGTCCCTTAAATAAAAGGAAGAGAAACTGCTAATTAGCTATTTCTCCATAGACTTTATAATAATTATTATTTATGTGTATATGTGCATGCATGTATGTCTGCATATACATGTAGCTACCTGCAGAGGCCAGAAGATGGCGCTGGAGCTGGGGCTACATACAGCTGTGAGACACTCCATGCAGATGCTGGGATCTGAACTCTCATCCTTGGGAAGAGTAACAAGTGTCTTAACCACAAAGCCACTCTCTTAGTCACTGTTCTATTACTGTGAAGAGACGCCATGACAAGGCAACTCTTAAAAAAAGGGAAGAATTTAGTTACGGCTTGCTTATAGTTTCGGAATTTGCATCCGTTATTATCATGGTAGGGAGCATGGTGGTGAGGTACTGGAACAGTAGCTGAGAGCCACATTGGATCCTCAGGCTGAGAGAAAGAGAGATACTGGACCTGGTAGGGGCTTTTGACACCTCAAAGCTTCTCCCCTTGCCCCCCCCCCCCCCACCGCTTCAGTGACACTTCCTCCAACAAGGCCACACCTCCTAATCCTTCCCTGGCACCTAAGCTTTCAGATGTATGAGCCTATGAGGGCCAGTGTTATTTAAGCCACCACAGCCATCTCTCCAGCCCGATATTTATATGTCTCCTGAAAGCCGAGTTACAAGTAGGCACAAACACTTCTTTCTGAGGCATACTCTGTCACTGTGTCCACTAATTGAGTTGGCCTGCACCCTTCTGGGGACTCTCCCATCTCCTCTTCTCATATTGCACTGGGCTTACAGACACATGCTACCTGTCTGGCTTTAAGAGGGTTCTGAGGATGTGAACTCAGGACTCCAGACTTGGATAGCTAAGAGTTTTATCCACAGAGCCATCCCTACACCCTCTGTGACTCAGGTTAGCTTTGAATTCCCCCCCCCCCCAAAGATCTAAATTTTTGTTTTTGTTTTCTTGAAACTGGGTTTCTCCGTGTAGCTGTGGCTATCCTGAGTTGGAAGCCAGTTTGTGAGGTCCGGGACAGCCAGGGCTACATAGAGAAACCCTGCCTCGAAAAACCAAAATAAATAAATAAATCAATCAAAACCACTTTACTTATTTTTACTTTATTTGCATAAATGCTGGTGTGCATATATGTGTATGTACCCAGTGCACATGTGTGCATATATGTGTATGTACCCGGTGCACATGTGTGCATATATGTGTATGTACCCGGTGCACATGTGTGCATATATGTGTATGTACCCGGTGCACATGTGCATTGAAGGTTGGAAGAGAGTGAGGTGGGGCCCTAGAACTGAAGCTACTGAACATTGTAATCTGCCACTTGGGTTCTGGGAATCGAACCCGGGTCCTCTGGTTCGGCGCTCTTGACTGCTGAGCGGTCTCTCCGGCCCCTAGCCTTGAACACTAGTTAATCCTCTTGCCTCAGCTTCCCGTGTATTGAGATTACAGATGGGGACCAAACCTACTGGTCCTCTTATCATCACTTCCCACACAGGGAGCAAGAGTCCACAGCTCACAGAACACGAGACCGGGGCATGTTCAGAAGGATGGTTACTCTGCCTGGTCCTAGGTGTGGATCTAGAAAAGAGCTATTGATGTTCTTCGGTGTGTGAATTCACTTTGGGTTGAATGTGGAGAGTTACATGTGCCCGGATATATAAGAAAACAGCTCTGGAGGAAACAGAGTGTGAATATAAAAACTAAGAGCAGGCTGGGTCTGCAGTTGTAGTCAGAGCAGGAGAGACTGAGGCAGGAGAAGTTCAAGATCAGCCTTGGCTATGTGTGTGTGTGTGTGTGTGTGTGTGTGTGTGGTGTGAGTGTGATGAGTATATGTGTGCGGTATTGAGGGGAGTGTGTGGTGAATGTGTGTGTGTGTAGTAAGTATGGTATGTGTGTGGTGTGTATGGTAAGTGTGTATATGATGTGTGTGTGGTGTGTGTATATGTGTGTGGTGGTGAGTTTGTGGTGTGTATGGTGTGTGGTGAGTGTGTACGGTATGGTATATGTGTGGTGAGTGTATGGCGTGGTGAGTGTGTGTGTGTGCATGTGGTATAGTATGTATGTGGTATGTGGTGAGTGTATGTGGTATGGGGTGAGTGTGCATGTGTGGTGATTGCATATGTGGTATATGTGGGACAAGTGTGTGTATGTGGTGTATGTGTGTGTGCAATAACACCATACATGTGAAGACAGAGGCTAGAGGACCACCCAAAGTCTAAAGCCAGCCTGGTCTAAATAGTTTTAGGTCAGCAAAGAGACTACATGGTAAGACTGTTTCAAGTAATAATAATACAACCATAAGAAACAGAGCAGGTTCCAGGCTGGCCTGAGTTACAGAGTTAAATCCTGCCTCAAAAAAGCAAAGCAAAACAAATGAGATCAGGGAACTAGCTCAGTTGGTAAAGTGTTTGCTACACAAGTGTAAGGACCCAAGTTTGAATCCCTAGTATCCACTCACACAAAAGCTGGGGCTGGTAGCATGTGTCGTAACCCCAGCATGGTGGTCTAGTCCCACAGACCTGAAGTCCCAGTCTGTCTAGCCCCACGGTCCAGACCTGCTGCTTAGCACCCCCCCCCCCCGCAATGACTCAGATGCTTATATTAATTTCACGATGTTCAGCCTATGGCTCAAGCATATTGCTAGCTAGCTCTTTCATTTTAATTCAACCTATTTCCATTAGTCTGTCCTGCCACATGGCCTGTGGCTTATCTATTTCATTACATCTTGCTTCATGGGTGGCTGGGTGATGTCTCTCTCTAACTCCACCCTCCTTCCCCTATCTGTGCTCCAATTTTTCCGCCTACTTCTAAGATGCCAAGGCCAAGACAGTTCATTTTTTCTTGGCATAAAGTCATTCCATGTCAGACCCTATTCTTGGGGAAATAGGTAAAAATGTCTAACCAGCCTGAACAGAGAACCAATAACAAAAAAGTGAACAAATACATGTATTGGGGTCATTTAAAGGGAGCAGGGATGACTCAAGAACAGCCATATCACCAAAAGCCCAAGTTGGCATTGGTGATGGCTTTCAAAAATTGGGACCCCAGAGAACACTGCATGGCCAGCAGGCAGCTCAAAAGGTTAAGGAGTTTACTCTCCTTAGCACTCCTTACTGATTATATAACCTTGGAGACTGAGGAGGCAGAGGTCTTATGCAGTTGGTCAGTTTCAGGGACTTCCTGAGACTTGTGAATTCGTTACTTCCTGAGTATTTTTTTTTTTCAAGACAAGATTTTTCTGGTTGTCCTGGAACTCACTT
Organism: Phyllotis vaccarum; assembly: GCA_033318265.1. Lineage (NCBI taxonomy): Eukaryota > Metazoa > Chordata > Mammalia > Rodentia > Cricetidae > Phyllotis > Phyllotis vaccarum. The sequence continues at coordinate 15,891,086 of JARWLC010000018.1, forward strand.
TATAGACTAGGCTGGCCTTGAACTCACAGAGATATGCCTGTCTCTGCATCCCAAGTTCTGGGATTAAAGGCATGTGCCACCACAGCCTGGCTGCTTCTTAACTGACTGAGTCTTAACAGGTCTGGAACTTTCCTCTCCAGGATGGAATGCTTTAACTGGGAGGAAACTGCTACACAACAGGCAGAGCCAGGATAGATGACTGGTGCTTGCTGGGTGGAGAGCCTGAAGCACGTCTGTCTTAGAGTTTTTATTGCTGTGAAGTTACCATGACCATGGTAACTCTTACAAAGAAACATTTAATTGAAGTAGTGGCTTGCAGTTTCAGAAGTTCAGTCCATTATCATTATGACAGGGAGCATGGCAGTGTGCAGGCAGACATGGTACTGACTACATATTGACGAGAAGGTAGCAGAAGTCAACTGCCTGTCATGCTGAGTGAAGCCTGAGAAGAGACCCCAAAGCCCGCTCCCAGAGTGACACACTTCTTCCAAAAAGACTGTACTTTTTAATAGTGCCATTCCCTTTGGGGGTCTTTTTTTTTTTTTTCAAACCTTCACAGTGATGAAGGAAGATGTGCAAACTCAGCTTTTGGCCTCCACATATGTATGTATGCACACATACCAATACATCACAAACATGGAGACACACACGCACACACACGCACCAAAAGACAAGAGCCATACATGGTAGCACATACATGTTTTCTTAGTGCTTGGGAGGGGGAGGCAGGAGAATAAGGAACTGGTTACATGCTAGGTTCAAAGCCAGCCTAGACCACATGGGATATTAAAATAGAAAAAAAAATAGCCTCAAATAAAAAAATGAACATCAAGGGTCTTCAAAGGGGTGCTCGGTTATGTATTTTTAAAAGGCATTATTTTATTAATACTAATACAGGGACATAGCACAATGGTGGTCAGAACTTCTGGAGTCTATTTTGTCCTTCCCGTGTGCATTCCCGGGGACCCAATCCAGGTGGTCAGACTTAGTGCCAAGCATTTTTACCCACTGCCTGTTAGGCGTCAGTCACCTGCCATCTGCCCCATCTCTGCCTTCTCTGGAAGCTCCCCACCCTCTGTGGAAACGGACAGTGACAGGTGTTGGTGATGCTGTCTCTGAGAGCTGAGGTGATCTAAGCTTGAGAAACCATGCCAGACTTTTGAATTAGGAGTGAATACTCTGGAGGAAGCCAGCTTTGGCTAGGCTTTCCAGCCATGACAGCTGGAAGCAGGTCCTCTTCTCTAAAGATGGAGGAAACTACTTCTCATCCTACAAGACCATCTATAATCAATCGGATCTTGACGTTCCCTGCATGAGGAAGTGGGAAGGTCCCATGGCTCAGTGGTAGAACCCCTGCCTAGAATCCCCCAGTGAGGGGACTGGGGTGTGGCTCAGTGGTAGAACCCCTGCCTAGAATCCCCCAGTGAGGGGCTGGGGTGTGGCTCAGTGGTAGAGCCCCTGCCTAGAATCCCCCAGTGAGGGGACTGGGGTGTGGCTCAGTGGTAGAACCCCTGCCTAGAATCCCCCAGTGAGGGGACTGGGGTGTGGCTCAGTGGTAGAACCCCTGCCTAGAATCCCCCAGTGAGGGGCTGGGGTGTGGCTCAGTGGTAGAGCCCCTGCCTAGAATCCCCCAGTGAGGGGCTGGGGTGTGGCTCAGTGGTAGAGCCCCTGCCTAGAATCCCCCAGTGAGGGACTGGGGGTGTGGCTCAGTGGTAGAGCCCCTGCCTAGAATCCCCCAGTGAGGGACTGGGGGTGTGGCTCAGTGGTAGAGCCCCTGCCTAGAATCCCCCAGTGAGGGGCTGGGGGTGTGGCTCAATGGCAGAGTGCTTTCTTAGCAAGCCAGAGATCTTGGGTTCCATTTTAGCACACAAGAAAAGCAAGGAAGAAAAGAAGAATGGGAAAATAAAAAAGTAGGGGTCTTCGTTTCTTCCCCTCTGATCTCTGTAGTTTGGAGGCCAGAAATAACCTACAGAAGGTACTAGAAGCAGTGACACCCAACCACCATGAGGGAAAACAGGTCACACTTCTGACAGGATTGGATCTCCCCTCCCCTCCTCTCCCCTCCTCTCCCCTCCCCTTCCCTCCCCTCCCCTCCCTTCCCCTCCTCTCCCCTCGGGTTCTCTTTTGGTGAGGTAGGGATGGGGCCTAGGACCTCACGAATGTTGAAGAACACTCTACAACGTAGCCACACCCCACCCTTCACTGCGAGTCTTAGTTGCGTTCCTACTGCTGTGATGAAACACCATAATGAAAACAACTTGAGGAGGGAAGGGTTTATTTGGCTTACATTTCAGCTGTTCATCACTGAAGGAAGTCCGGACAGGAACTCAAGTAGGGCTGGAACTTGGAAACAGAAGCTGATGCAGTGGCCATGGAGGGGAGCTTTTGCAAGAATTCGATTTGGTATTATAATAAAAATCTGAAGCCAGGGACTGGGGAAAAGCTGAAATATCAGAGAGACAGAGCAACAAGCCACAATCAGGCCAGCCAGCCTCCTCCTCAGGCCCATCTCTCCAATCCTCAGACCACAAGTCTCTCTGTTCTCAGCCAAAAAGGGAAGTGGTAGGCCCAGGAGAAAGTCCTGCTTTCTCCACCCCCCCCCCCATGTGTCTGTCTCTCTCTCTCTCAGCTATCTCACTTCCTGATTCAACTTTCCCAGTGTTAGGATTAAAGGCCTCTGTTTTCCAAGTACTGGGAGCAGAGGCATGGGGGTCACAAGTGTTTGGATTAAAGGTGTGTGCCACCACCACCTGGTTCTGATAGGCCTTGAACTCAGATGCAGGGGATCTCTGCCTCCTGGGTGATGGGATTAAAGCATGGGTCACCAGTCCCTGGCCTTCACGGATTGGCTCTGTCCTCTGGTATTTCAGACTATTTTTTATTAAATATACAATATATCACCACAGGATGCTGCTTACTGGCTTGATCAGCCTGCTTTCTGACCAGGGATGGAAACACTCACACCGACTGAGCCCTCCCCTGCCAACCACTAAGTAAGAAAATGCCTAGTATAGGTTAGTATAGGTTAGTGTTGGTGTAGTATCTTTAATCCCAGAACTCAGGAGACAGAGTCAGGTAGATCTCTGAGTTTCAGACCAGCGTACAGAGTGAGTTCCAGGACAGTCAGCCGGAGGAACACAGAGAAACCCTGTCTCAAAAGAAGAAAAAAAAAAAAAGAAAGAAAGAAAGAAAGAAAGAAAGAAAGAAAGAAAGAAAGAAAAGGAAAAAATGCACTACAGGCTTGATTTTATGACAATACTTTTAAAGTTGAGAGTCCTTCTCAAATAACTCTAGCTTACGTCAAACCCCTGAGCCACGCCCCCAGCCCCTCCCTCGCTGGGGGATTCTAGGCAGGGGCTCTACCACTGAGTCACACCCCAGCCCCTCACTGGGGGATTCTAGGCAGGGGCTCTACCACTGAGCCACACCCCCAGCCCCTCACTGAGGGATTCTAGGCAGGGGCTCTACCACTGAGCCACATCCAGCCCCTCACTGGGGGATTCTAGGCAACTGCTGTTCTGCTAAATGATACTTCCAGGTCCAGGGTCCCCTTTGTTGTATCCTTTGATAGAACCCGTGCCAGAATCACTCAAGTCAGACCCCCCATCCTCCATTCTCCACCTGCAGCTATCCCAAGCAGTTAAATTATGGTCATCTGTCACCCGTTATTCTAAGGAGTGACTTGTGCTGAATAAGTGCTGAACAGAAGGGCAGCCACACCCTGCCTTATTGACTCTGCAGGCAGAGGGTGACTGTAGCATGCTTCGGTCACTGGGGAACCTGTGGTGTCCTCATCAAACCGGTTCTGGAGAGAGGTTTCAGTTGATGACCGTTGCTGGCTAGGGTCCACTCATTACTTTCCAATCCCAGCTCTCCAAGCTGCTCCTGGGATTTTGTGACTGACCCAAAAAAACTCCTCTCAATAAATCCCCTTGTATTCCTGAGGTGGCTTTTGTTACTTATTATTATTAGTGAGTTATCTATGAGTCAAGCTTTCCAGCACCCTTCCCATGGGATACTGGGTTCTCTACAATCTCAGTTTTAATGCTCCCTCTTCCCGGAAACCTCCCCCAATCACCTGGGTCAGGCAAGGTGTCTCCCTCTGGCTTCCTAGTGTCCCCTGTTTTTCCCTTCCAAAATAACTTTGCCCACCTTAGGCCAGCCCAGGCCTGCCTCCTCAAGTGAGCTGTGGGCACATGGTACAAGTAGTCCAGTGGAGAATGGAAAACAGAGGGTCTATGCAAGGATGCACCCACGGAATGGGTCAGCAGGGACGGTTGAACCTAAAGTAAATGGGCCCTGAGTCCCTCTATTCAATGCTGGGGAAGAGTTTGCAGATTGGTATATCCCAGGGGTCACACTAATTTGGGAGAAAGGGCTAGAGGGAAGGAGAGGAGAGATAGCTGGCTGTGGTATGTTATTTGTGATTCCTACACAAGGAAGAGAGAGGGAGTGGGATTGCCACGTGGGATATGGAAGGGCGTGGTGGCAACCCAGGTCCCTAACTGCCAAACAAACAAATAAACAAGTGATTCTTGGATTTGGGTATCTGGTCCCAAGAAACGGTCACAGGATTGGGGACAGGACTGGATGGGTGATTAGCTGGGAACTGGATGTGGGAGTCCATGTCAGATGGAGAAGCCTGAGGCGCCATTGGGTGAAAAGATCTGAGGGTAGGGAGGCCAGGGCTCCTGAGTTAATGGGGGAAGGGGTATGGGTGAGGACTGGAGACCACCCTAACCCGGGGACAAGCTGCTCCACCTGCCCATGGCATTGCCGATTTCTCTCACACACTGGAGGATTATTAAAGGGCCAGGATTCAGTTTATTTTAGCTTCATCACCCCTTCCAGCCCCAGGGCTTCCCTCATCCAGTCCAGGTGCCCTGTCACGCAGAAGAAAAGGATGTTAGAGTTTGTATTTGCTTGTGTATTATTTATGGTTTTTGTTTGTTTTAAATTTATTTTTATTTTATGTCTATTGGTCTTTTGCCTGCACGCATGTCTATGTGAAGGTGTCAGATCGTGGAGTTACAGACATGTAACTCCAAGTTGTGAGCTGCCATGTGGGCACTGGGAGTAGAACCTAGGTCCTTTGGTCCTCTTAGCCACTAAGCCATCGCTCCAGCCCATTTGTTTTGTTTTTTTTGAAACAGGGTAACTCCTCTGGCTGTCCTGGAACTCCCTCTGTAGACCGGGCTGACCTCAGACTCACAGAGATCCATCTGCCTCTGCCTTCCAAGCACTGGGATTAAAGACATGAGCCACCTCCACTTGCCTTATTTATGTTATTTTTTTAAAAGTACTTTATTAACCAGGGAGTGATGGAGCATTTGATCCCAGCACTCAGGAGGAAGAGGCAGGCATTTCCCTGGATTTGAGGCCAGCCTGGTCTACAGAGAGTTCTAGGACAGCCAGGCCTATAAAGAGAGACTTTGTCTCAGAAGAAAAAAGTAGTTTATTTTTAATTGATTTGTGTGTGTGTGTGTGTGTGTGTGTGTGTGTGTGTGTGTGTGTGTGTGTGTGTGTGTGTGTATGCTTGTGAGTGTAATGCCTCAGGAGGCCAGAGGAGGGCGATGTATTCCCCTAGAGCTAAAGTTAAAGAGCTGGGAACCAAACTAAGTCTTCCACAATAGCAGTGCTCTCTTAACTGTTAAACACTCTCTCCCAACCCTCATTTGTTTTTGTTTATTTGTTTGTTTTTTTAAAGACAGAGATCCAGCAAGACAGCTCAGCAGGAATTACCTGCAGACCCGATGACTTTAGTTTCATTCCTAGGACTCACAGGGTGGAAGGCGGAGAATGTTTACCCAGAAGCTGACCTCTAACCACCTATGTATACTGTGGCATGTGCCATATCCTCCACCACAAAGTAAACACACAAATGTAATTTAAAAAGGATAAGATTTAGGGGGCTGGAGAGATGGCCCAGTGGTTAAGAGCACTGACTGCTCTCCCAGAGGACCTGGGTTCAATTCCCAGCACCCACATGGCAGCTCACAACTGTCTGTAACTCCGAGATCTGATACCCTCCCACAGACATACATGCAGGCAAAACACAAACGCATAGAAAATAAAAATAAATAAATTTAAAAAGAACAAGAATTAGGTTAATAATAACAGTGATAATAATAATAATAATAATAATAATAATAATAATAATGTCAAGTCTTATGTAGCCCAGGCTGACTTGGAACTCATTGGATAGCTGAGAATGACCTTGAATTCCTGATCCTTCTGCTTCCATATCCTGAGTGTTATGATTGCAGACATTTATCATTATGCATTTTACAAAGTGCTGAGGATTGAACCCAGGACTTCGTGATAGGAAAGCACTCAATTAAGAGCCACATTGCTGGACCACCACCCCCTATTTTAAGACAGACTCTTGAAGGCTTTGCTGATAATGGCATCAGATCCAGTTACATCTGAGACAGAGCATGGCCAGGGAGGAAAGCTGGACTCACCTGGCCTCTGGATCTTGGACACAACTGGGGGTCACAGAGGGCCAGCTGGAGGGGTGTCTTTCCTTTCAGGAGCTTCTGCCACAAAGAATCATGAGGTAGCACTGGTTTACTGAGAATCAGTCTTTTCCCCTCTGCCCACCCAATCGAACATCTGGGGTCTCATAGGCACATGAGGGGTCTCTCTACTTACTCTGTGGCCCCCTCCCTGGCCTGGGGCCTGGCAGTGCCGTCCCACAAGACTGAGGCAATTTTTGGTAAAGGAAGTGGAGCTCGGAGTCTGGGCAGGGTAAGGGGTGCCTGGAAGGAAGGAAGTAGGAAGTTTCCTTGGCCCAGTGAGATGGCTCAGTGTTTAAAGGCGCTTGCTGTCATGACCCGAGTTCCATCCCTAGGGTCCATCCATGTGACGAAAGAGAGAACTGAGTCGTGTGCAAATTGTCTTCTGATCTTCGTAACTGCACTGAGGCAAGCCCACACACACGATTAAGAATATAAATAAAATATAGGGGCTGGAGAGATGGCTCAGTGGTTAGGAACAATGGCAGCTCTTCCACAGGACCCAGGTTCAATTCCCAGCATCCACATGTCAGCTCACAACTGTCTGTAACTCCAGTTCCAGGGGATCCAACACGCTCACATAGACATACAGGCAGGCAAAACACCAATGCACAGAAAATAGAAATTAAAGAAAAAAATAAAATCTTAAAACAACGACAACCATATAATAAACAAACAATATCCTTTTCTGTTTCATAGAAGAAGTGTCCCAGAATGGGCTGGAAAGATAGCTCAGCAGTAAAAATGTGCTTGCCAATCCTGATGACCTGTGGTCAATCCTCGGAACCCATGGTGGAAAGAGGCAATCAACTCCTCAAAGTCACCCTCTGACCTCATCTCTCTCTCTCTTTCTCTCTCTCTCTCTCTCTCTCTCTCTCTCTCTCTCTCTCTCTCTCTCTCTCTCTCTCTCTCTCTCACACACACACACACACACACACACACTAATAGTAAACTTTAAAAGAAAACAGAAATCTCCCAAATGGCCTTGGTGGACGGATCTCGGCGAGTTGGAGGCCAGCTTCGGTGGTAGAGGCAGGCAGGTCACTGACTTCTAGGTCAGCTTGGTTTCAGGATCGCCAGGGCCAGAGAAACCCTATCTCCTAAAACCAAAGCCAGCTGTGTGATGTTCATACACACCTTTGAACCCAGCACTCCGGAGGCAGAGGCAGGCAGATCTCTGTGAGTTGGAGGCCAGCCTGGTCTACAGAGTGAGTTCCAGGACCCTCAGAGCTACACAGAGAAAGCCTGTTTTGAAAAACAAAATAAAACACCCCCCCAAAGAACCCACACACACACAAAAAGAAACCCCGAAAACCAACCAAACAAAACTCAAAACCAACAAAAAGGAAGTGGGAAGCCATCCTTGACTACATAGCTGATTTGATGCAAACCTGAACCACATGAGGTCCTGCCTCAAAAACTCTCATTCACTCATGCCACAAACATTTCTGGAACATTGTTCTAGGCTTTGTGGACACAGCCACGAATGACAAACAGAACTGACTTACATGGGGAGATAACAAGGATCCTCACAGTAGCGGGAGTAGATGGAGGGAGGAGAGACTGACCCGACTGGTTGGTCCCAAGCAAGGAAACAGCTCTGATGCTCTGAGTCCTTTCAGGCAAAGAAGAGGGGGGGGGAGAGAGGGAGGGGAGAGAGAGAGAGAGGGGGGGAGAGAGAGAGAGAGAGAGAGAGAGAGAGAGAGAGAGAGAGAGAGAAGCTGCAAAGGCCTCTGGGAGACTGGAATGACAGGCCAGAAGCCAAGGGCTAAACAGCTCCACTGGAGGAGGTGCTGTGGTGGGCGGGGCTTGCACTCGTGGAAGCCTGAGGCTTGGTAGCTTAGATGCCTGTTAGCAGGACTGGGGAAGCTGAGGCAAGAGGGTCTTGAATTCAGAATCAAGGCTTTATGGAGCAAGATCGTGCCTGGAAAGCACACATGCCAAAGGACTTCAGACTAATCTTCATTACGGTAATTGCACCCACAATGAGGAGCCATCTCACCCAGAGCCCGTGGTGGCCCTTAGTGGTAGGGACAGGTACTTCCCACCTGTACAGACCACAGACCATTTATGAGGTTCATAGACTCTATAAACAGGAGCCAGAGATCTGGGTCTCAGATTTAAACCCATCCCCTGTGAGCTGGGTCTCGGTATCTCCTCTGGATACTGGGCTGTCATAACGGAGTATGTGAAGAAGCCATGAGCCCATTTAAAAGACAGGGTGGGGGGCTATGGGTGTGTTTCAGTGGCAATGCCTGCCGCCTGCGCAGAGTGCTCCAGGGAGGGGGGGCAGGTGTGGTTCAGGGGGGTGTACTTTTTTAGAATATACAAGACTCTGTGTTTAGGTCTTAGAACCTCAAAATAAAAATGGGGCTGGAAAGATGACTCAGTGGTTGAGCTGCCAGTAAGGACTGGGGTTCAGTTCCCAGCACTCACATGGTGGCTTAAGGATTGCTTGTAACTTCCGTTCTAGGGGATCCGATACCTTCTTCTGGGCACCAGGCACACACACACACACACACACACACACACACACACACACACAGGCAAAATAAGAGGTAAATAAATAAATCTCTTAAGAACAAACAGGATCTATGTAGTTCTGTCTGTCCTGACACTTCCTTTGTCGACCAGGCTAGCTTGGAACTCACGAGATCCACCTGCTCCTTTGCCTTCCAAGTGCTAAGGTGGGCCTAAATCTTAGAAAATAAATAATAATAGTAAGAGAGAAGGTGAAGGTCATAACAAAAGCCATGTACCGTTTGAACTGTTTTCAAAAGTATAGTCACATTTCCTGTAACGGGCAAGCTCAGGGCTTTCTTTACCCTGGTGTGTTGGGGGAGCCAAGGCGAGGAACTGAGAGGAATGGGAACAGGAGCAGAAAGATTCTTGCCAGGCAGTGGGCGCCGCCCAGTCCAAGGTGCACCCATCTGGCTGGAGGTGACCGGCAGACTGTCATCCTGGCTCAGGCCCCTCCTTGTCCTCAGGGAGCCAGCTGAGTGCCTCCTAATGTTTCCATTTGCCTTTGGCCATGGGTCCAGATCTGTTTTTAGTCTCCCTCCTTGGGCTCTCCCGGCCCCCCTTCCTGCTGGCTCTCTGGCTTGCTGTGGTAGAATAATGTTCCCGGATTTCCTGAGCTGTTGGCTGGATATTGATTGGAGCCAGTGTGTGCTCAGCTAGGCTGCTGGGACAGCTGCCGTCCCCATTGGGGAGGGTCTCAGATGTGGGGGGGTGGGCAGAGGGAGAGAGAAGAAAGACAAACAGAGCTCATTTAAATAGTGGACATGTGGAAGCCAGGCTGAACCGTGTGTCATTTGAAGGAGCATTAGGGAGGCTGAGGCAGGAGGATAAAAGTTTAAGCCAGCAGGGGTGTCATTCTGAGAGCCTGACTCCAAAAGGGGAGAGGGAGGGAGGGGAGAAGAAGGAGGAGTCGGATGAGAAGGAGAGCTGGAGAGATGGCTCAGTGGTTAAGCTCACTGGCTGATCTTTCAGAGGACCCAGGTTCAGTACCCAGCTCCCACAGAGCAGATCACAACCATCTAGAACTGGAACTTTCTCGGGTACCACATGTTCATGGTGCACTAGCAGAGAGGCAGCCAAAATGCTCAGCGACACAAAATATTTTAAAATAAAAAATAAGATAAAACAGAGGAAGTAGAGTGGACATCCTGAGTATTTGTGTTAAGGATGAGCCCATTGCCATGACCCCATACTGTGGCCACATGGGGAGGAGTCAAGCAAGACCCCACACACCCACCTCAGACCCCACTCACCACGGTCAGCCAGCCTTTGTCTTGGGGTCTCTTAGGGGATGGATCTTCAGGGAGAGGTGGGGATGTAGAAGGGGTCACCTGAAGGAGACAGAGGAGGTGGACTGTTGGCTATTTTCCTCATATCTATATGAGCTTTTCCTAGTGGCCAGCAGGAGGCACTGTGCAGACTATATGCAGCAGGTACATGGTCTCACACTCAGACTACATTGTCAGGAAAAGCCAGGTCAGACCCAGACACTCCGAACATTAGCATTTAAGACCCTCCTCCCTCAGACCCAGAGTCTAGGTCCCAGCCCCCTCTTTTAGACCAAGATTCCAGGCATTCGCCCCCCCTCCATCAGACACAGGGATCCAGGCCCAAGCCTTCCTCCATCAGATACTGGGAACAATGGCTCCAGACCCTTCCTGGTCCTGCTCACCGGCTCCAGATTCCATTGTGCAGCCTCCTGGGGACCTTTGCCTCTTGAGGCCTCTGCAGAGGTCCTGACCTTCACTGACCTCTCTTGTGCCTGACAGATGCTCACGGCTTCACGGCCTTTGATCGGACAGCGGCAGAAGGGACAGGTCTGGCTGTCTGACTGCTGGGGATAAAGAAGGAAAATGTCAGTTACCCTGTTGTCTCCAGGTGTCCCTTCTGACTTCAGATGACCTCCAACAAAGTGATGTAGGGAGAGAAGGCTCTGTAATGGATGGTGGGGAGATGGATGCTGGCAGTAGGTTGGGATGGGGCTGGCCTGCTCTGATTCCAGGAGGGACTTAGAGGCCAGGAGCCTAGTCCAGCAGAGCTGCTGTTGAGGACTTTGCTGAGGTCTTCGAAGGAATGACCCCCCCCCCTCATTGTATTACTGATGATGGAATATTTAGTTCTAGCCATTAGAGGTTGAGGTCAAGGTCCAATAAGGGAACGTTATTGACTCCACATAGCCTGTTGCAAGGCAGAAAGGAACCCTTTCTAAAACCCATTATGTATGCTCAGGGAGAAATGGAAACTGGGACTCGGTAAGATGGGTACAGAAGCATCAACGGAGATAGCCAGGGCCCTGAGTGACCTGACCAGACCTCTGTTCTCTCTGAAACTTTGTTTCTTCATATGCTCAATGAGGCCCCCAGGAGGTCCAGATGGGGCTTTTAAGAGGTTGGAGGAAGGAAGAAGGTAGACAGGGAGCCCCACCTGCCAGGTAGCCAGGCAGTGGCTACAGAGAAGGTGCCCACAAGGCTCAATCCTCACATCCTTATTTCTCTCAGTGCAGATCTTGCACAGCTCAAATGTGGAGTTCATGGCTTCGTAAAGTTGCAGTTGCTCCTAGGAGGTAAATGGATGGGAGATGGGTTGAGGGGGGGAAGGTTCCCAACCTCTGTGCCAGCCTGAGTACTGTACCAAGTTCAAGGCTTGGCTGGGGATGGAGATGATTGGTGAGTGCTTGCTTGACCTAAAGGAAACACGGTGTTCCACCCCCAGCTCCAGTGTTGGGGGTGGGGCCAGGCAGGAGGAACTTCAGTTGGAGGTCACTTTTGGTTACGTGGGAACTCTGAGGCCAGCCCAGGCTTCATGAAACCTTGTCTCAGGACCAAATCAAACCAAACCGAACAACGGGAAAATAAAATCCTTCAGAGAAAACCATCAGCCAGGCTGAAGGCCAGTACACTAAGACCCTCACAGCCATCATCAAGGTGGCTTTACCTTGATATCTCCTGACCACAGGCAGGCTCAGCAGTGACACGTCACCCAGGCAGGCTCAGCAGTGACACGTCACCATCAAACAGAGCACGTCTTCAATCCTGGATAAGAGACTCATTTTCTGGACTTATCTTCTCTTGGGAATGCTAGCTTTTTTAGGCTTGTTTGTTTTTGGTTTTCAAGACAGTTTCTCCATGTAACAGCCTTGACTGTCCTGTAGACCAGGCTGGCCTTGAACTCATGGAAACCCACCTGCCTCAGCCTCCAGAGTACTGAGATTAAAGGCATGTGCCACCACCATCCAGCACACAAAGTTTAAAGATTCTTTTGTTTTTATTTTGTGTTTGTATGTGAATGGCTGCATGTGTGTCTGTGTATTACTTATGTGCCTGGTGCCCTTGGGTAGAGGAGGAGGGAATTGAATTCCCTGCCCTGGAGTTACAGGTGAAGCTGCCAGGTGGGTGTTGGGAGCCAAACCTGGGTCAGTCACACGCAAGAACAGCGAATACTCTTAATACAGAATGTCCCATTCTACTTCAATTTCAGATAAACAGCAAATAGAGTACAAAGCAGAAAGCTCTGGAGGGATGGCTCCAATATGAAGAACCTATACTGTTCTTGCAAAGGACCTTAGTTAAGTTTTCCCCTATACATACTGAGAATCTCACAATCACTTGACAGTCCAGCTCTCAGGGGCCTCTGACACCTTGGCCTTTGAGGGCATCTGCCCTCACACGCATAAACCCACATGTAGACTAACACATATATGCATATAATTAAGTAAAAATAGGTGCTGGAGAGATGGCTCAGCAGTTAAGAACACTGACTGCTCTTCCAGAGAATCTGGGGTCAATTCCTAGTACCCACATGGCAACTAACAATCTGTAACTCCAGTTCTAGGGGATCTGATGCTCCCTTCTGACTTTTGTGGACACTACACACAGATGGTGCACATACATCCAGGCAAAGACTCATACGCACAAAGTATTTTTTAAAATTTATTTTATGTGCATTGATGTGAAGGTGTCAGATCTTCTGGATCTCCTGGAGTTACAGACAGCTGTCATGCCATGTGGGTGCTGGGAATTGAACCCTGGTCCTCTGGAAGAACAGTCTCCTGAGCCAAAATGCCAGCCCCATAAAATATTTTTTAAAGAATGAAAATAAATATTTAAAATAGTATGAAGAATAAGAGAATCTCAATTATAGAATGGGATGTGGGGGGATATTTTCAAATATAATAAAAACATTCAGAGATATCAGAGGGATCTACTCACAGTCAGTCTAGGAGGATCAGATAGTGATAACTCACACCTTTAATCCCAGCACAGGGAATATCTGGGAGTGGTGACCTACGCCCTTAATCCAATCTGAGTTTGAGGTCATTTTAGTTTACAGAAGGAGTTCCAGGCTCCCAGGCAGGCAGTGGTAGTGCCAAGCCTTAACTGAGCAAAGAAAGTATTTAAGGCAGACATAGAAAGACAGAGCAGGCAGAAGCAGCCAGGAGGAGCGAGGCTGAGGAAGCTGGAAGACAGCTGGTGAGATCTGACTGTGGTGTTTCCTCTCTGATATCTCAGCCTTTCCCAGAGATCTGGCCCTGAGTTTCCTTTATTCATGCAACAATATACATAGGCTTAAAAAAAAAAAGTGGGGTCAAAGGCTTGTAATTTCTTCAGAGACTGAGGCAGGAATATTGAGATTTCCAGGACAGACTCAGCTAGGAAGAAGACCCAAAAGGGCCAGGTATGGTCGTGCACGCCTTTAATTCCAACAGTAGTACTTGGTGGACTCTCATGTCATTACCATATGGGAGTCAGAGGATGACCAGAAGGACTCTGTTCTTTCCTATGACCATGTGGATCCTGGGAATTGAACTTGGGTCATTAGGCTTGATGGTAGAGCCTTTGGCTAGTACTCCTGTTAATACCCAGCCCTTTGCAGTATAGTCAATAAAATTGGCAATCAGATCTCTGTAAGTTTGAGGCCAGTCTGGTCTGCAGAGTTCTAGCTCCAGGACAGCCAGGTCTACTCAGAGAAACACTGTCTCAAACAAACAAATGTGGGTGTGTGGCTCAGTGGTAGAGCCCCTGCCTAGAATCCCCCAGTGAGGGGCTGGGGTGTGGCTCAGTGGTAGAGCCCCTGCCTAGAATCCCCCAGTGAGGGGCTAGGGGTGTGGCTCAGTGGTAGAGCCCCTGCCTAGAATCCCCCAATGAGGGGCTGGGAGTGCGGCTCAGTGGTAGAGCCCCTGTCTAGCATGCACAAGTTCCTGGATTCTATCCTAAAAACTAAAGTAAAGACATCTTGGCTCTTCTCCTGCTGCTGGGTGTCTGTTCAGACTCAGAGCTGATAAACACTCAATGCATCAGCTGTTTTGATGATCTCAGAAACTCTTTACTTTATTGCATATCCAAGAAAAAAAACCCCTGGGAAGGAGGCTGCGGAGGCTATAGTTCCCAGCGGAAGAACTCAGAAAGCCTCAGAGAAGCCCGGTTTGGCTTGAGGTCACATAGCCCCAAGCTGGTACTATATTTCAAAGTCTCTGAGTTGAGGCAAGTTAAGGCTAGGAGCAGAGGCGGGTAGTAGGTGTACACAGAAGACTCACCTCTGACACTTCAATGCGCTGGTGGGATTCTGCCTGGCATAGCTCAGTCAGGTCTGGGTTATGGTTCTTTCCATCAGGATAGAGGTAGCTGAGAGAAGAACATAGTTGGGCTCTGAGTAGCTGGAATCACAAAGACCTGTCTACCTCATCTATCTGGTGTGTGTGTGTGTGTGTGTGTGTGTGTGTGTGTGTTAGGACCTGTCACAAGCCCACATTGGGACTCCTTAGAGCAAATGTACTCTCCAGTCTCTGGTACAGAACTGTCTACTTGTTCATCTCAGGGAACCCATACTGAACCTCGGTCTCTAGCCTGGGAATCAAGAAAGGAATCCAAACTCCTCTCCTTCCAGGATTCCATGGCTCTTCAAAGCCAGTCCTGAAAGGTTGTTACTGTGATGATTATTAATGCTATTTTTGTAGTGCTGAACCTATCCTGAAACATATTAGGCAGTTGCTCTACCACTGAGCCACACCCCAGCCCCTCACTGGGGGATTCTAGGCAGGGGCTCTACCACTGAGCCACACCCCAGCCCCTCACTGGGGGATTCTAGGCAGGGGCTCTACCACTGAGCCACACCCCAGCCCCTTACTGGGGGACTCTAGGCAGGGGCTCTACCACTGAGCCACACCCCCAGCCCCTCACTGGGGGATTCTAGGTATAGGCTCTACCACTGAGCCACACCCCAGCCCCTCACTGGGGGATTCTAGGTATAGGCTCTACCACTGAGCCACATTCCCAGCATGATCTATACATTTTTTTCTTTTTCCTGTTGATACTATGTTTCACTATATAGCTTAGAATGCAGATCTCAGGATCCTCCTGCACCTTGAATACTTACACACACACACACACACACACACACACACACACACACACACACACACACACACACCCCATCTCCATATTTTCAAAAAAAAGAACAAAAGATCCCCCCATCTAATAAAATAATGTAACAAAAGGATTATGACCATTCATGAAGCTGACTCGAGTCTGCCTGTTCCCTGAGAGTAACAGCCCTGTGTATGATGATTCAAGGCCTTTCCCATCCTACAGAATAGAACCCCCAGTGTACAATGAGAAGCGACATCTGTTGCTCTTCTGTACACCTGTCTCCATCTGTCTCTCTCTTATCTCCGCCTCCATCTCACACAAGCCCTGCAGGTCCTCGGTAGTGCCATGCCCAGCCAGATCACTTCCCCAGCAGCGCAAGCCCCTTAAGAGAGAACTGGGGAAGAGCAGCCGGCCCCTCCCCCTCCCCGCCGCGGGCTACTTCCTGCAGGAAACCGGAGGAAGCAGAGGTTACAGGTGGAAAACCACTAGACGGTTTCCCCGCCCTTGCCCCGCCAATCTAGATCCTAGAGCAGGATATGACTCCAGAAGCCCAAGCTCTGAAGCCCAGTCCGAGGAAGGAATCTGTGCAGTGTGACTCACAGTGTGGAAGCAGACATTCCCCTGCCTCGAGATCCCAGCCGCCCCCTGCTGGGCTCCTGTGACATTGCACCTTGCGCCCTCCAACCGTGATTTGTGCATAATCTGGATTTTGCAGATAACCTATTCCTTTCGGGTTGGGGACTTACATGCCATCCTTTTGTCCTTTGAGGAGCACCTGGAACAGGGGCTTGTTGAGAGGAATGGTCTGTAGGATGCTTCCATCCGGACTCACGTGCCCAATAGCCCACTGGCCCAGGCGAGTACAGCTGGGCCTGAAGATGTAGCTGTAAGAAGATAGGTTGGAATGAACACCCAGCAGTCTGCCCCGTCGGAAATCCAGGTATCTCAGAAGGGGAGCTTCGCTCCCCGTTCACAACTGCAGACTGGAAAGATGGGTGTGCGGCTATAGCTTTTAGCCGTTAGGGATGGGTCATGTTTGAGAATGAGGCTAATATAGGAAAAAAACAGAGCAAGGTACACCTAGACATTAACTTCCATAAAGGGCTTGTCAGCTTGTATCCATCCGTGCCTGAATTCCATACTCTGGTTCTTTCTTTGATTTTTATAATTTTCCATCCCTCCCCCTCTATAACGCAGAGCCGGGGCTAGTCTGGGCTGTTAGAGACCTTGTCTAGGGTCCCATGCAGACCAGATTGTTACTACTGAGCAGCAAGTCTGGTATGAGATAGACACAGGATTACTACTGACAGAGATAGAGACCCCCCCCCCTTCCTCTTCTTTCCCAGTTCAAAGTAAAGGGGGAGCTTTGAAAAGTAACTGCCATTCTATCCCGGCCTTCCAGAGTCCTGCAGAGCTTCCTTCCGCTTGTGGGTACTTAGTTCATCCTTAGTTCATTAAGCTCCTATCGTGGAAGGATGTTATGTCTCCGATGTCACGTTTTCCAGTCTTTGTCTAACCTACGAAGGCTCGCAATTTAATTACTTTTAAGAGGTGGACAAGCTGAGCATGCTGGCATACTGTCCACTTGTAATTCTAGCATTCAGGAAGCTGAGGCAAGAGGTTCCCAAGTTCAAGGTCAGCCCGAGCGATAAAGAGACTCTGTGCCCTCCCCCAGAAACACAAACGAAGACAAGTAAACCCCAGGAAAATGCTGAGTGTGGGGTGACTACGTCTGTCACCCTAGCATTCAGAGGATGACCAGAATTAAGGGTCATCCTCAGCTACATGGGTTATATGAAGCAAATCATCTTGTGGTGGAACAATCTTTTTCTACACCATGAATATGTGTTATTCTCATTGGCTAATAAAGAGATGACTGGTCTATAGCTGGGCAGGAGGAGGTTAGGTGGGAAAACCTAAGAATGCTGGGAGGAAAAGGGGCGGAGTCACAGGAGTCACAGAAGTCACCAGCCAGACACGGAAGGAGCAAGAGATGAACATGCCATGCTAATAAAGGTACCACCACATGACAGAGGGTAGATAAGGAATATGTGTTAATTTAAAATATAAGGACTCATTATAAACCTGAGCTACTGGCCGAGCATTTATAATTAATATTAAGACTTTGAAGTGGTTATTTGGGAGACAACAGTTGGGATAGTAAAACTCCATCTATATCCTGTCTCAAAACAAAACCATTTAATGGGTTTATTGCATTGCCTCTGACTTGTCAGAAATGGGCCATATCTTGGACACAGCCTCCAGGATGCCTGGGTGGACCAGGAATTGTTGCTTTAGTTGCTGTGCGACATGTCCAACTTTGGGACATGAATTCCTCCCCTCTCTACCCGAAAAACAGTGCTTGCCGGATAGAGCAACATGTGGCCGGAGGAGTAATTACCGACTGGCTAGGCTTTCTGTTCTGGGTTAGCCTCCAGCCTTAGGCAGACTGGCCACACGAGTTTCTGTTTCACTCTCATCTGGGTAAGTTTTTCAGACAGTGGCCTCTTTCCCTTGGTGGGTTGTTTCTTTTTTTGAGCTCTTACACTAGGTAGCCGCCCCACTTCACAATCAATTGAATCATCAACAGACAACACATTGGTGAGTAAATCAATTTTTTTTAAAAGAGGGAATTTGTTTAAAGTGATGGAGGGTGCTTGGTCCTTCTGTGATCTTTCCTTAGATGATCTGGTATTAAAACCAGTGAAGAAAAACACAAATAAAGTAGATGGAACTATCATAATGTCTATCATACTTTTTATTATGAATATTTTTTTGTTTTATCACTTAAAAAGTCCACTAATATAATTCAAAGAAAAAGGTCTTAAAAAAGCCTGTCGAGAGAGAACACAAAGATGTTCAAATTCAAACAGGAATATGAAGAACCAATTTCAGGAAGGTCATGGTGTGGGAATGTCTTTCTGTGTGCTGTGAATCTCAATCTTTAAATAAAGGAGCTGTTTTGGCCCATGACAGACACCATAGAAAAAGTAGGAGGGGAAATCACAGCATAGGTAGGAGAAGCAGGGCAGAGTCAGGCAGACTGAACCTGAGCCCAAAGGATCAACATGTAAGGAACACAGGTGAGCCACAGACAGTTTAATGGAAATGGTTGAGTTAAGATGAAAGAGCAAGCTAGCAAGGTGCCTGAGCCATAGACCAAACAGCATGAAGTTAATATAAGTGTCTGAATCATTTCTGGAGGCCTAAGCAGCAGTGGGAGTCTAAGGGGTCTGGCATGGCAGGTCTGTGGGTCCAGGTCTCTGACCTCCCAGGACCAAGAAACCTCACTGTAACAAGGTCTAAAATTAGACAAATATAGGCAACATTAATATACCCAGTAACCTTTAAAAAAATGAAGAATGATAAAGATGATAGGGAAGCTAGTTGGGCTCCAGTAGAAATGCTAGAATTACAGAGAGTAAAAGAAGCAATTGTGACATATTGGATGCATTCACCATTTGTAAAACAAATGTCTAACAGTTGATCATGCTGTAACCGGGTCACCTCTAAAGATTGGTCAGATGTAGTTACAGCTGTGTTAGAGGCAGAACTGCTTATACAATGGAAATCATGATGGAGGGAGGAGGCTAAAACAATAGAACAAAGAAGCAGGGCCAGAGGCATAGAAGTCTCCCAAGACCAACTTCTTGGGGAGGGAGATGATGCTGATATTGAAAGGCAGTCTTTATACAATGAAAATACTCTGGATTTATGTTGCATGGCAACTTTAAATGCCTGGGACCAGACTGAAGAAATAGGGAATAAAAGTGAATCATTCACTAAAGTAATTCAAAGCCCAAAAGAAACTTTTATAGACTTTTTGCACAGATTAACAGCAGCAGTAAACAGAATGGTACTGGACTCAGAAGCCAGGTGAATAATAATTGAATCACTAGCTTTCGAGCATGCCAATGCACAACGTAGAAAAATACTTAGACCTTTAAAAGCAAGATCAGCACCTTTGGAGGATTGGATTCGTGAGACAATTAATCTAGAGTCTTATGACAGTGATAATAACTGGGTAGGAGAGCTTATTTCTAGAGGTAAAAGAAAAAATCAAAATGTTAAATGTTACAATTATGGAAGGCAAGGTCACATAAAATGATATTATAAACTAGGCGTTCCCAGAAACAATGCTTTTGTTAGGAGTAATCCCAAGAGAACACTCCTCCCTTCTGGAGGTGTGGAAAGGAAGACATTGGACTAATGAGTGCAGATCAACAAGGGATAGACAAGGTGGCTTTCTGCCCTTTGGAAATGCCCTAAGGGGGCTTTCAAAAGTCCTAATATCAGGTAACTTTCTGCCCTAAGGAAATGCCCCAAGGGGGCTTTCAAAAGCCCCCATATTAAATCCAATCCAATCTTACCCTGCCAGTGTGGAGGAAACACCTTTCCAGAGCAATTAAAAAAAAAACCAAAACCCTATTTTAAAAAGACATACTACATGGAATGATAGAAAATCTACAGAAAAAGAGAAATATTCAGGAAAAATTATAAAGCAATATTTTGGCAAGCTTCTATCAATGAACAAAGGCCAAAAATTAAAAGTACAAATAAGTGATGTTATTATTGAAGGCTTATTGGACACAGGGGCAGATGCATCAATAATTTCACCAGAGTCATGGCATCCAAGTTGGCCCCTTCAGGAGGTAAATGTTCAGTTTTGGGGTATTGGGTCGATATCCCAGGTAAAACCTAGTGCAAGATGGCTTGAGTTTATAGGATCTGGAGGACAGAGAGGAATATTAAAGCCATATGTGGCCGATATTGCTATAAATTTATGGGGATGAGATTTACTACAACAATGGAACACACACAGATTAATATTCCTCCAAACACAGAAATAAGCAATAAACTAGCACATGGTTCTGGGAAAAAACAAAACAAAACAAAAAAACATTAGAAGGTATTATGAGAAACAGTCACAGACCATTCAGTTTATAGAGAAACAAGGCAAAACAGCTGCTGATCTTTCAAAAACACCCACAGCACTACCTCTAAAATGGCTAACAGAGAAGCCTATATGAGTTCATTAATGGCCTCTAAAAAAAGAGAAATTGCAGGCCTTAGAGCAGCTGGTACAGGAGCAGTTAAATGCTCAGCATATAGA
This sequence comes from Phyllotis vaccarum, assembly GCA_033318265.1. Lineage (NCBI taxonomy): Eukaryota > Metazoa > Chordata > Mammalia > Rodentia > Cricetidae > Phyllotis > Phyllotis vaccarum. Next base: position 15,911,602 of record JARWLC010000018.1, read on the forward strand.
AGAATCAACCTGCCCTTGGAATTCTCCTGTATTTGTTATTTAAAAAGAAATCTGGAAAGTGGAGAATGGTAACAGACCTAAGAGTGATAAACAAGGTGATCCAGCCAATGGGCTCTCTACAGTCTGGGATTCCTTTGCCTTCTCTGTTACCTAAATAATGGCCTATTATAGTTATTGATTTAAAAGACTGTTTCTTTACAATACCTTTACAAGAACAAGGCAAAGAAAAATTCGCCTTTACAGTGCCCACTTATAATAATTCTCAGCCAGTAAAGAGATACCAGTGGAGGGTCCTCCCTCAGGGAATGCTGAATAGCCCTATTCTGTGCCAGTATTTTGTACAAAAGCCAGTAGAACAAATATGTATTAAATTCCCATAATCTATAATTTATCATTACATAGACAACATCTTGTTGGCCGATTCAAATATCGATACCTTAGAAAAAATTTTTGAAGAAGTGAAAAAAAAATTGCCTGCTTGGGGATTACAAATTGCCCCAGAAAAAATACAAAGAGGGGAGTCCATTAATTATTTAGGGTACAAAATAGGCCAACAAAAAATTAGACCCCAAAAGGTACAAATCAGGAGAGATAGATTAAAGATACTTAATGATTTTCAAAGACTACTAGGAGACATTGCCAACTTATGACCCACTATTAGAATTAAAAATTATGAACTGGATAATTTGTTCAAAACCTTAAATGGTGACAAGGACTTAAATAGTCTGAGAGAATTGTCACCTGAAGCTGAGAAAGAATTGGCTTTGGTGGAAAAGAAATTACCGTAGGCACATGTGGATTGTGTGGATACAGGCCTTAATTGCATTCTAGTTATCTTGCCCTCTAGGCACTCTCCTACAGGAATTTTAATGCAAAGGGAAAATGTTATATTGGAATGGATATTTCTCTCACATAAACCAAGTAAGACGTTAAAGACATATGTGGAAAAGATTTCTGAACTTATTTTTAAAGGAAAATTAAGACTTCATCAATTGACAGGAATGGACCCAGCAGAAATTGTTGTACTTTTAACTAATGAAGAAATTGACCAATTATTGGTAGAAAGTGAACCTTGGCAAAGAGCCTGCAGTAATTTTTTGGGAGATATTAACAACAAATATCCTCAAAGCAAAAGAATTTAATTTCTAAAGAAAACTAATTGGATTCTTCCTTGTATTGTACAAGATAAACCAATTTCTGAAGCTCCTACATTTTATACTGATGCAAACAAATCAGGAAAGGCAGGTTACAAATCAGAACATATAAGTAAAGTGGCTCAAAGCCCTTATAATTCTGTTCAAAAGTCAGAATTATATGCTATTGTGATGGTATTAATGGACTTTACCGAACCTCTTAACATAGTCACTGACTCTGGGTATGCCGAAAAAGTTGTTCTACACATTGAAATGGATGATTTTATTAATGATTAATAAGAATTAACCTCATTATTTATTCAGTTACAAGAAATAATCAGGACTAGAAATCATCCCTTCTATATAACACACATTCGATCCCATGTGGCTCTGCCAGGTCCTTTAGCACAAGGTAATGATGAAATTGATATTGTTAATAGGAAATTACTAGAGGCCTCAGAATTTCATAAAAAGCATCACGTCAATAGCAAAGGATAAAAAAAAATTCTCTATCACTTGGCAACAAGCCAAAGAAATTGTAAAAAGTGTTCCACCTGTTCTTTCTATAACCAAACTCCATTGCCAGCAGGAAGTAATCCTAAAGGTATACATAGAAATGAAATCTGGCAGGTGGATGTATTTCATTTTACAGAATTTGGGAAATTAAGATATGTCCATCATACAATACATACATTTTCAAGATTTCAATGGGCAACTGCTTTGAGTTCAGAAAAGGCTGATTCTGTAATCACACATTTGCTAAAAGTTATGGCCATCATGGGAATACCTGTACAAATTAAGACTGACAATGCTCCGGCATATGTCTCTAGTAAAATTAAACAATTCTTTTGCTTATTATAGTTTAAAGCATACTACAGGAATATCACACAATCCTACAGGGCAAGAGTTCATAGAAAGATCAAGTTGAACTCTAAAGGATATGCTAAATAAACAGAAAGGAATAACAAAGGCCCCTAGAGATAGACCACATAATGCTTTATTAACCTTGAATTTTCTCAGTGCTAACGAGAAAGGAACAACAGCTGCTGAAAGGCATTGGACATAGAAAAAACAGCTGAGCTAAATCAGCCTGTTTACTTCGAAGATGTACTGACCTCTGAATGGAAGCCAGGGTATGTGTGACATTGGGGAAGGGTTTTGCTTTTGTTTCCACAGGTGAAGAAAAGTTATGGATACCATCAAAATTAATAAAGATTCGAACCGAACCAGAGAAACTTCATGAAACTAAGAATTGATGGCTCATCCACCCATATTACAATTCTTTAAGTTGTAAGAAAAAACAGAGGGTCGGGGCAGGTTTCTGTTTTTGTCTTTACAGAAAACTGGAAAAACCCATCTTCAAGAAGTCAAAAGACCTTGGACATCTAGCCATCTAAAGAAAAAGGGAGGCTATCCAGAAAAATTTAAAAGCAAAGAATATGGTAACTATTGGTACCAGTATACTCTTTAGGGCAAAATCTCATTGCTTAACCTCTATTTTTTTTGTAAGTTCCAGTTTAATTATAATTTAAAGCTGACTTTAGAGTTGGAGTGTGGCTCTCTCCTTCTCTAAACTCAAGCATACTTGTTAAAGGAAAATACAAGATCTCTGTATCATATCAGAAGAGCCACCTTAGATTGGACAGAAGAATAACAAAAAATAAGGGACTATTCTATTGTTACTAATCCCATGCTGAATAAATAGTTATATATTTAGCTTCTTGTACATTGTGTTGAGTTTTAGTCTCTTATCAGTTTTCTGCAGTGATCCATGACAATACCTGATTGTGAACTTGAAGTATCCAACAGGAAGATGGGGCCCCACACCGATGATTTCACATGGACTCTGACTAAGCCACTAGGCTGATAAACACCAACCAAAGATCAGATTTGGACTACAAACTGCTCAGGACAATTTTGTGGCAGCTTGCTGAGATGAACCAGCTTCATAGACTCCTATAGCTAGGACCTGAGACAAGCCGTGCACTTTCCTGTTATGCAGAGACTGGACAACAAATGACATAGCTACTTATTTCAGGACTTGACAATTAACAAAACTTTTCAGGATCCCCAAAAGATACCATCACCCCCAATCAGCAGGAAGTAAATTTAAGAACACGGTGCCCACATTCCCAAGAGGTGGGTGGTTTTTGGTCCTTCAGTGGGTTATGGATGATTGTCATTGTTTAGGTTAATTGGTTAAAAATTGTTAATGGCTATGGTTAGAAAAAAGTTAAACAAGAATGATTAGATTCAAGATTTATGTTTAAAAAAATAGAAAGAAAAAGGGGGATACAGATATATAGGATATAAGGATAGATTATTGAATCTTCTTTTAAAAGGATTTACTAGCTTTAAATATTTTACATTGGATTGGATTTTTGTATATTGTACAAAAATTGTGTATATTAAGATTAATTGTGTTACTGTACAAATATCTCTATGCTTGTTCAAGGTAGTATACTTATTCAGTTCATCTAATAACGTAATACAAGTTGCTAATCCATGAAAGTTTTTACTAACAACTAATTAGAATATAAAGTAATGCAAGTTAGTAGTTAGACGTTACATTCAAACACAGTCATATTAGATATGTTTTCAAGATCAAACAAATATATTTTAGATGAGCAGGTCTTCTTCAAACACTTCCGAGATCCATAGAATATGGCATTTAAAATATTTTAAGAACTTAGACTTTTCTGGACAGTGAGACAGGTTTGCTCCTGGCAGCCCCAATCTACTTCAAGAGAAAAATGGGCATCGAAGAAACTCCATATGGAGTCTACTTTCCTTGTGGCAACGGTTAGTCATTGGACAAGAACCTGTCCCTGTATTGACTGCTTGACAGTATGCTGTTTAAACCGGACATGCAGTTTCCATAGGAAAGTGACCTCTGAACTTTGACAGAACAAGCTGAGATGGTCTTTCAGGTTCCTGCTTTTCAGAGAAAACTGTCAGATATTCTTCAGGACACAAGGAGAAATGACTGAAGTATACCAGAATGGACAGAGCAGATTTCCTGCTTCACTGAAATGAAAAGAGACTCTGGGCCTGTAGGCTGAAGACGGATGCCCCAACTTTATAAAGGAGCTTTGGGTGACTGTCCAGGCAGATAAGTGTCATCTCTGTCATTTCTAGATTTTGAAAGTTGCTTGCACTTCCTGTTTACTTGGGTAAATATTATTTCCTTCTTGAGTCTCTGAGGTAGTTGAAGATGAGATAGTTATAGTTTTCTAGTGAGAGTTTTAGAAAAGAAACTTTGAAGTTAAAGTGTATAAGTTTAAGAGACATCAAAATAATAGGTTTTAGTTAGTATACAAGTTAGAAAGAAAGTGAATTAGGTATAATCCTTTGGATTCATCAAAATAGGATAATTAATGAAATATTTTCTTTGAATTGTCAATTGTTAATGGACTGGACATTACTCATTTATTGTTTGTATATATTGTATATAATTATTTACCTATTGCATATGGTTTTTCTTATGTTAACTATAACCTTCTTTTTAAATTTGACACAAAAGGGGATATGTGAGGGATATTTTCAAATATAATAAAAACAGCCAGAGATATCAGAGGGATCTACCCACAGTCAGTCTAGGAGGATCAGATAGTGGTAACTCACACCTTTAATCCCAGCACAGGGAATATCCGGGAGTGGTGACCTATGCCATTAATCCAATCTGAGTTGAAGGTCATTTTAGTTTACAGGAGTTCCAGGCTCCCAGGCAGGCAGTGGTGGTGCCACGCCTTAACTGAGTATTTAAGGCAGGCGTAGAAAGACAGAGGGCGAAGAAGAAGCCAGGAGGAGTGAGGCTGAGGAAGCTGGAAGACATCTGGTTGACATCTAACTGTGGTGTTTCTTCTCTGATATCTCTGCCTTTCCCAGAGATCTGGCCCTGAGTTTCCTTTATTTGTGCAACAGCTAGGGTCTTTTTTTATTTTATTTTTTTGATAGTATCTCAAGCAGCCCAGACTGACTTTGAGTTTTTCCTCCTTCTACCTCCACCTCCCAAGTGCTAGAATTATAGAAGAACACAGGATCCAGCTGCCGAGTTCCTGACCTCTGAGTTCCCAGGCACTTCAATTCTTGGTCTCTCAGAATCTCAGGCATTCTCCGACTCATTAGCCAGGACTACACCCCCAATCCCCCCATCCCTCGCCCTCAGCTACCCAGCTCTGTCCCACGAAGCCCAGGTTTACTCACCTGCCTGGTTTGTCCCTGCAGGCCTGCAGACGCATTTGAACCTCATCATATGTCAAGAAGGCCATGTAGCCGGGGTGATTGACAGCTAGGAGTTGCCAGTTTTTGAGCAGAGTGGTCCACGGCTAGGAGAGACAGAGATAGTCACTTAGAGACCAAGGAAGTAACCTGTAACCTAGGATCTTCAGGGTTCAAGAATCCACCACCTTGCTCACACCCATGGTGGCCCTGAACCCTATACCATACCCCAGCGGTCCAAACGCAGCCTCCTCCTTTAGATCCAGTGTACCCAGACTCCATCTCCTCCCTCAGACCCAGGGGTCTTGACCTTCTCTAACCTGGAAGAGCCTAGTGAAGATGTCAAACTCAAAGACAGACACGTGACCGCTACAGGTGAGGTCCAAGGTGGAACACAAGGCCTGCGTGGTGGGACCTGGTTCCACAGGGTGCTGCGTACAGAGCAGGGACTGGAACTCGGCCCAGGGAAGCACGCACCTGGATGGGAAGGAGGGAGGTTGCAGTTGTGGATGGAGGGAAGGTCTATATCAGGAGGCTACTGCTCCCGCCACCCCCAAATCCCGGCTTGAATAGGGCCGTTAAGGGACATGCCATCCACCTTCTCTTGGCAAAGGTGGCTCACTCACCGGGCTCCACAGTGTCCCCTCCAGAAGGTGTGGGCAGAGCCCTTAGTGAGCTGGTACAGGTGTCCACAGTATTTTCCCTCAGGGAAGAGTGCGCTCAGCTCCGCGTGCATGTGACTGAAGATGAGGGCCAGCTTGGCCAGCTGTCGCCTGCAGGAAAAAAGGTGTGAGCACCACGCTGGATGTGGGGAGAGTCGCTAGAGGCACAAAGCCCCCAGATTCCCTCTAATGAGTCAATGCCCCTAAAAGAATCCGACTCAGTCCCGAGGCCTCTCCCCTCTGAGCCTCGGTTCCTCAGAAGACAGTATGGAAGCTTATATCCAAATTAGCCTCCAGCCGGCACAGCCCAGGCCCAAAGCCTGCTGTGGCTGGAGAAGGCTTGCCTTCTGAGATGGAGACATTCACAGTCTGTGTTAAGCACATGCCCAGAACAGTCTTCCACACCAGCTGGTGCGCTGGTCACCCTGAGTTTTAGATCAGGATATAGAATGTAGTAATTTTTTTTAAGCCACTTAATAGCTATGAAAGTATTGAAAATCATGAGACAATTTTTTTTCCAAGACTTCTCCCTTTCTTATCTATGAAGTGAAAATAATGGGTGAGTGTAGCTTCTGAATCATCGGGGAGCAACAAGGGTCTTCATGTTTTATGAGCACAGAGAGGGCACAGTTCAGCAGTAGATCCCCTGCCTAGAATTCCCCAGTGAGGGGCTGGAGGTGTGGCTCAGTGGTAGAGCCCCTGCCCAGAATCCCCCAGTGAGGGGCTGGGGTGTGGCTCAGTGGTAGAGCCCCTGCCTAGAATCCCCCAGTGAGGGGCTGGGGGTGTGGCTCAGTGGTAGAGCCCCTGCCTAGAATCCCCCAGTGAGGGGCTGGGGGTGTGGCTCAGTGGTAGAGCCCCTGCCTAGAATCCCCCAGTGAGGGGCTGGGGTGTGGCTCAGTGGTAGAGCCCCTGCCTAGAATCCCCCAGTGAGCGGCTGGGGGGTGGCTCAGTGGTTCAACCTCTGCTTACTATGTTTCATCTCCAGCATCTCAAAATCAATCAAATCCTGTGCATCGTATTCAGTCAACACTCAGTGCATGATGATTATTATACTTCTCATTTATATTAATAGCTTCCTTGGCCAGGTCTACAGAGCTCCTGGCAGTTTCTTAGCAACCTCACTTCCCAGAACATAGATCTGTGTAGCCCAGTGAGGCTGCCACTTGCAATTCTGACTGGTTCAGACCGGAAAGTACACTTATCTTTTTTTCTTTTCTTGAGACAGGGTCTCATTATGTAGCCTCAGCTGGCCTAGAACTCACTATATAAACCAGAGTGGCCTTGCACACACAGAGATCTACATGCCTCTGCCTCCTGAGTACTGGAGTCAAAGGCTTCTGTTACCACAATCAGCCCAGAGTAAGCTCTGTGTGTGTGTGTGTGTGTGTGTGTGTGTGTGTGTGTGTGTGTGTGCATACATGAGGGGCATTTCTGAGGAACCAGGTGTGCTGCAAACCTGGGTCCTCTCAGCCAGTGGGTCTCAAGCCCCCTAGTACTTTGACCCTTTAATGCAGTTCCTCATTGTGTGGGGACCCCCCCCCCACCACAAAATTATTTTGGGTGCTACTTCATAACTGTAATTTTGCTACTGTTATGGGTCATAATGTTAATATGTGTTTTTTGATGCTCTTAGGTTCTCTCTGTGAAGAGGCCTTTCAATCCCCGGGGGGTCATGACCCACAGGTTAAAAACCAGTGTTCTCAACCCTCGAATTTACACCAGATTGCAACAAGGTAGGCCAAAAGCAACAAAAATTGTAACAATTTTGTTAAGCACACTGGCCAGTCAGTGTCTTCTGACTCCAGCGGCTGTGCACACACACAGTGAGAAGTAAGTCAATGTAATAGAAATTTGCATTTTGATGTAGTCTATATAAATATATTTTGAGTTATACATTTCATCAGTTATAATTGGATAATGGGAATTTAAACAATACGGACAGGCAGGTGATTTATTTCGTTTCCTCATGGGTCAAGGCAATACTATAAGCCAGGGAAGCCGCTACTAGCATTAGTCAGCCCAAACCATGGATTTACACCTTTGCCCTGAGGTCCAGGCTTCAGTTCTCCTGTGCACCTGTCCCTCAGGAGAGAGAGAGCAGGCAAGTCCAGGGAGGGTTCTTAGGCTGGGCTCCTGGTACAGAAGTCCACAATGGCATCCACGCAGGTCTAGGGCTGGCCTTGGTGTTCAGGTACAGGAGGCGAGTCCACTCACACCCTCAACAGGAAGTCTCTGAGATCCCTACATCCACAAGGCTGGTGTGTATCTAAGGATCTCCCAGCAGAGAGGTATGTCTGGACCCCAGATGCAAGGTGATCCCCAAAGGGAAGAAAGGGGGACTGGTGGTCTGGGTGCTTAAGGGAAAAATGAGGTGGCTTAGTTTTCCTGGGTATGAGGGAGGAAGCCTGAGTGAGCATGGACCCCCGGGTCTGAGGGAGGAGGCTCGGCCTGGATCCCTGGGTCTAAGGAAAGAGGTGACTAGCGTCACAACCCGGAAATCGCTAATTTATGCCTTGTCTCCAAGACAGGTCAGTGCTCACCTGAATCTGGAGCCCTCCCGGAAAACCTCCTCGTTCGCATCCTTTTTGCCTCGGGATGGCAGCAGCTCCGCCACCTTCCTGCCTTTGGCCTCCAGATTGGCCAAGTAGATGACCAAAAAATCCCCAGCGCCACCGGGACCCTCCGGGTCTCCCCCAGCCTCTCGCCGGGCTTTTGCCACCTCTCGAAGTAGCTGAGCAATGCGGGGCAGCAAGTTCCGCAACGACGGGGGACCCATAACCAGCCTGGGGTCCGTGCATTGATCTTCCAAGCTTTGTAGCAACCTCACTGCCCGGGCAAGCGCGCGTGGCTCTCCCGATTGCCACCCTCGCAGGGCTGCCATTGCAGCCCCGGGTCTCTCGATCGGACAAGGACGGAGGGGTGAGGCGGGGAAAGGCTCCAGGTTGGGGCGGAACCTGGAGGGAGCAAAGGGCGGTCTGGAAACCGGGAGGGGACTGCAGGTGGCTGTTACCCTAAAGGGACAAGGTCTGCAGAGTCTGAGGGAGGAGGGGTAGCCCTGGATCCCTGGGTCTGAGGGAGGAGGGCTGGAAAGAGATGGCAGGTAGAGGATGATAATGATGGAAGCTTGGTTCTCCACACCCCCACAGGGAGGGAGGGGCTGGGACACAACACCCCTTCCTGAAGGTTTCAGTCTTTGCTCATAGCGTGGGATCCAAGTTCAGACAGCCAGAGTCTCTTAAGAACATAAAGTCAAATAGTTGCTTTGAGTCTCAGAGGGAAGGACACGGAACCACCGGAGCTCTGGGTCACACGGAGGGTAAGAGGGGGTATTAGATTGCAGTTTAAATACCCAGATATTCAAAAGAGGTGTGGCGGAAGTTCGGGAATGCACAGGGCCTCAGGGAGTGGCTGCAAGACAGGTTTGCACCCTGACCTGTCAGACCTGTAGGGTCCGCCCCGACTGTGCTCCAGGCAGCCACCAGGGAGCGCGTGGACTTGGTTCTTTCCTCTGCAAGGCACCCAACTAGCCAGTCACCTTCAAGGCAGGCTAGGGTGCTGGCTCCTCTGTCCTGCATCCTCCTCCTCTTCCTCCTCCTCCTCCTTACTAGGTCTTTCTAAATAGCTCTAACTGGCCTTGAACTCACTGAGTAGCCCAGGCTGGCCTCCGAGTTGCCTCTCCCCTCTTACCTCTGCCTCCAGAGTGCTGGGATTGGATATTAAGGCCCCATGTCAACAAAAGACCTGGGCTGAGACTGGAGAGACGGCTCAGTGATTAAGAACACTTACTGTGTGTTTAGAGGACCAGAGTTCAGTTTCTGACACACTCATCACCATTGGACAATAACTACAGATACAGAGGATCTGATGTGTGTGTGTGTGTGTGTGTGTGTGTGTGTTTCGTTTTGTTTAGACAGGGTCTCACCATATAACTCTGGCTGTCCTGGAACTCCTCAATGTAGACCATGGTTTCAAACTCAGAGATTGACCTGCCTCTGTCCCTGGAGAACAGGGACCAAAGGCATGTGTCACCATGCCTGGTATAATTCAATTTCAAAATAATTTTAAAAATTTAAGAGCTAGGTTGATGAGATGGCTCATGGGGTATAGGTGCTTTCCACTGAGACTGACTGAATTTGATTCCCAGAGCCTACATGGTACATGGAGGGAAGTAGTTCTGCATGTTGTCTTCTGATGTGTACATTGGCATGCACACACACTAAATAAATTATAATTAAATAAGTGTATTTATACAAAATCTCACAGCACAGCCCTTACCCCAACTCAGTATCCATGCCTTAATATGTTCTATTTAATTACATTTTATTAATGGGGGAAAATCACATTAGCAATCCACCAAATTGATTTCACAACCAGTTAATAAATTCTAGGAAAATTCATTAAGAGAAATTCCAAGAGATGTTAATGGAGGTCTTGTAGGAAATACATAGAAATAGAAAGAAAGCAAGAGACCCAGAGTAGGAGAGGGCATGCAGGACCTGTGGTCTCCTCTCACCCTGAATATCTAAGAGACCGTGAAGGTGATGGTCCTCCACCCACAAATGCCAATAACACAGGCCATAAAAATGTAAAGCTCGGGGCTGGAGAGATGGCTCAGAGGTTAAGAGCACTAGTTGCTTTTCCAGAGGACCCGAGTTCAATTCCCAGCAACCACATGATGGCTCACAACCATCTAGTGACCTCTTTTGGCATGCAACCCATAGATGCAGGCAGAATACTGTATACATCATAAATAAAAATATGTAAAGCTCAGGGCTATCCTAGGCTACAGAATCAGTGCAAGGGCAACCTGGACAACTTGGCAAGACCCTGTCTCAAAAGTAAAGCAAAAAGTTGACTGGGGGCTGCAGAGATGAGACAGTGGGTAAGAGCACTGGCTGCTCTTGCGAAGGACCAGGGTTTGATTCCCAGCACCTACATGTCAGCTCACAACTGTAATTCCAGTTCCAGGGTACCCGATGTCTTCTTCTGATCTCCGTGGGCACCTCACGCACATCATGTGGCACAGACACATATTCTTCTACACTTAATTTTTTTTTAAGCATGCTTGCCTAAGACCCTGGCCTCTGCCCTTCATGTTGCCTCTTGATGTGTGTGAATGCACTGGAGACAAAGCTCTCTTGCCTTCAGCCTCATCCATTGGAATATGCAGATGAGAAAGGATGTGCAAACAGGGACTTTGAGAAGTATCCAGGTGAAGGCAAATGAGGGTGGGCTTAGAATCTGCTGTGTTGATGTCTTTAGAATGAAATGTTATGTGTGTGTGTGTGTCAGGAGCTGAACAGACAACCCAGCAGTTATGAGCCTCCTATTGAGAAGCTGGAGAGATGGCTCAGCAGTTAAGAACACAGTTCACACCATCTGTAACTCCAGCTCCAGAGAATTCAGTACCCTCTTCTGGCCTCCTTAGACACTGCACACACATTGTACACAGCCATGAATGCAGACAAAAACCCCATACACATAGAATAAAAATAAATACATCTTAGGAGAAAAAAAAGAATGGATACTATTCTCCCATAGGACCTAAATTCAATTCCCAGCACCCATATCAAGTAGTTCACAATGCTATAACTTCAGTTCCAGGAGGATCTGAGGCCTTTGGCCTCTGAGGAGATGCATACACACACACACACACACACACACACACACACACACACACACACACACACACACACACACATGACTAAGGCAACTTCTATTTAAAAAAATATTTATGCAATACATTTATACATACATACATACATACATACATACATACATACATACATACATACATAACATACATACATACATACATACATGCACGTGTGAGTACTCTACCTGCGTGTACACCTTTATGCCAGCAGAGGGCATCAGATCCCACTATAGATTGTTGGGAACTGAATTCAAGACCTCTGGAAGAGCAGCCAGTGGGGCTTGCTTACAGTTTTCAGGGGTTTATTTCACTATTGTCATGGCAGAAAGCAGACAGTCAGGGTGCTGGAGTAGTTAGTAGCCGAGAGCTTTGCATTGCGATTCACAGGCAGCAGGCAGAGACACTCGGAGTTTGAGACCAGCCTGGTCTACAGAGTGAGTTCCAGGACATCCAAGGCTATACAGAGAAACCTTGTCTTAAACATCCCCTTCCCTGTCCGCCCCCCCCCCAAAAAAAAAGAAAGAGAAAAGTGGGAAAAAAAAAGGTAACATTGAGTTACGGTGCAGTCTGGACTACAAAACAAGGTTCTGTCTCCAAAAATAAACAAAAAGGATTAGCAAATTGGCTCAATGGAAGAAGATGTTTCCCACCAACCCTGACAACCTGAATTTGATTTTCAGAACCCACAGGATAGAAGGAGAAGATTGATCCCCTGTGTGCTCTCCTCTGACCTCCGCACACCAGCATAAAAGTCTAAAACCAATATAATATAAAACCTATATAAAAACCAAACAAAAACTTCTACCAGACCCCACTCTACGCGTGCACACAAATAAGACCCGGAAAAAGGTTAATCTTTGGTGGTGTAGTGGGGGGTTGTAGCTCAGTGACCAAATGCTTGTCTAGAACACTCAAAGCCATGTGGTCCATCCCAGCATCACATAAATATGAAGAAAATGTGGTGACCCATGCCTGTGGAACCCAGCGCTTGGGAAGTGGAGGCAGGAGAATTACCACCATTTCAAAGTTGCCTTCATTTACATATGAAGTTCGAGGTGGGTTTGGGCTACATAAAAACCTGCCTGACCCCTCCCAGACAAAAATAAATAAAAATACTACGTATAGTATGATTCTGGTTTTTATGAGACATCCAGAATAGCTGACTTTAAAAATTAAAGACCCCTAGCAATTGGAGGTATTTAGTCTGAACTGACCATTTCCTATAACCAGGCAAGACCCAGTCACATAACCTTCAACCTACAGTCTGTCCTGACTGTGGGGTATACTGAAGTATATATATGGATGGTGCAAATATTGTGGGAATGGTCAACCAATGACTGGTCTATCCTAAAACCCATGTTAGGAGAGTAAACCCACCCCAACACTGCCCAGGGCACCAGAACCCAGAGGCTGGATGGCCCAGAGACTTACGATAGAACAAAACAGGACTGGAGGGGGGATGTCAATGGAATAATAATGTTCTGCTATGCTCACAGATTGGTGCCTCGTCCAGAAGTCATCATACAGACATCATGCAGTAACTGATGGAAACAGGTGGAGACCCGCAGCCAAACATTAGCAGAGCTTGTGGAGTCCTGCAAAAGATGGGGAGGAAGGATTATAGGAACCAGAGGGGTCACAGAATCACCTAACCTGGGCTCTCGAGAACTTACAAAGACTGAACCACCAACCAGGTATCCTGCATGGGATTGGCCCAGGCCCTCTGTGTAAATGGGATAGTCTCCTAACAGTGAGAACAGGGCTGTCTCTGGCTCTTTTCCTGGCTTTTGGGACTCTACCCCTCACCCTGGGTCACCGTGCCCAGCCTTAATATGTGGGGAGATGCTTATCTGCTGTAACTTGACATGCCATGTTTTGTTGGTACTCATGTTCCACAGGGGAGTGGAATGGAGGTGTGGACAGAACGGGTATGGGGGGGGGGGGCTGGGAGGAGAGGAGGGAAGGGAAATTGTGGCCAGGATGTATATTAGAATAATTAATTAGTTAAAAAAGAAAGCCATGTGTGGTGGCTTATGCCTTACATCCCAGCACTCAGGAGGCAGAGACAGGCAGATCTCTGTGAGTTCAAGGCCAGCCTGGTCTACAGACTAAGTTAGAGGGAAGCTAGGACCACACAGGAAGAGCCTGTCTCGAGAAACCAACCAACCAATAACAAAAACAACCAAAAACAATCCCTTGAACATTAGTGGGACAGCACACGAAAGTGTCCTGTAAAATCTAAATCAGGTTTACATTGTCTCCTCAAACGTTCATCTTCCCTTGGGTCTTTCAGTAAAGATTTTAATTTTATTTTAAAATATTTGTGTGTCTGTCTGATCATCTTGGGTTATGTACAGCTGTGAGTAGGTGTCCGAGGGAGCCGAGAAAAAGAATAAGGTCCTTACAAGATGGAGTTACGTAGTTTGAGCTGCCTGAATGGGGGGCTGGCAGTTGAACCCGAGTCCTCTAAAGAGCAGGAGCATCTCTGCTGTGCCATCTGTCAGTCCCCCTCTTTTGTTATCTTTTTATTATTTATTGTATGTGTATACATGCTTCGCCTGCATGTGTGTCTGTGAACCTAGAACTGGAACTGGAGACAGTTGTGAGCCACAGTGTGGGTGCTGGGAATTGAACCCAGGTTCTCTTTAAGAGCAGGCAAGGCTTTTGACTGCTAGGTCAATTCTCTCGCTCTTTATTTTTAAAGGTCTTCTGTAGCTGTGGCTGGCCTCACATTTTTGGGAGTGCTGAAATGATAAGTGTGTGCCCCCGAAGTGAGGATGACTGACAGGTGTGTGCCCTCGCAGTGCAGATGACTGACAGGTGTGTGCCCCCCGCAGTGCGGATGACTGACAGGTGTGTGCCCCCGCAGTGCGGATGACTGACAGGTGTGTGCCCCCGCAGTGGGGATGACTGACAGGTGTGTGCCCCCGCAGTGGGGATGACTGACAGGTGTGTGCCCCCGCAGTGGGGATGACTGACAGGTGTGTGCCCCCGCAGTGGGGATGACTGACAGGTGTGTGCCCCCGCAGTGAGGATGACTGACAGGTGTGTGCCCCCGCAGTGGTCGGATGACTGACAGGTGTGTGCCCCCGCAGTGGGAATGACTGACAGGTGTGTGTTATGAGTGTTTGGCTTCATTTAGTCTTAAGGTCTGTATCAATCTACTGATGTTTAGCCCCGCCCCCCATGACTCAGATGCTTACATTAAGTGTATGCTGTTCATTATCTTAATTTAACTTATTTTGATTAATTTGTTTGCCATGAGGCCCGTGGCTTACGCTTACTTTATATTTATGTGTGTGTGTGTGTGTGTGTGTTGCTTTTTGTGCGGGTGGTTGGAGTCTCTGACTCTGCCCTCTTTTACCTTTATCTATGTTTGTATTTCTCGCCGATTTTTAAGATGCCTTGTCATAGGTTGAAACAGTTTTTTATTTACCCGTGATATTCACAGCGTATAGAAAGCTATCCCACAGTGAGGCGAAAGTCTGTGAGGGTAATGAAATAGCATGCCCTGTGGCTTTAGACCTCCCTTAGGGGTTAAAAGCAGGTCAGAATTGATCCTGGCCACTAGATGGCACACTGAGAACAGTCTTTTGTCTCCCTGGTTGGGGATCTGAGGCCACACTCCCAAGTCTTTGGCTGCCCAGGCCCCAATTCTAAAACTTAGCCGTAACCTAAAGCCTTGCTCATACCCCCAATTCAGTTTTTCTTTCCTATAATTTTCTTCCACCCCTTTTTTTTCTGCGTAGCCCTGGCTGTCCCGGAACTAGCTCTGTAGACCAGGCTGGCCTCAAACTCAGATCTGCCTGTCTCTGTCTCAGCAGAGCTGGGATTGAAAGCTGGCATCATTACCACTCAGCCCCCCTCTCTCTTTTGTAGCTCAGGCTGCCTTCATACTCCTGACATCAAGGGTAGCCTGGTCTCTTTTTATGTTTGTTTGATTTGTTTTGAGACAGAGGTTCCCTGTGGAACTCGGGCTGGAACTCACTCTGTAGACCAGGCTGGGTGAACGCGAACTCAGATCCGCTTGCCTCTGCCTCCTGAGCGCTAAGATTACAGGGTGTGCCACCCCACTTTGGTCTCTTGATCTTTCTGCTTCCATTTTCAAAGTGTTGGCATGCTGTGTGTGTGTGTCCCACCGTGCCTTGCCCGGCACCTCCCGCCCCTTCCCTCTCTCTTTCTGAAGCAGTAACTCACACATCCCAACTCCCCAGACTGGCCTCAGGTGCATGCAGAGTTAGAAATATTTTTTATCTTTGCAAAAAAGCAATGCTGTTATGTTTGTGTTGTGGATGACATCATTCAGAGTGTCGTCACACTTGGCTTTTCCGTGAATTCTGGGGATCTGAACTCAGTTGGCCCGCATGACAAGTGTTTTCTCCCCCACTGAGCCGTCTCACGGGACCCAATTTAGAAATCCTGATAAACAACCAAGGGTAGTGGTGCAAGGCTTTCAACAGGTGGATCTCTGAATTCCAGCCCAGCCTGGTTATCAGTGTGAGTTCCAGGACAGTCAGAACTACGCAGAGAAACCCTGTTTCAAAAAACAAACAACCCCACAAAAAGGGTGAGGACTCAGCAAGCCGGTATCTGTCCATTCTGTGCCCCGTTTTCCTTTTTCCATATTTTCCTTTCTTACTTATTCTTTTGTGTGTGTGGGGGGGCACATCCCCCACCACGGTCAGTGTGGATATCTGAGTCAGGACACTTTCAGAAACGGGGTGTCTCCGACTTCCCCTGCAGTGTTATGTACGGCCAGTAGGTGGAGCGCTTGAGCTCCCAAAAGATTATTCTTTCTCTGCCTCCCACCTTGCATTAACCATGCTGGGATTACAGACAATGCGCCAGAATCCAGTTTGCTTTCTGTCTTTCTATGTATCTATGTATATCCATCTATGTATCCATCTATGATCTTTGTATTCACCTATTTATCTATCTATATATCGATGTATCTATGTATCGATGTATTTATCTGTCTGTTATCTACTTATCCATCTACCTTCCTTTCTTCCTTCCTTCCTTCCTTCTTCCTTCCTTCCTTCCTTCCTTCCTTCCTTCCTTCCTTCCTTCCTTCCTTCTGTCCTTCCTTCCTCTGTCCTTCCTTCCTTCCTCCCTCCCTCCGTCCCTCCCTCCCTTCCTTCCTTCCTTCCTTCCTTCCTTCCTTCCTTCCTTCCTTCCTTCCTTCCTTTATATCTGTTTTTTTTTTATTCACCAGTCTGTGTGTACGTGTGGTGGTGCATGTCAGATGACAGCTTGCAAGAATTGGTTTTCTCTTTCTACCGTATGGGTCCTGGGACTTGAACTCATGTCCTCAGACTTGGTAGCGAGTGTATTTATTAATGAGCCATTTCACTGGTCCTGCATTTGGCTTATTTGTGTGGCTTCTAGGATTGGAGTTTGGTCGTCAAGCTTGCAAAGGAAGTACTTAACCTACTGAGCCATTCCAGGAATCTCTGTGTTCTCTGCTTCTTTTTCTTCTTGGTCTCACTCGGTGGCCCAGGCTAACGATGAGCTCAAAATCCTCCTGCCTCCCCTCCTGAGTGCTGCTGGGCTTAGAGGTGTGTGCCACCACATCCGGCAGGTTGGGTTTATGAGACCCATACCTAAAACTCATGGCTCACTGGGCACCTGCATACAGATAGCACACACTCAGACACTTACACATATACATAAATAAAAATAAAATAGATATTTAAAAATCCATCAAATAATGTCACGTGCACTCTTGTCTAGGCATGCACATAATGAGAACAAGTGACACTTCCCAACAATGTCCAATGGTTCTGAGGAATATATTGAAGCTATGTCTCTGGATGTGGTCATAGCCTGCTGACACCATACCAATACTCAATGGCTGGTGATAATAGCAATGTCATGATTTGGAGACCCCCCCCAATAGGGCTCTACCCTCTCTGACTTTGCCTATCTCCAGAGGATGTGGAAGGACACATGCCCAGGTCCAAGGTCAGGAAGGCCAGAGAGGGGATTTCCATGCATGGAGAAGCCAGATCCTTTGTTTTAAGGAACTAGCTTGCTAAGGTCAGCCATTGAACCCCAGTTTCTCATGCACAAAGAGACACATCACCCCACAGACTGTAGACACTTCCAGTATGCACAGTCCGGGGCTGTGCAGGACTCTGGGTGGTAACCCTGAGAGGTGGATATCACTCTCACGACAGAGGTGAAGAAAGAAGGATTGGGGTGTTGAAGTCACATTGGCCATGGTGGAAGGGTCGTTTGTAAAGCTCTGTTGGTGAAACAGGTCTTCACTCTTTTGAGATGGGGGTCTCCTGTAGCCCAGGCTGTCTCCAGCTCAAAGTGTAGGCAACAATCACCCTGATCCTCCTGCCTCCACCTCCAGAGTGCTGGGATTAAAGATGTTTGATACGTCATGGTCTTTTGTAGTGCTGGGTTCTAAACTCCGGCCAGTAGTAGCCTTTTACTCTGTGATACATTGCCCCAGTTCACTTTCCTCTTTTCCTTTAGAAACTCTGGGTGTGTGCTTCCAAGATATAAACCAAGTTTCCCTTGCAAAGGAAAAGACACTTAACCCCAAGCCCCGAGTCTGATCTCTGGAACTCATGTAGTGGGTGGAGACACCATCTATGAATCTTCACTTCAACCACTATGACCTTCATATATAATGCACATGGCAAGCCTGTGCCCCATGCCTATAAATAAAGAAGAGTATTTTTTTAAAAAAATATATTTTCCATGCTTAAGGGTTAGGTATGACTGTGTAGCTAAATTTAGTTCAAGATGTGTGGTGCATGATGTGTGGGCTGTAGCTTCAAAGAACAAGAGCATATATTTTTGGAGGTGTCTTAGAGCCCTCCCTCCAAGAGAGGGTTTCCCTATGTAGCCCTGGCTGTCCTGGAGCTCACTCTGTAGACCATGCAGACTTTGAACTTGGAGACCCACCTGCCTCTGCCTCCTGAGTGCTGGAATTAAAGGCATGCACCACCACCACCCGGCTTCTTTTGTTATTCTTTCACATTTATTTATTTTTTATTATTCTTATGTATTTATTTAGTATGTACATGCATATGTCTTAACGGCTGGAGGGCAGAGGACAGTTTATATAAGATGGTTCTTCCCCGAGCTTCAGGTTTGGAAGCAAATGCGCCAGCCCTTTGCTTTCTTCCTGATTCCCGTCCACCGATTCTCCAGTCTCTGCCTCCCAGGAACTTAGAGGGATATATTACCGCAGTGGCTCATCTGGTTAGATTCCCTTTCTCTTCCATTTTCTGTCTGTCTTTTTTCTTTTTCTTCTTTTGTGTTTTTTGACAGAGGATTTCTCTGCTAACATTCCTGGCTGTCCTAGATTTGCAGACCAGGCTGGCCGCAAACTCACAGAGATCTGCCTGCCTTTGCCTGCTGAGGGCTGGGGATGAAAGGCATGCGCTACCATCCCAGGCCTTCTGTCTTTTTAAAATTTATGGGTGTTTGCAAGAATTTCTATGCACCACATGAAATACCCACAGCGGCCAGCAGAGGCCACCAGATCCCCAGGACCTGGAGTTACAGACAGTTGTGCACCGCTATGCGGGAGCTGGGAATGGAACATGGCTCCTCTGGAAGAGCAGCCGGTGCTGTTAATCTCTTGATCCCTGTCTCCAGCCCCCCCTTTCTCTCACGACAGGGTCTCTCCGTGTAGCCCAGGCTCTGTCAGCTTTCACAGTGTTGAGATTATAGGCAGGAACCGCTAAGCCCTGCTAAGCTGTTTGCTGTCTACAACCCTGGAGTTGAAGCTCTGTGGGTGCAGCAGCACGCACCCATGGTCTTAGGACTTACCAGGTGGGAGGAGAGCCAGTCATGAGCTATAGAGATCCCGTCTCAACTCCCTGCCCCACAAAACTCAGCCACTGTATTCATCTCAGGCCTCATCATATCACTGCCTCTCAGAGAGAAGACTACATGGTACCGCTGAGAAACCCCCTCAAAACCAGTTCTCTGCCTTGTAGGGCACAGTGGCCCAGCCTGTAATCCCAGAATTCAGGAGGGGAGGCAGGATGGTGAGTGAGTTCAAGGCCATTCTGGGATGAGTCTCAAGGAAAAAGAAATAGAGAGGTTGTGTGGGGGGATACACAGTGGCCCCTAGCCTTACAAAGACAGAGGTTGGAGGGATGCAGCCCTCAACCAAGAACTGCCTAGGGCCACCTAAAGCTGGAAATGTACAGGAGAGATCTTTTCACTGAACCCCAGTCCCAGCCACACGCCCCTATTTTCAGGACAAATTCTCTCTAGAGATTTGGAAAGAGTACCACCCTGTCTGTGACAGACTCCAGACGTCTCCAAGGCAGAGGATACATTTCTGTTTCTTGTGCCCCCCCCCTGTCTTTGTCTTTTTTTTTTTTTTTTTGACAAAGTATTATACAACCCAAGGTGGTCTGGGGTTGGCACTCAGTTTTGGGATTGATAAGAAATATTATGCAACCCAGGGTGGTCTGGTCTGGGGTTGGCATTTAGTTTTGGAATTGCTAAATTGTTAGGCTACTCTTTTTATTTTTTAAAACACCCAGTCTATGTTTTATTTGTTATAATAACTGCAGGGAACAATCTACTCTCTAAGTCAGATGGCTACTGGGACATTGCAGAGCCAGAAAAACTGGAATTGAAACTTAAGTCCATGCAGAGACACCTGTCCCTTGGGGTTTGTGTTTGTGTGTGTGGTGAGTGCATACCATTATCCAGAGTCACCTACAAGCCTACGTGTCTCTTTGATTATGGCAGGATGAATAGAGATCCCTCAAATATCCAGATCTTCAGTCAAGCATGGAAGCTCACATCTGTAATATCAGTACTCAGGAGGTAGAGACAGGAGGCTGGCTATCTAAGCCCAGCCTGGGCTATCTAAGGAGACTCCTCCATCCCCAAACAAAGAACTGGGGGTATGGCAGTTCATGCCTTTAATTCCAACACTTGTGAGGGAGAGGCAGGGGATCTCTGTGAGTTCAAGACCAGCCTGGTCTACTTGTGAGTTGTAGCCAGGACTACACAGGGAGACCTTGTCTCAACACCCCCCCCCAAGAATAATGAAGAAGTTAGAGAGGCCTGAGTGATTGAGAACACTTGTACAGGACCCAGGTTTGGTTCCTAGCACCCACACTAAGCATCTCACAGCCATTCATAACTCCAATGTTAGGGGATATGACGCCTCTGACGTCATGTGCATAAACTCATGCAGACACCCAAGTACACATAAATAAAAATAACTTGAAAAACAAAGCCAAGTCTATGGCATATGTCTGCAAGTCTATAATCCCATGATTTTCTGGGGGCTTAAGCATTCGTGTTCATCCTGGATTAGACAGTGAGTTAGAGGCTAGCCTGTGCTACATGAGACTCTGTCTAAAAAAACCAAAAAAAAAAAAAAAACAAATTTAACAAAAATCAAAACAAAAAAGCTGGGAAGTGATGGCACACAGCTTTAATCCCAGTACTTGAGAGACAGAGGCAGGAAAATCTCTGAGGCGTGGCCAGCCTTGTCTACAGTAGACTGAGGCCCAGAGTTTCAGCCCTAGAAGCCATGTGATGGAAGGAAGGAATGGACTCCTGTCCTTTGACCTCCATGTTCATATGTGCACACATGATACATATTAATATATGCATTTTATTATATGCATCATCTATTATATGTAATTGTATGATTGTATTACATAATCACGCAAGATATAGTCACCTATAATTATATGATTGCATTCATATATAATTATAAGTATAAATTACTCATATATTACCACTGGGGGAAGCTAGGTGGTAGTAGCCATGACTTTAGTCTCAGCATTCAGGAGGCAGAGGCAGGTGGATCTTGAGTTCAAAGACAGTTAGGTCTATAGAACCAGTTCTGGGACAGCCAGAGTGGTTACACAGAGAAACTATGACTCAACGCCCCCCCCCCCAAATTATTGTGGGATATTTGTACACTGTGTGAAGATGTATTGCTGTGATTGGTGTCATAAAAAGCTGAGTGGCCAAGGGGTAGGCAGGAGGTACAGGCGGGGCTTCTGGGAAAAGAACAGAAGAAGAGAAATCCAGGCATACATGAAAAGCCAGGAGGCACTGGGAGGAAATGGGAGGTACAAGACAGACATACATGGGATAATTTAAGTTACAAAAGCTATTTGGGAACAAGCCTAAGCTATTGGTCGAGCTTTCAGAATGAATGAAGAATTTCTGGGTCATCATTTAGAAGCTAGCTGGTGGGACAGCTTAGTACATATGGCACCCAAGGTGGGGTATGTAAAACCATATAGGGCCTGAGAATGCTGGGGAAAAGTTCCTAGTAGGCTCGGTGCTCATGGCTTATGCAGCTCTTTTAAGATGCCCTGCTGCTGAGCACTTGAATGGGGTTTACAGGTGATGGATGGTGTGCTGTTTGGTGACAGGAGACTAGGTATAGAGAGAGCAGATAAACCAGCTTCAGGCCCTGCTGCAGGTTTGGGGCTTTGCTCTCACCAACCTGAAGGAGTGGAGTCAGCCACCATGTGCTAAGCAGAACCGCATGGTGGAGGGCCTATCTGCCAGTTTGCAGTTTAAGGGTTTGACTCATGCAGTCAGCTGTAGGTACTTAAAAGGCCAGGTCCAGATTGAGGAAACCCTCTAAACAGATATGGAATACTTAAAATGTGCTTAGAGCCAGGCAGTGGTGGCACACACCATTAATCCCAGCACTTGGGAGGCAGAGGCAGGTGGATCTCAGTGAGTTCAAGGCCAGCCTGGTCTACAAGCAAGATCCAATACGCAGCCAAGGCTGTTACATAGAGAAACCCTGTTTCAGAAAAAAATAACAAAAAATAAAACAAAACAAAAAGTGCTTATATGCTAAAGAAAGAAAAGGAAATGAGCATAGATATAGTCATAAAAATAAATAGTTTAAAAATAATAACAAGTTTTTAAAGAGAAAGAAAGTAATATAAAGAAAAAGCCATTTTAGGATGAGACACAGACCATCTTCATCCTGCATGTTATTTCGTTGACTTGGAATTTTTTTGAATGTTGATGATTCAATGGCGGCTGCTAAGAGACGATGGATTGTGGAAGGCTCTGCTGAATTAAACCAGCCTATATACTTTAGAGATGTCTTGGCTTCAGAATGGAAGTCAGCAGATGTGTTGCATATGGGGGGGGGGGAAGATTATACATTTGTTTCCTTTGGAAACCAACAGCTATGGATTCCTTCAAAGTTAATAGAGGTCACACTTGAGCAGGGATCCGATTAAATTTGACCTCAGGATCTTGGCTGCGAACACGGGGGAGAAAAACAGAAATGACTACAGGAGAGGTGACATATATGTTGATCCCTCTGCATAGGAACAGCTCTGAGGCCGGATGAGACATCTTGTTGGCTACAGAGTCTTTATTATTACATGCCATGTTTTCTTTTGGCATGGATAGAGATGTATATTACAGTTTGGTTATACAGTCCAACCAGACTTATCAAGCTTACAGGATGCTTTTTAATCTGCTCGTATATAAAAAGCAAAGTCATCTTTAGCTGGCTTGTGCATTCCATACTTATGTTAATTCAGATATACGGTACATTTAAAAGTCTGTGTTTTCAGAAAAAAGGACCAAAGAACATTGAAAACAAGCGGTCCATTTCAGCCTGTCAGAATGTCTCTGTTGTAGTTTGCTCAAAATTTTACATCCAGAGCAACTTCAAAGCTGCTGTCTGAGATGGTCCAGCCTCACAAACTACTCCAGCCAGAACTTCAGATAAGCCCTGCACCTTCCCATTACACAGAGATTGACAAAAAATGATACAGGTAGGTCTCCCAGGATTTGACTATTATCTCAGTTTTCTCAGAGTCCCCTAAAGATGCTGTGACCCACTCAAAACCCGAAGAAGTCTAGAGAATATTATGCTCACATTCCTAAGATAAATGGTTTTTGGTCGTCTTATAAATCATGGATGTTTATCATCATTTAGTTGGTTGCAAGATGTTGTTGGTCATGATCAGGAAGAAAGCTAAGCAAAAAAATTTTAATTCAGGTATCTCATTCTGAAAAGAAAAGGGGGATATAAAAATGAAAGAACAAAAGGGCTTATTATTGAATTGAATCTACTTTGAAACTAAAAAAAGCAACCACTAGTCTTAAATATTTTATATTGGCATGGATTTTTGTATATTGATACACATTTAAGATTATTTTTGTTTTAACATGTAGTATATAGGTTTATACTCTTGTTTAAGATATTTCATCTGTGAAGCTTTTTTTAATATTTATTTTTAATTATTTGTACCAGTGTGGGTATACAAATGTGAACAAATGTGTCCTTGGAAACCAGAGGTGTTGGATTTGTTTGGAAGTGTGGTTACAGGTGGTTGTGAGCTGCCTGCTGTAGGTGCTGGGAACCAAACTCAGGGCCTCTGGAAGAGCAACCAGTATCTTTCCAGCCCTGAAGCTTGTTTTAAAATGTAATGTAAATTAAAATTTTAAATATAAAGTTCTATTTCTTAAAGGCTATTGATACAAACTGTTTAAGATCATTAAGAAATGTAGGGTAGTAGTTAGTCTTCTATAACAATCAAACTTGCAATAATATTAGGTGTGTTTTCAAGGTCAAACAGACATATCTTAGATAGACAGATGGTCTTTAAACACTTCAGAGACTTAAAGAGTATGACGTTTAAGATACCTTAATAATAAGGCTTTCCATGACAATGAGCCAGGTCTGCTCCTGGCAGCACCAATTTACTTCAATAGAGAATCAGCACATCAAAGAGCCTCTAAATAGGAGTCAGAAGTTTCTGTCCCACTATAAACTCTCAAATACCCAGCAGCCACTTTCCAAATAATTGACTCAGAGGCTTAATATTATAATAAATGCTGGGCCAGTAGCTCAAGCATGTAACCAATTCTTACACCTAAATTAACTCGTAATGCATATCTATGTTTAGATACATGTCTTGGTACTTTTTCTCAGTCGAGCATTCTAATCTTGCTTCCTCTGCATCTAGCTAGCGATTGTGCCTCTGTCTTTCCTCCCCTTAGAATTCTCCTAGTCTGGTTGCAACTGCCTATACTTCCCACCTGCCTACTGGCCAATCAGCATTTCATTAAAAATATGAGTGACAAATCTTTACAATGTACAAGAACATTATTCCACAGCACCATATGGAGTTTGTGTTCATATCCAGCAAAAGTTAGCCACTGGGCAAAGAAACTGCCTTTGCCTCAACTGCTGACTTATACTGTCCAAACTGGACAAGCAGGACACAAAAGAAGACCACTTCCAAACTTTACCAAGACAAAGTAGGACAGACCTTCAAAATTCCTGCTTCATAGAAAGGTCTGTCAGATATTCTAGGCCCATAGGCAGAAGGTAGATGCCCCAGTGTTGCAGAGGAACCTTGGGTCCAGGCAGACAGCAGTTTTGGTCATTTCTGTAGTTTTGGAAGTTGTTTGCTCTGTGCTTTCTGTTTACTTGGGTAATATTATATATATCTCAGGTCTTTGATGGGGGTGAAGACTAGTTATACAGTTACATAAGACATATAAAGTTTATAAAGTTGACAAACATAAAAAGTTAAGCTGTTTATCTGAGAAGGTGTTTTTAGGTCTAAAAAGATAATTTTAGGACGATAATAAAAGTTATATAGAAAGTAGTTTAGGTATAAAAAGTTTGGACTCACTTAGGATAGATAATACAGTAGTCTCTGAATTTACAAATTACATACAGACTAAACATTGTGAATGTAATTCTCACTTGATAATTGTTCTTATTGTATGTAGTTTTATTGTGTCAGAATTAAAACCCTTCCGTTCTATTTAGACAAAAAAGGGGGAAATGTTGTGAGATATTTGTACATGGTGTAAAGGTGAACTGCTGTGACTGGTGTAATAGAAAGCTGAATGGTCAATAGCGAGGCAGGAGGGACAGGCGAGATTTCTGGGGAGAGGGGAAGAGAAGAAATCTAGGCATGAAGGAGACGCCAGGAGACATGGAGAGGCAACAGGAATTGCAAGATGGAAGAGTGATAATGCCATATGATAGAATGCAGATTAATATAAATGGGTTAATTTTAGTTATAAGAGCTAGTTAGGAACAAGCCCAAGCTACAGGTAAAACTTTCATAATTAATAAGAAGTCTCCACATCATTATTTGGGAACGGGTGGGTAGAACAGAAAAAGACTTAGTACATTATATACATTATATTATAATATATTGTATCTAAAATATATTGATATATACATACACATTACATATAATATTTTGTATTATTATATAATGTATATAATATAACAGTGTTATAGTATATATTGTTTATTATAAATGTAACATAATTATAAATCATATATATTAGTTATATACACATATATTTATATACATGAAAATGTTTCTTTAAAGCCCAAACACCACAGTCAGCTGAAGTTCCCACGGTGACCCACAAATTGCAGAGTCCCTCAGAAACACCCACAGAGAGAACATTCAGGAACCCCACAACATCCCCCAAAGAAGATATCGCAATGTTCCAGTAACTCATTTTACTGCCAAAGATATCACTAGTCCCACCACCCCCAAGCCCCCCCCCCCACCTGACAGCCTTGAGACACAAAGTCAGTGCCCAGGTGAACACCCACAAGCACACTTCTGCCACACCTAATTACGACAGATCCAAAGCAAGGAATATGGTACAAAAATAGTTTATTACAAAAGAAATCTGACCCAAACCTAATAATTTACATTGTGATCAGTGCTACCCCACACTTCTCTTTTCTTCCCTGTTCCTCAGGGTGGAGAGGCTCTATCCTTTGGTTCCTCCACTTCTGGGATACAACAAAGAATCATTCATCTAATGGATTCCAGACAGGGTACCTGGTGCCTGAGGATAATTGGAGATAAGAGTCCCAGGCAAGGGGTGAGAATTGGGCCAACTGTGCTCAGTAGTAGGTGCATGTGCCTCGGTGCAAAACCTGGTCCCAGAGATTGGGGGGAAGCAGAACAAGGTCCTCACAGGTTCCAAAAGAGTGGTCCCCACAGGGCAGGGAGACCCCTCCTCATGAGTCCGGGTCTGCCCCCCCCATCCATCTCAGCTACTTCCTGGAGCTGGGGACGGGAGCACGGGCTGCCCAGGGCTTCGGAGGACCCCTGGGAAGGGCAGGAAGGCGGGTGGAGATGTAGTTGGGAGGAAGATGCTTTGGGGGATCATTGGAATGCCATGAGGGTCCTTCCGGGGAGACAGTGAGGGTGAGGAGCTTGGTGAAGAATGCAGACCTGTGGAGGGAAAGAGATCATAGTTAGAGAAGCCCGCTGAGCTGGCTCCAGGGTTCTAAAGGCCCCAGTGCAGACTCTCACCATTGGAGCTGAGCCGACTGCTGCTCTCAGGGGGAGTGGTGGCACCTTGGTCTGGGCATGGGTCATGCTGTGACCCTGAGGCTGCCCGAGAAGCCTTCCCCCTTAGGATATCAATGACCTGTGGGAAAATAAGGATCACCCAAGGCTATTCCAAGGTTTTCTTCATTCTCTCTTTGCCTCTCTTTCCACAGACCCCCCCTACCCCTCTCCCACCCCCACGCGTCCAAGTAAGGGCGTGCAGGCACTTTCTTTGCTTTGCAACTTGGTTTCCCCTCACTACCTTTCTTCCAGGCACTTTATTACCTCTCCTGCCTAAGCTCACACCCCTCTCCAGGCCTTTCCACTCACCCTGCGGCTTTGCGCCACCATGAGGGGCGTGTCATTGTGGCAGTTCTTGAGCCCAC
This sequence comes from Phyllotis vaccarum, assembly GCA_033318265.1. Lineage (NCBI taxonomy): Eukaryota > Metazoa > Chordata > Mammalia > Rodentia > Cricetidae > Phyllotis > Phyllotis vaccarum. Next base: position 15,938,983 of record JARWLC010000018.1, read on the forward strand.
TGTCAGCCCCACTGCGCACCAGTGTGCGCACTAGAGGCAAGAGCCCACGGCCAGATGCTGAATGTAGAGCGGAGCTGCCAGAGTACATCTGAGCGTTCACATTGGCACCATGCTGTGGGATAGATAGTACATTCTGGTCAGGAGCCACATGGGTTTTAGTGGGCTCACCTGGCCTGGGTCAGCTGAGGGAAGGGGACAAGTGGGTGACTGGAACCTAGGAGTCTTGACAGGGGGCGGAGGGGTCAAAGATGACACAGGAAGAAATGGCCTGTAACCCTAGCACTTAGAGAGTGGGTTCGGGAGGCTCAAGAGGTCAAGGTTAACCTGAGCTGTAAAGTGAGTTCAAGTCCAGCTTCGGTTACAAGAAATTTTAAAGAGGGAGGCTGGGAGAGCTGGACACTGTGATACAGTCATTCAAGGAATTAATAAGGAAGGAAAGGTTCTGGATAGTACATGGAATTAGTGCAGAGACAGAAGGACAAGGTGAAGGTCAGAAACAGGGTTAACGTCATCCCAGGGTAAAGCTTAGGCTGGTAGGGCGACATTTGCTGTCCTCTGACCACCACAATATGGCTGACCAAATATAATTTTAAAAAGGGGCTGGGCATGATGACACACATATTTAATCCCAGCACTCAGGAGGCAGAGGCAGGCAGATCTCTGCGAGTTCGAGGCCAGCCTGGTCTACAAAGTGAGTTCCAGGACAGCCAGGGCTACGTAGTGAGAGAAAAGGAGGAAAAAACCCTTGAATTTGCAAATGGGATATGGAAGAGAAGAAACAGAGCCGGAGGCAGAGCAGTAACCAGGGCCTGACCTGGAAAATGGGGTCCTTGCCAGGAGCAGAGGGAGTAGCTGGGCTGGCGACAGGGGCGGGGAGTGGAGGGGGGGGAAAGCCAAATATAGATACGAACCAGCAGCAACAGCTGCACCATGCTCAGGCTGTTATTCTCCACTGCGTGGATGAGTGGGGAGCGGCCGCTCTTGATGTCCTGGGGAAGGGCAAGTCTCCCAGTCACCCCTCTGCAGGCTGGGAGCATCCCTCCCTTTGGTCCAGCCTCCTGAACCCTTCACCCTGCTCCGCCTCCAAGGCCACACCCCCCAGGCGCCAGACCACGCCCCTCAGCGCCTGCCTCCCTGGCTCACCACTGCATCAATGTCTGCGCTGCGTTCCAAGAGCAGCCGAACAGCCTCCTGGCACCCGGTGTTCACGGCCACGTGCAGGGCGGTGAGCCCTGAGGGAAGGGAAACGGCTAGCAGTCAAGCCCTGTCCTGTGTTTGGATGGTGTCAGTCTTACCCTGTCCCCTCTGGGGACTCACCTTCATAATTGCGAGCCTCCAGGTCCACGGAGCCCGGGGTTGCGTTGTCCAGCAGGGCCTGCAGGCAGCTGGGGCTGCGATGCTCGCATGCTAGATGGACTGCAGTCTGGCCGTGGCGGTCCAGGGCCATGGGGCTGGCACCAGCTGTCACCAGGAGCCGGACCATATCTGGCAATTTGCTGATCACAGCCAGGTGGAGTGGGGTCTGGGGAACAGTGACCACGAGGGATCAGTCTTTCTGCGCATGCACCTAGGGCTTTCTGAGTCTTTTTATGGAAGCCTCTTACATCTCTGCCAATTCAAGAGTCAGAGACCCCCCGCGTCTACCTCGGAACCCAGAAAGTCTACCTCGACAGAGCTTTGGCGGGAGGAGAGACTTGCCTTGTAGACAAGGATGAGATTCCCGATGTTCCTACCTCCACCTCCTAACTGCTAAGACCAAAGTGGTTTTTGTTTGTTTGCCTTAGTTTTAAACATTTTAATGTGTTTACTTTGTGTGCGCGTGTGAGTATGTGTGTGCTGAGGTGCACTGGTGGACGTCAGGGGACAACGTTGAGGTAGGAGTTTTCCAAGCACTTTTACCCGCAGAGCCATCTTGGGCTCCTGTACAGCCCAGGGTAGCCTCAAGATCTTCATTGTTCATGCTTAGCTCATGTTCAGCCTCCCAAATGCTGGATGACAGACATTTGCTACCATGCACCCCCAGGTTCATGACCCTCTGGCTCCCTGATGCACGTTTCCTCAGGGACCTCTCTCCCGGAAATAAGCCTCCTTTCCAAAGCAGCAGGGGTGTGGAGTGCCTTTTGTTCCAAGTTCCCCAGCCCACCTCACCTGCTGAAGGTTGTTGTGGACATCTAGTTCCCGGCCTCCTTTCTGGAAAAGGATGACTATCCGGAGGGCAACTTCCATATTGTTCTGGACCACGGCAATGTGGAGAGGCCTGAGGGGACATGGGAGCAATCACTGGGATTAGGGGCTGTTGAAAATGCTGTGTGGGATGCTTTGGAAGGACTTTCAGAGTACAGACTCCTCTCCCATTCCCAATCACCCACGACAGGGTTTCTCTGAAGCCCTGGCTGTCCTGGAACTCACTCTTTAGGCTAGTCTCCAACTCAGATATCTGGCTACCCCTGAGTGCTGGGATTAAAGGCATGCACCATCACTGCCCACGTGAGTACAGTTATTTATAACCATCCTGGGACATCCCGAATTGGCTTCCTCTGGCATCATTATGCCCCCCACCCTCGTGAGCTCCCCAACTTCCACCTGTCCTGTCAGTCCCTCACTTCAGAGCCAGAGGAACATTTCCACATATCCCTCCAAAGTCCTCACTTGACCACAGCCCATTGAATTTATTTAAAAAATGGCTAAGCAGGATCTCTACCACTAAGCCACACTCCCAGCCCCTCACTGGGAGATTCTAGGCAGGGGCTCTACCACTGAGCCACACCCCAGCCCCTCACTGGGGGATTCTAGGCAGGTGCTCTACCACTAAGCCACACCCCCAGCCCCTCAGTGGGGGATTCTAGGCAGGGCCTCTACCACTGAGCTACACCTCAACCCCTTACTGGGGGATTCTAGGCAGGGGCTCTACCACTGAGCCACACCCCCAGCCCCTCACTGGGGGATTCTAGGCAGGGGCTCTACCACTGAGCCACACCCCCAGCACACAACTCAGGTTGTCTCTGATCTCAATAAATGGCCCAAGCTGTTCTCAACTTCATGATAATCCTCCCATCTCCTGAATACTAGATTACAGGCTTGAAACATCATAAAGGGATAGATAGGTCCTATGTGAGTGAGTGTCATTTTACCTGTGTAGCTCAGAGTGGTCTCAAATCGGCAGTCCCCTTGCCTCAACACCCCCCCCCCCCCCCCCCGCTATGTCATCTTGTCTTCTACCATTTCCTTTGACTCCAGGCCTTCTCCCTCCACTCTGGATACACCAGCCTCCATGCTGGGTTCCTGAGACACATCAGCTGCACTCACTTCCCAGGGCATTTACCTAGCTTCTTCAATATGCCTGTAACAGCTTCCCTAGTTATCTGTAGAGCCTGCCACCCTCACCCCTCCCTATGCTGAGGTACTATGGCAGACTGGCATGCCCTATCCCCTCCCCCCGCCACAAGTGGCTCCATATTGCTCTGTTATTCACTGTCCAGTGTACACTCATGTTCTGATTTTCTCCGTCAGAATGCCTGTTCCACTGAGCAAGATGACAGTCCCTGGCCAGAGCCTAGGATGTACCTGACATAGAGCAGGTGCACACTGACTAAGCACATCCTGGACATGCTGGATGCTTTTTGACCACTTCCCCAGCCTTCCTGGCGCCTTTGGTTTTCTCATTTGTGAAGTGGGACATGTGAACTTGTTGTCAGGTCTCTGCCGAACATCAGGTTCAGCCTCTAGCTGAAGACACCCCAGGGCTTTCCGTGGAGCACAGGCTTTGACTGTAAGGTGGAAAGGCCATGTGTGGCCTTGTACACTTTTAATCCCAGCTCTTACGAGGCAGAGGCAGGAAGATCTCTGTGATTTTGAGACCACCCTGATTTACACAGGGAGATCCAAGCCAGCCAGGAATAGAATAAGGAAGCTGGGCAGTGGTGGAGCATACCTTTAATCTCAGCACTCCAAAGACAGAGGCAGGGGGATCTCTGAGACAAGGCCAGTCTGGTCTACAGAGTGAGCTCCATGATATCCAAGGCTACACAGAGAAACCCTGTCTCAAAAAGAGTGGGCAAACAGAATAAAATGAGTAAGGAACCATGTGGGATGTGGGTCATGGCTCTGGAGCTGGGTTTGGCAGTGTGTAATGTCTTGTAAAGGACCCATTCCCCAGTTCGTGAAGCCTTCTGTTTCTGACAGCTTAAAGATTATCTCTGCTGGAGAGAGCTGCTCACTCAAGGTCATGCCCTGTGGGGATGGGAGCAGCTGCCATGCAATGGTGCCCAGAGTCTGGTCATTGTCCCAATTATATCCCATCTAGAAAGGCCACATCAGCGTCATCATTTCCTGTGGAATTCCTGAAGGCTTCTTCTAACTCTAGTGTGCTCCCCACTGAAGCACTTACCCTTTTCCTAGGGACCCCAGATTGCTATTCAGGGCTGAAGATAAACAGGAGCATCTGTTGGTGCTTTGGGACAGAGGGAGCATGGAGGGCAGAGCGCATATCCACATGCATTGGTGGTGTAGGCATGTGTACATGTTCCTGTGTGTGTAGGTGCACAAATCAGGTGTCTCCCTCTGTGCGAGATATCCACCTTACTTTCAAGTTTTTAATGAATTTATTTCTGCAGCTTTACTAGATCTCAGTATGTCAGTCCCAGACTGACATGGAACTCTTATGGAAACTAGGCTGACCTCAAACTCAGAGATCTGCCTGCCTTTACCTCCCAAGTGCTGGGATTAAAGGTATGTGCCACCATCACCGTGCTTCTATTTATTTCTTTCATGCATGCATTTATTATGTATGCATGAGTGTGTGCATACGTGCCACAGCATGTGTAGAGGTCAGAGGACCTACAGAGGTCATTTCTCGCCTTCCATCATTGTGGTGATATGTTATATATTTAATAAAACCAATCTGGAATATCAGAGAACAGATCCACCCACAGTCAATCCAGAAGGATCAGAGAGTGGTAATTTACCCCTTTAATCCCAGCACAGGGAATATCCTGGGAGTGGTGACCTACGCCCTTAATCCCAGCAGATCTGAGTTTGAGGCCAGTTTGGTTTACAAAGGGAGTTCCAGGCTCCCAGGCAGACAGTGGTGGTGCCAGGCCTTTAATCCCATAACTCCAGAGACAGAGATCTTTCTGTGTTTCTGTGAATTCAAAGCTAATAGTAGCCCACGCCTTTAATTTTAAACTGGATGTGAAACTGGGCAAAGAAAGTATTTAAGGCAGACTAGAAAGACAGAGCAGGCAGTAGAAGTGATGAGGAGCGAGGCTGAGGAAGCTGGAAGACAGCTGGGTGAGATCTGACTGTGGTGTTTCCTCTCTTTGATATCTCAGCCTGGTTTTATTAACTATATAACATATCACTGCACATCATATGGGTTTCAGGGACTAATCTCAGGTTGTTAGGCTTGCTTACCGGCCCTGCTCCCTGAGACATCTCAGCAACCTCTCTACCGTATTTGTTTTGTTTTGTTTTTCTGTTTTTCCTGTGAGTGTGGCGTGCATACGTGTGCGTGCATGATTTTGCTCTTGTGTGAGCACGTATTTGTGTACACAAATGCGTGTTGATGTCAGAAACTATCCTCCATCACTATTCCACCTTCCTTTTTGAGACACGGTCTCTCCTTGAAGCTCATTGAGATACTATTGAACTTCCAGAGTCTTCCTGCCTTTGCCTCCCAGAAACCACTGTCAGCCTCAACTTTTCCTTGCATGGCCTGGGCTTCCAAGCTCAGATCCTCTATGATTGAGCAGCGAGTGCTTTACACACCAGAGCTGTCACTCCAGCCCTGGATGACCTGCCTAGAATCCCCAGTGAGGGGCTGGGGTGTGGCTCAGTGGCAGAGCCCCTGCCTAGAATCCCCCAGTGAGGGGCTGGGGTGTGGCTCAGTGGTAGAGCCCTGCCTAGAATCCCCCAGTGAGGGGCTGAGGTGTGGCTCAGTGGTAGAGCCCCTGCCTAGAATCCCCAGTGAGGGGCTGGGGTGTGGCTCAGTGGTAGAGCCCCTGCCTAGAATCCCCCAGTGAGGGGCTGGGGGTGTGGCTCAGTGGTAGAGCCCCTGCCTAGAATCCCCCAGTGAGGGGCTGGGGGTGTGGCTCAGTGGTAGAGCCCCTGCCTAGAATCCCCCAGTGAGGGGCTGGGGGTGTGGCTCAGTGGTAGAGCCCCTGCCTAGAATCCCCCAGTGAGGGGCTGGGGGTGTGGCTCAGTGGTAGAGCCCCTGCCTAGAATCCCCCAGTGAGGGGCTGGGGGTGTGGCTCAGTGGTAGAGCAGTAGCTTAGAATCTAAGCTAGGACTTGCAAGGCTCTGGGTTCCATTCTCACCACTACCAAAAAACAAAAAAGAAAGAAAGAAAGAAAAGTCCATTAATAAAGCATCTACTTTCTCACGTGCCAGCTGCTTCTTATTAACCAGATCCTATCCAAGGCAGAAAGGTACAGTGAGCACCCAGAATCTACAGTTCAAATCACCTCTCCACATTATTCTGTTGGAGTCTAAGATCTCAGGGTCCAGGGGGCTTGGGTGAGCAGGAGCTTATCCCACCGGGAATGCTCACTGGACAGCAGCGCTCCCTAGTGAAGGCCCGGGGCAAAGTACCTCCTGGGTGAGTTTCAATTTCCTTCCAGGACTGATTACAGTGGCCTAATCCCTGAATCTGGATCCAAATGTTAAACTGACTGAAATCGAAAATACTGGGAGAAGGGCGGTCCTTGAGCCCCATCCCAGTTTGGCTTCGCTGCATCCCTCTGCAGCATCTCCCTAGATCCCCAGCCCGCCAAGGTCCCTCCCGGCGCAGGCGGGGTTAACAGAGGGCAGAGGGAGCGAATGATTTCAGAGAAACCGTCCAGGCTTCAGTTCCCATAAATGCGCGGGGCCGCAGGGGGTGGGGCGGGGCTGGAGGAAGTGGGGACGGGAGGGGCGGCCCAGCCCTCGGACTTCCAGTAACAGGTCTGCAGGGCGGGGTTGGGCTTCCTGCTCCCGGGGGAGGGAAGCCTGGCCAGTTGGGGATCTACCGGGCCATAGCCTGACTCCCCAACTTCCACTCTCCCAAATGAGGAAAGAGAGAGAGAGATAAAACCCAAAGTCCTCCAGCCTTGGGGTCCTCTAGAAGCTTCACTGGCCCCAGCCTTAGGTAGCTTCTGTTTCCCCAATCCTTGAAATCCACACTAAGGTTTGGGACTTCAGAAATACAGTCATAAGTCTACATAAGGAGCCTCCTCTCCCGTGTTCTTTGAAGGACACCGGAATACAATACTCCAAATCTTACCACTCTGGGGACACACTTCCAGGTTCTCAGGCGAGCAGCTTCACTAGCAAATGGGACCACAATTTTGCAACAGATCGGGGGATCAGTTTAGCCAAGTTTGCTTTATTTCTGGCGCACGGGGGTCCCCTGGAGCATAACCTGCTATTTTGCTTTGAAATTCTTAAAAATGCATGGAACCACTTTGTTTTGAGACAAGGTTTTGCCATTCACCCTCCCCCTTTCTCAATCCCAGCTATGCACAGCACTGGCTGAAATCTTCATCTTCTTGAACAAAAGACTGAACACACACACGTAGTTGTCCCGTGTATGAGACCTGTGTAAATGCCAGGTCCCCAAAATACCCCCCATCTCTTTCCTTATTTCCCTTGGAATTCCATACCCCAATTCCTGACCTCAGACTTAAGGCATGTACCCTGTGTCTCTTGCAGAAAAGATGTGTAATTTCCAGTTCTTGGTCTCTTTGGTCTCTAGATGGCCTTATCTGTAACCTCAGGCTGGAGATGACCCTCCCTGAACTTGCTGGGAGTTTTAGAAACTTGAAAAGCCAATGCTGGCTTTCCCTGAGACTTTTGTTTCCCTGGAGGAAGCCAGATCCAGGCAACAGGTTTCTCTAGGGTTAAATTTAGGGTCCCCTGGCCAGCCTCTCTGCCCTGCCTTCCCCCAGCCTGTGTGAAGTGGGGCTGAGGTTTGGCCTGCTGCCCATTCCGGTAAGTCTCGGCCCTAGCGGAAGGGGTTAAGGTTGGAGGGAGCACCAGAGTGAGTGGAGGGTGCTGACGCGGGGGAGGCCGAGCAGCTGGGCTGCGGTCAAGTTCAGCGAGAAGGGATTTCCCCGAGCTGGCAGCTGAGGCAGAAGTGTTTGCGTTGTGGGGGGAGGGGAGGGGCCTGGGAGAGGGGTGAGGGGCTGTGACTGCAGACTGCACCCTCCCTGCTACCAGACCACAGAAAGCTCACCTCTGGGGACTGTTACAAATTAAACCTTCTCAGCATTTGAACCCTGGGGTGGGAAGCAGCTAGGGTTTATTGAGTCTTTTATGGACCTCTGACACTTTCTCCTGCCTGAAGTCACGTGGTGGCCTACAGCTGCCTCAGGGCAGTTCTGTTCAAACATTATTGACTTAAGTATTGAGCGCTTACTGTTTGCCCAACCCTGTTCTGTGAGCTCTTGTGTATACATTATTGAGAAATATCTATGATGAGGCTGGTTTCCAAACAGAAACTTAAGCTCCACACCATCAAGCCAATAAATGGGCCTATTGGTCTCTGGCTAAGGATTCCGGACCCCAAACACAAGGGTTCCTTATAAAAATCATTCCAGCCACATGACAATCCCAATATGCAGGAGGCTGAGGCAGGAGGATTGTTGTGAGTTTATAAACTGCCTTAGGCTACTTATTTCCAGAGTGAGACCCTGTCTAAATTTAAATGAAGAAGCTGTACATGGTGGTGCAGGTCTGGAATCCCTGAATTGGGAGCTGGGAGGTGGATCAAAGTAGGTCCTAGACTAGGCATTAGGTTCTGCATTAGCCCGGATTACGTGTGACTTTCACTCAGCAAAACAAAACAGTTTTGGTGCATGTTTACAATTTGTTTTTTACAGAGAGGGAAACTGAGGTACAGAGGAGGGAGGAAGCAGCTAGCTGAGATTCATGCTCAGGTTAATTAACAACAGTAGTCAATTGCATGGGATGCTCATTATACGATCCGCACAGGCTTAAACCCTCCTCTGACCTAGCAGATACCCAAGGGATAAGTCAGAGCATTGGGAAATCAGCTCAGTGGGCTCTGGCCAATGAGGGAATGACGTGTACTAGAACAGAAAGGATCCAAGATTGGGAGGAGGCCAGGGTGCTTCCCTCTGAGTCCCGCCTCAAGTTCATGAATGTGAGCATGCTCACACTCTGAAAGCAGGAATGATAGGATAGCCATATATTAACAGTGTTGCTAAACAGCACTGCATGGCTTCTGTGGTGCTGGAGATGGAACCCGAGTCTTAGGTGTACTAGACAAGCAAGTTCTCTCCCCACTGAGCTAATTCCGTGTTTTATTTTCTGTAGTCCAGGCTGGCTTTGAACTCATGAATTCTCCAACATCTACCCTTAGCCTCCCAGAACAAGGCTTACAGGTGTACACCACCGCCCCAAAGCTCTAGTCAAAGTTTACTGAACATGACATATGGCCTACTAGATCAGAACCTCTCATGTATGTGTAATACCTCCAGAAAATCAGCAGATAAAATACAGTTCCCAGAGCTGGGCGTGGTGATGCACGCCTTTGATTCCAGCATTAAGGAGGCGGATAAAGGCCTATCTGTAAGCTTAAGGCAAGCCTGGGCTACAGAGTGAGCTCCAGTGAGGCCTTGACTCAAAAATGACCTGGGGGGTGGGGAGATGGCTCAGCTCAGTGACCAACGTTCTTCCAGAAGATCCAGAGAAACTCACAACCACCTGTAACTCCATTTCCAGGGGATTTGTGCCAACTTCTTGCCTCCTCAGGCACCAGGCATGCACATGGTGCACAGACATTCACACAGACAAAAACCCATATGTGTAAATAAAATTTAAAAAAAAAATAATGAAAGATACATAGTTCTTGTTTGTTTTGAATTGTGATAAAAACTGAGAGGTTGGGGGTGTGGCTTCCTGTTAGAGCAAGCAAGGAGCAGGTACAAGGTTGAGTCTCCCACCCCCACAACAGCCCTAGCCAATGAGTGTTCTTAAATGCTCATTTTCCATAGAAGGAAACTGAGGCTGGGATGAGGGAGGAGTCTTGTTCAGTGTCAGTGAGCCAAGGAGCCAGATCCTTATGTGGGTCAGAGCCTAATGTCACCATGCTGTGAGGACGAGGCTCTTCCATATTGTCACTTACGTATCTCCATCCTCATCTGCACGGGTGGCCAGGGCAATGTCAGCTGAAAGGGGATCTTCCATGGGGCACATCCTGGAGTAGAGGTGTGTAGGCAGGTTCAGCAGTGAGAAGGGGTGTCCCACCGGCGGGGTGGAGTAAATGGGCATCAAAGGTCCTGGATACAGGAGAGATAAAGGGAGAGCCTGGATGAAGCCAAGCCTATAGACCCTCCCTTCAGGCCTTGGCATTCTCCTAAATCTCCTGTTTCTATTTTCATATAGCCCAGGCTGACCTTGAATTTAATATGCAGCCGAGGATAACCTCAAGCCCCGAATTCCCCTGCCTCCATGTCCTCAGCGCTAGAATTATAGACATCATCACTTCACTTATTATATATATATATTTGCTCATTTTTAATTTGTCCACGTATGTGTGTATACCTGAGCGTATTTATGTGCACCATATTTGTGCATGTGCCCACAGAGGCCAGTAGAGGACGCCAGATCCCCTGAAACTGGAGGGGAGTTCTAAGTCCCCACAATGTAGATGCTAGATCTGAAGTCAAGTCCACTGCAAGAACATTAAATACTCTTAATTGCTGAGACATTTCTCCACTCTAAGGTTCCTTCTCTTTTAAAGATCTATTTTTAGTTATTACTTTACAAGTAGATTAATTTTTTTGAATGTGTATGAATGTTTTGCCTGGATGTATTATATGTGTGCCACATGCCTGCCTGAAGCCCTCAGAGGCCAGAAGAGGGCATTCTACTCTTGGAACTAGTTATAAATGGTTTGTGAGCGGTCAGACTTGGGTGCTGGGAACAAGCTCATGTCCTCTGCAAGAGCAGCAAGTGCTCTAAACCACTAAACCATCTCTTTAGGCCCCATCCCATCTTTGAAACACTGTTACTGTGTTTTAGCCCAGACTTGTCTCAAACGTATGGGGATCCTCCTGCTTCAGCTCCCCAAGGGCTGGGATTCTAGGGGTGCATCACCACATTTGGCTAGCCCAAACTTGGTCCCCAAAGCCCAAGACAACATTCTCATTCTTTCCCCCCCAACTCCTACACTCTTCACCTCTTGCCCCTAACCTCTATGCCCATCCCCATTTCCTCTTATGACATGTTTCTTCTCTCACAAACGTCTGGCCTCCATCATCTACAGAAGAGACCTTAAGGACAGAGAACCCAGTCACCTCCCAGCAGCGGTACCCCAGTTACAAAGTTACACTCTAATTTTGTAGCTGGAGGATGCAGTTGTTCTGGGTGTTGGATGCATAGTAAACGCACAGTGAGATCTAGGGAACCAGGAGATTCAGACAACTTGGCCCTAGAACCCTTTTAGATTAAACTGTTGGGTAGGACCGTTGCAAAGATGGGGAAAGCGTCCTGATACTCAGCTTGATGCCCTCCTGTGGAAGCATGGGTAGGCTAGAAGCTGCAGAAACTGAAGGGTCCAGGGAAACTCTGAGCTATCTAGCCGATAGTAAGGTAGTTACAGCAGGGGCATGCCCCTTCTTTGATATAAAGGTTGGGGAGAAAGGTACTTGACTTCCTGCCATCTGACCAGCTTTGGGGTTCTTTATCTGCAACCCTACTTTTCCAGGCTTCTGAATCCCTTTCCTCGGACATAAGTCCTTCAGTTTCTGAATTCCTTAGCTGTGTTTCCCTCCCTAGTCCACTGTGAGCCTGCCCCTAGGACCACCTGACATAGGGACACTTGTGAGCACACACATTGGCTGTACAGAATGCTGGCTGTTTGCTGACTCCTTCAAACCTGCAATACTGGGGTCCTTGGGACACTATGTGTAATCATTTAGACCTGTGATCCAAACACAGGGGTGCTCAGAACCCTAGTGCCTTTCTCTAGAGCCTTATGCCCCCTAAAATTTCGATTCTCAAGATTTTAACCTAAGGTACCAGCCTCCTTAGATCCTTGTTCTGCTCCAGTGCCCCCCACATATCTGCATAGTAGAACCCCAGTTTCCAAGGCCCGTGTGACCATTCTTCATGGTCCTTAACATCTGGTCTCTCCCAGTCTGAAACTCTGCGTCTTTGAGATGCCATGGGACCCCATTTCTGCACCACTGGACACTGTCCCCTGACAACATCCCCAGGCCATTTGACCCTTGGGCACCCCTCTGACCTCCAGTTTCTTAGTATTCGAGTGGCTGAGCTCCAGGGTTTTGCAACCTGTTTCTTTAGCTACCTACCACTGGGACACTAGCTTTCATCCTAAAGTCCCAGCTACCAAGAACCCCATCTATTTGTGTCCTGCGCTCTGCTGACCTTAGGTGGCCCCCACCCGGCCCTGGCCCTCGCGGGGGGTGGCTACTCACCCGGGTAGTAAATCGCCTCCGGCCTGGCCACTCCGTGGGGGGGCCCAGCGACTGCCAGGGCGTCATAGCTGCTGCGCAGGGGGTCTAGAGGTGCGGCGGGGGCGCGCGGGGCTGCGGGCTCCGGGGACGCGGGGCGCAGGGGTCGTTTACGGAGAGGCAGCGCAGCGCCCGGGGTGCCCTTGGGCCGGGTGCGCAGGTCCACGGGCCCCTCGTCCATGGCCCCCGCGGGGCATCGGGGCATCGGGCCGCCCGGAGACGCCGGGGCGCACGGCAAGTTCGGCACGGGAAGGCGGTCTCGCCGGGCTGCGGGACTTCCCCTGCTGCCGACTGAACTGAAGGGACTTTTGTCAGCCGGGGCGGCGCCCGCCTCCCGCCTCCCCGCCCCCGGGCCCCCAGGGCCACCCGTCCGCCCCAGGGGTTTCCTAGACCCGCGTCTTGGAGGCGGAGCCCTGCGCTCCAGGTCCCCACCCGCCTCTCTGCTCTGCGTGCCACTGGCCCTGAGCTCGGAAGTCCTAGAGATTCTCTCTCTCTCTCTCTCTCTCTCTCTCTCTCTCTCTCTCTCTCTCTCTCTCTCTCTCTCTCTCTCTCTCTCTCTCTCTCTCTCTCTCTCTCTCTCTCTCAGATTGGAGCTCATGTAGACCAGGCTGGCCTCGACCTGCCTATTTAGCAGAGGGTGGTCTTGACCTTCTGCTCCTCCTGTAGCTTAGAAGACACCTGCTACACTGAGCCTGAGTTTTTCTTTCTTTATCTTAGCCCAGGATCACGTAGCCGAGGCTAGCCTTGAATTTGCTGTGTAGCAAAGGGTAACCTTGAACTCCCAATTCTTCTGCCTCTGCCTCCTATCTTCTCTCCCCAAAGCTGAGGCTGTGGACCAGGACCACCATTAACGGGCAAACTTTTCTGTTGGTTGAACAGGGGCCTCCTGTATACTAAGTATCCGAGCTTCCTGCCCCCCTCTGTGGTCCCTATCTCTGAATTCCACGGCTGTATTTGGCTATCCTAGTCTACACTTGGGAGCATCCTCTGCTTGTTGATTCTACTGTCAAAGATTCTCGTCTTTCCTTTAGTTTCTGAGTCTTTCAGCCACCTCCTCTGGTCCCAACCCTGCAATTCTTGGAGGCCCCAGGGTCGCTAGGACGCGAATTCGAATCCTCCTAATTTCTGCTTCCTCTTGGGTGACCTTGACTATGCACCCCCCCACCCCATAGTCGTTTCCTTTTTTTTTCTTCCCTATTTTTGCAATACTGGAACCTAGGAACTGCATACAGCAAGCAGTAGTTCCAGCTCCACGCTATGGCCCCAGCCTGTTTTGCTTTCCAAGTTTTCTAAGCTGCCTGAGCTAGCCTTTGCTCGGCAGCCCAGAACGGTTTTGAATTTGCAACCTTCCTGCCTGCCTCTTGAAGAGGTGGGAGGGCAGGCCTGCACCATCATGGTGGGCTCAGACTCATTCTTTGAGAGAATTAAGAGCCCAGCCCAGGGCAGGGACTGGATTTTTGGCTGATGCCCAGGAACTAGCCGCCCTCTGCCTTCCTTTTGCTACCCGGCTTGCAGGGCACAGGGTGGACCTGTGCAGGAGAGCTTTGAATATGTCTCTCTGCCAGGTCCCTGCACCCAGCCAGAGGCCTGAGAGGGAAGAGACCAATTGTAGACAGATCCTGAGAGACCGTAAATAGCTGGAGTATAAGAGGTTGTTGGGCCAGCAGGCCGCAGTTAGGGCTCAAGGCCGGACATTTGTGGTGCTTGGGGGTGAAGGCCGACTCCCTCAGCTTCCCCCACTTCCTTCCCCACCCCGAGGAGGGGTTGGCGGGTGGGGAACAGGCCCGGCTGGTTGGGGCCCTGACTCAAAGGCGCAGGAGCTGGGGAGGCGGGGCAGAGGCTCAGCCTCCTCGGGGTCCGCCCCGGGGCGGGGCTTCAGAGCGGGGCTTTCCCGGACATCCCTGGAGGTGGAGCAGCCACTGGGGTTGAGTCCAGGTCACTGAGTCACAGGGAGGCAGATGGGGGGTGTGTGTGGGGGGGAGAGGCGGTTGGAGACTTAAGGAGGCAGGGTAATGGGCACTGTGCTGCAAACCCTCCCAGAGCATTCTCAGGGTCCCCTGGCTCTCTCGTCCATGAGTCTTTGCAAACCGGTCCCCGGGTCCCTTACGCGCTCCCCCCCACCCCCAGCCCAGTCCTGTTTCCTGACTCTTCCCCCCCCCCCCCGACAGAGTCTCTGTAGCCCAGGCTGGCCTAGGGGCAATCCTCCTGCCTTGGCCTCCAGAGTGCTGAGATCTCCATTTTTCCATGTTTTGTGTCTGTGCCCTCCGTGGTCCTGGGACCATGAACGTGGGTGTGGAGCCTGTGAGGGACTTTGGCCGGCTGGGGCCGCACCCAAGTGGATGGTTAACCTGGTTTGTGGGATTCAAGGTGCCAGGTGACTTTACTTCTCCGTGCTCTTGTCTCTTTCTGGCTGCCCCCCCACCCCAGTGTGTAAATTAGGGGAGAGGACCAGACCTGGGTTTAAATCTCACCTCTGAGCCACTCAGGGAGTTGTGTTTGCCTGTAATTCCAGGTACCAGGCGGTGAGGGCCGAAAGGTTTGAATTAGCCTGCATTTCAGAGGGAGTTGAAGGCTAACCTGGGCAACCTGTGGAGACTCTAGCTCAACAAAATGAGCCAATAAAACAAAACAAAAGTGTAAACTGGGTATGGTGATGCTTGGTACTCCAGCACCACAGAGGTGGAGGCAGGAAGTCCAGCCTTAGCTACCTATAGAGAAGGCTTGAGACTAGCCTGGGCTATGTGGTCCCCCAAATGAAAAAATGGCCAGTGAGATGCCTTATCATGTAAAGGTGCGATGTACCAAGTTTGGGTAACTTGAGTTCAATATTCAGAACCCACGGGCTTGAAGGGAAGACCTGATTCCCACAGGCTGTCCTTAGACCCCTTCCAAACACGTGAAATAAATAAACGTTTTACACACACACACACACAATAGTGCTGGGGTACAGCTCTGTGGTAGAGCTTTCCTGGCATGCCCAGGCTCCTGGGTTTCTGTCCCCAATGACCTTCTCCCCGTGTGAACTGAGAGAAACCAATCCTCTTTTGAGACTCAGTTTGTTCTGAATGTAAGGCAATGTCACCTCTGTCTGACAGCATGGTGTGTGTGTGTGTGTCTCTGTGTGTGTCTGTGTGTGTGTGTCTCTGTGTGTGTCTGTGTGTGTCTGTCTCTGTGTGTGTGTTTGTCTCTGTCTCTGTGTGTGTATGTCTGTGTGTGTGTGTGTGTATCTGTCTCTGTGTGTGTGTTTGTCTCTGTCTCTATATGTGTCTGTGTGCCTGTCTCTGTGTGTTTGTGTCTGTCTCATGTGTGTATCTGTCTCTGTCTCTGTGTGTGTCTCTGTGTGTATCTGTCTCTGTGTGTGTCTCTCTGTGTGTGTCTGTCTCTGTCTCTGTGTGTGTGTGTGTGTGTGCACATGTGCATGCATGCAGTAAGGTCAGAACAGAAATCACCTTGGAAAGGCTTGGGGCTGAATCCATCTAACCCACTCCTCTGGGTCTCCCAAACCCATAAGAAAGTTGGGGAGTTCTGAGCACTGTTGGAAGGTTGGGGGCAGGGGCTTAGGGGGTGTGATTTGGTACAGGTAGGATGGTGGCTTGGCCCTCACAGGACTGAAGCAGGTGGTACAAATGTGTGTGCCAGCTAAGAGGTGCCACAAGGAACTGGGAATGTCTCTCTCTCTCTCTCTCTCTCTCTCTCTCTCTCTCTCTCTCTCTCTCTCTCTCTCTCTCTGTGTGTGTGTGTGTGTGTGTGTGGTGTGTATGGAAGAAGGACAAAAGGGTCTGGGGAGAAGGATCTGTGAGAGAAACACAAGGTCCTGATGGAAGAGGTAAGGCCTGAGGGAGGAGGTGAGGCCTGAGGGAGGAGGTGAGGCCTGAGGGAGGAGGTGAGGGTCTGATGGAGGAGGTGAGGGTCTGAGGGAGGAGATGAGGGCCTGAGGGAGGAGGTGAGGGTCTGATGGAGGAGGTGAGGCCTGAGGGAGGAAGTGAGGGTCTGATGGAGGAGGTGAGGCCTGAGGGAGGAGGTGAGGATCTGATGGAGGAGGTGAGGGTCTGATGGAGGAGGTGAGGGTCTGATGGAGGAGATGAGGGCCTGAGGGAGGAGGTGAGGGCCTGAGGGAGGAGGTGAGGGTCTGAGGGAGGAGGTGAGGGTCTGAGGGAGGAGGTGAGGGTCTGAGGGAGGAGGTGAGGGTCTGAGGGAGGAGGTGAGGGTCTGAGGGAGGAGGTGAGGGTCTGAGGGAGGAGGTGAGGGTCTGAGGGAGGAGGTGAGGGTCTGAGGGAGGAGGTGAGGGTCTGAGGGAGGAGGTGAGGGTCTGATGGAGGAGGTGAGGGTCTGAGGGAGGAGGTGAGGGTCTGAGGGAGGAGGTGAGGGTCTGAGGGAGGAGGTGAGGGTCTGAGGGAGGAGATGAGGGTGTATTTGGAAGGAATCTGATAGTGAAGGTCAGTTCTGAGGGAGATCAGAGACCCTGAAGGTAGAAGCATGGCCTCTGTGCGTTTACAAATCTGGTGTTCACATTTCCTTACTAACTTACTGTGTATGCTCAGGGGTACACAAGTGCCTAGGACAACCTGCAGGGGTCAGTTCTCTCCTTCCACTATAGGTCCCAGGCATTGAACTCAGGTCGTCAGGCTTGGCCGCAAGCCCCTTGACCCACTGATCCATCATACTGGCCTAAAGGAGTGGTTTTTGAGGATGGCCCTTGAGGGAAGGTGGAAGGTACTGCGCCTGGGGACTCTGTGGGGACAGAGGGGAGGGAAAGGGAGGGAGGCCTGGAATGAACCCCGCCCTGCAGCTGTCTCTGATTTCCCAGAATGTTCAGCTGCCTAGGAAAGTCCCAGCTCCCACAGCAACCTCCCCTCCAGTGTCGGGAATGGAGGATGCAGAACCAGGATGGCCACCCCCCTGTTTCCCCCTGGCTTTTCGAACCCCACAGGGGAGGACTAGGGTCTCTCCTCGAGGGTTCTACAGCTTTGTAGGCCCCCACCCACTGGCAGGGGCGGCCCCTGGATGAGTCCCCAAAACTTCCTAGAGAAGCCTGGGAAGTCCTGCTTGCTGTCTAACCACTTTCCCTCATACAAACAGCTCCTTGTCTCTGTTCAGATCTTTTCTTGTCTGTCCTGCTTCACCCCTAATCTCTCCTGGGGAACGGGAAGGAGGGTCCCCAAGGAGAACCAAAGGGAACCTGGGCCTAGATACCCCTTCTGGAGGGAGAGGCAGAGTGGATTACACTCTCCTTTCTCGTTCGTCCACCTCAGTTTCTGAGCTTGGACAGGTTTTGTTTCAGAGGTCTGGGTGCAAATCCTACCAACCACACTTGTCTCTGTGGCTTCCAGGGTTGACCCCATTTTCTTTTTCTCCCTTTTAAAAAATGCGGTAGCCACCTTTTTTTTTTTTTTTTTTTTTTTTTTGGACACGGTCTCTTGGGCTAAGCAGAGGCCAGTGAGCCCCGAGGATGTGCTCGTCAGTACCAGTGTGGGAATTACAGACAACGCCACATCACGCCTGGTGTTTTCTAATGTGGCTTAGTGTTGCTGTTTTGCAACTGAACTCCGGTCCTGTGCTTGGCAGGGCAAGCGTTTTATAAACTCTGCGTAGCCCAGGCTGTACTGGAACTCTCTCCGTAGACCAGGCTGGCCTCAAACTCGCAGAGATCCTCCTGCCTCTGCCTCCCAAGTACTGGGTCTAGAGGCACTTTGCTGACAAGGTCTGTTGGTCTCTCCTCCATCTGACTGTTTGTTTGAGGCAGGATCTTGCTGTGTAGTTCAGGCTAGCCTCTTACTGTGTAGTTCAGGCTAGCCTCAATCTCTCCTTCCACTGAAGCCTCCAGAGTGCTGGGATTGTGGGTATGAACCTCCATTTTGTGCTTTTCTTTTTTCTTTTGGTTGGTTTTATGTTTGTGAATGCTTTACCAATTGTGTGTCCGTGCACCACGTACATACCGGCTTTCTATGGAGGTCAGAGAGGGCATCATAGCTCTTGGAACTGGAGTGACAAATGGTTGTGAGCCACCACATGGGTGCTGGGAACTGAACCTGGGTCTTCTGCAAGAACAGCAGCAGCCATCTCTCCAGCTCCTTTGCTGTTCTTCTGATGTAGATAGCTATGTAGTTGTAGCTGGGACTCACTATTTAGTCCAGGCTGGACCTAAACTGTACCTCAGTTTCCTAAATGCTGCGGTTACCTGGGCGTCCTGCCCAGCCACACTGTGGCCTTAACCTGAGCTGCCAGACTTTCTCCTCCAAAAAAAAAAAAGGCTTGTTCATTCTGGTCAAGTTCCCACTGGGGTCAACCCACTTAATCTCTGCCACACCTTGTGAGGAAATTCACCTACTATTTCTACCTGACCTGGGGCTGTATCTGTGTTGGTACAGCGTGCCTTCTTAGCACCATATAAACCTGTCAAGGTGACGCAGGCTTGGAATCCCAACATTCCTGAGGTAGAGGCAGAAGGGTCAGAAGTTCAAGGTCACCCTCAACCACGTTGTGAAGTCCCAAGACACCCAGGGCTACATGAGACCCTATCTCAAGATGAAAGGAAAATATAGCAGATCCCCAATTGAAGTTGCTACCTCAGCTCACACCACTAGGAACTGAAAGGACCCTGTCTTTAAGGAGGATTTCCTGTGGCCCCAGAACTGTCTCCAACCTGCTAACAGGATCAGGTATGCCTCAGCCTTGCAAGGTGCAAACTAACCTTAATTCTCAGCCCCTACTCCTTGGGAAGGAATGGCTTGGATGGAGAAACTGAGGCACGGAAGAGAAGGATGTGGGTTTGGGGGTCATCTACAGGGATCTGACAACATAGTCTACTCCTTGCAGCTTGGAGCAGGGAGGGGTGAGTAGGTGTACAGAGACCCTCCATAGCAACAAGGAATGGCGTCAGACTCCAGTCTATAACAAGTTAGAGACTAGACGAATATATCGCAAGTAACCTTCTCTCTGATTTTCTGGCTAGACATCCACCCTGGATCCACTTGGATGCCCTGCCCCCAGGAGTGATTGCAGGCCAGCTTCCTGGAGCAAGGTCTGCCCCCCCCCCCCGAGGCTCCTCCCCTGGGGCCTTGGCAGCCGCCTAGAGTCTCTGGCACTGGGCAGAATCAGCCTATCTGGGGGCTTGTCCAAGGCTTTATCTTCCCCTCTCTCCTAGGCCTGCATGCAGGAGCTGAGTCAGGGTGTTGCAACATCTGGTTTGTTCTCTCTGCAGCCTGGGAGAGTGACACTCCGTGTGCACCTCCCCCAGCCACTTTGATCAGAATGTGGGGAGGTCAGCACCTGCCCACCAGTGGATGGCTGGATGTCTGGGGAGATTGGGTATTTATAGATCAGAAGGGTACAGGGGATGAGCAGAGAACATGTAATAAGTGTAGGCCATCCATCAGGTTCTCATGTGAGTGAGACACGGTCAAATCAGGTTGAGACAGGTATGGTGGTGGACATGGTGTCATCCCAGCACCTGGAAGCCGAGGCAGGAGAGGCTCATGAGTTTGAGGTCAGCTTAGGCCACATAATGAGCGTTTCTGAAAAGGGGGGGCAGCCCCTCCCCCAAAACAGACTTACCAGTTTTGCGCCTGGGTAAATAAGGTGTCCTCTCAAAACCTTAGCTTCCTCCTTTACACAGTGGGAAATACAGACGCCTTATCAGATGGCTACAAAGGTCAAAAGAGTTCAGCCCCTCTCAGAACAGGCCCCGCACAGTATGAATTCCAGTAAAAAGTGCCAGGTTGTGGTTACAACAGCAAGATCCATCTCACAAAACCCAGAAACCCAAAAAGGCTCTGGGGGTGGCTAAGCAGTATAGCACCTGCCTAAAAATCTCCTAGTAAGGGGCTGTGACTCAGTGGTAGAGCCCCTGCCTAGAATCCCCCAGTGAGGGGCTGGGGTGTGGCTCAGTGGTAGAGCCCCTGCCTAGAATCCCCCAGTGAGGGGCTGGGGGTGTGGCTCAGTGGTAGAGCCCCTGCCTAGAATCCCCCAGTGAGGAGCTGGGGCGTGGCTCAGTGGTAGAGCCCCTGCCTAGAATCCCCCAGTGAGGGGCTGGGGTGTGGCTCAGTGGTAGACTATTCGCAAAGAATATGCAAGACCCTAGGTTGTTTTCAAAAGCTTTATTTTGAAACAGGCTCTGGTTATGTAGACCAGGCTATCTTCAGTTTACAGAAATCCACCTGTCTTTGCTTCCTGAGTGCTTGTATTTAAAGGGGTGCACTGCAATGCTCAGCAAGACCCCATTTTTAATTCTTAGCCCCATAAAACAAAACAAAAGATAGCTGATGTGATGGGACACTCCTTTAATCGCAGCACCCAGGAGGCAGAGGCAGGGCGATTTCTGAATTTGACACCAGCCTGGTCTATAGAGCAAGTTCCAGGACAGCCAGGGCTACACAGAAAAACCCTGTGTCTAAAAACCAAAACCAAACCAACAAAGAAATAAAGACCTGTGGCCTTTCTTTGCATGTATATCCATAAGGATTTCTAGTGGCTTCAAGGTTCACCCACAGGGCTAGCTCAGGACACCACAGGGCTAGCTCAGGACACAGTCTTTGTAGCCTCTGACCATCTGTGTCTAGTGGATAGAGAAGTGTGTGGTGACTCTTCCCACTGCTGAGGAGATTCTTCAGAGGAATGACTTCATCACCATCCAATCACTTCCTCCCCGGATCTGTTCCTTTTCTTTTTAATTTTTGTCTTTCTTCCTTCTTTCTTTTTTTTTTTCTTTTTTCTTTCTTTTTAAAATGATTGTTTGAGACAGGGTTTCTCTGTGTAGCCCTGGCTGTCCTGGAGCTCACTCCATAGACCAGGCTGTCTGCCTCCCGAGTGCTGGGATGCCACCATTTCCTGGCTAATGACATTTATTTAGTATATGTGTGTGTGTGTATGTGTGTGTGTATGTGTGTGTATGTGTATGTAGTGTATGTGTGTGTATGTGTGTATTTGTGTATGTGTGTATATATGTATGTGTGTATGTGTGTGTATATGTATGTGTGTATATATGTATTTGTGTATGTGCGTATGTATGTATGTGTGCATGTATGTGTGTGTATGTGTGTGTATGTGTGTGTATGTGTGTATATGTGTATGTGTGTATGTATGTGTGTATGTGTGTATATGTGTGTGTATATGTATGTGTGTATGTATGTATGTGTGCATGTATGTGTGTGTACGTGTGTACGTGTGTGTGTATGTGTGTACGTGTGTGTATGTGTGTATGTGTGTTTATGTGTGTACGTGTGTGTATGTGTGTGTATGTGTGCGTGTATGTGTGTGTGTACGTGTGTATTTATGTATTTGTGTATGTGTGTATGTATGTATGTGTGCATGTATGTGTGTATGTGTGTGTATATGTGTGTATGTGTGTATGTATGTGTGTATGTATGTGTGTATGTATGTGTGTATGTATGTGTGTATGTATGTGTGTATGTATGTGTGTATGTATGTGTGTATGTATGTGTGTATGTATGTGTGTATGTATGTGTGTATGTGTGTATATGTATGTGTGTATATATGTATGTGTGTATGTGTGTATATATGTATTTGTGTATGTGTGCATGTATGTATGTGTGCATGTATGTGTGTGTATATGTGTGTGTATGTGTGTATGTGCGTGTATGTGTGTGTATGTGTGTGTATGTGTGTATATGTGTGTATGTGTGTGTATGTGTGTATATGTGTGTATGTGTGTGTATGTGTGTGTATGTGTGTGTATGTGTGTGTATGTGTGTGTATGTGTGTGTACGTGTGTGTATGTGTGTATATGTGTGTATGTGTGTGTATGTGTGTGTACGTGTGTGTATGTGTGTATATGTGTGTATGTGTGTGTATGTGTGTGTACGTGTGTATGTGTGCGTGTATGTGTGTGTATGTGTGTGTACGTGTGTGTATGTGTGTGTATGTGTGTGTATGTGTGTGTGTATTCACAAGTCACAGTACACATGTAGAAGTAAGAATATGGCTTTTGGAACTGGTTCTCCTTACCATGTGGGTCCTGGGGATTGAACTCAGTCTTCAGTCTTGACAGGAACACCTTGACCTGCCGATCCAGCCCACTGGCACTGAACCTCCCCCATCTTTCGTCTGCTCAGCTCCATAAAAGTACCAGACTCCAGGAGACCGCAGGCTGCCATGTGGCCTTTGGAAACAGGGCAATGTCTAGTTACAATAAGGTGTTTTGGTCTCAGACGGACAGAGGTCTAGACCTACAGACCTGTAGTGTCAGACTGCTTAGCTGCTGCCTGCTGTTCAAAAATGACTCATATGTTTATATTAGCTTTATGTTGTTGGTCTATGGCTTAGGCACATTGTTAGCCACCTCTTTTTATCTTAATTTAACTCATTTTTATTAATTTGTCTTTCCTCGTGGCCCACCTGTGTTTTTTATGTTTTTTTTGGGGGGGGGTGGCGGCTGGCTTGATCTGACTCTGACTTAATTTTTTTCTTAACTCTTTTGATTTTTTGCTTACTTTTGCTACGGTGCCTGCCATGGCCAAAACAGTCTTTTATTTCAAGATTGATATGCACAGCATACAGAAAGACATTCCCACATCCATGTCTTCTAGGTGTCTGATCACCCTGAGCCTCAGTTTCCCCCTGAGTCATTGCATACACACATGATGACAGCGAGAATTACGTGTGTGAAATCTGGGAGATTTAGTGATTCAGCAATTAAGCCTCTGGCATAGCTGCCTGGCAGAAAGGCGCCTTCAGAGAGCATCTTCATCCCTCTGTGGGAAGATTCACTGCTCTGGTATCACGTCACGTGGAGCTGGGTCTGCCCCCTGTCTGAGAGTACAGTCTCCCCAGCACCCTGCCCTGCCCCTCCCAGTATGTCTGGAAGGTGGGGTGACTCCTCCTTCCTGGGTAAGACATGAGATTGGCGGCGGAAACCCCCCAGGAGCCTGGCAATGCTTCACTTTCTGGGACAGTCAGTCGCCAGCTGGTGTCCTGGTACCTGTGGGTGATAGGTAAGCAGGACTCCGCCCTCAGGAAAACTGAGGTTGAGTCGAACAAGGGAAGTCCCAGGCTGGAATCATAGGATGATCCCATAGAAGGTCCCTGCTTCTAGGATTTACCACCAAGCTGGGGGAGGGAGCCCTGACTCTGGTGCATTCTGTCAGAGAGGAGAAAAAGAGAAGAAAGATCTGGGCCTCAGGCAGGGGCTCTGTTGGTGGAGCGCGGCCCTGTGTCCCGTGCATGAATCCCTGGGTTCTGTCCTCAGAACCACATAGACAAGGCATGGTGGTGCATGCCTTAACGCCAGCACTTAACTTATGGTCTGGAGGCAGGAGGATCTAGGGCATCTTTGGCCACAGAGCCACTTCAAGGTCAGCAAGATGTCTTGAGATAAAGATGCTTGCTACAAAGTCTAAGACCTGAGTATGTTTGATCCCCAAAACCACATGGTTGAGAGAAAAGACTCCCCCAACACACACACACACACACACACACACACACACACACACACACACACCCCAAAATAAAAACAACTCTTTATGTAGAAGGAAAGTTGATTGTAGCCTTCTTGGGGCACATGTCATTCAGGCTCTCAGGAAGCTAAGAAGAATCACTACATATCTGAGGCCATCCCAGGCCACATAGCAAGATGGTGTCTCAGTTCCCTATACTACCCCCCTCCCCACAAGAACTACAGCCAGGTGTGGTGGTAGCCACCTCTAATCCCTGCACTTGGGAGGTGAGGTAGGGATAGACATGGTGAGTCTGAGGCTATCCTGGGCTATAGTGAGAGCCTATAAGAAGGAAGAAAGGAATGCAGGGGGGGAAGGAGAGAGAGAGAGAGAGAGAGAGAGAGAGAGAGAGAGAGAGAGAGAGAGAGAGAGAGAGAGAGAACAAGTGGGTGAGTATAAGATCAGAACGGGAGGAGAGTGAGCTTGCCTCCCTGGAGGTCAGTCTGGTCTTGCCTCCTTCCTCAGACTAGGATTGTACAGCCTCACTCCTCCATCAGAGCCTGTGGGAGTATAACGAGGTTTTATCCCCAGAAGGACTAGGATCTGAGGACCCTTGACCTTCTGATCCTCCTGCCTTCATGTCCCTAGTGCTGGGATAATGGCTTGGGCGACCAGAGCCATCTGGGGAAGGAACCGGCGGCTCTGTGATGCTGATCCCCGTGAGTATTTCTTAAGCCTCTACTTGAAGAAACGTGACTGCCATCAGTCTAGACATTTTTGGAATGGGGCAAACCTCCACCATTATGCTAGGATCCTCTTTTCTTTCCTTCTAGATTTAGCGTGTGTGTGCATGTGTGGGCGTGTGCATTCGTGTGTGTGTGTGTGTGTGTGTGTGTGTGTGTGTGTGTGTGTGTGTGCTACTTGCACCTACAGATGTACATCACATGTGTGCAGAGCTCTTGGAGGCCAGAATAGGGCACCAGATCCCCTGAAACTGGAGTTGTGAATGGTTGTGAGCTGCCAGGTGGGTGCTGGGACTTGAACCTGTGTCCCTTCAAGAGCAACAAGTGTCTTAACTGCCGAGCTACCTCTTCAGTCCCAAGGAGCTCCCCTTTTTAAATTTGTGTTTTAAATATCATTTATTTGTTTGTTTGTTTGTTTGTTTGTTTATTTATTTGTTTATGGTCTGTTTGTGTCTGTGTATACCTTGGAGCAAATGTGGAGGTCAGAGGGCAACCTCTGGGGGTCCATTCTCTCCTTCCACTGTGTCCAGGCCAAGGCTGGAATTTAGGTTCTTAGGCTTGAAGGCAAGCACTCTTGTTATTTGCTAAGCCCTTCAGAACCTCATAGGGAGACTTTATGGGAGGAAGAGGCAGCTATTTCCTAGTCATCCGCCTTTTCCCTAGAAATCCGGTGCCACTGTCTGCACCTTCCCTATGGGACCCCGAAGTACAGAAACCAAAGTTCCTCAGGCTTCTGGGAAAGCCAAGGCCACACAGAGCTCTTCCTCACTGGCACCTGTTTGGGGGGGGAGGATAAGCACACCGTTGTCCCCTCTTTCTGATGCAGGGCTGTGGGGTCTGCCCTGACCTCCAACATATTCCTGTGATGTTTTACAGGGATGGTGTGGCTGAATTCCCTTGCTCCTGTGGACTCAAGTCTCTAGCGGGCAGCAAATATTTGTTCAGCCACTCAGCCAAGCCACCACCAACCAACTTATCATAGGAGACAATGGATAGGGCATTGCTGATGATACACGTACTGCCCAGGCAGTATTTGGCTTTGTGCTGGCTGGGGAGGGAGGGACCTCATGAACTTGGTTATTGTCCTACCCTGCAGCTGATGGCTGGTGGCCTCTACTTACCACTTCCATCCCCTGTTTTCACAGGGAGTCGCACTGCCTGAGATCACTTCTGAGAAAATTAAATCTTCTTTGTGTCTTTAATACCAAATTATCATGTTTTGTGGGTCCCAGCTGTGCGTATGTTCTCAAAGATCTTGTCTCCTGAATATCTCAGAAGGCTGAGAATGGAGATTCAGAATGGTAGAAGATTCGGAAAAAAAAGTCCCCATCCAGAGATGTGGTTTAGCAATAGTGTCCCTGCCTAGAATCCCCCAGGGAGGGACTAGGGGATATGGCTCAGTGGTAGAGCCCCTGCCTAGATTCCCCCAGTGAGGGGCTATGGGGGGGGGGCTTAGTGCTAGAGCTCCTGTCTAGAATCCCCCAGTGAGGCGCTGGGGGGTGACTCAGTGGTAGAGCCCCTGCCTAGACTCCCCCAGTGGTGTGACTCAGTGGTAGAACCCCTGCCTAGAATCCCCCAGTGAGGGGCTTGAAAACAGCCCTGTGTAACAACCTAAGCAGTAAAAGAAATAAGGTAAAATAAACTCAGATATTGCATCTGATTAAAATAAAATGAGATGCCCCAACTCATATTTACCACACTTGGCTGAGATTAGTGTCGCTCATCCCTCACCAAAGAAACTTCTTGCAGCAGATGTGAACTACCACAGAGACCCACAATTGGCCAATGTGTGGACAGCAAGGGACCTTAGCCTTCACTCCTAATGGAACCTCTTTATCCAATCCCTCTCAAGGCTCAAGGTTCTATGTGGAAGAGGAGGTGGAAACATTTTTCCGTGATGAATGACTCTAAATATGTAGCATCTTCCAGACACAACAGGACTGTGAGAGTTCACACATGACCTGCACAGGTTTAAACCCGATAAAATCCCAGCACTGAGAAATTAAAGTGGACACAAAAATCCCACTTCTATTTGATTCCTGCTGGGAGAGGGGATATCAGTTTTCTTCAGTGGACTGTCACTGAGTATATCAATCATTCTCCAGGTAGACTTCGCACCCAGGAGTATCTGAGCAACACAAATGGACGCCATGGGTTTTTTTTTGGGGGGGAGGGGTGTTTTATTTTTCACTTTCTTGTCACATTAAGGTTTTTGTTTTGAGAGAAAGAAGATGAAGTTGGGTGGGGAGAGGGGAGGAAGGACCTGAGAGAAGCAGGAATTCAAAAATATTTCCCTAGCCAGAAAGTGGTGGCTCACGCCTTCAATCCTAGCACTGAGGAGGCAGCGGCAGGCAGATCTCTGAGTTCAAGGCCAGCCTGGTCTGCAGAGTGAGTTCTAGGACACCCAGGGCTACACAGAGAAACCCTGTTTTGAAAAAACAACAAAACCATGAAATTATTAGATCGATACATATTTTTAATGTAACACAACCATGTCACAAAATATAAGAACAATCAGTTTAGAATTGGGGCTGCCTCCTTGGTGAGGTGCCACAGTTTCGCTCGGAGACCCAAATTCCCTCCGCACCAGGCAATCTGTTTTTGCCGCTAACCAGTGAGCCATCTCTCCAGATCCCAGGTTCCTCCTCATCATTTATCATCAGTTACAGCATACTCAATTCCTTTCCACTGCAGTGAAGTAGTCCTTTACACAGACATACTCATTAGTCCATTTTTTGGGGTAAGTTTATGGTTTATTTTTAGTTCCTGGCAGTTGACCAGGGCCGAATTTGTTTCCTGGAGTCCACGCAGTTTGTAAAGGATATTGTTTATTTGTGCCTAAGTGTGTATCTGCGTATGTGTGGTCTATGGCTTTCATGTGGGGGGGTCGTCTGAAAACAATGTGTGGGAGGTGGTCTCTTCCCCCACCTTTGTGGGTCCCGGAGAGTGGACTCAGGTCATCACTAGTTACAGTGAACTTTCTGGGCGCCACGCTGTCAAGTGACTGACTTATCTGGGGTAGAGTCAGTCACTGCTTTGATCTCCAGTGTCTGCTGGGACTTCTAATTGCTTCACATCCTGGTTAGCTCTGGATCCTTCAGATAGATCTGTGAGTCATCTTATTAGTGTATGAGTACGTGTGTCAGAATTTTCCCACAGATATAAGGAGCATTTCCTAGATCACTGAGGGCATTGAACACCTTTTCAGGTATGTCCAGTGAAACCGGAGCCAACAGGAAGCTAGGCAACAGGGAGTGAATTTAGAGCCTTGGTCATAATAGGCAGGGCCTCTACCACTGAGCCACACCTCCAGCTCCTCACTGGGGGATTCTAGGCAGGGGCTCTACCACTGAGCCACACTCCCAGCCCCTCACTGGGGGATTCTAGGCAGGGGCTCTACCACTGAGCTACACCCCCACCCCTCACTGGGGGATTCTAGGCAGGGGCTCTACCACTGAGCCAGATTGCCAATCCTTTACTGGGGGAATCTAGGCAGGAGCTTTCTTCATTAATATTAATCTAGAATAGGATCTTATTCTGTAGCCCAGTCAGGCCTTGACATTTTTGATACTTTTGTCTCAGCCTTTGAGGTCACTGGGATAACAGGCCTGTACCACTGCACCTGGCCAAGCCTAATACATCATTTTTTTAAAAAAATAAGATTTATTATCTTAGTATGTGTAGTTGTATCTCTGGGTGTGGATTGGTATGTGTCACCAGGGTGTCAACAAAGGCCAGAAGTGGGGGATCATCTGGAGCTAGAATTAAAACTAGTTATGAACCATCTAAAGTTGGCTGGAAATTCAACTATGGTCCTTTGAAAGAACCATCTTCATTGTTAACCAATGAGCCTTTCTCTAGCTATGCATTCTAGAATCCAGACTTCTAGTTACATGGATTCCAGCATCCTCGGTCTCTCACACATTAAGGGCTACCCTCAGGTACTTGGATAGAGACTCAGAGCAGCAGTGCTGGGTGGAGAAGCCTCTACACCAAAGCTCCCTTGAGTGCCAGGGTTTTCTGCACTGCAGTTACTATTCAGAACCAAACAGAATGAAGAAGCGTTCGTAGAAAGTTGGGATTGCACAAGGAAGCATGGCTCAGTGGTAGAGCCCCTGCCTAGAATCCCCCAGTGAGGGGCTGGGGTGTGGCTCAGTGGTAGAGTCCCTGCCTAGAGTCCCCCAGTGTGGGGCTGGGGGTGTGGCTCAGTGGTAGAGTCCCTGCCTAGCATCCCCCAGTGAGGGGCTAAGGGTGTGGCTCAGTGGTAGAGCCCCTGCCTAGAATCCCCCAGTGAGGGGCTGGGGTGTGGCTCAGTGGTAGAGTCCCTGCCTAGAATCCCCCAGTGAGGGGCTGGGGTGTGGCTCAGTGGTAGAGCCCCTGCCTAGAATCCCCCAGTGAGGGGCTGGGGGTGTGGCTCAGTGGTAGAGCCCCTGCCTAGAATCCCTCAGGGATTGGAGTGTGGCTTCATGCTTTGTGTAATGGAGGCTCTGGTTTTCCTATCTAGAACTAAAAAAATCAGAAGAAAAAAAAAAAGTCTCTAACAAGGAAGAGAAGGAATGACCATTGCATCAGACTCATGACCTTGAATTTCAGAAACAAGGAAACTGCGTAGGTCTGGTCTCCTAGGTGGACATGGGGCTGAGAGTTGAGGGGCCAGCATTGACTTTTCTGGTCCATGTTCCTCTTGTGTGGTCATCACTTTTCTCCCAGTGTTCTCCCCCTCCTGGCCTCACCCTTCTCACCCCTCCATGCCTTGGCTTCCCTGCCCACAGGGATGCATTTCAAGGTAGCTACCCTGGCCTGGATAGACAGCGGGAGAAAGCCCAGGCTTCCACCAACAGTGTACCTTCTCCCTTTCTGTGGTCTCTTATCTGAGGCCTTTCTCCATTGCCTATCCATTCACACCCATCCACCCCAGCTTCAAAACCATGGGCCTGTGGCTAAGTCCACAGTGTTTGCCTAGCATACACAAAGCCCTGGATTCCACCCCAGCACCTCATGAGCCATGTGTGGCAGGGCTATCTCATAATCCCAGCTCTTGAGGTAGCTGGAGGTTTAAAAGTTCAAGGTCATCCTCGGCTACTTAGGTAGTTTGAAACCAGCCTTGGCTATATTAGATCCACTCTCAAACAAAGCCAAGCAATGCTGAGCAGTGGTGGTGCACGCCTTTGATCCCAGCACTTGGGAGGCAGAGGCAGGAGGATCTCTGGGTCTGTGGGCAGCCTGGTCTACATAGAGAGTTCCAGGCTGAAGATCTGAGTTCAGTTCTTGGAACTTATGTGATAGGAGAGAATGAGCTCTTTCAGGCTGCCGTCTGACTCTTTGCCTATTAAATCGATGTTAAAAAGAATTCCCCAAGCTACAACACACAACAGTCTTCTTTTTCTTTGCTTTTAGGGACAGGGGTTCTCTGTGTAGCCCAGGTTGTCCTGGAACTCGTGCCATAGACCACCAGGCTGTCCTGGAACTCACAGAGGTGAACCTGCTTTTGCCTCCCGAGTGTTGAGATTGTTTAATTTTTTTCTTTCCGGACAGGGTTTTACCATGTAGCTCTGGCTGAGCTGTCTTGGGACTCGCTGTAGACCAGGCTGACTTTGAACTCACAGAGTATTCCACTCATCTCCTGACAGGTGCAAGGATTAAAGGCGTGTGCCACCATGCTTGGTTTATAAATACTCTTCAACGTGGCCTGATGACACTTTACGTGACCCAGGGATGGCTCTAGTCACTTTCCCAGGTCGCCAAAGGAGTATCAGGTTGAAAGGAAGCAGTTGGGGCCTGGGAGTGCTGGACGCAGGCCCCACCCCCTGCCACACAGACATTGTTGGCAGCTACTCTGGGCTTTGTGGCCAGCTCCACCCTAAGTGCTCACAAGGCTCTTCTGTTTGATTTGAACATATGTCCTGGGCAGATCTACAGGTACACTTGAGAAGTCAGTATTACTTGGACCCCCTTGGCCAAGATTCAGAGACGCTAAAGATGTATTTAAAGACCCATATAGTCCCAATGGGAGAGTCATCTATTGGTCACATCAACTCTGGGATTGGGGCTCAGTATATCGTGTCTGAGTGATGATTCAGACTCCAGACCCTGTGAATAAAATACAAATAATAAGAAAAATAAATACAAGTAAACTTGCGCTGAGCAAGGTAAGGCATGGCAGAATTTGAGAGGAGACAGTGGGATTAGGAATCTAGGGCTAGCCTTGGCTACATAGTGAGTTTGAGTTCAGAAAACCAAAGCCAGGGTTGGAATGTAGTTCATTGGTAGCATGCTCACCTAGACGTGTAACACATGGAGTTCAATTCCCAGCTCCCCAAGAAACAGTGTGGTGGTATACATTTCCTGTGCCAGGAGAGACAGGAGTGTCCTAGGTTCAAGGTTATCCTTGATAAAGTCTGAGGCCAGTGTGGATTACATGAGACTGTCTCTAAAAAAACAATAACAAAATAAAACCAACCAAACCAAACAACAATAAACTGGAATGCAGTGACAGACACTTTTAATCCCAGCACTTGGGAGGCAGAGACAAGTGGATTTCTGTTAGTTTGAGGCCAGCCTGGTCTACAGCGTGAGTTTCAGGACAGCGGGGGCTCCAGGGCTGCTACACGGAGAAACCCTGTCTTAGGGGGCAGGGGGCGGAGGGTTAGAGGATGATTAGCCCGGGAAGACTGCTAACAGACTAACGGGAGAGAAAGAAAGAAGCCCCTCACATATCCTCATGTTTTGAATTTGGTTCATATTTCTTCCTAGCTTCAACTGTCCTGGAACTTGCTATGTAGACCAGGCTGGCCTCTCACACAGATGCATCAATCTGCTCCTCCGGAGTGCTGGGATCAAAGGCTTCTCTTTTGTCAACAATCCTGGCTTTCTCCATATATTCTGAGACTCCTGCTAAACCTGGAGTCGTTTCTGCCAGACTGGCTGGCCAGTTAGCCTCAGGGTTTCACCCCCCCTGGGTCTGTCCCCTCACTTTACAGTGTTACACGTGCACACTGCCATGCCCTGCTTTTCTGTAGGCACTGGGGATCCGATCTTGAGCTTGATGCTTGTACACAATGTACTTTACCCACTGAGCCGTGGCCACAGTGTTCTCTATTTATTTTGCGACAGGCTCCCCAGCTTACCCAGGCTGGCCTTGGTCTGCTCTTTTCCTGTCTCCTAAATATCTCAGATAGTGGGCTAAGGGGTGGGCGGGAGTGTAGTTTGGTGGTACAGATAAGGCTTTTCTAGAATCCATCAGTGAGGGGCTGGATGCGACTAGAGCCCTTGTGGAGTAAGCCGGAGACCCTGTACTCGAGCTCTGGTACTACAACAGAACCTACTTAGGGGCAGAGGCAGGGGGACCTATCTCTGTGAGTTCCAGGTCAGCCAGGGCTACATAGTGAGACACTCTCACAGTGTGTGTGTGTGGGGGACCAAGCAAACAAACCCAAACCCAAACCACAACGAAGCAAATAAACAAATAAACCAAAGGATTGATGGGCTAGCTGGGGTTCCCCATCTCACTCTCCTGTACCCCGGAGTTTACTGTGGGAGAATATTGAGGTTGGAGGAAGGGGAGGCGTGGAGCTCCAAGTTTAGGCCACAGAACCAGTAGCCCTGAGAAGAATTCTCTAAAGGAGCCTGTGCTGCCTCCCAGAATGGGTGTGAGCCCTCTGGTAGCAGGGGAGTCCCCTCAGGAAGTGGGGGGCTTGTCTCTCTTCCTATCTTCCGAGAGTCTCTGGCTGGGCTCTGGACTTTAACCCCGGGATGGAGCTGGCGCCGGGAAGGGCAGGCAAGTGGCCCAGAGGCCGGCAGGGCAGAAATTCCCCTGGTCCTCGTGCCAGGGGAGTTACCCAGGGCGTGGGGCTGGGGGGCAGGTGCAGACAGGGGGCCAAGTGGCCATAGAGGCCTCTGAGGCTTCATCTGCAGCTCCGTGGAGTGCAGGGCTTGACTGTCCCGTGCCTTTCTTAGTTCCCCTCTTTACAATAAAACAAACGTGCTTCCTACCCTGGATGTGAAAAGAGACAGCTTCCCGACCCCCCATTGACAACCCCAACCCTCGACAGTTTCATATGAGTGTGGGGAGGTCTGGTGATGACATATAGTCATATGGGGGAGAAAGGTGCCCCAGACAGAAGAACACGATCAGGAATCAACTCCAGGGTTCTCTAACTGGGGTCAGGGATCATGGGCTGGCGACAGGGGGGACCTCAGGGTCCTGCTCAGGCCCACCCAGCTTTGATGCTGAAAATGATCGACGGGTGGCTCACGAGCGCCACCTGGAGGCGGCTAAAAGCTAGCGCCTCTGTTCACAGCCAGGGAACCGAGAGAGGGTCAAAGAAAAAGGTCTCTGCACCCCATTCCCTGGGACCGGTGGGGAAATTCTAACCACCCCTGCAGTCGTGGTTCTATGGCTTCTCTGTGCTCACCGAGGAGGCTTATTTCCGATGCACAAGCCCTCTCTTTTCTCCTGTGTTCACTATTCTGAGGCCCCCAGCACCTTAGGAAGGAGTTCCCAATGGGTCATCAGGATTGGCCTCTCTGAGCATCCTTAAGCTTCAGAGGGCCCAAGGGCGGATTGTAAATAAAATGGGTCACTCTGAGAAACGACCTCCTTTGCATGGGCTGTTCCCTCTGCCTGGAATATCTTTCCTGTGTCTCCCTATTCCTTCTGCTAGGCTCCTTGAATCTGCGATCAAGGTCACAGTCCAGTGGGACCATGGTCGTCGCCTTGTGTCTCCATATATGTACACACTCCTGGAAGTGTTTATTGAATGAGTGAGCGGGATGGATGTTGTGCTGAACTGTTTCCTGAGGCGTACTGTTTAACCCAGCGAGAACAAAAAACATATTTACAAGGCCCCAAGCTTCCCATTAGCTCTGCACCTCCGTATACAGTTTCATCTCCAGGGCATATGGGACTCTGTCCATCTGTCTGCTTTGTCTCCAAGCTTATAGCAAAGCTATCCTTCAGAGACTTGGATAGGAATCCAGACTCCATCTCCTGCAGATCTACAGATCCTTTCTTCATATATATCAAAATATAGTCTCAGGGTGTTGGGGGGGGGCAGTAGGGAAATTAAGTCCCGATGTCCCAAGCTGACCACATGCTGGGTGACTGCGGGTGACCTCCTTCCTCTTTTGGAGACTCATATGGTTGGATGAATGGGTAACAGAAGGTACCAGCAGTTTCGTTCTTCTGGGACATTCTGGGAGGCCACACGCACGGGGCTTCCCGAGGTGGGAGGAGGATCGGACTAGGCAGAGGGAAGAGGTGTCTGCTGGGTTAGGGGAAATCCAGCCTTTCCCATCATAAACGTACGATGGGGGAACAAACCAGACAGCTTTGTGGGGTGGGAGGGGAAGTCAGGGAGAGGGGACCACGCTCCTTCACAGATGGGTGAAAAACCACAGCCCGCACATGTTTACCCACTTCCCTCCGGAGCCCCTGGGTCCCAGGGTCCCAGGCAGGGCTGATTCCAAAGGATCGATGTCTCACTGTCTTCTCTCTGCATCTCCTCACCTGCCTTCCCGCCCTGTCTGGCGGCTGCTGGGCTCCAAAGCCTGGCACGCCCCTGCCTCTTTTCTTCCCTTACAGGGAGGTCTGGTTTCATAGGCAGCTGGAGGGACATTGGTGGCATCCAAGTCAGAGCCTACGCGCCCTCTGCCCAGAGCTCTGCAGTTTCCACTGCAGTCAGGAGAGTGGGACGAATGTCCCGACCCCCACGTCTGTTACACCGCCTCCATATTCCGAGCGCTTTCTCCACCTGTGTACCCTCTAGCCTTTGCACATGAGGTGCCCTGCACTGGGAATTCGCTTCCTGGTTTTCTTACCTCTGACCTTAGAGGTCTCAGGTCTGAAGGATCACTGGCAGGATCCTGGAATGGGATGAGAAGAGAAACCGGTTCTTTGGAGCCTTGGGGGGGGGGCAGTTCTGGGAACATCTTAACTTTAGCTTTAGGAGACTTATTTTACAGCAGAATGGTATGTTACAGCAGAATCATGCACACCTCGTTTTATTTATGTGTTATTAGTTGTGTGTGTGTGTGTGTTGCTTTGTA
Source organism: Phyllotis vaccarum (assembly GCA_033318265.1). Taxonomy (NCBI): domain Eukaryota; kingdom Metazoa; phylum Chordata; class Mammalia; order Rodentia; family Cricetidae; genus Phyllotis; species Phyllotis vaccarum. The sequence goes on from JARWLC010000018.1 coordinate 15,973,639, forward strand.
CGCCAAAACACCCATGTGGAGGTCAGAAGAAAATTATCACAATTCAGTTCTCCCCTTCTACTGTGTAGGGTCCAGGGATTGAACTCAGGTTCTTTGGCTTTTTCTGCAAGTACCTTTATCAGCTGAGCCATCTTGCCAGCCCTATTTTTAATTTATTTATTCATTGTACTGAAGTGTTGGAGATTGGACCCAGGGTCTCACGAATAATAGGCAAGGGCTCTACCACTGAGCCACACCCCAGCCTCTCATGGGGGATTCTAGGCAGGGGCTCTACCACTGAGCCACACTCCCAGCCCCTCACTGGGGGATTCTAGGCAGGGGCTCTACCACTGAGCCACACTCCCAGCCCCTCACTGGGGGATTCTAGGCAGGGGCTCTACAACTGAGCCACACCCCAGCCCCTCACTGGGGGATTCTAGGCAGGGGCTCTACCACTGAGCCACATATCCACCCTCTGACGAGCATTTTGAATGCCTCCCCCCCCCCCCCCCCCCCCCCCCGTGCTTCTCATCTTTTATCTAAATCTCATACACTTGTCTTTGTTGTTAGGGCTGCTGAGGCAACAGGGTCCCTATTGCCCCTTTTCCATGCACATCCCTAAACTTTACCTGGCTCTTATGCAGTCTGCATGGCTAACAGAGCAGGGTCCAAGGTTCTCACTGATTCACTGCCCCAAATAGCAAGGGTCTGTTGAATATTGGTTGTTTGCCTGGTACTGTCCTTGAAGCTGGGAGATACAGGTGGAGACAGCATCTGCTTCTCACCTCCATGTGCCAAAGTTCTAACTTCTGAGAGAAACTTTGCTTAGAGAAAGGGCATTGTTGAGGTCAAGTGGGGTCATAACAGTGGGGTTCTGTATGCAGTGGTGAATGCCTTTAATCCCAGTACTCGGGAAGCAGAGGCAGGCAGATCTTCTCCAACCTGATCTATAAGGATTGTTCCAGGATAGTCAGGGCTACACTGTCTCGAGAAACCAAAAATAAATAAATAAATAAATGATGGACAAGTAATAAAACTGGAGCCCCAACTTGAAGGGATTAGTACCTTTACCAGAGAGCTAGGGTTCTTATCCATCTTCCTCAGCCTCCCTGTGCAGCTCAGAAAAGAGCCCCCTGTGAGGCCAAAGCAAGATGGCTGCCTACAAGCCCAGACAGGAACCTCACAATGTGACCCTCCCACACCAGCCATTGGTCTAGGACTTCTGCTATCCTGGATCCAGTCATGTAAACTCAGTGTCTTGAAGTACCCCAAGCCAGCCATCTTTGACTATGGACATTCAAGTGGACACACACCTGCCTCCAGCCTTCTCGGCCATTGATTTTTGCTTTTTGGAGATAGGGTCTTTGGTAGCCCAGGCTGGCCTCAAACTTGCTTTGTAGCCACGGATTAACTTTGAATTTGTGAGTCTTTTGCATTATCCCTGAGTGTTGGGAAGCATGATACCCAGCCAAAAAGACAAATTCTTTTGTTTCAGGGTGTCACTCTGTAGCCCAGGTTAGCCTGGAACTTACTTGGAACCTCCTGCTTCTGCCTCCCCTAGGACAACATTGCACAGCTCCTTGTCTGGTTTATGTGGATCTGGCTTCCTGCATACGAGGCAGGCATTCTGCAAGCTGAGCCAGCTCAGTGGACATCAGACTTGATAGCAAATTGGTTTACCCATGAGACATCTGGCTGCCCAGCCCATACCTCCCCCACCAGCCCAATTCTCATATTATTGATTGATTAATTGATTGCTGTTAATCCTCTGGGATACTGGAACGTAGGGGAGGGGCGTGGGATGAGAGATAATGGAGCATGAAGAATCCGGAGGCATTTACTCCTTGGGAAGAATTCTGCAGCTGGGTGTGGCTGGGTGCAGTTGGGTGTCTGCAGCCATCCTGCCTGGGTTCAGGAGACTAAGAAAGGAGGTACTTGGCTTCCAGGTCAGCCTAGGCTATGGAGCAAAGCCCCGCCCCCAAAGCCTAAAAACAAACCAACCCAAACCCAAGGAAAGCCTCAGGCTGTCAATGGAAGAAGAAACCATAGTCCTAGGGGCTTTGATTTCCTCCTGTGAGGAAAGAGCAGGCAACCCCTCCCCCCTCCTCCTGCCCCTAAAACACCCTGTGGTGGAATGGGAGGTGGATGGGGGGAGATGGGGGGGGTACCGAGAGCTCCCACCAGTGATTGGCTAGGACCCCCTCTCTGGGCACTGCATGTCAGAATGAGATGATTTCCTTGGTTCTGAAAGGTGGGAAGTGGCAGCCTGATGCCAGGCTCCCTCCGCCTTCCACCCCAGGCCTCCTCCTCATCCAGTTCCCTCCTCACATTGGACTTCCAGCCCAGAGAGAAACAAAAGGGTCAGGCTTCCTTCCTTTTGTTGGTTGGGCTCCGCGGGCCACTGGGCCATTGTGTGTGTGGCCTCGAGGTCATTCCTTGTCTGGCCCAAGCCCATCTATGGCAGCTACTTCAGAAAAGGCATCTGGGGACAGGGCTAAAAGAGGTAGAGATGTCTTGGAGGTGGTTTCCATCTCTCTTTCGGGGCTGGTAAAATCTGAGAACTCCAAGGGCTACCTGGGCTTGGTGGTTTTGGTTGTGGGGGGTAATCGGGGATCTCTCTGGGGAGAGGCCTCAGCCTGAGTCTGCTGTGTGTGATCCTATCCTTTCTGGGTTAAAATTGGGACAATTCTCTCTCTCCCTCTGTGTGTGTGTGTCTGTCTGTCTGTGCCTCTGTGTGTGTGTGTCTGTCTGTCTGTCTGTCTGTGTGTCTCTCTGTGTGTGTATCTGTCTGTCTGTCTGTCTGTCTGTCTCTGCTTTGGTTTCTTTGTGTTGCTTTGCTTGGTTTGGTTTGCTTTCACAGAAATCCTCCTGCCTCTGCCTTCCGAGGATCTTGACCTTCTGACCTTCCTGCTTCCAGAGTGTGTGCTACTTCACTGGGTTTGTACAGCACTGGAGATCGAACCCAGGGCTTCATACATGGCAGGAGAGCATTTCATCAATCCAATACATCTCTTGCTGTGTAGCCCTGGCTGTCCTCAAACTTAGAACAATCCTGCTGCCTCTGCATCATGAGAGTTGGGATTATTCTGCCATATCTAACTATGATGTGTGTTTAAAATTTATTATTTATTTTTATTCTACACGCATTGGTATTTTGCCTGCATGTATGTCTGTGTGAAGGTGTCAGGTCTTGGAGTTATAAACAATTACGAGCTGCCATGCCAGTGCTGGGAGTTGAACCCAGGTCTTCTGGATGAACAGCCAGTGTTCTTAATCACCAAGCCTCTCTCCAGCCTCGATGTGTGTATTTTTTTAAAAATAAACATTTAGGAGCTTTGGGAAGTGGAACCCCTTTCAAATTGAAGCTCAGAGGGTGCAGTCAGAATCTTCATCAAGATCACAGGTCCCAGAAGCTGTTGGGAGTAATATCCTCGTTTTAAGAGCTTAGAGCAGCTTAGGTTATCATTGTCTTGGAAGGCAGATTTTCACAAGTCTATTAAGTACTACACAAAATGAAGCAGACCTACATTTGCGGGAAAATGCATGGCAGAAAAACATATTATCGCTTTCTTTTTTTCTACTGGGCATGAATCTCAGGGAGTCATCCTGGGCAAGAGCCACGCCCCAGCCCCTCAGTGGGGGACTCTAGGCAGGGGCTCTACCACTGAGCCACACCCCCAGCCCCTCACTGGGGGATTCTAGGCAGGGGCTCTACCACTAGCCACGCCCCCAGCCCCTCACTGGGGGATTCTAGGCAGGGGCTCTACCACTGAGCCACACCCCCAGCCCCTCACTGGGGGATTCTAGGCAGGGGCTCTACCACTAGCCACGCCCCCAGCCCCTCACTGGGGGATTCTAGGCAGGGGCTCTACCACTGAGCCACACCTCCAGCCCCTCACTGGGGGATTCTAGGCAGGGGCTCTACCACTGAGCCACACCCCCAGCCCCTCACTGGGGGATTCTAGGCAGGGACTCTAACATTGGGAGCTACACCCTCAGCCTTAGACAAATGCATTTGTTTTTCATCTACCTGTGGCTGAAGACAAACAACTTATTCTGGGTCATAAACATTATGACAAATTTGGGGGTTTCTTTTGGCACATGTATAGTTTCTTCAGTCTTAGGAGGTAAGCGCTAGGATGGTGCCTATTTTATGGGTGAAGAAATGCAAAGATCCGATTTCCCCAGCAGAGCTGAGTTGTCAATTCTATCACCCTGCACTGCCTCAGGAGGAACTGGAAACACTGACCTGCGCCCCCTCCTGGCGTCCGTGGGAACTGCAAGCTGAAGCAAGGTTTACAATACTTCCAATCCTTGAATTCCTCGTGTGTGACAGACAGAATTAACAGCTCCGCATTAGAGATGTTATTGGAATTGGTGAGGTCAAAGGATCAAAAGCAACTTGTCCAGGTGGCACAGAAGCTCCAGAATCCCAGAATTTGGGAGATTAAGGTGGCAGGGTCATAAAGTTCTGTGCCATCTTGATCTACCCGGTAAGAACCCACCTCAAAAATAAATAAATAAATAAAATAAAATGGTGGGCTGTGTTGGAGGCGTGGTTCAGCGGCCAATAGCTTGCCTAGTGTTCACAAAACCTTAGGTTCATTCCTCAGCAATGGAAAATAAAACAAGCTACATCATTCCCATTATTCTTTTGTAAATTTGGAATCCAGAGCTAAGTGCCTTTTACCACAAAACCTATCTCATGGTGACTGTCCTTTTTTCCCCTGTAAATAAAGGAACTGTACTGGTTTGAGATGGCGCCTAGAGATGCCCAGAGGGATTTGTGACTTGGTCATGGGGACACCTGAGCCTCCCTGTACCCGGGATACAGAATCTAGCTTGACCTAGAAATTTTAGAGGTCTCTCTCCCCTTCTCTCTACCCCTCCTGCTGGCCTAATTAAGCGTCCACCCCTCACACCATGCCCAGTCCACGCAGCCTCAGCAGGCATCTGTGGTTCCCCAGACTTTGGGAGACCTGGTAACTGGCTGTGCATCTTACCCTCTTGGCTGTAGGTGAAAGAGCCTCCCCCACCCCCCAGCTGGGGAGGCAGAATTTTCAACCCAGCACAGCAGAGGCTGCCAGCTTCCCACCTGAGAGCCATTCCCTCTGATTAGTGATGACATCATTTGGAGGCATCAATATTCCCAAGGGAAAGACTACACTTCCCAGAGTCCCTTGCAACCAGGGAGCCTACAGCCATTTGGTCCCTTGAGGTGACTGAGAAACTGGAGCCCTAAGCTAAGGAACACGAAGCGAGAAGATAGTACGTTCTGTCGCTTCTGACTGTGTGGGGATTCCACTCAACATTGTACGTCTGGAAACTTTTCAGATGTGTGAGACAAGTGTTTCTATATCCATATAATTACTTCTAAAATGTAGACCCTCCTTTATTTCTGTATCTCTCTCTTGTGAGAAATTTGAGATATGCTCTCTTGTAAGCCAGGCTGGCCCTGAGCCTCGCTGTACAGCCTGGCCTGGGCCTTGAACTCCTGACCTTCCCGCTTTCAGCTCTGTTGGCATTACGAGCATGCCATCATGATCGGACAGTTCTTGTTGTAATGTTTGAGGTCTAGAAGGTGCTGGACAGCCCTTTGAGAAATACAACAGCCCTGCCTTAGGTGCGCAAGGGTGAGGGCAGTTTACCCAGCGAAGAGGACCTTCTCCTCCACACTTCTTGGCTTTTTGTACCGCAGAGAGGTCTGGTCCTTATCCCCCCCCCCCCCCTCCCGGGGAACAGGGCATCCCTCTTTGAGCCTGTGTGTAAAAGCACAAAGGCCCTGCCCTGGAGCGAGAAGGCGTGGGTCAAGCATCCCTAGGTGCACAGGAGTCCATCCTGGGCATGCTTTGGGGTGGGAACCAAGCCAAGGGGTGGGAACCAAGCCAGGCTGACGGCGATGGAAAGAGAGGCCGACACCCATGTGCATTCATCCGGACGTTTATGGACTCTGGGCAGCTCTCCCATAGCTCGGTGCTAAACCTAGATAGAGGCAGGATGGCCGGACCGTGGCCTGTATCCGTGCTGCAGGTGAGCGGTCCTGGCTTCAGGGGTGGATGGGAGAAGATGTTGCGAGAATGCATTTCTTCTCAGGTTTCAGCGGCCTGCGGTGCTGCAGCTGCTACTCCTCCAGGGCTGTGCAAGAGGACCGGGGCGGGGACAAAGAGGTTGTCAGTCAGCAGGAGGACCCTCCCGAGGCCCCGCCCACCGCGCCTCCCGAGGACCCCCGCCGCCCGGCTCAGCCTGTGCCATGGTCTGGGGTCTGGTGGTGCAGGAAGGTAGGCTGGTCCTCCAGCTGGACTGTGTGACAAAGGAGCCTGCGAAGGAATTTTCAGGCTCGGGAGTGCGCCTGCGCGAACCCAAACAGCTAGTGGTTCATCATGTCTGAGCATCTAGTCCCATGCGGCAGGCAAGACTACACAAATTGTTATTCGCGGTCTGGGAGCACCTGTCCAGCGCACCTGCCCTAGTAACAGCCTTGAAGATCTCTGGGAATTACTGATGGAGAAGTCATGGCTTTTGATTTTGAGAGCTGACTGGTCTGATGGAAGAGACAAGGTCCCTGTCTCTGATGGAGGAGACACGGCCCTGATTCTGGGAACTCCCAGTCTGATGGAGGAGACACGGTCCCTGACTTTGATGGAAGAAATTTGTTTTTTTTTATTCTGGGAACTTCCAGTCTGATGGAGGAGACGCGGTCCCTGACTCTGGGAGCTCCCATTCTGATGGAGGAGATACAGTCCCTGACTTTGATGGGGGGAAATATGTTTCTTTATTCTGGGAGTTCCCAGTCTGATGGAGGAGACAGCTTTGAGTCTGATGAAAGAGACATGGTTCTCTACTGCGGGAGCCTCCAGCCTGATGTGGGAGAGGTTGTTCCCAATCGAGAACCCTGTCTGATGGAGGAGACACACCTAGCAGCCTGCATCGTAACACATATCATGCCTTTCAGGTTGGGGGAGTTCTGTTATCTGAAGGTAGAAACTTCTTGCCCTTAATGCCATGTCTCATGGGGGAGGAAAATACCGGCATTCATCCCAACTCCCCAGTGTGGTGGAAGAGGCTGGATCTCCACAGTTGAGTTTCCACTCATCTGAAGAGAAAAGAAGCCCACCCTCACACAACACCCCTACGGATAGCCTTCCATCTGGTGTATACCTTTTATGAGCAAGGAGACCTCTGTCTGATAGAGGCTTCTCTACCCTCGGTGAATATCATCATGTGACAGGCAAGGCAAGGGCCACATGGGGACACTCAGGTCAGATGGGAGAGGCACATGCCTGTGTCCCTCAGGCTTGGGAGGAAGGAGAAGGCCACCTTTAGGGACCGTGCCCCCCTCCCCAAGCTGCTCACTCACGGGCCACCTGTAGCTCCACCTCCAACGTGTCTGTCTTGCCCTGCAGCGTGACAGTCTTGAGTGTGTAGCGTCCGGCATCCGTGAGGTTCAACTTTTGCACCAACAGTGAGCAATTTGCAAAGCCCACCTCCCGGCCTGTGTGCGCTGGGCCGGCGATCCAGTTCCCAGACGGCAGCTGGCTGAGCAGTCGGTTAGGCTCTGAGGCAGGTCCACGGTACCAGGCATAGACTAGCAGGTCCTTGGGGTAGCCCTGAACGGTCAGGGTCACGTCCTGGCCCTCCGTTGGCTTAGTTGGCACAGGCACAATCATCATAGCCACAACTGCAGCTGGAGAGAGAGGGTTACCACCGTCAGCTAAGTCTGCCCTGGTGTGTGGGATGGAGTACTCCCCCTCCCTTGGACAGCTCCTTCAGGGGTAGTGCTCCCCATGAGGTGCTGACATGGCAGAGGATGGAGGTGACTTCTTGGGTGACCACATAGACTTTCTCTCTCAGTGCTGTTTACCTGGGACACATCTCCCCTATCTATATTTCAGTATTGGATGACGACAGGACAGGTTGTCCCTCCTGTGAAATTGGGAAACCCTAAAAGTCTGGCCGTATCTCCTCCACCAGGGTGGAAGCTTCCAAATTCAAGGAGTCATGTCTTCCCCATCAGGTTAGAAATCCCAGAATATATGGCTATATCTCCACGATTGAATGTCTGGGATTTCTCTTACCACAGCATACTTTAAGATTATGAAGGTTACAACTCCTCCATGAGACTGGAAGACTCTAGATGGAAGAAGTTGTACATCCTGTATCACATTAACATTTCACAAGATTTGAATTGTGTCTCCTCCATCAGATTGGGAAATTCTAGATTCCCCCCCCCAAGTTTACGACTCTAAAAGTTGGGAAGATTATTTTGTAGGTTTAAGACTACAAGGTGGGGGCCCCCATCTCCTCCATCAGACTGAAAAATTGTGGATATTGGGAGTAGAACGTTTTGATGAAGTTAGAGACCCCCTCCGAGCTGGAAACAATCATCTCAATTGTATCTGCTCCTCCATCAGATTTGGAGTATTCCCAAAGTGGGACCCGTGTCTCCCCCATCAGACTAGGAATTTTAAAGTAGTGTATCCTAATGACCCGGAAATTTTTTCAGACTGTGTTTCCCTTTTGACTAGAGGGTTTTATGTCTCTTCCATCAGAGCCCAGGAGCCCAGAAAAATTTGACTGGCTGCTCCTCTGTGTCCCTGATCCCTCTGAGATCAGAGAAAGATTGTGTGTCCTCCATCAGATCAACTTGTTTACCAGGCAGGGTAATAGCCACCTCTCTGTGTCCCCTCTCTTTCTCCCAGCACCTGCCACAGGAATTCTGGCAGCTTGGGAGGTAGCAGTCTTGGGGGTGTTGCATTAGATACATCCTGCACATACCTGCAGACCTTGGACACCCCCAGTGTTGGCCCCGAGGTCATCTGGTCCACCCTGTCTCCAGCCAAGGTCCCTCACAGGTAAGACAGGAGGCGCACTTACCTTTGGGGCTGCCATCTTTGCTCTGCGTGAAAGGGGGTCCATCCCCACCCTTTGCATGAGACCCAGCCTGTTAGTGGAGGAAGAAGGGAGGGAGGAGGGGGAGGGGGAAGGGGGAGGACCATTCCCACTGTCTCCAAGGGATAATGGCCACTTGAGAAGAAACCCAGGTAAATCATTAATATTAATGTCTTTTTTTTTTTTTTTTTGAGACAAGGTCTTATGTAGCCCAGGCTGACTTCAGACTGTGTAGCCAATGATGATCTGATCCGTTTGTCTTTACCTTTCTAGTGCTGTGATTATAAGTGAGCACTTGCACATCTACCATGAAATGAGGACTTGATATTTCAAAGCCACCATCCTTGGGGCACGAGCAGTTTCCCCTAAGGTGCCCTCAATGCCCAACACCCGCTCCCCCACACACATATAAAAGAGAGTTGTAAAGACAGTGCTCCTGGCTGGATTTCTCCACTAGCCAAAAACTGCCTATGGCTTCCCCAGATGTGGTACGTACATACGAGTGAGAGTGTGTGGCTCAGGTCTGTGTGTCTTGGGTTGCCACTGGTGCCAAATGGGGTAATTACATGGAAGAACACGGACCCTGGCGTCCCATTCCACCACCCCACAAGAAGGGGACATGGGGCTTAGTCTGACTTCAAGGCAGAGGATCTGAGTCACCATTTTGCCTGCCTCTTATTGCACCCAGACAGGAAGGGAACAATCTGATATGCCTGCCACCTTGTCCCAACTGGCCAATGAATGTGCTGGAAACCCAACTATCTTCTGGGAAAATGGTAACCCAATCAGCAAAGGCCCGCTTGTCATCAGGCTGGGGCTGACTCACCAGACAGCTTGACCACCACAGAGGCAGAGCCGGACAGCAGAGTCTTGGAGTTCTTAGCAATACATGTGTATGTGCCTTCATGGGCTGCGGTCATGCTGCTGATATTCAGATGATCCTGACCGTTTTTCAAGGCCTTACCGTTGAAGGCCCACACATATTCTGGCTCAGGGCATGACCGGGACACACACCACAGGGTGAGGGATGTGTTGAAATCCACTTTAATGGTGCAGCCCGTTCGGGTGGTGGAATCTTGGAGGATAGCCACACGTTCCGGGCCGACTGTAGGGCAGGAGAGAGAGACACAGGAGGGACAGGGGTGGGCTGGGAGGGGACAGAGGCATGCATGCCAGATCTTCTTGTCTACCAAATTAGGTCCCTGGGGCTGTTGGGGCTGAGTACAGAGGACAAAGAGTTTGAGATGTACAAAACTGTTTTTTTTTTTTTTCTTTTTTAATCTGTAAAAAGAATGCATAGAGCTAGGCAGTGATGATGCATGCCTTTAATCTCAGCAGAGAGAAGCAGAGGCAAGTGGATCTCTGTGAGTTCAAAGCCAGCCTGGTCTACAGAGTGATTTCCAGGACAGCCGGGGCTACACAGAGAAACCGTGTCTCAAAACAAAAGAATACAAAACAAATCTATGCTCTATGTTTTAGAATTCTCAGGTCATAGACATCTGTCTCTCTGAGATTCCAGAGCAGCGGTTCTCAACCTTCCTAATGCTACAGGCCTTTAAAACTGCTCCCCACGTTGTGGTGACCCACCCCCCAGCCATTAAGTTATTGCTACTTCATAACCGTAATTTTGCTACTTTTATGAATCATAATGTAAACATCGGTGTTTTCTGATAGTATTAGCTGACCCTAATGGCGTCTCCACCTACAGGTTGAGAGACACTGATCTAGACTCCCCAGTGTTATAACTTGGTTCTAGGATACCATTTCAGCTGGTGGTTTCTAGGCTTTGCTCTCTAGACTCTGGAGCCTGGCTTCTGTTTCTAGAGTGTCTGGCATCTGGAATGTCCTAGAATTCCTGTATTTCAGTTGTTATACCAGTTTTAATTTTTTTTTTTTTTTTTTTTTTTTTTTGAGACAGAGCCCTGGCTGGTCTTGAACTCACAATAATTCTCCTGGATTAAAGAGCTGCTCCACCACAGCTGGGCACCTCAGTGTTTTCTCAGGAGTCCATACCACATAGCTTCTGTGATGAGCTTTTGTGATATCTTCTCTGAGCGCCCAGTCCTGGGGGCTTTTATTCCCACACCCTTTCGAATCCAAACATCCCTGTGTCAAATTACTTTATTCAAGGGTCTTTTTTTTTCTCGTTCTTTTTAAAAAAAAATTTCTTTTCTGACAGGGCCTCACATAGAGCCCAAGCTGGCCATGAACTCAACATGCAACTTGATAAGGATCAGAACTCAGGATCGTGCCTGCCTCCACCTCTCTAGTGTTAGGATTATAGCTCTACACTAACATGAGCAGTTTGTAGTTCTTCAGACGAAACCTAGGGCTTGGTGCGAGCCAGGCAAGCCTTGGGCCAGCTCAGCTATTATCCCAGCCACATGGTGCCCACCCCCCACTTGGAGATAAATGTTGTTACCTAGATGAGCTGGCCTTAATAATCTCCCCTCCACCTCTGGATACCTTGATAAGGCCGGTGCACGCTCCCTCCCTCATCTACATCGACCTGACATTATCAACCACAATCTTTAATCATGAAATGACCGGTCAAGGGTATCTTAAGGGCGGCCCTTGCTCCTTCCCCAGCCAGCTTGCTGTGTGACTGTGGACCCTTTCCATCCATCTCTTGGTCTCTGTTTGCCCATGTGTGAGATGTGGGTATCACTCACAGTATACGGTCAAGTTCAGGGGCTCGCTGCGGCTGACGCTAACTGGGTTCCACACCTCGCACTGATAGGCACCCGCCTCCTCCCTGCGGATGCCATGCCGGGTCAGCATCCTGCCGTCGGGAGACAGGCCCAGGCGGACAGCAACAGGCAGAGCGTCACCATTGAAGAACCAGCGGACCTCAGCTTGGCTGGGGCTGCTGCACACCAGACGAAGGGTGTCCCTGCGCTCCACCAGCGCCGTGTCGTTGGCCACGACCGTGGGAGGGGCTAGGATCTCTATGGGGGGTAGCGAGAGACAGAGGGGGAGGGGAGGGGCACCTCCTGTCCCCGGGGCAAGAAGCACCACCAAGCTGTGCTTTTGTACCCCCAGCCACAGTGACAAAGAATGGCTTTAGAAGACAGATATCACCCTGAAAGCCAGAATGGAGAAGGTGAGCATTTTAGTGTTATTTTAGGTATCTCTCCCCCCCCCCCCTGCAACACCCTGTTTTAAGGCGCTGGCAAGACGGCTCAGTGGGTAAAAGCGCTTGCCATTAAACCGGACGACCTGAGTTCAATCCCTACCTTCCACAAGGTGGAAGGTAAGAATTGAGTCTCCAGAGTATGTTTGTGACACACACACACACACATAGTAAATGCAATTTTTAAAAATAAAAAAGATTTTTTTTTTGCTTCTGTTCATTAAAGGAGGGGTGAGGAATGAGAAATGGAAAGTCCCGGATGTGTTGCAAGGGGTGGCTCACCATAGACCTGCATGTGTCCGTAGCCCACCTCCGTCTGGAACTGCCTGTTAAGGGTCTGTAGGATATAGGTGCCTGTGTGCCCAGGCAGAGCACCATAGATAGCAAGGCTGCCATCGGGACGTACAGCTTCCCGCCCTGTGTGGGCTGGTCCCGGGGTCTCATCACCAGTGCTGACGATGTAACTGGCCACCAGGAAGGTCAGGCTGAGCGTAGGCCCTGCATACCAGTTGTAGGCTAACAGCTCCCCAGAAAGCCCGTGGACCACCAGTGTGATATTGTCCCCTTCTGCGGGTTGGGCAGGTTCAGGGGTGATGGAGATCTCGGCCCTGGTGTTCAGCATCCAGGCTGTGAAGGAACAGAAAGGGGAGGTTGGATGGGGTAGGATTGACTTGTCACCTTATTTGACAGGCTCAGAGATAGCATCCCCAGTGTCTACAAGGTTGGACACAAGCAAGACTTGTACATCCCATGGCCACACTTCTCCCTGAGATAAAACACAGGGCTTCATCTGTGCTCTTCACTGAGGGATTCTAGGTAGGGTCTGTACCACTGAGCCACACCCCAGCCCCTCACTGGGGGATTCTAGGCAGGGGCTCTACCACTGAGCCACACCCCCAGCCCCTCACTGGGGGATTCTAGGCAGGGGCTCTACCACTGAGCCACACCCCAGCCCTTCAATGGGGGATTCTAGGCAAATATCCTGCTACTGACTCCTAGCTCCTACCTGTAGCTCCCTGGCTCTCAATATCTCAGTTGCCTAATTTTGAGCAAGGAGTGAACTCTGAACTTTCCTATGTGATGGGAAAGGCTTGTCTGGAAATCTCCATCTTCGGGCCTCAGAGTCCTCAGTACTGGGATCTGCAGGCATGCATCAATAGTTCAGGCTCTTAACACCTGAACATTCACAGAGTATGTCTTCACAACTGAGCGTGGTGCGTCTTTTTCTGTACGTACCTCCATTTTCTCAAGGTTAATAGTGCAAAGGAGAATGTTACCCCCTATGCACCTGGCCTGACACCTTGCACACAGCAAGCGCATACATACAACCAATGCTCTGCAGAGTGACATGGGGTGTGGGAGGCTTCTAGCTGAGACTCAAGCAGGCCCCTGGGCTCATGGAGCCAGCTGAGTCTGTGACCTCACAGGGCTAACATCAGGGCCTGCCCATGTCTTTCGCCCAATCCGGGAACATTCCCTCCCTCTGTGTGCACACCAGAGAGAGAGCAGACACATATGGGATCTCTCCCTCCCTTTCTCTTTTCTTCCTCCATTCAGGACCCCAGGTACCCCATGTCAGCCTCAGGCTTGACATACAGCTGACGTATGCACGTGCACTTCTGATCTCCCTGCTGGGAATCTCAGCATCGATCACCACATCCAGTGTATGCTGTGCTGGGGATCAAACCCAGTGCTCACCAGTGTTAGGCAAGCCCTCTACCCTCGGAGCCACCCCTCTGGCCTCCTCCACCCCATCTCCACAGACAGACAAGTCCCAACCAGTGTGGCTGGTTCCTGCTGCTTCCTCCTTATTTGTGCTTGACTCACACGATAGCCCTGACATTTCTTTCATGTTACACACTTCTAGTCCTTTCCTGGTTGGAAGAAAGTGGGCGGGAGTGACAGGTTCTGGGCTTTCGGCCATGCTCTGCTGCTTTGTGTTGTGAGACCCTTGCCAGGAAGTCACCTCTTTGAGGCCTGGTTTTCCTCTCTGTGGAGCCACAAGTGAACATCTCTCTCAGATGCTGACAAGTGAAAAGATTCCATGCAGGTAAACAGTAGATGGTAATCAGTCCTGCTTCTAGGACTTTAGGATGATCCTCTCAGCTAGGCCCATTTACAGGTAAGTAAACTGAGGCTGAGAGCAGAGAACTGGTCACACTCAGGAAACGGAGGCAGGAGGATTATCTCAAGTTTGAGGCTAGCCTGAGCTATATAGTGAGACCCTGTCTCAACAACAACAAAAAACCCTCACTAGTGCTGGGTCTGGTGACTCGCTTTTAACTTCAGCACCCAGGAGGCAAAGGCAGGCAGATCTCTGCGAGTTCAAGGCCAGCCTGATCTACACAGCAAGTTCCAGGTTGGCTAGAGCCACAGTGAGACCCTGTCTGAAAAGCAAAAGACTGTTTTGGGGATGTAACTCACTTTGTAGTGTTTATCAAGCACAAAGCCCCGAGTTCAGTCCCCAGCACATAAATTTGGCCTGATGTCACATACCTGTCATCCTAACACCGAGGAGGTGGAGGCAGAGGATCAGAAGTTCAAGGCAATGCAAGGTAAGTGAGGCCGTCATGGGCCAGAGGAAACCTTACCTCAAAAACACTTTAAGAAGCTCAAACAGAGTCTGGAAACCCCGCCACTAATTAACTTGCTTTGCTCTGGCTGTGGGACCCTCTGAAGCCCCTCTGCTGACATCTCTCAGTGGTAGTCTCCAGCCTGCCCTAGAGGCCTCTTCTCAAGAGCAGACTGCCCCAGAGTAAAGCAATGCTGCTCCCCCTAAGTGCATGATTGGCTCCTGCACCCCCCTCCCTGCAGGGATTTCTCTCTCTGTCTTTGGCCCTTGGAGGTGCAGGGATTGGGTTGAGGATCTGGGGGGGGGGGGAGAGGTTACCCTTCTTGCTCACCACTGAGGAAGAGCCAGCTGCACCAGGCCAGTGCCATCTTGCACCCCAGGTTGATGTCGGAGACGGTTGGTGACGATGGTGTTCCAGTGTCAGAGGCCTCTCCTGGTTGAGGCTTGGCTTGGTCTGCCACTGGACCTGGGATCGTTCGGCAATTTGGAACCGGGGCGGATCACCGGAATTTGGAGGGATCCAGTCACAGAAGATCTGGGGCCCTGTTTGGGCACTGGGATGGGTGTGGAGAGCAGCGGCCAGAGGCCGTGACCTGGGCAGGCCTCCTGGGGCAGCTGCCTAATCCACTTTGTGCCAAAGGCCCAGATTTGGTACCCAAGAGGAGAACCAGGTCACCAGGGAAGAGGGAGAAGGGACAGGAGAATATTCTGGAGCACTCCTTGACGATCATGCCTATGGCCTCAATGTTGCACAGTGGGGTCACCAAGGGCCATAGAAAAGAGGCTTCTGCTCCTCCAGCCTCAGCACAGGAAGTGACCAGTGTCACCACCACAGCGATGGCACAGCAACTCTGTGGGGTGGGCGTCTTTAAGGCTCTCATTTGCTTGGGAGGTAGAGGAAGGAGAAAATCCCAAGTTCAAAGTCATCCCCAGCTGTAGTGATTAAGAGGTCAGCCTGGGCTACAAGACCCCGTCTCAAAAAATCCAAGAGAGGAAAAAGCAAAGATTTTGCTTTTGGGAAACAGGGTTCCATGTAGCCCAGGCTAGATCTGAGTTGATTTTGTAGCCAAGGATGGCCTTGATTGATTCATCTTTCCACATCTACCTGCTGAATGTTGGTATTATAGGTGTTCGCCACCATACCTGGTTTGTGTGGTGTTGGGATTGGAACCCAGGGCCATGCGAATTCTCGGTGAGCGCTCTACCCTCTGAGCCAAGCTCCACCTTTCCCTCCTTCCCTTCCTGCTTTGTATCTCTTCCCGTTTCCTCTTTGCTTTTTATTATTATCATGGGAGTCAAGTGACATGTGCCATCATGTGTCACCAGTGGGCAACTTCTGTTTTTATCCTGTGGCTTCTGGGCATCCAATGCAGGTTGTCAGCCTTGGCAGCAAGTGGCGTTGCCCACTGAGCTACCTTGCTGGTATTTCTTCCCTTCTGAAATTTTTATTATTATTTTGGTTTGTTTTCCAGACAAGGTTTCTCTGTAGCCCTGACTATCCTGGAACTCTCTCTGTAGACCAGGCTGGCCTTGAACTCACTGAGATCCTTCTGCCTCCGCCTCCTGAGTGCTGGGATTAAGGGCCTGTGCCGCACCCCCAGGCTTTATTTCTGAATTGTATGAATGTGTTGTGTATGTGTGTGTGTGTGTCTCTCTCTGCAGATGCCCGTGAAGGTCAGGGGTGTTGGAGCCCCTGGAGTTATGGATTATAAGCCTCCCAACGTAAGTGCTGGGAACTCCAGTCCTCTGCAAGAAGAATCTACCCACTTAACAGCTGAACCCTTTTTCCCTTATGATACAAGGTCTTACTGTACAGCTCGGGATGGTCCACAGCTCAGTCGGTAGCTCAGACAAGCCTTGAACTCACAACTCTTCTGCTTTAGGTCCTTAAGGGCTGGGCGTACAGATGTGAACCACCACATCTGGCTCAGATTTTCTTTCTTGCTGTTGTTCTTTTACATTTTTCAAAACAAGGTTTCTCTGCATATCCCTGGCTGTCCTGGAACTCACTCTATAGACCAGGCTGGTCTCGAACTCATAGACAAACAGCTGCCTCTACCTCCCAAGTGCTGGGATTGAAGTTGTGTGCCACCATGCCCAGCTTATTTTCTGGTCTTTATCAAATTTTATCTATTTATTTATTGTTGAGGGGTGGGTGAGAGATGATCCCTCCACCGCCAGAGGATGACTTGTTGGAGGAACCGGTTCCCACCTTCCATCCTGTGGGCCCAGGATCTGGACTCAAGCCAGGTGGCAAGCGTCCTTACCACTAAGCCATCGCCTCACATTTTTGGATATTCTCTTCTCTTTTTTAAAATTAAAATTTTACTTTTTTTTTTGTCTGCATGGATGTCTGTACAGTTCCCGTGGAGGCCATAGAGGGCTGCATGAATCATAGACATGTCACTTGCCATGTGAGTGCTGGGGATTGAACCTGTATCCTTTTGGAAAAAAAACAGCCTATGCTTCTAATCAGCGAGTCATTGGCCCAGCCCATCAGCTGTATAGCATTTGTATAACAACCCTGCAGAGGTGATTAGAGGAACATAGGCAAGCTGAGGATGTTTAAAACCCTCTGCTTTGAATGACTGTGAATTTTAGTATCTCCAGGGGCTCTTGGAGACAGTATGCCCTCCAAACAATGAGGGGCAGCTGCCCTGACCCCACGTGGGTCCCGTAACACAAATATGCAAACATGTGGTGCTCACAACCATGCCTGACATACAGGAAACGCCCGGTCACACGTTAGCTCCTTCCTTCCACAAATACGGAATGAGAATGAATGTAGAACCCGTTGGGGAATGTGGCTCAGTTGGTAGAGTGTGGGCATGAGGCCGTGAGTTCAATCCCCAGCTCTGAATAAACCAAGTGTGGTAGCACATGCCTGTCATCCCAACACTCAGGAGATGGAGGCAGGAGGGGCAGAAAGGTGAAGGTATCCTCAGCTGCCCAGTGAGTTGCGGGCCAGCCTGAGCTACTTGAGATCCTGTCTCAGGACAACAGGAAAGCTTAGAGTATGATGGTGTACTCCGGTCACCTGCAGAGTCTGATGCAGGAGGATCACCGTGAGTTCCAGGCCAGCCTAAGGTACATAGTGAGACTCTATCTTCAAAAAAAGGAAAAAGTCCAAACAGAAACCTTGTTGGTTGATGACTGTGGATGCTGGCTTCTCTGAGGCCCTGCAGCCTGCTTCTGGGCAGGGGGCCATACCTGCAGCTCTTCTGTCCTGGTACCCTCCTAAGTATCACTGTCCTGGGCTGCCCTCAGAAAGGCGGGGCTGTATAGAGGGGAGAGCTTAGGAAGGATGAGGCTGGGCAACTGCCCCCCCCCCCCCTCCCCGCGCCTTCAACTGTGACCTTATCTCACCCTGCTCTCCCTGTCTGGCCTGCTTCCACCCTGTCCCCTGAGTACTGGGACTGAGTCCCAATTGTTATTCAGAACGGTTCCCCAATGTCCCAGGCGCCTCTCACTCACCTTGTCTCAAGCTGACTTTAGTATCTTCCCAGACTTGGCTCTTGTCCAGGAAGAGGCCACTGCCCCCCTGAGATTGGAAGAAAGACCTCATGCCTCCTCTGCCCCATCAGCACAGAGGCTGCCCTGGCTCCTCAGTGAGCTCTGCAGAATACAGAGTCCTCACAGTGTGCCCACTGAACCAACCTCATGGAACATGCCCCCATCCCTGTCTTTCATCTCTTCATGCTATCCCCCACCTGAATGTCCTTGTTTTGACCTGACTGTCCACCTCTGTGCGTCATCATCCTGTCATTCCCCCCCTCTCATCCTGTCACCCCCCACCGCTGTTATATCCCCCCCCGCCCCCCCCCCCCCCCGCATTCCTTTCTTCTTTGAACCCTCTACCCCAAAGCTTCCCACCTCATCTTGTGGTCTGTCTCCCCTCCAGCAGGCCCTCCCTGGATGACCCCAGCTTGCCCTCACCTCGTTGCTCAGAGCTTCATCTCTCCCCTCCCTGAACTGTGTCCCCAGCGCTTCTGGAAGTTGACACCAGGTGTGGATGACACACGGAGCTGGGAGTCTCCAGGGAGGTCCAGGTTTCTGGGCAGAACTTACTTTTTGTCCTTAACCCGTGTCAAGGCTTCTATCCCCAAAGCATCACATGACCCTTCTCTGTCTTCTGTCCCTTCCCCCTCCTCTCTCCCTGGTGTTCCTCTAATATCAACCTTTTTGTTTGTTTTTTTGAGATGTTATCTACAGAGCTCCGGTTGGCCTCGAACTCCCTATGTAGCTGAGGGCTGACCTTGAATTTGTCTTCAGACAGTGATCTGGAGTGCTGGAATTATAGGTGGTTTTATACAGGGCTGGGAATCCACCTCAGGGCTTCTCACATGTTGGCCAAGTACTCTACCATCCATCCGAGTGATGCCCAGCCCCGTGGGAGACCCTTGAGTCTCAGCAAAAGCCACCTTAGGTACTTTGTATGCACTTGGTCCAGGGCTATGTCTAGGCCTTAGGCCGCTCCATTACCAGCTGCAGGTGGCCATGACCTTGATTCCCTCCGACTCTTTCGATGTTAGAGCTGGTGAACCTGGGTTGCTTCGGGCTGAGCAGTAAGGTGCAGGGGGTAGAGAGGCACATTGGCCACTCTCCTATTTGACACACCAGAGCATCTACTATGTGTCAGCACTGGCCAGTCTCAAAGAGAATTGTCAACCTCTGGCTGAAGTGTCAACACAATGTTACATTAAAAGATCTCTTTTGGTTTCTTTAATTTTCTTTTTGTTTTTGAAATGACCTGGAACCTACTGTGTGCTACAGGGTGAACTTGACCTGCTGCTAGCCTCTACCTCTTGAATGCTGGGATTCCAGGCACACACTGCCCCACACCTGGTTCTCTGGAACTGAGGCTCAAACCCTCTGTTTGCTCTGTTCAAGGCAGGCAACCACTGTATCAAACTGATCACAGTTCCTGCTCCTTATTTTTTGGCTTCATTTTTTTTTTTCTTCTTTAGATGTCTCACTGTGTAGCCAGGCTCTTGGCCAGGTTGGCCTGGAACTCACAGAGATCCCCCTGCCTCTGGAGGGTTGGGATCAAAGACTGCACCGCCACGCCTGGCCCATTTTCTTTTGAGACAGGATCTTGCTACTAGCTCAGGCTGGCCTTGACTATGAGGTAATCTTCCTGCCTCAATTTAGCAGGAAGGACAGGTTCAGAGAGACCAATGACACGACACTTACTGTCATTATATACAAGCTTCCGGCCCCACTCCCCAAATCCCATGAGGTAAATGAGGCCCCAGACCAGTACATCGGGGCGCTGAAGCAGCCAGGTACAGAAACACCCCCATAATCTCAATGCTAGGGAGGCTGAAGCAGGAGAATTGTTGCCAATTCCAAACAAGCTTGAGCAACCAAGTCTCTATTTCAAAAAAACAAAAACCCAGAAAACAGAGCCAGGGAGCTGGCTTATTGGGTAAAGGCACTGGCTGCCAACCTGATGACCTCAACTCTGTATTGGCTTTACACAGTGAAAGGAAAAAACTGGCTCCCGCAAGCTGCCCTTTGACCTCCACACCCATGCCAAGACATGGGCACAAGCCCTCCCCTAAGAGATAAAATGTAATAAAAGTTTAAAAACAAAATTACAAAATAAAAAAAACAAAACCCAACAACAACAAGAAATTCCTCAAACCCAAATAAAAATGACAAGTGTGTGCCAATCTTTTGCCTTCGGGGCCATTTGGGGCCATTTGAGGGCACGTCTGTCTGTCACTTGTTTTATGGGTCTCTCCCTTCCTGGGCTCTTATCACATCTGCTACCTCATCAGTTCTCCGGGGAGCTGGAAGTAGCCCAGCCATCTCTCTCCTCGTCGAGACTCCACCTACTATGGACGTATCAATTCTTCTGGAAACTTGTGGTGTGTTGAGGAGGTGCTAGGTGGGGACCCTTGTCCCCCTGAAGCAGGTGAAGAATCCCTACCCTCCCTCCCTCGTCATCTAGGGTAGCTGAGGACACGGGGCAGGGCGGAATTTGGTAAACCTGACCAGGGAGTGTGTCTCCCAAGAAGAGCTGAAAGGCAAGATCCCGTAGGTCCCAGCTGGGCCAGGGAAGTTGCGACATTGCTTAAAGGATTACAGTCCCCTTCATTCCTCACCCTGAGAACAGCATCCAGCAGTCAGCCCTAGTGGCCCAGGTCTGTCATCCCAGTTATTTGGGAGACTGGGGAAGAAAGATTGTATATTCCAGGCCAGCCTGGAATATTAGATAGGACCCTTTCTCAAAATAAAAAGTAAAAAGAGGTATGGGAAAAATAACTCAGTAGTAGAGCCCCTGCCTAGAATCCCCCAGTGAGGGGTTGGGGGTGTGGCTCAGTGGTAGAGCCCTGCCTAGAATCCCCCAGAGAGGGGCTGGGGGTGTGGCTCAGTGGTAGAGCCCCTGCCTAGAATCCCCCAGTGAGGGGCTGGGGGTGTGGCTCAGTGGTAGAGCCCTTGCCTAGAACCCCCAGTGAGGGGTTGGGGGTGTGGCTCAGTGGTAGAGCCCTGCCTAGAATCCCCCAGAGAGGGGCTGGGGGTGTGGCTCAGTGGTAGAGCCCCTGCCTAGAATCCCCCAGTGAGGGGCTGGGGGTGTGGCTCAGTGGTAGAGCCCCTGCCTAGAACCCCCCAGTGAGGGGCTGGGGTGTGGCTCAGTGGTAGAGTCCCTGCCTAGAATCCCCCAGAGAGGGGCTGGGGGTATGGCTCAGTGGTAGAGCCCCTGCCTAGAATCCCCCCAGTGAGGGGCTGGGGTGTGGCTCAGTGGTAGAGCCCCTGCCTAGAATCCCCCAGTGAGGGGCTGGGGTGTGGCTCAGTGGCAGACTACTTGGTTAGCATATACAAAACCTTAAATTCAATCCACATTAAAAACATATATACATAGGTACACTTAGGTACACACAGACACAGACACAGACACAGACACAGACACAGACACAGACAGACACACACACACACACACACAAACACACACCCATGTTGGGGAATCGGGCCTCTCATTCCCATCCCTTTGTCATCTCCCCATTCCCCGACTTGCTCGGGGGTTTCCAAGTCATTCAATCACCTAGCAAATATTTACTGAGTGTGCTGACACCATGCCAAACGGCTGGAGACATGGATGACAGACAGAACTGTCCTCTTATGTGGCTGAATCTTATTGGAGGGACATGGGCAATAATGTTTTAAATTCCCCATTTAGCCTATATTATCAGAGAATTATTATTAGTGTCATATACTGCAAGACAAGATAAAACAGGTCAGGCGGACACAGGTCATTCTTCTAGCTAGGGAGGTCAGCAGATGGCTGAGGAAGTAAGCTGAGCCCTGAGGTGACAGGGAGCCTATAGGTATAAGAGGGAAGCGTGTTTTCTAGTGCAAGGTACAGCATGTGCAAAGGTCCTGTGGCAGGCTAGAGTTTATAGAGGTTTTTGTCATTGTTTTTCAGGGTCTTTCTTTACACCCAGGCTAGTTTCAAATTCAAACACCTTTTCCTCAGACTCACTTCTTCTTCCATTGTTGGGTTTAGAGAGGCATGCTACCCACCTGAACTTCAAAAGATTTCAGGATGGAGCTGGAGAGACGGCTCAGCGGTCACGAGCACTTGCTGCTCTTCTGGAGGATCTGAGTTCAGTTCCCAGCATGGACATCAGGCACCTCATGGCCACCTGTAACTCCAGCTCCAGGGGATCTGAGGGCCTCAGCTGGCTTCCAAGAGCATAAAAACACACGTCACCTAGTTCCATCTCCTGTTTTATTCCATTTTCGTTCTGGGGGTGGGGCGCAGGGTCTCACTATGCAGCCCTGGCTGTCCTGGAACTCTCTATGTAGAGCAGGCTGGTCTCAAACTCACAAAGATCAGCCTGCCTCTGTTTCTGGGGTCAAAGGTGTGCACCACTCCACTCAGCCCACACTATTAATTAGTTTTTTTTTTTTTTTGAGCCAGGGTCTTTCATTGAACCTGGAGTCCACCATTTCCACGACGTTAGCTAGCCTGTGAGTGTGCCAGGCACTCCCACCCCGCCCCCACCTGCCTCAGTGTTGGGGTTATAGGAACATGTTGCGATATTTGTTTTTTTTTTTTTTTGTTTGTTTTGATACCAGACATCTGACCTTGGGCCATCATGCCTCAGAAAGCTAGCACTTTATCTACGGAACTATTTCCCACATTATTATTATCATCATCATCCTCTGTGTGTTGTGCGGGTACATGTATACATTCCAACCCCTCCCCCAGAGGGAGATGGGGTCTGTCACTGAATCAAGGGCCAGGACAGCAGCTGCCAAGTCCCAGAAATCCTGTCTCTGCTTCCCTGCACTGGGGTACAGGTGCAGAGGAACAAGCCCAGCTCTTAACTGGGTGTGGAGATTCAACTCAACCATCTCCCAGCAACTCATATATACCGGCTATAGTTTATGGATCCTGTGGTTTGGGGACCTGGAAATGGGTTAGGGGTGTTTGAAGGCAAATCCTAGCCATGGTGTCATTTTAGTGCCTCTACACGTTAGGGACTCACTTCAAACAAAGAAGGCTGGAGTAGCTTGATACTGAGGGAGTTTGTAGGGGGTTGGGCCAGCCTGAAAGTGAGGGATGTGCCATTACCTGGTCTGGGGCTCTGGGTTGTGTGGGAGTGAAGAAAGCAGACTTGGAGGCGCGCGCCTTGGACCCTAGACTTTGAGGCAGAGGCAGGAAGATCTCTGTGAGTTCAAGGCCAGTCTGGTCTACATAGAATTCCAGGACAGCCAGAGCTACATAGCGAGATGCTGTGTGTGTGTAAGGAGAGAGAGAGAGAGAGAGAGAGAGAGAGACAGAGAGAGAGAGAGAGAGAGAGAGAGAGAGAGAGAGAGAGAGAGAGAGAGAGAGAGAGAGAGAGAGAGAGAGAGGAGCCCTGGAGCATTAGCTGTACATTTATTTCTCTCTTCCTGCTGTGATGTGATGTGATCAGCTGTTTACAGTTCCTGCCTTTACTTTCCTGTACCTTGGACTTTGGAGCCGCAGGCACTCTGTGGTGGAGCCAGTACCTCCAGGCCAGGGCCATCTCCACCTCAGCCTATCACCTCTCACAGGGGCAGGATGAGGTCTCCCACACCCAACCCCAGGTTCCCAGAGAAGCCTGCACACAGACTCTGGTGCCCTTGGAAGTTCATGGAGGTCTGCCGAGTCAGGGGCATCTCCACTTGTGCTCACCAGTCTACACTGGGTGATCCTATGACCTGCTGAGTGGACACTGGCCCTTTCTCCCACAGAGGAGGTGGCTTTGGAACAGGTTTTCCCCATGAATCATATCGACTCTGGGTCAGAGCCCAGCCTCTTCCTTCCTCAGGGCCACTTCCTCATTTGTCCACCAAGGAGCCACTATCTCTCAGAAGCTGGGGGTGTCCCCGGTGGGAAGGGATGCTTAGTGGACACTACCTAGTTCTAACCAAAGCTATTCAACTCCAGATGACTGGGGTGAACTTCACCGCCTAGAATCCAATCCTCACTTGCTGTCACATTTTGTCTATTTTCCTTTTATTCATTTACATTCTTCCTGGCAGATGGAAAGAAGAATCCCAGGTTGAGTTTTAGGGTACAGGAGGAAGTTCAGTCCTGTGGATCAGAAAGTGTGTGTGGAGGTTGAAGGGTAAAGAGTACTAAAAAGGGGGCCCCAAAATCACCCAGGACTCAAACTGGAGGCTGAGGAAGTTTATATTCATTATTTTTACTTTTATTTTGGATTTTCTATTTTTGAGACAGGGTCTTTATGTAGTCTTTACTGGCCTGGAACTTACTCTGTAGAGAGATCCACCTGCTTCTGCCTTATCCTGGGATTAAAGGGGTGTTCCCTGGTACCAGGCTTGAGAAATTTGCATTTAAAGGCATTGGGGGCTATGGTTGGTCTTAGGCCAGGAGAGGCTGAAGTGGAGAGGGGGGAGCTGCCTGGCTCAGACTGGGCAGGGGCTTAAATTTAGGAGGTGACAGGCACCTCTGCTGCAGGCAGAGGCTGATCAAGGTTGTTTTGGCTGGAGGCAGCAGAGAGGGCTTTGAATGTCCAGGAGGGGACAAGGTTGGGGTGCTGTGTGTGTGTGTGTGGGGGGGGTGGGTGGGCTTGGTGGCTTATTTGTTGATCTCTGCTGCCCCCTGCTGGTTGAGCATGGAACTGTGAGGGAGTGGAGGTGGCCGGATCCAAGAATGGCTGCTTTTCACATACCTCTTTCTTTGTAGTGGGTTTTTTTTTTTTTTTAAATTACACATATTTATTATTATTGTGTGTATGTCAAAGCTCAGAGGATAGTCTGTGGGAGTCAGTTTCTTCCTTCCAATGTGTGGGTTCCGAGGATCGAAACGAGGCTGTCAGGCTTGGCAGCAATCTCCTTTACTCGCTGAGCCATCCTGCTGGCCTGTTTTTAAGCTTATGAATATTCATGCACAAATATCTTAGTGGTCAGAACATTAGATTCATTGCCTCCCCTCCTAACATTGTCACTTCTGTGGTATTGTCCCCACCCATTAATTGTCCAGGAGTCCCGGGAAGTCAGCTTCTTAAGGGATAGGTTTCTATTTTGATTATAGATATCTCCTGGGATCTAAAGCATCGATGTATCCAGTAGGTGCTTAATAAGTAGCTGGAATTCATGAATGGATGCTTCATTCCTCCTGCTTTTAGCCCTCCTTATTCAATCTACAACCAGCCCCTTTCCAAGACTGTCTTCTGAGCATCTATCGACTCTCGAGGCTTGTCCCTTAGCCATCTCCATGTGCTGGTCCAGTGTCTGTGCAATAAATGGAGTCCGGGAAAAATAAATGAGGCAGGGAAGGCCTGCTTAGACATTTCTGCCAGAAGACCTGGATCAGGGTTCGACCCCAAGATGCTCTTGCACCCCCTACAGAACCCTGTACCCTGACTTGCTTCAGCCAGTGAAAAGCAAATGGGAACCCCACTTCCCATTTGGAGTTTATAAGACACCTTGTGCATGTTCATGCTTCTTGTTTCCCCTTGTTACAATTTCCAACTCTGACAGCCTGATTTCTGAGGATGTCCACATGAAGCCAAGTTCTCCTGACCCGTCTAACAACTGTGTATCTGAGACAAACCTGTTGGAGAGGAAAATAGTAAGCCTTACAAACTTTTCAAATCGGGGACAGCATTGGGCCAATTTTTAGCACAACATGATTCAGCTCATCCTGTCCTCAACATCACCCTTGCCTTTCCTGTCATTCGTGTGCTGTCGTAAGACAACCCCGTCACTTCTCAAACCTCCATGTCTCCAGTCACAGTGTGGCAATGTAATAGACCCAGCCTCCCAAGGCTTCTGAAAATCTGAGGTCAGAGGTCATGCTCCCCTCTCCCAAATATATATGCAGGATTTTGTCACGGGTTCCGTTGATTTTTAAATTGATTTTAAAGATTTCTTTTTATGTGCAGGTGTGCTCCTCTGTGAGGGTTTGTGCACATGGGTGTAAGACCTGAGGAGGCCTGAAGAGGGCGCTGGATCCCCTGGAGCTGCAGTCATAGGCAGTTGCGAGCTGCCCAGTGTAGGTTGCTGGGAACTGCATTCTGTTTCTCTGAAAGAGCAGCAGCATCCTTAACTACTGAACCATTCCTCCAGTCCCAGGTACTTCAAATTTTGGCACATTGGTGTAAGACTTTCACATATGAATGGGGAGGGGTTCTCCATTCTGTCAGTAATGAGGCCAGAGAGATGTGATGGTACAAGTCGGCTGTATTAGCACTGGGGGAGTGGGGGCAGGAGGATCCTGAGTTTAAGGTTATTCTCGGGTGATATAACTCAGGTTTAAGGTTATATCAATCAGGTATATCTGAGGCTAGTCAAATAGGGGGAGGGGACTACAAGGTGACCAGGTGTGGTGCACATTATTTTGGTAAATCATCATGTGCTGTTTGAACTTCCTAAGGAACTACCTCTGGAGCAGGACCGCCTGCCTCACGTTTTGGACCCAGGCGCGTTTGTCTCCAAATCTCCCCCAACTCTGTGACGGGGAGAAAAAACTAACAGCAAAACATAGCCTAAGAGTAAAAATATCATGTCCTTGAGAAAAGCTGGAAGAGAAACTGTTCCCGAGGCCTTAACATTCTTATTTATTTATTTATTATTTTTCTGTGACAGGGTTTCTCTGTGTAGCCTCTGCTGACCTGGAACTCGCTCTGTAGACCAGGCTAGCCTTGAACTCACAGAGATCCACCTGCCTCTGCCTCCTGAGTGCTGAGATTAAAGGTGTGCATTGCCATCTTACTTTTTTTTTTTTTTTATTGTGTGACTATGTCTGTGACTTCAGAAGCTATAGGTCGGTGTGAGTTGCCTGACTGAGATGCTGGGAACCGAACTCAGATCCTCTGGAAGAGAAGGATGTGCTCTTCAATTCTGAGCCATCTCGCCAGCCCCAGCGGACTACCCTTTATCTCCTGATATAAACATGTCTGCAGTGGGAAAATAGAAACCAGGAGCTCAGCCACGGAGAGAGACTGAGTCTGAGCTTCAGCTGATGCCCAGTGTCCCCAGTGTTTTACTGGCTACCTGTCTAGTTATTCAATTGCTCTGCCTTGGTATATACTTAATAAACTTACTCATTCAAAAGGGCCACCATAGTCCACTTTCCAGACCATCCCAAGGAAGTGGAATGGTTAAGTATTTCCTTATCTGGAAAATGCTGCATGGGGGTGGAGTTGAATGTGAATTTAGAAAGAACTAGACTGGCAGGTGGTGGTGCACACTTTTAATTCCAATAAAGAGGCAGGGGCGGGCAGATCTCTGTGTTAAAGCCAATCTGCTCTAAAGAGGAAGTTCCAGAACAGCCAGGGCTACACAGAGAAAGCCTGTCTTGACAAGGAAGAAGGAAGATGGGGGGAGGGAGGGAGAGAGAGCTCGGAATAATGAACTCCTCCAAAGAAACGACTTAAATAAGGAAGTCTTTCTTGGCCAGATTACTATCTAACTGGCATGGTGAAACTGTCTATCACACCCCAGAAACTGAACTCCCTCAGTGTCTTGTCAAGGAAGAAGAGACGTCTTTTTGAACTGTTTCTAAAACTTCTGTCTGTATAAGATTGTCCTTGAACTTAACCGCATGACCAGATCTAGTTGCTAGAGCATCTGGGAAATGTAGTTTTTCTGTTGAGGAGACTGGGTCTGTCTACCTCAAAGGTACCCCGCCATGAAAACCCACTGTGGCTCAACCAGGTCAGGATGATTTGGATTACGCTGCAGTAATAAGCGGCCCCATTTTACCTACAGCATGGCTGGCTCATGGAGGGTTTAATTCTCACTCCGCCACACCCCTGTTTCAGGTAGACAGGTGTGACAAGGGTCAGGAGAACTCAATGTTATGTGGGCTCGCTCAGGAACCACTGACAGGACCAGTCACGGTGAGGGCACTAGGAGAGCAAGAGGAAGTATTGATTCTGCCCCCACATTTCATCAATCAAAGCATGTCACATTGTTGCATCCTGAGCCCGGGACGAGGAAGTGCAGTTCCACCTGTGGCCAGAAGAGGGAGCAAGAGCACGGTTTGAAATCACTTTTTTTTTTTAAAAAAAAATTATAAATTTGGTCTGGTGTGGTAAGCATACGCCTTTAGCCCAGCACTCAAGAGGCAGAGGCGGATGGGTCTCTGTGAGTTCCAGGCAAGCCTGGGCTACACAGAGAGACTTTCAAAAAAATAAGAAAGGAAGGAAGAAGGAAGGAAGGAAAGAAAAATAATTAAGCCCTGCTTCATTTATTCATTCACTGGCTCCCTCAGCCCTGAGGCTGCATGGTTCATCTGGGTAGTCATCTTAACCAGGCACCGGTTGTACGAGATCTAGGCCCGGGGAAGTCCCTGGAGGGGCTCATTTGCATACTGTCAATCAGCTGGGGTTGTAACTTCACCTCCCTGGGATACTCCAGGATCCACCTTTCCTGTTTGTTGGAATAAACTGCTACCAACTTTATTGGAGTGGCTTTAAACATCACGAGTTTATTATCTTACAGTCATGGATATCAGGAGTTCAAGTGGAGGTCCCGGAGGCCATAAAGCTGGGTGATTGGTTCTGGAGACTGGAGGTGGGAGCAATTTCATGAGCCGTGGAGCTTCTAGAGACTGCTCCCATTTTCAAGAGCAGGGCTTGTCATCTCTTCCCAGTGGTTGATAATCTCTTTTTTGATCCCCTCCCTCCCTGTGGTGGTTCAGAGGATTTAACCTGGGCCCTTCGCATACTTGGCCACGCCCACACCCCTCACTAGCAGGGCTCTTATATTAAGCCACGCCCCCAGCCCCTCACTGGGGGATTCTAGGCAGGGGCTCTTCAGTCCTAGTCCTATGGGTGGATGATTTTGAGGTTGGGCAGCTGACATAACTTGCCCAGGGCTGTTAGCTGCTTTTGCTCCGGTGACCCCTGTGATCAACACCCGCCCCCCCCCATCATGACCCTAGTAGTGCCTTCTCCCCTAGGACAGGGCTTCCAGGTACCTGGCTGAGCCACGGCGGGATACCTTTGAGGTAGACAGATCTAAGGCCTTCTCCCATGTATGGGGACCCTCGATGGGGAGGCAGGAGCCTGCTTTCTTAGGCAGGTGGCTCAGAGGGTGGCAAGAGGCACAGATTGAAGGTTATTGGGGGTCAGTCTCCCGTGTTGTGGGGTATCTGCCCCGTGCGATGCTGGGTCCACCTTGCCGAATCCCACAGCTTTGGCCTGTGGGTGTCACTCATGTCCTTTCTGCAGGCGTGACGCCCTGAGGGTTAATGTCAGGGTTAAGACAAGGCAGAGGTCCTGTCTTCTGGGCAGGCCTGGCCCCTAGCCCGTCAGGAAGTCGGCACCAGCTGGCAGTATGGGGCTGGGTCGGGGTTTAGTAGGTCCTAAGGGGAGAGGAGAGAGGGGCTGTGAGGGGCGGGGAAGGTGGAGGATATTGGGGGGCGCAGATTATACAGAGGATGGAACCAGGAGGTTGAAAGGGAGTGGGCCCCAGAATTAGGGGGTTTCTAGGGGAAGCAGAAACCAGATAATAGAGGCAGGGTCAGGGCCGTAGAGGAAGACGGAGATGATGAGCAGGGGAAGAACACCCAAATATAGATATAGAGAGGGTCGGAGAAATGAGGATTTGGAGATGGGGGGGGAGTGAAGAGATTGGGGACACAGAGAGGGAGGGAGGGAGAGAAGAAGCCCCAAAGAGCAGAGAAACACCCATGGGTGCAGACAGAATCTGAGGAGACAGACAGAGCTTAGGGGCACCCAGGAGGAAACTAGAGAGCCTTAAGAACAATCTAGAAATAGATCTCTTCATGCAGTGGGGTTCCGTTAAGGCCTGAGCTGTTCTGCTGTGTGACCCTGAGCAATCCCATTGCCCACTCTGGGCCTTGCTTACCCTGTACAGAGGATGAGGCCCAGGCCCAGGAAGGCAAGGAGCTTGCTTGCTCAGGGGGTCAATCTGAAACAGGTTTCTCTGGGGAGTTTTTTTTTGGGGGGGGGAGGGAGAAGCCCCGACCTGCTCCTGGTTCCTCAATCCATACCTGATAGTGCTGTCTCTCAGGCTGTTGTTGCTGGGATGGGAATGGAGACAGGCTCTGCAAGGGAGGGGTACAGGTGAGGGGGTGCTCCATGCCCTCCGACCTTTGACCCTGGTCTCAGGGTCCCCAATGGCTCTCAGATTATGAGGCCCCCTGAATACAGGCAACTTGCCCGTAGCAGGTCAACACACCTTAGGCAGTGTGTCTGACATGAGGGTTTCTGGGGTGCTGAGGTGCTGGCTAATTTCACCACGAATGCTTAGTTTATCCCTTTCACTGGGGTTTAAATAATTAGCCTTTGCTATTATTTTAAAAATATTATTATTTAAAAATATTAGTATTACCAGGCTGTGGTGGCATATGCCTTTAATCTCAGCACCCAGGAGACAGAGGCAGGCAGATCTCTGTGAGTTTGAGGCTAGCCTGGTCTACAGAGCGAGTTCCAGGACAGCCAGCGCTACACAGAAAAAACAGACAGAAAAACCAGTCTTGAAAAAAAAAGAAAAAAATTATTATTATACGTAGGGGTCTCTACGTATGTGTCTCTGTGTGTGGTGTCTGTGTATGTGTCTGTGTGTTTGGTGTATATGTCTGTGTGTGTGTGTTTATATGTGTGCCTGTGTTTATGTGTGTGAACTGTATGTACATGTGTGTGTGTGTCTGTGTGCGTGTATGTTTATGTGTGTGCCTGTGTATATGTGTGTGAACTGTATGTACATGTGTGTGTGTGTCTCTGTGTGCCTGTGTGTATGTGGCTGCCCACTGAGGGCAACTATAGGGTATCAGGTCCAATGGAGCTGGAGTTATAGCTGGTTGTGTACACCTATATGCCAGAAGAGGGCTCCAGATCTCACTGTAGATGGTTGAGCAACCATGTGAGTGCTGGGAATTGAACTCAGGACCTCTGGAAGAGCAGCCAGTGCTCTTAATAGCTGAGCCATCTCTCCAGCCAAGTGTCTCTACTTAAGTTGTTTTTTTTTTTAAGACTGGGTCTCAGCCTAGCCCAGGCTGACCTCAAGCATGAAGGCTGACTTTGGACTCCTGATTCTCCTGTCTCCGGTGCCCAAGTGCTAGGGTAACATGATTCTTTGGTGGCTCTGCCTGCATATTGGACAGCTTTCTTGAGTAGCCACGGGTGCTAGTGTGTGCCTTTCAGAATCACCCGCATTCTGTAAGTAACCCCAGAAACCTCACTCCGTCGCCAGATGGACTTGGGTGGAATCCTAGCCTTAGCTGTCGCTGGGCCCTATCTGGGTTGGAGAGAGGGGCGGTGGAGATGGGTGAGTGGGGCGAGGTGTTTGCCACCAATCCTGATGTTCTGAGTTCAATTTGCAGCACCCACACGGTGGACAGAGACAACTGACTCCTTGGATCTCCGTGTGTGTATCATGGCATGCTCCCCCTGCCCCCCAATACACAAAGGAATGAAATGAAGGAAAAAAATGAGTGGACTCTGGAGAGAGAAAAAGACAGTTGTGGTTCTCTGGGTTCCTGGAAACTCAGGGAAGGGGTCTTGTCTAAGTGGACAGGACTCACCACCATGGCTGCGTTCACTGTCTCTGAGTCACTGATGGGGGACACCAGCAAGACCGGAGACGGCATCACTTCATAAATGTTGCTGTTACCTGAAATAGAGGAGCAAGGAACCCCAGTTACTACCTGCCTGTCCGGTTCACTCACTCAGTCATTTAACATTTTAGGCAAACCAATCCTCCCAACTGTGTGCTGGGGATGCAGCGGTGGCCCGGACAATCCAAACAGTGCCTTTCTAGTACTTGACATCCCCTGGGGAAAGAGAGACCCATTCCCAGAGAGCAATAACCCAGAGAGCTGGGAGCTTAGTGGGGTGGGGAGAGATGTTGAAGATAGGGGAGATGTAAGAACACAGCACAGGTGCCTGACCAGCCTGGATATCAGGGAAGACTCCCTGGAGGAGGAGACAGTGAAAAGTGAAAACTAGGTAGAGGCTGGAGGGATGTTTGTGGGATCCTGGCAAGAAAACCCACTGTGTGCAGATGGTGAGGGACCTGGGATCCATACTAGGGAGACAGAATTTCTATAGGCTTGTGAGCAGGGCATCTGTTAGCAGCAAGAACCCCAGAGGTTTAGGAGGGGTCTTAATTCTCTTCGATCCCCTCGGTGAGTCCAAGGGTCTCGGTGGGTTCTCACTGTCCTTTGAGTGGAGACAGAGAAAGGCTGGGTGGATGGCTTACCAGATTCAGAACCCGTGTTTAGTTGTGGCTGCTCTGGAGTTGGAATCCTAGGGGTACACAGAAGAACTCTGAGATGCTCGGGTTGGGAAGGCCCCCCACTCTAAGAACCTGGAGACTCTATTTCCCTGACTCCAACCCGCTGGCCTGACCCTCACTCCGCCTGGGTAAGACATCTAGAGGGGAAGGGGAGGGAATGAAGGACACAGAGGGAGATCTGGGGCTCGTACCTGGGGCTCCTGCCCTTCTGCCTTCCAGTGACCAGGAAGTAGGCAATGCCACCTACAAGCAGTGACCCCACAGCAATACTCCCAATGATAGTGGCAGCCAGGATCCCAGTACTGACAGGCAGGTGGGCCACCAGGGAGGATTCACGTGTATCTGGGATCGAGAGTGATATCAATGATGACTTCTGTCTGTCCTCACCTAATTATTTACTTTACAGTAGCAAGTTATGAATGCTAGGCAACTCAGTCTACCACTGAGCCACGCCCCAGCCCCTCATTGGGGGATTCTAGGCAGGGGCTCTACCACTGAGCCACACCCCCAGCCCCTCACTGGGGGATTCTAGGCAGGGGCTCTACCACTGAGCCACACCCCAGCCCCTCACTGGGGGATTCTAGGCAGGGGCTCTACCACTGAGCCACACCCCCAGCCCCTCACTGGGGGATTCTAGGCAGGGGCTCTACCACTGAGCCACACCCCCAGCCCCTCACTGGGGGATTCTAGGCAGGGGCGCTACCACTGAGGAGGGGCTGGGGTGTGGCTCAGTGGTAAATGACATGGGATGTTCGTAAGGTTCGGGATATCCATGGTCTGGTACATAGTAGGTGTTGAATGAATGCACATTGTACATATGAATGAGGACACATGACATGGTGTTTGCACATGGCCTTCCTACCACCATAGCCCTCCCACTTACCAATCACGTGGACTTCAGTCTTGGCCTTCATTGTCCAGTCAGGGTTCATGGTGATGGCCACCTGGTAGGTGCCGCTGTCTGAAGGTTGAGCACCTTGGAGCAGCATGGAACCATTGGGGAAGCCAGTGATGTCCCTCTGTTTCATGGCATTGCCATCCCTCTGGGGCCGTGGTAGCCCAGGGATGTAGGAGAACAGCCTTGTGCCTCCATTGGTCTCTTCCCCTAGGTACCAGATATAGTCCTGGATGGTGCTGGGGATACCATGAACGGACAGGAGAATGTCTTGGTCCTTTTGAGGCTTCTCTGGGATCTTCTGGATGTGGAGGGCTGCCTGGGGGCCTTGGGGAAGCCAGAGAGCCAGGATAAAGACTGTGGGAAGGTATGGAGAAGGTCTGAGTTCTGGCAGAGAAAACAGAATTCTCCTCTCTACAGACTCTCAATGGAAAGCAGGGACTCTGATGGTTGCAGGCTGCACACTGGAATCAATCATGAGATTGATTAGTGATGTCTGGCCTGGGTGCAAGAATAGGAATATAGGCCCAGATGCCTATAGAACTGCTACCCTACTGGCAACTGGCAGAGGTTTTTTTTTTTTTTTTCCCCTGAGATGCTATGTGGTCTGTCCCTAAACACTCAAACCCTCTGAATTCACTCATTTGGCAATATTTAAAGGCATACCTATTATATTAGTTATCATACCAATTACATCATAATCTCAAAATTCCCTAGGTTTTTTTTTCTTTTGTGTGTGTGTATCTGTGTGTCTTTCTTTCTTTCTTTCTTTCTTTCTTTCTTTCTTTCTTTCTTTCTTTCTTTCTTTCTTTCTTTCTTTCTTTCTTTCTTTCTTTCTTTCTTTCTTTCTTTTTTGTTAATCAAGATTGCACTGTATAGCCTAGGTTAGCCTGGAACTCACTATGTAGTCCAGCTCCAACTTATGATCCTTTGGTCTCATCCCCCAAAGTGCTGCCATTACAGATAAGCACTATCATCCCTGGTTCTTCCCTAGATTTTTATTTGAGACAAGGTCTCAAGTTGACCAGGCGAGCCTTGAACTGGCTGTGTAGTTCAAGATGTCCTACCTTCCAAAGGCTGGGATTCTAGGTGTGACTAACTCACCAGTTCAGGCTCTGTCTCTAGTCCCCCACCTCCCTCTCCAGAACGCAGCCGAGAAGCAAACACAAATTCCTACCCTCATGGTTCTGACATTCTAGAAAATTCCATAGATAAAATAGGGATGGAGATGTGACTCTATTATCCAGTGCCTACTTGCCCCTCAGTCCTCTGAGGCTTTTTGCCTCCTTACCTGAGAACAGGAAGCCCTTCGAGAAGCAGCTTGGAATCTGGGTACAAATCTCCATCTTGCTTCCTATACAGACTTCAAAGTCACTGAGTGCCACAGGGTGGGGTCTGGCTGTCTGGAGAATGAAGTTCAGCTGAGTATCCAGAGGGGTGCCTCAGGACGCGGCCAGGCTGTAAAGTTGTGGAACCCCAGATCCCCTTCCATCGGCTCCCAGACTCCAAGTCTCCACCCACTCCACCCTTCCCCTGAGATGAAGTGCTCACTCTGGTTGGACCAGTCTTCCAGGGTAACCAAGGACTTTCCAGGCCCCTTCATTCTCCTCCTACTTAGTAAGGCGGCTTCTGGTTGAGCAATCTGTCCCATAGCTACCTCCCAAGAGGCCAGAATGGGGGGAGACCGACCGTCAGGGAATTGGAAGATGTTTTATCTGTGATGGGTTCGCTCTTTTTTACATTTATTTAGTGTGCGTAGGGAGCAATGGGTTCCTCTCTCCACCGTGTAGGTCTCAGGGTTCGAACTCAGATCATCAGGCTGGCGGCAAGCACCTTCATTCTCTGAGCCATCTAGTCAGCCCACGCTTAGTGTCATTTGTTTTATTTTTCTCCAAAGGTCTTCATCTACTCCGTTCAGTGTCCACTCTCCGTGCTCAGTCTGTGACCTACTGTGGCCCAAGAAGGGTCCTCCAGGCCTCTGTGTGTCAAACCGCCACACCCCCATCGACCCATCCCTAGATAAGGCTGTAATCAAAGGAGAGATGGAAACCCAGGGTGGAGGAGAGTGTGTGTGTGTGGGGGGATGTCCTGGAAAGGAAGACTTCCTGAAGGAGGTGACTCGGAATCCAAAATGACAGACAGGTGAGGTGCCCCAGGCTGCCCCCAGCTCATGCAAAAGAACTGAGGTTGGCTACCCAAGTGCATCATGGGAACAATGAAATCCGGGTCAGTGAGGCTGGGAAGGGCTGCATGAGGCCGTTGAGGCCAGGAGGTGGGTCAAGTGAGTTCTCCAGTGGTGCCAGGTTTTGAGTTCTGCCCGGGCTTAGTTTGGGGTGCAGGCTTGGGACTGTCTGGATACCGAAATAGTAAGCGGTCTTGGCTGTTTATAGAAAAATAGAAATAATTAGAGATAAATAAAAATATTTAAATGGTAGGCCCGGAGGATATAGAGAGTCAAATGATCAAAATGTATGTTGGGGCCAGTGAAGTGGTTCAGCAGGTAAAGGCGCTTGCCATCACGCCTGATGACCTGGGTTCGGTCCTCAGGACGCACACAGTAGAAGAATCAAGTCCCACAAGTTGTCCTGACTTCTATATACATGCTGTGGGTGGAGGCAGAGACAAAGGGTCTCTGTGACTTTCAGGCTAGACTTGTCTGCAGTGTGAGTTCCAGAACAGCCAGGACAACATTTTGAGAGACCCCTTTGGGTCTCTCAAAACCTCCTTAGCCACATGCTCTTCCCGGCAATCACATTGGATAATGTTCTTGAAGGTTCTATGGAAAAGAGATGCTCTAGAGACCGGATAGCGTTAGGAATCTCTGGTCCTGTAGCCAGAGAGCACCTTGAGTTGTGGGGCAGTGTGCTTGTGTGTCTCCTGGATGCCTGTCACGAGGTGTCAGGGGATGATGGATGGCATCCTTTAGTTCTTGTGTTGGGGCAGTCAGGAACTGTGACTCTTTTGTGCTGAGCTTACAGGTGAGAGTCACCACACCCCACTGCACTAGGTGGGCAGCCCTGCCAGGCGCCCGCAGAACCTCTGCTTTTATCCACCTGGCTGCTGGCCCTTGGTGCAAGTGGCCTGGCACGTCTCTGAGAGGTGTGACCCCACATCGCCCCCTCCTGTTCATGCCTGGAGTAGCGGTCAGATGTACCCGAGCAGCTGGTGGCCTGCAGTCACTGATTTTTTAACTTTGTCTTTGGACCCATTTGGACCTGCCCACTGCCCATGGCCTAGCCCTTCAAAAGAGCCACAGACCCCGCCTTTTCCATGCCTGGAGGACTTTGTGGTGGTGTCTCCCTTCAGTCATGTTTGCTGTAGCCCTATCATGTGATTCTGAAGCCATGGAGTGGATGTAGACAATGTAGCAACTTTATTGTGAATTTAGAACAGGGGTTCCCAACCTTTCTAATGCTTCGACCCTTTAATACAGTTCCTTATGTGGTGGGGACCCTCAAATTATTTCCCTTGCTACTACATAACTGAATTTTGTTACTGTTATGAACCATAATGTAAGTCTCTAATGTGCAGGGTATTGCAACCACTGTGTAAAGATTATTCACACAAAGGGGTCCTGACCGATCATCTAGAGGCTGTTTCCAGGAGAGCTGGAAAGATGGCTCAGCATCCAAGAGCCCTGGCTGCTCTTTGAGAGGACCTAACTTCAGTTCAGAGGACCCTCCTTGGCTCCCAGCAACCACATGGGCCGCTCACCACTGTCACAAACTCCATTTTCAGGGGATCTGGTGCCCTCTTGAGGCCTCCATGGAAACTACACTCAGCTGCATGGGTTTCCACACATGTGACCATACAGAGAGTCAGGCTGTGGAGGGGTAAAGTGCTTCCTTTCAAGCTTCAGGACTTGAGTGGGAGCCCCAGCACCCATATAAGAAAGCCATGTGTTCTGATATACACTCGTCATTCCTGCACCAAGGAGTTGGGACAGGGAGATTCCTGGGGCTGGATGGCTGGTTATCCTAGCTGAATTGCGAGCTACAGGCTGGTAAGAAGCCATGTAAAACATCATAAATAATAAAGGCAGATAGCCAGGCATATGCACACCTTTAATCCCCACAGTCTGGATGCAGAAGCAGGCCGATCTCTGAGTTACATAGCCAAGTTACAAGTTACAACTCTGTCTCAAAAATAATAAATAAATAATAGGTGAAAGAAGATGCTACTGTTTATTATAAACATTAAGACAATGAAAATAGAATAAGAGGAAAGTCAAGGAGAGATCAGAGGGTGAATTTTGCCAGCTGCTGATGGGAGAAGGGGATGGCTTCTTCGCCAGGTCTGGATCTTGCAATGCTGGAATGCAGCAACCATCTCAGCACCAAGCTGAGGTGGATGCCAGTGTGTGGAGGGAGATTGGGTGAAGAGCAGACATGCTGAGCCACATAGGGTGTCAACTTGTGGGAGTCGGCTCTCTCCTTCCATCATCTGAGTCCCAGGAATTGAACTCAGGTCCTCATACTTGGTACCTTTACCAGATGTGCCATCTTGCTGGCCCCCAACATGACATCTCATATAAAGTGGTCTTTCAAGATGGTGGTGGTGGCACACTCCTTTAATCCCGGTACTCGGGAGGCTGAGGCAGGCAGATCTCTGAGTTCGAGGCCAGCCTGGTCTACAGAGTGAGTTCCATGACAGCCAGGGTTACACAGAAAAAAACCTATCTTGAAAAACCAAACACACACACACACACACACACACACACACACATACACACACACACACACATCAACCAAAAAATAAACAATAAAGTGTTTCAATTTTTAATTTGAACCTCTTCCTGAATCTTGTACCAGTAGAAACAACTGCAAAGATAATTTTTCTACTAATTCTTTATTTCTTAAAACACATTTTATTTCCACACTTATTCTTGAGACAGGTATGGTGAATGGGATCTACCTCCCGGTGGAGATGTGCCCTGAGCTCTGTCTATCCTTAAGGATTAATCCAGTGTGGCAGGTCCTGGCTAGGGAGACTGCCCCTGTGATGTGGCTTCACTTTAAGATTATATGCTTTTCTTCCCAGAACCACCCCCGCCCCCCACACCATTGCTGTGCAGTCACTATGAGGGCTGTGAGGGGTTCACTTGGCCTGCCCGCCTTTTTGAGACAGGATTCTCAAAGTCATAACTATTCTCTGTCTCCTCTGTTTCTCTGTCTCTGTCCCCCTCTCTCCCCCTCTCTCTGGTTTGGTTTTTTTTTTTTATGGTTTGTTTGCTTGTTTTGACTTTTGAGACAGGGTTTCTCTGTGTAACAGCCCTGGCTGTCCTGGAACTCACTCTGTAGCCAGGCTGACCTCGAACTCAGAGATCCGCCTGCCTCTGCCTCCCAGGGGCTGGGATTAAAATCATGCACCACCACTGTCCAGCTTGCATACTACTTTTTGTGTCATCCCAGTTTGATAAAGTTCTTAGAGCCATTTATGCCCCAGAGTTACGAATGTTCTTTCTCTCACACTTTGGAGTCCTCTCCAGCTTTGTGACCCCCTCCCCTCACCTCCCACCTTCTGCTGTTTTGTAGTTTGAGCTCTCTCTGGGGAGCGAGAGCTTGCAGGATCTGAGTTCACAGACCTTTTAAAAATGTTTCGTGACGGGGCCAGAGAGATGGCTCAGCTGTTCCTCCAGGAGTTTGGTTCCCAGAACCCACAGGGCAGCTCACAGCCATATTTAACAAACTAGTTTAGAGGATCCAAGGTCCTCTTCTGACCTCCATGGGCACCAGGCATGCATGTGGTGCACACACATTCATGCAGACAAAACATAAAATTAAGTCAATGTAATAAAGTGTTTTGTGGTGTTGGGAATGGAACCCGCTCCTTTACACACACTGAGCAAGCCAAGTGATGTGCTTGGGCCTTTTGTTTGAGCGTGTCGGAAGCTCAAAGGCCCCTATACCCACAGATAAGCACTAGGGAAACCCGAAATGTTAAATTTGCAGGCTTGTCTCTTCAACAGCAGAGATAAATGGGCTGTTTTCTACCCAGAAGGCTGGGACTGGAGGTGCCTAATAGCTTAGGTGACCTTTGCACTGTCTGTACGTCCTGGGGCTTCTCCAAGCAGAACCTGGAGTGACAAACAGTCTAGATATCTTCTGAACTGTCTGTAGGATCAAGAGGACATCCGATCCTTCCCCTAGACCCTTAAGATAACACACGTAGCCTAAGTAACAGGCCCCCAGACCTTAGCAGTCGGTCACTCAGCTGCTGAAGTTCGGGGCTCACCCTCCCATTCTAACTGATGGGAACTTAGAACCCTCCTGATACGAGAGATCCCAATGCCCTGAGTGTAAAGGGCTACATCTGATGCTACATGTGAGTTCCAAGGGAGCCACCTCAGCAGGACCACGCTTAGCTTTCTGTTTGCCTATTTTCCCTTAGTATTGAAACTATAGTAGTATCATTTTATCTAGAGTAAACATTAGGATGAAACAGCTGTTTCCACTGTATCTAGGGCCAACATCTATGAGCTCCACGATAGCAACATGGAGATTTGTTATTAATTACAAAAGTTCCGTAAATAGCTTAGGCTTGTTTCTAACCACGCTTATCACTTACATTAATCTGTTTCTTTAATTTACGTGTCTCTGAATGGCTCGTGGCTCCGGTATGTCATGCTTGCTCTTCATCAGGCTGCTGGCTCCACCTTTTTTTCTTCACCGCCTCTTCTGTGCCTGGAGATCCTGCCAGACCGTTTTCCATTCAGCTTTTTATCATACCAATCAGAGCGACACATCTTCACAGTGCACAAAAAGAGTATCCCACCACAAACATCAGAATGAACAGTTGTTTTCTGGAAGTGCTGAGACCTTGAAGAAATCACTGCGGGAAACAGTGAATGTGTCCCGATATCTAGAGACTTGTTTGATCACAAGACAATCCGGGCACACCTGGATACCTCGAATTATCGGGTTCTGCAGACAGTTCACAATAAGGACTAAGGTTTCAGGGGTGTGATGCTTTCCTTCAGAAAACATATAGATTAGATGAGGAGCTTTGGAATGACAATTTTTTTTAACAACCCCTCCCCCCCAAACCAAAAACAAACAAACAAAGAACTTAGGTGTAACAGTCAGCCTTCACATGAGGTTCTATTCACAGAAATGGTACCTCCCTGCTGCCACAGATCCCAAATGACATCTTGGAGAGATCCTGTCTCTTTGATCACAGAACACCGTCCACCCTCACGGTGGGAACAACCCAATGTAGATCGTATAATGATCCCTTCAGGGGGGAAAAATTAAAACACGCCCAACTTCTAGTATAGGAACAGCTACAATAGGGGAAAAAAAGTACCTGAGTGTCTTCTTGACGACTGATTAACTTCCCTGAGACACTCGCCATTCAGCACATGCTTGAGTTTCTCATCTGCTCGTGTAATCGATACTTAAATGAGTGCTTAACTTTCATGAGGAATATTAAGAGAGCGAAATTTAAAATTTTGGGACATGTCAACTGGGCGATTTCTGTCTCTCACTACTCAGGGTTTGACCCCACTTTCTACATTGCTTTCTAGAGGCTTTCAGTTAAAACACTATGTGTAACCCCTGAAGCGGAACAGGTGATTAGCTCACAGGATTATCCCCTTTCTTCCTCATCAATTACTTACCCTTCCTTTCTCTAGGGCCAGGGGCTCCCCCAAGCTTCCACAAGCAGGACCAGAGGTAGCTAATAAATAGCCCTGATGACCTCGACACTATCTGTATGACCAAGACCACATCAGATCGTCCCCTTAAGATAACACATGTACCCATTGCAACAAATCTCACATGTGACACATTAAATATAGGATTAATATCTATTTGAATGTAAATCAGCACTCACAATAACAGGCTATATGTCTTTAATTTCATCTGTCATTTTAGTGTTTGAAATTTTTATAGTATATATTTTAGATATTAATTGTTGATTTTTAGATTTTACGTCTTTCATTATACTCACAATTTCAAATATAAGATATAGAAACAAGCCAAAAACAGTAGGACTGGGGCATTGAAGCCCTTAAGATATTTATTTAAGAATTTTTTTAATCACTATGGAAAAATATGACCTGAAGTTATGAACAGAATAATTTTTAGCTATTATTTTAATTTAGTTGTAATGACGACGTTTGGTCAGCAGGTGTCGCAGTGGCATTTAATGCTCTGTTGACCAGCAATATGGTGGATGCAGGGACTCTCAGCAGCTCAAGGCTATCTATAGACTCTATGTGGTCTTAAAAGGTCTTAGCAGGAGCACAAGCTGAATATGAACCTTAAGAAAGACAGAGTCTCACAAAATTAAAACGGGATGGTATAACAGAATCTGCTGTGCGGCTAGTGTGGTCTGTTGTGACAGAAGCCAGGCACAGGCCTGTCTGGAGCACCCTGTGTAGGACTTATAATTAGGAGTTAGGAGAAGGAGGGCAGAGCTTCTAGCCCATACACAGAAATGCAGTCTCTTAAGTCTGAACACTTTGCCTGTCTTCTGTTTTTTGGCAGTGCTTAGGGCTCCCCACCCAGTATGGAGGCAGGCTAGATTCCTAGCCCCACGTTGGGCTCCAGATATTGCAACAAGTCTCACATGCAATAGATTAAATACAGGATTAATATTTATTTGAATGTAAATAAGTACTCACAATAACAGGTTATAGATTGGGGAGATACTTGAGCAATGGGATGGTCTAAGCAATGGATGTTGATCTAATCTCTCAAGAAGGCAGGAACAAAGCAGGCCACTCAAGATCCCAGCATCCCCTCTTGAACGGGACTGGCCACACCCCCTTCAGGAGCCAGGGACCCTGGATAAGTGTCTTCTGACCTTATCAGCTGACACCTAAATCCCACCACATGTACCCTATCTATAGAACCCATATTCATGGGAGAAGTAATGTGTTCTTTGAGAAGTTCTGATGTCATTATGTCTCCCTATGTACACAGAACTTCATTACATCAGGAAACTTCCCCCAGATTATTCTGTACATAAATAAGCCTAAAATAAACTACGCAATGTCAGACTGTAGAAGTTTGAACCAATACCAGCTACTGAGTCCCGTTGAGCAGATTTCCTTCCTGATGCCCTGGATTCTTACTCTGCCTGCCCTGGTGTTAGCAGCAACCCCCATATGAGAGTGTGATCTACTCCTGTGTTCTGTTGTATAGTGCAGGCACACATATTTATGAGAGTTTGATTTTTACACGTATACTGGGAACGGATTCAGATCCTCGTGTCCAAAGGTCTTTTAAGCATAATTTGCAGCTACATGTGATCCATTGTGCCCCCTGGTCTGCATGACTGCAGGGATCCCAGCATCTTTCATAGGTGAGTTGAAAACCTGTCAGTCCCAGCTAACACAGCAGGACCTCGCTCAGGAAATAAGTTTTGGTAACAGGTTGCAGAAACTGACAGTTCTCCATAAATTCCAGTCTGTACAGCTGTAAATCTGGCACTTGGAAGGTGGACACAGAAGGACTAGGAGTTCAAGGCTAGCCTCAGCTACACAGTGACTTCAAGGACAACCTGGGCTACGGTACATGCAGCTATAATCAGTCAATTTTTGTTTCCGGAACTTACTCTGTAGACTAGGTTGGCCTCAAACTCAGTGGTCTGGACGGGAAGTGGAGGTACATACCTTTAATCTCAGCACTCGGAAGGCAGAGACACGTGGATCGCTGTGAGTTCGAGGCCAACCTGGTCTACAGAGTGAGTTCCAGGACAGGCTCCAAAGCTACACAAGAAACTCTTGTCTCAAAAAAGCCAAAACCACTCAGAGATCTGCCTGCTCCTACCTCCCTAGTCTGGGGAGTAACAAAGTACCTGGGCATCTGCATGACTGGCTAATGATTTCTTAGTTTTTATAAAGATGCTAAAAAAATAAACATTGGAGAAAAGGAAGCCCCTTCAGCACGTGGTGCTGGAGAAACAGGGGTGTCCACAAGGGGGAGAATAGTAAAATTCAACTGTTGCATGAATCCTAATCGGTGTTATATGCTAAAAACCCAGAGCCAGATAATTGGAGTAGATGGTTGAAGATCTGAGAGACAGAGGAAGAAGCCACAGCCACTTCTCACCTTTCTGAATCTTTAGTCTGACCGGAGAAGGTAGATCCTGTCTCCTCCCACCTTATATTTCTTTGTCTGCCCAGCCATATCACTTCCTGTCTCAATCTTCCTAGCGCTGGGATTAAAGGCGCGTGCTTCCCAAGTACTGGGAGCAGAGGCCCAAGGGCTGGGGTTAAAGGCGTGAGCCACCACTTCCTGGCCTCTGTGGCTAACTAGTGGCTGGCTTTGCCCTCTGATCTTCAGGCGGATGACACCTCATCACACTCAATCCCTATAGCTTTCCCTGAACAGAAATCAAATCCAAATGCATCACAGATCTTAATGTGAGTATGAGATTGGAAACTGCTCAAGAGATTCAGGGAAGACACAGCAAGGTCTAGGGACCCTGAGAGGCGGCACACTGTGAATCCCGGCACTCAGGGGGCAGAGGCAGGAGGATCTCTGTGAGTGCCAGGACAACCAGACCGACACAGGGACCGGGTTTCAAAAAAAAAAAAGGGAAAAAAAACTAAGCAAGAAAAACAACAAATCAATTAATAAATGGGCTTACAAAATGAATAGACAGTTCTCAAAAGAGAAAATACAAAAGGCAATACAAATGTGTATAAAGTCTGTCTTGGGGTCTATCGCTGTGAGGAGACACCATGACAGCTCTCATAAGGAAACATTTAGATGGAGCTGGGTTACAGTTTCAGGGGTGCAGTCCATTATCTTCATGGCAGCATGCAGGTGGATACGGTGTTGGAGAAGGAGCTCTAAGCCCAGATCAGCAGATGAGAGTTTGACCCTGGATCTGACTTGAGCATTTGAAACCTCCAAGCCAGTCCTACCCCCCTAAACACACCTACTCCAACAGGGCCACATATTTTAACAGTGGCACTCTGTGGGACCGTAGGGGTCATTTCATTCCAACTACCAAGATGTTTAACCTCATCAGCCACCAGGTTAAAAGCAGGGGCCATGTGGTGGTGGTGGTGGCGGCAATGCCTTTAATACACACACACACACACACACACACACACACACACACACACACACACACACGTACACACACACACGTACACATACACACACGTACACACACACACACACACACAAGTCGAGACCCTGCCTCACTCCCGTTATCAAGACAACAACAAACATTGTTCAAGATGCAGAACTGGAGACATTTATTCACCACTGGAACCGATGTAAACTTAGTACAGTATGGCCATCAGTATACAACTTCCTCCAAATCCTGAATATATAGACCCTATGACCAGACATTCCTCGGGATTTATCTGGCAAAACCCAGAGTGATGTATCACAGAGACAACTGCGTGCTGCTGTTTACTGCAGCACGTGTACAGTAACTCCAACGTGGATCGATTCTCACCCACAAAGGAATTGGGTTAACGAACGATATTGCTCACACAATGGAGATTTTTTTTT
Organism: Phyllotis vaccarum; assembly: GCA_033318265.1. NCBI lineage: Eukaryota > Metazoa > Chordata > Mammalia > Rodentia > Cricetidae > Phyllotis > Phyllotis vaccarum. Next base: position 16,018,299 of record JARWLC010000018.1, read on the forward strand.
CAGCCGCAAAACCCCCCACAAAGTTACGTCATTTGCAATTAGGAGGATAAAACTGGAAGGATCATAGTAAACAAATGGAGTCAGCCTCAGAAAGACAAATACATTTTCTTCCATCTGTGCTTCATAGATTTTTTTTTAATGGTTAAATAAAACAATGCCAGTAGTTAAGAAATAAATCAGAATGGTCTTGGGAGAATTAAGGAGATTAATTAATTGAGACATAGGGAAAATGGGACAGGAGGCAGGGCACGTTTAAGTTAAAGAACAAATAAATTAAAATAAATTAGTATAACATTCTTAGTTACAGAGGTTTGAGGCTATCCTGAGCTATATGAAATTGTTTCAAAAATATATATATATACAAAATTTATATAACCCTTATAAACATATTTCATCTTTATTTCACACAAAAGGAGCCCAGGAAAGGTGTAGTGGCACACACCTTCAATTCCAGCACTTGGGAGGTAGAGGCAGATGAATCTCTGTGAGATTGGATCCAGCCTTGGCTACACAGAGAGACCTTATCAAGAGAGGGGGGAGCCCTGAATGGCTCAACTGATAAAGAGATTCTGAAGTTGAATCTCAGTGGCTGAGGTCTTTTAGTTCCTAGAACATTCTATATGGTCCAACATGAGGTAGAGGATTTATCTTACCCACAGAAAGCTTTTGTCACAGTTTCTGAACATATCAAAGGTTTTTCATTTGCTTGTCTGTGTACAGAGAGGGCTTCGCTCGATAGCCCAGGCTAGACTCAAACTTGCCCTCATCCTCCCACATGCTGGGATGACAGGTGAGGACCACCACACTGGGCACCATGAGTGTTTCACGACAATGTGGAATTTAGCAGGGTCTTGGGAGACCCCAAAACTTGTGATGCTCATCAAACTGGCTGGTCAGTCTCTCTGCAGGCTTCTTCATCTGTCTTTGTGAAGTTCCAGTTGTGGAGACTTCAGGTTCCTTAATGCTGGTCCTGTTGCCTCATGCTGTTCATATTTATGCCCTGAGTAGGGTTGCCTGTGTTCACAGCTGAATACTGGATGGGGGACATCAAACAACAAACTTCAATCCAGGTCACTCTCAAATAAACAACCTTCCCAGGTAAGTGTTCAAGGAGCAGGCCCCCTTGGGCCCTAAGCAGTGACCACAGGCAGAGTTTAGGGGATAGGTGAGTCTTATAACTCTGAGGAAGGAGGATCATGAGGCTAGCCTAGGCTACATAGGGGAGGTCATTGTCTCAAAAAAAAAAAATGAGAACGAGCTGGATGCAATAGCACATATCTGTAATCCCAACACAGAGGATATAGAGGCAGGTAGCGAGTTCAAGGCCAGCCTTGGTGAGACAGTGAGTTCGAAGGATCTCAAAAAACTAAAAAGAACAGGGGCTGGAGAGATGGCTTAGAGGTTAAGAGCATTGGCTGCTCTTCCAAAGGTCCTGTGTTTAATTCCCAGCACACACATGGTGGCTCAAACCATCTGTAATGAGATCAGGTGCCTTCTTCAGGCAGAACACTGTATTCATAATAAATAAATAAATCTTTAAAAAATTCCAGGATTGGGGGCAGAGGCAGGCGCTACAGAGCAGCAAGTTCCAGGACAGCAAGGGCTACACAGAGAAACTCTTATCTCAAAAAAATAAAATAAAATAAACAGTCCCAGTATATTCCATTCCAAAAGCTGGGGACCTGGTTCCAACCCAGGCTGTAGCTATCTGCCATCAGTTCCAGAAAACAGACCTGTGGTCTACTTAGAACCCTGTTTTCCACCCCAGACCCTTCCTCCCGGTTCTTCTGTACGTACCTCCCTCTCTGAGCGCTTGAGCTTGGACCAACACTTCGGACCTGAAGAAATAAGAGAATTTGTCAGAAAGAAAGAAAGGGACTCTAGGAATCATGGGAAAAAAGGGGTGTCTGAGGCTCTAGGAATCATGGGAAGGCGGCCAGTCCACTTTGGCCTCTGCATTGATGTAGGACAGGGAAGAGCCAGGTATGGTGGCTCACACTTTACAAGTAGGCCAGTAATCAAGATTATCTCCGGCTACATCTGGAATTTAAAGCTAACCTAGATTTACATGAGACCCAGTCTTAAAAAAAACAAAAAACAAAAAACAAAAAAAAAAAAAAAAACAGAGGCAGAACCATCTGTAACTCCAGCGCCAGGGAACCTGACACTCTTCTAGCTTCTGGGGGAACTGCATGAATATGGTACACAGACACAGACAGAAAAACACCCATTGCATGTTAACAAAAGAAAAAAAAAAGCCAGCATAGGGATGCACACCTTCAATCCCAGCACTCAGGGCTTGAAACAAAATTACTTGCTCAAGGGCCCAAATTCCATCTCTGTCCTTTAGGGCCGGTGCAAGTTTGGGCCTAGAATATCTCCCTTGTGACAAGGGAATTGAAGACACTGGGGACATGTCTTCACATTCAGAATGATGAGGATGATAATCATGGCAGCTAATATATTCCCAGTGTGCAGCTGCCAGACAATGTTAACTGCCTCGGTACATATTATTTATTCCACCCTTTTCACAGATGAGGAAACTGAGTCACAGAGCTAAAGTCACTTGCACCCCGACCCCACATAATCACTAAAACAGGGGCCATAGTTTAGGTTTACTTTGAAGGAGTAGGAGGCTCTGCATGTAGCCCAGGCTAGCTTCCAACTCACGATCTTCCTGTCTTCTGGGCGCTGGGGTGACAGAGGCCAGTGTCACTGTTCTAGAGTATGGTTTTTGAATTATCACCTCAAAAGGCCCATGTGCTAAAGGTCTAGATACAAAGCAAGCTGTAGGAAGGCAGAGCCTAGGGTAGGTCATTGGAGTGTGACCTTGAAGGAATTATCGGGACCCCGATATATTCATCTTCTCCCTCTGCCTGTTTCTTTTTGCTGTTTTTTGCTTATATGTTTTGGGTTTTTAGGCAAGCTCTTCTGTAGCACAGGCTGACCTATGATGAGGATGCCCTTGACCCTGACAGTTCCTGCCAAGCCCTCTGTGCTCACAGTCCACTGGAAGAGACACTTATGTCCCCACGCAATGATCACAAGGACTGATCGAGGCTGGCCTAGGTGAGATTGAAGGTGGCATTTGTGAGAGGTTGGATAGGATTCTCTAAAGGAGGAAGCAGAACCCGTGTGACTGAGGGCAGTTTTGTTTCATGATTAAGGGAAAAAGCGAGTCATGAAGTAGAGTATTATACGACAGCTCAGTCACTCTACAGCTATGTGTCTGCAACAGACAGAGCGGTCAGTCACAGCATACATCCTTTTCTACACACAGACGGGCCCCTGTGCAGACTACAGTGGCATTCAAAACTAGAGCTTAGAGAAAGTGTGCTCTGAAAAGTGAGGAGCTGGGATAGTAGAGACCCTGCCTAGAATCCCCCGGTGAGGGGCTAGGGTGTGGCTCAGTGGTAGAGCCCCTGCCTAGAATCCCCTAGTGAGGGGCTGGGGTGTGGCTCAGTGGTAGAGCCCCTGCCTAGAATCCCCCAGTGAGGGGCTGGGGGTGTGGCTCAGTGGTAGAGTTCACAAAGCCTTGGATTTTATCTTCAGTACTTCAAAATCAAAGCCTAAACAAAAACACTAAGATTTCCTTGGTGTACTGTGAAGAAACATCACGATATCGGGGATATGATCTTGTGAATGCTCAGGACCAAGACTGCGCATAGTGGGGACTCCTTGGCCGTAGCCCTGGAAAGTGGGTGAGAGATTGTATCAAAGAAGTGACTTACCCCACTTGTACAGGATCACACACAATCCTATTAAGAAAATCACACTGAGGCAGATGCTGGGGATGATGATACTGTGGTGTGAGCCCAAATTTAGCTGCTTAGGTTCTGGAAAATGGGAGAAGAGGTAAGGTAAGTTCCCTCTGCATCTTTGAAACACCCCATCTCCCTCAGTCTATAGTGCTCAGGTGCTGACCATATTTTATGATTCCTACAGTTGGATGTTTGTTTGTTTTGAGGTGGGGGCTCCTGTAGCATAGGTTGGCCTCAAACTTGCTCTGTAGCCAAGGATAACCCTGCATGCCCATTTCTTCTCTCTCTCTTTCTACCAAACACTGTGATCACGGGTGTGTACCACAATACCAGATACATGGATGCTGCAGTTTGAACCCAGGGCCTCCTGTCCGCTCAACAAGCCACTGGGATTTTTCATCCCCCACCCCCCTTCATTCTAGTCCATTGGGACATCCCAGTCTCCCTGACTGCTGTTGCTGGTTTGAATATCGGATCGGACTCGCATGGGGCCAATGGGAGCCAGTCTGGAACTTGGGGTAAAGCATTTGAATGCAGTATGTCTTCCCTCTGAGAGTCCTAAAATGTGGGGTGTGGGGTCTCAGAGCTGCTGAGACCCCCATCTTCACTCACCAGAGGAAGACTCTGCCTGATAGTTAACCCAGGGTAAGAAAATCGGAGGTAGGCATTGTGGGCTGACTTTTTTTTTTTAAGATTTATTTATTCATTATGTATACAACATCCTGCCTCCATATACCTACACATAAGAAGGTGGCACCAGATTTCATTAAAGATGGCTGTGAAGCATCATGTGGGTGCTGGGCATTAAACTCAGGACCTCTGGAAGAACAGCCAGTGCTCTTAACCTCTGAGCCACCTCTCCAGCCCCTTCTAAAAAAATTTTTTTTCGTAGTATTATTTGAGACAAGGTCTCACTCCATAGCCCAGGTAGTCATTACCACAGCTTCAGCCTTCCAAGTACTGAGATTTGTAAGTGTGCACCCACACACCTAGCTTAAGAGATAAGAGGTGTAAAGAGAATTCCCTGGGTCTAACTGTAACTGAAGTTGTGCTTTCGACAAAAGATTTTTCCAATTAAAAATGACAGTTGTTTATGTGCGTGCATTTGCATAATTGTGCACACATGCCTGCCATGGTGGTAGTCAAAAGACAATCTGTGGAAGTTAGGAAGCCAGGTCACTCCTTCCACTGAGTGTACCCAGGATGGACTTCACGTCAGCAGGCTTGGCAACAAGCACCTTTATCCATCGAGTGGCCCTCTGTCACCTTTCAGTGTTTACTTTACCCAGCTATAGCTGGTAGAGTTATGTCAAAGAGGCGTTTCTGAGTCTTTAGGTCAGAGGTATCCCACACCTGCCCTAGCTGACGGAATCTGTGACTTATGACCTGTTATCATTTCGCGCCCCCCCCCATATCCCACCCCTGGGGTCTGAGAACATCTCACCTCTAACTAAGATGTTTATTCTGTTCTGCCCAGACCCTAGGGCGTTGGTGACATTGCAGAGGAAGGTGATGTTATCCATACTGACCATATCCACGATGGGGATTCGGAGCTGATTGCCATGGGCCTCAGTGGTGTTGGGCAGGGGACCTTTGGTCCTGGGGGAGACAAAATGGTGAGCAGGCATCCTCTGTTGATGGGGCATCCGCGCTGTGGTGGGGACACAGACTTGGCTATGGCCACATACAGGCTTGTGTGCGGGCCTATATCATGCTTACTGGCTCTGGCTGTTCCCCAAATGACCACCAGAGGGCGCGCATGAGCCCAGTTCCATTTCTAGGGCTCCCAGATCCGGATCTCACTCAGCGAACCCCAGGCTCCACATGATGCCCCCCTCTTCCAGTGCCCTAAGCACCTGTAACTCCTCTTTGTGCATATTCACCTGAAGCTCCCGCTCCACGCACCAACACCCCATTTAGGCCTTTGCGGAAGCAATGGCTGATGGACAGAAGTACATCAGTAAATGTTCTCTCTACCCACAAATGCCTTTTCCTCCGGTTGCAGAGAGCTCTGCATGGCCTCCCTCACTCCGGTGGTCCCACCCTACTCTGTTTCCACTGCAAAGTAACCCCCTTTTACTACAACCCACGCTTGTTTAATCTTTCCCAGACATTCTTTATGACTGTCTTGCTTGATGAGCAGAGAACTCAGAATTACAGGGACTTTGGCTAACTTTATGCACCATGCAGAGTTGGAGGATGGGTCCAAGTCTAGAGAAAAAAAATCCAGGCTGGGAGGTGAGGGGCATGAAAGTGTGGAGTTCTGAGCACCCTACCGAGATAAGGTAGAAACATTAGCATCCATCCGACTTGACAACCTTGCTTGAACAGTGGATAGTAGGCACAGTATAGAAGTCCAGCCTTTTATAGTGTGCTTAGGGTTGTTTTTGAGAGAAAGTCTTGCTGTGTGGCCAAGGGTGTCGTGAAACCGGCAATTATCCTGCCTCAGCTACTAATGGAGATTACAGACATGTACCACCATGCTCGGAATCCCCTCTCCCTTTTTCTTTGCATTGAGGCTAGAACTCATATTAATTACTAACCAGTGAGCCACGCCCCCAGCCCCTCACTGGGGGATTCTAGGCAGGGACTCTACCACTGAGCTACACCCCCAGCCCCTCACTGAGGGATTCTAGACAGGGACTCTACCACTGAGCCACACCCCCAGCCCCTCACTGGGGGATTCTAGGCAGGGGCTCTACCACTGAGCCACACCCCACCCCCTCACTGGGGGGTTCTAGGCAGGGGCTTACCACTGAGCCACACCCCAGCCCCTCACTGGGGGATTCTAGGCAGGGACTCTACCACTGAGCCACACCCCAGCCCCTCACTGGGGGATTCTAGGCAGGGACTCTACCACTGAGCCACACCCCAGCCCCTCACTGGGGGATTCTAGGCAGGGACTCTACCACTGAGCCACACCCCCAGCCCCTCACTGGGGGATTCTAGGCAGGGGCTCTGCCACTGAGCCACACCCCAGCCCCTCACTGGGGGGTTCTAGGCAGGGGCTCTACCACTGAGCCACACCCCCAGCCCCTCACTGGGGATTCTAGGCAGTGGATCAGTCAGGCGCCCAGTTCTAAGGATACCAAATCTCTGATGTCAGTTCACTGAAAACTGATAAACGAGTGTGGGTACCCCAGACTGGCTAATGTAGTCTGGTCATGAACTACCATGGCATGATCACATGGTTAGAATATAAAAACAGTCGCCCTATCCCACAATATGGACTGGTTGATTGTATTTTTAGAAAGGCTCTCACCATGTAGTTCTGGTTGGCCTAGAATTTGCTTTGTAGACCAGGCTGGTTTTGACTCATAGAGACCTACTTGCCTCTGCCTGCGGAGTGCTGTGATTAAAGGCATGTGGTACCACACCTCCCTCTGGGGACTGGTTAAATAACTGATGACTGAGAAAGATGGGCAGGGTCTCATGGCGACCCCAGAAATCTTCCCAAGCAGGAGGTTTAGGCAAAAGGATTGCCAATTCCTCAACCACAACTATAGTCCCAGAACCTGGGAACCTGAAGCAGGAGGACTGTAGTGGAACTGGGGCCCTACTCCCCCTGAAATAAATGAATAAATATAACGAATTTTTTAAAACACCATATAAGTCCAGTGACACATATGAGAAATCCTTAGGTTATATTTGGGGTTTTTTTGAGCCTTCACTTGGAAAATTCCTATGACTGTATAGTTAAAAATTCTTCTACCAAGATGTTGGAATAGGGTTGTGAAACTGCACTTTTAAAAATGTTTCTAAGATGAGGAAAGGGTGTGGGAACTGCCCCTGGGGCAAGATTACAGCTGTTAGAAAGCAGAGAAGGTAGATGTGTGTGTGTGTGTGTGTGTGTGTGTGTGTGTGTGTGTGTGTGTGTGTGTGTGTGAGAGAGAGAGGGGGGGGGGGGGGAGGGGAGGGAGAGGGAGAGAGACTAACCAAAAATAGTACTAACTGCTTTGGGAGGTGAGTGGCTATACCCAGCACACACACACTGTTTTCGCTTCCAATAGAAGAACTCTTTGAGAGTTATAGAACAGTTAAACCTAATTATTTTTGGAAAAACAAGACGCATAATAAAAATCATGTTATTTCTATATTTGGGCAGGTGGCAGAGAGCTTCCTGGAATCCCTCAGTGAGGGGCTGGGGGTGTGGCTCAGTGTTAGAGCCCCTGCCTAGAATCCCCCAGTGAGAGGGTGGGGTGTGGCTCAGTGGTAGAGCCCCTGCCTAGAATCCCCCAGTGAGGGGCTGGAGGTGTCACTTAGTAATAAACTATTTTCCTAGTGTATGTGAGGCCCTGGATTCTAGCTTGCATTGGAAACAATAAAGTGACCTCTTTCCCCCCCCATTTTCATTGGTGTTTTGCCAGTGTCCATGTGAGGGTGTCGACACCAAAGATGGGGTCTTTATCCATGTGGATGCTGGGGACCTATCTCACAGCCCTGTGGCATTACTTTTTTATCTGTGCACTGGAATGACTGACAGGGAAGGGGCGGGACAACCAGGAACTATATGGCTGGGAATGAAGACAGACATCTTTGATTCGCTTCTGTCCTGGGAGGTCTCACACAAGGACTTGCCCTAGTAAGCCATTGTCCTCACACTTTGTCACCTTTAACTTGTATTAGGAAGGGGAATCCTGAGGGGTGTGGTAACAAAAAATCCCAGGAGAGCTAGCAGCCATGGCCCGAATCTATTCACGACTGAAAATCCCCAGTCACAAGATAACGTTTTTTACTGGGAATAGAGAATAATTCTACCTGTTTTGGTTTTATTTATCTTTTAAAATTTATTTTATGTTCATTATTTTCTTTTCTTGTATGCATGTCCATGTGAGGGCATCAGATCCCCGGAACTGGAGTTATAAAGATAGTTGTGAGCTGCCATGGGGGTGCTGGGAATCAAACCCAGGGACTCTAGAAGAGATTTCAGCTCTTAACCTCCAAACCATATATCCAGGCCCTATTTATTTTTGTGACAGGGTCTCCATATATAGCCCCGGCTATCCTGGAACTTACTATGTAGACCAGGCTAGCCTCAAACTTAGAGATCTGCCTACCTCTGCTACCCGGTTGCTGGGGTTAAAGATGTGCACTACCATGCCTAAACATATTTTTATTGTTCCTATAATCCCCCTCCTTTCAGACCTGTGGGTTCCGACCCTGGCCCTCCTCCCACACAGCCAATCCCAGGTCTCCACCACTTACGTGCTCCATTCATAGCTGGTGGGCTTCGGTTTGCTGTGAGCGTTACAAGTCAGGGACACGTTGGTCCTACCGACATACCAGTTGTCATCATAACCAGTGATCGACACTTCAGGTGGATCTGAACAGAATGGACAGTAAGGCTGAGATCTGGACAGTGTCTGAGGGGCCCTCCCTTGAGCAGCAGGAAGCTTGGTGGCCTTGGAGATCAGCTCATGATGGACAGGTCTGGACATCCTTAGTCAAAGAGATTCAAAGGGACTCCCCTTCCAGTTTGTCTTGGGTGTCATATGAGCAACCTTTTTGGACCCTCCAAACACAGCGGAGCATATTCAAGATTCTGAGAAGTCCTAAAGGAGAAAGCCCAGGGTAGGCAGTGATGGGAACGAAGGTGTATAGTGTCTCAAGAATAGGAGCCAGGTGTTAATTACAGCACTTGGGAGGCTGAGGCAGGACTGGTCTACATTGGGAGATCCTATCTCAACTGGTTCCTGAAAAAGCAATCTCTTGTTGATATTGTCAATGGGCTTAGTAGAGCTACGGTACAGGGCAGTAAAGTAGATATTTTTGAGTAGGGGGATTGATGTGGGAATGTCTTTCTGTATGATTTGAATATCATTCTTTAACAAAGAGACTGTTTCGGCCTTTGGCAGGCATCTTAGAAGTAGACAGGGAAATTGGAGCACATATAAGGGAAGGAGGGTGGAGTTAGGGGAGACACCATCCAGCCACCCAAGAATCAACATGTAAAAGAAACACAGGTGAGCCATGGGCCCCATGGCAGACAGGTTAATGGATTGAATTAAGATGTAGAATCTTAATTCAATATGACTGAGCAATATGTCTGAGCCATAGGCCAAGCAGAATCAAATTAATATAAGCCTTTGTGTGATTATTTGGTGCTATGTGGTAATAGGGCTGTGAGTAGGTATGAGCCTGGGGGCTAGGTTGGAAAGTTCAGACTAGAAGCCTCATTTCTTGGGGATCCAGGGCCAAAGATATTAGGGAACAATATTAAGGTGGGGGTAGTAAGACAGTGTGTGTGTGTGTGTGTGTGTGTGTGTGTGTGTATGTGGTGTGTGTGCATGGTGTGTATGTATGTGGTGTGTGTGCATGGTGTGTATGTATGTGGTGTGTGTGCATGGTGTGTGTGTGGGGTGTGTGTGTGTGATTGTAGCCATGTAGGATTTTAAATCCCTATAATCCAACATGATAATGACCATGTAGCCACACAGACTCTTTAGCGCTTCAGAGGCAGCTGATCTGAGAGACACAATTCTGAAGATTTAGTCTGGCAAGAAGAATGTAAAAGGTCTCACCAAGGCTATCTGAGAAATCATGAAAATGATAATCTTGAGCCAGTGAGACAGCTCAGTGCGTGCCTGTCACCTGGCCCGATAACCTGAGGTCAAGCCTCAATTCTTACACAGTGAAGGTAAGAATTGAGGGGCTGATTTCCATATATACATAGCACATTTTCCGTAAACACATAAATACATACAAACATACATAAATATAATAAAAAATTTTAAATACTAATATTTTGGATATTTTGGGTTGGGTAAACCCATTATGAGGGTTATTTGGCTTAGGGTTTGAGTCTGAGTGTGTCATAGCCCAGTCTGGTCTCAAATTCAGATCCCCTGAGTGCTGGGATTCCAAGTGTGCACCACACTTACAGGGTCTCATGTAGCCCAGGCTAGACTTGAATGTGATCCCATTTTGCCCTAGGGATGACTTTGATCATCTGCCCTCCTGAAGTTCTGGGATTATAGGTGTGTGTTACCATTCCAGGCTTGTGAGTGCTGGGATTCAAACTCATGGCTTTGTGCACCGAGATGAGCACTCCACCACAGAGTATGAGGCTCCATCCACCGAACACTGCTAATTACATGTACAGGGAAAGTAGACAGCACAGAAATAAGCCAGTGTGTAGACAGCACCAGGTGGTATAGACGACCCTAGAGGACCATGTGAACATTGATCAGGGACTCAGTGTTCAGGTGTGGGGTGGAGTCAACATAGCCAGCCAATGGTTGGGGCAGTAGATTGTTAATGGGCAGATAGGCATAAGGGGGAAGCGGATCATGTTGGGCAAACAATGGGTGTCTTAGAGAACCAGAATAGAAAAAATAAGGTGGTCCATGTGGTAGAGAAAATGCTCCCCAAGTCGGTGGTCTAAGGAGCGGGTGCAGATGGTGGATAGGTTAATGCAGCCAGTTATTAAGGGTAAAAGGCTTGCTTCCTGCTGCTGCTGGAGGTAACCTGGGGCTCGTACGCATGCGCAGACACACTCACAGGGAACGGAGAGGGTCACGGTTCTCAGGTCGGGCTGCTGGAGGCTTTCATGTTTCACCTTGCAGGTGACGTTCTTGCCATCAGCCTGGCTGGAGGGCTCCAACAAGAAGCTGCTGATGACCGTGAAGGTGCCCGGCTGGGGCCCTAGCTTCGGAACTTCTTGGACGCGTCCATTTATATCTGAGTGCCAGGAGATATTAGGAGCCGGACGACCACCGGTAGAAATGCATTTAGCCACGGCCTGCAGCTTCCAGGTAGGAGAGGGCGTCAGGGCCTCTGCGGTGGTCGTAGGTCGGGCTGCAAGAACAATCGAAAAATTATTTATTTATCTGAGACACGATTTCACTGTGTAGCCCAGGTTGGGTCTTGAGTTCATGAGTCTCCAGTTCCAGGTCCCTGCCACTATGCTTAGTGTTTAAAGATATGAGGATGTTCAATTTGACATTTTAGCTTTGGACAGGCAAGATAAATGGTTCAGTGGATGAGTACGGTGATATTCTGTGTAAGCTCTAACAAACGAAACTTTTCTGAAGATCAGAGGGCAGAGCCAGCCACTGTTAGTCACAGAGGCCAGGCAGTGGTGGCACACACCTTTAATCCCACACCTGCATCTCATGCTTTTAAATTTCAGCACTAGGGGGGGTTGAGACAGGAAGTGATATGTCTGGATGGAGAAAGAAATATAAACTGGGAGGAGACAGGAGTTCAGACCTTTTGGCCCGAGGATTCAGTAGAGGTAGAGGTAAGAAATCTCTGATGACTGGCTGCTTGGCTTCTCCGATCTTTAATTGAGATCAATTAGCATTCATGCTACAGATAACACGGTGCTTGTCACCAATAGACCGAGTTCAATCCTCAAGACTCACTTGGTAGTAGGATGTCAGCTGTAGTTTGGCCTCTGGCTGCCCCATGTATATCGTGACACATGTATGGCCACATTCAAAAAATAAATACAATATGATGAAAAAAAAAAACCTTAACTCTGTTTCTGAAGGGCTAGATAGATGTAGACAAGTCTATCTGTCACAGGAACATAAGAATATTATTATTCTGTGGTTGGGTAGTGATGGCCCACACCTTTAATCCCAGCACTCAGGAGACAGAAGCAGGCGGATCTCTGTGAGTTCGAGGCCAGCCTGGTCTACAGAGTGAGTTGCAGGACAGCCTGGGCTACTGTGGTGGTTTGAAAGAAAATGTCCCTCAAAGGGAGTGGCCCTATTAGGAGGTGTAGGCATGTTGGAGGAAGTGTGTCACTGTGGGGGTGGGCTTTGAAGTCTCTTTTGCTCAAGCTTCCCTCAGTGTGACTTCCTGTTTTCTGCAGGATGTAAGTCTCAGGCATTCCTACAGCACCATGCCTGCACACCGCCATGCTCCCTGTCATGACGATAATGGACTGAACCTCTGAAACCGTAAATGAGCCCCTTCAATTAAATGTTTTCTATGGAAGAGCTGCTGTGGTCATGGTGTCTCTTCACAGCAATAGAAACCCTAACTAAGGCAGCTGTTACCCAGAGAAATCCTGTTTCTAAAAACCGACCAAACAAAAGAATACGTGGGTCAACCTGTCACAATGGGAGAGGGCAGAAGAGATGACACAGTGGTTAAGAGCACGGGCTGGCTGTTTTTCCAGTGGACCCGGGTTCAAGTCCCAGCACCAGCATGGTGGTCACAACTAACTATAAGAAATCCAGCACCCCTCTTCCGGCACCAACATATATGAAGGAAACACTATGCATTTAATATAAACAGATGATATATAGGTATCATTTATCTATATAAAAAATAATGCTCTTTGGTACATAGCTCCATAAATATTATTGATTAAGAAAGGAGGGGTAACCAGTTGTGACGGAGCACCCCTTTAATCCCAGCATTCAGGGCAGCATTCCAGAGGCAGAGGCAGGAGAATCTCTGTGAGATTGAGGACAGCCTGGTCTACATAGTGAGTTAAAGGTCCATCAGAGCTACATATTGAGACCACAACTCAACAAAGGGCTTGGGAGACTAAGGTGCAATGTTTGTAAATCCAGCACTTGGGAGCAGAAGCTAGAAGCTCAGGAGGTCAAAGTCATTCTCAGCTACATAGCAACTTGGAGGTTAGCCTGGGCTACATGGATCCTGCCTGGATCTTTTGACTCGGAGGGAGGGTATATCCTGTCCCAAAGGTGTCACCCCAAAGCTCCCTGTTTCTCTGGCCCTGGGGTTCCTTCTCACCCCAACACTTACCAATCACCCGCAGATCGGTGGTGGCACTTCCGCTGCCTTTAGGATAGGTGGCGATCTGGCATTCATGTTTACCTGCATCTTCCACACGCAGGTGAGACACGGCCAGAGATATGGTCCACAGATCTCTGTCCAGCTTGGGACCCAAGATCTTCATCCTCTCTGGGTCTGAGATGCTGGGTCCCTTCGTGGGGTGGAACACAGCTACTGTATTGCGGGAGCCATCTTGGTTCTTTGTCCAGGTGACTTGGGTGACCGTCACATTGTCTGCAGAAGTCAGATTGCAGGCCAAGGTGATAGACCCGTTCAGGATGCCAGTCACATTTTGGGGCACCTGTACAGTTACACCGGAAGCTGCAAAACCAGAGGCATTACTCGATCAATTCCTTTATCTTAAAGATGTGTGTGTTAAGTTGCTAGCATGTATGTATAATGCACCATATGTGTGCAATGCACAAGAGGCCAGAAGGGGGCATCAGATTTCCCCCCTCCCCAACTTGAGTTACAGATAGTGTGCGACTCCATGTCGGAGCTGAGAACTAAACCCAGGTCCTCTGCAAGAGCAGCCAGTGCTCTTAGCCAGCCACTGAGTTACCTCTTCAATATCTTATTTTATATTATTATTACTTTATTATTATTTGAGAGACGTATATAGATATAGTATATAGATCGGGCTGGCCTAGAACTCACCTGCCTCTGCCTAAGTGCTGGGATTAAAGGTGTGTGCCACCACCCTGGATGGGGAGATGGAAACACAGAGATTTTGCCCTGAATGAGGAAATGGAAGCACAGAGATTTTGCCCTGAATGAGGAAATGGAAGCACAGAGATTTTTCTCTAGGGGATCATACAGGCATAAGATGAAAAAGTGGATTTGAACCTGGGCCCTCTGAGCCCAACATTAGCTACTGTTGGCATTCCCAATTCAGTTAGCTCTGTGCATTCTCTCATGATGAGCCATATCCTCTAGCTTTAATTTTGAGTTTTAGCCCTGGGACAACAGTTTGCTTCACTGTAAGCTTCCTGCAGTGACCTGCGCTGCCGGCCGGGCTGTTCCGAAACAATGGGGTCAGTCCTTAATTTAGCACAGAGCTCCCGCAGATTCCAAGCGCAACACTAGACTGACACGCTCAGTGGTGGCGCCTTCGCCAGAATCCTCGAGCGAGGAGCTGGTGGTTTCAATCACCAATACAGAAAAAAAAAAAAAAAAAAAAAAAGGTCACGGGGTCGGAGGCATTTCTAGAGGTACACTCGTGAAAAGTATTCCTCACGGTGCCGTAGGTGTGGCCAGCCAGCACAGCTAAAGTTACGGACGTGAGTCGCCCACTGAGGGTTGGATGGAGTTGGGGAGAGTAATCAGGATCTTATATTCCTCAGGCAATCGGATCGCCTCATTCAGCCCCGTACCAGGATGGCCCGTATACGCCCATGCTCGCTTTTGCTAGAATCTGTGCCGGGGGAATCCAGACCTACGACAGTGGGTTGGGAAACAGGTGGGTGGGTCCCCAGGTTGCTCGCCGGCTCGGACTGCCTCATTCAGCCCGGTACCAGGATGGCCCTTCTGCGCCATCATGCTCACTTTTGCTAGAATCTGTGCCCGGGGAATCCAGACCTACGACTGTGGGTTGGGAAGAAGGGGCCCGGGTGGTTGGGGTCCCCCCCGTGGGGTCCCCAGGTTGCTCACCGGCTTCCGCGAGCGTGCACCCCAGCAGCAGCGGCGGCAGCAGCAGCCACAGCGGCGTCCGGGCGGGAGGGGTGTGGCGATCCATGCGCTTCGGAAGCCGATCCAACTTCTCCTTAATCCACAGCGTGCGCCCAGGCCCTGGCATGCCACCTAAGCTGAGCTGAAAACGCCCGGCGTCTTCCTCCGCTGGTGCCCGAAGCAAACTGAGCCGAGGAATGCCCTGGCTAGACCGCGCTCCTGGGGTGAGGCCCAGCTCTGCGTCATTATTGCCTCATCATCTCCGAGGAGGCCACGCCCATCTGGCTGGCATTCCAGCGCGCTCCTCCAAATCGGCCTGCTACTAGCGGCTAAAGTAGGGCCTGTTTCAAGCAGCAATCGTGGGGGAAAAAAGAAAGAGGAAGAAGGAGCAGAAGGAGAGGGAGGAGGGAATGGGAAGCGGGAGGAGGGAGAGGAGCACGAGGAGGAACCAGGTTGCTTAGCTCCGTAGGTTGCCTGCTGGAGGGTCTGTGGAATATGCCCGAGGGTCTGTCCCAGATATCTGTCATCTCAGCGCTTCCGGGGACCGAAGTAGGTGGATCAGAAGTTCAAAGTTGTTGCAATGGGGTTTCTTGGTCCCTGCGGCCAGAGGTCCAGACCCACAGACCTGCTGCCCCATTAGCCGTGTGCCGCTGCTGCTCAGGCCGACAGAAATGACTCAGCTGCTTATATTAACTTCATGCTGTTTGGCCTATGGCCCAGGCACATTGCTAGCTTGCTCTTACATCTTAAATTAACCCATTCCTATTAATCTGTCTGCCACATGGCCCGTGGCTCACCTGTGTTCCTTACATGTTGCCCCTTTGGGCTTCTTGCTCGATCTGCCTGACTCTGCCCTTCTTCTCCTACCTATGCTCTGATTTCTCCTACTTCTTCTATGGTGCCTGTCATGGCCCAAAACAGCTCCTCTATTTAAAGATTGGTATTCACAGCATACGGAAAGGCATTCCCACATCACAATGTCATTTTGAGCTACATAGCCAGTTTGAGATCAGTCTGGACCATATGAGATCACCCTGAATTTTTTTTTTAATTGAATAGAATAAATTACTTTTATTTTAAAAATAAAAATTAATAAAATAAATTTAAATAAAAACAAATGGAATTTCGTAGGGGGGGGGAAGCCTCTAAACCCAGAGCTCTGGA
Organism: Phyllotis vaccarum; assembly: GCA_033318265.1. Taxonomy (NCBI): domain Eukaryota; kingdom Metazoa; phylum Chordata; class Mammalia; order Rodentia; family Cricetidae; genus Phyllotis; species Phyllotis vaccarum. Next base: position 16,034,648 of record JARWLC010000018.1, read on the forward strand.
AGCAGGGGCAGGTAGGTCTGTTAGCCTGGTCCATATAGAGAGTTCCAGGGCAGCCAAGGCCACATAGTGAAACCCTGTCAAACTGAATTCTTGGCCAGAGGATCTCAATGCGGCGACCCCTTTAATACAGTCATGTTGTGGTAACCCCTAGTGGCTTCTACTTCATAACTGTAATTTTGCTACTGTTATGGATCGTAATATGCATATCTAATATACAGGATCTGCTCTGAGACTCCCAAAAGGGTCACTCTAGGCTAACACCTGATCTTCCTGCTGTCCCCCCCCCCCCCCCAGTGCAGGAATGACAGATGTGTTTCTACAAGGCCCACTTTGGATTAATTTCTGAATGGGATCCGAGGGTCAGGTCTTCTGGAAATCTCTGGATTTTTTTCGCGTCCTTCTGTGGCATTTCCACACTGAGAGGCTGTGGTCACTGTGTTCCTCCTTGGAAGACACTGTCACGGCCATGGGGTTCCCCTTTCTCCAGGCCTCCCCGGTGCTGGGTAGAGAGATCTTAGTGAGTTGGAAGACAGCCTGGTCTATAGAGCTAGTTCCAGGACAGCCAGGGCTACACGGAGAAACCCTGTCTCAAAATCCACCTCCCTTAAAGGAAAAAGTTCCGGGCCAGTTCCCCTACTACCTCATCCTGTAAGCAGACGTCAGCTTCTCTTGACCTTTCCCACACACGTCTTTCATTCTGACCAACTTCATACCGCCTTCAAGCTCACTGAAATTAAAGGGAAAAATAGAAAAGTCAGTTTCCCGGAGAAGCTGACGCCAACGTTTACATTTTTCGTTAATTTTTTTCTTCTTCTGTTCTTTAGCATGAGTTTCCAAGTTTGATAAGATTCTAGAACTGCTTTGCCATGCAGTATGCACTGTGGTGTGTGTGTATGTAGGGTGTGTAGTGTTCATGTGTGTGTGAGTGTGCATGAGTGTGTATATGTATGAAGTGTGTAGTGTTCGTGTGTGTGTGTATGTAGTGTGTGTGAGTGTTCAAGAATGTGTGTATGTATGTAGTGTGTGTAGTGTTCATGAGTGTGTGTATGTATGTAGTGTGTATAGTGTTCATGTGTATGTGTGAGTATGTGTATGTATGTAGTGTGTGTATAGTGTTCATGTGTATATGTGTGTGTGCAAGTGTGTGCACACACGCACATGTGCACAGGCACCTATGAATGCCTTGATACACCTGCGAAGGTCTGAGGATATCCGTTAGGATTCAGATTTCTCCGTCCCCCGAGTGGGCTCCGAGAACCCAGTCCTGAAGCATGTGAGGGACGTGCCTTAGGTTCCAGGATGTCCCTGGGTTCCCTAATTCATGTTGTTATTTTCTAAGTGAACAATTCCATCATTTCCTTCCTTGGATCGGCTTTCATCCCCAGGACGGCCACTGTCTCTTCAGTTGACTGCCTAGGTCTAGGTGGACTTGGCCAAGCAAGATGGCGGAATTGGGGGTGGTATTGGGTGCAGGTTGCAGGGTGGGTGTATACCTGTCAGTATGCATTTGAATAAATAAAACCAACTTGGCAATGCTGTTTTCCAGGGAGGTAAACACACAGCCAGGGTAGTTTAGATTTCTCCATTTCCCTCAAATACTAGGAAACCTAAAACCACCTGAAGTAACCTATGGTTTTTTTTTTTTTCCTTTGCTCCCATTTCCTCTCGTGAATCTAGTTCCTTTTGTCTCCTGAGCCCTTATTTCTAAGCTAGTGAGAAAGTCTGAGCTTTGGTTAGGTGTCTGCCACTGATCCAGGCTGTCACTCTGAAGTTGGCTCCTCTCACTCCATGGGGGGCGTGGTCAGAGGAGTGAGGGACAATCCTTGTGTTTTTCTGGCTGAGCTAAACAGGTCCACCCAACCCAGTGTTAAGGCTTATTTCTGGAACTTCCTTTATACGCCTTACCATACGCCCCCTGAAGTATACATTACATTTTCTCTGTTGTGTGTATGTTTGATTTCAGTGTGGTTACAGTGAAGGATGGAGGTCGGAGGTTAATGAATGTGAGGTGCAGTAAGGAAACTGAAATTAGCAGCTCTGTGGGTGAAAAAGGAAACAATTTATTCCAAACTGTGAAGGCTGTCACCCTGGGGAGGCTGGGAGAATTGAAAGGAGGGGAATTCTGGGTTCTAAGGGAGTGGGTACCAGGGAGGGAGGGAGGCTGTGAGCTGGGGTGGGGACTTCCAAGTGTATCACAAGTACTTGTCAGTAGAGACAGAGAGAGCCTGGAGCCTCAGTGTGCTGAGGGTCACCCCAGGTGTAACAGAAGGGCCCTGTGTCCCCTTTTCTAGAGATAAGGAAAATGACTCCTGTTGGCAAGTAGGTGTGGAGAGAAAGTCCTGCCTGACTCTAACTTAGAGGACATGTCATGATTCACTGGCAATTAACAGGATGAGGCCGGTAGCAGATCTTGTTTACGGCTTTTTACTAAGAATGGAGTGCTTCTTCTCCGAGGGTCCCTACTCCTTCACACTACCGCTCTCATAATCTCAACTACCTTCCCCCTGAAACTTTCATTTCAAGGTTAGCAGCAAGAGTGATAACCAACCCCTTTTACCCTATATATACTCAGCTCATTCCCTTAATAAAGGAAGACTTGATCAGATTGATTTGACTTCATTTCTCGAGTCTCTTGTCTCCGGACTTCCAATTCTCACTCCCCCTCCCCAGGGTCGGGGCAAGTAGGAATCCAGCTTCCCAGGTCCCTAAGGGAAATACTGGCTTTCGTTGGTCAGAATTTGGGGAAAGAAATTTCTTCCCACAGACAGTTAATTTGTCAGAGCTGGTCCTTTCCCTTCCATCATGTGGGTCCTGAGGATTGAACCCAGGTCATCAGGTCGGTTGCAAATACCTTTACTGGCTGAGGCATCTCTCCAGCCAGAAAGTGCCTGTTACTGCTAGTCTCTGTGGCTAGATGTTCAGAGTTTTTAAATGAGGGCAAGGTGACAATAAAACAGGAGGGGTGGAAGACACAGAATTGGATCCCCGAGGAGGGAAAGGCGAAATAGTAGCAAATATATATGCATTTTTGAACAAACTAGGAGCTGGAGAGAGGGCGGGAGGGAAAGAGTAAATCTTGCTCTTCCAGAGAACTCCAGTTCCCATCATTCACTCTGGCCAGCTCAAAACTGCGTATAACCAAAGGTGTTTAATCCCAGCACTTGGGAGACAGAGGCAGGTGGATATCTGTGAGTTCAAGGCCAGCCTGGTCTACAGAACCAGTTTCAGGACAGCCAGAGCTGTTACACAGAGACACCCTGTTTCCAAAGTCCAAAATCTAACCAAATAAAAGAAAAACAAACACAACCCCCCCCAAAAAAGAAAAAAAACCCCAAAAACCAAACTTAAAAACTTCTTATAATAATGCTAGTTCTTGGGTAACCAATACCTTCTTCCAGCCTCCATGGGCACCTGTAGACTACTTGCAGCCATACACACAGATGCACACACATAAATTTAAAAAAAACAGGCAAAAAGCTTAGAGTATACCAACTGATTACCAAAGTGAGTCTAATCTTTAGAAGTAACTCACTGATACTCAAGAAGACAATTTTTAATTTTCTGGGCACAAGGGTGCACAAGCCGGTACCTGGCACCAGCCTCATGACTTCTTCATTGAAAATGGATCATTTTGGGGGCCGTGACATTGGGTATCAATACCATTAGCAAAAAAAAAAAAAAAAAAACAAAACAAAAAAACAAAAACAAAAACCAAAAAACAAAAAAACCCTACAGCTCTCGCCTCATAGAGAATCGAGAGCTGATTCTGCAGCTAACTTTGAGTTGACTTTGAGTGACTTTGGCTCGGGAATCATGGGTTCAGCTTATGTGTTCCAACAAGAGTTTTATGCCAGGTATAATGGTGCACATCTTTAATCCCAGCACTCGGGAGGCAGAGATAGAAGGATCTGTGTGAGTTCCAGACTGGCCTGGGATACATGATAGTGGAAACATCAGGTAGGCATGAGTCACAGATAATTTTGCCTGTCAATATGAAACACCTTGGTAAAGGGAAATTCACTTAAGGTATTGCCTTCCTTAGATTGGCCTAGAGCCACATCTAGGAGGCATTTTCTTGGTTACTAATGGATATAGGAAAACCCAGTCCACTGTGGGCAGTACTACGCCTAGGCAGGAACATGGGTCAGGGAATAAGCTGCTAATAGCAATTTTCCCGGGAGTCAAGGCCTTTGCTGGCTGCAATAAAAGCCATTTTTCACCTAGTTTAGAAGCTAAGTTTACAGAGCCCGTGTGACACACCCCAGCTCTCCAGGAAGGAGTAAGTGCAGCTTCCTTCCTGCCAATTAAGACCCCCTGCAGGCTTCGACCCTTAACTCTCTAGGAATGTAGAGTCAGATACAGATTGTTACCTGTCAGATAAGAACACAAGCAGTTATGGTCAGGGTTGTGAGACCGCCTTCCTAAGACAGGACATCCCACAGATGAGGTTGCTTAGTAACCCCTCTTCCTCATTCTTCCCCCCCACAGCCAACTTCCCGCCTCACTTGCTTTATAAACCCCCTGAGAAAAATAAAAATCACAGCTTGACCGGAACACTGCCTTGCTGCCCTTTCTCCCGTCTCTCGCCCCTCCCACTCGCCTCTTCTCGTTTCAGGGTTCCTGCTCTCATTGTAGACCCCACTGGCCGGGGCACAATTTCTCCGTGGTTTCAGCTTCAAGCTCTTGTCTTAAGCTCCTGCTTCTGTTTCTCTCAACAATGGACTGTCACTAATACACTGAAAAAAACCCTTTTCTTCCTAAGCTGCTTTCACAGCACAGGAAACCAAGCAAGGAAGTTAAGTCAGAGAGAGCTCTATGCTAGATTTCAGACGCTGTCTGACGGTATCTTTAGCTTTGGAGTTGGTACATATGGGTGGCTTGTAAAAAAGTGATGTGTTTCCAGAGGTTCCATGTGGTGGTCAAAAGGAAGTTAGATCAGGAAAGGCTGCAATCAAGGGGCCTGAGGTAGCGTGTGTTGATTTGGCACTGGATCTGCAACATTCTAACTCTCTGCAATCATGAAGTCAGTCAGCCCAGCGGTCTTGTAGAATCTTTACATACGTGTAACATTTTAGTATTAGGAAACTTCAGTTCCCAGAGCGATTTCAGAAGGAATAGATTTGGCTTTGTGGCACTGTGGTGACTTTGATGTGGCCTCTCTGTGGTGATACTACAGAAGACATAACACAGGGTCGATGCCAGCAGCTTGGGCAAGTTCCCTTCACCTCAACTTCCCTGCAGAAAACAATTTCAGGACCAGTCAGAATGGAACAGAGTCAGTGTTTATTAAAAATGACAGGCAGGGTCGATGAGATGGCTCAGTGGAGAAAGGCATTTGCAACCAAGCCTGAAGACCTGAGTTCGACTCCCCAGGACTCACATGATAGAAGCAGAGATCAGACCCCAGCAAGCAGTCCTCTCACTTCCACATATTATATTTTTATTTATTTTTATGTGTGTGAGCATCTTGTCTGTACGTGTATCTGTGTACCTTGTCCACTCCTGGTGCCTGAGGAAGCAAAGAAAGGGCATCGGGTCCCCTGGAACTGGAGTTGAACCTGTATTCCCAGGAAGAGCATCTCTGAGCCAACTCTCTTGCCCTTAAGATTCTTTTAAATGGGGGAAAAATTCCAGGGGTAGAAAAAGGTATTCCTGAGAGTTTGGACAGTAGCCATAGATATGGTCTGGTGGCCTGCTCTTGGTGTCCATTTCAGGAGGTGGATAAAAATTCATTTTTTTTGTTTTATTCTTTTGTATCCCAGGCTTGTCCCAGATTCCTTATGTAGCTGAGGATAACCTTGAACCTTTGATAACTCCTTTGCCTCCTCAGAGGCCTCATGATCAGACCTGATTTCTACTCAACTGGGGGATGATGGCACCCAGGACTTCCTGCCTGTTAGTTAAACACTCTCTCTACTGACTCACAGTCTCCAACCCTAGTCATAAACAATAGTTTAGTGCTCATCTCTGTGTGCGTGTTATGGTGCACGTGTAAATGTCAGGACAACCTGTGGGAAGAGTGCTTGCCTTTGGCTATGTGGGCTTTAGGAACCAAACTCAGGTAAACAGGTTAGAGGCAAGCCCCTGGACCCACCGTACTCCCCAGGGGACTGTGGCTGGCTCTTCTGTTACATGAGCTCTTCCGTATAGTGAGAGTTTCCGTCATGAGATGCCTCATCTGCCACCTCTCACCCACTGGCCCAACAAGGGGGGTGGTGATTCCCTATCTTGAAAAACCACTACAAAGCTGGGTGTGGTGGCATACACATTTAATTCCAGATCCCAGGAGGCAGAGGCAGGAGGATCACTGGGAATCTGAGGCCAGCCTGGTCTACATAGTAAGTTCCTGGACAGCCAGGGCTGTACAGAAAAAAAAAAAATCACTACCACCGAGTCACATAAACCTTTCTGTATGTGATGCATCGTGGGTTAGTGACCTCAGGTATTTTGTTACAGTCCTTTAATGCTGACCGATACAGGTCTGTGTACTTGCTTCTGTGTGCCTCTGTCAAGGTGCTGTGTTTGGGGAAAGGGGGATGATTCAGTATTTGCTATGTGAACCTGGGTTTGCTCCCCAGCACCCAGATAAAACCAAGCAAAGTGCTAAAATATGCTGGCCTGAGAGACAGTAAACCTATTTCCTACCGATGGGTTGGTATCTGCCCTGTGGCTTCTTGAGTGGGTGAAGGGGCATGTAAGTGTGAGGTTTTAGAAGATTTCGCCAAATCTCTTGACAGCAGCAGCCTGTGCTGGCAAAGCAAGTGAGGCCCTGCTTTCTAAGCGTGTGCTCAGAGTTGGCACAAAACGTCTTTTCTTAAAAACGTCAAATGTGTGGGCTGGCGAGTTGCCTCAGCAGCTAAAGATGTGCAAGCCTGAGAACCTGAGTTTGCTCCCTGGGTACCTAAACAGTGGTGAGGTCAGATTCCTGCAAGCTCTGACCTCCACATACGTCACACACACACACACACACACACACACACACACACACACACACACACACACACACCATGAAAGTAGTAAAATAAATGTCATTTTTTTTTTTTTAAAGGTTTCAGATGCTGATCTTTCCTCAAAAGAGATCTAGGGATACAGAAAAGAGAAACTAAGGAAAGCCTGGGGAGAGGACACACTGTGTCATTGTATCCAGGGTCAACATTAGAACAAGATAGCTGTTTTCAAGAAGCGCTTAGACCCCGAGGAATCCACGCTAGAAAACGGTGATTGTTCTCTGATTTACGGAGCTGTTTTTCTAAAGGAGATGCACGACCGTGGCTTGGCTTCACTCACAAGCCATCCTGGCACAGCTGGAACATCTTGCATTACTGATTACTGCAAACAGTTCCCAGTAAGGACTGAAGTCTTGGGGGTGTGCTGTTTTTCTTCGGGAAACATAGATTCAACCAGGGGCTTTGATGTGACGAACTTGCACCCAACAAACAACTTCTGTGTGACTATCAATATACCTCGGCACTGCTCTTCTGGTTCATTGAGGCTCCAGCCGCCTCAGATCCTGAGTTATAATCTGCAGTGACTCTCATTGTCAGAACACTGACACTCCTGGGCAGGTGGAACTTTTTTCCAGGGAAGGAGGGAGGTGGGTGAGGAGGAGGAGGAGGGATAGGGTGTGATTCTCCCTGTTCAAATTCTGTCTACCCTTTAATGGCTGACGGTCCCCAGCAAGCAGGGTTGGTTTTCTTGTCACCCACCCCATCCATACACTAGAGAACAGAAACAGTACGTGCTGATGTTATTTAGAAAAGGCAGGCTGGGTGGTGGCTTAGCTGAACATGGGAACATGAGGATGAGGGAAGATGGAGGCGGGCACAGGGCAGCCTCAGAGGCTCATAAATCAGCAAGGCTGAAAGAGAGAGCAAACAGAAATAGGAGACTGTCTCAAAGCCAGGTGGGATGCAAGGGCAGCAAAGGCTGTGCTCTGATCTACACACACACACACACACACACACACACACACACACACACACACACACACACACATACATACATACATACACGCACACCCATGCACATGCATGTGTACACACAGTCTTTCTTACACACAGACACACATATATATGGAGTCTCTCTCACACACGTACACAGACATACATACACAGACACATCCATACAGACATACATACACACAGACACACATATATACAGATACACACATACACACATATACACAGACATACATATACACACATACATACACACAGACACACACATAAGCACAGACACACATACACACACATACATATACACAAACACATATACAGACACATAGACATACACAAACATACACACATATACACAGGCATACATATATACACACATACATATGCACAGACACACATACATACACATACTTACACACATATACACATGTACATACACACAGACACACAATACAATTCTCTCTCCCACCCACATAGACATACACACATATACACAGACACACATATACACAAACACACATTCATATACACAGACACACATACATACATATACACACATACAGACACTCATATACAGAGACACACATACATACATACACTCACAGCCATGCACATGCATGTGCACACACAGTCTTTCTTACATACACACACAGACACACACACACATATGGAGTCTCTGTCACACACACACACAGACACACAATACACATTCTCTCTCTCTCTCTCTCTCACACACACACACACACACACACACACACTTTAGTGTGTAAGAAGTGTCCTCTCTACAGCTGCTTATCAAGGAGTGATACTCACTACGGATGGTGTCCTGGGCAGGAGACACAGGGGATAAGGGCTCTGATGTGGGAAAGTCCTCACCTTAGAGTTGGATTGAAGTCTGGACACCTGAGAGCTGAAATTTTTGACCAAACTAAACCAATAAATGTGGTAGAATTCCTGCCTAGAGATAGGACTTGTCCGTATATCAAGCAAGAATGTTAAAACAGCAAGCAAGCTACAAGATGGCCAGTGGTGGTGCAAGCCTTTAATCCCAGCACTCAGGAGGCAGAGGCGGGTGGATCTCTGTGAGTTCAAGGCCAGCCTGGTCTACAGAGCGAGTTCCAGGCCAGCCATGGCTACACAGTGTAACAAAGAAAGATTCCTGACTGATACCCCAGCTCTTGGGAGGTAGAAGGCAGAGGATCAAGAGTTCAAGACCATGTGATGATGTATTGTGCATCAAATAGTTTACTTGAAGATCAGAGGACAGAGCCAGCTGTAGAGTTAACCATGAAGTGAGGCAGTGGTGGCACATGCCTTTAATCTTAGCACTCAGGAGGCATGGATCCATCTGGATCTCTGTGAGTTCAAGGCCAAGCAGAGCCAGGCGGTGGTGACACACACCTTTAATCTCAGCACTAGGAGATATATGGCTGGGCAGAGACAGGGATATAAGTCCGGAGAGGAGGCAGGAGTGACCCCCTTTGATTCCCCAGTCAGTCTGAGGATTCATGGAGACAGGATCTTTCCCTTTTGGCTGAGGAGTTGCCGAGGTGAGACCTGGCTTGTTCCTCTGTCTCTCTGATCTTTTAGCATTTGCCCTGATATCTGGCTCTGGGTTTTTATTATAAGATCTGTTAAGATTTGTGCAATAAGACCACTCTCAGCTACATAGTGAGTTTGAGGCCAGCCTGGGCTACACGAGACCCTACCTCTAGTACATTTTGAAAGGAAAGAGGAATAAAATAAAATAATGAAGCCTGCTTAAGACCAGGCTTTGCCAGCTGTTTTTTTCTTTTGGCTCTTAGCTCTTTGGGGCCATCCGCCGGCTCCCAGATAAATCACAGTCTTATTCTTACTTATAAATGCCCAGCCACACCTTGCTTTTTTTCTAGCCAGCTTTTCTTAATCTTAAATTATCCCTTCTACCTTTGCTTCCGGGCTTTTATCTTTCCTTATTCTCTGGACCTTTCTTGCTTTAGGGCTGGCTGTGTAACTGTGTGACTGTGTGGCTGTGTGGCTGTGTGGTGGCTGTGTGACTATGGGGCTGTGTGAATGGGTGTTTGTGTGACTGTGTGGCTGGTGGCTGTGTGTGTTGTAGTGAGGTTTCTTGGTCCTGGGCGGCCAGAGGTCCAGACCCACAGACCTGCAGCCCCAGACCCCTTAACCGCCCACCACAGCTCAGGCCCCAAAAATGACTCAGACGCTTATATTAACTTCGTGCTGTTTGGCCTATGGCTCAGGCACATTGCTAGCTAACTCCTTCATCTTAACTCAACCCATTTCTATTAATCTATCTGCCACATGGCCCGTGGCTCACCTGTGTTCCTTACATGTTGCTCCTTTGGGCTTCTGGCTCAGTCTCCCTGACTCCGCCCCTGCTCCTCCTACCTATTCTGATTCCTCATACTACTTTTTTTTATGGTGCCTGCCATGGCCAAAACAGCTCCTTTATTTAAAGATTGATATTCACAGTATACAGAAAGACATTCCCACATCATGTGTGGCTGTGTGGCCGTGTGGCCGTGTGGCCGTGTGGCCGTGTGGCCATGTGGCCGTGTGGCCGTGTGGCCGTGTGGCCGTGTGGCTGTGTGGCTGCGTGGCTGGCCACTGGTTTCCTTTCTTTTTCTTTTCTTGCTCCTTGATTCTCTCTTCCCAGATTTCTCCTCCTATTCATTCTCTCTGCCCGCCAGCCCCATCCATACTTTCTCACGCCTCTCGACTGGCCATTCAGCTCTTTATCAGACCAAGCAGGTGTCTAGACCTGACAGACACAGTAACACAGCTTCAGAGAGCTAAATAATGCAGCATAAAAGAACGCAACACGTCCTTGCATCATTGAACAAAAACTGCACAGCGTAAACAAACACACCACACCTTAGTATTCCTGGGGGTGAAGGTTTACGATCCCTGCACTCGGGAGGGGAGGGATCCAAGGCCAGTGTCTCGATTTGAGGAGAGTCACCGTGACAAGGTAACTCGTAGATCCAGAGGATTAGTCTGTGATCGTCAGGGTGGGAGCACAGGGCTGGAGCAGGAGCTGAGAGTTTGACATCCAGATCCTCTCAGTCAGGAAGAGAGAGAAGAAAACGGGGGCACAGATTTTTGAAACCTCAAAACCTACCCTCAGTGACACACCCCCTCCAACAAGGTCACACCTCCTAGTCCGTCCCTGCCAGGGGTCCAGCTCCAGAGTCTTTAGGATAGAAAAGCGTTTGGAGTAACCTCTATATTTTGCCACTTACCAATGTTCTGGACATTTAGTATATGTTTCTGTGTTTTTTGCTTGATTGTGGATCTGCTTTGTTTATGTTTTGACCTTTCTCTCTCCTGGAAATTATTTGATAATTGCTCTTATTGTATATAGTTTTCTATTAGGTTCTGAACGTTCTTATTTAGACAGAAGGGGGAAATGTAGTGGGGAACACATAACCTCCCACCTTGACCTTAGAACTCAGGGTACAGCTTCTAGGATGTGGTCTTTGGCTATCTTAAGATCTGGGGAATTCTTTCACCTTGCCGTTGGAGTAGAGCCCCTGGGGTATGGCTTAGAGCCAGCTTAAGATTGAGACATTCTCTCTTTCTCTCGAACCCCTCCCCCCATGGGAAAAGACCTATCTAACCAGCAGAGTGAAGCCTCCCAGCCCTCCAGGAAGTTCACAACTGTATTCGCTCTCTTGTACCAGTGGGTACTTTCCTTTTGAACCCTTTAAGTAAACAATCTTTCATTCTCGGTTACTGGTGATTTTTCTCATTATACCAGAGGGGTTCAGGTCCCAAACAAGAGGTGTGAAGTCAGTGCTGAGGGAAGGAGACTTACAGGATGTGAGGTTGTATCCGGATGGCTGTCGGTTTAATGAAAATAGGCTACACTTTATATATTCTAGAATTGCATCATAACCACAAGAAATTTTGAATGAGGACTTAGTGGCTCTGGGTGAGAGCAGACACCAGTGTCATTACAACATTTTTCCTGAAACAAAACCAAAATAAAACAAGTTATCAAGAATCTAAATGCCTCTTGTCCTTTTAAGTTCAGAAACCCTGCCAGCTTCCTCCTGCTGGGTCTCGGTCTGGAAGTCTCAGGTGTGTGAATCCCGAGAAACAAACTCACAAGAGCAATTTCCATCCTTCGAGGGGCCTGGTGTAGTGTTTGCACGGTGTAGCACAAGAACTGGGCTGTTTGTGAATTGCATTCCTCTGGGTCTAAGTCTCGAAAGATAGGCCTGCTCCTCTTATATGCTCCCAAAAGGGAAGGTCCTGATACTCTTTCTCCAGAGGACTGTATCATTCTACTTCCTTCAACGTATACTCCTGTCTATGGCAGAGAGTGAGCCAGCCAGCCTCACTTCTCAATAGAGCCTTCTCCCCGTGGGGCAGTCCAGACCTTGTCACTGATCCTGGGCACAATCCTACACTTATGTACTGAACTCTTGCCCTAAAGCAGCCTCAGGGTCTGTCTCTGGCCCATTGTTTCTCTGGAGTTTTTCATTCCCAGGACCTGGCATGCTCAGTTAGCAAATCTCTAGCTTCTCTATGTCTAACGTAATGGGGGAGCTGTGCACAATGGAGAGTCCCGTGTGGGGAGCAGACAGACTTATCCATGGTGCTGGGGACCTCCCCCCCCCCCCGCCCTCCCCTCCCGGCAAAGAATTATTTTGTTTAAGGAGACTGTCATTGTATACATTTTCATCCTTGGCCAAAGCTCGCACCCATTTCCCGATGGAAAAGGCCATAAGGAAACTCCCACAACTGCCTGTAACTCCTGCTCCAGAGGATCGGACACCTCTGGCCTCTGCAGGCATTTGCACATGTGCACAAACACGTAATAAAAATAAAAGTGTTTTAAAAGTTGTATAAATAACTGTTGAGACTCCCCAACCTTCTTCTCCTGAGCTTGCTCCTCTATTAGGTGTGTACTATCTTTTTTCCTAAGTCTCTCTCTCTCTTTCTTTCTCTCCATGCCCATGTTAAATATGTTAGAAATCTTCTCTAGAGCCAGCAAGATGGTAGGGGTACTGGAGTCTAGAGCCCGGATCCTACCTGTGGGAGCCAACCTGTAATCCCAGCACACAGAAGGCAGATCCCTGGAGAAAGCTAGCTACAGAGTCTTAACTGGGTTGCTGAGTTCAAAGTTCAAGCAAGAGAACCTTGTTTCTAACAGGAAGGTGGGAGGTGGGCATGGAAGATTCTTAGTGTCTGTCAATGATGAGCCGCCACATACATGCCGGACACATGGACAGGTACATACATGTGTTTTTACACATCCAAACATGTATACACATATGAACATACACTGCACGCACATGCCAAAAAAAAAAAAAAAAGAAGAAGAAGAAGAAGAAGAAAGAAAAAGAAAACCCACCAGGTGATGGTGGCACACACTTTTATATCTCAGCATTCAGGAGGCAGAGGCGGGTGGATCTCTGTGAGTTCAAGGCCAGCCTGGTCTACAGAGTGAGTTCCAGGATAGCCAGGGCAGCACAGAGAAACCCTGTTTCATAAATAAAATCCAGCTTTAGTACTTGGGTGTGTTGGCACAGGCTACCAAGGGAATTCAAGGCTAGCCTGGACTACTAGAGACTTGTCTCAAAAAAAAAGAAAGAAAGAAAGAAAGAAGAAAAGAAAGAAAGAGAGAAGGAAGGAAAAAAAAGGCAAGTGGAGAGAGAAAAAAACCTCCTAACTTCTCTTTAGTGGAAATCTGAAGGAACTCCTCAGGCTAGGCGGGGTGGCAGGGTAAAGCCCATGTCGTGCTCCGACTATCACTCACCTCCTGGTGTCACCGTGCTTCGGTAGGCTCTATAGAAAGTTCCACAGAGGCTGAGGGTGTGGCTCCATTGCAGAATGCTTGCCAAGTGTGGACAAAGCCCTGGATTCCATCCCCAGAACCTTATGCATTCAGTGAGGAAATCCCAGAACTTGGGACGTGGAGGCAGGAGGATCCGGGATTCAAGTCTATCCTTGGTCTGGTCTCCAGGAGAATCGGTCCCAAAATAAAACAATGGAAGGAGGGGCAAACCATTCAGTGCAAAGGGACCTTCTTGATGCCAACTCTTAATGTCTCCAAGGTAGCTCGGCTGTGACAATCCTTGCAGTGGAAGGATGGGTGGAAAACTGGGTCGCGGGTTCAGACTTCAAATCGAGCAGCCCACCCTCCCAGAAGGCGGCCAGCTCTGAAGAGTCCACTCACCCCATCCACATTTCTTCCCAGGGACAGTGACCTCTTTTTTCTTCCTTCTTTGTTTTGGAAGCCCAGAGAAGGAAACGAAACACTCTTTATTATGTACTACGCCCTTGCAGACTAACCGGGGCCTCCCGCAGCTGTCAGCTCCCTTTACTTCCCTTCAGATTGACAGCTCAATGATGTTAGCCTCCTGTGTTCGCTGCTCCTACAAGGCTGTAGGGAATCTCCCCTTGTGCTGCTCATTAAATGTAGGTCGTGGTGGTCACAGTTGTTCCTCTGGGAAGCCCTCCAAGACTCCAGGCTGGGTATCAACGGCACTGGGCTTCCTCCTTCCAGCATTTCCTGAGGCATGATGGAAAAGGCAGGGGAAAGTTTGAGGGGAACCAGTACACCCGTGAAATTCTCTGGATCTCCTCAGAAACTCCATTTACGGGGGGGGGGGGGGGAGCTCATAGGCTCATAGTAAACATTTGAAACCCGAGTGACTCTAGGTTACTTTAACGGGCTGTATTCTATCCAAGGCATCTTCAGAGCTCAAGGGAGCTGTAGAAGGGTGCATGCAGAGGCTGGGGGTGGGGCTCTATTGTAGAGCGCTGGCCTAACCTGCAGGAAGCCCTCCTTCCTGCCCCCACACAGAAGTGGTGACTCATGCCTGCAATTCTAGCTCTTGGAAGGTGGAGGTTGGAGGATCGGGAGTTCAAGGTTACTCTTGGCTCTGAAACAAGTTAAGGCTTGTTGGGAGTATCTGAGAATCTGACTTAAAAAAAAAAAAAAAAAAGCTGGAGACTTAACAATAGCCTTTAAGAGCTCCCTTCTCTTCCAAAGGTCATGAGCCCCAGCACCCAGGTCGGGTGGCTCAGGCCCTCCTGTAACTCCAACTTCAGGTGGCTCTGATGCTAACTTCTGGCTTTCCTGTACACACACACACACACACACACACACACACACACACCCATACATACACATGATTTAAAATAAAATTTAATTTTTTTAAAGACTAGAATTTAAAGAAAAATTTTTCATGATGAAGAGAGGGGGGATGGAGAGGGGAGGGAGGAGAGAGAGAGAGAGAGAGAGAGAGAGAGAGAGAGAGAGAGAGAGAGAGAGAGAGAGAGAGAGACTTGAGGGATAGAGGTTGGCTGGTGAGCAGGGTAGGGGCTGAGACTGTAGATGGGGGAGGAGCTGGGAAAACCAGGACACTAGACTAGGCCAGGGCTGGGCTCTGGGCTCTGAGAGTTCTGTGTGAAAATCCTGTGGGAGCAGAGGGAGCCAAGACCTGTGCTGACTGCAACAAAAGCCATTTTCACCTAAGTTTACAGAGCCTACATGACACACCCCATCTCTCCAGGAATGAGTGAGTGCAATCTTCCTGCCAATTAAGACCCTCTGCAGGCTTGGACCCTTAACTCTCTAGGAATGTAGCCCTATCTCCCTGTCAGATAAGAACACCTGTCAACCTTCCTAAGACAGGACATCCCATAGACTAGTTGCTTAGTAACCCCTCCTCCCCATCCTTCCCCACACAGCCAACTTCCCGCCTAATTCGCTTTATAAACCGTCTGAGAAAAAATAGAAATGGCAGCTTGGCCAGAACCCACGGCCTTGCTGTTGTGTCTCCCGTCTCTCGCCCCTCCCTCTGGCTCTCTTCTCCTTCCAGGGTTCGAGCTCTCCTTCTAGACCCTGCTGGCTGGGGCAAGTCATTGGTATGGAGCATGGATTCCGACACCCAGTGAGTCACTACCGAAATGGATCCAGACTGTGAAATCAGGCTAGAAATCCTCCTGTCTCCCGTTAGGATCATGTGTGATCCGGTGTCTATGAATGCAGAGGCTTCACGGGATCTCCGTGGGCAACAGGAGAAGCCTCGTCCACATAAAACGACTTATTATTATGATAGAGGGATATGGTTGTGATGACAGAGAAGGGAAGGAGGGAGGGGGAGAGAGAGGAGAGGAAGGAGCAGGAACACGCTGAGAGAATAATGGCGGCGGCGGTGGGGGAGGGGGATTCTTTTTAAATGGGACTTGACATCAGAACTCATGGAAAGATGTGGTGTTAGAAACATTCCCCATCAGAGCTGGCCATGAACAGGCCCTGAACTTGCCAGAGAGTTCCCATCTCCCGCTAGGGATGTTAGGATCTGCAGATCACTCAGAAGAGACCCCCATTCACATATGCAACCCGAAAGATCGTCTATTTCTCTACAGCAGTTTCCAGCATGCAGGGGTCAGCCACACAACAAAATGGTGGTGACCCTATGTGGGGATTTAATAAACGCTCCAAAAGTATCAGAGATACCAGAGAGAATCTGCCCAGTCTATGTGGGGATATGTCTCAAATTCAAGACAGAGTTTTCTGTGTAACAGTCCTGGCTGTCCTGGAACTTACTGTGAAGACCAGGCTGGCTTTGAACTCACAGAGATTCTCTTGCCTCTGCTTCCCAAATGCCGGGACCAACAGTGTGAGCCACCACTGCCTGCCTGGGAGCCTTGAATTCCTTCTGTAATCTAAAATGACCTCCACTCAGTTGGGACTAAGGGTTTAGGTCACCACTCCCAGGATACTCCCTGTGCTGTGAATCACCACTCTCTGGTCCTCCTAGACTGACTGTGGTTAGATCTCCAAAGCTTCTGGAGCTTTTATTAAATCCCCACAACCCTGAGAGAATCTTGGAGGCTCTTTTTATACACTGCTAGGGGAATTCCAGGGACAATTAGGTCATCTCCAGAAAACATGATTGGCTAAGCAAGAAGTGGGTTATATCAGCTGGTCTAGCACCTTTGGACTTGTCAGGGCAAGCCTGGACATGTATCAAAGGGGGAGGTAGGTTGTAGGATTTGCCTTTTTCTGATTGGCCAGCTCTAGCCTGCCACTGCTGCAGATTAGGAATCTAAAGCAGACATCATTAATCAATACAGACATCATTAATCAATACAAGAGCTCCCTTTGGTTGGCATAATGGCAGATATCGGTAATCAGTGCACTCACTCCTTTTTCAGCATTCACAGTGACTGATATCACGCTTCCTGATGCCAGCACACTCAGGAAGCTAGATGATTTCCCAGAATTCTTAATATAGTTGATGCTCTTAAACAGTTGCTACAGGTCTATTAAAAATAGTAGTTGACAGTAGTTGGTTGGAGAGATGGCTGTGGTGGGGGTTGAGAGCCTGTGCTGTTCTTGCCGAGAACCCAACTGCTGGTAACTACAGTTTCAAGGTATCTAACACACACACACACACACACACACACACACACACACACACACACACACACACACACACACACACACACACGCACATACACACACAGATAAAATATATCAGTCAGGCAGTGGTGGGGCACACCTTTAATCCCAGCACTCTGGAGGCAAAGGCAGGAGGATCTCTGTGAGTTTGAGGCCAGCCTGGTCTACAGAGCAAGTTCCAGGACAACCAGAGCTATATAGAGAGACCATGTTTAAAAAAACAACAAAAATAAATAAAATTAATCTATTTTAACAAGTAGCTGAAAAGAAATATCTCTGTCGCCCCTAGCACACAGTAGGTGTGAAAAAAAAATTGTGTGGGCTGGAGTTATGGCACGACAGGCCTCAGTTTTTCATTCTCTCTAGACCTCTGTTGTGAGATGTTTGTTTCCAAGGAAAAATGCATAAATGCTTACTTACTCTTTAGGGAACCGACACTAGAGCAAAGTAAGGATACCACCTGTCTTAGAATTTTTGTTGTTTCAAAGAGACACCAAGACCATGACAATTCATAAAGAAAACATTTAATTGGGGTGGTTCACTCCATTATCATCATATTAGTATGATATATATATATATAATGTTATTATGATAGATAATATTATTCAGAGTTTCAGCCCATTATCAACATGATAGGAAGCATGTCAGCATGCAGGAAGACATGGTGCAGGACCTAAGAGAGCTGTATCTTGCAGGCAAGAGGAAGTCGACTGAGACATTGGACAGTATCCTAAGCATAGGAAACCTCAAAGTCCACCCCCACAGTGACACACTTCCTCCAACAAGGCCACACCTACTCCAACAAGGCCACACTTCCTAAAAGTGCCACTCCCTATGAGATTATGGGGGCTAATCACATTCAAATGACAACACAAGGAAGTCCAACTTGGTGATCCAGTGGGCTTTATTGGGGTGATTTACAGGAGTATTGGTGTGGGGTTTGTGGGAGCCCACAATGACTCCAGCCTGTGGCTTGATTCCATCTTGACTTAAGGTCAGAGAGTTCAAGCTTGTTTTGTTTCTCAAGCCAAATAACAGGATGTTCAAAGGCGTGGTTACCAGATGTCATGCTCTCCAAAACCCAATAAGGAGATGTTTTGCCTAAGGCCATGATTGCTAGATGTTTTGAGTATTAAGAAGGTGCTTATACGTGTTTGTTTCTTGAACCAATGGTAAGAAAGTCTTGCTCCCGCTCTTGCCGAGCATAAAAAAAATGTAATGAGAAATAATCTCAGGGCCCCTACGGTATTGACCAAGAACCCTTTGACTCCATTTTTCTGTCTCAAGCTATCTTCTGTCTCTGGGTATTTCTCAATCCTCACTTCCCTATATCAAGAATTGTTGGACCTGCTACGTTGTTTCGTACAAGAGCAGAAATGACCCAAAGACAGCTTATCAGCAAATACCAGCCCCTGCATGGTTCACCAGAGCACACTGTATAGCCTGCTGGTGATTCAGCAGGGTAGGGGGTGTCCTTCCCAGACCTGGCTGGTCTGAGAGTACTTCTCAGATCTTTAATGCTTACATACTCCTGTGAAGGAGGAGCCTCATGTATCTGTCAGTTTAGGGACTTCCCGAAGCCTTTGCTCACTTTTTTTTTTTTTAACTTGCCCAGTTGGGTTTCATGCAGGATGGAGGGTCTCATCTCCCTTAGGACATCTCATTGTTTCACCTCCCTTTGTCCTAAGAGGCCTCCATCCAGAACCCCTGCTTCCGTCTTGGAGACTCTGAACCAGCTGGACAGGATGGATACCATAGAGGTGACACTCAAAGAGCAGGGCTTTGGGTGTGAGAAAGGGGTCTCTAGGGTGGGTGCAGGCCTGGGAAGTGCTCATTGTGTTGGGATTTTATGTGTGTGTGTGTGTGTGTGTGTGTGTGTGTGTATATATATATATTTGGGTCTCTCTACATAGTTCTGGCTATCCTGGAACTTGCTATGTAGACCAGGCTGGCCTCTGAACTCAGAGATCTGCCTCCATCCAGAACCCCTGCTTCCGTCTTGGGGACTCTGAACCAGCTGGACAGGATGGATATCATAAAGGTGTCACTCAAAGAGCAGTGCTTTGGGTGTGAGAAAGGGGTCTCTAGGGTGAGTGCAGGCCTGGGAAGTGCTCATTGTGTTGGGATTTTATGTATATATATATTTGGGTCTCTCTACATAGTTCTGGCTATCCTGGAACTTATTATGTAAACCAGGCTGGCCTCTGAACTCAGAGATCTGCCTGCCTCTAGGGTTAAAGGTGTGCTCAGCTGTATCTATCTATCTATCTATCTATCTATCTATCTATCTATCTATCTATCTATCTATCTATCTATCTATCTATTGAGGCAAGGTCTCACTAGGTTGCCCTGGGTGGTCTGGAACCCATTATATTCCTTCCTTCCTTCTCTGGAACACTGGCTCCTCAGAACTTTCTGAGCTGTGAGGAGGAAGAAGCTATCCATAGCCAACTTTTTCTGCATATTACTTTCGAATTTTTTGAATTGGTTTTGTGTATGTGTGTGTGTCCAGACTGACTTAATTAGAGATTAGTTTAAATTTTTCTATTCTTTATGTATATGAACACCTGACCATGTGAGTATATGCCACATGTGTGGGTGTCCTCGGAGACCAGACCTGTGTGATGCATTTATCTAAATTGTTCTATTATCAATAAAAACTCGGGAGTCAGATATTGGGCTAAAAACCTGTTAGATCAAGAAAGCAGTGGAGGAAGAAACCTTTCTCCAAGCTTCCCAGACTGAAAAATCCCAGAATCTTTCTAAGCCCCTCCCTCTTCCTTCCTGTGCCTCTCTATCCTGGGTCTTCCAAAATCTCTATGGCTAATTCGCTGACTCCGTCTCTTGATTCAAGATTAACTTTATTAACAGTTTCAGAGTGTCACAGTGTGATCAAATAACAGATCTGAGCAAGGGGAGTGGGGTCCCCTGGCACTGCAATTACAGGGTCGTGAGCTGCCAGATGTGGGTGGAGGGAAATGAAATCTGTGGTCCTCTTCAAGAACAGCTAAACTTAGCGCTCTTAACTGTTGAGACATTTCTTTATCCCCAGTTTTAAAAATGTATTTCTTCTTCCCCGTCTTCCTCTTTCTCCTTTCCTTCCACTGGGTCTAATGTATCCCAGGCTGGCCTGAGACTCACTATGCAGCATGCATACTGGTTATGAGTTAGACATCGGCTTAGGCTACAAAATGTCTCAGAAATCCAACCTAGCCGTTTCCGAAGAGCCACACACAAAATGGTTGATACCATCCACAAGAGCACCACGGATTTCTGAAGGCTCTTCTCTGCGTGCATGGACGATCTTGGTTTTTAATTTGGAAAATAAGTAAAACTGAACTGTATGTGTAGAAGAAGTATTTTGTGTTCTGTCCATCTTACAGAGCAAAGCAATACATTTTCTGCAATCCCTGGACTTGAGCATCTATTCCCTTATTTGGCCACTTCCTCCTCCTGAAGCTAATACCAAGGTCCAGCTAGCAAAGAATTGAAGTCCAGCAATCAACATCCCACGTTGGCTGTCCTAATTGACATGCCCAATTAAAATTAAACACCTCATCCTCACACAGGGTTTCTCCTTTTACCTCTATAAACTACCATTTGCCAGTGTGCCATGTCTGTCCCTTCTCTATCCAGAGGCAGTCTTTTGTCCCTCTGAGGCAAATACATCTCCATTGTGTTGAGAACTTGGTCTTAGGAGTCTTGAGCTGGGGGGTACCAATCCTTAAATTCTTCCTCCGGTCCCTCCTTCCCTCCCCACCTCCTTCAGCTAGGCCAGGGAGTGCCGGAGCCAAGACCTGTGCTGACTGCAACAAAAGCCATTTTCACCTAGTTCAGAAGCTAAGTTTATGGAGCCCTATGTGACACACCCCAGCTCTCCAGGAAGGAGTAAGTGCAACTTCCTGTCAACTAAGACCCTCTGCAGGCTTTGACCCTTAACTCTCTAGGAATGTAGCCCTATCTTCCAGTCAGATAAGAACACCTGTCAGCCTTCCTAAGACAGGACATCCCATAGACTAGTTGCTTAGTAACCCCTCCTCCCCATCCTTCCCCACACAGCCAACTTCCCACCTAATTCGCTTTATAAACCCCCTGAGAAAAAATAGAAATGGCAGCTTGGCCAGAACCCACTGCCTTGCTGTCTCCCATCTCTCGCCCCTCCCACTGGCTCTCTTCTTCCAGGGTTCGAGCTCTCCTAGACCCTGAAGGCCGGGGCAAGGGAGTTTCTTTGGCTTGGAGTCCAAGAGGATGAGGAGAGGCGTTCAGGGCGTGGCTGGGCTGTGCAGATGACGTGTTAGCAGTGGACAGGAAAATGGAAAAACAACACCTCAGTCAACAGGACAGGAGCATCTTGGGGACAAATGACCCGCAAAGCAGGAGGGAGGAGGTCCCAGAGGAAGCTCAGTGCCCCGCCCCCCAAGTCATCCTGTCCTGAGATCCCTCATAGTCAGCTGCACATCTTCGGCTGCTATGCCTTATCTCTGCAGGTCAGATTAGAAGGGAGGGGAAGGGGGAGAGATAGGTGATGGAGGAGGGGGAGAGAGGGAGGGAGGGAGGGAGAGAGGGAGGGAGAGAACGCATCACTGCAATGTATTGCTCTGTGACTCCTCCAGATCCATACATGGAAGCCCTAACCCGTGCGTGAGTGTGCGTGCTCTGGCTTTGCCTCGTTCCGCTGTGTGGCTCCTGAGTTTGAACTCAGACCCACTCACTGGCTGGGCACAGGCGACTTTACCCACTCAGCCTTCTCCTTGTGCAAGACTTTGTCAGCTGTCTTCTCCTCCCTCTGCAGGGTGGGTCTTGATTCCTTCCTCACACTCCCCATGCCCTTCCCCACTTCCCATCCTTGGTACTCATTCCTGTTCATTGTGTTGGCAGGACCAGAGGATCAGGATGTGACATTCACCAAGCCCGCCTCTCCTGAGGGCTGCCCAGACTCCTGTAGTTCCCAGGGCTGGGTTCGGTTATGACCATTCCCATTTTGCAGATGGACACACTGAGTCTCAACGGGATTTCACTTCTCCGTAGCTTCTCTAAACTGAGACGTGAGCCACAGCAGCCCTGCCCCGCCCCTCCACTCTCTTTGTAACTCTGGGAACTGGTGAGTCAGACGGACAAGTCAAGGTCATTCTTTCTCAGAGTCAGTGGGATTTTTGTTAGAATCTGGATTGTAGCTCCCCAGCTGTGTGACTGAGAACTAATACCTCTACCTCTCGGTTTCTCATCTATAAAACCGGGAATAGAAGTGAGCTCATTCTACTGGTAGGGTCACGTGGTCTGGAGTGGATGTCGTGGTCCATCCCTGGACCAGTGGGAGGGGCAGAATTACCTAAGTAGAAGCAGAGAGCTCCATCATAACTAGCCCCCCCCCCCCCCACTTCCCCAGGGTGGCTGCTAGGATGAGGCCTATGGCAGATCCTCCTCACAGGGACAGGGTGTCATCAGGCTTCATGGGGACCGCAGCTGTGAGAGCCCCGGTGGCTTCTGGGAATCAGAGGGGAGGTGGTAGGACTGAGGGAGCCACCATCCTCCCATCTTTGAATGGGCATTATTGGACCGTGTTTCTCTGCTGCTCAGAATTCTGCTATGGCTCCCCAGGGTCTGTGGTCTCTCACTATCCAGTTATTACCCAGGCTCCCCTGCACACGGTACTCTCCACACACTTCACTTCCTCCTGTTTCCAAGTGCATCCTCTTCCTTCCCTATCCCCTCTCTCCATTTCTGGCCCTTTCCTTGCTGGGGCCTGCATAATCCTTATATTTGTTAGACCCAGCCCAGATTGCCCCTCCTCCAGGAAGCCCTCCCTGATTCCCAGGCTGAGTCATGCTTCCAAGTTCCCAAGCCCCCACCTCATCCAAGTCCTGTCTATTCTGGTCTCTGGAGGGGGAGGGTGTCTGTCGTGTCCCCCATTAGCTCTCAGTCTGGAGTGGCTTTGGTCACCAGGGTGTTCCCAGCTTGGGCTGAGCACACTTTAGTGGTTTCCTGGGTGGTTGAGTGAGTGTGAAGGGGCCTCCAGTGCCATCGACAGGGCAGAGGTTTTGTCTTTGGGGGATGGGGAGATGGTTCACTAGGTAAATACTGTAAAACAAGCATAAAGACCCAAGTTCAGCTCCCTGGAACTCCTGTCAAAAGGTAAGCGCTTGCCTATAACCCCAATGCGGAGGTTGGGGAGGGAAGAGATAGGCAGGTGGACCCCTGATGCTCACTGACTAGCTGCTCTAGCTGAATCGATGAACCCAGGTTCAGGGGCAGACCTGTCTCCAGAAAGTAAAGGGTTTAGAGGAGGGCATGGGTGGATAGGATCACAGTGCACTGTATACAGTATGAAATTCTCAAAGAATAAACTTGTAAAAAAAATTTTTTTAATGGAGAACAATTGAAAGATGTTCAGCGTCGGCCTCTGGCTTTGTTGTGTAGAAGTTTCTCCGGAGATTATAATAGTCTTCCATTTATTAAGACACAGGATATAGTAAAAAGCAAAATGAAACAGGATGTGTGCTTTTCTCTCTCTCTCTTCCTGCTCGGGGTCAGATTCTGACCTTAGTGACTATGGAGAGTCACTTTTGGACAAGCTCAGCCCAGACTGAGAGTCACTGAGCTCAGCCTAGAAGACCCTCAGGAAAACGGAGAAAAAGGAACTCTGGCCAGCCAGCCTGATCGCTGCTAGCAGACGTGGCCCTTCCCCCATTTCCTCTGACTTGCTAAGAAAACATTAGATTATATCCCTAAAGCTGGTCACCGAGGTCTGATTCCTTATTGGGCTGCTTTTCCCTCCATAAGGCTGGCTACCGAGGTCCGCTAGCAAAGTATTGAAGTCCGGCAATCAAAAGCCCCCTTTGGCTGTGCTAATTGATGCGTCCAAATAAAATTCAACATCTCATCCTAAGGTGAGGATTTCCCCTTTTACCTTTATAGAGCACTGTTTATCTGTCGGTCTTATCTCTATCCAAAGGCTCTGGGACAAATAACCCTTCCCCCATCCCTTGTTCCCTTCTTCTTTGTCCTCAATTCCTCTCCTGTCTTCCCCTCTAATTCCCTGCTCTTTGTCCCTGTGGGACAAATTAATCTCCTTTGCACCGAGAACTTGGTCTTGCAGGGGTGGGAGGGGAGGAGGAGGAGGAGGGGTGCGGTCCTGAACAGATCCTTTTAAGGATGCTCTCCTACTGAGCTGCCTTAAGGTTGTCCAGCGAGCTCCAGGTTCCCAGCTCTGTGAGTTGTTACCATGCTGGGGCAGGCTTTGGTGATGCCTCTGTCTTAGAATTATTTCTGCTTCTGTAACTAATTTCTGACCCGCATTCCTGTAAATGACTTCAATAAACTCGTCGGTGGTATCCTTGCTTTGACTTGTCTTTGGGGTGAGCAGACATTTGTCCACATCTCCCCAGGACTACTGTCTGAGAGGTGATGGGTTTTCAGAGGGTTTGCAGCAGATTCATCTCTAATGTGGGGCTGGGGAGATGGCCCGGTGGATAAAGTGTCCGCTGCCCAGGCGTGAGGACCCCAAGGACTCACTCATAAACACCAGGCAGATGGTCTGCTTCTAATTCCAGTGTCCGGGAGGTGAAAGGGGATCCTAGAGCAATCTGGCTGGCTACACTAGTTGCATGGTGAACCTGGGGTTCAGCAGAGAAACCCCTAAAATGGGGAGCAAGTGAGGAAGATCCCTGATGTGAGCCTCGGGCCTTCATATGTACAAGAAGACACATGCAAACATCCACACAGATTTACAGGACAGAAACTGGGAGTGTGCGTGGGAAGCTAATAGGCCACAGCCCACCATGTAGAAGAAAAGATGAAATAACATTCCAACTAGAAAGATCTAAGGTGGTGATGGTCCCTCAGCATCCCAGGTGCTTGTTACACATGTTAAGGCTCCAGGCCTTAGTGTGAGTCCCGGGAACTGAACTCGGGTCCTCTGGAAGAGCAGCCCACTGTTAACTACCTAATGGCCTGACTTCTACCCCTGGAGCCCACTGGGTCCATACAGTTGTCCTGTGGCCTCTGTACAGAACACGACAACACACACTACCCGCATATGTACGCTAACAACAAAGGTGTTTTAGTATTGGGTAAGAATTCCAGAATCGAATGTGTGATTTGGCTCTGCAATTCTGTTTCTCATCCAGCACAGTTCAAAATTTCTTTCTCTTAATTTTGCATTCTTCAGAAGGCACGTGGGTCTGTATTTACCCTCAAAGGGACCATTTGTGAACCCCTTTGTAGGTGTTGGCAACTGAACCTAGGTCATTTGCCAGTGCTAGATATCTCTTCAGTTCTCATTGTTAGGGTTCTGACCAACTTCCGGGAGCCCTGGCCAATAGGCAGTAACATAGCCCGCCCAGTGCTCTGATGTCAGTCCTTTAGAAGACTTCTCCCCTCTGCCCCCCCCTCCTTCTTCCCCCACATGCCAGAGGGTGCAGGTGCCTGACTCCCCCACCCCCCCTTTTCTTTTCTGTCTTATTCTATAATAAAGTCCTCCTACATGAACCCAGCCTGTGTATTTTTCCCATAATCCTGTGTCTCAACTTGCTGCCCAGCTGCCTGGGGCCCATCCGCCAGCTACAGGCATTCGTTATAATATATAAATCATAACATAACACCCATCCCATGTTTTTGTTGGTTAATTTTTTCCAAGCAGGGGTTTCTCTGCATACCCCTGACTGTCCTAGAAATCGCTCTGTACAGGCTGGAC
This sequence comes from Phyllotis vaccarum, assembly GCA_033318265.1. Lineage (NCBI taxonomy): Eukaryota > Metazoa > Chordata > Mammalia > Rodentia > Cricetidae > Phyllotis > Phyllotis vaccarum. The sequence goes on from JARWLC010000018.1 coordinate 16,060,722, forward strand.
TCAAATCCTCAGAGATCTGCCTGCCTCTGCCTCTCAAGTGCTGGGATTAAAGGCGTGTGTCACCACCCCTGCTCAGCCGTCTCAACCTTTTTTAAAAGTTAGGAACAAAATCCATATTCCCTACCAAAACTTAACACGAAAGAGCCACCCCCCATTCCTTTGTGCCCCCCCCCCTGCCCCGGGCTCATAGAAGGAGGCCCTGGCTAAGGCTTCTTTGGTCAAGACTTGAAGTGGAGGTAGAGTGTGGGTCTGGTGGGAGACCTTGGGAAGCATCTTTCAGAGTTTGAGAGATGAGGGGCCTTAGATTTGTATGAAGCCTCTCCCCACCCTCGTATTGCAGTAGTGGGGAGCGGTGTGCCTCTGCAGGAGGGGCTTTGGGGAAATGACCCACATTACCAACATTTAGAAAGACATTAGCAGCAGAGGAAGGTCCAGTGGAAAAAGGGGCTCCTTCTGATCTAGGCAGAAAGGCTCAGGGGTGGTGGTGATGAACTTCCTCCTGAGAGCGGGGTCTCCAAGTAGGCTGCAACCAGAAAGACCCATGAGCGCCCACCCTGTCGTACCTGCCCCCCCAATTCATCCAGCCTGTGCAAACGCTTGCTGGGGACTGCTTGGCTTACTTCCCCTCTGCTCATGCGCAGAGAGGCTCAGGGTGCAGCTTTGCTGTGGGATCTCAGACCTTTGCTGTTTGTTAGTGAACTCAAGAAGAAGCGATTGAATCAGTAGGAGTGTTGGATGTGAGTCCCAGTGGCGCACAAACTCATGCTTTCTCTCCCAGACACAGGTTCTGGTCCACCCAGGGACAAAGGCCACACTCATGACAGCTATTGTCAGATGACTCATTTATTATCATTTACTAACCCCTAGCGTCGGGGATTTTGCTGTAGTTGTGTGTGATGGTGTCTTTTGTCAACACGAGCTAGGGTCGGTCATCTGGGGAGAGAAAATGTCAGCTGAGAAAAAAAAAAATGCCTGTAACAGGAATTCCAGTTGTTAAACGAAAACCCAGAGCCAGATGTCGGGGGAAAGCTGGAATATCAGAGAGAGGAAACAGACCACAGTCAAATCCCACAAGCCAACTTCTCAAGGTAAAGCCTATCTTCAAGAGTCCTCAGCCTGGCTTGTCACTTCTACAGAATCCCACGATGTCTGCCTACGCCTGCCTTAAATACCTTCTCTGCTCAGCTCTTTTACTTCCAGGTTCAACTCGGCATCATATTCCTAGAGTTAGGATTAAAGATGTGAGCTACTGCTGTGTGGAAGTTAGGCCTCGAACTCACAGAAACACACAAAGATCTGTCTGTGGAATTATGGGATTAAAGGTGTGAGTCACCACTCTCTGACCCTCCTCGCTTGACTGGGTGATTCTGTCCCCTGATATTTGAGACTGTATAAAATAAATCACCACAAATGCCTCCATCAGACTGACCTCTGGGGCATTTTCTTGATGAATGATCAATAAGAGATGGTCTAGCCAACTGTGGGTAGTGTGCTACCTCTGGGCAGGTGGGTTCTGGGTTTTTGATTTTGTTTTTGAGACGGGGTTACACTATGTTGCTCTGGCGGTCTTCCAGGAACTCACTACGTAGACCAGGCCGGTCTCGAACTCACTGAGAGGCCTCACCTGGGAGGCACAGGCAGGAAGATCTCCGTGAGTTTCAGGCTAGCCTGGTCTACATAGTGAGTTCCAAGACAGCCAGACCCTGTCTAAAAAAAAAAAAAATAGACTTTGTATGAGTGTATATGCACACTCCCTCTTGCCCATATGTCTGCACACATGTGGTGTTCAAAGGGCAACCTATAGGAGCCGCTTCTTTTCTTCCATTATGTGGTTTCTGGAGCTTGAACGCCAGGGTTGGTGGCTGTGGCGTAAATCTTAGTCAGTAAAAACTCAGAGCCAGATACTGGGGTAAATGCTGAAAGATCAGACGCAGAGGAACAGGCCACTAGAGAAACTTCTCACCACTACTGAATCCTCAGGAGGAAAGGGGAAGATCCTGTCTCCATGGATCCTCAGCCAAAAAAGATGGGGAGGTCAGGGCTGACCTCCATCTTATATCCCTTCCTCTGCCCAGATGTATCTTCCCGTCTCAATGCTGTCCTCATGGCCGCCCCCACCCCCATCTTTTTAATTTTTGTTTTTTAATAATCCATTGAGTCTAGTGCTGCCTGGATGCATATGGGCAACATACTGGGTCCACACTGCTCATCCAACCTCCCTGTGGGGAGATTTTCAAATACAATAAAAACATTCAGAGATATCAGAGGGATCTACCCACCGGTCTGTCTAGGAGGATCAGACAGTGGTAACTCACACCTTTAATCCAGCACAGGGAATATCTGGGAGTGGTGACCTAGGCCCATAATCCAATCTGAGTTTGAGGTCATTTTAGTTTACAGAAGGAGTTCCAGGCTCCCAGGCAGGCAGTGGTGGGGCCATGCCTTAACCAAGGGAAGAAAGTATTTAAGGCAGACATAGAAAGACAGAGCAGGCAGACGAAGCCAGGAGGAGTGAGGCTGAGGAAGCTGGAAGACAGCTGGGTGAGATCTGACTGTGGTGTTTCCTCTCTGATATCTCTGCCTTTCCCAGAGATCTGGCCCTGAGTTTCCTTTATTTGTGCAACAGCTCCCTAGCAGCAACTCAGCGAGGGGTGGGGCCTCATAAATCCCCGCCCACAGAATTTAATCTCTTGATTTTATTCTCTGACACACCTGGAAGGCAGCATTCCCAGCTCTGTGCATCCTCCAAGTCTTACATCACCCAGTGTCTGACTCTCTCTCCTGTGATGTAAAACAAGAACAGTGGCTTTGCAGGAAGCATTTGACATGGAGCCGGAGAGCCTACTTCCGTGTCTGGGACGAGCAAAGTGCTACATGCTCTTGAGGCTTCAATAAACATCTGACAGCCTGGCCGTTTTGTGAAGCTCTTCCGTTCGAGTTAAACAATCACAGTTTTCCAAAGTAAAGTAACTTATCTTTCTAAATCCATGCCCCGCCTGCTCTCCATAGAGACCCCACCCTCCCGCTTGCCTTAAAAGATGCTTATCTGTTCACGGGCATTTTTCCCCTTTCTTCTCTCTCCCTCCCTCCCCCCCCTCTCTCTCCACTCTCCTCTTCTTCTTTTGTTTTTTTCTAGACAAGGTCTCTCTCTATAGTCTTGGCTGGCCTGGAATTTACTATGTTGATCAGGCTGGCATGGAACTCAGGGCTTCACCTGCCTTTGTCTCCTGAATCTGGGCATAAAGATGTTGGTGTGACTTGGCTGTCATATTGAAGCCATTAGAAGCCAGCCACTGAATATACTCCATATCCAGAGTGAGTAGAAATGCCTATAATTTCAGCAGTCGGGGGCCTGAGAAGTTCCCATGGGTTTGAGGCTATCAGGGGCTGCTGAGTGAGAGCCCTCTCAGTGTAAACAAACACAGAATAAAGCAGGGACTAGGCGCACACGCTGAACTTTGGGTAAGGGGAACTGAGAAGGGTCACCATGGGGTAAAACACAGATTTCCCCACAGATCTGAACTGTATAAAAAACATTTATTCTTAGGCCAGAGGGGTGGTTCCAAAAGTAAATGCTTATCGGGAAACTCTAGCAACCTGAGTTCAATCCTTGGGACCCATATAAAAGCCGAAGGAGAGAACTGTCTCTTCAGAGTTGTCCTCTGACCTCCGCAAGGGGCTCCATGACACTCCTGCCCCTTCTCTCTATCATTCTCGCTCTCTTACACACACACACACACACACACACACACACACACACACACACACACACACACACACACCAGTGCATGTACACATATACAAAAATAGGTAATCGAGAAAAGCCATTCACCTCAGCCAGGTATGGCTGTCCTCACCCATAATCCTAGCACTTGAGAGGCTGATACAATATTTTGACAATTATGTGGGTGTTAGAGATCTGATATCACGTCTTTTGCCCTGTGCATCAAGGCCAGCCTGGGCTACATAGGTGTTCTAGACCAACCTGGTAAAAAAAAAAAAAAAAGCCAGGTCTGTAACCGCTACTGGGGAGGGAGATCGGAGGATCACAGCTTCCAAAGGTATTGACCATATCAAAAATATAAAATTAAATAAAAGGGTGCACCAGAACAGTGAGTGCCATAAGTGTATAATCCAGCACCCCAGAGGCAGGAGAACTGGCTGTAAATTTAAGAGCATCATGCTTTATGTGGCGCGTTCTAGGCCAGCCAGAGCTACATAACAAGCCCTTGTCTCACAAAAACAAACACCAGGGTTGCGGGAGACCATCTCTGGCTTCATTCCTAACACCAGACCCCCCCCCCCCCCCCCCCCCCCCCCCCGCAACATTCAGGGTTTGCAGACATTCGAACTAGATCGGAAGACCGAGTCTTCCAGGGTGTGTTTTCAATTTCCTCCTTTAGAAAAAAAGTCCCAGGTGTGTGGTTTCCAAATTGGTTGAAAGGCATTGTCAACTTTTTTTTTTCTTAGCAAATTTTCTTGACATTGCTCAAATAAACAGGGAGTAAAGGATATGTAAACCGGCGTGGCTGCGCCACCTACAGTTAAACCGTGGAACTGCATTCAAACATGTGTTTATGTCTAAGGAGCATTTATTATTATTATTATTATTATTATTATTATTATTATTATTATTGTTAGTTTTTTGAGACAGGATTTCTTTGGGTCTGGATATCCAGGCACTCGCTCTGTAGACCAGGCTAGCCTTGAACTCAGAGACCTATCAGCCCTGTGATGTGCCACCAGAGTGCTGGGATTAAAGGTATGTGCCACCACCCTGGGCCATTGTTAATTTTAAACATTTTTAAAAATTAAAATATTATCATATTATCTATGCTTTTCTCTTTCTCTTGAACAAATTTTAGTTTTAAAAACATATTTTTAAGCTGGGTGGTGTGGCTCACACCTTTAGTCCCAGCACTTGGGAGGCAGAGGCATGTTGTAATGGGGTTTCTCGGTCCCGGGTGGCCAGAGGCCCAGACCCACAGATCTGCCGTGCCAGACCCCTTAGCCGCCCGTGGCTCAGGCCCCCAGAAATGACTCAGACACTTATAGTAACTTTATGCTGTTTGGCCCATGGCTCACGCACATTGCTAGCTAGCTCTTACATCTTAAATCAACCCATTTCTATTAATCTGTCTGCCACGTGCCCTCGGCTCACCTGTGTTCCTTACTTGTTGCTCCTTCAGCTGCAGCTTGCTTGATCTGATCTGACTCCACCCTGCTTCTCCTACCTATGCTCTGATTTCTCCTCCTATTTCTTCTATGGTGCCTGTCATGGCCCAAAACAGCTTCTTTATTTAAAGATTGAGATTCACAGCATACAGAAAGACATTCCCACATCACTTCCCCCTTTCTGTCTAATCAAAAAGGAAGGTTTCAATTTTAACATAGCAAAATTACTTATAACAAAATAGCCATCAAGCAAGAATTACAGTTACAATATCTAGTCTATTTGTATTTAGCAACATTAAAGAAAATACTCTATCATCTACCTTATCCTTATGAATCTAAAGTTTTATATGCAATATATCTTGCAAATGACTAAGAAAAACTATACCTATAGCTATCTAATCTTCAACTACATCAAAGACCACAGAAGGATATATTTACCCAAGTAAACCGGAAGTGCAAGCAACTTCTAAAATCTAGAAAGGACAGAGATGAGGCAGGCAGATTTTTGAGTTTGAGGCCAACCTGGCCTACAGAGTGAGTTCCAGGAGAGCCAAAGCTACATAAAAGAAACTCTGTCTAGAAAAATTAAAAGGAAAAAACCATAATGGATCTACCTACTTCAAATTGAAAACATATTTTTAAATCTTTTATGCATTTATTTTATTGGTATGGGTGTTTCGTTTGGATTGATGTGTGCACCATGGGCATGCATGGTCATGCAGTGCCCATGGAGGGCAAACAAGACATCAGATGCCCTGGAACTGGAGCTATTGACAGTTTTAGGCCAGCATGTGAAGTCAGGTGTCATAACCAGAGCCATATCTGTAGCTCCTACTGGGTATTTTCTATGTATGTACGTTTCCACTTTGCAGTGACACTCGGGGTAGGGGTGGGGAAGAGGGTGGAGCAGTACATTTCTTCATTCACAGGGGACCGAGGAGAGAGTCAAGGGAATTTGAACTACCCATAATTTCCACTTTATTTTGCCTTTATGTTTGAGGAATATCTTTTGTCAAACTCAGAATTATTTTCCTGGGGAATTAATGTGTGGTGTATGTGTGCATGCATGTTCCCATGACTATGAGGCACATGAGGAGTGTGCAGGTGTGTGTGTGTGTGTGTGTGTGTGTGTAGGCCTGAGGATGATATCAGGAATCATTCTTGATGTCTCTCCACCTTATTCCTTGAGGCAATATCTCTCAATTTGAAGCCAGAGCTGAGCAGTCAGCTAGTAGCTAGCCAGTTTGTTGTGTCTCTGCCTTTTAAGATCTGGGTTTACAGGCAGGATACCATGTCCACGTGGCATTAATGTGGGTGCTAGGGATTCAAGATGAGGTTCTTATCCTTGTTTGGCAAATGATTTGCCCATGGAATCATCTTCCCCAGGTCTAGATGTAGAATTCTTACAGGTTTATTTATTATGTTTACAGTGTTCTGTCTGCTTGTGTTCCTGCCGGCCAGAAGAGGGCGCCAGATGCTATTATAGATGACTGTGAGCCACCATGTGGTTGCTAGGACCTCAGCACCTCTAGAAGAGCAGCCAGTGCCTTTAATTTCTGAGCCACCTATCCAAACCTAGATTTAGAATTCTTGACAGACGGTCCTCTTCCTACTGCAGTTTGAGAATATTGCCATTACTGGTGGGAAATCGTTTATTTGAATCGTTGTGTCCCCAGGAGTGCCTCGGGGTGCTTTCCACAATGCCCTCTGTAGTTATTTTTATTCTTTACTCCTCTTAGCTCTTTACTTTTGGGGGACCGACTCCCATCTCCCTAATAAAATCACATGGATTCTTATTCTTTCTTATAAATGCTCAGCCTTAGCTTGGCTTACTTCTAATCAACTTTTCTTAAATTATCTTGTCAGTCTGTAGAATGAGGTTTCTGGCCAGCCTAGCCCCAGACCGCCTAGTCCCACAGTCTAGACCTGCCTGCTCTGCTGAGTGCCCCCCCCACCATGACTCAGATGCTTATACTAATTTCATGCTGTCCGGACTATGACTCAGGCACATTGCTAGCTAGCTCTTACATCTTCATCCAACCCATTTCCATTAATCTGTCTTGCCAAGTACCCCGTGGCTCACCTATTTCATTACATCTTGCATCGTGGGCGGCTGGATCACATCTCCCTTAACTCCTCCCTCCTCTGACCTATGCCCTCCACCTACTTCTACGGTGCCTGTCATGGGCCAAAACAGTCCTTTATGCACAGCATACAGATAGACATTCCCATATCATCTGTCTTTTACTTCTGGCTTTTACCTTTCTCTATTTCTGTATACCCTTTCTTTACTCTTTTTTTTATATAATTTTTACATCTTTCTTACTTCTTACTCCATGGCTGGCTGGCCCCTGGTGTCTCTTCCTCTCCTTTTCTTGTTTTGTTTTATTCTCTCTGCCCACCAGCCCTGCCTATCCTTTCTCCTGCCTGGCTATTGGCCATTCTGCTCTTCATTAGCCCATCGGGTGTCTGAGGCAGGCACAGTAACAGCTTCACAGAGTTAAGCACATGCAACATAAAGAACGCAACACATCTTTGCATCAGTAAACAAATGCTCCACAGCACAAACAAATGCAACACATCTTAGAATAATATTCCACAACACCCCCTTTGCCGTCGGTTAGCCATAGTTCATCAATGCCTCTGGGCGCTGATCCCTTTAGCTAGAGTTTCAGACGTTGCTTGTGGGTGTGAATTCCATTGCCTTCTCCTGAGAAAGTGAGTGGCTGGTGTTGAAGTACCTTGGTGAGTCTGAGCCAAAGAATGTAGCAGAAATCACACACAACAATCAGTCTCATGAAAGAGATTTATGGGGTGGGGGAGGGAGAAAGGGAGGTGCAGGTCAAGAGAGAGCAAGAGACAGCGTTTAGTGGGTTCAGGCACTTTTCAGCAAGACCTAGGCATGGCTTTGAAGTTTAAGGGGCCTTTTAGGGGTGTGGCTGGCACTTCCTGTTTGTTCCTGCTCTCAGAAAGAGAATTGCCACCAGCACAGGGGAAATTTTCATTGTTCAGGATCCCCTTAAGGTTCAATCTTAGATCAGTGAGTGTTTATATAACCCCTTAATAAAATTCTTTTATATAATCAATGGCCAATAAATAATCCTTACAACTAGAACCGGAGAGCAGGTCTGTGATGATAGGACTCATGTCACATTTGGCCACTGGTGATGACCTAGCAGGTGACATAGCTTCTGTGGTTGAGTTGCTGAAGGCAGGCTGGGAGAGGACCTGATTTCTAACCGTTGAGAATTGCGCTCACTGTATGGAGCCTCCGTTCCTGCCCTGTGCCTAAATGACAGAAACCCACATTTTGACTTTTGAGTTCAGTTGACCTCTCAGTATGAAGATCTTAGACATGCCCAGGGCAAGGACATCCATGGCAGTTCATAGTGGTTGGAAGGCATGGTGGCAGGAGGGATGAGCAGCTGGTCATATTGCATTCACTGTCAGGAAGCGGGGTGGGGGGGTGGGGGGGGGTGGGGGGTGGGGGGGTGGTGGAGTGGGAGGTGGGGGGGGTGGGGGATGAAGGCTGGAGCTTAGTGTAGTACCTGTGTCAAGAGACCCACCAAGACACCAGGGAGCTGGATTCTGATGCAAGCACATCGAGGGTCAGTTTATTCTTTTGGACAGGTTCGAACCCGGGTGAAAACCCTATGTTCTGATGCAGGAGGGAATTGGCTCTGAGCTCAGGGGTGAGAGAGTTTTTAAAGAAAAAAATATGGAAGTGGGGTGTTACACGTCTTGGAATTTCAGGATTGGGTAAAGGGGTATGGGGTAGAGTAATTCTTGGAAACTATTGGCTAAACTTTTGGCGTGAAACCAAGTTTTGAATTCCTGAGATTTTTCCTAGATTCTTCTTAGACCTGGGCCCTCCCCTCAGGCACTAGATGTTCTGAAAACATGGTCTTTCCCTGAGGTAAAGTTTTGTAAAGGTAAATCTATGCCTTCACACTTAGCTTTTTTCTTTTTATTCAGTCCGTACCTGCAGCCCCTGAATGAACCTGCCCATATTAAAGGTGGATCCTTCCCACTTTAATTAACCCAATCTGGAAACTCTCTTACTCTCCTGCCCAGAGGCTGGTCTTGTAAATCCCACTGTTTGAGAATAAGATCCCTACCACATTTGGTTTAAAGCCAATTTTGAAGCAAGATTTAATTAAATACTGGCCAGATGGATGGACTCTGACTGGGTCCATACCCAGATTCCTGGAAATGGCCCCAAGGTGCCATGCCTGTGTCTCAGGACCTCCAACCAGACCATTGTGGAGCCGGCACTCTGATGCAAGATTTCTTTATTCAAGCCAAGGCAGGGACCTCTTCCAACACTCCTTTTGTAAGGGAGGAAAGTCCTGAGCTCTTTTTACAAGGGGTTTATATATGACAGAGCAATGAGAAGTCAGTGACTGTTAATAGCTTGTCAGGATGTCTGTAGGAAAACTGTACGGTTCTGGCAGGATATGAGGTATCTACAGGAACATCTGGTCTTTACAAATTTTTTACTGCCTGTATGCCTGTATCCCGCTTTTGCTGATTCCAGGCTATATGGGTTTTTTTTTTAAACTTTATTTTTCACTGTTTTCTTGGGTCTTGAGTTCAGCCCTCGTTCACCAGTTGTCTCAGGATGGCGGCCTGTTTCCCAAGATGGCACTGGCTCTGCTCCTTCGAATCTTTTGCATCATGCCCAAGCATTTATCCTGATTCATTTACTGCTTGTGAACTTCCTGCACACACATGACCAAGCACATCCGGTGCAGATGGGTCAAGGGAGCTTGTTTAGGGGAGTGAGAACACGTGGCTTATTATCTCCTGTCAATAATAGCCTCTACATTTCAGAAACTATCTGTCCTTGGCAAGGGGCTTACAGATCGTAGTCAGTAAGACTTAAAACATAACTCTGGTTCCACAGTCTTCTAGGTGATTCTAGGTCCTGCCAAACTGACAACCAATAATAACTACACGACTTTAAAAAGAGGGTTTGGGGCAGAGATAAACACAGGTGCAGCAGAGTTGTGGTGGCTCTCAGGAGGCAGAGGAGGGAGATCTCCAAGTTCGAGGCCAGCCTGGTCTACAGAGTGAGTTCCAGGACAGCCAGGGCTACACAGAGACACCCTGTCTCAACAAAACAGAAAAAAAAAAAAAAAAAAAAAAAAAAAACCCGAACCAACCCTAACAAGAACATAAACAAGTAACAGGAGGAAAGACTGTTTACAAACCATGGTTTTTACACACTGATAAGGCGCAACAATCCAAATCAGACCAAATTTTAAAAGCCCAGGTTTAATGGGCTCAGTGTTAAGTCTCTGAAGCCTCGCCCTCCCCTGAATTCTGACATCGAGTCCCATTTAAGAAGAATTCCCCTGACTCTTTTGTATTCTCGGGAGCACTCCTTACCCCTCCCCCTCTCTCTCCTTCCCTCCTCCTTTCTCTCCCTCCCTTCCCCCTTCACCGTTATAAAGCCCTTTTACGTAGAAACAGCTTCTAAGTGTCTCCTGCTACCCGCTGACTCCCACTGCATCCAAGAGGCCTCTGCATTCATAGATACCCATCACCAGATAAGCAGGTAATTTATTATTGTATCATACCAGATCACACATGATCCTAACATATGGAGCAAAGCAGTCGGGTGATCCTTGGAAAGGCAGGGAGAGAGAGTCACATGGCTGTAGTGGGATTATATTGTTACACTGTAAATTTTCCCATTTACTGGCCTAATAAAAATGCTGATTGGCTGAAGGCAGACAGGAAGTATGGGCGGGACTACCAGAAAACTCTGAGAACAGGAAGAGCAAAGCAGAGATGCCAGAGAGTCGCCAGAGAAGCCAGCAGATGTAGAGGACAATTATGCTGCTCTGAGAAAAAATACCAAGCTGCATGGCTGAACAGGATAAGAATCATGGATTAGTTTAATAGCAACAGCTAGCTAGCAATATGCCAGAGCCATAGGCTGGTTAGCATAACATTAATACAAGCATCTGTGTGTTTCTGTGGGACTGCGGGTCTGCAGGTCTGGACCGCAGGTCAGACAGGCCAGAAACTTCATACACCACATGGTAGATATGGCTACTGGTCCTTAAGTCACTTGTAGGTGTGGTCTTGCGCAGCCCTATTTGGAGGGCTTTGAGGTGGCGGGGTCTGGGGAGAGATATTGGGCTCCCCACTCCACACATGGGGATGTTGGTGTGGCTGGAATGTAGGGCTTGGAAGAGTGGGAGGTGAGGGTAGAGGGCTCCGGGGTTGTCCTGCGGAGTCCTGGGGCCACTAACTTTGGTGAGTGTGGAACCAGGGGAAACATCTGAACAGTGGAAGAACAGAAACATCTTGAGGTGTTAACGGGACACCAGAAGCAGGGTGTTAAGCAGTCCGGATGGGAGAATGTGCCATGCTGGTGGAGATGCTCTAAGGTCAGGTACAGAATTTAGCACTGCAGGCATGAGGTCAGATACAGACAAGACATTGATGAAACCGGTTCCTCAGTGAACAATCTGTCTCCCTCCCTCCCCAAATGTCAGGTGTGTATCCAGGTGAGCTTGGCACAGCCTGCTGGCTGCCACCTGACCAGAAAGCCTCAGTGAGGAACTTCTTAGATCAGATTGGCCTCTGGGCCTGTCTGTCGGTGTCCTGGCTTTAGTCCAGATACCCAGAAATGAGCTTACAGGGATTACTGCTGTAAGAGAAAGCCAGTGTTCCCCAGGAACTTGTGAAACCGGTTCCTACCTGCTAGAAGGAGTTATTTTCCTTCCCTCTGGCAGAAGGGACCGAAATAAATAAATAAATAAATAAATAAATAAATAAATAAATAAATAAATAAATAAATAAATAAAAGAGGCGGGGCTATCTGTTCAGGTATGTATCCAGGTGAGCACACCATTAGCATACCAAAGCCCAAGAGGACCTCCTGGATCTCTCAGTCACAAGTGCCTGTTACAGATTTTTAAAGCCCAGTAGCTTTAAAGTATCCCCCTCCCCCCCCACCCCCTCCTCACCTCCCTAGGCTACCCCCTTCCAGTTGCTCTCTATATAGCGGGAAGGGGTCCGTGTCGGGGTTCCCCCCCCCCCCATGACTGCTAGTGTATTTCCCTTTCTACTCTGGATTCCTCCAAATGCCTCTGGACATTTCATTCTTCTCTTATTCACAATAAAAATCTGCCCCCAATGATGGAGAGGCCACACCGACAGTTATCTTTACTGTGCTTCCCTCATACACTTGTGGTTGGTTGTATCAATACTGGCTAAGGTTGTCTGGGAAGAGGAAAATGCCGATTTTTTTTTTTTTAAGGATTTTTATTGCTATAGCTGAATAACTTCTCTGCAGGGCTGGAGAGGTGGCTCATTGGTTAAGAGCACTGACTGCTCTTAACCAGAGGACCTGGGTTCAGTTCCCAGCAGCCACACGGTAACTCAAGGGGACCCAACATCCATGGCGAAACACCAGTGTGCATAAACACTAAAAAAGTAAAAAGCAGGTTTATTTAGAGATTAGTCATTCCAGGATGAGTGAGTTCCGAGTCCTGAAGTCAGAGGTTCTGGAAGTCACATGTCTTGACTGAGTTAGGGACTTTGTAGGAGCTGGATGGGATGCAGTGATGTGCTTGATAAGGTATTGGAGTGGTGGCTGGGTTTGGGGTTCAGTGGGTGTGTCCTGAGTCTAGTGGCCACTTTGGAACTCGAAACTAAGTGTCTGCTTTGTCCAGTGTTCCCCCTCCCCCCACCCCAGAGGCTTTTGTGAGCACCGAGCAACGACTTCTGGTGGGAATCTCTGTCAGTTCTCAAATTCTCTGCAAGGACCAGCTTCTGGCTGGAAGGGGGGCGGGATCTTTTTGTCCTGAAACTTCCAGCGTAACAAAAGAAACTTGGAAATGAAAGGGCTTATTTCAGTTTACAAGTAGCAATCACAGTCCTTCATGAAGGGAAGTCAGGGCACGAACATAGAGGCAGGAACCGATGCAGGAGCCATGGAGGGGTGCTGCTTACTGGCTTGCTCCTCCTGAATGTCTCAGCTTGCTTTGTTATAGATCCCAGGACCACCAAGAGCCCGGGCATGGTACCACCCGCAGTGAGCTGGACCCTCCCAATCAAGAAAATGCACCACCGGCCAGTCTGTTGGGCACATTTTCTCAATTGGGGTTCCCATTTCCTAGACGACTCTAGCCTGGGTCAAGCCGAGAAAAAAACAACCAATACGTTCCTCTGTCAGACTGGCCTATAATTGATGTGGAAGGACCCAGTTAACTATGGGCAGTATCGACCCTGGGCAAGTGGTCCTAGGTTCTATAAGAAAGCAGGCTGAGCCAGCCATGAGGAATGAGCAACCCTCCATGACCTCTGCATCAGATCCTGCCTTGACTTCCCTCAATAGTCTGGGACTCAGGATAAAGGAACCAAAGAAACCCAAATTTCCTCTGCAAGTTGCTTTTGGTCCGGTTTTTATGACAGCAATTGAATCCTGACTGGGGGTGGGGGTGGGGGATTATCTTGACTATTAATTAATACAGGAGGGTCCAGTCCACTGAGGGCGGCACCATCCTTAGGTGGGCGGCCCTCAAGATGAATAAGAAAGCTAGCTAAGCATAACTCTGTGAGAAGGCTGGAGAGCCAGACAGCAAACTGCATTCTTTCATGGTTCTTGCCTGGTTTCTTTCAGTGAATGAACTATGACCTGGAAGTATAAGCTATATAAGTTCTTTTCTTCCCTAAATCATCTTTTGTTGTGGTGTTTGTCACAGTAACAGAAGGAAAAATAGTTACATAGTAACTCCTCCTGTGGCCAAGCGTTAGACAAGAAGCAACTTGGGCCAAGTGGTGGTGGCACACACCTTTAATCCCAGCACTCAGGAGGCAGAGGCAGGCGGATCTCTGAATGTGGGGCCAGCCTGGTCTACAGAATTCCAGGACAACCAGGGCTATCTAGTGAGACCCTGTCACAAAATGAAACCAACAGACAAGAAGCTACTTGAACTAAGGATGTAGCTCAGTTTGTGGCTCTTGCACAAAACCTTGGTTTCTATTTCCAGCCTACATCACCCAGACATGGTGGTGCATGCTTGTAATCTCAGCACCGGTGGGGCAGAAGCAGAAAGATAAGGAGGTTCCCAGCATCCTTTGCTACAAAGTGAATTTAAGCCTGTCCAAAAAAACCCTCCAAAAATCAAAACAACAACAACCCCCCCAAAACCCTTAAAATTTAAGTGGGGGGAGACATTAATTTGAGTTTATGTTCCAAGGAGTGTAGTCCATTGTGGTGGAAAGATGTGGTACAGGAAATGGTGGAAGAAAACTGTTTACTGGCATCTTTGTGGGCCAAGGAGCAGAGCTGGCTTAGAACCAGAGAGCCTAGCTGGGCAGTGGTGATGCACGCCTTTATTCCCAGCACTGGGGAATATTAGAATACTGTTTCTTGGTCTCCAGTGGCCAGAGGTCCGGACCTCAGACCTGCCGCCCCACACCCCTTAGCAGTCCACTGCTTCTTAGGCTCCCTCCAAAATGACTCAGAAGCTTATAAGTTCATGCTGTTTGGCCTATGACTCAGGCACATTGCTAGCTTGCTCCTTCATCTTAACTCAACCCATTTCTATTAATCTATCCTACCACGTGGCCCGTGGCTCACCTGTGTTCCTTACATGTTGCTCCTTTGGGCAGCTGGCTTGATCTGACTCTGACTCCGCCTCCTCCTACCTATTCTGATTCCCCACCTACTTCTTCTACGGTGCCTGCCATGGCCAAAACAGTCCTTTATTTAAATATTGATATGCACAGCATACAGAAAGACATTCCCACATCAGGGGAGGCAGAGGCAGGTGGATCTTTGTGAGTTGGAGGTCAGCCTGGTCTATAGAGTGAGCTCTAATGCAGCAAAGGCTACACAGAGAAACCTTGTCTCAAAAACCAAAAATGAAATTTAAAAAGAGTGAAGAAGTTTCAACTCTAGGGTCCTTTGTCAGCTAGCTGTGTCCCATGGCCAAAAGGTTCAAGGACCTCCAAAAACAGTGTCACCATTAGGGAGCTAAGTGTTGAAACACACAAGCCTGTAGGGAGTATTTCACAAATGGTGACAGAAGGCAAGAATTCTGGTACTGAGTTAACTCCCCAACCTCTGGATAATAATTAATAACAATAATATCAATAATAATAATAATTTTAGTTTTGTGTGTGAATATTTACGTGTGTCTAGTGTGTTTGTACAGAGGCATGTGAGTGTAGGTAGCATGGTGTGTGTGAAGATCCAGGGGCAGCTTCAGGTGTCCAGCCTTGCCCTCTACCTCATTGGAAAATGAGGTTTCTTCTTGCTCACTGATGTGTACACCAGGCTAGCTGGCCCTTGAGTGCCCAGGATTCTCTTACCTGAGTTTCTCAGCTTACCATAGGATTGAGGGAATTGCAGAGGTGAACTACCATGCCACTGGTTTACACTAGCTGCAGGGATCTGAATTTGGGTCCTCTACCAACCGAGGCATCCCCCGAGCTCCAGATGTTTATATTGATTAATTGTTATTTTATGTGTGTGGGTGCTTTGTGTGCGTCTGTGTCTTGTGTACCACATGTGTGCAGTACTTGTAGAAGCCAGAAGAGTGTGACAGAGTCCCCTGGAGCTGGAGTTACAGATGGTTGTGAGCTGCCATGTGGGTGCTGGGAATTGAACCTGAGTCCTCTGCAAGAGCAGCCAGTGTGCTTAACCACTGAGCCATCTCTCCAGCCCCTAGTGTTTATTTCTAATACAAACAGACGAAACCTCTGTACGTAATCCACGCTGGCCTCAAACTCCTGACCCTCCTGTCTCTCAAGAGCTGAGATAACAGGTATGTCCCATCGTGCTGACTGGAATTTCCCTTTCTCTTATACTAAAGACTGTCCTCTGTTCTTCTTGTATCATAAGAGGCCTCCTCTTCCAGGAAGGCTCCTTGCCCTCTGGGACTCTCTCAGCCTCCTGACCCCATAGCTTCTTTTATGACCAGGATCCACCTCGTTCACATGTTCACTTAATTAATATCTTGTGGCCATCAGCTTGGCAACTGGCCTAGATTTTCTAAGTTCAGAGTAACTGGCCTTTATTGTTTTTATTAGCATTGCTGTGGGCCAGTCTTAGTTCCTGGTCCTTGACGGCTCAGGGATTCCCGTCAGTGCAGAAAGAGGACAGTGCACCACAGGTTGGAAGGCAGAGGTGAGGTCAAAGTTCACTCCTGCCCTAGCACAGCTGGCCTCCTTCCCCGGCCACTGTTCACACTGTGTGCCAGCCAGGAGAGGGACAACCTGGCAGGCTGACATCAGGTGCCAGGACTCATGGGGCCTGCTGGCTTCCACGGCTGCCCATGGATAGGAATCTTCCTCTCAGGTGAGAGCCCTTCTGCTTCCTGCAGACAGACTTTGTCAGGTGGTTTGGTGGCTGAAGTGTGTGTGGGGGTGTAAAAGAGAGACATGGAAAAAAAATAGACCCAAAAGCATAAATAAAGCAGATACTAAAGACATTAACAAAAGAGACAAAATGGAAGATGAGAAGGTCAGAGAGAAATATCTTTCTCTTGATAAGAAAAAAAGGAAGGGGGGGGGGACAGAGAAACATCAAGAAAACTGAAGAAAAACAGAGAAGAGGGAGGGAGAGGGAGGGAGAGGGAGGGAGGGACTCTGGCAGCGATGGACAGATGGGACTGAGGCAGCAGGACTGTCCCAGCCCCCAGTAGCCCACCATCACTGTGGAATGGACATGAAAATGACACTTAATGAGACTTTGAGATGAAAGGAGCTGGGTAAACAGTCCACAGTTTTTTGTTTGTATCTGTGCGACTTTGAGGACCTGAGTTCCGATCCCAGAACTAGGTAACAAGCAAAACATGGGCTCCTGTAAGCTTGCAACTTCAGAAGTGTGGGGTGAAGATGGAAGTAGCTCTGGGGCTTTCTGCTGCTAAAAAAAAAAAAATGTCCTCGAGATTCAGGAAGAGACCTTGCCTCAAAGAAATAAGGAGGAGAGATAGAGGAAGAAAGATGGTGAACTTTGACCTATGCATGTATAGATGTGGACACTCCTATGTATATAAGGGCATACAGCACCCATGCACGCACACATACACATACACAGAAACACACACAGAGACACACACATACACACACACTCACAGACACACACAGAAACACACACACAGACACACGCACACATACACACATACACAGACACACAGATACACACACATACACACAGGCACACGCACACATACACACATACACAGACACACAGATACATACAGACATACATACACAGACATACACAGACACACACACATAAACACACATACACAGACACACAGACACACATATACATAAACACACATACACACACAGAAACATAAACACATAAACACACACACATACACATAAACATACACACACAGACACACACACACACAGACACACACACCACACACACACAAACACACATACACACACACATATTGAGGGTTGTCAGGGTATTTTGACACTTGAAGGTAAAGAAATGATTCTGTGATAAATCTTTGTCAGACTTAAAGGTTCAGCTCAGCCTTGCCGTGTGACCCTGAGGCTGATGCTCCCCTCTCGGGGTCAGAGCTTCACGGCTGACTTGGTGGCTGGACAGACTCCAGATCCTCTCAAGTGAGAGCTGTGTACACAGAGTCAGTTAAGGCTTGCTGTCTCCTGGTGGAGACCGTGAGGAAAAGAGAGGAAACAGGAAGACAAGTCGGAGGTCTTTCTCTAGAGGGTCTTCATCCAGACAGGTTGGTGACAAGGTCCACTTTTATCTCATTCACCTCTGTGGCTTATTCCATCCTGAGGAGACTTAGGTGACACTGGAACTATTTTTATTCCCATTTAACAAGAGGGACAATTGAGACTCAGCATGAGAGAGTCATGGGCCAAATAGGTAACAAGGTTGGACTTGAAAGCCTCTGGACTGGTGGCCCTCTCTAACTGCATTGGAAGCAGAGTTGTGCAGGTATGGAAGGAGCCAGAACTATCACTCTAGGTGTAAATAAAGAAGGATTAATGTTTGTGTTTTGTCATGAAAATCGAACCTTTGGGTTGTGAATGCTAAGAAAACATTCTACCACTGAGCCACACCCCCAGCCCCTCACTGGGGGATTCTAGGCAGGGGCTCTACCACTGAGCCACACCCCCAGCCCCTCACTGGGGGATTCTAGGCAGGGGCTCTACCACTGAGCCATGCCCCAGCCCCTCACTGGTGGATTCTAGGCAGGGGCTCTACCACTGAGCCACACCCCCAGCCCCTCACTGGGGGATTCTAGGCAGGTGCTCTACCACTGAGCCACACCCCCAGCCCCTCACTGGGGGATTCTAGGCAGGGGCTCTACCACTGAGCCACACCCCCAGCCCCTTACTGGGGGATTCTAGGCAGGGGCTCAACCACTGAGCCACACCCACTGTCCCTCACTGGGGAATTCTAGGCAGGAGCTCTACTACCAAGCTGCATATCTAGCTTCTAGGTAGTCTTGGAAAGTGGAGGAGTTGCATGTGTCTCCCTTAGTGATAGAACGGCAGAAGAGAACATATTAATAATAATAATAGTAGTAGTAGTACAATAATATAATACAATACAATAATAATTGAGAACCAATCACAACTTGCCTGTATTCATAATAAATACCTACCTGCACTTCAGAATGTAAAGATACTATGCTGATCGTATAGATGGAGAAACCGAGGCTTAGAGAGAATAAATTCATTCCACATGTCGCTGGACCAGGTAGGACTACTGTCTTAGTCATTGTGACAAAAGTACCCATGTTGTATTAAATTTCTCACCTGTCTGGCCTGTGGTCCAGACCTGCAGACCCACAGACCCTTAGAAACACAGAGATGCGTGTATTAACTTTATGCTGATAAGCCTATGGCTCTGGCACATTGCTAGCTAGCTCTTGCTCTTAAACTAACCCATGATTCTTATCCTGTTCAGTCATGTAGCTCGGTACCTTTTCTCACAGCAGCATAGATGTCCCCTGCATCTGCTCTTCCTGTTCCCAGAGTTTTCTTAGTCTGGTAGCCCCGCCCACACTTCCTGTCTGCCTTCAGCCAACCAGCATTTTTATTAAACTAGTAAGCAGGACAATTATTTACAATGTAACAACATAATCCTACTACATACCCAGACGCAACTTAAGTTAGAGAGGGTTGATTTGGGCTCATAGTGCAAAGGTTCAGTTCATCACAGCAGGGACACTAAGGCAGCAGGAGCCCGAAGCACCTGGTCAAGTTACGCCCACAACCAGGAAGCAGAGATCCATGATGCTGGTCGTCAGTTTCTTTCCCATTTTTAGTTGTATCTCAGACCAAGGAGTGGTGGCTGCCACCCACAGTGGACAAGTCTTCCCAACTCAGTTACCTGAACTGAAATAAGTTCTTACAGACATGCCCTATGTCCAGGATAACTTTTAGATTTCAACAAGTTGGCAGTTGAAATGAACCATTGTAACAAAGGTCCAGGAACAAAATGTCCTGTCTATGATCTAAGAGCTCCCTCTGCTGTTCCTCTGCCATCCACATCTATCTCTACATTGATCTTCTCCCCCTTTCTTATCTATCTATCTATCTATCTATCTATCTATCTATCTATCTATCTATCTATTAGTGGTAGTGGAGGAAGTATAGGGTTGTTTTATTTTGTTTTTTTTTAATCTTTGCTCTTTATGGGGCCCACCACCCAGCTCCCAAATGAATACACGAAGACTTATTTTTATTGACAAATGCCTGGCCTTAGCTTGGCTTGTTTCTAGCCAGCTTTTCTTAAATTACTCCATCTACTTTTTTTTGCCTCTGGGGTTTTACCTTTCTCTATTTTATGTCTTTCTTTACTTCTTACTCTGTTGCTGACTGTTTGGTTGTGTGGCTGGCCCCTGGCATCCTCCTGTTCTCCTTGGATCTCGATCTCCCGTCTTCTCCCTTTTCCCTTCTGTTTATTTTCTCTGCGTGGCAGCCATACCTATTCCTCTCCTGCATAGCTATTGGCTGTCCAGCTCTTGATTAGACCAATCAGGTGTTTTAGACAGGCTATGTATCATAGCTTCACAGAGTTAAACAAATGCAATATGAAAGATCGCAACACATCTTTGCATCACTAAACCAATGTTCCACAGCATAAACAAATGTGACACATCTTCAAGTAATATTCCATAACAGAGAGTTAGGGTTCAGGATTTCACTATGTAGTGCAGGCTGACCTTGAACCTCACAGAGCTCTTTCTGCCTCTGCCTGCTGAGTGCTGGGATTAAAGGTGTGTGCCCTAAAGCCAGGCTTTGCTTTGTTGCTGTTTTGTTGATTTGATTGGTTTTTGTTTCAAGATGGAGGCTTTCCATGGATGGCAGTCTGGCTTCATATGAATCCTCCTCTGCATCTAGTTCCTGAGTCCTGGGATTACAGGCCAGCGCCACTGTGTGAGATCTTCCCTGCTTATGAAGACTATAACCAGCCATGCTATTCCATCTCTCATTCCCTAATATCTCTTCTCCCTTCCAGCCTCGCTTCTGAGCACATGGACCCCTCCAGTGGATTCCCAGTTCATCCACTATGCTGATCTGCATAGCAACACCCAAAAGGGTAGAGGTATGCTATCTCTGGGGTCTCCTCTCCAACACACCAGACTCATGGCCGATTATTGAGTGATGTGAGCACAGAAAATGAGAACATCTTTCATGTGTCTGTCTTCACAGAGTATCTCAGTAAGGATTTCTATTGCTGTAATAAAACTAGTATCACAGCCCCTTGTTAACTTGATACACAAACATGTCTGTAGCTGGCATTTTCTTTGGGCCACCAGCTCCCAAATAAAAATTCGGAGTCTTTATTAATTATAGGCTTGTCTTTAGCTAGATTTTTTTTAACTTAAATTAACCCATTCTATTAACCTATGTGCTGCTTGAGGCTTTTTTACCTCAACTACATATCTACCATCCTGCCTTCCAGCTTCCTTTGTGTCTGGGGCGCTGACCCCCCACCCCTTCTCTTTGTCCATCAACTTCACCTCTGCCTCGTTATTGGCTGTTCAGCTTTTTATTAGACCAATCAGGTGCCTCAGACAGCAACGCATCTTTACATAGTTAAATGAACTATACACAAACCCAACACACTTTTACACAGTTAAACAAATGCCACACATCTTTACATAATTAAGCAATTATTCTGCAACACACACAAATGCAACATGTCTTTATATCGTTAAGCAAATATTCTATTCCACAACTCACACCAGTATTTCACTAGGACCTTTTCTTTTTCATTTGTCCCCCAGGTAGCATGCTAATAGCAATATCATAATATAAAACATATTCTAAACACTGAATGTCTCATAAGCTTCTAATTCAAGCTTTTTAAAAAGTTAAGTCTTTTAAAAATATCCAAAGCCTCTAAAACTGTGCTTCTTAACCTGTGGGTTCCAACCTTTTTGGGAGCCAAATGGCCCTTTTACAGGGGTCACATGAAAACATCAGGAAATACAGATAATTAATTTTTAACAGTAGCAAAATCACAGTTAGTCAGTAGCAATGAAATAGTTTTATAGTTAGAGTCAAGGGTCACCACAACATGAGGAACTGTATTAAAATGTTGCAGCATTGGGAAGGTTGAGACCCGCTGCTTTAGGATATTTAAAGTCCCTCTTAAATATCCATAGTCTTGCTAAAACTCCAAAGTTTCTTTAAAAGTTCAAAGTGTTTTAACTGCAGGTTCCTGGAAAAAAAGTTACCTACTTACTTCAAAAGAGGAGAACCAGGGTACAGTCACAATCGGATCAAAGTAAAGTAAAACCTAAGTCCAACAATAGGAAGCTTAATGTGTACTTCTGGCAACAGTACACATAGCACCCCCCCCCACACACACACACCTTAGTCTTAGGCCAGCTCCACTCCATGGCCATTGCTGTTCTTGGCAATTGTCCCATGCTACTGGCATCTCCGAAACTCTTTGGCTGTCTTCAGGGATTTGAACACTGCCACATGACACCATGACTCCACTTTTCGCTCTCACTCCTGCAACCCCGGTGCTTGGACTGCAACGGAGGCTCCATGTTTACCAGTGGCTTCTCTTCAGGGACTTCACCTTCCAAACCAGTACCATCTGGGTGACTCTTACACTACCAAGTTGAGGGGCCAACGTGAGATGCAGCCTCCGATCCCCCCTCTAATCAAATAGCTCCCTGGTTATGACCCAGAGGAATCACATCCTGGGAGATTTTAACTTTAATCATAACAAATTCTTCAGCCTCAGCTAATCAGCATCCATTGCCCCAGTGTCCTGGCTGGTTTTGTGTGTTAACTCGACACAAGGTAGAGTCATCAGAGCGGAAGGAGCCTCAGTTGAGGAAATGCCTCCATGAGATCCACCTGTAAGGCATTTTCTCAGCTAGTGATCGATGGGGGCCGGCCAGTTCATGGTGGGTGGGGCCATCCCTAGGCCAGTGGTCCCAGGTTCTATAGGAAATCAGACTGAGCAAGCCAAGAAAAGCAAGCAAGTAAGCAGCATCCATCCATGACTTCCGCATCAGCTCCTGCTTCCAGGTTCCATCCCTGCTTAAGTTCCTATTCTGACTTCCTTTAATAATGGACCATTCCTGAAAGTGTAAGCCAAATAAACCCTTTTCTCCTCAACTTTCTTTCGGTCATGGTGTTTATTTATCACAGCAATAGTCACCCTAAGTAACAAGACTAACAGAATCTTTAAGGGACTTTCAAACTTCCTTCTAAAATGCCTTAAGTCAGTTCTTAGCCTCTCTACTGTCTGTCAGCAATGTCTCCTAAATTCACACAACTGGTTATTAATCTCTGAGCATTCAGTGTTCCAAAGTCCTTACACAATCCTTTGCCAAAACATGATAAGATCTGTTACAGCGATATCCCATGATCCTAAACTAGGGTTTCTATTGCTGTAATAAAATCAAGAGAATCTTAGGGAGTATCTTAGTCACGGTTCTCTTGCTGTGAAGAGACACCATGACCAAGGCAACTCGTATAAAATAAAGCATTTAATTGGGGGAGGCTTGATTAGAGTTTCAGAGGATCCGTCCATTATCATCAAGTGTAGGAAGACTGGCAGTTTGTAAGCAGAAGTAGTTGAGAGTTCTGCAGGTATGGGGAGAGAGAGAGAGAGAGAGAGAGAGAGAGAGAGAGAGAGAGAGAGAGAGAGAGAGAGAGAGAGAGAGAGAGAGAGAGAGAGACCAGGCTTTGTAGCAATTAGTTTCTGGCTCAGTCTTTCCAGCATCATCTTGAGGTTCAGACCCACTCGCAGCCCTGCTGCTGCTTTGCCCCAAATAATCACACAAAGTCTTCTATTAATTACGTGCTGCTTGGCCTATGGCTCGGGCGTATTTCTAGCTAGCTCTTGCTTGCGGCTTAACTGTGTTCCATTGGATACTGCTCTCTCATCAGCAGCTCACAGCATCTCTTTCTGACTTTGCCCTTCATCCTCTTTTATCTGTGCTCAGATTTCCCACCTGCTTCTAAGATGCCTTGCTGTAGGCTAAAGCATCCCCTTTATTAACCAATGATATTCACAGCATACAGAAAGACATCCCACATCACCTCCCCTTTTTTTCTAAACAAAAAGGAAGGCTTCAATTTTAACATATCAAAATTACATATAAAAAATAGTTATCAAGAAAGAATTACAGTTACAATATCTAGTTTATTTGCTTTTTTCATTTTTTTATTTAAAAAGTTTTTTTTTCCCAAACCTACCATGGCTCTCCTTCCCTTCCCCCCTCCCAGTCCCTCTCAGGCCTCCCTCAGCCTCCCCCACTGTATCCCTCATCCCAGTATTAAGGCTGGGTTAGATGTTCCTCTGTAGGGAATGGGCTCTGAGATGCCAGTTCATGCACAGAACACAGTCGGATCATATTCCAAGAGGTTCCACACACCGCCCACACTATTCAACAGTTGCTTACTTTTGGAGGGTTTTGTTCCTTCAGTGATTGTTTCTGAGTCAGTGAGCTCCCAATAGCTCCAGTCAGCCATCTCTGTGGGTCTCCTGCTCATGATCCTGATCCATTTGCTCATATACACTCTCCTCTCTCTTCAGCTGGATTGGGAGCTCGACCTGATGCTTAGCTATGGATCTCTGCTTCTGCCTCTCTCCATTGCTGGATGAAGGTTCCATAATGACATTAGGGTGGTCATTCCTTTGATTGTAGGGAAGTCCTGCTGGGCACCTCCTCCACTATTGCATGGAGCCCTCGCCAGGGATCCTGTGGGTTCTTGGAGGTTCCCTAGCACCTGATCTCTTTCCAACCCCACAGTGGCTTCATCTATCACGATGTCCATCTCTTTTTCTCCCTCTTTGTTGCTCCTCTCACTCAACCATCTCCTTCTCTCATGATTTGTTCCCACCTCCCCTTGCTCACTCCACATTATGATCCCAATTTACTCAAGAAATCTTCTCTATTTCCCCCTCCCTGGGGATTCCCTGGATGTCTCTCTTAACTTCCTCCTGTTACTTAGCTGTTTGGAGTTGTGGTTTGCAGCCTGGATATTCCTTTCTTTATGTCTAAAATCCACTTAGGAGCGAGTACATACCATGTCTATCTTTCTGGACCTGTTACCTCACACAGAATGATACTATCCAAATCCATCTGTTTGCCTGAAAATTTCAGAATGTCATTTTTTGTTTTTACTGCTGAGTAGTATTCTACTGTGTAAATGCACCACAATTTTTTAATCTATTTTTCAGTTGAGGGGCATCTAGGTTGCTTCCAGGTTCTGGTTATTATGAATAGTGCTGCTATGAACATAGTTGAGCTAATGCCTTTGGGGTATGAATGTGCATCCTTTGGGTATATGCCCAATAGTGGTATTGCTGGATCACTAGGGAAATTGATTCCCAGTTTTCTGAGGAACCGCCATACTGCTTTCCAAAGTGGCTGTACAAGTTTATACTTCCACCAACAATGGAGAAGGGTTCCCCTTGCTTCACATCCTCCCCAGCATAGGCTGTCATCTGTGTTTTTGATCTTAGCCATTCTGACAGGTGTAAGGTGGTATCTCAGAGTTGTTCTGATTTGCATTTCTCTGATGGCTAAATATGTTGAGCAATTTTTTAAGTGCCTTTCAGCCATTTGTAATTTTTCTTTTGAGAATTTTCTTTTTCACTCTGTACCCCACTTTTTAATTGGGTTATTTGGATTTTGGGGCTTTAGTTTCTTGAGTTCTCTATATATTTTAGAGATCAGTCCTCTGTCAGTTGTAGGGTTGGTGAAGATCCTTTCCCATTCTGTAAGCTGTCATTTTGTCTTATTGACTGTGTCCTTTGCCTTACAGAAGCTTCTCAGTTTCAGGAGGTCCCACTTATTGATTGTTGTTCTTAGTGTCTGTGCTACTGGCGTTATATTTAGGAAGTGATCACCTGTGCCGATGCATTGGAGGATATTTCCCACTTTCTTTTCTATCAAGTTCAGTGTAGCTGGGTTTATGTTGAGGTCTTTGATCCACTTGAGTTTTGTGCAGGGTGATAGATATGAGTCTATTTGTATTCTTCTACATACCACCATCTAGTTATGCCAACACCATTTGTTGAAGATATTATCCTCTTTTCCCCCAGTGTACATTTTTGGCCCCTTTGTCAAAAATAAGGTGTTCATAGTTGTGTGGATTAAGGTCGGGGTCTTTGATTCAATTCCATTGATCCACAAGTCTGTTTTTATGCCTGTACCAAATTGTTTTTATTACTGTAGATCAATAATATAGTTTGAAGTCAAGAATGGTGATGCTTCCTGAAGTTCTATTATTGAACAGGATTGTTCTCACAATCCTGGGTTTCCTGTTATTCCATATGAAGTTGAGTATTATTCTTTCAAGGTCTGTGTAAAATTGTGTTGGGATTTTGATGGGGAGTGCATTGCATCTGCAGATTGCTTTTGGCTCAGGCATATTGCTAGCTAGCTCTCGCATCTTAACTCTTTCCCATTAATCTGTCTTTTCACACGGCTCGTGGCTTAACTGTGTTCCATTAGAGCTTGCTCCCCCGTCAACATCTCACAGCATCTCTTTCTGACTTCACCCTCCTCCTGTATCTATGCTTGGATTTCCCACCTGCTTCTAAGATGCCTTGACATAGGCCAAAACAGTCACTTTACTAACCAATGATGTTCACAGCATACAGAAAGACATCCCACATCAGGGCTTGGCATGAGCTTTTGGAACCTCAAAGTTCATCCCCAGTGACACATCTCCGATAAGCCACACCTTCTAATCCTTACAATCTTTTCAAAGAGTTCTGATCCCTGGTGAGCGAGCCTATGGAACCATTCTTATTTAAACCACCACAGTGAGGAAAGGGTTTATTTGGCTTACAGATCCCGGGTCACAGTTCACCAAGGGACTTCGAGGCAGCGGGAACTCAAACAGAGAAGGAACCTAAAGGCAGAAGCTGATGCAGAGGCCACAGAGGGGTGCCGCTTACTGAGTTGCTGCCAATGGTCTACTCATACAAACTTCAGAACCATGTGTGTTGTATTAAGTTTCTGGCCTGTCTGGCCTGTGGTCCAGATCTGAAACCCACAGAAACACACAGGTGCTTGTATTAATTTTATGCTGATCAGCCATGGCTCTGGCATATTGCTAGTTATTGCTCTTAAACTGACCCATGATTCTTATCTTCAGCCATGTGGCTCAGTACCTTTTCCCAGAGCAGCATAGTTGTCCTCTGCATCTGCTGGCTTCTCTGGCATCTCTGTGGCATCTCTGCTCTGTTCTTCCTGTTCCAAGTCAGGTAGCCCCACCCATATTTCCTGTCTGCCTTTGGCCAATCAGCATTTTTATTAAGCCAGTAGGTGGGACAGTTATTTACAATGCAACAACATAATCCTCCCACTGCACATGTGCTCAGGGAAGACACCACTTGCAGTGAGCTGAGCCTTCTATATCAATTATCAGTCAAAAAAAAAAAAAACAAAAACCCATACACCTTAGGCTTACCCAGAGGCCGATCTGGTAGGGGTATTTTCTCAAGTCAGTTTCCCTTCTCCCAAATGGCTCTAGTTTGTGTTCAGTTGCCATAAAACAGAGATTCCTCTCTATGAGTCTCATGCTTATTCCAGCTCCCTTTATGTTGTGGTAAAACACTCTGGCCAAAAGCAGTGTAGGGGAAGGAAGGGCTTATTTCAACTTAGACTTCCAGGGCACAGGGAAGTCAGGGCAAGAACTAAAGGCAGAAACCTGAAAGCAGGATCCAAGGGATTTCAGGCACTATTACTTCTGTCTGGGAAACTCACTCAGTCAAAAAGTACAGCAGGAACTATAGAGAAATGATGCTCGTTGGCTCACTTATGGACTTCTGTTTATACAGTCCAGGACCACTTGCCTAGGGAATGGCACTGCCCACAGTGGGCTGGACCCTTCTGCATCAGTTAAAACAAACAAGATAACCTCTCACAGATATCCACAAACCAACCTGATAAAGGCAATGGCTCAATTGATACTCTTTGCAGATGACTGTAGCCTATGTCAAGTAGACAGTTAATGCTAACTA
Organism: Phyllotis vaccarum; assembly: GCA_033318265.1. Lineage (NCBI taxonomy): Eukaryota > Metazoa > Chordata > Mammalia > Rodentia > Cricetidae > Phyllotis > Phyllotis vaccarum. Next base: position 16,088,383 of record JARWLC010000018.1, read on the forward strand.
GGGCAGTGCCTAAGTTCCTTAGAGAAGACATGTGATTGGCCTGGGATGTTCTGGTGAGGGCCAGTTCAGTCAGTTGTGTTGAAGGCTACCGTTAAGAGGTAGACTGTAGCTGTCATGGCTTTGAATAAGGCAGGGTTGGCCAAGAAACAGGTAGGGACCCTTGCTGTTGTTAAAAATTTGATTCTCACTGGGTGGTGGTGGTTTACACCTTTGATCCCAGAAGGAGGCAGAGGCAGGTGGATCTCTGCGTTCAAGGCCAGCCTGCTTGAAAGAATGAATTCCAGGACAGCTAGAGCTACACAGAGAAACCATATCTTAACAACAACAAACTTGGCTCTCTTTTTGCATCAACATAGAATGGCCTTCTGTATTAGTTAAATTTATATTTACAATTTATTTTTAAGCATGTGTCGCATCTAGACATCAGATCCCCTGCAGATGGAGTTCCTGGTGGTTGTGACTTATGCAACCTGGGTTTAGGAATTGATCTTGGGTTCTCTTTAAGGTCAGCAGGTGCTCTTGAGCACTGAGCCATCTCTCCAGCCTCAATTATTTTCCTTGTGACTGTTAACAGTTGAAGGGAGAAAGGATTTATGATATAAAGGAGATCATGATATAAAGAGATCCAGACTATCATGGTGGGAAGGGCATGGAGGAGGAGTGTTAGGTAGTAGCTGCTTCTCACACCTAGTAGACAGTTTTGGAAGAGACGTCAAATTATAATCCTTAAACTATACTCTCAGGGATTCATTTCTACCCTCCCAACCCCACAACCTCTCAGCTAGCACCAGCTGATGGGAATCAGAAACTATGGGAGACACCCCAGTGCTCTCTGCTATGTTCTACATCCTCTGCTTCACTTACGTGGTCCCCATTCAGTGTTGCACAGAGAGCCAGGGTAGTGTGCAAGGTCCATACCTGAGGGCTGGAGAGATGGGCCAACATTAGGAGCACTGAGCTGGGCATGGTGACACACGCCTTTAATTCCAGATCTTGGGAGGTAGAGGAAGGTGGATCTCTGTGAGTTTGAGCCCAGCTTGGTCTACAGAGCAAGTTCCAGGACAGCCAAGGCTATTAGACAGAGAAATAAAATAAAATCTCAAATAAATAAAATAAAATAAAATAAAATAAAATAAAATAAAATAAAATAAAATAAAAACCCCAAACAACAGCAACAAATGTACTTGCTGCTCCCACAAAGGATAATAGTTCGGTTCCCAGCATCCACGCAGGCTCACAATTGCCTGTAATTTCTGCTCCAAGGAAATCCAGTGCCCTCTGCTGGCCTCCACAGGCATTGCACACACATGTGCTCATACACACAGAGGGATACATCTGAAGAAAAGCAAGACTTTTACTTTTTGTAAAGTTCACAGATAGTTCCAGCACACCAGGTTTACATCGGTGCCCAGTCATTATCATATTGAATATCTTTTTGGCCGTTCTAGCCTTTTTCACTCATCAGATTTTTGGTGATGGTTTTGTTTTTCTAAGTATGTGCCTATGCGATGCTGCCATGACTTCTTGCTTTCACCCTCCTTAGCCTCACTGGCCATCCCCACCCTGTCACTCAGCCAGAGCACTGTCACAGAGCAGAAAGATATGACGACCTTGTACTGTGACACCGCGGATGATAATGTCACCATCCGCTGGGTCTCCAACAACTCTCCACTCGTGCTGAATGAACGCATGAAGCTGTCGGAAGATCACAAGACACTCACTATCCTCCTTGTGCAACGAGAGGACTCTGGTTCTTACCAGTGTGAAGCACGGCGTGGCCCTGAGGGTCAGAGCAGCAACAGCGCCTTTCTGAATGTGAACTGTGAGTCTCTTCAATTCCCGTTGTTGACACTCACTTCCTCTTTAACTACATTCAGTCTCGTGGTTCAAAATGGCATCTCAGGGGAGATTTATGGGATGAAAGTGAAGTCTAGAATTAAAGTTCTTGTCTAGCAAAAAATGAGTCCTTGGATTTGATCCCAACTACAACCACATAGAACAGGAAGCAGATGTAGATTTCAAACAGATAACTGATATTCATGATTGGATTCCATCAGAAATATCTGATGTAGTGGATTAAAATATGAACTTCAAACACTACTTCTCTAACAAAATGATCTTTGCCAGAATCCTCACCTCCACCAGATCCTCACCTCCACCAGATCCTCACCTCTACCAGATCCCCACCTCCACCAGATCCCCACCTCCACCAGATCCTCACCTCCACCAGATCCTCACCTCCACCAGATCCTCACCTCCACCAGATCCTCACCTCCACCAGATCCTTACCTCCACCAGATCCCCACCTCCACCAGATCCTTACCTCCACCAGATCCCCACCTCTACCATTTCTCCACCTCAACCAGATCCCCAACTCTTTTGCAATTGAGTGGAGAAGGAAGTTGTACTCCCATAATTCTACTCATTCTAAGGACTCTGTCATGCTTGTTTCTACCCTCTCAGATGGTCCTGACCCTGTGGCAATCAAGGTGGACTCAGGCATAACCACTGGGGATGTGGTTGAGGTGGTCAAAGGCCAAACTGTAAACTTCTGGGTGGAAACACAGTCTCATCCTGCCCCTGACTATACCTGGTATCTCCCTACTGACTCCATCCAGTACCCCATCACGGGAACATTCACCATCCAAGCTGTGTCCAAGGAACATGAGGGCTTGTACAGGTGCCTGGTGTCCAACAGTGTCACACAGCTGTCCAGTCTGGGTGTTGTCAAACTCCAAGTTCTTGGTGAGTGATATTTCCAGGTTCTCTTTGCTTCTTTGGGGATTGGATGCCAAGGTTTTACAAGGGACCAGAGACTTAATCTGGGATTGGGGGCATTCTGTGATCACCTGGTTATATGTGGAGGGTTCCTGGTGATGTTTTAAAGAAACGGTCAATGGTCATTATTACATGCTCAAGAAAAAGCTGAAACTCCAGTGTCAAGCCACCATGTCACATATGCACCTCGGTAGATGAGGAGGAACAAGAGGTTGGGTGACTTTCTATTTGACTTGTATCAAAGCAAAGCTCTTACCTCAGGGAAGGACACAGCTTCAGCTCGGCATACCTTAAAGACCTTCTTGACTCTTCATGGGTACCTGTGCTTTGATTCTTTGAGTAGGAAGAAATTGGATGTCTGTACAGACAAACGCTAACACAACCTTCAGCCCACATACCCTAGAAGAATGATTGTATGCCTAGGCTACATTCACACATACATCTTAGATACAACATATATACACAGAACAATAGCTCAGGCACATAATGCACTCATATGAGACACATGCATATAGCACACACAAAAATAGATACATGTACTCAATACAAAGTACAGAGCAAGCGTACCACCCCCCACACATTATAGACACTGACTCACAACATATACATGCCCCCATACACACATTTTTTAAAAAATCTACTTTATTTTATGTGTGTGCATGGATACGCACCATGTACATGCAGTGACTGTAGAGGCTAGAAGGAGACACTAGATTCCCTGGAACATATGTGAGCTGTCATGTGGGTGCTGGGACCGGACCCAGGTTCTCTACAAGAACGGCCAGTGGTCTTAACCACTGAGGTATCTCTCCAGCCCTAGTCACTTATATTTATAATACGTGTATAATATATGGCACATGTATACAACAGAGATGCACATGTATCACCTATAACACCTATGCAATAAATAATATCATAGCTCATGACACACTCATATAAAACGTATAAACATGCACACATACATATACACGTCACAGACATTCAGCATTTCCTCAAATCACAACCACTCACATCACAGACACTTAAGCCACACTATATATATATATATACATATATATATACATATACATACATATATATATATATATATATGTCATTGGGTCATGATGGTGCACAATTTTAATTCTGGTACTCAGGAGTCAGAGGTAGGTAGATCTCTATGAGTCTGAGGCTAGCCTGATCTACATAGCAAGTTCCAGGATATCCAGGGCTACAGATAAGACAGTTTATGTCTCAAACTACCCCCTAAAATTATGTAAATCTATACTACACTATAATACACATACATATATGGCTGACATAAAATACGCATATAGATCCAACCTGAAAACACAGCTATTTGAGAAACTAAGGCAGAATTTACAGAGCTGTAAATTCAAGGGTGGGCAGGGAGATGGTGCAGAACATAAAGCATTTGCTGCTCATATTTGAGGACCTGAGTTTGATGTTTAGGAGCCATGTAGAGAGAGAAAGTGAGTCAACTCTGTGGTAAGAAGTTTCTGGTCCAGACTTTCTGGCATAGCCCCAAGGTTTGAACCCTCTCACAGCCCCGCTGCTGACTATCCCCAAATAATCACACAAAGGCTTATATTAATTTCATGCTGATTGACCTATGGCTCAGACATATTGTTAGCTAACTCTTTCATCTTAACCTATTTCTATGAATCTGTTTAGCCATGTGGCATGGTACCTTTTCTCTGAACAACATGGTTCTCTTCTTTCCTCTGCATCTGCTGGCATCTCTCCTGACATCTCTGTTCTTCCTGTTCCCAGACTTTTCTTAGTCTGGTAGCCCCGCCCACACTTCCTGTCTGCCTTCTGACCAATCAGCATTTTATTAAACTGGTAGGAGGAACAAATATTTAAAATGTACCAGAATGTATTCCCACAGCACAGCTCCACAGATTATTTTCTGAGCTCCACATACACACAGTGGCATATGCCTGCCCCATCCCACCATATACACATAGATACACAGTAATACTGATTGGCTGCATGGGAGAGCAGTAAGCATGAGCCACCGAGAAACTGGACGTTCAGAGGACAGTTTGACTCCTCTCTTTCCCTATTTGGGTCCTGGGATCCAACTGAGGTCATCAGGTTTGGAGGAAAGTGCCTTTGTCTTCTAAGCCATCTCATCATCCAAGTAAACAGAGAAGTCCAAGGCCAGTGTGCATAACTTAGTGAGATCCTGTCTCAGAATACCATGGAGCATGGTGCTCCATGCTGTCTATAATCCCCCCAGTGAGGGTTGAGGGCATGGCTCAGTGGTAGAGCCCCTGCCTAGAATCCCCCAGTGAGGGGCTGGGGTGTGGCTCAGTGGTAGAGCCCCTGCCTAGAATCCCCCAGTGATGGGCTGGGGGTGTAGATTAGTGGTAGAGCCCCTGCCTAGAATCCCCCAGTGAGGGGCTGGGGGTGTGGCTCACTGCCCAGGGGCTCAGTGGAGGAGCATTTATTTAGAATTCCAAAGGCCCTAGGTTGAGTCTCTGATTCTACAAAAAAACCCCAAACAACCCAAAAACTATACAGACCCAGGCAACATACATATACATAACACACACAGCCTTCTTTTATGAAGCATATAAGGAAACACTATATACCATAACATATACACTATCACAGATACGAAACACATAGTCAGATGCAGGAGTGTGTGTGTGTGTGTGTGTGTGTGTGTGTGTGTGTGTGTAATACAGCACATATGTGTTCTGCTGAAACAACTCACATTCACAACACACACATAACCCAACACATAGAGCAGGCACAAAATCACACTCCTCTCCCAACGTAACCCTATCCCACACGTTCTTTACCCTCACAAAACACAACATTTACACTGTTACAAATACTTATTTATCCACAGAAGCCACTTCCGTTCCACTCATACTATATGATTCTGTCCCAAACCCAAACATGCACACACACACACACACACACACACACACACATACACACACACCCTGAAAAATGCAGGGTTGGTTTTGATTTTGTTGTTGTTTTGAGACATGACTTTACTAGTGCTGGGTGGCTGGCCTGTATTTCTCTATGCAGACTAGACTAGCCTGGAACTCACAGAGATATCTCTGCCCCCCAAATGCTGAGATTAGAGATATATATCACCCCCGGCTAAAGTAGGAGACATAGGGCGAATCCTTGATCCTGAACCTGTATCTCCATTTGTTTCCAGAAAATTTAACCGCACCCTATATTGAGCACCCCATCCTGGATCTTGTGGAGAACATGACCTCCGTGAACCTGACCTGCAAAACCAGCCACCAGGGGGTTGGTGTCCAGTGGTTTCTGAAGGGTCAGCTGCTAGGGCCTAGTGATCATCAGATGCTGTCATCCCAAAACAGAAGCCTGATCATCCACAGCCTCCAGAGGGACGACACTGGGCCCTATGAGTGTGAGGTGTGGAACTGGGCTCACAGGGCTCGGAGTGCCCCCCTGAGTCTCACCATCAACTGTGAGTGTTAGGGTCTGGGCCTTCCCCCCACACACACACACTTAAGGAATCCATTCTTTCTGGGTACAGTAGTACAACCCTTGTAACCACAGCAAGTTTGAGGTCATCAAGGAATCTGAAAAGATGGATGCGTAAATTCAACAAGAAAGGGGAAAAATAAATGAAGAGAAGAAAGGAGAAGTGAGCCTGCCTTTTAGGGTGTCCATCTCGTGGATTCTCAACCTGTGGGTCGTGACCCCCTGGCAACTTTCTATTTCCAATAATGTTTACATTGTGATTCATAAAAGTTGCCAAAAATTACAGTTATGAAGTTACAACAAAAATAATTTTATGGTCGGGGGGGGTCACCACAACATGAGGAACTGCGTAAAAAGGTCACAGCATTAGGCAGGTCGAGAATCACACTAAACTTTAGACCGTTTTGTATGACAGGCGTGAATCTGGGTGCTGGACACCTATATTGTGGTGTAGAAGACAGACCCTAAAGAGATAAGCAAGGGCCGGCGAGATTCTCAGGGCGTAAAGGTCCATGTCGTGAATCTTCAGGACCTGAGTTCAATCCTCAGGGATCCACAGAGTAGACAGAAGACAGGAGAAAATCTGTCTTCTGATCTCCACACACGACAAGCCACCTGCACACACTTACCATAAATAAAAAATGTAATAAAAAGAGACAAAAGGTATAGGCTGATTATATAGATAAAATATCTGTACTCACCTGCCCGTATCCATGCACAGATGCACTTGTACCCACAATCACAGACAAAAATCACACCTGAACGCGGTGGTACATGCCTTTAATCTCAGCACTGGAGCAGGTAGTGGGGAGCAGAGGCAGGTGAAATCAAGACCAGTCTTGATTATAATGAGTTCTAGGCCAGTGAGGGGCTTACTTAGTGAGACCCTGTCTCAAAAAAAAAAAAAAGAAAGAAATATTTTAAAGCAAATAATAGAATCCAGAAGTGCCAGTGTTTTCCAGGTGAATGCTACAATTCCTTTAGTCCAAACCAAGGAGAAAAATCTAAGCCATGTGTGACCGTGCACAGCTGCAGCCTCAGCACTCATGGGGTAGGGGCTGGAGGATCCGAAGTTCAAGGTCATCCTTGGCTACATGATGAGTTTTAGACCAGCCTTAGCTACTTGAGACCTCATCTCAAAACATACAAAAGGGCCCCCAAATATTAACAACAATCCCCCCAAAAGCAAAAACGAAAACAGGCAAACCAAAGAAAAAAATCCGAAGAGGACACATCTGGTCCTTTTCCCTGTGGTGCTCTAGATCAACGCTGGTTAACTTTGCAGATGGCCCTGATCGAGTGGACATCACCCCAGGCTCAGCATCTGGAGTGGTCAACACCATCGAGGCGATGCTCAACTCCAGCCTGACCCTGCAATGCCAGGCAGACTCCAAACCAGATGCCAGGTTTCACTGGACCCATGAGTACTTCCCTGAGGGGTACACCGGGGCGCAGCTGAGCATCGAGGCACTGAGCTGGGAGCATGGGGGCATTTACAGCTGTACAGGCTCCAACTATGTCACTGGCCTGGCCCAATCCGCCTCTCTCCTGGTCAAGGTGGTGGGTGAGTTGCACAGTGCTTCTATCTGGAATCCACACACTCTTTCTTTCCCTATCTGGCTTTAGCCATCTAGCCTTCTGCTAGTGTGGCCTGAGGTATAACCCTGGCTAGCTAGGTTTCCACTCCAGAGCTACATCTCATGCTCAGATTACCTACACTTTATATTGCATGCCCTAGTAAGCTCTGAGTTGTTATGTCTCATTTTATCGCCTGTATATGGATTTGCAATGTTCCTTAAAAATCTTTTAATTCTTTATATGTGTGTGTCTGAGCTCATGAATGCACCTGCCCTCAGAGGCCAGAAGAGGGCGCCAGAAGCTTTCGTGACAGGTGGTTGTGAGCTGCCAGACATGGATATTGGGGAATTCTTCATAAACACTGTGTATTCTTAATCTCTGAGCCATCCCTCCAGTCTCATGATACTATTTTTTGTGTGACAGGCTCTCTCTGTGTAGCCCAGGCTGGCCCTAGACTTTTTTTTTCCTTGAGCCAGAGTTATACTGTGTATCCCTGACTGGCCTGGAATGTAGACCCAGTTGCTTCCCAAGGCCTGGGATTAAATATAAACCACCATACCTGGCATATAGACCCCAACTTTGATCATCCTACGTCAGCCTCCTCAGGACCTGAAAAACAGTTGTGCATCACCATCCCTGTCTATAATGGCTGCATTCTAGGATTGTTTAAAGAGATGGCAAATCTTGGAGATATCCTGTAGCAGGAAAAAGCGAGGTGATGGTGTCAGCAGTTCATATGTTGATTGTATTAATATGGCATGTTCATAACTGTACATGCCTGGTAGGGAAACCCCACATTTTGGCTTGAGTTTTTTTTTCTTATTTTATTTACTTGTGCGTTTCTGTCTGTGTCTGTATGTGTAGATTTGTGAGTGTGCACGCATGTCGTCAAATGCTCTAATGGCTTCATGCACAATCCTGTGTGACCTCAGAGATCTATAGCATTAGTAGATGAGTTACTAGTCTTTCCACTGAGCCAGACTACTGAGCCTGGAGAGATGGCCCAGAAGCCAAGAGCTCTGGATGCTCTTGTGGAGGACCTGAGCTTGATTTCTAGCATCTACATAGGGAGGTTCACAACTGCCTGCATCTCCAGCTCCACGGAGGTCCAGTGCTTCCAGCCTCTCAGGACACCTACTCTCACAGGGACACATATACATTCACACAGAGACACGTGTGCATGTGCACACACAATTTTTTTTAAATAATAAAAACAAATCGTTAAAAAGATCTTATGGAGACAGTGCAGACATGTAATCCAAGCTACTTGCGAGGCAAAGGCTTCCAAGTTTAAAGACATTTCTGAGGTATGAGTGTGCCCGTGAGGAACCTACCAGTGAGGGGTGGGGTGTGAATCAACAGCAGTGTGTGTGAAATAGGTCCATCTCTCTCTCTCTGACACACACACACACACACACACACACACACACACACACACACACACACACACACATACACAGCAGAAAGAGTCAGGCAGACAGAAAGAGGTTCCAGGAAGCTCTATCCTGCTACTCTCTAAACCAGGGTAACTTTCCCAAACCCTGGGCCCTTCCAGCTCTCAGAGAAAGGCTTAGATAAAAATGGATGGGCAAACATCAGGCCATTTACTAGTCACCTGGCTCACACCATGCACGATCAGTTACAATCACACTTCATTTTGCAACACCACTGCCAATAAGAGAATACAGTTTGGGAGTGAATTTATCTGTCCAGGGTCTCACTACCCAAGAGGATCAAAGCTCTCCCTGAGGGGAAGCCAGGTTTCTGTGACCAAATTCTCTTCCCCTGGTCACATAACCAGCTCCACCAAACACATATTTATATGCTGATCATGTCTTAAGGGTCTAGGCCCTTTACAGGTATATTAAGCATGACATATTTAACAGACACTTACATGTCTAATCTTTCCAGAAATCCCACAGAAGAGGCACTCTCTTTCCTGTGTATAAAAGACACAGTTGATGCACAGAGAAGTTGAGTAGTGTGCCCAAAGTCACACAGCTGGGAGATTCAAACATAAGCCAACGTACTTTAGGGATGAATATCCATTCACGCTACCAATTTCTGGGTCTCATTGGCTGGGAAACAAGTTACTCAAACTTTAGCGAAGACAAAGCCAGGAACTCTGGAATGGGGCTGAGGGTAGGGGGGAGTTGCTAAGTTAAGACTGCTTTTCTTCCTTGGCCAAGGTCCTCCGTCATCCTCTCTCTCTCCTGGAGCCATCGCTGGTATTGTCATCGGGATCCTGGTTACCGTTGCTTTGGTAGCAGGATTGGGATATTTCTTCTACAGCAGAAAGGGCATATGGTAATAACGGGACACCCCCCCCCCAGGGACCAGCAGGGGGCAAGGGAGGCATGGCTGCTGTCCATGGTGTTGAACCCTGCCCAAGCACCCTGGGAACTCGGGGTGTTTGGGGGCATTGCCGGAGAATTGATGGGGGTGTGTGAGGAGATGGGTGTAGGGATATGGACAGCATCCATGGAAACAGGCAAGACTCCATCCTGTGAGATCATGAGAGATCGGACCTTTCAGGACCTGCAAGAGATCCAAGAGATCAGCCGATGACACTACCCTGGAGACCATGCCTCCCGCCTCTGTGAAGCAGAGCTCCCCGCAGTCCAGAGCCCGTAAGTGTATCCGCAGACCATGCTCTTTTGGAGGGAGAGCATCTGTTGGAAACCGGGACTCTTTCTGGCTTAGCCACAGGTCACGGTCGGCTCTGTTCTCCCTGAGATACTGTTCCATTCTAACCTTGTTCTCTCTCTTTCCATTTCTCTCACGTCCTTCCCCTCTCTTCCCCCTCCCTCCCTTCTTTTTATCCTGGGGGTGGAACCCAGGGCCTGTGTATGCTAAGGAAGGATTGTATCACTCACTCCCATATTCAGCCTAGTAAATTTATAGTAAATTCCAGGCAAGCCCTGAGCCCATGATTCTTTTTTCTATAGTTTAGAGTTTTGTTATTGTTGGACTTGGTGTGTGCGTGTGTGTGTGTGTGTGTGTGTGTGTGTGTGTGTGTGTGTGCATGTGTGGCAGGGCCTCATTATGTAGCTCTAGCAGTCCTGGAACTCACTATGTACACCAGGCTGGCCTTGAATTCACAGAGATCTGCCTGCCTCTGACTCCCAAGTATGAGTACTAAAGAGGTGTGCCATCATGCCCGGCTTACTTTTATTATTATTACTTTTTAATCTACTTTTCATCATCTTGAAGCAGAGTCTTTCAAGTTGCCCGATTAGCCTTGAACTCACTTGGGAGCCCAGAAAAGACTTAATCCTCCTGCCTCAGTCTTCAGAGTAGCTAGGATTGCAGGCCAGTATCTACATGCCCCGGTCCCAGCTCCGTTTTACAGAAACTGGATGATAAATAGAAAGAGTTAGGCCCTGGCAGGATGCAGCCCAGAGGATGACCTTCTCTCCTCCCCATCACTAAATGGTCTCATAGGTTCCCCTGTGATTCAATGGGGGAAGCAAGGGAAGGTTCTAGAAGCACAGCAACTTCTCCGTATGCCTCGCCCTCACTTTCACTCTGGGCCATGGTTTGCTTTCTCTAGGGAGGGCCGAGTCTGTGTGTGACAATATGCCGAAGCTCCAGAGAGAGGCCAGAAGCAAAGCGGTGGGTGAGCTCCTTGAATACTGTTCTTAGACTTTCCACCCAGTCCTCCCTTTTAGGGTGAGAGGCTTCCATAGCCAGTTGCTCTTTCCTCCCTCTGCTTCTCCGTTTCCTCCCCTCCTTCCCTCCTCTCTCAATATCTACATGTATTGCTAGGGATTGAAGCCAGCGTGAAGCATGATTAAATTAGCTCCTACCACTGAGCCACACCCCCAGCCCCTCACTGAGGGATTCTAGGCAGGGGCTCTACCACTGAGCCACACCCTAGCCCCTCACTGGGGGATTCTAGGCAGGGGCTCTACCACTGAGCCACACCCCAGCCCCTCACTGGGGGATTCAGGGCAGGGGCTCTACCACTGAGCCACACCCCAGCCCCTCACTGGGGGATTCTAGGCAGGGCTCTACCACTGAGCCACACCCCCAGCTCCTCACTGGGGGATTCTAGGCAGGGGCTCTACCACTGAGTCACACCCCCAGCCCCTCACTGGGGGATTCTAGGTAGTTCTTTACTGCTGAGTCATGCCATATGCCTTTGTGACTTCTTTACTTTACCCCCCCCCACACACACACACAAACAGGTGCTGTCACATTTCTCACCAGAGCACTTATATGAGGTAGGTTGGACCCGCTGCATCTAGTTAATGATACTGTGTTGGGGAGATACAGCCTGAGGATTTTATGATCACGGCTTGTGGCCTTGTGGCCAAGCACATGATGGGTGGGAGAAAGTAGCAGGAAAAAGGAGTAGCAGAGAAAGGAGAGAGATGGGATTGGGGGAGGAGAGAGAGAGAGAGAGAGAGAGAGAGAGAGAGAGAGAGAGAGAGAGAGAGAGAGAGAGAGGGAGAGAGGGAGAGAGGGAGAGAGGGAGAGGGAGAGAGAGAGAGAGCATGCATATATGTTATGGAGTAGCAGTTTGGAGTTCCAGCTGTTCTTCCAATGTGGGTCTCTGAGCTGGGTGTATTCCCCATTCTCCTCCATTTATTTTTCATATAGGTCTCTCTATTATGTAACTATAGTTGTCCTGGAACTTGCTCTATAGACCAGGACTGGCCTTGAACTCACAGAGATCCACCTGCCTCTGCCTCCCGAGTGCTGGGACTAAAAGAGTGTGCACCACCACACCAGACCTTTCTGGGTGTTTGAGGACTGTTGGTTGACATCTTCCAGTCTATCCATGACTCTGGGTCTCACCTGACTTCTTTGCTTACTTGCAGAAGGAACCACCTTCTGCAGCTTTTGAAGGTCCCAGGAAGCCACAGCCCCCAATCCGGAAGCAGCCATTGGTCCCTCCGGGACCAAAAAGAGACTTGGAGTCAAATTATGAGGTATTCTCACGCCGTGTGTTCTGAAATCCCTGTCTCTGGGTCTTTGGTCCCTTGCTGAGGAGTCTGTAGGACAAAGGTCTGTAGGCGGAGTTTTACTTACAAGGCACCAGTCCCAGATTAATATTTATTAGAATATAAATCAACACTCACGATACAAGTAACAGTTTATAGTGGCACCTGAACAGGGACTGGAGTATCCGAGCGATGGATGGATGATGGACTGCAATCTGGTCTCTCCAGCAGCCAGTAACCAGGAAGAGAGTTCCTCATGTCCCAGCAGCCCCTTATCAATGGGGTTGGCCACACCTCCTTCAGGTTGGCCACACCCCCTCCAGGTTGGCCACACCTCCTCCAGGTTGGCCACACCTCCTCCAGGTTGGCCACACCCCCTCCAGAAATCTGAGACCCTGGATAAGCATCTTTGGACCTTATTGGCTGACACCTGAATCCCACCACAAAGGGCCAACAGAACTTTTCTTTAAGAACCTCTAGGGACCGAGGAGATAGATCAGCTGGTAGAATGTTTGTCATATATGTGTGAGGAGCAGAGTTTGAGCCCCAGTTCCCCTCCATTTATTTTTCATATAGGTCTCTCTATTATGTAACTATAGTTGTCCTGGAACTTGCTCTATAGACCAGGCTGGCCTTGAACTCACAGAGATCCACCTGCCTCTGCCTCCCGAGTGCTGGGACTAAAAGAGTGTGCACCACCACACCAGGCCTTTCTGGGTGTTTGAGGACTGTTGGTTGACATCTTCCAGTCAGTCTATCCGTGACTCTGGGTCTCACCTGACTTCTTTGCTTACTTGCAGAAGGAACCACCTTCTGCAGCTTTTGAAGGTCCCAGGAAGCCACAGCCCCCAATCCGGAAGCAGCCATTGGTCCCTCCGGGACCAAAAAGAAACTTGGAGTCAGACTATGAGGTATTGTCATGCCCTGTGTTCTGAAATCCCTGTCTCTGGGTCTTTGGTCCCTTGCTGAGGAGTCTGTAGGACAAAGGTCTGTAGGTGGAGTTTTACTTACAAGCACCAGTCCCAGATTAATATTTATTAGAATATAAATCAACACTCACGATACAAGTAACAGTTTGTAGTGGCACCTGAACAGGGACTGGAGTATCCGAGCGATGGATGGATGATGGATTGCGATCTGGTCTCTTCAGCAGCCAGGAAGAGGGTTCCTCATGTCCCAGCAGCCCCTTATCAATGGGGTTGGCCACATCTCCTCCAGGTTGGCCACAGCCCCTCCAGAAATCTGAGACCCTGGACCTTATCGGCTGACACCTGAATCCCACCACAAAGGGCCAACAGAACTTTTCTTTAAGAACCTCTAGGGACCGAGGAGATAGATCAGCTGGTAGAGTGCTTGTCATATATGTGTGAGGAGCAGAGTTTGAGCCCCAGTTCCCCTCCATTTATTTTTCATATAGGTCTCTCTATTATGTAACTATAGTTGTCCTAGAACTTGCTCTATAGACCAGGCTGGCCTTGAACTCACAGAGATCCACCTGCCTCTGCCTCCCGAGTGCTGGGACTAAAAGAGTGTGCACCACCACACCAGGCCTTTCTGGGTGTTTGAGGACTGTTGGTTGACATCTTCCAGTCAGTCTATCCGTGACTCTGGGTCTCACCTGACTTCTTTGCTTACTTGCAGAAGGAACCACCTTCTGCAGCTTTTGAAGGTCCCAGGAAGCCACAGCCCCCAATCCGGAAGCAGCCATTGGTCCCTCCGGGACCAAAAAGAGACTTGGAGTCAAATTATGAGGTATTCTCACGCCGTGTGTTCTGAAATCCCTGTCTCTGGGTCTTTGGTCCCTTGCTGAGGAGTCTGTAGGACAAAGGTCTGTAGGCGGAGTTTTACTTACAAGGCACCAGTCCCAGATTAATATTTATTAGAATATAAATCAACACTCACGATACAAGTAACAGTTTATAGTGGCACCTGAACAGGGACTGGAGTATCCGAGCGATGGATGGATGATGGACTGCAATCTGGTCTCTCCAGCAGCCAGTAACCAGGAAGAGAGTTCCTCATGTCCCAGCAGCCCCTTATCAATGGGGTTGGCCACACCTCCTTCAGGTTGGCCACACCCCCTCCAGGTTGGCCACACCTCCTCCAGGTTGGCCACACCCCCTCCAGAAATCTGAGACCCTGGATAAGCATCTTTGGACCTTATTGGCTGACACCTGAATCCCACCACAAAGGGCCAACAGAACTTTTCTTTAAGAACCTCTAGGGACCGAGGAGATAGATCAGCTGGTAGAGTGTTTGTCATATATGTGTGAGGAGCAGAGTTTGAGCCCCAGTTCCCCTCCATTTATTTTTCATATAGGTCTCTCTATTATGTAACTATAGTTGTCCTGGAACTTGCTCTATAGACCAGGCTGGCCTTGAACTCACAGAGATCCACCTGCCTCTGCCTCCCGAGTGCTGGGACTAAAAGAGTGTGCACCACCACACCAGGCCTTTCTGGGTGTTTGAGGACTGTTGGTTGACATCTTCCAGTCTATCCGTGACTCTAGGTCTCACCTGACTTCTTTGCTTACTTGCAGAAGGAACCACCTTCTGCAGCTTTTGAAGGTCCCAGGAAGCCACAGCCCCCAATCCGGAAGCAGCCATTGGTCCCTCCGGGACCAAAAAGAGACTTGGAGTCAGACTATGAGGTATTGTCATGCCCTGTGTTCTGAAATCCCTGTCTCTGGGTCTTTGGTCCCTTGCTGAGGAGTCTGTAGGAGAAAGGTCCAACAGAACTTTTCTTTAAGAACCTCTAGGGACCGAGGAGATAGATCAGCTGGTAGAATGTTTGTCATATATGTGTGAGGAGCAGAGTCTGAGCCCCAGTTCCCCACATACAAGAGGAACAGAATGGCATGTGTTTGTAATCCCATTGCTGAGGGAGGCAGAAACAGGCGGGGATCCTGAGGCTTGCTGGCCAGCCTCCCCCCTAATCACAAGCACTGGGCCAAGGAGGTTCTGTCTTAAAAACAAAGCAAAGCAAAACAACTGTCAAAGTGGACAGTTCCTGTGGCATAAACCTGCGGTGGACTCTGGCTTCCTCGTGCATGCACCCACACATGCACAAACCTGCACATACACCTATATGGATACAAATGTGTATGTGCGCACACACACATAGTTGGAAGTTTCTGTCTCATCAACAACTCCCAAATACCCAGCAGTTACTTACTAAATAATCGACTTAATATTACAGTAAATGCTGGGCCAGTAGCTCAGGCATATTACTAACTAGCTCTTACACTTAAATTAACCCGTAATTCTTATCTATGTTGAGCCATGTGGCTTGGTACTTTTTTTCAGTTTGGCAATCTCATCTTGCTTCCTCTGCATCTGGCTGGGAAATGTGTCTCTGCCTTTCCTCTTCCCAGAATTCTCCCAGTTTGGTTACCCTGTCTATACTTCCTGCCTGGCTACTGGTCCATCGGTGATTTATTAAACCAATATTCATAACAGATCTTTACAATGTATAAAAGCATTATCTTATAGCATATGTGTGCGTGCGCGCACACACACACACACACACACATACAATCTTTTCAATTCCATTTCACTTCCTTTGTTAGTACTCTCTAGCTCATTTCCAAATCTTTTGATTCACCTCCATTTACTCCATCCTATTTCCATTAAATGTCTTTCTTCCTCCCTCTGTTTTCCTCTCTTCTTTCTTCCTTCTGCCCTGGCCTTGACCTCACAATCCTGCCACAGCCTATCCAGTGCTAGAGGGCCCCAAAATATTTGGGTCACAAACTCTCAGAGGGTACACTTAACAGAAGTCACTCTCTCCCTTTGTTTATCAGAAACTGGAGAACCCAAACCACAGCCTTTACTGCAAGATCGACTCATTGCCTAATGGACACCGTGATCCTTTTCCCAGAAGGCTTAAATAAACTGTTTCAGGCCACATGCTCCATGCCCTTGAACTTGCACATTAGAATTCAGTCATTTCCTGCCATCTTTGTGGACCTCATGATGTCAGGCTTTGGATGCCGGGTTCCACCAAATCTTAGCCTTTGGCTTACACTTCATTTAAAGCAACAGAGCTGGATAGAATTTGCAGTTCTTCCAGAGGACCAGGGTTCAATTCCCAGCACCCATGTGGAGAGACTTACAACCTCCTCTACTTCAACTTCAAGGGATCCAATACCTTCTTCTGACTTCTGCAGGCACCTGAATACATATAGATAAAAAAATAAAATATATGTTTTTTTGAGACAGTGTCTCACTATGTAGCCCTAGCTAACTTGGAAGTTGCTTTGGAGACCAGGATAGCCCCGGACTCATAAAGATCCTTATGCCTCTGCTGGGATTAAAGGCATATGCCACCACATCCACCTCTAAAGTAGCCTTTACAAACAAAAAATAAAAATGGAGTGGAAGGAGCAACTCGGTGGTCAAGTGCTTGCCTGACAGGAACATGAGTCTGGGTTCAATCCCCAGTAGCACACAGTAGCATTGAAGGGCCTGGGAAAACACCTCAGTGCTTAAGATATATACAGCTCTTCTAGAGGACCCCAGTTCAGTTCCCATCACTCATGTCCGTGGCTCACAACTTCCTGTAACTCTAGAGGACCCAACACCTGTTTCAGGCCTCTGAAAGGCCCCATTTGAATGTGTGAACAGACATGTAAATAAAAATA
This sequence comes from Phyllotis vaccarum, assembly GCA_033318265.1. Classification (NCBI taxonomy): domain Eukaryota; kingdom Metazoa; phylum Chordata; class Mammalia; order Rodentia; family Cricetidae; genus Phyllotis; species Phyllotis vaccarum. The sequence continues at coordinate 16,105,814 of JARWLC010000018.1, forward strand.
ATTAAAAAAAATCTATGACAGCAGGTAATTTTTTTTTTTAGAGTGTGTCTTTAGTTAGGTTTCTATTACTATAAAAAAAATCACAACCAAAAGCAACTTGGGAAAGGAAAAGGGGTTTATTTCACCTTACAGTTTGGAGTCCATCATCTAGGGAACTCAGGACAGGAACTCAAGGCAGAAACCTGGAGGCAGGAGCTGATGCAGAAGCCAGGAGGAAAGCAGCTTACTGGCTTGCTTCTCATGGCTTGTTCAGCCCTTTTTCTTACAACACCCAGGTGGTCTGGTGGGGGTGGTGCACACCTTTAATCCCAGGACTCAGAAGGCAGAGTCAGGCAGATCTCTGAGTTCAAGCCAACCTGGTCTACAGAGTGAGTTCCAGACAACTAACTCTACATAGAGAAACCCTGTCTTGAAAAACCAACCAACCAAACAAACAAAAGACCATCTATGTCTACCAGCCCAGGCACAGAACCACTTACTGTGAGCTAGGCCCTCTCACAGCAATCGTGTGTACTGGGATTATGTTGTTACATTGTAAATAATTGTCCCACCTACTGGTTTAATAAAAATGTTGGTTGGCTGAAGGCAGACAGGAAGTGTGGGCAGAGCTACCAGACTGGGAAAACTCTGGGAACAGGAAGAACAGAGCAGAAACGCCACAAAGAAGCCATGAAGACACCACAATGAGACACCAGCAGATGCAGAGGAAAGAAGTTGAAATGCTGCTCTGAGAAAAGGTACCGAGCCCCATGGCAGAACAAGATAAGAGTCCTGGGTTAGTTTAAGAGCAAGAGCTAGCAAGCTATATGCCTGGGCCCCAGGTCAATCAGCATAAAATTAATACAAGTGTCTGTGTGATTCAGTGGGACTATAGGACTGTGGGTCTGAAAGTCTGGGCCAGGAGGGTAGACCGGAAAGTCCGGGCCAGAAACCTCATACAATAATCATGAATCGAGAAAAAGTATCCCAGGCTTGCCCACAGGCTAATATGGTGGGGGTGTTTTCTTAATTGAGCTTCCTTCTTCCTAGCTCGTGTTCCGTTGACATCAAACTAACCAGCACATTTTAGTGCTTAGGATCAAACACAACATCTCATGCATTTTGACAAATACTCTACTAACCAAGCTACATTCCCATAATGCCAGAAACTTATACACAATCGCCCCATCCGCTGTGCACCCCATCCGCTGTAATATCCTGTTGGTTGGATCAAATCTCAGGTCTCAGAAATGGTAGTTTTCAATCTCAAAGTCCTTTTCCAGTGACATGATTTTTCTGGCAAGTCTGTGTCACCTAAATCTCCCCAAATAGCTCCACCAACTGGGGACCAACTGTTTAAATGCCCACATTTAGGGGGGGAAACATCTCTCATTCAAACCACCATACCTGGCTTCAATTATGTAACCCAGGCTGGCCATACACTCAAGACAATCACCCTGCCTCAACTTCCCAGGTTCTGGGATTACTGATGTGTGTCACCACAGCCGAGGAGTTATTCCTGGCCATGTATGATGTGATGACATGACAATTTTTTTTTATTGTTGTTTTTTTTTTTTTTTGATGGGGATAGAGGACATGAGAGAACCTGGGGAGAGTGGTTGAAAGAGGCACCTGGGACAGCAAGGGTTGAGGAGATGGGGACAGAGAACCTACTAAAACACACTTCATTTGAAAATGTTATAATGATGGTCTCACTCTGTAGGCTAGCCTGGAACTTGGGTATCTCCTGCCTCTGCCTCCTGAGTGCTGAGATTGAAGGTGTGCCCCATCATGACCCATAATGAGATCTAGTATGTTGTACGCTAATTAATTAGAGGTAAGTAAGAATTAATGAGGTGAGGGCAAGAGCATTGGGGAGCATTCATTTATGAGTTTACAAGGGTGATCAGGCAACGCTCCAAGAGAGATGGCGCTCCTCTGAAGATGAGACAGAGAAAGATAGAACTGTCAGAGAAATGGCCTTCCAGGCAGGATCAGTGTGTGAAAAGGCCCTGCCATGGGAATCTGCTTATGGTATTGAAGTTAAGGGTTGGGCCAAGAGGTGAGGGCTGGAGAAAGTACAGGGTTAGCAAACAAATCAATAAGGCCTCACAGGCTGAAAATAACTCAGAACAAATAATCATAAACCGGGCAGGGCTGCCTACCTAGAAGAAAACTTGCTTCAAAAAACTTAAATAAAATGTTTTTATTTTACTACGGTGTAAACTGATGACATGGCTGTTCTACGGTATGGTTAAGGGGACGTTATTTTTTTTTTACAATTGTAGATAGGAGGGGGAGAACAGGCAGAGTCAATGGGAAGCAGATTGGACCTGGCCATCTGGGCATGAGAAAAACATAACAGGGAAGAGAGAGAGACATGGGTATGAGGAGAGTGGGAAATGGAGACCAAGACAGTGCCAGCCAAAGAGAGAGCATATCTGGAATAGCGGGGTCATAAGGAGAATGTAGCTGGGAGCAGACAAGCCCCTGAGCTGGAGGAGTTTAGGAAGGGGAAGGGGGTGATAAGAGCCGGGATACCAGCATGAACTCCGAAACGTGTAACACCAAGGGAACTTGAGGTATGCTAACAGGCCCCACAGATAGCCATTTGTCCCTTTGGCCAGTTGTAGCCGGCTCTCTCTCTGGCCACCAACCAGCTCCCAAGTCATGACACAGAGACTTATTATTAGCTATGAAAGCTCAACCTTATTTCAGGCTTGTCTCATTAACTTTTCTAACTTATATTAACCTGTTTCTCTTCATCTATTTCTTGCCTCAGAGTCTTTTACCTTACTTTCATTCTGGGTGTCCTACTCTGTGGCTGGCTGGCTGGTGGCTGGAATTTATTATATGAAAATTAATACGAATCCAAAATATTTTGGAGACCTGCTAGTGTTTTCTTAGTCTGAAATGACATATAATGATAATGATATAAGGTCTCAGTAGGATTAAGACATTTAATAGGTGCTGCCTTAGCTGATTTATGCCAAGGGGTCATATGGCACACATTCCTTAAGTTTGGTAAAGATGGCTGCCGGCCACATTTGCTTCTGTCCTAATGAGGTCATCAGCCAAAATGGAGGCAAGTCACACAATCGTCATTTAAAAACATCTATTTTCCTAGTAGATCTATTTTGCTTGTGAGCCTCGTCTTTAATGGCCGAGCCATCTCTCCAGCCCTGGATCTATTTTTAAAACAAGAATCAATCCAAGTTACATATACAGTACATCCTAAACAAGAGTTGAATTATATAAATATGTTGCGGCAAATTTAGATTACTCATGTATTGATTTTTAACTTGTAAGCTCTTTGTTAGAACTGTTAAGCTAAATTTTTGTCACAGATTTAAAAAAAAAATCCAATGAACTTTTAAGTCCTGAGATAGTTTATAACATTATTTTTAAGAGTTTATTTACTAGTTTTTGAAACAGGGTCTTTGTATAGCTTTGGCTGTCCTGGAACTTACTATGTTGACCAGACTGGCTTCAAACTCAGAGATTTGCTTGCCTCTGCCTCCCGAGTGCTAACTAACTCCACTAGAGGGGGTTCCTATGAGCTTTAAGAGGGAGCCATGAGTGGAGCTAGGTGTTGGGAGAGCAAGAGAGGAAGAGAAAAGAGAAAGAGCATAGAGAGCGGCCAAGAGACCAAGAGACCTCATAGCCAAAATGGCTGAGTTTATGTAGGAAAGAGAAGCTGGGGAAGTAAGGGAGATCTCCCCCTGGAAGGGAGAGGTTTAGGGTAGGGGTTAGGGAGGAGCCACAAGTACAGAGTGATAGAGAGGGAACTGGCCAACAACCATTCGGCACCTACCTCAGTCAGCCATTTGTCCCAGGTTTCTTTGAAACCTAACACTGACAACTACCAAACACAAAAATACCAGATTTTAAAAAGCGATCACATTTATAAGAGGGATGTGGTAGCACATGCCTCTAATCCCAGCCTTTGCAAAGCAGAGACAGGTGGTTCTCTGTGAGTTTCAGGCCAGCCAGAGTTATATTGGGGGGGGGGGAGGTGCGTGCATGCATACATCCATCGATCTATCTATCTATGTTGGACCCATGTCCTGAGACCTCCAAAGACACCCAGGAGCCAATTTCCGATGCAATCACACAAGGGTCTTTTTATAGTCAGGGTCAGGTTTGAACCTGTTCTGTAGTCCTATGCTCCAATGCAACGGAGGATGGAGAAGATGTCCCCTTTGAGCTCAGGGGTGGGAGGGTTTTAAAGGGAAAAAAAAAGCAAGCCTGGAATTACATGCTTTGGTGTTTTGGGACTGGGTAAAGAGATATGGGCTAAAGCAGTTTTTGAAACTATTGGTTAAACTTTCCAGTGCAAAACCAAAGTCTGCTGACAGGATGTCTGAAGGAATATCTGGACCTGGTCAATTTTTACTGCCCTGTCCCTATTTAGTTGCCCATCCCCAAGATGTAGTCTGTAAAGTCTAGGTCTCCACATCTATCGTGTGTGTGTGTGTGTGTGTGTGTGTGTGTGTGTGTGTGTGTGTGTGTGTGTGTGTGTGTGTGTGTGGTGTGTGTGTGTGTGTGTGTGTGTGTGTGTGGTTGTCAGAGGACAATTTATAGAAACCAATTTTTGCTCCGCAGTCAGTGGATTCGGGAATCTAACTCGTGTTATCACGCTTGGCAGCAAGCGCCTTTATCCGAGCCATCCAGCCGGCTCAGAGCTTTTTGAATTGTAAAATTGGGACTTCACCTGTCTCCCAGACTTGGCAGTGAGTTGGAGGAGCGCTTGCCCCAATTGGCCACGCCCCCACGCGTCCCTGCCCCGCCCTGGACCGCTCGCTGAGTTTCTCAAAGGCTGGGACGAACTGCGCAGCCGCACTCCAATCCGTCCCCTTCGAGGCCCCGCCTCTTGGTCCTCAGGGCTTCCAGCGGCTGCGCTCGCCGCTGAGACTTGTGGGAATTGTAGTTCTGAGCTCATAGCACTCACTTCCGGGTTTAGCCGGCAGTGCAGCCATTTGTGTGTGTATGTAAGTGGGCGCCGGCCGTGGCCAGGCTTCGTGGCCAGGCTCGGTCTGCACGAAGCGACCTGGTGGATGCTGACTCGAGGTGGAGGCCAAACTAGCGCCACTTGAGTCATGTCGGATATACGTCGAGGTCGGGTCAAGGACGCTGTGAGCCCAGTTTTGTTCCGGCTCTGAGGTGTGTGCGGCTCAGGCCCGGCCGGCCCGGCCCACGCTGCTTGCTTGCGGACACTCAGCTTGGTAGGAGCTAAGGGGGACGCTCACAGTGCTTTATATGCGCATGCGCAAAGTCTGGGCGGGAAGTTGGACGCGGTTGTGTCAGTGAATGGGGGTTCGTGCACCTCAGTCGGAACGAGCCCCTGCGGGTCGCGGAGGTCTGTGGAGACAGATCAGCTGTGACTGTGCAGTGCGCGCATGCGCGGATGATTGGGCGAGAGGTGGCACTTGTTTGGGACCGTAAATGACCTAATGATGGAAGGAAGACAAGGCACAGGCGTGGTTATGGGGGAGATATTTGGAATGGCTCAAGGGATACACTGAGGCTAGTGGCGTTTTGGACAGAAGATCTTGTCTTGTATTCCTGGAGGGGATGTGTGACTTTGATATGGAGAGAATGGGCCCACGTAGTCTACTGAGTTCATTATAGGTGTATTACCTATTGCTCCTAATAACTGAGAGTCTGGTGGCCTTAGGTCTGAATGCAGGATCTGCTTGGAGTGTAGGGAGAGTAGATGCAGAGGTGGGTGTGGCCGAATCAATTCCCATCTGCGTCAGAGAAGTCCCCCTCCTCCCATGTCTTCAGCTGCTTGGGTTCTTTTTCCTAGACAGGGGGACTGTGTCACTATTTCTGGACTCTTGGGCAAAGGTTTGTGTTGGAAGTGCCAACCAACATTCAGGGAGGGTGGTTCTAGGACCTGGGGCAGAGACTATTCTTGCAAATCTGGGGATGTCCTGTGTGTTGGAGATATGTGGCTTCTGTTCCCATATTAGACAAGATAATGACCAAACAAAAACCGGTCACACCCCAGTTTAGCCTGGTGGGCCAGTGGGTTTTCTTTTACAGAAGTATGGGTGAGGGGATACTTAGAGGCTCGTGAATGACTCAGCTACATCACTGAAAAGCCCATGGGTGATGAGTCAGGAAAGCTGTATCTCAGCCTGCAAGACTTGAAGGCAGCTCATCTGGCATTGTACCTTTTCCCAAGACATTGCTGTTGCCTCTGCAACCTTGAGGAACTCTCTCTCTCTTCCCTCCCCTCTCTGTATGTGTAAAACTTAAAGTTTCGGCTTCTGGGATTTTTAAGTTTTGTTTCTTACCTGAGTCTTAGGAGCCTCCCACCTCCCTCTAGGAGGGAGCATTTCTATTCGGTGAAAAATCAGCTGGAGTTCCCAGTTCTTGCCCTAAGACGGTCAATGCTGCTTGAACTAATAAGTCCTTTTGACAATGCAGTACTGGAGTGAGGGTCTCAGGGTCTAGCGGAGGGTTCTAGGCAGAATGCCCTTTGTGCATTCCAGAGTTAGAGGGTCTCTAATTGAATCCTAGAACTCATGTAGAATAATGCAGAATTCCAAAATGTTCAAGTTGAGTATAGACTTCAGCTTGGAGGTAAGGAATCTGCATCCTGAAGCTATCTTACTGCCTTCTTGTAGACAGCCATCTGGGAGGAGGTGGCTGCTGTAAGCATCTTTACAGAGTTGGTATTAGCTGGGACCTTTGTTTTGGGCTGTTCTGCCTTCAAACAATAGAATGTGTACTTTTTAGGAGGGTGGTTTAGAAGATGGAGAAGGCCCAGGTCCCATGGGAGCACCCCCAGCACCCCCTAGGTAGCCAAGTGTTGAGGGGACGGGACTGGCTGTGTGCTCAGATTTCAGTAATACTGTATTTTTGCTGCAGTTCTACAGGCAGAGCTGAGGACTGCAGGGACTTTGTGGCAGCTTTGACTTTGAGTCTTAAGGGGATTCAGATTACTCTAAGAACCCGATTGAAGCTAAGGGTGTAACTCAGGTGCTTGCCTAACATGGACAAAGGCCTGGGTTCTATCTCTAGCACTTCATAAACCAGGTCCAGTGGCACATGCCTGTAAACTCAGCACTTGGGAGGTAGAGGCAGGAGAATGGTGGTGAGTTTAAGGCCAGTCCAAACTACATGAGACCCCGCCTCTAGAGACCAAAGAATCAAAACCAAAACAAAGCAAAAAAAAAGAGCCACAGATTGGCAAAGAGCCTGAGTTCTGAATACAAATCCTGGGTGGGAATCTGCTGGAGCGAAAGATTTGTGCCACTGTGCCCTGCTAGGAAGGGATTTTAGATACACAGTGCTGGATCTTTGTGGATTTTGCTGTAATCACAACCAGTTGATGGCCGAGTCTGGGAAAGACAAGGTCTCCCTGGATTCAGGTGCCCAGAAAAGTGTTACAGTAGCATTTGGGCAGGTTGAGACTCAAGCTGGGGCCTGCAGAGGTGGGTGTGGGGAAGCAGGTGGGGCTATACACTAGTGCTGAAGTGAGACTCGTGGGCGGGGCGGGGGTCGTCAGAAAGAGAAAGAGGGGGTGCAGATGTAGCTTAGTGGGTAGACTGCCAGCATGCACAAAAAACCCTGGCTTCTGTCCTCAGCACTATATAAACAAGCAAGAGGCTGTGGTGAGGTTGGATGCCTAGCTGGGATTGGCCAGGTGCTGCCCTGGTCTTAGAGTCCATGACATTAAATTGGCCAAGCTACAGAGATACAGGTTCTGGGCCTGGCAGAGGCTGGTATATACTGTGTTTGCCAGATGTTTCATGCGCTCCCCCAAGTCCTGTTACAATAAAGTTTCCTGGCCCTGGGTGGCCAGAGGTCCAGACCCACAGACCTGCTGCCCCAGACCCCTTAGCCTGTAGCTGCTTTGGCCCCCAAAAATGATTCAGATGCTTATATTAACTTCATGCTGTTTGGCCTATGGCTCAGGCACATTCCTAGCTAGCTCTTTTATCTTAACCCATTCCATTAATCTGTCTGCCACATGGCCCATGGCTCACCTGTGTTCCTTACATGTTTCTTCTTTGGCAGCTGGCTTGATCTGATCTGACTCGCCCTCTGTCTCATAACTATTCTGATTCCTCACCTGTTTCTTCTATGGTGCCTGCCATGGCCAAAACAGTTCTTTACTGAAAGACCGATATGAACAGCATACAGAAAGCCATTCCCCCATCAAAGCCCTACGTAAATTATTGTAGCTTTAGGCCCCAGAGTGCTCCAAAATGATGGAAGAATCATGTTCCAGCTACAAATTCAGGGCTTAAGGGTTTGGGTATGAATGTGAACCAGATTCAGGTTGAATGGTGAGGGGTGGGACTAGGGTCCTGCCCCCATCCATTTGGACAGGAAGGTGGAGACTCTGGGATGTTTGCTGAAAGATCTGGCCTGGTTCATGAAAGGACCGTGGTGAAATCAGTTCCCGGGAAGGCTGGGCTATGTCCCAGCTTCAGCAGCTATGGTTCCCGGTCTTAGGAAGAGGTCCTGGTTTGTGGTTGCATGATCAGGGTAGTCAAATACATAATATAAAGGGGTTCTTTGTGTGCTGGGTATTTGTGGGACTCTCAGGACCCAAGCAAGGTCCTGATTGGAGCTGCATATTTTGGTAGTAGGCAGAAGGCCGTGTTTCAGCATGAGGTGGGCTTACAGGGTGGTGGGAATGGAGGGGTTGGAGCTGCGAAGATCTGGCCCAGAGGAGGGACTGAGGGATTCTTGGTTTGTGCCCAGTGGGGTTTTAACTTCTAGAAGCCAGTTTACTGGGCAGGGAGGGCTGGAGGGTGGCAGTGCGGGCTGTACTGAGAGCTTCTGTTGTTCGTTCAGTTCTACCTGGCTACAGCCGGAGGAGCCATGGATCAGCAAGATGATGAGTCCCCGGAGTCCCTGCAGGCCTGTGTGGAGGTGAGTGCAGTCGCCTTTCCTCCGCTTACCTCAGCTCATTCCCACCAGGCCCCACAGCCTGCGCCTTGGAATTCTCTGCAGTATTTTAAGGAGTTTGGTTCCTCACGGGCCTCGGGCTTTTAAAAAGGTTAACCAGCGTGTGTATATGCACAGGTACACTCATGCACACACGTGTCTACTAGTGCATGCGCAGAGGCCAGAAGGCGCCGGGTGGGCTCTTGACCTGCTCTTTTGAGAGATGGCCTCTCTCTGGACCTAGGGGTGCTGTAGAGTGGTTTCCTTCCAGATTCATCTGCTCCCTCTGAGAGTGAGGGGGAGCAAATAAAATGTCACAGGGCTCACAAATCCTGAGAGCTGGGAGGATTCCTTCTCTGGCATGAATGGAGCAAAACCCACCTGTTGGAGAGTCGATTCTGAGAGGCATGCTGGGCGGAGAACTTCAGGGAGGCGGTTGCTCCTGTTTGTGACCCCAGTACAAACTCACTGCTTCACCAAGGTGGCTATTTTGGTATGCATGGTTCCTTTTCTGACAGGAATAGACATGTATATTTTTTCATCTCCCCAGGAAAAGTCTGTGACATGTCAAAGGCTAACATTTCCCCAGATAGGCTGGAAGCCAGTAAGTCTTAGTGATTCTCTGCTCTCTGCCCCTCTGAGCTGGGGTTGCAGGTATGCATGGGACACCTGCCTTGTTACTTGAATTCTGAGATCTTGAATTCTCCAGCTCCCCACCCTTTGAAGTTTAAAGATTAGTTTATTTACCTATTTTGAAATTTTATGTGTATGGGTGTTTTGCCTGCATGTATATCTATGCACTACATGCGTGCCTGAGGCCCAGGGAATCCACAAGAGGGCACTGGATCCCCTGGAACTGGGGTTGCAGGCAGTTGTGAGCTTCCATGGAAGTGGTCTTAATTGAACTCAAGTTCTCTGGAAAAGCAGCAAGTGTTCTTAGCTGCTGAGCCATCTCTCCAGGCCTTCCTTCCTTCCTTCCTTCCTCCCTCCCTCCCTCCCTCCCTCCCTCCCTCTCTCCCTCCCTCCCTCCCTCCCTCCCTTCCTTCCTTCCTTCCTTCCTTCCTTCCTTCCTTATTCATTCATTCATTCATTCATTCATTTATTAAGGTTCATTTGTCTGTGTCTGTGTGTGAATATATTCCACATGTGTGTTGGTGCCCTAAGAACCAGAGAGGGTATCAAATCCCTTGGACGTAGAGCTGCAGGAGGCTCTGAGCTGACTTTTGTGGGTATGGGGAACTGCACTCAGATCCTGTACAAGAGCAGTGCATGCTTTTAACTGCTGGGCCATCTCTCCAACCACCATCCTTTTAAAAGCCATTTTAAAGCAGAACAGGGTCTTGTGTTAAGGTTTGGCCTGGAACTCATAGCTAAGGATGACCTTCCTTCAGCTAATTAATGCTCCTATCTTCCTGGAGTTAAATGTGAACCACCATGCCTAGCCCAGAAAAGAATGGTTTTCATGTTTCCTAATACTGAGGAGACTACAAAGGCCCAATATTTCTTTTGAAATTAAATGTCCTACCCAACTTAAATACCTCATTTACAATTATACAAAACCCTTATTAATCCTTTTGGTGACTCATTCTGCAGTGCCGTGAAACAGTGTCCAAGGCACTGTTTTATTAGGCATTCTCAATATGACAATCTTCTGCCTATTAACATGTGTCTTAGGGTTTGTTTCTGTTGTTGTGAAGAGACACCATGACTATGACAACTCTCATAAAGGAAAATATTTCACTGAGGTGGCAGCTTATAGTTCAGAGGTCCAGTCCATTGTCATCATGGGAGGGAACATGTGGAGGCTGGCTACATCTTGATGTGATGGCAACAGGAAGTGGACTGTCTCATTTGGTGTGGCTCGAGCATATATGAGACCTCAAGGCCCACCTCCACAGTGACACACTCCTTCAACAAGGCCACACCTCCTGATAGTGTCACCCCCTTTGGGTTTATGGGGTCAATTACATTCAAACTAGCATAACATGTTTCCATGATAAGGGAACTTTTGAATCAGTTTGTATTCTAGTTAATCACTAAGATCTCTATAGGCTTCAACTAATCAGTTTGGGTAAACTAGTCTCTAACTAGTATGAATAAGCCACTTATTCATTGTTAAACAGTTTAGTGACAATCTTAAGTGTCTTCTAGATATTATGGCAAGAAAAAATATTCATACGGATACAGATATAAAGATCTTAATATAAAAGGTTCTTAGTGATGAATTCATCACCTAGATTTAGAGCCGAAGGACTTTCTCTGATGTGTGACTATCTCAACTTACCTAATTTTTTCTATGCCTACATCACCTCCAAGTTCTTTACCCTCTTGTGAGTTCCTGTTTCCTACAAATAAATTGAAATCCAATGTGTCTCTATTTTTAGTGTGTTTTTATTGAGAGTTTCATACACACACACAAACACACAATACACACACATACACACCACATATACACACTTGCATACACAATACACACACATGCACACATACATACACACACATGCACACATGCACACATACACATACACAGTACCATTTTGATCACAGTCCCTCCCAGTGCTCCCCTAACTCCTCCTAGATTCACCATCACAGCCCCCTTCCTTCCCAGTCTGTACTGACCATATGCTTTGAGTGTGGAGCTATCCACTGGAATATGGTGAGTCTACCAAAAGCTACATCTTTAAAGGAAACTAACCTTTTCTTCTGAAGACACTTATTATCAATAATTCTCAGGTAGGTGAAGCGGCTCGTGAGCCATTCCCTGCCCGCCATGCTGGGTGATGATCGGCTTGATGATGTGCAAACCTCATGTATGCAGCAGCAACAACCGTGATACGTGAGTGCAGCGACTTTGTCTTGTTCAGAAGTAGTGTCTTCCAGCCCTCATTGACCTGTGGCTCCTATGGTCTGTTCATTCCTCTTCCTCAGTTGTCCCTGAGGCTGGGGAGAGTGCTCAGCATCTGCGCACATTGATCAGCTGTGAGTCCCTGTGTCACCTCACCTCCGCACAAAGCAACACACAAAAACTTGTCTGCTGAGGTCTGAGAGCTGGACTAATCAGTGTACAGATTGGAATTTAGACAGCAGTTCTTTATGATGCCTACTCAGGAACTATAGTAATGGGGTGTGAGGGCTCCACAACCACAGGCTTTTAGCCACATTTACAGTACTAGGCATGCATTTCCTCCTTGAGAGTGGCCTTAACTACAGTAGAAAAGCAGCTGGTTAACCCCATAATATCCATGCTGTTATTGTACCTGTGGGCATAGCTTACAACATTAGTCTTTGTTTATTTACTTATTCATTCATTCATTCTTTCATATTTATTCATTTTTATTTTTAGTTTTTCAAGACATGGTTTTTCCGTGGAGCCCTGGCTGTCCTAGAACTCACTCTGTAGACCAGGCTGGCCTTGAACTCAGAGAGATCCACCTGCCTCTGCCTCCCAAGTGCTGGGATTAAGATGTGCATCATCGCTCAGTTCATGCAAGTCATTATTGTAGATTACTGGGTTCACAGCTGGGTAAGTGTTGATGATTTTTCCACCACATTAGTCTATATAAAACGTATAGTACTAAGGAAACGCGCCAACAGGGAGAAACTTCCTGGTCAAAAGTTGATTTATTTTTTCCTGTGCCCTGTAGAACAAAGTATGGATATCTTCAGCAATGGGATCTTAATATCAAGTCTGGTGAACAAGCAAGAACAGTAACAGCTGGGCTTGGTGGCCCAGGCCTTTAATCCCAGCACTCGGAAGGCAGAGGCAGGTGGATCTCTCAATTCAAGGCTATCCTGCTCTACAAAACAAGTTTCAGGACAGCCCTGGCTACACAGAGAAAGCCTGTCTTGAAAAACAGAAGCAAGATCAAGTCAGTAAATAAATAAATAAAATAAAAGCAATGGCAATGCCCTGTTGTAATAATAAGTTTCTGGCCTGTCCAGCCTGTGGTCCAGACCCGCAGTCCCACAGAAACACTCAAGACACTTATATTCATTTTATGCTGATTGACATAAGTCTCAGACATATTGCTAGCAAGCTCTTTCATCTTATCTCAGTCTATTTCCTTTAATCTGTTCGGCCATGTGGCTCGGTACCTTTTCTCGGAGCAGCATGTCAGCTTCTGTTCTCTGCATCTACTCGCGTCTCATCGTGCTGTCTCTCTGGCATCCCTGCTCTGCTCTTCCTGTTCCCAGAGTTTTCCCAGTCTGGTAGCCCCGCCCACACTTCCTGTCAGCCTTCAGCCAAGCAGCGTTTTTTATTAAACCAGTAGGCCAGACAATTTACAATGTAACAATTTACAGTGTAACAACATAATCCTACTACACCCTTATCATTTTGGAGATCTCTAAGATAACCCTTTTCAACAACTGGAGAGAGGCTTCTTATTTGGAAACCAATGACTTCCAAGAGCAGTGTTAGCCCTTGTGTACTTGTGTAGAGTAATGCTGATTAAATTTCTCTCTCTCTCTCTCTCTCTCTCTCTCTCTCTCTCTCTCTCTCTCTCTCTCTCTACATATATATATATATATACACACATATATATGACATATAGACAGACATATATATAAGTGCATGCATATTTAGGAAGCTTGTAAAAATCAGGTCTCATCTAGCTTTTTTCAAGTATTTCTGTGTTAATTATTGTCTCCAGCTTCTCTTTCCTGCCCTCCTATTCATTCATCTCCTAATCTCTCCTCTCTTCACTTCCCTTTAAAGAAGGGGCGGGCGAGGGGGTATCGGACACAGGTGGTAAGGGAAAAGAGGATATGCTTTGTTTTTATTTAATTTTGAGATTTTAATATTATTACATCATTTCCCCCTTTCCTCTCCAATCTCCAGACCCTTTCATATACCTCTCCTTATGCTTGCAAACATACAGCCTCTTTTTCCATCAATTGTTCATGTAGATATGTATATACACATATACTTCTAAATATAACCTGCTCAATTTGTATAATGGTACTTGGATTTATGTTTTCAGGGCTGACTACTTGGTACTATCATCTTGATAAGCATCAGCACTTAGACATTAATTCATACCAGGGAGTCATGTATGTTAATAATACAGAATTTAATAACATCCTGTTGGAGAGTCAGAAATGAAAACACCAAGGGTTAGAGTTGACTTGTTGAAGATCTTGAAGCTAGACCACGGCAATATCTAGCTCTGATCTACAGTCTCTCTCCCGTTGTTGATTGCACAAGATGCTTATGAGCAGTTTCAGGGTAATGCAGCAGCTGACTCAGAAGTCATAATATACATCAGTATTTGTGATGTTTATCAGGGGCTTTCAGGGTTAAGGTCATTTACGGATTGGCTGTCCAGTCTAACACTTAGTAACACACTGATTATGGAAAGACAAATCCTTGCATGTGTTGTTTACGAGGAGGTTGTGGTTGTAGGAAATTATTCTACATCTCTGGCTCAAGAAAACCACATGTATATTTGTGTGTGTGCCTGTGTATGCACACATACATATAGCACGTGTGGAGGCTATCAGTCACATTTCTTCATGGAATCATGATGGAGTGTGGTGGTGACTGTAACACAAAGACAGTTGTTGTTTTGGTGTGGAAAAGGTCCGGTAAAGGCAGGAAGAGACAAGGGCTTGTGCTATCTGATGGAGGTGGGGCTTGAGTGGTGGACAGGGCCGTGGACAGGGAAGGGCTTGTGTCCTCAGGATTGGCACTTGCTCCCGTATGAGTGAAGCAGAGCCATGTGATTTTGTGAGCTAGCCTATGAAGTCCTCTGTTGTTAAAAGTGCTCTCAGGTGAGGGGATTACCTGAAGAATCTGGGGCGCTCCTAAGCTGTCCCGTAGTTGAGAGTGCACAGAAGTGAGCAGAAACAAGGAGAAAAAGGGGCTGAATTTGAGTCTAGTTTTCAGAATATCTTCTCTGGAAGTAAAGCTGAAACTCCCCTTAAACGATCTCAGCCACAAAGTTCCACTAGAGGGCAGCCTGGACCCCCAGAGAGCACAGGCGCCCCAGCAGCCTCCCCAGAATATCTGCTGCCTAGGTGATGGTGTTCCATGACTGTGTATAGGCAGACCCTTCAGTTAAACTTCCCTCGCTCAGATGCCCTAGCGCCTCCCAGGTCCCTTGCAGTTAGGGCAGAAACTGCAGATGGCTGGGAGATGCCTAAAAAACTGTCTAGAATCTCAGCCAGTGCTCTGACTACTGAGCTGTCTTTCTAGCCAACTGTGTATGTGGTGTGAAAGGAAATGACCCCCCAGAGGTGTGGCCATGTTGGCGGAAGTGTGTCACTGTGGAGGGGGGCTCAATATCTCAGTCTTATATATTCTCAAGCCATGTCCAGTGAGGCAGACCACTTCCTGTTGCCTGTGAATTCTTCTCTAGCACTATGTCTGCCTGCATGCTACCTTGCTTCCCACCATGATGATGATGGCTGAACCTCTGAACTGTTAGGCTGCTGCCACAATGAAATGCTTTCCTTTGTAAGAGTTGCTTCGGGCCTTGGTATTCTTATCAATAGTTTCTTTATTGTTGGTGCTTTTAAAAAGGATTATTTGTGTAAGTATTGTGTCTGAGTTCATGCGCGGAGATGTGTGTGCCTCTGCACAAGATGTTCTTTGACATTTTTTTTCTTCTCATTTTGTTTCCCTGAACCTCGGATGTTGTGGAGTAATTGTTTAACTATGTAAGTTTGTGTTGCTGTTTTACCTTGTCTGCCTAAGGCACCTGGTTGGTCTAATAAAAAGCCGAATGGCCAATAGCGAGGGAGGAGGTACAGATGGGACTTCTGGGTAGGCAGAGTGAGGAGGAGGAGGAATTTAGGCTTAAGGGAAGAAAGAGAGAGACCCCAGGAGACCCCAGGGGCCAGCCAGACGCAGAAGAAGCAGGAAAGTAAACTATACGGAATGAAAGGTAAAAAGCCCTAGGCAAATGTAGAAGATGTATAGAAGAAACAGGTTAAGCTAAAGGCCTAGTGGGGCAAGCCTAAACTAGGGCCAGGCATTCATAATAAGCCCGTGTCCTTATTTGGGAGCTGGCCGGCAGTCCAAAGAAAATGGTTTACATTTTGTTGGTCAGACTCGGAGACAGTGTTCAGCCATTTTCCTACCTCTGCCTGGCTCAGAGCAGGTTGCGGACGTTTGTGGGTGTAACGTGGGTGCTGGGGTCCAGATTCTAGCCCTCTTCACCACAGGGCCATCTTCCAGCCCTCTGTTGTTGTTCTTTGATAGAGGCAGGCTCTCATAAACCAGGTTGGCCAGTACCCAGCTGTGTTGCTGAGTATGCATGCCCTCGATCCTCCTACCTCCCAAGTGCTGTCGTGACAGTCATGTATCACCATGCTCGGCTTAATTTTGAAGTTAATTTGTTAGTTGCTCTGCATTGCTTCTGCATTGCTTGCTTACAGCTGAATGACACAAGAGTTTCTGCAGGGTCCAGAGTAGGACAGGTGAGTAGTTTTTCTCCATGTGGTTCCTGGGATCACTCAGTCACCTTCAGCTGACAAGCAGGACCATCCTGAAGCACTCACAATAGTCTTGTGCCGTGCCATGTGGGGCCTCATTCATTGGGAGGTCCCTTCTCGCTGCACAGGTTCCCTTGAGCTTATGTGGAGGGAGCGGAGACTGGCAGTTGGATTCTGGTTAGATACTGCTGACTCGCCAAGGGGCTTTGTTCTCTGATGGATTCCCTTTGTCTCATCTGTTTGGTTTCTCAGAACTTTGTTCTACCCCAAGAGATGATCATCGAAGTGGAGGGAGAAGATGCTGGTTCACTGGACATCCTGCCCCAGGTGAGTAGGGCAAGGCCCTTTCCTTTACCTGGAGAGATGTGCATGATAGTGAAGGAAGCTTGGACAGGATTAGACAGAGTGGCCCAGCTGGCGAGACGTAGGTGAGGTCTTTGTTGTACATTCATGAGGGCACAGGTACCCTTCCACATTTCTGAAAAGCTGGGCATTAAATGTTTGCAACCCTAGCATTGGGGAGATAGAGGCAGGGGACCTCTGGGGTTTGCTAGCCAGCCAGTCTAGCCAAGTGGGTGAGCACCAGGTGTAGTGAGAGACCCTGTCCTCCCCTGCCCCCTCCCCCAAGATGGAGAACAGTTGAAAGAGTGTCGACCCAGGCGTCACACATGTGTGCACTCCTCCACACACACAAGAGCGAGCAGCTTTCCAAGAACTTGGTTATGGGAAAGGTGCAAAGTGCAGAACTGCAGGGATCCTCCAGGGTGAGGAGTTGAGATTTGAAAGGATTAGATTTGAGGCCTGGCATGGAGCTCAGTGGTGGTATTTGTTAGCATGCACAGGGCCCATACTTTTATTACTTTATTTCTTCATGGGTCTGTGTGTATGTATTTATGTACTTGTGCAAACTTGTGTGTGTTTGTGTGTGCACACCCGTGGGTGCGTGTGTTTACACACAAACACAAAAACAAAAACTGGCCACAGCATATTTCTGGAGGGTAGAGAGCAGTTCCTGGGAGTCTTTCCTCCCCTGTGGGCCCTGAGGTTGTCAGACTTGATGGCAAGTGTCTTTCCTCTCTCATCCATCTCACCAGCCCCAGTAAACAGCAGGCCAGTAGATTTGCCAGGAAGCCGCCAAGTCACTACCCTGGAGTATGCAGCATGGGAGAAACAAAACTCTGCCTCAGGATGGAAGGCAAGAGCCAGAGCCTGAGACTCTTCCTCTGAGCTCAGCATACCTCTGTGGCACACCACACGCAGGCTCCTGCTCCTTTATCACATACACACACAATGGTACCAAATGATACAAATCTAGGGGTTTGAGAGATGGCCCAGGTTCAATTCCCAGCACCTACATGGCAGCTTAGCAAGGAGTGAGTAACACCAATCCCAGGGCATCTGATGCCTTCTCCCTGCCTCTGCAGACACCATACACATGTGTGCACATAAGACATCCATTCGCATAAAATAATCACAATAAAAACTAAAGTAGATAACTTTAAATTTTAAAAAGATTTATTTTTATCTTGTGTATGTGACTGTTTTGTGTGCATGTATGTGTACCGCATGTATGCCTCTTACCCGTGCATGTCAGAATGTTGGATCCTCTGGAACTAGAGTTACAGATGTTTGTGAACCACCATGTAGGTGCTGGGAATTGAACCCTTGTCTCTCTGCAGCAGCAATAAATGTGCTTGACCATTGGGCCACTTCTCCAGTAGCCCTTAAATAACTTCTTTAAAGGCTAGGAACACGACTTAGTGGTAAAGTGCTTGCTTATTGTATGTGAGGTCTGGGTTCAGTCCCTACACTGAGATAGATAGATCGATTGATCGATGCATACATACATACATACATACATACATACATACATACTCATACATACATATATACTTGCATACATACATACTACATATATACATACATACTACATACATACATATATACTTGCATACATGCATAGAAAGATGAAGAGAATTTGTATGCTTCTTGTTTGATGTTCCTCTGAGGTTCTTCTGACCTTGGTTAGGATGCTTTGGATGCAGATATTCTAAGGATAACTGCCTCTGTCCGTGAACCCTGGGAAACAAACAAAAACCATGCTCAGCTAAGCAGGAGTGTGTGTGCTGTTCCAGGAAAGCACAGACTTCAAGATTGTGACCGTGGACCTCACCGAGGAGGAACAGAGCACCTGGCACAATGTCCAGAGAACCCCAGAGAGAAGTGTGATCCTGGAGGGTCACAGGGACCTGTCAGGTAAGCTGGATCCAAAGAAGGTCTGTGTGTTGATGCGTTCTTTCCCATTAAGAAAGTGAGGGTCTTAGTGTGCAGGTTTATGTTTTTACATTTGTTTCTTTTATGCGCCCGTGAACATATCATAGTATGAAGGTGGAGGTCAGAGGTCAGTCTGCAGCACTGGCTCTTTGGCTGAGTACCTCAGGAGTCTTTCCTGATGTTTCTGGAGATGGCTGCTGAGAACGTTTATTGCGGTATTCTCAAACAGATGTGGACTTGGTGTTCCTGCACATTCGTTCCTTTTGAAGCCCTAGGAAACTCCTGGGGTGCTCTTTCCTGTTACCCTCAGTCTGCCCCTGTGCCGCTTCCTGGGAGTGTTGGGGGATTGCTGGTGGCTCGAGAAAGGCTGGGAATCACTGGGCCTGAGGAACATGGAAAACTTTGAAAACCTGGTTCCATTGGAAGGCCTGGGAACAGTGGGAGACTTGGATGTGTTGGGGATGGTGCTATGGGTACTTGGAGATCTGGGGGCACTGGCAGACCAGCAGTCATTTGGAAACCTGAGTTAGAAAACACTGATCATTCATTATGCCCTTGTAGTCACTTTTTAAAAAAAAATTAATTATGTGTATAGTGGTATGCCTGCATGCATACCTGCATGTCAGAAAGGGGGCACCAAATCTCCTTATAGATGGTTGTGAGCGGCCACGTAGTTGCTGGGAATTGAACTTGGACCTCTGGAAAAGCAGCCAGTACTGTTAACCCCCGAGGCAGCTCTCCAGCTGTAGTCACTTCTTCAGCCTTGCAGAATTTCTAACACAAGTGACCCCGTTTCACCCTGGGAACACAAATTGATATAAAATATAACTTATTAGCTGGACGTTGATGTCTTATGCTTTTAACCCCATCTTTCAGAAGCAGAGGCAGGCGGATCTCTGAGTTCGAGGCCAGCCAGGTTTATAGAGTGAGTTCCAGGACAGCTAGGGCCACACAGAGAAACAGTGTTAATAAACAACAGCAACATGTGTGTGTGTGTACATAAACGCACATACATACACATATTTTTTCATATATATATGTATGTATACTTTTCTTAATTGGCTTTGAGCTTGTTGAGATGTCATAGATTCAAAGGCCAAAGCCTGGGAGCAAGCCTGGCAGTGATTATCTTTTGTCTCTGGCCTGAGCACCCATAGTCCAGTGTCTGCTTTCATCAGTTTTTCAAATCACAGTCTTCTAATTAAAGCAAGGTAAAGAATATAAAAAAAATTAACCAGTACATTTGCCCACTTTTCATGTGAATTTTCCCCGGGAGATGTACACAAATGTCTATCCACCCTTGATGGCGCTCTGACAGACAGTCATCATCCAAACCTAGTGTCTTAGAGTTTCTGTCACCGTGAAGAGATACCAGATCATGGCAACTCTTATAAAGGAAAACTTTTAATTGGGGCTGGCTTAGAGTTTAGAGGTTCAGTCCATTATCGTCATGGCAGGAAACATGGCAGACATGAGAGCTCTGCATCCTGGTCTGCAGGCAGCAGGGGACTGCCCCACTAGGAGTCAGCATATAAGACTTCAGTGCCCGCCTCCACAGTGACACACTTCCTCCAGCTACACCACACTTACTATTGCCACTCCCTGTGGGCGCAGACCATTTCTATTCAAACCACCACATTCCACTTCCTGGCCCTCACATGCTTGTGGTCACAACATAATGTGGAAATGCATTCTTCCCAGCTTAAAAGTCCAAAGCCTCTCATAAGACTCATGCAATCTCTTAACTGTAATTCCCTGTAAAATTGAAATAAAAAAGCATATCACACACTTCCAACATATAATGGCATAGGATATACATTCTCATTTGCAAAATATGAGGGAGCACAGTAAGGAAATACTGAACCAAAGCAAGACCGAAAACCAGCTGGGTAAGCTCCAAGCTCTGCATCTCCATGTCTGATGTCAAAATGCTCTTCAGATCTCCGGCTCCTTTCAGCCTTGTTGACTACAGCACACTTGTCTCTCTTGGATGGTTCCGCTCCCTGTTAGCAGCTTTCCTTGAATGTATCCCACAGCTCTGGCATCTTCTGCATCTTGAGATCTTCAAGGCAATCCAGGCTTCACCTGCACAGCTTCACAGAATGGCCTTTCCGGGTCTCCATCCAGGAATACCCTGACACGTGCCTGGTCTCAGTGGCTTTCCCTAGACTTGGAGGGAGAGTCCCTGACGCCTTTCTTATGTCCTTGACTCTAAAGTTAGAATCCCGTGGCTGAAGCTGCCAAGTTGTGCTGCTTGCTGAGACTGGAGCATTGCCATCCAAACCACCACGTCCAGCTTGTTAACTACTGAGTTTTCTGGATTAATTACAGGAACAAAGGTGACTCAAAGGCAACCAGATCATCAAAGCCACACACCCAGCATGCAGAAAACGTACAGAAGCCCAGGCACCACTAAGGACTTGCCACTTTCCTCTAGCAGTCTTCAAGACTCAAGGAGCGGGCTAGGAAGGAGGTGGTGACTGTGCTCTATGTAAGGGTCTAATGACCCTCCCTGCCTCTTCATTTTGAGAGAATGTTACCAGCTCACTACGAGCATCATAGACCCCACTGTCACTGTATTTTTATTGTTTTATTATCTGATTACAGACCAAGGTGTTCTGGAAGTTATTACAGCTTTCATTCATAATGGTGGACGGTTGCAGTGTACCCAGAGGAAGTAGCTCTATTACAGCAGTTAAGAACCAGGCACAGGGGAGTCAGTCGTTACACATGCAGAAGGTCCGTTTCTTTCCCTGCCTTACGGACCATACGTGTGACCACTCTTTCCACATGAGCTAGTTATTCGCGCTTTACATAACAGTCACTCAGGTTCTGTACAAACTTCTAGTCTTTGTGGAAGTCACAGGAATCCAGGGTCCATGGCCTATCAGATGTTTGGAAAATTAGGGTAATACTGCCCCATTCCTGTTCTGGGTTCACAAATGATTTCTTGATGCACACCCTTCTAGACAGTTTACACCTCCAGACATTTCTAGAAATGTAGCCACTCGCATTTCAGTGAACATGTGTCTAGCACTAACAAGGATTGAAAGGTTTTGTTGTTTTTTTTCCTAGACAGGGTTTCTCTGTGTAACCCTGGATGTCCTGAGAATTACCCTGTAGACCAGGTTGGCCTTGAACTCAAAGATCTACCTGCCTCTTCTGGGATTAAAGGCTTGTACCGCCCGTTGCCTGGCCAGGCCTGCGACACTTCTGAATTCACTGCCACCTCCCTTTTCATCTCTCAGTCCAGATTATAGGTCCGTAGATCAAAACATTCCATGTCTCTTGTAAGCTTTATCTTACTATTCTAGTTCAGTTTCTTTAGGGGCCAGGAATGTATGGAGCGTTGCTGTGGTTTGGATAGTGAGTGTACCTCATAGGTTTCAATGCTCGTTCTCCAGCAGCTGGCACTACTAGAAGATTCTAGGAACCAGAAAGTGGGGTCTGGTTTGAAGAAAGGGTCATTTTCTTTGTATGCCTTTGCAGATTATACCCGTTCCCTGGTCTCCATCATTCTCTGATTTCTCGCTACTCAGAGTTGAACCCTCTCCACACCCTCCTGTTGCCCCTCCACACCCTCCTGTTGACATGGTATTTTGTACAAGCCCCTGGGACTAAGGCCCAGTGATTATGGACTGAACCTTCTGAACATGTACCAGTTTTCCTCCTGTAGGCTTGTCACTGCTAGGCATTTGGTGGCGGTGGTGATAATAGTGACCAATACAGATGTCCTGTTTTTACCGTCTTCCAGACTTGCCAGCTGTGCATGGCATAGAAGAAACCACCTCAAAGCAGGCTGCCTTTGATGAAGAACCATCCCATGGAGTGAAGTTAGAAGGGTTGTCAAGACAGGATCCTTGGCTGTCTTCCTGTGAAGAAGTTCGTGCGTCTAAGGAACAGTTGGAGAAACAAGAGGAAGCGATCTTTCCCCAAGGGAGAGCTGGAACTCCGGAGACAGTCTACGCAGGTGATGGAGCGGATGGGAGTCGCTTGAGTTCCAGCCGGCTCTCATTCCCCATGATACCTCTCAGAAACCATTTTCATAAACAGGCATCACGTGGTAAAACGTTACATGGTGACACTGCTGCAAATAGCCATCAGAATATTAGTGATAATGCAGATCTCTCCAAAGAGGACAAATGTGGGCGTATCCCTCAGAGTATTCATCTCACTCAGTTTACAAGAACCCCAAAAGGAGATAGGTCCTATGGATTTAACGGCCATGTTCAGTCTTTTGGCCGTGGTACACCCCTCAATGTACAGGATGGTAAAACCTTTGGCTTTAAAGGGCACGGGCAAGTTTTGAACCATACCATATCCCTAAGTGAACAACAGAGGATTCTTGTTAAAGAGGGCCAGTATAAATGTAACAAGACCACCCCAAGTCCATCTCTTCCTCAGAACATGAGAAACTATTCCGAAGAGAAACGCTTTGAATGTAAGTACTGTGGCAAGTCCTTCAGCTGGAGTTCACATCTCATTGCACACCAAAGAACTCATACAGGGGAGAAGCCATACAAATGCAACCTGTGTGGAAAGTTCTTCACCCGGAGCTCACACGTCGTTTCTCATCAGAGAATTCATACTGGAGAGAAACCATACAGATGCAATCTGTGTGGGAAGTCCTTTACCCAGAGGTATGTTCTTGTGGTGCATCAAAGAACCCATACCGGCGAGCGGCCTTATGAATGCACGCAGTGTGGGAAGTCCTTCAGGCAGAGCTACAAACTTATTGCTCATCAAAGAACTCATACCGGAGAGAAGCCATATGAGTGCACTCAGTGCGGGAAGTCGTTCATCCAGAGCTACAAACTTATTGCTCATCAGAAAATCCATTCTGGAGAAAAGCCCTATGAGTGCAATCACTGTGGGAAGTCCTTTAGTCAGAGCTATAAGCTTGTCGCCCATCAGAGGACTCACACGGGAGAGAAACCCTTTGAGTGTAATTACTGTGGAAAATCATTCAGCTGGAGCTCTCAGCTGGTCTCCCATCAGAGGACACACACGGGGGAGAAGCCTTACGAGTGTGGCGAGTGCGGGAAATCATTCAACCGCAGCTCGCATCTCGTTATGCACCAAAGAACTCACACCGGAGAGAAGCCGTATCAGTGCAAGCAGTGTGGGAAATCCTTCAGTCAGAGCTACGTCCTGGTGGTTCATCAGAGGACGCACACTGGGGAGAAACCGTACGAGTGCAGCCAGTGTGGGAAGACCTTCCGGCAGAGCTCCTGCTTCACTCAGCATCAGCGAACTCACACGGGAGAGAAGCCCTATGAGTGTAACCAGTGCGGGAAAACATTCAGCCTGAGCGCTCGGCTTATCGTCCACCAGCGCACGCATACTGGGGAGAAACCTTACAAATGCAGCCAGTGTGGGAAAGCATTTATTAGCAGTTCTAAGCGCAGTAGGCACCAGGCGACTCACGGTGAAGAGTCCTGTAAGTCCTGACTCGGTCAGAGTGTGAGTTAGAGTTCACACTTGTCAGCTCAGCCCTGTTATATCTGAGGGGAGAGTGCACACAGACCCTTTCAGTGCCCCGTGTCGCTGGTAGAGAGGAGTAAGGCTTTTAGTTTACAGGTGAGGATCAGAGGGCCCCGGAGAAGAAGAGCCGGGATGCACCAGCAGAGGTGCTTTCTTGCATGGTTCTGTGTAGGCATCATCTTTAAACCGGTCTCAGAAGGCTGTCTGCTGACTGGCAGAGGTGGCTTCCCAAAGCACTCGAGAAGGCAGGCGCTAGACTCAGAAAAGCTGAATTTAGATCAAATGTGGTAAGCTTGGGTCATACACCCTCTTATTTGAGAGTTCTGGGGTGGGCCTTGAGAAACGGCCTCTCTTTAAGTAAAGCTAGCACTCTGTAAGTGTAGCCCGGAAGGAAGGTATGCTAGAGTGCCCTGACTCCAGAAGGTACCCGCTGACCGCTAGGAAGCACCCCCAGCTTCTTGTGTTTTCCCCTTCATGCTACTGGGTTGCTGAGCCACATCCTCCCACCTAGAATCCCCAGCCTGCTCTCTGCATGCAGATGAGCTTTTCAGTCTCTCATACAGGCTTCACCCGTCAGGCTCCAGTCATAGCCCAGTGATAAACTCACCCTGGCATACCTCCTCTCATGCTGCAGGAGCTGCTTTTCTATCTCAGGGAAGCTGTGTTTGCTTGTCTGCCACCCCCTGTAATCCAGAGACAGCATAGGAGCCACTGTCTCAGTGACAGGTGACCATTGAATCCTCTGAGCTAAGCCCACCTGAGCTCCATCTCCCCCCCCCCCCCAAGCTCCATACCACATTGCCGTGTACACTGACCATGAGCTGCATATTTTAAGAAATTTCACAGGCAGAGTCAGGCTTGGACCAGCCTGGAGGTAGACACCCATTGCTAGTGGGCTTGAATGTAGATGACCTTGAGTTCAGTGAGCTTGAATATAGATGACCTTGAGTTCAAGACTAGCTTGCTTTATATAGCAAGACTGTCTCAAAGAAAGAGAAAAAACAAACTTGCCCTGTGTGTGTGCTCCTGCAAACAGAATAAATGTGGTTGCTTTTCCATGAAGAAAACACTCAGATCTGAATTTCAGATAAACCAACCCAAAACCAGTGGCCTTCCTCAAAAAGTCTAAGGGAAATGCTGTGTTGGATGTGCTGTGGTGACACATAGGATTGCATTTTTTAGTAACTTAATATTGGAAAACAATATTTGACCATGTCAATCTGAATAATTTCCCCGATTGTTAGTTTGTAATCTGCTTTGTATACTTGTTACAAGTGAATATTTTCTACTAGTAAGGTAAAATGACCGATATGAAATGAAGTACATTGCAGGAGTATAGAGAGCCTCCAGACCCACCATGATAAAATGTGTATAGCTTGAAGTTGTAAAGGGATCGTGAATGTATTTATTTGATCTGGTTGTCCATGCCATCTTTTGGAGATGCATGTTGTAACACATGGTACAAGGAATAAAAGTTGATCAGAAGCAAAAAAGAAACATGCACCTCTTGTTTGAGCATTTAAAGAATGGCTAACCATATGCCCTGTGGGGCTGAGGAATGTCCGTGAAGGCCAGTCTGTGCAGTCATGCCCTATGGCTCAGGTTCTGTGGGATTCTCGGAGTGAAAGTGTGCCATGGGCAAGGGAATTTCCACTAGCAACGTTAGGAACTGAGGACCTGGGCAGTACAGAGGGGAAGGGAGCTCCTTGATTACTTTTCCCGGCAGTGTTAAGGAAGCCTCCCAACAGTGTCCCGCCCCCTCCCATGGCCTTGTGTCCCCCGGTATCCTGTAGTCTTCAGAGAGGGAATGAGGGCTGGGGGGGGGTGGCTCAGTGGGTAAGAGCGCTTGCTATTCTTGCTGGATTCAGTTCTCATCACCCACACTGCACCTCACAACCACTCAAAACTGCAGTTCCAGGGATCTAGCGCTCTCCTCTGACCTCCCTGGACACTAGGCACACATGTGGTACACAGTCTTACATGTGAGCAAAGGACTCATACACAAAATTAAAAAAAAAATAAAATCCAGGAATGGGTTTTTCAGCCAAGCTTTGTCTCTGCTGTTTGAGGTTTTTGTTCCCCCCTGTGTTCTGTAGGGACAAATGCCATTGTACATGGAGTTCTAGGGAAACTTAAATTTTTATTTTATTTTTTTGTTTTTCAAGACAAGTTTTCTTTGTTTTGCCCTGGGTTCCTCAGACTTGCTCTGTACACCAGGCTGGCTTTGAACCCAGAGATCCAGCTGCCTCTGCCTTCTGAGTGCTGGGACCAAAGGTGTGCAATACAACCTCCCAGTGAAACTTAATTTTAAAGGGAATTGGTTCTCTTTCCATCATGTGGACTCTGGGGATCAAATTCAGGCCATTGGACCTGGTGACAATTCCTTTCACCAAAATGAGCCATCTCACTGTGTCTTGGTTTTTAAAGATTTGGTGTGTCTGTCCTGATCTTTGTCCCTAAATGATGAATTTTAACTATAAATTACTGTGTACCCAAGGCCCTGATCTCAGAAAAGTATTATTTTTAAATCTAATTTGATTTTTTTTTTTCTTTTCTGAGAAAGGGTTTCTGTGTAGTCCTGGCTGTTCTGGAACTCACCTAGGAAGACCATGCAGTACCACACCTGGCTTAGTTTTTGTCTGGTTTTGGTTTTAAGGTGTATTCTATGTTTGTAAGTGTCTGCTCACAGGAATGTCTGTGTCATGTATATTTCTGATACCCATGGAAGTCATACAAGTGAGGATCACATTACCCTGGAACTGGCATTATAGATGGTTGTGATCTGCCATGTGGGGGCTGGGAATTGAACCCACGTCCCTTCAAGAATAAGTGTTCCCAATTGCCAAGCCCCACAGAAAGTAGGGGCTGTGTAGCTCTGGCTGTCCTGGAACTCACTCTGTAGACCACGTTGGCCTCAAACTCAGAGATCTGCCTGCTTCTGCCTTCCAAGTGCTGGGATTAAAGATGAGCACCACCACTGCTCAGCTCAGAAAAGTAACTCCTAAAAACAGACTGAGCTGAATGAAGACATAGAGTAGAGTTCCTTTGGAACAAACAATTGAATCTTTGAAATCATTGGCGTTCTAATCTGACTTGTATTAATTTATGTGAGTATAGCTTCTGTAAATCCTAGCTTGCCTATTGAAAACCATGTGCTGTTATTTAGATGTGCAAATTCCCTAAGTAAAGAAAGCAAGCCCAAAGTGCTCCTACTACATTACTGTGAATACACCCCCCCCCCCAGGATGGCACTAAAGCAGTGGGTCTTGACCCCCTAGAGGACATCTAAAGTCATCAGAAAACTGATATTTGCATTACAATTTATGGCAGTAGCAAAATTACAGTTATGAAATAGCAACGAAAATAATTTTATACTTGGAGGTCATTACAACACGAAGAACTGTTTTGAAGAGTTGAAGCATTAGGAAGACTAGAGTCATCTGAAAGAATGAAGCTAGAGAATGTACTGTAGTGTAGCTGGCAGTGAGAGACATTATGAAGGACTGTCTGAGAGGCTGGGCTATGTCCAGAAGTATCACTCTTAATTCAGATAGGAAAGCAGCAAAGGTTTTCTTCATGAATTTGCTTTGTTGAAGACTTGACAGTCTGGGAGACAACAGACTATTACCCATCCCCTAGTTTATAGATACAACCTGTGTTAGAAGGAAATGCGAATGTAGGATATTGGATCGGTTTGTTGTGGGTTTTAGTTGTTTTAATTTTATGGTTGAAAGTTTCCCTGAAACCCATTAGTCCAGGCTCGGTTTGAGCTCACAGAGATCTGCTTCCCTCTGACTTTCCAAATGCTGGGAAACTTCAAAGGCGTGTCTCACCACACCCAGCTTAAGTGTATGAGTTTCAGTGGGCTCTTGGAATCCTGAAGGACCCGTGCTGGTGCAAATGAATATGATGCCAAATGACTTCAGTAAATGCTGAAAATGTTTGGCAATGGAGTTCAGTTGATGTAAAGTGTAAACAGTCTGAAAGATTTGCGTGACTGTGTGTGTATGCCCATGTTTACCAGATAGGGTTCTTTTTTGTTGTTTGGGGGTTTTGTTTGTTTGTTTTGATTTGATTTTTTTTTTTTTTTTTGCCACCAACCAGCTCCCAAATCATGACAAGGTGACTTATTATTTTTGAATGTTTATCTTTAATTAGCTCTTTTCTCTTTATCTACTCCTTGCCTTGGAGCTTTTTACTTTCTGTACATCTTGACTTTCTCTGCTTCTTGGGTTAGCTAGCCACTGTCTGCCTAGCTTCAAGCCGTGGGCATCGCTCTTCTTCCCTCCTCCCCTACCCCTCCTCCTCCCACCCATCCTTTCTCTGCTTAGCTATTGGATGTTCAGCTTTTTTATTAGACCAATCAGGTGCCTTAGGCAGGCAAGGTGAAACAGATGCAACACATCTTTACATACTTAAGTAAATGCAGGCTAAACAAAAGTCACACACCTTCACATAGTTAAAGTCATATTCTGCAGCATAAACAAATGTAGTACAGCTTTGCCCAGTTAAAATAATATTCCACAACACCCATGTGCTTCTCTTTTTGGCTACTTCTCCTTGTTTAATATGAGTAATCCAATGCTGAATATGTGAATTACCCATCTGTCTTGCCACAGTTACTGAGTGATGGCTTATGGGTCCCAAGAATTTTACTGTAAAATAGATTGCTAATTAAACTGCTAAGTAATTTCTATCATGTGCTCAATACCGTTGTTTTGGGCTGGTAAGGTGGCTTAGCAGCTAAGGATGCTCCTAGTCTTGACCATCTGAATTTGAGCCCAAGACTCACATGTGGGAAATAGAAAACTCCACAAACATATGGGCTACACACATACACACACACATTCATAAACATGAATCTATTTTTTAAAAAAATCTGAGCCTATGAGACTGAAGAGATTGCTTTGCTATTAAATGCACAAACCTGAGAACTGAGTTCAGTTCCCAGCACCCATGTCAGATGGCTCACAATTGTTTGTAAGTAGTTTCAGGAGACCTGACAGGCTTTTGGATTCCTCGGGCACCCCACTCACATGGTGAATAAACACACACACACATGCACGCACGCACGAACGCTTACAAATATTTAAAATTATTAATTCGTTTCTTTTATGTAACTTTGTTTTCTCTTTCTTTCTGTATTTCAAGTTCCTCCGTGCCCTTTTTATAGGGTAACTTCTTAGACCGGGTGGATGGTAGCTCTGTTGAGTGTGCGCTTTGCTTGAGTGTCACGTTTGAAAAGTTTTCCTTTTCCAATATTACTAATGGGGGGGGGGGGGTTGGAGAACTGAAGGTGAATAGCGGTCGGCAGAATTGATTCAGGTTAAGAACCCCCAAAATTCTGGTGAGCATGCAAATGATCTGGAAGGGAGGTCCACAGGCTGAAAGGATTTCCCTGCAGATGCTGGGAACTGTAGCCCGGAAGGCCCACACAGACCCTGACGTGCTCTAGAAAGGCGTCGTTTAGCACACAGTCTTTCCGCAGAAAGATTTTTATCTTCAGGAACGCTAAGGACGCTGTTGCGGACCTCGAATTTGTAAAATTTAACCTAGTTTTTTCCCGGAGGCACTTAGGCTTGGGGGGGGCACCCTGAGAATTCTGGGAAGTGTAGTCCACAACACTCCTCCCGGAATCCTAGGATAACTTCCGCCGCAGGAGGCTTACTACTCCGGTCGGGAATTCTGGGAAATGTAGTGCAGGAATCCCTGGCGTTCGAGGATAACTTCCTCTGTGTGTTGTCCCATCTCTCTTCGAGAATTCTGGGAAATGTGGTCCAGGCGGCCCGTGCGGGAAGGGTCACTTCCGCCCCAGGTGCGCGAGGCCTTGGCGCTCCCTCCGCTGTCCCTTCCCGGGTCTGCCAGATACTTTTCAGGTTACCCTGGGTGATGGCCGCAGGGCGTGGTTCCCGGGGAAGGAGATCTGAGGCTGCAGGAGTGTGTCGCGGTTGCGCACACTGACCCAGGCCTGGCCAGAGGCTGTCAATCACCAGGATGGAGGTTCTCCTGGACGCTGCTCCCCAGCCCCCCAGCCGTCTCCCTAGCCACTGTCAGCGATGCCATCTTCCAGCAA
Source organism: Phyllotis vaccarum (assembly GCA_033318265.1). NCBI lineage: Eukaryota > Metazoa > Chordata > Mammalia > Rodentia > Cricetidae > Phyllotis > Phyllotis vaccarum. The sequence continues at coordinate 16,135,971 of JARWLC010000018.1, forward strand.
TGGAGTCCCCAATCTCCATCTCTGCCTCCAATTCTTCCTTGTCACTTTGGTACCTATCCAAGAGTGATCGTGAATTTCCTGCAAGGCTCAAAACAGCTGGTGCGTGGCAGGAGAGGGGACGTTTCGTTAGTGTTTTCCAAATTTTGGAGAAGCACCCTGTCCCTGGAAGCTCCAGTGACCAACAGATGGTCTCAGAGCTCTTGCTATGTCCCAGCTGACCCCTCTACCAAAATCCTTAATGATCTATCTATCTATCTATCTATCTATCTATCTATCTATCTATCTATCTATCATCTATCTATTTATCAATCTATCATCTATCTATCTATCATCCATCTATCTATCTATCATCTATCAATCAATCTATCTATCTATCTATCTATCTATCTATCTATCTATCTATCTACCTACCTACCTACCTACCTGCCTACCTATCTATTTTGTGACAATCCTTCCCAGCTGTTGCCTAGTGTCCACTATGACTTTTGGGGGGCTGGAGTGCATGAAGTCCGGTTTCTCCCCAATCTTGCCTTCCTAATCCTATAATTGAAAAAAGGCCCTCCCGGGGCGGTGGTGGTAGCTTGAATGAGAAATGACCCCATAGTCTGTGGTCTTTGGAGATTTGGTCCACAATTGGGGGGGTGGGGTGCTGTTTTCCATGGAGCAGCCTTGCTGGAGGAAATACTACGTCATGGGCTCAGGAGCGGGAGGTCAGGCTCTGAGGACTTAAGGTTTTACCTTATGGCAGTTTGCTGTCTACTTTGTGCTTTGGGTTCAAGATGGCAGCTCTCAGCTTCCAGCCGCTGTTGCCACGTCTGCCACCTGTTGCCCCTACCATTATGGGACCTTCTGGAACCGAAAGCCAAAATAAATGCTGACATCTACAAATTGCCTTAGTCATGGTGTTTTATCATGGCGGCAGAAAAATAACTAATACACATGGGTAGAATTTAGCGCCCTTCCTTCTCAGTACCCTCTGCTCTCAGTGGTAATGGTGGCTTTTACTCATCGACAGATCTGGTTATGAAGCTGCCCTAGTATTATTTGAGTAAATTCTGGAAAGGGTGAAGAACTACTTGGGCATAAGCAATAAGGATGTTATATAAACATTTAATATTAAGTACGGGAAGGGTTTTTACACAAATTAATAAATTCAGCTCTCACAGATCTTTATCATGGGTGTAGAACCGTCATTCTCAATTTACTTATTTTTATTACATATAAGGAAAAAAATAAAATCTGTTTTAAAACTTAGATAAAAATTCACTTAATATGCCCAAAAAGGAAAATATAGCTAGTTGATGGTGGACTGCTCAGGAGGCAGAGGCGGGCAGATCTCTGAGTTCAAGGCCAGCCTGGTCTACAGAGCTTGTTCTAGGACAGGCATTCCATAGGAAAAAAAAAATGATTTTCACTACATCTCATGGTCATAGATAATTGTATTTCTTTATAATCTACATAATTTTCTTAATCTGATATATAGATTTCTACAGTCATGTGTGAGATAAGCATAGGGAGATGGCTCAGCAGGTAAGGCACCAAGCCTGATGTCTGAGTTTGACCCTCAGGATTCTCATGATGGAGAAGAGAATTGCTTATGCATGCATATACCTCCCCACACAGATAAAAAAATATTAAGAAAAGGAAGCAGAATTGGGGATGAGAGGTGGTTCAATGATTAACAGTCCTTACTGTTCTTGCAGACACCCAGGTTAGGTTCTATAACCCACAGGTGATACATAACCACCTGTAACTTCAGTTGCCAGGGATTCACTGACCTCCGAGGACACTGCATGCTGTGGTTCAAATAGACAAACATACACATAGTAGTAAATAAAAAAAAATAAAATATAAAGCTCAACATTGAAGTCTTTAACACTTATAATATTAATAATAATAATTCAAAAAATTACATTGTAGAAACTTGGGTTCAACCCTTAGCCCTATGAGAGAGTAAAGGCATAAAACATGTATCTTTCTTAGCCAGAGCTTTTGATGGTCTATAGAAGAGCACATGCATCCCCTAGCCCCAAAAAAGATTTTTGCATTTCACAAGTCTTAAAATGCTAGTGTTAAACATGATGTGGGGCTGTTGAGATGGTAGAAAAAAGCATCTGCTGCCAAGCCTGATGACCCGAGTTCAATCCCCAGGACCAACATGGTGAAAGGAGAGAACCAACCTCATTAGGTTGACCTGTGACCTTCGCACACACGCTCTAGTGTGCACATGGCCACATAATAAGCGAATAAAAATTAATTTTAACAAAATATACACTGTGAACAATTACATGCATTTGCTGTAATCCAGTATCAACCCCTAACGGCAAATAGAGACTCTGGAGCTGGAACCTGAAGCTAAGAGGTAAAATGAATGGAATGGCAAGAGATAAATCAATAATAAGCTGAGAATAAAATAGCAAGAATACAATGGACCAGAATAGAGTGACCTCAGTGGTTATAGATGCCAATCGCTCTGCTTTTACATCTGTTGCTATGGCAAAATACTCTGGCAGAAAGCAGCCTAGAAGAAAGAGCTTATTCCAGCTTACGGTTCCAGGATACAGCCCATCATTGTGGAGAAGTCAGAGCAGGAATTGGAAGCAGCTGGTCGCATAACATCTAGCAGAAGAAATGTATGCACGCTTGCTTGTTTGTGCTCAGCTTAGTTTCTCGGCTCTTCTCCAGTTCAGAATCTTTTGCCTAGGGAATAGTGCCTCCCACAGTGGACTGGGTCTTACCACATCAGTCCTTTAAGATATCCTCACACATGAGCTGGGGAGATGGCTCCAAGGTTAAGAGCACTGGCTGCTCTTTCAGAGGTCCTAAATTCAATTTCCAGTACCCACATGGCGGCTCTCAACCATCTATGGTGGGATCTGGTGCTGTCTTCTGGCATGTAGGCATACATGAAGACAGAGCATTTATACCCAAAATAAATAAATAAAACTAAGAAAAAAAAAGATATGCTCATGTGATAAGGTTAATGATCCATTATTGAGATTATGTTTCTCTGTGGTTCTAGGTTGTGTCAAGCTGATAATTAAAACAAACCATCACACTAATAAATCAAATACATCTTTTAAAAATACGGCAGATTGAAGATAGTCATGGTGGTACATACTATTTCTCCTGGCAATTGGAACAAGTAGGCAGATCTTTGTGAATTCCAAACCAGCTTGGCTTACATGCTGAGTTCCAAGCCAGTCATAGCAAGACCTTGCCTCAAAATAAAGCCAAACTATCTATCTATCTATCTATCTATCTATCTATCTATCTATCTATCTATCTATCTATCTATCTATCTATGAAAGAACTTTATTTTAGATATAAGGATAGAGTTAAGTTAACTTTAAGCAGGTGGTGATGGTGCATGCTTTTAGTGCCAACACTTGGGAGGCAGAAACAGGAGGATCTCAGTGTTTGAGGCCATCCTGGCCTACAGAGTGAGTTCCAGGGCAGCCAGGGCTACACAGAGAAACCATATCTTGAAATCAACAGGAAAAATAGTTTAAAAGATTAAAGAGAAAAATCATACTTATGATTTGACTAAGTAGTGCTCCCACTGGCTCATGTATTTTAACACTTGGTCTCTGGCTGTTGGCATTGTTTTGGGAGGTTGTTGAGCCTTTGGGCTATGGGGATTTTTTGGGTGGAAGTTGGTCTGTATGGATGGGCTTTGGGGTTATAATAACTGCTATTTCCACCCTGAACATCATAGGTGGAATTTCTCTGTGTCTCTGCAGCTGCTCCCAAGGAACTACACAGAAGCTTGATATTAATTATAAATGCTTGTCTGACAGCTCAGACTTACTACTAGCTAGCTCTTACAACTTAAATTGACCCATATATACTAGTCTACATTGTGCCTCATGGTATTACCTCTCTTTCTTATTGCTCCCCGATAATCACTTAGAGGCTTAATATAAAGTATAACTGCTCAGCCAATAGCTCAGGCTTATTACTAGCTCTTCCATTTTGTTAACTCATATTCTTTAATTATGCTCTGCCACATGCCAGTACCTTTATTAGCATGGCACATTCATCTCCTGCTCCCTCTGCTGGCTACCCCTTCATTCTTCCCATCATGCTCAAGTTGGCTTTCATGCCTAGCTTCCTGTCCAGCTACTGGCCTGTCAGTTTCTTATTAACCAATGAAAATAATACATATTCATGGTGTACAGAAGGATTATTCCACAGTAGCTGGTGACTCCTCTGACCCCACCTCTCCTTAGCGTTCTCTCCTAACCACCAGCCAATCCGTTTTTTATTAACAATGAGAGCAACGTGTTCACTCTAACATGAGGCATCCCCACAGGTGTGTCCCACAATGCCTTTTTGACAATGCTCCATGACATAGAGCTCAAATACAGCTTCTCTGCTGTCAAGTCACTTCTGTCAAGAATTTAGTCACAGTAGACAAATGAAGAAAGGAACCAACACAAAAGCAGAGCATAGAATGGTTCCATTAATAGCAAACACAGAGGCTTCAAGACTGTTGCCAGCTATGGCAAGGGACAGTGCACCACAGGTCCTTTTGCCAGATAGACATGAATAATCACAAGACACTACATGAAGGACAACCAGACAGAGTCCAGTGATGTCAGTGAACAATGCATCAAGTATACTGGAAACCAGTAAGGAGTCAAAGGTCAGAACAATACTATTAACCCCCTGGACCTCATTCACATTTCTAGAACATTCCATCAAGAAACTCCCATACATCCTCTTCATGTTGCTCATCTGTGCTGACCTGAGTTTTCTGGTGTATCTGATGCTGGTCTCAGATCTGTCTCCTATCCAATCCACACATTTTGGGGAATAGGAACCATGTTGAGTTCCCATCGTGCCTTTTGCCTTGTGCAGGGATGGATGGGCAGAAAAAAAATTGTATCAGCTGTTTTGCCATGGGTGTGCCCTTCATCAAGGACCTTCGACTCAATGAGAATATATTCAACTTCTTTGAAAATGGATGTGAAAGGTACAGTTTCACCACGCCTCTGTCTCCATCCCCAGGCAGTTTCGATGGGATGTTAAAGAATGTCCATTCTATCCCAAAGATCTTAAGGCCATTTTAGGATGTCCAAAGGGCGATGTGTATGGATTTGTGATTACTAACCTAAACAAATACACTGTGCAGAGACAAATGAAGGCTGACATGTGGACTGTTCACTTCAGCGGTAGCAAGAATGATCTTATCAATAGCTAACATCTGTTCAGTATTTATTATGCATAGCTCCAATTCTCTAACACTTTGGTATGTGCCCTTGTTTCTCTTTTCAAATTATAACATTTATTTTTGTGTGTGTACTCACATAGTGCATGCCTATGTGTTTTGGGGGCAAGCATCCATGCAAATGCAGGGGCAGGAGAAGGACATCAAGTGTTCTGCTCTATCGTGGCTTAATTCTCTTGAGACAGAGGCTCTCACTGAACTCGTATCTAGGCTCGTGGCCAGCAAGCCAAAATGGTCTCCCTGTCTCCACCTCCCATAATTTCATAGTCATGAAGTTCTATTGCACTTGAGTGCTAACGATTGAGTTCAGGTACCCCATGCTTATGCAACCAAGCCCTTTATCCACTGAGTTTTCCACAGCTACTTAATTGTTCATTTATTCTTCAGTGTTGGGGGTAGAATGCAATGCTTGCACCACTGAGCTGCATCTCCAACCCTCACAGATGGGTTCTTTGCAGTGACTCTACCATTGAAAATTTTGTGACTACCCCTGGAAAGACATGCCCAAATATCTACTCATCCCAGATAGAGAACTACGACAACCCAAAAAGTCCAACTCAATGAGTTTTGTTAAGATTACTTAGAGGAATATGGGTGAGGTTAGTTTTAGGAGCAGAAATAACTCAAAGACAGCTGCATCACCAAAGCCCACCCCAGCATGGTGACAGCTCACAAAGCTGGGAACCTGGAGCTCACTGCACAGGCCTGCAGGCAGCTCAACCACTTAGAGAGTGCCCTTTCTAGGTGCCTCAGTTGGGTCAGAATCTCTTTCTGTCAGCTCTTCTGGCCTCTGCTTTTGGGACTTCCCTGGTGTGAGTCGCTTATAGTCAGCTGCACGTTCTGTGATATCACTCAGTATTCCAAAATTCTTATAAATGTCAGGAAAGAGAGGCTGAATCCTACTGAATCTGGTCAGTTTCAGGGACTTCCTGAAACTTTTGAGTTGTTTGCTTCCTGAATTTTATTGAGCTTCCCTGCATGATAAAATGATTTGCCTCCCATAGAACATCCTTCATCTAAGGAGGGTCCCTACAGGATAGGACATTTTATCTTGGAAGACATTGCTACACAATATTGAGTCATACCCCAGCCCCTCACTGGGGGGTTTCTAGTCAGGGGCTCTACCACTGAGTTACACTCCCATCCCCTCACTGGAGGATCCTAAGCAGAGACTCTGCTACTGAGTCATACTCTATCCTCTCACTGGGGTTAGAGTTCAGGGGAATTCACTATTCTGGGCAGTCATGGGGACATAGAGGTTTGTTTCCTTATACTAACTGTCTACTCCTGAAGCACAGAATCCCAGCAGACCTATAACAGCACTCTTGCAGATGACAGAATTGACGTGCAAAAAGTGATATTTTGTCTGTGCTTTACCAAATAAAGCTTGCCTAAAGATCAGAGGGCAGAGCCAGCCACTAGTTAGCCATAGAGGCCAGAAAGTGGTGGCTCACACCTTTAATCCCAGCACTTGGGATCTTATGCTTCTGCTCCCAGTACTTGGGAGGTACATACGCCTTTAATCCTAGCACTAGGGAAGGTTGAGCAGGAAGTGATATGGCTGGGCAGAGAAAGGAATATAAGGCAGAGGAGACAGGATCTCAATCTTTTTGGTCTGATGGATTCAACAGAGGTAAGAAATCTCTCTAGTGATTTGCTCATCTGTCTCTAATCTTTCAGCATTTACTCCCCCCACACACACAAAAAAAGGTTAATGAACTTAGCTATGGTTACTCAGTGAGCACACACTAGTACCACACACCTTTTACAAATCACTAATATTTATTTAATGTGTGTGTATACACAAGCACATGTCAGAGGATCCCCTATGGGAACCAATTCTCCTTCCATATGGTCCATGGGGATTAAGCTCAGATGTCAGGCGTGGCAGCAAGCACCCTATCTGCTGAGCCATCACAGCTCAGCACCAGTCTCGGAACACAGACCTTTTGTCCCTTGATGCTACTTGGAGCCAATATTCATTACCCTCCATCTTCACATTTCCCAGGATGGGAGCAAACACTGGGTGCTGTCCAGTATGAAGTAAGAACAGTTGGGAAGGCTATAGGCAGGAATAGGGTAGGACTTCCTAGTGGTGGAGAGAATGTGGCCCGGGGCCCCCACTGTGCAGCATGTATAGGCAGCTGTGTCTGGAGGTGAAAGGTATCTTGATCTCACCTGGAAAACATTTTCCGTCCCTCATGATGTCTATCATCCTGCCTTCCCAGGTCTCTACCATTATGTAGAAAAAGAAGAGAAGAAAAATGACCAAATTGCAGGTGAGTTGATTTTTATTTGTACCATTTATGCTTGGGGTTTCTATTGCTGTAAAGAGACATCATAAATGCGCCAACTCTTATTAAATGAAAACATTTCATTGGAGGTGGCTCACATTTCGGAGGTTTAGTCCATTATTATCATGGTGGTGGCATACAGGTAGACATAGTTCTGGAGACGGAGATGAGAGTTCTTCATCTTGTACACATGCAACAGGAGACTGTGTGTTGCAGTGGGTGAAGCTTGAGCACATGAGACCTCAAAGCCCGCCTCCACAGTGACACACTTCCTCCAACAAAGCCACCCCCTAATAGTGCCACCCCCTATGGACCAAGCATTCAAACACATGAGTCTGTGGGGGCCATAGCCCATCCAAACCACCATACTCCCTCATGTCTCGGAGTGGGTACACTGTTCTCTTAGGCCAGGGGAAGGAGTGACAGGAAGTACTAGGCCATGTATGTGTCATGCTCATAAAAAAAAATCTTCCTGCACTTAGTTATTTTGAGATATATTTGTTTATTAATGGGGGTGGATGCTCATGCCACACGTGTGCCTGTCAAAGTCAGAGGCCAACTTTTGAGAGCCTAGTCCCTGGCTTCCGGTGTGTGGGTTCTGGGATTGAATGTAGACAGTCAGGTTTGGGGCGAGTGCCCTTAAGTACTGAGCTGCCTTTACAGTTCTGTTCGATTTGAGTCACTCCCTTGTGTGTGTGTAGGTTACCTCCACCCCTTCATTTTCTGAAGTAAGGTCTTGCTCTGTAGTCTGGGCTAGCTCCATCATCTGCCTCATATTCCTGAATGCTGTGATGACAGATACCTCATTTTTTGTTCTGTAAATGAACAGTGTAAACGAAAATAGAAATTTAAAAAATTACATGCATCTTTATTTTGCTAAAAAATTACATGCATCTTTATTTTGCTTACAACGCCCCCTCCCTGCCATTTAATGTCACATCCCCTGCTACATTTGCTGTGAGACAGCATGGAATTGAATTGGACATATTTTTACCACTTAAAATGGTGTGCATATAAAAGCTTCTCATGCTCTGTCAGTGGACACACCGATGTTCCCCAGCGATGACTCCACCATTTGCATTCAGTTATTACCCACCCACAAACTTCTGAATTCCTTAGGCACCCCACAGTTTTATGTTGCTGCATCCATTTCCCTACAGAGAACCTTCACTCAAAAAACAAAAACAACAAAAACCCAGCTCTGAGGCTGGCCATGTAACCCAGGGCACTTCACTCACCGGGCATTTGGCAAAAACCTGATGTCTGTCCCTAGCACCACCCAGTAACGAAGAAGAAACATGGAACAGCAGTTTGAGAGACTTGTATATAAGTGTTTATATATACATATATATATATATATATATATATATATATATATATATACACACACACATGTATACACATCAGTGCCTCTATATCTCTTAAGTGACAGCTGAGATACTTTATTGTCTTTGTATTTCATTTTACTTTATTAAGATTTACATATTTTATGTATATGATTGTCTTGTCTGCATGAGCAGGGCAGAGGAGAGCAAGGTAGACCTTTCCATCCATAATCAAGGGCAAGTTGCTCAGAACGTTCTGTGGAGCAGGTACAGGCTTGAACCAGTCTACAGTATAAACATCTAAGATTTCTCTATAGCAAGCCAAGCAACAAAGCAAGATGTTTACAGTGTAAAAGGAAGTGAAGACAGTCGTGTCTGCCCAGTGATATTATAGAAGGGGAAATAGTAATGGTGAGCAAAGTCCAGTGAGACAGCTCGGTGGTAAGGGAGCTTGCTGCCAAGGCTGACAGCAGAGTTTCATCCGTGAGACCCACATAACAATGCACTGTGGCATCCATGAGCTCCCCAACACACACACATAAAAAATAACATTTAATTCAAATAGTTAATATATGGAAAGAAATAATTATTACTAAATTGACCTACTTAGTGAGCTCCAGGTTCAGTGAGAACAGGCTGTCTTAAGAAGCAGGGTAAAAGGGATTAGAAGACTCAGCACATAAAAACACTTGCTACACAATCCTGATGGCCTGAGTTCAGTCCTTGGAATTTGTGTAAAAAGCCAGATGTGGCGATGCACATCTGAAATCCCACCATGGAGGGAACGGGAGAACCAGCTGGAAGCTGGCAGCTCAGCTATCCTGGGGCACACAGCCTAACATAAACAGCAAGAGACTGTGCTGCACACTGTGCCTCTGCAAGGTTGAAGGCCAGAACCCATCCACATACATGCCATGCCACGTGCTTGCTATGAGACACACCCATACATGTGCACAAAATAATAAAGTCATGATTTTTCTTAAGATTCAGAGAAATAGAGAAAGACACAGATGTGAGCTTCTGACCTCCACGTACATGTACACAGGTATGAACATATGCACATGCACACATGCATGTATGTAGTGCATACGAGTGGGTGCATGCATGTGGAGGCATGCATATGTGTGAGGATTCTTTTCAGCTCTCATGGTGATGGATCCAGCAGAGTAGAAGGCAGACAGTGGTAGGTGCTTCGGGCTGAGAGGCCCTGAGTCCTGCGTTTTCTTGGTATCATCTTTTCTGTAGACATAGCCTGCATGTGTTTGCTGTCACAGGAGGCAGTGACATTCAGGGACGTGGCCATGGTCTTCAGCAAGGAGGAGCTGGGGCTACCAGACGCTGCCCAGAGGAAGCTGTACCGAGACGTGATGCTGGAGAGCTTTAGGATGCTGCTCTCAGTGGGTGAGGATGGGGTCTGGGGTTCTCTGAGGAGTGACTGGGACCAGTTGCTGGGAGCTCAGGAACTCCTGGAATTATTCTCTGGGCTCGGCTCTCTAACTGGAAGCACAGGAGGTTTCTCCTGACTCTGTCCTGTAATATGAAGTTTTTGGCTCAGACTTTCTGGCCTAGCTCTGAGGTTTGGACCCACTCACAGCCCTACTTCGGCCTAGCCCCGAATAATCACACAAAGACCTAGGGCCCAGGCATATAACTTGCTAACTCTTAACTCTTAAACTAACCCATGACTCTTATCTTGTTCTGCCATGCAGCTCGGTACCTTTTCTCAGAGCAGCATTTCAACTTCTTTCCTCTGTGTCTGCTGCTGTCTCCACTGGTGTCTCTCTGGCTTCTCTGCTTGCTCTGCTCTTCCTGTTCCCAGAGTTTTCTTAGTCTGGAAGCCCCACCCACACTTCCTGTCTGCCTTCTGGCCAATCAGCGTTTTATTAAACCAATATAATTGACAAATAGTTACAGTACACAATATACAAGAGCATTCTCCCATAAGAGAGGGCTTTAAATTTCTTAGAACTGGAGTTAGAGGTGATTGTGAGCTGCCATGTGGGAGCTGGGAACCAAACTCCAGCCCTCTGGAAGGGCGTGCTTTTAACCACTGAGCCATCTCTCCAGCTCTAGAGTTTCTTCCTTCCCTCCCTCCTTCCTCCCCTCTGTTTTTGTTTCTTTTAGTCAGGGTCTCATATAGCCTAGGCTAGACTGTTCTTAAACTTACTATATAGCTGATGGTGGCCTTGAACCTCTGATCTACCTGCCTCTACCTCCCAGATGCAGGTATGGCATATACCTCCATACCCACTCTCTTATCTAGTTTTGGCAAAGTTGATATCATCAAACTTTTGCTTTTCTGTCCTTTTTTCACATAGCACATCAGCCCTTCAAACCAGGTCTGATAGCCCACATAGAGAATGAAGAGAAGCTGGACACCCGAGGATGTGGGCCCCCAGGTGAGGATGCTGGGGCTGGGCCAGTGTGGGAGCGCTTTCCAGAGCACAGAGCAGAGTATGTCCATTCTCCCCCTAACTCTCCACTGGTTTCCACTTCATAAATAGTATTTTAAGTGCTTAGAGCAAGGCCAATGAGACGGCTTTGCGAGTAAGGGTCCTTGTCACCAAGCCAGAGACCCCAATTCCATTCCTGGACCCATGTGGTGGGAGGAGAGAGTAAACTGACTCTCGTAGGATGTCCTCTGACCTCCACAGTCAAGCTGGAGCTTGAGTGTGCATACGCATGAACACACACACACACACACACACACACACACACACACACACACACACACACACACTCATGTCTAGAGAAGACAAAAGACAAAAGGTAGTTTCTTTGGGAAAATCCCCTTTTCTTTTTCCCTGCTGCATCACCCAACAGCCCACGATAAAGTCACAATGGCATGCTTGGTGGTCACTAGACCTTTTGAATGGGACCATAATTGTTAGGAGCCATTCAGATCTTGTTAGGAAAACCCAGATCTTTTTTCTTTTCTTTTCTTTTCTTTTCTTTTCTTTTCTTTTCTTTTCTTTTCTTTTCTTTTCTTTTCTTTTCCTTTCCTTTCCTTTCTTTCCTTTCCTTCTCTTCTCTTCTCTTCTCTTCTTTCCTTCCTTCCTTCCTTCCTTCCTTCCTTCCTTCCTTCCTTCCTTCCTTCCTTCCTTCCTTCCTTCCTTCCTTCCTTCCTTTTTGAAACAGGGTTTCCCTGTGTAGCCCTGGCAATCCTGGAACTTGCTCTGTAGACTAGGCTGGCCTCAAACGCAGAGATCCGCTTGACTCCGCCTCTCTAATACTAGGATTAAAGGCACGTGACACCATTGCCCAGCAGAAAACCAAGATCTTATGGTACCTAGAGAGCCTTGGTTTTGTGGCTCCTGTGTGTGTATCAGGTGTTTTGTAAGTACCCATAGGAACAGTGTGACATGTCAGTATCCTGCTGTGAACTAAGCATTAAATAAATACCAACATCTCTCAATAAGATGTTTACTTGTGCATTTGTCTGGATTTTCCGCATCCTCATAGGAAGCAAAAGTAGGCATGCTATGAAGAGCTCCAGAGATGTGGAATTAAACCCCCTTTGTTCCAAAAAGCTCTCCTCCTGCCAGACCTGGCCACAAGGCTCAGACGTGTTACCCAGGGATCAAGATTTCATGAGAAGATGTCCAGAGAGAAACCCTGAGTCTCAGAACCAAGGAGAGTCTCCCTGCCTGGTATGCGCAGGGATGCTGGTTCAGATTTCTGAACATGGAAACTATGTGTTTCCTCCTGTAGATGATGACTCTGCTTCTCTGACAAATCAGACATCTTGGAGGGTCATGTAATTGCCAATGGAAAGGTCAGCAGACATCTTCAAGAACTTATTCCTATAGATGTGACAGTGTTGGTTGGTTCTCATACCACAGGGACAATGAGGGCTTATACAGAAAGGGGGAAAGCCATAGTTTCCATGACTACAAAGGAGAGACCCTGGAAGAATTATCACTTAGTCAGGACTTAATTAAATTAAGGCCTGAGTCCTGCCCATGTATGGAGCATAGAAAAGCCTGGGGCCCTGGCACCAGCCATGACCACAGCCCTCACACGTATCAGCAGCTCCACTCAAGAAGGAAGCCCTGGACATGCAGAACATGTGAAGAGAACAGTCACCACAGGTCAGCTCTTCGCATTCATCGAAGTGTGGAGAAAGGAGGTCAGGGCGCTGAGAGTCCCCCTCTATGGTCCACTCTAAGAGTGTGTACAGAGCAAACATTATGCCAGTGCAGTGAGACTGTTCATCATGGCTCCCCTCTTAACACTCATGGACATGCCCACCCAGGCAACACCTCCCAGATGTGCAGCATCCCTGAGAAAGCTTTTGATTGCTGTTTACATGGTAATACTAATTTTAGGGCCCATACTAGGGAAGAACCCAACAAACATGGGAATGTTTCTAATCAGAGTTTATCCCTTCATGTTAATCAGAAAATCCATGCTGAGGAGAAACTATATCCAGGTGTGGGGTGTAGAGAAGATTTCACATGTTGCTTAAATTTTAACACTCAGCACAGATTTCATGTGGGAGAGACTCTGTATAACTCTGAGTGTGGTAACCACTTAAGTCTGCCCCTACATTTCCAGGGCTTTTCAACAGTGCACCCCATAGAACAGCCACATTAACACACATGCCATACCAGCTTCAGTCAACATTTGTGTACCCAGGGCCTTCAGCAACTCCACATCGGAGAGAAACCTTTAAATAAAGAGGATGGAAATGGCTGGAACTGGAGTTCCAGCACCGAGGATTATCAGAAACAGAATCCACACAAATGCAACGCCTGTGGGAAAAGCTTTAGTCACAGATCAGTTCTTAACATTCACCAGAGAATCCACACAGGAGAGAAACCATACGAGTGTGAGGTGCGTGGGAAGGGCTTCAGTCGGAGTTCACACCTGCAAGGCCACCAGAGAGTTCACACTGGAGAGAAACCGTACAAGTGTGAGGAGTGTGGGAAAGGGCTTCAGCTGGAGCTTTAATCTTCAAATTCATCAGCGGGCCACACGGGAGAAAACCCCTATAAATGTGGAGAATGTGAAAAAGGCTTCAGCAAGGCCTCAACTCTCCTGGCCCATGAGAGAGCCCACACAGGAGAGAAGCCTTACCAGTGTGACAAGTGTGGGAAGGGCTTCAGTCAGAAATCATACCTTCAAAGCCACCAGAGTGTTCACTCTGGAGAGAGACCATATATATGTGAGGTGTGCGGGAAGGGCTCCAGTCAGAGAGCATATCTACAAGGTCACCAGAGAGTCCACACAAGAGTGAAACCACATAAATGTGAGGGGTGTGGGAAGGGCTTCAGCCAGAATTCCCGCCTTGAAGCACACCACAGGGTCCACATGGGGGGAAAACCATTCAAATGTGAGATGTGCACGAAGGGATTTAGTGAGAGTTCCCATCTCCAAGCACATCAGAGGATCCATGAAGAAGGAAGGCCGTACAAATATGAACAGTGTGGTAAGGGCTTCAGTGGGTATTCCAGTCTCCGGGCCCATCACAGAGTCCACACCTGGGGGAAGCCATACAAATGTGAGGTGTGTGGGAAAGTCTTCAGCCAGAGATCAAATCTTCAAGCTCATCGGCGAGTCCACACGGGAGAGAAACCCTACATATGTGATGTGTGTGGTAAGGGTTTCTGTTGGAGCTCAGGCCTTCTGATCCATCAAAGAGCCCACAGCAGCGACAAGTTCTGTAGGAGGGAAGAATACAGGGACAGTCATCCTTCTGAGAACCTATGCAGAAATGATGGCCTGTCAAATGCTGTTCTGTTTTGTTAATGAAAACGGAGTGTTTGTACCCAACACACATGCCATTGGTGGTTGGGACACAACATGGTGTAGAGCTCTACCGAGTGTTTGCCAAAATCTCACCAAGCTATTGCAGCACATCAAGAACATCCCTACATACATGCCAGCAGGAACGAATGAAGTACAGTGTCCATGCTACTAGAACATAATAAGCTTGATAATAGCTGCCGAGGCTGCAAGACCATGCATAACTGGAGAGGTGATTCAGTGGTGACGAGCATGGACCACTTTTGAAGAAGACCACATTGGTGACCATCTGACACCTTCACAGGGCCCAGACATATGTGCAGGCAAAACACTCATATACAGAAAAATAAATGAAACCATGATCTTTCTTAACTCAAAGTAGTCACTCAATGATTTTCGCACTGAGTGAAAATACATAAAAGATACAACATTTGAAAATCTATTTCAAAATGGATTAAGAGGAATATTACTAGTACTGCAAATAAATGAATATCATTTGGAATGTAGACCCTCAAGCAATAGTCTCCTCTGACATAACAGCAGTTTGCTTAGCACCCCTTACCCTGTCTAAAGTGGGCAGGTGCAGAATTCTTTAAATAATTGATCCTCTCGGTGGTTCACGTTAGAGCTGGCTGTGTGCGCACGTGCTTGTGTCATGTGTTTATGCATGTAAATCCAGTGCCCATGGATCTCTGGAACTGGAGTTAAACAGCTAGGTGTGCTAGGAACGAAACTCTGGTCCTCTAGGAGAGCAGCAAGTGCTCCTAACTGCTGAGCCATTTCTGTATTTCCTCATGTATCCTTTTGTCAACAGTCACTCCCAAGGGCAGATTATGCAAGATAATGGTGGTTTAATCAACCAAGATCCTCTGAATTCCAAGTAACAGAAAATTCAGAGCTATTTAGACTCTTACAGTATTGGTCACCATGTACAAATGCAACAATTAGAGAAGAGCTATCTCATCAGCCAGCTCCAAAATCACAACTCTGAAACTTATTATTAATTATAAATGTTTGGCCAATAGCTTAGGCCTGCTTTTACTTAGCTCTTATAACTTAAATTAGCTAATTTCTACTAATCTATGCACTGTCCCAAGGCGTGTTTACATCATCTACATACTATGCATCCTACTTTTGTACTTCCTCCACATCTCCTTGCATCTCTGCCCTTCTTCTTCTCTGTGTCCTCTGTACCTAGAAATCCTGCCTAGCTATTGGCTGTTCAGCTTTTTACTAAACCAATCAGAATGACACT
Organism: Phyllotis vaccarum; assembly: GCA_033318265.1. Classification (NCBI taxonomy): domain Eukaryota; kingdom Metazoa; phylum Chordata; class Mammalia; order Rodentia; family Cricetidae; genus Phyllotis; species Phyllotis vaccarum. The sequence goes on from JARWLC010000018.1 coordinate 16,151,826, forward strand.
TCTTCACAGTGTACAAAAGATTAGTCCATAACTAGGTGGGGCTTAGACCTAGTCCAGGCACTAGCCTTTTTGTTACTTTTTAGATTCTCTCATATGAATCCCTTTCTACATAATTTTTATTCTATTTAATTTCTAAAGACAAGGTTTCTCTGTGTAGCCCTGACTGTCCTGGAACTCACTATGTAAATCAGGCTGTCTAGTCTTGAACTAAAAGATCTGCCTGCCTCTGCCTCCTGAGTGTTGGGATTAAAGGGGTGTGCCACTGCTGTCTGAGCTTCTTCCTGCAAACTCTTGGCTTCAGGTTGCTCAGGAGATGGCAGAATGGTAAGGTAAGAATTCTGTCTCAGTACTGTGTGGCTGAATAGTCCTCTCTAATCCTCAATTAAAACAAACTAAAGAGGCAGCAAGGGATGCCCCTGGATCTTCAGACAACTAGACTACCCCTGGTACAAAGCAATGGCAGGTTATCCTGGGAAATGGAAAATTATGGGCAGAGAATCCTTTGTGGTACATACATACAGGGATGTCTGAAAGCTGAGTGAACAGGGGACCCTTTAAGAAGGTTATTCAACTCTCCTACTCTGAACAATACTAAATAAGCTGGCTCAGTGATACCCTTGATAGTGACCCAATTCCAGCCAAACTCCTGGCCAGATCCATTCAGTGTTCTACTGTAATGTTCTGGTCCAGCAAGTGCACCCAATTCCAGGCAAAACTACCATTCCTTCCATCCTGTTGCTGTCCCCATACTATGTAGCATTTCCTTGAGCAATGAAGACAGCCCTTTGCTAGGAGATAGCAGACCAAGCACTATGATAACAATTAGAGAAGGTTGACTTTTGGGATTTTCAGGGACTCATGTAGCCCAGGCTTGCCTCAAACACACTGTATAAGGATAGCCTTGGCTTGATCCTATTGCCCATGGATCTAGGAAAAGGCAGGTGTTATCATGAATGAGAAGATAGGTTTCTGTGAATGTTGATAGAGGCATTTGTAATTCTTTTTTTCTTTTTTCTTTATTTTTTTAAACTCTTTGAGCACCCATCACCCAGTTCCCAAAAATATATGTAAAGACTCATTCTTACTTATGGATGCCTGGGCCTTAGCTTGGCTTGTTTCTAGCCACCTTTTCTTAAATTATCCCATCTACTTTTTGCCTCTGGGTTTTTACCTTTCTCTATTCTATATGTCTTTATTTCTTAGTCCATGGCTTGCTGTGTAGCTGGTGTCTGGGTGTCTGGGTGTCTCCATGGCTGTGCAACTGTGTGGCTGGATGGCTATGTGGCTGTGTATCTGGTGCCCCCTGGTGTCCTCCTCCCCCTCTTCCTCCTCCTCCTATTCATTCTCTCTGTTTGCTAGTCCTGCCTATCCTTTCTCTGCCCAACTATCAGCCACTCAGCTCTTAATTAGACCAATTAAGTGTTTTAGACACAGTAACATAGCTTTGCAGAGTTAAGCAAATGTAACATAAAAGAATGCAACACATCTTTGCATCATTAAACAAATATCCCACATCATAAACAAATGTAAAACATCTTAAATTAATATTCCACATCAGGCTCCAGGGAGATTCCATAAGAGAAATCTTATAAAGAATGTTTCTGAGTCTGACACGGTGGTGTGCACACAATTGGGGGGTTATGCAGGAAGACCATGAGTTTGAGGCTAGCCTGGGCTTCAGAGTGAGACCCTGTCTCAATAACTACAAAAATTATGCTCAGGGGCTGGAGAGATGTATGGTGGGATTCAGGTGTCAGCTGATAAGGTGTGAAGACGCTTATCCAGGGTCCCGGGCTCCTGAAGGGGGAGTGGCCAACCCCATTCATAAGGGGCTGCTAGAATCCTGGGAAGCCCCATTTCCTGGTTCCTAACTACTAGAGAGACCGGTTGGGCATTCATCGTCCACCACAAATATAATCCAGTCTATCAGGCACCTATATAAGCTTTTACATGTGTCGTGAGTGTTTGCTTATATTTTAATACATATTAATCTTAGATTAGTGTATTTAAGAGAACCTCTGCCTTCATCTGGCGCCCAATGTGGGGCCTGTGCCCACGGGAACAGAGGGTCCATTTGTGTTTTAAACACTGTTAGAAAGCAGAAGACAGAGTTTAGCTTTAAAAACCTACACTCCAGTGTGTGGGCTTAAAGCTCCCTCCCTCACTGGCTTGTTGCTCCTTCATACTGGGCTCCACCCCTCACTCTCTAGCCAACCGGCAGAGCAGAGCAACAGGTGGTCCCCTGTCCATGCCAGCTGAGTTCCTCTGCTGTCCTGCTCCACACTGAGAGGTGGCTCTTAGTCACTGCCTCTGAGCCGCTGCAACTTCCATAAGCACAGTCGTCTCTGCCTGTGACTGAGCTGCGACCTGGTTGAGTTTAAAGCACGGTCGCCCCTGGGGCAAGCTCAGAGGTTAAGCACACTGGCTACTCTTCCAGAGGTCCTGAGTTCAATTCCCAGCAACCACATGGTGGCTCACATAATGGAATCTGGTGCTGTCTCTGGCCTGTAGGCATACATGCAGGCAGAACACTGCATATATAATAAATAAATCTTTTAGAAAAATTAAAAAATTATGCTCAATATAGCTGAAAAAGTAACAAAGAACTTGACTATAGGTCGATAGAGATAACCCAAACTAAGCCAGGCATGGAGGTGCATGCCTATAATCCCAGTACTTAAAAGGTAGAGCCAGAAGGATTAGGAACTCAGACTTTTTTTCAACTACAGAGCAAGTTGTGAGGTTAGCCTGGGCTACATGCCATCCTATCTTAAAAAAAAAAAACCAAAATGTGAAGAAAATAAGCATCCAAGAGTACAATAACACGGGATCTAATATTTGGATGGTTGGGAACTCAGTGAAGAAAGCAGAGAGCAAACAGGTCAAGAGAGGACAGGAAAAAGAAGGCATCTGAGGGATAAAGGTTGAGAACTTATAAAAATAGTAAGAGGCCTCACCTAGATTTAATACTCATGCAGGACACAAAGAACATCAGGGTGTGGTGGCATGGGCTGTGAGGAAATGGGGGCCAGCATGATCAAGAATCCAAGGTACAGAATCTATACAAGGTACACAAGTCTCAAAGTGCACAATGAATTCTAGTCCAGCCCGAAGTGAAAGATCCTATCTTAAGAAAAAAATACTCCACCACCATGTGTGGTGGTGCACACTTTTAATCCCAGCACTCAGGAGGCAGAGGAAGGTGGATCTCTGAGTTCAAGGCCAGCCTGGTCTACAGAGAGTTCCAGGACAGCCAGGGCTACAGAGAAACCCTGTCTTGAAAAACCAAAAACAAAAGAAGAAAAAGGATAGGAGGAAGTACACCTTATATATGCTATTTTTGGGGGTGGGGGGCATGATCAGCAGGAGGCTTATCAAACAGTCTTGCCCAAGAGGAACACAGTATTTCAAGAGCATTACAGACTGATGCAGAAGCCTAGGGATTGATGACTCCAGTCTCTTCAGGGGGGAAAAGCCAAGTTCCCAGGAACTGACCCCTTAACTCCCTTAACTGACCCTTAACTTTGAGGCCCTGGCCTCTGCTCCATACCTGCCCTGCCAATTCCACTCATGAGCAAGGACACAGGACCGGATCCATTTGTCCTTTCATGGGAGCCTCCAAGAAGGCCCTGGATCCATTCAGTGCTCAACAGGATGTCTGTGCACTCTGTGTGTGTGTGAGGTGCCCAGGATGACAGAAGAGGGTGCTGGATCTTCTGGAACTGGAGTCGAGACACCATGTAGGTGCTGGGAACTGATCCCTGGTTCGCTGGATGAGCAGCCATTGCTCTTAACAGTTGAGCTGTCTTTTTAGGTCTGAAAGAACTTTGCATAAAACGTATAGTTAATTTTAATACATATTTGTTAAGATTTATTCTCTCTCCTCTCTCTCCCTCTCTCCTCTCTCCCTCTCCTTCTCCCTCCCTCCCTCCCTTCCTCTCTCTTCTCTCTCTCTCTATCTTTCTCTGTTTCTGTGCAGTTGCATTAAGAGGGAGACCAGAGGGCACTGGATCCCATGGAACTAGAGTTACATGAAGTTGTGAGCTGTTCAAAATGGGTACTGGGACCCTAATCTGGGTCCTCTGTAAGAGCCGTATGTACTCTTAACCACGGAGCCAACTATCCCCTGTATACTGATTTGAACTTCTAAAATTTTGTATTTGTTTTTATTTTCTTATTAACTCCTAAAGCCCTAAAAAAAAAAACCCACAAAATAACCCATTGTTACAGTGACCTCCAGGTATAAACTGTCTCAGTAAAGTCATAAATAGACTCCTTGGTATCCTCACCCGACTCACAAATGTATTTGGGGGAGTAACAGATGCCACTCTATCTCCCAATCTCAGTCACAGCACCCCCTTGTTAAGAAGCTGCCAATGATGAGGCACTTTGTAATTCTTCACTGGAAGCATTTGGTTCGGATGAACGATTCCCACCAACCCCACCACAGTGCATGTGGTGGTGGTCCAGCCAACTCACTGCAAGCCCAATTTGGATTTTGTACTTTTATTATTAGATTACACATTCAGGCAGGGATTAAGAGATTGCCTTGCTGACTTTATGTGACTCCAGCAAGCCATGCTCCCTATGTTCACAATCCTCAAGTTTATTGTCAGCATATGTTGCTACAGTGGGCTGGTTAATGCCAGCTCTCCTTACTGTTCCCCTTGAAACAGGTATGAATCAAAGGCTCCTGTCTAGTGAGGAAAATTTGAGAAGTGGAATAGCTGGGATCAAAGATATTTTAAATTTGATATTTACTAAACACATTTCCAGAAGGAGGTGAGAACACCCGGTCCTGCTTTGGTTTCTGTTTCTGTGATAAAAACTTAGCAAAACTACTTTGGGGAAGAAAGGGTTTATTTGGATGACACGTGCCAATCACAGCTGATCACTGAAGGAAGCCAGAGCTGGAATTCAAGCGGGAACAGACTGGGGACAATGCCTAGGCTTGCTAGCCATGGCCTGCTAGGTGTTTGTTGGTTTGTTTGAGACAGAGTCTCATTCCATTACTCTAGCTGTCCTGGAACTCACTGTGCAGACCAGGCTGGCCCACAATTCCCAGAGATCCACCTGCCTCTGCTGTTTGAGTGCTGAGATCAAAGGCCACCAGGCCTGCTGCTAAACTTGCGTTTTTAAATACAACGCAGGACCACTTGCCGAGGAGCAGCAGCATCACTCAGAGACAGCATCACCCTTCCACCCCAACCATTAATAAAGAAAACGCCTCTGAACTCGCCTACAGATCAGTCTCATGGTGGCACCTTTTCAATTGAGATCCTTCTCGCTTGCTAGTTTCAAAGTTGATGGTCCATAACTCCAGGGTACCTGCACTGACATGCAAACACACACACACACACACACAAATAAATAAATAAATAAATAAATAAATAAATAAATAAATAAATAAATAAATAAATAAATGTAAATTTGGTTTTAAAAATAATTTAACGGGTGTATAGCAGTGGGTTTAATACAGTGTGTACTGTCTCTTCCATACTTAATGACATGGGCTGAGAGATGGAGCAGATTCTGGGCAGCCATCTATGGGGAGTGGACACATTTCCCATTAGGGAAGGACTGGGAATGAGGCAATGACACCGAGTTGAACTGTGTTTCAGTCAAGAGGCTTATTAACATAGTTGCTGCAGCATGGAGTTGCTGAAGAGGAATTTTTGCAAAACGTTGTAGGTGTCTTCTTGTTATATGTAGTTTTAAAAATTAGTCTGTATATGTCTATCTGTCCGTACACTGTAGCACTTGTGGGGATTAGAGGAACTCAGTTCTCTCCCTTCCACTACGTGGGTCCCAAAGATTGAATTTAGGTTGGGCAAGAGCCTTCACCTGCTGAGCCATCTTGCTGGCCCGAGGCAGGAGTCTCTTGATTCAGCCACTCTGGAGTAGAATCTTTTGCTTGGGTACAATGTAAACTGTCACAGTGTTATTCTTTATTTATGTTTTTGTGGTATACATAGGTTGCATTGGTGATAAATATTTGGGGATACAACATTGGATAAAAGTTTAAACCAGTGTCTTTAAACATAATATCTGTTGCACTCAGGTTTCCTAGTTTTAGGTTACCCTTTGCACCAGATTAATGTGTGTATGTGTTGGAAGGGGGAGAATAATGGTGGCAAAACCCCAGGAGTCATACATGTCAGGTAAGAGCACTACCATTTCATTCTCAGCTCCTCACTGGGGGATTCTAGGCAGGGGCTCTACCACTGAGCCACACCCCCAGCCCCTCACTGGGGGGATTCTAGGCAGGGGCTCTACCACTGAGCCACACCCCCAGCCCCTCACTGGGGGATTCCAGGCAGGGGCTCTACCACTGAGCCACACCCCCAGCCCCTCAGTGGGGAATTCTAGGCAGGGGCTCTTACTCTGCTGGCGAGCCAACCTCCCATTGCAGCACAGTTTTAGATTTAAACTTTTGCAATGCAATATAAGATGGAACTCAATGTTTTAAAAAAGTATTCACAGTTGTCTTTATGGCAACTTCAGAAATGAACAAAACAAAAAGCAATTAAGAGAGCGAGCTCCCGAAAAGCGATTTCTATTGAGCTTACACCAGAACAGCATGAAACTTACTGGAGCTTTAGCGTTCTGGGGAATGTAGTCCCGGAGAGGCAAGAATAGGCGCTTCCGCTGAGGCATTCTGGGAATTGTAGTTTCCGGACCAGAGACAACCCAGGTCGCTTCCGCTGCTGCAAGGCGAGGCTGCCTATGGATGTGATTCTGGTGATGAGAGATCCTGGTGCGTCCGGTGGCCCATCGAGTGTGCCTGTGTTCCCAGAGTCTCCCCGCAGGGACCGAGTCTGAGTCCTGGGGCGAAGCGGGGCGAAGGCGGCTGGGTCCTCTCTCGCTGGACTCTGCGGGAAGCAGCACTGCTCGGGATTCGGGAATCCATCTCAGCTGCTTAGGGAGCCCCCGGGAGAGTCTAGCTTCCCAAGGGAGCCTGGCAGAGGAACTGTGATGACAGAGGGCCAGCGTCCTGAAGGCTTAAGTGGTATGCAATTCTGGTTCTTAAACGGGACATTTTTGCATTTGTTTGTTTATTTCGAGAGGGGGGCGTGCCACAGTCAGAAGACAAGTTGTGGGAGTCTGTTCTCTCCTTCCTCCTAGTGAGGTTCAGAGACTTGAACTCAGGCGATCTGGCTCACCTGCGGCCCCCCCCCCCCCCCCCCCCGTGATCTATCTCACCAGCCCCACCTCCCCTTTCTTTAGAGAGGGTTTCAGAGTATTATTGGTCATTATCTTCATGCACGTGGGAAAAGAGACTCTGGATGCTCTGGAAGATGAGCAACGTTTATTGGTAATTAAACCTGCAGGGGAGGGGGGCGCAATTTAATGCCTACGGATGGAAGCAATTATATTCAGAAAGCTGATCACAACGAACAGACTCCTCTGAAGCGTGGTCATTCATGACAGCGTTCACCGAGTTATGAGCAGCGTTGTGAAGTTAACCAGGGTCTGCTGCAGCCCTGAAGCTGCAAGAAATAATGTGGGCTTTGCTAACCCTTTGCTGTGAGTGAGGTGGGGCGTGAATGGCTTGGTATCTTGGAGGCTTACTCTGCAGGTTAGTTTGAAATAGATAGAAAATCCAGATCATGAAGTGCACAGACTTGGAATGCCAGCGCTTGGGGCTGATGGGGAAGCTGAGGAAGTCGTGTGGACTGACTACCCTAGCAATGTTTTTTTACAAAACCCTTGCTCCCACAGCTTGCATCCCAGAGCCCTGTGTTGTCGCAGAGAGAACAATGACCAAGTTACAGGTAAGTGGACCAGCTTACCCCACTTCTCCCAGGGCTAGGGATTGAAAACGGGACTCCTGCGTGCTTTGCTAGCACTCTACAGCCAAGCCAGGCTGGACTGCCCGAAAGTTCTAGAGGGTCTTGCTAAGAAGAATGGGTAAGGAGGAAGATAATAGAAGATAATGGGGGACATATGCCCAAAGTACATTACACACATGAAATCGTAAAAGAATAAATTCTGGAATAGAGAAAGTGTGCTGGAGAGACAGCCCAGCAGTTAAGAGCACTGGCTGTTCTTCCAGAGGATCAGTTTGGTTACTAGCACACACTTTTGATAGCTCACAATTGCCTGTAACTCCAACTCCAGAGGATCCAATGCCCTCTGCTGGCCTACCAGGGCACCTGCACACACATGTTACACACATACCCTTACAGCATACATATACATGAAAAAAAAAAGTTCACTTACATTTTAAAAGTAACATCATGTTCCATGATTTGCCAGTTTTATTTTGCAAATGAATATGAGTTCTCCATATTGGTGTGATTTATGAATTTTCTTCATTTTAAAATCATGTGCTATTATTAGTCAGGAGGGGGGCAGGGTTGGTTGTGAGCATGCCAAGGCATTTATGTAGATGTCAGAGGACAGTTTTTGGGAGTTGGGTTCTCTTCCTTGCTGAAGCAGAATCTCCTGAGCCTTTGACTCTGTCTGTGGTGACAGGTCATCGGTGCTCAATCTAGCCTATTTGGCAAATTTCAGGTCACCGAAAGATTCTGACTCAGTACCAAAAGTGGCTAGAACCTGAGGTAGGACACCAGAGGTTGTCCTCTGGCTTCTACATGCATGTGCACACACATGCACATAAGTGCATGCATGTGCATGCATGCTTGTGTATACATGTGCACACAGAAGACTGGTCACATTCATTTGCTGCACGTGGTATCCTGAGCATTGATATACTGAACAGTCAGGGAGTGTCTGGCCACTGCCATCTTCACAGCTCCAGAGGTGGGCACAACGGGAGTTATGGAAGAATTAGTAAAAGACAGACACACAGACACTTGGACAGACAAGCTGGGATCAAGTGAGTCATGTGTTCTGACGGAGACACACCAGCAGCTTGGAAACTCAAGTGCTTTTATTATATTTATTTATTATTTATTTATTGTATCCCAGGAGTACCTAGGAGTCTGAGGCATGTTTCAGTTAATTTAAACATGAGTTGTAATTCAAAAGGGTGTATTTTACACGGTGGTCAGCTGTATTCTCCAGCTACCTACAATCAATTCCAAGGAGTAAATAGATTTGTTTTGCTAATAACAGTGGCAGTTTTCCAGTTAATTTGCAAATAGTAGGGATTCCTCATTCTCTATATTCTGTCTTAAACTGGATACTTAAAAAAAATTTTTGGGTACTTTGCTAAGTGATTAAAAGTAGCAGTTTTCTGAAACTTTCACCTAATTAAACTTTTTAAAAAAATATTTATTGTATGTGTATGGATGGTGTACTTTAAAAAATATATATATGTATGTGTGTGTATATATACACATACATATATATGTTGCATCTTTATGGACCACTATGTGGCCATGAATGGCATAATACAGACAACGATGGTAGTAGTGTTATTGGACATATATTGGCTGTTTAATGTAAATCATGTGACCCTAAGTCCTTTCTGTGGTCTTGTTTAATCCCTTTAGGGAGATTATGATATACGTACTGTTACACTGATAGGGAAACTGAGGCACTGAGAAGTTAGTTTCCCAAGCTCATGAGGCCAGGAATGCACAGAGCCTTGGAGTGGGAACCTAGGCCTTTAAGGTTCACACCTGAATATCACTGCTGTTGGCCGAGGCGTGTTCCCGAAGGTTCCCACAGGCCTGTTAGATTGACACAGGGCTAAGGACATAATGAATTATTCAGCCAGATACCTCAGGACATGGAAGTATTTCATAACTGAGAACTTAGGGATTTGGAAATACTTGCATATATTTTACAAATAAGGAATTCTGAATCTGAAATCCATAGTATTCCACCAGCACAAAACATTTTTTTTTAAATGATGTCGTTACTCATGAAATGGGTTTCAGAACATTTTGGATTTGGGGATGAAGGTATGCTCAAGTTGTACTGCTCAGGGGGAGCCAGGAATTGCCAACTATTCCAGTACAAAGTCAACGCATTACTCCCTACAAGAGTTCGTATCTAACTCTAAAGCCTGTGGCTTCCTTTTTAACAGCAATGATCCTAGTGACCCAACTATGTAAAAGGCACCAATGTCCCCTGCTTCACTACTGTTTTTCTCTTCCTGTCCCCACTCTCTCTGTATCCACGGAAACGGGTGAATAGCCACTTTGTAAACAGTTGCTCAGGTCCTAGGGTATGAAACTGAAGTGGCACATATTTGCTGTCACAGGAGGCAGTGACGTTCAGGGACGTGGCCGTGGTCTTCAGCGAGGAGGAGCTGGGGCTGCTGGACGCTGCCCAGAGGAAGCTGTACCGAGACGTGATGCTGGAGAACTTCAGGAACCTTCTGTCAGTCGGTGAGGATTGTGTTCTGTGTCCCTTGGCAGTGTCCCAGTTTATATGTGACATGCTCTCCAGCTGTACTCACTGCCTGCCTTTAGGCGTATTTATTTATTTAATGTATAACTGGGAGTTTTGTCTGTTTTCTTCATGGTGCCCACAGAGGCCAGAAGAGGGCATCGCATCCCCTGAAACTGAGTAACGGATGGTTTGGAGAAATCATACAGGTGCTACAAACCCCACCTGGGTCCTCTGGAAGAGCAGCCAGGTCTCTGAATCATCTCTCCAGCCCCTCCACTTTATTTCTTAAACCTGCATTTTGCACATAGATGCTGTTCTTCAAAATTGTTTTCTAAAATATTTCATGTATATGTGAGTGTACGTGTGTACGTGTATGCACGCGTGCATGTGTATATGGTGTGTATGTGTGTTTGTGCGTGTGCCTTTGCTAATGTTCTGTTACTGTGAAGAGACACCATGACCATGGCAACTTGTATAAACGAAAGCATTTAATTGGGGCTTGCTTGCAGTTTCAGAGGTTTAATCCATTATCATGGTGGGAAGCATGGCGGCACGCAGGTAGACATGACAGATGACAGTTCTACATCCAGATTCAAAGGCAGCAGGAAGAGAGAGACACTGGGCTTGACTTGGGCATTTGGAACCCCAAATCCCATCCCCGTTCCTCCAACAAGGCCACATCTCCTAATAGTGCTACTTTCTATAAACCTATGGGGGAAATTTTTATTCAAACCACCACATTCTACTCCCTGACTCCCATGGGTTTGTAGCCATATCAGAATTCAAAACTGCATTTAGTCCAACTTCAAAGGTCCCTATCCATAGTCTGTGGTGATATATTGTGTATGTTCCCAAGAGATAAGGACAAAGCCTGCCACAGAGTTATTCACAGAGGTCAGGCAGTGGTGCACACACTTTTAATCTCAGTATTAGGAAGGTTGAGACAGGAAGTGATATGGCTGGTCAGACAAAGGAATATGATGCGGGAGGGAACAAGAAGTCCCCCCCTCCTTTATGGATCTCTCTGCTTCCCCTCTTCAGTCTGAAGATTCATGGAGACAGGATCTACCCCTTTGGCCTGAGTACTCAGTAGTAGTGAGAAGTGGCTGTGGCTTGTTCCTCTGTCTCTCAGATCTTCTAACATCTATTTCAATATCTGGCTCTGGGTTTTTATTATAATACCAATTAGGATTTGTACAATAATAGTCTATCACAGTCTCAATTCTGTTTAAAAGTTCATCATTAAGTAGAAATCCCTTAATTATAACCCCCTAAAATCAAAATGAAAAAGCAGATCACATACTTCTAACATATAATAGTGCAAGGTATACAATACTATTTCAAAACAGGGAGGGGAGCATAGTGAAGAAATTATTGGACCAAAGCAAGACCAAAAGCCAGCTGGGTAAACTCCAAACTCTGTATCTCCATGTTTGATGTCAAAGCGCTCTTCAGATCTCCAGCTCCTTTGAGTTTTATTGACCGCAACACACCTCTTTCTCTTGGGCTGGTTCTACTATCCCATGTCTCTGGCATCTCCAACATCTTGGAGTCTCTAGCCAGTTCAGGCTTTACCTTCACAGCTTCACACAAAGGCCTCTCTGGGCCTCCATGAAGGACACTCCTGACACATGCCTGACCTCTGCAGCTTTCCTTAGCTGAGGAGGGAGATTCCACAACCCCTTTCTTGTATCTTTGACCCAGAGAGGTAAGTGCAGCTCCCAGAGCCCCAGTGTAGCTTCGGCTCTTGTATGGGGTGCTTCCCCCCCCCCAACCCTAGCCAGAGAGTTCCATGTGCCTTTCCCTGCCTCAGATCCTTCGCTTCACATTGCACTTAGTAAAATCAAGTTGTTTCTTGGTTTTGTGGCAAGATCTTGCTATGTAGCCCAGGCTTGCCCAGGTGATCTATGTACCTCAGCTTCCTAAGCACTAGGGTGACAAGCTTAGTTCACGGCACCAGGCACCAACTATAGTAAGACAGGCACACAAAGAAATTGGCTCAAACCAGTTGCCAAGGCAGGCATATAACATACTTTCTTAAGAACCAATCTGGAGTTGGCCTGAGGGCCTAGTGCTGCCCAGAGTTCCTGATCACCTGGAATCTGCCCAGCAACAGATGCTGTCAGATCACCTGATCATGCCCTGCCAATGAGGGATGGCCACACAATGTCACCAGATCATGACACAGCCTGGGTGCTGGGAGGAGGGTATATAAGGCTCTCCCCATTGTTGAATAAACAAGTTAGACCTTTGCTTTTATCCTGACTCCTGGGGTCTGTGTAATTGACTCCACATCTTTTCACTCCCTTCCCCGAGAGAACTGTTAGGACCCAGCAACACCCCAGCTTCCTAGGGCTCACACTTCCACCTCTGCTAGTCTCCATTTTTTTCCTGCTTCTGTTTCTGCTGCTATTTCCTGCTTCTCTCTGACCAGAATGCTCTTCTCTGGTCAAGTGCCATAACCTCTCTCTCAGAGACACTGAAGTGGTCTGCTCAGAAGTCCCCCACAGACCCTGCTCTGAGCAGGTTAAACTCCGAGTCCTTACTCTGTACACTCTCCACTTGCCTCTGCCGGTGTCTGAGCACCACCAGACTTGTTACCATGGATTTAGTTTTATTTATGGAGACATACACCAAAACCCCATGTGTCCGCTGAACAGTGGCATCATGAAGCCTTTGTTGGGCTACTGCAATGGCATCCATCTTTCAGTGTTCCTCACAGAACATCCCCTCTTCTACCCACAATCCTGTTCCTCTCCTCCCCCCCCACCCCCCGCTGATTTGTTCCCAGTACTTCATACGAGCGACTGACTGCACCCCACAATCGCCAGAGCTTCTGTGTCATCTGTTTCCTTTTTGCAGCTTCAGAATTTGTTTGGTTCACTTTTTTTTTTTTTTTAAATCTTGATTGCTCGTTCACGTGTCATCACCTGGTTTCCTTGAAATCAGAGCCATCTCTACCCCTGGCCAACAAAACTATTAACCCCTGAGGAGGAATCACTAGGAATAACTAACCAATCCTTGATCATCCCTGGAGAAACTTCAATCCTAAGAGCCCCTATATAAACCCCTCTGCATGTTCAGTTGTTGGCTGTTATTTCCTACCCTGGTAGAGGCAGCCACTCTCCTGGACTCCTCCTTCCCAAATAAATCTCTTTCCTAAAAGAGTCTTGGGTGAAGGTCTTCATTCACTGGTGCAGAGAAGAACCTTGCTGAGACATTCCTTAGTGGACTGGGCAGAAAAACCTTGCAGAGACCTCCTCCCCTTAGAGGACTGGGCAGGGAGGAAAAAGTTAACTTTTTTTCTGGAGCCAGAGGAAATGGCTACGTTTCTGTAGGGGTTTTTCCCTTTAACAGAGTGAAGCAAGAGAAGCATCATCTTGGGCGGGTGAGAAGAAGCAGCAGAGCTCTGCTGGGAAGCCACTTAAAGGGGGTGGAGCAAAGCTCAGTGTAGCTGCTCTCTAGGAGAGCAGCAGGATTGCTGTATCCTGCCAGGAGACCATCCCCCACCGCACCCCAGCTCCGGGTATAGCCTGACTTCCTGAACAGTTAGGATACCTTTCCCTCCAGAGCTGAGCTGTCCCATTGCAGCTCCAGCCATTAGGGACATTTTAACAGCTCTCCAGGTATAGTCAGACTTTCCGAACAGTCAGGATACCTTCACCCCTCTCCAGAGTTCTAACACTCACTTACAGTCTTCAATTTATGTTTCTAGAGAGAAATGAGGACTCGGCCTTTCGATGTCCCCATCCGTGCTGATGTCACCTTCTATATTCTTTCAGGAGGTCAGGGTCCAAACAAGATGGAGACTCTTCACGCAACAGGATTAAGGTGCCTCTCACTGGGGTGGCTTCCATGCCGGCAAGTGACAAGCCATGATGTTAACAAACTGGTCAGAACTCCAGGTGCCATGGTAAACACTCAAGGAGAGAGTTCTCACTTTCTGGAGCAGGGTACCTCCTCTTGCCACGGGGTAGCAGAAGAGGCACCCTGGCCCTCCGTGGATGATGACTGTCTTGAGAGTCTCTCGGGAGACCATTCCAGCCTTACTGAAAACCAAGAATGTGCGTCTGAGAGAGTTCAGGGTTCCTGGAGACGAACCCATTGGAGACAGTGTCAGCAGACTCAGGGGAAAGCCAAGGCTCCAGATGTTGACATTCTGAGTTGCATTTCCCACCAGGACAACGATGTGCTGCATAAAGGAGACAGAGCCCACAGCAGTGGCGACTGTAGTAAAGTCACTTTTGCTGTGTCCCCCCACACCCCACATGGTGTTTGCACAGAACCGAAGGCCTACCAGCGTGGCATGGGTGAAGACCGTCCCAGCCTGGGTCTCCATCAGCAGGTCCTCTCAGGAAAGAAGCCCCCTGTACACAGTACCCACGGGGACACCGGGCATAGCTCCAGTGTCCCCATCCAACCGAGTGTTCACCCGGGCCAAAAGCGCTACTGGTGTCAGGAGTGTGGCCGGGGCTTCAGCCAGAGCTCAAACCTGCAGACCCACCAGAGAGTGCACACGGGGGAGAAGCCCTATACCTGCCCCGAGTGCGGCAAGAGTTTCAACCAGAGCTCCCATCTGCACGCCCATCGGCCCACGCACACGGGCCAGAAGCCCTACCGCTGCTCCAGCTGTGGGAAAGGCTTCAGCCGCAGCACGGACCTCAACATCCACTGCCGGGTCCACACCGGGGAGAAACCTTACCAGTGCTCCGTGTGCGCCAAGGGCTTCGCGCAGAGGTCGCACCTCCAGGCCCACGAGAGAACCCACACGGGAGAGAAGCCGTACAAATGCACCGAGTGCGGCAAAGGCTTCAGCTGCAGCTCGAACCTCCACACCCACCAGCGGGTCCACACGGAGGAAAAGCCCTACCGGTGTGAGGCGTGCGGGAGATGCTTCAGCTTGAGTTTCAACCTCTCCAGCCACCGGCGGGTCCACACGGGGGAGAGGCCCTACAAGTGCGAGGCGTGCGGGAAGGCCTTCAGTTCGGCCTCGAGCTGCCAGAGCCACCAGCGGGTCCACACCGGGGAGAGGCCTTTTCGCTGCACCGTGTGTGGGAAGGGCTTCCGCCAGAGCTCGTACTTTCAGGCCCACGGCAGGGTTCACACCGGGGAGAAGCCGTTCGAGTGCGGCGTGTGTGGGAAGCGTTTCAACTGGAGCCTGAACCTTCACAATCATCAGAGGGTCCACACGGGGGAGAAGCCCTATAAGTGTGAGGCCTGTGGGAAGGGCTTCAGTCAGGCCTCCAATCTGCAGGCCCACCAAAGCGTGCACACTGGGGAGAAGCCCTTCCAATGCACCGCGTGCCCCAAGCGCTTCAGTCAGGCCTCACACCTCCAGGCCCACCAGAGAGTGCACACGGGGGAGAAACCCTACACGTGTGACACGTGTGGGAAAGCCTTCAGCCAGAGGTCCAATCTCCAAGTCCATCAGATCATTCACACCGGGGAGAAGCCGTTCAAGTGTAATGAGTGTGGGAAGGAATTCAGCTGGAGCGCAGGGCTGAGTGCCCACCACAGGGTGCACACGGGTGAGAAACCCTACACGTGCCAGCAGTGTGGGAAAGGCTTCAGTCAGGCCTCGCACTTCCACACGCACCAGAGGGTCCACACCGGGGAAAGGCCCTACATCTGTAGCATCTGCTGTAAGGGTTTCAGTCAGAGATCACATCTGGCCTACCACCAGCGGGTCCATACTGCAGGGAATCTGTAGGAGCTTTGTATGGCCGACAGGTGGGGGCCCTGAAAGGCACCTCATCTCCCTGGAAATTCATGCTGCTGTTTGTTACAAGTTCCTCCGAACCCTGAGCCCTCGGAGACATGCTTCTGCTTGGGAGATTGATTTTTTTTTTTTTTTTTTTTTTTTTTTTTTTTTACAAATATCGGAAATCACAGATGAGAGGAAAATTACTCTATAAATGTACAGTTTCCATGTGTAAGAGAAGCCACCTTCGGGATCTGACCCAGCAGGAAAATCTCAGCATCCATCCAGGTCTCCACAGAGAAGCTGCAGGAATGGCTTTAACCAAAATGGGAGTTTGGCAGGTGTTGACTGAAGCATCCTCATAGGAAGTGCTCCTCTGCATCCTGCTGTGCAGAGCAGTGTGTGGCTCAGTGCTCCACAATTCCTCAAGCAGGTGGAAAAGGGCCCTATAAATAAGATTCATATTTGAGAACGCTAGTCAGTCTCCAACCCTGAATCCATACTGATTTATAGTCACCAGTAATTCCTCAAAGAGCCTTAAATTAGCTTGAGGAAGGCGTCGGCTTCCCACTCACATCTGTAGTGTGTGTCCTGCCCTTTCCAGCCATGGTGTTTTGTACAGATAGCAACTCTGTACTGTATGATTTTTCAGTATTTGTACTTTATAGGCTAAGACAGTGCTTTAGTAACATGAACTGAAACACATTTCATTGGTTTGGGGCTCTGAGTTCATCGGGACAGGGTTTTTACTGTAAGCAACACTGCAGATGTTTTTACAAAGTGTTTACCTGTTGATTAAAAGGTGCTTAGTAAACTTGAATGGTTAACTAGTTGTTTCTCTTTTTTCTCTAGTTTTAGGTTGCCTTCATTGTCATCTCTCTCTCTCTCTCTCTCTCTCTCTCTCTCTCTCTCTCTCTCTCTCTCTCTCTCTCCCCCCCCCTGCTTCTACCCTGTGTTTTAGACTGATTTGTGCTGATCCCACAGATTCTCTGAGGCTATATAATGGATAAAGGACAGTTATTTCGTACAGCTCCAGGGGCTGTGAAGGTCAAGTGTCAAGCAGGGTCTTACTGTGTTATCAGATAACGGGAGGTGTTTGGGAATGAGCTAGGGAGGGCTGGAGCTTGTGGTGCCAACATGGTGGCTCATGATATCTGTAACAAAAGTTCTAGGGGGATCTGATGCTTTATTATGACCACTGATGGCAACACACACACACAACGTGAGGGGCTGAGCACATGGCTCAGTAGTAGAGCACATGTCTAACATCTGAAAAGTCCTGGGTTCAATGCCAACATCTCAAAAAGAAAATTTTGGGGACTGGAGAGATGGCTTAGTAGTTAAGAAGAGTTCTGACTGCTTTTGCAGAGGATGCAGGTTGGGTTCTCAGCACCCACATCACCATGCCTGTAAGTGCTCACAACTGCCTGTGAGTCCAGTTCCAGAATCTTCTGGCCTCTGAAGGCAGTGCATGAAAAGCAAATCTTTACAGAAGAAAGTTCTTCCCTGATTCCTGATGTTAGGCAGGTTGCAATGCATGGGAGGTTGATATCTTGTAATGGAAATTGCAGAGCTAAACATTACAGTTTCCTAAAACATTAAACACTGAGTAATTAGGCTCAACAATATATTGTTGAAGGAGAAATGAATGAACTAACAGAAGGATGGTAGAAACTACTCAATCCAAACCACAGACGGCTAAAAAAGGATTGCCAAACCACAGGTGTAGTGGTGCGTGTCTTTAATCTCAGTATTCGGGACGCAGGGGCAGGAGGATCTCTGCATTCAAGTCTAGTCTGGTCTACAAAGCAAGTTTCAGGACAGCCAGGGCTGTTCCACACAGAAACCCCGTCTCCAAAAACCAAAAAGGAAAAAAAAAGGAGAGGAGAAGTGAAGAAGAGGAGGAAGAGGAAGAGGAAGGATTAATGAAAGATTAAGAAGGTTGGTGAAGACACTCAGCAAACCTGCCAGCCTGCGTTCAGTCCCA
Source organism: Phyllotis vaccarum (assembly GCA_033318265.1). Lineage (NCBI taxonomy): Eukaryota > Metazoa > Chordata > Mammalia > Rodentia > Cricetidae > Phyllotis > Phyllotis vaccarum. Next base: position 16,169,822 of record JARWLC010000018.1, read on the forward strand.
AGAGTCCCTGCTGCAAAGCTATTCTCCATAAGTTCTAGACAGGGGACATCAGGTCGCCTACCAGAATCCACCCACACTGATTCCTGACCCATTATGGATTTCCAGAACCTTAGCTGGCTATAGAAAGAGCTCATGATAGTGAATCTCCCATTCAGCGTACTTAGTGAATGAACCAATTCGGGATCCTAGATATTAAAGCACTTCCCCCAAACCATGGAGTAGATGATGTTGGCCATGGCAGATGGGTGCCTTGGCAACAAGAGGTACATCACCAAGGGCTAGGTGCACCCTATACTATCCTTTGACTGACTCTCACAGGGCTGGTATCATCTCCTGTTTTGCCTGTTTCTCTGGACCCTTGCCATGTCTTTTATTCTCCAGGTATTTATTATGGTGTGGCTCCTCTTGCATCGGTGTCTCTCTGATCTCATCTCTGACTTTCTCTTAAGTGTCTGTCCCCATTCCGTGACCTTTGTCTTAGTGACTCCTCTGTTGCTCTGCTAAGACACTATGATAAGCTTGTAGTAAGAGGTTTCTGTCCCGGACTTTCAGGCAGATCCACAGACACACAAAGCCACACAGACACTTACGTTAATTTTAGACTGAACGGCCTAAGGCCCAGGCATATAACTTGCTAACTCTTTACCCTTAAACTAACCCATGATTCTTATCCTGCTCAACCATGCGACTCGGTACCTTTTCTCAGAGCAGTATAATTGTCCTCTGCATCTTCTAGATTGTCTGGCAACTCTGGAGTCTCTGTGGCATTTCTGCTCTGTTCTTCTAGCTCCCAGAGTTTTCTTAGTCTGGTAGCCCCACCCCATACTTCCTGTCTGCCTTTGGCTAATCAGTGCTTTTTATTAAACTCATAGGCAGGGACAATTATTTACAATGTAACATCATAAATCCACTACATAAACTCAAGTTAAAGAAAAAATAATTTATTCAGAAGTGAGTCCATGACCGTCATGTTCAGAAATATGAAAGCAAGTGGGCAGCCAGGTGCTGGAGAAGTAGCTAAGTGCTTACATCTCATCCATGTCAGGAAGTGGACAGAGTGCTTTGGAAACCTCAAATACCATCCCTAGTGACTTACCTCCAGCAAAGTCACACCTCCTAATCTGTCCAAAACATTTCCACCAACTGGAGACGATGTTTTTAAATATATGAATCAATGGGGGTTATTCTCATTGAAGTTACCATATCCTGATTACTCTCACACCCACATGTCCTTCCCACTAAGACACTTTGTGTCTCTGTTGACTATTTTTAGTGTTACATCTTTTAGTTCTAATATTTTTCTGTAAATTTCTATCTCAAAATGTATCCTTGGATCTTCAGCTTGTCATCCCCTGTCCTCTGAACCTGTTTTACATTACTCTTCTGAATCCTTAGCGACCACACTCTCCATCTCTCTGTCTCCATTATGTTGACTTGACTACAGACTCTTGGGACTCAGCCCCAGTTTTCCAAAGCTCCACCACCAGACCCTGAGCCTTTTCCATGTTCCATTTTCTGGTCCAAGGTCCTTCATGGTGATCATTAAAAATCCCTTGAGAAAGTTCCAAGTCTTTCTTTGGCCAAAAAAATAAATAATAAAATCATACCTAAGAGTGAGTTATCTTCCCTTCCCCTTCCCTCAGGATCATCCCCCACTCACCACTTCTTGGAAGATGGATCAATGATGAACATGAGCCCTTGGCCAGAGAGAGCCTCAGCCTGACCCACAAGGGCCTCACATATTGCCTCATGTCCACTCAGGACTAGAATAGACTGAGACCTCTTGTAGGCCATGACAGTATCTCCATATTTTTCTCCTGGCTACAAGGCAGGGCTCAGACTACACAAACTGACCCTAGTGATATGTCTTTCCTCTCACTGGATCACACTCCTCTGTGCTGTCTGGGTCTCATCAGGAAGAACCCAAACTTGAGCTCTGTGGTTTTATGTGACCATCTCTCACACACCTTTCCCCAAGGGCCCCAGTCCCAGCTTTTCTGAGAACCTTCCCAACTTTAGACTCTATGAGTTTCACAGACTCTGTACACATAAATGCTGCTCTCCACAATGGAGAGCACATTACATCTATCAGAACTTATTTCCTGCCTGCCTTCACACTGTTCCTTCTCATAAGAATTCTAGAAGCTTCTCTAGTTCCACAGTACAGATAGAAGAGAATTTCCAACCTGATTTGGAGAAACCTGTTGAACCATGGACTTACAACTCTTTGTTGCCTGTGAACATCACTTTATTCCTCCTGCCTCCTCATCCTGACCTCCTCCACCCCTTGGATGGATTTAGTAAGTTTATAGGGTCTGTTTGCAAAATGTTCTCCAACAAAGGCAGAAGTCATTGTCCAGGAGACAGACAACCTTTGAGCTAGAGCCATCTCAGGTCCAGACTACAAAATTCAGGAGAAACCAGAGTGCCATGGGCCCCACCTTGGCATGTTGTACATTCATCTGGTTTTCTTAAAGGACAAGTTGTTCTGTTTGTCGTCTTATTTCTGTGCTCTGTGGAGGCTTTTTTCAGGAATCTATCTTGGCAAAGCTTCTGGTAACTCTCTCTAGGCTGCAGGGAGGTTGGGGACACAGGTGGGAATTTAGTATCTTAGAAGTGAGTTAAGAGCTGCCTGTTTATTAGCCAATGGCTGCCTAGAGACAGCTTCCTAGGTGATGATGTCATATAAATGACACTTACCACAAGCACCTGTTTGTCCAAGCAGTGTGGTGTGTAGAAGCTGAGTTTCAGGGGACACCACTCGAAGGGTGGAGCTTCTGGACACTTCTGTCAGAAGATGGCAAGACAGCAAGAGCAGATGGAAAAATTTTGGTCTGTTTAATAATATATTAAACAACTTAAAAATGGAACAAAGAGGAGATTCTATTAATTATTTATGATATAAAATAGGTCTACAAAAATTAGGCCCCAAAATGTGCAAATTAGAAGAGATAGATTTTAGTCTGTTAATGATTTTCAAAGATTGTTAGGAGGAATTTTCAATTTATGGACCACTATTGTGGTAAAACATGATAAACTGGAAAATTTGTTCAAAACCTTAGATGGTGGCAAGGATTTGAATAGTACAAGAGAATTATCAGCTGAAGTTGAGAGAGACTTGGTTTTTATGGAAATTAAATTGTAGGATGTACATGTAGATCATGTGGATCTAAACCTTAATTGCATTCTGGTTATTTTACCCTCTAAGCATTCTCCTATGGGAATTTTAATGCAAGGGGAAAATATTATATTGGAATTGATATTTCTACCACATACACCAAGTAAGAAATTAAAGACATATATGGAAAAGATTTCTGATTTGATTTTTAAAGGAAAAATAAGACTTCATCAATTCACAGAAATGGAAACAGCAGAAATTATAATATATTTAACCAATGAAGAAATTTACCAATTATGGGTAGGCAGTGAACCTTGGCAAAGAACCTGCAATAATATTTTGATAGATATTAAAAACAAATATTCTCAAAGCAAAGGAATTCAATTTATAAAGAGAATTAACTGGATTCTTCCTTATGTTGCATGGGGAACACCAATTTCTAGAGCCCCTACATTTTATACTGATGCAAATAAATCAGGAAATCATAAAATGTAAGTAAAGTGGTTCAAAGTTACAAATCATAAAATGTAAGTAAAGTGGCTCAAAGTCCTTATAATGCTGTCAAATGTCAGAATCATATGTTATTCTGGTGGTGGTAATGGATTTTATAGAACCTACTAACATTGTTACTGACTCTCCGTATGCATAAAGAGTTGTTTTATGCACTGAAACTTCTGGCTTTATTCCTGATGGGTAAGAACTAACTTTGTTATTTATTCAGTTACAAGAAATAATCATAAATAGGAATAATCTCTTATGTGAAACACACATCTGAGCCAGTACAGGTCTGCCAGGCCCTCTAGTACAAGTACAAGGTAATAATAAAATTGATCAATTATTTATAGAAAATATGACAGAGGCCTCAGTTTATTTTAAAAATTATGTTAATAGCAAAGGGTTGAAAAATAATTTCTCTATCACTTGACAAAAAGCCAGAGAAATTGTAAAAAAAAAAAATTCTACCTGCCTACCAAACTCTATTACCAGCAGAAAGTATACATAGAAATGAAATTTGGCAGATAGATGTGCTTCATTTGATATAATGTGAAAAACTAACATATGTATACCTCATTTCAATGGGCAACTGCTTTGATCTCAGAAAATGCTGATTCTGTAATCACACATTTGCTAGAAGTTATAGCCATCATGGGAATACCTGTACAAGTTAAGACCGACAATGCTTCAGCGTATGTCTCTAGTAAAATGAAACAGCATTTTCCTTATTACAATATAAACCATATTACATGTATACCACACAATTCTATAGGGCAGGCAGTTATAGAAAGATCAAATCAAACTCTAAAGGATATGCTAAATAAAGAGAAAGGGGTAAAAATGACCCCAGAAATATATTCAATGATACCTTATTAACTTTGAATTTTCTCAATGCTAATGAGAAAGAAACAACAGCCATAGAAAGACATTAGGCTATAGAAAAAAAAAACCTACTGAGTTAAATCAGGCTGTCTACTTCTAAGATGTATTGACTTCAGAACGGAAAGCAGAATATATGATACATTGGAAAGGGGGTTTCACTTTTGTTTCCACAGGAGAAGAAAAGCTATGTATATCGTCAATGTTAAAAAATGATTTGAACAGGAGAAACCTCTTGATAAGAAGATATGATGGTTCATCCATGGATGTGACAATTCTATCATTTGTAAAGAAAACTCACCAAAGGTTGGGGCAGAGTTCTGTTTTTGTCTTTACAGTAAAATATAAATACCCATCTTCAAGAAGTCAAAAGATGTTGGACATCTAGAAACTTAAAGCAGAAGGGAAGGCTATTCACAAAAAATTCACAACCAAAGAAAAACATGGCCTATGGGTAGCAATATACTCTACAGGGTAAAATCTCATTGCCTAACATCTATATCTCTCTTCTTCAAAGAAAAATTGAGGTCCTGACTTAAATATAAAATAAGCTGGCTTTGGAGTTGGAGTGTGGATCTTTCCTTTTCTAAATACAAGCATGCTTGTTAAAGAAAAATCCAAAATTTCTGTACCTATCAGAGAAGCCACCTGATATGTAACAGAAGAAAAACAAAAATTAAGGGTCTATTTTATTGCTACTAATCTCAAATTCTTTTGGTTTTTATTTTGACTTTAAAATTTTTCTTAGGGTGTAAGTTTTATATCCAAATTTATAAGACTTATATATATCAAATTTTTGTCATGATATTAATGGGTTATAATAGAGTTACTAATTCTAGAAAAAAGACTTCTTCTAGATCCCTGTGCATTGTTTCAGGTTTAAATCTCTATCAGTTTTCTGCAGTGAACCATGACTATGCCTAACTGTGGCCTTTGAAGTCTCCAAAAGGATGATGCAGCCCTACAATGATGATTTCACATGGACCATGTTAATGCCGTTATGATGACAGACACCACCCAAAGATCTGTTTTAGACTACAAACTGCTCAGGACAATTTTGAGGCAGCTATCAGAGACGATCCAGCCTCACAGAGTACTCTAGCCGGGACTTGAGACAAGCCCTGCATTTTCCCATTATACAGAGGCTGGAAAACAAATGATACAGCTTCCTCTCCTGGGACTTGACAATTAAGCTCAACTTTTCTTTTCAGGATCATCTAGTGTATTTATAGTCAGTATGTGTAGTGGGAATCTGGTAGAGTCAGTGTGTCTAGGATAAACATTAGAATGTAATGTTGGTTCTCACTCTATCTAGTAACATTAGGATGTAATCATTGTTTTTCACTGTATCTAGGGTAACATTAGAATGTAATAATTGTTTCTTACTGTATCTAGTAACATCAGAATGTAATACTTGTTTGTTTTAGGTACTAAGACCTTGAGAAAACTATTGCAGAGCACAGTAAATAAATGTATGAAATAATAGCTTACAAAATTCCCCCAAGGCTCCAGGACCATCACAGAAACATTGCCAGAGGACAAAGACAGCTGCTTCAGGATACTCTCTTTTAGAAAGAAAAAATTGGGGGAAGAAGAAGAGGATGGAGAGGAAACTGCTTTGAGGCTTCATCCTGCCCCAGCCAGAATAGCCAGGATTAATAAAGAAGATGCAGTAGATGCTGGCAAAGATTCAGGAAAGGGGAAACACGTATTCATGGCTGAAGGGAGGGCAAACTGGTACAGCAACTATGGGAATCACTGTAGATGTTCAAAGCTGAAAGTAGATCTACCACAAAACTCCAGCTACACCACTCTTGGACATGTACGCAAAGGACTCAACATCTTAATACAGAAATACTTGCTCACCCATGTTCATTGTTACCCTATTCATAACAGCCAGAAATCGGTAACAGCCAAGATGCCTATTGAGTGATGAGTGGATACTGGAAATGGGATTCATTTACACAGTGGAATAGTATTTGGCTCTTAGAAAAATGAAATTACAAAATGTTCATGCAACTATATGGAGCTAAAAATGATCTTCCAGGGATCCAGACTCAGAATGACCAACATCATATGTTTTCTCTTCTGTGTAGCTTTTATGCTTTAGATATGAGTGTTTTATCTAGGGCACCCACTGAGGTTAAGTGGCTGGGAAGGGATCTCTCAAGAAAGGGGATATAGCATATAGTGTTATAAAGAAGTAAATGAGATGAAGTTTCTATAATGGCAATTAGGATTGTCATTCATGATATTATAGAGGAAGGCCAGGTTAGGCACCCTCTCCACTATTGCTTTGAGTCCTAGCTAGGGAGCCTTCATCCAGCAACTAGTGGAGGCAGATTTAGATTATAGCTAAGCACTGGGTGGAGTTCCCAGCTGAAGAGAGTGGAGAGAGATTATATGAACAAAGAGACCAGGATCATGAGGAGAAGACCCACAGAGATGACTGACCCAAGCTATTGGGAGCTCACTGACTCTGAAATGACAGCTGTGGAACCTTCATGGAAAGAAACACAAACCTCCAAATGTAGGTGACAGTCAATGTAGGTGATGGCATGGGCAGTTTGTGGAGCCTCCTGCAGTCAGATCAGAGTTTGTTCCTGTGCATGAGCTAACATCTTGGAGCCCTTTCCCTACAGAGGAACACCTAACCCAGCCTTAATACTGGGGGGAGAGACCCTAACCTACCTCAATTGGATATGTCAGATGGAATGGACTCACCTTGGGATTGATTCGCTGCCCTCTTTGGGGAATGGATGGGGGGATGGAGGGGGGCTGGTAGGGGAACGGGAAGGCAGGGAAGGAAGAGGAACAGTGGTGGGTGTAGGAAAAAATATAAAAAATGAATTTTATTCTCACATGGAAAAAAAGAAGCCAATGGGAGCACTGGGAGGAGGGGAGGGAGGAAGGGAGGGAGGAGGGGAGGGAGGAGGGGAGGAAGGGAGGGAAGGGGCACTGTGGTGAGTGTAGAAAATTTTATAAATAAAACTTAAGTAATAGAAATTAAAAAATAAAGTTATTCATGCATGAAAAAAGAAGCAAGTGAGGATTAAAACAATAGGGAAGGAGTGTCAGGTAGAGGAGGGAATGAGAGAAGGGATAATTAACACTAAAGGCTTTTTGAAAAGCCATATGGACTCTATTACTATAGAAGCATCCTAACATATGTACACGGATAAAAATAATTTAAACAGCATTGATATATCATGAGGAAGACAACTGTCCAACTAGGCATCGTATGCCACCAAATAAAACTCCCAGTTCCAGAAGTAGGCTACATCTTCTTGGCCAAGAGGGTCATGTAGACACCGCCCCCCAAAATTTCCACCGCTAATGGTTACCTTTCACAACTCAATGATGAAATGGCATTGTTGAAGACACCACAGAACATGGAGAAATCTAGCTGATACTCATCTGGAAGCTTCATTTCTACTTACTAGTATTCGTAGTGCTAGGAGTTTCCATGCATGCTACTGGGGGAGAAAAGTAATCATGAGTCTCGCCCAGCTGTGAGCCCTGTCAGTTGTAATGATGACCTGCCTGGGATGTGGTCAGGCCTGATTTTTTGTTTTGAAGACAGGGCTTTAGGGATCAGAAAGATGGCTCAGCAGTTGAGAGCTGGAACTGCTTTCACAGGGGACCCAAGTTCAGTTCCCAATACACATGGGGCAGGTTTCAGCTGCCTACAACTTCAGTTCCTGGGGGATCTGATGCTCTGACCTCTGTGGGCACCTGCATTCACATGAGCATACATACGTGCACATGCACACACACTAATAATAAGTAATTAATAATTGAAAAAATGGATTGTGCAACAATCATTAAAGAAGAGGCCATGAATTTGAGATGGAGAGTGTGGCAGGGTGATGTAGATGTGGTGCTTATGTAGGAAGTGCTGAAACTTTAGAGACATAGACAGAGGCATGCCTATTTGACCTATATAAGTTCAAAATCAGACTGATCTACGTGTAGCAAGTTCCAGGCAAGCCAAGGCTACAAAGCAAGACCTTGTCTCAAAAAAAAAAAAAAAAAAAAAAAAAAAAAAAAAAAAAAAAAAAAGAGAAGGAACAATCACAGCAAATTGATCAACGGGAGCTGGATAAATGGCTCAGTGCACTTATTATTCATGCAGAGGGGCCAGGATTGGTCCCAAACACCAACATCAGTTCATTCAAACCACCTGCAATTCTGGTTCCAGGGAATCTGATGCCCTCTTCTGGCCTCCACATGTACTGCATACATGTGGCACACATAAGTACATACGCATAAGTAATAATAATTTTATGACAGGCTTCACTTTGTAGCTTAGGCTGGCTCTGAACAGGGTTGTCTTATCTTAGCCTCCTGAAATACTGAAATGAAAGCCATGTGTCACCACATCTGCCCTGTGGTGTCTGTGGTTGTCAGCCAGGCTTCAGGAACAAGCCAGGAATCACAGACTCAGTACCTTCACCAACAGAAATCACTGTCTATCATTCTGGAGGACAGAGGTATTGGGGGAGATCCTGCACACACACACACACACACACACACACACACACACACACACACAAATTAACAATCACTGGTCATTAATATCTCTTAATATTAGTGGACTCAATTCCTCATAAAAAGACACAGTGTAACAGAATGGATACAAAACAGGATCGATCCTTCTGCTGCATACAAGAAACACACCTCAATTTCAAAGACAGACATGCCTCAGAGTAAAGGATTGGAAAAGGACTTTCTAATCAAATGGGCTTAAGAATCAAGCTGGTATAGCCATCCTAATATCAGGAAATCCTAAAGAAGGGGGAAACATGTGCTTATGGCTTCATGGGTGCATCTAGCTTCTTTAGGCTGGAGTTTTTTTCTTGTGCTTTCTGTACAGCTGGATTTGTGGGTAGTATTGTTTAAATCTGGTTTTGTCGTGTTACTCTGTCTATAGTGATTGAGAGTTCTGTTTGGTATAGTAGTCTGGGCTAGCATCCGTGGTCTTGGTGTCCAGGACCTTCTAGCTTTCATAGTCTCCATTGGGAAGTCAGGTGCTATTGTAATAAGTTACATGGCCTTATTCCTTTGCAGCTCTTAATATTCTTTCTTTATTCCGTATGTCCAGCGGTTTGGTTATTACACGGTAAGGGTCTTTGGGGGCTAGCCTCTTTATGTTCTGTAAGCTTTGGTTTCTTCATAGGCCATTTCCTTCCTTAGCTTGGGAAACTTTTCTGCTATGATTTTGTTGAATATATTTTTTGTGCCTTTGAGCTGGTGTTCTTCCATTCCTGTTTTTCTTAGGTTTTGTCTTTTCATGTGTCCCAGATTTCCTGGGTGTTTTGTCTTATGATGGGGGGGGGGGCTTTAGTATTTTCTCTGATGAGTCTATATTCTCTATCGTATCATCCACAGCAGATTCTCTCTTCTCTCTCTTGTATTGTTAGATATTGCTTGTACCTCTAGTTTCTATGTTTCTTCAGATTTCATGTTTCCAGCATTTCCTCAGTTCGTGTCTTTTTATTGCTTCTATTTCAATTTTCAAGTCTTGAACTATTTCCTTTACCTGTCTGACTGCTTTTTCCGGGTTTTCTTGGCTTTCTTTAAGGGATTTATGTTTTTCCTCCATTTTGTTATCTTTTCTTTGATTTCTTTAAGGGAAGTTTTCATCTTCTCTTTAGAGGCCTCTATCATGTTCATAAAGTTATTTCTAAGGTCATTTTCTTCTGCATCTTCTACATTGTGATGTTCAGGTCTTGCTGTTGTAGAACCACTGGGTTCTGGTGGCGCTGTGTTGATCTTTATGTTGTAAAATGGCGTCTGCCCATCTCCTCCTCCAACTGGTACAAGCAAGATCTATGTCTTAAGGAGCTGATCTTCGTCTGGTCTGCTCTGGCTGTGTCTGGGTCTCAGGGAGCCTCTCTTGGTCCAGTCTGAGCTTTTGGTCCAATCAGAGCTAGAGGATTTTGTTTCCCAGGAAGCTGCTCTTGGTCCAATAGAAGCTGGTGGATTCTGTCTTAGAACCACTGAGGTCTTAGGGTGATAGGTGGGTTTGGAGGAAGGGGTAGGACTTATACACTTCAGAGTCCAACCAACAGGGATGTTAGTGGGGGTGCCTGCCTGCAGGAGTCTTCCCTGCTGGCCTGTGACATGAGCAGCAATGGGCAGGACTGGGGTGACATGGGTCGTGCCCCCAGGCCCACACCCCAGAGACTGGACTCTCCAGCTGGATTGGGTAAACTGTCACTCACCTCTTGGTCCACTAGGACCTGGTGGATTCCATCTCTCAGGGAGCCTGTGAGGTTACAGGTTTGGGGGAGAGATGAACTTGTAGGTTTCAGGGTTAGTGGGGGAGCCTGCCTCTGGCCTGTAACTGGGGCAGCAGTGAGTGGGGACAGGAGTTGGGCTCCCAGGCCTAGGTCCCAGAGACTGGCCTTGCCAACTGAGCTGAGTGAGTTGTCACTCACCTCTTGGCCCAACAGGAACTGGCAGATTCTGTGTCTTGGGGAGCCTCTGAGGTCACAGGGTGATGGGTGGGTTTGGAGGAGGGAACTTTAAAATTTTTATATATTAACAGATACCTTTAAGGGCCAACCTTAATGTCCCCTTCTAGGGTTTGCAAAGAGTCCTTACAACAAGTGAAGAAAACTAATTATCTGAAGGCGAAAGAATGAATCTGTTCACACCATGTTCTGCGCATCTCTCTTTATTTTTCTGTCTCAGTTCTAATTCTCCTATCCCAATTGTTTATAATTTCCCAGCTCAAATTCTCTGTTCCCGTTCTACTTCCTCCTAGCTTCTTCTTCCTCTAGCCTAAAACAAAAAAACCACTTGTGTTACAGGAGGCTTGAAGCAATGGAAAACGTAAGAGCTACCTCTGGTCAAAAAGCACTAGGGTAATCCAGGAAGAGCCAAACCATTTACCATGGCAACACACATTTGCATTAGAGTAATCCAGGAAGAGCCAAGCATTTACCATTACACATTTGCAAGGTTTCAGGAATAAGAGGGCCATTGTGCCCAAATGAGACAAACTTAGAGACATGGGTCTGTTGTCAACAGACTTGCCAAGTGAAGAACTGGCCTGTTTAGGTGCTTTGTGTTAGCAATCTTGGTAGACACCTGCAACTCTGACCTTGTGTGTAACTGTCAAGTTCTAAATGTATGCTCTATGTACAAAGTCCTGTAGTCTAATTTTAATTTGATCCGAAGTAAAAATGAGCTAAATGGGTGGTTTGTGTTGGAATGAGAGACTTATTTTCTGTGTTAGTCTGAGCAAATGGACAGTCCTGTGGGACAATAGATCTAGTTATGAAGCTTATCCTAGATTTTCTATACACATCAAAATTATACAGCTTAAAGAGGAGTCATCTTCCTGACCACCCACAGATATCGGTGTGCCCATAAGATAGGGATGCAATCATGAAATTACATATGCATTCTATGAAAATGCATGTTAATGGGGATAGAGGATGGCTGTTTTTATATAAGAAGTTGGAAGCAACGTTATTCAGAGTCAGGGGCCTACAAGTCTTTCTTGACGGGTTACCACATCAGAGAACATTCCGCTGGTGGGCTGACATCTGAATTATCAATTGCTATAAGCTGTATTTGCCTCCTGGCCCACAATAGCTCGTGATAATGGCTTCTGAAAAATTTCTAATTAAACGGAAAACAGCTGCTGAAAGCCATTGGATTGTGGGAAAAACTGCTGAATTGAGTCAGCCAGTATATTATAAAGATGCTCTAATGATTTTATGGAGTCCAAGGAAAGTATTAAGATGGGGCTGAGCATGTGCTTATGTTTCCACAAGAGTTAAAAGGTTGTGGACCCCATAAAAGCTTTAAAAAAAACTCAGCATACCATGAGGAGCCTCTTGGTGAGATGCTTCTGGGAAAGAAAAGATACAGAGGCCTTTGGAGCAGACAGCTAATCCTCCCACCTAGCATCAGCTTGAGAATTTGTGTGACAAAGGAGAGGCACTAATTCCAATTACTCAGACCTCTGAATGCTACAGATCTGTTCTTTGCCATTCTATCTGTGGTGACTATACAGGTAACAGCGGCCAACTATACATACTGGGCCTTTAGTCCTAATCCTGCAATTAGCTTAGCAGCAAATTGGGGAGATATGGATATTCCTGTGGTGGTTAATGAATCTTCTTGGCTACCTGGTCCTTATAACCATCAAGGGCCTGATCAGCCAATGGATGGAGGCAAAAAGATTAAAAATTATATTGTGGGAGTGCAAGGAATTCCTATTTGCATGGGAAATGGAATTCAATGTCTAAATATAACCTTCCGAGCATGGCCAGCTATAGTTAATACTACCCAAGATTATCATAAGTTTTATATGCTTGATGTATCTGGTTTTAAAGGACAGGAGACTAATGTTACTAGTTCCTTAAATCTACAGTTCTGTGAGATGGGGGTTACCAACAAGGAATGGACTGGACATGTTGGCAACGATGTAAGAGTGAGAACCATTGAGTGCTAATTAATATCTTCCACAGACCCATCATCGATCGGAGCCCTAATGGCTCCCCTCAAGGAAAGTATTCTCACTCAGAGTTAAGATGGCAGTGGTATAGTTTAGCTGGAACTGTAGAAATTAGTTCTTGTGTTAATGAGCCTACTCGATGGCATGGAGTTGGAACGTCGAGTCCTCTCTTGCAATCTGGCAACTCAGTTCAGACTAACTTGTGGAAATTAGCAAGTGCCCTTCGCCATCTTAGGGCATGAGAAGGAAAGTTAAACATGAGGGATAATAAAAATGCTTGGTCCTTTAGACTAAACCGGAGCCATCCTTTTATGACACGTGTACCGTACTCAATAGAGAAGCGGCCTGTACAGTGGCGCCCACTAGTTACAGCATCACTTGTGAGCACTGTACCCCTTCATACCTGTGTTAATTCTAGTATGTCTTTAAACTTAACCTCTGGAAGTTTATACATTTTTAGAGCAAGGCCAGCAATCTTGATCCCAGGGAAGTTGTTGAGGCCATGACTCTCCTGTGGTGATCCTGACACAGAAGCTTACTGAGAGAATATTAAGAACACACTGAATGGTTGGACTGGTCATTGCAGTTACTATGGGAATTACCACATTGACTGCTGCAGCTGCAACAGCTGGACTGCAACAGCTGGACTGCAACAGCTGGACTGGTCCTTCATAAAGAAATGCAAACCTCTGGGTTAGTTAGAGGCTGGCGTAAACACTCCACAGAACTGTGGATGCAACAAGATAAAATGGATAATGAGCTAGTGGGTGAGCCGATTTAAGAGAAACCGTTATATTGTTGGGAAATCAGTTAGACATATTAAAGGAGCAGGGAAAATTGAAATGTGATTGGAAGTTACATCCTACTGTATTCCACCTTTAGGATTCAATAAGAGTGGGAATAACTGGGGAAAAGGATCTGATGGATCAAATGATTTATGATCCACAGCAAGAAATTAAGGAAACTGTGATTTAAAAAAAGTTAGCTGATATGACAGGAATAGATGTTGTGGAAAAGCCTTGCAGATACAACAGCCTCACTGAACCCTGTGAATCACCTTAATAGATTAGTGTTTTTAGTAAGTATTGCTCTTATGCTGGCAATATTAACCTTATTGGCTTTAAAATGTGTTTTGGCTTACATACATAAAATCGTAAAACAGAGAAAAGGCTGTATTTGCTACATTGCTGTATGATTTTCAGCCTAATTAATTATAAAATATACAAAGGGGGAATGTGTTAGGAGAGATCCTGCAGAATTATGCAGCTGGTTTGATTCGGGAGCCTTAGCCCCTAATTTTGATCTGCCTTTTGTGACAGCTGTCTTTTGTCTCTGGTACCTTCATTTGTCATTTGTAAATCTTATCTGAGAGCTTCCTGTAGGTTCAAAGACTATGCACAACTTGGTTTCGGAACTCAGCAAAGGAAAATATCTCTTAACTGAAATTTTCCATTGGAGATCTTAGCTAAGAGATTTCGGTATACAAAAGAAACTGACTTGTTAAAGGAGGTGTGAATTGTATAACAATAAAAAGGCGCTTTGCAAAGCCGCAGTGAATCAGTCCACCGGGGGCTGATTCTCCTGCAGCTGGAAAGGCTAAAAAAATCACCCTAGAGTGCCTCCCTCTATGCCTTCTTTCCAAGGACTCACAGCTGGTACAACAGGGAGGTTTGGGACAAAGGCACCCAGTGCAACTATTAGATTAGACTCTGGACACGCTATATTGTGCCAGTCTGGATGGTTGGTGACATTTGAATAAGCTGTTAAGCACAGTGTTGTGTATCACACTATCGGACGTGTTTGGATATTGTTACAGCTCCGTAAGGAAAACACACTTAAGTATCTGACATAAGGGGGAAGTCATTTGGAAAGTTGTATACTTAGATGTCAGTACTTGAGTGGGCACAAGTTCATTCATTTTGAGAGAGTGATGATTCTATAATTTAACAACTGGCCAATCTGGGTTAAGGGTAAAAATTCTATGTGATTTTTATAGTTTTTCTAAAAGTTCTAGATTTATATCTGATTAAAATCTCATTAGAGAGAACTATGCCTATACATCTGTATCTTTTAAAAATGATTTATCTATAAATTGAGCATGTATGCTGTGTGTGTGTGTGTGTGTGTGGTCAGAAGCTATAGAACCTCTGGAGATGAAGCTACAATTGGTTGTTGTCCAGAGGTGAGTCCTCTGAAAGAGGAGTAATACTCTTAACTGCTGAGCTGTCTCTCCAGCCCCACATCTGTAGTGTGTGTGTGTGTGTGTGTGTGTGTGTGTGTGTGTGTGTGTGTGTGGTATATGTTATGTGTATGCGTTTGGAGGCAGGAGGGTGATTTCGGTGTCTTGCTGTCATGCCCCCCCCTGCTGCCTAAAGACATAGTCTGTCAGCAGGTCCCAACAATCCTCCTGTTTCCACTTCCTCCAGCACTAGGATCACAGACCCACACTCGGCCACATCTAGTTTTTTACATGGGTACTGGTTATTCGAACTCAGATCCCCATGTTTGTCCAGCAGGCTCTTTACCCACTGAACCATCTTCTCCAGCCCCATTTATCTCTCTAAAAACATACATCTAACTTTCACATTTTATGGCTTTGCAGGTCGATATATTCTGAGTAGCTGCAGCGGCCACAGCTAATCCCGCCTCTTCTCGCTTGACGCTTGCAGGGTGCCCTTGGACTGCAAAGTTCAAAGCTCCTTGGCAAGCCAACCAATTATAAAAACAATGAAGCAATGGGCATCTTCTTGCATACAGTTATGGCTGACACCAATTCATCTTTGATGATCAGATGCATGGTGGGCAGGGCCTCTTTCACCGATGCTCTCCATACCGCATGGAAAAACCCACAGGGGAAGGAAGCTGTTGGCTACAGGAAATCTCTAGTCAGCAATTTTATTTTCCACACTTCTGGCTTCAATAAAAATAATGCCCACTGGTAAGTATAGAGAGCTAGGTGTTCATTTGGCACATATTCGGCTCTGCTGGTACCTTTTGAAAGTTGATGACTGATATTCAGTCTTGCCAAGAGGGTTCACCACCTGTATTTCTTCCTTAAAAATGAGTTCTAGGTGTTACTCTGGCATACTATGGTATCAGAAGAGTGTTAGATCTTGAGTCTGGAGAAGCCGCTTCCACCTTGTGGTTTTATAGGGCTCAGCTCAAGGACAGACTCTTGAGAAACTTGAAGATGGACGTTTCCACAAAGTTAAGAAGGTGTGCTTTGGAGCCTCAAAAACCTATCATCCCCCAGCCTCTCAGGCTCACGGGCATTTGCCACCCCTCCTGCCCTGCTTTCTTTGGGTGTGGATTTTCTCATGGTACTGAAGGCGGCAGCGGTGATTGAAGCCCTTCCCACACACATCACACTTGTGCGGCTTCTCTCCGGTGTGAACTGTCTGGTGGGCCTGGAGACGTGAGCTCTGACTGAAGCCCTTCCCACACTCCTCACACGTGAAGAGTTTCTCCCTGGCGTGAATGCTCAGGTGGACCCGGAGCCTGGAGGGGAAGCAGAAGGCCTTCCCACACTCCTCACACTTGTAAGGCTTCTCTCCCGTGTGGAGCCTCTGATGCTGCTGGAGGTCCACGCTCCTGCCAAAGCACTTCCCGCACTCCTGACATCCGTACGGCTTCTCTCCCGTGTGGCATCTCTGGTGGAGAATAAACTGGGAACTGTAGATGAAGCCCTTCCCACACACCTCACACTTGAACGGCTTCTTCCCGGTGTGGACCCTGTGGTGGTAATGGAGGCCCGAGGAACGGCTGAAGCCCTTCCCACACTCCTCACACTTGTACGGCTTCTCCCCGGTGTGAACCCTCTGGTGGGCCTGGAGGCGTGAGCGCTGACTGAAGCCCTTCCCACACACCTCACACTTGAAGAGTTTCTCCTTGGTGTGAATGCTCAGGTGGACCCGGAGGTTGGAGGGGAAGCAGAAGGCCTTCCCACACTCGTCACACTTGTGGGGCTTCTCCCCGGTGTGCACCCTCTGATGGTGGCGGAAGTCCATGCTCCTGCCAAAGCACTTCCCGCACTCCTGACATCGGTAGGGCTTCTCTCCCGTGTGGCTTCTCTGGTGGAAGATGAGCTGGGAGCTGTACCGGAAACTCTCCCCACACTCCTCACACTTGTACGGCTTCTCCCCGGTGTGGATCCTCTGATGGGACTGGAGGCCCGAGGGGCAGGCGAAGCCCTTGCCGCACACCTGACACTCGTGCGGCTTCTCCCCGGTGTGGACCTGCTGGTGGAGCCGGTGGTCGATGGGCTGACTGAAGCTCTTGCCGCACTCCTGGCACGTGTACGGTCTCTTTCCTGCCGGGGCCCTCTGGTGGGCGTGGAGGCCTGACCTCCCGTGGAGGCCTTGCCCGTGCTCCTGACGTGGGCTCGGCCTCTCTCCCGCCCCGGTGGCCGTGGCGGTGACGTGGGCCGTCTGGTGTTGCTTCAGGTTGGAGCTGTACCGGAAGCGCTTGCCGCACACCTCACACGCGTACGGCTTCTCTCCGGTGTGGACCCTCTGGTGGGCTAGGAGCTTCGAGGCCCGGCCGTAGGCCTTCCCACACGTGTCGCACCTCAGCTGTTTCTTTGCGGCGGGGAGGCCCTGACGGGGCTGAGGGCTGGAGGCCCCCCTGCTGCCTCCCAGGCCCGGGGGCACCCCGGTGAGCCCTTTCCCGCCTGCGGGCTTCTCGGGAGGGCCTCGCGAGGGCGAACCGGGGCTCGCCCCCTCGCTGCGCACACCGCGTTTGGGCGGCCCCCCTTCGGTGTGCGCCCCCCGCTGGGGGTGGGCGTCTGCGCTCCCCCCGCGCTGCTCACGTCGGGGAGGCCTCTCCTCCCCCCTCCTCCTCCGGTGCGATCTGTGGTGGAGGAGGAGGCCCTTGCTACTGCTGAAGCTCCTCCCGCAGCGGTCACATCCGTAGGCCCTCCTCCTCCTCCCCGTGGGGCTGGTCTGAGGAGGACGGGAGGGGGTCCCCGAGGTGCGCTCGCTCTGCACACCGGGCTTCCCTATCAAATCCCTGAGCGCACCAAGCGGCCTGTTTGTGCCCTGGCTGTGTGCACCGTGAGGGCGCCGGCGTGGGCAGCGGCCCTGAGCTCTTGAGGTGGAAAAGGCTTCCCCGTGGGCAAGGCCGCTGGAGCCGTGTCTCTCTTGCAGCCGTCGGGAGCGCTCCCCGGCAGCCTGTTTCCAGATGTGCCAGCATGACAGCTCCTCCCGGGACAGGTGTTCATTGCCGCTGCCTGTAAAAGAGCGGCCGTGACAGATGAGGACAGGCTAAGGGAGGAGGCCACGCATCTTGTCCTCACAACATCGCCTGCCGTTTTCATGGACGGGGGGGGGGGGGGGGGGGACCGACAGGCTCCTGACCCCCAAGTGTATGGTGTGACCCATCATTAAGTCTGAAGTAACATGACTGCTGGGAGGGCTGGAGAGGTGGTCCAGTGGTTAGAGCGGCCGCTGACCTTCCAGAGGACCTCTGTCTGGATTCAGCACCTACATTAAGGCACTTACCCTCCACAGGCACCCACAAAAACACAGCATACAAACACAACCATTAAAAAAAAAAAGATCAACCCATGCGCAGTACGGGCACAAAGACTAGCGATGTATCTATCCGTGCTCTAACACACAGTGACATCAATTAAAAGCACATCACTCTTTTTCCTCAGCACTTATGCAAATGGATTCTATCAAATTTCAGTCAGAAAAGCTTCAGACTTTGTTAGGCCTGAGGCAAGAGGAGGAATAGGCAGAGACTGCCCTGCAGGCCTGGGAGATCAGTAACATCGGTTCTCCCCAGGATACTATTTTTGATAATGAATATAGGAGAATTTTGTGGACTGGTTGATCTTTTAATATGTTGAGTTTGTCATTGTTTTTGTATTAGTTGTTTTAAAGTTTGTAAGGTTTTTTTGTTAAGGGCTATTGTTGAATTTAAATAGGTTTTTTGTTAATTTTTTATAGGTAGTGTTGTGTTTTTAAGGGTTTAGTGGTTATTGAGTATTTTTTGTATAATTTGAATGGTTGGTGATTTTTAATAGTATTTTAAAATATTGTTTTTAGAAACATAATTGAGTTTTTGGTTGGTATTTGAACTTGGAGGGATTTTAATTGGGGTATTTTATTGTACGTTATGGTCTTTAGATTTATTATTATGTTGGCTTTAATTGGTTTTTTTTTTACTTTTGGTTTTCTCTATTTGAGTTATTTTATATTTTGCATTATTTGAGATATTGTTTTTAATATTTAGAAACTGAATATTTATTGCTTTGTAGAGGCTATTTTGGATGTTATGATGGTGGGGCTATGATTGAAATATTGGCTTTTGTGTTAAGTTTTGGATACAAATTTTATTTATTTGTATTTTAACTTTGGTTCTTGTTTATTTATGGAAGTTTGTTAGAATATCTGTTCTGTGTCTTTTTTGGAATTGTTAAATTTTTTTAATTAATTTTATTATTTAATGTTATATGGTTTTTAGATTAGGCGTTGGATTTTTTATTTGTTTTGAGAAGGCCTTTTTATTGTGACTGGATATGATTGGACTTTTCTGGTTTTGAAATTTGATTTTTGTGGGCTTTTGAGGGGGAAGCCTCAAGAGGCATTTTGATGGTAGAGAGTTGTCTTTTTGGTTTTGGGTAGATTTGCATTTGTCGGTTTACTGTTGGCTTTTGTTATTTTTTTTGTACAATTTAGAAGGCAATGGCTTTTTGTTTGAACTATATTTAAGATGAATATTATTTTTAGAAGTATTTTGTTTATAATTTTATATGGTTTGGTTTATTATAGTTAAAGTAAGTGATGTTTTGATTTTTTATTTTAATATTGGCAATGGCTTGGCTTAATTTTTGTTGTAATAAAGAGATTTAGTATTGATTGTATATTGAATTTATTTTTTTTATGGGTGTAGATTTGATTTTTAGAGGTATAAGTATTTTTTTATGTTTTAGATTAGTATGGTTAAAGGCCAGAGAAAGTATTAGTTGTTTTTTAACTTTTGGATTTGATATCATTTTATGTATAGTTTTGGTAAGCCTTTGTAGAAAGTTGGTATAAGGTTTTTTTTTTTAAAGTTTTGTTTGATTTTGGTATATAACTTAATTTTCTGTTTTGGGTTTAAATTTTAAGTGTTTAATGTAATAGTATGGCACAGTAATAGCGTATATTTATTATAAGTAGTTTGAGTTTTTATATTAGTAAACAAGGTTTTATTAAGGATTTAGTTTTGAGAAATATAAAAGTTTTTAATTTTTTTGGAGCTTTATGGCCTTAGTTTTTTAAAATTAATTATTTTATTGTAAATGTTGGCTATAGTTTAATATAGTAGTTGTTAGCTGTATTTAATATTAGAAGTTATTTGATTTTTGTTGACTATGTATTTAATATTTGTTTTATACACGTGGAGTGTATTTTATGAAGTACTATGGCTTTTTTGAAATTTTTGACATTTTTATATATTGGCTTATAATTATATTTTATACATTTGGGGGATTTTTTATATATTTTTTGAACAGTTAGTGGGAAACAATATTGGTGGGAAAGGGGGTTTTTTTCTGTTCATTATTTGTTCATTATTTTAGGTAGAGTGTCTTTATTATTATAATATTTTATTGAGGGTTTATTCGAATTGTTTTGAGTAGAAAATGTATTAACTTTTTTTAGTATTGTAATTTTTTTATTTTTGAAGTTTGGACATTATTGATTTTTTTAGAGCTTCATTTTTTTGATGAGAGTTTTTTTAATGACTACAGAATTAGTAATTTTTAAATTTTTATTATTAACATAAGTAATGTTTTTTGTTTTTATTATTAATGTACTTAGTAAGTTTTTGTTTTTATAATTAATGTAATTAATAAGTTTTTTCTTTTTATAATTAATGTAAAGTTTGTATTTTTGTATAGTTTTAATATCTATGTCTGAAGAGGAAGTTTTATTTGAAAGTTTGCTGTAATTAATATTTAGAAAATTAATTTTGTCAATTTAGTGGTTGGAATTTTTATATCATATAGACAGTAATTGTTTATTTTTATATTTTAAATTTTATTCATGGTTCTCATGACCTTAGAATGTGTGTCAGGTTGTTTATTTTGAAACATAAAATATAGAATTAAGCCAAAAAGTAATAGGACTGAGGGATGGAAGTCTTTAAAAATATACTCATGTAAGAAATTTTAATCACCATGTAAAAGTATGACTTGAAGTCATGAAGAGATTATCTTAATCTAGTTGTAATGCCGATGTTTGGCTAGTAGGTGTCACAGTAGCATTTAATGGTGGGTTTTTTGGGGTTTTGGGGTTTTTTTTTTTTTTTTTTTTTTTGGCAATATTGGGTTCCTGCAATATGGTGGATGTAGTGGATCTTAGTGATATGAGCCCACTTATTGGGCTCTGTTCGGTCTTAGAAAGCCGTAGCAGGTGAACAAAGGGCAAATGTTTACACGATTAGGACGATATGACCAAATCTGTACTTTGCCCTGTAGTTAATATGGCAGTCTGTGGCCCCGCCCACACGCGGTGCTCACACACAGGAGCATGGACTTAGGGACACTGGCCGCTTGTTAGCAGGTGCACACACACGTGAGCATGGATTCCCAGGACTCATGGGAAACTCTTCGCTTGACCGCAGTGCTCAGGGCACTGAACAGGCTCGCCCCAAATGCCGACAGGCTAGAAGCCCAGCTAGCCCAGAACCCACTGGGACATCAGCTATTGCAGTAATTTCTTTTGTAATATACTATAAAAAGGATTAACATTTATTAAAGGGTATTTGAACACTCACGGATACAAATTGGACTTTAGTGTAATTTTTGAAGTTAGGATTGTCTCGCGACGGGGTTGCTGATCCGGTCTCCAAGAAAGCAGGAACCGAACAGGGCCCCTCAAGATCTCAGCAGCCCTTTTCAACAGGGCTGGCCAGGCCCCATTCAAGCTCCCAGAACTCCAGAGACACGCCTCCTAGCCTTGTCAGCTAACACCTGAATTCCACCACAGATACCTACTTCTCTGGGCACCTGTTTCCTTCAGCCAAAGCCTTTCTTCTGCTTCCAGTAGGGACACCACATCTGCTTTGAGGGGAAGGCACCCTAAAAAAAAAAGACAAATATGTTTAAGGTGAACACAAAATTAGAGCACCTTTTTGTCTATATTTCATAATCCTCAGCACCTCTGAAGTAAATTTCAGGAATTTACTTGTATTGAAATTGTATGGAGAAATCAAGGGCTGAGATGGAATTCCAGCACTCATGGGAACCAGGCAGTCTCCTGACTGCATATAATGACTCTAGTGCTTTGGGTATAGTAGATGGGATGATCATTGGGGCTTGCTGACTGCCAGTCCCAGTTTGGGAGGGACTGTGCCTCAAAGAAATAAGGAGGAGTGTGCCTGATGACCTCCGTGTGCACACAGCACACACAGGTCACTTATACACACAAATATTTCAAAAGGAAGCTAAATGAAGTCAAGATCACGGCTGTGTATGTATGACAGAATCTGTTTAAGCACACTTTAACTGTCTCTCACATCCCTCACTAGAAACCATGAGGCTTTGCTGCAGCAGATCCTCCAGAACAGATTCTGACATCCTATCATTACCTATTATACTGCAAAGAAAATACTATGCTGGGTGCATGCCTTAAAATTAAGCACCTGGGAGGTAGAGGCAGGCAGATCTGAGTTTGAGGCCAGCCTGGTCTACAAGGCAAGTTCAGGGACAGCAAGGGCTAAACAGGAAACCCTGTCTCTGAAGAAAAAAAAAGAAAATATTACAATAATGCACCATGTTTGTTTTTTTACCTAACGGGTCACAGGCATAACTAGAAAGAAAAGTGCTGGGCTAGGGTGTGGCTCAGTGGTAGAGCCCCTGCCTAGAATCCCCCATTGAGAGGCTGGGGGTGTGGCTCAGTGGTAGAGCCCCTGCCCCAGTGAGGGGCTGGGGTGTGGCTCAGTGGTAGAGCCCCTGCCTAGAATCCCCCAGTGAGGGGCAGGGGTGTGGTTCAGCATCAGACTTCTGCCTAGCATACACAAGGCCCTGGATTCTAGTGTCAGCAAAATTCAAAGTGTTGAATTAAGCTGCCCATTTGTGGTTCATGTAAAACATGGTTTCTCTCCAACAGCATATGGACTCTCTGGATGGTAGATCATGCTTCTGTGAACCCTGCCTCGTCTGTAACTACTAACTACTAGATGTCAGGACCACCCATCCCTGAATTGTGAGAAATATGTCCAGACATTGTCAAATGTTCTCTAACAGAAAAATCACCCCATGCTGAGAATTAATGGTTTTAAAAGATTTGGGCTGAGCAGAAACATTAGAAAAATCTGTTGTCCTGGGGAATCCTTTCAAGTGGTCTAGAGCCTTGAGCATCTGAGGAGAGTGAGTTTCTGGGAGGCTACATACACTTGGTGTCATAGGACACTGTCCTCACCCACAGCAACCAGGTTCTTGAAGTTCTCCAGCATCACATCTCGGAACAGCTGCCTCTGTGTGAGGTCCAGCAGCCCCAGCTCTTCTGTAGTAAACACCAATGCCACATCTTTGAATGTCACTGTCTCCTGTGACACCAAACACAAACAGTCTCAATTCAGTTCCAATGGAAGAGGAGCAGCAGAGCAAACACAGTCACATAGGCATTATAGACTCAGAGGTCCCAGCAGATCAACTGCCCATAGTTCTGCATTCATACAACCCTCTAAGGATGCCCTAAACTGATGACTCTGACTCTACTCCCTTTCTCCACCACCCCCAACCCTGTGGTGTGCATGTTCTTTATGAGAAAAGGTCTCATACAGCCTAGGTTTTACTCAAACTCAGTATTACAGAAGATAACCCTGACCCTCTGTTCTGCCCGGTTTTACTACCAGAACTTGGGCCAGGCCTGGTTTATACAGTGTTAGAGATCAAAGACAGGGTTTTAGGGATACTAAGCAAGCGTGTAACCTGCTCCAGCCCTAGCCCCACAAATGGCTACTTCACAACTAAAATAACAGGCTTTTTTAAAATCAGCAATTCTGTAAATTAGTAACAAGTGATCACACACACACAACAGCACTCAACTTATACTCAAGGATATTATTTTCTACCAACACTCCACCCCTCTAAAAGACAAAATGGCACATAAATTACTGAGACATGCCTGACCTGAAATTCAGCCATTTTCTCTTGTCCCTTTGGAGGAAGGCCACTGTCCTGAGGTGTAACTGAGGAAAGTCGAAGAAGCCATGTAAGCAATGTCAGAATTAGCCCAGCTGAAACACAGACCCCTGCCCCCAGACACATGCCACCACATACAGCTCCCAGATCAGAAGCACACACTAGACCAGACACCAGCAGACCCCTCAGCTCAGCTGGGCAGTGATCCAACCAACTTCCGTATTCCTACCATAGAGTTTCCCATTCTGGAAATGGTGACACGAGAGCCAGAAAAAAATATACAGGGAATGAATGAGTGAATAAAAGTTAGGGAAGAAAAAAGTAGGCTTGATGCCTGGTTCAATTTCTGGAAGTAATACTTACTATCCCAACACAGGGAATGCTATGAAGCCTTTGTGCCTAACTTTTACAACCATTTCTGCCTGTCTCACAGGGTACCACCAAGGACTAAATGAGTAGGTAGAAAGTTATAAGAATAGGCAATTGAAGCCTGAATCTATTTAGTCTTATTAAATGAAAATCCAGAGTCAGATTTGAGGGTGAAAGCTGAAGATCAGAGAAGCAGAGCAGCCAGTCACTGGAGAGTTCTTACCTCCACAAAATCTCAGTTCAAATGGGGGAAATCCTGTCTCTATGAATCCTCAGACTGAATGGGAGAGATCCCTTATGCTCCTCACTCCACCCCTTTACTCCTGGGATTAAAAGTGGGAGCCTCTCATGTGCTGGGATCAAAGGTGTGTACCATCATGGCCCAGCTCAGCTTCTCTTTTAGACTGGATCAATCTTGTGTAGCCCAGGGTAGCTTTGAACTTTTGATCTTCCTGCTTCATCCTCCCAAGTGCTGGGATTGGAGTGTGTGCCACCACTGCCTGGCCTCTATGGTTAAGTAGTGGCTGACTCTGCCCTCTGATCTCCAGGCAAGCTTTATTTGTCAGAACACAAACAAAAGATACATTTCCCACTTTTTGTCTAAACAAAAAGGTTTAACTAACATAGAAAAACTATAAACATTAAGTACAATAACTATATACAAATATGTACAGGCAATATTTACATTAACAATGTCTAGTCCATTAGCATTTAACAAATTCAGAGAAAATACTACATTATCTATCCTGCCTTGATGAGCCCAAACTGTTGAATATAATTCATATTCTGTCCTAATTTGTATTACCAACCCAAAACTATCTTTTGATGTCTCTCAACATTATACATTACACCTCTTTTATGAGTGTCTTTTCTGAGTCTGGTAACAAGAAATGCTGTAACTTTAGCTATCTAGTCCTCAATTCCAACAGAAACCTGAGGATATAATATTACTTCAGTTAACAGGAAGTATAGAACAAGTGACTTCCAAAAAATAAGAAATGACAGAAACTGCTGGCTGCCTGGACAGTTACCAAAGGTTCCTCTGCAATGCTGGGGTATCTATCTTTGTCCTACAGGACTAGAATGTCTGAAAATTTATCTGTGAAGCAGGATTTTCTGAATGCTGTTCCACCTTGTCTTGGCAAAGTTCAGCAGTCACTTTTCTCTCCTGCCTGTCCAACTTGGACATCTGTCAGCAGTTGAGGCAAGAGCAATTTCTTGCTCTGTGGCTAACTTTTGCCACAAAGAAAGTAAACTCCATATGGAATTTCTTCAATGCCCATAATCTCTGAAATAGATTGGTGCTTCCAGGAGCTTACATGTTGCAGTCATTTAAAAAAAAATCCTTGTGTTATTAAGACATCTTAAATGCCATATTCTGTAGATCTCTGAAGTGTTTGAAGACCACCTGCCTATCAAACTGTATGTTTGACCTTGAAAACATACCTAACATGACTACAAGTTTAATTGTTATAGGTGACTAACTTACTAACCTGCATTTCTTTATTATCCTAGATAGTTTGTAATAATAACTTTCAAGGACTAGAACTTTACATTCCATTGTTAGATGAGCTGTATAGGTGTGATACCTTGAACAAGAGTAGAAATGTATGTATAGTATGTTGTAACCAAAATAACCTTAAATTTGTATCAATGTACAAAATATTTAAAACTAGCAACTGCATTTTTTGGTTTAAAAATAAATTCAACAATCTACCTTTTTATTCTATCATTTCAAAAATGTATATACAGTATAACAAAAATAATCTTAAATTTGTATCAATATGCAAAAATCCAAATTAGGTAAATTACTTAAAACTAGTTGTTGCTTTTTTTTGTTCTAAAGTAGATTCAATCATTTCTCTTTAGAATGAGATCCTTGAATCTTACCTTCTTTGTTCAGCCTTTTTCCTGGCTATTACCAATAACCCCCTAAAGGATGTAACTAACCTCCTAAATGATGACATAAATCCATAACCCACTGAACAGCCCACCCCACCTCTTGGGAAAATGGGCATCATGTTATTAAATTTACTTCCTGCTGTCTGGAGGCAATGACATCTTTAGGGAATCTGAAAAGAAAAATTTGGGTTAATTGTCGAGCTCTGGGAGAGCTAGCTGTATCATTTGTTGTCCAGTCTCCGTGTAATGGGAATGAGCAGGGCTTGTCTCAAGTCCTGGCTAGAGTAGTCTATGGGGCTGGACTATCTCAGCTAGCCACCTCGATATTGTCCTGAGAAGTTTGTAGTTCAAAGCCAATTTTTTGGTGGTGTTTGTCAGCCTAGTGGCGTTACATTGTCCAGGTAGAATTTTTGTTGTGGGGTAGCATCATCTTTTTGAGATGTCGCATTAGATCAGATTACTCCTTTTCTTGGTAATTTTTTTCTGGATAGTTCTTCCTTTTTATTTGAATGTTTACTTGTCCAAAGGTCTTTAAATTCCTGAAGATGGTTGCTTTTATTTTCCTGGAATGACAAAGGTTGGGAGGGCCCCAACTCTAACTTTAAGGAGTTTCCCTTTCAGCAAGTGATATCTGATCAAATGCAAAGCATTTGTTAGTTTTATGTTAGTTTAGATCGAGTGGGGAGTGGCGATGCTGCTTGACTTACTATCACCTCTCCTAATCAAGAGGTCTCTTGTTATGGTCTCTCCTGAAATTTTTGTTTTATCTTTTAAAGCTTTTCTATCATCCAGAACAGTATGGTCTTTTACACAGGCACTAGATCTTTTAATTGCTCTGTCAAGGAATTTCCCTCAAGGTGGCAGGGAATGCATGAACCAAATCTGACATGAGGACCTTTGAGAGCCACCCCCAAGGTGTTTCCCTACAGCAAAGGGGTATCTTGTCCATCCCTTGTTTATCTGTAATCATTGGTGCAATGTCTGCCTTTGCCACACCTTTTTCATGCTCCAGAGGGTAGGGGCCTTTTGTTTGAATTACTCCCAAAGAAAATATTGCTTTTTAGGTGAACTTGTTTGCCACAATTAAAACACATGACATTTTATTTTTCTTCAAACCTCTGAAAATCACCTCTTCTATTCATGCATCATTATGATTATAACATTCAATATTGTCTCAGATTTATTTCTTTATAGGTACTGATCTTGACTTTAAAAGTATAATTATTATTTTATATTGTAAATTAGCATTTTCAAAAGTCAAAGATTCAATCATTATTCAACTAGCTTCTGAGTTTGGTATCATTTTATTTACAGCTGATGTCAATCTTTGTACAAAACAAACAAACAAACAAAAAAAAAACCCAAAACAAAAAAGCAGTGAAGGTCTCTTTTGGATGCTGTATAACTTTAGTAAATGACTCAGTTCTCTTTCTGACTTCTTCAGTTCTGTCCTGAGCACTCAAAGCTGCTGCACTGTATAGAGCCAGAGTATGGTCATCATATAGAGGCTGTCTTTCTACATCAGCATAATCTCCCTCTCCAAGAAGCTGGTCATGGGAGATTCCAATAACTACTTCATTACACAGTGGTCTTGGCCCCATTTTTCCACCAGGTCCTCTGCTGTAATTGAGGACTACGTTCCAATACTGCTGTAACCAAGTCTTTCCAGTCTTGTGGGATAATTCTGTTACTAATTGACCATGAATTTAACATCTGCTTCACAAAAGATGAATGCATATTATGTGAGATTTAGTCGCCTTTAAATGTAACCTTTCCACAGAAATCCAGTCAGCTCTTAAACAGCCTTTGGTATATCTGTCATTTAGTAGTTTCTGTAAGGTGACTGGATAAATTAAGGTTGGTTGTTTAAAAACTTTGGGCTGTTCCTCTCTAAAGTAATGATGTAAAGTAATGATGGAGTTGGTTCTTCTTTAAATTCCTGTGTAAGTCTGAATATCTCTATAATCTGTTTTAATAAGTTTTTCTAAGACCTGTATCTTGGCACTGATATCAACCAATCTTTAGAAGATAAGCCAAGAATTATCAAACTGATAGTAAGAATTGTCAAAATGATAATTAACATTATGTCAATCCCAGTTGATTATCCCTTCATGTAATAGTTCCATTTTTAAGCCATCCATTGTGTAATCATACAAAGACCTAACTCTCCATAGATAGTGTTTCCCATTTACTAATGTGAGGAAAAATAATTCTTTTTCTTTAAAAAAAAAAAAAAAACTAATTCTCCCTTTAAGAATTCCCAATTGTCTCACCAAAACGGCTGATGGCGAAGATGACGCTGAAATGTGAGGCTGACTGCTGCTGCATAAAACAGTAGAAGCCTGAGAGGGTGTCAAGGCAACTTCCTACTATGGCAGTAGCCTGAGGAGGGGTTTTGGGGTAAAGCCCACAACCCACCAGGAGAGAAGAAGACAAAAGAGTCAGCCATCTGCATGGAGGAATGTGCAGAAGTGGCTAATTCTGGCAGTGTTTGGAGCCCAAGCCCTGTGGACTTTTCTGCAGAGAGGCTGAAAAATAAAAATCCCAAACTCATTCAGAGGGCTTAGGTGGAAAAAAAGGGTGGCAGGAACCTAGCCAGCAAGGCAGTGACTCTGGCATGTACCAGTGGCTGCAAAGCCACAGGCAAGTAGCTTATTTTTTTTAATGAATCTGTGCCCCAAAAGTTGGATTCCAGATGATGTGCAAACCTGATTAGTCTTAACAATAAGAACCCGAAGTCAGATATTGAGGGTAAAAGCTGAAAGATCAGAGAAGCAGAGCAGCCACAGTCACCAAGGACTTCCTACCTCTACAAAATCTCAGACTGAATGGGGGAGATCCTGTCTCTAGGAATCCTCAGACTAAATGGGGGAGATCCTGTCTCTATGAATTCTCAAACTGAATGGGGGAGATCCTGTCTCTAGAAATCCTCAGACTGAATGGGGGAGATCCTGTCTCTATGAATTCTCAAACTGAATGGGGGAGATCCTGTCTCTAGAAATCCTCAGACTGAATGGGGGAGATCCTGTCTCTCGGAATCCTCAGACTGAATGGATATATCCCTTATATTCCTATCTTTACCTCTTTACCGTTGATATTAAAAGTGTGAGCCTTTCATGTGCTGGGATCAAAGGCATGCACCACCATGTAGCCCAGGGTGGTCTCGAACTCTTGATCTTCCTGCTTCCTCCTTCCAAGTGCTGGGATTAAATGTGTGTGCCACCACTGCCTGGCCTCTATGGTTAACTAGTGGCTAGCTCTGCCCTCTGATCTCCAGGCAAGCTTTATTTGTAAGAACACCAACAAAGTATCATACAACAGGGGATGGAGGAATGACTCGAAGGTTGCAAAGAACCTGGTTTTAATTCACAGCACCTACATAACAGTTCACAATTGTCTGCAATTCCCATCCAAGGAGATCCA
The DNA here is from genome assembly GCA_033318265.1 of Phyllotis vaccarum. Taxonomy (NCBI): domain Eukaryota; kingdom Metazoa; phylum Chordata; class Mammalia; order Rodentia; family Cricetidae; genus Phyllotis; species Phyllotis vaccarum. The sequence goes on from JARWLC010000018.1 coordinate 16,199,621, forward strand.
ACACTCAGTTGGCCTCTATGGGTACCAGGCACACATGTAGTATACACACATAGATGCAGGCAAAGCAGTTATGTGTATTAAATAGTAAGGCAGATAAATCTAAAGTTTTTTTTAAAGTCTAGGAAATGCCTTTACTCAGAAAAAAAGCAGATATTTCACAACACAAACTATATATGCAAATACTGTGCTCCTGTGAAAATCACCTTTAATTTCTAAAAAGCCTAATTCTAATTTAAAATATCTTAACTAAATATTTTTGCCCCAGAGTAATATTTTATTGATAATAGTACCTAAAAGACATAATTTTATTAGCTGAACAAAAATGAAGAAAATAGGTATAAAAAAAACTGGATTGCATGAGGTTATGGGAAAACAACATACATCCATTTTGTGCCTTTGGTGTTCTGTTTTGCTGGTAACAGGGGCTCACTATCCTGGCTGGCCTGGAACTAGCTATGTAGCCCAAGCAGGCCATGAAGTCATGGAGATACCATCTGCTTCTGCCTCCACAGAGCGTCATTAGAGGCTTTCACCATGATGTTGGGCCACTTTTAAAAGCACTCAGGAAGTGTAATGACAATGTATGACCACGGTTCTGATAAAAGTCAGCCCTGTAACCTGTGCCCCCAAAACACATAAAGAACAACTATTGAGAAGTTGGGAATTTAGCTCAGTGATAGACTAATTTGCCTCCCAAGCACAAGGTCTTAGATTCAGACCCCATCACCAGTTAAAAGGAAAAAAAAAAAAAAGACATTGTCCAATTTTACATATTTTTGTATTCCTTGTGTTTTTCAAAATGAGAATACATGCTAATTTGGTTTTATATTTTTGCTATAAATAACAACTCCCCCATTTTTCAGGTGTGTGTGATGTGTATGTATTTGCATATTTTTGCAAGTGCGTGCGTGCGTGCGTGCGTGCGTGCGTGTGTGTGTGTGTGTGTGTGTGTGTGTGTGTGTGTGTGTGTGTGTGTGTAGTGGGAATCTAGTGGAGGTCACTGTGTCTAGGGTAAACATTAGAATGCACTAGTTGTTTGCCGGAGGTATCAAGACCTTGAGGAAATTATTGTAGAGAACAGTGATTGTTGTCTGTGGTTTACAGAGTTGATTTTCTGAAGCGGTTTTGATCACAAGACTATCCAGGCACACTTGGGAGGTCTTGAATTACAGGGTACTGCTAACAGCTGCTAAGTGTGATGATAGCCTTCAGAGAACATAGATCAAGGGAGCTTTGGTATGAGGAACTTGTTGTACCCCCAAAACAACCGTCGTGTATCAATCAACAAATAATAGTTCTAAATGGACGTTTGAGGTTCCGTTCACAGAAACTGTTCCTCTTTGACGCCAGAGAGCCTAAAATTACATTTCGGGGTGACTCTCCTTCTTGGAACATCCCACACAACACAGAATATCAAAAATGTGTGTGGGCACCCATGTAGAGTGACTTCAAGGTCTGGCATCCTTCCTTTTCTGTCTCATTCATTCACTGAGAGGCAGGTCTCTCAATCAAACCCAGAGGTAACTGATAAGAGCTGTGTTGGTAGGCAGTTTGCTCTAGGGATCCCATCTCAGCTGCCTAAGTCTAAGTGTCAGGTCTCTTGGGATCCAAGCTCCAACTGTGAATCACTTTAACCCTGGAGCCACCTTCCCAGCCCTTGCTACCAATTTTTATAAGAATAACACAAACAACATAAATTTCAAACCACTGATGACAACGAAAAGGTATAAAAGTAAGGCATGAAAGGTGAACAGGAGGGGGCAATGCAGGACCTGGTAAGTCAAAAACATATATACATGTATACAGAAAGAGTATATATAATATACAAAGGAGGTCTTTTCCTATTCATTCAATTTAAGAAGTGGCTGTGTACTTACCCCAAGCAATATTAACATAACAAGTAGACTGGCCACGTTTTGTTTTTTTGTTTTTGTTTTTTTTAAACCAACTGTATTCTTTCTAACTGCACAAGGCACTACTAAACAAGGTGTGAAGATGCTCACCTGTAATCCTGACACTTGGGAGGTGGAGGCAGAAAGAAAGATCAGGAGTATGAGGTCATCCTCGGCTGCACAGTGAGTTTGAGGCTACCGTGAGCTATATAAGACTCTGTCAAAAAAGAGGGGCGCTGGGGCTAGAGAGATACCTCAACCTTTAAGAGCATCTGCATATCTTCCAGAAGAGCATAGTTCGGGTCTCAGCACCCATGTCAGGGAACTCATGCTCCAGGGCTCCTCAGGCACACCTGTTCATGCTCATATCCATTCTCTCTCAAGCTCATTCACATTCTCTCTTGTGCTCATATTCTCTCTCTTTCTCTATCGCTGATATTCATTCATATTCATTCTCATTCTCTCTCTCTCAATGATATTCATTCATATTCTCTCTCTCTCTCTCTCTCTCTCTCTCTCTCTCTCTCTCTCTCTCTCTCTCTCTCTCTCTCTCTCTCTCTCTCTCTCTCTCTCTCTCTCTCTCTCTCTCTCTCTCTCTCTCTCTCCCGATGAACTAAAGGGACACCCCACAAGAAAGCGCCTTTGGCGCACTACCTGGGGCTGTGACAGCTGTGACAAGTCCCTCCTTCCTGCTGTTCCTTAGGAAAAGATGCGGAGAGACTTTCTTGAGGAAAGTGAGGGGGGGAAGGGCCCCGGCAGTCTCTACGAGCCAGGGCTGGCTCTCGTCCCGGGGCTTCCAGGGAGAAGGATGCCCAAAGACCGGGCTGGATGCACAACAATTGGCAGCCGTTAGCTTCTAACTGCGCAGCAACCCAGCTACGGATAACTTCCGACTCTGGAGGGGCTCGGATAACAATTGGACTTCCGGCTTCGCACTTCTGGTGCCTCATTTCCGGTCTCTGGGAGCAGTCATTTCCCAGCGTAAAGATTTTGAGGATACGGAATGGACTCGCCTCCCTAATGGGAAAGAGGCTGGCACCCTTGCTCTGCGTGGGCAAAAGCAGCTGGGCTTGCTCTAGCTCCTGAACTACATTTCCCAGAAGCCATCGGGAGAACGAGCGCCCGCCCTCTCGGGACAGTCTTGAAATACACTTCCCAGAATTCCTCCACTGCTGGAAGAACACTGGGAGCTTTCGAACTACAATGTCCAGAAACCCCTTCATCTTCAAGTCACAAAGGAAGATCGTAGACCCGGGCCCTTGCCCAGACCCCTGTCTTGGCTATTCCGCAGCCATGACAGGCTGAAAAGGAGACCCAGCAGGATGTAGACCCCTGAGCCCCAGACCTTGGGCGCAACCATAGTTATTAAAAAACAAAACAAACAAAAAGCACCACCAGATGTCCTCATGTGGCAGAAGCAGCCAATTAAATTTACAACTAGCAGGCTCTGAATGCATTTTCATGATAAAGATAGAACGCAGTAACCATGGCAACCGCTTTGCAATTCAATAACATTTCTGCAAGTGCAGCTGGCCAAGGACAGGCACCTCCAGTTTGGAGGCAGCCAATCCCTATTTAGCACACACACACACACACACACACAGAGAGAGAGAGAGAGAGAGAGAGAGAGAGAGAGAGAGAGGGAGAGGGAGAGGGAGAGGGAGAGAGAGAGAGAGAGAGAGAGAAAGCCTTGCTTTACCCTCTATAAAAACCCTACCCCATTGCTACTGGGGTATCTCCTGTTCCACTACTGCGACAGACAAACTGAGTCCCAAGTTAACTGTCAATAAAAACTCTTAGCTTTTGCACTGTCTTGGTCTCTTGGTGGTCCTTGGGGGTCTGGACTCTGGGCACAACATGCCTTCAAGACCCCATTTCCAAAGTTTCAGTAACTTGGGGGTCAAGTACTCAATACTTGAGTCTGAGATTATTTCCCTTCGAGTCCATATTGTGCCAAAGAAGAATCCATGGCACAGTATGGAGCATCTTGTTACTACCAGGCTAACAGAATTCACTGTACTGTCATTAAGGATAACTGAGTCTATATTAAAAAATAATGCAAACAAAACACAAAGTCCCAGAAGACAGGATCCAACTTGACTACACAGTTTGGAAGAAAAGACAAATAAAATCCATAAGACAATATCAAGCTGATAACTGCAGTTGACAGTACTGAGCGGCTTTCTGATTTGTCTGCAGAGGATTAGACCCAGGACCTGGGCGTAATAGGAAAGTATTCCACACTGAGCTACATCCCCAGGCACAGAGCGGGTTTTTATATTTTGGTTGTTCCCTAGTTCTAAGGGCTGCTAGGATTCCTGTTCCAAACAGAAACTTTCACTTCAACAGACTCAAAAGTACAACCCCCCATCTACTAAAAAGTATCAAGTATCTTTAAAGTACTCAACAGTAGGCTTATGCCAATTCTGCAGCACTTCTAAAAAGCCCTGGTAGGTCACCCTTCCAAAAGTTTTTATGACATTTGGAAAAGGTCATGGTTGCAACCCAAAGCCTTCTTATGATAATTAACAGAGTGCCTGGAAATACTGAGATGTAAGGAACAGAAACACTAACCTGACGGAAGTAATTATATGTTCTTTTGAAAAATGATTAAAAGAATTCACACAACATGCTAGAGAGATGATTGAGTGGGCAAAGGTGCTTGCTAGCAAGCCTGACATCCTGAGTTCGATCTCCGGCTCCCCACATGATGGGCAGAGGGAACACATATGGTATGGTACACCTCCACTGACATGGGTGGGCCTCCAAACACACTAAATTGTTTTTGAGATTAAGTTTCCCTGTATGTCTATGAACCCTCCGCTTACATACATGCATGTGTGCGGTATACTGGATCTTCTGGAACTAAGGTTAAAGATGGTTGGGAACTACCACATGTGTTCTGGAAATTGGACGCTTGGCAAGGGCAACAAGAGCTCTCTTCAAGACGAAGCCATCTCTGAAGCTCCCACCCTAACCTGACTTTAAAATGTAATTCAAAGGAAAAAAAAAAGAATACACAGGATGCAAGTCTTTTAAAACATTATTTTATAGAGCGTTTTTCCTGAACGGATTCCCTGATGTTTTTACCATCTCTGGGACTCTTAGAAGGCCTATCACTGCTGTGGATTCTGTGATGGATTAGAAGATTTGACCGCCAACCGAAGCTCTTCCCACACACCTCACACTTATACGGTTTCTCCCCCGTGTGAACTCGCTGATGAGACTGTAGCTGTGAGGACCGGCTGAAGACTTTCCCACACTCGTCACATTTGTACGGCTTCTCTCCGGTGTGCACCCGAAGATGGACTTGAAGATTGGAATTCAGAGTGTATCCTTTGCCACACACAGTACACACGTAGGATTTCTCTCCCGTGTGTATGCCCTGATGGGCCTGAAGACTCGAAGGGCGACTAAACTCCTTCCCACAATCCACACACTTATAGGGTTTTTCTCCTGTGTGGACCCGCTGATGAATGTAAAGATTTGAGCTACAGATGAAGGTCTTCCCACACTCCTCACATTTATAGGGTTTCTCTCCCGTGTGAACTCTCTGATGGGACCGAAGGTGTGAATTGCGGCTGAAACTCTTGCCGCACGCATCACATTTGAATGGTTTCTCCCCAGTGTGGAGTCTCTGATGGTCCTGAAGGTGAGAGGCCTGACTGAAGGCGCTCCCACACGCCTCACAAGCATACGGTCTCTCCCTGGTATGGACTTTAAAGTGAACGTTAAGTGCTGATCTACATCGGAAATATTTTCCACATCGCTCACATTCGAATGGCTTCACTATTGTCTGGACCTTCTGATGGATGTCTGGCTGTGGATTATGACTGGATCCCTGATGCCTTTCTCCCATGGAATCTTCTTGATGAACACAACCATCTGTGCTATGCCTGAAGCCTTTCTCACACCCAACACATGCGCAAGACTTCTCTGCCGGGTCTGACGGTTGGTGGAGGTCAAAGCTGGAGACATCCATCCCAGTTTCTTTCTTCCTATCAATTTTCTTTCCAGAGTGAACCATTCTATTCTGATCAGATGGTGCCATCTTTACGCTCTCCCTCCCATAACGGCTGGGGCTGTAGGAATCCTTACGTTTGTGTACTCTGTGATCATTGTGGGGCTGTGAGTTCCGACTCACGGTATCAGCATCCTGTTCCCTCTGACTCCGTTCACTTCTGGAAATTGCCTGGTATCCATTCTTAGGACTCTGTGACTCAGTCAGGAAAATTTTCTGCCAAGAACCCTGGGTTCTCAACGTTGGAAGAGGGAGCCTTCCCTTGTCAATGGGTACCTTCAATTTATGACTCCGTGTGTGGCTCTCATCTTCAGAAACCCAAGCAGATAACCCTGGCCCAACCTGGCATGGAAGATTACCCTGTAACTGAGTAGTATTTATCACGGAGTCCTGACACCTGGTTAAGTTGTCCATGACCCGCTGCCAGATTTGCCAGTAGGAAAGGGCTTCGTGTGACCTTCCATCTCGGACAGCCCTCAACTCGCTCTGATTATTAATTCCTATAAAGACAGAGATGAAGACAAATAGAAACTGTTCACACCTCAGGATTTCACACGTGGGTGACAGCCCTAGACCTTAACGCAACTCAAGAAAACTCTTTAGCATATCTTTTTATTATTAATGAAGTTTTCTGGTCTAAATACTGACAGAAACCATGATATAATCTAATGAGCCCCCAACTATTAAAACCAATAAAGACCAGGGCCGGGGAGATGGCTCTGCAGTTAAGAGCACTGGCCAATCTTCTAGAGGACATGGTTCCTTTACAGCAGCTGACAACTGTCTGAAACTCCAGCTGCATGGGATCTGGCACCCTCTGCTAGCCACCAGGCACAGCAGGCATACATGACGTATTCATAAATACATGCATACAAAACACTCATACAAATAAGAAAAATAATAAAAAGCCATCTAAAATCAATTACCGACATCCTTTCTGGTTTTTTATTTCTTTTAAAACTATGTATCTTTCCTACCATATGACAGTGTCAAGAGGAAGGAACATTTTATGCTGCTCAATGTTCTAGCCACCCAGAACCCTGCCTGGCATGTGTTCCAGCAAAGTATGTACAGGTGGCTTCTAGGTCCACTCTAATTCCAAATCTAAGTCACAGAAGCAAGAGAATATTTCAGTTTTTTTTTTAAAAATTAATTATTTATTTTATGAGTGTTCTATCTGCATGTACAACCTAACGCCAGAGAGGGAGAGCATCAGATCCCACTGTAGATGGTTGTGAGCCGCCATGTGGGTGCTGGGAATTGAACTCAGGTCCTCTGGAAGAGCAGTCAGTACTCTCAACCACAAAGCCATCTCTCTAGCCCCTTAAATTTATTTTATATGCCAACCACAGTTTCCCCTCCTTCCTATCCTCCCATTCTCTCCCCCCACTCCTTTCCACCCCTCAGAAAGGGTAAGACCTCCCCTGGGAATCAACAGAATATGACATACCAAACTGAGGCAGGACCAAGCCTCTCCTCCCTGCATCAAGGGTGAGCAAGGCATCCCACCACAGGGCATGGGTTCCAAAGAGCCAGCTCATGTGCCAGGGACAGAGCCTGGTCCCGCTGCTAGGGGCTCCACAAACAGACCAACCTACCCAACTGTCACCCACCGACAGGGGGCCTAGTTCATGCAGGTTCCCTGGCTATCAGTCTAGAGTCTGTGAACTCCCTGAAGTTCGGGTCATCTTTCTCTGGGTTTCCCCTTCGTGATCTTGACCTCTTGCTTTTATAATCCCTTCTCCCTCTCCTCAACTGAGGAGAGCTTGGCCCAGTGCTTGGTTATGGATCTCTGCTGTGGGATGCTCTTTCTGTATGATGTGAATATGTGTTACTCTCATTGGTTGATAAATAAAGCTGTTTGGCCAATAGCTAGGCAGAATAAGGTTAGGTGGTGCATTCAGCCTAAAGACAGAGATGGAGAAGAGTGGAATCAGTGCAGAGCTGCAAGCAGCCCCAAAAAGCAAAATGTGAAAGAACCAGTAAGCCATGGGTCATGTGGCAATAAGCCATGGGTCATGTGGTAATATATAGATCAATATAAATGGGTTACTTTAAATGTAAGAGCTGGCTACTAATATGCCTGAGCCATCGGCCAGACATTTATAATTACTATGAGCCTCTGAGCGGTTATTCGGGAACAGGTAGGCAGGGGAGATTAGTCCATTTACAGATCTCTGCATCTGCTTTCACCAGTTGCTGAGTGAAGGCTCTATGGTGACACGGAGGGTGGTCACCAATCAAAGCAATAACGTGTTAAAGTAACTACATGCAAGAGATCTGGACTGAAGTTCTGCTGAGAAACTGCAAAGCCGTGTCTCAGGCAGAGGGGCACATGTGGGAGTTAGCTGGTGCTGAGGACAGAACCAAAGGCTGAAGGAAACATCGGAAGCAAAAGGAAGCACAAAGACTGATCCTCCCCCCCCCCCCCCCCGAGGTATCTGAAGCACCTTTGTCTTCACATTCCTAAAAAAAATGTCAAAATCCAGAGGTAACTAAGAACTGATGTCATTGAGAAACAAGGTAACAGTATTTTGGAGTTAGCCAAGCATGGTGGTACAGACTTTGGTCCCCAGGACTCGGGAGGCAAAGGCAGACAGACCCTGCAAGTCTGAGGTCAGCCTGGTCTACAGAGTGAGGTTCCAGCCAACCAGAGCTATAGAGTGAGACTCTGTTCTCAAACAAAAGTCTTCCAACTGGATAAAACTGAAATAGCCCATGATAAACATTTAGAAGAGATAGGCAACGAACTACCTGAGAACCACAAGCAGTAATGATATCACTATGTATCTGCTGGAGAGTGTATATACACACACACACATGATATTCCCCATGTTTGTTGTGCTAACAATAAAATAAAATAAATAGAATTAATTTCTTGGAATACCCCTGGGAAAATCTTTTAAAGGCAATGTTCACTCTGGCAATTTTTTCCGACTTCCTTCTCTGACATCAAGAGTAAGGAGACAGACTTACTTTTTCTACAGATAAAGCCAAAGAACTAATTGATGTGGGAATGCCTTTCTGTATGCTGTGAATCTCAATCTTTAAATAAAGGAGCTGTTTTGGCCCATGACAGGCACCATAGAAGAAGTAGGAGGAGAAATCAGAGCATAGGTAGGAGAAGCAGGGCGGAGACAGGCAGATGGAGCAAGCTGCCCAAGGAGCAACATGTAAGGAACACAGGTGAGCCATGGGCCACGTGGCAGACAGGTTAATAGAAATGGGTTGATTTAAGATGTAAGAGCTAGCTAACAATGTGCCTGAGTCATAGGCCAAACAGCATAAAGTTAATATAAGCGTCTGAGTCATTTCTGGGGGCCTGAGCAGCAGTAGCGGGCTGTTAAGAGGTATGGCCCTGCAGGTCTGTGGGTCTGGGCCTCTGGCCACCCAAGACCAAGAAACCCCATTGTAACAACTAATTGTAAGCATTCTCACGAGAAACACTTCCCAGGATGACATTGGAACTTAGTGGTGGAGCCCTTATCTGGCATCCCCAAGTCAGGGTGGTGAAAACATTAACATTATTTCCTATTTATGGAAACATGAAATGCTACGCCCTGCTCAAGCCATGTCGCAGAGAAATCTTACTCAGGCTGGTCATTGTCACAGAACTCCAAGTTCTTTAAGACTGCGCGAGCCAACCTGTACAAACCCACACTCCTGAGGAGCCTGGGGATTCATTTGTAGACAAGACCCACAAGACTATTGTAATAACCTAGGGACAAGATTGGACATTTGGACAGTATGACAGCAGCAACAGCGCGGCAAAATTTCTCTCCCTCTAGGTTTCCCTCTTTATTGGAGGCTTCACTTCTCTTTCCAGGTGTGATCTATCTCATTTGAAAAGCTGATGCTCTGTGAACATGCGAAGTCACAGATGTAAAAAGTAAGGGAGCAAAAATGCACTGGAAATATCAGTTGTGACCAAATCATAAATACAAAGAAAATAGTGTTTCAAACTCATACACAACAGCCCAGTGAAGGGATACCATTTATTTGTGACCCTCCTACCATAAACATAGATTGATAAAACAGTTTGAGGGACCTATTTTTAGCTCAGGTCTGAGATTATCAAGTGTCTTCTACAGTTGGTCGGCTTTTCCCACAACGTGTACTATTTTCTCTAAAGAAGGCTGGTGTTTTCCACTATCTCATTAATTACCAGTACAGGTGCTGAAGAGATAGCCCAGTGGCTAAAACCACTTGCTGCTCTTCCAAAGGACCAGAGTTCAGTTCCCAGCACCTACACTGCCTGACTCCAGCTCCAGGAACCGGATGCCTTTTTCTGTCCGATTTTACAAATCCTCTTTGGTATTATAATAAAACCCAGAGCCAGATGTTGAGGAAAAGCTGAACTATCAGAGAGGCGGGGACCAAACCACAGTCAATTCTCACCCAGCCAACTCCTCAGACTGACTGGGCAAGCAGGCAAAGGGCTTCTCCTCCTTATCTTTCCCCAATTCCTGGATTAACTTTCCTAGAGCTAAGATTAAAGGTGTGGGCTACCACAGCCTGCCTCTGTTAGGCCTTGAATTCACAGAGATCTAGAGGATCTCTGCCTCCTGGGTGATGGGATTAAAGGTGTGGGTTACCACTCCCTGACCTTTATGACTTGGCTCTGTCCTCTGCTATTTCATCTATTTTATTAAATATATACTATACCGCCACTGTCCTCTGAGGGCTCCCACACCAAGGTGTCTCTCTCACACACATAAACTTAATAAGAATAATTATCTTTTTTAAAAAGTATCAGTATAGAGGCTGGAGAGATGGGCCAGCAGTTAAGAGTGACTGCCGCTCTTACAGAGGACCCCAAGTTTAGTTCCTAGCACCCACATTCTGTGGCTCACAACCACCCATAACTACTGATGCCTTCCTTCTCCTAGCCTTGGAGGGTATCCACATTCATGTACACACAAACAGAACAAAAACAATGTCTTAATTTTTAAAAATAAAAAAGGGGTGACTTGGTTGTTAAGAACACTGGTTGCTTTTCCAGAGGTTCCAAGTTCCATACTCAGCACCCACATGGCAGCTCATAACCATCTGTGACTCCACATTCAGGGGATGTTCTCAAGACAGGAACTATCCCATCCCAGTCCACAGGAATGAGCGAAGTCAGGGAACCATTTTTGAGAAACCCAAATCTTCCCAATTCCAAGGTCACAAAAATATGTGCCAGAGAACATCCATCCTCACCCACGGACAGCAGGTTCCTAAAATTCTCCACCATCACCTCTTGGTACAGCTTCCTCTGAGCGGGGTCCAGCAGCTTCAACTCCTCCTCAGTGAAGGCCACGGCCACATCCTTGAATGTCACCACCTCCTACAATGAGTACAAGTGACCTCAGTCTTCCAACCAACTGCTGTTAGCAATGATGAAATAGTCTATCCCAGGGGAGGCTCAAAAGACTCAGGAAGTTTTAGAAGGAGGCTCCTTAAACAACTCACAAGTCTCAGGAAGTCCTTGAAACTGACCAGATACACAAAGTCCTTCTTGTCTCAGGGTTATATGAGCAGTAAGGACCTCTGCAGGGACTCAGATCAACAGTTTCCCGGAAGTGACTCTCCTATCTATTTCCCCACTGAGATGTCTACAAGTCATACATAAAGTTCCAGGGTGACCTTTCTGTGACGTATCACACTCCTGGGAGTAACCCCAAATAATTCACTGATTCACCAACTTGGATGTGAATAGTATTATTACTTAAGTCTGTCATAGATTCCCTACTTGGAGTGAGTTGACATTTGTTTGTGTCTCCCCAGCAAAAGAGTCAACACCAATGTCCACTAGACATACAATGGCCCTGAAATGGCAATGAGGAGTTAACTTTACAGGGACAGGCACTTGGCATATCCTAAGGACCTCATGTGCTTTTATATATCCTATTTTTAAAATCTCCTTTATTCATTGTGTGTGTGTGTGTGTGTGTGTGTGTGTGTGTGTGTGTGTGACACAGGAGTGCATATGACACAATGCTAATGTTAAAGATAGAGTGACATGTGAGAGTTGGTTCTCTGCTTCTACCATGTGGTCCTGTGTGGTGGGATTCAGGCATGATTGAGGGAGATGTAGAGATGTAGCCTTGGGGTCTTAGGACCCTGGATGGGACATGTACAGCCCCCATTGATGATCCGGTGGCACACTGCCCTTTCTTCCTGCATTCTCAGGGAGAGAATTGGCACCATCACTGCGTGGGACAGTCAACTCTCCAAGAATTGCCTTAAGGGTCTAATTCTGTATCAGTGAGTGTTTATACAACCCCTGAATAAATATTAAATCTTTTATATAATCAATTGCCAGTGAATAATTCTTACCATAGTGCTGGGAATCAAACTTAGGTCATCAGGCTTGGAGATAAGCACTTTGACCTCTGTACCTTCTTGTCAGCCCTCAAGTGCTTTGAGTCTCTTTATAAGAGAAAAACCTCTCCAGTGTGAGGATTGCCTCAATGTTCTGATGGGGAAAATATCAAGTTCTACCTACCTTGTGTGTGCTCATTTTTTATCGTTCCTTCTAGGGGATGCAGAGCCTAAAGAAGGCAGAAACAGGAAAAGAAAAGAGGTGAGAACACTGAGCCAGCACGCCACTGACCACACGGCTGGCCCTTGTCAAGACAGCCAGGAGCATGTTCCTTGTGGCCCACGGTCAGAGAAAGGCGAGGATGCCCCATATGATGTGAACTCCTTTCAGGGACACATCCCAGAACAGTGTGCCCAGCCCCACCATTAGATTTCCTTGTACTAATTTTTGAAGTTTTCTGTAAGCTTCACATTATAAGAATAATCAGACATTGTCAAAGTAACTGCTGGTATTAATGATGCTGATGGCAGTAACCTCTGATGCTACAGTGACCAGTAGTCGGTATTCCCACTCCTGGAGAATACCCCAATACAGGAGAAAGCAGGAAATCCAAGCCCCAAAGCTTACAGGGAACACATCGTGAGTTCTAATTCAACCCTACACAAGCCAGCGCCTTCTGCTCCTTGGAGGTCTGTACTAAGACATGACTGTTGGCAGTATTACTGTTTAATCCCAGCACTTGGGAGGGAGAGGCAGGCCTGGTCTACAGAGTGAGTTCGAGGACCATCATGACTACACAGAGAAACCCTGTCTTGAAAAAAAATATCAGGGGACTGGATAGGATTACAGTGAATCTGGGCTCCATTTTTATCCGTGCCATGTGGCCTGGTAAACTTTCTAGGTGCGAATTTTCAGATGAGACCCTCCCCTGAACTGGGTAGGGACCTGCAATCTCCTTAGAAGGTAGCTGCAGTAATTGCTAGGTGGGCGGGGCTTGAATATGGGCGTGGCTCTCCAGCAGAGGCCCTTGCTGCTGGGTCAGGGCCTGAGCATGGGCAGGGCCAGTTTATGGTGAGTTTCTAAACTGCTGCAGGGGACACCCAGTCCCCAGGAACACCCACCACTTAAACAGAAACTTAACCAAGAAAACCTGATAGAATCATGATAAAACATTGTTCCGTTTACATGCTAAAGTAGTAACATTTTTTTTCTTTACATAATTCTGTATTTCCCAACATTGCCATGTCTATAAGGTGAGCATTACCTTACTGAAAAGGTAAAGTAATTTCAATACTTTCGACTCGGTGGCTAAAGACTATTTAAGCCCCAGGACCCACATGGGGCTGGAAGGTGAGCAGCATCTCCCCAAAGTAGTCCCCTAATCCCAACCTGCACCGGAGAACATGCCCCACCCCCCAAATAAACGTTAAAAGAAAAAAAAAAAAAAAAAAAAGCAGGAAGAGGTATTGGCTTCTGGGGAAGCCGAGGTTGATCTCCAGCCTATACACACACAGATATACACACCCTGCTCTCAAGATCCCTATTTTCACACGACACTGTCCAGTTTCCTCGGGGAGCTTGAACCACAAAGACTGAGCAACCAGTGTGGGTTCCACAGCCTAGCTTCCGAGGCCAGCCTCCCAACTTGGTGGCTTACTTTGTATTAACTAATTACAGTCATCCTCCAGTGGGGTGCTTTTTGGGAAGTCAGGACTGCGGGGAAACAGAAAATAGTTAAATTTCAAAATTCCATCTCCATCTACTCTATTTCATGGTCCACGCGCCAGGATTTGCTGCAAGAGGCTCCTTCCTATAAGGGTCATAGGTGGGGACAGCCCGGAGCCTGCTGGCTCACAGAGGCCGTGAATTGGTATATTACAGTAGTCTCCACGAGACTCACGAGCTAGGCTGTTTTAAACATTTTACGATCCATGTTTTTCCTCTAAATGTTCTATTAGGAAGTCTAACTTTTCTTTTGCACAACAGCCAGTAAATGCAGAGGGATCAGCTAGAGTGGCAGAAACAGAGCAGGCTGTGGGGCAGGAGAGGGTGGGCTGCACGCGGGGAGGGGGGTGCTGCAGAGGAGAGAAGGGGCTACTGGAGGGGAGGAGTGCATACGGAGAGGAGACTGCAGGGGGAGGAGGGCTGCAGGGGGAGGAGACTGCAGGAGGAGAGGGGACTGCAGGGGAGGAGACTGCAGGAGGAGAGGGGACTGCAGGGGAGGAGACTGCAGGGGGAGAGGGGACCGCTGGGGGAGGAGGGCTGCAGGGGGAGGAGACTGCTTGGGGAGAGGGGAACTCCAGGGGGGGAGAATAGGGCGAGCAGAGGGGGATGTGCAGACAGGGGCGGTGCAGGCGGGGATATGTGCAGGCGGGGGGTGGGGGTGCAGGCCGGGAGAGGGACCTGCAAGGAGAAACGGGGCTGCAGGGGGAAACGGGGAGGCAGGGGAGTGTAGGCGCGGTGGGGGGGGGGGTGCTGCAGGCAGGGAGAGGGGCTGCAGGCGGGGAGGCTGCAGAAGCGGCTCGCACCGAGGGCCTGGAGACCAGGGGCCGCCCCCTCCCGTGGGGTGCCTTGGCTCCTTACCTTTCAAGCCTGGCTCCTTCCCGGTCTCGCCAGATGTTAAGAACTGACAGTCTCGATAGCACCTAGGCGACCACGACGACGTTCTTGAGGTTCCTGGCTAAAATAACTCAAACCAGGGAGGCACAGATGGCTACCGAGGCAACCTGAAGCTGACGAGTTCCCAGAATTCCGCGTGGAGAAACTGGCGCGGGCTGGGTGGTGACGGAAGTGAGGATGCCCAGAAGGGTGGAGGAAGAGGACCGCCCCTGTATCGAATTTCCCTCTGGATTTTCATTTCCCATACACCCTGAGAGTCCTGGGTAAATGTCTTTACAAGGTAGTAAGTGTACTTGGGAAGTATATGGGTTCTGGGGCTGGGGAGATGACCTAGGGAGGAGAGCGCTGCTGTTACACAGTCTGCACCCATCAGGGAGCTCAAAACCATGCTAATTCCTAGGATCCAGAGCTTTCTGGCCCCCTCCAGAGCTGCCTGAATGTGATGCACAGACAAAATGCAGGCAAAGCATCAGTACAAATGAAATCTTTCTTAAAAACTAAAAATATACAAAATAAGAGCAAAATAAATCCACCTATTCGTGCACGCGTGTGCACACGCGCATGCTACAGCGCAAGTGAGGAACTCTTAGGAGAACTTCCAATTTTCAGGCTGGGCACCAGGGGCCTTTTCCTACTGAGCCATCTTGCTAGCCCTTGAAAACTCTCAAGGGCCAACAAGAAAATAACCAAGCCTTCAAAAGTGGGCCCAGATTCAAACATGGCTCAGCAATTTAAATAGGAATATGACGAGCAAACAAGGCCATGTGAAAACACATCTTTTTGTTGGTTGGTTGGTCGGTTAGTTTTAGAGACAGGGTTTCTCTGTGTAGCCCTGGCTGTCCTAGAACTCACTTTGTAGACCAGGCTGGCCTCCACTCACAGAGATATGAATGCCTCTGCATCCCCACCCCTACCCCCAGCGCTGGGATTTAAAGGCATGTGCCACTATGCCCTTCCATAATTTTTCTAAGGAACAAAATGTATATAATAAAAATAAAACAGCACCATAAACTTGTGAGAGGCCCAAAACATGGAATAAAAGCAAAAGAAAATGCTAACATCCCAGGTGTTGGTGAGGAGAATGCAAAATTTTAAAAAATAAAAAAATTTAAAGCTCTGGTTTTAACAAAGTTAATTTTTTTTTTTTTACTGTTAATCAACACAGTAATAATTCTAGATCTGAATGAAGGCCAAAACAACACCTAAGCTGAAATAGGACAGGTTTTCAATTGTTTATAGCTGCTTTTCCACCCCCACAATTACCAAGCCTGGAACCGCAAACAAATGTGGTGCATCCATACAAAAGAACAGTATTTAGCAATGAAAAGGAATGACTGAAGCCTAGGGATTGACGGTCAATGGTAAAACACTTGCTTATGTGTGGAGCCATGGGCTCAATTGGATGAATTAAAGAATAATACCAGGGAAAGAAGTTAGGTGTAACATGCCACACAGGGTAGGGATCCATTTATGACCTTTTGGAGAAAGCGAACGATGCAGACAGAACAGGAGTCAGTGGTTGTCACAGGCAGAAGTGGGAGAAGAATTTGTGGAGGATGCTAAACCTCAAATGTCTTGGTGGGAATTGCCCCACAGTAAACATCTCCCAAATCTACAACAATCTAACAAAGTCAGCCTTACTGTATGCAATTCCACTGAAATCATCTTATTGCGATTTTGTGATGTGGGAATGCCTTTCTGTATGCTGTGAATCTCAATCTTTAAATAAAGGAGCTGTTTTGGCCCATGACAGGCACCATAGAAGAAGTAGGAGGAGAAATCAGAGCATAGGTAGGAGAAGCAGGGCAGAGTCAGGCAGATCAAGCAAGCTGCCCAAGGAGCAACATGTAAGGAGCTTGGGTGAGCCATGGGCCACGTGGCAGACAGGTTAATAGAAATGGGTTGATTTAAGATGTAAGAGCTAGCTAGCAATGTGCCTGAGCCATAGACCAAACAGCATAAGCATCTGAGTCATTTCTGGGGGCCTGAGCAGTGGTGGCAGGTCTGTGGATCTGGGCCTCTGGCCGCCCAGGACCAAGAAACCCCACTACTACAATTTTGTATTTTCCTCTTACCTCACCAAACATTTTTTCTCTCGGATGGATGCTGAGCTTTGTCAAATATTTTCTGAATAAATTGAGAGACTTCATGTACAAAAACATGCTGCACCTATGCCGACTGAGGCGGACATATTGCACCTGCAGGTCAGAAACCGTAACACTTGTTGGCATTGAAGGTGGGACCGAGTGGAAATGACCGGAAGGCACATTTCTGTTTATTAGAAACATCATAAATAGCTGATGTTGATGGCCATAGAAGTGAATACATTTGTCAAAATTCGGGAAGGAATAAAATTGAGGTCTGCAAACGTATGACTACATACAAATATACTTCAGTGAAGGATGGACATGTCAAAAAGTGGGCCACAATCCACTGATTAATGAAGCCACAAATGTACGAAAACCTTCAATAAGATAGACATTTAGACACGGGCTCCACAGGGTTGGGAAAATTGGCCTGTGTGTATAATTTAAATGTCCTTCAAGCCTCCTCAGAAGAACGTTCCAGAAATTTTAATCAGAAATAGATTGAATAAAAAACTTCAACTGACCTTCTCAAAATTGACTTAAGAGTTATTGAAGGCATAGTATATCTCAGGCACTGCTTGGGAATATAGGTACATACTGTAGGTACACAGCTCAAATGCTTACTGTTCATCAGGAAGCAATGCATTTCAAAACAATTTCAGTAAGCGATGCTTTATTAACTGTGAGAGCCAATTTGCATAGTGGTGCCGTGGAATACCTTCTATTAAAGGAGCTATGAGAATGTTTAAAATCATGCTGTTGGGACACAAACATAGTCTGAAGCTAAACTACTCTGATACTAAAATACAAAGGATGAAAATTGGAAATTGTTGTAAGCAAATTATGCTTCTGTAAGAGCACAAAGTCGTGTGCACAGCAGAAACACTGCAATTCATAACAATGTCAGCCCTGAGTAGAGGGTCTTTAAGCAGTCTGGGGGCACTGTGTGTGGTGACCGTGACATGCTGTGTGTTCGAAGAAAGGCAACAGTAAGGTCACAGCTTGGGTCAGAGCTGCCAGAAGACCCTCACATTTATTTACTATCTGTTGAATTTTGAGGTTTTGGCCACTGGATATGTAGAAAGGTTGTGGTTATTTGTAAATAACTTGTGACCACCTCATTCAGTTAGGCAGCCCCATGAGGGGTTGTGCCCAGCAGTGTAAGAAACTTTGCTCCTGTCAAACGGATCTGGTCCTTTCTCTCCTGGGATGCTTAGATAACTCCAGATCACACTCAATTTTCCTGTGGTTACCGGTCTCAGTGTGTTAAAGGTCAAAGTTCTGAATGAAATCTGCATGGCTTCTTTGCTCTGTGGCCTCCCAATCATTGTTAAAATACTGATCCTTTTATGATACAGCATCTTTGCCTTCCAGGACAGCTCTAAGAACTGGGACATTTGGGCTTCCATCTGAAATGACAGATCATAAAACCTTATGGAGTTGGTTTCCTAGGCGAGTCCTCTGGTGCGGGGAAATCTCTGTGACCCTCATTGTCAGCATGAACTCGCTGGTGAATCAGGAGACTTGAGCTCCAGCTGAACCCTTTCCCACACGCCTCACACTTGTACGGTTTCTCCCCAGTGTGAACCCTCTGGTGGGCTTTGAGGTATGAGCTCCAACTGAAGACTTTCCCACACTCCTCACACTTGTACGGTTTCTCCCCAGTGTGGATTCTCTGGTGGGTTTGAAGGTAGGACCTCTGCCGGAAGCATTTTCCACACACAGCACATGAGTATGGTTTCTCTCCTGTGTGGACCCCACGATGAGCTAGAAAATTGGAGGCCCGACAGAAACCTCTCCCACACTCCTCACACTGATAGGGTCTTTCTCCGGTGTGGGACCTCTGGTGAGCTTGAAGGTGAGACTCTACAGTGAAGCCCTTGCCACATTCTGCACACTGATATGGTTTCTCTTCACTGTGGACTCTCTGATGAACCTGGAGACTTGAGACTCGACTGAAGGCTTTCCCACACTTCTCACATTTATAGGGTTTCTCTCCTGTATGGATTCTACAATGAACAGTAAGATCTGAACTCCGGCTGAATCCCTTCCCACACGTGCTACATTTGTAGGGTTTCTCGCCAGTGTGGCCTCTCTGATGGGCCAGAAGATGTGAGGCCTGGCTGAAGCCTTTCCCACACTCCTCACATATGTAGGGTTTTTCTCCCGTGTGGACTCTTACGTGATTGTTGAATTCTGAGATGTGACAGAAACTCTTCCAGCAAGCATCGCATTGATAAGGCTTGTTTCCAGTGTGGCCTCTCTGATGGTCCAGCAGCGTTGAGGCCCGAGTAAAGCCCTTCCCACACTCCTCACACTTATATGGTTTCTCTCCAGTGTGCCTTACCTGATGAGCTTGAAGACCCGAGAGCCGACAGAAAGAGTTATCACATCTTTGGCATTTATACCTCCTCTCCCCTGCAGGGCCTTGCCCGTTCACCTGAGGATGAGGGTCCCAGTGAGAACCTTTCTCAATCACTTCCTCTTTGTCAGGCTCTTCACCGCCATTTAATCCACAGTGGAGTTGAAGCTGTGAATTCTGACTGGAACGTGTACTGAACTCTGCTACATCACACTGTACAGCATCCTGTTTCCTCAACAGAAGGCCAGTTTCTCCAGAGTTCCCTGAGCAGTCTCGACCTTCGGCAAACTCCCTTGACACCTGGTACCAGATTCGTGAGCAGAAAAGCTCTTCTTCAGGCGGCAGGTACCTCTGTCTGGCCTCCTGAAGTGACGCCATGTCATCTGGATTTCTGGCTCCTAAAAGCATAAAGAGAATCCAGAGAGAGGTAGGGTGTGTGAATGCTCTATTGGCTGCTGTCGGAATTATATAGTCAAGACCCCAGCCTAAGGCTTCACTGGACCAGAGAATGGTTCCCTTCCCTTCCATCCTGGATCCTGTCAGCTCATCTACTAGGCCCAGTGAGACAGGCTCCTAGTCACCACATAACAAGAACCATCAAGTTAAAATTTTGTTATCTCTAGAGCAAGAAAGGTATTTCTATAAATTTTTAAAAGCTTTTTTGGGGGGAGGGGCAGGCATGGTAGCACACACCTTTAAACCCAGCATTTGGGAGCAGAGGCAGGTGGATCTTGGAGTTTGAGACCAGCCTGGTCTAAGGAGCCAGTTCCAGGACAGCCAGGGCTACACAGAGAAATCCTGTCTTGGAAAAAAAAAAAAAAAGAAAGGAAGAAAGAAAAAAAAAAAAAAAACAGAAGGCAGATAGCCAGTCGCTGACAATCCCGAAATTCCTGGATCGTGCACTATGGAAGTCTAAGGGATGTCTTTATGCTGTGAATAAAGAGACTGTTTTGGCCTATAGCAGGCACCTTAGAAATAGGAAGAGAAATCGAAACATAAATAGAAAAAAAAAAAAAAGAACAAAATGTTTTAAAAGACATGACCCAAAAATCAACATATAAAATAACACAAGTGAGAGCCATCAGTCAGAGATCTCACAGAGATCTGTCTCCTCCACCTCTAGAGTACTGGGATCAAAGGTATGTGACACCACATTTGGCTTTTCTATTTTTTAACTTCATTAAATATGCTCATAAAGGGCCAGCAAGACAGCTTTGAGGGGAAAGTCACCTGCTGCTAAGCCTGAAGACCTGAGTTCAATCCCCGGGACTCACACAGTGGAAGAAGAGAATTAATTCCCATAAGCTGTCCTCTGACCTTCATCGCATGCTATGGCACACGTGTGCCCACATACATACAAACACTCACACAAGGTGATTTTTTAAATTAAAGTTTATTTATTTCATGTGAGTGTTTAGCCTGCATGGATTGTACACCTTGTGCATTATAAAGCCTGTAGGGGTGAGACAAGAAGTCGGGTCTCCATGAGACTGGAGTTACAGGTACTTGTGAGCTGCCATGTGAAGGCTGGGAACCAAACCTAGGTTCTCTGAAGGAGTAGCCAGTGTCCTTAACCCTGAGTATCTCTCTATCCCCACAAAGAAAAAATTTTAATGCAAAATAATTGATCATATAGTTACCTCATGTGGACTTCTCCAATTACAATGAGAGAAGGCGCAAAACCACAAAATCATGCTGCCACCTCTGTTCCATGTATAAAACACTCACATTTTGCGGAGGGGCAAACATTAGAAAAACCCAGCTCTATATCTCACCGAGATTCAAACTCTTGAGACCCCTTCAAGAGCTGCATGCACAGCCAGGGCCACAGAGATGTATGGGAGCCACCAGCTGCTATAACACATCCTGACCTGTAGTGGGATTCTGTTGTTACATTGTAAATAATTGTCCCACATACTGGTTTAATAAAAATGCTGATTGGCTGAAGGCAGACAGGAAGTGTGAGCGGGGCTACCAGACTAAGAAAACTCTGGGAACAGGAAGAACAGAGCAGAGATGCCACAGAGACTCCAGAGTTGCCAGACAGGCCAGAAGATGCAGAGGACAACTACGCTGCTCTGAGAAAGGTACCAAGCCGCATGGCTGAACAGGATAAGAGTCATGGGTTAGATTAAGGCTAAAGAGTTAGCAAGTTATATGCCTGGGCCTTAGGCCAATCAGACTAAAACTATTGTAAGCATCTGTGTGTCTCTGTGAGACTGTAAGTCTGCAGGTCCAAACCTCAAGGCTAGGCCAGAAAGTCTGGGCCAGAAACATATTATAACACTTACCCACTGAGAGCAGCATCCTGAAGTTCTCCAGCATCACGTCTCGGTACAGCTTCCTCTGGGCAGCGTCCAGCAGCCCCAGCTCCTCCTCACTGAAGACCACGGCCACGTCCTTGAATGTCACTGCCTCCTATAACACCAAAACATGTCCCCTAAATTTTGCAACAAAAGTAGTTTGGGCATAGACATGGGGTAGCTGCCTGGCATCCACAAAGCCCTGGGTCCCACCCATAATACCACAGATACTAGATGAGGGGTACAGTGCCCCATGATAGTACATGGGAGGCTGAAACAGTAGAGTGACTTGTCAGTTGGAAGACATATTGAATTCCAGGACAGGATGAAATTCTATCTCAAGAACATAAAACAAAAAGACCACTTTTTACATAGAGTTCAACTGTCCATCTTCTTAAATGTTAAAACTGCAACATCAACAAATATGCAATTTTATTATAATGTTTAAGGCAGACTTTCTTTGCATTTTTTTTCTGCTGTGGAATAATCCTTCTGTACATTGTATGTATTACTCTCATTGGTTAATAAGAAGATGATAGGCCAGTAGCCAGACAAGAAGTATAGGTGAGACAGCCAGACACAAAGAACTCTTGGAGGAAGAAGGGCAGAGTCAGGAGATGCCAGGTAGCCACTGGGCAAGCAGGCCACATAGAAACTGAGGTAGCAAGCCATGAGCCATGTTACAAAGCATAGATAAGAAATTTCTTAAGGTTAAGTATAAGAGTGAACTAGTAACAAGCCTGAGCTATCAGCTGAGCATTTTTAAGTAAAATTAAGTCTCTGTGTCACTTATTTGGGAGCAGGTGGTCAGGACAGAAAAACTCTTTCCTACATATGGTGTTCCAACGTGTGGCTGAAATTTCCACATAAAACCTGACAAAGCTTTAAAAAAGATTCTACACACACACACACACACACACACACACAATCAAGCATAGTTTCTTGGTAGCTGCATTTTCTGAGTGGGCTGTTTGCTGGTGGTGAGCAGAAATACAGTTTGTTTTTTCCAAAACAGGGTTTCTCTGTGTTACAGCTCTGGCTGTCCTGAAACTCACTTTGTAGACCAGGCTGTCCTTGAATTAACAGAGATCCACCTGCCTCTGCTTCCTGGGTGTTGGGATTAAAGGCTTGTACCATCACTGCCCCATGAAACACAGCTTCTTTAAGAGACAGTTTCCTGCTCAGTGTAGGAATCTTTTCAGAGGCCCTGCTACTGAACATTTACATGGTGTTTATGAGCAGCTGGCAGTAAGCTACTTGGTAGTGGCATGGACCTATAAACTTCCCAGAGTTGGAATAGTTACATTGTAAGAATTCTTGGCAGTAGAAGCTACCTGGTAAAGGTGCTAGTCTGAATAACCTGACATGGCACTGGCAGAACAGTGTGTAGAGGGAACACCCCTCTCAATCATATTCATGACCCAGTCTGTACCCCCCTCCATCCATATTCGTACCTTAGATGTGGCTATGAAACCTGTGCCCACCTGTTCTCTCATAAGAGAATGGGGGGGGGGCTCTTTTCCTGCTTCTCTTCCCCTGTACTTGCCTGACAACTTCTCTGAATAAACTCTAGTGTGGCAACCAGTAGTGTGACTGTTCTAGTGTATGATAACAACACTTTGATGCTGTGACTCAGTCAGGCTCTCTCCTGGCTCCCAAAAATGTGTGACTTCACCATGAGACTAGCCTCTTAGGAAACCTAGAGGGAGTCAGCACTAACACACCATGATTTCAGTTACATAGCATGTTTTTTTTTTTTTTTACTCTCATGAAAAAAGACAGAAAAGGTTAGACACACAGTAATGACTGATACAGACAAAAGCCTCTAAACGGGTCACAATATGTTTGAAAATATGCATACACTTGAGAGAGAAGAGGAAGTATATGTGTAGTCTTAGACTTAAAAATACAGTTTTAAAATTAAAATAAATTCTTTAAAAAGGGAGCAAAGTAATATAAAAGAAATAAGCCACATAAAAACGGGAAGTACACAGAGAGTCTGGATATTGTATGTTACTGTGTTGTTTTTGGAATTTTTGGCTGAATCATGAAAATTGAAGAATTAAACCAACCTATATATATATATGTATATATATATGTATATATATGTATATGTATATATATATTTTAAAAATATATATATTTTAAATCTTGACTTCAAAATTTAAGTAAAAAAATATGTTACTTTAGGGGAGAGGTTATGCTTTTGTTTCCACAGGAAATGACAGGTTATAGATTCATTCTAGGTTAAGGAAAATCAGGTTTGATTGAGGAAGAATCCCTCAAAAATCTGACAAAGAGGTAAAAAAAAATGAATTAAAAAACCCCTACAAGACACATAATGTATATTTTAGCTGCTCAAACATAAAACAAAAATCATCTTTAACTGATTTTATACTAATACAAATATGTATGATACTATTAAAAGTTTGTATATTTTCAGAGCAAGGATAATAAAGACTGAGAGACTAGCTCTCACTCTGCTCAGAGTAGTGAAAGAATGCCTCACAGTCACAAAGGGAAAAGGTATAGGTAAAAAGGAGGGGCCAACTCACATGTTCTTAAGATAACTTTATTACTGTCTCTTCTTTCTATTCTCTTTACACACAAAACTTTAGCCATTATATAAGCTGATATTGTGGGTTGTTTTACATTTCTTAAGTAAACAATAGAGATACAACCATGCTATAAACACATAAAAAAATATTACAAGGTTTTTTTTTTTTCTCTCTCAGACATAAAAACCATACTGACCATAGCCAGGGCAAGGCTTCAGTGTCAGCCAGATTCCTTGATGTATAGTCTATGGAGCAGGTAGAAAGGCCCATACCAGAGCAAGACACAGTGACCTAGGAATTGCCTCAATATACTTTTACAGTGCATAGACTGTTATCTGGGTCTTGAATTTTATAACACAAATAGGTTACTAATACATACAGAAAGTCAATTATTGAGACTCTGAGTTATGTCTATAAATATTATCTATTATACCCTTTCTTCCAGGGAAGAACTAGCACTGCAGTTGTTACGTGCCTGGCCCTCCTAAACTCCTGGGAACTTGTCCCTGACCACTTATTTCATCTTCAGGGAAAATAAGCCTTATTTTGAATTTGCTGAGATCTTAGCTAAAGGCCTGGCTGTTACTTGGAAGTATATTTTATTCATCAAAATTACATGGAATAAGAAAAAGTCATCCTTCTTACAAGTCACTGACAATAGTGCCCCAAAAGTATAAAACACACCACCAAGGGGCTAGAGAAAGAATCCCATAGCTACTCTTTTAGGGAGGTGAGGTGGTGACACATGAGAAAGTTACAGACAGAAAACAACTGGTATCCACAGCAAGTCATCACACTGGCTTTGCCTAGTGGGGACAGTCGACAGATGTCCCCATAGACTTTGCCTAATGAGGCCATATCATGAATGTCGTGTAATGGGATTCCTCTATGGACTTTGCCTAATGCGGTTCACCACATAGTCAATCATGTGGTAGGTCAACCTGTAAAATGCTGGCTGTCATCTGATGTAGCTCAAGGGAACCAGACACCAATGAAAACAATGGTCCTGCTGATCCAGCATTCAGAACAGCTTCCAGACTGTTGACTGAGATGATCCAGCCTCGCAAAATACTACAGCCAACACCTAACAATTATCTTAAATTTTCTCAGGGTCCCCCCAAAATTACCAGCACCCCTAGTCAGAAGGAAATAGTCTAGAGAACTACACCCACATTCCCCCAAAATGGGTTATGGATGTTTATCATCATGTAAGGGGGTTGGTTCCAAGTTGTTATTGGTCAGGAAAAAAAGCTAAACAAAGAAGATTAGATTTAGGGATCTCATTCTAAAAAGAAAATGAGGGATTTAGATATGATAGGATAAAAGGTAGATTATTGAATCTACTTACAAACTAAAAGAAAAAAAAACCCATTAGTCTTAAATAATTTACACTGGTGTGGATTTTTGTATACTGATAGAGATTTAATGTTATTTTGTTATACTGCATACATTTCTATTTCTGCTTAAAATATTTTTGTATATTAATACAAATACAAATATTTTTGTTATACTATATATATTTCTACTCCTGTTCAAGATATGTTTGTGTATTGTTACAAATTTGAGGTTATTGTCCTTACATTATTCATCTGTTTTTATTTTTGCATAAGCTTGTACCTCTACAGCTTGTACCTATACAGCTGTTTAATTGTGCAATGTGAAGTTTTAGTCCTTAAAAGTCATTTACGATAATAAAGAAATACAGAGAAACAGTCACCCATAACTATCAAACTATATAGTCATGTTAGTTAGGCTTCCTAGGTGTACAGAGATACACTACAGCTAGATAGGTAATCATCAAGCACTTCAAAGACTGATAGAATATGGCATTTAAAATGTTTTGATA
Source organism: Phyllotis vaccarum (assembly GCA_033318265.1). Lineage (NCBI taxonomy): Eukaryota > Metazoa > Chordata > Mammalia > Rodentia > Cricetidae > Phyllotis > Phyllotis vaccarum. The sequence continues at coordinate 16,225,616 of JARWLC010000018.1, forward strand.
AGACTTTTCTTGACATGAAACACATCTGCTCCTGGCAGCACTGATCTGCTCCTAAGGAGGATAATGGGCATCAAAGAAACTCCATATGGAGTTTGCTTTCTTTGTGTAATAAGCTAGGCATTATGGGCAAGAAACTGCCCTGGTCTCAATTGCTGACATTATACTGTCCAGACTGGACCAGCAGGACACAAGAAAAGTAACTGTCGGACTTGGACAAGACAAGGTAGGGCAGTCCTTCGGAATTCCCTGCCTCCTAGGAAAGTCTGCCTGTAGGCCAGAGTTGGATGTCCCAACATTGCAGAGGAACTTTGTCTGACTGTCCAGGCAGCCAGATATCCCTGTCATTAGTTAACATTTGACCCTTCTGGGTCTTCGATGGAGCTGAAGACTAGACAGTTATAGTTTTCCTTAGTTATGATAAAGTGTAAATTAGATACAAAACTTTATATACTAACAATGATAAGATAAATGACAGAATATTTTCTCTAATTTTGTCAAATACAAATGGACTAGATATTGTGATTGTAATTCTTAACAGTTCTGATATATATATACATATATATTTATACTATATAAAAAATCTCTTTAATTAGACAAAGAGGAGAAATGCTGTGGAATAATCCTTCTGTACACTGTGAATATAATATGTGCTACTCTCATTGGCTAACAAAAACCTGACAGGCCAGTAGCCAGACAGGAAGTGTAAGAAAGCCAGACACAGAGGACTCTGGGAGGAGGAAGGGTGAAGTCAGGAGAGACACTAGCCAGCTGCTAAGCAAGCAGGATATAAAGAAAATGAGCTAACAAACTGCCATGAGCCAAGTAGCAAAGCATAAATAGAAGTATGGGTTAACTCAAGTATAAGAGTTAACTAGTAACAAGCCTAAGCTATCGCCTGGGCTTTGTAAGCAATATTAAGCCTCTGAGAACAGGCACTCGGGACAGAAAAACTCTACCTACATTTTTCTATTGTATTGTATTCTTTCCCTCAAATGAATAAAAAAGCCATTGGTTCTTCGTGCCATAAACAACACTGAACCCACAATAAAAGGCTGGGCTAGCAAGGAGCAGCTCAGTGGGTAAAAGCATTTGCTGCCAAGCCAGACATCCAAGTTCAATTCCTGGGAGCCACATGACGGAAGGAAAGAACTGACTCCTACCGGATGTTACCTGACTGCCACGTTACCACGTGTGCGCCACAGCATGCACATGAGTACACTCATATACTCAAAATAAATGTTAAAAAAATCCTAATTCAAATCAGTGATATATAACTTGATATTTGTATTTACTTTGTGATTCGTAAAATAATATATTTTTATATATTTACTAACCATGTTATTTCCTCTATTTTTTTTGTTATTGTTGTTTGGTTGGTTTTGGATATGGGGATTCTCCCTGTCGCCCTGGATGTCCTGGAACTCACTCTGGGGACCAGGCTGGATTTGAACTCACAGAGATCCCCCTGGCTCTACCTCCTAACTGCTGGGACTAAAGGCAAAGGCATGCACCACCATGCCTCTTAATTATTTTTAATTATGTGTTTGTAGGCCATGTGTGTGCATGTGAGTGCAGGTGTCCTGAGAGCCCAAAAGAGGAAATCAGATCCCAGGGCGCTGGAGTTACAGGCTGTCATGAATCGCTTGATGTAGGTGCAGGGATCCAAACTTGGATCCTCTGCAAGAGCAGCCAGTACTTTTAACCACTGAGCCCTGGCCTTTTTGTTTGTTTGTTTTAGTCATTTATAAAGCAATAAAAATAAAGTGATACTAAAATACAGGGCAACTACCATCTGGCATCCAAGGGCTTTCCCAAACGTCAACAACTCTCCTTAATAAGAATTTATTAAGAAAAGAGAAGAAGAATTTATGAGCTAATGAGATGGCTCAGGGGTCAAGGTGCTTGGCACCACGCCTGGGAAACTGAATTCCATTCCCAGGACCTACAAGATGGAAGGAGAGAGCCACAAGCTGACCTCTGACCTCCACATGCACACCTCGATGTGGCACCAGCGTAAAGCCACCCCCACACAACAGATAAACCAATAAATGTAAGAGAGACAATTTTTTTTTAAAAAAAATCTTGAACGGTCAGCCTAACTCACCTTGAACTTGGTCATCCTGTCTTCCTGGGCAGCGACTGCAGCATAAGATGGTACAATGAGGGAAGAGAGAGGAAAAAAGGCCATGAGTGTCTGGCCAGGGTGTGACTAGTTCCCATGGCAGCATCCTGCTGTGGAGGGCAATGGTGTTCCTTCCTCGGGGAGGCTAATTCGGACAGCGGAGAGCCCCTGGCCAGGAGGGACCTGCCCAGTTGATAACTGTCTGCTTCAAGCAGACACTCTCCTCTTGCCTCTGAATCAGATTTTCCTACTGGGACAGTGGAGCATGGCAGTCAAGTCAGTGCTCTAGAAATCAGGCTGTGTGGATGGCCAGCTTCTCAAAGTCTCCGGTTTTGCAAGCTCACCAGGTTCAGAGGAGAATTTTTACCACAGAAACAGAGAGTGAATAAAGTCCTCGCCTGGGTGAAACGCACGTAGGTGCATTTTTATATAATCAGCGTAATTAAAATGAACACACTACAAGAATCGTCTTTGCTGGCCAGACACGAGAGCTTGGCATGACGTCATGCACCTGCAGTGCTGGCACTTGGGAAAGACTGAGGCAGGAGGATTGCTATCAGTTCAAGTTGGCCTGGATGTCACAGTGAGGCTCTATCTCAAACATCACTGTAAGAAGCCAGAATAGTGCTATTGTTTGGCACACTGGGGCCCTGAGTAGCGTACCCATGCTAGCACACTGCTCCGGGAAGGTTCCTCACTCATACTTGTGAAGAAGCTGCTGTGTGACCTTGGTCCCAACACCTAGACTGCTGTGCACATCCTCAGCTCTAACAGGGACAGATTATAATAGGGAGTAAGTGAACACATACAGGCATCACCTCAGTGAGGTGCCTGGTATGTTAGGGCGGTTTCTTACCAACAAAGAAGACAGGTGTCACGCCATGAACAGATGAGGTCAGAGACAGGCGGAGTCCCTAAGCCTAGCTTTATCCTGCAGCCAACATTCCAAGCCTTGTCTCGCTGCTGCTTCTAATGACAAGAGATGGGCAGGAGTCACACAGAGAGAATGTGCACTCACAGGAAGGGCAGAGGCAGATACAAGAGAGGAGAGGGGTCAGAGGTGGAGATATATTGGATATTTGATAAAAACCAATCTGGAATATCAGAGAGCAGATCCACCCACAGTCAAGCCAGGAGGGTCAGAGAGTGATGACTCATGCCTTTAATCCTAACTCTGGGATTATGATGCAGATTTGAACCCGGAAGTAAAACAAATGGGCAGAGAAGATATTTAAGGCAGGGGTAGGCAGACATCCATTCATTCTGCAGAAGTGATCAGCCAGGCTGAGTACCTTGAAGACAGCTTTTACCCTATTTGGCCTGAGAAGTTGGCTGTGTGAGAATTGACTGTGGTCTGTTTCCTCTCTCTGATATTCCAGCTTTCCCCCAATATCTGGCTCTGAGTTTTCACTCAATGCCAACTAGAATTCATGCAACAGACAGAGGTGAAGGAACTGCTCAGAGGCAACCTAATATGGCATCGGCGCTCTCGCCTGAAGGCACCAAGATGAGTCACGGTCCCAACCAGCGCCACCACCTTGACTATGGATGGACAGATCACCCCTGAGATAGGAACAGTTAGCTCTGATAGAGAAGGGACACCCTGTGACAATCAGGGGTTCCCTGAGGCAATGCTTCCCATTATGTATCAAGGGATCTGAGACAAAACAAGGATAGGAAGACATCACGGGGCTGCTTACTTATGTCTACATTTACACACACCCCCCTTTTCCTTATTTATTTAATTGTAGTTTTTTAGAGTAGTGGTTCTCAACCTGTGGGTCAGGACCCCAGATATCCTGTATACCAGATATTTACATTATGATTCATAACAGTAGCAAAAGTAGTGACGAAATAATTCTATGGCTGGTGGTCACCACACCATGGGGAACTATACTAGAGGGTCACAGCATTAGGAAGGCTGAGAACCGCTGATTTAGGGTGCGTGTGCAGGGCACACGTGTGGCCACCAGAAGATAACCTTGCAGCAGGAGCTGGCTCTCTCCGTTCATCATGTACATTCTGGGAGTTGAACGTGGGTCATCAGGCTTGGCAGCAAGCGCTTTTACCTGTGGAGCCATCTTACAGGCCCCTGTTCCCCTAAACCTAAAGGTCAGGTCAGTACCATGAAGTCAGACCAGGGGCTCACTGGACCCCTTCATCTGTGAGTCCCAACATAGCCACTATGGTTCAACCTCCTTTCTCAGCTTGTCATCACTATTCTGGCTCTGCTTAGATTGGGACAGGCGACTGAGCCTAGCCTATTGGGATTTCCTAAGGACCTTGGCTCTAAATCTCTGCTTATAATTCCAGGTAATCCTATGCCTCAATGAGAACATATCCAGGAAGTTATAAACCTAGACCATGGACCTGGGCTGTACAAGTTCCAACCCAACCTTGAAACCCTAATTTATCCAACCCGATCTCAAGTCATTTGCCATTAAAATAAGAAAAATATGCCAGGCATGGTGACATATATCTTCAACCCCATGTCTTGGGAAGGAGAGGTGGGTAACTGTGAGTTTGAGGCCAACCTGGGCTAAATAGGGAGTTTCAGGACATCCAGAGCTACAAAGTAAGACTCCCCAAAACAATAACAAAATCCACGTCAACTCACAAGGAGCATTGATGTCAGCACTGAAGGAGTCGCGGCCTCACCCTCCAATCAGTCCATACTGAGAGGTCAGACTGTGGAAGGAGAGAGTGTGAAATACCACAATGGACAAAGCAGCTAAACCACCCTCTCCTGCCCACCAGGCTGGAGATAATCTTCCCCTTCCTGAAAGAGAATAGGAAAGGTGTCCAGAGTTAATCAGTATTGATGGGGACAGAAAGAAGGTCCTGAGAGCCCCCTGCAGCTGAAGCTGTCCCCAGTGAGAGACCTGACTGTTGAGAAAAATTCACAGTCACCAAAAAAATCTCACAAACACATTACATGAGAGGGCTGAGGCTTTCGTTAACACACTAACAAAGAAGATTCAAAAGTTAAAGAAAGGGCCAGGTGGTGGTGGTACACATGATGGGATACTAGTACCCAGGAGGCAGAGGCAGGCAGATCTCTAAGTCTGTAACCAGCATGATCTACTTAGCAAAATCTAAGACAGCCAGGATTACAGAGAGACCGTGCCTCAAATGAATGAATGAATGAATGAATGAATGAATGAATGAATGAATGAATGAATGAATGGGGGAACCCATGGGCTGATGGATCAGTGGGAAAAGGTGCTGGCCACGAAACCTGATGACCTGAGTTCAATCTCTCTGACTGTTCCTGTGAGCTGTTCTCTGACCTCTACACGCACAATGTGTATATACACACACACACACACACACACAATTGTAAAAATAATTGATTAAAGACATGGGTTGACATATGCTTGCTAGGCAAGCATGAGAAGCTGTGAACCTTGCACTAAGGAGGCAGAGACAGGAGGACCACCAGCTTCCCTGGCCCACTGAGGTTCCATGAGAGACACTGCCTCAAAAAATAGGTGGATAGTGATGGTGCAAGCCACCGGATGCTGACCTTTGGCCTCCACACACATGCAAACACCAAGGGACCCAAATGTTGCACACGCTGCTCAGTTGCCTGGTCACATGTCAAGGGCCTTATTTAGTGCGGGACCCCTGCCTTTGTTCTCAGGTCCAGTTCTACTGAACCTGCCTGAGACAAACAGCTCACTCCAAAGTATGCATGTCATCTTTACCTTCACCTGTAGATCTGAATCTGGTCCTTTCCCCTGCACCCGTATCAGCTCCCTATCTGGGACATGAGTGAACCTGTCTGAATGCTGAAGTATCTTAAAACCCTCTCTCATCAGCAACACGGTAACCTGTGTGCAAGCGTGTATATAGTGTGCAGAGTAGCGTGTAGTTTGAGATTTAGCATCAGTTATTAAGGTGGGATTAAAAGAACCGTGATTAATGGCAAACCTCCAAATGAAATCAAGATTCCCTAGCAAGCTGCAGCCAGTCGTTCAATAAAATTCTGACATCGTGGAATGCCACTGACGCTCACGACATACTTCCTCCACCCATCCCCGATTCTCTGCAGTGTGGGTGCGAGTCTTAGACCCTTCAGGGCGGGGTGGCACCAGCAGCATCAATTCCCCCAAACAACCCCGTCTGCACGGCCATTGCACCCCAACTCCAGATCACAGCAGTAAAGCAAGGTGTGACGGCTCACACCAGTCATCAGAGCACTCGGGAGGCTGAGGCAGGAGGATGAGCGAGCCACACAACGAGAGCACGGGCGGCCCTTGCATTCCCGCCCCCAACAGCCTGGAGCTGACTCCCCTGCAGCCGCCCACCGCCGACTCTGCAAACCTCCAGGTCCAGGGGCTCAGTAGAGGAAGGTGAGGGAGAGAGGAGACGTGGGGAGCGAATGCAAACTGAAACCAGCGGGAGACACTTCCCAGAGTGCTTCCCAGCAGCCCGCTGAACAGAAGCGCCAGCGGCGCTCAGAGAATCTGGACTACACTTCCCAGAAGCCTCGGCGCGGTGCATTCTGGGAAGTGTAGTTCAAGTTCTCGGAGCTTTGCTGGTGAGTCCGCTGAGCGGGCTGGTGTGGAGGGCTCAACTACGTACATTTCTGGTAGTGAGTGAGGAAACCTGATCGTGCACGCTGCCTGTCGAGTGTAGCAACTCTGTGGAGTGTATGCGTGCCGCGCAGATATTGCCCTAGCCCTGCTCGGAAATTCTTATTTGATCTGCGAGACACTCATCTGCAGTATGCAACCTAAACTGAACTCACGGTGGTCCCCCTGCCTCAGCCTTCCCCACTCTCAAGTGCTGGGCTAACTGGCGTGTGCCACAACGCCAGGCTGCCTCCGAAGTTGCCACGACCCACACGAACCTGGAGGAAAAGTTATAGTTCTCACCTCATGGGCGGTATTTAGCCCTAGCGTTGCCCTTATATACCTGAGTCCCCAGACAGCACGTCGGACAATTTGATGCGGGAAAGCTAATCAGTGAGAAGATAGAATCTTCAAGGAATTATAGGGAATACAAAAATGGTCGGTGCAATGTGGTCCTATGATACTACAACGGATAAGGAATTGGCAAGGCAGACAGTATGTAAATATAGTCCTGATGTATGTACACTTCCTGCAGAATTAAAAGCGCATTTTTTTTTTCATTTTGAAGGGTTCTTAGTTTTTAATTGTCCAGATCTTTTACTTATATTTATCAGAATCTCACTGCTTTCCCCTCAACATTTATGTGTTGTATATCCCTAAAATTATTGGATTTTTAAAAAAATTTCAATTCGTTTCACACACACACACACACACACACACACACACACACACACACACACACACAGCCAAGTGTGTTAGGCGCTGGAAAGGCATGGCAAATTTGCCTGTGAATGAAGTCTCTCATCTACTGGAGTTTAAATCCTATTGAACATCTGTGTTAATTCCAGGTGAGGTCCATCTTTCCCGGGCATCTTGTCTGCATGGATCTGATATCAGTCAAGGTTCTGGATGAAATGATCCATTCTTACTATTTGCTTCTGATGTGTGGTCTCCTTAGCACCATGACAGTCTACTACAGCTCTAGCTACATTCCCAGTTATGAGATAACTTCCGAGCTCTTTGACATCTCAGATTGGATAGTTCAGCATCTTCCTGAAAGACTAAAATGTACGTTTATATAGAGAGTAATCCAATAAAGAACGGCCCTTGTCACTCAGCATGGACTCGCTGGTGAATCAGGAGACTTGAGCTCCAGCTGAACCCTTTCCCACAAGCCTCACACTTGTACGGTTTTTCTCCAGTGTGAACCCTCTGGTGGGCTTTGAGGTATGAGCTCCAACTGAAGACTTTCCCACACTCCTCACACTTGTACGGTTTCTCCCCAGTGTGGATCCTCTGGTGGGTTTGAAGGTAGGACCTCTGCCGGAAGCATTTTCCACACACAGCACACGAGTATGGTTTCTCTCCTGTGTGGACCCCACGATGAGCTAGGAAATTGGAGGCCCGACAGAACCCTCTCCCACACTCCTCACACTGATAGGGTCTTTCTCCGGTGTGGGACCTCTGGTGAGCTTGAAGGTGAGACTCTACAGTGAAGCCCTTGCCACACTCTGCACACTGATACGGTTTCTCTTCACTGTGGACTCTCTGATGAACCTGGAGACTTGAGACTCGACTGAAGGCTTTCCCACAATTCTCACATTTGTAGAATTTCTCTCCTGTATGGATTCTACAGTGAACAGTAAGATCTGACTTCCAACGGAGGCTCTTCCCACACGTGCTACATTTGTAGGGTTTCTTGCCACTGTGGCCTCTCTGATGGACCAGAATATTTGAGGCCTGCCTAAAGCCTTTCCCACACTCCTCACATATATAGGGTTTCTCTCCTGTGTGGATTAACAGAGATGTCTGACCATGTGAGTTTTCCCCAAAATTCTCACATTCCTTATATGTCTTTGCATTTTCTCCATTGGGGACACTCTGATGATAATGAAATTCCAGCCTCTGACTGGTTCGATCTGTGTCTCTTGTGCACTCTCCAGTGGGACTGAAGTCTGAGGAACCAACAGAAGGTCTTGTCAGAGCTTTCACACCTGTAAGGCTTCTCTCCTGGACAAGTATGAAGATGGCGGCTGAAGATGGAATCATTCTAACATGCCTCTTCTTCAGGGCATTCTCTGTGGTGAACTTGAAGAAATGAATTCTGACTGGAATGTGTACTGAACTCTGCTACATCACACTGTACAGCATCCTGTTTCCTGAACAGAAAGCCAGTTTCTCCAGTGTTCCCTGAGCAGTCTCGACCTTCATTGAACTCCCTTGACACCTGGTGCCAGATTCTTGAGCAGAAAAGCCCCTCGGATGTCAGTTACCTCCATCCAAATTCCTGAAGTGACTCCATGTCATTTGGATTCCTAGCTCCTAAAACCATAAGGAGAACCCAGAGGGAGGTAGGGCATGTGAATGCTCTATTGGCTGCAGTCAGAGTTATATAATTAAGACCCCAGCCTAAGGCATAACTGGACCAGAAAATGGTTCCCTTCCCTATCATCCTGGATCCTGTCAGCTCACCTCCATCCACAGAAGCCAAGGCTCCCATACTTATTACCGAGACCCATACAAAGCATCACAGTGAGTGACATTGCAGGATGCGTCCTCACCACACACATAAATAAATACGATTTTTTTTAAATGTAAAGGTGGAAAGTAACTTACTGATCTGTGTCCTCCTAACGTGTGCTTGTATATACACGTGCAGACACATGTGCACACACCCACAAGGAGCCGTCCAGACATAGAGGAAGAGCGTGATGTGACTAAGTCCAAAGGAGTCGGTACAGTGGAGACTGATCCTGAGAGCCGGATGCCCTGGGAAGAATATGTTTTAAGTCAACACAGCATAGACCCCCAGTCCTAAAATTAAGCATCCCACTGTATCTCCTTCAGGACATCAAACCTGTTCTTTCCCAAGCTTATACAACAAGTCAGTGGAAGATATACATTGTGTGAAAAGCCCCAAACATACAGACATGAACCTTAGTATAAATTAGCTGACAATTTTCATTATCTCCTCTCTCTAGAATCGCAAACTGTTCTTAGCCTTCTCCTAAATAAACTGTGAGAACATTTTCTTTTATGTTTTACTGCATTTTTCTCTAGTGTGCGTGTGTAGTCATAGACAACGTGTTAGACTTGGTCCTTCTCTCCATCATGTAGGGGTCATCAGCCTTGGCGCCAGGTGCCATTACCTGATGACCACTTTATAGCCTAAAATCTATTTAATTTTTAAAATATTTCTTTTGATTTGTAAAGGTGTGTGTGTGTGTGTGTGTGTGTGTGTGTGTGAGAGAGAGAGAGAGAGAGAGAGAGAGAGAGAGAGAGAGAGAGAGAGAGAGAGAGAGAGTGCATGTGCCTATGGAGACCAGTAGAGGGCGACAGATCCCCCGTCACTCAGTTACAGGTATTTCTGAGCCACCTGATGTTGAGTGCTGAGAACTGAACTCTGATCCCCTACACAAACAGAAAGCACTAACCAATGAACTCTCTCTCTAGCTGCTAACCCAACTTACTTCACTGAAAATAATGTTTGTGGGCATGACTGAGAATGTGCCACCACCCACTCTTTGGGTTATAATTTGAGAAGATGAAAACCGCTACCACGCTTTCAATTTTTAGTTCATGTATATAACTAAAAAGATTCCAACTCTGTATCACATGATGACTAGAAAACTAGAAACTCCTTCAAGAGCTCTGATCCCATCCAGGGCCACACTGCATGGACCTGACATTCAGTACCAATGCCTGCCCCGACCCAGTGATACCACATCCTGAAGTTCTCTAGCATCACATCATGATACAGCTTCCTCTGGCCAGTGTCCAGCAGCCCCAGCTCCTCCACGCTGAAGACCACGGCCATGTTCTTGAATGTCACCATCTCCTCTGACACCAACCACTCAAGTTCAACCTTGGTCTTCTGCAAGAAGGTCAGCTCTGAGAAATGTGGGAAGGATGAGTAAGGAGCATCTCCTGAGCTAAGGACTGGAGTCCATGTTCCCATACTCCTCACCCACTTTTTGTTACTGCTCCCCTTTAGTTTTAGCGACAGGGTCTTGTTGTGTAGCCCTGCTTGATCAGAAGCTTGCAATGTAGATCAGGCTGGCCCACCTGGTCTTCCCACCTCTGTCCTCCCTCCCAAGTGCTGGGTTTACATGTGTGAACCACCGTCCCTAGAAAATTCATCTGCCTAGTCGCATACTTTTTAACTTTTTTTGGTACTGGGAAATGGAAGGTTGAATGCACAGCTTCATACCTATTAACCATTGGGGGGGATCAGAATGCTTTAAAAGCATCATGGCCAACCAGGCTGCTTTAACTTTTTATCTGAAAACTGGTCACTACTGGAGCCCTGAACATTCAGGATCCCCAGATGAGCCACAGCCCCTCCCAGACGAAGATCCACTCACGAGCAAACCAGAAAGGGCTATCTTATGCACCCACCAGCATAAGGCCCGCATCCTCAGTCAAAGGAGTCCTTTGGAGTCTACCGGATGTTGTTCTCATGTGCACACTTAAGTGATTGTCTGGGCTTCTGCCCTCCAGACTGTTTTGCATGCACTAAACCCAGCGGTGCCTCACAGGGCCAGTCTGAGGATCCTGGCATGTCGCCTTGTATGACTAGACTTTTCAGTTTGAATACATCATTCTGCCAATACAACACCTTCACGTAGTGAAGGGAAACATGCCAATCAGTTAGTCAATACACCCAGGGAAAGTCTCTGGGTCATCACAGCTTCTCTGGTTTCAAGACACTGATGGCCACATCCTACCCCAAAGGCGGAGTTCCAAATAGGAGTCACAAGCTGCCATTATTAGTCTGGGTCCTAGTGTGAGAGACTGTGATATGGAAGTGTCGTTGAAAGAATCTCTTCCCTTCCCAAGATGCTTTTGGGCTTCGTATTTTGCCACAGAAATAGAAAAGCAAATAAGACAATGCCTCTGCATAAAATCCTAAATTCCACTTGCAAGCATCGTTCCCTTTTTATCTATGAAGCTAAGCAACCCACTTCTATCAGCCAAGTACGTAATTATCAAGACATGTATAGTTTATTAACGTATTACTTACATATAACTACCCCAGGAAAGCCAGACTTCTCTGCCCGTTTCTTGTTTGGTCATTGGTTATGTTAGCACAAACGTTGCCACAATTGTTTGGAGTTTGCTTCACTCCTGTCCATATTAGCTAGCCTAGGTATCTCTAATATGTCCCCCTTTATTCTCTGTTTTTCTTCTCGTCTCCTTTATTCTTTCTCTATCTTTACTTCTATCTCGCCTTCCTTCCTCTCCCTCCAGCCTTCTCTCTACCCCTCCCTCCTTCCCTTGTCTCTTCCTTCCCTTGAACGACTTGAAACACCAGGCTGGCCTCTGCCGTCAGATGGCGCTCTGGGAGCTCTGGCCGTTCTATAGCATCTTTATTGTTGTAAGGCAAAGACACACATCGTTGTGCTTTCCCAGTGAGACCCTAGGAAAGCCAAGGGGGGGGGGGATATAATATCTATTATAACCTGCTCCATTTTACTGACTTCGGGAAGGAAAGGCTCAGGGATTGTGACGGAGCCTTGATGACCTAATAAATCAGAACGGCAGTATAGTGAGAGGCCCCGGGGATCCCGGGTCCCCTCCACTGGGCATCTGAGAGCCCACTGGGCATCAGGAGCCCGCGGGGCACTATGGGCGTCTCACATTCGTCCGAGGAGGCCTGGCAGCGGGAGAGCAGAAGCGACTTCTGGTGGGCGCAGATGCAAGAGGGGTTCCACAGCCAGAGCAACTTCAACTGGGACCAGATCAAGCAGCTGCACCAGAGGTTCCGGCTGCTGAGTGGAGACCAGACCACCATCCGGCCCGAAAACTTCGACAACGTCCTGGACCTGGAGTTCAACCCGATCCGCTCCAGGATCGTCCGTGCTTTCTTCGACAACCGGAACCTGGGCAAGGGGACCAGCGGCCTGGCGGAGGAGATTACCTTCGAGGATTTCCTAATCATCGTCTCCTACTTCAGGCCGCTGCGCCCACACGTCAACAAGGAGGAGGCGGAGCTGAACCGCCGGGAGAAGATGCATTTCCTCTTCCACTTGTACGATCAGGACGGAGACGGGGTCATCACGCTGCAGGAGTACCGCAGGGTGGTGGAGGACCTGCTGTCCGCGAACCCGCAGGTGGAGAGCACGTGGGTGCGCTCCATCGCCAACTCCATCGCGCGCAGAGCCTTTAAGGAGGCAGCCAGGATGTCCGACCAGCCGCGGGAGGAGGGACAGCCGTACCGGGGCATCACCTTCGAGGATTTCGTCAAGACCTGGCAGGGCATCGACTTGGGGGTCAAGATGCAAGTCAGCTTCCTGAACCTAAAATCCGTGACCTTATGCCAGTGACCCGCGGGCCGCGCTCCTTCCTCCCCTACCCCCATCACCACCACTATGGGAGGGGAAGCCCTGTAGAGGCTGGCAGCCTCCTGCAGCCGCTGAGGGGTATTGTGGGACCTGGTGGCTTTTATCTCTGAAAATAAAGATGATCAAAAGAAAAGAGGGGCATGCTTGTGTTTGCCTTTGATCCCGGCACTTGGGAGGCAGAGGCAGGCAGATCTCAGAATTTGAGGACAGCCAGGGCCATATAATGAGACTGTCTCACAAACTAAATAAAAGATAAAGTATAAATAACTAGTAAATATGAAAAAAAAAATCTCCGGGATCCTTGGCCATCAGAGAAATGCAAATTAAAAGAAGATTGAGATTCTGTTTCATGCTAAACACAATGGCAAAATAAATAAATAAATAAATGTGAGACGGAGAAAATTAAACCCTTACACATGATGACTGGTAGGGATGCAAACTTGTTCAGACATTACGAAAGTCAATATGGAGATTTAACCACCACATACCTCAGCTATACCGTTTCTGGGTATAGATGACCACACAGATGCCAAACTTCTGTGCTGAGTGCAGCATTGCTCAGAATAGCTAGGTTACAGAACCGGTCCAAGGGTCTCTGCAGATGAATGGATGAATTAAAAAAATGTATGCGGTAGAGTTTTGTCCATTCATGAAAATAAAATGACTTACAGGCAGAAACGTATAATTGTTATAATTAAGCAAATGCCACATTTTCTCCTCTGTCGATCCTAGATTTTATATTAGATACATAGGACTATAAGGAGGAAGTGAAAGTGGGCGTGGCTTGGGGGAACAAAAGGGAAGGAAAAGGGATGGGATGATTGTTAATCTGCTTTTTCTTAGAAGTATCACTGTAGCAAGCAATTGAGTGTCCCATGACCTAGGATGGCCTTAATACCTGAAGGATATCTTATATTCCCACCCCCCTCCCTGTTCCTAAGTACTAGAATTACAGGCATGGGTTACCACTCATTCAGTTCCATGCACTACAGGAGTTGAACCCAGGGCTTTGTGTATGCTGCACAGACACGTTCTCCACCAACTAAGCTATTATCCCCCTTCCACACTTGAAGTTCTTTGTTTACTAATTTAAATTATTTTGCATTTTTGGGGAACGTCATACGCAGGCACCGTATTGACATCATTCCCACCTCTCCCTTTCCCAGTTCGGTTCCACCCAACCCCTCCCCACCATGTTCAAATTCAACACGTCTTCTTTATTATTGTTATATGTGTATATATAAATACAACTGTGTCCATTTAGTGTTGATCCTAAGTATATGAGTCTAAGGCTGGGATTGGGTACCCTGTGGGGGTTGAGGGTGGCTCATCTCTGGAGAAAACTGATTCTCCTATCGACAGCTATTGGAGAGATGGAGCAGTGGTTAAAAGCATTGACTGTTCTTCCAAAGGACCCTGCTTCAATTTCCAGCACCCACATGGCAGCTCACAACTGTAACTCCAAGATCTGACACCCTCACACAGACATACACGCAGGCAAGACACCAACGCACATAAAGTAAAAACAAATTGTTTTTAAAAAACAGCTCTTGATTGCCTATAGCACTTTATCTGGGGGTGGGGCCTTGTGGAATTTCCCTCATCCACATTAGGATATCATTTGATGTCTTCATTATGCCTGTCTTGTTCAGGTGACAAAGCTGTTGAGATTTCCTGGGTGCTGAGTTCTACATCTGGATCCACGGGTAGTAGGAAGATGAAGGGAACCACACTTGGCCTAGCTTGAACACTTGATACTTCAAAGCCCACCCCAAGTGACACACTTTCTTCAACAAGACTACACCACTCCAGCAAGGTCAAACCCATGAGCCCAGGGAGGCCATTTTTGTTTAAAACACCACACTTGGTATATTAGCATTCTCTAAAGGGACAGAATTTATAGAATGAATCTATATTCATATAGAAAGGGGGTTTATTAGACTGGCTTGCATGCTTTGGTCCAGCTAGTCCAACGATGGCTGTCTACCAAAAGAAGGTCCAAGAATCCAGTAGTTATTCAGTCCACAGAGCTGTAAGTCTCAGCTGGTCTTTAGAATATTCCAGAACCCTGAAGAATTTGGCTCTAATGACAGTGAAGGAAAGTCTTGCCAGGAGAGGGAGAGGAAGCAGGCAAAGAGAGAAGACTTCTTCTTCCATGTGCTTTATAAAGGCTGCCAAGAGATGGTGTGTCCCAGATTAAAGGTGGATCTTCCTACCTCAAAAGATCTGGATTAAAAGTAGGTTTTCGTACTTTAAATGATGTAATTAAGACACCCCCCCTCCCAGGCTGGAGAGATTGCTCGGCAGTCACTGATGGCTCTTCCAAAGGACCCAAATTAAGCTCCCAGAAACTACATGGCAGTTGACAGCTATCTGTAACTCAAGTTCCAGGGGATTTGGCATCCTCACTTACACAGACATGCAGGCAAAACCCCAATGTACATAAAAATAAATAAATCTTTAAACGAAAAAGAAAAGAATCCCTCACATGTGCCCCTAGTTACGTGGGTTTTCATCAGTTCCAAATGCAGTCAAGTTGGCAACTAAGAAGAGCCTCACAGTGTATAAGACAGAAAAACTCTGAGCAAAGCAAAATTGAGGCTGAGCGCTATTATTGATTCAGACACAACCTGGTAAATGTCTCTTGTGCTTTAGAGGCATGCTCTTCTATGTAACTATGGCAGTTTGAATGAGAGGGACCCCCATAGGCTTCTACATTTAGTCACTAAGGAATGAAACTATTTGAGAATCGGGATTGGAAGGTGTGGCCTTTTGGGATAAGTGTGTCATTGAGGTTGGGTTTGGAAGTTTCAAAAGCCTTTACTAGGCTCAGTATTTCTCTCTCTGACTGTTGCCTGTGGATCAGGTGTAAAGCTCTCAGCTCCTGCTCCAGGACTGTGCCTTTCTGCTTTCTGCCATGGGGATCATTCACTAACCCTCTAAAAGAGTAAGTGAGCCTTAAATGTTTTCTTTTATAATGGTTACGTTGGTCATGGTGTCTCTTCACAGCAATAAAATAGTAACTAAGACAGTAACCCACACAGGACTCTAGCCTCATCCTCCTGTTTAGGTGGGAGCCTTGCAGGAGCCACAAACCTAAGGGGTATACAGAAGCCTCAGCTCTCTCTCTATACCCCTCCTCTAGGAAAGCCTGCCAAGCAGCGCCCCCCCCCACAAGCCCGCCAAGTGCCAGCCCCTCCCCAGGGCTGCTCATGATCAAGCCTACAGGCTACTTAAGAGCTGGTGCCCCCCCTGTGCTCTCTCCTGCCTTTCTAAGAGCCACCTGTGAGTTGCTTTGTTATGCTCAGATTAAACCTGGATTTATTAATTCAACTTGATAGGCTTATTACATCGGCGGCGTTATTCACTACCGGGAAATTGAAACTTTGCACTCTGGAGTACTGAAATGACAAATCGCTCCTGCGATTGTCATTTGAAATGGCAAATGGGGAGGGGGAGGCTCCATCACAAACGCTGCCCCTAGAAATCCTGGGAGTTGTAGTTCCGGAGCTTGGCGTTGCGGGGGCATTTCCCCTGCAGAGGTTGGGGATTCTGTGACTGCCCTTCTGCGAGGAAGGTGAGTGTGTCCCGCTGCACACGAGGACCTCCCGGCCTCTTGACTCCCACGACCTGGCAACCGGATGGACGAGGACCTCTTCCGAGTCACCGAAATGAGCCATTGTTGCTGGTGTTCTGGGACACCAGTGTCTTCTGCCTCCTGATTTGGGGAAAGATGAGCAATTCTCCGGGTTTGGCTCCTAGGAAGACCTGGATGTGGCGGCTTTTGCGGGAAGTCCTGGGCTCCGTGACGCTGAGCTCATGCCCCCTCTCCTTTGTCACACTCTGTCACTAATTCCCCTCGTGCAAAAGGGAATGTTAGGGGGCCTATGATTAATACACATGTGGTTTTAGGATCAATTACAGAGTATAAAAATGTACACATACATATATATATACACGTGTGTGTGTGTGTGTGTGTGTGTGTGTGTGTGTGGTTTTTGATATGTCTGGGGCCACACATACTGTATGTATAGTTCTTGGTACGTGACATGTTGATGTGACCATGGATGTGTGTCACCCTATATGTGGATGCAGCTCCTTGTGTTGTGCAATCCTCACCTCAAAACTGGAATAATGGAGTGTGCACTTTGCCTTTTCAGACCCCTTTAACTGACTGTTCAAGAAACTTTTAATTGTCAAACACTTATTTTAAAATTATGAATATGTGCATACACCCACACCCACCCCTGCACAGACACACACACAGCACACACCTGTCAGTGGACAGCAGGTGTCCGTGGAGGTCACAGGTTTGGGAGCCTCTGCAGCTGGAGTTACAGGTGGTTGTGAGCCACCCAGTGTGGGTGCTGTAACCAAACTCACACATATATGCAGGAGTGATATGTGCTCTTAACTGCTCCAGGCCCTCTGTGACCTGTGTGGTTTTCATTTTAGCTTTATGTGTGTGGATGTTTGACCTGCATGTATATCTTGCACGGTGTGCATGCTTAGTGCCCAAAGTGTTCAGAGGAAGGCATGGGATCCCCTGACACTGGAGTTAGGGATGATTGTGAGCTTCCACGTGGATGCTGGGAAGCAAACCTGGGTCCTCTGCAAGAGCAGCAAGTGTCCTTCCCCGATAAGCCAACTCTGTAGCCCGGACCTGTTTCCAAAAGAATGAGTGTGGTGTTCACATGTGGATTCTGGGAAACTGTTGTCACGGTACGCATAGTGGTTTCTTTTTCTGCTTTTGACTTCACTGTGGGAGTTTTCCAAATATCAAATAGAGTAAAATGAACGCCCATGTGACTGGCATTCTTTCATTCTGTCCTGTTTTTGAAAGACTTACTGCTTTGCTTCCTCTCCAACATATTTTGTTTGCCCTTGAGAAGTATGTGTGCCTCTGTGTGTGTGTGTGAGCGCGTGTGCACAGGTGAGTGTGTATAGGGGTTGTATGTGTATGTGAAGGCCACACTCTGCTATATCTTCTGAGACAGGCTTACTGAACCTGGTGCTCCTCCAGCCCATAAGACTAGCTGGTCGGTGAACTGCAGGTAGCTGTTCGGGATGTTTACTCAGTGGGTCTTCAAATTGTGTCTATATGTGAGGACAAGAGAGGGACTTCTTTATTCAGTTACAGTTCAAAAGTACCACAGAGTGGATGGCGTGATGATCCTTGTGGGCCACTAAGCCTTGTGTTAGCCCAAAATGGCCTCAAGTCTCTTGATAGTCTAGGCTACCCTATGTAGTGAGACCCCAAGTGGCCAGAGGACCAGACCTGCAGACCTGCAGTCCCAGACCGCTTAGCCGCCCGCTGCTGCTTTGGCCCCCCCAAAATGACTCAGACACTTATATTAGCTTCATGCTGTTTGGCCTATGGCTCAGGCACATTGCTAGCTAGCTCCTTCATCTCAACTCAACCCATTTCCATTACTCTGTCTGCCACATGGCCTGTGGCTCACCTGTGTTCCTCACACGTTTCTTCTTTGGGCAGCTTGATCGACCTGTCTCTGATTCCGCCCTCCTTCTCCTACCTATTCTGATTCCCCACCTACTTCTACGGTGCCTGCCATGGCCAAAACAGTCCTTTATTTAAAGATTGATATGCACAGCATACAGAAAGACATTCCCACAACAAAACCAAACAAAAAAATGTGTAGTTAGACAAAGTCCTTGGCATCCTTTTGCTCTCCCGGAGTGTACCTGTCACTGTTGTGTGACTCTGCTTCGCATTTCTTATTTTCTTTCCCCAGATGGATTGCAGGACCTCTGTTTCATGGACTCCATGGTGTCCTTCTCAGAGTGGCCAGCAGGGGGCGGTCAAGCCATGAGTAAATGTGCTTCATGTACCTGTGCAACATGCAACCGTGTGGGATTAGACCACAGACCGGGGTCAAAATGAGGGTTCCCCCCAAACCCACTTTAGGCACAAACCACACCCAAACATCTGTTTTCGCAGAGACCCTTTATTAAATGAGGAAGAAAAGTTTAAGAGGGCGCTTTCTGTGCATGAGTATTTTGCCTGCACATATGTGTTTATACAGTGCGTGAACAGTGCCCAAGGGGATCAGGAAGGGATATCAAATCTCCCAGAACAGGAACCTCAGATGTTTGTGAGCCGGCATGGGGATTCTGGGAACAGAACATAAGAGCATCCAGTGCTCTTAACTGCTGAGCCACCTCCACAGCCCCAAATGATATATTGTTGGTTACACATTTTACAAACATGAAACCACAGTTGTGTGTACATACTCTTTTTTATGTTTTCTTTTCTTCTTGAGACAGACTTTCTCTGTTTCCCTGGCTGTCGTGGAGTTCACTATGTAGACCAGACCAGCCTTAAACTCACAGAGATCCACCCGGCTCATGACGTAATTTTCAGAACAACACTGTGAAATTGAATATTGTTAACCGTCTTCATTTTATGGAGGTTCAGGCAGGAAGACCAAAAGTTCAGGCTAAAGGCTGAAACCCTGTCATACACAAAAGAGACAAAACGGAATGAAATATTAGATGCACTCAAGGTTCCCAGTTGGTGAGTAGGGTGCTGTCCATCCCAGCCTCTGAGTGCAGACATTACGCTCCTCACCTGGGAACTTCCTAGTGTCTTCATTGTCCCTAGAATAGGACCCTAGTCTCGAGACCCATGTGTTGTGAATGAGCTGCATATGGTTGACATGGGTTTCATTTGCAGGATCCTGAGAGGAAAGAGTTTTGACTAAAATCTCTTCCTTAAGCCAGGGAGTGGACACTGTGACTGATACTCTTCACAAAAAGCAGCCCCATGGCCGTCAGCATCATTAACCAGGCTCTCACAGGCTGTCTTCTCTCCCTCAAGATGTCTTCCCCAGACTCAGCTGTGCCTCTGGAGACAACAGGATGACCAAGGTTAGATGAGCTGAGCTTTCTCGTTTTCTTATGAGACTGGGTCCCACTGTAGAGCCCTGGATGTCCTGAAACTCATTATGTAGATCAAGCTGACCTTGAACACACAGACATTTGCCTACCTCTGCCTCCCCCGTCCTGCAATCCTGGAATAAAGGCATGTGCCACCACACCTGGCCAAGCTGGGTGTTTTTTTCTAGTTTTCAAAATGCTGTGTAGCTGGTGGTGATACTCACCTTTAATCCCAGCACTCAGGAGGCAGAGGCAGGCAGATCTCTGTGAGTTCGAGGCCAGCTTGGTCTACGGAGCAAGTTCCAGGACAGCCAGGGCTGTTTCACAGAGAAACCCTGTCTTGAAAAACAAAAACCAAAGTGTTGTCTAATTTCTCAAGGATTCTGATATGTTTCTTTCTCGGGGGAAGAATCAGGGGGAACAGTAGGTGTTTGAGAACCAGCAGGTCGGAGCTAAAGAGGCAGCTCAGCAGGAAATAGCCCTGGCTGCTCCTGCAGAGGATCTGGGTTCACTTCCCCGCACCCACAACCTTCTGTAACTGCAGGTCCTGGGGATCTGCTGCCCTCTTCTGGCCTCTGAACCTAAAATATATACATATGGTCAAAATGCTCATACACATAATGTAACATGTTTTTTAAAACAAGAACCTGTTGCTATATGACTATTAACTCTTTATTTTGATACAGATTAATTTCTTTTACTCCTAAAATTCACCTCAGGGGACTGGAGAGATGGCTCAGCAGTTAAGAGTGTTACTGTTCTTATAAAAGACCCAGTTTGGTTCCCAGCAGCCACATGGTGACAAATAACCAACCCTCCGTAGCTGCAGGCCCAGGGGATCTGACATCCCCCTCTACCCTCCATGGGCACCAAGGATGCATGTGGTACAGAACCATGCATGCAAGCAAAACATACACACACACACACACACACACACACACACACACACACACACACACAAATAAATATAATCCTCATTTTGAAATTGGATAAAAGAGCACAATATAGAAAAGTGAGTGGCATTGCGTAAATTCAGGTTCTGTCATTTTGTTTCTAAAACAACCATTTTTTTTCTTCTTTTTTTATGGAACAGTGTTTTATTTGTAATAATAATATAAACAAAACTTTAAAATTATACCTTTTCAAGTAATATTAAACACCTTAATTCTTTTTTTATTTTTCTGGTGCTGGAAATCAAATCTAAAGCCTTTCTTGTCCTAAGCAGGGGCTCTACCACTGAGCCACACCCCAGCCCCTCACTGGGGGATTCTAGGCAGGGGCTCTACCACTGAGCCACACCCCAGCCCCTCACTGGGGGATTCTAGGCAGGGGCTCCACCACTGAGCTACCTAAGCCCCCCCCCCCTTTCTTTCCTTTTTAACAGAAAGAGTCTTCCTGTGTAGCTAAATCTGTTCTCAGATTTCAGTCCTTCTGCTTAACCCTCAGTTCTGGGATTTCCGGTATCTACTGTCATAACCCACTTTTACTCCCTGATTTTATTGGCAGCATGCTCCCATAATTCCGCGTGATCAGTGCTGGAAGAGGTGCATGTGACAGACGTCTTTTCTTTTTAACCTACAGATATCTAAATGGTTTAGCAGTTTTGATGTATTAAGGAATTTTCTGGTGATATTTAAACAAATTAATATTCTCCTCAACAAGAAATCAAGGAAGTTTTGCTCCTGTTCCTGCCGTTTAGGAATGCTAAATTGAAGCATATTATAAATATTTTGTTCATTTGAATGTTTTGCCTGCATAGATCTGTGCTCTGTGTATGTGCCTGATATCCCCTGAGGTCAAAAGGAGGTGTCAGATCTCCTTGGATCTGGAGTTACAAAAAGTTGTGAACTTCCATGTGTGTGCTGGGAATCGAACTCAGGACCTCTGGAGGATCAGCCAGTGCTCTTAACCACTGAGCCATCCTTCTGGCCCCTAAGACATGCTTTGGGCATATGATACTTTGCCTACTCTGTCTGGAGAACATATTGCTCAACCTGTTCTAATTAATCATAGAAGATGGTCTTTTTCACAAGGATAGGATTTTCTTCCTCGTAGCAGAGACTTTCCCTGGGTGTATTTACTAACTGGTTGACATGTTTCCATTCACTATGTGTACAGAATAATGCATTCTAACTGAAAAAACTAGTCATACAAGGTGACTTGCCAGGATCCTCAGACTGGATCATCTAGCTCATCGTGGGGTCCAAACAGGAGAGAAACCATACTCATGTGATGTGTGTGGAAAATGCTTCCAGCAGAGGTCCTACCTTCAAACCCACCAGAGGATCCACACTGGGGGGAAACTGTACAAGTGTGAGGCGTGTGGGAAAGGGTTCAGCTGGAGCTCAAGTCTTCTGGTTCACTAGCAAGTCCATGCTGAGTGACAAGGGCCTTTCTTTATTGGATTACTCTCTATATAAACGTACATTTTAGTCTTTCAAGAAGATGCTGAACTATCCAATCTGAGCTGACAAAGGGCTCAGAAGTCATCTCATAACTGGGAATGTAGCTAGAGCTGTAGTAGACTGTCACGGTGCTAAGGAGACCACACATCAGAGGTGAATACTAAGAATGGATCGTTTCATCCAGAACCTTGACCCATATCAGATCCATGCAGACAAAATGCCCAGGAAAGATGGACCTCACCTGGAATTAACCAGATGCACAAGCCTGTTCAATAGTAAACTCCAGTAGATGAGAGACATCATTCACAGGCAAATTTGCCATGCCTTTCCAGCACCTAACACATGATATGCTTTCCAGCCTGCAGGGTTTACTGTGGGTCTCAGTCTCATGTACCCCAAGGACCTCTGATCCTCCAGCCTCTACCTCCTGAGTACTGAGATCATAGACATGTGCCACCATATCCAGCACTTCAACTAATTGTTCACTCTACCAAACCGGATTTGTTGAATTCCAAATTTAAATTCACCAGGCTTTTTCCTTGTGTTAACAAACATGCAATTACCATTAAGAGTCAAAAAGAATGTGTGTGGGTGGAAATTGCAGGGTACAGTGTGCCTGCCCATCAGCTGTGTTTTGGTGGTATTTATTATTTTGGACATTTTCTCAGCATAAAAATAAACTACTACTACCTACAACCCTGTGGCCCGTTACCTGGGTATTTAAGTTGTTAAAATTCTGAGATAAAATATCAACTTTACTAACACCTGTCCTGATGTCACTAGGTCAGGTGTTATGAGTGATCTCATGATCTCAACCTTCTAGAGGTAGTGAGTATTGGGGGTAGGGGGGTCAGGAGTTCAAGACCAACCCCAGCCACACAGGGAAAATGGGGCCACCCTGGGCTACGTTAGATTCAGTTCCCAAGCCATCTCTCAGTTCCCTCTACAAATCAATCAATAGTGAAATAAATAAATAAACTGGAAAAATTATCAAGATGCAAAATTGGGAGGTTATTGTGGCAAAGGAATGAAAGTCTTCAATTTTGTCTCATTTTGTTGTCTTTATCATTTGCTTGGGAGGCTTGTGTTAGGGGGATTATGTTGTTCCATTGTAAATAATTGTCCCCGCCTATGACTTTAATAAAAAGCGCTGATTGGCCAAAGGGGAGACAGGAAGTGTGGGCAAAGCCCAGGTACTCTGGGGAATTTTAGGGTCCATATAATCACCAAGTAAAGCTTTGCCACCTGCTGCTCATTAACTCCATTTAAGTATTTGGCAGCAGGGCCTCTTCAAAAACTCACAAGTGTTTTGCCTCTAAGGCTGAATCAGGAAGCTTCTCTTCAAAAAGCCAAGCCTCAGTTTGTCTCCGGCCAACAGAGCTGATCCAAGAAAACATTGACACTAAGAAGCCATCTTTAACTCTGTTCCCTTTTGGTCCTTATGAACAGAAACCTTAAATCCACCATATAAACAGCTCCTTGCTTACATTTAGGATCAGGAACTGGCCTTGTTCAGCTTAAGTTGATTGCAGCAAACACCCCACTTTGTCATTTAATCCCATACACCACTCAGTTTCTTTACCGTGGTCCACTTGAGAGACACAATTCGGAAGCTTCTTTGGCTCTGTTTCTGTGCTCTAGACTGTTTTTTTCCCCCAAGCTCTCTATGGCTTTATGTAGGTATATTTTACCCACGTTGGGCTGCCATTTGTAGTATGAGGTTTCTGGCCCAGACTTTCAGGCCTAGCCTCAAGGTTTTGGCCTGCAGACCCACAGACCCACAGAGACACACAGATGCTTACTATACTTTTAGGCTGATCGGCCTAAGGCCCAGCATACAACTTGCTAACTCTTTACCCTTAACCTAACCCATGTCTCTTATCCTGTTCAGCCATGCGGCTCGGTACCTTTTCTCAGAGCAGCATTGTTGTCCTCTGCTTCTTCTGGCTTCTCTATGGCATTCTGCTCTGTTCTGCCTGTTCTCAGAGTCTTCTTAGTCTGGTAGCCCCATCCACACTTCCTGTCTGCTTTTGGCCAATCAGCGCTTTTTATTAAACTCATAGGTGGGGACAATTATTTACAATGGAACAACATAATCCCCCTACATTTGTGTGTGTGTGTGTGTGTGTGTGTGTGTATGTGTGTGTGTCTGTCTGTCTGTCTGTCCATTTCTCTGTTCATGTGGACACTTTTCAAGAGTCAGTTCTCAGACCTGATGGTGGTGGTTCTCACCTTTAATCCCACACTGGAGGCAGGGGCAGGCAGATCTCTCTGAGTTTGAGCACAGCCTGGTCTACAGAAGGAGTTCCAGGACAGTCAGGGATCCACAGAGAAACCCTGTCTCAAAAAACAAAATCCAGTTCTTTACCATCATATGGGACCAGGGATTGAACTCAACTCACCAAGCTTGGCAGCAAACATCTTTACCCAGAATGCCATCTCTCTGCCCTGAATTTGCTGCTTTAGCTTACAATACTATCTCCCAATAGAAGAACATTTAAGATCCAGCCATCACACTGAGTATACTGAGCATTCTTCAACCCTGGGGCCAACACTAAATCCTCAAAGGACCTCATGGTGTTCTGTAGCCCAGGGGTTGCTGAATCAGATCTACTTTATTTTATTTTTGAGTGTAGCCCTGACTGGCCTAGAAGACTCTGTAAATCAGGATAGCCTTAAAGTTATTGAGATCGGCCTGCCTCTATCTCTCAAGTGCTGGGATTAAAAACACACACCAGACTTTTATTATTGTTGTTGTTATTTATGTTTATGAATGTTTTGTGTGTACACCATGTGCATGCAGTACTCACAGAGGCCAGAAGAGGGAGTCAGATTCCCTTTAACTAAAATAACACATGGTTTGAGCTGTGTTGGGAATTGAACCCCTGTCATCTGGAAAAATAACAACCACTAGAAAAAAAAAAAAAAACCAAAAGATAAAGAATAAGTAGAGGTTGGTGGACGTAGTGATTTGACACTAAGATCTCTCCAGGTGGTGTAAGCCTGTCACCCCAGCATTGGAAGTTTGATCATGAGACAAAATGAAGGTGTACAAATTTCAGGCCAGCCTGGACTACAAGATGAAAATCTTTCTCAGGGCTGGGGAGATAGCGCAAGTTAGGATGTTAGCCCTGTGAGCACGGCAACCTGAGTGTGCACACTGTCACCACGTAAAAAGGAATAGTGGCCGTCCTTCACCAGTCCCAGCTGACCTAATCACGAGCCCCAGATTCAGTGAAAGAGCCTTTTTTTTGTTTTTCAAAAAAAAAATTGCTTTTACATGTCTTGTGTGTGGACCTGCATGAGGGAGGCAGTGGGTCTCTCATGTCATGTCTGGGGAAGGGAGTCAGGCCATCGGGCTGGGTGGCAGGTTTTATGCAATGAGCCATCTCAGCAGTCTTAGAGGGTCTGACTTTTAAAACAAGGTGTGTAAGCCAGCCTGGACTACAGAATGAGTTCTAGGCCAGCCTGGTCTACACAGTGAAAGCCTGTCTCAACAATCAAACCAAACAAGCCACATGCTGACTGTGAATTCAAGACACTGGGGTTAACCTCTGGTTTCTGTGCAGACCTACACATCACACACACTCACACACACTCATACACACGCTCATACACACTCATTCACACACACTCATACACACACTCATTAACACACATACACACTCATTCACACACACTCATACACACACTGATTCACACACATACACACACTCATGCACACAGTCATACACTCACTCATTCACACACACACATTCATACACACACTCATACACGCACAGTTATACACACACACACACACACACACACACACACACACACTTTTTAGAAAGACTCTTAGCTACTGCTTTTGGGACCCTTGAATGTAGCTTCCATCAAATGAGGATCCACATGCTTCATAAGTGCACCCCCAACCTCACCCCACCCCTCCTTGTACACTGAACCTTGAGTTGAAACCGCATCACACCTGGACCACCCTCAACCAATCCAGTTTCCTTTTTTTCCCTCCTGAAACTGTCGATCCCAGGGTCTGGCCTGCTCATCATTGCCTCAGAGTCTACCTTCCAGGAGTGTCTGCCTTACAACACATAGATGGTATCTTCATGTGTCATCGTTACAAAGTAGTTGAGGCTGAGCGTCTTACGTGGAAGAGAGGTTTACTTGTCCCCAGATGATGATAGATGGAAGATTCAGGCACCAGAGCCCTGACAAGATTCTCCTCTCCTTCCTCCCCCTCCCTGCCATCCCATCTATGACACAGAACGACAGAGAAGCAGAGCATATGGGATAACCTTGCCTTATACTGTCATACTCTCGTGGGAACGGTGACACAGGACCTGGTCCACTTTGAGCAACAGCATGACTCTGTTGTCAGGGTGGAATCCCTATGAGGTAAGTCATTTGCTTCTGCCCCACCTCTTGAGATTGGGTCCGTCTCAGCATTACTGTCCCTCAAACAACAAGTCTGCCCCTTGGGGCAAAAAAAACCCCCACATCTAGCCTATATCAGGCAACAGCACTGATCCCACATTGTTTGAAGAAATGGAGAAGTGTGCACCTCTAAGAGTGTGCCACACCCCAAATGAAGACCTTTTGCTGTATATCCAAGATAATTCAAAGGAGGTCCCTGGTAGACATCTGTGGGCCCTTGATCATTTCTAACAGCTTACTCACTAGAGCTGGCACAGGGAAACAGCCCGTGTGTCCACTGATGGATGGATGGGCAAAGAAAACGTGGTATGTTCGACAATGGATTATTACTCCGTTTTCAAAAATAAGAAAGCCAAGTGTGGCTGAAATCACCCCACTTGGGAAGTGGGGGTTGAGGCAAAAGGACCATCTGTTCTGAGATCTTGAATCAAAAAACAAAATGTATAAGTTCTAGGCCAGCCAGGGCTACACAGAGAAATTCTGTCTCAAAAACAAACAAGAAGAAAAAGGGAAGGGTGTGGAGAGATGGCTCAGTGGTTAAGAACACTGGCTGCTCTTCCAGAGGACCCAGGTTCAATTCCTGGCACCCACATGGCAGCTCACAACTGTCTGTAACCACAGTTCCAGGGGAATCTGACACCCTTACACAGGCAAAGCATGAATACACAGAAAAATAAATTACAAGGAATCTACAGTCCCCCCTTGGCAAGGTTTGCAGTGTAGTCTAGCCACAGATATAAATTAGGGTACCAACTGCCAGATACTATGTCCCTGTCTTCTCTCAAACTTCAGATGTCAGAAGTTTACCCTCAAGTTCATATGTGGGTGACCATTAACAGTGGAGCCTTCAAGAGTCACAAGGGCAAGATGAGGCCACCAGGGTGGATGCCCAAGAAAGATGAAAAAAATGGGAGCCAGGGCTAAAACTTAGTAGAGTGCTGGCCTGCCATGCATCAAGCCCTGGGTTCCACCCTCAACCCTCAACACTGCATAAGGCAGTTGTGGTGTCAAACACCAGGGGTCCCAGCACTCCCAAGATGGGGACAGGGATATCAGAAGTTCAAGGTCAAAGTTAGCTATATAGCAAGGCTGAGGCAAGCCTGGGCTATAGGAGACCCTGTCTCAAAAATACAAAAATAGAAACAGGGGCCACAGAGATGACTCAGTGATTTAGAGCATTTACTACTCTGACAGAGGATCCAGGTTCTATTCCCAGCATCCACCTGGCAGCTCATAACTCTCTGTTCCTCCTGTTCCAGGGGACCCAAAGCTGTCTTCTAGCCTCAGAGACACCACATATGCACATGTGTGGGGCATGTACATAATTACAGGTGAACACTCGTAAGTATTATATGGGGCGATGGTTCTTGCACAGCAAGCTGGAGGACCAGAGTTCCAACCCCAAACACCTACATCAAAAGCTGGACATGGCTGAAAGATCCTTAAAACAGCCCTGGGGATGGGATGCGGGACCAGGAGGATGCCAGAGGAGGGAGTCAGTGAGCTTCAGGTTCAGCAACAAAGCCTGTCTCGGGGTTGTGAGATAAAGAACAGTAAGGTGTCTTGGTTGGTGAACATGTGTGCCCAAAACTAGTGAACTGAGTTGAATCCCAGATCCTGCACAGAGATAGGAGAGAGTTGATGCCACACTGAACCTCCACATAGGCGCTGTGGCAAGGATGCACCCATGTACATCACACATGCACATACCAAGAATCAGTCAGATGTAGGACAGTCTGAGTCCACCTCTGGCCTCTACATACGTGCACATGTGTGTGCACCTACACCCACATATACATAAAGTCTACACACCAAGTAGAGGTGGCTCAGAGGTTGAAAGCACTGTCTTCTCTTCCAGAGGACCAGGGTTCAATTCCCAGCACCCACATAGCAACTCACAACTGTCTGTAACTCCTGTTCCAGGGAACCTGACACCCTCACACATACAGACATACATGCACATAAAACATCAATGCACATAAAATACAAATAAATAAATTATAATAAAATAAAGGGAGAGAAGCACTTACCTGTCTTACCATGGGTGTCTTTCACCATGTTAAGACACAGAGAGAGGGATCCCGCCATGCCCTGTTCTTAGATTTTTCAAGATTCCAGAACCACTGGCTAAAGCAACTACTGTGCTTTATAAACTACCCAGCCGGTGATGTTTTAGTTATTGTAACAGAAAATGAACCAAAGCACCATGAAATTCAGGGAGCGTGGGGAGAGAGGAGGGAGCTGGTCTAACAGGCCTTAGCAAGATGGAACTTTCTAGATATTGGTTGTTCAACACCATGAACATACGTGCACCACTCTGTTCATTTTACAAGTTAAAATCTGCTCTGAGGAAGAAATATTGACACCCCAAGATGAGCGTGCGAAAAATAACAAAAGAAAATATTGGCGCACAATATATGTGACTCAGTTTCTGAAGAGGCAAGCAGTGTTACTTGCAGATAACATACGGAAATGAAGCTGGCTGAGAGATGCAACGTACGTGTGTGTGTGTGTGTGTGTGTGTGTGTGTGTGTGTGTGTGTGTGTGTCTTAAGGGCTAACTTCTGAAAACTCATTACAATTACCACACGCTAAGTTAATGGAGTCATTTGAAATAAGGAATACGAAATAATTTTTTTCAATCAATGGGTCCCAAAGACTTTTCAATTAACAAGTCTCCACTCCTTGCTTCAAGTTAGGGGTGGTGAGCATGCCTTTAATCCCAGAACTCAGGAGGCAAAGGCGGGTGAGTCTCTGAGTTTGAGGGCAGACTGGTTTACAAAGAGAGTTTCAGGCCTATCTCCAAAAAAAAAAAAAAAAAAAAAAGGATAATGTATGGGGGGGGGAGCGGAGGAGATGGCTTAATGGGGAAGGGGCTTGCAGCCAAATCTGATGTCTTAAGTTTGATCCCCAGGACACACGTGGTGGAAAGAAAGAATCTGCTTCCTCACTATGTCCTCTGGTTCCATACCATGGCAAGTGCGCACACACAATGGTGCATGTAACGCCAGTACCAGAGTGGGTGAAGCAGGGGAATGTCAAGTTTGCCAGGAGCCTGGGTCTACATAGTTAACATTCTGTCTCCAAAAAAATAAAATAAAATCATTGCTGGGTCTAGCAAGATGGTTCCACGGGTAAGGTGCTTGCTATGTAAGCGTGGAGACCTGAGTTCAAATCCCCAGAACCCATGAAAAGCTAGGTCTGAAGCACGCATCTATAAGTCCAAAGCTTCTGTGGTGAGATGGGAGGTGGCGATAAACAAGATCCGTGAAAATTCAAAGGCTACTTCACCTGTCACATCCAACAGTGAGGAACAGGAGAAGGACTGTCTAAGAAAATTAAATAAAGACAAGATTGCCCTCTGATCTCTGCGTGTGCACTATGGCACACTCACCCACACCCACACAAATACACACATACAAACACACAGATATTTTTTTTAAAAAAAAAAAAAATCACTGTTAGATTTCCAAGATGGCCTTGTTTCTAAGCATCAGGACTCTGAGGGATTCTGGCCAGTGAATGCCAAAGCTGGGAACAGATGGTAGGCATTACAGATATTGGGTAAACTGCTTACAAAAAAATTAAATCTGAGAGAATTAGTCTGGAGAACAGACATTTGAAAATACGCATGGAATGTGATTGACTTCCCAGCGGTGGCATAATTTAAAAAAAAAAAAAAAAAAAAAAAAAAAAAACTGTCTCTCCCCCTCACAGAAGCTATCAAAAACCAATAGCTCCTCAGTACAAAGGGCAGGCTTTGTACTCACCCCGCCCTTTCTATGGTGATTTTTTTTTTGTGGGGGGGGGCGGCAATCTGGCTTGAACTTTCTGTCACACTGTCCTGAGTTCAGATATGGCCTGCTGCATATGAGAAACACTGTCCTTGGCATTATTTCTGGCTCTTTCCATCTTCCTTACCATCTTTTATTCTTGTCTACTGATTCCTGAGTGAAGAGATGTGATGTAGATTCCTATTTAGTGCTAAGCACCCTGGAGTCTCATTCTCTGTACACTGACTGGGTTGTGAGTGCGTACTGGGGTCAGAGTCAACTGAATTTGTCGTAATTTTTGTCTTGTGACATGAACACTAGTCATTAGGCTTATTTTGGTTTGACTGACAGCTTTCTAAACATTTCATTTAATGCTAGGGATGTGGGTGGGGTTCTCACATCCTCAGAGGGTTACAGGGAAGCTGGTGAACTCCCTAGGAACCCCAAGAGGGTACCTTAGAATCAGTGCCTGTGAAATGATTGCCTCCTATAATGGAGAAATCCCCATGCAACACCCTAATGTCTTCACAAAGACTTGGAGGTTATCATCCAAGATCTTATCACACACACACACACACACACACACACACACACACACACACACACACACACACACACACACACACACACACGGTGGTCATCTCCTTACTAGACCTCCATCCTAGCTGCAAAATCCCAGCACCCTTCCTAGCTTGAGCTCCACCCTACCCAGTGGGGACCATCTCCCAGCAAAGAACCTGTGCTCTGGAAACCAGAGAAGCAGGATGAGCAACAGGATGCAAAACAGGTTCTGGGAAGTGATGTCTGGTGATGGGAGGGGTATATGTCAGGCAAGAAGGGAGCAAGGGAGCCCTTGTCTGTGATCGCCCACAAAGGCTCAGTGTCTCCATTGGGGGGGGGGGGAGTTCAAAGTCATTCTTGGCTCCAATGGGAGTTTGAGAGGTTTGGGGCTGCATGAGACCACCCTAACATGGGGCTGGGGAGATAGCCCATAGGTAAAGTGCCTGCCACACAAGTCAGTCTTCAGAACCCTTGTAAAAAGGGGTCTGGGTGTGGTGTGTGCCAACTTGTGATCCCAGCACTGGGAAGGTAGAGACAAGTGGGTGTCTGAGACTCCATGGCCAGCCAGCCAGCCTAGATTAACTGGTGAATTCCAGAAAAAATAAGAAGACACCCTGGTCTTCACATATGCGTGCGTGCATGTGCACTTCCTCTGAGCTTATGACTGCACAGACACAGAGAGAGAGAGAGAGACAGAAAGAGAGAGAGGATGGATGAATGTAATAAAAATGTCTAGCCAGTGTGAATATGCACACCTTTAATCCCAGCACTCTGGAGGCAGTGGCAGGTGGATCTCTGTGATCCTTGTCTACACATTGAATTTCCAGGCAACCGTGGGCTACATAGTGAGTCCCTGTTTCAAAAAAAAAGGGGGGGGGGTTCTTTTAAACAAAAAAGGGAGATGTTGTTCAGTATTATTACCCCAAATTTGGATTAAACTCAGCTTCCTCAGATTGAAAGGTGGGAGGTTTTTAGTATTGGAAGATGCCAAGGGAATCTCCAGATCTGCTGAGTACATGGAGGTTTTCCCTGAGACTGCAAAATATTCTCTCTCTGATTAGGCCAACTGTGCCTGTTCATTGTGGCTTACGGATGTCACAAACCCACTTTGTGCAGGGACTGGCAGATAAGGGCTTTATCTGCCTCTGTGACTCTTTCAAAGACTTAACTTCCAGGTTTTTAGTCAGCACCTTCCCTTCCAAGGGGCTGGGACAGAAATTGAAATTACAAGGCTTTTGTGGGGCTGGAGAAGTGACTCAGTGGTTAAGTTAAGAGCTCATACTGTGGCTGGGTGTGAGGGTGGCGGACACCTTTAATTCCAGCACTCGGGAGGCAGATGAATCTGAGTTTAATTAAGGCCAGCCTGGTCTACAGAGTGAGTTCCAGGACAGCCAGGCCTACACAGAGAAACCCCGTCTCAAACAGCAAGAACAAAACCAAAAAATCACACTGCTTTTGTAAGGAACCAAGTTCAATTCCCAGCTCCCACAATGGCCTGTAACTCCAGCTCTAGAGTCTTTTGGTCTCCTTTGGTATCTACACACATAGGGCTTTCGTTCACACACACACATAAAAATGATTCTTAAAAAAACACAAGGTCAGGCTGAACGTGGTGGTGCCTGCCTTTAATCTCAGCACTCGGGAGGCAGAGACAGGTGGTTATCTGAGAGATCGAGACCAGCCTGGTCCACAGAGTTCTAGGACAGCCAAGCTGTTACACAGAGAAACCCTGCCTCAAAAGCAAAACCCAAAACCAACACACCAACAAAAAGGGCAGGCTTGGAGAGGTGGCCCCGTGGTTAAGAACACTGGCTGCTCTTCCAGAGGACCAGGGCTCAATTCTCAGCATCTACATGGCAACATCACAACTGGGTGTAACTCCAGTTCAGGAAATTTGACACTCTCTAGTCTCCAAAAACCGCACACAGTGCAAGCAAACACCCATCTACATTCATTGAATGAATGAATGAATGAATGAAACAAAAACCCCACAAAGTTTTATGTGTATGTATGTGTAGAGGGAGTGGAGGGTAGAAGGTACAGTGTGTGTGTGTGTGTGTGTGTGTGTAAGAGTCTGGAGGATGAAGGGCACCTTTCTCTTCATCATACATCTTAAGACAGGCCTCTCCCTGAACCTAGAGCTCACTAGATCTCATTCAGTCAGCTGGGCTGGCAGCTGTGTGAGCGTCAGGGATCTTCCTGCCTCTGGCTGTCTGGTGCTGGGTTACAGACACTTGTTAAAGCAAGTGCAGAGGGGCTAGAATTTACACTGCCACGGTGGGCTCTTCATAGACTGGCCCATCTCCCAGCCAGCTGCTTTTTGTTTTTGTTTGGAGGCAGAGTCCCCTGTAACACAGGTTGGCTTTGAACTCCCTATGTAGCCGTCATGATATTAAATTCTGATTCTCCTGCCTCCACCTGAGTGCTGGAATGACGGGCTGTACCACTCCGCCCACACCTCCCATAGCTCTGTCTTCCCCATCCCTGAGAGAGACAAAGGTATCAAAGGTGTCACGGAAACTATCCCATCCCCCACCCCCCACCCCCCACACACACTCCTGCCTCAGTCACTAACTCAGGAACTTTCTCAAACAATCCTTAGGCTGGCTATCGCATCTCCATCAGTTTTAAGTATAGGTATTGTGGAAGCAGGTGGTACTCCATTTATTTAATTAACATTTACCAACATCATCTGTGGGCACATCCTGTCTAGTAGGGTGTCTCTCTTCACCTCTGAAGTTGTCTGTGTGTCAACACTGACATTTGTCCACACTGGATTGTATCTTTTTGAATATCTTTTTAACTTAAAAATTCTTAATCATTTTGATGGTGTATGTGGTGGGCGAGTGTTTGTGGTGGGCTATATATGGAACTCAGAGGATACCTTGTGGCTGTTACCTCCTTCACCATGTAGGTCATCAGGCTCGGTGGCAAGCATCTTTACACACTTGACAGAACTTCTGTATCTATTTAGTATTTCCTTAGGATAAGATCTCATATATCCTAGACTGACTTTGGGGGCACCGTTGAGTTTTATACAGTGCTGGGGCCCGAACCTGGAACTTGCTGGATGCTAGACAAGTACTCTACCAACTGAGCCACAGCCCTCACCTGTCATTTTGCATCTCGCGTGATCATTTTTAGGTTTTGCCCCCTCTTTGGATGCTCATTTGTTCATTCATTCAAACATTCGTAGAGATTGCAGAGGTGTCCCCGGTCCAGGGTGAGAAATAGCAGCCCAATCTGTGTGATCAGAACAGGCGCGGGGGAGGGGGGACATCCTGTGTGATCAGACAGGCGGGAGGGAGGGAGGGCAGCCGGGAGATGCTGGAGACTGGAGAGGCGGTAGAATCCGGAGAAGAGAGGATGGCTGGGTGTCTCACTTGGGGGTTCGATCCCGGGATTCCAATCCTGTGTCTGTGTGGGTGCTGAGTGCTGGAGCGGAGGAGCGGAGGACCAACTGCAGACCAGCACAGAGTGTAAAGAGAAAGAATCAGACCCATCAGCTAAATGCAAATCATCCCCCAAATCAGGGTTCCAGGTCCCTAATGCCTTCCTCGGGGCCCAGAAGCCTGACTTCCCACCTCCCTTATTCCAGCAGCCCCGCCATGATTGCCTAGAAGGAGGCAGCCCACGTGAAGGAGGGCGGAAGGGCGGGGTGGAAGAATCTGGAATCCTGGCCAGGCTGGGTGGCCTGGATGCCTGGGAGTCAACAGGGAAAACCCGCCTGACTGCAAGTCAGAAAGGAAGGAGTTGTCCTCGGTGTCACATCTCAGCTCTGCAGGCTGCCATGGGGATCCCCAGGACCTTCCTGCTCGGCTTCCTCGGGATTGGGTTCTGCCTGACAGGTTGAGTCCAGTGGGGAAATGAGCTTGGGTCTGGACCCTTGGGTCTGAGGGTGGAGGCTGGGTCTGGACCTCTGGGTCTGAGGGAGGATGCTGAGCCTGGACCCCTGGGTCTGAGGGAGGAGGTTGGGTCTGGACCCCTGGGTCTGAGGGAGGAGGCTGAGCCTGGACCCCTGGGTCTGAGGGAGGAGGCTGGGTCTGGATCCCTGGGTCTGAGGGAGGAGGCTGGGCCTGGACACCTGGGTCTGAGGGAGGAGGCTGGTCCTAGACCCCTCGGTCTGAGGGAGGAGGCTGAGCCTGGACACCTGGGTCTGAGGGAGGAAGCTGGGTCTGGACCCCTGGGTCTGAGGGAGGTGGGCTGGAGGCATGTTCTCTGGAGTCTTGGGATGGTAGAGACCATGTGTACACCCCTTCTCTCCCCTCTGCACCCCCACATTGTCATCTCCTCTGACAGGGTCCTCTTTCCTCTCCCTCTTGCCCCGTCAATGATGGAATTTCTGGGGAGAAATCAGGGCTCTTCCTGGAGCTGGCAACCTTAGCTCTCTCTTTGGACCCTCTTCACCTACAGAGACTTTCTCACTCTAGCAAGAATGGGTCCTGAGGGGAGAATTTGAAAGATGTTAAGCAAACCCTTTCCACACAAGGCTTAATTTGTGTGGATCTGCTCACCATGGGACACAGTTTGGTATCTGTATGTGTCCTGTGTTAGCAACCGAGTGTGTTTCTCTGCACCAGATTTCAACATCCAAGTATTGGGGTGTGTGTGTGTGTGTGTGTGTAGAGGCACCTGCACTTTGGAGCTGCAAGACGGCTCAGCAGGTAAAGGTGCTTGCCACCAAGCCTGACAATCTGAGTTCAATCCCTAGGACCCACATGGTGAAAATAGAGAATTGACTCCTAAAACCTGTTCTCTGACCTCCACACAGGCACTGGGTGGGGCATCCTCACGCTTCCCCTCCACAGCACTATAAATAAAATCCAATAGGAAAAAATTTGACACAGGGTCTCACTAAGGAGCCCTGGCTAGCCTGAAACTTCCACTGTAGATCAGGCTGGCCTCAAACTCATAGAGATCCGCCTGACCTTGCTTCCTGAGTGCTGGGATTAAAGGCGTGCACCCCCACAATCAACAACAATTTCAGTTTTTTAAAACTGGTTTGCATGGTGGTGCAGGACTGTAATCCCAGCACTTGGCCAGCCTCAGCGAATTGTGAGTTCTAGGCCAGCCTAAGCTACATGAGACTGTCCCAAAAAAAACCAAAACAAAACAAACCACAAACCCAAAATATTTCTTTGAGGGTCAGTTTTGCTCCTTCATTTTCTCTGAAAAAAAGAAAAAAAGATGTGTTTGTAATTTTGCACACACATGTCCACTATCCGTGTGGTATCTAAGTGGTTTACATGCCCATATCTGTATGTATTTGGATATTAGAATGTGTGGTTTTCCTCTCTGAATATTTATTTGCGTGTTTCTAAGTAGCCTGTACCCGTATATGACTTTTAACTGCTTTGATAGGATCATTTATTTTTCTTATTCTTTTTGTCATATGTGTGTATGCACATGTGCGGAGGTCTGAGGTTCACACGGGGCATCTTTCTCCACCACTCTCCACCAAGTCAAGGAAGAGACTCAGTGAACCCAGACAGCACTGTTGATCTAGTCCAGCTGGCTCGATTGCTCTGGAGTTCTACTCTCTCTGCCTCCCTCACACTAGGGTGACTGCTGGGCTGCCACACCTGGGGTCCAACCCTCACACTAGAGGACACAATCCCAGCAGCCAGCTCTCTAGTCGATGATATGATGCTATCTATGTATCTATGTATCTATCTATCTATGTATCTATCTATCTATGTATCTATGTATCTATCTATCTATCTATCTATCTCTCTATCTCTCTATCTCTCTATCTCTCTATCTATCATCTATCTATCTATCTATCTATCTATTATCTATCATCTATCTATCCATCTATGTATCTATCTATCTATCTCTTTCTCTCTTTCTCTCTCTTTTTCTTTCTTTCTTTTTTGAAACAGGGTTTCTCTGTGTAACCCTGGCTGTCCCGGAAATCACTCTGTAGACCAGGCTGGCCTCAAACTCACAGAGATCCACCTGCCTCTGCCTCCTGAGTGCTGGGATTGAAGGTGTGTGCCACCACCTGACAGATGGTGTCATTTCTACCTGTATAATTGTGCTCTCTGTTTTCTGTGCATGAGACTTCCTCTTCCATAACTTGCAGCTTCTTTTTTTTTTAAAAAAAAAAAAAAAAAGGGTGTGTGTGTGTGTGTGTGTGTGTGTGTGTGTGTGTGTACTGGCACATGCCACAGCTCACATGTGGAGGTCAGAAGACAACTTGCAGAAGATGATGCTATCTTTCCATCATGTGGGGCCCAGGAATCGAACTCAGATCGTTGGATTTGGCAGCAAGCACTTTTACTCACTGAGCCGTCTTGCTGGCCCTCTCTCAGCTTCTTGTCCCTTGGACCTCTCATTGTTATGACACATGCAAATTACAGACAGGAGAGGTTGTGACTGAGGTGATCCCCCCTAAGTGGCATGTCTATCCCTGTGAGATCTTGGGGATCATGGCCTGCAACCAAGCTGCTCTGCGTGCATTTAACAAGTTCGCACAAACCTGTCTCAGCACTTAGGCTAGAGTTCAATTGTGTTGCTGAGCTGGCTGAGTCTATGTGAGATTTCACTCTGCCTACTATGGGGTAGAGACATTTTAGGGGTGTCTGCTGGGGGATGGGCAGGACAGGAGGAAATCACTTCAGCCCCCTATGCAAATGACTGAGGTCTTTGAGCATCATGGCGGCACACGGTGATGACACTGCTCTCACGGTGATGAGACACACAGCAGTCTGGTGTATATCTCTCCCACACTGTGTGGAGCCTAGGTCCTGTGACAAGTTGTCCCTGACCTGCTAACACACTCCATCTCTCTCCTAGGCTCCCATGCCCTTCAGTGCTACAGCTTCGAACACACCTACTTCGGGCCCTTCGACCTCAGCGCCATGACACTGCCCAGTGTGTCCTGTCCTCAGGGGTGCTCTGAGGCGATGTTGTTGCTGGATACTGGTGAGGACCTGAGCAACAAAAAGCTGTGCAGTCAGCCAAATAAAGAGGAGAGAGAGAAGGGAGGGAGGGAGAAGAAAGAGGAAGCGAAATAAATTTGATCAAAGAGGAGGAGAGAAAAGGGGGGGGGGAGTGTAGATGGAGGCAGAGGAAGCGATGGCTGGGCATGGTGGTTCACGCCTGAGACCCAGGCACTCTGGAGGGGGGAGATTCAGGAGAACTGTGGTTTGTGGCTAGCCTGGGCTACATGGCAAGACCTGGTGAGGCATGGTGGCACTTCCACTCTTTGGAAGGCAGAGGCAGGAAGATCACTGATCCAAGGTCATCCTTGGCTAGTAGCAGGCTTTAGGCCAGCCCAGAACTATATGTAACTCTGTCTTAGGAAAAACGAGCAGAACAGGGCTGGTGAGATGGCTCAGTGGTTAAGAGCACTGCCTGCTCTTCTAAGGGACCCAGATTTGCTTCCCACACTTAGGTCATGGCTCACAACCCACCGTCACCCCAGCTCCGGGCGATCTAACGCCCTCCTCCGGCCTCTGTGGGCACTGCATGTACGCTACATATAAACTAAAAATCCGTGATGGCCGAATGGAGGGAGGGAGGAGGCAAAACTGAGTGATAGAAGGAGACAGGAAGGAGGGGGAGGGGAGCTTATTCCAGGCCTGGTGCTCCCCCCAGGGTACCGCTCGCTGGTGACGATTGTCAGGAAGGGATGCTGGACGGGCCCCACCACGGGCCCCATGCACACCAACCAGGACGCACTGCCGCCTGACTACGCGGTGGTCCGCGGCTGCGCGACGGACTTCTGCAACACCCACCTCAAGAACCACTATAGCCTCCCGAACCTGAGCCAAGGTGTGCGGGGAGTGGGGGGGGGGAGGGGGCACCTGGAGAGACCGGGCGGGGCTGGGAAGGTCGAGGGGGCGGGCTGGGGAGGTCGGGGGTGGGGGGTGGGCTGGGGAGGTCGGGGGGCGGGATTAGATAAACTGGGAGGGGGATGGGGAGGTAGGGAGCTGGGGGGACTGGAGAGGTCGGGGGCGGGGGCTGGGGAGGTAGGGAGCGGGGGGGAGGGGGGAAGGGGGTTGGGGAGGTCTGGGGCGGGGACTGGGGAGGTCTGGGGCGGGGGCTGGGGAGGTCGGGGGCGTGGCTGGAGAGACAGGGCGGGCCTTGAAAGATGGGGGCGGGGCTGGAGAGATGGGGAGGGATTTAATAGACTAGTGCAGGGCTGGGGGGTAAGGGGTGAGACTGGAGGGGAGGGTTGTGATTGGAAAGACAGAGAGGGGCTGCAGAGGCCTGGGGCGGGGCCTCCGCTGAGAGTTGGCTCAAGATTTGGAATGCTCTTAGGCGTGAGCAGTTGCAGTGCCCAGCCCGCACTGCCAGCCTGTTGCAATAGTCTAACCTATCCACTGTCTTCTACAAGCACCTGACCCGCCGACGCTCAGTGGCACTGAGTGCTATGCCTGCCTGGGGACCCACCCTGAAGACTGCTCCCCTGAGAGGTCCCGACGGGTTCAGTGCCACCAGGACCAGAGCGTTTGTTTCCAGGGCAATGGCCGGATGGCCTTAGGTGAGGGGCTTAAATGATGGAACGGCCTAGGATAGAAATGTGGAGGCGCTGACGGCCTGAAGGCAAAGGCACCAGAGATGCATAGTTCTCTGTGGCCTTGGTCTGATAGAGGAGGCACAGGCATGGTCCCAAGAAGACAAGCGGCAGTAGTCTAAAGGAGGCATGGCTCTGATCGAAGGGAAAAGGCTTGTTGTAAACTAAGGGAGGAGGTTTATGGTTCGAGGGAGGAGGCCTGTCTGCACTCTGAGAGATGTGGGCCTGGTCCACAGAGAGACCTGAGATGTATCAGAAGATGCAGGCCTGCCCTGCCTGCTGAGGCAGAGCTCATGGGAGGCCCTCCTGTAGGCTGACCCTTCTCACTGCCCACCCAGGCAACTTCTCGGTTCCCGTGTACATCCGGACCTGCCACCGGCCCTCGTGCACCACCATGGGAACCACCAGCCCCTGGACGTCCATCGACCTGCAGGGTTACTGCTGCGAGGGTCAGCTCTGCAACAGGGACTCAGTGACACAGACCCTCCCCGGAGTCATGTCCCCAGCCCCTCCCCGGGCTCCCCAAGTCCTGATCCTGCTGCTTGTAGCTCCTCTACTGGCCATCGCTTTAGGGGGGCTCCCTTAGGCTCGCCGCATAGACGGCACGTCCAGCATAGTTTCGCTTCACCACTCCAGCCCCTAGTGTGGGCTCCCCTTAAAAAACGGTATCAAAATAAGATCCTCAATTCCTGTCCCTCCAGCCACAACCCTCCATCGCTCTCTCTATCCACCCTTCCCCTCACTGCTCCCACCTCCTGAAGATTCATTTATCCGAGAACTAATCAATGCATTGAGTGAGGACCCTCAAAATCCAAACAGCTTTGAATAGAGCCCACCTCTGCGCAGCAAGCCTTCAACACGTGGGCCTTTTGTGACACCTCACAACCAAATCATGACACTCTCCTTTAAAAAAAAAAAAAAATTCTCACAAGGATGGTGGTAATCCCAGCATCCAAGAGGCAGAGGCCGAAGGATCACTACGTCAAGGCCAAGCTGGACTACACTACAAGTTTAAGTCCAGCCTTGAGCTATGATGCATGTCAGGCAGTGGTGACACACACCTGTAGTCTGGTCTCAGAGGCAGATGAATATGGATCTTTGAGTTTGAAGTCAACCTGGTCTACATAGTGAGTTCCAGGACGGCCAAGACTACATAGTGAGAGCTTGTTTCGTCGAAAGAAAAAGGGGAGAGAAGGGAGGGAGAGAAAGGGAAGAAGAACAGCACCCCCACTTTTCAGTATCTCTTCAGCAGAACTGACCTCCATACGACAAGCCAACAGTCCCACCCCAACAGAAATCGGTTCGTATGCTCCCCTAAACTCTGTAGACTAGTAGCCAGTTCATAACAGCCAAAGACTGAAACAAGACAAATAAATATAAACAAGCCAAGCGGAATGAAGAGGTCATAATCCAGCCACGGCAATGAAAAATGGTCGTTGACAGGCACCTGCAGTGTCCTTGGAAGAATCTAGTGGAAATCGTGCTGAGCAAAATAGCAAAGACATACACTAGAACAGGTTATACGA
This sequence comes from Phyllotis vaccarum, assembly GCA_033318265.1. Lineage (NCBI taxonomy): Eukaryota > Metazoa > Chordata > Mammalia > Rodentia > Cricetidae > Phyllotis > Phyllotis vaccarum. Next base: position 16,266,775 of record JARWLC010000018.1, read on the forward strand.
TTCCATCAAAACAAAGTATAAACATTGGGGTCTTTTAAAAAGCTGGTGTGTGCAATTAGAAATCAGAAGTGATTATTTTGGGGGACAAGTGACCAGATGAGGGAATATGAGGCGTTTGGAGGTGTAGACATTGAGTTAAAGGGCCTAAGAACTCACGGATTAATTTTTGCTTTTTTTCCACTAAACTTTCTATTGTTGGTATGGGAAAAGGTTTCATGTAGCCCAGGCTGGCCTCAAACTCATTGTGTAGCCTAGGATGAGCCTGAATTCCTTCCTGGTCCTCCTACCTTGATCTGCCAGACACCAGGATGAGAGATTCAAGTCACCAAACCTGCCTTTTCTCACCTTTCCGTGTGTATATTATTTGCAATAAAATGTTTTTGAAATGTAGAAACTTTCTTGATGGAAATTGGGCAGATGAAGGGGCATCAGCCAAGCCCACTCCTTTCTTAAAATTATCTATTTAAGGGTAACTGTGCAGAGGGGAAGGTTTGGGTTCTGCCTCCCCACACCAGCTTTTGAATGTTAGAAAGCACATTAAATGACAAGGATTGAGCAAGATGAGGGGCCATGAACCTATAATCCCAGCCACTGGGAAGCTGACTGACATAAGGCGATCTTGAGTTCAAGGCCAGCATGAGTAACTTGTCTCAAAACTAAATCAGGCATTGGTGGTGCACACCCTAAATCCCAGAACTCAGGAGGCAGAGGCAGGCTGATCTCTGAGTTCAAGGCCAGCCTGGTCTACAGAGAAAGTTCCAGGACAGGCAGCTACACAGTCTTGAAAAATGGAAGGAAGGAGAGTGAGTCTTACAGCCATCAGCCAAGGAACAAATCATCCATCATAGATGAGAAGGTCACAGCAACAAGAGCAGCAGGTGGCAGGCCACTTTGTGTCCATAGTCATGAACTGGAGCAATGGATGCTGATGCCCGGTTCACTTCCTCCCTTCTGGTCTCATGCAGCCCAGGCTGACCTTCAAACACAACATGTATTAAGGATGGCCTTGGAGTCCTCATTCTCCTGCCTCCAGCTCCTGACCGTGAACCTCTTCATAATATGTTTTCAGCACATATGACATGCCGTTAAAATAATATTGTTAAAATAATAACAGGGACTGGAGAGTTGGCTTGGCAATTGAGAGAGCTTACTGCTCTCTCAGAGGACCTAAATTTTTCCCAGCACCCACATCAGCTTGCAACTGCTTGTAACTCCACCTTCAGAAGCTCTGATGCCCTCTCGTGGCCTCTCCAGGTACTGCAATCACAAGGGGACATACACACACACACACACACACACACACACACACACACACACACACAAATCTTAAATAATAGCTATGTTAATGACGTCAGAGCCTAATATAGTGGCTGACACCTGAAATCCCAAGGTCAGGAGGCTGAGGCAAGATCGCCTAGGAGTTTAAAGCAAGCCTAGTTTACATGACAAGAGGGTTGTCTCAAAAAAGGAGCATCATGAGTTTGAGGCTAGCCTGAGTGGTCTACTATTGTGGAATACTAGTTTAAGATGTGTTACATTCATTTATGCCATGGAATATCTTTTAATGATGCCAAGATGTGTTGCGTTCTTTTATGCTGTAACTATTTAACTCTGTGAAGTTGTGTTGCTGTTTAAAACACCTGATGGTCTAATAAAGAGCTGAATGGCCAATAGCTAGGCAGAGAAAGGATGGGCGGGGCTGGTGGGCAGAGAGAATGAATAGGAGAAATCTAGTTTGGAGAGTGAATGGGGAGGAGTGAGAGGAAGGAGAGGAGGACACTAGGGGCCAGTCACCTGGCCACACAGCCACACAGCCACACAGCCACACAGGCACACAGCCACACAGCCACACAGCTACACAGCCACACAGGCACACAGGCACACAGCCACATAGGCACACAGACACACAGCCACACAGCCACACAGCCACACAGCCACACAGCTACACAGCCACACAGGCACACAGGCACACAGCCACATAGGCACACAGACACACAGACACACAGCCCCACAGCCACACAGCCCCACAGCCACACAGCCACACAGCCACACAACCACACAGGCACACAGCCACACAGCCACACAGGCACACAGGCACACAGCCACATAGGCACACAGCCACACAGCCACACAGCCACACAGGCACACAGCCACACAGCCACATAGGCACACAGCCACACAGCCACACAGGCACATAGCCCCACAGACACACAGCCACACAGCCACACAACCACATAGGCACACAGCCACACAGCCACACAGCCACACAACCACATAGGCACACAGCCACACAGCCACACAGCCACACAGACAGCCATACAACCACACAGCCCCACAGCCACACAGCCACACAGCCACACAACCACATAGGCACACAGCCACACCGCCACACAGCCACACAACCACATAGGCACACAGCCACACAGCCACACAGCCACACAGACAGCCATACAACCACACAGCCCCACAGCCACACAGACACTCAACCAGCCACATAGCCACACAGCCACACAGACAGCCATATAACCACACAGCCACCCAGCCACACAGCCAGCCACACAGCCCCATAGTCAACCAGCCAGCCACACAGCCACACAACCAACCACACAGCCACACAGTCAGCCATGGAATAAGAAAGAAAGATATGTAGAATTTAAAAAGTTAAAAAAAAAAAACAGAGGCAAAATGTAGTTAAAGAGAAAATGGTTAAACTAAGTCAGAAAAGCTGGCTAGAAGTAAGCCAAGCCAGAGCCAGGTTCTCACAAGTTAGAATAAGTCTGTGTATTTATTTGGAAGCTGGTGCCAAGCTCCCAGAAAGTGAAAAATAATACACAACCACAAACTACCTACTTTCTTTTAATTTTTACTTATGTTCACCTGTTTATTCCATTGGCTGGAGGGACATCTACATGCCATGGTCAATGTGAGGACAACGTGTAGAAGGTAGTTAGTTGGCCTTCCCATTCCAATATGTGAGTCCTAGGGGCTTCACACAGGTCATCAGGCTGGGTGGCAAGTGCCTTTACCTGCAGAAGTATCGTACCCACTCCAGGATATGTATCTTTAAAATGAATTGATGATGGCCAGGGTGATAAAGTGTTTTCTTTGTAACCACAAAGACCTGAAGTGCTTACGGGAGGATGAGGAGGAACAGAAAGTCAACTTGATGGCCCTTATTTGTAACCCCTGCACTGTGGAGGTGGAGGCAGGAAGATACTGGGCCACCCTTGGAGGCTCGGTTGCAGGCAGACCAGCCTAGTTGATGAGTCCATGAGCAGCATAAGTCACAAAAAATAAATAAAAGTTGGGTTTGTGATATGACTCTGTGGGAAAAGGTGACTCCCAACAAGCCTTAGGATCAACAAGAGAGAACTAACTCGTGCCAAGTGTCCTCTGACTTCTACACACACGCACGCACGCACACGCACACACGATCGATTGTATGGTAGATAGACAGGTAATAGACGCAACGGACCCTCTGATGATTACAGGGGCCTGTGAGGCCTCCCTTTCACACTATAGGTCTGTCTTTCCTCAGAGACACAAGTGATTCAATCTTTGCATCTAACACAGAACCTTGTCTCTCCCCCAAGGTGTCCCCACCCTCCCCGGTGTCACAGAAAGGAAGTCCCGGAGTCAGCACCAAGGACAGAGCCACCACATCAGGACCACAGACAGCAACTCCTCTGCTTGAAGGGTGGGGCAAACAGCAGGGAAATGGAGAAATGGCATTGCTCCGCCCCTCCCCGGCCCCCCCCCCCCCCCCCGCCGCCGTAGGATGGCGTGGAGCAGGACCAGAGCTGGTTGGTATCACAGAGAAAGAACATTCCTTTGACAAGAATTCGTGGCGGACTGAGGCATGGACTCAGTTGGTTTGCTGGTGCATGTCTCCAGTATTAGCACTCAGAATGTGGAGGCAAAGGATCAAAGGTTCGGGTCACTCTTGGCTACGTAGTGAGTTCAAAGCCAGCCTGGACCACTCTGTGGCGAAAAAAAAATATGGAGCATTTTCCTAGTGTACCAGATATTCTGTACCGTTGGATAGCAAGGCTCGCATCTTAACAATTAGACATATAAGAAAGAAAGTTCATGGAGGCTGGAGAGATGTCTCAGAGGTTAAGAGCACTGGACGTTTTTCAAGAGGACCGGAGTTCAATACCCAACATCCACATGGCAGCTTACAACCATCCATAGCTCCAGTCTCAGGGGATCTAAAGCCCTCCTGTAATGTCTGTGGACACCAGGCATACTCTTGACAAACATGTGGGTTTTGGAGGTGGAATCAGACACACACTCCAGATGCCACACAAGAGTTTATTCAAGGGAGCAGGGTATAGAGGAAGGAAGCAGGAGAGAGAGAGAAAAGGGGTGGCTTTTATGTAGTGTCTCTTTTTAAAATAGTGGGTGGGCACAGATCTTCACAGCCATGCCTAGGGGCATGCCCACTGTATGCGAGCACCACCAGCACCACATTGGGTTTACCACATGAGGGCTACAAGCCGTAAATCATAACAACACAAACATACATGTAGGCAAAGCGTCTGTGCACACAAAATAAAAATAGATCATAAAAAGGGAAGTAAGATCCTTTTTAGAATAGCATTGACACCATGGCAATTGACACCAAGGTGTGAATGTCTGGATGACCAGAGTTGATGCTGTTTTAGTACCACATCCTGTTTCCTAGTGATGGAACCCTGGTGGAAGGCACCTTAGGGGAAGGGAAGAATTGTGCCTTGTGGGTTGTAATGGCACAGGCCATCAGGGAAGAGGAAGGCATGGTGGGAACATGGGGGCTGCCTTTTCACTTCTTAGAGGATCAAGAGGAGAGAGAAATAACGCTGACACTCTACTAGCTCCCTATACCACCAATTTGTTTGAGGATCCCGGAGCAGGAGGCCTCACTGTCCCACACTCAGGGTGGGTCTGTACCCTTTCAGAATGTGCTTTCTAGAAACCAATGCACAGATGCATCCCTGGGTTACAAGGGCCAGTCAGATGGCTCAGAGGATAAAGGCAAATGCTTTGAAAAGACCTGGGTATGATTCCAAAGACTTCTGAGGTGGCAGAGGGGACAGAACTGGGGTCTACAAGTTGGCCTTGATGGTGACAGAGGCTATGCTGGAAGAGGTAGTGAGATCTTATCAAGGTAAAAAGGTTATTGTGTGTAGCTTGGTGGTAGACAGCTGTCCAGCTTGTATAACATCCTAGATTCCATCTGAGAGAGAGAGAGAGAGAGAGAGAGAGAGAGAGAGAGAGAGAGAGAGAAGGAGGGAGGAAGAGGGAAGGAGGGAGGAAGGGAGGGAGGGAGAGAGGGATTATATATCTGAGCAGAGAACAAAATACAGTGTAGAAATGAGTGAGGAGATTGGTTGGTCCAGTTCAAAAGGACAGACAAATGTCAAGAACCTGAGGCCTTTGATGCTGTTTGTAGATCAGCAAAGAGAAGCTAAGGACGGTCAGTGATGAGGGGGTGAGGGGAATTTTGACAAGAGTCAACACATAGAGACATATAGTAAAAGACAGGAAAGTGTAAAAAAAAAAAAAAAAGATTGGGGTTGGAGAGATTGCTCAGTGGTTAGGGACCAGAGGACCCAGGTTCAGTTCTCAGCACCCACATGGCAGCTCACAATTGTCTGTAACTCCAGTTCCAGGGGACCTATGGCAAAAGACCAAAACACATAAAAATAAAAATAATATAGGGAAAAATGGAAAACAAGTTGACCAAGGATGATGAAGGCAAAATAATATTGTCTGGGGCTGGAGAAATGGCTAAGAGCTCATACTGCTCTGGCGGAGGACCAGAGTTCAATTCCCTATACCCACATGCAGTAACTTCCAACTGCCTATAACTCCTGTTCCAGGTAACCTGGTGCCCTCTTCTGGGCTCTGCTGGTACCTACACTCATGTGGACATACCTCTACACAGACACTCAATTTTTAAAGATCTTTATTTGCTTGTTTTTTCAAGATAGGGTTTCTCTGTGTAGCCCTGGCTATCCTAGAACTCACTCTGTAGACCAGGCTGGCTTCAAATTCAGAGATCCGCCTGCCTCTGCCTTCTGAGTGCTGAGATTGAAGGCGTGTGCCACCACCACCTGGCATCTGCGCCAAGTTTTTTCAAAATATTGGCTATATAGTTTATAGGGTGAAATATCCATTGTAGTTTTTATATAAAAATCATTTCAATAGTAGAAGGCTTCAGATGTGAGCTAGTGAGAAGAAAAGCAGAGCGCCTTATTGCTATTGTCACGTGTCTCATCTCTGAGCTATCATCTGGCAGAAGCAACGTGAGGGAGGAGAAACTTATTTCCGCTCACGGTTTTGGTGGGAACGGTCCCATCATGGTGCTTGCTATACCTTGATGGATCAGGAAGCAGAGCGCTCCTGCTGGTACCAGAAGTGTATATCAGATATTGTCTTCAAACCCCACCCCCAGTGACCCACTCCAGCCAGCTAGTCCACAGTCCCAAAGGTTGTCTGCAGCCCCCCAGAACTGTGCCGCAAGTCGGGGACCAATTGTTTAAACACATAAGTCTGTGAGACACATTTCGCGCACAATCCTATCATGTAGCAAACCGTTCCAAAATGTAGCTTCTGTGACAAAGGGCTCCCATGGTTCTGACTACTTTTGCTGGTTTCCCGGGGGGGGGGGGGTGTCACATTGCTGGCTTTATTCTGCCATTCTGAATCTTTTGCTTCTGGCTTCCAGACACTCCTCCAATGTCCCTCTCCATGGGGTGATCTTAAAATTCCTGGCAGTAATGTCTTTGAGATCTGGGAGGTGAGAAGCAGAAGTCCCTTGTGCTTTTAGCATGCTCCAGGCTATTCCCATTACACAAGCTGAAAGCCAGCCAGATACAAAGAGGAGAGCCATGCCATCTCTTGGCTGAAGAGCCGTACAGCCAGGGATACTGGGGAAGCCCTGACAGTGAACACTGATGCTGGATTTGGGGATCCAGATATCCTACCTCACCTTGTGTTACAGCCACCCTGTGACATAAGAACCAGACCATTCGATAGGGCTCATCTGTTAGAGATGGCAGCTTTACTGTGCTCAGATCTGCCTCAAAACCATACTACTTGTGTGGAAAATTCCTTGCAGAAGCAAAGCCAATGACACACCAAAATCAGAGCCAGGGGCTTAGCATGGTGGCACATGCCTTTAACCTCCGTGTTTGGAGGTGGAGACAAGCAGATCTTTGTGAATTTGAGGTCAGCCAGGGCTGCATAGTGGCTAGCTCTCTCTCTCTCTCTCTCTCTCTCTCTCTCTCTCTCTCTCTCTCTCTCTCTCGTGCGTGCGTGCGTGCGTGCGTGCGTGCGTGCGTGCGTGCGTGCGTGTGTGTGTGTGTGTGTGTGTGTGTGTGTGTGTGTGTGTGTGTGAGAGAGAGAGAGAGAGAGAGAGAGAGAGAGAGAGAGAGAGAGAGAGAGAGGTTAGTCAGAGGTGATGGCACATGTCTGTAGAGGAAACATATGTGGTAGTGTACACCAGATATTACAGTAAATGTGAACCTGTGGCAGAAGAATTATAATTTTAAGGGACACATAGGAAAGCCTGGCTCAAATATACAAACAAGGGGAATATGATACGATGGCACATGCCTTCATCTTGAAGAACCAGAAAAGTGCTTCCATTTTTGAACCTCAAGTCTCAGTTTGAAACAGGCCTGAGTCCTTCTGAGGTACAAAGTACAAACAAGAGAGGTAGCCTAGGGGCTATCTGATAGCAGTTAATTAACCACAGGATGTCCCAACTCAGGGGATAGTCTAGGGAAGAAGTTTTGGCAAACAGCTTGCTAAGATAACATAGGAAATCTGGAAAGTTCCCCCAAATGAGCTAATCAGAATTGTATCCATACTACAAGCCCTAATCAATATATAACCTTGTGGTTTTTGCCTTTAAAAATCCAGCTTGTAGAGGGGCGGGTACCTCCTCTGGCCGCTACCACAAGGTCCTTGTCGTGATTTGTATTTTTCAATAAACCTTGCTTTTGCATTTTGGAGAATTCGCATCTCTGGTGGTCTCTTTGGGGGGGTCTCGAGACCAGGGCACAACAATCTATGTGATCTTTGGAGGCAGGAGAATCAGGACTATCCTTGACTACATGAGTTCAAGGCTACCCCACGCTACATGAGAGCTTATTTCCAAAACACTATAAAAGGGCTAGAGAAAAAAATCATTGGTTAAGAGTATTTACTGAGCAGGGGGCACACACCTTTAATGCTAGCACTCAGGAGGCAGAGATAGATGGATCTCTGAGTTCTAGGATAGCCAAGGCTACATAAAGAAAAACAAACAAAAACAAAACAACCCCTCCCCAACTAAACAAAAAGTATTTACTGATATACCAGATGACCAAAGTATCCACATTGGGCAGCTCACAGACCTCTGTGACTCCAGCCCCAAGGAACACATAGGCACATACAAAACCTGTACAAGCAAATAGATCCCAACATGGAGAGCAGAATTGAGCACAGAGTCCCATCCTAGCCAAGAAGCTCCTAAAGTTGCTTCTAGGAGAGGAAAGGTCTGAGGGTAGCCCCTGACGTGTCACCCACACCCCCGTGGAAGGCCACTCACCCAAGAATTTTTCACAACACAAGGAGACTCATGCTGGGGGGAGGGCAGGGCACTCAAAAGTGAGGTGGAACGCAGAAGACCTGGGGAGGTGAATACCATCAAAACAGGACAAGAAATTCTCAGCTCGGTATAGTGGTGCACGCTCTTTATCCCAGCACTTGGGAGGCAGAGGCAGGTGGATCTCTGTGAGTTCGAGGCCAGCCTGGTCTACAGTTTCAGAACAGCTAGGGATTTGTAGAGACCCTGATTCAATAAAAATAAATAAATAAATAAATAAATAAATAAATAAATAAATAAATAAATAAATAAATAAATAAATAAATAAAAAATCAATCAATCAATCAATCTGTGGTTTTTTTAATTGAAAACAGAAAGCTAATGAGATCGCTCATGGGTAAAGGCACTTGGTGACGTGAGTTTGACCCACGGGACTCATATGGAAGAAGGAGAGATCTGATTCCGATCCCTCAAGAGAGCTGTCCTCTGACCTCCACACCTATGATGTAGAATGCGTACATACCCGTGCACACACACCCCAATCAATCAATCAATCATCAACCGATCAATCACTGTGTGTTTAAAATGAAGAAAATCTATGGACTGTTTTTTTTTTTTAACTAGAAACCTACAGACTTTTTTAAAAAACTAGTAAAGGCGGGCTAGGAAAGGAAAAATGAATGAACGAAATTTGAACGCTGCAGTGCAGGAATGCCAAATGCGTGCACTCGGAGATTAAAAGAGAGACAGAAACCCAATGAGAAAGAAAAACTTGGAAGTAGGAAACAAACAAACAAACAAACAGAGACGGAGATGGACTGAATCCGAAATCCTGAGCGCTCCCTCCCGTGGTCTGAAAGCGCCTCCATGGCGGAAGCGTCTGCTTTATTTGTTGCAATATCCCCTGCTCTCAGATGCTCAAATTTTTTGTTTTTGCTGTAAAGGTACGGAGTGCCTGCAGTTCCACAAATCACCACCAGGTGGGGGTGTTCCAAACCCTGAAGCCTTCATAAGCCCAGTCCCAGAGCTGGCCGTCTGTGATGTGCTGCCAGTGGCCTAGGACTTTCAGGATGTCTTTCCTGGGGCTCAGCTTGCCAGTCCCAGCACATGCCCCGGGCACCAAGTGACCTTTCCACCTGAGACACCCTTTTCTCTACTTCCCTCCAGCACCAGCCAGTTAAACAACCCTTTGTCTTTGGCCCTTTCCGGCTGGGCTCAGAGGTTCTTGGTTCTCATCCAGGCCAAGAGAGGAGGATGGGACGAAGATGGGGCATCTGGGAAAAGGCCAGGGAAATGTCCTGGGGACTTTGAATCAGCTCTTCCAGTCTTCCTGGATAGAACTGCGGAATCCAGCCCTATTCCCACCTTGAAACCAGAGACTGCGCCCCGGTCCCCCAGGGTACCAGGTCCCAGGCCACCCCCACCTAGAGATTCATACCGCAGTCTCCTCCCCAAGATTTAGGGTCTAGTGATCTGCACCTGACTCTTACAACCCCAGCCCTTTCTCGTCCCCCCCCCCCCACTCAAGACCCTCGTCTCCTTCTACATCCCCTTTAGTGTTTCAATCTTGAACCCAAGTCTGAGTCACAGGAAGCCTCGGGTCCTGAGTCACCCCCACCACTCAGCTCAGCCCCTCCCAGGGCTACAGAGAGAGCCAGAAAATGAAGGCTGTTTCAACTGCTCGTAGTGTGAGCGTAGAGTTTGGTGACCACCTCTTATGACCTGCAGTGCTGCCCACTGGGGCGTCTCCCACATCCGGCCTTCCCAGGTATCTCTTTATATTCACTAAATTCGGAGACCAAATTTCTGTCTAATGCCCATGTCTGGATTTCAGAGTTTGCTTTTTCTTCACTTCTGTGTGTCTTCCCTATCTCCATAATTTTATCGTGTTTTGTTTTTGTTGAGCTAAAGAGAGGATCCAGGGCCTTATGGTAGTGATCTCCCACTTAGCCACGCCTCCAGCCCCTCACTAGGGGATTCTAGGCAGGGGCTCTCCCACTGAGCCACACCCCCAGCCCCTCACTGGGGGATTCTAGGCAGGGGCTCTACTACTGAGCCACGCCTCCAGCCCCTCACTAGGGGATTCTAGGCAGAGGCTCTAACACTGAGCCACACCCCCAAGCCTTTTTTCACCTTTGCCTCCAAAACCTCTATTATGGTTTATTTTATTTTATTTTGTCTTGTTTTGTATTTTGTTTTTTTCCTCTGAGACGGGATGTCACTCTATATTTCAGATTAGATTCAGCTTCATCACTGTGCTTCTGGCTCCAGATTTCTGAAATTATAGATGTTTGACACCACACCTGACTCCTGGATCCTCTGTGATTTCTCAACCTCTGTCCATCAGTGTCCTTCCCTCCTTCCCCTTTCCCTCCCTCCATGTTTGTCTCTGTGTACATTTCTCAGAAGTCTCTGAACTGGGGCCCAGAAGCTATGCAGTTGGAGTGTTTTGAGCTGTTCTTGGCTTTGGACTCATTGGTGGTTCAGTCCTTGTCCGTGGCTACCAGCTCCTCTGTGGGGCTAAGGTGGAAAGTGACCTGCTGTCCACAGTTATGCCAGGGAGACAGACTGAGGAAGGGATGGGGGAGCAGGAGAGAGAGAGCCAGGGTCACCGGGAGACAACGAGGCCCAAGACAGCAAAAGATGGAGATTACAGGAGGCAGCAGTAAAAAAGAGAGGATGAAACAGCAAACGGGAGTGACAGACAAGACACACAGAGACAAGAAGGCTGGAAGAGGCAGATGGGGAGGACGGAGGACCAGAGAAATGGAAGCAGAGCATACAAAGAGATGGAGGCAGACAGAAGGCATAGGAGAGAAACACAAAGACTAGGGAGATAAGGGTATAAAGATAGGGCTGGGGGTGTGGCTCAGTGGTAGAGCCCTGCCTAGAATCCCCCAGGGAGGGGCTAGGGGTGTGGCTCAGTGGTAGAGCCCCTGCCTAGAATCCCCCAGTGAGGGGCTGGGGTGTGGCTCAGTGGTAGAGCCCCTGCCTAGAATCCCCCAGTGAGGGGCTGGGGTGTGGCTCAGTGGTAGGGCCCCTGCCTAGAATCCCCCAGTGAGGGGCTGGGGTGTGGCTCAGTGGTAGAGCCCCTGCCTAGAACCAGTGAGGGGCAGCGTAGATTGAAGCTTAGGGTGCCTAGAAGCAGACAGGGATGACTAGATTGCAGGATCTTCTCTTAGTAGACACACGTGTGGTGTCCGGGTGTGCCTGGGTGGGTCTCCATCCTTCTCGAGCCATGTGTCACTGAGTGGGATCATCATGTGTGCCATGGGGTGGGGCACCCCCATGGGGTGTGTTTTTGTCACCGGGTGTGTCTGTGTGTGTGTGGTTGAGAGTCTCTGGGTGTGTCTGTGTGGTGTGGTGCCAGACATGTCTGTCCATAAGTATCTCATTTCCCTGTGGCTGGCGGGTCCATAGTCCTGAACGCCACAGGACACGAGGAGCCAAGTTGTGTCTGAGCATTCCTCTGAGAGTAGGAACCATGAGGTGAGCTACCATGTCACAAGATCACTTTGTGCTTGTCTTGGTATCCCCGTGTGCTCTGTGTGTGGCTGTGCATGGGAGCATTTAAGATCCCATGACGTGATATATAAAGTCTTCACTGGTGTGTCCTGTTTGAATCTATTTGTCCCACATAATATCCCAGTATCACATTCACCATATGCCTTCACTTTGTCTCTTGTGAGGGGTGTGTGTGTGTGTGTGTGTGTGTGTGTGTGTGTGTGTGTGTTCTATGTTGGAGTAGAGAATGATGGGTGTGCAGCATGTCTGTGTGTGTGTAAGTGTGTGAATGAGTGTGTGTATTCTGTATTGGAGTGAAGTGTGCTGGGTGTGCATGTCTGTGTGTGAGTGAGTGTGTGTGTTCTGTGTTTGAGCGGAGTGTGCTGGGTTTGTGTGTCTGTGTGTGAATGAGTGTGTGTGTGTGCATGTATGATGTATGTCATGTGTGTGTAGGTGCCAGTGGAGGTCAAAATAGGGTGCTAGATTATCTGGAGTTACAAGCTATTCTGAGCCACCCAATGCAAATGCTGGTAACTGAACCAGGGTCATCTTCAAGAGCAGTATGGACTCTTACTTGCTGAGGCATCTCTCCAACCCCTGCACCAGACTTTTCACAAATGTGCTGGGGATTTGAACTCAGATCTTCACCCTTGTGCACAAACACTTTACCAATTGGCCATTTCCCCAACCCCGTCTATGAATTTTGTGCATGTAACACTGTGTCTACTCAGTAAATGACCTTGTGTCTCATACAATGATGTGTGTCCACGCTACAGATCTCTCTTGCCTGTGTGTGTGTGTGTGTGTGTGTGTGTGTGTGTGGCCACACCTGTTGGAGTATCACGTGTACAGATATTGTGGTGTGCTAATATGGACACTGGCATTCATGTGGATCCAAATCCAGCCCCACCCCCTCCAAAGGCTATTATTATCCTGGGCTGTGTCTTGTGTAGCTAGAATGTTCTAGAATGTCCAACTTTGGGTAGAAGCTGCTTGTACACTTCCATTTGGACTGTTCTCTGACTACAGATTTGAATCGTGTAGTGTGCTGGGGCACTAGAAGTGTCAGGCTCATCAGTAAGTGTCAAGAGTCACAGTCAGGAGTGTGTGTTTGAGTACCATACATAGTGACGTGTGTCGCTGTGTGTTTCAAGTTCTCTAGGCACTGGGTGACGGCACCTGCCACCCTCAGGTGTTCGCACATATGCTTACACCCCGTGTGTGTGTCACATCCACATCCCTGGGGTATCTGTTGACTTGTGTATGTTGTACCTGGAGTCTTATATAAATCGCCGCATCCGTAACTGCTGTACATTTGTGTAGCACTTGGCACACGCATTGTGCGGCCATCAATGCTCAACTCTTTATATCAGAATATAGCAAGGGTCTTTATTTGGTTTTGGTTTCGAAGCTCAGGCTGATCTTGAACTCATATGAAATTAGAAATTATCACCTAGAGTTGTCGATCCTTCTGCTTTCCAGCCTCCAACGTGCAGGCATGCACCAGCACCCGCTCTGTGCCGGGCTGGGGATTGAAACTCAGAGCTTCTCCATGTCAGATGAGCTGATGGCACTCATCCCTGGCTCCATTTAAAAATTTTTAGTTAAGAGTTTTTTTTTTAAATTCACAAGTGTATGCATATCTATGTGAATGAATGCCACATGTATGTGGGTGCCCACAGAAGGCAGAAAAGGGTGTCAGGTCCCCTGGAGTTGATGTTACAACTACGGAAGTTAAACTTTTTAGAGTTGCGCATGTTATTAATCGCTATGTAGTCTCTCCAGACCCTCCCCCACCTGCACTCTGAGCGATGTGTGTGACCATACGACTACAACCTTTGGGTGGCCCTGTGTGCCACGGGATGCTGCTGCTCCGCTAAGTGCCGGCGTGTGTCACACCGTGTGTGCATGTGTGTGTGGTGGCTGGGTGTGGCTGTGGGTTTCTGAACTTTCGGGAGTTGTGAGTCACTTCTGTGGAGGTTGTGTGGTGTGTCCCGGTGTGGGGGGCTCCATCTCCGGTCTGTCGTGCGGTGCTCTGTGGTGTGTGGGTGTGGCGGATTGAAGGTGTGTACCACAGAGTGCAAACGGCTGGAGAGGCACAACCTATTGTGTGTCAGTGTGTCTTTGCCCACGTGGATGGACACTTCTTCCTTGCCCGGGGCCACAAGACACACCCCAACCCCTCCTTAGTCTCAGAAGGGGATAGGATGGGCAGCCTCCCCCTACCCAGGGACCTCCCCGTCCCTCCCCGCCCTGCCCTGCTACCGTTACCACTCCCCAGAGGGCACAGGGCTAGGCTGTGCCTTCCAGCAAAAGTCCCAGAGTGAGCAGAACGGGCCTCTGGCCTGGAAGCCAAGCTGGCTGCCATTTGCGTACTGAGAGGTGGGGGACCCTGGGCAGGAAGCTGGCTGAGCCCCAAGACCTCAGGGACCATGGGCGGGGAACTGGTGACTGGCCTGGGGGCCCTGCGACGGAGAAAACGCTTGCTGGAGCAGGAGAAGAGGGTAGCCGGCTGGGCGCTGGTGCTGGCGGGAACTGGCATCGGGCTCATGGTTCTGCACGCTGAGATGTTATGGTTCCTGGGTTGCAAGGTGAGTGGCGCCCTTCCACCGAGCAGGGACCCCTGGGTGTGAGAAAGGAGAGCTGGTCTTACATTCCTGGGTCTAAAGAGGGCGGTGGGGGAAGGGAGGTGTAAAGGAGGGGAGGATCCTCAGGTAATACACTTCTTGAGGTCTGAGAGAAAAGGGCGGGGTCTGGACCCCCTGGGTCTGAGGGAGAAAGAAGCTGAGGTTTGGACCCCTGGGTGTGAGGGAGGAGGGATTAGGTCTGGTCCCCTCGATCTGAGGGTCTGCAGCCCTCAATCTAAAGGGGGAGAGCTTGAGTCTTGCAATCCTGGGTCTGGGGAGGAGGGCTGGGGTTTGGAACCCTGAATATGAGGAAGGAGAACTGGGATCTTGCAATTCTGGGTCTGGTAGAGGAGGGCTGGGGGACATGCAGTCCTGGGTCTGAGAGAGGGTCTGGATCCCTGAGACCTAAGCTAGTGTGATATACCCTGCTTCTTCCCCTGATCCTTCCTGCATGAAGGGAGATGCCCCCCCCCCGTGTCCATCTTTGAGTAACTGTTAAACAGATTACTGGGGGGTCCGAATCTTGAGGGCCCCCAGTTGAGGTCCTTGCAAAGCTGACCCTTGATAACACAGCTCTGGTGAAGGGCAGGGGAGGAGAAGTTGTCACTAGGCGGTGTCCCTTTGCACCTTATCTAGCCTTTACCACCCAGTGCAACCAAACAGTAGTGGACAACCAACGGGGAAGGTGGGAAGTAGAGCCCCCAAGCCTGCTCCACTGCACAGAAGCTCGATTTCCCCCAGAATGCACCTGTCATTCACTTGCCAGACAGTGGTTTACAGTGGCTTGAACCCTTAGTCCCTGGGGAAGAGGCAGCTAAGGGTTCAGAATCAAGAGTCAGCGGGAAATGGAGGCTCGGCCAGGCACGGTGGTGGCACACCTGTGATCCAAGCCCTGAGGATCCAAAGATTAAAGCCAGCCTGGGTTATGCACTGAGTTGGAGGCCAGCCTGGGCTACACAAGACCTTATCTCAAAAAAAAAAAAAAAATAGCTGGGGGATGGGGAGAATACATTGGAGAGAGCCATCAATCTTTGGAGGACCAGAGGGTACAGGTGGGGTTGGAACAGGTTTTAGCAAGCCCCTGCGATAGTCTGGTCTTGGTCAGGCTTGCGGCATAAAATGGAGGGCGAGGGTTGGGTCTGTGGTTTGAGGGGGAAACACACTTTTTTAGGAGGAAAGTTGGGGCAGGGGCTATGGATGTGGGAATGTAGATGGAAAGGAAGTTCCTTGAGAGAACTTCTGGGTCCAGTGCTCAGCCTGTGTTTGAGGATTTGGGGGGGGGGGGTGAGGAGAGCAGCAGCTGTGAGGTGACTAGCAGCCACATGGAAGGTCAGAGCAGGCCAGCTTCCTTCAGCCCAGTGGCCAAGGAGAGGGTAGCCTCTTTGAGGGGTGGAGCCCCTGAGAGCCATGCCAACAGGAAACATGGCCGGGGCCTGCCGGGCAGGCGCTCCCACGCTCCAGCACCGCACCCAGCAGGAGAGGTGGAGACCTGGGAATCCTGGCAAGATGGGAAGAAATAGGGTCCTTCCTTCCTTGAAACCTACCTTTATCCTTCTTGGGTCCCTTCTTCTCCTACTTCCGTCACCTGTCTGGGTCTTTTCCTCCAGCTGTGATGCTTTGAGAGAACTGGTTCAACTCTGAGCTGTTCAAATACATGGCCAGTCCTTACCTTTGTTTGCTTGGAGATGGACCTCGGATAGCTCAATCTGGCCTTGAACCAGCTATGTAGCTAAGGATGACCCTGTACTTCTGATCCTCCATGTTTCTGAGTGAAGATCACAGGCATGTGCCACCACACTCTGTCTATGAAAAGATAAGGGTCAAACCCAAGGCACTGTGTGTGCGAGGCAAGCCCTCTACCAAATGTGCCACATCCCCACTCTAAACTCTCCAATGGTGTCCCTTCCATCCCCAACTCCATCTCAAGCTAACAAACTTATTTTGACCGAATGAAGACACCTGGTCCTCACCTGGTCCTCAGGAGCGGAGACACAGTTCTTTGGATGAGTTGGAGAGGATGGAATGGGCAGGGACACATGGAGATAAAGATACGGGGGGGGGGGGGGGGGATATGAACAGACACAGAGCACACAGTAGGGACAGAGAGAGAGAAGCAGCCACAAAACAGAAAGGGCTCCAGAGCCACTGAGAAACCCCAGTTCGAGAGAAGCACGCTAGAAGGGTATAAGAAGGCCAGACAAAAGCCAGGGATGGTGGTTCACGCCTTTAATCCCAGCACTCAGGAGGCAGAGGCAGGTGGATCTCTGTGAGTTCAAAGCCAGCCTGGTCTACAGAGTGAGTTCCAAGACAGCCAGGGCTACATAGTGAGACCCTGTCCAGTTGGGGGAGGAAGAGAATGTCTTACGAACAGGACACTACACCACCACCAGGGCTAGCCTGGAGCTCAATCGATTGAGTACTTGCTCAACATGCACAAAGCCTTGGGTGTGATGATGCATGCCTGGGAGCCGAATCTTTTTCTAGACATCACATGTACACACCAATGAGGAACTACTTTTCGTAGGGAAAGGGAAAGAATTGGAGTTTCAAGATCACCACCCCCCTCATGGGGGAGTGGAGGATGGGAGACTGGCCTGAGACACGGCTGTCTGGTTGGGGAGTAGATGTTATGGTTACCCTGAGGCACGGGTTTTTGCAGTTGGGAGGTTCGGAGGCAGAAGGAACAGAGAGTTTGAAGTATAATGAGTACAACGCCAGCCAGCGGGGCTCTGTGAGACCCTGTCTGTCACAAAACAAAAGAAAACATGTAATGCTCAGAGAGAGGGAGGTGAGAGAGGCCAGCCAATTCAGGTGTAGACCTGAAAATGGGAGGCTCCTAGAAATGAATCTTGTGGGGGAAGTGGCTGGTGTCTGACGGGACAGGGTGAAGACAGACTGAAAAACTGAAGAGGAGCCTGGAAGGGGGAGGGGAGGCGGAGGCTGGGGACAACAGCGCCATTGTTCAGGCAGAGGTGGGGGGAGGCCCCCGGGAGCAGGAAACTGGCCCTTTTCCCCTGCTCAGAGGCGGGGTGCTGGCCCAGGCCCAGCCAGGGAAATTGGTAGAAGGTTGGGAAGAAGCAGGTGCGGGGCCAAGGAGAGAATCAGGCAAGCCATGTCCTGGGGGAGGGGGGTTGGGGGGGGGAGAATCATCCCGTGGGCATCATCCACGTTAGGGACCTCAGAGTTCTCATCCCTAGCTCTCTAAATCTGTCCTCCTGGATTTAGATCCCTCAGAGGCATTGCCACACAAAGAAAGGAAGAAAAAAAAACTTCTGGTGGTTTACATAGGCCCTGAACTTCCGCTGGCCCGTGGGCTCACAGCCAGGGAAAGTGGGGGGGGGGGTTCTAGGGGAAAAACTGGGGGCCCCTCTGGAAGCTGTGGCTGGGGGTCTCTAGGATTCAGCCCCCAGATGAGAGCAGAGGACGTCACTCTGCCCTGTGAGACTGAAGGACAGTCTATAGTCTTGTCTAGAATTGGGGTTTGGGGGTATTTGGGGTTTGCCAAGAAGGAAAGGAGCATTGTCTGGGGGACTGGATGTCTTAAGTAGACATCACATGTTATATACAAATGAGGAACTACTTTTCATAGGGAAAAAGAAAGAATTTGAGTTTCAACACCCACCCCTCCCACTCCCCTAACCCCCTCACCCCAGTGGGGCAGTGAAAATTGGGGGGGGGGAGGTTGGCTGGTTGGGAATTAGATGATAGTTCTTTGCCTTGAGGTAGGGTGTTGTTATATAAACCCAGGAAGCCCCCCCCCCCCAAACTAGAGAGCCTCTTGTCCCAGCCTCCCAAGGGCAGGGTTATAAACCTGACCGCCATACTAACCTCAAGAACACTTTTGAGACATTCTGTCTGGAGAGACTGATGTGAGGGTCATGCTGGAGGAAGATGTGAAAGAGGAAATTGAGGACGATGGCCTCACTGACTTTTGTCCTCTCCACAGTGGGTGATGTACCTGCTCCTGGTTAAGTGTTTGATCACTCTGTCCACGGTTTTCCTTCTTTGCCTTATTGTGGCTTTCCATGCCAAGGAGGTCCAGGTAAGTCAGGTCCTACCCCTCAGCTGCGCTCCCCATGTATCTACCTCCTTCTTATGTCCTGAGACGCATGTGTCTATGCCCTTGTCACTAGGATAAAAATAAGCACAGACAGGCAGGCAGGTAGATTCTGCTGGGGTCTGATCCAGGCCCCCCATCTGTAGCCCCCCACGCTTCTTGCCCACTTAGGGATGGCAATAGTGCTTTTCAGCTCCAAGGTCACAAGACCTCTTGGTTATTGTGATTATTATTATTCGTGCTGGGGGTTGAAGTCAGGACCTTGCACATGTTGGCAAATGAGCCACACCCCAGCCCCTCACTGAGGGATTCTAGGCAGGGGCTCTACCACTGAGCCACACCCCCAGCCCCTCACTGAGGGATTCTAGGCAGGGGCTCTACATCTCTAACTTCTCTACAACTGTTATTGATGAGAATAATAGTGCATACTTATAGTTTTAAGTTATATTTATTTATGGGGGCACACATGGGGAAGTCAGAAGATAACTTATACGACTCATTTCTCTCCTACCACTGGGGTTTTGGGACTCAAACTCAGGCCATAGGGTTTAGAGATAAAGGCCTTGGCTTGCTGAGCCATCACAGAGGCCCAAGAATGTGTACTTTTAACCAAGAGCCTCTTAGGTGCCAAGTCCTTCCCAGGGTGTTACTGTATATGGCTGAAAGTCACATTTTATATGGGAGTCAGGTGCCAGGATCTGGGGAAATGGGATGAGATCTCAGTGAGACCAGAGCTTGAGGATGGCTAGGAAGAGTTGCTGAGTCTGGAAGAAGAGTCACACAGAAATGGCAACTTTAGGTGTTGGCACTACATGGTACAACTTTTAGGTGACTTGGAGTAGGTGGTGACACAGTAATATAGAGCAGAAATCTGGGGTGTGGCTCAGTGGTAGAGCCCCTGCCTAGAATCCCCCAGTGAGGGGCTGGGGGTGTGGCTCAGTGGTAGAGCCCCTGCCTAGAATCCCCCAGTGAGGGGCTGGAGTGTGGCTCAGTGGTAGAGCCCCAGCCTAGAATCCCCCAGTGAGGGGCTGGGGGTGTGGCTCAGTGGTAGAGCCCCTGCCTAGAATCCCCCAGTGAGGGGCTGGGGGTGTGATTCCATGGTAGAGTGCTTGTCAAGCTCACTGAAGAGTTTTATCTTTAGCATTGAGGGGAGAATGTCACAGGGCCTTTTATAGTCTAGGCCCACTGCTCCATTGCCATGTTGTGAGACCTCAGCCTCAATTTTCAGATTTGTAAGTTGGAAGAATGTTTATTTATTAGATTACATGTACAGGGAACAGAGTTGTCCTGGGGCATCCAAAGTGCTACACAAATGGAGCTACACAGCACTGCCCTGTAGTTCCAGCCCTTGGGAGTTGGAGGCAGGAGGATCACTACTTTGAGCCCAGCCTTGGCTATAAATTACGTTTGTGTGCGCGTGTGCATGTGCGTGTGTGTGTGTGTGTGTGTGTGTGTGTGTGTGTGTGTGTGTGTGTGTGTGTTATGTGTGGGCACTGTGCATTGTCACGGTGTACATGGGGAAGTCAGAGCAGAACTCTTTTAGGGTCTGTTCCCTCCTTCTACAACAGTGGGTCCTGGGGGTGGAAGACAGGGAGTCAGGCTTGGTGGCAAGCGCCTTTACCCACTGACACCGACTACTAATTATTTCTACCAGTGGCACTACTCCAGGGCCATCAGTGGGGATAGTTCCCAAGAATGGGGACATAAGTCCTTGGGAGATAGACGGTTCTATCTCATTCGCTACAAATTTGTAGCATATAGAACTTGTGGGTGCACACAGTAGGCACTCAATTCATGTAGGAGGACTACACCTTCCGGAAGTCAGCTGGAAAACTAGCCAGGAGAGTTTAAAAGAGTGGAGAAGGTGGAGAGGTGGCTTGCTGGGTTCCCGCCCGCCCTCCCCACCCCCACAGCCCCACGCCCCACGCAGCTATCTCTAGTCTTTCCAGACCCAGGGCGTCCCTCACGTCTTATCTCAGGGCGCAGAACGGGTGTGCCACTGCCTGCCCTGCACCTGACCCTCTCTCCCCCGTCTGCTCCTTCCCCGGCAGCTGTTCATGACCGACAACGGGCTCCGGGACTGGCGGGTGGCGCTAACCCGGCGGCAGGCAGCGCAGATCCTGCTGGAGCTGCTGGTGTGCGGGGTGCACCCGGCGCCCCTGTGGAGCCCGCACTGCGTCCTGGCCGGGGAAGCCACAGACGCGCAGTCCTGGCCGAGCTTCCTGGGCGAGGGCGAGGCACTGCTGTCCCTGGCCATGCTGCTGCGTCTCTATCTGGTGCCCCGCGCGGTGCTGCTGCGCAGCGGTGTCCTGCTCAATGCGTCCTACCGCAGCATTGGGGCGCTCAACCAAGTCCGCTTCCGCCACTGGTTTGTGGCCAAGCTCTACATGAACACGCACCCCGGGCGCCTGCTGCTGGGCCTCACGCTTGGCCTCTGGCTCACCACGGCTTGGGTGCTGTCTGTGGCTGAGAGGTGAGGGGCCTGGAACATAGGGAGGGGCCATCAAGGGCCTGCTGGGTATGGTGGTGCAGGCTGCAAGGCTGTGGGCTAGCCAACATCAGCAGAGTAGGCTCACACTTTCCATTCTTCTTGGCTGGGGAATCTCATGCTCTCAAAAGGTCGTTCCCAACCAATCCTCTGGGCCACCTACAACACCACACACACACACACACACACACACACACACACACAGCCCCTAGGCAACCCCACCCTCTGGCTCCCATTACTGAGTCCAGATTAAGACTGGTAATACTAAGTAACTACCTTGTTGAAAAGGGAACAGCTTTTCCAAATTAGCAGGTACAGTAAGTGCCTGCTGTGACTGGAAAGCAGACATTTGGAACTGCTTTGCAGAGGAATTCCCTGCAGGCCCTGGCCATTGCTTAGCAACTGTAAACAGATAGGGGCTGCAGCTCCATTCCCACAGATCCTCACTGTCTCCCTTAAAGAGAAATCCAGCCTATGGCATGAGACCTGGCACCGGGGGTCCTTGTGGCAAAGGCAGGTTTTCCAACCTAACAAAGCCAAACCTTTGAATCCCAGACTAGCTCTAACTCTCCACCCTAGTGCCTCATCCTCCGAAAGCTGGAGTTACAGATGTGGGCCACTGTGCCCTGCTCTGGACAAGACTTTTCTATTTTAAAAGAGACCAATCATAAACTGTGTGTGGTGGCACTCAGGAGGCAGAGGCAGGTGGATCTCTGAGTTCGAGGCCAGCCGGGTCTACAGAGTGAGTTCCAGGACAGCTGGAGCTGTTACACAGAGAAACCCCATCTCAAAAAACAAACAAAGAATTAAAAAAAAGAGGTTAATCATTTTAATTCTGCTCTATTGGTTGAAGGCCATGTAGCCTTTTTGTGCATGTTAGAAGGTATTGCTCCCGCAATGGATGTTATAGTTAGTGAACTTCAGGCTGGCTCTTCGGGCTTGGTCCTCATCCACACGAAGTCATTTAGCAGCCCCAGCTGCCTAGCTGCACTCACACAAGCTCTGGATCAGCGGTTCTCAGCTTTTCTATAATATAGTTTAAGTTGTGGTGATCCTCAGCCATAAAATTATTTTTATTGCTATCCCATAGCTGTAACTTTGCTACTATTATGTGCCGAAATGTAAATAGCTGGTATTCAGAATGTCTGATAATGTGTGAAAAGGTAGTTCAACGCTCCTAAGAGGTTGTGACTCACAGATTGAGAACACTGCTCTAAACCTAGCTAGACCCGGATTTCTACTCTTGTAACCCAGAATGGTTAAGCGTCTAAGCCAGGCCACACAGCAGAGGAAAGGCCAGCATTTTTGGCTTTCTGTCCAGGAGCCTCTTTGGATTAAGAGTGGGGAAGGAAGAGGGGGATTATTTGGGGCAGGTAAACCACACCAGCAACCCCAGGCTAAGTTCCTTTTGCCCACAGGCAGGCTGTCAATGCCACGGGACATCTCACAGACACGCTGTGGCTGATACCTATCACATTCCTGACCATTGGCTATGGGGACGTGGTACCTGGCACCATATGGGGCAAGATCGTCTGCCTGTGCACTGGAGTCATGGTGAGTGCTGCCCCCCCCCCCCGACTTTCATGTGCCTCCTGATGGCTTAGCCTCATGGCTCAGGGAACCATGGGCCAACATAGGCCCTCTCTGATGTCCCTGAGGGATGTGGGTGTCTGGGCACCACCCCACACTCATTTTTTATTCAACATCCAGATATCCAGCCCTATTTTATTTTCTTCACCTCCTTCCTCTTCTCCGTCCCCTGTTTATCTGCCTCTTTAAGTTAGGGTTATGCTAAGTAACCCAGGCTAGCCTCAACCTATGTACCCCAGGCTAGCCTCAACCTATGTACCCCAGGCTAGCCTCAAACCCTCGATCCTCCCACTTCGGCTTCAGTATGCTGGATACTACAAGTCCTTCCTAGAACTCAGGTTTCATTTCCTCGGTCCCATGCCCCAATTTTCCAGCCCTAGGGATCCAGTTTCCTATCCTTCCCTAGAGCACAGAGTCATCATCCAGAGTATGTTTTGGGGACCGGGCTTCTTAGATTCACACCTCACTTTGTCCCTTGGCAAAGCTTTGTCCCTGGGGAGCTTAAGCAAACTATATGATGTTTCTGGGCCTCAGTGTCCCCATCTGTAAAGTGGGTGCCATTCCCAGCATCCTCTCTGTGGGATTGTTGAGACAGCAAATGAAAAACATGTCAAGGGTTCAAACACAGGAAGTCCTTAGTATGTGCAGCGGGGGGCAGGGGGAGATGACTGTTTCTGTAACTGATCCTACACATCTGTTCCAACCCCCAGGAAGTGGGAGGTGGTTGCTTTAACGGATCCTTTAGCAAGCATTTGGCTGCCCTCACCCTAGCTTTACAGGCCCCCACCCTCCCAGGCAGCAACGAAGCACCGAACCCCAGGCTCTGTTTCCTGCCTACAGTTACCCTTCTTACCACAGACTCTCCCCCATCCAGCTCCTCCCACTCAGCTCCTTCCTTCAGGGCCTAGCTAGAGTGCTTTGGTGGCAACTGCTGCTATTTAAGGGGACATTTGGAAGGGCATCTTTGTTTCCCCAAGAGGTGACCCTTCCCCCTTCAAATTAGCTGCCAAGAAGACATTCAAGCTGTGAGGAGATAGCAAATGGGTGGGTATGCCTGTGATCCCAGAACCAGCGAGGCAGAGGCAGGTGTGGGGGTAGCCTGGGCTACGTGGCATGACTCTCTACACCTCCAAACAGGGATAGGAATTTGGCTTGTGAAACATGCTCATGGGGTTAGGTCCCCAGCCTGTAATTCCAGCACTTTGGAGTCAGAGGCAGGAGGATCAGAGGTTCCTGGTCATCCTTGGGTACATAGTGAATTCAGGCCGGCCTGAAAGACAGTTCTGATGATGGCGGAATGCCCTCTGTGGCTGAGATGATTGGAGGGAGCTGGTGGCATATGGCTAATACTCAGAGTCCCACAGCCTCGTATGACTTGCTTGGTGCACTCACAGGGGGTCTGTTGCACTGCTCTGCTTGTGGCTGTGGTGGCTCGGAAGCTGGAGTTTAACAAGGCGGAGAAACATGTACACAACTTTATGATGGACATCCATTATGCCAAAGAGGTGAGCCTGGGTACTGGGCACCCAGATTGGGGTTGTAGCTCCGTCGGTAGACACTTACCCAGGGTTCAACACCATATAAATGGTATGGTGGCTTAGGCCTCTAATTCCAGCATTCAGAGGATGAGCACAGGAGGATCGGAGTTCAAGGTCATCCTCAGCTATGTAGTGAGTTCAAGGTCAACCAGGCTACATGAGACCCGGGTGTGTGTGGGGGGGGGAGCCCGTTCCCCTTAAATCTAGGCATGGTGGTTCATGCTGGTAACCCCAAGAGGATAAGGCAGTAAAATGGTAGGGAAATCGAGGCCAACATGGGCTACATAGCAAGACCCTAAAGGAAAAACTCCAGCCCCGCCCCCCACTCCTAAGCTAGGTTCCAGGGACCCTCTCCCTGACACTGTGTTGTGCACCCTCATCAGATGAAGGAGTCAGCTGCCCGGCTCCTGCAGGAAGCTTGGATGTACTACAAACACACCCGAAGGAAGGATTCCCGAGCGGCCCGAAGGCATCAGCGCAAGTTGTTGGCCGCCATCTACAAGTGAGGGTTCTCCTGTGTCCTGTCACCACCTCTCTGCATGGCTCCTCTGTGCGTGCCCAGGCCTGTCCACTGGCATCTGACCGTGACTCATGTTGGTGGCCGTGGATTCCCAGATTTGCTCACCCCTACTCTCTGACATAACCTGGGACCAGGGTTAAAACTGAGTCTGCCTCTCCACAGGTTCCGCCAGGTACGGCTAAAACACCGGAAGCTCCGGGAACAAGTGAACTCCATGGTGGACATCTCCAAGGTACCAGGGCCTTGGGGAGGTCTGTGGGAGGCCTTGGGAGGCAGAGGCAGGTGGATCACTGAGTTCAAGGCTAGCCTGGTCTACAGAGCAAGTCTGGGACAGCCAGGGCTACGTAGAGAAACCCTGTCTTGAAAAACATCAAAACAAGGAAAAAAAAAAAAGGAGAAATAAAAATATAAATAAAGAAAAGAAAAATCACCTGAAACACACAGGTGTGTGTGGTAAAGGCTATGGAATGAAGGGAAAATAGGCTTCCTATTCACATGTAAAACACCATCTTTTTAGTCTTAACCAAAAAAAAGCACACAAAGAGTGCCAATGTTTGGTTTCAAATTATCTTTATTACTTACATGTGGACGGATATAAATTCCCTCCCAGGTGCAATTCTTATACAAATAAAACCAGGCAAATTTACAAAGCAACTCAAACATTGACAGCTAACCCAACTTAGAAAGAAAAAAAAAAATTAACGGACCCGATGACAAGGGATAGCATTGTTCGGCTCTGCTAAGGCCCCCGGGTCCCTTTGCTTCCAACCAGTGGTGGTGACGTCATACCCCTTAGCCCTGGCTCATTCCGCTCCTTCTTTATAGGTAGTGGCCTTTGCCTTTTGTCATTAGGTCAGCACTACTCAAACAGCCACCCTTGGCACCAAGGCCATGGTAAACAGCCCCAGACACAGGTCCCAAAACTACATGGCACATCAGAGAGAGGGCAGGAAGGCTCAGGTCAGCCGCAATAGGTGGGTCTGCAGTGATGAATCTGGAGCCCACAGCAAGTTCACAAGGTTGGGGACCAGGGCCTGCCTGCCTGGCATTCATGACTCCCTGGGTTAGTCCCCAGCCCTGTGTAAACCAGAAATTTGTGGTAATTAAGGCAGAAGAGATGGCTCAGCTGTTAAAAGTACTTATTCTTGCAGAGGGTCCCGGTGGGGTTCCCAGCACGCACATGGCAGTTCTCATCTGTCTCTTAACTCCAGAAACAGTAAATTCAATTCCAGCCTGGGCTACATGAAACCCTGTCGCCCCCCCCCCCAACAAAAAGGCTTAAAGGACTTCCAGGGATCACCAGGAACCACTCCAGAATAAGGCTGTCTGGGTCTAGGAAGCCAGGCATCATCAATTCCGCAAATAATTAATCAATTCGGATGAGCACATACTTCATTTCAGACCTTCTTCTGGTGGGGGGGGGGGGGCTCCATGGTGTTCCCTTGGAACAGGGTTCCTACCTCTGGGCCATATTTTTTTTTGTTGGTGTTTATTTGTTATGAAAGCAAATCTTCAGCATCACAAACTCCTGTAGCCAAGGCTGACTTTGAACTACTTGCCCAATTACTGTGTGCTGGGATTACAGATGCGAATCACCATCCTGGGGATCAAATTTTAACAACTGAGCTACATTATTTGTTTTGTGTGTATAATTGTTCCCGCATGTATAAATGTGTATATCTTGTGCCCTTGGAGGCCATCAGATCCCCCTAGAACTACAACCAGTTGTGAACAACCCAATATGGGTGCTGGGAACTGCCCAGGTCCTCTGCAAGAGCAGCAAGTGCCCTTAACCACTGAGCCATCACTCCAGCCCCTGCCTCTGTAGTTTTTAAGAGACTCTTAAGTCTAACAATAACATCTGCTCGAACAACTATGGTCTGAGTGGTCCATGGAAGAAGATAAGGTCTCTGATGGTTAGGAACCGTCCCCGATGGCTAGAGACAGCTTGCCGGTGCTCTGCTGTCCCACTCTGGAGCAGACAGGGGTTCACCTACACCCTCACGGTAATGTCTCATTTTCTCACTCAGATGCATATGATCCTGTGTGACTTGCAGCTGGGCCTCAACACCTCCCACCGGACCCTGGAGAAGAGAATTGACGGACTGGCAGGAAAGCTGGATGCCCTGATGGAGCTGCTAGGTACTGCCCTACAGCAGCAGCAGCAGCAGCAGCAGCAGCAGCAGCAGCAGCAGCAGCAGCAGCAGCAGCAGCAGCAGCAGCAGCAGCAGCAGCAGCTACCAGAAGCCAGACAGGAAGCTACATAGCTGGTGAGGGGGTGGGGACAGGGCCAGGAAAAGTCCTGAGGAAGAGACAGGCACTTGCGGCCAGTGCCCAAGGACACTCTTGCCGGTGTAGAAGACCACCCCTTCTCTTAAGCTGTGTCATCTCTTAGGGCTTTGGGTTCAAGGCTCTGTGCTTGTTAACCTTATTCCCCACTCCCTTTCATGGGGGTGTGGGGTGTCGCGTCTCAGGGATGGAAGGTGGAACCTAGGATCTTGTGTATTCTAGGCAGGAGCTGTACCACTGAGCCACGCCCCCAGCCCCTCACTGGGGGATTCTAGGCAGGGGCTCTACCACTGAGCCACACCCCAGCCCCTCACTGGGGGATTCTAGGCAGGGGCTCTACCACTGAGCCACACCCCCAGCCCCTCACTGGGGGATTCTAGGCAGGGGCTCTACCACTGAGCCATACCCCCAGCCCCTCTCTGGGGGATTCTAGGCAGGGGCTCTACCACTGAGCCACACCCCAGCCCCTCACTGGGGGATTCTAGGCAGGGGCTCTA
The DNA here is from genome assembly GCA_033318265.1 of Phyllotis vaccarum. NCBI lineage: Eukaryota > Metazoa > Chordata > Mammalia > Rodentia > Cricetidae > Phyllotis > Phyllotis vaccarum. Next base: position 16,294,463 of record JARWLC010000018.1, read on the forward strand.
CCACTGAGCCACGCCCCCAGCCCCTCACTGGGGGATTCTAGGCAGGGGCTCTACCACTGAGCCACACCCCCAGCCCCTCACTGGGGGATTCTAGGCAGGGCTCTACCACTGAGCCACACTCCAGCCTCTCCTTCAGGCCTCTCCCTTTCTTTGCTTGGTCTCTGTCTGCCCCGCCCCCCTCCTTCAGTCCCCCTCCTCTCCCAGGCTTTGGCACCTTTCTTCCTACCTTTCGCCCTTTCCTGGCTCCGACAGCCTCCACCTCTGGTGTCTTTGGCCCTGTGCTTTCTAACCTACTACTACCCATCTACCACTACCTCTCTGTCTTCTCAGGGCCCAGGAGGAATCAGGCTATGCACCCCAGGACTGAGCTCAAAGGACATCCTCCCTGCCCTGACAGAGCCCCATGAATAAAGCACCTTAAAATGCCTGGACCAAATGTGCCCACATTGGGATGCTTGGACTCTCTGGTGGTGGAGACCATGAAGGGGACACTGGCTTGGACCTCCAACTGCGATGGGGTCATGGCTACCTCTCTACACCCTTATCAGAAGCCCTTTGCTGTGTGGGCTGCTGCTCACAAACTCTCAAACTCTGTCAGAGGTGGAGGTGCCTGGGGCCAGACTCTGAGCTCCCGGGGAGAGAGGGAGCCTGGGGTCCAAGATGCTTGGACGCTTCAGTTAACCGCGGGCCGGCCTCGCTGAAGGAACCAGGTCCGAGAGGCGGGAGCCAGTGCCCCCTGGTGGACGCCACGGGATATGCCGCTATCCCGGAATGCAGAGACTATTTTGGGGAGGAGGGGTGTGGGTACCACTCACCTGTCCACACTGCCACACTTTGTAATAAATGGTAAATAAAGCCAGAAGCTGCGGTTTCTTTCCAAGCACCCTTCAGACATTGCTGCAGAAGGCACTTGCCCCGCCCCAGGCTCAGTTTACCTTTCTGAGAGAAACCTGAGCAGGGTGTGATGGCCTGCGCCTCACCGAGTATTTTCACCACTCAGGAGGCTAGGCTCTAAACCGGGCATGCATACCTCTAATCCCAACACTTGGGAGGCAGAGGCAGGAGAATCTCTTGCGAGTTCAAGGCCAAACTGGTCTAGAGGTAGATTCCAAAACCCGGTGAGGGAGAGACAGAGAGACAGAGAGTGGGGCCAGCCTATGCTATATTTGGGGGTCCAGTTTCAGAAAGGAAAAAGGAAGGAAAGAAAGATAAGAGAGAGAGCTGGCCACACCTATAATCCCAACCCTTGTGAGGTGGAGGTAGCATCAGGAGTTCAAGGCCAGCCTCAGCTACATGAGATCTTGTCTCAAAAACAACAAAATGGGTTGGCGAGATGGCTCAGTAGGTATAGGAGCTTGCTGCCAAACTTGGCCACCTGAGTTCAATCCCCAGGAGCAGCAGGGTAGGAGAGATCTGACTCCTGCAGCTGTCCCCTGGTATATGTGCATAGTGACATGTCCCCACTGGCCACCCACAAATAAATAAATGTAAAACGGACAAACCAGAAACAACAGCTAAGTCTCCTGAAGTGCCCATCCCCAGCTTTATAAGCCAGGCGGTTGTCATGGACACCCTGTCCAGATCTGAGGCCAAGCAAGGAGTTAGAATTCAGACAGACGGACATTAAGATTCTGATTCTGCCTTCTTGCTGTGTGACCTAGGATAAGTGGCTTCCCTTCTCTGAAAATTTTATACCACCTGAGAAATGTTTTGTCTCCATGGAACTGCTATGATGATTTAAGAAAAGACAGCGTCACAGAGGACCGGGCCAGAGTTCAGTATTGTCCCAAGCGGGAGGGGTTGTTTCCACCACTGCTAATAATTTTCACACATGGCGTGTGGCTGTCCAATCCTTGTTGACTTCGCCCTGTTCGTTCATGGCTGGGTCCTAGATGCCAAGTCCCACACTAAGGGTTGAGCAGGCACCCTCACGGCCACACACACTATAGTTTCACAACAGCTTACCTGGAGCTGAATCTCAGAAGCCAGTGTTGACAGAGCATCTACTGTGTGCCCAGGTTCTGAGCCCGCTTTTTATTTTGTCTTGTTTTGGTTGTGTGTATGTGTGTGTGTGTGTGTGTGTGTGTGTGTGTGTATGTGTGTGTTCATGAGTACATGTGCGTGTGGGTGTCTTCCTCAGGCTCTGGTCCACGTTTCTCTTTTTCTGAAACAGGGTTTCTCTGTGTAGCCCCTGGCTGTCCTGAAACTTGCTCTGTAGACCAGGCTAGCCTTGAACTCAGAGATCTGCCTGCCTCTGCCTCCCGTTGGGATTAAAGATATGAGCTGCGAGGTCCTTCCCCTCCCTTCCTTTCTTCTCTTTTATTTTTCCTTTGGGGACAGGATCTGGAATGGAACACACCATACCGATTCACAGTCGGGAGTGCCAGGCATCAGCTGTTGTCTGGCGGCTGTCACACGGGTTCTGGGATTCAAGCCTCATGTTGCTCTGCACGCATAGTGTCAGCTGAGGAGGCATCTGCTGTTTTGTTTGAGACACAGTCTCATTATGTAGCCCCGGCTACCCTGGTGTTTTGTAGTCCAGGCTATCCTTGAACTCAATCCTTGGGCCTCGGCCTCCAGAGTGCTGGGATTGCAGTCAGGCGCCACCTCTGACTAGTACCCTGTTTGGTTTTTAAGAACATATTTTGTCGACTGGCGGTGGTGGGGTGAACCTTTAATCCTAGCACCCCAGAAGCAGAAGCAGGCGGGTCTTGTGAGTTTGAAGGCAGCCTGGTCTACAGAGTGAGTTCCAGGACAGCCAGGGCTACACAGAAAAACCCTGTCTTGAAACAACAACAAACGTGTGTGTGTGTGTGTGTGTGTGTGTGTGTGTGTGTGTGTGTGTGTGTGTGTGTGTGTGTGTGTGTGTGTATGTATACTGTAGACACATCTGGAGGTCAGGGGACAATTTGCAAAATGGTTCTTTCCTTCTACTATGTGAGTCCCAGGGACCAAACTCCAGTCACCAGGCTTGGAAACAAGTGTCTTTACTCTATAAACTCTCTTGCCAGCTCAACCTCTTTGTAAATCCTAAACCTCAATCATACCTCAACTTCCCCATTACAGAGATCGAGAAGCTGAGTTTGCAGAGCATGCAGACCCGAATCAAGGTCCCAGCCAGGAAGTCACATATCCGGCTGCAGAGCCCAGCTTCCCAGCCATCAGTCCCTTGGCTGGTCTGCCCGCCTGCCCTGCCCCATGTGAGTCAGAGCTCTTGGGCCTGGAACCCAGACCTGCATTCCTGCTACCCAGGCTGATTCATCTTGGCTTGGAAGGGGGAAGCCCAGGCTACGAGTCATTCTGGCTGAGCTATCTTTGGACTTCCCTACAAGTTCTCCTATAATCTCGCCCCAGGGCTAAATTGGAGTGTCCACCACCCACTACCTCCGCTGTCCTTCGCCTGCATGCCAGCCCACCTGGAGGGCAAGCAGTGGTTCCAGAAAGAAGATGGAAGGGTTCCAAAGAAGTCTGTCTTCTGCAAGAAGCCCTCAAGCCTAAGGCCATTTCCTGTCCCCTCCTCCTTTGAACCTTGGTTCAGATGCCCCTTCCTCCAGGAAGCCCTTTCTAGTAATAATAATAATAATAATACATATCCTGTCATAATAATATTGATAGTGCCAGATATATTAAACTCTTTATAAAACTTCACCAGTGCAGAGAAAGAGGACATGGGGTGGGGTTGGGGGGTGCTCCCCATGAGTTAACTGAGTCATGGACAGATGATAAATCTGCACAGGCTGGAGTTGTAGCTCAGTGGTGGAGTGCTTGCTCAGTGTGTGTCAAGCACTGGGTTCAAATCCTGACACTAGAGAAAAACAGTAAGAGTCAAAGCAGTCTTGGGGTACGTGCCTTTAATCCCAGAACTTAGAAAGCTGAGGAAGAAGGACCATGAGTTCAGGGACAGCCTGGACCACTGCGTGAGATTCTGTCTCTTAACAGAGAAAGGAATGAAGATTCGTTGGGAATTGGGGTGTGGTTCTGCACCCCACTACTTAGCCAAGAGGTTGCTTGGTTGCCATTAGATTATATTTTAGCAGGTATTCACTCTCCTTGCCCTGTTTCTGGAACTCATTAGCTAGGGAGACAGGAACAAGTGATAACATCCCCCACACCTCACCCTCCCACCCCACACCCCATCCACCACCACTGCCACCAGTGGCAAACCACAGTACAACCAAGGTTCAACTGGGAAACAGTGTGTTGACTAGGCCTGAATGGGGGCTTACTGTAGGAGCATGGATGACCCAAAAGCAGTCTTGCCACTTGGGAGTCTGACCCCAGCAGGAATGATGGCTTCCTTACAAATCCACAGATGGAGTTCCTCTTCAGCTGGTCTTCCCCAGTCTGTGCTCTCTAGCATGTGCAGTTAGGGTAAAATTACACACAGATGGCATGGAGGTGCATCGGGGGAGGCTGGAATCTTGGGTGGGAGTCCAATGAGCCTCCCACCCCTCCTTCTCTGAGGGAACGTCAACAGATAATGGGGCCAGTCTCCAGGGCCTGCAAGTCCTCACAGACGCTCTGATGAAGATGATGGTCATTACGGAGTCTAGCTAGTTCTCTATGACTTCTTCAGTGCCAAAGATCCCAGCGTCAAGGGGCCTCAGTAAATGTCCCCAAAGAAAAACATTTTATATATCTGGGTAGCTGAAAGCATCCTGCCTTGAGAAAAAGCAGATTCAGAGGTGGGGGTGAGAAACGCATCTGAGTGGTACAATGCATGCACCAAGTCCTGGGTTCACAGCAATACACAGACAGACATTCAGACACACATACACACATACACACACACACACACACACACACACACACACACACACACACCTCTAGTGGTTTCAGCTGAAACAAAGTAAAAACTCAAGAGGCTTTTGACAGATCCAGGAGTCCTCACAAGACATCCCATGTCCTGGGGTATTTTGGTTCTGTCACTATTCTTGGTGGGGCTCAGAGCCTGACTCCCTCCTTGTGGGAGCTGTACATGCCCCCTCAGCAAATCAATGCTTCCTAAAAGCCCTGTACCAGGCAGGAGACGAGCTGTAGACTGTGAGTCAGAGGGTGCTGGCCTCCAAGGGCGCAGCCTGGTAGGTTGGGTCACCTCCCTCTCCAATTTCAGTTCTGCTGCCCTCCCACAGAAGGCTACATGGGGAATAGGACTCAGAGAGGGGCCAGGGGCCAGCCGGGCTCCTGAATGTGGAACACACTCCTAGTTGCCCTGAGGACCTTCCTAACATCCACCTTTTGGTCAAGGGCCAGCTGCAAACCTAGCACACTCAGTCAACCCACCCCCCCCCCCCCACACACACACCTCTGCTTTTTCATTACTCTGTACCTCACTGGAAGATTCTAGGCAGGGGCTCTACCACTGAGCCACACCCCCCAGCCCCTTACTGGGGGATTCTAGGCAGGGGCTCTACCACTGAGCCACACCCCCCAGCCCCTTACTGGGGGATTCTAGGCAGGGGCTCTACCACTGAGCCACACTCCAGCCCTTCACTGGGGGATTCTAGGCAGGGTCTCTACCACTGAGCCACACACCAGCCCCTTACTGGGGGATTCTAGGCAGGGGCTCTACCACTGAGCCACACCCCAGCCCCTCACTGGGGGATTCTAGGCAGGGGCTCTACCACTGAGCCACACCCCAGCCCCTCACTGGGGGATTCTAGGCAGGGGGCCTCTACCACTGAGCCACACCCCAGCCCCTCACTGGGGGATTCTAGGCAGGGGGGCTCTACCACTGAGCCACATGCCCAGTCCCTCACTGGAGATTTTTCTCCGTGTGTATGTATATATGTGTACATGTGGATATGCACATGCCATGGCATGTGTGTGGCAGTTGGAGGGCAACTTGTGGAAGTTGGTTTCCCTATCCTGCCTTGAAGGAGCCAGGGATCAAAACCAGATCAAATGTCAACACTGGCACAAGGGCCTCTACATGGTAAGCCATTTCACTGGCTCCTTGATGCATTCACATGACTAGTCACCACTCAGTTCAAGCAAGAAGTCCCCAGCCACCTCAAGGCTTTCACAGCCACTACCCTCCACCCAGCAGGGCCGACTTCCATGCCATTCCTCCTGGCTGCTGTTAACTCGGGAAGTGGCACTCGTGTTCACCTGCTGAGGTCCAGCTTCTGTGGGTCTGGGGAGTGCGTGGGAGTCACAGCTGCTGTTATATCCACCCAGGGCAGTGGTGTTCTAAGGTATCAGTGTCCCCATGAGCCCTCACCTGAAGTTTCTTTAAGGCCTGACCCTGTTCCCCTTTCCCCTGCCCTGGTAGCCCCCCCCCTTCTGTGTTTCTCTTGACCCACCCTCCCTCCCTCTCCCTTGCCCCATCGCTTAGAACAAATGTCTCCAGTATCGGAGCTGTGATTTATTACTGTCTGTAAACATCCTCACTCCTCTGGCTGTGCAGAGACCTGCTGGGAGCCTTTGTGCTGGGGAATCTCTGCCAACATACCGCAGCCAGGCGTTGCTTTTTCCAGGGCACGGGGAGTGCCAACTGCCAACTGGCAGAACCTTCCTGATCTTAACAAATGAGGTGACCCTTCTGTCCTGTGTGCACCCTCCCTCACTTCCTTATGGACACACTCCCAGGCTGAGCAGTGACGCTCGCCTGTAATCTCATAATCTCAGTATTCAGTGAGCGGAGGCAGGAGGATCAGGCAGCCAGTATGCGATGCTGAGAGATGAAGAAGAGGAGGGAGGGAGATGGAGAGGGAATTTCCCAAGGAGGAGCAAAGGACTAACTTGAAATCCAATTTTTTTCGGAGCCTGTTCACGCTCACCTGAAGACATACTGTAATGACTCCCATCTCATAAACATCCCATTGGGACTTTATAAAGGGACCCTTCAGGTACTCTGTTGTACTAAGGTCCAGCCTCTCGTATGCCAGGTAAGTATGTACTCCACCACTGGGTTACACGGGTCTTGTTTCAAAAGCTGTACACTCTGCGGGTCTGCATCTAGAGGCAGAGGCAGGCCGATCTCTGGGACTTTGAGGCCAGTCTGGTCTACACAGTGGAAACTGTCTCAAAACCAAAATAAAATACTATACAATTAACGGTATCTGGAATCCCTTAAGCCAGGTCTTAAGGAACACAGGGCGGTGACATGTGACAAACGATTTCTTGAGGAAAGCTGACAGAGCAGATCCCCAGGTGGGAGGCTGGCTCCATCACTTGGATAAGGTTGGAGACTGGTTTAGTTGATCCACCAAGCAAGAGTGTTATCAGAACCTTCTGGAGTGGGAGAACTGGCCTGAGAAAGCAACTCAGGAATTGAAAAATTATCCCATAGTGTTGCGAGAGCGTCATCCATCTCGTTCCTTCATGCATTTCATATTTATTGAGACAGGGCCTCACTAGGTAGACAACTGGTGAGCCTCCTGCCCCAACCCTCAGAGGGCTGTGATAACAAGTGTGAGCCACCATGCTCTTTATAAAAGTTACACTTCTCCCAAGAATAAACAAATAAATTCTGACAAACGTCTCCTCACAGACTATGTACTTTGATTTTGAGAAATTTTCAAAGTGTTTGGGAAGTTTAAAAGCTTTGCCTGGGCATGGTAACACAGGCCTGTGATCCCAATTACTCAAAAGTTGAAGAACTGCCTGAGCTACAAAGTAATTCTATGCTAGCTTTGGCTACTTAGTGAAACACTGTTTCAAAGTAAAAACATTAGAAGAAAGCTTCAGGCATGACTCAGTGGTAGAGCCCCTGCCTAGAATCCCCCAGTGAGGGGCTGGGGGTGTGGCTCAGTGGTAGAGCCCCTGCCTAGTTACGGGAGACCCTGGATTCAGTCCCTAGGATTATATACACAAAGCAGTCTGTCTTTTTCAGGATGGTCTCTGAGCTCACCTCTAGCTCATCACAATCTCTTTGTAGTATTTTGTTCCCACAACTAAGTCATGGCCTTCCTAACGTCCCTGCTCCTCAGCCCCTCTCCAGCACTCAACTCCTTTCCCTTATCCCCAATCCCAAGAGACCCAGCTTCACATGTCTTCTCCAGCCCCTCAGCCCAGATGACCTCGGCAGACCTCAGGACTTTAAATATCAGCTACATGCAAATTTAGCACACCTGTGTAATTATTGGCACGAGGGCAGAACACCCATCGTTTGCTTAAAACAGACAAAAATCCAAAAGGAAAGGGTGTCCGCTGTTTCTCTATTGCTCTGTTAAACACTGAACAAGGTGCTGGAGAGATGGCTCAGTGATTAAGAGCACTGCCTGCTCTTCCAGAGGGCTCAGGTTCAATTCCCAGCACCTCCACACCAGCTCACAACTGTCTGTAACTTCAGTTCAAAGTCTGATGCCCTCTTCTGGACATGATGGGCATTGCCGGAAAAATATCCATATATAAATAAATCTCAAAAACAATTCTGACCACCATGAGTAACTGGGGTAGGGTTGTATTTCATTACAGGTCGCTGTTCATTGTTGAGGGAGGCCATGGAGCAGCTCTGCTTGCTCAGTCTGCTGTTTTATATAATCCAAACCACCTGCTCAGGAGTGGCGCTGTCCCCAGTAGGATGGACCCTCCTCCAGCAATCAGCAATCAAGAAAATGCTCATGGACATGCCCACAGGCCAATCAGGTGGAGGCAACTCCTTACCTAAGGTTCCCTCCTCCCAAGAGTGGCAAACTGACAACCAAGTTTAGTCAACACAGAAGACAAGCACACTGGGGTGATGGGGTTTGGGGGTACAGGGGTGGGGGTGGAAACAAGGTAAGATGCCTCTAGACTGGGAAGTGTCACGTGGGAGTTCTTGACACCATCATACCCCTGTGTATACTTCAAAATTATTTAAAGAAAAAAAATGGTATCTTCAAACTTCAACTTCTCTCCTTCCAAAAGCTCTTCCTACAGAACCCAGGATCTCCTGCCTCAGCCTCCCTGGGATGGGCATTATAGGTGTGCACCATGATGCCTGGCTTTCTGTCAACCCCAAGGTTTGTCCAGTTCTGCCTTTCCCCCATGCTATAAGGAGCATCATTCACTCAGTAAAGCAGGCCTCAGACCTTTAGAACGAATTTCTGCGAACCCATCACCCTAGGACCTGGCGGGGAAGGGTCATGAGTTCTAGGCCAGCCTGGGCTACATAATAAATAAGAGGCCAGTTGGGGTTAGGAGATTGTGTCTCCAAAGATTGCTCTGCATCAAAAGAAGTTTCTTTTTTCGAGATTTATTTCTTTATCTTTATGTGAATGTGTGTGTGCTAGCCCGAGTTTATGTGCACCCCAAGCATGCAGCTGCGGTAGAGGTCAGAGGACATCAGATCTCCCAGAGCTGGAGCTACCAGGGTTCTGAGCTGTCAGATATGGGTGCTGGGAACTGAACCAGGTCCTCTAAAGAGCAGTTGGAACTTAACCACTAAGCCATCTCTCCGGTCCCTCAAAAAAGAACTTTTTAAACATCGTGGTGTTTTTAGCAGGTGCATCCAAGTACCGGAAGGCTAACCTACGTTAAATAACACATGCGCTACCTTGGCACCCTAAGTTTCTTTCAGCAAACCCCACGAATTCTCCATGTGATTATCATCTGGATCAGCATGTTGCCCGATGGCACCCTCAGATAACTGTCTGTCAGTCCTGAGTCATACTTCCTCTCACTCCCACTCAATAAATAAGTCTCAAAAACTTTCCAAATACCCCCCAGTTCCCAATGCTTCATGCCTGTCAATCAACACCGCTACCTTCCCAAGGCATCTGGGGGCATCTTGCCCAGGCAGGTCCAGCAACTTCCGCATGCCCTGCCTGCAGGCCTTTCTCCCCAAAGCACCCCGAGTTTCCAGCCACCCCTGTGCCTTGCTGCCTCATCACGTGGTGGAAAGTGGGGTGCATTCCCAAGCGGTCCCCTCCCCCCTCCCCACCCTGGTCCTGACTCACATGTGTCTCTCACCTTTACCCTCCAGGAAACCACTGTGTAGTGTGGTTCACTAGGGAAACATTTTTCTTATTAATAAGAGAAACAATAATACATCAGAACATGCTAGGCCTTGTACGAAGCCCTCCAATCATTTCGTATTGCACCTGGAAGTTATAAATCCATACCACAACACAGAAAGATGGTATCTCTGGGTGTGAATGACAGACATCTCAGCAGGCATTTGCCACCACGCTCTTTCTCTGGAGCTCACAATGGAAGAAATAAAATGGCTCCTGATGTCCCCTGACCTCCACATGTGTACCACATCCCTACCCCTACCCCACCTCCCCATTCCCATGCCCACATAATAAATAAACAAACGTAACGAGAAATTTTGAAAAAGAAAACCTCCGTTCCTAAGAACTCTGGCTCTCCTTCTCCTAGTCACTGCCTTGGACCCTCTGGCCACCTCCATGTCTAGTCCAGTCCCCAACTCTCAGGGACAGGTCAGAGGCTGAAGGCCACCTTCATCAGCAATGACCAGTGACATCGTCGAGTATGCCTACATAACGCAGCCCTATTAAAACCCCAAAGGGAGAGGATGGCGAGATGGCTCGGCAGGTAAAGGCTCTTGAGGACCCGGGGCCCCACATGTTGGAAGACCTCCACACATACTCGATAGATAAACGCAATGAAAAGAAACATAGGGGCATGGTGGTGCACATCTGGAATCCCAGCGTTCGGGAGGCCGAGGAAGGATGGTTGGCCTGAGTTTGGGACCAGTCTGGGTTATACACAGTGAGACCCTGTCTCAAAAAGCCAAGAAAAGAAAGCATAGGGACAAGCATTCTGAGAACTTCAGGATGACGGCCCATGCCCCTAGAGAGCATGGCAGCTCCTGACCCTCCTCTAAGCCACACTCCAGCCTTCCTGAGAACTAGTCCCCAGCAGTGGTGTTCCCTGACTTCAGTGGGGATGGAACACCTGAGGCTTGTGACTGGTGCCTGAGGGACAGTCTTAGGGAAAGAGCCCCATCTGTAGGGTGCTGCTGTGGTAAATAACTTTGTGGGAACTCTAGCTAGAGGACACTCAGCTCCTGCTGCTTTGCATGCTGGGAACCCCCTTGCCACCACCTGCGGTCAGATGCAGTAGCGAGAGTTGGGGAGGAGGGAGAAAGAACTGTTTATTTCTTCCTGACCCAGGCTGACTCCTCCCACTTCTTAGGGTGCTTCTGAACCTTCTGAGGACTCATTTCCCTACCCTATAATGCCTCTGCTCCAGTTAGCAACTTTCTGGGGCTCTGCTGCTCACAGTGACTTTTAAAATTCTCAACCCCCATGTCTTTATGAACTTCATTTTCTATTGTAAAATTAATAAATAAAGATGAACTGTGTACTATGGGCAATGAATTTTATTGTAATTGTCTATCGTTTATTGAATGCATCTACGCACATGCACGTGTGTGGCATACACACACATGGAACGCAGAGGACAACTTTTGAAAATGTTTCCTCTTTTTAAAGTTTATTTATTTTTATTTTATGTACATTAGCGTTTTGTCACTGGTCTCCTGGAACTGGAGTTACAGACAGTTGTGAGCTGCCACGTGGGTACTAGAACCTGGTCCTCTGGAAGAGCAGCCAGTGCTCTTAACCCCTGAGCCATCTCCAGCCCCCTACATTCTCTCTTTCTATTGTGTGGGTCCCAAAGATGGAACTCAGGTCATCAGACCTAGCAGCAAGAACCTTTGCCTTGGTAAGAGGACAGAACATCTGTCATTTGCTTAAAACAGACAAAATCCAAAAGGAAAAGGCTGAACTATCTCCCCCACCCCCCACCCATGGTTTGGTATAAATGTATACAGCCCAGAACTATAGCACACTCATTGTGAAATGTTCTGCTCTCTTGAAAGCCTTCTCCCTTGATCCTTTCAAAGCTGTCTCCCGGTCAGACATGGAGGCACGTGCCTATGATCCTTGGGAGGTAGACGCAGGAGGGTCAGGTGTTTAGTCATCCTTGGCTACACACAGGGTTCAAAACAGCCTGGGCTTCACAAAACTCTGTACAAACTATGTCCCTCAGTAAGCCTTTTGCACGGATTATATTCCTTTGTTTTGGTCCAGCACTTTAGAGTCTAAAAAGTCATACATAAATGGCTAAGAAATAATCCTTCCTCAGGTTTATAGAACTCAGAAAAAAAAAAAAAAAAAACCAAAAAACCGTGCTGACCTTCAGATGACACCAGACCAGACCACCCTTCAGGGTAGTCTAAGTACTAACACAAAATATGCAAACTGTTCTGTAGTTTAGCTTTTTTTTTTTTTAAAAAAAAAAAAAAGGGTAATGAGACCATTAAAAGAGAAGAAAGTGGCCCTTGGGGGTCCAAGTCCTGTTTGGGCTTCCCTAAGGACAGTCCAGCATTCAGCCTTCCGGCTCACTGTCTCCGGAACCTATTCCCTCTTCAGAAAAGTGTGGGTGTGGTAGCTCATGCCTTTAATTCCAGCACCCCAGAGAGGCACAGGCAATTGGATCTCTGTGAGCTGGGGGCTAGCCTGGCTAGATAGGAGCCTGGGGTCAGGACTCCCTCCAAAGGCAAGACCTTGGATAAACTTGACTCGGTCTCCTAACTGCAGAGGCCTGGACCTGGGTCTAGAGGCTCAACGGCTGTCAGCTAATTAGCATCCGCCTTAACCTCATAAACTTTGTGTTATTATTTGGTGAGAATACATAAGCCTGTATTCTTAACAACTTCAGATTGTATTCTTAGGAACTTCAGGATTCATAGTTCAAAGCTATGTTCATTCAATACTTCATTCAATAGTTAATAACTGTAGTCACAACGTCAGACATAAAATGCGCCTGTGTGTGTTAGGGGGTGCGTACACGTGAATGTGGGTCCACACGCCTGTGGAGGCCTTAGGAGGACCCTTGAGAGTCTTCTCTCTAACTTCATGCCCGGAGACAGGGTCTCTCACTGAAACTGGAGCTTGGTTGGCAGCACCCGGGATCTGCTTGCATCCATCCCCACAATGAATGCTCTAACTGCAGTCCAGGTGAATCCAATGCCCTCTCCGGACCGCCACAGGAAACAGGCACACACACATATAGGCAAAATACCCAATCTCATAAAATAATTAATTAGAAAGATAATACTGCCGTATACATGTAGCCAAATAAACATGGGAATACATTTATAAGAAGGAATGTTCCGAAAGCCTGTACACGTCATCAGAAACTCTAAGAGCCTGAGCTGCTAACTTGAGGGCCCTCTGGGGTGGTCGACTGTGCTGACTCTCACAGGGAAGTGTCTGGCTCTCTCTCGGGTAAGCCAACCTTGGTACCATGGGGACTTCAGTTCGTCTCTTTCATTTTCCTGTTAAATGAGGGAGGAGACTGAACCGGCAGAAGTGAGGAGAAGCAAAGCCTGGCACACAGTGGCCCAAGGTCAACGCCAAGGCGCCCCCCCCCCCGCCCCCCCCCACCGCTCTGTAGTGTGCATTCAGATGAGTGCACTCGCTCTTGTGTGATTGGACATGGAGGCCAGAGTTGGACATATTTTTTGTTGTTGTGTATGTATGTTTTGTCTGCATGCACATCCCTGCTATGCCTGTGGAGGCCAAAAGAAGCCTCTTGCAAAGTGAGTTCAAAGGCAATTTAGTGAGACTTGGTCTCAAAAATAAAGTATGGCCTGGAAAGATGGTTCCGTAGTCAATAGCACCAGCTGCTCTTGCAATGGACAGGGGGTCAATTCCTAGCACCGACATGCGGGCTCACAATCTTACTCCAGTTCTAGGAATCCACTGCCCTTTTCTGGTCTCTAAAAACACCAAGCATGGGCATGGTGCTCAAACATTCTTACAGGCAAAGCATTCATACACATAAAAGAAAAACACATTTTTTAAAAATGTAAACAGAAAGCTGGGATATAGCTGGGTGATAGAGTGCTGAGGTTCACTCCCCAATACCTTATCTCAAATATATATATGCTAAAGGCTTAACTCAGGGCTGGGGAAGGGTGCTTACTGGGTAAGAATCTTCAGTTCGATCTGTGGGACCCATGTAATGAAAGGAGAGTACCAAATCCCGGAAGTCACCCTCTGACCTCCATACGTGCATGACTGTGTGTGTGTGTGTGTGTGTGTGTGTGTGTGTGTGTGTGTGTTTGTGTGTGTGTGTGTGTGTGTGTGTGTGTGTGTGTGTGTGTGTTGTACCTGTGTCCAGCAACCCCCAAAGACCACCAGGGAGCTGGATTCTTTGCAAACACATGAAGGTCAGTTTATTGCTTTGGAAAGGTTCAAACGAGCCCAGGCTGAAACCCTTTGTTCCAGTACAGAGGAGGGATTCAGCCCCAAAATCAGGGGTGAGAGAGTTTTTAAAGAAAAGCATACATAAGTGGGGTGTTACACATCTTGGCATTTCAGGACTGGATAAAGGGGCACTGGGTTCAGTAATTCTTGGAAACTATTGGCTAAATTTTCAGCACAAACCCAAGCTTTGAATCTACTGGCTACAACTTTCAGTATGAAACCAAGTTTTGAATCTATTGGCTGTTCAGGTGCATTCCTGAGACCTTTCCTAGACTCTTCTCAGACCTGGGCCCTGCCCTCAGGCACTAAAAGGTCCTTCTCTGAAACAAAGCTGTGCAATGGTAGATCTATGCCTTCACGTGTGCACAGTAAATGTTACAAAACAGACAAACCTTTCACTCAAACCTCATCCTAACCCCAGAGAGCCCACAGCATCCTGTTTCTATCTCCAGTGAATCCAGAAGCATAAATCACTCTTTATAAGGAGCCCTTCTGCCGATCACTGCCCTGTAGATCACCTTCAGCAAACATGAAAAATGTATGCATTCTATCTATAAGCTTTAATTACAAAAATCCTTCAGAGGCTGGGGATGTAGCCAACCAAGGCCTCAGAGTGCTTGTCTAGCATGTATGAAGCTCTAGGTGCAATCCCCAGCACCACAGAAACCAGGCATAGTGGGGCATGCCTGTGTCTCAGCACTCTGGAGGGCAACTGTATTGAAATTTGGAAGAAACCCTGAAGGAAAGGCAATTTTTAAGTCTTGGTAGCTGTCCATAGGAGAATAGAGAAGGGAAGAGCTGGGGACTGGGGGCAGGAGATGCTGTTTGGGTTATAGCCATGGTGGAGACCAGCTAAAATGCCGAGCAGTGGTAGAGCACATGCTACATAGCAAGGCCCTCTCTTCTCAGTACAAAGAAGAGAGGAAACAAGGAAGAGCTGGGTGGGAGGAATATTCCAGCCTGACGGAGGAAGAGACAGGTGGGTCTGTGTGAGTTCCAGGCCAACCAGGGTTACACAGTGAGACCCCGTCTCAAAACAAAACAAGAGAGCTGGTGGTGACAGCCAGGGCAGGTAGGGTGGACTACAGAGACAGGGGCAGAAGGGTTAACAATAGCAGCTGAGGCAGAACATCCGCCATTCATTTGTCTTTCCAATGGGCAACTACAGACTCCTGATGGGTGCCTGAGTTCCCGTGACTGCTCCCATGGGGGGGGGGGGGGGGCTTCTTGAAGCGGTAGGCTGTGCTCAAAGCCTTTTGAATGTTATGCTCCATGATTCTTGAAGCCCTCAGTGATTTATATGATAGCTGAGTCCTCAACCCGGCCACATATCTCCGTGATCCGACTGAATCCCTTCTGCTGCCTATCTCTCACCACAGATCTATGTTTCTCAACCAGCAGGTCGTGACCCCTTGGGCGTGGGGCTCGAACGACTTTGACAGGAGTTACCTAAAACCATCAGAAAACAGATTACATTCCGATTCGTAACAGTAGCAAAATTACAGTTACCAAGCGGTAATGAAAATAATAAAGATCGGTGGTCACCACACCAGGAGGAACTGATTTTTGTTGTTGTTTTGGTTTTTCGGGCCAGGGTTTCTTCATGTAGTCTTGGAAATAGCTCTATAGTCCAGGGTGGGCTCGAACTCACCGAGATCTGCCTGCTTCTGCTTCCCGAGTGCAGGGATTAAAGGCGGGCTCCATCTGCACCCGAGGGGCGTTGCATTAGTAAGGTTGAGAACGACTGATCTAGGTGTTCTCACTGACCTTGCTAGGCTGGGCCCTGCCTAAAAGTCCTCGAAGATCGCGCCTCGCAGTCAGTACTGAGTCAGCCCTGCCTAGTTGAACTCAGAACACTGGAATCCCTCCCTACCGCCGCATCCTATCTCGTCCCGCCAACGCTACAGAAGACCCGGGATTCGAACTCGAAAACCTCCCGACCAGCCCGCCTAGCCGAACATCCGCCCCGCCCAGAGAAGCAATGCGCATGCGCTGTCATACGCGCCGCACTCCGTAACCCGCATGCGTGCTGAAACCAGGAACCTCCTTACACGCATGCTCAACCGAGCGCGCCCCCCGGCCCGCAGCGCATGCGCAGAGCCAGTCGCGCGAGGCCTGACTTGTTCGACGGCGCTCTGAGATCCTCTTTTTCCTCCTCGGGGCACTTCCGGGACGCCCAGGCCTGTTCCGGGATAGCTGGCACCCGCTGTCTCGGCCTCTTTCTCACGCTCGAGACCATCCGGCGCCACTTACTCGGCAGGTAGCTGTGGAGGACCTTCCCCGCCCACGCTGCGCCCCAGGAGCCAATCAACAGCTGCCTTAGGTAAAGGGGGACCCACGAGCCTGCGAGAAGCATGCGCGCCGACGGGGCGGGGCTTGGGGCGGGGCTTGGAGTGGGCGTGGTCAAGCCCCGCCCCCCCGCGCTGCCGTTGAAAGGTCGCTGGGCTGCTGGTCAATGTGAATAGGAGCCTGAAGGTCCTCGGCATAGTGACACCATTAGCTAGAGGTACACATAAATTAATGGGAACTATAGCTCCTGTAAAGTGTACGACCGTCCTCATAACATCCGGAGGAAGTTTCTGGAACACTCCTGTAGGTTCCCGGCACACATTTACATGCTAGGGTTGCTTTCCAAGGAATGTAATCTTAGAAATTGGGTTTGGGGGTTCTTTATGCCTGAGTATAGGAAGGAGACCCCGTATATAAGATTGCAAATATAAATAATTTTACAGACTAGGGAGCACGTAGAAAAATGGGTAAGTAGGGCTGGGCATGATGGGTCACACTAATCCTAGCAGTGTGGAACCTGAGACAGGAGGATTGTCATGAGTTTGAGGCCAGCCTGAGCTACACAGGGGGAGAGCAAAGAAGGAGGGAACTGTACACTATTATGTTCTGGAATGTGTCGTACCTCAAGAGAAAAGGTGTTAGAACAGTTAGGATTTGGGGACCTCCGGGGAAATTTTTGCAAAGCAACTTGTCAATTCTGGAAGATTCTCCGCGAAGAGATGCTTGAGGGATGGGAAAATGGCTCAGTCTGTGAAGTGCTTGTTTGTAAATATGAGGACCTGAGTTTGAGCCGTAGCAATCACAAGAAAAGGTGGGGTGTGATGGCATGAGATTGTAATCCTGGTGCTGAGGAAACAAACAGGCAACTGGAGTTCCTTGGCCAGCCAGTATAGCCTAATGGAAAAGTTCCATTCATGGAGCAGGGTTCCATGGTGATGCCCTGTCTTAAAAACAAAGTAGGAACTGGCAAGGAGGCTCATGAGGTAAAGGTGCCACCACAAAGAACCTACATGGTGGAAGAGAAAATGGTCTCTCAGAAATTGTCACTTGACCTCCCCATATGTGATATGTCTCTGTGCACTGGTGTGGTGTGTGTGTGTGTGTGCACAAGTACATAAACAATTTGAAAAAAAGTGAGTGGCAAAGGAAACTGTACCTGGAATTGACATCTGGCCTCCACAGGTACACATACATACATGCACTCAAAAGAAACCCAGGAATCCCCCACCCCAAGGATATGCAGATTAAACTTAATTTCTGTGAGGTCACTGTAGGAGCCCTGTAGATACACAATTAACACTAGCTTAGTTTGTGGAGCACACTCCCAGAGAACTCTGGAAACAGCATTCAAAGTCCCAGATGCAGGTAGAAGGCCTCTTAGGTTGTGGATTGATTCCCACAAGAGCTGATTCCAGAACACTGTACAAATGGACACCACCTTGCCTGAAAGAGGGTAGTCAAAGTAAACAGATGCTGGTAGGGTGAGTACAGGGTCCCTATGAGGGCAGGCAATCAGACATCTAGGCACTGGGGAAGTTTTTAGAACAGACAGTTAATTGCAGAGGAGGAAGGAGTCCCAGGTTGTGGGGAAAGGTCCCGAGACTGTAAACAGTTATTTAAACCCTGAGTCATTCCCGTAAGCATCTGTTATCAGTTTGTGGTTGGGAAGAGGTCACTTAGGCCTAAGAGGGGCTAGACAAGCCCCTACATGGCTAGCAAAATTGCCCCCTCGGTTCTAGAGTGCTCTACAGTGACCCGTTGATGTCACTGAGGCCTGAGGTGGACATGGGGAGGGCCAAATACTAGGCCACACTACTTCTAACCACCTTTCCTATGGAAGGCAGCCATAGCTGCTCTGTAAATTGGTTGGGGTCAGGTTCCAATGAGACCTTGTGTATGGAAACAGGGAAGACAGTGCAGATTTGGTCTGTAGGCCACAGCTTGCCAGCCTGGTCTCAAGCTAGAGCAGGCTGTCCCCACAAAGTCCTTCAGGCAGTTGAGAACTCAGGGCTGTCCCAAGAATAGCCCAGGGAGCTTTCCCCAGAGGCCTGGAAACAGGTAACAGGAATGGTGGAGAGTGGGTGACATAGCCTCTCGTTCCAGAACATGTTGAGGATTAGATGCTTGAGAGACCTGTGAAGTTCAGAGTGGGGAGGGCTTACCAGCTGGAGCAGAAGGTAAGTGCATGGGGACCTGTGGGACCAACCCCCACCATCGTCAACACAGGGTGGTTAGGGGTCCTTCAGCTCAGGATTCTATACCGATTTGTAAGAAAGTGACGTGTTGCATTGTGGGAGGAGACTATCCCCCTTTTATTGGACTCCACTCCTGCGAGCTGTATTTGTACTGGAACATTTCAGTAATTGTGAAGAGATTTGTTTCTCCTGCCTTCAAGGGTAGACAACTTAAGGTTTCTGTGGGCTTGCCAACACTCATGTCTTATTTACCATGCTTGTCAGGGGCTACCTGAGCTCCAGCCTCCACACACATTTCTTTTAGCCAAGAGGAGGAAGAGGCTAAAGACATGTAAAGACAAGTTTCTGAATGTTCCCACACCATGTCACACCTAATTGGAAAAACAAACAAACAACTAAAAAACAGACAGAGAAGTTTGTTCTGGATAGCTGTGTGTAAGCCTCAGTCACAGAGCTCCCTTTGGCTTGTTTCGTGTGCATATATGTGTGTGTGGTTATGTGTACATGTGTGTAGTACCCAAGGAAGCCAGAAGAGGGCGGTGAGCCCCAGCGCTGGAGTTAGAGGTGATTGTGAGCTGTCCCATGGGGGTGCTGGGGATAGTTCTTGGGTCTTCTGTAAGAGCGGCGTGCACTCTTAACTGCTAAGCTGTCTGGTTGGCTTGGGGGTGTTGGTTTTGTTGTTTTTGTTGGGGTTTTATTTTTAAGAGTGGGTGTAATAAGTCCAGGCATCTATGGAGGCCAGAAGCATTGGAAACTTTCTGTGTGCAGTTAGTCAGTTCTCTCCCACCATGTGGTCCTGGGGATTGAACTCAGATCATCAGCTTTGGTGGCAATCACCTTTACCCACTGAGCCATCTCGCTGGTCCCAGAGCTTCTTGTAAGGAAGACTCTTCGTGCAGTCAGCTGAGCTTGCAGAGAGGGAGGGCTCCTTTGTACTAAGCTCTCCTCGGTCCCTCCAGGTGACCATGTCAGAGTCTGGGCACAGTCAGCCTGGGCTCTACGGGATAGAGCGGCGGCGACGGTGGAAGGAGCCAGGGTCCGGGGGCCCCCAGAACCTCTCTGGGCCTGGAGGTCGGGAGAGAGACTACATTGCACCCTGGGAAAGAGAGAGACGGGTGAGTGAACCCAGAGACGGCATGCAGGAGTCCAGAGGCCAGGCTGGATGCAGGGCGGTAGACAGTGTCCAGAGCTGCCCTCTGGGAACCAGGAGGGAGTAATAAAACGACTCTTTGATGGCATGGCTAGAGAAGACCTGGGAAGAGGTGACTGTGGTTTGATTTTTTTAAAATCTTTTTTTAAAGTTTATCTTACTGTTTTTAGTTATGTGGAAAGGTGGTGTTCACATGAGCGCAGGTACCCTTGGAGGCATCAGACTCCTCAGGAGCTGGAGTTACAGGCAGCTGTGAGTCACCTGATGTGGGTGCTGGGAGCTGAACTCAGGCCCTTTGGAAGAGTGGCAGGCGCTCTTAACATTGAGCCTTGTCTCCAGCACCCAGAGATGACTTTGAGTTGGGGCCTGAGAGGTGAAGGGCCAAGCGGTTCCAAACCCTAGATGAAGAAAGAGCTTTACAAAGTGGCAGGTGCGGGATCTTGAGGGCCCTGTGTGGTGAGCGGGTGAGGTGGCTCAGATCCCACAGGTGTGGCGGGCTTTCACAGAGCTCACCCCAGCTCCTGTTTAGACTCACACTGCACCACCGCACCAAGCAGCATGTGTGCCCCTGCTTTGCAGAGTGCTCAGTCTCTGTGGGGCTTCCGAACCCTCACAGGCACCCCGTGACCCCGTGAACTCTGTACCAGGCACAGCCCTTAGGGGAATGTCCAGGTGCCTCCCACAGCTTGTAGTTCCTGAGGAAGCTGTCTCAGGCGGGCCTGCTCCATGAGCCTTTGTTCACCCTACCTCACATCTGACCCTAGCCCTTCCTATGGTTCTGTTGTGTGGTCTTCTCCCACTGGGCTTGTTCTGGATCCCCACCCCACCCCATCTTCCTTGTTAGACCCCTCTGTAACCCCACTTCACCCTCCTGCCTCATGAGCACACCTCTCACCCATCCCCTCTCAGAGCTGTCCTTGCCAAGGCACTCTGGGTTATCCTGGGGTTCCAGTGAGCCTGAGAGCCAGCAGAAGGAGTAGGGATTATGGAGAAGCAGGCCCAGTGAAGGTCCAGACAGGAGCAGCCCTCTAGACGTGGGGTGCCCAGGAGGCAGAAGAGGGTGCCACATAGGGGGGAGTCCATTCACCTGTGAGAACAGGTAGGGCCGAGGCCCTCGGTGGCCCAGAGCCACTTTCACAGAGTCAGGCTCTCTTCCCACCTGCCCGATCCTAGTCCTGTGAGGGTGGAGAGCTCCTGACCGTTCTCCAGTAAGTGTGGATCTTGGGTTCCCGCCCCAGCTGCAAAGCTCCAGGCCCTCAGTGCAGCGGAGGAAGCTGTTGGGAGTGGTGAGGATGTCACTGTGGAGCCAGGTGTCTGGGTTCAGAGCTCCCTTCCTCCTCCGTCATGTCACGTTCTGCATGGGTGGGGAGGCATCATGGAGGCTGTCTGAGTAACAGCTACACACTCCCTCTCCTCAGGATGGCAGCGAAGACCCCAGCACTAATGTCATGCAGAAAACCCCCATCATCCTCTCAAAGCCCCCAGCTGAGCGGGTGAGCCTCAAGGACCCCTGGAGGGAGGTGGGAAGAGGGGGTGATGGGCGGTCTCCCCAGTGGTCTGCAACCTTCTCACTCCCACAGTCAAAGCAGCCACCACCAACCACAGCCCCGGCTGCACCATCAGCCCCGGCCCCACTGGAGAAACCCATTGTGCTCATGAAGCCGCGTGAGGAGGGGAAGGGGCCTGTGGCTGGAACGGGGGCCACCACCCCTGAGGGCACTGCTCCACCACCTCCCACAGCCCCTGCACCACCCAAAGGAGAGAAGGAGGGGCAGAGACCCACACAGCCTGTGTACCAGATTCAGAACCGGGGCATGGGTACTGCTGCCCCCACAGCCATGGACCGTGAGTGGACCCCACAGATCGGGCAGGGAGCAGCTCCTGGCCGACTCAGACCCTCACTGCCCTGTCTCCTCTTTCCCATCCAGCTGTGGTGGGCCAGGCCAAGCTCCTGCCCCCGGAGCGCATGAAGCACAGCATCAAGCTGGTAGACGACCAGATGAACTGGTGTGACAGTGCCATTGAGGTACAGCCTCTCTAGGTCCCGCACTTCTGTCCATACCCCCAGGACCATCAGGCCTGGGTTTTACCCAATTTAGAGGGGCTTTAGTTGAGAGATGTGGTCTGCTAATGTTTGGGGAGGGGCAGTGGGGATTGCAGCCAGGGCCTCCTGCACACTAAGCAAGTTCTCGGTTTGGAAGCAGGGTCTCACTGAGTTGCTCAGGCTACTCTTGAACTGTCCATTTTCCTGCCTCAGCCTCCTAAGCAACATAGGTGGCAGCCTGTGACACCAGGGCAGATTGAAACCCTTACATGCTAGACATTCCTGCTACCCTAATACCAGAATCCTTGTGCCACAGCAAAGTAAGGTCCTGATCCTGCTCCCACACTCCTCCTGGTCCAGCCTCTAGTGTCTTCATGGTGCTAGCCAGAGGCTCCTCCCCAGCAGTCCCCGCTCTAGCTGGGCCCTCATGTCGCTGGGCCCACAGGCCTGTGCCTCTGCTCTGGCCCTTTTCCCACTGTGTAGCAGAAGGGGCATCCCCCCCTCACCCCTTCCCCCATAGCCTGAACCTGTTAGTGCAGTGTGCCAGATCTGTGTATTAACCCAGCCCTGCCTGCTTGTTCCGGTGGCCCTTTCTGCGGTGATAATGCTGCTCTTTTTGAGCTGCCCAGTGTTGGCAGCCTCCATCTCTGAGCACTTGAGCACTTGACATTGTAACCCCCAGGGCTGAAGACAAAACGGTCCGTTTTGTTGCAGCTTTTTGAATAGAATACCTGTGTGTGATCCTGTCGCCACAGAGAACACCCAGTCCTGGGTAGTTTGGCTGTAAGGTGCAGAGGTTCATTAAACTCTGGTCGAGGGCCAAGGATGTTTTTCCAAGTCACTCTGGTGAATCTGCGGAGTTGTCAGCAGAGCAGTTGGCCTTGGAAGAGGTTCTTTCGCCCCCTGGTGGTAAAGATCGGCAAAGCTGGTGGCCTGGAGGCAAAGGCCTCCCGTGTTTACAGACATGGTCATGCTCTGTTCTGGGCACACTCTGTGGAGACTGCCTGGAGCAGGGGCCTGACTTAGGTGGTCCTGACTTCCTGCCTCTCACGCACCCATCTTTCCCCATGCTTCTCGGTTTGGTTTTGAGTTTGGGGCTTTTTTCCTTCCTGTCCAGTACTAACCAGGCCCAGCACTGTGTACCCTCTCGGTAGGTTGATGGTGTGTGGCTATTCTCAGCCACAGCAGGCTCTTTTCTCCCTCAGCTTTCTCAGATGGTTCTCTGGGTCCAGAGCCGAGGCCCTTTGCCCAGATGAAAAGGAGGGTCTGTGGAGGCTCTCAGATCTCACCTGGTGTGTGTGGGGCGGGCATGGAGGAGCCTGGCTGCCTCTGCCAGGCTTGCAAGGCTCATGTCCTCTCTCGTCCCCCAGTACCTGCTGGATCAGACTGATGTGTTAGTGGTTGGTGTCCTGGGCCTCCAGGGGACAGGCAAGTCCATGGTCATGTCACTGCTGTCGGCAAACACTCCAGAGGAAGACCAGAGGTGAGGGGCGCTGCGCAGGGGTGGAGGAGGCCAGGGGAAGGTGGCCATCCTTGGGGAGGAGGGACTGGGGATTGTAGCTGAAAGGCTTCAAAATGGCTTCCTCTCCCTGGGTTCCTCTTCACAGGCGAGGATGAGTGTGGGCTAGCTGTGGAATGAGGCAGTCACCAAGGCATTTGAAAGGTGGCGGCTGTCCCAGGCTTGGTGCCAGTCTCAACTGGATGGCCTGGGGCAAGTCACCTCTTAAGTAGATTTTTGATTTAATTTTTGTGCATTTGAGCATTGTGCCTGAATATGTGTGTCTATGAACTACTTGTATGCTCAGTGCCCACCAGAGACCAGGAAAAGGCTTCAGAACTCCTGCAGTGGCCGTTATAGATAGGTGTGAACCTCCATGTAGGTGCTGGGACTTGAACCTGGGTCCTCTGGGAAAGCAGCCAGGTTCTTAACTGCCGAGCCACCTCTTCAATCCCTCAAGTGGATTACTGAAGGATGAGGCAGCTGGCACAGAGCCCAGGAGTTAAGGGTGCACGGTGATCTGGGAAATGGACAGGGAGGGAGCCGACCCTGTGCTGGCCTGGGTGCTCCTGTGTTCCTCTGCACAGCCAGTCAGGCCTGCACATGGCTCTTCAGTGACAAAGGTAAATGGTGGTGCTAGAAGGGAGGGACTTGGGAAGGGGAGCCTGCATCCTCACACTGGGGCAGAGAAGGCTGGCCCTCCTAGAAATGAGCTCTCCAGGTTCGTGTGGGTCACACAGCTGAGCAGGAGCGGGCAGGGTAGGGGCAGGGGACTAGAGGAAGTTCAGAAGAGTGAAGGAGGACTCAGATAGAGGTGGGGCAGTGCCTTAGTTAGGGTCACCATTGCCAGGGTGAATCACCACCACCAAACTGGGGGGGAAAGGGCTTCTTCAGCTAACGCTTCCACGTCAGAGCTCGTCAGGGCAGGAACACAGTCAGGGCCAAAACCGAGAGGCAGGAGCTGATGCAGAGGCCATGGAGGGTGCTGCTTACTGCCTCACTCAGCTGCTTTCTTATAGAACCCAGGGCCACCAGCCCAGGGATGGCCCCACCCGCCATGGTCTAGGCCCTCTCCCATGAGTCACTAATTAAGATAATGCCCTACAGCAGTGGTTCTCAACCTGTGGGTCGTGACCCCTTCACAGGTCACCTAAAACCCCTGGGAAACACAGATGTTTACATTACGGTTCATAACAGTAACAAAATTATATTTATGAAGTAGCAACAAAAATAATTTTATGGCTGATAATTTACTACAACGTGAGGAGCTGTGTTAGAGGGTCACAGATGACCTACAGGTTTGCCTGCAGCCTGAACTTATGGAAGCATTTTCTTTTCCTTATTTTTGGAGGTGGGGTTTGAGACAGTATATCTCTGTGTAGCCCTGGCTGACTGTAGACCACGCTGGCCTCAAACTCAGAGATCCGCCTGCCTCTGCCTCCTGAGGCCTGGGAGTAAAGGTCCCTTTGCCTCTCCATCCCCGGCCCTCTGCTCAATTGCAGCAGCACAAGTACAGTCCTCCGTGCTCTCTGTCCAAAATCCAAAACTGAGAAAACCTCCTCGGTGGCTCCGTTTGCATTTTAGACCGTGTTGTCCCATGGTGTAGCTGCAAGTTCTTCTGTCCAGGGTCCGGACAAAGCTCTCTCACCCACAGTCCTGCAGCTGCTTATAAAATAATTATGGCTCATTACTAACCAGCTCTTACAACTTAACCCATTTCTGTTCATCTGTGTGTTGCCCACGTGGCTCCGTGGCTTTACCTCTGCTCCGTTACATCTTGCTGTCTGGGCGGCAGCCTGCAGCTTGGCATGTGGTAGACTTGGGTTCTGGCTCTTTCCGTCAGCTGCTGGAGAGTCCCCCTCATTTATAACCCGCCTCCCCTCCTTGGTGCCCAGCCCATGCTCCCAGCCATTATACACCCCCTCGCAGCAGATGCCAAGACCTACCCAGCCAGTCTGTGTGCCTTCGCTCAATTGAGCAAATGTGTGCCGAGTGCTCCTTGGATTGCCAGCCCCTGTTCCTGGTGCTGTAGGCTTGTTTTCTGGGGTTTGTAAGGAGAATCCAGCTGGCATGTGGTGCACTTGAGGTCATTCATCCTCAGCTTCCTAAATTCAAGGTCATCCTCATCCTTGTTCAAGGACAGCCAAACCAGTTGTGACAACAGGCCAGATTACAGTTTTAAATCCAGCCCTGAAGGAGGAACTCTGTGGAGTCTGTCCTAGCAGAGAGAGTGCAGACATAAAGCCTTACACATGGGGCCTGGGGCTGAGTTGCAGAGCGAACAGGAAGGGGCCAATAGCTCAGGGACAGTTGTCTCAGTCACACTACAGAGAAAAGGGGGCAGAGGGTTACAGGAGATGAGGTCTGAGAGGCCACTGCAGACCCCATGCTGCACTGCCCACTGAGCCACCACCCTCCATCCTTTCCCTGAAGTACACAGCAGCAGGGGCTACCCTTCATTCTCCTCTGCCTCGGGCTTGTGTAAACCAGGCTGGCCTCATAGAGACCCACTTGCCTCTGCCTCTGCCTCCTGAGTGCTGGAATTAGCAAGATACACCACAGTCCCTGGCTATTATTATAATTTTTTTGTGTCGCCTGCCTGGCCCGGAACTTACAGAAGTCTGCTTGCCTTGGCTGTTGAGTGCTGGCATTAGAGATGTCACACACAACTCCCTACCTTGTCCTCTCCATCTCACACATAAAGAAACTGAGGAAGAGGGCGTAAGAACCTGGAAGTCAGAGCTGAGATCTGCAGCCTCTGCTGTAAACTGAGTCAGCGCTGACTTCCTTAGCTGCACTAAACATGCCCGTGAGGAGGAGGGAGGCTACAGTGAGAACCATGTGGTCACCCCAGCCATGGCCACAGAGGGAAGAGGTGCAAGGCCTGGGGGCTGCAGAGGATCTCAGCCCCAGTGTCCACCGCTCGGGACAGCTCACGTGCTCCGCGCGTCTCCCCTCACAGGGCGTATGTCTTCCGGGCTCAGAGTGCTGAGATGAAGGAACGAGGGGGTAACCAGACCAGTGGCATCGACTTCTTCATCACCCAGGAGCGGATTGTCTTTCTAGACACGCAGGTGCCAGCCCCGCCCCAGCCCCCTCTCCCACTGTCCTCTGCACGGTGACCTGGGGTCTGTCAGTCTAGATCCTGAACCTTATCAGCAGTGTGATTTGCAATTGAACTCTCCCCCCCCCCCCAAGCCTGTCAGTGGGGGTGCAGGCTCTACTCATGCTCTTGGGAGCTCGGGAAAGTGCTTGGCCAACATCTGGGACCAGCTTCTTGCTCAGGCTTGTCACTGTCATTGGGACTGACCCGCCGTGGTGGACATCCAGGCAGCAGTCCTCAGCTGCCCTCCACAGGTCCTTTTCCGTTTCTGCCCCCAAGTTTCAGAAAAGGGGAGTCACACTGCCTGTCTACTTTGGAGGTTCCCCAGGGGTTAGACAGTAAAGTTTACAGTAGCCCCAGCATGGTGGACCTGAGCTGGATGCTCTTAGCTCTTCGCCTTGGGGTCTCTAGAACAGTCTACGCTGTCACTGTTTGGCCAGTGCCTCCCTTCCGAAGACTCCCGGGGGACATGCTTCTTGGACATTTCCAGCCTCTGGTTCCACTGCTGAGCAATTACCTCCACCATGGTGGGAATCACCTGTCTGGGGCCCTTCACTGGGCCTGGCTCACTGCTCAGGAGGTTCTGTTCTCCAGGCATTGATGACAGAGTGGAAAACCTGGAGCCCTGGGTGCCAGGCCTTGTGCGGGGACCTGAACACAAGCCTGGCTTCAGGCTGCACCAGGGGCTGCAGGGAGAGAAGAGCGTTTTGGGAACACCTTTCAGAACAGTTCACACACTGCTAAGTGGCAATGTGACTATCCGATTTCATGCCATGTTCAGTCCACTGAACTTGTAGGTGTGCTGATGTAATTTGTGAATCCGCACCAAGTTTCACACGAATCATTTTTTGACCTAAGTAATTATTTTAAAGGCTTTGGAAGCACATGAAACAGTCAACAACAAAAAGAATCTTTAAGAGGACAGAGCTCATTTAAGCTGTGTGAAATTTATGAGCACCGGCCACTTGGGAACAGCAAGCCTTGGCTCAGAAAGGCCTGGGGAAGCCGGGCCTGCTTTGGGATGTGTGGTTAGCCCCCCTCCTGCTGAGCAGCCTGCAGTGCTTACGGTAACTCCGCCCTTCCCTTCCGGATTTATTTCTCACAGCCCATCCTGAGCCCCTCCATCTTGGACCACCTCATCAATAACGACCGCAAATTGCCTCCAGAGTACAACCTCCCTCACACCTATGTGGAGATGCAGGTGACTGAGCCTGACTGGGCTGGGCTGGGCTGGGGGGTGGGGGGGGCAGCTCTGGCTGAGGACCAGGCCTGGCCTCAGGCAGTCACTTCCCACCCTTGCCCTCAGCCTGGTGCCTCTCTGTGTAAGGCACTACCCTTCCTCCCTGGTCACGCCTGGTGTCACCTCTGCCCCCCCCCCCCACAGTCACTGCAGATCGCCGCCTTCCTCTTCACGGTCTGCCACGTGGTGATCGTGGTCCAGGACTGGTTCACAGACCTCAGTCTGTACAGGTGAGTGAGTGGCTGAAACCAGGATGGAGGACAGCCTCACCCAGGGCCTCGCCGTCCCGCTCTGCATCCCATGGGTACCGTTCCGTGTTTGCTGCAACGGTCATCCCCACAGTCCCCGTTTACTTCTCCACGGTGGGGTAGGCAATGCTGTCCCCTCTTTGCCGAAGGCCCAAGACAAACCTTCCCCAGTCCACTCTGGAGAGCCAGTCAACTACTTAGGCTGCTTACAGGGCAGTGGATACGGCAGGAACATAGTGGCCCTACAGCCACCCCACTGGAAGGTCTGCCCACAGAGGGATGCTGGCTTCCCTATGGCTGTGGGGATGGATCCCCTCCCTAGTCCTTCCCAGGCTGCATGCTCTGCCCTCTCCCTGACACAGGGCCGTTAGGACAAAGCTGCACACAACCACTTCGAAGGAGTGGGGCTCTCATGGCCCTCTCTCCCCTCCTGTGAGGGAAGTCAGTGGTCAGCAAGCCCAGTACTCATGAAGGTGGCTAGATCTGTGCACAAGCCCTGCAAAGCATGTGTCCCTTCACAGACCCCACCTCACAGCGTGGTGGACATAGCCCTTTCTGTGCTGCCTGATAGGGCCCCACAATATCAGGAAGGGCACCCTGGGCGTCTGGCTAGCCATCCCTCCTACAGCTCTTCTCTGATGCCCTCCTGGTGTGAGGCCAGCCTAAGGCCTCCCCTCCCCTTCCCAGACCCCCACCATGCACCTGCCACTCTGAAGGGACATCACAGGTCGGATGCCCTCCCTTAGTGCAGGTCAGGCATACTGCATACAGAGTGCACAGGGACAGGCCCGTTCTGTCCTTGGAGGTTTGTTCTCTTCCAGCAGGCATGCGAACTGTCTGGTCCCTTGGGCAGCAGGAAAAGGTGGTGGGTTGGGCCCAGACAGAGCATGGGAGAACTGGGGTCCCCAAAATTAGCCATCTCCAAAATTTGAACCCCTGTGCAGCACCCAGAATGACACAGTGCTGCCAGAGTACCCAGTATGGCAGGACTGTACCCTGAATGGCACAGTAGTGTGTATAGCACAGTATCTGGTGCAGAGGAAGCGCTTGGTCAGTGGGGGCTGCTCTTGAATAGCTCTAAAGATGGGGCTGAGTGGTGGGTCTCTCCAACAAGAGAAAGTCTTGCCAGGAAGCAGGAGGCTGTGCCCACCCCCGAGTGACATAATTCTGAAGCACCCTTCCTACAACCATCCACCAGAATCCACTTGCACAAGTAAATGCACTGGGCACACAGGTGTGAACACAGAACAGGTAGCTCCTGTGGGGTCGTGTTCTGCTGGGACCCAGCAGAGCCTTGTGAAGCTATGGTCTGCAGGTGGGCCCCAGGAACTATGGGTAAACATGGAGGAGAATGGCCATGTACTTAGCAGGTCTCATTTCCCAGTTAGATAATGGGTTTTATTTACTGTTACACACTTGCAAAATATGTTGGAAAAACAGCACAAAGGGAAAACACATGCACAGAAAGACCTGCGCACAGATATTTATAGCACCTCTGTGCATAATGGCCACTCAGAAGCAGCCAGCATGCCTTTGAGTAGGAGAATGGATGAAGAAGTGGGTCCGTGCAGACAATGGGAACGAGCTGTCAGGCTATGAAAGGAGTGGAGAGCCTTAAATGCATATTGTCAAGAAGCCAGTGTGGGAAGGCACAGGCAAAGCCTGGGCACGGGACAGGGATGGGATTGCCCAATGCTATCTTGAGACTTTAGAGGGTCTGCACCAAGTGAGCACAGTGCAGGGTAGCCTGGGAGGCAGTGATGACCATGCGCTGGTCTGCTGGGTGTTACCGATGAGAAGACTGCATGGAGGAGCGTGGGTGCGGGCATGCGACTTTATGTGAACCTAAAACGGTTCAGAAAGTATTTGGGGGATGTTGGTTGGTTTTATTCTTGGTTTATTGGGTTGTGGGGATTTTTGTTTTGTTTTTGTTTTTTTTTTAAGAGGGGTTGGTGGACTCGGTTTCTGTGTAGCCATGCTGGCCTCAAGCCCCAAGTGGCTGGGACTACAGACATCTGCTGATAAAACCTTTTATTATATATATATGAGAAAACTCAGACACTGCACACTTGATCCAGGCACCCATGAGCTGGTGTCATAGCTCTAAAAGTTGCCTGAGGAGCATGACTGTGGCTTTTTTCAGAATCTCAAGGGGCCCTCTCCCCAGGATGTGGGGAGGAGGTGTGCACACATCGCTCAGCCCCTCACTCCAAACCTGCAGGTTCCTGCAAACGGCTGAGATGGTGAAGCCATCTACCCCATCCCCCAGCCACGAGTCCAGCAGCTCCGCAGGCTCAGATGAGGGCACTGAGTACTACCCACACCTTGGTAAGAGCTGCCGGGTGAGATGGAGAGCACTTCTGGGAGAGGAGAGTTGGAGGATTACCTGGGGCTCCCTCTCGGGTCCCATTGTCCGAGTCCAGTCCTTGGGACCGAGCCTGGGTCTAGCCCCATGTTAGAACAGGCAAGGAGTCGGCCTGCTGTTTCTGTGTGAGCACTGGGTTGTGTCCCTGGACATACACATATGCACCCACTTGTCCTGGTCCTTCTGTCCTCCAAGTCTCCTGTCAGGTTCCTGGTCACACAGCTGTTCTTATCTGTCTTTCCATCAGGCTAGGCATCCTTGATGGTAGAATCGGGTCTGGCTGTGTCTGGGTCCCCAGCAATGCCCTGCTCACACATACTGAGTGACCTGAACTAATGGGGAAGGAGCATAGGGTGAGACCAAGCGTTGCCAGCCTCACAGCTGTACCTTCCCACCCAGTCTTTCTGCAGAACAAGGCTCGTAGGGAGGATTTCTGTCCCCGGAAGTTACGGCAGATGCACCTGATGATTGACCAGCTCATGGCACACTCGCACCTGCGCTACAAGGGTGAGCACCCCCAAGCTCCTCCCAGGCAAAGACCCCCAAATGAGCCTTCCTGGCCACCAGTCTGCTGTCACAGACCACAACTCAGGCTGTGAGCTCAAGTATCTGTTTTCCAGGGACGCTATCCATGTTGCAATGCAACATCTTCCCAGGGCTGCCGCCCGACTTTCTGGACTCTGAGGTCAACCTGTTCCTGGTGCCCTTCATGGACAGTGAAGCCGAGAGTGAGAACCCATCTCGAGCAGGTACAGTTCCCCACGGGGAGACAACCGGGGAGAACCCTGGCCGCCACTGGTGCTGGAGTCTTTCCCAGGACCATGTTTCAGTACTGGAGAAAAAGAGCCATCCTGGGGCCGAACTCTGAAGTCCCCACCCCATGTCCCAGGGCCTGGCTCCAGCTCTCTCTTCTCCCTGCTGCCTGGGTACCGAGGCCACCCCAGCTTCCAGTCCTTGGTCAGCAAGCTCCGCAGCCAGGTGATGTCCATGGCACGGCCTCAGCTGTCACACACAATCCTCACCGAGAAAAACTGGTAAGAGTTGTTTGGGGTGCATTTGAAGAGGCTGCTGTGCTGAGGGAACCCCAGTAAGCCCAGGCTCTCCAGGCTTTGCTAATTGTGGAACTTCCCCACGGCCAGCAGGGTGCAGTTTTGTGTGACTGTAGACCCAGTACACCAGACTGAGGCAGGAGGATCATTGTGAGTTCAAGGCCAGCCTAAGCTACATAGTGAGTTCCAGATTAGCTTGGTCTACAAAATGAGACTTTACCTCAAAAACAGAAATTTAGGCTCAAAGAAATGTCACAACAAAGTCAAACACTTATGGTATGATGCCACTTGTAAGCCAATGACCCTACTAGTTAGGCATGGAAATTTATTCAAGGTCATGTGGGCCCAGCCTCCCAGGAGCTGTGCTTGGCTCCCACTGGATCACTCCTGTCCCCCTCTGTTCCCCTCCTGCCTACCCTCCTCCCTGGCCTCTCCTTCACAGGACTCCTGGGTGCTGGTCACAGAGGAGCTAGGCCTCCGGCCTGTCTGTCTGGGAGAGAGTTGCAGATGGGAGTGGTAGGGCCTGGTGCAGCCTCTCTGACACGCTCTCCCTGAGCACTTAGGGCAGAGCTCAGGTTGTTGTCCCTGGGGCCTGAGGGGAAGGAGGGCCTGGGCTGGGCTGTGCAGCTGCTGTTGAATGTTTTTGTTCATCACAGCGCTGGTCAAGAGTAGAGATGCCCCTCAGGCTCCCAGGAGAGGGCATGGAAGCAGGGCCACTCCGCCATGGCTGTGGGCTCCTTTGTATGCAGGAATTTACGGGCCTCAGTTTCCAGCCCTGACTACAGCCCTCCACCCACAGGTTCCACTATGCTGCCCGCATCTGGGATGGGGTGAAGAAGTCCTCAGCCCTGGCAGAGTACAGCCGCCTGCTGGCCTGAGGTTGAGGGGTGCATGCAGGGAACCCATGTCCTGTGGACACTAAGGGCATACCGCCCTCCCCCAGCAGGGGAGGAGAGCAGCAGAGGCCTAGCAGAGGAATCGTGGCTTCCTGCCCAGATACGTAAGTGTCTGAGGCTAGCCCCTGCCCCAAACGGGTGGGCTGCTCAGGGGGTGACTGAGAGATCCCACCCCCAGCCTGGGATGAGCAGCCTTTCCAACTCTCCATAGAGACAGGCAGGAGGAGTCAGAATACTCCCCAGGAAGCTTCCCTGGGGTGGAAATGGTGCTGGAGAGCTCTTTGTGGGGGAGGATTTGATGGTGGAAATAAACATGGTCACAGGAGCCTGCTCTGGCTGTATTCTTTCCCTGACCCATCACCCACGCCAGGAACAGGGCGGCTGATCTCACTAGAGCAACAGGATCTGTCTCAGGCTGGACAGGTAGAGCTGTCAAGTGTCTGACCTGTAATCCCAGGAAGATCTAGAGCTCAAGGCCAACCACAGCTGGTTAAGCAGTTCAAGAGCAGCCTGGCTGTGTGAGACCCTTCTCAAAGAAAGAAAGATGCTTGACAGACAGATAGCTAAACGGATATATTCATAGATGATAGCTAGGTAGGTAGATAGAGTGAGCCAGGTGTGTGTGGTGGGACATGATTTTAATCCTAGCACTGGATGGAGGTGAGTTCAGAACCAGCCTGGTCTACAGAGTGAGTTCCAGGACAGCCAGGGATACACAGAGACACCCTGTCTTGAAAAACCAATCAAACCAATCAATAAAATAGAAGAATAATGTGACCGTCCTGTGGCATGTTGTATTTGTCCTTATCCAGGCCTCCCCTTGCCCTTATGGACCCACTGGGTCTTGGTAAAAGCTGAGGTCCTTTGGCCTTTGGGTTCTTCAGATTCTGTGTGTACCCTCCTCTGCTCACAGCAGAGATTAACAGTTTGGGGGCATCTGAGACCCCAGGCACACTATGGCACATGGTTCCCAGACTCCCCTCTGAGGTTGTGACCCCAAGCAGATCCTGTTTGTTTCGAGCAAAGACCTAATGAATATATTTTACGTACACACTGGGGAATCCTGCAATGCTGCCTTTACTGGGTGCAGTTCTGGGCCACGCGTCTGCGCTCCTTTGTGACTGGACCTGTGTGCCAAGCCTTTATAACCCCATTATTGTGCTGTGACCCCGCATTGTCTTTTCTTTGATCTGACTTTTGTATTTTTACTGCTGGTGGACCTTTTCCTTTGCTCTGCTTTGCTTGGTTAACTGACTAATCCTTGATTCCCTTTACAGATGTGATATACAGAATTTTTTATTATTTATTTTTATTTATGTTCATTGACGTTTCATATATGTTCATTTTATGTTCATATATGTTTCCTGTGTAAGGATGTTAGATCCCCTGGGACTGGAGTTACAGATGGTTGTGAGCTGCCATGTGGGTGCTGGGAACTGAACCTGTGTCCTCTGGAAGAGCAGCCACTGCTTTTAACCACTGAGCCACCTTCCAGCCCCCAGTATATGGAATTTTGTCTCCTGTATTGTCAGCACAATTGATCACAGTTCCTACAGGAAGGCCCAATTCGCTCTGGAGCACCCAGAGAAGGTCAGGACACTAGACACAAGGACACTAGAGACACCTGCTGGTGGGTGATCTTAAGGCCCTCGGTGGCTGTGTCACACAATTCCAGATCTTTATGCCGGGAACCCTCAAGCTGCCCTCTCTGCCTAAGCCCTTCCCTTCAAAACTTGAGTCTCAAACCAGACAAGGTGGCATACATCTGTAGTTCCAGCTCTGAGGAGGAAGCAGGCTCACAAATTCCAGGCCAGCCTGGGCTATGTAAAGGTTAGACCCTGTCTCATGGACTCATGAACATAGTAACCTCTGCTCATCGTGGGGGGGAGGGTGTGCAGGGAGGGGACAGCAATCCTCTGGCTAGGAGTTTGCCCCAGTATAATACAAGAGAAACAGACCACATTCCTGAGAGAGGGAACCTGAGATCTGGTCCTAACACCAACCAGCCTGGGCCAGATAGACATATGCAGGGACTGCCCTGCCTTGTGATGGTTTCAGAGAAATCTCCATGACCCAAGCCTAACACGTGTCACACAAAGTGGCCACAGTAAAGCACTGTCAGTGTCACAGTCTCATAAGTTCCATTTCAAGGGGTTTCACCCCAGGCCCAGGGATAATGCCAGGAGAACGTAAGAAAACCTTAGCCCACATGGGTGTGTCCCTCCCTCTCTCCATCACCTCTCCCAATAGAAATCAAGAATGAGCTTGATGCCCAGGCTTGTAATTCTAGCTGCTTGAGAGACTAAGGAAAGAAGATTGCAAGTTAAAGGCCTGTCTGGACCACAGAGTGAACTTGCTAGTGAGACCCTGTCTCAGAATAGAAAATTAAAAAGACAATAAGATATAGTTTATCTGTAGAACACCTACCTAGAATCCTCCAGTGAGGGGCTGGGGTGTGGCTCAGTGGTAGAGCCCCTGCCTAGAATCCCCCAGTGAGGGGTTGGGGGTGTGGCTCAGTGGTAGAGCCCCTGCCTAGAATCCCCCAGTGAGGGGCTGGGGTGTGGCTCAGTGGTAGAGCCCCTGCCTAGAATCCCCCAGTGAGGGGCTGGGGTGTGGCTCAGTGGTAGAGCCCCTGCCTAGAATCCCCCAGTGAGGGGGTGGGGGTGTGGCTCAGTGGTAGAGCACCTGCCTAGAATCCCCCAGTGAGGGGGTGGGGGGGTGGCTCAGTGGTAGAGCACTTATCATTTGAGAGGTACTAGGTTCACTTTCTCATCTCAAAAAATAAAAATTGAAAGTGACAGTGAGCACAGTACCTGAAGCTTTGCCAGCAATATGGCTGACAAACTGTTTGGTTAATGTGTGTTCCCTGCTAGTCCTGCATCGTAACAGCTGGGAAACAAGATTCTCTGCCTACTCTCACTGGCTCTGAGAGAAGGGGTAATGTGCCGAGGGCCACCCTGGGCATACAGGGTACTAGGAATAGAACCCAAGCCCTGCCTCAACATCCCACATTCTGGGACTACAGACACACACCACCACAGCCACCCATATGCCCACTACATCACCATCTCAGAGCAGGAAACTGAGGCCTATACAGTTGAAAGTCATTTCCTTAAGGCCTACAGCCTGCTTCAGACACAGGACACAGTCTTTTTTGGCATAGACTCCCAGTCGGCGTGAGCCTGAAGGAAGAGGTCTGACTGGGCTAGTGTTGGAACAATGACCACCCTGTCCCCCTGCCTTTCAAGTACCTGTGTCTTCTCATGCTGACAGGTCAGAAAACCCCATCCTGCCTCCAGACCTTGTTGTCCTGATGAATGTGGTGGCCAGAGACAGCTGATGTACGCATTCTGTGATTGTGTGGCCATATGTATCCCCCAGCCATGACACAGGCAGGTCATGCCTTCAATGTGCCATGTGTGTTCTTGTGGGAACATTAGTGTGTGCAGGAAAAGCAGGCTGGTGCGTAGAGGTCAAAAAATAAACTTCAAGGATTGGTCCTCGGGTACCTCCCGTCACCTGTCTGAGACAGGGCTCCTCATTAGCTGGGAACTTTGCCATGTAGACCAGGCTAGCTTCCAGGGACCCGCTTACCTCCAGTTCTCATCACTGGGAAGACAGGCCCTTTGTTTCTTTGTGGTTTTGAGTCAGGCTGGACTCCAACTTACTGTGCAGCTAAGGATGACCTTGAGCTTTTGATCTGCCTGCCTCTACCTGCTGAGTGATGGGGTTATCAGCCCACACCAGCATTCAGTTCGTGTGGTGCTGGGATGGATGGTACTCAGAACTTTGCTGATGCTGGGCAAGCACTGTGCCAATGCCACCCCCTCCCTCAACCTCAATTTTCTTTCTTGGCTATG
Source organism: Phyllotis vaccarum (assembly GCA_033318265.1). NCBI lineage: Eukaryota > Metazoa > Chordata > Mammalia > Rodentia > Cricetidae > Phyllotis > Phyllotis vaccarum. The sequence continues at coordinate 16,330,571 of JARWLC010000018.1, forward strand.
ATGATAAATTTTATATTTAATAAAATCAGCCTGAAATACCAGAAGACAGAGCCATCTCTCAGCTTTTTAATTTTGTTTGTTTGGTTTTGAGACAGGGTTTTGTGTGTAACAGCTCTGGCTGTCCTTTAACTTGCTTTGTAGACCAAGCTGGCCTCAAACTCACAGAGATTCTCCTGCCTTTGCCTCCCAAATGCTGGAACTAATAGCCTGCGCCACCTCTACCCGGCTCTTCACTTCTACAGAATACCTCTCCATCTGCCTACATCTGCCTTAAATATCTTCTTCACCCAGTTGTTTGACTTCCGGGTTCAATTCTGTATCATAATCTTAGAGTTAGGATTAAAGGTGTGAGCTACTACTATTTGGTAGTTAGGCCTTGAACTCACAGAAACACAGATCTCTCTCTTTAGTGATGGGATTAAAGGCGTAGGTCACCACTGGGATTAAAGGTGTGGGTCACCACTGGGATTAAAGGCATAGGTCACCACTCTCTGACCCCCATGGCTTGACTGTGGATGAATCTGACATTCCAGGCTGATTTTATTAAATGTGAAATATATCAGCACAGATGGCTTTGCACTTAATTGGCAAGCATTCTACACCTGAGCTACATCCCCGTTCAGCAGTGGAAGTTCCCAGGAGCCTCAGATGTGCTGTCTCAGGGAGACATTTAATGAGAAGAAGGGGGGCCTGGAACAGCAAGTTGGAAGCCACAGAAAAGTTTGAGATGTGCAGACACACACACACACACCCCTCTTCTGTGGTCCTATGGGATATCTGGGGCTAGAGCTGTGGGTACAGAACAAGGTCTGAACTCTAATAGGAGACTGACGGAGAGGAAGGGATGCAGAAAGGAAACATGGAGGCAGCGACAGGAAGTGAAACCCATTGGCTGAGGGGGTAGGAAAGAGATGATAAAAACCCACTGTGTCCCTCTCCACCTTAAGACCTACGCTAATTCCTCCATCACAGCAACATACAGAGCCAGGACGCCCTGAATTTCGAATGTCAGTGATCCATGGGGTACAGCATCATGGGCTATGTTAGAGCATAGATTCAGAAGGGACCTGCTGAAGGTCTGTGCTGTTTTAACATGTGCAAGCACCCGTTGTGTATATCTGTGCACCAGCACCGTGTGCATATTTGGTGCCCACAGAGGCCAATAGAGGGCGCTGCATCCTGTGGACCTGGTGCTTGTGAGCTACTATGTGAGTACCAAGTCCTCTGCAAGACCACCGAGTCATCTTCATCCCTTAGCTGAGGCTTTTATTTTACTGGGGAGAGGGGTGTTTACTCTTAAGGCATTACCGGAGCCATCTGGGTTGGCCTCAAAGGTTCCTTTCTAGTTCTAAGGGTCAAACCCAGAGCATGCAAGGTAAGTGTTTCTACTCCCAAATACAGCCCCAGTTCAGATTCTCCATGCAGCTGAGGACAACCTTGGCGTCCTAACTCTCCCTACTCTACCTGAGTTCAATCCCCAGAACTGACGTAAAGATGGGAGAGAATTAACTCAAGTTGTCCTGTGACCTCCATCATGTGCACTCTATGACATGCATGCTTGCTCTCGCTTCCTCTCTCTTCCTCTCACTCTCTCTTCCTCTCTCTCTCTCTCTCTCTCTCTCTCTCTCTCTCTCTCTCTCTCTCTCTCTCTCTCTCTCTCACACACACACACACACACACACAAATCCAAGGAAAAGATAAAGTACTTTTACAAAATAGAGTCGACACCCTATAATCTCCCAAGAGAAGGGAACCCTCAGTCTGGGGCTGCTTGCTAGGGCCAGGTCACTCAAGGTTAGATCTCTCCTCAGATCTGGGAATCCTCAGGAAGCAGATGGGTCTGACTTGGGTTAGCCCAGCTCCCTTGCCCCACATCCTTGTCTGCCACCTACTTTGTAGAGTCTCCAGAACCTTCTTGGGAGCTTCAGGGAGCTTGGAAGCTTTCCCACGATGTAACTGCCAGGTTGGATCTCAGCCCCGGCTTCTTCGGCACGGTACAGGAGGCAGAGCCTGGAGGAATCTCCGTCTGCTGCCTCTCCTACAGGTGACTCTCTAATAGGAGACCAGACTGTTTGTGTTGGGAGCTTCCAGCCTGCCCAGGACCCTGAGGCTCTCCCAGAACCACCAGTCATGGGGCAGGTGATCCCATCCATCCACCCGCCCCTCTCGTAAATCACAAAATTGACTTCCCATCTCACACTACCAAGTTTATATCATATCACTGGCCCCACAGCTCCGAAATACAGATCTTTCAGATGTTTCCAGGCTATTTTAAGCTGGTCCCGCTGGGCCACAAGTTGCAGATTAGCTTCCCCACAACCCCCAGGCCTCAGTGAGGCTTCTGTACTCCCAGTAACTCATTCTTAATGACTTTTTAATACAGGTTTTACTCTGAATATCCCTGGCTGTCCTAGAACTCGCTCTGTAGACTAAGCTAGCCTCAAACTCACAGAGATCCACCTGCCCCTGCCTCTTAAATGCTGGGATGAAAGGCGTGTGTCACCATTTCTGGCTTTGGTAGATTGAATACTTGTGACCCTTAATAGGGAGTTCAGACTTGAGTCCAGGCCAGAATCCAAATCCCTTTTGCACCCCACCATCAGTGGGACTGCCACCAAGAACCGCACAAAGAAGGTGACCCTAATAAGTGCCTAGGAGCCTAATCTCACTAGGACACATGAGCACAGAAGCCTCACCCCTTGTGGCATAGATACCAGTCACATCCTGTGTTATCAGATACACCTCCCAACCTGCCCTGACATCAGGTATGCCCTTCTTGGTCCTCCAACCTTTCAGCCTAATCCTAATGACCACACTTAACCACGCTGCTGTGGCTTGGATCCTAAGCACCACCAGAAAGTCCTCTATGAGAGAGGCATAGGTCCTCGATGCCACGTTCAGAGTTGGGGAGCTGGGGTGCAGTTCAGCTGGTAGGATGGCCGCCCAGCATTCAGGAAGCCTTGGCTCCATCCCCAGCACCCATAACCAGATGTGGTGTACACTTGTAATATCACTCAGGAGGTGGAGGCGGAAGGATTGGAAATGCAAGATTCTTCAAGATGTAGTTTGAGGCAAGACAGGCTACCCCAAGGCCTTGTCTTTAAAGAGAAGCATTGAGGACATGATTGGGTCAATGGATTCATAATGCGGTGTAGGGTAGGTGTGGGAACCTTACCTCATAGAGCCTGGTTGGAAGAAGTGGGTAGGTAGCTGGAGGGTATGTAGTTTCTCTATGTAGTGTGTAGTTAAGCACTCACATGTATATATGCATGCTCATGTGCATGGTCCCATGGTCAATGTGCGTCTGTTTCCTGGGTACCAGGAGGTAAGCAGCCTCACCTGCTGTGTACTGTTGGAGCCAAGGGCAATCACGCCACAAATCTATAGCTGTGGAGCCAAGCACCATGAGCTGAAGCCTTTGAAACTGTGAGTCTAAAGGAATCCTCTTGAATCAAGTTGGTTTACTTAGGTGTTTTGTGTAGATCCTCTACCTCGAACTCAAAGGCCCGTGCCTTTGAGAGGGGCATCCCTGTGTTCGGCACACTGGTGGCTGGGGGCATCAGCTTCGGCACTGTCTACACCATGCTCCAAAGGCTACTGAGAGAGCCATCTGCCTTCTCACACTCTCCATGAGCATTGCATCCCCCCCACCCCTCTCCCATGACCCACACAGAGGGAATTTCTCAGTACAGGCTCAAGATGCCTTGCCCCCACCAACAGTCCCAGGTGTCTGTCAACTCTCTCCAGAAGTAGGGATATGATTCTGGGGGTATAAGAATGGAACAAGAATTGAAGTTTTGTACAAGGAGTAGAGGTGCAGCTCAGGAGTTGGTAATGCTTAAAACGGGGACCCAGTTCCATGCCCAACACCAAATTATAATACAGAGTTCTTCAGGAGGTCCCTCCTACCCCCCACCTCTCTCTCAACCCACACAGGCACAGGCACAGGCACACACAGCCTCCCAGGCAATTGACAGCTCCGCCTTGGCTTCATGGGAATAGGGAGAGACACCACTGAGCAGCCCTGGGCACCCCTCAACCTCCCTGTCCTCAGGGTCAAGTGTCACCACATTATTTACCCCCTAGATCCAGGCCTGTCTGAATGCCGTCCACCCTGCAGGTTCTTGTCACCTGTCCCATGCCCAGCACCCGCAGCTCTCAGTTCGATCACAGTAGCCCTGCTTGGTTTGATGTTGACCTTTGTTTAAGGGCTTATCTCGCTGTGAGGCGAGGCGGGGTGGGGCGGGGATGGGGGTGGGGCAGAGGGGCGGGAGGCTGTGCTTTATTTGTCTTCTGACAAATCGCGTCTCTTCCAGCTGTCGAGCATGTACTTGAGGAGGAGGCCGAGCTTCCTGCGGGTGGACAGCGGGGCTTCCTCGCTGCTCGCCTCCCCGGCGACCACCCGCTTTTCCACACCACTGTCACCAGCCGCCTCCAAGCTCACCTCGGCCTGGGACTCATCTTCCTCCAGGGCTTTGATGCGGACGCGTTGCGCGTCCTCGGCCATCTCATTGAGACAGCCCTGGAGCATGGTGTAGACAGTGCCGAAGCTGATGCCCCCGGCCACCAGCGTGCCGAACACAGGGATGCCCCTCTCAAAGGCACGGGCCACCCGCATGGCACCGTCGGAGGACTGCGAGTAAAGTCTCAGGACAGTCTCTGGAGAGACCTCATTGGCCAGAGGGGAGCGGATGACAGAGCGCAGGTCCCCGGCCTGTTTGCCCACTTGCTCGGCCAGCTTGGCCAGAGAGTCGTCGTCTAGGCCGAAGCTGCGGTGGTATCCACGCAGAGAGCGGATGAGCAGGGCGTCGTCGTAGGCGGCTGCCAATCCGGGGACAGGCAGGGCCTGGATGACCCCGGACACCAAAGCGGTCTTAAGCACCTGCTCCTGCAGCATATCCTTCTTCTTCTGCAGAGCCTCCAGCGAGATGTCAGGTAGGGACAGCAGGCCAGCGTGGCGACGGTGGGCGGGCAGGTCGTGCTCCCAGGTGGACACGAGCATCGGGAAGTCATAGCGCATCGGCGACAGGTTGGACACCAGGAAGATGCGGGGATCGTTCACACCGGCTGCCCGCAGCCGTTCGGCGCAGTGATCCCGGATCTCCTGGAGGACCGCGGCCTCGCTGAAGCCCGAGGGCCGCTGGCTGCGGGTGGCCGCCAGGTCTTCGTCCACTTTGGTGCGCACGAAGTAAAACTTCTTCCCCTGGCGCAGGATCTCCGCGGCCAGGCGGGTCTCCACGGCGCCGCAGCGGCGGGGAGAGACCAGCAAGAAGAAGTCATAGCGGCCGAAATCCGCCTGCTTCAGGTACTTGTCCGCCGAGCATCCCGGAGACCCGGCCCCCGGCAGGTCCCACAGGGTCACATCGGGAAACTGTGGGTGCGGGTAAGGCGAAGGCTGCATGGTGGTCTCCACGACCCCGGTGAGAGCTGCGCCGGGATCCTCGGCTCCCAGGCCACGCAGGGCGTTGATGAGGGAAGACTTGCCGGCTCCCGACTCCCCCGTGACACCCACCTCCAGCCGGGTGCTCTCCGAGTTGGCCAGCAGCTCCCGGAGGCGAGAGGCGGCCTGAGGGATGTCACCGGACTCGAAGGCCGAGCGCAGGGCTTCCAGCTCTTCCTTGGCCATGAGGATGGTGGTCTCCTCCTCAGGCACTGCGGGCAACTTGGAAGTCGCCATGGTTCAGAGCTGGACTGGAAGATGGGGACAGTCACGGGATGTGTGACCTCTCAGCGTCTGCAGGGTAGATGGGAGACAGGCGTCCATATATCATGAGCCCGGACAGATGTGGGGGGGATAGCTTGGGTTACACAGTCTGTCTCAAAACAACAGTGCCCAAGTGTGGTGACACCCACTTTTAGTTCTAATTCTGGGAAGCTGGGGCAGACAGATCTGTATGAGTTCATGGCCAGCCTGATCTACATGGAGTTCCAGGCCAGCCTGGGCTTCATAGTGAGAAGACTCTATCTCAGAAACAACAGTAACAACAAGCCAGTTATGGTCACTCACACCTGTATTCCCAGCACTTAGATGTTGAAAGGATCATTTGAAGGGGCACCCTCAGCTACTTAGGGAGAATTCAAGGCGAGCCTGGGCTACGTGTAACCCTGCCGCAAAACAAGAACTCAGATTTAGCATGAGTTAAAGGACTTTGGGTGTCAAAGGCCCAGGTTCACTTCCCACCTGGGCCACTGACTTACCATGTGGCCTGAGGCAAAATGGACACCACTCTGTGCCTTTTTGCCTCTCTAGTTAGGACATGATCATCGAATGGCCTACCGAGACACTGGCAGGGGTCTGTAACCTACCGGGCACAAGTCTGTGAGGGATGTGTGCCCTGTGCTCAGAGTGAGGCTGAATGGTCTGCTGAGACCAAAACCTGATGATTCCTTACAATATGTGGGTTGAGACAAGAGCTCATTATGTAGCTCAGGCTGACCCAAAACTCACTGTGTAGGCAAGGCTGTCCTGGAATCACAGCGATTCTCCTTACTGTGGCCAGATCTCCCATACTGGGCAGCAGGACCTGGCCTGTGGCTCTGACCAAGCTGGAATGCTCACCAGGAGCCAGTGCGAGGTGACGAGGTCACCTCTGCCACATGCTGGCCCAGCTCAGCCTCACTTTCCTCATTTGTGAGATGTGACTGTGACTACATCCTCACAAGAGAATGTCTCCTGAGCGTACAAGACTCAGATGAGCTATGACTTTAGTAACCAAATGTTGGGCACACAGCAGACGCTGCTATTAGTATCCAGTGTTGTGATTAATATTTGTGCTCTACAGCTTTTTTTAAAGACTGGGCCTCGCTGTGTAGCCCAGGCTAGCCTCTAACTCCAAACAGCTCTCTTACCTTAGCTTCCGGAGTACCAGGATGGTGAGAATTGCCCCCATGCCTGGCTAGGCTTGTGATTCCGGGCCTAGGTCCTCCTGAGCCCTGACTACCAGGCTCTGAGCCACCCTTGAAGGCCTCTTGGGCCTCTCTTAAACCCACCTATGTTACCATGTCACCCGCCGTCAACAGTGAAGACATTCTGTATTCAGCCTGTAGACTCCTACTCAACCCCCACCCTTGCGGATGGTGTCTCTCCGAGTCTCCCCTCACGGTCACCCTGGTGTTCCAACTCTCCTCCTCATCCGTGAGCCACACGACCTTGAAAATCCAGCCACTCACCCAGCTGTGGTGGCATATGCCTATAATCCTAGCACTTAGGTAGCCGAGTCAGGAAAATTACCTTGAGTTCAAGGCTAGCCTGGGCTACAGACTGAGGCCCTATCTCAAACAAAAAAGCAACTCCCCCTCAAAAAAAGAAACAAGCCCTCCAAATAAATGATGACATATCTTGCTTACACAAAGACAGTCTTGTGATCAGGAGTCCACTTTGTCTGGCAGGGAGAGGCATCTAGGCTCAGATAATCCGGCTCGGAGGCATAGTCAGGATTCTAGTCCAGGTCCATGGGCTTCTTTACCCCTCCCCCACTCTGCCACATCCTCCTTCCCCATCTCCTCCTCTGCTGCCCTCCCCACCCTCTGGTCTTCCTTCCCCGCTTCATCCACCCCTCCCTTCCCAGATCCCCCTCCCTAACCTACCTCAGGTGCGACCTGGGACAGGTTCCAGCATCCAGATGCAGAACAGTCAGTGGTGATAAGGTTGAGATGGGGATTTTTGGAAGCCTGGGTTTCTGTGCACTGACCCGCAGGGCCCAGCGGGAGAGCCCGGCCCCTCAGGGACTCACCTGACCTGCAGGCTCGTGGGGTCTCCTCTCCGGGTAGCCCAAGATCACAACCTGTTGCTAGGGCCCATTATAACTGTGAGCCTCGGTCCCATTGGTCAACTGGGCACCGTGCAATAATGAAATGATGACATCAGAGGGCGGGGCCCCAGGGAGAGGGGACTCCTGCCCCAGATGCACCTAGAGCCACTCACTCTGTGGGGCTACTTGGGCCCTCAAACAGTATCTTTTCTAACAGACTTGTTCAGAACCCCCTGCGGGATGAGGGTGTGGCTCAGTGGCTCACACGTCAAAGCCCCGGGTTTCATCCTCAGCACCAAATACACCCAGCATGGTGGCACACAGCCAGTAAACCAGCACTCAGTAGTTGGAGGCAGAAGGATCAGAGGTCAAGGCTATCCTTGGCTACACAGCAAGTTTTGAGGCCAGCCTGGGTTTCATGAATAAATAAATGAGCTCTACAATCCAGGGATCTCTTCAGCAGGCTGCTTGACAGCTTTTAAGATCTACTCCTATCTATGTGCCTCCCAAGTGTCACATGTGCTCTAGGGCACTAGGTTGGGGGTGGGGGTTTAGCTTGGCTAGCCTTGACTGGGACAGGAAGAAATGGGCAATGGGAAGGAAGGTCTGGCTTTCTGTGGTGGCTTATGCCTGTAATCCTAGCACAGGGGCAACAGATCCCATGTTCAAGGACAGCTTCCCCTACTGAGTGAATTGGAGCTGGTCTGGGCTGAATGAGACCTTGTCTCAAGACATACACACACACACACACACACACACACACACACACATACACACACATATACACACACACATGTACATACACACACAGATACACACAAGCACACACACATACACACATGCACACAGGCACGCACACACACACACATGTACATACACACACAGATACGCACAAACACATATACACACATGCACACACACGCACACACGTACTGCGCAGTGGGGAGGTGGACACAGAAGAACAGCTCAGTCCTCCCTACATTTACAAAATTCTCAGTCTCCATGTACCAAAGTCTCGTGTACAAAAGTCTCCATGTATAAAAGTCTGTCTCCATGTACAAAATTCTGGGTGTAGTGGTGGGCACTGGTAACCCTAGGACTTGGAGACTTGGAGACTGACAATCGCTGCCGTTGTCTGGCCAGCTAGTCTCACCTAATTAGTGTGCCGAAGACCCATGGGTAGTCCTTGTCTCAAAGGAGGCAGGAGGATGATACAAGAGGCTGTCCTTTAGCTAACATGTATACCATAAAGAAAGCTTGACACCCTGTTAGTCTCTAACGCCCCCCTCTGAGCTCTGCCCTCAAGCCCCATTTGAAGCGGGATTCCCGCTTCTGAATCTCTCTCTGCCTTTGCTTCTCCTGAGAGCTCCCCATCTCCCTCTCTTTTTCCTTTCCCCTTTATAATCACAACCTTTCTGCCAACCATAACCACATCCATCTGACAACAAAGCTCTTTCCTGCATAGACACAGCGTTAAGCATCTCCTGCTATCCGCCGCTGCCTTCTGCTGTGTTCCCGCGTGCATCCGTAGAAACCCACTGCCAGATAACCGGGTAAATTCGAACCATGCCAAATGCGCACAAAATCCTAACACACCTTCCTAGCTGTACCACCTGCAGCCTCCTGTGGCTCTGGATGGAGGACACCAGGCAAGGCCCTGAGGCCCGCCTTCCTCTTCCCTTCTCTAGAATGTGGCCCATCCTACCTAACCCCCCCACCAACATCCCAACACGTGCTCAGGGGCCACATGTCTACGATCCTTTTTCTTCATTCTGTCTCCTCTGTGAAGCCGCATTGAGGTTACAAAGAGGGAGATGAAAATAGGCTTGCGTTGTTTGTGGCATGGCACACCTCTGACCCCAGGACTCAAGAGGTGGAGGCAGGAGAATCCGTAATTCAAAGACATCCTGGGTCACCTAGCAAGGTAGAGGCCAGCCAGGCTCCACAAGGCTCTGTCTCAAGTGAAGGCAGCAGTGGCCGATTCAGTGGGAGGGAGCTGAGGGGAGTACAGGGCTCTGGGAAAGAAACAGGCAAGGTGAAATGGAATGGCCAGTGGGCACTCAGAAGCGCTGCGCTCACAGAGAGCCAACAGGCTCAGACCTAGAGGTCTGTGATGCTGAGAGGCAGGGATGATGGAGACTCTGTGTCAAAGCACCCGCCAGCGTGCACAAGCCCTGGGTTCGCTACCCAACACTCTAAAGAGAAGAAAAGATGGGAGAAATGGTCTAATTTAGGTGGCATATGTCTGCCAATCGGGCTGCTTGGAAAGCTGAGGCAGGAGGATCACCTGTTCTAAGCTCGCTACTGACTGAATTCAAGGTCAGCCTGGGCTGACACCTGTCTCAAAATAGATAATGAATCAGCTGTGGTGGCTGATGTCTGTGGTTCACTGGTAGAGCCCCTGCCTAGAATCCCCCAGTGAGGGGCTGGGAGTGTGGCTCAGCGGTAGAGCCCCTGCCTAGAATCCCCCAGTGAGGAGCTGGGGGTGTGGCCCAGTGGTAGAGCCCCTGCCTAGAATCCCCCAGTGAGGGGCTGGGGTGTGGCTCAGTGACAGAGCCCCTGCCTAGAATCCCCCAGTGAGGGGCTGGGGGTGTGGCTCAGTGGTAGAGCCCCTGCCTAGAATCCCCCAGTGAGGAGCTGGGGGTGTGGCTCAGTGGTAGAGCCCCTGCCTAGAATCCCCCAGTGAGGGGCTGGGGGTGTGGCTCAGTGGTAGAGCCCCTGCCTAGAATCCCCCAGTGAGGAGCTGGGGTGTGGCTCAGTGGTAGAGCCCCTGCCTAGAATCCCCCAGTGAGGGGCTGGGGGTGTGGCTCAGTGGTAGAGTCCCTGCCTAGAATCCCCCAGTGAGGTACTGAGAGTGTGGCTCAGTGGTAGAGCCCCTGCCTAGAATCCCCCAGTGAGGTACTGAGAGTGTGGCTCAGTGGTAGACCCCCTGCCTAGAATCCCCCAGTGAGGGGCTGGGGTGTGGCTCAGTGGTAGAGCCCCTGCCTAGAATCCCCCAGTGAGAGATAGGTGGGGATAAGAGAATGACCATGTATTCAAAGCCAGCCTCGGCTACAGGGTAAATTCCAGGTCACACCAGGCTAACATGAGACCCTACCGTAAAGGGAAAAGAGTTCAAAAATTAAAGAGAGGGCTGGGCTGTAGTTCAGTGGTAGAGTAATTGTCCAACACATATAAACACAACACCACACACACACAAAAAGGTGGGGCCAAGACACCCAGTGGATGGGGTCTCAAGACTCCAGCTTCCCTCCAGACCCTGTTTTTAGGCTGAAGTTCTCTCTACTTTCTGGACCATGAGCACCTGTCTGCCCTTCCTCCCTCACAGCATTTTCCCAGGCAGGCTCCAAGGGCCTGCCTTCTCCGATACATTTTCTAGGATGTACCTCAGAATTCAAAGGTTCATTCTGGCCATTTGAGGAGCCTTCCCGAGTGAGGACAGAGGCCCCAGAAGGGACACATTGCCTGGATCTAGGGCAGAGCGGCTACTGCCCACTGTGTCCAACATTTCCAAGCCTCGGGCAGCAGCTTCGTGCTCCGTGGGATCCTGCTGACTGGCAAACTGCTGAGACAGAGTCAAAAATAGTCTCAGACGTTCTCAGACACTGAGCAGACTATGGCATGGCCCCAAGACTCCTTCCCCAAACTCACAGACACGTGTAAGGCTCATGAGGGGAAGGAGGGATTAGCAAACAGAATCACCCAACAGATCCACAGACACAGAAGCCATGGGGCTGGAGAGACAGACGGCTCCCAGGTGAAGCCTGGGCCACTCTGGAAGAGGACTTGGGTTCGGTTCCCAGCATCCTCACGGTAACTCCACAATGTTTGTGGCTCTGACACTATCTCCTGACCTCCATGAACACCACACAGACACATAGAGTACACACACCCATGCATGCAAAACACACATACACATAAAAGAACAAAAATACAAATAAGCATCTTTTTAAATGTCTTATAAAAATATTTTTTTAAAGTTTAACAGGAGTTGGGGACTTATCTCAAGAATAGGTTCAGACCTGGCAAGGGTGACAGTTTGAAATCATGCACTAGGAAACACATATGTGCACACAATCACAACACACACATGCGCACGCATGAAAAGAAAAAAAGGGACCATCAAGATGGCTTAGTGGTGCTGGGCTAGCACTTGGGAGGCAGAGGCAGATCTCTGAGTTCGAGGTCACCTTGGTCCATATAGTGAGTTCCAGGACAGCCAGGGATAGGAAGAGAGACTATATCTCAAAAAAAAAAAAAAAAAAAAAAACCAAAACAAAAAAAAAAAACCCACCAAAATGGCGGCTTACCGGCTTACCAGATATACCAGCTAAAGGTGTTTGCTGACAAGATGGATAACCTGGATTTTATCCCACAACCTGCCCTCTGGCTTCCACATGTGCACCTTGGCAACTCTCTCTTTCTCTCCAGCACGCATGCATGCATGCTCACATATGAGCACACACACAGTAAGAATGCAATTTTTGTAAAAGAAGAAACGTACAAACAAGATCAGCCTGGCGCTCACACCTATCATCCAGTTGGAAAGAGCTGGAGGCAGGAGGATCCCTGGGGCTTCTAGCCAGTCACAGTAACCCAGCTCATACGTGGGTGTTGGGATTTGAACTCAGGTCCTCATGCTTGCATAGGAAAGACTCTTAGTCATCCTCCTGGCCCGCATTTAAACTATTTCTATTTAATTTAATCATTTTTAAGAGCATTAGAGTGAGTGATTAGCGTGCAGGACGCCTTGGGTTCCATTATCAACACCGGAAAGAGAAAAGGGGGAGGGGAAGAGAGGTTGGGGGAGGAAGAGGAGGAAGGGGAGGAGGAGGAGAAACTGAGTCCAGTCGAGATGGTAGAGACAGATGAGAAAACACATTTATTTATCCCTTCCTTCCACATGTCATCAGACCTAACATGCCTGTGGCTGTCAGATATGTCCTTTCTTGATCCGTCCAACAAAGAAAAAAATAACACTGCCAATAATACCATAACATGACATTTCCTTATCACTTCAAATGTTTATTCCAGGACAGCTGAAAGCCCTCTCGAGGACTTATTTTAAAAACACAGATCTTATCACACACCAGTCCTGGGTATGTAAAAATAGAGTGCAGAACGCGGGTCACACCAGCACTCGGGAAGCAGAGATGAGAGGGTTGAGAACACAAGGCCAGCCTGGGCTACACAGTGAACCCTGCGTGGAAAGACAATGGCATCCGGCCTGGAGTGGTGGCACGCGCCTTTAGTGGCAGCACTCGGGATGCAGAGGCAGGTGAATCTGTGAGTTTGAGGACAACCTGGTCCACACAGCGAGTCCTAGGACAGCCAGAGCTATAGAGTGAGACCCCCCTCTCAAAAAGAAACAGAATGAGCTTTGAGAGGTGAGAGAGCTCAGCAGATAAAAGCACATGGAGGCCTGAAGCAGATCCCTAGGAGAGAAGCCACACTCCACAGAAGTTGTCCTTCTGACCCCCCCCCACACACACACATACTAAAACAAGAGCCAACACCCCACCAAAAAGAATCCAAAAGGACTTCATTAAATATGGCTGTCCAGTGTCTGTCATTGTCCCTCTCTCCCCTACAATTCAACCCTGGCAAGATGTACCCATCCTGGGTGTTCATTGTACAGAACATCTCTTTAGTCTTTGATTTCTTCGGGCCCCCACCTCCTTTCTTTCTTTCTTTTCTCTTTTAGCTCAGGCTGACCTTGAGTAAAGATGATCTTGAATTTTGACCCTCCTCCCAGCACCTTCTTGGGGCTAGGATTGCAGGGGTGTGTGTCTGTGTTGTGTGCACACCTCCAGGGTTTTACTCATTCACTCATTCACTCACTCATTCATTCAAATATTGGTTGTCATATAGGTGTCAGAAACACAGGACACCGTAGTGAAGTCGGGAAACTCACTATGTAGCCCAGATTTGTGTAGCTTATATTCTGAACTATAAAGATTAAAAAAAAAAAAAATAGTTCAGATGAAGGCAAGTAGTGAGAAAATGGGGGAAAGGAAGCCAAGGGGAAGGGGGTGTGGTGGGAAAGCCTGCCCTTTTGTAGTTAGCTACCACACGTGACTCCCTCCCTCCCTGTGGGCGAACGCCGAGCTTCCCAGGAGACACTCCTTCTCTGGAATTTAGAGCCTATCCTTGGGACTTGCTGTCACCAATAGGATTCTGGGACTTCAGGTCTACCCCGTGAGTGGTCCAGGCTCCATATCTTCTTTCTCTGCACCCTGATGTGCTGTGAAAGAGGTCAGGGTGCCTTCTTGGGCAAATGCTGGGTAGGGACAGTCTCTGCTACAAGATTCAAAGCTAGCTAGCACGTTCCAGCCACTAGGGGGTACCAGCTGACTGAAGCCTCTAGGCAAAATCAGGGGAGGCTGAAACAGCTTCATATCCTCTGGGGTGAAGTTACAGGTGGTTGTACGTCGCCCTCTGTGGGTGCTGGGAGCCAAATGTCTGTCCTCTGGAGAATAGCAAGTACCCTAACCACTAAGCCATCCCTCCAGCCCTCTTCTGTACATTTTAGGACTTCCTAGTCTGTCTCCCTCCCTCCCTCCCTTCTTTCTACTCTGTCCGCCTCCCTCCCTCTCTCCTTTTTCTTTCTCTTCCGCCTGATCTTTCTGCCTCCACCTCCCAGAATGATAGGCGATCTCCAGCACACCCAGCTAGAATGAGCTAGAATTTTCTTTCAGTGCACAGGAGGGATATGTCATGCAGGCTTTTAAGATTTATTGGGAATTATTTATGACACACAGCAACGGAACAGATATTCGTCGGTGCCCCGTCATCAAGGCGTTTACTGTTCCATCTCTCCTCGTGGGAAGAAGATAAAAGCAAATTGCATAAGCCCTCAACAAGAAAAGTCAGAAAAAGGAAGCTGAGTGAGCCTCCCTCCATAGGAAGACGAGTGTGCCTCAGTACATCCATGCATGGTCATGAGGCTCCCCGCCACACAGCTGAGGACCTGGGGGCGGGAGTGAGCTGAAGACGTGGAGGATCCCATGACTTGCTGGAAGGTGAGAAACTGGAAGATGGAGAGCCAGTCAGTTGTGGTGTTCACTTAATCTTAGCACTGGGGAAGCCTGTGGTTTTGAACTAGTTCCTGCTGATCTGTTTATCCCGTTTCTAAGAAAAACTTCTGCTAACAGACAGATGGGAACTCTCTGAGAGTCTAAAGAGTTTTGTAGTGTCCGTCTATCTACTGTTTGCTTGGTTTGTTTTGAAGACAGAGTTTTTCATACCTGGTTGTCCTGGAACTCACTCTGTAGACCAGGCTGGACCTCAACTCAGAGTCCCACCTGCCTCTGCCTCCCCGCTGAGATTAAAGGCATCAGCCACCACCGCCCTGCTCTATCAATCTATGGTTAAGCCTGAAAATCATGAGAGAGAGCAGTCTCAGAATTATCCAGTTAAAGTGAGCTTTATTTTAGAGTTGCACCCAGACTGGACGCCGCTGTCTTGGCCTAAATCAGGATTTCAGAGAGCAGCCCCCTTCTGGCCTTTGGAGGTCCCTTTTATGGGGGCAGGGTAAAAAGTTAACAGCTGTGTGTGTTACAGGGCGAAAGAGTTGGCTGTTAGAGGTTATTACAAAACATTGTGAACAGGAAGGCAAGGATATACATTATGCAATGGGGTTTTACATCCGATTTAAGAAACTTGTTTATATGTAAGGCATGGGGGCCTAACACCATGGGATCCATAATTTGCAAGGTATGTTGATCCATTTAGGTGTCACACTGTGTATCTATCTATCTGAGATGTATGGAAGTCAGAGGACTTAGCTTCAAGAGGCCTCTCCTTTCTCCATGTAGGCTTCAGAAAATAAAGTCAAGGTAGGTTGTCAGGCTTGGCAGCTGGAGCTATTTTTATCAGTCTGCTAGCCTTTGTGTGTGTGTGTGTGTGTGTGTGTGTGTGTGTGTGTGTGTGTGTGTGTGTGCGCGCGCGCGCAGGTGCACTCACACATTGGTGGGGGGTGGGGGGGAATATGGCTCAGCAGTTAAGAGCCTTGGTTGCTCTTCCAGAGGACCAGGGTTCAATTCCCAGCAACCACTTGGTGAAGGACCCACTGTGACTCCAGTTGCCTGAAATCTGCTGCCCCTTCCGGCCTCCAGGAGCACTGTGCACACATAGTGTACAGATAGACACATACAGACAAGACTGATGTACACATAAAATAAAGATAAATTTAAAATTTAATGAATATGTGTAAGGGAGTGTAAGCACGCTCAGGTCATGGCTCCTGTGTGGAGGACAATTTTCAGGAGTGGGTTTTCGCCTTCTACCTTATTGAGCAGGGTCTGTCTGTTTTCTCTTGCCTCGATTCATGCCCCAGGCTAGCTAGCCCACAAGCTTCCCCCACCTCACATCTCACCATAGAAAGTTCTGGAGTTATATAGGTTCAGGAAACTAAACTCTGATCCCAGGGCTTGTCAGAGAGGTGCCTTCATCCACTGAGCCATCTTCTGGGAATGGACCTGAGTGATGATAGGTTAAGCAGAATAACTCTACCACTTTGCCAGGCACTGACCGGCTCAAGTCTAGACCGGGAGTCTCAAGGGGAAGTCTTCACAGCTGTGGGGGGGGGGGGGTTGTGGGAAGGCACGAATGAAGGTTCTTCCTTCCAGTTTTGGATATGGTGGCATCAGAGCCCAATTTGGAGGCTGTAGCCCTCATGAGGCAACGTGGGCATGTGGAGGTCAGCAGAGGAATAAGATGCTCCCTATGACTCTTTCCAACCATGGGATCAGTAGGACACCTCATCTCTATTCTCTGTTATGTCATATTAACTATCCTATTTGTGGTCTGTACACGCATAGTTCTCTCTGCCTTAGAATGCCCCACTCTGAGCTGGCGGGGTGGAATGTGCTATTTCAAGAATCCTAATTGGCCTTATAGTAGAAACCTGGAGTCTGATATTGGGGTAAATGCTGGAAGATGAGAGAAGCAGAGGAACACAAGCCACTAGAGAAACTTCTCACCACTACTGAATCCTCAGGCCGAAAAGGAGTAGATCCTGTCTCCATAAAAGCTCAGACTGAATCTCTGAGTCCTCAGCCAAATGGGGAAAGGGAAGCACTGAACTCCTGTCTCCTCCCGCCTTCTATTCCTCTCTCTGCCCAGCCATATCACTTCCTGTCTCAACCTCCCCGGTGCTGGGATTAAAGGCATGTGCTTCCCAAGTACTGGGAGCAGAGGCATGGGATCCTAAGTGCTGGGATTAAAGGTGTGAGCCACCACTGCCTGACTCTGTTTCTCTTTTAGACTGGATTAATCTCTCATAAGCCAGTGTGGATCACACTGATCCAGACAGATCTCTACCTCTGCTTCCCAAGTGCTAGGATTGAAGGCGTGTGCCACCACTGCCTGACCTCCTTGGCTAACTCTATGGGCTCCAATCTTCAGGCTTTATTTGTCAGATTACAAGTAATGCATAACTACATCGCACCTTAAATCCCTGCACTGGGGAGGCAGAGGCAGGCTGATCTCTGTGAATTGGAGGCCAGCTAGGGTTACACACTAAGAGCCTGACTCAAACCCCCAAACCTTATAAACCTGTATGCCTTTGGCAACAATTCTGTTTTTTCTTGCCTGCACCGCTTGCACCACACACACACACACACACACACACACACACACACACACACACACACACACACACAGTCTATGCTTTTTTTTTTTTTTTTGTTCTCTTGTTCTGTCTTCCTCACTATCACATGGTCTCCGGGTGCTTGTTATCTTCACTGGGTCTGAGATCAGCTAAGAGCCTGGCAGCCTCTGGGGAACACGTGAGGGATTTTCTTGATTAAATTAGCTGAAGTGGGGAAACCCATCCTGGATGTGGGAGGCACAGTCTTCCCGCAGCTCAGATATGAGGGGGTCCAAAGGAAAAGTCAGCATTTGGGATCATGATGTCAGGAAAGAAGGGTCAGCTTTCTGAGAGGAAGCCTTAATCCCTGAGAGGAAGTCCAGCCTGGCATTTCCCAGTGTCCTCAGGTCTCAGCACTTCTCCATAGCAACGGGAAGGATGAGGGTCCTCCCTGGCAAGGAGGATCAGGGAGACTCTTTAGGCTAGCGCAAGGGTGACCAGGACCACACTTGTGTGTCTCAGTGCCTTGGCCTGGGCAGTGAATTGACTGTAGTGTATCTGGCAGGCCAGCAGGTAGCCTGGGAGCTCTGGTTGCCTCCAATTCCTTCCACGGGTTTCAGGAGCTGCAACCATGCAGTGAGGTGTTCTGGTGGCCTTAGGAGATGGGAAGGAAGAAAATTAGGAGCCATAGTCAGGCAGAAGTTCACACCAGCACATGTGCATACCTTGCACACACACACACACACACACACACACACACATGCCTCACAGACTCACTTTGCACACATGTATACTCTACATATGAACAGTACCCCTGTCCTTGTGGAGAAGTCACTGAAAATGTCTAGCCCTTGATCTAGAGGCTTGTCTCAGCTGACCCCTTCATGGTGATATTTCTCCCTATGTCCATGCTTTTCTTTAGTTCAATACTGCCAAGATCTATAACCCCCACCCCCTGCCCAGGCTTCTGTTTCACACCTTTTCTTACACAACTTTGTCTTCTTCCTGTGCTTCCTCAGATGAGTTCATAATATGACAGCCTGTATTTATGTCTTGAAATAAATAGGCACAAATATTTTTATTTCTGTAATGCAGAAACTCTAAGAGGCCAGATGTGGTGGCACACGCCTTTAAACCCAGCACTCAGGAGGCAGATGCAGGTGGATCTCTGTGAGTTGGAGCTTGGCTGCATAGTGAGACCCTGTCCAAAAACCTCAAAGGGGTCAGGCTGTAATCAAGAGGTAGAGCCGCTGCCTAGAATCCCCCAGTGAGGGGCTGGGGGTGTGGCTTAGTGGTAGAGCCCCTGCCTAGAATCCCCCAGTGAGGGGCTGGGGTGTGGCTCAGTGGTAGAGCAGCTGCCTAGAATCCCCCAGTGAGGGGCTGGGGGTGTGGCTTAGTGGTAGAGCCCCTGCCTAGAATCCCCCAGTGAGGGGCTGGGGTGTGGCTCAGTGGTAGAGCCCCTGCCTAGAATCCCCCAGTGAGGGGCTGGGGTGTGGCTCAGTGGTAGAGCCCCTGCCTAGAATCTCCCAGTGAGGGGCTGGGCATATGGCTCAGTGGTAGAATATATCCCTAGCAGTCATAAGGTTCTTGGTTCTAACCCCAGAATGGAAAGTAAGAAATCTTACACAATTGTAAATATATGTAAATCCTTATCATATATATGAGTGTGTGTATATTTATGCAAACACATACACACACACACATATATATACAGAAATGCAAATGAGCTCAGGCTAGCCTCAAATTTCCACCTTTCTCTCCCAATGCTAGAACTATAGGTGTGCAATACCATGCCTGGCATATGCACAGGAATACATCTGAACTCTTCTGAATAGCTCCATCTTCCTATTTTCCCATTGATATCAGTTTAGGGTCCCTGCAGTTCTGTCTGGAGCCCCTGCTGTGTTCCAGAATGATGCTATTCAGTGTGGGCACAGGGAGCCACAGGTGATCACTAGACTCTGGAGATGTTGCTAGGTAGTGTGCATCAACATGTATTGTGTAAAATAAACAGCCAACTTTCAAGAGAATTTCGAATGTGGTTTATACTTTCCACCTTCTTTCTCATTTTGCATTTTATTTTATTACTATTATTATTATTATTATTATTATTATTATTATTATTGCTTTTTTCCAAGAAGGGTTTCTCTGTGTAGCCCTGGCTGTCCTGGAACTTACTCTGTAGACCAGGCTGGCATCAAACTTACAGAGATCCACCTGCCTCTGCCTCCTGAGTGCTGGAATTAAAGGCATGCACCACTGCCACCATCGATGATTTTATACTTTTTTATACTGATAGCATATCTAGAAGAATAGCTCTTGGAGTGTCAGGTTCAATAAAATATGTTATTAATTTGTCCTAGTAATTTTGACTTGTTTAATGAAGCTAATAGAGAAATTTTAACCTGCATATGTGGCTCATATTATAATGCTTTTGGGTAGCATTTCATCTAGGAACTTTTTAAAAAGATGTATTTATTTTATGTGCATTAGTATTTTGCCTATAGGTGTGTCAATTTGCCACTTGCTTGAAGTACCCATGATGACCAGAAGAGGGCGACTGTCTTAGGTGCTGTTCTATTGCCTTGAGGAGATAGCCATGGCCAAAGTAACGAGCATTAATTGGTAACTTGCTTACAGTTTCAAAGGGTTAGTCCATTACCATCATGGCAGGGAGCATGGCAGTGGGCATAGTGTTGGAGCAGTAGCTGAGAGTTCACATCTGATTGGCAAGATGTAGGCAGACACAGGGCATTTGAAAACTCAAAGTCCACCCCCCCACCCACACCCCCTACCCCCCCACACCCTGTGACATAGCTCCTCCAAAAAGGCCATACCTCCTAATCCTTCCCAAACAGTTCTATTAGTTGAGAACCAAGCATTCAAACATAGGAACCTGTGGCAGCCATTGTCATTCAAACCACCACAGTGTCAGATCCCCTGGGAACGGGGTTGCCATGTGAATGCTGGGAAAGAAAGTCTGGTAAGGGCAGGCAGCCACAGCTTCACCTCTCAATGGAATCATCAAAACCCTGTGCATGTGACCCAGCAGTCTCCATTCTACCAAAGGTCACAGCATAACACATCCTAAGTTTGGCACTGCTAGGGAAAACACGTCTCAGAGAATCCCCCTCAAGCGTGTGTTGGCATATACCTGTAATTCCAGATGTGGCTGGGGGGTGTGGCTCAGTGGTAGAGCCCTGCCTAGAATCCCTCAGTGAGGGGCTGGGGGTGTGGCTCAGTGGTAGAGCCCCTGCCTAGAATCCCCCAGTGAGGGGCTGGGGGTGTGACTCATTGGTGGAGCGCCTGCCTAGAATCCCCCAGTAAGGGGCTGGAGGTGTGGCTCAGTGGTAGAGCCCCTGCCTAGAATCCCCCAGTGAGGGGCTGGGGATGTAGCTCAGTGGTAGAGCCCCTGCCTAGAATCCCCCAGTGAGGGGCTAGGGGTGTGGCTCAATGGTAGAGCCCCTGCCTAGAATCCCCCAGTGAGGGGCAGGAAGTGTGGTTGGTGAGCATACATACTTATAAAACCCTGGGTTCTATCTCTAGTTGATGGAGGGGAAAACTGCTATTTCCCCAAAGTCTATACCATTCTACCTCCCTACCACTTTCATCTAGCCTGGTCACATATCCACCTGCTTTCTGTTTCCATGCTTTGCTGACTTCTCGAGGTGCCTCAAGTAAGCGAAACCACACACTATTTGTCCTTTGTGCCTGGAGAAAAGCCACTAAGCTTTGAGCTAACAATTATTCATCAATAAATCAGATGAATATAGCACTGGGCATGCAACCCACACTTCTGACTGCAGAGGCCTCTGGTCTAGGCGACCAGGAAGTTAAGGCTTCCAACCAAGGAAGACAAGGAGAGCTCCCACTAAACCTCAGGCTACATTGCTGTCCCCATGTTCACTCACACTCAGAGCCCTCTGCCTGAAGACAGTAGTATCCTCTGGGCAGGGAAGAAGCTGCAGTGGTGGAGGTTTGAATGGGTAAAACATGGTGGCTGACCATGGCTGTGCATAGGCAACCAATGTAGATGTCCATCAGAGTGTGCCTGTGCCTCTGTGTGTGTGTGTCCATGCACATGCATGGGTACAATGCCCAAAGAGGCCAGAAGAGGGCGTCGGATTTCCTGGAGCTGCAGTTATAGGTGGTTGTAACCTGACCAGCATTGATGCTGGGAACGAAACTTAGATCCTCTGCCATAGCAGCAAGAACCACTGAGCCCTTCCCTCCCCAAGCCCCTGCAAAAGTGCCTTGGTGTGTTTATTCCTGCAATAGCAATGTTCCCAAAGAAGAATGTGCACGGTTTCTCACGCTGCCCATCCCCCACGTGTGGAAATGCAGAACTGTCCGGAGTAGGAGAAGGGATGAGGATTCTGGACATCCTCTAGCCCCAGGTGAGTAGGTAGCTATATGTCTGAACGGTTAGAAGCCTGTGCAGGTTTCTGACTTTGTGTGTGTTCGGCTGAACTGACGCGCAGCTGCAAGTTTTTAAGGGTCTCAATGATTTCCTTCAGTAGGCTGTGTAGACTTTGTGCTTCTGCGTGCTGATTGGGTGTGTCGGCATACATAGACCGGAGTCACCGTGGAAGAAGATATGTCAGATGAGAAGGTGCCTTCTTCGTCAGACTCCATCATCATATGGACATTTTCTTGATTGCTAATTGATGTAGAAGGGTTCATGTGGGCAGTTCCATCCCTAGCTAGGTATCGACTGGCAGGTGTAGGAGGAGGATCTGAGCAAGCTATGAAGACTAAGCCCTAAGAGGTGTTCCCCGTCTGCTTGAGCCCTGGCCTGCCTTGGTAATGAATGCTAACTTGTAAGATACAATGAACCTCCTCACTCCCAAAGTTATAATGAGCCCTTTCCATTCCCTGTGGGCTCCGGGAATAGAGCAACCACCAGGCATGCTCTTAGGAAATGTGCTGCCACTGAGCCTCGCCCCTAGCCTCTCACTGGGGGATTCTAGGCAGGGGCTCTACCACTGAGCCACACCCCAGCCCCTCACTGGGGGATTCTAGGCAGGGGCTCTACCACTGAGCCACACCCCAGCCCCTCACTGGGGGATTCTAGGCAGGGGCTCTACCACTGAGCCACACCCCAGCCCCTCACTGGGGGATTCTAGGCAGGAGCTTTACCACTGAGCCACACTCTTAACCCTTCAAGGGCAAATTCTAGATAAGCCTCCTAATGCTGAGTTATATACCCTCAGCCCTCTGAAAATGGACCTGGAGCTGAATACACATACATATGGATACTTTATGTCCATATCCATAGGGACCATATATGTAAAAATTCTCCATCTCTATCGTCTCTTAGCAAGTTTCTTTTGTCCTTTTTTCCTGTTATAAATTCCAAGCTCCTGCATCTGCCTCTTTTTTCTTCATTGTGATAATTAGTTTAATCTTCTGCTTACTTTTGAAAGTAAATCCGTTGGCAGCTGGGCATTTAAGGATGTGAAGGTGAGAACATTCTGGTGTTGCCTGCAGATCCAACACGTGGGACACTCTCTGCATCTTGGAAAGGACCTGGCTGTGCAGCATCTAGTAAAGGCATCTTTAGCATCCTCCAAGCTGAGAGAACATGGTTCTGCCTCGGTAAAATACCTTTCACATGTCTAGAATAGCTACAGTCCTGTTAGGTTGAATTCACTTAATAGCTGGCCAGAAATTCTCTAAGTCTGTCTCTATCTCCTCTATACTACTGAGCCACACATCCAGCCCCTCACTGGGGGATTCTAGGCAAGGGCTCTACCACTGAGCCACACATCCAGCCCCTCACTGGGGGATTCTAGGCAGGGGCTCTACCACTGAGCCACACCCCAGCCCCTCACTGGGGGATTCTAGGCAGGGGCTCTACCACTGAGCCACACCCCAGCCCCTCACTGGGGGATTCTAGGCAAGGGCTCTACCACTGAGCCACACCCCAGCCCCTCACTGGGGGATTCTAGGCAGGGGTTCTACCACTGAGCCACACCTCAGCCCTCACTGGGGGATTCTAGGCAGGGGCTCTACCACTGAGCCACACCCCAGCCCCTCACTGGGGGATTCTAGGCAGGGGCTCTACCACTGAGCCACACCCCAGCCCCTCACTGGGGGATTCTAGGTAAATGTTCCACTCAGTGTTCCTTCCCCCAAGACAAAGATAACAGTGAATGTTCTTTGGCGATGTCAAAAAAGACTATTAGCAAATCTACCTTCCTACACAAGCAAGGAAGTGGAACAAAAGAAAGAAATAGACCATGAGATTTTCCTTCCTTAAATAGAGCCTAGGTCTCCAATCTCACAGCTCGGGACGTTGGAGCTTAAAATTCCTGCAGCTGTGGAGGTTCGTGGTGGATGCTGGGATAGCAGAGAGTCTGTAGCCTGTGCCAGCAGAGGTCTGCTTTTGAATGTGTGAGGTTCTGTGTATGTGGTTCTTCTTGAGAGCATAGTGGCAGGGTGCTGAGTGCCCTGGGGACACATACTGTTGGTTAGAGTATATGCAAAGGAGGAAAAATTGAGAGGATCCCCTCTGAACAGAGCAGGAGGAGTCTCGAAGGTTCCATTCAGTCTGCACGGTGCGATGGAACTCGTGTCCTCTGGACCAGGGTGTCATTCTCTTGCGGGTCTGACTTCAAGTGTAGCAGAGTTCTCCGGGATTTAGAAGCATATTGCAAAAGCGGGAGGTGAGCGATTCAGAGGCAGGGCTTTCTTTTTCGATGTCTTTCTCTTTCTGAAACCATGTGAACCATTTCTTGCTCTTACCTCAATAGGTCTCTATGGTCCTTGCCATTTTTACAGCCTGCTGTATTTTTTTTAAGCAATTGTTTGTTGGAGATGGGGTACGTTTGCATCCGAGTGTGCACGTGGAATTCAGAGGACAGTCTATGGGAGTTGGCCCTCTCCTTCCATCCTGTCAACCCTGGGGATTGAACTCAGGCTGTGAGGCTTGGCAGCAAGCACCTTTTCCCAGTGAGCCATCTTGTCCCCTCTGCCTCCTGAGGGCTGGGATTAAAGGTATATGCCTCCATGCCTGACTGGTTTAAGTTTGTTCTGTTTTGGAGACAGAGTGTTACCTAGCCAAGGCTAGCCTTGAACTGGCTTTGTAGTTGAGGATTACCTCAGACTCCTCCAACCTCTTGCCTCCAACTCCCGAGTGCAAGGGTTATAGATATGCACACCCATTTCTAGTTTTATGTAGCTACTGGGGATTGAACCAGGGTTTGAAGTACACTAAGGGAGCTTGTTACCTAACGACAGGTCCAAATTCGGGTGGTCAGGCAAAAGTCAGCATTCCTCAGGAACTCGGTGAAGCGGGTTCCTGTGTGTGTGTGTGTGTGTGTGTGTGTGTGTGTGTGTGTGTGTGTGTGTGTGTGATTTATTTATTTTCAGACCACTTTTTCTGTATAGTCCTCACTCTGTAAACCAGGTTGGCCTTGAACTCAGAGATCCATCTGTCTCTGTGTCTTCACCAAAAAAGGCTATTTTCCCTAAATGGCTACCTGTGGTACCTATTAGCATACCAAAGGGAACACAGGCCAGCAACACATTTCAGAGTCCATTTCAGCTGGCATCCTGGCTCTTCATACTTCCCCTCCCCTTCACCCTAAACTTCTCCAGCTCACAAGCTACCCCACCCCCACCCCCGCTATTCCAGCTCCACTCCCTTGCACTTCATCTCTTGGTGCCCCCCACCCCGGGTCTAATCTGCTGACCTTGTTCAGCGTACTAATTTCTCTCCCTGCTCTGGACTCTTCCAGATGCCTCTAGCTGTCTCTCCCTCATATCTGCAGTTAAAAAAACTTGCCCCTCAATCATACCTTAGAGTGGTCATGTCGGTCTATAAACATCTGATGCTGAAACCCTTCATTTAAACAGACGCATACCCTGCCCAAACCAGGTACCGAAGGAAAGAAGCAACACCCCCACTTGTCATGATATCATGTTTCCTGGTGTGGCAGTGAAATGGCCATGGATGGTGGCCTCATGTCCTATGTGGGTCCAGTGGAAGGCAGCAAGGCTGGAGGCACTTAGAAGACTGGGTCTGCGTGGAAATACTTTATTATTATGGAGAGAGAGAGAGATCCAGGATGTGAATCCTTAAATGGAGCTTGATGTCAGAACTCAGGGCAGGGGCCAGGCTAATTGCCATTGGCCAGGTTTGCCTTCAGGGGCTAGTTCAGAATGCTAACACCATTCTCACTGGGTGAAAGTGAAGGCAGGAAGTGGGGATTGTTCTCAGAGGCACCTCAGCTCCCTTTCAGCCCATAGGCTCCACAGCAGCCTCTCTCAAATCCACTGCACTCCACTGTCTGCACAGACTAAGCATTGGAGGTAGAGTTGGCCCCTCAGGCTGAGCTAAGAAAACCCCATCTCCCAGCCAGCCTCTGACTTGACCTCCAGAGAGACCTCCCAGAATCCTGTGCCAAAGCTCTGGCTGGAAGAGGTCCAGCTCCTCTGTACACCTTTCATTTCTAAATGAAGGGTTTAGGGTCTCAATCAAGGTCACAACGCTGACTTCCCCACTGGGATCCAAGCACTTAATTCTTAACCCAGGGCAGAGCTGGGAGAAGCCGGGCCAAAGGGACACAGACACAGCTGGCGAAGCCCAAGGCTTATGAAATCACGCATAAATATCAGCCCTCACTCTCAACCAGGCAGCTTCATGCATCCTTCAGAAGGACTCTGCGCTTCGGTCACTCCCAATCTAGCACTTGGGAAGCTGAGGCAGGAGAATTCTTGCAAGTTTTAGACTGCCGGCCTGGGCTCCAGATTGAGACTTTATCTTTAAAACACACACACACACAAAAATGCCCCTTGTAATCCAGTCCATTTACCACTTTCCTTTCAGAGGTTGGGAAACCTAAGTCCAGAGAGGTTAAGAGCCCAACTTAGAGTCTGAAGAACGACAGAGTTTGGATTTGACTGTTTCCCTATGTGGCAGAACACAATGCTCACCTGCTGGGGTAGCCAGGGCTCTGGGGCAGGGAGGGAGTATGGCATGATTTGGCTACAAAGGAAGAAGAGGAGGGTGAAGGTGCCCTGGGCTTTCATTCAAGGGCCTTGTCCAGGCCAGCAGCACCAGGAGAGAGAGAAGAAATGGGTGGGGGGTAAAGAGTTGCTAGGGAAGGGCATGGAAAACATCTAGATGGGGAAACTGAGTCTAGAGAAAGTGTGTGGCCAATTTGGAAGTGACTCTGTCTCGTTACAATTGTTATTAATGGTTGGCTTCATGACCCCATCCAGTATCTCACTAGGTCCATATAGTAGTATAAAAGGTGATCCACATTCGTGATGTCAACACCGGGAAAGCTGAGGCATGAATGTCCCAGCCTGAGCTACACAGTGATGTAACAGGGCAAGATAGTGCAGAGGTTCCTCCATCACGAATTCTCGCTGAGGTCATTTCCTGTTGAACTATTTGACCTCCCTGATGGAGAATCCTGTAGAAAACTACTCAACTCTATTCTAGAAACCAAAGGTCAAGGTGCCCCAGCTCTAACTTAGCTTCTGTTCACGTGGAAGCCCCTCCTGCTAACCACTTGCTTTAGCTTCTGCTAAGACTACTTGCCTCCAGGCTGGACTCAGGCCTTTAATCCCAGCACTTAGGAAGCAGAGGCAGGCGGATTTCTGTGAGTTCAAGACCAGCCTGGTCTACAGAGTAAGTTCCAGAATAGCCAGGGCTACACAGAGAAACCTTGTCTGGAAAATATACATGTAAGTAAATAATAAATAAACAAACAAACAAATAAATAAATAAATAAATAAGTTGTAGCTTGAGGTTTCTGTTCCAGACTTTCGGGCCTAGACTCTAAGTTTAGACCCACAGACCCACAGACTCACAGACACACACAGATGCTTACAATAGTTGTAGGCTGATCGGCCTAAGGCCCTGGCATATAACTCACTAACTCTTTACCCTTAATCTAACCCATGACTCTTATCCTGTTCAGCCATGTGGCTCGGTACCTTTTCTTAGAGCAGCATAGTTGTCCTCTGCTTCTTCTGGCTTCTCTCTGGCATTCTGCTGTTCTGCCTGTTCCTAGTCTTCTTCTAGTCTGGTAGCCCCGCCCACACTTCCTGTCTGCCTTTGGCCAATCAGTGCTTTTTATTAAACTCATAGGCGGAGACAATTATTTACAATGGAATAACATAATCTCCCACAATACGTAACCTGTTTGCCTGGAACTGCTCACTGTGAAGATCTGGTGCAGTTGTCATATCCGGACTTGGTTTCTGCCTTTAAAGATTCCGTGTTCTGGACACTCAGAGCCATACCTAGGTCCTGATCACTTTGGTGTGTTCCCAGCCAGGTGGAATACAGGGTTTCACTTGGGCTAGAAACTGTGTGTGAATGTCATCTCTGGTGGGCTACCTGTAACAGTGAGACCTACCTTGGAGAGAGAGAGAGAGAGAGAGAGAGAGAGAGAGAGAGAGAGAGAGAGAGAGAGAGAGGAGAAGCCCGTGTTGATGATGATGGTGGTAGTTGGGTGTGGTGGTGCAGGCCTTAGAGCCTAACACTTGGGAGGCAGAGGCAGGTCGATCTCTGAGTTTCAGGCCAGCCTGGTCTACAGAGTGAGTTCCAGGACAGTCAGGGCTACACAGAGAAATCCTGTCTGGAAGACACACACACACACAAACACACACACAATTAATGGCGGGGCATGATGGTATACATCTTTAATCCCATTTTGGGAGACAGAGGCAGACAGATGTCAGAGTTCAAGGCCATCCTGGTCTACATAATAAATTCCAGGCCAGCCAGACTTAGAGTTAGGATTAAAAGTGTGAGCTACTACTGCTTGGCTGTTAGGCCTTGAACTCACAGACGTCCAGAAAGATCTCTGTCTCCTGAGTGATAGGATTAAAGGTGTGGATCATCACTCTTGGAACTTCAAGGCTTGCCTGTTCTCTGACATTCCAGGCTGATTTTATTAAATATACAATATATCACCATTCCCAGAGCTGGCTAAATACAAACACCAGCCGATGCTGACAGTGTTAGCATCATCATTATCACAACAAAACTGAGGACCAGTAATGGGAAGATTATGGTCCGTTGATCTCTCCTTGCAGCTGTGAGCCCCAGGTGTGATGCTAGGAAGGAGAGAGAGAGAAAGCCCACAACCAAGAGAGGAAAACCACCAGCCTTGGGGTTCCATGATCAGCTGTGAAGAGATTCCAAGATGGAGACTCTGGTCCACAGAGGTTACTGGCGCGGTCCCCTGACTGTGTCAACAGGCCTGGGAGCAAGAACAGGAAGCCAGTGAGGCAGAGTGAAGTTCTCGGCCTTGACCTAGAAACCAGGGTGAAGAAAACCAGGGGATCTCAAGAGAACCTGTGGATCTCAAGTTCCCGATCCTCCGGCCTCAGACTCCTCGATGCCGGTTTAAACTTCAACAGCTGGACACAGAGTTCCTTAGGGTAGCCTGGTTAGTCACGCAAACCACAGGAAAAGTGTCCCGTTGCGAAAGGAGCACACAGCCTGCGTAGAAAGAGGGAGTCTTTACGAAATGTCCTGTGAAGACTGTGGTACAGCAGTGGTGGGAGGGGACACTGGGTGCAACAAAGCAGGGGCCTGTAGCCACACTGTGCATGCGTGCACGTATTTATATGTGTACACACAGGTGTGCTGTGTCTATGTGTGTGTGCATGAGTGTGTGCTCGCCTGTGTGTGCATGCGTTTGCGAAAGAATGTATGCTCATGTGTCCCCTGGAGCTGGAGTTACAGATGATTTCCATAGTCCTAACTGGCAAGCTGTCTCTCCAACCCCATCCAGAATCTTTTTTTTAAAAAAAAATTGTTAAAGGTTTATTTTATTTTATGTCTATAAATGCTTTACCTGCATGTACATTGTGTGCATGATGGTGTCCCAAGAGGGCAGAAGAGGCATCTGATCCTCTGGCATTGGGGTTCTGGATGGTAGTGAGCCACCATGAGGGTGCTGAGAATTGAATCCTGGTCCTCTATAAGGACAGGCGCTCTCAACCACTGAGCCACCTCTCCAGGCCCATGATTCCTTTGTATTTAAGGTCACAAGGGTAGGTTTTCAGACTGGGGATCCATGTGTCCCTGAGCCTCAAGCTTCCTCATTTTTAGTGAGGACTGGTAAGATCCAGTTTCCCCTAGTAGACCCCACAGGGGCACCCAATAATATGCAAATGGGGGAGAGCCTTGCTTAAAAAGTACCTAATTGGATTGGGAGGTGGAGACAAGCCTGGGCTACATACTAAAACTGTGTCTCAAAAAAAAAGAGGAAGAGAAAGGGGCTGATGGAGGCTGAGGCAGGGTGATTGCCAGGAACTAGAGGCTAGTCTGAGATTCACAGGAAGACCCCGTTTCAATAACCATCGGGAAAAGAAATGATTGAAAGTGTGGCTGAGTACCCATACCCAGAATACCGCAGGAGGGGCTGTGGGCACAGCCTAGCAGGAGCAAAGCTGTGCTTTGCATCCCGGGTTACATCCCCAGCACTGGAGGTTGTTTTTTTTTCATATTATTTTTAGTATTATTATTTTGAGACAGGGTCTCTCTGTGTAGTCCCGGCTGTCCCATAACTCACTCTGTAGACCAGGCTGGTGTCAAACTCACAGAACTCCCCCTGCCTCTGCCTCCTGAGAGCTGGGATTAAAGCCCTGGTGTAGCCCAGGATGCCCAACACTAAATGTTTGAAGAGCTGGGGAGCTGGAGAGAGGGCTCAGCAGCTAAGAAGAGCACATCCTGCTCTCCTAGAGGATCCAGACACGGATCCCCTAAGCGTGTAAATGCCCCCCACACACTGGTTTTGGAGGGTCCAGTGCCCACTGTTTCCCCCTCTTGAGATGCTGGGGCCCAGCGTGTCCTAGGCAAAGGCTCTGTCACTGAACTGCACCCCAGCCCTCCCAGAGTTTTCTGTCATTGGGGAGGGGGGGTTTCATTCCGGAATATTCCACCTCTCTCTCTAGACCCTTGACTCCTGTTGACTTTGTGTGCTCTCCTCTCCCTCCCCCTGCCCTCTCTCCCTCTGCCCTCCCCTCTCTCTCTCTCTCCCCCTCCCCTTCTCTTCCCCCTCCCTTCCCCCTCTCTTCCCTCTCCCCTCCTCCTCTCTCCCTTCCCCTCCTCTCTCCCCTCCTCTCTCCTCCCCCTCCCTCCCCCCACTCTTTCTCTCTTCCCCTGCCCTTCCTCCCCCATCCTTTTTCCTCCCCCTCCCCTCCCCTTCCTCTCCCCCCACCCTCTCCCCACCCCTCCCCTTCCTCTCCCCCACCCTCTCCCCTCCCCCTCCCCTCCCCTTCCTCTCCCCCCACCCTCTCCCCTCCCCTTCCTCTTCCCCACCCTCTCCCCTCCCCCTCCCCTCCCCTTCCTCTCCCCCCCACCCTCTCCCCTCCCCTCCCCTTCCTCTCCCCCCACCCTTCCCCTTCCCCCTTCCCCCTCCGCTCTCATCCTCTCACCTCCCCTCTCTGCTCTCACTCTCATCTCTTCACGTCACCGTTTCTTCCCTAGGCTGGGGAAGCCCCCACATACTGAGCCTCGCCCACAGTCCAGGAGCCAGGGTGAGGCACAGGTGAGTCACCCAAAGGAATGAATGGACATTCCTGAAATTTTTCTACAGGTATCAGTGATTTAGCAACCCCCCTCTCCTCACTGGAAGCACCCAAAAGCCAGCAGCTTGAGGTGAGGGAGAGGGTGTGGAGGTGGCACACCGTGGTGATGGAGGTGGGGTATCCCTATAATGCCAACACTCCTGATCCCCCTGCCTCAGCTTCCACAACGCTGAAATTACAGGTTGTCCGTCACCATGCCTGGTGTACCTGAGGGCTGGGGGTGGAACCCAGAGCTTCATGCATGCTAGGCAAACCCCGTGCCTCACCCCAGCCCAACCCACTCTTCAGTTCCCACATCACCCAAGAAGGGCCGTTTCCTAGAAAGGAAACAGAAGGACTATGTTGGCTCACAGTGACACAGCCAGGGAGTGGTCCATCCTGGTCACCATCAGCATGACAGCCACTGACCTCAGACTCCCTGGCTCCGCCCCAACTTCCTTGTCACTCAGGAAGAGGAGTTTGGGACCTGGCTTGCTGGTATGAAAACATAGCTCTGCCCTCAGAGGGGATGAGAGAGTTAATTCTAGAGCCTACCATGGCTTGAACACAGGTTTGCACTACCCAAAACACCAATGCTCTCACACATGGACAGTACCCAGTACCATGAAGTTGAAGTTCTTTTGAGATAGGGTTCATGTAGCCCTGGCTGTCCTGGAAGTCATTCTGTAAACCAGGCTGGTCACAGAACTCAGAAATACACCTGCCTCTGCACCACCATTACTACCCAGCCAGCCTCCAACTCTTACTGATTTATGACCTCTTAGGAGAAAAGCATTTATTTGGGACATTTTTTTTTTTTTATTCCTTTGGCCTTATGTTAAAATTGTTAAATCAATAGGTGGGAGCATGGCTCAGTGGTAGAGCCTCTGCCTAGAATCCCCCAGTGAGGGGATGGGGGTGTGGCTCAGTGGTAGAGCCCCTGCCTAGAATTCCCCGATTGGGGGAGATTGGGTGGGGTCAGGTGGGCATGGGGTCACTCAATGGTAGTGCCTCTGCCTAGAATCCCCCAGTGAGGGGCTGGGGTGTGGCTCAGTGGTAAAGCCCCTGCCTAGAATCCCCCAGTGAGGGGCTAGGGGTGTGGCTCAATGGTAGAGCCCCTGCCTAGAATCCCCCAGTGAGGGGCTGGGGTGTGGCTCAGTGGTAGAGCCTCTGCCTAGAATCCCCCAGTGAGGGGCTGGGGTGTGGCTCAGTGGTAGAGCCCCTGCCTAGAATCCCCCAGTGAGGGGCTGGGGGTGTTGCTCAGTGGTAGAGCCCCTGCCTGGAATCCCCCAGTGAAGGGCTGAGGTGTGACTCAGTGGTAGAGCCCCTGCCTAGAATCCCCCAGTAAGGGGCTGGGGTGTGGCTCAGTGGTAGAGTACTAGTTTATCTTTCTTTTTTTTCATTTTATTAATTATTTTATTTAAAAAGTCTTTTTATCCCTCTGCTCCCCCTCCCTTCCCTCCTCCCAATCCCTCCCAGTCAGCCTTCAGCTTCCCCCTCCCCATCCCCCCCATCCCCTCCCACAAAAGGGCAAGAAGTCCCAAGGTGGGTCGGCTCAGTGTGACGCATCCACTTGTGGCCAGTCCGATTTCCTCATCCCAATATCAAGACTGGGTTAGGTGTTCCTCTGCAGGGAATGGGCTCCAAGGTGCCAGCCTACATACAGGAACACAGTCTGATCCTACCCCTCCCTCGAGGCTCCACATACTGACCATACCAATCGACAGTCGCCTACCCTTGGAGGGCCTAGCTCCTTCTCCCGATGGTTCCCCAGAGACTGTTCTTGATTAAGTGAGCTCCCCAGAGCTCCAGCCAGCCATCTCTATGGGACTCCTCCTATTATCCCTATCCCCCTGCTCAGACAGACTCTCCTCCCCTGCTCTGAGCTGGACCAGGAGCTCTGCCCAGTGCTCAGCCATGGATCTCTGCCTCTGCCTCTATTCTTTGTTGGATGTAGGTTCTGTGATGACACTTAGGGTGCTCATTCATTTGAATATAGGGGAAGTCCTGTTTAGGCAGGGACATCCCGTGAGTTCTTAGAGGTTTCCCTAGCACCCACTCTTTTTAAATGTGTAGCCCAAGCTGGCCTCGAGCTCCATGAGATGCTCCTGCCTCTGCCTCCTTCAGCAAATCCTACCAGCAGATGGCACCACAACTGGCTTGTTTACCTTGACACCTCCACCCTCTCTACCTCAGGCCTCGGTGATTCAGGAGCCTCACACTGTGAGGTCACCACTGCACAGGGAACTGCCACTCATTCACGGCTCTCTACTCTCTCGGGTTCCCACCCATCCACCACACTGACCTGCCTGTGATTCTATAGCCTCAGGGTCTTTGTACTGACTCTTACCTCGTCTCTCCCCTGGTCTCTGTTTCCCGAGGTGTCCATTACTTTCACAGCTTAAGGGAGACCCCCTAATGGACACCCCTTGGATTGTCCCCACTTAAAGCAGCCTGGCCCCTGCCTTGCACCCTGTTCCTCCTCATTTTTCCTTATCTCCATTCGATGGGAAAGATTAGGTGACAAATGTATCCTTCCTGGCTGTCAGGGTGGGATCTTTGATTCATTTCCTTTTTTGTCCCTGGTTCTTAGAATAGTGCTCAGCATAAAGGAGGCCCTCCAATTTGGGGAGTCAGTGTTCTAGATGCTTCTTCTGCATGAGAATGTTCTGCCTGGGCAAGGTGTGGTAACTTGCAGAGGCTGCAGCGGAGGCGATTGAGTTCGAGGCTAGCCTGGGCTGCACTACAAGGACCCTGCACTACAAGGACCCAAAAACAAAACTTTGAAAATATCAACTGTGAAAAGCCATTGTGTCCCTTCCCATCCAAAGAGTTCACTGCAACACTCACGCGCCCGTGTAACCAAACCCCTGAGGTTCTTATTCAGACCCCCGACTATTGACTGTTTGCCACTCAGTCACATTCAGCTCTTCAAGGAGACCCTGGATTTGAACCCAGTGTTGTGACTGTAGAGACCCTGAGTCAGTTCTCCTGGGAATGGGTAACTTCATGGGCTAGGGAAGAGGAAGGGGAGGCATCCACACAACCCAGACTGACTCACCGCGTGGGTGGAGCCCTGAAGCTACAAAACTGTCTCCTTCCCAGCTGAGTCTAGAGCAGAGGTGAAGGGAGACCCATCGAGACGCGAGAGAGAGCATGGGCCTCCGGAGGAGGCTGCTGCTGAAGCTGCTGCTGCTGACCGCCTGTGTACCAGGTAAGGGCTGGGTGGTGACAGTCGGGGTGAGTTAGGGAGAGGGGAGCCCAGCACCCAATCTTTCTTCTCCCATCCAAGTATTTTCCCGGTGTGTCCTCATCCCCACGTGGCCCAGCCAGACGCCCGCAGGCATTCATTTAGCAAACCGATCCCTGGCGCTGTCCCAGGCTTCTCTGAAAAGTCAAACTTAAGGACTCGGAGGGAGACACAGACAACGTTAAGTAGGTGGTGCAGAACTGCAAAGCCAGTGGTTAAGTATCTGGGGGTGTGACACCCCTGCCCCGCGCCCCGTGGGCCGCTTCCCACAGAGTTCTGTGGGATTCTGCTTTGGGGTAAGAAGATCAGCCCCCCAGCATTTCGAACAGTTCCAGCCAGAGCTGCCCCTTGAGGACGCTTGGCTTTTGCTACTTCCTCATCTGCTTCCTCCAGGAAACGTAGGGGAAACGGTGTTGAGAAAACGGAGGAAATGGAGAAGGAATTGAGTCAGGGTTTGGAGCGGTGAATAACCCCTCCTCCGGTCTGCGGGAGGCCGGGGATGAGTAATGGGGTGAGAAGGGGGCCTCCGCGGGTGGTCTGGAGGGGGAAGGGGTGGGAGCTCTTAGGGTAGAAAGGGCCCCAGGCGCAGAGGGGACCGGCTGAGTTGCAAACGGGACCCCGGGGCGCAGACTGGACGGTTCTTACTGTGAATAAATGAGCCCCGGGAGGATCCAGGGCTGGAGTCGTGGTCCCGATTGGAACCTCGGGTGTCTGGGGACAGGGGCAGGCGCTACGATCTTGGAGAGGAGTTAGGGGACCCGGAGGAGGAGCATCGGGCCTGGGGCGGGGCCAGGGGAGAGACTGACATTTAGGGGTCCGAGGTGGGTCTATGACAGTGATTCTCAACCTATGGGTAGGACCTCTTTGAGGTCCCTTTCACAGGGGTCACTTAAGACTATCGGAAACATAGATAATTGCAATTCATACCGGTAGCAAAATTACAGTTAGGAAGTAGTAAGGAAATAATTTTACGGTTGGGGGTCACCACAACATGAGGAACTGTATTAAAGGGTCTCAGCTTTAGGAAGGTTGAGAAGCACTAGTCTATGATATTAAGGTAAAGTCCGGGCAAGGCTAGATTACCAAGAGCTGAGCCGAGCGTGATGGGAAAATACTCTTCAATCTAAGGCAAGTGGATCCCTGCCTTCAAGGCCCGTCTGTTCTACATAAAGTTCCGGACTAGGTTTATGTAGTTAGACCATTTCAAAAATATTCAATGAAACAATATAAAAATAGAAAGAGAATTTAGAGAAGGAGCCACAGGGCGGGGCTATAGTGGACTTGGAGCAGGGCCAAGGAAGCCAGGGACAGGGCTCAAATATTGGGCGGGGCTAGAGAAGGATGGGCGTGGCTAGCGCCTGGGAGAGGGCTAGAGAAACTAGAGGTGGTATTGGGGAGGGAGTAGGGAATGCCTTTGGAGTCACCTTATTTGAGGCTGTCTTGGAGGACTGGCGGGCCAGGTTAGAGCTTCAGAGAGAGCACGGGTGGAAGCTGGGACTCCAGGGGATAAGAGATCCATTCAACAGAACTGACCCAGGCCACATAAGAAGGACACAGGACTAAACCCTGGAAGCCAGGGTTGGATGATGCATGTCTGTAATCCCAGCACATGGGAGGTTGAAGCAGGAGAATTATAATGTG
This sequence comes from Phyllotis vaccarum, assembly GCA_033318265.1. Lineage (NCBI taxonomy): Eukaryota > Metazoa > Chordata > Mammalia > Rodentia > Cricetidae > Phyllotis > Phyllotis vaccarum. Next base: position 16,366,347 of record JARWLC010000018.1, read on the forward strand.
AGTTTGAAGTCAGCACGCCCCCGCCCCCAGCGGGTGGGGGGAGAAAGAGATATAGAGAGAGAACCAGGCCTAGAGTTTGGCAGTCTGGTGGAGTGAGAGCCTCTGAGCCTAATAACCACATCTCTCCTCCCAGCCTCCCAGAGCCTGCGGTGTATGCAGTGTGAGACTAACCAGAATTGTCTGGTGAAGGACTGTGCCCCGGGTCAGGATCTTTGCAAGACCACTGTGCTTCGTGAATGGGAAGGTAAAGTCAGACACACACACACACACACACACACACACACACACTTGATAAGAAACAATGGACTCGAAAACCTTTCTCTGGATAGTAAGGAAATGGAGACATTTAAACATCTAACAAGGCTGGAGAGGTGGCCCAGTGTGTGTAGGACCAGCTGCTCTTACAGTGGTGCTGAGTTCAGTTCTGAGATCCATATAGGGTGGCTCACAGCTACCTGTAACTTCAACTCCAGCTAATTAGCTCCGTACAGATTCTTCCATGGTCCTAGGCCAGTACCCCCATCCCCTTCCCTGAAGATCCTAGGTCCTCACCTACACTTTTGCAGACTTATTCATCCATAGACACACAAACACTTGGTCTTGTAAAGGGCCCAGGTTCAATCTGCAGCATCCACATGCAGCTCACCTCCTCCCCTGGCAGCAGGCACGAATATTGTGCACAGACATACATGCAGGCAAAACACCCAGACACACAAAATAATAAATCTCAAAATATTTTTTTTAAAAAAATTTTGGGGAGAAGCCCAAATGTTAATCTCAGGACTTGGGAGGCAGAGGCAGACAGACCTCTGTGAGTTCAAGGCCAGTGTGGTCTACAAATTGAGTTCAAATTTTGGTAGAAAGTGGACAAATTGGCACCTGTATCACGCTCAGAAATGCCAAGTATTTTTGCCGTTTTGGGGTTGGTGGTCTTCTGTAGCCCAGACTAACCTTAAACTAACAATGTTGTCAAGGATGACCATGAACATGCCTCCTCCTAAGGGTTGGGATTACAGCTACATTACATTACTTCAGTGTAACTGAGACAGCAAGGCCCTGTGGCTCACATCTTTAACCCCAAGGAAGAGGCAGGTGGATCTCTGCATGCTGGGCCAGCCTACAGAGCAGATTTTAGGACAGCCAGGGTGACACAGAGAAACCCTGTCTCAAAGAAAAAAAAAGACCCATCTGAGACAAGAATAGAAAAACAAATGAGCAGGTAAGACACCTGCCTCTAAAAATCTGGGCACTTTGGTACACACCTGTAACCCCAATACTGGGGAGATTGAGGCAGGAGGATCAGGAACCCCAAACCAGTTTGGGTTACATAGCAAGACTAGGGTTTTGGGTTTTTTTTTTTTTTTTCCTATTAAAGGTATCTCCCTGCTGGTTTCATTGAGAGAGAGAGTTGTAGATGGATCTAGAAAATGCAAATGGTGTGCACTGGGAAGGAGGAGATAATTCTAGAAAATAACAGACTTGGTCCAACAAGAAGAAAGGTTCCCCCAAGGAACGGTGCCGGGGTTACAGGTGACCCCGAGACCAGGAGTGTTGTGGGCTCTGGGGACTAAAGCTGTGTCCCTTATAGCTGATGATGAACTGGAGGTGGTGATGAGAGACTGTGCCCATTACCAGAAGACCAACAGGACCATGAGCTACCGTGTGAACTCGAAGATCATCAGCCTGGCAGAGATGGTGTGTGACACAGACATCTGTAACAGACCCAGACCTGGTGAGTCGAGTGTCCTTACCACCCACAGCCGGCAAAATCCCACTGTATAGCCCAGGCTGTCTGAACTGGGGGAGGGGGGGAGTTTTCCCAGTTCTGGGATTATAGCTTTGAGCTGGCCTAGCCCCTCTCTGGATTGTAAAATCATCCCTGGGTTGTAGTGTAACATGGCTGTCGAGTCGAAAATCAGTTGAGGTAACCTAGACTCTCAAAATATAAACTAGAAAGGAAGGCCAGAGAGACGACTCCTTGGGTAAAGGTGAATGTTGTTCAGGTCTTAAGACCTCAGCTCAATCCCTGAGTCCCATGTAAAGGTGGGAAGAGGGGACTAACTCTCTACAAAGTAGCCCTCTGACCTACACACACACACATAGTAATAAATTTTGAAAAATTTAAATCTAAAAAAGTAGGGCTGGGGCATGGCTCAGTGTAGAGCCCCTGCCTAGAATCCCCCAGTGAGGGGCTGGGGGTGTAGCTCAGTGGTAGAGCCCCTGCCTAGAATCCCCCAGTGAGGGGCTGGGGGTGTGGCTCAGTGGTAGAACCCCTGCCTAGAATCCCCCAGTGAGGGGCTGGGGTGTGGCTCAGTGGTAGAACCCCTGCCTAGAATCCCCCAGTGAAGGGCTGGGGGTGTGGCTCAGTGGTAGAGCCCCTTCGTAGAGTCCCCTAGTAAAGGGCTGAATATGTGGCTGCCACTGAGCCATACCCCAAGCCCCTCACTAGGGAATCCTCCTGCCCCAGTCTCTCAGGTGGGTCTCTCCACTGGTATAACCATGACTGGTTAGATCATTTGTGAGACTGAGAGAGATTTGTGAATGAGCAATGAGGAAATTTTAAAAGATACCCCCTTCCCCCAGAGGTTTGGGGCAGCCACTGTAGCTTTGCTGAAAATTCTTGGGTTGGTTTTTTGTTTTTGTATTTTTTTTCCTGAGATCCAGTTTCACTATGTACCCCAGGCTAGTCTAAAATTTGCAATCTTCCAGCCTCAGCCACCAAAATCAAAGGATTACAGGAATGTACCACAGTGCCTGGAGGCACATCTGCTTTTTGTTTTCATGGAAGTTTGTGGGAAGGAACAGGCTGTGGGCCTTTTAGGCATTTTTCCTTGAACAAGATAGATGATTTGGCTCTGGATGGAATGATTCACCTAATTGCTTCGAGCCTGCCAGTGGGCTGCCTCGGCTCAGACACAGCTCCAGTCTCCTGGGTCAGGAAGGAGAGGCTGTGCCAAGCTGGAGGATGGTGTGAGCTGAAGCCTGGGCAAAGGGTGACATGGTGTTTCCAGGGAAAAGCAATTGGTCCAACTGGCCTAGGCTAGAGGCTTTGAGCAAAATAACAACGTTATGATGGATCAATCAAGTAAGGCTTTGACCATTCCGGTCATCTATCCATGAGTGATAATTGTGACTGCAGGCAGACCATCATAGAAGTAAAGGCAAAAATAAGAACGTTCTATTTTGATGAAATAGCTGGAGATAGAGGATTCTGGAATTTGGTTATATAGTGAGACCCTGCATCCAATTAAAAAAAAAAAATCAGGAGCGGAGAATGCAACTTGATAGTAGAGCCCCTGCCTAGAATCCCCCAGTGAGGGTCCCGTGTCCTGAGACTGGGGAGCCAGTATGGAAGACATCACTAGAGGGGCTGGTTTCAGAGAAGAGGCAGGAAAGGTGGCCAGGACCTAGTTAGTGTTCAGTGGTCCTTGAAAGCCATAATCAGGTGCTGAGATTTCATTCTAAGAACAATGGGGAGATGTGGGAGGGCTTTGAGCTGGGTTAGACATTCTTTAAAGAGAGAACCAGGGTGAAGGACAGTCGTCCCAGGGCCAGAGGCTGATAATGAGGGGTACCCATGCCTGAAAAGGATAGCATAAGCTCTAGAAAGATCTGGGATAAGTAGGCTTGGTGACTGACTGATGGCTTCTCTTTCTTCCTAGGAGCCCGAGGGTTTGCCTTTCCCCAGGGACGGGGTCGGTACCTTGAATGTATGTCCTGCAGCTCTTTGGACCAGAGCTGTGAGAGAGGCAGGGAGCAGAGCCTGCAATGTCGTTATCCTGGAGAGCAGTGCATCGAAGTGGTGACGCTGGGGAGCATGGAAAGTAAGCACCCACCTGCACGGATGTTCTCTTCTAGGCTACACCTAACAGAGGCTTTCAGATGCAGGGACTGTAAGCAAGAGGCAACACACACACACACACAGACACACTCCGTCAGCTTGAGATTGACCACGGAGCCCAGCTACTTCATCATGTCTCACATATTGCTTTTATTCTGATCTCTGCCCCACGGTACAATATGGCGGCCGGAGCTCCAGACCTGGTGTCCATGTTCCAGGAAAAAAGGAAAATCAAACTCATCCCCCAGATATATAAATACATTCATTTCTTCTCTCGGTAAAGGTTCTTTCTGGAAATCCTACAGATACGTGAAGTTCTGTTTACCAGATGGGCCTCCTTTATCATGCAACAAAGTAACAAGAAGCGTCTAAGGAAATGTGGGGGGAGGGGCAAGGGGGCCAGTCCAGCTCTTAACCCCAATCTGATCTCTTGCCCCTTGCAGGAAGCTTGAGGGATGAGAACTACACCAAAGGCTGCGGCAGTCTTCCGGGGTGCCCGGGCATAGCAGGTTTCCACAGCAACCATACTTTTCATCTCCTGAAATGCTGCAACTCCACCCACTGCAATGGCGGCCCAGGTGAGGGACAGAGAGTGGTGTGGATGCTGTTGGCTCTGTCTAGAACCATCATCCTTCTCTCTTTCCCAAGCCCTCTCTATTTTACAGCCTCAGCATCACCTCTTCCCGGCCCCACGAGGCTGGTTCAGGGTCATTCTCTCAGCACACGTGGCCTACTGGACTCCCCCACACCCCAGCTCTGCCCAGCCTAGGTCAGAACTGTCTGGTGATAAAGCTGTGAGACCTGAGAAGGTAGAGCTAAATTATGCTGGCCAGTGTGGTGTCCCAACACAGTCAGCATGAGGTTCTAGTCCAGAGAAGCTATTTCATGAGAATGTATCAAATGGAGCTGGAGAGGTGGCTCAATGGTTAAGAGCACAGGCTGCCCTTCCAGAGGACCCCAGCTCAATTTCCAGCAACTACATGTTGGTTCACAACCATCTCTAGTGGGATTTACTGCCCTCTGCTGGCATAAAGGCATACAGTGCAGATAGAGCACTCAATCATAAAATAAATCTTAAAGAAAAAAATGGTAAAATTAAGCTAAACCCTGCTTTAATTCCTGGGCCAGCTGGTGGAAGCCAGAGCCTGGCACATGTCAGGTAGGTCCTCAGGCTTTGCAGCAACCCACTCAGCTGTCGCAATCCTAAATTTATTATTTAATATTAGTTGATTTGAACCAAAAACAACCCCGGCACTCCAGAGGTAGAGGCAGAAGGTATGGACGTATGAATCCATCTTCCACATATGGAGTTGCAAGGATACCCTGACTTACGTGAGACCTTGCCTCCAAAAATGAACAGAGAGAAGCCAGGCATCATGGGCAATGCCTTTAGTCCCTGGACTATAGACCCTCTCTCTGCCCAACAGTTTTCTCAGTAATAAACATCTTTGGTACTAGCGGCTGAAGATATGGCCCAGTAGTAAAGAGTGGGTGTCACCCGGACCTGGGTTCAGTTCCCAGCATCTGATTGGAGAGCTCACCGCCACCTGTAACTCTAGCTCCAAGGGATCTATGGCTTATGTCTGGCCTCTGCAGGCATCTGCAAGCACCCAATATCATTTTTATTTTTAAATTTGAGTTTATCGTGTGTGTGTGTGTGTGTGTGTGTGTGTGTGTGTGTGTGTGCATGAGAGAGAGAGTTTATGCACGTAGGTGAACATGCCATAGTCTGTGTGGAGGTCAGAGATCGACTTCCAGGGGTCAGTTCTCCTGCCATGTGGGTCCCGGGGACTGAATTTAGGTCATCAGATTTGGCCACAATCTCTTTTACCTGCTAAGCCCTAGAATTATATTTAACGCTAATTAAATATTTAACCCTTAATATTTAAGCCTTAAGATACGTTAATTTAACTAGTTAATTTAAACCTTAAGACCAGCGGCTGCTATAGTGAACAATGTCACTCAATATGGTAACTTCTGAGAGGGGAGGGTTAGTTTCATAATAAATACTTAAGGTCCTCCATCAGGCTTTCCCGGATGTGGGTGGGACTCAGTTCTAGAGAACAGGACCCCAAAAGAAAGTGTAGTTCCCGAGAATGACCACAAGGTGGCGCCCTAGCATCTAGGGCTGAGCATGGACAGATGATTGATGCGTGGTCCTAATGCTTATTTTTGATCCCCGTGTTTCTTCACCTTTAAGTTTCAGATCTTCGGGACTTACCACCGAATGGCTTCCAGTGTTACAGCTGTGAAGGGAACAGCACCCATGGGTGTTCCTCCAAAGAGACTTCCCTCATTGACTGCCGGGGACCAATGAATCAATGCCTGCAGGCCACGGGATTAGATGGTGAGGCCCTATGTGAGATGGAAGGGGACCCACCCACTGCGGCACGGGTGCTGACCAGACTGATTGACAGATAGGAGGGACCTAACTCTGGGTGGACCTTCCTGTGGAAAATGGGGTATTTACTCACAGGAAGGACAAATTGCAATAAGATTGCCCCCCCCCCCCCCCCCCCCCCCGCCAAACCAACAGCAATCTGCTTCATGACACTTTAACATAAATAACTTTTGACACGGGGTTTCACTACGTAGCCCTGGATAGCCTGCAACTCTAGGTAAGCCAAGCTGGCTTCGAACTCACAGACATCTGCCTGCCTCTGCCTTCCATGTGCTGAAACTTTAAAGGCGTGCGCCACCAGAGATGGTCTCATAAATAATAGTTTTGATGGAGAAAAAGAAAGCCTGCTTTCATAATGAAAACGTGCAAGGGGAGCACTGTCATTGTTTACGGCGTGGCAACCCTCTTCCCGCCTGGCTTTAATAGCAGACATCTGGTCCTCGTGTCTGATTTCATGTTCAGCCTGTTGCAATATCACATGTCCTGGGGTTTCTCCGGGAAAGTGTCTCTCGGAGACTCAGAAGCTCAGAAGGGCCAGATGACATCTTAGAGTTACTATAAAAGCAATCCTGGTGTGAGTCGGAGGAACTACCAGAGGTCCTCAGAGCCCCCTTTGGGAGGCGTTGCTCACACCATAGGGGCTGGGGGTGGCCATGGCGACCACCACCACCACGGGAGCCTGTCCTTGACAATTCCTCTCTTCCCTCAGCGCTAGGAAACCAGAGTTACACAGTGAGAGGCTGCACCACGGCTTCCTGGTGCCAAGGCTCCCATGTGGCAGACGCGTTCCTCCTGACCCACGTCAATATCTCGTGTTGTGACGGCAGTGGCTGTAACGGTGCCGCCACCCCAGGCCCTGCTCATCTCAGCCTCATCATCTCCCTGCTCCTGACCTTCGGACTATGGGCTGTCCACCTCTGGACCTGAGTCCTCAACCCCAAGCCCTGGCTGGATCCAGGGACTTTTGTCTTCTTGGCTCCATCTCTGTGGATCTGAGTGTTATCATTTCGCCTTTGGGCCTCAATTTCTCCAAGATCCAGAAGGGAAGTAAAACAGGCTGCGGGCGGCAGAGGGCTCTCAGTTAATATTGTTGCTGTTATTATTATCATTATTATTGCTCTAATTTATTTTATATATATAAATAAATACATTTTTGTACCAGTGAACAAAGGTGGGTGTCACAAAGGGGGTGGGGGGACACAACTTGTTTGATTTTGTGTTGACGCAGGGTCTCACTCTGTAGCCCTGGCTGCATTCCTCCTGCGTTCCTCAGATGGCCTCCAGGCGTTCATCTTGGTTTTGAGATAGTGCCTCTCATTTCTCACTGGCCTTGATTAGGCTGGGCCAGCTGGGCATCAAGCTCCATCCAGGACATTCCAGTCACCTCAGTGATGGAACTCACTCTGTAGACCAGGTTGGCCTCAAACTCAGAGATCACCTAGCTTTTCATCTCACTGTCTTGCTGTTAATTTTTTTTAAATAATTTATTTTTACTTTATATGTGTTGGTGTTTTGCCTGCCTGCATATCTGGGTGAGGGAGTCAGACGCCCTGGAACTGGAGTTACAGTCGTGAGCTGCCATGTGGGTGCTGGGAATTGAACCCAGGTCCTCTGCAAGAGCAGCCACTGAGCCATCTCTCCAGCCCCTTCCTTTGAGACAGGTCTCTTACTGAACCTTAAGCCCATCAGTTTGATTAGACTGGTTACCAGCCAGTTTCCAGGCACAGATACACCCACTGTATGACCCTTCTCTATGGGTACTAGGGATCTGAACTCAGGCTCTCATGTTTCTAGGAACAAACATTGAACCAACACAGCCATATCTCCAGCCCCCAGACTATATTATTGCTGATGCCTTCCAAGAAAAAAATAAATATCCGAGCCAAGACTGTATTTCCCATGATGTCCTGCAGCAGAGAGAGCAGAAGATGATGTTGTATGAGATGCTTCCCGTTTCAAATTGAAGATAATGTCACCATGATGCCTTGAAAAAGACACTGAGGTTAAGGCTTCCTCTCCCATGATGCCATGTAGTGGGGCCTCCGAGGACAGAAATGGCCACTCTCTGGTGTCCTCTGGCAGATAGTAAAGGCTAAGGTTTCTCTATTTTACTGTCTGCTCTAGGCCTCGGTGTTGCTGGCTCCCGAGTTGATCTTCCAGGATCTTTGGATGCCAGAGATAAAAATCGCTTTGTGCTGACTTAAGCAGAAACTGGTATCACACAGGGAGGTTGGATTCTAAGCAAAGTCCTGGGTCTCCTGGGGTTCGCCAGGGACAAGAAGGAATTGGAAAGCTGTGTACACCAGAAGCTTCTCGCAGACTCTGTCCCTCCCCCACCCTCCTGTGAACCCGAGTGTTCAAATTCAGACCTACGTGAGCAACCTCGGGTGCCGTTCCTCAGATGGCGTCCAGGCGTTCATCTTCGTTTTGAGATAGTGTCTCTCAGTTCTCACTGGCCTTGATTAGGCTGGGCCAGCTGGGCATCAAGCTCCATCCAGGACATTCCAGTCACCTCAGTGATGGGACTACATCAGGATATATATATTAACATGGGTTCTGGGCATCGAACTGAAGTCCTCAGGCTTGTGTTTCAAATGCTGTCTGTACTGAGTCATCTCCTCCCTCAGCCCCCAAAGTCCCCCCTCCCCTTGGCTCTCTCACTCACGCCCTCTCCCTGTCTCATCCCTCTCACATTTCTCTCCTGAGATTCCCCCCACCCCCTTTTTCTCTAGACTGCCTACTTGGACTTCCCACATAGTAGACAAATACTCTACAGTGGCCTAAAGACTAAAACCGCTCGAATCCCTTTTCAAGGTTCTCACACATTAGCTAAAGGATCCACCAAGGCCAGTTCTGCCCAAGGCTCCCCTCTGCTTAGGGCCAGGGAAGGTCATGTCATCCTGAGGTTCTTGGTTCCTGTTCTCACGAAGCACAGCCCACTCATCAGGGAGCCAGGAAACATACCCCGTGGGAGGGATCTTGCCATAAGTACGGAGAAGTAACTGATAAAAAAAAAAAGCCAAAAGAAGTTCCCACCGCTTAGAAGGCTCTAGCTGGCAAGCAGAATCCCTTCCACAGACTCTGTATGAATCACATGGACGAGGCTACACCCAACTCAAAATGGTTGAAAATAAAAAGGAAGTTGATTTTTCTTATATAAAAAGCAGTCGTGAGTTGGGGGAATTCCTGAGTCGATTGATTCAGTGGGTCCAGCATGTCCTAAATGGCCCAGGCTTGTCTACCTCATGATCTCAAGATGGTTGCCTCCATTCCAGGCATCACGCTCATGCAAAGGGGTCATTTACTCTGGTGGTTTCTTTAAGGAGGGGGGGAGAAAGAAAGAAAAGAAAAGAAAAGAAACCTGTTTTTGAACCTTCAGTGGACAAACCCTGAAGGCTGATTTAAAGTTCTCTCTGATGCAATTAGCATAGTCCCGCCCTCTTAGCCAAGCCCCACCCTCTTAGCTAAGTCCCGCCCTCTTAGCTATTGTTTTAGGTTCAGTTCTTTGGCTGTGACAACCTAAGAGAGCCTTCATCAATGAACTGATTCCTAGGCAGTCTGATGTGCTCAGGGATCGGTGCAGAGAGGCATCATCCAGCAACTGATGGGAACAGATGCAGAGACCCACAGCCAGACACTAGGCAGAACCAGGGGACCCCACGGTAGATGGGGAGGAAGGATTGTAGGAGCCAGAGGGGTTGAGGACACAGTAAGAACATACTTCACAGAATCAACTATGCAGGGCTCAGAGAGACTGAAGTGATGTCACAGGCCCTGTACGGGTCTGAGCTGGGTCCTCTGCATATATGTTATGGCTGTGTAGCTTGGTGTTCTTGTGAGGCCACACAGTGGGAGTTGGGGGTTCTCGATTCTTTTGCCTATGCTTGGGATACTCCCCCCCTACTGGGTTGCCTCGACAAGCCTTGATATGAGAGTCTATGCCTAGCCTTATTAACTTGTTATTCTGTGTATGGTTGATATCCCTGGGAGGCTCTTTTTGGGGGAAGAGGTGAAGTGAGGGGTTGGTGAGAGGTGTGGAGATAGGGGAAGCTGCAGTAGAGATATAATGTATGTAAAGAATAAAAGTTAAAATGTTAAAAAGCCTCTAATTGGGAGTCCATGACAGAGGAGCAGAGGCTTGGCCATGGGAACAGCTGAGGACCCACATCTTTATGAGCTTGAGGAAGAGAGAGCCAAGTGGGAATGATACCAGTCTTTTAAACCCTCAAAGCCTGCCCCCAGTGACATGTCAACTCCAAGAAGGCCACACCTCCAAATCCTTCCCAAACCGTTCCATTCCACCAACTGGAGATTGAGTATTCAAACATTCAGGGAACATTCTCATTCAAACCCCCACAGCCACAGATAGTGGCTTAGGGATAAGCACAGGGCAATCATCTGGGACCATGAAACGCAAATCCCAAGAGACAGAGGTGGGGATCTGAGGTCAAGCCTGGGCTACAATGTAAGACCCTTTGTGTGTTGAGGCAGGGAGGAAGAGGGGGAAGAGGAGAAGGAGGAGGAATAAAAGAGGTGAGAAGTTAGGCTGAAAGAGGGCTCAGTGGTTAAAAGTGCCTGCCGTCAATCCTGAGGACCAGAGTTGGGATCCTAGCATGCATGTACCAAGCCAGGCATGGAGCAAATGCCTGTAATTCCAGCTCCAAGGGAACTGATAGCCTACTGGCTTACACACACACACACACACACACACACACACACACACAGGAGAGGGGGGGGGGCAGCAATCTCCCTCTTGCTTTGGCTTGACCTGGCCATCTGTCTATCCTGAGAATGGATGTCTTCCCTCATTTTGAAAAATGGCTGGCAGATAGCCCTGGGGCTAGAATTACCCGGGAGGCTAGGCAGGGGAAGAAAAATAACAGATGAACAAAGAAGTCTACTGAAGGAAACTCATAGAAGAGATTCCCTCTTTTACCGAAACAGGGCCTCCTGGAGGCCAAACTGGCCCCAAACGAAGTAGTGGACGCTGGCCTTGAACTCCTTCTGTCCCCTGAGCACTGAGAGTCCAGGTGTGTGTGGACTGGCTTCTGTGGTGCTAAGGATAGCATGAGGGCTCTGTGCCTACTGGGTAAGCGCTCTCCCCGCTGAGCCTTGTCCCCTGCTCACTCAAATCATGTCTCCTTCCCTAGCTGGGTTCAAGATTTTATGTCATGTGCACCAAAATCCTACGAACAGAGTCCCGCTCCCAGGGATCTGCCCTCCCACAGAAGATGCAGAGAGCTGATGGGTGAGAACCAAGTCAGTCGCTCCTGGAGAGCGCACAGCTGGGGAGGAATAGGAAGACATCAGCTAGAGAGTAATAAAGTTACCCCCTTGTGGGTTTCAAATGTGTGCCAACAATTTCTGTGTTCAAAGGCCATCCTGGGCTGGGGAATTAGATCAGCCAGTGAGGTGCTCAACGCACAAGCATAAGGACCTGTGTTCGATTCCCAGAACCCAGGTGAAAAATGGCCAACAAGGTGGTGTGTGCTGGGAGACAGACAGGAGGAAGCCTGGGGCTGTTGACCAAGCAGCCTATGCTATCTAATGAGAGTCAGGTGAGAGAGTTTATCTCAAAGAAAAGGTGGACACACCCAAGAATGACTGACACCTAAGCTTATCCTCCAGCTACCTCAAGAAGGTGCATGGTGTGTATCTGCACACACAGGAACACACAGACACATTCATACAGAAACACACACACACATTCACACAGAAACACAAAACACAGACACAAAGAAACACACACAGGCGCACAATTCATGCAAAAATAAACACACATTCACATAAATACACATACACGCACAAATACACATGTTCACACAGGAACAAACACACACATTCACACAGAAACACAAACACGCACACAAAGACAGAAACACATATGTACACACACATTCACACACAACACACCCACACTTACACACACACACACAGGAGAAATTTAATCCCCTTGTAAGCCATTAAGAGGATGGGAACTTAATCCAACTATGGTGCTGGGGTGGGTAGGGCTGCTTAGGATCAATGAAGTCATCAGGGTGGAGCCCACACCACAGAATCCTGGCAGTTGGGTAAGAAGGAGAGAGACCAAGAGACACGTGTGCACCCTGTCTCTGCCATGTGACACCGAGGACTCTCAGTAGGAAAGCCATCAGCAGATGAAGCCCTGAGTTCGTTTGCCAAAAAAGCCTCCTTCCTTCCTAATTTATCCAGTCTCTGTCATCATGTTACTGACAAGAGAAAACAGGCTAATGCACCCCGGACAAGTATCCCTAAAACAATCTATACGTCACTCTCACCTTACCCGTCACAGGAGGACTGGCTCCATCCCCCAATCTAAGTGGTATGTTGAGATTTGGAAGGAAATGAGGCTTCTTAGTGGATCTGGAGGATGAGGAGGATTCAGGTAACCACAGTCCTGAGTACAGGATGCTGAAGTCAGAGGGGAGACAGGAGTTGATGGGAGTTTGGGGACAGAGAAGATGCTGCGAGCTGAGCCCTGGACAGGAAGTGTGTTGGGTGATAATGACCTTTGGTTGACCTGGATATACAATAGTTTAGAAGTGGTGGAGGAAAAAAAAAAAGCAGAGCTTTTCAGAATCGGCACATGTGGACCCAGTTTACCCGCTGTCCTTGAGTCCTGTGAGAGGTAGAGCCCTCCCTAGTCAGTTTCTCACACCTATGGGTCCTATGGGTCATAAGTCTGCTCCCAGCCTTCAGGTGTCCACAGGAGCGGGCTCAGGGGGACCCACGCCTAAGAAAGAGAATAGACCGAAGTCTGGAGGGGTGAGTCAGCCTCCAGGCAGAGTGACACAGACAGACTGGACCAGATTGTGTGCAAAGCCTGGATGCTTCACCTGGAAGGTCGCCCCGGGGACCTCTCCCTCCACAGGGCCTAGGATTAAGACTTCTTTCCAGTACAGTTGGCTTTCTTGGGGCCCCTCCCAGGGAAACAAAACTGAAACTTGAGGTTTTATGGTCAGGACCAGAGTTAGGGAGCTGATCCCATGCGATGCGATGCCCTGCCTAGAGAAGTCCACACTTGCCCAGCCAACCACCCGCTGCCCAGCTTCTCAGGCTTTCCTACTCACCTGCCCACATTTACCTCTGCTGCATCACACGCCTCTCCTCCAAAGCTCACACTCACAGCACCCCGCATCTTCGCGCGCTTCCGAGCATCGCCCTTCAGCACATCTCCAAGGCCTCTCCCACCCACTCACTCCCTGTGGGTCGCCTGTGCATCTTCTGCACAAACCCCCAAACATCTCCCCTGCGTCTTTCATGCATTCCCCCGTGCATCTCCCGCGCCTCTCCCACGCATCTCTCGTGCATCTTTCGCGCACACTCCAGTGCACCTCCTGCGCATCTTCCCTGTGTCTCCCGTGCAGCATCCTCCGGGGAGCCCCACTCACCCTGGCCACGCTTGCGCGCACACGCACGCACACCTTTGCACCTTCACACGACCCTCCCGACCTTCCGCTCTCCCAAATCCTCCCCCACTGGCTCCCACGACGCCGCCACGCTCACGCCCAGCCCGCGCGCTCCAGCCCGCGCGCTGTCCTGCGCTTCCCCCAATCCCACCCGGTGCGCGCCCGGTCCGCGCTCCCGTCCTCCCTCTCCCCGCATTGTCTGGGCTTCTTTGCCCCCGTCCCGGCCCCGCCCCCCACTCGACGCCACGCCCATCCAGGCGCGCGGTGGGCGGGGCCGAGGGCGGGGCCCGGACTCGGGGGGCGGGGCTGGCGGCGCGGGAGGTGCAGGTGCCGGGCCGGGAGCGAGCGGCGGCGGCGGCGGCGGTGGCGGCGGCGGCGGCGGCGGCGGCGGCACCATGGGCCGGGCCCGGCGCTTCCAGTGGCCGCTGCTGCTGCTGTGGGCGGCCGCGGCGGGGCCAGGTAGGGTGACGGGGGTGAGGGTCGGGTCGGCGGGTTGGATCGGGGTGACGCGGGAGGTGTGCGTATTGCAGTGGGGCTGAGGAGGGGGTCGCACCGCGGTGACAGCCGGGTCGCCCGGGGGCCTGCAGAGGCCCGAACAATGCGCTGGCGGAGGAGGTGGGGGGAAGGCTGCGGGAGACCCTGGTCTCCGGGACAAAGCGCAGCGCGGGCCAGAAGCCCGGAGCCGCGAGCAGGGGAGGGGGGGGGGGACGCGGGCCCGGGCCGCTGTGCCGCAGCCCCCCCCCCAACCCCGCACAGGCTCCGATCCCGCGGGGACAAAGGGCCTGAGACCCTCCCTCCCCCCATGTCCCCAAGCCCGCCTTCTCCAGGCCGGTCCCACTGTCCTTCCGTCCTAGTCTTTAGATCTTTCTATCCCCTCCCACCCTTGCCCTCTGTCCCTCGGTCTTCAAGTCCTGTTTTTCCTTCTGTCTGGCCCCCTTTCTTCTTGTCTTCCCCTTCCCGTCTCTCCATTCTGCCTTTGTCCCCCACCTCTGTCCCTTTCTCCTGGGTCACTCTGCCTGCTCCCCCCCCCCATCTCTATTCACTCTGCTCATCTCCTGTGTTGCTGTCCCCACTCTCCATCTCTCTCCCTGTCTCCTTGACACCCTGGTATCTCTTCCCTTCGCTGCCCCTCATCGGCCTCATCCCCTTGTCTCTCCGTGTCCACTATAATTCATCCATTTCTCTACTTCCTTTCTCCTTCCTACCACACTATCTTCCTGTCCCCGACTCTGGCTCCCCACCACCTCTTTGCTCCTGGAAAGGAGAGTCGGGCAGAGCAGCGACAGTATAGATGTGTGAAGTGGGATAGGGAACATTGGCATGTGGGCACACACGTGGATTCCACAAATGTCTCCCCAAACCCTCCCACCCGTTCACACACCGAGGCCACACTTCACAGAAGAGCCCCCTCCAGGACATTGGCGTCTTTCGCACTCACTGTGGGAAGCTAAAGACCCCCAAGACAGGGTGACCCTCAGGCTGGGGACAAGGTCAGGAAATGTCACCTGAACACTCACAATTCGACCCCATGTGTCTCATGTCTACCATGGGACACTCCTCCCCCGGTGGGTCAAGTTACTTTGCCTAAGAATACACGATGGGGAGGCGGCTAGATGAACAAGAAGAGGTCTCCTATAGGGAGACCAGGTGGCCCAGGGCTGAGAACCTCTTTGATGGGTCCAGTTCTATCAAATGACGATGTTGAACTTCATGACTGATGATGTAAGAGCTTCTAAGTTGAGCATGGTCACACCTGCCACTCCAAGGGTTGCAGCTGAGGACGAGGCTGGGGGGCAAAGCCGACATCAGACGTTCTGCCCTTCTTTCTGTGGACTTCTGAGGTCACTCCCTAGCTTTCATGAGTGCCTCCCTTTGCAGTGGGCATGCCCCAATTTCCCAGGTGAGAGCTTGGACTTCTTGGTACCTTTCCATCCATTTTTCTTTTTCTTTATTCTTATGCACAAAAACGAGGCTCATAGGATCTTGGAACCAGCGAGTCCGGTAAACAAAGAGCCTGAGGTGATTTAGAACGTTGATGCCCTTAGGGTGATGGAAGCCTTTAGAAACTTACCACCTTTCCATTTCTAGAATTTGGTTGGGCATGGTGGCCTTTAATCCCAGCTGCTGTGGAGGCTGAGGAATGTGAGTTCAACATTTACCAGGATCACTACTTAGTGATATTCTGCTTTGAAATAAAAGCATTTTTAAAGGGGGTGCGTGTGTGTGTGTGTGTGTGTGTGTGTGTGTGTGTGTGTGTGTGTGTGTGTGTGTGTGTGTGTGTGTGTTGCAAGGGAGGAAGCTTATTAGTAATAGGTGTCTAGAGTCCACCAATGAGGGGTTAGGGGTGTGGCTCAGAGTACTTGCCTAGACTTAGCAGTCAGTGAGGGTCTGGGAATGTAGCTCATTGGCAATGCATTTGCCCAACGTGTGAGAGGCCCGGGGGTTCAATCCCCAGTTCTGGAAAAGGAAGGAGGAAGAAAAGGTGTCTAGATTTCTAATAATGGGACTGGACTATTCTAATGTCTCGACATTTGTGAAATCATGAAATCTCTACCCACAGGGTTGTGCAGCCCCTGGGCCCTGGTTGTCTCAGCAGACGACCTATCCAGTTCAGCGTTCAAATCTCAGGCACAGGGAGGTGGCTCTAAGCCTTGTTGCTGGTTTAAAGTCATTGCTTCCTGGCACCTTAATCTCTTCTGTAAATGACCTCTAAATTACATGCTGTGGGGCTTTATAAGTGGAAGGCAAGCTTTATGTCCTTGGGGAAAGCTCCAGGCTTGGGTCCTGGCCTCAATGGGCCTCTGGCATAGTTAATGTCAGTCTTTGTCCTACCCTGGGCCTCAGTTTCCCCTTCTGGGGAGCATGGGTCCTGTTTATGGTGCTTCTCTTTGATACCCAGATCCTTTACTTCCTTCCTTTCTTGTTTGATTTATGCTTGTTTTTATTTCTCTGTGTAGCCCTGCCTATCCCAGAAGTTGCTCTTTCAACCAGGCTGGCCTCACAACTCACAGAGATCCCTCCTGCCTCTGCCTCCAGAGTGCTGGGATTAAAGGTGTGTGCCACCACTGCCCAACCTTCCCCCCCTCCAATCCAGTACAGGATCTGAGTACAAAAGGCTGGCTTTAAACTTACTATGTAGTCCCCTGCTGGTCTCACAGCAATCCTCCTGTCTCAGACTCCCAAGTATTGGGATTACATGGCAGTGCCCCTATGCCCAGCTTTTTTTTTTTTTTTTTAATCGGATCTTTACACTCATTTTTTAGGAGGTATCAGTGGTCGCTTACCCAGCCAGCAGGAGTAGGAGATTAGAGTCTATATTTATGCCTTTCAAAAAAAAAAAGTATCCCATCTCTCCTGGCTCACTCAGCTGTTGAGAATATGGGAACAGGAGGATGAGGCTGATGTTGAGAGAAAAAAGGTCCAGGTGGATAGAAATATGTCGGAGGGCAATTGCCCTCAAGAGATGCACTTGGGTTTAGGGGCAGGGGGTGGGGGTGGGGTAGCGGGCCCAGCAGGAAACTGGGTGAGACAGAAGGAAGCATGGGAAGCTGATATGTATCAGCTGAGAAGATATAAAGGGGTCCTTAAGTCTTGGGGAGTCCTGTGGAGGGGGAGTTTGTTGATCCCAAGTTATTTCTCTTCTAGGGTGACTCACTTCTCCCTGTTAACAGTTCTAAGCAACCACTTAGAGCCTAGAGAGACCCTCCTTCCATTGTGACTCACCCCAAAGAATGGGTCTTAGAAGATATCTATCACTGACCCCCCCCCCCCCCGACCCACTCATGGACTGGATGCCAGGGTCCCAGAGTGTGGGGGTGGAGGTTAGGTTCTGCCACAGATTCCAAGACCTTAGGCCCAGCAGGGCTAGAGCCCAGGGGTGGGTTAATGTCGTGCGAGCCTGGCCTGTCCCCGACTTGGGGAACACAAAGGCAGCTTTCTCTCTCTGGGTGTGTGTGTGTGTGTGTGTGTGTGTGTGTGTGTGTGTGTGTGTGTGTGTGTGTGTGTGTGTGTGTGTGTGTGTTGGGGAGTGTGCTTAATCCAGCCAGTCCCTCCAACATCCAATGGCCCATGGCACCAGAACCCGGGCACCCATGGTTTCTGCCGTAGACACCGAGCACCTAGGCCCCTCTGTGGACAGCCAGGGCAGTGGGGTGGGCTGCTGGGGCAAAGGCTTGAACAAGCAGAATTCAGTGGAAGTTTGCATTCTTCCGGGAACCCCACGCTCAGGGTGACCCTCTGAGGGACTTCTCACCCCCTGGCTGAGTCAGAAGCCTGGAATCCAGGGAGTCCCGAGTATCCCAGGAACGTGGGGGGGGTCACAGGGAGGACTTTGTGTGAGGCCACTGACTTGCCTCTGGACGCCCCCACCTAAGGCCTGGGTCCTCAGACACTCGGGAGACAAGGGACAGGATCGTGGGAGGGTCATGGTTTAGGAGTCGAAAGTTTTCAAGAGGGGAGAAGCTAGGGAGATCCCCTGCGTCTGAGGGAGGAGGCTGGGGCTTGGACCTCTGTGTCTAAGAGAGGAGGCTGGGCCTGGACCCCCAGGTCTGAGGGAGGAGGCTGGGCCTGGACCCCCAGGTCTGAGGGAGGAGGCTGGGTCTGGACCCCTGGGTCTGAGGGAGGAGGCTGGGCCTGGACCCCTGGGTCTGAGGGAGGAGGCTGGGCCTGGACCCCTGGGTCTGAGGGAGGAGAGTTGGAGTCTGGATCCCTGGGTCTGAGGGAGGAGCAGCTGGGATCTAAGTCCGAGGTGAGGTGACTGGGAGTCTGTACTTCAGGGTCCTGAGACAGGGAAGAGAAGCCAAGACTCTTTGGCTGACAAGGAAGGGGCTGAAGGTTTCCGAGAGGAGAGAGGTTGAGCTGGGACCCTGATGCCTAGGTCCTGCAAATACAGGCGCCTTCACAAGGCTGATCTGCAGGAAGAATTGATGCTTTGTGCAAGGATGCTCGGACTCCGCCACTGATGGGGGCTGTGGGGGGGGTTCAGGCAGGACCCAGGAATGTACCAGCTTCCCAGGGGAGGGAAAAGGAAAAAGGCATGGTGCCAGGGCCCCCCTGGGGAACGGATACAGAGGGGGTGGCTATGACCTTCCTAGAACTGTGACCTTGAGACTCCCTTGGGTATTCGCTGACTCAGGACCCAGGAAGTACTCCCCCATCCTGCTTAGTCTCTGTGGAAACATCCACCAGCTGTGCACTGTGGACCCCTGTCTCACGAGTCTGAGGAATGAGGGCCGGTGCCTGGAACCCTGGGTCTGAGGGAGGAGGGTTGAGACCTGAACCCAGGGTCTGAGGGAGGAGGCTGGGACCTGAACCCTGTGCCTGAGGGAGGAGGCTGGGACCTGAACCCTGGGTCTGAGGGAGGAGTTTGGCCCTAGACCCCTGGGTCTGAGATAGGAGGGCTGGAGTCTGGACTGAGGGAGGAGGCTGGGCCTGGATTCCTGTGTCTGAAGGAGGAGGGCTGGGCCAGGACCCCTGTGCCTGAGGGAGGAGGCTGGTCCTGGATCCCTGGATCTGAAGGAGGAAGTATAGGCCTGGACCCCTGTGCCTGAGGGAGGAGGCTGGGCCTGGACCCCTGGGTCTGAGGGAGGAGGCTGGGCCTGGACCCCTGTGTCTGAGGGAGGAGGCTGGGCCTGGACCCCTGGGTCTGAGGGAGGAGGCTGGGCCTGGACCCCTGGGTCTGAGGGAGGAGGCTGGGCCTGGACCCCTGTGTCTGAGGGAGGAGGCTGGTCCTGGACCCCTGGGTCTGAGGGAGGAGGCTGGGCCTGGACCCCTGTGTCTGAGGGAGGAGGCTGGTCCTGGACCCCTGGATCTGAAGGAGGAAGTATAGGCCTGGACCCCTGTGTCTGAGGGAGGAGGCTGGGCCTGGACCCCTGGATCTGAAGGAGGAAGTATAGGCCTGGACCCCTGTGTCTGAGGGAGGAGGCTGGGCCTGGACCCCTGTGTCTGAGGGAAGAGGCTGGGCCTGGACCCCTGTGTCTGAGGGAGGAGGCTGGGCCTGGACCCCTGTGTCTGAGGGAAGAGGCTGGGCCTGGACCCCTGGGTCTGAGGGAGGCGGCTGGGCCTGGACCCCTGGGTCTGAGGGAGGAAGTCCCTGGGCCTGGGACAGTTGTTGCCTGTGTTTGTGAGTCTGAGGGTGGAGAATGTTGTGAGTCTCCATGTCATCCCCCCTGACAACCTCTTTTCCAGAACCTCCCATCTACTTTTCTCCAAGCACAGTCCCAGTGATGACTTCTGGCTGTCAACACCGTTTCAAAGTCCATGCCCCAGACCCAAAAGCCCAGCCCCTCTCTGACCAGAAAATCCCGCCCCCACCCCCCCACAACCAGGAACAAAAGCCTTGGGGCCATTAGTATTCTAGGCAGAAACACGGTCACTTACTAACTCTTCAGGAGGGGGAGGGAATTAAACAAAAGCACCCCCCCTCGCCCCATCTGCACCCTCAAACAGAGAGCAGTTGGGGAATGGAAGAGGTGAATATGGGGGTTCCCATGGCTCCCAGGAAATGGAGAACTTTGTCACTAACCCCTCTTGGATACATCACTCTTCACATCTGTAAAATGGGGGGCTAACTTCACATTAGCTGTGAGGGCCGGAGAGGTAGGTGTTAAGATTTTGTTTGGTTGGATTTTGTTTTATTTTTGAAACAGTGTCTCATGTAGCCCAGGCTGGCCTTGGACTCTGCTTAGCTAAGGATAACCCTACACTCTTGATCCTGTTTCTCTACCTCCCAAATGCTGGAGTTATGGGTGTGCACCATTATGGCTGGCTTATGCAGTGCCAGGGCTCAAACTCAGGACTTCACAAAATGCTAGGCCAGCCCTCCACCAACTCGGCTCCATCCAGGCACAAGATTATTATTGGGGAATTTGGTTTTATAAGACAAGGTTTTACTACCAGGTCTTGACAGCCTGGAACACTCTAAACCAGATCTGGCCTCAAACACTCAGAGATCTGCTCGTCTCTGCCTTCAGAGTGCTGGGATTAGATGTGTACCACTGTACCCAGAATGATTTTTTTTTTTTAAAAGTATTGACCATACAGACTAGTGTTCACAAGGCCTGGCTTGTTCCCAGAGCCTGTAATAACAGCCTTCAGAGAGGACTCTTCTCAAGTATTGGGCACAAGGCTGACCCCTGTGAAGCTGTCTCTGGCATCACTGTTATTTTACAGAAGGCTTGGACTCTGCTAATAAAGGTTGGGGCACTTCCTCAAGGTCACCCAGATGGCAAGGGCTGGAGCTGGGATCTGCCTGGCATTTACAATGAGATTCTCCAGGCAGGGTGTGGCAGAGCATGCCTGTGACCCAAGCACTAGGGAGTCTGAGGTTCAGGAGTTCAAGGCCAGCCTGGACTAGATAGTGAGTTTTAGATTTTAGTCTGCATGGTGAGACCCTGTCTCCAAGAAAACCAAAACAAAACTGCAATTTATAATTGTCTAAAAACCTAACCGAGATCGTACCTGAGTAGCGCAGTGCCTTCTGCGAGCTTCCTACATGGTCTTTGTTAATTTTAAAAATTTTGTTGTTGTATTCATTTATTTGTATTGTGTATGTGGGACCTGGGGATCAACCTCAGCTTGCTGTCTTTGCCCACTGAGCCATCCTGCCAGCATAGTTTTGCTTTTTGATTGTTTGTTTGAGACAGAGTCTCTCTATTCTGTATAGTTTTGGCTGGCTTTGAACTCATTATGTAAATTAGGCTGGCCTTGAAGCGCTGGGATTAAAGGCTTGTGTCACCATGCCTAGTGAGTTTTTCCACACATGATGACGTGTGTGTGTGTGTGTGTGTGTGTGTGTGTGTGTGTGTGTGTGTGTGTACACGCACGCACGCATGCGCTTTGGCATTCACAAGGGGCATCATCAGGTCTAGAGATGGATTCATAGGCAGCTGTGTGCACTTGGTTCCTGATATTTTTTAAAGGCTTTTTTTTTTTAAATTATGAGTGTGTTAGGATATGTATATGGGAGTGTTGGTGCCTGTGGAGGTGGGAGGAGGCGTCAGAACCCCTGGACCTGGAGTTACTGGAAGTTGTGAGCTGTCTGACGTGGATGCTGGGAACTGAACTCAGAGTGTCTGCAAGTACAGCCAGCGACCCTGTTAACCATCTCTCCTGATCCCCAGATATGCATTTCTGAGACAGTGTTTCCTGAAGCCCAAGCTGGCTTCCAACAAGATATAAAATGGAGGGTGACATTGAACCATTGAACTGGCTGCTTTTGTCACCTAGATGGTGACTGAGGGTTAGGCACACCTCCTGGCTGGGTTGGTGGGAGAGCCTTCACCTCAGTGGGTCACACTTCATAGACTCCGTATGTTGCTGTAGAATGTATTCATGAGACAGAAAGTGTTCTGGAAGAGACAGGGTGAGGGAAGGTTGGAGGAGGTCAGAGGTTATTGAAGAAGCACAGGAAACAGCCCTAAATAAGAAGGCACATTGAAGTATTATGCAAAGGCCCTGAGGTAGGATCAAATTCAGGATGCTTGAGGGATACTGAGGCCAGTCAGCTGGGATTTGAGGCCTTGGACACCACAGGGCAAAGGCCGGATCATCCCCAGCCCTGTTGGCTGGTTTTAATATGGGCATGGTAGTCCAGACATCACTGGAGAGGCTAAGGCAGGAAGAAGGTCATGTGTTCAAGACCCGCCTGGGTGTGAGAGACAGGCATGGAAGATAATACTATAAGCAGGTTGTTTGAGTATCTCTGTGTGTATTTGTATGCATGTGAATGGAGGCCAGGTCATGTGACTCCCTAGGTCATGTGATTGTTCAGTTACTCTCCACCTTGGTTTTTGCTTTATTTATGTACTTGTTTTATTTGAGACCGAGTGTCATTGTTACCTTTGCTAGCTTAGAACTTGTGACATAGACCAGGCTGGCCTCAACTCCTGGAGATCTACTTGTCTGTTCTTCTCGACTTTTGGGATTAAAGACATGCCACCATGATGCCATCATGATGCCATCATACCTGACTTTTTAATTTGCTTACATTTTTATTTTTTGTGGTTGGGTGTTTTAGTCACATGTATATCTGTGCACCCCGTGTATTCCTGGTGCTCAGAGTCCAAAAAAAAAATGGTGCCCTGGAACTGGAGTTTACAGATGGTTGTGAACTGACATGTGGGTGCTGGAAATCAAACCTGGGTCCTCTGGAAGAGCAGCCAATGCTCTCAGCTCCTGAACCATCTCTCCAGCCTCTGCATTTTTAAAATTACATGTGTTTATTTATTTTAGTACATGGGGTAGGGAAGTGGGGCGTGGTAGAGGCCCTGATTTAGTGCGTATACCAATTTGGCTAGAGCAGCTAACCAGCAAGGCCTGGGGTTCCTCCTGCCTCCAACCGCCACCCATCCCCACCTGCCAGGCTTACAGGTGCATGCACCTGGAGCCTGCTTTAATTGTATGCTAGAAATCAGACTTCATGCTTGAACAGCGAGCATTTTAGCCACAGAAACATCTTTAGCCCCCTGAGTCCCATTTTGAAAAATGCATCTATGGGGTGAGAGGGTAGCTGGAGAGATGATTCAGACCTTAAGAGATCTGTTACCTTGCAGGACCAAAGCTTGATTCCCAGCACCCACGTGGCAGCAACCAACTGTCCGATACCCCCTTCTCGCTTCTGAGGGCACCAGGCATATGTGTGGTGCACATGTACATATGTGGGCAACACACACACACAAAATAAAAATAAATAAATCTTAATTTAAAAAGAGCAGCCAAATGATGACTTAGCAGTTAAGAGCATATACTATCTCTATTGACCTGAGTTCTGTTCCCAGCACTCAAGTGGGGTGTCTCAAAATCACCTAGAACCCCAGTATTGCACAAATCCTAGTTGGTATTAAGAATAAAAATCCAGAGCCAGATATTGGGGCAAATGCTTAAAGATCAGAGACAGAGGAACAGGCCACAGTCACTTCTCACCTGGACTCCTCAGCCTAAAGGGAAAGAAAATCCTGGCTCCTCCTGCTTTACATTCCTCTCTCTGCCCAGCCACATCACTTCCTGTTTCAAGCTTCCTGGTGCTGGGATTAAGTGTTTGCTTCCAAGTACAGTGGAGCTGAGACATAGGATCCCAGATGCTGGGACTAAAGGTGCGCCCCACCGTCACCTGACTCTATTTCTCTCTGAATTGGATCTCATGTAGCCCAGTGTGGCTTTGAACTCACAGAGATCCAGATGGATCTCTACCTCCCAGTGCTAGGATTAAAGGCATGGGCTACCACTGCCTGACCTCTATGGCTAACTCTGTGGCTGACTCTCTCCTCTGATCTTCAGACAATCTTTATTTCTTTAGAGCCTACACCATATAGCAGCACACTCCAGCTTTCAGGGATCCAAACCCTCTGGCCTCCTGAGATATCTGCATCTATGTGTGCACGCTCACACACAGACACGTGCAGATAATTGAAAAATAAAATCTTAAAAAAAAAATCTCCCTAGTTTGTGTATAGTGGCACAACTCTTCAGTCTAGGCCTGGTTTACATATCAAGTTCCAGGTCAGCCAGGACTACACAGAGAAGACTGTTTTTAAAAGAAGTAACCAGGATGTGGTGGCACAGGCCTTTAACCTCAGCACTTGGAAGGCAGACGCAGGAGGATCTATCTCTGTCAGTTTGGGTGCAGCCTGGTCTAAGACAGCCAGGGCTACACAGAGAAGCCCTGTCTTGAAGAAAAAAAAAAAGTATAAAATGAGGAAGAGAAAAATGAAAAGAAAAATTTATATAATCTGTGCAGGGTGGCTTGCCTGTTATGTTAGCATTCAGGAGGCAAAGTCAAGGCGCTCATGACTGGACACGAGAGGCAGGAAGTTGAGACCCACAAATAGGTTCTAATAATCTAGAGAGATGAGCCCAGGAGGAGGGTGCTGGGAGACGACAAAGCTGAGTGGATTCTGCTATGTAAAATCTGCACCCATTGCTGAAGGGATGGGTGTCCGGGGTGAGAAGAGATTGAACACTTGGGTGGCAGGTCGTCTTTTGGCCCGGACAACTGAGTGGGTGGTTTGTGGTGCCTAGGGCACTTGTAAAAATGTAGGGAAGAAAATATTTGAGGCAAAAGATTAAATGCATTGAGTTTGGCATTCCGGGAGACACTAGAAAAAATTCAAAGGGTGGCTTAGATGTCCCGACATAAAAGAAGCCCAGAACTAGGAAGTGTGTCTGTCCATCTCACATCACCACCAGAGAACAGACACGGTCCACCCAGGATCCATCATACCTGCTGTTCTTTGTCACCGGGACTCAAAATGGCTGCCAGAATTTCACATAGTCCAGCTCATTTTCAGGATGCACGAGGAAGTCCCAGCAGAAAAAAGGATTTGTCTTCTTGTATTAGGAACTACCCCATAAAGGACTATGTGATACCTTTGCTTAGGTCCAATTAGAATGAACTTTATCCCATGGTTTTGCTTAGCTGCAAGGGAGTCAGAAGTATTTCCATGGATGAGAAACCATTATAAATTACAATGAGGGGCTCCCTTGGCAATAAGTAGACGGCGAATGTTGAGATAGGGAGCCAGCAATCCCCCCCGCTTGTCTATCACAGAAGGAATCTGTTCAATCTACCACGTCTGCTGGGATATTATATTATTTCTGGCTAGTTTCTTACAAATGGTAAAGATTTCCTAAGGGCCTGGACCTCATCAGACTTGTTTCTGGGAACCAGGCCCAGACACTCTAGGGCTGCACATGCCGGATAACATAACAGCGCCGAAGGGGTTAAACTCTCCCACTTCCACAACTGAATTGAGGTTCCAGTTCTCTGAGAAGGACAAACAGGTGTCTTTTCTAACAAAGGGGTGTTTCCTCGGACCCTACAACGAGATGGTATGAAAGAGACACGGAGAATTGCTTAGTTTGTTTTATTGTTTTGCTTCTTCGACGAGGAAGTCCCGGATGAAGCTCCTTTCTCAGCGTCCCCAGTGCAGAAATTACAGGCGTGCTCAGCCATGCCCAGCCATTAATAATTTAAAGACCATCGAAATGGCTATGGTGGCTCACATTTATTTCACGGCACTCAGGAAGTGGAGGCTGCCACTCTACAGGAAAAAACCAAACCATGCATTCCAGGTTCAGGGAGACACCTTTACCTCAAAGGAGAGTGACCGAGGATATCCGATCCGGATGCCCTCCTCTGGATTCTGTGCAGGCACACACACACACACACACACACACACACACACACACACACACTGGCTAAATTGTAAATAGGTGTAAATCCAGAGGTTGGAGAGACAACTCAGTGGTTAAGAACACTGGCTGCTCTTCCAGAGAACCCAGGTTTCATACCAAATACCTGCTTGGTGACTCCCAACTGTCTGTAATTCGGACTCTTCTGGCCTCTGTGGCCACCAGGTACACAAATGGTGTGCTCACATGAAGGCAGGCAAAACACCTGTACATATAAAATAAAAGTAAAAGTTAAAAATAAATAAATAAATTCAAATAGCTAGCCATTCACAGTAAAACACCTAATTCCAGACCACCTAAAATAAAAGTAAAGTTTTTAAAAAAAATTCAAATAACTAGCCATTCACAGTAAAACACCTAATTCCAGACCAGAGAGGTTGAGACAAGAACATTCCCTGAGTCCCGAAGTTCAGAACCTTTGGGCAACCTAGTCAGATGAGAATCATCAGCGAACAGACAAAAAACAATAGAGCTTCTTGCCATGGGCAGGCCTGTACAGTGTATTCCATAATGCCGGATATCTACCCAGATGGCTGGAAGGGATGTGGAGGCAGGATTGGAGGCCAGAGAGTCCTGGCTTTTGCAATTTTGACTGTGGCCAATTTTCCCACATATACACTGGGGCATGAGATGTGAAGCTCTGGGTTCAGTCTCTGGCCCTGATTCATTATGATGGGAATTGGAATAGAGCCCCCTTGCCAGGCAGTGATGGTACCTGCCTTTAATTTGAGCGTTCTGGAGGCAGAGGCAGGTGGATCACTGTGAGTTTAAGGCCAGCCTGGTCTACACAGTGAGTTCCAGGACAACCAGGGCTACACAGAGAAATCTTGTCTCGAAAAACAAAAGAAAGAAAAAAAGAAATAGAACCCCTTTCCTGCACATCTTGAAGATTAAAAGGAAGTGATATGGTAATGCCCTGACCACAGAGGCTCTAACAGCACAGGCTTATTCAGGGGTAGCTGTGATAGTTCTGTTCTCGGGTTCTGGGGGCACTGCTGCAGGTTAGGACTGGTTTCAAGCTTCCTTTCTTTGCCTAATGGAAATGGAACCCATGACTTTGCCCAAGTCAAGCAAATACTGAGCCACATCTTCCATCCCTGAGCGGGAACTTTTATGTAGGAGCTCTACCACTGAACCATGCCCCCAGCCCAATATTACCCATCCATTCTTGTAATTTGTTCTTCTAATGGTTATTCAGGGCAGGCTAACTGCTGTCACAAATAATCCTGAACTCTTGATGTGTTAACAAAAACTCAGATATCTGAGTTGGGCATCATGGTGAACATCTTTTTAAATTTTTATTTATTGGGTTTTAGACATTGTTTGTTTATTTTGAGACAGGGTTTCTCTGTGTAATCCTGGCTGGCAGGTGGATCTCAGTGTTTTTTAGGCCTGGTCTACAAATTGAGTTCTAGGTAAAGCAGGGCTATATGGAGAGACCCTGTCTTATAAAAATCAAAATGAGTCACAGGAGGGCAGGCAGTGGTGGGGCTCATTCTTATGTGAGGTCCTGTGTAATAAGAGGTTTTTGGCTCATCTGGCTGGTGGTCTAGACTCACAGGCTTGTAGTCTTAGACCGACTAGCCCCAAATAATTACACAAAGGCTTATATTAATTTTATGTTGATTGGCCTATGGCTTAGGCATATTGTGAGCCAGTTTTTTTTTTTTTAATCTTAACTCATTTTTATTAATGTCTTGTCACGTGGCCCGTGGTTTATCTGTGTTATTTTTATGTGTCGTTTTTTGGGTGGCTAGATGGTGTCTCTTGTGACTCTGCCTTTTTTTTTTAATCTATGCTCCCATTTCCCCATCTACTTCTAAGATGCCTGCCATAGGCCCAGACAGTTTTTTAAATTAACAGCGTATAGAAAGACATCCCACATCACTTCCCATAGTCTTCTTAGGTTGTTTTGACCCTGTAGATGTGTAGAATTGTAGGGATGAAAAATGAGGTGGGAAGAATTATATCCAGCACTGTAGTCATTGGCCAAATCAAGTCACATGATCAAGCCAAGCAGCGGGGATGCTAGGGAAAAGTAGTGTGGGTATGTGAGAGAGCCAAGAAGTTACAGTGAAACAGACCACTCTGAATCTAGTGGCTTGGAAAAATGACATCTGAGAGCCAGGGGGCAGTGCTGTACGCTGTGGAAACTGAGGCAGGGGGAATGGAGTGATAAATAACTAATAAATAGGGTGATATCTTGTCTCCAAACACCAAAGCAGTTGGAGCGGGGAGCACTCTATTTACTCAGATTCTGGGTGGGAGGCTTCAACTGATTCAGGTGGGCAGACTTCTCTTAGTTTACACTGAAGCCACCTGGGATTCAGTTAGAGTCTAAAATTCAAGCTGGTCTCTCTCACAGGATGGGTAGCAGGTGCCTCAAAGAGGCTATTCTGGGCATCTTTGCCAACAGTCTCTGGGTGGCAGATGGCACACAGGAAGCTGTTAGGCATCTTTAAGCCTGAGCTTTATGACTCTTACTAGATAATTTCTAGCAAAAACACCTTCCCCACCTTGTCTCCTACCACTCCCTATTAATTGAGGGTGATCTTGAACTTCTGACCCTCCTGCCTTTACCTCAAACGCTGGGATGGAGGGCATTCACCATCACAGCCAGTTTATGCTATGCTGGGGACCTAACCCAATGCTTGTGTGTGTCCAGGGAGGTGGGGAGAGGAGGCAGGAGGGAGGGAGGGAGAGAGAGAGAGAGAGAGATCTATACCTTTTGTTTTTGAGACAGGTCTTGGGTTTGATATATCCTGGTTTTGATCTTATTTTATTGCCCAGACTACCTCGCAAGTGCTGGGATTTTCAGGGCCACATCTAGCAGCTTCTGCTGGTCACCACAAGTCCTGATTCAGCTCAGATTCAGGAAGGTGAGCCTCCTGAATGGACGGTCAGCTGAATCAGATTGCAGAGTGTAGACCAGGCTGGCTTGGGACCTAGAGAGCGATAGAGGCAAAAGAAATGTGTAGCCCGATGTGATGATGTAAGCCTATAACCCCATCACTGGAGAGGCACAGGCAGGAGGGAGGATCCTGTGAATTCGAGGCCAGCCTGGTCTATATATATATGTTTCAGATGTGGGAAGACAACCCATCCGATGAGCCTCAGTGGGTGCCCAGGTGTGAGGGATGGCAGCCTCCCACACCAGTGAACTCTAGCTCCAAGATCCAACGGGGATTTCTTTTGTCAGAGTCTCCAATTTCTGTCAGTTTTCCTGGGCAGTTCAGAGTCTTGGCCTTGGCTCCTCTAGAGACCATTTTGCCTCTCCAGATTGGTGAGAAAGAGGACTGGATAAAGGCCAAGTTCGGTGGCTCACACCTGTAACCTCAGCACTCCCGAAGCCGAGGCAAGAGAGGGTTGCCATGAGTTTGAGGCTAATCTGGGCTGCAGGGTGAGACGCTATTCTCAACAACAAACTAACCAGGATCGGAGTTCAGATCCCCAGCACCCCCTTAAGTCGACTGTGGTCCTGGCGACTTGCACCGAAACAGGGATGAGATCCTCAGAGTAAGCCGGCTGCTTTTAGCAACACCAACCCCGATCTGTGACCTCTGGGTTCGATTGGGAGACCCTGCTTTAGCGAATAAGGTGGAGAACTGCAGTGGAAGACCCTGCACGTCAGTCTCTGACCTCAACACACACGTGTAATCATGCCCGTGTCCCTCTACTTATGTAAACACACACACACAGGACTGAATGTCATCTCAGGGACCGTCCCGGTCTGTTTCTCTTAATTAAGGGACAGGACAGGAAGTGCAGACAGAGAATGTCACTGTGGCTGAGGGTGGAGTGGCTGAGATCACCTGCCGCCTGCATCAGTACGATGGGTCCATAGTCGTCATCCAGAACCCAGCCCGGCAGACCCTCTTTTTCAATGGCACCCGAGGTGAGTGAAGGAACCCTGGACATTCGTGACCTCAAAGAGAGCACATCTATACATCTGACAGGGGAGCGGGGCTGGAAGCCTGAACTCCCGTGGTCCTTGGGGGGGAGGGGGCGGCCTGGGGGGGGGAGGCTGGGATGAGTTCCCAAGGGAACAAACAGTTGAATAAGTCAAACTCAGAGCTATGTCTGGGGAAAGGTAGGGGGCAAAATGCATCTCTCCTGGAGGGTAGCTGTCCGGAGACCAGAAGCCCCCTCTTCCCTGTAGCTCTAAAGGATGAACGATTCCAACTGGAGGAGTTCTCTCCGCGTCGAGTGCGCATCCGGCTTTCCGATGCCCGCCTGGAGGACGAGGGAGGCTACTTCTGCCAGCTCTACACGGAGGACACGCACCACCAGATCGCCACACTCACAGTCCTAGGTACTGCCCCCTCCTCCATCCCACCCCCACCCCCCGCCCAGCCCCGCTCTCATCCATTCTCCGCTTCTCTCTTGTCCCGAGACCCGTGCACCCTGGATATTTTCAACCTCTTGGGCATCTGGCTCCACCAGGCCTCTGGTCTTTGCGTATGCCCCCTGCCACCAGTGGGACTCTGGCTCCCATTGGTCCCTGGGATCCAGCAGCCAGATTGATTCGAGCCTACCTCGGTGCCTGCCTCCGTTGACCTCCCCTCTCCCCCACCCGCACCCCTTCTCTGCGCAGTGGCTCCGGAGAATCCCGTGGTGGAGGTCCGAGAGCAGGCGGTGGAGGGCGGCGAGGTGGAACTCAGCTGCCTGGTTCCGCGGTCGCGCCCCGCAGCGGTCCTGCGCTGGTATCGGGATCGCAAGGAGCTGAAAGGTACCCAGGGTTAGGCCGGGTGGAGGAGTCGGGGGAGGAGGGGGGGACGACCCCCTCCGGGCTTGGGAAAGAGGCGGGGTACTTAGTGGTGGGCGGGGTCTAGAGAATAGCGCCCCGGTTCAGACTGACCCTTCCCAAGCTCAGTACAGCTGTCGTTCCAACCTTTGGGGGGGAGTTCAAGATCATCTTCGGCTACATAGAGAGTTCAAAGCCAGCCTGGGCTACTTAAGACCCTGTCTCAAAGCAAAGCGAAACAAATCAGACTTTTAAGGCATGGGAGAGACAGAGGGTGTGGCTAGGTGAGTTATTAGGCGAGGTCTATCTATAGTTAGGAAGGAGGCTTGGCCTGCAGCCTACATTGGGCTGAACCCAGGCTGGGTCCTGCAGGAGTGAGCAGCGGCCAGGAGAACGGCAAGGTGTGGAGCGTGGCGAGCACCGTCCGGTTCCGTGTGGACCGTAAGGATGACGGCGGTATCGTCATTTGTGAAGCGCAGAACCAGGCGCTGCCCTCGGGACACAGCAAGCAGACGCAGTACGTGCTGGATGTGCAGTGTAAGTAGCTCTGGGGTCTGAACACCGACCGCCCCTAAAGGTCCCCAACTTCCCCCCCCCCCCCGCAATTATCTTTATTTTTTCCTACCGCTCTACAGACTCCCCCACGGCACGGATCCATGCCTCTCAAGCTGTAGTGAGGGAAGGAGACACGTTGGTGCTGACATGTGCTGTCACAGGGAACCCCAGGTGAGATCTAACTTCTGTCTCCTAAAGGGTGTGAGACTTGGGGCTTGCACTGCTGTGTCCTATGGGAAGAGATAGTGAAGC
Organism: Phyllotis vaccarum; assembly: GCA_033318265.1. Taxonomy (NCBI): domain Eukaryota; kingdom Metazoa; phylum Chordata; class Mammalia; order Rodentia; family Cricetidae; genus Phyllotis; species Phyllotis vaccarum. The sequence continues at coordinate 16,397,759 of JARWLC010000018.1, forward strand.
CGTGTATATATATATATATATATATATATATATATATATACTTATGTAGATAGATAGATAGATGATAGATAGATAGATAGATAGATAGATAGATAGATAGATACTCAGGTGGTGGTGATGCACACCTTTAACGCCAGCACTAGGGAGGTAGAGGCAGGTGGATCTCTCTGAGTTTGAGGCCAGCCTGATGTAAACAGCGAGTCTCAGGACAACCCTGGGCTACACAGAGAAGCCCTGCCTTGAAAAACAAAATGACAACCAACAATATAGAGCCCAAGAAGTGACTCCGCTGTTCATCCAGACCCCGATTCAATTCCCAGCACCCATATAGTAACCCATAGTCCTCTGTAACTCCTGTCTCAGGGGATCCAACGCTCTCTTCTGGCCTCTGAGGGCACTGCATACCTGAGGTGCATTGACGTGCATGCAGACAACCCCCCCCCATACATATACATACTTTTTTTAAAAATAGTATTTTTTTTTTACCATTACACACGTAAAGGGACAACTCGTGAGAATTCCTTCTGCTCAACCACTACATGAGTCCCATATCAGGCTTGGCAAGGGCGTACGTACCCTTTGAAGCATCTTGCAGGCAGAGTTGTAGGGTCTTCCTCACCCCATTTTATTGCTGGCATCTTATACATCGCAGCTGGCAAAGGGTCTACCATTGGAGCACACACACACACACACACACACACACACACACACACACACACACACGCTCCAGCAGTAACAGCCCCCCTCATTTGGAAGTTAAGAAGCTAATGCCGGAATGGAGCTGCATATCCAGGCTCTTGAGAAAGTCAGATTCTTGGGTTCTTAACTGTTTTTACCCACGGTCAGGCCAAGCCAGATCCGCTGGAACCGGGGGAATGAGTCTTTGCCGGAGAGAGCGGAGGCGGTGGGTGAGACGCTCACCCTGCCGGGCCTGGTATCTGCAGATAACGGCACCTACACTTGCGAGGCGGCAAACAAGCACGGCCACGCGAGGGCGCTCTACGTGCTTGTGGTCTACGGTGAGGGCAGAAGCCCCAAGCCTGGGGGCCGGGCGGGGATTGCGGGCTACAGGGTGTGTGGGCGGAGCCTGAACAAAGAGGCTGGCTGAGTGGTTAAGTAGCCCACTGATCGGTGTCTTGAGGGATATGCCAGCAGACCATGGCGGGATTTTACTGTTATCCCAGCGCTTTGGAGGTTGAAGAGAGGGGATTACTCATTGGAAGCTAGCCTGAGCTAAATAACCAACGAGTCTACCCATAAAAGGCGGTGGGAAGGGTGGGGTGTGTTGGCTGGAGGTGTAACCCAGTTAGTAGAGTGCTCGCTTTGCATGTATGATAAAGCTTGGATGCAATTCCCAGTGCCACATTAATCCATTGCCATGCCAGTAATCCATGAACCCTGGAGGTTGAGGATGAGGTTAAGAAGTTCAAGGCCATCTTCATCGATTTTTTTTTTTTTAAGACCAGTCTATAATACAGGAGAAGCAAGTCAGACTGGTCTACATAGCGAAAGCCTAAATCCTAGCTAGCTAGAGCTACAGAGTGAGACCCTGCCTCAGTAAACACACAAAGGGGTTGGAGAGATGGCTCTGCAGTTAAGTGTGTTCTTGCAGAGGATCAGGGCTGGATTTTCAGCACCCACATGACAGTTCACAATTCTCCGTAACTCACCTTCCAGATCCAGTGTTCCTCTTTCTTCTGGTCCCCTTAAGTTCCTTCCTGCACTGGGCACGCATAAATCCACGCAAGCACAGATACGTAAAATTAAGTAAAATGTTTAAGAATCACCAGTGTAGAAGCCAAGCATTCCCGGAGGAATCTGAGCTAAAAAGATAAGGGGTTACAAATGGTGGCAGGCTTTTTTGAGGAGCGAAGCCTGTGTGCAGAATAATTTAATGGCCTTGCAACAGCAGGCTGGATTAGGACCTTCTCTGACCGACTTTGTCCCTCTGACAGACCCCGGTGCAGTGGTAGAGGCTCAGACGTCGGTTCCCTACGCCATTGTGGGCGGCATCCTGGCGCTACTAGTGTTTCTGATCATATGTGTGCTAGTGGGCATGGTCTGGTGCTCCGTCCGACAGAAGGGTAAGTGGGGCAGCACCTGAAATCAGAGACGGGTGTGGTCGGTTTGTTTCTGGATAGCAAGGGGGCGGAGCCTAGACACTGATTGGATTCACATTTTAGGCCAATACTGTGTGGTGGTGGTGTTTTGGGCACTGGACTCTGAAAGGGCTGAAATAGAGCAGAATTAAGGGGTGGGGTTTTGAGTAATTTACTTTTCAAATAGCTGGATTTATTGACAGCATAGACGTAAGGGATTAATACCAGAAACGGGTAGGGGAGAAGATAACCGTCCAGGGGCTAGGGCTCAGGCGATAGACCAGCATGTGCAAAGTCGTGGATCCATCCTCCAACGCTGGACAAAACCGGGGCATGGTGGTGCATGCTCATACCTCAGTACTTGGGAGGTGTTGTCAGGAGGATCCGAAGTTTGAAGCTTACCTGGGAAACTGGAAAGCCCCTGTCTCAAAAAACGGGGGCAAGGCAGTTGGGGGATAAAGGTGGTTTTTTTTTTTTTTTCCGTGAACTTTTGGAGTCTTCCTAATTCTGTTTTTACCTCTTTCTCTGCCTCTGTCTTGTGCTTCACTTAACTTGATTCTGGTTCCCGTTCTGGTTCCTTCATACGGTGTATCTCTTACCTGTCTCCTTTTCCCTATATCCACTTCCTGGGTCCGCACATCCCCTTTGCCCTGGGGGCATCTTTCTGTCCTCAGGCTCTTATCTGACCCACGAGGCCAGTGGCTTGGACGAGCAGGGAGAAGCGAGAGAAGCCTTCCTCAATGGCAGCGATGGACACAAGCGGAAAGAAGAATTCTTCATCTGACCCCATCCCCCCCACTGCCAGCTGCAAGGAACCAGCAAAGACATTGACCAGAGTCCGGGATGGTGGGCTTCTCCCCCCACAGCTAACACCTCAGGCGCTTGGGCAGGGATTGTGGGTGTTGGATGCCTGGACCTCTCCCAGAGCCAAAGGCTAGGGTCCTGAGGCTTAGGGTCCCCCTAGAGGAGACAGGGACCGAAGGTCCCTTCTAGACCCCAAGTCCAGGGAGGGGTTATAGGGATTTGGGTTGGGGGAAGAAAACGGGAAGGTCAGAACCCCTAGGCAACAGAACCAGGTCTTGTGGGGAGGGGGTCAGATTCTGGGAAGGGTGGGGTGGGCAGGGAAGGGGAATACAGATTTCTTAGGGGTCCCGGACCCCATGCCAGCCATTGTAAGAGTTCCACAGAGCTCTGGGCACCTCTTTGCAAAGCCATGTTTGCACGGTGGGGGGGAGGGGCGGGGTAGGGTGTGGAAAGGGGAATTCTTTGTCTTTGTGTGAAGACTGATGGGGGCAGTGAGGGAGACATCCCCAACCCTTATCCAGTCCCCCTTTCCGGGTTCCTGGGCGGCTCCCTTTCCCTCCACCTCCACCCTCATGTCTTTCCAATTCCATATTTGTCTCTCCACCCACTCCTGGGGGGGCCTTCCCCTGTCTCTCCTCCAGGCCCCCCCGGGGAGGGGGAACGGAGTTTGGAAGGGAAGTGTGGTCTCTATGGTTTTATATATAATATATTAAAAAATCAAAAATCTGTATGAAAAATATCAGATTGCACCCTCTCCCCCATTCCTGGCTTTTGCCCCTTTTTTTCTTGTTTTAAAACGAAACAAAACAGAACACATTTTTGTACGGGGCGGGGAGGGGGAAGGGAGGGGGTTTGGCAATCCCACTAACCACAATTAAACAAAGGAGAGAACACGTTTTTGGGGTGGCCGTGTGTCTGTCCCTCTGTCCACTACTATACCACTGGGAGAGGGAGAGCGGGAGGGGAGCCTTGTGGGCTCTGATACACAGGAGGGTAAAGGGACCAGACCTCAGCAAGGCCACCTCCATCCGCTCTTCCTCCACATTTGAGATTTTCTTGATGGGTAGGGTGGGCAGGGGAGGAGATGTGGGGGTGTGGGGAGGATTTGTTTTGTGTTTTGTACCATTTGAGACAACATCTTGTATTTTAACCCAGGCTGATCTTGAACTGCCTCAGCCTCTAAAAGACTGGGATTACAGGCATAAACCATCACAGCCAGAAAGATATGAATTTTTACAGTTTTCATCCAGTCATTAAGATAGTCCTTTCTCCTTGTGGTTTAGACACTAGCCCCACCTCTGTATCAGCTCCCCCCACCCCCATTAGCCTCTAGAGACACCAACTGACTGAATTTACTAAGCGTTTAGGGTCAGCCTGGGCAACATAGTGAGACCAGGCATGGTGATCCCTGCCCGTAATCCTAGCAACTGGGAAGGTGAGGCAGGAGGATCCCTGTGAGTTTTGAGGCCAGTCTGAAATATACAGTGACGCCTTCATTCAATCAACAAAAAAAAATAATTGCTTAGAGTGCTGGTTATTAAGGTTTGGGACAGCCAGCTATGAATAAAACAGCCCTCCACATAAACACATTCGCAGGAGTTGATTTAAGTTCAGCGGGGATCTGAAATTTGATCCTGTTGTAGGCTTTAAGGGTTCAGGGTGAAAAGGGGACCTTATGCTGATCCTCAAGAGACTGTAAGCGAGGTAGCACAGAAAACAATTTTGTTGGGAACGTCAACGGTAGTGGTGTACGCCTCAGATCCCAGCGATCAGGAGGCAGAGGCAGACAGACCGGCCCTCTGCGCGAGTTCCAGGCCAGCCTGCTCTACAGAGTTAGTTTCAGGACAGCCAGAGCTACACAGAGCCCTGTTTCCAAAAGGGGGGGGGGGGTCAAATACATTTAATCCCAGTACCAGAGAAGCAGGTACGTTTCTATAGCCAGCCTTGTCTACATAGCAAGCTTCCAGAGAGAGGGGAAAGGACGGGGGGGGGGGGGGTGTACAATTTTATTTTGTTATGGAAATTTTCATACAAAGTGAAGGAGACAGAATGGACCACAAAGTCCCAGACGCTTTTTACCCCACTATAACCCACCATCAAAAGCGCCTCATTTATTGAAACAGGTGATCTGTTCAGTCTCCCTAATTCACTCGGTCTGCGGGTGCTATATCATCAAGGAAGGCCCCTCAGATTGACATCAGTGGGGAGATAGAGTAAGCACAGGGCAGCAGAGAGAAAAGCATTCTCAGATAAAGCGAAGAGTAGAAAGATCAAAGCCTGAGACAGTAAAGAGATGACATGTTTGAAGTGCTGGGGATCTGGACCTGATAAAAAGGTGGGTGGGTCCAGAAAAGCATCAGGGTCAGAGCTTTGACTGAGAGGCCCCTATAGTGACTCAGCAACTCTCTCGCCCCAGCTTTCGGGAAGCTGAGGCAGGAGAACTGCTGGGGGCCGGGAGGGGGGGTGAGGAAAGCATGAAAACCAGCCTGGAGCTAGAGTTGAGTTCCAGGCCATTGTCTCCGAATGGAAACAAAGCAAAATTCTTCCTTTTCTACGACGACGTAATGGGACTTCACTGGAACATTTTAGGTTAGTGATAAAATCGGTTCTTTCAAGTACAGTGGGGGTTTGTAGTGATGGCTACGTATAGTCAGCAGTTAAAGCTCTTTAAAAATCACCTGCAGGGGTTGGGCTTGCTGTCATTTGTAATTTCAGCACACAAGAGGCAGTGTTCAAGGTCATTCTTTGATCCACGGAGTTAGAGGCTAGCCTGAGCTACATGAGTCCCCCTAATAAAGGAGGGGAGGGGGAAAAATGCAAACTCCCAGTTGCTTTCCACGCAAAAGAAGCTGCTGCCTTCACTTCCTTTAAGAAGGGAGACACTTCTTCGGCCCTGGGCATTTGAGTTTTCCCCCAAGAGACTCCCATTTTACTTGGCTCCTGTTTCGACTTGGTTTAAAAATCAGCCCTCCAGGAAGCCCTTGCAGAACCTCAGGCTGGAGCAGGCGTTTCTGCCACCCACAACCTCCTACTCTCCACCTCTTCCAGGTCTATAGTTCTAGGTATTAGTCTAAACAAATGGGGTTCGTCTTCCTTAGATTGGGGGGGGGGATCAGATCTCTCGAAACGCAGAAACCACGTGCTGGTCTAATTCACAACAGAGCAATAAAGACTCACGCCGGGTGGCAGGGGAGTGAGCCGGGTCCTAGACCTTCTGTAGTTTCAGGACAAGGGGGACAGCCCACTTCACCCAAGGCTGTAGTCCCTCTACGCGTGCGCTTGGCTCAGGTCTCTTACCCCCACCCCCCCATCTTTATGCTAATCACTGCGCTCCGGAGGACAGCCTCTCCCGGGAATATGCAAATCACATCCTCCAGTGCGGGAGGCCTTCTTTGTCCCGCGCTAGGATTATGCAAATGAGCGAGCCTCCAACCCCCGGATCCAGGCCGAGTCTTTCGGCCCCCACCCCAAGGCATTCCCCCCCCCCCACTTATAAAGCGCGTTCGCTCCATCGCACGGGCACGCTCCATTCCTGAAGCTACTCGGCGCTCCGTGCGGCGGACTGTACCAAGTCCAGCGGGGCCGTGAACCGCGCAGCCCGACACCCCCGCCGGTGCGAGCTCCCACCGCAGCCTACGCGCTTCTCTGAGCCCCTCTTCCCACCGACGGCCGGGAATGGTCCGTCTGTCCGCGCACGCGCCCTGAGCTCGCTCGCCTAGGCTCCTTGGGACGCAGGCGCAGTGCCCCGGCTTGCAGCCGCTATCGCTGAGCCCTAGCCTGGGCCGCCGGCGTCGGTGAGTGTCCGTGCTGGGGGTGCGCGGGGCATGCTGGGAAGCGGGCGATACAGCCCCGCTGCATGACGGGAGCCCGCGGCGACTTGGCAGGGTGACCGGCCCCGAGTCCTTTGCTTCTGCCAGCACGGGGCTCGGAACCTTGCACAGCCTCGCCTCGCGGCTTTGTGGGAGCCGGTGGGCTAGGCGTTTTTACGGGCCCGGGGCATTCTGGGAAGGGCCTGGGTTCCTGGAGGGGGTCCTTTTTTTTTTTTTTTTTTTTTGTCGCTCCGGTTTTCTGCGGGAAGCCTCACGGCTAGGAGCGATTCGGTGCACGCATTGGCGTTTTAAAAGGTGGTCGTTAAAGGCCTGAGGCATCGTGAGGAGTTGTCATACGGGGGTTTGTTTGATGTCGGGGTTTGTCCGAGCCCTTGTCCTACCTAGTGCTTGTGCGGAAAGGTACCTATTGTGTTCACCCACACCATGTTGGTTCGGTGTTGTGTGGGGGTCAGTTACTTGCCTTTGTGGGAGGTGGAGGAGACAATTTCATGTAGCCCTGATGGGCCTTGAACCCACAATATTGGGGAGGATGACCTAGAATTTATAATCTCCCAAGTGTTGAGTTTGCAGGGGTGCACCACCACGCCCAACTTCTTCTGTATCCCTACCGTCTTGGAAGTCAGTCTGGCTGCGTACAGGATTTCTGTACTGAGGGATGGTTCCACCTGATATCCGGATCACTGTGTAATGTTTGGAAAGGGATGGTTGTCCCCAAGTAACCCCAGGTAAAGTCCTGACGATCCCTGGTATGGTAGCCAAGCAGAATAACTGTTCATTAAAGCCCGGTGTGCGTCACAAGCCTGTAATTCCAGGACCCCGAGGTAGGGGCAGGAGGATCAGGAATTCTGGCTACATAGTGAGACCTGATCTCAAAACAGAAAGGGGAGAATGAGTTTGGGTAGTTCTAGGTACAACATGAACACGTATATCAAATATTTATCTAAAGTAGAAACCAGTTGTTTTGAGTTTTCCAGGCATAATGTAGAATTTCAGAATTAGGGTGGCCCTACATGTGATCGATAACGAGAGCTCTTCCTTGCCGATTACTAATTCTCTGTCCTTAAAATGCCTGATCCAGGATCCAGGTGTCCTTTAAGCCCCCCATCCATTGATGCCCCCCCCCCTTCCTACTTAAGCCATATTCTCCCAACAGTGAACTTGACATCTAGGCTTCGAAAAGATAGTGTGCTTTCTACTATTATGTCCCCAGGGCCTTATATTCAGGATTTGTCATATTTTTAGTGAGGCTGAGCCAGATGGGGTGGTGCATGTCTATATTCCCTACACCTGGGAGGCTGAGTTTGGAGGATTGCCAGGTTCAAGACCAGCCTGGACTGTATAGCAAACGTCTGTGTGTAAGGATATTGTGATTTTTAGTTCTACACGGACCCTGCAGGGCCCTCTCACAGTACAGTGTGCTTTGGGAGAGACAGGGATTATTAGGGCTGGGGAGAAGTATAAAAGATGTTTGTAGGTGGGCTTGGCAAGGTGAAAATTAGTTCTCCAAGAGCCACCCATGTGCTTGAGCTTTACTGATATGCAAAGCATGGCTTTGGATCCTTGTTCAACCACCAGTCTGGTGAGGTAACCTGTAATTTTTGGGCTCTGGGCCACCTGCAGGCCCTTTCTCTTCTTTACTTCCTCTTGTGCTTCAAGGGAGCTGTTTCCGTGTTCTGAGTGCAGCAACCAAGGCCTGGAAGCAGGCTTTCCAGAGAAGGAAACAGACAAGAGAAACTGGGTCCTGTATGAAGCCATAACCAGAAAAGGACAGACTTGGTTGGGTTCAGACCTAGGCAAGGCTGACTTTCACCAATTAGTGTGTAGATTGATGCCTGCTATACCAGGCATGGTGGTGCACCTATAATCCTGGCACTTGGCAGGTAGATCTGGAATTCAAGGTCATCTGAGGTTTCTTAATGAACTTGAGACCAATCCGGGTTACATGAGGCCCCATTTCAAGCAAAGACAAATTGCATAGTAATGACTGGTAGTGTGCTTGCCTGGTATGGCACAAAGCCCTAGGTTTGATCTCCAGCATTTAGGAGGTAGACAGGAGCATCAGACATTCAAGGTCAGCCTAGGATGTATGAGATTCTGTCTCGTGAAAACAAAGCTAGTTGTTAGTTGCTAGGATAGCTAGTGTCGCAGCTGTACCAAGTTTTCTGTGCCCCTCAGCCCCAGACCTCCCTACCATTCAGCAGCTAAAGGGTTAATGCCTGGCATCGGTCTCTTCCTTTTACACTTAGCTATGATTGGTGCCCATTAACTACTAGGGATATCATCTCTCTGCCCTACTGAGTAAGAACTACGAAGTCTTGTTGCCCAGATAGGGAAGTTGAGGCCTCCAGGAGGCAGAGTCTCCAGGAGTCAAGGTTCTGCGTAGGGTCAAGACAGAACAGAGGCCATCTCTGCCTCACCCCCAGCACTGAGCACAACAGCAGTCTTGGAATGGGGACAAGTGTTATGTAAAAATTTATTGTGTGACCACTAGCCTTTCCTTTCCCCGTGTATAGCATCCTGCTCTACCTGCCAACATCCTGTGTTAGAAGAGCTTGTGGCTGGAGGTGTGACCGTGGGAGAGCTGGCTGGGGAGGGACCCTGCCCAGTTGCTGCTCTGCTCCTGTCTCTTGTCCCCTCCCCTGGCCATGACAGAGACCCGTGAGCCCGCCGAGACTGGAGGCTATGCCAGCTTGGAGGAAGATGATGAAGACCTTTCCCCAGGTGAGGTGGCCTTAGAGGTCGCGGTGTCTATAAAGCTGTCGTCCAGGGCTTGGATTCCCTTGGGAAGTCGTGATGAGGACTGATGCCTTTCCTCGCTGTGGTCTCTCTTGTGACTAGAACTCCTGGTCCTGATGGGGGAGCGCTTCCTCGGGAGGTTCTCAAGGGCTGCGGCTCCGTGGTATTCTTGGTCCTCACTGCGGGCTCTAGAGTGGCTTCGGGAGCTCTCCTCACTGGTGGTTCTCGATCGGTCACGGCGGCTCTCCTTGCTGGAGATGGTGGATCGGCTCTTTGCTCTCTTCATAGTGGAAGCTCTAGACCAGCCTGTGTCTGTGCTGGGGGTTCTAGACTGGCTGTGTCTGCTCCCCGTGCTAGGCATCCTAGAACGTCTGTGCCCCTTCTTCCTGGTGGGTCTTGATCGACTTCCATTTTTCTCTCTGGTACTTCTGGGCCGGCTGTGACTTTTTTCCTCACTGGAAGTTTTAGACCACGCTTGGCTTCTTTTTTTTCCTGGGGCTCTCCGTGGGCTGTGGCTTTTCCCCTGGCTGTGGATTCTGGACTGGTAGTGTCTCATCTGGGTGGGCGTCCCCCTCCGGGTGCGACTTCTTGCCCTACTACGATTTCTCTTCCAGCTGTAACTCCTCACCCTGCTCTGGGTCCTCTTGTGACTATGGCTTCTTGACCTTCTGGGGGTCGTAGAGCGGCTGTGACTTCGGGTCCTGCTGGGGGTCCTAGAGCGGCTGAAGCTTTGGGTCCTGCTGAGGCTGCTGTCCTGTTTGTAACTCTTGACCATGCCTGACACGCGAGTCAGATAAGTCAGGGTGTGAGTCTGCTCTCTGCTGGGGGACATCACCTGGCTACAGCTCCTGGCTCTCCTGGATGCCGCAGGAGATTTGCTAGAGCTCTTTAAGGTCACCCTACTTAGGCTGTGGCTCTTGGCCCTACTGGGGATGGCAGGTAGGCGAGGGCTGCTCCCTGGGTCTGAGGCTCCTGGCAGCTTGGGGCTCTTTTCCCGGCCCATGTTTCTGGGCTGGCTGGATCGCCTTTCTAGGGTACTGGTTCTAGGTTGGCTATAACTCTTGCCCCGACTTCGCTTGCGGTGGGAAGTGGGGGTCCTGGCCTTCTTGGACACAGCTGATTTATTGGAATGGGCTCTCTTCCTGCTAGGAGTGCTGGATCTGCTGGGGGGTGTCTTGGAGCTGCGGCCTCCCCTCCTGCCCGGAGTCCGCCCTCGACTCTGTGCACCTTTCTGCTGATGTCGCCCTACCACGAAAGTTTTGCCGCCCTTCCTGCCCTGGCTGCTCTTCCTGGCCTTGGTGTCTGTGCTCACCCGACTGGGCATTCTCGTCTTGCTGCGGCCTTGGGACCTGCTGCTGGGCCGGGTTGAGGGAGCTGTCTTAGTGCCCGTTGATCTGGTAGACTTAGAGCTATTAGGGCTCATGACCAAGTTAGGGGACTTGGGATGCACTGAGGAGCTGCTGGACATTGCCGCTTTGGTGGTCTTGAGGGCAGCCGTGGGAGCTGTGGTGGGCATGGGGGGCCCAGTGGATGCCGGAGCCATGCCGGGCTTAGAGGATCTCTTTGATGGAGAGTGCATGGTGGGTGCAAAGAGGCTTGAGCTCCTGGAAGTCATGGTAAACATGCAAGATTTGGTAGCCAAGGACAACCACCGGATGGTTCATCACAAGCAACTGGGTGAGGTCATAGTGGGCTGAGACCCCTGGAGGGTGAGGCCCTGGCTCAAGGCTGGGGCCTGTCAGTCAGTGGAATCACATCCACTCAGATTCAGCAGGGCTGAAAACTGAAACTGGATTCACCAAGGGCCCGCCTTGAGGAGTCTTCAGGCCTGGGTGATGTTATTGCCAGGGAGAAACACAACACACACAGCCGACCACCTTGAGGGCCAAGAAGGCTTCATAAAGGAAGTGACATTGAGCTGGAGTTGCTGGTAGAACAGAGGAGGTCTTTTCAGGGAGCTCAAAGCCTGGACTCATCATTAGTTACCACCCACTTGTCCTCTGCTAGACTGAGGAAACCCCAAGATCAGGTTGGTCCTTGAGTTCCCAGGCTAATGAGAGTCATCAGGCCTAGAAGGCCACAGCCTGTAGACGGTGATGGGGACAGCAATAGCCAGGACCATCGGGTAGCGGCTGTCGTGGAGGTTGCCTGTTCTGGGTCCCGAGTGTGCACACAAGTGGACATAGTGTGGGACGGTGTACAGAGACTAGGCCGGGGACATCTATTGAAGGTGAGAGAGCAGCAGAACAGGGCGGGGGCTGGGAGAGATGCTCAGTGCACACTTAGGGCCTGCTGGGTTAGGGGAGGTACCTGGGCTCAGAGGAGACAGTGGAGGGCCACCACTTTCATCTCTTGGGGACAAGAAGAAACATCAGCACACGTAATTGGTGAGCAGTTGATTGGACTGCAAGAGACATTAAGGCAGGGTGAGGGGTATAAGCAGCCCCAGGGAGGCCGCTGTGAAATAGTGACCAGTGTGCGCAAACACAGGGCTGAAGCTTACACCTGTGGCATCGAGACAGCAAGGAGCCCATGGTGACTGGTGAGGACAGATGATGAGATCAGAGCCCCCCCCCCCAATCTGTTGTCACCATGGCGATGGGTGAGGAGGAAGCAGGGGCAGAGGACTGAATGGATGCAGAGGGAGGCTGTTGCCACAGTCCTTTCCAGTGTGGCTGAAGCTGGCGTCTTGAGGACCACGAGACCCCAGAGGAGCTGCTCATGCGCTTACTCATCACTTCACGTTCTTCTCATTTAAAAACTTTTGTTACACTTTGTTTATTGATTTAGTGAGGGTGGATATACTCTGCTGGTCAGAGGATGACTGTGGGGAGTTGGTTCTCTTCCTGTACTGCGTGGGTTCTGGGGACCACTCAGGTTGTCAGGTAGCAGCAAGCACTTTGCCACTGAGCCATCCTGCCAGCCGCTGATCGTGTTTTTAAATCAAAGCTTATCTATATGTACTCTATGCCCTGAAATTGCAATAATGTATCTATACTTAAAATTGAGCACTTTAATTGACTTGTATATTGAAATGGATATTATCTGTAATCTCAGCACTTAGAGTGACGAGTTTAGGGCCATTTTGAAACACATGGGTACATACATGCATGTGCATGTACAAATGCCCTTTCTTTAAAGACAGCAAAAACAAAAAGCCATGTATAGTGGTGCCGGTGTGTGATTCCAGCTTTTGGGAGGTGGGGGCAGAAAGATTGGGAGTATAGAGCCAACCGTAGGCTATATGAGAACCTGTCTCCAAACAAAATGGCTGGTATAGAAACGGGCTAGATGAGCAGGTAAATGAGGCAGCACCGCTGGAAGGCACAGGCAGGAGGGTCTTGTTAGATTAGTCAGAGTGGTGAGCTGTGAGGTCAGAGAAGCCGTCCAAAGAAAAGAAAGGCACGGGATTAAGGAGACCAATGTTGGCTTCTGCTCGCCATTTGGGAGTCTGCCGCCCATCTCCAAATAAATACACGGAGACTTATTCTTACTTAGCTTGGCTTGCTTCTAGCCTGCTTTTCTAACCTAATTTAACCTGTTTCTCTTTAACTACATTTTGCCTCTGAGCTTTTGACTTTATTCTGAATGCCTTTCTCTCCTTACCCTGTGGCTTTGCTGTGTAGCGGGGTGTCTGCCCCGGGGTTCTCTTTTTATTTATTCTTCACCTCTCTCTCCTGCTTTGCTACTGGCCGTTCACCTCTTTATTAGACCATCAGCTTCACAGAGTTAAATGCAACATAATAATGCAACACATCTTTGCGTCATTAAACAAGTAAATATTCCACAGCATAAATGAACGGAGCACATTTTAAACTAATGTTCTACAACACACAAGTCTCTGCATGCACACTTGAACATGCACATACTCAAATTTTCTGATTTTCATATTCAATTATTACTACTCAACTACCTATCCTGGTACTTGTCTTCCTGGAATGGTCCCGTGCAGGCCATTGTCTATGTAGCTCTCTGTGGTAGGTTTTGTGACAGTAGGTGAGTGAGTCCTACACCTGCTCTAGGCCTCGTTTCCATGCTAGCCCAGGTGTGGCTGTAAGAGCTGGGTGAACACAGTCTTTGCTGTCTACCCCACTGCTGATGCCCATCTATCTATTTTTATTTTGAGACAGCGTATTAGAGTAAGCCAGCTGGCCTGGGGCCTGAAGTGATGTCCTGCCTCAGCCTCCCTGAGCATGGCTTTACAGGTGGCAGATGCAGTTCTTGCCAGACACTCATTTGCTAGAGGCGTGGATACATTGCATCTGTGTTGTGCCAAGCTGTCCTGCCCTTACAGTGAGCTTCAATGGGACTCAAGGGTGCAGCTGGACACAACCCTGATGCCATGTCTCTCTTACCTGCCCCAACAGGCCCGGAACATTCTTCTGACTCTGAATACACTCTTTCAGAGCCCGACTCTGAGGAGGAGGAGGAAGAGGAGGAAGAGGAGACCACCGACGACCCCGAATATGACCCTGGCTATAAGGTGAAACAGCGCATAGGTGGGGGCAGGGGAGGCCCATCCCGCCGGGCCCCCCGAGCGGCCCAACCTGCAGGCCCACCTGCACAGCCCTGCCAGCTCTGTGGCCGATCACCATTGGCAGAGGCCCCACCGGGTACCCCACCTTGCCGACTCTGCTGTCCTACAGCAGCAACCCAAGAAGCCCAAGCCCCTGAAGGCAGGGCTCTTGGTGAGGAAGAGGAGGAGCCATCTCGCACTGGGGAGAGCCGGCCAGTAATGCGGGATGGAGATGAAGATGATGATGAGGGGGGTACCTACCACTGTACAGAGTGTGAGGACTCCTTTGACAACCTCGGGGAGCTGCATGGTCACTTCATGCTGCATGCCCGGGGCGAGGTTTAGACAGGGCTACCAGCTGGGGTGGGTGGGCGCAAGGGCTGAGGAAGCTGGAGTGGGTGCTGGGGTCCCACCCATCTGTGTTGTCTTAGCAGTAGATGTGTGAAGGGCAGAATAAAAGCCAGATTCTGTGTGTGCTGAGCTGCTTGTGTGTGACTGAACATGGTGAGCGTGGTCTGCCAGCATCCCCCTGCTTCTGCCTCCTGAGTGCTGGGATTATTGGCATGCATCCCCTTGACTGATTGTATGTGCTGCTGGGGACTGAACATGGGCCTTTGAGCATGTTAGGCAAGGTATATCTGGCCATTTTTATTTGGCTTTATTTTCCTTTGGGACAAGGTTCTGCTGGCTTTGACTTGTGTTTCTGTCACTGTAACCCGAGTGCTAGAATCACAGGCACAAAGCCGCTCCACATAGCTAAGGAGTCCTGGGGTTCAGACCACCCTCTTGTCCATGCTGGGTGTCCTGCCTGGGTTAGGCAGAGGACAGGGAGTCTGCAACAGGTGCCTGCCAGTGGCCACTTCCCCCACGGTGCCCCTGCTGGAATGTCATTTGTATGGCTGCAGCCAGCTGCAAAGAAGCCTGGGAAAGGCTAGCTAGGCAAGCCTCTGTGAGCAGGATGGGGTTTGCAGTGGCCATGAAGGCTGTGAGCAGTCTGCTGTCACGTCACTGATGCTCTCAAAGAGGACTACCAGTGGTGTGATAGTGAGCTCCCCCGGTTCAGTGGCTGGCCAAATGCTTATCTGTTTGCAGTCAAAGACGTAGGAACTCATGCTAAAGTCGAGCTATGATGTGACCCCAGCACCCCTAGCACTGCCCTTGGTTTGTACAATCCCTTCAAGAACTGGATTTCTTAACAAATGCTTTCAAGTACCTCCACATGCTAAGTGTTGTAAATGCTCCACCAAATAAGATTTATGTGTGTATAGTGCCCAAGGAGACCAGAAGAGGTGGGCAGATTTCCTGAAATCCAGGCTTTTGTGTGCCAGCCACTGGACTTAGTTGCTAGCGACTGCAAGAGAAGCACTTAACCAGTGAGCTATCACACCAGCTCCCTGTACATTAAAAGACACCCTCAACTTCACAGAGCTGATGGGGCCCTGCAGGATTGACACTGAAGAAAGGTAGAAAGGATCACGTAGGTCGGGTGTAGTAAGTGTTGGGAAGAGAAAGTGAGAGACGGGAAAAGTGTTGTGGGAAGGTCTCCTAGTCACTGTGTGCTGAGAAGAGACACCGTGACCAGCACAGTTGGCTGGTTTTGCTCCTTTGCAGGGCCCGCCACCAAGCTCCCAAATAAATCATGCAGAGGCTTATTCTTAAGTAGAAATACCAGGCCTCAGCTTGGTTTATTTCTTCTTGTCTTAACCTATCTACATTTTGCCTCGGTTTACCTTTTCTTACTTCTGTAAGCTTACGTTCACTCTTACTCCATGGCTGGCTGGGTAGGTAGCTGTGTGGCCCCGTGGCTGGGTGTTTGGGTGGCCGCGTGGCCGGGTGTTTGGGTGGCCGGGTGGGAAACTGTGGCTAGCTGGCTGGCTGGGTGGGTGGCTGGGAACTGTGGCTGGCTGGGTGTCTGGCTGGCTGGCTGGGTGTCTGTCTGTCTGTCTGGGTGTCTGTCTGTCTGGGTGTCTGTCTGTCTGGGTGTCTGTCTGTCTGGGTATCTGTCTGTCTGGCTGGGTGGCTGGGAACTGTGGCTGGCTGGGTGTCTGTCTGTCTGGCTGGGTGTCTGTCTGTCTGGGTGTCTGTCTGGCTGGGTGGCTGTCTGTCTGGGTGTCTGTCTGTCTGGCTGGGTGTCTGTCTGTCTGTCTGGGTGTCTGTCTGTCTGGCTGGGTGGCTGTCTGGCTGTCTGTCTGGGTGTCTGTCTGTCTGGCTGGGTGTCTGTCTGGCTGGGTGTCTGTCTGTCTGTCTGGGTGTCTGTCTGTCTGTCTGGCTGGGTGTCTGTCTGTCTGTCTGGCTGGGTGTCTGTCTGTCTGTCTGGGTGTCTGTCTGTCTGTCTGTCTGGGTGTCTGTCTGTCTGGCTGGGTGGCTGTCTGTCTGTCTGTCTGGGTGTCTGTCTGTCTGTCTGGCTAACTGGCCCCTGATGTCCTCCTTTTCCTCTCTTTGATATTTTCTTTTCCTCCCAGATTTCTCCTCCTATTTCTCCTCCCTGCCCACCAGCCCCACCTCTTCTCTCTCCTACCTCACTATCAGCCACTCAGCTCTTTATTAGACCATCAGGTGTTTGATCCAGGCACAGTAACACAGCCTCACAGAATAAAGAAAAGGCAACATAAACACAAGTAACACACCTTAAAATAATATTCCCCAACAGACCAGGCCGGGGGTGTGCTTATAGTGTCAGGTTTAATCCATCATCCAGGCAGGCAGGCAGGCTGCTGGAGAAGTAGCTGAGAGCTACATCCTGGTCCTCAGGCAGAAGGCACAGAGATAGACACTGGGCTTGGCACCGGCTTTTGAACCCTCAAAGCCCATCCCCAGTGACTCACTTCCTAATCCTCTCAAATAGTATAGTGACGCCCCTGGTGACTGAGCACTCACATGCATGAGCCTATGTATGGGACTAGCTATTGAAAACACCCCAGAGGGCTATGATTTTGAATCTTCTGCCCTGGTAGGCGGCAGTTGTGCATCTAGTGAACTATTTTCTAGGCTGGACAAGGCAGGAGCTTACCTGGGATAATAAGGAAGGCCAGAATGACTGCCTGAGGTTGAGGACAGCAGAGGACCCACTAGTCACAGCCTCCTGAAAATTGGGTGTCCTGATGCTGTGCATGGTGATCCAGGCTCCAGATCTTAGCACTCTGGAGGGTGTGACAGGTTGTTGTGAGAGTTCAAGACGAGCTCGGGCTTAGAGAGTAATGTCCCTGTCTCAAAAAAGTGTACACACACACACACACACACACACACACACACACACACACACACACACACACACACACCCACCCACCCACCCACCCACCCACCCAGGAAAGACAAGAAATGAGGCCAGGCTCTGCTTTGAGATAGGAAATACTAATTGGTGGAAGCCTGGTACCAAAGCTGCTTTCAGAATAGGAGGCTGATTATAATGACAGCACTATTTACCAAGCATTTACCATTGCCAAGCCCTGCTCTGAGGCACTTTATATGTGTTAGCTCATAGCCAGGCTGCCAGGAACCTCTAGGAATAAGACCCAAGTTACCAGAGTGGCATCATGAAGTCCATGCTCACAGTGGACCAGGCCTGGCTCAGTGCTTCATGTGGAGAAAAGCTGGGGTTCTGGGCTTACTCAGCTGATGGCATGTGCTGTCTCGGGGAGCTGGGAACAGAATCGGGGTTGATATTTTGTTGTTTTGAGACAAGGTTCTGTGTGTCCAGGCTTGCCTCACATGGCTCCATAGCATCCTCCTGTCTTCATCCCTTGGTTTGTGGGGTTCTAGGGTAGATCAAGGCCTCACACATGTCACACAAGCACTACCAGCAGCTATGCTCAGCCCCTGGGGATTGTGTCGTGACAGGGAGACTGGAGGCGCGTATTTAGATAAACCACAGAAAGTAATGGAGCCAGGCATGCTGACACATTCTGTAATCCCAGCACTCCCAAGGTGGCTAGAAGAGGAAGCAGGGGCTCCAGGGTTGGCTGAGGGGGTGCTGTTGGAAGACTGAGGTAGGGGTCTGCTTGAGAGGGACTAGAGGGTTACTAGGAGTTGAACCCAGGACCCCTGTGCATGATGGGCAAGTGTTCTAGCACAGAGGTACAACACTGCTCTCCCCTCCTCCCCCCAGTCCCCACAAGGCTGATTTCTACAGGGCATTTGTTTTATTTTTGATGTTTTGAGACAGCCTCAACTGGCCTCAAATACACCATTTTGCACCTCATTTCTGTTCTTGACTCCTGAGTCTTGAGAACACAGGTATGAGCCCCCCCCACCCCAGGTCCAGCTTTACACAGTGCTGGGAACTGCACCCTGGACTTAGTTCATTCTAGACATTCACTCTCCTGACAGGCACATCTCCAGCCCTTCCGGGGAAGATTTTACAGAGGCTACAGTAGAGATAGAGGTTAGCCTGGTGGGAAGTCTTGTAAGAAGCAGAGCTTGTATTCTGGCCACTAAGTCAGAAGTGGTGCCTCACACGGCTGGTGAGGTCTGCAAGAGATACTGGTACACTCTGAAGGGTTAAAGCAGAGTAGTACAGTCTTCTGTCTACTCTTGAAAATGGAGATTTTGTTGGCCATGGTAGCACAGGCCTTTAATCCCAGAACTCAGGAGGCAGAGGGAGGTCAATCTCTGAGTTCAAGGCCAGCCTGGTCTACAGATTAAGTTTCAGGATAGCCGGGGCTACACACAGAAACTCTGTCTCAAAAAACAAGAAAGAAAAAATGGAGATCTGCACTGCCAAGCCCACAGTCTCATGGACACTAGTTTGCCAGGGCCACATACAGGTCACTTCAAGTGGATGAGGCCTTCTGTTCTGGGGCTTTAGTCTCAGCAAGGAGTTTTGCATTTTAAATGATTAGGCTGCAGAGATGAGGTCTACCAGGAACGTGGGTTCTTCACTGGGAGTTTGCCCTCAGGAATGAGATTCTGCCCCACAAGGGTGGCTCACACTTGCCTGAACATGATTTAAAGTCTTTGAAAAGTGTGTGTGTGTGTGTGTGTGTGTGTGTGTGTGTGTCTGTCTGTCTGTCTGTCTGTCTGTCTGTCTGTCTGTCTGTCAGTCTGCATAGATGGCTTGCAGGAGTTTGTCTCCTCTTCCACTGTATTCTAGGGATTGGTCCAGATCAGGCTTTTATCAAGCACTTCACCTGCTTGCATTTCTGACAACCTGTTGAAAATTCACAGACCAGAATGTCTTCTATAATTAATTGTTTTTAATTTTATGTGCATTGGTGTCTTGCCTGCATGTATATCTGTGTGAGCTGCCACGTGGGAGCTGGGAATTGAACCGGGTTCTTCTGGAAATGCAGCCAGTGCTCTTAACTGTGGAAGCATCTCTCCAGCCCTAAAGTGTCTTTTAAACCCCACTCTTCCAGAGCCTATAATAGCACAGCATCCGGAGAACTGGCAACAAACTCATGTTCACAAAAAGCATGATCCTGGTCTATTTGTGCCACCATAACAAAATGCCTGAGGCTAGGTACTTAGTAAAGAATATAAATTTATTACAACTCAAGAGAGTGGCAAGATCAAGGTCCTGTGGGCTTCAGTGATCCCCTTTGAGCTGTGTTTGAGGAAGCTTCTGGGGGGTGGAGGCAGAAGGGCTCAGTTGAGGCTCTGTGGTCTATGGTGGAGCAGAGTCAATCACCTCATGGGGTCAGGAGCAGAGGCTGTTCACTTCTGCTCCTGGTTGGGCCTAGTCCGTATCCAACCCCTGGGCCAGCATGCTAGTGTCACCCCCACTCAGGGTGGGTCTTTCCCAGACACCTATGTTGTACTTAACAGATCCAGGCTCTCCTCAGTGCACCCTTCCTACGGGGTGACCCACAACCATAACATCAGTTACTTTATAGTTCTGCTGCTGTCATGGATCCTAATGTAAATATATGTGTTTCCTAATGGTCTTAGGTGACCCGTGAAAGGGTTGTTCTCTGTCTGTCTGCCTGTCTCTCTCTCTCTCTCACACACACACACTGTTTGCAACTCACAGGTTGAGAACCACTTCCCTAAAGGACCTACTACCCAGGGTTGTCACACTGAGTCTTAGGATCCTAGTAAATGAACACTGGGGGACCACAGCACATAGATAATTAATAAAGGGCTATATGTCCCAGGCATGATCCATACCTTGATGCCTAACTCTCCTGTTGTGAGACTGCATTCCAGGCAGTGGGAAGCACGTCAGCTACCCTTTTTAGTTAGTAGCTGGTCAGGACCTGAGAAATAAGGTGAACATTCCCAAGGACTAGACCCAGAGGATGCAGGTGGCAGCTCTCAAGTTCAAACCCAGGAAAAGGAGGGGTGGGGCCTGGGGACGCAGCTGCTCCAGAGGTGGAGGGAGGAGGACTCAAAGTCTGAGGGCAGCCTGGCCAGCATAGGGCTGGGGAGATGGAGAGGACTTTTGCAGAAGTCCTGGGTTCGCTTTCCAGAACCCACAGCTTAGCTCACAACTGCTTGTAAGTCTACTCTCAGGGGCTCTGATGCTCTCTGCTGGCCTCCACAGGGACCAGGCATGCATGTGGTACACAGGAGAGCAAAATCTCCCAGATGTAGGCATAGCTCAGTAGTTATCCTGAATTCTCCTGCAGAGGTCCTGAGTTCAATTTCTAACAACTACATGGTGGCTCACAACTGTCTGTAATGGGATCTAATCCCCTCTTCTGGTGAACAGACATACATGCAAACAGAGCATCCATATACATAAAATACATAAATATAAAAAGAAAGAAAAACAAAATACCGATACACATAAAATTGAAAAAAGTATTTTAGAAAGTAAAAGGGGGGGCTGATGAGTCTTTTGCTAGTATCCTCAAATGGTAGAGCTCCTGCCTAGAATCCCCCAGTGAGGGGCTGGGGTGTGGCTCAGTGGTAGAGCCCCTGCCTAGAATCCCCCAGTGAGGTGCTGGGGTGTGGCTCAGTGGTAGAGCCCCTGCCTAGAATCCCCCAGTGAGGGGCTGGGGTGTGGCTCAGTGGTAGAGCCCCTGCCTAGAATCCCCCAGTGAGGGGCTGGGGTGTGGCTCAGTGGTAGAGCCCCTGCCTAGAATCCCCCATTGAGGGGCTGGGGTGTGGCTCAGTGGTAGAGCCCCTGCCTAGAATCCCCCAGTGAGGGGCTGGGGTGTGGCTCAGTGCTAGAGTGTTTGCTTTAACACACCAAAGGTTCTGGCCTGTTTCTCAAAATGGCCTAAACAGAGATTAAAAACAATAAAAAGGCACTCAGAAATCCCTGTGTCAAAAATCTGTTTCATTTGGGCTGGACAGGTGACTCAGCCGTTAAGAGCACTGATTGCTCTTCCAGAGGATCTGGGTTCAGTTCCCAGCAACCACATGGCAGCTCACAGCTGTCTGTAATTCCAAGATCTGACATCCTCACACAGACATATATGCAGGCAAAATACCAATGCACATTAAAATAAATACATAGAGGAGTCTGTTCCACTGTAGGACTGACTGGGATAGCAGTAGGGTGGGGGTGGGGCAAGCTCTTTGCAGCTGGTGCTTCCAGCTCAAGAGGGTGGCTCTTGTGCTCAGAGTACAGAAATGTTGCAGGAGAGGCGGGGGACCCCCATCCCCATGGCTACTGTGACCACTTTAGTCCTCTGCTCTCACACTCTAGTAGGCGAGTGTCTTGCCCCTCTCCTGGTCTGTCCCCAGCTCAAGCTCAGAACTGAAGAAAGCCTGGCAGTTTGCGGAAAGCCTTGGAAGGCTAGTCTCCAGCTACAGTCCTAAGTCAACCATGACATAGTCAATCGTGAGCTCTGAGCCTGTATCCCACACAGTATCTTACGGGGAGTGAGGCCACGGGGGTTGGAAACACAGCATTTCTCATCCCTGGGAGCTTTAACTAAAGTATAAGGAGAATTCTTTCCAAACTGCAACTACAGGCCCCGAGGAATACTGCAGAGAAACTAGGGTAAAGGGCAGACCAGGGCAAGTCCCTCAGCTGAGCAGGCTGGAGCTTCTCTTAGTAGGTGGCGTGAGAGTCTCCAGAGACTTGGGGTACGAACACCACACAGGGAGCAAGTGCAAAGGCCCTGGGGTAGAACACAGCCTGGCCTGTGTGGCTAGAAACTGGGATGGAGGTGACAACTTGATCCTCGTGAGTAAAGTTTTCAGATGCTATGTGCAGGGTGCCAGCAGACGCCAAAAGACCATGCAGAGATGGAAAGGTGGGTGTGGTGGGATGGGAAGCAGCCAGGAGTCGGGGATATAGGTGTGTGAGAATTTGTCAGAACCTAGAGTGTGCAGCTCAGCAGTATGGTGGCATTTCAGCTGGTCAGAGACCACAGAAGTCACACTGACCCGTTTTATGCCTTTTGTCACTCAGATGGCCGTACCTCATGTGTGAGGTCTGGACTGTAGACACAGACCATCATCAATGCCACTCAAAGTCTTGGCAACCCTGACATCTGAGGGGTGTGAGGAGTGTAGCCGTCCAGGCCACCGTCTTAGGAGAACACATGGAATTTGATCTCTCAGTTTGGGGTTGGGAGAAAACCCAAGGCAGAAACGGGGCTTTTACCAGGTGCCAAGGGGATGGATTCACGTCCGTCGGTAAAACTGGCATCTTGGAGAAAAAAGTGTTATCTAAATGACTGCACGCCCATCCATTGTCGCCCCAGAAAAAGAGCTCCAGACTGACCCTTTCACACATCCCACACAGCAGCCGGAGGTGACATTTTCCAGTGAGAACAGCTGCTCAGACTCAGAGCGGGTCTGAGGTGAAGACAGGTGTCGGGCGAGGATGCGGCCCGCACTTCCTGTACGAGGTCAAGTGAGGTGGTGCCTCAGGCCTCTGAGGGAGCTTCTCAGCCTGTCAGTGTGAAGGCAGCCAGGCAGTAAAGAAGAGTCCAGGTGTACTCCAAATTTTTGTAAAAATCAAACAAGCTGGAACTGGCCAGTTGGTAAACACCTGCCTTCTGTGAGTTCTCCTGGGTGGGACCTAAAATAACAGTGGCTTAAAACAGAAGTTTCTGTTTCTCATAGTAGCAATGCTCTACAAAGGTGACAGCCTCCCAGGCTCCTACTGTCTTGTTGCTTTTCCATTCTGGGTTACTCGTGGCTTTGTGGTGAATGAAGATTGCTGGGTAGCCACGTCCACATTCCACAGAGGAAGGGAGAGCAAAGGTAAGTCTCTCCCAAGCCTCGGAACTCTACTCGGTCAGAACTTGGTCCCAGTGCCACAGCTAGCCTCAAGATAATCTGAAAAGTGCAATTTGGGTTTTCTCATTAAAAATGGAGAGGGGGGAATTATTTCTACCACACTCATGTCATCTGTGGCCTTTGGGGGTTGCTGCTGTTCTTTGTCCAGACAGTTTCTCTGTGTAACAGTCCTGGCTGTTCTGGAACTCTGTAGCCCAGGCTGGTCTTGAACTCACAGAGATCCGCCTGCCTCTGCCTCTCTGGTGATGGGATTAAAGGTTTGCACCACCACGCCCAGCTCACCTCTGGGATTTTAAAACATTCCTCCAGGAGTAATACAGGCCGAGTGGGACTCATTCCCAGGGGCAAGGCTCACACTTGCTGCTCTGCCCCTAAAGACAGCAGTTTAAATGCTATGTTGAGTCTCTCACAAGATCCAAAAACAGAGCCTTCACAGGGAATCTCAGGGTTGGCCAAATGAAACCCAAAGCAGAAGGTATCTCTGTTTGATTCCAAACTAGTTCTTCGGCAGGACTGGGCCAGCTTTGCCCTGTACCTCCCCCTCCACACTTCCATATGTTCTTTGGCAATTCCCACTCAAAAGCCAGGGCTCCCTCTTTAGACATTTTAACATAGATGTTTAGTTTTTAGACAGCCTTTATTTGGCTTACGACGATGCCTCATTTGCGCATATAAAAATATCCCATCACTAGAATGGCACACGAGAGTAGTAAAATGGGACGTAAATTATCTGGCAGTGTTGTCCCTCTGAGTTGCAGAAAGCTAGGGATGGAAGAGATGGGGAGTAACTCCGGGTCCAGCTCACTCCTACTTCCCCATCCCCAAAGGCTCGATGCAGGTCTGGAGCTCACCCAGCACCGCAGGCTGGCAGCACGTTCCTTCCTGGGCCCCCACCCAGGCACAGAGCCAGGGTAGTTTCCTCCTGCAGCCCCTGGCATCCATCTGGGAAAAATTAAAGGTGATTATAGAATCTGAAGCTATTAACTGGCATTGAAGCGGATAGGAATAATTTTTCCTCCTCACTTTCTCAATGCATCTCTTTATCCCATGTCTCTGCGTCTGGAAAGACCCTATGTTCTCCGAAAGCTGCAGATGTGACAGTTGACTTTTGCCTTCCTGGCAGGGTAATTAAATCCTTCCAGAGACCTTCGAGCCTAGCATGACTGGATCCCCAGCTGCAGAGCCCCATCACTGCAGAGAGGCCTCATGCCTACTTAGAGCTGCCCGAAGCATGACCACTTGCTTGATAAAGCCCTATTTTCTGGGCAAAATCCTAACCACACTCAGTTCAAGCAAAGGGGACGGGTGGTATGGGCATTATGGACCTGGTGGTGCTGCCTGAGAGGTCGACTGGGTCTGGGGTGGGGGCCAACAGTGGGGAGGCCTTGGAGGAGGGAATGAGCATCGGGCACAGGTGAAGCAGAAAAGAGTCCCCCTGCAGCTTATAGACCATAAAGCCTCTGGGGTGCTCTTGCTTCATATGATGCTCCTGGAACATAGCATTGGTGAAATGTGGCAGTGGGTGCACTGCGGAACCCCTAGGTGGCCTGGGGGTATGGGGAAAGGATCTCCAAGCCCTGTCCTGGGCCTTGGGTCCACACCAGTAATTACCAATGACTACTCTATTCGGAAATAAACACACAGAGAGAGAGCGAGCGAGCCGCTGTGTATGGATGAACAGCCTGAAGTGCACACACACACACAAAAATTGAAAGGGCACGGCCAGTATTAGAACCCAAAGTCTGCCTGTTGAACAAAACGGTGTGCATGGTGATTAAGACACTGCCTGAGGTGAAACTCCATTTTCTAGGCAAGGACAAGTTTCATCATCCAAAAACTGGGGTCTTGATCTTAGCAACTCCGTACCATTGTAATGCTACATGTCACAGTTACTGCCTCTGAGACAGTGGCAAGCATCCGACATCTGGGAGTTGACACGGCTAGACCTCTGTCTAGGGAACAGATGCAGTTTCACAGAACATGAGTTTGAAGGCTAAGGGAGAATGAATATTGCCCAAATTGCGATCACAAGTGACCGAAAGTGACCAACGCAGCTCCATCTCAGCCCCCTGGGTCAGACCTACTGACCCAATCACAGTCATTGCCAGGCAGGGATGGTGGCAATGTCTTTAGTCCCAGCACTTGGAAAGCAGGGGCAGGCAAATCTCTGTTTAAACCAGGTTGGTCTATAGGACAGGGCTACACATCTGACTCCCAGAGCTGCTGCTTGTCACTGTCTCAAGAGCAGTTACTATAGCATGCTCCAGCCTACTGAGACTTTGTCTTAGAAAAACAGAACAAAGGGGGAGCATTGGGGGGGGGGAGTAATCAGATGCCTCTGCTTTCTGGCAACATCCAATCCTGAGCAATACCCTTCTTTGACCCCCTTCCGAAACCACAAACACAAGCCCAATCCTATAACAACCCGACCCACACACTTGTTCAAGATAGGGTTTCTCTGTGTAGCCTTGGCCTCAAACTCAGAGATCTGCCTGCCTCTGCCACCTAAGTGCTAGGATTAAAGACATGTGCCACCACTGCCTGGCCCTATAAAGCCCTTTTAAAAACTCTTCCTGCCTGGAACCCCCCAAGTAAGGACTAAGGGTTAGGCTCAGTGGTAGAGCACCTGCATGGTATTCACAGGTCCCCAAGTTTTATTCTTAATTTATTTTTTTAATTCTCTGTCTCTTTTTTATATATGTACATGCACTGAGTGTCCTGGAGTGGTCAGAAGGCGTTGGAAATCCTACAACTGGAGTTATCTATGTGAGCCACTATACAAGTGCTGAGAACCAAACCCACGTCCCCCGCAAAAGCAACTTAACCCCTGAATCTCTCCAGTCCCTCAGTTAATTTGTGCTGCACACCACAAAACAGAGAGCTTTATTTTTTGTTTCTCAAGACAAGATTTTTCTATTTAACTTATTTATGCATGAGTGCTTTGCATGCTCCTCTCCTCACCAGAGGAGGGCACTGGATCTTGTTATAGATGGTTGTGAGCCACCTTGTGGTTGCTGGGAATTGAACTCATGACCTCTGGAAGAGTCCCTGCTGAGCCAGCTCTCCAGCTCCACCGCCCAAAGATTTTTCTGTGTAAAGGCCCTAGCTGTCCTGTAACTCATGAGGCCAGACTATCCTTGCACTCACAGAGATCTGGCTGCCTCTGCCTCCCCAGTGATGGGATTAAAGGCGTGCACTACCACAGCAATCTTTTGATAAGGGAACTGAAGCCCAGCCAAATTAAGAGTCTAGGAATGAGTTGGGACAGGAACCTTGGGGACTCATTCTCAGTAATGATATATTCCCAGTCACACCCCCAACCCAAGCCTCAGCTGGGAGCCCCTTATCCCTCTGAATGCTCCTGCTTCTGCCTTTACCCAGAGCAAGGTACATCTGATCATGACGGTGGCCATTCCGGGCAGCTAGCTAGCTAGGGTCACTGCAGCCACTTCCAGCAGGGAGGGGCCTTGAGGTTCCTGGTCAAGAAAAAAAAAAATGCGTGAGGCTGCTCATATGTCACCCTCAAAGAGGGCCCGTTAACTTTTTGACAGCCATCAAACTCTGATGACACTCTGACCAGAAAAGCTTCACCCATCTCATATGTGTTTGCAACACCTCGGTCTTCAAGGCCTCCGTGACCGCTGGTCCCTGACCTTTCATACCAGTCTCGTCCTAGTTTCTCAAGAGGGTGCAGGCTAGTTAGTGGTTCTCAACACTGTAGCTCGCCTCTTCCCAGGGGCCATCCTTCTCTGACATCTGTGATCACCCACAGCCACCACCGCCCTCTGGATCTCGCGACGCCCCCTAGCAAGAGAGGACTGTCCCTTAGCTGCGCCTGACAGGCGATCGCCACCGCGGCCGCCACCGGAGGAGAGCAGGGCAGAGTCTTCCCAGACTCCATACTCTAGCGATCTCCCGGTCTGTTGCCCCAGCCGCGCCTCCGATCCGGGTTCAAGATTGCAGCCCGGCATTGGTACAGTCCCGCCAGCCAGGTCCTGGGAACGTCAAGTGGAGAGGTCCTTCCCCGTACCGGGGTGTGTGATGATGACGTTGGCCATGCGTTCCGTACAAACCAAGGAAGGCTTACTGAGCGAGCACATTGCTTCTGGATCCCTTTGCCGTACGAGCCTAAATTTACTGCGCAGGCGTCGATGGTGGTGGTGGGGGCGCCGCCGCTAAGCTTTCTGCGCATGCGCCCAGTCTACATTGTTCCTATGCCCAAGCAGCCCTCGCAGCTGCCAAGAACTTTGCCTCTCGGCCGCCGCGCTCCAAGGCACCCCCGGTTTTGGAAGGAATGACGTCAGGATAGAGCCAGCCACCCGAAGGCGTCCGGACGTCTCTGAATCCTGACGCCTAGACCTCTTGGGCCTTCATCAGCTCGCCTTAAGGGGCGGGGCTCCCGCTGCCATCCCGGCGTGTCTACACTTTGCCCGGTTGGTGATTTGGAACGGGGGAGAGGGAGGGTCACCCTCGAGTCTCCGAGAGATTGGCATCCAGATTTCTGAATTTTTGAAATAGAGAAGTGCGTTCGTTCGTGTAGAGACTAGACGGATGCCAACCAAGTTCTCCAGGGAATAGGCCCTGGGGGTTGGGTTTCTAGGTCCTACAGGATGACACTGGAAAATGGAAAAAGAAGACAGGCTGGAGGGATGAAGTGTGACGGGTCTACGGTGGGCCAGCTAGGAAAGGGTGTTGCCGGGTGTGGTGGTGCACGCCTTTAATCTCAGCGTTCTGGGAGGTCGAGGCAGGAGGATCTCTTTCTTAGTTCCAGGCCAGCCGGGACTGACTACACGGTGAGACCCTGCCTTTAAAAGGAAGCAAACAAAAACAAAACTAAGAGTCTCGCGTGTTCCCTGACCCATGCCTTTCCCCACCTCTTGCTTTCCAGCAATGCCCCTGCCGCAGGGTGACGTGACAGCCTTATTCCTGGGGCCTCCGGGCTCGGGAAAGTCGGCGCTGATCGCGGCGTTGTGCGATAAGAATGTGGACACAGTAGAGATTCCCGACGGACGGACGGATTCTGGAGTCCCCACTCTGAGAGCTGCGGCTCCAGGCCTCTATTTGGGGGAGCTGAGCTGCCCACCCGCAGCTCCGGGGCCCTGGGCGGCGGAGGCCAACCTGCTGGTATTGGTGCTACCGGGATCTGAGGGGACCGAGGAGCCTTTGACCCCAGCTCTGGGAGAGGCAGCGAGGGCCGCCTTGGCCCGAGGGACCCCGCTGCTGGCTGTGCGGAATCTGCGTCCTGGGGACACCCAGAGTGAGGCTCAGGCCCGGGATCAGACCGCAGCCTTGCTCAACAGTGCCGGGCTAGGAGCTGCTGCTCTCTTTGTGCTGCCGGCGGACTGCAGCGGCAGTGGCCGGAGCGAGGAACTGGAACGCCTGCAGGTGGTGCTGCGGACCCAGGCGGAGGCGCTGCAGAAGTGAGTAGCCGCTTCCGGCTGGGTGGGGTGGCCTGATACCTTTATCCTAAACCCAGCTCGGCGGCTACTGTAGTCTTTAAGGTTCTCGAACCCTGTTTCTAGAGGGTTCGAGGCAAGGCTTCCTATTCTTCCATTCGCCCGCCACCCCACCTGCCCATGAGCACAGATTTTGAGATCGGGGCTCCACCCTAAGGGGGAGTGCTGTTTTTGACCGTTTTATGTTATTTAAAGCCTGGCCTGCACTCGCCAAGGGTCAACTGGAGGGCTCGCTACAGAGGTGTTATCTCGTGCAAGCCTCCTCCCTGGTGAGAATTGAGAAGAGGCCCAGGCATACGCACATACTGTCTACAGACAAAATGCTGGACTCTCTCTGTGACATTTGTGATCCCTCTAGATTTTACCCGAAGACTCTCCAGCACTCCCGTACTCCTCATCAGCTTAGTTCTCAAGTGATCCCCATTTCCCCCTCTCCTGAAAGAGCTCCCTTTCTGGTTGCTCACTCAGCTCGTCCATTCCCCCATCCCCTCTCAGGTCCGTGATGCCTACTGGCTCTCTCCTAAATTCACCCCTCCTCAACTGCCTTATTTTATGGATCAGGAAGGGCCTGCCTTGAGAGTCACATCTCATTTATTAGCCTCACCCGTCCCGCCAACGCTAGATGAGATCCCCCCCCCCACCTTGCATGCCTTTCCTAACATCCACCCTCAGGAAAAAAGCCTTTGGGGACACCACAGGCCACAACGCAGTTGCTATTATGTTCTTGCCTTCTTTTTAAGTTTCACGCTCTAGAAGAGTCTACACAGCACATATTTGGAAAAGCCCTGGTCTCGAGGGCTGCATCGGGGAAGTCTTAACAGGGTCCTCCCTTTAGGTTCGGTTGAAAACCCGACCTCTGAGTAGCCTTAAGACCCGCCCTTAACTTATAGCCCCGCCCCCACCTGGTTTCTTAATTGTTTTAGTTCCTAGGTTTCAGAAAGATTAAAAAAAAAAAAAACAAAAAAAACCATGGCCAGGTCCTTGCTCTGCCTAGCCCAGCTTTACTACTTTTAAAGCTCTTCTGCCTTTGACGTTTTTCTATCCTCTCTCCCCCATCCCTGCAGGTTCCTGCCACCTGCCCAAGATGGCTTTGAAGTGCTGGGTGCAGCAGAGCTGGAAGCTGTGCGCGAGGCCTTCGAGACCGGTGGCTTGGAGGCGGCGCTGTCGTGGGTGCGCGCTGGCCTTGAGCGTCTGGGCAGTGCGCGACTGGACCTGGCGGTGGCCGGTGCTGCCAACGTAGGCCTCGTACTAGACATGCTACTGGGGCTAGATCCAGGCGACCCAGGTGCTGCGCCTGCCTCGGAGCCCACTGGGCCCACCCCTTATCCCGCTCCAGAGCGCCCCAATGTGGTGCTCTGGGCAGTTCCCCTGGGCCCTCCGTCCACAACCCCTGCCGCCACCCCTCACCCGACTCACTACGATGCCCTAATTCTTGTCACCCCTGGGGCTCCCACTGAAGAGAACTGGGCGCAGGTCCGCTCTTTGGTGTCACCAGATGCTCCACTCGTGGGCGTGCGCACAGACGGCCAGGGTGAGGATCCACCCGAGGCTCTGGAAGAAGAAAAGGTGGAGAATGCAAGTGGCGGGAACTCTGAGGATGCACGCAGCGAAGGAAAAGAAAACCCTGGGTCCGGGGACTCGGGACCCACGGCGGCTCGGAGCCCCGAGGATGAACCCTGGGAGGTGCTGGAGGAGGTGCCTCCGCCTGTCTTCCCTCTGCGCCCCGGTGGTCTCCCGGGGCTGGGAACCTGGCTGCAGCGCGCACTGCCTGCGTCTCAGGCCGGGGCACTGCTGCTGGCGCTGCCACCCGCAAATCCCCGCGCAGCGCGGAAGAAGGCGGCAGCGCTGCGGGCAGGAGCGTGGAGGCCAGCCCTGCTAGCCAGCCTGGCTGCGGCGGCCGCCCCAGTACCAGGATTAGGCTGGGCTTGCGACGTGGCCCTTCTCCGGGGACAGCTGGCTGAGTGGCGGCGCGCCCTAGGCCTCGAACCAGCTGCAGTGGCACGCCGTGAGCGCGCCCTAGGCCTGGCTCCTGGAGTGTTGGCCTCGCGCACGCGCTTCCCGGGTCCGGTAACGCGCGCAGAGGTGGAGGCCAGGTTGGGGTCCTGGGCCGGCGAGGGCACGGCAGGAGGCGCGGCTCTGGGCGCCCTCTCCTTCCTATGGCCTGCTGGTGGCGCAGCTGCGACAGGTGGGCTGGGTTACCGTGCTGCTCATGGCGTACTGCTGCAGGCCCTGGATGAGATGCTGGCTGATGCCGAGGTGGTGCTGGGACCCCCAGAGCTCAACCAGTGAGAGGTGTGGTGGGGCTGGGGTGTCTGGTGACTTGGTGTGTGGCCCCACAGCCTCTGAGATTGAGGGGTGGTACTCAAACCCGGGGACTTGAAGGAGACCGACAGTCACCCGATTTCCTGGGTTCTGAATGGGAGTAGGGTCTGAGCATCATTAGTTTGCCATTCAGACAGTAATGTAGCGAAGGGAGTTGGGGGTCTGGACTCCCAGAAATGGGAGCCTCTTCGCCTCCAGCTGGTACCTGGTCCTAGACCTGGAAGCCTCAATTCCTGCCTCTGTGAATATGTGACTATGGACCTGGTGCTGTTGGGGGTTAGAAATGCTTGAAGTGCTGGGTCCCAAAGGGAAATGGGATGTAAATTGTCCTGGGAAGAACTAGTTTTCAAGACCCAAGGAAACCTGAGACTTCCATTTCAGGAGCCATGAAAGTCTTAAACACTGATTCCTAAGAAGGCTCTGGACATTGGTTGTCAATTCCTTGGTAGTGGAAAGAATCCCTTGGAGATCAGGGGCGTGCTGGAGACCCCTGGTCTCATGGAGACTGGCCACCATTTGCTCTCTAAGGTTTTGATGTAGAGAACACTGTCCCACAAAAAATGAAGGGAAGAGACAAGAGGTCTAGGCACGGTGGGAGTATGGAAGAGTAGAAGCCCACACTTCAGAAATACCTCCTGTGAGCCCCTGGTGTACTGGGATCCTGGCAACTGTGTCTCCATCCTTTACTGGGAAGGGGTGTGACTACCCCCATTTTATAGGTGCTGGGTGATTCGGGATCTTTAGCTTGTGTACTTATGCCTCATTTTAGTTTGTCACGGGTTCATTCTGTCATAATGATCTTAATCTTGGGCTTCAGAGGGCTGTGATCCTCCTTTTTGGAAAGGCCAGGGATTCTGCTGTGGCAGCCTAGATTTCTCTGCATGACCTCCTCCCATTTCTCCCAAGATACCTGCTGCTGGTTCACATAGGATGCTGCCGTGGGCAGGGTTTCCCACTAGATACCTGGGCAGATGTTTGATGCCCTGGGAAGGTGTCAGCAGTGAGGCAAAGGCAGAATCAACAGTGCTGTCAGCTTCTTGTGGGTGGGGATTGCCACCATAAGGTTGTGTCCAGTGTCAAAAACAGAAAAGGTAGATGGGAATACCGGGCTCAGAGATGCAGGCCAGAGGCTCAGCAACGCAGCAAGGCATTGTGTGGCCTGGCCCCTGCCTTTTCACATTCCCAGCCCATCTCCAGCAAGCCCAATTTGTCTTTCTGATGCTTGGGCCCTGCCTCGAAACTTGTGCATTTTCTGTTTTTCTGTCTCCTCTCCATTTTTTTTTGTTTGTTTTTTTGCAATTGGGTCCCCATCCATCAGGTCTCCCCGAAATGGCCCCCTTCAAAAGCCTCCTGATCACCTCAAGTAGCTTACACTGACCTTGGCTGCTTGATGGCTTTATTTATTTATCCATTCTTTCATTCATCTGTTTGTTGGCTCTTGCCCCTTGCCTGTCCTTTTTTTGGGTGTACCCTAGCACCCAGAGAAGTGCCTGACACATGGTAGGTGCCTAGTATTTATTATTTTAGTTTACCGATCATTGGCACATAGCCTGGAATTCAGGCGGTCAATATCTTGTTACAAAAAGGAGACGCTAAAGAGAAGTGAACACTTATGGGAGAGTAACCGGGGAGCAGGCACAGCTTGGCCCCTGTCGTATATTTCCATCTGTCTGATGAAAGGGTTAGAACCAGGGGAGCTTCTGAGGGCTGAGTAGTTGGATCTTACCCCCATCTAGTCTTAAACTCTCGCCACTGACACAGCTTGCCCCGGGAGAGTTGAGGGGTCACATGGTACGTGACCCCGGCACTTGAGAGGTGGAGAAATAGACCTTTAAAGCCATCTTCAGAAACAATGGAGTCACAGGCCTGGCCTCACTATTTAGTCTAGACTGACCTTGAACTACGTGTGGTCTGGCCCCTGCTCCTTCTTGTTCCTTGCCCCAGCCCATCTCCAACTAGCCTGATATTAGGTCTTTCTGATGCTTGAGATGGCTAGCTGTGGCTTGGATTACAGCCCTAAACCCCAGCACCTGGCTCCTGATAGCTCTTATTGAGATGCTTGGCATCCTTTTCATTAAGACTTGGTGTGTTCCTTACGCCTGAGCACACCTCAGCTCACATGATACTTGTAGAAATATTTGAATTCACAGGTAGAAAACCCAATTCACATATCCATGTTGCCACAATTATGGTTCATAGGTTCCCCCCAATACTGGGGTTTGAACTCATTGCCTCACATATTCAAGACAAACATTCTATGTTGAAACTATGCCTCTAGCCCTTCACTGGAGGTGGGCTGTCTCTGGGCAGGGGCTCTATTACGGAGCCACACCCCAGCCCCTCACTGGGGGATTCTAGGCAGGGGCTCTACCACTGAGCTAATCCTCAGTTAACTTTTTAATCTTTTATTTCTAGACAAGGTCTCACTAACTTGCCTGGACTGGCCTTGAATTTGGGATCCTTCTCCCTCAGCCTCCTGGGTAAGTAACATCGCAAGCCTCCACCATCCCCTTGCTTCATAGTTTTTCCAAACCTGGGATGTTTCAATGAATCAAATACAAGTAAAACTTGAGATTGATTTTTCTCAGTGGCATTAGGCACGCGTGACTAGTGGCTGCAGTGTACGACAGTACTGATGTGAAGTGTCTCCAGGATTATAGGAGATCTATGCACAAGGTCCAGGGGCAGAGAGTCCTAGCGAGTTGGGGTAAAAGGATATTGAACAAGTCACCAGCAAATGGCATCAGCGAGGTGTATTGTTTCTCTTGTGTGACCAAAGCAATTTAGGGAAGATATTATATTTGCCTCAGAGTCTACGGATATATTCCATCATGGTTGTGAGGTCCCGGGAGCAGGAAGGTGAGGCAAGTGGTCACATTGCTGCCCGTTTGGGAACCAGAGAAAGAAATATTGGCATTCTGCTGGATTTCTTCTTTTCCTTCATCCCAGGCTCACAGCCTACTGAATGGTTTCTTAAACAGTGGCTGGTCTCCCCTCAGCCAAATCTAGACACTCCTACACAGTGATATTCGGACAGAGAATGTAGATTGTCAGCTAACAGTATTAGCCACCACAGCGGGTAACTGAGAATCTGCTGTGTATACACATGCACGTGTCTGAGCATGCACACTGGCACGTGAACACACCAAAACACATACCCAGCTTACACGCGCTTTGAACACAAGCATTAGTCTCTATTTCCCTTGGTAGCAGTAAACTTGCCAACTTGTCATCTTCTGTGACTCCTGTGAAGTGCCCTGCTCTCCCTAACACTCTGGTTCTGGTTCTTGTTTTAATTCGCTTTATTATTATTTTGGGGTTTTGACATAACCTAGGCTTGCCTTGAACTCAGCGTGTAGCCGGTGATGGCCTTGAAATCCTGATCCTCCGGCCTCTGCCTCTCAAGTGCTGGGATCACAGGCATGCAGCATCATACCCAGCTGTGACTGTGACTCACTTTGGTGCCTCCTGGTATCCCTGCTCTGTGCTTTGCCACTACCCATTTTCCTAGAGGCATCAGGCTCATGCTAGATGCATCAGAAAAAGCGACATGTTGTGGCCATTGCATGTACTGATCAGCACCATCCACTCACATATCAGCACGCTTGTGTTTTGTGACTTGTGGGTAGCTGTCAAATTTTTCTTGTTTTTATCTAGAGGGTCAGGGCTGTCTTAAATTCTTGAGCCCAGGTGTCTTCCCGTCACTCTCCCGTCCTGGATTACAGGCAGGGACAGCTGCTTTTTAAAGTGACTTTTTTCTTCTCCTGAGATAGGGTGTCTTATTCTATGGCTTACACTGGCCTCAGACTCACGCCTTATCCTCTGAAGTTCTGGGATTACAGGTGTAATATATATGTGACTACATATGGCACCTACATCTTTTGTTAGGATTTTAGGCTTTTCCAGGGTGTAAGTAAAGCTGAGAGTGGGGTGCCTGTTTCTGGAAGCCTACAAACAACAAAAAAAAGATCAGTCTTCCTTGCGGATAAACCACTAGCTGCTAGCAGGTGCTCCCATGAGGCACCTCAGGTCTAAAAGAGCCTAGACACGGGGATTCTGGGAAATGTCAGCCCTCTAAGCTGGAATTGCAACTGTACAGTGAATCTAAGCTTTGACCCTGTCAGAAGAACAGGTTCCAAACCTTGGCAAATGGATGGGATGCCCTCTGCAACATGGGGGAGAGTCTTACAGTTAATGAGACAACTGTTCGTCGGAATAGGGGACAAATCCAACAGTCTGGTCAACCTGTTGTGTGTGTTTCTGAAAAATGAGTAAAAGAGACGAAATTCTATTGTGTGTGTCTTTTGTTAGAGACTTGACTTATTAATTTTAAACGTTTCTGTGTGGGTATTAGTGAGAAAGGTGCCTTCATCTCCTGAGCCATCTCCTTAGCTTTGACCTTGGTTTTTTTTTTTGTTTTTTTTTTGTTTTTTTTTTTTTTAATTATTTTGGTTTTTTTCAAGATAGGGTTTCTCTATGTTGCCCTGGATGCCCTGGAACTCTTACTGTAGACAAGGCTGGCCTCAGACTCACAGGCATCCATCTGCCTCTGCCTCCTGAGTGCTGGGGTTAAAGGCATTCAACACCATTGCCTGGTGAACTTGATGAATTTTTTAAGAGTTTCCGAGTTTTTGATGGCCAAGCAACTGAACACTGGAGCCGGCCTGACCTATTGTTGCCAATTTCAGTCTTGCTAAGGACATGACGTCTTCTCAGCCTGACTCTGGATTTAGCCACTGGAACAACAGAAAACAGTGTGCAATTGTTGACTCGAAAAGTTAATCAGACTTCCTGTCTGGCTGTCCTCAAGCTCCCTGCCACATTGAGAAGCCCAGGCTAAAGGCTGGGGCATAGCTCAGTGGTAGAGCCTCTGCCTAGAATCCCCCAGTTAGGGGTAGTTGTGTGGCTCAGTGGTAGAACCCCTGCCTAGAATCCCCCAGTGAGGGGCTGGGGTGTGGCTCAGTGGTAGAGCCCCTGCCTAGAATCCTCCAGTGAGGGGCTGGGGTGTGGCTCAGTGGTAGAGCCCCTGCCTAGAATCCCCCAGTGAGGGGCTGGGGTGTGGCTCAGTGGTAGAGCCCCTGCCTAGAATCCTCCAGTGAGGGGCTGAGGTGTGGCTCAGTGGTAGAGCCCCTGCCTAGAATCCCCCAGTGAGGGGCTGGGGTGTGGCTCAGTGGTAGAGCCCCCCTGCCTAGCATAGTTTATCCCCACTACTGATAAAATTGGTATAGAGCCTGGGCTATATTTAAATTCATTATCCTCCTGCCTCAGCCTCCTAAGCCTTGGGTTTAAAGGTGTAATCTACAATCTGCTAAAATCTTAAATTCTGTTACATTTGAGCTGTGTGATATTCAAATTGGCATCTCCCTCGGAAGCCTCAAACAAGGATGTGACCGTGACAGTTGTGCAGAATTTTGAGGCAGGTAAGATGAGTGGCTGCTCTCAAAGGCAGGGGAGGGAACATGGGATAGGATGGGATGACAGGCTCGCTCTTTCTGAAACTACCCAACTCTCAGCCCTCTGACTGGGGATAGGAATCAACTTCTGGTGAGGTGTGGCCACGTGACCAGCTCTAGCCGTGGAGCTGAGTGTTGAGTCACTTCTGGGTCACACAGTGTTTAATCATCCAGGTGAGGCATTTCTAGACATTTCCTTTTGGCAAGAATTGATCCGTGCCTGGAATGAGCAGAAACCCGCTTTGGATTATGCTAAACTTGTAGAGCAAAGGAAAACGCCAGCCTTTTGTGAATGGGTGCTTATTCAGCAAATATACAGCCCTCCTTCCCAGGGATGTTGATGTAGGCTTTGGCCTTGTGACTCACCCTGGTCAATGGAGGGCTACCGATACTAACCTCAATGACAACAAAAACCTTACATGCACTGGACTTTGCTGGACATCTGCCAGGGAGCCACTGAGGCCAAGGATTTGCAGAAATTCAGGGAGGAGCCAGTTCTAGATAAAACCAGCTAGAAGAGAGCCATCCCTGCCAGCCCCCACGCCCTTAGAAAGGCGAGTGCTTGTTGTCTTAAGTCTTAGTTTGGGGCTGGTTTGTTTGTTACTGGGCATTATTGCAGGGGTAGCTGACTCATACACCTCTGTTGTTTTGATTGGGAAGTTGTTACAGTAGCATAATGTAGCCTGCTCCAGTTGGTACCAACATGAGCACCAGCCGACTAATGGCCACTCTGTAAGTGGCAGCTATGGCAATGATTGGTGTTTACGGAGACATTGTGTCTGAAGAGCCGCCATCCCTTTAAAGGTGGCACCCATGGCTGTAAGCGTTCAAAGTAGCATTTACTTCTCACTATGAACAGCCACCCATTACAGACATGAGTACTCAGGACGACAGAGTCAGGAGAGGTGAGCAAGGCTTTTGGACTGTGTGGCAGACCAGGGTTCAAATCAGGCTTCTAAGCCCATCCTAGCCATTTGAGTGAAGGCAAGTCGGCCTCCGTTTTTCCACCTGTAAAGTGGAATAAATAGCATCTTCAACTGGGCGGGGTTGTTCGCAGCTGGAACCCCAGTGTTGTAGAAGGTGAGGCAGAGCGTTTGCCTTGAGTTTGAAGCTGCATAATGAGGCCGTCTCACACAATAGCTATGACAGGACGTGATGATAAAATATAAAATACTAAGTGTGGGAGATTGACGTGGTGCCCCTTAATATAAAGCAAGGGGTACCTTCTGGTTTTTTCTTTTTTCTTTTTCTTTTTAAAAGGGCAGGTTCTTGTGTAGCCCAGGCTGGCCCGAGCCACCCCCACCCCACCCCAGGGAGATCCTCCGGTCTCTGCCTCCCAAGTGCTGGAATTAAAGGTGTGCACCACCACCCGGTTCTTTTTTTCTGTTTGTTTTTGAGACAGGGTCAGCCCGATTCAGGCTGGTCTTGAACTCAGAATTCTCCTACCTCAGCCTCAGCCTCTGCTACTACATAGGGACCCTATCTATTGTCTCTGAACTGGGTGGAAAAAGAACTCTAGGTCCTCTACTGTTTCCACCCACCTTCCCAAGATGCATCTGGTCATAAGGACTGGGGTTTGCTCTGTTCATCTGTTTTAATTCACAGGCGCCTGGAGAATTGCAGGCTAAGGACAAACGGGGACCTCGAGTCACAAGCTCTTTAGTTCTTCACTCATCCCGGCCAGGGCGGTGGGGGGCGGGGAGGCAGTCAGCCCGGCGCAGGAAGTAGAGATAGGAGACAGAAGGCACCTCCGCTCCAGTCTTGGTATAGCAGGCGCTCTCTGTTGCACACCCTCTCGTCGCAAATTTGGTGTTGATAATACCTGTGACGACATTTCAGAATGGAGTCAGCTTCTTCGCGACCCCAGAGTCTAATCCACACACCTCCACCCTGCCCCTTCATTTCAGGGACCAGTTCTCTGGAACTCTCCATCATCTCATGTAATGGGGGAGGTGTGACTCTCTCTCTCTCTCTCTCTCTCTCTCTCTCTCTCTCTCTCTCTCTCTCTCTCTCTCTCTCTCTCTCTCTCACACACACACACACACACACACACACACTCACCAGCCTGCACATTGCCAGCAAAATAAATGCAGTGTGTTTCCGGGCCCACACAACGGGCAGTCTGGGTTCCTGGACACGTCTCTTGGAAGGGTGCTATGCAAGAGGGACACATCAAACCATTCTCCGTTCGATTGTTCGGGGGAGCTGTAAATGAAGATGGGGTATAAAGCAGATTGGAAGACTCGTTACCCCCAACATCCTCAGAATCTGGGGAACACAGGTCTGGTTGGTGGGGTTTGCAGGTCAGGAAATGGAACCCCTGAAACAGCCCAGGGCTTGCCAGATGTCACAGGGCAGGCATACTTGTTGGGGTGGCACTTACGAGGCACGGAGCCACTGTTACAACCATCGGTCTGACAGCAGTGAGCGTTGGACACCATGTAGTCATTGGGACTCATGGTGGTAGACACGAAGCCTGAATAGCAGTCTTTGAACTTCATGCAGGCCTTGAAGGTGCTCACTGACTTCCGGCCCTCTGCAAAGTAGGGACAGGAATCAGTCAACTCCCCACTTCCCTCCTTATCTGACCATTTCCTAAGAAGGACATTTTAAACACACACACACACACTAATAATAATTAATTAATTAAAAACCACTAGGGCTAGAGAGATGGCTCCTGGGTTAAGAGCACTTGCTGTTCTTCAAGAGGACCCAGGTCTGGTTCCGGGTACCCTCATTTAGGAGCTTACAACCGTCTACAACCGTGCTTCCAGGAATCTGTTTCTCTCTTCCGGTCTCCTTGGTCACTGGCACTTACATGCACATACAAACAAACAGACATGTGCACTTACACATAAAGTAATATTTTTGAGACAGTGTCTCACTATGTAGCTCTGGCTTCCCTGGAATTCACTTTGTAGACCAGGCTGGCCTTGAACTCAGAGATCTGCCTGCCTCTGCAGAGTGCTGGGATTAAAGGTGTGCACCACCACACCTGGCTAAAATAAGTACTTTTTTCTTTTTTTAAATAAAGTGTATGACTTCAGGTCTGGAATTGTTCCCCGGCCTCCTGGTCAACACCATGTGCTCCATTGGCACTGGGTATGACCAGTCAGCCACTTCATTCTCTCCCAATTCCTGAGTTGAGAATGCCATAAAGATTATGAGAACAGTACGGAGGAGAGGTAAAGATGGTGTTGTCTTTGGGGCAGGAAAGCTAGCCTTCTCTAAACTCTGTAAAGAAGGTTCAAAAAAAAAAAAAAAAAAAAAAAAAAAAACAACCCTGCCCTTTCACATTGATTGACATGTTGCAATGGCAGCAGCAGGTCTGTTGGCAGATAATTGTTTGTTAGCAGACCTAGCAAGAGAAGAAGTGGCCAGCTTGAGCTCTAATGCTGGTTGTAACATTCCTCTAAACTCTTTTGCTGACAGCGTGGCTGTGTACACGCTTACACATGTGACAACGCTGTTGGACCTTGGCACGGTAGTTTCCTGGTAGGGACTTATGGAGCGCGTCGTGGTACACAGCTCTATGTGACTGACCCATCAGGAGAATCATATGGTTATTGCGTCTGTGCCATTGGCCAAGCTAGACAATCCAGAGAGACAGAAGAGCTTCAAGTGAATGAAATGACTTGTCATGACGTAATTAAGTTACAAAAAACCAGTTTACATAATACAAGACGAAATTAAGGAAGGGGCGTTTGAAACTAGAGCTCAGCTGGGTTGGTGAATGAACTCAAGGAATGCATGAAATTGTCCCAAAGACAAAAAAGGAAGGTCAAGCGATGGTGATACTCACCTTTAATCCCAGCACTTGGGAGGCAGAGGTGGGAGGAGCTTTGTGAGCTCCAAGTCAGCCTGGTCTACAGAGCGAGTTCCAGAACAGCCAGGGCTACACAGAAAAATTCTGTCTCAAAAAATCAAAACATATGTACGGGAGAAAGTAGAGAACTATGTTATGCAATCTTGGAAGGGAGAAAACGAACTGGATGATGAGCATAATAATGTTTTCTCCGCCATCTCTCCTTTCTTTCATTTCTATGACAGTAACCTCTGGCTGACGAGCACCATGAATTATAAATACTCATCAACCAATTTCCATCAGCTTTTTGTCATATATGTATATACACATATATGTATATATAGTGTGTGCACATGACATGTGCCCCAGTGAGCGTGCTAAGAGGCATCAAACTCGAGTCCTCCACACCAAGGTCTCTCTACCTGCCAAGCCACCTCGCTGGTCCCGTAGCAGGTCAGAAGTGCCATATTCACAATCTGCCTAGTGTACAGAGGATTGTAGGTAGCACCCCCCACCCCTGTTTGTCTGACCCTGCTCCTTTACCCACTTGACCCTGTGCCCTGTGCTGTGGATACAAATCCTTCCCAAGCTGCCCAAGGCTACCCCTGTGCCTTTGCGAGGTGGGATTTCCCCACCTTCTGTTAAACCCACAACAAACTAGCTGAGGTGCCTATTTAACGTGGCAAAGCTGGCCCTGGTTCTCCCAGCATCCCTCAGTCCCTACCTGTTACAGGGTATGGCTGGCATATTCCACCCTCTACCTTGGACTCTCCAGCTCAGGATCCTGGCTGTCCCTCCACCAGATCGTCCCTATATAGTCCAGACATTTTGGTCACTCATCCCTGTCTCACCACGTGGCCCAGCTCAGTCTGGCCATGTCCACTCTGGATTCTTCCAGCTGTCTCTGCCTCTGGCTATGCTCTGCCACATGTCGACATAAACATTCTCCTCCACCATCCCAACGAGCCATCATATCCTTTTATTTCCTTTTTTTATTCACTTTCATCATGCTATCACATCATCCCCTCCCCCTCACGCCACCCCCATTATGATCTCTCCCAATAAAACCTCGGACGCTGGCTTTCAGTCCTCAAATCCCCTCCCTCATTCTTCCTTGGCCACCCTCACCGAATACTGGCTAAGTGGGTAGGGATGGGGTCAGTTTCCTCTCTTCCTGCCCTTGGCCGTCGGGACTGTCGATATGGCTCAGCTGGTAAAGGTGCTTGCCACCAAGCCTCGCAGCCTGCGCTCCATCTCTGAGACCCACGTGGTGGAACGAGACTTGATTCCACAAGTTCTCTCTCTCTCTCTCTCTCTCTCTCTCTCTCTCTCTCTCTCTCTCTCTCACACACACACACACACACACACACACACACACATACACACACACACACACACACACACACACACATTTTTAATGTTACAAGATCATGAACAATGCAGGCCTTCATTTGTTGCAGCCGGCAATCTCTCTAGCTATCACCCCTCCTGGAGCGCATGCTGTCTTTCCACTGAGAGAAAACACCCTCTGGCTCCCTGTTCCCTCATCCTTTCTGAGGTCTGGGGTGCTTCTTTGATTTAGGCGGCTCTGTACTCCCAGGTCTCCCCATTCCCCAGCCCCACCTCTCCCTGTCTCCCCATCCTCTTCCTTGCCTCTCCCCTCCCCTGCCTCCCGCCCTCCCACCTTCTCCTCTTGCTTGTTTTTATAGCCCAGGCTGGTCTCAGACTCCTGACTGTCACCCTCCCGTTTCCTCACAGACATCTCTACTTTCTCGGGATGTGTTGCTCCACCCCTCAGGGTTACAGCCTTCCTCCACTCTCTCTGTTTCCTCCTGAGGTCGCTAACAACATCTCCCCTTCTGTCTCTCTCTGGGCTTCTGCCCCTCCCTGTGCCAAAGAGGTGGCTCTTCAGTTAAGATCATGAACTGCTGCTCTTCCAGAAGACCACGTTCAGCTCACATCACCGGCAGCTCACAACCGCCTGTAACTTTTGCTCCAAGGGATCTAACCTTCTCTTCTTCCCACCTTGGCAAGCACGATATCTCCCCCCATAATGACAAATAAAAACTTCTTAAAAAAAAAAAAAAGACTCCCTTTTGCTCATTTTCCATGTCCCCTATCTTTCTCTCACTCAGCTCCCTTTCCCATTTTATTTTCTGTGTGTGGGTATTTAACCTACATGCTGTTATGTGCACCCCAAGTATGCTGTGACGGTGGAGGCCAGAAGAGGGCGTCTGATCTCCTAGGACTTTAGTTACAGACCATTGTGAGCCACCATGTGGATGCTGAGAATCTCCCTACAGTTCAGGGTAACCATCCCTCACCCTCTACCATGAAGGTACCCATCCCTCCCCGCCCTCTTGGCTGAAGCCACACCCTCCTACTTGTGCTGGATTCGCCCACGAGAACCACGCATGCGTCTTTGCCGGCTTCACAAGTCTTCATTTTCCCGTGG
The DNA here is from genome assembly GCA_033318265.1 of Phyllotis vaccarum. Classification (NCBI taxonomy): domain Eukaryota; kingdom Metazoa; phylum Chordata; class Mammalia; order Rodentia; family Cricetidae; genus Phyllotis; species Phyllotis vaccarum. The sequence continues at coordinate 16,440,376 of JARWLC010000018.1, forward strand.
CATGTGTGCCCCGAGCCTTTGCATACCTCGCAGCTTAGAGGGTACCCTGCAGCAAGGAGAGCAGAGAGCGGAGTATGTGGTCATGGTTGGGATGGTCTTCAGGCCAGGACTTGGGCTTTGGAGCCCACAGGAGAGATGACTTTGGGGGAGGGGCTAGGATCTTTCTGGTTTTTCATGGGTGAGGCCCTGAGGACTGTCCAGGAAATTGTCCGGAGTCTGATGAGGAAGTGGAGACGATGCCAGCCAAGTGGCTTCCAGGGCGGGAAATGACTCCACCATGGAGCCTATTTTACTCAATAATTACAAGGCTTGGGGACTTGGGACGCCAGGGTCTTCCGAGCAAGCTCGGAGGCAGGGAGGGGTCGTGGCAAAGTTTTCTATAGGGCTTTTGCAAAATTTCAGGTCCAGCTGGTTCTTGGGGTGTGGAACTCGCCTCCCTGAAGGTACCACAGAAGTCTGGTAGCTCAGACAAGGATGCCTGACTCTGAGGTCTGCAAATCGGGAGAGTGAGGTCTAGAGGGATCCCTGGAATGAACTCCTTGGTCCTGACAGAGGAGGAATCCAGCCATCTAGATCCCAGGATAGCTGGCTTGGGGGTGCTGAGGGCCTGAATTCCTCTAAGTCCAGAGAGAAAGGACACCTCTCTCCTTACTAATTAGTTACATCTTAAAGATTTTCTCTAATAGTCCAGCTCTCATCTGATTTCCTAGACCTCAGATACCTTTCGAGGCTTCTCCTAGGACCCAGGTTTTCTACTCCTTAATTTCGGCATTCTAAACGAGTCTGAATTCTCAGGATCTCTCTCTCTTTCTCTCCCTCTTGAGGACTTTGTTCAATGCCCTCCTAGGAAGGGTCTACCCTTTGTCACTTACCAAGACCCAAGAGGGTGAAGAGCAGTGTGAATGCCAGCAGGAAAGTTCTGTGTCTTCTAGACAGCCTCATGATGTGTGAACCTGTAGTCCCAGGTCCTCTGCCCTTATAGGAAGCCAGGGAAGGGCGGGTCTGGTCCCACCTTCACCCTGGGGTGAGAAATAGCTGAGGTCAGAACCCATGGAAGCCTCCAGGTCGGAGCCACCGAGCCAGCATCCACAATAAGATCTTATTTAAGATCTTTCTTTGAACATCTTGGATGCAACCCCTTCTTGCTCTGGATTTCCAGTATCTTCTACCTGGACCCAGAAGGTCCCTTATGTTCTATCCCGCTTTTGTTCATAAAGCCTACTAAGGTTGAAGTTAGGCCACTTGATTCTCTGCGGGTGCAGAGCAACTTCAGAGACCAGCACCCACTCAACCCCCTTTCTCTTTTCCCAAGGAGGCAGCCAGCGTGGGTTGGGTCCTAACCTGGGAGCGCCCAGCATGCCTAGGCCCGTCCTGCTCCGGCCGGGCGCCTTGTCAACTTTTCCTTTCTCTTTCCTGGGCCTGCCTCACACTCAGCTCCCTCTTCTGCATTTGAGCAGTGTCCAGCTCCAATCATGCCCAGGGATGTGCCCCTGGGCCTTGCGGGGACGGAACAGAAGAGAGCCTGTGAGCGGCCAGAGATGGGCAAGGATGGAGACATATGCTCACAGAGAGCATGCTGGTCTGTGCGCGCGCGTGAGCGTATGCATATGGTGCATAATTGTTTTTAAGGTCTCTCTCCTTCTCTTTGGTGTAAAATGGAGAACTCTTTGTCATCTGTCTACTCTCTCTCTCTCTCTCTCTCTCTCTCTCTCTCTCTCTCTCTCTCTCTCTCTCTCTCTCTCTCTCTCTCTCTCGTGTGTGTCTATATGCATGTTCTGTATTTTATTTAAGATCTTTCTTTCTCTCTTTTGGCCTCAGGCCAAGGGCTAAGGAAGATCTGAGATCTCCGCCTCTCATCCGTGTGTGCGTGCGCGCGCCTGTGCGCCCGTCTGTCTGTCTGCCTGCCTGCCTGTCCGTCTGTGTTTGCGGGAAGAAGGGGACAGCGTGTCGGCAACAACAGGTGGCAGGGATCGTATTGCAAGCAGGATGCACACTCTGGGAAACTCTGAGCAAGCTCCGGCGTTTCTAAGGCTTCGGTTTGGTTGGTAACCACAGGGTCCAATGAGCGTGGCCGATTTCACGTAGGACCCAATCACCGAGGCCGCTCCTGTTGCTAGGCTCCCAGAAAGCCGGGCCTTACGTCACGGGGAAGCCCGACCTGAGAGTGGTGGGATCCGAGAGAGGCGGAGCCAGAAGTCAAACTTGTTGCTAAGGGGACCCGGCGCTTCGCGCAGGGCAGGTCCAACGAGCATGCGCAGTGTTGACGCGCGCCGCGGCGCGCCGCGGTTTGAAAGGCCCGAGCCTCGCGCGCTTGCGCACTGAGTGCCGTGCGGGGCGCTCTCTCCCGCCCACTGTCCAACCCCGTCCCGGGTCCCCGCTGCAGGACCTCTTCTTCTTCATTCTCGGGGGGTCGTGGGAGGTCGTCCACGGGTGCAGACATGCCGGAGATCAGCCTCCGCCACGTCGTGTCGTGCAGCAGCCAGGACTCGGTGAGGGGCTGACGTGGGAGCGACGGGAAGACGTGGGGACTTTGGAAAGTGCCAAGGGGAACTTGGTGGGATTCTGAGGGGGGCCTGCGGGGAGGAGGCTGGACGTGCATCCCGGAGAGATGGCCAGTTAGGGAGGTTTGGGGGTCACTGTGGGACTCCCGGAGAGCCAAGGAAAAAGGGGGACCCTGGGCAGCTTCGGGGTGGGGGAAACTGAGGAAAACTCGGGGCAGGGTGTGTCTGGGACTGGCAGGAAGTTAAGTGTGGAGAGTCGCCTAGCTTTTCGAAAATTATTGTTTTGCTTTTGCTATTTATTTGTTTTGGAGACAGGGTTTTTCTCTGTGTAGCCCTGGCTGTCCTAGAACGTGCTCTGTAGGCCAGGCTGGGCTCGAACTCACAGAGATCCACCTGCCTCTCTGCCTTTCGAGTGCTGGGATTAAAGGTGTGCATCATCACGGCCTGACACAATTATTTTACTTTTTCAAATAAGCTTTATTTAACGAAAATCCACTTTTCCATTCTTTCCTGCAGACCCATTGTGCAGAAAACCTTCTCAAGGCGGACACTTACCGGAAGTGGAGGGCAGCCAAGGCAGGGGAGAAGACCATCTCTGTGGTCCTACAGGTGATGCTGCCCTCTCCCATCTCCTTCCCCTGGGGACCGTCAGTTTGTGGGCCCACATACCTGAGCCAGTTGGCCGTACACTGAGACATTTACTCCTCTGTGGTAGAGAGTATGCTCTCTCAGCTAACTGGAAAATAGACACTTTGAAATCCCAGTGCCCCCTCAGCAGAACTGAAAAGAGACTAACCCCAGTGATGAGCAGGAGTCTGTTGCTGATACTAAGTAGGTAGATTGGACCTCTGGGCCTCAGTTTCCCCAGCTGGGACAGTGTCAGTCATTACTGTGTCGGTTTCATTATAAAGAGGGCAAACTTAGAGGAGATGATAGCTCAGGCCTGTAATCCCAGTTGCTTGGAAAGCTGGGGGCAGGATCACAAGTTCAAGGCCAGCCTTAGGAATACATCGCTTGCCTAGAGCATGTGAGAGACCCTTGGTTCCATCCCTACTACCACAAAATTAATAAATGAATGAAATGTAGGGAGGGGAATGGAAATTTGGTTGGTTGGTTTTTGAGGCAGGGTCTCTCTACAGAGTCCAGGCTGTCCTGGAACTCGCCCTGTAGATCAGGCTGGCCTCAGACTCACAGAGATCTGCCTGCCTCTGCCTCCTGAGTGCTGGGATTAAAGGCTTTCTTTCATTCTTTTTTAAATTGAAGTTGGTGTCTTAAACTCCTGATTCTCCTCTGTCTGGGATGGAGAATTCTGGGTATCCGCTTGTGTTTCTTTTATTTAACTTACACACATATACATACATGCATACACATATACATGCACACACACACACATACACTTGAGTGTTGAGGTTTGAATGGAAGGTCTTGTGCAGGCCCCACAAGAAGTTTAACTGAGCCGTGGTCCCCAGCGTGGCTGACATGTTTCTGACTGTTATTTTTGGGTTTTTATTATTTTATTTATTTATTTTTAATTCTGCCTGGCTGCTTTTTAAAAAATTTTGTTGTGGTGTCTTTTGTGCGTGTGTGTGGACACACAGGTTCCATGGCATCATGCATGTGGAGGTCAGAGGATATTTTGTTGCGGTGTCTTTTGTGCGCGTGTGTGATCTTACCTGTCTTACACAGCCCGAAACCAGCTTGTTCCCATCCCACACCTGGCCTTTGAATGTGTTTTATAATGTTGTCACTGAAGCCAAACCACAGTTCTGAAAGTTTGGAGACCTTTTCTTTTTCTTGGAGCGGGGTGTGGGACATGTCTGACTTTTTTTTTTTTTTTTAAGATGGTCTCACTATAAGCCCAGGCTGGCCTAAGTCTCCCAGCACTCCCCTCTCCACTGTTTTTCAAGCCCTGGGACCAAGACATGGTAAAGTTTGGCCTACCTAAGAATCTGTTTCTGACACCAGAGGTGGCACAGCACCCAGGAGACAGAGGCAGGTGGGTCTCTGTGAGTTCAAGGCCAGCCTGGTCTACAGAGTGAGTTCCAGGACAGCCAGGACTACACAGAGAAACCCTGTCTTGAAAAACCAGAGACAAGAAAGTTTGTTTTTGAAAGGAACAAGTCATTTGAGGCAGGGTCTAGAGGATGGCTCTGTGGTTGAGGAGAGCAAAGTTCTCTCCCAGGAGACTGAGTTCCGTCCTTAGCACCCACTGATGACTTACAACAGCCTGTAAGTCCAGCTCCAGAGGATCTGACACCGCTGGCCTCCGGGGCATCCTCCTTCCATACACATAGTAAAAACAATAAAAGTTAATCTTTTTTGAGGGGGGGGGGTTGTTTTCAAGACAGGGTTTCTCTGCGTAGCCCTGACTGTCCTGGAACTCACTCTATAGACCAGACTGGCCTGGAACTGAGAGTTCCACCTGCCCCTGCCTCCAGAGTGCTGGGGTAAAAGGTGTGCACCACCACCACCTGGCCAATAAAAGTAAGTCTTTAAAAGAGTTGTGGGAGAAGAATTAGATGCTTTTAAGCACCTGCCCATCGCCACTTGTATGGCGGCCCAGGTGTTTTATCCAAGTGTCCTGCTGTAAAGGCCTTTGTTACCATTCATGGGTGACAGAGCTAAGACAGCCCACACGAGTATTGGTGCTTTTGACGACTTTGTCAGCCTGTTTTGTTTCCATAACACTGCTGAGCTTCAGCCCTCAGCCAACACCACAGCCACCACGCCCAGCTCTTACACCTTGGTGTTGGAGTCCAGGGGGGTGAGGAGACAGGTTTACCAGAGTGTCTCTAATACTGAACATATTCATGGCCTCTTTGCTCAGTGGCTCTGGCTCAAAAGAGGATTATAGAGGAGTTTAAACACATAAACACAGATCCATGACATTTCCTAGCCAGTTTTAGATATTTAAGCACTGCTTCAATCCCTAATCAGAGACTGGTAATGGAAATAATGTTATTCACCATTATAACTTGCCAGTCAGCAGCCTACACACCTCACATGGCTTGATTCATCTGGTCTCCTTGTAAAACCCTGTGACCTACAGACTGTCATTATCCCATTTTACAGATAAAGAAACCGAGGCCTGGCAAAATTATACAACAGAGAGCCTGTCCTTTAAATTGTGTGAGAACCAGGTTGCTTACCATTTAGTTTGTGGATCTGGATTCAAATCCTAGGTCTTCCTCTTACTCACTCCGACCTCAGGCAAATGTTTTTCATTTCTCTAAATGTACCCATTGAGAATAAAGACACCCAAGGCTGGGGTGGTTGTAAAAACCCTGTGTGACCTAATGTCTGCAGAAGCGCTCTGTCAACATGTAGGAGTTGATATAAAGGGAGGGGCTGGTGATTTCATTATGAGATAGTGATTTCTAGGGCCTTGCTTCCAATCAGGTGACCTCCCCCTCCACACCCCCCCCCCACACTTTGAAAAATCATGTTCAGTTCTGTAACTGCGCTTAGTGGGAACGGAAAGATAGAGGCAGAAGAGCTTGGAAGCCAGACACGTAAAGCGCAGGACTGTTTGTAAAGGCTGAGTTAGGAAACCCATAGTGGAAGCAGCTTGGGTAGAGTATGCCTTTTCTTTGGGATGTGACCTTGAGAGTTCTAAGAGTCCGAGATGGCTCAGTCAGTGAGGGTGCTCAGAAGCCAAGCCTTACAGCCCGATTCAGTCATCGGACCCCTCTTGGTGGAAAGAGAGAGCTAACAAAATCTGACCTCCACGTCACATGGCATGCATGCACCCCCACCTACACGCATCAAATAAATGGCTGTCGGCTGGAGAGATGCTCAGTGGGTCAGAGCACAGGCTACTCCTTCAGAGGACCTGGGTTTGATCTCCCAACTTTTTGTAGCTGCAGTTCCAAGGGATCAGATGCCCTTTCTGACCTCTGAGGGCACCAGGCGTGTGCTACACAGACATCCGTGCACACAGAATACACGTACACATACAAAATTTTAAATGTAAAACAAAAGGTAGGAGGCAGTTAGAGGTCTTATTGGGACCTGGAGGCGGAGGTTTAAAAGTTGATGCCTGGAGTCCTTCATGTAACACTTATCGGCTTTTTGGCTAAGATCAAGTGTAGCATCATTTGTTCACTCATTCAGTTATTCCACAAGTGTGTGTTAAGTGCTTTCTGTGAGTGGATGCTGTGGTCCTGGGTCTCAGTAGTAGAAGGCAGCACATAATGAGCATATTCACACCTAGAGACAGGGTGTGTTGCCTAGTTGGAGGAGAGCTTGCCTAGCGCACTCCAAGTCCTGGGTTTGAACCCTGTCACCACATAAATTGGGTGTAGTACTTCCCACTACCCAAGAGGATCAGAAGTTCAAGGTCATCTGCTACATAGCAAACTTAAGGTCCACTTGGGCTACTTGAGATGCTATTGCTGGCTGACAAAGGCTGGCTAGGATGATTCTGTACTGGGCAGCGGTCCATGAAGGCTGTGGAGGATGTGGAGCAAAGGAAGCCAGAGTGTCTGTTCCGAAAGTGGTGTGGTCAGGTTTTTAGTTAAATTGGAAGTGTGGTTACTTTTCTGAAAAATTTAAACTGAGTGTGGTGGCACACATCTTTAGCCTTAGACACTCAGGAGGCAGAGGCAGGCAGATCTCTGTGAGTTCGAGGCCAGCCTGCTCTATAGAGCAAGTTCCAGGACAGCCAGGGCTACATAGTGAAACCCTGTCTCAACCCTCACCTCAGTTTTTAAAAATTTATTTATTCTATGTGTGTGAGTGTTTTACTGAATGCATGTATATACACCACTCAAGCGTCTGGTGCCTTTGAGATTAGAAGGCATTGGATCCCCTGGAGTTGGAGTTGGGGTGGTAATTGTAAGACACGTGGATGCGGAGAACCAACAGGGTTTCTCTATATCCCTGGCTTTCCTGGAACTCTGTAAACTCGGCTGACCACACACTCACAGAGATCTGCCTGCCTCTGCCTCCTGAGTGTTGGAATTAAAGATGTGCTACTACTGCATGGCTAACCACTAGTGACCTTAAAGATTATTGACTTATTAATTATTATTATTTGAGGTAGGGTCACTCTGTAGAGCCCTTGATGTCCTAGTACTTGCTATGTAGACCAGACTAGCCTCAAACTTATAGAAATATTTAGAGTGTGTGTGTGTGTGTATATGTATGTGTATGGTGTGTGTCCATGTGTATGTATGGTGTGTGTATATGTTTGTATGTGTTTGTATATGTGTGTGTATGGTGTGTGTCCATGTATATGTATGGTGTGTGTATGTGTTTGTGTGTGTGTGTATATGTGTGTGTATGGTGTGTGTCCATGTGTATGTATGGTTTGTGTATGTGTTTGTATATGTGTGTGTATGGTGTGTGTCCATGTATATGTATGGTGTGTGTCTGTGTGTGTGTGTATATGTGTGTGTCTGTATGTATGTATAGTGTGTGTCTGTGTGTCTGTGGTTGTGTATGTGTGTGTATGTGTGGTGTGTGTGTATGTGTTTGTATATGTGTGTGTATGGTGTGTGTCCATGTATATGTATGGTGTGTGTATGTGTTTGTGTGTGTGTGTATATGTGTGTGTATGGTGTGTGTCCATGTGTATGTATGGTTTGTGTATGTGTTTGTATATGTGTGTGTGTGGTGTGTGTCCATGTATATGTATGGTGTGTGTCTGTGTCTGTGTGGTTTGTATATGTGTGTGTCTGTATGTATGTATGGTGTGTGTCTGTGTTTGTGTGTCTGTGGTTGTGTATGTGTGTGTATGGTGTGTGTGTATGTGTGGTGTGTGTGTATGGTGTGTGTATGTGTGTGTATATGTGTATGGTGTGTATGTGTGTGTATGGTGTGTGTGTCTGTGGTTGTGTATGTGTGTGTATATGTGTGTATGATGTGTGTATATGTGTGTATTTGTGTGTATGTGTATGAATGGTGTGTGTTTGCGTGTGCGTGTGCATGCGTGTGCGTGTGTACATTGGCAGAGGTCAGAGGACACCTTGCAGGAGTCATTTCTTTCTTTCCCTTGTGTGGGTTTCCCGGGGAGAGGACAGACGGTCAGCAGCTGTGTCCATCTGGCACATGAGGCCAGTGAGCAGGATATGACTAGAGCTGATGGGGTGAGGGTCGGAGCCTCTCACAGCACTCAAGGCTGGAAAGGACGTTTGAGATGGGAGCTGCCAGGGCCTCTGCAGAGGAAAGGTAGGATCCTGTTTAGGTCTTTCCAGACTCAGAAGCACAGAGGTCGGCTTTGCTGCGGTATTAGGTTCCAGCACATCAGAGACCCCTGGGAAAATCCGATTGCAGTTTGTAGGTAACTCTGAGGTCATCCAGTGCTAGCTTAGTTCCTTCTCAGTGACAGGGGAGAAGACAGTAGACTCTTGTGTGCTCTCCAAACACTGTTACACAACACCGATATTGCCACACAGGGCTCAGCCCTCTGCTTATGTCAGCTCCACACACCTCTGTTTGTCAGCCGTGGTCATTCTGTGCCCAGCTGGTCACCTGCTTCCAGCCAGGGAGTCTATCCTCTTGCCAACCCCACCTGTCCTGGAGGGGATGCTGGGACAGGTCCAGTTGGAACACCGGTGTATCACCTGAGTCTCAGTGGCACAGTGGAGCACATTATTCTTGCTTTTTTTTATTATTGACATTTGAGACAGGGTCTTCCAGCTCTGCGAGCCTCATAGCCCAGGCTGGCCTCCAGCTCTGTGACCCCCTTGGCTTTCCATCACAAATGCTAGGATTTTAGTCATGAGCCACTGTTCTTGCTATGTTTTTTCCTTATTAAAATTTTTTTCTTTTTCTTAAGATTAATATTTACGTATATGGGTGATTTCCTGTATGTACATCTGCACACCAGGAGGTATTGATTGTGAGCCTCCATGTCATTGCTGGGAATTGATCCTGGGTCCTCCGGATGAGCAGCCATTGTCTTAACCCCTGAACCACCTCTCCAGAGCTCGTTCTGTTTTGAGACGGGGTCTTACTCTACTCCTGAGCCATTGCCCCAGCGTTTAATTTTTTGAGGAAGGCGTTCAGTGTGTGTAGCTCAGGCTGGCCTTGCCTTGTGACTGTCCTGCCTCCTCTCCAGACTGCTGAGATTATAGGCATGTCCCACTATCTTGTACCTGTTAGTAGTATTGAGACAGGGCCTCGCTCTGAACGTCAGGCTGGCCTGGGGCTTGTGATCTTCCTACCTTAGCCGCCTGAATGCTGGGACTGTAGGCCTGTGCTTCTTCCTGCATGCTAGGCCAGCAACCCCATCTTCCCACACACACCTGGGCCTTTGCCCAGCTTCTTCACCAGCTGTTTCTCAGAGCCCTTTCTGTGGCCTATCTCATTCAATCTCATGCATCGTGTCTGCCTAGAAAAAGTATAGACAAATGAAATACCAGGTTGGGGTCCCTTGGCAGTGCCTTGTGTTCGATCCCTAGCATTTCATTAACCTGGGGAGAGAGGGAGACAAGGTTAACAGTTCAAGGACGTTGTTGGCTACATAGGAAGCTGGAGGCCTGCCTGGGCTACATGAGACCCAGAGTTTTTTTTTTTTAAAAAAAAGTATATAAAACCAAGTTGGGGCCACAGGTGTGGCTCAGTGGTAGAGCTCTGCCTGGTGTGTTCCCAGGACATCCCCAGCACTGGGGCCAGGGAAAGGCCATAATAAAAAGCCCAGACTCCAAGTGGTAATAGTGGAGAAGGGTGAAACCGACTTAGGGGCAGAGAACCCTTTGTGGGAGATGATGGGTGGGTGCCTCTTGGTTTGGTGTGAAGCGTCGACATCTGAATCTTGCTCAGAGAGAAGGCACAGGCAGTATCGAGGTGTAAAGAGTGCTTCAGATTCTGGGTGGCAGGTGCCAAGGCCCTGATCTGGAGGCCTTAGTTTTCTGGATCCGTAATGGATGATGTAGCTGGAGAGGAATGGTTGAGCCCAGAGGAACTCAGCTGGGCTCTGTCCAGAAGGTTCTGCGCTGGCCTGCATTCTCTCCATACGCATTGCTGTGGGCCCAGGAGCAGCGCTGTAGACAGCTGGCCGTCTTTCTCTTGGGATTTGCCCACACAGCTGTGGCACAATCACTTCCTGCTCGGGGCTGCTCATGTGTGACAGGTGATTGTGCACCCGTACTTGGAGCCCCGGTAGCAGAGTAGATTTTGCATTGTTTCCACTGTTAATTGGTGTGAGTGCTCAGGGTTGCTTCCTTTTCCTTTGTGGTACTGGGTTTTGATCCCAGGACCCTGACTCCACCATTGACCTCATCCCAGCCCCTTTAAGACAGGGTTCGTTAAGTTCCTCCATCTGCTCTTAAGCTCGCTCACTTTGTGGCCCTTGCAGGCGGAAGTGCATACTTGGAGGCGTCTTAGCTTCCTGTGGGAGGAATATCACCGTAACTTGCCTTTCTCAACTGAGGAAGCTGCTGCTCAGAAATGTTGGCTGTGTTTTAGAATGGGGGGGGGGGCAGCATTTGTTGGCAGTTAAAAAAAATGCTTAAAAAAAGATTTATTTTTAAGTATGTGTATGAGGGGCAGATACATTTTAGTGCCTGCAGAGGCCAGAGGCATTGGATCCCTGGTGGTACATGAGCTTATGACCTTCTTGTGAGTTTGAGGAGCTCTGGCAACTGAGCCACCTCTGCAGCTGTGACCTGTAACTTCTGATTCTCCTGCGGTAGCCATGATCTCACCCAAGAGGAGAGCAGGTGAAGGTTTTATTGAGCCACACAGACCCGGCAAGGGGCACACACTCCTGCAATCACATGTCTAAAGAGGCCCCGAACTGAGTGAGCAGGAGGTTACAAAGATAAAGCCCCACGTTTGGAGCATCCCATTGACCTAGCTGCAATGACTGCTAGCTAGTGTGACAGGATATGGACTTTTAATAAGGTTGCGACACAGCTGCGCCACCATGCAGAACGGTGGCAGGTGAGTTATGGTTCCTGTAAATACTATGCACACCTGAGGGTCAGGCTGGCCCGTTTTAGCCCGGTGGTGAGTCAGGATTGAGCAGATGTGTTTCACTTGAGCGCTTCCACATTCAGACTGCTGAAATTACAGGCACACTCCACCATGCTTGGTTTATGCATTACTGGGGTTTGAACTCAAGGTTTCTGCATCCTAAGCAAGCACTAAGTCCACCAGCTGGACTACATCCAAAGCCCAAGACTAGGCACCTTTGAGGGCTGTAATAACTTCATCCTAGAACTCTATAAAAGAGCCCGGACTTACCATTGTCCATCCCGACTGCCCCACACCCACACACCATTCTGTGTCTTCTTCAGCCCTCAGGTGGAGCTTCAGGCCCTTTGAGGAGCGTCTTCATAAACAGCTCTTTCTTCCAGTGAATAATGAGCCTGTATCAAGTCCTGTTCCTCCTCCCAGATAATAGATTCAGTAGGAGGCCTGGGGCTTTTCTGGGACAGCACTTGACAAAGCCACTTCAGTCAGAGGGAAACAGGCCAGGTGGCTCCTGCTTGCAAGTCCAGTACCTGTGAGGTGGAGCCAGGGGGATCCCAAGTTACGGTGTGCTCCGGTTACGAAATGAGACTCTCTTGTGTCCCCCACCAACACACATACCAAAGAAAACAAAAATAAGCACGTGATCATGCTTATAATCCCAACTTTTGGACTGTGTGTAGCTTGGACTATACCTAGTAGCCATGTCTCTGAAAATGAAAACGGGGTCTGGAGAGTTGGCTCAGAATTCCAAGCACTCGTTCCTCTTACAGAGGACCAGGCTTTGATTCCCAGCACCCGAGTGGCAACTCACAGCTCTCTAACTCCAGTTCCAGGGGATCTGATCCCATCTTCGGGCTTCTGCAGGCACTAGGAAAGCACATGGTACATAGCCCGCATCCAGGCAAAATGCTCAGACTCAAACAGTAAAATAAATAAGAGGAAAACTAGAGCCTCCTATTTGGACTGGATGGCAGTCTTCATGCTGTCTCAGGAAAATGATTCCAGTCCTGACTGACCTTTCTGTACTTTAAAGAGTTACCTGTGGGGCCGTGGTGGCATATACCTTTAATCCTGGAGGTTGAGGAAGGCTGAGTTTAGATCTCTTGAGTTCGAGGCCAGCCTGGTCTACAGAGTGAGTTCCAGGACAGTCAGGACTCCACAGAGAAACCCTGTCTCAAACAAACAAAGCTCCCAAATGCTGGGACTACACATGTGTGACACCAAGCCCAAGCTTTGCCTCCCTCCATAGCTTATTCAGTAAAAGTAATATCACAGGAATCATCTGTATTAAAACAGTGCCTGGCTGGCAGCTGCTATGTGCCTCCTGTGTGCCATGACCTCCAGCCAGTTAGTTATGTGGGTGATCCTTTCTTTGAGGGCCCCTCTGGTTTATAGCTGAAGATGTAGAGGTTCCAGGAAGCGAGCCAGCGAGGGCACATGGATTCAAATGCAGGACTTGATGATGAGCAAAACCCAAGGGGCCCCTGGCATGCATCAGTCATTTGTCCAGGAATCTCCATAGCCATGTATCCTTTATATGATAGCTTGAACCTAGGTATGCCATTGGCTGTTGCCACCAAGGAGAGCTCCATGGCAGGCAGGAATCTGGTGGGAGTGTGGAGATAGATGTCTGTTGGTGAAGCAAGTGTGTATGGGGTTGGGGCATGTGTGCATTCACAGCAAATTCTGTTCCATGTCATGTCCCAGACTGCCTGCCAGAGACATAATGACATCACTCAGTTCTGGTCCCCACTGACATATAGGGGACATGGCAGCCCAGGTGGACATCATCTCTCTTTCTGTCCCCTGTTCCAAAGCAAGCCAGGGTGTAACTCATAGTGGCCTTTCTCTGCCCCACAGTTGGAGAAGGAGGAGCAGATACACAGCATAGACATTGGGAATGACGGCTCGGCCTTTGTGGAGGTGCTGGTGGGCAGCTCGGCTGGAGGGGCCACAGGTGGTGAGCAGGACTATGAGGTAAGCAGGGCTGGGAGATGCTGACACCCTGTATCCCCATCCCCCGTGCTTACCTACCTTCTGAGGGTCTCAGTGTGTTGAGGAGGTATGGGCCTGATCATCAGGGAAGGGCTGAGTTCCAGGAGGCTCTGGAAAGTCTAGTTGTAGCTTAAGCATGAAGTTGCTTTTGTCACGTTTACAAGTCTCTCACAGGTGGCCTGGCAACTGGGGTTCCACATTGTCCCTGCTCTGGTAGCCTGTCTACATAAGACAAAATACAGTTCTGTGCGACTGATATTTTAGCTTTTTACTTATTTGAGATGGGTCGCTCCTTTTGCACAGGTGGGTCTCCTGCCTCGGCCTCCCTCAGATGGGATGATAAGGTGAACTCCACCAAGCTTGGTTCTCAGGTCCTGCTTTGACTGCTGGAGTTCAATATAGCTCAAAATATTAGCCTACTGGTTTATCAGTAAAATGCTAGCAGGTAAAGGTTAAACTCTCCATGATATAATTGACAAGTTAGTTTCTACAAGATGTTTTCTTCTTTCAGTGAGATTAGTATGTATGTGTTGGGAGGGGGTGGGCGGTCCTGGGTCTTCAGATTTTAGGTCATACAGCCCTGTGTGATGTATTTATCTAATAATTCTTTAACAATAAAATCTTGGGAGTCCGGTAACAGGGTCAGAACCTGAATGGTCAGAGAAGCAGCTGAGAAGTGACCAGTGACCTCTCCCCCACTTCTCGTTCCTCCATTGAAAAGGGCCAAGACCCTCTCTCAGCTACACCCTGTTACTTCCTGTGTCTCTCTGTCCTCGGTCCTCCAAAACCTCTATGGTTAACTTTGGTCAGCTAGCAGCTAGCTCTGCCCTCTGATTCAAAGCAAATTGTTATTGCTTGGGAACGTCAGAGTGTGATCAAAATATCATACAACATTTCTTCCTCTTTGTCTAAATAAAAAGGGAAGATTTTAACACGGACACAGAAAACTATATATAATAAGGACAATTATCAGGTAAGAATTACATTCATAATGTTGAGTCCATTTGCATTTGGCAAATTCAGAGAAAATATTCCATTACCTATCTTGGTGAGTCCAAAGTTTTATATCTAATTTACTTTCTATCTTAACTTGTATCACCAACCCTAAACTATTTTTTTCTTTAGACCTTACAATAATATTTTAGATAAGTAGTTCAAGCTTTTGTGTCTGTCAACATGATACACTTTACACTTTTTTTTTTTTTTTACACTTTTTTACACTTTTTTCCCTCTGCAACACTGGGGCATCCATCTTTGGCTGCCTGGACAGTCACCCAGTGTCCCTCTGCAACACTGGGGTATTCGTCTTTGGCCTCCAGGCCTAGAATGTCTGACTGACTTTTCTGTGAAGCACCAATTTTGAAAGACTGTCCTACTTTTTCTTGGCAAAGTTCAGCAACTGCCTTCTTCTGTGTCCTGCTTGTCTATTTTGGACAGTAACTGTCAGCAGTCGAGGCAAAGGCACCTTCTTGCCCAGTGGCTAACTTTTGCCACAAAGAAAGCAAATTCCATGTGGAGTTTCTTTGGTGCCCATCATCTTCTCTGAAGTAGATTGGTGCTGACAGGAGCAGACATGTCTCACTCTCATTAAAAGCCTTATGTTATTGCAACATCTTAGGGGGGCTGGAGAGATGGCTCAGAGGTTAAGAGCACTGGATGCTCTTCCAGAGGTTCTGAATTCAATTCCCAGCAATTACTTGGTGGTTCACAACCGTATATAGTGGAATCTGCTGCCCTCTTCTGGCATAAAGGTGTACATGCACCTATACATAAATGAATAAATCTTAAATCTTAAATGCCATATTCTGTAGATCTCAGAAGTGTTTGAAGACCACCTATTTATCTAAAATAGATTTCTGTCTGACCTTGAAAACATGCCTAACATGACTACAAGTTTGATTGTTCTGGATGACTAACTACTAACCTGCATTTCTTTATTATCCTAAATAGTTTGTAATAATAATTTTTAAGAATTATAGATTTACATCACATTGTTAGATGAGCTGCATAGGTACAATGCCTTTATCAAGAATAGAAACATATGCACAGTATATTCTAACAAAAATTACCTTAAATTTGTATACAAAAGTACTTTACAAGAGTAGAAACATATATACAGTATCACAAAAATAACTTTCAATTCGTATTAATATACAAAACTCCATGCCAATATAAAATATTTGAGACTAGTAATTGCTTTTCATAGTTTAAAAGTAGATGCAATAATCTACACCCTTATCCTGTCATGACGATACCCCCCCTTTTTCTTTTCAGAACAAGATCCCTGAATCTAATTTCCTGTGTTCTGCTTTTTTCCTGACCATGACAAATAACAATTTGTAATCAGCCAAACCCCCCACCCCAAATGATGACAAATACCCATAGCCCATTGAACAACCAAAAACCACCCACCCCACATCTTGGGAATGTGGCATCATGTTATCTAGATTCCTTCCTATTGGCAGGGAGAGGGGACAGGGTGACAGCATCTCTCGGGGACCCTGATCAAATCCTGGGAGACCGAACCGTATCATTTATTGCCAATCTCCGTGTAATGGGAAGGTGCAGGGCTTATCTGAAGTCCTGGCTGGAGTAGTACACAAGGCTGGACTGTCTCAGCTAGCTGCTGTGAAGTTGTCCTGGGTAGTTTGTAGTTCAGAGCCAATCCATTACCATAGCCCAGGCAGAGTTGTTCTGTGGGTCCCCGTCATCATTTTGGAGACTTCAGAGCTCACTATTAGGAATGGTCATGGTTCACTGCAGAAAACTTAAACATTTTAAATGCTGTATGCAGCAGATCTCCGAGGTTAAAGGACCACAGCTTGTTAAGTACCTCTGGGAGTCACAGACTTAATTCCCAGTGTCCTGATTCAGACCCAAGTCTGAAATCAAGCTAAATGAAGCCTCATTTTAGAATTAGTTAGTACTCTATATAACCACTAAGATCATGGCAGAAAGTTTTATAATTTGGGGGATAATATTTATACCTTAAGAAAGTTCTAAAGAGTCTAAACAAACCAAAGGAGCATGAGATCAGTGGCTGCAGAATAGCCCCTTAATTTTGGCTTTTTGTTTTATTTTGTTTTGTCTCATATTTGGCTCTTCTGACATGAAACAGAAATTTTTGGATTTTCCTTTAACAGGCATGCTGGGTTATGAGAAGGAGAGAGCCACCCCATCTCCAAAGACAGCTTTAATTTTTGATTGAACTGGAATTACAAAAAGGCCATTTGCTTTTTATGTCTGAGGAGAACAGCAGAGACAAACATTGGGAGATTTGTGAAACTTTACCCTGTTGGAAATGTGCCATATCATTAGGTCAGTTTCCTCTCTTTCTTGGGACATTTTCTCTGGATCATTTGTCCATTTTCTTCAGATGTCTCATTGGTCAGTGGCCTTCAGATTCCTTAATGGATGCCTTCATTCTCCTGGGAAGACAAAAACAAAACCCCACACAGCCCTCATTTGGGGGAGTTTCCCTCTCTTACAGTTAGTTGATGAACTATTGCCTCTTCTAATCAAGAGGTCTCTCCTGTCCCAATCTAATCCTTACCAATTTTGATGGTACCCATAACTATTCGACTCCTACAGAAACAGAAACAAGACCCCTTTCCAACACAGCACGTGTCCTGGCTTCCATCCTGACGTCATCACATCTTTAAGGGATACAGGCTGATTTTATTCAGTAGTTTTTTATCCAGTGTCTCTCCACAGCTCTCACCCCTTTCTCATTGGCCTCTAAAAAGTTTACAGTTAACAAAACATTGTGCACTCTATATTTGGGGGTCTTTGTTACCCCTTTTTGTTTATTAAACATGTCTTCTAAAGTGTAATTAGATCTGTTTTGGGGGGTGGTATTTCAAGACGAGTTTCTCTGTGTAGTTCTGGCTGTTCTAGAATGCTCTGTAGCCAAGGCTGGCCTCAAGCTCACTGCCTGCCTTTGCCTCCAAGTGCTGGGATGAAAGGCATGTGTCACCCCCTCCTGGCTATGATTAGATCTTTCTGTAACTGCTTACCCTGTAATATTGTGTAAAATACACATTTATTAGGCCATAATGGTCTAATAAATGTGTCATTACAGAATCAGCCTTTTCAGAACTCAAAGCAATTGCTCATGAAAGCTTGAATATGTGGCTGTGGTATGGTGCAGATGTTTTAATTTTCCAAACTGTGCAAAATGAAACATCTATTTGCCAGATTTTATTTCTGTGAGTACACTTTGGATTTCTTTCTGCAGGTAGTGGAGTCCAGCCGGTTATACAAAAAACAAGTAACACATTTCCTTGTAATTTCTTGTTGCCAAGTGATAGAAAACTGTTTCTCCAAACCCTTGCTATTAACTCGGTGTTTCTTATGGAATTCTGAGGCATCTAGCACATTTCCTACCAATAGCTGATCAATTTTCATCATTACCTTGTGCTATGGGATCTGACATGTGTTGCATACAAAGAATGATTTCTGTTTCTGATTATTACTTGTAACTGAGTAGATAACAAAGTTAGTTCTGAATCATCTGGAGCAAATTTAGCAGTTTCAATATATAAAACAACGCTTTCTGCATATTGAAAATCAGTAACTCTATTAAGAGGTTCTGAAAAATCAGAATATAATTCTGATTTTTGAACAGAACCATAAGGGCTTTCAGCCATTTTATTTAAATTTCCTGACTAATAACCTGCCTTTTCTGATTTGTTTGGATCAGTATAGAATGTAAGGGCTCCAGAAATTGGTGTTCACTGTACAATGTGAGAAAGACCCAATTAGATTTCTTTATAAACCAAAGTCTCTTGCTTTTGGGATATTTGTTGCTAATCTTTCCCAAAAAGTTACAGCAAGCTCTTTGCCAGTGTTCATTTTCAGCCTTTAATGAAGAAATCTCAGCATTAGTAACAGGTACTACAATTTCTGCTGGGTTTATTCCTGCTAATTGATTAAGTATTAATTTTTCTTTCAAAATCAATTCAGAAACTTTTTTCTACTTAGATCTCTAATTTTTTACTCTGTGCGATAAAAATATCTACTCTAAGATGTTATCTTCTCTCTGTTTAAGAATTTCTGTTGGAGAATGCATGGAAGACCAGATAATCAAGATACAGTCAAGCTCTGGATCCTAATGATCCACACGTGCAGCCCATAATTTCTTTTCTTCCAAAGCCAATTCTCTCTTAGCCTCAGCTGATCATTTTTTTAGACTGTTTAAATCCTTATCATCTTGTAAGGTTTGAAGTATATTACTTAGTTCTTGAGTTTTCAGTCAACTGTAAACTACATAAGTTAATTGCAATGTCAGGCACAAACGTCTTAGCCTTCCTATGTGCCCTCTGGCTCTGCACATTTGACCCATCTCGAGCTCTGTTTAACCTGAGATAACATTCCAGCCCCTGGAAGCTGAAGAGACGATCTAGCTGCCCTGATTTTGATGCACTTATTGTCAATCTGACCCTGTGTCTACCAGACCCCCAATTTCAATGCCGTTTATTTGTATTTTCAACTTTGGTCTTTGATCATTTATACAAGTTTGCCAAAATGCTTCTTTTATGGTCTCTTATGAAAATTGTGTTTTATCAATTGAAGCTGTTCTGTTATTCAGAACAGTACGGTTTTTCACTATTAAGTCTTTATTGCTCTGTGGAGGAGTTTCCCCAATGCTGACAGTGGATGGTTGGACCTGTTTGACACAGGGCCCTGTCGGAAGCCCCCTAAGTTTTCCCTGGTGGCAAAGGATTACCTTGCCGATCCCATGTTGATCTGCATTCATTGGTCCAGTGTCAGCCTTTGCTACACCTTCTGCATATTACAGAAGGCTGAGGTCTTCTGTTTGGATTATCTCTTGAAAATAGATGTTCTCTGCAACACCTTGCCTTCAATCTCTTATCAAATGACCCTGCTTACCACAATTAAAACATCTGACTTGTGATTTTTCTTAAATCTTTTGGAAGCTACTTCTCCTATCAGAGTAGCATCATCACGATCATCGAATGTCCTCTGCACTTGTAATCCATTCATCTATTTCTGTTGATCTTGCCTTTAAAGGGCTAATCGCCCCTTTACATTCTGAGTCAGCATTTTTAAAAGCCAGAGATTCTATTAATATTAGTCTAACCTCTGGATCTGATATTTACAACAGAAGTCATTCTTTGTAAGAAATCAGTGAAGGTGTCTTTTGGGCCCTGTATAGTTTTAGTAAATGACTCAACCCTCTTTCCAGATTCTTCAGCCCTGTCCCAAGTGTTCAAAGCTGCTGTACAGCACAGAGCCAAAGTGTGATCATCAGATGCAATTTGTCTTTGCCAATCAGCAAACTGAGCTTCACTGAGAAAGTGTTCTTGGGAAATTTCCATACCTCCATCCCTACTTTGTTTTTCTATGACCACCTACCACGTTGCTTATTACTGAGGGCCAGCTTCCCATACTGCTGTAACTAAGTCTTTCCAGTCTTGTGGAATAATTTTATTCCAAGTGGCCCCTGAATTTAACATCTGTTTTACAAAAGGTGAATGCTTATCATATGAGACTATTGCTTCCTTAAATCTTTTAAAATCTAGCATTTCTGTAGGACCTTAGTTAACATCTGTGGGGGTATCTACCACCTGGTGGTCGTTCTCGTGTAGTACCTGGGTAAATTAAGGCTGGTTTTCTAATAACCCTGGGCTGTTCCTCTTCAGTTTCCTACTGCAGTGGTGTGATAACTTCTGTTCTAAACTCCTTTGTCTGTGTGTAAACATTTTTCTTAGTTTCATTAGTAAGTATTTCTAATGATTGCATCATAGCAGTCAACTGTTTGTATTTGGCACCAATATATCAAACAACTTTTAAAGGCTAATACGTGAATTATCAAACTGGTAACGATTATAATTGATATCTTGTCACTCCCAGCTAGTCTGATTATCCCTTCATTTAATTGTTACATTTTCAAACCATCCATTGTGGACCAAATACATAGACCTACACATGGACCTATACATGGACCTACACATAGACCTACACATAGACCTGTATATACATAGACCTACACATGGACCTACATACACATGGACCTACACATAGACCTACAACATAGACCTGTATATACATAGACCTACACATGGACCTACACATAGACCTACATACACATGGACCTACACATAGACCTATATATACATAGACCTACACATAGACCTATACATAGACCTACACATAGACCTACATACACATAGACCTATATATACATAGACCTACATACACATAGACCTATACATAGACCTACACATAGACCTACAACATAGACCTACACATAGACCTATACATGGACCTATATATACATGGACCTACCTACACATAGACCTACATACACATAGACCTACATACACATAGACCTATATATACATAGACCTATACATGGACCTATATATACATGGACCTACCTACACATAGACCTACATACACATAGACCTACACATAGACCTATACATAGAAAGGAATAGTCCCTTCGTCATGATACTGTTTTCCATTTTTAACATGGAGAAAACTTTTTTTTTTTTTAACTAATCTCCCCATTACAGATTCCCTGTGTCTCACTAGATCTGCTGACCATGACAGTGAAGTGTCAGGCTAGACAGAGAACACGGAAGTGCGTAGCCTGGCTGAGGGCAGCCGCAGCTGCTCTTAGTAGCTGGGGACTGATAATGTTGAAGCAGCAATGTTGAGGAAGCAGCAGCCCAAGGAGGGGTCCAGGGAAAGCTGGAAACCCACAGGGAGAGCCAGCTGCCTGAAAAGCAGACATGGGAATGTGTGGTAGGAAGTGAGGGCATACAGCCTGAAGGCAGAGCCTGCCCGCAGTGGTGTGTGGAGCCCAGGTGCCTCTGGAGTTTGGGGCCAGGAATGTATGGTAGCTGGAGGCTACTGTAGAGAGGCTGCTACAGGAAGATCCCAGACTTGCTCAGAGGGCTTTGGGTGAGGTGGCTCCTGCATCTTATCCTGTTCAGCTATTAACCAGTCAGCACCTTTACTACACCAACCACAGTGACAAATGTTCACAGTATACAAAAGAATTAGTCCACGGTAGTGATTGTTACTCTGCCAAGCATTAGTTCAGAAGCAGCAAGTACTGAAAATGGCATAGGAGAAAAGCTGTGGCTCTCTTCCCCTGGATTCCCTCCCATCCCCTTCCTCCTCCCCCTCCCCTCTTGCCTTTCCCCTCTTCCGTTCCCCTGCATCCTCTGCCCCTCCTCCCTGTGATTTTTTTTTTTTTTTTTTTTTGAAAAAAGGTCTTATGCAGTATAGGTTTGCCCCAAACTCACTATGTCATTAAGCCTGGCCTTGCGTGCTGACCCTCCTGCCAACACCTCACAAGCGCCTGTGCCAGGCTTACAGGGTTATGCCGTCACACCTGGTCCCCAACCCCTCCTTCACGGACCTTGAGCCTCGCTATGTAGTTAAGGTGACCTTGCACTCTGAAGCTCCTACCTCCACTTCTCTGTGCTCAGATTACGAGTGTGTAGCTCCACATCAATTTTATGCTGTGCAAGTGATTTAACTCCAGCCTCCCGTGTGCGAGGCAAACACTCAGCACCTGAGCTGCATTTCCACCTCAGCATCTCACTGTGTAGCTCAGACTGGTCTTGAACTTGTGACCTCCTGAGTATTGAAATTACAGGCCTGCCCACCCCCACCTCTACCTCCTATCCCAGGACTACCTGGCTCTCACCTCTAAGAAGAAAGAAAAGTCTTTCCCAGAACCCCTGAGTAGCCTTTGTGTTCCCTCTGATTGGTCAGAGCTTTATCATGTTCCTACCACTGGCAGGAGGGTGGGGCTTGCTCAGACCCATCTTGATTAGCCCCCTGTGTTGGGCACAGAGCTCCTCAGGGTCCAGCATACACGGTCAGTTTTGACAGTCATGTGTCTCTTCAGCAGCCATCAGTGTCTCCATTTATTGCTTTGAACTTTCTTTCTCTCTCTATCTTTTTGTCTTTCAAGACTGGGTCTTTCTGTGTAGCCCTGTCTGTCCTGGAACTCTCTCTCTACTCCAAGCTGGCCTTGAACTCACAGAGATCCACCTGCCCCTGCCTCCTGAGTGCTGAGATTGAAGGCGTGTGGTGTGCCATCACAACCGACAAAATATTTCCTTGAACTCTTAAGCTTGCAAATTGTATACATGATGGTTTGAATGTATATGTCCTTCCTGAGTTAGCAGTTTGTGGGTTCTGAAGCCCCTGTCATGGCAGCTGTGTCCTCAGGAGTGTGTTATTTATCCATCTGTTTCCTCCCCTATTATTATTATTATTGAGACAGAGTTATTCCCACTCTGCAGCCACTGCTAGGATTATAATTAGGAACCTCTACACCTGCCACATCTATTTATTTAGATTTGTTGATTTGTTTTGGTTTTCTTAAGACAGGGTTTCTCTGTGCAGCCCCGCCTCTCCTGGAACTCACTCTGTAGACCAGGCTGGCCTTGAACTCAAGAGATCCAGCTGCCTCTGCCTCCTAAGGGCTGGGATTAAAGGTGTGGGCCACCTCCGCCTAGCTTGGTTATTTATTTTTTAAGACTTTACCAAGTTCCCCAGGCTGCCCTCATTCTTGCTCCTGTGGTTGTCCTGTCATCATCTGGAGCCAGAGACCATGCCCGTTATTTTTGTGGAATTTAATTTAATATAAGAATGCAGTCCCCAACTGTTAATGTACAATTGGGATCTGATGAAGAAGAGGCTGGGCAGCTGTCATCCCCAGGGTGAGAAGCAGAAGGCAGGTTGGAATGATAGGAGCATCTGTCACAATACAGAGGGGTCACGGGGCTGAACCAGGTCCTGAAGAGCAGGTGTGCCCACCGTTTCTGCTGCTGGTGTCACCAAGAGACAGGGCTTAGCATAGGGCGCTGCAGGCTGGGTCTGTCAGGTGTGGCCCAAGGAGCTGGTTAGTGCTCCCAGCTCTGGCTCCCCCTCTCAGCAGAGCCTGGTAAAGCACAGTTGGCCCTCAAAGCAGGGCCACCCAAGCTGACTCCTCAGGGCCACCCCTGCCTGTGGGTGTGGGCAGGGAAGCATCCCTTAATAACTGACGCTGCTCTCCCCATCTTTGGATTTGGATCTCTTGTGTTTGGCATCTTGTAAGGCCTTTGAGCTGACTCATCCGTGCATTTCCAAAGAGATTCCTCTGCTGGGGATTCCTTAGGGCATGTCTGCATCGCTATGGAGCTCTGTTCCTTATTCATTGTGTTTTCTTCTATGTAGGTCCTTCTGGTCACCTCCTCTTTCATGTCCCCTTCTGAGAGCCGGAGTGGTTCGAACCCCAACCGTGTTCGGTTTTTTGGACATGACAAGTTAGTCCGGGCAGCAGCAGAGAAGCGCTGGGACCGTGTTAAGATTGTGTGCAGCCAGCCATACAGCAAGGTACCTGCGTGGGAGTGGTGGACAGCTGCCGCCCCTGTGGCATTGTGATCTCCATGTTCCCAGCAAAGGGCTGGACATCCTCCAGTGCCAACTAGCTTAGTTCTAGGAGAGTGTTCGAGGGTGAGCTCTGTCTGATATTACTGTCATCATCAGACTGGGGCCGGGAACTGAGATTCCTACCTTCTGGTTCTCATTCCCGACCAACTGCAGAGGAGCAAAAAGTGGCTCCAGACAGAGAGGGCACCCAGAGGTGGACTTGCTGCCCACCCGCTGACTTCTACTAGCAGTGAAGGTCAGAGAGCCAACCTTGTCTACAGTTAGGGCTCAGCGAGGTTTAATGATATGATCATCCTCCCCCGGCCCCTGCCTCCATGGAGCCAGAAAGGGCTTCCCTGCATGAAGGGGCATGAGATGTTAGCTCCATCCTACCCAGACACCTTCCATTCCAGGACTCACCCTACGGCCTAAGTTTTGTGAGGTTTCACAGCCCTCCAGAAAAAGATGAGGCAGAGGCTCCGGCCCAGGTAAGCTGCACCTGTCACCCCCAGAGCCTTCTCCCTGCCTCTCCCCCCCCCCCCCCCCCCCGCCTGCCAGCAGCCTTCCCATAGCACTGACCTTGTGGGGCCTTAGAAGGTGACAGTGACCAAGCTTGGCCAGTTCCGTGTGAAAGAGGAAGATGATGGTGCCAACTCCCTGAAGCCGGGGGCTCTCTTCTTCAGTCGAATCAACAAGACATCTCCGGGTGCGTGTGTGATCAGGAGTGCTGCATGGCGCCCTGGCTTTAACTCCTAGGCCCATGCCTGAAATCTCAGCACAGGGGAGATGAGGCAGGAGGATCCGATGTTTGTGGTCCTCGGGTAGGTGGAACATTTGAGTCCAGGCTGAGGGGCCTGGTTAGGTCTCTGGGTCTGGGGACGAGGCCGAGGAGGAAGGTCTAGACTCCTGGTCACTTCTGAATTTGGAAGTGACATAATCCTTGTGGATAGGGACTGAAGGGTCCGCTGTCTCTCTAGCCTCTGCTAACGACCCAGCAGGACCCAGCTATGCAGCAGCTACGCTTCAGGCCACTAGTGCAGCGTCCTCTGCCTCTCCAGTCTCCAAGGCTTTGGGGAGCTCTTCCAAGGTGAGGTCATCAGAATGGGGGTGTAGGGAATGAGAGAAACTGGAAGCTTCAGCCCATCCCTGCCTCCTTAGCCTCAGGAGTCTCCCAAAGGGAAGAGGAAATGGGACTTGAATCTAGAAGACAGGAAGCCTCCCAGCAAACCTTCAGCAGGGCCACTCGCCCCCAAGAGACCCAAATGTAAGCAGCCTGGATTCCCTACAGACCCAGGCTTGTGTGTCATAGGGAAGGGCTGGGGAGGCGGGAGGGCCATATTTCCTGTCCTGTGGGAGCTGGCACAGGATACACAGTCCCCGGGGACCTAACTAAACTTCCTTTCTTTGGCTCCTCAGTGCCAGCTCCCAGTGTCACCCCAGCTGCAGCCCCAGCCTCGACCCCAGCACAGAAGGCAGTCCCAGTGAAGCCCCGGGGAGAAGGCGCGGAGCCCAGGGTGGCTCCAGCTGGCCCCCAGGAGCTGGGGAAGATTCTGCAAGGGGTGGTGGTGGTGCTCAGTGGCTTCCAGAACCCCTTCCGCTCAGAGCTTCGGGACAAAGCCCTGGAGCTAGGGGCCAAGTACCGGCCGGACTGGACCCCAGACAGCACACACCTTATGTAGGCCTTGGTCCCTCTGTGCCACCCACGCCATCCTGGCACTGCCCTGCATGCCCATTTGCTTCCACTCTGTTCCTTCTCTGCTACTCTCCCTCCCTGCTTCCTTCTGTCTGTCTGTCTGTCTGTCTGTCTGTCTGTCTGTCTGTCTTTTCTTCCTTAGTCTCTCTCTCTCTGCTCTCTGGCTCCCTCCATCAGCCCCATCTCTGTCTGTCTCTCTGTCACACGGCCCATTTGTTCGTCAGATCACATCTGATGTCCCTGTTTTGCATCCCCCAGCTGTGCCTTTGCCAACACTCCCAAGTACAGCCAGGTTCTGGGCCTCGGAGGCCGCATTGTGCGTAAAGAGTGGGTGCTGGACTGTTACCGCATGAGACGCCGGCTGCCCTCCAGGAGGTGAGGCCTCAGCTCACACACCTGCCTCTCAGCTCAGAGCAGGACTATGTACACATTGGGGCTTGCCAGGCAAGTTTAGGTGATCTCAAACCAGCATCAGCTGGTTTCAGCGAGAGGATAAGGCCTACAGGTGGGAAGTGACTTGTGTGGGTGAGTCACAGTCAAAAGACATCTGTTTTGTGCAGAAGGGAAAGGACACGCAGGTTTCTGTATGCAGAGGCATGGGGTGGAAGCAGGGAGCTTGTGGGCCCTGTCCCACTATTCAGAACTGGGATTGAAGCCTCCATGGGGTGCCAGGCAGAGCTGTGAACGAGGTTAAAACCCAGCTCAGGGAGCTCAGGAGGGCCTCAGGGAGTGAGACTCCTGCAGGATGAGAAGCATGTGTAGCAGACAGGCAGAGGGTGTGCTGGGCTGCAGAACATGTCTATCTTCCTGAGGATGCAGTGGAAGGTGGGAGAACCACTGGGCTGCTGACTGCAGGAGCTAGGGAGACGTTAGCTGGAGAAGAGCAGTCAGATGGGCTAGGATGGGACCTGGGTGTGTTCACACGTAGGGCTCAACCTGGTATACTGTGTCAGCGGTACTGAGACTGGAAGGTGGGAGGGTCAGCTGACCTGGAGGAGGTCATTGACTCCAAATCTCATTTGGGACCCCACACCCCTGGAAGCTGGTTATCTAGGATCAGTACCAATCAGAGCTCCACAATCATCCTGAACAAATGTGAGAGTGTTTGTGGGCTCTCTTCTCCACATGTGTGTCATGATAGTTACCTACTATGTCAGCATACACACACACACACACACACACACACACACACACACACACACACACACAGAGTCTGAGTCAGAGGTCAGAGAATCTACTGAAGTCAGCTGGGGCTGGAGAGGTGGCTCAGTGGTTAAAAGCACTGGCTGTTCTTCCAGAGGTGCTGGGTTGAGTTCCCAGCACACACATGGTGGTTCACAACCATCTAACTACAGTCTCAGAGTGTCTGATGACTTCTGGTCATTGTGGGCACCAGGCATACAAACGATGCACAGACAAACATGCAGGCAAACACACATATGAAATAAAGATGGGTAAATCTTTAAAAATACACATATACACAAGTTCCTTATAAGCAGCAAAATAGCAGAGTATTTACATAAAAAGTGCACACATCTTTCCACATACTTCTAAATTTTTATAGTTATTTGAATTAAATATATATGTGTATATCCCGGCAGGGTGTGCATGTGTGTGTTCAGGTACCTTAGGAGGTCAATAGTGGCAGATCTCTTAAAGCTAGAGTTGGAGACAGTTGTGAGCTACCTGTTATGGGTCCTGGAAACCAATCCTGGGTCCTCCACGAGCAATACATGGTCTTAACCAGTGAACTGTCATTCCAGCCTCACATACTTTTGTGTGTTTGTTACTAGGAATTGAACCCAAGGCATCCCACATGCTAAGCAACTTCCAGAGGGATTCTAGGCAGGGGCTCTACCACTGAGCCACATCCCAGCCCCTCACTGGGGGATTCTAGGCAGGGGCTCTACCACTGAGCCACACCCCCAGCCCCTCACTGGGGGATTCTAGGCAGGGGCTCTACCACTGAGCCACGCCCCAGCCCCTCACTGGGGGATTCTAGGCAGGGGCTCTACCACTGAGCCACACCCCAGCCCCTCACTGGGGGATTCTAGGCAGGGGTTCTACCACCATCCTGCATCCCTAGTCTTTTCATTTTTTATTTTGAGGGAGGGTCCTACTAAGTTACCCAGGCTGGACCTCAGTTCACCCTGTAGCCCAGGCAAGCCTTGAACTTGCAATCCCTGCCTCAGCCTCCTGAGTAGTAGGATTACAGAGTGCCCACCAGGCCAGACTTCTCTGATATTCTAAACCAGCTCTAGATGGTTTATACCCAGCACTGTGTAGATGTTATGTAAGCCCTTCTCACGCCATGTTGTTGGGGTGTGATAAGCAAATCTGTGAATGATCAGTGCCAATGCTGCTTTTCTCTGATCTGTGATGGGGTGAATGTGCAGATGCAGAGACTCCAGATCAGAGTTCCACCTGGATTTGCTTTTGAGAATTTTCCCCTTTTGTTTGGCATCCTCCCCTGATTCTCAGAGGGAAGACCATCATCTCCCGCCGCTCTAACCTTTCTCAAATGGGATGGATCTTCCCCCTAAGAGAAAGGGTCTGTGGGGCAGCTGAGCTGCCTGGCACACTGTGAACCCACTCTGGAGCTGAGAGGGGGCAGGGGCAGTGGGTTCCGAGCGCAGCCCCCCCTCCCTCAGTTCTGTGCCTGAGGCCTGCTTCCTCCCCTAGGTACCTCATGGCAGGTCTTGGCTCCAGCAGTGAGGATGAGGGCGACTCTCACAGTGAGAGCAGTGAAGACGATCCCAGGCTTCCCAGAAAGGTCTGATGCTCATACCTCAGCCTCTCGCTTCTGCCCCCTGCTGGTTAACCACAGTCTCACCTCACACTGCCTCCGACCTCACCTAGCCCTCCTTCCTCAGAGGCCCCAGACCAAAGCCAAGACCCGAGCAACAGGACCCAGCTCACCCCAGAGACCACCAGCTCCAAAAGAGACCAAAGCCAAAGCACCCTCACCAGGACCCCAGGACAATAGTGACACAGAGGGCGAACAGTCAGGTTAGAGTCTGAGGGGGAGGAGGTCTGTACTCCTGTGTTTGTGAGGGAGAAGGCCAGGGCCTGAGAGAGGTGACTGAGCCTGGACCCCTGGGTCTGAGGGAGGAGGCTGGGCCTGGATCCCTGGGTCTGGGGGAGGAGGCTGGGTCTGGATCCCTGGGTCTGAGGAAGGAGGCTGGGCCTGGATCCCTGGGTCTGAGGGAGGAGGCTGGGTCTGGACCCCTGGGTCTGAGGGAGGAGGGCTGAGGTTTAGATACCTGGGTCTGTAGGGGAAGGCTGTATCCAGGTGAATGGAGTGAAGGAGAGGACATTTTGTGTCCAGAAAACTAGAGGGCAGCTGAGGTAGTTGGTAGTCCCTAGCTGTATTCTGAGAGGAGTGTTGACAGACTTCCCAATAAACAAGCCTGGTGACTGAGTTGCTCCTGGTAGAAGGACAGAACAATGGAGCGGAAGATTCCGGGGACACCGAGGATGAGCTGAGGAGGTAAGCTGGGTGGGGGTGGGTGCTGCTGGTCCTAGGTGTGGGCATCTGCTCCCTGGGTGCTCACCCTCCCCAACCCTGACCTCCCAGGGTGACCAAGCAGAGAGCACAGAGGCAGCCCATGGCTCCAGGGGAGAATGGCGGCGAGAATGGCGAGGACCCGTATGCTGGCTCCACAGACGAGAACACAGACAACGAGGCTTCCACAGAGGCCGAGCTGCCGATCCCAGAGCTCCCAGGTTGGATGTCCCTAACTTCTGAGGGTCACTGCTGTATCCATCCCTCAGTGCTCCCCTCCCCTCCCTGTGGCTCCTTCACCCCCTGCTGACAGCTTCCTGCTCTCATCAGTGTGACCTTGCTTTGTGGTGACCAGTGACTCGAGACTCCCCACCCTTCCCCCAAACTCAGCCCCGTTAACTGCCCTGCTGCCCTGGACACATGAGTGCTGGGCACATTGTTTAATATTTTACTGGCAGTGTTAAGCCAATGCTGTTTGTGTGTGCGTGTGGTGTGTGTGTGTGTGTGTGTTCTTTACTGTTTTGTTCTTTGAGACAGGGTCTCAGGCAGCCCAGGCTCATCTCAGACTTGTGGCTCTCTGTCCTTGTGCCTCAGCCTCCCAGATTCTTGGATCACACATGTGCCACCACACCCTACTGCAGAGCTTCAGAGATAACAGAAGACTGGGAAGGCTGTGGGGTTGTGGAGGGTCTGACCCCCTGCGGTCCACAATTGAGAGAGACTTTTGTCTGCAATCCCAGTACTCAGGAGGCTGAAGCAGAAAGATCTAGACTACTAAGACCCCTTTTCTATAAAGAAAGGAGGGCAGGAGAGAGGAGAGAAGGGCTTAGGATGCAGCAGGGAGGTCAGATCACTGGGAGAGCCACTTCCCAGGCTCAGGGCAAGGCCGGGAAATCCTTTAACCTCCAAAACTCCTAAAATGAGGGAAGTCACCTGAAGCTGGCGAGGAGACCAGCCCAGAGGCCAGGGTCAAAGCTGGCTGAGGTGAAGTAGTGGCCGCCTCCAGGCCAGCCTGGGTCAAGCCAGCAAGGTGGCTGTAGCCTGACTGTGTGTCTCAACTTGTGTTTAGCATCCTGTGAAGACACACGGGGGCCTCTGATGGTTTGGATGGGAGCTAGACTGGGATTTGCTAGGCATGGCTCCCACTATGTGAGCACCTCATCCTAGGCCGTGTACCTCCACCTTCCTCCCTGTCGGGGCCTCACGCTCTCCCTTTCCCTTCTCTCCCACAGACTTCTTCCAGGGCAAACACTTCTTCCTGTATGGGGAGTTCCCTGGGGATGAGAGGAGGAAGCTCATTCGATACGTGACAGCTTTCAACGGGTCAGTTGTGGGGTTGGTGCTGGGTCCATGGGCAAGTTAGCAACCTGACTCTAGAGGGTGTGGGTTGTGGGAAGTTGATGTGAGTGTGCCCAGCAGGGTGAGCACAGGCTGCAGAGCCCAGATGCCAGCCCTGTCCACTGTGCTGTGCAGCCCTGGAGGGCTGCCCCTCTCCCACCATTTCTGAGTGGGTTAGCACCGTGGGCATTGCTGCTGTGACTTGTCAAGGCCACTCTGTGGGAGGTGAGCTCTCCCAGACAGCCCCAGGGGACAGAGGTCAAGCTAGCCAGGCTCAAAAACAAACCAAAGATCAGAGAGAGGACATTGCTACTACATTGGAGAGCAGCTGGAGGTCTGTTGGATGGGTGTTGGCTCCTGGTGTACCTCCTCCGCAAGTAGAGTTGACCTATGGACCTCACAGAGAAAGGAGGTGTTTGGGCAGACAGTAAGGCACACCTGACCGCCAACAGTGTTCCCCCACCTCTTCTCTCCCACCAGTGAGCTCGAGGACTACATGAGCGAGCGGGTCCAGTTTGTTATCACAGCCCAGGAGTGGGACCCCACCTTTGAGGAGGTGAGCCCTGGAGGGGCAGAGGTGGAGAACCAACCCGCTTTCCAGTTACCTCAGCCCTTCTGATCTATATTCCCTCTCCCCCAGGCCCTGATGGATAACCCTTCCCTGGCCTTTGTCAGGCCCCGATGGATCTACAGTTGCAACGAGAAGCAGAAGTTGCTCCCCCATCAGCTCTATGGGGTGGTGCCCCAGGCCTGAGGGTGGCTGCGTACACACATTACTTTAATAAAGGAGACTTTGTTTGGAGTAGTTGCTTTTATCACAGGAGGCTCCAGCCCCCTGTGCTAGCCAGGGCTCTGGGGCTGCCCCATGGCTGTGTCCTAGGGTCTGGGGAGAGGTGAGTAGGGCCCCTCCACCAGAGATCTACTAAGAAACAGCTCTTTCCCCAGTCGCTGTGCTGACAAGAGCAGAGAGTTGAACTCTGCCACCCAACGCTGTCCCACAGCTTGATCTGTGCTATCACGTCAAGTGTCTCTCTGGACTATGAGCTGGAGACATGGATGCTCATAGCATGAGCCGACTTCCCAGCTTCCTTCCCTAGTTTGACTGTGACGTCACCAGCATGATTTACATCCAACTTGGGAGGCTGGATGAGCAGAAGGAAAACCACCAAATCCTGGGGGCCCTTTCAAGGCTCCATGTTGAAGGTGGGGATGGAACAGAGCTGATAGGGGATCAGGGCAGAAGGAAAGGGTGATGGTGGGGTGGACAAAGCCTGTGGGAAGAGTAGCCTGAGGCTGCTCACAGGGAGGGGCTCTGGGGCAGATTCGGCTGGAAAGATGAGCACAGTCCTCGGGTGCTGCCATTGTGGTTGCCAACAGACACAGGTGGCCGTTTAATATAAAGGAATAAGGTATCTGACCCTAGTTCTTGAAGATAGAAGCAGGAGGACCAGTAAGCCCTTAGGCCAGCATAAGGTACATTGTGAGATCTTAGCCCCCCTCCACCCCGCCCCCCAAAAAAAGTCAAGGAGGGGAAGAAAAAAGGCATTCAGGCTGACTTCAGGCCCTCTATCACAGGATTACAGATTTCAAAGCATGCTGTCTCTGCGGAAGTTCTTTTGGATGAAACTGAGGAGTTTGGACTTTCTGGGGTGGGGCCCGAAGGGGCTTTAAGCAGGACAAAGGCCAGGGTCAGTCAGGGTTGAGACGAGGCCCTTGGGTAACCTCCTCTTGGACATGCCAGGCCCTTTTCTATCTTTAACCAGCCAAGCGTTATTTATTGATCTCCATCCTCAACTGTCTCACTGACTGACTGGCCCTGTTCTGGGGCTTTGTGTACTTGGTCAGTGGGTCAGTGGCCTGTCCATTTCAGCTTCACTCCTGGCACTGCATCAGGTGCCACAGACTTGATGGCTTTGGACACATGTTTCAGCAGGTCTGGGGTCTAGGATCCAGAGTGGGCATCTAGGCTAAAATAGATTTAACTAGAGCACGCCTTCAGATGCTCTGTGGCCCAATCTGCTTGTTCTCCCAGCTTTTAGGGGCTGCCCGCAGTCCCTCTGTTCAAGGCCAGCTGTGGCTGACTGTGTCTCTCCACCTTACATCACTGCTCTGCCTCTCCTGCTTCCTGTCTTGCAAAGACCCTGTGATGAGCCACATGGGATGGTACACATCTGTCATCACAGTGCTTGGGACATAGGAGCAACAGGATCAGGAGTTTAAGGATTGGCTAGTAACAAGCTTGAGACCAGCCTGGATGATGTGACACTGTCCCAGTGAACTTTAAAAAAAAGTCAGTAATGGTGCATTCCTTTATTCCCAGCACTTGGGAGTTAGAGCCCAGCAGCTCCCTGAGGTCGAGGCCAGCCTGGTCTACAGAGTGAATTCCAGAACATTCTAGGCTACACAGAGAAAAAAAAAAAACCCTGGTGACAAGATCCCCACTGGGCAGGGCTATTTGGTGGCAGTTCAGGGAATTGAATCCAGGCCTTTAGCACATGCAACCTCGCCCCTGCTGGGTTGCATCCCTAGCCCTGCACTGGTCTAGTTAATGGCCACTGATGCAGAATCTTTCTTCCAACCTCATTCTTCCTCTGCGCATGTCCAGGACCGTGAAGTGGCTATCCTTACTGAGCCATTATTCTGTGTTCCGTGTCCCCCACCTTTGAAGTGCTGGGGATGCAGAGTTAAGAAAGACTAGTCCCGATCTCATGGGGCCTGGGTGGGGAGTAGATGTACAGTACAGCATTGGGCAGTGGCAGATGCAGTGTGGGAACTTTGAATAGGGCAGTATGACAGTCAACGGGGCAGGATGGGATCATTTAGATAGGGTCATATGACCTCAAAGGAGCACCAGCGCTCTGCAGGGACAAGGGCTATGCACAGGAGAACCTGGGAGAACCCTTGCAGGCAAAGAACAGGTGGAAAGGCCCTGGGGAGGAGCAGGTAGGAAGTAGGGCATCAGGCTACTTAGTAGAGACCCACTTCACCCACTCAGCCACTGTCCTGTTGGTTGTGGGTAAATCCTGTCTCGTTTCTCTCTGTATAAGGTAAGGTTGGGCCAGACTAACATCTTAGATTTCTTTGTTTTTGAGAGTCTCATAGCCCAAGGCTGGCCTCAAACTCTGTAGCCAATGGTGACCTTGAATTGACCCTCGGTTCTCCACAAGTGTTGGCCTTATACAATAAACACCACAGCAGTCCCACCGTGCCTCACTTCTGTGCAGCTGCTCCGTTGTGGGAGCTTTGGGCAGGTCTCAACCGAGATAGAGGACCGACAGATCGGATAGGGCAGAGAAGATCCTGACTTCTCCAAGGCTTCCCAGGCGACTTGCAGCATAGCAGCCTGCTCACTTCCGGAACATTCAGATCTCAGCTCCTCACCACCTCAAGCCTCAGGATTCGCTAGCTTACATGTTTCCAGTGCGAGTCAGCTCATGGCCAAGCTTATCTTCATCCGTGATTGTGCCTTTCTTTGCTCTGGTTGCTAATATAATTCTCCTTTCCATCAAAACATGTGGGACGTTACTGTTTAGATTTGTATCTTAACCCAGATCTAGGTGGTATATGCATTGAGCAAGCAGGCTGTAGGCTTGATGCCAGCCTGAGCTACATAGTGAGATACCATCTTTGGGGGAAAAAATAGAACTCAGGGCCTGAAGAGTTGGCCCAGTGGTTAAGGGCCCTGGCTCTTGCATAGGACCCAGGGTTTAATTCCCAGCACCCAGATGGTAGCTAACAACCATCGGTAACTCTAGTCCTAGAGGAGCCAAGGCCCTCTTCTGATTGCTGCAGAGGTACACAGACACACACGCAGGCAAAACACCCACACACATAAAATAGTAAAATCTAAACTTAAAAAAATTAGGACTTAAAGGCAGAGGCAGGTGGATCTCTAAATTTGAGGCCAGCCAGGGCTACATAGCGAGACCCTGTTTCAAAAACAAAACAACCAAAAAGAAAAAAACCCCGTCAGGTTATATTCAGTTATATAATCAATTTGAGACCAAAACAGCTCCCATGAGGTCATGCTACACTCTTGGATGTTCCCACTGCCACGGATCTAACCTCTGCCTTAGCCATCACACTTTACATCATGGTGTATTATTTCCTGAACCTTAGCCAAGAATACCTCTCCTTTCATCTCTTAAAAGAATAAACAGATGGTCTAGGAGGCGACTCAGTGGGTGAAAGTGCTTGCTTGCCAAGCCTGACAACCTGAGTTTGATCCCTGGGACACTCGTGATTGAGAAAGACAAATCTTATAAATCATCTAGTTCCTTACATGAACAATTTGACTCCTCGGGTGACAGGGTTTGACGTGTGTCAGAACAAGCACTGGACTGTGAGCATTTAAGACCAGATGTCATCATTGCGGCCTACTCGTCTCCCCGGTGTCTAGAAAGCAGTGTGCCAAGCCACTGAGACTTGTTCTTGCAAATAGACCTAGAATGTATGTTGTGAGTGTATTTTATTTGTAGATGGGGGCTGGCCTGGAACCTGTAGACCAGACTAGCCTTGGAATTCACCCGCCTCTGCGTCTTGAGTGCTAGAACTACAGGTGTGTGGTGCTTCTCCCAGCTTGGTTTTGTGGATGTTTATTGCATTTATTTATTTAGTGATTACACAGGGCGGGGGTGGGAGGGCACGTGTGCCACAGCATGTGAGGAGTTGGTCTCTGCCCACACCATGTGGGGCCCAGGTCATCAATCTGACCTCTACTTGATTAGTGTCCATTGTCTCTAGACCAGGTCTTCACCATTCTGCCCTTAATGCCCCATGCAGGGCTTAACACACAGTAGGTGTGTAATTTAGATCTACAGAGCACAGATGGAGGCAACATCAATTCCCTTACAGACTCCAGACTTCAAAAGTGTACCGGACCTGTCCTGGCCTGACAGCTGCCTCTTCCAGACAATTTACAACAACCCTGTTAGGCTAAAAGTGTTGGCAAATGCCTGGGAGGCCATGACAGGAAGATTGCCCTAAGCTAAAGGCCAGCCTGGGCTACAGAAGAGGCCTCATCTTAAAACACCAAAAAGGGGACCAGGTGTGGTGCACACTTAATCCCAGCACTTGGGAGGCAGAAGCAAGCAGGTCTCTAAATTGAAGGTCTCCTGGTCCACATAGTGAATTTCAAGGCTTTAAAAAAAAAATTGAAAAAGGCAAATAGGTAGCCAATAGGAAAAAGAGGGGCAGGATATATTTATTGGGGGTTAACAGATGGCTTTGTGGTTAAGAGCACTTGTTGCTTGTGCAAAGGGACTGTGTTCCCCTAGGACCCACAGGGTTGTTCACAACTGTCTAATGCTGCAGCGCATCTGACCCCTGCCCCCTTCTCATCTCTAGGGGCCCAGGTACACATGTGGTACACATACATAAATGCAGGCAAAACTGGTCAGATACACATAAAGAAAAATCAAGCAAAACCAACGCACTGAAGAGTATAATACTTGCCTATTCATGAAGCCCTGCTCCAGTCTCCAGCACCATGTAAATTCAAAGACAGCCTGGAGACATGAAAATGTCAAATTAACCAAGTATCCCTCCTAGATAATGGACCTGAATCCCGAGAGGTTACAAACCTGTCCAAGATTCAGAGGCACTCTAGCATTGCACTTTCCAGTATGTGTGCTGGAGCTCTGTTGTTTCCGTCTCTGCCACCTCCTGTGCTCTGAGTACTTTGGATACACAGTGCTAGCCTCTTTCCTACAAGCCACATTCCCTCTGTGTACTGGCCCCTGGTGGTGGGCATGTGACGGCCTCTTACCAATGTGGCCACACCACAGCACTGTTCCCTCACGGCTTTATTACAGGCTTGAGTATAAGTGTGTATAGTGAATGCCTTATGGCCAAGGCAGAGGCACCACCTGTGTGCCCATGTGCCTCACCAACCCAAAATACAAACAGGCTTTTTATCTTTGCCGTGCATGCGTGTGTGTGTGTGTGTGTGTGTGTGTGTGTGTGTGTGTGTGTGTGTGTGTGTGTGTGTGTGTGTGTGTGTGTGTGTGTGTGTGTGTTGTGTAGGGGAGTGGAGAGGGCCAGTTTCACAACTCCAGGCTCAAGGGAGTTCCAGGCCAGTTTGGGCTACATGTATCCAGACCCTCTCTCCCTGTTAAAGGGAAGTGCACACATACAGCAGGGCTTAGAAATCCCAGGTCTTTATTAAGTGATGGAGGGCAGAGGAGGCAGGCCGACCTAAGGCTCACTCCCTCTCTCCCTGGCCCTCAGACGGGTGGTGGCTGCGTTGATGAACCAACAGGAGGCGTCTCTGGCTAAAGACCTGGTCGCAGCTGGGGCATCGGTGGGGGCCAGTGGTTTGACTGCTGGGCGCCGTGGGGGGGTCGTGGCACAAGCGATGGGCTGCCAGTTTGGAGGGAAATGAGAACGCTTTGGGGCAGTGCGGGCAAGGATATGGGCGTGCGTCGGTGGCATGGTGCGTGTGGCGGTGGGCTGCCAGCTTGGAGGGGTAGCAGAAGGACTTGGAGCAATCGGGGCACGGGTAGGGGCGGGCGGGCGCGTGAGTCCAGAGATGCGCTGCCAGCTTGGAGCGGTGGCCGAAGGCCTTGGGGCAGTGTGGGCAGGAGTGAGGGCGAGCTCCGCTGTGCGTGAGGCGGTGCGCAGCCAGCTTGGACGGATAGGAGAAGGCCTTGGGACAGTCGGGGCACGGGTGCGGGCGCGTGCCGCCGTGGGCGAGCCGGTGCGTGGCCAGCTTGGACGGGTACGAGAAGGCCTTGGGGCAGTCCGGGCAGCGGTGCGGGCGCTGGGGTGGGGGCCGCCGGCGGGGCTGGGATGGCACGCTCCCAGATGCAACGGGCTGGCTGGGGACTGGGGGACAGGAGAGCTGATGAGCTTCTAGTAAACAGGCTCGCCCTGTGCCCGGGCCAGGCTATTTATTCCTCCCCCTCCCCTCTTTCTCTGAAACAGGGCCTCACTATGCAGCCCTGGCTGACCTGGACCAAACTGCCCCCCAAATCAGAGACTCCCTGCCTCTGTCTCCTGATTGCTGGGATTAGAGGCCAGCGCTACCACGCTGGGCTCTGCTATCCCTTAATACCAGAGGGACATCTCAAAGTGTATGAGCAGGCAAGTGTCACACTGGTGTCCCATTAAGGATCACGTCTGTTTGCCCTCTGGCCACACGTTCTATCTTGAGCGTCTCAAAGAGTTGCCAACGTGGGTCCTGAAACCTACCTACATTTCCAGTACTGTCCATAATTTCACATGCACCTCCCGTAATTTCCTGAGCCCCAGCAAATGGGAGGTTCGGTCCATCCCAAATGGTCCTAACACTGGATCAATCCTAGGGAACGATCCCTGTGTGTACAATCTGGGCTGCTCTCACCTCCCTTGGTCCCCGGCTCCTGGCAAGTGGGACTAGGTTCCGAGACCCCGGCCTCGGACTTGACGCTTCCACCCAGCATCTTGCTGGCAGAGGAACCCAGGCGTAGCAGAGCAGAGAGCGGGGATGACGCCGGAGATCACCAAATTCATGGAGACAGAGGTGGGGTCCTAAAATCAGAAGGTCAGTCTGTAAGAACCAGGATTTTGGTTAAGTCTCATCCTGACTCCAAGGAGCAGCGGGGTTGGAAGACGGAGCCTAAGCGCACACTGGGAGGGGATATGCAAATAAGACCAAAAGGTCTCTTTTTGCTGAGTGGGGGGGTACGGGGGCTATTTCGAAGTGGGCGGGACCGCTAAGTCTGTGAGGGGCGGGGCTATAAAAGGAGCACAGTCAGTGGCTGTGCCACCCAAGCTCAGGGGCGGGTCTTTGAGCTCAGTGGGCGTGCCCTTGGCTACACTGTCCCAGAGGTGGGGTCCTCTGGACGCAATGGGAGGGATCTCGAGTGGAAAAGGGAGCTTTACCCTGCTTTAAGTCTCAGTCCTGGGACGCTGCGTCTAGCCTGTCCGTCTGGTCGCTAAATGGCATCCTTGATGTAGAACCGGGGACCTCAGAGGATGGAGACCTGGAGAAAAAGACCAAAGGAAGGAAGGTGTGGAGAGCCACCTAGAGACCCAATGGAGGAAGTCCCAAACGTCTGGCACGCACCCCTCAAGAACCGGAGCACCCGGACCCATGTCTACCGTCGGCGGAGGGATCCTGGCGTCCAGCCCCCAATCTGTCTCCCGGGGACCAGGACCTTGCCCTGCCCTCCTCACGTGCTAAGTGGCCTCTCTCCGGGGGGTGGGGCTTCGGAACGCTCACGTCTCCGCTCAGCCTGGTATGCTACCTTGCAGCCCTCGGATCTGCACCTCCCAGTGAGCGCCGAGAGAAGCCGCCCCGAGGGAAAGAGAGAGGGGAAGGAGCCAGGCAAGCCGCGGGGTCCAACCTTACTTCCATTCCCTCCTCCCATCCGGGGCTGGAGGGGGCGTCGGCACGCATGCGCAGTTACAGCCCGCAAGATGCTGCTCGCGGGTGGGGAGAGAAAAAGACACCGAGGGAGGAGGAGACGAATGCACACTCAGCCGACAAGTTCGTGAGCAAACACGAAGCTATCAGCCAAAGCAAACACGGAGCTATCAGCCAAAAGACCCTAGGAAAGTGCACAGCTGGCACGGTGTGGGGCCTGTGATGGCTGACTGCATCCTCCCCGTTTTGTTTTGTTTTGTTTTTTTGGTGACAGGGGGGAGGGTGGGGCCACAAGTAGCCCAGGCTAGCCTTGAACTCCCTACAAAATAGAGAATGACCTTGAGCTGATGCTTCTCAAGCCTTCACCTCCCAAGTGCTGAGACAGACATGCACAGCCACGCCCTTTTTTTCTTTCAAAAGTTTATTACACGTATTTACTATTGTATGTAGATGTTTTTGATTGTGGAGGTCAGAGCACAATTTATGGGAATCAGTTCTCACCTTCTACCACGTAGGTCCCAGGGGTTGAACTTAGATCTTTATAGACTTGGCCGCAGCTACTTAAGCATTGAGATATCTCTCTGGCCTTGTATTGAGAATTCTGCAGATAGTCTGAGTTCAACCTCTAGGAGCAGTTTCAAAAGCTGCGGGGTCGATTGATTACACTCCTCCAAGTGTTTACAGAAAGTCTAGCTAGTGTTTACCTAGAAAGTCAGGGGGCAGGACTCTGGGCTCAGTGAACTGGGTGACACCCCAAAATATTTGCATAGTACTTTAGGCACTCTTCACCACTGGGTGACTGGAGTCTCTGGCCCCGCCTAGCATCAGGTGTCACCTGCCTCCCCTCCCTAACCTGGGTGGTCTAGGAGTGCCAGGCCAAGGGTGACAAGGAGAGCTTGGCCTTCTTCCAGGAAGTGACTGCAATATCCTGCCCAGCTTTGACATGAGTGTGAAGTGCTCATAAAAGTCTTCTGCCCGACAAGATCTGGCCAGTCCTGGTAGCCACAGGAGTTATTTGGTGGGGCTGAGTAACTGGTTTGCCCTGAACTCTGCCACTTTCTAGTTGTGTGACCATGAGTAAGTCACTTCACGTGTCTGGTTTTCAATGTCCTCATCTAGTAAATGGAGGTTTCCTGGTACTGAGTTTTCCATGGAAAGTGTTTACAAAGTACTAAGCATCCAATCAATGTTGTCTTTCTGTATTTGTTTAAGGCAGGGTCTCATTACGTAGCTCTGGCTGTCCTGGAACTCACTGTGTAGACCAGTGACCTCTGACCTCAAATGCACAGAGATTTTCCCCAGTGTTTGAATAAAAGGTTTGCAGGACCATGCTCTGTCATAGGGAGTGCTGTTAAGCACTGGGCTTTCTTCCCAGCCCCTTTACCAATATTTTTTAAAATTATATTTGTTAGTTAT
Organism: Phyllotis vaccarum; assembly: GCA_033318265.1. Classification (NCBI taxonomy): domain Eukaryota; kingdom Metazoa; phylum Chordata; class Mammalia; order Rodentia; family Cricetidae; genus Phyllotis; species Phyllotis vaccarum. Next base: position 16,480,494 of record JARWLC010000018.1, read on the forward strand.
AGGTATGTGCTTGGTGTATGGTATCTGTGGTGATCTGTATTTGGAGGTCAGAGGTCAACTTGTGGGTGTTGACTTTTCCTATTGGTGGGTTCTGAGGATTGAATACAGGTATTCAGGATTTGAGGCAAGCACCTTTACCCACTGAAGTATCTGTCAGGTCCGATATTTTGTTTCTGTTGTGCATTGAATTAGGCCCAGTGGGGTCATATTGTCCTGGGAACAGTAGGTGGGCAGACCTCAAGAAGGAAGGAACATGTATTTAGGGGATGTCCCCTATGGAGTGTTAACCCTTCCCAGAGTCTGGCTCACCATCTGGTTCTTGTGCATGCCGTGGCCAGTCCTGCCTCTGGGCCTTTGCACCCTCTGTTCTTTCTTTTCCCAAGAGCCTTCTTTTCAATTATTTGCTTACCTGGTTTGTTTCCCAAAAGCCTCAGCTCAGAAGTCACCAAGGCAGGAGGTGTCCCTGGCAACACTCTGCTCTCTCTCTAACATTCCCTACTGTGTATCTGTCTTCTAGAATGGACATGCTTTGTCTCCAGAGGCAAGAACAGGGCTTTCCACATAGATGTTTACACGTTTGCTTTGTATAGATAACCAGTGACAAGCTTTCTGTACTGAGGATAATGGTGGGGAAAGTTGAAGTGAGGACCAAAGGGCTTAGGAAAGAATCCATACTCAGTGGGAAACTTGGGCAGAGGTTTGAACAGTAGAAGTGAGGCTGGGAGTGTGACTCAGTGGTAGAGCCCCTGCCTAGATTTCCCCAGTGAGGGCTTGGGGGTGTGACTCAGTGGTAGAGCCCCTGCCTAGAATCCCCCAGTGAGGGGCTGGGGTGTGGCTCAGTGGTAGAGCCCCTGCCCAGAATCCCCCAGTGAGGGGCTGGGGTGTGGTTCAGTGGTAGAGCCCCTGCCTAGAATCCCTCAGTGAGGGGCTGGGAACGTGGTTCAGTGGTAGAGCTTAACATGTATCTAGAGTGTGGCTGGCCAGGGATTCCCTTATAGGGACATGGATCCAAAGTCCTGCTAAAGCACCAAGGAAGGGCCCCCCAGGTATGGTTGGCTCTTCAGCTGTTCCTAAAGGTCCTGGTTTCCTGGCCTCTCTGTCTTCTGGGTTTCCACAATCCTAGTTATCTCCTGACTGTACCCTCTCCAGTGGGCCTGGTGACTCCTAGGTTCTAAGCTTCTTCAAGCTTGAGTTAGGCAAATAAGGAACGTCATGAGTGCCTGACTGAAGGCTGAGCCACATTCTCTGTCTCTTCCTCTTGGGCCATCTCTTCTTCCCCTTCCCCAGCTCCACATCACTTCCCTCTCTGCTCTCTCTGCTTATCCATTTCTCACAAATTCTCACTTTGTCACCCTGCCTAGCCTTCTAGTCAATCAAAGCCGGGCCTGGTGACACATGCCTTTATACCCAGCAACCAGGAGGCAGAGGCAGGTAGATCTCTGTGAGTCTGAGGCCAGCCTGGTCTACAGAGCAAGTTCCAGGACAGCCAGAGCTACACAGAGGCTTCATCTCAAAAACCATTTCACCTTAGCCTCCCATTTGCAGAGATTATCAGCACCAGCCATCATGCCTGGCTTCTCACAGTCTTCTGCAGCCAAGTGTTTCTCTGTGGAACAGCCCTGACTATCCTGGAACTTGATTTGTAGACCATCCTGGCCTCGAACTCACTGGGATCTGCCTGCCTCTGCCTCCCACGTGCTGGGATTAAAGGCATGCTCCACCACCGCCTGGCATGTGTTTCTATTTCATTGTCAAGACTCCCATGATCCTCTCTCTGTTCTTTCAAATGTCTCTCTGCAGGCCTCTGGCTTCCTTTTACATGCCCCATTCGATTTTCTAAGCATAGCCGTGTCTCTGAGTGATGAAGGCCCCCAGAAATGCTGAGGACTCTGGCACTGATTGTATTTATTATGGGGTGTGGGGTGCATTTCTTCCACACCCAAAGTGTGGAGGTCCAAGATAGCTTATCTTTGATTGACTTGAAGCTTCTGGAAGAACAATGGGATCCCTGAGGCCGGTTCCCCACAGGGAGGGACAGAGGGGACTTGGGAAATGTGGCTTTCGTGTAACTTTTTTTTTTTTTTTTTTTTTTTTTTTTTGTGAGAGTGTAACGTCAAAGCAAAGCTGGCCATGTAAAGGGATTAACAATGTCAGGTCCAAAGAAACACAAGGTTTTCTGTGCTGCCTATTAGCATATCGAAGCTTAGCTGGCCCCCAGGCTGGATCAGTATCGCCAGTACCAGCGGCTGACTCTTCAAGATTCTTCTCACCATGCCCCCTACCCAAAATTTCTCCAGCTCGTGGGCTCCTTCCCCGTTTCTCATCTTGCTTTATTACTCTACAATTTCAGCCACAGACTCCAGCTTTCTTCATCTCCTTTGCCCACACTGTGTTTTCCTCTCTCGACAACCAACCCCCATCCCCACCCCATGGGTATCTGCTGGCGGTGTTCAGTGGATGACGTCCTCTCTCAGCTCTGGACTCTTCCAGATGCTTCTGGCTGTACTCTCCCTCAGATCTCCCTCAGATGTTACAGAAGGGCTCTATGGCTAAACCACGGCCTTCAATCTTAGCTAGGAGTGTCCCCATTATGGATAGGATTCCAGGAGCAAAATGTTTGATAGTCCATGAACTAAGACAATGCGGTTTCTAGCCCTGAGTTTGTTTGAGACTTGGTTGGTGGGTAGGTGCTGGCTAGTTTTCCATGCCAACTTGGCACAATCTAGAGTTATCACAGAGGAGGGAGCTTCAGCTGAGAAAATGCCTGCATAAGATCCAGCTATGGCAAACCTGTAGGTTATTTTCTTAGTTAGTGATTGATGAGGGAAGACCCAGCCCATGGTGGGTGGTACCATCCCCGGGCTGTGGTCCTGAGTTCTATAAGAAAACAGCTGAGCAAGCCATGGGGAGCAAGTCGGTAAACAGCACCCCTCCATGGCCTCTGCATCAGCTCCTGCCTCCTGGTTTCTGCCCTGCTTGAGTTCCTGTCCTGACTTTCTTCAGTGATGGACTATGATGGAGATGTATAAGCCGAATAAGCCATTTTCTCCCCAAGTTCCTTTGGCCGTGGTGTTTCAGTGCAACTATAATAAATAACCCTGACTGGACATTAGGTCTAACTGGCCTAACTCATAATGTACTCAAGGATTGCTCCAGTTTGTGACAATGTCCCCACCGGTGTCTCCTGAATGCTGCCATACCCCCAGAGTCTGGGGTGCTTAGGTGGAAGCCCCGCCTCCGCCCCACCTCTCCCTCTCCCCAGACCCTGCTCCTGAGATAGCCCACCCAAGGGTCAGCTCCTCCATTCCTACGGGGAATTTAAGACCTGATCAGCAGACCAGCTATGTACTCTTCCCTGCCTTCATGAGGGAGTTGTTTTGCTATGTTTACTAAACTTGGACTTACTGATTCAGCTTGATTGACTCTCATTGCATCAGTGGAGGATACTGATATGCAATAACCGAGGACCTAACACTTATCACTAGGATTATAAGCATGCATCATAACACCCGGCTATCTCTGTATCCTAGATATAAGTGATCAGTAAGTTTTTAGAGTCTTCAACTCCCAAAGAAGACAATTGGTTCTCACACTGAACTTGTAAGATATAACACAAAGCACGTGCATGGCTGCATGCAGATGTTTGTGAAAAGGTTTGTCCTGGGGAGAGAAACAAAACAGACAACAACACCACACACACACACACACACACACACACACACACACACACACACAACATACAACACACACACACAAAATCCAGGTATGGTGTCACCTGTAATGTCAGCATTTGGGAAGTGAAGAGTATGTGTGTGCAAGCACAGAGCAGTTCAAGGGTCATTCTAATTTTATGCGGGAGTTCAAATCCAGCCTGGGCTACAAAGATCCAGTATAAAAACAATGAGAGAGAGAGAGAGAGAGAGAGAGAGAGAGAGAGAGAGAGAGAGAGAGAGAGAGAGAGAACAAAAGGGGAGAAAGAAGGAAAAACCAAAAGAAAAAACTATTTCTGACAAGGGCTTAGGCAACCATCTCTGGCAAACCTGAGTTTGGTCCCTGGAACCCATAGAAAGGTGTAAGGGGGAACTGACCCTGCAAAGCTTTCTCTGACCTCCACGTGCATATGGAGTCCCTTCCAAAACAGAAATTTTTAAAAATTGTAAAAGAATTTTCTTCTGGAGAAATGATTTATCAGTTAAGAGCATATAGAGGGTCCAAATTTTGTAGGAGGCCCAAATTCGGTTCCTAGCCCAATACTGGGAAGCACAGAACCTCCTCCTGTAATTCCAGCTCCAGGAGATCCAATGCCTTCACATACTTCCACATATACACATAATTTAAAATAATAGAAAAAAATCTTTTATCTTTTTTTTTTTTTTTTTTTTTTTTTTTTTTTTTTTTTTTTTTTTTCTTTTTGAAGAGTTAGGCAGGATTGTGGCCAGCCTGGGCTATATGGAAAGGCCATGCCTTTGCCGGGTGTGGTTGAGCTCCCCTTTAATCCCAGCAGTCAGGAAGCAGAGGCAGATCTCTGAGTTGAGGCCAGTTTGGTCTAGAGAGAGAGTTCCAGGACAGCCAGGGATATATGGTGAGAAGCTGTCTCAGAAAACCAGCCAAATAATCAAACAAAAGAGTTGTAATCAGACACTTATCCAACAGTTCCTCAAAACACTGGTGACACTGAATTTCGATTTTTTTTTTTTTCTTTCGCAGGATGAATTGCCGACCACGTGTTTTCCTGGAAAAGGTCCCGGGTCTCTAAGTGTCTGGGGGATTTCTACTTCTCTCCCTGTTTCTACAACAGCATCTCCGAATGCCCTGAATCTTTTTTCTGCCAGGGTCTCCGGGCAGCCCTCGCTTGCAGGCTTCCTGGGTCGGGTCATCTGCGGTTCCTTTAAGACAGGCCCCGCCCCACCCCGCCCCGCCCTCCCGGGTCAACCCCGGAGCGTGAGGCTCGGGCAGAGGGAGAGGCTGCTGGGCTCCGTGCGGAGCCGGCCGGGGCACGATGGCAAGCGGGGCCTTCAGGATCGCCGTGCGACGGCTGAGCCAGCAAAGCTCAGCCAGGACCCCAGTCCTCCTGCGGCAGGTGCGGCGACGCGGATGGCTGAGCGGGTCCCGGGGCGGCGGTGGGGTGTGACTCGGCTGTCCTTTAGAGGAGATGGGGGGGGGGGGTGTCCTGCACGCCTGGCTGTTGCAAAAAAAAAAAAAAAAAAGCTCTGTGTCGGGGGTGGTGGTTGGGGGCAACTCCGCTGTCCTTTAAAGGAGATAGGTGGAGGGGGTGTCCTGCACGCCTGGCTATTGCAAAAAAAAAAAAAAAAAAAAAGTTCTGTATCTCTCAAAGGGGGTAAATAGGGGGACCCTGGGCTTGGGGCGGAGGTCTGGGGCCCATGACCAGAGGAGGGCGGGTCCTTGATGACAGGGTCGTGTTGGAAGATGGAATTCCTTGGATTTGGGGGACCCCCCTGACTCCTGTGGGCAAGGAGGGGTGGGATACTGCATCCTAGGAAGATGTTGGAGGGGAGGCCTGGATTCTTGGGTCCCCAGGCATGGGAGTCAGGTCCGGCAACTCTCTCGGGTGTCCCACCCCTCCCAGATGTTTGAACCCAAGAGCTGCACCTACACCTATCTGCTGGGTGACCCGGAGTCTCGAGAGGCCCTTCTGATCGACCCTGTTCTGGAGATGGCGCAGCGGGATGCTCATCTGGTTAAGGAGTTGGGGCTGAAGCTGCTCTACGCTGGTTAGTCGGCGACCAAATGAGAGAGGCGGGGCCAAGGACAGAGTGTGCCCGGAAAACAGGGATTTGGGCTCTGAGTCTGGGAGAGGATGATGGGGCCTGGGCCTCTGAGTCTGGGGACCCCTTGATGAGGGAGGAGTGCTGGAGGCTAGACCCCAGGATCTGGAGGAAGAGGGTGTGGCCTGGACCCCTGGGTCTGAGGGAGGAGGGTTAAAGTCTGGGTCATGGTATTGATTGTGGAGGGTCACTAGGGTCTGCCCCCTTGGGTCTGAGGACTGGAAACATTCATTTTTTTTCTTCCTAGTGAATACCCACTGCCATGCTGACCACATCACCGGCTCAGGGGTTCTCAAGTCCCTACTTCCTGGCTGCCAGTCAGTCATCTCCCGTCTCAGCGGAGCCGAGGCTGATTTGCACATTGAGGAAGGCGATTCCATCCGCTTTGGAAGCTTTGTGAGTTGGATGTTGGGTCTTAGAGAAGGTGTGTGTGTGTGTGTGTGTGTGTGTGTGTGTGTGTGTGTGTGTGTGTGTGTAGGGGGATTGGACTGCTGCCCCCCTCAGAAGGGTCAGTGGATATAGGCCCTGACTCCTCTGCTCTGCGCTCTCTTCTCTGTGGAAAGTACCATAAAGCCAGGTGGGGCACTGAGGCAGGAGGCTGTAGGCAGGTGTGCCTCTGGCCAATCCCCCTATGTCAACAGGGATGACCTGAGGCCTTGGAGGCAGGTTCTTTGGCCTGGCCATTTCCATAAAAGCTGATTGGGGTTTGGCATTGAGGAAGGAGCAGCCAGCAATAGGTCTGGGGTGGGTCTAGTGAGGTACCCTGGGCTACCACTTAAGGTGGCACTCACTGGCATGGTGGTATACATTTGGGGTCAACCACACGTTTGTGGGTTCCTCCTTAAATGCTGGCCCTAGCCACATCCCTATTGCCTCACCCAGGAGAGGGCCGAAGTTTCTATCTCTCTCTTCCCCCCTTCCTCCTCCTCTTCCTCCTCCTCTCTGGCTCTGTTACAAGCGTAATCAGCAAGTTTCCCAGCCAGCTTTGCAACCCAGGACACAGTGGACTGGGTGTGTGTGTGGGGGGGGGTTGTACCCAGAGGGAGGAAACAGGTAAATTGCCAAAGAAGTAGTGTGGCTGACCTAGGGGGCAGAACATCTGGTGATAATGTGAGGTCCCGGACTTTGGGTTGATGGTCTTGTGGAATGGGGATAGTTTATTTGGAGGCAGTTATAGCAGAAATGAGGGCTGTGTGTTGTGTGGAGAGGGAGTAGCTGCCACAAGAGACTTTGGTTTCAGGCCCGTATTTGGATGAAAGATACATGGCTCTTTGTGTCAGCCCCAATAGAGAGTAACACGTCTTTCTGGATTGGAGGAGGGTGGTAGGTTAGAAGACCAGGGCTTGTGTAAACAGGAGCCCTTAGGGGCTACGTAGATGGCTTTATAGTTAAGAGCAGAGGTTGGTTGCTCTTCCTGGGGACCCAAGCTGTGTTCCCAGCTCCCATGTCGGACCGATCACAATTGACTCTTCTGTCAACTCCAGGAGGACCCGCTTTTGACACACATATGCACTTACAGATACACAATCAGATACACAGACATACACATAAATAAATGACTGTTTAAAATTTAAAAAAAACAAAACAACAACAAGCCAGTCAACGCAGGACATGCCTTTAACCCCAGCATTTGGGGGTCAGAAGCTGAGGCAGGTGGATCTCTGTGAGTCTGAGGCCAGCCTGCTGTACTTAGAGAGTTCCAGGGCAGCCAGGGATACGGGGTGAGAATAAAATAAAATCTTTCAAATGTCAAAAATGAGGAACCTTAAAACTAATTTCTAGAGAGAGGGAAATCAGGAGTTCAAGGTCACCCCCAGCTACATACAAAGTTTGAGGCCAGTGAGGGCTACATGTGACCCCGTACCCTCATGGCCAGCCTGGTCCAAGGGAAACCCTCTCTCAAAACAAAATACATTGATAAATGAAGAGAGAGGCCCCCCTCAATACAGGGTGGTTGATACCTTCAGTGAACAAGTGCAGGAGCAGCCAGCAATAGGTCTGGGGTGGGTCCCATGTTTATCTTCCCCTTTGATAATAATTCAAATACCACATGACTCACCCGTTGGAAGGCCAGAAGCTAGTGACTGTAGTGTCTTGGTAAAATACTGTTTTCACCTTTGCATGCCATTTCAGGGTGTTTTTATTACTCCTGACGAGGTATCACCTGCAGCCTCTCTCTTCTCCCCACCCCCAGCCTTGGATAAATCTCTTTTTTTCCCCTTCCTTCTTTATATATATTACTATATAGCGCAGGGTGGCCTTGAACTTACAGTTCTCCTGCCTCAACCCTTCAACTATTAGGGTTGCCTGTACGACATCCAGCCTTTAGGTAACATTCCCCCCCACTCCCCAAGTACTGGAGTATAAAATCTAGGGTCTGATTCATGCTAGGCTAGTACTCTACTCCTGTTCTGCATCCCAGCCCCTCACTGGGGGATTCTAGGCAGGGGCTCTACCACTGAGCCACACCCCAGCCCCTCACTGGGGGATTCTAGGCAGGGGCTCTACCACTGAGCCACACCCCAGACCCTCACTGGGGGATTCTAGGCAGGGGCTCTACCACTGAGCCACACCCCAGCCCCTCACTGGGGGATTCTAGGCAGGGGCTCTACCACTGAGCCACACCCCAGCCCCTCACTAGGGGATTCTAGGCAGGGGGCTCTATCACTGAGCCATATCTCCACCCCTTTTTATTTTGAGAGAAGGTCTTAGTAACTTTCCCAGGTTGATCTTGAACTCACTCTATACACCAGGCCTTGAACTTCTGACCCTCCAGCCCCAGCCTCCCTGTTAACCGTGACTGCGTATATGTATATATGCCGTGATGCTCGGCCATTAAGTTGCTTCTGTTCTGTTTTATTCTTTCTGCCTGTCTGAATTTTCCTGTCTGTACATTGCATAGAGACAGGAGCACACCACTGTGGCTGACGTCTTCTTTCAGTGTGTCATCAGGGTTCATCCACACTCAGGCTCCCATTGATAACTGTATTTCCCTTTATTTTTGAACAACAATCTGATGTGTCATGGACCTGCTGTATTTTGCTTATTCCTTCATCCGGCAATGGGCATTCCCACCATTGGGGATAGTGCAAATGTGAATGTTCTTGTACAGAGTTTTTGTGGGATAAGGTTGCAGTCCAGCTAGTAAGTACTGTGCGAAGGTTCCAGGTACTCCGGTGCTGTGCCAAATGCCTGTTAGTGTCTGCGTTAGTTAGTGTGGGTCATACTTGGTGTAAATTCTTTACAAATCTTCTGGTCCGTTTTCCTGACTCTTACGTTTTTCTGCCCTCTTTAAAAGTTGGATTATAGTTGGGCGTAATGGCGGACGCCTGTGGTCCCAGCACTTGGGAGGTGGAGGCAGGACAATTAGGATTTCTGGGTCATCCTTGGCTATCTTATGAACTCAAGGCCAACCTGGGGCTCGACTCTCACAAACTGTCCTGACTTCCACAGTTGGGCCACGGCATGCACACCCCCTCACATGTAATAAAATGTAATGAACACTTTAAACGTAAGACATAAGACTGTGCTTCAAACTCATAAACAAAACAAAAATTGCATTAGACATAAAATGAAGTAAAGTGCGCACACACTGTATCTGTATAGCTTGCTTGTGTCTTTACACGTCGACTCTTGCTACACAGAGCATCTTCATCACTGCACAGACCTCTCTGTTCTTCCTGGCTGCTGACCTCTCTGCACCAGGACCATCCTGGCTTACACAATTAGATAGTTCCACTTGGCATCCAACATTGGGAGATTTACAGCCCTGCTGATACAACATTCTAAATCTAACTCAGGAGACGCAGAAAGGTCTTGATCTTGCGACCAGCCTGGGCTACTAGCAAGTACCAGGTTAGCCTGGGATACAGAGTGAATCCCTCTCTTCAAACAAAACAAAGATAAGAAGTATACAGAGTGTGAGCCAGGGTCTGCTTCCTTCCTTCTTGACGCCTGCAGTTGTAATTATTGTTGGTTTGAGACAGGGTCTCACTCTGTAGCCCTGGTTCGCCTAGAATGCACCATTTAGTCTAGGCTAGCCTCAGATTCACAGAGATTCCCCTCCCTCTGCCTTTTGACTTTAAATTCTTCTCATGGTTACACAGTCAGAGCTGGCCAACTTTTTCTGTGAATATTTAGATAGATAAATCTATCTAAATAGATTTGTGACCTTCTAGGCCACAGGAAATGTATTCCTCTGACTTGGATCTCCTCTTGTGGCATGTGAAAGCCGTGTTAGGCATAGACGGAAAGTAGATGTATGGCTGTGAGCCCAAGAACTTCAACAATTTGAGTTTAGAATTAAATTTGAATTTAATTTAATTAGATTCATTAGAATTATTAGAAACATTATTAATAGAATTATTAGAAACATTAGAAGGCCCTGTCCCTGGTGTAGTCCTAGAACTTGGAATTTACAGGGCAGTTTTTTTTATCTTAGTCTCTTAGGCCCATGCTACTTTACCTGACTGAAATCCACCCGTCCTCGCTTCTCATCCTAACATGGTCTCTCATGTAGTGCAGCTGGCTTTGAACTTGTTCTATGGCTGAGATGGACCTTGAACTGCTGGTGTAATCTTTCTGCCTTCACCTCTGCCTTGCTGGGATCCCAGGCGAGCATATGCTTGCTCCATTTTAGCCAAGAATTCTCGGATGATAGGACTTTAAAAAGGTGGTAGGTCAGATCTGCCCCTCCCCGATTGCCAACTCCTGATGTGGATCCCATTGTTCACTTATTCACACTCTCTTGCATGGCTATCTTTGGTTTTCCCCGCTGTAGTGGATGGTGGTGTTAATGCACTTGTTTATACAAGTCCTTTGGCAGAAACTGCCCTCGGTTCCAAGGAATTGCCCTGCTGAGTCACAGACAGGGCATACCTTTAGCCCCAGTAAAACTGACAAATGCTATTTTTTCTATTACAGTCTAGGGATGGAACCCAGTACCATGAACATGCTAGGCATGTTCCCTACCACTGAGCCACACTCCAGCCCCTCACTGGGGGATTCTAGGCAGGGGCTCTACCACTTGGCCACACCCCCAGCCCCTCACTGGGGGATTCTAGGCAGGGGCTCCACCACTGAGCCACACCCCAGCCCCTCACTGGGGGATTCTAGGCAGGGGCTCCACCACTGAGCCACACATCCAGCCCCTCACTGGGGGATTCTAGGCAGGGGCTCTACCACTGAGCCACACCCCCGGCCCCTCACTGGGGGATTTTAGGCAGGGGCTCTACCACTGAGCCACACCCCCAGCCCCTCACTGGGGGATTCTAGGCAAGCATTGTACCTCTGAGCTACATCCCTAATATTTTTGTTATCTTTAACCTTTCTAATTAAAAATTACATGATTTGTTTATTGCGTCTGCGTATAGGATTTATGTCAGAGGACAGTTCAGGTTTGTGACTCGGTTTCATTCTTTTTGCAGTGTAGATAGTGGGGACTGAACTCAGGTCTTGGCAGCAAGTACCTTTACCTGCTGAACCGTCTTGCCAGCCCCCTCTTTTTCTATTTAAAGATGTGTTATTTTTGTTTAGTGTTTCTGCCTGTTTTGCCTTCTTGTATGTGAGTGCACAGGCATGCGTGCCTGGTGCCTGTGGAAGCCAGAGGAGGGCACAGGATACTCCGCAACTGGGAGTTAGGTTAGGTGCAAGTCTTCATGTGGTTCTGCGAACCGAACTTTGGTCATATGCAAGAGCTCCTAACCGCTGTTAAGTTCAATTTTGTTTATTAGCAAACTAAAGGAAAGGGTGTAGCTGGTGTGCACAGTCATTTGGGGGGAGGGGGGGCGGTGGAAAAGTGAGATTTGAGGGCATACGAACAGCAGAGGGCGCCAACACCACTTAGGACCTGAGACGGCGGAAGGAGCCTGAGCGCCTGGAGCTTTCTGACCGCTAGGCGGCAGTGCAGGCTGCGGGAGCTGCGAGGCTGCCAGCGAGCCTGGAAAAGGCCGTGGATGGAGATAATATCCTGTGTTTTATGCATTTTGGAAAGAAAGAGGCATTGTTGATGGATGGATGGATGGATCAGGACGGCCCCTGGCCAACTGTTGCTGGCCGACAAGCTCTTCCGGAATATCCTGCAGCTGAGGCAATTCATCATTCAGCAAACTTCACAAACAGTGGAGGCTGTCTTCTGTAGGTTAACCCTGACTATAACTTTTTTCCAGTACTGGGGATTGAACTAGGGTCTCAGACACCGTGGGCAAGTGCTCTAGCACGGTGCTAGGTCCCCAGACTTATCACATTTTAAAATGACACGTTTTGTTTTTTTAATGTGTATGAGTGTTTTGCTTCCATGTGTAAAATGTACTCTACATGTGTGCCTTATGCTCGGGAAGGCCAGAACAGGGTGTTGAATCCCCTGAAACTGGAATCATGTATGGCTTGAAAGCACCATGTGGGTTCTGGGAATCGAACCTAGGTCCTCTGGAGGAACATCCAGTGTTCTCATGTAATACACTGTTCTGTTCACATGTATGCCTGCCTGCCAGAAGAAGGCACCACATCCCACATTACAGATGTTTGTGAGCTAACGTGTGGTTGCTGGGAATTGAACTCAGGACCTCTGGAAGAGAAGCCAGTGCTCTTAACCTCTGAACTGTCTCCAACCCCCACTTTTTGAGATAGAATCTCACTTTGGATTTGTTCAGGCTGGCCCCAAACTCCCTCAACAGTCCATGAAAGTTTGTAAGTTTCCTGCTTTGGGATGCTGAGATGTTCGGGCTACACCACTATGTCCAATGTCTTATGTATTATTTTAGAAATTAGAAATATACATTTATTTTGCTGGGCAGTGGTGGTTCATGCCTTTAGTTCCAGCCCTCAAGAGTTTGAGGCCAGAATGGCCTACAGAGTGAGTTCTAGGACAACCAGGGCCACATGGAGAAACCCTGTCTTGAAAAGCAAAATAAAACCAAGAAATATGTATGTTGCAATGTATGTGTGTGTGTGTGTGTGTGTGTGTGTGTGTGTGTGTGTGTGTGTGTGTATCGTGCAGATGCCTGGAGTTACAGATGGTTGTCAGGCACATTGTGGGTATAGGGAACTAATCAGGGCCCTCTGTGAGGACAGTACTTGCTCTTGACTGCTGAGCCATCTCTCCAGTTCCTTCTCATTTTTACTGTGAAGCACCAATTGTGTACTGAGGATTTTTCTAAGTACTTTATATTCATGAACCAGCTTAATCTTTATAGCATTCCGAGGAACTGGGGACAAAATTTATCTGCATTCTGAAAATAAGAAGATAGGCCCAAAGAGCTGATGGATTTGAAAAAACTTTTAAAAGGGAGCTAGACTATCTGCTTCCAAAATTTTGTTTTGTTTAAACCTATTTTGATCTATTTACATAAAATTCTGGAATATCTTAGTTACAAAGTCATCCACAGGAGAAGGCTGCAGGCCAGGGCTCAGCTGGGGACAGGATGGAGGAAGGGTATATTTGAAAGGGCTACAAAGAAGCCTTGGGAAGTGATAGGAATGTTGGTCATCCAATTGTCCTGAAGACTGTGAGAGCATTTTAAAAGATGCCAGAGACCTGTAATCCCAGCTGTTTTGCATGCTGAGGCAGAAGACTTGCAAATTCAAGGCCTGCATGGCCTACCTGGTAATTTTGAGGCTACTTAGCTGCAGGAAACCCCATAAAAAGAAAACAAATAAGTTAAAAAGAGGGCTAAAGTCAGGAGGTGGTGGTGGTGCACACCTTTAATCCCAGCACTTGTAGGGCAGACAGGTGGATCTCTGTGAGCTTGAGGCTAACCTGGTCTACAGAGCTAGTTCTAGACAGCCAGAGCTATACAAAGAAACCCTGTCTCAAAAAAAAAAAAAAAAAAAAAAAAAAAGAGGGCAAGAGGGCTGAGAATATAGCTCAGTGGTAGAGCCCCTGCCTAGAATCCCCCAGTGAGGGGCTGGGGGTGTGGCTCAGTGGTAGAGCCCCTGACTAGAATCCCCCAGTGATGGGCTGGTGGTGTGGCTCAGTGGTAGAGCCCCTGCCTAGAATCCCCCAGTGAGGGGCTGGGGTGTGGCTCAGTGGTAGAGCCCTTGCCTAGAATCCCCCAGTGAGGGGCTGGGAGTGTGGCTCAGTGGTAGAGCCCCTGCCTAGAATCCCCCAGTGAGGAGCTGGAGTGTGGCTCAGTGGTAGAGCCCCTATTTAACATACTTAAGGCTTTGCCTTCTATTCTCAGTACCCTCTCCTAGTGCAAAAACAGTTGTGAAAAATGAATGAATAGGATAATAAACCTCACAGTTCACGTGAGTCACTCCAGGCTTACCGAAAACCATCATGAAGTCGAAACTATTCTGAGCATTTCAGTGCCTGGAGAAAGAAAGGCCTCTGGATGCCTTTTATGAAATTAGCATAATTTTGACCCAGCTACTCATGTGGGAGTTACTAAGTGGACACCAGCATCCCTGCAGGGGTAAGGCATGTCATGCACAATTTGAAATTCCTGTGTGGAGGTCAGAGGACAACGTGGAGAAGCTGACTTCCTTTTCCCTGTGCGTCCCAGGGATCAAGCTCTGGTCGTCAGACAGGACAGTAAGCCCCTTTATTCACCGAGCCATCTTGCCGGCCCTCGTTTGTAGACTTTTATTTTTCGTAAGTTATTTTATCTTGTTCTGAGACAAAGCTCATAGAGCCCAGGTTGGCCCCAAGTTTCCTGTACAGTTAGAGGGTGGTCTTGGACCTTCATCTTCCTCGGTGCTGGGTTTGTAAGCCTGTGTCACCATGATTTCACACGCTGATTTCTTGGATGTCAGATTTCTGACACTTTAATAAAATGCCTATAACTTTTCAAAAAAAGATTCATTTTTAGTTGTGTGTATGTGAGTGTGTTAGGATGGACATGAGTCAGATCTCCTTAGAGTTCAGAAGAGGGTGTTAGACCACCTGGAATTGGAGTTACAAGTGGTTGTAACACGGTGTTACAGATGGTTCCCCTGAGAGCTTGGAATGGTCCCGTGCAATAATGGCGTGTGTTTTTACCCATTGATCATTTCTCCAGCTCTGTCACAAGCAGAATAGAGATGGGCTGATGAGATGGCTCAGCGGGTAGGGAGGGGGTGCTTGCTGCCCAGCCTAATGACAGGCAGGAGTTTATGACGTGGGACCCACATGGTGGAGACAGAGAACCAGCTTCAGCAGGTTGTCATCTGACCAACAGTCACAAGCCATGGACATACACACACACACACACACACACACACACACACACACACACACACACACACACACACAGGTACACAAAGTAAAATGCAATTTTAAAAGTTTTTAAAAAGAAAAGTTATTTTTCTAGCTCAAGATTTCCTAGTTTTAGTCTATGAAGAGCTGATGGGACAGGGCGTCATGACAGGGACCCAGGAAGAGTCAGGGCCTCCTAATCCATCTTGGTACTAGGAGTCTCTGCTACATGCTCCAGCCACCACGACTCTCCCAGGCTCTAACCACTGTGATGGGCTGAGAGCCTTGGAAACCATTAGCCAAAGTAAGTGTCTCTTCCCACTACAGAGAAGAAGGTGGCAGGTGTCTGTAATTCCAACACTTGGGAGGCTGAGGCACGGAGATCCATGAATTCCGAGCCAGCCTGGGCTACTTAGGAAGGAAGTTCTTGTCTCAAAACACCACCAATAAAACCAAAAAAGAATAAAGTATACGTTTAATTAGCAACTTTTTATCTTACCGAGAGCATCATTGTTTTCTTTGAGGCGGGGTTTCCCTCTGAACTCAGAGCCCATAAATTTGCAGCTTAGACTTGTTTCAAGCTCCTGATAATTCTGCCTCAGTTTTCCCAGTACTGGGATTACAGGCATGTGCTACCAAGCCTAGCACAAGCACCTCACTGTAGAATTTGCACCTACTGGATATTAAATTTTTTTGTTGTATCTTTAAGCATTTTTGAAATACCATTAATTTTCTCTCCAACAACAGCACTTCATTTTTATTACATTTATTTGCATACGTGCGCACATAGCATGGCATACATGTAGAAGTCAGAGGATAATTCAAGGGAGTCAGGTCTCTCCCACCATCATCGGGGATAGAACTCGGGTCCTTAGGTTTGGCAGCAAGCACCTTTACCCATGGAGCCTTCTTGCGAGCCCAACAGTATGCTTCTCAATGCTAAGCTAGACTTCATTTTCTTGTAGTGCAGCGGGTCCAACCCATAGCCTGCGTACACAGCCTGCTGAGCTATACTGCCTGGTACTTATTTTCAGTTTTCTTATTGAGATGCAAACTCTTTGTATCGAGTGCATGACCCCTGTGGTATCAGTCTGTTGCAAATGCACATGGTATTTCTGTTCTTCAGAACAAGCTGGGAATGTGGCTTGTTTAGCCGCCAAAACACTTGGCTAGCATGCACAAAGCCTTGGATTCCATCCCCAGCGCTGGACAAACCAAGGCTGGTGGAATAAATCCATAACCCCAGAGCTCGGAGGTGGAGGCCAGAGGATTAGAAGTTTAAGATCCTCATTGGTTTCACAGGCAGCCTGAGTCCACTCTGGATATGGGAGATTCTGTCAAAGAGAGGGAAAGAAGGAAGGGAGGGAGGGAGGGAGGGAGGGAGGGAGGGAGGAAAGGAAGGAAGGAAGGAAGGAAGGAAGGAAGGAAGGAAGGAAGGAAGGAAGGAAGGAAGGAAGGAAGAATGGGTTCACATTTACCCCTCTTCCAAGACAAGGTCTAATCATGGCTCAGGTTGGCTTTGAACTCTGGTTCCTCAGCCTCCCAAATGCCTCTATTGGATGGATTTGCCACCATGTCTAGCCTTCAGACAAACTTTAAACGGTTTCTCTATTCTTCTGTTGAGTTGTTTCCCTCTGGTGGATGGGACTTTGGGGGACCAGTGACACTTGCTGGTGACTGTCTCTGTGTGCATTGTATCCCTGCCAGGCCTTGGAGACGCGGGCCAGCCCTGGCCACACCCCAGGCTGTGTCACCTTTGTCCTTAATGACCAGAGCATGGCCTTCACTGGAGATGCCCTGCTGATCCGAGGGTGCGGACGGACAGACTTCCAACAAGGTGACCCATTCCTTTCTCCAGTCCAAGATGTCAGTGTGATGTGTGTGAGAACGTGAAGAATAGGATCTTTGCCTATTTGAGGTCAGCTGGTCTACATAGTGAATTCCAGGACACCCAGGGCTCTGTAGAGAGACCCTGTCTCAAAACAAACAAACAAAAAAAGGCAGCCACATGAATGGATGACTGTGCAGCTGGGGCTGTGCAGCTCAGTGGGTCAATGCAATGCATGAAGACCCGGCTGGGTTCTTCATTGACTGGGAATAGCTGAACCACACCTCTAATCCCAGCACTCAGGAGATGGAGGCAGAAGGTATCAAGGGTGTAAGGTCGGGGCTGGAGAGATGGTTCAGTGGTTAAGAGCACTGACGGCTCTTCCAGAGAACCCGGGGTTCAATCCCCAGCACACACATGGCAGCTCACAACTGTCTGTAACTCCAATTCCAGGGGACCTGACACTCATGGCAAAACACTAATGGACAGAAAATTAAACAGGAAAAAAAAAGTGTAAGGCCACTTGGGGTAACATAGAACATGCGTGCATATACACATACCCAAACACACACCAAGGTTGTTATTGTACATTACTTAATCATTAGGGGTGGTGTAACTTTTGGGGTTTAGCTTGAGGGAACAGTTAGATTGATGGGTGACTCCTAATCTCCCATTTATTTAATCTATTCATCTGAACCGAGGACTCAAATTCTTTGTGTATACGTGCATATGTGTACATGTGGGGGTGTGCTCAGAGGAAGCAGCGGATGTTGGGGGATGGGGTGGGGGCTGGTGCGGATATCAGGTACCCTTCTCTATAAGTTTTACCTTGTCTCTTGGAGGGCTGGCTGCCAGGAAGCCTCAGTGGTCCTCCTGCCTCTGCTGCCTGCAGTGCTGGAGTTATGGGAGCACAGGCCACATCCTGCTTCAGTGCTGGGACTTTGAACTTAGTCTTTATGCTTGTATAGCAAGAATTTTTACCCCTAAGCATCCCTCCAGCTCCAGGACCGAGAAATCCTTCTCTAAACCCCAGAATCACCGTTCCCCCTTGAGACATGTCCTCATGACTCAAGTCATACCTTCAGCCCACCTTCCTGGCCCTGAGCCAGCCCTTCCTTCACCTCCCCAGGGAGGATGTCACAACCCCTGGTACTTTAGGTTTTCAGCCCGACCTTACTGAATCACGAATTAACCCGATGACTTTCTCCTGGTTCCTCAGTTCTTCATATATGCTGTTCCACCCTTCCCACCCCCCCAGAATGCCCTTCCTTCTCCGATTTCTTCACACACACGGGCATTCTTTGCAGGAGATGAGGGAGTGAGTTTAGCTGTAATGCGTCCATCTTCCCGTCGTTCTCTAGAAGATGGGAATCAGGGGCTCCTATTGTGCCTGTGACTCTCTGACCCCTAATTTTTCTTTTCCTCAGGTTGTGCTAGGACTTTGTACCACTCTGTGCACGAAAAGATCTTCACACTTCCAGGCAACTGTCTCATCTACCCGGCTCACGATTACCGCGGTGAGGCTTTGCCGAAGGCCATGACCGTCGCTTAATACAGGGAAAATACCCTCTGCCTGTTGTCCTCACGAGGCACAGAGGCTACAGAACCCAGCAATTCCTGTGGCTGAAAAGATTATGTGCTTGGGCGTGCTGTGTCAATGTAGAAACAATAAGATACTTCTGCAGGGCATAGGTTTTCCTGGGACGCCTTCGCAGAGCTCAGAGAACTGGGAACTACATTTCCCATAATGCCCAGAGAGGCGGGACAGCGGCTTAGGGCCATTCAAAGGAGAGTCCCGGGCTAGGGAGGCTTCCCCAAGGCCTCCTGGGAAATGTAGTTCTGAGCTGTCAGGGCACTGGGCCCCTGGTTAATTTTCTTCTCTTCCCCTTTGCCGGCAGGGCTCACGGTTTCTACCGTGGAGGAGGAACGGACTCTGAACCCACGGCTCACCCTCAGCTGTGAGGAGTTTATCAAGGTCATGGACAACCTGAACTTGCCTAAGCCGAAGCAGATAGGTGAGAACCCAGGGTCTAAGGAGAGTGGTTGGGGTGTGGATCCGAGGGGAAGAGAGTCCTGGATTCCTTGGTCTAGAGGAGAGCTGGAGCCTGGACCCCTGGGTCTGGGGGAGAGGACTCAGGACCAGAACTGTGGTCCCTCAAAAGTCTTGAGCATTTCCGGGCCTCTGAGACATGAGTCATTCCTTCGTCCTCAGAATCATTTGGGGTTTCTTTTCAGACTTTGCTGTTCCGGCAAACATGCGCTGTGGGGTCCAGACTCCACCTTCCTGACTCGTCCCAGGCAGCCGCTCAGATCCTCGTTGCACTAGTCGGAGTGAAGGGAGGGGCGTCACCCCAAAGCCCCTGCCCTATTCCACCCCTACTTGAGCTTCTTAAATAAACTTTATTTTTGGTCACGAGTCTGAGTTCTTGTTTTCTCGGGGGGGAAGGGGTTACGTTTCAAGATGAATGCTGAGGCTCAGTTCTGGTCCCTCCAAAAGCCAGGGTGTGGCACCGTTGGTGGAATGCTTGCCCAGCATGTATGAAGGTCCTATATTCCACCCTCAGCACCGTATTAAGCAGGCATTACAGGTGCAGATGCGTAATCCCTGCATTTGGGTGCTGGAGGTAGGAGGGTCAGAAGCTCAAGATTATTCTCAATCACATAGTGAGTTGGAGACCAGCCTGGGCTATGTAAAACCCTATCTCAAAAAAAAAAAAAAAAAAAAGGAAAGAAAGAAAGATGAGGTGGGCTGGAGAGATAGCTCAGTGTTTAAGAACAGTGGATGCTCTAGCAGAGGATCTGGGTTTCATCCAGCATCCACATGGCAGCTCACAACCATCTGTAACTCCAGCTCCAGGGGGATTTGGCCTCTGTAGGCGCCAGACATGCACGTGGTGCACAGACATACATGTAGGCTAGACACCCATACACATAAAAGGAAAGACAGCAGCAGTCAGGGCAGTGCCGGTAGGGATGGAGGTCTGGGGAGCCCTGGAACATCAGTGAACACACTGATTTAGGGCAGGTATTCTCATGGCCTCCCATCAAAGCACATCATTGTGTGTTAGCCTCTCCCGCTGGGAGTCCCAGGGCCAAGTAAGGCCCTCTCCACCCCTTAGCTTTCTGATCTGTAAAATGGAAATAATGACAACAGGATGTTTCGATGAACTGATAAATCCAGAAGTGTGACATCTGGCATTCTGCCTACATGACCAACTCCCCGCCCCTGCCGCTGTTATTGTCCATATCATCTGGAATGATCTCTTAGGTGCTGGCTTGGAGTGACAGTTTGCCTAATAGTTACGAAGACAAATTCTGAGACTGAGTAGTAGCATCTGTGTGCCATCGAGGTGGCTGACCATGTGACTTGTGAACCTGATGATCCCTTCGTGGAAATAAACCACTTCCCAACATTGTCCTATAACCTCCACATACATGAGGTGGTATTTGTGTGGCTGCACTATCGCCTACTCAATGATAGTAAATAAAATATAATTTAAAAATCACTTAGAATGGTTGCAGATCCTGCTTTGGTTCCCCCTCAGCCTCAGTTTCACACGACTGTAAACTAGAGACAGTCCATCTCTTTCTCTATGGGCTGTTGTATGACGCCGAGGTGTGTCAAATATTTTTGCATAGCTCCTGATGTCTGACAATCGGGTTTTGCATGCCAGATACGTTCTTGTTTCTGTCCAGAGAGGAAAAGGTCTGGCTGTGACCTTTAACCTTGGCTCTCCACCCCCACAGTAAACTGCCTGGAACACAATCTGTCTCTGGGCAGATCGCTGACTCAGCTCAGGGTACCCCCTCCCCTTGTCCGGCTCCCTAAACCGGTCAGGGCCCTTCCAAAGGGCTTATTAGAGGGGAGGGCCCCCATCTTCATTCCCATCTTCCTTTGAGGATTTCCTGGGTCTTGGCCTTAGGGAGGCTGCCATATACAGGTGGCTAAGACGCCCGGCCCTCCAGGGGCGCAGGAATGGGGGCACGGGAGGCTGAGTGGGAGGTGTGGGCGCTGGGCTCTGGCTGGGTGGAGCCGGAGGGGCCGGGATGGCCGGGTGCCCGAGCAGCGGGCGGGGCAGGCTGCTGGTTCCCTCCTCCCTGGAGAGCTGTCGGACCTGTTGTCCCCCTCCACTTCCGGGCTGCTGGGGAGGGGGACGGGGCGGCCTCTTTCTCTCTCTTCCCTCCTCCCAGCCACCTGTTTCGCGGCAGAAGCCGCAGAGCCCGGCGCAGAGCCCGAGAGGAGGCTGGCGACCTCCGGGGATCTCCTGCCGGGGAGGAACGGAGGCGTCGGGGCCCCCAGGTGCATCCGGAGAAGGAGTCACTGCGAGCCCCGAGTTCTGGATCCGAGGGTGAGGAGCCTCGGACGCTGCGGTCCTGCCTGGGTATCGGGACCCGATTGCGGAGCTTCGGGGGGGAGGGCCCGGCTAGTCCTGGGAAGGGAGGGGGTGGTGGTGGAGGAGGTGGGGTCTCTTGGAGGCAATCCAGGGAAACTGAGGAGGGTCGCTTAACACCTGGAGCAAAGAAAACGCTCACTGTGCGACTCCCCAGCACGGGGCGAGCTAGGACCCCGGACCCAAAATTCTCTTCCTAACTCCAGGTGTGTGTGTCACCGTCGGGAGCCGTCCAGTTTAGCCCCAGTCCCGAGCGGGTCCCCAGGAAGCTTCAGGCCACTCCCTCGGAGTGTTTAGTTTTCGTCTCTGAACCTTTGGGCTCCGCCCCGGGGCATGCTCACGGAGCTCTAGACCACGCCCCGGAGCCCTGGCCACGCCCACCTCACAGGAATCCGAAGCGGCCATGGGGACACCCGGCACCTCGGAGGAGGGCTCCTCGTCGGCGCAGGTTCCGCAGTGCACCGCCGAGGTCCAGCCTCAAGGGGCCATGCAGCCTCAGGAGCACCCCGAGGAACCCCAAGAGCACGAGGAGCCCCAGGTCCCAGCGGAGCTACCGAGCTGCCAAGCAGCTGAGCGGCAGGCCGAGGAAGAGGAAGAGGTTGGAGAAGGTAGCAGCACCGAGAGTTGCCGCGAAGAGGTGAGGGGGTCGCCGCGGGGGACCCAGACAGACAGACAGACAGACAGACACCCGCAGTGCCGGATGCACACAGAAGGGCAGATCGGGAGAGACCAGACAGAGACCCAGAGTTAAAGTTGGATTCGAAGCCAGGGAGACCCAGATAGAAACAGAGAAACTGAGTAAGACACAGGGAGTGAGACAAAACCCCAGAAGAGAGACACCCGGGAAGACACACAGATCCAGCAACTGAGAAACAAAAGGAAAAAATGCCGAGATGGAAGAAAGAAGTCAGAGAGAGAGGGGCGGGGGAAGAGAGAGATCCAGGGACTCTGAGAAGGTGATGCCAAGAGGTTAAGACTCGGGAGCAGGTGAGCTCATCTGGTACAAAGGCGTTTGCTGCCAAGTTCGATCCCTGGACCCACATGTTGCAAGACTACATGCTTCTGACCTTTGTGCACAGAGGGGGAGGGGGAGAGAGGGAGGGAGGGAGGGAGGGAGGGAGGGAGGGAGGGAGGCAGGGAGGGAGGGAGGGGGGAGTTGTAGCTTCCTGGCTTTGTACCGGTCTTGAACCTGGATCCCCACTCCCCCACCTTCCACTCTTCCATTCAGAGTAGTTGAATTAGACAGCCCTTGACCCCCAGAGGCGCAATTAGAGTGGGGACCAGACTTGTTTGGTGACTGTAAAGGGAGGTGGGGGGCTCTCTCCTCTTCATCGCACCCTCTCTAATTTCAGCCCGAGGCTAC
Organism: Phyllotis vaccarum; assembly: GCA_033318265.1. Lineage (NCBI taxonomy): Eukaryota > Metazoa > Chordata > Mammalia > Rodentia > Cricetidae > Phyllotis > Phyllotis vaccarum. The sequence continues at coordinate 16,503,037 of JARWLC010000018.1, forward strand.
GCCTGCCTTGCAGATTCCAGCCACACCTTCCCCGAACCTCCCTCCCGGGGAAGGGATGCGAGGGGCCGCTCGGCGGCTGCGGGGACAGCAGCTGGAGGCACTGACCCGCGTGGCTCTGATGGAGCAGCGTGTAAAGGAGTTACAGCGTCAGAAGAAGGAGTTAAGGATAGAGGTGAGGATGGGGAGCCCTTGGGAAATGGACCCTTGGGGGAAGGAATCTGCAGGACCACTCTGATAAACAGGTGTTCCATCTCCCAGCCTAGTCCTCTGCCCGGCTGCTGGAACAAAAACGCTTGCTTTTTTCCTTCTTTTTGCAGATGGAAGTAGAGGTGGCTCTGCTTCGCGGTGAACTGGCTGGGGAACGGGTGGCCGCCCGGCGGGAAGAGGAGCAACTGAGGGAGCTCCTGGGCCAGCAGGTGGAGTCCCAGCAGAGCAGCCAAGAGCAGCGGGAACAGGTTGGTTTGACCAGCGACATCCATCATCATTTACTTTTCTTGCTCGCTGGACCATCCTGTGAGCTGGCCGGATGGTAGCCCTTGTTCTTCAGACGGAGAAATTCCTTCCTTGTTTTCCCCGTCTTTCCGTGATCTAAGATGCTTGACCAGTGAGGTCTCTCTATGGGCTGTCCCTCCACTTCACACTTCAATAGCGAACTAGAAAACATTTCACACCCTCAAAACTGGAATACTTAGCTAGGATGGTGTCTTGGACTCCTAGCTTCATCAATGATTCATTTAATACCCGTCTTTCATCTCCCCCAATTCTTTCTTGTTCCAGTATCCCTGAATCCATACCAAAAATCTAACTAAACCAGTGCAAATATTCTAGGCTGAGGCACACGGCAGCCCCTCGCTGGGGGATTCTAGGCAGAGGCTCTACCACTGAGCCACACCCCAGCCCCTCACTGGGGGATTCTAGGCAGGGGCTCTACCACTGAGCCACAGCCCAGCCCCTCACTGGGGGATTCTAGGCAGGGGCTCTACCACTGAGCCACACCCCCAGCCCCTCATTGGGGGATTCTAGACAGGGGCTCTACCACTGAGCCTCACTCCAGCCCCTCACTGGGGGATTCTAGGCAGAGGCTCTACCACTGAGCCACACCCCCAGCCCCTCACTGGGGGATTCTAGGTAGATGTTCTACCACTGAGCCACACCCCCAGCCCCTCACTGGGGGATTCTAGGCAGGGGCAAAGTGATCTGTCACTGATCCACATATCCACTCTGCCCCAAGTTTTAAATGCTAATTGTAGAAATCATATTGCCTGTTCATACAGTTAGCAGGTGCTACCACAAAATGAGAACTATTGTGTGTGTGTGTGTGTGTGTGTGTGTGTGTGTGTGTGTGTGTGAGTGAGTGAGTGATTGTTATTTGAAATTTGGTTTCCCTATGTATCCCTGCCTGGCCTCAAACCCATGATTCTCTTGTTTCAGTCACCTGAGTACTGGGATTATAGGTGTGTGCCAGGTCTGTGGTTGCATTGGGTTATCTCAAGTCTTGGTTGTTCGGTTTTTTTTTTTTTTTTGTTTTTTTTTTCTTTGTTCTGAGACAAGGCTTCCCTGAGTAGCCATGGCTGTCCTGGGACTCACTCTGTGGCCTTGAACTCACAGAGATCCTTGCTTCCTGAGGTGCTGGGATTAAAGGCATGTACCACTGCCGCCCAGTATCTTGTTCTGTTTTTTTCTAATGGGTCTACAAAGTCTCCCCTACCTGTCAACCTGCTTATTGATAGTTGAAGTCACCAAATCTCCTGGGTGATATTTTATGCTTGTTTTGGTTTTTGTCTGGTTCCGTGTTTTTGAGCTGGTGCCTCACTATGTATCCCTGGCTGACTTGTGTGTGTAACATGCACGTAGATGATCTCAGAAGCCAAAAGAGGAAAGAGCAGTATATGCTTTTAACTGCCAAGCATTCTCTCCAGCACCATTATTCTTCATTCAAGACAGTATCTCAAATAGCCTAGGTTGGACTTGAACTCACTATGTAGCTGAGGATGACCTCAAGCCCCTGAATTTTTTCCTTCCATCTCCCAAGTCCTGGGATTTCAGGTAGGCAGCTCTAGGCTCAGTGGAATCATGTGTTGTCCTTATGGCAAAAGCAGCTGGTGCTCCCCCCTCTTCTTGTCCACCCCACCTAGGGTCTATAGCTCAGCTTGGTACTCAACTTGCTCTGTCTTTGAAGATGATGACTCTGAATTTCGGATTCTTTTGCCTTCAACCTCTCAAGGGCTGGGATTACAGGCCAGCATCACGAATCCTGACAAAAATCTGAATCTTCTATCAGTAGCCAGGATGTGGCTGACAATGAGCCTGTGGGGATAGTAGGTGCCCCTCTGTTCCCTGTGAGCACGTGGTCCCTTGGCTATGCCTTATGCCTTCCCACTGAGTCTGAGGGACATCAGCTCCGGGTATGTGAACCTTCAGTGAGTCACCCTGATCTTACGACTTTTTTTTTAATCTAAAGATATTAACATCCCTCCAAATCATGGTTTGGATGGTTCCAAAAAAAGTCGACACTGCGTTCTCATTTACATTGTCAGCTGTGACCACTGAGACATGGATGTCTGCTCCAGTCTTCCCATGATCCTACACTAATCTCAATGGTAAAGCTGGACCGAACCAAACATGAACTGTGCATACAACATTCTCCATGTCGATTCCTGCTCAGCCCTTCTCTTCCCACCACCACACTTCCCCCCCTCCACCCCCCCGCAGAGGATTTGCCACCAACGCGTTTGGACTTTTCCACAATTATGCCAAAAGTTTCTTGCAATTTTTCAAAATCTCGGTAGCTTTAAATATTGCTTGGTTTATGCTCATTGTAGAGGGCATTAGAAGTAACTCCCTGACTGGGGTATGGCTAGAATCCCCCAGTGAGGGACTAGGGTGTGGCTCAGTGGTAGAGCCCCTGCCTAGAATCCCCCAGTGAGGGGTTGGGGGATGTGGCTCAGTGGTAGAGCCCCTGCCTAGAATCCCCCAGTGAGGGGCTGGGGGTGTGGCTCAGTGGTAGAGCCCCTGTCTAGAATCCCCCAGTGAGGGGTTGGGGGATGTGGCTCAGTGGTAGAGCCCCTGCCTAGAATCCCCCAGTGAGGGGCTGGGGGTGTGGCTCAGTGGTAGAGCCTCTGCCTAGAATCCCCCAGTGAGGGGCTGGGGGTGTGGCTCAGTGGTAGAGCCCCTGCCTAGAATCCCCCAGTGAGGGGCTGGAGGTGTGGCTCACAGTCAAGCACTACTATATCATATTGAATTCACCAGGCTGCAAAAATCCAAAATAAATAATAAATTAAGAAAAAAGAGCAGGGAATGAAATGGAATCCATACTGCAGGTTCCCATGGGTGTACACCTCATGATCTCATAGTCCTTGGTACTGACAACTTTGTCCTTTTCTTGGGGGCAGGGCCTGGGGCTGACTTGTGTTGGCTCTCCATCTTTACACAGCATGACTACTTTTTAGTATTTATGCCTCATTTGTCCCCTCCCTTCCCCCACTTCTCCCGTCTACCCTTCCTCCCTTCCTAGCCTTGAAGGTGCTAATCTTCTGCCCCCACCTATCAGTGTTAGGATCATAGGCATACCCACCATGCTTGGCTGTCCCTTTGTTACCATGGTGACTCTTCTGGAGCAGGGCCCATAAAGCAGACATGTGAGTCCTGCCATGAGGCATGGACAACTCCAACAGGGCCTGGGTCCTTTTTGTCTGCTTTCTTGCTTGAGTCCATGACTGCTTGTCCTTCAGGAGCAGAGGCAGCTGAGCCAGGAGCGAGATCACGTGGAGAGTCTTCGCCAAAGACTTAGGGAGGCCCAGGGACAGCTTGATTTGCAGCCAGAGGACCAGAGAGAGCGGCTCTCGCAGGGGGTACAGGAGGTAAGGACTCTTTGGAACTGGATTCCATGCCTATCTTCCACTAGGACCTAAGAGTTCTGGCCCAGGCCTCTTCCCTCGGGCCCAGGAGTCCAGACTCCAACCTCCTCCCTCCAATGTGGGGTTCTAAGCTCCAGGTCTTATCACTCAGATGTGAAGTTCTAGGTCTCAAACCTCTTCCTTAGGCCTAGGAATCCAGGCTCAACCCCTCCTCCCTCAGATGTGGGGTTCTAGACCCCAACCTTCCTTCCTCAGAGGTGGGGTTCTAGACCCCAACCTTCCTTCCTCAGAGGTGGGGTTCTAGGCCCCAGCCTTCTTAGGTGTGGGGTTCTAGGCTCTAGTCTTTCTCCCTTCCTCCCTCAGGTGTGGGGTTCTAGACCCCAACCTTCCTCCCTCAGGTGTGGGGTTCTAGGCCCCAGCCTTCTTAGGTGTGGGGTTCTAGGCCCCAGCCTTCTTAGGTGTGGGGTTCTAGGCCCCAGCCTTCTTAGGTGTGGGGTTCTAGGCCCCAGCCTTCTTAGGTGTGGGGTTCTAGGCTCTAGTCTTTCTCCCTTCCTCCCTCAGGTGTGGGGTTATAGGCCTCATCCCTTTTCCTTTTGACCCAGTGGTCCGGACCCCAGTCTTCTCCCTCAGATCTAAGGGCCTGGGTTAAGGCCACCAGCTCCCTCTTTCCTCCGGTCTAGGGATCCTGCCTCCAGTCCTTTGTGTCCCCATCCTCAGATCAGAGAGCAGCTAGATGCTGCCCAAAGGGCCTATGAGGACCTGGAGTTCCAGCAGCTGGAGCGTGAGAGCTGTGTGGATGAAGAGCGGGACAGCCCTGAGGTCCGAGCTCCAGACTCCAAGGTCCGGGAACTTCAGACCAGCGTGGCCCAGCACAAGGTGAGTTCCCTGGACCAGCCCTGCTTTCTCCATCCTTCCTTTTTCCTCCATTTCCATGACACTTCTGGAACATTCACTGTGTGTCAGACACGATGGTAATCATTCATGAGCTATGGACTCCTTACAGCAGACTTGAGGAGTGTCATGTTTCTTTTTCACGGACTGACAGCCAAGGTGCTCACATCATCTTTCCCACTTCATAAAGGGGAGGGCAGAGATCTGTTTTTACTTTTAAATGTATTTGTTTAGTTATGTGTGTGTTAGAGCAATGCATGCCATCATACTCATGGAAGTCAGAGAGCAGGAGAACATTCCTGCCTTCTGCCATGTAGTTCCCGGGGATCGAACTCAGGTCATGAGGCTTGGCAGCAAGCACCTTTACCTTCTGAGCCATCTCTCAAGAGCCCCAACCACTCATCCATTCTGAAAGCTCTATGTTTAAAATTTTGGCCTTGTCTTGTGGTGAAATGAGGGACGTTTAATTTTACAGCTCGGCTTCCTACCCATTTGTAAAACATCCGGCTGGAGTCTCTTTCACACCTCTTCTGGAAGACTGTCTTCTTTTTCAATTTTCCTTCCTGTGGTTTCTGTCTTCATTCTGGAACCAGATAGGCAGCCAAGGATGACTTTAAGCTCACAATCCTCCTGCCTCTACCTCCCAAGTGCTGGGCCTGCAGGTATGAGCTACCACACCCAGTTTATGCAGTGCCAAGGGTGGGACCCAAGACTTCAGGCCTACCAGGCAAGCACTCTGCCAACTGAGCCACACCCCCAGTACCTCTGGTTTGTTTGTTTGTGTAGCCAAGGCTGGCCCAGGACTCATTATATATAGTGTAGGCTGGCCTCATTTGCGGCAATTCTCCTGTCTCAGTCTCTTGGGTGTTGTAATTACACGTGTGTATCCAGATAATTTTTCTGTTCCGTCCTAGCCCCAAGGTCCAGACCTGAAATCCCAAAGCTGCTTAGTCTTAAATAATCACACCAAGGCTTATATTAACTACAAACTGTTTTGCCTAAGGCTCAGCCTCATTACCAAGGATCTCTTACAACTCAACTCAATCTATTCTTATTCATCTACGTTTTGCCACGTGGCTCTGTGGCTTTACCTGTGCCCATTACATCCTGCTTTCTGGAAAGCTTCTCCTTGATTCTGCCTTCCCTCATTTTTATCTCTGCTTGTATTACCCATCCGTCTCTAAGCTGCCTTGCCATAGGCCAAGATAGCCTCTTTATTAACAAGTGCCAATAAAGCACCTTCGCAGTGTACAGAAAGACATCCCACATTAGGCATGCCTCCTTTTTCTGGTTTTTAGGATTTATTTTTATATATTTATTTTAACTGTGTATGTGTGTGCATGTGTGTGTGTGTATGTGTGTGTATATGTGTGTGTGAGTGTCTGTCTGTGTGTGTGTGTGTGTGTGTGTGTGTGTGTGTGTGAGTCTGTGCAAGTATGTGCACATGCATGCAGGCCAGGAGAGAGTATCCACTCAGAACTGGAGTTAGAGGCAGTTGTCACCTGTTGTGGGTGCTGGGAATTGAACTCAGGTCTTCTGCAAGAGCAGTACAGACTCTGAACCTCTGAGCCTTTCTCTCTGTTCTCCATGAGTTTCTGTGTCTCCCTTGGCATCACTCCACGTCACCAACCCCAGATGTCTTCTGGGTCTTCACCTCCAAAGCTGTCCCCAGCTCCTGAGGTATTATGAGGGGTGCGATAAAAAGGTGGGGAGGGTGGCCTGGAAACCCAACACAGGCAGCCACTTAAGTGACCAGAATGGGGGTCCTCTGCAGCGCCGCATCCAGGTCTTGGAGGAACAGCTCAGGTCCCTGGGGGAACAGATGGCTGCCGAGAGCTGGGGGTTGAGCAGGAAAAAAGAGGAGGCTGTTCAAGCCCTTACACAGGTGAGTTTCTCCAGACACCTGCCTTACCCCCTCACCTCCCTGCACCCTGGGTGGTTCCCAGCATCAGAAAATCTATGGGCGTGGCCTGTGTTCTGAAAGTACCCTGCTGCCCAGTGATCCTCTCTCCTAGGAACGGAGCCGGCTATTTGAGCTCAATTGCCTTCAGGGAACATGTGGTGGGGACTTCTCTGAGCCTGATCAAGCACTCACCAAGGTAGGGGATTTTCTGTAGTGCTGGTCCCCTTCAGATCTGGGGAGCTGCATACCCTCAGAAGTCTATGCCTCAGCCCTCCTTTCTCAGAGTCTCGACTCCAGCTCCTCTTCTTCAATATTCAGGAGTTTTGAAGCCCCAGCCTTCTCCCATGAGACCCAGGGGTCAAGGCTGCTGAAATGCTACACCTGTAGCCCTGGTTTTTGCTGGGAGGCTTGGAGGACCTTTTTGGGGCTCTCTTGTGATCAAGCCTTTGCTTTTCCATCTGAGAAATGGACTGATACTGGCAGTTTGGGGCCAGATCATCTATGAATTGACAGTGCCTCCTGGATCCCTGTTACAGATGGTTGTGAATCTCCATGTGGATGCTGGGATTGAACCCAGGTCCTCTGCAAGAACAGCCAGTGCTTTTAACTGCTGAGCTGTCTCTCCAGGGTACACACCCCCCAAACCCCAACCTCTCCATTCTTTCTGTACCCATTCTTCTCTTCTCCTTCCCAGCTGCTGATCACACAGAAGACAGACCGTCAGCTGCTGGTTCTACAGGATCCCACCGTGCATGCAGCCCCCACCTCTTCATGCCTCTTCTCTGTCCACAGCTCCCTGCAGGTGCTGCTGTCTCTGTGTGCTCACTGGGGAGGGAGGGAAGCTCTGTTAGTGCTCTCTGACTGGGGATGGAGGGATGGAAATTTGCTCATAGGATATTTATTGTTATTATTATTTTGCATAACACCCACTTCTAAGCAAGATGAGAGCCTGTAACCTAAGAGAGAAATTTAAAAGTGACCAACAGACTATTTTCTACTTTGGTGAGGTCGTCTCTCTGTACCCTTCCTGGCCCAGCATTTCCTCAGTTTTCATTAATATATATATTAAAGAAATACATATATATATATATGTTTTTCTAGACAGGATTTCACTGTGTAGCCCTGACTGTCCTGAACTCACTCTGTAGACCAGGATGGCCTTGAAATCACAGAGATCTGGCCTGCTTCTGCCTCCTGAGTGCTGGGATTAAAGGTATGCACCACCCCGGCCCAGCATAAATTCGATTTTATTTCATATGTATACATGTATGTGAGTCCAGATACATTTGTATCACCTGCATACAGAGGTCAGTGTAGTCGGAAATTTCTGTCCCACAAGAAACTCAAATACCCGGCAGCTGCTTCCCAAATAATTGACTCAGAGGCTATATTACTTATAAATGCTCAGCCAGTAGCTCCAGCTTATTACTCTCTAGCTCTTACACTTAAACTAACCCATAATTCTTATCTGTGTTTACCATTCTCATCTTGCTTCCCCTGTGACTGGCGACTGTGTCTCTGCCTTTCCTCTTCCCAGACTTCTTCTCTGGTCGGTACCTATATGTCCTGCCTGGCTACTGGCTAGTCAGGGTTTTATTAAAACTAACACAAGTGACAAATCTTTATGGTGTATAAAAGCATTATCCCTCAGCAGGTCAGAGTTTGCCATGTTCTGTACCTTCTCCAGTAGTCATCCTGTTGTATAATGGGTGTGGGTTCACTCAGGTCCATGGAAAGAAGATTCAGAGGCACTTTCAAGATGAAAATTTTACCCTCTTAACTGTCATTTAGCAAAGGGCTTTTAGAATAATTATTATCCACTTTACACCTTTAGTAAGTTAATTTCTGTATTTATCCACTTTACACCTTTAGTAAGTTAATTTCTGTATTCCACAAGACTTTCATTTAAGAATAATGCAAATGCATATTCTCAGTTAAGGGACACCTAGGTTTTGCTGGGTTCTCCTCCAACCAAGTTCTGCATAGGCTTTGCACCTTTAGGAATCTCTCAGGCAAGATTTACATGTGGGTACCAGAGACAAAAGATAGCTGTCACAAAGACAGATCAAAGCTAGGTGCCAACACTCTGGTGTCAAACCAGCTATACAGCTCTGCAGGATCTCTTCTACATCACCCCCTTTTTATCTCTATCTCACAATTGTTCTAGAACCTTCTTCTCCTTCCTTAAAACCACCTTTCCTACTCATTAAAAAAAAAAAAAGGCTATTTTGAGCCAGCTGCACACCTTTAGTCCCAGTGCTTGGGAGACAGAGGCAGGCGGATCTGCCAGCCTGGTGGTCTACACAGTGAGTTCCAGATCACCGGGGTCTCAAACAGCAACAAAAATTGTTATTGTAATAGCTAATTAATTAATTAAATGTGTATATCTATGTGCCACATGCATGCTCATGTCCTTAGAGGCCAGAAGAGGGCATCGGATCTGCCGTGTGGGTGCTGGAAATCAAGCCTAGTTAAGAACGTCCAATGTTTTTAACTGCAATGCCCTCTCTTTCACCTATTATTTGTAAGGGTCTCACTTTGCAGCCCAGGCTGGTGTTGACACATTCTCTCCCATACTGGAAACCATCTTTCATGAGTGTTTGGTGGTGCATGCTTCTAATACCAGAGACCGAGAAAAGAGGTGGTCCCAAGCCAGCCTGGGCCTACATAGTGAGATGCTGTCTTAAAATAATAACAGTGAAACCAAGGGAGGTGAATGGGCACATAATCCTGGGCAGCGGAGGCAGGATGATTGTGCATTTGAGACTATTCTAACGAGGTTTAGGGTCAGTCTGGGCTATACAGCAAGATCCTGTCTCTTAAGTGAATAAGTAAGTAAATCCACATTATTTTTTAAAGCAAATTATCTCTAGATGACTCATAATCCCCAAAGGGAGGTCATGCTCCGCCAGTAATTGCCACACTATCCTGTTTTGGTAATTTCTTTCTTTGAAATTTTGTCCATGGTATATTGGGCCTGGGGAAACAGAGCCATGGGCCAACTGTACAAAGTTGAGTAGATAATATGCTTTTAACAAATATGGGCTATTAAAATTTTTTTTGAGACAGGTTCTCATGTAACCCAGGCTGGCCTCAAACTCACTGTATAGCCAAGGATGACCTTGAACTCTTCTGATCCTCTTGCTATAACCCTGGAGCGCTGGGATTAGAGACATGTGCCTGCATGTTCATTTACATGTGGTGCTGGGGATTGAACCCAGGGCTTTGTGGGGCCAGCACTAAGTAACATCCCCAGTCTCTTTAAATTTTTTTTTGATACTGAGGGTTAAATGGGGACTTCAAACCCCTGTGATATTTGATCCGAGACAGCTAGCTGGTAAATTTTCTAGGCAGTGCTTTTGAATTTTCACTGCAACAAAGACAATCACCATTTCCTGAATGTGTGCATCTGGGCTAGTGACTTTCCATCTTTATGAGAAAGTACTTGACACACACAATTTAATGAGTATGTTAATTTAATCTTTTAGCTCAGTTTTCATAGGTTCAGTCCTGAGTCACCTGGGTCCATGGATGCTGAGCCTGTGGTGAGCTGAAGCAGAGCATCATGGTGTGTGTGCGCGCGTGTGACATGTGATACTTCATGTCAACTATGAAGCAGAGAGCACACAAACATGTGGAAGCTCCCTGGACAGTGGTAGCTCATGCCTTTCATCCCAGCACTGGGAGGCAGAGGCCAGTGATCTCTGGGAGTTCAAGGCCAGCCTAGTCTATACAGAGAGTTCCAGGAGAGCTTGGGTTTCACAGAGGGTTCCAGGCCTCTCAAAGAACAGCATGAGTTCTTAGTCAGTGAACCATAACTCCAGCACCCCTGCTCCTTTAAAAACATTTTTTAAAAGTTGTGTATATATGCCCATGGGTATGTGTATATGGGTGCAGTACCTGCAGAGGCCAGAAGAGGGTGTTTGATCCCCTGAAGCTGGAGTTACAGGTAACTGTAAGCTGCTAGACATGGATGGATCATTTGCATGAACATTAACACCTGACCCATATCGCCAACCCCTCACCTTGTTTTTTTGAGGCAGGGTCTCTCCCTCAGTTCTGAGGCTTATGGATAAGGCTAGGTCAGCAATACTCAGATAATATTTTCCTGTTTATGCCTCTTCAGAACTTTGCATTGCCACCACACCTGATTTTTTTTATATATATATTTGTTTATTTATTGACAGGGGTGGGGAGTAGAAATACATTACAGAACAGCAGTGGGCCATCAATTTTCTTTTTCCGCTGAATTCAGACCATTAGACTTGGTGGCCTATGTTTGAGCCATCTTGCTGGACAGTGTTTGACTTCCTACGTGGATGGATGGTCCTCAGGCTTACATGACAAGCCTTTCCTAAACTGTGTCCCCAGCATTGACATAGGCCTAGACTAATAGTCTCCACCACCTCCAAGTGATGCCATCAAATCACAAATCTACCAGTGGGTTAATTTACTAATACAGTTAGGACTGTCTCCATTCGTTCACACCCCAGAGAACACGGCTGTCAGAAAACTCACTATTCTAAGCACCTCCAGGGGATGCTTCTGTTTCAGACACTTACAACCTTTGTGTGTTTTCAGGGGTCTATTGGTCTCCAGAGGACAGGAAGCCTGCCCCGGAGGAAGGGAGACAGGGCCAGCCAGAGGGTATCCTCCAGACCTTTGTCTCTTCATTGTACAGGTGAGGAAAGCATCTGTTCCCCTCCTGTCCCGTTTCGCCCCTCCCATCCCGCGGCTCGCCCCCCCCCCCCAATCCTGCAGCAGAGCATGGAAAGAAAAACAGCTTGGGTGTTGGCTGGAGGATTAGAGGGCTGGGAAGAGGAAACATCTGGCCTCCTCCTCCTGTGTCTTCTTCTTCAGGACCCTCGGAGGCCTCGGCTCTTGCACAAGCAGTGGGGACTCCTGGGAGACACCCTCTCTATCAGCTGCTCAACTGTGGTCCTGGGAACAGGTGAGGACAGGCGAGGCATGAGAGGAAGAGGAATGAGTAGGGCTAGCTAAGGTAACCACCCTGCTGCTTGGTCCACCTAGATGCTCGGCTCTTCACCCCGAAATTGCCCACATGGAGCGGCTCCTACAGCAGGCTGTGGCAGAGCGGGAACGGCTGCTCAAGGCCAGGGTGAGACTGAGGACCTTGCTCCTTAAAAGAGGGGTTGTGATTCCAGCCTCCACCTTTATACGCAGGAGTCTAGACCCAGCCTCCTCCCTTAGACCCAGGGCTCCAGGCCCAGCCTCCTCCCTCAGACCCAGGGGTCCAGGCCCAGCCTCCTCCCTCAGACCCAGGGATCCAGGCCCAGGTCTCCTCCCTCAGACCCAGGGGTCCAGGCCCAGCCTCCTCCCTCAGACCCAGGGGTCCAGGCCCAGCCTCCTCCCTCAGACCCAGGGGTCCAGGCCCAGCCTCCTCCCTCAGACCCAGGGATCCAGGCCCAGCCTCCTCCCTCAGACCCAGGGCTCCAGGCCCAGCCTCCTCCCTCATTCAGATCTTTCTCTCATCTTACTAGTTGGTAAGATTTTTCCCTCATGAATCCACAGGAAGGTATGAGAAGAAGCCCAGAAGGTTCCACAGGCCCTTCAGTTCCTGCCATCACGGTCAGTCCCCTCTCTCCGTTGGTCTCTTTATCCTCTTGGCTTTTGGTTTTTCTTATTATATCTCACCGTTTGCTGACTTCCAAGACAACCTCAAAAGGGTCCTGCTGGACCTGTGAATCAAAGTTCAAAGGTCCCGGTTTCCATTCCTGTCTGACTCACCGGTATCCGTGGTCTTTGCTTGGGTAATTTACTTCCTTTCGTTCCTGTTTTGTTTTTTTAATTGTTTTTTTTATTATTGTTATTTAAGTTGTGTGCGCTTATGCCGGCAAGCGCGTGCCACGGTGCACATGTGGAGGTCAGGGGACTTTTGGGAGTCCCTTCTTGACCTTTCACCATGATGTGTGATGTCACCACATCATCAGGGTTGGTGACAAGCGCCTTTATCAGCCGAGCCATCTCCCCGTTCCCTCCTTCCTTTTTTTGTGTTTGGTTTGTTTGGAAGCCTTGTGTGTGTTAATCGCAAGTTGTGCCCCGAACTATGCTCTGAGTATATTGTCTTATTCCTTCCCCAACGCTGGTGACTATCTCTACAGTTATTATAGACGGGGTGTAAACATATCCGTTAAAAATTGTAACTATCAAAAGTCAGGAGCTGGTAGAGTGCTTATCTAGATTGCCCGAGGTCTGAGTTCATCCACACCCATAATCCCAGCACTAGATGGGGGCAGAAAGATTAGGAATTGAAGGTCATCCTCCACTTCTGAGTGATTTCAAGGCCATCGTGTGTTGCAAGAGACACTCCACCCCCACCTCAGACTCAGTGAGCCGGGGAGCACCCAGGGCGGTGAATCCTTCTGGGTTGTTCCACACAAACTTGTCCTCATTAAAAATGTAGCACCAGTCAGTAACATCACTTATTAAACAGCCCGTGTGGAGTGTATTGTTCCTTGGGTGTTTCTCCATCATGCTTGTGTGCATGCTTGTGAGATTCGTGCCTCACTGTTTAGGGGTTGGGCCGCTCTAGGATGCTGAGGTGCCTCACAGTTCACTTCCGGGACTGCGACTGTGGTTCTAAGACAGACAGTCTATGAGAGTGATTCAGGAGGGTGAGGTTGACAGCCCGCATACTTTCCTATGACGGGCTGCAAACTTTGTCACATAGATGTCTTGTCAAGTGGAGACCTTTCCTTTGTTTTTGGTTTGGCTTTTTGAGATGCTCTCTGTAACCCCTGGCTGGCTTTGAACTTACTGTAGAGCCAAGGATAACCTTGAAGCTCTGATCCTTCTGCCTCCATTTCCAATGCTAGAATGACAGACAGTCTCTCTCTCTCTCTCTCTCTCTCTCTCTCTCTCTCTCTCTCTCTCTCTCTCTCTCTCTCTCTCTCTCTCTCCCTCCCTCCCTCTCCCTCTCTCCCTCCCTCCCTCCCTCCCCCCCCCCCCTCTCTCTCCCCATCTCTCTGTCCCTGAAAAGGGTGGTCCTTTCAGCACCTAACTGCACCTGGTTCCTGGCCAATGACCCTTCCTCTGTGTTCTGCAGGCCCCGCCCCCGCCCCCGCCTCCACCGCGCCCTCCTGGTCCTCGAGTCTTGGACCTCCCACAGCACCTGGAACGCTGGGGCCACAACCCGGAAAGCTGCCCTCATTTGCGGGTGTCAGGGGGATGCTGTCGCGGGCCCCTGATAAAGATGGGTGGTCGCATCAAAACCTGGCGGAAACGCTGGTTCTGCTTTGACCGGCAGGCTCGCCGGCTGGCCTACTATGCAGGTGAGCTGGGAGGAGGCCAGACAACTTCAAGGCCAGGGTTGGAGAGTCCGGGTCCCCATTTCTCTACTGCCACAAGGACCCAGGGGTTAGGCTCCCAGCCTCTTCCATATACTCTGGAGTCTAGTCTAAAGCTACTCTGTCCCATGACTCAACTCCCATTCTCTTTCTCCCTAAGCCACCAGAATCCCCACCTCTCCCCAGCTTCTCCTACTCGGTAATACCAGGTGCTGCTTTAGTTCCGTTCTAACTCCCAAATCCAGTTTTCCTAAGATGCCCAGGAGACCAGGCTCTGGGCTGAAATACTCACCAGCTCGACTACTTTTTCCAGAAAAAGAAGAACCTTGATGCTTAAGCTGTCTCTTCTCTGGGGACCCAGATTCACGTACACGCACACACCTGACATTAACTACATCCATTTCCCCCTTTCTTCCCACCAGACAAGCAAGAGACCAAGCTCAAAGGCGTCATCTACTTCCAGGCCATCGAGGAAGTCTACTATGACCACTTACGTTGTGCCTTCAAGGTGACATTGTGGTTCAGTGCCACACTGCCTTCCTGATAAGACCATATGCTGAAACCTCACCCTATCTCTGGGTCACTCTGGGGAAAGGCTCTCTTGCTGTACTTACTGACCAGCCCTGGAGTGTAATTAAATGTTCCAAGTCTGAGGCTGCATCTTAGGTTCAGATGGTAGAGTGCTTGGCTAGCATGCACGGAGCCCTGAGTTCCAGCCCCAGTGCTTCCCTAGCATGCACAGAGCCCTGAGTTCCACCCTTTGCCTGGCCTGCATGCACTTGCCTAGGATGCATGCACAGAGCCCTGAGTTCTAGCCCCAACACTTACCTAGGATGCATGCACAGAACCCTGAGTTCCAGCCCTAGCATCATATACACTGGGCATGGTGGCACACAGCTGTGATCTCAGCACCGGGAAGGCAGAGGCAGGTGGATCTCTGTGAGTTTGAAGCCAGCCTGGACTACACAGTGAGTTCCAGGGCAAGACAGACCCTGAGGATAGAAAAAGGAGAAAGAAATTGAGAGGCATGGGAGAGAGGGAGATCAGATTCTGGTTTAGCACATGGCTTGTAATTCTAGCACCCAGGAGGCTAAGAAAGGGGATCTCAATTTGGAGACCTGGGTTATAAGGGAGACAAAATGCAAGGTCAGAAAATGAAATGTTGGCAGCTCATTTTGCTTAGAATCCTCTTCGGAAAGGAGCCAACCATATTTTGGTTTGGTTTTTCGAGACAGGGTTTCTCTGTATAGCCTTGGCTGTCCTAGAACTTACTCTGTAGACCAGACTGGTTTTGAACTCACAGAAATCCACCTGCCTCTGCTTCCCATAAAGGTGTGTGCCACCTGGCTGATTGTTTTAAAATATATTTTACAGATTTATTTTACGTGTATGAGTGTTTTGCCTGCATGCATTCATGTACATTACCATAGAGGCCAGAAAAAGTCATCTGGCCCTCTGGAACTGTTGTTACAGATGATTGTGAGCACCATGTGTGTTCTGGGGATTAAACCTAAGTCCTTTCTTTGCAAGAGTAGCCAGTGCTTTCAACTGGAGCTGCCGATCTCCAGCCCTCAACTATGGGTTTTTAAAGAGTAAACTGGAGTCCCAGCTGATTTTTTTTTTTTTAATCTCAGGTCTTAAGTCTTCTCGTCCCCAAAAATGGGCGCATTTCAGTCTCTTCCCTGGGGTTAAAAACATAATGGACGTTAGGAAAGAGCTTACTCAAGTTGCCCATTTGGTGTTCAGTAAATGGGTTGAGGCAGGAAGCTTGCAAGTGTTTGAAAGACACTTTTAAAAAATTGGAGTGGGGTAAAAACGAGAACAAAATTTAAAAAGGCCAGGCATGGTGGCGCACACCTTTAATCCCAGCACCGGGGAGACAGAGACGGGCAGATATCTGAGTTCTAGGCCAACCTGGCTAAGTTCCTGGCCAGTTGGTGGAATCTTGTCTCAAAAAGGGGGGGGGGGGCGACATTCTAGACCCCATTTAGGAAGATAGTTGTGGAAATTGATCCAACCACCCTTGTTTGTTCCAGAGCCCCAATCCCCGCCTGACCTTCTGCGTCAAGACCTACGAACGTCTGTTCTATATGGTGGCCCCCAGCCCGGAAGCCATGCGTATTTGGATGGACGTCATTGTGACCGCGGCGGACGAAAACCACGCCCCCTGAGAGGCCACACCCCTAAGAAAGGACGTTGCGGCGAGCCCCGCCCCTAGTGCACGTTCCGGGCCCCGCCCACTTCGGGAAGCTCTCGGCCCCGCCCCTTTGGAATTCTCCTGGGACGTCTGCAGCGGCTCCAACTCAGCTGGCCTGAACCGCGGAGATCTGGGCTGCAGGTGGCTTCCAGGGGTGGCATCGCCAGGCCCTGGAGGCCCTGCTTGGGGCAGGAGGGAGATTACATGGGGCGGAAGGAACTATATTTATTGGTGCTCCTCTGATCCCGAATTAAACATGATGGAAAAACAGGGTTCCTGGTGTGAATTCCAGCGCAGGAGTCCTGGGGCCCCTCTGCCCCTAGGCAGGACCCCTAAACCAGGGGGTTTCTCTAGCAATGGACACTTTCAACCCCTAAGGTCATGCATAGTCGGGAGAAGAGGTGGGCAGACAAGGGTCCCTTAGGGGTTGATTTGAGGCTGTAGTCTGTAGTTTTATCTGCTCCAGGCATTCAAGCATGTCCTCATTCCTGGATTTTCCTGCTCTGACCTCCCCTTCTCTTTTTATAATTTTAATTCAGTAGTCCCACCTGGAAGACCCCTCACCCCCGACTTCCCAGCTTGCTCAGGCACCTTCGTTTGAGTCGACCCATTCTGCCCTTCCGGTACCCAGAGCACCAGGCCAGAATTGTAGCTGGTGACATCTCTGTCATCCTGGAAAGTAAGACAGAGAGAGGGCCCCTTCCACCTCCAGGTCTTTGCTCATTCAATTTTTTAGGTATTTAGCTTATATCCGGTTCCTAACACATATCCTGGAACCTGTGACCTGTCCCCTTCTCCGGGAAGGCCTCCCTGGTTGACTTGGCTGAGTCATATAGTTCTGCCTGCTCATCCCATTGAAATCTTACTGCTCTACCCTGAGCTTCACCCATCCTGACCTTGACTGCCCCGGGTCATTCCAGACAAGAGCTCTGTCTCCTACACTCTCTCATCTTTAATGTGTCCTTGGCATGCAGTTAAAGGTCATGGGTAGTGAGTAACATTTAACACTTGAATCAGTTGGTGAGAAAGTGATGCTGAAGAGGGCGGCTGTGAATGAAGCCATCAGAACTCTTGGGCTGTTGTCTCTTTATCCTTTGGGTCTTATCTAGGGTGTCCCCTTGGAAGAAACTCTTGCTAGTCCCCAGGCTGAGTAAAGGGTTCAACTTCATGAAGTCTGTGACTAGTGTAGCCCATGGGTCTATGTTCAGAGAAGCAGGCTCAGTTATTTCATACATATATATATATATATATATATGGCTTTTATGTTCATGTTTATATACATTTTGCCTGCATGTATGTCTCTGTATGAGCATGTAGGAAGCCCTGGAACTGGACTTACAGAAAATTGTGAGCTGCCATGTGGTTGTTGGGAATTAAACCCTGATCCTCTGGGGGAGCAGACAGTGCTCTCAACCCCTGAGCCGTCCCTCCAGCCCTCTAGGCTCAGTTCTTATTAAGTTTTAGACCTATGTTTTGTAAATCAAGTGTAGGGTAGCAATGGAGTGTATTGGACAAGATTCCATGTGGGTGGGTCACCTCTTCCCTGATGCCTCTGACAGTGTGTCCCAAGGGGAGTAGATTTTGAGTTTCAGAGTCTACCTGGCCTCAGAGGACTAGAAACCCATCCCAGAGAAGGCCGCAGGCAAGTCTAAGGCTTGCACCATGGCTGCTCTGATGGAGCCTCTGTTTATGTGGGAATCCTTCTGTGGATCCCAGGCAAGGGAGGAGAATCCCACAGTCCACCAGTATGTGAGGAGCTGGGACAGAGAGGCTGGACACTAAGCCTGGCTTAGCGGGCACAAGGCTCTGGGCGCACAGTCTCCAGTGCACAACAGAAATACAAAGCATGGGAACAAATGTATAAATAACAAGCAAATCGGTAAATAAACATGCAAATTAGTCAAGCAAATACACAAACTCCTGCTCCCGGGCCTGGGCCAGGCTCAGGCCAGCATCCCAAATCTAGGCAGGCCTGAGCAAGTGCAGACTCCCCACCCTGGGTCCTACTCCCTCCCAAGATGCTAGCTCTTCCTGTCTGACCAGTTGGGTTCCTCCCCTGAAACTCTCCCACGCTCCCGGGGGCCTCCTGAGCCTAAAACACAGCAGTATCACTCTGCCTGCCACTCACCTGGGGAAGTTTTCAGACCTATTCTACAAAAGAGGTAAATGAAATCCAGAGAGGGAGATTGAGTTACCTGGAGTCACACAGCAAGATCAAAATCCCAGCCTGTCCCGTTTGAGACTTGATTCACCTTGGGCCAGGCTGAGTGGCCCACGCCTTTAATCCCAGCATTTGGGAGGCGGAGGCAGGTGGATCTCTGAGTTTGAGGCCAGCCTGGTCTACAGAGTGAATGCCAGGGTAGCAGGACTATATGGTAAAGCCCCATTTAAAAAACAAAAACAGATACTTAGAGCCTCAGAGAGGAAAGAATGCTAATTATTAAGGGGCACACTGCGAAGATGTGGGGCACACCGCGAAGATGTGGGGCTGAGATCCAGCTGGAGCCAGTTTGGAATGATATCACAAGAATCACCCACTTTCTTACTTTCTGAGTGTCCCTGGATGACAGGTGACCCCTCCTAGGTGACTGAGGTGCTAGTCATTGTTGGGAACAGGGGTGCCGGGAAGGGTCTGGGGAGCAGATGCCTTTCTGAACACAGCCTCCGTTTTCCTGCCATCACTCAGCAATCAGGCCAGCGGGGGCTGACCCTGCCATACCATGGGCCTTCAGATGAATGAGAGGCTTTCTCTCTGGTCCCGGTTTCTTGCTCTGAGGAACGGGTACCACGTTCCACCACGGGCACACACACTCCCCAAGTATAAGAGGGCTGGGGATGTAACTTCATGGTAGAGCGTTTTGCCAAGTGTGTGTAAGGCCTGGAACAACTCCCACACCACAAAGCAAATCAAACCAGTGAACCCAAGAAACCGAACAGCAAACTTGTTACTGACTGTAATAGGTGACACTGAAGGTTTTTGCAGACAGCTCTGAATTCACATGCCAGTCTGTCACTCCTGAGCTCTTCCCTGCCTCAGTTTGCTCTTCTGTGAAATGGGCTTGATCATCCCTTTGTGGAGCTGTCATGGTCTGAGAGGCTTCTCCAGGACTGTGGAGCACGGAGATCATGTTCCACGACAACAGGAGCTTTTCCCGCCTTATGGGAAAAAAAGCTGTTTGAGGACAAACAGGCTGGTGTTTGGAAAAGATTCTGGCAAGGGCAATTATTGCGTATTGTTTTATTATTGCTGCTGTGATTGTTACTAGCGTTAGAGAATGGAATTTCGAGAACAGATTTAGAAACCTCCTACATCCACCTCTCCCTGCCCCCTTTTATATATTAGAGATAAACCCAGAGACTCATGCAAGAGCTCTACCACTGAGCCACACCCCAGCCCCTCACTGGGGGATTCTAGGCAGGGGCTCTACCACTGAGTCACACCCCCAGCCCCTCACTGGGGGATTCTAGGCAGGGGCTCTACCACTGAGTCACACCCCAGCTCCTTATTGGGGGATTCTATGTAATTGTTTTATCACTGAGCCAGGCCCAGCCTCTCACTGATTCCATGCAAACGCTGTACTGCTGAGCCACAAAAGCTGAGCCACACCTATAGGCTTCCCTCCCATTTGATTCATCAGTAATCCCTGCTAATTCTTCCCCTTAAAAATGTTCCAGATATTTTTTTCAGCCTCTTAACTAGCTCAGGTATACCTAGAACTTGCTCTATAGCTGACGAAGGCCTTGAACTCTGCATTTTCCAAGTGGGAACTGTAGGCTGGATCACCTCTCCTGACTAGAGAGAGACCTTTGTAAAGATGACTCCTCCTGTGTGGTGGTTCAGGGGATGGTTCGGGGAGACGGGGTTTATTCTGCAGTGGATCCCATGACAGAGCAAGGGCAGCATTAGGGTCTTCATAAATCTGATTTATGCATGAGGCAGGAAGGTTAAAATCATAATTTACAATATAATAACCAGAGGGACTGCTCCTGTCCACCAGGATGCGGGGTTGCTGAGTCCCATCGTGGTTTGTGGAATGATTTAGTTTGTCGCTGTGTTCGGGGGCAGTCGCGGGGTGGTCTTCGGTCTTACTTTTGCATAGGTCTCTCATGGTCACAGGTGACCTTGACTTAGGCCAGTGTTCTGTGAGATTATGCCCAATAGGACCTCATGGCCCCCACATTAACTGGACAACTCCGGACAGCTACTGGCTGAGTTTTTTTTCTTCTTCTTCCTTCTCCTCCCTTCCTCCCCCAAACACGGTCTCATGTAGCCGAGGCTGGCCTTGAATTTCCTATGTAGCTGAGGGTGGACTTCAACCACAGAACCTCCTGCCTCCATCTCCATTGAAGTCAGTATTTGCACCCCCGGGGAGAGAGGTCAGGGCTTTGTACATGCCAGGCAAGCAACCAGCCCCCCCCTTTTAATTTGGGAACTACCCAGTGGCTCTAGGAGTTTGAAATAGAATTGCACTATGTAGCCCAGGCTGGCTTCCAACTCAACACAAGTCTATTGTTGTAACACCACGAACCATTCCATCCTGCATTCTTTCTCTATCTTGCTTTTATTCTTGAACGTTCTACAGGCTTCCGCTGTGTAGTGATTCTCTCTCATTCTGTTCATTCATTAATTATTTGGTGGGGATGTTGGGGCGCAGATGCATATTGCAGGATATTTGAAATACCCTAAAGCAGATACCCAGAGGTCAGAAGACAATCTCTCTCTTTCCATTATGTGAGTTCCAGGGATCCAACTCGGGCCGTCAGGCTAGGAGGCAAGTGATTTCATGTACTGAACCATCTCACACACTAGCTCTCTCTACATACACTCTCTGTGTAGCTGACCTGGGTTGGACTTGTTATGTTCAGCCCACTAAGCGCTAAGATCATAGGATTGGGCTCCCAGGACCAGGCTCAGCTTCCTCGTGTTTCTACTGAAGGAAAATGTACACCCAGTGAAGTGCTAAATAAGATCAGCAATTCTGTACATCCCAGCCACCCTCCCTCGATAAAGATGGGAGAGGCATCTTCTGGGACAAGACTATCTCAGAGGGAACTCCTGTTCATTTTTCTCTCACTGTGGGTTGGTTTAGTTTGTCTCAGAACTCCGTATGAACAAAGTTATACTGTGTATTGTCTTGCTTATGGCCTCTCTGAGTCACACAGTTTTAAAGATTCGTCTATGTAACTGCATATACCGTTCATTGAAACTTTCCATTGCTGGGCAATATTGCATTGAATGAAGGGACCATTATTGAATTTTTCATGTTTTTTTTCCTTTTTTTATTGTGTATGTTTGGGGAGTGATGTTGAGGATATAACCCAGGCCTTCATACATGCTAGGTGAGTCCTTTACCACTAAACACTATCTTACCCCCCTCACTGGAAGATTCTAGGCAGGGGCTCTACCACTGTCCCTCACTGATGGAAACTACACAAGTGCTCTGCTGCCAATCCCTAGCTCTCAGATCCTCCCCTGTCCTTTAAAGGACTTAGTGCAATGCCTTTTCAAAAACTGCTTTTCAATTTTTATTCATTATTTTAGTCTTTCATCCATGTATGCAATGCATTTTGATTCTATATATTCCTTTAATCATTTCTTGATACATATTTCCCAAGATAGCCTTATTTAAAGTCCTACTCACTTCTAAATCCCAATCATGCTCTCTATATTCACTCCTCCAAAGCCTTAATCTCTTAAAATTAATCTCTTAACCTCTGAGATATTTGTTTTGGCTTTTTGAGATAGGATCTCACTTCGTAGTCTAGCCAGGCTTTGAACTCATCATGCCTCAGACTCCTGGCCATCCTCTTGCCTCAGCTCCCTAAGTGCTGTGATGACAGACATGAGAAAATAAATGACCTGTAAATAAGTTTTTTTCAGTTATTTAATTAATATCTATCTCTGGCATCCAACTAGTTGCTCTGTGGAGTCAGGCAGTGGCTCTGCCTCAGTGTCCCCAATTCCCAGGCCAAGCCAGGCACGCACACCAAAAGAGCTCAGGACCCCAGCACACCCTGAGTGCTCCCATCTCTCTTTGAGCGCTGGTACCCCCTCTCCCTCCAAATCTACACATGCACTATCCAAGGGAACCTCTACTCCCCTCCACCCTTTCCCTTCTTGGCAAGGGCACAGGGCAGGGGCCGCTCTCACTGTGGGTGACGCACCTAGAGGCGGGCCCGCCCCACAGCGGACGCTGAGTTGGCCCGGTTGGGCAAGGCCAGGGTTGCCCCGGGGTAGGTTACTCATGTGAGGCTCAGGTAAGAGGGCCCGTGTTGGAAGGCGGCACACCCAGGGGGGAAGCAGAGAGAGCAGGTCGCAGCCATGGATGCTGCTAAGAGAAGAGATACACAGACAATGGCCTGGACTACCGGATGGCTGCTGCTGCTGCCTCTGCTGCTGTGTGAAGGTAAGTGTGCGGTCAGGACAGAGAGGGGGGCTCCTAAGGAAGATAACTCCCCTAGTCCTTCATAGAAGTCCTTTGTGGAAAGTTGATCCTAGCCAAAGGCAGGCTGTGAGTTCTTCTACCTCGGGCAGAGGGACTGTGGGGAAGGCTCTCCCACACTGAGCAGGCAACTGTGAGAGATGCGACCCCCTGATCCTGAGACAGGGGCTCCATGGCAGAGGTCTCCTTCCTGGGGAAGAAACCGAGGAAAGCTCCCAATGCAGGCCCAGGGGGTGGGAAGGAAGAGGGTCCTGGGTGTCCCGCGCCCTGAGACTTGTGGGAAGGCTTCTCCTACTCTGTTCTGGCTGCACGGTAGGGTCCTCTTCCCCCGGGTTAGAGGCCACCCGGTAAAAGAGCAACTATTGTTCTACCCGGCCCACACCCGCAGGAGCGCAGGCCCTGGAGTGCTACAGCTGCGTGCAGAAGGCAGATGACGGATGCTCTCCGCACAGGATGAAGATAGTCAAATGTGGTCCAGGAGTGAACGTCTGTACCGAGGCAGTGGGGGCGGTGGAGACCAGTAAGTGCCACCCGGTGGTCTCTGACCTTCGGACTCATCTAACGTGGCTCCTCCTCCTTACAGACCTTTCCGATTCTGGCCACGCCTTTGCATTTCATCCAGATCCCTCAGCACAGATTCGCCCCTCTTTCTTTGAGTGTAGGAATAGACAGGCTGGGGGGCCTTTGTAGGGAGCGCGCACGCGCATGCGATGGTGGGGGAGTTGCTGATAGTTGTAACCTGGTCAGGACTGACTGGAGAGCCCTAGGCTGAGAGGGCACAGCCCACCACCCTTGCTACCCATCACTGAGACATCACTTCCCGCTCACTCCCTGCAGGGAGGCTTACCCACCAACACAGATCTTTACTCAATGGGGAGCGTGGTCAATGAGGTTCCTTGTCAGACTCCACCCTTGAAGCCTCTAAATCCTTAGTAATCCACCTTCCCCCAAGTCATCCACAGGGACTTCTCTTTAAGAATCTGTATGGTACTGTGGTCTGACACCCCCACCCCAGCACACACATGCTAGATTAATACTCTACACTAAGCCACAAGCTTCGGCCCCGTTTACGTTTGCATTTTGAGACAGGCTTTTGCTAAGTTGCTCAGTTGGCCCTAGGACTCACTATGATGTCGTTCAGGCAGGCCCCTGTGTTTGTAGATCTCCTCTCCCAGCCTCCTGGGAGTCACCGGGATTACAGGCTTGTATCACCAGGCCCAGTTTTGTTTTCCCGCAGCAGAGTCTCGTTGTGTATTACAAGCTGGACCGGGATTCCAGATGCCTCAGCCTCCCCAGTCGCTGGGACGGCAGATTTACACACCACCGAGTTTGTCTCCTAACCATTTTTTTTTCCCTTCCAGTCTCTTAATTGGATCCTTCCCTTTTTTTAACGTACCCATTGAGGCTCCACGTTTTGCGCGCGCGCGCGCACACACACACACACACACACACACACACACACACACACACCGCTATCCTGTTTGTCAATCAGCTTGTTCTCTTTAGACTGTATTTGGACTGCGTTCTTTGAAGCTCTTTTCTTAGGTCCCCTTCTCCACCCGTAGCTCTCTCCCCGGGGATCTGCTCTCTTTAAGCACCCGGGAGTATCGCTCATTCAAAGCCCCGCCCCACCGAGGCCCGGTCTACTCTGACCCCGCCCCCTCCTTCTCTGCAGTCCACGGGCAGTTCTCTGTGGCGGTGCGGGGCTGCGGTTCCGGACTCCCGGGCAAGAACGACCGCGGACTGGACCTTCACGGGCTCCTGGCCTTCATCCAGCTACAGCAGTGCTCGGAGGACCGATGCAATGCCAAACTCAACCTCACCTTGCGAGGCCTCAACCCCGCAGGTTGGTGGAGGGCGGAGCCACACTAGAGCTGGGAGCCGAGGCTCCTGCAAGCTGAGGCAGGGCTGCGGGGGTGGCGGGTTGGAGACCGCAGACATCGACGCTCTATGCACCCCCAGGTTGATACCGGGGGTGGGGATAGGAGAAAGGGGGCGGAGTCACTGGTACAGCAGGTCTCTCCTGGGGAACTTACTAGGTGGGCGCACAGGCCTGAACCATCACATCCTCTTGACCCTCCCTCCCTTTTCTGTTTCCACCTCCCTCCCTCCACCCCCCGCAGGTAACGAGAGTGCATATGAGCACAACGGCGCAGAGTGCTACAGCTGCGTGGGGCAGAGCCGCGAGGAGTGCCAGGGCACCCGGCCACCGGTTGTGAGCTGCTACAACGCCAGCGGCCGCGTTTACAAGGGCTGCTTCGATGGCAACGTCACGTTGATAGCAGGTGAGGCAGTCCTCTGGGGAGCCTGAGATCTGTAGGCGTTGAGATAGCCGTTGGCAGCAGGGGGTGCATCATTTAAAGGATCCGCCCCTCCTCCCCCCCAACAACGCTGGAAATTGCTCTAGACGTTAGTGCTTGCCTTGTCCTACAGCATCATGGGAAGTGTAGTCCAGTGCCCCATAGACCCCGCGATTTGTGTGTGTACAATCCTATAGAAGACTGCTGGGTACGCAATGGGAGACCATGAGATGAGACTTGTGTTTAAGCTTACAACTTTTTGCCTGTGAGCCATGGGAAATCTGGTTTGAAAGCCCTGAAAACTTAGGGGTCCCACTTGTCCCACAACATGAAGGAGCATAGCTCAATGCTGAGGTGTGGCTCAGTGGTAGAGCCCCTGCCTAGAATCCCCCAGTGAGGGGCTGGGGTGTGGCTCAGTGGTAGAGCCCCTGCCTAGAATCCCCCAGTGAGGGGCTGGGGTGTGGCTCAGTGGTAGAGCCCCTGCCTAGAATCCCCCAGTGAGGGGCTGGGGGTGTGGCTCAGTGGTAGAGCCCCTGCCTAGAATCCCCCAGTGAGGGGCTGGTACTCACACAATGGAAGGAGAAGTTCTTCAGTTCCTTCTCGTGCCAGGTGTTTCTCAAAAGCTCTACTTCAGACTCCGAGACTAAAATTTAGCAGGGTGCTGAGAGAGGCAAAGGTGGGGTTATAGTTGAGTTTTGATCACAGAAGTGTCTCATTTGAAGTGTTTGTTCCAAGCCAAATCTAGAGCTTGGGTTCCACCCCTTTCCTCTTAAAGCATTTTGTGGAAATACAGTCCATTGTGAGCAAAAGGCACAATGCTCTGCAGAAAGTGGGACCAGAGTTAAAAACGTTTGAATTCATGAGCGCACAGCCCTCTGCCTCATTTGGGGGTTCGCTGCTCTTGTCTATTTCCAGAATCTCCTACGTTTTATTCAGGTTGTGCCAAACCCTATTTGTCCAATGACGCACCTTTCTGTGTCTCTCTCTTCCAGCCAATGTGACTGTCTCCTTACCTGTCCGAGGGTGCGTTCAGGACGACGCCTGCACCCGGGATGGGGTGACAGGTCCGGGATTCACTCTCAGTGGCTCCTGCTGCCAGGGTCCCCGCTGTAACTCTGACCTCCGCAACAAAACTTACTTTGCTCCTCGAATCCCGCCCCTAGTTCTGTTACCTTCTCCAACCACCCTATCCCCGTCCACTCAGGCCCAGACCTCCTCCTCCAGCACTGCGTCCAGAAAAGCCCCTGCCTGGATCACCTCCACCACCAAGCCCACCTCAGCTTCAACCAACCACACTTCTCCCCACGAAGTAGAACACGAAGTTATACAAGAAGAAGGGTTACACTTCACCGGAGGTGCTGCAGGCCACCAAGACCGCAGCAATGTGGGGAAGTTCTCCCCAAACAGTGGGGCCCAGATTCCAGCTAACGAAGGCTCAGTGGCTCTGGGGTCTGGGTTTCCAGCTCTTCTGTTGACTGTGGCAGCTGGTGTACTGCTGTGAGCTTCTCATCTTGAAATA
This sequence comes from Phyllotis vaccarum, assembly GCA_033318265.1. NCBI lineage: Eukaryota > Metazoa > Chordata > Mammalia > Rodentia > Cricetidae > Phyllotis > Phyllotis vaccarum. The sequence continues at coordinate 16,529,454 of JARWLC010000018.1, forward strand.
GTCACCTCATTCTGCTTCCCTGGCCCCTGGGTACCAACTCTTTCTGTTTTCCACTGGATTGAACCGACCCAGCCCCATCCTCTGGCACCCCCAGTTCCACTGCACTGGTTTGCAGCTTGGGGGGAACAGCCTACTGTTGTAAATATACTGCTGGGGTGGCCCCAGATTTTTGATGCATTCCCCCGCTGATGGTGACCAGGAAAGAGGGAAGAGAAATCTACTGACTGAGGGAGACCCAGAGAGTTCCCGGCTAGCTTCTGCTTCCTGTTTTCATAGCCAGGCTAGAAGATGACCAGGTACGAAGGATTCATGCCCTGAGTGCTGCGCTTGCCTGGCATCTTTGCAGGAACTCATTCCTGTCTTCCCTAGGAGACTGAACTACTCCAGAGCAGAGACACTTCTCTGGCCTTTCTGCATGTTCTGGCCGGCTCAGGAAGGCATCAATAAAGATTTAGTTACTTTGTATAGTGCATGAACTGAGTCCCTTCTACCTGTCCTATAATACCAAGGTCTTTGTCGCCTTTTTTTCTTAAAATGGAGTCAAGGACTGCTTATTTTTTACATAATGAGTTTCAAGACAACCAAGGTTGCATGGCAACCCCCTTGCCTTAAAAGAACAATTATTGAATAGACTTTAAAGCTGGAAAGCTGAGGCGTGGCAGCACACACCTGTACCCTCAGCTCTTGGAAGTTAAAGGCAGGAGAATCAGGCCCAGCCTGGGCCACGTGAAATTCTGTCTTTAAAATCAAGGGTGGGGGGAGGTATTGAGATAGACTGATACATAAATAGGTGTTTGCTACCGTGCCTGAGGACTTCAGGTTAACCGTTTGCCCTCTGACCCCCACTTATATGCTCCAAAGTGCTGAGATTGCATGTCTACACCCCACTTCAGCATTTTCGTTTTTAAATAGAGATGATCATCTAGAAAGTAAGACGGGAGGATGGATTTGGAGAGATGGCCCAGTCGGTAGGGCTGTGTGTGCTTGCACGAGGATCTGGATTTGGTCTCAGAACCCATGAGAAGAAGCTGGGTGTGACGCCATGAGTATCATCCCAGCTCTAAGGAGTAGAAATAGAATGATAAAATTCCTGGGATGAGGAGCCAGCCAGCCAGCTGAGAATCCCAGGCAAATGATAGATCTTGTCTCAAAAAGCAAAGTAGGGGTCGGAAGAGAAGACGTGCAGAGGAAGGGCACTTGCTCTTCCATGTGGGATCCTGATGCCCACATAGCTGTTCACACCAGTTCTAGGGTATCCGATGCCTCTTCTGGCCACCATAGGCATTGCACACATGCAGTGCCCAGACACATGCAGGCAAAATTACACATAACAGTAAATTAATCTTGTTTGGTCCTGCTGCAGCCCGGGTTCAGGTCCTGAGACGAGAAAGGCACATCATCATGAATAAATTAACTGCCTGACTACCATATGAGTTTCATACAAGTGGCGAGCTCTCAATAGCCTAGCATCTTTATTTATACATCAAAAGCAAGCATACTTTTTCCATACTAACAAACAAGCTTTTTCCCACCCTCCAATATTTGCCTCCAGCAAAAACAGATATGTCAAATATGTTTTCCTCCAACTTTTACATCAAAGCATCTTTATACCAAGAACAACACTTACCATTTTGCTAGCTTGGCTAAATATGGAGCCAGGTACATCCTGTCTTTACAAAACTGAAAGATGATTGGTGTAGGCATTCATTTCCCAGAACAACAATCTCGTTCAAAACATATTTATAGAAATAGGGGTGATCTGATCCTGTCAGTACTGAATCAGAACAGCTCTGGCATCCCCAGACAAGAAACCCGAGAAGCATCAGCTTCCAAAGAATTTTAGAAAAAAATATTTGAGAAAAAAAAATGGGGGTTTCCAGGAATGATGATCACATCTCTCCCATGCGTGATTGACAAAAGGAAACTAAAAGTCACCAAGAGAATAATCAACATTATACAAGAGAGAAGAGAGCATGTGCGGGCTGTGTGGTCCCAGCCAAGTCCGCTGGTTCTTGTCGAGTGAGACTGTCCCCGTGGGCTTTTGCCTTATCTGGAGACCTTTGCACAAGCACTCATATGCTGGTTCAAAACTAAGCCACAGTCCTCCCTCCCCAACAAAATCTTAAATAAAAAAAGTGGATAGTGTTAGCCTCTAAAGCCACGCCCTCCTTTGAGCGCTGACGCTAAGCTACGCCCTCCTCTGAGCTCTGACGCCAAGCCACGCCCTCCTCTGAGCTCTGATGCCAAGCCCCATTTGTTTCCTGGGAGCTCCCCCTCTGCTTTTCTTTTCTTCTTCCCTTCTGTGCTATCATAACTTCTGTTATCATAACCTTTCTGTTAATCATAACCATTGCCATCTGACAATAAAGCTCTTTTCTACATAGAAATGGCTTCAGCGTCTCCTGCTATCTGCTGCTGCCTTCTGCCACGGTCCCGTGTGCATCCATAGAAACCCCCACCAGATAACCGGGCAAATGTGAACCATACCAAAATAAGCACAAAATCCTAGCCGACAGTGCCTGAGGAAGGTGGGTGAAAGAGAATGTGTTTACATGCACACACAGACCAAGAGTAGAGAACTCAAAGTTGACAAAGGAAAGTGTCTTAGGAAAGTTCCCGGTGATCAAATCTAGGACACGTGGAAGACTAAGTTAAATAACGATAGCATAGGACCATAACCCACCAAATGCACAAGAATCCAAATGGGGGGGGAGGGAAACCATGGGCATGCATCTAAAGAAATAAGAATCCATACTGGGAAATATGAGTCAACATTGCTATGAATAAATAAATAATAGTCTGGGTGTCATAGTTTGAGTCAACCTAGATAGATCTGAGAGAACAGAATCTCAATTGAGGTGCAGCCTCCGTATTTTTGTGATTACTGATCAGTATGGGAAGGTCCAGCCCACTATGGGCAGCACCATCCCTAGGCAGGTGGGCCTGAGCTGTTTAAGAAAGATCTCTGAACAAGCCAGGGAGAGCAAGAGCCACTGAGTAGCGCTCCTCCGTGGTCTGTTTCAGTTCCTGTCTCCAAGTTCCCGCCTTGGATTCCCTTGATGACGGATGATAATGTGGAAATATAAGCCAAATAAACCCTTTCCTCCCTCAAATTTGTCTTGGCCAGTGTTCTATCATCGTAATAGGAGACGGAGGACACTGGGAGTCAGTTCAAACCAGTGAGGATCAGTGAGGCAGGGAGATCAAATATTCAGGGCCGATTTGAGCTATTTAAGACCTTGTCTCAAACAAAACCCAGTTAAGTAGAAAATAATGGAAATTGGCTGGGGGAGGTGACTTGGTAAAACACCCGCCTCAGTATGGAGGGAGTCTTGGCTTTGAACTCCAGCACTTCCTAAAACTTGGTGAGATGGTTCACGCCCGTAATGCATTTGGGAGTGGAAGGCAGGAGGGTCAGGAAGCTGATGGTCATCCTTGGCTATATAGTGATTTGGAGGACAGCCTGGTGTCTTAGGGCTACTATTGTTGTGAAGACACCATGGCCATGGCAACTCTTATAAGGCATTTAACTGTGATACCTCACGATTCAGAGGTTCAGTCCGTCGTGGTGGAGAGCATGGTGGCATGTAGGTAAGCATGCTGTAGCAGAGTGTTTTATATCTTTCAGGCAACAGGAGGTCAATTGATACACTGGGTAGTATCCTGAGTATATGAAATCTCAAAGCCTGATCCCAAAAGTGACACACTTCCACACCTAATAGTGTCCTATGAAATCATGGGAGCCAATAACATTCAAAATACCATACTTGGGCTAAGGAAAAAAAATTTTTTTCTTTCTTTCTTTTCTATTTTGGGTTTTCAAGGCAGGGTTTCTCTGTGTCATCCTGTCTGCCCTGGAACTCCCTCTATAGACCAGGCTGGCCTTGAACTCAGAGATCTGCCTGCCGCTGCCTCCTCACTGCTAGGATTGAAGGCGTGTGCCATCACTGAAAAGTTCTTTCTTTATGACCCAAAATTAGCTAATGAAAATTGAAAAAAAAAAATCCAGGCAGGCATGGTGGTACATGCCTGACAGTTTCAGCTCTCGGGAGGCTGAGTCAGCAAGACAGAAAATTCAAGGTCAGTCTGAGTGATATAGGGAGATGATTCTCAAAGAAGAGAAGGGCCAGGGCTGGAAGGTGGTTTAGCTGGTGCATAAGGACTTGAGTTTAGGTCCTCAGGACCTAGTAAAAGCTGTCTGTGGTATGCCCTGTAAGAGGGGATGTGGAGACAGGAAGATTCCTCACCTTGCTGCTGGTTGATTGTGCCAGTAGTGAGCTTCAGGTTCAGGGGGAGACCCTGTCCCACAAACAAAGAGGGAGAATTTGGAGAACCTAGTCCGAGTTGAGCCCTGGCCACTGTACCGCCCGGACACATTCACATACTCACGCACATGCACCTACATCCAAATGAACACAAGTATGTGCATGCATTTACACTATACTACACACCACACACACACACACACACACACACACACACACACACACACACACAACATTAAAAAAAAATCTCGCCAGCCAGGCAGTGGTGGCATACTCCTTTAATCCTAATACTTGGAAAACAGATGCAGGAAGATCTCTTTGAGTTCAAGGCCAGCCTGGACCACAGAGTGAGTTCCAGGACAGCTAGGGCTACACAGAGAAATCCTGTCTAGAAACAACAACAAAACCAACCAACCCACAAACGAACTCTAAGAGAAAATAGAAATCTGAAAAAAAATACATAGATGGTATTAAAACACTACCGAATAAACCTCTATAAGAGAAATCACTGGTTCAATCAAAAACCGTAAAAAGCCACCCACAGCAGAGGCACAGGATAGGCCCAGGCTCCAGGATAGAACCAAGGTAGATGCTTATAAATATTGCAAGTGGAAACAGTGATCCAAGAGAAAGAATATGGCGGGGGTCACCTGAACAAAATAATCAAGAACGTAAGAGTCATGGGACAAACAGACACCATGTGGGGTGAACTGGGCAGAAAAGATGCACAGAACCCGCCTGTAATCACAGGGAAGCAACAGTCAAGTCCCAACGGCACAGAGAGGAATTGGGTATTCTATAGCAGAGCTGATTGAAATATTTGTAAAAATGTTGTGGGGTGGGGTGCTCTGCTGGTTCTTGCACTCAGTGCTTCATACGCATGTTAGTACCATAAATAAAATTCAGTTAAAAAAAATCTCAGCAGAGGTGTAGGTTGATTGGGACACCACTTATAGGTGGATATTATTATTATTATTATTATTATTATTATTATTATTATTATTATTGGAATCGCTGGTCATCTCTGTTTCACCAACAGGCTCCCAAATAACTGCACAGAGATGTATTATTAATTATGATTGGCCGATAGCTTAGGCTTGTTACTAACTAGTTCTTATAACTTCAATTAACCTGTATTTCTCACCTACACTCTATCTCTGAGTCTCCTGGTGACTCCCCATGACTCTGTCCTTCTTCCCAGGTTCTTCTCAATTCAGCTTTCCCTCCTGGCTATTGGTCAGTCAACATTTTTACTAAGCCTATCACAAGGTGCCTTGGTAAAGATATATCTTCACAGTGTACAAAAAAAGTTATCCCGCAAGACAGAGTGACTGGAGAGATGGCTCAGTGGTTAAGAGTACTGGCTGCTCTTGCAGAGGACCCCAGTTTGAGGCCAGCACCCACATCAGGTGGCTCACAATCATCTATAACTCCAGTTTCAGGGGATCCAATGCCCTCTCTCGACACCTTCAGACCCTATGATTTCTATGGGCACTAACTAAGCATGCAAAACATTCACACACATGAAATCAATAAATAACTCTTTTAAAACGCTCAAGAATCTACACTTGAGACCATTTACGTTCAAGTACTGATTTCTACATGTGCATTACATGCCCGTAAGAGACAAACACTGAAGGGTATTTAGAGCTAAAGGAGCAATGTGTCAATCATTTTTAGACTATTCAGAATAAAAAATGTACTATTAGGGAACTGATGAAGGATATATAATAATAATAACTTACCGTTAGAAAGTCCGGTATGTAGCCCAGATTTCATCTTGAACTCAAGATCCCTCTGGCTCAGGCTTCCAGGTGTATATATGCATTCTTGGCACTTTTTTTGAAAGATAGAGTCTTATAGAGCCCAGGCTGGCCTTGAACCCACAATGTACCTAAGTGTAGCTTTGAACTCCCAGTCTTCTAGCTCTCACCACCGAAGTGCTGAGAATACGGGTGTCCATCACTGCACTTCATTTCTTCCTTTCAAATACCCTGTTTGAATCTCGCCCATCACTTCCCAGCTGGATGAGTTGGAGCATGTTAAAAGGTATTTTCGGTTTTCAGTGTGGCCTTGTGTGCAGAACAGTACAAACCTCATAATGTGAGTATGATGACAAGATCTCATAAACCATCTCCACCAATGCAGAGTGCATCTGTTATTCAATAGATATTAGTCTTATAAATCCCACAGAGTCTGGCACGACTCCCACACACCAGTCCTGGTAGTCTTGGTGGCTGGCCAGGCTGGCCTCGAACTCGCAGAGATCTGCCCGCCTCTGCCTGCTGAATGCTGGGAATAAAGGTGCGCACCACCATGGCTAGCATTGCTTTCGATTAAAGAAGATTTATTTTTATTTATGTATATATGTGCATGTATGTGTATCAGCTTTAGAGCTAGCTCCCTGGAGCTGGAGTTACAGGTGGTTATGAGCCACTGGATGTGGGTTCTGAACCTGAACTCAGAGCCTCTGCAAGAATAATACATGCTCTTAACCACTGATCCATCTATCTAACCATTTCCTTTGGTCTTATTTTTTGGGGGGGGGGTCATATCCTCGGCCCTCACAGGTTATTTTTTCTATGCCCCACTCACACAGGCCCTATCATTAAGATAGATTCATTCATCAGGGAACTGAAATCCTAATGGTCTTAATGAAAGACAGGATAAACTTCCCACCCAGTGGGTGGGGTGGGAATTGCGTTAATGCTAGAATCTGTGTCTGTCCTAAGCTTGCACTAGATCAGGGGGGAGATGGACAAGCAGTTAGCATCCTGTTTTTACTACCTATGTGGATTGGGCAGGTGACTTCATTTCTGCATGCCCACTGTCTCCTCTGTGTAATCACATGGGCTTCCCGGGACTTGTATGAGCCTGATTACTAGTCCTGTGGCAGAGGAGCGTGGGCAGAGCATTTACTGATGGACAGCAACTGTGCCTTCTAGCCTCTATGTTCTGTTTTTTATTTTTTTTCCACTTACATCTCCCAGGCAACACACACATTGCCTGTCCATGAAACACACAGGAGGATCTGAATGTCAAGCTAGTGAGTAAAAAAATCCCAGGGTAGAGTGTAGCTCAATGAGCAGAGTGATTGTCTACAAGGTAGGCTAAGGATGTAGTTTAGTGGAGAGCCCCTGCTTAGAATCCCCCAGTGAGGGGCTGGGGTGTGGCTCAGTGGTAGAGCCCCTGCCTAGAATCCCCCAGTGAGGGGCTGGGGGTGTGGTTCAGTGGTAGAGCCCCTGCCTAGAATCCCCCAGTGAGGGGCTGGTGTGTGGCTCAGTGGTAGAGCCCCTGCCTAGAATCCCCCAGTGAGGGGCTGGTGTGTGGCTCAATGAAAGAGCCCCTGCCTAGCACAAGAATTTGGGTTTCATTCACACCACCACAAAAACTCCAATTAACTGAATAAACAATACGTAAATATTTATACATTCAGTTGTAGAATTTTTGAGACCAAGGCTCCAAGAGTAAGCACTAAGAGTTCAAGGCCCTAACTAGGTGAGGTCGTGAGATCTTGTCTCCAAAATATTTTTTTTTTTCCTTTTTTGAAGGGGTGGACACAGAAGGAGGAATAGCTGTTTTTAGTCATGGATAAAGGCTGACACTATTTCTTCCTTGTGTTTTCTCAAGCTTTGAGATTAGAGGTCCATGCAGAAGGAACAGATTTCAACAGCAGGCAGGAATTATTGGGGACAAGGCAGGTGTGACAAGGGACAGGTAGCTCTGCTTAGACTGGCTTTGCTGGTTCTTTTCTTGGTGTGTGATTTTAATGAAGGGTCTATTTTATTTCAATTATGTAACCAACCATGAATATCTTCTTGCTGTAACGCATTTAATACACCCATACACGCTCAAGATCCTGTACACACACACACTAGCACAAGCATACATATGCACGCACCCCCCCACACACACACGTGCACACGTTCACACACAGAAGCATGCACAGGCACACACATGAGCACAAATGCACACACACACACACACACACACACACACACACACACACACACAAGCTGAGCCTTTTGAGGACCAGGCTGTCAATCAGTTGCATAGGTCAGGGAAGCTGGAATGTGGCTCCAAATGTCTTTTTTTTTCCTTCAAGATTTGAAACTTTGTTGAGATTTACTTATTTTATTTTATGTATCTGAGTGTCTTGTCTACACACATGCTGTTCACCCTATGCCTGCCTGGTGTCCTTGGAGGTCAGAAGAAGGCATAAAATTCCCTCGAGTTGGAGTTATGGAGGATTGCGAGTCCGTAAGTGGTTTTTGGAAATTAAACTCAGATCCTGTCTTAGAGCAATACGTTTTCTTAAGTACTGAGTCACCTCTCTGCCTGAACACATCTTTAAAAATGATAAATGCATGTCACTTATTAGAAATTATTAGTGTGCAAGAGCCAGGGGAAATGGCTCAGTGGTTAAGAGCCCTGGCTGCTCTTCCAGAGGACGCAGGTTCAATCTCTAGCACCCACTTGGCAGTGCACAACTGTCTCTAACTGCAGTTTTGGGGATCTGGTGCCCTCACGGAGACATACATGCAGAAAAACACCAATGCACATAAAAATAGATCTTGAAAAAAAATGGAAAATAAAAAGAGAAAAAAATCATTAGTGCATGTGCATTTACAGGTGTGCAGAATGTGGGTGTGTGTGGTCTGTGTGTTGTGTGTGTATGTTTGTGTGTGCCATTGCAAGAGTGTGGAGGTCAGAGGACAATTTTATGGAATCATTCATCTCTCTCCACCTTTGTGTAGGTTTCAGACATTGAATTCAGATGGGCAGGCTTTCAGGTAAGTGCCTTTCCCCTTGCTGAACCAACTAGCCAGCCCTCCATATAACTTCGGACCCCTGGTTTCTCTTGCAAATCTTGACTGACTCATAGCTGATGTGGGACTGGTCCAAGGGTAGAGACTAAAATAGTCTATAATGTCAAAAATAACCCACAAAGAAACCAAATCCAGGAATTGCCATGAGCGGGGAGGGGGTGTTGGAAAGATGACGCACTTTATAAAGACCTGAGTTCTGGTCCCTAGAAGCCACATAAAAAACCAAGCATGGATGTAGTAGTGTGGGCTTGACCTCTCAGTGCTGGGAAGGTGGGGACAGGTGGATCCCTAGGACTTACTGGCTGGGTACCAAGTGTAGTCAGTACACCACGATCCAGTGTGAGGCCACATCTCAAAAGTAAGGTGGGGCTTGGTGTGAGGACATGTACCAGCTCTGAGAAGGCAGAGGCAGCTGGATCTCCTTTGAGTTCCAGGACAGCCTGATGTACAGAGAGAGTTTCAGGATAGCCTGGTTTACAGCGAGAGTTCCAGGATAGCCTGGTCTACAAAGAGAGTTCCAGGATAGCCTGGTCTACAGAGAAAGTTCCAGGATAGATAGAGCTACATAGTAAAACCTATTCATCTTTAAAGATGGATGCATTTAAAGGACATTGTTGACTGACCTCTGGCCTGTTGTGGAATACTATTCTAAGATGTGTTACATTTGTTTATGCTGTGGAACATTTGTTAAATGATGCAAAGATGTGTTGTATTCTCTTATGTTGTATTTGTCTATCTGTAAAGCCATGTTACTTTGCCTGTCTAGAACACCTGGTTGATGTGGGAATGCATTTATATATGCTGTGAATCTCAATCTTTAAATAAAGGAGCTGTTTTGGGCCATGACAGGCACCATAGAAGAAGTAGGAGGAGAAATCAGAGCATAGGTAGGAGAAGCAGGGTGGAGTCAGAGGCAGATCTAGTAAGCCACCCAAGGAGCAACATGTAAGAAACACAGGTGAGCCACGGGCCACGTGGCAAACAGATTAATAGAAATGGGTTGATTTAAGATGTAAGAGCTAGCTAGCAATGTGTCTGAGCCATAGGCCAAACAGCATGGACTTAATATAAGCGTTTGAGTCATTTCTGAGGGCCTGGGTGGCTGGGCAGCTAAGTGGTCTCGGGTGGCAGGTCTGTGGGTCTCGGACCTCTAGCCGCCCGGGACCAAAGAAACCCCCACTACAACACCTGGTGTTCTAATAAAGAGCTGAATGGCCAATAGCAAGACAGGAGAAAGGATAGACAGGGCTGGCCCCAGGCAGGCAGAGAGGATAAATAGGAGGAGAAATCTGGGAGAAAAGGAAGGAGGAGCAAGAGAGATCAAGGAATGAAAAAATAAGGGGACAGCCACCTGGTTACCTAGCCACCCAGCCACCCAGCCACACAGCTACACAGCCACACAGCTACACAAACACCCAGCCACCCAGTCACTCAGCCACATAGTCACATAGCCACACAATCACCCAGCCACACAATTACATAGCCACACAGCCACATATCTACATAGCCACACAACCACCCAGCCACACAGCCACCTAGCCACATAGCCACAGCCACACAGCCACCCAGCTACCCAGTCACCCAGGCACACAGCTACACAGTCACCCAGCCTCACAGCTACCCAGCCATACAGCCACACAGCCACACAGTTACTCAGCCACACAGCCACAGAGCCACCCAGCCACACAGTCACAGAGCCACCCAGCCACACAGTCACACAGTTACCCAGCCACACAGTCACAGAGCCACCCAGCCACACAGCCACACAACCACACAACCACCCAGCCACACAGCCACATAGCCACATAGCCACACAGTTACATAGCCACACAACCACAGAGTAAGAGTGAAAGTAAAATATACAGAAGTAAGAAAAGACTGGAGGCAAAAGGTAGACGGGATAATTTAAAGTTAAGAAAAGTTGGCTGGAAATAAGCCAAGCCAAGGCCAGGCATTATAAGTGATTTATTTGCTAGCTGGGTAGTAAGATCTCCCAAAGATCTAAAAGAGAAAAAACAACCAACACTGACCTCCATATTCACATGTATATGCAAACCTCTACCCACACACACACATACACATACATACGTACACACACATTCACACACACATACACACATACACACACACCCATACACATACTCATGCACACAGACACAGACACATACACACACATGTACCCACACACATACTCACACACACACATACACACACACGTACATACACACACATACACACACACATACATACACATGCACCCATACATATACTCACGCACACACACATACACACACATACTCATGCGCACACACAAACACATACACACACACACACACACACACACACACACACACACACACATACACAGAGGAAAATTTCAATCCCCAGGAGCAACATCTACCCCTCAAATAAACCCCAGGAGAAAGATCAATGTCAGGAGACTGGCCAATTCATTGGCGGTGTCTTCACATAGCTTGGTAATTTATAAGCATAAAACAAAACAAAAAAAAACCCCAATAGGATGACTGGCGGTGCCAGCACACAGCTGCAATCCATCTTCTTGGGAGTCTGAGGCTAGAGGATCTTTGTCTCATGAGGAAAAAAAAAAAAACCCTGGGGGATAGCTAAGTAATAGAACTTTCCTAAAGCATGCCCAAGACCCTAAAGTCTCAATGAAGTCCAAACAATGGACACAAACTAAATTTAAAACAAACAAAAATATCAACAACAAAATCAACATTTATATATTAATCTAGAACAGTCTTGAAGATTCACAAATGACTTTTTCTTAGACTTTTATTCTCTTATACATTATATCCTGATGGCAGTTTTCTCTCCCTCTCCTCCTCCCATCCCTCCTCCCTCCCCTCCTCCCATCCCTCCTCCCTCCCCTCCTCCCATCCCCTCCTCCCTCCCCTCCTCCCATCCCTCCTCCCTCCCCTCCTCCCATCCCCTCCTCCCTCCCCTCCTCCCATCCCTCTTCCCTCCCCTCCTCCCATCCCTCCTCCCCATCTTTTTTTTTTTTTTTCCCTCAGATCAACTCTTCTTTTTCCTTAAAATAATTCGTTTTCAAGAGCAGGTCTCCTAGGGATATCCAGCAAACATGACCTAACAAGATACAGTAAGACTGGGCACAAACCCTCACATTGTGACCGTATTGGCGGCCCAGTTGGAGGAAAGGTGTCCCAAGCACAGGCAACAGAGTGAGACAGCCTCCATGTCCTCTGTTGGGGGTCCTGTAGTGGGATTGTGTTCTGTTACATTGTAAATAATTGTCCGGCCTACTGGTTTAATAAAAACGTTGATTGGCTGAAGGCAGACAGGAAGTGTGGGCGGGGCTATCAGACTGGGAAAACTCTGGGAATGGGAAGAGCAGAGCAGAGATGCCAAAGAAGCCAGCAGATGCAGAGGACAACTCTGCTGCTCTGAGAAAAGGTACCAAGCCACATGGCTGAACAGGATTAGATTCATGGGTTAGTTTAAGGGTGAAGAGTCAGCAAGTTATATGCCTGGGCCCCAGGTCAATCAGCGAACAATTATACAAGCATCTGTGTGTTTCTGTGGGACTTTGGGATTGCTGGTCCAGATAAGCAGTGGTGGGCAGGTCCAAACTGTGGGGCTAGTTTGGGCCAGAAACCTCATGTTACAGCATCCCACAGAAACACCACACTCCACAGTTATAACATATGTAGGGGACCCAGTTCAGACCCACACAATGTCCCTGTCACTTCAGTCTCTGTGAGCCCCTATGAGCCCTGATGAGTTGATTCTGTGTACTGTGTTCTCATGGTGTCCTGGACCCCTTTGGCTCTGACAGTCCTTCCTCCCCATCTACTCTGGGGTTTCCCTGGCGCTGCCTAGTGTCTGCCAGTGGGTCTCTGCATCTGTTCCCATCAGTTGCTGGGTGAAGTCTCTCTCATGCCAGTTGGGTAGGCACCAATCTATGAGAACAGCAGAATATCACCAGGAATCAGTTCATTAACTTTTTTTTTTTTTATCACCTCAGTGAGAGAGACCTGTTCACTGTCTCTCTAGTCTCTGGTTCCCTCTCATGGTTGGGCCTCAAGTTGGACCAGTCATGGGTTGCCCATTCCTACAAGTTCTGCACTTCCGTTACCCCAGCACATCTTGCAGGCAGACAGATTGTAGGTCGAAATTTTATGACTGGGTTGATGTTTCAGCCCCACTGGTAGGAGCCTTGCTAGAAGATGGCCCACTTGGGCTCTGTATTTCCCATAACCAGGGGACTTTGCTAGGGTCACTCTTATGGACCCCATGGAGTTTCCACTGCGTTAGGTTCTGCATCTCTGGGCAAGTGCCTCACCATACCCCCCAATTTGAGCCGTCTTTCCCAATATTCTCTTGCTCCATCACTCCATTCCCTCATCCCTCTGGTTCCCATCTCCACCTGCTTCCAGTCCACCCATAAATCCCTTCCTAGAGAGATTCAACCCCCCCCCATTGAACTCTCTCTGTTACTTAGCCTCTCTGGGTCTGTGGATTGTAGCATAATTATTCTTTACAGGAGAGAATGTGTGTAGTGTTTCCTACTCTGGAAACTTCCAAGGGTGGAGATTGGTCAGCTTGGGATCAAGGTTGAGCACACTCTAGAGTCCTTGAGCTTGGGGTGGTGTATGGAGTTTTTAATATAATTACCCAGTGTGTGGGAGGTTTGAGGTCCTGGGTTCCAGCCTTAGCATACAACAAAACAGTTCTGTAGATTCATGGAAAGTGGTGATGCATGCCTTTAATTACAGCACTCAGGAGGCAGAGGCAGGTGGTTATCTGTGATTTGAAGTCCAGCTTGGTCTACAGAGTGAGTTCCAGGACAGCCAGGGCTGTTAACAGAGAAACTCAGTCTCGGAAAAAAAACCCAAACCAAACCAAAATAAACAAACCAGAAATGTCGTAAAAGCTAAGAGCATCAAAAAATTTTATGGCGGTGTGTGTGCTCCAGAAAGTCAGAAAAGGGTGTTGCATCCCTTGGAGCTGGAAGTTTGAGAGCCACCGGATATGGGTGCTGGACATTGAACTTGGGTCCTCCTGAAAGAGCAGCCAGTGCTCACTGCTGAGCCCTGTCCGAATATTGGTGTTTTTAAGGTAGCAGATGTCCGGAGCTGTTTGTCTTGGGTCATAGCACAGCCGATCTGGTCTGCTGTACCCTCCATGTCCTTCACCCGTACGGTCAGACTGCTTTGTGAATCTGATCAAGCCTTCCGTTGCCAGTAAGCTTTTTGCAACTTCTCACTGCCGTCAGAGTTAAGAGTCGCAATGCCTGCTCCGGCTGTTGATTTTCTTTCCAGATCCAGTTCAGGTATCTCTCATCAGACAACCTTCCCTGATAGGCATTTCCAGGTCAGAGGCCTCCTGTGGAACTCCCCCATAATTGTCCCAGTCTAGGGGCGTGAACCCATCTCTGCCACTGGACTTTGTGTCCCCTGAGGGCAGGGCTGGACTTCAGTGTCCACATTAGACAGCTCAGGCTCGGATGGTCACAGAGCATTTCTGGAAGTGTCTGCCATGGTTCATCAAGCCATTCCTGAGGAGTGAGGGCATTATTTCCTCTCCTTTCTCGGATGTTTATTCTGAGTGACTTTCTTCAGAACAGGGACTTGACAGCTAATTTATCTTACCTTAGATGCAAGTCCGTGCCATAGGTGAGTAACTGTGACTTATATGAAAAAGTTCCAAAGAAATCCCCAAGCCCCCCTCCCCTAAGCCCTCAACCCCTTTGACATCTAGTTAACTCACCCAGCATTTCTTGGCTGATTAAACTCTCACAGAATTTATTTAAAAATTTAAAAAATATGCAGCCAGATGGTGGTGGCACAGGCCTTTAATCCCAGCCCTTGGGAGGCAGAGGCAGGAGGATCTCTGAGTTTGAGGTCAGCCTGGTTTACAGAGAGAGTTCCAGGATGGCCAAGGTTGTTACACGGAGAAACCCTGTTTCAAAAAACCAAATATATATATTTATGTGTATATATACATACAACAAACACACACATACACACATGGGCATGGACATGGACACAGACACACAGGAACCCAAAGAGCCCAGAAGAGGCATCAGATCACCCAGAGTGGGGTTACAGATGATAACTGTGAGTCAGGATGTGGATGCTGGGAACTGAACCTGGTCCTTTGCCCAAAGAGCTAGTCTTTACTGCTGAGCCATTTCTTTGGCCCGTTTGCTTTTATTTTTCCATCTTTCCAAATGTCTAAGCTAGGGTTTCTATGGCTGTATAGAGACACCATGACCACAGCAACTCTTATAAAGAAAAACATTTAATTGAGGTGTCTTAGAGTTCAGAGATTCAGTTCATTCTCATCATGGTGGGACACAGCAGTGTGCAGGTGGCCATGGTGCTGGAGAAGGAGCTGAGAGTCCAGCTTGCAGGCAACAGGAAGTGCTCTGAGAACTGGGTGTGGTTTGAGGCACACATGAGACCTGAAAGCCCGCCTCTACCGTGACACACTTCCTCCAACAAAGCCACACCTCCTGATAGTGCCAATCCTTTTGGCCGGCCAGCTTATTTCAAAGCACCCCACACCAAACATTTTAAAACTTATCTATTTATTTATTTTTGAATCATGCGTCTCTGTGTATGTCCTGTCTAACTTCGGAGGCCAGAGACATCGAATTCTCCTGGAAGCGGAGTTCCAGGCGTTTGTGAGCCTCTGATGTGGCTGCTGAGAACTGAATTCACACTGTCCGCTGGAGCAGTAGGGGTTTTTCTCCCCAGAGTTGCCTCTCCAGCCTCTTCATTTTCTGCTCACCTCTGTTTTTTTGCCTTCCTTTCTCTTGACAGAACGATCATACCTTGAGAGGGCGGCCAGTGAGCACCACAGTGTTCTTCCCCCCTTTCCTTCCCTCCCCTCATGCTCCATGCCTCTCTCCAGACAGGGTTTTGCTAAATAGTTATATAATTCAACCTGGCTTAGAACTTGCAATGTAGCCCAAGCTACCCTGGAATTCATAGCGTCTCCCCCCCTCAGCCTCCCAGGTGTTAGGATTATAAGGTATGCGTCAGCGTGCTTGGCTTTCTAGGGAAAACAAAGAGACAAAAAACAAATCAAAAAAAAAAAAAATTAAGGCAGGGTGTCATGTAGCCCAGGCTGGCCTCACTGGCTATGTAGCCAAGAGTATCTTGAAATTCACCTTGCCTCTACCTCCCAAGTATGGAGATAACTGCATGTGTCACAGTGCTGAGGTTATGTAGTGCTAGGAATTGGAACAGAGGACTTTAGGAATGTTAAGCAAGCACTCTACCACGGAGCCACACCCCCTCACTGGGGGATTCTAGGCAGGGGCTCTACCACTGAGCCACACCCCAGCCCCTCACTGGGGGATTCTAGACAGGGGCTCTACCACTGAGTCACACCCCAGCACCTCACTGGGGGATTCTAGGCAGGGGCTCTACCACCGAGCCACACCCCCAGCCCCTTACTGGGAGATTCTAGGCAGGGGCTCTACCACTGAGCCACACCCCCAGCCCCTTACTGGGAGATTCTAGGCAGGGGCTCTACCACTGAGCCACACCCCCAGCCCCTCACTGGGGGATTCTAGGCAGGAGCTCTACCACTGAGCCACACCCCAGCCCCTCACTGGGGGATTCTAGGCAGGAGCTCTACCACTGAGCCACACCCCAGCTCCTCACTGGGGGATTCTAGGCAGAGGCTCTACTGCTAAGCACAGCATTACTTTCCCACGTCCTTACTGAATACTTTTTCTCCTTTGTTGAAATCCTGCCTGTAAACGTTCTGGCATTTTTTTAATGGCTGGATTTCAGGTCTGGGTGGTAAAAGCTCTCACCTTTCTTGTCCTAGCTGCCTCACCAGGCTTTGTGGCTTGGCGTCTGTTCCTGACTGTTGTATCTTAAACTTGCCCCAATGACTCAGTTTGGACTTGGTGTTTTTTTCCTACTCAGCGTCCTAAGCAAGTAGCTAGAGCCGACACCAGCCCTTCCTCGCATCTGCCCTAAATGCTTTGTATCAAATAGTCTATTCATCAGCCTGACAGCCCATGTCCGGGCAGAGGCCTGGGGGGAGGTTATGAAACTGGCTCTAGGTTTCAGGATGTAAAAACAGCCCACCTAAGATATGAATTCTGTGGGCGTTTTAACTTAGTAATTCTTGAGCAACCGGGGCTTACTGGGGGGGGGGGGGGGGTGTCTTTAAGCGGGGCAGTCCGGATTGCATCGGAGGCCGCCATCTGGTGGTCATGATGAGTATTGCAGGGCGAGAGTTCACACCCAGTTTTGTTCTGCCTTGGACTGAATCTTGTAGAGATACTGGAAAATATAGACTCTGCCTCACTTTCCAGGGTCCCTTTGTGGAGAAGGTCGAGTTGGGATCAAGGCCTTCAGGGGAAAGCAGTAGGTGCTAGCTCTGAAGTGGGGTGGGGGAAGGGGTGACCACCATTTAGCAAAGAACCTTGGAACTTTGACCTGTAACCTCGTTTGAAATAAACACCAAAGATAAAAGCCGAGGCTCAGACTGATTTTAAAAAATAACCAGCCAGGTATAAGGTGAAGCATGCCTGTAATCCAAGCGCTCCGAGGCTCAGGTAGATAGGTAGTGTGAGGCTAGGGCTATCCTGGGCTACGTTTTGAGACTTTCTGTCTTAATAAAACAAAACCGAAACCCAATGAGTGGCCTGTGGTTCGGTTGCTCAGAACTAGCCTGCCATGTTCAAGGCTGAGTTGGCTCTTCAGCTCCCTAAAAATAGACCCTCCCTTTGTTTATAGGAACCCAGGCTGCCCTGGAAGTCACTTCTGACAGTAGACTGCCAGGCATTGTTGTCTGGAACTCTATCACACACACACACACACACACACACACACACACACACACACACACACATTCATCTAATCATCGCAGTTATAAATTCTAAGGGTGGGGGATTTGGTTACATTCATTATCCAATTAATACCCTCTGTTGATGTCACCTCCTCCCAACTCCCTGGTGACTTCTCTCTCTCTCTCTCTCTCTCTCTCTCTCTCTCTCTCTCTCTCTCTCTCTCTCTCTCTCCCTCTCCCCACTCTCCTCCCTATCTCTCTCTCTCTCTCTCTCTCTCTCTCTCTCTCTCTCTCTCTCTCTATCTATCCATTATCTATCCATTGTCGATCTGTCTGTCTATCTGGGTCTCACAATGTAGCTCTAACTGGCTTCAAACTCAATACAGACCCACGTCCCTTTGTCTCAGGAGTGCTGGATGGAATTAAAGATGTGGACCACCTTGCCCAGCTCCAGACTGTTTCTCACGTAGAGGCCAGTGTCTGTGAGGACAGCCTCATTTCCCCACCCTACACAGCTTCCTCCTCTGTGTATGATTTCCCCTCTGAAGGGGAGCCATGTCACCGCCTCTGGCCTTCCCACTCCTACCTAGTACACATCTAACATCACTGTCTGGAGCTAAGATTTCCAGCCATTTTCATTTCTAGGAATGTTTTGTTTTCTGCAAATCTGGAATTTTAGCATTTTCCTTGATATATATATATATCACATACATATATACACACACACACACATATATATATGTATATATATATATATATATATATATATATATATATATATATATATATATATATATATATATAAAGAACAATCTTGCCAACCTTAAATAGTGAGGGATAGGTGGAAGACAGGGTAGAGGGGGAGGGGAGACTTTTTCTTTCAAGAAACTATTCAGGTAAGCATGGCAGCAGCACCCTAGCTCTTAAGAGACAGAGGTGGGTGGGTCAGGAGTTCAAAGTCATCCTCGGCTACACTGAATTTTAGACTAATCTGTCTTAAAGAAAACAAAAATAAGTAGCTACTGAGAATTAATATCTTTAATCTCAGCACTCTGGAGGCAGAGGCAGGAGAATCTCTGTGAGTCTGAGGCCAGCCTGGTCTACAGAGTGAGTTCTAGGACAGCCAGGGCTACACAGAGAAACCCTGTTTCAACATTCTCCCATCCCAAAAGAAACCTGATTATTTAAGTTGGATGCAGTAATGCACCTTGTTAAACCCAGACAGGGGCAGGAGGATCTCTGTGAGTTCTAGGCCATCCAGGACCTATATATACTATATATAGTGAGACCCTGTCTAAAATAAAATAAATACGTGGGAGAGACACTCGGGAATAGCTGAGGTGGCCACCCAGGTAATGTGGGGGCGTGGCTCAGTAATAGAGCAATTGCTGGTGTGAACAAGGTCTTGGGTTCAATCCCCAGCACCACAAAACCTAATCAGGTCAGAAAAGGAATATAAGCCATAAAGTCTACAGGTGCTGGTCTGAAGCTCACTATGAACATTGGTAACCTGGGCCCATGGCAGGAATTGGTACTATTTCCTGGTGAGGAAGCCTAGGAAATGTAGTAAGATCCTGTCTCAGCATATTTTTTTTTTTTTGGAGACAAAGTTTCACTGTGTAGCCCTGGCTGTCCTAGATCTCACTCTGTAGACCAGGCTGGCCTCAAACTCACAGAGACCCGCCTGCCTCTGCCTCCCAAGTGCTGGGATTAAAGGCACGTGCCCACATCATCCAGCTCAAAATGAAATTTTCTTCAAAATGTTGGGGATGTAGCTCAGTGGTAGAATGGATTTGATACTTAGTTCTATAGGGAAAGTAAAAATAAATGAGCTAGACTTGCTGACACATGCTGGGAATCCTAGCATTTGGAAGACAGAAGAAGGACAATCAGAAGTCCAAAGTTATCCCGGGCTTAAGTAGTGAGTTGAAGATCAGCCTGGACACATGAGATCCTGTCTCAAAACAAGTAAGTTATGTGTGTGTGTGTGTGTGTGTGTGTGTGTGTGTGTGTGTGTGTGTGTGTGTGTGTGTGTGTGTGTGTGTATAAACAAATATAAGCTCAGCTTCAGGAGCAGTCCTGACTGGGGAGTCATCCAGGTTTCCTGTGTCAGTTAGATACAATAACGCTACATAACAAATTGCTCCAACACTTAGAATCACTTATTAAGTGCTCACACTATGATTTCACCTGGGTTCGGCCAGGTGACTACACTTCTCGATCCAGCTGGGCTTGCTCAGAAGTTGGGAGTTGTCTGTCTGTCAGCTTGTCTAGGTTGGTTTTGGCTTCCTTGACTGAACAGGCTTGGCTGAGCTCCCCATGGCTCTCTCACCTTTTAGTAAAGCTTGTGTGGGCTTGACCTCACATGACAGTGTTCACCCTCACCCTCGAGGCCGGGGCTTGACACTGGCCCTTCAACGTCAGCCTTTTAGCGAGGGAGGGTCACATGTCAAAGGCCAGAGATGACTCCCCAGGGCTTAAGAGCACTGACTGCTCTTGCAAAGGACTCAGTTCATTCCCAGCAGCCTCATGGTGGTTCACAACTACTTGTAAACTCCAGTCCGAGGGGATCTGAAGCCCTCTGCTGGCCCCAGGCACACATGTGGTGGTTTACACACACAAAACACTTCATACACATTAAAAGAGAGGGGAGGGGGGAGGGAGGGAGGGAGGGAGGGAGGGAGGGAGGGAGGGAGGGAGGGAGGGAGGGAGGAAGAAAAATGAAGACAGAAAGTTGATGACGTGGTCTTAGATATAGGGAAATAGACAGCAGAACCTACAGGATGGTGTATGATGGCTTCTTACTGTGGGATTATGCTCTGTACGCTGTAAATATTTGTCATTGTAAATATTGGTTTAATAAAATGCTGATTAGCCAGAAGCTAGGCAGACAGGAAGTATGGGCAGGGTGACCAGACAAGGAGAATTCTGGGAAGAGGGAAAGAGAAGAGACTCCAGCCAGACGCAGAGGAAGCTGCGTTGAAGGGAAGGTACCAAGCCATGTGGCTAAACATGGGTAAGAACTGTGGGTTAATCTAAGTGAAAGAGCTAGTCAATCATAAGCCTGAGCTATAGGCCAGACATCTTGTAATCAGTATACGTCTCTGTGTGATTATTTGGGACTAAATGGCTTCAGGACTGGTGGGGCAGGACAGAAACTTCTACTCTGATTTTGAGGTTCTGCTATAGATGGGAGGGGAGCTTACTAGCAGAGGACCCCTGATGGATACCATGTAAGACTTCTTCAGAGGACATCCCTAGGCTCAGGGTGTATATGGAGGGCAGATAAGTGAGGCTGGTGTGGCAGAGAACCGGAGTTTCTTTCCCTCCGGGGTGTGGTTGTCCAAGGAAGGGGCAATCTCAGAAGGAGTTTATATTTGCTGGTGGGTGGAGACAGGTGCTATGATGTTGCTTGGTCTTACTGAAGTGCCTCTATGAGATTAAAAAATCTTTATCAGTCATCCAGCTATCCATCTATGCATTTATCTGTATATCTATAAATGCATGTATCATCTTATTTATCATTGATCTTTATCATCTATCTATCTTTATATCTATCATTTATCTGCCTGTCTGTATCATTCATGTATTATCTATCTGCCTATCATCTATCTATGTACTTATCTACCCATCACCTATGTATGTATGTATGTATGTATGTATTGTGTATGGTGATTTGGATAGGTATGGCCCCCATAGACTCATATGTTTGAATGCGTGGCTCATAGGGAAGTGTCACTGTTAGAAGAGATGGCCTTGTTGGAGGAAGTGTGTGACTGTAAAAGAGGGTTTTGAGGTCTCATACATACTCAGGCTATGCCCAGTGTGACACACATTTGTTTCTGCTGCCTGTGTATAAAGAAAACACATTTTTCCTCCAGTATCTATCTATTATCTTCTATTTATCTAACTATATATATTTTTTTGCTGTTTCTCTCTTTTTCATCACTGTAAGAAATAGGTGACAAAGGCAGTAAAGCCCCCCCCCACTTTGGTTTATGCTTTGGAGAAAATGGTTCATCGTAGTGGAAAAGGTGTAGTAGATAGGGCAACACCGGGAGCCTGTAGGGGTGGTGAGTCTCACATGGTGCCATCCAGGAAGTTAGGATTAGCTCCATGGAGCTTAGACAGGAAGTAGGATTAGTCTGTAATTTTTAAGAACTTGCTCCCCTTGGGTCTGAAGAGATCTCTTCGTTGTGGCCTTAATTCCCAGCACCCACATTGGGCAGCTCACAACCATCTGCAGCTCCACCTCCAACAGGTCTGATGCCCCCTTCTGGTCTCTGAAGGTACCTGCACCCTTGTGCACAAACCTTCACACGTATGCACACAAAATAGAAGCCTATTGCTAAGGGACTGCCAGTGGCCATGTCAGAGGGACGGCAGGTGGCAATTGAAGTTCAAGGTGCCAGCCAGAAAGGGGGAAACTCTCTGATGGATGAATCTCAGATAGGCAAGACTCTGAGATCACAGACCTTGAAACATCTTTCACGTCTGCTGTGCCTTTACATGTTTGCCGCTGCCATCTCTTTCTGGTATCTGGCACGAGGTGAAAGGGTGTGGGGAGATCCCCCTGCCTGTAATGTTTATCTCATGGACATATCATGTCCGACTGGGAATTACTGTGAAGATGGTTTCTATTGAAGAGCTGTATAGACTGTGGCGTAGATTAAAGATTACGAAGGAAAACTGAGTCTCGGTAACCCAGCCGGCTTAAATTCTTCTAACCTTAATGTTTGGAGGTGTGTTCACAGGTTTTGAGTGCATCACAGCTGGAAAAAAAGCTTTGAAAATAACTTAAAACCAGACTAAGTTGTTTATGTCAAATAGCTTTGAGGTAAAAATCCCAAGAAGATAATCTAAATTTTTAGAAAGGCACATAGTTGAGTGGGAAGCTTAAGGCATTCCTCATGGAATAGGACAAAGAAGCCCAATTATCCTTAGCTGACATACCTTTCTTGCTAGAATTGGTTGATGACCAAAGGCGATCATTTCTTGTACCCATTTTTGCCCCAGTCTCCTGATATAAAAGCTATTAATGGGTGGGTATGCACCCTAAGGGTTTAAGAAAGAGCTGGCCGATTCTTTTTCATATATAAAAGTTCAGGTTTGTGATTCCTTATAAGTTTACCTTTCAAGATGAGTAATAAAGTAATTGGCCCTTTCTCTGTAACTGCAAAATTCAGTCTGCTAGTAAAATGCCTTACCGAAAAGACGGTCTTGTCTACACGGTTAATCTATAGCACGCTGCTTGGGTATGAATGTGCATGGGTCCTTTGACCTTAATGTGTAAAGTGTTTACGCATGCAAGGGATATGGAAAACATGGTGTTTTTTTATTTGCTTATATGTATTGTAATTATTCACTTGAGAAGCAGAATGTAACCACCACGTTGTAATGTTTATATTGACTGAGATATTTTTGGTGGATTATATAGACTATAAGAGAAAAAGTGAATTAGGAGACATCAGGAGACACAGAAGGGACATTTCTGGAGAAAGATAAGAACAGAGAATGTAGAACACAGAATGAAGAATACAAAAGAATAAAGAAGAAAACCACCAAGAGAGTGTGTGTCTTTTCCCCTAAGCCCCTCAGATAAAAAATGTCTAGTATATGCAGACTCTGTGGATTCCCTTTGAGCCCTGTGCTGCGGGAGGCTGGTTCCTCAGGCAGATAAATGACCTAAGACTGTCAGCCAGTCCCTTGACCTAAAGAAACCACTGTATTTGCCTGAAAACTCTTCATTCAATCCTCACAAAATCCCATGACAAGGGACAAGAGGCAGGCATGGTGAATAGACTTAGGTAACTTGTGCCCAATAACCAAGGCACAGGGAGATGAAGCAGATTCTCCAGGATCATATGGCCTGTGAAGGACAAGCCCCCAGCCCCTCACTGGGGGATTCCTGGCAGGGGCTCTACCCCTGAGCCACACCCCCAGCCCCTCACTGGGGGATTCTAGGCAGGGGCTCTACCACTGAACCATGCCCCCAGCCCCTCACTGGGGGATTCTAGGCAGGGGCTCTAACACTGAGCCACACCCCCAGCCCCTCACTGGGGGATTCTAGGCAGGGGCTCTACCACTGAGCCACACTCCAGCCCCTCACTGGGGGATTCTAGGCAGGGGCTCTACCACTGAGATACACTCCAGCCCCTCACTGGGGGATTCTAGGCAGGGGCTCTACCACTGAGCCACACCCCAGCCCACTCATTTTGTGTACTCTGCTTCTGAGCTATACCTCTTTTTTTTCTTCCTTCCTTTTTTTTTTTTTTTTTTTTTTTTTTTTTTTTTTTTTTTTTTTTAAGTTTTTAGTTTGAGAGCCTCACAAAGTTGCTGAGGCTGGTCTTGAAAAAGTTATGCAATCTTCCTCCCTTGGGCCTCACAAGTAGGCAGACCAGATGAAATTCCTTTCTTCATATATATTCAGAAAAGACATCAAGGTCTGACTGTGTCGGCTTTCTCTGGTTTGGAAGTCTCTCCTGAGGATGTGTGTTAACAGCCCAGTCCCTAGGCCATGGTGTCCTTGGGAGGTGATGGGACCTAGAGAAAGGATGTCATGTTGAAAGTGTACCCGTGAAGAGGGTAGGGGCACTGTCCGATCTCTCCCTTCGTTGTGCTTTACAGATGCTGTAAGCTCAGACCTCCCACGTGCTTACTGCCCCAGGTCTGAGCAATACTGAGAAGCAACCATGGATCTCTGAATCCACGAGTCACACTAACCTCATTTCTTTATAGGTTGATCATGCCAGGTATTTTCTAACAGCGACAAAAAGCTAAGATGCAGGTGATATCCTAAAATCTTTATCAGGAACTGAGTAGGAAAGGTAACAGCCGACCTAAGCGAGGTATGTGCTTTTAGTTTTTCCAACATACAGGGCAAGGAATATCGCGGTTAAGGGTCACATGGCTGGGAAAGGGCAGAGCTGAGACTCTAGCCACATCAGGCATGCGACCTTCTCCACTTCGGGGTGTCACCGGTTACACACACCCCTCTTTTCCCATCCTGGGTTTAGCTTGCAGACCTGAGGGGGAGAGCAGCGCCACCTAGTGTCGCGAGACGGAATCTCAGCGTCGCCGCTCAGGGTCCCTTGGAAATAGACTTGGGTGGTGTGGCTCAGTTGGAAGGCGCTGGCTTAGCATACACAAAACCCTGGCTCTGACAACCAGTGCCCCCCCCCCCGATTACTAAGATTTATGATGTCTTCTTGTTATCCCAACACTTGGAAATTGGAGGCGGAATGAGGAGTTCAAGGTCACTCACAGAGTTTCCAGCCAGCCTAGGCTCCATGGCTCAAACCAACGAGAAACAGACAGACAGCGAGAGATGAGAATAGTCAGACATACATTTTATTTCAAAATTCAAAATTTAACTTGAAAAATCTTTATTATTTATGTGTATGAGTCTGTTGAGGTGAGGTTTCAAATGGTGGTGACCTTCTGGATACACGTGTTGGGAACCTCAAGTCCTCAGAAGAGGAGTTAGCACCCCTGAGCCCTCTCCAGCTGGTTCCCCATCATTTTTTTTTTAAAGTTTAGGCAGAAGCAAATGCTGTGGACCCAGCATTTGGAAGGCCTGCTAAGTTTGTATCTCTACACTCAAAGTAGAACTGCTTGGGCCTCATCTAAGAAGTTTTCCTTCTTAAAGTTTTATTTTAATTACAGGTGTGCATGTGAACTCAGGGGCCCTGGGAAGCCAGAGGTCATTGGAGCCCCTGGAGCTTGTCAGGGGATTGTGAGCTGTCCCATGTTTGTGCTAAATTCAGGTTCTTTGGAAGAGACAGAGGCTGCCCCTCCCTTGACAAAGTTTCTTTGTGCGGTGGACTGTGGTTAACTCTTAGTTAGGGGTTCTGTTGCTTCAATGAGACACCACGATCAAGGGCATGTTGGGGAGGAAAGGGGTTATAGCTTATGCTTCCACATCATAGTCTATCATTGAAGGAATTCAGGACAGGAGCTCAAGCAGGGTAGGAACCAGGAGGCTGGAGCTGATGCAGAGGCCATGGAGGGGTGCTGCCTTCTGGCTCGCACCCTATGGTTTGCTCAGCTGCTTTCCTATAGAACCCAGGACCACCAGCCTGGGATAGCACCATCTACAATGGGCTGGGCCTTCCCTCATCAATTTTTAAGTAAATGCACCATGGGCTTGCCTACAACCCAATCATGTGAAAGCTTTTTCTTAATCAAGGTTCCTGCCTCTCAGGTGACTTCAGCTGGTGTCATGCTGATATAAAACTGGCCATTAACAAAGAACACTCAAAACTGGTCAAAGTACGGAGAAGAAGCATCTGAAGCATGCTCCCTCACAAATGGGCCATCTGTATCACTGTCCTTCTCTCAAGGCTCAGGGATAGTTGTTGGGGAGGGGTGGAAAGATTCAAAGACCCCGAGGTAAGGGAAGATGTAGTATGAGGTTTCTGGCCCTGACTTTTGGGCCTAACCTCAAGGTTTAGGACCCACAGACCTGTAGTCCCACAGTCCCACAGTCCTGCAGAGACACACAGATACTTTCGTTAATTTGAAGCTGATTGGCATAAGGCTCAGGCATATCACTTGATAGCTCTCTACCCTTCATCTAACCCATGATTCTTCCTGTTCAGCCATGCAGCTCAGTACCTTTCTTTAGAGCAGCATAGTTGTCCTCTGCTTCTTCCACCTTCTCTCTAGCGTTCTGCTCTGTGCTTCCTGTTCTCAGAGTTTTCTTAGTCTGGTAGCCCCGCACATACTTCCTGCCTGCCTTTGGCCAATCAGCGCTTTTTATTAAACCAGTGGGTGGGACAATTATTTACAATGTAACAACATAATCTCCCACATATCCCCTTTTCTCTTCTTAAAACAAAAAGAACTCCAAATCTAATATTTTTCCCCCCTTATCTATAACAATTTATAAACAACACTGTAAATAAAAGCAAACATCCATAATCCATGTTTTGTGAATGTGGGCGTAGTTCTCTAGGCTACTTCGTGCTGAATGGGGGCTTTAGCAATCCCATGGGAATCCAGAGAAAAATGTAGGATTATGCACAAGTCTTTAATGAAGTAATCTGTAAGGCTGGGTCATCTCAGCCAGTCTCCTTGAAATTGATCTGGATACAGAGACCTGGAAACTTCACAGAGGTGCTCTGAAATGCTGAATCATCTGGGCCATCCGTTTCCATTGGAGATTTTTCAGGGGGTCTTCCTCTATCAAACTTTATGTTCTTTATCCAGGAATAAATCCACAGCCTCTCATTTCCCATGAAAATAAAAAGAAAACCTCTTCTCCAAAGTAGCATATCTTTGCATTTCAATTTTAAAGTAAACTCATTTACAAAATATATAGGCTGGTTTAATCCAACAGCATTTATAATCATCTGTCTTTTAGCAGCTTTTACTACATCATTTTTAGTCAAGAAGCTTAAAGATAAGACAATAATATACAGTATCTGTATCTAGACACTCTTTGTATTTTCCATCTTTACGTGGCTTATTTACTTATTTATTTTACTCTATTTCTTCTTAAAGGACTTTCTCTACCTTTTCTTTCTCTAAGCCTATGTATATATATATTTGAAACACACTCTAAACCACTTAGACTTTTTCTTTAAAAAAAAAAAACTGTCTTTACTGTATATTTATTTAACTTTTTCTGTCTCTGACCACACCTTTGTGTAACAGGAAAGAATGAGACTCAGGGATAGATCTCTGAAGAAGTTGGAGATACTAGAGGGAATAAACACCACAGTCAGATCTTACCCAGCTGTCTTCCAGCTTCCTCAGCCTCGCTTCCCTTGGAAATGCTTCCCTCTGTGTTTCTATCCTGTCTTAAGTACTCTTTGGTAAATTAAGGCGTGGCCCCACCACACCTGCTTGGGAGCCTGGAATTCCTTCTATAATCTAAAGTGACCTTGACTCAGTTGGGATTAAGGGTGTAGGTCACCACTCCCAGGATACTCCCTGTGCTGGTATTAAAGGTTTGAATCACCACTCTCTGATTTTCCTAGACTGACTGTGGTTAGAGCTCTGGGACTTCTGGAACTTTTACTAACCCCCCACATAGACTGTGGGTAGATTCCCTCTGAAATCTCCAAAACTTCTGAAACTTTTATTGAATCCCCACAGGAAGACCAGAGAGAAACAGTATCTTCCGGACTTGGTAGGGGCTGTACAGACAGGATCTTCCAGTGGCTGTGGCCTGCAGGAACACAAGCCAGTTCACACTGGAGCACAAAGCAGGGAGGCACATAAGCCCTAACCTTTAGCTGAGAAGAAACAGGAGATGGCTTCTAGGGGATGGAATCAGCTTTCTTTAAGGGTGTGCCCCTGGTAGATTAGAGGGATTGCCTCCCCCCATGAGTAGGGGACAGGAAAAACAGCAAACAGGACATGAAGTTGGAAAGGGGCAGGGAGGTGGAAATGGATCTGGAAGGAGTTAGTGAGAAAAGATGGACAAGTGAATATATGTATTTATGAAATTCTCAAGGAATTAACAAAAATATTATATTAAAAAAATCCAACTCAGGCGGCCAACTTGAGTTGCAGGCCAGCCAGTACTACACAGTGAGTCTGTCTTAAAAAACAAAGCAAAAACTAGAATAATAAATAAAAATTGAAAGCCCTCTGCCTACCATCGATGTTTCAGGACTGCTCATCCACTCCTGTGGCCCACACAATCCTCTGTGAGTCAGGGCAAAGGGAAGGATGCAGAGCGGGCACTGGGAGGTAGACTTATTAGAGCCGGAGGACTGGAGGGTCGGGTTTTCCCTTCATACCCCATGGCCATAGCTGACACAATCTTAAAGCAGCTGACTTTGGCCTTAAGATTGGGCTGGGAATCCTACAGAGAAATTAACATATTAGAGTAAAAGAAAAATCAGTTGATCAAATACCCGTGTTTATGTCCTGGCTCTGCCCAAAGTCACTTCTTGATTCTTTAATACATATATAATACACATATGTATGTTATATATGTATAGTGTGCATATACATTATATATACACATTTTAAAAATATATGCTCTATGTAGTCCTGGATGGTCTGGAACTCACGCTGTAGACCAGGCTGGCCCCTAACTTTCAGAGATCCACCTGCCTCTGCCTCTGGAGTGCTGAGGTTAAAGGTGTGCACTGCTCCACCTAGCTGTTTTCTGAGACAAGTGAAGGTTACCTGAAAATTGGGATTATATCCATGTACCACTCCCCTGGCTTTGCCTAGAGCTATGTAAACGTGAGAAATTCCAATCTATCCAAACTGTTTCCTTATCTGGAAAATGTGTGTTAGAGACAAAAGTGGTCCCTCTTCAGCACCGAGGCCCCATTGCGTGGCTTGAAGCATACACAAATCACAAGTCTGGGTAGGTGAAGGGGCTCAGTGGATAAAAGTGTTTGCCACCAAGCCCGGTGACCTGGGTTCAATCTCTGGGTCCCACATGGAAGGGGAGAACTCACTTCTGAAAGTTGTCCTTGGTCTCCTATCCCACATTCCCCTTCAGCACACACATGATGTAATACAAAGCACTAGGTTTATTATTTGTGCCCAATCCTCGACCCCACCCCCATTCTTCAAGCTGGACGTCAGCAGACAGAAGGCTCCCTGCTGGCCCGGCCAGCCGCACAGTGCTTTCAGGGGAAGTGGGTCAGGGACAGCAGCAGTGCAGGCATCAGTTGCTCCAGCATCCACACTGAGGTGAACATCCTGGAGACCCCACTTTCTGCCTTTCGGGGCTGCAGGAAAGAGTGGTAACTGCAGGTTTCCTTCACCGTCATGGGTCCCACCGAGGTTAGTCCAGCCATCAGTCTGCAGCCAATCACAGAGGTGCAGCCTTTAACTTGTACCGTGGAGTCCATACCTCCTGTGAGCCAGAGGGGATGGAGACAGACAGTTTAGGGAATGGGGAGCCCAGCCTGCCCGCCCTGCAGTCCCGAGAGCAAGAACCTTGAGGGCCTTTACCTCCAGAGAATTCAAGTCTTCCTTGATAGCAATGAGTTGTACTGTTGGAGCACGGCTGAGAAGGAGCATTGTGACAGAACCCCAGAGCCACACAGGTCGGGCAGTGGAGGGCTCCTGCTGTCCTGGAAGTTGCTGGATGGGGATAAGGAGATGGGGAGTTAGGGCTGTACACAGTACCTGGAGAAGCCTGGTCTCCTCTCCCCAGCCTGTGTCCTGTGAAGGCCACGCTAACCACGCCCACCACTGAGTCCCACCTGCCCCTCCCTAGATGATTTTCTTTTCAGCAGAACCTCAGGATGGTGAGCAGGGAAAGGCGCTCATTTCTGGAGTCTGGAGACCTGGGTTTGATCCTTGGCACCCATACAAAGGTGAAGGAGAGGAACAGCTCTCCAAGTTGTCTTCTGACTTCCACACATGTGCACATAAGAGGGCACACCCACACCCACGTGCACACACATGCACACGCACGCACACGTGTGCACATACACGCTGTCTTACTTCCAAACGTGTCCACACACATGCACACACACGCATGCACACACAAGGACCACAGTCACCACATGACTTCATGTTGTGCATGAGCACACACACACACCCCACGTGGCTTCCACACCCTGCTTACATATGTAATGGAGCCAAAAGGACAGTTCTAGCAGAACTGTGGCAATCAGCAGTATTACAGCTCAGTACTGCATTCAAGGTATAGTCACAGATGGGGAGGGCACCCTGCTGCCTATGATGATTCAGAAAACAGGGTCCAGGAGCTGAAATCTGAGTTGAAAAGGAGGCTGTATGTGAACATGGGCTTGAGATGGAGATGGGCCAGGGTTGCTGTGCAGGTGGTAGGCACAGGCAGGGAGGAAGTGTGTTACTGGCTTTTTTAAAAACGACCTGTTACCATTTACATAACGAAGTGTATGAAGGGGTGCATGAGCATTTGTGGGTGTGCAGGGGTGCATGTGTGTGGAGGCTGGAGGACAACCTCAGGTGTCATCCTCAGAAATGCTGTCTGCTCCTCTGAGTCACAGTCCCTCACTGCGCTGGTGCCCACCATTAGGCCACTCTGGTTGGCCAGTTAACCCAAAGATCCCCCTCCACTCTGAGAGCTGGATTAGAAGCTCATGCCTCCATGCCTGGCATTCTGATTGTGTTCTGGGAAATCCTCAGGTTTGCAGGGTGGCTACTTTACATTCTGACCCATCTATAGTGTTCAAAGGTGTGAGCATGAGTCTAAAATATAGCATAAGACACAAAAGAGGGGAAAGGGTCCCTTGCGGGTAAAAAGACTATTAAGCCAAACCAGGGAACGGACTGGTGTCACCCAATTGTTAAAATGCCACCACCTGCTTGGAAACTTTTTGCTCAGTAATCAACACCGCAGCCTTCCCTGATGCCCATCTGCTCCTCGGAGGGCGTGGTGCAAAGGGCTTCAGCTCCGAAAAGGACCATGCAGGCGGGGGGATTCTTTGGCATTTGGCCCACGGAGGCCTACGCCAAGCAGAAACACAGAAGAGTCCCGGGTACCTTGGCTCCCTGGTGGTTTCCAGATTGAGGAAAGGCTGCTTTTGTTGTTACAGATGGCCCCACTGCAGTAGTTACTGTAGGAGATGGCAATCAGGCCTGGAGCTGAGGTGTACTGGATGAAAGTGACGGAGTCCATGTCTGTAGCAATGCAGCTTTTACTGGCCAGAACAACGGTCTTGGTTCCTTCTGTAAGACAGGAAGTAGAGAGGAAGGTGGATGGTGGGCTGTGTCTTAGCAGGGAGAGAGCAAATAACATGGCCCTGCCCTCTCCCTCAGGCCCAAGGAATCCCCATCTTTGCCCCTCCAGTGCTGGGGTTGCAAACTCATGTCACCATGCCTGGCATCTTTATGTGGGATCTGGGGATTCAACTAAGATCCTTATGTGTTCACGACAAGGACTATAGTGACTCAGCTAGTGTCCTGCCCCCACTTAAAATGTCATAGGGTTACGGGATTAGCGACAGACATAACTCAGAGTATATGAGAGGGGAAGGAAACAAAGCTAAAAAGGTGGGCAAGGTTAGACCAAACGGGACAACTGGACAGATGTCACCCAACGGTGAGGAGCTAGCTGAGACCCACTGCTCTGTCCCCATTTTACCTGCTTTAATCAACAGTATAGTTTCCTGGCAAAAGTCTCCAGGGTTGCAACTCTCAACCTTTGAAGTCCAGTTAAAGGTTCGGCCTGGATCATCTTCCAAAAGCAGGTTTCTACCCACCTCACAGTGTAGATTTTGGACCACTGGGAAGAAGAGAATAAAAATAATCAATTGCCCTTCTCTGTGGGGTGACCTCTTTCCACCATAAATCCACCCTCTGGGGGCCAGTTGTTTTTCCCTATGTCCCCCACACATACAAGTCTGGTGGGCGGCTTCCATCAGGAGGAGGAGGAGCAGTAAACACCGGATGCAGCGGGCTGCCATGGTGTCTCTGAGACTGGGAAGAGCAGATCAGGACCTGGGAACTGGTGGAGAACAGCAGACAATTCAGACAGACAGACAGGGTTTTCCGTGTCCACTTTATGGTAGATTTATGGTATGCGAGACCGTGAAGTCTATCCTGAAGTGCCCTGTGAATTAACAGCAAGGCCACAGGTTTATTGTGCCTAAGTTTTCATATGACCCAGCCATCTACAGTTAACAAGATTCTGGCAACTCTCTTCTTCAGCATCTAGATACATGAGAATGGGCCCAAGAGCCCTCTGCCTTGACCCCCAGAGAATCAGATCCGCAACAGAAATCTTAAGGCCTCAACATCTCAAGCCTTGAGGACCCAGCTCCACCAGAACTTGGATTCTGAGAGCCCTGTTTTGTTCATCCTAGGATTCAGGATAAGTTCCAGCTACTTTCCACCACAAAGGACACATGATTCTGGGCAGCCAGACTATTCCCTGACTCAAAAGTTCAGGAGAATTCCACTCCTCCATATTGAAGTATAGAATCCAGGCTCCTCCTTCAGACCGAAAATTCAGAACTGGCCACTCTAAAAGACCCCACGGTAGGGAATCCAGCTCTCCTTCCTCAGACACAGGGGACCCACTTCAGACTCCTCTCCCTCAGAATAGAGGCTGATGGTCAGTCCTCATTCCTAGAATTCAGTCCTTCACCCTCAGACCCAAGGCTTCAGATACCCATTTCTCCTACCTCAGACTCAGTAGCCAGACCCTAGCCTCCTCCCTCAGACCCAGAAGTCCAGACCCCCAGTTTCTTCCCTCAGACTCAGTAGCCAGACTCTTGCTTTCTTCCCTCAGACCCAGAAGTCTAGACTCCCAGGCCCTTCTCCCTCAGATCCAGTAGCCAGACCCCAGCTTCCTCCCTCAGACTCAATAGCCAGACCCCAGCCTCTTCCCTCAGTCTCAGGAGCCAGACCCCAGCCTCCTCCCTCAGTCTCAGGAGCCAGACCCTAGCCTCCTCCCTCAGACTCAATAGCCAGACCCCAACTTCCTCCCTCAGACTCAGTAGCCAGACCCCAACTTCCTCCCTCAGATCCAGTAACCAGACCCCAACTTCCTCCCTCAGACTCAGTAGCCAGACCCCAGCCTCCTCCCTCAGACTCAGTAGCCAGACCCCAACTTCCTCCCTCAGACTCAGTAACCAGACCCCAACTTCCTCCCTCAGACTCAGTAGCCAGACCCCAACTTCCTCCCTCAGACTCAGTAGCCAGACCCCAGCCTCCTCCCTCAGACTCAGTAGCCAGACCCCAGCCTTTTCCCTCAGACTCAGTAGCCAGACCCCAGCTTCTTCCCTCAGACTCAATAGCCAGACTCCAGCTTCTTCCCTCAGACTCAGTAGCCAGACCCCAGCCTCCTCCCTCAGACTCAGTAGCCAGACCCCAGCCTCCTCCCTCAGACTCAGTAGCCAGACCCCAGCCTCCTCCCTCAGACCGGGGTCCCACAGTTTGTCTCCTTCAGGAGCCCCCCATGGCCCCCACCCCACCCAGCTTCTTTCCTCAGGCTTCTGGAATGTGGCTAACTCACCCCTCCTTTTAAGTTCTCTCAGGCCGCAGCGTGTCCTCCTCGTGCCCGGCTTCGACGACGACGACGACGACCGTTCCCAATGTGGCTCCACAAGGCACGGAGGGCGGCGCCAAGCGCCCAGTATACTTGAAGTCCCATTGGTTGACGAGGAATCGTTGCGTGCTCTCATTGGACGAGCCCGGAGAATCGCCGCATCTCATTGGCCCCCAGAGAAGCCAATTACTGGCTGCTTTCAAAGGTACGCATGCGCACTCTGGCTGTTGCCCTCATGGCCATGTGCGCGGAAGGGGTTCGCTCCAGGCCACGCGTGTCCCTCAGTTTGTGGGACACTGCCTCCCCCCCTTTGCCCACGGGCATAAATACTTACCAGAAGGGTCTCTCATACCCGTCACCCTGCCACATCCGGGCAGTGACCCCAGCCACCATGTGTCAACTTGATCATCCTCCCGAAGGCTTCATTCAGTCCTTGAGGCCCGAGCAGGAGATGATTCCCTCCCCTGTCGCTCAAAATATTTGAAGAAATATTAAAATGCCTTTAAATATTTATTTAAATATTATTTTTTTTGATAAATAATACAATGCCTTTAAATACTGCAGGCACGAGGGGAAGCCACGTGACCTCACAGGTTGCCCGGACATCAGCGAATCTGCTTGTCCTGGCTGTACTGTGAACTGGATGAACATCCAAATGGGTTGTGCATGGATTTACATTCTTTGAGCATGTTTTAATTTATTGTGTGTGTGTGTGTGTGTGTGTGTGTGTGTGTGTGTGTGTGTGTGTGTGTGTCTGGGTGCACGTCTGGAGCTCAGAGGTTGTCAACTCTGCTTCCAGCATCTGGGTCTAGGGAGTCAAACTCAGGGCTAGCAGGTATCTTTGTACCCTCCGAGTCACCTGGCTGGCCCTCAATAATTCTTCTTCTATTAATTAAAACAAAGTAAAAGGTTTCAAATTACAATCTTTTAATAAGTGCACATGATTTACGTTTTACAAAAAAAAAAAAAAATTGAGGCAGAATCTTCTAGCCCAGAATGGCCTTGAACCCTCTGTGTAGCTGAATATGACCTTGAACTTCTGATTCTTATGACGCCCTCCTCCTGAGTCCTGGGTTACTGGAGGTGCCACCATTTAAGCGGCACTGGGGATGGAAGCATGCTCGGCAAGCCCTGTGCCAGCTGAGCCCCAGCTCGGGTCCCTTGTTCATGTTTCTGTCTTCTGTTCCCTTCCACCTTCCCTCCGACCTCTGCTTCCATCTCCTGTCTGAATTCCACACAGGGAAGGACACCCTTGCTGTTTGTTGTGGTGATAAATTGTGTATCAAATAAAGATTGCCAGAGGTCCTCACTTTTAATCCCAGTACTTGGGAAACACACACACACACACACACACACACACACACACACACACACACACACACACCAGCAAAGGAAGTGATATTGGCTAGGCAGAGAAAGGAATAGAAGGCGGGAGGAGACAAGAATTGGCCTCTTAGAGTTCTCTTCCCTTCCCCTCTTCAGTCTGAGGAGTCCTGGAGACAGGATCTACCCCTTTGGCCTGAGGATTCAGCAATGGTGACAAGTTCCTCTAGCGACTTGCTCCTCTGCTTATCTGATCTTATAGCATTTACCCCGATATCCGGCTCTGGGTTTTGCTTTTTTTTTTTTTTTTTTTTTTTTTTTTTTTTTTTTTTTTTTTTTATAATACCAATTAGGATTCATGAAACATCTGGCACCCAACTTTTGAGGCTCGAGTTCATGAAAAAGCCCCTTGCATGTGACTTTGCAGCCGCTGGCACTGGCTGGAGTCACTACCATGTGCCCTAAGGAGTTAGCAGCTTTTGCGTGTTTCCCTGCGCAGACAGCTGCCTCTTGGGCCTCTTCCCTCTCTCGGTGGGTTGTGGCTCTCCCCGGGTCCCCTCCTCTGGCTGCTGCCACACTAAGTAACTGCCTCCCATTACCCTCATCTGAATCATCATGGTCAGCAGATTTGGTGAGTCAATTGCAATTTCTTAAAAAGGGGAATTCGTTTAAGACAGAGAGAGTGTTTTTATTCTACATTTTAAAAATGAGAAATGCTGTTACAATCGCAGGAGTTTGGTCTCTGCTTGATAATACGCTGAGCAATTTAAAAATGGAACAATTAATATAATGCCTATTATAAATTTTATTTGATCGTTCTTGTTTTAGTCCTAAAAATGTTGGTTTATATGAATGCCAAGTTGGTTGATATGAGGACCAAGATACAAGTTTTTTTTTTTAAATTTTAAATTCTTATTTATTTTTTATTTAAGATTTTTTTTCCTTTTACATATCTGCTCCTCTTCCCTCCCTATCAACTCCTCAAAGGGGCTAAAGCTTCCCCAGAGTAGTCAACACAGGCTAGCATTCCAAGTTGATGCAGGACCAAGCTCCTCCTCCCTGTCAAGCCCACCATAGAGAGTGGGCTCTAAAAATTCAGTCCCCTCTAATAATTCCTGGTCCCCTTGCCAGGGGGCGCCATAACAGATCAGTCTACACAACTGTTACCCTCATTCAGAGGGCTTAGTCGGGTCCCTTGCAGGCCCTTCAGCTTTCGGTCCAGAGTCCCTGAGCTTCCGTTAGCCAGCCGCCCTGTGGTTTTTCCCATCATGCCCTTGACCCCCCCCCCCACCCCTTGCTCCTCCCTCTCTCCAACTGAACTCTAGGAGTTCTGCCAAGTGCACCGTGGCTGTGGGTGTCTGCACCTGCTTCCGTCAGTCATTGGATGTAGGTTCTATGGTGACAATCAGGGTTGTCGCCAATCTGATTACAGGGGGAGGCTAGTTCAGGCTCCTCTCCAGCATTACTAGGAGTCTTAGCTGGGACCTCCTGTGCATTTCCCTAGCACCAGGTTTCTCCCTAACCCCATGATGGCTCACTCTGTCAGGATATCTCTTTCTTTGCTTATCCTCTCTGTCCCTCCCCCAACTCAGCCATCTTGAGCCTTCATCTTCCCACCCCTATCCTCTCCCCTCTACACCCCTTTCCCAGTTTACCGAGATCTTAACCATTTCCCCTTCCTGGGGCAATCCATGGGTGACCCTCTTAGGGTCCTTCTACCTGGCTTCTCTGGGGTTGTGGGTTGGAGGCTGTTCATTCTTTTCTTTGCATCTAATAACCACGTATGAGTGAATACATACCGCGTTTGTCTTCTGGTTTCTCTGTGCAGTCCTGGCTGGCCTTGAACTCAGAGCTCTGCCTGCCTCTGTGTCGGGAGTACAGAAATGAAGAGGGCACACCACCACACCCAGATCCGCGGTCCTGAACTTGGCCCTAGTCCCAGATCTCTACCATGTAGTCTTGCTTGGTCTCAAACTTTCAATGCCTCTGCCTGAGCCTCTCAAGGGCTGGGATCTCAGTGATGGGCCACCTATCCCTAGCATGGCATCTTGCATGTCACAACAGTGTGTTTCAAATGCAGGGCTGTGCCTTTGTCCTGCGGCATGTTTCCCCCAGGAGTAACCGTACATCACGGGGTGTGTGGCACACACCCATAAGCCAGAAGTGGGGTGCAGAAGCAGGATGTAGGGGAGATGAGGTGGCTACTCAAAGGCGTTCTGAATGTTGCCAGAAGTCACCCCGACCTGAGCTGCTGTTCTGTGTAATCTTTGCCCTCTTCTGCTCATGATCTGAACTAGGGTGGAGCAATGGTTCATGGGGTAGTACATCTTCTGTATGACAACGCTAACATCTACCCAAAGAGAAAAAGATGGTTAGTATAGTGTCTAACATCTTCCGGCAAGGAATCAGATGAAGAGGCACCAGGGAGCTAATGTGGCACCTCTTTGGGGGTGTGCCAGTTGAGTGTGTTTCCAGAGAGGACTAATTAATGACCGTGGGCAGGGCACCATGCCATGGCTGGAACCATCATCCCAATCTCTCTGTTTTGGGATCCTTAGAGATGAGAAGGCTCTGGTTTCTCCCCCCACCCACCCCCACCCTACCATCACCACATGCTTCCTTTCAAAATGAGCTATTGTCTTGCCAAAAAAATCTTCCTCCCATTTAGCTTTTCCACCCTCAGGTTTGCATCACGGAAATGAAGAAATTAATCTGTGGAGGAGGGTATGTGAACTCACACGGATACTTCTTCCTCTCCAGACTCACTCTTCCTGAGTTTCTTCACTAGGCAATGTGGGTATTAGGTCTGTGGGGACTGCCTTACTGGTCTCTGGGTTCAGCCTGTGTGTGTCCGGAAGGACAGTGATAACCTAGAATATGAATTTCTGGCCCCTTCCTTACAGATCCACTGCTGGGCAGGATGCAAGTTTCAGCTCAGAATGAAAACCCTAAAAACTTCAGACGGTGAGATGGTTCATTGTGCATG
This sequence comes from Phyllotis vaccarum, assembly GCA_033318265.1. Classification (NCBI taxonomy): domain Eukaryota; kingdom Metazoa; phylum Chordata; class Mammalia; order Rodentia; family Cricetidae; genus Phyllotis; species Phyllotis vaccarum. The sequence goes on from JARWLC010000018.1 coordinate 16,567,617, forward strand.
GAACCTGCCTCCAAGCCTGATGATTTGAGTTCAGTGACCCAAAAGCCACACTGTGGAAGGTGAGAATAAAATCCACACAGAGAAAAGAAGCTGAGGGTCAGAGGTCAGAGTAAGGCCCAGTGACCAGTGACCTTCCAGGTCACAGTGAGGCTCAGTGCTTTATCTGCACCAGGATGGCTCTGTGGGGCCAAAGGTTGGAAAGAATCCTTGGAGAAACCCGTGTTGCCTAACAGTTTCCTTTGAGATGGAAACATTCTGTTTTCAGGGAAGCAGCATACGCAGGAATCTAAACAACTCAAAATTGCTTCAGGAAGTCCCTGAAACTAACCAGATCCCACAGACCTCTCATGGTAGGGCAGCCAGTAAAAGTTGCAAAGGAAACTCAGAGACCAGACCAGATGTCTGGAAGAAGCAGAACCCAGATGAGCCACCTGCAGGGGGCTTAGACCGACTGAGGCACCTGGAAAAGACATCCTCCAGCCTGATGAGCTGCCTGTGGGCTGTACCATGTGCTCCAGGTTCCCAGCTCTGTGAGATGTCAATCATGAAAAGGTGAGCGTTGACGATGAGCTGTCTTTCCTCCCTTCTGTTCCTGAATGTAATTCTTGACCCATACATATTTGTGTAAGTAATAAAAGCCTGATTGGTTCATCAAATGGGACTTTGGTGTATCCGTGTTTTCTTCTATTAAGATGTCAAATCTGGGGCGAGTAGATGTGTATGGTGAGTCTCCCAAGAAACACTTCGTCACACAGCACCGTGGAGGCCAGGCCTTGGCGGTGGTTCTTTCAAGAGATACCATTAATGCTATTTAGCTGGTCACACAGAGACATCCAGTATTTAGAGAAAACATAGAGTGACTTTATTATTGCAAATGTGTGGCCGACCTGTGAACGTCTGCTCTAGCACAGTGCAAGATCAGCGGGTTCCATATATAAATAATAGGAGGTGGAGATGCGTGGGGTAAGGGATGCTGGCACCAGGACAGCACGGGCAGACAGTTCTAAGTGTAAGACCATAACTTACAGCATCAGAGGAGGGATCGGTGTGGGTGGGAAATGGGTTAAGATCACGGAAAATAGGTTAATCAGAGAGGACACAGCTCTCCAGACAAAGGATTAAGAAGATCCCCAGCCCTGACACCCAAGCAAGGGAAGTTCCAGGGAAAAGCAGATATGAGGGTGAATAGTTTTCCATCGGCCTATCAAGCATTTCCATCACGGAGAAGACCCCGATGAAATATTGCTGGTGAAATAAGTATTTGGCAGATGAGACCAGGCATCCATCAATGCTAAAAATGGCATTGACCCCACCTAGAAGATGAAGATCCAGTCAGGGGAAAGGGAAGGATAGTTTAGGTAAACAAAAATACCTGCCCCCCCACCCCCATACCCAGAAGTCCAGGCTCCATCTGTGGATCTGGGGTCTATTCTCGAATTTCCAATTTTTCCTTCAGAACCAGGGTTCTAGACTCCAGCCACACTCCCTCTGCTACAGCACCCCAGGCCTCTGACCTGCCTGCTCCAGACCCCATCCCTCCTCCTGAGTCCCTGGAGTCATGGCTTCGGCCCTCCTCATCCTGGGGATGCAGCTTCACGACTCACTTTCCTTAATCTCAATATCACCGGCATAGCAACCAGTGCCCTTAGGACAGAAGACAAAGTTGGAATTTTGGGTGCAGGAACCCCGGAACTGTAAGCAGACAGGACACTCGGTGGTTCCTAGGCCAGTGGAGGCTGAGGAAAGAGGTATGCTCTCAGCTGCAGCCACAGGCAGCTCCCCGGAGCTCTGTGTCCCCAGATCCCATACCTGAAACATGAAGGCCATCAAGTAGGACTCGGCTGGTGTTGGCTGCATTGCACAGATCAGTGTCACAGAAGTTAACATAAGAGGCAGCCACTATTCCAGGTCCACTGGAATACACCCTGACATACTTGGTTTTCTGACCCCCAGGTTGGCTGGATCCTTTGCTCCCTACTATGAGAGATTTTGCACCTAAGGGGGTATAAAAGTGAAAGCCAGGCTTAGATGGGGAGGATGGCAAGGCCTGAGAGCCCAGTTCTAGGGTCCCTTGATGCTCCCAGTCACAGGGAGAGCACATCCCCAGTGACAATAGACACAACATGTTCTGTGTCAGCCAAAGCCCAGAGCACAAGCCTGGCTCCCTCTGCCCTGACCCTGACAGACCTTGTTGCACAGTCGTCTCCCCTGTGCCCCTTCTGAGGGCTGCAGCCCACTACTCACCATCTTTTCTACCCTGCTGAATTTCTCCCCAAACTCTGCCCTTCACACCCACAGCTAGTTCCCTGTGGTCTGCCTCTCTCTCCTTTCCCCTTCTCTGCAAAGCTGCAAAAGGACCCAGTGGCTCAGGAGAAGCATCAAAGAGTATCAACTCCCTCCTTCCCTCCCTCCCTTTTTCCCTCCCTCTTCTCCAAACCTGAGCATCATTTCATCCAGGCTGCTCTGGAACTCCCTCTATAGCTGTACATGAATTTGATTGTCCCCACCCACAGCTCCATGCTGCCATTACAGACAGCTACCACCATACCCAGTATGTGGTACTGGGGAACAAGCCCAGGGCTTCCTCATATACTGCTAAAATGGCCCAGAAAAAAATGCACAGGGGGAGAAGAGCCCAGGCATAACGGGGCCCAGGCAAGAGCTACAGTACAGAGAATCCAGGGCAGGGCTGGGCTGGCCGGTCCAGGAGTGTGGTCCTCCATCTCATCTCACTCACCTACATCTATGAGCAGGAGCGTCTCCTGACACAGCTCCCCAGGTTCACTGTTCATGTTCCCAAATGAGTTCCATTCAATTGGTGTCTCAGAGAAGCCACGGCCAAATTTCAACATGATCCCCTTGTGACAGGTCAGAGTACCTGTGGAGAGGAAAATCACCAGGGCCTGTGAGAATCAGTGACACACCATGTCTGTCTCTGCGGTGTCTGGACTATGGGAGGCCATCACATTCTGAGTCATTCCCCCTCACAATCCCGTTTCTCTTCATCTACATCCTTACCTGAGTAGGGGGTGAAGCCCAGCACGAAGAGGAGTATTAGATCCCGGATGCAGCAGTCTGTCATGGCTTCTCTGAGTCTGGGAAGAGCTGATCAGAACCTGGGAACTGATGGAGAACAGCAGACAATTCAGCCCGCCAGACACCAGAGAGGGATTAAAGTTGCCAATGCCCCCTTTTGGATTACCGGAGCATCATTAATACAGTACTCAGCATTCTGCCTCGAAGGAGTAGCAACCGCGGCCTCCTCCTGCAGTCACGCGTGGCCATCTGGTACCCAGATCTTTCCCAGAGACACAAAGTCCAGACCTGAGCACTCTTCAAAGACCCAGAGAACAAACCCAGCTTCCTACGACCAAATCTTCCTTCTTCAGGTTAGGGTGTCCAAGGCTATGCTGTCCCTCAGACCCAAGATTTCAGTCCCTAATTATCAAACTCAGGCATCCATCCATCCCCTAACCCTCCACACTCAGATCCAGGAGTCCAGCCACAGCCTCCTTCCTCAGACTCAAGCCTGCCTCAGGTCCCTTCCTCTACTTTCTCCCGCTCATCTTCACTGGCTTCCAGGGGCTGGTCTTACCCTGCCCTTTTCTCTTTAAGCAGCAGAATCTTTCTGGCTCCAGAATGTCTTCACCAGATCTTGGGACTTGGAAGGCACCTCCTGATCTGTTCTAGTCTCAAGTCGGCCTCCTCCCAGGTAAACTCAGCCAGACAAGACACTTGGAGTCCCATTGGCTTGCGAGACCCCTTTGCAAACTTCATTGGATAAGCCTGGAGAATGTCTGCATCCTGTTGGTCCCCAGAGATGCCAATTACTGACCGCTATAAGAGGCACGCATGCGCAGAAAGGCCGGTGGCGGTTGCCTCCTAGGTCATCCTCCATTTGCAGGGTCACATGCTAACCTGGAGTGCTACGAGGTCGAATTCTGTTGCTCTTTCCCTTAGAAAGCTTCTAAGTTGTACCTATGAGCAGCGAGCCGGTGATAGCACAGATGGCCGCCACAGGTGTAGTCCTCATGATCCACTCAGATGACGCATCATTGTTGTGTGTCAAGGTGCATGGGACAGGCAACAACTGTGGAGTCAGTTTGTCCTTCTACTGTGTAGTCCCAGGAACCAACCTCAGGTTTTCGGGCTTGTGGACTTGCCTTTCCCTGCTCAATTGTCTTGCTGGCCCCGACGTCTCTTCTTATAAACAGTAACATATTAATTATATACAAAGTAATTAGTTTAGATGCAAGCGTTCCCTAGATCATGTAATATACTTGGATTGTATATTATCGAGTCTTCTAGCCCAGGATGGCCTTGAACCCTCTGTGTAGCTGAATATGACCTTGAACTTCTGATCCTTCTGATGCCCTCCTCCTGAGTCCTGGGTTACTGGAGGTGCCACCATTTAAGCGGCACTGGGGATGGAAGCATGCTCGGCAAGCCCTGCGCCAGCTGAGCCCCAGCCCGGGTCCCTTGTTCATGTTTCTGTCTTCTGTTCCCTTCCACCTTCCCTCCGGCCTCTGCTTCCATCTCCTGTCTGAATTCCACACAGGGAAGGACACCGGTGCCGTTTGTCTCTCTGACTCTGCCTTACACAGCGTCCTGAGAATGGCAGAATGGTGTTGATACGGCTGCCTAGTGCTGCACTGCACATCCCAGGCTGTCTTCCTCCGCTGGTGGACACCCTCTTGTTGTGAACGACACACAGTGATCCTTATGGGCATGCAGAGGTCTCCCGAGCTTGTATTCTTCGGGTTGCATTGGTCTTTGATACAGCTGTATCACATGGGGTTCAAAGGCAATGGTGCTATTTAACCCAGCTGTCGGCTCCTTCCCTGCAGTGGAAGGAAGCATCCACTGTCTATACTTTCAGAGCTGATATTATAAATTATGATATAAGCAAATACGGATTATAAGTGGACACTGATTAGAGGTAAAGTACTTTTTTATTACTCTTAATATTGTGCAATTTATGTCTAGAATTTGAAATACTTAAATTCTGTGATAGAGGTTCTCAACCACCATGTTGTGGTGGCCCCAAACTACAAAATCATTTCCTTTGCTATTTCATAACTGAAATTTTGCTACTGTTATGAATCATAGTGGAAATGTCTGATATGCAGGATATCTGATACTCGACCCCTGTATAAAGATAGTTGGACTCGCATAGCAGTTGAGATCTGCAGGTCTTAATGAGTTGTGACTTGGCTGCATTACATTAGGACTATTAAGGGATATTGTCATTTCTCTTAGAGTCCCAAAAGTGTGTATTGGCTCGTGCGTGCATGGGCAGAGGCCAGATGCTGACTGATGCTGGGTGTCTTCCTCTTTTGATGTCCTTCTTACTTTTTGAGGCAGAGTCTCTCTCTAGATCCAGACCTCACGGGTTCCACACTCTCCATTTCCTAAAGCTGGGCTGCAGGAGCAACCTGCTCTTCATGGCTTTTCTTGGAGAGCTTGTGATCTACTGAACCAACATTCATGATATGGCCCCATCAGGCAAAGTCCTAAATAAAAATATCTGTCGACTGGACCCACTAGGCAAAGCTTGTGCGGTGGCTGGCTGTGGGTACCGGTTGTTTTCTGTCTGTAATTTTCTCGAGTGCCACCCCTAGGCCTCCCTAATGAGAACAGCTGTGGGTTTTTTCCACAGCCCTTTGGTAGTGTGTTTTACATCTTTGGACACATTTATAGATGTGGATAGTCAAGTCTGATATATGGAAACAATCCCAGAATACTCCTCTTTACTGACACAGGAAAGAAACAGTATTTTTTGATCTCAAAGACAACTAATCTTAGCCCTCCGAACAAATTTTGCAGACAAAACTGCTCCTGCAGGAAATACATAAAGTCTAATTCCCAGGCATTATTTATTGCTAAATCAAGGCCAGGCTGTTCTGAGACACCCCTGCAGTAGTCAACTTTCTGCTCATACCCTGGCCACTCAAGGTTCAACCTGATACTGTTATTGTTATGCCCTGAATTTCAGTGTCCTTCTCTGTCTGGGAAAAAGTTACATGCAAGGCCAAGCATTTACACCGGCCGGTCTTTGTGACCTTACTAGCCTGAGGAAAACTGTGACTTCATGTGTTATGAGAATGAGTTGGGCTCTGAAAATATAGCCTATGATTGTCCAGAGTTTGGCATTGTAGGGGGGAGGGCAGCAGCAAAGTAGGGATGAAGCCATGCAGAATGTGAGCATGAAATGAGTACATATGAATGAGAGTGTAGGTTGGTTGAATAAGAGATGGAGGAGGAGGAAGAGGAAGAGAAGCAGCCTAAAAAGAGGGTGAGAGACATGTGAGAGAATGTATGGGTGGGAATAATGAGCAACAGTGAGCGAATGATGTAGAAGAAGCATGTGTGTGAGAGAGTTAAAGACATGTGAAATAATTGCCCCTACGTATAGGAACTATGCAAAGAGCTGTAGGAGAGTGTGTAAGAACAATGTAAAATGTGATGGCGAGAGAGCTGTGTGCATGAGACGAACAGCTGTGGCTGTGTGGAGATTTGTAACCGTGTGGAGGCAAGGATGGTAAAATTGTGTAGAGATGTAGGAGAGAATGTGTGTAAAACAGAGATGTGTTGGCGTGTGAAAATAGATGTAACTGTATAAAGATGTATGGATGTAAAGTAAGCAATGTAGGTGTATGTATAGAATGCAGCAGTGTGGAGATACGTAGCTAAATGGAGACAAAGAGTCAGAGACCATTTTTAAGAAGTAGAAGAGGTTACCATCAGAAGGCGTGCATGCTGCTTTATTTTACCAGTCAGTTAGATAGAGATTTATTCAGAATTATCCCAGATAAAAAAAAGCTTCTTATCCAAACATTTTGCTACTCCGGGACATTTCTTTTATTACTCTCAAGTGGATCACGGGAGCTGGCCTCTCAGGGTCCTCGTTACATCAGGAATGTTTTTATGGTTGCACATAAAATAAATAAACCTTAAAAAAATTAAAACATGGAGGAAATAATAAGTTCTAATTATTGTTTGGCATTATTGAACTCAACACTCTGCAGACAGGTATGTGATTTGTGGAGGGAAGAATTAGGCCAGATATTTTGAGGTCGTGGGATTATAGGACAGAATGGAGTCTTTGGGAGTCAGAGAAAACTACATCTTTTAGTTTTGGGAGGTTTATTGGAGATAACTTTAATCCATGAGAGGTGACGTTAAAATGTCCAGAGAAATGCAAGCTGGCTTCTCAACACAGACATTATTATGACTCAAGCACATTTATAATGAAATCGTATTAAGAAGAAAGATAACTGAATTGATCCCACACTGGAGAATAAAAGGCCCTTCCTCTAGGAGTAGTTTCGATTGTTCAGTCTCAAAATAGATGGTCTTCAAAAACTTCAAAGACCTGCAGAATACGGCACTGAAAATGTTTTCATAACTTAGAATTCTTTTGACGTGAGACTCGCCTACTCTTGGCAGCACTGATCTACTCCAGAGAGTAATTATGGGCACCAAAGACATGCCATATGGAGTTTGCATATGGCAAAACTGGCCTATTTGGGGAAGAAGCTGCCCCTGCCTCGACTGATGACAATATGTACCATGTCCAATCAGGACAAGCAGGACACACAGAAAACTGACCGTCAAACTTTGCCATGACAGGGTAGGACAATCCTTCAAATTTTCCTGCTTCTAAAAAAGGTCTGACAGACATGCTAGGCCTGGAGGCCAAATCTGGATGCCCCAGCATGGCAGAGAAACCTTAAGTGACTGTCCAGGCAACCAGCTGTTTCTGTCATTTCTTACAGCTTTTGGAAGTTGCTTGCTTGTACTTCCTACTTACCCTGGTAATATTATTTCCTCCTCAGGTCTTTGATGAGATTGAAGACTAGTTACAGTCCTCCCAAATCTGAACTAAAGACAGACTAGGTACAAAATATAGGTTCTTCAGGAAAGAACAATTACTGGAATAATCACTATCAATATTGCCGATTACCTATGGTCTGGATGTCTAGGATGTATTTCTTATTTGATAACGATTCTCATCCTATATAGTTTCATTTTTTGTTAAGGTTATCACCTTTTCTTTCTTCTAGATGACACTTGATAATGGTTGTTATTACATATGGCTTTTACTATGTCAGGATTAGAGACTTGGTTCTCTTAATCAGACAAAAAGAGGGAAATGCTGTGGGAATTCTGCCATTCAGTCAGATTGCCAATAGTAAAGAGTGACTTTGCCTGAGGGCAGAGTTTGTTTAGAGACTCTGTGGCCTGAAGACCAGTTCAAGGACTCAAGTGCCCTAGGACTGTGGAGGGACTTGTAGCAAGGGCGGAGAAAGTGGCGTTTGGTGACCTTCCCCTGCTCCAGTTGGGAACCAGCAGCAACAGTAACGGGAGCAGACAGTAGCTGTGCCCCCAGCAGGAACAGCTGGACAGCTGCTGGACTTTTCTTTCTGACTTACAATTATTGTGTTCAGAATCTGTCTTTTAATAAAGGTAACGAGCTTCCCTCTTTAAATTTCTATTTATTTATTTACTTACTTATTTATGTGTGTATGATTTTATTTGTTTTAAAAAGGTTTATTTTCCATGTATCCCCCTGCTTGCCCTTCCTTTCCTCCTCCCAGTCCCTCCCAGTCTGCCTTAAACCTCCCCCAACCCAATTCCCCCACCCCCTCTCCCCAAAGGGCAAGAAGTCCCAAGGTGGGTCAGCTCAGCATGGCGCGTCCGCTCCAGGCAAGTCCGATTTCCTCATCCCAAAATCAAGACTGGGCTGGATGCTCCTCCGCAGGGAACAGGCTCCAAGGTGCCAGCCCACACACAGGAACACAGTCTGATCCCGCCCTTCGAGGCTCCACACACTGCCCGTGCCATTTGACAACCGCCTACCCTTGGGGGGCCTTGCCCCTTTTTCCCAATGGTTCCCCTGTTGCTGTTCTCACAGACATTATTAAGACTCAAGCACATTTACAAAGGAATTATATTAAGAAGAAATTTTGAAGTGGTCCCACATTCAAGGCTAAAAAGGCTACTAGGAATAGTTTAGACTGTTAAGTCTCAAACCAGGGAAAAACGGCTGGGGTGCGTATTTAACATATCAAAGCAGACCCGGCTGCCAGGCTCTTCCAGCATCCCTGTTACAGGTATGGCTGGCATAAATAGCCCCCTACTCTGAACAGCCCAGGGGCTGGGCTGTCTTTTCCGCCAGAGGTTCTTCCCTACATGGTCCAGACTTTTTAGTTACCTATCTTTTGTACCTTTGGCCTCTTGGCTGCTGCACCTCTTCCCACAGAGCCCAGCTTAGGTCCACTTAGGACTCTCCCTGGCTACACTCTCCCTTTTGTGGTGATATACATTTAATAAAAATAGTATGGACTATCAGAGGACAGAGTCACCCACAGGGTCAAGCCATGCAGGTCAGAGAGTGATGGACCCATGCCTTTAATCCCATTATCAGGGAGGCCAAGAGATCTGCCTGCCTCTCTGTGAGTTCAAGGTCTAACAGCCGGGCAGTGGTGGCTCACACCTTTAATCCTAGCTCTAGGGATGTTGTAGGAGGAAGATAGCTGGGCTGGGAGTTCAGCTTTCCCTGCCACTTCTCTAGTTGGAGAAGAGAGAGCTTTGGAGTCAGGATTCATGGAGAGAGGCCTAAGGAGCTGGGTAGGTGAGAAGTAGCTATGGCTTGTTTCTCTATCTCTCTGATACTTGAGACTCTTTTTATTAAATATACAGTATATCACCACACCTTCTTGTCCACAATAAGCTTTCTTCCCATCATGCCGAGGAACAGGGATGATCTTTCCTGTCTTTCTTCAGTCTTGTGGTGCCGAAAGTTGGGGGTGGTATGAGCGAGTTTCCTCTTCAAGGAACCTGGTTGCTCCAAAGCAGCCCGATGGTCTGACTCTTCTAACTCACAGATCATGTGATTCTGCCAGCTCTTGCAACTCACCAGATCTGATTCTAGAGTCTGTCTCTTCAGCTGCTCCCTTCCACCTTACCTAGTGGTCCATCTGTGCTTACCTACTCAGCCAGTGGCCTCTCTCCCCGCTGAGCTCTTAGGGCCCCACCGCGTGGGCAACCCTACTGACCAAGACACTCACCTCTCCAGCTGTTCCCCCTTCACCTGTCTCCCCCTCTGCTGGGTAAGTGTCAATATGATCCCCCTGCTCCGTCTACTTTACTACAAAAGCCACACCAGTGAGCCAGGAAGCTTCCTGTCACCCTACCAGGCCCCCACCATGGGGAAAGCCACGCCTCTCCCTGCGATTGGGACATTTCTCTCTGACAGCTCTCTCAGTCCCCTTGGGGACACCCTGGATTGAAGTTCATGTGGTAACAACACTTAGCCCTTCAGGCCTCCTGGCCCCTCTCAGCTCCGTCCTGGAACTTCCTCACTTTACTCCTAGGAGCTGCCTACTGAACTCCACAGCTTCTGTGCATGCTCCTGAGTGTGTGGGCCGACATCACAGAAGCCATGAGGGCAGAGAGAAGCTGAGGTACTTAGGAGGTAGCTCCTAGGGGCGGCAAGGAGACTGCAACATAAAGGCTCTGGAGGGCACAAGGAGAGAGAACAGGCAGCCCTGAGAGGAAGGGTCAGTAGGGTTGTCTGCATGGTGGGGCCCCAAGAGCTCAGCACGGAGAGAGGCCACTTGCCGAGTAGGTAAGCACAGACGGATGTTACATAACGTGTGTGTGTGTGTGTGTGTGTGTGTGTGTGTGTGTGTGTGTGTGTGTGTGTTGTGGGGGGGGCAGCTGCTGAAGAGATGAACACTGGAATCAGATTTGGTGGGTGGCAAAAGCCAGCAGAAACATGTTGGGAGTCCCAGAGGCTGTGGTACTCCATCACCATGGCAACCTGGTTTCTTTGGGTGTTTCTAGAGAGCAAGGGTGGGCCATCAGGAACTGTGCAAAAGTTCTGAAATGGAAATCGTGAGGGGAGGGGTTCCTTCAGTGAATCCCATCTCTTGTCTCTCCTGGTCCCAGAGCCAGTGTCTGTGTGGAAGGTTTTCAGAGAGCCAGGCCAAGAACTGTTACAAAGAAATAAGGTGATGGCTTTGTAGCTGCCTCAGCCTGTCTAGGATGTGAGGACCCAAGCTTGATCTCTCAAACCCATGTGAAAGCTGTGGGGGTGGGTGGTGGGTGGGAGGGGGACATGCCTGAACGGGGGGGGGGGGTGAGGTGGGAGGGGGACATGCCTGAACAGGGGTGAGGTGGGAGGGGGACATGCCTGAGTGCCAGCTGCTTGCTTTCTCTGAGGCAGTGTGTCAGGGTAGAGAGAAGGGTGACCAGCTAATCCACTGAGAAACCCTGGGACCGGGCTGGCTTCTTCTGCACCCCTAGATCCACCTTTTTCACTCCTCAGCAGCGGGCATGGATGTCGAATCTGTGAGAACTGCCTTATGAAGCCTATGCGGGGTTCCAAGAGCATCTGTGACACCGGAATGTGGGCTCTCCACTCCTCTCTTACAGAACCACCACTAGGCAGTGCGAGCTTCAGCCTTGTTTGAAACTGTCTATAGTGCTTGTCTTTGACTGAGTGAGAGAGTGTGTGTGTGTGGATATTTTCAAATACAATAAAAACATTCGGAGATGTCAGAGGGATCTACCCACAGTCAGTCTAGGAGGATCAGACAGTGGTAACTCACACCTTTAATCCCAGCACAGGGAATATCCCTGGAGTGGTGACCTACGCCCTTAATCCAATCTGAGTTCGAGGTTGTCTTGAAGTTTACAGAAGGAGTTCCAGGCTCCCAGGCAGGCAGTGGTGGAGCCAAGCCTTAAATGAGTGAAGAAAGTATTTAAGGCAGGCATAGAAAGACAGAGCAGGCAGTAGAAGCCAGGAGGAGCGAGGCTGAGGAATCTGGAAGACAGCTGGGTGAGATCTGACTGGTGTTTACTCTCTCTGATATCTCTGCCTTTCCCAGAGATCTGGCCCTGAGTTTCCTTTATTCATGCAACATGTGTGTGTGTGTGTGTGTGTGTGTGTGTGTGTGTGTGTGTGTATGGTATATGTGGTGTGTGGTGTGTGTGGTGTGTGTGTGTGTGTAGTGTGTGTGTGTGTATGGTAGGTGTAATGTATGGTATGTGTGTGGTGTATGTGTTGTCTCTCTCTGTATGGTGTGTGTGTGTATGTGGTATGTTTGTGTGTGTCTGTGGTGTGTGTGTATGTGTCTGTGTGGTATATGTGGTGTCTGTGTATGATGTGTGTGTATATGTATGTGTAGGTGTCTATATGGTATGTGTGGTATGTGTGGTGTGCGTGTCTGTGGTGTTTGGTATGTGTATATGTGTGTATGTGTCTGTATGGTATATGTGGTGTGTGTGTATGGTGTGTATGTGTGTGTGTATGTGGTGTGTTTGTGTGTGTGTATGTGTCTGTATGGTATATGTGGTGTGTGTGTATGTATGGTGTGTATGTGTGTGGTGTGTCTGTGTATATGGTATGTGTGTGTGTGTATGGTGTATGTGGTGTGTGTGTGTCCCCTGATCCTCACCTTTTCAAGACTACAATGGCAACATTCACCTGGTCTAATGACCCTAAGAAACTGTGTCAAGCCTTATTCCCAACCCATCTCTCCTCTTGTGTCTCTTACATATCACTCAGCCTCTTGCCTAGCTACTCAGGTGAGGTGGAAGCCCTTTGCTGTGGCCCTGGCTGATAGGGCTCTGTGCTCCCACCCCTCCTGGGTCAGTGCTTTAGGCTTCAGGACCCTGGGGCAGACACAGGGAGGCCTTGGCAGTGTATCTCTCGATGGATCCCATTGAATGCTGTCATCTCCTCACATAGAGAGACCCAGTATTTGGAGAAACCAGAGCAACTTTACTATTCCACATGTGTGGCCAGTACATGGATGCACACTCATTCTGGGTGAGTTCAGCAGCTCCCAAATATCAGGAGGCAAGAGATGTGTGGTGAAGGACATTGGCTCCAGGACGGTACAGGCAGATGCATCCAAGTGTAAGGACTTTGGTTATGACAGCAGAGGAGGGTTGGTGTGGTTGGCCAATAGGGATTAAGAACCAAGGGAAATGGCTTCAGCAGACAGGAAAAAGCCCCCCAAACAAAGGGTTATGAAGAACCCCAGCCCTAATACCCAAGCAAGGGGAGGGGTGGAGGCACCTCTATCCAGAGGATTTACATCATTGTCATAGTCATAGTAGTAGTACTTCTCCTCCTCCTCCTCCTCCTCCTCCTCCTCCTCCTCCTCCTCCTCCTCCTCCTCTTCCTCCTCGATTTCCTTTGCAGAGAATACCCCAATTGTTTTGGAGCCACCCAGTAAGGTTTTGCCAGGTGAGGACATGCATCCCCGAATGCCCATTGTGAGAGACACCCCACCTGGAAGATGAAGGTCAGTCAGGAGCTGGGAACCTCGGGAACTCCAGGCCCATCCTTCTCCCCCAGACCATGAATCTAACTCTTTCCTCCTTGGTCCAGCTCTACTCCCTGACAGAGCTAAAGGCCCAACCCTCAGCCCTCCTCCCTCAGACCCAGGGCTCCAGGCCCAGCCTCCTCCCTCAGACCCAGGGCTCCAGGCCCAGCCTCCTCCCTCAGACCCAGGGCTCCAGGCCCAGCCTCCTCCCTCAGACCCAGGGCTCCAGGCCCAGCCTCCTCCCTCAGACCCAGAGGTCCAGGCCCAGCCTCCTCCCTCAGACCCCAGGTTTGGGGTCAGCTCTTCTCCCTCAGACCCAGGGGTCCAGGCCCCTGCCTTCTTTCTCCAGACCCCAGGTTTTGTTCCCCAAGCCTCTTCCCTCAGCCTGATGAGCCTAGACTTCAGTAACCCTCTCTCAGATCAAGGATTCTAGGCCTCAGCTTTTCCTTCAGATGAGTCTTGGCCACAGACCTCCTTTGTCAGACCCAGTGGCCCACTTCCAGCCCCTCTTCCATCTGAGGTAGCCTCATCTCATCCCCCTCAAACCTAGGAGCCAGGGAACAACTGTCCATCCTCAAACCCTGGTGCCTTGGCCCTGTCTCTTTAAAGTCTGCAGTTCAGCCTTCAGCACTCACCTCTCTGGAGCTCAATGCCACCCTTATAACAGTGAGTGGCACCATGAGGGCAGGTGACAACATCAGTGTTCCCAAAGCAGGATCCCATTTGCACACACACAGGACACTGCAGGTCTCCAGGGGGAGGGATATCTTAGGACAGAGAGAAGGGTTAGGATGCACTGAATGGTCTCCACGACAGCCATCAGCTTAGCTGCCAAATGTCTGGGTCCCTCCATGTCCCCCAAATCCCATACTTGGACGAGGGAGTTGGCTCAGCAGGACGCTGCTGCTTCTGGCTGCATTGCACAGGTCGGAGGAACAGAAGCGTGAATAGGAAGCCACCAGGATTCCAGGGGGCTGGGAGTATATGGAGATTCCAGCGTTGGCCTCTACCCCAGGCCCAATGCAGCCTTTGCTTCCTAGCAGAAATGGTTGGGTTCCTGCTGATATAAAAGAATGAAAACCACGCTTGGATGGGGAGGATGGCAAGGTCTAGGAGCCCAGTTCTAGGGTCCCTTGATGCTCCCAGTCACAGGGAGAACATATCCCCACTGACAATGAACACAGCATGTTCTGTGTCAGTCAAAGCCCGGAGCACAAGCCTGGCTCCCTCTGCCCTGGCCCTGACAGACCTTGTTGCACAGTCTCCCCTGTGCCCCTTCCAAGAGCTGCAACCCACTGCTCACCATGTCTTCTACCCTGCTGGATTTCCCTCCACACCCTGGCCTTCACACCCACAGCTGGCTGCCTGTGGTCTGCCTCCTTCCCCCTTCCCTGCAAAAGGCTGATACCCAAAAAGGCACTCGGCTCCCTCCCTCCCCTCCCTCCCTTCTTTTATCTGTTTCTCTAGGCGTTGCTTCACTCTCTCGCTCCCTCTCTGGGGGTCTCAGATAGCCCAGCCTGGTCTTGAATCGACTACGTAGGCGAGAATGGCATTGGATTTAATTGTCTCTTTCTCTGTAGCACTGGGAATTCAGGCATGCCCAGCTTACCTGGTGCTAGGGACCAAACTCAGAGCTTTATGCTAAACAGGCACTGTATCAGATGAGCCACACCCCAGCCCAACAATCCTCTTTGAAATGATGGAGGTTATCAGGGTCCCTGCCTTTGCAGGACAGAGAATCCAGGGCAGGGCTGGGCTGGTCAGTCCAGGAGTGTGGTCCTCCATTGCATCTCACTCACCTATGTCTATGAGCAGGAGCGTCTCCTGACACAGCTTCCCAGGTTCACAGACTAGGGTCGCCAACGAGGTCCACTCAACAGCCTCCTTAGCCAATTCACTGCCAGATTTCAACATGATCCCCTTGTGACAGATCAGAGTACCTGTGGAGAGGAAAATCCAGGGTCTGTGAGAGTCAGTGACCCACCATGACGTCTGTCCCTTGCAGCGTCTGGACTAAGGGAGACCATTACATTTCCAGTCATATTCCCGGTGCCCTGGCGGTGATATCCCCGTCTGGATTAAAAAGGGACTCAGAGCCTGCGGTTCTGTTTACCCCGTTCTTCCCTGAGCACTTGCTCCTCTCAGAGCCTTCTGAGAGAGGCTTGCTCCCCTCCCCCCATGGCTCTTCTCTCCAGCCATTCTCTACCCATCCCCCATCTGCTTCCCTGTCCTCCTTGGAATGAAGAACATGGCCCCACACTACCTTTACCTTTTGTGTGTGTGCATATGTGCGTATAACCTGTTCATGTGTGAAGAAACACATGTGTGTTTGCATGCACATAGAAGCTAGAGGATCTGGAGACCCCCAGCTGCCATCTTGGAGAAGTTACACATCTTGCTTCTCCACAGCATGTACTTTTTCTTCTTAAATTCACTGATTTTGTTATCTTCCCAGCCTACCTTGTCCTTTTTCATTTATATACATTTACTACGCTGAAATGTGTGTGTGTGTGTGTGTGTGTGTGTGTGTGTGTGTGTGGTGTGTGTTATGTGTGAGTGTGTGTGCATGTATGTGTGTGTGCGTGTATGTGTGAATGTGTGTGGTATGTGAGTGTGCATGTGTGTTGTGTGTGAAGTGTGAGTATGTGTGTGTTATGTGTGAGTGTGTGTGCATGTATGTGTGTGTGCATGTATGTGTGTGTGCATACGTGTTTTTCTGCATGTGTGCCACAGCTTTGAGAGTTCTCTCTCTGCTACATGGGACCCAGGGAGTGAATAGGACGTCAAGCATGGTAGCACCTGCTTTAATCTGCTGAGACATCTCGGCAACCCTGTATTTTTTGAGACAGGATCTCTCTCAGTAATCTGAAGCTCTTGAAGTACGTGAGGAGGGTTAGAAAGTCCTGGGGGGGGGGGTCTGTCTACTGGTGCCTTGTCAGGGATGGGGTTACAAGCATATTCCTCCATAGCTGGCCCTCTGTCTGTCTGTCTGTCTCTTTTTCAATGTGGGTTCAAGGAATCAGACTCAGGTTTTCATATTTGCATAGCAAGGACTGAGCCATCTCCCCAGCCTAATATATTTCCTTGGACTGAGAAGCCCTAGATTCCAAACAAATCACTGGATGTGCGCTCCTCTAGGGAGCACAGGGTCTGCTGGGTACCTGGGTACAGAAGGCTCTCCACAGATGAGCCACTGAGTCCTCACTTTTTGTGTGTTTGAGACAGGCGTTTGCTGTGTGTTCCAGGCTGGCCTCCTGGTGTGGAATATTCCCCTACACTGTGTAAAGATGTGTCACTGTGGTTGGTGTAATCAAAAGCTAAATGGCCTATAGCTAGGCAGGAGGCGTAGATGGGATGCCTAGACAGAGGGGACTCTGGGAAGAAGGGAGAGAAGTGAAGTTTTGATCCAGATGCAGAATAACCAGGATGGGTATAATGGAGAGAGGAGGTAATTAGTATGTGAAAGAACATAGATAAAACATTATGGGTTAATTTAAGTTATAAGAGCTCGTTAGAGACAAGCCTAAGCTAAGGCCGAGATTTTATAATTAATAATTCTCCATGTCATTTTCTGTGAGCTGATGATCCCAAAAGAAAAGTCTGTCTATTCTCTCCCCAGTCACTGACAAACCACTTCTACCAGGAAACCTAAGATGAGTTGCCTCCTTTGGACACCATCATCAATCTCTTCCAGCTGTGGGTCCCCTATTCTGTACCTGCCACAGCTCGGTGACCAAGCAGAAGTATCTCCTCTGCCCAGCCCAGGAGGGCCCTTAGAAGTGTTGCATTTATTGATGCTTTGAAATATTTGTTTAACAATGTAGAGATGTGCTCCGCCTTGCCTGCCTAAGGCACCTGATTGGTCTAATAAAGAGCTGAATGGCCAATGGCAAGGAAGGAGGTACAGGCAGGGCTTCCAGGCAGGCAGAGTAAGTCGAAGGAGGAATTTAGCTGGGGGGAGGGGGAGGGGAGAAAAGAGATGCCAGAGAGACGCCAGAGGGCCAGACAGACAGACACAGAGGAAAGCAGGACATACGGAATGAAAGGTTAAAAAGCCAGAGGCAAGTGTAGATAAAGAGAAACAGATTAAACTGAGTCCTAAGAGCTAATGGGACAAGCTGAAGCTAGGGTCAAACATTCATAATTAATAAGTCTTCGTGTCTTTATTTGGGAGCTGGGTGAAGGCCCAAAGAAGATTCCAACTCCACCCATCCATTCTTCCTATGATTTTCTTTCCTGTGGAGCAAGGGCCGCCGGGGTTCTCCAGCCCCACAGATGAGGACAAAGGGAAGAGTTGGGGAGAATGGGGGGTCATCTAAGTGAAGTAGGAAATCTGGGGTGACCAGAGGTCAGGGCACATGGAAATGTAATCGGAAATAAACACCCGTGTTTCCAATGAACCTGGTCAGATGCCAGGATGCTGACTGTAGCAAGGAAACCACTTTGCCACTCCAACTGTCCTTAAATCTCAACTCGCCCATGGACAGGTCAACTGAGTTCATTTTTCTCAAACTTATTTAAAGTTATTCATGATGGGCTCTTGTCTCCCGGTCTCGGGCCATATCCCTCTCTTTCAATTGGACACTTCTCTCTGCCCTTCCACCTCCCAACCGCTCCTAACCTTGGAGAATCACTTCTTGTGTGCACGGCTGAGTGAATGGTGTTCATTTCAAATGTCAGGGGTGGCTGGCCTTTGATAAATTTCAGTGTCCTACACCCCATAAGGATCATCTTGCCTTGAGGTTGGTCACAGCACAAGGTATGACTTACTTTTCCCCCCATTCTGGTTATGTGTCTGAGGACCACATTCTTCACGCATATCCATAGGTCCAATTCTTTGGGTGCCATTGAGCAGGTTGCAGCCTGGCTGGGACATGCAGCCCTGCACCCGCAGATTGGAGATGATCTCCCCTAGGATATAAGGAGATGGGAGAGACAGAGACACACACACACACAGGTCATGCGAGCCTGAGGCAAGCCCAGCCCTGGGAAGCTGGTTCCACACTCGAAGCTCATTCCCTTGTTCAGTTTACCTTTCCTCTCCAGACACCCAGGTCTTCATTCCCAGCCTACCACGGTCAGTCCCCCAGGGGCCCTGTGTCCAGGCTTACCTCCCCTGAGCCTGAGGACTCCATTGTAGCAGTGTGGGCTGCCTGCGGGGCAGACCTGCTCAGGTGAATTCTCACAATCATATGTAGAAAAGCAGAATGGACAGCGAGTGGTCCCTGGGACTGGGAAGCAACAGATGTGGTGAGAGAGGGCAGTGGGAAGCTCTGGATTTGGATTAGATATACCTTCTTAGCTCCCTGACATGCCTCAGTTTCCCTAGCAAACCCTCCTGGGATCCTCTCATGCAAGCCTGACTACAGGGGACTGGGGCTATGGTTAGCAAGCCAGAGGAAGCCTGCAGAGACCCTGGGGCTGGGTGTAGGAAGAATGTGTGGGGACCTTTGGGGCTAGATGCGGACTCCACTGAGTATGGGAAGGAGGGGCCCCAGAAGTAGGTGAGAAAACTCCTATCAGTTTAACACCAGACAAGGATAGGGGAGAGACCCAACCCAGTGTCTAGTAGGAAGAAATGCCAAAGCCACAACTGAGGTGTCAGTGAACCAAAGTCAGCCATATGGAAAGTGGGAAAAAACTGCAGGAGAAGCAGGGCTGCTCGGGGGCCAGAGTGTGAGGCTGGGGGCTCAGCAGAAAACCCGCCCAGGCCATCGGTGAGAAGGTGGTAGCCAGGAAAGCTCTTGCCATCAAGCTGGACAGCCCGAGTTCAATCCCTGGGGCCCACATGTTGGAGGAAGAACAGAATCATGTGGGTTGTACTCCACATATTCACTGGAGCACAAAGGTAAAGCCCACTCATAATTAAATAAAATAAATGGTAAAGAGAATAAAGACA
The DNA here is from genome assembly GCA_033318265.1 of Phyllotis vaccarum. Taxonomy (NCBI): domain Eukaryota; kingdom Metazoa; phylum Chordata; class Mammalia; order Rodentia; family Cricetidae; genus Phyllotis; species Phyllotis vaccarum. The sequence goes on from JARWLC010000018.1 coordinate 16,586,859, forward strand.
AAAATATCCAGCGCTGGAGAGATGGCTCAGCAGTTCAGGATGGATAATCCCGGTGGGAGCAGGGGTTGCCTCTGACTCTTTTATTGGCTTTTGGGGCCCCTACTCCTCATACTGGGTCGTCTTGCCCAGCCTTAATACACAGGGAGGTGCTCGGTCTTACTGCAACTTGATACGCCATGTTTTGTGATATCCATGGCATGCCTGTGGCTCCTGAACAGAAATGGAGAAGTGGATTGGGGAGGTGGGACTGAGGGGTGAGCAGAGAAAGAAACGTAGGCTGGGAGGCTCATAACAACCTATAACTCGACCTCCAGGGAATCAAGTGTCCTCTTATGGTCTCTGCCACACACACAGACACATACACACACACAGACACATACACACATACACATACAGGCACACACATACACACATATACACACATATACACAGACACATACACAAACACATACACACAGCACACACAGATACACATACACACAGACACAAACACACACGCAGACACACACAGACACAGACATACACACAGACACATACACACACACAGACACATACACACATACACACACACATACACACATACACATACAGGCACACACATACACACATACACACAGACACACATACAAACACAGACACAAACACACACGCAGACACACACACAGACACAGACACACACACAGACACATATATACACACATACACACATACACACACATACACATACATACACACATACATACACACATAGACACACACATACACACACAGACACATAAACACACACAGACATACCCAGACACACACACACACATGCACACACATACACACACACACACACAACTCAAAATAATATCTTAAGAAAAAAGAAAATCCACTTCATTCATGGTTTTGCTGGCAGAAGTCAGCCAGAGGAGTTTGGATCTCTGGGAATGAAGAAGGTATGGAAAAGGGAGGACCTTGAAGAGGAGGGGCTGGGGCCATTGAGCTGTGGAGAAAGCAAGGTTGGGCAAAGTGGAGGAAGTGAGCTAGCTGGGTGCTATCCAGCTTGTACATGACCTTCTTCCCTAAAAACCTCTCTCAGCAGCTGGAACCCCGCCTTTCTCCCCCAGCAGCTGGCTTTCCCGGGACCCTGATGCACCTGTCTTAAGGGGTGGAGCCCAGAGAGGAACCGTGGTAGACAAGTCATTGCAGAAGTCTTTTAGGCGGCAGACGTGGGTGTAGGAGGTGACAGACAGCCCAGGGCCGGTCCTGTGCTCTGTGACTTTGGCTTCTTGGTCCTCAGCGGTTGTACAGCCCTTTGTGAGAACCAAGTTCACCTTGTCCCCTGAACAGATAGAGATGGGCAGGCTGAGGTGGGGGTCGGAGCTCTTGCCCAAGGGATCTAAGGAAGCAGGACCCAGTAGAGGGGCACGTCTGTCCTCAGGGGGTCCTTCTCACCGTTCTCTACCATTAACAGTGTGTCCTGGCAGCCTTCCCCGTCTCCACAGGTGGTCTGTCCAGCTGTCCACTGGAGAGGCAGGCTTGATACATCTCTTGTGATCTCCAGTGTCCCATGCTGGCATTTCTGAACCTCAGCACCTGGACAGAGAGCAAATCCCTCTCAGTATTAAATCGACCCTGCACGGTGAGATTTCAGCTACAGGCAGCAACATTCCATACAAGGCAGGAAGCCTTGGTGCCTGTGACATCCAGCCCAGGCCCTCAAGTCCCCAGGTCTATTGTGAGGAAATCAGCCAACATGGATATTAGGGCTGATTGAACTCACTCAGTCCCCTCTTGAAGGCAGAAGGGAGCAGGGATTCAGGGTCAGGGAAGACCATGCTTCCAGGTGAGCGGGATTCCTATTGGATCTTCATTTGCTCCATGGCTCCCTATTGCCTCACTACCATTACTGAGGCATCCACAGCACTCTGTTCTGCGTGGAACAGGCAATGTACTTAAGTGCACTGTGGGAACACTTTAGGGTCATCACGTCACTGTTGCCTCTGTCCCATGTCTAAAGGTCCCCTGACTTTCTTTTCTATGAAGCAAGGCCCCCGGGGTCTCCAGATCTACGGGCGTGGATGGAGGAGAGAACGGGAGTTTGGCAATAGACGTTGGAAAACCAAGGCTACCCCAAGTCAGGCTCGTGGAAATACACAGCATACACACACTAAGGAGTTGTTTTCCTTTTGGACAGGGTCTCATGTAGCCCGGGCTGATCTCAGACTTGTTGCATAGCCAGGGATGACCTTGCACATCTGATCCCCCTGCCTCTGTCTCTCTCATGTGCTACCGTTGTTGGTTTACTTTGTGCTGGGGGCAGAGCCCAAAGCTTCATGCATGCATAACTGCTTACTATAAAGTAAGAGAACTGTGTTTCAAATTCCTGGCGTCCCTCAAAATCCCAGCATCCAGAAGTGGAGACAGGTGACTGTTGGGAGTTTGGGCCAGCTAGCCTAGTGAGCACAGACACATCACAGTCACAAATGCATAGGTGCATTGCATTAATAGCAATGACATACGTGTTAATGAACTTAAAAGAATAAGAAAACAATGCCATTTTAAAAAATGGATGGAACTGGGGATTGTGACATTAAGTGAAAAAAGCAGATTCAGAAAGACTGTGTTCTCTCATGTTAGAACGTGCATATACACATATGCACACACACACATATGCACACACATTTGTCTGTTTATGATATGAAAAAAGAACGGAGGGCTATTTGGAGAAAAAGAGGGAGCCAAGCAAAGAGCAAAGAGGAGCCAGGGAATAACTGAGGTCAAAGCACACAACACAGCTGAATGAAAATGTCATTATGAAAACCACCACTCCATACAACGAGTATACAATGATGATGTTACTTAGAAGAGGTACCACTGGAAAGAACCTCCTGCTCTCAGAATGAACCTGCCGGGTCTTACAGCCCTGACAACAGCATGGAACCCTGTGCCCAGTGACCGACCACCTTGTACCCCGACTTTTCTCCCACTGACCCCTCATCTCCATCACAGATAGGCTCACCTGGCTCAGACTCACGCTTTTATTATTTGCTTGTGTGCATGTCACGGCACACAAATTGGGGATCAGAGGATGAGAGAGTGATTTCTTTTAAATGGCTACTATGGGTAACCTCTGTGGGTGGCTTGGGGTACCACAAGTATCCATTTGCTTGGAGACTGCAGTATAAGGCTCTGACTCATTTTCCCACTTGTGACTCACCTAATTGAATGCCACAGTCCTCACGCACACCTACGGATCCTATTATCTGGGTGCCATTGAGCAGGTTGCAGCCTGGCTGGGACATGCAGCCCTGCACCTTCAGATCGGAGATGAGCCCTCCTAAGGCAGGAAGAGAGAGGAGAGACATGAGGCACACACACACACACACACACACACACACACACACACACACACACACACACACAGAGAGAGAGAGAGAGAGAGAGAGAGATCATGGGAGCCTCAGGGGCAAGCCCAGCTCTGGGAGGCTGGCCCCACACTCTTGGACGCTCATTCCTTCTCAGTTTACCCTTCCTCCAAGACACCCAGATCTCCACTCCCAGCCTACCAAGTTCAGTCCCCCAAGGTCTAGGCTTACCTCCCCTGAAGCTGAGGACTCCACTGTAGCAGTGTGTACTGCCTGCAGGGCAGACCTGCTCGGATGCATTCTTTGGACAGTCATCTTTAGAAAGGCAGAGTGGGCAACTCAGGTTCCCTGGACCTGGGAGATGACAGACACTGTGAGGGACAGTGGGAGAGTCTGGGTGGCCTAAGATTAAAGTTACTCAGTGCCTTCTGGGTCTCATGGGGACTCGAAGACAGGAATTCTGTGTCCTAAGGGGGTGGTCATGATGCCAGAAGGCAAGAAAGATTTGTAGAGACCCCAGGCCTGAATGCGGGAGCCTACGACCAGCAATGTGTTTTCTGTGTGGCTGGACAGAGCTAAGTACCTGACCGAGGATGGGAGAGGGTATCCTGGAAGGTATCAGTGACTTCAAAGTCTATTAACGGTCAAGAAGGACAAGGTACCAATATTCTAGAGAAGGACCATCTCATACCCTGTTTAACAAACACCGGTTAAGGACAGTGAGAATTTACAAGCCAGTATTCTTTATTCACTGATGCCTCCTTTAACAAACCCAAAGGAGGGATCAGTGAATAATCCCAACAGAGCTCACCATTCAGGATGAGCAGGGTCAGACAGTGACAGCGTCCAATGTGGTTTAACATCAGAAAAGCCACTCGCTGTGCTGAGAAGCCTGGCTCTGTAGGCCAAGTGCTTGCACAGCCCGACCCCCCAAAGCAACATGGGGTGGTGCACTCTCATAATGCTAGAGCAGGGGCGATTGAGATGGGCTGGTCCCTGGGGCTCGCTGGTCAGACATTCTATCCTAATGAGTTCCAGATCAATAAAATAAAAATAAAAAAAAAAAAACAACGCTTACTCAAAACAAAACAAAAACAAAAACGCTAAGGTATATGGCTTCTGAGGAATGTCATCTGTGTCCTTTGGCCTCCACATGCCACATGACACGCGTGTGCACACAGATTAAAAAACCACCCAGTTCACAGTTCCGTGATAAAGAGAAGTGCACGGGGTTGGGGGGAAGTGGGGGGAGTTCAGAGGTGTAGATTTCAGAGCATGTGAAGGTAATAGAAGGAGCCTGAGAGAAAGGGGAGTGAGTTTGGGAGGTAGCCTCCAGGTCCAGATGGGATGGGGAAGAAGAGGGGAGGAGCCTGGAGGCGAGTGGGTGGGAAGGGAAGGAGCGCAGCAAGGGACAGCCTGTAAATAAACAACCCTTAGCGCTTTGCTCTCTTAAGAGCCACCACTCAGACCTCCATTCTGCCATCCCTAGTCCCGTGACTCCCACGTCCCTCTAGCACCTGTGATAGGTGGTGAGACCCAGAGAGGGTGAGTGTTGGATAGGTCATTGCAGAAGTCCCAGTGACGGCACACGTGGGTATAAGAGATGATGGAGAGTCTGGGGCCCGTCCTGTGCAGGGTGATTCGGGGCTTGTGGTCTTTATCCCTTGTGCAACCTTTGGTGAGCATCAGGTGCACCTCCGGTCCTGGAAAGAGAGAGGGAGACCGGGAGGATGAGGATGAGAGGGATGCTGTGCCTCAGGGCTGCTGGTAGGTGGAGGCTGGGCGCTGAGGGCGTGGCTTTGGGAATTGCGGGCAGAAGTAGGGGGCGGGTCTGACCCCGAAGGGGCGGGTCTCCCATCTAGACTTCTCACCATTCTCTACAAGTAAGACGGTTTCCTGGCACCCCTCGCCGATTTTGCAAGTCTGCCAGTGGGTGGTCCAAACCAGGGGCAGCGACGACACTTTGTTTAGACCTTCTGCGTGGCCACTCTTGCATTCTAGTGCCCGAACGCCTGGGGTGGGGACGGGAGGAGCAAACCCACGTGGAGGGTCTTGCTGATTGACTTCCAGGGACCCAGGCAAGCCACCCTAAGCCGCCTCTGTGATCCATGATATATGTGAAACACCCAACTAAGGTCCTCAAGTCAACCTACGTGGGCAGATTAAAACTCAGACAAGGCTGACGGGGCACACGGGGTCAAGATACTCTGTCGACAAACTTGGCAACCCGAGTTCGATCCCCAGAACTCACAGAGTGGAAGGAGTTTTTCTCTTACCGCCCCCCCCCCCACTCGAACAGTATGGCCATGTGTTTGCGCGCACGCGCACATACGCACACAAATAAATGTACTAAAAAAATAAATGCAAACGGAACATTTGAGGAAACCAGTCGACTAGGATTTGTGTATGCTTACACGCATGTGTATGGGTATGTGAGCATGCACCTCTGTGTGTGTGTGTGTGTGTGTGTGTGTGTGTGTGTGTGTAGCACGTGCATGTCGAGGTCAGAAATTGATGCTGGGTGTCTTCCATCTTTTGAGGCACAGACTCTTGTTGATCCCAGACCTCATGATGGATTGGCCAGCGGGGATGGGGGGCGGGGGCTTCCCTCCTCTCTCCCAGCCCCAGGTCTAGGGTTTTGATGTGCGCTCAGTTTTACATGGTTGGGTTTTAAACTCTGCACTTCATGCTCTGTGGCAAGTACTTTCTCTGCTGAGCCGTCTCCCCAGGCCCCTCTACAAGCTCCCCTTGAAGCTCTGAGGGTTGAGATGACACGGGCATGTTAGAAAACGGAGTCAAGGACGTAGACCATGCACTTAGGGAAAAGAAGACTTCAGATCCATTTCCCATCTCTATGATAACTTCCTTTCCCTTGCAACCCTCTGAGAAACACCAGGCCATCCCCATCTGGGAAGTGAGTGGCACGGTGGATGCATGTGATTTCACAAGGAGAGACTCTGGAGCCTTCACCTGACTCTTGTTATATCCACCCCTCCCCCAATTCTCTTTGATTTGCTTTCCCATAGAGCAAGGCTTTTGGGGTATCATAGATGAAGATGGGGGACGGTGATAGAGAAACTGGAGGTGGGCAAAATATGCATGTGAAACCCAGGGTAACATCAGGTCTGGGTCTGTAGAATGGGGACTGTACACCAGGCAATTTCCCATTGAGTGTGACTGTCCACAAGGACAGGCGACACGAGCTCAAAGCTCAGTTGTTCCAGAATTATTCAAAGCAACCCTCAATGCTTTTGTCTCCTGGACGCTCCTTGGACACCTTTCAATGTGGCCACACAGCCTCCCTGGAGGAATCTCCTCTCCCCTTGCTTTGTCTGAGTGAGTGATGCTCTGGGCTAGCTAGCCACGGTGAATGGCTTCGGCTGTTCCACACTCCACACTCCTTGTCCCAGGCTGCAACTGCAGGGGATTTGCCTCCTTTCCTAGATGAAACTCACCTGACAGGGGACCACAGTTCTCAGTCACATCTATGGCCCCAATGGCCTTGCTACCTTCAAACAGGTTACAGCCAGCCTGCGGCACGCAGCCCTGCAGCTTCAGATTGGTGGCGATGCCCTCTTGGAAAGGAGGAGATGGGAAGAGACAGAGACACTGACATAAAGATCATGCCATCTTCAAAAGCCAGCCCAGCTCCGAGAGGCCAGCCCTGTTCCCCTCTAGGTCTTAAATCCTGTCCCCTGTTACCCTCAATTCCCAGACACCAAATCTCAACTTCCAGTCCTCCTCATCCCCTTCACTAGGGTCCCCCATGTCCAAACTTACCTCCCCTGAGCCTGAGGACTCCACTGTAGCAGTATGAGGTGCCTGCAGGGCAGACCTGCTGGGGCGCATTTTCACAGACCGTTGTTGAAAGGCAGTGTGGGCAGCTCAGGGTCCCTGGAACTAAAAAGCAGCAGATGCAGTGAGGGACAGGGGGAAGTTTCTGGATTTGGTCCAGAAGACTCCCAACTCATTGCCCCAGCATGCCTCAGTATCTCTGTATAGGTCCAGATGTAGGAAATTTGGGCAATGGCTTAATAAGGGAGCAAAGGTATCTGGAGTCCAAGGGCAGGCCCCTGTGGGAGAAGACCAGAGATGCTATTTTCCTAGGTGGGGTCTGGGGGTGCGTTTCCAAGGCTGGACAAGTGACATGAACTTAGATAAAGGAGAACATGGGTACCCTCAAGGGACCGCTGACCTTACTCCAAACTTCGTTTTTTTAAAAAATGATTTATCTCTATTACTTTTAACCATGGGTGTGTGTGTAAGTGGAGGGCCAAGGGTGGGTTTGCACTTGTGTGTGCAGGTGCCCAGACTTCAGGGTCTTTGGAACTAGAGTTATACGCTGTCCTGAGCCATCCTGGGTGAGTGTTGGGACCTGAACTTGGCTCCTTTCAAGAACAATAGGTTTCTTAACTGCTGAGCAATAGGTTTCTCCACCTGCCTACATTTGCTCCAGTGTATGTTAAATAATCAAGAAGAAGAAAACTGTCCTGTTCTCAAGCTATTTCAGAATAGAGAAATGCAAAGCATCTTCTCAAACCGTTTTTAGTGCCAGGCAATAAGGAGGAAATGTTCTAGGCTATTATGCAATAGGGGGCAGAAGTGCACCATAAGCCCAATGTGACATTATTTGGGCTCCAAATCAGCCTTAGAGGAAGCAGAGGGAGCAAGGCTTCTCTGAGGTTGGTGGTTCAGCATCAGAAAACCTACAGGGGAGTTAATGATGGGCACAAAGACAAGTCCAGAATGGGGTTACAGGAAGGGACCTCAGAAGAGATGCGGAGTAGGAACCTGGAGGTGTATAAATATCCAAGGACAAGGTGGAGTGAGCCAACAGGCTGCCAGACAGTAGAGTTGGTAGTGATTTTAGACAGCATCAAGGATGAAGTTGTCACTCAGTTATGCTTGCCTAGAATCCCCCAGTGAGGGGCTGGGGTGTGGCTCAGTGGTAGAGCCCCTGCCTAGAATCCACCAGTGAGGGGCTGGGGGTGTGGCTCAGTAGTAGAGCCCCTGCCTAGAATCCCCCAGTGAGGGGCTGGGGGTGTGGCTCAGTGGTAGAGCCCCTGCCTAGAATCCCCCAGTGAGGGGCTGGGGGTGTGGCTCAGTGGTAGAGCCCCTGCCTAGAATCCTCCAGTGAGGGGCTGGGGGTGTGGCTCAGTGGTAGAGCCCCTGCCTAGAATCCCCCAGTGAGGGGCTGAGGGTGTGGCTCAGTGGTAGAGCCCCTGCCTAGAATCCTCCAGTGAGGGGCTGGGGGTGTGGCTCAGTGGTAGAGCCCCTGCCTAGAATCCCCCAGTGAGGGGCTGAGGGTGTGGCTCAGTGGTAGAGCCCCTGCCTAGAATCCCCCAGTGAGGGGCTGAGGGTGTGGCTCAGTGGTAGAGCCCCTGCCTAGAATCCCCCAGTGAGGGGCTGGGGGTGTGGCTAAGTGGTAGAGCCCCTGCCTAGAATCCCCCAGTGAGGGGCTGGGGGTGTGGCTCAGTAGTAGAGACCCTGCCTAGAATCCCCCAGTGAGGGGCTGGGGGTGTGGCTCAGTGGTAGAGCCTCTGCCTAGAATCCCCCAGTGAGGGGCTGGGGGTGTGGCTCAGTAGTAGAGCCCCTGACTAGCTTGTACAAGGCCCTGGATTCCATCTCCAGTACCACCAATATTTGTTTAAATTACAATAAAATAAACAGCCTGTGTGAGTTTACTTTTACCCTGCAGCCCTGTCTTTTTCCTCCAGACAACCCCTTCCCTTCTCTAGGGGTCTCCTTGCTCCTTACCTGTGTCAGGGGGTGGGGTCCAAAGGTTCCTAGTTGTAGACAAGTCATTACAGAAGTCCTTGCGGCACACATGGGTGTAGGTAATGATGGACACTCCAGGGCCTCTTCTATGCCTGGCTATTCGAGCCTCACTGTTTGCATCATTAGTACATCCCTTAGTGAGAACCATGTGAAATTCTTGTCCTGGAAAGAGAGGGAGGCTGATGGGTGCACAGACCTCCAGTGTCCCAGTGGGAGGTGGTTTAGATGCTGGCGAGGAGGGGACCAGGCACAGGAGGGGGTTCATCTGCTCAGAAAGGAGTCCTTGATTCCAATGCCATGGAGGTGGGTTATGGCTTCATTCCCAGGATGTGGTGGGAGGGGCTAATGAGAAGGGTGGGGACTATCCTTACCATTCTGTATCAATATCAGCGTTTCCTGGCATCCCTGGCCAGCCTCACAGGTACTCCAGCCGGTTGTCCAGCTCAGGTGTAGATTTGATACATTCCGTACAATGTCTAAGGCCACACTGTTGCAGTCCAGAGCCTGTGGACCTGGACAGGGGGATCAAAACCACCTCAGGGTCCTCCCCAGCTCCCACCCTAAAAGAGCCCTCTCTCCCAAAGTGAATGGTAAGCCTCTGCTCTCCCTGGGAATGGCTGCCCTTGGCTGGTGGCTTTGGTGTGTCTCCCGCTTTACAAAGATCATCTTGTCCTGAGGCTTGGCTTCATTTTCCTACTAACCCAACAGAGGACCGCACTTTTCACTTATATCCAAGGAACCGATTGCCTGGGTGCCATTGAGCAGGTTGCAGTCTGGCTGGGGCATGCAGCCCTGCACTCTCAGATTGGTGGTGACGCCATCTTGAAATGGGAAAGAAGGGGGGGGGGAGAAAGCTGACCGAGCTATCCATCTCAGGCAAAACCAGCTCCAGGAGCCCGGTCTTACTTTCTCATGGGTTCAATGCCCAACCTCAGTTTACCCTTGTTCTCTAGATACTCAGATATCAATACCTAGCCCACTTTTCCAGGGTCCCGGTGTCCAGGCTTACCTCCCCTGAGCCTGAGAACTCCACTGTAGCAGTGTGAGGCGGCTGCAGGGCAGACCTGCTTGGGAGCATTTTCACAGCCATCTTTAGAAAGGCAGAGAGGACAGCGCAGGATCCCAGGGGCTGCAGGTGGCAGATAGAGTGAGGGCCTGTCGGATGGCTCTGGCTTTGGTTCAGATGCCTTCTCCCCACTTTGCTTCCCAACATTCCCACCTGAGGTTCCCCTCATATAGATTCGGCTACAGGGAAATCAGGATATGGTCTAGTTGGGGGACAGAGGATGCGGGAACATCAGCAGTGACCCTAAATGGCCTGAGGAAGAGATGACTTTTGAGACAGGACGTAGTCACAGATTAGGCCAAAGAAAAGAAGATGCCCTATAATTACTCATTAGTTTCACCCACAGCTTCTGCTAAACCAGTGAAAGAAAAGAAATGTTTAATTGGCAAATCTTTTAGCACACCATTGCCCCGAAGACCATGTGATAGCAGTAAAGGCAGTACAAAGTCCCAGGCCAGGTCTGGGGAGACATGCCTTAGGAACATGAGGGCCTGCATTTAGTTCCCAGCACCCATGCATAGAACTAGGTATGCTCTCCCACTGATGACTAAAACTTAAGAGGCAGAGCCAAGTGGATCCCTGAGACCTTTGAGTAAGCTAGCTTAGCCTAATCTTTGAGATAGCTCCGAGTTCCAATGGGAGATCTCATCTCAAAGACTCTAACCAGATGGTTTCTGAGGAAGAACACCCCCAAGTTGGGCTCTGGCTTCTATACATATTCACAAGCATATGTACCCTCTCACACACACTTGTGTGTGTGTGTGTGTGTACACGTGCCCCTACATATATGCACGCCCACTCTCACACACACATCTGCACACACATAAATACACGGGTATGCCCACATCCTCATACAACAAACCAACCAACCAACCAAGTTGGAGACCAAGGCCTCTTAGGAAAAGGAAACACAGGAACCATCTAGGAGAGACACTAGTGAACCGATCCCAGCCCTACAGAAAGAAAGGCTATGCTGGCAGAGCAGGGGTGGGATCATGCTCCAGAGTTGAAGGCGGGTCAACATCAGAAAATATAGCTGGCTCATGGCTCTAAAACTCTGTTGTAAAACGCTAACAGGATGCAAGAAGATGAGGTTGGGAAGAGCAGGAGGCTGTGTGGATTGGGGGAGGAAAATGAGCAGGTGCACAATTAGGTGTGGGGTGGGACCAGTGAATTGGCTCAACTTCTGCTGATAAGGGTCTGTAAAAGACTAACCCCCCTTACTGATTTCTCTCCCGCAGCTGTGCCCCTCCCTTATGTGAATCTCCCCCCCCCCGTTATTCTTCCTCCCCGTGATACCTGTGGGTGTGGGTAGGTCCCCAAAAACCTCAGTGCTGAAAACATCGTTGCAGTAGTCACTATGACGACACACATGGGTGTAGGAGACTATAGAGAGCCCAGGACCGGTCCTGAGCCAAGTAACCCGGGGCTCTTGGTCTTTATCCTTAATGCAGCTCTTGGAGATCACCAAGCTTATTCGTGGTCCTGGGTGGAGAACGGAAGGTAGGTAGAGGTGGGAATTGGGACTCCAGGGTCCTGGAGTGAGTGCGGATATCCTGAGGTAAGGTGGAAGCTAGGAAAGAAGGGGCTGGGCATGGATGGGTCTCATCTGTTGCTGAGTTCGCGTCCCTCCCACGGATGCGGAATGCCTGAGGGCAGTGGGGTAGGTCTCCTCAGGGAGTTTCTTACCGTTTTTCAGGAGCATCACCAGGTCTTGGCAACCCTCGCCAGCCTCACAAATTTTCTCTCCGGTTTTCCACTCAAGGGGCAGCTCTGAGGCATTTCGCACACCCTCTATTGTGCCCCGATGGCAGCTCAGAGCTGGCACACCTGAGACGGAAAAATCCATGGCATCTCATTCGGTTACCTTATGCCACTTTCTAGGCCACACGTCCCCTTCCAGGCAGGATTTCTCACATACAGGGGAGCAGAATGGTGACTCCCAGGATGGCCAGCACTGGTGAAAGGTTCATGTCTCCAATCCTCTGCTAGAAATCCCTCCAGTTCTCTTTAAGAAAGAAATGCAACCCTTTTATACTCAGGATTACCCAAGGCTGCTCAGGAAATGGGAAGCACTTCCTTGCAATACGCACCAGGCCATTGGTCAGCCCTGAATCTACTACATGAAAGGCCTGGGTGTTTGCATAGCTCCTTCCCTTAGACTGAAGAGTACAGACCCAGCCTTCATCCCTTAGAAACAGCAGTCCAGCTCCTAGACAGACCTCCTCAAAGGTCCTGGTTTCATCCTTTAACTCGAGGTTCCAGATCCTAATATCTTCCTCAGAGTCAGGAGTCTAGGACCCAGCCCTTCTTTCCACAGCACAAGGGATTCAGTCCCCAAACCTTTTTCCTCAGAGGAGTCCAGGCTTAGCCCTTCTTCAGACTCACAGCTTTAGGCCTCAGCCTTCCTTCCTCAGACCCAGGACTCTCAGGTCCATCTATCTTCCCTCAGACACAGGGATCTAGGCCCCAGTCCTCCTCCCTCAGACCCAGGGATCCAGGCTCAGCCTCCTCCCTCAGACCCAGGGATCCAGGCTCAGCCCTCCTCCCTCAGACCCAGGGGTCCAGGACCAGCCTCCTCCCTCAGACCCAGGGATCTAGGCTCAGCCCTCCTCCCTCAGACCCAGGATTCCAGGCCCAGCCTCTTCCCTCAGACCCAGGGATCCAGGCTCAGCCTCCTCCCTCAGTCCCAGGGATCCAGGTCCATCCCTCCCCCCTCAGATCCAGGTGTCCAGGCCCAGCCTCCTCCCTCAGACCCAGGGGTCCAGGCCCAGCCTCCTCCCTCAGACCAGGCTCCTTCCACAATAAAAACTGGAGTTATCCTAAACCCTAGTGACCCTATGGCTCTTCCCTCTTGAGCCCCCAGTGTGGCCCTACCTCGTTTCCAAATACTACAGGACTCCTATTTCTTCATCTGGGGGCTACTCGGCTACCTTCTAACGAGGTGAGGAAATGGCTCAACTGTCTGTGAGGATATTGCTGAGGACCTCAGCAGCCCTTTCTGTCCCCCACTGGTGGACTGTTTTTCCCTTGCTTTTTTTTTTTTTTTTTAAATCTATTCCCCTACCTTTAGAGATACTCCCTTTGTTCTTTACCTCACAGAACAATATAGGTCTCAGCTTCTTCACTTCCCTCCCACCATCCAGAAAGGAATTGAACAAGGGGGTATCTAGGTATCTACAGAGAAGCAACATATTTCTTGAGGGGCTGGGGAGATAAAAAAAAAACACTGCTCTTATGGAAACCCCAGTTTCAGTACCTAGCACCCACATGGCGGCTCACAATCACCTATAACTCCAGTCCCAGGGCATTTGACAAGCTCTTTTGGCAGCAAGTATGGACATGACACACATACAAACCCAAAGGCAAAAACACTTATGCACATACAATGAAAATAAATTTTAAAAATCAATGCAAAAATTTTTTGTCTCAAAAGGACTTAAAAAATGGTATGCTAGAAAACCATTGTTATTATTATTATTTTCTAATGATAATAATCTAAGCAGAGCCACATGAAGCCTCCATAAATGTCGACATGGTTTGGGAATTAATATGTATTCACTTGGAACACTCAGTTTATGCAACGCTGGCCCTGGAACCCCGGTCTTCATGTGTACTAGACAAGCACTTTACCAACTGAACCACAGTCTCATCTTTCTCTTTTTTCAGTTAGATACCATTGCTAAAATTCATTCCCTGGGAGAAACATAGCATCTACCCCTCCAGCAGAAGTCCCAGTGGCAATCCAAGGTTCAGCTCTCCCAAGTTAGCCCTTGGGAATCAATGATTTTATTAGGTTTGCTGACAGAGCGATGGAGGTCACCAGCAGAGCACCAGTGTCTTTAAAGAAGTGGCTGACAACTTCCTCAAGGCCACATGTAATTAGGGTCACTGGCAGGGAATGATCAGTAGTCAGCATTTTACTCTGTGGTGGTCTTTTGCAAGTGGGGACAGCTGGACAGTGTGACTTGGAGGACAAGCCCGTTCAGCAGGAGTCAAGATCTCAAAACTGCCAGCTCTTTGCCTTCCAGGGGTCCTGCAACAGACCGCAAGGCGAGCAGAGGGGCTTGCTCAAGGCTTTGGAGACCAGGTATTGTGTTTAATCCAGCATCAATTCTGGGTCCTTAGCACATAGTCTGACTGAGTCAGTCACTTGCTTGGTTTCTCCTTCTCTGTTGGCAGAGGGGCTCATCAAGAAAGCTAGATCATGTTAGAACTTGTACCAGATATTTGCCCGGAGTTTTGAACTAGACTCCTGAGTGCTTGAGTGGCAATTTCTCCGTGGACAGCAGCATGATTCTGGAAGGCATCGTATGAACATTTCTTCCTCAGAGATAACGATGCCGTAAAGCACCTTCCCAGACTTCCTTACAGGCATGAGAAGGAAGTATTTTTCCTCTGGATTTTCCCCAGCTCCAACCTTGGCACCTGTCACAGCCCTGATCGTCCTGGGGTATGACAATCCATTCCTCCATGATTCTAAGCAGAGCCTTGCACGAAGCCTCTCTATGCACAAGACCAGTGGAGTCACAGGGATCTTCCATTCCATTTATCTTCAGAACGTCCCAAGGAGTGGTTCTCCTTTCCATTATTATTAACTATCATTATTATTACTACTATTATTATTATTACTAGTGCTGAGCACTAGAAGCTGGATCTAAGGCTTCACAGGTGCTTGTGAAAGCACTCTACCTCTGAACTACAGCCCCATCCCTGTTTTATTGGGTTTTCAGTAGTCTTTGACCCCTAGCTGTTGAATTCTTGGCTAATTAAAGTACTCTGGGGGCTTTGGATGGGTGGAAAAAGGGCTTCCATAGGGTGAGCAAAGGCCTAGGTTCAGCCTCAGCTCCAGCTGAACTGGGCCTGCTGATAGACTTCTGTAAACCCAGCGCTCTGGGGGCAGAAGCTGGAGCATCTTAAGTTCAAGGCCAGCCTAGGCTAACTAAAGAGACTATGTCTCAACAAACAAAAGAAAGCAAAGAGGGGATGGGGTGACGGCCCGGCATTAAGAGGGCTTTCTGCAGAAGACTGGAGGTCAGTTCTCAGCACCCATTTTGAGCAGCTCACAAGGGCCTTTAACTAGCTCTGGAGAGAGGCTATTCTGGCCTCCAAGGACACGTGCACACACCTATACATACCCACACAAACATGAGAATCTGCATGATTTAAAAGAAATAGAGAAGCGAAATCTGGGTTCTCAAAGCCCGGAAGTGGTGGCCACAGGTGGGAAGGCTGACTTTTAACACTGTTTCCTTTGTTCAGATGCTCAAGCCATTTGTGTGATTCATTTCTTCACCAGCCAAGGGCCCAGTGTTCTCTGGAAAATGGAAGTTATGCACTTGGCACAGCAACTCACAAGTGGCGTGAAGGATTGCCAATGAGAAAGCAGGAAGATAGTTCTGTTAGTGCAGAGCATGGCATGTAAGCGTGAGGACCTGAGCCTGATTCCCCAGAACCCCACAAAAAAATCCAGGCTTGTAGTCCCAGTACTGAGGAGGCAGAGACACAAGGACTCTGGAGTCCTTTAGGCAGACAGCCTAAGCTAATCAGCAAGCCCCGGGTCCCAGTGAGAGAGCATCTTAAACACACACTGTATCGGGGGAAGTAAAGGTGGTTTACAAGCAGGAGGACCAGAGTTCAAGTCCCCAGTCCCCATGTCAATGCCACGCTGCAGCTGATACTGGAGAGATACCCAGAGAAGAAAATAACATAACCCAGAATCATCTTTAAATGCTTTTTCAGTACCAGCTCCTTCTTCCTTCCTTCCTTCCTTCCTTCCTTCCTTCCTTCCTTCCTTCCTGTATTTATTTGTTTATTTTTACATCCCTACCATAGTTTCTACTCCCTCCTCTCCTCCCAGTTCCCCCAGCCCCCAGGAGTAAAAGGTTTCTGGGCCAGCCTAGTCCCAAGGTCCAGACCTGTCTGCTCAGGCCCCCCAAAACGACCCAGACGCTTATATTACCTTCACGCTGTTCAGCCTATGGCTCAGGCACATTTCGAGTTAGCTCCTGCGTCTTAACTCAACCCATCTCCATTAATCTGTCTGCCTCGTGGCGTGGCCCGTGGCTCACCTGTGTTCCTTTTACATGTGGATCCTTGGGAGGCTGGATGGTGTCTCTTTTGACTCTGCCCTCCTTCCCCTATCTATGTTCTAATTTCCCCACCTACTTCTAAGATGCCTGTCATAGGCCAAGACAGTTCTTTTATTAATAGCACACAGAAAGACATCCCACGTCACTCCCCAGCTCTCCCTCCATCCCTTCCTCCTCCTCCATTTCTCTTGAAAAAAGGACAATTCTCCCATGGATATCAACCAGTCATGGCATATCAAATTGCAGCGAGACTAGGCACCTCCTCTCTTATTAAGGCTGGATGAGGCAACCCTGTAGGAGGAGAGGGTCTCAAAAGCCAGCAACAGAGTCAGAGACAACCCCTCTCCCACTGTTAGGAGCCCCACAGAGGGCCAAGGTACACAGCTGT
Organism: Phyllotis vaccarum; assembly: GCA_033318265.1. Lineage (NCBI taxonomy): Eukaryota > Metazoa > Chordata > Mammalia > Rodentia > Cricetidae > Phyllotis > Phyllotis vaccarum. The sequence goes on from JARWLC010000018.1 coordinate 16,603,536, forward strand.
CCCACATATGCAGAAGGCCTGGGTCAGTCCCATGCAGGCTTCCTGGTTGGTGGTTCAGTCTCTGTGAGCCCCTCTGAGCCCAGGTTAGTTGATTCTGTGTGAGCATCAGCTGTTCTAAATGTGGTCGTGCATGTCTGTATTCTCAGCACTCAGAAGACTGAGGCAGGAGGATTGCTGTGAGTCTGAGGCTAGCCTTGGCTGCACAAGTACTGGGCCAACTAGGGTTACACAGAAAGACCCTGTCTTAAAAAGGGGGTGGGGTAAGAGTGACTTCTGAGCAAGCTGATTTTAATGGCTTATTTTAATCCATAGAAGCCATGTAAAAGGGGAGTGATAGCATGCACCTGTCACCCCAATGTTGTCATAGACAAAGGCAGGAAGGTGGCTAGGAATTCTTGATCACCAGTCTAGCTTCAGGTCCAGCAAGAGAGCCTTCTCTATGGAACCTGACATCGTCCTCTGGCCTCTGTACATGTGCACAAAGGTGCATGCCCTCCCACGTAAGTGTGCAAAACACACACACACACACACACAAGGGGGGAGCATAACACACACACGGGGGGGGGGAGTTAGCACACTTCCTGGACACACCACATGTTAGCATTTTCTCTTGTGAGATGTAAAGCTATGGTCTCAAGGATACTTAGAAACACGGTTCTATAAATCCACGGGATATTTGTGCCATGTGCGTTTATAGAGATAAACGAATTTAAGATCCAAGTGTCTTCTTGATACGTTATGTACAAATTCCTTCTGTTCTTCTCAACTCCAATCTATTTGAATGAAGAGTTAAGACAAGATAACCTTTTGAGCAGAACCCAGTAACACAAGCCTGTGATCTCAGCTAATTTGAGAAGCTGATGCGGGCAGATTATAAATTGGACACTAGCTGGGTAAACATAATGAGGTTCTGTCTCAAAGTAAAAAAAAAAAGTTGTTTTTAAAAAAATTCTTGTTTATATTTTTTAGAACTTGAAGTATAGTCTGAGAGTAGAACACTTGCCGGAAGCTCCCCAGGAAGGGCTGGAAGTGTGGCTCCTTGACAGAGTGCTGCCTAGCACACAGAAAACTTTGGAGGTTAATCCCTTGGTTAACAGTGGGGGAGGTTAGCCAAATGTCACTAAGCCTAAAGACCAGAGTTCAATTCCCGAGACCCATGTGGTGTAAGGTGACAGCAGACTCCTGTGACTTACCCTCCACAGGTGCTCCATGGCACTGAGTGGGGACACGCACACTAAGCAGTCTTTGACTTGCAGTCCCCAGGACGTGAAGACTTGTTCGAGCTGCTTGGTCTGGAACATTTCGCGATAGCAGTAGGAGGAAGCTAATGCAAGAGCCATGGAGGTGTGACATGGGAGTCTGTGGCACCTCTCTTCACTATTCCCTAAAACAATGACACAGCCTCTGGCCAACAAGGCAGGACCTCAAACCCAAGTCAGTCTTGTTAGGGTTCTGACCCACCTCCTGGAGTCCTGGTCTGTCCAGCGTCCTGACAGCAAGCAATCTTTAAGAATTCTCCCCTGTTTCCTCTGTTCTCTCCTCCATCCCTGCCAGAGCACCCACCTCTCTCTCTTTCTTAACACCCTCTCTCTCTACACACACACACACATGCACACACACACATACACACATACACACATATATCCCTTCCCCTCATTCTGATAAAGTCCCTACACATGAGCCCAACCTGAGTAACACCCACGCCGATCACTGCCACGCTCAGGCTGCATGGAGTCCCATCTGCCTTACAAACATTACACGTCTAACTAGGAAAAAAAAAAAAAAAAACCCCACCATTTCCAAAGAAGATACTGAAACTCACAAGGGCAGAGGGAATCGTTTTGGGGAGGCTAAGAAACACTTTCTAGTCTTCAACCCAACTCTGCAGTAGCCAGACTGTAGCAGCCAGTTTTTCTGCTCACAACCCGTGGAAACCTCTGGAAGAATCTCCCAGCAGTACGTGACTAGTGTGACCCCGTTTCTGGTGGTGTGTCTTTCTCACAGATTGGGAAAGCTGGTGACTGACACTGTCCATCCACCCAATCCTCCTCAGCTGTAGGGAGTCTCAAAGGCACATGTGTGGGGTTGTCACTCTGTATCTCCAGATGGCTGGCCATCCCCCTGCCTCTCAGTTCCTAGTTATATTTGTATCTTCTCAAGTTCTTAGCGGTAGAGTGGAGTTCCACAGAGCTCTGCAGCTGGTTTTCATCTGCCTTTTGTGACAGCTACCTCTTGTATCCCCTGCCTTCTGTTTGAAGTACATAAATCTTAACTGAGAGTTTCCTAAAGGTTCAAAGACTATGAAAACCTGGTCGCAGGGGAGAACCCAGCAAACTGAGATGTCCCAATAACTGGAAGATTCCGCTGGCATTGCTTCTTTGGGAGCTTCAGATAGGAGGTTTGGATGTGTGGGAATTGACTTGCCAAGGTATGAAGAAGCCTCTTGCAAAGCTACAGTCAGTCAGTTCTCCAGCGGCTGACTCCCTTGCAGCTTTGAAGGCTAGAATTCATTCTAGAGTGACACTGATTCTCCCACAGACTGGACTGGTGTGAACTAAACACCTGATACAACACTTAGCCACGCAGCTCAGCACGAAAGTGCAAAGAAGGCCATGCTTGGACTCCTGGAGGTCTGCCTACTGGAAGGATTTCATTACATCTCTCATTGCGGCTTCTTCTGAGTGAGAGCCTAACACAACCGCCATCCACACGTGCCTGGTGTCCGACCGCTCACCATGGTGGTCCATGCAGAAACCCAGCCTACATTTTCCTTTCTCTGGAGAAGTCACAGGCCATTCCCATGAGCTGTAGATCGGTGGTGCTATAGGAGTCTGAGACGCGTGCTAGGCACACCCTGAGTCTGCCTTGTTCCTAGAATCTGATCCCCTAACATCCCCCACCCCATAGACTGTACCTAGGACACGATGTTCAGATCAAGTCATGATGCCTTTGATGTCTTGTGGTCCAGGACACTGATTCCTCTGGGCCAGGTCTCCGCCAGGAATTACCTTCCAGATAAAAAACAACAACAACAACAAAAAAACTGGCTTTTTTTTTTTTTCCCAGCAGACATCGATCTTTCTCTGAGACCCCTAGTTGAACACTGTGACTCTCTTATTGGAGTTTCTAAGAGACACTGTTAAAACAAAATTTGCTGTATTTCCCATATGTGTTCCTCCTGATGTTCCCTTACAAAGTATCCCAGGCTAGCCCCCAGCATGAGATCCTCCTACCCCAGTCCTCCAAGGACTAGGAATTGCAGGTGCATACCGGCCCATCTGGCTGTCATTCAGCCAAGGGCCAGTTAGAAGACTACAGTCCTGGTGGGGAGCAGCTGACAGGAAGCATTGTGGTTAATTTTGGTGCAGGACTGTTTGGTTTAAATGGTTCCCCTCCGTATAATTTCTTGTTCCTTCCCACAGGCTCAGTTTGCCATCTTTGGTTAGATGTTGAGTGTGTTCACATTTATCGGCATCTAATTCTACTGAGGTGCCAACCAAGACCAATTTCCTCTTGCAAGAAATGTTTGCTCCATGATGCTTGTGTAACTAGGGTTACAGGGTTAGAGAAATCTATTGCAAATGACTAACTCATTGCTGAATAAATTAATAAATACGGGGCTACACTCAGAGGAAAAGATATTAGGGTGTAGATTTTTTTACTTGCAGAATCACAAGCTAGCTTCACACATAGGCTCGCACACACACAGAGGCTTGCATGCATACACACACAGGCTCACACACACACACAGGCTTGCACACACTCAGGTTTGCACACACACAATCTTTCACACACACATGCACATATATACATACACATGCACACACACACACCACCACCAACAACAACAAAGTAATCATTGATATCTTTGGTCATTGATATCTCTCAACATCAATGGTCTCAATTTCCCAATAAAAAGACACAGGCTTGCAGAATGGGTGTGAAAACAGGATTCATCCTGCTCCTGCATCCAAGAAACACCTCAACATCAAGCATAGACATTACCTCAGGGTAAAGGGATAGAAAAAAAGATATTTCAAGCAGATGAACCTAAGAAGCAAGCTTGTGTAGCTATTTTAATATCTAACAAAATAGACTTCAAACCAAAATTAATAGAGACAAAAAAGATAGTGTATAGTCATGAAAGAAAATGCCCACCAAGATATTTCAGCTCTTAGCATCTATCCCCCAAATACAAGGGCACCCAAGTTTTTAAAAGAATCACTGCTACAGCTAAAATTACATATTAACTCTCACACACTGACTGTAGGAGATCTTACTAATAGACCAGTCATCTGGACAAAAACTAGAGAAATAGAGGAGTTGACAACAGTATAAACCAAATGCACCTCAAAGGTATTAAGAGAACATTTCACCCAAACACAAAAGAATGTATCTTCTCAGCACCTCATGAAACTTTCTCCAAAACTGACCACATACTCAGACACAAAACAAGTGTCAACAGATACCTGAAAATTGAAATAACCCCCTGTATCCTACCAGACCACTTTAGATTAAAGTTGGATATTAACAATAGCAGAAACAAGAAGAAGCTTGCAAACTCAGAGAAACCGGACAACTCTCTACTGAATGAAAAATGGGTCAGGACAGAAATAAGAAAGAAATGAAAGCCTTCCTAGAATTCAATGAAAGTGAACGCACAGCACTCTGAAACTTACAGGACACTATGAAGTCAGGGCTTTGAGGAAAGTTCATGCACTCAGTGCCAACATAAAGAAATTAGAGAGATCTCATACCAGCAACTTAACTGTAAGACCGAAAGTTCCAGAACATAAAGACGCAAACACACCCAAGAGAAGTAGAGGGCAGGAACTCATCAAACTCAGGGCTTAAACCAATCAAACAGAAACATAGAACAATACAAGGAATCAGTGAGACAGAGAGTCGGTTCTTTGAGAAAATCAAAGATGAATAAGCCCTTATCCAAACTAACTAAAAGGTGGAGAGATAGAGCATCCAAGTCAACAAAATCAGAAACAAAAAGAAGGCATAATGACGGACAGTGAGGAAAAGGAGGACCATGGGACGTACTTTAAAGAACTATACTCCACCAAATTGGATTAATGACTTTCTGGATAGATGCCACTTACCAAAGTTCAATTAAGATCAGATAAACAATTTAAGTATACCTATAACCTTCTATACAAGAAAATTGAAGCCGTAATTAAAAGTCTACGTTAAAAAAGAGCCTAGGTGTAGATGGTTTTAATGCAGAATTCTACCAGACTTTCCAAGCAGAGTTAATGCTAATACTCCTTAAATTATTCCACAAAAGAGAAACTGAAGGAACATTGCCCACTCCATCTGAACAGGCCACAGTTACCATGGTACCCAAACCACATAAAAAGGCAACAAGGAAAGAGAATCACAGACCAGTCTCCCTCGTGAATATTGATACCAAACACTCAATAAAAGACTTGCTCACCAAATCCCAAAACACACCAAAAAGATCATTCACCGTGATCAAATGGGCTTAATCCTAGAGGCACAGGGATGGTTCAGCATATGAAAATCTGTCAATGTAGTCCATAATATAAATAAACAGAAAGAAAGCAACCCCCACATGATCATCTCATTAGATCATGACAATCCTTTGACAAAATCCAACACCTCGTCATGATAAAAGTCTTGGAGACACCATGGATATGAGGAACGCACTGAGTACAATAAAAGCAATCTGTAGAAAACCAACATTAAACAAGAAGGGACCAAGGGGGAATGCATGAGTCTCATTGTAAAGAGAAAACGGTATAGACGTCACAAGTAGATAGTGAGAGGGGCCTGAATGGGGATGGAGATGGGAACAGGAGGAATCAGGTGGGGTGGATGAAAGGAAGCAGTAGAAGAGACACCTGGGATCAGGGGCATCTCCAGGAACATCTAGAAACTGTGTGCAATGGAAACTCCCAGGAACGTATGAGAGCAGCCACAGCTAAGATCCCTAGCAATTAGGGGACACCAACCTGACTACAAAACCATCGACCTACAATTTGCCCTGCCCTCAAGACATATTGGGGTAAAGGTTGTGCAGGAATTGTGGTGGGTGTGGCCAACCAATGACTGATTCAACTTGAGACCCATACCAGAAAAGGGAGCCAACCCTTGACACTGCCTGGGCCACCAGGACCCAGAGGTGAGATAGCCCAGAGACCTAGGGTATCACAAACATAACTGGCAAAAAACAAAAGTCAATGAAATGATTCCTCCAGAATATCAATTCTGCTATATCCTTAGATTGGTGCTGAGCCCAATTATCATCAGAGAGGCATCCTTCAGCAGCTGATGGAGCAGATGCTGAGATGGACAGACAGCCAAACATTAGGTGGAGATTGAAGGATCTTGAGGGGGGGGGAATTGTAGGATCCAGAGGGGTCAAGGACACTGTAAGAAAACCCACAGAATCAACTAACCTTGGCTCATAGGGGCTCACAGAGACTGAGCTGACAACCAGGGAGCCTGCACGGGACTGACCTAGGTCCCTGCGTATGTGGGACAGCTGTGTACCTTGGCCCTCTTGTGGGACTCCTAACAGTGGGAGAGGGGCTGTCTCTGACTCTGTTGCCTGTCCTTTGAGACCTCTCCTCCTAGGGTTGCCTTGTTCAGCCTTAATAGAAGAGGAGATGCCTAATCACTGCAACTTGATATGCCATGGCTGGTTGACCTCCATGGGAGACCTGCCCTTTTCTGAAGAGAAATGGAGAAGGAGAAGGAGGGGGAGGAAGAAGAAGAGTGGATTTGGGTGGGGGAGAAAACTGGAAGAAGAGAAAGAAGGGGAAACTGAGGTAGGTCGAGATATAAAAATGAATTAATGATAATAATAAAAACAACAATAACAGTAATGCCTTAGAGAGATTAGGGATATACATAAACACAGTAAAGGCAATTTACAGCAAGTCCACCCCAAAATGCCCCCTATTAAGTCATCTCCTTCATTACTCACCCCTTAACCTGATCCCTCATGTTCTTATTGCCACCCTCCCCCAGTCTATTCAAGAGATCTATTTCCACTTTTTCAGGGAATCCACGAATAACTCTTGGGCCCTTCCTTACCCAGCCTCTCTGGGACTGTGTGTTGTATCATGATTATCCTTTGAGGAACCGAAAGTTCCTCCATCTTAGAGCAGCCATGTTAGCAAACAGGTCAAGGAAATCTCAGGCTAAATCCCCCTTCAGTTCTGAGAAACTTGCAAAAGGCCCTAGCCCAACTGCAGAATGTTCCAATCCTGGGGTCAGTCAATAAAAACCCAATCCTGACCCACCCTCACGAGAGGCCAAGTCAACCCTCAGTTCCTCATTTTCCTCATTTTTACTCCAGTTCACGATTTTTGCCTATAAAGAAACATAACTCAGGAACTCCTCCTGGTCTCGTTTTACCGAGTGTGTGGATGGGTTCCCTGCCTGGCTTGTATTGTGCACTCAATAAACCTTGCATTTGCATTTCAGATTCCCCGGACTCCAGTGATCTCCCTGGGCCAGAACACTTTATAGCTAATATCCACCTATAAGTGAGTACATAGCATGTCTGTTTTGGGGGGTCTGGGTTACCTCACTCCGGATGAGTTTTTTCCTGGTTCCATTTACATGCAGGCAAATTTTGTGATGTCATTGTTTCTAACACCCAAGGGATGCTCCATTATGTAAATGTATCACGTTTTCTTTATTCTTCCACTCAGGGACATCTAGACTGCTTCTAGGTTCTGTCTATTACAAATAGCAATGCTATGGACGTAGTTGAGCAAGTGCCCTTGTGGTAGAATGGGGCTTTCTTTGGGTCTATGCCCAAGAGTAGAATAGCTGGGTCTTGAGTTAAACTGATTCCCGATTTTTGGAGAAACTGTCATACCGATTTCCAAAGTGGCTGTAGAAGCTTGAACTTCCACCAGCAATGGGGGAGTGAGCACCTTCCTCCACATCCTTTTCATCATAGGCTCTCATTATTTGTCGCGTTCTCCCTGTACAGGCCACCACTTGTCTCGAGCACCCTCGCCCGCAAGGATGACGCGACACCAGGCTCTTCTTTCAGTGGTTTATTCAGGACCTTGAAACTTCTTCTGCCTCTTCTGCTACTGCCTCTCCTACTGGGGAAAACCCGCTCCCAGCTATATACCCTCTGGACTGCTAGTCACGGGGCACCACGTGGGCCATGCCAATAGATCCAGGTGCATGGAAGCAAGCCACACCTGGAAGCAAGCCACGAGGTTAGCCTTAGCCAAATAAGGAGTTGTTTATCTCAGAGAGCTCTCACCTCAGGAAGGTGGAAGGTGGAAGCCAGCACCATCTTTAAGGTGCGGCCACACAGCTCTCTGCAATTATTATTATTTTTTTACCTTAGCCATTCTGACTGGTGTGAAATGGTATCTCAGATTCTCATTTCCCTGATGGCTAAGGATGCCGAACAATTCTTGATGAGCCCAGCTAAGACTCTAAACAATAGCGAATAGGTAGCCTGAACTGGCCATCTCCAGTAATCAGATTAATGACTACCCCAACTGTCTTTGAAGAACCTTCATCCAGTAATAGATAGAAATAGTAATATATGGAAATAGATGGGGAATCCTTTGAGGAAAGAGATGAAGAGGGAGGGAGGGTGTCAGGGTCATCACAAGGGAACCCACAGACATTGTAGGAATTTTTCACTGGCAATTGATTCTATAAAAGGATTAATATTTATTAAGGGGTTATATAAATACTCACTGATACAACATTGAACCTCGGGGGAATTCCTGGAGGGCTGAGATGTCCTCTGAGAGCAAGAGCGCAGGAGTAAACAGGAAGGGTAGGCAGAGTATAACTGGTCTTCAAAGAGGGCTGGCCATGCCCTCTACAGGGATCCTTAAAACCTCAAAGCCACACTGGTCTTGCTCAAAGGTGCCCGAACCCACTATACACAGAAGCAACTGACCTGCTATTAGGAACTCACAGACTATAGACCAGTGCCTAGGGAACCTGTATGGGACTGGCTTAGGCCCTATGTGTAACACTTGGGACTCTGAAAGTGGGATGGAGACCTCTCCATAGTGCTTTGGCTGGCTCTTGGGAGCGTGTTCCTCCCACTGGGTTGCCTTGCCCAGCCCTACTACAAGGAGAGGAGCTTAGTCCCACCCCAACTTGATACGCCACGCTTCTTTGACACTCACGGGAGACCTGCCCCTTGCTGAACAGACAGAGATGGAGAAGTAGGTTGGGGAGGGGTGGCAGGGAGAAAGTGGGGAGGGAGGGGTAGCTGTGGTTGACAAGTAAAATAAATGAAAAACTTTAATAAAAATGAAGGAAAGGAAAAATAAAGGAAAGGCCTTTGGAGATAATATCAGAAATGAGAAAGATTTCCCCATGCTCATGGATTGGAAATATGCTTTCAAATATATTTTGGAAAAAGCCAAATGTAAATAACTAAGATAATGCTAAACAATAAAATAACCATTCCTGGTTTCAAGATGTATTACAGAGCTGTAGTCATAAAAGCCACACAGTACTGCCATGAAAACAGACATGTTCATCAATGGAACTGAAGACCCAGACATACGTTCACACATCTGTGGATGTCTGGATTTTGATAAAGAAGCCAGAAACACGAACTGAGAATGGACAACATCTTCAAAAAATGGTGCTGATCAAAATGGATGTTGGTATATAGACGATTTCAAGCAGATCTATATGTATCGCCCTGCCCAAAACTCAACCATAAATAAATCAGAGACTTACTTCAAAAAGAGAAAGTTTAGAATATTCTTGAATGCACTGGCACAAGAGACAACTCTTTTTTTTTAACAGAATACCAATATCAACAATAAAATAATGGGATCACGTGAAACCGAAAAGTTTCTATAAAGCACAAGACGCTGTCAATAGGTCAAAGCGCCAGCCTATAGATGGAAAAAGATTTTCACCAACTCCACATCCCATAGACATCTAATATCCAAAATATATGAAGAACTGGAGAAACTAGATATAAAAAAGAAATAATCCGATTAAAAATGGGACACAGATCTAAACAGAGAATTCTTAACAGATAAATCTCAAATGGCCAAGAAGTACTCAAAGAAATGATCTTCATCCTTAGCCCTCAGGTAAATGCAAATCAAAATAACTCTGAGATACTATCTTTACACCAGTCAGAAAATCAATAGCACAACTGATGTCTCATGCTGGTGAGGATGTGGAGCAAGGGGAACTCTCCTCCATTGTTGATGAGAATTTAAACTTGTACAGGCTGTATGAAAACTATTATGGCAGCTGCTCAGAAAACTGGGCATAGATCTAACTCAAGACCCAGCAATATCACCCTTGAGCATATACCCAAAGGAAGCTCCATTCTACCATCAGGACACTTGTTCATCTGTGTTCATAGCAGCTTTATTTGTAATAGCCAAAACCTGGAAACAACCTAGATTCCCATCAATGGAAGAACTGTTACAGAAAATGTGATGCACGTACATAATGGCGTGTCACTCCGCTGTTAAAAAATGATGGCACCATGAAATGTTGAGGCATATGGATGGAACTAGAAAAAAATATATATTCCGTCTGAGATAGCCCAGACTCAGAAAGACAAGCATGGCTTGCACCCATTCATAAGTGGACACTCGTTATTAAGGAAATGAAAATCAAGCTATAATCCTTAGACTAGACGTAGGGAAATGGGGTACAGAGAAGGCTCTATGAGGGACTCATGGATCTCCCTGAGAAGGGGAAATAGATTTCACAGGTGGACAGGGGATTATATAGGAAAGAAAGTTCAGGGGGAGATGACTGAGACAGGGAGGCTTTTAGGAGGGCCAGTGTGGAAACCTATTGCAGTGGAGATTTCCTGGAATCTATGAGGGTGGTCCTAGTGAGGATTCCTAGTAATGGAAGGTATGGAGTCAGCCAGGCAAGTCTTCTAATGGCAGGATTGGGTTGTATTTAGTAGTGTTGTTGGCTAAAGGGGCTCCATGAAGATCCCTAAAAGACACAGGCTGATACGATTCCAGAAGAATGCTCTCCACAAACTGTTGGGGAGACACTGTCTAGTGTAATGTCTACATATCTCATTGAATGTGAAGAGCTTAAGCTGGTTCCTGCATGGAGACTTCACCCCTAGTGTCTAGTCTCTGTGGTGCAGGAGGGTACTCCTCAGGCTACCTAAAGAGAAATGTAGACATTAACCCAGCCACAAAACCTCTGACCTACAATCTGTCCTGATACAGGATGTGCTGGGGCAGTGGATTTGTGGGAGTGGCCAGCCAATGTGTGGTTTCACCTGAGGCCCAATTCATGAGAAGGAGAAATGCCCGATACTTTTTTTGGATGGCTAGAAACGGGAGACTGGACAGCCCAGAGACATAGAGTAGAATCAAACATGAATGGTCTAAAACAGAAAGAATCAATGAAATGATTCTTAGTGATATTCTGCTATACACATTGGTTGGTCATCATCAGAGAGGTTTCCTTCCATGGCAGATGGAAGCAGGCACAGGCAGTCAGACATTATGTGGAGAGAGAGTCTGGACTGGAGTATCCATTGGGTGCCTCCTCTTGGAGCCCACGGTCTCTACCACACAGAAGGAGGAAAGTCTATAAAAGACCACCAGCAGAATATAGCCCATTGAATCAACTAAGCAGGGCTCATATGGGTTCACAGAAACTGAAGAGGTAAGCACAGGGCCGAGGGGGTCGATAAGAGGTCTTTTGTGTCTATGTCATGGCTTGTTAGCTTGATGTTTTTGTGGGACTAACTGTGGGAGAGAGTGCGTCTCTGACTCTTTTGCCTGCTCTTCAGACTCTTTTCCTTCCGTTGGGGTTGCCTTTCCCAGCCATGATACCGAAGCTTTGCCTTGTTTAATGGTATGTTTGTTGTCCGTGTTTGGCTGTTGTCTCTTGGAAGCCTGCTCTTTTCTGAAGGGAGATGGAAGGGGAGTGGATCCAGGGAAGAGGGAAGGGGGGAGGGGATCTGGGAGGAGTGGACAGAGGGGGGACTGTGGTCGGGATGTATTGTATGAGAGAAGCATCTCTTTTCAATAAAAACTAAATGGTGTGGGATTTACATATAAGCTCCACACATTCTCTCATGCTTTTTAAGTTGTCTCCAGATGATATAGATGCAAACCAAGATTGGTGGCATGGAGTCAAAGCCTTTCCTGTCTTTACATAATATAAAGCAAAGAAAAACACAGAACCAACAAAACTGATAAAACCCACAAAATTGGAGGCGTTATGCTTTTTAGTGTATGTATGTGCACATGCACGCATATTGTTATGATACAAGCAAAGATCAGTAAGACAAAAAAAAAATTTATCCGAACAAGGCAAAATGAGGCCAAAAGTCTACAAAGATCATTGAGTTCATTTGGCATTGGCTATTCATTGCTGGGCTTTCTCTTTGCTTTATATTATTTCTTTTCTTTTTTTGTTTGCGAGAGAGAGAGAGAGAGAGAGAGAGAGAGAGAGAGAGAGAGAGAGAGAGAGAGAGAGAGAGAGAGAGAGAGAAAGGAAAAGTGTGGCGTTGGGTGGGCAGGGAAGTAAGGAGTATCCAGGAGGAATGGAAATCATGATCAGAATCTATTGGAAAAAATTATTTTCAACTAAAAATATATAAATATAGGAAAAGCTTCAGCTTTATGGCACCAGTCTTAACTGGTCCTGCAGTTCTCATGGGGTGGGGGCAAAGAATAAGAAGCCAAAGGCACTTGGAATGGAAAGAGAAGCCTGGGTCTGTCTTCTCAGACTATGTGGTCTATACAGAAAACACCGTGGAACCCTTTGCAAAAGCTACTAGACTTGATGAGATTTGAGAAGTATCAGATTGGGGCTGGAGAGGTGACTCAGTTGTTAAGGACATTTGTTCTTTCAGAGGACCTGGGTTCAACTCCCAGCACCCACCTGGTGGCTCCCAACCATCTGTTACTTCAGTTCCAGTGGATCCCACACCGTCTTCTGACCTCCTCTGGCACTAGGCATGTAAGTGGTGGAGACATATATGCAAAACACTCACATATATAAAATAACATAAATGTTTAAAAATTATTTTAAAAAAAATGTAAAGAGGTAGCAGGTTACTAGATCAATATAAACAAAAATCAACTGTATTTTTATACTAGCAACGAATTATTATTAACAGGCTAGAACCAATACCACGCCATTACAAGACCACACCTTATTCCACTCAGTCGATACTACATAGGCTGAATACTATTCAAAATGCTGAAGCATTTTGTTTCAGATTATAGTGTTTTTCAGATTTGCGTAAACTTTACCAAGCTAGCATCCCTGATTAGAAAGATAAAAATTCTGCAATTCTTATCATCCTAAAGACTGAAGCTTACATTGTAAAAATAGACAATCTATAAATGGGTAAACAGTTTCTGAATAATGATTCAAGTATGACAATCATATAAACATTAAACAAAGGTAAATGCATAGTGCAAAATGACAGCAGTATCCTAAATATGTATCATTATGCAAAAATATCTAAAAAGAAATATATAAGACATTTTAAACAGAGATCATATGTATGTGTATCTAGGTACACAAAATATCTTAATTAGACGTAGAATGTATATATATACATACTTATATATTATGACTAGTATAATTAAACAGAGATAGAAATTGCTTAGTGGAAACAACAATATGCTTAATATGCATTATGTGTGAAATATTTTAAACAGGTAAACGCATTTGCAAAATATGACAATTACAGATTCAATTTTGTATCAATATATAAATTTACCTTAGACAGACATATAAAATAATTTCAGATTTGAATTTGTAATCATATACAAATTATCTTAATCAGACATACAAAATAATTTCATATTTGTATCAATATGCAAGAATGTGTGCCAGTGCCAATTGTCTAAGGCTCAACCCACACATAACATAACCATGCTAGCAGAATGATAATTATCCATAACCCTCAGAGGACAAAACTTAGCAGGAGAGGGGCATAGTTTTCTTAGAGTTGCTTCTTGCTCACTTGTGAGCGATGGTCTGTGGGGCCCTGTAAAAACTAAGACAGTGGTTAGGTCTAAAGGACTAATTATAAACATCTATAACTAGTCTCAGAGGGGTAAGGTCATCTGAACGTCTTGTTAGAGATACAGTATGATGGAAATCATAGTAAGCTATCTTGCAACTGTCCTGAATGGTCTGTATTTCAAAATCAGTCATATATCAGGTAGAGTCATTGTGGTGGGGTTGCGTTTTCTTTCTGGATGCTTTGGAGATTGCTGGTAGGAGAATTTGTTTACAGTGGAAAAACTTAAACATTGTTATTATCAAATGGAGAATTTATGTTTTTAGGAGAGAGTTATATGCAAAGAAGGTTTTAAAAGAGTAAGTACGGAGAGAAATAGGATTAGAGATAAAATTATAATAATATTGGTCCCTGTTTATCTTAGTTGTCTTCTGGACCCCACCAGGTGGCTTTTCTGATATGAGACAGAATCTCTTAAATTTTCCTTTACAGACATGCTTGGATTTAGAGAAGGAGAAAACCACTTACTCCAACTCCAAAGCCAGCTTGATTTGTAGCTAAATCAGGGCCACAATATTTTTTTTTTAAAGATATGGATATTAAGTAGTGAGAATTGAGAATTTTCCCTGTATTGCGTATTGGTACCAACAGGCCTTATATTCCTTTGCTTGTAAACCTTTCATAACTGACTTCCTTTAGGTGTCTAGGCATCCAGTGTCTTAAAGATGGTTTATGTCTATCCTTCTATAAAGACAAAAATGAAACCCTGCCCCAGCCTGTTAAGTGAGTTTTCCTGACCATGTTTCCAAAGTCATATCAGTGGACGAACTGTTACTTCTCCTCAGGAGGGGTCTCCTGTTAGAATCAGATCTGTATTAATTCAGCTGGCACCGACAGTTTTTCTTCTGTGGAAACAAAAGCAAAGCCCCTTCCCAAACAAAGCACATATCCCGGCTTCCATTCTGAGGTCAGCACATCCTTGAAGTAGACAGGTTGGTTTATCTCAGAAGTTTTTTCTATTACCCAATGTCTCTCCCATGGCCATTGTTCCTTTCTCATCAGCATTAAGAAAACTCAAGGTCAGTAAAGCGTTATGCAATCTCTCCCTGGGTTTTTCATTCCTCCTTTCTGTTTATGAAGCATCTCTTTTAAGGTACGATAAGATCTCTCAACAACTGCTTATCCTGTAGGTTTGTGTGCTATACCTGTAATGTGTTTTATATTATAATAGCCAAAAATCTGCTTCATCCTTTGGGAAACATATGCTGGAGCATCGTCAGTCTTAATTTGTACAGAAATTCCCATAATATCCATGACTTCCAAAAGGTGTGTAATTACAGAATCAGCCCTTTCAGAGCTCAGGGCAGTTGCCCACTGAAGTCCTGAGTAAGTGTCAATTGGTATGATTACATATTTCATCTTTCCAAATTCTGCAAAATGAAGCACATCCATCTGCCCAATCTCAGTTCTTTGTGTACCTTTAGAATTGCTTCCTGCAGGTATTGGTGGTTGGTTATAGAAGAAGTAACTAGGGCATTTCTTTATAATTTTCTTGGCCTGGTGCCAAGTAATGGGGAAGCTCTTTTTTAATCTTTTGTCATTAACATGGTATATCTTATGAAATTCTGAGACCTCCAGCACATTTCCTATTAATAATCTATCAATCTGATCATTACCTTGTGCTATAGGACCAGGCAGACCAGTGTGGGATCTGATATAGATATAGATACAGATATAGATATAGATATGATGAATTCTATTTCTAATAATATCCTGTAGTTGTATAAGTAATGAGGTTAATTCTGTATTATCAGAAATGAAGTCAGCAATTTCAATATGTAAAACAACTCTTTCTCATATTGAGAGTCAGTTACTATGTTAAGAGGTTCTGAAAGTCCATTAATGCCATAATAATAGCACATATTTCTAACTTCTGGACAGAATTATAAGGGCTTTGAGCCACATTACTTAATATTTCCAATTTGTAACCTTCTTTTCCTGATTTGTTTGCATCCGTATAAAATGTAGGGACTCCAGAAATTGGTTTATCCCATACAATACAAGGAAGAGTTCAGTAGTTTCCTTTATAAATTTAATTCTCTTGCTTTGGGGATATCCGTTATTAATCCCTTCCAGAAAAATTACTGCAGGCTCTTTGCCAAGATTCACTGTCTTCCCATAATCAATCAATTTCTTCATTAGTTAAAGGCACTACACTTTATGCTGCGTCCTTTCCTGTCAACTAATGAAGTCTAAATTTCCCTTTGAAATAAAATCAGAAATCTTTCCATGTATGGTTTTCATTTTTTAATTCAGCCTAGGTGGCAGAAATATTCATTCTAATATATTTTCCCTTTACGTTATAACTTCTGTAGGAGAATTCTTAGAGGGTAAAATAACCAGATTGCAATCAAGGTCTGGATCCACACAATTCACAAGGGCATTTTAAAATTTCTTTTCCACTAAAGATAATTTTTTTTTTTTTGCCATTTCATCAGAATATTCTCTTGGACTATTTAAGTACCTATCACCATCTAAGATTTTGAATAAATTAACTAGTTTATGATTTTTTAATCCCAGAAATAGGTCATATATGAGAAATATCTCCTAGCAGTCTTTGGAAATTGTTGAGTGTGTAATCTATCTCTTCCAATTTGCACCATTTTGTGTCTAATTTTTGTAGACACATTTTATATCCTAAGAAACTAATAGAATCTCCTCTTTGCATTTTTTCAGGAGGAATTTGTAATCCCCAATCAGGCAAATCTTTCTTTACTTCTTCAAACATTTTTTGCTAATGTATCTAAGTTTGAGTGCCAATAAGACATCGTCCAGGTAATGGTAAATGATAGATTGTGGGAACTGTTTGCATATCACATCTACTGACTGTTGTACAAAATACTGGCACAAGGTGGCACTATTTAACACCCCTTGTTGGAGAACTCTCCATTGATAGCTCTTTACTGACTGAGAATTATTATAAGTGGACACTGTAAAGGCAAATTTTTCCTTGTCCTGTTCTTGTAGAAGGATGGTAAAGAGACCATCTTTTGAGTCAATAACTACAGTAGGCCACCACTTAGGTAACAGGGAAGGCAAAGGAACTCCAGATTGTAAAGAGTCCATTGGCTGAATCACCTTATTTATTGTTCTTAGATCTGTCACCATTCTCCATTTTTCAGATTTCTTTTTGACAACAAATACAGGAAAGTTCCAAGGGCTGGTTGATTCCACTTAACTGTTCCTGTACCAGTTGTTCTAAGGCCTGAAATTTCTCTCTCATTAGAGGCCATTGCTGAATCCATATAGGTTTATCTGTTAACCATTTTAAAGGTAGTGCCGTGGGTGTCTTTATAGGGTCAGCAACTGCTCTGCTTTGTTTTTGTACAACCTGAATGTCTGGTGACTGTTTTTTATAATACCTTAAAATATTATTCTCAGAAACATAATTGGGTCTATGGTTCATATCTGAGCCTGGAAGGATTTTAATCTGTGCATTCTATTGCTGTAAAACGTCAGTACTATATAGATTCACTGCTGTGTTAGCCATATATGGCTTCAGCCTTCCTCTATGTCCTTCTGGTCCTATGCATTCAAGATATCTTACACTTTGCTTCACCTGAGATATAATTCCAGTCTCTAGAAATTGAAATCCACTTCCTTTAGAGGCCATTTTTGATGCCATGATTGTGGGGTTATGACTGAAAGATCTATGCCTGTGTCCACTAAGCCTTGGATTGTCTATTCATATTTTTAATTTTGGCCTTTGTTCATTTATGAAAGTCTGCCAGAATATTTGTTTTGCGGCTTTTCTTGGAAATGTTGATTCCTCTTTTAACATTATTTTATTTTCCAAAGCTATACGGTGTTTTACATTAGGCACCGGATTTTCTAGTCATCCTGAGGAAATTGTCCTCCACTGTGACTGGATATGATTGAATCACCTTTGATTTTGAAACCTGTGATTTGGGAGTCCCCCATGAGAGGCCTTGTTTGTCCTTGTAGATCTATACTCATTGGCCCAATTTTGGCCATTGCCACACCTTCTGCATAAGCCAGAAGGTAGGGACCTTCTGTTTGAGACACTCCTAGAATAGACATTAATTAAAAATTCCTTCTTATATGACCTGGTTTACCACAATAAAGACATTTGATACCTTGACTCTTTAACATTATAAATGGCTTGACCTACCCAATTCTCTTCATCATAATTGAGAGACTCAGCATTGATTGCATATTGAATCCATTCCTCTACGGACACTGATCTGATCTTTAGCAGTATAAGCATCCTTTACACTCCAAATTAGTGTGATCAAAAGCCAAAGAGAGAACTAGTTGCTTTCTGACTTCTGGATACGGCTCCGTGTGTTGCCTTTTTTAATTTTTGGAGAAAGTCAGTAGAAGGTTCTTTTAAGCCTTGCCTGACATTCGTATACAGCTCAATCTTCTGTCCTTGGTCTCAAATTTTTTCACAATTATTCAAAGAAGCAGCATGATGTAGCAGTAATATATGTTTGTCAAGAGCAGTCTGAACATTTACATCAACAAATTGATCCTCACCAAGAATTTGATCTTGAGAGATGTTAAAACCTCTAATCTTTCCTTGTTGTTCAATGGGCTTAGCCTCTTCTCTCAGCCAATTTCTCCATTGTATGCCGACTATACTATAAAACAGCTGCTGTTAGCTGCATTCAATAATTAGGTGTTATTCTATGTATTGTAGACCATAAATTTAATATTTGTTTTACATATGTGGAATGAATTCTGTGAAGCAAAATGGCTTTCCTTGGTGACCTTTTTATCTCTCGAGTGTTCCAAATTATATTTTTACAGATTCTGGAGATTTATCATATGTATGCTTTTTCTGAACAGTAACTGGATAGACCATAGGAGGGGAGAAAGGAGTACTCTTTACATTTGCAACTTGAGGCAAATCATCCCCATCTCCATAACGTATCAGTGATGGTTGTCCCTAATTGTTCTGTGTTGACCAAGTCTTAATATCCTTCTCAGATACAGCAAAATGATCCTCCCATTGTTGAAATTTTGAAACCACCGATTTCTCTAGGGTTTGAATCTCTTGAATAGCCAATCTTTCTAATGATTTCATGGAATTAATAAGTTTCCTATTCTCATCATTAACATAGAGTTCCACAGATCTACACTTCTCCTGTTCGTGTCCAAAGAGAAAAATCTATCTGAAAGTTTGTTGTGACCAATTTTCACAAAATTAACTTTGCATGCCAATTCATAATTGGCAGATTTCATATTACACATTTCAGAAAGCAATTTATCAATCTTAAATTCAAGTCTTCCATAAGTCCTAATTAGTGTTTCATATTTAGCATAGGTATCAGACCATTTGTTTAGATATAAAATGTAGAATCAAGCCAAGAAGTAGCAGGACTGTGAGCCTGAAGCTCTCAAAGATATGATTATGCAAAATGTCTTCTAATGTAGCAGCAAAAATATTTTCTAAATTCTTGGGAAGCTGTATTGTCTGCCATTTTTAAAGAAATTATTATTAAGATTATATATCTTATATTAAGAATTATTATTACTTCAGACTGGATGTAATGTTAATGTTTGGCTAACAGATGCCATAGGTATCACTCCACTTTGTCAGTCTTTCAGGTTTGTCCTGCTATGAACATAGTCTAATTAAAGGCAAATTCTCATAAAAATCAAAACAAATACACACTGAACAATATGCTGAGATCATCTGCATGCCCTTGTTGTACAGGCAGGCTTTGCAGCTTGGATCAGTGGCCAAAAGAATGTTTCCTGAGGCCAGCAGGAATGTGCTTGCCAAGACACAAGTTGTGGAGTTACTGGTAATCTGTTCCATCAGACAGAAAATATCCCTTTTAAAAGCAGCGGAGGATTGGATTTTCATCTGCTGTGCAACTGATAGGCTCTAAGACTGAAGCAGCTCAGGACAACATGAGTGACCCTGAGCCTCTATTGAGGGCCTTAGAGTGGTTGGAGAGGTGGTCCACTAGCAGACCACATAGAGCTTAAGCTAGAGGCTCAGAGGTGACTTTCCGTATGCAGGGCAGGCAACACACACTAGGGCCAGGTTTGTGTGAATTATTCACCAGCAACTGATTATATAAAAGAATTACTATTTATTAAGGGTTTATATGAAACACTCACTGATACAAAGACTGAACCTTAGGACAATTCCTGGAAAGTTGGACTGGTTCATGGATGGCAGTGGTTCAGATTCTCTCACCAAGAGTGCAGGGAACAAACAGCAATGCCTCAGGACTTAAAAGCCACACCTCTAGGTCAAGGTAAATAGCATCTTATCCCACTACATGACAGAGCAGGGGAGAGGGGGGGAGAACAGGGGAGAAGGGGAGAGCAGGGGGAGAGGGGGCAGCACAGGCCTGTCTCCCAGAGGCTCAGAACCTGAACCAAAGAGCTGGCTTACACAGCCAGGAGATGATGTGTGCACCAGCCACAGTAGACCTCTGCTGGGCCTGCCTGCAATATCAACCCCAGCGGTGTGGCAATGCTAAGGTAAAGTGTGGGGCCAGCTGTTAGAAACAGCTGTGCCAGGACCACACCTCAGGATGCTGTAACAAGATGTGATTCTGTGGAGCTTTCTCGAAGCGTCCGTGAGTGTCCAAGTGAGGTGGTGATTTGACCGACATGCCATACTCGGCCAATCAGGACACTTGGAAGGGCGCTGGCAGCTGATGAGTCAAACTGACCATTGTCCCCACACATATTCTTGCTCACACAGGAAACAAAGATAAAAGCTTTTATTAATATTAGTATCAATTTCAAGCGCTTAACAGGACTTCAAAGAGGTGAGTCCACCATGTCTGTCTTCCAGAGGCCACATCAGGACACGGGGACAATACTCATCAGATTAAACCTTGGAGACATGAGCACGGTGCTGGCTAAGGAGGTGGAGACACAGCCTGCTATGGCCTTTGTTTTCACAGCTCCTAGCAATTCCCTTGGGTTCCTGCTGTACCCTGACTTCCCATTCCTGGGCCTGCTCTGTCAGGGGTCCTTCTCTTCAGGCATTTCCACACACAAATGCAACAGACTGCAGGAGTTACCTGGGGAGAGGAAAGAGACTAAGAGTCACCCAGGACAGGAGCAGACCTGGGCCACAGCTCTGCCACACACAGATTGTCTTTCTCAACTTTCTCCTGAAAACAGCGGAGCTCATGGCCACCCAACCTCTACCGCCAGACCCCATCCTTCCCAGGACACACATGTCACCTCCTCTTGCGTACTCAGGACATGAAGCTCTGTCTGGGACAGAGGCCATGATGGTGACACGCATATAGGACAGTTCTCAAATCAGTTGTGACTGAAATGGTATCTTAACATCCTGCAGAGCCTCCCCTGTCCCTTCGTGTTGGAGTAAATGCTACTTGAGAGAATATCAGACTCGAGAGAACCGGGCGACCGGCTGTGTCACAAAAGGAAGCAAGCCCTGGATGGGGACTCAGGGCCTCTCTCTGTGATGACAGTTCCAAGGTCAGAACACAGCAGAGGTCATTGCTAGGGCTGGTGGCTGTCCTCCCCAGAGACAGGGGTCCCCATCAAAGTAGGATATGGGGGGCTGAAAACCAACACTTGGGAGGTAGAGGATAAGAAGGACCCCTAACTGCAGCCTTATCCCTATCCCATGTGACCCGAGAGAGGGGCTTGGAATCACATGAGACCCCTGCCTCTCTCTGTTACCTCCCTCATTCCAGGCAGAGCACCCACTCTTCCTTTACTGACCCCTGAGCCAGGCACTCTGTCCAGGGCAACAGCCAATGGTACAGAAACTGTAGGAGATAGCAGTTCCCAGGAGGCTCCATTGTCAGTCAACAGTCCAGCAGTCACTGTGCCTGACCTATGGCTCTTGTGTGGCTGACATGTGAAACAGGCCACAAGGCAGGACAGAGAAATTCTTTTCTCTGTCTACAATGAGACGCATGTGGTCTGAGGCAGAAGCCACAAAGCCCATCTCCAAACTTTGTACTGATGGTGATAGCATCCTCATGCCAGTAGAGATGGCCCATGCTCCTCCCCTGGTTCCTAGGACCTTCAGGAGGGAACTGGTCCAATCAGTGCTGAGATGGGCTTACCCTCCTGTACTGGTCTAACAAGGTTGGGTCTTCTCAGATGGTACCCTATTGAAGGTGACATCAACTCAACCTTTGCCCATTTGGGAGCTTTGATACAGCTCCAGTTGTGATTTCTGGGTCCAAAAGGAAAGGATAAAGCAGCTCACATGCACTTATTGGCTCCTGTGTACTCTTCCCGACTCTCCGGAGCAGATGTGGACATCACTCTTTGAAGTGTACTAACACAACACTCCGTTTCCTCCACTGGTGGTCCTTCATCCTTACTGTGACAGACAGCACCAACTTGCCTCTGACCAGTTCTGTCCCCACAACAGAACTCACATAGTGTTTTATCATATTCTTTTGTGGGGGCTGCCACCCGGCTCCTGTATAAACACATGAAAGCCTTTCCTTGTTTATGAACGCACAGCCTTAGATTGGCTGACTTCTATCCAGCTTTCCTTCCTTCCTTCCTTCCTTCCTCCCTCCCTCCCTCCCTCCCTTCCTTCCCTCCTTTCTCGCTTCCTTTCTGCCTTTTTTTTTAATTAGGAAAGGTTTTATTTCCCATATCTACCACTACTCCCCCCTCTTCCCTCCTCCCGTCCTCCCTCAGCCTCCCCCACCCCATCCTCCATCCATTCCCCAGGAAGGGTGAGGAATAATCCCAAGGTGGGTCAGTTCAGTCTGACATGCCCAGTTGAGGTAGGACCGAGTCCCTTCCCCCAGCGTCAAGGCTGACTAAGGTGTTCCTGTCCATGTTAGCTCATGCACAGGAACACAGTCTGATCCTACTGCAAGAGGCTCCACACACTGCCCACACCACATGACAGTCATGACAGTCATCTACCTTTGGAGGGTTTAGTTCCTTTCCCTGAAGGTTCCTCAGCGGTTGTTTCTGAGTCAGTGAGCTCCCAATAGCTCCAGTCAGCCATCTGTGGGTCTCCTCCTCAAGATCCCGATCCCTTTGCTCATATACACTCTCCTCTCTCTTCAGGTGGATGGGAGGCTCAACCTGATGCTTAGCTGTGGATCTCTGCTTCTGCCTCTCTCCATTGCTGGATGAAGGTTCTATAATGACATTAGGGTGGTCATTCATTTGATTGTAGGGGAAGTCCTGTTAGGCACTCTCTCCACTATTGCATGGAGCCCTAGCTGAGGATTCTGTGGGTTCTTGGAGGTTCCCTAGCACCTGATCTCTTTCCAACCCCACAGTGGCTTCATCTATCAGGATGTCCATCTCTTTTTTTTCCCTCTTTGTTGCTCCTCTCACTCAACCATCTCCTTCTCTCGTGATTTGTTCCCATTTTTCCTTGCTCGCTCCCTATATGATCCAGATTTACTCAGGACATCTTTTAAATTTCCTCTTCTCAGGGGGATTCCTGGATGTCTCTTAAGTTCCTTCCGATATCTAGCTGTTCAGTGGTTGTGGTTTACAACCTGGATATTCTTTGCATTTTGTCTAAAATCCACTTATGAGTGAGTACATCCTATGCCCATCTTTCTGGGCCTGTGTTACCTCACTCAGGATCATACTCCCCAAATCCATCCATTAGGATGTCATTTTTTAATTTTTTATTTCTCAGTATTTTTTTCTGCTGAGTAGTACTCCATTGTGTAGATGTACCACAGTTTGTTAATCCATTCTTCAGTTGAGGGGCATCTAGGTTGTTTCCAGGTTCTTTCTATTATGAATAATGCTGCTATCAACATAGTTTTGCTAATTCCTTTGGGGTAGGAATGTGCGTCTTTGGGTACATGCCCAATATTAGTATTGCTGTATCCTTGAGGGGATTGATTCCCAGTTTTCTGAGGAACTGCCATACTGTCCAGCCAGCTTTTCATTTCTTCCTTTTTCCTTAATTTTACTTATTTTACATACCATTCACAGTCCCCACTCCCACCCCTGTTATGCCCCCCAACTTCACCCCTACCCACCATCCACCCACTTCTCCAAAAGACTAAATCCTCCCAAGGGGAGTCAACAAAGTCTGGCATATCAAGTTAAGGCAGGACCAAGTCCCTACTCTCTGTATCAAGGCTGAGCAAGGTGTCCCACCATAGGAAATGAGCTCCAAAAAGCCAGCTCATGCACCAGGGATAGATCCCACTGCCAGAGTATCAGACCAAGCTACACAAGTGCCCCCCACATGTGGAGGGCCTGCTTAAGTCCCATACAGGCTCCACAGCTGTCAGTCTGGAGTTCATGAGTTCCCATGATCTTGGTTCAGTTTTCTCTGTAGATTTCCCCATCGTGATCTTGACCCACCCCACTGATCATATAATGCCTCTTCTCTCTTTGACTGGACTCCCAGAGCTCAGCGTGGTGCTTGGCTGTGGATCTCTGCATCGGCTTCCCCAGTTAGTGGATGAAGGCTCCATTGACAGGTATTCACCAATCTGATTACCAGGTTAGACCAGCTCAGGCACTCTGCACTATCCATGTAAGCTGGGGTCATCCTTGTGGGTGCCTGGGAACTTCCCTAACCTCACAATCATTCCCTCTATCACGATAACTCTCTCATTTAGCCAGCTGTCCTTACCTTTATCCATCTCCCTTTTGCCCCTGGGCTTTTTCCTTCGCTTACTTCTGTGACCTCGTTCTCACCCTTAACTCCACGGCTGGATATGCGGCTGGTTGACGGCCCCAGGGTCCTCCTCTCCTCTCCTTGTCTCTTCTCTCTTGCCAATGCCAGTGATAATTAATAAACAGCCCCACAAATGATGACAGTCACCAATATGCTACCAAAGGACCAAATACCATTCTCCCCACCTCTCAGGAAGGTGGGTGTCAATTCCCTAAAATTACTTCCTGTTTCATGGTGGTCAAGATATCCTGGAAAAACAGAAATAATGGCCAAGTCCTGAGAAAAGCAGTGTCTGTGTGATGGGAAAGTGCGGAGCTTATCTGAAACCCTGACTAAAGGATCCTATGAGGCTGGCCCCTCACAGCAAATGACTTTAAGAGTTGTCCTGAGCACTTTGTTGTCCAATACTGATCCTTGGGTGGTGCTTATCCCCTTAATGGCATGATCATAAATTCCTACAGAATCGTCACTGTGGGGCCCTATTTGAGACACCAAAGTTTACTGTTGTGATTAAGATCTACTTCTAAACACTCAAACATCTTAAGTGTCATATACAAAAAGGTCTTATAAATTTATAGCTTATATATGTATATATGTACACAAAAAGTCTTAGTTAAAATAAAGGATTATGAGATTATTGGCAATAGAAAAGTTGATAAATTTTGGCTTTTTTCTGTCCCACATTATGTGTCTCTCCTGACATGAGCAGAGATTTTGGATTTTCCTTTATCAAACTTGTTTCAATTTAGATAAGGAGATATTAATGCTCCAAATCTAAAGCCAGCTTTAAATTTTAATTCAATTGAATCTATAAAAGACCATTTGCTGCCGGGTGGTGGTGGCATGTGTCTTTAATTCCAGCTCTCGTAAGGCAGAGGCAGGCAGATATCTGTGAGTTCAAGGCCACCCTTGTCTATAGAGCAAGTTTCAGGACAGGCTCCAAAGCTACACAGAGAAACCATGTTTAGGAATACAAAAAATAAAAAGAGACCATTTGCCTTTTATAGTTGTAAAGAACAATAAAAGCAATTTTTTAAAAGACTCATGAAATGTTATCCTGATGGAAATATACTATTCCACAAGGCCAATTTAACTCTTAGCTGTCTCCTCTCATCTGTTCAGAGTGGCTCTCCTGCTCAAGTCTATTCTTTATCAGTCTTAGAGGTATCCATAGTTTTTCTTCTCCTGTGGAAACAAAAACAAAACCTCTCCCCCTATAACACATCTCCTGGTTTCCATTCTGAGTTTAATACATCTTTAAAATACTTATCTTGATACAATTCAGGTTTTTTTCTATTATCCATAGCTTACTGCAGCTGTTGTTCCTTTCTCATTGGCATTTAAGAATTTAAAGTTAACAAGGCATTGTGCAATCTCTCTCCACAGATCTTTGCTACTGTCTTCTGTTTATTAATCATTTCTTTTAAAGTTTGATTTGCCCTTTCTATAACTGTTTATCCTGTGAGGTTGTGTGGTAGAGCTGGGTTACTGCCTGCAGGCCACGGAGTTCGTACAAAGAACAAGTGGGACATTTCCTTCTATTTTCCTTGGCTTGTTGCCAAGGGATAAAAAAAAAAAATTCTTTCTTGGCCCTCGCTATTGACATGATGATTTTAAAATGAAATTTTGAGGCTTCCAGCAAATTTCCTATTAATAACTGATCAATTTCACCATTACCCTGTGTTAGAGGGCCTGGCAGACATATATTGGATCTGATATATGATATATAAAATGATTCCTATTCCTGACTATTTCCTGTAACTGTATAATTAATGAAGTTAATTCTGACTTATAACGAATAAGTTTAGTGGTTTCGATATGTCAGACTCACAGGTCTGACTGCAGAGTAACCATGTAATTCAAGCTACCATCCACATCTCCCATTTATCATATGTGACCCCGCAGGACTTGAGAGGTTGGCCTAAGACTTCCTGTGCTCTGTAGGAAGCTCTTCCTTTTTGGAATTGGCTTTAGAACCTGTGTGTCAATCAGATGTCACTAAACATGTCTTCCTTTCTCTCCCAGATCTGTCAGCACACATGACATGTGAGGGCCTGAGTTCATAAGTGCCTGTTCTGGGTGTTGTCAGTCACTTCTGAGTGTGGAAACACACATCTGCAGTGTAGGAAAGAGTCGCCTGGTCCCCTGGCCTAAGAGCAGGATCAGGACATACTCAAAAGCCTGTCTGCCTTCTCACTCTCCTAATAATTTCTTGGAGATCTTGGCTTCTCTTTAGGGGTCACTGGCAGTAACCACAATAGACATATGTTGTATTATGTTTCTGGCCCGGACTTTCAGACGCACAGTTCCATAGTCCCACTGGCAGACAGACACTTATATTAATTGTACTCTGATTAACCTGGGGCCCAGGCATATAACTTGCTAGCTCTTTACCCTTAAACTAACCTGTGACTCATATCCTGTTCAGTCATGCAGCTCGGTGCCTTTTCTCAGAGCAGCATATTGTCCTCTGCATCTTCTGGCTTCTCTGTAGCATTTCTGCTCTGTTCTTCCTGTTCCCAGAGTTTTCTTAGTCTGGTAGCCCCGCCCATACTTCCTGTCTGCCTTCAGCCAATCAGCATTGTTATTAAACTAGTAGGCGGGACAATTATTTACAATGTAACATAATCCCACTACAGACATGAACGCTATAGGCTGGGGTCTAATATGGTGGCCACTGAAACTAAATGACAGGCTCTACTTGAGGTCTTTGGTGTGTGACATCTGATCACATGCCCAGACTTTGGGACAGCCTGTGATCAGGGTGAAAGATGAATGGGAAGTGCCACCATGGGTGACCAGTAGGGCAGCCCTGAAAATCAACACAGCTGGAGGGAGCCAAGCACCCCATGGCCTAAGGTCAGGCACTGGGGATCAGGAGAGCCAGGTGGGGCTGCTGCAGTACCTGGGTCAGTCCACAGCGGAGAAAACCAGTGCAGGTGACCAGAGCCAGGGGCGTCTGCCTGGTGAGAGAGGCCCACCCTTGTAGGCAGAGGACTTTCCAGGAGTCCAGTACCACACAGATCATTCTTTTCTGTTGTCTACACAGCTTGTATCACTAAGGTCTCCATCACAAGCAATGGGACCACAGCCGTGGAATATTGAGACACCATTCAATTCAAATGTGAGCCTTGATATTCAAATACATCCTACATATGGAAGCATAATGGTAAGAATACTGGAACCGATAAAGATGTCATCCTGTCTACGGATCTTACAATTCTCACTTTAAGTAATGTCACAAGGAAATTCAGTGGAAACTATACTTGTGAAATCAAGAACCCAGCAAATGGTCGTCGGAGCATAATACTAAGGCTGGAGGTTTATTGTGAATAACTTCCATCCCCCCACCCGTCCCAGCTGTCCAAATACACACGTTCTCTGACCATAGTACACAGTGCTCAGGTCCACAACACCAGTTCTTGCTCATCATCCTCCAGGTTGGCAATGTCATCTGTTCACACACATCCCAGTAAGCCAAGCCCTTAGACAGAGATGGTAGAGGGGCTTTGTGTGGGAAACCTGGGGTTACTACAAGTGGCATAAAGCAAGGGAGGCCACATGATAAGGCTTCAGTAAACAGGCGGAGATGGGATCCTCTGTGTGTGGAATGTGAGCCCTTGTGAGCAACAGCTCTACAACTGATCTAATTGCCAGCCTTACTGGGGACATTTTATAAAACAGTCACCTAACTTCAGGGATGCACTGACCTTTCTACAAAACAAGATCTTCTTGACTCTCCCATGTTATCAGCAGCCCACCTGGCTCTCCTGATCCCCAGTGCCTGACCTTAGGCCATGGGGTGCATCTTTCTCATTTCTCCAGATGGCCCAGAAAAACTTAGAGTCTCCCAAATATACGGCATTGCAGGCAGGATCAAAGATACAGTTATCCTGTGAGTCAACTTGTAACCCAGCAGCACTTTATTCCTGGACTTTCAATGGGAAGCCCTGAAGTGCTCCAGAAGTGATGAACATCGACAGTGTCACATTAAATTATACCGGGAGGCATGTCTGCACTGCGTCTAATCCGATAAGTCACTTCAAAAAATCTGGAACCACGTACCTTAAAATCTATGGTAAGTGGATGCCTGGAACATCAGGGCCAGTCTCTGGGGTGGTGTCTAGTTTTCTGAGGAGGAAGGACCTCCACAGCTTGTGTCCACAGCCACAAGCAAATCCCAGTCCTCCCGTGTGACTCCATGATCAGGTGACATTCTGACATCTCCCTGCAGGCTTAGTGAGAGACCGTCTAAAGATCTAAGGTGGAGAGCCACTGAGAAAGACACCTGACATTGACCCCAGTCTCCACACTCACACCCTCATATGACAAGGATGCACACACACACACACACACACACACACACACACACATCACACACACACATGAAAACTAGCAAATTTACACCATAATAACTTTGACTGTAGCTGTGATTGTTAATGGTGTCAATGTGCTCAGACCTGGAACTACTGAAGAGACAAACACCTGGCCTTGTCTGTAAGGATTTTATGAGTCAGAAGGAGAAATCCAGCTGAGCCCACCCATCATCACATTGTGCTTGCTAACTGTGGAAGCATGTGGTCAGCCTCCTCCTGCCGGCCACACCGTCCCTACTGTGATGGACTGCATCCTCTGCACCTGAAACCCCCACACCCTTCCTTAAAATGGAATAGAAATGAGATGGAGGCCAGAGACAAGCCCTGGGGACGGAGAGGACAGAAGATCAGGATTTCAAAGTCGTCTTGAGATGCACAAGTTCATGATCGGCCTTGGCTAAAGGACACACTGCCTCAACCAAACAAGAAAATATCAGGGAATATGCAAAACACTTATTTTGATATATTGCAGGAGTGTGGAAGAGACACTCACAAAGAGCAAATGGCATGGCAGCAGTAATCAAGACGTAAATTGGTGTAACAGACTAACAGCCCTACAAAGAAGTCACGTAAATGACGTCTGTTTCTTTTTTTACTGTTAAAATATTTTAAAGTTTCTAACACTCCTTTTGGATACCCTCCATTCTTCTCCCCCTCCCCTAATCCCCTTCTTGAAAGGACACATGAAATCAGCATTGGGGAAACCAGGCCAAAGAAAGAGATGGCGAAAATAATTAGAACTAGTGTGAGCATCACGAGAGGCACCACCACCATCGAGAGGACTGTTAGGGAATGTCCTGACAGTGTATACACTAAGGGAAAGGAGAGAACTGTTAGGGAATGTCCTGACAGTGTACACACTAAGGGAAAGGAGAGAACTGTTAGGGAATGTCCTGACAGTGTATACACTAAGGGAAAGGAGAGAACTGTTAGGGAATGTCCTGACAGTGTATACACTAAGGGAAAGGAGAGAACTGTTAGGGAATGTCCTAAAAACATACGTACTAATACAGTAGGAAAGGAAGAAGGGATAAATTCTTTCACACGTGACTAGCCAAAACTAACTCACGATGTAAAAGCAAAGTTTACAGACCTATGACGTGTAATTGGTGCGAAGCAATAATTGAAAATCTCACTGTTGAGAAGCCCAAATCTGAAGACATATCCAGAAAATCTAAGGCCTGGAGACAAGGGTCAGTGGGTAGGAGGGTAGGTCACGCAGTCCTGGCAGACGATTCAAGCTCAGTTCCCACACCCTGTTGGTCAGCTCACAGGCAACTGTGATTGCAGTAGACTGTATCTGATGCCTAATTCTTACGTCTATACACACCTCTCCTCATATACGCATGGTCCATACTCTCTCTCTGTCACACACACACACACAATCATAAACATAAAAGAGAAAGTCTGACAGCAGTGCCCCTTAGACCATCCCATAGAACAGGAATGGGAGATGGTTGGTCCTCAGAACCATCTTGCCTGGATTTACAGTCACCATGAAGAAATATGGGAGGTGCACCCAACAGGTGCAGAGCTCCATCTCATGGCCAGGGCTCTGGATTGAATATAAAGACAGCAGAGCGTCAGCACTGTTATCCATCTCTCTGATTCCCACTGCAGCCCTGCCGGCCCCAAGTGATGACCATGCCCCTCAGCCAGCCAAAGAGCTGTCCCTCCCATTGCTCTTGGCCAGAATTTACTCAGAGCATTGAGAGTGTAACTGATCCAGAAAGAGGCTGCCAGATACATCCTGATAAAGGTTTGTTACCGAATCTGACAGTGGTGCCGGACAGAGCCACACAGATACAGGAAGCTGCACAGTAGGGTCCCTGATAAAGACACATGGAAAGACTGTCACTGTAGCTCTCTAGACTGAACTGAATACATTCAAAAGACCACACTACAAGCAAAATCGGTTCCATTCTCGAGACACAAGGATGGTTTGCATTTGCCACTCAATGGATGTAATCTACCACAAATACAGACTCCAGGACAGATCACATGGACATCTATTGTATTAGTCAGGCTTATCTAGAGACACAGAACTTACAGAATGAATCTCTCGTGTGTGTGTGTGTGTGTGTGTGTGTGTGTGTGTGTGTGTGTGCGTGTGCGTGTGCGTGTGCGTGTGCGTGTGTGTGAATTACTGGAATGACTTACAGGCTACGGCCCAACAATGATTAGCCATGAATGGAAGTCCAAGAATCTAAGAGTTTCTCGGCCCCATTAGTGGGTGTCCTGGTCTTCTGTAAATGCTGAAGTCTGGAAGAAGTAGGCTCCAATTCCAGTGAAGGAGTAGATTGCTGACAAGGCCAGGGCAAAAGCAGGCAAAGAATAGATGAACCCTTCCTTCTTCCATTGACCTTATGTAGGCTTCCAGCAGAAGGAACGGCCCAGATCAAAGGTGTGCCACCCCCTCACAGACTGGGTCAAAGGCTTCTTGTCTTCCTGCCTCAAGATCGGGGTCACAGTGTGCCCTCCATTCCTGGACTGTCCGTCATTCCAGAAAGAGTCCAGGTAACAACCAAGAATAGCCATCACATCTATATACCTGGGGTCACGTGACATACTTCTCAGGAGAAAAGGGGCTGAAGTCCTGGTATAGAGGAGGGCCTAGGAATGAACTCAGACAGCTACAGCTGCCTGATTGCCAGTGAAGTTGTCAAAGCCTACATGGGAGAAATGGCACCTAAAAACAAATAAGGGTGGGTGCATAGCCATACGGGGTGTAAGAACTAAGACCCCATCTCTCACCCTGTTCACAAATCAGTGTACCTTGATCAACAGAGTACCTGCGTCTACTGGCTTTGAGGCAGAGCATCCTCGAAGCCCTGTCTTTAATCACCAGCAACACACGGACCAGGCGTGACAGTGTCACATGGGATCCCAGTGCTGGGAATACGGACCAGTGTGCGTGTACCACACGTTCACACTCACCCTTATCAAAAGAGTAGATCTGAGCCAGCTTGGGCTATGTGAAACCGACCCTGCTTCAACAGACATAAAACTTGAAGAATAGAGGAAATGACAGGAAGAATTCACAACTTGAGCTCAGGAAAGGCTCTGAGAGGAAGTGGTGTAGTCAGAGCGGCAGCCAAAGGTCACAAGGGATTTCAACAGCTTCCTCATGGCAGTCATCGGAGCAAACCAATGGCCATCAGAAAGGGAGGGTGTATATATATATATGTACACACTGTGCACAACAGGAGACTATACTAACAATATATAAAGAACCAG
This sequence comes from Phyllotis vaccarum, assembly GCA_033318265.1. Classification (NCBI taxonomy): domain Eukaryota; kingdom Metazoa; phylum Chordata; class Mammalia; order Rodentia; family Cricetidae; genus Phyllotis; species Phyllotis vaccarum. The sequence continues at coordinate 16,635,790 of JARWLC010000018.1, forward strand.
GAGATGGTTCAGTGGAGAATGTACTTTCTATTCAAGCATTAAGATCTGAGCTCTGACCTCCAACTATCACATAAAAGCTGAATTGTGCATCTGACATCCGCCTCAGATCTCCACAAGCAAATGCAATTATAAGGACATGCAATTGAGTGCACACAAACACACATATATAACAAACATCTCAAATCAGAAAAAAAAATTTCAAATTTTCTACTTAATAAATAGGCCAGTGTGTCAAGCAGTCGGTATTCTACTGTAGAAATAGAAATAGCCATAAAAACATATGGGAAACCAGGTAAATCCTTAGTCATAGAGAAAATGCTGTTGAGAAAGCAAATGATAAATACAGGTTAGAATGCAGGGCAGAAGGAAGCTTCGTGTGCTGCGCATGGCATTTCTACTACTGTAGCCTGGCCATCAGTACTGCGCTTCCTCAGCAACTAAATCCACAGCTACATTATCCAGCTGTCGCTCTCCTGGAAGTAAACCCAAAAGCATTTTAGTGAGCACATCCATGTTCACTGGGGCACTGTTGAAAATGCACATACAGGCATGCATCGGTATGTTATACATGTTTGCACGTATATATGGGAGAGGTAAATGCAGGGGGAACATGTGGCAGCATACACAGGTGTGCATGGGTATGTATACATGTTTGCACGTATATATGGGAGAGGTAAATGCAGGGGGAACATGTGGTGGATTATGTGGACAAAAAAGAATGTAGGGACACAGGAGAGTAAAGATCTGATGTGTGTGAGCACAGTGCAATGATATACATCAAAAATGCCATATTGAAATCTATTTATTGTTTTTATGAATATTTAACATTGATAAAGAGTCATTGAGGAGAAATATCTGATATCATGGGGTAGATGTTGGACACCCAGGCATAGAGGAGATAAATTCCAACAAATTCCAGATTTAAGTCAGGGAACACCCTGGGTGACCTGGGCCTCACTGATCATGGTCTCTGAGATTTGGGGATAACCTTGGGGAGATTTATACCTTACACACTGGGCCCCAGGAGCTGATGAAGCCTGTGAGCAAAGGACTCTTCTCCTCACACCCTCCGTTTGTCCACAGAGCCACTATCAAAACCTCAACTCCTAGCTGTCAACACGATTTATAGAGAAGATGATACTGTCAACATCACCTGTGATGGAAAAGGTGAACTAATCAAGATCACGTGGCTCCACAATGGAACTGCAACAGAGCAGAAACGTACAACCAGGATTAGACTGGTACTGAGTGGCCAAATTATCATACAAAGACTCAAAATGGAGGATTCTGGGATGTACCAGTGTGAACTCTCCAGAGTACAGTAAGAACAAGAGTGAGCCAGTCTACCTGCGTGTGTTAGGTGAGTGGCCCCTCCTCTCCTACCTTTGCATGAATGTATCTTTTAAAAACTGTTTCATTAATATTTTAGGGGGGCCTGAGAGCCGTGGTGCTTGTGTGGAGGTCATGGGGCAGACATATGGGGTCCGTTCTCCTTCCCTCTACCTGGGTTTTCGAGGACTGAATTTGGATCATGAGTTATGTGCACTAAGCTATTGTGTTACGTGATCTTCGAGGATGTTCCTGGGGGAGTTTGTGTTTACTAATGCTGTGCATAGTGGATGACAGACGTGGAGGAGACTATCACCTGAGACTCTGGCACGGTGAGGCACTGTAGCACCCACCTATCACCCCACACTTAGGAGGCTGAGGCAGGAGGATGGAGAGTAGGGCTAGCCTGGGCTACAGAACAAGACCCCGATTCTAAACTCAATAGAGGTTTTCCCTTTCCATGTGAATTGAGTCTGTCAAATAGACAAAAGCTAAGCAGCTTGCCTTTATTAATCATCTGTTCCTCTCTACTTAAAAAAAAATTTCATTTCCTTTCCTTCTTTTTTGATTGAGCTGCTTGTGGTTTTTATTATTACTATTGTTGAGCTGTAAGAGTTCTTTATATATTTTGGCTCATGTTCAGATTCATATTATGTGAATATATATTTATTTAGCACTTGAAATGGTCTTTCCACTTTGTTGATACTTGGGCTGTTGTCTCGGTTACTTATCTGTTGCTATGAAGACAGAGTGACCAAGGCACCTGTAGAAGAAAGTTGGTTTTGAGCTTACAGATTCACTTACTCTCAGTAAGGGGGAAGAGAACACAGTGGGGGTTAGACGCCCTCAGGTCTAGCCTTTAACACAGACAGGATGTCACATGTTTCAGGACTCAGAAGGAGCCTTAATAGAGGTTCAGACAGGAAACTATGATGATAGTTGATGTCAGCTCCTGAACTGCTTGACTTGGGAAAGATTCTTGAACAAACAATGAAGCTCCAATCAGAGCCTGGATCGTGAGGTTTCTGGTTTGAGCGTGGCTGGATCAGTCTGAGTACCAGGAAAGTGGAGAAACTGAGCTCCTGCAGGATAATTGTCCACACAGCCAATCCACTGTGGCTATAAATCACCCTTAACTCTAGGGCAGAGTCCATGACTGGCCAGCTTGATGGCATCCTGGTCATACCAGCCTCCACACATTCCCTACAGGTATTCTTATGCAGAGAGAAGATAATATTTTAAAATGAATATTTTTGCCACATAAACAGAGTAAAAAATTAAAGACCTATGTAGAAAAGCTTTCCAAATTGAATCTGAAAGGAAAATTGAGACTTTGTTGGTTGGAATAGATCCAAGAGAAATTCTAGAACCTTTTATTAATTCTGAGATTTCCTCATTATAGACAGAAAATGAACACTGGCGAAGAGTTTGCACTGATTTCCTGGTAGATTAGCAACAAATATCCCAAAGCAAGAGACTTCAGTCTATTAAAAGAACTAATTCTTTTAATAGACTCTTCCACACATTGTATGAGAAATACCAATTTCTGGAGACTTACATTTTATACTGAGGCAAATAAATAAATAAATAAATCAGGAAAGCAGGTTATACATCAGAAAGCTTAAAGTGGCTCAAGCCCTTATGGATCCATTCAAAAGTCAGAATTACATGCTATTCTCAAGGTATTTCTAGTGACAGTTTCTGGAGAATCTGGAGGGTAAGACAATTGCTCTGTTTTCCCCAAAATATTCATGTCTTTATCTCAATTTTGGACTCCCAAGTTTTTATTATAATAGAACTGAGCAAAGGCTCCGGAACCTGAGGGACTGTGGCAGCATCAGTCTTGGACTGACTGGCTGATACGAGCCATTAGGGACACTGTTAACATCACCCATCAATATTAGAACCTGGGAGACAGTAGAGGAAGGACAGACAGACATTACTGAGGAAACTTTAATTTTATTTTACAAGCGCAGACAAGATTGCTTAGGGACTTGTCTGAACCCTCTGGTTTCATAAGTTGTAACACTTAAGGTGAAAGCCATTTCTTCACACTTCCCAGAAAAAAGTCACACAGTATCAATCCACATGGAACTGAGATCACGAGTTATTTATTTTCCTGTACATGGCTTAGCTCACTTAGCGTATTATCCTCTAGGTCCATCTATGTTCCCTAATACACAGTTTACTTTTTTCAAAAGATCAATTGTAATCCAGTGTGTTTATATATCAGGATTTCTTTACCCACTCATCCACTGATGGACATTTAAGTTTCCATGCCTTGCTTCTTCATGTGATAAATCAAGGAATAATATGATATTAGTCTGTCTTCAACAGATCATCAGTCCCTGTGTCTTACACTTCCCAGGCTGGAATGGCTGGATCACACAGCTGAAAGACAATGCCTTCGGTGCACAGAGGATTCCAGTTTTCACCTGAAATGCTGCCACCCCTGCTTTGTGTCACAGTCAGGAGCATCGCTGCCACATCCAATGTCATGGAGCGAACATTTTATAATTTTAGTTCTTGTGCTTAGGCCTTGGATCCATTTAGAGTAAATATTTGTCTAAGGCATTAAAGAATGGGACTTGGACATGAACAACCTTTCCCTGAGCATCCTCTGTACTGCTCACCCCTTAGCTAACTTGTCAAAGATCATTTGGTCACAGGGTGGAGCTGGACAGAGGGATACTGTGACGTGGTGCCCTTTCTTGTTGAGGTCAATAGGGAGGCAGGTGACTACCACTTGAGAGAAATGGGCTCTCCTCCTGACAGGTGGCAGTGGCATATCCTTAGGCAAACAGGCCCAGTACTTGTACACCAGGCTCAATCCAGTTCACCAAAGCTGAAGAAATTCATGTGAAGGAGAGCTGTCTCTAGAGCCAGCTTAGACTCTCTCTTAGCTTCTGGTGATAATATCTTTGTCAAGAGCTCCTTAAGAGTTCTGTTAGCTCTTTCCACAATGGCTTGTCCTTGAGGGTTGTAAGGAATGCCTGTCCTATGAGATACCTTCCAGGAGCCTAAGGATTTACTAAGCTGTCAGTTGTAATGGCCCAGGGTACTCCCATGACCAGCATAGTTGACGTAGTTGCCTTTATAACGTTGGAGGCTTTTTCTCCAAGCAATGCTAGTCAGACATGAACCTAGAGCAAGTGTCAACCACTACATGCACATACCTCAAACTACCAAATGGAGCATACGCATCTATCTGCCATATATTAGCTTTCAAGCCTCTGTAGGGTCCCTGGGGGGCAGCAGTGAAAAACTGGCCCAGGATCTAGAAAGGTGCTGGAGAAATCGGCAACTCTGGGAGTAGGGTAGGAAAACTTTGAGGGGACAAATGGAACTGCTGGAGCAATGTTCTGGACTGTTCCAGCAAATCAGCCGTAGTGGTCAGTATAGTGGGGCCAGTTACTTCATTTCCTTAGCTAATATGAAGGCACAATGTCCTGTATCTTGAGGTGTCAGGAGAATTTGAATAAAGTAACGCTTAACATCCAATATTACTATATAAAGGATAAAGGAACAGGACTGGGGTGTGGAAGGCCAGACTCTGGCAATCCCATCTTCTCCATCTGATCATTTGCTGCCCATAGATCTTGTAAAAGACAGAACTTGCCTGACTTTTTTGGAATATTAAAATAGGAGTATTGTGCCTGCTTGTCTTGGTGTGACAGCCAGTTAATGGGATTAGGATTGGGGGCTTTTAACAATTTCAGACCTTAGGCAGACAGAGGCCCACTGAATTGTGGAATCTTCCAGTGAGAACTAAGCATTTCAATTTTAGTTAATACAGTAGCATCCACGTGGCCCGTGGCTCATCTGTGTTCCTTACATGTTGCTCCTTTGGGCTTCTGGCTCCTTCTGTCTCTGACTCCGCCCTGCTTCTCCTCCTACCTATTCTGATTCCTCCTCCTACTTTTTCTATGGTGCCTGTCATGGGCCAAAACAGCTCCTTTATTTAAAGATTGCTATTCACACACAGCATACAGAAAGGCATTCTCACATCATCATCATCATCATCATCATCATCATCATCCCCCCACCCACCCCCACCCCCCACCCCCCACCCCCCACCCCCGTGCTGTGAAAATGCAGGCTCAGGCTGATCTCAGTCAGGCACTGAGCTTAGAAGACCTAGCCAAGAAGAGTGTGGAGGGGTAGCTGCTGAGGCACAGGCAGAAGAAAAAGGAGTTGGGTCTGTGGAGGGGTAGCTGCTGAGGCACAGGCAAAAGAAAAAGAAGTTGGGTCCCCTTAGCCTCAGAGGCTCTTTTCTGCCTTGCCTGCTCTTTGTCTAGAGTTTCATCCTCTGACTCATGAGGGAATCGGTCCTGGATGGGCCTGAGGTGATTGATAAGTTAGCAATGCACTGTTCCTGGCAATACTGCTATGCACTTCAGTGAGTTCTTCTGGTGAAGAGGATTTTAAACTGGAAAGTGTAGCCCGGAGAACAGGAGTTGAAGAGAAGCCTCAGCTGAGTTGTACCTGAAGCTACTTCTCCTTTTCTGGCTAGGAACCGCGCTCTCATCCATACATCAGGTTCCCACATGATCTCAGGAGAGATCCATGGGGCCAGCACTGCAGCCTCACACCAGAATCTTCCCAGCTCTCCCATCTTTATGATCGTAGTGTGTCTTGGTTGTGGGTCTGCTTATCAGGAGGCAAGACACAGGTTCTGTTACCTGGTTGTGGGCTTTTTGAGAAGCCAGGCCCAGGTTCTTTTTCCTGAGTACTTAGCCGTATGTGGAAATGCTGAGTGAACCTGAACAGGATTTTATCCCTAAGAACTTAAACAGACAAACACTGGTAAAAAGGAATCAGGCCTCTGAAGGTTGAGATTGAGGTGGACAGAAAAAACACAAAAGCACGGACCGTCTTACTAAATATCACTAAGGGGATGTGAATGTCACAGTCACATCGAGCTGAGAGACTGGGGAAGCAGGACCCAGTATGGGGGAGGCAGCGGCACACATCTGGAATAGCAACAACAGGCAAAAATAAAAGCCAAAAATACTGTAGCACTAGCAAAAATGATCCCCAAATCAGGTGTAGTCAAGAGTGAAGCCAAAAGTGTTGTGGTGTGACTGGTTTGGGGTCAGAAGTTAGGGCTGCCTCTATGTTCAGGGTTGCCCTTTTCCCCTTGGGGGAGGGAACAAAGATGTCCGGTAAGCAAGGACACAGCCTCTGGGAACAAGTTGAAACAAGCATGATCAACTTTATTATGGAGGGGAAGACCTTACATTCCTTTTTCCAGACCCTCTGCCCCAACCAGAGGAAAGGGCTTTGATGTGCTGGTATCTGAGGCTGTAGGGGGTGGTCTCTTAATGGTCTAGGAATTGTGTACCGGACTCCACACTCATCAAGGCCCCCAGGCTCACACCCCAGGTTAGCTTAGACGGAAGTGCTTAAGAGCCCACTTCTTAAGGCACTAGTTATCACTTGTTTGCACTGGCTGAGGCCAGGCTGGTCTCTGGGCCCCTTTTTTTTTTAATGGGAGATGCTCCAGAGGAGCCAGGGTTCTTTGCCCTGACCTTGCTGACCCCACCTCAGGAAGGCTAAGCTGGGCTGGAGGGATGACTCAGCAGTTAAGAGCACTCTCTTCCAGATTCACAGCAACCACAGGGTGGCTCACAGCCCTCTGTAATGGGATCTGGTGCCCTCTACTGGCAGCAAACATACATGCAGGCAGAACACTGTACACATAATAAATAAATCTTTAAAAGAGGAGGAGGAGGAGGGGGAGGAGGAGGAAGAGGAGGAGGAAGAGGAGGAGGAAGCTACTACACCTAGTGCAGTTTCAAGCCTGGGGATGTGCCCCTAGACTGTGGCTTTTTCTTACCTCAACTGAGACCTTAAGCCAGTCCCTGTTAGGAAGAGGTGACCACTTAGAGTACATGCAGTCTTGACATTCTTTCATATACCCTTGGCGACAGGACACCAGAGAGGTGACTATTCACATCTACCAATATTAGGACAATGAGATAAAGATTTGGTAATTTAAAAACATTGTAAATTTCACATCAAAAATAGCCACGTGGCTTTCTCCCATCTACAGAGGCTTCCAAGGGCTGCCAGAGTGAATGCTTGGGCTGCAGGCTAAAGGAACTCCCTTCCCCTCACAGATAGGACTTGAGGGAAGATACATGAGAAACCAAGAAACACAGTGCTTGTGGGAAAACTGGGAGAGCATACATACCCTGCTTATTGCCTCGCCAATCCTAATCTACCTCCTGACAGGAAGTGCATTCCCCAAAGAAACAGACAGACATCACACACCATCGGAGAGTTCTTGTCCAGGGGACCAGTGAAGATGAATTTATTGTGATGCTTCTTCTCCTTCCCCTCCATGACAAGCAAACTAAAAAAAGGACGTGGACTCTCATCACTTGGTAAAACTGGCCTTGCTGTTCAAAGTCTGCTAGGGCTGTTTGTGCTATTACTTGTAGTGATTTTCCTGTCAATCACCAGGTGGCGCAGGTAAAGTGACTTACACTCTACTACCTACACTACACTCCCATTTCCTCCATGCTTGAGAAAGTGGGGGCTTCCTACACCTGGTCTCTGGATCCCACCTCCTTCTCATTGCTATGTGTCTGCATCTCAATAATGTCTGTGGTCCTCACATCACTGTCGTCCTGTGTCCTGTACCCCAAGTCTGTTGGTCATGATCTTTCCTTTCCTGTGAACTTTGGAGATACATTTTCTTCATATTTCACCAGGAAGCCGATAAGAAGGTAGGCACAAAAGAACTGAAGGAGGATGCTAAACAAGCGGATAAAGAGGCAGCCAACCTCAATGAAACAGAGAAGTGACCACTAAAGAAAGCTCAAAAGTAAAGCCTCAAAAGAAAAAGAAAGTAAGTTCTGTATTCTCTCATGAGAACAGCAGGGATGGAGGGAGAGTGACAGACAAGCCAGTGGAGGCAGAAGAATCTGGGTCCCTGTGGGACACGCAGTGAGGACAGAGACCCTGCCAGTGGGAGACCATGGGGGTGTGGCTTGGAGATAGATGTGCAGATCTTCAGGACCTCGGGACCCGGATGTCACAGTCAACCCAAGTACTGTCCCCAGCCCCAGTTAGAAAAACAGCAAATATGACAGGGTGAAAGCTCAAACGTTAGGAGGGGCCAGATTACACTGGAAAGGAGCCAGCAACAAGAAAGGCAGTGGCAGCCATGGTGTGAATGCAGCGAGGACACCAAGCAGCTGCCAGTGATCATCCGCTCCCAGGGTCCTTCCCAACTGAGGACCTGAACAGTGACAGTGTCTCCCACTAATTAGGGCGAGAAGGAAGAGGATGCTCAGTGAGGAAACCAGACACTGTCTACCCACAGTAAGTAAAACCACTGACCCTTGGGATCCAGAAGGTTCCACCACCTGCCCGTCCACCCTTCCAGGGCATCCTGCACACCAGCCACAGTCTCCTGTCTGACTTACAGAGCAGATCTCTCTTGCCAGACTGTAGTTGGCATTATCGTTGGGCCACCAATCACCTCTGAAATAATGACTCAAAAAACATATAAATTATAAATGTTCGACCTTAGCTTAAGCTTGTCTCACTAGCTCCTTTGCCTTAATTAAACCCATTTCTATTCATTTACATTTTCCCTCAGGGCTTTTTACCATTCTTTTCATTCTGTATGTCCTACTTCCTGGTGACTGGTGAGCCCCTGGTGTTTCCCTGGCTTCTCTCTCTCTCCTCTCCTCTCCTCTCCTCTCCTCTCCTCTCCTCTCCTCTCCTCTCCTCTCCTCTTCTCTCTCTCTCTCTCTCTCCTCTCCTCTCTCTCTCTCTCTCTCTCTCTCTCTCTTAAAACTAAACGTCTTCCTCTTATATACTCTCCTTGCTCAGAGGTCTCACCTATACTTCCATCATGGATATTGGGACATTCAACTTTATTTTAGACCAATCAAGTGACATAGGCAACAATCTTATACACTTAAACAGATATTGTAAAACATAAGCCCTCAGGTGCTATAGGTTCCCCACCCCCTTCCCAGCCACTGGAGACCAAGTCAGTGTGGAAGGGAGACCCAGTCCACCTGGGTTAGGCTGACCTGAGGGAACCTCATGTCCAGGAGCAGGTTCCTCACCCTGATGCTGTGTGTGAAGGCTGTGGGTGTTCACTGTCCCTTAGGAGACTCTGCTGTGTGTGTCATGGTGCATGGGCCACTGTGCTCCTCCTTGTCTCAGGAGCATGTCATTGACAAACCCCACTGAAGATAGAATCATGGGCCACTGTGCTCCTCCTTGTCTCAGGAGCATATCACTGACAAACCCCACTGAAGATAGAATCATGGGCCACTGTGCTCCTCCTTGTCTCAGGAGCATGTCACTGACAAACCCCACTGAAGATAGAATCATGGGCCACTGTGCTCCTCCTTGTCTCAGGAGCATGTCACTGACAAACCCCACTGAGGAAAGATTCATCAAGGCCTTGTGAACTGGGAGAATTCCAGGACTGAATAACCCAGGTCTCTGTCCTGTTCCCTCTCCTCAGGTCCTAATAAGCTAGGTCTGCAAAACGGACTGTAGGGTGCAAACCCTCTAACTGTCCACGGGCATCTCCCTGTCAGCCCCACCCCACACTGTAGGGTGCAAACCCTCTAAGTGTCCATGGGCATCACCCTGTCAGCCCCACCCCACACTGTAGGGTGCAAACCCTCTAACTGTCCACGGGCATCTCCCTGTCAGCCCCACCCCACACTGTAGGGTGCAAACCCTCTAAGTGTCCATGGGCATCACCCCGTCAGCCCCACCCCACACTGTAGGGTGCAAACCCTCTAACTGTCCACGGGCATCACCCCGTCAGCCCCACCCCATACTGTAAGGTACAAACCCTGTAAGTGTTCATGAGCATCACCCTGTCAGCCACACCCCACACTGTAGAGTGCAAACCCTCTAAGTGTCCATGGGCATCACCCTGTCAGCCACACCCCACACTGTAGGGTGCAAACCCTCTAAGTGTTCATGGGCATCACACTGTCAGCCCCACCCCACACTGTAGGGTGCAAACCCTCTAACTATCCACGGGCATCACCCTGTCACCAGGCTTAGGGCAGATGAGATGGTTTAGTGTATACAGTGCAGTTTACAAATCTGACAGCTGAGTTCAGTAATGGAGTCCTGAGGTGAAAAGAGAGACCTGCCATTGTCCTCTGAGATGCACCCATGTTCTCTCTCTCTCTGGCTGTTTCTCTGTCCTTGAAACTGACTGTGTTGATCATACTTTTCAGGAGGATGGAGCTTCATATTATTTCCTGAAGACCATTGTCCAGAAACTCAAGACACTAACTTCAGTCCTCCATCTCCAGCAGCATCAGCAACAACAGTCTCCAAATTAAAACACCACGATGACACCTGACCCAGTAGATACTGCTCCTGTATTCCCAGTCTCCTGCCTCTCACTAGATGGAAAGGGGAGATTTCCTCACAGACACAACCCTGCACCTCCAGGCTTCAGGGTCAGCAGAGAGAAAGGCAGATAATGGACTAGGTGGCTGGTAGCAAGCAGGAAAGGGATTGTAGTGAGGTTGCACCCTTTAGACCACAACAGTAAGAGCAGTTCATGGAGACCACTGTAGCAGGGGAGCCACTCAGTAGTGCCCAGAACACTACCCGTGGCAGAGAATAATGGGCTGTGGTGGGAGGTGACCCCCACTGGGGACAGTCCCGAAGTTAGGTGACTATATGTGCAGGTTGCTGGCATGTGATCTCTGCCATCAGAGGAAAGACAGTGTAGATGGTGTGGACAGTTCTATAGTCCAGTGGGAGCCACCTTGTGTCTATTTCCTGTCATGGGATTTCTACTGTACAAATGGCAGGCTGTTGGGAGCCGCTGGCCCCAGCTCCTCAAGATGGCGCCAATATCCGGTGCTGGCCAACCCGCCTGAGTCAGTAAAGAGCGCATGCGTTTGGTACTCTCGCGAGATTGGTCTCTCCACCTCTCCCATGGCGTCATGTGGGATAATGAGCTGCAGCCTATAGAAAGGTGACACGTCCAAAGCAGGGGCCTTTGGTCTGTATAAAATCAGACTCTTCCTACCTCGTGGTCTCTCTCCATTTTCCGTAAGCTAAGTGCTCTCCCTCATGGAGCATTAAAGCTTTGCTGCAGAAGGATCCTACGTGTGTCGTGCCTTTTCTTGCGGGCGAGAAGTGGGCGCGGGACAGCAGGCCATGACATCCAGGGTCCTGCTAACAGGAGCTGTCCTGGTTGGCACAGCTGCAGTTCCATGGTGAGAGGTACAATCTCCCATGTGCATCCGCTTGGGAATCTTTGTCACCTCTCAGCTGTGACATGTTCTCTAGTCCCACAGAGCCAAGTGTGCAAGCCTTCAGCAGGCGCATGAACCTCCCTAGACATTCACCCACTCTGTTCTCAGGACTTCATTGGGCACACTACTGTTGTATTAGGTTTCTGGCCCAGATTTTCCAGCCTAGCCTCGTGGCCTGGACTAGCAGAACCGCAGACCCACAGAAACACACAGACGCTTACATTAACTCTATGATCATCGGCCTAGGGCCCAGGCATATAATTTGCTACCTCTTTACTTTTAAACCAACCCACGATTTTTATCCTGTTCAGCCACGCAGCACGGCACCTTTCCTCAGAGCAGCATAGTTGTCCTCTGCATCTGCTTCTCTGGTGTCTCTGTGGCATCTCTGCTCTGTTCTTCCTATTCCCAGAGTTTTCTTAGTCTGGTAGCTCCTCCCATACTTCCGGTCTCCCCTCGACCTATCAGCATTGTTATTAAACCAGTAGGTGGGACAATTATTTACAATGGAACACAATCCCAGTACACAGTGCTGTGTCCTTAGCTCCCTGAAACTAGCTCTTTCTCCTACTGGAAATGTCCAGAGTCCTGTCACAAACTCCACCTTCCCCACACCTCTTAATTTCGTCACCGCCAAGAGCTGCATGCTCCTCCTCCTCCGTTCTAAGACTAACTGTCTCCCCACACACCTCTGCCCACTGCTATGGTGGAAATGTAGAGACAGAAAAGGATGCACCAGGAAAGACGCTGGTTGACCAGGAAGAGTAGAAGCTTGTCCCCCCTGACCTCATACAGTTGCGCTTCCTCAAGAGATGCCAGGATGGAGGAGCTGGAGAGGTGCTTCAGTCCTCACAACTTGGTCCCCAGGCTCACAACTGACTAAGAGCCGACCAAGATGAGCCAAGGAAGCCATGAGCAGACGCCAGCGCAAGAATACACATGACATAAAGAACAACATGGCACCAATAGAAGAGGCTGGGGGCTCTGCAACATCAAGACCTGAGCAACCAATGAAGAGGAAACAGAGGAAACGACATTAAGAACTTTATGAAGATAATAGAAGCTTTAAAAGAAGATATAGAAAAAACTCCCTTAAAAAATAGAAGAAAATACACACAGAAAGTTGAAAGAGATGAAGAAATCCCGGAAGGAAGATGAAGAAAGCAAAGAGCATGACATAAACCCGGCGCCTAGGAAGGAGCCTTGAATGCATTGGTACAGGAAACCACTTCCTGATTTTAAAACATCGAAGTCTAACACACCAGGACTTACCAGCACTGAGAGGCTGCAGCCTTTGCTTTGGTTTGAGCTCCATTTTATGTGAGAATCCAAAATGTGCTACATCCAGTAAATAAATGTACTTTGTTTTAAATTCTAACAGTCAAATAAAGCTATTTTAGCGTGAGCAAAGGACTTGGATATTCCTGCCCCCGAATAAGATGATGTACAACTAGCCAACAAATATCCGGGTAAGAGGGTGTAACATCACCCGTCTTCGTGGACCTGCAGATTAAAATGGCAGTGAGTCTCATCTCACTGCCATTAAAATCTCCAGCAAACACATGACTAGACCCTCAAAGGCAGCTGCACACTGGACCTTTCTTCCCAAACTGGTGCTCAGCTCCATTACAGCATTTGGAGAATGCCATCCTTGTGGCAGCCCAGACATGAGCTGCAGGTCTCCTCATGAACACCAGGGGGCGAAAAGGAACCACATAGTCACCAGGGAAGACTCCCTGAGCTGTGAAGCTGATTGCAGCCTTGTTTCCATCCCAGTTCCTACAGACCTGACTTCCCTCACATAATCATTTCCTGTGTCTCTGAGAACCCACCCTACAAGGAGACCTATGTAGTCCCCTCGCTCCCTGCTTAAATTATCCGTGAGGAAAGACTGGAAGATCCCTGGGCAATCACCAAAAGAACAAAGGCATCCCAGAATAGTCAGGGTGGGCATGGACAGACCTTCATCACATTCCGCCAGAACTGACAGATGGGGGGGGGTCTCCCTAGGGCCCTCAATAGGAAGCTGGGGAACACAATCTTCTTTCTAGGGCACACAAGCCCCCCTCCTGCACACCAGGAGACAAACCCTGAGATGACTTGTATCCCTGGATCAGAAACCTGCCTGATGACACCAGTGACCATGGATGACCAAGGTCACCACTCAGCCAGACCCTTTCCAGCCGTCAGTAAATGCCACCTTCCCAGAGCAGTATATCACAGGGCAGATGGGGCTCCCCTGGGGTTTTGTGTGACATGGAATTACACTCTTGATTTGAGGAAGTTCAGGGACAAGGCTCTGAAGTGAGCTGCTGTTCTACCTGGGCACACGACACTTCTTGGCCTTGGGGCCCAAAGTATATTCTAGAACACTGAGCCAAAGGTGAATAGAAGGATGGGGGGCACATGGCACAGGAACAGAACAATGGAGACATACAGACACAGACTCCACCCCCAGCTCAGGTGACTCCAGGACGTGCCTCCTCTGAGAGGAAGTTCTAGGGAGAAAACCAGAGCAGACACCAGAGGAACCCAGCTTGGCAGCAGCCTGAGAGAGACGCCTCCTCTCAGGGGAAGAGCCTAGCCCCCAGCAGAGACCATGGAGCTCACTTCAGCCTGTCTGCACTGGAGGGGACTCCTGCTCACAGGTAAGCAGACACTCCTCAGGACGAGAGAGCAGGGGAGCTCACAGGGAATGTGAACTGCTAAGTGGGAGGAGAACTCAGTTGTTCCCCACTGTGAGTTCATCAGCACTGGCCCCTGTACCCTGAAGACTGACATTCTCAACTGTCAGGGCGACTCTCCAAAAACCCTCAGACTGGGAGAGTAAACATAGCCCTTACACAGGACCCTGAGGACTCTGCAGATGAACCCCAGGCTCTGGGACACTGATTTGTTCACAGACTTCTGCGCCTGTTCCAGGCAGTGGGGGTTAAACCAGAATCAAAGTGGTCCTCCTGATAAAGACTTAGTCCTACTGGGCAGGAAGACAGGCCAGCAAGGACATCTAGAAGGTGGGGTCAGGGGTTGACAAGCACTTCAGGAGAAACAGAGCAGGGAGAGAGGTGAGAAAATGGAGGCAAGGAATCTTTAGAGCAGGTCAGAGAAGGCATGTCTACACTCACCACAGATTTTGACTGTGAGCAGGGTAAGGGCTGAGCTGTGTAGACACCTGAGAGGACCGGTCCATACAGTGGAAAGATTCAGGGGTGCTGATGAACGGGGGTGATGCTGCTGACCTCCCCCAGCCGGACACACACAGACACCCCCCCCAAGGCTGAGTTGTACACACTCAGCTTTCACATGTCAACCACATTAAAGGTCCCAGCATTGAGAGAGCTCTCTCTTCCCTCCTAGCCTCCCTGCTAACCTACTGGATCTCTGCCACTGCCCAAGTCTCTGTTGAAGCAGATCCGCCCAGCGTTGCTGAAGGGAGGAACATTCTTCTCCGGGTCCTTAATCCGCCAGAGAAATTCCAAGTCTCTTCCTGGTACAAGGGACAAAATATTATTGATGAGAATGAAATTGCCCGATTTATACCAGCCACTAGTACAAATAAAACAGGGCCTGCACACAGCGGCAGAGAGACAGTGTACAGCAATGGATCCCTGCTCATCAGGGAGGTCACTCTGAATGACACAGGAACCTACACGCTTCTTATACTAACGGAAGAATTTGATCCTGTTAGTGCATCCGCGACGTTCCAGGTACACGGTAAGTAATTCTCTGTAACCTCTGGGTAGTGGGTGGAGCTAACCCGCCTTGACATACAGAGTTGTCAGTCCTGGATGACTCTATCTTACACCCCACATTGTGGTTCAAGCTTTAGTAAAGGACACAGAGAGGAGAGAGCAGCAATAATCAGGCTGCCTCAGAGAAGAGGGTGAGGTGACTGAGCCCAGGCCTGTCAGACTCTGTCCAGCCTCTAAGATGCTCATCATGAACATGGCCTTGACAAAGACCCTTCAGGACTCAGGACTCAGGGTTTCCGGCTGAGGAAACCATGTGGTTCTCACACAGAGATGAGCACCTGGAAGCCTTGCTCCAGACCTCTGTCCCAGACTGGACCAGGAATCCTGGGAAGCTTGGAGATGGGGCTGTAAATTGATCTCCTGTTGGTGCTGACAGGGGACAAAGATTGACTGTAGGCTGGTCGCCTGCTGACAGTCAGCCTCTGAGAGCCATGTCTGAGGTAGGTGACCTGTGCATCTCTGCATAGGTGGAGAGGTCTGAAAGGCTATCAGTCAGCTGTCCTGATGATTTTCTGAGACTTCACAGGAAGGTCAAGAGTCCTAAAGAGATAGAAGGAAAAGTGTACAGACGTCCAGCCCAAGGATTATTTCCTGCAGGCAAATAGTAATGGATGCAGTAGGTGGAGGTCAGGTCTCTGTTCACATTTAAGGTTAACGTGCAGGTGTGGCAACGGTCATTTACCGTGTGTCCTATTGCAGGGAAACTGCGACAGGAAACAGGAAGTGATTAGGGTCACAGAGGACATGGGTGGCACAAGCTACCTTTCCACAGCCACATCTCCAGCTCACCACCTTGGAAACCTTACTAGGTGTCTGTGGAGCAGAGGAAGCTTCAAGTTCATGAACTTTAATCTCAGGCATAGACAGCTGGAGTCTGAACCAGGAAGTCAGCTTTTACTCACAGACCTGCCCAACCCACATCTTCCTCACTGAACTTGAATTCACAGGTTCTCGGGAGGCTGGTATCAGTCCTGCTGGAGGATAAAGAAAAGAGCTTTGCTCTCCCCCACTAGATCCTGAAACCAGCCAGAGGAACAATGTACAATCAGCTTTTGTGGTGGTGGAGGAAGAAAGGTCTGAGTGATGAACTGTGAGCCCCATGGCTTTCTTACTGAGCCAAGCTCCAGCGGTTAAAACAAAGTCCATAGAAGGTGAAACATTTAGTCTTTAGGACGCAAACATGGAAGGCACTCTATACAAACAATCCTCTAATCCAATACTCTAATAGGCCAGTCCTCAGGAATATCATATCCTCTTAACCTTTGTTGAAATGAAGCCTTATCTGCTCTTGAAGGCCCACAGCCAGAGTTGATCCTTGAGTATGCAAAGGTCCAACATCAGCACCAAGATGGTTGCAATCGTTAATGCCTCGTTTCGTTCCAAAGGGACAAATGGCAGTCTGGAATGCACCAATATCAGTCACACCCCAGATCCTTGACAATCATCATCCCTACCACCCTATCCACTGCCCGCTGACTGACCGCCTGCAAGGGCAAGAATCAAAAATCTTGATGTGGCTCATCAGGCCCCATTTTAGAAAGTTCCTCTCTGTCTTTCCTCCAGACTCAGATGATAATTCCATGCCTGCAGGGCTAAAGTGTTACACTGTCCATAAGCCTCAGGAGAGCATGAGATCTGTCACTATCATTAAGCATGCCTTTACATACTACAATTTCAAAGTTACAGACACATTATTTGGATGATTTCTGATAGCTTATCATGACATCTTTATGAATAATTATTCTCCCCCGGTCAATAATCTCTGTCTCTGTCTCTGTCTCTGTCTCTCTGTCTCTCTCTCTCTCTCTCTGTCTCTCTCTCTCTCTCTCTCTCTCTCTCTCTCACACACACACACACACACACACACACACACACACACACACACACACACACAAACCACAGTTAAACAAGGCTTTTCTAAGATCCTCCAGCCAACGGGAAGAGATGCTTCCCCAGAAATAGATTCAAGGCACAACAATGTAAAAGGCGAATTTGTTCACATGGAGGGCAGGCCTGCTAAGGTCCTTAAGAGTCTTAAGTGAAATGAACACAGAGATATTTACTATTTGCCACTGGTCAGAGGATCTGGCATGGGATCAGACAAGCTACTTAAAAGATAAAGTTTAGAAAAGGAGTTATTGGAGGGGGGGGCAGGCAGAGGAGGGGACAACAGTCACAGAGAAAGACATGAGGTAATTACTTTGGCTTTTAACGTGATTGCCCAGTTTCCCTTCTGCCTTTCACTTCTCTGCTCTCTGGACCTTTTATCAATGACTGCTTTATCTCTTCCCACTGCTTAAAAGCATCACTAGGAATATTTTTTCATCCCCTTGCATCTAATCCTCCTGAATTGCTCTTTTTTATCAGGGAACAAGTTCTCGGATCCAGAGATCCCGCTCTAGAGCAAAAAAGGCTGAAGTTCGCTCATAAACTCCATCAGCTGATGGAGTCCTGCTGGGCCTCCTCCACAAGCAACTAAGCTCGCTGGACGTGCCAACAAACGTCCCTCCTTCGACTCTGCCTTTCCCATCCCTATCTCTGATCAATAAATCTCTCAGCTTACTACACTGTGCACACATCACAGCCAAGAATTCCTCTTCTCTAGTTTTTATGTGTGACTTTTCGTAGATCAGTAAACCATAGCTCGGGACTAGTGCAGGCACCACCCGAAAGCACCATGCTTAGGTCCCGAGCCAGGGTTACCTGATTTCGGTCAGAGTGAATGTACTCAGGCCCAGAAGGGTCACAGCCAGACCAAAACTGAGACAAGTCAATTTCAAGCCATCAGACTTGTCTGTTTATTTTGGGTTTTGATACAGAGGTTTCTCTGTGTAGCTCTGGCTGTTCTGGAACTCGAGCTGTAGATTAGACTGGCCTGGAACTCACCTTCTTAGGGCAGCTGGACAAGCCAACTCTAACACTGTCCACAGGGCAGGACCAAACTGTAGATGGTGGGCAATGTTTTCCTGGTGGCCACTTTATATATTCATAAAAGGTGCAGAAGATAGCTCATGCCTCAAGGGAACATAAATCCCTGAGACAGAAGACACAGAAAACAACAATAACATAAAATTTGAAAGGAAAAAATACCTCAAGAAGACAGAGAAATAAGGGCTGTGGAGACAGCTCAGTCGCCACACTTGCCTGATGGTCTGAGGTTCTGTGCTTGATCTCAACGTCAAAGGTGTACACACAAAAGAAAACTAAATGAAAAAAAGGGGAAAAAATTAAGAATCTCCTCAGGGAAACTACAGTTCAACCCTTTGTCCATGTATTTCTACTTTCAAGTGTTCGTTGCAAAGAGTCGTTGGTCAGTCATTGAGGAAAAACACAAACGTAGCCTTGGCTACAATGAATTGTTACACCTGGACTATTCCACTGACCTGACACAGCATCTCTACAAAGGGCTGTGACCCCGAATTGTTTCAGAGGAATTTTAAAAATCTTTTTTAGTAGTAAGGCCATCATTACCCATATTTAAATTTTCTGAAATAATATAAAAAAGAAGAGCCGAGCAGCCGTGGCTCATGTCTTTAATCCCACCACTGAGGAGGCAGAGGCAGGCGGACCTTTGAGTTCAAAGCCAGCCTTGTCTACAGAGCGAGTTCCAGGATAGAGAGATCCTGTCTTGAAAAACCAAAAACCAAACAAATCCCACAATACATAAACCCGGCACTGACTCTGACAGAAGTAAAGTGGAAAACAATCTTGAACTCATTGGCACAGGAGACAGCCTCCTTCACAGAACATCACTAGCACAGAGACTAAGATCAATGATTCATAAAAGGACCTCCTGTCACTGAAAGGCTTCTGTAAGCAAAGGACAGCATCCACAGAACAAAGCTTCAGCCTACAAAGTAAGAAAACCTTTTCACCAACTCCTTATCCAACAGAGGACTAATACCAGTCATATAAAGAACTCAGGAAAGCAGAACAAGAAAACCCAGTTCCAATACGAGCCACGTCTTGAACATATCTGAGAGCATCTGAATGAAATAAGTCATAAACAAAACGGAATTCCCTGGACAATTACAAGTAAATAAAATCTCACGAGTATATAGTCATATATGGAGAGCAAATCCCAGCTTTACAGGGCCGAGGTAGGTGTGTCATCGTTTACTGGTGACAAAGAGATGACAAATTCTAGAAATGGAAATCACAAAGACACAGCATTCTAATGTAATTACTACTAGCGATTTGTATATTTGAGTTGTCTTAAATACATTTCATGTTTTATAGGCTGTATACCTTCCGCAGACGTTAGGGAAGGCATATAAACACACACCACGTGCCCAGATAATCTCCAGACCCCTCATGAAAGATCGCATCAGCTGACTGCGTGCACAGGGCCAAGCTGGTCCCTTTTAATTTAAAAAAATTTTTAATTTAAAAAAAAAAAAGCTTTCATCTGGGCCTAGTGGCATCTGCCTTTAATCCGAGCACTCAAGAGTCAGAGGCGAGCAGATCTCTGTGAGTTCGGGGCCAGGTTTGTCTGGTGTAACAGTGAGGTTCTAAGTCTGGTCTACAAAATGAGTTCCAGGACAGCAGGGCTACACAGAGAAGCCCTGTATTGAAAACGGAGAACAAAAACACATTTATACAATATATTTCATCATGTTTTCTTATTCCCCAATTTCTCCTAGATTCTTTCCACCTCCATATTCTCAAACAAAACAAAAATAAAACCTAAGATGTAAAAACACAAACAAAAGATCAATAATTTTTAAATGCCAAAACCAAAGCGAAACAAAAACTCCAGCTGAACTCATTTTGTGTTAGCCGACTACTCCTGGGCATGGGGCCTGCCTTAGAGTTGGCTGACATTCCCTGGGACCGTCTGTTGGGGAAAACTGATTCTCCCTGCCATCATATACCAATGGTGCAAAACTTCTTGATCAGGCATGGGACACCATACCCACATCCCCTCAGATCTGTGACCCCAGCCAACTTGGATCTGTACAGGCCCTGGGCATGCAGCTACCATCGCTGTGAGGTCCTATGTGCATCCCTCCTTTTGCATCTGGAAGACACTGATTCCTTTGAACCATCTGTCAGCTGGGATCTTGCAGTCTGTACACTCCCCCTTTCCCATAGATCCCCGAGTCCCGAGAGGAAGTCTGGTGAAGACATCCCACTTTACTGATTGCCTCACTGTCTCTCACTCTCTGCACACTGTCCAGATCTGAGTCTCTGTGTTAGTTCCCACCTACTGCAAGAAGCTTCTCTGATGGGCCTGAGTGAGATTTAACCTACAGCTGTAGCAGTAGGTCATTAGGGGTCATTTATTGCTATGTTCCTTCAGCAGAATAATAGTATTGGGTTTTCACCTAGGCTCGTGACCTCCCTATTCTGAGGTTGTTGGACAGTTTAGAAATGCCAGCTATATGTTCCTGGGGTTTGTAGCTAGGCGATGCGGGTGATTCCCTTCCTCCTGTGGTAGCATGCAGAGGCCCTTCTAATACCATGAATGCTAGCCAGTAGGGGTGAATCTCTAGTTAGGCACCGACTTGACTTCTCTGTGTAAGGAACAGGACGAGGATGTCCACTCTTTCCACACCTGCTCAGTAGAGTACTTGAATTCTTAGCTATTCAATAAGACAACTGAAGGAGATCGAAGGGATACAAACGGGGAAGGGAAAAGTCCAAGTATCTCTATTTGCAGATGACATAATTTTAGACATAAAAGACCCCACAAATCCCCTCTATCTTAACCCTAAAAAGACGCATACCCAGGGGTACAAAGTTCCTCTAATACTGCTCATCCCCCTGTTCTCCAGCTCTGGAAATCTCAGCCCAGAAATCTCAAGACGACTAGCGTGATCTCTCTAGACTTACCTTGCACAGGCTGGAACCCAGCAGTGAAGGGATATCACAGTGAGGAGGGTCATGATGACCAGCATTGCAGCCTGGAGGTCAGAGCCCTTCTTAACCGGGGTTTAGGGCTGCTCAGAGAACGGGTGCCCGGTCAGCATCCCCGCTACAGTTCTTAACATCAAGGTATGATATCAGGGCACAGATTAACATTCAGCAAGATGTGAACATGGCTTTGGATCAAGAGGACGATATGCACGCAGTCTGCTTCCCGTACTTTGACCTAACAAAGTCCTCAGAGGTGCCTACCCTGATCTTCCCCAGCTCCATTACCTTCCAGCATCACCCACAGGAAGAGATTATCAGAAAGTCACCTAAGTAGAGAGGTTGCCCGTAAAGGTCAGAGAGGGGATGAACAAACACGAGACATTCTAAGCACCTTCTACTGAGGACAGTGGAGCCCAGTTATCCCAAACGTCCCACCACCGTGCTCCTCTGCCATTTTCTGGGCATGAAGCTCTTTCTGTTCCTAAATTTCTGTCCAGGAACACAGACCAGCCTGATGACAGATAAAGGCCTGCTCTCCCAAAGCAGTCATGATTTGGCTAGTCCATTTGTCGGCCCTAGAGCCATCCCCTCACACCTTCCTGCTGAGAGTAAATCCTACTGTCCCGGAGCACTAAATGGCACTGAGAAGACCAGGTGACCTGTTGGGTTTCTGTGTCACAAAGGGAAACACACCCTTACTTTGGGGCTCCAAGGCTTTCCTCTGTGATGAAGACAGCCCCCAGGCCAATGACATGGAGGGGGACAGTGCTGGGGTGGGAAGTTGACAAGGACTCCCATAAGTCTGTGTGGGATGGGGAACTAAGAGTAAAGGAGCAAGGCTGAACCTGTAGGGAACAGGGAAAGAGTCCCAGCAACCTGCCCTGTCCCCAGCCCGTGTGACTCTGAAAGGTTCAGCCCCATGATGAGCTCAGTTCAGAGAGACAACGGACCACAGAACTGAGGGCAAAACCATCAGGCTTTGGGAGAAGTGCTGAAGCCCCAACTCTTTTTCTCAGAGACAGGACAAGGCAGACCACAGACCATGGAGGCCCTCGCAGCCCTTCTCCAAACACGTGCCCCCTGGCAAGGGCTCCTGCTTACAGGTCAGGAGAACAGCCTCATGAGTGAGCAGCAAGATGGTGAACAGACTGGCTGTGTGGTGTACAGCACAGTTTCAGGGGTGGGCTGGACAGGGGTGGGCTGGACAGGGGTGGAGAGAGAAAAATAGACAGATGGACACACAGACACACAGGAAAGATGGGATCAGCTGGACTGGTATCTCTGATGGAGAAACCCCAGCACCCAGGAGCACAGCGTGTATTTCATGGAGTTCAGTGGAGAAGAGGGGATATCACACATCTGCACACGGAGATGGGTTTGTGGAGAACAATTGGATCAAGGTAGCAGTGATCTAGTCAGTAGGGCAATCTTCAGGCCATAAATATCCATGGGGAGGAGAGGGGTACAGTGGACATATCTGCATGCAACGACAACAATCCCACTTAGTTTCCCCCGAGGAAGGATTTGCCATTCTTCTGAGCCTGAAGTGATGCCACGTGAACAGCCCAGACTCACTCTCTGCTCTCTACGTGGCGGGAGTCTCGTGGAGAATAGAGGATCCTAGGAAGGGACAAATGGCTTCTTTTTAGTGCCTGGGGGAAAGAACAGATAGAGGGTAAGGACTCAGCAACAGGAAGTGCTCCAGACTGAAACTGGGAAGCAGAGGAAAGACTCCCAGGGGCCTCTATATTCTCAAGACTGATTCTCACAGTGTGTCAAGGCTGTAGAGGGTAAAGTCCTTGGCCACATAGATGAGACTGGAGAAAAAGTTATACAGGCATACTCAACTCTTCAAAGGAAGGAGACCTTTACCTGTCTTCCTGCTGGGATGCTGGCAAAGAATGTAGCTTATGACGTGGCGACCTGTGCTCTCTGGAGGGCCAGGCTTCAATGAAATCCTCCAGAATACTGTGTTTGTTTACTCCAGACTCTTCTCCTAAGTGACTTCTCTGTCATCTTGGGGCCAGAACAATCCTAACACTCACATGCATTCTGTTTACCTCAGTCTAGCTCCCCGGACATTTATATCTGGAGCAATTTTTCTGAGTCAACAGTACCCACCTTTATGGAAGAAGCCATATGGACTTTGTAAAAGGTCTCAATGTAAACATACCCTAAGTTGGCTGTAAACGTGGGACTTTCATTGTCATCAGAAAAATTTTTCCAAAATTGTGCAGTGGCTAAATATGGTTAAATAAAGCATCCGGTGTCAGATGTCAGATGTTTGGCTCCGAATTGGCTAAGTCAGGCTAAACGAAGTTTCATTTTTTACCTCACCTGGATTGTTTCCCTGCCAGATGTGAAGCTTGCAAGAATGTCACACAAAGCAATATATATTTATTTATATATATTTATTATTATTATTCCTGAACTAATAAATACTGTCCACAGTTACAGAGTTAAACTCTCACCATATGGGGTCACAGGAACATTTCTTCATTCCTAAACAGGTATCTGAGCCTATTATTGACACTGGGGTGACAGCTGGATAAAATTAATTCCTGTCCCCAAAGAGACATGGTCCTAGGCAGGAAGACAGACCACCCAAGGCATTGAGAAAGTGAGCTCTGTGACTGGCAAATGCTTTAGTAGACAAAGCAGGGAAAGGCCAGAAAGTGGAGATCCAGAGCAGCATCTCCCAGGCTGGGTCCTGACAACCTGAGGGAGTGGGGAGTGACGAAGGCATGAGGGTGGACAGACACACAGACACATGTACAGAAACACTGGTGGAGGCCTAGAAACTCCACATGCTGATTTTATACGCCTGAGTTGAAGAGACAAGTTCATCACATACAGCAGGACAAGGAAACGGACGGCTTGCTTATTCAGTAAGAGAAAGAGGCTCAGGCTGTAAACATCCAGGAGGAGGAAGCCACGGTTGACAGGGCCTACATACACTGGCTCTAGCTAAAGGTCAGTCATTCGGAACATCCATATATTAACCAGGAGAAGATTTGCCATCCCTGAGCCTACGCCCGGGAAGTTCTTGCCATTCCCATGGGTCTGGGGCACTGGGGTCCTTGACATGACAGCACATGACAACAGTGCACTTTTGCTCAAGGACTTCATCCACTCCCCACAGTCTTGGGTCCGTGGAAGAGGTGAGTACGCAGCTAAGGACAGAGGACTGAGTGGTGAAGACACCTGGGAAAAGGTTCTACTACACAGAACCGGGAGAAGCTGAGGGAGGTGAGGGATAGAGGTCATGCTGCTGACCTCAACAGGGATGCGGGACACACACACACACACACATACACACATACACACACTACATACACATATGTACATCACACACACACACTACATACACACATGCACACACACAAACACATCACACACAGACATACACACTACATACACACATGCATACACACATGCATACACACATGCACAACACATACACACACACATACACACACATATACACACACACATACACACACACATACACACACACACATACACACACATCACATACACACATGTAGACACACAAGCACATCACACACACACAAGCACATACACATGTAGGAATATAATAAAAGATTCAAAAGTTTCAGAGATATCAGAGGGATCTACCCACAGTCAGTCTAGGAGGATCAGACAGTGGTAACTCACACCTTTAATCCCAGCACAGGGAATATCTGGGAGTGGTGACCTACACCCTTAATCCAATCTGAGTTTGAGGTCATTTTAGTTTACAGAAGGAGTTCCAGGCTCCCAGACAGGCAGTGGTGGAGCCAAGCCATAAGTGAGCGAAGAAAGTATTTAAGACAGGCATAGAAAGACAGAGCAGGCAGAAGAAGCCAGGAGGAGTGAGGCTGAGGAAGCTGGAAGACAGCTGGGTGAGATCTGACTGTGGTGTTTCCTCTCTGATATCTCTGCCTTTCCCAGAGATCTGGCCCTGAGTTTCATTTATTCGTGTAACATACACACACATATACACACATGCACACCACACACACATGTACACACACACACAATGTACACACACACACTTGCACCCATACCTGTTGAACAGACACCTAGTCATAACACAGATCCACATACTGATTTTCTCTCTCCTTCCTCACAGCCTCACTTTCCGCCCTATGGAACATGACCACCGCTGCTGAACCCAGCATTACAGTAGTGCCCCCTGCTGTCCTTGAAGGGAAGAACATCCTTCTACTCGCTCACAATCTGCCAGACAACCTTTCAGCCTATCACTGGTTCAAAGGGAAGGAACCACTGGACAAAAATCTAATTATAATGCATGAAATAAAATCTCAAAGAACTAGGAAAGGAAAGCTGCACAGTGGCAGAGAGACACTTTACCCTAATGGATCCTTGATGCTACAGAATGTCACCTTCAAGGAATCTGGAATCTACAATCTAAATATCCATTCTGCAGAGTCTGACCAAAAATCAATGCTTGCACAAGTTTCCATATACCGTAAGTGATTCCCTGTGGTCTCTAGCAGCCGAGTGGGGCTCACTGCATTTCTCCCACGCACACAGGCTCCTGATCTGGACCATGCATCACGGTCCCTTACCCTTTGAGCACCTAGTGTAGGTCACACTGTGGAAACACACATGGAAAGAGCAGGCTCCTTTTTCTGCATCCAGGCTGTGGAGAGCAGGCTGGTGAGAAGGGGCATCTACCTACCTCACAGCTGGTCCTCGTCCCAAGGACCATGGCTCTGAGGAAGAGCCTGAGGACTCAGTCAAGGACTGGAGAAGGGACCTGAGTCCTCACAAAGGAGGTCTTTTTACCAAGATCAGGAGACACCCAATGTGGGTGACCCCAGGTTACCCTTGTAGAGAGAGGGTATTCCAGGTCTCCAGTCCCACACAGATCATTCTTTTCTGCTGTCTACAGCTCAGTTATCCAAGCCCTCCATAAAGAGCAACAGGACCACAGCCGTAGAGGGGCAAGACACTGTTGAATTAACATGTGACCCTCCCTTCCCAAAAACAACCTACACATGGTGGCTAAATGGTAAGGAGTTTCCCGGTGACAGCAACGGAAGCTTGTCCCAGGGGAACAGGACTCTCACTTTGCCCAAGGTCTCCAGGCATTTCGAAGGACGCTATGAATGTCAAGTCCAGACCCCGCTGACTACCTTTTGGAGTAACCCGTTCACTCTCGATGTTTTCTGTGAGTAACTTCTCTTCCCCTCATCCCAGCTGCCCAATACACACCCAGTACTCAGTCTGTGAAGCTGATTCTCAGCTCTGAACCAGACTGCCAACGTCATCTGCTCCGGGCACATCCTGGCAACCAAGCAAACCTCAGGCGAATGGTGGAGGAGCTGCTCCATTCTAGAGAGGCTGGGGATCACTCTGAGTGATGCAAAGCAGGGCAGGCGGTGTATTTAAGGTTATATCAAAGGCTGTGGGTTGGATTCTCCATGTATGCTCTTGGGATGTTAGGGAGAAACCCTTTGAGATCATCGTTTTACAAGGAATCTAATTGACAGCCCTGCTTGGGGTAACAGGAAAGAAAGGCTGTCACCTGACTCAGGGATGCCCTGAGTATCTTTATCCTGTCATGGTAACTGTGTCTTTCTCTTTCCTCCAGATGGCCCAGATACCCCCCAAATACTTCCCTCAGACAAGTACTTTGAGGAAGGGAGAAGCCTACGGCTATCCTGCCAGGCAACTTCTCATCCCAAAGCACTGTATTCCTGGGAGGTCAACGGGGAGCCCTGGAGTTCTGGACAAGATGTCTTTATCCACAAGCTCAGCATGAGTAACAATGGATTATATGCCTGCCACGTCAACAACCCAACAACTGGACACACTAATTTCAAAGTCCAAGAAATTACAATAGTCGGTAAGCGGCTTCTCGTAACTTTAGGGCCAATTACTTAAGTACAGTCTGGTTTTCTGTAAAGAACAAAGAAGAAGGAACTCCACAGCCCGTCTCCACAGTTGCAAGCAAATCCCAGTCCTCCTCCTAAGGTCCCTAGATCCAGGAGACACCCCGGTTTTCCTAAGGCCCCTAGATCCAGGAGACACCCGGCTCTCCTCCTACGGTCTCTAGATCCAGGAGACACCCGGCTCTTCTCCTAAGGTCCCTAGATCCAGAAGACACCCGGCTCTCCCCCTAAGGTCCCTAGATCCAGGAGACACCCCGGCTCTCCCCCTAAGGTCCCTAGATCCAGGAGACACCTGGCTCTCCTCCTAAGGTCCCTAGATCCAGGAGACACCCCGGCTCTCCTCCTAAGGTCCCTAGATCCAGGAGACACCCCGGCTCTCCTCCTAAGGTCCCTAGATCCAGGAGACACCCCGGCTCTCCCCCTAAGGTCCCTAGATCCAGGAGACACCCCGGCTCTCCCCCTAAGGTCCCTAGATCCAGGAGACACCCAGGTTTTCCTAAGGTCCCTAGATCCAGGAGACACCCCGGCTCTCCCCCTAAGGTCTTTAGATCCAGGAGACAACCGGCTCTCCTCCTAAGGTCCCTAGATCCAGGAGACACCCCGGCTCTCCCCCTAAGGTCTTTAGATCCAGGAGACAACCGGCTCTCCTCCTAAGGTCCCTAGATCCAGGAGACACCCCGGCTCTCCCCCTAAGGTCTTTAGATCCAGGAGACAACCGGCTCTCCTCCTAAGGTCCCTAGATCCAGGAGACACCCGACTCTCCTCCTAAGGTCCCTAGATCCAGGAGACACCCGGCTCTCCTCCTAAGGTCCCTAGATCCAGGAGACACCCAGGTTTTCCTAAGGTCCCTAGATCCAGGAGACACCCCGGCTCTCCCCCTAAGGTCTTTAGATCCAGGAGACAACCGGCTCTCCTCCTAAGGTCCCTAGATCCAGGAGACACCCCGGCTCTCCCCCTAAGGTCTTTAGATCCAGGAGACAACCGGCTCTCCTCCTAAGGTCCCTAGATCCAGGAGACACCCCGGCTCTCCCCCTAAGGTCTTTAGATCCAGGAGACAACCGGCTCTCCTCCTAAGGTCCCTAGATCCAGGAGACACCCGACTCTCCTCCTAAGGTCCCTAGATCCAGGAGACACCCGGCTCTCCCCCTAAGGTCCCTAGATCCAGGAGACACCCAGGTTTTCCTAAGGTCCCTAGATCCAGGAGACACCCCGGCTCTCCCCCTAAGGTCTTTAGATCCAGGAGACAACCGGCTCTCCTCCTAAGGTCCCTAGATCCAGGAGACACCCCGGCTCTCCCCCTAAGGTCCCTAGATCCAGGAGACACCCAGGTTTTCCTAAGGTCCCTAGATCCAGGAGACACCCCGGCTCTCCCCCTAAGGTCTTTAGATCCAGGAGACAACCGGCTCTCCTCCTAAGGTCCCTAGATCCAGGAGACACCCCGGCTCTCCCCCTAAGGTCTTTAGATCCAGGAGACAACCGGCTCTCCTCCTAAGGTCCCTAGATCCAGGAGACACCCGACTCTCCTCCTAAGGTCCCTAGATCCAGGAGACACCCGGCTCTCCTCCTAAGGTCCCTAGATCCAGGAGACACCCGGCTCTCCTCCTAAGGTCCCTAGATCCAGGAGACACCTGGCTCTCCTCCTAAGGTCCCTAGATCCAGGAGACACCCCGGCTCTCCCCCTAAGGCCCCTAGATCCAGGAGACACCCCAGCTCTCGCCTAAGGTCTTTAGATCCAGGAGACACCCGGCTCTCCTCCTAAGGTCCCTAGACCCAGGAGACACCCAGCTCTCCTCCTAAAGTGCTTAGATGCAGACAAGATCACTATATTCAGCAAAACGGTCTTTTAAAATCAATACAGAAGGATGAGGGAGCCAGCTCATGAGTTAAGAGCACTTGCTGCTCTTGCAGAGGACTTAGGTTTGGTTCCCAGGACAGAAGTGGTGGTTTATAACCACCTGTAATTCCAGTTCCAGGGGATCTAACGCCTTCTTCTAACCTCTGTGGGCATCAGATGCACATGGTGCACATAAATGCATACTACGTAAATACCCACATTTTTAAAAATAACAGATAAAGTCAATGGAGAAGTAAAACCACCCTAGACAGTCACAGATGATGACAGTTCCTGAGCACTTGAGGCTGCATATGACAATTAAAGAAATCAGATACACCAGGGAGGAGCCATCTCAACATGACAGCATTGGGGACACATTCCATGAGATAATCGATGAGCAAAGGATAATTATGAAATAGTCAACCATGTCCAACTCAGCTAATGAGTAAATTCCTAATCTGAATAGAAAAGACAAAAGAATAATTGATATTCTGACCATTGAGGGAAATAAAATAGCAAATTTATAAACACCAACCAATTAACCTCACCCAGCAGAGCTCAGGGAAAATGTTCCCAACACTCTGCTTGAAAAAGGCCTAGCTAACTGTATTTTTAAAATGCATACATGCACACAGCATACACGCACACATATACACATGTGTATTCACAATATACACACACACCTCAAATTCTCATGTGCACATACACATGCATGCACACACACAATGATCTACCTGTTACCTATATGAATCATACCTCACTGACAACAAATGCATACACACACACCTTTGCACACACACATACACATATGTACATGAACACACACAATGATCTATTATCTATATGAATCATACCTCACTGACAGTTGCACACACACACATGTGCATCTTTGTGCACGCACATGCACATACATGACGATCCAACTATTATCTGTAAGAATCATAGTTCCCTGGCAAACACAAACATGCACTGAAAGGGAATATGTGGAAGTCAACACACCGAGAAAGAGCCAAAAACAAGGAGTTGATGAAACTGTATAAAGTGGATTTCAAGGCAAAATCACCCATTACAGATACGATGCCAACAAAAACAATGACCCATCAAGAATTTAAGTGAGCCAGGCTGTGGTGGTGCACACCTTTAATCCCAGCACTCAAGAGGCAGAATCAGATGGGTCTCTGAGTTTGAAGCCAGGCTGGTCTACAAAGTGAGTTCAAGGGCAGCCAAGGCTAACAGAAAAATCATGTCTCAAAGAATGAAAATCAGGATTGGACATAGGTAGATCCAGACACAATCATGCAGAACACAGGACCAGAGTGAATGTTCACCATGGATCAAACAGACGTAATAAATATTGAGATAATATTCCACCAGTAACAGGGAATAAACATACTCAGTATCCCCTGCAATGTTATCTAATGTAGATCACCCTTTAAGGCCACAAACATCAAGTCCTAGAAAATATGAAGAATTTCTCCTGCCTTCTCAGGCCACTTGGAAGGATACTACAAAATAGCAGTGACAGACAACACAGAAACTATACAAAGGCATCTAACAGAGTGGGAACTCAAAAAGCCCTAGAAGCAGAAGAAAATGAAAATACTAATTTCCAGAAGGTTTGAGATACAGGAAAGGTGATTCTCAGAGAAAGCACAGAGCTGTGAGTGTTCACAAGATACGTTCAGGCAGAGACAAGCATGGTGACATATGCCATGTGTAGTAGTAATTTCTGTCCTTGCCTTTCTGGCCTAACCCTGAGGTTCTGACCTGCTGTCCCACTGAATCACATAGACACATTAATTTTATGCTGATTGACCTGGTGCCCAGGCATATCACTTGCTAACTCTTTACTCTTAAAACTAACCCATGACTCTTATCTTGTTCAGCCATGTGGCTCGGTACCTTTTCTCAGAGCAGCATTTCAACTTCTTTCCTCTGCATCTCACTGGCGTCTCATCGTGCTGTCTCTGTGGCATCTCTGGCTTCTCTGCTCTACTCTTCCTGCTCCCAGAGTTCTTAGTCTGGTAGCGCAGCCCACACTTCCTGTCTGCCTTCAGCCAATCAGCAGTTTTATTGAGCCAGTAAATGGGACAATTATTTACAATGTAACAACACCATCATCCAGGAAGAGAGGGGAAGGAGAGAAGACCTTCAAGGTCATCATTAAAGGACAGCTCAGCTACAAGTGATTCTGTTAAAAAAAAAAAAAAAACAGAAAATTCAAATAACGTAATGATAGACTTGAAGGTCATAGAAAAAAAATAATGAACACAAAACTCGTAAATAGAATGACATCCTAAGGATCCACACAGAAATTAATATAACACAGACTGAGACATAAAACATCAGTGAGAGTCTGAAGAGATGGCTCAGGGCTTAAGAGCACTGGCTGCTCTTGCAGAGGATCCTCACTAGACTCCCAGCGCCCACATAGTGGCTCCACAACTGCCTGTAGTTCCAATTCCAGGAGGTCTGATGTCCCCTTCTGGTCTTCATGGGCATCACAGACATACATGCAGGCAAAACATCCAGACACATAAAAAATATAAAAGTCTTTAAAAAATCACGGAGATGAAGAGTTAATTCTTTAAAAAGACAAATGAAATTAACAAAGGCTAAGCCAAGATCTCTCCATCCTGGCCTGTGTTTACAGCTCAGAAAAAAAGAGGAGTCAGATCAGAACGAGGGTGGGTCTGCCCATGGTGGCCTACACTCACCCAGCAGACCCTATATCCAAAAGACATATGAATTTCTACGCACTGCCAGCTGGAGTCCAGCGCAGAAATCATGACTCTGGGGGTGACATTTCAGGTTCAATACATACCTAGTCCCCAAAGGTTTGTAGCCCTTTTCAGAAGATGTCTTTGGTCTGATTCCAGAATTCCCATAGTCTTAACATCATCAACACTTTTTAAAACCTAAAGTGTCTTTTGAACTTACAGAAGCTTTTAGCTGTGAGCCTCTATACAGTACAAGAGGGACTTACACACTCCCAATTTGTAGCGACTCAATGTAGGCATTCCCATTCCCAAAGGGACAGACAGATAATAGCAGTTAAAAATAAAAACTGAGTGAAACCCAGGTCTGATGGATTCCCAGGCAAAGATGGCCGTGACCAAGCTAACCTTAATGCAACCCCCAACACCCCCGTAGAAGAGAGCCAAGTCCTGCAAGGGTATAAAGCCTGACACATATACATTATAGCTCAGGGATACACACACACACACACACACACACACATACACACACACTAAGCTGATGGGAAAACTTCAAAGAATTTTAAAAAAGAATCCTGACACAGTATGTGTTAAATCCTATGGTGCCATCTGACCCAGGAGCACAGGATGGCAGTATGTGAGCTCCAACAGTCCTGGTCACCTGGAACTCATGAGTTCTATAGAAAAAGCACCTCAGGATGGCTCCAAGTTCTGCTGGCTGCCAGAGATATACGCAGCCATACCCACCAGAACAGAGGTCATCAAAGCTGCTCCTCTGTGTTTTGCTTCTCGCTGTAAGCCTGCCGTCCAGTAGAGCCTATGCTGCTGAATGAGCACTGTGCCCTGCTCCATTCCCTCCCTGAGACAGGTTAGTCCCTTCTCTAGACACAGTACCATGCCTCCTCTCGTCCCGCAAACTGATTCAAAAAGCTTCCCACACACACAAGTTCGTGACAGCAGTAACCACACTTACTCCCAGCCTTCTACGTTCTGTGAACACGAGACAGGAGCAAGCTAAGGATTTCACCCACAGATTCAGGAGATCCATGGAGGACATCTTGGTTTATTCTCTATTTCTATAATAAAATTCTATGACCCAAAGCCATTTGGGGAGAAAATAGCTTGTTTCCACTTACAGTTTAGAGTCCATTTCTGAGGGAAGTCAGGGCAGGAACTATAACAAGACAGGAACGTAAACACAGGAACAGAGGCAGATGCCATGGAGGTGTGCTGCTTGTTACCTTGTTTCCCATGTTATCTTGCTCAGACCATATCTGTGTGTGTGTGTGTGTGTGTGTGTGCGTGCGCGCATGCGTCTGTGTATGTTTGAGCCAGGATGTTTCTGTGTAGCTCTGGGTGACCTGTATTTCACTCTGTAGACAAGGTGGGCCTTGAACTCATAGAAATCTGCCTGCCAAGAGCTGAGATTAAAGGCGTGCACCACCACTGCCTGGCCTCAGCCTGCCTTCTTATACAACAAGGAATGACTTACTGGGCATGCCCTGCCCATAGTGGGCTGGTTCCTTCCACATCAACAATTAATTTGAAAAATGCTGCATTTGCCCATCTGACGGAAGCCTTTCCTCAATGGATGTTCCCTCTTCCAAGGTGATGCTGTCTTATGTCAGGTTTACAAAATCTAACCAGCAAAAAGAAAAGTGTATGTGAGGGGCATTATGTTCAAAGTGTCAGGAGCTTATACCTTAGATTGTTCAAACGTTAACAAGTCAGCAGAGAATGCCAGACCAGAGCAAGGGGCCTCCAAAGGCCCACCAAGACTAGCTATCATCAGGGGATAGCAGATACTGAAGAAATTGCAGGGGGAAAGCATCCTTACATGCTGTGTGTGGAAATTCAAGTTACTATGCAGAGCCTGTGGAATCCATAGAGGGTGTTCAAAACTAAAAAGCAGGACTACACATAATTGAATGTATACTCCAGAAACTTCTAAGTCCACACACCACAGAGCCACCTGTACACCCCTGATCACTGCGGCATTATTGATAACACACACCCATATACAGATGTTTATGTGAGTGTGTGTATGTGGGAAATGAAGGGAGACAATTTGGTAGGGTGGAGTGACCAGCCTGAAGGGAGGGGACAATGACAGTAATGATACAAGTGGAATGAATGGCATCTACTTCTCAGAAGTGTCGTAATGAAGCCAATTATTTTATATGGGAATTTAAAATTAATGAGCATCCAAAACAAGGAAAGTTCTCCCTGGTGGTAAGGATATGGACATTGAAGCTTAGAAGAGATTCTTGATATGAAAGATAGAGACACGTCCTAGAATCAAATCAGGGTTCACAGTAGATGGTTGGGGATTCAACCCTTTGTAGGATTGTGCTGTTCCATTGTAAATAATTGCCCCGCTCATTGGTTTAATAAAAATGCTGATTGGCCAAAGGCAGAGACAGGAAGTATGGGTGGGGCAACCAGACAAAGAAAACTCCAGGAACAGAAACAGAGCAGAAATGCCAGAGAGAAGCCAGAAGAAACAGAGAACAGCTATGCTGCTCTGAAAAAAGGTACCGAGCCACATGGCTGAACAGGATAAGAATCATGGGTTTGTTTAAGGATAAAGAGTTAGCAAGTTATATGCCTGGGCCTTAGGCCATCAGCCTAAAATTAATGTGTCTGTGTGTTCCTGTGGGACTGCGGGTCTGTGGAACTGCAGATCTGAGGGTCTGTGGATCCAAACCTTGAGGCTAGGCCCAAAAGTCCAGGCCACAAGTATTCTGGAAATACCGGGCCAGAAACCTCATACTACAACCCTTGCTTATAGACTGTCTCCTGAACAAGACAGGACAACCCCAGTGTTGGAGACATCTTCTGGATCATCTTACACTTTACACTCCAGCTCCCACGAGCTGGCGGAAACCTTTTCACAAAGACTTCTCTAGCTGGTTTTCTTCTTCATTTGTTCACAGAGCGATTGCTGAAGCCCCACATCCAAATCAGAAACAGAACTGTCCTAGAAAACCACTTGGTGGACCTGACCTGCGTCTCGGAGAACACTGGCATTTCCATATGGTGGACGTTCAACAATGAGAAACTGAAGGCCACAGACAGGGTGACGTTCTCCCAGAATAACAGAAGGCTCACCATAGACCCAATCAGAAAGGAGGATGCTGGGGCATACCAGTGCGAGGTCTCCAACCCCTTCATTTCCAGGCTGAGTGACCCAGTCAGCCTGGCCGTACTCTGTGAGTGGCCAAAGTTCCCTTCCTCCCAGATCCTACAGGGGACTGCTTAAATTTCTATTTTATTATCATTGTGTAGAGCACAGTACCATGGCTCATAGGTGGAGGTCAGAAGGCAACTTTGTGAAGTAGGTTCTTTCCCTCCACCTTATCTGGCTTATAGTGATTCAACTCTGTTGTTTTTTTTCTTCTGACTAAGCTATGGACCCTCTCTACCATCTCCAAGGCCATTTATTGGGGGACTGTTTATTGATAATGTGCAAAGTATATGACAGACAGGGAAGACTATCACCTGAGACACTGATACAGTGAGGCACTTTAGGACCCGCCTATCACCCCACACTTAGGGGGCTGAGGCAGAAGGATGGAGAATATGGCCAGCTTGGGCTATGGAGCAAGACCCTGTCTCTAAATTGTTTGAATGCAAAAAAAAAAAAAAAAAGTTATAAATCCAATTACAAAGCGGTTAAGGGTTAATCTCTGAGTCAAGCATGTGATCCTTGTATCTGTGGGTAACTGGCTCCAGGAAGCCAACTGGTATCACAATCTGTGGGTGTTTCCATGGAAGTCTGCATGCTGTTCCACATACTGTACATCATGTTCAGATTCCAGCACGTGATACTTCACCAGCACTAGGCAGAGAGCTCGCTCCTCTGTTAGTGAGAAAGGATGCCGAGAAAATTCTGCTCAGTTCTCAGAGTGGGCAGAGACAATTGTTCTGGAATGTTTTGTTGGCCTCCTGGTGCGTGCAGCCCAAGCATCCTTGCAGTATGTAGATGATAACTATCTTGACTCTTTATCCTCCTGCCCCCTCCCAGGTGCTGCTCCTACAGATGTGCACCTACATCTGGGGTCTTCTGAATATGTCTAAACTTGTTTGGCTTCATCCATGGCTCTGGATGGAATCTGTCCATGGAGAAGCCATTGTCTCCTCTTCTGTGTCTTCCATTCATGGTGTGACCTTGCACAAGATTCTTTTCTGTGTGTTGTTTTATGGTGAAAATCTACGTGAGGCATTTCCTGTTTTGGCTATTTTCAGTGGGTGAGCATATTTGCAGTGTCGTGTAGCTATGGTCCATTTCCGTAACCTTATCATTTTTACATACATACCTTCAGAGCCATCAAATGTTAGTTTGGGGGACAGGAAGTGAAAGCACATTGCCAGCACCCATGTATAACCAGGGTGTGGCAAGAAATGGCAGAGGCAAGAGGATTCCTAGAGCTTACTGGTCTGCCCATCTAAGCAACCTGTGAACTACAGATTTTGAGATTGTACCAAAAGAAAGAAAGAAGAAAAGGAGGGAGGGAAGGAAGGAGGGAAGGAGGGAAGAGAGAGGGAGGGAGGGAGAGAGGGAGGAAAGGAGAGAGGGAAGGAGAGAGGGAGGGAAGAGAGAGGGAGGGAGGGAAGAGAGAGGGAGGGAGGGGAGAGAGAGGGAGAGAGGGAGGGAAGGAGGGAAGAGAGGGAAGGAGTGAGGGAAGAGAGAGGAAGGGAGGGAGGGAGAGAGGGAGGGAGGGAGGGAAGAGAGAGGGAGGGAGGGAGGGAGGGAAGAGAGAGGGAGGGAGGGAAGAGAGAGGGAGGGAGGGAAGAGAGAGGAAGGGAGGGAGGGAAGAGAGAGGGAGGGAGGGAGGGAAGAGGGAGGGAGGGAAGGAGGGAAGGAAAAGAAAAGGGAACAGGTGGCTGTGGAAGATGTCAACAGCAACTCTGGCTGTCCACACAGATGCACACACATGCACACACAGTCACATATACAAACAGTAGCTCCCACCCCCTCTTCGGCCCCTGGAACTACCATCTGCAATTTATCCAACTACCCCACTCACCTGAGCAGAGTAACACCTGAGCAGTCCTTTATATCTGCTTTCCTTCGCTTAGCATAAACTTCCGGAGTTTGTCCACGTATCAGATTTTGTTTTGTTTGAGACAAGAATCTAACTGACTTCTGTTTCAATCCAGCCTTGACCTCTCCATCACCCTGCTTCAGCCTCTTGGATGACAGAAGTGTAGGCAGACGCCACCATGCTCAGCTCATTTTTTTCAAGCAATAGTTTTAGAATAAGGTCTCACCTTGCATCCCAGTAAGTGGTGGTGGAGTGTGTGGTGTTTGTGTGGTGTGTTCTGGGTGTGGTATGGATGATGTATTTATGTATGTGTGGTGTGTATGGTGGGTTTTTGGTGTGTGTGTATGTGTAAGAGCCTATGCATTCCATGTTTCAACAGTGCCTGCCAGTGTTCCAATTCTTTTTTGTGGTTTTCTTTAGTGATGTGGAGCAATATATTATTGTGGTTTAGTAAACATCTTCATAATGACTTAGTAATGCTGGAAAGCTTTTCATTTGTTTATTGTCCATTTGTTGATTTTCTTAATGGCAGTTTCTTTCCTTCTTTTTGAATTGAGCTACTTGTACTTTTTTATTGTTAATATTGTTGAACTGTGAGCATTCTTTATATATTTTGGCCCATGTTCAGATATATACTGTGAATATTCTTTAGCACTTGAAAATGGTCTTTCCACTTTCTTGATACTTGATCTATTGTTAATAGCACTTTAACTGCATCCCAAGTGCACATAGTTTGGAGAAGTAGAATGTCATCTTTGATGTCTGAGTGCAAGACAGGATGGTTAAATGAAGCTATTTAACATCCAATACTTCATTAGCTCTCATTCATTATGGTGAGACATTTGAAATTCATCGTGGCTATTCTGAAATACACACTACCATTAACTACAGTTCTCTATGGGTACTTCTAACTTGCTCCTCTTTCCAATGGGAAATTTATATTCTGCTACCAAGAGCTCCTTGGTGTTTCCTTTCTACAGCCAATCCCTTGTAAGCACCATTAAGTCTTCTATGTACATAGTAGTTCAGATCTTTAACTGGGTAGCTGTTTACTCTGAAATAAACATTTGGCTGAGGTCAGAGGAAAGCAAATAAACAAGTCCCAGAAAACTCCTGAAACTTAAAATACCCAATCACCTCTTCCTGAGGTTCTACAGAGTAACAGTTCTGGAACAGTAGACTTTCCCACCCACCAAGATGCTTATGAGTGGCACAGGAACTCCAGGCATGGAGTTTCTTGAGCTGTTACCCATGGTGAGATAGGCTTGTCTGTAATGAGGCTGTCTAACTCATTGTCTCAGTAAGCTAGACTTGAAATCATTTAGTCAGGAGTGGACTGACATCTGTTAATGCCTCTTTTGGAGAAATCACACAACACAGATTCTGAACAGGGCCTGAGAAAGACAAAGCTTCATTTAATTACAAAGGAATCTTCAGGTTTGGGTTCTTCATCTATTTTGGGTTTTGGGTTTTTTTTTTTTTGTTTTGGGGTTTTGGGGTTTTTTTTTTTTTTTTTTTTTTTTTGAGACAATGCCTCTATCTAACCCCAGCTACTCTAGAGTTCACTTTGATATCCACACTCATACTTCCCCTCACCCAGACAACCTTCTTAAAGAAAATGCATACAAAGGCACAGACAGGGATGAAGACCATGCTAAACGCATGCCCCCAGGTGCCTGCTGTAAAAACGGCCTTACTCTGATTCTTTCTGCTTTCTTCTGGTATTCCACGACAGATCGACCACCAAAAAGAAACTCCCCGGTGTCAGCCGTGGTGGCCACTGCCTTAGCTGTTGAAGTTCTAGCTGGGATGGCTGTCCTAGGGGGCCTGGCCTACTTCGTGTTTTTCAAGAAGCTGGACAAGTATGGTGACATTTCCTCTTCTACTTCCTCCCAGCTTGGGGATGAATACGCTTTTTCTCACCTCTCTCAGTCTCTAGACTGGATTTCTTCTTGCCTTTCCAAAGAGCCCGGTTCTCACTAATTCTTGGGGTCCTGAAATCCCTGCCCTCCCACTCCCTAGAGCCATTCCCATATGTCTTAGAACAAAAGGCCCATTTTATTTCTCTGTCTCCCAGTCAGAAGAAAAGGCACCACAAGAAAAAACACAAGAAGAATCAAAAGGAACGGAAGAGAGAAGAAGAGCAGGAGAATGTAAGGGTCAGGGAATCCAGAGGGACAAGCCTGGGGTTCCCTGGGACGCAGTGAGGACAGAGACCCTGCCAGTGGGAGACCATGGGGGTGTGGCTTGGAGATAGATGTGCAGATCATCAGGACCTCAGGACCCTGTACCGTCCCCAGCCCCAGTTAGAAAAACAGCAAATATGACAGGGTGAAAGGCTCAAATGCTAGGAGGGGCCTGGTTACACTGGAAAGGAGCCAGCAACAAGAAAGGCAGTGGCAGCCATGGTGTGAATGCAGCGAGGACACCAAGCAGCCACCAGTGATCATCGGCTCCCAGGGTCCTTCCCAACTGAGGATCTGAACAACAGTGACAGTGTCTCCCATTAATTAGGACGAGAAGGAAGAGGATGCTCAGTGAGGAAACCAGACACTGTCTACTCACAGTAAGTAAAACCACTGACTTCGGGATCCAGAAGGTTCCACCACCTGCCTGTCCATCCTTCCATGGCACCCAGGACACCAGCTACAGTCTCCTGTCTGACTTACAGAGCAGATCTCTCTTGCCAGACTGTAGTTGGCATTTTTGTGGGGCCACCAATCACCTCTGAAATAATGACTCAAAAAAAAAAAAGTATGAACTATAAATGTTCGACCTTAGCTTAGGCTTGTCTCACTAGCTCCTTTGCCTTAACTCAACCCATTTCTATTCATTTACATTTTCCCTCAGGGCTTTTTACCTTTCTTTTTACTCTGTATGTCCTACTTCCTGGTGACTGGTGAGCCCCTGGTGTTTCCCTGGCTTCTCTCTCTCTCTCTCTCTCTCTCTCTCTCTCTCTCTCTCTCTCTCTCTCTCTCTCTCTCTCTCTCTCTCTCTCTCTCTCTCTCTCTCTTTAGACTAAATGTCTTCCTCTTATATACTCTCCTTGCCCAGAGGTCTCACCTATACTTCCATCATGGATATTGGGACATTCAACTTTTAGACCAATCAAGTGACATAGGCAACAATTTTATACACTTAAACAAATATTGTAAAACATAAGCCCTCAGGTGCTATAGGTTCCCCACCCCCTTCCCAGCCACTGGAGACCAAGTCAGTGTGGAAGGGAGACCCAGTCCACCTGGGTTAGGCTGACCTGAGGGAACCTCATGTTCAGGAGCAGGTTCCTCACCCTGATGCCTTCCCACAGTGAAGGCTGTGGATGTTCACTGTCCCTTAGGAGACTCTGTGCTGTGTGTGTCATGGTGCATGGGCCACTGTGCTCCTCCTTGTCTCAGGAGCATGTCACTGACAAACCCCACTGAAGATAGAATCATGGGCCACTGTGCTCCTCCTTGTCTCAGGAGCATGTCACTGACAAACCCCACTGAGGAAAGATTCATCAAGGCCTTGTGAACTGGGAGAATTCCAGGACTGAATAACCCAGGTCTCTGTCCTGTTCCCTCTCCTCAGGTCCTAATAAGCTAGGTCTGCAAAACGGACTGTAGGGTGCAAACCCTCTAACTGTCCATGGGCATCACCCCGTCAGCCCCACCCCACACTGTAGGGTGCAAACCCTCTAAGTGTCCACGGGTATCACCCCGTCAGCCCCACCCCACACTGTAGGGTGCAAACTCTCTAAGTGTCCATGGGCATCACCCCGTCAGCCCCACCCCACACTGTAGGGTGCAAACCATCTAACTGTCCACGGGCATCACCCCGTCCGCCCCACCCCACACTGTAGGGTACAAACACTCTAAGTGTCCATGGGCATCACCCTGTCAGCCCCACCCCACACTGTAGGGTACAAACACTCTAAGTGTCCATGGGCATCACCCCGTCAGCCCCACCCCACACTGTAGGGTGCAAACCCTCTAAGTGTCCATGGGCATCACCCTGTCAGCCCCACCCCACACTGTAGGGTACAAACCCTCTAAGTGTCCACGGATATCACCCTGTCAGCCCCACCCCACACTGTAAGGTAAAAATACTCTAAATGTCCATGGGCATCACCCCGTCAGCCCCCACCCCACACTGTAGGGTGCAAACCCTCTAAGTGTCCATGGGCATCACCCCGTCAGCCCTACCCCACACTGTAGGGTACAAACCCTCTAAGTGTCCATGGGCATCAGCCCGTCAGCCCCCATTACACATCTACCACCACCTCCTGCCACCTCCTTCAGATACAGGTCACAAGTCTGAGATCAGCTTTGCACTTCCATGCTCTCATGACTCTTCTCTGGCTCCCCAGGTCACAGACTCCAGGACAAGTCTTTCAATGAGGTAAGCACTGCCACTTTCTCTGCCTGTTTCCTCCTGGATGTCTCTGAAGAGACTGGGGCCTCTGGAGCCAGCACTGAGAGATCACGTTAGTGTCCTTAGTGTCTCATGCAGCAGAGGAGGAGCTGTATCACTTTCATCCTTTGCCTGCCTTCCTGCATTCTGCCCACTACAAAGGTTACAGGTGTGGATGAACTAGCCCCTCGGTAGCTCATGCATAGACCCAAAGAACGGAGGGCCACACCCCTCTCTCTTACATCTCATCTGGTCCTGCTCTGTCCTTCAAAGGAAGGACTCCAGTCAAATCAGTCAGAGGTGCAGGCTCTGGGATCTCACTCTGTGACCTTCTCTGCCCAGCACCTTGATGTCTGGCAGATGGACTCAGACAAGACACATCCCATCTTGTAGGAGACTGGCAGGTTTCACAGAATGACGGGAGGCATGCTCAAGAGTGAGGGTGGACGTTGTCCAAGGACCCACTGCAGATGAAAGGCCCTCAGGGACCAGGAGCAGCGTGTTAAAGTAGGCTGGTGCTGTCGTCCAAAGTCTCTGCACAGAGAGCCTTCCTGAGGCTTGTTTTCTGGGTTGGCTCTCAATGGAGGGCTCTTGTTCATCTACCCTTTGCCAGAGACTCCTGCCCCATAGTGACTTCTAATTCCTCTTAGCAATTGAGAGAGGTGGTCAGTGTTTAAAAAGTCATCTTTCCCCGTGGTCTGATGGCCAGTCTGCTCTCTGAAATGTACAATGCTGGTACTTTCCTCCTTCGGGTGGTCTGTTTATAGCTCAGGAGGATGTGCATATACCGTGGCCACTGTGTCATCTACCTCCCGAGCCTCGCACAAGGATCCTGTCTAGCAGTCAACTCTTGAGAAGTCATTAGCCATGTGCAGGCACAGACTCCTTCCCTAAAATAAAGTCCAAAACTGCTCTAGAAAGTGCCTCATCACAACTAGCTAACACTGGTTTTTTTATTTTATGATAATTTTATCGGGTTTTTCTCATGTTAGCACTTCAATCAAGTACCCACATACACAAAAATCCTTAAACCAGAGGGAACATACCCAAAATGAGCACATGAACCACGACACCTCTCCCCCAACACACTGTACTGTCACTTCCCTACAAAGAGCGGTGGCACTCAGGACAGTGCATATCCTCACACACTGTGCTGAGCTGTCTGCGTGTCTCTGCTCATTCTGGCTGTTCCCATTGCTGCCTCACCCTGTTCCATGGTATCAACCTGTCCCCTCTAGTGATCATACGTCAGGATGTCAGACTGAGTGGATGAGTCTTCTCCCACGGCTCACCGTGCACAGGGGTGCTAGATCACCAGCAAGGTGAGGTTCTGACCTGTGGACTAATGTCACTCATCAACACTCATACTTTCAGGTGGATGAAGTGGCATCCTCTGTCCTGAACATCAACACCAGCAACCCAAGCCACCAGCTTTGATGTCCACACTGCAACAGTCACAGATGATTTTCTGAAGTAAAATTGAATCAACCCTGACCCTCACTCTTTAAACTATGGGTCCCTTGCAGCACACACAGTGTCAACAGATGGAGTACGCTGTAGTGGACTGGTGTCCAGTCACTATAGTGTTGGGGGTGGTGTTGGTGGTGAAGGAATTTGCCTGTTAGAGCAGGGGAAAAGAACAGTCCACTAAATGATGCAATGGATGGGGAATCACTAGAGGAACACATTTCTAAAAAAAGCAGCAATCTGGGAGTGGAGAGTATCTTTGGTGATATATTGTATATTTAATAAAAATAGTCTGAAATATCAGAGGACAGAGTCCCCCACAGAGCCAATCCATGAAGGCCAGGGACTGGTGACCCATGCTTTAATCCCATCACCCAGGAGGCAGAGATCCCCTGGATCTGAGTTCAAGGCCTATCAAAACCGGGTGATGGTGGCACACACCTTTAATCCAAACACTTGTGACCCCCATGCCTCTGCTCCCAGTACTTGGAAAACAGAGGCCTTTAATCCTAACACTGGGAAAGTTGAACCAGGAAGTGAGATAGCTGAGAGAGACAGTCAGACACACAGAGAGAGAGAAGGCTGGAGAAAGCAGGACTTTCTCCTGGGCCTACCACTTCCCTTTTCCAGCTGAGGGCAGAGAGACAGGCCTGAAGAGTTGGCTGGGTGAGAACTGACTGTGGCTTGTCTCTCTGTCTCTCCTTGGGCTCCGGGTTTTTATTCTAATACCAAATGGAATTCGTGCAGTAGGCATCGTCAGGCTGTTTAGAGTGAGTTTGTATGCAGACTGCTGGGGAAGAAAGCACAGACGGGACAGTGGACAGTTACGCTGGGATGGGGTCACTGCTTAGGCTGAGTTCACCTACAATGTTCTCTCTCTGCCCATAAAAAAGTAAGAAACAAGCAAAATGATAAGCTCTCTACTGTGAGTGTGAGTCCTACAATCACAAGAGTTCAGATAGCTCCAGGACACCCATTAGCTAAAGGACCAAGTCTCCTCTCCTCGACCAGGAAATCATACACTAATTACCCACCATGAGACCCTCATCCATGGCTGGACTTCCACTCTGCTTCATGGGCCTGGCCTCCCCTCAGAGCTCACACAGTACCTTCGTAGGACATTAAGAAATGCTAGCCACAGCCACACCATTTGGTTAAAGCAGGACCTGAAACTGAAGTGCCTGGTTCTAGAACTGAGGTGACTTGTCCTCCTCACCCCAGCTGGTGGCCACCAGAGATGCTTACGGATCACCTGACATTTTTGTTGTTTCTGTTTGCTTTGGTTGAGACATGAATCTCATTTTGCAACCCTGGCTGACCTCAAACTCCAAAGACCTGTCTACTCTGCCTCCTGAGCACTGGTATCAGAGACCTATACTCCTGTGACATTCTTTTTGTTTTTCAAGATGGGGTTTCTCTTTGTAGCCCCAGCTGGCCTCGAACTCACAGAGATCCGCCTGCCTCTGCTTCCCATGCTGAGATGAAAGGCCTGTGGCATCACCGCCCAATTCCATATGATATCCTGAACTCACTTGTAGGTTACCCCTAGCAACAGCTATAGAAACAGAAGAAGGGAACTTCAACTCTTGTCTCTCTTCCTTTCTGTACTGTAACTACCTGAGCCCGTGAGCAAACACCAGGCCCTGATTATCACCCCCAGAGACCCTTCTGCACATTTTTCTCCCCAACTCGCTCATTGCCCAGTCTGTCTTTCCCACTTTCCAGCTTTGCATTGGGTGGCCCAAACAGGAAGTTGGCATGTAGATCTGCAAGAGGGCCTCCCTCTGCTTCTTTCTTCCTTTCTCCCCTCCCCTTCAGTGACCCGAGTGTGAACCAGCCACCTCCATCTCCTCCTGGTATCCATGCTGCCTGCCCTGGCTCTGGTGAGCTTTGAGATGTGTTTCCTTTCTGCCTCCTTTCCGACAACTCACCAGGCCAACTTCTCAGGA
This sequence comes from Phyllotis vaccarum, assembly GCA_033318265.1. Taxonomy (NCBI): domain Eukaryota; kingdom Metazoa; phylum Chordata; class Mammalia; order Rodentia; family Cricetidae; genus Phyllotis; species Phyllotis vaccarum. The sequence goes on from JARWLC010000018.1 coordinate 16,680,335, forward strand.
GCCCCAGTGCCCAGGTGGACAGTCCCCTTCTCTCACTGACCCCTGACGAGCCCCAGTGCCCAGATGGACAGTCCCCTCCTCTCACTGACCCCTGACGAGCCCCAGTGCCCAGATGGACAGTCCCCTTCTCTCACTGACCCCTGACGAGCCCCAGTGCCCAGGTGGACAGTCCCCTCTCACTGACCTCTGACGAGCCCCAGTGCCCAGGTGGACAGTCCCCTCTCACTGACCCCTGATGAGCCCTGTGCCCAGATAGACAGTCCCCTCTCACTGACCCCTGACGAGCCCTGTGCCCAGATGGACAGTCCCCTCTCACTGACCCTGACGAGCCCTGTGCCCAGATGGACAGTCCCCTCTCACTGACCCCTGACGAGCCCCAGTGCCCAGATGGACAGTCCCCTCCTCTCACTGACCCCTGACGAGCCCCCATGCCCAGATGGACAGTCCCCCCTCACTGACCCTGACGAGCCCCAGTGCCCAGGTGGACAGTCCTCTCTCACTGACCCCTGATGAGCCCCAGTGCCCAGATGGACAGTCCCCTCTCACTGACCCCTGACAAGCCCCAGTGCCCAGATGGACAATCCCCTCTCTCACTGATCCCTGACGAGCCCCAGTGCCCAGATGGACAGTCCCCTCTCACTGACCCTGACAAGCCCCAGTGCCCAGGTGGACAGTCCCCTCTCACTGACCCCTGACAAGCCCCAGTGCCCAGATGGACAGTACCCTCTCTCACTGACCTCTGACGAGCCCCCGTGCCCAGGTGGACAGTCCCCTCTCACTGACCCCTGACAAGCCCCAGTGCCCAGATGGACAGTCCCCTCTCACTGACCCTGACAAGCCCCAGTGCCCAGATGGACAGTCCCCTCCTCTCACTGACCCTGACGAGCCCCAGTGCCCAGGTGGACAGTCCCCTCTCACTGACCCTGACGAGCCCCAGTGCCCAGATGGACAGTCCCCTCCTCTCATTGATCCCTGATTAGACGGAGCCACTTGGTCTGGAAGCACCATCGCTTTGGGCCTCCTTTCGGTCAGGAAAAGTCTCCTTGGTCACTTCTCATAGGTATTAACTTGCAATCCTCTGAAACTGTTGGTAGACACTCTCCTTTGGTATATTTCATTCAAAAATTAATCATTAAGTCACAGTGTCTCGTGTTCTGCTGTGACATGGCCTGGCCAAAAAGGGGGGGGGGGACCTTGAACTTTCACTACTGACTACAAAATAATCAATTAATTAAATTAAAATTAAAGGGGGTGTGTGTAGCCAGAGATTTCCAACCTGTCCAGGCCTGCAGTCCAGAGGAATCTTCCCACCTGAGGTCCCACTGCTATTTATAAAATAATTACACAAAGGCTTATATTAATTACAAACTGTTTGGCTTATGGATGAGGCTCATTATCACCTAGCTCTTACAACTTAACTCAACCCATTTCTGTTAATCTATGTCCTACCATATGGCTCATGGCTTTTCCTGTGCTCTCATACATCTTGCTCTCTTGGGCAGCAGCTCTCAGTGTCTCCATCGACTCTGCCCTGCTTCTCCTTTATCTATGCTTGGATTTCCCACCTGCTTCTAAGCCATGGGACAATACAGTTCCTTCATTATTCAATGGTAATTCACAGCATACAGAAAGACATCACATCAGGTGTGTCTTAGGGTTTCTATTGCTGTGAAGAGACACCATGACTACAGTAGCTCTTATAAGGAAGCATTTAATTGGGGTGGCTGGATTATAGTTTCAGAGGTTCAGCCCCTTATCACCATGATGGGGAGCATGGCAGCATGCAGGCAGATGCAGTGCTAGACTTGAGAGTCCTACATCTTGGCTTGCAGGCAACAGGAAATCAGCCAAGGCACTGGGTGGTTCCTGAGCATAGGGAACTTCAAAAGGCACACCCCTTCCATGACACACTTCCTCCAACAAGACCACACTTACTCAGCAAAGCCACATTTTCTGATAGTGCTGGTCCCTGTGAGCTCATGGGAGCTGATTAGTGCAAACCACCACAGGGAAGCCAGATACCCTGCTTACTCTGTTTATCTCCCCTCCAATCACACATCTCTGCCCTCTGGCTCCACCCCTCAGGTTCTGCTCCATAAAAGCCCTCCTAACTAGTCTCCGCTTACAACTCTGGCTCCTCTATAAAAAGGATTCTAGGCAAAGAGAACATGAGGTCCTTCTGGTACAACTGCTTGTTCACCTAGACCCCACACACACCTTAAACAACCATTTGGGGAAGACATATATTTACAGTCCTGTGCCTGACATGACATCCTGCTCCCAGGTGAGGGGTCCACCCTGCGAGTGAGCCAAAGGTGGAGGGCAGACGCTGAGGGGACTTCCTGGGTACACAGAGCATCCACTTAGAGGAAGCAAAGAGGAGAGAGAGGACAGAGACTCGGGACAGGAAGCTCTAGCTCAGTGGGAACTGGTAAGGGGCGGGAAGAGCTTCACTGCTGACCACAATATGTCAGGAGGACCCTCCAAATAAAAACAAGGACATTGAGCATGTGCATAGCCATTAAGCTATGAAAATGACATTCAAACCCTTGGTATGCAGAATCTTAGACCACCCCAGTCGTTCTCAAATGCTGAGCCTGGTGTAGCACTGGAGTAAAACAGAGAATACACTAGTCCCTGTGCTCACTTAGTAAGCTAGAAGGCAGGCCAACAAAGACATGCAAATTTGGTCAAGAATGCCCCAATCATGGAGGGAAGGGAGTAGAGAAAGGACAGAAGCTGAAGGCCCAGGGTCTCTAAAGGAGGTCAGGAAAGGTGTCACCCAGGACACCCCACATGTAAATAGGGATTTGGGGGCATCCAGGAGTAGGCTGTGAAGATACTGTGGAAAAGGCCCCACATGGAGGAAGTGACAAGTTCAAGGGAGCTGAGGAAATAGAGGTCATATACTGACCTCAGCCCAGTGGGATGGATACACCACTGCCCTGCCCCCAGAGTTGATGATGCAGCTCCTCGGGGTCCAGAGTCCCACCACTACCCACCACTGCTCAACTCACTATTGAGCAAGTGCCACCTAATGCCGCTGAAGGATGGGACTTTCGTCCACTTGTCCACCATGTGTCACCAAATCGTCAATGTTTCTCTGGTACAAAGGGGAAGGACACAGACCCGCCATCACATATATAAGAGCCACAGAACTAAACATGGCAGGCCTATGGAGAGTGGGAGAGAGACAAAATCTCTGAATGGATCCCTGCTCTTCCGGAATATCATCCAGAAGAACAAAGGATTCTACACCCTATGAAAAATGCATCTATGCTGCCGCATGTACTCTCTGTGACCTCCAGATGCTGTGGGGACTAATGTACCACACACACACACACACACACACACACACACACACACACGCAGATGGTCAAGCATGGACAGCAGTTGTAGTAGAACAGGCTCATAGGGTCGAGGAAATTGGCTCAAACCAGTTGCCAAGGCTTGTACATAACGTATTCCTTATGAGCCAACCTGGAGTCAGCCTGAGGACCTAGCAACAGCCGCTGTCCAGTGTTCCTGATTGTGCCAGCCAATGAGGAGCAACCAGGATGTGTAATAAAAAAACAGCTTGGGTGCTGGAAGGAGGGTACAGACAAGGCTCTCCCCACTGCTGAGTAAATGAGTCAGCCATTTGTTTTTCACCTGATTCCCGCTGTCTGAGCTGTTGAATCCATGGAAATGTTAGGACCCTGGACAGCAGCAACATGCATTATGTCCCCATGTCAAGGTTTGCATATAGCACAGGGCACACATAATGGGAATAAACTCCCTCAGTACACTGTAGAGAAGAGAATACCAAGTGGGTGACTGTGCCCCATGGCTTCGTCCTAATGAGCAGTGGCCTTCACACATCCCTGTAGGATCTTCACAAAGAAGCCTATCCCAAGAGTCTTTCATAGGTCACTGACTCTGGAGAGCTTCTGACCCTCAGAAGCTGACTGGAAACAGTGACTGGCTGGCTGACACGTAGTCACTGGCCAGGACACCGCTTCTAGTGCCACATCTGAGCTGGGTCATCTGGGCAGCTGCTCCTCTTTGGTGCAGACGGACAGGAGCCACACCTGTTTCCCTTCTCTCCTGAAGACTAGGACCCTCGTTCCATCCCTGACCCTGCTACTTTCTCACTCTGACCTTGGACCAAGCATTCCCTCCCAATCAACAGTGAAGGCCCCAGTGTGACTCGGGCATGAGAAAATGTCCCCCACTGTGGATGACCTCCACTGTGTCCCTGACCAGGAGTACAGACAAAGCCATTCAGATAGAGGAGGGCTCTGCCCCCTATTCACCAAGAGGCCTGGGAAGCTTATGCTGCAGCAAGATAAATCATGTCTCTGATGAGTTTCCCCAGGGAGACAGAAACAGTGAAGCTCTGGGAAGATCCACTGAGCTGGGTCCTTCCTCTTGAACCCCAACTGTGTGAGTGTAGACTCTGCTCCAGCACACGCGTAATCATGGAGGAAGACAGCAGGGCTTCAGGCACCCGCATGGGAAGGGGTGGGGGCATCTAGGTGACTACTCTTGTCAACACGGTGACCTCCTCTCTCCAGACCTGTCATTTACCTCCATAGACTAGGAAGCCCATGTCCCCTCTAACTGAGAAAGTGTTTCCATGATCCTTGGCATTTCTCAAGGCCAGGCTGGCTGGTTGGACCAGCCTCCATCCTTAAAGGCACATGCTTCCTGTAAACCTGCCCTGGCTTCAGGAACAGGCAAAGCTGATAACCCCTCCTCTCCCAGACACACAGAAGCATATACCAGAAAAGCAGTGCTGATTCCAGCATCCACATTGCTCGCAGCCTAACTCCATTTCCAGGGATCTTCTGTGTGTCCCAGGCCTGCAGGCAGTGGAATTCAGACACAAAACAAGTCTCCCAAAGAGCCTGTGTTGGAAACTGAATCCCCACACAGCAGTAATCCAAGGCACATCTATCTGAAGACTGGGGTCCCACGTGTTTGTTTAGGGGAAAGGAGTGACTCAGCTCTCCTAGGAAGGGTTGCCAGTCAGCCCCTGCCCTTCTTGTGTCTTCTCTACTTTGATCTTGGACTTCCTGAGCAATAACCCTCTATTCTTTAGAAAGTACCTATCACCAGGTACTGTGGTGCATGCTTTTAGGCAAAAGTAGGCAAATCACTGTGAGTTCAAGGCCAGCCTGGTCTACAGAAACAGTTCCAGGACAGCCAGGGCTACACAGAGAAACTGTCTCAAAAGAGAGAGAGTGGAAGAAGGGGGGGGGATAAGAGGGAGAGGAGGAAGAGGAAGGAAGGAGCACCTAGCACCACTATTTTTACTACAGGAGAATAAAACGAGGCAGAATTATTGAGAACTATCACAAAATCTCAGGGGCAGAGGATCCAACAAGGGCCCACCAAATAAATGAATGAATGAATGAATGAATGAAATGAAATGAAATGAAATGAAATGAAATGAAATGAAATGAAATGAGATGAGATGAGATGAAATGATGACAAAGGGTTAAAAAAATGGTTTCTTGCGTAGACTCAAAAAAATCCAGGTGACCAGTCGGGGGCACATTGTGGTGACCTGGGACCAAAAAAGAGAGAAGCCTCTCTTTAGAGATAGTCATCTAAGACATAGAGCCTCTGCGGCAAGTCAGGACCATCCTCTGGGTCACTTCACACAGCTCAAGGCCCTGAGAGCTGGCATGGCCTGGGCACCAGGCTGTCAGGTGAGACAGGCCTCCATCCAAGTCACCTACACCAGTCACAGAGCAGGGCACTGTGGCCCTTACCTGCCTCTCAGACAGTACTGGACACCCCAAGTGGTGGATCTCCAGCCACCATAGTTAGCAGCTCACAGAGAAGGGAACACTGACACTGTCCCAGATCCTGCACAGGCTCAGCATGGACCCTGTCGGGAGGGAGGGTCCAAGGGGTGTCAGTGTGAGGTCTCCAAGCTGTCTCCACCCACTCAAGTTGGCTGTGACCTGGAAAGTGATCCTCATCCCCTCACACACTCTCCCTTGAGGATGTCGTTGAGGAAAGAAAATAGCGGAAGAGGGCTGGAGAGACAACGCTCGCTTGCCAGGTGGTAGCACACACCCTTCATGCCAGCACTTGGGTGTTTGGTTTTCACTTTTGAGTGACCAACACCCAGCTCCCAAATAAATTACACACGGAGGCTAGTACTCTTAACGTTGAATGCCCGGCGTTAGCCTAACCTCTCCTGTCAGATTTTCTTAACTTGACCCTATCCCCTTCAGGCTTTCCTTTCCTTGCTCTTACTCTATCGCTGGCTGTGTAGCTGGATGGCTGGGCCCTGGAGTCATCCTCCTTCTCTGCCTACTTCTTTTTCCCCTCCCAGATTTTCCTGTGTATTCTCTGCCTGCCAGCCCACCTATCCTTTCTCCTGCCCGTCAGTTCTTTATTAATCCTGCAGAGAGCCCAAGTTCAGGTCCCTGTGGTGATATATATTTAATAAAATTAATCTGGAATATCAGAGTTAACCACAGAACCACGTCCGGTCAGGGAGAGGTGACCCACACCTTTACTTCCAGCTTTAGGAATGTGGGAAGAGGCAGTTAAGAGAGCTGGGCATAGCAGGACAAAAGGGTTTTCAGCTTTCCCAGCTGAGGACCCAGAGGCATTCTGTTGGAGGATCCTGGAGGCAGGCCTGAGGGGTCAGCTGGTGTCTGTGGCTTGTTTCCGATATTCCAGCTTTTCCCCAATAGCTGGCTCGGAGTTTTCATTATATATTAACTAGAGTCTGTGCAATAGGTCCTAACACCCACATAGCCTCACAGCCATTTATAACTCCAGTTACAGGGGACCCAACACCTCCTTTACTCTGTGGGCACCAGGCATTCATGTTATATACAGAAACACATTCAGGAAAACCACTTACACACATAGAACAAAAATAAATCAGAAAAAAAAAGAGAGAGAGAGCAAGAGGCAGGCAATAAGGACAGAGGCATCTTCAGAGCTTGGGGAGAATGTGTCTAAAACCAAAGGCCAGTTGGGCAATGGTGGCACATCCCTTTGATACTAGAACTGGGGAGGCAGAGGCAGGTGGATCTCTGAGTTTGAGGCCTGTCAGCATTACCCTGATACATGAGATGGGAGTGCAGGCTACCCCCTAGGACAAGAAGCCCTGTTGTCAGGGAGACCCTGCAGAGCTCTGCAGCTGGTTTTCATCTGCCTTTTGTGACATCTACTTCTTGTGTCCCCTGCCTTCTGTTTGAAGTACTTAAGTCTTAACTGAGAGTTTCCTAAAGGGTCAAAGACTAATCAAAACTTGGTTGCAGGGGAGAACCAGGCAAACAGATGTCCCAATAATCAGGAATTCTTGCTGGCATTGTTTCTTTGGGAGCTTCAGAATAGGAAGTTTTGGTGTAAAGATTAACTTGCTAAAGGTGAAAATTGTATGACCATAAAAAGGCCCTTTGTAGAGAGCTTCAGTCAGTCAGTTCCACAGAGGCTGCCTCCCCATCTCCCCACCTCCCTGCCCCGCCCCCGGCCCCAGCCCAGCCCCGCAGCTGCGAAAGCTAGAAATCATCCTAGTGTGCCTGAGCAGAGGGTATGGCCACAGCAGAGCCACCAAGCTCAAGGAGACTCGAGATGCAGGAAGTCCCCTACAGTCTCTTCTCCACACTCTACAGGTCTTGTCACTCTCTCTATGAGGTGAGTGAGAAAGTAATGAAGGCTCTGGTCTCACAGGCCCAAGGGACACTCAAGACCTGCACCACATTGGTGTGAGCTCTGAGACTCAAGAAACAGTGGAGAGCCAGGTGTACTAGCACATGCCTTTAGTCCCAGCACTGGAGAGGCAGTGGCAGGCAGATCTCAGTGACTTAGTTCCTGGACAGCCAGAGTGCTGTTACACAGAGACACCCTGTCTCAGAGAGAGAGAGAGAGAGAGAGAGAGAGAAATGCCCTTATGTTCCTTCCACCCCTGAACTATAACTACCTCAGAAGTGATCATGCCTTTGGGAACTCCATGTGCATGGAAGTCATACCCCCACAACTCTGCCGTTTTAAAAATTCTGTGCATCGAATAACACCAAGTATATAAAATGCCCTGAGATTCTGCTGGGAGAAATCACCTCTATCTAAAGAAATGGGGAGGTGGGAGGGCCCGGGGTAAATCCTAGCTCCAGGGGAGAGGACGTGGGGGTGGGATGGTCAGGAGGAGAGGAGAGGAAGAAGACAGAGCAGTAAGGAGGGGCGAAAGGAGGGAGCTGTGATTTCTCCATCCAGACAAGGGAGGAGGTAGCAGCCTGGATGACAAAGACTCCACCCACCAAGCCGCCTCCCTACCCCAGCCGCCCTGCTCTCCCTACAAAAGCATCTTTTCAGACCTCAGTTTGACTAGATGGAGCTTTGAGGATAACCCCTTCCTAACATGCTACCAGTTTGCAAGCTGCTTTCCTCCAGACCAACTCTGTCTCCTCAGGACCGGCTTCTGAGCAGAAAGCTGATGTCATCTACGAGGTCCACACTTGCTCTTGTACATGCTGGGCTCTTCTACACTCTACCCCTCTACCCTCTCACAGAGCACAGGACAAAGCATGTGGATAATTTCCCCCATTTTATTAGATTATGGAAGGGGGTCTGATAGTTTCCCAGTCTCGCTGGGTGGTCAGTCTCTGAACAGAAGCAAGGGACCTAGGAGAATGCTCCAAGGAGGCCCTCGGCTGCAGTGCCCTGCACCAGCAGGCTGTGACTTATCTAAGACATTGATGACCTCGGTCACTTTGATGCTCCCAATGTGCTGAAAATTTGCTAAAAGCTTGTAGGATTCATGGGCACAGCCCATTATGAGGAAGGTAGTGTTGAGATTCCCTACAAGGAGGAAGGGCAAGAATCAGGGTTACTTTCAAGACTCAAGAATCCTGTTCCCTTCCCAGAGGCCATCACCAGTCAGGACACCAGGACACCTGCTTCCCCACCAGAGGCTTGGACACAGCAACATTGCTCTTCTCACTTAGACTGTGTGTGTGTATCTCGTCTCCTGTACCCTCTCCCATCTCAGGATCCCACCAGGCACACAGTCCTGTGTGTTCAGTTCTCTCACCTGCCTGAAGTTTTAGGGTGGAGCTGTAACAGGAAGAAGCAGCGAAGGGACAGGCCCCGTTGGTGACAAAGTTAGGAAGACATTCTTGGTCATGCCTGCCCACGCAGGTTGGACAATTCTTGGCAGAAAGTGCTGTGTACTTAGGATCACTAGCCTTGAGTCTCACAAATGGCTCCAAGTTGGTTATATTGTTGCAGAGATAGGACCGGCAGACCCGGCTGTAGGAGGCTATGGACACTCCAGGTGGAGACACGAGGTAGGAGATTTGTGGGGGATAAGAGATAGCTGAGGTACAGCCTTTAAAACCCACAACTCCCCTACTGGTCCCTGGGGGGGATTAGAGAGATGGAATCAGTGTCACTGGCCCCTCTCAGGCTGCCTCCCTTCCTGTATTTCCTGTGCCCTCCTGCCCCTCCTGTGCCCCCTTTCCATGCCCACTCACTGCACCTGCACGGGGCAGAGAAGTTGGGGTCCTTATCTGTGTCTGCTGCCCTGGCTCCCCTGTCTTCATCCTTCCCTCTCCCTCACGGACATGCCTCTTCCACCCTACACTGCAAATACCTGAGACCTACCCAATTCTGGCCAGGGATCCCTATTCCTCACTTTCTCCTTAGCCTCACCAAGGAAGTCACCCCAAAGTAACTAATGCACTTCTTTAGACTTAGTGTGCCCTCCAAAAAGATGAAGTGTTTCACAAACACACCATTTTTATTTTGTGCATGTGATAATGTTACTATCTAAAATAATCAGCTATGCTGCTATTGCCAATTTGTAGACACCTGTGGGCGTGTGTGTGCGTGTGCACGTGTGTGGTCACAGTCCTGACTCTTGGAAGTACAGCTAGGAAGTGGGGGGAGCAGAAGGGTGAGCAGAAGGAGGGACATCACCTGTCTCGATGTACACTATAGTCTCCTCGCAGCCCTCTTTCAGCTTGCACACCATGCTCCTCAACAGAATCCAGTTCCAGTTATGCAAGGTCACAGCTCTGAAGGCCGAAGCTGTCGCCTCATAGCACAGAAGAGCTTTGGTCCCTAAAGAGAGAATGATCTTCCAGTCACCTGCCTCGTGCACTACTTCCTTTCTGTTGTGTGTGTTTGGGGTTTTGTGTGGTTGTTAGTGGTAGGTTTTGGAGTTTTGTTTTTAACTAGTTTTTGGAGGGAGGTGGAGGATTTGGGGGGCGGGGTCGAGGTAGGGTTCTTCTGTGTAGGCCTGGCTGTCCTGAAACTCATTTTGTAGACCAGACTAGTCTCAAACTCAGAGATCCACCTGCCTCTGCCTCCTGAGGCATGACCCATCATGCTCGGTTTTCCTCATCACCTTCTTAACGGCAGCATGCAGAAAGCCTGTCCCCTAAGGGGACTCAGCCCACCCTTCACCAGTACATAGGTCCAGCCGGCCTCCCACGTGTTGGGTTTTATAGTATGCAGCACCCACAGGACATACAAGGTAATAAAGAGACGGCCTCTAAGAGGCACAGCAGCTGCAGAGATCTCAAATCGTGGAGTCCCATGCTTCTGTGTCAGGGTCCTGGATGTGACAGATCAGTCTGCAGCCAATTTCTGATGGAGTCTCAAGGTTGACTGTTGTCAGTCCCTGAATATTCTGTCCATTTGCCTATGGGTCACTGTTTCTAAAGAAAATTGACTGTGTTAGTTGCTGTTGCATGGGCTCCCTTGAGACCTTCAATGACAGGTTCCCATCTCTGTGGTCTCCTCTCCAAAATAACTCACACTCACCATTATCTTCTATTCAAAGCACACCTCTCACGTTGTTGTCTAGGTCCACTCTTTGGCCACGGTGCTTATCCAAAGACCCACCATTAGACAGGCTGTTCTCCAGCCAAATGCACAGACATAATACAGCAAATTGAGGATTAGAATTTTGTAAACCAAGCACGGTGGATCACACCTGCACATCTGTAGTCTCAGCACACAGGAGGCTGAGTACATTTAAGGCGAGCCAGGAAAACAACCAAACAAATCTACTACATGAGCCCTTGCCTCATGTAGTATAAAAAGCCTGTGAGAGAGTAGATATTAATTAACATATTCCCAAGCCACTTTTGTTTACTAAGGAAATTAAAAAGAATTTAGAGCTGAACAATAACGACCATGGTGCATATGACTTACATACGGGAATGCATATAAAACCTACAAGGAATTAAATATGGTCTAGTTACAGTATTGCACCAATGTCAATTTCATGTTGAGATACCATGGTGACATATGCCTATAAGGAAGGGACTTGAGGACCATTAGTTCAAGATCACTTTGAATTACATAACAAGTTCGAAGCTAGCCTAGCCTACATCAAACCCTGTGTCAAACATAAAGAACAAAAGCTACACAAAACACCTGCTATTTCAAAGCAAACTGGAGCAAGAAAATGTGTAATACTTTAAACCAACAAGACTAAATGATCTTCTCGCCAGCAAGATAGAGAGAGTGGGAAGCCTGTGAAGAAACTATCCTTGTAAGAGTTAAGGTATAGGCATCTGAGGGGTGCTCAAATCTAACTGTAACCTGGGAAATGCAATTATCTTGCAAAATGTATCCTCATCACACAACGTACAGGCTGACAGCAGTCAGAAAGCTGGGAAAGAACACCTATTAGCTGATATGTGGTGATAAAGACACTTCCATGCACTGCTGTTTATGGGTGATTGAGGGAAGGACTGGCGGGACCCCTGGGAAAAAAGGAATTGTGCATATCTATCAGTGTCTCAAGCCTAATGCAGGGATAATTCTGACAATAGTCAAGTTAGGTTTATAAACAGCCTTAAAATCTCTACCTTCCAATCTTTGAGGAATCATTTTTTGTGATGATGGGTTTGGGCAAAAGGAACACCCCTTCTGAAACTAAGGGAGGGCACAACTTGCAGGAAGGCACACCATGGAACATCACACACGGTTAGAGGCAATTGATTGGTTGTCCCCAGAAGCCAGGTGGTGGTGATGGTGCACACCTTTAATCCCAGCACTCCAGAGGTGGGAGGCAGAGACGGGAGGATCTCTGAGCCCCAGGACAGCCTGGTCTAAGGACCCAGTCCGAGACCCTGTCAAAAAAGGAGGCGGGGCTGGTAAGACGGCTCAGTGGTTAAGACGGCACTGGTGGCTCCTCCAGAGGACCCAAGTTCAATTCCCAGCATCCACATGGCAGCTCACAACTGTAACTCCAGTTCCAGAGGACCTGACACCCTCACACAGACATACATGCAGACAAAAACATCAATGCACATGAAATTTTTAAAAAAAGAAAATAAAAACATTCATAGATTTACACACGCACACAGATTGGCCCTAAAAGCACAACGCTTTTAAAAATAAGATATTACTACCTCCCGCAAAATCCGTGTACACAAAACACTACCCTCCTCTGTGAAGATCACACACAAAATCAGAAACACACTAACCAGCTTGGGACGGCTGCCTACGGGAAGGTCGGAAAGTGAGGAGTGGGGATGACTAGGAATATGGGAAATTATTAAAAGCCAGTGGGAGGGGCTACTAAATTCCTAGGCTTAGCGCTCCAAGCTAACCCAAAACTGCAACCTGCTTGTTAGCTGGGAGACCTTAGACACTTTGTCGAACTCTTCATTCACAAAAACCGAGCGATCGATCACCCATCCCCTAGGGTCGACGTCGTCCGCGGTGACTTCAAGCTCCCTGACCCACCCCTCGAGCAATCCCAACCTCCCCTCCCCCCAGGCCGGGGACAAAGCACCTTCCCAGCTTCAGTACGCCACGTCCTCTGCATAGCAGTCCAGCCGGAAGTCGCTTTCCGCCGCCCTCTTTAGCCTGGAATGCCACAGACACACGGGTGCTGTCACCCAGATGTGCGTGACACAAGGCAGAGCCCCGCATTCAACACCAGACGTGGGAGGGACACCAAGCGCCCCAGGCCCAGGGCGGGGGTGGGGGGAGCGGGTTGCGCACGCGCACTGGGTGCGAGTCAACGCCTCAGGCCTTGGCTGGGCGGGCGGGGGAGGGAGGGAAGGATCAGCCTCGCTCTGGCTGGGGAAATTCGACGCCCCATTGGCTACCTGCCTGCCGAGAGGAGAACAGTCTGGCAAGGGAAGGAGGGAGGCAACGTGAGTGTGTGTGACTCAACTCGACGCGCTATTGGCTGGGGTCACCGTTGCCATGGAGAAGCAGGCAGGAAGGGAAGGGGCGGGCTCTCGGGGGAGGATCTCGAACCCCATTGGTTGCGCCGCACAAGCCCGACCGCTGCGTTTCACGCTCATTGGTCCTTGCGCTCTTTGGGGGGGAAAGCAGCGCGAGGCGGCCGTTCCTCTTCGGCCACTTTGTCGCCCTCTTCCTTCGGCCTTCTCCCCCGCTGAGTGTGATTCTGCTCGAGGCTGCGGTAACCACCGGCTGGCGGTGTGAACATGAGCCCTCCCCCTCTCCTGAGCTGGGTCCCCACCGTGGACGACCCTTGCCTCCCCCTCGCGCTACCCAACACGTCTCCCCCCCCCCAAAAAAAACAACCTCACCACCCCGCTCCCACCCCCTCCCCACCCCACCCCGGGCTTCTGATGAGCCCGGTCCTCGTGCCCAGCTCCATCCCTGGGATCCAGCTAGAGGAGGGGCCACAGGTCCAGCGTTTGGGGGTGATGATGGCTGCCGGAAATGGGGAGGGCACCCACATAATGGTTGTGTGGGATGGGGCGGTGTATATACCATTGGGCATGGGGTACATGGATTTTCGAGAAACCCGTGCAGTTGGGTGCGAGGAAGAAAGTAGTGTCCTGAGGCCGACATCAGGAAGTTGCACGTGACAGGGACTCAGTGGCCATTTGGGAAGGGGTCGATTTTGTCTTGTTTTTAAGAAAGGGTCTCGTGTAGCCCAGAGCAGTCTTCAACTCCTAGATGACCTTTAAGTCCTGATCCGCCCGCCTCTGCTCTCCAAGACCTACAAGTACAGGCATGTGCCACCACGACCAGTCAGTTTTGAGTTTTTTTAAGAGGAGAGTCAATTAGTCCAGACTGGCCAGGAACTCACAGCAATCCCCCTGCCTTGGACTCCCAACTGCTCAAATTGCAGATTTAAGCCGGCATGCATGGTTCGGTAAATGTTTATGAAACTAATGGAGTCCAAGAAAAATACCTAATGAGCAAATGATACGGGCCAGTATTTAATCTCCATCACCTCAGGAGGCTCAGGAAGAAGGATAGCAAATTAAAGCCCCCCCCCATAACCACTTATCGAGGCTTTGTCTCAAAAGGGGGGGGGGGTGACAATTGGTTAGTGTGTCTTTAGACCTTTTTGTTTTGTTTTTCTAGACAGGGTTCTCTGTGTGGCCCCGGCTGACCTGGAACTCACTCTGTAGACCAGGCTGGCCTCGAACTCATGGAGATCTTCCTGCCTCTGCCTCCTGAATGCTGGGGCTAAAGGCATGCACCACCACCTAGCTGGTGACACCTTTAACCCAGCACTCTGAAAGCGGAGGCAGATGCTAGGAATACACACATAGTGATGTCTTATCTCCAAAAATTTTATTTATTTATTTATTTTTTTTAAGGGGAACTGAGGAGAAGGTTCAGTTAATAGTGTCTTGGGCACATGCCTAAGTACCTGAGTTTAGGTCCCCACCTTAAAAGCTGGGCACAGTGGTATGCCTGTAACCCCACCACTAGGGGTGGGGAGCTGAGACAATTAGATCTCTGGGAGCTCATTGGCTAGTCTAATTTAAGCCATGAGCTTCAGATTCAGCAAGATGACCCCAACTGTGGTTGTGACCCCAAAAGTGGAGAGCAATGGAGGAAAGCTATCTTAAAACGTCAGCCTCTAGGCCTCACGCATACATACATGCATCCACGTACACACTCTTAAAACACACACCCCAATATCTTAATGATGGCGTAAAGAGCAGATTGACTTGGGCGGCAGGTATATATGCCTGAGCTTGGCATTCAGTGTGGCAAAAGGAGAAGGGTGTTTGTTTTGAACAGATACTTGGAAAGAAAAGAGTAGTTTCTGAGAAAGGAGGGTCTGTGAGAAAGATTGAGGGGAAGAGAGAAGGCGGCAGGGTGAAAGCCGAGTCCTGAGAGGAACAAGGCGGATAAGCACAGATGTGGCCTCCCCAGAGCAGAAGGGCTGATGAGGACAGAGCCCGTGGAACTGTCCTGACCACCCCCCATGCCCCTGACTCCTGCCCCTAGATCCATGGACCCCAATGAAGCTCCTGCTCTCCACCGCTGCTCTGCTGACTCTTCCCCAGGGGATGAGACCAGAGTCCCCCAGAGCACAGAGCTTATTCCCAGGAGGCCTGTCAGTCGCTCTCCAACCTGTGCGCGCTGTCGCAACCATGGTGTCACAGCCCACCTCAAGGGCCACAAGCGCCTCTGCCTCTTTCAGGCTTGCGAGTGTCACAAATGTGTCCTCATCCTGTGAGTATAAGATGGGGCGTGGGGGGGGGGGCTGGGAATGGTTCTTCTCCAAAACACTGACTTTTGCCTCATAACCCCCCTCTCTTAGGGAACGTCGGAGAGTCATGGCTGCCCAGGTGGCCTTACGTAGGCAGCAGGAGGCACAGCTGAAACGGCACCTGGCTCAGGGATTGATGAAAGGGAGCCCTCTGAAAGCTCCCCTCCGTGTCAAGAAGGGAGCCGTTCGATCCGGGGCCCCTTGTGAGTGTCTCCTGTTGGGAATGGGACCGGGATCTGGATGTAGTAAATATAAGGAACTGAAGCAGCCTGTGGCCTTGGCCAAGATGGTCTCTCTCTCTGGGCCTCACCCTCTGGAACTGTCCAACGTACTGAAGGGGTTGGAGAGATGAGACTGCAGTCTAGAGCACTGTCTCACTAGGCAGCTCACATCTGTAAGTCCAGTTCCAAAACTTAGCCCCTTCCGTCCTCGGCAGGCTCTGCACGCACGTGATGCACAGACATCCATGCAGGCAAAACACACACATTAGAATAAAGAACTTTTATTTTAAAATGTGGGCAAGGGTGCATTGACATCTGAGATGGGGGGGGGGGGCAGAAAGATGGCTCCTGGTAAAGGTACTTGCTGTACAACCTTGGTGACCTGAGCTCGATCCTCAGAGCTTACATAAGGTAGGAGAGACTGACTCCCCAGATTGTCCTATGGCCTCCACACACACCACGCACACAAACACGGTAATAAATTAAGAAGGAAGTTAAGGAGTGAGCATGTCCATAGCCCCAGCCCTGGAGAGGTAAGGGAACAGGAGAGTGAGGTGGGAGCCAGCCTGAGCTATCAGAGCAGACCTTGAGTGGAGAACAGGGAAGGGGGCTGGACGGGAAAAACAAAGCTGCAGAACAGGCCTGAGCATGATAGTGTGTGGAGGCAGAGGCAGGAGGATGGGGCCGGAAGCCAGCCTGGGCTACATGGAGGGGAAAGGCATAAAGACGTCAGAGGGAGACAGCACTTAGCTGAAGATGGGGTAGGGGAGGGATCGGGAAAGGGACACACTGGATCTCTCCCTGGTTCCTCACAGCTGGGAAGGAGAACATAGCACCCCAGCCTCAGAGTCCCCATGGAGCAGTCCCACTGGTGCTGACACCCCCTGGAAAGGTAAGGAGACCAGGGTGGAGAGATGGCTCCTCCCCAGCTCCCACCCAGACTGTCCCCTCTGCACTCTCTGTCCCTGGGTTCCAGCCCACCCCTGACTGTGCTGTGAGTCACTTGGGACCTGTGGGTGAGGGAAGGTGTGGCTTCAGGTCCCATCCTCATTCCGGAGCATGCTTGCTTCTGCAGGCTCCTGCCTCTGCCCTGGGCCCTCTCCCCTTACAGGAAAACTATGGGCCTCTGCTACTCAGCCGCCCCCAGGAAGCCTTGCCTTTGCCCTGGACTCCGCTGCCTCCTGGGCCCTGGGGCCCTGGACACTGGCTGCCCCCAGGCCTCTCAATGCCACCTCCGGTAGTGTGCCGCTTGTTGTGCCAAGAACCTGCTGTCCCTCTACATCCTTTTCCCGGTAGGAAGTTCCTCTTGTCATTGGAAGATCTCTGAATGCTAGGCTACCTCTGCACCAGAATGGGAAGTGGGGAGTGACCGTGGGTGGAGGGAAGACAGCCATAGTCTCTGAGCCCATCCGTTCTGCCTCTCCTGCCCTTAGGCTTTGACCCTGGCACATCTCTCCGGCTGCCCACTCACGGGACCCTCCCAAGCTGCCCAGGATCTCGCTCAGTACTGGCAGCTCCACTTTCTGGAGAGCCCCAAGGACCCCCTAGCCTGCCTCACACGTAAGTGGGAACACAGTAGAAGGAAGTTGCTGGCCAAGTGTGACACGAGCCAGGAGTGTCAGGGCTTCAGGGAAATCCTCAGCTAACACTACACAAGGTCAGCCTGGGCTACAGAAAATCTTTCAGAGAAAGGAGCAGGGTCTCAGACTAACTCAGGCTGATGGCAGACAGACCTCAGACGTGTCTCCTGTTTCCTAACTGAGAGGCCTCGGCAATGTCTGCTCCTCTCAGAGCCTGACTTAATATCAGTAATTTCTAGCTGCTCCCTACTCATAATAATTATAACACCTACCACAGGCCCTGACTTCAACAAACATGGCTGCTCACTCTTCTGAACCAGGATAGGATAGGGTTTGGTGACATGGAGGGCCAGGATGGTAAGACATGGGTAGAGACCAGGAGCCATCAGAACAAATTTCTTGAAGGTGGAGTTCCTCAGGGCAGAGGAAGCAGGGCTGGAGAAAGCAGGTTAGTGGAGCAGACAGCAATCCCAGCCCCACTGGGTATTTTATCTGCTTTTGAAAACCTGACACCAGCAGTTCCCTATCACCTTCACATAACGTGGGAGGCAAAACCTGGATTAGAGTCTCATTTTATGGAAAGCAAAGTGCCCAAGACAGTGAGCAACACTGGCCTAAGCGTACAGAACCCAGTGGCCAGCTTGGAACTCTGTTCCCAGGTCAGGATGCCCCACCCACTTGCCCTGTGTCTCTCCTTTTCCCAGATGTTCTACTCTGATACTGCAATCCTGTGGCACCCCAGACTCTCTTCTGCTACAGCCACAGGTCTGAGGGAGAAGTGGCATCTAAGGGGGGGGGGGGTGACTGCAGAAGAGAAACACCCAGAGCTGAAGGAAGCACTTGCAGCATGCATGGAAAGGAGGGTTCCCAATCTGCTCCACCCCTTTTCCTTCCCAGGCCCCTGGAGCCTCTTGCCTGGCCTGGACATCTGGCCCCTCAGAACGGCAGTTGCAGAGAGAGGCAGCTGAGGCCCTTGTAGGTCTGAAAGATTCATCCCAGGCTCCCCGCCTGACCCCATCTGTCCCCCCAAACCCTGCCTGGATCTCTCTGCTGCACCCCTGTGGCCCACCAGGTAACCCTCCCTGAAAGGAGAGGATGAGATGAGATAGGTTGGCAAGTGGAGGCCATTAGAATAAGCAGAGAGGAACTGAGACAGACACTAGGCGAATGTGAGCCTCTCAGCCTGGCCTCTGAGGCTGTAGTTTTCAGTCCCTCTGTCCCAGTTTTGTTCTGAATGACAAATGTCCAGGGAAACCAGGTCCTGAGCTACAGACTTTCCAGGCTGGCATTCAGCAGGATGCTGCAGAGCCTGGTCTGTAGACCTAGCTTCCTGCTCAAGCTGGAGAGGGAGTAACCAGATCTGGACTAGGACTGATAACTAACTGCCTTCCAAGAGCTCCCGTTCTAGGGACCCTGGAAACCCCAGCAATCCCAGACTCGTGGCAAGACTGGAAGAGATGGGAGGAAGGAGAAAGTTCCAGGGACAGAGGTCTGAGAATGCCCCTGACCATGCAGTGCTAGTCTAGGTATCTGCTGGAAGCAGAGATGAGACTGAGTGGCTCTGTCTGGACTAGCTGCTGTTCCAAGAGGAAATAGATTGACCATGGTAGCTTTGGTGAGGAACTGGAGAAGGCAGTTCTGGAGGCAGGAGCAAGAACACAGGACACAGGAGGGTGAGGATAGACCACAGACTGGATTTGACGTGGGACTGCCCCTCTGTCTACCCACAGCTCCTCCTGGGGGAAGAGGATTCCAGCCTGTTGGCCCACCTCTCCGGCCCAGTCCAGCCTCCTCTGTCTCTCTGCACATTGGGCGCCTGGGATCCATCTCCCTCCTCGGCTAGAAACCAGAGATGGAGGCTGCCTCGCAGAGACAGAAAGGACAAGCTGCAGGCACTGCACATTTGATATTTTATTTATGCATTTTGCATAGAATTTAATGTAATGCAAGCTTCAGCCTTTTTTTTTTTTTTTTAAACTTTCAGGTTCCTTTTGTAGTGTGAATATTTCCTTGACTGGAGGTGGATGTTCTCGTAGCCATTTTTAAGTCCCTCAATAGAGGCAGCTGGGCAGTTTAAGAGGACCCATGTCTAAATACAATTTACATGAGTTTATTTTCTATATATGCCTGTGTACTCATGTCTGTCTCTGCATGTGAAAATACAAGAGTATGTTCACTTTGTATGTAGGTTTCTGTAAGCAAGAAATAAACCTTTGCCGTTTAAAACATGGAGACACAGAGTTTATTATCACAGCATGACCTGGTCTACCCTGATTGACTGTTGGACTCGCACTCAAATAGACTTCAGCTACTAATTACCACAGAGGCAGGCATGATGGCTCACAGCTGTAATCCCAGCATTCGTGAGGCTGTGGCAGGACTCTTGAGATGACCACAAACAACAGCAAAGTAAAAATCATGAACTTGGGCTTCTAATTATGCCTCATCAGAGTGACAGAGAAGGGTTCTGGAGAATCACAGATGTGTGATTGATTGCCTGCTCTGTACCAGGTATAACCTGATTTCTACTATCCAGAGATCCACAAACTGAGTTCTTAACTGGGGCCAGGTAGACCACATAAAGGAGTGAAGATGGCCCGAAAGGGGCTGGGAAACAGATTATATGCCTTACCTAGAGCAGCCTTCTTCAGCCTAGTGAATTATTATTGCAGAAACCTGAGCTCAGTGTTGCCACATCCTTTGGTTTTTCAAGAGAAATTGGGAAAGTGGGCTTCTGTGTTCAGCATCTTACAGTAATTTTCAAACATTGATACAGCCTTCTTTAAATGTTATATTGGTCAAATAACATAGCTTCAGGTCAACTTTGGTCAATAGAATGCTAATTTGATACTGATCTAACATGACATTTTCCAGATTGGAAAATTGAAGCCAATCAGGACGGCAAGAACCAAGTTAGTCTTTATCAAGAATATTCTAACTAGGAAAACTCACTGTCTTTTAAAAATAATTCGTTAGAGGGGCCAGGCCTGTAGTGCAGTAACACAGTGCTTACCCAGAACAATGAGGCCCAGGTTGGATACTCAGCATCTCACAGCACATGAACCAGAAAAGACTCCATTGTAGACTAGAGAGAACCCTTTCTATTGGTGGAGGCCCAGCAGCAACTGGGTAATCATGCTGAAAGGAGGGAAAGTGGCTAGACCAATAGGGCAAGGAAATTCTCTAGAAAACAATCAGGATCCCTCCTTGTTGCCAGGCCTTGACATCTTATAAAGCACAGAATGAAGGACTTGAGGCTACAGGGAACACATCAGGCAGAAGCAGTTTTCACAAGAATCTGTCCCTGTTTCTCCCAAGGTTGTCTTTGCTTGCTTTCTATTGCTGTGATAAGCACCATGACCAAAGCAATGTGGGAAGGAGAGAGGCCATTTGACTGAGTGTCCTAACCACAGCCAGTCACTGAAGGAAGTCAGGGCAGGAACCCAAGGCAGAAGCCTAGAAGCAAGAACTGAAGCAGAGGCTATGGCAGGACTGCTCATTGGCTTGCTCATCACCATTTTGTTACCTGCTTTCTTATACAACTTAGAAACACACGCCCAGATTTGGTACCATACACAGTAGGCTGGGCCCTCCCACTTCAATCATTAATTGAGATCTGCAGGGCATCGTGATAGGGTATTTCCTGAACTGACATCCTTTTCCCCAGATGATTCCAGTTTGTACCAAGTTGACTAACTACCAATACAATTGAGCCCTTGTCGACTTGACACACACACCATTTAACAATTTCCATTCTTGCTTATCCCCAAGATCTTATGTTAATATCACAATATAAAACATAGTTCAATTTTTTGTTTTGCTTTTTTTTGAGACAGGATTTCTCTGTGTAGCCCTGACAGTCCTGGAACTCACTCTGTAAACCAGGCTGGCCTTGATACACCTGCCTCTGCCTCCTGAGTGCTGAGATTAAAGGCATGCACCACTACATTGGCTCACAGTCCAGGGCCAGGGCCCAGCTGACAGAAGTCACCAGGGTCACAGGGACAGGCATTCAGCTGAAGAAGAAAAGGGATATAGTGCAGAAACCGAGAGGGTCCTGTAGTGGGATCCACAAGAACCCCAAGTTTATTCCTGAAAGCACTTGTATACATTTTCAAGCCAGAATTCAAGCAAAGCACAGTACAAGCAGTCAAACACTGTCCCTGAGTCAGGCAGTGAGCAGCTTCATTATCACATCTCCTGCCTTCTGTTAACTCAAGCAGCCTGCATCAGCAAGGTAATGAGTTCTTTCCCAGGGGCTAACCAGACTAGTCCCATGGTAGGTCATCAAGGCTAAAGCAAGGAGCAAGCTGAACTGTTAAACTCTAGAATAGCTGAATCACTGTGACTCTTCTACTCTGTGAGTCACGATGGGAAACTGAGTCACTGTATGGGCTCCTCCCACAGTCCGACTTTTTAAAGACCTTTTTCTTGTTTTTGTACAAGGGTCTTTTCTTGCATTTATGTCTGTGCACTGTGTGCACGCAGTGCCCAAGGAGGCCACAAAAGGGTCTGAGTCCCTCTGGAACTGGGGTTAGAGTTGGCCTGAGCCACTATGCCGGTGCTAGGAACTGAACTCTGGAACTGCAGCCAATATGCTCAACTGCTGTGCCATCTCTCCAGGCCCAATTAGTTGGTTTGGAGACAGGCTCTGCCTCTAGCCCAGTTGACTTCAAACTCATTTTGTAAGCCAGCTAGCCCTAAACTGGTTGCATACTTCCTACATCAGCTTACTGAATGCTGGAATCACAGGTTCTCCTGAGCCACCAGGCCCAACTAATAATAGAGCAGCGTATGTCTGCTGTGGCTCTGGCTTCCTCTTTGAGTAGTTGCAAACAGGACACCCACAGTACTAAGGAAGACCTTGGGAGCTCATCTTTCCTGCTAGGGGTGGGGGAACTCAGCAACGCATCTGAGAACTGACTGTTCTCCTGCCATTATCTACATCCCTCTCTTTACTCAAGATGATGAATGATGGCCGGGCCTAACAACCCTCGGTCTCTTAAATCGGGGCCTTGAGAAGGTGGGATATTCTACTCCACAGCAGATTGCAGACTAACGAGCCCCAGCACTACAGAGACCAAAAGAATACAGCCAGCCCCACACCCTTTATCCCCCCGTAGTTATAACTTAGATATACGATTGTGCTTTAATAGACCTGCCTAAGCGTCTGTTGCAATGCCGTGCTCGCTGGTGACAGATGACTGAGTCGGCATAGTCACACACAGGCAGAGGAACAAACACAACTCAGCTAAGACTCCGCTGCTGGGGGCTGATCAAGGGTCCCCAGTGTTCCCAGGTCACACAGCCAAAACACATAAAAAGAAACAAAGGGAAGGGACAGTAAACACCAAGGATCTGGCTGTGAGCTCCAGGACCCTGGTGAAGGTGGAAGGTGAGAATAATCCAGGGTGCCACCCTCTGACCTCTACACTATTGCATGCGCACGCAGACCTCACACATCAATTAACCGAATTTTAAAAAGAGGCTGGTTATACTACTGTAACTCAGCAGTTAGCTGGGTACACATCTTTCAGATAAATAGACTGGCAGGGAAGGGGGCAGAGAGGGAGGCTTTCTCACCTTTCTGAAGCCCATCTCTTCTCAGTGCCAGACCTAACAAGGCTTTTCACTCCATCAAGTAGCCAGATTATCTTTCAAGTCATGTGAACTGCACCTGGTTCCTGAGGGAGACCTGCAGAGGTCAGCCTTGGGGACATAAGAATTTAGCTTTGGGTGCTTTCAATCCTCACACCCCCTCCTTCTGGGAGGAAGAAGCAGGTGAACCTCTGAGTTCAAGGCCAGCCTGGACTATATAGAGGGTTCTGGGCTAGCCAGGGTTATAATACCAAAACTCTGTCTAGAACTGGTCACACACACACACACACACACACACACACACAGAGTCACCTGTGCATTGCTCTTTTCCATATCCCACCTCTCTCAATAGAGCTCTGATGTGGGAACGGCTTTCTATATGTTGTGAATAAAGGACTCTTTTGGCCATGGCAGACACCGTAGGGGTAGGCGGAGGAATCAACATAGGTACGAGAAAGAGGGTGGAGTCCGAGACAGATCAAGCCAGACACCAAAAGAAGAAATGTGCAAGGAACACAGGTGAGCCACAGGCCACGTGGCAGGATAGATGAATGAAAATGGGTTGAGTTAAGATGAAGGAGCTAGCTAGAAATATGCCTGAGCCATAGGCCAAACAGCATGAAATTAATATAAGTGCCTGAGTCATTTGGGGGGACTAAGCAGTGGCAGGTCTGTGGGTCTGGACCTCTGGCTAAGCTGACAGGAAACCTCATTGTAACAGAGTTCCCTGCTGCTAGGGAACCACTAGCCCTGAGCATCTCTGAGGTTTCAGCCATTGCAAACACTGGTTTCCTGTTCCACTGCCTGATCTGAGTGCTGAGTAACCCTCCCCTTTTGAGCTTGTGCCTCCACCCGGACAGAAAGGGCAATAAGCTTCCAATCCTGAAATGCATGCCCTCCTCATTCCCTTCCATACAAGGCCCCTCCCCACAACAACCCAGGTTTTGTGTCAAGAGCACATTTTACATATGTCCTTTGAATATGCATATTGTGGTCACTCCAGCCCTCCAGGAGCTTGGCCTAGTCCTGACCACACTGGCAGTCCAAGAGGAAATGACCTCATAACACCTATTTCATCCTCAAGTCCTGGCTCAGGTACACTCATCACCTACCCCATCTCCTTGCACAGGTAGCTTTGCATCCCTATGCTCGAGCTCCACGGTGGGTAAATCACACCCTGTGCAGACCCTCATGGAATCCCAAGCTTTTCCCAAACGCAAGATCTATCCTTTCTTCCCACTCCATATCTGTGTTAAGCTCTTCAGACCTTTATGTTCCTTGAAGGTACATACTTAATCACTCTAAACTGTTTGTGTCAATCTGGGCCTCCAACCCCCAGAATAATTATTCAAAGAGGACAGGCCTATTATGTACTTTCTACCTGGGGAACTCCAAAAGAAATGACTGAATAAACAGGAATTGTGTTCCCTACTACATTAATGGCACTTCACTGCCAACCCTTAAACACCACAAAAGCAATGACTTCCTGCCCTCCAGCCTTACTTTTAGTTTTACAGAAAGTAAAACTCTTCCAGAAGACTGTGTTTCATTCCCAGCACCCACGTGGCTGCTCACAACTGTCAAATGACTCCAGGTCCAGGGGAATCTAACATCCTCTTTGGGGCTCTGGACACCAGGCACACGTGTAGTACACAGACATACTTGCAGGCAAAACACCCAGACACATAAATAATTAAATACCTTTAAATTTTTTAATGGAAAAAAACACACACACACATTGAGTGGCTGGAGAGATGTCTTGGTAACCACCAAGACAAGCGTGAGGATCTGAGTTTTGAATTCCCACAACCTATGTGAATCCAGGTGTTGTGACACACATCTGTAATCCCAAAAAATCATACTGAAAGATGAAAAACAGAGATCTCCAGAAGCTCATGAGTCGGTGTTGCACGAATCCTAATTGGAATTATAATAAAAACCCAGAGGCAGATATTGGGAAAAGCTGAAAGAACAGAGAGACAGAGGAACAAGCCACAGCCACTTCCCACCGAGCCACTCCTCATGAATTCTCAGACTGAATGCCTCTGAGTCTTCAGACCAAAGGGAAGAGGGTCACAGCCAAAGGGCTGAACTCCTGTCTCCTCACACTTTACATGTCTTTCTCTGCTCAGCCATATCACTTCCTGTCTCAAAGCTAGGATTAAAGGCATCTGTGCTTCCCAAATACTGGAAACAGAGACAAGGGATCCCAAATTCTGGGATTAAAGGTGTGTGCCACTACCTCCTGGATCTATTTGGCCTTGAACTCACAGAGACACAGATGGAGCTCTTCCTCTGTCTCGCCTCTGCTACCACTCCCTAACCTCTATGGCTAACTCTGCGGCTGGCTCTGCCCTCTGATCTTCAGGCAAGCTTTATTAGATACACAATATATCACCACACGTGTGATGCCTGGTGTATGCGCCAAACGGCAAAAGACACTGTCTCAAACAAGGTAGAAGGTGAAGATGATACTGGAGGTCGTCTTCTGATTGACACACTATTGTGTAGCACTTAGGTGTGTGTGTGTGTGCATGTGTGTGTCTGAGTTGTATCTGTGTATGTGGTTGAGTCTGTGTGTATGAGCATGTGTGTATGAGCATGTATGTGTGCATGCATGTGTGTGTGTCTGTCTGAGTGTCTCTGTGTGTATGTGGTTGAGTCTGTGTGAGTGTGTGACACATGTACCCCACAAAAACAAAACCACAACCACACTGAGATTCTATTTCACTGCAATCAAAGTTACTGTGGGAGTTTGAGTGACAAATGTCCTGTATAGTCTTGGGCTTTGGAACAACAGCTGAAGACACTGTTTTGGGGGAGGTTTAGATGGTACAGCCTTTCTGAAGGAAGCAGGTCACTGGGGCTTTGGAATGAAAAGCCTCTCACCATTTCGGTTTGCACTCTGTGTTTCCTGCCGGCTTTAGAAGTCAGTGCTCCTAGCTCCCTGTTCCTGACATCATGCTCACCTGATGTCATGATGGACTCAACTCTCCAGAACCAGAAACCCAAGGAAACTTTTCTATGGCTGGCCTTGGCCATGGTGTTTTAGCACAGTGTCAGAAGCAAAACTAATCACTATGATCACCAAGAAAATGAATAATAATAATAAATGCTGATGGAGATGTGGAGAAAGAACACCTGTGGTCAGAAGTTGCTCTGTCCTGCCCAGTCAGTCCCACAGCCATTTAGTCCCAAATAATAACAAAAAGGCTTATATTAATTACAAACTGTTTGGCCTATGGCTCAGGCCCTGGACCAACTAGCTCTTACAACTTAACCCGTTTT
Organism: Phyllotis vaccarum; assembly: GCA_033318265.1. Taxonomy (NCBI): domain Eukaryota; kingdom Metazoa; phylum Chordata; class Mammalia; order Rodentia; family Cricetidae; genus Phyllotis; species Phyllotis vaccarum. The sequence goes on from JARWLC010000018.1 coordinate 16,706,491, forward strand.
ACTAATCTGCGTATTGGCACGTGACTCTGTGGCTTTATGTATGTCCCTTACATCTTGCTTTCTGGGCCAAAGCCTGCAGCGTCTCCTGACTCCACCCTCCTCCTTTATCTTTGGATTTCCCACCTGCCTCTATGCTGCTTTGCCATAGGCCAAAATAGCTTCTTTAATAACAAATCATAATAAAGTATATTCACAGCATACAGAAAGGCATCCCACATCAACACCCCATTCACAGTTGATAGAAATGAGCTTATGCGGTCACTATGAAAACCTGTTTTGAATTCATCAAAAAATAATGGGGGGCTTGAGATGGCGCGGATGGTTAAAAGCACTCGTTGCTCTTGCAGAGGACCCAGGTTCGGTTCCCAGAGTCCACAAGGTGGCTCACAACCATGGTGGTATTTTGTCTGTGCTCTAACAAATAAAGCTTGCCTGAAGATCAGAGGGAGGATGGCTGCCACTTAATGATAAAGGCCAGGCAGTGGAGGCAAGATCAGGAGTTCAAGGCTACCCTGGGATTCGTGAAATTGAATTTGTCTAAAAGAGAAACAGAGCCAAGTAGTGGTGGCTCAAGTATTTAATCCCAGCTTTAGGAAGGTAGAGACAGGAAATAATATGGCTGGGCAGAGAGGGGAATATAAGGCAGGAGGAGACAAGAACTTACTCACCCCTTTTAGGCTCAGGAGTCCTAGAGGTAAGAGGTGGCTGTAGCTTGCTCCCTTGTCTCTCTATCTTTCAGCATTTACTCCAAAATCTGGCTCAGGATTTTTATTAGGGTTCCCGATGTAAACCATCATAACTCCAGTCTCAGAGGATCAGATGCCCTCTTCTGACATCTTTGGGCACAGGCATGCATACTTACACATGCAGCAAAACACTTATACATACATAAAATAAATAAATTTAAAACAAGTTTTAAAATAAAACTCCTATAAAGACCTGCTATATCTTGGGTATATAAATCCAAAAGACCCTTAAGTCCACACGTCACAAAGATATTTGCATATCCATACGTATAGCCGCACTATAGATTTCCAAAGCAGAGAAAGTGTGGCTTTTTCTTTAAAGTCATAAAAAAAAAACCCAAAGAAGCTGGGCGGTGATGGTGCACACCTTTAATCCCAGCACTCAGAAGGCAGAGCCAGGCAGATCCCTGTGAGTTCAAGGGCAGCCTCGTCTACAGAGGGAGTCCCAGGGCAACCAGAAACCCTGTCTCAAAAACAAAAAAAGGAGAAGCAATGAAATCATAACATTTCCAGGAAAACAAACAGAGCTAGAAGCCAGCCAGACTGAGAAAGACAAAGCCCGTATGTACGGAACCTGGATGTGAAATTATGTTTTTGTACTTCCATGTAGAGGAGGGGTGAAGAAGTTAAAAGGAAGTCATGAAAAGGAGGTGGGACTCTAAGGGAGGTGGGGAGTACAGCCATGGGTTTCTTACTTGCAGAATGGGCACTCACTAACTGGAGGAAGGGGTGGGGGGGGGGGCGTAAGGGACGGGAAATAAATGAGAACAGTCTGAAATGACACACATGCATGGAAATGCTAAAATGGAACCCATTGCTGCATACACCGACCTGGAAAACGAACGAATTAAAAAAAAAAAAAGTTTCCATACATCAACCTCTCACAAAAGTGACATCTGTGACGACTGGTGAATCCACATGGATACACCAAGCTTCCTTGTCACTGTGACCAAATACCAGATAAAAACAATTTATTTGTTCCTCAGTTTGGAGCGGGGTTAGTTTATTGTCACATGGCCTGACACCCTTGGGCAAACAGTGTTATGCTGGCCATGTCCTGCTGTGAACTTCTCTTTAACAGAAGTGGGAGGGGGATACAAGAAGAGGCCCAGGCAAGATGGAGTTCCCAGGTTTATCATTTCTCCAACAAAGCCCTCACACACCGCTCAACAATGGCCTCCTATTATGAATTCATCAAGAGATTAATCCATTAATCAGACTAGAGTCCTCACACGCCAACTATGGAAAAGTCCTCACAGACATTAGTAAATTGCACTTCACTAATCTTGTAGGTGATTTTTGTTTTGATATTGTTTGGGTTTGGGAGTTTTAACACAAAGTCTCCTTGTGTTTGGTAGCCTTAAAATTCACTATGTAAACCAGTCTGACCTCAAATTTGCAGACATCCTGCCTCTGCCTCCTGAGTGTCAGGATCAGAGATGTGCATCACTATGCCTAGCCCGTTTTGGTGTTTTAAGATTTTTTTTTTTAATTTTACTCTTAATTATGTGTGCGTGTGTGCACGTACGTACACGCACATGCGTGCGTGCAGGTACCTGAGGAACCCAGAAGAGGACAACTCATCCTCTGCAGATGGAATTACTGGCGATTGTGAGCCACCTGGTGTGGCTGCTAGGAACTGAACTCAGAAGCCATCCGTCACTCCAGCCGCTCAAACTGACTTTTCTCTTTGTCTTAAGTATTGGTAACTCATTCTTTTAAACATTTTTTTCTAAATTTAAAATTATATTTTATATTATATTATATGGGGTGTGTGTGAGCACTCGCGATATGCGAGCATACGTGTGCCACCGGGCGAGTCTGTGGAAGTCAAGAGGACATAATTCTGTAGCTGGTCCTTTTTTTTTTTTTTTTTTCCTGCCATGCGTTCCAAGACTCAAACTCAGGTTTGCACGACAAACACTTCGCCCTTCGGAGGCCATCTCATTGGCCCTCATTCTTTCTTTCTTTCTTTTTTTAAATCTCGAATAACATTTAATCGTCTGGATGTACCACAGCCTCAAACATTCAAACATTTTTATGCGGGGGCGGAGGGGGAGATAGTTCAGAGGACCAAACTCAGAGCCTGGCATAAGCAGGGGGATCATGAGTTCAAGGACAATTTTGGATAATACGAAATTCTAGGCCAGACTTGGCGAAAGAGTGGGACCCTGTCTCAAAGCAAGAACAAAAAATAAAGTTACACCCGTCAGCCCGGATAATGCCTCTAAAGGTCTCTAAAGGGGCAAATGGGGCGAGATTACCGGCTGGGCAAAAGCAGATTCTGGCACTAGATGGCAGAGCTGAACCTCCACCAAGATCCCGCCTGTGTCTCTCCGTCCCTGCCCTAATCTTCTCCCCATTTCACTCCGCGAGCTGAAGCCATTTCCGCCCAAAGAAGGGCGGGACTTTCGCATAGTCCTTGGTATCGCGAAGGCTGCTGCTAGGACAAAAGGCGGTGGTGGCCACATGTCATCCTTGCCCTATCCTTACGCTTCCCGGCTCGGTTCCGCCCTTACTACTCCCACTTCCGGCCAGGGAAACACCGCTTCACTAGGAAACAAGGGTCTCTCGCGGAACCCCGCTCTCGGAAGTTCACCCGCACTTCCGCCCTCAAGCGCTTCGCCCACTCCCGTTCCCGCCAGACACCCAAGGCTCCAACCGAGCCAAGGTCTCCAGCTCAATCCGGTCTCGCACACGCCCAAGGAAACGGGAAGAGGAAACGGACTCCTTAGTCTCCTCCCCCGCCCCTTCTCTCGGTTGCTCCACCCCTTCCTCCCATTTGCGGTGGGGACGAAGCTATACTCGCCCTCAGAGAGGCGGAGACCTCTGGTCTAGCCGCTCTCGCGAGCACGCCGAAGTCTCGCGAGACTCGACGCCCGACTTGTGCGCCCGGGAAACCCCGTCGTTCCCTTTCCCCTGGCTGGCAGCGCGGAGGCCGCACGGTAAGCGAGGGCTCCGCGTCCGGCTGTGCACGGGGCCACGGGGCCGGGCTATCTAGCCCTAAGGGCTCGCGCCGGGGACCGCAGCAAGCCCGGCACGGGGTCGCTCCGCCCCCTGGAGCCGCGGCCACGTGCGAGCGGCAGGCCCGGACATGCCTGATGGCCACAAACCCGGGAGTCCAAAGGGCTAGGTGGGCAGCGCGGGGGTGTGGAGGTGTCTGCCACGCGACTGCCACGCCGGGTTGCTGTGACCCGCATGCCGTGGGCACCCAGGAACTCTGTTGAACCTAAAGAGCCATGCTTGCAGTTGGAGTGAAATGAGGCTGGGAGGGTGTTGGGGCTTCGGTTTGCATGGGAGACTGGGGGGAGGGGGTCGCTGGTGACCTGGACCCGCGTCTGGGTTTTGTACCGATGCTCACGTTGACATCCTCGCCCTCTCCCTCCCTCTCCCACAGATGCCTGGAGTTACCGTAAAAGACGTCAACCAGCAGGAGTTCGTCAGAGCTCTGGCAGCCTTCCTCAAAAAGTAAGTGTTAAGACGGAGGCTTGATCCCCTTTCTAAGCCGTGACCCCACCGTGCCTGGTCTGGGTGGCCTAGGAGGGCAATGTTTCCGTTTAAGCCTGTACGATCATATGCTAGCATCCGTCCTAACTTTCTGACTTTGTTCTGGTGAGTGGGGGTGGTTGGGGGGTCAGAAGTAATTTATGGAAATTTCTGAAGTGTGCTTTTCTCTTATTTTCTTGGTCCCAGGTCCGGAAAGCTGAAAGTCCCCGAATGGGTGGACACAGTCAAGCTGGCCAAACATAAAGAGCTTGCCCCTTATGATGAAAACTGGTTCTACACACGAGCTGGTGAGGAATGGGGGAGAGTTGCTGGGTCTTCAGGCAGGGACCTCTTCCCAACTGCATATTAGGAGACAGACCTCATGCTCTGGTAACGAGCTTTGAACGTGCCTGGGAGCAAGATATTTAATATTTACTTACTGGTACTTTAGTTGAGATGCTAAGTGTCATGCATTTAAGTTCAAATTCACCCTTAGCAAATCGTGTTCAACTGAATTATTTGTAAGTTGAGAATGGTACTTTGTGTTGCTAAATGTGTGGCTTCCATGCCCAAAGGAAAACTTTGCAATGTCCCTCTGGAGTTTTGGATCCTGTGTGGATGTTTTGGACTTCTGTAAGCCATGATCCTCTGCAGTGTTCCGCTCTGTGGGGTGGGATCAGTGCTGGGTTGTGCTAAGGTGGCAGCTTCTGTCCGGACCTCTGCTAAGGGACCCCAATGTGAGAGCTCACCAGGTCATAGGAGTCAACTTGCACAAGTTGCTCGTCACTTAGCATGTGAAGCAGTCTAAGTTTTATTGAAGTTTATTAAGTCAAATGTCCATGGGATCCACTTTGTTTCAGGCTTTGGCATGGGCACAGGGACCATCATGACTCAACACAGCCTGTGAAAGCCAAAAGGTCAATTCCACAGTGTGGGAAAAAGGTCGGTGCATCCACCTGCCAGTACTTTTTTTTTTTTTTTTTTAAGGATGAGAGTGATGTAGGGAATGTGGCTTCCCTGACTACAGCAGTGGTGAGGCCTAGCAGAGTTCACAATCCTTGAAGGTGTTCTAGGTGGTAGGTGGGGGCCGCTTGGATTTAGAATTGCAAAAGAGAAAGTGTTGGTTTTCTCTGGGTAGTGATACATTCTGTGTGTTGTGTGCCTCCCAGGTAGAATGGGTTGTCTCTTTCACAGTTGGGGGGGAGGGCTGTGTACAGGATCCATGAGCTAGTGCTGTGGCTCCACCACCTTGGTCACTGTTGCTTTGTGTTTTGAGACCTGGTCTCCGTGTTTGACCAGGAATTTGCTAACTAGGCCAGGCTGTCCTCTGCCTCCCAAAGGCTGCGGTCTCCGTTGATGCTGGGCAAGCATTTTGAGCAACATCCCAAGCCAAAAGGTGGGAAGGGGTTGCTGATGAATTGAATCAGGCCAGGTGGCCCTTGGAGTTGTTCCTGATGGCGTGTGATCATAATGTAGAAGCTAGAGTGTAACAATTGTCAGGCTCCTGTTGGTCCTGGAGGTTGAGAAGAGGCTGTGGAAGAAGGAAGCGTCCCTTGGGTTGATAAGGGCAGGGCTGTAGGCATGGGCTTCTGAGGTGGTGAGTGGGTGACACTGTCTCATCACTTTGATGCCATTCGTCAGGATGGGGCCAGCACTCTGCACTTATCAGGAGTTCCTGGGTCACTGCTAAGCTGTAGTGAGTGCTTCATGAGGCCTTAGTCTACAAGTAAGTTCAGGCATCAGCCCCTCCTGGGCACAGCTCCCAGCCGTGGTGAAAAACATTCAGGTCTCATTAGAAAAAGTGAACAGGAGAGTGTCTTAAGGTAAAAAGGAGTACACACACTCTGGGGTGGCAGTCTGCCTTGTGATTAGCTGACAGGTGCTTCTCCACTAGATGCTCTTTATGTGGTCCTGAAAAGGGCTGCTAAATTCCACCAGAAGCTGGGGAACCTTGTTGCCATTTTCCCTCTGCCTAGCCACTGTGCTTAGATTGGGGCACTGGCTTTTCTTTGCCATTGTACAGACATGGGGGGGGGGCTCTCTAGCACTGCCTGGGTGCTATCTCCAGGCTGATGCTGATTCCTGGTCCTAGCCTGGTGAAACCAAGGTCTCCTGCCCTGAGGGAGAAGACCACTCAGCACAGAGAGGCATTGGAGGTAGAGTAATGTCTATGGGGCACTTGACTTGGTCTTAATGGTTGGAGTCATTTGAGAGTGTCACCTCCTTGCAAGAGCATGGGAAGTGACATCAGATGAGTCATTCAACAGGTATGGGCTGTGGTTTTTTGAAAGGGGGCTAGGGTCAGTCTTTGGGAGCAAGGTGGATGGATGGGTCAGGGGAGCCCACTCCTTTGATTGCATATAGCCCCTAGCTAGTACAAGAGTCACTGAAATTATTTCTGTTTGCCCAGTGGCTCTTGAAAGCCATAAGAGGTGGCAGCTGGGCCAGATTCACAGGGCTGCCTGGGTTTAGCTTCAGGAGTGACGCCATTCATCCCTCTGCTCCCCTTGCCCAAATGGCATGGGACCTGAGTAGTAGCACTGGGCTGAGTGTTCACATTAACTGCTTTGGGGCCCCAGCATCATGCAACTCTTGAGGCTGTTTTTTATAGCTTGAATGTGAAGTGTACATGCCAGTTCAGTTCCTTAGGCCATAGCCAGCTAGGAAGCTTGTTTGACAGGCCAGGAAGCCTCCCACAGGAACAATCCTGTATCCATGGCTGAACCAATATACATTCCAAGTTTGGTACCCACTCACTACAGAAAGTGGCTTCCATACCTGGTGCTCACTGCGGGTAAGCCCTGCTTGTAGGGACAGTCGGTTCCTTCCCCACTGTCTTTCCTCAGGCATGTAGGGGTGCCCTGGTAAGGCTTAGTTAGCAGAACTCTCCCAAAGCTTGGGAGAGTTACTGGGACGGAGAGGAAAAGGAACCAGGGTTGTCAAGCCCCATTTTGGTGCATATTCTGTTCCCTGTAAATGGTGAACAGTTGGCTCATTTCACACAGTGAATGTCCTAAGGATACCTCTTGCCCACTCTCCAGCTTCCACAGCACGGCACCTGTATCTCCGCGGTGGTGCTGGGGTTGGCTCCATGACCAAGATCTACGGAGGACGGCAGAGAAACGGTGTGAGGCCCAGCCACTTCAGCAGAGGCTCCAAGAGTGTGGCCCGCCGCGTCCTTCAAGCCCTGGAGGGGTTGAAAATGGTGGAAAAGGACCAAGATGGGTAAGCAGGGTCAGGTCTGGATCGGTGTTGGGCCTCCCTACAAATGGAGGTGTGGGGCCTGCAGAAAGTAAGGGCCTCACCCAAGCCTCTCTGGCTCTGGGAAGGTAATTTAGCGACTGTCCGCTTTCATTAGCCTGCTCGTTAACTTTTCCCAATTGATTTTTCGGGGCTTTTGATCTGATGCTTGCACAAACGACACTCCGTCAGCTCCCATGGGTCTCCCACTCCTGCCCAGCTCCTTAGGATGCAGCTGGCTTGGGAGTGAGTGTGGGTCCATCACTTGGGGCTGTTCTGTCCTCCCCCAGGAAGGTGGAGAGCTAGGCTGTGCTCATCCTAAGGACTGAAGGACTGATTTTTTTTTTTCTTTGTACAGGGGTCGCAAGCTAACACCTCAGGGACAGAGAGATCTGGACAGGATTGCCGGACAGGTGAGGGGTGCACTGGCTCTTTATGTTGGGAAATAGTTGGGGGGGTCAGAGGGCAGAGAGGTCACACTGTACAGGGGGGAAAAAAGACCACCAGGTCTCCTGTGGCTTCTTGGAAATGTGGGTGCTGGGGTGGATATACTACATAGCACAAGCCACTTTGAGCTTAAGCTTCTGTAAACGCTGCCCTGTCTCTGGCCCCCATACAGGTTGCCTTGGTTAGGTCCATCTTGGTGTTCATACTTAACTGGGTAGCAGGTGCAGACTAGAAGAGGTGGATAGGGGGTGGTAGGCTGGTTCAGGTCCGGGTACTGTAGAGTCACGTGCTCTCTCTTGCCCTGGAAAGCAGCTCTTGAGGTCTAACAGGCACTCCATGCCCAGTTTTCTCCTGTACAATAGACTGTACTTCCTAAGGGTCTTCTTGGAAGACTTGGAACTAGAGCCTTAAAGGTTCTGACAGACATGGCACAGTGACCTTCCCCTCAGGGGAGTAGGCAGAAGCCCTGAATGTGTGATCCACAAAACGGAAGATGTCTGCAATAATGCATCTGAGAGCTGTGGCAAAGCCCTGAGATCCCTCACTGATCCTTCTCTCTTCCCACAGGTGGCAGCTGCCAACAAGAAGCATTAGAACAAAGGCTGCTGGGTTAATAAATTGCCTCATTCATAATCCTGGTCTAGGTCTGTTTTTGGTTTTCAAGCAGGGTTTCCCTGGTTATCTCAAGACACCAGAGCTGGTGTTAGCTGATGTTAGGGCTGGGTTGCAGGTGTGCCGGGCACAATTCCTAAAAACAGGACTTTTGATGAGGCAGTATAGTTGGGGGTGGCCTTCTTTCCACTGCTTAAGATACAGGTGGATGCTGCAATCCAAGTGGTGAGTCCTCCTGGTGCCTGCATGTGGTCCTCCCGTGTACCCAAGTAACTTACAGTTGAACATAATTGCCTGGGCTCTAGGAGTCCAGCCTTGGTCAGTTCTGCCTACCTCAAAGGAGACACAAATTTTCTGTCTGCCTTGCCTCAGCTGTAACATTTGGCAAAAGGTAAGGTAGAGCTGTAGCTCCCTCTTAAAAGCCCCTATCACCCTTCTGGTGTAAGATGCATGTGAGGAGATTTGCAAATGTTTTCTGTTCCCAGTAAGCCTCTTGAGCATTTGAAGGAGTGGGTCCCAGGGTAGGTGGATGTTTCCAAGGGTGTGAGGCTCATGCCATTCACCTGAAGCTTGTCCTGGTCTCCTGACCTGCTAGTGTTGTAGCGAGTCTCCAGCCTCAGCCACTAGAGGGCAGCCATCAACCACTGCTGAGAAGTTGAAACCTTGCCCATTCTGAGGAGCCAGGAGTGGCTTGGGGGCTGAAGCCAACTGTCCTGTCCTCTAACTAAAAACAAGCATCTAACAACACTGGAGATGTGGCCTGTTGTAGAAAAGGGGAATTAAGCCTCTTCAGGAGCTGCTGAAGATATTCTTAGCCCAAGCTCATAAGGAGGATCATGCCTACATAATGGGTAATAACCACTGAACTGAGGCACAAGGTTCTCCCAGGTTATAGTTTTTGGGGTTTTTTTGGCCTTAGTAGCCCAAAGTGCTGGAATCACGGTCCTGCACCACTAAGCCTGGTCACATAACCTATTTAAGTTATGAAATATTTCAGGCATGCAAAACTATTCAAAGCAGCCTTGCAAAATACTCAACACCCTTGACTAAGTATGGCTCTGGGGTTAATGCTTGATGCTCACACAGTAGACTACAGTTTCCTGCATCCATGTCGGCTGGCTCATAACTATAACTGAGATCCAATGCCTCTGGCCTCAGGTGTGGTGCAACACTTGAGAGGCATTAGCTGGTGGATCTTGGGGTTTTAGGTCAGACTGGTGCCCAGACAGCAAAAGCTGTACAGAAGCTGTCTCCAGCCTTCCAACCCCCATGAGGTTGGAGAGATGACTCAGTTAAGAGCCCTGGCTCCTTCCAGAGGTCCTATATGACAGTTCAAGAGATTTGACACTCCCACAGATACACAATTTTAAAGACAAGGAAAAAAAGTTACTGCAAAGAATTATCAATTGTAACTGAGCTAAAACCTTGTCTGCCACAGGAGAGGCTGGGCCCAGAGTTCTATCCCCAGCACAGCTGAGCTTGGTGTCCTTCTGAGGCCCCTGGTTCACTCCCGTCCAGCTATATAACCCATCAGGACCATCCAGTTCCCAAGGGATCTGACTGTCCTGGAACAGGGTCTGTAGACCCACACTGACTTCCAACTCAGATCTGCCTCAGCCTAGGACCACTGCACCCAGTAAGAATTTTTTTTTTTTTTTTTTTTTTTTTAATCAAGCTGTTCCCTTTCCTGACACTGGCTTGACCCCTGTTCTCTGGCTGGCTGCTGTACTACCAAGGCAAGTCCTTTCTCCTGTAAATGTACCTTGGGATTGTCTCATGAATTGTTCACATCAAAAATATCCTTCAATGAATACGTTTTTTGTTTCATTGATATCCTAAGAATTGAATCTGGGACCTCACCAAAGCTGCTAAATGCTATATTACCCCCTTAGCTTAAATTCTTTTTTTCTGTTTTTTTTTTTTTTTTTTTTTTTTTTTTGGTTTCTTAAGAGTTTCTCTCCCGTCTCTGTAGACCAGGCTGGCCTCAGAGATCTGCCTGCCTCTCCCAAATGCTAGGAGTAAAGGTGTGTGCCACCACTGCCCATCTCAAGTTATTTTTCATTTATTTTTCTATTTTGGGGGGGGTTATGTGTGTGTATGAGCCCAGGGACTTCAGAAGAGAGTGCTGGATCCCCTGGAACTGGAGTTAAAAACAGTTGTAACCCACTAAGTGTGAGGCGTGGACCTCTGCAGGAACTGTATGTACTCCTAAAAAGCTGAGTCATCTCTTCTGCCTAGCTTAGGGTTGGTTGGTTTGTGACAGAGTCTTGGATAGCTCTGGCTGGACTTGAACTCTTATACCCCTGCCTTTGCCTCCCTTTTGTTTTATTTTGTTTTGCCTTAGGCAGAGTCTACAGCACAGGCTAACCTGAAATTCACTGTAGACCAGGCTGGCCTCAAACTCACAGAGCTCCCTCTGCCTCCTAAATGCTGGGATTTAAAGATAAGGGCTACCATTGCCTGGTTTTGATTTGATATGCTTTGTTTTGTCTGCAGCATCTGCTGACTTGGAACTTTATCTGTCTCAGCATCCGAGATTCTGGGATTATAGGCATATGCCAATACACCTGTTGTAATGAATTTGTTTTTAACATGTCTTCATATATGTGAAAAATCACCTAACTACTTAGTGTCTCCAAAGCTCCATTTCCCTGGCCATAATGCAGACTATTATTTTGTTAGTATTTTTAGTTTTGCTTATTTATTTATGTGTATGGTTTTGTGTGCATATATGTCTATACACCACGTGCATGCTTGGTGTCCACAGAGGCAAGCAAAGGGTGTCATGCCCACTGGACCCGGAATTAGAGCCAGCTGTGAGCTGCTGTGAAGGTGCTGGAACAAACAGGTTATTTGGAGCTTACAGAAGTGAGCCACCAGACCATCTCCTGTTTCTTTTTATTTACCTGTGTACATGCCTGTCCTAGCCAACATTGGTGAAGGCTGGAGGTTCCAATGTCTTCCTCTTTAAAAATAAATAAAAAGTGTGAAGCTAGAGAGATGGCTCAGTGGTTAAGAACGATAGCTGCTCTTTCAGGGGTTCAGAGTTCAAGTCCTGGTAACCACATGGTGACTCACAACCATCTGTAATGAGATCTGATGCCCTCTTCTGGTGTGCACTCATACGTTTCTGTTTAAATACGTAAATAAATAAAAAAATTGGTGGTGGTGTATGCCTTTAATCCCAGCACATGGGAGTCACAGGCAGGCAGATCTCTGTGAGTTCAAGACCAGCCTGGTCTACTGAGTGAGTTCCAAGACAGGTTCCAAAGCTATCTAGAAAAACCCTGTCTCAACAGTCTGGAAAAACCAAAATGATTTTATATATGTGTATTTATGTATATATGTATATATATATGTATGTGTGTGTATATATATATGTGTGTGTGTGTATATATATATGGGGGGGGCTCTGTGTAGCCCTGGCTGTCTTGAAACTCACCTGTAGACCAGGCTAGTCTTGAACTCATGGAGACCCACCTGCCTCTGCTTCCAAAGTACTGAAAAGTACGCACCACACTGCCCAGCTTTAAAAAAAAAAAAAAAACTGGATCTCTGAGTTTGAGGCCATCCTGGTCTACATAGTTTTAGGACAGTTGGGGCTACAGAGAAACCCTGTCTCAAAAAAAATTAAAAATTACAAATATTTTTAGATTTTTTGTTTGTTTAGATTTATTTAGTGCTTTTTGTTTTGGTTTGGTTTTTTGGTTGTTCGAGAGAGGGTTTCTCTGTGTGGCCCTGGCTGTCCTGGAACTTGCTCTGTAGATCTGTAGAGTGCTTATTTGGTGTTTGTATGTATAGTTGTGGTTGTGAACCACCATATGGATGCTAAGAATTTAGCTAGTTCCTCCTTGGCAATAGAAACCAGTGCTTTTAACCACTAAACAATCCAGTCCCTCACCTTCAAAACAAAAACAGACTCACTTTTCTAAACAAAAAGATAACTTTTTAGTTGTGTGTGTGTGTGTGTGTGTGTGTGTGTGTGTGTGTGTGTGTACAGGCTCTCATTCTCATGGTAGTTCCTGGAATTGGGACTGGAGTTACAGGTCTTTAAGAGCTCAATATATTAGCTAAAAGGCTGGCTAGTGAGCACCCAGTCACACACACACCCATCTGCCTTTTTCTTATGTAGCCCAGGCTAGCCTCTTAACTCATCATTCTGCTAGCTGAGGCTCCCATGAGCCACCACACCCTCAGTTTCATCCCTCCCATCATAGACTGTATAGTATGGACAAGGCAAGTGGTGGCTACCCATCACTGAGCCTCAGGTCCTTCCTCTGTAAAGTGGGGGATGGTCTACTCTGCCCTGTTGAGAGGATATAAAGAAAACTCCAAGGCTGGGATATGGTTCAGTGGCAAAGCCGTCAGCGGGCATGCTTGAGACTCTGGGTTTCATCCCTAACACTGTGAAAGGAAAAGTTTCCAGGTGTGGTGGGTCATATCTTTAATGGCAGTAGGTTAAGAATGCCGAGTCAAAAGATCAGGACTTCAAGGACAGCTTCAGAGGGAGCTGACTCCCTCAGTGGATAACACAGTGATTGATTGAACAGAGCTTCAATTTCCAGCACCCATATAACAACTCACAACTCCATGAGATCGGCAGTCATCTTCTGGTCTCCATGGACACCGGGCACACACTTGGTACACACTCTCACACACATTCACACACACACACACACACACACACACACACACACACACACACACACACACACACGAAAGCAAACACTCAAGTACATTAAAGTTTCATCTATAAAAAAAAATACAAAGGTGATAATAAACAACAGAAAGATGATTTTCACCTATAGAGAATTCAAAGTCAGCCTGGGCTGTGTGGAATACTGTGGAACGGGGTGGGCTTAGCCAGAAAAGGGTGAGTGGAGGCTGACAAGTTTTGCCCATAGTTAATGAGATCAGAAGCCAGAGCTGAGAGCAGCCTGTGGACCTGCCAGCAGCAGGCACCCGGAACGTGGCTTCCCCAGGATCCTTCTGCAGGTTCAGTGGTAAGGAACCAGGCCTTGAACCAGCCTCTTCCCCACCCAAGCACTAGAGACTCAAGGGGATTGTGGGCAGCCCAGGTGCAGGGCAGTTCCTCTCCACTCAGGGCCTGAAACACCTGACAAGTAAAGGCCACTGGAGCCCATCTCCGGGCCGGGCCGAACAGGAAGTGAGGTGGAGTTTGGGGTGGAATCCGGTACCTCGGGGCTACTGCCACCCAGACTAACCAACCCACTGGGAGAAGATGTCGGGGGTTCTAGGAGTCATCCGAGTCCTGCCTCTCTTCCTCCTCATCCTGTCCGAAGCCTGCCTGGGTAATGTGGCCAAAGGGAAGGTTCTGGGGGGCGGGGGGGGGGGGGTGCGGGGAGTGCCGCCGACTGGAGAGGTGGAGAGCCAAGCTAGACAGGATGATGCATACCGGCACACCCCTTAAAGTAATGTAGAACTCAGGAAAGGAGGAATATTGTATTTTGAGGCCAGCCTGGGCTACATAATGAGTTCTATCATAGTCTAGCCTAGGCAATTTACTGAGATCCTGTCTGAAACAGAAAGGGGGCAGGGGCAGGGAGCTGGGGGGAAGCTTTCGGTATCAAGATTAGCCAGGTAGTGGTGGAGCACTTTAATCCCAGTACTCAAAGGACAGAGACAGGTGGATCTCTGTGAGTTCAAGACCAGCCTGGTCTACAGAGCGAGTTCTAGGACAGGCTCCAAAAGCTACACAGAAATTCTGTCTTGAAAAACAAACACAAAACCAACCAAACAAAAAGATGTACCAAGGTTGAGTTGGAGGAGGCTTAAAAAAGTTTACTGTTAGGCCCAAGTCGGCCATGCCCCACAACACACAGCCATGTCTTCACAGGTCAGAATGAGGAACTGAGGTAAGTGTTGACTGAACACCAGGGCAGACAGAGGGGAGGTAACAAGGAGGGAATGCCTCACCAGACTCTCCATTCCCCTCCCCCTAAGTGTGACCACACTGACCAAGCTTTCAGAGGGAAAGGCCATCCACTCAAGAGATGCTAGGAACCGATTAGAGGGCTGCTATCTGAGTCTTAAACCCGTGACCATGAAGTTGCTGGGCTTCTTTTTCTTCCTCACTTCCAACCTTCCTCTTTCCTGATATTTCCAGGAAGGTGGCCACAAGCCAGTGTGGTCCTGGGGAGGCTGAGATTGGGGACTTTTGAGATGAACACAGAATAGACACCATAGCTATCCGGTCCCTTCCTTGTCTCTCTGAGTCCCCTCCCCCTCAGACAAAATTCAGTTCAGGTCCCTAATTTGACACATTTAAATTACAGGGACAAGAAACAGCCTTAGGCACAAAAGCCAAGGCCAGCAAAGGACAGATCCAGGGAGGTAGCCTTGGAGTACTACCTCTTCCAGTAGGCTAAAAGAGCCCTGCCCACCCTGAGTCTAAGCTGTGGGCAGTGGAGGTTCTTAAGGGTTGGGAGAAATCGTGACCAGTGGGAAGGTCTCCATGAGAGAGTCTGTGAGCTGGTTTGGGGTGCTTTCTATGCACCCCCACTACTGGTGTTTGGAAATCCAAAACACAAAGGGCAATGAAGGTGAAGCCACAGGGTGCTTCTGGCTTCTTCTCTCTTTTTTCTGGGTATCATTGTCCTAAGGACCACTCCATTCCCAAGAGTGATAGTGTGAAGGACTCTGGACTCAGGCCACTGGGGCCACCCTTGTCTCTTCTCATCCCTTCACAGGCCCTGGATGCCAGACCCTAAAGATAAAGGTTCCACCATCAATGACAGTGACCATAGGAGACGAGGTCCAACTCACCTGCAATCATGATGGCCACAAACCTAATATCACATGGTGGTACAGCATTCAGTCCAATGACCCTGGCTCCATGTTCTCAGTGCCGCTGACTCATAGCCAGGGGCCCAAAGGCGAGTTATACATCTCCAATGTGAACGAGAGCCATAGGGGCATGTACAGATGCCGTGTGGAAGAAAATGGCATGCAACAATTCTCCTGTGGCACCTACCTCCGAGTGCGCAGTGAGTAGCAATGGGTACGGCCATTCGGGATCCATGGTTCATTCAGAGCACTCCTTTCATGGGAGCAGAGCCAGTTCCTTCCTCCTGCACCAGCAACCAGCAGCACAAGGGTTCTCACCTACAGGATGATGGCTTCAAGGCTCCCTGACCTCCCAAGGGGCAGGTCTGGGAATGGAGGGGATACTGCCACAGCACCCTCCTTGTCTTCACAGGGCCAGTCCCTAGGCCCTTCTTGGATATGGGGGAAGGTACCAAGAACCGAATCATCACTGCCGAGGGGATCATCTTGTTATTCTGTGCAGTGGTGCCCGGGACACTGCTCCTATTCAGGGTGAGTCTCCAGAGTGACAACCCCCCCCCAAGTCATCTGGGCTTGCCTGGGCCAGTGTCCAGCTGGCCTGCAAGATTCTGAGGTTCCTTTTCCAAAGTTTGAAAGACTGAGAGTAACTCCCAATGTAACAAAAGGATTTTAGGTGGTACTGAGCTCACAGGGTGTCAGTATCCCCACTGGCCTTCTCTAGATACCTTCTCCATCTCCTCCTGCAAATGCAGCCAAGACCAGGAAACAAAGGGCCCAGTGTCCTTAGAGACCCTCTACTTCTTCTTAGGTTGCATGGATTAGGCTTCCCTATGTATTTCTGGATGGCCTTGAACTCAGAGAGATTCTCTTAATTTCTGCCTCTAAAATTAAAGGTGTATGCCCCCACGTCTGGCCCGCATTTATTCCTTAGCAATTTGTGTATGTGTATAGTGTGTGTGAGGATTTGGGCACGTGAGTGCGGAGGTCAAAGAACAACCTTCCAGAATCCAGTCATTCATTCTGCTTTGCATCTTCAGAGCAAATTCATGTCTTCAGGTCTGTACGACAACAGATTTACCGGCTGAGCCATCTAGACTTTCTCTCCTTTTTTGGTTTTTGAGAGAGGGGTTCTCTGTATAATGACCCTGGCTGTTCTGGAAGTAGCTCTAGAGACCAGGCTGGCCTCAAACTCACAACTCGTGCCTGTCTCTGCCTCCCAAGTGCTGGTTTCTTTCTCTCTCTCTCTCTCTCTCTCTCTCTCTCTCTCTCTCTCTCTCTCTCTCTCTCTCTCTCTCTCTCTTCCTTCTCCAAGCTGGGCTGGAACTCACTGTATAGATCATATTGGTCTGGAATCCATAATCATCCTGCCTCACCTTGCCAAGTACTGGAATTACAGATGTTCACCACCACTCCCAGCTGGAGAACAGTAGAGGGTCAGCATGGTGGCATTACACCTTTAATCCCAGCAACACTCAGAAGGTAGAGGAAGGCAGCTCTCTGGAAGTTCAAGGCCAGCCTGGTCCACATAGCAAGTTCCCAGTAGTAGCTCATGCTAGCTATATATAAACCCTGAGAAAGTAGTGAATGGTAGTGGCATATACTTCCACCTGGAAGGTGAGGCAGGAGAATTGTTCTAAATTTGAGGCCCATAGGAAGACAGGAGAGAACAGAATCTGTCGTGATCCCAATGTGTGGCCCCGGGCCTGTCCCTTCTTTCTAATAAAGCATGTGCTAGTAGAAGAGGGTTTGAAAAATCTTTCAGGCCCCGCCCCCTGCTCACTGAGGTCCCTACCCTTGTCACTTCCTATAGAAGCGATGGCAGAATGAGAAGTTTGGGATGGGCTTATCGGATGACTATGAGGATGAAAATCTTTATGAGGTGAGCATTGAATGGGGCTGCAGTAGGGGCTGCAGCATGGAGAGAGGAAGGTCTGGGGTTGATTGGGAAAAGCGCCCAAAATCCTAATGTCTACTTTCTATCCCCTGCAGGGCCTAAATCTTGATGACTGCTCTATGTATGAGGACATCTCCAGGGGACTCCAGGGCACCTACCAGGATGTGGGCAGTCTCCACATTGGAGATGTCCAGCTGGAGAAACCATGACTGACTGACACCCCCCTTCCCATCCCCCACCCAGCTAGGCCATCTGTCCCTACCTGACATATGCCCAACTAAAGCAACCATGCCTCATAGCTCTTACCCTGGAGTCAGCGTGCCCCCCTTCCCAGTCTTTTTCCCTCCAGACTGCCCCACCCTACTCTTCCACCCAATCTTATCCTTCCCCAAGTCTGTCCCCAGGTTCCCTCTCCTGCGGGTAATGAGCTCTTAATGGCTGCCTCTAGGGAAGCTGATTACAGAAGCCTCGTTAGTGTCACCCCCTCCTCTTGGACCTGTCATGGTCACTTAAGTGCTAATAAATCCTTCCTACAGCAGCCCTTGCCAGAAGTCATGGATCTCATAAGGACTGTTCCTCAACACTGCCAGGGGACCAAGAGCAGAAAGTCCAAGCCCCCAATCCCCCCCTCAGACCCAGGTTTCTGGGCCAAAGTCCTCACCTGCCCATTTCTAAGATCTGGGACTAGACAGTCTTGGTCTCCCCCCCCCCCACCAAGAAACAGGAAGTCTCTTGGGGAAGTCCCCACCCCAAGGGTTGGTTTAGCTCTTGTATAGGGCCTCACCCTCCTCAAGTCCCCAAGCAAGAGGGAACCAGCAGAGGTGTTACCAAAATATTATGCATATTTAAGCTCTGAAAACACAGGGTATTATTTCCTGGGGTGGGACCTAATTCCCTGGTGGGTTCACTTGCATAGAGAGATTGGGAGAGTTTCTGTCAAGAACCTGGGGATGGTGGAGAGACACACAGTGGTGTGACACTGGATCACTGAGACGGGAGAGTAAGGCCTAGAGGAAATACAAAAGAAGACAAGGGAGAAGCAGGCATGGACTGGCTAGTCAGTGAGCCTGAGCTCAGCTGGGCAAAGAATAAAGCCTGAGGTCTCCTAGGATGAGAAAGAGAAACCCAGCAAGAAAGGGTGCAAAGTGATAAAGGCACGGGGGAGCTGCTACCCGGTGAAGAAAGTGCTGGATGGAGAGCGTGGGCTCACAGAGAGGCTCTGGCACGGTGGCGCACACATTTAGCTTTAAAAATTCCGCGTTCGGGAGGCAGAGGCAGGCGGATCTCTGCGAGTTCGAGGTCAGGCAGAGCCACACAGCGAGCCCCGGACTCGGAAAAGAGGAAGGGTCAGGGCAGCAGCAGGGAAGAAGGCAGTGGAGGACAAAGGCAAGGGGAGCCGGGCGGGGCCGGGTGGGGCCGCAGCCGCCGGGAAAGGAGGAGCCGAGCGGGGCGGGCGAGAAGGGGAAGGAAGCCGAGGTGCCGGGCGGGCACGGGGCGCCGGCAGGAAGCGGGGAGGGGCGGCGGGCGGGGGCTCCGGAAAAACGCCCCGACTTCCTGCCCGCTGGAGCCAGGAAGCCGGAGTCGGGACGCCTGGCCCGGGATCGCCGAGCCCGACCCCGGGCGCCCCGCCGGTCACCTCCCCGCGCGGACATCAGGTACATCGTCCCTGGCCCCGCCCGGCCTCCTCCCCCTCCGCCGCCGGGGGAGGGGGGTGGAGTGGGAAGGAGCGGGGAGGGGAGCGGGGGCCTGGGTGGGGAGGGCAGTTGAGCCTGCAGCCTCCCTTCCTCCAGCCTCAGTTTTCTCATCTGTCAAAGAGAGCAAAGAAAAAAGCCGGCGTGGCGGCACATGCCTGTCATCCCTGGGAAAAGCAGGGGCAGGATGATATGCCATGAGTTCGAGGCCAGCCTGGGCAAAGCTACCCGAAAAGGAAAAACAAGAGAAAGAGATCTGTCTGGTGCACAGTAGGTAGAGCTAAGCTAGGTTGGGATCCAACCTGTTTACCTCAGTTCATCTCAGCTCAGAGCGATAACGCCCATTTGGCAATGGGGAAACTGAGGCACTGGTTGTAGAGATGTACACACCCCAAGTGAGATAGCAGCCGAGACGTGAACTCGAAGCTGTTTCCTGCTAAGCGCTGTTCCTGCAATCATGGATGCTAGATTAGGGGGTACCTAAAATAAATCTCTGCGGGCCGTTATGAAGCCGAGAGTTACAGAAAGCCCCCCCTCCCGATTATTAATGATACTCTGGGAGATGACTGTAGGGAAGAAAACCAGAAACATTCGCATTGAAGACTGGGGCCTAGATGGAAAGCATTGCTTTTTGCAGATTAATCTGTCAGGGGGAAAAATATACTCAAGTGCTTGTTTAGTGCTTTTTTCCCCCCTTCTTTCTCTTTCGAAATACAGCGGGAGGAATTGACAGTGGTGACCGAGGATGTCGGTATACTAGCGTTGGGAACTTAGTAGATCCGAATTGGGAAGGTCGACAAGATGGGAAGACTCTTTGCGAGGTCCGAGTAGGTGCTCGGGACCTCAGCGACTCTAACCAGGCGTTGGAACTATCCACCACTCCCGCAAAGGGGGCGGGGCCCGGGAGAGTGACAGAGGCAGTCGAGATACGGAAACGCGTGCCCTCCGAGACGGCCGGAGTGGCCCTATCGGGCCAGCGTGGCGCAATGGAGAGATAGAGCGGCCACCAGGAGGAGTCGAGTTGCCGAGGCCGGAGAGTGACAGGAGGCGGGCTAGAGAGGCCAGTGGGAGGAATAGAGCTGAGCGCAAAGGCGGCCTCTGGCTGGGCTAGAGCGACTCTGCGGTGCGGGTGGGGGAACCTTGAGCTCGGGCACGGAGGCTTCGGTTCCGGAGGCTGCAGTGGCTACTCATCCCATCCGACAGGTGAGATCCGCAGCCTTGGCTGCCGTCAAACCCGACCCTGCACGTCATCCCTGCCATCCACACTGCTCCGGTCGCCGTACTACTGAGTGTCTGTGTAGATCAGCCACGTCCCGTGTAAGATTTTGGGCTCGTGGAGACCCGCCACGTTACATAGGTTCTAAGATCTTACATACCTTCCAGGTTTCAGGAAGCCTTTCGCGGAAACCCGGCTGTTAGTAAACATGGGCTTCTCGTAGATCAAGCCAGGGCCTTACAGAACCCACTACACACCTCCATCGAGGTTCCATAAACCATGAGTTTCCCTTTAGAATCATTATCTATCTGGATTCTTGAGGCCCACAATATCCAATAGAATCTGGATCATATACATTCCAGGAGCCCCTTTTACGGTTTTCGAGGCCCCCAGAGGTTCTTGGGATACCCGAATAGCCCAGTCGAAAGGCTTGGGGACTCTGATCCCTAGAACTCAGGCGCCCCCGTTGTGCTTACTTCTCCAGGTCCTCCCACTGCATAAACCTGAACCTGCCCTGACTCCCCTCCCCCGCACACACCCCAGAGCCTCTGCAAAGTGCTCCATCTGCCGGACAAAGTAGCACACTTTGTTAGTTGCCTATGGAGTCTCATTTTGCTATATCCTAATTTTCAAACCCTTCCGCTCTAAGCCCAGGCTTTCTGGAGCTGCTGGATCCATCCTGGGTGACTGTGGAGGTAACAGTAGGTAGCCACGTGACTTTCCCATGCGCCATTAGAACTGATGTGTCTCAGCATTGAGGCAGATTTTAGCATCCAAAGGGTGATGTGTGGGAGTGTGTCTGTGGGTGGGTGGGGTGCCTCAAAGTAGCATAGTGTGCTGAATGTTGAAACTGTGGAGCCAGGCTGCCTGAATCTAAATCCTGGCTTTTCCCCTTATAAGTCGTACCTCAGTTTGCCCCTCTGTAAAATGGCAATAAGAGTAATAGTGACCTCCAGATTAAACAAATCAAAGTAATGCTGGCCTCATTGGGTCAGTAAGAGGATTAAACAAGCGTGTTAACACTTGTAGACAGAGCCTGAGCCCTGTATAGAACCTAGGTGTATGTGTGTGTGTGTGTGTGTGTGTGTGTGTGTGTGTGTGTGTGTGTGTGTGTGCGCTCCAGCTCTGCTGTATCTGGCACATACTGAGAACACCTCAGACATCAGCTGTTCCATGCTATTGTGATGAGGAATATGGAGATAATGCATGTCAACTTTTTGACAATCAGGGTATTTCAGTGAACATTTGTTCAAATGTGTACCTTCCTTGGGCACTTTTTTTTGGGGGGGGGTGAGTTAATATAGACATTTTGTATATTATTTTTATTTATATGTGTACATATATTATGAGAGGTAAGGGGCCATTTGAAAGACATGTGAGAGCTGGATGTGGTGGCACACATCTTTGATCCCAGCACTGGGGAGGCAGAGGCAGGTGGATCTCTTGACCTTGGGGCTAGCCTGGTCTACAAATCGAGTTCTAAGACGAGAGAGAGAGGAAGGAAGACGTGTGAGAAGATTCTGGTTTGTTCTTTCTGGTTGATCTGGTTGCTCTGTTTGGTGCTTCTAGGGGCAGAACTCAAGGCCTCTTTCATGCCAAATAAGCATTCTGTTATTGAGCTGCTTTGGGGTCTCACAGTTTAGCATATTTACTGCTAAATGGAATGAGCATGGGAGTTCCAGGTCGGTGGTCATGGCTTCTAGCCTAGAAGGTCCATGTGGCAAGGGTGGTCTTTGAAGCCATCAGCTTGTCAGAGGGGTGAGCATAGCGTGGGATGGTTGTAGTTGAGAGTTGGACACCGTGCTTCATACCGATAATACCAGAACTTGGAGATCACAGCAGGAGGCTAGCCTCAAGTCCGAGGCTAGCCTTCAAAGTGAGAGCCTGTCATGAAAAAAAGAAAAACCTGAGTTAATATATAGCTGGAGTAGCTCTAAGTGCTAGGTGAATTAAGCTCTTAATAATTACTATTACTTTGTTGCCTTGGTTCGTAAGTCTATTAACACTCACCCAACATTGTTTAAATCTTGAAAGTAGCCAAGATTTTATGTTGGACAAGATACAGTTTCTGAGAAAGGATACATATGAGACCTGCTTGGTCAAAGCCCCAAGGATGACTTTCTGGGAACTCTAGGAAGAAGCATCACTGTTCAGAAATCAGAATCATAGCTGCGGCTTATTGAGTACTAGGGAGGAGGTTCATGGAAAGGAGAGAAGGGTGGGTCTCCGGCTGCCAGAGTTATAAATAGCTTTGGGGTGTGGGGGGACCCGCCTCCCCACCTCTCTTTCCACGGTTCCTTCCCTCCTGACACTGATCCAATTAGAGTCTAGAAGATGCTCTGCTGGAAAGACCAGGGAGAAGATGGGAAAAACAAACAGATGGGCAGGCAAGGGATGGAGAAAGATGAGACACCGTAGTGCAAGGCTGGAGTTGTACGGAGATGGGGGAGGAGATGGAGAAGCAGGCAGAAATGATGGGAAGGAATAGACAGGTCTGGGAGGAGAGGTGGAGACGCAGACTCCGGGGAGCCGCTAACACATCAAATTGAAGGGGATGGTACACACCTGAGGGTGGGCTCTTGAGGCCCACCTCCCATCATTTTTCTGGGACAGTGGCTGGGAAAGGAGGGAACTGACCGTCTCAGGAGCTCAAGGGACCTCACAGAGAAGGTCCCTTTTTGTTTTCTTGTGTTGAGGGAGTTGGAGGTTGGGGGTTCACCGGTGTCACTTCCTGTCACAGGAAATGGGGCTGGTGGGTTCAGAGGCAACATCCTGGCCCAGGCCTGAAACAGATCAGAGGGTACCCCCCACACACACTCTTCCTACACCCTCCCTAAGGACCTTCCCATTAATTTTGCTTGTCCCCAAGTCCCACCCCTTAGGGACTAGCCAGCCCCCTGGGTTTCTGGTCCTTCTTTTAGTGACCAAAATTGGTGGCTTTTACCCACAACCACCCAACCAACCCATGGGCCCATGCTCGAGGCTTCAGCACCCGCCCCCCCCTCAAGCTCTGCCCTTGGTCTCCCCGCCTCAGCTAGCCTGTGAAGGGCTCTTTGTGGCCACACAGAGGCTCCATTGAGCTAAGGAGGCTGGGGGGGGGGGGGGTTTACTCACCTTCTGCACCTGGGCCAGGAATCTGTGAGTAACTGCCCAGCCTTAGGCACTTCCTCCCTCCCCTTAACCGCTCCTCCTCCTCCTCCTCTGCAGCAGCCCTGTGGAGTCCCAGAGATGGAAGAAGCCTCCGGAGGTGCGGTGAGTGCAGGGCAAGGAGGAGAGCTAAGCTGAGGTGAGGGGACTCCGGTGCTCTGTGAGGTGGAGAGCCCTACGAATTGAGACCCTGTCTCCCCTTGCAGGCCCCAGGGCCTCCCCGGCTTGGCCCGCTGCCCGTCAGCATCATTGGAGCTGAAGATGAAGATTTTGAGAACGAGCTGGAGGGGGTGAGCAGGATTGGATGGGAAAGCATCCACCGAGGTCCCAGTTTTCCATCCCTTGATGTGTCTTCTCTGCTCTGTCTGTCACTCTGTCCCCTTCCCAGCGCCTTCCTTATCTTCCCACCTGTCACTGCCCACCTTCAGCTCCACCTGGCTTCCTCCAGTCCCCATTATCACTAAGCCCCCAGTATGACTTCCCCTCCTTCTAAATAATATCCGCTCTCATCCCTTCTTCCCACCTACCTGCCCTTACTGTCAGGGTTGTAGCATAGACATATCCACCCCCACCTCCCAGCATCTTCCCTGTCTTAGAGCCATTGAGAGGTGCCAGGGACTGGGTAGGGCAAGCCTAAGACGCCTCTTCCTTCCCCATGGCATTCAACTCCCTTGTCTCCACCCTCAGAACTCAGAAGATCAAAACAGCCAGTTCCAGAGTCTGGAGCAAGTAAAGCGTCGCCCAGCTCACCTCATGGCCCTCCTGCAGCATGTAGCCCTGCAGTTTGAGCCTGGACCCCTGGTAAGGATTCATGAGGAGGTGTGGGGGACAGAGGAGGAATGAGGGGTTGAGCTGACTTTACCAGCAAAGATCAGCTGAGAGGCTCTGGAAAATCCAGAACACTGTGAGTCTGAGACATTTGGACCACAGGCAAGTTGGAGAAAGCAGGCACGTGATCTAGACAGGCTTGCAGATGTCTTGGTGAGCCTCAGTAAGCTGTGGGCCCAGACCTGAGTACATAGAGTAGGTGTCAGTGGAACCTAATACCATTTGGAGAAGTCATGTCCTGTCCTCTTCCAGGCCTGTGGCAGCATCTCCATCTGCCACTCACCCCGGGTTATCTCAGAGGGGCATGCAGCAAGACCCTCTCAGCGGGTGTCACCAGTCAGGCATTAAGGATTGGGTACTCTTTGTCAGCCATCTCAGACCCAGAGGGCACCATCGATATCCAGGCAAACCCTGTGTGGTTACTAACCTAGACACTTCCCGAGCCTGGCATGATACCTGTGAAACTAGCATGTGGAAGGCTGAGGCAGGAGGATCGCTATATGTTCATGGTCAGCTAAGGCTACCTGGCAAGACCTAGCTTCCATGCCTTCCAGAGCCAGGCTAAAGATACTGGGAGAGGCAGGTATCGAACCATGTGGTCCAGAAACATCTATGGGGTAAAAAATCCCAGTCCACGAGTTAGCAAGAAGCCACAGAGCTGGTGGGGGTGGGTGGGTGGGTGAGGAGTGGGGAGGGCCAGGTCCTTTCCTAAGACTCAATAGCACCCAGCATAAGCTAGTTTGCCAGGGGATAGCCTGGGACACCACACTACATGGAGATGCACTGTGGTTCCCCCAGAAAACCAGAAGCCTAAAAGAAGGTCTGGGACAGCCAGGGGAGAAGAGAGAAGACCCTCCAGGGCTGGGCATAGCTCAGTCAGAGAAGACAGGGCCAGCAGGCACAAAGCCCTGGGTTTGAGTCTCAGCAGAAGGGAGAAGGATCAAGAGTTCAAGGTCATCCTCAACTACATCAAAAGTTTGAGGCCAGCCTGGGCTATATGAGACCTTGTCTCATGGGGAAAAATTAAAAGACTTGACCTGCAAGGCTGGACCAGTTGTTCGGATACCAAGCTTTAGAAAATTAAGAAATTGATACACTCTTCCCCATCTACATCCTTCAGAGAGGCATATGTCCCTCCCCAGGCACATGGATGCTGTCCCCTGCCTAAACTCAGGAGTTTCTAATGCTAGACTCAAGGACTATGCTAACTGCTCTAATGTATGAATGTGGAGACGGAAGTAATCCACATGGCTTCAGGCCTTGTCAGAGATGTCAGGTAGCTTCTGAACCCCACCATATTTGGGGGGGTGGGAATGAGGAGACTAGACAGATCTGTTGCAACTAACACATGTAAAACGTTCTGTCTGGGGCTGGAGAGGTGGCTCAGGGGTTAAGAGCCCTGGCCGCTCTTGTTCTTTCAGAGGTCCTGAGTTCAAATCCCAGCATCCACACGGTGGCTCACAGCCATCTCTAATGAAATTTGGTGCCTTCTTCTGGTGTGTAGGCATATGGAGGCAGAATGTTATATATATATATATATATATATATATATATATATATATATATATATATATATATATAAAATGAATAAATAAATCTTAAAAAAAAAAGAGGTCTATCTGCACTGGACTTAGTCACACACATCAGGCATGTCACCTGCCAGGCAGCAGCTGTGGGAGCCAGGACAGAGTCCTTCTGCATTTCCAGGGTCACCCATTCAAGACTAGCACACTGGCAGCTTCGGGAGATGCCTGGCATGAATGAGTGAGCCTCATTTGTCCACCTATCTGTCTGTCTAACTCTTACTGTGCACCACACATGGTTTGAGTACAGAGGAGTCAGAACCTGCTCTGTACCCCAGGCTGACCGACTGCTCACGGTATTTATAGACAGTCGGAGACACGCTGCCTACATTTGAAGTCCAACTTTGCCATGGTGACATTGACCAGGCCAATTTATCTGTTGTTAATATTGAGTATTGAACCCAGGGTCTTAGTCATGCTAGGTAAGCACTCTCCCACTAAGCTGCATCCAAGCTCTGTTATTTTTACTTTAGTCTTTTAATGTATTATGTGGTGTACGGATGCATGCATTCCTGTGGGTATGTGTATGTACACATGTCCTGTGTAGAGGCCAGTGGTCGACACTGGATGTCTCTCCTTGATCTCTCTCTAACATAGATTCTTTCTCCTTTTAAGTTGTATTCTTAATTTTTATTTATTTATTAGGTTTTTGTTGTTTTGGTTTTTTCAAGACCGGAACTGTCTGTTCTGGAACTCCAGCTATAGACCAGGCTGGCCTTGAACTCAGAAATCTGCCTGCCTCTGCCTCCTGAGTCTACCACACCTTTTTTTTGGTTTTTGTTTGCTTGTTTCTTTGTTTTTGAGAAAGAAGGTCTTTTTAATCTGTAGCCCAGAACTCACTGTATGGATCAGGCTGGCCTTGAACTCTGAGAGAGAGATATCCCATCATCATCATCATCCTCCCCCCCCCCCCCCCGTCACCCAAGTGTTGATATTAAAGGCTTGTGCTACCACACTCAGCTCTTTAAAAAAATTTTATTACATTTATTTTATGTATGGACATAGGTGTGTGGGTACATGCATGTTATAGCTTATGTATGGAGATCAGAGGTCAATTTCTAGGAGATCCTTCAGTCTTTCTACTGTGTATTTCCCAGAGATTGGCTTCCACTTGTCAGACTTGGAAGTAAGCACCACCGAGCCACCTCTCTGGTTCTAGGTTATTTTTGAGACAGGATCTCATGACCAGGGAGCTCATCTGTTTGGGAAGGCTGCTGAGACAAGTGCTCTGGGAAAACCACCCCCAGGGCTTCCAGGCACAGGCTGCAGGGCTTGGTTTTACCAGGGAGCTGGAGAAGCAGATCTGTTCATGATGCACACGATGCCTATGCCTTCTCTTCTGAGCCCTCTCAGTAGCCCCTCCTTCGGTTAGCTCACGCCTGGGCTGGCCAACTTGTAATTGTCCATTTCCAGAACATCCAGTGATGCTGCCTTACCTTATATTTTGAGATTGTTTCCTCTCTTGTGGTGGTGTTTGGTTTGTTTTGAGACAGGGACTTTGAATTCCTGGTCTTCCTGCCTGAACTCTTCAGGCAGAGATTGCAGGCCTGTGCCAGCACATTCGAACACTCAAGCTTTGAATTTGTCCCTTTTTTTAGAGGCAGGTCGGTCTGTAGCGTAGCCCAGCATCACAGTCACTTTGTGTTCAGGGATGACCTGGAGGCCCTCCAACTCCAGAGCCTCCACTTCTATGTGGAAAGTGATAGATTATAGCCGCGTACCACTATACCTGGGTTCAGTGTTCCCTACAGACTGGTGATAATGATGGTCTCTGATGGGATAAGCTCCTGACTGTGTGAAGGGCTCGGAATGACCTGTGGTGTCCCCCAAGTCCTGATGCTAGCTAGGAGTAAGAAATGTAAAGAGAGACTTCGTAGCCATGACCCTGAGGAGACGGGCCTGGGCGGTTGGGGTAGAGGTCAGGGTATGCTTCTCAAGGGCATGCTTGGACCCCACAGATGTACAGTGGTCAGATAAACACTTAGTGGGTCTCCAAAGAAGGGATGTGATTGGTGGGACCGGGAAAGA
This sequence comes from Phyllotis vaccarum, assembly GCA_033318265.1. Classification (NCBI taxonomy): domain Eukaryota; kingdom Metazoa; phylum Chordata; class Mammalia; order Rodentia; family Cricetidae; genus Phyllotis; species Phyllotis vaccarum. Next base: position 16,734,216 of record JARWLC010000018.1, read on the forward strand.
GAGTCACACTCTGTGTATCCCCAGCTCTGTTGCCTGCATGCAGACATGCTGAGCTCCCTGGGCCCCAAAGAAGCCAAGAAGGCTTTCATCGACTTCTATCACAGCTTTCTGGATAAGACAGCGGTGAGAGACACCTCCCTACCTCCTCTTGCCTTATCCCTTTTAAGCTCTGAAGAGTCACGGTGTGCCTCCCATTGCCCACCTCTGGAGGTGACTGCCAACCTGCCCACCCCTCCCCACCCCCAGTCTTCCCTCAGACCCTTCCCACCAAGGTCCCCTGGGTGACTTTCCCGTCATCTCACTCTGTCTCCTCTGAGCAGGTTCTGCGAGTGTCGGTCCCTCCCAACGTTGCTTTTGAACTCGGTAAGGAGAAGAAGAGCTCGGGGATAAGAAGGGGTCTCTGGCAGGGAGGTGCCTCCCAGGAGACCCATGGGATGGGAGCCATGATTCATTCATTCATTCTTGGTGGGGACGGTGATCCAAGACGGAAGCCAGGCCTCCTGGAACATGGTCACTAGCTCTTGCGTGTATGTCTGTAGACCGCACACGGCCTGACCTCATCTCTGAGGATGTCCAGAGGCGGTTCGTACAAGAAGTGGTACAGAGCCAGCAGGCAGCCGTGAGCCGTCAGCTAGAGGACTTCCGATCCAAGCGCCTCATGGGTATGACACCCTGGGAACAGGAACTGAGCCTTCTGGAGCCCTGGATTGGGAAAGACCGAAGCAACTATGAAGCCCGGGAAAGGCATGTTGCTGAGCGGCTGCTCTCCCACCTGGAAGAGATTCAGTGAGTGGGCAGTGGGGGGTCAGTGTCTTCATGGTCTCGCCCCGCCTAGAGTTTTCATTCAGCATCACTCTTAACTTTGGGGGCCCACTGAAGTTCCTGGGTCTTGTCCGTGGTCACATGTTTAGTCCCGGCACCGAACTCTGGAAGGGACCTCCCCAGGCTCCTTTGTTTGCCTCTCTTTACCCTGTTTATTAAAGGGAAGTGTGTCCCAGCAGACGGGGAAGCCAGGCGTCATGGTTTTATCGTGAATCTCTCTCTTCTCTCTGCAGACATACCATCTCCACAGACGAGGAGAAGAGGTGATGGCAGTGGAGAATGTTGGGGGACAGAAAGTGGGCTGTGGAGAGCTGTGCTCCCTGGCTCAGCACCCTGGCCCCACCTCTGGGAACCACACCTTTCCTCTAACCACAGGAAGTGGCTGAGGGCTTGTGGGCGACTGCGTCTTTGTCTCTGGGGACACAGTGCCCCCCTGTCTGTCAGTCACTGGGGCCCTCACCTCACTGTCTTGTCCCCTCAGTGCTGCTGTGGTCACCGCCATCAGCCTATATATGCGCCACCTTGGGGTTCGGAGCAAGAATGGGGACAAGAAGTCCGGGAGGAACTTCTTCCGGAAAAAGGTGCAGAGGTCAAGTCTGGCCCTCCTCTGAGAATGCCCCCGGGGAAGCCTAGAGACTGGACATCTGGAGTCACTCTCTGCCCTGTATCATTTTGGAAACGTTAGCCTCCCCTTTCTTCATCTCCCCACAGGTGATGGGGAATCGGCGGTCAGACGAGCCCCCCAAGACAAAGAAAGGGCTGAGCAGTATCCTAGATCCTGCTCGTTGGAACCGAGGAGAGCCATCTGGTAAGAGGGCTAGCCTCAGCCGTGCCTCCCAAGCTACTCCAGGCTACCCCAACTCACTGTCCCATTCTTTCGTTTCAGCTCCAGATTTTCGACATCTAAGGGCCGACGTTGACGGTAATGGAATTGTAGCTAGGGTATCCATCCTAGGTCTGAGGGAGGAGGCTGGGCCTGGACCCCTGGGTCTGAGGGAGGAGGCTGGGCCTGGAGCCCTGGGTCTGAGGGAGGAGGCTGGGCCTGGACCCCTGGGTCTGAGGGAGGAGGCTGTGTGTAGGGAGCTCCTGGACCTTGAGCAAGAAGGGAGGGGTCTCCTGTGAGTGTGTGTTAGTTCCCCTGGGGTACAGCAGCAGATGGGGCTAGAAACCTGCTTTTCATTTTTCCTTTCTTGATGTCTCCCCAGCAGAGAAGCCAGGCCCTCCAGACCGGAAGGGAGGCCTGGGTATGCCTTCTCGAGACAGGAGTGTTGGGACTGCTGGGCAAGACACCCCAGGAATCTCTCTGCACCCCCTGTCTGTGGACACCCCTGACCACCGGGAACCAGGTGAGCGCTGGAGTTAGGCAGGAATGCCAGCAGCCACTCAGCCCCCACTCAGATGGAAGTCTCCATGCTCACTGGGATCTTTCCTTGGTTCTTAGCATCTTTTGCCAGCTCCTGGTCAGTAGTGATTGCCTACTGCCTCAGTTTACCCTTTCCACAGCTTTCTTGGGTTCTGACCTGCCTTAGTGCTGTGCCTGCTCACCCCTGAACTAGGTTTCTTCTTTTGTTGGAGTTCTTTTGGTTTTACACCTCCTGGCCACAGTCCTGACCCTCACTGGCAGGTTCTAGGCAAGTGCTGTACAAATGTATCTCTCCTAACCCCACAATCAATCTGACTGTCTCCATCAGCCCCTGGATTTCATTCATTTCCTCAAAGTCTGAGAGAGGCTAGTCTGCCCTCCAGAAGTTCATGTACTCTTGAATAGTGAACCCCAAAGCCTCATGTAATTACTCTCTCCCCCTCCCTGGGCCTGTGGGTCTCTTAGCCCCTTAGAGCCCAGAAGCCTGTCTGACCTGGGTTCAAATCCCTCCTGCAGCTTCCTTGTTCTGGAAACCACTTCTTCCCTCTTGGGAGTTTGCCTCCCTCTCTGTCGGTCAGGAGAATGAACAGAAGACAGTCCCCTCCTGCCTCTGGTGGGGATGCAGTCCAGAAGGGTGGCGTGCACAGAGGATACCCTAGTTCTGTGACAAGTCCTTCCCTTCTGGCTCTAGCTCTTCTCCGGTGTTCTCCGAGGTCTCCATGAGTACCAAGCAAATGAAGTGGTAACTGCCAGGCGCTGAGAGCCTGCCAGCCCTTCCCAGGGCTGAGCCAGAGAGACTGGGGCAACAGCAGAGTAGAACCCACCACATCAGAGGCTTCCTCTCCAGCTCTGTTCCTCCCTCTGCCCACAGGTGTGGATGCTCCCCAGGACCTAGGGGACCCGCTCCCTCAGGGCCCTCCAAGTGTGGAGCCCCTGGCACCCCCAGTGAGCCTGGACGATCTTGTTGACACAGAGAGGTGTCTGCCTGTGGTGCTGGGAGGGGCCTGGGCAGGGTAGTGGCAGCTAGAGGGTCAGGGTGGGTGCTTGGGCAGCTGCTGCACTTGTGCCTGCTGTCCCCTGTCGCCTCTACTGCCGGCTCCTCCCTTGTCTGCCTCTCTCTGGGCCTTCCTTTCATCCACGCTTTCTCCTCTGTTTCTTATGCCCCCCCCCCCCCTGTTCTCTGCTCCACTTGGGCCTTCTCTCTCCGGCCAGGTTTTCCTCTCTCTGTCTCTCCTCACTTCCCTGTTCATTCTCCACCCTCTCTCTTCTCTTCTCCTTAAGCCCTGCCTCCTCCCCCAGGGCCCTGCTCCCCATGTCCCTTGGCCCTATGTGCTCCTTGCTGTGTCCTGGGGGCCTTGTCCCCCTCACAGTTGGGGGGCAGGCTCTGCCCCCTGCCTGTCCTTGTGCTGCTGCTTCGGGGAACCCTTAGTGGGGATGGGAAGCTGGGTTGGGGCACACCTGGTCCACCTCTGACCCTGTGCCCTCTCTCCCCAGAAGGTGGAAGAGGTGGGTGCCTGGGCCCTGGGTGGGGGGAGGGCCAGCCCTCCCCCATCTCTCCCAGCCCCTCCCCCTCCCCATGGCCACTTCCTCCCCTTCACCCCCTGTGAGGGGAGGGGTGGGTAGGTATGTCACCCTCCCAGTTGAGCTAAGTATGGAAATCCTTTCTCCTTGTCCGTCTTCCCCACCTCAGGGAAGGGAGGGGGTCAGCCCTGTGGGTCACAGTGGGTTTGCATCTCCCCAGTGAGTTTCAGTCCCCTCCTGGCCACTCCCATCCCCAGGTACCTCCCAAAGTCCCAATACTTCTGACTCTCTTCTCTTCTGTTGCTTGTATCTCCCCCGTTCTGTCACTGTCCCTGTCCTGTCTCCCCCGTTCTGTCACTGTCCCTGTCCTGTCTCCCCTGTCCTGTCCTGTTCACCCCTGTCCTGTCACTGTCCCTGTCCTGTCTCCCCCGTTCTGTCACTGTCCCTGTCCTGTCTCCCCTGTCCTGTCCTGTTCACCCCTGTCCTGTCACTGTCCCTGTCCTGTCTCCCCTGTCCTGTCCTGTTCACCCCTGTCCTGGTCTCCCCCGTTCTGTCACTGTCCCTGTCCTGTCCTGTCTCCCCTGTCCTGTCACTGTCCTGGTCTCCCCTGTCCTGTCCTGTCCCTGTCCTGGTCTCCCCTGTCCTGTCCCTGTCCTGTCCTGTCCCTGTCCTGGTCTCCCCTGTCCTGGTCTCCCCTGTCCTGTCCTGTCCCTGTCCTGGTCTCCCCTGTCCTGTCCCTGTCCCGTCCTGTCCCTGTCCTGGTCTCCCCTGTCCTGGTCTCCCCTGTCCTGTCCTGTCCCTGTCCTGGTCTCTCCCATCCTGTCCCTGTCCTGGTCTCCCCTGTCCTGGTCTCCCCTGTCCTGTCTCCCCTGTCCTGTCCTGTCCTGGTCTCTCCCATCCTGTCCCTGTCCTGTCTCCCCTGTCTTGTCCTGGTCTTCCCTGTCCTGTCCCTGTCACTGTCCTGGTCTCTCCCATCCTGTCCCTGTCCTGGTCTCCCCTGTCCTGGTCTCCCCTGTCCTGTCTCCCCTGTCCTGTCCCTGTCCTGGTCTCCCCCGTCCTGTCCCTGTCCTGGTCTCCCCTGTCCTGGTCTCCCCTGTCCTGTCCTGTCCCTGTCCTGGTCTCTCCCATCCTGTCCCTGTCCTGGTCTCCCCTGTCCTGGTCTCCCCTGTCACTGTCCTGGTCTCTGCCTGACTCTGTCCTTGGCCTCGGGGTCCAGGCTATCAGGGCGTCTGGGGCGCTCAGAGAGCCTGCGGGTGAGTGACCGCCGCAGGCCTTCCCGCGGCAGCCTCGGGGCTAAGGGCCGGGGTGGGGGCCGCTCCCGGAGCGACGTGGACATGGACCCCAGCTCCGCCACAGCCGTGCTTGGCCCTACCCGACGAGCCACGTATGTCACTTCCCCCACACTAGCTGAGGAAGCCTGGAGAGTTGGGAGGTGGTGGGTTGATGCTAGTCTCTAGAGGAAGTAGACAGCCAATGCTGAGGGCCACTAAGGAATTGGGAGGTGGGACATTGCAGTCTAGAGATCTAGGAATAATTGGTCTGCAGCATGGGCCTCTCAGAGAAGTCACATGTTGAGACCACAGAGGGGTTTTAACTAAGGAGCAAGAGACTCCTCTGGGGTGTGCCAGGCTGGTGCCTAACAGGGCCTCTGTCCACAGCTCTGAGCCTGGAGATGATGAGGAACCAGGACGCTCGGGCCTGGACCCGGAACCAGAAGAACCTCCTGGCTGGAGGGAACTCGTGCCCCCAGACACCCTGCTCAGCCTGCCCAAGAGCCAAGTGAAGCGGCAGGAGGTTATCAGTGGTGAGCCAGGGATGTGGGGCTAGCTAGGGCAGAGACCAGCAGAGGGCAGACTCAGTGACAGCCATACTCAAAGACAGGGTAGCAGTTCAGCCCCTTTATTCCTGGGGATGGCCTGGGGAGGGTCAGGAGGTCAAGGCCAGGGCCCACCCACATGCTGGGAGAGAGCCACCTCCACAAGTTGGTCCTCTGACCCCTACATGGGTGCCATGTTAGGCACATGTGTGTGCACATGGACTGTGTGTGTGTGTATGTATGTATGTGTAAATGTAATTTTTAAAAGGATATTCACTTTAATCTCAGCCTTTGGGAAGCAGTAGCAGGCTGATCTCTATAAACTCCAGGCCAGACTGATCTACATAGCAAGTTCCAGGACTACATCGAGAGATTCTGTCTCTAAATCAAACTAACAAAAGGAAAAAAGCCAGAAACAATGTGAAACTACTTGGAGCCCTGGCTGTCCTGGAACTCGCTCTGTAGACCAGGCTGACCTCGAACTCAGAGATCCTCCTGCCTCTGCCTCTGAGTGCTGGGATTAAAGGTGTGCACCACCACGCCAAGCCATTTTCAACTCTATTTTGTGTATTGTTAACTTAATTCGTTTTTACTCTATATGTATGGACATTCTGTGTGCATGTGGGTGTCTGTGTACCGTGTAGATGCCTGGTGCCCTTGGACTCTGGGTCTACAGTTATAGATGGTTGTGAACTGCCACAGGAGGGCTGGAAATCTCCTCAGAGGAGCCATCGCCCTTAGCTGCTGAGCCACTGCTTCAGCCCCTCAGCTTTTCTTTTCTGAGTAGAGTCTCCTGTGGGCCAGGCTGGTTTCCAACTTCCTATGTGGTTCAGGGTGGCCTTGAACTCCTGTCTCAGCCTCAGCGCTGGGTACTACCAGAGTGGCATTGGCTTTATTTTGTGAAACAGGGTCTCACCCTGTAGCCCAGGTTGGCCTGGAACTCAGGATACTTTCCTCTCAGCCTCCTGAAGCTGGGCCTCCAGGGTGGCACATTAGGTCTGGTTTGGCTCTTGAAGTGTGGTAGCCACGGCTGAGAAGGGCACTTTGAGTTTCATTTACATTTTTGATAGCTAAAATAGAAATAGCCGCATGTGGCTAGTGACTAACCCTTAAGCTATACAGCTGCCTCTCGCCAGGAAAATACAACGTTCAGAACAGCGAGAAGGTGGTGCACGCCTCAATTCCAGCACTTGAGAGGTAGAGGTAGGAGGAACAGGTTCTAGATAACTCTCAGCTACAAAACCAGTTCAAGACCAGTCTAGGCTTCAGGAACCGCCCCCCCCCCCAACACACACACACTCTTCCTCATCATCATCACACAGTGTGTTTAGTCTGAGCAGACTTGTGTGCCTCTGAGACTCACTGAGGTACCCAAGGGCTGGTTGGTTGTGGAGGAGTGGGGGTTGTCCCCTGGGCCTGAAACTACCTACCTGTATTAGAGGGAATCATTGTATAAGGCCAGACATCGGTACTCCCAACATGGGAGAGGCTGAAGTACAAGGAAACTTGAGTTCCAGGCCAGCCTGAGCCATGGGAGACCCTGCCAATATGTAGATAGGGGTGTGTCTGTCTGTCTGTCTGTCTCAGTCTCAGTTCTCAGTGGCTACATAAGGCAGTGGTGATTCCACCCAGAGTATGTTCTGACCTCCACAACTTAGAGGGGTCCTTCCCAACCTCTTCTCCCAGCCTGCCTTTGACCTTCCCTTCAAGCTCATGTCCTCTCTAATGATGCTTCCTGTTTGGGCCCACAGAGCTGCTGGTGACAGAGGCAGCACACGTGCGCATGCTACGGGTACTCCATGACCTCTTCTACCAGCCCATGGCGGACGGGGGCTTCTTCCCTCTGGACGAACTGCAGAACATTTTCCCCAGCTTGGATGAGCTCATCGAGGTTCATTGTGAGTGCTAACCCCAGCCCCCCTCCTGTACACATCCTGCCATCAGCTCCCTCCTTCCAGGCCTCCACAGACAGTTCTCTGGCCTACTCCTGAGGTCACACCCTTAACCCCTCCCACAGATACGCCCTAAGAGGTGTACACACACCACACACACACACACACACACACACACACACACACACACACACACACACACACACACACACACACACACACTCTGAATAAGCACACAAAGCCCCAAGGATCAGACACATAGCTGTAGCCTGAGCCAGCAGCAGTCCCAACCAGGCATTTCAGTCTCGTAGGCACCAGCGCAACACCTCCTTTCCTGTGTCCCCCACAGCCTTGTTTCTCAATCGCTTGATGAAGCGGAGACAAGAAAGCGGCTACCTCATTGAAGAGATTGGCGATGTGCTACTGGCCCGGGTGAGGATGGCCCTGCCTGGGCCCTGACACTACCTCTTCTCGCCACACCCCCCAGCAATCTGGGCCCCAGGCCTGTACCGACCTTCCCTTGCCTGACTCTCCCTGCAGTTCGATGGTGCCGAGGGCTCGTGGTTCCAGAAGATCTCCTCCCGCTTCTGTAGCCGCCAGTCATTCGCTTTAGAGCAGCTCAAAGCCAAACAGCGCAAGGAGCCACGGTTCTGCGCCTTTGTGCAGGTGAGGCGGGACACAAGCCACCCCCCTCCCCCCTTGGTTTGCTGAAGATTACAGCACAGTGTTGTGTGAGGGAGAGGGACTGAACTCTGGGGTCTTAGGAGAGAAGAGCTGTGGGCATGGCCCTGGGCTACCCCAATGCTGTTCACTCCCCAGGAAGCTGAGAGCCGCCCACGATGCAGGCGCCTACAGTTAAAGGACATGATTCCCACTGAGATGCAGAGGCTGACCAAGTATCCACTGCTGCTGCAGAGTATTGGGCAGAACACAGGTACCCCTCAGGCCTTCCTCTGGCCATGGTCACTGAGTCGGACATGCCAGGGTGGGGGTTTACACCTCTGGCCTTGCCCACAGAGGAGCCTGCAGAACGGAAGAAAGTGGAGCACGCGGCTGAATGCTGTCGTGAGATTCTGCACCACGTTAACCAAGCCGTCCGTGACATGGAGGATCTGCTGGTGAGCCTGGACATGGCTCCACCTGGGACAGGGCATGTTTTCATGGGGGACATAATGGGCTCCACCTGGGACAGGATGGGGGCCCTACTTCGATGTTGCTCAGAGAGCACCTTCCTCTCAGGTTTACTGGAGGTCAGATCTGGATCTTGGCTTGTCCCTCAGAAGGTGGCCTTGCTTCAGTGCTTGCTCATCTCCCTTGGGGTCAGCCCCCAGGCCTGGTTTAGCCCCCTGTAACCTTCTTGTCTCTGCCCTAGCGGCTCAAGGATTACCAGAGGCGCCTGGACTTGACTCACCTACGGCAGAGCAGTGACCCTATGCTGAGCGAGTTCAAGGTGAACTGTGCCTGTCCTCTGCTCACCTTGGCTCTGCTGCCAGGGGATTCTTACGTAAAGCACAGCTGAAAACACCCCCAGGAAACATCTGTCCCCAGCTCCTTCCCAGACGGGTGTCTGTGGTGACCCTGGTTCTTGGCTGTTTTGCTTGCTGCCTTTCCCTCCCTTCTGTGTCTCTCGCCTCTTAGCTGACCATGCTTCTTCCCTCCTCAGAACCTGGACATCACTAAGAAGAAGTTGGTCCACGAAGGTCCTCTGACATGGCGCGTAACCAAAGACAAGGCTATAGGTGAGGACTGTCTCTCACCAGGGGCAGGGGATGGGGCCCGGGGTCACGGAGGTCAGGTATGATCTTTCTATCTCACCCAAAGAGGTCCACGTGCTATTGCTGGATGACCTGCTGCTGCTGCTCCAGCGCCAGGATGAGAAGCTGCTGCTCAAGTCACACAGCCGGACACTCACGCCCACGCCTGATGGCAAGACCATGCTGCGGCCTGTGCTCCGGCTCACCTCTGCCATGACCCGAGAGGTGGCCACTGGTGAGCTGGGACAGGTCACCCGAGCGGAGTTGCCCCGTGAAGTAGGGAGTGGAATGCTCTGAGAGCCATTGAGCCCGGTCTGGGAAGAGACCGAGAAAGGTCTAAGAGAGGCAGAAATAGACAGGGCTAAGGAAGCCCTCCTGGCACTCAAGAGGCCAAGCCAAGAGGATCTTCAAGTTTGAGGTCTGCCTGGTCTACAAAGAATGTCCCTGTCGCAAGAAACTAAAAATAGAGCCAGGCCAATCTCAGCACTCAGGAAGCAGAGGCGGGCAGATCTCTACATTTGAGACCAGCCTGGTCTGCCAGGCGAGTTCCAGGGAAAAACCCTGTCTCAAAAAAAAAAAAAAAAAAAAGAAAGAAAGAAAGAAAGAGAGAAAGAAGCTATAAATAAAAATAGAGGAACCGCTGCCTGCATTTACAGAGAAGCATGGTCTGCCCCATAGAGATTTTTACAATACTGGAGTTGTAGGTACTTGGGACATAAGACAAAACCCCAGGGCGCAGGGCTTATGAACATGGCTGAGAAGTTGTGCTAGGGCCATTGATGGTGGGTGGAGCTGGGGGGGGGTTCTCTGCAGATCAAGACAGCCTAGGTATGATCTGGTGTGATCAGGGCTGTCTAGAAAGACCTTAGTATTAACAGGACAGTGAGCGCAAGCCGGATTGTGTAAGGGAAAAGTAGTAGATAGTACCCCAAGAGGGGGACGTACTGGGAACCTCGCCTTCAAGCCCCATCTCTCCCAATGCAGATCACAAAGCTTTCTACGTCATATTTACCTGGGAAGAGGAGGCCCAGATATATGAGCTGGTGGCACAGACATCGTCGGAACGCAAGAAGTGAGAGACCCCCAGAGATGGTGTAAAGGTGTGTCCTGCACAGGGGGTTAGGTGTGCTGAATGCCTCTGGTCTTGACCTGTCTCCTCAGCTGGTGTGCCCTCATCACTGAGACCGCTGGATCCCTGAAAGTCCCTGCGCCTGCCTCCCGCCCCAAGGCCCGGCCCAGCCCAAACAGGTAAAAAGTCAAGGAGAACCAGGAAATGGAGACAGTCTCCCCATGCATTTGCAGAACTTAAACGCCATGCCTGGTTCTACACACGTGCACACACGCACGCACGCAACCCTGAGGACCAGGGTGTGGGGTCATCCATCACTTCTCTCCCTAGCACCCGAGAACCCCTGCTCAGCACCTCTGAGAATGGTACTGGAGGCCGAGAGATCCCTCCAGCTGACGGTAAGTCCCAAGGTCATTGGCTGAGGGAAGTCACCAGAGACCAGACAGGATCTGAGCATCTCTCTCTGTCGGCCTACTCAGCCCGGACAGAGCGAATCCTCAGCGACCTCCTGCCCTTCTGCAGACCAGGCCCAGAGGGCCAGCTTGCTGCCACAGCCCTTCAGAAAGGTAGGCCAGCAATGTACCCTCCACATCCAGCGGTTAGCCAAACGGTGCCTCTGTTTGAATTAGTCTTTCAGATGTCTCTGGTCATGAATTAAGGAACTCTGCCGAGCCCACACCACCCTAGGTGGCCCAAGTTACTTTGTCTCTCCCACTGAGGATGCTTAGTTCTCCAGCCGCAGGCCCCTGCCTTATCCTAACCCTTCTGAATGATATCGACCCTCATCCCTCAGCTTCCCACTGGCCTTGTCACACATCCAGAACCCCAAGCCCCCTGCCTCCATGACTCTGTCCCCCTTGCCTTGGCCAGTGCTGTCCCTGAAACAGCTCCTGTTGCCCACTGAGGAAGACGGTGGACTGGGGCCTCCCCGGGATGGGGATGGGGGGCCTGGTGGTGATCCTCCAGGCCCAGCGCAGAATCAGGAGATTCAGGAGAACCTGCTCAGTCTAGAGGAGGCTGTGAAGCAGCTGGAGGTAGGCCTGGGGGCAGGGGACTTGGGGCAGGCGTCAAAGGAAAGGCACCCCTCATCTCTATGACCCCCTCCAGGAGTTAGAGGAGGAATTTTGCCGCCTGAGACCCCTCCTGTCTCAGCTCGGGGAAACTGTCGCCCAGCCTGGCTGCACCTGAACGCTCCATTCAGACAGGTGAGTCGGGCACTGGGACCAGGATGCTGTTCTGAGGGGGGAGAGGGTGGCTTGTCCCACAATCCCCTGTGTCTACTTCCTCAGCTCCTTCCTCCATCTCTCCTTGTCTCCCTCTTACAATCCTCAGGCCTTTCATGAAGACAGGAATGGGGAAGAAGGATGCGAGAGTACCCCTCCCCACAAGTGTCTCACACCCCAGAGGCCTTGAGGAGAGGGAGACTGGCCACACTTGATAGGGGACCTGCCGGAGCCCCTGCCTCCCACACTGGCCTCTGCCTTTCTCCCTTCTGCCTTCACTTGGGGGACTCTGGACTTCACCCCCAGAGTACCACCATAGTACCCATTTTTCAGGCCATCTCAGTATTGCCTATGGAGGGGTTACCCCTCTGCCCCCCACCCCAAGTGCCTTGGCTCTGTTTTTATATCCTGAATTGGAAGTTTATTTTTAATATATATTATCTAAGGAGAGCTCTGTGTGTGTGTGTGTCTGGGTCTGACCCACGTCGCCTCCATGACGCTTGGCTCCTTTCTGGCTGTCCATCCATTCAGTCACTTGTCTTATATTTTTATTTAGTATATGGTGGGTGGGGCACATGTGTACCATGTCAGAGGACAGCTTATGGGAGTCGGTTCCACCTTTTCCATCTTGGTCCCGAAGATCAAACTTGGGGTTGTCAGGCTTGGTGATGAGCACCCATACCATCTTCTTCTGTGAGGTGTGCCCCCTCCCACTTTGGAGTCCCACGGTCATCTAGAATGCCAGGTAGCCAAATCTCACACTGTTCTTTTATTTTTGTAGTAAACTCTGGAAGTGGCTATGGGGTTTCAAGGGGAGCCAGTGGGGGGGAGCCCCTCCTAGGTGGGGGCTGGGGGCGGGGTTATTGCTCTGAGCTCCCTGTCCCCAGGGGGACCTGTGTGGGAGAATTTCAAGAGAGGGGGGCCAGCATTGGATTGGGGACACTGCCACACAAACACGCAGGTCACAGCACATAGGAGGTCGGGGGAGGCTGGGCGCCATATTGCACTTTGAGAGTGGGGCCAAGTGGTTATCCCCCTCAGACTGGAACCTGGGGGAAGACTGGAGGCCATCATGTCCCTTTCCACTCTGTGGGGAAGGTGTGACCTCCACTCAGGGTTTGGAGGAGATGGCCAGGAGGGTTCCAAGGGCTGGCCCTGGGCCTTGGGCTGGTAGGAAGGGCAGACCAGACTGCCCTGGTCACCAGCGGAATCCACCCTAAACCTGCTCAGCTGCCGCTCCCCGCTTTGCCTGACTTGGTTTTGGGGGACACGGGTAGACCCTCCTCGCCTTCACTGTCCGAGCTGCAGCCGCTGACATCAGTGATCTCCAGCTCCGAGTCACTCTCCTCCTTCCCACCCAGTGTGGCCTCCGCACCCCCAGCCCCGGGTAGTGCCAGACGAGGGGCCGCTGCCAGCCCCGAGGGGCGCTCGGGGCCCAGGCCCTCCCCTGTGGCAGCAAGCAGGGGGGCAGCCATGGGACCTCCGCCTGTTCCTGTGGAGGGCAGGTGGCCCAGGGAACCCAGAGGATTAGGGTAGAAATGAGGTGGGTAGAGAGAGGGAGGCAGCTTGGGGAAGGGGCCCGTGAGGTATGGGTTAAAGTTCCAGGGGTACTCAGGGAAGGCGCGGCCATAAGGACCCAACAGGCCAGGGGGCTTGGAGTAGCCGGTGACACCTGGTGGGGAGGGACATAAGGGGCAAGTCAGGCTGGCCCGCTTGCAGGTGCACCTCCTATATACTCTTTCTCCCTTTCCCGGGGTACCCTGCCTCTCCCACATTTTTCTCCTTGCTTCTTTAACCTGCCTCCCCCCAAAACCCTCCCTGTGAAGTATCCACATCCGCCCTCTCCCCCGCCCCCCATAAGCTGCTCAGCAGCAAGCAGCTCCACCTTGATTAGTTTTGTGAGATCTTCCAATTATGTAAGCCTGGTTGGCTTCCAACTTGCAATCTACCTGCCTCAGCTTCCTGAATGCTGGGTGTCTGTAGCCCAGCTTGACATCAGCCTTGAACTTCCAGCCCTGGTGCTGGGATCAAGGTGTGTGCACCTTACCCAGCTGCTGCTTCATGTTGATAGCCTGAGGCTCTGCAAACAGACTGAGCTACCTTCTCACCCCATGCCCTGGCTTTTAAACAGATGTACCCACACAGACACACCCCAGCCTGGGTATCCCTCTGCCTTGTCCCCTGTGGTCCTCTTTCCTTGTGAGCAGACTCCCCCCAACCCCCAGGCCCTTACCAGAACCCAGGAATGGGAAGGGACTGTCCAATCGTAGTTTATCCGTGTCTGGGGTGAATAGGGGTGTCCTGCCCCCTGGTTCTCCTAGGCGCGGGGTAGAGAACAGGTTCTGCAGGGTCTGGAGAGAGAAGTACTGCTTAGCCCCCTTTGTGGAGAAGATCATGATATAGGGGATGCTAGACACCTCACTTCCAGCCTTATGACACCAGTATCCAAACTCACCTCAGGGGTCAGGGGTGGAGCATCTGGCCCAGGAGCTCCCCCAAAGGGACCAGGGGTCAACAAGAGTGGGGAGCCTGTGGCGGCGGCTGCCATATCCAGCAGTGGGTAGTTGACAAGTACAACTTTGCTAAAGTTGAATTTGTAGGTGAACCTCTTCCCTTTGGTCTTGTGGAGAATACGTTTGTTGTAGTAGTAACTGTGGAAGAGAGGACGGGGTACTGGGGAGGGGCAAGGGAGGGGTGAGGCAGCAGCTGGGCTCAGGCTCTTATCGCCACCCCCCACCCAATGTCCACTCACTGGTACTGGGATCCAATGGAATTCAGTCCTAGGGTACAGAGGGGAGCACCCCCACCTTTTGAGGGGATTAGAAGGGATAGTAAAAGGAGAGAGCATGATGGGAACCTGGCCCACAGCCCCTCCTCACCGCAGGGCCCGGCTCAGCTTGTCATAATTCATGTGAGGCTTGCATTTGCGTATGCCCCAGAGGCGTGCCACCTCATCAGGGTCCTTGATGACAAATTCCCCATAGTCCCCTTGCCAGGCAATGACGCCCTGGTACTCCTCCTTCTGCAACAGCTCCAGGATAAAGTGCCACAGCTGGATCTGCCTTGAACCAGGGGATGACTCCGGCTTGTAGGCCCAGTCTGGGAAGGCAAACCCTGGAGACACGAGACAGGGAAGCCACAAGGTTAGGAGGCTGAGATGGGGTTCTGGGTCTCATGGAGTCCTCAGTCTGAGATGTTCTGTCTCTGAGGGGGCCTGTACATCTTCAGGGGCCTGTACGTCACTCTTCAGACCTACCCTGCTTGAGTCTCTAAGTTACCTAAACAGCTGGAAAGAGCCCCTAGGTTTGTGCTCCCAGCATGCCTTGGAGCAACTGCCCCAGGTTCCGCCAAGGAAGGGGAGGAGGCAATTGAAAGGGACATATTTTCTGCATCCATGGCTGTCTTGGGTGAATGAAAAGGGTACACACTCTGCAGTGATCACCCTTAACCCTGCTACCCTATCAGGAGGCCTCTGATAGTTCCTGTGTTCTGATAGCCCTTGCAATCGGCCCCTTCCCTAAGCACCCCCTGACATCACACTTAGCCTGTATGTATCTGCCCGTGCTGTCTTCAAGCTTCCCAGTCTGAGGCTGTGTGCATACATGCAGGCACAGACCTGTTGGTGCCCATGGTGGACAGCAACTTGCAGTGTTATCCCAAGGGACACAACCACACCCAAGTGCCACACTCCTTGCTTGGGGCCACTGAAGCAAACACCAGATACAGGCTGCCTAAGGTATATGAACCCCAAAAGCTAGCATTGCAGACCCACCGCAACATGAACGATTATATGCTAGAAGGCTCTGTTGGGACCCACTGACAGGTGTGTGACAATGAGACACAGGAGCCCAACAGGCCAGCTAACATCTTAAAGGAAGCAAAGACACAGAAGTCTCCAGGAAGGTGGACACGTGCTGGGAAGCAGTGACAAAAGAGCAACTTCCCATGACCACCCTCAGGCTTGTGTTTGTCAATACTCCTACGGCCCATTTGGCCATGACTTCACCTTGGGGGAATGGGGGAGTAGGGGAGTATCCAGCTCCACTATCCATATGCACCTAGAAGCCAGGAGCAGAGATCTTGCCCACCCCTGGTCTCCGGAATCTAGAAGGCCCCGAGTCCGAGTGTCCACACCAGCTCCTACACTATCCTCTGTCTCCTCCTACCTGCCCAGAGATTGGCATGACCCAGGCACAAACACATGGTTAAACTGGTTTCTAGCAGACTGAGAGCTGTGTAAGAGAAAAGGGGAAGCCATCACAGAGTGGGGTATGGGAGGGACTGTGACCTGGGTCCCTGTATCCAGTTGTGCAGTTGCCTTCTCTGGACCAGAGCCAGGAGGCAAGGAGGAACAGAGTCCCACCCAGGCTACCCTCTGGTATGTTGGTGAGCAGAGGAATGCCCTACCTGCGGGGAAGAATAGACAATTCTCCCCACTCCATATGGAAGAGGAATTTTAATCTGGGCCATTCTCATCCCAGAAGCCAGCCGTGAGCAGTCTAGATGAACATAGTCACAGCACACTTCCTTAGGAAAGCCACTGCATCGTAAACACACTTGCACAACCAAAAGAAGGGATGGATTGGATGGAGAGAGGACCCTCTACAGCAGGCAGACACAGACAAGCCCCAAAAATCTAGCATTGAGAGGCACACAGAGACACAGTCCAAAAGCCAAGCCCAGATCGCCATATACAGGCCCAGGGCCATCTACCCACATACTCCAAAATTTACCACAGACATCTGCTAAGAATATCACAGACTACCGGAGACAGGCATAGCCTCCTTTCCCCACTAAGGCAGAGGCACGGCACACAAGCCGAGCCGCAGACACTGAAAGCGTACATGCTTGATCCTGAAATGTAGAGTCCCGAGTTGCTCCGTGGTTCAGTCTGTGAATCAGGCACGGGTTCACACAATGACGGTCTCCTACAGACGCTTGCCCCTTCTGACCCCTTCAGAACACTGAAGTGTGATGCATCCAAACACTTTACAATGAAACTCCAGGCAGCCAGCCAAAAGGTTGGTCTCAGAGACTCACTCCTATTAGCGATCCCTGTAATGTCCAAGCAGGTCCTCTTCTCCTGGCCTGAGCACCCCTCGAATCTCCTTGCATCCTCTCTTTAGGCTGAGCCCCTCCCCTTGTGCCTAGCCCAGATCTCTAGGCTCTGCCCTCAGCGCAGCAGGTCCTGGGTAGGTGCAGGCTAGGTGTCCATGGCAGAAAAATCCTAGATCTCAGCTCCCTGGGTCCTCAACACCTCTCGTATCGTCCCCCCACTGCTCCCCCCAAAAATCCTCAACCCTTGTGTCCCAGCAAGCATGAGAGAGGGCCATAAAGTTTCTGGTCAAGTTTCTCATGAAAGGGTTTGTATTCAGGGAGCTGATGGGAGATCCAGACAGACAGGTTCACAGGCGCATGAGACAGACGAAGAAGGGAAAGATAAGGAAGGGGGTGCAGCCCCTGGGAAGCAGAAGGGCTGTGGGGATGGACAGGACAGTTACCAGGGGTCCAGAGAGCCGGCAGGGCAGGCGGGGCGAAGAGAAGGTCTGAGACGCAGCTACAGTCCATGGCGGAGCGAACCCTGCAGAAGCCGGGACAGACAGGACAGCGGGAGAGAAGCAGGTCAGCCAGTGGGGTGTCTGCGGGGCTCTCAACCTGATGCCAGCCCACCCAACTGCCCTCAGTCTCCACTCTCTCCCTTCCGGTAGGCAGCCCGGTGTCCCTAACTAGATCCTGCCCTTCCTTCTTGCCTGACCCTCTCTGGTCCTCTTCACTCTAGTCCTGGAATTCACCGCTGGTAGGCTCTCAACATCCTCCACCCACTCTGATGCCCCTCACCGGGACTCTTGCTATCCAGCCTCCTGCCTGACCTCTGGGGGAATAGGGGTTGGTCCCTGGATCTTTGGGTTTTCCTGTCTCCCTCTACGTGTGGCTTTTCCCAGCTACTTCAGATTTATGGCTTGGAAACACAAACTCGCCCCCACCTGGCTGACCCCCGGCAGCTCCCTCTGTGGCTCACACTGCAGCAGTGGCCAGCTCAGAAATGGTAGAGCTGGGCACCTGCTAGCCAGGCTGGGAGGAGCAGGCCCAGCCTTTGCCTTTCTTCCCAAGTAGACACCCCCCAAACACACAACCCCCCCCCCAATCTGTCCTCTGAGCCTACAGACCCCTGTCTCAAACCTGGCACTCACCAAGAGCTCTCAATCCATCCTCTCCCCTTAGATTAGACTTTCTCTGCTCAGGCACCCCTTCTAGGACCTGCACCCGCCCCCAACCCTTCCCCTCAGACCAGTAGAGCCACCCAAGCCTGCGGATAGATCAACAGAACCCGTAGACCCCCTGCCTCAAACCTGCTGCTCAAAGAAGATTCTCTAGCCATTTCTTCCCAGACCAGCCAGCCTCCCTCTCAAATACTCCCTCCCTGTAGACAAGCCCCCCCCTCCTCCAGACACCTGTCCACTCAGATTGGTATTCCTTCTCAGATACCCTTCTCCTCAGACTTAGACTCTCCCTCAGACACCAGTCCTCTCAGACTGGCATCCTCACTTGGATACCCCTTCTTCCTCCACTGATCTCGGATTCCTCTGGCATCGCCCCCCCCCCCCCGACATTCTTTCCCCTTGGATCTGCCTCCTCCCTCCCTGCACCGGCTCCCTCAAATCTCTGCTCCTCAGAAACCTGTTCTGTAGATACTTCACCCCCTTCTTAGCTCTCCAGACACCTTCACCCCCACACTCACTGCAGACACCCTCAGAGGAGACATCCTTTAGCCTTCCCGTCTGCAGAGATCCACCCTTCAGACCCAGCAGTAGACATCCCTCCAAGGTCTTCTCACACACCTCTCCCATCCCGTATGGCCAGAAACCCCACCTCACCCCTTGGATACCCCTGGCCTCTCTCCTCCCAGTACCAGTCTCCCCCACAGCTCCACCTCCTTGGCCTCCCAGGGTCTCCCCTGCCAAAGGCCAACCCTCTCATACTCCATCTCTTGAGAAGACCTTCTTTATCCCTGATTCTCTCTGTTCGGCTCATCCTCTCCCTGCCCTGGGCCTCTCTCTCTTTCCTCCACCTGGAGTGTCTTCCCCGCATCTCAACTCTCTTCTCCCATTTCTATGCCCCTGCCCCCCCCTCCCACGGCTGTTTCCTGGTCCCCTACCCCTATTTCCTTCTCCACCCCCCCCCACTCCATCCACCTCCCCACGTCTCCTCGGTTCCCCCATCCCCTCTCTCCCTCATCAGTCTACCTCTCCCTCCTCCTTTCAGCCCCGCCCATCCCGTCTCTCTCCGAGGGTCTCCACCATCTCCCTATCTCTCTCCCCACACTCATCCCCCATCTAACTCCCCCCCCTCCTGCTCTCGCTGCCTCTCTGGGTCCCCCCTCCTCCCTCCCCCACCCCACCCCCCATTGGCCCCTCTCATTTCCGTGTTGGTTTTGATTTCTCTTCCCAACGCTTTCAACTCCCCGCCGCCTCCTCCGGACACGTTATAACGAGGAGCCGTGGGATCGGCGCTCCGGGCCCTGCTCCCACGCTCCCCCCGTCGTCTCTCACACACATCTCTGCCTTCTTGCAGTCTCTGCCGACACTTTTTCCCTCTCTCTTCCTGTGCTTGTCCTGTGTGTGTCAGCTCCCCCCCCCCACACTCCCCCCAGGACCTGGTCCTGACCCCTGCAGCTGAGTCCCGGTCTCCACCTATGACCAGCATTTCTTGGGGGTCTCCACGTCTCTCTGTCCCCGGGTCTCTGGGTCTCCTTTCTCCATTTCTGGGTCTCCAGATCTCTGCCTAGCTGGCTGAGTCTCTTGTTTATGCAAAGTCTCCATCCCCCTGTCTCTGTCCCTAGGTCTCTCTCTCAGTCCCAATGTCCCTCTCTTGGGACCCCTTTGATCTCACATGCCCCTGGCGCCCCCCTGGCCCCATTGATTGCTGATCGACCCATGGAGGAAGTGGGGCTTGCGGCCTGGGGCTATAGGGCCAAGCAGAAGCCTTGGCAGAGTCACTGGACAGATAGATGGACAAACAGCCCAGCCCCAGTGGTTGAGGAGAAGGGAGCAGCCGCATCACGTGCCCCTCCCCACCGGCTGGCACGGTGCGGATGGGGACTCCGGGCAAGCTTTAATTTTTAATTTTATTTTGCTTCCTCCACCCCCCCTCACCCCCATCTCTAGCGCCTGCAGCCATGGCATCGAATGTGTGTGTGTGAGGCAGCCGGTTGGAGAGGGGCTGGGCAGGCAGAGGCTGCCTCCTTCTGCTCCTTGCTAAGCGCAATCACACAGACTCACACCTACTATAAGCACACAGCTCACATTACACAGGCCAACAAAGTCACAAATACACCACCATGTCCCCTCTACCACACAAAACACACACTGTCTCTATCAACAAAGTCATATACACAGACACAACCATGCAGCGCAGCCCACATACATCAACGCACATAGCAGCAACATTGTCATTGTACAACAGGAACAGACACACTATCTTGCAAGACTGGCACATATTAACACAGGCACACAGACACTCATCAGTGCTCACAAATACAGAAACCCAGACCTTCAATCACAGAGGCACACAATCGCTCCCATAGACAGTGTCGTAGAGGAACAGAGAGACACACCCAGACACACAGCCGCATAACCAAGTCAGCAACAAACACTGAGTCACATAGACAGCAGGCACCAGAGACCCTCCATCAAACACACACGTTTGGTCCCATACAGACAGACACACAAAACACCCCTAACATAGACTGCCACAGTCAGATGGCAAACTCAGGTGGCCACACTCATCATAGACACATAGCCACAGTCTCAGTGCCTGCAATGATCAGCACAGTGGGGAACCTGCACAGCAGCCCCCCCCCACCTAATCGGGAAGCTTGGCTGTGTGGGGGTGCCCACTTAGAAGTGACTGCACCTCAGCTTTGTCTCTGTCCTTGACACCATGGGCCTGTCCGTCCATCATCTATGGATCTCTTAAACATCTCTCTCTCTCTGTGTGTGTGTGTGTGTGTGTGTGTGTGTGTGTGTGTGTGTGTGCTCAAAGTGTCTGCTTGCCTCATCCCCTTCTCAATCATGACACCCTCGTTGTCTGTCTGTCTGTCTGTCTGTCACTGTGGGTCTTTTGTTGCTCATCTCTGTGTTCCTCTATCTCTAGATCTAGAATCTATCCTTGATTCTGTCTCTGGGTACATCCCTCTGTCCTGCTTGGCTTCTGGATCTCACTGCCTCTGTCTGCTCACCCCATCACCCCAGCCCCCTGGGCTGGGGTTTAACCAGTTGTTTTGATTTCTCTAAGCTTCGCTGGCCGCCTCGGGAGCCGCCTCAGGCCTCACACCGCCCCCAGCCCCTTCATCCCTCACCCAGGCCCCCCCCATCCCCACCTCCCCTTAACACAATCTGCACAAGTGGAATGAAAATTGATTTTTTTTTTAAATTTCATATCTTCTCCGGGGCTCTGTCTAAAGAGGAGAGAGACGCGGCCCAAGACCACTCTCCTACCATTGCTCCCTGCATACACAACACACACACACACACACACACACACACACACACCCTGAAGCATACACACACCCTTCTTCACAACCCATGCCTGTGTGCACACTGCAGAGATGTGCAGTGGTTCTGCTCGGTCACGGACACACAGACTACACACACACCTAGACCATGGGCATGCTGCTAGCCCCTGACTATGATGAACCCCTTCTCCATGAACAGTACACACCCTCTCCCACCCAGAGCAGGGCTGTGGTCCCTGTAGTCACACGTAACAGGGATGCCTGTGCTCCACACACCTATCTATCCAGGTTCTAGCCATATCTGGTATATACAGAGCCTGACTCGGGGCCTGTCCCACCAAAGGCAGCAAGATACCTATGGTCGTCCTGGCAAAGAAGAGGTCAGGAGGCCACTGTCACACCAGTTTCTGCTTACCTTTACTTCAAATATCTTCCAGTTCCCACCCTGCTCTCATCAAGCAAATGCTCTTGCCTGGCCTTTAGGAGAGAGTGACTCTGTGCCAACATTTCACATCTCGTGTACCATACACACCATATATGCACTATATACACACACACAATATACATACTATACATGCACCACACACCATGTATAGCAGATTACTTGTATACATTCCACATACATATACACTCTACATACTCGCTGTACACATACCACGCACCATATACACACCACATACCAGAGACTATATACTTATTCCTTCTATACATCATACACATAGCATATGACATACATTACACATACCACATCACACTCCCATGCAAATTTACATGAACACCACATGCCACATGTCATTTATCTACCACATACCATATGTACACATACCATGATACCCCATATATACACCACACATACACTACACACAGAGACCACATAGAAACTATATAGTACACAAAGACACATTCCACACGGTATGTGTGAAACCACACATGTACCATATTCCAAAGGCCACATGCCACACATGCTATCCCCATATTACATACAGATACCACATTTCACACATCACATATAGATATTAAACACATGACACCTACCACACACATTAAACACAGCCTTTGCTACTTAGTGACATACACACAGGAAATGCAAGAACAGAAACCCCCTATCACCACTCTATACAGGTCACCCATGATACACAGGTCCACATGGAGGCAGACATGGTGACCCAAACATTGCCATCGTAGACACAGCCTCACACACAGAATTGGCACAAGTTCACATTATATACACATGCCACATCCAACAAGCACACAGGAATGCCCAATCTTGTGTGCAGGCACACACACCACACAAACATACATACACACACAGCTAGCTGTTAGCATTCTTCAGGGCTGGTCACGCACCCAGACAGCTGCAAACCAGCATTCTATCCACCCCACTACGTTTTGTTTCCCAAATGGCTGTATGTACAAGCACACACACAGAGAGAACACCATTGGCATCCGAAGCCAGAGTCGGACACTGGCTCAGAGATGCAGCACCCACTGAAATCAATTTGCCACACAGCTGGGCTCTGACACAGATCTGGGGACCTCTGCAGCTAACGTTCTTCCCTGGTGGGACCCTCATACTCAGCAACCCCACTGCTCCCCCAACCTGCTCTCCCACCGTGCTTCTCCTGGTCTGTCTCCTTACCTTTTCACCCTCAGGGAGGGCTATCCTGCCCTGGTCACTCAACCCTGCACAGCCACATGATGCAGAACCCAGAGTTCTGGACAGTCACACTAGACACGCATAGCTGAGCACCACACATGTCCCACTGTCACATTCATGGACATGATGTGTGTGGCTTTCTGCATTTCCCTGACCTCACACACAAACACACCTAATGCCCTGCACCTCGGGACAGGCACACACTGGGGACCTCTGACAAGGCTTTATTACAGGACAAGGACAAGCTGGTACCAGAACTGGGGTGGTTAGGATGTACCAGGCAAGGGGCAGAGGAGCCCAGTGCCTGGCAGGGCAGGAAGGGGGACCCACGCCGAACCTAGTCATATCTCTTTCTCTTTGGGTATCTCTCCCTGGAGCTTATCTCTGGGTCTCTGTCTCTCTCCTGAAGCCCGTCTTAGCACAGATGTCCCTGGGGCTGCAGCCAGCATGCAGAAAGATGTCAGTGGGGGTGGTGGTGAGGGAGAGTCCCCAGGGAGGTGGGAGCCGCAGTGCCACGCACCCCGCCTACCAAACAGTGCTGGGGGAGGGGAAGGAAGTGGAAACGTGCAGCAGCCCCAGACCAGGCTGCTCCTCACAGAGACCCCGAGCAATGGAAGTGGCTGAGGGCTTGCTGGTAAAGGACCAGGAGGGTCACAGGGAGAGGAGGGGAAGGGCCGACAGGGGTGGTGAGATCAGAAGAGCAAAACATACAGACAACTGGCCCAAGGCCATGAAGAGGAAGCTGGACCCATAGAGACAGACGGACGAGAGAGAGAGAGAGAGAGAGAGAGAGAGAGAGAGAGAGAGAGAGAGAGAATGGAGAGGGTTGAGATGAAGTAATTTAGAAAGCTGAGAGCCGGGCACCAGAGAACCTGGGTCAGAGAGGAAGCAGAGGAGGGAGCAGAGATGCAGAAAATTGAGGGATTAAGGCAGAGGCAAGAGAGTGGATGAGGAAGACAGCCAGTGTGGTGAACCCCATGTGTTGCCAATGCCAAGAACCCCCATATATCCCCCCCACACACACACAGTGTGGATTCATGGCTCTCTCCTCAGTACCTTGCCCAGCTTCACTGATGTTCCGTAATACCCCTACTTCAAAACGCACCCCTCCTCACTTCTGTCTGGTCCATCCCATCCCCAATTTAGACCTTACCACCATCCCTATTGTGATGCCTAAGCCCCCATCTTTACCCTACCTATCAGAAGTCCACCCCCCAGCCTCATCCCCAGAGGGCCTGCTGACTCCCTAAGGTAGATCTGCCTCCATAGGAGACGGGGTCCTAGATATGTATCAGAACAACTGTGATGTCAGAATGTCAGCGACAGTGACTAGGTTGAGTTTTCCAGAATAAGCAGCAAGGCCCGGTGGTGCTGTGGCATCCTCTTGCAGGCTTTGGCAAAGACTGACCAAATATTTTAGTGGAATCCAGAAGAGCACCACACACAGGGCAGGGAATGAGAGAGAGGTGAGTGGAAGGGACAGTAAGGAAAGGGCCCTCAGTGGGATATTGGGACATTGCAAAAGAATGAGAGCCTGTGCCAGACAGAAAACTAGCGAGACCGGGGGCAAAATGGGAGATTGGGAGAGGGGGTGACTGAAAGTCAGGGGCAGAAAAATGGGGTTGGAGAAACTCAGACAGACAGGGAGAAGGGGCAGTGGCCAGGGCCAGAAGTCCCCCTGGGACAGCAGGGGAGACTGGGCTGGCTAGAGTTGGGCACTGAGAGCTGGGATGCTATGGGGATCCCATAAGGGGCAGGGTCCGGCCAGGCTGGGGGAGGCTCGGGGCTCCAGGGGCATCAGGCATGGTGCTAATTCAGCGCCATCGATCAGACAGGATGAGAGTAATAAATTATTGTGACAAGATGCAATCCTGGTCCTAGTACTGCCGCCGAGGCGGATCGATCCCTGTCCCCAGCTCCACACCAGTGCCATGCCCATGGCCTTCCTGCCTGGGACTCCTTTGCCCACCTCTGGATCCATCCTCTTCACTGTACATACACACTTTTAACTGTTAACTAGGCCATGTGGTAGCCCTGGATAAGAGACAGGACCAGAAAAGGATGCAGAGGGAAAAGTCTAACTCTTATATAACTCTACCCTTGTAGTTCCCCTCAGTACCATTTTACCAGCACCTGTAGGGTAAGAACTGCCTGGGTCCCCATTTCACAGATGTGAAAACTGAGGCTCTAAACCAGGAAAGCTAACTTGGACATAGTCCAACAAGGGTGAGTAATGAAGCCTGGACTTGAATGCAGGTCACGATGACTTCAAGGCCCCAGTGTCCCTTCTGTGAAAGGGAAGCATAAGGGACTAGAAGGTAAGGAGAGTCAGAAGCAGGCGGTAGAAGACACAGAGAAATCAACTCAGAGGTACAGAGACACATAGCTAAGGCAGGCGGCACACACCTATAGTCCTGGATACACGGAAGGCTGGGGCAGGAGGGTTGTAAGTTGAAGGCCTGTCTGGGCTTCAGAGTGAGTTCAAAGCCAGCCTAAACAACTAAGCAGGGCTCTGTCTGAAAAACTGAAAAGGTCTGGAAGCCAGGTATCATGGTGGTGGCTTTCACCTGTGATCCCAGGACCTGGGAGGCACAGCCAGGCTAGGTCGTCAGTTCAAGGTCAGTCAGAGGTACATTAGACTCTGTATCAAAGGTGTGTGTGTGTGTGTGTGTGTGTGTGTGCTGGGATATAGGTCGATGGTAGAGTTCTTTCCTGACATGCCTGAGAACACGTGTCACATCTCCAAAGTCACAGGAGAAAAAAAAAATGAGATAAGGACAAACACTAAAAGACACAGGGACACAGGGTCTATGAAACGGGAGACGCTAAAGCAGGTGAAGCCAGAGAACCTGTGGAGAGGGATGGGATGTCTTGGTGTGTTAGGCGGGGTGATGGGAGAAGACATGAGGTGCAGCTTTGGTCCCGAGGGTCAGTGTATGTGAGAGCCAAGAGCGGCAGAGGGCTGGGCACCCCTGAAGGAAAGAGAGAAGGCTGGGAAGTTCTTGGTGATGGACAAGCAAAGGTTGCTAGGGTGACGAGATAGACAGGAGTGTCTGCAGAGGAGGGCTGCTTGATGGCAGATACGGGAGGCAAGCAAGCCTTTTTGGCTGGGAAGGCCATTTCCGAGATCACATGGACTGACTCAGCCGGCTTTCTGGAACCTCAGAGAAAGAATTTCTTCTCTTTGGACTCTTTGTTTTTCTATAAAATGGGGGAGACGGGTCAAACACCTGCCTTATCATGGTCCCCTGAGGATGAGTGTGACAATGGTTCGTGTCCTGTCAGAGATGGTTTTAGAATCAGCTGTTATCAGAGCCATTAGCACATCCCCATGGTAGGAAAGGGCAGGTCTCCCGGGGGTGGGGGGGTGGGGGGTGTTTGAATAGGTGGTGTTTGAAGTTGAGTAAGATAATACCCTAGCCTTAAGCCAAGTGTATTGGCACATGCCTTTAATCCCAGCACTGGGGAGGCAGAGGCAGATAGATCTCTGAGTTCAAGGTCATCCTGGTCTATAGAGTGGGTCCTAGAACAGAGAAGGCTATGTAAAGAGACCCTGTCTCAAAATAAATAAAAAAATCCCAGTGTCTGGAGTCGATCCTAGGCTTTTATTCATTCATATAGGCAAGTGTTCTACCACTGAGCCACACCTCCAAATCCACTTTTAAATTTTTCATTGTGAGAACCTTGCAAAGAAAGGTTGAACTCTGACCTTCCTACCTTAGCCTCTGAAGCAGCTGGGATGAGAGGCCTATGTCACCAGGTCTTGCTTAAAGAGAGGCCTCTATTGCACAGGGAGCAGGTATACGGGTGGCAGAGTATAGATATCATATGCTTAGCAAAGTTTCAGGCATTGCTCTCAAGCAGCAAGAAGCTAGCTAGGTTGGGACAGGCTGTGAGAAGGGACAGGTGAGGTGCTTCTGGGGATGGCTTGGACTGGAGACAGGGTTGGATCTGAAGATTTGGTCCTTAAAATGTGAGCAACAAGTTGAGAAGGTAGGGGTTGAACGTGAGAGAGGGCCTGGCCTGTTGGAGTGGCAGATGGTTCACAGAATGTTCACCCCATGTCTGCTAAGAAGTGGAGATCACTGAATGTGTACGAATAGACACAGAGAGGTAGAGCCAGCCAGCGTAGGGAGCTGGGTGCCTGGGGGTAAGGGATTTGCCCAGAAGTCTGTGTCTCCTTTGGAGCAGGTTGAAAAAGTTTTGTGATTAGAAAACACAAAGCTTAAAAAGATGTGAGGTGGAGAGAGGTGGAGGGTGATGCCTGGGGTACACAGGTGATGAGGGACAGGCATTGGTGTGGGAGTACAGGTGGGACCCTGTGCAGCCTGGAAAAATGAACCGAGAATCATGTATCATCGGGTATCTGGGACACAGGTGTAAGAAAATGTACAAGGGAGGAGGGGAAGGTCACGACCCAATGACTGGAAGTGTCTTGTGTTGCAGAGACAAGATGGAGTTGGGAATGCCGTGCATGCAGGTGCGAGAGGTCCAGCTGTGTGGACGGAGGCCTTGCACAAAGGCGCTGGATGGGGTTGGTAGCAGGAAACAGATGTCCATGTGAACTCTCAGGGGTCTGGGGCTGCAAAACCCTTGGCAGTGGTTCCTCTGCTGTCTAGGACCAGTGGACAGGTGGATTTGGAAAATAAGATGGTAGAAAGCATAACTTTGTTTTGTCTTTGTGGCCCCAGGTGATTTCAGACTGTAGCCAAGAATCACCTTCATCTTCCTCCCTCCACCTCCAGAGTGTTGGATTTATGGGTACATACACTATACCTGGTTTATGGAGTGTTGGGGGTGGAATCCCGGGCTTCCTGCTACACATGTGCTCTTTGGACTGAGTTGCAGCCCTTTAAGTGTATCCATAAAAAAGATGGGCAGTACACTGTGCTTGCATTGGGGGGGGGGGTGCTCCTAGGTGGCCTGAGGCAGTTTTGGAAGGTTGAGTATAAATATGGCCAAGGAGGGTGGGTGGAGTCAATGCTGCAACTGAAGGCAATGAGCAAAGGAAGGTGTGTGTGTGTGTGTGTGTGTGTGTGTGTGTGTGTGTGTGTGTGTGTGTGTGTGTGTGTGTGACAGGTTCTTCCGGAGGGGAAGCATAGGTTAGATATAAAGAGTGAGAAACAGGTACACTGATAGAACCGTGGAAGGGTTTGGGGTGTTGCAGGGGACCGTGTGACACGAAAATAAAACTGGCCACGGCTTCAGGTAGAGGTTCGGATTTTGGAAGAGCTGTAATTAACCTGGGAGAAGCAGGTAGGAGAGAGTTCCTGCGGAGTGAGAGATTTATGCTAATGAGCCTCTCTGGGGCAGGCTTGAAGAGGACCAGGGGTGCCTGCCCTTGGGAGCCTCGGAAGATGGGGGTAAGCAGGCCGCTGGAGGCGGAGGTCCAGATGTGGAGAGCTTGCGGGGGGTCGCATGGATGGGAGAGACGAGTCGCTCGTCGGGGTGCGGGTGGAGGGTGTTACCTGAAGCTCAGGTGTGCTGTCTTTGCAGGAGCTAGTTGGAGCTCACAGGTTCCTCCCGAGGCTCCAGCTCTGGGCTTGGGGAGGCCCTGAGCCTGCCCGGCAGCTCGGGCTCCTGAGGCTGTTTGGCGATGCGGAGCGCGTCTGGGCCTCGGCGGGCCGGCGGGGCGGGGGGAGCGGGCGGGGGGGGCCGTTTAGCCGTGATAGATCCGCGCGCCGCTTGTCTCTTAATCTCCGGAGCGACCGATCGATTCGCTATTTCCCTTTGTTGCCAGAAAATTCGATCCTGGGCCTGGAATTAGGTCCCCGGCTTAATCTGAGCGGAAACCAGCGAGGGGGAGACAGAGATAGAGATGCTGGGAGAGACAGAGACGGGGAGATAGTGAGAGACCGAGAGATGCCGCTGGAGAGGGAGAGACCTGGGAGTCTGGGAGGCGGGGTAGTCTAGGAGTTAGTGTCGAAGAGGTTGTCGTGACAGATAAAAGTTAGAGACAGATCCTGGGAGTTGGTCACTGGGGGCTCCCGGAAAGAAGTCACAGAGATGCTGACAGAGACAGAGACGGTGAGGAGAGACGGGCAGTGGAGATGGGGCAGAGGTAGGCCAATAGGGCTGGTGACTGGCGGAATGAAGAGGAGGCATGGTGTGCAAGACATCATTACACCAAAGTTCAAGTCACCCCTCGCTCCCAAGTGTGCTGACCCCAGGTCTGGCTTCAATAATACTTTCTCACACCAAATATGTAGATCCAGTTTTGTAGACTCTCAGCCTTGAACTCCAGCCCCAGTCCAGACCTCCTCTCTCTCCTAAATACAAATCTTCAGATCCCCAGCCCCAACTAGTCAACTCCATCCCCAAATAGCTAGGGCCTGACTCTGGACCCCAGGTCTCAAATATTCAAGTTCTCAGACGTTGACCTTTAAACCCCATGGCACTCTGGTTCTAAATGCCCAGACTCCTCAATTATCCAGACAGTCACACTCTAGTCCTGACTCTATTTCCACACTTACATCCTTCTCGCCCCCATTCCTTGCACCCCAGTCTCAAGGTCCTGCCTCCAGCGCTTATCCCTCCCATCTTGCACCCCAGTGCACAAGCTGCTCTAGAGAGATTCCCTCCCACCTCCCCAGAGTTAGGCGCCGCCGCACCCCGCCGCCGACCCTCAGGCTATCCTGCCTGGAGCACCATCCCTGCCCCGGGGGTCTCTGGGGACCACCTCCCGAAGCCCAGTCCCCCGCCCCGGGCAGCAATCCCCGCCCCTCATCCCCGCCCCTGAGACGGCCTGCGGCGCTCACTCACTTTCCGCGCCTTGCGCGTCCGCTCCGGTCCGGGGAGAAGTGTTTAAAGTTCGGATCCCGCAGCCATGGCCCCGCGGCGTCCTGGGGAAGGAGACCCCGGGGCGCGGGGCTAGGGACGCGGGATGCCTGGAGTCCCGCGGAGATGGAGACCGAGAGGATGGGGGTCTGGGGAGTCCCTGAGACAGAGACAGGGAAACAGAGACGAAGGGCAGGAGCAGAGATGCAGAGGAGGCACCCCAACAGAGACGCGCACAGAGGAGGGTGGGAAGCTGGGAACCCGGCTCTGGGTCAGGGCGCGGGGGACCGTGCCTCTGCGCCCCCCTCCTCTCCTGCCGCTTCTCTTCCTCCTCCTCCTCCTCTTCCTCCTCCTCCCTCGCTCCTCCGCGGCGCGCCGCGCTCTCCCGCCCTCGTGGCCGCCCGGCCCGGCTCGGCGCGCAGATATATGGAGGCGGCGGCGGCTGTGCGGGGGAGGGGGCGGGCGCGCGATCGATGGAATATAATTTTCCTCAAACTCGGAAAATAAAGTTCAGAGCTGATCAAATTTGAAAACAGATGTCGAATTGCGACTCTAAATAAGGTTCGATCCCGGGACTGAAGGAGTGGGGGTGGAGGCGGGGGTGGAGAGACACCCCCAACACCTTTCCCCTTCTCTCCCCACCTCCACCCTGTCCTACACCGGGAAGATTCGCAGACCGACGGACAGGTTCTAGTGGAGGAACTGTTGCCGCACACAGGCAAAGCTGGGCCTGCCCTATTCAAGGACACACACACACACAGCCTGAACAGCCAACATAGGGACACACAGAAACAGTGACATAGAGCATGCACAACACACACAGGACGCAGCCTGAGCATAGATAGGGACATACCGCCAAATATAGAGACAGGCACATGCACTCAAGTGCACGGACTTGCCCTCTAGTCTGGACCCGCACTCTGCACACACGCCGATCCCAATCCCCCCAATCCCTTCCTGATCCACCCACACAGGACTTAGATGCACAGACAGATGCGAGGCTGCACGGTTGACACATCCTACACTGGGGTGCAGACCCTTACTGGCACACTGGGCAATCCCAGGTAGAGCCCAGGGTGGACATGCTGAGGTTCTTCCCTTCATACAAGCCTGGATCCGGGTCTCACAAGTGCATACCTGCTGTGACAAGGAGACCCAGCCAGTTGGCTCTCACTGAAATGCAATATCAACTGTCTCCAGGACCCTAGGAGCGGTTCATCTTCCAGAGAACCTCCTGCTGCAACTTGACCTTGCCCTCTCCAGGCACCATCCCAATCTTTTTTCCCTCACAAATTCCCCCCCCCCCACTTTGGCCTCCCTTCTTCAGTTTGTAACCCCAATTCCCAGGTCAGTCCCCCCTTCCAGACTGTGGTCTTGCTTGCATTTTGAGATGTGGTCTCATGTAGCCCAGGTTGGACTCAACTTACTGTGTCCCTTGGGCTAGCCTTGAGCTCATAATTCCTCTGCCTCCACCTCCGGAATGCTGGAATTATAAACATGTGTCACCACACCTGACCTCCAAGACCTCATTCTTTGGGAGGGGGGAATCTCCTATGCCAGGAGGGACCAATGTGTCTCAGGACAAGACCAAATAGACACATTGTGTCTGGAATCCTTGTGTGGCAGTCACCGCTCCAACAACCATTCAAAAGCAGACGCTAAGGTCCTGTAAGAGTTTTGCCCTTTGTATCAGGGAGGGTCTGCCCCCCCCCCAATTTGCCTAAGTCATTCATCACCCCTCCCACCCAGTTTTAGTTTTCCTCATATAAAAATGGGACAAACACATTGCTATGAGCATCGTTCTCCAAAATCTACTCCCTTCTCCACCCGCCCACTCCTGAACCAGGAGCTTGAACTTCACTAGGCTGCACTTAAACCCTCTGGTTGAGGAACACGACCGTGGAGTGTCTATTCCATCTCGTTCTTAAAGACTGGCTGCATGATGACATTCACTGAAGCTAGAGAGCAGCCTCTCCCACCCTCCATCCCTTTCCAGAACAGGATTCTGAATATCCCGGAGGAAGTTATGGGACATTCTCTGTGAAGCAGAACTCCCTCAACTGTATGAGACACTTTGCGAGAGAAAGAATCTACTGTGGGGTTGATGAGACCCTTCCATCTGTACTCTATACCTGTCAAGAAAGCTAAAGTTCACCAGAGCACTAAGGATACTAGCTGAACTGGATGGACATGGTGGCACACGCTTTGATCCCAGCACTCAGGAGGCAGAGGCAGGCAGATCTCTGTGAGTTCAAGGCCAGCCTGGTCTACAGAGCGAGTTCTAGGACAGCCAGGCTACACAGAGAAACCCTGTCTCAAAACAAAACACAAACCTCTAGCTGGAAACCAGGAAGTGAAGAATGTCTTTTCACTTATTTCTGTACTCCAGAGGCTGAGGCAGAAAGAATCCAGAGTTCAAGGTGAGCCTTAGCCGTCTCAGGGAAAAGAAAAGCCATTTATGGTCATGAAGAATGTCATGATAAGATATTTAAGAAAGGAGAACACCTTCAGATCGTAAATAACACCCTGAGGACACACTCTATTACTGTATCCCACATCCCTTCTGCTCGTAGAATCTCTGGAATTTTAGCAACACCCATAAGACCTCTGAGGACTATGGTCCAAAAGGTCTCACACTTTATCTCTGTACCCTGCTTTTCCCTCACTGGGTCAGTCAGAAATACCAGAGATTCTAACATCTTTAAGGAGTTTACAGTGTGTCAGTGTGTCGAGGGTATAAAATGTCCTTCCCCAAGGAGAGATCTGATGCCCTTGGTGACATGACCAACATATCTGATGATCAGAGCTAGTGTCCGTCCCCCCCCCCCCCCCCCCCGGCCCGGGGCAAGCGCCTCTTTGCTCTCTATAACGCCTTCTGAGCTGTGCACCTTTGGAGGATTTACATTCCCTCTCTGGGACCCTGGGGGATAGAGAGGATACATGCAAAAGACAGTCACTGGTGTGTGCCATGCCTTGTAAGGCACACAGTAGGTGGTGCACAGGAAAGCTGGAGGTTTCAGGGCACGTAGGACATTCCTAGGCAGAGGTGTAACACCCCCTGGGTCTGAGTATTCACTCTTTAGCGGCATTGCCAACACCCACTCACTGGTAGGAAGCATCTCACAGGAGGGGGCTCATTAAGCAGTAGTGAAGTTCCCCAGGGGGGCTGCAGGAGCCCAAAACTGTAGTTAATGCCCTGCAGAGAAAGGATGCCCTCAGGGTGTGTAATGCCCCCTAGCAGAGTGAGGAAAGAGACTGTGGTAAGAACATCCTCACTAGCCTTTGATACCCAGTGGACTAAATTTTTGTCCACAAAGGGAGAGGTCATTTAGGATCTGTGTTAAACATTAAACTCAAGGCTCCCAAGGAGAAAAGACCCTCTCTGGGAACTGAACCTCCTAGTAGGTTGCCCCGGGGTAGCAGCCAACAGTGCAGGCACTAGATCCTGGGGGCAATGAAGTGTTGCTCACCTCCAAGAACCCATTGTCCCAGCCCCTCCCCCACAGCAGCCCGAGGCCTGTTGGTACTGAATGAGTCTGGATCTTGTACATTGACAGTCAGTGTGGTGGATCCCTTCTGCACCACATTGCTGAGCACTGTATGCCACTAACCCAGTTCTCAAAACCTATGAGGAGGTACATATTCTGCATTTTACCAAAAATGAAACTGAGGCACAGAAATCATTGCTCTCTTTTCCACAACTAGGTGGTTGTTGGAAGTGGGTCTGGAGTCTAGGGACTTGAAGGTTTGGGGTTTCTGTTCTGAAATACCCAATTGTCCACCTGGAATTCCCCTATGGAGAGTGCGACCGCATCTGCACCCCAGCTTTGGACCACCAAATTCACGGAGCACAGTCTAACCTCTTCACCCCAAGTCCTTTGGAGCAGCTTGACCACAAGATCCCTGGGAAGCTCCAGGTACCCTGAGGGCAGGGCCTGTGTCTGATTCTCACCACCCTCTGGGCCAAGCCAGGGTAGGGAGGCAGCAGGGGGGAGCCGGAGACTCCCCAGAAGCAGAATGACTGTGCATGCCAGACTGGGGGAGGAAACTCCAGGCTGTGGCACTCCCCCCCCCCCAACCCGACAGCCACCCTGGCCTTAGAGCCCCAGGGGAACCGTGGAAGGTGGAGGAAAAATGAAGGCAGGATTTGATGTTCTGGAAGGATAGCTAGTCAGCCATAGGGGCAGAAGGAGGCGCCACGCAGCTCAAGGGGATGGAAGTGGGTGAAGCCAGACAGACAGATAGGGGCGGGAAGGCATTCCGTAGATGGAGAGATGCAGAAAAGTAGACCAGGGGAGACAGATCAGAGGCAGGGCGGGGCCGGGAGGGAGGACAGACAGAGGGCATGGTGGGAATCGGTGGACAGATGGACCGAGGGACACGGTGCTGGCGCAGCACGGCCGCGGGGCCAGGGCCAGGCCGAGGGCGCGCGCGGTGGTGGCTAGCGCGGGAGGTGGAGGCTGAGCGAGAGCGCGGTGTTTGTGGAGCTGTCGGCTGCGGTGGAATTATGAAAAATAGCAGGCATCGGAGCCGGCCTTCAGCTTCGATTAGGGGAGATGGGACATGACAGGTGCGATCAATACGCAGCCGTTCTATAAAGTGTCAAGTAATGAATCAATTTCGACTAAATTTTCCATTTTTCAGAGGCCGTTCTCCGAGAGAAGAATATCCTCTTTTGTAAAGATATTATTATCGATTTCGGCGGCAATTTGACATCAGGGGTAGTTAATTCCACTCAGAATAAAATTGAAAACACTTGAGAGAGAAAAGAGAGAGGCGAAGAGTGAGACAGAGAGGGAGAGAGGGGGAGGGAGGGAGGGGCTGGGAGGGAGAGAGATGGATGGACAGAGCGACAGGGACCGGCCCGGGAGATAGAGGGACAGACGGAGATGGAGAGGCACAGAATGGGGGGACAGAAACCTGGAAGCCAGAGGGCCTGGTTCCGTGGAGGCTGGGATTCAGAAATACAGACAAGAGGGATGCAGACAGACAGACAGACAGACAGACAGACAGTACAACACAGGCACACCAAGAAGGTCTCAGAGAGAACCTTCCAGATGTTAGCAACTTGTTCTAGTGACTCAGAGAAATGAAGACAAAGACGAAATCAGAGAAAACTACTGGAAAAACAGACTGACAGGCCGGGGGGAGGGGGCGGGTATTGAGAATGAGGAAATTTAGGAAGTTGGGGGGACGTGATAGAGGGGTGGGTTGCGGGGAACCAAGGCTATGGAGAAATGGTTCCCAGCAGGAGTAGGGGGCTGGCTGAAGGGATCCTATGTGGGCAGATGCAGAGCTGGGGATCTTTATCAGATTAGAAGAGCCCCCCCCATGCTTGGCCTGTACTGCTCCCCAAAGTTGCTCTAAGGGGGAGGAGACTCAGTGTGTGTGGTGGGAGCAAGGGAATCCGATGGAGCCATCGGTAGGTGCTGTGGTTGGGGAGGGGGTGTCCCCCAGTCCTGGCATCTGTGTGAACATCCCCATTACTTGTGTGTGTTTCCTGGACTTCCATTTTTGTGTTTCCAGCCTTGTGCCTGCACACAATATGGTGCCCTGGCCTGGCAGCCCCATGGGTCTCAGCCACAGGCAGTGGTGACAATGTTTCTGTTTAGTGCCTGTCAGTCCCCCAGCTGAAATTTCCATTTATCCCTGAGCCGGTCAAAGGCTGCCTGGATGGAGAAGAGCTGGGGGAGGGGAACTCCAGAAAGGCACTGTGGGTTCGAGGGAGGAGGGCTGGGGCCTGGACCTCTGGCTTTGAGGGAGGAGGTTGGATCTGAACTTCAGGGTGTGAGGGAGGAGCCGGCTGGGGCCTGGACGCTGCTTGCTCTGGATAGAAGTCCCTCAACCTCCCGTCTTACCCGGCAGTAAAGCCTGGGCCTGCTGCCCCCTAGTGGACATGGAAATTGGGTTTAGGAAGGGACGGTTGCTGACCATGGTATCTCAAGAGGGAAGCCAGAGGTGTTAACCCAAGAGAAAGAAAAAATAGGAAATGAGGGTGGATGGGGGAGGAGAGAGAAAAGACGGAGACAGAGAGATTGAGTTGAACAGGAATAGAAAGGCCGGCTCAAGTAGAGAATTGACAGGGTAGGGAGTCACGGCAGAGGGAGAGATAGAGGTAACTAGGAGCAGTGGGCAGAGACCGAGAGCATCAGAGGTTGCCGGCCAGGGGATGGGTTGCAAGACCAATGAGATACACACAAAGCCATGGAGTCAAGATAGGGTGACAGTCACCGAGGAGGACACGTCTAGAGAAAGAAGGGGAAAGGCACATGGAGAGAGACAGGGTCTGAAGCAGAAATAGGTGCCCACACCTGGAATGGCGGGAAAGAAGTGGACAAAGACAGCGGAAACCTGGATAGGATGCTAAGCGCCCACCCCCAAGCCAAGTGGACAGAGTTGGAGCAGAGGGTGGTATATGGGGACAAGGCCTGGACTCTGAGACATTGCAGTCTGGCGAGGCCATCCAAACTGAGGGGTTCCGATCTGCCACCCCCTCCCAAGCCACCCCCCCACCCGGTGGGCTGCCCGGCGGAGGCGACAGATTGAGCGATGAGACGCATTACGCACTTAATCCGCCTGATTGAATGTTTTGCTTTCGCCCAAATTGAAACATTAAACAACACGGGACGAGAAGAGGCGGCCGCAAATCACTCATGAAAGATTCATCTTCTCCCAGGCAGCCGCCACCGCCTGCCTCTGCTGCTGCCCGCCCCAGCTGGGGAAGCTTCTTGTGGTGAGGGTGGGGATGGGGTGGGGGCTGGGGCAGCACCCCTGCCCACCCTGAGTTTCCCCTTCCTCCCAACCTTCATGGCCCAGGATGTCCTTATTGAGTGGCCTTCATCTCACAGGTGGTCTAGCTTCTGGGCCCGTTAGATAGGGTGACCTTGGTGCTGTCCTTGTCTCTATCCACGGGGAGCCCTCTTCTAATTTATGGGGTTCAGGTAGAGAACTGATAGTCTTCAGCTGTCTACCTACATCAACCCTAGTTCTTGGGGATATGTGAGGATGGGGAACAGGAGTCTCTTCTGGGGACCTTTGTGTGTTTTAATCCAGGATGATGTCCTGATGTCTGTGGGGGGAGGCAAGAATAAATGGAAAAGGGGGTGCAGGGAGTGAGTCTGTGACCTCCGTCCTCAGCTCCGTACGTCTGTGTGCGGGGACACTTGGTACTTTTTAATCCTGGCTCTCTGTGTCACCAGCCCCCAGGCTTGTGTGACCTGTATGTGTGTCTATACCTGTGGCTTGAAGGGATCTGCAGGCCTGGATCTGCACATCACTGCCCTGTGTGTAGGAGTTTATGTGGTGTGTGACCAAGTCTCTGTGAGTGGCTTGTGGCTTGTGTCTGTCCATCTGTATTTGTCTGTGTGTTGCTCACTCTGGGCTGTTTTAACTACTTCTGTGTCTGGGCCTGTTCATATGTGTTCCTCCGCTTCTGTCACTGACCGATGGATGGGGCACCCACTGGGGACCAAAGAGGATGCAGAAGGCCAGGGGCAAGGGGGAGAACAGAGAAAGCAGGGGAAGGAGGAAGAGAGAGAGATAGACTGGTAAAGGCGACACT
The DNA here is from genome assembly GCA_033318265.1 of Phyllotis vaccarum. Classification (NCBI taxonomy): domain Eukaryota; kingdom Metazoa; phylum Chordata; class Mammalia; order Rodentia; family Cricetidae; genus Phyllotis; species Phyllotis vaccarum. The sequence continues at coordinate 16,771,185 of JARWLC010000018.1, forward strand.
GAGTGCCGCAAGCAGGGAGCAAGTGTGAGGCAGCTGGGGGGGGGGAGCGGCGTGGGCGCCACGGCCGGAGCGGGTGATCAATATTCGATTTAGGTTTTAATTCCGGGGCTTTCGGAGCCTGTCAGCCCTGATGTATGAGCTCACACTGGGGCCGCCCAGCCAGCCACCCCACCGATGCCCATGGCCTGGTGGCCTGTCCTGGCCCGGGCTTCCTTGCCCCTCTGGCAGTGGCAGACCAAGAAGGGGGTGGACAAGTGAACTTGAGGCAGGTTGCTCGCTCACTCACCTGCTTCTCCCTGGATCTATATTCCTGTCTTTCCCTAAACAATGTTCAGGGAGACAGCAGGGGCCCCAAGGTCCTCATTGTCTAGGGACACCAGCCTGCCAGGCAGCCCTGGCCACACACATCCAGATATCACGTGCTCACAAGGGGAGCTCTGCACACACATATCCAGCCCAGGCACCAGTACACGCCACCCAACATACCAGTGTCCATACACACCGGGACTCAAAACGCCTGTGCACACACAAACCCTGACACACACAATCCAAACATACATGTCCACACACACCTGAACGCAAATCAAATTCTCATGCATACACAAACTCTAATACATGCATATAGCTCCAACACACACACACACACACACACACACACACACACACACACACACACTCTTGATGCTCAGACACAGAAGTTCCATGCTATGTGGGGGAGGGTCTTAGAATGATGGACGGCATCAGAGCCAGACACACAGACTCCAGGACAGACCCCACACTAGGAGCGGTAGAAGAAACACTCAGAAAGTAGGGCCAGTTGCAGAAGCCAGGAAGGCTAGGAGGACACCAAGAACTCCCAGAGGGCAGAATTAAGCTGGGGATGGGGAGCCCCCCTTCTCCACATGCCCCCCCCAACCCTGTCTCTCTCTCTCAGGAAGATGGATCCACCACCCTCCCTGATGACAATGCTGTCTGCCCAAACTTTAATTAACACTTTGAGTTAATTAGTTCGAGATCATTTAGGAGTAAAATGTTTTTATTAGGGAGGCTTCGAGCCCGTTGATGGATGGGGCGCGATTCGCTCTTCCGCCTGCGGGGACAGCCGGTAAACAGAAATCAATCAGGGGGCCTCCCAACCCAACCCCCAATACCAAGCTCCCAGCCCGGGGCCCAGGAGTCCCAACTCCCAGCTTCTGACTTCCCAAGGACCCAAGAGTTCTAACTTCCAAAACTCGGCTCCCTTAGACCAGAGTCCAGGCCCAGCCCTCCTCCCTCAGACCCACAGCTCTAGGCCCCAGCCCTCCTCCCTCAGACCCACAGCTCTAGGCCCCAGCCCTCCTCCCTCAGACCCACAGCTCTAGGCCCCAGCCCTCCTCCTTCAGACCCACAGCTCTAGGCCCCAGCCCTCCTCCCTCAGACCCACAGCTCTAGGCCCCAGACTCTTCCCTCATACTCAGGGTCCAGGCTCAGCCCTCCTCCCTCAGACCCAGGGGTCTAGGACCAGCCTCCTCCCTCAGATCCAGGGATCCAGGACCAGCCTCCTCCCTCAGACCCAGGGATCCAGGCCCAGCCTCCTCCCTTAGACCCAGGGATCCAGGCCCAGCCTCCTCCCTTAGACTCAGGGATCCAGGCCCAGCCTCCTCCCTCAGACCCAGGGGTCCAGGCCTAGCCTCCTCCCCCAGGCTCAGGGGTCCAGGCCCAGCCTCCTCCCCCAGGCTCAGGGGTTCAGGCACAGCCCTCCCCCCTCAGACCTAGGGATCGAGGCTGAGCCTCCTCTCTCAGACCAGGGATCCAGGCTCAGCCTCCTCCCTCAGACCCTGGGGTTCTGTTTATTGTTGGGACTCCCTAGGCAGCAGAACCCCAGTTCCCGGGGACCCCTGGCTCCCAGGATTCTGGCATCCCGGGAGGGTCTCGGGCTAGCAGCCATCGTCGAGGTGGCCCACTGCCCCTCCCGCCGCGGTGACGGCTTCATCAGGTGTCCGCGGGTGGACTGCGGGGGCCGGGTGCGGTGAGGCCGGGCCGGGGGGCGGGGGCTCCGGGGCCGATAAATCTTCATCAGTCGGCGGCGGGGGGGCCATTAGGCGCTAATGGGAAGATGGAGGGGCCTGTCGGCCGTGCGGGCCGGGCCTCATTTGTCCTGCTTCCCGCTCCATTGGCCGCCGCCCCCGCCCCGCCCCTCCCCCGCCGCCGCTGTCGCGTTCTCCCCATTTCCGTTTGCAACCCTGGCGAGGGACTTGGGGGGCACGAGGGGTACCCAGGGGACCCGGGATAGAGGAAGTTGGATTGCAGGGGCAGTGTTAGAAAACGGGGAGGCAGACTAGGGCAAGCGGGGGAGGGGGGAAGGGGTGATGGAGCCTCAGGATGCAGGCGGGATTAGAACGTAGGCGGAGGGGTCGAACGCGGGCGCAGTGGGGGAGGACTCGAACTCGGGCAGAGGGGTTCGAACTCGGGCAGAGGGATGGCTGGAAGGCAGGCGGAGGGCTTCGAACTCGGGCGGAGGAGGGATGAGTAGAACGCAGGCGGAGGCGGGAATTAGAATGAAGGCCGGAGGACTAGAACGCAGGCGGGGAGAGGGAGATGAGCTCTGATGCCGTGGGGTGCGGGGTTAGAACCCGGGCGAGGGCCCTAGAAGGCCAGCGTGGAGTCTAGAACGCGGGTGGATGGAGAGAAGAGGATGGAGACTTCCACTTGGGGGGGGGATCAGAACACGGGAGGGGGCTGTGTAGACAGCAGGAGGGACCTGCACCGCGGAGGGGGGGGCAGGGGCTGGGACCAGGCGGGGTGCCCTGGGGAGGAGTTAAGGGAGAGGGTCCGATCTCTGGATGTGGCCTCCAGGGCGGGGGGCCCGACGGGCGGGCGGGAGGCATCCCTGGAGGCCGAGGCGCGGCCCCCACCCGCCTCCTTCGCCACCACCCGCTCCCGGACTCGCGCCCCCGGCGCGTCCACTCTGATTTCTCGGCCCATTTTTCTTCCTCTGCTGTCACTCCAGCGCGCGCCCTCCCGCCGCCGGCTGCCCCGCTGCGCTCCGCTTCCCGCGGGAACCCCTGCATGCTGCCCGGGCTGCCGCAGCAGCGCCCCATCTCACCTCACCCTTCGGTCTTTACTGGCATCGTGTATTCTAGGCGTGTGACCCTCTCCTTAGAAAGTCACCCTTGATTGTCCTGTCTCCCTGAATGCTTCGAGAGTGGGGTGCTGCCTTGGGAACAGCTCTCTGAGCTGACGTGGGATCCAGAGGCCCTAATGTCAGAGTTCCGTAAAGGAGGCACTAGGTATCCCCCAAAACCGGGTGTGGGAACTCCCTCCTTCCCTGGGAAGCCGGTCAGGTCCAGGCCTCCCGTTGGGTTATCTCAGGTCACCTGGATAAATAACCGCTTCTCCGTATGTAACCCAGCCTCAGACACCCCAGAGAGAGGATTTGGGGCCCTGGTCCCTTTCATCCCCAAACAAGGGCTCAGTCAGGGACGAAAGGCACCTGAAAATATGAAATGAAATGGTTTTTTTTCAAAATTAGTACCAATAATGTCACAAATCACCCCTAAACCAGCAGTCACCCCCAAATTAGAATCAAGGGCCCTGAAATGGGCGAATTAGGCTTTGCTCAGTGAACCTAAGGCAGAGGTCAGGATCTTAAAATGTAAATCATTCACAGTCTGACCAAACCTGACCACTCTCTTCCTCACGTGACCCCATTCCAACACACTTAAACCATGTAATTTGAATCCCCAGTGTTAATTCTAAATTGGGAATTGGGCCCCACTCAGGGTAAGTTTCCCCCACAGCAAACGTTCTGGCTCTTTAGACCTCGATACTACACTAAAATCAGGGGTTCCAAGAGTGTAGTGGTCTCACTAGATGACATCCCCTCCCCCCAAAGTGACATCAGGGCCAGATCACTGATACTCTAAAAGACAGTTAGCTTCTGTTTGGGTTCTTCTTCTGGAGGCAGGACATGATATGTATTCTAGGCTGGAAATCCTTCTGCCTCAGCCTCCCGGTGCTGGGATTACACGTGTGCACCATCATTTAGACAATGCCTTAATACTCCATTACCCTGGTTTCTAGAACCTCACGCATCAGCTTCCCTTAACATATGCCCCAGAGTTTTTGCCTCAGTCACCCCAACTCATGAGAAAATGTCCCAACAAGCCATCTAATCTCCCAACCTCAGATATCCACAAAGCCAGGGCTTTGTGCCCCAAGTTTAATTGACAACCTACACTTGCCCCCTATACTGTTAAAACCCTGTTGGACCTCATTATGCCCCAAAGTAGGCAAGTCAACCTCTCCCATGTTAGGTACTTGAAGTCATCTCTCAAGGTCAATCATTCCTCATTCAAACTCCAGGAGCCTCACGACAAGAAGACCCCTCCTCCTTTAGAATTCTTGCCTCTCACTCCACCTCAGCAGTCTGAATGCAGCTCCCTCAGACAATACCCATGCCCAAATCCTAGAATCCCCTAACATGACCTATTTGAAGATGGGTAAGCCAGCAGCAGTGGCGAATCTCTTTAATCCCCGAACTTGGAAGCAGGTGAATCTCTGTGAGTTTGAGGCCAGCCTGGTCTACAGAGCGAGTTTCAGGACAGTCGAGGATACACAGAGAGGCCCTCTCTCCAAAAATGAAGAAGAAGGAAAGATATTTGCAGAGGCTAGTCAAGGTAGACTTCTTGAGATGAGTTTATCGTGCATTCTCCCTTCCATGGGCTTCACATACGCTGGGGATGGAGAGAAGGGCTGAAGCCATGTGAACACGGGGCCACCACAGAGAGAAAGCCCAGGAACCACAGACAGAAACACAAGGGATCTGGAAAAGGCCGGGGAGGCTCCACCCAGCACCCACTCACCTTTAGTTTGAACTTATCTATAACTATATCTACAGATATATCTAGAGATGTCATTGATTTGTTTCTTGACATCAGAGGATACACACACACACACACAGGTATATATATATTTTAATTAAAAACCCAAGGCTATCCTCCAATCCTCCTGCTTTCTTTCTTTTTAAACTTTTTATTTATTTATTTTATGTAGACAAGCACTCTATCTGTATATATATATATATATATATATATATATATATATATATATATATGCCTTTTTTTAGCCAGCAGAGGGCACCAGATTCCACTAGAGATGGCCGTGAGCCACCATGTGATTGCTGGGAACTGAACTCAGGACCTCTGGAAGAGCAGCCAATGCTCTTAACCACAGAGCCATCTCTCCAGCCCAATAGCTCAGCTTTCTAAATGTTGGGATTACTGGTCTGCACTTCCCAGCTGGAGAGAATCGCTTTATGCTGTACTAACCAGGGCAGTGATGGCTGTCCTCAAGACTTTAGAGCATTACAATAGCCACAAAAATGGATGTAATCTCTAATCCAAGCCTCAGCACCCTTAGATTAGTGAACCCCTAAAAACTAGGAATACAGACTCCCATAGCACATGCCCTGAGTTCCTTAGACCAGGCTCGGGCAAATCCTCAAATGTGTTAGGCAAATACAGCTCCTGAGCAAGTATATGAAAAAGTTCCTCTCACTTCGAAATAAACACCAGGAGCTGGTGAAATGGTACAGGGGTGAAGGGTCTTGACACCAAACCTGGCTATCTGAGGATGGTCTCTCGGACTCACTCATGTGGGACATGAGAAAATGGACTCCTACAAATTATTCTCTGACCTCCATTCATATTCCAGGGTGTGTGCAGGCCAAAACGGTGTGCACACACAATAGGATGCCATAAAATATTTTTAGTTGGGTGATGGTGGTGCACACCTTTAATCCCAGCACTTGCGAGGCAGAGGCAGGCAGATCTCTGTGAGTTCAAGGCCAGCCTAGTCTACATAGCAAGTTCCAGCACAGCCAGAGTTACACAGAGAAGTCTTGTCTCTAGAAATAAACAAAAAATTATATGTGTGTGTGTATGTATGTATGTATATGTACATATGATGTAGGATGTCTTCTGTATGTTGTGAGTATGTGTTATTACCACTGGTTAATAAAGAAGCTGTTTTGACCTATGGTAAGGTAGCTCACAGCCAGGCATAAAATCCAAACAGAGAGGGAGGGAGAAGAAAGGCAGAGTCAGGGCAGATGCTGCCAGCTGCTGGGGATCAAGATGTAATGGGACACAGGTAGGTCACAAGCCACATGGCAAAACATGGATTGATAAAAATGGGTTGAATTAACATGTAAGAGCTAGGTAGCAAAAAGCCCTAGCCATAGGAATTACAAACTGTTTGTAATTAATATAAGCCTCTGTGTGTTTATTTGGAGCCCAATGGCTACACACACACACACACACACACACACACACACACATACACACACATAGATTTTAATTAAAAACATTAGTAAAATAGGTAAGGGTACCCCCCCACACACACACAGCTGGTAGACACCAATTTCATCACCTAGGTATAGTAAGAGGTTTCTGGCCTGTATGGCCCATTATCCAACCCCACAGTCCCACAGAAATACACAAGTGCTTATATTAATTATATGCTGCTTGGCCTATGGCTCAGGCACATTGCTAACTAGCTCTTGCTTCTTAATTCAACCCATTTCCATTAATCTGTCCTGCCATGTGGCCCGTGGTTTATCTATTTCTTTACATCTTGTTTCTTGGGCAGCTGGATTGTGTCTCTCTTACTCTGCCCTCCTCCTTTATCTATGTTTACATTTCCCGCCTCCTTCTAAGATGCCTTGCCATAGGCCCAAATAGTCCCTTTATTAATGAATGATAGTCACAGCATCCAGAAGGACATCCCACATCACCCAAGCCTCAAGATTGGGCCACCTCTGAACTAGGTACTAAACCCTCAAATTAACTCCTCTTATCCAGATACATGGAATCTCCTGGACCTGCTTCTTCATGTCAATCAACCCTAATTACTAATCAATGTGATAGCCTTGGATACCCTACTTTAGACAACCCACTCCAAACACCATCTCCATTAAACTAGATATAAGAAACTACAGTAGGTAATCAAATCTTAGCAACTAGGCTTGAATTTCTTTCTATTTACTTATATGTATTTTTAATTTAATTATTTATGTTATGAGTGTGCACTAGTGTCTGCCAAGTACCCTCAGAGGTCAGCAGAGGATGTCCTATGCCTGGAACCGGAGTTACACATGGTTGTGAGCTGGGAACCAAACCTGACTCTAAGAATAATAAGCTCTCTAAACCACTGAGTTATCTCTCCAACCCCACAATCAGGTCTTTAAAAAAAAATTAAAAAAAAACTTTTTAAATTTATGTACATAGGTGTTTTGCCTACGTGTATGTGAAGGTGTCAGATCCCCCAGAACAGGGGGTATAGACAGTTGTGAGCCATCATGTGGATGCTGAGAATTGAACCTTCTGGAAGAGCAGCCAGTGCTCTTAACCGCTGAGCCATCTCAGCCAGCCCTTCTTGTTTTGAATGACAGAGTCTCCTGATGGCCAGAGAACCTCCGAGAACCTCCTGTCTATCCCTCTCCAGCACTGAGATTATAACCATGCACCACCATGCACCACCATGCACCACCATGCACCACCATGCACCACCATGCACCACCATGCACCACCATGCACCACCATGCACCACCATGCACCACCATGCACCACCATGCACCACCATGCACCACCATGCACCACCATGCACCACCATGCACCACCATGCACCACCATGCACCACCATGCACCACCATGCACCACCATGCACCACCATGCACCACCATGCACGGTTTTTGGCTTTTATGGGGTGCTGGGAATCGAACTCAGAACCACATACTTACAAGGCGAGCGTTTTGCCAATTGAGCTATCTCCCTGGCCCAAGGACTGTACTTAATGAGGGCCTTTGTGACTTGCCTCTTCTTCAGGAGCACTCAGGTAACAGTACTCTCAGATTTGGGCATTCTGACATGCGTGGTGTGAGGCCAGGTAGGCCCCTGAAAGTAAAGACCCCAAGGGACATTTTCTGCCCCTGAAACAAAAAGATTGGAGTCAAAACTCTCCCCACCCTGAGCTGAAAATGCATCAGCCTCGCTATCTCCATCTGTCTGTCACCCGGAACCAGGATGCAACCCCTAAAGTAGGGCTAGGCATGGGACTTAGTCGCTAAAGACCTTCAGGTCCACAGCAGCCACCTGAAAGGTCGGAAGTGGCAAATGCACAGATGTGTGCCTCTAATCCCAGCACCAGGAGGTTGAGTCGGGAGGATCCCAGGAGTTCCCTGGCAAGCTGCTCCAGCCTAATTGATGAGTGAGTAAAGCCCTTATGTCAAAGGTGGGGGGTCTGCACCAAGGAAGGCCCTGTCTGAAAGGAGGTGGGGGGCACTTTCTTGAGGTTACCCTCTGGCCCTACCCCCACCACACACACAAAAAAAAGGAGGAAACACCATTCAGACCAGAGACCGAGTCCTAGCCACTCCCATCTTCAGCTGTCTATCATCCCAGACAACCAGAAGCCTATGCTACACATCCCAATCAAACCCAAAAAATCTTGTATGGCACCGATATCTAAAGCCCTCGAAGCCAGCAATCTCTGAGCTAGAAATCCCACAATCCCGGGCTTGTCTTGAAATCCCTACCCAGGAAATCTTTATCCTGGAAAACACCAGCCCCAGGAAACCCTATATAAAGCCTTCCTCCTGCTCAGTTCTCTGCTGCTTCTTGCCCAAACAGAGCCTCACCATCTGTGTCTTTCCCAATCACCTCTTGTGTGAGGTTTGTTGGGTAGTGTGACTTTGCAGCATTCCGTGGCTTCCAGGATATCTTTCCCTTCAGAGCCATAACACTGTCCAGGGGAATCTTCTCCCCTCAGAGCTCTAACACTTAACGCTGATTCGGCAACAATGACATAATGTAGAGTTAGTTATAAGATGCTTGACCTTGCAGTGTTTTCAAATTCCTAGATTTGTTCACCTTTGGGATTCAGGGTCCATAAATCAGTATTCCCAGGAAATCGGGGGGGGGGGGGGCTGGAGACTATGATGACTGTAAACAAATCTCTCCACTCTCTATAATTCAAAGAGCTGAAACTCTCAAGAAAAGAATCATACATGGGCTGGAGAGATGCCTCTGTGGTTAAGAGCACGGGATGTTCTTCCGCAGGACCCAGCTTCAATTCCCAGCACCCACATTGACAACTTACAACAGTTTGTAACTCCAGTCCCGGGGGATCTGGCACTCCTTTCCGGCTTTTGTGGACATCAGGCATGCACATAGTACACAGATATATATGTAGACAAAATATCATACACATAGAAATAAAAGTTATATTGAAAAATTGCTATGAAAGAAAGAGAAAAAAGAAAAAAAGATGGAAGGAAGGAAGGATGGAAGGAAGGAGGTAAGGAGGGAAGGAGGGAGAGAGGAAGGAAGGAAGGAAGGAAGGAAGAAAGGAAGGAAGGAAGGAAGGAAGGAAGGAAGGAAGGAAGGAAGGAAGGAAGGAAGGGGCGGACTGGAGAAATAGTCCAGAAGTTAAGAGCACCTGCTGCTCTTGCAGAGGACCTGGGCTCAGTTCCCAGCACCCACATGGCAGCTCACAGCCACCTGTAACTCCAGTTCCAGGGGATCCAACACCGTCTTCCCACCTCTGAGGATTCAGGTAGGCATGGTGCAGAGATGTACATGCAGACAAAACGTGTATATACATATAAAATTTTTTAATCTTTTTTTTTCTCAGTTTCTTTCCAGACAGAGTTTCTCTGTGTAGCCCTGGCTGTCTTGGAACTTATTCTGTAAACCAGCCTGGCTTCGAATTCAGAGATCTGCCTGCCTCTGCACCCTGTGTTGGGACTAAAGGTGTGCATCATGAAAACTTGTTTAAAAAATCTTTTTCAAAAGAATAGAAAAGGTAATAAAATGCACTAAGTTTGGTAGGATTACAAAGAATTGCATCATACAGAAATATTCAATGAAACCATGATTCTAAGTTCTGGTCTCCCCGTAAAGTAGCAGCCCCTCACGGAATTGAATATGGACAGTGTACATTTAAAGACCTATTTTGTATTGAAAATATGTTATGTTTTGAGAAAGCATTCAAAGGACCCACATAAAGTACAGCATGTATATGAACTTATTTCTTGCCAGGTGGTGGCACAGTCCTTTAATCCCAGAACTCAGGAGGCAGGGCCAGGCAGATCTCTGAGTTTGAAGCCAGCCTGGTCTACAGAGTGATCTCCAAGACAGAGAAACTTTGTCTGGAAAAAAAAAATTACCTTATCATTCTCTCTCCCACCCTCCTCTCTCTCCCATCTTCCCCCTACTTCTCTCTGTAGCTGAGGGCAGCCTTGGATTTCTGCTCCTTTATCTCCCGAGTGCTAGGAGGATCACTGCTGTGGATGACCTATCCAGTTTATGCAATACTGAGGAAGGAACCCAGGACTTTGTGCATGCCCGTGCGAGCACTCCACTAACTGAACTACATCCTTAGCCCCAGGACCCAAATCTGTCACTCCCAACTAGACAACTGGTCCGTGGCATCGCTTCCCGCATATCCACACCTTTGTTTTCTGTCTTCGAAGTAAAACCCGGTATCCTCCAGTCTCTGTTACTCTGAACCAACCAGCCCGTTCAACCTCAGCTACACTCGTGGGAAATGGGCTCTTAGTGTTGAGCATCTCCAATAAAAGCCACCGCTCTTGGCAGTGACTCTATACCAGAACCAGGGATCTGTAGAGACAGATGTAATGGGACAGGTCTGTCACCCCTGGGACTGGGAAGGTCTAGACAGAAAACACAAGTTTCAGGCCACCCAGAGCTACAAAGCAAGGCCCTTGATGTCTGGTTTCGTTTTTTTTGTTTGTTGGTTTTGATGGTTTAAATGTTTGTATTTATTTATTTGTGTGTTTATGTATGGGGTGGGGTGCGGTCCATGGCACACATACGGAGCTCAGAGAATGACTTGCTGGATTCTGGCCTCTCTGTCCATCATGGGGTGTCTGAGAATTGGACGTAGACCATCAGGCTTGGCAATAAGTACCTTTGCCATGTGAGACACTCCTCTGGTCCCAGACTGTTTTATTTGAATGGGGGAGGGGTAAGAATGAACTAGTCAGACATAGATTAAACTACAGGCCTGTCTCAATTTCTGCCTGACATCAACATACCCAGACCACCTAAGGTGTCTAGAATACCACACACACACACACACACACACACACACACACACACACACACACACACACACACACACACACCATTGTAAACTGGACATCACATTACCCACACCAGATGGACCGCAGAACTTTAGCCTCCCTTGGACGACTAGCATTGTATTCCAGATTAAAATGCCCTCTGCTACCAAAACATTGAGTTAGAGATCCCGACCTCTGACATCTGAATATCCCCAAGTGACTTGGGCCTCAGGTCAACAACCTGCCCTGGTTGAGGCCCATAGAAAGTCAGAAGGAAGCCTGTGTCTGCCCTCTGGTGGCCAATCCTAGAACAGCAGCGCCAGTAACTCAGTTGTAGACCTACCTGATCATCCTTGCCTGGATCCTTCCCGTCAGCTCTGACACAGCTCTTGTCTCACTTTCTCTTATGCCCCGTATCCCATCTCTCATGGGACCCCACAAAACCCCAAGGCTTGGTTGATCGGATGCCGAAACTCGAGATTACAGAGCCCTGTCCCCCTAAACCCCAGCATTCTGGTGCTGAGCTGTATTTATTCTCTTGGAACTTTGTTTATTCATTCATTTATTTATTTTGTTTAAAGTCACTGTCTCCTCTGTGGGCCAGATTTTTTTTTCTCTTCAAGGCAGTTTCTCTGTGTAGCCCTGGCTGACCTCGAACTCACAGTGTGCCTCCTGAGTGCTGGGATTAAAGATGTGCCCAGCCATGCCTGGATTCACAGATATGACTTTCCATTCTCTGCTGTCACGTTTTTTTGCTTTCTGTTTTCTGGGGTTTTTTGAGACAGAGTTCCTCTGCATAACCCTGGCTGTCCTGGAACTGGCTCCATAGACAAGGCTGGCTTCAAGCTCAGAGATCCACCTGCCTCTGTGGGGATTAAAGGCATGTGCCACCACCGCTCAGCTCTTTAGTCACATTTTAAAGATATTATATATCTATTTACTTATTTTCTTGAGACAGGGTCTCAATACGTAGCTCAGGCTGGCCTCCAAGTTTTGAAGTTGTTAAGTTTGATTTATGTGCAAGGGTGTTTTTGCCTGGTGTTTAAGGAAGCCAGAAGAGAGTGACAGACACCCTGGGAATGGAATTACAGACAGTTGTGAGCCTCTAGAAATTAAATCCGGGTCCTCTGGTACTGAACTATCTCTTTTTATTGTTGCTTGTGGTTTTCTTTGTTTTTTGAGACAGGGTTTCTCTGTGTAGCCCAGGCTGTCCCATAACTCACTATGACAACCAGGCTGGACTTGAACTCACAGAGATCCACCTGCCTCTGCCTCCCGAGTGCTAGGATTAAAGGTATTCGCCGCTACTGCCTGGCTGGTTCTCAGTTTTTAAGAAGTGAATTTTTTGGAGCTGGGAGGTGGAGACAGTCAGGGTTATATAAAGAGATCCAGTCTTTAAAAAAAAAAAAGTGACATTTGGGGGCTGGAGAGATGGCTCAGCCAGCCAAGTGATTGCAGTGCAAGCATCAGAACCTGAGTCTGGATCCCCAGCACTCGAGTAAAAAGCCAGGCCTGCTAGCAGAGTCTGTAATCCTAGCGTCGGAGAGGCAGAAACTGGAAGATCTGGCTGGTCTTGCCAAATAAGTGAGCTCCAGGTTCAGTGAAAGACCATCCTTCAAAAAAACGAAGCTGAGGGCTGGAGAGAGATGGCTCAGGGGTTAAGAGTACTGTCTGCTCTTCCAGAGGACCTGAGTTCAATTCCCAGCAACCATGCAGCAGCTAACAACTGTCTGTAACTCCAGTAACTCCACCAACTCCACCTCCATAGGACCTAACACCTCCACACAGACATACATGTAGGTAAAGCACCAAGGCACAGTAAACAAAAATAAATAAAATATTTAAAAAAAGATAAAGCTGAAAGCCACAGGAAAAGCCACCTGACCTTGACCTCTGGCCTCCACAGGCATACATATACGTGTGCCTGTCTTCTCACACACATACACATAGAATACACACGTATGAAGCCAAATGAATAATTTTACTAAAATGAGTCTTTTCAATATACATCATCAAAGAACTGGGGTGGCAGCTCCTGTCTGTTACCCTAACATGGGGGGGGGCTAAAGCATAGGTCTTTTCAAAAAACAAATCTGAGGGTAGCTTGAGATACACGCTGATTTCTGAGCCAACCTGAGCTATACAATGAGACCCTGCCACAAAAATTTTTAAAAAAATGGTCAATATTAAAATGAGGGGTGCTGACTATACCCCAGTTGGTAGACTGCTGATTCAGTATGCATAATGACCTGGGTTCAATTCTCCCAACATGCTAGAAACCAGGTAGCAAGACTGGCATCCATCCTAGGAGCAAGAGATGGGGATCAGAAGTTCAAAGGTCATCTTCAGCTACATAGAATTCAAGGCCAGCCTGGGCTCCTTCCTCTTTGCATGTGTGTATGTACATATGTGTATAGACATGTATATAAATAGATAGTCCCCGCTGATCTGGAGCTCACTATGTAGACCAGACTGGCTGCAAATTCAGAGATCTGCTTGCTTCTGCCTCCTGAGTGCTGAGATTAAAGGCATGTGACATGCTGCCCAACATATATGTAAACAAGACTGATAAGTACTGTATCATGATGTATTGTATCATGAGTACTGATGAGACCCTTCATATGGGGTCTCTGAAGTCTGTTGTCTTGTGTGTACACATGTACATGTAGGTATCCAGGGAAGCCAGAAGAGAATGTCAGGTCCCCTGGAGTTGGAGTTACAGGCAGTTTTAAGTAGTGAGTGCTTGGAACCAAGCTCAGGCCCTCTGGGAGAGCAAGCGATCTCTTAGGTGCAGACAGAATGTCTGCCCCAGCCTGCTGTTTTCCATTTAGTGTAAAGTAGTTCATAGCAGCCTTGCTTCAGGCACACGGTTGTCACACTGGGCTGGTGGCTTGCATGCCTGAGGAAACATTCCAGAGCTGAATGTTCCTGGAGCCCTTGATAACCACTGAAGTGCATAGAAGTGAGATTGTTAGGTCGTAGACACAGGGGGGTGGGGAAAATGTGAGCACTGGAAAGCCTTGGGGATCTCATTCCCAGCCCTCCTGCTATCTATGTCCCTTGGGGCTCCCAGAAACGTCATCATCTCCTCAGAGAAGTGAGCCCAATCAAGGGCAGTTTCTCAGCCCCTATAGGTAGGTATCTTTTTGCCTATCACTCTGTGCCTCCCTGGCCAAGCCTGAGTCCCTCGGGTTCCTGTATAGGCAAATCTGCATGCTCCATTAAAAAGCCAGCCTCAGGGCTGGGGCTAGCTTAATCGGTAGCATCCTTCCTTAGTGCTGTATGCACCAGGCATGGTGGCATGGCAGTACTCCCAACACCTGGGAAGTAGAGGCAGGAAGTTCAGGCGTTCAAGGCCAGCCTTGGCTACATAGTGAGTTTGTGGCCAACCTGGGCTACCTGCAACCTGTTTCAAAACCCAAAAAGCTACTAACAAGTTCTTCAGGGCAAAAATAAAAGCTTCCTGCAGGCCCTATCCTCCATCAGCCAAGCTCTCCCGGTCTGTTGCTCACCAGCTGCAGCTATACCTCAGGCCCTGGCTCAGTTCCTCATGCCCAGAACATTTCTCATTAAAGCATCGGCAGCTGCTTCATCGCTATCCAGGGTCACTTACTTCTCTGGGAGGCCTTCTCTGACCAACAGCCTCGCTATGTAGCCCTTAGCTTGAAGTAGCCATGCAGATATAGGCCAGACTGGCCTTGAACTCACAAAGATGCACCAACCTCTGCCTTTCTAAATGCTGAGGCTAATGGTGTGTGCCACCAGCACACTTGGCAACCTTTATTATTTTTATTTTATAAGACAGGGTTTCTCTGTGTAGCCCTGGCTATCCTGGAACTTGCACTGTTGTAGACAAGGGCTGGCCTCAAACTCAAGAGATCTGCCTGCCTCTGCCCCCTTAGTGCTGGGATTAAAGGCGTGCATCACTATTCAGCTAATTTTCATTATTTTAAAATTGTGTGTGTGTGTGTGTGTGTGTGTGTGTGTTGCAAGCACCTGAGAAGACTAGAGATACTGGATTCCCTGCAGCGGAGTTCAGACAGGTGTAAGCGGCCAGGTGGGTGCTGGGAACTGAATGTGGATCAACTAGTGTTTTCATTGGCTGAGCCACATCTCCAGTTTTTCAGTAAACCCCGTTTACTTAGAAAAAATACCAGGGAGATATCTGCCAAGTAGCAATTGTAACAGTTTTATTTCTAAAGACAAAGCCTCTCCCTGGGCTTGAAGCCCGAGGTGGAGGCTCTGAACTGAGCGGCAAGGCCAGGCAGGACAAGAACAGACAGACGGGGCAGCTAGCTCGGCAGGCAGGTCCTGACACTTTACACGGGCTCCATCTGCAGCTCCTCTCCATCTGTCGGCTCCATCTGGTGGAGGGCAGCATGGGAACCGATGACCACCAGGGTGGCTCCTGTAGGACCATGGGTAGTTCAGGACGTGTTCTTGCACCTGATTCCCCAACCTCACCCTACCCAGACCCTTTACTCACCCAGGACCCAGAAGACAGCGGAGCCAGCACCGGCCAGCCAGAAGAAGGGGAAAGAGACACCACCAGCCAGGGCGTACTGATGCGCTGGGCTCACCTCTCGGCCTGGGGACAGATGGTGTCGGTCAGCTGTTCCCACCTGACCCTTTCCCAGAGGTAACCAGAGCCACCCTCCACCAGTCTAGTGTCACAAGTTCTGGAACCTTCTATGCAATAATACAGGGTCTCCCATTCCTGCCCTCCAAAAATTAACTACCTTCCTGATCTCCAGCTCTGTTCCGTAATCCCTGCTTCCCAAGATGCCCCCAGGCCACTTATCTCTCAAACTAGGTTACCCTCATGTTTCAGTCTGGTTATCAAGAGTCTCTGGCTGGTGGCCCCACAGTCAGGTCTGACTTAAGAATTTTTGCCCTCTTAATAATTTTTTAAAAAGATTTTATCTATTATTTTGAATTATGTGAATGTGCCCTGTGTGGGTATATGTACACAAAAGCTCAGCTTCGACTTCCCCCTATGCTGGGATTATAGGCATGAGCTGGAACTGCTGGCTTTTTTATGTGTTTCATAATTAAGAAATGTAATTAAGAGCATTTGCTGGTATTCCAGAGGGCCTGCCTTCCAGGTGCCTAAGAAATTTTGTAAGGCTAGGGCACGGTGGCACACTCCTTTATTCTAGCATTCAGGAGGTACAAGACCGGGAATTGGAGTTGGAGGCCAGCCTGGTCTACATAGTGAGTTCCTGGCAGGCTAAAGCTACATAATGAGACCCTGCGTGTGTGTGTGTGTGTGTGTGTGTGTGTGTGTGTGTGTGTGTGTGTGTAGGCTCTCTTACATCTGGAAACTGTGTATGCCCTAGTGACTACCATCTGCCAAGGCCAAGTTCTCTTGTGCTTAAGGTACTACTCTGGCCAGGTCCATATCTGGTAATACCTAACTTGCTGGGCCCGGGAAGACCTTGTCTTAGCTTGTCTTAGGTATCCTTGGAAAACCTGGGATTTTCCCTCAGTGGGTCTACCCTGACACTTTTCTTCTAGTGGCTCCTGGTACCAGTCTGGGGCCACCAGAAACACGAATCTCAGTTTTCTCCTCTGAAAATACCCAGTATCTTCCAGTTCAACGCTAGGATGAAGGGCATGGGAAGGCAGGTCTGCCTTAAGGTCGCCACCTGGTGTCCAGTGTGGGTACCTGCAGCTGATGCTTTTGGAATTGGGAGGATTTGAGGATTGAGTCATTTTACAGGAGACAAAGGAACCAAGGGTTGGGGGAAGAAGAGAGGTGTCGTCCTGGGTTTGGGGAGCTGAGACTGGAGGGGGGCACGAGGTAGGTCTGAACCCTTAAGCTAAGTTTAATGACTCTGGTGTAATTTCGGCGGGGCCGACTTGAGTCCCAAATATTCGGAGGCATGCACTCTGTGAGACCACGATCACAGTCCTGGGGATGCATTTGGGCAGGGGGAATTCTCACCAAAAAGCACAAGCTTCGACTGCAACGTTCGCAGATAGAGAATGTAACAGGCGCCAAAGAAGACAGCCAGAGCCACCAGCAGCATGGGGGATGTCACCCTGGAAGAGTGTGGGGAGACAGAAGTCAGGCTTCTGAGGCTGTGTCAGCAGGACCCCTCTAGCCCTGGACATCACAAGTGGTCATACTACATCTTGGTTGGGTGGATTCAGGAATACAGACAGATCAGGTCCTTTGGTGACAGGGGGGGGGGGGGCGCATAGCTAATTCCTGGGGGCGGGGCCTGGCTGTCCTGGGTGGGGCTGCAGAGGCACTCACACGCAGTAAAGGATGAGGCCCAGAAACACAAACACGTAGTTGCTTTGGTAATACTCTACGTTGCGGACCAGGCGCTGGCAAAGCTCGCCCAAGTTGCGAGGTCTCGAGAAACGCTGCTGGTCCACGAAGGTGCCCCAAGGCCGGATGGTCGCGCGGCGCCGCTCTAGCCATTCTCGGCCTGCGCCGGAGGGAATCAGCTTGGGCAGCAGGGTCCTGAAAGACGGGGCAGATCAGCTGCATGCAGGAACGGGGACCCGGACCCCAGATCCCAGCACACACGGTCCCAAGGATGATCTTGAACTTCTAGGGGAGAGGGTCCTGGGAGAGACCTATCAGTCCTGAGTCCCTCCCAGGGATGTAGGGCTGAGGAGACATCTCTGAAAAGGGGAGGTCTGTGCCTGGGGGCCGGAACTCCTGCATCTCGGGTCTGGGGGTTACACCCTGCTCGCTCACGTAGCGCTCAGTCCTTCCACCTCCGCATCCTTCTGCTGGTCCTTCTGGGCCGCCATGTCTGCACCGCAGGGCGTAGAACCGCTGTAAACAGCCCCGAGCCCCGCAAACACTTAGCCAGCCCCGCCCGAGTCCCGACCCTCCGGACGTGGCGCTCTAGGGGGCGGTGGTTGCGCCTCCGAGCATTGTGGGAGTTGTAGTCCACGAGGCGGCAAGAGGGCGGTCTGGCTCGCAAGACACCCTGGGAGATGTATGCTAGGAGAGCGGCGGGAGCCTCTAGGCATTATGGGAACTGTAGTTTCAGAGCGTGCAGTGTGGAGTCCTGCAGGTGGGCTGTCAGGTTGGAGGATTTTTATGGGAGTTCGAATATCAGGAACAGGCGTTCTGTATGATTTCGTGGACCCTGCATATCTGTCATCTTGACTCCAGAGGACTTAATAAAACATCGGCCGCAGCTTCAGATATTCTGATTCTGATTGGGCAGGTCAGGGAGTTCATTTATTATTTCCTTGCCTTAAACACATATACACGTATATATACAGCTCTAGCCGATCAAACATACTCGTGTACTACCAACATACAGATATACATAACTTAAAAAAAAACTTTTTAAAAAAATGTGTTTGTGTGTGTACCACATGGGTAGCAGTGCCTGTGGAGGTCCAGAGAGAGCATTACATTCGCTGGGACTGAAGGTACACTTATGAGCTCCTCAAAACAAGTGTGCTGGAAACTGAACTCTAGTCCTCTGGAAGAGAAAGCACATTCTTAACTACTGAGCTATCTCTCCAAACCATCTTTTGTAAATTTTTATTTGAAAAATTGTCTTATTCGTTTATTTTTTCAAGATAGTCTTTCTACATAGCCTTGGCTATCTTAGAACTCACTCTGTAGACCTGGCTGGCCTTGAACTCACAGAGATTCACCTGTCTCTGCTTTCTGAGTGCTGAGATTAAAGGCGAATGTGCTACTACCCAACCAGCTTTCAATTTTTTTTAATGATTTACTTATTTTTATTTTTATGTACATTGGTTTTTGCTTGAATGTATGTCTGTGTGAGAGCATCAGATCCCCTGGAACTGGAATTGTGGACAGCTGAGCTGCCATGTGGGTATCTGAGGAGCCCCTTTTCAGTTTTTGATAGGGTTTGACGTAGCCCAGGATAGCCTGGAACCTGCTTTGTTGTGCCTAATCCTCCTGTCTCCTTTCACTTCCTTACTTCCTTATGGTGTGGCCACTCAGCAGGGAACTTGGGGTCCAGCTTGCCTTCAGGAGGTCCGTGGAGGACTGTGAAAATACATGAGCTCTCAGAGACACCTTCCCTTTCTGTACCCATCTATCTAAACAGATATTTCTCCTGGCACTAAATAAATGAAACAGAATCTGTGGGTGTCCCAAGAGAGGTCTTGGACCATGGAACCCCTCCCAGGACCATTTTGTTCTGAGCCGACCAGAGGTCAGAGTGCATAGGGCTCCAAGGATAACCTTGAACCTCTGTCTCCCGAGTGTACCAGCAGAAGACGGCCAGCTTTTCTTTGTTTTTCTTTTTCTTTACTTTTTATTTTAAGGTGTGTTACTTTTGTTTATGTTGCATTTGCTTAACTCTGTGAAGCTGTGTTACTGTGCCTGTCTAAAACACCCGATGGTCTGATAAAGAGCCGACTGGCCAATAGCGAGGAGAAAAGGCAAGAGAAATGGGGGAGGGGGGGAGAAGTAGCCAGAGCGGGAGGAGGACATCAGGGGCCAGCCACCCAGCTACAAATCCAGCTGTGGATAAGAGTCAAAGTAAAAAGGGAAAAGCCCAGAGGCAAAAGATAAACAGGATAATTTAAGGAAAGCTGGCTAGCACCAAGCCAAGCTAAGGCCGAGCATTTACAATCAAGAATAAGCCTTCATGTGGGATTTATTTGAGAGCTGGGTGGCAGCCCCCCCCCCCCAAAAGAGCCAAAACAACCAACAACAACCTCCATCACACTTTGCAGCCTAAGAGAGCATGACCTTGAACTTTTGATCTGTTTGTTTCCAGCTCACGAATGCTGTAGAATCACAGATGTGTGGCACTACCACCTGATTTATGTGGGGCTTGGGCCAAACCCAGAGCTTTGGTAGGCAAGTAGTATAAGCACCTGAGCCATATCCCAGGTGCTTGATTATTTTAAAAGCTTTATGCTATTTATTGTCAGTGTGTGTGTGTGTGTGTGTGTGTGTGTGTGTGTGTGTGTGTGTGTGTGTGTGTGTGTGTGTGTTTGCAGGCAGAGCATATATGGAAGTCAGAGGACAGCTTTCTGGAGTTGGTTCTCTCCTTCTGTTAGGCTTGGGGCAAGCACTGTTATGTGGTGATATTTGGTTTGTGTTCTAACAAAAAAAGCTTGCCTGGAGATCAGAGGACAGAGCTAGCCACTAGATAACCATAAAGGCCAGGCAGTGGTGGCACAGGTCTTTAGTCCCAGCACTTGGGAGGAGGAAGTAGGAAGATCAGCAGTTCAAGGCTACCCTGGGTTACACAGATTGATCCAATCTAAAAGAGAAACAGAGCCAGGTGGTGGAGGCTCACACCTTTAATCCTAGCACCAGGGAGGTGGAGACAAGAAGGGATGTGGCTGGGCAGAGAGAGGAATATAAGACTGGAGGAGACACGGAGCTCACCTTCCTTCGGGCTGAGAAATCATAGAGGGATCTCTAGCTTCCTCCTCTGGGAAACTGGGGTTATGTAACAACTGGGATTAATGGCATAAACTACCACAATCAACGTCCACTGGCTGTCTTGTGTATTGGCATTTGCGTACACTCACTCATGGGGCACACAACGTATTTGCCACCTAGATTCCTGCACCGGGACGCAGAAGCACTGGTGCCCTCCTTCAACTGACCTTCTGCTTGCTTAATTTCAGGATGAAGTTTCACTGCCCAATCAGAATGGCTAAAATTAAAATGATCGCTACTGCCATCTAGTGGCAGGGATGTGGAATAGATCCCCCCCCATTCTGTGGGATGCAAAATGCCCAATTCATGCTTTAGAGATAGGTTTTGCAAGTTTCCATTAAACAGCCTGAAACTGCCCGAGAAGGATGTGTGGTGGGACATTCCTATAAACCTAACATTTGGGAAGCCTAGGTACATGGATGGTAAATATGAGGTCTCCATAGCAAAACCCTATTTAAAAAGTAAAAATTAAATCCCTAAAAACCATGGCTGGCTGTGGTGACATATGCCTTTAATCCTAGCACTCAAAGGGCAGATGCAGGCGGACCTCTGTGAGTTCCAGGCCAGCTTGGTCTACAGAGCAAGTTCTAGGACAGCCAGGGCTACACAGAGAAACACTGTATCGGGAAGAAAAAAAAAAAAACAAACCAGTAACGGAAACCCCAAAGGCAAAAAACAGGCCAGTCTGAGCTACATATCAGTACCTACCTCAAACAAATACCAACAACAAACAAAATGAATACATAATAAATGGCTGGCTGTTTCTTCCTATTCCCAACAGCCCCATCATAAACACAATTCAAATGTGGATCAATGCAGTCCCAATTTAAAAATACGTGTTAGAGTCACATCATGAATAGAGCAGTTGTGATGCACATGACATCACGGAGATGCTCATAGATGTAGGAGAGCTGTAAGCAATGACTTCGTTTGTATGAAGTTCAAAAACAGACACACCTGCCTAGTGTTCCCCAGTGAAGAGCTAGCTGGGGGTGTGCCTCAGTGGTAGAGCCCCTGCCTAGAATCTCCCCAGTGAGGGGCTGGGGTGTGGCTCAGTGGTAGAGCCCCTGCCTAGAATCCCCCAGTGAGGGGCTGGGGTGTGGCTCAGTGGTAGAGCCTCTGCCTAGAATCTCCCCAGTGAGGGGCTGGGGTGTGGCTCAGTGGTAGAGCCCCTGCCTAGGATCCCCCAGTGATGGGCTAGGGGTGTGGCTCAGTGGTAGAGCCCCTGCCTAGAATCCCCCAGTGAGGGGCTGGGGGTGTGGCTCAGTGGTAGAGCCCCTGCCTAGAATCCCCCAGTGAGGGGCTGGGGGTGTGGCTCAGTGGTAGAGCCCCTGCCTAGAATCTCCCCAGTGAGGGGCTGGGGTGTGGCTCAGTGGTAGAGTCCCTGCCTAGAATCCCCCAGTGAGGGGCTGGGGGTGTGGCTCAGTGGTAGAGCCCCTGCCTAGAATCCCCCAGTGAGGGGCTGGGGTGTGGCTCTGTGGTAGAGTCCCTGCCTAGAATCCCCCAGTGAGGGGTTGGGAGTGTGGCTCAGTGAAAGCACATGTCATGTATGTGCAAGCACTTGCTTCAACCTCAGTATAGCAAAAAAGGAAAAAGAAAAATAGACAAGTTAGCATCATCACTTGTCATGGGAGAGGAGCCAGTGGGTAAAAACAAGGCCACCATGCCTGTTTTGATTTTTAAATTACTATGTAGTACTCTGTGTGCATATACGCCTGAAGGCCAGAAGAGGGCACCAGCTCTCACTGCAGATGGCTGTGAAGCACCAGGCGGTTGCTGGGAGTTGATCTCAGGACCTCTGGAAGAGGAGCCAGTGCTCTTAACCTCTGAGGCACGTCTCCAGTGCCTACATCTAGTTTTTTGAGACAGGGTTTCTTACTAAACTTAGAGCTCACAGATTTTCCTATGCTGGCTGGCCAATGAGCAGCTATGGTTCACTCCAGAGAAATTCAGTGGTCTCCTGTGTTTGCCTATTCAGTACTGGGATTGCAGATGCACGCTTCTGCACACACCTTTTAAGTTTTTGTTTTTTTAAATTTTAATTAAAATATTTATATTTTAACTAATTTTTTTTGAGACACAGTCTTGCTATGTAGCTTCAGCTGGCCTAAGACCTGCTACATAGTCTTCTTCTAGGCTGACTTCAGACTCATGTCAGTTTACCTTACTCTGCTAGAATTAAGAGTGAGCCACCATGCCTGGCTGTTTTAATTGCATTTTATGTATTTGTATTTTGTTTGCATGCATGCCTGGCGCCAGCAAAGGCCAGAAGAAAGCATTGGATCCCCTAGAACTGGAGTTGCAGATTGCTTGTAAGCCACTATGTGAGTGCCGGGGATCAAACCTGAGTCCTGTGCAAGAGCAGCCAGTGTTTCGAAGCACTGAATCTCTCTAGTCCCGAATTTTTTTTTTTTTTTTTGTGCACTTGTTGAAAGTTGACCTCAGTAAGAGGAGATGAGCATTGTGGCTTAGAGCTTGGATGGCCTCATTCCAAAGCCCTTTGTCAACTTCTCCGCGGTCATCAACAAGTTACCTCCCCTCTCTGTGCCCATCTGTGAGCACTTATCACCACCATCAGGATCTGACCTCCCTCAGGGCCCCTTTCTGAAGAAGACCCTTTCTACCATTCAAGTCTCACGCTCCTCTTCTGTAATCCCTCTGGGTTGAGAATCTGAACTCGTGATGATTCTGCACGGCCCAAGATTTTGGGGCACCCCTACCAGCTAAACCCATGAGGTGGCTCATGTGAGTCACTGTGCATCCACAGAAGGTTCCCCGGCTCTGACTGGTAAGCACAACACGCACACAGCTTCTCTCTCCCCACTGATATATTTGATAATTGTTCAGAATTAGAACCGGAAATGGCATCAGCCAGGGGAACGGGGCCTTGGGGAGTAAAAAAAGAGCCCAGGAAGGGAATGAGGGGCAGGGTCTCCAGGGAGAGACGCTGGAAAGGGAGGGAGAAGAGAGGCAGGGGCTGTGGGAGGAGGGGGGAGAGAAGCCAGCCAGAGGGGGAGGGAAAAGGGGGAGGTACCCAAGGTGTGGGAGATGAGGCCGGGCCACAAGGAGAGAGGGGGGCCGCGGGGAGAGAAGGCCCCTCCCCCAGAGTACAAAATGGGGGTGCTGGAGAGGGCTGTCCTGGGCTGGGGGCGGGGAAGACACGGGCGATATGGCGGGTTGAGGTCAATAGTAGGTCTCCTTCTCCACCCAACCTGGAATGACAGAGAGGAAACAGGGCAGATAAGGGGTTAGGGACGTAAAAAGAAACTCTGACACAGATAACAAGGTATGGTGGCAGGCGGTCATCCAAAACACCGAGGAACTCAAGGTACGTGAGTTCAAGGGCAACCTGAGCTACCTAGACCCTGTCTCAAGAGTCGGGGTTGGAAAGAGAGAGGAAGAGGGGGAGGTGAGGGGGGGAGGAGGAAGGGGAAATGGGAAGCGGGACAGAGAAAGAAGACACATCGTGCCCTCTGCTCCCCCCCAACATCCCGCCCCCAGCCTTCCGTGCCCCTGACCCTGCAGCCCTCACCCCCGGGGTTCCTGCGCAGGATGAGTTTGCGGATTTCATCATAGACGAAAATGAGGAAACTGTAGGGGAAGGCACAGAACCACCAGCTGGGCCTGCAGGGAAGAAAAGACAGAGGACACGTGAGGGGGTGTCCCCAGATGTGGGGAGACCAGATGGTACTCTCCCAGGATCTTTGGTGCCATAGAAGAGAGTCCTGGATCCTGGGCAGCGCCCGGGGTCTGCAGAGGGCCCTTCTGTGAGGCGAGGAGACTTCGGGAGGAGATAGAAGACAAAGTGGGGACATCCAGAGAAACACCAGGGCTAACAGGCTAAAAGTTGAAGGCCGAGGTCACGGCTCTAGAGGCTGTGGGAGCGTGGAGTTCCTGGGTGGCGTGGGTACTCACTTGAGAGGGTACATGCGAAGGGCCACATCCATGCCTGGGCAGTAGGACAGGAAGGCAGCAAGAGCCGTCTCCTCAAATAAGCCGAAGATCAAGATCTTATTCCTAGAGGCACAGAGGAGACAAGGCTAGACCTGGGGCACACCCACACCGGGCTTCCCCACCCCCCAGACACCCAGATACGAATGGAATAGTAAATGAAGCAAGATGCATAATGACATATACGTACAGGGACAACGGGAAGCAGCAGGATGGGACAGTCCCAGAGAAACAGACAGGGAGAGTGGATTAGTGGGGGAGGCTGAGGCAGGGGGATTGCCATGAGTTTAGCTTGGACTAATAAACACCAAGGCACTGTCTCAATAAAGAAGGAGGGGACAAGAGGGAGGGAAGATGGAGAAGCAGGCACAAAAGTCTGGAGACCCAGGGCGCACCACCTCCACCCGTGACCCACGGAGTAACAGAGAAGCAGAGCCAAAGCTCAGTATGAGGCAGGACCCGAGAGGGGGACGCAGCCTCAGGCGCTCACTTCATGCCCTGCTGGAAGACGGAGTTCCTCCTGGTCTTGCAAATGATCAAGTCAGCCCACTGGACCACCACGATGCTCACGAAGAAGGCCGTGTGGCATGTGAACTCTACCACCTTCCTCTGCTCGTATGTCTGCGGGAGCGAGACGTACAGGGGTGGGGTGGTATCCTGTGACTGCATCCCCAGAGTCCTTCACTGCCCCGCCCTCCCGCACAGGTTTTTCAGGGCCTCAAATGTGCCTTCCTTCTTGGATTGGTAGCCTCTTGGCAGCACAGAAACAGTGGTTTAAGAACAAAGAATTAGGGACCTTAATTGTTTTCCAGGAACCCAGGCTTTGATGGGAGATAGACAGAGAAATGGAAGAAAGTCAGGGTGAGGCTTTGCAGAGAGTTCAGGGAGAGAGGTTGGATGTGGTCCTCAGGAAAGAGAGGCCAGCATGGGGCTTGAACTAGCTGTTGAGGTTTAATACCCAGCCCCACTCACCCATTGCTGCCCATAACTGTCTTCCAGGTCATTGACAGTGCGATCATCCCAGTTCAGCCGGATGCCCACCAGGTTACCAGGCAAGAAGCCATTTTCCGCCAGGATGACGAAGTAAGAGAAGAAACCACCAAGGGCCTGGATCATCCCTAGGGGAGAAGGGAGCCAAGGGAAGGGTGAGGTTGGGGCTGGCAGTGTCCTCCCAATGAACCCTGACATCATTACAGAAGTCTGATAGTCTATGGGCTACTCAATCATCTTGCTTAAAAGCCATGTCATCTCTAGACTCTGGTGGTGGGGTCCAAGATGGGCACCTGGTCATAGACTTGGGGAGGGCGCTATCCAGATAGATGACACCCCCCTCCCCAGGCCCATTGCTACCGGACACAGGCTGCCCAAATAGTCTAAATATTCTGGAAGAGCCAGGGCTGTGATCCCAGCTATTTGGGAGGCTGGAACATAAGCTAAGGGCCTAGCTGGGTTACAGGATGAATTCAAGGCCAGCCTGGCCAACTTAGTGAGGCCTTGTCTCAAAATAAAAAGAGGTCTGACGATGTAACTGTGAGAGAGTGCTTGCCTAGAATCTGCCAGTGAGTGAAGGGCTGGCAGCATGGTTTTGTGATAAAATACTTGCTTAGCATGCCGGAAGCCCTAGGCTTAATATTAATAAAAATAACCAGGTGTGGTCATGTGTGCAGATCTCTGTGAGTTCGAGGTCAGCCTGCTCTACATGAGACCATGTATCAAAAATAAATAACCAGAAAAATAATGAAGTTGATGACGCTGATGCCTGGATATGCCTGTGATTCTGGGAACACTCAGGATGGAGAGAGGCAAAAAATTAATTAATTAAAATAAACAAATAAAAAATAAAATCTGTCAGTTCTGGACAGCCAGAGCTACAGTGAGACCCTGTCTCAAACAAAACAGTGTGACAAAGGGGCTGGGGGTGTGGCACAGCTGGCTGAGTACCTGTTTGCATGGCATGCAATGAAGGCTTGGGTTTAATCCACAGCCAGTAAATAATTGGGTATGGTGTGGTAGCACATGCCTGCAATCCCAGCACTTGGGAGGTGGAGGCAGGGGGATCAGAAGTTCAGGGCTATCTTGCCTTGCATAGTGAGTTGGAAGCCAGCCTGGGTTGCTAGAAACACTTAAAAAAAATAACAGCTACTGCAAACCACACACACACACACACACACACACACACACACACACACACACACACCACCTAAGAGGATTCCAAACTTAGGTTGCTTCAGCCCCTTGGGCTTTGCTTTCCTGGACACACCCTCTAGGGCTCTGCCCATGTGACCCCCCCGAAGTAGAGGCGGGGATGCATAGGGTTCTAGCCTCATACTCTGAGCCCTCAGACCAGGGACGTTCCCACAATGCTAGGCTAGCATACGGTTCTGAGACATCAGCCCTCACCAATCTGCCCATAGGCCATGCTGATGAGCCTTTCATTAACCAGCTTGTCTGTGCGCGGGTTCCTGGGCTGTCTCTTCATGATGTCACTCTCAGCAGCCTCGTAGGCCAAAGAGATGGCAGGGACCTAAGTGGGCGAGAGACAGGCCCAATGTTTGGAGAGAACAAGAGAGCAAATGCTTGTGAGGGTGGCCCCACCCCAGTTCTAGGTGGCAGCCCAGCTTACCATGTCGGTGCCCAGGTCAATGCAAAGGATGGTGATGGTGCCCAGGGGCAGTGGGATGTTGGCCATGATGAAAAGCAGGAAGGGTGTGATCTCGGGGATGTTGCTGGTCAGAGTGTAGGCAATGGATTTCTTCAGATTGTCAAAGATCAGGCGGCCTGTAGGGGGAGGAGCAGGCTTAGAACTTGGGGTCTACTTGAGACATTTTTTGGGGGGTACCGGAGATTAAACCTAGGCCAGACAAGACTACCACTGAGCCACACCCCAGCCCCTCACTGGGGGATTCTAGGCAGGGGCTCTACCACTGAGCCACACTCCCAGCCCCTCACTGGGGGATTCTAGGCAGGGGCTCTACCACTGAGCCACACTCCCAGCCCCTCACTGGGAGATTCTAGGCAGGGGCTCTACCACTGAGCCACACCCCAGCCCCTCACTGGGGGATTCTAGGCAGGGGCTCTACCACTGAGCCACACCCCCATCCTCTCACTGGGGGATTCTAGGCAGGGGCTCTACCACTCTGCTACATCCCTAGACCCTTGCATCCTAACTAATTCAGCCTAACCCCCTCACATTTGCATATATACACACCTCTGATCATCGCTCCCCTTAGAGAGCCTGGTTGGTAGCTTCCATCAAGGTTAAGCATCCTTTACCCTCATCAACCCAGCAACTCTACCTCGAGGCTCGCATCCAAGAGAAATGATTGCCTATTCCACCAGAAGCCAAGTTCACAAATATTTACCATCAGATTATTCACAATAGCCTCAAACCGGGGCCAACCTGAAAGTCCATGGTATTGGCTAAATTATGCGGCATCATAAGAAAGGAAGGGAGGAGCCAGGAATGTGTGAACTCACAGGCTGGGGCTGTAGCTCAGTTGGTAGAGCGCTTGCCTAGAGTGCACAAGGCCCTGGGTTCAAACCCTTGCATTTTCCAAAACAAAACAAAATGGGTGCGTATGCTGGGCCTGATGGCACAGCCTTTAATCCCAGGGCCACATAATGAGACTGTCATTCAAAATGAACAAAAAAAAAAAAAAAATCAAGAAAAAAAAAGGATTCAGATAAAAAGTTGTCATATTGTTGTCATATTGTATGAACCCATTTAGATGAATGACAAGGAGCTCAGGACAGTGAATTTCCTGTCAGGAAGGGGTTTTAATGGAGAGTAGGCTGTCTCTCTGTTGTTTCTTATTTCTACGGTGTTGTGAATCAAACTCAGGACCTTATAGGTTAGACAAGCCATCTACCAGTGCTATTCCTATTTACTAGAATCTGCAGAATGCCCAAGTGTTCACATTTGCAAAAGCCTATGGTGATGCCTATGCTACATCTCAATGTACAGTGCACACCCAAGGATTAACGTGGCCAGCCCCACCCATTATCTTGTCCACATAGAAAAATCATTAAAAATAGCTTGATCTACTTGTGGGACTCCTATGGGTAGGGCAGGGCCTGTCCCTAATGCTTTGGTTGCCTTTGGGGATCTATTTCTCTTACTGGATTGCCTTACTCAGCCTTAATACGAGGGGAGGAGCTGAGTCCTACAGCACCTTGATGGGCACGCTTCGTTGATACCCATGGGAGGCCTGTCCCTTTCTCAACAGAACGGGAGGAGGAGTGGATGGGGAAGGCAGAGGGGAGGAAATGGAAGGGGGGGAAACTTGGGTATGATGTAAAATTAATTAATTAAATTAATAATAAAAGATTTCAAAAGCCCAATTTTATGTATGTTCTTGTAACCCATTTTTTAAAATGCCAAGTGTGGTAGTGTCCACTTGTAAACTCAACACTTGGGAAGTAAAGACAGGAGGATCGGGAGTTTAAGGCTATCCTCAGCTACATAGTAAGGTCAAGGCCAGCCTGGGCTACATGAGATACAATTTTTAAAAAAAAGGCAATAGACTAAAACAGGCATTTCTCCAAAGAGAGTACACAAATAGGCCAGGCATAGTGGCACATGTCTGTAATTCTGGCACTCAAGAGGCAAAGATAGGGCAATAGCAACTCTGAGGCCAGCCTGGTCTGGATAGCAAGTTCTAGGCCAGCCAGGACTATATAGCCAGATTTGTTTAAAAAAAAAAAAAAAAGCTATTTGTGGCAGTGCAGGCCTCTAATCCTGGCGCTTGGGAGGCAGGGAAAGGGTGTACACTGCAGGTCAGGACATATATTAAGTGTGGTCATTGGGCATACAATGGTGGGCATAGGTGCCTTCCACAATGTAAGTTAGTACAGCCATCGTGGAAAACGGCATGGGGATTCCTTAATTTCAAAACTGGGGCTGGAGACATGGCTCAGTGGTTATATGGAATCTTAATCAGGTGTGGCATTACATACCCCTAATCTCAGTACTGAGGAGGCTGAGGCAGGAGGATTGTCACTACATAGCGAAATCTTGTCTCAAAAAATTCCCTCCTCCTAAAAAAGGTGGCAGTGGTGGTGGGTGATGAGGAGTGGTGGTGGGTGATGAGGGGGGTCATTGTTGAAGAGCAGATACTGCTCTTGCAGGAGACCTGCATCCTTCTCAGGTGGCTCATAACAGCCTCTAACTCCAGCTCCATCTCCCCTGGCCTCAGCAGGCACCTACACTCATGAGCACACCCCACCTCCCCCCCCCACGTTAAAAACAGAGAGTTGATCTCACAGGAGTTGAGAGCAGGGTGTCAGTTATGAGAGTCTGGAAAGGGGGCGGGAGATTAAACAAAGAGGAGGCATAAGGGGCTGTGAGGTGGCCCAGCTACAGCGCGTGCTTGCTTCATACACACAAGAATCCCGAGCTGCATCCTCAACACCGTAAGAAAGAAAACAGTCCATAGATGTGGGGAACTCTGTAAGCTGTTGTGTAACGGGTCAGCCTCCCTGTCCCCCCAGTTCTCCAATGCTAAGAGAAAGGACATTGGATTTTTCTCCCAGAAATGCTGACCGAAGAGGCAGGTGTACTTAACCTGATATACATACGTGTATCAAATATCACATGGCAACCCATTAGGAGCTAGAATTTTGGGGCTTTTTTTGGGGGAATCTCATATAGCTCAGACTGGTCTTGAACTCCTGATCTCCCACCCAAGTCCTGGAATTACAGGCATTTCACCAAGCACAGCTTAGGGTGTTTGCTGGGATCAAAGGTATTCTTCATTATACCTTCTAGGCTAGCTGTTTGGTTTTTTTTTAAATGATGTGGGGGGGTAGGATGGGAGGGGCAGGTGTTGTGCAAGTGAGTGTAGTGCCTGTGGAGGCCAGAAGAGGGCGCTGGAGCCCCGGAGCTAGAGTTACAGACTGTAATGAACTATCTACCTGCCTTGGATGCTAGGGGGTCCCCTGCAACAGAAGCATGTGGAAACATCTCTCCACCCCCCCCTTTTTTAGGTAGGATTTTGCTGTGCTCCAAGATCAAGAAGCCTGCAACTAAATCTTTTTGCCTTGGCCTCCTAAGAGCTGGGATTA
Organism: Phyllotis vaccarum; assembly: GCA_033318265.1. Lineage (NCBI taxonomy): Eukaryota > Metazoa > Chordata > Mammalia > Rodentia > Cricetidae > Phyllotis > Phyllotis vaccarum. The sequence goes on from JARWLC010000018.1 coordinate 16,801,739, forward strand.
TCCACATACACCAGCACATCTGGCTAATATGTGCACGTCCTGTGTTTTTATCCAGCCATGTGTGGTGGCTCACACCTAGAGTCCCAGCACTCAGAAGGCTGAAGCAAGGGGATTTATGTGAGTTCAAGACCAGTCTGGGTTACAAAGTGAATTGCAGGCTAGCTTACCCATTGTACTAAAGGCCTTTAATCTCCTGGTATCTTCATGTGACAATCATTTTCCTTCAATGAAGCTATTTATTTCTCATTTCAAATGTCCCTAGGACGATTCAAGGATACTTCCACATACATCAGCATGTGGTAGTATGTAGAGAGGAACCTGGAGCATCTGCAACTCCTGACCATGTCAGGAGATGTCACATGCCACTCTGCTATACTTTCGGTATCTGGAATTTTCCCTTGGGGGAGATTAAAGCCTCCACCCAGATGCCATCTCCACCCCACCCCTAGCCTCTGGCCCTTCAGAAAGGTGAAGCTGGCTCTCTCTCCCAACCCCACCCCCAAGGTCTTGTAATTTACGTGGAGACAGAGTTTCACTAAGTAGCACTGACTGTGAACCTCCTCAATCTCCAGCATGGCTTGGGTTAGACACACCTTTAGACTGGGGCTCTGTGGGCTATTTCGTATCCACCACAACTTCATTTTATTGGTCTTTGTTGATTGCTTTTGAAAACTCGTTTCCCAGCCTTGAGAGCAGGGACCACATTGCAGTGTATCCTTCAGACTGCGAGATGCCCAAGGTGGAGCTTTGTTCCGCCCAAGCAGAGATGTCTGGGGGCCAAGACAAGTACCTGTGCTTTCACTGTGGGCTCAGCTTTTTATTTATCTATTTATTTTTTATTTTATTTGTTTTTACTATACTTAGGTTTTCTGTTTGTTTGGAGACAGGGTTACTGTAGAGTTCTGGCTAATCTTAAACTCACTTTGTTTGAAGATCAGGCCTCTGCCTTCAGGATTCTGGCACTAAAGATGTAGAACTACCACATCCAGCTGCCTGTACTCCCCACCTCCCCAAAGACAGAGTCTTCACTATATAATCCTGAATGTCCTGAAACTCACTCTTTAGATCAGGCTGACCTCAAACTCAAGGAGATCCATCTGCCTCTGCCTCCCAAGCGCTGGGACTAAAAGTGTGCGTCATTATGCTTAGTTTATTTTTAGCCTTTTTTAAAAAAGTTTTTTTCTTTTGGTGCAATGGATGAAACTCAAAGCCTCCACATGCTAGGCAATCCTTCTGAGCTACCCCTTCTCTCTCTCTTCTCTCTCTCTCTCTCTCTCTCTCTCTCTCTCTCTCTCTCTCTCTCTCTCTCTCTCTTTCTCTCTCTCTCTCTCTGTTTCTGGAACAGGGTCTCACTCATAACCTAGGCTGGCCCAGAACTCACAACAATCCACCTGTCTCGGTCTCCTGCACCCTGCCATTTATAAGTGTGTGCCACTTACCCAGCAAGTAGTGACATTTCAGATGGGGGATAAAACTCAGGGAGAAAAATGTCCCAAGCATGAATAGTTACTTTTTAAAAGTGAGGTTAAGTGACTGTAGCTTCTGTTGGTACTTTCTGTAATTATTGATGATCAGCATAAAACTTAAACCAGCCCCCTCCGTGGCTACTTCTAGACTCTCCACGAAGTGGGGCTGGTGTTGGCTGGCTCTGCAGTGGGGACCCCCATGCCACACCAGCCCCGGCCTCACACCCGGCTCCCTTACCTCACTTTACAGGAACTGACATTTTCCCACCCCTTCCCCATCCATTTAGGTGACCGTTTAGACCTTAACCCCTGGTTCGACTCCTTCTCATTCTGGTTCACTCTGGAAGATGACTGAACTGCAGCCCACATCAGGAGAGAGTCTTTCCACACCTCCCAGAATCCTTTGCTTCACAGTGACTGCATTTACAGGTCGTGGGAATGCTTCCCGACTGGCCCAGTGCCAGGTGACATAGGAACACCCACGCTGCAGCCCACTTTCCCCGTGATCCCATCTTGCAGCCTTGCATACTACTACACATGGGGTCAGCTCCCCATCCCCCAATGCTTCCAGTCTGATCCAGTCTCTAGCCCACAGCCCAGACCACTCACCTTCCTCCACACCAGTGACAATGGAAGCAAAATTATCATCTAGCAGAATCATGTCGGCAGCCTGCTTGGAGACATCAGAGCCAGCAATGCCCATGGCCACACCGATGTCAGCCTTCTTCAGAGCAGGGGAGTCATTCACACCATCACCAGTCACAGCCACGATTGCTCCCTGAATGGAGGAAGGGCAAGGATGAGAACTGAGGTTCCAGGTCCAGCCTCCTCCCTCAGACCCAGGGATCCAGGCCCAGCCTCCTCCCTTAGACCCAGGGGTCCAGCCTCCTCCCTCAGACCCAGGGATCCAGGCTCAGCCTCCTCCCTTAGACCCAGGGGTCCAGCCTCCTCCCTCAGACCCAGAGTCCAGGCCCAGCCCTCCTCCCTCAGACCCAGGGGTCCAGGCCCAGCCTCCTCCCTCAGACCCAGGGGTCCAGGCCCAGCCTCCTCCCTCAGACCCAGAGTCCAGGCCCAGCCCTCCTCCCTCAGACCCAGGGGTCCAGGCCCAGCCTCCTCCCTCAGACCCAGGGTCCAGGTCCAGCCTCCTCCCTCAGAGCCAGGGGTCCAGGCCCCTCCTCCCTTGGACTAGGCAGGAACTCACCTGTCTCTGGCAGCCCTCCACAATGATGAGTTTCTGCTGAGGGGAGGTACGGGCAAAGACAATCTCAGTGTGGTTCTGCAGGATCTCGTCAATCTGCTCGGAGGTGAAGTCCTTGAGGTCGGTGCCATGGATCACACAGGCCTTGGCATCCCTGAGAAGAAATGAAAGAGTAGTGACCAAGGCCAGAGTGTGGGTGGGGGCGTGAGAGACAGAGGAGAGGGTCTGAGGGAGCCAAGCCTGGAGGACTGACTGAAGGACCAGCAGAGGAGGCACAGGGTGAATGGGGGAAATAGAAGGGGTCAGGGGGCAAAGATGGAAAAGCCAGGAAAACAGAAGATAAATATATGACCATGTGAGAGCAATGTAAAGAAATATGGGGCTTCCTTACATCCTTTGAGAGCGAGTGTTTATGATTATTTATGAACCAACCACGAGGTGGGATGGTGCAACCCTTTAATGCCAGTCCTTGGGAGGCAGAGACAAGCAGATGTTCGAGTTCGAGGCCAGTCTGGGCTATGTAGTGAGACACTGTCTCAAAAAGAAATATTTAAATCTAATTATTTGTAATCTACTCCTCCCACACACCTTTTGTTTGGGTAGTTCTGGGAATGGAATCCAGGTTCTTATTTTAGGCAAGCATGCACCACTGAGCCACACCCCCAGCCCCTCACTGGGGGATTCTAGGCAGGGGCTCTATCACTGAGCCACACCCCCAGCCCCTCACTGGGGGATTCTAGGCAGGGGCTCTACCACTGAGCCACACCCCAGCCCCTCACTGGGGGATTCTAGAAAATCACTGTCTCTGAGCTATATTATTTCTAGTCTTTAGTGTCTAGAGACAGAATCTTGTTGTGTAGCTCTTGGTCTCCTACCTCCTTGAGTCCTGGGATTATAGGTGTGCACCACCATATACCTGATTTTTTTTTTTTACTTGTATTGTTTGGGGCAGTACTGAGAATCAAGCCCAGGGCCCTGTCTATAAGACCTGGAGGAGCCATGGCTACTCACCTGGGGTTGACCTGGCTGACTGGGATATTGAGCCGGGCAGCAATGTCCTCTACAGTCTCATTACCCTCAGAGATGATGCCTACACCTTTGGCGATGGCCTTGGCAGTGATGGGGTGATCACCGGTGACCATGATGACCTGTAAGCATTGTGTTTTAGGGACAGCCTGGCCTCCTGCATCGGCCCCTGCCCAATCCACCATGCTGCCCCAGGACACACCTTGATGCCTGCGCTACGGCACTTGCCCACAGCATCGGGGACAGCTGCCCGGGGAGGGTCAATCATGGACATGAGACCCACAAAGCAAAGGTTGTCTGTTGTGAAGTTCACATCGTCACAGTCAAAGGCAAAGCCCTTGGGGAACTGTTCCTCAGGCAGGTAGTAATGGCAGAAACCTGGTGATGGGGACAAGGAAGGGCACAGAACATAGGGATAAGGTCCCCAGCCTCAGAACCTCCATGTCCTCACCCCATTTGCCTGCAGCTATCTGGATTCCTGGCAGGCAGTTTCTCCATACAGCCAGGAACCAATCAGCATTCATTTCTCAGCAATAACCTCATTTACTTATTCATTCATTCATTCATTCATTCATTCATTCATTCATTCATTCACGGTGCACTCTGGTCCCAAAGGGTCCTTAGAGACAGACCTGTTCCTGCCCCCTCTGAAATACACACCTAGCACACGCTCGCCCAGGCCACCGAGCTCAAGGTAGGCATTCTGGAAGGCTTCCTTCATCTCCTCATCCAGAGGCTGCTCTTTGCCTTGCAGGAGGATGGTGGCACAGCGGTCCAGAATGCGTTCGGGGGCTCCCTTCATTACCAGCAGGTATCGGTTGTCATTGGGGTCTTCAGTCTCGTGTATAGATAGCTGCAGCAGAGAAGGGTGGATACTTAAGCTATGCAGAGGCTGTCGGCACCCAGCTAGAGAGAGTACCTCCCCTGTGCCAGGATAAGACAGGTGGCTAAGAGCATTGCAGCTATCTTTCCAGGCCTTTTCCTGTTTCTTAAGTCTCCTGGGGATCTCTGCCTAACCCTTTTCTGTCTCTCCATCTCTACTCATCTCTCTCACACAAATTCCAGGTCTTTGGATCATATACTTTCTCTCTGCCTTGTCAGGACTCAGTGTACAGCTATCCCAAATCGTGCAGTTAGCTTGCCTCTGAAGCATACCTAGAATCTAATCTCTTCTCATGGGCCTCTGCCGCCCTAGCCCCAGATCCAGCTATCATCAACTCTTACTTGAATCTCTGCATCTATTTTCCCTGTATTAGCCAGTCTGAGCCAAAGTTTAACAGCAGAAGAATGGCCTAGAATTCCCAGTGAGGGACTGGTGGTGTGGCTCAATGGTAGAGCCCCCGCCTAGAATCCCCCAGTGAGGGGCTGGAGTGTGGCTCAGTGGTAGAGCCCCTGCCTAGAATCCATCAAAAAAAAGGTAGGGTATGATTCAGAAGTAAAGCACTTGCTAACTGGTTCCATTCCTAGCTCCAAAAATAAGAAATCTGAAGAGAAACTGTAAGTCAGTGAAAAAAAAAAAAAAATGCCACAGTCACTTTGGCAAAGAGCTCAGCAGTTTCTCCAAAGGTGAAAACAGCCCAACTGTTTATTCATCGACAGATGAATATGGATCAACAAGATAGGACATATTCACACAGTGAAGTTTATTTTTTTTCTCCTCAAGTAGTTGGGCATGGCGGCTCACATCTGTTCCCACAGTACTGTGAGGGCAAAGCAGAGAATTACTGTGAGCTTGTGGTCTTTACACGGTGAGTTCTAGACCCGGCTGGGCTATAGAGTGAGACCGCCTCTCAAAACACACACACAAATAGATAAAAAGAGAAAATAGATTAAAAGTCACGAGGTGGGGGCTGGAGAGGTGGCTCAGTGGTTAAGGGCACTGGCTGTTCTTCCAGAGGTTCTGAGATCAATTCCCAGCCCCCACATGGTGGCTCACGGCCACCTGTAACGCATGGGGTCTGATTCCCTCTTCTGGTGTGTTTGAAGACAGGGCACTCATATACATAAAATAAATAAATATCTTTAAAAAGAGAAAGTCAGAAGGAGCCAGGAGGTGGCGGTGGCGGTACAAGCCTTTAATCCCAGCACTCAGGAGGCAGAAGCAGGTGGATCTCTGTGAGTTTGAGGCCAGCCTGGTCTATAAAGAGTTTCAGGACAGCCAGGGCTACACAGAAAAACCCTGTCTCCAAAAAAACCACAAATAAAAAGCAAACAAAGTCATTAAGAAGCTGGTAAGCATTACACGGTACCATTTTTTTTTTTTAAATGAAATGCCCAGAACAAAATCCACAGAGAGAAAAAAATAGGTCGATGTTTGCTGAGGCTGGGGGCAGAGCGTGCTGGAGAAGGGGTGGGTGGAAGCTGAGAGAGTGCGGGGGTTTCTTTCTGAAGTGATAAAAAACAATCTAAAATCGACGCCGTAGGAGGTTGCCCAAGTCCGAGCACACTAACACAGATGCTCATGATGTGTGAGTTGTAGCTTCGTAAAACTAAGTTCAAGGACATGCATCATGTTCTGCGTTCCCTCCTCTGCTTCCTGCCATGGTTCTCGCGCCCCTCAGAGTCATGGCCGGGTCTCCCTCACAGCCTTCAAAGTCCACACAGTTCTCTACACCTTGTCCTTGTTTCTTAGTGCAAGGTTGCTGGCAGTTCAAAAAGATGACCCTCCTACCTCAGGCTTTCCCCATGTACCCTAGTACCTAAGACAGGACCAAGTCGAGGGAGGACTCAAAAAAATCTGGAAAATTTGTGCAAAATGCTACCCTTATTCTTGAGATGGTGGCCAGGGCTCACCGTCTGCTGTAGGAGAATCTCTGTTCAACCTCTCCCTATGTCGCTTCAGCCACTTCCCCTCCCCCATTCCAGCTATCGCCACCCCTAATTTTACAGATGGGAAACTGAGGCTGGGACAGAATGGGACAGATGTGGGGTCACCCGGGAATCATAGAGAAACTGCAGTCCCTGCTCGCTGTCTCTCCATGACAGTCATGACTGGCGCCATCATGGAGCAGAGTTTCCGTGGTGACCTGCAGAAGGCTTTCACCCACCGATGGGAAGGGGAGAGTCACCCAGCCCGTTCCCCTTGTCCCCACAGCTGTCTGGGAGTTGAGACTCTAATAACACAGCTCTCGTGAGTCATCACCCATGCTGGGGTGGCATTTTTTGGTGATGCAGCTGTTTTGAGTCATTCCGAGCTCCTGTAAGTAACACATCACTCTGGCTTCCTATAATTAACTATCCCATCCTTTTATCAAGCTAGAGCAGGATGGAATCATTTCCTTGGTCTGAGATAGGATCTCATGGAGCCCAGGCTGGCTGGGAACTTGCTAGGTAGCCGAGGACAGAGCTTATGTGCTTACCATCACCTTCTGCATGCTGGGATTACCATCAACTTCTTCATCCTGAGTTATTTCTTGTTTTATTCTTAAGACAGGGCCTTATGTAGCCCAGGCTGCCCTCAAACTCACTATGAAGCTGAGGATTGACCATGTGCCTCCCAAGTGTTTGGCTCACGGGTGCTCACTAACACACCAAGCTCAGATAGAAATTATTTTATATCGTCCAAAGAAGATTGACACAGCATGCAGAGCTGGAGCTGGTACCTGGTATTTGTTGGTGGAGTTGAAGGGAATCTCCGCCACTTTCTTGTTCCGTTCACGCATCAGCTTCACGGAACCAGAGGACAGCTCGATGCACTTGAGCAGGGCAGACTCAGAGGCATCACCGGCCACGTCCCTCTGGGGTAGCAGAAAGCCTGGTCAGTTAGCAGCGGGGAGGGGGTGGGGGAGGGGATGGAGTCAGAGCGGGTAGGCAGCTGCACCCACCTTGAGCACAGGGATGTTATCTTGCCCGCCCTTGAAGACAGCTCGGTTGCAGAGTCCCGCAATGTGAGACAGGGCCACCCAGGTGTGTGAGCTCTTGTCAAAAGAGGTCCCTGTAGGAGTCATATGTGTGAGGCCAAGGAGGCCCCCCCTGGAACCAGGTGCCCCAATCCCCATCCTGAAGCCCTACTGACCTGACTGATCTTCAGTAGTGTCAGCCTCATGAATCTGGTTGTCAAACCACATGTGGGCAACGGTCATGCGGTTCTGGGTGAGGGTGCCCGTCTTGTCTGAGCAGATGGTGGAAGTGGAGCCCAGAGTCTCCACAGCCTCCAGATTCTTCACCAGACAATTCTTGCGAGCCATACGCTTGGCAGTCAGTGTCAGACAGACCTGGGGGACGGGGGAAGGACAAGGGAACTGCACAGATGTCCACAGTTCACTGCAGTCAGGGCATAATGTAGTTTTCCTACATATGTATTATATAAATTCAATTTTTAAAAAAAATGAAAAAAGAAAAAATAACAATTGGAATAGATAGCTTAATTGTGGGAGCCATTGTGGGTTAGAGAGAACCTTGGTGCTAGGGAAACCTCCAAGAACCCAGAAGATGTCCCCAGCTAGGGCTCCATGCAATAGTGGAGAGCATGCCTAAACAGGACTTCTCCTATAATCTAATGAGTGACCCTCCTAATTGTCATTATAGAACCTTCATCCAGCAACTGATGGAGGCAAAAGCAGAGACCTATAGCTAAGCACTAGGTCAAACTCCTGGCCCAGCTGAAGAGAGGAGAGTGTATATGAGCAAATGGATCAGGATCTTGAGGAGGAGACCCACAGAGATGGCTGACTGGAGCTATTGGGAGCTCACTGACTCAGAAACAACCGCTGAGGAACCTTCAGGGAAAGGAACTAAACCTTCCAAAGGTAGATGACTGTCATGTGGTGTGGGCAGTGTGTGGAGCCTCTTGCAGTAGGATCAGACTGTGTTCCTGTGCATGAGCTAACATGGACAGGAACACCTTAGTCAGCCTTGACACTGGGGGAAGGGACTCGGTCCTACCTCAACTGGGTATGTCAGACTGAACTGACCCACCTTGGGATTATTCCTCACCCTTCCTGGGGAATGGATGGAGGATGGGGTGGGGGAGGCTGAGGGAGGGCGGGAGGAGGGAAGAGGGGGAGCAGTGGTAGATATGAAGAAAAAAATAATTTACTACTACTACTAAAAAAGACTATAGTGTCTTAAGGGGGGTTATGGCTGGAGAGATGGTTCAGCAGCTAAGAGCACTGGCTGCTCTTCCAGAGGACCCGGGTTCAATTCCCAGCATCCACATGGCAGCTCACAACTGTCTGTATAACTCCAGTTCCAGGGGCTGGACATCCATGGCAAAACACCAATGTACTTAAAAATAAATAAACAAATAGAGGGAGGGAGAAAGAGGAGGGGAGGGAAGGATGGGGGGCATACTTGAGCAATGCACTCACTGCACGCAACTGGAGTGGGTCTGCAGACAGGGTATGGGATTGTGGAGCATTACACTATTCTAATGGAACACATGGGCTGGCAGGCCGGCTCGGTCTTTTGGCCTGAGTTCAAGCTTCAGGACCCCCACATGGTGTACAGAGAGAACTGCTGAGCTCTACCTGAGTACTGCAGTGTGTGTGTGTGTGTGTGTGTGTGTGTGTGTGTGTGTGTGTGCAAAGTAAGACACACCCTGTGTTACCATATCTGGCCACACAATTGTAATAAATAAATGTTTTTTAAAAAGAAGCTATTATTCAACCTCTGCCATGAGTAGATGTGATGTGGGAATGTCTTTCTATATGCTGTGCATAGCAATCTTTAAATAAAGGAGCTGTTTTGGCCCATGACAGGCACCATAGAAAAAGTAGGTGGGGAATCAGAATAGGTAGGAAAGGAAGGGCAGAGTCAGATCAGATTGACCCAGCCGCCAAAGAAGAAACATGTGAGCCACGGGCCACGTGGCAGACAGATTAATGAGAATGGGTTGAGTTAAGATGAAAGAGCAAGATAGCAATGTGCCTGAGCCATAGGCCAAACAGCATGAAATTAATATGTGTCTGAATCTTTTTGGGGGCCTGAGCAGCAGCGGGCAACTAAGCGGTCTGGGACCACAGGTCTGTGGGTCTGGACCTCTGGCTGCCCAGAGCCAAGAAATCCTATTATAACATGGATGCATCTTAATTTTGAGTAGAATTAAAAGGCAATAGAAGCAGGAGCTGGACAGATGGCTCAGTGGTTATGAGCACTTGTTGGTCCTGCAGAGAACACAGGTTTGGTTCCCCGTACCCTTCATTCCAGTTCCAGGAGATACAATGCTTTTTTCTGACTCCCAAGGGCATCAGGCTTGCACATGGTGCATGGCAGAACACTCATATGCATAAAATAAAGTGACTTTTTTTTTTTTTCAAAGATGATGAGGTGCTGGAGATTTTTCCTCTTGCAGAGGAGCTGGGTTAGGTTCCTAACATCTACAACGGCAACTCACAACCTTCGGGAACTCCAGTTCCAGGTTGTCTGACACCCTCAGACCTTGGGATCAGACCCCCATCCTCCTCCCTCAGACCCAGGAGTCCTGTCCCCAGCCCCCGCTCCCTCAGGGTTCAGTTTTACCGTGACAGTAGCCAGCAGCCCCTCTGGGACATTGGCCACGATGATGCCGATGAGGAAGATGACAGCCTCCAGCCAGGTGTAACCCAGGATGAGGGAGAGGATGAAGAAGGAGACGCCCAGGAACACGGCCACGCCTGTGATGAGCTGGATGAAATGTTCAATCTCAATGGCGATGGGCGTCTTGCCCACCTCCAGGCCTGAGGCCAGCGTGGCGATACGGCCCATGACAGTGCGGTCACCTGTGGCCACCACCACACCCCGAGCAGTGCCTGTAGGGCCAAAGAGAGAGGTTCAGGTCTGCTAGAACTCAGAAGGCTGCATGCATGTACCCCACCTCCTGAGCCACATTTTGTGTGCCCTCGGGGGGCCGGTCCTTCACCTTCCACGCAGTTGGTGGAAAAGAAGGTGATGTTCCGGGTCTCCAAGGGATTGTCGTGTGTGCAGTCCGGTGAACGGGTCTGGGGCTCAGATTCACCAGTCAGGGAGGAATTGTCCACCTGGGGATGGAGAAGCAGAATTAAGGATCAGCACACAATCCAGGAACAGAGAGCACGGAATTAGGAGACCTTGGAGTAAAGCCTGTCTCAGGAAGTTACAGAGAAAAATAGGGGAGCCCTGAGAGGCAGGATGTTAAAGCAGCAGACAGAAATAGGATCTGGCCCAGGTCTAAAGACCCTCAGAATTCCTGTGGGATGGGCCTAGGCCTAGACTTCTAGGTCTGAAAGGAAGGCTGGGTCTGGACCCTTGGGTCTGAGGGAGGAGGCTGGGCCTGGAGCCCTGGATCTGAGGGAGGAGGCTGGGCCTGGAGCCCTGGGTCTGAGGGAGGAGGCTGGGCCTGGAGCCCTGGGTCTGAGGGAGGAGGCTGGGCCTGGAGCCCTGGGTCTGAAGGAGTGAGGCTGGGGCCTGGATCCCTGAGTCCAATAGGAGGGAGGGCTATGGTTGGGCATGAGGGAAGAGGCTGGAGCTATAGGAGGCACTTGGGATTTCTCTCATTCCTGAGAGGGGAGAGCAGAGCCGAAACCTCAAACATTGACCCACCTTACAGCCATGGGCCGAGATGATTCGAAGGTCAGCTGGAACTCTGTCTCCACCCTTGATCTCCACCAGGTCCCCAACCACCACCTCCTCTGCGTTCACCTGCATCTTCTCACCTTCCCGGATCACAAGGGCTTGCTGGATGTGTGAGAGAAGAGTCAGCTCCAGAACTTCCCCCCTCTTGGGAGTCCCTGGGCACAGCCCACCTGGCCACTTCCTTCTGCCCCTTTGCTGGGCCCTCCTCACCTGGGGTACCATGTTCTTGAAGGACTCCATGATCTTGGAACTCTTGGCTTCCTGGTAGTAGGAGAAGCAGCCTGTGATGATCACCACAGCCGCCAGAACGATGCCTAGGTAGAGCTGTTAGGGACACACCAGGACAAGGCATTAAGACAGCTCTGCACACTCCCCACCTGCCTTCACCCCTGGATCTTCAAGGGAGCTTGGTGCATCTGTCTGTCTGTCTACTTGTATGCCTGCAGGCCTGGTCTTGTATTTATAAGAAGGTATGTTTGAGTCTTTTGTTATTCTATTTTTTAATTATTTTTTTAATTAATACATGTGTGTGTGTTCACGTGTGCATGCATGTGAACACTGAACAGTTCGGTGACAATTTCAGGTTACATTCTTCGGGCACTATATACCTTTCATATCTTTTAGAGCAAGATCTCTCATGACCTGGAATTTACCAAGTGGGCAATGCTGTCTTGCTCATCAAGTGCCAGGGTCCAGCCTGCCTCCACCTCCCCAGTATTGCAATTACAATTGCTTGTCACTACACCAGCTTTTTGACAGGTATTCTGAGGCTTGAACTCAGGTTCTCAAGCCTAAAGGGCAAGTGTCTAACCCTTCCTCTTCCTTTTCCTTTTCTGAGACCTAGCCCAGGCTAGTCTAGAACTTGCCACTTAGCTTAGGATGATACTGAACTCCTGATCTTCCTCAAGAGTGCTGGAATTTCAAGCATGTGCCACCCCACCTGGCTCTGTTTTCTTGTCTGATTTTGAGACAGGGTCTATGTAGCCCTGGCTAGCCTGTAACTTGCAGAGATCTGTAAATCTCAGCCTCTGAGTGCTGGGATTAAAGACCATCCCCCCACACCCACCCCCTGTTGGAGATAAAATGTCTTCATAGTCTAGGCTGGTTTTTTCCTCCTGGCTTAGCCTCCTCAACACCGGTGTGACAGGTATTGACCACCACGCCTGGCTCTGTAGATTTGCTACGGACTGCACCTGTGTATGTGCCGATGTCTGTGTGTGGTGACTATGTTTGAACCTATGTCCTCCTTCTGGGACAGGTGAAGATCTCAGTGTAGCTGTGTGGGGGTCTGTGTCCATAGGCGTGAGAATGTAGCAGCCTTGTCTCACACCTGTCTCCCGCATGGGGCTAGATGAGCCTGACCTTTCTCATTTCTAGACCCGTTAGGCTGTGAGCACCTGAAGACAGAGAGCCTTAAGCCAGGACGCTGGTTCATCCCTCCTCCACCCCTTTCCTCTTTAATCAGGGTCTCTTGTAGCTCACTCTAGTGGACCCTGAATTCCCGATCCTCCTGCCTCAGTCTCCCCAGTGCTTGCATAAGCAGCTTACACAAACACACCTTGTTTATAGGGTGCTGGAGATCAAACCCAGGCCTTCACGTGTGCTAGGTAACCACTCCACCAGCTGAACTATACTACAGTTCCTTTCCTTTATTTTTAAATTAAAAATTATGTTCCCACGCATTCTTTCATGGGCATGTGCATGTGTGCGCATGTGCACACACCATGTCACAGATGGAAGACAGCATTGGGTATTGGTCTTCACTTTCCACTTTGAGATATCTATTTGCATATGACTGCTTCGTCTGAGTGTACCTTTGCACGCTGTGTGTGTCTAGTGCCACCAAGCACAGAAGGGGGCACTGAGAGCCGTGGTTGTAGATGGTTGTAAGCTACCATGTGGGTGTTGGGAACCAAACCCAGGCCTTTTGTTAGAAGCAGCAAGTGCTTTTAGTTGCTGAGCCATTTCCTCTAATCCTATAGGTCTCTTTTATACCACCACCACATACTTCAGGCAGGCTGGCTTGTGAGCTTCCGGGAATTCTCCTGCCTATCCCTCCATCTTCCCACAGAAGCACTGGTATTACAGATGCATGACAGTGTGTTGGCTTCCTGTGGGTGCCGAGGACTCGAACTCAGGTCCTGCTGGTTGAATATCAAGTGCTTGACCTATTAAGCCTTCTCCCTAGCCAGCATTTTTTGGAGTCAGGATTCTGCTATGTAGCCTAAGCAGGACTCAAACACATAATCTTCCTGCCTCAGTTTCCCGCATGAGGGAGTAACAGTTGTGTGTTACTGTTACCACACATGCCCTCTATGAATGCAGAGCATTGATCCCTGGTCCCCATGAAAGCTTGTCAAATAAATACCACTGAGTCACACCCTGGCTGTCATGGGATGTTTGGAGCTCTGGTTTCCTTATTTTGACCCTGTTTTCCCAGAGGTAATTGTGGCAGTTGGATAATGGAAAGGTGAGGAGGCTTTGGAATGTCTCGATGGAGAGATGCCTCTGTGTTCCTCAATGTGTGGGGGCCTGCCCAAGCGGGTGTGGGGCGTACTCACGTTGTCACCAGAAGGATCATCTTCAGTTCCTGCCTGGATGCCATAGGCCAGAAAGCAGAGGATTGCCCCGATCCACAGAAGGATGGAGAAGCCCCCAAAAAGCTGTCGACAGAACTTGACCCATTCTGGGGTGGTAGGTGGTGGTGTGAGAGCATTAGGTCCGTCTCGAGCCAGGATCTCCTGGGCTTTGCTATGTGTCAGACCCTAGAAAGCGTGGGACTCGGATAGGAACCTTCCCAGAGAAGCCCTGGCACCCCCACATCAAACCAGCACCCACAAGTACTCAGAACAACCAGTCTCCAGCTCCTCCCTCTGACCCGGGGGCCCTCCAACATCAGCCCTGGTCTCGTCCACCCCTCCCTGGCCCCGCCCATCCTCACCTGCACACAGTCCGTATTGTATTTCCGGCAGACCTCTTCTACTGACATCTTGTGCTCTGTCTGAAGAATGATTTGGGGGAGATGGCTTAGAATCTCACACAGCTCCTCTGAGCAGGTGGGACTATTATGGGGTGGTGCTAACAAGGGGAGGTGAGGCTTACCATAGCCACCTCCTTCTTGAGGTCATCCAGATCCCGGCGCTCTTTGGCCTTGTTTTTCTTGGGCGAAGTCTTGTCATCTTTTTTGTCCTGCGTGGTAGCGATACGATAGCTGTCAGAGCCACCAGACTGCGGGCGAGAAGGGGTTCCAGAGCGACACCGGCCCCGAGTGCCCCCCCCCCCATCTGGCCTCTGTATCTCTAGGCTGTCTCTCGGTGTCTCACTGTGTCTGGTTCCAGGTATCTCTGGGATTCGAGGTGTGTTTGTCACGTCGCTCATGCCTATGAACCTCTACCCTTGGCCACTTTAATATTTGTGTGTGTATGTGTGGAGGTCAGAGGGCAGCTGACAGGAGTCAGTTCTCTCCTCCGCCATGTGTGTCCTGGGAATCGAACTCAGGTCCTCAGTTTGGGAGCGAAACCCCTTTGCCCATGGAGCCGACTCACTGGCCCCTTCTAACTTATTAAGAAACGGAGGTCTTATTTTTTAGCCCAGGCTGTCCCAGCTCACCAGGTATCACAGACTGGAACTCATAACCTCCCAAGTGCTAGATGTGGTCATGAACCATGTCTGGCTCGTGTGTGTGTATGTGTGTGTGTGTGTGTGTGTGTGTGTGTGTGTGTGTGTCTTCACCTTTGAGACAGTCTCCTTCAGTCTAGGCTGCCCTTGAACTCCCTATGTAGTCCAGGCTAATTTCTGTTCCTCCAGCCTCCACCTCTGCAGTGCTGAGTTTATAGGCCTGAACCACCAGACATTGTTTGCACAGAGCCAGTGATGGAACCCAGGGCTTTGTGAATGCCAGGCAAGCACTCTACCCCGGCGTTCTGTGTACCCTTCTTTCTTCTCCTGGGGCCTAGTGAACTTTGCTCGGCTGCCTTCCTCAACATCCATCTGTCTTTCTCTCTAATCTGTCTGTCCAGATCTGTTCTGTAGTTCTTTACTGGAATGTCCCGTCTCCTGCCTCTCTGGTCTCTGTGCCTCATCAACGTTGCTTCTATCATTTATCTCTCCCTTCATTTGGTGCTTCTGACCCAGGTCCTGTGAGTCCGTCTCCGGCTCTCGACATCTGTCTCTTACAGAGCCCCTGGGGTCCCGTCTTTCCCAGGTGGTGTCTGCCGAGATCTCACATGGTCTCCGAGGGCCTGTGTTATCTGTTGCCTCGCTCTGACAGACCACCGCCACCATTACCATCTCTTCAGGGTGTTTCCTGGGGTCACTGTCTCATTCTTGCCTGTGTCCTGGTGTCTCTTTATCAATCTCCCTCCCTGTCTCTGTCTCAACTACAGTCTTCCTCTCCTAGAACATTTTTTTTCTGCCCCCCCCCCATCTCACTATGTAGATCAGGGTATTCTCCGATCCATGTGTTCCTCCTGCTCTGCTCTTTTAAAACGTCTGGCTGCCAGGCCCGAGAACACCCAGCCCTGTGTCTCTGTGTCTGTCCTTACTCTATTTAATTTGCCTTCTCTTCATGCATCTGTGCAAGGTCTCCCTGGAGGTCACTGCCTGTCACCCCCCCTCCCCACATAACTCTTTGCTTTGCCTGTCTCCTACACTGTAGATGCCTTAAAGGACTCAGCAGAGCTTGGGAGACTCCCACAGGCCAGGCAGAAAGGACACCCCCCCCCCCCCCCCGTGACAATGGGGACAGAGGCTCCGGGTGGGAGGCAGTGAGCCGCCATGAAGTGGTCATTCCCAAGGGGCTTAATGGGCAAGGTGTGAATCTGACTTTTTCTCCTGAGGACAGCTGTACTGCAGACAGTCTTGAACAGGGGACGGACATGGTCAGGACTCGAGGAAGGAGTGAGAACTGGGAGGGGGTACAGATAAGCAAAAAAAGAGAAAGCATTGAGTTCCGGTTTGGTGGCCTGGGCAGATGGGGAGCATGGTGTCTGAGGCTGGCAAGAAAGGTGGGCTGAGGCTCAATGCTTGCAGAAGGCTGCTGACAGATCCTGCAGGCCCAGGGCCAAGCTGGGATCGGAGGCTCAGTACAGCTCAGCGCTAATCTCCTTGTGACCTTGTAGCAGCCTGACTTGCAGGCTGTCTGCCCCCAGACCCCAGGCTGAGTACAGGGATAGGGAGGGGCCGTAGCCCTGGAAGCCTGGGAATCCCAAGGAGGAGTGCCCTGGGAGCAGGGACTTTGGCCCCAGGCCAGCCCTGCAGCAGTACTGCACCTTAGACAATGAGGCTCAAAGACTTGGGGACATAAGGGCGATCCTTCACCCTGAACTATATGGGCTACAGGGGGGGGGGCATGACACATGGAGAGATGTGAATTCATAAGGTCAAGGTGGAGAAGTGAGCAGGGTGGCATTCTGCCAGTAACAGGGAAATGAGCTGCACCCTCCCCCTCCTTGCACTGAATCCCTGGAGAGATGCAGTGTGGGTCCCTATGAGAAAGAGTGAGCTGGACTTTAGCCCTGATACAGGAGGGCTGTCGTCTGGACCCCTAGGTGTGAGGGAGGAGCCTGGGTCTGGTCTCATGCATGGGTCTGACTAAGGTAGGGGGGTGGAGGTCTGAACCCTCGTGTCTGAGAGGAGAGGACTGGGAATCTCCACCCCTGGAAGGACAGTAATGCCCATGTCCCTGGCGACCCAACCCTAAGGTCCTGCTTGCCCTTGCCATTACCAGACTCCTCTGGGATGGCTTCCATCTGCTGGCGTGAATAACTGAGGCTTTCCCAGGAA
The DNA here is from genome assembly GCA_033318265.1 of Phyllotis vaccarum. Lineage (NCBI taxonomy): Eukaryota > Metazoa > Chordata > Mammalia > Rodentia > Cricetidae > Phyllotis > Phyllotis vaccarum. Next base: position 16,818,743 of record JARWLC010000018.1, read on the forward strand.
AGGCAGGAAGCCCAGATGGGTGCACTGCAGGGCAGGAACACCTCTAGGGGTGGGGGGCATGCCTGTCTCGCTGCAGCCCGCCTCTGCGGCTCCTAGCCATGTTCCAGGCAGTCTGCCTTCCTGACACCTGCCTGGCTCACGCGGTCTCTGCACCTCTGCAGCCCCAACCCCAGGGGCTGTACTTGTGATTGCCCTTTCCAAATACCCCTACCTCGGTCTACCTCAGCCTCCTCTTTCCATCACTCAGGTGGGTTATTTATTTATTCGTTTATTATTTGGTCTCTGGGTAGAAATGTCTTTCTCCCTCTCGCTCCGTGTCAGCCTCAGTTTCTCGTTTTGTCCTTCTGTCTTTCCACGTCCGTCTCTCTCATCCATGTCTTGTCCCTGTCGTTGTGTTTTGGTGTCTTTTTCTCACTGTTTCTGCCCGTGTCTGTCTCTCCCACATCTAAGTCATTTCCTGCTCTCCCCATCTCCCTTTCTTGAAGACCACCCTTCCCCAAAGCCTTTCAGTTTTCCACATGCCCCAGCCTCATTCAACTTACCTGAAAGTCATCACCGACTCTCATCTCCCCCTTTTCTCTCCTAACCCTCCCCCCACCTAGCTCTCCTTCCCATCCCCCCTTACCCGCCCCAACCCACATATCAGTGGCTCCATCCATCCCCCATCTTCATCTGTTAGGCCCTTCAGCCTTCATCCGCCATCTTTCTCCCCATCTTCCATGTTCCCTTTGCCTCCCCTATGCTGACCCTCTCTCTTTATCCGGTGGTCCCCAACCCATCCACTTTCTTCCCTCCCCAAGTCCCACCCCGGACACACAGGGAGGAATCCAGGGCTGCAGCAGGGGTCAGGTGGTCAGTCGGGGAAGGAGGCTGCATCTGCTGGAGAGACGCACAGACAGAGAAGGACACACGGACACGGAGGCAAGGGCATAGGCATGCAAGCTCCCCACCACCACCACCACATGGCTTGCACACCTCATCCAGGCATTTGTCTGTCAGCCATTTCTCTCCTGCTCCTCCCAGCCCTCATGTCTGCACCCCCCCCCCCAGATTAGGGGCTTCCCAAACTCTGCAGCCCCAAGTCGGTCACTGCAGATCACCCTTATCCAGGCTTGGAAGGAGAGAGAGGTCATCTCGTGTCCATCCCAGAGCCTGTATCCTCCATTGGGCCAGGGGAACCTGGAAGCGGAGGGGGTCTTCTATGCTCCCTAGACATCCTAACAGAGCTCTCAGACACACCCAGACAGGTTGCGGGCTATTAGATGAAAAGGGAGGGCACAGATGGCTGCAGACCCTGCTGCTAGATGGAGCCAGGAGCACGCGCACACGCACTCACCCTCAAGCAATCACACTCATGCAACGGGGCACACGAGCAACCGCACAAGGTCAAACCGAGATGCTAAGGGCCGGCCCCCGCCCCCGTGGATAAAGCCACCAACATGCGCCACAGACCCTCTCCGACTCAGTAGCCGGCTCTCCCAAACACACCATCACCCGAACTGGCAGGTCAGCCGGCTCGCGGGTCGCCGCAGACTCGGCCCCGGAGCTCAGGAATTACGGGAGCCCTCCAACTCCCGCACAACCCAATGTCACTGGACCCACAATGTCACACACATGCAGCGCCCTGCCGACCCCTGCACCTACCCCCATCTTGGCGGCTCCGTGGGAAGAGCGGATGGGCTGGTGAGCGGTGGCCGCAGGGCGGGCTCAGGCGCGGGCTCGGGCTGGTGGGCCTCTGCAGCGCCCGCGCCGTGGTGGGAACGAGCGTGCGTCCGTCGGTCCGTGGGTCCCACCGCACAAGAGGCTGCGGCGGCCCGGGCCTCCGCCTCCTCATATGCCCGCGCCCGCGGGGGGAGGCGGCGCCGGCCAATCGGGAGCGGCTCTGAGCTGATGGACAGCCCGAGGCCCGGCCCCCGGTACTGCAGCTGTACTCCCCCTCCCCCCTCCACCGCTCCAACCTTGTCTCTCTGCAAAGTGGCGGTGCGGGCGCTGAGCACAGTGGGGGGTGGGGATCCCGGGCACCCCACGGTGGGTGGTGGACCTAGAGACCCCCCCCCCCCCAATGCAGGGAGGGAACTCAAAGATGGAAGTTCTGAGGGAGGAAGCACCCCGGAAACTGCCTCTTTCTGGGAGTGGGGTGTGCACAGGGTAGGAGGAAAGCCCCACTGAACCGCAGTAATGCAGGGCCCCAGAGCACCACCATCTTGCAACATGTAGGGAGACCTCAGGAGTCTGTGCTGGACACTGGTCAGGAAGAAGATATTGCAGAAGGGGAGGCTGATGGAGAAACAGACAATAAGGAAGGTTCCCAAATTGAAGAAGGGTGCTGCAGAGGGAGGAGGGAGTCCTAGAACCCTGCTCACTGTGTCCCCACCCTGACTGAACTACCAGGAGGCCCTAGAATTCCCCTGCATCACTTTTAGGCACTACCATCATCTCCACATACACCTTCACAAACTCACAACCGTATCCCAGTGACGCCTTCACTCACAACATCACTATCCTTCAAAAACCGGTAGGAGGGGAATCCACGAAGAGCACACAGCTCTCACACCCACCAAGAACCACAGTCACGATGCGGAAGTGCTATGGTGAGCCCACGCCCTCAGAACACCACTTCTCAGACTCACATCACACTCTGCACCACAATTGACCTTGCAGCTTCTTGCACAAAGAACCAACAGATTCCTCCGCTTTTCCCATTGCTCATGCACCGGTCCCACATTTCCTCTAGGTACTCACAGTTGCACGTCAATTACACCTGCACTAAACACTGTTCCCCCGTGTGTCAGTGTACTGTGAGAAAAGGTTCACAGTACAAACTGGACAAATATTTGCTGAGAAAATGTGCACCAGTCACTAATAACAGTCATTCAGAGCTAAGCTATGGGACACCATCCCACACTTCTCACACACGTTACTCAGCTGTCATGTAGAACTTTGTTGCACCTCCAAACACATCCCAACATCCCTTCCCACACACCACACCCACATCACAGTGTGTGTATACAGGGGCGCGCGCACACACACACACACATACACACACACACACCACATACTGAAGACTATGGAGTCACACCCTGATACCAATTTGCTCATGAGGAACATTCCAGACTCTCCCTGAGGATGCTGGTAGAAGAGATGGGGAAAGAGAAGTGGTCAGGTAACAAAAACCTTCTTGGGGTCCTGCCCCAGGTAGGTGTTTTCCTTGGAGCTTCAGGAAAATGCACTATTACCAGTGTGTGTGTGGGGGGGGTGTACTGGAATTTCTGCACAAAAATCAGGCTTAGGTCAGTTCCTTTTCAATACATCTTTATTGGTACAACACTTAATGGCAGTCCTTTTATGGCATGACGTGATGGCATTACACAAAGCAACAATGAAGGTATGTATACCCCAAACAGGCCAGTCCCCTGACAAGGCCATAGGGGCTCGGGTTGCTAGGTAACTAAGTAAATAATGGAGACCTTGCAACTCTTTGATTGGCTAAAGCACCTTCCCTAGGAGGGAGTTTATGAAGGCTTGGTTTGCATCCTTAAACCTTCAAGCTAGAATCTTGGGTTAATGAATCCAGGTGCAAGAAAGCCTTAGAAAGCTTTCTGGGTTAGTTAGCTCCTGACAGCTCTCTTATCGATAGAGGTAGTGAGTTTAGGACATATCAGTGACTTATCTTGTCTGTGGCTGCCCTTGGATATCTGGGAAAAGTTTCAAATGAGCTACTAAATTGAGAGCTGACACCACCCGGATGTTTATTAGCAAGGGTAGCCTCAGGGAAGGCAAACAGTAAGTCAGCTCTGGGCAGGGGAACAAAGGCCTGGAAGATCTTGTAACTGTTTTCACACACATCCATACACCCCCAGGTATGGGGGAGATTGTGCCCAACAAAAGGAAGATCACACTTCTGGGATTGACATTCCAAGGAAGTAACAGATGGAGGGGGCTGCCTTCACACACAGAAATCCTCTGTAGGGATTTGTTAAGCACATTCAAGAACAATTAACACCAAGAGTCCTTGAATATTTTGGCTTGCCCTTCATCAGAAGCTCTTGGCTCTGATGGGTGAGCCTTGTCCATATCAACAGCTCCCATCTCGTATCTCTGTGGCTCCCAGCAATCGGGAGCTGGGAGTGAGCCTGGTGTGTGGAGTCAGGGTTTAGTGCTTGGTAAGAGTAAGATGATCTGGTGGGCATGGTGGTGCAGCCTTTAATCCCAGCACTGGGGAAGCAGAGGCTAGTGGACCTCTATGAGTTCAAGGACAGCCAGGGATACATTTAAAAAAAAAAAAAAAAGTAGAGGATTAAGATGATTTTGACCTCAAAGGGACGTTGACAAGGCTGAAAACCACAGAGAAGGACACAGAGGCACAGAGAGATGGCCTTGGGCAGGAATAGATAGGGCCACAGAAGGAGGGAGGGAGGGGGCTTCCTCCAGCTCCTAGAGCTCCATCTCATCCCCGTTCTCTAGCCTGGTTCCGTCTCTGCTGCCGTCCCTTGTTGCCATGGTAACAGGGAGGCTGACTCTGCAGCAAAGGAGGTTGGGCCTGCAGATCAGGCTTGTTGCCATGGAGATGAGAAGAAGGATGAGGAGCTCCATCTTTCAACTCAGGTGCATTGCTCTCAGACACCCCTTCCTCAAATCTGTCCCCTACTCCTAGGGTGGAAGGATTGTTACTAACATTTACTCATTTGCCCCCTCCCTTCTCCCAACATGTAAACCTGGAGGTCTGTGGCTGGTCCACGGGGAGCAAGGTTAGAGAGTCAGGGAAGGCTGAGGAGGGGGTCCTAGATCCCAGGAGGTGTACGCTCCTCCTGCCTTCTATCCAGGCTGGTGGTGGTGGGGGTAGTCAGAGCCCCCATTCCACACCCCAACTCAGAAACAAGCTCCCTCATGTAATTTCTCCTCAGACACCAGCCTGGCTAGACTGATGACTGATGCATCACGCTTCCTGTGCTCTGCAGAAGTAGATGGGGAGGGAAGACTTCAGAAGGTCACTGGGATGAAGGGCTCATAGGGAGAGGTAGAAAAAGAGACAATAAAGGATAATAGACAAGAGCTATCCCGGAGCCAGAGAAGATTACAGTCACAAAACAGAACAGATCTGCAAAGGCAGAGACGTAAAAACAAAACAGGAAGACTAACAGACGTGTTCAGTGAGGGTAACAGAGATTCAGGGAACCTCAGAGAGCTGGACAGAGGACAGGTTTGTCACACATGAAACCTTAGTAGTAAAACGAGGAGAAACTCGGTGCGTTTGGAAATGAGGACAGATCCTAGAGGAGGTGCAGTCTCGTGCTCTGGGGACAGAGAGGATGGAAACCAGAAAAAATCCGCAATGGTAGCCACTTCACGAGCATCCAGCCCCAGGGCAGGGTGATTGGTCAATCTCTTAGAGAGATGGAGACAGCAAAGATGGCCAAGTGGAGAGTGAGGACACGGCGTGAAGCAGCCTGACACGGAGGTGCGGGCTGGGGTGGGGTGGGGGGGTCTCTTGGGGGCGTGGCCTTCTGCCTGGGGACCATGGAGGATGGCTGGGCAGACCCTGGGATGCTGCGCGCCGGGCAGGCAGCGGGGTGCTGAAATGGACAGCTCCCGAGTTCCCGCCGAGGCTGAAGGGCGGGCCCAGCTTCTGCCCTCGACATCTCCGGGTTCTTGATCTAACTCTTCTCTTTCTCGTCTGGGACCCCTTCGGGCTGCCTCTAGCTCTCGATGATTTCCTGTCTGTCACCTCAACTCCCTTTACGTTTCATTTGAGTCGTTCCCCTCCCCCCTCCCCGCCTGTCTTCCTCTGCAATGTCTCTGCCTCGATGAACCTCTCCCTCTGCCCTCCTCCTCCTCCTCTGCCTCTAACTCTCACCCATTCTGTCCTCAAGATCTTTTTTCCCTAACCGTCTGCTTCTCCTCCACCACCCCCGCTGCATCTCCTCTCTCTCTCTCTCTCTCTCTCTCTCTCTCTCTCTCTCTCTCTCTCTCTCTCTCTCTCTCTCTCTCTCTCTCTCTCCTGCTCGGCCTCGATCTGGCTCAGGCTGAGTGACTTTCTGTCGTCCTTTTCCCACAGAAACCTCCAGTGGCGGAGAAAGGCGGAGACAGAAGGCAGACCCACCCTTCTCCCTGCTCAACCCAGCTCTCAGCCCCCTTCCCCCTCCCCTCAATCTCCTCGAGGGCTGGGGAGCGACAAAGCCTCAAGGATCAGCCACCCCTGAAGGTGGCTTCACAGGGGTCACTCACGTAACCCTCAAATTCTCAATTCACTATATAGCCCAGTCCCACACTATAGGTGTCAACCCAGGCTTCAACACTTCCCAGGCTTTCCCTCCCCCAGACCCATCTGGTTTCATTCTTTCTCCGCCTTTCCAGATCCTGGGACGCTCCATCTGTCTCAGGGTCCCTGTGGCAGCCTCCTTCGGTCAGGAGAGAAGGTCAACGGAGGGGGGGGGGGGAGGCTGCTGGGACCCGAGCTGACCTGCAAGCTGCGGGCGTTGCCCAAGGTGGCGAGTGTGTAAATCTGTTGTCCCAGGGTCTCCAAACGCCTGATCTCCCACCTCCCAGAAAATGAAACCCACACATCCCGGGTTTTGGGGTTTTGTTCTTTTTTTTATTCCAACAGGGACTGAGATGTGGCAGGGGGAGGTATAGGGGCCCAACTGACCCGCTCCCTGGGGGCGTCTCATAGAAATTCCGAGGTTTCTCCCCCCAAAAAAGAGAGAAAGAGAAGAAGAGAGGAGGGGCACCAGGGGACACCCACATGTCCAAGAGGCCCTCCCCACCTCCAGAAGGGTGGAGAGCCGTGTCAAGTCTTGGGGCGTCTGAGCAGTCCTCCCCGCGGACCGCTTTCCAGCTCCGGGAGCGGCCCCCACAGTCCCCAGCCCTTGGAGTCCTCGGGTCTCTGCGCTCCTCCCGCCCTCGGTGCGGGATGGAATGCGGGTGTCCGCGACACCCTCGCTCGAGTCCACTAGGGGGCGCAGGCCGGCTCCGGAATCCACCAGGTACTGAAGGCAAAATCGCGGCTCCTGTCCACCCCGGGGCACATCGCGTCCCTGCAGTCTGTTGGGGCGCACGCCCCGGGGGTGGGGGGCCGTCCATGGTCATTCGTGCTCGGTCAGCTCACGGGGTCCGGTGGGGCCTGGCCGCGGCCGGGGAGGACTGGTGGCTTCAGCTGCGGTGCCCAGGCCACGTGGGGGCGCCCCAGCCCCCGAAGCCCGCAGCGCCTGGATGCGTCTGCACTCCTGGCAGACGCGCACGTGCGTGCAGGGCGTAGGAGCCGCGGGCCGGGGTCCCCCCGGAGGCCCGGGATCGTCCAGGAGACGCTGCGGACCCCCGTGCCCTCCCGCGTCCCCGCCCGCGCCGGCCGAGTAAAGCTTGCCGTTGCTGAGTCGCATCTCTCGGACCGCGCGCAGCGACAGCAGGGCCCGACTCGGGCCGCCCGGGCGCCGGCGCCGGCGGGAACGCGAGGTCTTGCGGCAAGACACGGCGTGGCGCAGCTCCTGCAGCATGTCCTGGCACACCGACACCTGGGGGTGGCAGGACCGCCACGAGTGGGCGCGCCGTGCCCTCCCCCCCATCTCCTCTCTGCACCTTCTGCACCTCTCCTTCCCACCCCTCCTCACCTCCCAACTCTGTTCCCTTAGCCAGGGCTTGCTTTTTCAGTACCCCCCTTTCCACCGCCATCCCTCTCTCAGCTCCATCTTTCCTGGGGTTTGGTCCTGAGCCTGCCTTTCACTTGGACTCCTGTCTTTTCACAAAATATTTTCTAACTGCCCCTACCCCTCCCTCCCATTTCTGCCCCACATTATTGCAAGGTGTATTTACTGAGTGCCGGGCACTGATCTGGGCACCCTGACACCCTGAGTCACAGCAAAGGATGATGATGATGATAATGATGATAATAATAATAATAAACAAGCTCCTGGTTCTTGGGATGTAGATCAGTGATAGAGGGCTTACCCAATCAATTATGTGTAAGGTGGTCTGAGTTCCATCCCCAGTAATAGAGAGAGAGAGAGAGAGAGAGAGAGAGAGAGAGAGAGAGAGAGAGAGAGACAGAGAGACAGAGAGAGACAGAGACAGAGACAGACAGACAGACAGGGCCCAGCCCTCCTCAAGTATGCAGAGACAGAAAACAGCAAATGTTAAATATATACATTCTTTCTTGGGAGAGAAACAAAATAAAGACAGTGTAGATGGGCAGGACGGTGACTTCTGAGACAGAGCAGATGAGGAAACCCTCAGTGAGATCTATGTGAAAGCTGGGTGAGCCTCATAATAAAAGACTGGGGGGGGGGCGCTGGGGATTGTAGACAGAAACCCAGTGCAAAGGTGCTAAGGTGGGGGCTGGCTTGGGAGGAAATAAGGCCAGAGTGAGGGGACCAGCTGGGTAAGGCCATTAGAGCATTACAAGGCTCTTGGTTCACTCCAGGGCCCAAGAGAATTGAAGCAGCAGCTGAAGGCTGAAGGGGGACTGTGGGCAGAGTCCCTGCTGGAGCAGGCTAGAGCAGAGGCATGTGAGAAGCCTCTCTGGGTTGTTCCGTGAAGGCAGAACACAAAGCACAGGGTTTTCTGAGAAATGGCAAAGGACAGAAAGGAGAAGACGACGGATAATACCACACTTGGCCTCAGTAATTGGGGACTTGGCTCTGCCTTGCATAGAAGAGGATTGTGAGCTTGGCATTACGCGTCGTTTCTAGACATCCAAGTGGGACACCATTACAGACTCGGGAAGCTGAGACCAGAGGATGGTTATAGTGCGTTCAAGGCCAGCAGGGGCCACATAAACAAGACCTTGTCTCCAAAAACCAAACCAGGGTTAGTGAGATGTCTCTGCCACTGAGGCTGGTGACCTAAGTTCCATCGCTGGGACCCACATGATGGAGGGAGGAAATGGACTCCCCAAAGTTGACCTCCGACCTTCACACTCTCATCCAAACACACAAATTTTAAATAAAACCAAAACCAAAAAACAATCTTGCGCTGGCGGGTGGGGGAGGGGAGCGCTTGAGAGTTAAGAAGGCATCTAGAGTCTATGTCCCACCCCTTGGCAGTCCTGTGGTCCCCTCCATCAGAATTGCACTGAGTAGGATGCCACCAGAATCTCCCATTTCTCTCTTGGATCACTTGCTCTGAGGGATGTGTGCTGCTGAGGCAGAAGGGCACTTAAGTGAGCCGGCTGAGAGGCCCTCCTTCGAGGAATTTAGAGGACTCCAGCCAGCTGTCACTAAGTGTACTTATAATGCTTTTAATTCTTGTCTCGGGATGTTTGATGTCCCAGGATTTATCTTACGGGCTGCTTGCTGCAAGGCCTCTCAGAATCTGCCATGTTTTAAAAGAGGGTTGAGCCACCCTTCACAACAAATTCAACAGTAGTGAAGCTAGAAAGGCCTGGGGCTGCACACCTCTAGCCTCTTAGGAGGCCGAGGCGGGAGAATTTGCAAGTTGAAGGCCTTCCTGGGTTGAGGACATTGCTCATTGGTAGAACACTTGCCTAGAAACTACCAGTGAAGGGGCTCTGTGGTAGAATATTTGCCTGGCATGCAGGAGGCCCTGTACCTCATGCCCTATCCTGAGTACCACAGATACAAAAAAAAAAAAAAAAAAAAAAAAAGACAGCTCCCATGTTCCAACACGATCCAAACTGGCCAGTCCCTCCTCGGTCCTTTTTCATACCCTAGATTCTCTGTTCCCTTCTGCTACATCTATTCCTTGCCCTGCCTTTTCCAGGGAAATCACAATGAAGACTGGCCTGGCCACTCCTCCCAGGGACCATGCGGAATAAGAACTGTCTCCCAGTAGCAGAGTTTGAGATGGGTATCATGGGGTACTCCTGCTACCTGAGAGGCTGGGGCAAAAGATGGCCATCCTCCTGCCTCAGCTTCTCAAGTGCTGGGATTGTGACGCCACTGTGCTCGGTCTGTCTGTCTCTCAGACAGGGTGTCACGTGGCTCAAGCTGGGCCTGAACTCGCTATGTAGAGGAAAAGATGCACCCGCCTGCCCCTGCCTCCTGAGTACCACCACACCCGCTTTCTTTTGTTTTTCAGAAGCCTGCATCCAAGTCCCGACCACCCACGGCTTCGGGGCCCTTAATGTCCCTGGGGTCCCTCCTGCTCCACCCCCAACCACAGTCAATCTCCTCACCTCCTCGGACTCCGCCGACCTCCGTGTGGACCAGATGAACTCCATGACCGCGACAAAGACCGCGATGATAAGCCCACAGATGAGGACAACAAAAATGCCTCCAATGTTCTCCATGCCCAAACCTGCAGGGGGAGGACAGCCAGGGTATGGGCAGTGCGGGTGTGGGCCTAAGGGGTTTCTGGGAAACAGCAAGGCACGGGATGGGGTGGCTGACCTTTGGCCCTGTGGTCCTCCTCCTTAGGGCACCGGCCGCCCTCCCACCATTTACGCTTCAGGATCTCCAGTCTGTTGTTTTCTTGGAGCTGCAGGATGGCCAGCGTGATCTCATCCCGGAACGGGGAGCCTGGCCGGGCACATGAGGGGATGGCCACGGGCCCCACAACCCCAAACCTCACCTGCCCCACCAACACCCCCAGCTTCTACCCGATCTCATAAGACAATAGCCAAAGGAAAGGTCAGGCCAAGCCAATTCCAACTAGAACGAGGTTCTCTGTCATGGGCTGCCATTTCTTGGAGCCCTGCTCAAGGCTCACCCAGCCCAGCCACACTGGCCTGATGACAAGCCCCCATGTCTTCTGTGCGGCCTTTGCTTGCCTGGAACCCCCTTTCCCTATCTTCCCTCAGGTCTCTGCTTCCACAGTGGTTTCTCAGGAGTCATCTTTGGCCACTTTATTCAAAATGGCACCAGGTTCTCCAATCCTTGCCAGTCTACCACTACACCTGTCCACAGCACCTGTCACTGCCTGCTGCCATACGACATGGCTCTGTCTATGGCCTAATATGTCTGTGGCCTGCCACCTAGAAGGGCATCGCAGCAGTCCGCTGAGTGGATCCCCCTCCTCCCCCTCATGTGCTCCCTTTGGGCTCTCTATTCTGAAGCACCTAATGAATGCCAGGCCATAGAGAAATATGGGCAAGTGAGGATGATGAATGCTTCTTGGGTGCTCGGGGGACAGATTCTGGGGCGACAGTAAGTACTCAGGTCTCACCTTTTGAGAAAACATTACCAAAGCTTGGAGACAAACTAGTGTTTGGGTTTCTAGCACTGAGCACTGAAACAGTGTGTCCTGAAGTATAAACAGTATGAACTCTTGCTCCTTCCTGCTTTTCCTGAGTAGCTGCTCTGAGCTAGGATCTACAAATGGTGTAGAGAACATGAAATGAAGTCTTAGATGGGCACGGTGGCACAGATGAGCGTGGTGGCACATGTACCACGTGTCCCTAGTACATGAAAAGCGGATGGTTAGCAGGATGAAAGGTTCAAGGTCATCCTCATCTACAACCTGATCTACTTGATGGCGAGACCTTGTCTCAAAGAACTAAAAACCAAACAAATCAAAATTCCGCTTCCCATGGAGGTGTTGTGTGTCAGCGCTCATGTTTACTGAGCTCACTAATCCCCCAAGGCTGGAGCTCACTGGCTTCTCGGCTGACTTTTTGCATGTGTAAAGCGTAGAGGTCCAGGATGGTGATTGCACCTGTCCAGGGACACATGGCATGGCTGCTTGTCTTATGGAGGGCTTAGGACGTTCCTGGGTTCACTCCCACATCCTGGGTAGTATGCCCCCACATCCCATGCTCATACCCAGCGGCATGCCGATGCCATAGCCCTTGGTGTCGAGGAGGCCCCCTATCTGGGTGAGGTTGCAATTGAGGCGCCGGTGGTATTCATTCATGGTGGACTCCAGCAGGAAGGCATAGCGGGAGTTGAGGACTCGGGCGATTCCTTCCTCTGTGCTCTTGACAAACACGCTAGGCTGTTTCGATTGCATGTAGTTCCACATCCGCTGGTATGTCTGATACCGGGAGTTCTTGGCAGAGGGAGTATGAAGCAAAATGGGTGAGGGCCACTCTGATGGTTTCCCTTGGGCCCTGTCCACAAACACACACACACACACACACACACACACACACACACACACACACACACACGTGCACACACATGCACCCACGCACATACCTTGTAGCCCCCGTCCTTCCTCCTGAAAACTCACACTACTTGGTTCAACCCTCCCAGCAGCCTCCTTGACTCTATTCTGCCTGTACTGCCCAGTATCGACTCACATTAGATCCCCATCTGTTTCCATTCACCAGGTGAGCCAGGCTCTCCAGCCGGGTCAAGCATCTCTACTGTTCTTCTACCTAGTCTGAGAGGCTCCTAGGGGTGCCCCACCTGGAAGAAGGTCATGGTGGAGCCGGCGTGGATAGTGCCATACTCAATGTTGGTCTGATCCGCCAGGTCATCAGCTGACTCCACAGGCACCTCCATGCGCTGCACCGTGAGGAAGGCAGCCAGGTTGGCCGTGTAGGAGGAGATGATGATCAATGTGAAGGCCCACCTGAGGGTTGGGAAGCATGAGCTACGAGCTGGAGCCATCTCTTCACCTTGACTCGTCACCGTACGCCCCTCCCCCCCGCCCTGACCCCTGTAGCTCTGACTTTCAAAAGGCTCAGTGCCTGTTAGTTAGGGCAGAGGCCAGGAGTGTGGGTTCTGGAGCTTGACACCCTAGGTTAAATACTGCTTCCAGAAACTTCCAGTTCCACGTATGAGAGAGGAAGATGGTTTGGAAATACACTCTCGATGTCTCAATGTGAGTAGCTAAAAAAAGCTGGACAGAAAAGAGAAAATCTTTAGTAGTATAAGAGATTAGAACTACAGTCTCAGACATGCTAGGCAAGGGTTCTACCGCTGAGCCACACCCCAGCCCCTCACTGAAGGATTCTAGGCAGGGGCTCTACCACTGAGCCACACCCCAGCCCCTCACTGGGGGATTCTAGGCAGGGGCTCTACCACTGAGCCACACCCCAGCCCCTCACTGGGGGATTCTAGGCAGGGGCTCTACCACTGAGCTACATTCCTAGCTATTATATATATATATTTATAATATATATCTATATCTGCCTATATATCAGTGCATGAGTGTTCTGTATATAAGTGCACCATGGGCATGCAGAAGGAGACCCAGAAGAGGGAAATGGATCTCTGGAGCCAGAGTTACAGATGTTTATGAGCCACCCAAGGTGTGTGCTAGGAACCAAACTCCAGATCTCAGCAAGAGTAGCCAGTGCTCTTAACCACTGAGCCATCTCTCCACTCCCTTTAATTAATTAATTTATTGTTTGTTTATTTTTGGAGACAGGATTTCTCTGTGTAGCCCTAGCTGTCCTGGAGCTCCATCTGTAGACCTCGAAGTCACAGAGATCTGCTCTGCCTCCAGAATTCTGGGATTAAAGGCGTGCATCACCATCGCCTGGCATCTCCTGTATTTTAAATTTGAGATAATATCTCATGATGTTACCCAAGATGGCTTTGAATGTGCCGGTTAGGCTTGAATTTGATATTTGCCTTAGTGTCCTAAGCAGCTGGGATTATAGGCCTGTGCTCCCAGGGCTAGCCTCTGGACAAAAATATTTTAGGATGGAGTCCCTAATAGGCATTATGGGAGTGTGAGACCTGGTGAGCCTGGTTTTTAATCTCAGCTATGTCGTTGCATTGAACTCATAAACTAAGCTACAGGGATGGAGACTAGGTTTTGACAGGGACAAAGAGGACTGGGAAAATACTCAAAAGAGGCAAACAAAAAAGGGGTCCCTAAAACATAGAGTTCACTTGAGCCTTTTGCTAATATCAGTGTGTATGTGTGTGTGTGTGTGTGTGTGTGTGTGTGTGTGTGTGTACGGTGAGACCCCCACAATGACAGACAGGCAATTCTCTAAAGCAAAGCTCAGCCCCACAGGGCTCACACAGGGTGGGGGATCTTGTGAGCTTCCTCCACGTAGATGTATCCAGTAGGTTCAATAATAAGCAGATGGGAGGGTGAAGAGATGGCTCCGGGTTTCAGAGCACTGGATGCTCCTCTAGAGGGCCCGGCTTTGATTCCCTGCACCTACATGGAGGCTCACATCCATCTATAACTCCAGTTCCAGGAGCCCTGACACCCTCTTCTGCTCTCTCAGGGCTCTGAGTACAAAAGGTAAAACACAGACAATATAGTCAAGTAAAATTTTACACACACACACACACACACACACACACACACACACTGGGACCAGGACTGAGGGATCTGATCTGAGGACAGAGGGGACAGTTAAAGAGAATAGAATAGTCCCAGGCATAAGTACCCATTATTACAGTTTCAAAACTCAAAGCAGGGCTGGCAAGAGACAGCTCAGCTAGCCAAGGCATTTGTCACCAAGCCCAATGCCGATTTCCAGGTCCCATGTGGCAGAGAGAATTGACTCCCATAAGTTGTCCTGTGAGCTTTGTATGTGCTTTGTGGCTTCTACAACTGCCCCAGTAAATAAAAACATCTCCCCTCCCCCGCCCCCAAGACAGGCTTCTCTGTGTAGTCCTGGCTGTCCTGGAACTTGCTCTGTAGACCAGGTTGACCTTGAACTCACAGAGATCCTCCTGCCTCTGCCTCCTGAGTATTGGGATTAAAGCTATGAGCCCCCACCACCTGGCAATAAAGCCAATTTTTAAAAAGTTATAAAGTCTCAAAGTTATAAAGCAAAAACTAGCTCCACAGAGGAATGCTTGCTTACAACCTCTCAGTAGGGGCTGGTGGGAGTATGGCTCAGTGGTAGAGCCCCTGCCTAGAATCCCCCAGAGAGGGGCTGGTGGGAGTATGGCTCAGTGGTAGAGCCCCTGCCTAGAATCCCCCAGAGAGGGGCAGGGGTGTGGCTCAGTGGTAGAGCCCCTGCCTAGAATCCCCCAGAGAGGGGCAGGGGTGTGGCTCAGTGGTAGAGCCCCTGCCTAGAATCCCCCAGGGAGAGGTGGCTCAACTGTATGGAACCTGCCAGGAATTCACCAACAAAAGGCTGGGAGTTTAGCACAGTGATAAATTATTTTTACAAGGCTCTGGCTTCTAGTCTCAACAAGAGAAAGAGAAAGAAAGAGAGGAGAGAGGGGGGACAGACAGACAAAGCAAACCAAAACAGTGAAATTGCAAACTGACAGCTGAAGCTCATACAGAATTTCTCAAGGATCCCAGGGGACACTCCACCATTTCCCTCCCTGTGGTCCATAGGACAGACAGACAGTCAGTGAGGAGGTAAAAGCCGTGGACAACAGCATCAAAGCATTCACACTCAATGGCGTCTCTAGAACATTTCACCCACCAACATTGGGATCCATCTCCAGGGCAGGTGCAGGGAACATTTCCCAAGACAGACCGTATTGCAGAGCCATGAAACTTGTCTCGATAAATTTAGAAGGATTAAAGCCCTAAAAGAATGTTCTTCATCCACAATGGAAGTGAATTAGAAATCAGTAAGGCAAAGACCTGGAAAATCCCCAAGTCCTGGCTCTACTGGTGGCAGCTAGCTGTGTGACCTTGAGGCTGTGCTCTGGTGTCCTCACCTGGGCGGGTCACATCATTGCTGGCTCTTCCACAGTGTGGGCTAAACTAAACACAGAATGTTCTAGGCTAGCATTTGCTGCCACTGCCTTAGTGACATCATCTGATGCAGAAAGGGGAAGTGGTACCCAGTGGGGTTGGCTTCAGAACCCCAGGGCAGCCATCTGTTTAACCCTAGCCGCCTTTGACCTTCCTCCTACCAAGTAAAAATGGCCAGGCCCTCTTGTGGGCCACAGACCCAAGAGGATCTCCCATACCCTACTGGCTCCTTAGCAGGCATTAATGAGAATAGGCCACTAGCCTCTGCCTAGCAGCACATGTGTGAAGGTTCTGGGTTGGGGGTGAGTGGCCAGAAGGTAAATAATAGTTTCCTACAAAAACAAATCTCTGACAGATGTCTGGGGACAGACACAAATTCTCCAGAAACTGAGTTTCTCCACACTTACCTCATGGGCCATTGTTATTCACGACTAAGAAATGACCCAGTGAGTGCCCAGTACACATCATGTTTCAAGCTGGCCCTTTATACTGCAACATGGTGGACAGGGGGTAGTGACAGGCACAGGGTGATAGGACTGACAGATCACTGAGCTATTCTGGACAAAGTAAATTCGGGGTTAAGCTGTTAGGACCCAATATAATCAGCCTGAGCTGCCTCGAGACAGATGAGTTTGGAAGTGAGCAGAGCATTCGGGAGTGGCCTGCTGGAGGGTGTTTTGTGTTGTGTCAAGCATAGGTCATTCTGTTAGTTGTCCTGGTTTCTACCGGTGCTGACAATGCAAGGCTGACTTGAACAACCTATAAAATCAAGGGGACAACTTTCAAAGCCCGGACTCCTCCATGAGTGGCGACATACTTATTTCTTGCATGGACATAGTATGAAGTGAAATTTCCAGAGTGCAGCTCCCCGTCAGTTTAAGGGCTGAATGTTACTATATGGGCTCTTGCTGAAAAATGTTCACCATTTCTGGAATTTTAGGACACTCACTTGGCTGGTATTTGAGTCACCAAGTCAAGATGCTTGGGCCAGCGGCACCAGTTCCCAGTGATTCACTCTGGCACCAGCACATTCCTTTGTCAAATATTTCTAAGTGTCAAATGCTGAGCGTTAACAAGGTTCCAATCAATGAGTGACCTTACTTCTCGGCATCCCAACATGACTCATTATAAATAGATGGCACCTATTTTGTTCCTGTCTGCTGACATACTCATGAACAAGCATTTGCTTATTGCTTTTATGTTATCCAATTACAAATCATAAAGATGGGGTGACACACTCATTTAGTTCCAGTGCTTGGGAGGCAGATCTCTGTGAGTTTATGGCCAGCCTGTTCTACATAGTAAGTGACTACCAGGTGAGACCCTGTCCTCCAAAACAAACAATAATTCATACCACCTTCTTTTTCTTGTTATAACTAGAGCACTGTACTGAAATTAAAAAAAAAAAAAATTGGGGTGTGTGTCTGTGCATGTGAGTGCAGTGCCACTGGCGGCCACAAGGGGGTGGTATAGGCCATGGAACTGCAGTTACAGACAGGCATTTGTGAGCCTACTGAGTTGGTTGCTGGGAACTGAACTTGAGTCCCCTGCAAGAACAGTTCAAGATTTCTTAATCACAGAGTTTTCTCATTGGCCCTAAAAAATTTGACTATCAGCTCAGGATGAAAAGGCATTAAAATGACAATAGTTATGAGAAGAGGGTCTGCAAACACTGCTGATACCAGCTGATACCAGTGAACTCACTGGGGGACAGTAGACCCCACATGAAAGGATGAAAGTGCCAGAGGACTCTAGAAGGGGAGAGCTGGCGGGGAGCATGTATGATGCCTGGGAGAAGGTGGTGACTGGACATATGGATCCAGGGTTCATATGTGAAGGGAAGGTTATGGACAAAGGGAGAAGGCTTGCTGTTGGCTGGATCAGGTGGAGGGTTTCTTGCCAGGAGGGGGTGAGCACAGTAGCTGAGGAGCTAGCCTGGACCCTGGATGTGACGGCAGACAGGACCCAGAGAAGGAGGAGAGTGAGGTCAGAGGATTCACTTCTCAGATAGTGACCAAGAGAGCCCCACCCTCACAGGAGCAGAGGTTGAGGTCAAAGAGAGCCTTTGAGCATGCTGATGTCTGAGGCACACCTGAATTCAGTAATTAGCTGGGCTGGCTATGGCTACCAGAGACTATGGGTCAGGTGCCCACAAGGTCCCCTAGGATGACAGCAGTGATACCCTAAGCCCCACTGCAGGATGGTGGGCACTGGGCCTGTAGTCACTGTCATTCAGTTACATGTGGAGATTAGCCGGTGTCTGCTGAATGAGCGGAATGCGTGAGATGACTGGGGGGAAAGGGGGTATGGGGGAGCATGAGACTGGGCAAACAACTCCAGTGAGCACTGGATGTCTTCCTGGATGACTGCAACAGGAGAGGGTGGGTAATGACTGGCTAGACAGCATGGCCCTCAAGAAGAGGTCCCAGGCTGAGGAAGCAGGAGATCTAAGAGAGTGGAGACCACAGGTTTCTTGCCTTTAGGACAGTCTGGATTGATCAACTCAGGACTATTGTCCACAGCTCTATTGGGGCATCTGTGTGTCCTTCAGAAGCAGTAATGAGCAGCTAATATGCCGCTGTGCTGACCACACTACCACCTTTCACTAGGGACACGAGGGAGCTAAGGAAGCCCCTTCTGCTGTCAGCACAGACATCTACCCCTTAATCCTTGGAAAGAATCGACCTGTCACTGCATGGTTAAAGGGACTTTGAGGATGAAATTGAAGACTAAGATGAGGAAGTGATCCTGGCCATCCAAGTTCATGGATGTGAAAGGCGAGAGTCTACTGGAAAAGTCATTGCCAGTTCTTCAAAGGTTGAGGCAGGAGGAGAAAGCTCAAGGTAAGCTGGGGCTATAAGAGTGAATTCAAGATAAATATAAATCAACTCAGTGAATCCTTGCCTAGAATCCCCCAGTGAGGGGCTGGGGGTGTGGCTCAGTGGTAGAGCCCTTGCCTAGAATCCACCAGTGAGGGGCTGGGGTGTGGCTCAGTGGTAGAGCCCCTGCCTAGAATCCCCCAGTGAAGGGCTGGGGTGTGGCTCAGTGGTAGAGCCCCTGCCTAGAATCCCCCAGTGAGGGGCTGGGGGTGTGGCTCAGTGGTAGAGCCCCTGCCTAGAATCCCCTAGGAAGGGGATTAGCATGTACAAATCTCTATGTTCAATACCAAACTTTGCAAAGACAAATAAGTCAGAGAGAGATTGGATGTTAAGAGCTGGGCCATAGCTCAGAGAATGCAGGACATTCTAAACGCTGGAAAAGGTAAGAAAAGGGGTCTGCAGGAGGCAGGCTTACTAATCACCTTCAGCCCTATCAGATCTACTGCATGGACCACATGGCGACCATTGCTGCTTGGCAAAGCTCCAGCATTTCAACATTGTGCCTCACTGCAGATCACACTTCTCCAGCACCTTTTAATTTTCATTTTTAAAGGCTCTCAATATCAATGCCTTTCCTGTTGGGAAATTTTGTGTGGGCTTTGATAAAGGATGAAAATGTGTATCCTGGTAGCCTCTCTAAACAAATAGAGAAAAAAAAAAATCAGGAATTTCCTTGTAGAGATTAACTAGACACAAGGAGGAAATATCTACATTCAGATCCAGAGCCGGAGGAGGCCGTTAAAGGCAAGAGTTCACTTAATAAATACAAAGGAATCAGAATTGCACAGTATAATGAGAAGAAGGAAGATATCAGGACCTTCCCTTTTGGGAGCTTTGAGGGGGACAAGTCCAGATAGTAAGACTAATAGTATAGCATCCTTTTCCCAAGGTCAGGCATTTCCGTAAGAGTCTCCATTCCCAGAAGGGGCTTGAGCAAAGTTTCTGATTGATAAAGCAAACATTTTTATCTCTAGGAAGAGGAACTTCTGGCCCTTTCATTAACCTGACTGGTGTCTATTGTCAAGGTCAAAGCTAGATTCCTCAACCCCGATCTCAAGCCACACCCCAGCTCACATGCCCTGTCTCTCCCATTTAATCCTATGTACAACTATCTAGAGTATAAGAAATGTGGCCTTTTTCAGTTAAATGCTGCTGACAGCCATCCCGTCTCACCCTCAGATTGTGTCCACCCTCACCCCCTTTCTGAGACCTGAACCCCCACCAAAGCAGGTCTCCGGAAGATCTAGTTTGGGTTTCTGACCTCCAGAACTTAAAGATAGTATATTTGAGTCATTTTAAACCACTAAATTGGCAGTGATCTTTGTAATAGAGAAATAAACACAAAGGTACCATTTATTTTTTTTCCAGTGCTGGGTATTAAACTCAGGGCAAGTGTCTTATACTGAGCTATATTCTTAACCCCCATCCCTCTCCTTATGTGGAACCTAGAACAGCTTGGCTACACAGCTGCCATGACAGGCTTAAGTCGGCCTGAGTCTGTTTGATTTACTGGCAGCACTTGGTAGTTCCATACCTGATATTCTAAACATTCCAGCCTTGAGGTAAGATTGGATAAAATCACCAGATGTCTTTGAGCCAGCACACACCTATTTCCTGTGATCTTGCTAAGATACTCTTAGACAAATGTCAGCCAATCTGGGTCCTGAACCCTGGGAATCCCCTCACCCCAACCTCTACTATGATAAAAACCCCACCCAGCCCGGGCTGGGTGTTCTCTGCTCTAACTATGCATTGGACAAGCGGAGAGTCCAAGCTTAAGTTTGAATAAAGGCTCTTTGCTTTTACATACAGGATTTGGTCTCCATGGTGGCCTTTTGGGGGTCCCCGCAATCTGGACAAAACAAAGACAAGGACTTGTGCAGCTGAGGCTTTTCTCAAACTCAGTAGTAGCCAAGGATGACCCTGAATGGGTCTTCCTGCCTCTACCAGGGCTGAGAACACACCAGGCCCTGTTTCCATACTGGGGGGGACTGAAGCCAGATCTTTATCAGGCTAAGCAAGCTGTTCTCCACCAACTGAGCCCTATCCCAAGCCCCTCCCATACCATGGCTGCTCGGTTGTTTATCATTATTATTAGTGTGTGTGTATGTGTGTGATGTGCACACCACAGTGCATATGTGAGGGACAGAGGATAACTTTGCATTTGTTTTTGTCTCTGTCCATCTTTCTGTGGAGTCTGGGATTGAACTTGGGCTGACAGACTTACGCCAAGAGCATTTCTATCCACCGGGATATCTCTTCAACCTTCTAGTTAAATTGGGGAGCTCTATGTACAGTGAGAGACTCTGGCTCAAAAAGTTGACATTCGGTGCCTCTGACTTCTGCACACTCTTGCACACATGTGCACACACAACTGCATGTATGTCTACATATGCACACACTCATGTACCACACCCGCCATACATACCCTTCAAAAAACCCTCACATACATGGATGGATGCACCTGCCCTGTATGTACACAACACCTGCATATACATGAACACACACACAGAATGAATAAATAAATAAAAATTTTAAGACATGTGGATCAGGCATCACCAGCTGGCGTGAGTTTCCTGGTCCATGTTCCAGGAGAAAATGAATCTTATCCAGGATACTGGATCCCCACGAGACTTCAAGAACGCTAAATCTCTGGCACATCCAGGGCAAAGTCTCAGACAGCAGTAACAACGCCCTGACATGACAGTAGAGACTGCTCACTTTTTAATACTTTCCAGCATAGACTCACTGACACCCAAGTCACAGGCCCTCCCCTTTCTCAGGTGCTTAGGAGGAACATGGGCATGCTGGCCAGGAACTCTGCCACTAAGGCATGGCCTCAACCCTTGGTATTTTGGGGCACTATCTTCTTAGTAGCCCATGATGGCCTTGAACTTGACATTTAAGCTCAGGCTGTTCTCGAACTCACAATTCACCTGCCCCCAGCTATCTTTAAATGCTTATAGATATGACAGGCCTTTCTGTCTCATTTTTCAGAAGAGGAAAACTGAGGCAAAGAGGGGGGACATCCCGTCAAGGCCACAGAGACAGTAAGCCAACTTTATCAAGGTTCGGGTCTTCATTGCAGAGCCACAGAAGAAAACAGGAAGTGACCAGGAGATTTTAGCATCCCCTGTCCCCAGAATGGAAGGCCTCCTGGTCCTGAGTGTAGACACAAGGAGACTTACCAGACTCCGCTGACACAGCGCGTGGACAGTGCTCGGGGCATGATCTCCGAGCCCTGCTGCATGAAGCCGCCTACTGGGAACCAAAGGCTGTTGCCCAGCGTGTACTGGTTCTCCAGGATATGGGGTCGCGCCCGAAGGCACGGGTGCGGATTGTACCACTCGTAAGGGCTCAGCCTGTGGAAAGATGGGTGGGTGGGTGAGGTTGAGGTAGGAGGTGAAATCACCACCACCGTGATAAGAGACCCAGGGTGGGGAGGGGAAATAGACACATGCAGAGGGGGAAGGATGCTGGGAGGGGGCGCGCTGCAGAGCTAACACATCACAAATGTAGACATCCCAGAAACAAGAGGAGAAGCAGAGAGAAAAATAATTAAGGAGAGGTGCCCAATAGAGACTCACCAAAGCTCAAGTCAGACCCCCAAGGGGAAAGAGAGAAACAGAGACAGAAAAGGACCGGAAGGTGGGTATAGGGTACCCATGGCCTCACAATGTTCAGCCACCACAGAAGGATAACACTGTGGGTGGCCTGTGGGCTAGCTCCTGCCTCTCCCGGCCCTCCAGTGTCGTGTCCCCCTCCTCCCGCGTAGCAGGTAGCTCCTGCCCTCCCCCCCATCCCATGGTGGAGGGGCTTCTGTCTCTCCCCGCCCTCCTGTGTCCCTCCCCCCCCAACAGGGGCTCCTGCCCCTCCCCGCCCTCCCGTGTTACCCCCTTCCCCCCAATAGCAGGGGCTCCTGCCTCTCCTCCCCATCCCATAGCACGTGGGGGATGGGGGGGGGACGGGACGGGACGGGGAGGGGCTCCTGCCTCTCCTCCCCATCCCATAGCGCGTGGGGGATGGGGGGGGGACGGGACGGGGAGGGGCTCCTGCCTCTTCCGGCCCTTCCACTCACCTGGCAGCCAGGAACAGGACACAGCTGACAGCCAGGTATGCAAGAAGCATAAAGAGCCACACGGCAGGAGAGAAGGGGTCCAGGAAGGAGAAATAGCCAGGCTTTCGGCCCTGGGGGGAGGAAAGGACAGTGGGAGCAGCTCCCCCACTGTGTGTTAGCCCCTGCTCCCTCCTGGAACTCAGAAGCCCGACCAGCAGCCCATCAACCCCAGGTCCGCTTCAGCCCATCCCTAGTCCCGATGCTGGGGCCCACCTACCCCCCACTCGCAGGGAAATGTACCATGTGTACTCTGTAAAGGATGCTGATCCCCAGCGTCATGAACGGCTTGGAGAAGTCGATGACTTTCTCCCGCTCAGCGGTGATGGTGAAGGCTGCCACAGCCAGGTCTGCCTTCTGCTGGGGGAGGGGCAGGGGGAGGGGGGCAAGGGACAGAGGTGGCAGTTAGAGACACCGCGGGCACTGAGACTGGCCACAGCTCTGTCCCAGTCCCTCTGGTCTGCCTGCTCCTAACAACACCATGGCCAGGTCCACTGCAGCAGGCCTGCTTTTGTTTTATCCTGAGAGTCCCATTTTGCTCAGGCTAGCCTTGAGCTACGTAGACAAGGCTAGCCCTGAACCTTTCTTCTTCCCTTTAGGCCAACAGCCTTATTATTATTATCATCATCATCATCATTATGGCTGAGGGCCAGGTTGGGCATCCTTCTCACCTGCTCTCTCCACTTTACTTTTAGAGGCAGGGTCTCTCACTGAACCTGGAGCTCAGTGGTTCAGCTAGGCAGTCTGGCAAGTGACAGCCAGGGGCCCTCCTCTCTGCTTGCCAGATTTGTAAGTGTGCCCAGGGATCTGAACCCAGGACCTTGAGCTTGTGTGAAGAGCTTTAACCACTAGGCCATCTCCTCAGTGGCCAGATAGGACTTGTTACTGATTATCTCTACCTCGCCCAAAGCTCTCTGGGTCTTGGCTAGTTCCCTTCTCAGAGAGGCAAAACACTGGTGAAAAGTGGGGACCATGAAGTGGTGTGTAAACTCTAGTCTTTGCTCCAAGAGGCACTGGTGCCCTAGACAAGTGTCTCAAGGACACACAGGACCAGGGAACGTCCAGCTCAGCTGCAATGACCTTGGGGAAGGTTACATAGTTCCAGTGGAGAGGGGTGCAGACGTGAAGAGGTGAAGTGTGGGCACAGTGGAATTCATTTGTGACCACAGCATCAAGGAGGTGCAGAGAGGTGAATCCCTGGGACTTACTAGTCAGCCAGACTAATGTAACCAGTGAGTCCAGGCCAGTGAGAGACCTATTCCAAATAAGGGAGACAACATCTCTGAGGATGACACCCAAGGGTGTTCTGTGGCATGCACACCAGCCCCCCACTCACATACCACACCCCTCACACACACACACACACACACCACACTCACTACACACACACATACCATACACATCATACATATACAGACACACCAAACTCACATACCATACACACACACACTCACATACACACACACACACACACACACACAAGATAGGGTGTGGTGGTGATGCCCAATTTTAATCCCAGCATGTGTGTGTTGGCGGGGGCAGGGGATCTCTCAAGGCCAGCTTTGTCTATACAGTGAGTTCCAGGCTAGCCAGAGATACACAATGAGATCCCACTATAAAAATAATAATAACTCAAAAACAAAAACAGAAACAAATGAACCAAGGTAAAAGGGAAGGGCTGACAGGCTCCCAGTGAAACATGGGGCTAGAGAGAGAAGGCAGATCTCAAAAACAGTTCTCTTTTTGATGTCTGGAAGAAATGATACAGACCTGGTGATGAACCAGGTTTAACAAGGAAGGCAGGGTGAGTGAGGAGTAGCCTAATATAGCAGGAGACAGCTCAGCCCTGAGGCAAACCAGAGGAGGAATGTGCACAGGGATTCCTGGGGGTGGAGAGTAGGAAGCATGTATCCCCTGTCTTCTAAACTGGTCACATTTATGAATAAGCGGTGAATTGGTGTGGGAATCATCATGACTAATGCAGTGATCTTATGTGTGTGTACATATGTACACGAGTGTGCATTCACCTCCTCCCAGGGTGACTCAGGACTCTAGTGCAGATAGATGGAAACACTGGCCTTTCAGACATACCCCAGTGCTCTGTGGTCCTTATGAGAACTGTTTGGGGATCCCCCTCTTCCCCAGAAAGCCTGTAGTGCTCCCCTTTACTCTCTGGCCATCTCAGGTGGCCCAGCAGCCTCTTTGTAGGCTTGCCTCAGGCCCCACACCTGCTGCTTCTCTCTCTGTCTGTCTACCCCTCCTTCACACAAGTCTGTGCTCCCTAAGTGCTTTCCCTGGCAGCCAGGTTTGCCCCCTCAGGACACTCCCCAATCTCTCAGAAAGTTCACACCCACTCCACACATGTAAGCTAAAGGGAAGGTCTCCTGTTCAAAGTACACCATGAGGCTGGAGAGATGGTTCAGTGGTTAAGAGCATGGGCTGCTCTTCCAGAGGACAAGGAGGATTCAATTCCCAGCACCTCCACAGTGGCTCGCAACTGTCTGTAACTCTAGTTCCAGAGGATGCAGTGCACCAATGTCCTCTGCTGACCTCCAGGCATCCACGTGGTACATATATTTGCATGCAGGTAAAATAGTCACACACATGAAATAAATCTTTAAAAGAAATGCACACACACATACACAATGGCTACCCTCACTAAGAGGCCCTTGGAGAGCTGACCTCCTGTTTTGCTGGCACCCCTACATGTACAATCCTCTATCCATTTTGCTCTTAAACTCTGCAGGGTCATTCCTTAGCAGAGAGTCCCGGACTGGCTCTTCCTTATCACCCCCAACTGAAAACAAAATTCAAGGTCAAGGAGGGAAAATTCAGTCTCAACAACAACTAAACTCCTGAGTATCCAGTTAAGCCTCCCCAGAGCACCCCACAGAGCCCACCTCGCCACTTCCCAGAGTCCTTTTCTCATACTCATTGCTGATCTGTGTTCCCCTAAGTGTCTGTTTAGCACTGGTCTAGGCGTACACCTTTGATCCAGATCCTCAGGAGGCAGAGGCATGTGGGAGATTATGTTGTTACATTGTAAATATTTGTCCCACCCACTGGTTTAATAGAAAGCGCTGATTGGCCAAAGACAGGCAGGAAGTGTAGGCGGGGCTACCAGACTAAGAAAACTCTGAGAACAGGAAGCACAGAGCAGAATGCCAGAGAGAAGCTGGAAGAAGCAGAGGACAACCGTGCTGCTCTTAGAAAAGGTACTGAGCCCCATGGCTGAACAAGATAAGAGCAATGGGTTAGATGAAGGGTAGAGAGCTAGCAAGTGATATGCTGGGCCTGAGGCCAATCAGCCTCAAATTATTGAAAGCATCTGTGTGTCTCTGTCTCTGCGGGTCTGCAGACCTAAAACCTGGAGGCTAGGCCTGGAAAGTGCGGGCCAGAAACCTCCTAATACAGAGGCAGGCAGATCTCCTTGAGCAGAAAGTCACCCTGGTCTGCATATGAAATTCCAGGCCAACTGAGGCTATATAGCAAAACCTTGCCTTTTTTTTTTTAAAGGGGAAAGGGGGGTGATCCCAGATACTCCCCCAAAGCTCCCCAGGTAGCCCAGACATCTCTTGGCCTCAGTAGCTTAAATTACAAATGTCTGTTCACTTTTGTGCCTCTGCTACTGAACCACAGACCCTTCAAAGGTAGGGCTGTGTCATTTGTCTGTGGTAACCGCATTCACCTACACAACAAATCTTTTTAAATATTTACTGAGACCCCTTAATTGGTCAAGAAGGTGGGGGCAGAGCCCTGAGGGAGAAGAGCCAGATGCAGGGTCTTGGATGTGACGATAGTTTTCTTTCAAGTTTCACGGTTTTATTTTTCTTCCTGGCAGAATAAAATTCCATCGTGTAGGTCTGGGAATGGGCATAGGTCATGAAGCTGGAATGGAGACGTGGGGGGAAAAGAAAAAAGAGATTTCTGGCTCAACTGTATGAAGCCCTAGGTTCAGTCACCAGTTCTGACAAAAAAATAAAGAGGTAATAGGACACTTGTGACAAGGATGGGGCAGCGCCCAAAGCCAACTGAAGCCCTCGTGATAATGTCCAAACTCAACATTCCTGCTTCTCCAACCGCTCCACCGGACTCCACCGGTAGGGGGAGCCAGAGGACGGCTTCAAGGATGCCGATCCCGGACTGGCTCTGCCAGGTTCCGCCCACAGAGAGCCCTAGGGGAAGGCTGCAAGGTTGCGGGATGGTGGGTGTGCTTCAGCCTCCCTCCAGCTCTCCCTTCCTAGCTTGGGCAGCAGTGGCCCCTGCGGTCTTTCCCAAGTGACATCTCCAGGTGGGCCAAGTTGCAGCTCCTCTGGGGTCTCACAGATAGCTGCGACTTTTCCTTTTGCGGTCAGAACTAGGAATGTGGCCGCCTTCTGCACGGCACGGGAGAGCAAGGGTGGGCAAGAGTGGGCCTCCAGCCCAGCGGCCGAACAGCTCAGGTGCCCGTGCAAACCAAGCCTAGCTGGAACATGGCCCTTGGTTTACATATTGTCTGCATTTCCGTTTGATACAAAGGCTAAGTGCTTAGACCAAGTGGAAGTTACACTATCTATTGTGGAGTGCAAATCGCCAGGAACACCCAAACACTTCCCAATCGTCAACAGTACCAAACAAACAGAGTCTCCTCACCCCCGGGCCAAGTCTGGGTTCTGTGGGACACTGGGCTCTGAATTGCTTTTACAGGAAGGAACTGTTGCCACTGTGGATGGCTGATTCATACACCAGCCTTGTGTGTGTGTGCATATGTGTATATGTGTGTGTGTGTATGTGTGCATGTGTGTATATGTCTGTGCGTGTGTGTATATGTGTGTGCGTGTATGTGTGTGCACATGCATTTATGTGTGTGTGCGTATGTGTGCATGTGTGTATATGTCTGTGCGTGTGTGTATATGTGTGTGCGTGTATGTGTGTGCACATGCATTTATGTGTGTGTGCGTATGTGTGCATGTGTGTATATGTCTGTGCGTGTGTGTATATGTGTGTGCGTGTATGTGTGTGCACATGCATTTATGTGTGTGTGCATGCACATGCATGCCTACGTGTGTGCATGTGCATGCGTGCATGATCAGAGGACAATCTGCAGGAATCACTTCTCTTTCCAACCTGGGTTCCAGGGACTGAACTCAGATCATCACCACCATCTCCATCAGCATCAACTCTTCCTCACGGAGCTATCTTGCTGGCCCCCTTTACTTTTTATTCTGGAACATTCTTTGCAATCCTCTTGCCTTAGCCATGTGAGTGCTGAGATTTCAGTAGCTCCGCCATGCCTGGCCAGGTAGCAATCCTTTCTGGGGCTGGGGAAATGGCTTGCTGTGTGAGCATGGGGACCTGAGCTCAGCTTCCCAGCACCCACATAAAAGCTGGGCATGGAGAGAGAGGTACATCTCCTGTAACCTCAGACCTTATTGGAGGGGACACACACAGGTGAAGTCATGGAGCTCACTAGCCAGCCTGGACTGGCCGTGCAGCAAAATTCAGTGAAGTTCAGTGAAGACTCAAAAATAGAGAGAGCTGGAGAGACAGCTCATTGTTAAGAGGACCCACGTTCAATGTCCAGCTTGTGACCATCTGTAATACCAGTTCCAGGAGATCCAAAGCCCTCTTCTGACTCCCTGGGCACCAAGCACACCTCAGTTGCACACAAATATAAATGCAGGCAAACATTCATACACATAAAAGAAGAAATCTTTTCTAAAAAAAAATTGGGTGGTCAGTGATGAAGAGAATGCCAGATGTTGACCTCTGGCCCCCACATGAGCTTTACATGTACATGAGCACACACACACACATGAACGTACACACATGTATGCACATACATTGCACACATACAATTCCTTCTGTTGAAATAACTATGAGGTAGGCATGGCACATGCCCAGTAAGCCTAGCACTTGGAAAACTGAAGGAGGCAGGTCAAGAGTTTAAGGGCCGGGGTGTGACTCAGTGTATGCATGAGGCTCTAGGTACAACACACACACACTCACCTCACATAACCTCTATGATCCTAGCATGTTAAGTGGTTGTTTTTATCTCTAGACTGGTCTTGTCTGATTGATTGATATCAGAAAGGGCTACTGCTAACCTCCCTAATGACTACTTTTAGCTCCTTGGATGTGATCAGCCTCCTGCTGTCCACACAGCAGTCAGCACAGGACTGTGGGGACCCTGGATATCAAGTTCTACGAAGACAGAAAGTGGGAAACCCGGCAAGGCTTCGAGGCTTCAGGTGGTCCTTAGAAATCAGCCTGGATGAAATGGCATTTGCTAGGTCTCTCGCGTGTCTGTCAGATGTAGCTGTACAGATTTGCTCCAGTAAAGACACTTCATTTGGGACAACTGAATCACCACAGTCATTCTCTAGGATCCATCTGTCTTTGCACAGACAGAAGAGGCAGCAGAACAGGGGTGGGGTCAATACCCTGCTTCTTTAGAGCTGCTGATGGCAGCACTAATCTCTGCAGCTCCTCAGAGGATAAAGAATTAGAATTACTATCCAGAGAAAGATGGCACATTCCAAGGGGGCAGTTCATGCTCAGTACACCAACCCACTGTTCTGCCAGCTTCCGGATGTGTGAATTTCAATTGTGCAGCCAGGAAGTGGGAAGACACAAGGTGGGTCCACCTCTCTATCAGCCCTTTCTGGTTGGTTCCATCTGACCAAATCGGCCCTGCTACAGTCCAGCAGACAAAGCAGGAATAATCTAAATCAAAATGTTTCACCTTTTACCAAGATGACAAGGGCACGGCCTATGGAAACAGTGACAAGGGATGGCTGTAGACTTTCTGAAAAGCAATCCAACAATACACAACACAGCCACAAAAGGCATCTGTCCGTCAGGCTGTCTGTCTTTCGGGGCTGGGGACAGAACCCACAGCCTCACAAATGAACAGGCTGTGTTGAAACCCAGAGATCCATCTGTCTGCTTTGGTGGGGTTAACAGTGTGCCCCTCCGTGCTCTCCTAACTGGTTATTCTATACAGAGAATCCTTCTGGGAAAAAATAAGGAGCTAGGGATGAAGGTGCATGTCTACAGTCTCAGCACTCAGGAGATGGATACAGAGGATCAAGAGTTCAAGGTCATCCTCAGCAAGTTCTAATGCAACCATGGACTATGTGACCCTGTGCCTCAAAAACGAATTAAGAGACAAGTATGGAGGCACACACCTTTAATCTCAGCACCCAGGAGGCAGAGACAGGGGGATCTCAGTGAATTTGAGGCCAGCCTGGTCTACAGAGTGAGTTTCAAGACAAAGATCTTGTCTCAAAAAAAAAAAAAAAAAAAAAAAACCCAAAAAGGAAGGAAGAAAAGGAACTGACGGTAGTGACTGGCACCCATAGCCCAGGCTACCCCGAAGAGTGAAGCAAGAGCATCACGTGAGTCCAGGAACTGGAGGTGTACATGGACAACCCAACAAGACACCATCTCGGAGAAAAGATCAAAGGGAGTGATGAGCAGGAAGAGAGAGAGCTGGAGAGATGGCCCAGAGGTTACGAGCACTGGCTGTTCTTACAGAGGTCCTGGGTTCAATTCCCAGCACCTACTGGATTCGATTCCCCGCACCCACATGGCATCTCTTGTCTGTTTATAACTCCAGTTCCAGGGGATCCACTGTCCCCTTCTGTCTTTCACAGGCACCGCATACACACGCAAGCAAATATTCATATATAGAAAGTTTTTTTTAAAACCTATTTAAAATGGAAAGTAAAATAAATAAATAGATATCTACATGTTGATTGCAGCCATGTAACATTCTATTTAGGTTTTTTTTTTTTTTTTTTTTAAATCAGGTACTATTTTAGGCCTTCCTTATTGGCAGCTTCTTTTCATGCTGATAATATCCACTGTTGGCAAGCACTCAGGAAACTTGACACTCTCCTGCACTTTTGGTGGGAATATAAATTGGTGGAACCGTTTTGAACAGCCATTTGGCAGTAAGTACTTCGAAACAATTCATATTCTCTGACCTGGTCCTCCTACTTCTCAGAATGTATCCCTCAGGAACATTCCCACAAACCCACAGGCCAAGTTCAGAGGGGCAGAACCCGTGCCAGCGAAGACTGGAAGCCACCCAGCCAGCCACCAATAGGGGATAGACTTAATAACGCACGCTCCGGCCATTAACGGAATCCCCAGTCTCCTTTTCAGTGTCAAATGCTGGCCTCCAAATGTAATTCTCCTTTCTCACCCTGACCACTGATTGCAAGGTGGGAACAGAATGGACCATCCACTCAGCTGGTCCAGCCCAACCCCAGGTTGATTTCCTCCCCGGTCTGGGAGCACACCTGCCGTGATTGCTAACCCAGAGCACGTCCTCTCAACCGAGTCTCCCACACCAGCCACCTGCTTTTGCTTTGCCCCCACAGTAGCTGTTTCTCAAGAGAAGAGCCAGACTACACATACTGTCCCCCTAGCAATGTAAAAGATCCAAGTGGTTTGTCTGTTTAGTTAAATGCCGGGCCATGAGAAGAGACATAGAGATGACCTGGTGGTTAGTAAAATGCTGACTGCCAAGCCTGCCAACCTGAGTTCGATTCCCGGGATCTACACCATGGAGAGAACTGACTCCCATGAGGTGCCTTCTGATTTTCACCTGCATGCCATGACATTCGTGTACACACACACTAAAAAAGTTTTTTTAAAAAAAGATTAGGGTACTGATATCTGTGATAATCTCATGAACAATGTGCCAAAGAGGCTGGATAGATGGCTCAGCAGCGAAGAGCACAGGCTGCTCTTCCAGGCTTCAGTTCCCAGAACTACGTGGTGGCTCACAATCAGTTGTAACTCCAGTTCCAGGGGGCCTGACGCCCCTTTTCTGGTCTCTGGAGCACTGCGTACATGCGGTGCATAGACATAACACGTGGGCAAAATATCCACACACTTGAATAAAGTCATTTAAAAAAAATCACACCGAGTGAAAGAGACCAGATTCAAAAGTCCCTATGCTGGATGATCTCACTTTTATAGAGTATCTGATAGGTAACTCCATGGACATAGAAAGTGTATTGGTCTCCAAGGCTGGGGGAGGCAATTACCTAATGAATTTGGGATTATTTTTTTTTTTTGGAAAGAATATGAAAACACTTTGGGATTAGATAGATGTGGTGGCACAGCTATGCGTGTGTTAAATGCCACTTAGCTGTTTTTCTGGGTTTTTTAATTTTTATTTACTTTTATTTTATGTGTACTGGTGTTTTGCCTTTGTGTGGGTGTAGCATCTCCTAGAACTGGAGTTACAGACAGTTGTGAGGCGCCATGTGAGTGCTGGGAATTGAACCAGTCCATGCTTTTAGCCCATGAGCCATCTCTCCAGCTTCCATTTTTCTGTTGTTTGAGACAGGGTCTTACTATGTAGCAACACTTTACAATTATCCTCAGCTAAATGCTAAGATTATATTATCACAAGCAGGGTTGCAATTACTATGGTGCCTGGTTGAAGTGTATCATCTATAATGGTTACTTTTGGGTTGGGGAGATGGTTCTCTTAGAGAGGACGAGGGGTTGGGGAGATGGTTCTCTTAGAGAGGACGAGGGTTTGGTTCATGATGGCACAACCATCTGTCACTCCAATTCCAGAGTGACATCATCGCCCTCTTCTGGCCTCTGTGGGGACTGCACACATGGCAAAATGCTCACATACATAACATAAAATTAAAAAATTAAAATGGTAGCCAGGCATGGTGGTGCACGCCTTTAGCCTTTAGTCCCAGCACTCGAGAAACAGAGGAAGATGGATCTCTGTGAGTTCGAGGACAGCCTGGTCTACAGAATGAGTTCCAGGACAGCCAGGGCTACACAGAGAAACCCTTTCTAGAAAAATGAAGCAAAGCAAAACTTTTAATTTTAAATTTGATTTTTGGTGGGTTTTTTTTTTTTTTGAGACAGCGTTCTCTACATAATAAAATAGTTATTTCTGAGCTGGACACTTGGGAGCCTGAGACAGGAATATTTAGATTTCAAAGATTTCTGAGATCCTGTATCAGAAAACACCCAAACCTAGGGGCAGTGAGATGGCCCAGTGAGTAAATATGCCACTAAGGCTGACAATTGCAGCATGAACCACGGGACCCATACGACAGAAGACAATAAACAGACTTCCTACAAGTTGTCCTCTGACCTCTGACACACTAGTATGAGGGCATCAGGGCTCCATAGCGCCATAATAAGTAAACGTTGGGAAAAAAAAAAACCTCAAGTAGATGGAATAGCTAACCTTATCATATATGAAGGAGAGAAAAGGATCCAGATGTGGCGGCACACATCTTTAATCTCAGCACTTGAAAGGCAGAGGCAGGGGGATCTGTGAGTTTTTAAGGGCAGCCTGGTCTACAGAGCGAGTTCCGGGATAGCTGAGGCTGTACAGAAGAACCCTGTCTTCTCAGAAACCAAACCAAACAACAACAAAAATAATAAATACAAAAATGATGTGCGGGCCGGCAAGATGTCTCAGCTGGTAAAGGCACTTGCTGACAAACCTCATGATGTGTAATCCAGTTCCCAGGCCCTGAGTAGGGAAGGAGAGAATGTCCTCTGGCCTACATATACGTGCCATTAATTAAATAATTACATGTGTGCCATGTAATTAAACTTTGGTTTTTAATGAGAAAAAAAAATCTATGTATACTTACAAAAAAGATATCAATAGGCCAGGTATGGCGGCACACACCTCTAACCCCAGGAGAGGCGCAGGCAGATGGGAGTTCTGTGAGTTAGAGGCCAGCCTGGTCTACATAATAAGATCTGAAGGGAGTTAAAAAAAAAGCTTCAAATGCCCAAGTTAAGACATAAGTGAAGAATAGATTACACAGCATTTACGTGCAATGTGAGACTATTTTTGTAGAAATAAAAGTTGTAAATAGGTAAGTGGGTGTGGCTGTCTATGCCTGTATGTAACCATATATAACCATATACATATAACCATATGTGTATATGGTGATCCTACCAGCAGAGGGCAGTAAGTGGGACAGTCTTAGACCACACAGCCAGCCTGACTACATGAGATTAGTTTGAAAAAAATATTAAATGTATGTTCATGAATTTAAAGAAAATGACTGAGAAATTTACCACACATCCTGACTGTCTCTGATGTGTGAGACCACTGTCCGTGCACAGGCTGAACGAACATTCCTGCTATTCCCTCCGATGTGATACCACATTTGAACCAGGGCGGGCAAAGCACTCTACCACAGAGCTAACTACACCCTCAGTCAAATGACAGTTCCACCCCAAGACAGCCCTGACTGTCCTAGAACTCACTCTGTAAACCAGGCTGGCCTCAAGCTCACAGACATCCTCCTGCCTCTGCTTCCTGAGTGCTGGGATTAAAGGCGTGCACTACCACTGCTTGGTAAATAGATTTTGTGCAAAATAGAATTAACTGTAACACTGGCTTGTAACTGCAAAGTCATGCACTATCCATGCAGCAAGGTGATTTTGCTTACTGTGCTCTTTGGAGACAGGGTCTATTGACGGAGTCCGGACTGGCCTTGAACTTTAGATCTTGCCTTGACCTTCTGATTGCTAGAGTTATAGGTATGCATCTCCTCGCCTCTCTGCGAAATGATGCTTTGTTTTGTTTTTAATTTTTATTTTAGGTATATGGGGCTCTGCCTGCATGTGTGTCAGCACCATGGACACGCCTTGTGCCACTGGAGGACAGAGAGGGTACTGGATGTCCTAAGACTGCAATTATAGACAGTTCTGAGCCATCATGTGTGTGGGTGGGAATCGAACCTGGGTCCTCCGGAAGAGCAGCCAGTGCTCTTAGCTGCTGAGCCATCTCTTCGACCCCAAGACAGTGAGTGGTTTTGCAGGCACATGAGAGCTATCTTATAGCAATATTGCTTTTCATCTCTGAGCCTACTTATCTAACCTTCTTGACATGTAACGACTAGAACACTACTACAGCTGAATATTTACAAATGCCAGTCTGGGGGACTTTGTGCAATCCCCAGAGACAGGGTTGGATAGAGACTGTAAGCAAATCGGAATCAGCTACAATGTGTTTGAAGAACACCGTGTATTTGCATATGCAGGGATGTATAGAAAGATCTCCAGACCCTTGGAGAGAACTGTTCACTTACGGAGTTCCTGCCCTGTGTGTGATACCCAAGGTGATGTGGACATTGTCTTGTTTGTGACAGCATGTGTGTTGATCTCATCCGTCCCTCGGTGATGCCTCTCCAAGTTAGGGATACAGTAACACTCAGATGAGCAGCTGTCTGTCTGCAGGTCACATGACCTGCAAGGAGCAAGGCCTGTTCAAACCAGGGTTTGAACAATGTTGAACAACAATGTCCTAACACCCTTGGTCACACACACCTCACTGGCCATGACGTCAGCAATGAGCACCTGCATGCTATAGCCCATCTTACAAATGTTCCCATTTAATCCAAAGTTATGTGAGGGAAAGAAATATTGTACTATTTCCAAAGGGGAAACTGAGGCTCAGGGAGATGTGGTGGCTTGCCAGGAATCCTGTGGGATCCCCTCCCCCAGAGCCTGGAACTCACCAGCCAGCTGTTAATCACTGTGTCACTGTCATGGATGCCACAGTGGACCTCAGATTTCTATTGGGGATCAGGGAACTGGCTGCCCAAGATGCTCTGATAGGAGCTCACACCTCTGTCAATGGATGACAACACCCCCCCCCTCATGACTAAGGTCCTTATGCTCCCTCAGGGTAGCTCACAGCCCAAGATGCATCTATCAGGAGTATAAAGGCCTCAAGGCTGGCTGCGGGGAGGATGTCCTTGGCCAGCTCAGCTCTAGAACTTCCCTTGGGATGAGGAGCAGACACAACTGTATCAGAGTTTAATCCTTTACTCCCTCTATCCAAGCCCTCTACTTCCTGAGGCTGGCCTAAGATATCTGGTCTACCTTGTAGGGCCAGGAAAGCCTTATCTTGAAACCCCTGGCTTTGGCTTTTGCAAAAAGCAAAAAGTCAGACCTGCACTGGAGAGCCCGTGAGCTAACTGGTGTGGAGTGATCCAAAGTGAGGCAGCTGGTGGGGAGGCTAGCAGGAGGGCAGGGCTGGGGCTGTCCTTCAGTTGGCAGGGTACTTTTGTCTGCTTGAGGCCCTGGGTTTGACTCCCCAAGGGAAAAGCTAGGTGAGTTCTAGGCCAACCTGGGATACATGAGATTTTTTCCTAAGGAAAGAACGGAAGGAGGGAGGGAAGGAAGGAAAATGAAAGGAAAACGTGGGGCTGGAGCACTGGCGGCTCTTGCAGAGGATCCAGGTGTGGTTTCTAGCACCCACATGGCAACTTCAATTCAGGGGGAATTTGATGCCTTTTTCTGGCCTCCATGGGTACCAAGTATATACATGCTACACAGACATATGTGCTAACAAACACTCATATACATAAAACAAAAATAGATAAATCTTTAAAAGAGAAGGAGGAACAGAGCCTGAATTCCCAGCATAGAGGGAACCACAGTCCCCAATAGTGGCCACTGGGTGTATAAATGGACCAGACTCTGAGGATGACTAAGGATCCCTGGCTGGGGATAGGAGATGCCAGTGTGTTAGGATGCCTTCTGTCTGGAAGTCATTCTCCAGTTTGGGACCAGCCTGTTGGGATACCCACTCTGGCTGCCTCGGTCACTAACCCTGAGGCCTCCTTGCACGTGAGGCAAATACTAACCCTTTAGTCACTGTGAGGGTATAGAAATGGAAAAGATGGACAAAGGCCTGAAGGAACAGTCATAGCAAACGCTGTCCTGGTTGCCCCAGGCTTCCCAAGCACCTGTGGGAAGTCTGCAAGGGACAGACGCACCTGGCTACAGCCCCGGGAGTTGAGACAGACTCCTCGTGCTGTCTAGCCGCAGGCCTCTAGCTGGCAGATGGTAGTGATGCTCTGGAGTTAAGTAACGACTAGAAAGTTGCCAGTGCATGGTGTGAAGTCAACCAGGGGCACTTACTGCTGTTGGGTGATGTGGTAAGAACTCCCACATAACTCTGCAAGCCTGGCCACGCCACAGCAAGCGGCACAGACTCAGCAGGGACCCAGTCTCAGCCTCATTATGCTCACAGGCCTGCTTCACCTCTACTGTCCTCTCTGTAAATGCTGACAGACTCAGCTGAGATGCTGCTGCCTTCCCTCCCCTTAGGAGTCATCTGGCCCTTCCTCACCAAGGTCTTCCTCCCCTAGGCTCCACTGCACTCCAAGGCCTGGCCCACCACACCCTCTACAATCTTTACAGCTTAATCTGCTGCTGGTTCACATTCACTGACCTGCCCTCTAAGGACAAGACCGGTATTTGGCTGGATTATTCCAGGGCAAAGCAGAGAGCCTGGCACACAGTAGTTGCTTAATAAATACCAGCTGGATGGCAAATGAATGAATGAATGCATGAACTGACCGTGCTAGCAGTTCATAAGCATAACAATAATAGAACAGGTCACGGGGTGGTACCTCTGCTTTACTAGGCCTTGCCCCAAGGCTTTTATAGAGATTCATTTGCTGCCTACAGCCACGTTACAGGCTGGGAACCATCCTCCAATTTTATATGGAAGTGACCTGCCAAAGGTCAAGTAAGCAAGACTCAAAAGGGCCCAGCTATGTCCTAACCAGGTACAGCGGTCCCAGACACCACATCTCTGTGTTCACCTGGCGAGGCCAGAGCCACCAAGATAAAGACCTCAGGCAGACAGGCTCCTCCTTAGCTGACATGTGGCCTCTGCTTTATTGTGACTTCAGCTAGAGGGGCTGCTCCTCTGAAGGCTGCCTATTTCTGGGGGCTCCAGTCAAAGATAATACCTGGGGCCAGCGTGATGATTCAGTGGGTAATACCTGAATTCCTAAGTTGCCCTTGAGCCCACCTGGTGCAAAGAGCAACCAACTCCTATGAGGCAGTTTCTGGCCTACACATAAACATGGGTGTTTGCACATATACACACACGTTCTTTTTAAAAAGGGGACCAGGTTGTGGATACAGGTCATAGGCAGGGCTGAACCTGGGGGTGGGTACAGGTCCTCCCCCTTTGGGCCTCCTCCCCTCTGCTCAGGCCCCCTTCACACCAACAAAGGCCTTAATACCCACTTGGAGGGCAGAAGCCTTCAAACCAGCCAGCACCTCAGAGGAGCATGCCTTGGGGCTTGCCTGCAGGCTGGAGGGGGAGGAGGACCATGCAGTCAGGACTCAGGCCCCCACCTCTGCCTCCCAAGAGCATCTCTGCTTTTGTCTGGGCTTCTAAAGAGGTTATCAATAGGAGAAGTTTCACTGTTCAAATGACTTTAGAAAATCAATGTGCCCTGAGGGATAAATGTCCTTGTCTAACAAAGTGCCCTGCTTGTGACATTCAGGGGCTCCAAAGTAGTTAGTTCTTTCTCTCTTGGGAGAGACAGGAAGGTAAGCCTATCGAGCCCAATGTCAAGGCTGACCTCACTGCCTTTCCGGGCTCTGTCCACACACCTATTTTGAATAGCTTTAATTCCATTTGCCTGCCTGGTTTTCTCTGGAATAAAAAAACCAAAACCTGCAGGAGGTCATGGATGTGGCTCAGTTGGTAGAGTGTTTGTTTCTGCACACAGAAAGCCTTGGGTTCAATTCCCAGCATCTCTCATAAAACTGGGCATGGTGGCGAAGACCAGTGAACGCTGGCACTTGGGAGGTGGAGGGAGACAGGAGGATTAGGAGGATTAGGTTTATCTTCAGCTACAAAGTCAGTTAAAGGGCCTGAAATGAGGTGTGGTTGTGCACACTTTTAATCCAGCACTCCAGAGGCAGAGGCAAGAAGATCTCTGTGAGTTCAAGGACAATCTGGTCCACAGGGCGAGTTCCAGGACAGCCAGGACTACACAGAGCAACCCAGTCTCAGAAAAAGGGAGCAGCTTGAGCTACCGAGTCTTCAGCATGCACGCATAACCACCTATAACCACACACATGTAACCAGACACATGCATCCATGCACGCACACATGAAAAATGGAGAGCAAAAACTGCAGAACGTCTGCGGCGCATGTGCTGTCTCAGATCGTCACCACAGATCTGTCGGGTGGGGGAAGGGGAGCTTGGAGTAAAGATCCATCCAAGGACTCTAGTCCAGGCTGGTCTGAGTCCAGAGTATTCTTTCCACGGTGCCCTTCCCCCCCCCCCACAGCCTGCCTCCATCCTCACCTTCCTCCAAGCCCTCTGCCCACACACAGGCAAGCCCAGCTGGCTCACCCAGAAGGCATCACTCTGAAAGCTCCACCTCTGTAAACGCTGTTTCCCTTGCTCCTTAGTATCCCCCTCACCTCCGGACTTCTTCATGCCTTTTCTTTTATTTGGGGGTGGGGTGGGGTGGGGTGGGGGGTGGTTTGTTTTTTTGAGGCAGGGTATGTAGTCCTGGCTGATCTGAAACTCACTACGAGATTAGTACTGGTTTAGTACTGGTAATCCTTCTGCCTCGGATTCTCTGCCGTGATCACAGGTGTGTGCCATTTGAGGTTTTTGTTTGTGTGTGTGAGAGACAAGATCTTGCCCCGAGGCCTGTGTTGGCTTTAAACCTATAATCTTCCCTCTCAAAGTCCAACACGTAATCAGGTGACAGGTGTGTCCCCAGGACCTGACTTCCTGTATGACCCCTGTTCACCACTTCAGGCAGCAGGATCTCTTTGAAGAAGCCCTAGGCACTGAGTTCAAGAGTCAGGGGGCCGCTCTTGGCCTCTCCTATGAGTTCCTCCATCACTGAGGTCACTTGCTTCCAGGACCCTAACAAGACTCAAAGTTCTTGGGAGCAAGGTCTCTCTGCTCTCCGGATCCAGCACAGAGTAAGACCCATAGTCGATGCTCCACAAGACACATGGGACAGATACTGAGGAAAGGTAAGCATCACACACAGCTCTGTCTTTCTGTTTAGTTGGTCTAACAGCAGGTCCCAGGTAACATAACCCCCCATCCCCCCCACTGCCTTAAACTCGCAATGGAATGAAGAATGACCTTGAATGCTTCTGTCTCCACCTCTCAAGTGCTGGGGTGACTCAGGGGAGCACCACCACGCCTGTGGTTTATATGGACTGGACCCAGGGTCCATCCAGCCCCAGAAGACAACTCCTGGGACCCGAAGTGTACCAGGGCTACTCCATGTCACAGTCATTCCCTCATCAAACCTCCGAGCAGGAGAGCAACATCTGGCAAAAACACAGGTGATGACGTAATCCCTGGCCCGGAGACATACGGGGGTAAAGGTAAAGGTAACCTGCAACACCGTCAACCTTTGTTCCTTCTGCATTGTGTTACCCGGGCCCCGCCTTCCCTTCCTCCTCCCCCAGGCCCCTGCCAGCCGTACCCGGTCAATGAGCTCGCCAACCATGCCGGTCCAGGAGCCGTTTGGCTCGGGTGCCCCGTACAGTCCATCCTCCACCAACCGCAGGCGATACCGGAAACGCAGCAGCTCGGCCAGCTCCCGAAGCATGTCCACGCAGAAGCCCTCAAAGCGCTCATTCCCTGACAGGGCCTGGAAGTTGGGCCTCCGCATGACGTACGGGTTCTCCTGGGTGGGCAAGAGAGAGCAGGGGTCAGAACTGAGGACCTGGAGGCTGAATCAGGGATCCTGGGGTCCAGGACCCGAGAGGGATGGGTGGCAGACATCAGGAATGCTAGCTCACTGTTTCTGTGTGTTACTGTATGGATGATGTGCGCTGCGCGGGGAGGTCAGAAGACAACTCCAGGTTGTCATTCCTCCGGAGCTTTGATCTTTCTTTCTTATTTAAATTTTATTTTATGTGTATGATGTTTTGCCTGTATGTGTATCTGTGTACCACATACACACCTTCTGCCAGCAAAGGCAGCAACAATCCAAAGTAGCATTGGATCCCCAAGAATTTAAATGGCTGTGACCCACCATGTAGGTGCTGGCTAGGGAACCCCTGTCCTGGTAACTCCTGACCATCTCTCCAGCCTTCCCACATACTTTGCCTTTTTTTTTTTTTTTTTTTTTGAGACAGGGCCTCTCATCGGCCTGGTATAGGTCGAGTAAGCTGGGCAGACTAGCCAGAGAACCCCAGGCATCCGCCGGACTCTGTCTCCCAGGCATTAGGATTGTAAGGCAGACTGAGCTGTCTCCCCAGCCTGTTTCTTAGATTTTTCAGATCCGGTTTCATGTTATCCAGGTTACATCTGAACCCAGTGTATTACAAGAGTGTGGCCTTGAACTCCTGACTCTCCAGCCTCTGTCCCTGTGTTGGAATTACATGTTTGACCACACCTGGCTAAAGCACAGGCTCTTCATTTTAAAATGCTGTGAGCCAAGAACAGGCCTGAAGGCTGAGGGCCTTGGGGGATGCATGCACCATGCACGGGGCTCTGCCAGCCCCTTATCAGGGAGACATGGGACTCTACAGCCAAGCCAAAGTTCACTAGCATTCAGCCAAATGCCTAGGAGAAAGGAGGAGGGGGCTTTGGAGGGACTGGGCTAGCATCAAAGTAAAATGGAGTTTTCAAAATTCTCTTCATATACACCTTACCCAAGTTATCCTTATTACACTCTAAGTATGCACACACACACATATGCACACACACACATGCACACACACACATGCACACACATACACACACATGCACACACACATACACACACATACACACATGCACACACACATACACATACACACACACACACACACACACACACACACACACACACACACGACCCTATCCAATTCCACCAAAGGCCCTTGCTCTCTGGCTCTCGTGGAATGCATGGAAAGGCTCAGTGTAGAGTTGTTCATTGATTCCCCAGCCAGTAGTGACTCACTAAACCAACTTTATGAGCCACCAATGTGCCCCAAGAGAGCATCATCCCTCACCAGGATTTTACTGTAGCCGGAGCTGCCACAAGGCAGGCGGGCATGACAGGCCAGATGGTGAAACTGCAAGAGAATTGGAAGCCTGGATTGTTTTTGTAAAATCCCCTGATTATAAATGTTAGCAACTCATTCAAATTCTAATACCTCTCCCCCCCCACCCCCACCTTTTCTTTCTTTTTTTATATTTAGGCCACTTGAACACACCTGCTAGTTTGCAATCTCTGGCCTTTGTAGGTGTTGTTTTAAGATTTTAAAATTTTTCTGCATATGGGGGTTTTGCCTGTAATCCACATAAGTCAGGAGAGGATCCCCGGAGTTATGGATGATTGTGAGACTCCACGTGGGAGCCGGCAACCAAACTCTCCAAGTGCAGTGGCTTGGTTTCTTTTGTTTGTTTCTTTGAGACAAGCTCTCACTATGTAGACCAGGCTAGCCTCAAACTCACCAAGATCCTCCTGCCTCTGCCACTTGAGAACTGGGATTAAAGACAGTGACCTCAAACTCACAATCCTCGTGTCCTGGCTTTCTGAGTGCTGCAATTACGTGTGTCACCGTCAGTGGCTCCACTGAAGATGACTTCTGAGGGTCACAAGTGGACTTTACTGGTCTCAGCATGACAAAGACACATGGAGGCAGACAGCCTTCCGGAGTATCAGCTTGCGTGCGTGCGTGCGTGCGTGCGTGTGTGTGTGCGTGCGTGTGTGTGTGTGTGTGTGTGTGTGTGTGTGTGTGTGTGTGTGTGTGTGTATGTGTACACAATGGAGAACATGCATGCCACAGCACACATGTATAGGTCAGAGGACAAGGCTATGAAGTCTATTCAACCTTCATGTGGGTTCCAGGGATCAAACTCAATCCAAGGATCCAGGGACCCAAGGTTATCAGCCTTTATAGAGAGTGCCTTTGGCTGTTGACCCCTCTCAACTGACCCCAGATTATTTGGCTTTAAATCTTCACAGAAGTCTATAATAAAGAGAGTATTTTCAGGTTGCTTTTTCTTTTTTGAAAAACTGGGGGTTGAATCTAGGGTCTGGACATGCTAGGCAAGTACTCCATGTCTAAGCCAGCTTCCCAGCCCCTCACTGGGGGATTCTAGGCAGGGGCTCTACCACTGAGCCACACTCCCAGCCCCTCACTGGGGGATTCTAGGCAGGGACTCTACCACTGAGCCACACTCCCAGCCCCTCACTGGGGGATTCTAGGCAGGGGCTCTACCACTGAACCATGCCCCCAGCCCCTCACTGGGGGATTCTAGGTAGGGACTCTACCACTGAGTAGAGCCCTCCTTTTAAGGGCTTCTTAAAACAGGACTTCATTAACTTGCTCAGGCTGATCTTGAAGTCATACTGCAGACCAGAGGAGCCTTGAACATGGGAGTCTCTGCCTCAATCTCTCAAAGAGTTGAGTTAAAAGGCCTTTCCCCCCCGCCCATGCACATTTACTGGAGCTTAGAGAGGGCTATCTTACTCTTCTGCCTTTTCAAACATCAGCATGTGAGGCCGCTCCCCACCTCTGTGGTAGCTGGCTTTGTAACCTGCCTTGAGAGGATGAGGTAGAAATCAAACTACCTGAATTCTGAAGCTTCAGCCTTCAGAGCAGTTCTGAGACTTCCATATAAGTTAGCCCAGGCTAGCTCACAGAAGACAGGTGGACCAATAATTGGAATCCAAAAGAAGCACCCACAGATATTCTGGGTTTGCTGTCCTTTTTGGCTACTAGATGTATGTGACAGTTTTAGTTGTCTCTTGAACTTGGGGGGGGGGGGAGTTTTCAAAAAGCCATAAACAGCCATTCTTCACACAAGACCCGGTTATACCATAGGCCCTTGCATTCTCAGAGCAAACAAAGCTGAGGGAGAAGGGGACGGAGGGAGCTGGGGCTTCTCTCCCTCCCAAGCTGCTTCTCCAAATCCGAAATTGTGGGAGCGGGGTTGGGAATGTGAGATAATACTAATAATAGCGAGCGTTTCTTGTAGGTTTGCAGTGTGACAGTTCTGTCAGCGTGGGAGGGAGGTATTATTACCTCTGTCTTAACAGCTGAGGAC
Source organism: Phyllotis vaccarum (assembly GCA_033318265.1). NCBI lineage: Eukaryota > Metazoa > Chordata > Mammalia > Rodentia > Cricetidae > Phyllotis > Phyllotis vaccarum. The sequence continues at coordinate 16,862,104 of JARWLC010000018.1, forward strand.
ACGGAGGGCCGGAGCAGCAAACTCGTAAGTCAGTGCGACTCCAAAGGCCCAGAGCTCTGCTCTTAAGCCATACGCCAGACTGAGCACAAGTGGACAGAATCGGGGAGTGAGTGGATGTGGGAGGAGCCAGGTGGGGGGAGGGGCTGGAAACAAGAGCCTGAGCTGGGGCTGGGATTCTCCTGCTAGGTCAGGACACAGCTTAGGGGTAAGACGTCCAGCCAAAGGCCACCAGCCCAAGCAGAGCAAAGGGTAGGAGAGAGCATATGACTTGAGACCCACCAAAGCACTGCTTCTTCCTGTGTGCCAAGCTGTCCTCCAAATCAAAGAGTGACAGGCCTGGGCTGCAGGTCTGCCCACAGCAGTAGGATCTTACAAAGATGCTGGAGAAGGAAGTCTAGCACAGAACTGTGGACACGGGACTTCAATGTACAGCCCTGACACTCAACCCTTTTGCCATTTTAAGGATTAAACCCAAATTTCCCACTATGCAATGTCCCTCAATGCTCTTTATTTGTTTGCTTGAGATAGAGTCTCGCTGAATTGTAACCCAGCCTTGCCTTAAAGTCACTCTGTAGTCCAGGTTGGCCTTGAACCTTTGAACCTCCCAGTCATTCTTAAGGGGGCTCTTAGAAGACACTGTTTGAGAACCCCAGTACTGGGGACAGGCTAAGGATGCTTTGGCACCCAGTTCTAAGGCGTTCTCTCACGAATGGATGAATATCCATGCACAGAAACATGGGTCCAAGAACAATCATTGCACCAGGCTTGGGGTGGGAACAAAGATCTAATTTGGAACATGTTAGAGACCATCAGTGTCATATAAGGATCTCAGGCAACTACGAAAATAGCAAAGTCTATAAGAAATATTAAAAGGGAAAACCCACCAGCTGCAGAACAACCTGTACAATGCTATTCTCTGTGAAAGAGCTGGGGCGTGCTTGTACACAGAGATGTTTCTGGAAGGGTGCTAGCCTCTGAGAAAGAAAAATGAGGGGCCAGGGAGGGCTTTAACTCTTGGGCTATTTGGGGGAGGTGGGAATGTTTGTTTTAAGACAGGCTTTTAATATTACTCCTGCTGGCTGGCCTGGAACTCACTATGTAGACCAGGCTAGCCTCAAACTCACAGAGATCCACCTGTCTTTGCCTCCTGAATGCTAAGATTAAAGGTATAAGCAACCCCCCTCCACACACACTGTCTTTAGTAACCCATTATGAAAATCTTATTTTTCCCCTCTGGGTTTCAGTTATCTTCTGCCCTTAACCAATGCCATAAATTTTTCGTTTTGTTTAAAGTGCAACCTCACACGGGGCCTTCATTCCTTTTGCTGAGTTCTGGGATTACAGATGTGCGCCACTACGCTGGCTGGTAAGGACCTTTAAAAACTAAAGCGATGTACTTGAAGGCTTATAGACTACAAAGGGTTAAAGCGGGTGGAACCATGGTAAAAAGGAACCCCCACCAGTTGGGTGGGTGGTGGCTCCAGTGCATAAAGGGTCCACTGTGCAAGTGTGGGTCCTTAGCATACATCCATGTAAACTCAGAAGTGGCATCGGCCAAGGAGAGGGTGGGGGTGGAGACTGGCAGACCCGGGGCCAGGGCAAGGCTTCTATAGCAAAATGGCAAGCTCCACTGGAAAGTGAGAGACAAAACGGGAAGAGAATGAGAGAGAGAGAGAGAGAGAGAGAGAGAGAGAGAGAGAGAGGGAGGATCCTCTTTCAAAACAAGATAGGGCTGGTATGGAGTCCCTGTGAGCAAATGAGCAAGTACACATACATATGTGCCCTCCCTCACCTCCCCAAATGTGATAACCTGAGTTTGATCCCCAGAACCCACATAAAAAGTCAGATGTGACCCTAGGTGGTAGCATTTGCCTTTCATTTCAGCACCAGTAAGGCAGAGGCAGATGGATCTCTATGAGTTCGAGGCCAGCTTGGTCTACAGAGCGAGTTCCAAGACAGCCAAGGCTCTGCAGAGAAATCCGGTCTCAATACCAACCAACCAACCATATCAACACAAAGAGTGGGATGGAAGCTGGAATCTCAGCATCCTACAGCAGGGAGGTGGATCAGAGGCAGACCTGACTAGTCTGCTCATGGGCTGGTGTACACAGAACAGCACAGAAACAGAAGACTGCCTCAAAACTAGATAAAAGGAGAAAACCAGTTTTCAAAGAGTCCTCCCCTGAGCTCCTCACATGGAAACATTAAAGGACATTACATCTGGTTCAAGAAGGGGCCGTGAGATGGCTCAGTGGGTAAAAGGCACTGGCTACCAAGCCTAAAGTCCTGCGTTCCACCCCTGAGACCCACGCGGTGGGAGGAGAAAGTCAGCTTTAGTAAGCTGCGCACACACACACATACACACACACACACATACACACACACACACATACACACACACATACACACATACATATACTCACACAGACACACATACACACATATACACACACATACACACACATACATACACACACACATGTACTGCACACACACACACAGACCCACATACATACATACACACAGACAGAAACACACACAACACACAGGCACATAGAGACATATGCTTACACATAGAGACAGACAGAAAAACCCAGACACAGAGACACAGACAGACAAAAGACACAGAAATGCACACACATACACGTATACACAGAGACAGACAGAAACACATATGCACACAGAGACACATACACCCAGAGAAAGATACACACAGACATACATACAGACACAGACACACACACATTTTGAGTAAAAACATTTACTCAAAAGTTCATAACTAAATGGAATCACTGGAAATAGGGTCCCGTGTCTCATAAGAGGCAGGCCAATACTCCTGCTGAGTTATCTATCTCCAGAGCCTTATAATATTCTTTTCTTCTGAGACAGGGTTGCTCGGGCTGGCCTGGAATTTATGCCGTAGCCACTGCAGGCTTCTTATGAATCTCTTGCTTGATATTCACAGTAGCTGGGGTCACAGCCCTGGCTTCAAGCCCTTAGGTTATTTTGTTATTAATTACTATTGAATAGTGTGTGTGCATGATATGCAGCCACGGAGGTCAGAGGACAACTCTGTGGAGTTCTCCTTCCCCTCTAGGTGGGTTCTGGGGATCGAACTCTGGTGGCCGGGCTTGTGTGGTAGTGTTTTATTTGCTGAGTTATCTATCTTGCTGGCCCGCTTTGAGATCTTTTATATCAAATAAGAATGAAAGGGTGTTGAGCAGCGGTGGCTTGTGCCTTTAATCCCAGCACTCAGGAGGCAGAGGTAAGCCAATATCTGTGAGTTCAAGGCCAGCCAGGGCTACACAGAGAAACCTTGTCTTGAAAAACAAAAACAAAAACAGAATGGAAAGTCAGGGCTGGTGCTATGGCTCGCTCTGCACTGAGTTTGCTCCGGCGAGACTTTGCTTCTCGGTCCTGCACGGCAGCTCACAACCGCCTATAACTCTGCTCTCAGAGGCTCCGGCACCCTGTTTTAGCCTTCTCGAGAATCAGACAACTATTTGGTACACAGACATACAGGAGGACAAAGCACTCATACACACTGTGCTGGCTGGTTTTTACGTCCACTTGACACAAGCCAGAATCACGTGAGAGGAGGGAGCCTCCATTGAGAAACTGTCACCATAAAATTGGGTTGTAGGCAACCCGTATAGAGCATTTTCTTAATTAGCAATCGATGTGGAAAGTCTCAGACCACTGTGGGCGGTGCCATCCCTGGGCTGGATAAGCCACTAAACTGCCATCTCCTATGACCTCCATCTGTCCCTGCCTCCAGGTTCCTATCTCACTTCCCTGAGTGATGGATGACAAGCTATAAGATTCAACCCTTTCTTTCCCAAGTTACTCCTGGTCAAGGTGTTTTACAACAGCAACAGAGACCTAACAAAGGCATACAGAAAATACAAAAAGCAAAATAAAATTTTAGCATAATGAATAAGTCATTTTAGGGTCTGGAGATGTGGTTCAGTGATTAAGAACACTGGCTGCTCTTCCAGAGGACCCAGGTTCGATTCCAGCATCCACACAGCAGCTCACAGCTGTCTGTCACTCCAGTTCCAGGGCATTTGACACCCTCACACAGACATCCATGTAGGTATAACACCCATGTACATAAAATTTAAAAAAAAATTTTTTCTAAATAGGAAGGTGACTCACAATGGGAGGGGAGAATGTCTGCGATATATGGTTTCTCTAGAAAGTATGAGTAATTCTAAAATTAAGAAAATTAAGGAAATTGAGGAAAAGGTCATACAGCCTCTTTTAGGGGGTAGTTTTTGGATGGATCCCAGGACATTACAGATGCTTTACCACTGAACCACATCCCCAGTTCTTTTTTTTTTTTTTTTTTTTTTTTGAGCTCCGGCTGGCCGGGAATCCCAAGCCATCCTCCTAATTCCAGGATCACAGCTGTACACTCAACTTGCTAAGCTCCAACTTCTCAAAAACACCTCAAAAGAGGATTTTTTTTTTTCAAACGGCCAACTGACACACCAAAAGGTGGTCAAATACAAACAAAAGGCACCACATCACTGTCGTCATCATCGGGGCACCTCTATGCACTGTTCAGGGAAAATGGAGAGTGATGGAGAGCTCAGTCACACACTGTGGGGAGGGGCAGCCATTTCGGCAAAGGCTTTTGTGGAATCTACGAAAGCTCAGACACAGGGTGACCCAGTGGCCCCACCACTCAGAACACACCCATAGAAGCATCAAAACAAGGTCACGGAAGTCATATGAAATACTGTTCTTGGTGCAATGACTCAAAACAATAACAAAATCCAATGCCCATCTACACTTGACGGTTATATAAATTGTCATCGTGGATCTTATAAAGAAACATACCAGACAGAAAGCGTCAGGTGTGACATCACACAATATAACAATATATGTATAACGGTGGGTAGGTTAGTGACTGGAAGAGCATAGTTGCAGGAGAGGAAGCCGGTTATATAAGTGTGTTTAGTTTGTGAAAATTCAGAGATACAAGATATAATTTGTGCAAGTCACAAGTGCATGTATATGTATGTTACACTTTTGTAAATTCTCTTGAAGTTGGCAGCATGCCTCAGTGGTAGAGTCCCTGCCTAGAATCCCCCAGTGAGGGGCTGGGGGTATGGCTCAGTGGTAGAGCCCCTGCCTAGAATCCCCCAGTGAGGGGCTGGGGTGTGGCTCAGTGGTAGAGCCCCTGCCTAGAATCCCCCAGTGAGGGGCTGGGGTGTGGCTCAGTGGTAGAGCCCCTCTCTAGAATCCCCCAGTGAGGGATCCTTGAGTTTGATCCCCGCACAAGACAGGATAGACACAGATGACCTCTTGAAAGTAAAAACAAAAATGTAAATAAAGTAGGGAAGATGTTCTAGACCATCCCTGACAAACTATTTGATTTTTATTGAGCCAGGACCCAAATCCATGTGCATGAAATCTGGGAGTGTGGCTTATGGGATTCTGACCTAACACAAACCCTGTTCTCTGTTAGGACTAGTTTAGCCCCTCACTTTTTGTTGTGGGTTTTTTTTTTTTTCTTTTTTTTTTTTTGAGACAGGGTTTCTCTGTGTAGCCCTGGCTGTCCTAGAACTCTCTCTGTAGACCAGGCTGGCCTCGAACTCACAGAGATCTACTTGTCTGTCCTCCAGAGTGCTGGAGTTAAATGTGTGCACCACTACCCTAGTTTATCCCTTCCCTTCGAGATTTAATCTTATTATTTTATGTGTATGGGTCTCTTGCCTGCATGAATGTTCTGCGTATTACATATTGCCGTGCCTGTGGAGGCATCAGAGCCCCAGAACTGGACTTATGGACAGCTGTGAACCGAACCACCATGTAGGTGCTGGGAATTGAACTCAGATCCTTGGAAGAGCAACCAGTGCTCTTAACCACTGGATCAACTCTCCAGTCCTTTTTCCCCTTACTATGACGGAACCGGGAACACGGAAGAGTGCTGATTAGGTCACACAGGGTATAGATGGCAGTGTCAAGCCCACAATACAACCCTGAGGACAGGAAGACGTGGAAAGTGACTCGATGTGGTCTCAAGGACAAACACATGAGTTCTGTCACCTCAGATCAGCTCTGACACCTCTGGCTAGGCAATCTTCAACATGTCCCCAAACCCTCCCCTACCTCTGTCTTATCTAGAGAGTGGCTTCCATGAAGGTGCAGAGCTCAGGGCTCTGAAAGCTGAAGGGTTGACAGTTTGCTCAGCCACGGGACATGGCTGACAGCCATGTTCCCTACAGATGCAGGCTCTGGTTATCCGGCTTGGGCGTAGTGGCACCCACCTTTAATCCTAGCCCTTGGGAGGCAGAGGCAGGTGGATCTCAATAAATTTGAGGTCAGCCTGGTTTACATAGAGTTCCAGGGCTATCTACATAGGGAGACACTCTCTCCATAATAAAGCAAAATAAATGAGAAAATGTTGATAAACCAATGGGATGTGTCCAGCTACAAACACTCAGGGTGTTCATCTAAACTGACAAATGTCCAAATGTCCATGCTGCCCATGTGTTCTCTGCACTCCTGTACCTCACCCAAGAGCCGTTCCTCTGGTAACTATGACCTGGTTTGGAATGAGTGTCCGGGTGTTGGTGAATCGCCTCCATCATGTTGGCACTACCTCCCATTCAATGCCCCTTAAGAGCACCTGTGGACTCGTTTCCATGTCTCTAGAATTTGGGCCTGGCCAGGGATACAGCGGCTACAGATAATATTTAATGGAGTTCACAACAATAATAATATTGGTTCTCAGGCCTCTCTTGTAATCTTCCCCGACCTCTAGCTCTGCGCCCTACCAAGACTTCACCTCCTTCAATCCCAGGATGTATTGGTGATGGAGCACAGCACACACATAGGTGCCCAGAGCCCCGCACCAACCCGGCCTCAAGGCCCCTCGGTGGGGTCATTAGGAGGTGTCTGTTTTCCCACCTGAAGGCCATCTGTCCCTCTACAACTGGCTTGTTGACTCTTCTCCAGGGGAATTTGAAGTCTACTTCAGGTCAGAAGTTTCCTGGGGACTGGCTGCTAATGAGGGCTCCTAACACCCTTTGGAAACTGTCTCTGAACATCTGTGCCACCGTGATTAGCTGCCCAGTTCAGTGCTGCTGAGCACACGGACAAGGCAGGCTGCAGGCCATGGCTTTGGCTGCTGTCAAGAGTGAAGCCACCTGGCTTGTCCAGGCCCCAGACGGAGCTGCTCAGGGACGCTCCTGCCCACTAGGCTCTGCGTGTAACCCCCTGCATGACACAGTGCTGGCAGCGTGATGCAATAGAGAGAGCCAGGCTCAGTCTGAAGCTCTGCCCAGACAGGGACTTGCAGGGGCCCCTCCTTATTCTTCCCAGCAGGAAAACAAAACTACTTCATCATGGTGCAGCTCTGAGGTCAAGAATGAAGCCTAGAAAAGGTCTAATGCACAGTGGTTGTTGGAGACAGGATTTTATGTAGCCCAGGCTAGCCCTAAACTCCTGATCCTTTTGTATCTACCTCCTGAGTGTAGGGTGGGTGGCGCAGGGGACCAGATCCAAGGCCTTGTACTTGCTACACAAGTACATGCTACCAATTGAGACAGATCTCCGTCCCTCATGAGTAACTGTTGACATACAAGACCCACATCTTGACTTGGTCGAAATAGAAAGTGGCAGCCCCCATGACACTGGATGCTCTCTTATTTAGTGCTCAGGGTCAAGGACTCGCGTTTCAAAGCACAGCATTTATGACTCAGACTCCAGCCTTAGAGACGAGGCTTCCAGTCCTGGTTCTGCCAAGCACTTGCTGTGACTTTAACTCTCCAACCCTAAGTTTCCACTTTCCAGGTGGACACTAAACACACTGGAGTCTGTCGTCACGTTAAATTGGCAAGGGTGACAAAGTGATCATTCCAGCAATGGCAAGAACCCATCACAGATCCTGGTCCTCATTACGCAGCCTGTGCCCTCTCCTACTCTGGCTGTGACTGGCTTGGTGACACCTTGGTGCATGGGACATACCCCCAGTTACATGTACACTGCTCTGCGCCACCTGAGGGACCTCTCCCCATCCTGAGGGGTTATAACAAGCTTCGAAGATGTTCAGAGAAGATCCAGCACCATAGCCCCTCCACCTACGGCTCTCTGCCCCATTTGGGTCACTCACCAGGATAGTCGTAACCACCAGGGTCTTATTGGCTAGAGTCTGTGACAGGTTGATGTCCAGGGTAGTGGCGTTCATGGCCAGGGTCCTGTTAGAGTACCACACCCCTATCTGGGGACAGAGGGGATATCATCAGTGCAAACCCTATTCATATCCTCGGAAGCCTTATGGGCCATATCCCAGCAGGGTCCTGGTGTCACCCTGGGCCTGCTCACCTCACGGTGGCCCTGACGGGACTTCTCCAGGATTCGCAGCGTGTAGTTGGTCCTTTGCCCTTTGCTGTTGAACTCAACTCGTCCGGTCAGCCCATCATACTCTACCTAGCAGGGCGGGAGACGGGGCAGAGGGAGGGGAGGCAGGGCCCAGAGATGGGCGGGCAGGGATGAGACAGCCACAGAGGTGAAAGGAATGGAGGGGAAATGTCAAGGAGACAATCCATATGCAAAAGGAACAAGACCCACATCCCCCCGACAGGGACAGGGCATGTACAGACAGGACCCAGGAGAGTCAGGATGGGGAGAAGAGAGAGGGTAGGCGGGGTAGACACAGTCATTGCCCGTGCCTGAGGCGGCTGCTGCTCCCCACCTCCCCCATGCCCCCTTGCTCCCGGCTCACCATGCGCAGGTAGTTCATGAGGCTGGTCCCATGGGGCCAAATGTTGGCCGAAGTACAGGCCAGCGGCTTGACGCCAATCTCCTGGCTTCGGTTCAGCTCTCGGACAGCGCTCACCACCACGTGCACGGCGTCAAACATCAGGGCCGCAGACAGCTGCGTATAAGATGAGGCGAGGCAGAGCAAGAAAGCGTCAGCCCCCAAAGGGCCTCCATGGAGTCACCCCAACCCTCAGATACCTGCCTTTGCAGGAGTGGGAAACTGGTGGTGGGGTGGGGGGAGGTGAGGAACAGGACAGGACCGATATAGTGTCTTTCTGGGGACGTGGGTAACAGTGGAGAATAGGTATTGTCTTGTGCTTTGGTGGGTCTATACAGGTCTATTTGGAGATCATTTCTGGGAGTCTGTTGTCTTATTGTTATTTTGGTTTTCTAACACAGGGTCTCATGTAGCCCAGGCTGGCCTGGAACTCCATATATTGCTGAGGGGCCGGTCTTGAACTCCTGATCCATCTGTCTCTATCTCCCAAATGCTGGGATTATAGGTGTATGCCACCACGCTTGGCTTGTCTGAGAGGAGTTAGCCTTGAAGGCCAGTTGTCTTCCTGGTTAAGGTGAGCAGGCAAGACAGCCACTGGTAACATCTGGGTGTGCCTGGGGCACATTATGTAATGGGAAGATGAACACAGAGTGGGTGAGGAGATAGTGGTATTTAAGTGTTGATATTGGTGGAAGGCATGTGGCTGGGAGCTGGGAGCCCACTTCTGGTGTTTCCTGACTGAATTAATGGTCATGTCTCAGTTCCTTTCTGGGCTGCAGAACAGAGGACCTGCCGTCTCCACCCTGAGTATAGTTATGGGGGATAAGGAGGGTAACATGTCTCAGAACAGAGGAGAGGTGTGGCCTTGCTGAGAGCTATGTAGAGAGACCCTGTCTCTAAATAAATAAATAGAACAGGAAGTACACGTTAGGTCTTCCAAACAAGGAGACATTTGAGCAAAATCTTTGTAAGGGGGAGCTGCTGGGTCTGTGGGGGAAATGCATGGGAAATGGGGGTGGGATGAGGAGTATGAACTTCCTAAGCATGCCTTCCCTGAGAGATGGAGACGAGGCTTTGGTCAGACTCATCATGGGGCCTCACTATGAGGTCTTGGGTACCAGAGGGTTCTGGTACGATCAGAATGAGTTCCACAAGTCCTAGTGCCTTGTGGGTATCTATATGCTCACCGCAGGTCCAGGGTAGGTGTTAGCTTCACAATTCTCTCTCCAGGACATGTTGAGACTGCGTACAAACTCCGGGTAGAAGGGATGGGAGGTGTTGAACATGGAAAAACCCAGGATGTTGGAGGGATCCTCTACAATACCATCCAGATGCAAGATGGGGAAGTCCTGGGACCAAGAACAGGGGTGAGGCCTGAGGCAGGGCCAGAGCAGGGAGGTATGGTAGGTGGGAGTCGGGAGGGGCATAGGTCGGGGTACGCACCATGGTGGTGAGGATGTACTTGTAAAACGCTGAGGTCATTCCCAGCTCCGAAGCCTGGAGAACATAGGAGAGGCAAAGAGGTAGAGAAAAGGGCAGGGGGACCCCGAGAGGGGAAGAGAGATTTAGAGGCAGGCCTGGTAAGGAGACATCCAGACAGAAAGAGTAAGTGGAGCCAGGTGAGGGTCCCTGCGGCCCACTGCTCTGGCTGGGGCCCGGGAAAACAGTTTTCCCTGCAGAAAATGGGGCTCTCAGGTGTCTACCGTTTCCTATGAAGGCTCTCAAAACTTCCTGTTGGAAACCTGGGAAACGAGGCAGGCAGGAACAGAGACTTCAACCTTAGTCCTAAGTCACCCCAGATCATTGGCACTGCCAGTGTTTAGGGCTGAATCTGGTCATCCATCAGAAAAGCACCCAGCTGCCAGGCCTCGGGCTATGGGCCTGTAATCCCAGCTACTCAGATGGCTTAAGCTGGTGAGACTCTTAAGTACAAAACCTGTCTGGGCTACAGAGTGAGCTTAAGGCCACACTGGGCAACACTGGAAACTCTTGACTCAAGCCAAGGTAAAAGGGGAGCCGAGGACGGAGCTCAGTGGCAGGGCCCTTGACTAACAGTTATGAGGTCCTAGATTCAATCCCTGGAAATATCGAAAGAAAAGGGGAGGGAAGGAGAGAGGGAAAAACAGGGGCTTCTGCAATTGAAGGCAATCAGAATCTCAGGGTTCATTCTTATGATCCTCCAGGAGGACATAACCCCATTCTGACCCCACATGAGAATTCTAACAGTACAAGATTCCAGCTTGTACTACTTGCAAAGCAGGAGCAGGGCCTGGCTGGACACATGGGTATCAGGGAAGGACATTGTGGTAGATGTATAGTTCCGAGGGAAAGATCTCTGCCCAGGTAGCTGTCAACCCAGAGCCTCTTCCCTAAGCCCTCTATATCCTCAAGAGCCCGTTCGACACGTCTTCCTGCAGGCTACTATCAGCAGTGACATATGGTTTTAATTAAGAGAAAAATAAATAAAAAACAAATGAAGAAAAATAATACAAATTTGATTACCAAAACAAAAAAAAAATTAAGCACAGGGGAAGTGAATGAATGATTAATGTGTGTGGCTCACTGACGGATGGGACGTGCTAGGCCCTTGGGGAGAGAGCCCTCTGGGTCTTTGACTCCAGAATCCAAGCTTCTATATGCCTTGCACAGTGGGGGAGAGCCCCAGTTAAGAATGGTTGTGAACCCCTTAACACAGAGCTCCAGGAAAAGTCCTAAGGCCAGCCCCAACTACCCGCAGAGAGACCTCGCCTCAGAATCAGCAGAGGCTATAACAGTGGTTAGGAGTGTGTGTTGCTCCTGCAGAGAACCCGAGTTCAATCCCCACATGGCCCACAACTGCCTAGGACTCCAGTTCCAGGGGAATCCCACACCTCTGGCACCGGCACCTACGTGCACACAACCCCCCACACATATACATAATTAAAAATTATAAATCTTTCTCAAAGGAAACAAGCCATGGTAATAACAGAGTCCTAAAGAGTGATGACTCAGACATTTAGTCTGGGCCAATGTGGCTCCGAGGACTTACCCTGCTGCAGGCTCACCACCCTCACAAGCCAAAGCTAAAGTAGAACCTACTGCTGTCTGCACTTCACAGAAGAAAAAACAAAAAACACAAAACAAAAAAAACATGTCCCAGGTCATGTGACTAGGGAGCTACAAACCAGATCCTATCCCCATTTCTGTAAACAAGAAGAAGCCCACCTTACGGAGGACGAGGTGGGAGATGGACGCATTGGCATCAATGATGATGGTAGAAACTTTGTCATCTCGGATCTCCTTGAGAAGCGGTGTGGGGTCCCGGCTGTCATCTAGCATCCTCACCGATAGCGTCTCCTTAGAGATGAGGAAGCCTCGTACCAATTCTTCTAATCGTAGCAAGCCTGAAGGAGGGCCGGGGCCCCATGTGAGAGCCCTTCCTTCTGCCTGCCCAGACACAGACCCCACAGATGTTTTCCCCCTCTCCCAGCGTGGGGCAGCTAGGCCAGAGACTAAGAAGCATGCTAAGAAGATGGTGTGGCTGCCTCTGGAACAGCTGGGGCCCTTGGGAGCACTGGGCTTAGGGACTTAATGCTTTGAGAGATTCCTCAAGTAAAATCCCCTCTCAGACATCTCTCCAGATTTCCTTATGTCTGACCTACCCCTTCCTGACTACACACCGGAATGTCTGACATAGCAGTTAATTGTCTGTCTCCCCACTTGTCTCCTTCCGGTGACGGGCAATCACTATGTGCCACTTGCTCAGGCCAGAACCTTGATGCCAGGCTGGGTTCTTCTCCCCCTCCCCCCTCACTCATCTAGTCTCTATTTCAAAACACATCAGATCCTATCATGCCAACACCATGGTCACTGCCCTGGCATACGCCTCTTGCATTGGCTACGCTTGCTTGAGTCTGCTCCCCACACAGCAGCCAGAGTGATGGAGCAGATGTGGCCCTGCCAAGGGTTGTGCCAAGCGGTTGTCTCCTGTCATTTAATGCTTCCGCTTGCTCCAGGCACACGGGCCTCCTCTGTCTCTCAGAGTCAGCCTTCTGCCCTGTAGCTTTAGCCTGGCTGGTCCCTCTACTTGGGACCCCATTTCTTCAGGTTCCTCCATGGCTAACCCTAACCTGCCCTATTCTTTACAGATATCACCTTCTCTAAGAGGTCCGCACCAGCTACTTCCCCTGCCCCCACTCTGATTCCTATGACCTTCTTCCTCCAGAGGACTTAATTCTACCAACCAGATAAGGGCGGTGTGCCGGGCTTCTGTCTTCAGAAAGGAGGTTTGTGTCTACCTCTCTCATGGCTGCCCTCTTAACACAAGAGTCTGACATTTAGCAAGTGCTCAATAAGAATCCTCAGAAAGAGAAATTCCTTCTAGAAGTTCCAAAGCTGAGTGCCCTCTCCCAATGTCCACCAGTCACAACCCACCCCGAGATCACCACACTTGAACATCTCAAAGAATGTCACACCCAACACGTGCTCCTGAACAGGTACTGTCCTCTTTCTTACTGAGCTCTGGTGTCACTCATGACCTGAGCACTCTACCCTATTCCACCCAATTATTATCAAGGAGGCCTGACTCTCCATCCAACTGCCATCATTTCACCTAACCCACGTCTCCTGCCTGCCTCCTGCTGTTCTCTCCACCACAGGTATAGCCCTATGCAGTCTGTCATTTCTCACAACACAGATCTGACCATGTCCCCTCATCCTGCGATGCCACTTAGAAACCTCTATGGTTTCCCTGACCCATCACTTCATTGTTCTACACTCTAACCTCCAGACCTCTTGGGGGCTATACTCTGGAGCCTTCCACCTCTGTCACACAAGGTTCTTGATCAGAACGCACTCTCCCAATGCTTCAAGCTCAGCTTAGAGGTAGCATTCTTAAGATATGGGTTCTGAGCTTCGCAGATGGTCATAACCCTTTCCAAGGGCTCCACACATCTCCTGGCAGCCCATATATCCCTCTGTGTCCCAGGAGCTCAGTGGCCTGAGGCCTTCTCTAGACTCAGAGTTGCATGCAGGGGGCAATTATGAACAAAACGAGATAATAAATACATATGAAAATGCCAAATGAGACCCTATTATTTTATACACTAACTAAAAATTAATGATACATTTTTGTTTTCAAGACAAGGTCTCTTTGTATAGCCTTGACTGGCCTAAAACTCACTCTGTAGATTAGGCTGGCCTCGAACTTACAGAGTTCCACCTGCCTCTGCCTCCCGAGTGCTGGGACTGAGCACTGTACCCCACCCCTATCCCCCACCCCCTGCTAAGAACACATTTTTAAAAGTTATGTGCCAACACTGTCCCTGTCACCCGGCAAGCCTGGTAAGAGCTGGGTAAAAAGGATTTACTATCAATGTCTCTCTGGGACAAGATGAGATTCTATGGAACCAAATGTCCCAAAGGGAAAAGACACAGTGGGAACACACAGGTGCCTGGTGGGACCAGGGTACTGTGTGGGATATTTAGGCTCTGGGGAAGGGGTGCCTAGAGAGAATGGAAACAGAACACCCAGTTCTCCCTCACACTCAGCCTTGGCGCAGATCAGGCTAGCCGAGGGGTAGTTAAAGGACTTGAGGATTCGGGAGACGGCCAGGCTGACGTCCTCATTACTGGGATACAGGCTGACAGATGCGAACCGAAGGTACTGAAGGCGGGGTGTCTCCTCAGGACCCACCTTGATGTGGGGAATCTGGACAGAAAGGGAAGGGGTTGCTTGCCAGGGATCCAAGCCCCACCTCCACCCTCCAGCCCCCTATGCCCCACCTCACCTCCTTCTCCCCACAGATATGGCTCACGGTGGAGGCAGAAGCTGGGCTGGAGGAGGGTCCCAGGACAGACACGACCCCTTTGGGCAGGATCTGACACACTGTGAGGGGAAGAGAGCAGAGTCAGGGAGCCTCTTCTTCTGCTCCCTCCCCACCCACAGAAAATGATCTTGGTCCAGGGAGGAACCTAGAGGACTAGAGCTGGGGATCTTCCTTCACCAGACTGGATTCCAGAGGACCAGTCCCTGGTCTGCTCAGATAGAGGGAGGCAGAGATACAAAAGTCACAGAGAGACAGGCCAAGCCAAGAGGAACACAGGAAAGCATGTGGCCACCATGGGACACATCACATGCATGTGCATACATGCCTCTGTGTGTGTGTGTGTGTGTATAGGCAAGGTCTCACTATACAGCCTGGGCTGTCCAGGATCTTGTTATGTAAATAAGACTGGTCTTGAACTCATATTTTGCCTTCCTGGGCCTCCCAATGCTGGACCTACAGGCCTGCACCACCATGCCCAGCTCTGTGGGCCTCTTTCTGAACTGTAAACCAGAAGCTGGCTTCCTCTACCCTGAAAGTTCCTGAGTCACTTTATTACCAACAATGCCCTCCTGGTGGGTGAAACTAGCATTTGAAGCTGGCTATATGTGGCTATGAACGGGGGGGGGGGGGGGGGGGGGGGGGGGGAGATAAACACGACTGTAATATGACTGGGCTGGCCATCCTGAAGTAGGGCAGGGGTGCAGAGGATGGAGAAGAGATGTATGGGGAAGGAATCTGGAGACAAATAAGAGGCAACACTAACAGCTCTCGGGAGAGAGATGGTAAACAAGGACCATTTTCAGGCATCTGGCCTGTGAAAATGGTGGGACCTTCAACACGGAGGACATAGAAGGGACAAGTGGATCCAGACATGGTGTCCTGTTTACATGCTTTAAGGAAGCATTGACAGAAACCCAGGATGGCTTTAGAGAACAGTAAAGCAGCAGCCAGATGTCATGTTAGAAGGCTTGCCGAGGGATGTACGAGGCCACGGGGGTGATGGAAAGAAGAGAGAGAGAGAAAGGATGAGAATATAAATTTGATCATCTGCTAAAAGGATTACAAGCTAATTTCAAACATGACCATATCTAGAAGCTCATGAGTTCCCAGGATTCTGTGAGGAATGGCTGGATCGAATTATTCTATAGATGTGCCGGGGATCTCTCTTTAACTGTGGGGCACGATTTCCTTTGACTTGGCTTCATTTTCTGGACCCCCTCAAGCACACACTGACTCCAGCTGGCCAAGATGGCCTCACCGCATACCTTGTTCCTTGGCTCAACCCTAAATGCATGCCCGTTCTACCACATGCCTCTTCAGTGTCTGTCTCGGCTTCTCCCAGACTGTGTCTGTGATGTACCAATCAAAAAGGCCTCAGTAGTCTACTCCATTTCTCCTCTGGGGGATTTGAAACATCCACAATCTAACAAACCTTGTGTAGGGCCTCTGAGAAAGAAAACTGTTTATACATTTTTTTGTTGTCCTTGGAGTTAAAGCCATGTATCACGGATGCTAAGCTATGATTGATCTCAGGCCTAACGTGTCCGTTGTTTGAATTGGGGTTTGGTTTGACTTTTCAAGCGGGATATTACTTTTATATAGACCGAGCTGTAGCCAAGACTGGCTTCAAATTCACTACAACTCTCCTGCCTCAGCCTTCCGAGTATAGGTGTGAGCCGCCCATGCCAGGCATAAAACACGTCTTAATACAGAAGGTTGTAAAGAGCTATGATCACACCCCAGCAGAGGCAAGTGCTCTGGTTAATTGGTCAGCTTGGCACAAACTACAGCCACCTGGAAAGAAGGACCCTCAGCTGCTTCTTTCAAATTGACCTGTAGGCAAGTCTGGGGGTGTTTTTTTTTGTTTGTTTGTTTTTGTTTTTTTTTGCTTTTGTTTTTTTTGAATCATGATTCAAGGGGGAGAGGACTCAGCCCACTGTGCATGGCTACCCTGGGGTAGGTGGTCCTGGGGGTACACAGGAAAGCAGAGGGAGCAAGCCGGAAAGAGCAAGACAGGAAGCGGCTCTCCTTCCGTGGTCTCTGCTTCAGTTCTGCCTCAAGGTTCCTGCCTTTAGTTCCTGCCCCGGCTGCCCTCCATGACGGACTAACTATGCAGTCAATAACAAACCCTTTCCTCACCAAGTTGGTTTTGGCCGGTGTTTTATAACTACAGAAAGCAACATAGAATAGCACAGCCTGTACTCCCATGAGTATCAATAGAAACCTCTGCAGCCCTCCCACGGGGCAAGCCAGCTCTGTAGGGCATGCTGGAGCATCACCCCACTCCACCTTCTGCTCACCTGCTCCAGAACGCCTTTCCTGACCCTGAAGGGTTGTTTGTTTGTTTGGTTTTTAAAGCCCCAGGCCTCAGTGCCTGGGACTCACAACCCAGCTGTATCCACTTCACTGAAGTAGAGACGGGCAAGGTGGCGGAAGGGGGCAGGTGTGAGCAGATGAGTGTAAAGTTGGACCGAGGAGGACATGGGTGAAGAGACTGGCTGAGGCCCCACCTGCCCTGCCTCACCCCACGCCCCCGCGGCCCCGCTCACTGGTGTCCGTGGTCTCGTACTGGCTGTCCCGCTGCAGCTCAAAGATGTCCACTTCCACTCGAGCCTTGGCTGGGACCTCGATGATTCCGTTGATCTGTTCCCGGGCCAGGGCCAGGGCCAGACGTTCACCGCGGCCACACACGGTCTGGTCGTCCAGGATTGCAGCTGAGAGGAGACAGGAGTTGGGAGGGACAGAATCCTACTCCCCCCCAAAGGGTAGCTGTGGGGTCTTGAATTTGTGGCCTCTAGATTGAAGGGAGGTCTAGGTATGAAGGGTTGGGATTACTGGATCTGAGGATTTCTGAGTTTAAGGAGAAGTTGGGGAACAGAGCACTTTGGTGCTAATATGCCTGAGTTCCTGAGAAGGCAGGGTACTGGGGCCTCACCCATGCGCAGTGATGACAGCACCTGGCAGCTGGGGTTGGCAAAGGCAACTATCAGCAGCAGCAGCAGCTCAGCCGGCATCTTCCTCCCCTCCTCATGGGGACGCAGCTGCCGCGGCCCCCACTCGCCACCTGTAGAGAAACCCCCAGGCCCAAGGGAGATAGCTGATGTGGGGGGCAGAGTCTCTTAGGAAAGCTGCTGGATGGAGTGGAGAACATAGTACTCCCAGACTTCATTGGGAAGGAATGCACAATTCTGAAAGGCTTGCCTCACTGGGGGATTACCAAACTCATAGTCCTGAGCTCTGGAAGATGGAAAGGTCAGAGGTCACTGATAAGACAGTCAGTCATTGCTAGAAATTTCAAGTAGGAGTGATTCTGGGGACCAGCCCCACCTCAACAGGAAACTGAGAAGTGCCACCATCACCCCAATTCCGCCCCTGTCTCTGGGCAGGCAGCCGTTACTAGGCAACAGAAACTGGCTGGAGAGGATGCAATGGTTGCTAGGCAACCCCATCCCAAGCCTCACTTGCCACCTTCCTGACGTCCCTGGTTCCCACAATCCCATGGGAGAGAGGCCTGGGCACCCAGGGTCTGCTAAGTTAAAGTATCTGGGAATTAGGAAACTTGATGAGAGGGAAGAAGGAAGAGAAGGAGGGAGGAGGGAGGGAGGGGAGAGGGAGGAGGAGGGGAAGGGGGGAGGTACCCCCGATAGCAAAGAACCTAACAAGAGAGTACAGAAGAAAAAGAAAAGAGAAGTAGAAAATGCAAAATGAAAGATGCGGGACTCAGAAAATGATGAGGGAAGCGGGAAACAGGCAATGTGTACCGGGGGGCAGGAAGATGGCAAACAGTTAAAAGGCAGGGAGAAACAAGAAGGGGAGCTGAAGGAAGTGAGAAGCAGACAGAGAGAAGAGGAGGACAGAGGCCTGAGAAAAGATGAGCAGGTCAGACAAGCAGGTATCAGTGCATGGGGACAGGTGCGAAACTGGAAGAGACAGGCACAGATCACAGGGAGAGGCACAAATTGACTCAAGCAGCAGTAACAGGCCGATAGGAAGATGGGAAGGGGTGGGTGCTGAAACGCCGCCTGCACCCTGCTGGGGGGGGCGGCTGGGGTATGGCACATGTCTTCTCTCTGATCCAGCCTCAGGGGGTCCAGGGTTTGCTCTGGGCACTCCAGATCTCTGGAAGTGTAACCACTGGATGGGATGTTTTGCCAGATGTGCACCCAGATCCCCAGACCTGGTTGTAGACTATGCACCGAGGGAAGAGGGTTATTGTAGAGACCAGAGCATTGCAAAGTAGGTCTAATGCCACCCCCCTCTTCCCGGCATCCCACCGGGACCCATGGAAAGACTTCAGCTGGTGACAAGCCAGAATGGGAAATACTGGAGGACAGAGTCTCAAGCCAAGACTTGGAATTGGCTTCTATAGCCAGAAAAGTCCAGGCCAAGGAGAAAGGGTTATCTGCCCTGCACTTGCCCCTATTCCTGGGTGACCTTGAGAAAGTGCTCCCCCACACCCCTTAACCTTTGGTAAGGAGAGCATGAGGGTTAGGAAGGCATGCTCAAAACACTGATGGCTGCAGACTGCAATTTAGAGCTAATGTGGAGGTTTGACCAGGACAGAGGCACAAGGAATTCTGGGAGGGCTAGAAGGCGAGTCCTCAAGGGGAAGGGCAGGAGGGAGGGGGTTCATCCTGGGACATCTGTAGCAAATTGGGCTGGGGGACTACAGGGAAAAAGAGGGAGAAGGGCAGAAGGGCAGGGACCCACAGGTGGCAGACACAGGTGGGAAAAGAAGGGACAGAGGAACTGTGCACAGACAGACTATGGGGCGCAGACAAACACCGAGGTCCTGGGAGAGCCACACAGAAAGCCCCAGGGTGGTGGCTACAGCTAAGGAGGAAGGACAGGCACTAAGGCATCCACACTAGGATGTACTTCCTGAGGCAGGGGGATCACTGTGAGTTTGAATCTACTCTTATGTTGCATAGTGAATTCCTGGACATCTCGGGCTACAGAGTTAAACCCTGCCTCAAAAACAAAGATATACCAAAGGAGCAGATGAGGAACACAAGTCTGAGCGGGAAGCAGGCAGGCCTGGGACTCACAGACCCTACACTCAGGTCAAGCGGATCCAAATAGAATCAGAGGCAGCCACAGAGGGGAGTTTGGGGGGGGGGTGCCCTACAGGTTGGAAGAGAGAAATCAGCATGAGGAGATACCCCGCAAAGGACAGGAGGGAAACAAGAGAAGGGGTCAAGGGGGAAATAATAGCATGAGAACCGTGGGGAGAGCAGGGTGTGGTCTCGTGCACCTGTAAGACCAGCAATCAGCAGGCAGAATCAGGAGGATCAAGAGCTCAAAGCCAGCCTCAGCTACATAATGAGTTCAAGGCTAGCCCGGGCTATAGGAAAGCCTGCCTCCAAAAGTAGAACAAATAAATAAAAAGAACTGTGAGGAGCAAAGAAAGAAACAAGAAACTGATGAGAAAGGGGGGGGGGAGAGAGGTTCACACACACACACACACACACACACACACACAAACACACAGAGTGTAAGCATAGCTAGAACTAGCTGCTGAACAGTGAGGGTAGAAGCCGGAATGAAAAGGCATGAGGGAAAAGCACACACAGGGAGAGGGCTGACCACACAGGCTAGAGAAGGGATGAGCCGAGAGGGAAACTGAGGCAAAACGAATGCCCTGGAAGAGCAGAGCAGCCACACAGATGCAAAAAAAGCTCTGATGCCTGCAGGAGTGCAGAAGATCCCAGAGTCCCTGTCCATGGGTCCAAGTGTTGTGGTTCCTAAGTGGAGACAGAGACTGGGAGGGTGGTGGAAGCCAGGGATCAGGGGAGAGAGCAGTGGATGAGGACGGCTACAGAGGGGGAGGGAAGTTGAAAAGTGAGAGATGCAGCCTGGAGGTGGAGAGGATCAGGCAAAGAATGGAAAGACAGTGGGAAGAAGGCTGGATGGGAAATAGCATCCCCTACAGAGACAGGGTTAGGAGAGCAGAGAAGTTGGGCAGAGTCGGACAGGCCCGGGAGATGCATACTTGAAAATGTGCATTTCCAGGAGCCGAGAGGTGCAATGGGACCGGGCCTAAGGAAAGGCAGGGAAAGAGGAGGAGAGAGAGGAAATGTGTGGGTCTGGGCCAAGAACAAGCCAAGAACCCCTGTGAAGTGAGATATCACAGAGCCAGTCAGCCCACGGGGGGGGGGGCTGGGGGGGGAGCTGGGACTGAGGGCAGGTGTGAGGTGTGTGCCCAGAAGTAAGGGTGAGAAAAGGTCGTGGAGAATGAGAGGTTCAGAGGGAGGGCACGGAGCAGCGGAGAGTAGGTTCCTCGCCATCCACGGGGAGCGAGGGACGGTGGGGGCCCTGCCAGCCGGGCAGGGAGCCTGGCCTTCCAGGACCCAGGACCCAGCCCAATCCCCGCCCTGCAGACACTTACGGATCCTGGTGGGACGGAGGGCTGGGCTCCCTCGAGGCCCGAGGAACCGCGAGCAGAAGATGCTCCGACTTTGGGTGCTGGTGAGGCTGGGGCCGGGGGAGAGGGCAGTCCGCTGGGCCCCCTCCCCCGCCGCCGGCGGTGGCCCCCAACTAATCCAAAACGGTGTCTCCCCAGCAGCGGGGAGGAAGGACAGGTGGAAAAGCAAAGGGCGGGCCAGGAGGGGAGGAAGGGGGAAGGAGAAAATGGAGGAGAGAAGGGGAGAGAGGAGAGGGGGAAGGAGCAAACCGAGGGGAAGGAGGGAGGAAAGGAGGAGAGGAAGGTGAAAACGGAAGGGAGGGGGGCACAGGCAAAGCCGGGGGAGGGGGAAGCCGGCCCGGGAAAGGGCCCCCGCCCCCTCCCCTAGCCGGGCCGGCCTGGGGGGGGCACGGGGGGTGAGGACTGGGTGGAGAAAAGAAAGCCGGCCATCGGGATAAGTGGGGGAGGGGAGGGCCTGCTGGGGGGGAGGGGGCCGCCCCCTTCCCCCCCTCCCCCCAGAGCCTTGGCCCTGCCCTGGATGAGGCTAGGGGCCCGGAGTCCTCAAGCCCTCAGTCCCCACGGGAAAAGCATGCTTGGGGGGCAGGAGAGGCCGGGCAGCGATCGGGCTGGCCTCTACCCAGGACAGGGGAACTGGCAGCCCTGGAGAGACCAAGAATGGGGCAGACGAGGTGGGAGGAGGAGAGGATGGAAAGGAGCAGGTGGATCGGGAAGGCGGAGGAGGGTGGGGTGTCCCGGGGGCGGCCTGCTCTCGGTGGGAGGGCCCGGCCGCGGACTCTGGTCCCCCGTGAGCCGGCGGCAGCGGCTGGCGGCTCCGTGTCCCCAGCCGAGCCTGCCTCCTTGCTGCCGGCCGGCTGCTACTACCGCTCCTTCTCCCCTCCTAGGCCGCCGCCTGCCCGCCCGCCCGCGCTGGGTCCTGGAGCGCGGGGGGTAGTGGTGGTGGTGGTGGAGGGGAGAGATGGAGGGAGGGAGGGAGGGCGGGCTGGAGGAAGAGAGGGAGGCAGGCAGGGAGCGAGGAGGGAGGGGAACAGGGGAGGGGGAGATCGTATTGGTCGGGGCTGGGGGGGCCTGCGAGGAGAATGCTGATGAGAAGAGCGAGCTGCATTGGATGAAGGGCCCACCCCCGGGGCCACCCCCTCCAACCACACCATGCCACCGCCCTGCCCAGGCAGTCCTGGGTACTGGAGCCCATGGAGACGACAGGCATTGGTGGGGAGAACTCAGCGAAGGGCCTAGAGGTGAGGAGAGGGTAGGGAAAAATGAATGCAGAGAAACAGAGAGACACCGTCAAGACCCCAGAGAGGTGGGCCAAGGCCCACAAACTCCACAAGGCCAAGGACGGGGGGAAGGGGGGGACGACACCCAGGCATAGAAAAGCAAGCCACATGAGGACATGAGAGCAGCTTAGGGACACGAGGTGTCTGAAGGTAGGGAGAGGCCGGAGACAGAAGGACAGACACAGGACTCCTCTGAGATGGGGAGCCGTACACAGAAGGGGCGAGCAGGATGCATACTCGGAGCCCAGAGAGCAAGGAGAATCAAGGGACAGTCCCATGGGCATGGGAGACCCACAGACAATCATGTGGCTCACAAACACAAGAAGCCCACTGAGGCAGGCACGGCTAGCTGGCAGAAATGTATGTAACTAGAAAGCCTCTGGAAGGCTGAAGATGTTGAGTAGGGTGGGAATTCTCCATTATGCACAGAGAATTCCTGGGGACCCCGTGGAGATGAGTGGGAAGAGAGAAGAGACCTTCATTTTCTAGTCACCTGAGCAGTGTGGCAGTGGGAAGGGATGGCAAAATGGCAGGAAACCAGAAAGCCAGAGGCAGGGCTGAGAGAAGGAAGCCCTCTCCCTCAGGGAGCTCAGAAGGGCAGGGGGATGGAATACAGCATCGACATAGATCTTCAAGTGGGGGTAGGTGGTGCATGGCTGGGTGTGTGTGTGGGGGGGTGAAATTTGGGGAGAAGGAACATGACAGTTGGTGCTGAAGGCTGAGCCCGTGACTCACCACCACCCCCATGCTCGTGATGGGGAGGAGACACTGAAACTCTCACGTGCAGCCCCCAGCACATGTGACCACATGCCTCGCACACACAGTTGGCACGTGGCAGCTCAGACTCTAGCAAGCCTGGTGAGCTCTGATTATGTGGGACATGCCTGACAAACATGTGCTACATCCATCTGACCCGAAAGGGCCACCAATTTTGTTATATTCCTCTTCATCCTACTGGAGTTAACGCATACACTCTCCTTCACTCCTTTCCAGTCAAGCTTACTTACGGGCCAGTAGAACTTTGTGCCCGCCTCTAGGCCTTTCTGATCCAGGTACCCCACCACCCTCTCTTGACACAATCTGTCTCAAAAGCTAACACCAGAATGTCTAACTGGGCCCCAGCTTCCTCTGCAAGGACAGGACCTCCTCAACCCTAAACCTGGATGTCCAAGCAGGTTTACAAAGAGGAGCCTGAAAAGGTAGGCTGGAACCTCAGGAGGGAAAATGAACAAAACATGACCTGAGAGTCCAGAACCTGCCGAAGGTAGAGCCTGGTTTGCGTTTTGCCTCCTACACAAGTTAACTCACACCAGGGGCAAACCTGTAGTAAGTTACAGAGCAGCTAGGTCCCTTAGAGCTCACTAATTCCCACTAATTGCTTTCTTCATCTTTATCCTTTATTTTTAAAAACTGCCGCCCTCCCTCAACCCCATCCCGTTGCTCTGAAATCAACTATTTACCCTATGACCACAAAGGATCCACCCACTAGGGAGTTTAGTATGACCTAGGGAGGGAATTCTCCTGGGGTCATGCTGGCTTTCTTCCCTGCCTATGGGAACTTGGGACACCTGATTTCTCTGGGCCCGTTTCCTAGCACCTCAGCTAAATGTTTTTCCCCTGAGAGAATTTAATCATGCATGGAAAGCACTGGACTGATAGATCTCTGAGTGTTACCCAACATACTTAGATGTCAGCTACATTAGGCACCTTGTTTTTAGTATTTTATGTTTATTAGGCGCTCAATCTCCAGCCAGGTGTCCTGTTCACACCTTTAATCCCATCAGGCAGATTTCTTGAGGCCAGTCTGGTCTACATTGAGAATTCTAGGGAAGCCAGGATTACAGAGACCCGTCTCAGAAAATAATACTGTCTATATACCAGTGTTTACTTAGTTCATGACCCTGTGACAGACTGTCATTCTTTATCCCAGGAAAAAAACACATACAGTTAACCCAAAGTCACAGCTAGGAAGTCCAGGGCTAGCATTCAGGCCAAGCAGCCCAGTTCAAACACGTCAGCTGGGCCTGCTGTTAGGGAGAAGTTAGGTCACCCAGTTAGACACCACCAATAGCACAAACGGCGGAAACTAAAGAGTCAGACCTGTATCTGGTTCTGTCTTCAATCACCTAGGTTTTGGGGGTTCATATGGAGAAATGACCAAACCCTGAGACTTAGTTTTCTGAGAAATGAGGGAAGAGTTATTAAGTGGACCTCTGATGGCTTCCTTGACCCCAGATTCAAGAAGGATCTTCTAGAAAATATTGATGTCCCAATTTGGAATCCAAATAGACACTGAACATCTTCCTCAGCCACTCTCCACCATATTTTTATATTCTGGTGTGAGCAAGCTCACACACATCATGGCATGCGGTGCACCTAAATTGGAAGGCAGTTTTCGAGAGGCAGCATCCAGCAGGCATCAGTGTGGGGTTGGGGGCAAAGTGTGGGCTGTTGAGGCACTGAGTGCTCTGAAGGCTGGCGAATTACAGCCCAGGGAACCCCTGAGGGCCGGTGGCAGAGAAAGAAACACCACTCGGAGAGAATGAGAGGAGACCATGCAGCAGCAGTCAGACCGAGGGAAAAGCGGAAACCAAGGCTTAAAGTCTTTATTTTTATTGATAAAGGGGAGGGAGTGAAAGATGGGAAAAATAAGGTAAAGTGGGATGGAGCGCAAGTCAAGGAGGAGACCCCACAGTTTTCAAACGGTCTTGAAAAACAAGGGTTTCCGTTTCCTTCCACCTTGTGGATCCCAAGGTAACAAACTCAGGAACAGGCTTAGGAGCCAGTGGCTTTAAGAGCTGAACCATTTCGATGGCTCTCTATGCTTGTTTTTGAATACTGGGTTTCTTGCTTACTTGCTCTTTTTGGCTTTTCGAGACAAGGTTTCTCGGGTAGCTCTGGAACTCACTCTGTAGACAAGGCCTCAAATTCAGATCCGCCTGCCTCTGCCTTCTGGGTGCTGGCATGAAAGGCATGTCACCACGCCCAGCAAAAAGGTCTCTTTATGAGTAGCCTTGGCTGGCCTGGAACTCCATTCCTCCCCATGCCTAGGGGTTCTGAACTGTGTGGAAGGACGGTCACCCAAACCTCGAGAAGCAGAGTTCAGCCCGGTCTGCATAGTGAGACTGTCTCAAAAAAAGACAAAAAAAACCCTAAAAGACAACATCAAAGGGCTGGAGAGACAGCTAGGAGGTTAAAAGAGGATTGGCTGCTCTTCCAAAGCCCCGGGTTCAATTCCCAGCACCCGCATGGTGGCTCACGACTGTCAACTCAGAGGACCCGTCATTCTCACAGACATACACGCAGGCAAACCCCAAAGCACATAAATAAATCTTAAAAATCAAAGCGGATCCACTTCCTTCATCTGGATCTCTACCCCTTAACACGTGTTTCTTCCAAACTTACTACCCAAACTCTTCCTCCTTCCTCTCTCCTTCCATTCCCCACTTCCTGCCGCGTACTTTCGGTTTTTCCTCCTATAGCACTTCCTTCTCAATCCCACGCTTCCTATTTTCCCCCCCCTCTCACCCCCCCCCTTAGTAAGGTGCTTAAGCCCTGGTTTCCGCCTTTCACTCGGCCCGACTGCTGCGGCTCGGTCCCCACTCCCATTCACGCCGAGCGGTTTCGTTCTCTGCCACCGGCCCTCAGGGGTTCGTGGATTATTCGCCTTCGGAACACGCGGGGGCTTCACTATGCCACACTTTGCACAAATCCCCTACGCGGAGGCTCGTCGGACGCCGCCAAGATGGCGCCTATGGCTTCGCCCCGCCTCCCTACGTCATCGCGCAGCTCTCCGTACAGCGATGCCCTTTCGACCATCAAAGGCGGAGTCCTCGGAGAGATGGGAGGGGAGTATCCTCTTGGGAGGATCAAAGGGGCGGGCACTATCCACTTGGAGGCCGACCGGTGAGAGAATTTTGCTAGAGGATTGGCTAGATGCCGTCGGATCCCGCCCCTCGTCACTATTGGCTGAGGCCTCAAAACCGTGAGCACCGATTGGTCTAACGGTGGGGCCAGACGGGCGGTGATTGGGTGCGTTGTGCAGTCAGCGCGGTGGCCCCCGGCGGAAGGTGGGAGGAGCGTTGTTGAGAGGGGGGGGCCTCGGAGACGAGAGCGAGACTGCGGAGCAGGCGAGACGACGGGCGCTAGAGAGGACGCGGAGCTAGAGTGGCTGTGCGGAGGGAGCTGCGGCCCGCGGCCCGGCCAGCGGCCGGCTAGACGGCTGAGGCGGGTGAGTTCCCGCGGGAGCGCGAAGGCCCGGCCCCCCACCCCGCGGCTTGCTCGCGTCATTCGGCCTGCACGTCGAAGGCCTGAAGGAGCGCGCCCCGGGTGCGGAGGGCGGAGCGGGCGGCCGTTGGCCGCTGGGCGCGCGGGCCGGGCGGGGGCCGGGCCGGGTTGGGCCGGGCTGGGGCGGCGGGTGGGGTAGAGGGACTGGAGTTGTGTGCGGGGCTGAGTGAGGAGGGGCCGGGCTCGGGCTGCGGGCAGGGGCCCGACCTTGGCGAGAAGGGGAGGTCCCAGAGCTGCCTCGGGCCGAGGGCTCTCTGGTTGCAGGGGGTATGGGGCCCACGGGAGGGTGCGCGGGGATGGGGTCCAGGATCGAAAGAGAACCATTAGAGGGCTCTTGGGTGCTGGGGTGGGGAGGTGGCCCGAGAAAGGAGGTAATTAATGTGAGGAGGAAAATCGATTTCTGCCTGGAAGGAACTCAGGCAGAGAGAAGGGGTTTTGAGGTATCTGAGTTATCTTTAGAAATAAGGCAGCGATCCAGGTGTGGAGAATGGGGTTATATTGATATGGAAGGTCGATAAACTCATGGAATTGCGGTTTGCAGTGCCCTTGGAAAGTGGTGGCGGCGATCTTTATGTTCTCATGGGGATCCATAGGTTGAGCTAGGGGAGGCGGGATTGTTTTGTTTTAGGTACAGGTAAGTAAGCCAGAGGGAAATTCGGGCACTTCTGGGTGTAGTTGGGGAGAGAGAGATATGCTACAGAGAGGTGGAATTTGGGGGTTGAGAATGAGATGTAACATAGTGAACTTTGGGGTTCTGGGTATCCCAGTAGTCCTATGCTGGTGAGAAAGATTATGGAGAAGCTCTTATTGCTGTTTTGGGGTACTGATGGAGCTTTTATTTGAGAGACATTGGGAGCCCTGAAGAGGAAACAGAGGGGAAAGGTTAAGCCACTGTAAAGGATAGAGACTGGATATCCCTGGATAAGGTTACGGTGCATAGGGGATTTTCTTAGAAAAAGGAGAGATTTGTATGAAATGAGAATCTGAAAGTTCCTGGAGTGAGGCAGGATGGATCTGTGTCTTTTCTCAAAAGAAGAAAGGTTTAGATCGATATGTTTAAGGGGGCTTCTGGGATGGATTAAGGTTGTAAGATTGGCCTGGACTTTTAATGACAAAAAAGGGTGGTGTTGGTTGGTACCCTAAAGGGGGGGCATATAGGCATTCTCAGATGAATATGGTAGTTACAGGAAAAAGAGGGGATTATGACACCGTGAAAAGGAGAGATTAGCACAGTACACTTGGTCTTGAGAGAGGAGTTGATTGAATGCTCTGGGGGCATGTGAGAAGGGAAGGAATATTCTAGGTGTAAAGGATTGGACTTTTATGGAGTTTCTTTTAGGTAAAGGTTGATTAGTGACACTCACCCTTCCCCTCCACCCCAAAGACAGGGTTTCTCTGTGTAGCCTTGGAACTAGCTCTGTGGATCAGGCTCACTTTGAAGTCAGAGATCCACCTGCCTCTGCCTCCAGGGTGCCGGACTAAAAGTGTGTAACACCACTGCCCACTTTTGGTTTGCTTAGTTTTAAGAGTCTTTGAGTATCAGGAAGTGGTTAAGGTGGGAAAGTATGGAGGAGGATTAAGCCAGTGAGAGAAAACTGGAGATCGGGTGACTTGGTGGTATGAGGACTGGTATGGTCTGGGCACTGTTGGATGGCAGAGGTTGGGTGTCAAGGGTTGGGCTCAGACAACCAGTGCCTGAAATAGAGTAGGGGTATTGGTCTGTATTTCAGTTTGAGTGGTCTGAGTGTAAAGTTAGTGAGCTTAGGGGAAAGAACAGAATCCATGTAGCAGTGCAGCTGAGAAACAGGCCAGGGGAATGTGTGAGGGCTGTGGGTAGGTTAGCAAGAGCTCTGTCCTGTGCAGTGGCGAGGAGTCAGCGGAAGGTCTGTGTCACAGGGAGACGGTTCCTGTTTTCTAGGCAGGGCCTTGGGAACCTGTTTTGAGGCATGGAAATGGAGAGGACTGGATAAGTTACAGGGTGACATTTGATGCAGGTTAATTGAGAGGGGAGACTTAGGGTAGAGTCTTTAGGAAGAGACCACTGGGGAAATTGGTGTTGGCTGTTTTTTGTGTACAGGGAAGGAAGGGTTATTTGGGAGGGTGTTGGAGTGGAAAAATCTAATCACAAGTCAGAGGAGGAAATATATCTGAGGTGTAGAGGAAATAAAGGGAGAGAATTTGCCCTGGAGGATTGACTTATGTCTGCCCTCCCTTCTCTCAGCCCAGGGCCTTGCTGCTGCCATGACGGAGGAGAGTGAGGAGACATTCCTGTACATTGAGCACCGCTATGTCTGCTCTGAGTGCAACCAGCTCTATGGATCCCTGGAGGAGGTGCTTGTGCACCAGAACTCCCACGTGCCCCAGCAGCATTTTGAGCTGGTGGGTGTGGCGGAGCCTGGGGTCACAGTGGCCACAGAGGCAGCATCAGGCACGGGACTGTGTCAGACCCTCATACAGGAGAGCCAGTACCAGTGTCTTGAGTGTGGGCAGCTGCTTCTGTCACCCAGCCAGCTCCTGGAGCACCAAGAGCTACACCTGAAGATGATGGCCCCGCAGGAGGCTGTGCCAGCTGAGCCACCGCCTAAGGTGCCCTCCTTAAGTTCCAGTACCATCCACTACGAGTGTGTGGATTGTAAGGCTCTGTTTGCTAGCCAAGAGCTATGGCTGAGCCATCGGCAGATGCATCTCAGGGCCACGCCCACCAAGGCTCCTGCCCCAGTTGTCCTGGGGTCCCCAGTTGTCTTAGGCTCCCCCGTGGGCCAGGCCCGAGTAGCTGTGGAACATTCGTACCGAAAAGCAGAAGAAGGTGGGGAAGGAGCAGCTGTGCCATCTGCGGCTGCTGCCACCACCGAGGTGGTGACAGAGGTGGAGCTGCTCCTCTACAAATGCTCCGAGTGCTCCCAGCTCTTCCAGCTGCCTGCTGACTTTCTGGAGCACCAGGCCACCCACTTCCCTGCTGTCCCAGAGGCTGAGGAGCCCGCCACAAAGCCGGAAACCCTGAGTCCCTCACCCACCGAGGTGCCAGTGTCTGTACCTGAGCCCCTGCCAGCCTCTGACCATAGTTACGAGCTGCGCAATGGGGAGGCCGTTGGACGGGATCGCCGGGGGCGGAAGCCCCGGAGGAACAGCAGCGGAGAGTCAGGAGGGGCAGCCAGCCAGGAACTCTTTTGCTCAGCTTGTGACCAGCTTTTTCTCTCACCCCACCAACTACAGCAGCACTTCCGGAGTCACCGGGACGGTGTCTTCAAGTGTCCGCTGTGCAGCCGCGTTTTTCCTAGCCCTTCCAGTCTGGATCAGCACCTTGGTGACCATAGCAGCGAATCTCATTTCCTGTGTGTAGACTGTGGCCTGGCCTTTGGCACAGAAGCCCTTCTCTTGGCCCACCGGCGAGCCCATACTCCAAATCCTCTGCATTCGTGTCCCTGTGGGAAGACCTTTGTCAACCTTACCAAATTCCTTTATCATCGGCGTACCCATGGGGCAGGAGGTGTCCCTTTGCCCACAGCACCGGTTCTGCCTGAGGAGCCTACTGTTAGCCTTCCTGAGCCAGCCCCTGCAGAGACTGGAGAACCAGAGGTCCCAGAGCCCCCCGTGTCTGAGGAGAATCCAGAAGAGCCTGCAGCTCCGGGCACTTACCGCTGCCTCCTGTGTAGCCGTGAGTTTGTCAAGGCGCTACAGCTGACCCGGCACCAGCGGTTTGTGCACCGGCTGGAGCGGCGCCATAAATGCAGCATTTGTGGCAAGATGTTCAAGAAGAAGTCTCATGTGCGTAACCATCTGCGCACACACACCGGGGAGCGTCCCTTCCCGTGCCCTGACTGCTCTAAGCCCTTCAACTCACCTGCCAACCTGGCCCGTCACCGGCTCACACACACGGGGGAACGGCCCTACCGCTGTGGGGACTGTGGTAAGGCTTTCACTCAGAGCTCCACTCTGAGGCAGCATCGCCTGGTGCATGCCCAACATTTCCCCTACCGCTGCCAGGAGTGTGGACTGCGCTTTCACCGTCCTTACCGTCTGCTCATGCACCGCTACCACCACACAGGCGAGTACCCCTACAAGTGTCGGGAGTGCCCCCGCTCCTTCCTGCTTCGCCGCCTGCTAGAGGTGCACCAGCTTGTGGTGCATGCTGGCCGCCAGCCCCACCACTGCCCATCCTGTGGGGCTGCCTTCCCCTCCTCACTGCGGCTTTATGAGCATCGTTGTGCAGCTGCCGCTGCCCAGGCCCCAAGGCGCTTTGAGTGCGGGACCTGTGGCAAGAAAGTAGGCTCTGCCGCTCGCCTGCAGGCCCACGAAGCTGCCCATGCTGCTGCTGGTCCTGGAGAAGTCTTGGCTAAGGAGCCCCCGGCACCCAGGGCATCGAGGGCCTCTCGCACACCAGTCAACCCCTCTCCCACAGCCCTTGGTGGTACACCCTCTGCTGCCCCTGCAGCTCCTGCACGGCGGCGGGGCCTGGAGTGCAGTGAGTGCAAGAAGGTGTTCAGCACGGAGACATCCCTGCAGGTGCACCGACGGATCCACACAGGCGAGCGGCCATACCCATGTCCAGACTGTGGCAAGGCCTTCCGCCAGAGCACCCATCTGAAAGACCATCGGCGCTTACACACGGGCGAGCGGCCCTTTGCCTGTGAGGTGTGTGGCAAGGCCTTTGCCATCTCCATGCGCCTGGCAGAACATCGCCGCATTCACACCGGTGAGCGGCCCTACTCCTGCCCTGACTGTGGCAAGAGCTACCGCTCCTTCTCCAACCTCTGGAAGCACCGCAAGACTCACCAGCAGCAGCATCAGGCAGCAGTGCGGCAGCAGCTGGCTGAGGCGGAGGCCGCTGTGGGCCTGGCTGTGATGGAGACTACGGTGGAGGCTCTGCCCCTGGTGGAGGCCATTGAGATCTACCCTTTAGCAGAAGCTGAGGGGGTCCAGATCAGTGGCTGACTAGCTCCCGTTTTCCTCTTCAGCATCCCCAAGCCCTGATGCTGAAGGCCTCCAACAGCCCCTTAAAACCTGTGTACATATCATACCCTCTCTTCTCTCTACCACCATATAAGTTCTGTAACTAAATTTACTCTCTTCTTTGAGGGGATTGCTCTGGGGTCCTTGATACTTAAAGGACCCTCCCTCTCTCCCCACCTTCCACCTGTTTGGTGGTCTCAAAAGGAAGCAGTCAATAAAGACTGAGTTGGACATGTGCCTTTGTCTGGCCTGGGTATGTAAGGTGGATTTGGGGGATCATGAGGACAGGCATTAACTGACTTACCTGGCTGCAACTCTCTGACACCCCAGATAGAGCTTGGCAGGTAGTGGTAAGAGTTTTTACAGTTTGCTGGTTTGAAGAGAAGGCAACCAGAGTCATGGCATGGTTCTTTGAAGCAGACCTCTTGTGTTGAAGTTGGCATTGGCATGACTTGCCACTAGGGGTCCCCACAGCCTGTGGAACTTGAAGCAGTTTGGTTTTGGGTGTGGCCGTTGGAACATTGTGACATTGGTGCACTTCTCAACCCTGACCCTCCATTTTCTGCTTGGTGTGGGTCACATCCTACAAAGCCATCTGGATGTCTCAGACTAGGTCCTGAAGGTCAGGCACACTTGGGTCAGGTGTCATTGGGACAGTGGCAGGAGAGAGCCCCTGGGGCTTTACCCAGTGACATAGATGGAAGCTCTTGAGTAGCAGGGTCTAGAGTAGGAAATGCCTTTACTCCCCACGCCAAATTGTGGCTCAGCCAACAGACATTTATTGTAGAAAGTGATGGAATGCCTGGTCAGTGTTGGGTTGTCTAGTATATCTTAAGTACTCCCACACCCTCCCCCCAAGAACTGCAGCCTGACTTGGATGTCCCACATACTAGGCAAGCTCACTACACCAACCTATGTTCTCATCTTTTTTAGCTGTGAGACCAGCTTTGCTGACTGCATCAGCCTTGGGTTCACTATATCCAGGGCATGCTCTGAGCTTGGCTGTCAATGAGCTTCAGCCTCCTGAGTAGCTGAGATTACATGCCTGTGCCCTCAACCCCTGGAAAGCGTGATTTCCACAGGCCTCTGGAGTGACTTGCCGAGGGTCAGTTCAGCCAAGGGCAGATTTCACTGGTCTAGGCATCCATATACTGTTCTGTCTGTCCATGGCCTTTCCAAGCGAGGAAGTAGAAGTGGTTGGTTGAGGGAGTCTGTTTGCCTCTCAATTTCCTCCTGCTCCAAGATGATTCCAGTTCCTTCTATTGGAAAAGAATTCCTTTACTTAGAAGAACACTGCTCAAGAGCTGGGCCGGGGGAGGCCTTAGACCTGCCCATTGAATGTACTTACTGCTCTGTGGTTTAACCTGTTCAGAGGGGAGAGGAAAACACCTGTTCCGACCTGGCAAGAGGGCCCAGCAGGTAAACATGACCTTCCTTTGGTTCCCTAGACCTCATAGTGGAACCAGCTCCCAAAAGTTGTCCTTGACCTTTTACCTCTGCGCCATTGCCCACATGTACCTGCAGCCACACAAATGTTACCGGATATCCTTAACAGTTACTTACCAAGATTGATTTCCCATAATGCACTTGGTCTTCCTTTAGAGGTGCTCAATTATGGGTACCATCTCAGTAGCCCCCTGCCCTGCAGGAAAGACCTAAGCCACTAACCCCAAGTACCAGGTTCTCCTCAGGAACAAAGGCACTCATGAGCCAACCTCCCCTTTGAGCAGCTGTATTGTACAAACAGTAAGATCCTTTATCCTTGTGAGACCAGATAAGCAACCAAAAGAGATAGGAATGGAGGAAAAACAAGGTGCTGGTTGACCATAGTATTAAGATGTTTTCAGTGGAGATTAACCCGTTGACGGTTGAATGACCATTCTTCATCCAAGCCCTCCTCCCTGCAAAATAAAAGCCAGGTGTGATGGTTCACACCTTTAATGCCAGCACTCAGGAGGCAGAGGCTGGTGGATCTCCGAGTTTGAGGCCAGAGTGGTCTCAGAGCCAAGTTCTAGGACAGCCAGGGCGACACAAACCTTGTCTTGAAAACCCAAAGTGAGGATGGGGTCTGTCTCTCTGACTAGGTAGGTATTCCAGAGGACCCTTGTTGTGGTTCTCAACTGCCTGTAATTCCAGCTCCAAGAGATGAGATGCCCCTTGCTGCATATGGGCACTCTGACACATGTCTACACAGTGCACTAGTGTGTCTAAAGGGACTTAAGTTGACCAACCCCCTGAACATTGATGACCTTAAGAGCCTTAGTCCTAAAGAAAGACAGTACCAATTTACCAGACAGATGTTCCCAAATTGAGTGGATGTTAGATGCACATCCCCAAGATGTGCACTCAACCAGCATACCCAAGGTTAAAAAAAAAAAAAAAAAAAAAACCAACCAGGAATCTGCACTGGGCAGGTAATTCTAAAGTGACTTCAGAAGTGACCTCAGGCCCTTCTAAGGAAGGCATTCCTGGCCCCATTCCCTTTGTGAGAGAAAGGATTGCATATGACCCAGGTTCCCTCTTGCCTCAGCCTCCGGGTGCTGGAACTGCCCACCACACCCAGCTGCATAGCCTGCTTTATTTAGAAGTTGCTGAAGCAAAATAGCCCAAGGGAACAAGACACTGTCCCACTTGATGAGAAGGCCAGCTAAGTAGGCAGGGCATGCGCAGGGAGGCTTCAAGTGCTCTCCAGTGTGTGAGTCATAGGATGGGCTATGGTTCTGACTGCAACCCCTTGAAGTCTGTTGGAAATCTTCCTCAGCCAACTATTACTGACTTAAGAGAGACAAGTGCTTTTTAAAATAATGATAATAATGGAACTGGAACCCAGGGCCTTGCACATAGCTCAGTTCTCCCATCCTGAGCCTTTACTGTTGATTGCCTGGATCCCAGCCAGACAAGCTGCATAGACAGTGTTCAGACCAGCTCTGGTGTTCAGTGATAACCTCTGGGAGTCGCCCCAGCTCTGTCGCTTCTGCAAATGTCTAGTTCAGGATGGCAGGATAATTTGAGTTAGTGTCCCTCAAAGGAGGTGATCAGAGTTGAACGTCAGTGTGTGTGTGTGTGTGTGTGTGTGTATGTGTGTGTGTGTGCGCATGCATGCACAGACGTGTTTACCGCAGCTATATCTTCAAGTCCTCTCCCCTTTTTGAGCCAAGGTCTTACTGTGTAGCCCAGATTGTTTCAAACTCAATCCTCCACCCTCATGTATTTTTGTTTTTGAGACAAGACCTGTAGCCCAGGCTGGTCACTTCCGTATACAGAAATGATCCTTACCTCTTGTGGAAGCCTGAGACAACCTCACCTATTGTCCTCAGAAATGCCACCCACCTCCTTTGTGACAGGATCTCATTACCCTAACCTGGAGTTCACCAATTAATGCCAGACTGGCTGGCCACCCCACTCCCAGGGGGCTACCTTTCACCTTCCTTGTACGTGGAGTCCAAGGGTGACAGCATTTTTGCACACATTCTGAGGCTTGAACTCAGGTCCCTGTGTTTGGAAGACAAGAACTTCACTGACTGAACTCTCTTTGTCAACCTTTTTTTGGTTTCTTGTTTTCCAAGGCAAGGTTTCTCTCTGTCGAACAGGCTGGCATCAGAAGTCAAGAGATCCACCTGCCTCTGCCTCCTGGGTGCTGGAATGAAAGGTATGTGCCACACTGTCCCAGCCTATCAACTCTTATTTTAAAGGGCTTTAGGGAGGTACCCAGGGAAGGAGGTGGACAGTATTGGCTGATTTCCTGGCCTCTTCCTGAAGACAGTATTCTAGAGAGCTATCTACCCTAAGCATTATTTATTTAGTTATGTTGTGTAGCCCTGGTTGGCCTGGAGCTCAGTGTGGAAGAGGCTGGCTTCAAACTCAAGGAAGTCTGCCAATCTTTCTCCTGGGTGCTGGGATTAAAGGTATCCACCACGTGCCCAACTAAGCTTCTATTCTGTTTAACTACCTCATGAGGTAGGCATTGAGAACCACTGAAGCCCTTGTCTTTTGAAAAATGGCAGAGCTGAGATTCCGACACAGGAATTGAATTATTTTTAAATCTCTCAGATTTTCTGAATGTAGAATAACAATTCTGGCCATCGTGTGTGGTGTGTGGTGGTGGTTTCCTTGTTTATTTTGAGACCTTAAGCCTAGGTTGGCCTTGAACTCACCAAGTAGCTGAAACTAGCCCTGGTACTCCAGGCAGTGAATCCTCTTGTATCAGCCTTCAAAACGCTGGGATTCCAGGGCCATGTCACCACTCCTGATCCAGTCTTTGAGCAGAGCTGCTCTCTCCCCTCCCGGTACCCTGATCTGACCTCCTACTTACTCCCAGGACACAGGAGGCCAAGGGACACCAGACATCCTTTCTCTCTGTACAGTTTTTAAATTTTTATTTTTTGATGTTTGTTGTCCAGCTGAATAACAAGTTACAAAAACGGGGTCTTAAAAGAAGCACATTGTACAATGAACAAGCAGATTGAAGTTAAAAACACTGAACCGCTAACCCGCTACCACAAGTAGAGACAGGGGAGGCGTCTGGGGGGGAGGGGAGGGGAGGAGAGGGGAGGGGAGGGGCTGCCAACACAGGGGTGAGACAACCGAAGGGGAGGGAGCTGCCTTCCTGGCCCACTACTTACCACGGCTCCCACTGGACATTGCAGTGAGCAGGCCAGGGACAGCCACACCCACACCGAAAAGGGTGGAGCCAGTCAGATCTTTCCAAGGTAGGGCGGTCACTGTGCCCCAGTACCTTGGCCCACGACGGTGGCGGCAGTCACAAAGGGGGTCCGAGGAAGCGATCAAAAGACCAGGCCTCCACCTCAGCCCCCCCACCCCCCAAACCCCGGCCTGCCCTCCCGCCCGCCACCCCCCTCCCCCAGCAATGATCCAAAGGCCCTCTGTTCAGAAGCCCCAGTCAGCCT
The DNA here is from genome assembly GCA_033318265.1 of Phyllotis vaccarum. Taxonomy (NCBI): domain Eukaryota; kingdom Metazoa; phylum Chordata; class Mammalia; order Rodentia; family Cricetidae; genus Phyllotis; species Phyllotis vaccarum. The sequence continues at coordinate 16,898,526 of JARWLC010000018.1, forward strand.
GCAATTACATAAATAAATAAATATTGAGCCCCTGGGCTTGGAGGACAGGTTGGGGGTGGGGGGAGGGCCGAGGGACGGGGTTCACAGACAAAGTAAGAAGTCTCCATCCCAGCAACACTGCTCTGAATTATTTCTCTTTGCTCCTTTTGCTTGTTTAGGAAGGAGCCAACACCAAAGACAAATACTTAAAAATATACATTTTTTTTTTCCGCCTTTCTCATCATCATCATCGTCTTGCTTTGGAGACTGCTGAGGTCAAAGTTTAAACCGCACAAAAGAACCACGGCTTGAAGTTTTTGTGGTTTTTTTTATTGTTTTTTTTTTGTTTGTTTTTTGTTTTTTTGGTTTTTTTTTTTTAGTTTTTATTCTGATTTTTTTTTTCATTTTTTTTTTTCCCCAACGTATAAAAAGGTAGCGGAGTTGTCTGTGGTTATTTTTTTTTAATTTTTTTTTGGTTTTTTTTTTTTTTGTTTTTTGTATTTTAAATGGTTAAATCTTTGGTTTGTTTCTTTTTTCTCTTGGAGGCCTTTATCTCTCGCACTTGCCTACCCCACTCGGAGACCGGTGGGGGCCCGCGTGTCTCAATCTTGCTAATTAGTCTCTTTCACTCAGTTCTCCCTGGGTGACAGGGAGAGAGAGGCACCCTGGGAATGGACTGGAGGAGAAAAACCAGTCAGGTCAGGGGGGTCAGTCACCTGTCCCAACTAGTTCCTGGCTGGAGCTCCCCAGGGTGAGGGTCTTGGAGACCCTCCTGATCTTCTGGGAAGATGTGTAAGACCCCCCTCCTTCCCTGTCTTAGCCCCAGTTCCTAAAGGGGCTTGGGACCCCCATCCATCCCTCACCCACCCCTATACATACATCCAGCCCCTCCCTCCCACTTCTGGTCCCTACCTTGCTCCCCCCACCCCCAGAAGGGAACAGAGAGGTGGTTTAGTTACTGGCATTATTTTTGGCACAAACGGCCCACCATTAGGGCAGGCCAGTCTCTGTTCCTCCCTTAAGCAGGGGGTCAGGACTGGGAGAAGGGGAAATTCAGAGCACTGTACTCACCCCAGTCCGGGCCCCTGGTCCACCACCTGGCATCTAGGATGGTGCAGGGTCCTCCCTCCCCAACCCCACATAAAGCTCCCTAGCCCTCCGACTCTCTCGCTCACACACAGACACACGGACACAGGCTCTGCACAGACCACAAAATAAAAACGATGAGATAGTTCTGTTTCCCGGAGTCGAAGCTGGGCTGACTGGCATGGAAGGGGCAGGTGGGGGTAGGAGAGACTGGAAGTCCCCCACCTTCCCAAACCTGCCCCCCCCCAAAGCCCCCAGCCCCTTGCCCTGGCTGGCCCCCAGCCAACGATATTTGGTTTTCTTCCTTCCTTTTTTTTTTAACATTAAAGTTCTATGAGGTATTTGGTGCCTTATCTCGAGTCCTCGGGGGAGGGGTGGGGTGGGGGAGACCTGGGGCTCACCTGCCCCTCCCTCTCACCCTCCCACCCCCTTCCCAATATTTGGTTTCACAGCTGTAGTTAAAGCTTGGGATTTGGTTATTTTTTTTTCCCCCTCCCAGGAATTATTTTTCTTGGTTTTCATTTCCCAGTGTGAGGGTTGGATGGGGAGGGTCCCCACCACCCCCGGCTACATGGGGGTCCCCTCCACCAATGTCAGGGCGTCTGCCCATCCCTGCCCCTCCTTCCTCTCTTTTGTGCCCACTCCTCCACACTGGAGTGGGGAAGAGGTCCCTGGTAGGGACTTGGTAGGAAGCAGGATGAATTGGGTGGTGGTGAGTCCTGGAGTTTTCTTTTTTCTTTTTTTTGGTCTAGAATCATAGTTTGAGTCATCTCCACCATGCCTTCCACGCTGCCTGTCTTCACGGAGGGTTTTTAAGGGGTTTGGTTGGTTGGTTGTAATTCATTCTGCTCTGTTCAATTCTCTTCCTTTCGGGTCAGGAGCCCTTGGCCCCTTCTCCAACTGTGGGTTGGGGTCCAGGCTCTCTCTCTCTCTCTCTCTAGCCGTTTTTCAGGAAATTATAATGGACAACGTCAGAGGTAGGGTGAGGACAGGGAGTTGGTTCTGCAGAGCTGCTTACATTCCAGAGAGGATGGGTAGAGGAGGTGCCAGTCCCATAGGTGCCCGGTGAGGGGGGGGGCAGCCACTCCACCAGGGCTAGGCAAGGCATCCAAGGTCCCCCGCATTGGCCTGGGGTCTCCGCTGCCTCTGGGGCCCAGCCAGACAGTTTTGCTTCTGGGTGGGAGAAGAGAGACCAGAAGAATAGGCAACGCTGAGACCCGGGGGCTCCGGCTACCTCTCCTCGGAGTGTCCAGGATGGAAGGGGGCACTGGGCCACTGCCCAGCTCTCCTCTCCCTCTGCTCCTGCCCAGCCGGGGGCCGGGGTCACTCTGACTTCAATGGCTCGAGTCCTTCACAGCAACACTTTGGTTTGAGGAGATACAGAAAGAAGGGTATTAAAAGATGGGACAGAAGAATAAGAGACAGAGACAGAGAGAGAGACAGAGAGAGAGAGAGAGAGAGAGAGAGAGAGAGAGAGAGAGGGAGAGAGAGAAACAAACAGAAATTAAGAGAGAATCAAACTAACCCAACAGTTGGTTTTCCTTTGTCCATTTTCCTTTCCTTTTTTTTTTCTTTTTTTCTTTTTTTAAAGCCTTTTCAGTTGATTGGCGTGGGAGGGAGCTTGGGGCTCTTCACCCTCATCCCTGACACTCTCTCTCAGCCCCCCCCACCCGCCTCCATCCACCCTGGCGAAGGGACAGGCCCCTCCCCAGCCACCCCCCCCTCCAGCTTTCCGAAGACGACGTCCATGAGGTATTTGTGAAGAGAAAGAAGTATCCATCCTTCCATCCGCCATGGCGACCAAAGGCCTGGACCACTGTGCAGGGCTTGGCTCCAACCTTGCGGCTCCTTCACGTCTTGAAGAGTTCTAGCCTTCTTTCCCATATATATATATTTATCTCTATATATATCTATAAATTCTTTTTTCTAGTTTTAATTTATTGTTTGTTTGGTTTTCTGTTTTTGTTGTTTTGTTTTGTTTGGGTTTTTTTTTTTTTTTTTGGTTTAAAATTTTGTTGACCTCCACGTTAGAAGGAGGACGAGGTGGCTCCCAGCAGCGTCCCCTCTGTCCATTGTTGAGATGTGTCCAGGGATAGGCAAATACAGGGTCCAGCCAAGACTTGTGGAGGTCTCATGGGAGCGGTGGCCACCACAGTGCCCTCTTGCATGGGGAAACCACATGTCATGGTCATGTCACCACCATGTGGACCCTGATGGAGATGCCATCCGGAGGAGCCCACCACTGGGGTGTGTGCGTGTGTGCCTTGGGGGGATGGGGAGGGAGGGAGAGGTATCTGCCAGTGTCAGAAGGGGCATATAGGGTGAGCAGAGAGAGAGGCGAGAGTTTATCTTTTTGGTTTCTGGTTAATGTTAGAACGTGAAGGATCCCACTGATAGGCACTGGAATATGATTTTTTTTTTTTTTCAGGGAAACTGACAGACAGGATGGAAAGAACAACTTGGATGCCCTCAACTCATCTCTCATCGCCCTCTGCTTGAAACAACCGCCTCCTCATAGTCGGGAGGAGGTAGACGCCAGAGCAGAAAGGGTGATGGAGTTGGGGGAGGGGGAGCTTTTGAGAGCTGGAACTTGGCAAAAAAAATGGCCTAGCCCACCCTTCAAATGGAGAGGAGAGATACAGGGGACACAAAGCCCATACTCAGGCCTGCTTCTGAACTCTCCCCAGGCTGGGGGTTGGGGGGATTAAAGCAATACCCCCTGCCCTGTCAGGGAGAGCTGGGGAGGGTGGGGGAGCACATAGAAGGGACACATTCTGTTGAGCACAACGCTAAAAATTCTGTACATCCTTTGGGTGAAGCTACTGAATATTTGGTGTAAGGTTGTTTGGTCCTTTCTTTTTGCCTTCTGGAAAAGACCATTTGGCAGGTGGCTCTGGGCCCTGGGCCTCCTGCCCCAGGCAATGCCCTGTCTCCATTGGCCCAGGGCTGGGGCTGGGCCAGCAAGCTGGCACATTCTCTAGTTCCTTCTCTGCCTACCCCCAGTAGGGGTAAGGTTAGGAGTTGGCCCCACAGCCAGGGCTCCGCATGGGTCCGACCTGCTGGAGGCTGCTCCATTCCTGGCTGAGGGTTCTTATTTGGTGTCCTAGCAGTGAGCACTCCAAGATCTGGCTCGAACTGGTTTTTGGTTTGTTTGATTTGGGGGAGGGGGTTGTTTGGTTGGTTTGGGGGTGTTTTTGTCTGTTTTCTTGTTTTTCATCTCTGGTTCCTTTAGGGCAGCTGGTTTCTGTTGTGAATATTTTTGGTTTTTTTCTGTTACTGGTTCCTTCCTTTTTCTTCATTCATTCTTTCTTTCTTTCTTTCTTTCTTTTTTTTTTTTTTTTGGTTGATTTTTGGTCTTTCCTCCTTTGTCGCTCCTGTTTTGAGGATTCACTGCACCCCCCCACCAGCCTCCTGGCCCTTTCTTGGGCGGGAGACCAAGGTGTGTGTGTGGGGAGTCAGAGGAGCAGGAGAGGAGGCTTGGCGGGCTTTCACTCGGCCTTGGACCCTGCCTCGGGTCCCCCTGGGCCCCCAGGGGTCTGTGCCGCCACGTCACTGCAAGTGGAGGATGAGGAGGAGGAAGAAGATGAGGAGAGGCCGGGAGACTTGCTGGAGATGGAGGCTGCCACGGCCGCAGCTGCTGAGACTAGCCCCACACCGGGCGGGGCACTGAGCAGAGGCAGCCCAGCGTGGTTCAAGAAGAGAGGCGAGGTCACTAGGCCGGGGCTCCCTGGGGCCCCACCGGCTGCCCCCAGCACCAGGTTCCCGCTGCCGTCAAGGCTGGTAAGGGGCAGGGTTCCACCAGAGGCCAGGGCTGGTGAAGAGAGAAGAGGGGCTGAGCTGGAGGTGTGAACCAGGCCACGGAGACCTTCACTTCCTAGTATCTCACCTGAGTGCTCCCCGCCCCCCCACCTCCAACCCCCACTGAGTCTCCCCATCTGTCCCACTGAGTCTCATCAATCGGCACCCCTCACACCTTCCCCAGAGACAGAGGATTTAGAGGCAAGCGATGCAGTGAGCAGGGGCAGGATGACATGGCCGGAGTAGCGATGATGGGGGGCGCGAGGCCCAGGAGGGGGCAAAGGGGTGATAGAGGAGGCAGCACGCACCTTGGATAGTGGCCAAAGGGTTGTTGCTCATGAGGGCTGGACTCAGCCCAGAGCTCAACCCCACCATTGTGCTTCTGCAAGAAGCAAAGCAGAGGCATTAGCAGGGATAGGAACCCATTGGCAGAACTGGGGTGCATCTCCCCACCCTGAAAGCACACTTACCCCGTGCTGGGGTTCAGGCCCGACAAGCCGATAGCTGAGTGGCTGCCTTGAGGGCTTGGGTTTGTGCTGTTGGTGGTGGCCGGGGGCGGGGGAGTGACAGAGGGGATGGAGTTGAGGGGGGGCGCGGCTCCGCCCCCACCCCCACCCCCTCCTGCTGTCCGGCTGGGGTGGAGCGTCCCCACAGCTGAGGATAAGGTAGTAACTGCCAGAGAGAGACAGAAAGCGGTCCTCAGCTTCCTCTGATCCGTTGTCAAGGAAGTCAGGGCGAACCCCTATTGCACACCCTGAATCTCATCAGAACAACACGCTGTCCTAACCCCCCTCCTCAGAGTCCTTCTACCCCCCTATCTCATGGTAATAGTCGCAATAATCGCTGGCACTGGCTCTGTGCAAACCATGCCCCCAAACACTGTTGACATAGGCAAGAAGTGGGTTGCCCAGGAGACATGGTCCGATGGCTCCCTCCAGGGGGCCGCTGGGAGCTCAGGAGGACCCAACTGTTCCAGCTAGAACAGATGCCAGCTCTGTCTTATGGTGAGCACATCAGTCTCTCTGATCTTTAGCGTTCCCTCACGGAAAATGGAAAAATGGGACCTGGCTGGGTGTAAGAACAGAGAACCTGGACCAGTGAGTGCCAGTGTCTTCTTACCGGTTTATAGTCGTCCACTTACTATTTTTTAACGTGAGTAATAATGTTTGTTTTGTGTTATTAAAAAAATTGCTCAGACTGGAGAAGTGACTCAGCAGTTAGGAGCACTGGCTGATTCCCAGCATCTACATGGCAGCTCACAGCTGTCAGTAACTCCAGTGCCTGCAGATCTGATGCCACTTCTGGTATCTGTTGGGCACTGTGTGCTTATGTTGCACAGAAAAACATTTATACAATAAAAACAAACAAATAAAACCTTTTAAAAAAATCAGCTGAGAGGTGGTGGCACATGTCTTTAACCCCAGCACCCAGGAGGCAGAGGCGGGTGAATCTCTGTGAGTTGGAGGCCAGCCTGGTCTACAGAGTGTGTTCCAAGACAGCCAGGGCTACACCGAGAAACATTGTCTCAAAAAGAGAAAAAAAAATCAGACTGGAGATGGACCCTAGAGCCCTGTGTGCACATCACTAGGTACCAGCTCCTCCTATAATCTTTCTAGAGTATATACATAGGTATAGATCTTATGTGTGCATTATATACTTACGATAATTATTAAAAAATTATCTCAGAGAATTAAAGCAGTTTCCTGGACTTGCAGTGTCTACACACGACAGGCACCAAGGACAAAGACTCCAGTGCGTCCCCTTCCAGCAACCTCCATACTTTCCCATAGGGAACCCTGTGAAGCTGACTAGTAGTTGCTCCGGTAGACAGTGTGGGGGACTCTCCCACTGCTCTCTGTCTGCTCCCCCTGAACCTGAGATCCATGAGGTCCATGGCTGCCCAGAGCCACTGCTAAACCCCAGAGCACCCTAGCAGCATTCTCAGATCTCCCCATCTCCCTCCCAGCATGCCCCTAACCTGTTGTGCTCAGGCTGCTAGAAGCTTGGGACAATGGTAAGGTCCCTGCAGCCCCTTGGGGTGTGACCTGGGGAGAGAGAAAAGAAAGTATGGTAAGGCCCTGTCACAAGGTGGCCTCCCACAGTGTTCCCTGAATACCCCACTCCCATTGCCCGCCCCCCACCATTCCCCCCCCCCACGCCACCGAGGGTGGGGCAACAGGGCCCCCCCGGGTGCAATGCTACATTTAGACCAAACCAATCATCTTCCCTCATCCCCCCAGGTGATTCTGTGCCACAAGCCTGGGGCACAGTGACTCTCAGCTGACACTGTTTCTCCTCTGACACTATCCTGTCTAGCTAATGTCCCAGCAGAGCTGTGTCCAGTCTTCAGTGACTGTACCCTAACAACTGCTCTGTCTGTTCCTGCTGATGGCTCTCCTAAGAAGGAACACATCTATTTTTGTAAGAGATACAGGTAAGCCTGGATTACATACTACATTTGAGTCCAGCCTGGGCTACATGTCATGAAATCTTGTCTCAAAAAACAAAAACCCCAAAAAGGGTCGAAATTGCAGCACTTTGGAGGGAGAGGCAGGGAATGAGTTCTGAACACACACCCCACCCCACCACCCCCCACCCCCGCGCGCACGAAAGGGCTGATGAGCCCTAAGGCAGTCTCACCCTCACCCTGCCTTCAGCCCTAGGAGCCCTAAACAAGCTGACTGTGTCTCTCCTCCACTCAGAATCCCTTACTAGCCTGATTTAGATTCCCGGTAAAACCCGAGGCATCTGCCACTTCCTCAACACATTACCAGCAGCTCAAGCACACTGCATTGCATTGGGATTGCCTGTGTGCCTGCTGGACCTGGCAGCATGCTCCTCTCCCTTCATGTCGGATAAATCACAAAGGGTCCCTCCTTCCTCCCCAGCCCTTAGAATTGAGGGGTTTCTCTCTAGACACCACAATCCTTTTCACAAGCAGAAATAAAGGGTGTCCCAGTGTGTCTGACAATTCGATAGACCCATGCATGGCTGTGGTGCTGCCACATTGAGTCTAGAGATGGCCGTTCCTGTCTCTACGGGCGGGAGTCTAGTGTATTCCTACCTGAACCAGGCGTATCCCTCTTTCTTGGTAATATCAGTGTAGATGTGGGGCCCTGCATCCACCACGTTAAGACCACAGTTTGGGGCATGGGAGATGTTTTGGTAGGTAGGGTCACTTGCTACCAAGCCTGAGTTTGATCCCTGGAACTTTCTTTCATGGTGCAAAGGCAGAACCCACTCCCAAGAGCCATCTTCGGACCTCCACTCGGGTCACGTTTTCCCTGGAAACTGTAGCTGTTTGTGACTGTGCTCTACATGCGACATGCTGTCCCCAGAACCAACTAACACCTCCGGTCTCTCTTCTAGGTAAGTTTGCTACACCCAGATCCTACAGGCTTGTGCCCCAACCTCTGACCCCCGCCCCACTCCCAGCCCATCGCCCAGCTCTGGGTACCAGGTGAGGGCTGTAGCTGGTCGGTTTTCCCGGGCTGGGCAACATGGGGGCCGCGCTGCAGGGGTTAATGCGTTTCTCCTTCTGGCGCCGGTTGCAGAACCAGACGCGGATCACTTCCTTCTCCATGTGCAGCTGTTCTGCGATCAGCAGGATCTCCTCTGAGGTAGGCTTCTGGTTCTACAGGTAGAGGGGGCTGTTGAGCTGGGTCCTTGCACCCGGTCCCCTTCCCGGTCGCCAGGGGGCGAGGCTCACCGCTAGAAAACTCTTCTCTAAGGCGAAGCGGACATTCGTTTCTATGCTGGTTCTCTTCTTGCGTCTCCGCCCCGGCAGCCCGTCGAAACCCAGGCTGGGGCTGCTCAGCTGGTTGGGGCTGGGTAGGCTTGAGTCCACAGACATAGTTTCTGCAAAGCCAGATGACAAGGATGTGAGTGGCCACTTAGCGACCCGCTCCAACACCAAGTCCCCTGTGCGCCCACTTGGCGCTTCAGGTCAGGCTCACCTGCGTCATTGAGCCACTTCTCCAGAAGGGGCTTGAGTTTGCACATATTCTTGAAGCTCAGGTTAAGGGCCTCGAAGCGGGAAATGGTCGTCTGGCTGAAGTCGTTGCCATAAAGCTTGCCCATGGCCAGGCCCACATCACCCTGGTCCAGAGAGGAAGAGGTGAGGTTTGGAAGTCAAGGAGGGAAAAATTTCCTGGTCCAAGGCCAGATCCAAACATTCCATCAACTGACCACAACGACCCCCGCATCTTCGTTCCGTCACCCCCGCACCCCCCGCCGATCCATAAGGTGGTCCCAGACCTGCGTGAAGCCCAGCTTGATGCGGCGTTGCTTGAAGGTGCGAGCGAATTGTTCCAGTTCCTCCAGGTCACTAGGCTCCTCCGGGTGGGATGGCGGTTCCAAGCATTTTGGGGGCTGCGGGTGTGAGAGGTGCGGGTCGGGCAGCGTGGGGCGAGTCACAGCCTGGTAGGGTGGGGCAGGTGGATGGGATGCGGGATGGAGGACTCGGATGTGCCTAAGCAGTGGCTGTGCACCTGTTACCTTCAGAACTCCCCTCACCTGCCCAGAACACCCACTAATCGCTAGCCCTGCTAAATGCCGCCCTCTGCTGCTGTCATGGTTCTCTCAATTACCAGAACTCTCCACCTTCCCTTCAGACTCCCAGAAGGGGGCAGGCCTTTTTTTTTTTTTTTTTTTTTTTTTTTTTTAACTGATGGCTCAATGGGCTCAAAGCCTAGAACTGGGGGCAGTGGGTTCATCCTCTGTCCTTTCTCACTGACCTTTTGGGGTAGTTCAGTCTGAACTTTAACTCTCCTTTGGGCCTACGTTTCCTTGTCACTGTGATTCTTCCCACCCACTGAACTGTTAAGGGATTAAGGTTCATAATCAGCAGTTAGTCCTACTCCCTCCTGCACAGGTACAGAATGAAACCTGAGGCTCCGTCTACAGCTATGTCAATTACATGTAGACGCCTGAACTGCAAGAGAATACTTGTTTGGGTTGAGGACAATGAAAATGGGGATGTGTTGCACTGGGAGACCAGGAGGCATATGGGATCTACTGAGTTCGGTTTCACTGATCTAAAAAGTTAAAGACCTGATAGAAGACGCATATCTGCTCAGGAGAGCAAGACAGGAGATTTTTAAGGTCACTTTGGGCTACAGAGTGAGTTCAGTGCCAGCCAGAGCAACTCAGAAAGACCATCTCAAATTAAAATGTGAAAAGAAGGTTAGGGATTTAGTTCAGTGATAGAGCCCCTGCCTAGAATCCCCCAGTGAGGGGCTGGGGTGTGGCTCAGTGGTAGAGCCCCTGCCTAGCTAGCATGCTCAAAATCCTGAGTTGACTCTCTAATATCACCAAAGTATAAATAAAATTAAACAAAGTCTTAAAAAATGTATAGTTTGCAAAGTACAGAAATTAATAAGGAGGACAGTTGGAGGATGGACAAGAAGCAACACCTTTCTTTGGGGTGACACACTGCCTTAAAAACAAGAGACTGGAAGCAGGTGGTTGGTACAGGGATGTCTGTCCCATGGATCTTTGCTGTTCTAAAATTCTGGGGCGGGTGTGTTTGGGAAGTCACACTGATGTGAGCTCCCTGTTGGGTTCAAGGCATCATTCTGTTATCAGACACATCAACAGTTCGGTAGCACCAGGACAATCATCCCAGAAAGGATAAGGATGCCACCCCGCTGTAGGCATTACGGCATCAGCCAAGTGGGTTCTGACTCTGTTGTTACAAGAACACTGGAGCCTTTCAGGGCATTTAGAATTTAATAGCCAAGACCTGTTTCGGCCTGTGAAATTTTCAGCCTTTAGCAGAATCCACACATATGCATGCTTGTGTGTAAGAGTGTGCGCGCGCGAGTACTTGTGAGCCTGTGTGGGAGTTCCTGTACATACGTGCGTGTGCGTGTGAAGAGCTGAAGTCAACATCAGGAAGGTGTCCTTCCTCACCTGCTTGCTACTTTTCTTCCTCTTTTTTCTTTTTGACAGAGTCTTCTCTCAATGAGCCTGAGAGTTATTGATGTGGCTAGGCCGGCTGACTAAGGAGCATCAACCCCCATGCCTCCAAGGATGAAATTACTACCTGCTCAGCCTTGACCTGAGTTCTCGGGTCTTTGTGCTCACGCGGTGGACACTTTACCAACTGAGCTACCTCCCCAGCCTCTGCGCTAAATATTTCATCAGATTTTCAAAGGTGTCCATGTTCAGAAAGGCTTTGGAACCTCTGGTTTCATACCCCTTCATTGTACAGAGGAAGGAGCTGACCTAGACATGCATGGAGTCTGTCTTATTCAAGTCTCTACAGACTCCCTGCTTTTATATTCAAGTGTTCACTATAGGTACGAAGCACCTCTCCTGGCCAGAATTTCCCTTTTTGGTTTACATTTGTTTGTTTTATTTTTTCAAATCAGAGACTCAATGTGTAGCCCTGGCTGTCCTGGAACTCACTCTGTAGACCAGGCTGGACTCAGACTCACAGAGATCTGCCTGCCTTACAGCAAGTAGGCTGCAGAGCAGGGTAGGGCCTCGGGTCCCCCAACTGCTCAAGGATGTGTCGGTGGGCCCATTAAGCAGAACCTTTCACATCCTCCATCCACCCCTCCTCCATCCACCCAGCCCAGCTCTCTCCCCTGGTAGATACCTAGGGAACTTGTGGGCAGACTCACCTGTGTAGGAAGCCCAGCCCGGGGCTGGGAGGTCAGAAGAGCTCCCTGGGTTTGCTGAGGTAGCTGGAATAGATTTGGCGTTGGTAGCAGGCCTTGGGAGAGAGGAACACAGAAGGTGAGTGAGGGGGGGGGGGGCAGGGGGTTTGCGGGGGGGATGGGTTGTTAAAAGCAGTGAAGAGTGAGACAGAGCTGAGGTCTCACCTGGCTGACTCTGCTGGGCCTGTGGAAGCAGGAACTGAGCAGGTGGCTGAAGGTGGTGGCCGGGGACAAGTACCAGCTGCTGGAGCTGGAGGAGTTGCTGTATGTCCTGGCAGAGAGGGGGCAGACAGACACACGGATTGAATCGTGACTTGGTCTCTACCTTCAGCGGCATGTAAGCCTCCAAGGGGCTGAAGCCAGGAACCACGTAGCCCAGTACGTACAGCAGGCTGCGGTCTCCCAGACTTGGAAAGGCACACTGACTATGGGGCATCTGGAAGTTCCATCTTCCAAGCTGCCCCGGGAGGGCTTGCTCTTCGCCCCTCTCTTCCTGGTGAAATGTTTGCCTAGTCTTACATTCCCACAGAACAAATAGACTTGTTTAAAAATGTAAACCAGGCCAAGTCTTTTTTCTCTTTTTAAAATGCTCCCAAGGCGTGCAGTATGATGTCTGGAATTATCTCTAACGCGCTCCAGCAAACAGCAGGTACGGACACTCAGAGAAAAGCTTCGGCACTAATTTAGGTTCAAAAGAGAGCTCAGAATGTGAATTTATTTGGAGACGGGGTCTTTGTGAATGATCGAGTTAAAACCAGGCCCGTGAAAGTGGGTTTGAATGCATTATGGCTGATGGTATCGTTAAGGGGAAAATCCATCCAGGTGGTGGTACAAGCCTTTAATCCGAACACCCAGGAGGCAAAGGCAGGCAGATCTCTGTGAGTCTGAGTCTACCCTGGTCTACAGAGTGAGTTCCAGGGTTACACACTGGGATTTTGACTCGGAAAACCAAACCAACAAAAAAACCAAAAAGGAAAATTCTGGCCAGCAGTGGCGCTGCGCACCTACAGTGAACACTTCAATAGAAAGGGGAATCGGGAGTCTGGAGAGAGGACTTGGGGCTAAGAGGGCTTGCTGCTCTGCCAGAGGACCTGAGTTCAAATCCCAGCATCGACGCCTGGCAGTTCACAGCCATAATTCCAGGTCTGGAGAAGCCAACACCTTCTTCGGCTTCCATGGGCAACTACATACATGTGACACACACAGCCACCCATGTGCACAAAAATAAAAACAACAAAAATTAAATCTTGGTTAGTTTGCTTTTGGCTTTTGGAGGCAGGGTTTCTCTGTGTATCCCTGGCTGTCCTGAAACTTGTTCTATAGACCAGTCTGGCTTTGAACTCACCTGTCTCTGCCTCCTAAGTGCTGGAATTAAAGGCACGGGGCACCACCACTCAGCTCAAAAATAATCTTAGAAAAAGAAAAAGGCTGAAAGTATTAGCTCAGTGGTAGAGCCTCTGCCTAGAATCCCCCAGTGAGGGGCTGGGGGTGTGGCTCAGTGGTAGAGCCCCTGCCTAGAATTCCCCACTGAGGGGCTGGGGGTGTGGCTCAGTGGTAGAGCCCCTGCCTAGAATCCCCCAGTGAGGGGCTGGGGGTGTGGCTCAGTGGTAGAGCCCCTGCCTAGAATCCCCCAGTGAGGGGCTGGGGGTGTGGCTCAGTGGTAGAGCCCCTGCCTAGAATCCCCCAGTGAGGGGCTGGGGGCGTGGCTCAGTAGAGACCTTGTCTAACATATGGTGAGACCAGTGATTTAACTGCCATGTAGTCTTGTGAACAAACAGACTAAATGGATGTGCTGGCAACACAACTCAGTCAGAAAACGTGTTTGCTGTCCATCCTGACAAGTACTCTCCAAAGTCCATCCCTGACCTCCACATGTATACCATGGCACATTTGCAACCCCCCCCCCCCACAAAATTAATACATGTTTTAAAGGGGGGAGAATTTTGATATAGACAGAGATGATGTAAGTAGACACAGGAAAGAAGACCATCTACAAGCCAGAGCCCACACCTACAACTCCATGTTACTTTCCTGAGCTGTGAGAGAATATATGTCTGCTGTTTAACTCACCAGAGTGTGGTTCTTTGTTATGGAAATGCTCGCTAACTAATACAAGCCCAACATGTACTTGCTTCCTGACCCAACGGTTCTGTTCCCAGGTGTAAAGCCACTGGACATTTGTACACTACTGCACTCTCCGTGCAGAGCCTCTGCTCCAGCCCAAGGACCCGTCAGCAGTGGAATCGATAAATGACCCGATTCTATGGAACCAGCTGCAACACAACCTTCCACATGTGGCCGTGGATTTGCATATTATAAGCTCAAGAGGCTTCTGGGTGCCATCAACACAGGTGTGTTTGGCTAGTGGGGACCCGCTGAGCTGTGTGCTTCTGTACATTTGCTCTTTGGCCAGGTTAGGAACCTATGGCCAAAGGGTACTGCATCATTCAGGACCGAATCTGCTGTCCTCCCAACCCCGACCCAGAGACCCCAGCCCTATAAAAATTCCACGCCCATCTCCTTCCGGCCGCGGAGCAACGGAAGCAATGAAAAAGCTTAAGTGTCTGTTGATAGTGGAGCCTTCAGAGGCTCTGAGCCTAATTTTATGGTATATGTTTACTGCTTCTTTCCCCCCCCCCCCCCCCCCCCCCGCCACTATCCTCTCTCCCTCCATTCACGATGTAGGTCTGCCCAGCTTGAGACTGCATAGGATAGGATGGCCTTGAAAGCCCAATGATTTTTCTTCCTCAGTCTGTCCAGGGCTGTGGTCCCCAGTACATGCCACCATGCATGGCTGACATCCTTCAAGGCCCACAAATGATGAGGGAACATCTTTCCATATATTGTGAATAATAAAGGACTGTTTTGGCCAAGGCAGACACCATAGAGGTAGACGGAGGAATCAGCATAGGCACCAGTAAAGAGGGTGGAGTCCGAGACAGATCAAGCCAGACTCCAAAAGAAGCAACATGTAAGGAGCACAGGTGAGCCACGGGCCACATGGCAGACAGGTTAATGGAAATGGGTTAAGATGAAAGAGCTAGCTAGCAGTGTGCCTGAGCCATGGGCCCAACAGCATGAAGTTAATATAAGCGTCTGTGTTATTCATTGGGATTTTGGGATTGCTGATCCAGATAAGCGGCGGCAGGCGGGACCGAACCAGGGAGCTAGCTGGGCCGAAAACCTCATCGTAACACACACATCATGCTCTCTACTGCCCTTCTTACAGGACGGTGCATTTGCTAATGCGCTTTCTTCCTCCTGAGCAGCACAGGTGCCTCTTTTTAAAAGAAACACACAAAACCCACGATTTAGCCACCCCCCGCCCCAGTCTGGCTACTCAGGTTCAGCCTTAATCCTGCCCCTTTCTCTCTCTCAGCCATGCGGTCAGTCCTCACCTCCCCTCTCTCCGTCTCTTTCCCATGCCACGGTCAACATCATGGCTCAAGTGTCAGCACGGTCTATCCCAGGGCCACCTGTTTCCTCTGAGCTGCCAGAGTGGGTGATAACACTGAGATTGTTTTCTTTCTAAGTCAATGACTCAACAGAGCTTCGGTTGGCTTGGAATTTTTTATGTTGCTGAGGATGACCATGAACTCTTCACCCTCCCGATGCACATGTATGTGTGGGGGTGTACACATGGAGGAGGCGTCAGATCCCCCAAAAGTCATAAAACTCAGGAGACCCCCAGTGTTGTGGCCTATTACATGAACACTGGAATCTGAACTGGAGTCTTGCCAGGGAGGGTCTTTATGTGCCAAACCATCCTGATGGCCTCATGGTTATCAACACGATTGACTATATATGACAGCGTGTTTCATGATGGCATTTCCATACTGTACCAAACAGATTTCTGACATATTCACCTCTCCTGTCCCCTCTCACTCCGACTGACCACTTCCTCTTATATGATCTTTTGGGGGTATTCATGTGACTTCATGTAAATTTTTAAAAACTTTTTTTTTATTTCCACAAAAGTTTTAGGGAAAATGCAAAACACAGAGATGAATTTTTTTTTAAATTTATTAAAAGAGGAGTTTAGCCAGATGGTGGCGGCACGTGCCTTTAATTCCAGCACTTAGGATGCAGAGGCAGGAGGATCTCTGTGAATTCAAGGCCAGCCTGGTCTACAGAGAGAGTTCCAGAATGACCAGGACTACACAAGAGAAACCCTGTCTTGAAAAAAAATAACAATAAATAGAGTGTTTAGATAGTTGTCTTAGAGATTAAGAGCCCTGGCTGTTCTTCCAGAGGTCCTGAGTTCAATTCCCAGCACCCACATAGTGGCTCACAACCATCTGCAACTCCAGTTCCAGGGGATCTGACAGCCTCTTCTTGCCTCCACTGGCATGGTGCACAGACATGCGCATGGTGTACAGACGTGCATGCAGGCAGAACAGTCATCTACACAGATTTTTTTTTTAATCTATAAATGTTTTTTAAAACTAGAAAGACAGAGAGCCAGCATCCATCCATCCCAGGAGGGAGTTGTGAACATTGCTATTACCCTCTGGCTGCAGATGAGGTATTTCCTTCCACTATGAACATGGCCAACAAGCAACAGTGATGGCAGCAGCACAGAGACAGACACCAAAGGGAAGCCCAGACGTTCTCATAATCCATCTTAGCATCCACTGTCTTTTCTCTCCATTTTGCTTCAGCCTAGCTCGCTCCAGGCCTCTCTTCCTGATTTTCCCCCCCCTCTGACCCTTCCGTGTCAGTCACTCAACCCAGGAAGGAACCTCCAGGCCTTTGCTATTCCTGCTGGATCACTCCTTCCCCCTCAATCAAGTCTCCATCAAATGCTCTTCCGCAGAATGGCCGCCTGCTCCCGCATCTTCTTTGTCCTGTCCTACATTCATTACACCGCATTCTCTTCTGTCCTGCTGGAACTGCTTCCTGTCGTCTCCTGTCCGTCTCCCCAGCTAAGACGGATGCACAAAACTGTCTTTATCTTCACCCAGAAAGTCACTTGCACATAGACTGGGCCTAGCCGGTAGGAGGCCCCATCTGTCCAGTCCAGAGAGGCTGCATGGCTCTCTTTAACCGCTTGGGGGTGTGATACTCTAGCGTCAAATAAAGTTCAAGTAAGCTGAGGGAGGCTGAAGGGGGCCCTGGACAGCATAGCTCACACCCCAATTGCTTTGGCCTCTTAACCATTGGGGGGGGGGCCCGCGGGGGTTAATGTACCCCACTGGAGCTGAGAAGCAAAGGCACTAAAGCTCTTTTCTGCTTCTATCTTTGGGAAACACAGTCTATTATGTAGCCCTGGCTGTTCTGGAACTCAATGTATAACCCAAGCTGCCCTCAAACTTGTTACAATCCACCTGCCTTTCTGCCTCTCCAGTGCTGGGGTGATGAGTGGGCATTACCACACCCAGCCTAGGAAGGAACCAGCTTTTGCCTCCAGTGCACATGCCTTACAGGACGCAGGACAGACTGATCATGCTTTGTTGCAGACAGACAGAAAGACAGGCGCATAGCCAATGCACTGCATGGGTGAAGAAGCGATCATTTTCTCATCAGACCTCGGTCCCCCCTGGGGGTGATAGGGGGGCGGGGAATAAAGCTGTGAGAGCGAATGAGAGGAGATCAGGGCCCCAGAGCTGGCCAGCTGCGACGAACACCCAGGTGCTGTGCCTCACCCCAGTGCACAGGACAGGAGGTCCTCTCCCCACGGCTCCCACCCCCAGAAAGCCACACCACCATGTCTGGAGGGAGGGTGGTGGCATGTGGGCCATCTTTAATATGGCAGATTGTGACCAGGTCTGGACACAGAATTAAGTCTAGGCTGCAGGAGGAGGAAGAGGTGAGGGAAACTGAGTCAGTACGAGCTGAATCAGTGTTTCAAACCAGGGGGTTGGGGAACAGGGTACCTAGTTTCAGTTAGACATGAGAAAGATGTCCTACCGTTCTGTTACAGTAGGAAAGTAACTGTAATTAATAACGTATTGCATATTTCCAAATAGCTGAAAGGGTGTGGTGGTGGAGTCTAAAATCCCAGCACTTGGGAGGAGGAGTCAGGAAGATGAGAGGTTCAGGGTCAGTTTGGGCTACAGATCAGTAAGAACAATAATAAGAAATTTTTGTCATTTCTGGGATTCGAACCCAGGACCTCAAGCATTCCAGGCAAAGCTCTATTCCACAGCTCAAAAGAGACCTCGAATGTCTCCACCATACAGAAATGATAAATATTTGTGGTGACAGGTATGCTAAATAGCTTGACTTTGAGATCACTGAATCATTCCTTCCTCTGGGACACAGCTTTCTTAGCTATAAGGTGAGGATTAACCACGCAATTCTTCCCTGAATTTCACTGTGGCCTGAGTGATGTCATTATTCTGAGGGTTCTTGAGAAATCTGAACACATTGCTCACACACAGGCACTAGCTACCACTGTCCTCTCACACACCCTACCCTATCATGAGCTGTCAATGGTGGGAGCCCCATCCAGCTTTCAAATACGTCCCCATCTTAACCACTGACAAGGTCCAGTGCCCAGCCTGGGATATCTATCTGCCAGTATGATGCCTTCACTTGAGTAACTAAGACATTCTCCCAGCTAGCTGTGATGGCACATGCCCTTGATCAGAGCTCTCCAGAGGCAGAGGCAGGTAGATCTTAGTGAGTTAGAGGCCAGGGCTGCATAGGGAGACCCTGGTGGGTGGGGTTCAAGTCCCAACAGGTCCAATAAAATAAATACCTGTTTCTTTCCTAATTCAGAAAATCATCCAGTTATAGTAGCCGAAATCCCAGGAGTCATTCTTGACCCGTGCAATCCACGTTCCCCAACAATCACCGTCCTTGTAAATCAGCCTTCCCTCCCATCTGTGTGCCCACTTCCTCTCCAGGATTATTCCCATTATTCCCCGTATCGAACCTTAAAGGATCGGACTTGATGCCTGGCTGAATAACAGACCCCTTGCCTAGTGTGCCAACAAGCCTTGGGCTCCATTCCAGGATGCCCCAATGGCTATCTTAAATTCTCTACTTCAGGAGTTCTGGGATTACAGGTGTGTCCTGCAACACCAGGTCTACGCAGTGTTATAAACTGAAGCTAGGGCCCCTGTATAAGCACTCTTCTTAACTGGCCACACCCCCAGTAAGTGTTCTTTTGAGTTAGGGTTTCATGCTATAACCCAGATGACCTCAAATTCAGGGCAATCCTCCTGCATCATCCTCCTAAGTGTGCGAATTACAGAGATGTGCTGCCACACCTAGCTTTGGAATAATTCCAGTCCCTTTCTCTTAATTTTCTCTGATGCCTGACTCCCCAATTACTTATTTTCATACATATGCATGTGTATGGGCATGCCTGCACACGTGTGTGCATATGCATATAGGGACCGGAGGGAGGCCAAAGATAAATGACCTCCCAATTTATTCTCCGTTTTATTTTTTTTGAGACAGTGTCTCTCACTGAGACAGAAGCTCAACAATTCAGCTAGGTTGGCGGGCCAGCAAACCCCAACTCTCCTGTGGTGACAGCCTCCCCAGAGCTAGGATCAGGGGTAAGAACTGTCGAGTCTGGCAATTTTACAAAGGTGCTGGGGATCCACCCGAATCTTCACCATGCTTTCTCAGCAAGTACTTCAGAGAACAAGCTATGTCCCCGGCCTGTAATGGTTTTGTTTGTTTTGAAACAATGTCTCTCCCACATAGCAAAGGCTGGTCTGACCCTCGTGCCTCCACCTCCCGAGTGGGTAGGACGACAGGTGTGGGACACCAGGTCTGGCTTTCCCCTCACCTCTCAGAAGCTGTCCTTGCCCACCACACTCCATCTATAAAGCTTCCCTCTGAGCCTTGAATAAGTCAAGCTGCTCCCCCCCACACCCCGCTCTTTCTCCTTCTTCCCTCTCCCTAACCCCTCCCCCCAACTTCTTTCAAGACTGACTCACTCAGCCCTCCTTTCTCAAAGGCCATTTTCTCAGTGAAATCTTTCCTAACCACCCTTCAGACTGGGGCCCTCCCTTTGAGACTTTGTTTTGCTTTTGCACATTACTCTGAACCACCCTGTTGCTGGTTTAAAATGTGTTTTCCTGCTGGGGTACACACAGTCCTCAAGGGCAGCTGGTCATGAGCAGGCATGATATACTTACTCAAGGGACTTCAGTGAATGTCACTTGGATGGGAATGAGGATTCCAGCCACTCTGTTAGGAAGAGCTCTGAGTTGGGGAGCGGGAGGTAGGAACGAACAATGGTGTACCCCTGTCATCCCAGGATTTGGGGGGCTGGGGTGGAGGAGTAAGTATTCAAGGCTAGCCTGGGCTACAGAGAAGTTCGAGGTTAGCTTGAGGTGCATACTGAGGTTCCATTTCAAAAACAGGTACACATAAGAGAAAAATAAATCTAAAAGTGTGTGTGTGCATGTGTGTGTGTGTGTGTGTGTGTGTGTGTGCGGTGTTTTTGAGACAGGGTTTCTCTGTGTAGCCCTGGCTGTCCTGGAACTGGCTCTGTAGACCAGGCAGCACCCACAGAGATCCGCCTGCCTCTGCCTTCCTAGTGCCTGGATTAAAGGCTCATGATACCATGTCCACATAAAAAGAATTTTAAGGGTTGGGAAGGGAAGAAAAAATAAAGGAGCAGTATCCAGTGAGGTCCTGGCTGGGTCACAGAACAGACAATGGGGATTCATTCAATGGGGGGGGGGGGGAGAATTTACATTCAGAGTCTTCTAGCCAGGCCACCTCTTACTAAATTCTCACATTACTGCACAACCTGAATCAGGAATTGGTAGGTGGAACTACCCAGTTCAGAACTCCACAGCCCCATCTGTGTGCTGACCCCACACTTCCAGGGCCGCACCGCTGTCCCTTAAAACAACAGGGCTCAGCTCTTCTATCCGGGGACCTGTCTTGCCCCATGCTCAGGCCCCAGGAATTAGAAGGGATTACTGTTAGTTCCTAAGAGCCGTGCGTGCCCTCTAAACTCTGATGTCAAGCCACGCCCTCTCCTAGGTTCATATCAGACCCCTTTAAAGCAAGGTTCCCATATGCGTCTTACTCTCTCTCTGTGTCTTGGGAGCTTCCTTTATGCCTTTCTTCTCCTTCCCTTCATTTTTCTTACTTTCCCTGCCACTATAACCGTAACTCCTCTGTTAATCATAATCATAGACAATAAAGCTCTTCTATACATAGAAACAGCCATTAAGAGTCTCCTGCTATCGGCCGCTGCCTTCTGCCGTGTTCCCGCGTTCCCACGTGCATCCATAGAAACCTGCCACCAGATAACTGGCTATATGCGAACCATGCCAACACACACACAAAATCCTAACAGTTCTGACTCTGTCTTCTCAAGCTCCCAGACACAGTTTCAAACTAGGCCAACAGACGCAACTGTTCTCCTGAGCAGGGAGATGAGAGGTGTTATTTGCCCCAGAATGACATTAGGAGATGTCCCTGGAGCTGGGTCCAATACTCCACAGCAGACCCTTTCAATGATCTGAGACAAACGTTCCTGTTGTCTCCCAGCTGCCAAGACATCGATTCTTTGGATTAGACAGTATCCAATACACTTACCCTCCTCTGCCTCTCCCCACCACCCTGGCCCAGCTTCTGAGCCCGCCCACGGTCTGCAGGCCCTTCCTTCTGCTCACCCACCTATGAACTGTTGTGGAATAATCTTTTTGTACACTGTGAAGATCTGTCTTTGCCAAGGTGCCTGATTGGCTTAACAAAGAGCTGAATGGCCAATAGCTGGGCAGAAGGTATAGGCGGGATTTCCGGGCACAAAGAGGACTCTGGGAAGAAGTGAGGCAAAGACCCTCTAGAGATGCAGCATGAGAAAACACACAGTATGGGAGAGAGACAAAAACCATGTGGTAAAACATAGATTGATAATAAAAAAAAAAAATAGGGGTTAATTTAAGTTATAAGAGCTAGTGGGACAATCTTAAGGTAAGGCCACGCTTTCATAATTAATAAGAAGTCTCCATGTTATTATTCGGGAGCTGCTGGAGGGACAGGAATAAAAAAGACTCCAATGAACTTCAACCACCATCTCCCAAAAGCTTTCCTGACTCACTCCCACAGTAGACATGTTCCTGATTCTGAATTCCCGGCAGAGCCAGTGGGGAACAGTCACCAGACCCTCTCAGCCTGGGACGCGTAAAGCAGGATTCTCTATTTCTTTTCTCCTCCTCAAATACAAGATAATGTTTTCCCAGTTAATGTTTTTAGTCAATGCCATCCCTACTCCAGGCGTTCTGAAATACTCCCCTGAAGAGAGACCTACCCTTTCCTTATTGAAAAAACGCTAACAACAAAACAACCCTCATCGATTTGCTAAACATCCACACAGCTCCCTCAGGAGAACCCACCATATCAAGCATCAGACAGGCCAATTATCCAACTGTATGGTATAATCGTCTTTACATAGGCATAGCTTAGAAACGGCAAGGAAGCATCATGCCAAACAGTTTAACTAGCAGGGGAACTTCCCCTTTTATTTTATATTATTGTATTAATTTAAGGTGATGAATCATGAATCTCTGTGTGTGCGTGTGTTCAATCTTGTTTTTGTGGTTTGAACCCAGAGCCTCAGACAAACTAGGAAAGCACTCTAGAGCTCTACAGCAAAGGTACATCATCAGCCCCTCACTGGGGGATTCTAGGCAGAGGCTCTACCACTGAGCCACACCCCCAGCCCCTCACTGGGGGATTCTAGGCAGGGGCTCTAACACTGATCCACACCCCAGCCCCTCACTGGGGGATTCTAGGCAGGGGCTCTACCACTGAGCCACACCCCCAGCCCCTCACTGGGGGATTCTAGGCAGGGGCTCTACCATTATGCTTTATCCACAGCCCTAACAGTGCTTTGGATAGGACTTCATGTTTTCAAATGTAACACATTTTAGTTATTCCTATTCACTGCAAGCCAGGGAGGCAAAGATGCCTCTGATTCATTCCTAAAATCCTACCTTCTGACAAAGTCCAACACACAGGAGGCCTAGGGATGTGTTAGTGAACTGAGTGCAGGAACAGAGCTAAGCAAGAAAAGGAAGTAGAAGCAAGTAGAGACTCAAGCCCAGAAGCTGGTCTAAAGCAGTGCGTCCACGGGCAAGGCAGGGTGGAAGGAGCTGTGCCTGGTCCCTATGCACTGCCCAGCACTGGAGGTACATCACAAAAAAACCCGTGAGCAAATGAGGCAACTCAGCCCAAGAGAATAAGTTCTGAGAATTTGTATTCAGCTTTGCACCTGCTGAGGGAAGATCCGGAAGGAGGGCGGCCGAGAGAGAAAGGAGCAAGGGAAACGGGCTTCTGGGAAGAAGAGCCAGTGGATCTAGCAATGAGGGCATGATGGGACAGGAAGAGGCTGAACATCCGCCTAGCTGTGGTCCTGAGGCTGCACAGACCCAGACAGTATTTGTGCCTCCCTCCTGAGACGATGGGATGGCCAGCCCCACACCAAGCTGCCTACCTCTCCTCTTCCCAAGATGCGCTCAGACATAACCAGAACAGGAAAGCCTGCACGGATGCGGGAGATTTGAGCCAGGTGTGATGAACAAAGAGAAGGTTTCCAGGCAAAGGGAGAAGGCAAAATAGAAAGTGAATGGCCTGAGCAAGCAGCCTCAAGACCCTGTGCTGTGTGAGTTACCAAGCGAATGATGTGCACCTGCTGCGGGAGTCTCTGGTGGCCCCGGTGGGAGGGGCCTGGAAACCATGTCCCCGTGAAGAATGGCTGAAGCAACAGCCACCACAAGCCGGCCATGTGGCCGAGCCCTGAGCTCCCAGGCCAGCTCTGCCAATCCCACTCACGCTATGACCATTCTGCCACTGCAAGTCTCCAGCGTCCTGCCTTGGCCGAGGGATGACATTTGACCTTTAGAGGTCATTGTTGGCACAGATTCAGTTCTCACTTATTGCCTCGGGCTGAGCCTGGCATGAGCGGATCAGCGCTAGGGAGAGGCCTCATGGAGCAGAGAGCTGGCCGAGTCTCTAAAGAACCAGGTCCAGCTCAGTGTTCAGGAAAGTCCTGAGGGGGTGGGGTGGGTACATCCATGATGAGATGGACCTCCTAAAATGGGTAAACTTCTAGCAAGGACAGGTCCTCCAGGGCAGGTCCCTTCGCAGACAGCTCCCCCAGGAGCATGGCGGGGAGATGGAGAATAGAGGGTAAAGATACCCCTGAGGAAAGTTACAAAGGTTTCTTTGCTACAGGGTTTCCCAAAACTTTCACTACCTAAGAATGTGGTGAACTCAAGAGCTTGTAGAAAGCAGGAGCAAGACTGGAGAGGGTGAGCCCGTCTGAAGGGGATAGTGGGCTTCTCTGTCAGACTACTAACTGTCTTTTTTCTTTTACTAGGAAGTTGCCCTAATCCTCTTGCAGGCATATTAGGCAATTATTCAACCACTGTGCCACACCCCAGCCCCTCACTGGGAGATTCTAGGCAGGGCTCTACCACTGAGCCACACCCCAGCCCCTCACTGGGGGATTCTAGGCAGGGGCTCTACCACTGAGCCACACCCCAGCCCCTCACTGGGGGATTCTAGGCAGGAACTCTACCACTGAGCCACACCCCAGCCCCTCACTGGGGGATTCTAGGCAGGGGCTCTACCACTGAGTCACACCCCAGCCCTTTACTAGGGGATTCTAGGCAGGGGCTCTACCACTGAGCCACACCCCCAGCCCCTCACTGGGGGATTCTAGGCAGGGGCTCTAACACTGAGCCACACCCCAGGCCCTCACTGGGGAATTCTAGGAAGGGGCTCTACCACTGAGCCACACCCCAGCCCCTCACTGGGGGATTCTAGGCAGGGGCTCTACCACTGAACTATATCTTCAGCCTTCTTTTCCCTTTTTATTGTAAGATCAAATCTCATTACTTTGTTTTTCATGACAGGGTCTCACTATGTAACTCTGGCTGTCCTAGAACTCACTGCATAGACCAGGCTGAACTCAAAGTCACAGAGCTCCTGCCTATGGCCCCTGGGATACTGGGATTAAAGGCATGAGCCACTACACTCAGCTAAATCTCACTGCTTTTGAACTACCACTTGCTACCAGATACCATGGTAGGACTAATAGATCTGTCACTGTTGAGTTGAATTGTGCCCCACCCCCAAAAGACAGAGTTAAAGTCCTGACCCTCGGCCCTATAGATATGACCTTATTTTAAAATAGAGCCTTTACAGATATAACAAAGTTAAAGTAAGCTCATGAGGTAAGTGTGAACCAATGACTGGTACCCTAAGAAGAGCCGGCAATCAGGACACAGATGTACACAGAGAGACAGAAGTCCACGTGTCAACACAGACTCTGGAGTGACCCATCTCCACCTTGGACACTAAGGATCACTGGCATTACCAGGAGCTATATACAACAAGTGTTTCTCCTAAACCTTCTGACAGAGCATGGCTACACGACACCTTAACTCTAGCAGTACGCCCTGAGACGATCCATTTCTGAATTTTGTGGGCTGGTGGGCTTTATTTATTTTTTTATTTGACAGGGTTTTGTTAGGTAGCTCAAACCAGATTCAATTTCACAGTTATCCTCCTGCCTCGGCCTCCTGAGTTCTGGGGTTGCAGATATGCTCCAATGCATGGAGTTCCATTTCTGTGGGGTTTTTTGTTTGTGTGTTTAATAATTTGGTGGATGGCAGCTTGTGATGGCCAGCTCCAGGAAACAAGCACAGCCACTAATTCATGTCCCGGAGTAAATGTGTCAACTCCAGCACAGGGAGGGTGTGACATGGGTTTGGTTTTGTTTTTTCTTGGTTTTTTTTTTTTTTTTTTTTTTTTTTTTTTGAGACAGAGTGTAGCCCTGGCTGTCCTGGACTTTGTTGCAGACCAGGCTGGCCTCAAACTCAGAGATCCGCCTGCTTTTGCCTCCTAAATGCTGGGATTAAAGGAGTGTGCTACCACTATCTGGCTGAAACATATTTTTAAACTCAGTTCATGGACCTCTCAACCGTAAGCTCTTCTTGTGGGATGAACCCAGAAGTGGGGTACTAATTCTGGGGGGCTTTGTTTATCTGTATTTTGGTTTAGTTTACAGACACAGGTTTCATGTAGCGTAAGCTGTCCTTAAACTCTCTGTGTAGCCATGGATGACCTTGAACTTCACCTCCTGAGTGCTGGGCTCATGGATTTATGAGGTACTGGGATTTGAACCCAGAGCTTTGTGAATGCCAGGTGATCGCTCTACCAACTGAGCTACACTCCCGGGCACTAATTTGGATTCCCAGCCTTTTATCTTTGTTTTGTTTGTTTGTTTACAGATTTATGTATTATGTATACAGTGTTCTGCCTGCGCGTCAGAAGAGGACCCTGAACCTCATTACAGATGGCTGGGAGCCACCAAGTGGCTGCTGGGAATTAAACTCAGGACCTCTGGAAGACTAACCATCTCTCCAGCCCATCCTTTTTGTTTTCTGCACACACAGATACCTCATTCCTGGGAAGGAGGGTGGTGACTTCTGATTTCCTCGTTTTAAGTTGAGCTTTTATAAGATGCACAGAAAGTGTGTAGCTCAACCCATCATGGGATATTCCTTGTGAGCCTTGCTTTAACCATTTGTAGAATGGGAAGGCATACTCTCCCAAGGCTTCCCACAATTGCAAAAGCACCCGGCACATGGTTGGTGACAGATGGGCCCTCTGGACCAATTCCCATTTAGTGCACACACCTTCCCTGTGCAGGTCCCCTGCTGGATGCTTGGTAGTTGCCCTTACCTGTGCTGTGAGCTGGATGGGTTGGGATAAGCTGAGCTGTGGGGTGCCTGGGGGCTGGCTGGCAGGCTGTGATGGTGGCAGGTCGCCTCCCCCAGAGGTGGCTGGGGGCTGCGAGGTGGAGGAGGCAGAAGAGGAGGCAGAGGAGGTGGAGGAGGCAGCGGCTGCAGCGGCGGCGGCGCTGGACTGCTGCACTGCAGCTGCCAGCAGCTGGGCCTGGGCTTGCTGAATGAGGAGCTGCTGCTGAGTAGGCATCAGAGCTGTGAGCTGCAGGAGCACGTGGGTAGCCGAGGAGGCAGAGAGCAGGGCAGCATGGGCAGAGAAAACACAAAGGGGTTAGTATTCGAATCAAGCCGTTAGGAGACACATCTTTTACAGGACAGAGAAGTGGCGAGCACGTGAGGCAGTGGCTGTGGCTTTGGTGAGCATTGTCACTCAAATGGCCTGCGGCAGATGAAAGGTCCTTGCCTTCTGCAGGGTCCTTCTCCAAATACTTACCCCAGCTAGCTGGCTGCCCGTCAACATGAGTTGGGCCTGGGGCAGATGAGGCTGAGCCGGCTGGGGGGGCGGGGGTGCTGCCTGGGCTGAGTCACCACTGGGGTCTTCAGCCTTGATCTGGGGAGGAGAGAGGCAGGGTCCGGGACCCCAGAATGTTAAGTGGAGGCCAGAGAGAATGCCCACCTGTGAATCAAAAAGAAGGTACTTGTGTGGCTGTGGCAGCCTTGGGCTGGCACAGGGGAATGGCTAGAGTAGAGGCGAGGCCGTGGCTTGAGGCCTCTGGCCACTTCTCTGGCCTCAGTGTACTCTCCCTGTGGGAGAGGCTATCTTTGGAAAGCACCTTCCTTCTCACAAGGGTAAGTTTCCCCACCTGTAAAACGGGAAATTCCGATGTTAGGAGCACAGCAGGGTCTCTAGGACTCACATATGCCCCTCTTTGCTTCAGCTTGTTGTAGGTGATGTTTTTGCATTTTGAGACAGGCCCTCACTATGTAGCTCTGGCTGTCTTGGAATGCACTGTGTACAGGCTGACCTGGAATTCAGATCCACCCACCTCTGCTTCCTGAGCTCTGGAATTACAAGTGTGCCCTACCACACTCAGTTAGAACTACGGCTCTTATTCAGCCACTGGAATAAAATTTTGTTGAACAGGGTTGGAGAGATGGTTCGGTGGTTGAGCATGAACATTAGCTGCTCTTCCAGGGGACCAAGATTTGGTTTGTAGCATCTGCATGGCAGCTCAACCAGGGATCAATAACTCAAGTTCTAGAACATCCGACACCCTCTCCTGGACCTTGTGGGCACCGAGCATGCATATACGTACATGGTGCCCACACAAACATACATACCAAAACTTTAACAATAGTAAAATAAAATTAAAAACCTTTCATTGAAAAGAAGGATCTTGCTTTTTTTTTTTTTTTTTAAATCACCATCAGTAGCTGGGGATGGTGGTATACAACTGTAATCCACGCACTTCAGGGGGAGGCAGAGGCAAGATTTCTTTGAGTACCAGGCCAACCAGGGCTGAACATAAATTTAGGGATGGAAGGATGAATAGATAGATAGATAGGTAGATAGATATACAGACAGATAGATGTGGTGATATATTGAATATTTAATAAAAATTAGTCTGAAATATCAGAGAGAGGATATAAACCACAGCCAATTCTCATCCAGCCAACTTCTCAGGCCGAACAGGGTATTTCCTATCTTCAAGGGCCCTCAGTCTGACTCAGCTTAGACAGAATAGCTGAATTTCTGTCTTCTCCTGCCTTATATTTCTTTCTCCCACCCAGCCGTTTTACTTCCTGGTTCAACTCTCCTAGAGCTAGGATTAAAGGTGTGAGGGACCATGGCCTGGCTGTTAGAGATCAAGACGGATCTCTGCCTCCCGAGGGCTGGGATTAAAGGCGTGAGTCACCACACTCTGACCTTCACAGCTTGGCTATGGGTGACTCTGTCCTCTGATATTCCAGACTATTTTTATTAAATATACAGTATATCATCACCACAGATATAGATGATTGCAGATAGATAAAATGATTGATAGATAGATGATGGCTATCTGACAGCTATAGATAATAGATAGATTATAGATAATAGGTAGATGATAGATAGATAGATATAGATAGATGGTAGATATAATAACTAATGAGAAAAGCAGCCATGAATTTGAAACATAATGAGGGAGACATGGGAAGGTCTGGAGGAATAAAAAGGAAGGGAAAAATATGTAATTTATTATAATATCAAAAATATGCCAGATGGTGGTGGGACATTTTTTAAATCCTAACACGAGGGAAGCTGAGGCAGGTGTATCTGAGTTCGGATGCAGCTTGGTCTACAGAGCAAGTTCTAGGACAGCCAGGGCCACACAGAGAAACATTGTCTTGAAAAACCTAAAAACAATTTTTTTTTAATTCTAGAAAAGCATAACAATAGGACCTTACCAGCTAGAGTTGGTATGGTGTGAGTATTTATAATCCTAGCGCTTTGGCAGCTGAGGCAGGAGGATTGTGAGTTTGAGGACCAGCCTGTGCCACCTATTGATGTCCTATCTCAAAAAAAATAAACAGCATGGCACGCCACAGACTCGTATGACTCAGGAGAGAAACCGATGGTACTCATGGGGGACACGGGCAAGAGTGGACAGGCATTCTGGAGAAACTAAACAGGAAGTCCTGCCTACTCACCCTGCTCTTACTGGTCATTCCAGAGACAGCAAAGAGCAGCTGGTCCTGGCCTACGGATGAGCCAGAAATGGCTGGCTCTCTCTCTCTCTCTCTCTCTCTCTCTCTCTGTCTTTCTCACCATGATGTGGATGTAGCTTGCATAAAACAGACTGTGTCAAGCCACCCTTGATGTCTGCCTGTCCTCCACAAAAAAGTCACACAGCAGGTACCGTTGGCCGAAAGGATGCTGGCTGAGGATGCATGGGAGTATTTGAGAGATGGCCGGTTTGATGGATACCATAAATCTAGAATCAGACTGGACTTTAGGGACCATCTTTCAGTCTAATATCTCATTTTGTAGATGGAGATCTAGAGAGGGAAAATGACTTAGGCAAGGTTGACAGGGAAATAACATCTGGCAAAGCAGGTGGGGATGAGTAGACACACAGAAGTTTGGGAAAGGCCAAATGACAGCCCTTGATGTCTCAGAGCAAGGAATAGAAGTGTCACAAGTTTTAGGGATAAAATGATGGGGCAGGACACAATACCATTAGAAGCTGGAGCTATGAGCCAGGCGGTGATGGCACATGCTATTAATCCCAGCCCTCAGGAGGCAGAGGCAGGTGGATCTCTGTGAGTTCAAGGCCAGCCTGGTCTACACAGGGAGTTCTAAGACAGCCAGGGCTACACAAGGGAAATCCTTACTGGAAAAAAATAAAGAAGTTGGAGATAGGGACTTTTTCTCAGAAAGGACATTAAAGGGTCTTGTGGCTACCTGTAATTAACTTTTAAAAATATGTATTTCATTGTATTTGTCCGTGTCCGTGTAGGTGTGCCCAGGCCAGAATGTACATGTGGAGGCCAGAGGACAATTTGTGAAATTACTTCTCTTCTTTCTACCATATGGGCTTCAGGGGTTGAACTTGGGTCTTTCTGGCTTAGCAGTAATCACCACTGACCCCATCTCATTCCATTTTTCATTAAATTGCTTACTTGGTTTAAAAAAAAAAATCCCAAGATTTTGCTTTATTATGTAGCCCAATCCAACCTCAAACTTTGGGTACTTTTTTTGCTTTTGCTTCTTTGGAGCTGAGATTAGCAACAAGAAATCATTATATCATGGTTTGGGAAAATTCTGAATGACATACTAATGATCCATTTGTGTTTTGAGATAGATAGATAGATAGATAGATGGATGGATGGATAGATGGATGGATGGATGGATGGATAAGATATATAAATATATTGTATTTTAATATGAAGTTAAAAAACACTGAAAACTTTGTTTTGGTTTTGGTTTTTTAAGACAGGTTGGTCTAGAACTCACTCTGTAGACTAGACTGGTCTTGAACTCACAGAGATCTGCCTGCCTCTGTCTTCTGGGTGCGTGCATGACCATGCTTAGCTTTTGTTTTTGAAGCAGATCTCAGGCAGCCCAGACTGGTCTCAAGTCCTCTAGGTAGTTAGGGATAACCTTGAACTTCTGATGTTCCTGCCTCTACTTCCTGTAGGATTCAGGAATTGCCACCAGGCCTGGTTTATGGAGTATTGGGGATCAAATCCAGGGTTATCATGCATCCTAGGCAAGTGTTCAGACAATGAAGCCCCATCCTTGGTCTATTGTTTTGTTTTGAGACAAGGTCTCACTAAGTTGCCCTGACTGGCCTATTGCAGCCTAGGCTGGGCCTCCAGAGAAGTGGAATTGAATGCCTGCCCCAGCACCCTTGACCGTGATGGCATTTTAAGCATCTCACCAATGCTTGCTAATCGTCCCTTCCAACCAGTGGAGAAGAGGCCCTGGGGTTAGACCCTTCAGCACATGAGGGACTCTGGGTAGAATTTAATAATCATTGTATTTATTTCCATGGTAAGTGATTCTGGTTTTCCATTCATGAAATTTCCATTTAAAACCCATTTATTCAAGCTGCTGAAAACGGAGCTGTTCATGAGTTGGTAATTGTTGAAACTGATTGATGGGTTCCCGGGGGTTGGTATTTTCGTTACACGCTTCTATTTTTGTATCACATTTTCCACAATAAAATGTTTTTTTTTTAAAAAAAAATTGAGCCACTTAACAAAATTATTATGTAAATAATAATCAATAGCAAAACATTTCCATGGAATCAGTGAAGATGAGGGAACTCCAGTGCAGAGGAGGTAGAGAGATACAGTCCAGGGCTGGAAAAGGGGGTTCAAATGTGACAGAAATTCCAAGCCTGGGAAAGGGAGGGAGGATCCTTCACTGCCTCTCACTGGCTCCCCCCCAAAAAGCAGCTTTTGGGATCGGAAGAAATGGAGAAGATGGATGGGCACACACTGCTGGGGCGGAGGTAAACGCTAAGGCTGAAGTCAGCTGAAGAGTTGGGGGGCCCTTTTGACCAGGGCCCTTGCTCACAACGTATTTTGTTTTCCCAGCACTGGGGACAGAGCAGACGTGGAAAGGACCTTAGCTGATGCCCCATCTCCAATCTAAGTGCCCTCCCCTCCCCCCAGCGCTAAGAAGAGGAAACTCAGAAGCCCAGAGACGGGAAGTAACTTTCCCATGGTCACAGAGCAAAGCTGCAGGGCTGGGTGAGAAATACTTGTGAGTCTCATGTCATGGTGTCTTTCAGCCACTTCTGGTCAGGGCTCTGTCCATGCCCCCACATTTTTATTCTTGCTTCTCCTTTTAGGTGTCTGAACCTGCTCTGTGGCCCCTACCACCATCAGGCTAAATGGAACCCAGGCTCCAGAAGCTCCCTAAGTCAGTGCCTAGCACAGAACCGCTCCTCTCCATCACTCCATGGCTGTCCTCACTGGGTCTGCCAACTTATCCTGTTCCCTGATGTGTGTGTGTGTGTGTGTGTTGGGGTACAGGGGTGCTTCAGGCCCCTTTGGCCAGGGAAGTCGGGATGGGGGAGGAACCTTGGTTTCCTGTTGTTATCACCCTGGGGCGCTGGGGGGGATTTCCCTGGCCACCCCCACCCCCTAGGGAAGGGGAAGGAGACTGGGTGAGTCACAGGCCTGGGGCGGGAACCCAAGGGTGAGAAGGGGCAGGAGGAACCTTGTTATCAGGTCCTTCTGAAGGACCTGGGTCCATAGCAGACATGTTGAAGATGTCTTTGCTCCCACGTACCACCCCCTTCTCTGGACGATCTCACAGGTGCTTACCTTGGTGCTGGGGCCAGTTGGGGACACAGAAAATGGGGAAGCCTTGTTCTGTGGGTTCTGTGAAGAGAAAACGGTGCAAATAACGATGCTGTCTGAAGTTCTGGACACCCGTCCTCTCTAACCACTGCACTGTCCTTCCCTCCCTTCATGTCTGAACCATTCTGACCTGATGGTTAACGTCGGGTCCATTTCTTTCGGAGTCTGTAAAGGGAAAGAGAGGGTATGTTGCCAGCCATCTCTACACCCTGCTCCTGTCCCCAGGTACCCGATTCCCTGCCTCTGCCGGCCTCCACTCACCTGTGTGCTCTGATGGGGAGTCCAGGGTCTGCTTCTCGACCTCCAGGGGCTTAGACATTCTTATTTCTAAAAAAAGAAGAAGGAATGAAAGCAGACGGAAGGAAAAGGAGGCCAGAAGGGCTCTGAAGTTCTCCTGTCAGCCCCCACCCCCTCCAGTCTCTCCTACCCATGACACTTGCAAGTATCCTTCAGAGAGTGCTGGCCTCTGCACTGGAAAAATAAGGGAAGTCACCTCCAAAAAGTGGTACAGGAGGTGTCACCTATGGTGAGGCACCGGGGCGGGGTGGAATTTGGTCACAAAAAGGCATCAGCTGTTTAGGAGGAACTGCTGAGCTTCCATAAAGAAGCTAGTATGACCTCTGGCCTCCTCCCCGGGGAAGGTGGCCCAGGCTCAAGTCCTGTCATACGCGGTTTCGAGTGAGTCACGTTTTCCACTCTGACTAGGGCAAGCAAGATGTGATGGAGTTGCCAGAACCCCAAAGTGGGGAGCTGCCAACCCTCAGGGTGTGATTCAACCATCCTCTATCCCACCACTTTCCCTGTCCCCAGGTCCCCACATAACTCCCACCAGCCTTCCATCTTGCATGATGTCACAAGCCTGGCAGCCCCACCCTGCTCCTCTCCGAACCCCAACACTTGCACCTCTGCCCCTTCTCTTGATCTTCAAAGCAATCCTAGATTTTATGGCTCCCGCAGATTTGAATTCCAGATGCCCTCTCAAATCTATGCGCATTCTATAGTTTTCAGAACCCAAGGAAGGTAACAGGTAGTGAATCCGGAACAAAACCAACAAGTGTCCTCACGATGCTGACGTCTGTCATCAGAGGCATATGTCTGCCACCATCCAGCACGGAGCCAAGCTGGACACATGAGCTGGTGGTCCTCAGACTGCCTGTTTCACATGGAGGAAGCTGAGGCTCCCAGGGCTCTCACACCCAATGGAACACTACTACACCAGCAGGGGTGGGTGTTCTGACCACACCCTGATGCTCCTGAATCCGGAGCCCCTGCTTCTAATCGGGACCCCTCTGGGCTAACAATCCATCTTCAACAGTCCAAAGCCTGTGCCTGTCATGGTACTGATTCCTACCCTGCCTGAGCCTGAGCCGGAGCAAGAGCTGGGTTTCAGCCCCAACCCGTTCTCAGTTTCCTGAGCCCCTGCCAAGACTCAGATGATGTTCAACCCAAACTCCAAGTGCTTTGTATGACCTTGACTCTCAATAATCTCAGATCTTATGACACTGCTCCTCAATGACCCAAAAGCCCCACCAAAATCATGAAATTCCTTCCTGACAAATAAGGCACCTAACCCCAGTGTGCTCCGCACCTCATATGGTCACACTTCCAAACTGCAGAAAGAAACTGCACAAGGGTAAAATAGTAAGATTCTAGGAGTTTTATAATTGAGGATTACTTGATGTGATGATTTGCTGTATATTTAATAAAAATAGTCCGGAGTATCAGAGAACAGAGCCACCCACAGAGCGAAGTCTTGAAGGTCCGGGAGTGGTGACCCAGGCCTTCAATCCCATCACTCAGGAGACAGAGATCTGTCGGAGATCACTGAGAGTTCAAGACCTAACAGACAGGCAGTGGTGGCACACGCTGTTAGTCCCAGCACTTGGGAGACAGATGCACAAGGATCTCTGTGAGTTCGAGGCCAGCCTGGTCTACAAAGCAAGTTCCAGGACAGCCGGGGCTGTGACACAGAAAACTGTGACACAGAAAACAAAATCCAAGAACAAAAATAAACAAACAAAAAACCCCCAAAAGGCTGTCCTCTGATAGTCCAGACTATTATTAAATATACAATATATCACCATAACTTGAAGTGAAATGCCCATCTGGTCGCTCACAACTGCACCGCCCGTAACTCCAATTCCAAGGGATCCAGAGCTTTCATATGTGAACATAGTGTACCCTCCTATACACATAACTTCAAAAAAAGGTCAAGTAAGGCATTGTACACATTGTGCATGTGTTGCTGGTATGATACACACCATGACCGCTGTCTATGACCCAGCAGGGTAGCTGGTGAGCAGAGGAAGCTCTGAGTGTGTCTCAGTGGTAGAGTTCTTGCTTAGTGTAGAGTTCCCCGCTTAGCACGCACAGGGCCCTGGGATCCATTCCCAGCAAAACACACAAACATATACACAAAAGAAAAAGTATTAAGTTGCCACCAAAGGCCCAGACCCCGATGTTCAGACTTTGCATGTTACCTAGCTCCAGATTGGAGATAAAGTGCCTGTCAGCCGACCAGATAACCGAAATGTGGTATGTCCATATAATGATGTGCGCTACAGCAATAAAAATGAAGCCCTGCTTCGGACACACCACCAGCTGAATGAAAGCAGCCAAACGCAGACACAGACATACAGCTGTGAATCTAATACCCAGCAAACTAGTCTGGTCAATGGTGACAAAGGTTGGTAACGCCAGGGATCGAGAGGTCGACGCAGAGGTCATCTTTAGCTACACTGTAAATTCGCAACTAGCCTGGGCTTCAAGAAACCTTGTTTCAAAACGAACAAAAACTGGAGGTGAAGAGATGGCTCTGCAGATAAAAACCTTGCCATGGCTGCCTGAGGACTGGAGTTCAAACCCGGAACCGCTGGGAAAAGGAAAACTGCCTGAGAGTTGCCTTCTGACCTGCACACATACCTTAGCACCGGCTCCAGTAACAATAAATCACTTTAAAAAACTCACACAAAGAAGCCGGATGGCAGTGGCCCAGGCCTTTAACCCCAGCACCCGGGAGGCAGAGGCAGGCTGATCTCTGTGAGTTCGAGGCCAGCCTGCTCTCAACAGCTAGTTCCAGGGCAGCTACACAGAGAAACCCTGTCTTGAAAACAACAACAATAACAAAATACAAAATAAAAAAAAACTCACAAAACCATCAAACTCCTCTAGGGCGGTGGTTCTCAACCTTCCTGATGCTGTGACCCTTTGATACTGTTCTGCATGCTGTGGTGACCCCCCCCTCATAAAATTATTTCCTCGATACTTCCTAACTGTAATTTTGCTACTGTTATCAGTCATAATGTAAATATCTTAGATGCACGGTATCTAGCATGTGACTCCTTCCAAAGGGTCATTCGACTCCCCAAAGGGGTTGTGATCCGGGCTGTCAGTCACACAGGTGAGCACCTCTGAGGAGCCCTTGCCAGGAAAAATGTGAGGGAACCAGCAAGGTTTTCCTATGTCAGAACTCACCAAGCTGCCTGCTTAAAGTCCAAGCACTTAACTATGTTTCATTTTTTTTCAAAACAGGGTTTCTCTGTGTAGCCCTGGCTAATCTAAAATTTGCTCTGTAGACCAGGCTGGCTTCTGACTCACAGAGATCTACCTGCCTCTGCCTCCTGAGTGCTGGGATTTAAAGCGTGCGCCAAGAACCCAGGAATTGTTTTCAGTCAGGGCCTCATGTAGCCCAGGCTGGCCTTAAATTCCCTGTGTGGCTAACAACCATCTTGAACTTCTGATCTTCCCGTTTCTGCCTCTGAAACATTGGGATTGCAGTGATCACTACCACACCCTGTGCTGAGAATGGACTCAGGACTCCGAATGCTAGGCGAGCTCTCGGCCAACTGAGCTACACCGGCAGTCCCTCGTTGGTTTGCTTGTTTGCAAGTAGGACTTTTCTAACCCAGGCTGGTGCTGCTCTGGAGTGCTGCAATGGGCAGGGGTGAACCACACCATGCCTAACTTATCCACCATAAAGGATAGCACCTGGGCTAGCATCTCAGTGGGACAATGCTTGCCTTTTATATGCGTGGCCCTTGGTGTGATCATTATTACCACCTCCAAAAATATAAGGGACTGGAGAGACTGCTGGGTCAGGAAAATGCTTGCTGTGTGAGCAGGAGGCCAAGTTCAGCTCTCAGCATCCACGTGAAGAGCCAGGTACTGAGGGAAGGGAGCCAGACAGGAGGAACCCTAGGGATAGCTGGCCAGCCAGTGCAGCCTGACCCACAAGCCTTAGGTCACAGTGAGAGACCCTGTCTTGGAAAAGTGAGGTGAAGAGCTGGGAGATGGCTCAGGGGATAAAAGTTCTTGCCACTCAGCCCAAGTTCAATCCTAGAACCCACACAGTGGAAAGAGAGAACCTACTCCTTTGGCTGCCACACGCATGTATGGCTTACGTGCACCTGCCCACGCGCGCACGCAAATAATGTAAAAAATAAGGAGAATGTACTCTGGAGGACTAAATTTAAGCTTGACGTTTGGCCTCTGTACACTGCGGCACAGACATGCTTGTGCAGCCACCCATGTACTGGGACACACAAACGCATACACATAATAGAAACCGAAAACAAGTTGCTGGATGTTTCTATGAAGGCATAGACAGGGAAGGGCTGGGGAGAGCTGGAGAGAGCTGGAGAAGGTTGGGGAGGGCTGGGAAGGGCTGAGGGGAGCTGGGGAGGGTTGGGGAGGGCAGGGGAGGGCAGGGGAGGGCAGGGGAGCTTTGGAAAGGGTTGAAGAAGGCTGGGAGGGCTGGAGGGACTAGGGAAGGCTGGAGAGAGCAGGGGAGGGCGGGGAAGGGCAGGGGAGGGCTGGAGAGAGGCATAGGTATGTAGGATGCTCTAGGAACCCAGACCCCAAGCTCAGAAACTGAACAGTTGCCAATAAGACATGCACAGAGGTAAAGCAGGAGTCTGGCAAATGACTAACATTAGTCATAACTCAGACAGACCTTAGCCCTTCTCCAGGCAGCATCCCACCCTCCCTGGGTCCAGAATCCTACCCCTTGTAGCATCCTGCAACACAACACACTCGCTCCATCGCTGGTTCCTACAGCTGACTCATCAGCCCTCCATCTAGCTTCTTCTCATCGAGAAATATCCAGGTCCCCTAGCCTGGCCTGCTGGGCATGGCCGCAGCTCTGGACTCACGCATCCAGCTTCTCCCTGTCCTTCAACACAGAGAGCATCTCTCTCTGCTTAAAGAATCCGCCTCCTAACAGGGAACACAGTAGACAGGCTCTGTAACTCCCACCTGCCACATACCACAGATTAGGCAGCCTCTGATCTCACCATCCTAGAAGTACCACACACACCCCTGCCCCCAAAGCCACACATCTAGTCCACTCTGAATGTAACTGTGTCTGGAGACGTATTTTTTTTTTTCTTTGAGACAGAGTTTCTCTGTGTCGCCCTGGCTGTTCTAGAACTCAGAGATCTGCCTGCCTCTGCCTCCCGAATGCTGGGATTAAAGGCCTGCTGTGCACTGCCTGACCAAAGGCTTTTTGGTTTTTTTTGTTTTGAGACAACATTTTTTCAAAACTAGTTTTCATTTCAAAGTACTTAATTTTATTCACGTGTACTCATTCACACATGTATCTGTGGAGGTCAGAGGGCAACGTACAGGGTAGCTTCTCTCCTTCCACAGTGTCAATTCCAGGGGTCATCAGATTTGCCTCTGAGACACTTTTTGCTGGCTCTCATTTTCCCCCTTAGTCAGAGTGTCACGTAGCCCAGGATAACTTTGAACTCCATACGTAGGCAAAGGTGACTTAGCTTCTGATTCCCCTCT
Source organism: Phyllotis vaccarum (assembly GCA_033318265.1). Classification (NCBI taxonomy): domain Eukaryota; kingdom Metazoa; phylum Chordata; class Mammalia; order Rodentia; family Cricetidae; genus Phyllotis; species Phyllotis vaccarum. The sequence continues at coordinate 16,936,375 of JARWLC010000018.1, forward strand.
GTTTCCATCATCTCCTGTGTGCTGGCATTATCTGCACCAACACACTTTATGAGGGGCTGAAGATGGAACCCAGGGCTTCTTCACCTTCTAGAAAAGTCCTCTATCCACAGGGCTACATCTCTAATCAAGTTTGGAAAAAAAATTTTTTTTTTTGATACAAGGACTTACTGGGTATCCCCACATGATCTCAAATTCACAATCCTCCTGCATGATGTCCCTCGGTTCTGGTATTACAGGTGTACGCCACACCTGATTTGAAAAGTAGGATTTGAAATGAAATACATCAGGTAGAATGGAGACATTACCTAAGCTGATTGATGTCATTTATAAATATGGCCTGCAATCATAGCACCAAGATAGCTAAGACAGGAAGATTCTTGAGAGTTTAAAGGGGGGGGGCAGAGACACACTCAGAGGGGAGAGAATGCAGGGCCATTAGGAGGATGGTCACGTGCAAGCCACACAGGCCTTGGATGGATCCACACCCCTGCCAAAACCCCACCTTGGATCTCTAGCCTCCAGAATTACAGGAGAACAGATCAGTGTCCCTTCAGGCACCTGCTCTGTGACACTTTCTTACAGTAATCCAAACACCCTAGGGTTCCTCCCCCAGGACTGTGGCATCTTGACCAGGTCCCTCTCTCATCGATCAGGCTATCTGTCTGACTGTCACCAGTCCAGAGCAGGTCCTGACCGTCTTCCGTCTGTCCTTCCCTACAGACTCGCTTTCTTTCTGATCCCGGTCCCATCTCCCCACCGTCCTCCCGAGGCCTCGATACACACCAGTCCTTCTGCCTGAAACAATGTCCCTTGCTCTGTCCACCTGCCCTTCACATTCATGCTTCAGGGTCCAGCACAGGGTGTCCTCTATGAAGCCACCATCCCACCATGGCTCTGGCTTGGAGAGAGGGGTCTTTCTCCGCTGTCTGTACCATTAATTCTCCATCATCATCCAGAGGCCGTGGCCTTCTGGGCCCAGTGTGCCTCTCTCACCAGCCTGAGAACACCTCCAAAGCAGGTCTGGTTTTATCTTGGGGGTCATCACGGCTGTGACCCCAGGTCCTGAGCTCTATCCTCCAGGCCTTTCCCCCTCTTGCTCCTCCTTACGGGGACCCTTCCCCCCTTCCAGCTCTGCCCAGTGTCACCTCATTAGTGCACCCCTCCCTGACCCTCTGTATGGTCAGCGTCTCTCTCCTATTGGCTTTTCCCCAGTACGCTCTCCATCATACTTTGAGCACCTAAGGAAGTGACCATGCCCCCGACCTTTGAGGGGATGGCAGCTAGGGATGGAATGGAGCCTGAGGGAAAACACCACCGTTCCATTTTGCTTTATTCTTTCTAAAATTTCATACCATGACCCAGAACTCCATTTCTGGGAAGAAAAGGGGCAGGTGATTCCCATGGAAGGTAAAGAGTGCTCCACTGATGCGTGGACAGAGTCAATTGAACTTCTCAACCACATTAGGCAGGTGCTCTACCATGAGTCACAGTTGCATCTCTTTCCTTTTGGAGACAGAGCCTCAGATAGCAAAGGCTAGCCCCCCCCAACCACATTCAAAGGATGGCCTTGGACTCTGGATTCCCCTGTCTCTGGCTCTGAGTGTTGGGCGTGCACCAACGACCTGTTTATGTGGTGTTGGGATTCGAACTCATGCTAAGCAAGCACCCTGCCAAGTAAGCTACATCCCTGGCCGATTTTTACCTCCTATTTCCAGACAGGGGCTCCATAATTTTTCCCAGGCTGGTCTTGAACTTGCAGTTCCCAGATAGCCTGGATTATGACCTGTACCACTGGCCGTGGCCTGTTTTTTGTGCTATGCATTATTATAGGTCTCCTTATTTGTTTTTGGGTTGGGGGGGGTGGTGGTGGATGTGGAAGTTGAGACAGGGTCTCTCCATATAGTTCCGGCTGTCCTGGAACTCACTATGTAGATCAGGCTGGCATCAAACTCGACATTCTTCTTGAGTTGACCTGTCGAGTGCTGATAAACAAGCCTGAACCAACACACCGTTAGAGCTCCCTTCTTACCATAACGCAAATGATGCCCTGGGATCAGAGACCAGGACCAAGAGCCACTGAAAGAAGGGACGTCCTCATCACCGCCCTTACCCTGCAGAAATGCTGTTGCCATTACCACCCAGGCATCGGTTTCAGAGGCACAGAGGGTGACCTGAGCTTCCAGATTTTTTTAAAAAAATATACGCGTGGGCACATGTGCATATGCATGTCACTAGGACTCGAACTCAGGACCTTGTGCATTCTCAGCGAGTGCTCTACCACTGAACCACACCCTCGTTCCTGGGACTGAGATTTTTAAAAAAATTCCCCCAGGTGATTTAAATGTTCTCCAGAACCCTGGCACCTCCTGAAGCCTCAAACACATGGAAAAGTTCTGTGGCTATTTATGGTTTTCCCTTTCTGTCATCCCAAGTCATGTGTGACTTCTTGCAGAAACTGGCAGAGAAGAGTACCAGGCTCTCTGGGAGCTGCTTGGTCCTCTATATTCCACCACCCTCAGGCCAGACCAACCCCAGGCTGTCCAAAGTCTGAGTTCACCCTTACTTGCCCCAAATGGCCCAGGCCTGGGACCCTAGGTCCCTTCTGCCCCCCCCTGCTTCCCCCCCCCGACTTTCACTTCTCTTCTCTGTTCCCCCCAGCCAGTTTTTAGCAGACTTAAGCTAGCTTCTCGTTAGTCGTTACCGAAAATGGGGCTAAATATAGAGAGCCTGAGGGCTGCCCCTCACCCTCCTGGCCCCACTTGGCCTGTCCCCTGGGTCCTCTGCCTCCACAGCCTTCATCAAATCTATGGCCTGGGAGCCCCCATGGGCAGGGTTGGGTGTTGCCGGGAAGCTCTGTGGGCCCAGCTGGCTCAGCCTCCTGCCTCCTGGGGAGTGACATCTCACACCTCCCAACCTACAGCTGTGCCAGGTAACCTCAAGGGACTGAACAGGTCCGTGCTGTCAGAAGGGATGGAGATTCGGGTAGCAGACACAGGGGCAGCCAGGGAGGCCAGCCTTTCCACCTCAACATGGGTGTACACAGTTCCCAGAGAGGAGTGTACATCAAAGGCACCACCCTTCACAGACTCGGTTTGGAATGAATGTGTGTTTGGAATGAATGAATGCATGAAAGGGCCCTGGTAGACAAGGGTTAATACTATCCAAAGCAAGCTGCAAGCCTCCATCTGCCGCTGTCCACAGGCACTGAGTTTCTTTGTTTGTTTGTTTATTTTCCAGATGCTGATCCAGGATGCTTTATATATGGCAAAGGTTGCAGGGCTTGATCCTGTCTATCACGTCCTGAGATCCCCAAGCAGCCCTTCCTTAAGCTTGTAGATAGAGGAATTGGGGGAAATGGTTCAGTGGATAAAACACCTGCCATGCAAACATGAGGACCGGAGTTCAAGTCCCTAGGACCCCATTTTCAAAAAACCTGCTGCAGAAATGTATGTTCGCAATGGTTCTCAATAACAAGACAAGAGGCAAAACCACGCAGGAGTAGCCTAGGCTAGCCAGCTAACCTGTGGTAAAGAGGTAGAAGTCAAGGACTGGTATCCTGAGTGACCTCTGACCTCCACGCAGACTTGCCCAACTGACATTTGCATGTGCACACACACCACACTCCATGTGTACCATGCACACTCCCACACACAAGACCTACAAGGAGACACACACTTAGGCGTGATACCACAGGCTGGTGTACATCCAGATACATGTACACACACACACACACACACACACACACACACACACACACACGTGTGTGTGTGTGTTTACTCATATCCGGAGTGGCACACAGACCTGCCCACCCTTACAAATTCAAAGGCACAGACACATCTGATAAGCATACACTCATGTCCAGAGTCGGAGAAGTCTGAGTGATAACAAAGTAGACCCCTGAGACACTTCACAGTTGCAGAGCCTGAGACCAGGCAGTGAGTGATCCGCCCAAGGCCACACGATATATTAATCACATCCTCACAATGTATTGATTCTTGTCAATGTTACATGCTGCAAACCCATAACAGCTTCCGGAGGAGGACTTTTTTCTTTCGCCCTTGAGAAATCCCCAGTAAGGGGTCTAACATTTTGCCCAGTACCTACAAGTTCTCACTTGACCTCAAACAAGGATGGACCGATAATGATGCAGTCATGATAACATATGTAGACAGTCTGGACCATGTATGTATACTGAACGGGTATACATGTATACACCCACAGAGTCACCTCAATGAACGAAACATGTCAATCTCTAATCACACTTTTCAACTCCATCATTTATACCCTAGCTAAGACAACTCCAGGAAGCTCTCCCTGCCACCACGATAGCTCAATTGGATATCTTCTGGGCTCTATTATCTCTGTCTTCCTCATCCCAGCCCTGAGCACCACAAGACTGTCCTTCCACTGAACTTGGAGCTCCAGAATGGCAGCTCTGAAACTGTCTAGCCTCGTTGAATATCCAACACCAACACCCAACGCAGAACTGCCCAGTATTCGGAGGTGGCTGAGGGCGTTCAGTGGTGCCCACACACACTGATGGACATAGGAGGGACACACACTCAGCCAAAATGCTCACCTATGGTCACCCAGGAACTTGACACACACTCGGATACTCACAAGAAAAGCAACCATAAAGTGGTGAGTGGCCATGTCCAGCACTGTGCTAGGTGTCATTCATATCACCTATCACCTTACGGTTCCCAGTACACCGCCAAGGTATGCTCCACTTGGATAGAAATGTTCACCTTCTCTGAAATGAGTCACCATGTATAAATATCCTGTTACGGTGCCTGCACAGTGTTACTTGGGCAAGCATGTATAGTAATTCACAAACACATAATGCACACACCATGGGGAAATTCAAAGAGGGTGAGGGGACAGAGGGGGCATGATTAGTGCCATTACACACTGGGAAGCCCATGGAAGACTCGTCAGAAAAGACCACTGAGATTAATCGTTGCTAAGGCCCATGCATAGAATGCCACACACAGCAGCCCCCAACACTGGCTTAGACACAAGCTACCCAAGAGTGATAAAGGCAGGACTCGGGATACCACACCCACAAGCGCACATATACACACTTGCACACACCAGCTCGGAGAACGGCACCACCCAAATGCAGCAGCTTGGCCTTCCAATCTTGCTGCGGCTTCACCCAAGTTGCCCAGCCCACCGGTTCCCCACATGAAGTCCACCTGACTCCTTCTCTTCTGACCCGTCAGTGGGCATACTGGAAGCACCCAGTGCCTAGTGCAAAACAGCAGCAAAGGGGGAGCTGAGGAAGAGAGGGGGCGTTCCTGGAGCCAAGGACCCCAAACCAAAGAGGAGGTGCAGAGAGAGTCTGCAGTGGTGGTCAGCAGAATGGCCCCAAACGCGCTGTCCGTGTCCCCCACCCATGAGAAGGCATTAATCTCTTACCTGGAGCCCCCATGCTGGAGTGAACCATGCTACCCGCCAGCCAGGGCTGGGGAACAACTGTGTCATCTCCCCGCCCTCTCTGGGGGCCAGCCCTCCGTGCCGGAAGCCACCCCAGGAGGAAACCACAGGGTCGGTCCGCCTTCTTCGGAAGGAAAAATACACCGGCCCACAGACCTACCCCAGCGGCCCAGTCGACCCCGAGTCATGGTATAGGAAGGTGGGGGGCGTCGAAAGCGAGGGAACTGAAGAACTTACTCTTGCAGGGGCCACACCAGGACGTATCTATACAGTCCTCCTGTCTCCCACACATATCTGGAACAGGGAGTGTGGAACTCAGAGAGGTGAGGCCACACAATAACAATGACAAGAACAGTTTGGGGTTTATTCGGGGAGAGCTCTCTCAGTCCCTGACCTTGCACCTCCCACCTAGCAGGTGTCACGTTACAGGCCACTATTTTGTGCTTCGTTTCACAAACAAAAAGACAGGATCAGAGATGTGAATAGTGTCTTTCTCAAGGACCCAGAGCCAAGAAGCAAAAATAAAAAATCAAAAAAACCTAGGATGCTGTGGACGAAGCAAAGCTTGTAACCTGTGCCACAGGTAAGACATCCCGGGCCAGCCACCACTAGGAAGAAATAGTGCCCATGGACAGTAGCAGTGAGGGCGAAGGGTCGGATCCGTAGCTAGGGACACCTCGTAGTCTGCCAGAGGCTAGATGCATGCACCCGGGGCAGCAGAGCTGAGCCTGAGTCCCGAGGTTTCCTGTGGGGCCCTTTCCCGCGGCTCCGCTCTCAGGCCTGCAGTGTCCTTGAAGGCCGCCAGAGGGCGGCAGCGTCCAGCCAATGGGCTAGAGGGCGGGGCCGGCTGCGGAGGAGGGAGCCCCGCCCTCCGCTCCCTCCCAGCCCGCATCCTCCCCCGCCCCGCGCGCACACCTGCGAGGGTCACACAAAGGCGCAGGACTCCCGCGCACAGTGGCGCAGACAAAGGCTCGCCCGAGCTAACTGTTCCCTTCTTCCTCTCCGGCTCCTGGGGTCCGAGGTTGCTGAGCTGCCCTGGCGTCTCCGAAACAGCTCTTCTATCCACTAGGGCCAGCCAGGATACTCTACACCCCAAGTTGGAGGGTTCCCCCAAAACCTCACGTGCATACACAGAAGCCTGGGTTCATCCGTCTACACACATACATACACTGAAGCATTTTACACGAATGCCCACACACATCTCTGACACCAACCCTCCCTCCAGACCAAGGTTCCTCCACTATATGTGTATTCTTACTACCTTGCACAGATCCACGGGCACAGGGCACATCTACACATATGGACAGCCCTGGCCTGGCCACATGTGCCCAGACTCTCATGTGCAGAGCCGTGAAGGACACAAAGTGCCCTCTGCCCTCGGCCCTGTGCACCTGGGCACCCCAAGACCTGGCATGTGGGCCTGACGGGAATGAACTCAGCTCTTATGCCACACACAGGAGGGACAGTTTCTAGGCATCCACACTCTACGACATCCCATTATCGGAAAGGCCATTTCTGAGGACATCTGCAGACCGACCGCACGGCAGCGGGCTGCAGAATTTCTATACACGAGGGTTTTCCCGGCAGAAGTCAGGTGGTGGCAGGATAGTGGATTCTTGTCTTGGAGCCTAATTTGCTCAGTAAGGTCCATTTTCATTTAGGATTTATGTTTGGAGAGGTTGGAAATCAGAGTCGTGTGGTGCTTTGGGCGTTTGGGAAGGGTAAAACTTAGCTGGTAGTATGTCTCCACATCCCGCCTTTTGCCAATTCAACATCATGTATGGCAGAAGCATAGACACTGTGCTGGGACCCAGATGGTGAATAAGGGAAAGAAGGGACCATCCATTCCAGTGAGCCTTCCTGGGTCTGCAGGTGAGGCCAGGGTGGGAAGGCCTCAATGGTCCCCTGCAAGTCCCATCCCTAGCACCATCCATGCCGAGCCTTTAGGCCCATGCAGAGGATCCTGAAGAATGGGTGAGGAACAAAAGGTCAGAGTTTGGGGCACATGGCATGGTGGGGGGATGCTGGCAGATGGGAATGAAATAGGTAAGGTGTGGCGAGTGGCCTTCCTGCCACAGAAGAGGCCTGGAGCCTCAGTGATTCGGGCAGGTAGAGAAGTAGCATTGGGGAGCAGTGGGGGCCAACTTGAGGTGTAGGGAGGCTTCAGGAAGGCCGCACAGGGTAGGCCAGACTGGGCTCAAGGCTGAGCGGTAATTAAAGGAGACGTAGGGGGCTCCCCAGGGCCAGCGGGGCCGGTAACTGACACGCGGGCCCCATTGCTCCGCTCATATTTCTCGCCGGATCGATACGTTTGACTCCCGACAAGACAATAATCGCTTGTACGCGGCCGGCGAGTCGATCAAATACATTATTAGAGCGAGGTCCCCCGGGGGCCCGCCAGGGAGCCGTAGGGGGGAGCAGCCAGCCCACCGGGGACAGTAGAGTGAGATTCTTCACCCCTCATGGCCCCCTGCCATGGCCTGTTCTTCCTGGCCATCCCTGGGGACCCTGTCCACGGCTCAGTCCTCTGGTCGCTCTCTCTGGACTCCTGTTATCATTTGCAATCTTCCCACCTAACCTTGGTCTGCACAAGGGGGGGTGGGCTCAAAAGGTCTCTCCTCACAGGCCATGTACTCATCCGTAGGGTTGAGGCATGAGGTGCTCTGAGAGGCCCCTCAGACTCCTAGCCTGATGGGAGACCGAGATGGAGTCACAGGCCATGGAATTGGAAGTTAAGATAAATGAGAAGATGAACTTGGGCCTAAGAGGCAACAGTAGCAACCTTCGGCCCAGCCTCCATGGTCTGGGGCATTAGGGACAACCGACTTGGGGGCCTAAACAAATAGGGAAACAGAATGTTAGGGGTGGTAAACAAACTGGGGCACACAGAGATTTGTAACTAGGCTCACTTCCTTAGATACTTCCCAGCCACACCCAGCCTCAGCTCTGGATTGTCCAGAAGCACCAAATGCCTACCTCTTGCCCACTCTCTTGGCTTCTGGGTTCAAACTGAACTCTTGATTTAAAAAAAAAAAAAAAAAAAAGACTTAATTTATCTTACTCGTATGGGTGTTTCGTCTGTATGTATGTCTACGCACTGTGTGTGTTCCTGAAGACCACAGAGGTCACAGGAGGGCACTGGACTCCCTGGCACTGGCATTACAGATGGTTGTGAGTCAACAACACGTGGGTTCTGGGAACCGAACCCTAGTCCTCTGCAAGAAAGCAGTTGCTCTTAACAACTGTGCTGTCTCCCAGCCCCTTAAAAATCTCTCTCTCTCTCTCTCTCTCTCTCTCTCTCTCTCTCTCTCTCTCTCTCTCTCTCTCTCTCTCTCTCTCTCTCTCTCTTACACATTTCTCCATTGCTTGGATGTGAGGCTTCCTTAGTTCTGATTCTCCAGTGGGCCCAAGCCAATCAGGTTCCAGGGCTAAGCATGGGGTTCCGATAGAGAGCTTTCTTAGCATGCACAAAGCCTGCATCTATCTGGCAAAACTAGGCATGGTGGTGCATGTCTTTAAGGCCAGCACTTGGGAAATTCAAAGTCTACAATAGTAAGTTCAGGGCTAGCCTGGGCTACATGAGATCCTGTCTCAAAAAAATCAAGCAAATAACAACAAAAATGGACAAATTCTTTCTCTGTAGGTGGCGGCAGCCGCATCCCTGCCTGTTCTGTGTTATTTGAACCGACATGTTATTCCAACTATTTAAGGATGTGAGTTTGTTGTCTCAGGAATTAGGGCTCAGAGAGGTAACATGAACTGCCCCGAGTCACACAGCATGTGACTGGCGGCATGAGGATTCAAACTCAAGTCTCTGTGTGGTTTGTCTCTTCACTGTGGGCTTCCTAGAGCCCTTGGGTTTTAGGGATCAGGATCTGGCATTCTCTCTCTATTTTGGGCTTCTTTGTTAGAATTTGAAATCCTTCCAATCGCCAAACTGTCAACATGAAGAGATGCAATCTGCCTTCTTAACAAAACTGGGATCCCTCCCCTACAGCCCTGAATCCAAGCTCCCCACGCCTTATGTATTCACTATTTAGCTCAGGCTGGCCTTGAACTCAGAAACCTTCCTGCCTCAGCTTCCTGAATTCTGGAGCTAAGGGCATGGGCTAGCTTTTCATCTGCTTTTTGATATTTGGCAAAGCACTAGGTTCTCTCTGACTTCATGAGCTCCTTGATGCCAAGTTTTTTTCAAGCAAATATTTCTTCCCAGACATGGTGATGAATGCTTACAGTTCCAACACTTTTGGAAGCCAAAACAGGAGGAATTCCAATTCCAACCTAGTCTGGGATACAGAGTGAGACCTTGTCTCAAAATTATTTTTTTTTAAAGGGCTGGAGAGATGGCTTAATGGTTAAGAGCATCCACTGCTCTTCCAGAGGACCAGAGTTCGATCCCAACCTTCACATTAGGTAGCTCACAGCTTCAGGTGATCCAGCTCTTCCCCTGGGTACCTGCACAGCAGATACATATCCACAGAAAATAATAATATCTAAAAAACAAATTAAGGCTGATCATGGTGGCATGTACCTTTAATCCCAGCACTAAAGAGGCAAATTTCTGGTGAGCTCAAGGCCAGCCTGGTTTACATAGCAAGTTCCAGAACAGCTGGAGCTACATAATGGAGAGATAGTGTGTCAAAACAAAATACACAAAAAAGATAGAACACCTGTAATAAAACAGAGAAGGGTAGTACACTGCCCTGATGAGATACTTTTACATAGCAATCTGAGGACAGAATTCAGAAGGCTGAATTCTGAAAAGGGACACTCCAGGCAGTGGGAACAGGAAGGGCCCAAGGCAGCAAAGACTGGAGAGGCTAATAGAGCGAGAGTACTGTGAACAGGGAAGAGACTGGGCTGGGGTGATGCTGTAGACAGGGCAGGGCTGGACCACTCAAGCCTTGCAGTTCATATTAGCTTTAGAGCCTTGAGATGTAGCCTAATGATAGAATCCAGGAGGACATGGCTCAGAGGCAGAGCGCTTGCTCCGTACTCACAGAAGTGTAAAGAAAAAAAAATATTTTTAATCCAGGCACAGTAGGAAGGGTTTTAAGTGGAAACTGTCATGATTCTGTGAACAGTGTGTGTGCGAGAGAGACAAAGTAGGTGTGTTCAAGTACATGTGTATGGGTGTGTATTCCTCAGGGGCCACTCAACCTACTTTTTAAGACATTCTCTCGCTGGTACCTGGATGCCAATCTGGCTAGAGTGGCTTGCCAGCCAGCCTTAGGAAAATCCTGCCTCCACCTCTCCAGCACCCAAACAAATGAACGACTTATCTCCCAGCTCCTCTGTGAGCATTTTAAGACTTTTTTTTTTTTAAAGAATAATTTATGTGTACGGGCTTTTTTCTCCGATATATGTCTGTGTTCCACGTGAGGCCCACAGGAGCCAGAAGAGAGCCTTGGAACCCCAGGAACTGGAGTTACAAACAGTTGTCAGTTCTCCTGTGGGTGCTGGGGATTGAACTTGGGTCTTGTGCAAGAGTGGCCAGTGCTCTTAACGTCCGAGCCATCTCTCCGGCCCCGTGTGAGCATTTTAGTGAGCACTCGGAGCTGCTGTAGAGGGTTACACTAGAAGATATTCGAGGACACAGGTCATGGCAGTGGGGAAGAAAAGAGACAGGTATTCCTGGAGACATTTTTGCCAATAGACAAAAGCAAGATTCCTCAACTGGCGGATGATGCACGCTGAGGGGGTGGTGGAGTCAAGAATGAACTCCAGGTACCCAGAATTATCTTCCCACCATCAGAGATAATGAAAGACCACTAAGTCCATGAAACCTAGAGTCCAAAGGGATCTCAACCCTGCGGGAGGTGACACACAGTGACAGTGAAGGCAGCTTCCGCGTGTCTTCCTCTTCCTCCATCCTCTACACCCCCCCCCTTCCTTTGAGAGAAAATCTTCCCCATGTATCCCAGGCTAGCCTATGACTTTGATTCTACCCCCATTTCCACAAAGCTGCTAGAGTTTCACCTCATGGAAGAAAATAATCTCTACAATGTGGTTCACAGACCATAAAATGTCATCAGGGCCGGAGCGATGGCTCAGTGGTTAAGAGCGGTTCTTCCTGGGGACCAGGGTTCAGTTCCTAGAAACCCACCTGTCAGCTTACAGTCACCAGTTACTCCAGCTCCAGGGGGATCTGACACCTTCTTCTGCTTCCATGGGCACCAGGCATAGATGCAGTACACATGTGTACATGTAGGCAAAACACCTCCACACACACACACACACACACACACACACACACACACACACACACACACACACACACACACACAGAGTCCCATGAGGTGCCTGTTTTGGGACTGACCAGAGGGTGATTACCCTGGATTCAGTCTTCCATCTCTGAACAGGAGACATGCACATTCTAAGCTCATTCTTTATCCCAATCTAGCCTTGAACTTGTGGCAATCCTCCTGCCTGAGTGCTGAGTGCTAGGATTACAAGTGAGAGCCTAAGGTGGTTCATTTGTTCATGTGTGTAGATGTTTGTGTGTATGCCCCAAGTTGTATGCGTGGGGAGGCCAAGGTCAACATTAGATGCCTTATTCAATTCTCTTCACATTATTATTATTATTATTATTATTATTATTATTATTCAGTTTTTTGAGACAGCGTTTCTCTGTGTAGCTCTGGAACTTGCTCTGTAGACCAGGCTGGCCTCAAACTCAGAGATCCATCTCTCTCTGTCTCTTGAGTGCTGGGACTAAAGGCATGTGCTACCACCACCCATCTTAATATTGCTAATATATTTTTAAAAGATTTATTTATTATGTATAGTGTTCTCTCTACATGTATGCTTGTGTGTTGGGAGGTTGCACCCAGATCTCATTACTGATGGTTGTGAGCCACCATGTGGTTGCTGAGAATTGAACTCAGGACCTCTGGAAGAGCAGCTGAGCCATCTCTCCAGCCCTCTTTTTAAAGATAGGATTTCTTACTAAACCTGGAGCTCACTGATTAACCTAGACGGACTGGCCAGTGAGTGACAGGGATGCTCTTGCCTCTGCCTCCCCAGCGGTGGCACAGCACACATGCATTTCCTGTGCTTTCCTTAACATGGGCGCTGGAGATCAAACTCAGACCTTCATGTTTGTGTGGCAAGAGCTTTACTGACAGCCATCTCCTCTGCCTGCTTAGTTTTCTTTTACGAGGTCTCATGGTGATTCCTGGCCTGGCCTGGAACTTCTATATTCCCGCCTGTGTGCAGGGGCCATACACCAGGACAGCTCTGCTGGCTCTATGGCTCAAAAGAATCAAGAACAAGTAAGATGATCCAAACAGCTGTGGAGAGATGACCCGGAGGGGAGAAACAGAGAGACTGAAGGGTTCTTTACCCAGGACCCATCTGGGAGTACCTGACATCACGAGTCCTTGCCACCACATTAGAGGCAGGGACTGTTACCTCCCACTTTCTTCCCATTAAAATGGGGGGGGGGGCGTTCACGCATGCACAGGAGTGCATACATATGTCACACTTGTGTGTGGGAGCCAGAGGACAACCTCAGGCATCATCCTCAGAAATACCTTCTTTAAGACAGGGCTTCTTTCTAGCTTTGAGCTCAATATCAGTCAACCTCATGGCTAGACTAGCTGGTTAGGAGGTCCTGGGAATCCTCCTGCCTCTGTCTCTCCAGCGATGGGATTAAAAGATTGCGTCAACATTCTCAGAATTTTTTTTAAAGTGAGTTCTGGGGCTTGAATTCATATTCTTAACCACTTCACTACCAGAATCATGCTCGGGAGCCCTTCTTACCAACATTTTGAGTAAGCGTACAAAATGTTGGGCTTCATTTTGTATTAACCTCATTTTAATCATGAGGAAGCTAAGAACAATTACAGAGCAAAGTCCCACCAACTCACTGACCCCCCAAATACTGTGTCTCTTGCCAGCCTGCACATAACTCATGCTATCTGTCTCCTGAGGAAAATCCTTGTCACCCAGGCCCACCAATTGCTTAGGGAGCAGGTACCTGACCATGGGCCTCCCCTGGAAGAGGCCCTACTCACATCCCAGGAACCCCAAAACCTCCTACTGCAACCAGACTCCTAACAGCCCGCAGTCCCTCCCTGCTCCAACACTGAGTTCACATCATCAAAGACAAACTCCTTGGGCTCAGAAGCTGCCCGGTACGCCCCATCCCCCTACCCGCAAGCTCAGGGAGCTGTCCAAAGACTGAAATATATTTCCCTGAGCCAGGATGCTCATCCGGGTCCTTTCCCTGTCTTCTAGGGACTCCCTGGAGGTCCCAGACAAGTCTAGCCACCTTGCCATGGTCTCTAGGGCCCTGTGGGACCGGCCTTCTTCCCACATAGGCAACATACCCCAGGCACACTGGAGAAACCTAAGTTGTATCCCACAGTAGGCCTTTGACCTGGTGCAGCCCTTTGAATATGGTCTCCACCTTCCCAATGTCCTTGTTCCTAAGACTCATCTCCAAGGCTAGCCACCGCCGTCTGATGCCACACACTCTGTGACTTGCTTTCCTGTGGTTTCTTCAGAGCATCTTGGAATTAAATCACCGTGTTGCCGACCCTCTCTCTACCCAAAATGCAAGCTCTCTGAAATCAGATTTCATTATTTGCATTGCTCACTGAGGGATTCCTGGGACATTAACAATGCCAGGCACATAGTGGGGGCCAGAATTCCAAGGCTGGATGGATAAACCCCTTTACTGCCATGTCCCACAGACTGAAGTCCAAGGCTGGCTCTCCAAACAAGTGTTTATGGCACCTGTCAACCTCATCGAAAATCTGTCCTCAGAGTTGCCTGTCACCCTCTACTCAAGAGTGGGAATGGGGTGGAGCTGGACAGATGGCTTAGTGGTAAAGAGCACGTGCTGCTCTTCTGAAGGACCCAGATTCGGTTCCCAGCACCCACATGGTGGCTCCTAACCATCTGTTACTTCAGTTCCAAGGAACCAAGGAACCAAGCACTGTGGTGTATGTACATGCACACAGGAAAAAACATTGTACACATAAAATTTTAAAGTCAACAAATCTCTTTTTGTTTGGTTGGTTGCTTTTGGTTTTTGTTTCTTGGTGTATCTCTGGCTGTCCTGGAACTCACTCTGTAGACCAGGCTGGCTTCAAACTCAAAGATCCACCTACTTTTGCCTCCCAAGTGCTGGTATCAAAGGTGTGCGCCACCGTCACTCAGATAATAAATTATTTTTAAAAGAAATTGGGGGCTTTGGAAATGATTCAGCGGGTTACATGTTTGCCACCCAAGTTCAAGAAGCTGAATTCAAATCCCATACAACCCAGCACACCTACAGTAAGATGGGAGGAGGGATGGGAGAATCTCTAGAAGCTGGACCATGGGCTAGCCTGGAACACATAGCACAGATACAAAGGACAAAGAGACCCTGCCTCAAAGAGGTGGAAAATGAGGCCCTGACATTAAATTCTGTGATTTCTCCTCGTGCTTTGTGGCACACACACTTAAAATACACACACACACATACACACACACACACACACACACACACACACAGAATATGTGTTGTAAGTGCTAACAGGCTTTACTTATCCAAATTTTGTTTGTTTTTTTCGAGACAGAGTCTCACTATGTAACTATGTAGCTCTGGCTGTCCTGGCACTTACTCTGTAGACCAGGCTGGCCTCAAACTGACTCGATTAACAGTACAGCCCTGGCCATGCCTGAGGATGTATACCTATAGAAGAAGCACTGAGGCCCACCCGGCTACCCTGGAGACTTCATCTGAAGGCAAATAAAGATAGTAAAGACCTCGGTCTTCACACAGCTCTATGGAACACTCAAGAGATTCGGTGCAATTTGCACCAGCCAAAGCCATTGCCGAGCCAGGCTGTCCCCTAGAGATTGAGCATGTTGAGGACATGGCTGGGCGTGGTTCAGTAACGTCCAGTCTGGTCCCCAGCACTGGACTGGCATAGAAGCAAGGTTCCCAGGACTAGATGGGGTATAGATGAGGGTTGGAAAATGGGTTCCTCTATATATTTGCTATATACCCTCTCCAGCTCTTCTGAGAAGTGGGGACGGTAACCTGGGCTGATAGGAACCTCAACATTGTCAGGAGAAAAGCAAAAAAGGCTTATAACATAAAGTGTGTGTGTGTGTGTGTGTGTGTGTGTGTATGAATGTATGTGTGTCCACAAGTGTGCATGTCTGTGTATGCACACATGCATGCATGCTTGTGTGTGTGCATGTGTGAGTGTGTGTGTGGTGTGGTGTGTGTAGGCCAGAGGAGGATGTCACACGTTGCCTTCTATCACCCATTCACACCTTATTCTTTTGAGCCAGGGTCTCTCTCTGAACCAGAAGCCAGTAAGATACAGTGACCATCTCCCTCTCTGTTCCCTACAATGCTGGGGTTATAGGTGGTATGAGAACACACAAGCTTGTCCTGTGAGTTCTGAGATCTAAACTCTGGCCCTGAAGGTTTTGGAGCAAATGCTCTGAACCACTGATTCTTCTCTCCAGGTCTGATATTCAGGTTTGAGATTGAGGGCACAGTGTGGTGGTACATACCCACAACATCAGCACTTGGAAGGTGGGGGCAGGGGGACAGTATAACAGAGATCAGCCTGGGCTACACAGTGAGACCCCATCTCCAAGAAGAACCAAAATTCAAAATAATCTGAGATTAAGAAAAATCAGAAACAATCTTGATGTCACCAACAGGAAAGTGACTAAGAAAATATAGTATACTCATACTTAGGTGCCCTATGAAGCCATGAAAATGATAGTGTATTTCAGAGCTGAGTAACACTCCATCACTCCATAGAAAGAGGCAGAAAGATCAATAGTTGAAGTAGGTCAAGGTCAATCCTCGGCTGTATAGAGTCAAAGGCTAGCCTGGGCTACAAGAGAGCTTGTCTTTAAAAAAAAATCAAAAAGGAACACCAGGCATGGTGATGCACCCCTTTAATCCCAGCACTGGAGAGGTAGAGGCAGAGGCAGATGGATCTCTGTAATTTCAAGGCCACCCTAGTCTATGTACAAAGTGAGTTCCAGAACAGCTGTGCAGTGAGACCCTGCTTTAAAAAAAATAAAATAAAATTTAAGTTGGGCATGGTAGCGCTTGCCTTTAAGCCCAGCACTCGGGAGGCAGAGGCAAATGGGTCTCTGTGAGGGCCAGCCTGGTCTACAAAGTGAGTTTCAGGACAGCTGGGACTGTTACATAGAGAAACCCTGTCTCAAGAACAGAAAAAAAAAAAAAACCAAAAATTAAATTTTAGAACTAGACCGAAATGGAATTGTTTGCTGTGGTAGGTATTGGTGGATTTGGAGATTGGCCCAACTTTTTTTTTTAAGTTAATATAGGATATGATACATGGGGAGAATAGAAAAGAAATGACTATTCCAAGGGTGAGGATTGTGGCTATTTTAACAGGAGGAAGAGCATACATGGTGGGGCCTTTTGGATGCTGTGAACCCTTGACGCCTTCCCCCAAGTGATGCGTTTATATGTCAGCCAGGACTCACTTAAAGGATGCACCTCTGTGGAGAGCTGTCAATCCTATGGGGGGCGGGTTGGAAGAGTCCCATCTCCCAGGCCCTCCTCCAAGTCACTGTCCCTGGTTGGGTAGGTGCTTCCCACTGCTCTGTCACGCTGAGCAGCTTCGGTTGCTGTCCAAGGTACCAAAGGAAGGCTGTTCACCAAAGCCGGTTTCAAGACTCATTCTAACTAAGGGGGTAGACTGTCAGGCTCTCCTTGGCTGCATAGTAGGTCAAGGGTAGCCTGGTTTATGTGACACCATGTTTCAAAACAACAACCCTTAATCCCCCTCAAAAAAAAAAAGAGAAAATCCAAAGAAAAATTACTCTTTAAAGGCTACTCTCTATCCAAATTGTGACAAAGGGTCCTGCCAATTTTCCCCACTCTCCCTAAATCACTGATTACATCCTCCATGAAGCTGTCTCTTCCTGCAACTCAAACCAATGGTCCTTCTGACCTCTGGATTTCTGTTCTATTTGTTGACGTAGATCTCACTAGGTTGCCTCAGACTGCTGGGCTGGGCTTAGAGGGCCATATGTATAGTATCATGTGTGGAGGGTGCACACATGCTGTGATACATTTGGAGGTCAGGGGACAAATTTCAGGACTCTGTTCTTTCTTTCCATCTTGTTTACAGGCAGGATTTTTCTTGCTGCTTCTGTGTGCATCTTATTCCAGGCTAGCTGGCCTGTGAGCTTGAGGGTGGGGATTACAGACCTCTTCCTTCCTTCTTTCTGTCCTCTCCCTCTTTCTATTTAGTTTAGTGTGTGTGTGTGTGTGAGTGTGTGTGTGTGTGTGTGTGTGTGTGTGTGTGTGTGAATTAAACTAGAACCTTTCCTTATGCAGGTCGTGGGACGACAAAGAGGGTTTTGTTTTTCGCACGAGCAAAGAGACAGAGACAAAGGGGGAGCCTTGGATATGTGTCACAGTGTGAATGTGCTGGTCAGAGGAAAATCTGCAGAGGCCATGTTGGTCCTAGGGATCAAATTAGGTTATCAGACTTAGAGGCAAACACCTTTACCTCAGCCATCTCAATATTCAAGCATCTGGCTTTAATATATACTAAAGGGATTGAATACAGGTCATCAGGTTTTTGCATACAGCAAGTACTTTTCCCTAATGAGCCGCTTCCCGGTCCCTAGAACTCGGATTTTGCTACTGTTGCTTAGGCATTTCCTCTTCCATGTATTTATTTATAGAGTCTCACTGTGGATATAGCCCATGCTGTCTTGAGTTTGAGATCTTGCTGTCTCAGTTCTGTGAGTGCTGGCATTACAGACACGCCACTCCACTTGGTGTGTGTGTGTGTGTGTGTGTGTGTGTGTGTGTGTGTGTGTGTGTGTGTGTGTGGTGTGTGTGTGTGTGTGGTGTGTGTGTGTGTGTGGTGTGTGTGTGTGTGTGTGTGGTGTGTGTGTGTGTGTGTGTGGTGTGTGTGTGTGTGGTGTGTGTGTGTGTGTGGTGTGTGTGTGTGGTGTGTGTGTGTGTGGTGTGTGTGTGTGTGTGTGTGTGGTGTGTGTGTGTGTGGTGTGTGTGTGTGTGGTGTGTGTGTGTGTGGTGTGTGTGTGTGTGTGGTGTGTGTGTGTGTGTGTGTGGTGTGTGTGTGTGTGTGTGTGTGTGTGTGTGTGTGTGTGTGTGTGACTGAGGTGGGAGCATAGTCCAGGCTGGCCTGGAACTCCTCATGCATCCAGTGATGGTCTGGAACATCTAATTCTCTCCCCTCCAATGGCGCACTGGGATTGCAGAGACACAACACCTCTTATCGTTTTATGGGGCGCTGGGGGAATCAGACCCACATGCTAAGCAAGCACACTACCAACCCACCTACATCCCCTGGCCCATATTGTGTAAAAGTAATGTCAGTGTAAACCTCCCACTCTAATCTAATGTCGAGATTAGAACTGTGACAATACTCACTGACCCGTGTCTTCTGCTCACCCAGATAGCCCCGTGCCTGCAGCAGACTCTATTTACTAAAGAAACAGACAAACACAGTGACCTCTACACCCTGCCCAAAACAATTAATGAGAGTTCCAACCTAGTTTTTAATGGAGGTAGATGGGGGTGAAGGGCGAAAAAACCCTGTATGGTGGTGGTTCTTACCCGGGGGTAAGAACTAAGTCTGTGAGGTGAAGGCATCAGCCACAGTGAGTCACCCTATAGGTTCTTGATGATTTCTGCATAATTAACCAGAACCAGTAGGCGCTGCGGGCTCCCACACTAATTGGTTGTTTCTCCTGCCACTTGCCTACCCTGAACCTCGATGTCACCTCCTGGAAGACAGGACAATGACAGCATCTCCACAGAGCATGGCCAGAGTCAGTCAAGAATGCAGGGCAGATGCTCAGCACGGGAAGAGTCACTCTTGAGCAGCAGTGAGGAATACCAGTCACCCACATGACAGAATCAAGAGGCAATGGATGACACCAGAGTCATCTGGAGCCTGATGGGAGGGGACACCCAACTCTTTTTTTTTTTTTTTTTTAATTAGCTTTGTGCGTGCACTCAAGAACATGTACCACACAGCAAGGGTGTGGAGGCTCAGAGAATAACTTACAGGTGTCAGTTCTTACCTTCCACCCCGAGAGCTAGAGGCATTGAACTCAGGATGTCAGGATTGGCACCAAGTGCCTTTATCCTGAGTCAGTTCACCAGCAGAGGACTCCCAAATCTGATCCTGACTACCAAGATAAGAAATGGGAGCTGCCCCAGATGACAAAGAACAGCCCAGAAGACGGTCCCTGGGAAGCCAGGGAGATAGAATGGTTGCCTTAGAAGTCATCCCTACTTCCCCCTCCACATCACCCCTCAAACTTCCCTTCTTTCCCTGATTCCTAGCCTCTCCCAGAATCCCTCACTCCTGAGACAATCCTGCCACCCTCTTCCCATCCCTGTAACTCTCCTTCACATCCCAGGCTTCCCCAGGGCCAGTCCTGGGATGTCTTTATCTTCACTCAGAGGCAAGAGGCAAGCCCTTTAATAATCGAAGGGTCTACTCTGAAGGAACCAACTGGAGGTGGCCTGGAAGGTGGCCTGAAATGCTCAGCCTCGCCACATACTGAGTTCAAGGCCTTGCAGATTCAAAACAACAACAAAGAACTGCCCCCCCCCCCTCCGTACACACCTGTAACCCCAGCTACTTGGAAAGCTGAAGCAAGAGAGTGCAGAGGCTTAAGCAAGCAAGCTAGAGATATGATTTGGAATAGATATGAGCATTTACACACAGTTTTTGTGGTGGTGGTGGTTTGGAAGGGAATCTCATGTAGTCCAGGCTGACCTAGAATTCAGAATGTAGTGAAGGGTGGCCTTGAACTCCTTGACATCCTTGCCTCTACCTCCTAAGTGCCGAGGTAAGAGCTGGGCACCACCATGCTCCATTTATACGTGGTCATTTCTTTAAAACGTGGTCCTATCCGAGGAATCAGAGAGGCCTAGCTCGGAAGGAAAGGAGGCCCAGAATCCTCCTCCTCCTCCTCCTCCTCCTCCTCCTCCTGTACCTGGGTCCTCTCACCCGCAGTCCCCTCCTGCCCTGCTTCATTCTCGACCACCTTCCCCTGGGCATTCTGATTCTCCCGGGCAGGGTTCCGGAGCTTTTTCCTCTGATCACACTGCCCCAACCCAGGGATCTGAGAATGACAGTGTAGTGTGTGTGTGTGAATCTTTGATTTCATTTATTTATGTGTGTAAACGTATTTGTTTCTTTTTGAGATAGAGTCTCAGGTAGCCCAGACTGATCTTGAACTCTTTTTGTAATCAAGGATAACTTTGAACTTTTTTTTTTTTGGACAGGATCTCTCTGTGTAGTCCTGGAACTCCCTTTGTAGACCAGGCTGGCCTCGAACTCACAGAGATCTGTCTCCCAAGAGCTGGGGCTAAAGGCCGGTGTCACTACAGCCAGCCTAACTTTGAACTTCTGATTCTCCTGTCTCCACCTCCCAAATCATGGGATTACATGTACACACCACCACACCCAGATTGTATGCTGCTGGGAATCAACTCAGTGTTTTATACACCTTAGGCTAATACTGTACGGACACATCACTGGTCCTTTTATGTTTGTGAGACAGAGTCTCACTTAAAAGCATGACTGTATCCGATCGCTCTTCACAGACCAAGAACGGAAAATTCCCAACATGTCAGCCCTGACTCCTCCGGTTTCTTGCCCTAAGTCACAAAGAGGTGAGCTCACAGGCCTGCATCCTTGAGATGTCATTATGAGGACCCCAGGGAGGACCATAGGATGAGATCTCAGTCAGAGTTACCTCTCCTGTGAACTGGAAGAACCCAGCCTTCAAGGCATAGTGAGGGGCCATATGAGCCATCTTTGGGGGCAGAGAGGTGGGGAAAGGAGGAAGTGCCCGACTGCGTGTCTGTAACAGGCACAGGGACATGGGGACATGTCCCCTGGGTCTCTGGCTCCTTCTCTGTTGGTGTCTATGGGTTCTCAGAGAATAAGGGAGGAAAATTTGGGGGGAGGGCAATATGATCCGTCCTCTCTTCCCGCTGAAGTTCCAAAGCTTTCGTGGTCTCTGTTTATCCCTATGGTTGCGGGACGTGGTCTGAGGGGTGAGGCAGGGGAAAGTCTGAGCAAAGGAGAGCAAAGAATATAGAGAGAAAAGAATTGGGGGTGAGGTCCGGAAGCTAGAACAGAGGGGGTCTTTAACTCTCTGGGGGAAGAGATTACAAAAAAAGGAGTCAAACAGAAGGGATGGACAGGCCGAGAGAGAGAGAGAGAGAGAGAGAGAGAGAGAGAGAGAGAGAGAGAGAGAGACAAAGAGAGGAAATAAAGAGGGAAGGCAGAGAGCATGCCACCCACTTGACATGGGGCGGGGGACCCTTTGTAAATCGCTGGCCCAACACTTTCCTCCGGGGCCCCTTCACACCAGCATTTTGGGGAATGTGGGTGGCGTTGTCCCTGGTCCTGGATAGAGCGAGCGGATGCAGATGTGCACATGGGGGAAGCCATGCCAACTTCCAACCATGTCTTTCTCTCTTCACCCACCTGCTTCTCAGAGGAAGAGGCCTCAGCGGTGGGAAAAGGGCCACGAAGCGGGGTACCTGCCCCCTCAGGTACCAAGCCACTGACACCCACCTGTTATTCCTATTTTCTGGTTCGTTCTCACTTTGGTCAGGGTATCCCTCCCTATGGTCATCATCGGTTGCCAATACCAACAGCCTCCTGCTCTGCGGCTGCCTCCCAAGACCACTTACCACTTTCTGCTCCCCGGGTTTGGGGTTAGGGAGGGGAGTGAGCGCCTAGGTGGGGGTGGAAGGCTTGGTGTACTGTTGAGTGCTAGGAACCTGCTGACATGGATGAGGAAGAGGAGGGGGAGTCTTGCTGATGGATGATGCTGATTCTTTGGTGAGGGGATAACAGTGGAGGGGGTGAAGGCAGGTTGGGGGAGGGGTGGTGAGGATGCAGGGTGTGGGGGGGAGCAGGACCAGGCTCACATTTGCCATTCAGGGCAGCTGACAATAAAAATGCTTTATTGCCAAGAAACTGGATCGATCGGGGCTGGAGGGGGCCGGCAGGGGGGACGCGGAGGGCTCAGCACAGAGGCCGGCGGCCCGGCCTCCGCAGCGACCAGGGCCCCAGCCGCCCTCCCCCCTGCGCCCCCCTCCCCGCCTCCTGCCCTTTCTCCTGCAGCCACCGCTTAGTTCTTATTATATTTTTTCTTATATATTTTTCCCCCAGCTTCTCCTGCTTCTGTTTTTTTTTTTCCTTTTAATTTTTTTTTTTTTTTAAACTCACTCCACTCCCAATGCTGTAGGCTGGGTGGGGGTGGGGTGGGGGGCATCTGCCCAGGCCAGGCCCTGCCCACTGACTTCTGGGGCTGCTGTCTATGGGGTGAACCTCCACTTTAACTTCATAACCCTAATCCTGGTTCAATCAAGCCCCCCCCAAACCCGGCCCCACATGCACCATCCTCTTTCCCTACCCTTCCTAAGGACTTCCTTCTAATTTAGGAGTACCCCCACATCCACTGTGATGGACTCAGTGCTCTGGACAGACCCCCTTTTCCCCTCCCCCATACCTGGCCCCTTGTTTCCTCATGGAGCCATTTGGCTGATGGTCAGAACTGTCCGTCAAGGGGGCTCTGAGCCCCTGAGGAATCGGATGGGAGGAGGGAGGGGGAGAGGTCGAGGGTCAGGCCACGTCCCCTCAGCTCATCTCTTTCCCCTCCCCCTTCCTAACAAAGGGAACAGCAGACCATCGCTGGTGGGGGGGTTGCTGCCTGGTAGTCAGAGGGAAGCCAAGGAGAGGCTGTGGATGGCCATGGGCAGGAGGCAGGGTGAGGGCTGCCTGCCCCTCCTCTGCCCGCCCCCTCGGGTCAAGGCTAAGGTGATTCCTCAACCTCTCTAAGCTTGGAGGGGAGGAGGGTCTTGAAGACAAAGAATAGGAGGAGCCCGGGGAGTTGGGGGCTGGCAGGGAAGCACCTGGGACCCGCAGTCTTGGCTGAGGGAGGGACCACAAGCACCCCCGCTGGCCCTGCCTCCCATTTGTACCAATCCCTCTGGATCTCAGAGCTGAGGCAGGATTTGGTTGAGGTTAAGGGGGAAACTGAGGCCCAAAGAAGGGAAACAGAATCATAGGGAGAATGTAGGGCGCAAGTGTAACCCTAGGGTCTTCTGGTCCCATCTCTGATCCTGCAGCCTAGCTAGGGGAGCCGTCTTCTCTCCTAGCTCTTTTTCTTCCGGGTCAGGGCTGGTCCCTGAAGGGGGCAGGTAACAGAAGGCTGTGGGAAGAGAGGAGACTGACTGGGCCACTGAAGAGGTTGAGCCCCGTGTTCTAGGCCAGTCAGGGAGGCTGAGGGACCAAGGAACCTTCATGCTTTCTCTGACACGTGCTTATGGTTAGAGACACAATCTAAAAGGACAAGGGCCTCCCCTGAACCCCTCTCCCCTGATACCTGGGAAGAGGCCTTCAGAGAAGGTTCCCTCCTACAATTACCACATAGCAAAGGTGACCCACAGTCTAGTTTGCCCTAACAGGACGTGCCTTGAGGGTTCCTATCTGCCCAGCCTGACTACAGCTGCCATCCATCCTGCCTATGGGGATAAAGAGCCACTGGGAAAAATGTTCAGACCCTGGGTGCTTAAATTCTCCGAAAGCTGAGGGGACCCCTGAGGAGAAAAAGGACCCGCAGCCAAAAGGAAGTGTGTGGGGGGGCATAGCATCTCTCTTTTGTGGGGAGGGGGGCCTCAAATATGCTTCCACAGCCCGCCCAGGAGGCCCTACATGTACCCAGGACTAAGGGGTCCCGGCTGCCCTCCCCCCAAACCTCCCCTCCCTTCTCTCCCTCTCTTTCTGGCTGGCTATCGACCGACCAGGCTGTGACATGGTAGATCAATACAGCAGGGATATAAAGCCGGCTGGCTGCCTGCCTGCCTCTGCCTCTCTCTCTCCCTTGCTTCTCTTCCTTTTCTTTCTCGGAGCCGCACCCAGGCCCCCCACTCCGTGCACCCCTTACCCCTACCTCTGAGGGGCCAGCCTCCACCCCATACTCCCCTACTGCAGCAGAGTTTAGGGAGGCTGAGTGCTTGGAGAGCCAGGAGAGGGGTGAGTATGAGGTGGGCAGGGAATCAGATGGGTGTGTGCTGTGCTGTGTGTGTGGGGGGGGGTCACACTTGCAAGTTAGGTGGCAGGGATAAACTGAGGAACAGTCCGTCAGGAAGAAAGTGAGCTCCCCCTCAGTTGGGAGCAGCTCAGAGAGATGGGGCCCTTTGAAGGTATGTGAGGGAGAGGAACCAGCCCTTGGGAGGTGGGCAGAGTCCCTGGCTGGGAGGAGGGGATGAGAAGATGCTTTCCTGAGCCTGTGAAACGAGGGAAGGCCTGGGTACTGGAGTTGGAAGGGTGAATGGACATAAGCAAGAATTGAGCACCCTGGGAAAGCCTATTGCCTACCCACAGGACCACAACTATCCCATTCTGTGGGTCCCCATGTGTTGAAACAACCCTGCCCTCACCCTAGGGCCTGAGCTGTATGTGTTGGGGTGGGGGTTGGTTCTCTTAAGATGTCAGACAGGAGGTTCCAGCCAAAGGGCTGTGGAGTCCAAATTGCTGCCATACATGTAAGGTGTACACAGTTCCTTAAGTGGTGCTGGGAGGGGACTCCAATTGTCTCCTGACGGCCCCGACCCTCGAGTCATGTCTGCGTGTGACTGAGACTGTGGGGTTTGTCCTGGGGATACTAGGGATGGTGTGTCCATAGCGTCTCCCTAACACTGGTTGTCCTCAAATGCTCATGTGGCTCCTTGGGAAGATGTGGATGAAGTTCAAGAGGATGCCTATCATTCCTAGGAAGGATGGTGGCTATGCGTTCCTGTGTTCTCTAGTAAGTTAGTATGTGGTGACAAATCCATGTCCCCGGGAGAGCATGCCTGAGCGTGGGTGTTTCGGAGTGAGTCTTCTATGCGTCCCATGTGTCTGAATCAGTGGGCAGTTGTCTCTGTGTTTCAGAGCCTGTATGGTCTTCGGAGCCTGTAAGATCCTCTCTGTGTGTATCGAAGGTTCTGTGTGAGCCGTGGAGACTCCGGTGTGTTCTCTGTGTGTCTACCTGGTCCAGACGACCCTGTGTCCATAGCCAAGTGAGTTCCTGTGAGTAGGATGGAGGCTTTGGGTGTGTCCCTGTGTGTGTCATGGTGACTCAGTACACACGATGGTGGGGGGAGGGAGTAGAGGTCACATCCTTGAGTCTGGGGGAAGGCGTGAGGCAGCAGAGGCACTGGCTAGTGAGGTTTATCGCTACATCATCTCTACATAGAGTATAAGGGCCCCTCTGCTTCTTTCTTTGCCTGCTAGAGGCCCCAGACCCCTGCCAGGGTGGGCTCAGACTCACCCCTTCCTTCTCCCATCTTGGGTGGGGTACCCCTCTGTCCCTCAGAATCTTCTGCTTTGGTGGACACTACCTCAACTCCACCAAGCGACCTCCGTCCCTCCCAACCCCCCCAGCGCCACCCGCTCCCCCCGCCCTCCCCCCCACCACAAGTCCAGTCCAACCCAGACAAAAGCAATTACTCCTGAGGTAGTATGTGAGTGTGGGTGTTAGAAACAGAAAAAAAAAAATAGTGGGGGGAAGGGAGGGGGAGGGAGACATACACACAGAGGTAGGGATGGTCAGCTAGAGTCTTGGAGAGACGGGAATGAAGAAAAAGATGGATAAAGAGAGAAAGAAAGAGACCCAGAGTCACGCACAAGCAGAAACTGAGAGATGGACAGAGACACGGTGTCTAGGAGCCAGAGGCAGAAGGGAAAGCCATGTTAGGCCAAGTAGAGAGACCACGCTGGAGAGACGCAGAAAAAGCGATCAGAGAGACACAGAGATCAGAGACACAGTGAGCCACACGGGGGTTGGGGGGGGCAACATGGGGAGACTAGTCAGATAAGGATATGGGGAGCCCCAGCCAGGAACAGCTAGAAAACACAGCGGAAAAAGACAGACAGTGAGGAGACCAGACAGACATGCAGGCAGAGGCAGAGAGTAGCCATTAGTGATGTAGCGAAGACCCCACGTCGGCAAAGACAGGGTTTGCTATGGGGAACAAGTTCAAAGCCCTCTCCCCCCGCCGAAACACACACACTCGGCTTTCAACCCAACCCCTAGGCCAGAAGTCAGGTGTCAGAAAGTCCTCACATTGTTCCCGGTCCCCCAGAGCCAGAGGGAGGAGGGAGAAGGGTGGACAGTGGGTCTCCGATATCAGCAAAGACAGCTGGGTGCAGTGTATCCTCCTTACGAACACAGCAGCCAGCTCAGGTCACTCTCCTCGTGCCCTATATCACATCGCTGGCCTTCTACCGGATACAGGGCTCAGTGTGGACACCCAGAGCCTCGCATGAGGCACTTCCTTCTTGCCCCCCAGATGTGCCCTCCTCCTCTGGTGCCCTTAGCCTCCATCCTTCCTCCTTGATGCCAGTCAAGCCGGTGGCCTTGTCCGGCCTTCAGTGTGTCTCCATGGACCCTGGCTTGGCAGGTCACTCTGCCTTCCTTGTCTCTGCTCTGCTTTGCTACACCTCACTCCGTTTTCCCACTGCCTCCCTTCTCTCCCCCCCCCCATTTCTCCAATGTCAGTCACGACCCCTCTGAACCCTCCTGTTGGCCATGTGCCTCAAGAAGAGTGCTCCACACCCCCCCCCAAAAAAAAGGGATTGGGGAGTAGCTAGGGGCAAATGAAGCCACCTCCTTTGTTTTTCTTGAGTGCCCTTGCCCCCCACCCCTGCCAGGCCCCACACCACCATTTAGCTGTGTCTGAAGCCAGAAGCTAAAACTCTGTTCATTCACCTCCAGGCTCAGAGGGATAGAGGGGCAGACAGATGTTAGAGGAAATCTGACAGAGCAGGATGCAGAGTACCTGTTGGGAGCACAGGCAGAAGCCGAGGCCAGGACAGAAGTCGGGAATAGAGATCTGTGGGGCTGATGAGCTGGACACCCGGCTCTCAGTGGGATTCCCAACAGGCCTTACACAAAGCTCCCAGGGTTGCTCCTGAGGCCTGCCTCTGCTGTGGATCAGGACTCTGGACTCACAGCCAGCCTTCATTTGCTGTGAGGCTGTTCAGGATTCCAGGAACTCACCGATCCTAGCCTGCTAAAAGAGGTGAGCGCTTTTTTTTTTTTTTTTTTTTTTTTTAAATCTCTCCCACAGATGTAAGCCCCACCCTGTGAGTTAAGAGACACTCCCAAACCTCAACTGTTTCCACCATCCCTGCCTGAAGACACCAACCACAAAAGCCTCAAAGTCATCGCTTGCTACCTCCTAGAATCCTCACATTCAGTAAGGAACGCTTTCCAATCACACAGCCTGTCTGGCACTCTGTCCCTAAGGAGCTGTCCCATTCCACACACCAAGAGAGCTGTCCCACCACTGAAGCCCTGTCTCTGTCTCTGCCACAAGGGTCACAGCACACGCCCTAGTGCTAAAGTCAAGGCCCACCCTACCCTCCCCCACCCCCCATACCGTAGATGTAGCTCACAAGGAAGCTGAATGGATCTGGGGAGCAGGAAAATTGTTGGCCCACCTGCTGGTTCACTGTCTCATCTACACTCACTGCTATCTCACTTTTACCTGAGGGAGACATCCCCACCCAGTCATCCAAGACTTCCTCACATAGCCCTAGGTTCTTCCAAGTCATTGGTCAGACCCAGCAATTCAAGCCCCCAACTGAGCTCAGGCTCCTCAGATCGGCAGGGGCTCCTGCAGGGGAGTACAGGAATCTCAGGGTATGTCCCTGAGTCTATCTTCATCCCTTCTCTAACCCAGGGATACCTTCATGTTTGGCGGCTTTCATGCATGGATGGGGGCGGAAGAGAGGATGATAATTCAGCCCTATTTCTGCCTTGGCATTCGGAGGGCATCAGCTCCAAGGGGCTATAAAGCCACACCAATATTCACTTATCCGAAAGCCTGACCCATTACCATCTCCCTCCCACTAGGGCAAAACTTATTTTGGTTTCTCTTAGCTCTTCAAGAACTCCCTCCCAAAAATATCCCGAAGGCCTTGGGTGGATCATCTAACTGATGACTCCCTCCTCTGACCAGCACCTTGCAGCCCCAGACTCAAGTTGATAAAACCTGATTCTGATTCTTCTCCAGCCTGGGGACCCCTCTAAGACCTTAGACATCCTCCTTTTCAGCTTGTCTAAGTCTAGTATGTGAGAAATGCCTTTGTGGGACGCAGGGGCTACAGTAATAAATGGATGGATATGGATTTGATTGTGTGTGCTTGCTCCTTTATTTATTCGTTGACAAATACTTTCTGAGCATTGACATTGTCCCAGGAACATGCAGACATGTAGATAAACAGAGAATCTCCTCCTTATGAAACCTATAGGGAGACGCTAAAGCCAAGTGACAAGCAGAGAATAAAGCTGCTCAGGGATGGTGGTGGGGTTGCCCAGGGCAGCCGAGAAGAAAAGGTGGGGAGTGAGCCCAACGACCAGAGATAGAAAGACTTTTGGCTAGGGCAGCCAAAGGAGACCTCAGGGATCTGGGGAGTCTCAGTCATCTTGGGACTCCGTTTTTACGGGGAGCACAGAGGAGACCCCAGGACATATTTGAGGAGCTACCTGCCAGCCTTCCAAGGAGAGCTTAAAGAGAGTGAGGGCAAGCATCTTGTTTACTGCAGCTGCCAGCTTTCTTAGGAGCTGTGGAAGGAGGGTGGGAGGTCCTGTGGCCATGGTCTTCAAAGCCAGTTTGCAAGAAACTCCAATTGCCAAACACCTCTCCACTGTGTATGACCTGTTCCTAGTTTTACTCAGTGAACTAGGCCCTTCCATGTAAGTTAAGTATAACCATTGTTAAATCTGACCCTACTGTCCCGGATAAATTCATTCCCAAAGCGCAGAGATCCGCAGGGGTGGGGAAGGTGGGGGCTTCCAACACTACAGTGGGATTCATCGAGGTAGAAGAAGTCAGGCAGTTCTGAGTTCAAATTCTGCCTCTGCTATAAACAAGCGGAGGGACTTCAGGCAACAGTTAACTGCTTTAAATGGGATGTAATTAAAGAAAGGCTTCTGTTTACTTTAACCCGGCTCCCAGCAGACCTCAGAGATAGTCTGGTAGAGTCTCCACCCTTCAACATCAAGGGCATCTAAGGACGTGAGAACCCTGAGAAAAAATGTAATGTGACTCCTTGAAGAGGCTGGGCTTGTGGCTTATGCCTGTAATCTTAGGAGAAACCTGAGACAAGAGGATTTAGAGTTTGAGGTCAGCAGGGGGCTACAGAGGAAGGAGGAAGAGACAGATGGACCAATGGGTAGACAGACAGACAGACAGAGAGACAGCTGGGAGCCTGTAACTAACGTACCCACACAGTTACCAGCTAAAACAAGAGCTCATGAATGAACTTCGTTTGGGGGGGGTAAATATCCCTGAGTCACTGAACTGGGTAAGTGTTTTGCTGGGTCCCAGTCTCTAAGTATTGTAAAACTATACATTTATCGGCTTGGAAAGTGGTTTGGGCCACAAAGAAATTTTTTTTTAAAATTTATATTAGTTGTCAGCATTTAAAAATTAGCAGATGTCCCATTGAAAAAAATCTTTTTTTCGTTCATTTTTCTCTTTAAGACAGGCTCTCACGTAGCCCAGGCTGGCCTCAAATTAACTATGTAACCAAGCATAACCTAGAACTTCTGAGTGGTTCTGCCTCTTGGGTGCTGGCAGGCACGTGTCCTTTGAGCTTCACTGAGGATGGAGCCCAGCCCTTGGTGAGCAGAGCCCTGCAATCCCAGCCCTTCTGTTTCTCCTGGAAACTCAAAACCCAGTGACTCAGAGCTGCCTGTACATGATGAACAAGAAGCTGTCTGTGCCCACTGTCCACCATGATCCCTGCCACACCAGATAAATGGCAAACATGGGCTACAATGCTCCTCAGCTTCCCAGAGAGCACCTGTGATTCAGGAACAGCAGGGGACCAGGAAGACCATAAGCGTGACAGGTGGCTCTCCCTGGCCCCGAGGGACAGTAGTATGGGGGGTCCCACTTCACAGACTCCACTTCCTACCCTCCCCTGCCCCTCACTGCCAGAAGAGACAGGAATAAGGGTTGTCAAACCGAGTAGCGTCAACAGTAGGACAAACACCCATGCCTGTGGTTCCCATACACTGAACACTCATGGAATCCTAGCTTCCTTCTGGGAGCCTTGCTGGGCTCTGAGAATCCCAGAATCCTGATTTGTCTGGGGGGTAGGAGTGTTTCCCACTGTGTCTACAGCTCTGACTGCCTGCCTGAGCCTCCATGCTTTGGAGAGTGGCTTCTCTCGTTTTTACATTTAACCTGACCATGGCGGGGGCTGGGAATGCCCCTCCTTTGATGAAGAGGGAAACTGAGCCACACCTGCAATCATACAATCTGTCTGTCTGTCCTGTACCTTCTTCTGTCCTCAAGATACTGCTTAAGGTGGGTGGGCTTTGTTACCCTCAGTTTAAAATGTTAAGATTACACTTATTTGTTGATTTGTATGTGTCTGTAGGGTGGGTTGCACATGCCATGATTTATGTGTGGAAGTCAGAGGATGATCTGCAGAAGTCGGTTCCACCACGTAGATCTGAGGATCAACTGAGGTCCAGCACCCTTACCCACTGAGCCATCCTGCCCACCTCTTGCCGTGGTGATTTAATAAAATAGTTGTGTATTTAATAAAATAGTCTGGACTATGAGAGGACAGAGACATCTGGATTTTTTGCTTGTTTTTATGAGACAGGGTTTTCTGTGGAACAGCTCTGGCTGTCCTGGAACTTGCTTTGTAGACCAGGCTAGCCTCGAACTCACAGAGATCCTCCTGCCTCTGCCTCCCGAGTGCTGGGACTAAGGGAAGTTTATAGATGACATCATGATGGCCTCAAATCCCTTGTAACCACGTACACCTGCCCCAAAGATATAAACTCAGCCACCACAGCCCACTGTCCCCAACACTTAGAAACACTTGTTTGGCCAGAAAAGGGACAAGGACTCAGGAAAGAAGAAGCATAGAAACATGTGACTCACACGTCACCACTCTTACCTCTTGGGCAGACACAGCAAAGCTAATACATTCAGGCTACCAACCCGGTCCAGCCGAGAACCTGGAAGGAGAGAGGAAGGATCGAGTGAATGTCCTTGAGCAGTGATCTGGGCTCCCCCTCCAGGAGAGGGGACCTCCTCCTGTCTCCCCATCAACAAATCCACAAAGCCTGGGTACAAGTTCCTGGGACTCAGGTCCGTCTGGCTTACTCTCAATGACCACTTTTCATTTTTTTTGGCCTCCGTCCTATAGTGGGCATACTGGTGCCTACTTGCTGAACACCTGTTTTTCCATCAGATGGGAAGCTTTTCATTTTGGTTTTAAAATATATGTATGTGTTTTGTGTGTCTGTGTACGTGCATGCATGGGACACACGTTGAAAGACAGCTTCCGGGAACTGTTTTTCTTATTCTATCATGTAGAGCCTGGGGACTGAACTCAAGGCAATCAGGCTTGGTGACAAGCGGTTCTACCCATTGAGCCATCCCTCTCCAACCCTTGTGATTTTGAGACAGGATCTCACTATTCATCTCCAGCTGGCCTGGAACTTGCCGTGTAGACCAGGCTAGCCTAACTCACAGAGATCTGTTTCTGACTCCCCAGTGCTGGAATTAAAGGTGTGCACCACAGCGCTATCATTTTTTTTTTTTTTGAGACAATCTTTCTGTGCTGCTACGTAGAACAGGTTGACCTGAAGCTCAGTGAGCTTCCTGAGCACCGGTTCTCAGCTTCAGGAATTTCCAGGAAGGACAGATGGGGAACTTTGCGTTACAATGTTAGCAATTGGCAGTGGAGCTGGCAAATCTGAGGCGTTTATAAGATCACAAATGGATGGCTGAGTGGATCATAAATTGATGGATGGATAAATTAATTAATTAGCAAATTGTATCTTAAAGGACTGCTGGAAAGATCTGCTGAGATATAAATTTGAAAGGGTTGATTGTTATGAAGTGCCTACGAGTCGCAGGGACATAAAAAATATAAGTTGTGAGGTGATATTTCTGCTTTGGACATTTGTGTATTCGACTATTCATTTATGCAACAGATATTTACATTCTTTTCTTTCTCTCTCTCCTTCCTCCCTACACTCTTAGAGACAGCACCTTATATGTAGCCCAGGCTGGCCTGGAACTATATAGTCCACACTGACCTCAAATCACGACCCTCCTGCCTCAGCCTCACCAGTGCCAGAATTATATAGGTTTGTGTCAGGAAATCTGGCAAAATGTTGAGGTTTTTCTAAAGCACCTCTGACTCAAGTGTGGGAGTCAGGATCGATTAGATGTCTGTTCGGCCTCCCTAGCACTCACAGGGAACTTGGGAAGATAAGGTAGAGCTGTCGCCAATGTACTGGGGTAGGTGGAAGGTGCTGGAGATTCCTAGCAGAGGAAATGAGGAACAGCCAAGCCAATCTAGACTGTGAAGGAACTTTGGTCTAGGCTGGCAGCCTGTCCCCAAGGAAAACTGGCTTCTAAGCTTCTTCACAGACAGAGGCTTCATCCAGGTGGGACAGCAGGGGTCATAACTTAAAGCCCACATTGAGAACAGATGTGGATACAAAGTTCAGGTCTCCCAGCCTGTGACCGAATCCTGGTTTCCAGCCTCCTGGAGATGTGGGCTTCTTGGGAAAGCTGCCCAAGCCCATGTAAAGATCAATCTGGTCACTGCCTTCTGTGAGCACCTAAGGCGGTAGCTGAGGCTGTGGGACAAAGGGGTTTCCCACAGGTGATAGAACTTCTGGTAGGCAGTATCTTCATGCAGATACTGAGAAGTAGACAGTGCTGAGAGGTGGGGTCTAGCTGGGCACAACAGCTCCCATGTTAGCAGGTGGAAGAGGATCATGAGTTCAAGACCAATGTGGCTACATAGCAAGACTGTCTCAGAGTTAGGGACTTGGGAAATTGCTCCATCAGTGAAGTGTTGACTACAGGAGCATCTCCAGAATCTACATTTAAAAATCAGAGTGTGGTGTTCACAATTTCAGAGTTGAGGAGGTAGAGAGACAGGAGGATCATAGCCAGCCAGCCTAAACTAATCCCACCAGTGAAATATCGTGGAAAGCACCAGATCCTAGAGAGAGACTATCTCAAAAAGCAAGGTGGACAGTTCCTAAGACCCAAGACCTCCACACCAACACCCTCCCCCCATACACACAGGGGCACCCACAAGCACCCATACCTACATATATACATTGTTGTGTAATAGTTTCCTCCATGACAGAAACATTCTATCCCATAAGGAAGCTCCTTAAGCAGGAAAGTAAACAACTAAAAATACCTTCAGGAAGTTCCTGAAACCAACCAGCTTCACTAGACTCCTACCTGCCACAGTAATCAATAAAGCTAAGTGTCCCTCTCAGAAAAGGGAAGCTGCAAAGAAGACTCTGAGACTCTTTTTCCAGTTGTCTGGAAGAAGCATAAACCATCTGAGCAGCCTGGGGGAGGTTAAGAGCAACTGAGGTACCCAGGAAGGACACCTTCCAACCTGTTGAGCTGCCCACAGGTGGCGCACCCATGCCCACACATATGCACACACATACACATGTACACGCATGACATTGTATGATCATACACACACACACACACACAGGACTTTGTATGATCACACACACACACACACACCAACAACATCTGGGCAGAGAGGCTTACGTCTGCAGTCCTAATATTGGGAGATTGAGAAAGGAGATTTGGTCTCAAGTTTGAAGCCAGCCTGGGATTTATAGAAAGCTCTAGGTTAACCTGGGCTACAGAGTGAATTCTGTCTCCAAAACATAAACATATCCCGCACCCAGGAGGCAGAGGCGAGAGGATCTCTGAGTTTGAAGCCTGGTCTACAGAGCGAGTTCCATGACAGCCAGGGCTACACAGAGAAACCCTGTCTAGAAAAACTAAAAACATGCAAACAAAAATAACAAAGAGAAGGAGGGTCTTGAGAGTCAGGTAGCCCAGACACAACCCATGTGTGAGCCCAGGGTGCACGCTCAAGAAAGGATGTGGGGACAGCAAGTGGGGGAATGGGCATGACTGACTAGCCACGAACTTTTATAGATACTTGTCTACATCATGGCAGATGGGCAGGTGCACATCGATGAGAGACCGAGGTCTAGGGATCAGACAAGGATTTGGGAAATTTGGGAAAGTTTGGACTTCAGAAAGAGAAGCAGGGGTGGGGGGTGGAGAGACAGTGGTGGGGGGGTAAGGGAGGGAGGAAAAAACAGAAGAGCAGAGAAGAGAGAAGAAATGTGACCATGCAAAGAGAACAGGAAAATCCTAAACAGGAGAGAAAAGAGGGGTAAAGGAGCTGGGGTTCCCCCAAGCTCCCCATTTCCCTTCCTCTCTCCCTGAGTGTCTGGCTAGACCTTCATCCTCAGGGGCAGAGGGGGATGAGAACCTTGGTCCCTGGGGGGAAGAGGGATGGGGTGGTTCCCCCTTGGGGGTTGTCTCCCCCATCTCATGCACCCCCCCACCTCAGGGCTAATCAGTGGCTGTCATCTCCACGGTGAGGTCTTGGTTAAGGAGATTTAGGGCTGGGATCAATAGGAAATTTAAAAATCGATGCAGCGCGCAGGGCAAAATCGATGGCGTTTAATCGCCTTGCCGATTCCCAGTCAAAACAATTAGCCGCGCTGAGTGTTCAACACGGTGGCGACACGGCATTAACCGTCAATATTGGTGTAAGTGATGGCGGGTGGGAGGGGAATCCCCAGTCTCAGAGGAGCCCCCCTCAGTTAGACAGTGCCTTAGGGCTGGGGTCTTCCCCCAAGGCGGCTCGTAAGGCCTACGTGTATCTCTCAGCCCTCTGCTACTTTTGCCCACACAGTGCCCATGGGTGGCAGCACCCAGCAGGCCTGCATCCAATGCTGTTATCCCATTTTCCAGGCTCATAACTCCCACATCTCCTCTGCAGAGGGGAGAGTGTCCCTTTCCGAGTAGATATTTGTAGACAGAGTGCAGTGGGCAGGGCACTGTCTTCTGATAGTGCCTGAAGCCTGGCAAACTCTTCTTGTGAGAAACAGAGATGGCAGTCACCAGGCATAGGAAGAGGCAGTGCCAGGACTTGAACCTTGTTCCTTGGGGTCCTGGCCCCTCAGTTTTTCTTCCAGTCAGTATCTACACTGATTGCCTGTATCCTGGGGTTATCTACCATCCATGTGCCATCCGATGAGCTGCCTGAGGGCAAGGTGAGGTCGGGCTACTCTGGAGATCCCCAGCATCACCCAGAATAGGATATGGTTGCACACTGAGACTTCAGGACAGATCTATGATGGTGTAACTTGTCTCCCAGAGACAGTCTTTCTATATACCCCTTTCCTGAGGGACAGAACAGCACTGATGTGAATATGAAGAACCCAAGCATTGCCATGGGTACTGCCTAGATCAGTCTATCCACCAAACATTGCTAGTTGTTCTGCAAGCAAGATCGTAGATTCCTCACAACTCTTGGCTTCACCTGCAGACACACTGCTGAAGGCTCTGGAAGATTAAAGCCGATTCTCCAAGGTAACACAGCTGGGAGCAGGCAGTTCTGACCGCCTGAGCATAGGACATAGTGCAAACAAGTGCCCTGACCGCAAGATGGGTGTGGGACAGGCAGTCGCACCTAGCTAGACAGTCAAAAGTGGCTCAGGCACGGCTGGGAAATCCCAGTTTGGGGATTCTCTGTGGGATGATGGTTGCTTCTGCAGCCAGCTGTTCCCAGGCCCGAAAGAGCAGGACGGGAGGAGGCCCATGAGATGAGCGGGGGATTGATCTGACAAGGTCCTAACCAAATGGTCAATATCACTGACCTGACCACTTAACCTATTGATAAGCTGGCAAGGATGGAGTAGGCAGTGAGAGGGTTCAGGGAATGAGGCAGCTAGAGGGGTGGCTGTTTGATGGGGGCAGGGCTCAGGTGTGCAGTGCGCTGGGGTCTCCTCAATGCCCCTTCCTCTCCCCTAGGTGCATGCGTTGGTGGATTTCTTCTAACCACGGTGTCTCCCTCGGGTCCTCTCTGCCTGAGGTGAAGTCAGGCACCGTGCCCATGCCCCCTCTACCTGCCCTCCATAATGCCTCCACTTTTCACATGTGTGAGAGACTTTACAGGTCAGCCTCAGTACCCTCATCTGTTACCTGGGGATGGTTACAATTGGGACATCTGTGAAAGAACTCGGATGTGTCGTGGCTGGGGGCTGACACAATAAACGATGTCACAGCAGCTACACAAAGGAACACTGTGGGGCTGGGGGAAATAAGCCTGAAATAAATTCCCCGGCACAGACATGTCACTCATAATCCGTTGTTGGGAAAAGATGCTACTTATCCTTCTATATGGAGTATATAATCCCATTTTTACGAACATAGATATGACCAAAAAGAAGAAGGAGGAGGTGGGAAGGAGGGAAGAAAGAAAAGGTCTGGAGTAGAAACCAGAAACATGAGTTTGGATCCCAGACATCTACATTCCATTGAGTTTTGGGGGTAAACTACACACACAGGCGACACAAAGATATTAATTATTTGGTACTAGGGATGAAATCAAGGGCTTTCTATACCCTAGGCAGGGGCTCCACCCCTAAGCCTCACCCCAGCCCCTCACTGGGGGATTCTAGGCAGGGGCTCCACCCCTAAGCCACACCCCAGCCCCTCACTGGGGGATTCTAGGCAGGGGCTCTGCCACTGAGCCATACATACCCCAGCCCCTCAATGGGGGATTTTAAGCAGGGGCTCTACCACTGAGTCACACCCCAGCCCCTCACTGGGGGATTCTAGGCAGGGGCTCTACCACTGAGCCACACCCCCAGCCCCTCAATGGGGGATTTTAAGCAGGGGCTCTACCACTGAGTCACACCCCAGCCCCTCACTGGGGGATTCTAGGCAGGGGCTCTACCACTGAGCCACACCCCAGCCCCTCACTGGGGGATTCTAGGCAGGGGCTCTACCACTGAGCCACACCCCCAGCCCCTCACTGGGGGATTCTAGGCAGGGACTCTACCACTGAGCCACACCCCCAGCCCCTCACTGGGGGACTCTAGGCAGGGGCTCTACCACTAAGCCCACTAGTGGAATGGTAGGCTTCCAGTTCAGTGAGAGACCCTGACTTTGTGCATGCGTGTGGGGGGTGAAGGTGGGGAGGTGTGGAGTGTGGGCTGTTGTTTTGTTATTTTGGTTTTTCAAGACAGGGTTTCTCTGTGTAGTCTTGGCCATCCTGCAACTCACTTTGTAGGACAGACTGACCTTGAACTCACAGAGATCTACCTGACTCTGCCTCCCAAGTGCTGGGTTAAAGGCATGCACCACCACCACCAGCCTAGAGAGACCCTGTCTTCAAGGAGTCAGGCAGTGATAAAGGTAGGCCCTGGCATCTTCCTGCACCCTCTATATATGCATGTGCAGATGCTTGCACACACACACACATACACACCACACACATACATACACACACAATACACATATACACACACATATACACACCACACACACACATTCACACACATATAAGCACACACATACACACCACACACATACATACACACACATACATACACACACACACAGAGAGAGAGAGAGAGAGAGAGAGAGAGAGAGAGAATGAGTAGTCAAGGCCAATCTGGGCTACAAGAGATTCTTTAAAATAAGAACACAGGATCTCCTACCCCCTTGCTGTGTGGCCCAGAGCAATTCACTTCACCCCTCCGAAACCAGTTTGCTCAGACATAACTCAGGCCGGCATGAACACAGAGACATCAGCCAGTGGATTAGCCCAAAAGATAACCTGCCAGGTGCCTCAGGTGAGTAGGAAGATGGGGATTGGCGGTTTTTGGTGACCTGAGAAGATGATCAAATGCAATGAATGTACCTGGCTAAATATGCTCCTGTGTTTGTTTGTCCACCCATCCATCCACCCACCCACCCACCCACCCACCCACCCACCCACCCACCCACCCATCCATCCATCCATCCACCCACCTACCCATCCATCCATCCATCCATCCATCCATCCATCCATCTATCCATCCACCCATCCATCCACCCACCCACCCACCCACCCACCCACCCACCCACCCACCCACCCATCCATCCATCCATCCACCCACCTACCCATCTATCCATCCACCCATCCATCCACCCACCCACCCACCCACCCACCCACCCACCCACCCACCCATCCATCCATCCATCCACCCACCCACCTACCCATCCATCCATCCACCCACCCACCCACCCACCCATCCATCCATCCACCCACCCACCCACCCACCCACCCACCCATCCATCCATCCACCCACCCACCCACCCACCCATCCATCCATCCATCCATCTACCCATCCATCCATCCATCCATCCATCTACCCATCCATCCATCCATCCATCCACCCATCCATCCATCCATCCATCCATCCATCCATCCATCCATCCACCCACTCACCCATCCATCCATCCACCCATCCATCCACCCATCCACCCATCCATCCACCCACCACCCATCTGTCTATCTGTCCACCCACCCACCCACCCACCCACCCACCCACCCACCCATCCATCCACCCATCCATCTACAATCCATCCATCCATCCATCCATCCATCCATCCATCCATCCATCCATCCATCCATCCATCCATCTACCCATCCATCCACCCATCTATTCAATGAGCATTTCCTGAGTCTAATTCTAGGCCAGACCCCCTTCGGGTCTGCAACCCAGACATTAATAATGAACATTCCCACCTGAATGAGGCTGGTTCCTCATCTCTGAGAGTTGCTGTCTCAATGGCCCCAAAAGTGTCCCCTGGAGCTTCCACTAAAAATGTGTCTTAGCTCCCTCCCCAACTCCAGGTCTGACCTCTGAGCTACTTCAGGCACATGTGCATGTGTTCACCTTTGCAACACATTTCTTTCTCCCCTTTCCTTTTTAATGAACAACAAAAAACAAATGACTTAGTTTCGGAGGCTGGAGGGATGGCTCAGCATTTATAACACTCTTCCAGACGACCCAGCTTGGATTCCCAGCATCCATATAGCAGTTCACAAGCTTGTGTAGCTTCTGTTCCAGGGGACCAATGTCTTCCTCTGGTCTCTAAGGGTACTGTCTGACATATGTGGTGTGCAGATATACATGCAGAAAATATATACATAAAGTAAAAATAAGTGAGTCTAAACCAAGTGGCCCTCAGCATCCCAGCACTCGGGAGGCAGAAGATCTCTGAATTCAAGGCCAGCCTGGTCTACAGGGTGAGTTCCAAACAACCTGGTGTATGTAGTGGGTTCCAGGATGGCAAGGGCTACACAGAGAGAAAACAGGGCTTGGGCTATAGTTTGGTAGAGTGCTTGCCTAACATACATGAAGCTCTGAATTGTCTCCCCAGAACCATCTATATTCAACATGGTGGAACATGCCTGTAATCCCCAGTACTTAGGAGGCAGGAAGCAAGAGGAACAGAAGTCCAAGGTTGGTCTGAAGATGTGGCTCAGTTGGTAGAGTGTTTGCCCAGCATGCACAGGGCCCTGCATTCAATCCCCAGCACCACATAAGATGAATGTGGAGCTGCAGATCTATAATCCCAGTACATGGGAGGTACAAACAACGTGATCAGGCATTCAAGGTCAATCCTTGGCTACTTAGAGAGTTTGAGACAAGCCTGAGGTACATGAGAACCTTTGCCAAAAGAAAGCTAGACCCTCATTGATCTCCCCCACTGAGGACTGGATAGACAATGTTGGGAGCACCTCAGTGATGAGGGGTAACAGGCTCAGCACTCAGACAGGGAGTAGATGTAATTCTGGGGTTAGGATGAGCAGAGTTAAAGAGACAGTCACTTTAATTCTGGCTAATTTGAGGCACTGATAAGCACGGTCCCCCAAAAGTAAGCTCCCTCAACCCTTTCTGACATTCTCCTCCATTATGACAGTGGTCACACAGGGCAGCCAGGCACGTATCACTGACTGCCCCACGTGTGTCCTATGCTAGGTGCCGAGGGGTAGTCGTGAGTTCTGAGTTTCTAGCGGATGGAGAGATACAGCGAAGAAAATACACATGGAGACTACCAAAGAAAACAGGTGGGTGGGGGTGGATGATGGATGATAATTTACTTCAGGATGGTGTCATTTGACTAGGAGCCCCAATGAACTAAGGAGTCAGAACTTTCCAGGAAAAGCTCACAGGTGCAAAGGGCCCTTTGGCAGATGATGGGTTAAAGATGCAAAATTCAAATGATGGGTTAAAGATGCAAAATTCAAATGATGGGTTAAAGATGCAAAATTCAAATAGGCAGATGGTTCATGTAGAGTCTCCAAGCCAAGGAAGACAGCATTCTTCCTGTCTTCTTTGTGTCGGAAGAGGCTCCCATGTAGCCTAGGTTAGCCTTGAACTGTTTCGGTTGCATGTATATGCATGCTGTGGGTATGTGTTCGTGTGTGTGCATATATGTACCAGTGTGCATGCATGTGCGTGGGAGTGCATGTGGAGGCCAGAAGTTGAGACTAGCCATCTTGATGGCCCCCTCTGCCTTATATTTTGGGACAGGTCCCTCACTGAACGTGGAGTTTGACAATTCATCTAGACTAGCTAACTCCAAGGATCTGCCTGTCCCTGTCTTCCCAGCCCTCAGATTGTAGGCATCTACTCCACAATCAGCTTCTTAGGTGGGATTGGGCATCTGAATTCAGGTCCTCACACTTAATACAACCAGAACTTTATCAACTGAACCATCTCCCTGGCTTGTGAGGAGCTTTTTTCCATGTAAAGGAATTATAACACCCCTTACTGTGGGGTTCCTTTGTCCACAAAACTAGGGTCTTTGTCTCTTTCCCATATACTCTATGGGATGTCCGATCACATAGCTCTAGCTCCACAGTCCCCTAAACTCCCAACAGGGCTTTATCAAGGCCCACCTCACCAGACCAGAGATCACTTCTGAAA
Organism: Phyllotis vaccarum; assembly: GCA_033318265.1. Taxonomy (NCBI): domain Eukaryota; kingdom Metazoa; phylum Chordata; class Mammalia; order Rodentia; family Cricetidae; genus Phyllotis; species Phyllotis vaccarum. Next base: position 16,977,697 of record JARWLC010000018.1, read on the forward strand.
CACCACCAGAGAGACCACAGAAAACCACAAAGCAATAGTAGTTACTAGTAGGGATCCAAACTCAACCTCCATCTCCTGGCAGACTCAATTTGAGGGTATTTCTCACAGGGTCAACTCTTGCTCATGACCAAAAGATAGCCTGGGAACAAGGAAAAGAATGAACACTGCTGACCTGAGAGGCTGTCACTGGTTCCCTGTAAAGCTTCACTGGGTTCCCTGCAGGCCTTCACTGGGGTTCCCTGCAGGCCTTCACTGGGGTTCCCTGCAGGCTTTCAATTGGGTTCCCTGCACAAGCTGGGATGGCAGGAAGGTTTGAGGCTGGGGAATCTCTCATTAGATCTTCTCCCAGAGAGCCCCAGTCCTACCCCTCCTCCTCACCAGGCTCTGAGCCAGCCCTGCAGGGCTCAGCCCCCAGATCACACTGTCTGATCCCTTTCAAGCCCCTCTCCTTCTGTCCAACACACCCATCGTAAGACTGAATCCCTTTACGGCTATATGAAGCCTCCTCCATCCTCATGACCAGTGACCTTGATCTCCTGGGGTTGGTGGGACATCCCACACTTGTCTGCCACTCCACACCTGTACCTATCCACCTGTCTGTCCCCAGGATGCCCCTCCATGAGGTCTCCTGCAGTTTCCTTCCATGGTGCCTGATGTGTTTCATGTATCTGGTCACAGTTCCCAAACGCGGACCGTAGCTTATTTACCCCATGATCCATCTAGGGACACACCCAGAGGAATTTCTTAGGTGGACAGTGAAGGTGTCACATCTGAATCCTGAGGTATTCGTGCCTGTGTGGCTTTGGTGTCTTTTTGGAGAACGTGTGTGTGCGTGTGTGTTCAACACTTGTCTTGAACAGTCTTTCTAGCACCTCAAACTCCTTTCACAGGGGTTGCCTAAGACCATCAGAAAACACAGGTATTTTATATTATGATTAATAACAGCAAAATTGCAGCAATAAAAACAATGTTATGGTTGGGGTCACCACAACACGGGGAGCTGTATTAAAGAGTCCATGGCATTAGAGAGGCTAAGAACCTCTGCTCAAAGGCGTTGGACCTGACCTGGGTCTTCTCCTCCCCTAGATGCCATCGTGGTTTATAGCTAACTACCCACTATGGTTGAATCAGGGCTGGTCTGTGGGCACAGGCATACTCTGTAAACTACCCAGGATCTAAGAGGAGGCCTGGTTTACACAGGCACTCGGGACATATGCAACACGCCCGTCGACTCCAGAAATGTTTTCAGACTTCAGCATCCACCCATTTCCATTTCAGTGGAATCGGATAAGGATGGAGCTAGGCTGGATGATTTGTATACTGTAACCGGGTTTATTCTGTTCATTCACCACACGTGGCTTCGTCGTGGTTTCTGAACTGACCAGTGGGCACTCACAGGCAGAATTTTCCATTTTAGAATTTGTCCTTATACAGTCTCAGTGAGAAAACCCTCCACAGGAGGAGGAGCATCCTGGAGCAACTTTGGTGTTTGTCTTGTCTTACTTGCCTGCATAGACATCAAAGCCTTGTCCGTGGGCTTACCCTTGTTTCCAAATCCTGTGTGTCCATTTCAGCATCTCTGTAGAGATATTCACAGATGTCTGTGTGGATTGGCTGCCCTAGGATTTACATTCCATGCTGAGGACTGGTTCATTTTCTAAGAGACTCTCTGATGCACAGCACCAGTGTCTGAGTCAGGACCCGTGGTTGTATATGCATGTTTTTGCTTCATTGGCATTCTGTTTCCTTCCTTCCTTCCTTCCTTCCTTCCTTCCTTCCTTCCTTCCTTCCTTCCTTCCTTCCTTCCTTCCTTCCTTCCTCCCTCCCTCCCTCCCTCCCTCCCTCCCTCCCTCCCTTCCTTCCTTCCTTTCTTTCTTTTTTTTGAGACAAGATCTCACGGAGTTCTGACTGGCCTTGAACTCTCTAAGTAGCCAAGGATGACCTTGAACTCCTGACCCTTGTGCTTTTTTCTACCTCTTGAGTGCTGGAATCGCAGGCATGAGCTACTGAGCCTGTTTTACGTGGTATGGGGGGATCAAACTCAGGACCTTGTGCATGCTGGGTAAGCACTCTGGTGACTGACTATATCCACAAGCCTGTTACGCGGTCTAGAATCTTTATTTCAGGACTCATGCCTACATCTGCATCTATATCTGGGCACGTATTTAAAACTTATGTGGCTCCTCTAGTTCATAGAACGAACATGAAAAAATATACATATATATGTATATGTGTATATATATGTATATATATATATAGAGAGAGAGACAGAGAGTGTGTTCCAGGCATGTATAAACTCTCTGCCTGTCTTCCCCCAGCTGCTCCCGTCTTCCCAGTATGGATAAAGTGCCTCCTCTCTATCTTGCTCACATACACCCATGCTCATATGCACTGTGTGGATGGGGAGGGGGCCCCCGGTGTCAGCAAGCTCCTGTGTCACAAAGGTTAATTTCTCCACAGCCAGGCAGGCTGGGCCCTGAGGGGAGTGGTGGGGGAGGGGCTGGTCCCCACAGCCCCTCTGATAAATATGTATTTGGGGCTGCTGTGCTCAAAGGTCACGGACAGACGAGGGAAGGAGGGGAGTGGTCTGCACTGTGCTGGGCCACTGGATCCCAGCCGAGCCCAGTGTAGCTTGTATGACCTCTCCTACAGAGGGATGAGGGGATTCAGGGAGATGTCCCCTTTATCCTAGTCTGCCCCACCCCACCCATGGCCATACCCATATGGCCATATAACATGGCGATAGTTGTGGACACAGATATTCCAACTCTGCAGGAGGAGAGCCTAGCCATCTACCACCCACCTCCCGCGATCCAGAGACAAGCAGATACATAAAGACGGCCTCGTGGACCACCAAACATATGGAGAGTTGAGGTATGGAATCAGGCTCTTTCTTTCCCCATACCCTAACCATCATATCAATGCAGTATCTGCAAATGTAGATACTATACACAAACGTGAATATAAGCATACACAGTGTACAGTGAGAAATGTCCCTGCACACTCAATGCACACAGACACAAAGGTGCCCTGATTTCAACCTAAAGCATCCCTGAGCACTTTGTAGGTGGGCTAGGCAGACATACAAGAATGCACACCAAGAGTGCCGAAAACGCAAAGTTCTAAGTAGGTAGACACACACACACACACCACAACAATTGCAGATTAGTGTGTGGACATCCATGTGCACCAACAAGCATCCTCGCACATACAAAGACCCCTAAGACGCCTATGTCTGACAGGATGCAGACTGCGTGGTGGAAACAGGTCAGAGAACCCAGCCCACAGCACCAGCGCCTGTTCTGGCCCTTACTTACTGAGGTGAGAGAGGCTGCCTGGTGTCTGGTCTCTGCCCACCCCCCCAGGCAAGCTTCAGCCAAATACGCCATCATTTGTCCAGCCCTGAGTCACATCAATTGTAGAGCGTTTTTTCCTCACTGACCAGCCATCTCGGCTATCAGCGGCCTCGGCCATTAGCTGGTTCCTGCTTTTGGCCTGCATTTGTTGAATCTCCCTTACCTGGCAGAACCATCCGGACCATCGAAGCCCTTCTGGGCTCTGCCTGACTCTTTTCCTCAAGGGAATCCGATGTACCCTGTTGTATGACCCTCGGCCAATGCCTCAGGGGCGATCCCCCTCCTCAGCACACTGCTCAGGCTGTCATCCTTCAATGACCGCTAGCCACAGTGGTTCTGGTGTGTTTGAGTGTGTGTGTGTGTGTGTGTGTGTGTGTGTGTGTGTGTGTGAATCAGCTTCAAGGTATGTGTGTATGGATGGTGGGATGGCTACTGTTGTGTTTCAAGTCAAAAGGAGTGTGTCTGTGTGTGTGTGAGAGAGAGAGGGAGAAGAAGAGAGAGAGAGAAAGGGAGAGAGAGAGGAGGTTAGGATGTTAGCAGTTGTAAGTTAAAAGTCAAAGGGTGTGAGTGTATGATTTTGCATATGGTAAGTGGAATTGAAGAGGCTATACTTCATGTATGCATGTAAGCATCTGCATGTGTATATGCATGCTTGTGTGTGTGTATGCATGAGTTCTTTAGGTCCAAGAGTCGCTTGGTACATCGGTCTGTGCTTGATGCGGGGACCGTGAGGGCCTCTCTGTCTTAGGCATGGAGGGGCATGTGCGGTATAGATGTCGGCTTCTTGAGGGCTTATGGACAAGTGGAGTGTGTCTCTGAGACTCTGTTGCCTGTGTTTGTGAAAGTGACAGATGCTGCCTCCCTGGCCTCACTGCGGCGGATTAAGTCCATGAATGCCACATGAGTCCACACCCAGGGTGGGGGGAGGGTCCCTGGCCTACTCTGATGCTTTTGCATGCGTGGGCCACAGCTCTGCTTGTTCCAGGATCCTGGGGTAAAAGCTAAAAGTCCCCACCCCCTTGTTCATTTCTGGAAGAAACACTCTGAACTGACACCAGCGCCTCTTCCTGTTGGTGTACACACAGAAGCATGTTCATGTTCACACATGACAGCTTCTGAGTGTCCAAGAAACACTGTTATAAGCTGCATTTGTGTGTGTGTGTGTGTGTGTATGTGTGTGTGTGTATGATTGTTCATAACACTCCACTACCAGCCAGATTAAACTTCTCAGGGCATCTTTTAAGGCTCCACAGATAAGGCTGTGCCACGCAAAATCAAACGCGGGTCCCAAGAACAAGCCTCCAAGGTGAAATGCTTCCTCCTCACCTCCCATGGCCATCTTGATGCCATCCCTCACTCACATTCTCAACCCCCCCATCTCTTAATTGGAATCCATTTGTCTTTCTTTTTTTCTTGTGCTCACAGCCAGGAACCACACTGGACCCTAGTGTGGGGGCCAGGATAGGGTCTATATGAACCCAGGTTCAAGATAGTCAGTAGATGGTACCTAACCATTATTTTTAGATCAAGAGTAATCATGCTACTATCCTCATTACCCTGAAGAACTCACAAGACTTTGAGTCATAAACTGATTTTTTTTTTTTTGATTTTTTTTTTTTTTGGCCATTCAACAAATACCTATTGAATGCAAAGCCTGTGGGGGAGAGGGAGCCTCCTGAATGTATCAGAGCCGGGGAATCTGCCTGTCTTGAGGATTTAGTGGAGATGGGGAGATAAGCAAGGGAAGGAAGGCATATTTGCTTCCCAATACCATCACTTGTTTCTAAGAAAATGGTCCTGGGCTCACCCGGCAGGCTCAGAGGACCCAGGAACTCCTCCAGACACCATATGACCAAGCAGGTTCAACCCACTCATTTTCCTTGGTCTGGAAAAGCCAGACCAAGGTCTTTGAAGCCCTCACAGAGTCATGTAAGGCATCCATCCACCTGACAGGTCCTTGGAGACAGGTCTGTGGTCTCTTGGGGTAAGGAGGTAGTGGGGGAAGGGTCCAAGTCAGCAAAAAGAATCGGTGGTGGGGCCGGGAGAGACTTCTAAGGACAAAGCTTACCACCAGGAGCCAAAAACCCTTGACTCTGGTCCTAGTTCGGGGCTTAGGAACTAAGCTAATAATGTGAATGTCCAAATCTCCATCTGTAAAAGAGGTTACCTGCCGGGGGTTCTGTGAGAGCCAGGGATGTGTGGGGACCCACTGTTATTATTATTGCTGTTATTATATGGAGAAGAAACCAAAGAAAAAGCAGTAAGTGGCATTATTTAGAAGAAAGCACAGAGCCACTTTAGGAATCCCCCACATCGTAATCTGTTCTAACAATTCTCCGTACCCGGGTTTTTCCACGAGTTCTTTCCTGATAAATCCTGGAAACTAACCAGCAGATGCTGGAAAGGAAACCAGATCCCTGGCACCTTTCACCATCCGGTGAGCTCCTGGTCTGGACATGTCATTTGCTTCCAATGGGTCATACCCCTCCCATTATTATTATTGCACATTAGGGTTACAAAAAGGCCTAGCCAATAGGATTGATGCAAAGGGCGCAATCCTCTGCCTAATTGTTATTTTCATGGGTGAAGAGGCTTCACCCCATATGCCCTGAATATAAGGAGAGAGTGTCTGGGAACCAGGTCGGAGGTGGCCCTGAGTGGCCACTGAAAAAAAATCTGACCAACACTATAATGTCTAGGGTACATAAATGAACAGCCTCTCTCATACACAACCTAGGTACTGGTGTGTACACAAATGCACACACAAGCACACTCAGTGTGGCTGAGTCCTTACTCACAATAGTACATTGAACATTCTACTTTCCCTATGAAGACTGGTATACAGTGGGGCTACCAAGGTCCCCAAGGACTGTACAGCAACCTGCCAGAGGGATGGTCAAATAGCATCCCAAAAACCAGGAGTCTCGATGTCTCGAACATGCATGGCTGGGTCTCTGTCCAGCATTACCTACAAGTCAGGAAGTAGACTGAATCTCTCGTTACCAACAACTAGAGATGTTGTCTGAGGCCCCGATCCATTTCCTTCCTTTCGGGTCACACACACACAGTATCTGCTCCCGCCACGAGAAATACTTTGTTACTATGGAGGGGCCAAGGAAGGGTTTTTTTGGGGGGGGGGCAACTGTAGAAAGGTAGATTTTTTTTATTTTGTTTTCTTGAAACCAGTTAAAAGGCTGCTGTGCAAGCAGGCTGTCAAAGCCACCCACAACCTCCGTGAGCAAGCAAGACATCCCTCCACACCCTACCTCGTTTTTGCTTCACAAACCTGCTCACCCTTTTATCCAGGACACACAGGGACCCCCAACAGTAACAATCATGACAATAATAACAGCTCTGTGGGAGAAGGCGCTTTCACATACGTGGCTCTAACGTGCACACGCTACGTTCAGACCTAGTAACCGCGCACAAGAGCTTTACTCCAAACACAAGAGTGTCTTGTTTCCATGCTAGACTTAAAACATGGCCCTGTACACTCCACTTCCACATAGGAGCCAGAGAGGGCCTCCATAACGGATAGTACAAAACATCAAGGAGAGATAGACAGGTCCCTGTTGTATGTTAAAGACTCACAATGGGGACACTGAGCACCCCGAATCCCACTAAAAACGTATGTCACAATTCTGTACTTATAGCTTCTCACTCTGCTAAGGTTTCAGAACCCTACACACAGTCAGCCCGTCCCAACAACCTCTTGCTTACCATGAAGGCCTTGTATACAAGCACGCACGCTGCCGCCATGGTCTGACTCCATACACACCAGACCCCCACCAAGCAAGCAGTAACTCCTCACCCTCCCCTTACATCCTGGGGGTTGAGGAACAAATTCACCTGTCAGGATGGCAAGAGTCTACGATGTTAGACTTAATAGCTGATGAGATCCTTCTTTAAATCTATGATTTACTGGTTCTAGTTCCATGGGCCCAAGGACGGAGGAAGAAAGTGGGGAGTGGTCAGCAGGCCAAAGCCTTTCTCTTGGGATCTTTTACCTGAGACTCCAGAGCTCAGAGGACCCGCTCAGATAGATGCCCCCCCCCTCCAAATGCCTCCCCGTTTGCCTTCCATGTCATTTTCTTCTCTGTCCACATTCTCCTTCCTCAGTAGGGCCAGGACCACGGTGAGGGGTCTTCCCCTCCCCCTCTCATGCCCCAATGAACCTTCAGCAAGACTTTTCCCCGAGGCTAGAAGAAAAATAGGAGGTGTCCCTAGGACCCCAGGGCAGACTCAGGACCCTAGCTAGAAGAAACAGCACAGAGATCTGTGGGATTTGGGCATAGAGGCTCTGGTGGAAAGTTAGAGGATCTTGGCCTTTGCATGGAGCCCCCTCTCCCTGGTACCTCGTTCAGTGCTGATGCTGCAAAAGTGATGAATATAAATAAAACTAAGGGAAGGAGAGATGGGATGCGGGACAGGGGCAATGAGTGGCAGGGAGGAGGGAGTGAAATAAAGGGGGGAGGGAGAGAGAGAGAGAGAGAGAAAGAAAAGCTGCTGGAGAGAACGGAGAAAGAGAAGGAAGATAACCTGGGGGGGGGGGAGAAGAGGAAGGGGGGAACTGGAGAACAGAGCAAAGTGGAGAGATAAAGGAGAGAAAGAACGCGTGAAAAGACGGCGGGGGGGGGGGGAGAAAGGGAAAGGGAACAAGAGACAGCCAAAGGGGTTCCCCAAGTTACAGACTTTGCCCAGACAGCTGAGGGGTGCGCTGCAGCTCCCTAACATCACTCTGGGGCCCCTAACTCCGCTTTCCACCTCTCTTCACGCCTGAGAGGCGCCACCGCCTCTCCCTGTCCCATCCCGGCTGCCTCTACTTCCCATTTTCCCACCCTTCCTGCCGGCCAAGGCACCCCGTCCCTTTCTCTCACGCCCCCATTCCCACCCCCAAGCCTCTTCTCGTTCCCAACGCCCTTACCTCTCCCCCCCATGCACCCTGCTTGCTTCGGAGCTTCAGACAGCATCACCAACCATCACCTCACTAAACCGGCCCCCACACCCCCAGGAAGGAGGGGGGAGAGGAAAGAAAAAAGCAGACGAACCACCAACAGCCCTGAACCCTTATTTTCTCCACAGTCACCCCTTCCTCAAATGCCGGCTTAAAACAGGGGTCCCACCCAGCCCTGGGAGCCTCTCCGAGGCTCCGCGGACAGCCAAGAGCCGATGCCACCTGGCTTTGGGGTCTCCAAGCTCACTCCTTTTTGTGTTCGGTGGCCCCGGCAGCGACGGGTTTTGTTTTCAACACCTTTTTATTGGTGTGATTATCCCCCCCCTTTTTTTGTTTTCTTTATTTATTTTTTGGCCTGGGGGATGATGAAGCCCCCGCTGCCTGCCTCTTCGCCAGCTCCGGGGCTGTCTCCGGCTCTTTCTCTATCTGCGCTCCTCGGCTCCCTGCTTTTTCTTCTGTCTCGGCTCTCGCTCATCCGTCCTTTCTGCTCCGTCCTCCGCCGGCCGCCTTCTCTCTCTCTCTCCCCCTTCCCCCTCCACGCCTCTTCTTCCCCTATCCTTTTTGCCTTCTCTCTCTTTTTCCTCCCCTCTTCACCTCTCAGTCCCCATTTTTTCCCATCCCACCCCCCCACCCCCATCTATCTCTGCTCCTGCTGCCACCAACAGCAAGCCTATCTCCCCCACACACTCTCGGCCCCAAATAATAAAAATACCCAGCCAGGGGGCAAAAGCCTGGGTGCGGGCGCCCGGAGGGAAGCGAGAGGGCCGGGGCCCGCAGCAGCGCGGGCAGCCGGAGCGCGGTGCGGAGCGAGCGGCGCCCGCTCGGCTCCCGCCCGGAGAGCTCTCTGCAATAGGCCGAGCCGGCTGCATTAAGCTTCTTGCAATCAATAAAGCGCGGGTCAGATTATGCAAAGCGCAGATATTAATATGCAAAGTTTTAAAGATTTTTAAATGGAAGGGCGAGCGCGGCGCGGGCGGGCGGGCAGGGGCTGCGAGGGGAGAGGGAGGAAGGGAGGGCGGGCGGGCGGGCGCGCAGGCGAGCTGGGGAGAGGAGGAGGCTGCCCGCCGCCCGCCCGCCCGCCCGGCTGCGCCGCGCCGCCTTGCCTTACCGCTGCTCCCATCGGTAGGCGCCGCTGTCTTCGCCATGCGCGTCAGCTGCACGGCTCCGAGGGGATGGCCGAGGAGGAGCCGCCGCCGCCAACGCTACCCCCGCTCCCGCTCCCGCTCCCGCGCCCGCTCGCTGCCTGCTGCTGGCGCTGCTCTGGCCGCTGCTCCTCGCCTGAGCTGCCGGCGCGAGCCCAGGCGCGCGCCATCCCCGGCTCCCACCTTGTCCCCATGGCAACCCCGGGCCCAAGGATGCTCAGAGAGAGAGCGCGAGCCAGAGAGCGAGGGGGGGAGAGAGGGAGAGGGAGAGGGCGGGGAGCGCAGGGGACACGGAGGCAGGGAGAGGCCCGAGACCCACAGAGACACAGAGACGGAGAGACACGCAGAGAGACAGAGACACGGAAATGGGAGGGGAGCGAGAAGTAAAGGGGGACACCGACACAAGGGGAAGCCCTGAGACGCAGAGACACACAGAGATAGCAGGGACGTGAGAGATACAGAGACATCGAAAAAGGAAGAGTGGTAGTGAATAGAAAGACCACCGTGAGGGAGGCTCGCGGGCCCAGAGACTCACAGAGACACACAGAGACGGAGAGATACTCAGTGAGAGAGACACTAAAAAAAAATTATAAAAAAACAGACGCAGCTGAAGATAGAAGAGAGACTCTAGAGTGGAGGACCCAGCAGAGAGACTCAAAGGCAAGAAGTCCTAAAGCCAGTGGTGCAGAGACACACAGAGACAAAGAGACGGGGGAGAAAGCAGAGGGGATGTAGTGCAAGAGACAGGGAGAGAACCAGAGATATACAGAGACATCCAGAGCCAGGGATGGAGAAGCGAGGAGCAAAGGGGCATACAGCCAGAGACACCCAGAGACAAAGAGATAAGAAAAACGAGCCCGTGCAAGGGAGAGATGGGAGGCGGGAAGCGAGCACACACAAAAAAAAACGGAGCTCGCAGAGACAGGGAGATACAGATGAGCAGTAGAGAGACCCCCCAAAGAGACAGAGAGGCCAACAAGAGTCAAAAACAAGAAAAAGAGCCCTAAAGAGAGGGAGGGAGAGATGCAGAGGCAGGAAGACACAGAGAGAAGGGAGCTGGAGCCAGGAATCCGAGCAAGAGAGACCCCGACAGAGACCAGAAGATACAGAGACGTGGAAAACGGCCACGGAGCGTGGAAGTTACAATCAGATGAGGAGACAGGGTGTTAGCGGGAGGGAGAAAAGGGCAACGATGTGTAGGGGCTGAGAAGTAGACAGAAAGACAGAGACCGAGAGACGGGAAAAGTAAGGCCACCGTGGGAGACCGCAGCAAAACTGAGGTCTAGAGGTGATGCTGAGAAAGGGGCTCGCTGGTGAACAGAGATGTGTAAGCAGAGAGGCAGAGATCTGGGAGACAGAGTCCAGAGAAAGCTGGAAGGGGCAGGCTGGGGTGACACTCAGGGGCACTGGGGGGGGCGCATGAGGGCATGGAGACCGAGAGGGAGGAAGATCTCTCTCCTGGAGCACAGTAGGTCTTTGGGAGAGAAAGGAGGGCCGAGCCACGGACCAGGGGAAGGTCCTCACGGGGTCAGCAGAGGGCTCCAGGCTTGCACCCCCTGCTGGCTGGGGCATGAAAGTGCAAGCAAGGGGAGACTGAAGATCTTGTCAGTGGTGCCCAGACCAGGGAAGGGAGGATGAGGAGGCCGGCAGCGGGCACGCGCTGCGCAATCTCGGCTGTTAGCGGCAGCCACCACCCTCCGCTTTGTTACTAAGAAGCTTTTCCTGTTTCCCCAATGTATATTGAGTGTGCACACTGGATCTTGGCGATGGGAGGAAAATACCACCACCACCACCCCCACTTCCCAAATTGCCCACATGTACAGAGAAAGCTCCCAGGACCTAGACTGCAAGCGAGGTTTTTAACAGAAATAAATCCAGGAAACACCTACCCCGCAGGCGATCAGAGTAAGTACCTGGGACCCGTGCAGCGTGTGCATAGCAGACGCTGAGCTACTCACTACTCCCTGTACCAAGCTGCCCCGTGGGACTGTGGGACTCGCGCCGTGTAAACGCAAGAACTATCTACCCCTTGCGTACAAAGTAGGCACCGCGTCTTAGGCAGTATATGCGTAATAACCTCGCAATCACTTAAGAGCACCTGCGGGGACGGGGGGGGGGCGCGGAGGATTAATAAATAGAGCGATTCCCCAACCCCACCTGCACACAAATTAGTTATATAGGTCCTTAGAGTATAACCAGAAGAGAGCTGGTAAATTCGGTGTGATGGAGTACTCCTATAACACCAGCACTTGAGAAAGTCGAAGCAGGGAAATCAGAAGTTCAAGGCCAGCCTCAGCTACATTGTAAGTTCAAGATCTGCCTGAACTATGTGAGATTCTGTGCACTCCTCCAAAAAAAGTGGGGGGGGAAGCACCACAGGGATCAGAAAGACCCAGGTTTGACCCCAGAACTAGCAGGTGTGGTAGATATTTGTAATCCCAGAGCTATAAATTTGAGGCCATCCTGATCTACATTGGGGTCAGCAAGAAGGCTCAGCTGGTAATGGTGGCTGTTGACAAGACTGCCACCTTTTCAAGTTCAATCCCCAGGACCCACATGGTAGGAGAGAGACTCACAGAAGCTGTCCTCTGACCTCCAGAACACACTGCACCACACATGTACACTTGTGTATGCATGAGTGTGCATTCTTGCACACACCTACACACACATACAACAAATGTTTTAAAATTTGAAATATAAGGGCTGGATGGTGCTTGTTGTGAAAGCTTGGTGACCTGAGTTCAATCCTAAAAATCCATAGTGTGGAAGGAAAATCCACAAAGTTGTCTTTGACCTCCACACTTGCACACACACACACACACACACACACACACACACACACACACTCACTCACTCACTCACTAATAATAATGTAAAAGTTTAACATAAAGTTTTTAAAATTCTTTTAAGTTTAAAAAGCCTAGATAAGTAACACAAACACTGATCCCCCCCCAATAAATACACCCCACTGACTCTTGAGGACTTTGTACAGCAGACAAGGGACCCCATGTACCCTATGAAAGAGAAGTTCCAAGTCACAGAAAGGGTCAAGACTGTGTCCTCTGTTTCTGTCTGCTGTGTCCTCAGCAACTCAAGGGCACATGGAGGTGGGGATGCCCCCCCAAGAATAACCAAGTGCCTGATAACTACATATACAGCTATCAGACACTCAATACGTAAGTCCTGGACCTGAAGACCTGTGAAATGGCATAGGATAGATATGAAGCACTGTAGCTTTCTGGACAGCGAGGACACTGTCTACAGTCCATAGACTTCAAATGACTGGCATCCCTTTTGGAGGGGGTTAACGTCTAAAGCTTGCTTACTATGCATGTGTTTGTGTGTGTAGGTCCATATGCATGAAGTTTCATGTGCGCCGAGACATATGGAGGCCAGAGGTCACACTCCCGTGTGCTTCAGGGGCTTTTCATCTTGTTTTGTATTTATTTATTTATTTATTTATTTTGGTTTTTGTGGTTTTTTTCCTTTTGAGACAGGGTTTCTTATTGTCCAGGAACTCCCCAGTTAGACCAGGCTGGATGATCACTGAACCCCAGGGGTGCATGGTCTCCATCTCCCTAGTGCTGGGGTTACAATATGCCCTTACATATTCCATGGCAGGTTCAGAGGATCAAATTCAGAATCATGTGCTTGAAAAGCAAGTACTTTATCCTCTGAGCCATCTTCCCAGACCATGAGTTAAGTTTTTTGGTTTTTTTAAAAGACTTATTTTTATTTATGCATGGGTTTGTATATATGTAAACACACGTACACAAAGTGTCCTTGGAGCCAGAAGAGGGCATTGGATCCCCAGGAGCTAATTATAGGCAGTTGTGAGCTGTATGGTGTGGGTGCTGGCTATTGAACCCAGGTCCTCTGGAAGAGCGGCCATTGTTCTAACCACTGAGCCATCTCTCCAGCCCCCAGGAGTTAGATTTGTTGGAACAGCTTCACACTGTAGCTCAGCTCAGGACCTCAATCCTCCCGCCTCAGTCTCCTGGGTGCTGGCATTAAAGACACCATGCCCGGCTTTGTAGCTGGCTTTCTTTTGGGCCACCAACCCGCTCTCAAGTCAAGACACAGAGACTTATTATTAATTATGAATGCTCAGCCTTATCTTATGCGTGTCTCACTTGCGCTTCTAATTTAATCTAACCTGTTTCTCTTCATCTACATTTTGCCTCAGGGCCCTTTACCTTTATTTTATTCTGTATGTCCTGCTTCCTCCAGGTCTGGCTGGCCCTGGAGTCTTTCTTCTTCTTCTTCTTTCTTCCTTCTACTTATTCTGTCTGCGTGCCAGCCCCGCCCATCCCTCCTCCACCTAGCCATTGGCCATTCAGCTTTTGATTAGACCAATCAAGCAAAGCAACAGATCTTTAACAAATGCAACTATCACACATAACAAACACATCTTTATATGGTTAAATATTCCACAACATGACTTAGTCTCTCTGTGTTTTTTGTCTTGTTTAAAGATATTTTGTAATTTATTTATTTTTATTTTATGTGCATTGGTGTCTTGCTGTGAGAAGAAGTCAGATCCTCTGGAACTGGAGTTACAGACAGTTGTGAGCTGCCATGTGGGTGCTGGGAATTGAAGCCTGGTCCTCTGGGAGAGCAGCCAGTGCTGTTAACCTCTGAGCCATCTCTCCAGCCCTATTATCTCTTATTATCTAGAGTGTCCACATTAAGCAGGCAATAGCCTTTCTCACTTACTTACAAATGGAGATTCCACAGGAGACACACGAGCAATCCCTGGATAGCCTTTGTCCTAAATAATGTCTAGAGGATCCTCCTGCCCTCAGTCATAATTCCAGAACACACCAGGATGTAGAAGGCATCTAGCTACATCACAGAGAACATGAATACGCACCACGCACCACGCACCTAACATTCCCGAAGCATCACATTCCTCTAAGGACTGAGCGGTGCATGATCTGAGCGTACATCTTCCCTGCACACTGCTGGCACAAGCATGTGGCCCTTTCTAGGTGATGGGGCCTGTGTGTGCAGCCTTCACACCCTCTCATCCTAGATGTTTGTATTTCAGAAACCCATGGAAAAATAACAGGGTTCTAGGCAGGTGAGTTGACTGAGCAGGGAAAGAAGCTTGCTGTGAAAGTCAGAGACCTGTATTTGATTCCCAGAACCGACTCCACAAGAAGTATCTTCTGGGGGGTAAGAGATGGCTCAGTGGTTAAGAACACTAGCTGTTCTAAAGGACCTGGGTTCTATTCCCAGCACTCACATGGTGGCTCATAACCATCTGTAACTCCAGTCCCAGGGGATCCAATGTTCTCCTCAGGCACCAGGCACACAGATGGTGCAGACAATGTAGGCAAAATATTTATACACATAAAGTAAAATGTCGTCCTCTGGGATATGCAATATTCTGCAAGCTATGTCCTTTTCGGTTTTGTAGCGGGGAGGGGACAAAAAGGTTACAGGCCTGTGGAAATGTTCTGTATCATGATCACGGTGGTTATACAACTCTGTGTACATGTGTGAGAGCACATCAGACTATACCTTCGTCAAACAAATTCAAATTGACAAGTTTGGTTGGCGGTGACATTGCACACCTTGGAAGGCAGAGGCACACTGAATTTGAGGCTAGCCTAGGACTCCACTCTTTCTCTCTCTGCGTGTGTATGTATGTGTGATTGTGTGTATGATATTTCTCTGTGTATATATGTGTGTATACATATATATATATATAATGTATTTTCAAATTGGTGAGTTTGGGGCTAACGAGATGGCTCAGTGGGTAACAGCACCTGGCATCCTGAGTTTGAGCCCTGGGATCAACATTGTGGCAGGTCTACACACTGTCCCCCAGCATCCACAAGCATGCCATAGCATGTGTGCATCCCGTAAATATGAAAAAAAAATACAATCATTTTAATTCAGTGACCTTAAGCGTATTAAAAATGATACTCTATTATGGGAGGCCTCTGGAAGGGGGTGGCACCCAAAATGAGTCCTGAAGAAGAGGGAGAAAGGAGGGGGAGTGTTTCCCAGCAAATGACAGCTGTTTCCAGATGTGGCAGTGGACGCTGTGATTCCGGCACTTGGTGGGTACAGGTAGGAGGCTCAGGCTGTGATCCAAGCTGCTTGAGAAACTGAGGCAGAAGGATTATAAGTTAGTCCAAGAGCCTGCCTCGAAATGGCTGAAGAACTGTATCAGTGCTCAAGAATGTACAGCGCCTTTGCAGAAGATCTGAGTTCAGTCCCCAGCACCCACCTCAGGCAGGTCACAACACTCCACCTCCCCACCCCTGCAACTCCAGCTCCAGGGGATCCAACAGCTCTCACCTCTACTGTTACCTGCACTCACGTGCACAGATACCCCCCCCACACACACATAACTAGAAACAATACACAATAAATAGGAAAAAACTAAACAGAGGGGATAATAAAATAAATGCTGAGGGGTGTCGGGGCGCTCTCAAGGTCCCGAGCTCTCCATGTACCAGAGGAGGTGAGTAAAGAGAGACTGCTTTACAATATCCTTTTCAGAGTAAGTTCAAGGCCAGCCTAGGCTACAAAAATCAGGAAGGAGGGGTGGAGAAAGTAAGAAACTAAGAATTCTGCCCTTCCCAATGGCCCAGGTTTAATTCCCAGCATTCACCTGGTGGCTCTCGAGCATCTGTAACTCCAGTTCCAGGGGATCTGATGCCCTCTTGTAGCCTCTGCAGGAACAATGGGACACACACACACACACACACACACACACACAAGCAAAACACCCATGCAAATAAAATTTTATAAAAATTTAATTTAAAAAAATAGACAGGAAGGGACACTGGCCTACAATCCTTAGGAGGCTGAGGCAGGGGAATGGAAAGTATGATGCTATCCTGGGCTATAGATCCAGATATTGTATTAATAATGATATATATTTATATATAAAGGTGTAGCGGTACACACCTTTTATCCCAGGATTGAGAGGCAGAGGCAGGTGAATCTCTGCGAGTTCAAGGCCAACCTGGTCTACATAGAGAGTTCAAGACCAGAAAAACTACCCAGTGAGAACGTTTCAAAACAAAGAAAAATTTAAAAAAACAAAATTAGAGAAAGGAAGAACAAACCCAGGGCTGCTGAAGGATAGTGTCAAAGAAGCTAGCTGCATCTCCAACGACCCATGGGGACCCTCTAAGGCAGAACCGGGAACCAAACTCCCGTCCACCCTGAAGAGTCTCCCTCACTTCCTTCACTTAAGAATGTTCTCCAACTACCAAGCAGCCTCTACTGTGGACCAGCACCAAGGCTTTGCCCACGTCTGCGAGGCTCGCTGGCCACAGTTAACATCCTGGTTCTTGTGGCTGCTGCCCCCTGGTGGCCAGAGTGATACATTACGGACAGCTCTCTGGGCCAAACCCAACCTCGCCCCTTCAGGAGCGCAGCCCAAGCCACACCCATCACTCCTTCTTATACCCTACACTGGCTTTTTAAATCCAATCCTACCTGACTTTCATTTCTTTGCAGCACACGACCATTTTCAAAAGCACCCTCTCAGCATCCAAAAAGACACACTTTTTTGGTTCTGTGCAAGCATGAACTCTTCCTACAACCGCTATATCCACAGTGGTAATCCTAAATTTGACTACAGTTTAGCACCTAACTCCCAAACCAACACCCGAAGATGCTGAAAACATTTCCAAAACAACGCATCTAATCTTTGCATGTACTACCCCCTCCCCTCAGAAATGGGTTCCCGCTCTCCCATTAAGTTAATTAAGTTAATTCGGATAAATTAGCCACATCCTTGACCTCACATCCAGTCAGGCTCAAAATTTCATTCAATTCATGAAACAGCTTAATATTAAAATGAACTTTAGCTGTGTGAAGCAGCACATGACTGAACTCTTGACAATTGAAAGGCATGCCAATGGAGAGTTCCGGGGCCAGGCTGAGCTGAGCTACACAGTGAGACTCTGGCTCAAAAAAAGGGGGGGGGGGGACACCAGGTTTGTAAACCCAGCCTGCTGGGAGGCTGAGGCAAGAAAAATGAAGGTTCAAAGCTTGTCTCTGGACGCTTGAGTGAGAGCATCTCAAGCATGGAATTGGGAGTGGATGTGGGACACGCCTTTAGTTTCAGCACTCTTGAGACAGTCAGGCAGAGCTCTGTGAGTTCAAGGACAGCCGAGGCTATGTGAGGAGACCCTATCTCTATAAATAAATAAGTAAAAGCAGGAGGAGGGCTGAGTAGATGTAAACACCTTAAATGGTCTTTGGGAAGATCATTTCTTTTTCAAATGGTTTATTTTATATTCTATTTATTTATTTAGGGAGGGGTGAAAACATGGTAGTCAGAAGACAACTTCTGAGAGTCGGTTCTCTGCTTCTGCTGTGCATATCCTAGGGACTAAACTCAGTCATCAGGGTTGGTGGCAAGCCCCTTTACCCTCTGAGCCATCTTGCTGACCCAGAAGTAATCTTTCTAGAAGGTAGCTTAGTCAGAAGAGTGCTTGCTTAGCATGCAAGAAGTTCAAGATTTTAGCCCCAGCACAACACAATAGACCAGACATGGTGATGCATACATGTAGTCCCGGCCGGCACGGGGAAGATGGATGCAGGAGGACCAGAAGTTCATGGTCACCATTGGTTACATAGTGGATTTGATGCCATCCTATCTCAAAACAAACAAACAAACAAACAAACCTCACTCTCATGCGTCAAACTGTCCCCAGGTTCCCTGTTGTCAACAGGCTCAAAACCCAACTTCTTAGCCCACTTTTGAGTCTGTCACATATCTGGCTCTCCAAGCCTTCTAGCCTCTTCCACTCTGCAACCTCGTACCCCAGCCACACCAGACCACTACAACCTGAATCTGTGTCCTCTTAACTTCAAGCAGTTAATATCACACTCACTCCACAATCCCCATCCTCTCTCCCCTCCTCCTCATCCATCCTTGCTAACACCTATTCAACTATACAACCCAGCTCATGTTGCCTTTCTTCTTAAAACTCAATTACTCGGTTGTATGTGTACGCACATTTCAGCTGTGTGTATGTATGAATGCGCATGACGCGTGTGCCCGATGCCCTCAGAGGTCAGAAGGGAGTGTTAGATTCCCTGGAGTTATGGATGGTGTGAGCACCCATGTGGGACCTGGGAATTGAACTCAGGTCCTTTGCAAGAGTTAAAAAGTGCTTTTAGCTGCTGAGCCATCATCTCTTAGCTCCCAGCACATGTTTCTCATGCTCTTGTGAATCATCACTTAATCCATTCATCACATCAATTCACACAGCTCAAGACCTGCGCAACGTCTCTGGGGGGATCTAAGGCCACAAAAAAAGTTCAATAAGAGAGATAAATGTAAACACCCCGACATCGGGGATGGCAAGATGGCTCTGCAGATAAAGCTGCTTATTTCCCAGCATGCTGACAAGAGTTCAACTCCCCGGACCCACATGGTGAGAAGAGACAACCTACGTTCACAGTCGGCCCTCTGACTTCCACACCTGCAGGCAGGCAGCTCGCACGCATACAAATGTGCACGCACACGTTAAAAAATTGTAATCTGCTTTTTTTTTTTTTTTTTTTCTTAAATCACAACAGCAGAGTCCTCTGGGACACAAAACTAACCAGCAGAATTTCCTTGAGAAGTCTTCCAAAACTGGGGAGAAAGGTATTAAAATTAGAGAGGCCATCACGGACAGGGTGCATGTGATTAGTCATTTGTGTGGCTGTAGTGGAGGTTGATGAAGCCTAAACTATGAGAGAAAGATGCTGAGGACACTGCCTGGGACTCAATCATTAAATATCATTTGATATTAGAGGACATGGCAGGAAGGGGAGGTGTCACTGAAGTTTGTGTGTGTGTGTGTGTGTGTGTGTTTTAATGTGGTTTTAGTGATTAAGTCTAGAAACCCACACATGCTGGGATGGGCTCTACTCCTGAGCCACACCCCCAGCCCCTCACTGGGGGATTCTAGGCAGGGGCTCTACCCCTGAGCCACACCCCCAGCCCCTCACTGGGGGATTCTAGGCAGGGGCTCTACCTCTGAGCCACACCCCCAGCCCCTCACGGGGGGATTCTAGGCAGGGGCTCTACCACTGAGCCACACCCCAGCCCCTCACTGGGGGATTCTAGGCAGGGGCTCTATCACTAAGCCACACCCTCCAGTCCCTCACTGGGGGATTCTAGGCAGGGGCTCTATCACTAAGCCACACCCTCCAGTCCCTCACTGGGGGATTCTAGGCAGGGGCTCTACCACTAAGCCACACCCTCCAAGTCATCTTTTTACTGATCTTGAGACAGAGTTTTACTGAATCTCCCAGGCTGGTCTTGATTTCACTCTGTAGTCCAGGCAGGCTTTGAACTCGCAGTTCTCCTGTGTCAACCTGCCAGGTGGCTTGGATTACAGGCTTGCACCACCAGACTTTCAACCCTGGAGTACGTGGTCCAGAAAAGCTTACTTAAATTTTTTTTTTTTTTTACATACCAACTACAGTTCCCTTTACCTCTCCTCTTCCCACTTACCTCTTAGAATATTATTTTGTGGTGTGTTACATTTGCTTAACGATGCAAAGATGTGCTGCATTTCTTTATATTGCATTTATTTAACTCTGTGAAGCTGTATTACTGTGTCTGTCTAGAACAGCTGGTGGTCTAATAAAGATCTGAATGGCCAATAGCAAGGCAGGAGAAAGGATGGGTGGGGTTGGCAGGCAGAGAGAATAAATAGAAGGATAAATCTGGGAGAAAGGGAAGGAGGAGCAAGAGAACAAGGAGAGGAGAATGTTAGGGACCAGCCACCCAGTCACACAGTCACCCAGTCACCCAGCCACACGGCCACCCAGCCACACAGCTACCCAGCCACACAGCCACACAGCTACCCAGCCACACAGCCACACAGCCACTCAGCCACCCAGTCACACGGCCACCCAGCTACACAGCCACACAGCCACACAGCTACCCAGCCACCCAGCCACACAGCTACCCAGCCACACAGCCACACAGCCACTCAGCCACCCAGTCACACGGCCACCCAGCTACACAGCCACACAGCCACACAGCCACACAGCTACCCAGCCACCCAGCCAGACAGCCACACAGCTACCCAGCTACACAGCCACACAGCTACCCAGCCACCCAGCCACACAGCTACCCAGCCACACGGCCACCCAGCCACACAGCTACCCAGCCACACAGCCACCCAGTCACCCAGCCAGACAGCCACATAGCCACACAGCCACACAGCCACTCAGCCACACAGCCACCCAGTCACACAGCCACCCAGTCACAGAGGCAACCATGGAGTTAGAGTCAAAGTAAAATATATAGAAAAAGAAAAAAAGCCCAGAGGCAAAAGGGTAGACTGGATAATTTAAGAAAAACTGGCAGGAAACAAGCCAAGCTAAGGCCAGGCATTTATAATTAGGAATAAACCTCCATGTGTGGTTTATCTGGAAGTTAGATGGCAGACCTCCCAAAACAGGGCAAAACTAACCAGCTACAAACCAGTTTGCTGTTGCACTCGCCTAGGCAATGACCATGGCCAATGTCAACAGCTGCTGTTACACCAGTGGCATCTGGGATTAAGGTCAGCCCGGGCTAGGGAGTGAGTTCAAGGCCAACCTCAGCAATTTGGTGAGACTCTACTTCAAAATGAGAGACAGAGTGACTGAGAATGCTGCTCAGTGGTAGAGCACTTGTCTATCATGTATAGATTCAGTTCCCAACACACAGAAGGAGAAAGAAAGGAGAGAGGGAGGAAAAGGCATTTTAAGGATAATATCAACATGTCAAGGGTGGTGGCGGCACATCTGTAATGCTTGACCTTGGGATTCGGAGGCAGGGGAATCAGAAATTCAAGGCCAACTTCAGCTAAGTAGAGAATTTGAGGCCATCTTAGGCTACATGACACCCTATCTCAAGAAACAATAAAAAGCCAGGTACTGGTGGCACAAGCCTTTAAACCGAGCGCTAAGGTAAAAGAGGCAGGTGGATCTGTGAGTTCAAGGCCAGCCTGGTCTACAGAGTAAGTTTCAGGACAGCCAGAGCTACATAGAGACCCTGTCTCAGGGAAGAAAAAAAAAAAAACAGCAAAATGTATAGAGTTAATGGGTGAGATCCTATGAGTCAGTGATGCCTCTTGGGAAAAATATGTAAACTGTGAGACTGGAGACATGATTAAGGGCACTTGCTACACCCACAAAATGGCTTACTACAATCTATAACAAATTCCAGGGGGGCCAACACTCTCTTCTGGCTTCTACAGACACCAGGCAGACACAGGATGCACAGAAATATACATGTAAGCAAAACACTCATACATAAATCTAAAAAGAATGGCCGAGGGCAGGCTGAGGCTGTGTTTCTGTTAAATGTGCTTGAGTAGTGTCCACAAAGCTCCCCCTCCCCGGGCCTGAACTACAGCATCCTATAAACTGAGCAGGATAAGATAAGTATTCGTGTCACCTCAGCACTTAGGAGGTGGAGGCAGGAGGGTCTGAAGGACACCCTAAGCCACACGTGAGGACCTAGGCTAACTTGGGATACATCAGACCCTGTGGGGGATGGAGCTGATTATGGGGCATGGAATGTGTGGGGGGATAGGCTGAAAGCCTAGCTAGCATCCAGGAGGCTGAGGAAGGATGAGTTCAATGCCATTCTGAGCCACACAGCAAACCCCTGACAGAGGAAGGAGGAGGAAGATGGAGAGAGATGGGCCTGTGGCTAAAGGTGCCTGGGGGTCTGAGTAGTCCCTGGACTTCACACGGGGAAAGAGAAAGCCACTCCTCCAAGTGAGTGTATGTCTGTACACACACACACACACACACACACACACACACACACACACACACACACACACACACACCCCACACCGAGGCCCACAATCTCTCTCTTTCAAAAATTAGTAATGTTTATTTTCAGGTGTGTGTAGGTGTGATGTCTGTGGCTCATGTTCTCACCAAAGGCCGTGCAGATGTGAGTGTGAAAATGGTATGGAGGCCCGTGACCCGGGCTCCCTGACTATGAGGAGCAGGGAGGGCTACTTTAGCTGTGACATCGATGACTGTAGATACACAGTTGAGAGGGAGGGTCATAGAAGGCTTCTGTGACAACCCCAACCCACACCTACACCTCACCCCAAAGAAGGTATCAGCCAAGAGAACCCTTAAACGTGTGATTAGGATGCTAACATTTAGCTCTCCACGATCAATGGCCTCTGGTGGGGGTGTAGGTGGGACAGGCTGGCCACTGAAAAGTTGGCCATGCTCCAGGGAATATATAGACATTTCTCTCTCTCTCTCTCTCTCTCTCTCTCTCTCTCTCTCTCTCTCTCTCTCTCTCTCTCTCTCTCTCTCTCTCTCTCTCTCTCTTTTTTGCTTTTTTTTTGAGGGGGGAGGAAGTCCCGAGGGTGGGGGACAGACATGAAAGCGCTGGGGAGTAAGTATGATCGGGCTGCACGAAGTGAAATTTCCAGAGAATCAATAAAAATGTTACATTAAAAAAAATAGTAACATTTATTTTGAGGTGTGTGTGTAGGTGGGGCTATCTATGTGTGTCCCTACCCGCCTCCTCTCCTTCCCCTCCTGTTAGACACAGATCATGGGGAAATCCACTGTAGGGCTCTCTAGCACCAACAGCTTCAGGAGAGAACACAGCCTCTCAACCAAGCTGCTCCTGGATTCTTGATCCTCAGGCATCGATCAGGATGTTTGTGGTTTGAGATCTACTTGGGTTGATTCGGTGATTTGAAAGCCCAAGAAGAAAATATTGTGAGAAAGGGCTGGAGAGAATTAAAGGCTTACCGTGAAGCCTGAAAGTGTCCCTGGGTTGGGCATGGAATCATTAGCTTGCTCAGTGTGAGCCATAGGGAGGTGGGCGGTGGGTGGTGAGGAGAAACCGGCTATCCAGGACATCCGTTGTCTCTGCCTTTCTGGCATCCATCTCTCCTCATGATCACAGATCCCTGGCTTCTCTCTGAGGAACCACCATGGGCCACTGAAATACATTTCCATGAGACTGTCCATCAGGAAACCCAGGCCATCTACAGGCCAAGGGGACATCACACGACTGGAGTTACACCAATCAGTGCCTCTCCCTGGAATTTGAATCTTGAGCTTGCAAGACCGAAAGCTGAAACCTGGCTGGAGCTGATTCATGCTGCAGTGAGAGCCCTAAGGGGGCCGTTCTCTTCATCCACCTGGTCTCCAGCCTTTCCTGTGATCTCATTTTTTTCTCCCCAATAGATAATGCCCTAGTTAGGGTTACTATTGCTTCCGTGGAACACCACGAGCAAAAGCAACTTGGGGTGGAAAGAGTTTATTCATCTTATGCTTCCACATCATAGTCCGTCATCAAAGGAAGTCAGGACAGGAACTCAAATAGGTCAGGAACCCGGAGGCAGGAGCTGATGCAGAGGCCATGGAGGGTGCTGCTTACTGGTTTAGCCCTCATAGCTTGCTCAACCTATTTCTTATAGAACCCAGGACCACCAGCCCAGGGATTGCACCATCCACAATGGGCTGGACCCCCCCCCCCCCCATCAATCACTAATTAAGAAAATGCTGTATAGGCTTGCCTACAGCCCAAATTTTTTTTTCCTACAGCCCAATCTCAATGGAGGCATTTTCTTAATTGAGGCTCCCTCCTCTTAGATGATTCCAATTTGTGTCAGGCTGACCAAAAAAAAAAAAAAAAAGAAAAAAAAAACCTAGCCAGCACAGATATATCTTTGTGTTTAACTTAGCAGGACTCAGTCTGTACTGCCTGTAGCCCCCAAACCTAAGTCATACACATTCTTTTAAGTATTAGGGACAAGCCAGGAGGTGGTGGTACACACCTTTAATCCCAGGACCCAGGAGGTAAAAGCAGGCAGATCTGAGTTTGAGGTCAGCCTGGTCTACAGAATGATTTCCAGGACAGCCAGGGCTACACAGAGAAACCCTATACCGGAAAATTAAAATAAATATAATAATTATGGACAAGGCACACACTAAGCCAAGAGAGCCTGACATACAAGCCTCGTGGCATGAGCCGTATCCCAGAATTCATAAAGGCAGGAGGAAGAACAGATTTGGCCACGTTGTCCCCTGACCTCCATGTGTGCTCTATGGCACATCCCTGCCTCTCTCCCGGGTCAGGTATGAAGGGAAGAGACCCGAGCGGAGCGCTGGAGGTGAGGGATATAGGAATGTGGACAGTTTGAGCAGGAAGCTGAGGAGCTCAGCTGAACTGCCTGAGGTTTCTTCTGTTAAGACTGAAATGGCAAGGGCTGGACCCAAGCAGAAAAGACGTGGCTGAGTTCAGTAAACATTTGCGACCATTTATGTTAGATGCAGACAACCCCCTGGACCAGAGGTCTCGGCCATGCCGCTAGCTGAGGCAGGAAGTTAGGTGGATAAAAAAGCATGAGATGGTCATTTCCATTTACCTCATCCAGCTCTCTGCCATCCATGTGGATAGCATCATATTGGTTCTCTTCTTTCTCTCTCTCTCTTTTAAATGGGGTTATACTTATTTGTGTGTAATTGTGCCTTCTAGATCAGCCAGTGCTTTTAACTGCTGAGCCATCTTTTCATCCCCCATCCCTTTATGATAGATAATGGAGTCTATGATAGATAATAGAGAATACTCACATTCTACACAAGTGCTCTGTTACTGAATCACACCCCCAGCCCCTCACTGGGGGATTCTAGGCAGAGACTCTATCACTGAGCCACACTCCAGCCCCTCACTGGGGGATTCTAGGCAGGGGCTCTACCACTGAGCCACACCCCAGCCCCTCACTGGGGGATTCTAGGCAGGGGCTCTACCACTGAGCCACACCCCAGCCCCTCACTGGGGGATTCTAGGCAGGGGCTCTACCACTGAGCCACACCCCAGCCCCTCACTGGGGGATTCTAGGCAGGGGCTCTACCACTGAGCCACACCCCCAGCCCCTCACTGGGGGATTCTAGGCAGGGGCTCTATCACTGAGCCACACCCCAGCCCCTCACTGGGGGATTCTAGGCAGGGGCTCTACCACTGAGCCTTCTTTGTACTTTGTAATTTGTGTGTGTGTGTGTGTGTGTGTGTGTGTGTGTGTGTGTGTGTGTGTGTGTGTGTGTGTGTGTGTGTGTGTGTATCCCACCAGAAGTTGACTTAGGCAGATTCCTCAATCACTCTTCACTATTTTGAGGCAGGGTCTCTCACTGAACCTGGAACTTGTAATTTGGCTAAACTGACAGGACAGCACGCCCCGGGAATCACCCATCTACCTCTAACTCCCCAGAAATTGGGATCACAAACAGGTGCCCCAGTTTTTCTACAGGTGCTAGGGATCCAAGTTCAGGTCTCCTGTGCTTACATGACAAGCACTTTACAGACAGAACTACCTTTTCTCTGTGTCCCCCACTTTCTGAGACAAGGTCTCACCAAGTACTCCACACTGGCCTTGAACTTTCAACTCTCCTGGCTCACTTCCTAAGTAGCCAGGATCATAGCCTGGCACCACTCGTCTAGCACTGTCTTCTTAGCACCATCGGGGTCTTAGAGCAGGAAGATCAGGTGTTCCAGGCATCTCTCCCACCCGCTGCACAGCCTGCCTCAGCTCAAGGCTTGCTCATGGATTCCAGTAACACCATTTCACGCCATGTTCCTGCCATTCAGACTTAAGGGCAGTGAGGTCAGTTTCCTGTGACCTTGCCCTCCCTTAGAGTTCCCACAACCCTGCCCACACCTCTGCCAACGGTTCCTTTGTTAGGTTATCGTCAGGATTCCAGCTGTGGTCACTTCTGTTTCCTGCTGGAGTTCTATTGGAGGGTAAGTGTCTGCTGAGACACTGTGAGGGAGGAAGTGAGAAAAGCCAAAGTCTAGCTCACTGGCACACAACAAAAGGATCATGGAAGGACTGAAGCCATGGATGCCATGGCCAAGAAGCCCTGTCAGATCTAGACGGCAGGTGCCAGGATCAGAGGTGCAGATACTAGAGTTTGAAGACCTAGAAGACAGTACAGAGCTCTGATTAAAATGGGGGAATTTGGGGCCAGTGAGATGGCTCAGCAGGTAAAGGTGCTTGCGCCAAGCCCAATGACCTAAGTTCGATCCCCAGGACTCACATGGTAGAAGGAGAGTATGGAATTAATTCTGCAAGTTGTCTGTAGACTTAGACACGTGCACTGTGGAATGTATATACACAGCCAATGGGGATGACTTTCTGTACACTGTGAATTACCACTGGATAACGAAGGAACTGTATTGTCCCATGGCAAAGCAGCTTAGAAGCAGGTGAGAAGTCCAAGCATAGATAAAAGAGAAGCAGGGCAGAGTCAATGGAGACACTGAGAGCTGCTGCCCAAGAGAGCAAGATGTAATGGAGCACAGGAAAAGCCATGAGCCATATGGCAAGACATAAATAAATAGAAATGGGTTAAGTTGTTAGAGCTGGCTGAAAATGAGCCTAAGCCATAAGCCAAACAGTCTGTAATTAATATAAGGCTTTGTGTAATTATCTTCTAAGTGACAGTGCGACCTTAGGTGGGAAGATTCCTCTGGACAGTAGGCCCTGACCAGTTAAAAACTTATTACACTCATCCACATGATACATGAACACACACAAGTAAATAAATGTAATTTTTTAAATTTTAGGGGCTGGAGAGATGGCTCAGGGCTTAAGTGAACTTACTGCTCTTCCACCACCCAGGTTGGTTCCAGCATCCTCAGGAGATCTCAACCATCCATACCTCTAATTCTAGGGGATCAAATGCCTCTTCTGAACTCTGTGGGCTTCTGCACCCGTGGTACACAAGCATATGTACTCAGGCATACATATATATACAAAGTAAAAGTTAAATTTTAAAAATTAAGAAAATAAAACCAACAATAAAAAATATATTCTTAAAAATTTGGGAAAGTTTTTTTTTTTTTCAAGACAGGGCTTCTAAGTGTATACCCCTGACTGTCCTGGAACTCACTCTGAAGACCAGGCTGGTCTTGAACTCAAGAGATCCACCTGCCTCTGCCTCCCAAGTACTGGGATTAAAGGTGTGTGCTACCACTGCCCAGCAAATTTACTTTTTAATTTTATGTGTAAGGGTGTTGTGTGTGCATGCACAGGTGTGTGCACCTGGTTCCTGCAGAGGTTGGACCAGGGTGTCTGATCTGTTGAAATTCAAGTGACAGTTGTGAGCTGCCTTGTGGGTACTACGAATTGAATCTGAGTCCTCTGAGACAGCAGCCAGGACAGTCGACCCCCGAGACAGAAGTCTAGCCCCAAATCCCAGAATATTTGTGTGTGGTGCTGAGAATTGAACCCAGGGCCTTGGACATGCTAAGTGAGTACTTTATCACTTGTTTACTAGTTATTAATATTTATTACTTATTATTTATCACTGAGCTACATCCCCAGCCCTGGGAATTTAAATCTGAGACTCGGCTATTCCTGTCCATCACTCAGACAAGTGATCTCACCTGTGTGTTTAAAGATGAGGAAATTAATACCAGCCTTACAAGTAAGTCTGTGTGAGGAATAAATGCATGTAAAGCCTTTGACACAGTGCCTGGCGTGTGGTGCAAATACTCAAGAAGTGTCTTTCCGTGTGTGTGCACACTTCCAGGTAATGACTCAGTGTGTGTACACTTCCAGTTAATGACTCAGTTCAAAGTCTGGTCCAGGGAGTGGACAGCTTGGGTGGGATGGAGGCTGTCGGCAGATGAGGTGGAAAGAGACTGTGAAGACTTGTAACAATAAAAACGGGTCATCAGAGGGCAGACAAGCATGTAGCAAGATGCAGCGCTGGGATGGAGAGGAGATTGGAATGAACGCCTGCCCTTGCCCTCCCTACCCCCTCACAGAGTCCTTCCTCAAGAATAAGGAGAAACTGGGTTCATGAGCTGACTCAGTGGATAAAGGCTGAGCTCAGTGCCAGGGACCTACAGGGAGAAACAAAGAGAACTCCCAGGTTGTCCTCTGAGCTCAAGTGTGACACACACACGATCTTAAAATATTTTTTAAAAGAGTGGAAATTAATCACCACAGAGAAGAATAGTAAGTCACAATGATACACTACTACATACCCCACAGACGAACAAATTAAAGCGTCTACAGCAAGGATTGGTGAGGACAGGAGGGGGCAGGGAACTCTCACTATTGGTGAGATTGCACCTGTACATCCACTTTAGGGAAACGGTTTTTAAAATAAAATAGTATAGCAAGCAGGAAACAGTGAAGATGCTCACTGTAGGGTACTGCTTTTCAACCTTCAAGATCCCCTTTTGGTCAAGTACCAAATATTTACATTACGATTTACAACAGTAGCAAAAATTAGTCATGAAGTAGCAATGACATAGTTTTATGGTTGGGGATCACAACACGAGGGCTGTATTAAAGGGTGGAAACAATCAGAAGGTTGAGAACCACTGGGGTAGAGGCTGGAGAGGTGGCTCAGTGGTTAAGAGCTGCTCTTCCCAAGGACCTTGGTTCAATTCCCAGCATCATGGCAGCTTACAACGGCCTGTAACTTCACTTCCAGGGAATCTGACACCCTCACAGCAATACATGTTGGCAAGACACCAATGCACACATAATAAAAGATAAATTAGGGGGGAAATACGTTCATTGTTGAGCTGACAGAATGGCTCAGCAGGAAAGGCACTTGCTGCTTAGCCTGACTTTTCAATTTCCAGGATCTCCATGGTGACAAGGGAGAAGAGACCTACAAAAGCTGACCACCACACACAAACCATCACACCTGTGCATGACATGACAGATGATGGGTGGATGGATAGACAGACAGGCAGACAGAAAGACTTTTAAAATTAGGTTTGAAAGAGATGGCTCAGCAGTTAAGAGCACTGGCTTTTCCGGAGGACCCAGGTTTGATTCCCAGCACCCACATGGTGGTTCACAATCATCCATCCATACTCATTCCAGAGGATCCCACACTCTCTTCTGACTTCCACAGACACCACACACGCACAGGATGCACATACAAACATACAGGCAAAACATTCATGCACGTAAGAACAGATTTTATGTGTATAAATGCAGTGCCTCCATGTATGTATGTGCGCCACATGCCTGGTGTCCACAGAGATCAAAAGACGATCCCCTGGGCCTGGAGTTGTGTGATACCACATCGTTTCTGGGAATTAAACCTGAGTCCTCTGTGAGAGCAGTCAGTACTTTTTGCCTTTTTCATTCTGTCTAGGTGAGTTATGTAAATCAGGAAATTTAATAATAAATAATTTATATAAAAGAAAGTAAAATAATAGAAATCTGGAGCAGACAGGAGGTTATGTGTCATAGGTGGAGGCTGAAATAAGGAATGATATCTGGAACCAGAATCTGCAGAACCCAGGAGCAGATGCCCTGAAGAGGCGGCGGCTCTGGTGAGACCGACTTCAGGATTGTTGGGAAGCGTTTCTGATCACTGAGACGTCCTGTCTTGAAGCAGAAGACAAAGAGTAGAATAAGACATACAATGTCGTCCTCTGTCCTCTGCACAGGCACACAAATGTGTGTGCACCACACAAAGCCCAACAACATTAAAACCAAAGTAAGTGGGTAAACAGGAAATGAGAAAATTAATTTAGTTGGACAGTGGCCTTTAATCCCAGCATTTGGGAGGCAGAGGCTGGCAGATCTCTGAGTTCAAGGCCAGCCTGGTCGACAGAGTGAGTTCCAGAACCCATATTTGTCTTGAAAAACCAATAAATAAGTAGATAGATAGATAAATAATAAAGTGTGTTCAGTTAAGACAGTGTGTCTGTGGCAACCTTACCAGGATTATAGGATGCAGTCTTATCAAACCAGAGCCTATTTATACCCATGGCCACCAATTCTTCCTCAAGGGAGATCCCAGGAAAAAGAGAAACTTTCTCACAAAAACAGAAACATGCAAGAATTTTCACAGCACCTTCAAACAGGAACAACTCAAAACATCCACCCAGCACCTGGGACACTACATAGCAATCAAAACCCATCCTTTTCAGATAAACACAGTGTGAGAGACCCTCCAAGTATCAGTGAGCAAAATAAACCAGACACAACACAAAATATATAAAAAATAAAAACAAATGTATTGTAGCAGCTGGGTGTGACAGAGCATTTAATCCCAGCACTGGAACTAGTCTCCTGGAGGGATGGCATTGTTTGTCTTGACATGGAGTTTCAAGATTTACATTACAATGTGGCATCACATGTACTTTTCTGAATGTTGTATTTCATGATTCAAATGGCTTTACTGTCTTTTTTTAAAAAAATAAAGGGTCTCAAGAAGACCAAGCTGGCCATAAACTTGCTTTGTAGTAGAGGATGGTCTTGAACTCCTGAGCCTCCTGCTTTCTCCTCCCAAGCTGGGGGTTAACAGGAACAGGATCCTGATGTTGCTGAGGAATAGACAGTACCTCTCCAGCTCTCGCTCAATCACAGCCCTCTGGTCACTCTGGCCTGTGAGTCACGGGTGTCCCAGTGTGCCTCATTACCAGAACAAGGGCTGGGACCCAACCTGAAATCCCCTCAAGGTCTTCAGTTCAATCCGGCAACAGAGGAGCCTTGTGGGACCATTACTGCCAAGCCCCACATGCACTGGACCTGCCTCGGTCACCTTATATTGTCATCCTGACTGCCCATATCTGTCTGTGGCAGTTTTCAACTCTCCTCACACAGAAGAATATGGAGACAGGTGGAATGCAGATCAATGAGGGTGTAGGTGCCCCCCCATTTAATGTCCAATCTCTACAATTCACTCAGGAATGCTGAGGCCTTGGATAGAGCTGTTCTATGCCCCCCCCCACACACACTCAGATCATTCTGGGGAACTCCTCACTCAAGGGCCAGCTCTCACCTCTGTTCCTCCATTATCCTCAAGCCCTCACAGGGTCCTATCTCCTGTGGCAAGATCTCATCCATATTCTGCCCCCCGAAATCCTGACTCTGGACTTTTGAAGCCCTTGGTTTCTTCCCCATGGTCCTGATCTAAGCCATTTCTGGGTCTGTCAATCACCTCCAGAACTGACAAGCCCAGGAGAGCTCCATGAAGTATGTTTCAGTGCCACGCAATGCCTCAGGCTCAAGGCACTACAGACCTCTGGGCACACAATGCACCTGTCCAGGTTCCTTCCCTCCAACAGGTTCATTTCCTTCTGGCGCACAGGCCAGTCAGAGGTGATGGGGTGAGGTGGGGGAGGGGTGGGGTAAACAGGCAGGCAGGGGGTCAGAGAGAGGTGTGGGAACAGTGGGCAGAGCTGAAAACACACCCAGGAGGAAGCCACAGCCTGTTGTTGGGAGTAGGGTAGGAGCCAGACCAACGCTAAGGTGGTAGCTTCCACCTCCAGGCACACTTAAAACTCATTGGGGAGCCTCAAAGCTAAATTGTGGTAAATTGTGCGTCTGAGGGTGTAGTGGCAAATGCTTTTAATCCTAGCACTTTGGAGGCAGAGGCAGGAGGATCTCTGAGTTGGAGGTCAGCCTGGTGGCCAACTAGGGCTACACAGCAGACCCTGTTCTCAACAAACTAATAAAAGAAAGGCTATGCTCCTCTCAGGCCAGTCAAGAAGGGCAAGCCTCACTGTCCTGCCTATCTACAATGGGCTAGAAATGATCATTTCCCTGCCCACCATCCAGTGTCACTTCCCGAGATGGACACCTAGAACTTTGCTCTGAGGTAACAGGAAGCTGACTGGACCAGCTTCCACTCCCTGACAGACCTCAACCCCTAAGTCCTTTGTAGTCCACCAACCATCAGGGGTCCAGGAACGGTTCCTGAAAACGGGCAGGCCCTGAAATCTGTACCCACCTCCAACTGTCAAGCCCTTGCTCTTAGCCTAGCCCAGGGACGGAAGGATTGGTTTTGTGTAAGAAAAAAGCTCTCGAGCCTTTACTTTCAGAGGGAGATGAGCGAGAAAGCTCACACAACAGGAAGTGAGGCTTCAGCTTCAGGAAGACGAGCAGTGGAAACGCAGGTCACTGCCTCTCCTCTCTAGTTTCCCTCCCCAGGCCTCCATACCTCATCTCACTGAGCAGGCTGAACATCCTGGGGTTCTCAGACGATTGTCCAGAGTTCTGTCCCCAGCTGCCATTTTAGGCAGCTCACAACTACAGGGAAGTTCAGCTCCAGGGATCTGACATCTTGGGCTTCCATAGGCTAAACTGCACAGTGGACATAACTACCCCTCACCCACCCACACATAGCTAAAGGGCTAGAGAAATAAATGTTGAGTGGTTGAGATCACTGACTGCTTTTTCAGACAACCCAGAACCCCCACAGTGACTCAATTAGCCCTAACTCCAGTCCCAGGGCATCCAGCACCCTCTCTGACCTCTCTGACACCGGGAACATATCTGGTGCACAGACACACATGTGAGTGGAACACCACACACGTAATTGAAAAAGAATTCTCCTCTATGGGCACACGGGATTCTACAAAGGATGTAGGGACAGGGCTGAGGACTCGGAGGCCTATTTCCTTTTTTGACAGTTAAGGAAAATGGAGATACTTACTATAGCAGTAACTGGAAGATAAACTAGCCCTGCCCCCCCCTCCGGCCTTAATGCGAGGGCAATTCTTCCCCCTTGCCCACCAATAAAAAGAACTTAGGCTTGATGCCCACCTATGCCCTTCCCAGGGCAGTTTTATTGGCACAATTTGTAAAACATCTTCCCACCAGCCCCAAGTCTTGCCTTCTCTTCATGAGAGAGTGGCTGGTTCTGGCCCTAGCTCTGTAGACAACACTGACCTCAATGGATGTAGCCACAAAACCCAAGCGATAGTCTGGGTCAGAGAGTCCAAGGGAACAGGGGAAGGTAACAAGTTGGTCTGTGTGGACAGCAGGCAGAGCCCTGGCTGGCTAGATGGATGAATGGGCGAGGTGAGCGAGCCCTACAGGCACCCCAGCTCCAGAGACTGAAGCCCTGATGGGGGCAGTAAAATCGGAGATCCTGAGAGAAAAGCCCTTAGGCTATAGTGTGGGACCAGCCAGCATCAGCCCAAGGGGAGAGACACAATGTACAGAGTGCTTTGGTGAGTGTGGCTATGCCTCCCTGCTGAGGGAATCCACCCAGGAGTGGGGGAGTTTGGGAAGGAAGCAGCTGGAAGTGGTTTGTGCCTCAAAGCCTACATCCCATAGAAGAGGCTGACAAGGAACTTGCAGACCTGACGCAGTCCTCAGAGACGCTGAAGAAGTTGACAGTCGTCTGGGGGCAAGCAGGTGGCCCAGAGACTTAGAGGTGGGGTCAGTCCTGCCAGATCCCGGATCAGGAGGCCTCTGTCCCACAGCGGCCCTCTTCTTCCTCTATCTGCAACAGGCGCCGCCGGCCAGCCTCATAGTCAGCCTCGTCCACGCTGACCAGCAAACGAACAGCCTCCCGGCCCACGGCTTCCCGCAGGGCCTCAGTCAGAAAAACACCCCGAAGGGCCTGCAGCAGGGCACCACTCAGATAGTCACCCCAGAAGGCATCCAGGTAGGAGAGCTCTGAGAATTTGATGTCACACACCACAGAGCCCAGGTCCCTTGACCGCAGCACAGCAGTGGCTTGTCCAAACACATCCAGCTGCCGGGCCAGTGCCTGAGGTCTCCGGGATGCCACACCCTGCTCCAAGGCTGGCCCATGCTCGCAGTACTCTGCTCGAACCCGGAGCCGGATGTCTGCAGGAGGAGGAGCAGCTCATTAGTGGGCACCACAATTCAATTCCCCTGCCCCCTGCCCCACCCCTTCCCAGAGTCACACCAAGGAAGTCTGGACAGCTACACCTCTCTAGGAGGCCTGGTCGGCTACTTCTGAGATTCTGTATCCTCACTGCTCCCTGAGGCTCCATCCAGCTCAACACCGCTCCCCACTGAGGAGCATTCTTTCCCCAATGACCCCCCCACCCAGGTCAGGCCTACTCTAGATCCACCCACCAGCTCATTCTCCCTAAGCTAGTCCAGCTCCCCAGACCCAGCCCGGTTTTCCCAAAGGTACATGTCATCTAAGGCACTGCAGCTTCGGCATTCTGAGTTCCCCAGAGTGCAGCACCCTGAAGGACCTGCATGCTGCTCAGGCACACACCCTAGGGTACATACAGAGCTGGAGCTCAGGGTCTGGGACTGCTGTGAATGAAGCAGTGCGTAAGCCAAGGGACTTGGCTTTTGGTAGCCAGCCTCACACCACCTCTCACACAATGAAAATCCAAGATCAAACATAGCCCATCCTCCTAGCAAGCTCCAGGGAGCAGGGGGCCTCAGCAAAGCCCAGTACAGGCTCTGCTGAAGGTACAATGCTCTTTCCACAGAAGGTAAGGTGACAGAGTAGCAGGTTCAAGGCTGCTAAGGGCTACTGGGTCACACAGGGCCAAAGACAACAGGAAAGATACCCGTGAGCCCATTACATATTAGAAAAAACCATCCGCATCAGGCAGGTACCACCACCAGCACCAGCAGGTACCACCATCAGGAATGTCAGGCACCACCATCAAGGATGGGCAGGTACGGATACCACCGTAGGCACTGGCAGGCACCATCATTAAGTTCCCACTTTCACTTATACAATTTTAAGTCTGTTTCTGTCACTTAGCCACTACCTACATCTGTCCCAAAGGAGGTGGCATCTCTGCCCAGGAGACCAAGACAGGGCTTCTAGAGACAATCCATCCTAGCAGAAGCTTGGGCTTATCACCTCTCCTCTGGGATCCTTATCACATCCCCATGGGAGGCTGTTAACAGTGCTGCCTCTTCATACCCAACATGGCCGTGCAAGGTCCAGCTATGCTTGGGGACACAGTAGCTAACACTTCTAGAACCCTGATAACTGCCAAACATCCTGGAGCCCAAGTACTTAAGTCCCAGAATTCAGCTCACAAACAACCCTGTGAGGCAGGCCCTATTAACACCCTGTTTACAGATTTGGAAGTGACCATCCCTGTCCAATGTCACACAGCCTGGCAGAGCCTCCTACATCCAAGGACACAGTTACCAGGCCACTGCTGCACCCCCGGGGAAATGAGAGGCTCTGCAAACACAGGTCCCCACCTAGACCAGGACATCTCTGCCTGAAGAACCAGCCGGTGAAGAGAATGTAAAACAGAAAAGCAGGAGAGGCAACGAGCCGCTGGTGAGGCCGCGGCACAGGGGGTGCTCCTGATACCACAACTGTGAACTGCCAAGTGACTGACACTGGGCACACCCCAACCTTGATGTCAGGGAAATCAAGACCCTGGGGCGATAATGAATCTCCTGTCATCTTTCACAGCAGCCAGCAGAGAGGGGAAAGCAGAAGGCGGGTCCCCAGAACCCCAGATGACTTCTTACCACACCCACTTCCTCTCCCACCCCAAACCCTTCTTCTCTCTGCCTTAGGGGAACCCCGACCTCTTCACCCAAGTCGGCAGCCGCAGCTCCCAGCTACCTCCATCCTCCAGGCCTTCGTCCTGGACTCCTAAGACTGGCCACACCTTCCCAACTAGGGGCGGGGACCAAGGCAGTGAGAAAAACAGAACCTGCCCAAGGTCGGGGGGGGGGCTGGGCAGAGGCAGAGCCAGGGGCAGCTGGTAGAGTCCCACAGACCTGAAAGTGAGTCCCAGCTCTGCCATACTCTAGCTGTGGGCATGTGACCTCACCTCTCTGAGCCCGTTTCCCCATCTGAAAGACACAAACAAACAAGAGGTCCCTGCTGTGTGGTGGTCACGAGGATTAAATAAGCAACTGGTACAGTGCCTGACTCAGGCTTACAGCACACAAAGCCCACAGAACCGGGCACTGTGATTCCAAAACCCACCTGTCTGCCCGCATGAGCATGGCTCCTACTCAGTTCTCTACTGGGTCTCTAAGCCAGTCTCCTCCAGCTCTCCCAACCATAGGCTCCATCTTCCCACTCTCTCTGCCTTCTGGCCACCACAGAAGGCCATCACAGAAGGAGAGACTCCTCCCTCCTCTACCCAGAACACCCTCTCTCACCCAGCAAAGCCCAGCCTAAGGGACCCCTTCCAGGTCAGCCAGACCCTTCCTTGGCCCTTCTCATCCACAAGACATAGATTACTAAATCGACACCAAAATCATCCATCTACTCAAGGACAGAAGACACGGGTGCCATACACACTCAACAGAGTACCAGGCATCTAAGGATGAAGAAGTCACAGGCAGGGCAAGAGGATGAGCACTCCCCTCCCGACCCCCATGCCAGGGCCACCCCTGGGGGCTTTTCCTGTGTTAGCCCATCTAATCCTTGAGTATTTCCATTACTGCCATTCGCAGATGAGTAAATGCTCTACCAGCCCACAGTCCACCTCTGACCCGGAAATGAATCACAGCATAGGAATGGAAGGACAGAAGTACATAGTGAACTCCACCTGCTGTGCTTCCACCCCAGCCCTGGTTCACCTGCCCACTACACAAGGCTTCTCCTCGACTTGGCCAACACAGACAGGTGGACACGGGAGTGACTCTACCTACAGCTGCCCCAACACTGCATGAATTATGTTCCTGAGTCTTTTGATCATCTCCACGGCTTTACAAGGAGATGCTGTGCCTCCTGCTTGTGGATGAGGAAACTGAGGCACACAGGTTGAGTCACCTAGCCAGACCACTCCAGAATTCTAAGGTGCCCTGCTCTGTTCATAAGCCAAGCTCGTAACTACCCAACCTTGTCTGCTGCTGCCTCTCACACACGCACGTATAAACACATAATTAGAAGGCATTCTAGGCCAGGAGGGAAAATGATAGGCAGTACTTATAATTTAGAAAGACTGGGGTTCCTTTCTAGGAAATGGCACGTGAAGTGAAATGCAAGGAAGGCACACTGGATTAGCCAGGAAAACCAGAGAAACGGGAAGGGTGGTGTTTCTGCAAGAGAAGAGCATTCCAGAATGTGCAGGGAGAAAAGAGCTTAGGCCAGTCACCAGCTAAAGGGACAGTGCAGCTGAGGAGTGACAGGAAGCCCCTGGCAGCAGGGTTGGGGGCTGTAAACCTGGAGGAGAGGACACCTCTCCACGCCTCAGGAGTCTCCCAGAAGCACTGACAAATGACAAAGGAGGGCAAGACCATCTGCCTCAGCAATGACTACTAGAGCTGCTTCTCATGAGTGATAAGTTGGTGGGACAGGACAAAGCCTCAGAGACACCCAGAAGGGAAGCGAGCGACAGATAAGCCAGGCTGAGCTGGCAGTGATGATGACCTGGCAGAGGTGGGGACATGCAGCAGCCACTCCAGGGACTCTGCCTGCTTCCTACACACACGGATGTCACTTCCTTGTTCCTGTCTCACTTTGGGGCCAAAAAAAGATGCAGAAGTGAGAGCAGATTGGGTGGCACCAGGGTGACCAAGGGAGCGGATTCCAACTGCAGAGTCTGAGAGCCTTCAGGTGAACCTCCCTGAGAGTTCCTGGGTGGGTTGGCTGGAGACGAAGCTCCAGGTGTTCACACACCACAATGGAGGCTAGCAAGTGCCCCCTGGAGTCAACCGTGAGCTCCCACTCTGGTTGCCTGGCTCTGCGCCCTGACTGGATACATCTATTAGCTTCCAGAGTTGTCTTCCCGAATGCTGTCAACTCTTTCATCTCCTACGGAACTAGACAAGAGATGCAGGCACCAGACTTCAGAGACGTGAGTAACTACTGCCTCTTGATGGACAAGACACCAAGACCCCAGAACAGAGCCCGGAAAAATACATCTGCAGAGAGTACGGGCACATGCCTGTAATCCTAAAATTCAAGTCCAGCCTAGGCTACATATGCTGTTCCAAACCAGCCCAGACTATAACTGTGTTATCCCTTCTAAAATTAAAAAAATAAATAATCAAAAAACTCAAAACTTAAAAAGGGGGGGGGGGCTTGGAACTGTCCGTGATTTAAGTAATAAGACAAAAGAAAACTGGGATGCTGTAAATACACAGCACAGGAGATGACATCAGCCATGTGACAGCTCACGGAGAGCCCGCGAGTTATTAGGTCACTCCATCTGCTGCTGTATATTTTATTAAAAAATTGGAGCGGGCAGTGGTAGCACTTGGGAGGCAGAGGCAGGTGGATCTCTGAGTTCAAGGCCAGCCTGGTCTACAGAGCAAGTTCCAGGGGGGCAGGGCTACACAGAGAAACCCTGTCTCAAGAGAAACAAAAAAGTTGGAAGCTGGGCACAGAGATAGATGTGCTTGGAGACAGAGGCAGGGGATCAGTTCAGGTCAAACCTTGGCTATACAGCAAGTTCCAAACCATCTTGGGCCACATAAAACATCCTCTCAACCCACTCCTTCCCCAGCCTCCCAATGAAACAAAGAGAGGGGGTGAGGGAAGCAGAGCCAGATCTGACGCTCATGTCTGTAACCCCAGGACTCAGGAGGCAGAGGCAGGAGGATTACCAGAGTTCAAGACCAGCCTGGTCTACATAGTAAGCTCCAGACTATCCAGAGATCCACAGCCAGACCCTGCCTGGCCTGCCCTCCCCTCTAGCAATTTCTCCCATCTCTCCATCAAACCCTCAGGCTTCTGAGACACCCGTGACCATCACAGGCACATGGGCATGCAGGCTTTTGCCCTTGCTGGTCTCATGCACGATACTTCCTGTCTGAAACATTTGGCTTTTTTTCACACCAGAAAAACAGCTCAAGAGAACTAGGCCCCCAGCAGGCGCTGTGCAGACACGGAACTAGCCAGGAGTTCCTGCCCAGCTCCTGCCCAGCTCTGTTGCAATGACCCCCTGCCCTCGGCCTTCATGCACATTTGTATAATGGTGGACAGAGGCCCTACTTGAACAAGTTGTCTTGAGAACTGGAGGGCGGACAAGCATCACAGCCAGCATTTTCCAATGGATGACCCTGAGGTGTGTGGACTTGGGCTTGTGTCCAAACCCAGGGCCCCAACCTTCCTTCTCACTCCCTCAAGCACTCAGCAAGTTAGTCCTTTTTCTCAGAGGTGGCAGCTGACTGGGATCAATCATTTAGGTATGGTGGGGTAAGAACAGCCTGGCCTTTCTTAGTCAGATCCAGAAGGGTTCACTGCCATGTTAAAGGTTAAGTCACCCCTATTTTTCAGAGGAGAAAATTGGGGCCCAGGAAGAGAGAACCTAAGACAGCCCCACCCTGTTTGATGACTCAGCATCAGACAAGCACTTCATGGTCCTTCAAATCCCAGCCACACCCCAACTAACAACCTGCCTAGCCTCAGGGAAAACTTGAAGCCTGGACGGTCTTGCTCACATCTCCCCAGCCCTCAGGGCAGTGCGTGACTCCCTAACCTACCCAGAAAGCCAGGTGGCTGTGGTAATTGCCTGACTCCCTGCACCGGGCAACCAGCCCCCCTCAAGCCAACACCCTGTGAGGACACAGGCTGGCTACACTTTGTG
Organism: Phyllotis vaccarum; assembly: GCA_033318265.1. Taxonomy (NCBI): domain Eukaryota; kingdom Metazoa; phylum Chordata; class Mammalia; order Rodentia; family Cricetidae; genus Phyllotis; species Phyllotis vaccarum. The sequence goes on from JARWLC010000018.1 coordinate 17,017,396, forward strand.
CTCCTGGCACAGGTATCTGCCACCTCATCTCTGAAGTAGGGGCAACACCCATTGCCTGGGAGGCCACAGGGCAATGGGAAGGGCAGGTGTGTGGTTGTGCTTGCTCTGTGGATAGGAAGAGGCATCCCAGGCCAAGGCTTCCTACGCATCCTACGGATTCAAAGAACCCTTCTCCAGCTTCTGTGTCTACCCCATCCCTGACCTGAGCAGTCGGCTCCTAGGAACCGCTCTGAGAATGCCGGCCGCCCATCTGACAGCATCCCACTGAGGATTCCTGCTAACATCACTTGGCCTCAGTCCTTCCACAAGGGTGTCCCTGAAGGCAGCAGAGCACTTGGCCCATCCCTGGCTTGTCAGCTGAGACCACATATCTTGGTGTATTTGTGGTCATCCACTTAACACCCAGCATGTAAACTCCCAGAGGCCAGGGACATAGACCTGGGAAAGGTCATGTGAAAGAAATGCTAAGTGGATCCCTGGGGCTCCTACACCTCAGAATAAAGTCTAGACCCATCTTCAGCCACAGAGCCTCTGCTTCCAACACTGACCCATTAGATACTGCACAGAAGTCACCCAGGGCTACCTCCCCGCTCCCTCCCTCTCCAGCTTCAAGCTCATCCTGAAAGCAGCACCTTCTACAGAGACCAGAGGGCTCCCCTGTACCCAACTGCCTCCGAGTCACCTCTACAGAGAGAAAAAAGAAAGAAGGAAAGAAAGAGTCAAACTAGAAGCTTGGACAAAAACCCAAATGCCCAACCATGCTGTGGCTGGCCAGCCTTCTGCTAGGGCCTGCATGGCTTCCCCACCAGCCCTTGACAGCCTCTCATCACCTCAGCAACCCCAGTTCCAACAGACTATCACCCAGCTGCAAGGTCAGCTCTACAGGGACAGAGCCTCCCTGCTACATGTCCTAGTCAGCAAACTTCACACGCACACGGCTGGCACCAGGCACTGTCTATTCTGACAGCAGCTCTAGGCAGGACCATTATCAGCTTACCAAATGAACGCAGTGTGGCTCACCCTCCAACTCTGTGGTCCACCATGGGCACAGTATTCTCAAGGCCCACAGGTACTTACCACAGGTCACTTTGCCTTCTGAGGAGGGTCTGCTCAGCTGCTGCTGGGGCTGCTGGTGCGGCATGGATGCCGCACCTGCTCTCCGCCGCCTCCTGGCACCACTGCTAGGGCGGCCCCGACTCCGACGCTGTCGTTTGGTTGGAGGGGAGCCTGGAAGACAGAGGACAGCCAGCTCAGGATCAGAACAAAAGGATGCCGAAGTAGGTGTTCAGGAGGAACAGAAGGCCTGTGAGTGCGGTAAGCCTGTGGGGGGAGCCTTCTAAAAGTAGTCCAGTTCTGTAAGGGTAAACCGTGCATATGCCACTACATAACAGACCCTTGCAGGTCTGATCCTAGACATAGGCGTGCCCGCTGCTATCTGGCATCACTTTCTTACGAGACAGCGGAGGATGGTAGCACACACCTGTAATCTCAGTATTTGGGGTACAGGCAGAAAGACTAGGAGCTCTAGTCCAGCCAGGCTCTAAGAGATCCTGTCTTAACTGCTTACCCTGAGTCCCAACCCCCCACAAAGAGAAGCTGAGGGTATAGCTCGGTGGTTGAGTGTTATCTAACATGGTTTAATTTCTCTTCTCTGACCCCCATGCTCTGTTCTCTCCCTCCATCCCTCTCCCCCTCTCTTGCACACACAGGGAACTGAGAGATGGTTCAGTGAGTCAAGGTGCTTATTACCAGGCCTAAGGACCCGCATTTGATCCCCAGGACACATATGGCAGCTATGTACACACAAATGTTTTTGTTTTTTTTTGTTTTTTTTTTTTTAAGATAAACTTAACAAAAAGAAAAGTCCAACAGTTTAAAAAAAGGAGTAATTTCCATGAAAACTGTTGATTCTAGTAAAATAAGGCTAAAGAGTATGTGCCTGTATTCTGTGCACACAGGCCCTTAGGAGCCGGGAATTCCAGGCCAGCCTTTCTACAACAAAACCTGTCTTCGAACCAAATTCAGACAGGGCCTGTGAGACAAAATAAATGTGTACAATCTCCACCACAAGAGAGGAATCAGAACACTTCTTACAATGTTTTTTTTTTCCTGGAAGCTCGGAAAGGACACATTAGAAACAACTAAAGCTGGCTGCAGATGGACACCTTGGAATGCACCTTTTGAGTCACGTAACTGCTTTAAACACTTGAAAAGAAGCAGGGGATAAAACCAAACAGAACCAAATGAACCTAAGTGCACAGAACTGGTAACAGAATTCTGATGAGGGAATTAGGGCAGGGACCTTAGAACACGGACTGCACACTCAGCTGGATGGGACCAGAGTACATCAAATACAAAGCAGAGGCCTGGGCACCACTATAATTCCAGCACTTGAGGCAGAGGCAGGAGCATTGCTGCTATGACTTTGAGAACCGAACAGCCTGGTGTGTACACACACACACATAGTAAAATTTTAAATTTACCAAAAAGGAAGACAAAACGTAACAAAAAAAGTTACAGTTTGCAACTCTTGGCAGGACAAGAGGAAATCAGAACACTCCTCACATGTTAACTCTGTTGCAAGCCCTGGAAGAATGTATCAGGAACAAATGAACCCGTACAAATAAAATTTGGTGTCACCTCATTACTTCTGTAAAACCAAGGAAGTAAACCCATCTCAGTATCAACAGCCAAGATTTTCATTATAAAAGAAAAGAGCCAGGGCCCAGGGGATGGCTCAGCAGTTAGCATGCACGTGACTCTTGTGCAAGACCCACATTCAGTTCCCAGCACACCCACCCAGAGAATCACAATCTCAAGTAACTAACTGCAGCTGTGACTGGAACTGATGCCTCCTTCCAGATTCCTTGGGGACCAGCACTCAAGTGCACAAACCCAAACATTTACACACAATTAAAAGTAAGTTTAAAAGCCTCAGGCATTACAGGCAGGAGCCCTGAGGAACTTTTTCTGAATTCACTTTCCGGTACAGCTGAGCAGCAGAGCACACAGCCAGCCTCAGCTGTTGGTCTCTTGAAGTCTCTAACAGAAACCAGGCTGGCTTTGGGGGAATGTCGTAAAGCACAAAGCACTCAGAGAGGGACGCAGTGTCAGAAGGACAGAGCCTAAGCGATCTGAACAACCCTGAGAGTGACTATACCAAAGTGAACAGAGGCAGGCGGGGGTGGTGCAAACCTTTGATTGTAGCACGCAGGAGGCAGAGGCAGGTGCATCTCATGCGAGTCTGAGGCCAGCCTGGGCTACTTAGAGATACCCTGTTGGTAAATTGGAAAAAAAAAAAAAAAAAAAAAGGACTGAAGAGCAGCTTAACTGTAGAGCTCCTGCCCAAAATCCCACAGTGAGACTCTGGGGACTCAGCTTGGTAACAGAAGCCTCTGTGGAGCACGATCGAAGCCCTGAGTTTAATCTCCATACCATAAAAACAGAAAATAATTGAAAGCAAAAACAAGACGTCTTAAAAATTACTCTCTGTTCCAGCCTCATGGCACAAGGCAGTAATCCCAGCTACTAAATAGGCTGAAGCAAGGGGATCTGGGCAACTGAGAACCTGTGTGAGTTTATTTGTATAAAAAACCTGCCAAACAAACAAATGAGTCGCCATTTACAAACAGTAACATGGCCAATAGTTCTGCTGGTGGCCGTCACAGAATGATGCTGCATGCCCCCCCCACACACGTAGCCGAGTTGTTACCTTCCGGTCTACTAACCATCACAAAAAAGTTACACCTCTTCAGTGAGCCCTGAAGATGAGCATACAGCTGCTGCCCAGACAGCACATGCATGGAGGCCGGCCTGTAGCCCCAGTGCTCAGGAGGCAGAGAGGGGATCCCTCGGGCAAGCTGGCTGCCCCAGTAAATAGAGAAAGGCAGCTGGTGCCAACTTCTAGCCTCTCCACATACAAGCTCACATGTGAATATGGGCCTACACAGACACACATGTAAGCACATCAATACACATCAACACCCCCTACCCAAAGGAGTCTCTTCCATAGCATATAAAACTGGCCAGAACCACCTTAGCACAAATCCCTACTCACAGTGAAACTTCACCAGGACAGGTAGGTAATTATTGATCGAGGAGCATTCCTGTCAAGAATGCAGAACCCAAATCTAACCAATCCTCTGCATCTAATCAATGCTCCATAGAAAGGTGGAGGGGCAAGTGACAGGACTTGTCATGTGACAATCGGAAGCAATCAGCCCTGTAGATGGACACTCTCAGCCAGGAAGGAGGGGTGCGGGAGTTGTCCTTTGGTGTACAGAGGGCAGTTAGTATATAGGAGGCCCGGGTTCCAGGTCCAGCCCCAGAAGGAAGGAAGGAAAGTAGGTAGGTAGGTCAGTCAGTCTGTCTGTCTGCCTGGTAAGGAAGGAGTTTCTATTCTACAGAGGTTAAAAGACATAAAAAACCACATGCCAGCTCCAATTCTAATTCCAATACTGGGAAGGGTGAGGCCACAGGATTGCCTCTAGTTCTATGATTCTCAACCTTCCTTCAATGCACTTCCTCATGTTGTGGTGACTCCCAACCATACAATTATTTTCATTACTACTATTACGAATTTTTAATATAAATAGCTGTGTTTTCCAGTGGTCTCAGGCGACCCCTGAGAAAGGGTCATTTAACAGCCCCCTCAAGGGGGTCATGACCCACAGGTTGGGAATCACTGCTCTACTTGTAGATGAGTCTGGGCTACAGAATGAGACTCCATCTCAAAATAGTAAGTATTAGGTAATTTTAGCCACAGGCACAATGAACAATATAAACCCCTACAGATCTCGAGAAGTCTGAAAGACCATGAAGGTATTAGAGAACCTGATAATGGTCTTGTAAGGATAGAGGAAAACTTATTCCCAAATTCACCAGCTAATTCAGAGGCAGGCCTATCGTTATCTGAAATTTACTACCAAAGAGCTTAACAAAATCTCAGAATTTCATACACACACACACAAACACACACACACAGCACAGTCGCAGAATATTAATGATCCCTGAATCCAAGTGAAGACATTCTCTGTACTATCTTACTTCTCCGGGCTGTTTGAAATTTCACATAATCAAAAATTAAGGAGAAGGGGACTGTGCATACTGATATGAATACAGTAACTGATCTAATTAAAGTCATTCACCATAAAATAAATCTCAGAAATGTGCCCAGCCAAGGCAGCCGGGTCACATGCCTCAACATGATGTCATCTGAAGGAAACATGAGTCCCTATGACTAAACTCTGTTGCTTCGAGACACACGCTTCTTCCTAGAGAGATAATAAACACAGACACACTACAAAACAGATAAAATGACCCTTTGGGTCATGTCCTTGGTGGACCAGGAGGCAGGAGGTTATCAAGGGTTAGGAAAAAGACAGGGACACTGTCACCCTACCCACCCAATGGACTCACCAGTGTCCCAGTGACTCTGCTGACAATCTGAAGAGCTGCTTGACTGTCGCCGATGCCGGCAACTGCCCTCTGTCATTTTGGAAGAAGAGCCGGGATTGCCGTAACTGTATCGCTCAGGGGACACTGGGGAAAGAGAATGATAGAGGAGTATTCACAGCTTCCTTACCCTCCACATGTCTAGCCTCCTTGAATAACGCCTGGACCATCAGATGCCTAACCCAGGTCCCTCAGGTGTCATGCCCAAACACCCAGCCCTTCACAAGCACCTCCTGCCCACTGGTGGCTCAGAGGCCTCCCAGGACACAGTGCTTACGGGGCTGGCCAACCACTGTCAACAGCTCCAGATCTCAGGCCTATTCTTTCAATAACCCAGGTCCTCGAAAATGGCCCCATCTGGCTGCTGGCTTCCTCTGGAGCCCCCAGATATAAGGAGCCTTTTGGCCTTTCTTCTAGAGACTGACACTCAGACATACTTTTCCAAAATCAGACAGCCTATCCTTAGAGGCGCCCCTCTGTTCACGCAAGTCCCACAGGCTTATTATGGGACAAGAAAGCTCATAATCGCCCCTCCCCAACTGTCAGACTGTATCTGTAAAGACAGACCGGAAGAACCTACCTACACAAAGGCCTCCTGGTACCTGACCCCTCCTTCCCTTTCTGCCCAAGGATCAAAGGCATCAACCAGGCAGGTTTGAATCCTGGGTCCCCTTACTTGCTACATAAATTATGTGTGTGACATATTTTCATGCCCTCCCCCCTTTAAATGCCATCTTGTTAGAAGAGTATTCCACCACTTCTCATTTTGAGGCATTCTATCCATCTCACTCAATCTATGTATCTAAAGCTGCTTCTTATTAACTGGCTTGCATTAATGTAAGCATCATGGAATGAACATCTTGGCTTTAATTTGTGACCAACATGAAGGATGAAGTTCTCACAGGCTGCAAGCAACTTTCTCTGGGCCTGTTGTATGCGGTGGTCGGCTACAAGGCGAACCTTTCACCTCTGCCGACGTACAAAGTTCCACACACAGTGGCCACAATCTGAGATGGCCAAAACAGGCAAGCTCGCTCCTACCTAAGCCACGCCCTCTGTCATTTGGGTTTCTTTCTCATAGTCGAAAAGGGGGGGAAGTGGAACTGGATTTCCGTAGTGGGTGCAAGTTGTTCTGATCCCAGAAGTCCTGCAACTTCGCACTCAACCCTTACCTGGCCGGCGCCGCTTGCGGGCCAGATGTGGCAGTAAGTCGTGTCGGGCCAGCACGCGCAGGAGTTGGCTCAGCAGCCGCAGGTTGCTCTCGTCGCATTGCCCACGGCGTTCCAGCTCCAGAAGCAGCTCCAGGCCGCTGCGGGCGCAAGCCAGGCCTCCGGGGGCGCCGGGTGCCTCATCCAGAAGGAAGGCCAGGAGCTCCAGTTCGTATTCGGTCAGCTGCCCGCCCACCACCTCGAACACACGGTGAAGCGACAGCATGCCGTAGTAATCCAAACACTCATCCTCCTCCCAGCTCGGGGCCAGGGTCGACCCGGACAACGCCATTCCCAGGGGAGGGGTGCAGAACAAGCTCAGAACCAGGGCCTAGAACCCACACGGCGGGGAGGATGTCGTGGTCAGCGACGCGGTGGCCCGGAGCCCACACAGGCCAGCGTGTGGCCCCCCGCGAGGTGTCTCCCTTGGCAATCAACGGTCTCAGCCTCCCCCCTCCCACGGACAGGAATGGTATCGTCCGAGGTCCAGATGCCAGACCCTACAGGTCCACCGACCCAGTCGGGCCAAGACCAGCCTCCCCTCTCCAGGTGGTATATTCCAAACTTGCCATCAAGCGACCTAGGAGATCAGCCCCGAATGAGCCTCAATGCCCATTGCTGGGCATCTTGTGCGCTGCCCGGTGACTTCGGGTAGCCAATGTCCAGCAGTGGCCCTTGGTTCTGCCCACTACTACCTTCCATCTAGCCGCAACGCCCCACCCAAAAGTGACCCTCGGGCCCCCTGCAAGTGGGGCTGACAAAGATCGCCCCGAGCTCCACGCACAGGTGGTACTGTCTGAACCCGGCCCCTTGCCCCAGAAGGGCGGTCGGTCCTGTCCTCACCCCAGCACCCAAGTGGTTCATCTACCCACCACCAGTCGCCCTTAGGACACTCTGGATCCTCACCAAATGCCGGCGTCAGATGATTCCTGGGCGACGGCCGCAGCCACTTGTTTTGGATCTTTCTGGCACCTTCTCTATTATTACGCCTGCGTCACCTCGCTCCTCCTCCTCCTCCTTTGCCCAACTCGCGCAGGTGCGACCGCCACGCCCCTACGGCGCAAGCGCAGGACGAGGCCTCCAAGCCCCACCCCTCCAGACCGTCTGATCCGCCCCCGACAAAAGCCGCCCGGCTAGCCCGTGCCGCGCTTGCGCAACGAGCGGCGGAGCTTCGCCGCGTCTGGCGCTGGGTCGTGTTTTAAGTCTCGGTGTCCCACGACGTGACCTCTTGGGGTTATCCGACGGACTACATCCCGATCACGACCTAGACGCCCACGTGACCGATGCCACCAGCTGCCGGCGCAAAGTACAACAGTCAGGACGGTCAGGGCTCCCAGAGCTAATAATCCGAATTTGTATTAAAAGCACCCCCCTCCCCCATTCTACGTCCTGACTCCACTGTCCCAGATCCTATCTGGAAACCCTTCCTCTTCCAGCTCCCCAGCCCCAATGGATAAATCCTCCAATTGCATGAACAGGAATGATGCCTCCTCCCAAATCGCAGTAGATCCCTCTTGCCTATGTGCGCATTCCTCACCCCTAAGTGCACATTCCGAAGACGTCTATCAGGACCTCCCGACACACCCACACCCAGGGGTAGAACCGCCCTTCTGCAGTCTCTTCTCTGCCCTCTTGAGTCTGGGAGGCACTCAGAAGCTCCCCTAGGTATGCATTGCAGCTCTTATGGAAAGGGGCCCTGGCAGTCGGGAGCCAAAGAATACCACAAAGTCACCGAAAGCTCCAGGAAAAGGTTTCCCTAATATTACAACTCTTCTCCAGCAAAGGAGGAGAGAGCAGGCCTGTCAGAGAAGTGGAGACTGTGGTGTCTCCGCGTCCCCTACACGGGGCCTTGGGCGTGACAGCCGCTCCTCCTCCCCATTTACGTGACTCAAGGTCAGGGCCCACGTGCCTGACACAGGTCTCTTCTGGGACTGGTTTCCATCCCCGGAATTATCTCCCCGAGAGGCTGGTGACTTGGGCGGGAGGCACTGGCTCAATACTGGCTGTTTCCTTTTTAAGTCTTAGCTTTTCCACCCGTGAAACGGACGACAGTGGAAACATAATCTACTGTGTGCTGTGTTCTCCCTGTGTGGTTATCATTAAATCAGACGAAAAGTAAGAGGAAGGGAAAGCCAATTATAAACGACGAGGTTTCTGTTAGTGGGTTATACTGGGGATCAGGCCCAGAGCTGAACTTTTTTTTTTTTTTACCCTGTATGATAACATCCATTGCGTTCTTCCAGGAGGATGTGAGTCAAACTCACTTTACATATAAGCAAAACTGAGGCAGCCCAGGAAAAGCAACCCCGAGTGTGCGTGGCTTTGAAGCTATGCTTCAGAGACGCTCAGTCTCTTGCGCTGAGATGTCACCTGTCAAAAAGTCTCGCGTAACCCAGCTGTCTAATGAGACCTCGCTCTACAAGGACGCACACTTCTCTGCGCTGAATTTTCAAACCACAGGAAAAGGAGCGGCCTGGGGGAACTGCGCAGGCGCCTCTCCCGGCCCTGGGCACCGCCCACAGGGCACCGCTGTCTGCGTGGAGAAACTCTCGAAGCCCCGCCTGACTCTCAACACGCAGGCGCGAGGGCGCGTGGCCTGCGCTGCCGGCTCTGATTGGCTGCGCGGGGTGAGGGCGCCGCCCAATGGGAGGCGTGGATAGTGAGGGGTCCTACACGCCTGGTGAGGAGGGTCCGTGTCAAGAGCGGCGGGGGCTGCTTGGAGGTAAGAGAGATGGGTGAGGGCGCCGCGGGGCGGGCGGGGAAGAGAGCGCCGGGCGCCGGGCAGGAGTGGGGGAAGGAGGAAGGGCACAGTAAGGGCCGGGGAGCCTCGGGGCCTGCGCTTAGGGCCGGAGTAGCGCGGGATGATCGACAGCTCCTTCCTGTGTGCCCTGGAGGCGTCGGTGGAGCCGCTTGGTGGGTGCAGACCCTGCCTGAGGTCGCTTGCACACCCCACCCCTGCAGGGGGCCCTCACGCTGCCGAGACGCGGAGTGTGGTAGGAGAAAAGGGCATCGTAGCGGGAAAGTTGAACTTTCCGGCTCCCGGTGGAAGTGCTCAGATAGACCGACTTTCTGGATACGGAGGTTTAAGGTTAATTCCACCTACCGTACCCTGACACGGGGTAGCATTGGGGGAAGGGGACGCAGGCGAGCCAAGTGTCAGTTTCAGATTAACTGGGCTACGTTCAGGAAAGACATTTATTAAGATTGTGTCCGTGTTAAATGAGTTTTGGAAGGGTGTTGGTTGTTAGGTGAAATTCAGTGAGCATATGGCCCGTGTTTATATTTGTGTGAGTTTGTCCCTACTGTGTAACCTTTATCCATCTACTCCTTTCCTGATACAAGCCAAGTAGTATCTTCTGATCCAACCCCCGAGGGATTCTGTCTTGCCAGTGGGGATGTAATCAGGTAGAATGCAGCCCTCCACCCTCTCCTGACGCCACCCCTATCCCCAGTCCTGTCTGGCTGTCTCTAGGAAAATCTTTCATTCCATGGTTCAGACTTAGTGAGGAGTCAGTTGTAGTAGCTCATGTTTTCAATGCCAGCACCATGGAGGTATAAGTAGGTAGATTTCTGTGAGTTTGAGGCCAGCTTGCTCTATATCATGTATTCTAGACTGTCCAGGGCTAGATGTCTCCAAACAAAATTCACTTAACTAACGGGGGATTTGGAGTTGGTAGAAAATGAAAGTTTAGCTCCTGAACATTTAGCAAATCATTTATTGACGATAATTGAACATCAGCTAAAAACAGGGCCTGTGTGCTGTGGAAATGCATAGAAGAGTTGGGCTGGTGGTAGTGTAGTGTGCACAGAGATGGGGGGTTAAGAGCCTAGGACCTCACTTTCTATAGGGAGCTTATTCAGGCACCGAATACTTCTGTGTACCTACTGTGTGCCTGGTGTTGAAAAACGTGTGCTTTTCTTGATGAAGAAGTTAAAATTCCTGACCTCTGGGATCAGTCCATGAGCAGCTTCTATTCTGGGGCTACCAGCCAAAATCTACCTGCTTCTGATACAAACAGAAGTGAAGAGGGAGGTAGAGGAGGTGGCCATCGCCACAGGGAGGCAGAGGAAACAAGACAGAATCAGACTTTGCTGTGTGCACACTAAGGTCAGGGCCAGTGCTGGCCCGGCTTCAAAAACAAAAACCCGAAACCAGGGGCCAATAAGATGGCCCAATGGATAAAGGTGCATGCCACACAACCCTCATGACCTGAGTTCCATCCTCCGAATGCCCATGAACATGGGAGGAAAGGATGAACTCCACAGGGTTGTCCTCTGACCGCCACGTGGATGCAGTGATGCATACTCATGCATGCAGGCACACAGTAACATAAGCAAAATAATAATAATGGTGGGGGCCCTTCAGGATGTCTCGGTGGGCGATGGCCATGGCCACTAAGCTTAATGACCAGAGTTTGATCCCACAATATGTATGAAAGAACCAAAAAGGTGAGGACTCAGAAGGCTGGTTCCTAGGCGTAGGGAGGGTTCATGGAATAGACTAGGAGCTCTTGTGTGAAAGGGATCGGGCTCAGACCAGACAAGACAGAGGAAGTATGACATGGAGCAGATTTGAGAGGTTTTGGTTGGTTGGTTGGATTTTCTTTTTTGTTTATTTGTTTTTGAGACAGGAGTTTCTTTCTGTAGCCCTGGCTGTCCAGGAACTAGTTCTGTAGACCAGGCTGGCCTTGAACTCAACAGAGATCCACCTAGCTCTGCCTCTTGAGTGCTGGGATTAAAAGTGTACCACCGCCACCCAGCAAGTTTTGAGTTTTGTATCCCAAAGGCTAAGTGTGATGATGTACACTTGTGATCCCAGTACTGAGGCAGAAGAGTCATATCAAAGCCATCCTCGATTGCGTAGAGGGGCCAGCCTGAGCTTCTGTTAACAAAGTGCCTAGGTTTTGTGGTCAGTTGACTTTTAGTTCCATTTTACAGGTGAGAAACTGTCCCAAGAGAGAGGAAGCAAAAAGGGCAGAGCCCAGGACACAGAGGCAGGTGGATCTCTGTGAGCTCAAGGCCAGCTTGCTCTGCAGAGTGAGTTTCCAGGACAGCTGAGGCTGTTACACAGAGAAACCCGGTCTCCAAAAACCAAAAGAGGAAAAAAAAGGTAGAGTTCAGATACAAGCTGAATGAGGTCTAGTTCCCGCTCTTAAATGCTTTGGTGTGAGTACTAGAGCAGAAAAGGTGCTGCACAAAGAGGAAACCCCATGGGCAGAGGCTGAGAGACTAGAGAGTATGTGCGTGTCCTCAGGAAGGGTGTCTCTGGGCCTCTGAGAGGGGCAGCATCAGAGGCCAGGCTCCAGAGTACCCGCTCTCTTGCAGATTCCTGACTGTAGTGGCTGTGATAGGCGGAGACACGGGATCATGAAAGACTGAAGTGTAAACACTGAAGTAAGACTTGATTGACAGACGTGGTAAGTAATGGAATGAGCAGGGCAATTCCAGAGCCCCCCCCTCCCCTTGGGTTCCTGGCATACCACTGGCTCCTGCCTCTTTCTCCAGGCACTGCCTCCCCATAATGGCAGAGATGGTGGCAGAGGCCACTGAGTTGCCAGCACAGTCACCAGGAGCAGTGGAAATTTCCACACCTGTGTCAGGAGAGATGGCAGAGATGGCCGCAGTGACTGAGATGGGCCCTGGGGAGGCTCTTGCTTCATCCCTCTTCTTCCAGCACCACCAGTTCATGTGCTCCGAGTGTGGCAATCTCTACAACACCCTAGAGGAAGTCCTCTCTCACCAGGATCAGCACCTGGTCACCATGTCAGAGGAAGAGGTGCTGACCAGCCAAGACACGGGCCTGGAGCCTGAGCTAGTGCCTAGCACTGAGGAGGGGCCTTTCCAGTGTGGCGAATGCAGCCAGCTCATCCTCTCCCCCAGTGAGCTCCTGGCACACCAGGATGTCCACCTGCAGGAGTCTGTAAGCCAGATCCAGTACCAGTGTGGAGACTGCCAGGAGCTCTTCCCCTCACCAGAGCTATGGGTAGCTCATCGCAAGACCCAGCATCTTTCCAGTACAGCAGAAGAGCCACCAATGCCGCCTCCTCTGTCTCCCCCAACGCCACCACCCCCGTCGCCGGAAGTCAAGATGGAGCCCTATGAGTGTCCTGAGTGCTCCACCCTCTGTGCCACCCCTGAAGAGTTCTTGGAGCATCAGGGCACCCACTTCGACTCCCTGGAGAAAGAAGAGTACAATGGGTTAGAGGAAGAGGAGGAAGAGGAGGAGGAAGATGAAGAGACAGATGAGGAAGCAGCTGCCGAGCTCACTGATAATACGGGAGGCGAGAAATGCACAGCTGATCCAGCTCAGGGCTGTGGGGATTGTTCCCAGCATTGTAGCTCTGCAGGTGCCCGGCGCCGACACCGACGGGCATCTCATGGCCCAGCGTCTGCCAGCCACCCGTTCCACTGCGGCCAGTGTCAGCGCAGCTTCAGCTCCGCTAACCGGCTAACCGCTCACGGGCGGGCCCACGTGGGTGGTACCCATGAGTGTACTACCTGCTCCAAGGTCTTCAAGAAGGCAGCCTCCCTGGAGCAGCACCAGCGGCTGCACCGCGGGGAAGCCCGCTACCTCTGTGTGGACTGTGGCCGTGGCTTTGGCACTGAGCTCACACTGGTGGCCCATCGGCGAGCTCATACTGCCAACCCACTGCATCGATGTTGCTGTGGCAAGACCTTCAGCAACATGACCAAGTTCCTCTACCACCGGCGAACTCACACTGGGAAAAGTGGAACCCCCACCCGGGTGGCAACCGTCTCCCCAGCTCCAGCCGAGCCCACGCCTCCACCTCCACCCCTACCTGTTCAGCTACCTTGTCCACAGTGCCCCAAGTCCTTTGCCTCAGCCTCCCGGCTTTCCAGGCACCGGCGTGCGGTGCATGGCCCCCCTGAACGCCGGCACAGGTGCGGGGTTTGTGGCAAGGGCTTCAAGAAGCTGGTCCATGTGCGTAACCACTTGCGGACACACACGGGTGAGAGGCCCTTCCAGTGTCACTCCTGCGGCAAGACTTTTGCTTCTTTAGCCAACCTCAGCCGCCACCAGTTGACCCACACAGGTGTGCGCCCCTACCAATGCCTTGACTGTGGCAAGCGCTTCACACAGAGCTCCAATCTGCAGCAGCACCGGCGGCTACACCTCCGGCCAGTGGCCTTTGCGCGTGCCCCTCGCCTTCCCATCACTGGTCTCTACAACAAGAGCCCCTACTACTGCGGAACCTGTGGCCGCTGGTTCCGTGCCATGGCAGGCCTCAGACTGCATCAGCGGGTCCATGCCCGAGCCAGGACTTTGACACTACAGCCTCCCAGGTCACCCTCTCCAGTCCCACCCCCGCCCCCTGAACCCCAGCAGACTATCATGTGCACAGAGCTTGGGGAGACCATCGCCATCATCGAGACATCCCAGCCATTGGCACTTGAGGATACACTGCAGCTCTGTCAGGCTGCCCTGGGGGCCAGCGAAGCCAGCGGACTGTTGCAGTTGGACACCGCCTTTGTGTGACAACGTGCTAGAGCCATTATAAAATGCTTCCAGTACAGGACTAAGCAGAACCTCGGGAGAAAAGGATCCCGTGGTGAGCTGATCTGGTACCCACATACCAGGATCCACTCTGCTGGCCTCGGAACAAGAACAACCCTGCCAGGTTTCTCCTATCACCTTCCTCTGCCCAAGGTGAAACTGAAGATCTATGAAACAAGTGATCTGTCTCAGCCCCTGCTGCTGCGGTGCAGAACAGGGTTTGCCAAGGCTCTTTGTACAGCATCATCCAGTGCTCAGCAACACCAGGTAACCTTTATGAGCACCAACAATATACCAGGCCTGTGCCAGACACTCTTATATACCTCTTCAGATCTGCTTTGTAAACCCCCCCCCCCCATCCACACACTTCCCTGGACTCTGGTGCCTGGGACATAGCTCTAGTAGGTGCAGGAAGGCATGTAGTTTCTCTGGGCTTGCTTCTTCTCAGTTTTGACAGTATGAAAAGACCCAGGAATGAACCAGGCACAGCAGGAGTAGTAGGCAGAAGTACAGACAGCTTGTGTGAGTGCTGGTTCATTCAGCAGTCTGTGTGCTCAAGGCTTCCCTCCCATGTGCCATGGTGCTGCAGGCCAGAGGCGAGTCAGGCCTCAAGATCCCTGGGCTGTGATGAGGACTTGTAGGGACAGTGGGATCTGAGAACAGGGAATAAGTGTCCACAGGAGATGGCGCCAGTTCCTGAGGTGAAAGCAGGAATGTGCCAGTGGAGAGGAACATTTCAGACAAGCCATCCAGTTATAATTGTAGTGAGCACCCAACTGCCCAGGAGTCTCAGACAGGACACTCAGCATTGTTGTCCTGTGCATCACCCCTGCTGTACAGTAAGGAAACAGGAAAGAATTACCCTAGGTCTCAAGCTGGGTAGAGGTGTCGTGAGATTTGAATGCAGTTCTTAGGACCAGGCGGATGTCAGGAGTTACTCTTCTTGGAGAAGGCAGTGTCACAGAGCACTTGGGATTTGAGGGGGCCTTGGAAACAGAAAGGGATCCTATTTTCCATGGGGTATCCCACCATCTGGCTCCAGTCGAGGGGAAAGCTAGACAAGGTGGCACAAACGTGCAATCCCAGCATTTGGGCGCCTAAGGCAAAATCATACCGTTCTCCCTAAGATGAGTATAGGAAACCAGTAGGGCAGGGCTCTCCTGGCCTTGGCAGACCTTGGTGCTCCAGCATGTGAAGCAGAATGCTGCTGGGGCTGGGCACTGTCTGGGAGTGAATCCCAGGCTTTGGAAATTGGGGTAAGACATTAAAGGCATGTCACAGGGAGGGTGTCATGTCTCCCTGGATCAGAGCAAGGAGAGTGGGAAGCTGGACATGGTCTAGGAGAGGATGAACGGAACTAAGTAGGGACTAAGCCCCAGTGACCACATCAACCAGTAGGTCCATCCTTAACTCAAACCAGCTATTCTCACTGTGAGCAAAACATAAGATCTGTCCATCCAGCATGCAGGTCAGGCCCCTGGGTCTAATGGAAGCTTCTTGCAGAATCTTAGAATCCCTGAAGGACATGTTCCAACATTCCTTTCTGTGCATCAGTAGAATCCATCAGGAGGACCCAAAGTTGCTCCCCCTGCTTTCTGGAGCCTCCTACCCACTCACTGCTTGGCGTCATGTGGAGATAACATTTCCTTCTGCCCATGGTCCTCACCATCTGGCTCCAGCATATTTTAAAAGTCGAGGGGAAAGCTAGGCAAGATGGCACAAACTTGCAATCCCAGCATTTGGGAGCCTAAGGCAAAATCATATCCAGTTCTAGGCAGACTTGGGCTATAATTGGAAGACCACCTCAAAAAGAAGAGGAAAATGCTAAGCTCTCTACATCTACCTCCCAAGGCACCCACTTCCCAACATCCATCCCTGTGAGAAGTGAAGCAAGTGCTGTCCCGTTTCAGACAGAGCTAAGCCCTTGGATCTGCCTGCCTATGCAGTGAGTTTACAGACAGACACTTAGCCTGAGAGACATCCCTCTGTCCAAGTCCTGACTTTACCTTTTTAGTTCTGGGGTTTCAAGCACTCTGAACCAGTCTCACTGGTAACCCAGGACTCACTCTTCCTCCAGCTGAAGCAGATGGGTTTGTGCCAGGTCTTGGGCATGTTCCACATCTCTAGTGGTTTAGGGGCTCACATCCTCAGTGGCCCCAGCCTGAGGTACAACTCATTCCAAATCCTCAACTCCCTTACCTTGTAGAAACAGGCAGCCAGACAGGAAGAAGGGTTTCATGCCAATAATTTATTGAACGGAGGTCTGTACACAGGCAAACCTTACTGTGGAAACTAAGACACCAAGGGCTCTCCCTACTCCCTCCTTCCAGGATGGGGAGAGGGTAGAAGCCTTAGGAGCAGAGGACAAGGGGGGTATAGCTGGGGGGGAAGGTTGGATGGTGTGAATTGACGTTTTTCTTTAAGAAAAAAATTATAACAATCTATTTACACCCAGGGGACCGGGGAAGGAAAGAAGAGGTGGACTGGGCTGGTTCTATTTACAAGGGACATTGGGGGGGGGGGGAGTGGTAGCCTGGGGGAGGGGAGGGGACCAAGGGGGTAGAAGGTCCTCATACCCCTAAACCCCCTGTCCTTCCTTCTCTTCCCTCCCCACAACCAGTTAAAATCCTCTTTAAAAAGCCCACCACCACAAAGGTGAGGCTGGGGAGGGAGGGAGGGCCTAGATGTTGGGGTAGGAGTTCATTTACCTCTGCCCTCTAGTCTAGGGGCCCAGCCAGGGCAGGGCTTGATGGGCTACGGCCCCCTTCCCATCCCCACTTGGGAGTTCCCAGATGGATGTGGAGGGGTAGTCGATGGGGCCCTCAAGAAGAGTTAGCGAGGGTAGGTGTGGCATCAGGTGCCTGCCAGTCTGTGCCAGTTTGAGTCTCAGTTAAAGCTGAAGGAAGGGAGGAATGGACAGTTAGCCTTTTCATCGGACCCCACCCCCATGCCTACGAGAGCAAATGCTCCAAGACACTAGACAAGAAGCCGACAGCTGTCACTTCAGGTTCAGGCCTACAAACTCAGATGCCAAAGGGTCAGCCTGACACTAACATGGCCTGCATCAGGGAGCCACAGTCTGTGGAAGGAAGGGGCAGGTGGACACAGCCCCAACTGCTGTCAGAAGAAAGGCAGACCTATAGCTGTTCTCCCAAAGAAAAAAGTTCAGTGTTCTCCCAGAGAAACAGGAAATCTGGGTTTTCACCCAAAATTGCCCAGTCTTTAATTGTGGGCAACTTTCTGTTTATTTGTTCAGAGCAAGAAATGTTTGGTCTTCTAGTTGGCATTTGAACACAAATGTGGGCAATACTGCTGCTCTATAAGCTGGCTGCTAACATAGTGTTTAAAATGCCTCTGTATCAATGTCAGAAAAGCCTGAAGGACACTAGGAGCCAAGGACAGCCCTCACTTCCCACGTGCCACCTTAACCCTCAACATAGGTCCCCCAACTTACCTTGTGAGGAGGAGGTGAGGGCAGCAGGGCCTGCTGGGGACCTCAGGTGAGGAGGGATGAGGATGGCATTGAGAGACGGTTGGATTGAGAGTTCTAGACAGAGGAATCGGCATGCCCAGTCAGGAAGAAAGCCAGTTAGGGTTAGGATGGAGCACCAGAGAGGGAGCCAGTTACTGGCAAAGCCAAGTGGGAGATGTGGCTGTGCCGTCTCTGCTCCTAGTCCTGTCTCTCCACACACACACAGCCGCCCCCCAATGCTGCAAGGCCCCAGGCTGTGCTCTCACCACCAGGACTGAAGTTGAAGAGGGGAGGAAGCGGGCGGTTGTTGGGGAGCTGGGTTCCGAGACACCGCAGTTCATCAAAGAAGCTGTGGGCGCAGGCCTCTAGTGGGGAGAGCCTTGAGGATGGAGTGTACTCCAGCAGGCTCGAGCAGAGCGCAATGGCCTCGGGTGGTGTCCGAGATTTGAACACCTGTAACAGAGTCAGTGGGTGGGGGCCCTGGCCACCTGCCTCCCAATAAGGAAGTAGGCTGTTTCCTTGCCACTACATAATTGGGAATCTTGTATTTACCTATGGGTTCTCAACTTTAAATTCTATAAACTTCACAATTGCAAAGTGTTGTTGACTGACTCCCTGGATAACTTCAGATACACCTCCCCCTGCCATAACTCAGTTTTATTTTTTACCTTATGAATATTATGCCTGCATGCATGCGTATTAACCACATGTGCTTGTAGGATCTCCTGGGACTGGACTTACAGGCAGCTGTGAGTGGCCATGTAGGTGCTGGGAATTGAACCTAAGTCCTCTGTAACTGGAACAAGTGCTCTTCACCAGTAAGCCCCTCAAGCCTGATTTTTAAGCCAAGTTCCCAGAGCAGTTGGCCTGAAGGGGACCCCCCCACCCCCCCACCCTTCAGCCATGCTATGTAAATCCCTACTTGTGCCTCTACCTTTGTCCAGGGGTGAGCTTTGATCTGCGGGAACTTGAACTCTGTGTAGTTCGGGTTCATCTCTCGGATTTGCTCCCGCGTTGGTGTTCCTAGTACCTGTAAAGGTGGGGGTCTGAGACAAGAGCCCTTTCCTCGGGCCCACCCTGCCCTCCCTGCCCTGCCCCTGCCTTCACCTTGATGATCTCCACAAGCTGGTCCACCCCACTGTCCCCAGGGAAGATGGGCTGGCCAAGAAGCAGCTCAGCCAGTACACAGCCAGCTGACCACACATCTGGAGGGAAGGGTAGAGGTTCAACACTAAGCATCAACACCAGCAAACCCACTCCTTTGCACACTGCTCCTATGGCCATGTTCAGAGGTACCAGCCCAAGACCCCCATGTGAGAGCACTGGGGCCTAAGCCTGAACCTTCAGGTCCACCTGGCTCAGCTGTGCTTATAGCCTCCATACCTCCTGTGAGTGACCTCAATGAATCCTTCTGTGCTTCTCAGCACAGCCCAAGGCCTGGCCCTGCCAACTGGCACCTGTGTGCTTTGGGCCCCAAGAGCTGCCTATCCTGGACTAGTTATCTCACTGCCTGCCAGTCCTGCCATGGGGGAACTGTGGTCTACTCATCTCCCTACTCCTTGACCTACATGGTACAAGCTCACTCTTAAGGATCACAGCAGCTCTTTCCCACACGTGTTCTCATGGAGCAGGCCATACCCCACAGTTACTGCCATCCCTTTCCCTCCAACAGATGAGGCTGAAGGGATATTCTCCACGAGGAGAGTGAAGGTGGGCTCTAGAGTCAAGTCAGCCTTGAACCCTCAGGCCTGCCTTGGCCAGGTGTTGAGCTCCTGACAGGTAGCTGTATAGCAGACACCCCCCTATGGTTTAGCTGCTCAAACAATATGAACCAATGCCAGCCTCTTCAGCCTGTGAGGACCAGTGTAGGAACAATGGTAAGCTTTAATCACAAGGCCTGCAACAGCGCCCAGGAGCTGAAAACCCGCCAATACTGCCACCCCTTTAGTCCCCATCCCCTAACTGACCAATAGAAGAGGTGTAATCTGTGGCTCCAAAGATGAGCTCTGGGGCACGATAGTACCGAGAACAGATGTAGGAAACATTGGGCTCCCCCCGAACCAACTGCTTTGCACTGTAGGAAGAGACAGGTAGAGTTAAACATAAACCCGAGGCTGAGGCTCTCACCCCTTTAGGCACCCCACAGACTCCAGGTCAGACCTACCTGCCAAAATCACAGAGCTTGAGGACAGCAGTGTCGGGGTCCACAAGCAAATTCTGGGGCTTGATGTCACGGTGGCACACACCTTGGGAGTGGATGTAGGCCAAGCTCCGGAAGAGCTGGTACATATACACCTAAGATGGGCAGGGCACAGCTCAACTCCAACCCACCACTTCCCACATGCATGTTGGCTGTCCCATGGCCTCAGTTCCTGAACCCTGTTTGAAAGCCCTGGTTCTTGAAATTTGGTGCCTAGGACAATCACTTGGACTTATCAGGATTGTCCAGAGGGCCCCATTCCCCGTTTCTGATTCTGAAGTTTGAGGACCACAGGCTGAGACTAAGCCTGGCCCCATGTAGGAACTGCTGCCCCAGGCAGCCCTGGCACAGGGTGTGGACCAGGCACTCGGCTTCCCCCTCACCAAACCACCAGCTCTGGAGCCTCAGTCTCCACTACAGTCTCCAGCCTTGTCTCCTGCCTTATACACACCAGAACCCAAGTGCCAAGTGCAGTTTTTAGCTTTAATTTGTATTACATTTTGATTGTGTATAAATGTTCACCTCTGGGGGAGGGAGGGACATATGCACCATAGACCACAAGTGGCAATTACAGGACAACTTGCTGACATTGGTTCTTTCCTGTGATCACGTGGGTCCCAGTAACTGGTCCTCAAACTTGGTAGCACCTTTACCCATGGAACCTTTCTGGGGATTTTTCTTTTGGCACAGGGTCATACACTGGATTCCAAGCTGGCCTTGAACTTGAAATCTTCCTGCCTTATCCTCTCCAGTGCTGGAATTACAGACATGTTACACTACATGCATCCAGAACCTTTGAGTTAGCATCTCCTGAAATCCTGGGCTTAGGCAGTACCTCATGTATACTAACTGATCAACTCTTCTACACACAGGCTGTTTCTGGACTCCCTCCTCCTGGGCCCGCATTACACTACTTTCTCCCCAGTGTTCCTTGATCTTTCTCACCCTCTAGCCAGGCAGGGAAGGGGTGTTCAGTTTCCCCTCTGTGTGAGCAGCAGCTCCTTAGCTTTATCATTGTCTGTGATGGTGCCTATAACCTCATCAAACACAGCTCTCTGGTTTTAAAAGACAGGGTCTCTATGTAGTCCCAGCTGTCCTGGAACTCACTCTGTAGACCAGGCTGGCCTTGAACTCAGAGATCCTCCTGTCTGCCTGAGTGCTGGGACAAAAGGTGTGCACCACCACTGCCCAGGCCAACAGTTCTTCTCAGGCAAGGCCTGAGTTTCTGTCAGCTGTGCTTCTGGAACAGCTCAGCGCTGCCTGAGCATAGGAGCAGCCATAGCACAGTTCAGACAGCCCTCTGAGTGCGCATAGCCCAGCAACACCAGCCACAGGCACAGCCCACATCAACATGAGCACAGCTGGGAACAAGGTGCTATGGGGAGAGGCTGCCTGGCTCTTCTGTGTGGCTTTCCCACCTACCCCAACCCCAGTGGTCCTACTGTGTGGAGCAGCTCCTTTTCCACCTCCTTGGCAAACCCTTGCCTTGGCCCTCCCCTAGAGTTAGCCAAGCCCACCTGGAGGCTACAAGGCTGAAGTTAGAAACATGGGCCTCCAAAGACCAACCTAAACTCGGAAGATGAAGAAACCCATAGACACAGGAGGCTCCAAAGCCCCTGGTTTGTGGGCCTATGCTCCAGCAGCCTGCCAGCCTACCTTGACGTAGATGATAGGGATGATCAGCTTGGCCTTGGTAAAGTGACGGGCCACCCGGTACACCGTCTCGGGCACATATTCCAGCACCAGATTTAAATACAGCTCATCTTTCTGGGGGGCAAAGGAGAAATGAGACACTGTAAGGGAAGAGGGAAGGTGTGCAGAAATCATCAAGGGATAGATAGGACCTCTTGGGAAAAGCAGGCACAGAAATGGATGGCATCCACGTGTGGCAACGCCTCAGAGTCCCAATGTCTCACCTTCTCCCCACTGGAGTAGAAAAAGTACCGTAGCCTCACGATATTGCAGTGGTCCAGCTTACGCATAATCTGCAGCTCTCGGTTCTAGAGGGCAAAGAAAGAGAGTCTCAATAATCAATCCCTGCCTCCCCTGGACCGTAGTACCCTCACGTCTACCCTACACCCATTTCTGCTAATAGAGCAGGGAGCTGTTCCCTGTGTCCTTAGAGCTGTTAGGGCTTGAGGGGAGAGAAGAAGATTAGTTCTTCACTCCTGGCCCCTTCCCCTCACATGTAAGTTGGTGCCTATGGGGTCAGTTAGGCCTGGGCCACCAATGTGTTTACTTCAACCTGATTGACTATTGCTGACGTGTAAAGGTCATAAAGCCAGCCTTCAGCATCTATTGGAAATTTTCCTGAATCTAGGCCTGGTGATTTCAGCTGCTCAGAAAGCTAAGGCAGGAGGATTTCAAGTTCAAGACAGTCTAGGCACCTTAGTGCAGCACTGTGTCAAAATAAAAAGAGAGAATTATACCAGGGATCTAGCTAGCTCAGTGGAGCATTTGCCCAGCATGTACAGACTTCTGTGTCCAATCCCACATACAACAAGACTAAAATGATCAGACGATATCACCACCACCACCACCAGACACAGGCACAAGCAATAGTGGACAGCCGGAGTTGCCTGGTTCACCCTGATCCCCATCACCCTCTGTTGCCTTCTCTGGAAGTCCTAGGGACTCACAACTCAGCTCAGATCCTAGACTCCACACTTCCGATCTCATGGCCCAACCCATGTCTGAGCCCCTCCCCACTGTCTATTCCCCTCTAGGACCTCAGACTTCTTCCCAGGTCCCTCTCAGCTCTGCCATCAGCTCCATCAAGGTCTGACTAACACCCCAGAGCCCTCACTGACTAGGCCTAGACCCAGTTACCCCACCTAGTCTGGCACAGTCTTCCATGTACTATATATCCTTCCACTTCCCTGTCTCTCTCCTGCTACTTAGTTCCCCAGAACTCTGCTTGGCTCACAGAGCACCCTTTCCTCCAGAGACAGAGCCCCTCACCAAGACAAGTGCCTCAAGCTGAGTACTATAAGGGCTAGATTCCATTGGGATTGGCTCACACCTGGGGCAGAGCATGACCGTCAGAGCCACCAGCATCAACCTTACCAGACTTTCTTGTGGAAATGTGGCCAAGTGGCTGAGGAGAAGGACTCGGGAGTCTACAGGCCCGAGCCTCCCCCCGAAGGGGCCCTTAACTATGCAGCTTCATTTCTGCTGACATGGAGCAGGAGGAGCAGCAGTACCTACCCTCAGAGGTGCTTCAGGTAAATTAAATTAGAACTTGCCTGTCAAGCACTTACACTGAGGAAGTGCCCAGTAAACAGCTCTCAGCTACTCTGAAATATCCATTTCCTAGATTCCGCCAGTTCATCCCCTTCCTTCCCCCTCTCCTGAGGCCCATGCCCAGGTCCCAGCTGAATTCCCAGGCTCAGGCTAGTGAGATGTTTCAAGCCTCATGACAGGAGTTCCAACCACAGTGGTAAGCGAACCAACTCCCAACTTCTGTATGACCTCTTCATACGCACCTTGGTACACACATGCCATCCACACTTACATACAGACATCATACATATGCACATTAATAAGAAAAGCATTAAATCCCAGATACCAGCTCTTCTGATGGGCACAATCGCCAGTTACTCGTAGTACCCAAACCTCCAGTCCACCCAAGCTACCTTGAACCTTTTGTCCTGAAGAACCTTCTTGATAGCCACCAGTTCCCTCGTCTCTGCCAGCCGTGCCTGGTACACGACTCCAAATGAGCCATTGCCAATCACTTTGATGTCAGTGTAAGCCACCTCTTGGGAACGCTCTGGGCCTTGGCCTAGAGTGGCTACCACTGTGGTCACCTTCCCGCTGTCACCTAAAGAACAAAGGGAATACAATCCACTGATCTTTCCTCTTTGGCCACCACAGCCCAGGGAAGGAAAGCTGTTCAAAAAGCTCACTGCAGGGGAAGAGACCCTGATTACTCCATGACAGAGTAACTGTCTGGCACACACCTGGGTCCAATACCTAAGCATGGGGAGAAGAGCTTAGTGCCCCAGTCCCCTTCCTGGCCCTCACTTACTAGTTGAGTACTTTGCACTGGGATGGATACTGGCCTGGCTACTCCATCTATGTAGTTCTGAGTGGTACCTGACCTGAGAATGGAGTAGCTGATCCCCTGGAATGTTAGGGGATATTCCTGGGGCCTTGAGAGAGCTTTGATTTCTAATCCTGTCTCTTGAGGAGCAGCAAACCTTGGTGCCTTGCCTAGTCACCTACTCCTTTTAGGAAACTTATCAACAAATTCTAATTGGAAGGGGGCAGTTAGGGACATTTTAAAAAACAATCCTACATTGCTCTTTTTTTTTTTTTTTTTTTTTTTTTTTAAAGAGCCAATGACAGCCACTTCAAACCCATATTTTATAATAAGGTGTAACCCATGCCATCCTGATCCATTTTTGCTAAAGCCCCTCCCCTTTTAAAAGAACACTGCCAATGAACATGTTATTCCCAACCTGTTCTTACTTATAAAACCGCAATGATTATTTACTGTCACCATTGGGGACACAAGTCTACACATTTTTCATTGGGTAAGGTGGTAAGTAATGTTAGGCCTTCTGTTTTTAAGATTGGCTCTGTTCTATTGGAACATTAGTATTCCTAGATCTGTATTTCTAAGAGAGATTCAATCCAAATACCCATTTTTGATGGAAAGGAAATGAACAGTCCCATTTTTGTATAGGATGGTGGCAGTAAGCTTATTCTTGTCTCTTAGGGAACAATAATCCTAGATCACCAATGGCAAGTAACTATGACCTCTGATCCTGTTCTCTAGTGGATGGCAACGTCAAGTACCCGAGACCATGATACTGGATCCCGAAAGAATGGGGCCTGTGACCTCTGTTTCTCAGATGTTGGTAATTCTGAATCTAAACTCCAAGTGATGGTAACCCCAAACTCCTTTATCTGGGAGACAGAGAGCTCAGATCCCGATTGGAAGCAGCACGGTGACCTCGAGCTTCTATCTGGGTACAGGAAAGAATCTGATCGCCGTTTGATGGCTTGGGAAACCCAGATCACCACCCCACAGGGCGCCCCTAAGTACTCACGGCCCAGCTTCACTCCGGGCGGCGGGAAGCTAGTGCCCGCGCCGGGGCCACCGCTGCCTCCTCCGCCGCTGCCGCTGGGGCCACCCCCGGAGCTCGAAGCTCCCACGCCCCCACCCATAGCCCCGACTGACGGCTTCCCGCCGCCAGTGCCTCCTGGGCCGGAGGCCGAGCCCCCGGGGCCGCCGCCACCGCCTCCGCCTCCGCCGCCTGGCTCCGCGAACGAGCTGGTCCGCGCCCGGCCCGAGCCTCCAGGGCCGCCTCCCGAAGGCCCGCCGCCACTCATGGCGCCGAGCGCAGGCCCAGGCCGCGGGGCTCGGGCTGCCTGGGCTGCCCCCGCCGCTGCCTCTGCCGCCGCCTCCCCTGGGCTCCGGCCTCTTCCAGGCCGCGCCGTTCGGGCTCCGGCTCCGGCCCAGCGCCCGCCGCGGGGCACGCCGGGAGATGAAGTCCCTCTGCTGTCGGCTTCGTTGTCGCCACCCTCGACTCGCACAGCACGCCGGGAAATGGAGTTCTTGGGACCTCAGAGTAGCGAGGGGGGGCGACTACTCGCGCTGCACGTCGGGAAATAGAGTCCTCGGTAATGTCATCCGACTCTGCCAAAAGACAACTTTGAAACACTCCAGAAAGCGCAGCCATAGTCACATACTCAGTACACAGATGCAACAGCAAGCCCCATAGGGTATCAGAAATGAAATCTTAGCTACTCCATCCCTCAGCAGCATCCAAGCCAGAAGCATCCCGGGAAATGGAGTACAGTCATCCTCCAAATCTATGAGAGCTGTCGGTGACTTCCTACGACGGGTGCATTCTGGGAAATTGAGTCCGCCCTCGTGAATACTCAGTTCTTGAGCTGTGAAGCACACTGGGAAATGGAGTCGTCACCACGCCCTCACCGCATTGCAGGTGTAGAGCGGTTAATAAAGCACACTAGGAAATGATGTCTCAGGTTGTCCTCAGACTCCAAATAGATACTGTAACTGGAAGAGATAGGATAGGAAATGGAGTAGCAATCGCGCTCTCTCTGCCCAGCAAGCTGCGCCGCAGTTCCTTCCGGGAAATGTAGTCGACACCAAGGAGTTAAGCGCGTTACTCCGGTGAGCATGGTGTCTTCTGGGAAATGAAGTTCAAGACAGCCTCATCATTGAGGAAGAGGATGGGAGCTACCAGCAGCCGGAAGCATGCTGGGAATAGTGCACAGTGGAAACCAACTCTTTGTGAAGCTAGGTGCAGCGGCTTCTTGGGAACTGTAGTCCAAACAGAGCACTGTGCCTGGGAGTGTAGGGGAAAGGTTAAGGACGACAGTTCCCAGGGGAAATTGTAATGAGTTACAATGTCTCCTCCCTGGCCCCTAGGTCGTAAGAATGAGCCTAAGCGGATCAGTGACTGATAGAAAAAGGAGTCCCAAGTGGTCACATACCGCGAAGAGAAAAACGTTTCCTCCCTGCATTCTCAAAGGATTTAATAAACAGTCCCGACCGTGTCTCAGAACACCTGTTTTCGGATAGTCTACCTTTCTCTAGCAATATGGTTAGGAAAAAAGAGGACGTGCTACACTATTTAAAAAGAGAGAGAGACAACTTTTGTCCTGAACTCCCACTCAATTTCTAAATTACAAGATCCTAGAGAATCCAAGTGAAGGGAGCCGGCTATAAGAAACAGCTTCAGCTTTCCTGTGCCTGTTGACTGAGGCGCCGGTTACCGGGAAGTAGCAGTTCAAAAGGATACTGAGAAGAAAGGCAGTCTGTCTCTCTGCCTCTGTCTGTCTGTCTGTCTGTCTGTCTGTCTGTCTGTCTCTGTCTGTCTGTGTGTGTGTGTGTGTGAGAGAGAGAGAGAGAGAGAGAGAGAGAGAGAGAGAGAGAGAGAGAGAGCTAGAGATTGAAAATGCTGTCAGCTCTCCGTGCCTTTCTTTACTCGCAGCCTGTGTTCGTACTAATTGTTCGGGGTCTCCTGAAGCCTAATGTTCAGTCGGTTTGGTCAGTTCCCGACTGCAATTCTCAGTGGACACGGAACGGAGACAGATCGTGGGGCTAACGCCTCTACAGACTACGTTATCCAGGAAGCAAAGCGCGGGTACTTCCGACCGCTTTGCAAAGCCTGCAGACTTCGTGCTCGACTGGAGAGGGCGTTTCTGGGAGCCGTACGGTCGAACGGATGGCTGCAGCCCTCTGATGGCTGCTGAGAGTTGCAAAGTAAAATTTAAGTCAAGGTACGAGGCCAAGAAGTCTCACTAGAGTCTGTGGCAGGATAGAACCGATTATTTAACCGCCAGAACCCATGCATTGAGCTCCGTGGGGCTTTGGAGGGTGAATGGCAGAAAAGATCTGTAAAATGTCTCCAAGTGTCTAAGAGTCTTTGATAGGCTATAGGCAGCAGAAAACAATAGTTCGGGGCATGATGGAGAAATCTCAAGGGATATCTGTGAAAAGGTATATGAAAGAGTGAGGAATTACGAGGAACTCTGGGCAGCCTGAATCGGTTAAGGATGGCTAAGAAACACAAGGAAGAGACTTTGGAGTTGTGTAGGTACATGGGAGGAGGCTGTTGTTGCAAATGGGATTTTAGGTGGAATGGGAAATTCATCTGTAAAATGCCCATGAAAGATCCAAGGACTTTCTGGTTGGAAGCAAAGATCTCAGAACCAAGATCAGGAATCTTTTGTTTTTCTTTTGAGAACAGGGTCTCAGATAGCTCTGGCTGGCCATTACGAAGCTTAAGATTTCTTCCTGACCTTCCTTATGGCATGCCGGGATTACAGGTGTATGCACTAAGATGGGTTTCTGGTGCTGCGAATTGAACCCAAGGGTCTTGTACATGCTAACCAAACACTCTACCAACTGAGCCACATCCCCAGTCCTCCCTTCTCATTTGAAATAGGGTCTTTGCAGCCATGGTGGTGGTGGTGCACAGCCTTTAAGCCCAACACTCAGAAGGCAGAGGTGGGCGTATCTTTCTAAGCTCAAGGCTAGCCTGGTCTGAAGAGTGAGTTCCAGGACAGCCAGGAACACAGAGAGAAACCCTGTCTCAGAAAACCAAAAAGGAGAAATAGAATATTATTGTTCTGTAGCAAGGCTAGCCTGGATGGAGCTAGCAGCCATTCTCCACCCAAGCCTTCCCAATGCCGAGGCATGGGCCACTACACTGGGCTCAGGATATTTTGCAGAAAATGTTCCAGGCCTGCAAATGGATTTAGGTGGGCGAAGCTGCTGTTTTTAAGGCCAAATATTACCTGTGACATCCCACACAGTCAGAATCTAGGGCAACAAGTTTGATTAGACCATGATCTGACCTCTGGACAGGTTTTGAAGCTGAACTCATGTGATTAGAAGTGCTTTAAAGGGCTCTGCTAAGGCTACTAGCCAGTTCTGCTTCTTTCTTGCAGTGACAACATCCGCCATCCTCTATCACCCCACTAGCAACTCAGCTGCATCCACGTTGCCAGGAGATATGTCTCATCTCAACTTCCAGAAATAACCCAGTGGTTCCCACCCCAGGGAATGGCTTACATCACCCAGGAGAGGGAGCAGTTGCCCACAGACTGCCACAGGAGCCTGTTTCCTGCCAGTATCCCAGTCCTGAATCCTCTCCTCCCTGCCAACTGACGGCATCATCTGGGACCACCCACCCTGGGGTTGGCACAGGCTGAACTTTAAGTGTAAGGGAAGATAGAAGTTGACTGTTCATTCCCCCTCAGGGCTGCACAGGGTGGTGTTTTATAGAGAAGCCTGTCCAACAGGCCCTGAGTTCTCAACCCCGACTCTTATCAGCAACTGTATGGCCTAGAGGGAGCCCCTTCCCCTTTCTGGGCCTCAGGCATCACACCTGCAAGGCCCAGGTGGGGTCTGTATCCACCAGCAATCACAACCTGAATTCTTCCTGATTGGTAGCAGTTCCTCCAGGACTCACAGGCCTCAGCTCTCCAATCTGGTTTTCAAGCTTTATGAGCTCATCATAGACCAAATTCTAAGATTCTGGTCAGCTTGATCTGGGGGTCCGGCTATCTTGGCTTGGCTTTCTACTGGAAAATCTAGTTGTTACAAGACCATGGGATTTGGGGCTACTTTACTGAATAGCTCAGCTCTGGGTCATTGGCATGTTTAATGAAGTCTCCCTTGTTGAATATTTAAAAAACTAAAATACTTAAATACATAATATTCAGTCAACATCAGCTATTCTTAGTAGGATAAATCTCTTGCAAAACCTCCTGGCTGGGGGCATTGCCCTGGTGGGCCAGAGATTACTAATTATCTTTGAGGGTTTAAGATTTCATTGTATTGGGGCTGGAGAGATGGCTTGATGGTTATGAGCATTTGCTGCTCTTGCAGAAAACTGAGGATCAGTTGCCAGCATCTACATGGCAATTCATAACCATCTCTACCTCCTTCCAGAACATCTGGCACCTTCCAACCTCCTCAGAGCACAGCACATAATACATATCTAATATGTATATAGACCACACACATATATTATTAATGTAAATCTGTGTGAATGTATGCCAACTGTGTGGGTGCCAAGAGCCAGAAGAGGGTAACAAATTCCCTGGAGCTGGAGTTACAGGTTGTCATGGGTGCTCTGAACAGAACTGAGGTTTTCTGGAAGAGCAGAAGAAAGGAACCAACTCATCCCTCTACCCCAGGGTCAGTACTTCAAGATACTGCACGCAGCCTCCCTCATTGCCAAAGGATCCCAAGCATAACAATAACATGACACTCCCCTTTTTATTGTGGCTCAGGCAGGCCTTCAACTTGAACTTCCTACCTCATCAAGTGTTGGAATTTCAGGTGTGGACCACTATGCCCTCCTCCATGTACATTTAAGGGAGATGAGCAACAAGTTCAAAGTACAGGACCCTCCACCGAAGCCCTGAAGAGGGTGTGGCTTAGCAGTCAAAGCTGGAGGGGAAAAGCAACCCTGTTAAGGGTCCAAGAGGCAGATTGGATGATAGGAAACCAGTCAAGGAAATACAAGACTGAAGAAGCCAGAGACCTTAATCACCAGCTCTGAGGTTTGTGACACCTGAGAATAGACCAATAGCTCCCCAGGCTTATTTGACCAGTACAGATGAAGTCAAGCCTTCTGGCCACAGATAGAAGCAGGTCAGGTGTGTGTCTAGGCCTGTCTAGAATTAAGGCAAGTCTGTGGTGATGCTGTGGCGGGCTGCACCCAGTACCTAGGACAGATTACCACATGCAAAGGTCCAAAGTTTTATTGTTTTGAATACATTCTCCAGCAGTCCCAACCCACCCTCCATTCCCAATACAGAATAAGGCTTGACCACAGCCCTCCAGCCCACCCCTGGGGCCCCAGCTGGGAGGCAGAGAGGGGCTTCCAGTTTGGTTTCAAGGGACCTCCTTTCCTGTCCCCTGACCCACCTGCCCATGGGCCAGACCTAGGAGCAGCTGGGGGTGGGTATGACGGGACTGGACCAGTACTGAGGTGGAGTGGGGAACAGGCACTTGTAGAGATTTGTGGCCCATAGGCGGTACCCTCACCTTCCTCTGCCTCCCACCCCACCACCCCCCACAGAATTTTTGGTTTATAAAATTGTCCCTCCGGCCCCTGCTGCAACCTTGTGGGATATAAGAAACCCAGGCACTCACAGCCCCTGGAGGGGCAGGGAAGGCAGGGTTAGGGCTGGAGGGGGGGGCTAACGAGGGAGGGAGGGAGGACAAGGTAAGAGGCAGAGAACAGGGAGGGAGACAAGGCTTTACTTCCTACGATTGTAATAAAAAAAAGTTCCTGGGTGTTGAAGGCCAGAGCCTTGGTTCAAATAGAAATCCCCAGAATGGAGGTGCCACCCCTTAACACCCCCCTCCCGCCCCCCACCACCACTTTGCCCAGAACTTAGAAACCCAGCGATGAGGAGATTAGGCCCCAGCCCTGGGTACCCACCCACCCTACCATTTAAAAAAAAAAAAAAAAATGAAGAAAAGTTTTATACAAAATGTGGGGAGGAAAAGGGAGATTGAGAGCTGCCCTCACCTCCAGGGCTTTGGGGGGGGGGGGTTAAGGCAGCAAAAGCTCAGGGAGTGGGGGGGGGGGGCGCATACGGCCCTTGCCCACAGCTCTCAGGAATCCCGGTGCTCCAGGGAGAGCTGGGCTGTGGCGTGCTGGAGGTCAGAGCTCACCCGACGTGGGGTGAGGGGCCCCCCAGCCTCCCCAGGGCCCATGTCCCCACGCACCTTTTTGTCCTCTCCCTCATCCTCAGGGCCCCCAGAGAGGCCCCCGCCCCCCTCCAGGCGACAGTCTTCACTCCAGCGCCGCTTAAAGCGCAGTTTAAGGGGCATGCATTGCGCTGCCCCGGGTGCCTCTCCGGGCTCGGGCTTGGGAGGAGCGGGTGGAGCACGAGGAGTCTTGAACACCTCCCCATCTTCCTCATCCTCATCACTGATGTCAGTCACCTCCACCTCCTCAGACTCGCCTTCCGAGATGGGTTCCACCTTGATCTGGGGTGGTGGCGGTGGAGGGGCCAATGCGCCTGCCCCCTCGGCCAGCCCACCTGGGCCGCCCCCACCGTTCTTATCAGTGCCTCCCGGAGCCTTCTCTCCAGCTGCCCGCTGCCGGCGTCCCAGCGGGGGTGGCTGCAGCTTAAACTTGAACGGGGATGAAGAGGAGGAAGAGGAAGACGAGGCTGAGGAGGGGACCGGCGGGGTCTCGGGTGCCATGGGCGGCAGCGGGCACTTGTCAGGGCGCTGGGGCTGGGGTACCACCAGCCCAGGGTAGTGCAGGAAGGCGCGGGGGCTGAGGTGGTAGTTGTAGACGCTTTGGGTATGGGCCTGCAGGTACCGTTTCATGTCCTCCGGGCTGAAGGAGAAGTGGGAGCCTCCCCCTGAGCCACTAGGGCCCCCACCACCACTGGGATACATAGGACTCAACGTGGGTGAGGGTGTGTAGGCCAGGTGGGTGGGGGTCATAGGCAGAGCTGGGGAGAGCTGAGGGGGTAGAAGGGAGCCAGGCCCAGCCAAAGGTGACACGGGGAAGGGGCTTAGGGGTTCAGGACCACCCCGGGGCCGAGGGTAGACACGGAAGACACCAGGGTCATGTGGGAGGCGGGCCAGGGGGGGGCCTCGGAAGGCACCCAGCTCTGGAGGGCCAGGTGGTCGTGCCCGGGGGTCCTCTCCCAAAGGCTCCTCCAATTCGGATGTGCCATCACTACAGTCACTGACTGAACCCCGGCCCAAACGTCGGGCTACCACAGCAGAGAAGAGAGAAGATGATGAAGAGCAGGCCGGTGGAGATCGGGGATCCTCGGTGGGGGACAGCACCTCGGAGGGCGTTGAGGGAGGGAAGCGGAAATGGCTGCCGCCCGATGGCACTGGAGGAGCGCTTTGGGGCACTGCACCCCCTGACAAGAGAAGGGAGATTTGACATCAAGATCTCTGGTCCACACTGGACACAGAAAGACCCACCTCTTCATTCCCTCCAGGCCATGCATCCCCCACACTCACCAGCCAGCCCCACATCGATGAAAGGGTAATTAACCAGCACCAGTTTGTTGAAGTTGAACTTGTAGGTGAAACGTTTCCCCTTGGTCTTGTGCAGAATGCGCTTGTTATAATAATAGCTGTGGGTACAAAACACCATCAGGCTTTATACCCCAACAAGACCCAGGCCATCATGACATGCATCTGAGCACCACTCACAAAGAGTACTCAACAGACTAAGGCCACAACAAAGAGAAATCCAGTCGCTACAGACTGGGGACCACATTAGACGCTCCAGTGGTGACTGCATTCTCTGTACCTGAGCTCACAAAACGGCTCGTTTACAAAACTAGGCATCAAACTCAAAACCGGTCCTCATGTACCAGGGGTTTCCAACCATGGGGACCTGCCACACGTACTTGGGCCCATAGCCCCTCCTCACCGCAAAGCCCGGCTCAGCTTGTCATAGTTCATCTGGGGCTTGCACTTGCGGACGCCCCACAGACGTGCCACCTCATCGGGGTCCTTGATGACAAATTCCCCATAGTCCCCTTGCCAGGCAATGACGCCCTGGTACTCCTCCTTCCGTAACAGCTCCAGGATAAAGTGCCACAGCTGGATCTGCCTTGAACCAGGGGATGACTCCGGCTTGTAGGCCCAGTCTGGGAAGGCAAACCCTAGGGACAGGAGATAGGGAGTGGCCTGGGGTCAAGATGCCAAGTTGGGGGCTCTGGATCACAACCTAGAGTCCACCTCCTGCCCACTTATAGCCCAGTCCCTCAGTCTTCCATCACCAGGAAAGTCCTTGCCCCTCAACCAAACGAATACTCAAATCAGAGGGCGACAGTGTCTGTATCTGTGTGAGTTAGGAGCTAGGAGGGGAAGCTGGAACCTGCTCCAGGGACACCGGGAGAAACAGGAAACCAACGGCGGCAGGTCCCGGGGCCAGTGCCAGGGGGCCAGGCACCAAGCCAGGATGGCGGGCAGGGCTGCCAGTGGGGGAGGGGGAGGGGCAGGAAAGGGCACACGTGGCCAGAAGAATGGGGGTACAGCCCTCTATGTACCCCTACTTCCATTCAGAGCCAATAGTGTCCAGTGTCTTGCCCCCGCCCCCAGCTTTTGTGATCCTTTCCTTGGAAACATATATGATCTTTCCTCTTAGACCCATAGAAGCTCTTACTCCCACCCAGGACTAGAGAAGATTTTTTTTTTTTTCTTAAAAGGACCAGGCCGGGTGGGGTTGACGATGAGGTCAGCGCTTGCACACACAGAGGCTTCTGTCTTCCCTTGAGAGTGAAACCCAGACTGTCTGAGAGAGAGCACCCCCCTCACCCCCCACAGCACTGGACCCTCTGAGCCATAATGCCCTCCCCCAGCCCACCCTTAGGACCTGGATGGAGGGGAGCTAGCCCAGATAGAGCC
Source organism: Phyllotis vaccarum (assembly GCA_033318265.1). Taxonomy (NCBI): domain Eukaryota; kingdom Metazoa; phylum Chordata; class Mammalia; order Rodentia; family Cricetidae; genus Phyllotis; species Phyllotis vaccarum. The sequence continues at coordinate 17,051,143 of JARWLC010000018.1, forward strand.
CAAGCAAGGCCAGAACTGTCACCTTCCTCCCCCCTGCCTTCTCATCAGTTTACTCACAGCCCACCTGCAGACCCGCCCCCAGCATTAACCTTGGCTAGAGGTTGGCGGTGGGCTGACTTGGTCCCTAGAGGGGGTGGGCAGCCTGGGGGGGGGGTTGTGGTTGTTGTCATTTCCCAAACCCCCGGGTAATCAGCGGCCATCAATAATTCAGCACTAGGCAGCCGGTAATGGAGGGGTGGGAGGAGGGAAAAAGGAGGAGGCAAGGAAGGGGGGAGGCAGACCAGGGGCCATAGCACCATTACAGGAGAGACCAAGGTATATGGCTAGAAATGGGTGGGGTCCCAAGCCCTAGCCAAACTGGTGTGTGTCAGTACCTCCCCTCCCTTGGACCCAGCTTAAAGCAGAAAGCAACCAGGCCTCTTGTGCTAGACTGAGCCTCCCCAAAGCCTCAACCCCAATGTGAAATCCAAAAGAGGTTCCCTCCGCTTGGGAACATGCAAATAAGTCATTTCACTTCTTCTGGGACCACTTTTTCCAAATGTATCACTCAGTGTTCCCCTGCACAGACTTGGGAAGCCTGGGCCTAAGGTAGGTAGAAAGAATGGCCAGATCATCTTTCCTAGTCCATATGCCCCATTCAGAAATCCCTGCCTCAAACTAGCCAGTCTCTGCGAGGTTCCAGGAACACCATTTCCAGCTATTTGGGCCATTAAGCCCACAGTCCTGCACCAACTTACTTGGTTCAACAGGGACTGTCCCTGACAAACCCTTCTAAGAACCCAGGCACCCACAACCTCAACCTTTTCTTGGGAATCCAGGTGTTCGTCCCCATTATCTCTGTCCTGCTACAGAGAACCAAGGTCCCAGGATATCCCCTAGGGTCCAGAGGTCTTTTGAGAGAACCCAAATAATCAAGTCACCCCACCACATACCCTGGAACCACCTCCAAAATTCTCCCAACTCCGATCAGGGTATGAAGCTCCATCTATCTACTCTCACCTCGGTTCCAATTTGGCTCCCAGTCCCAAGAGGGGAGGGGAGCCTGAAGCCCCTAAGACATCAGCCTGGAGGTGGAGGGGTGTACTGACTTCCACCCTCCCCCCCAAAATTAAAGCCACCCTTCCCAGCCCACCAGCCCCAGCCTCCGTGTCCCGGTAACCAGGCAACGTGTGTGCAGCGACAGTCCTGGGAGCGGGGGAGCAGGAGGCTAAAAATAAACTTTGCAGAAGAGAGGGAGAGAGACTACATGTAACACAAAGGAACTCAGAAAGGAGGTGGGGGGGCTCTGGAAAGGCCTCAAGCCCACACTCTGGGAGCTGTCCCAGACCCCCTTGTTAACCTCCTTCCCTGAGCAACACCACCCCCAGACCTGGACCCTGGCTGCCACTTCTGGCCGAGACCCCTCCTCACGCCCAGGCCCACCCCAACACCACCCTAGTACCGGCTTTCCTCATCAAGACACAGCATACACGAGGGCCTGTTCCCAGCTTTGGGGAGGGGACGGAGTGGGGGTGACGTCAGGGTGTCTCAATGGGGCTCTGTTCCCCAGGCCTTGGAGCCAGGAGCCAGGCACGGGCAAGGAGACCATGTGTGTGTTGTATACGGGTCCACGTGCTTAAATCACGGAAACACCAGCTATGCAGCAAGAAAGCTTGAGGGTACAGGACCTCTCTCCGGCATGGGGGTCCAGTGAGGCTGGAAGAAAGCCTCCGCAACAGAGAGGATTCCAGAAACACAGACAGGGTGTAGAGGTGGCTGCAGACAGGAAGGGCTGTGATGGCTGGGTCCCAGAAGGCACACCTGGATATCCCAGACTGTGCAAGCCTGGGTGGGGGCATAAGTTCTGGGAAACAACCCCCAACTTAACATGACTGCCTAAACTTTTTTTTTTTAGGGAATTACAGGGGTCAGGTGGGGGGGTGGGTAGTTGAGAAAAAAAATATGCCTGCCTCCCGGGGGGCATCAACACCTCCCCCACTTCAGGCAGACCTCGATGGCGCCAGAGCCGGGAAGAAAACAGGAAGTGGGAAACAGCCACGGCGGAGTAGAGAAGCGCCGGGATGGAGGATCGGATGGAGGGGCGCGCAGTGGCCGGCAGTCCGAGAGACAGACCGAGCTGGAGGCCGTTCCGGTCCCCCGCCTTCCCTCGAGACCGGGACCCCAGGCAGGGTTGCGGTGGCCCTGCAGGTCCCGTCAAGCCGAGGCCCGTAACACAGAGGGAAGACAAGGCGGGGTTGTCTGGGCGCCTTGGTCCCCTCCCCGGGCGAGGCGAGGCTCCTGCTGCCCCCAGGGCCCGGCAGCCCGGGAGCCTGTGGGAGTCGGGGAGTAAGTGGGACGCACGTGACTGACCCTACGGCACTGCGCACCCCTGCCCCACCCCCGCCCCCCTCCCCGTCCCCAATCCCCTGGCGCCGTAGCCCTACTCCGAGCCCTTTAAGAGCCGCCCCCACCCGCCGAGCAGAGAGGTGGGGTGGGTGGGCCGGTCCGGGCACACACCCGCACATAGGAGCCCGAGCCGCGGCCGCCGCCGGGGGAAGGAAACAAGTTTGAACAGCGGCGCCCGGCCCCCTTCACCCCCCCCTCCTCCTCGTCCCCGCCCCGGGCCGGATTCCGACGGGGCAGACGGGCAGGGGGCGGCGAGGCCCCCTCCCCCCGCGCGCCCGGGCGCAAAGTCCAGCCTGTGCAAGCCCGGGGGCGGCGGGGGAGGGGAAGGGGGAAAGTCCGAGTGGGAGGGGGGTTAATCCTGCTGCCCCCCGCCCGGCGATCGGAGGGGGGGAGGGGAACCCAGGCCCCTTAAGGAGGAGCAACTTGGCGGGGAAGAGAGAGGCGGAGGGAAAAGACGGCCCGCTGAAAGAGGCGCAGGATCGGGGGGTGGGGGGGGGGAGGACGATGAGGGAGCCTCTGCATTCTCCCCCTCATCCTTTCCCACCCTTCTCAACTCCCGGCCTCCGCCCGCGCCGGAGGAGGGTACCCAAGTCTCCCCTGAGCCACCTTAAAGCCGCGCGTTCTAAGGTCGGAAACAAAAAGTTCCTTTTTCGAACGTTCGGGCTGCGCTTTGGAACTTTGCGACTCCGTGCGGGCGGGGGAGCGAGGAGACGGACGGGGGAGGGGCGGTGCAGCCCGGACCCCGAGTCCCGTGCTCCCCACTCACGCCCTGCTCGAGGCCATCTCGTATCCCGCTCACCCGGTGCGGGGCACGCGCCGCCGTGAAGGTCACGGGCCGGACCGCGCAGCGCAGAACCGAGCATAGCGGGCCCCCGTATCGAGCCCACCCCCCCCTCGCCCCGCACACGTCCCGGCCCCCGGAGTGCAACGTGACAGAACGACGGGGAGGGACTCTGCCACCCCAGTGATCCCGGGAGAGCCCAGCTTGCCGGGTCCGGGCAGGGGAAGACCAGCACCCGCAGCACCCACACCATTCCGAGAAAAGGATCCGCGGAATTGGGGCTCCCAGGCAGCACCCCGGCACGCGCCACGAGAAGCAACAGGTCTCGAGTGCTTGGGGGTCCCCCAGAACTGGGGATCCATCGGGCTCCCCTGAACCCCTTCAGCCCCCACCCAAAGTTTCTCCTCCCGGTTTCCCGGGGCAACAAGTCTCCCCCACACGTGCTGCCCCCGCCCCCACCTGTGTCCGCCGGGGTCTTCATGCTGGGGGGCCCGGGGCAAGGCGCCCCGACTCCGGGCCGCTGCTCCTGGCGCCCGCGTTGCCCCGTCCCGTCCCGCGCCCGTTGGGACGCCCTCGCCGCAGCACCCGGCCTCGCCTCTCAGAGCCTCTCCCCTCCCCGCCGCCGCCTCCCGGGTTAATATCGCACTCCGGGGCCGGGACGCCCACGCCCCCCGGCCGGCGACGTCACCACCGCGTCGCCATGGAGACACTGTGCCCGCCCCCTCTCACGCACTCACACACGCTTGCCGGCGCGCAGCCACTGAGGACCGGCCGGCTCTTGGCTTAAAGGGGCCGCGCGGCGGGGGAGGGAGGAAGAAGAAGGCGGGGAGGGGCTGGGGGGTCCTGGGGGTCACGACCCTTCTTGGAGGCGCTAAGTCGGGAGAACTTAAGTCTTCGACGCTCACTACCTGCTGCCTCTCCTCTGCCCTTTCCTGGCTCCCGAGTTTCTTTTGGGACCTTTTGGAGGAAAGGAATTTTATGAAGGGGGACGATCAGAAATTTTTGTGGGGAAGGGGTAGAATCTTCTCCGCAGGGGGGCGGAGTTTGGCTCTTGGAGGGTGATCAAGAGCATAGCCATTTCCCAGTCTGGGTTTACCCAACCCCCCTCAACCCCCGAGCCTGAAAGAGGGCAGCTGTCCAGGGGTGGGGTGGAATGGGTGGGAAACATTTCCCAGCATCGGAAATGGGGAGGCGGCTGTACCCTCGGCTCCTGTGGAGATGGGGTCTTGGCCTTCCTGATAGACCCAGTCCAGCTGGGGAGGAAGTGACCAGAGGATGCATTCGGGAGCCCCCACAGTCATCACCGTCCCCAGGCTGCAGCTGTCCTGGGAGCGGGGCCGGAGGTACCCCCACCTCCACACTGGATCAGGGGGTTCCGGAGGTAGTGCCAGGATGCAGGGGGCGACCGTCTGAACAAATGTGCTCCGGAGGAGACTGGGGGTGAGAGGAAGACAGGGCTTAAGACCAAAGGCCTGAGCGTAGGGGAAGTGTTAAGTCTGTGTTCTCTGCAGCAGATGGGAGGAATGGATGGAGCTCTGAGGCTGGGAAACAGGAAATCGAGGTACCGATCGGATGCAGGTAGGCAGCCTGCAGCGGGGTCGAGGGCAAGCAGAAGCTGTAGTCTCACAAGCTAAGCATAAACACGGTCTTGGGGAAAATGAAAAATAAACCGGAGTTATCAAAGGGAGAGATGTAGGACTAGTAGACTGAAAAGATGATGGATCAGAGACTGTGGGAAAGAAGGAAGGCCCATCGGTTTAGGCTATAGGTGCTTAGGGCTGTAACCCCAAACTTCTCCCTTGCTGGGTTCCTATTTAGCCTTTAAACCAGCTCACCCGCGCCATCAGAGAGGTCTCATGCCGCCTCCTTAGGGAGACCATGGCCTCCAGGGAAGTGTCATCCCTTTGGGGAATTATGTAACCTTGCCTACGGACAGTGCAGCTCCCCACGGATATTGTAACCCTCTGGGAGCAGCGTGGTCCAGCAATAATCACCATTGTTACAATAACAGCTCTCGATTCTGAGTGCTCACGATGTGCCAGGCTCTGAGCCAAGCATTGTCTGAGGCATCTTCATACTCCCAATGTGGGGGTTACTACTGTATCCCCTATCACGAATGAAAAATAAAAGGCTCTTTCATATAGGGGAAACCAATCTGCCAAAATCATATAGCAATGAAATGCTGGGCTTAGTATCCAAGCCCTGATCCATACAATTCCAGTTTGGGCATTATACTTCCCTGTTTGAAACAGATCGATAACAACAGACCTTGCCTCTTCCCACCCAGAAAACAGACTTGAGAGGCAATCCTAACTCTGCTACCCTCTCTCTGACCTAAAAAAAAGTGAACTCACCTCTTTGAGCCTCTACTGGTAGACCCTGAAAGATTAAAAATTATTGTTAGAAACTAGGATGTAATGTAAATGTGCAATAAATATTGGGCTGGGGTCTATCTAACTCAGCCCATGTTTGGCATGGTTAAGACTCTGTTACACTCCCAGCACCAGTAATTAATAAAATAAAGGTATGCATGTTGCTAGGTAGCTCACTTCTGCAACCTCAGCACTCAGGATGCTGAAGCAAGGCCAGCCTGAGCTACCTGGGAGTTCAAGGCTAGCACAAAACATTATCTCAAGAAAACCTATTAAAAATGGGGGGGGGGGGTTAGAGCCATGGCTCAGTGGTAAGAGCATTGGCTTCTCTTCCAGAGGACCGGAGTTCGATTCCCAGCACCCACATGGCAGCTCACAACTCCATGGGATACAATACCTTCATACTGACATACATACATGCAGACAAAATACAATGGCGCATAAAATAAATAACCAGAAAGAAAACCAAAACAAGGGGTAAAGAGGTGGCTGAGCAATTATGACCACTTACTGCTCTTGCAAAGGACCCTAATTAAGTTCTTATGCTCTCCTCTGCCCTCAGCTGATACATGCATACAGTTAAAAATATTATTTTAAAAAAATAGGGCCTCAATTTGTAACTCCTTAGGTAGTCTAGAACTCACTATGGAGGCCAGACTGACTTTGAACTCAAAAAGATCTGCCTGACTCTGCCTCCTGAGTGCTGGGATTAAAGGCATGTGGCCCTTATCTATATATTTTTAAAATAACAAAATAAATACAATTTATACTAAATTAATAAATAGAATGTATACTAGACATAATTATAAACAGCTAAAATATACATGTATTATATGAATATAATATATATGTACATATATATATTAGTAGAGTGACCATCTACTTCATTGGTGTGAGCACCCTATGCCTTACAGACACCCAACTATAAATAACACACATCATTAGCAGTATGTAATTATGCCAGTCGTGGTGTATGCTTGTAATCTTGGCCTTAGAGAGGCTTGAGACAGAAGGTTCTTAAGTTCAAAGCTACGTTGAAATATATAGCAACATCCTTTTCAAACAAACAAAAGGTATGTGTTCCGGTTAACTACAAGGTCCATCGCACTTAGAATGCACTGTTAAATTTTTTCAAAAAAATAATATTTTTTATGTTTATGTATGTTTGGCCTTCATGTATACCTATGTGCCACACGTGTGTCTCTGGTCCCCAAAAGGCCAGAAAGAGGGGTGTCAGGTCCCCTAAACCTGAATTTAAGGATGTTTGAGAGATGCCCTGTGGGTGCTGCAACTGAACCTGGGTCCCTCTGGGAGAACAGCCAGTGATCTTAACTATTAAGTCATCTCTCCAGCTTCAATAGTGTACTAGTGTACTGCTAAATTAAAAGGAAATTGGGCCCTGTTGAAGATGTAGCTCAGGTATTCCTGTGCTTGCATCTTCTGTACAAAATCCTGTGGTTCTATCCCCCACCCACGTGAAACAGGATATGCACTCACCTATAATTCCTAAACTTGAGAACCAAAGCTGGTGGATCAGAAGTTCAAGGTCAGCGAGTGGTTTGACAGCAACCTGAGCTATCTCATCTACACATACATGCATTCAAAGACTAAAGCCAGAGCTCAGGTATGGTGATGCACATCTGTCATCTGAGCTCTCAGAAGGCTGAAAGCTGGAGTCTAAGGCTAGCCTCTACATAACAAGTTTATTAGTTCAAGGGCAGCTGGAGTTATAGGAGACCTTGCCTCAAAACTAGACAAGAACTCAAGCAGCTAGTGAGATGCCTCAGTGGATAAAGGTACCTGTCACTCAACTTGACAACCTGGATTTTATTCTGGGACCCACATAATAGAAGGACAGAGTCAACTCCTAAAAGTTATTCTCCGACATCCACATGCCTACCATGCATTTAGGCACACATGTACACAAAACTAATAGATAAATTGTTTTTGTTTAATATATTTATTTTTATTTTGTGAGTATTAGTATTTTGCCTGCATATATGTCTGTGTGAGGGAGTTGAATTCCCTGGGATGGGAGTTACAGACCATTGTGTGTGAGCTGCCCTGTGGGCAGGTGCTGGGAGTTGAACCCAGCACCAGGTCCTCTGGAAGAGCAGCCAGTGCTATTAAGCACTGAGCCACTTCTCCAGATCTAAATGTTATTTTTAAAGAGAGAGAATGGGAGCCCTGGTGAAAATGTTCGTGGCTTCTGTAGTAATTTATCCGCGGATTTTACTGTAACTTCTCTCTGACCCATGTAACTACCATATGGTCCTCAGCCTAAGGTGGTACAGTTGTGATCCCAACATCCCCAAAAGTCAAATACATACATTAATGACCACTCCTTTAAGGGAGCGTGCAACCAAGGCCTGTGAGTTCTAGTGACCCAGAGTACCCTCCTCACTAGTCCTTATGCCTGTGAAATCTCTGCTTGGTTTGTTTGTTTGCTTGTTGTGTGTGGCCCTGCTGATCATGCAACTCACCATGTAGACCAGGCTGGCCCTGAACTCAGAGATCTACCTGTCTCTATTAAAGATATAAGACATCATGGCCTAGCCCCTCTCCCCCTTATGAGACTGGGTAGACCTGGCTTTCCTTGAACCGACTCCGTAGACCAGACTGGACCTCAACTCAGAGATCCACCTGCCTCAGTCTGCTGAGTGTGGGGTTTAAGGCGTGCACCACCACTGGGCAAGGTGTTGAACACTTCTAATCCCAGCACTCAGGAGGCAGAGGCAGGCAGATCTCTGAGTCTGAGGTCAGCCTGTTCTACAGAGTAAGTTCTAGGACAGCCAGGGCTACCCAGAGAATCAATCCTGTCTTGGAAAACAAAACAAAAACACAAAAAAAGAACAGAAGAGGAAGCTTAGCTTTTGCCATGAAAACCACTGTTAATAACGTCTGTCCAAATGACAATGAAGACAGCCTCTCTTGTGGACTCAGCAGGCTTTATTCCGACGCCACCCTGACACAGATTAACACCTTTGTATTGTCAGGGCCTGGACAAGAGCTGGTCATGGTAGTCATGGCTGATGAGGAGCTGAGTCGGAAAAATGGCTGCTAGGGTACCGTGTGAGACTCGGTTTAAAAAAAAACAAAACAAAACAAAAAAAGAGGCATGGACAGGGATTCTGCCCACAGGAGCCCCCCCAATTCACACAGTGAAGAAAGTGAGAAATACCACCCCCCCTTTTTGAGATGGAGTCTCTATATATAGCCCACTCTGGCCTGGATGTATCCAGGCAGGCCAGGGTAGGCATGAATAAAGCTCCATGGTTGGGACCTTTATTTGAAATCCTTTGATTTAGTATGATTTACGAAGCAGAACAGCTTCCACGTTACTTGGATTCCTCTGTCTCTGGGGTCAACGCTCATAACTTGGGTAGACCCCATGGGAACAATGTAGACAGTCATATAAATAGCAGCGCTCTTGTAAACCACGTGCCTCACGAACATTATAACACCACGATCGGCATGGCTATATGGCCTCAAGCAATACAACTCAAGGACCCTGAGTGGACAGTGCTACCTGTGCAGACCACCAATGGTAGGGATGTAGACCCTGAAAGGCTACCAACTGTGCCTCCAGTAATCCACAGAGAGAGTAGAGCGGTTGCATTACAACCTTGATCAGTAATAGAAACCCCATGTTCCAGGTACATTCCTTGGACCTTGTAACCATACAGTTATACAATCTGTTTCTCTGCACCAATCAGGAAGGAAGTAACCTACCTCCTTTCCAGACACACGTTCAGAGGGTAGGGTTTCCTTTAAAGGCGATATGTGCTGTCATTTCCACTGAGGTGAGGGGCACCAATAATCAACACACTTGTGAGGATGTCATCCTGCTCGCACATCCAGGTCGAAGTCAAGAATAATGTAGACAGGAGATTGCTCAGTGGTCAAGACATTATTTTTGACATTTGTTATTTCCTCCCTCCCTTTCTCCCTCCCTCCCTCCCTCCCCCCTCTCTCTTCCTCCTCTCTTCTTTTTAGTTTTTTGAGACAGGGTTTCTCTGCGTAGCCCTGGCTGTCTTCGAACTCACTCTGTAGACCAGGCTGGCCTTGAACTCACAGAGATCCTCCTGCCTCTGCCTCCTGAGTGCTGGGATTAAATACATGCACCACCGCCCTGCTTTGTTGTTTTCAAAGAAGACCCAGGTTCGGTTCCCAACACACACGATAGCTAACAAGGGGGACCACAGACACTCCCTTCTGTCCTCCATGGGCACCAGGCAACACACATGGAGGGCGTACATACATGCAAACAGAATACATTGAAAGTAAAATGTTTTTAAAGAGGGTGTGTGAAAAGGGAAAAAAAATTAAACATGTCATCTTATCATTGTCTCAACTTGATGATAGTGACCTGTGTCCAATACCACTTCCTGGTGAGCTGAAGCACACCACAGATTTTCTTGGCCCCAGAACCCCTTCACCAGAGCACACACATGTAGGCAAGATTACCAATTAGATGTGACAGCATAACTGTTTGGTGTTGTTGAAACTGTCTCTCTTTGTAGAATAACTGACCTTAAATTCGGAGCAAGCCCGTGATCGAGTGCTGAGGTACAGGCGTGTGATGCCATGCCTTCTGCCTCACGGCTCAGGTACAGACTCTTTAAACTAGCCAGACATGAAGGTGCGTGCTTGTGATCCCAGCACTTAGGAGACAGAAATGGGAGGATAGTCGGGAGTTCGTCACCAACCTCGTCTACAATAACAGGTTTCAGGTTCATCAGCAGTACATAATTAGGCCTGTCTCCGAAAATAAAAGATCTTTTTTATTTGTTTTGTTTTTAGGGACCAGGTTTCTCTGTGTAACAGTCCTGGCTGTTTTGGAACTGACTCTGTAGACCAGGCTGGCCTCAAACTTACAGATATCTACCTGCCTCTGCCTCACAAGGAGTATGATTAAAGGTATGCACCATTATTCCCAGCTCCCTAAGATTTCTTTTTAAAATTATTTTAAGTTACATGTCTGTGTTTGTGCATCTGTGTGGGTGTATGTGCATATGAAGACAGGTGTTCTTGGAGACAAGAGTGTCAGATCCTTGGCAACTGGATTGGAGGCATTTATGAACCACCTAATATGGGTGCTGGGACCTGAACTTAGTCCTCTGGAAGAACAAGTGCTTTTAGCCGCTGTACCTTATCTCCAGACCACTCTTGAAGGATTTATTTGCAGTGTGTGTGTAGGAATCTTCTGTCTGTATTTTTTCATGTGCATGGTGTGTGAACCTAATACCTACAGAGGCCAAAAGAAAGTGCTGGATCCCCTAAACTGGAAGTATAGACTGTTCTTCTCTGTCTTCTGAGTGATGGGAACTAACCATGAGTTCTCTGCAAGAGCAAGTGTTTTTAAGAGCTAAGCCTCCTCCCCTGCCCCAAGACAGGGTTTCCCTGTGTGGTCCTGGCTATCTTGGATCTTGCAGTAGACCAGGCTGGCCTGGAACTCAGAGATTTTCCTACCTCTGCCTCCTCTGTGCTGGGATGAAAAGCATGTGACACCATGTCCAGCTGCTCTCCAACAATATTTTTAATTAAAGAGTGGCAGTTCACGCTTCCTCTAATCTAGCACTCAGTAGGTGGAGGCCTGAGGATTTCAGGTTTTAGGTCAATCTAGGCAGTCTACTGCATTTGGGCTAGCCTGAGACATGGTTAAACCTGAGAGATGGCTCAGTGGTTAGAGCATTTGTGCTTGCAGAGGACCTGGGTTCAATTCCCAGTGCTGCACGATGGCTCACAACTGTCAGTTTCCAGGGTATCCAGCCACTTCTTCTTTTTCCCTCATATTTTAAAATTTATTTTAAAAGTTTTTTTCCATGTATACTCCTGTTCACCTTTCCTACCCTCCTCCCTCAGTTCCCTCCCACCCCAGCTCCCATCCTTTCCCCAAGGAGACAAGGAGTCCCCAGGTGGTCAATTCAGTCTGGCATGTCCAGTTGAGGTAGGACCAAGTCCCTCATCCCAGTATTAAGGCTGAGTTAGATGTTCCTCTGTAGGGATTGGGCTCTGAGACACCAGGTCATGCACAGAATACAGTCTGATCCTACCCAACAGCCTGTTCTCACCTTTATGGGAAATGCACACATGGTATAGCTGCATGCATATACATAAAATAGATACATCTAATGATAATTTAAAAGTTTTTTTTTTTTTTTTTAAGGGCAAGTCGAGTCTGGTGGTGCACATCTTTAATCCCAGCACTCAGGAGTCTGGTGGATCTTTATGAGTTGAAGGCCAGCCTGGTCTACAGGGTGAGTTCTGGTCTAACAGAGCCAAGGCTGTTAACACAAAGAAACTCTGTCTAGGAACCCCCCCAAAGTTTTTTTTTTTTGAAGATAACCAAAATAAAAATCAATGTGAAATGTATATTTTGGTGTTTTTTTTCCACACCCTTAGGGTTTTGTTTTTTTTTTTTTTGACAGTCTCATGTAGTCCAATATGGCATTAAACTCTTTTTGCAGCTGGGGAAGACTGTGAACTAAGTACTAATCCTCCTGCCTTCACCTCTAGAGCAGTGAGTGGGTTTATAGACAAGCACCACTATGTTCTGTGGATTATTTTGGGTCATTTGTTTTGTTGGAAAGTGGCCCCATAGAGGCCAGACGGGCCTCCATCTCTTGGCAGTTCTGTCTTGGCCTCCCAGTTGCTATGATTTCAGGTACTGTCTCACCCAACCCCTGCACTTATGTGCATGCATGCGTGTGTGTGTGTGTGTGTGTGTGTGTGTGTGTGTGTGTGTGTGTGTGTGTGTGTGTGTGTGTGAGAGAGAGAGAGAGAGAGAGAGAGAGAGAGAGAGAGAGAGAGAGAGAGAGAGAGAGATGTGTGTTAAAATTTTAGAGGGCCAACCTGTTTAAAGCTGCTTAAAGAGTTCTTTAAAAATGATTGGGCATGTTGGCCCAACCCTTTAATCCCAGCCCTCAGAGGCAGATGCAGGAGGATCTCTGTGAGTTTGAGGCCAGCCTGGTCTACATATCAAGTTCCAGGACAGCCAGAGCTATAAAGTGAGATCCTGTCACAAAGAACAACAAACCCTGCCCTATATGTATGTAGGTGTGCCATGTGTGTGCCTGGTACTTGTGAAGATCGGAACTGGTGTCAGGACCCCCTTTAGCTGAAGCTACAAGTGTTTGTGAGCTGCCTGGTAAGTGCTGGGAATTGAACTCAGATCTTCTGGAAGAATAGTTTATAACCTTAACTGCCATTTTTCCAGCCCCTGGTTTTTGGTTTTGGGGTTTTTTTGGTAGGAGGAGTTAGGGGGTGTTGAGACAGCTGGACCCTGCTGGCCTAGAACTCAGAGAGATGCATGCTGGGGGACAGGGCATGTATGTACCACAGCACACAAGTGAATATTAGAAGGCAACTTTCAGGAATTGGTTTTCTCATTTCACACGCGGGTCCCGGGGATTGAATTCAGGGACTCAGTCTTGGTAGCAAGCACTTCTACTTGACAGGCCAGCTCCCTAGTCCCTTTCTATTATTATTGATTTGTTTATTATGGTTAATTTATTTGTAAGCATGACGCTCCTCTACAAAGCTGTGTTCCAAACTCATTACATAAAATAACATAACTGATAATAGATCATAGTACTAGGTGATATTCTGAAATATATGTTATAATGTACAAATCAGATTAAATATTTTTTTTTTAAATATTTAGCTCCCCCTTTTGTCTTTTCACATAAGTAGGGTCTGTCCATGTAACTCAAGTCTTGGTCCTTCTGGATCAGCCTCCCAGATGCTGGGATTTCTTCCCTACTATATTTTTATGTGAACTTTTTTTTTTCTTGTTGTGTCCTGAATAGAGTTTCATTTAGCTCAGGATGACCTCCAACTCACTCTCTCACCAAGGCTGGACTCGAACTGATTATCTTACCTCCGCTTCCCAGTTGTTGGAAAGACAAACCTGGGCCTGGCTCTCCTTCCTTCCTTCCTTTTAACATATGGGGAACTTCCCCTTACTTTCCACAATGCCGTAGCCTTTGCCGTGACTCACCACACCTTCCCAACAAAGCCATCAACCAAGATGTTTTATTTTGTTCTTTTTCCCCCTCTCTCAGCCAGGAAGGGAACCCAGGACCTCAGAACTAGCTTGCAAATGCTCTACCTCCAAGCCTCACCCACAGCCCAATCTCCATTTTAAAAGGGGTTTGAAAACAAGGCCCTGGGAGATTAAGTGACCTTCCCAGTATCACTCAGCTGGGAAGAAGCCCAACTGTGATTTGACCCCAGGCAACCTAAGGCCCGGCTGCCCTACCTTCGAGCAAAGGCACCCACAGGACAGTGCAACTGGGTACGGAAGTTAACTTCAGTTTATGTAATTCTCCCAGGGGCAGGGTACAGCTCCGCGAACACACACCTTTTCTCCAATGGGCCTTGGCTCCTGTGATCTCCCGGTAACATGCTGGGCTCCTTTGTGCCTGTATGCTGTAACTTTCATAAGCAGTACGGTGGGTGAGTGGTGGGGGGATATCCACCCCCCCCCATCATAATCACACTATATCCAAAAAGTCTTTGAGGTACAACCGAACACTTCCTTGGCAGGTTGTGCTTGTTTAAACTGTCACACCTGATGTGAACTGACGGAGGAACACAACTTCACCCTGACCCATTCAGAAGACTCCCAGCAGGAGCCTCCCCACAGAAGGCACAATCTCCTTTGTATCTAAAGTTAACAAGGCTAGTTGACATTTGCAAACTTGAAGAATTCTCTGTAACTGCTCTAAACCCCCTTGGTGACAGCGTTAATCATTCATGAGGGGCTATCCAATGACTTCTGTGATTTGTCCGAGGGGGTTTTTTGTTGTTGTTTATTTGGGGGACTGTATAGTCCTGGCTGGCCTGGAACTCATAGAGATACCCTTGCCTCCACCCTCCTCGTGAATCTAATTTTCAACCTTCCTAATGCTGGACCTTTTAATGGGGTTCCTCATATTTTGATGAACCCAACCATAAAGTTGTTGTCCGTACTTCATAACTGTAGTTTTGCTATGGCAATGAATGGTGATATAAATATCTGACAATGCAGCATATTCAACCCACTAGTTAGGGTTGACCTTACAGGCTGAGAAATGCTGTTTTTTATTGTTGGTTTTTTGAGACAGGGTTTCTGAGTAACAGCCCTAGCTGTCCTGGAACTCGGCTTTGTAGACCAGGATGGCCTAAGACTCACAGAGATCCTTCTGCCTCTGCCTGGGATTAAAGGTGTGTTCCACCACTGCGCAGTGAGAACCGCTGTCTTAAATGGGGAATTTAAAGAAGTAAGCAACCATGCCCAGATGTTTGTTCTTTTAATTTCTTTAGTTGTGTGTGTATGGTGTGGGCACAAGGAATGTATGTGGACCTTGGAGGACAATTTGTGAAAGTTTGGGCTCCTAGTGTTGGCACTTGGGGGTTATTGGGGTTAGTACTTCTGCCAGCTGAGCCATCTACATCACCACAGTTCAAAACGGTCTCACTATATGGCCATGGTTGACCTTGAACTCTGTAGTCCTCTGCCTCAGCTTCCCAAGTGAGGGCCACTAGTATGCTATGGGTTTTGTTTTGTTTGCCCTATACAGGGTGGCACTGTAGCACAGGCTGGCCTCAAGTGGTATGACCTGGAATGATTTTCTTATGATTTCGCCTTCACCTCCAGAGTGATGAGATCATAGGTCTGTGTTACCAAACCTGTGCTGTAGTTGTTTTTTGTTTTTTTTTTTTTTTAAATATAGTCCTGATAATGAACCCAGGGCAAGCACTCTACTAACAGTAGGCTTTCTTGACAAAGGAAGGTAGATTTTCTCCAGACTTAGCACCTACCTATCTATATGCATGTCTCTCTCTATATATGCATAATGTAGTTGGGTTTAGTGGTGTACCCCTGTTACTTGCACATGGGAAAGCCTGTCTAAAATAAAAAATTGACCAGTGTGCATAGTATAAATTTCTCTATAAGGTTGATAGGGCATTTATGCAGCAGAAAAAAAAAAACTACTCTACCAACATCTCTTTAGCTTATTATCTTTAGGAATAGTAGAGAACGAGGGATTTTTCTTTTACTTTGTTTTTCTCTGTGTAGCCCTGGCTGTCCTGCAACTCACTCTGTAGACCAGGCTGGCCTTGAACTGAAGAGATCCACCTGCCTCCGCCTCCTTGGTGCTGGGGTAAGGGTGTGTGCCACCTTGCCTGTCCATATGTCTATTTTTAAAATGTGCATTGGTGTTCTGCCTGTATCCCTGTCTGTGAGAACTTATGCCCGCAGAGGAGGCCAGAAGAAGGTGTTTGATCCCTAGAACTGGAATTACCCAGTGTTTATGAGCCACCATATGGATGCTGTCCTCTGGAATAGCATCCAGTGCTCTTTAGCACTGAGCCATCTCTCCAGCCTCAGGCATGGTCTTTATGTCTGCAGTCCTAGAACTTGGGAGTGATGAAGACTGCCTTGAATTTGTGGCCAGCCTGGACTACAGAGTAAGAGCAGAGTTGGGTGCGTGGTGGGGAGAACAAGAAAGTATAAGATTTTGTAAGTTCTGCAATAGCATGGGTAATAGACTAAGTTCTCTGTGTAAGGACAGTTAATTTTTCCTGACTCCCTGTGCACAGTGGGAACTTCCTATAGATAGTGTGAAACTACCTCAATTTAAGTGCCAAGGACAGCAGGTACTTTTTGCATGCGTGCCCTGTGTGAAGCAGCTGTATACCACAGGATATTCTTTTACAAGCAATGCGAATATTGGGACAGTGTCTTAGTTAAGAGTTTCAACTCAGTGATGAAGGGGTTTATTTCACCTTGTATCATTATCTGAAGGGAAACCGAGGCAGGAACTGAAGCAGAAGCCATGGAGGGATCCTACATAATGGCTTGATCTCCATGGATTGCTCAGCCTGCTTCCTTTATATGCCCCAGAAACACCTTCTCAGGGGTGAAACCCACCACAATGGGTCACTAATTAAGACAGTACCCAATAGACTTGCCCACAGGGCAATCTTATGGAGGAAATTCAAGATTTTAGCCTGTGTCAACGTGATACAAAAACCAACCAACACTGTCAGTATGATAAACTATGATAGAATGGACATGTTTTCCTCACTACAAGTCTTGAGTGTCCATCATAGGCAAGAAAAACATTCCTCAGAACCGGTGAACATCGTTCTCCGTTATTCTTTGGTCCAAAGGAAACCTGATCCAAGGGAGGAGTGAAGCTCTGGGAAGAAACTCACTCTTGGTGTAAACTCGGCCCAGAGGGTATGCGACACACACTGTCGTCCTCACCTCCAGTGTGACACCCACCCCAAGATCTTTACAAATCTCTCTTCAGGTGTGAACCATCATAGAAGCTGTTCATCCCGCCCAGGGACTGGAGTGTGAAAGCCCAGGAAGTATTGCATTTCCTCACCTAGGCCCCAACCCAAGTTTGAGCACGGGAGGGTGCTATCAGAAAAGTGCGCCAGTCTTAAAAATCAAAGTCCTGGAGTTGACTTAGCCCCACGGCCCCAGACCGCGCGCGCGCGCATTGCCTACACTGCAGCAGCGCACGCTAACCCACGACCGGGTCCTCTTCTCTCTCCTCCTGGTGGCAACAGGGCTTTCCGCCGGGCCGCGCCAGACTTCTTGAGACTGTTGATTGGTCGTCGTCCGGCCACCCGACAGCCAATCACGCAGAGGAAAGGTGACATCACTAGTTCTCCCATCCCCCCCCCCACCCCAAACTTCCCTACTCTGGCTACCAGCACCAACAACCTCGTGGGGGAGGGGTAAGAGAGTAGAACCGGTGAGGTCATTGCGCCGCCCCAAACGTTGCTGATTGGCTGCGGGGCTCAAGGGTGTCGGTTGGCTGCTCCTCGCACCTCCCCCTCGTGCCGCTACCGCCGCCACTGCGAGGAGCCACTGGCGACGCCAGAGCCGGGAATCCGGGTGAGTCGGGGCCCTGGGTCTAAGATGTTCCCGGTGTCCAGAGAGACTCAGAAGGAACTGCCCTTTCAGACTTTTTCTTCTCGCCCGGGTTCTTTGGTGCTCCAGGCACTCTGTCACATGGGAGTTGTAGTCTGCCTTATGCTGGCGACTACGGGCCGGATACAGGAGAAGACTACTATTCCCAGCAGGAACTGCGATCAGCTGGTCAACAAACGTTCGGGCCACGCCTCCCGAGCTTGTTCATTGGAGGGAATATCCTTTAGCCCCTCCTCCCGTAATTTCATTGGCTACTGTCCTTCACGGGGGCGGGGCTTCTGCCTAAGTTGCATGGTGAGTGGGTACTGTATTTGTCATTCAGCACGTAAATAGTCTGTTAATTGGTTAAGGCAGATGCCAATCACTTGTTGTAAGGCAGGGTTCTACGCATATCAGGCAGTCGTAGGCTTAGGTTGGTGTCGGTCCCGATGGGAGGCCGGTCTTGGAATTTGGCCCCGCCTCCTGGCGCTGCCGGAAGGACACGATTGGTGGTAACGAGTGTCGCTCCTGGTCGATAGGCGGAGCCGACTAGACTGCGAATATCTATTGGTCTAGGTTGGCGCCGGTCAGCGGGGTTGTGGCCGCCAATTGGCTGGTTGCTCCAGCTGTTGCAGGTCCATTCACCATTTTGTGTGTTGGAGTAAAAAAAAAAGGGAGAATCGAGAGGGAGAGCCGGAGGGGGGGCGGGGAGGGACCGGACCGGACTGAGCCGGGGCCACGGCCCCCCGCCCCGAAACCCCGTGGAGCCCGAGGTGAAGGGCGGGGCCAAGGCTGACACTGCCTGGGGGTGGAGGGGAGCTGGAGGCCGAGAGGGGACAGGTGGCAGGGACGGGAAGGGGGTACAGGGCAAAAGAGGTGGGCGGAATGGTGTGGGAAGGGGAGACAGAGTGGAGGAAGTGGTGGGAAGGGGGGAGTGGCAGAGAACTGATAACAGGAAAGGAGGGTGACAGGACTACATCAGGGTGACATGGAGAGGAAGGGGCCTGAGTTGAAGGGGGTGATGAAGAGAGGAGATGGGCAGAGGTATCCGATTTGGAGGTCTAGAGATGGCGACAGGAGAGAGACTGGGGGGGGGGGTGGACTAAATGGCCCGGCAGGGGGGAACAGGAGGGGGCCTAGTGTCTGTGTAGAAAGGTAGAGGAGGTGACAAGATGGGAGAGAGTGGCAGAGAAGATGGTGCCAGAAGGGTGGATGGAAATAGAGTGTGTGAGACCTTAAAGGACATGGGGTGGCCTGGGCTTCAGGAGTCCCCTCTCTCTCTAGTGTGAGGGAGGTGAGGGCCCACAGGACCCTGGGTGGTAGTTAGCAATGGTGGACAAGAAGAGAGAAGGCCCCAAGAAAGAGAGCTTTGACTCTGGGGTAAGGAGACCGGTCCAGTCAATAGAGTTGAGAGATGTCATGTCGGATAGTGTGTTGTAGGCCCGGGGTGCGGTATAAAGGTTTGTGTTTGGGCAGGCTTGTACCAGATCTCAGGCTCCAGAATGGTGCCCTGGCAGCCTGAAGACTGTCAGAGGGGCCTCTGACTGTGTGTGACTTCTGGGAGCATCTAGGATAGTTGAACTCATTTCTTGGCCTCTCAAGTTTTCCAAGTCCCTTCAGAGTAAAGTTTTGGGGTTTTTGTTTTCTTTCTTCTTCTTTTTTTTTTTTCTTTTTCTTTTCTCAGGGCAGCTCGAAAGGGGGCGGGCAGAATGACTGTTCAGGAAGTGGGTGAGGTTGGCTTGTTGGGCTTGCCCTGCTTTCTTTGACCTCATCCCACTTATCCTCACCTGGAGTTGGAGGGCATATTTGGGTATTTGGGGGTGCTGACCAATTCAGACATGCTTCCCAGCCAGCCCAGTTTGGGTGAGGATGCATGCAGACCAGAAGTGGGGGCTGGGCTTGCAGGCATCATGCTGGGTGCTGTTGGGGGAAGGGGAAGACTCCCATGTAGTGGGACAGAGAAACCCTGGGGTGTGCAGTTCTGTGTGCCCACTGTGTGATGACGTGTGCCTGTATTTGTGCGCGTGCGTGTGCTCATGTACAGTCCTGTGGTGGTGCTGGTATGAGCTCTTGCCCCAGACGTGCCCCTGCCTGCTCCCTGCCAGGCTCTGGGAAGATGGCTGTACCTGGTAGGCCTGTGATGCAGAGCAGAGTGGGCAACCATCCCTAGGGACTCTTAGCTGTGTACTCCTTCCCACAATACCTGGCCATGCATGACTGCCTGGGGGGGGGGGGATGAAGGGAAAGAAAGAAGCTCTCATCTCAGCTGGGTTGCCTCCCTTTCTGTGGCTTGGTGCTTATGTATGTTTGTGTGTGCATTTGCCTGTGTGCTCTCTATATGGTAAGAGTGAGGGCAAGCATTCCCTGTGGATCACGTGACAGGCAGCACACAGAAGTGGCTAGGAGCACAGATTCTGGAGCCATAGAGTCCTGGTTTCAGACCCCTAGATGTGCTGCTTCATAGGTAGATGACTGTAAACCACGTAGTCTCTCTGCACCTTGCTTGATAGTAGCACCCGTCTCTTAGGGCTATCGGGAGAAGAAATTAGCAAGCTTGGCAGAAGGCTCAGGATAGTGTGAGTGCTCCATAGTGTGAACTCTGTGCTCCTCACACTCCTTGGGGCAGTTGGAAGCCTGTACTGCTCCATGTCCCCTGCTGGGAGAGCAGGTGTGCGAATGCTCTCCAAGGAGCCAGGCTGTGTATGCTTAGGAGACCCAGGTGCCAGTCTGTGTCTGAATGCTTGCCAGAGCTCACATGAGTCTGAGATAGCTTTGTGTGTCATGGAATTCAAGGCAGTCAACTCAGCAAAATAGAAAGTCCCGAGGGAGCGTGGGTCTGTGGATCTTCACAGGTGCTCCTGATGATCCCTGCTGCTCTCCTGTCTCATAGGCGGACAGATGATGAAGCCAATGAAGAAGGTGTGCCCTGGCCTTGCAGGTTCTGCCAGTGGCAGCAAGTCCCCACCAGCTACCAGGGCCAAGGCTTTGAGACGGCGAGGGGCCGGGGAGGGTGACAAGCCAGAGGAGGTTGACGAGGAAACACAGCCGCAGGAACAGACAGGGCCAGAAGAGGCTGAAGAAGGTGAGGAAGAGGAGGCTGAGCAGGACCCTAGAGCTGAGGGGCTGCCTTCAGAGCTGCAGCCCAATGACCCGACTCCAGGCCTAGCTGAAGACCTCAAAGGGGACGGGGAGGCAGGCCGCTGGGAGCCTTCACTGAGCCGCAAGACAGCCACGTTCAAGTCTCGAGCCCCAAAGAAGAAGTATGTGGAGGAGCTTGGTGCTGGAAGCGGTGCTGTGGTGGGAGCCTCTGAAGAGCATGAGCGGACCCCTGAGGATGCCAGTGCTGTGGGGATGCCTCCACGACCACCCACCTCCACCCGGTCCTCCTCTACGGACACAGCCAGTGAGCACTCAGCGGACCTGGAGGATGAGCAGGCTGAGGCTTGTGGCCCAGGCCCCTGGCCCTCTGGTGGCAACAGTGGAGACTATGACCTTCGGCAACTGAGGTCTCAGCGGGTGCTGGCTCGGCGTGGTGATGGCCTCTTCTTACCTGCTGTTGTCCGCCAGGTGCGCCGTAGCCAGGACCTGGGTGTGCAGTTCCCTGGGGACAGGGCCTTGACTTTCTATGAAGGGGTATCAGGTGGTGGTGTGGATGTTGTTTTAGATGTCATCCCACCTCCAGGGGCACTGATGGTGGGCACAGCCGTCTGTACCTGTGTAGAGCCTGGTGTGGCTGCCTACCGAGAGGGTGTAGTCGTGGAAGTGGCCACTAAACCAGCTGCCTATAAGGTCCGCCTCAGCCCTGGCCCCAGCTCCCACCCAGGCCCACCAGGCACTCTGCCACAAGCCCAACAACCTCTGTACCGTGAGCCCGAGGAGGCTGTGTGGGTCACCCGCTCCAGCCTGCGCCTGCTTCGCCCCCCCTGGGAACCCGAGGCCTTGCTGAGGAAGCACCCTGCAGGCCCAGAGGAAGAACAGGCTGAGCCTGGGGTCACTTTGCCTCCTTGTCCTCCTTCCTTGGAGCCCAAACAGCCTGAGGATGCTGAGGTCTCCAACATCAGCTTTGGTAGCAACCTGGGGACCCACTGTGAGGAAGGTGAGGAGAAGCACCCACCAGCCCTGGGCACCCCGGTCCTGCTCCCACTGCCTCCACCCCAGCTCCTGTCACCACCCCCGAAGTCCCCAGCCTTTGCTGGCCCCGGTCGCCCTGGTGAGCAGCCTTCACCCTGCCAGGAAGGGAGCCAGGGTGGCAGCCGGAGCAGCAGTGTGGCCTCACTGGAGAAGGGAGCTGCACCGGCAGCCCGTGCACGCACCCCCTTGACAGCCGCTCAGCAGAAGTACAAGAAGGGCGATGTGGTCTGCACGCCCAATGGCATCCGCAAGAAGTTCAACGGCAAGCAGTGGCGCCGGCTCTGCTCCCGGGATGGCTGTATGAAGGAGTCTCAGCGACGGGGCTACTGCTCCCGCCACCTTTCCATGAGAACCAAAGAGATGGAGGGCCTGGCCGACAACGGGCCGGCTGGGACTGGGCGGCCTGCTGCCGTGGCGGCCCGCGAAGGGAGCACCGAGTTCGACTGGGGCGAGGAGACGTCGCGGGACAGCGAGGCCAGCAGTGTGGCCGCCCGGGGAGACTCCCGGCCGCGTCTGGTGGCGCCCGCCGACCTGTCCCGCTTTGAGTTCGACGAGTGTGAGGCGGCCGTGATGCTCGTGTCCCTGGGCAGCTCCCGGTCAGGCACACCGTCCTTCTCCCCGGTCTCCACGCAGTCGCCCTTCTCCCCGGCGCCGTCACCCTCGCCCTCACCGCTCTTCGGCTTCCGCCCTGCCAACTTCAGCCCCATCACCGCCTCGCCCGTCATCCAGCGCACGGCGGTTCGGAGCCGCCACCTGAGTGCCAGCACCCCCAAGGCGGGTGTGCTGACGCCACCAGACCTGGGTCCCCATCCACCGCCACCTGCCCCTCGAGAGCGCCATTCCTCCGGGATCCTCCCCACCTTCCAGACCAACCTAACCTTTACCGTGCCCATTAGCCCTGGGCGAAGGAAGACGGAGCTGTTGCCCCACCCAGGGACACTGGGTGCCTCTGGGGCAGGAGGTGGAGGGGCCGCCCCAGACTTCCCTAAGAGTGACAGCTTGGACTCCGGAGTGGACCCGGTGGCCCATACACCTACCCCCTCCACAGCGGCTGGCTTCCGGGCCGTGTCACCCGCTGTGCCCTTCTCTCGCTCCCGCCAGCCTTCACCATTGCTGCTGTTACCCCCACCTGCTGGACTCACCTCAGACCCAGGACCTTCTGTTCGAAGGGTGCCTGCCGTGCAGCGGGACTCCCCTGTCATTGTCCGCAACCCCGATGTGCCACTGCCCTCCAAATTCCCTGGAGAGGTGGGCACCGCCGGTGAGGCGCGGGCCGGGGGACCTGGGCGGGGTTGCCGTGAGACCCCAGTGCCCCCTGGGGTGGCCAGTGGGAAACCTGGCCTGCCTCCACCTCTGCCTGCCCCCGTGCCCATCACTGTGCCTCCAGCCGCGCCAACTGCTGTTGCCCAGCCGATGCCCACCTTGGGCCTGGCTTCTTCACCCTTCCAGCCCGTGGCCTTTCACCCTTCACCTGCTGCCCTGTTGCCAGTGCTAGTGCCCAGCAGCTATCCCAGCCACCCTGCCCCCAAGAAGGAAGTCATCATGGGCAGGCCCGGAACAGGTAAGAGGGTAGGTGGCTACCATCCAAACTGGGCTTTCAAGAATGATGAGCTGCCTGTCTCAGGAGGGCTATGGGGAGGTTGGTCTGCACCCTGCATAGATGTGGTAGAGGCTTACTTGCCAAGCAAAGGACTTTCCAGACTTGGTGTGGCATTATCAGAGGCTGCTTGTTGGTGACCATCCGTCGTCAAGGCTCAATTGAGAATGCACCCCCCAAGTCAGGCCTCTGTGGGGGTGATGGAGGGGCAGAGTGATAGTCACGGTGACATCTCCTGGGCCTTGGAGGACTGACTGGGCCTCCAAGGAGATAAGCGCTGCGTACAGTTATCTTGCCACGTTTCATGCCCAGCTCATAACACAGCACTCACTATACATACCCTGTGCTAACCCGTCTCTAATGTTAGCTCATTTTGTCTTTACATCACTGTTAGGTGGGTGCAAGCAGTGTGTTTGCTTAGAAGAAACTGTGGCCACGTTACTGACATCACTAAGGCAGGCTGGCTCTGGTGTTTAGTAAAAGAAGGGAAGAAACACAGAAACACACTTTTTTTTTTTTTTTTTTTTTTTTTTTTTGGCTTTTTGAGACAGGGTTTCTCTGTGTAGCTCTGGCTATCCTGGAACTTGGTTTATAGACCTGGCTGGTCTTGAACTCACAGAGACCTGCCTGCTTCTGCTGGGACTAAAGGTCTGCCAGGACAGAGACTCCTAACAGGCCCTTTTCTAGTGTGCGGAAGGCAAGGATTGGGAGGTGGGTCCTGGGTGCTCCGACAGCTGTGAATGCAGCCTGGGTGTCCTGAGGACAAGGTGTAGTAGTACACAGCTGTCTGTAACCAGTGGCAATCTAAGTGCTTGGTGACTGGTGGTCAGTGCTCTACAAGTCTTGAGAAGATGCCGATTCAGCCAGAAAAGTCAGGAAGGGCTTGGAGAAAGGGCCAGAGGCCTGTGAATAGCAACTCAGTGTAGGCATATAATACAAGGGGGACAAGACAGGTAGGCAGAGGGGAGAGCGTGTGCAAAGCAAAGCATGGAGCAGATAATTAGAAGGCTTGAGACTGTAAAATCAAGGGCCCTGGAAAGTAGGGGGTTACTGGGATGTGCAGCAGAATTGGTGAGCAAGAGTCAGGCCTCAGAGGGTTATTTTATCCTGGGGACAGAGGGGATTGAAGGAGGGCTTTGAGGAGATGTGATCAGAGCTTCACTGTGGAGGGAGAGTTCAAGCCCTGAGGCCAGAAGAGATCATAAGGGAAGGAGTCAGGTTGGTGGATGTGGGTAGGAGTTGTGGCTTGGGCTTGGGGAGGAGCCACATTACAAAGGAGCCAGGCCTTGCCCTCAAAGCACTAGCCTAGGCCTGTCTCCAGAGCTAGGGCACAGGGACAGGGCTGTGTTTGTCCCTCATGTTCATTTACTGAGAGGTTGAGCTGTATGCTTCATCCTGCTCTCCAGCACATTTTCCATGTTATGGTACTTGACCCACACCACTGATCACCACTTCAGAAGTGGGCACAGCAGGATTTTCTGTTGAGGCAGATCTATAAACTGCAGGTGAAGGTCTTCAGCCACCCTCTGAAGTACCCATTTGCTACATACCCACAGCCATTACTGAGCTGTGTGTCTCTTGACATACATGGGCACTCCAGAACTGGGTGGGCAGGGTTGGCACCACTGCAGATAATGCTGAGGCCTACCAGGACAGGTCTAGGAGGGCCTCTTGTCATATCCAGATGAGGAAAACTGAGGCCTTGACCAAAAGAAGGACCTGATGCCACCCAGTAGGGAAGGGACGGCACCGCTCTGCCTTCCCCAGGTTTTCCAGATCATAAGACTCACTACCAAGCTTTCTGGTGGGAATGGCTTACTGAATGCCAGCAGAGCTGTACTTGACCATATGATGCATGAGCCCTGCTGAGTATTCACTCAAGAATCCTCACAGCACCCCAGGAAGTCAGTGTGATGAATCCCATTAGATACTAACTGAAGGAGCCTGCAGCTCTGAGAGGCTAAGCCACTTACCTAAGGTCACCCAGCTAAGAAGAGAGAGGGCCAGGATTTGAACACTGTCTGGTTCCCGATACCAGGCATTTACGAACTATCAGTGTGATGATAGTGATGATTAAAATAACCCTTTATTGAGCATATATGATGTGCTTAGCCCCAGACTTGGGGCCATTTTATTAAATCCACCTGATGCTGTGAAATAAGGATTCCCAGCCCTGTTGTCCAGATGTAGCACCAAGGTTCAGGAAATAGAGGCCCTTTGCTGGAGGCCACCTAACTGTCAGAACTTGTCCAGTGCCTGTGCTGGCAGCTCTGAGCAGTGACTCCCTGACTCCACCCATCCTGAGGTATCTGGGCTGCCCTCAGGGTTGCAGGCAACCAGGCCTTTCTTTCTTCTCCCAGAGGCCTCCCTAGGCTTTGGAAGGCAGGTGCCTGGGGGCCTACTGCCTCTAAGTTCAAGTAGGGCAAACACTGTCTGGTGGCCTAACAGGTCACAGTCCTGGCTTCTTCTTGCCCTTCCGTGTCAGGGCCTGACCCTCTATCAGAGAGCAGCAGGTGTGAGGGGGTGGGTCAGGGCAGTCTGCCTGCTCCTGCCCCCCTCTCTGGGCATTTGCTTCTTCTGGGGGACATGCTGGGGCAGGCTGCCGGCATTCTCTGCATTCTGCTAATGGCATGGCCAGCCAGCTGCTGTTGACACCTCCCTTTGACTCTCCTCCTGTTCCCCAGGAAAGGAACACCCCCTCACACACACACACACACACACACACCAACCTGTGGTCTCCACCCAGGAGGCCAGATGTCTCAGTCCCATTCCTGACCTGGTCTCCTTTCCAGCTCCCGGCTTCCTGCATGGCTTTGCGGTGTCGACACTTCCGCGGCTCCTGAGCCTCTGCAGTTGCCTCTCAGGGCCTGTATCTCTCTTGCATCCACTGCATCCATCTTTGCCCTGGGCTCCCCGTGTCTTTCTCTTCCAGCCTAGCTTCCAGCCTTGGCTCCCGATCTGGGGGCTCTGTGTCACCCTGGCCTCCCTGGCTTTCCTTTCCCTGTTCATTCATCTAACTTCACCTTTGTGGTCTATTTCCGTTGGTGGTGGTTTTTGGAGACAAGGCTTTACCTAGGCCTTGCTGGCCCTGACCCCTTCATTCTTCAGCCTTCTGCCTCCCAAGTGCCTCTGCCCCAGCCTTCCACCCTATTCTGTGCATGCCAGGGTCTTTTTTAAAAAAGGTTCATTTATTTATTTTGAAGGAGAGAGGATGGGATGTATGTACGCCTGCATGGTGAAGTGGTGAAAGTCAGAGGATCATTTGTGGGACTCAGTTCACTCCCTCTATGGTGTAGACTGTGGGACTTGAGCTCAGCTATGAGGCTTGGCAGCCAGCTACTTTACCTGCTGCCGCTTCTCACTGGTCCAGGTTCTTTAATCTTTTTAACCCGTGGGCAGTTGCCAAACCCTTACATCTCCCCCCCCCCCCCTAAATGGTTAGTGTGAGGGAGCCAGAAGACAGTTTTGTAGATTCAGTTCTCTCCTCACACCTTTGCATAGGTTCTGAGATCTTAGCTCAGGTTGCTTAATTTATTATAGCAAATGCTTTTTTTGTGCTCAGCCACCCCCACCCAGATCCCCACACTTTAAGAGTATAGGGAGGTTGTCTCGGCCTGGGAGCTCTTTCTTGGTCCTTTACAAATTAACTGTCCATTTTTGCCCCTGAAACCTGCTGAGAAATGTTGGTATCTAGCTTGTCCATACACCTGTTTCCCACTGGCAGGAAGGTGGGGGCCATAAGGGATCCGGCTAAGGGGGCGGCAGGGAAGCAGGTTCCATGCCCAGCCACCCACCTGCTAGAGGGCATGACCCTAGACACCCCCACCCGTCTTCCAGGGCACATATTTGGTGGCAGCTCATTTCACTGTGCCGGGAGCAGTGGGAACAATGAGGCCTAGAGAGGGGAGTTGAACCCTGGGTCAGACTGACTGTCAAATTCAGGTTCTTCCCACTACAATGTCCACTTTCTCTCCAGCACTGAACTGTTATCAATTCAACTGTAGGCAACTCCTTCCTCATAATCTGTCAGGTGCAGGACTGAGCAGTCCTGGGGTGAGTGCGTGGAAAAGGCAGATGCTACAGGGTGGGACAAGGGCGAGCCAAGAGTTATTCCATCGGGGAAGCTAGGCGTCAGGGACGCTGGTTCTTCTGGCCTAAGAAGGAAGTTCAGGTAGGGTTTTCATTAGAGGCAACAGGAATTAAAAGTACAAGGAATAAACAGAGGTCAGGGCGTGAAAGAAAGGGTGAGGTTTTGGAAGCTAGCTTGGAGGATGGGTGGCGTGGAGAAGCCTAGGCAGGCCGGGCTTGACAGCAGAGCTGAAAAGCTGGATCAAGTGCAAATCCTAGAGAACGGTAGAGCAGAGGGGAAGGTTGGCTTTCAGAGTGGAATCTCAGCAGATTATCCGAGAAAGTTCGAAAGGAAGAGCGTTAGAGGAGATAATAAGAGAAGGAAGGAAGTTTCCTGAGCCCATAGGAGTATTGGTAAGAGACCCCAACTCTCCAAGTTTAACAGCCTCTAGCACCGGATACCAAGAGGGATCAGGCTGCCTCCTCGTGGCAACTGGCGGCGGGGCAGTGGATATACGCATGCGCAGCGAGTGGGGGGGGGTAGAGAGGGACATGCGTCCCGGAGACCCTGGCGCCCGGGCATTAATGGCTCCATTAGTGGCCGGGAGGGAGGTGCATTAGCGGCGGCGACGGCGTCTGGCTCCCATTACCACCGGCGGCAGCGGCTGCACCGCAGGCGGCTGGACCCTAGCCCGGCGCGCAGCCTCCTCCGCCCGCACTCGTCCCTGGTTCCCGCTCCGCACGAGGGCGCGGGTAGGAAACCCCGGTCTATTTCGGCAGGCTTGGGTTCAGACGTCGTCTGTGTCACCTCCCGAATACAAGAAGTCTCTCCCTCCACTTCACCCCAGTCTGTTGCTTGAGGAAAAGACGGGAGAACGGTCACCTGGGGCTTTGTGGACCCAGACAGGCCGCGCCCAGCCCCGTCCGCACCTATGGGTGCGTGTTCCCGCGCACCCTTGGGGGTAGATTACCACCCCCACAACCAAGCGGTGGGGCTTGGTTCTTTCTATTGGCTACTGTCGCACCTTCCGACCGCCGATTGGCAGAGTCCACCCCCCTCTTCTGTGTAGTTAACCCCTGCGGGACCAGGTCCTCCGGCTTGGGTGCTCCCCCATCCCAGACAGACTGGGTGCCAGCTGGCCCGCGCTCCGTCGCGGCCCGCGTGGGTGTCAGGCCGGCCGGGCACCCGCCCGCCTTCCAAGCACAAAGCGGCTTTGTAGGGCCTGCCGGGGACTGGCCGGGGGCCAGGCGGCTAGTGGAAAATCTCGTGAGCGCTGAGCGAGGAGGGGAACGCAGGGCGGCGCCCCCTCCTCTGCCGGGCGGTGGCGCCTCCTTCAGCTAGAGCCGACCAGCCCTCCCAGCCCGGGAGCCTGCACACCACCACTCAGTCCCCGCCCGCGCACCTTTCCGCCCCCAAGCCCCCATCCCGCTCTCCACCTGCATCCTGCTTTTCTCCCAATCCCTAGGGACCCTCCCCCCATTTATCCCCTCCCTCTTTTTCCCTTGCCCCCCCCCCTTGCCTATACCCTAGCCTGGCTTACACTGACTCACCCTGACGCTATTTTTAGCCCCCCATCCCTGTGGAGCCTTGCCAGCCCAATCCTAGGCTCGTTCCCCAGGCAACCCTGGCCGTCGCCGACGCCTCCCGGGATGGGTGGGTGGGTAGGTGGGTGTGTGTGTTGAGAGCGGGTGAGGGGAGCTGGGGACACTGGGGTGGCGAGCTGAACTTGGACAGGGCTGGAGAGCAGGGTGGGGAGCAGCCAAGGGTGGCTGGTGAGGGCGCGGTGCCTCGCGGGCTCAATAAATGGGGCCGTGAGTTCCGAGTGAGTCGGCCTGTCCCTTGGTCTCAGCATCCCTGGCAGCTTGCCCCAGGCGTCGGGGCAGGCCCTAGCCTGCACCACCCCAGGTGGCTGTGGATGTGTCTGGGCGCTCTGTCCCCAGGCTAGGGTGGTGTGTTTTGTTGGGACCTATGTAGTTTTGGGCTAAAGCTTTTGTGGAGTTGACCGAGGGGTGGTGCTGCGGGTGGCTTCCGTCACAGTCCTGCCCAGTACCTTCCTTGAGTGAAGGATGGCTGTGGACCTCCTCTCAGATAGGGCTGGGGCCCTGGCGTAGGGAAACCCTCAGCTCTTTCCAACTTGGGAGGCCCCAGTTAGGGTTGGGTATGGCTGGAGAGGGGAAGCTGTTCGGGGGCTAGGACCTGCTCTTTCCCTTTCACTAGTAATCCACCCCCACCCAGGGTTCTTCCACCCCGAACAATAGAAGCTAAGTATAGGGCTGGCCCAGTGCCCAGGGCAGGGGGGCCCTTCCCGCCCGGATTCCAGCCCCTCCCTGCCAGGCAGGGCCCCCACTTGGTTGTACCCTGCCCTGAAAAGGGCCTCTTCCTATTCTTTTTCCACGGGTACTGTGTGTTCTACCAGATGTGCAGTCGTCCCAGATGTGAGGCCCTCTTTCCCTGCTGTGCTGTTGTCACTCAACAAGTCTGTCCCTGGGCCACACTACTTCCCTACAGTGGGGAAGGGGTTAAGTAGGCAGTAGGTGACTCACTCAGACTCACCGTTGGGAAGAGGTGGGGGCAGCATGGGGAGATAGTGGGCCACATTGATTTCAGCCTCACATGGCAGTCCCTAGGGCAGTGAGGTAATGGAGGGTCTGAGTCTGGGGCTGCATAAAGAGGAGGGGGCAGTCACCTAATAGTCCCGCTGCTAGACCCTCTGGAGGTCAGAGGGTTACAGACCTTCCCGTCCCCTTAGGATCGGGTTACTCAGCTTTTGCCCTGTCTGGCCTTCAGCCTCGTCAGTGGCTGGAGAGGAAAGCAGGGTGGCCTGCTCTTGTAGAAGCCCTCCCTCTTTACAGAAGGCCCTCTTGGTCTGCCCGACCCTACCCTGTGCGGGTGTTACCTGCCTAGTTGTGAACCCAGAGTTCTGCCTTTCCTGGGTGAGCCCCAGACCCTCTCCTGCCTGCGGCTTACTTGCCTGTATCACCACCGTTTGATCTTGTTTCTGGGTCTTTGTGTAATTCCCTGTTTGTTTCCACCTTGATTATGGATGAGAGGACTTGGAGTCCTGAGTTGTTAAAGCCCTGGCTGTGTGGTCATGCATAATTCATCCAGATTCTTTGAACTTCATTTTCTCACTTAAACAATGGGCATAAGGCTGATCTCCCTCCCTAGGTGGTTGTGAGACTTCAGTGAACATGGTAACACACGCTTCTCACACATGGCTGCTCCAGTCTCAGCTCTTTTTCTTTCTCTTGGTCTTTTTTTCCGGGGGCAAGATAATCATAGAAGGTCACACCACTACCTTACACTGTCAAGTTCCAGAGTGGCTGGTAGCTCTAGACTGGAATAATGGAAGGGCCATAAGGCTCTGGAAACCGGAGTCGGTCCCTGGAGTGTGGGGTTAGTATTATGGTGTCTGTGAGTTGACGTGTCCTGGCATGGGGGTACTGAATGGGTCTTAGAAAGGCTGTGAGTGTCTGCTGGGGTTGGTCTAATTCATGTGAGCTGGTGGAAGTAGAGTCACTAAGCCGCGAGGGTGAGGAATGTGAAGTGATGGTAGGTAGGGAGGTAAAGATCATGTACTTTTGAAGGTAGTACATCCTGGCCAGCAGGTGTGTGCAGTATGACTTCATGTGTGACTGTATGGATGTAAGACCGAGGGCGTGCGGTGCCCGTAGCGGTGTGTACGCGATAATGGGTGTGGCATGGAAATACATCTACGAGAAGTCTGCGCGCGCGCCTATGTACTTGAGTTGGGGCTCAGGGCTGATTTGCCCAATCCTTCCTTCACCGTTGGTCCCTCCCAGCAAGACCCGGCGCGCCAGGTCGGCCACGCCGCGCGTGAGCGTGTTCCTCGCGCGCACTGGACACAGCACGACACTCAACCTGGGGCCTCTGCAGCGCGGCACCCTGAACCGCCCCCCTGGCTTGCTGCCTTTGCTGCAGTGCGCCCTCCCTGCCACCCTGCTGCGGGCCCGCCCCCGGCCGGCTTGGAGCCAACCGTAGTTCGCCCCGCCCCGCCCTTATTTGCATATGACTGACGTTCCCCCGGGGCGGCCAATGGGGGTGGGCGCGGCGGGGCCTGACCCGCGCGCGGCGTCAGCAGCCAATGGGCTGAAGCGCAGGGGGCCGGGCTTGCGCGGAAGGCCGCGGGGGAAGCGGGGCAGGGGCGGGGGGAGGCGCGGCGGGGGGAGGGGAGCGCGTAGTAGTGGCGGGGCGGGGAAGCGGCGGTGGTTCGGCGCGGGGCTCGCTTGGAGCGCACGGACGCAACCACGCTAGTCCGTCTATCCGCCTGGGACCCGAGGTCGACCTGGTGCCCAGCCGCCGGCCCAGGGCCCGGAAAGGCGGGGCGGCGGCGCTGTCTGCCGGGCGCGCGGGGCCAGAGCCGTTACCCGCCGGAGCTTCGAGGGAGGGAGGGAGGTAGCGAGCCAGCCAGCGGAGAAGGGAGGGGGCCGCCCCCGCGCACGCGCGCCGCCTGCCCCGCCTGCCGGACTCTGCGAGGGAGGAGGGAAAGGGAGGGGGCGGCGCCGATGGCCCCCGAGCCGCGCGCCCCGTGACGGCCCCCGCGCGCGCCGGGGGGCGGGGCGGGGACGGCTCACGCTGACCTCCCCCGCCCCCTGGGCGGCGGGAGGCAGGCGGCGCTTTGCGCAGGCGCGTCCGGCGAAGACCCCCGCGTGGGGCGGCCGGAGGGGGCTGCGGGGGGGGGGGCATGCGGCGACGGCCTCCCGCTCCCCCCGGGCCGGAGCGGCGACGGCCAAGGAGCGGGCTACGGGCAGAGCGGTGTCGGCCCCTGAGGAGGTGCGAGCCCCTGTCGGGCTCCCGCCGCTCCGGACCATGTACTCGGCCCACAGGCCCCTGATACCCGCGTCCGGCGCGGCCTCTCGTGGCCTCGGCATGTTCGGTCAGTAGCGTCCGGCTCTGGGATTGCAGGGGTCAAGGTGTCGGGGTGCTAAGTGCGGAGTATCGGTTATGGGATGTAGTACCTGCACGGTTGAAGGAGAGTACAGGGATGGCAGAGAAAGTTTAGAAGGCAGCGGGGCCGAGTGGGTAGTGATGGCAGGTGTGAGTAGCCGGGCGGTGGGAGTGAGGGGTGGGGTGTACGTGGAGACAGGTGTGGTGCTTCAGTGACGGGGTGGAACGGATCGGTTGTGATTGGTGCTAAGGGCTACGGAGTAACAGGCTTTGGAGTCTGCCTTAGAATAGGAGCAGACAGTCCTGCTGGTGGAAAATGAGGAAAGAGGACAGGGAGGGGGCTTAGAGTAGTGGTCTGAGCACAGGCTTTGAGGGAAGCACCATTGCCCAGAACAGACTATGGGGAGCTGTATTCACCATGTGGCTTGCCGGGAGGGCGGGAGAGAGAGAGGCACACCTGGAGGGAAATACCCTAGGAAGAGGGTAGGACCAAAGGACTGCCCCATTGTCTCCCTGGCCACTGCACTCCCTCCCTATTTCCAAGAAAGCTAGGAGGTGGGTCCTGATGAGAAAAGTCTTTGTGGAGACAGAAACACATCTAGGGCCTTCCTTGTAGGCTGTCTTGGGGTTGGAGTCCCTGGCTGGCTTTGAGGCTCCTAGGGGTGGGGGCCAGGGATGTTAGGAATCTTGAGTGCCTTCCAGTTTTGTTTCCCTGCTTCCTTGTTCCCTCTTTTCTTTAGGGCTCCTTTCCTTTGTCAGCACCCCGGAATCAGGTCTTGAGGCCAGCTCTGTATATAGTGCTCCCCCAGACTAGATTTCTGAAGGTATTAGGGTGGGGTCACTTCAGGTCAGGTTGCTCTGGAGCAGGGGGAGGCAGGGAACGATGGATATCAGAGATAGGGCGGTTCCCTCCTTCCCTCTTCCCCCTGAGCAGGGGCCTCTGTTCTCTGCTGGTTCCACTTCCCCTGGAGCCTGCGGCCTGGCAGTGTGGAGAAGCTCACTGATAGCCCAGTTCCAGCAGGCGTGGTCCCAGCTTTCAGGTGGACCTGGGCCTGAATGTTGGACCTTCCCAAATCCCTCTGTCTGTGGCCTCGAGGAAACACCTGGCACCTTAGCTTTCTCTGGGCAGCCTTATAACAGTTCTTTCCTCTGTCCCATTGCCCCTGCCTTTTCTTCTCAGGACCTCACTATACTCTCCATCCAACTGGACAAGGAGACTGGACACTGGGCATGAGATCAGCCCAGGGGTTTGGGGGGAGGGAAGCTTCTTACTGCGTGTTAGAGTCTGTTTAGGAGACAAAAGAGGAGAGCCACCTGGACCCCACCCAGGAAGGGCAGGGCTATCTCTCTGGAGACTGGGGGGGGGGGCTGTTTGAGATCCAGGCCCTGAAATGGGTAGAGACAGTAGAGGAAACAGAGCCATTAACCTCAGGAACAGAAAAGAGGGGGTGTGAGGCCCAGGTGAGGGGCTACATCAGATGGCAGCAGAGTGGCTGAGACTGTGATGACATGGTTGTGGGGAGGATTGGCCAGCCTTGCAAAGGTCTTAGGACATCAGAGAGGGGAATGGCAGCTGACAGTGACCTGGTTTGTGGCAGGAGCCAGTTCCTCTGGCTTGGTCCCTGGTGGCAGGGCTGGCGGGAGGGAGGGGTGGGACATGAGGACTGTTTGCTTCTCTTTCCTTTTTATAAGTCTAGAGACCTTTTAGGGATTTTTTTCTTTTTCTTGAGTGATGTCTCATTGACTGACTTCAGAGGCATAGGCTATCAAGACTGGGTGGAGCCACTTTACTCAGGATGGGGATGAGCTTGAGTTGTGGAGGTTAGGGCCCAGTTCTCCTGACGCCCAGCTCACATGGCTCCTTCCCACAGTGTGGACAAATGTGGAACCTCGTTCTGTGGCTGTGTTCCCCTGGCATTCTTTAGTCCCCTTCCTGGCACCCAGCCAGCCAGACCCCTCTGTGCAGCCTAGTGAGGCCCAGCAACCTGCCAGCCACCCTGTGGCCTCCAACCAGAGCAAAGGTAAGGGGTAGGGACTTTGGGAATGCTTGGGATGGGGCTCCAGGCAGCCCAGGAGCCCCCTGATTGACTGTTCTGCTCCTAGAACCTGCTGAATCAGCTGCTGTTGCTCATGAGCAGCCACCAGGAGGGGCAGGGAGTGCTGATCCTGGGCGGCCTCCTGGAGCCACATGCCCTGAGAGCCCAGGACCTGGACCTGCACTCACTCTGGGGGGTGTGGATTCTGGTAGAAGTCTTCCTCCCACCACTGAGGAGGAGGCTCCTGGGCCCCCAGGAGAGCCCCGGCTGGACAGCGAGACAGAGAGTGACCATGATGATGCGTGAGTCCTGCAGGCCTGCCTGACGTAGGGGGGGCAGGGATGCAGAACTAAAACTTACGCTCTTCACTGTCCCATGTTCTCCACAGCTTCCTCTCCATCATGTCTCCCGAGATTCAGCTGCCTCTGCCACCTGGGAAGCGCCGGACCCAGTCCCTGAGTGCCCTGCCCAAGGAACGCGACTCATCTTCTGAGAAGGACGGACGAAGTCCTAACAAGGTGCTTCCTTTACCTGGCCTTTGCTTCCCGGGGACCCCAAGCCTGTATCCCAACCCTAACTGTTCTTCTCTGCACTCTGTTAACGGCAGCGGGAAAAGGACCATATCCGTCGGCCCATGAATGCTTTCATGATTTTCAGCAAACGACACCGGGCCTTGGTCCACCAGCGGCACCCCAACCAGGATAACCGGACTGTCAGCAAGATCCTGGGAGAGTGGTGGTATGCCCTGGGGCCCAAGGAGAAGCAGAAATACCACGATCTGGCCTTCCAGGTGATTGTTCTCTCCGTGGCTCTTCCCAGTGTTGTGTGGTGGGGCAGTGAGTGAAGGGTCGCCCTGCCCTCTCCTGCCAGGTGAAAGAGGCCCACTTCAAGGCCCACCCAGACTGGAAGTGGTGCAACAAGGACCGCAAGAAGTCCAGCTCAGAGGCCAAGCCCGCCAGCCTGGGGCTGGCCGGAGGGCCCAAGGAGACGCGGGAGCGGAGCATGTCGGAGACGGGAACTGCTGCTGCCCCCGGGGGTTAGTCAGCTCACGGCTCTCCCCTGCCACCTCTCCCTGAGGGCTGCCAGCCTTCCCCTTGCTTGCTCAACCCCTGCCTCAGCAACATGTCTTCTTTGTTGCTTTTGAGGAGCTGGCAGTTGTTGTACATGAAAGAGCCAGGGAGATGCAGAAGAGTCCCAAATACAAGTCACTGCCTACTGCTCTTGATAGGGCATCTACTACAGTGCTCAAAGATCAGACCCTTTGTCCAGATGAGGAAATAGCCTCAGAGGTGCCAAGTTGCTTGATTAAAGCCATGGGCTAATAAGTGCCACAACCGAGAGTTAAAACTTAGCTTGGTTGGCTCTCCAAGACCCTAGTTGGAGCCACTCAGTATGCCCTGGATTGGTTTCCTCGAGGAGTTCTGGGGTACATTGGGGGTATATAAGCTGTCGATATGGCCGCCTATGAGAGTGGGCTAATTACGACTCTCTTACATGGGAACACTAAGGCGTAGACAGGCCACTGGTGAACTTACCAGCCACGACCTCTGTGGACCAGTTTCCAGGCTTGCTCATGACAATGTCCACTTCCAGGAACAGGCTTCCTTCCTGCAGGCTCAGAGGGCAGAAACTTGCAGGGAGGAGGTGTTGGATTGGAGACCGGTGCTTTAACTCTACCAAGTGACTCAGGGTCTCCAGCCTGTTTCTGCCCAATTCCTAGACACATCTGTGGAAGGTTGGGCCAGTTGAGGTGCTGGTTGGAGGCCACCCCTCAACTCTGACAGTCTAACAACTTGTGCTTTACAGTGTCTTCTGAGCTCCTTTCTGCTGCAGCACAGACACTCCTGAGTACAGACACCAAGGCTCCAGGGAGTGGCCCCTGTGGAGCGGTTGGGGGACCTGGCTCTGCCCGCCCCAGAGCCTTCTCCCACAGCGGGGTGCACAGCCTTGATGGTGGGGAAGTAGACAGCCAGGCACTACAAGAACTGACCCAGGTTCGAGGCACAGGTCACCGGGAAGGTGGGGAGGGAGGGTGGCATGATGTGACGCAGCAGAGCCAGCTAAACCCTCCCTGTCTCCTGTCCCACAGATGGTTTCTGGCCCTACGTCATACTCCGGCCCAAAGCCTTCCCCGCAGTATGCTGCTCCAGGATCTTTTGCAGCTCCTGGTGAAGGAGGTACCTTGGCCACTAGTGGTCGGCCCCCACTGTTGCCCTCCCGAGCCTCTCGTTCCCAGCGTGCAGCCAGTGAGGACATGACCAGTGATGAGGAACGCATGGTCATCTGTGAGGAAGAAGGGGATGATGATGTCATTGGTGAGTGGGGAAGGTTTGCAGTCCTGGTGGAGCCCTGTATCAAAGGCTCAGAGGGTGGCCACAATCCAGGTCCTTGGGCTCCTTCAGTTTGTTCCAGTCCATGTTCTTGTTCGTGGCTGTCTACCATCAATTCTGCTTTGGCCAAGGAAGCTCCCAGTCATTGCTGGAAACCCAAGGACATGGGTGTCATTAGCAGAACACTAGGTGCTCTTCCTAGTGCACATTTCAAGTGCTGCTTTGGTTAGATGCACTTAGCCCTGGGCCCAGGACTGTCCTCCAGGGCCTCCTCTGTCCTGCCCTACAGCTACCATGGTCACCATCCACTCACTAGCCTGCTCGATAGAGAGCTGAAGTCAGAGCTCAGATTCTGTTCCAGGTGATTTCCTCCTGGGTAGTTGTGTACTCAGTCCCTTCCCCACACTGGTCCTCTACTCCCTCAGCTGACGACAGTTTTGGCACCACTGACATTGATCTCAAGTGCAAGGAACGGGTGACTGACAGTGAGAGTGGGGACAGCTCTGGAGAGGACCCAGAAGGCAGCAAGGTGAGGCTTGCTGGGAGCTGGGATAGGATGTTGTCCTGTTCCTGGGTGGGAAGGGGGTGGGCTCATGGACAGGGTGAGCTGGCCTTGAGCTGCCAGGGGTGCTTTCGGCTGGTCCAGCTCTCTACACCCCCTGACTTGGGTTTCTCTTTCCTTAACCCAGGGCTTCAGCCGTAAGGTGTTCTCACCTGTCATCCGCTCCTCCTTTACCCATTGCCGTCCAGCCCTGGACCCTGAGCCTCCAGGGCCCCCGGATCCACCTGCAGCCTTCAGCAAAGGCTTTGGCCCCACCCCATCCTCCTCCTCACCTGCTTCCACCTCAGTCTCAACCTCCTTTTCACTGGGCTCTGGAACCTTTAAGACCCAAGAGTCTGGTCAGGGCAGCACAACAGTCCCACTTCGGCCTCCACCTCCTGGAGCTGGGGGCCCAACAACACCTTCCAAAGCCACTCGCTTTCTTCCAACGGATCCTGCCACTTTCCGCCGCAAGAGACCTGAAAGTGTTGGTAGCCTGGATGCACCAGGCCCCTCGGTCATTGCAGCACCTCCCAGTGCGGGAGGGAACATTCTGCAGACACTGGTTCTGCCTCCAAGCAAGGAGGAGCGGGAGGGCAGTGGTACACGAGTGCCCTCAGCCCCAGCCCCGTCACTGGCCTATGGGGCTCCAGCAACCCCTCTGTCCCGTCCTGCTGCCACCATGGTCACCAATGTGGTACGGCCTGTCAGCAGCACTCCTGTGCCCATTGCCTCTAAGCCCTTTCCCACCTCTGGCCGGGCTGAGGCATCTTCCAATGACACAGTAGGTGCCAGGACTGAAATGGGCTCTGGGTCCCGAGTGCCTGGGGGCTCCCCGTTGGGTGTCAGCGTCGTGTATTCAGATAAGAAGTCAGCAGCAGCCACCTCACCAGCTCCACACTTGGTAGCTGGACCGCTATTAGGCACTGTGGGGAAAGCACCTGCTACTGTCACCAACCTGCTGGTGGGCACCCCAGGCTATGGAGCTCCTGCATCATCTGCTGTTCAGTTTATTGCCCAGGGAGCCCCAGGTAGTGCTACCCCTGCAGGCTCAGGAGCAAGTGCTGGGAGTGGCCCCAATGGGCCAGTACCCCTGGGTATCCTGCAGCCAGGTGCCCTAGGCAAGGCTGGGGGGATCACCCAGGTACAGTACATCCTGCCCACACTGCCCCAGCAGCTTCAAGTGGCCCCTGCTCCAGCGCCAGCTCCTGGAGCTAAGGCAGCAGCTCCCAGTGGCCCTGCACCCACCAGCATCCGTTTCACCCTCCCTCCGGGCACCTCGACCAACGGCAAGGTCCTGGCTGCCACTGCACCCACTGCTGGCATCCCTATCCTGCAGTCTGTACCTTCCGCCCCACCCCCCAAAGGTGAGGCCTGAGCTGGGTCCTGTAAGGATTTGGGTCACAGGCCTGTTTGATTGTCTTGTAATCTTCTGTTGCCTTTTCTAGCCCAGTCAGTTTCTCCTGTCCAGGCCACACCTTCAGGTGGCTCAGCCCAGCTGCTTCCTGGGAAGGTGCTAGTTCCATTGGCTGCCCCTAGCATGTCGGTTCGAGGTGGAGGGGCTGGCCAGCCACTGCCCCTAGTTAGCTCTCCTTTCTCAGTACCTGTCCAAAATGGTGCCCAGCAACCTAGCAAGGTAAGGCACACTCAGCAGTGGCCTCAGCTCTTCTAACTGTTGGGTGGCATCCTTGTATTGACCGGTGTCACTGTCTGCCTTACTTGTTTTTCATTTATGTATTTATCTGAAGCGTGGGGATCAACATTGACTAGAGTTTGAGAGAAAAACCAACAGGGCCAGCTGTAAATCCTGCCAGTTGCTGGGAAAGGAGGGGTGTGAGAACAAGGAAGAAAGAAAGCTTTGTAAGCTGAGGCAGAAAGTGAGTTGGGGCTGGATGTGGTGGCAGACACATTTCTAGCACTCAGGAGACAGGCAAGTGGATGTCTGGGTGAGTTTCAGGCCCATCTGTCTCAAAAATGGAGCAGGGATGGGAGGGAAGCTGTGGAGGAGCACTTGCTGTTCCTGCAGAGGACCCGGGTTCCCAGCACCACGTTATTACCTGGAGGAGCCCAGCCAGCGTGTGTGTGTGTGTGTGTGTGTGTGTGTGTGTGTGTGTGTGTGTGTGTGTGTGTGTGTGTGTGTGTGTGTGTGTGTGTGTGTAGGTAAAAACTTACACATAAAAGTAAAAAGTCTTGAAAAATAGAAGAAAGAAAAATGGGGATGTTCAGAGAGCTCAGAGTGTCTGGGAAAGCATGCTTAGGAGTTTGGTCAGTACCTTAGAGTGTTATAGATAGAACTTAGTGGGGTCTGTGAGCGGCTGCCTGTTTCTGTTTTGTGCAGCCCGCTATTTCCTGGGTGCTCAGTGTCTCTGTACCTGTTCATTCTCTAGAGCCTCCTCTTCTGTGCTCTGTACTGGCCTGATCTCAGGATCCGAGTTGCCTGCTTTTGCTTAGCCTACATTCTAGTCAGTCTGCTCTGACCTTTGGGGTCACAGTGTACTCTAGCCTATGGGTGCTTTTGTCTACAGATCATCCAGCTGACTCCTGTGCCTGTGAGTACACCTAGTGGTCTGGTGCCACCTCTGAGTCCAGCCACGATGCCAGGCCCCACATCACAGCCTCAGAAGGTCCTGTTACCTTCTTCCACAAGGTAAGTCCAGTTGAGCCCTTTCCTCATTCCGAGCCAGACCAGGGTAAAGGCCAGCCCACTTCACTTGACTCCTCCCCTTCCCTCCCCTGTGCAGAATCACCTATGTACAGTCAGCAGGTGGGCACCCTCTGCCTCTGGGGACCAGTCCTGCATGCAGTCAGGCTGGAGCAGTGACCTCATACGGGCCTACCAGCTCTGTGGCTCTGGGCTTCACATCGTTGGGGCCCAGTGGTCCTGCCTTTGTACAGCCCCTGCTCTCAGGTGAGGGCTGGCCTGGGAACTAGGGGTGGGGTTGACACGGCCCCAGACCCTAACTTGGTTCCCTTCCCCATTTCCATCTTCCTCCCAGCAGGCCAAGCTCCATTGCTGGCTCCGGGCCAGGTGGGCGTGTCACCTGTGCCCAGCCCCCAGCTGCCTCCTGCCTGCACAGCCCCTGGAGGTCCTGTCATAACAGCGTTTTACCCTGGCAGCCCCGCATCCACATCCGCACCCCTGGGCCCACCTTCCCAAGCTCCTCCAAGCCTGGTCTACACTGTGGCCACCAGCAGCACCCCACCTGCAGCTGCCATTCTGCCCAAGGGCCCGCCAGCCTCTGCCACTGGCGCCCCCACTAGTCCTTTCCCTAGTAGCACAGGTGCCGCAGGTGCGTGTGGGAGAAATGCTGCAGTTGGGGATTCAGGGAATGGGCTTGGCTGAGGCCTGCTTCTTGATGCTCCTTTCTTACCAGCAGGCTCCATGACCTACAGTTTAGTGGCTCCCAAGGCTCAGCGGCCCAGCCCAAAGGCCCCCCAGAAGGTGAAGGCAGCCATCGCCAGCATTCCTGTGGGGTCTTTTGAATCGGGTACCACTGGGCGGCCTGGACCCATACCCCGACAGTCTCTGGACTCAGGCACAGCCCGAGAGCCAGCTACCCCAGAATCAGAGCTTGAAGGGCAGCCCACCCCTCCAGCCCCCCCACCCCCCCCAGAGACCTGGCCTCCTGCTGCCCGGAGCAGCCCCCCACCGCCCCTATCTGCGGAGGAACGACCTGGCGCCAAAGGCCCTGAGACTGTAAGTGTCTCCTGTCTGTGGGACTTACCTAAGTGCTGGTCTCGCTGCCCCCCACTAACTGTTCTTTTTGCTGCCTGCTTATCATTCCATTTGGGGGTCTGCATTCTGGGTATCCTGGCCTTAAGAGGCCAGGGTTTATCTCATTTTTTATCTCACCTTGTTTTCTGGTTCACCCTATCCCCTTCTTTGAGTCTGGGTCTCTTTAGCCTAAGCTGGTCTAATATTCACGGCATTACTGAGTGCTGGGATTACAGGCATGAACCCCCGTGGTTTTTTCTTTTCTCTTTTAAACCCCAGTGTATCTAAGTCCAGTATTCTTGGCCTGTCCCCACCCCAGGCCAGCAAGTTCCCCAGCTCATCTTCAGACTGGCGAGTCCCTGGGCTGAGCTTGGAGAGTCGTGGGGAACCGCCCACTCCTCCCAGCCCAGCTCCTGCTTCAGCCACGGTCCCTAGTGGAAGCGGAGGTGGTAGCAGTGAGGGCAGCAGTGGGAGGGCAGCTGGGGACACACCTGAGCGCAAAGAAGTGACTGGTTCTGGCAAGAAGATGAAAGTGCGGCCCCCACCCCTGAAGAAGACCTTTGACTCTGTGGACAAGTGAGCAGGGACTGGGATCTTGGTGGGCTGTCTAGGGCTGGTGGAGAAAGGAACAGCTGCAGACTGAGACAAAAGAGGTGACCCTGCTGGCCCTCCAGCAGGGTCCTGTCAGAAGTGGACTTTGAAGAGCGGTTTGCTGAGCTACCTGAGTTTCGGCCAGAGGAGGTGCTGCCCTCACCCACCCTGCAGTCTCTGGCCACCTCTCCACGGGCTATCCTGGGCTCATACCGGAAGAAGAGGAAGAACTCCACTGGTAGGTAGCCCAGCTCTCAGCGGGCAGGCGGGCAGGCGGGCAGGCGAGCCAGAGGGCCACCTTCACTAAAGCTCACTCTGCTTACTTGGCTAGACCTGGACTCGGCGCCTGAAGACCCCACCTCTCCCAAGCGCAAGATGAGGAGACGTTCGAGCTGCAGCTCAGAGCCCAACACCCCCAAGAGTGCCAAATGCGAGGGTGACATCTTCACCTTTGACCGCACAGGTACCAGTGTTCAGGAGACCAAAGGTTTCCAGGAGCGGTGGCATCGTGAGGATGGTGGGGAAGGTTCAGTCAGGACTGACCCTTATTAAGACGCAGTTGGCAAGGCTTGGTGGGCACTTGGGCAGGGAGTATGGGGTCTCTGCTGTGGCCTTGACTGAATTCTCTCTGCCTGGGCAGGCACTGAAACTGAGGACGTGCTTGGGGAGCTAGAGTATGAGAAAGTCCCTTACTCGTCACTGAGGCGCACCCTGGACCAACGCCGGGCCCTGGTTATGCAGCTCTTCCAGGACCATGGCTTCTTCCCATCAGGTGAGCAAGTCTCACAGGCTTGGGGTCACTCCTGAGGATCTGACCACATGATCTCACTGTCTTTCTGTCCCCAGCCCAGGCCACTGCAGCCTTCCAAGCCCGATATGCAGACATCTTCCCATCCAAGGTGTGTCTGCAATTGAAGATCCGAGAGGTTCGACAGAAGATCATGCAGGCAGCCACTCCCACAGAGCAGCCCCCTGGGGCTGAGGCCCCCCTCCCCGGACCACCCCCAACTGGCATGGCTGCTACTCCTGTCCCCACTCCCAGTCCTGCTGGGGGCCCTGACCCCACCTCTCCAGGCTCGGACTCTGGCACTGCCCAAGCTGCTGCGCCACTGCCTCCACCCCCAGAGCCTGGGCCTGGACAGCCTGGCTGGGATGGGGCTCCCCAGGCCTCCCCACCTCCCTCTGGCTCCTCCACAGCTGCCACAGGCAGGTGAGAGGCCTTTGAAAAGATTGCAGGACCCACAGTACCCCCTCAGGATATGGACAGCACATAGATGGCAGGAATGGGGGCTAGACAGTGGGATAGTTACCTCCTCCCCAGTAAGCCATTTTGTCCTTTCCAGTTTGGTGTGGAATGTGGCCTGTTCCCCTTGTATATATTTCCTCCCTGTGCTGGGGGGGCAACTGAGGGGTAGCAGGGGTACAGACTCCCTCCACTGAGCTCTTGTACATAACCTGAAGTGTGTGACCTTCAGAGCTTTTCACTTGTACTTTATGCAGAATGGCTCCTGTGAGGGCTGCAAGCTGGAGGGTAGTATGAGCCTTGGGCCACAGGAAGATGCCTGTGGAGTAGTGGGGAGTTCATGCATCCCCCCTTTTTCCCCAGAGGGGCTGGACTCAGGTTAGTTTGGGGTGGGGGGGCTCCTGCACTTTGCCACAGGCAAGGGGAGGATTTTCCCCACCCTTTGCCCTCCCAACTTGGATTGTACTTTCTAAGAAGGTGATTTCCCCTTCCATTGTCCCCATTCCCAGAACAAAACATGTTGATCATGTGCAATATTTCTTACTGTGCCGAGAAGCCGCAATGACCGAATTAAAGCTGTTTAACACACCTATGGCTGCTGACTTGTTTCTCAGTAATTACTCTCATACTCCATTTCAGAGGTGATATGGGGCAGTTCCTAAACTGCTACTATGCCATCAATACCTTTAGGGTCAAGGGGACTTTGGGCTGTGAGTGAGGCGGCCTGGGAACTGTGCCTATCTGCCTGCCCAACAAACAGGCAGCAGCTTGGGTAGATGTAGGCCTTGTGATGTGAGGAAGTTCATCTGGACTGGTAGTGCGATTTTACTCCCAACATTTCTAGAGGCAGAATTTAGGAGGCCAGTTTGGAGCCATGGGCTATCCAGTGACTGACTTAGCACTGTGGCCAGGGGAGGGAGTCACCTGATAGACAGCCTTGTGTGAAGGGATTAGTCCTGCAGGGTGTAGCAGGGCTGGTATGGCATCTGACCTTGGGCCAGAGCACTAGAATGGGACAGCTTCCATGAGGGACAGTTTAGAGGTGATGATGGTGGAATTTGATGGTGTTGACACTGTTCCAGAGATTACTGGACTGGCCTTGATCCTAAGGTAATGATGGCAAACGGGATTCACCAAGAACTTGCCCAAAGACAACTAAAATTCAAAGAACCAGAAATGAATGATGGATTAGTGATGTCTGCCTCCGCTACAAATTACAGGGTCAAGTAATTTGATGGTGATGGTGGTACCCAGACAAGCCTAGCCATAAAGCAAGAAACAAGCAGAAGGAGGAGAATTTAATGTCATGGGAAGGAAAGACAGTTAGGGTGTGGTTTCTGGCAGAGGGACACCTTGGCCCTGGTCTTGGGCCAGGAGACGAAGAAGCAAGGAGTGCAGGGCCCGGCAAACAGGTGTGTACCCCAAACGGCTCAGATGTAGGTAATCATACATGTCATGGTGGCTTATGGTGCCATCTGAATGCACAAAGCCAGGGTCTGCATCTAAGAAGTGGGCTCGGGGATGGCCAGCTAACGCTGCCCGTACCAACTCATTTACCTGTCGGTTTTTCTCCCGAAGTGGGTTGGGGTGCTGGCCCCTTGGAAGCAGGCCCTGAGGAGGCACACCAATAACAAGTTATCAGATCAGCATCCCTGGACCAAACAACCCCCCCCCCCACACACACACACCAGGAAACTCTCAGCTCTAAAATAGTTTAGGGACCAGGTCCCAACTCCCATTTGGTAAGAACCTTCCAGGTGGCAGCCTGTTTCCACAGATCACTCATAAAAGATATGGTAGTAGATCGGTGGCTTCTCTGAGAAGTGGAAATGTCTTAGCTAGAAGTGATGAAGCTTAATTCACTTCAGAAATGCCTGACAACTTTTTTAGTTTTCCAATACTCGAAATACCTAACATTCCTTTGGGCAACAGGCTAAATGGTCCCCGGAACACATTTTTAATCACAGCCACTCTTTCTTGGAAGACAGGGTCTCTACATAGCCGGGGCTGCCCTCACTGCATAGACCAACCAGACTGGCCTCTGCCTCTGGAGTACTGAGATTTAAAGTGTTAGCTACCACACCCAGCTCACAAACACTTTTAGAGTGTGAAAAGCTCCTACCAGGCACTTTTCGGGAAA
The DNA here is from genome assembly GCA_033318265.1 of Phyllotis vaccarum. NCBI lineage: Eukaryota > Metazoa > Chordata > Mammalia > Rodentia > Cricetidae > Phyllotis > Phyllotis vaccarum. The sequence goes on from JARWLC010000018.1 coordinate 17,095,899, forward strand.
GCGACTATGCCAAGATGGTCAGAAGTATGCCAAGAATAGCTAACTACTTGTTGGGGGTCCCACTTTAAAAAAAAAAACAAAAAACAAAAAACCCAGGGTCTTACTGTGTTGCCCAGAATAATGTCAATCCTAATGATCCTCCTGCCTCAGGTCCGAGAGTGCCATAATCACAGGTATTTGCCACTACATCTGGCTGCCTTTCCCTTCTTCACCCTTCCAAGTTCTTACCAGCACAACCACCCGTGCCTGGGGCTGCAGCTTGTGCACAAGTTGTACAATGGCTGTGATGCCACCTGTCACCTGCTCTGCTGTGTGGCTGTGATTGTTGGTGCCCACCCAGACCACCACAATCTGTGGAGAGAGTAACAGTAAGGGGGCAGGCAAAAGATGTGTTAACTGCCCACCCAAGACTTGCTCACCTTGGGCCGGATGTGTTCCAGCTCTCCATTCTCCAGCCGCCAGAGTACGTGCTGTGTGCTGTCCCCACCAATACCAAAGTTAAGTGCGTGCAGAGGGGAGAAGAGTTCCCGCCAGATCTGTGGGCAATAGATGATATAGGCACCTATGTCAGGTCCATAACTAAATACCTCTATGGATAAGCCTTACTTTATGAAGGAAGTCTGGTTAAATCTCACCTTGAACAGACCCCAGTAGGGAAAACTTCATGTCATGGAACCTTTAAGTGGCTTGCCTTAACCAAAATCCCACACAAGTTACACTCATTTTATAAAAATCCCATCAGCTTGAACCAATTCATAGAGTTAACAGCAATACAACTGAACCTCACTGTGAAAAAAGCCATTGTGGCTCAGTCTGTCTTAGAGAAAGATTTTATAACCACAGTCTTTGCAGAATACCAATACAATCGACCTTCACTTTCTGTAAAGCTATTACAACTTGGGGTAAACCCAATAGGTAGGGCCTATGCTCTCTATTCTAAGCAAACAATAAAGAGCCACACCTGAGCCAATCTCAAAGGAACATCTCAATTTAAGCTTTATAGAGAAACCCAACCTGACAAACTCGGGGCACACACTTTACTCTTCCCAGAATATTGCATCTACATGGGATTCTTAGATTCCTGTTACCAGGAGTATTTCTGTAACCCCTTACTTTGTCTGGCTCGGGTTCTGGGCCCAGAGTGCTTGAATGAGGAAAGAGAAAAGGGGCGGATCCTCACCTCACACTGGTGCATTAGCTGGACCAAGGAGTCCCCAATGAAGACGACTTCTGGTTCCTTGTCTTTGCTGTCTGCCACGAATCTGTGGTGCTGCAGCGAAACCAAGAGTCAATCGCACGCATGCTCCAGGCCCCGCCCAACTCTGCTTTCTCAGGCTGGACAATCAAAACCAGGCGAAGACATGGACGCCAAGAAGCCTGGATTCTCTACAAGCACCCGCTCCCACGTCCCTGACCCCGAGGGCCACGTGGGGTCACTCACCAGAGACATCCAGCGCCCGTCGCCCTGCACGTCCTGCACAGGCGTGGGTTTGCTGGCCGGGTTCTCTTCCCCGCACATCCTCAACCCCGCAGCCCCTGCGGAGGAGAGTGGAGTCCGCCTGGGAACGCTCCCCGAGGACGTGGATCCGCCACGCCCACCCCTACCTTCCGGGCCAGCACAATGGACCGTCCCGCCGCGCTCACTCGCGCGCAGGGCGGGCGAAGGCCAAGCCGGGACGTGGCCTCCTCTCGTAGAATGGAAACCGGCACATAGGAAAGGATCCGCGCTCCCCTCCCCCGACGGAGGCCATGCAATGGGCTCGTCTGCAGCTTCCCGCCGGGACCTCCTCGCGATCACAGAGGCCCGGGGCGCGCGGTGGGGGGGGGGCGGGGGACGAGACCACGCTGCACGCGTGGGGGTGGGGTGGGGAGCCCAGAGTTGACGGGAAGGGGCAGCATACCTGAAAAGCAGCCAAGGAGCAGACGACCTAGCGCACTTGCTCGGGAGAAGCAATCGTTTGCTGCAGGGCCAGAAAACTCCGGAAGGGACCACCTACGGGGGTGTGTGTAACCCATTCACGTGGGAGACGGAGTGGACGGGCTCATTCTTGCATCCCCGGAGGGGGTGACTCGTAGGCACCAGGCAAGGGACGCTCTCATTTCCTACTGGTGTGTGTGGCTCTGTGCAGGGCGAATTTAAAGCTGGCCAAGCTGGGCAGTGGTGGCTCAAGTTTTTGATTCCCAACGTTCAGGAGGCAGAGGTAGACAAATCTCTCAGTTTGAGGCCAGCCTGGTCTACAATAAATTTCAGCGCAACCAGGGCGACACAAAGAAACGCTGTCTGGAAAAAAAAAATAAAAATAAGAAAGGAAAGGAAAGCTGGAGACTAGAGGTTTCTAACGCAGCACCAGAGTGGCTTGGAGGGGCTTCCCTACTTAAAGCTTGAGATTTTTGTTTGGTTTTCAGATGTAGCCCTGGCTGTCCTGGAACTCGCCGTGAAGAGCAAGCTGGTTTTGAGTTCACGGAGATTTACCTATTTCTGCCTTCCGAGTTCTGGGATTAGGTCCAGCTTCGACATTAGTTTTTAATGATATAAAATTTCAAATACATAGTACTGAGATTAAAGATGGCCACTACCATGTCAGGCCCAACATTGGGTTTTTTTTTTTCTTTACTTATTTAGTTGTGGGGGTTTTTTTGTCCCCCCTTCCCTCCCTCCGAGACAGGGTACTATGTAGCTCTGGCTGTCCTGGAACTCGATATGTAGACCAAACTGACTTGGAACTCACGGTGATCCACCTATCTCTTCGGCACTGGAATTAGGCCCAGCTTCAACATTAGGTTTTTAATGGCGTAAAATCTCAAATACACACCTTTATGCCTTCCAGGCACCACAGGATCTACGTGGAACATAGAGGGTACAGAAATAACCGAAATTGGAGATGACTGCAGGGCCCAGCTCAGGTCCAACCTGGCACCCGTCCCGCAGATCATCTTGCACGTCCGTAGCCTCTGCTCCTCTTTCTAGATACAAAGTGATGCCGCCAACTTCAGTTGAGTGGTTCTGGACTCCAAAACCGTATCTCTAGCCATGGCCACTTTTCAGTGTTCCTTTATGTTCCGGGCTCTAATCCCAAACCCCAGTGTTTCTCAGATTCCCAGGGTCTCACCCTTCCCTAAATGGCCTAGCTAGCCCTACTTACAGGTTGGACTTTCAAATCCATCCATTTATTCTGGTAAGGGAAGAGTTTTATTAATTGTGCGAATCTGGCATAAAGTCATCACTGAACAAGTACAGTGCTTGCTGAATGAATGAATATTAATTACATGAATGGGTCAGATGCTGGCTGTATCCATGTGCTGAGGAGAGAGATTTAGCTATGATTGGGAAAGGCCCAGAACTCTGAGGGTTTGGGTTTTGCTAGAACAGAATTTCTTTGCTATTTGTTTTAGAGGTATGGTCTCATGCAGCTGAGGATAATTTTAAACTCTCCACTTACCACAGTGAACAGGCTTCTTAAACTTTTTCTGCTTGAGACTACTCCCTCCCCCTTTTATTGCCTGAGAAAGTTTTTTTTTTTTCTTTCCAAGTTTAGATAGGCAGTCCTACTACATAGCTTAGACTGACTGGGAACTCACTCTGTAGACCAGACTGTCCCTAAACTCAGAGATCCACCTGCCTCTGTCTCTCAAGAGCCTGTGTCAGACTGCCCGAGTGGGTTTTTTGTTTTTAAATTCCCAGCACTGTGTTTCTGTAAGGCGAGGGAACTTTTTGTGTACGGCCAAAACATTGCAACCCATAGTATATAATCTCAGAATAGACTCTGAGGCAATGCTTCTTGGTTGCATAGCCTGATGGTGTCTCTAGTTCATGTGTGGACATGATATATTCCCAGCCGGAGCTGCCATGAAGTACTCTGTTTTTGTTTTTTGAGACAAGATGTGTGTAGTTAGTCCTGCCTAGCCTGGAACTTGCTATTTTAGACCAGGCTGGCCTTGAACTCAGAGTTTCCTCCAGAGTGCTGGAATTAAAGGCTCTAGCCACCATAAGTTTTGAGAAGCAAAATAGATAAGCACGGTTAGAAACACCTTGTATTTATTAAGTTTGACTTTGTTTACCTTCGGAAACCTTTTACCATTGCCAAATTTTTCATGACCTCCCCTCCCATTGTTATGGAACCACATATGAGCCTGTGACCCAGAGCTAGGTTCCAGAAGCAGTGTGTCAGCAAGGTCTGAGAGCCACTAAAGACTAGAAAAATGGGGGTGGGGGGGAAGACATGTCAAATTAACATTTCGACAGAGATATACACTGATATAGTGTGACTTGAAAGTCTGAGGGTCACCTGTGGAGGCACACACCTAGAGTCCCAGCGCTTGAGAAGAAGAGGCCGAGAATAGAAGTCTGGGTTATCCTGAGCTACATACAGAGACTCTCTCAAAAACCTAAAAACTAGCTGAGCTAGGAGACAAGAGGCCAGCAACTGAGCAAGCTAAACAAAACAACCCTGAAAACTAAAAACTCATGTGGGAACATGTATAGAGAGATAAATTGGAGATAGAATTCCCGAAGCACGTAGAAAAAACTCCCAAGCATTCATTCATTTATTCATTCATTCATTCATTCATAAATGTTGGTTCATTTCATCCTTCTATAAACCGTATGGGTGAAATAGTATCACTAACCGATTTTACAGATTAGGAAATAGGTGGGCAGTGGTGGTACATGCTTTTAATCTGAGCATTTAGGAGGAGGCAGAGGCAGGTGGATCTCGGAGTTCGAGGCCAGCTTGGTCTAGAGAGCCTGTCTTGAGAGAGAGAGAGAGCCTCAGAGCAGTTACAAAGTTTTCTATTCACACAGTTTAAAAAGTCCTGGTTAGTGTGTCTCCAGGGACAGTGAGCATGGTGCCTAGGGTCTTCCTTTTAGACCTGTCAATCTGCCAGCAGCCTAAGCCAATCAGTATCAAGTAAGGGGGTGGGCACTCCACAGACCGGAGAAAGGGGACCAGAGGCAAGGCAGGGCGGGGCTATAACTGTCACTCTTGCTGCCTCGCCCTTCGCTGGGGGAAATCGGACTCGAGGGGCGTGGCCAGGGCCGCGCAGGCGCACGCGGGTGGCATGCTTACCGGAAGAGCGGGAACAGCTTCGAGGCGTAGGTCTGTCCAGAAGAGAAGCCATTGCTCTCCGCAGCCACGTGGAGGCCAGAGTCCAGGGCGGGGTTCGTTAGGAGAGACGAGGGTGAGGCTCCCCTCCCCCAACCGTACCCAGCCCTCAACTGTCTGAGTTGTCCCCTGCCTTAGTACCCTCCGAAAACTCATGAACTATGTCCTGCCCGAAGCAGGCCCTTCGACTTCTCAGGGTGCTCTCTATTTTTATTTATTTATTTTATTTTTTGAGACAAGGTCTTCATGTAGCTCAGGCTGGCTGCAAACTTATTTTGAACTTGGGATGACCTTGTGCTCCTGGTCGCCTTCCCGCCCCTACTCTCTAAATTTCGGAATTACAGACCTTCATCACCATGCAGGCTCCTCTTTCCTGCCCTCATTTGCTATTTCCTTTTCCGGAAGCACGGATTTCTTATTTGTCCCAAATCTCGTTCTAGTCTGGCCTTCAGTTCCCCATGTTATTGTTCCCAACTTTCTTTTTGTTTCTTTCCATTTTTTTTGTGTGTGTGAGTTGTTCTTTTTGAGACACTATCTGGCTGGGTAGTCTTTCTTAGCTGGCTTCAGACCCGTGATTCTCCCGCCTTAATCTCCCAAAGGAGGATGGATATAGGCAGGTAGCACCCTGCCAGCTCCATCATCCATCCTTTTTTATTTATTTGTTTGTTTATATATTTATTTTGTTTGTTTTTTTGAGACAGAGTGTCTCTGTGTATCCCAGGCTGTCCTGGAACTCAGAGATCCGACCACCTCAGACTCCCCAAGTGTTGGGATTAAAGGCTTGTGCCAACACACCACCCGGCTTATTTATTTTTAATATATATGTATAAAGATATATATAGAACCGAACACTTAGCATAGGAACCTAGGTCAATGTAGTTGTCAAGGAAGTACTCTATCACTGAACTGTATCCTTAACTTTTACTCAGTTCTTAGTACTCAGGGCTTCATGTATGTAAGCCTACATTTTTTTTTCTTTTAAAGTTTATTTTAAAGTGTGTGTATGTGTGTGTATGTGTATCTATGGGGGAGTATGGGAAATGTGAATGCAGACGCCTGCAAAAGCCTGAAGTCCCCATCAGATCCCCTGGAGCTAGATTTAGGCCTATAGGGCCTTTCTGAGATAGTTGCTGAGAACTGAGCTCGATCCTTTGAAAGAGCGTTGAGTGCTCTTAACTGCTGAGCCAGCTCTTTAGCCCCTAAGACACAAGATTTCTAAAAAAAAAATTATTTTTATACCTGTGTTACATAGGTTGGTTTTGAATTCACTCTGTAGCCCAGGCAGGCCTTAAACTTCTGCTTCAGCCTTCTTGAACAGATGGGATTAGAGGCCTGCACAACCAGGTCTGACCATTATCATTTGACTATTTATCCATGTTCTTATTTCCTTGTCTCCATAGCCTGATCTCTTATTCTATTAATTACCACTATCTGGACCTCATTTTGGACTCCTTCTGTGGCCAGGCCTTTCCCAATGGCTCTCTGTCCACTTCTTTTTTGTCCATCTCTCTAAATAGCATTCTTTCTTTGCCCCGACACAATCTTTTCCCACGTAGCTACTGTCCCTGACTTATCTGCATCTGATGACCACATTACCTTCTAGGACATCATGGACCCTCGGGGACCAGCTCCTCAGCCCTTCCAGCAGCTTGAGAAACCTGGTCGTATCCGCCGTCGCAAAACCAGGAGAGAGAGAAATAAGGCCCTGGTGAGCAGCCATCGGCCACTGGCCCGTCAGGATCCTTCCATTTCCAGCCGGGATCCGTCTGGAATCCGCCAGGATCCGGTAGCCTCTACAGCCCCCAAGCTCGTAGTCATAACTCAAGGCAGGTTGAGCCGGGAGCACCGGGGTCTCTTCAACCATGAAGTGAAATCTCTGGATGTGGCCCGGCTGCTTGACAGTGGCTCCTTGGAACCATGTTCCCCACCACTACCCACCAAGTCCTCCTGCAGTCCAGTCAGAGTCCAAGAACCAGCCTTAGAGTCTAGAGGCAAGGAGAACCAGATACCGGGAGGCTCTGGCTCAGGCCCATCAAGTTCTCCAGAGCGCCCTGAGCTGGGACAGCTCCTGGGGGAGCTGCAGTGCCAGCTGGTTCTGCCACCAGCCTTTCCCAGGAGGAATCTAGTGCAGGAGTCCAGAGATGCCATATTAAGAACCTTACAAAGCTGCCATGGTTGTGTGCCTGATCTTGCCCTGGTGCTCCGACGGTGCCAGTCACCCTTGCCTGGTGAGTTCACTCCCTAGCCCTATCCTCCCCGTGTACTTCTCTGCTCTAGTTCAGTTAATCATCATGCTTCTTTCTTCTGTGCCAGAGACGAAGCCTAGGGTCCCTGAGAGATGGAGAACGACACCCTCTGGTATCCACGTTGCTGAGCGTGCTCCAAGGGAGGGGAGGCAAAGGACACAGCAGGGGACAAAGGGGCTCAACTTTGCCATGCCTCATACTCGCAGCAGCACCCCCTCACACAGGGCCAGCCTAGTGCCACCTACAGATCACCAACTGCCATTCTTGCCCTCTGTATCTTCACCGTGTGGGGCAGCTTGGGGTCCCCCAACAGCTTTTGATATGCTAAAAAGCATCTGGCTCATAGCCACCCCACCCCACCCCCAGCCCTGGGATGTCTGCCCACCTCAGCCCCTACCTCAGCCACCATCACCCTTGATACCCCGAACATCTGCCTTGGACTGGAGCCCCGACCCTCCTGCCCCACTACTCAGCCTCTCCTGGGTAGTGACTCAGAGAAGTCCAGAGGCATGGTCCTTCCCCCCAATGAAACTATACTGAGGAGACTATGGGCAGGGCTGGAGGGCAGGTGCCCCATATTCCCAGTCACCTCAATAAAACACCTTCTTGGTCCTCTTGACTTTCGGTGAATGGCTGTTTCAGGAAAGCAGCTTTTTTGTCTTATATTTATTTTTGGTTTTTGTTTTGTTTTCTGAGACAAGGTTTCTCTGTGTAGCCTGGCTGTCCTGGAAGTCACTGTACAAACCAGCTGCCCTGAACTCAGAGATCCCCCTGTCTCTGCCTCCTGGGGGAGAGCAGCTTTCTTTAGCTCTGAATTCTAAGGCCTCCACCTTCCTGGAGGCTGAGGAACCAGCAGGAGAGGGTGCATGCCTCTTAGTGCTTGGGGTGCTGGAGACAAGAGGGCTGAGGGTTTACCCTTATCCTTTGAGCCAGTCTGAACTATGAATCCAATAGAACCCAACAAAACTCTCCCCTCTAATACACACAGTAAATTAGTAATCATCCCAAGTGGTCACAAGTAAAGACCTCACACAGTTTTCCCATGCATTACCCCCCCCCTTTCGTGTGTGTGTGTGTGTGTGTGTGTGTGTGTGTGTGTGTGTGTGTGTGTGTGTGTGTGTGTGTGTGGTGGGGGTGGTTGCTTTGTGACAGTCTCTCCATGGTAGCTCTGGCTGTCCTGAGACTTGTTATGTAGACCAGACCGGCTTTGGGGCAATCCACCTCCATCTCTCAAGTGCAGGGATTAATTGCTTGTGTCTTGTCTCCAGGAACTGTATTTATTTGCTGTTTTGGGAATGTAATTTAAGACCATGAACATTCTAGGCAAACATACTACCACTGAACTACATCCCCAACCAGAAGGCTTTTTGTTTGTGACTCTAGGTGGCCCTGGCTGGACCACAGTTCAATGTATAGATAGGTCTGGTCTTGAACTCACAGAGAACTGCCTGTCTCTGCCTCCCAAGTGCAGAAGTAAAAGGTGTGTGCTATCATATCTGACCAGAAAGCTTTTTGAATGGCATTTTGAGCAGCAGGGAATTCTCTGCAGTGGAGGATGAAGAATGAAGCTAGGAGTGTCAGAGTCTGAGAAGAAAAAGAAGATGCCTTCCTAGGGCTCTCAGTGGCCCTAAGGAAAATGATAGGATTAATAGCAGCTTGGGAGGGAGGAGGAAAGTACACTGGGAGATGTACAAGGGGCCTGCTGTCTTGGCCTTGTCTTCCGGTGGGGAAACGACAAAGCCAAGATTTTTCACCCTGGGAAGCTGGAGTACTAGCTCCTGCATATCCTCCTCTACTGTCTGGGGCAGCTGGGGTTCACACCCTAGGGGTGGGGCAGGCAGCCAGGAATGGTTGTTTTGTTAGAGGGTTTACCATGTGTGACCCAGAACAATGCTTCACTCTGTGTCTATGGGCACTAGACAGGGTTTGTTGTCTCTAGGGAATGGGAAATACTAGAATAATTTGGAGTCTAAATTGGGCGGGAATTGTCAGGACAATTGTTCTCTGGGTTGTGGGCATCCCGGAGTCTGCAGTCCAGAGGAGGCCCTGCTTGTGGGAATGTGAGTTTTCAGTTTGAGGTATCTTGGAGACTCCTATAGCAGCGGATCAGAGCCGGGGCGAAGTGACAATAGAATAGGAAAGGGTGTTCTCTCTCGGGTGGGAAGGGTAGGATCCAGTTTGGGTCCATACCAGAGCTGGGGGCGGAGACCGCCAAGTCCGGCGGTCCCTTTAATCGGGGGCGCGCTCTGGCCAGCCCGCGCGCTCTCGCCGCCGTCACCGGGCCGGAGCGGGAGCCGGAGCCTAGCCGAGGCCAGAGCGGGAGGAATGGAGTCCTCGCGCGCGCCCGCGCTGCGCCGCCTGCTGCCGCCGCTGCTGCTCCTGCTGCTGCCACTGTCCCCCCGCGCCCGGGGCAAGTACGTGCGGGGCAACCTCAGCTCCAAGGAGGTGAGCGCATCCTGCCATCCCCTCCCTAGCGTTCCCGGGCCCGCCGGGACCGGAGAGGGGAGGATACCGCCCCGCCCCCCTGCGCCCCCTCTAGGGCCGGGGCCTGGGTGGTGGGGGACGAGGCTAGGGCGGAGGCTGCGAGGCAGGGGTTGCATTGTGGTCGTCGAGGTCAGGTTGGGTGGGGAGGGGTCGGTTGGGAGAGTCGGAGTTACCCGGAGCACAGCAGCACCGTGGTGGTGCTGAAGGGACAGCACCCCTCATTCGGGGAGGTCGCCTGGCCTGCTCAGGACCAGCAGGGAAGGTTCGGAAGATCCCCCAGGATGGCATGGTCTGTGGGACCACGCTCGTGTGAGTGTGTGTGTGGTGTGTGTGGTGTGAGTGTGGTGTGAGTGTGTAACTGGGGGAATGCAGCTGAGGAAGAGTGCAGGACAGATGGTGGCAGGGATGTGCACCTGGCCATCCGTGGTCCTTTTCAGTGTGTCTGGAAGATGGGGAGGAGGAGGGAAGGAAGGAAGGAAACTTGAGGGATATCTGGGAGGGAAAACCAGGGCAGCAGGAATTTGGACACTCAGCAAATGGATGTGGGAAGAATTCTGGAGGTGACTTAGCCACCTCGTGGGAAGCCACATAACCTCGTGTAGGGAAGAAAGTTGAGGGTCTGTGGGGGTTGAGCTGAGTTCTTAAAGAACTCAGATCTCACTGGGTCCTTTTGCTAGGACTGGGTGTTCCTGACAAGATTTTGTTTCCTCTCCGATTATGGCCGACTGGACTTCCGATTCCGATACCCCGAGGTGAGTCTCCCTAGCCACACTCCTAGCTGAGGCTGGACACTACCTTGGCCTTCCAAAGCTAAAGCTGTCCAGCTTCCTGTAAACAACCCCTCAGCCGTCAAATCTCTGGGTTTTCAGGCCAAGTGCTGTCAGAACATCCTTCTCTATTTTGATGACCCATCCCAGTGGCCAGCTGTTTACAAGTCAAGGGACAAGGTGAGGGCTGTGAGGTGTGTGTGTGTTGGGGGATGTGTGGAGGGGAGGAGGAAGGACGCATCCGTTTAGAGGGTGACCATGTCCCTACCTTGCCCTAGGACTGCTTGGCCAAGGAGTCTGTGATCAGACCGGAGAACAACCAGGTCATAAATCTCACCACCCAGTATGCCTGGTCAGGCTGTCAGGTGCGAGAGAGTGCACAGGCGCTGAGGGTCCGGGGCCTGGTGGCACCAAAGACAAGGCTTCAGCCTTCTGGCTTCTCCCCAGGTGGTGTCAGAGGATGGAACTCGCTACCTGAGCTGCTCCAGTGGCCGCAGCTTCCGCTCCGTGCGTGAAAGATGGTGGTACATCGCACTCAGCAAGTGTGGGGTAAGGGGCTGGGGCAGCCAACTGGCTGTTCTCTGCTTTCCCTTCCTGCTGACCTGACCTGCCTGCCCAGAGCCCTTCTTAGGCTTCCCCACCCCCGACAGGGAGATGGGCTGCAACTGGAGTATGAGATGGTCCTTACCAACGGCAAGTCTTTCTGGACACGGCACTTCTCAGCTGATGAATTTGGTGAGCAGATATCAGAGGAATAGGGCACGATGAAAAGCCAGAAGCGGGTAGAGATGCCTACTCAAAAAGCCCCTTTCCACCCCGTCCACTGAATTCTAGGAATCTTGGAGACGGATGTGACCTTCCTCCTCATCTTCACCCTCATCTTTGTCCTTTCTTGTTACTTTGGATGTGAGTACAATCTACGAGATGGAAAGGTTAAAAGAAGCGGGAGAAGCCAGGCACGGGAAGCAGAGGCAGGCAGATCTCTGAGTTCAAGGCCAGCCTGATCTACAGAGGGGATCTCAGGACAGCCAGGGATCTAGGGTTACACGGAAAAACCCTGTCTTGGGAAAAAAAAAAAACAATAAACAACAAAACAAAAACAAAGACAAAAAAAAAAAGAGGGAATCGGGAGAGCAGAGATAGGGCAGTGCCCCTCCCCCACCTGTGTACAGCTTTCCCGTTTCCTTCTTAGATTTGCTGAAAGGCCGACAGTTACTCCACACAACTTATAAGATGTTCATGGCGGCAGCAGGAGTGGAGGGTGAGGTTTGGAAGCATCCCAGGTTTTGGGTTCTCTGAGAAGAGAGCCTTGGGAGGAGGGCATGGACCCCTGGGTCTGAGGGGAGGAGGACATCTGTTCTCTTAGGTACCAGGAAAGTGATGCCTTCTCTCTCTTCTCGGCTCCTCATCCTCTCAGTCCTGAGTCTCCTCTTTTTCTGCATCTACTGGGGTCAGTACGCCACAGACGGCATTGGCAACGGGAGCCTGAAGATCTTGGGTGAGAACCGACTGGAGCCCAGGGAGGGCAGAAACCTCACCAGGGGTCTGCTGACCTGTCTGAGCCTGAGCCTAAGCCCCCTTCCCCTTCCCTTCCCAGCCAAGCTGCTCTTCTCCTGCAGCCTCCTCATCTTCCTGCTCACACTCATCCTTCTGGGCAAAGGATTCACAGTGACACGGTGCCCGGGCAGGGATTGCTCAATGGGTGGCTGGGCTGGGGAGGAGGGCAGGGAGGTGGAGGTGGGGGGTGTGGCGGCTCCCTCCTCCCTGACAGCATCCGCCCTGCTGTCTTCCCTCACGGCCTGCTTGCCAGAGGCCGCATCAGCCACTCCGGCTCCGTGAAGTTGTCCGTGTACATGACCCTGTACACCCTCACCCACGTGGTGCTGCTCATCTACGAGGCAGAAGTGAGTGTCCAAGGGGTCTGCCAGCCCCTCTCCTTCCTGCCCGCCCCATCTACTGCCCCCTCCCCACAGAGCATCCTCTCTCCCACTCTGAGTTTCTCTCTTCCCATCTGTCTTTCAGCGATTCCTCCCTCTTCACCATTTCTGATTAGCTTCCCTCCTCCTCCTCCTCGTCTCTCGCTGTCTATCACACTTAAGCTCCATATTGAAGGCAGAGTCAGACACCTGCTTCTGTTGAAGCTCCGCCCCCTCCTAGCTAGTCATTCTCTCCCCTACTATGGGCTTGTTTCCTCTGGTGAAAAGTCGGGGGGGGGGGGGGAGGGGAGTCTTCAGGGCTCTATGTCACCTGTGTGGGGTGACAGTAGGGCCTCCCTCACTGCGTCACTGCATATGAAATAAGTCTCGTTAGTCCCATGGTGAGCATTTGTAGTTACATAGGCTCCTTGGGTACCTATGAAGAATTCTCGCCCCATCCCTAGCTGTCCTGATACTTCTGGCCTGGCCCTTATCTCTGTCCCTGTCCTTGGTGCCCAGGGATTGGATGCAGGGTCTGAGGCCAGGGTTTTGACAAACCCTGTCTTGTGGGTTCAGTTCTTTGATCCAGGCCAGGTACTGTACACATACGAATCTCCGGCTGGTTACGGGCTCATCGGGCTGCAGGTGGCAGCCTACGTGTGGTTCTGCTACGCTGTGCTGGTGTCCCTCCGTCACTTCCCTGAGAAGCAGCCCTTCTACGTGCCCTTCTTCGCTGCCTATACACTCTGGTGAGACATGGTGGGGACCCCCAACCTGCCCCTCCCTATAACCTAGAGCATTCCCAGAAAAGATGTGAGTTTTCAAGACAAGTGGTTGGAGTGGGTGGTGGCGGCCCACACCTTTAGTCCCAGCACTTGGGAGGCAGAGGCAGGAAATCTCTGAGTCTGAGGCCAGCCTGGCCTATAGAGCAAGCTCTAGGACAGCCCGAGTTACACAGAGAAACCCTGTCTCAAGACAAAAAAAAGATAAATAGTTATTACCTGGAATCTATCTCTTCCTAGCTTTAAAAGTTCTAGAAAAAGTTACTTTCTCAAGGTAAAATGGTGAAAAAGTTTTTTTTTTCCTTTTTTAAAGTCAAGTTGGGTGGTTCCAGAACATGCCTTTAGTCCCAGACTGAGGGGCCAAGGGAAGGGCAGAGGCAGGAGGATCTCTATGAGTTCAAAGCCAGACTGGTCTACAGAGAGAGTTCTAGGACAGCCAAGGCTACACAGAGAAACCCCGTCTCGAACCCGCAACCTAGAAAAGGAAAATGAACAGGCATGGTTCCTCATGCCTTTATCATAGCATTGGAGAGGCAGAGGACAGAAGACCAGGAATTGAAGGCCAACCAAACCAAACTAAATCAACCCAGAAGGATTTTCTTCTTCTTCTGGTTTTCGAGACAGGCTTTCTTTGTGTAGTCCTGAATGTTCTGGAACTCACTTTGTAGACCAGGCTAGTCTCAGATTCACAGAGACCCACCTGCCTCTGACTCCTGAATGTTGGGATTAAAGGCATTCGCCACCACCATCTGACAAACCTGAAATATTTTTACAAAGAATTTGTCATATTGTTTCATAAAGACAAGATCCTCACCAGGATGTCTTTCTGAGGGTTATCTTAAGTATGCATAAATTAATATATGAATGTTTAGTGTCTGTCACACAGTAAATGTTCAGTAAAAATTCAGTGAATGCCCACAATGCCAGGACTTGGAAGATGGAGGCAGGAAGATCAGGGGTTCAAGGCTAGACTCAGCTACATAGCAAGTTCAAGGCTAGCCCAGACTACATAAGACCCTGTGTCAAAAATCTCAACAGTTTGGGGAGGTGGTGGCACATGACTTTTGAACACAGCACTCAGGAGTCAGAGACAGGTGGATCTCTGAGTTCAAGGCCAGCCTGGTCTAAACTCAGTTTAGAGTTCTGGCCATTTTTCCAGAGAATTCAAGTCCGTTCCCAGAACCCATAGAGGGCTGCTCACAATGGCCTATAACTCTTATGCCTTCTGAAGGCCACTGCACATATGTGGCAGGCAGCACACACACACACACACACACACACACACACACACACACAGAGTGATAAATAAAATCTTTAAAATAAAACTCCAAACAAAACAACAAGCAAGCAAAAAAAAAAAAAAAAAAAAAAAAAAACTCAGTTATTATTGTTCATCAGCGTTAACGTAAAGTTGGCAGATTCCAAGCCAGAGCTGGGTGCAGGTCCCAGCTGTGAAGCATCCAAGCTGTCCAGTCTCGGACAAGGCCTTTGCTTTCTCATTTGCTATTGGAACCGGAAACCATACTTGTTTCCTGGACTCAGTGTGACAGTTAAGTGAGCTCATATACGTAAGATGTTTGGAGACATACAGCGGAGTCCTTAATTGTTACTGTTATTCATGAATTCAACCACAGGGTATCTATGGATGTCCTGCCAGATGTCAAGGTCGAGGTGGTGTGGAGCTGAGTTACATTCAGCCTAGACTTTGCCCACTGCAATTGCAACATCTGGCTTTCAAAGGCTACCCTGGCCATTCTCCAGTTTGGGATCTTCTTGGGCCCATGAGTGACCACAGGGGAGGTGGGGACATGGGATGGGGTGGAGAGCAGAGGTAGCTACCCATCCTAAACCTCCCCTGCAGGTTCTTTGCTGTTCCTGTCATGGCCCTGATCGCCAATTTTGGGATCCCGAAGTGGGCCCGAGAGAAGATCGTCAATGGCATCCAGCTGGGGATTCACTTGTACGCCCATGGCGTGTTTCTGGTGAGAATGGCTAAGTCTGGTGGGAACAGAAGGTCGGAGGATGTGTGAGGACCCAATGTCCTCTTAACCCATCACCCTTTTATTGAGATGGCTTTCTATGCAGTCCGTAGTCTGACCTACAACCAGTGATATCCCACCTGGTTCCTTTTTTTTTTTTTCCATAAAGGTTTATTTATTTTATGTATGTGAATGTTTTATTGACTTTTTTTGGCCAGAAGAGGGCATCAGATCCCACTCTAGATGGTTCTGAGCCACCACATGGTTGCTGGGAATTGAGCTTGGGACCTCTGGAAGAGCAGCCAGTGCTTTGAAGTGCTGAGCCATCTTGAGTGCTGGGATTACTGGCCTGTAACATCACAATTGGTCCCATCCATCTCTCTTGTATTTATCCCTTGGTTCCTGGAAGGCACTATCTGCCTGCTGGGTATACTACCACGTCTCCCGGAGCCCTCCTCTGTGTTTGTCTCCTTGCTTCTTCACAGAACCCCTCTTTTTTGCCCCCCCTTTCCATTCTTGATTCCCAAGGCTTCAACATTTTGGTTTGTACCATCCTCCGAAGCCCTTGGCCATCCCCCACACACTTTCTCTTCCTTCTCTCAGCTAGATGGCACAGATTCAAACAGTGTTTACATCAGACCTAAGCATGAGCAAGATCTTTGCCTTACCTGTCAGGGTTCCTGGAATCAGCTCTGTAGACCAGGCTGGCCTCGAACTCAGAGATCCACCTGCCTCTGCCTCCCAAGTGCTGGGATTAAAGCTGTGTGCTGCCACCATCCCGCTCATTTTCAGCTGTTATTTGTCCTGCTTCAC
The DNA here is from genome assembly GCA_033318265.1 of Phyllotis vaccarum. Taxonomy (NCBI): domain Eukaryota; kingdom Metazoa; phylum Chordata; class Mammalia; order Rodentia; family Cricetidae; genus Phyllotis; species Phyllotis vaccarum. Next base: position 17,111,988 of record JARWLC010000018.1, read on the forward strand.
ATCCTATCTTCTTTTTTGGTGACAGTCCTTAGATTCATTTATTTAGCAATTTGTGTGTGTGTTGGGGGGGGGGATATGTTTTTAGAGGCAAGAGCTCACGAAGTTGCCCAGATGATTGGCAACTCACTATATAGACCAGGCTGGCCTAGAACTCACAGAGATTTGCCTACTTCTGCCTACTCAGTGTTGGGGTCAAAGGTGTGTTGCCACCACATCTGGTTGAGATTTATTTTTTTTAAAACAGTCTCAATGTGTAGCTCAGGCTGATTCAAAGTTTGCCATTATTCTCCTGCCTTGGTCTTCTGAGTGCTGACCTTGGGGTTACACATACGCATCATTGCCCCTGACCCACAATGCTAATAATACATGCACCTGTCAGCTACGCCTGGCACCTGTCTCCAGCCAGTCTGCTTCTTCTTTCTTTCTTCTATTTTCCCTTATTCTCTCCATTTTTCCTTCCCAACTCCTATCTCCTTTTTGAGACAGAATCTTGCTACATATCCCTGACTGCCCTTGACATCATAACAATCCTCCTGTCTTGGCCTTATGAGTTCTGAGATTAAAGGCCTTTGCCAGTACACCAGGCTCTAGCCTGATTCTTGCTAGAAATATCCATACAGATTTTTTTTTTTCTGGCTTTCTTGTTCAATTACCATACAACCCAGGAGTTGTATGTACTATACAGAAGGTAGAAGCTGAGCCCTGAGAAAGGAAATGGATTGCCTGGTCTTCTGCTTTTGGTAGCAGACTGTGCACTTTGAATCCTGTTCTTTGGCAGATAGGACTCACGTGAGGGGATAGTGCGCAAACAGAAATAGGTATTGTTAAATTAAATTTGATAGCACATGACTGTAATCTCAGAATTTAGGAGGCTGGGGCAGGAGGATCAGGAGCTCAAGGTCACTCTCCCACAGAAATACAGCAGGAAAAAAAAATATGATTTTTGAGGTTCGCCTGGGCTATATGAGACCTTGTCTCAAAAGGAAATAAACAAACAGGTATCCTCGAGGATTCTAGCTTTAACCCTGCGGACGTACAATCTACAATACACCCAGCTCCCAGGGAAGGGATGAGGTCTGCCATCCTCCAGCTCAGGAGTCCGCTTAAGTGCAGACTCACTTGCTTTCCTGGGTGGTGGTGCAGCTCGAAGCTCAGCAGGAAGTCAGAAAGGGATACGAAGAAAGGAAACCGCGAGAACCCACCGCGCAGGAGAGGCTCTATACCAGTGGTTTTCATTTCTACCCTCTCATCTTTCCAGATAGGCACCGTAATCTTGGTGGCTGGTGAGGCTCAGGTTGTTTAATCAACGTGCCCCAGATCCCACACTTAGGAGGGATGGAGCCAAGGGCAGCGACACAGCTTCAGAATGCAAGACAAGTCCCCTTGCTGTCCTTTTACTGACAGCTAGCTCTTTTTTTTTTTTTTTTTTTTTTCCTGAAACAGTTTCAGCTTAGCTCAGCGCTGCTCCTGTGCCAGCTCCCCACATCCAGCACAGCCTCAGTGTGGACTATGGCAGTAGAGACACATCTAGAAACATCGCCAGTATTTCAGGCCCTGCTCTAGATTCAGCCCTGGGATTTAATAGGGAATGGAAAAGTTAAGTTGTGTGGTGGTAAATGCTTATAATTGGTGGCCAAGGCAGGAGGATGCTGCATAGACTGTCTTAGAAGAGAGGAAAAATGTCAATTCCTGCCTTTAATGAGCTGACATTCTAAATAGCCTATAAACTGATGTTCAATGGCATTTTCTGTGTTTGTGGGTATATTCTAAGGTTGGGCATGGTGGGGGCGGCAGATTAGGAGTTTGGGAAGGGGCCAGGAGTACAAGGTCATCTTTAGCTACATAGCAAATCTCAGGCCAGCCTGGACTACTCTCTAAAACAACCAAAGGGTGTTTTATTTTTACTTTCTCTTAATCTTTAATCTGTGCTCTCCAATCAGGTGCCCAATGGGCTCTTGAATTTAGGCAAGGTAATGTGATGGAGGAATAACTTTACATTTAATTTGGATTCAATTTAAGCCATATGTGGCTAGTGGCTATGGTTCGTACTGGAAAGCACAGGACACTCACTATTCTTAGCCCATCAGTTATAACCTAGGAGTCAAGATTGTAATGGAGTAAACACCCAGCAAAGTGATTAGAGGTGTGCTGAGGGAAAAGTTCAGAATGCATTCCTGGTGTTTAAGGTGTCCTGAGGTTTAGGAGGAATGAAAGGTCAAGTGCAGGGCCATCATCTAGGTGTCTAAACTTTATGGGGCCTGGACACCGCCTCTCTAATCTGTCTCGTTCTCTCAGATCATGACTCGCCCATCCGCTGCCAACAAGAACTTCCCGTACCACGTGCGAACTTCGCAGATCGCCTCCGCCGGGGTCCCCGGACCCGGAGGGAGCCAATCCGCAGATAAGACCTTCCCGCAGCACGTCTATGGAAACGTGACGTTCATCAGCGACTCGGTGCCCAACTTCACGGAGCTCTTCTCCATCCCCCCGCCCACCTCCTCTGTAAGCTCCGCAGCCCCGGCGCCCGAGGAGCTGCTGGCGCCGCCCCTGGAGTACCTGACCCCGCTCCCCGCCCCTCCGCCGCTCCCCGCCCCCCAGCGCCTCAGCCCACCCCTGGCTTTCCGTACTCCCCTCGGCCCAACGCCCAGACTCGACCGTCCCCCAGCGCCTGCGCCCACCCTGCCCGACTGGGTCCTGGCGCTGTTGCGCACGCCCCCGAGGACGCCCCGCGCCGTGCCCCCGCCGCCCGCCTTCCGAGGCTGGTCCCCATCTCCCCCACCGCCGCCAGAGTTTGCCCGGCGCACCCCGACGCCACCCCTTGAGTACCTGGCCCCGCTGCCCAGGCGCACAGCCACCCACTCCTTCCCTGACTGACACGTGCGTCCATACCTGGGGTGGTTGTAGTCCTCTAGGGGGGAGAGGGGGAGGGCCTTCGGGGCCGCATTTGCTCCCCCGAGGGTCCCAGGCGGCCTCTGACCCTGACCCCCCATCCCAGGCCGGGAAGCAGGTGGAAGAGACAGCGGTGGCGGCGGCAGCGGCCCCGAGGGGCCGCGTGGTGACCATGGCCGAGCCGGGCGCAGCCTCCCCGCCCCCTCCCGCTCGGTACCCCAAGGCGGTCGACTCGGGCTGGGATGGCCCGACGCCGTCCTACCAGCCGCTCGTACCCCAGACGGCTGCGCCGCACACGGGCTTCACCGAATACTTCAGCATGCACACGGCCGGGGGCCCTGCACCCCCGGTCTGAGCATCCCTACCCCGCCTCTGCCCCACGGGCGGCGCACCGGGCCCCGGCTGGGCTCCGGAACCCCCTCTCTTTCCCGGCCCAAGGGCTCGGCCATGCCAGGCATTTACCCCCCCCCCCCGGTCCCTCCCACACCCCGCACCCACGTAGGGTGCGCTGCATCCCGCCCCTTCCCTCTTGTGCCAAACGGTCCCGCGGGAGCCGCTCTCCGCGTCCCCTCCCTCAGCCCCTGCCCCGAACGGCTCCGGAATCTGGACTCCCGCTGTTCCGTGATCTCCGCCCCCCTGACCCCCTCCGAGACCTCTGATCCTGCTGGACTGCGGAGCACCCGTGACGACCGCCTGGATCCTGCCCGTGACTCTCCCGGACCCTGCGACCCTCGAGCCACTGTTCGGGGACGGATATTGTGAAGTTGGTCTCTACTTTGAAACCCTCTCTTGGGGTTTGTGACCTCGGACCCGTGCTTTGTCCGTCCCTATGTGCATGCCAGAGGCCTTCCCATGGTCCCTGGCAGAAAGACGTTTTCTCTTCTTGCCAAAATAAAGAGGATTCGTTGAGTTTTTATCTATAACATGGCTTCTTTTCCATCTTATTATTATTTTTTTTTTTTATAAAAGGCTCATTTATGAGTGTTTTTCCTGCATTCATGTCAGTATACTATGTGCTCACCTCGTGCAGAAGGCCAGAAGAGGGGGTTGGATCCCCTAGTAGATAGTTATGAGCCACCATGTGGGTGCTGGGAAGGGAACCCAGGTCCTTTGCAAGAGCAAGAGTTCTAAACCGCTAAGTCATCTCCCCAGCTTCTTTCCTGTCTTGATGGAACTTAGAAACATTCTAAGCTCCATGTGTCTCAGTGTGTCCATATAGCATTTTGGGTCTAGAGGCCCGAGCCTGCATAACCTCATATTTATGTTGATTCTGAATCTAGAGCACAGAAAATAACCGACTAGCACAGCTTCCTACCGCTCCTTTATTTTATTATTATTATTTTGTCTTCACTTTTCCTATCAGTGATAGAGGCGCCCCCCAGTGGCACAAGCTTTGATCAGCCGCCGACTGACTGGCACATTTTAACGCGATTTTGGGTTACAATCTTAGCAATACGCATGCGTAATTCTCTGTGTGCTGGATTCCTGCTCACGGCTGCGCAAGCGGCTGGGAACAGATGGGAGGGAAACTTTCCGGAAGTCTTCCTTAGAGAAGGGGCGGGGCCAGGCGTTCCGTAGTCCTCCCGGGGCCGCTCTGACCCGCCGCTCTGCATCTTCTCGCCTCCTCCTAGCCTGGCCTTCTTGCAGAGCCTGCACGGCTCCCGCCCCCTCGCTCTCTCAGCGGTTCCCCCCCCTCCCCCGGCCCCCAGGCCGCTCTGGCCCGGGAGTCCCCAAGTCTCTCTGATCTTGCCCATCCGGCTCCGGAGGGAGGTTCGGGTGGGTAAGCAAAAGAGTGAACCCAAGGGATCCAGGCCGGGGACCCTGAAGGCAGGCTCCGCCCCCGGCACCGGCTCGCGCTCCGCCCCCGCCTGGAGGGGTCGCCCCGGGAGTCTCCGGGCCAGCACCCACTATGGACCGCCCTGCTGGGCTATAGAGCACGTCGCCTCTGGGGACTGGCTATACGGTCTGTTTTGGCCTTGCAGCAACCTGAGTCTAATTGTTGGACGCCGTTTATGGGGTCGGGCCCCCCTATGGGGGCTCGTGTCAATAGGGGACCCCTTCGGTCCCTAGGGGTCGGTCCTATCCACAATGACTCCCTCTCCAGGGCTTTCCATGGCTCTATAGTGCTCGCCCCTTGGCTTCAAGAGCCCATCAGCAGCGGCCCTTTTCTTGTCTTGGACTGTGTCGCTGGTACATCCCTGGACTACAAGGCCATGCAACACCTCTAAAGGTGGCATCTGCAGAACCTCACTCCCATAGAGAGTCCTCTCCGGGTCTTCACGGCCCTCCAGTCTCTTAGGGTCCGGGCAAGAGGAGGCGATGGCCTTGGGCCGAGCTCTGGCCTTGACCCTGGCCTTGGCCATGCTGGGGTTGCTGCCCTTCAGGGTCCTGGCGGGTGACTGCAAGGGGCAGAGGCAGGTGCTACGGGAGGCGCCGGGCTTCGTGACGGATGGTGCGGGCAACTACAGCGTCAATGGGAACTGCGAGTGGCTTATCGAGGGTGAGTGGGGCCGCGTGGGTCACTCGCCCGTTGGCCAGTTCAATCAGTTATGCATTCATTCACGCAGCATATTCCTGGAGGCCGGCTCCATTCCAGGGCTTTGGTTGTAAAATGTTGAACACACAGGGCTGCCGCCAACCTGGGCCCAAACTCTGATAGGAAGGAACGTGTGAAGAGTCAGACAGTTACAAACCAGGAGTATTAGTTTTTTGTTTTTTGTTTTTTCTTCCTCATTTGAAAACTTGGACTCCAAGTCCTTAGGACCTAGGCTCTGTTCCATGTGAGTTTTGCAACTTTGGACAGATTGATTTCGAAGACTGTTTCCTTTACTCCACATGGGCATAAAATTAGTACTTAGGTCTTAGTTAAAATGAAAGGGGTCAGATATTTAACACGCTCGATGTCTGGTGTAATGTGTTTCTCAGGGTTCTCTGGAGAAATATAACTTATAGAGTGAATCTATATAGAAACAGGATTTGGGTTTTTTTTCTATTTTTTTTTAATTTAAGAAGTTTTTCCCCATATCTACCACTGCTCCCCCTCCTTCCCCTCCTCCCATCTTCCCTCAGCCTCCCCCCCCCACGCCATCCCTCCACCCATTCCCCAAGGAGGGCAAGGAGTCCCCAGGTGGTCAGTTCAGTCTGACATGCCCAGTTGAGGTAGGACCGAGTCCCTTCCCCCAGTGTCAAGGCTGACTAAGATGATCCTCTGTAGGGACTGGGCTCCAAGATGTCAGTTCATGCACAGGAACACAGTCTGGTCCTACTGCAAGAGGCTCCACAAACTGCCCGTGCCATTCGACAGTCATCTACCTTTGGAGGGTTTAGTTCCTTTTCCTGAGGATTCCCCAGAGCCTGTTTCTGAGTCAGTGAGCTCCCAATAGCTCCAGTCAGACATCTCTGTGGGTCTCCTGCTCATGATCCTGATCCATTTGCTCATATACACTCTCCTCTCTCTTCAGTTGGATGGGAGGCTCGACCTGGTGCTTAGCTGTGGATCTCTGCTTCTGCCTCTCTCCATTGCTGGATGAAGGTTCCATAATGACATTAGGGTGGTCATTCATTTGATTGTAGGGGAAGTCCTGTTAGGCACCTCCTCCACTATTGTTTGGAGCCCTAGCCAGGGATCCTGTGGGTTCTTGGAGGTTTCCCTAGCACCAGGTTTCTTTCCAACCCCACAGTGGCTTCATCTATCACGATATCCATCTCTTTTTCTCCTTCTTTGTTGCTCCTCTCACTCAACCATCTCCTTCTCTCATGATTTGTTCCCATTTTTCCTTGCTCACTCCACATTATGATCCCAATTTACTCAGGAGATCTTCTCTATTTCTCCCTCCCTGAGGGAATCCCTGGATGTCTCTCTTAAGTTCCTCCTGTTACTTAGCTGTTCGGGAGTTGTGGTTTGCAGCCTGGATATTCTTTGCTTTATATCTAAAATCCACTTAGGAACGAGTACATCCAGTGTCTATCTTTCTGGGCTGTGTTACTTCACTCAGAGTGATACTCTCCAAATCTATCCATTTGTCTGTAAATTTAGAATGTCATTTTTTTCTGCTGAGTAGTATTCCACTGCATAAATGTACCACATATCTTAAAATTTATTTTTCAGTTGAGGAGATCTGTCTAGGTTGTTTCCAGGTTCTGGCTATTATATAATCTTGCTATGAACATAGTTGAGCTAATGCCCTTGGGGGTAAGAATGTGCATCCTTTGAGTATATGCCCAATAATGGTATTGCTGGATCACTGGGGAGATTGATTCCCAGTTTTCTGAGGAACCGCCATACTGTTTTCCAAAGTGGCTGCACAAGTTTACACTCCCACCAACAATGGAGGAGGGTTCCCCTTGCTTCACATCCCCTCCAGCCTAGGCTGTCATCTGTGTTTTTGATCTTAGCCATTCTGACAGGTGTAAGATGGTATCTCAGAGTTGTTTTGATTTGCATTTCTCTGATGGCTAAAGATGTTGAGCAATTCTTTCAGTGTCTTTCAGTCATTTGTAATTCTTCTGTTGAGAATTCCCTGTTTTGAAATTGGATTAGTTGGATTTTTGGCCTCTAGTTTCTTGAGTTCCCTATATATTTTAGAGATCAGTCCTCTGTAAGATGTAGGGTTGGTGAAGATCTTTTCCCACTCAGTAGACTGTCATTTTGTCTTATTGACTGTGTTCTTTCCCTTACAGAAGCTTCTGAGTTTCAAAAAGTCCCTTTATTAATTACTGTTCTTAGTGTCTGTGCTACTGGTGTTATATTTAGGAAGGGGTCACTTGTGCCGATGTGTTGGAGGGCATTTCCCACTTTCTTTTCTATCAAGTTCAGTGTAGCTGGGTTTATGTTGAGGTCTTTGATCCACTTGGATTTGAGTTTTGTGCAGGGTGATAGATATGGGTCTATTTGCATTCTTCTACATACCACCATCCAGTTACGCCAACACCATTTGTTGAAGATACTATTTTTTTTTCCATTGTGTATTTTTGCTCTCTTTGTCAAAAATCAGGTGTTCATAGTTGTGTGGATTAAGATTGGGGTCTTTGATTCGATTCCATTGATCCACAAGTCTGTTTTTATGCCAGTACCAGGCTGTTTTATTACTGTAGCTCTATAGTATAGCTTGCAGTCAGGGATGATGATGCTTCCTGAAATTGTTTTATTGAGCAGGATTGTTTTGGCAATCCTGGGTTTCCTGTTATTCCATATGAAGTTGAGTATTGTTCTTTCAAGGACTGTAAAAAATTGTGTTGGGATAGAAACAGCATTTAGTATAGTGGTTTACAGGCCGAGGTCCAGCTAGTCCAGCAATGGTTGTCTACCAACAAAGGGTTGAGTCCATGAGACCGGAAGTCTCAGCTGGTCTTCAGTATATGCCAGAATCCTGAAGTGGGTTCTGATGCCAGTGAAGGAAGCACTTGCCAATGAAAGTCAGAGCAAGCAGGCAAAGAGACCAAGCTTCCTTCTTCCTTGTCTTTTATATAGGCTGCTAGCAGAAGGTGTGTCCTAGATTAAAGGTGGATCTTCCTGCCTGGAAAGATCTGGATTAGAAGTCCCATTTCAAATGATTTAATTATCATTAAGAAGAAGAAAAGTTTTCTCACAGGTGTGCCCTGTCATTTGAGTTTTAGCTAGTTCCAGAAATAGTCAAGGTGACTGCTAAGGGCTGTCACATATAGTCAGTGTCCAGTAAATGCCATTAGGGTTATTGTTGTGTTACATGCTTCAGGAAAACCATCTTTTCAGTCATTCATGTGCCAGAAATGATATATGCCACCATGACATAGCAGAAGACCGGGGACCTTCTTCCCAGCAATCCCGTGGGGGAGACCAACATATTAACAGTTGACAAACCACAGTGCTCCCCTGGGAGATCCTAGAGGAAGTACATGGGCTGGGAGTGAGAACAGTAGAGAAACATTCTGGAAGGAGTGGTCAGAACTGAGACCTAAAGATCTATGTGTATCAGCCAGGAAGTGGGAAGAAGAACATTCTAGAAAGAACAGCCTGTGCCAAAGCCTCTGGCTTCATTTTATAGGCTTTCAGGGAGTGGAGAGGCCCAGGGAAGACATCTGTCTCAGGCAGGGATCTGGTTGACACAGGTGCATGGATGTGAGGGACTGGAACATGGGGTGCTCTTGAGCAGAGTGCCTGTGATAAAATCTAGTGTGTAAAACAGATAAAGAAGAATCTAGGGCTGGTGGCAGAGGCAGGAGGGGGAGATTTGTGAGTTGGAAACCAGCCTGGGCTATAGGTTGAAAATCTTTTTTAAAGATTTATTTAATTTTATTTTCTGTGTATGAGTGTTTAGCCTGCATCTATGTATTTGCACTTTGTGTGCCTATGGTGCCAAAGGAGTCCAGAAGAGGGCATCAGATATACCAGTACTAGAGTTATAGATGGTTGTGAGCAGCTCTGTGGGTGCCTGGAATTGAACCCTGGTCCTCTATAAGAGCAGCCACTGCTCTTAACCTCTGAATCATCTTTCAGCCTGAAGACAGAATCATATGTTTCCAAGGTGGCTTAAAGTGGATAGATATGGAGTTGAGGCTGGCCCTGAACTCCACCATCCTGCCTCAACCTCCCTAACTCTGGGATTATAGGTGTGCACCACCATGCTTCATATGGTACTTTGGACTTGAACCCAGAACTTCATGCATTCTAAACAAGTACTCTACCAGCTGAGCTGCACCCCCAGCCTGAAACCCCATCATCACCTCCTCTTCTTTTTTCTCTTCCTCCATGCATGCACAAGCATGCAGGTACCAATACCATGTAGAGGTGAGAGGGAAAAACTCTTATATCAGTCCTTGCCTGTAGTACGAGGTTTCTGGCTCGGACTTTTGGGCCTTGCCTCAAGGTTTTGGCCCGTAGACCCACAGACCCGCAGAGACACACAGATGCTTACCATACTTTTAGGCTGATCGGCCTAAGGCCCAGGCATATAACTTGCTAACTCTTTACCCTTATTCTAACCCATGTCTCTTATCCTGTTCAGTCATGGGTTAGAATGGTTGTCCTCTGCTTCTTCTGGCTTCTCTCTGGCCTTCTGCTCTGTGCTTCCTGTTCTCAGAGTTTTCTTAGTCTGGTAGCCCCACCCACACTTCCTGCCTGCCTTTGGCCAATCAGCGCTTTTTATTAAACCAGTAGGTGGGACAATTATTTACATTGTAACAACACAATCTCCCACACTTGCCTCCTACCTTGTTTGAGGCAGGCTTTCTTGTTCACTGTTGTCTGCCTGGCCCAGGAGCTTCTGGGCATTCTCTTATTTCTGTTCTCCATCTAATGAAAGTTGCTAGCACTGTAACCATGCACAATTGTATTCAGCTTTATGGAGATTCCGAGGATCTGAACTTTGGTCCTTTATCGCCTAAGACATCTCTGTAGTATGAAGTTTCTGGTTTGGCCTTGCCCTGAGGTCTGGACCTGCCCGAAGCTGCTTAGCTCTGTCTAGCCCTGAGGTCCAGACCAGCAGTCCCAAAGTTCCAAAGAAACACACAGAAGCCTATATTAATTAGGAGCTGTTCAGCCTATTGGTTCAGGCTTATTGATAGCTAGCTATCACACCTCAACCATTTCTAATAATCTATGTCTTGCCACGTGGCTCGTGGCCTACCTGAGTTCCTTTACATCTTTTGCTCTGGGTGGGGGGGAGGCGTCTCACAGCATCTCCTGCTGACTCCACCCTCCTTCTTTGTATATGCTTGGATTTCCCGCCTGCCTATAAGCTGGCTTGCCATAGGCCAAAACATTTTCTTTATTGTCCAATGATAATTTATAGCATATAGAAAGACATCCCAGGTTGCATCTCCCCAGTTTTAAGGGTCTTGTTTTGTTTTTGACGGGTCCTCACTGTATAGCTCAGGTTGGCATGGAGTTGGGCATGACTGTCAGCACCCAGTGTGCACAATGGCTGAGTGTTCAGGACTGAGGTAAAACTGGGAAATGGGAGTTAGGGACTGGACTTAGGGGAAGGACAGGGATCTGTTGGGAGGTATAGAGGAATGACTATTGAAGTCCATACAGGATTTACTGGGGTATAGAAGCAAACAGCCTTTATGAAGACATGAGGAAGGTGAATATATCTTGGGATCTATGTCTTTGTTTATCTAGTATGTCAGCACAAAAGATGGGGAAATGAGAAGGAGCCAAAGTTAGTCCTTGAGGGTTAATTGGCAGTTTGACCATTTCCTTGGGGTGCCAGTGAGCTACCAAATGGTTTAGAGACTGGGTGGAGGGTGACAGACTAGAGGCTTGGTATGTGGAAACAAAGTTCTGAAGTGGGTCAGAGGCTAAGGGGGTTGAGGTGTGAACCCTGCTGGGAGATGTTTGTGGATTTTCCCCAGTGAGATGGGAGGCAGATGATTGAATGTGGGGTGTGGGAGGCATCTGTCAAGGCTGAGAACCAGGCTTGTAATCTGAGGATTTGAGAAGCTGAGGCCTAGACATCCCAAGTTAGAGGCTAGCCTGGGCTGTATAGTAGACCCTGTTTCAGAATAACCCCAATAGTGAATTCGTTGCTTATTGTTTGTAGCCCAGGCTGGCTGTGAACAGAGTGTGCACCATGCCTGGCATACCCACTTCTTATACCATGATTGTATTTTGTCTGGTCCCATAATTCCCAGCATCCTCCGGAGTAAAAGCATTGGGCTTCCATCAGGGGCAGGGTAGAGGGTGGGGTTTGGGATCAGATTTCTTTCTGGAATGGTGTTGGGTTAAGAGCTTAGGGATTCCACCAGGGGCAGGGTAGGGGGTGGGGTTTGGGATCAGATTTCTTTCTGGAATGGTGTTGGGTAGAAACTGGAGACCTTGAGCTCTGGGAGGCAGATGGTGAGCCAGCTTCTAACTGGCTCTTGACAAAGATGTGCTTATTTTGGGTCCCAGATGGAGCAAGGTGTTTGGTGAAGGCTGGTGAGATTCTGGGAGGTCTGGATTCTTGGTTCTGCTGAATGCTTCTAGGGCAATCTTCAAACCACAGTGGGGATCTGTGTGTTACATCTCTATGTGGTATCAAAGCCAGAGAGAGAGGTCTGCTTCTCTGTCTGCTCCTCCTCCTCCTCCGCTTCCTCCTCATTTGGTTTTCAAGACCAAATGAGGTTTCTCTGCAGAGCTCTGACTGTTTTAGAACTAACTCTAAGACCAGGCTGGTCTGGTACCTGCCTCTGCCTCCTGAGTGCTGGGATTAAAGTCTTGAGCCACGACTGCCTGGCTTGGTCTTTTGTTTTTTGAGATAGGAGCTCATGTAGCTCAGGCTGTTTTAGAACATGCCAATGATGGTCCGAATGCTCCCCAAATGTTAGGTTTATAGGGGTGCCTCACTACACCTGGCTTTATAGTAGTGTTTTGTTGTTGATTTTTGTTTTTTTAAATTTATTTGAGGCATATCTTATGTGTTTATTTCACCTGAGTGTGTGTATGCATAACATGTGTGTGCCGGTGCCAAGGTCAGAAGAGGGAATCAGATCTCTGAAGCTGATGGCTGTGAGCCCCGAGGTGGGTTGTTGCTCTTAGCAACAGGTTTCCTAAGCTGGTGCGCCATCTCTCTAGCCCAGACCTTTCCTTTTGATTTCTCATATTTTTTGAGATTATGCTTATGCTTCCCTGTTCCCTTTTCTCCCTCTAAACCGCTCATTTCTCCCTTTCAAATTCATGGCCCCCTTTTCAAAATTAATGGTTGTCATATACAGATGAGCATATAAATGTATATTGCTCAATACATAGATACACCCTTCTTACTCTGTATGATTTGTATTTGTTTTTGTTTCTGAAGCAAGCTCTTGCTGTGTTGCTCAGGATGACCTTGGACACAGCCCTTCCACTCTTATCTAAACAATGACGTGTGTCACCATGCTTTTTTCCTTGTCCCTTCATTTTCTATTCCAGCAACTACTCAGCCCTTGCTCCGTGTGAGGCCTTGTGCCAAGACTTTGGGAAGAAATCGGTCCCAGGTCCAGGTCCTATGCTGTGGCCCTCCTAGACTGTGGGGGAGTAGCACTAGACAGATAGTCCTGGCACAGAGCGAGAATCCCAGAGACTCTTAGCAGCTTGTGCAATAGATCCGGCTCCCCACGGAGCCGGGATTCCAGACGTGATTCACCACACCTGATTGTTCTAGTGACAGTATGTGAGATGTGGTCAGGTTCCAGATACCAGGCCAAGGGGCTGGCTTTTCTCCTCCGCTCAGCCGTGAAAGCCTTTTGAGCCGAGGTAGGCCAGGTCCAGGTGTCAAGTCAGGAAGAGCTATTAGAGACCATGTTAGGCCAAGACTTGAGGCCACATGTGGAAGGAGGCTTGGTCAGTAGTTCTGTGAGGAAGACAATGACAGGGACAGCTCCTGGGTGTGGCTCATTACTGAGTATCCTGGGCTCTGGGCTGACAAATCCTAGTCATCCTGTTGAGAGTTCACGCCAGCCTTGGTGGGTGTGGAGCATCATTCCCATTTCATAGGCAAGGAAGCTAAGGCTCAGAAGACCCATGAACCTGAGGCAGGATAGGTAGTTAAGAGATAGAGGAAATGAGAAAAGAGAGCTCTGGGTTGTTTTTGACATCTTCTAGTCATGCAGCTCTGCGGCTCTGGAACCCATGATCCTCTTACCTCAGACTCCAGAGTGCCGGGATATAGCTAAAGATGACCTTAAACTTGAGATTCCCCTGTGCCTCCTGAGTACTGAGGCTGCAGGTGTGGGCCGCCGAGCCTCTTTGTGCGGTTGGGAGCCCAGGACTTTGTGCATGCTAACAAGCACTCTGTCAGCTCTAGCTCCCCTACATCAGCTCTGCCAATCAGCTTCTTGGCCTTTCCTCTTGTTTGTTAGACCCTCCTTGCATGTGACAGATGAAGCCCTCAGCCCCTCACTGGAGGATAGTAGGCGAGTTCTAAGGCAGAGCTATACCCCCAACTCACCTTTGCTCATTTGTGTTCCCATTTTGGTCAGATTCCCAAAGAGGTCCCTTTCAGAATTGCCCTTTGATGTTGACTTCAGCCAGAACATAGTGGCCTTTCCTTACTGCTCTGGCTTTTTATGAATATCAGCTGTGTTATGAGAGGGAGCTAGCTGTCTAGGATACCGGGCAGAATAGTGAATTGTGGAAGACTTCTTAGTTTTAGGAGCGCTTGATACTCGATTCCACTTTTTATTGGCCAGGAAACTCCCTAAGACAGGGTTTATCTGTGTAGCCTTGTCTGTCCTGGAACTTGTTCTGTAGATCAGTCTAGCCTGAAACTCAGAAATTGGCCTGCCTCTGCTTCTGAATCTTGGGATGAAAGGCATGAGCCACTATCACCCAGTTTAAAATATATATATATATATATTATATATATATATCGTATATATAATATATATAATATATATATTATGATTTAACAAGACCCGTGTAAGTTCAAGCTAGCCTTCACCATTAAGTTCAGGAAGCATGGGGGGGGGGGTGTTGGGGGGTGTGGCATACATCTGTAATCCCAGCACCCTGGAGGGCGAGGCAAGAGTTTAAAGCCAGCCTAGAAAACACTGTCTCTAGGAGGATGATTTTCACCCCAGGGGTTGGAACCTAGGGTCTCAGACATGCTGGACAGTGCTCGACCACTGAGCTACAATCCCAACCCTGGCCTAAAGAGCTTGCCAGGCGGTGGTGGTACACACCTTTAATTGGGCAGGTGGATCTTTGAGGTTGAGGACAGCCTGGTCTACAGAGCAAGTTCCAGGATAGCCGGGTCTACACAAAGAAAAACCCTGTCTTGGAAAACCATAATTATAATAGAAATAAAAAAAAAAAAAAAAAAGATGTCAGCTGCACCCCAGCATCAATAGCTCTATTTGTTAGAGGTGAGAAGACACAGCCCTAGAAGGCAGGTGTCTTGCCCAAGGTCACACAGCTAGTAGCTGTCCAGGGTCAGAGCCTGGTCTAGTTTTCCTGTATGCATGTAGCACCCAAGTGAGCAGAGGCAGACTCTGTGCGGATGGGGGATCTGGGGGACTCTGAGGTGAATTCTCTGTTGGGGGGTGGCGGCAGGATTCTCCTGGCATGCCCTGCCTAGGGCCTGGACCAGAATCGGCAACACTGGGACGTGGCTGAGAAGGGCTTCATGAGTTTCTACAAATGAACTGATGCTAGATGCTGGATGTTCAGCCTAATAGCAGAGCCGAGGCTGCCCCTCCTCTGAGCCTCTGTCCTCTGTCTTGGCTGTGTGAGACAGGAGCTGCTTGGAGCCCTCTCATCCCCCAGGACAAGGTGCGGTATCAGTGAGTGGGCTGCACAGGTCCTTGGAGAGAAGGCTCATGTTGCAACTTGGCCCCCTGTGCTCGCTTCCCAGCCCCAAGCCCTCAGCACCGAATCCTGCTGGACTTCCTTTTCCTGGACACGGAGTGCACTTATGACTACCTGTTTGTGTATGACGGTGACTCATCCCAAGGCCCGCTGCTCGCTAGTCTGAGTGGGAGCACCCGGCCCCCACCCATTGAGGCTTCCTCGGGCAAGGTTAGTAGTGGCGGGGATATGGGACCACGGTTGGTCACAGGATCTCTTGGCAACCTGAGGGAGAGGAGCACACACCTGGGAAGAAATGGGAAAGATCAGAAGGGACAGAAAAAGCCAGTCAGGGGAGAGCAGAGAAGACAGTGGAAGGCGGGAAAACACGGGCGCTGCCTGTGCTTAAGAGGTTGAGGCAGGATTGTTGAGTGTTTGAGACCAGCCTGGGCCCCATGGTGAGACCCTGTCCCAAGCAGCTACAACAACCAAACACACCTACACACACACACACACACACACACACACACACACACACACACACACACACAGGTGCACACACACACACACATGTATGCACACACATGTATGTATACGCACACACGTACACACGCACGCACACACGCACATGCACAGGGAAACGAGACAAAGACAGGAAGTGGGGGTGGGGATTAGTTCAGTTGGTAGACTATTTGCCTACATTCACAAAGCCTTGGATGTGATCCTCATCACCCCATAAAATGGGTGTGATGGTGCACACTTGTAACGTCAGAACTGAGGCAGTGGAGGTAAGAGATCAGACGTTTGAAGTCATTTTCATCTACATAGAGGGTGTGAAGCCAGCCTGGGCTAAATGAGATCCTTTTTCAAAAACAACAAAAGAAAAGCAGGGTAGGCAGTGGGTTTCCGAGGGATGGTCCACCATTCGGATGGAGCCTACCCATTGTCCCTGGCCCTCCTGTCTCGAAGATGCTGCTCCATCTCTTCAGTGATGCCAACTACAACCTGCTGGGTTTCAACGCCTCCTTCCGCTTCTCCCTGTGTCCCGGGGGCTGCCAGAACCATGGACAGTGCAAGTCGCCAGGAGTGTGCGTCTGTGAGCCTGGCTGGGGAGGTCCAGACTGTGGCCTGCAGGAGTGCTCAGCCTACTGTGGCAGCCATGGCACCTGTGCCTCGGTGAGCTGTCCCCCACTGAGTCTCCCTGGGATCCTGATCTGTGACCATACCTGCTGCTGTGGGGCCGGTCCCCTCTCCTTCCAGGCCTTCCTCCCTTTCCAACTCTACCTGCTCCTCTCCCTCGAGACCCCACTTCTGGTTCTGTCCTCATCTCCAGCCCTCACCTGGGGTGATGCTGCTGTCCTCTGTTTGGCTTGGGTCCGTGCCACGATTTTTATTTGATTGCTTTTGAGACAGGGTCTCATTTTCAGCCTCCTGAGTTCTAGGGTTCCTGGCATATGTCACCACACTGGCTCCCTGCCAGCGTTTCTTTCACCCCTAACCTCACACCTCAGCTCTGCACCTCAACTTGGCATCTGTATTGTGTTTAGAACCCTCCTTAATTTGACCTCCCCGATCTGAGCTCATCCAGCCCACACCTCACTAACGTGTCTTCTGTCTGTCCTTGCCTTGTCTGTGGGTCTGTCTGTCTGTTGGTCTGCTCTTGGGTTGTACCTTTGTGTCTCCTGGTTCTTCCCTCTGTTCGTTTGCTTGCCCCCCCCCCTCTCTCTCTCTTTCTCTCTCTCTCTCTTCCCTGTCTGTCTTGATCTGTTTCTTTCTGTGTGTTCCGTGGCCCATATTGCTGTCTCTTTCTCTCTGCCTTTCTTCCTCCCAGACCCTGGGACCATGCCGCTGTGAGCCTGGATTCCTTGGACGAGCCTGTGACCTGCACTTGTGGGAGAACCAGGGGGCTGGCTGGTGGCACAATGTGAGTGCCAGGGACCCTGCCTTCTCTGCCCGAATTGGGGCAGCTGGTGCCTTCCTGTCCCCACCCGGGCTGCTGGCTGTGTTTGGAGGTGAGCAGATGGGGAGCGGGCGACTTCGAAGGGTCTGGAGGCCTGTCCTCCTGTTGCCGGGGATTAAAAATGCTCACTTCATTTACAGGACAGGACCTTAACAAGGCCCTGGGTGACCTTGTCCTCTATAACTTCTCCACAAACACCTGGGAGTCCTGGGACCTGAGTCCTGCTCCGGTACGGAACCTCCTCTGCCCTGGCTGGGGCCCTGCCCACTCATGACCCCCATCGCCCCGCTGCCTCCATCCCTGACAGCTGCAGCTAGTGACCTGCTTCTCCCCGTTTCTGGTTTTGCTCACTTGGAGATTCCTTTCCTTGCCTCCCCCACTTCCTGTCATCCCCCCCTCCCCATCCATCCTCCTATTTCCTCTGTCAGTCCACCTTTTCCTCCCTCCCTTCTCAGGCAGCCCAGGGTGGCCTTGAACCCCGATTTCCCTCTCCTTGTGCTGGGATTGTAGCTGTGTACTACCATACCCTGTGTGTGTGTGTGTCTACCAATGTGCCTTTTTTCTCCGTCTGTTTCTCCGTCTGCTTACTTCTGCCCCGGCCCCTCACTCTCCCACTGTCCTGTTACCATCTCTGTCTTTATTCTCGTCTGTGTGCCTTCTATCATTCTTTCTCTTCTTTTTTTTTTTTTTTTTTTTTGAGACAGGGTTTCTCTGTGTAGCCCTGGCTGTCCTGGAACTCACTCTGTAGACCAGGCTGGCCTCGAACTCACAGAGCTCTTCCTGCCTCTGCCTCCCGAGTGCCGGGATTAAAGGTGTGCACAGCCACATCTCCTCACTCATTCCTTCTTTCTTTTGTTTTGAGTTAAGGACTCGGGCTGATGTGGGTCCCAGTCAGTAGCCCAGGCTAGCCTTGAATTCATGGCAGCCTTTCTGCCTCAGCCTCCTAAGAGTCAAGATTAAAAGTGCGTGCCGCTGGGCCTGGCTTTCTGCTTGCTTGCTCTTAATTTCCACTTCCTTTTTTTTTTGCTTTGGGTTTTTGTCTGTTTGAAGCGGGGTCTTATGTAGGCTAGTCTGGTCTCAAATTCACCATGTATCCCAGGCTGGCCTTCAACTCCAGACCCTCCTGCCTCTGTCCCTGCCTCACTGTTTGTCCCCTAGTCCCTCTCTGCATATCTGTTTCTGTCTTTGCATCTCTCTGCTCTGGTCCTCTCCATCACCATCTCTGTCTCCTTGTCCCTTCCCACAGGCCGCCCGTCACTCCCACGTGGCCGTGGCCTGGGCTGGCTTCCTGGTACTGATGGGTGGCGAACTGGCCAATGGCTTGCTCACCAATGACGTGTGGGCCTTCAGCCCCCTGGGTGGAGGCCACTGGGAGCTTCTGGCTCCACCTGCTTCCAGTCCGTCTGGGCCCCCAGGCCTGGCAGGCCATGCAGCCGCTCTGGTGGATGACATCTGGCTCTATGTGTCCGGTGGTCGCACTCAGCATGATCTCTTCTCTTCCGGCCTCTTCCGTTTCCGTTTGGACCACACCAGCAGGGGCTACTGGGAGCAGGTGATTCCCGCAGGTGGGAGGCCCCCTGCTGCCACTGGCCACTCCATGGTGTTCCATGCCTCCTCCCGTACCCTGCTGGTCCACGGTGGACACCGGCCTTCCACTGCCCGGTGAGTAGCCTGTCCTATACTCCCGTCCCTCAGGGCTACACCAGCCCAGCACCCTGGCGACCTTAACCCTAAGAGGTTTTGCTCACTGACAGACTCCTGTACTTCAGACCATCCCTTCATCTTCTCATCATTCCTTGACTTTCTTATTCATTCCCCCACCCTCATATACACTCTCTGATCCTTTGCTCAGGCTCTGACCGGTCACTTCCCCACACACTTCCACTCATTCATCCATTGTCCAGCTCTTGCCAGATTATGCAAGGTACCAGATCCCGCTCAGACCTGGGTCCTGCTCATAGTGAATACCTAGTTAGGATGGGATATAGATGTGGTCATAACCAATCTCAGTCTTGGATGAGGCCAGAGGGGGGAAGGAAGCCCTTTTTGCCCTGAGCCCTGGCCTTCTCTGTAGATTTTCTGTGCGGGTGAACTCCACTGAGCTCTTCCACGTGGATCGGCGTGTGTGGACCACACTGAAGGGCCGGGATGGGCTCCAGGGTCCACGAGAGAGAGCCTTCCACACAGCCAGTGTTCTGGGAAACTACATGGTGGTCTATGGTGAGATGATTTCCCTGATGGTGTGTGCCTGCCAGGAGGCCTGAGCCGAGACTCAGCCTGGGTGTCCCCCTCCCCGACGGCTTTTCTCCTCTCCCAGGGGGCAACGTTCACACCCATTACCAGGAGGAAAAGTGCTATGAGGATGGCATCTTCTTCTACCACCTCGGCTGCCACCAGTGGGTGTCAGGGGCCGAGCTTGCCCCACCCGGAACCCCGGAGGGTGAGCCATTCCTATTTCGGGGGTGGAGGGTGGAAGGTCTCTGAATTTTCACAGCTGCCTCAATCATTACCTTGGTGGGCAAAGCCTGTTATTGGAATGGCCTCTGGAGGAAAGCATAGGCTAGGACAGAGTGGGGACCCCAGAAGCAATGCAGGGGCACTGACCTTTGCTTCTGTTTTCTTGTTTTTAAACATGTGAGTATGTGCACCTCTGTGTTGTGCACACATGGAGGCCAGAAGACCCCTTAGGTGTCGTCCTCAGGAATACTGTCCACTTCCTTTGAGTCAGGGTCTCTCCTTGTCCTGGAGCTCACCAGATAGGCTAGTCTGGCTGGCCAGTGAGCCTTAAGTAAGCTTCCTCCTGGCTCTACGTTCACAGTGCTGGGGTTACAGGTGTTCTGCTATGCCTGGTATTTTTGCGACAATTCTGGGTATTGGACTCTGGTCCTAATGCTTGTGAAGCAGGCACAGAATCTAGGGTCTAGTTAGGAGTATGTCAGTCTGCAGCTTCCCTAGGCTGCTTCCTTGGGCACTTCATGGTCAGAGTGGGCAAGAGTAGAGCTAAGACTTCAAACAGGCATTTACATAAATCTTGTCTTGATGTCTGAACCTTACCCTCCTTGTCCACAAAATGGGCACAGTGAAGAGTTCAAGACTTCTTTTCCTTTCCTCTCCCCCTCTCTTTCTTTCTTTCTTTCTTTCTTTCTTTCTTTCTTTCTTTCTTTCTTTCTTTCTTTCTCTCTCTCTCTCTCTCTCTCTCTCTCTCTCCTTCCTTCCTTCCTTCCTTCCTTCCTTCCTTCTTTCTTTCTTTCTTTCTTTCTTTTTTTGAAACAGGGTTTCACTGTGTAGCCCAGGCTGTCCTGGAACTCACTCTATAGACCAGGCTAGCCTTGAACTCAGAGATCCACCTGCCTCCGCCTCCTGAGTGCTGGGATTAAAGGCCTGTGCCACCACTGTTCACTTTTATAAGCGGAAAGGGGAATTTCTTGGCTCATTTTTGGTGAAAGCATCAGGCTGGGCCGGATCTTGGTGCTTGGTGACGGACGCCGTGACCATTTCTCTCTCCGGTTCTCAGGTCCTCAGCTGGCTTCCCTTCTGTTCCTGCTTGTTCTCAAGTTTTGTTTGTCTGTTTTCTTCTCTGTGTGCTTGTGTATATGTGTTCATGCCAGTGTGTGTGTGTGTGTGTGTGTGTGTGTGTGTGTGTGGACTCCTGACACCTGCAAGGGACACTTCTGTCTCTCCTTCCACCATGTGGGTCCCAGGGATTGAACTCAGGTTGCCAAACTTGGTGGCAGGTACTTTCCCGAGATGAACCATCTCCGTAGCCTCTTGCTTGCCTTTCGTAGGCGTTACCAGTAACTGCTGAATTGTGCCTATTTGCCTCACATTCTCAGAGGGGGTCTGTAATCACACCATTCAGGAGGCTGAATGTGAG
Source organism: Phyllotis vaccarum (assembly GCA_033318265.1). Lineage (NCBI taxonomy): Eukaryota > Metazoa > Chordata > Mammalia > Rodentia > Cricetidae > Phyllotis > Phyllotis vaccarum. The sequence continues at coordinate 17,132,937 of JARWLC010000018.1, forward strand.
ACTAACCTGGGGCTACAGATGGAGAGCCTGTCTCAAAACAAGTGTGTGTGTGTGTGTGTGGGGGGGAGATGCGAAAGAGATGGCTCAGGCGTTAAGAGCATTAGCAGCACCCATGTGACAGCTCACAACTGACTGTAACTCCAGTTCCCGGGGACCTGACATCCTCACACAGACATACATTTAGGCAAAACACTGATGCACATAAAAATAAATCTTAAAAAAAAAGTCCAGTGTAGTGGCACATACCTTTGATGCCTTTAATGCAAGCACTCAGGAGGCAGAGGCAGGCAGACCTCTGTGAGTCAGGGCCAGCCTGCTCTACATAGCAAATTCCAGGATACCCTGTGTGTGGCAGGGGGGCTGGGAGTGGTGGCAAACACCTTTAATTCTAACACTTGAGAGACTTAATTCCAGCACTCCAGAGGCAAAGGCAGATGGAGGCTAGCCTGGTCTACCAAGCAAGTTCCAGGACAGTCAGGACTGTACCCTGCCTCAAACAAACAAGTAAATAGGAAAACAAAACAACACAGAAAGGCAAACAAAGTAAAACTAAGATGCCCAGAGGGAGGAGACTCTTCTTTCCAGGAATTGTAGGAATCTGTCCCCTGTCTTGAGCTCTGACTGGCGGATATGAACCAAGACCCATACCCACCAGAGGCAGGACAGTTCCGCACAGGTCTCTTGACTGGGGATGGGAAAGGGTGGGTTTTCCCAGGGAAGTCACCAGAAGGGAACCTAGTGCTGCCGGATGGGCATGAGCAGGTGAGACCTAGGGCGGGGTCTCCTTCTCCTTATGGAGAAAGAAGCCAAGACATGGCAAGGTTGGATCTTCTGCCCAAAGCCATTCAACTCATAGCTGACGTGTGATTTGAATCCACATCTGTCGCAAAGTTCATGCTTTGTTTGAGATGATGTGAACAGGGCACTGAGCCTCCAAGAGAAGAAGAGGCGGGCCGGGAGGGTTACCTTGCTAGATAGGGGCTAAAGCAGTGTAAACTAGTTAGGCTGTTGGAAGGGTGAGAACCAGGGAGGCAGAAGCTGAGGATTCTCTGACTGTATTCTAGGCCGAGCAGCACCTCCCAGTGGTCGTTACTCACATGTGGCAGCTGTGCTTGGTGGCAGTGTCCTGTTGGTGGCTGGGGGATATAGTGGCCGGCCTCGTGGGGACTTGATGGCCTACAAGGTGCCTCCCTTCGTGTTTCAGGCACCTGCCCTGGATGTGAGCACTGGGTGACAGGGAGAGGGGGGCTGTGGGAGGAGGTAGCATGGTACAGATGAGAGGCAAAGTGGAGAGAAAGTCCCCGGGAAGAACGGTTTTCCAGGGCCGAGGGAGGAGTGGAGTGGGGGTCCTCAAGGTGCTGAGCAGTTAGGGTTAACTGGGACAGTCACAGGAAGTAAGAGCGGCAGACAGCTCGCGGTTTTGAGAGCAGTGTCGTCTCCTGTGTCCCGTGTCTCTGCAGTACCACTTGGACTATTGTTCGATGTACACAGACCACAGCGTCTGCTCCCGAGACCCGGAATGTAGCTGGTGTCAGGGGGCTTGCCAAGCGGCACCCCCTCCCGGGACCTCCTCAGGAGCCGTGAGTGACTACCCCAGTCCCGCTGTCCACTGTCACAGAGGCCCGTCTTTAACTCTCGCCATCTAAGTGGTCAGCATTCTAAGATCCTCACTCCTGCTTCCTAACTCACCAATCCAGAGCCTTTGCCTCTCCTAACACCTGAGCCACTTTGAGTTTGGGAACCTGTCCCTGGATACCTAGCCCTTGCACTTGATTTCCCATAGACCTGAGGTTCCCAACCTTCCTGATGCTGCGACCCTTGAATATAGTTCTTCATGTTGTAGTGACCCCCAACTATAAAATTATCATTACTGCTCCATAAGTATAGTGTTGCTACCGTTATGAATTGAAATATAAATATTTGGTATGCAGAATGTTCTTGGGCACCCCCGTAAAAGGGTCATTCGATTCCCAGAGGGGTTGTGACCCACAGGTTGAGAACTGCCGCTATAGGCCAACTCTGCTCCAGTTTCCTATTGGCCGCTTGACTGGTCCTCCAGCCCAGACCATGTATCCACAGCTCTTCTCAAATCCCCCAAGTTCAGAGGACAGGGTACATTGACCCTAATTTTCCTTACAGTGTCCAGCGGCCAGCTGCCTGGGCCTGGGCCGCCTCCTCAGTGACTGCCAAGCATGCCTGGCCTTCAGTAGCCCCACAGCGCCTCCCCGGGGACCTGGTGCTCTAGGTTGGTGTGTGCATAATGAGAGCTGCCTTCCTAGGCCTGGTAAGTGTCACACAGCAGTGGGGGAGGGGCTCAGACTGGCTCACTCTGACCCTGACCTCTCACACTCCTGTCTGCCTGTCTTCTCAGAGCAGGCCCACTGCCGAGGGGAGCAGATTTCAGGCACCGTGGGCTGGTGGGGGCCAGCACCTGTCTTCGTTACTTCCCTGGAGGCCTGTGTCACCCAGAGCTTCTTGCCTGGCCTGCACCTGCTCACTTTCCAGCAGCCACCCAATGCCTCTCAGCCTGACAAGGTGGGGGCCAGATGGAGCTGGGGATGGAGTTGACAGTTAGGGACCCAGGGTTGTTTCTTTTCAAATGAGTCCTTTGGTGGGAGAGCAATGCCAGGGGTGGAACCCAGGGCTTTGTGCATGCTTAATATTCATGCCACCTCTGAGCCACACCCTAACCAAACCTCTCTGGTAGTCTCTAGGCAAGTGCTCAGCTGCTGACTTAGATTCACAGATAGCAACTTTTTTTTTTTTACTTCTTATTTTGAGACAGGGTCTCCTGAAGTTGCCCAGCCTTGCCTAGATTCATTCTGTTTCTAACAGACTTTGCATTATCTAGCTCCCTGTAGGTAAAATGGCAATAGATATGGTGTGTGTGTGTGTCTAGAAGAGGGCACCAGATCTCATTACAGATGGCCGTGAGCTACCATGTGGTTGCTGGGAATTGAACTCAGGACCTCTGGAAGAGCAGCCAGTGGTCTTAACCTCTGAGCCATCTCTCCAGCCCCATTTGTTTTTAATTTGAGTGAAATAATAGCACATAAAATTTACTATAATAACTTAGCATACTCAAAAGATTGTTTAACAAGCTGGGCATGGTGGCTCACACCCTTAATCTCAGCACTCGGGAGGCAGAGGCAGGTGGATCTCTGAGTTCGAGTCCAGCCTGGTCTATGTAGTGAGTTCCAGGACAGCCAGCATTACCTAGGGAAAGGTTCTCTCTAACAAATGAAACAAAATTAAAAAGGTTGTGATAACAATATTTTTGTCATTCTCAAATCAGTTCTAGATCTATTTACTAATTGCTTCCTGTCCCGTGTTCTTTGAACCCCCTGGCCACAATTTGCCAGCTGTGGACTTGGATATAAATGGAACTGTGTATTCTGTGACTTCTGTGTCTTCAGGGCCCCTTTGTGCTGTAACTTTACTTGGAAATGGGTTTCACACTGGACATGGTAGCACAAAACAAGAGTCCAAAGACCTTGATTCCACATTGGAGAAGGAATGGTGGCCGAATGTGAGGCGGCCGGGCAGTGACCAGGCCAGTCTGACACTACATTTGCTTCGTGCCTGTTTCCTCTGGTGTCACTCAGGTCTCCACCTCCGTTCACACCCTGCAGTTCCCACCCACACAGGCTCCGAGATGCGTCTCCTTGACAATTCTGAATCCTGTCAAGTTGATAGTCATTAGCCACCACAGCCGACCCGGTTGAGGCCAAGCTCCTGCCTCTGCCTCCTGAGTGCTGGCATTAAAGACACATGCCACCAGACTCGGCCTGCTTTCCCTAGTGTATCCAAGCAAGTTTTCCCACAACAGAACTTAGGAAACACTCCTGCTCTTTCTTGTTAGTTGCTATTGCTTTTGAGATAGGGTCTTGATATATTGCCCAAGCTAGCCCTGATAACCTAGGCTCTAGTGATCTTCCGTTGGCTGCCTCCTGAGTAACTGGCACTGCCAGGTCCCATCTTCCCTCTCTGAGGAGCCCAGGCAGGCCTCGGACTTACTGCATGCCTGAGAGTGATCCTCTACCCCCTGAGGACTGGAGTGCCAAGACTCTGCCATTGTGCCAGCTTGCGCTTCTGATTTTGGACAGTTACATAATATTCTGTTTACATTTAAATGCTACACTTCTGTGTGTTTGTTTGGTCATCTGCTTTGGAGATAAGTTCCGGCTGTATAGTCCAGGCTGGCCTCTGTCCTTCTGCCTAAGTCTCCCAAGTGCTGGGCTTACAGGTGTGGCCCAACAAGTCTATGTCCTGTAAATTACGTAAGTAGTCTCCATTGATGAATGCTAGGCTTGTTCTGTTCTGCTATTACAGAATCACACCCTAGCAAGTAAATCTTGTGTGGTGTCATCACTCAGAATGACAGGCCCGAGAGAAAGCAGGGAGCCAAGGACAAAGATGCCAGAGTGTCCAGTCTTCAAGTCTAAAAGACGTTTTTTGGTTTTGTTTGAGATAGGTTCTTACTATGTAGCCCTGGATAGCCCGGAACCCCCTATGTTGACCAGGTTGGCTTTGAACTCGCAGCTAACTGCCCGCTTCTGTCTCCCAATTGCTGATAACATGTGCCACCATGCCTGGCTAGTTTTGAAAAAAATATTTAAATTTATTATTAGTGTGTGTGCACATGTAGGTCAGCGGACAGCTTTGTGGAGATGACTGTCTTCGAACTTACATAGGTTCTGGGGACTGAACTCAGGTCTCCAATCTTGCATGGCAGCCACCATCACCCCCAAGGCATCTTTCTGGCCTCTCAGTCTTTTGGTTTTTTATGACCTGAAGATGAGGTTGGGTTGAGGGCCCAAGTGGAACCTATTTATACTGTCTGAATTTGTTCTTGACACTTTTCCTAGAGGGATGATGAGCAGGCTGCCCAAACTCAGTGCCCTATCTCATTTTCTCATTGGCGAAGGTGATTTGCCCTGTGTCTCTGGTTCTGGTGTGGCCTGAGGGGTGTGGGTAACTTAGCAACAGTCCAGAGAGGGCCTTACATGTACATCGCATCTCCGGATGGTACAGGTCTCCATTGTCCGAAGTACAACTATCACCTTGACGCCCAGCCCAGAGACAGATGTGTCCCTGGTCTACCGAGGCTTCATCCATCCCCTGCTGCCAGGAGGACCAGGCGGCCCTGGGGCTGAGGATGTGGCCGTGTGGGCTCGGGCCCAGCGCCTCCATGTCCTGGCCCGGATGGCCCGAGGCCCGGATACTGAGAACATGGTGAGGGATTCTAGAATATTCTGAGGTGATTTTTTGGTAAATATGGTCATGAATGTGATTCAAGGCATCTGCAGTAATGTCAGGGTCCTAGGGGACAGCGAGGAACATTCAGACATGGGGTGTATGCTTAGAGGAAGAAGAGGGGCATGGGGTTTCTAACTGTGAGCAGAATTTGGAGAAATTCTGGGGAGGATGAGAAATCTCTGGGGAGGTTTGAGTGACGAGTGAGATTTCCCTGAGGATAAGGTGGGTCATGGGGAGGGGTGACAGCTTCTTAAAGTCCCAGGGTTCCTGAGGGCCTTTTCCTCCCAAGAAGGGCTGGGGTCCTTGGAAGGAAGGATTGGGTGCTTGAAGGACGGTGGGGAGGTCTGAGGTCCTGTCTGTTGCTCGCCCCACCACAGGAGGAGGTGGGTCGCTGGGTGGCCCAGCAAGAGAAGGAGACAAAGCGTCTGCAGCGTCCCGGCTCTGCGCGCCTCTTCCCACTGCCCGGGCGAGGCCACAAGTACGCAGTGGAGATCCGAGGCCAGCTCAATGGCTCAGCAGGCCCTGGGCACAGCGAGCTCACTCTCCTGTGGGATCGGACTGGAGTTCCAGGAGGCAGCGTGAGTGTCTAGCCTCATACTCAATTCCTAGGCTCTGCAGAGCCTCAGATCCTCTGGGCTTTCCTAGTTCCAAGAGACAAAATATTAAATCTGTTGAGCCTGACCTTAACTCCTGGTTTCAACTTTAGACATCACCTTGAACCCACCAGATTCCATTTGATCCCAGGCCCTGATATGATTTTCATATTCTTTTTTAGAAGATGCTAAGATAGAACCCAACAAGGGCTGTACCACTGAGCCACACCCCAGCCCCTCACTGGGGGATTCTAGGCAGGGGCTCTACCACTGAGCCACATCTCCAGCCCCTCACTGGGGGATTCTAGGCAGGGGCTCTACCACTGAGCCACACCCCCAGCCCCTCACTGGGGGATTCTAGGCAGGGGCTCTACCACTGAGCCACACCCCAGCCCCTCACTGGGGGATTCTAGGCAGGGGCTCTACCACTGAGCCACACCCCAGCCCCTCACTGGGGGATTCTAGGCAGGGGCTCTACCACTGAGCCACACCCCCATACCTTCAGGGGTTGGAGGAATGAGGGGTGTGTAATTTTAGGCGAGGGTTCTCCCCTTTGTATATCCCCTCAACCTTTTATTTGTGGATCCTAGGTACTCCCGAGGTACATTTAATCCCCACCCGTATTCTATCCTCTGTCAGACCTGACTCCTCCCCTGCCCTCTATATTTTGACCTCTAGTCTCTAGAGCCCTTCACACCCTGGCCCCTTTCCTGTGCCAATTTCCTGAATCCCCATTACCTTCCTTGTGTTGTTTCGGGACCCTTGGCGTCAGCCATCATCTCCAGTTGACTCTTCCTGTGTGTCCTGCCCCAGGAGATCTCCTTCTTCTTCCTGGAGCCCTACCGCTCCTCGGCCTGCACCTCCTACTCCTCCTGCCTGGGCTGCCTGGCTGATCAGGGCTGCGGCTGGTGCCTCAACAGTGCCACCTGTCACCTGCGGCAGGGAAGGGCCCGCTGTGAAGATGAAGGGACCGGAGAGTCCTTGCTGGTGCTAGTGCCTGCCCTCTGTCCGCTCTGTGAGGAACATCGTGACTGCCATGCCTGCACCCAGGTGTCTACTGGAATAGGTTCCCTTAGAGGTGGCACAGGCAGTAGGGGGCCCTGGTAAGGGCAGACAGCTGGGACCGCTGTCCTTGGTCTCTAAGAGTTGAGCGGGGAGTAGCTGGGAAAATGGGCACCTGGTGGTCGGAACAGGCCCCGAGGCAGAAGTTGGAAAAAAATCGTCACTCCTCACTGAGGGAGGTGGGTGTTTATCCTCTTGACCATCGTCAGCCCGGAGAAGGTGGTCAGGCCTTACTGGCTCCAGCTGGGGACATCCAGCTTCCTGTGCTCTGCTGCCTGTTTCTGGGGAGAGCTTGTTCCAGTGACCTGCAGGGAGACCATGGGCCCCAGACACTTCTTGTCATTCAGTCCCAAACAGAGTCGTGCGTGTTCCATTGGCTAGAAATTGATCTTTTGCTTTTTGATACTTGGTCTCGTTATATAGCCTGTGTTGACCTCCACCTCCCAAGTGCTGGGATTACTGGCATGTGGCACCATGCTGGACTTCCAGTTGGGATTCCTGGTCTAGTGAGTGAAGTTGGGAAAGTATACGCCCCTTTGCCCCTCTCTCCCCTTAAAGCTACCTGCCCTACCCTTGACAGAGCTGCTATTACCCACAGAAGGGGTGAGAGCTAGGACACAGACAGGTGGCTGCAGCTGAAGGCGGTTGCAGCTGGTCTAGGGGCCAGAGGGGGAGACACAGCTGGATTTGGGGCAGGTCAGAGCTGAATTCTGACCTTCTCTGCCCACCCAGGACCCCTTTTGTGAGTGGCATCAGAGCACCAGCCGCAAAGGAGATGCAGCATGCAGCCGGCGAGGCCGGGGCCGAGGTGCCCTGAAGAACCCAGAGGAATGCCCCCCACTCTGCAGCCAGTGAGCCTGGCTAGGTCGGGGTGGGTGGGGGCAGTGACGGGTGTGCATGGGTATGGGGGCTGCACTGACCTAGCCCTGCCTTCACCCCCAGACGTCTGACCTGTGAGGACTGCCTGGCCAACTCTAGCCAGTGTGCCTGGTGCCAATCCACCCACACCTGCTTCCTGTTTGCTGCCTACCTAGCCCGGTACCCACATGGGGGCTGCCGTGGCTGGGATGACAGGTACATTCCAGAGGCTGCAGTTGGAGCTCCAGTTAGCCAGGAGAGTGACCTGGGTGCTGACACCTAACACTTCTCACTCTGCAGTGTGCATTCAGAGCCCCGGTGCAGGAGCTGCGGCGGCTTCCTGACATGTCATGAGTGTCTGCAGAGCCACGAGTGTGGCTGGTGTGGTAATGAAGACAACCCCACTCTGGGACGGTGAGGGACTTGGCTGGTTGGGGGGGACTCCTGGCTCTCTCCGCTAAGTGACTTTAATGACCTGTATCTCTGCCCTGTTGCCCTGTCCTACACCCTGTAACTGCCCTTCCCTTATTTTTTTGCCGCCTACTGTTTTCTCCTTTCCTCTCTGTCCGTCTGTCCTCACCTCTGTCACGGTGCCCCTGGCCGTCTCTTATATTGTACCCGCTTTGATCTCTCACTCCATAGGTGCCTACAAGGGGACTTCTCCGGACCCCTGGGTGGGGGGAACTGCTCCCTGTGGGTAGGAGAGGGCCTGGGGCTGCCCGTGGCTCTCCCTGCCCGCTGGGCTTATGCCCGCTGTCCAGATGTGGATGAGTGTCGCCTGGGCCTTGCGAGGTGTCACCCACGGGCGACCTGCCTGAACACGCCTCTCAGCTATGAATGTCACTGCCAGCGTGGCTACCAGGGCGATGGCATCACACACTGTAACCGCACGTGAGTGACATGTGGGTTGCCATAGAAATGTTGCCTGGGCGCTGGATAGAGATAGAAAGAGGAAGCCATCATGGTGGTGGACTCTCAGTAAGGCTGGTATTCCCAGCTAGCATGGAGTTTTCGCCTTGTAGACAAGGACCTCAGTGGAATGGCAGGGTACCATAGGAACAGGATACTCCTGGGTTGTGGGCCATAGCCTCGAGAATTGCCATGGAGATGGAAGAGGACCAAGTTGGAAGGGAATTTTCATAGCAGTGCTTTGTGCTTTCTATAAAGGCCGGTATCAACATGTGAGATAGGGTTGCCTTGGAAACAGGTTTACTTGCCTAGCACAGGACCATGGGAAGAAGCAGCTACTTGTGAGCATATGCAGTGGGCAGAGGTGATGGGGTGCTTTGAGGACTCTGGGTCACCAGCCTTTTCCCCACCTCCACCACGGTTCTTCAGGTGCCTGGAAGACTGTGGTCACGGTGTATGTAGTGGTCCCCCGGACTTCACTTGCGTGTGTGACCTAGGTTGGACTTCTGACCTGCCTCTACCCACACCTGCCCCAGGACCCCCTCCCCCACGTTGCTCTAGAGACTGTGGCTGTAATTTTCACAGCCGTTGCCGCAGGCGGGGACCTGGCTTCTGTGATGAGTGCCAAGGTAAGCCACGGTGGTCTGAATCTCATGGCCAGCCTATGGGGGCCCCTTTCTTTTCAGAACTCCAGCTACTTCCTCTCCGAGTCTTCCTTCAGGTTGTGCTGCGGCCCCTGCCCCATCTAGTCCCTGCTTCCTGTCCCGTCTCTCTGATCTGGCCTCACTCCCCTCTTTCAAGGCTTGCCTTTTCCTACCTGGCCTAGGCCTTATTTGACTCTTTGAAGCAGCTTGGGAGGAGGTCTGGAATCAACTGAGTCATGTGGTCTGGCCCCTTCCTGTCCTTGCCCCTGACTTTGTGACCTACCTCCTGGGACCCCCACAGATTGGACGTGGGGGGAACATTGTGAACGGTGCCGGCCTGGCAGTTTTGGGAATGCTACGGGCTCTGGTGGCTGCCGACCTTGCCAGTGCAATGGGCATGGAGACCCACGCCGTGGCCACTGTGATAACCTCAATGGGCTCTGCTTCTGCCAGGACCATACTGAGGGTGCCCATTGTCAGATCTGCTCTCCAGGATACTACGGGGACCCCCGGTAAGTCAAGAGCCTGTGGGGCTGGGCAGAGAGGGGCTAGGGACCCCATGGAGTAAGACAGAACTGCTCTGACACTGTCTCCTCTATTCTGCAGAGCCGGTGGCTCCTGCTTCCGGGAGTGTGGGGGTCGTGCCCTCCTCACCAATGTGTCCTCAGTGGCTCTTGGCTCCCGCCGCTTTGGGGGACTGCTGTCTCCAGGTGGTGGGGCAGCAAGAGGACCCGGCCTGTCCTACTGTGTGTGGGTTGTCTCGGCCACCGAAGAACTACAACCCTGTGCTCCTGGGACTCTCTGCCCCCCACTCACCCTTACCTTCTCTCCAGACAGCAGCACCCCCTGCACAGTGAGCACCCAGGGGACTATGGTTCAGTTGATAAGGCAGAACCATGTCTGCTTCCCAATCTGGACCCCTTAAATAGATCCTGACCCCCATGCCGCCTGTCTTAAGACTGTGCAACGGTCAATCCCGCCCCTCATTCTAGGCTCCAAGATCCTCCCAATTCCCAGTTCTCTCTCTATTTTCTGAGCTCCTGCCTCACATTCTTCAGATCCTCTTAAGGCCTCCTTCCGGACCAGCCATGGTCGATTTTTATACTTTGTGTTCACTCTGACTCATTGGTTAGTGGCTCCCAGTACCTGTTCCCTGGGCTCATTCTCGCTGTGGTGGAGACTGTTACTGTGGAGTCAGACCCGTAGTGAGCTCATAGCCCTGCCTCGCCCTCCCTGTAGCTGAGATTGGAGACACCTTCCACTGCACTCCGCTCTCTCCTCCTGAGGCCCTCCTCTCCCTGGACCCCAAGCATATCCCTAACTCTCCATTCTACACCTTTCCAGCTGAGCTACGTCCTGGCCTTTGATGGATTCCCTCGCTTCCTGGACACTGGTGTCGTGCAGTCTGACCGGAGCCTCATAGCTGCCTTCTGTGGCCAGCGGCGGGACAGACCCCTGACTGTGCAGGCGCTGTCTGGTATGGGAGCCCGAGAGACTGAGACTGGTTTGTCTTGGGTCTCTCCTCATCCTTCCGTGTTGGGGATGGAATCCAGTCCAGGGTCCCTTCGGTGCAAGGCAACGTCTCTGCCACCGAGCAGATTCTAGTCAAGCATTCTCTCTCCAGCTCCATCTCAACCCTTGTTCTGTCTGAGCTTTATTATTTTTTTCTTTATAAACTGGGATTTGTATCCTGTGCCTCTGCACCTGTCACTGATTGGGTGTAGGACCCAGGTCCCAGCTCAGGGGCTGACGTGGGTTGCAGGTGACACAGTCCTTTGCCTGGGTGATATGGCTTCTTCCCTGGACAGCGATTGAGAGAGATAGGGTTTTTCTGGCTAGACTGGTTCTGGAGAAGGGATGGACAGGGTAGTCTGTGAGGGACTTCCACTGTAGCTGGTGTGAGAACCCCAAGTCATCTCCTTAGCCTTACATTTCTCAGCCAGGGAGTTTTGTCCCTTGGGGGACACTTGGCAGTGTCTAGAGACATTTTGTGTGACGTTACTTCTGTCATCTGGCAGGTAGACACAGAGATGTGGCTGTTCCTAGTGTAATGCCCACGAGTTTTTACAGCAGAGAATTGCCCAATCCTGAGCATCCATCTGCCCGAGAGATGGAGCCATGGGAGAGGAAAGACCTGGCTTCCTGTGGAGCTTTAAGCAAGCTTTTTAGCAAACTCAGAGCATTTGGGGCTGGAGGCAAAGGGGCGGTTAGAGCCAGTTTTCTGTAGCATGTGTGAACCTCAAGCCATGAGAGAGCCACTAAAACTGAGGGGTACAGCGATGAGCCAGGGGTATATGTGCTGCTTTCTGATATGTGTGTGTGGGGACGACAACGAACTGCCTCTTTCACTGAGGCAGTGGGAAGGAACGGGCCATCACCCCTCAGGAGCAGGAGCCAGGCAAAGTGCCATTAAAGAGAGGAATTGGTCTAGAAGTGAGGTCAGGTGTGTGAGAGGGCCTCTTCTCCAGGCAGAGGAATAGCAGGTGCCAGGCCCTGAGAGCAGGCGGGGAGTGGGGGTGGGTGAATGTCAAAAGTGGGAGCTCTTGAGGGCCCTGTGGGCCCTCAAGTTTTCATTGAAATAAGGTCTCGGGGTAAAGCCTGGGATTCCCTCAAACACTGCAGTCCTGTTTGCTCAGCTTCCCTCATAATGGAATCATTACAGGGATCAGCCACTGGGCCTGCTCTCAGTGCCTCCATTCTTGAGCCAGGGTCTCACAGCTGACGGTGCAGCTGAGGATGACCATGGACTCTGGATCCCTCTGCCTGCAACTCCCAGCCTTGGGTTAATGGGTGTGCACCACTTGCCAGATTTCCTGTAGTGCTGGGGACTGAACCCAGGGCTTTGTTCATGAAGGCCAAGCATTCTGCAAACTGAGCTAGTGACATCTTCTCAACTGCTTTCTCTTTTCTTTGCCCAGAATGGCCTTGAGCTCCTGACCCTTGAGCCTTGTCTCCTGGGTGCTGGGACTGCAGGTGTGCACCATCGCAGCACTTTCTCAGGAGACCGGCTCTAGTAGATGAGCACTGGGCGCTGTGGGAAGTTTGCAGTTGCCCTCAGTAGGGTCAGATTCATGCCTGTAAAGGGCTGTTCGAGGGAGGGTAGAATGCAGGGCAGCCAGGAGACAGTGGGAGATGTGCTGGTGTCCGGTGAGATGAGACGCTGGTTTGATGGCAGCCCGTAACAGCAAGCCATGGCTAAATAGAGACATCTAGGCTTGTGGTAGGTACAGGTTCTGTCATGGAGCTAGAGCCCTAGCCTAAGCTTTAGGTTGGAAAGACTGGAATTTAGAGCCAGGTATGGGGGCACAATCCTGTAATCTTAGCTTGTGGGTAGAAGAGGCAGGAGGATGAGGAGTTCAAGGTCATCCTTAATTACATAGGGAGTTCAAGGCCGCCCTGAGCTACCCAGACCTTGTCTGAAAAAAAAACACAACAACCTTCCCACTCAAAAATAGTGTATTGCTGGGCCGTGGTGGCTCATGCCTTTAATCCCAGCACTCAGGAGGCAGAGGCAGGTAGATCTCTGTGAGTTCAAGGTCAGCCTGGTCTACAGAGTGAGTTCCAGGACAGCCAGGGCTACACAGAGAAACCCTGTCTTGAAACAAACAAACAAAAATCTAAAGTGCATGGAACCTTGTAGAGTGGGTAAGGAGAGGCTGTGTTGTGAATGGCTGGTTTCCCTGGACAGTGCCTAAATGGAGCTCCAGCCAGCCTCACAGGGTTTCCTCTTTCCTCACAGGGTTACTTGTGTTACACTGGGAAGCCAATGGCTCCTCATCCTGGGGATTCAATGCTTCTGTGGGCTCTGCCCGATGTGGATCAGGGGGTCCTGGCAGCTGCCCTGTCCCTCAGGAGTGTGTGCCCCAGGATGGGGCTACAGGTGCTGGCCTCTGCCGCTGTCCTCAGGGCTGGGCTGGCCCTCACTGCCGCATGGCTCTGTGTCCTGAGAACTGCAATGCCCACACCGGGGCAGGGATTTGTAACCAGGTACTGGTGGGGCAGGTGGGACAGGAACTGCCAGGTGGGATGTGGTGTGCCAGCTTCCTCTGAGCCTCTTCCTGCTGTCCCCAGAGCCTAGGCGTGTGCATCTGTGCTGAGGGCTTCGGGGGCCCAGATTGTGCCACGAAGCTGGATGGTGGACAGTTGGTCTGGGAGACACTCATGGACAGCCGCCTCTCAGCTGTGAGTCAGAGAAACTTTTTCCTGTGGGTTAGTCTTCTACCTCGACTCTTGGGACTATCGGTAAACCCTCCACCTAGGCCTGGCACTTTGTCATGATCTTGGCCTGACCTCCAGCATCCTCATTTCTACTCCAGGACACTGCTAGCCGCTTCCTACACCGCCTGGGACACACTATGGTAGAGGGACCTGATGCCACCTTGTGGATGTTTGGGGGCCTGGGCCTGCCACAGGGCCTGCTGGGAAACCTGTACAGGTGAGGACTATTCTAGGGGTATGGGATACTTATTTAAGAAAGCCTATTTTAGGGACCACTAAGATATCTATTAGCTGGCCATCCTAGGTATTGCAGAAAAGCTTCTCAGGTGAGGGTCACCTCAAAGGTGGTCGGGACACTTATATAGGAAGCTCACCTGTGTGTGGGAACTGGGAGGACTGTTTGGGGATGTCAGCCTTCCTTGCCACAGGGAATGTTAAGATGATTGTCACAGGGGAATCAGCCCAAGGGACGCTAGGACATCTTAAAGAATGTGAAATGACTGCTTAGTAAGTCCGATATTTTGCATCTTGGCTCCAGATATTCAATCAGTGAGCGCAGATGGACACAGATGCTGGCGGGAGCTGAGGATGGGGGCCCAGGCCCATCACCCCGCTCCTTCCATGCAGCTGCCTATGTGCCTGCTGGTCGTGGTGCCATGTACCTGCTTGGAGGTCTCACAGCTGAGGGTGTCACCTGTGACTTCTGGGTCCTTAACCTCACTACCCTGCAGTGGAGACAGGAGAAGGTAAGCCTCTGCATCCCAGCCCTGTCCTCATAACACGCCCAAAGTTCTTCTGAATTTCATCACCAGAGGCTCTGTCCTGGAGGTTCCAACAGAAGTGAAGAAACCTGAGAGTCCATCTTAGTGGCAGAACCCCTGCCTAGAATCCTCCAGTGAGGGGCTGGGATGTGACTCAGTGGTAGAGCTCTTGCCTAGAATCCCCCAGTGAGGGCCTGGGGTGTGACTCTGTGGTAGAGCCCCTGCCTAGAATCCTCTAGTGAGGGGCTGGGGTGTGGCTCAGTGGTAGAGCCCCTGCCTAGAATCCCCCAGCGAGGGGCTGGGGTGTGACTCTGTGGTAGAGCCCCTGCCTAGAATCCTCTAGTGAGGGGCTGGGGTGTGACTCAGTGGTAGAGCCCCTGCCTAGAATCCCCCAGTGAGGGGCTGGGGTGTGACTCTGTGGTAGAGCCCCTGCCTAGAATCCTCTAGTGAGGGGCTGGGATGTGGCTCAGTGGTAGAGCCCCTGCCTAGAATCCCCCAGTGAGGGGCTGGGGTGTGGCTCAGTGGTAGAGCCCCTGCCTAGAATCCCCCAGTGAGGGGCTGGGGGTGTGGCTCAGTGGTAGAGCACTTGCTTAGCTTACACCAGGTCATGGAGTCAATCCCTAGCACCACAGTAGGGTAGGGAGTTGTAAAATTGAATTTTACCAGGCAACCTAGGTTATATGTATTTGTAGTTGTAAGCTGATCCATGGACAAGGGCCTGTGACTCTCTAATTGGCCTGAATGGGATGCAGTTCCACCCAGCAACAGAGAGAACTGAGGAATAAGAACTTCTGGTTGTGCCTGGATAAGTGGGTGTGGAGCAGGCAAAAGCTAAGTGGACCCTTGGTAGGCCAGGGTCTCTGCAATCTCGTGGAACTCTACTCCTTAGCTGGGGCTGATCTTACTTCTCTATGTGAAGTGACTGCCTCTACCCCTTCGGGTGACACCACCTCTCTGTCTTGCAGGCCCCTCAGAACATAGAGCTGCCGGCTGTTGCTGGTCACACCCTTACGGCCCGCCGAGGCTTGTCTCTGCTTTTGGTGGGTGGCTACTCTCCAGAAAATGGCTTCAACCAACAGTTGTTGGAGTACCAGCTGGCAACTGGCACCTGGGTATCTGGAGCCCAGAGCGGGACACCTCCAACAGGTGGGACCGCAATGGAAGCTTCCAGTTCACCCCCACATCCTGGGCCCTTCCCACTGTACTCCTTATTGTCTTCTGACTTCAGCTGGCTCTCCGGGGGCGCATCTCTGGCATGTCCAGTTTCTCCGTGTGCCCCCCCTTTGTGTGGCTGCCATCTCCTGTCCTAACCTGAGGGACTCTATTCTCTTCTGTGACCACCTCCTGTCAGCCATTCTGCCTCCCTCCCACCCTGCCCCATCCTCCCAATCATTGGCTATCATTCTGGGGTCGTCTCTTAGACCCTAAGGAGAGCACAGAAATAAGGGTTCCTCATGTCTCTGGCTACAGGGCTGTTCAGGAAGGGGTGTTGTCACTAAGAAGCTCCCATGAAGTGAGGGGACACTCGACTGCCAGCCCTTCTCCACCATCTCTTGTGTTCCCTCTGCCCCTCCAGGTCTCTATGGTCATTCTGCGGTCTACCATGAGGCCACGGACTCCCTCTATGTGTTTGGGGGTTTCCGCTTCCACGTGGAGCTGGCCGCGCCTTCTCCGGAGCTCTACTCTCTGCATTGTCCTGACCGCACCTGGAGCTTGCTGGCCCCCTCTCAGGGGGCAAAGGTTAGGGCAGCTGGCTGTAGCCCCCGAAGGGAGGGTCCCTCACCAGATTTCTGTCTTGTGTCCCTTCCTTTCAGTCCCCTGTGCTGAACTATGATAATGCCAATTGCTTTTTTTCATCCCTGGTTTGGAGGAAAGAATCCTTGGCCAGGATCAGAAGTGTGGTTTCTGCCCCAGCCCTACCCTGACAGATCCCTTCCCCTCCTTGAGCCCCCATATAGTTCCCTGTAACCCGGGCCTTCTAGACTAAGGAGATAGGTATGGGAGAGTGTGGACCTGTCTATGCTGGTCAGGATAGTTGCATGTGATGTACACACGTCCCTAAGCCCCTCTGGGGGAGAGGGGTACAGAAGAGACCAAGTGTATAGGGGACAGAGTAGGTTGTGGGGCCCAGGGAATGGTTCTGTGGGCTGCTCTACAGGACCCAAGTTTTCCTTCAGGAGAAGGTGAAAGGTGGAATAAGCTGCTTGAGGCAGGGAGAGAAGTTTATGGGTGGCAGGTGGGGTGGGTAGGATCGTGCAGAACCAAGGCTGGGTCTCTGACATGCCCTCCCTACATGTGTCTCAACAGCCCCGTCCCCGGCTCTTCCATGCTTCAGCTCTGCTAGGAGACACCATGGTGGTCCTTGGGGGGCGCTCAGACCCTGATGAGTTCAGCAGTGATGTTCTGCTCTACCAGGTCAACTGCAACAGCTGGCTCCTGCCCGACCTCACCCGTGAGTCCATGTTGTTATCCCCAGGAGCCTGGGAAACATCCATGTGGGGCCCTGTTCATGGTCTGGGGACCTTGACCCTCTTCAGAAGTCACTCAGGCCTCTTAGGAGTCACCAACGAAGTTCCTTTCTTTTCCGTATATCTTGAGACCATGGAGTTACTATCTTTTTTCTTTCAACAAAATTTTAAAATTATATTTGCTTATTTATTTGTGAATATGGGGGTTTATGTGACACACATCTGGTGCTTAGAGGTTCCATCCCTCCACTTGTGGGTCCTAGGAATTGAACTCAGGTCATTAGGTTTCATGGCAAATGCCTTTACCCACTGAGCCAGCTCGTGGACCCTTCCTTCTATTCTTAGAATGGTTTCTTTTTGTTTATTGCTTTGTTTGTGTGACACATAGTCTCACTGTGTCGCTCTAGCTGGCCTGCACTTACTATGTAGGTAGGCCAGCTTGCTCTTGAACTCACAGATGTCTACTTGCTTCTGAATCCTGAATGCTGGGATTAAAGGAATGTACCACCACAGAAATATTTTTATTCTGGTTATAAAAGTAATAGTAATCATCATACCAAATTTATAAAGAAGAAGATAACAAAGCTCTGTAGCAACAATCACTGTTCTAAGTGGAAAGTGTCCCTTCCAGGTTTGCTGCTCGTGGGTTAGAAATGGGCTTACAGAGTTGGAGATTCTAGGGACTGGAGAGATGGCTCAGCAGTTATGAGTGCTTTCTGTGTATCATGAACACTAGAGTTCAGATCTCAGCACCCACATAACAAGTTGAGTGTTTCACACATGCTTGTAACCCCAGCTCCGAGGCAAGCAGAGACAGGCCGGTCTCTGGAGCTTGCTGGCTTCCGGCCTAGGTAAGGAAACTCAGATGCCAAGTTCAGGGAGAGACTCTGCCTCAAAGGCATTTGTAGAGAGCGATAGAGGAGCACACACACACACACAGAGTCCTTTTACACACAGTAAATAATCTTCTTAAAAATTGTAAGTTTAAATATGTAGAAGTGTAGAATGCACTGTAGAATACATTTTACTTTTATGAAGCTCAGAAGAAACTTCTGAATACACAAGCAAACAAACAACTATAGTGCTGTTTATTTCCTGACCATTATATCCTGATACCGGAAATGCAGTAATTATGTATCAGTAGAAGAATACAAGGGGCGGCGCCAGACAGTTTACAACTTGGAAAGGAACTTATTTTTTGTAATAAGCAAAATGTTGACGGAGAGAAAAGAGAAATGGGCATTTGGCTTTTTTTCAGTGCTTCCGAGACACTCGGTCCTTGCATACGAGGCGATTGCACCACTACTGGTAATTTTATGTGCTCTAGGACTGAGTCAGGTCCCCCACCCCTCCTTTGTAGATTCTAGGCAAGCGCTCTATTCCCCGAGCCATGCCTCCAGCTCCTAGTCTTGGAATCTACGCATCGTGTACTGCTTCTTATAAACCCGGCCTCGTTCTCCTCATCTGCCTCCCTCTCCCGAGGAGCTTGGGAATGTACTGTACATCACATGCAACTCTGTCCTAGGAACACAGATAGCTGTTCTCCTACAGCTTGTCTCCATGGTCTCATAGGTAGGATTTTGGATAAATACTCTACCACTGAGCCACACCCCCAGCCCCTCACTGGGGGATTCTAGGCAGGGGCTCTACCACTGAGCCACACCCCAGCCCCTCACTGGGGGATTCTAGGCAGGGGCTCTACCACTGAGCCACACCCCAGCCCCTCACTGGGGGATTCTAGGCAGGAGCTCTACCACTGAGCCACACCCCCAGCCCCTCACTGGGGGATTCTAGGCAGGAGCTCTACCACTGAGCCGCACCCCAGCCCCTCACTGGGGGATTCTAGGCAGGGGCTCTACCACTGAGCCACACCCCAGCTCCTCACTGGGGGATTCTAGGCAGGGGCTCTACCACTGAGCCACACTCCAGCCCCTCACTGGGGGATTCTAGGCAGGGGCTCTACCACTGAGCCACACCCCCAGCCCCTCATTGGTGGACTTAGATAGGGCTCTGTAGCTGAGCCACACCCAAGACCTCACTGATGAATGTAAACCCTGTTGCTAAGCCGTGACCTCAGACCTAGTTTAGCCTTCCATTTCGTTGTGTCCTGTGAGTGACTGTGCTTCTAGGACCTATGTTCCGTGTGTTTTCTCTTCCTCCTTTTATCTCTCATCGTCTCTAATTCCATTTACTCGGAATCAAACTTTTCTAATATTCATCCCCCCTCAGATTAAAAAACCCAGATAGTGATGTATATAAATGTGAAATTTAAGCCATTTAAAAATGGTCAGTGGAGCTTTGTGGGTAGGCAAGTGGCAGAGTACTTGTTTGGCACATACTGTGCCCTGGCTTCAGCTCCTAGCAACATACACAGTCACATACACAATCACATACACAGTCACATACACAGTCACATACACAGTCACATACACAATCACATACACAATCACATACACAGTCACATACACAGTCACATACACAGCCACATACACAGTCACATACACAGCCACATACACAGCCACATACACAGCCACATACACAGTCACATACACAGTCACATACACAGCCACATACACAGTCACATACACAGTCACATACACAGTCACATACACAGCCACATACACAGCCACATACACAGCCACATACACAGCCACATACACAGCCACATACACAGCCACATACACAGTCACATACACAGTCACATACACAGCCACATACACAGTCACATACACAGTCACATACATAGCCACATACACAGCCACATACACAGCCACATACACAGCCACATACACAGTCACATACACAGTCACATACACAGCCACATACACAGTCACATACACAGTCACATACACAATCACTCAGCGCTTTTACTGTCAGGCTGATTTTAGTGCTCTGTGACCGACACCACCTCCATCTGCTTTCAAAATCTTTGTCTTTGCTGTTTGCCTTCTGCCCATTTGTATTTTAAAGTGTTTTATGTGGAACCCGTGCTTCGTGACTGGTAGGCCAGCACTGTATTACATATATGGGTGTTGGTTTATATATATGTATGTGCACCGCATGTGTGCCGATGCCCACAGACATCAGAAGGAGGCATCATATCCCCTTGGAATCGGACTTACAGGTGCTTGCGTGTCACCATGTGGGTGCTGGAAACCAGACCCGGCTTTTCCCCAGGAGCAACAAATGTTCTTAACCACCAAGTCATCTTTCCAGTCCCCACCTTGTTCCTGTTCCTTTCTTCACGTTCCCTTTTTCCATTTGTCTACCTCTCTGTCCCTCTCTGCTGCCTGCTTCTCCTGTCCATCTGCCTCTCATCTCTGCCTTTCTCTATTTGCCTCTGGTCACTCTGTCCCTTCTGGCCAGTCTCTGGGCCGGTCTCTTCCCTGGGTCTCCTTCACTCCACCTGTCCCTGAACACCCTCTCTTTCTTCAGGTCCAGCCTTTGTGGGATCCCCGATGGAGGAGTCTGTGGTCCACGCAGTCGCAGCAGTGGGTAGCCGCCTGTACATCTCCGGAGGATTTGGGGGAGTGGCCTTGGGCCGCCTGCTGGCATTGACCTTGCCCCCTGACCCCTGCCGGCTCCTACCTTCACCGGAAGCTTGTAACCAGTCTGGGGCCTGCAGCTGGTGCCATGGTGCTTGCCTATCTGGGGACCAGGCCCACAGGTAACCACAGTGAACTGGTCCTCTGAGGGCTTTAGGAGGTGGGCTGGACCTGAGGGAGGTCTTGGAGTTTGACTGTCTGGTTCTGGTTTACACATGGGAAAGTGAGTGATTGTGAGAGATTGAGGTGGTTGGGACTGGTCTCCTTTCTGGAGGATCTGGGTTGGAACTTGGTTCAAAATGACCAGTACAAATTAGACCAGCAAAGACTGAAATCGGCCTGTGCCCGGGTATTTGCAATATCACCTGTACTGGCAGACATTGAGACAGGAAGGGTAAGTGGCTCAGCTCAGAAAAGGCTTTCCAGTAGCTGCTGAGACCAAGCACTGATCAGGAATCTAGACAGCTCTGAATGCCAAGCACTTCCTTGGTTAACTAATTTCTCCACTCTGTTGCTATGATAGAAGCCCGGGTCATGTTTGTCCCATTTTAGACAGCAGAGCATGTCACCATGCACCCTGCAGTATCGTTAAAGGATTTGATTATGGGATGCCCACCCACCTACACATATACCATATTCAGGAGTACCAGTTGCTTTTCTAAAATCTGGATAATGCTAAAAACCCAGGCACTCCAAGGAATTATGGACCTGTGCAGTGGATAGGGTGAGGGGAAGGCGTGGATGGGAAGCTTGAGCTGGAGGCCTGAGCAGAGACTCTTAGGTGCTCATAAGGGACTAAGAGGCAAGGGGAGGTAGCTCAGGGAGACCTGACCTCTGACTCTGAGGGGAAGAATACTGTTTTGGGTAGGGATAGGGAGCAGGGAACAGCTGGTAATGTGTCAGGTTCGTGGCAGGTGGACATGGGCCCATGTATCACCAAGGGCTGGGGCTGACCTGGATCCTGAGGTACAGCATGAGTCCTGGATGCATGTGAGCGAGCCAGCCTCATGCTCTCTAGATTGGGCTGTGGGGTGCCTCCTTGCTCCCCAATGCCTCGCTCTCCTGAGGAATGTCGGAGGCTGCGGACTTGCAGTGAGTGCCTGGCCCGCCATCCTCGGACCCTGCAGCCCGGAGATGGAGAGGTGCGTGGTGGCTAGAGGGACTCCACCCACTATGATTGGCTGGGTAGGGGGAACTATGTCCGAAGGGATGCTGAGCCCCACAGAGCCCACCAAGCCTATCTCCCCAGGCCTCCACTCCCCGCTGTAAGTGGTGTACCAACTGTCCGGAGGGTGCCTGCATCGGACGCAATGGCTCCTGCACTTCAGAGAATGATTGTCGGATCAACCAGCGAGAGGTCTTCTGGGCTGGAAACTGCTCGGAGGCTGCGTGTGGGGCTGCTGACTGTGAGCAGTGTACACGGGAGGGAAAGTGCATGTGGACGAGACAGTTCAAGAGGACAGGTGAGTCTGGGAATGTATGTCCTAAAGGGGATTAGAGGCTGGACCCTATGTCTTGAAGGAAGACTGGAGTCTGAGGGAGGAAGGCTGGGGGCTAGTGGAGCCTGAGAGCAGGCCCAGGGCCTTTACCCTTGGGTCTGGGGAAGAAGGGCTGCTTTGAGACTTCTCCCGGAGGGTCTGGGAACCAGACTGGTTATTATCCTGTGCCCCCAACACCAGGGGAGACTCGTCGTATCCTGTCGGTGCAGCCCACTTATGATTGGACTTGCTTCAGCCATTCTCTGCTGAACGTGTCTCCTATGCCAGTGGAGTCCTCGCCTCCGCTGCCCTGCCCCACCCCCTGTCACCTGCTCCTCAACTGCACGTCCTGCCTGGCCTCCAAGGGCGCAGACGGGGGCTGGCAGCACTGTGTGTGGAGCAGCAGCCTTCATCAGGTAATGCCCAACCCTAGTGTCCTCCGACTCCAGCCCTGCTCTCCTCTCTCCTTCCTGCTCTCTCTCCCAGCTCTGTCCCTCCCTGCTGGACTTCAGCCCCCCCCCCCCCCACCACATCCCTCTAGCTCTTAATCAGGGTACAGTGGGGCACTGCCAGAGAGGACTGGGAGGGCCTAGTTCAAATAAGGCGGGTGAGGACCTTGCTATCTATGGTTGGAGATGTGATGGTAGAGGTGGATGTACTTGCCAGGCACAGTAGCCTACCACATTGTCAGCTTCTGGAGGGCCAGACTGTATCCACCTAGCAGACAAAAACATTTGCCTTGGCCTACCCCAGTGGAAAGCAAGCAGATCCACGGTTTGTTGTCACATTTGATATCTAGTCCTTGTGCATACCCTGAAGGCACAGGACCCAAGGGCAGCATGCCAGCTCACCAAACCACTGGCAGCACCCTTCACCCAATAGATTACAGTGTGGGGGTGGGCGGTGAGACAGTACACATGCCGTTAGGAGCTGATATTAGATGGCTCACTGAGTAGAGCGGCCACTCTTCATACACCAAGACCTGAATTTTCTCCCACAACCCATAAGGAAGTCCAGGTGTGCAGAACTTGCTTGTGATCTCCTGTGATTCCGGTGCTGAGCAGATGGAGACAGGCAGGGCCCCAGAACTCCATGGCTAATCTAGCCACCTCAGTGAATTCCAGGCTAGCAGGAGAGTAACCCAGAAACAAGGTGGACAGCACCTGACGTTCACTGACCTCCACATGTGTGCGTACACACAGTAGCTCAACTGGGCCTGGGTTTATATCTAGCATGGGTGCCAGTATCCACAGGCGAGTCCTCTGTAAGAGCATTCTCAGACCCCAGCTGTTCTGAAGTAGGAAAATGAAGCTGCAGGGTGGTGATGCATGCTTTGTAATTCTAATATTCAGATGGCTGAGTCAGGAGGGTTGCAAGTTCTCGGTCAGCCTGGGATATTAGAGATCCTGTTTGAGGTGTTGGAGGGAGAACAGAATTTACGAGAATTTATACCATGGCCAGGGCACAAAAGTGTTGGGCTCCTTGGCCAAGTTCTGCTGCCTGGACTCTGGGTCCATCTCTTCACAGGCTTGGTGCTCTGGCCACAGTCATCAGGTTTCTATTTCAGGATCACACGATTTCTTTGTTTCTTCCTAAGTGCACTTGGGCAGCCAGCCCAGATTCATCTTACCCATGTTATGTTTCATATAAGGCCAAACACTAAATAAAATGCTCTTATACCTCATGGTATATTCCCAAGGGCCCAACCAGCAAGTGATGACTTGTGAATTGCAGACTGGCTTCTCTTCAGAACTCTTCCGCCTGCTGGCTGAGTTGGAAGTAGCCTGTTTGCCCTGAAGCCAGGCCCAAGTTTGTTGTAAGAAGTGTCTTGGAGGCTGGAGAGGTGACTTAGTGGTTTACAGTACTGACAACACCTGGCAGTGGCGGCGTACACCTTTAATCTCAGTGTCTGGGAGGCAGATCTTTAAGAGTTTGAGGCCAGCCTGGTCTACAGAATGAGTTCCAGGACAGCCAGGGCCACACAGAGAAATTCTGTTTTGAGAAACAACAACAAACCTCCCCCATACACCCCCCACCAAAATTCAAAAACTAACCACACAAAAAAGCATTGTCTGCTCTTTTAGAAGACCCAGGTTCAATTCCCGGCATCCACATGGCAGCTCACAACTGTCTTGTAACTCTCAAGCAGACACACATGCAGGCAAAGCACTGATGCACAAAAAATTAAAAACAAATTATTTTTAAGAAAGGAAGACACTGTGGTTTGTAAGCCTGCTGCTCACGGCACTCAGATGACCTCTTTTAGGAGTAGGAGATAAATGTCTACGCTGGGTAGGGAACGGAGACTCTGTATCAATATAATGGGACCTTTGGAACACAGGAGTCTCTTTTAATCTTTAGAAGTTATGTATTTGTTTTATTTTTCAAGGCAGTTGCTCTGTGTAGCCTTGACCTGGAACTCGCTCCATAGACCAGGCTGGCCTTGAACTCACAGAGATCTGCCTGCCTCTGCCTCCTGAGTGCTGGGATCAAAGGTGTTCAACACTATTGCCCAACTCATTTATTTTTGTTTTTATTATAGGGTTTTTTTAATATTATTATTATAATGAGGGATTTTTTTTGCAGTGCACCAGGATGGCCTAGAACTATTCTTCATTACATTTACCTGTTTATTTATTTTGGGAGGAGATGCATGTATGTAGAAGTCAGCAGTAAACTTGTAGGGATCATTCCACTTCCAAAGTCATCATTAAGAGTGGCAGCAGCCACCTTTATCCTCTGCACTTCCTTGGCTGCCCTGGCCTTGAACTCTTAATTTTCCTGCTTCAGACTCCCAAGTACTAGGATTTCCCAGCTCCTTTGGGGACATGGGCAGGAAGTTCAAGAGGGCTTCATAGGCTCTCAACACTGCCTCAAAGCTGCCTTTGCTGTCTGTGTCTCACCCTCCTTGGGATGTGACTGACGGCTGCTGGCTGCCTCTGTGTGTGTGCCTGGCTCTTCCATTCCTTTATCCACCCTCACCCTCTCCTCATCCGAATGTCCCCCTCAGCCCAGGGCTGGAACCCTGACCCTATTCCCATTATTTGTAAGCCCAAGTTCTCGTGTAGCATAGGCTGGCCTTGAACTTACTACGTAGCTAAGGATAACCTTGAACTTGATCTTCTTGCCTCCACCTCCTGTCTTCTGGGACGGAAGCAGGGGCTACTGTGCTGGGCTCATCCAATTCCAGTCCTGATTTCTGGTTACAAAGGCTTTGAGGGAGCTTGTAATGGCCCAGCTTGTGTTCTGAGGTAGCTAGACCGAGCAGGGTGGGATCTGGGAGAAAAGGTGCAGTCTGGGAAGTGTGTTTAACCTTCCCATTCTCTCTCTTCCTCACTTCTCTGGACAGTGTCTGAGCCCCTCCTACCTTCCCTTGCGCTGTATGGCTGGAGGCTGTGGACGGCTGCTTAGGGGACCAGAGAGCTGTTCCCTGGGCTGTGCTCAGGCTACGCAGTGTGCCCTGTGCCTGCGACGACCCCACTGTGGCTGGTGTGCTTGGGGGGGCCAGGATGGAGGTGGCCACTGCATGGAAGGTGGCCTCAGTGGTCCCCGAGATGGTGAGAGGGGTTTGGGAGCTGGGCAAGCTGGTTGGCCAGGGGCACAGAACAAACAGCACCATGGTTCTGAGGTGGGACTCAGAGGTGGGGGTGGCCCTGGTGTCTGGGGCAGGTGGTGCCCTGGGTGAAGCCCTGTGTCCTCCCGGCTCAGGGCTAACATGTGGACGTCCTGGGGCATCCTGGGCCTTCCTGTCCTGCCCCCCGGAGGATGAGTGTGCAAATGGGCACCATGACTGCAATGACACTCAGAACTGCCAGGACAAGCCCCATGGTTACGAGTGCAGCTGTAAGACCGGCTACACCATGGACAAGTGAGTCTTGGAGGGGCGTGGCTTGGCAGGAGGAGGGGCGTGGCTTGGCAGGAGGAGGGGCGGGGCAGACAGACCAGGAAAGAGTTGTTAGGGACCCATGAGAATGGCGTGAGACAAGACATGAGAGTAAACGGAGCCCTGATCTAGGAGACAAGAGGGCAGTTGCCCAGCCCAGTAATCAGGGGTCAAAATGGCTAGAGAAAGCAGGAAAGAATGAGTCTCCAGGAGAGGATAGTAGAGGGCAGGGATGGCGAAGACCCCGAGTGAAGAACATGTTAAAGAGCGTGTGGGATAGTGGGTGAGGGTTGGGTCCTTGCCCTGATCTCTGCTTGCCCCCCCCCCCACAGTGTCACTGGCTTATGCCGCCCCGTGTGTGCCCAGGGCTGTGTGAACGGCTCCTGTGTAGAGCCTGATCATTGCCAATGCCACTTTGGCTTTGTTGGCCGCAACTGCTCTACAGAGTGTCGCTGCAACCGTCACAGCGAGTGTGCGGGTGTAGGGGCACAAGACCACTGTCTGCTGTGCCGGAACCACACCAAGGTATGTCACCTGCCACGTACTACCTCAGGCCTGGCTTGGAGACCGAGCCTTTCAACCTGTGTGTAGAATTTGTCTTTTAAAGTATGTTTTGGTGGTGCTGGGGTTGGAACCCAGAGTGTTTGACATACTTGGCAAGCCCTGTACCAAAGTCCTGTTACAGCCCCTAACTGGTGGATTCTAGGCAAGCGCTCCACTGCCGAAGCTCCGCCCAGCCCTTGTGCTGAGGTATCCTGAGGTTTATTTCCAGTCCTGAGAAGCCATGGGCAGGGAGATGTGAAAAGATTTGGGGGACAGTGTGGTAGTTTACAGTAAGGGCCAGGGAAGGTGTATATGTGGAAGGCTTTGTGACTCAGGACCTGGGCTGGGGTGAATGAGTGAAGAGAAGGCTGATTGTAGCACAGCCTGGCCCATTTTCCAGCTCTTCTGATGGCACTGTCCTATGTTACCAGGGCAGCCACTGTGAGCAGTGTCTCCCACTATTTGTGGGTTCAGCATTGGGGGGAGGGACCTGCCGGCCCTGCCATACCTTCTGTCGAGGGAACAGCCATGTGTGCGTCTCCAGGAAAGAGCTAGAAATGGCCAGAAGGGAACCAGAGAAATACTCACTGGATCCAGAGGAGGTGAGGGAATGAAGTCTGCGCCCTGAATCTGAGGAAGGGGTGCTGGGCCTGGGCCCTTGGGCCTGAGGGAGGAGGCTGGGCTGGACTCCTGGGTCTGAGGGAGGAGGTTGAACTGGACCCCTGGGTCTAAGGGAGGAGGCTGGGCTAGACCCCTGGGTCTGAGGGAGGAGGCTGAACTGGACCCCTGGGTCTGAGGGAGGAGGCTGAACTGGACCCCTGGGTCTGAGGGAGGAGGCTGAACTGGACCCCTGGGTCTGAGGGAGGAGGCTGAACTGGACCCCTGGGTCTGAGGGAGGAGGCTGAACTGGACCCCTGGGTCTGAGGGAGGAGGCTGGGCTGGACCCCTGGCTGTGAGGGAGGAGGCCAGGCCATGGTCTTTGTGTGCCTTGCTTGGTCAGATTGAGCACTGGGTGACAGAAGGTCCTGGTGAAGATGAGGCCGTGTGTGTGAACTGTCAGAATAACAGCTATGGAGACAAATGTGACAGCTGCCTCCACGGCTACTTCCTCCTGGACGGGAAGTGCACCAAGTAAGAGGAAGGAACCTGACCTTTACCTTCTCCTCAGGAGGAAGCTGGAGACTAGACCTCCCTTGCCTAGCTATTGTCGGTCAGAAGCAAATGAAGTTTACGAGAGCTAGAGACCAAGCAAGGGGCAAGGAAAGTGAGGGGAACCAGTTGGGAGGTCTCTCACATCCAAGGTCTGAAACACAGACTATAGAGAAGCCTTGAAGGAGACAGTGGGCTCAGGCTGGGAGAGGGGTGTTCAAGGCAACCTCCTCTATGCGCCTGCCCAGCTGAAGCTTCAGAAACTGTGAAGTCAGTCCACGCCAATGGTCACCTAAGGGAGCAGTGGGCCTGACCTCTGGGAGCCTTGGAGGTCATGGGAATTTGGCACAGGCCACAGCAGAAAGGAACGGGCTGCAGCTCTAAGGTGGAGGGCGCTTCTTGACGAAGTTCAGCGAACCTTCACAAAGAGATTCGGCCACTGGTGTGTGGCTTCTGCTTTCACTTTTAGAAGGATTTGTATGCATAAGGGGGAGTTATCTGCTCATACAGCCCCTTGGGGGGAATATATTCATGTTCCCAAGAGAAACGGAAGACGGGTCATGACGTAAAGGGAGAGTCACAGAAGGAAGAGTCTTCCTGTGCCCTGAGGATTGTGGTACCAGTAGAGCAGATTCTGAGATGTCTTGCTCAGCTCTGGATACAGGACTGGTCATAAGTGTATCAACTGCCCTGTACAGGAACCTAAATAGAGGAAGTAAGAAGCTGTGGGTTGATGGAAGAGATACCAGGGTCTTCCTTTCCTTCTGTATAAAAAGATCATGCCCTACTATAAAACGGAAGGACAGAAAAAAAAGCTATAATCGGCCAGTTAAATGCTTATGTGGTATTTTGTAACGCCTGCATTTTAGAAGACATCAAGTGTCTATACATAACTTGGTTAGGGTAGAGATGATTCCAGACTGTCTAATATACTGTAACCCACGAGCAGGCAGCCTAGAGACGGTCTGTGATGTGCAGACCCTGAGAAACTCTGATTGGACAGAGCTGCCCTGAAGCCTGTGATGTGCATCTGTCCCTTTCTGTCCCCGCCAGCTCTGCACCTCCTCTTCGGGACCTGAGCCCTGTCGAAGCTGGACTTGGGCGGGTACTCACCTCTCCTCTCTTCCGCCCTCAGATGCCAGTGTAATGGCCATGCTGACACCTGTAATGAGCAGGACGGGACAGGCTGCCCATGTCAGAACAACACAGAGACTGGCACCTGCCAGGGCAGCTCTCCCAGTGACCGCCGAGACTGCTACAAGTACCAGGTGGGTCTGGACAAGCCAGCTGCTGGACCAGATGCCACAGGAGCAAAAGGCCAGAGCTGGGCTAAGGGGACTTGGGACCACGCACATGGCTGTGAGTCTGGTTTGGAATGGAGATGAGCTTGTAGACTTGCTGTGGCCTGGACAGGCATGCAGAGTCCAGATGCAGTCCTCAGGGGTTTCTAACTGTGACAGTTGCAGATTGCAGGCTAGAAATTCACCTAGCGTATGTGTGAATCCTGGCTTTGATCTCCAACACTGGCGTCCATGTGACCCTAGCACTTGGGGAGGTGGAGGCAGGAGGATCAGAAGTTCAAGGTCATCCTTAGCCACATAGAGATTGTGAGGCCAGCCTGGGATACACGAGACCCTGTCTCAAAAGAGCAACAGCTCAGGAGGAAGAGCCAGGTGCTCTGGGGCCCGTGTTACGAGTTGCTGCATCCAGGAGTGATGTCATTCACAGGGTGACATCAGCAGTGTCCCCATGGCTGACAGCTCTCCACTGTGCCAGCTGGGCTTGCTGTCTCCTACATAGCTTTCTCATCAGGTGACCCCGGACTGCCAAGGGGTTCACTCATTAATTTTAAGCTTAGATTTAGATGCCCTTGGGAGAAGGTCTGATGGCTGCAGCCTGTAACTCTAGTTCTTAGGCGGCTGAGGCAGGAGGGCTATCATCAGTTCTAGGCCTGCACGGTCTAAGACTCAGTCTACAAAAACCTAACACAAAACCAAGTTCCTCCTAGATACGCTTCTCTATTCCGGAGCAGAGAGGCTGGCTGACTGCTGTGTTCCGCTCCTTTCCACCCCCCCTCTGCAGTCCTAGAAGGGAGAATGTTCTGTCTCACTCAGTTTCCTCTTGTGCAGGAACATAACTGTTTGTCAGCAGTTATAGCTCCACCCCAAACACGACAGTTTCACAAGCCTCACCGATCCCTGCCCTTTCTGTCCTCTGCCAGAAACTTTGCTTTACTGATGTATAATTGAAAGGTCTACTGGGGATGCTGGGGAGATAGTTCAGTCTGCAAAGTGCCTGATCCTTAGATGTGCTTGTACATACATATGCACATATACAAAATTCACTCACATTACATACACACACACACACACACACACACACACGCACACATGAACGCATGCACAGATCCATAGAACTCCCACTGAGGGCCTAGAAGCATGCCTCTGTGATTGAGTCCCTGCCTAGAATCCCCCAGTGAGGGGCTGGGGTGTGGCTCAGTGGTAGAGCTCCTGCCTAAAATCCCCCAGTGAGGGGCTGGGGTGTGGCTCAGTGGTAGAGCCCCTGCCTAAAATCCCCCAGTGAGGGGCTGGGGTGTGGCTCAGTGGTAGAGCCCCTGCCTAGAATCCCCCAGTGAGGGGCTGGGGTGTGGCTCAGTGGTAGAGCCCCTGCCTAGAATCCCCCAGTGAGGGGCTGGGGGTGTGGCTCAGTAGTAGAGCAGTAAGTTCCCCTATACTAAGATGACAGATGTTTGCCACTGTGCCCAGCAAACAGAAGCAAAAAACAGAGCAAACAAACAACAAAACAAACCCCTCTCCACCTCCAGAAATATCCACCGGCCTTTGCTAGAGTAGCTGAGATCAGTGCAGACTTCCTCCAGCCTTGGCTGCTCCAAGTAGCATTTATTTGGTTCTAATAAT
The DNA here is from genome assembly GCA_033318265.1 of Phyllotis vaccarum. Classification (NCBI taxonomy): domain Eukaryota; kingdom Metazoa; phylum Chordata; class Mammalia; order Rodentia; family Cricetidae; genus Phyllotis; species Phyllotis vaccarum. The sequence continues at coordinate 17,163,225 of JARWLC010000018.1, forward strand.
TATAGCAGTAGTAGCCGGTGTGTGGAGTGTGTCTGGGTGAGCTGTGTGCTGTGCTTTGGAGCTAGAGGCTTACCCCAGATGTGGAAAGCTTGCCAAGGCTCTGCAGGGCCCGCAGTAGAACGTAGGCATGGGAAGAAAAGGCTGGGAGACACCAAGGTCCTATCTCAGCCACAGTGGCTGGTTGGGGACAGCCTGTATAGACCGCAGTGGCTCTTGCTAAGTTACAGGAGTGACAGCTTGTCTCTGTCCCTCTGTGCCTGCATTCTGACTCCACATAACGTTCATTAAGTACCCAATATGTGCCAGACACCATGCAAGGCCCTGGAGCCCTGGGTAGATGACAAAGCAAGCACAATGTCTGTCCTCTGGGAGTTGCGTTCTAGAAGGGAGAGGCCAGGCAGAGACCAAATAAGCAAGGGAACGTGTTTAGGTGATTGGTAAGGTAAGAAGAAAAGCTTAAGCAGCAGTGAACGGAATGCTTTGTGCCTGTAAAGCTAGCACTTTGGAGGCCGAGGCAGAAAGATCAGGAGTTCAAGACCAGCCTGGGCTACAAAGCAACATTCTGCCTCAAAAGCAAAACAGAGAAAACACTAGATGGGGTAGGTATGGCATCAGGGCTGAGGAAGGCCTTGGTAAGAAGGTGGAAGTGACTGTGGCAGGTAAGTGGGCCTGTGACACCATCTAGGCAGAGAAGATGAGCTGGTGCAGAGGCCCCAAGATGGGCGTGTGCCTGACAGTTCAGAAGAAGCCAGGTGGGCAGGCAAGGCTGGCCAACTCTGAGCCAAGTCCCATTAAGCCTCGGTTCCCATTTGAATGCAGAGGGATGCATCTCAAGTTCAGTGAGGTCAGGTCACCGTCAGAGGGCCATGTAGCTAGTGGGGAGATACAGGCAGAGTCCCACAGAGCAGCAGAGCCCCAGGCTAGGGTGCAGCTGGGGTGCAGCTAGGGCGCTGCTCGGAGCACAGTTCAGTGGCTCTTTGGAAGTGAGGGTCTCAGGCCTGGGCTCAGCCCTCATGGGCACCTCTACTCTGCCCACAGTGCGCCAAGTGCCGGGAATCGTTCCACGGGAGCCCTCTAGGTGGCCAACAGTGTTACCGCCTCATCTCAGTGGAACAGGAATGTTGCCTGGACCCTACTTCCCAGACCAACTGTTTCCACGAGCCCAAACGCCGGGCCCTGGGTCCTGGCCGCACAGTACTCTTTGGTGTGCAGCCCAAGTTCACCAACGTGGACATTCGCCTGACACTAGATGTGACCTTCGGTGCTGTGGACCTCTATGTCTCCACCTCCTATGACACCTTTGTGGTCCGAGTGGCCCCTGACACGGGTGTCCACACGGTGCATATCCAGCCTCCTCCACCTCCGCCACCTCCCCCACCTCCTGCTGATGGTGGGCCCCGGCTGGCTGGGGACCTAGGAGGACTGGGGACTGGAAGTGGACCAGGTACTCCAGTGGAGCCAAGAGTCCGAGAGGTGTGGCCCCGGGGCCTGATTACCTACGTAACAGTGACAGAACCGTCTGTAGTGCTGGTGGTCCGAAGCGTGAGGGACAGGCTGGTGATCACCTATCCCCATGAGCACCATGCCCTCAAATCAAGCCGCTTCTACCTGCTGTTGCTGGGCGTGGGAGATCCCAGTGGGCCCGGTGCCAATGGCTCGGCAGACTCACAGGGCCTCCTCTTCTTCCGGCAAGACCAGGCCCACATTGACCTGTTCGTCTTCTTCTCCGTCTTCTTCTCCTGCTTCTTCCTCTTCCTCTCACTCTGTGTGCTCCTCTGGAAGGCCAAGCAGGCCCTGGACCAGCGACAAGAGCACCGCCGTCACCTGCAGGAGATGACCAAGATGGCCAGCCGCCCCTTTGCCAAGGTCACCGTCTGCTTCCCTCCAGACCCTACAGGCCCATCCCCTGCCTGGAAGCCAGCCGGGCTCCCCCCTCCTGCCTTCCGCCGATCTGAGCCTTTCCTAGCACCCTTGTTGCTGACAGGAGCTGGGGGCCCCTGGGGACCTATGGGAGGGGGGTGCTGCCCACCAGCCCTCCCTGCCACCACAGCTGGCCTACGAGCCGGGCCCATCACCCTGGAACCCACGGAAGATGGCATGGCCGGTGTGGCCACTCTACTGCTCCAGCTGCCTGGGGGGCCTCATGCTCCCAATGGGGCCTGCCTTGGGTCAGCCCTCGTCACACTGAGGCATAGACTGCATGAATACTGTGGGGGCAGCGGGGGTGCCGGAGGCAGTGGGCATGGGGGTGGTGGAGGCCGGAAGGGACTGTTGAGCCAGGACAATCTCACCAGCATGTCCCTTTGACCTGTCAAGGGTCCTCTTCCATAGTCACTCCGGACAGTCCTCAGAAACTGCTGGCTCCCCTTTCCCAGGGTTCCCCCCTTGTTCTGCATTTAGCAACTATTTATTGAGCTGCTACTTTGTGCCTGGAACAGTTATAGGTGCAGAGAAAAGCCAGAGGTGAGAAGAGCTTCCCTGATCTGGCGGGACTCGGCTTCTTAGGAGGAGGGAGGCACACAGGCACATGCACGCGCGCGAACACACACTGGTTCAGAAAAGTGTCTCAATATTAGCAAGGTCTAACACTGAGGGATTGTGGGTAAGTGGATTAGGCATTCGGAGAGGGAAGATCTTTGGGGAATGAATTCAGAGTTGAAACTGTAAGGCTGAAGGCCTTGAGGCTGGAGCCAGTTTATTTTATTAGGAGTACCGGAAAGCTGGTCACTGCAACCCAGATCAGGTGTAACTCTGGGGACAGACAGGACCCGGGGTTTTACTCTCAGAGCCGCGGGAAGCTGTTGGGCAGGTCTGTGGTGGGGAATGAGGAGCCAGGCCTATTTAAGAAGGTCCCTGGCTATGGAGGGAAGAGTGAGCTGGAGCAAACTGGAGAGGCTACACGTGGTGACAGAATGTGACAGTGGTGAGGGAGAGGACATCTCCAGAATGGCCACTTTATGGCCTGGGCCATCGGTGGACAGTGAGGCCATTACTAACATGGGACAAGTTGGGACCTGTGGGAAAAACAGAAGAGTCCAGCTTGGTCTTGAGTCAGGTCTGACTGGGGTTCTCACAGAAAGCGCTTTGAGTATTTCAGCAGGAGGGATCAGGGTAGTGAGCTGTAGTGGCAGCGAAGGCCAGCAGCTACTGAGAAGACACAGGGTGGTGTCCTCTCCTGTGTCAGAGCAGTCAGCTGCTACTGCCTTCCCTGGGCTGGAGGGACAGTTGAGTGGTGACCTGAGACCAGGGTCCCCAGCTGAAGCTGGAGCCTCAGAGGAAAGCCCTCTGCCCGAGATAACCTCACAACCTGCCCTGGCATGTGTGGGGTGGGGGACCCTGGAGTCCTTGGGCCTCTCCCCATAGGCTATGCCCACCTGGACCTTCATTTTGGACACAGGAGAACTCACTTTCCCCTTTTCCCCAGTCCTAGGCAGCTGCCTGAGCTCGGGACTCTTGCTTTCCCAAGGCTTCAATTTCCAGCTGTTTTGGACTTGGGGTGGGGCCGGGGTCACCCCAGTCTGAGAGGTCCCTGTTACTGTGTGCATGTCAGACAGCAGGGGCACATCTCAAGCAAAACGACAAATAAAGTGTGAGGAAGACGCTGGTGTCTTGAGTGCCTGCCGTCTGTGTGCAGGGGAGGGAGGGGTGAGTTCTGGGTGAGTGGAACATATGTCATTGGCCTGGTCCCACCTCAAAGCCACATGTCCTGAGCCTTGCTCTGCCCCTCCTTGGCAATGGAAGTGTACACTCTTGATCCCCAGAAGAAAGGTAGGGACGTCCTTGACCCTCTGTCCCTGCCACAGTTTTGATCAGGGAGAAACAGCCTGTGCCCCATGCATTGCCATTAGATAAAAAAAAAGCCAGAACACAGAAACCATTCTGATTCAACTGGAGGAATTGAGTATGAGCTGGTTGTGCTGGTGAGGGCAGTGGCTGGGAAGACACTGGGCAGTGTGGCAGCTAGGCATGGATGGGCATTCTCTAATTGAAGCATACTCAACATCAAAGCTGAAAAGCATCTTGCTGGCTATGCCAAAGCCTCGAAGTGAGGGCAGATGCAGACCTGAGATCTCTACCCTCAGCTCGGCAAGAAAATTTTGTCCCAAGTGCTCAGTAGTGCACCTTCCCTGCTTGCTCCAACACAAATCACTTGCTGCAATGCACAGCCAAGGACATGGCCAGTCAGACTTGAGAGATGTTGAAGTTTCCCATGTGCCTCATGAATCATGTGGGATTTTCAGGCATCACTAGCCCCATGAGTTTTGCCTTTATGAGCTGATGGTGGCTCCTACCCTGAGATGTGAACATAAACTTGTCTTAAAAAAAAAAAAAAAGTTATTTATGTGTATGTATGTATGCATGTGGGTGCAGGTGACTGAGCAGGCCAGAAGAGGGCACCAGATCCCCCGGAGTTAGAGTTACAGGCAGTTGCAAGCTGTGAACCAAACAACTGCTCCCCAAGAGCAGACCCACTGAGCTATAGTATGTGTTTGTTTTTGCTTTTAGAAAATTTGGAACTGCTACTCTCAGAAGAGAAAACGGGCTCAGAAGGGTAAAGGTCTATAACACAGAAGTGGCGAGGTTAAAAAGACTGGATCCCAGGAATTCTGAATTCCCAAGCACGTTCAATTAGTTCCTTTTTGCAGTAAATGTCACCATGTAAAGTCAGTGAGTTGAGTTACGGAGGTGGCGATGAACTTCAGTATGATGGGCTAGCTTGTCAGGACTACCCTTTGAGCTGCCTTTTCTCCAAAAGACCCATCTTGTCTGGAGGCTGATGGAAGATCAGATTATGGGGGAACTCAACACCCTCTCCTGCTCTCTGGGCATCACAGACACACATGAGGCGTGTGTAGTACAACACCTATACACACAATTAAAAACTTTTTTTAAAAGACAGTTTCTCTGTGTAGCCCTAACTGTTCTAGAACTAGCTCTGTAGACCAGGCTAGCCTCAAACTCAGTCATCTTCCTGCTTCTGATGAGTGTTAGGATTAAAGGCCTGTACCACCACCACTTGGCCTAAAAATATCTATCTCTCTCCCTCTCTCTTTGAGGCAGGGTCTCAGTTCGTGTCTGAGGCTGATATCCCAGGCAACCCCCACCTCAGCATCCTGCTGGGATTACAGTATGCTCTGACCCTCACCCTCAGACCATCTTTCTCTGTTTGCTTATTTTCAGAATGTGGGTAGAGGTTCAGATAGGCCACCTGCAGCTCCAGGGCTAATGGTTTCACTCAGCGAGACGCCTACAGGGAGTCTCATCAAAGTCATCTATGCAGCCTCTCAAACCTGTCTTCTCTGATACACCTAGACATCACGCATCCCACCTCCCTCAGCAAACCTCCCATGGCACCCAGATTCCTTTCCTGCAATAAAGAGTATGTAGGCGGGGTTGGTTTTCCGGTTTTTATTGTGGGTGTATTTTTTTGGCGGTGGCACGGGCAGTGGGACAGGCTTTCCAAGCCCCTCGCCGGGAGGACAGGCGTGACCGGGGACTGGGGAGAGGATGTCCTTACTCGCGGATCTTCAGTTCTCTCGCCATCTGACAGAGGGCGCAGGGCAGGCAGAAGGTGAGCGTCGCCCAGTCGTGCCCGACGGAGCCCTGGAGGGTAGGGAGGAGAGAGATCGATAGAGGTCAGGACCCCAGGCCTCCGGTCCCCAGTGCTCAGTCCCGGCGGTCCCGGGTTGGCGCGCACCTGGATGTGGTAGCGCTCCCGCATGCCTGTGCGCAGCGAGTGCAGGCCTCCGGGCAGGTATGGAGCACAGCAGCATTCCCCGAAGTCATCAGAGATGCGGCAGGCGAGGCACAGCGGAGCAAAAGTGCCGCATAGACCTGGACGAGGGGAGGGGTCGCACCGTCAGGGGCCGGACCTGCTGCGCTTGCTCCCGGGGAGGGCAGCACACGCGGTGGCACGGGGGTGGGGCGAGGATGAGGGTCCCAGAGGACAAGGTCACAAAACAAAGACCCAAAGCAGTCAAGAGGCGGACTAGGCTGGAGAGGGAGTGAGGTCACCATGAGATGGGAGGCCGCGGGTTGCATGGCGAGATCACAGGCAGAGCGCAGACCGCAGAGCCCCACAAAGGCGGAGTGAAAGGCTTAGAAACAGTTGGGAGGAGTTTAGGTTGGGCTTCTGTCCCTTCCCACCGTCCCTGGGCACTCACAGACAGGCATGTCGTTACAGCAGTCCGTGAGCCCCGTGTGCCAGTCGCTGAGCTGTGTCTGGTAGCAGGTGTTAGCACACTGAGGCTGACTGGTCACTGGATAAGACATGGCTGGAGGAGGCATGGGGGAAGAAGGTCAAAAGGCATCCTGGCAGGGCCTTCTGTACCATCCCTGCCACCCTTCCTTCTGCCGGGCAGTCTGGGCAGGCCACCTGGCCGCCCACTTGAGGGAACATCACTGTACCCCTCCCATTCCCATCTGCCACATCTGGCCTTCAACACCCTAATCTATCATTGTTCCTGTTGACTATACATCTGGTCAAATCAAGGTTGGGAGGAAAAGTCGGCACCAGAGCTGGCCAGAGCCTGGACTTGCCACCATCTCCTCCTCCACGACTGGGCTCCTCTGTTTCAGCTGCCATGTATCTTCGAAGCCAGGGTGCCCAGGGGAGGGAGACAGCCAGATTCCTGTCTGGCACCAGGAAGGTTGCTGGTCCATCCTGTGATTCCCACCTTTGCCTTTCACGTTGTCATGCATCTCAAACTGCATCTCGTTGGCCCTGAGGAGGAGGCTGTTGTGTGAACGGCTGCAGGGGATGGCTCAGCGTCCGAGTCTGTCCAAGGGATGCTGGATACTGGACAAGGGAGGGCAAGGAACTAGGGTACTAAGGTGGGAGCTGGACTCTCAAGGGGAAGGGAGCCGAAGAGGAAGAGGCCGCATTAGCCTGTTGGCTGGGATGGATAGGGTGGGGCGAACAACTCGCCCCAGCTGCCCGACAGACCCCAGAGGACCCTTTCTGGAGCAGAGTCAGACTTGGAGAGAGACCAAGAGAGCAAGAGACAGGGACAGGTGTGGCAGAGACAAGCAAGATAGGAAAGCGTTCTGAGCCAGGTGCTCACAGAGACACTGCTAACGACACGCATCAGCCTATGAAGCCAATCTCACCGAGGACCCGTTAGCTCGGAGATGATGGGAAATGTACTGTGTCTGTTGGACCAATCCAAACAGGCTAGGAGATTGGGTGCCGGGCCCCAGAATTTCTAAATTCAACTCAGTACCACTTGGATTGGACAGACAAGCCCCGAAGATGGGGCACTGGGAAAGAGCAAGGACCCTAGTGACTGACAGAGACAAGAAAGGAACGGGAGCTGTGAGTCAGGTAGATGGAGGGAGAACCAAGACCCTGCCTTAGAGCAGAGGCCTTGGGGAAAGGAGGTGATCCTACCTGCAGAGCCACGTGAAGAGGTGGAGGTAGAGGGTTCTTGGTGACGCTCAGACACTGATTTCTCAGTGTCAGGCCAGGAGCTGCTTATATGGGCCAGGCCACACAGTCCTGGGCGGGGCTCTGGCAGAGCTGGACCTCCTCCTCAGGGAGCCTATCCCGGCTCCTAACCTTCTTCCCTTCTGCCTGGATTTTCCACCCTCACCCCATTCCTCACACCCCACTTCCTCTCCTGTCCCATCGCTCAGGATTGAAGACCCGGGGCAGAGGTAGAAACCAGGCCGGGGAGAGATAGTCAGGGATGGACAATATTGTAGGAGCAGAGTGGCCTAAAAGAGGGGAAGCGATGGAGATGAGGAGGGTGTGCAGACCCAAGGAGCCAAGGGAGGCAGGGAGATGGATGATGATGATGATGATGGGAGAGGGGAGACTGAGAGACACAGGTGGGAAGACAGAGATGTTGAGAGATCTAGAAAGTGTACGATCTAGAGAGAAATAACATTTTCATCAACAAAATGAAGCAGGGATTTGGAGGCAGGGGAGAGTGAGGGATAGCACGGAGGGAGGAAGGCCTGTGTGCTGTGCAGAGGGGGCAGTGGGTGTTCCTTTGAGGTTCCTTATCATCTTGGTGAGTGATTTTTGTCATGTTGAGGGGGGAGAAGAGACACTGTTCTTTCTGTTCAAGGCCCGGAGATGCGAGGGTTGGGGGGGGGGCAGTGTGTTCTAGGGAGTGATTCATATGGGGACCAAAGTAAATACACAACACCTCATCTCCATTTCAGATGGGGAGGGAGGAGGCTGGAGACCAACAAGGAACGTGAGGGTGTGCCTGGTCCTGGTTACAATCTGAGGGGGTGGTCTGGAATGTGAGTCTGAGGGAGGCAGGCCGGGGTTTTGACTCCTGGGTCTGATGGAGGAAAGCTGAGATCTGAGTCTGAGGGAGGAAGTTGGGGTCCGCATCACGGATCTGAGGGAAGAGTCTGGACCTCTGAACTGAAGGAGGTGCGCTAGGGTCCCTGGTTCTGAGGAGGATGACTGGGACCTGTGGGTCTGAGAAAGAAGGACGGAGCCTGGCTGACTTTCTCCAGGAGGGTCTAGACCCTGCTGCTCCTCATCTAGGCCATGCGTTCCTAGAGAGCTAGATCCAATTTTCCAATGTACTGGGCTTCAGAGGTGAAGGGAATTGGGTACTTGATTCACTAAAGTTTTCCCCCAACAGGCCTGACAGGGTTGTAGGTGACTCAGTGGGGAAGCGGCATTAGAGTTGGGTGGGGTTCCTACCATGGGTGTCACCCCCCCCAATATAGGAGGCACCAGAAAATTGTGGTGTCACTTCGAGAGAAGGTTATGTCACCACGCCACAGTGTATGAATATGGGGTGACAGAAAATGGATTACCCGCTGGCCCGCTGGCCTGCAATCACAGCTTTCTCTATGCACTCAACTCTCTAGGGCCCAAACCCTCGTCTCCTGGCACCACCCAAATGGCTGGCTCGCTCTGTCCCCAGATCCACGTCCCTTGGTGTGGAACTTACATACCTACATTTCTCACTATTTTTGAGGGCCTGTCTCCCCATTGCTATGTCTTTGTCTGTCGAGGTCTGATCCTCCTGCCTCAGCCTACGAGTTCTTAGACGGCAAGCGGGAGCTGTCCCATCTTTTCCTTCCTCTCTTTATCTCTGCAAGTGTCTTTTGATGTGTGCCTGTTTGTGTCCCCATTTCTTGGTTTCTGTCCTCCCAGACCCTGTGTGTGTCTCCTGATCCTGAGGCATCTGTCTCCTATCACAGATCTTCTCCCCATCTCTCCCTCTAAGGCAGCCGCATGGCGCCTTGTCCTCACACAGAAAATAGACTTGTAATTGAGGACCATAGGCTCCCAAGGTGACCACCTGAGTTGCCCTTAAGTTTATTGGCATAGCCTGGGGCCCCCAACTAGATACAGCCACTCATGCAGACGAGGAAACTGAGGCTGGGGGAGTTGTGAGCTAGCTTGAGGTGGGAGAAACCCGGAAGCAGGAAGAGATGAGGTTTGGGGATCTGGGAGGGCTCAGAACATGACCACTAGATGCTTGACCTTTGTCCTCCTTGGGTGGACATATTAAAAATACAGTGCTGGGTTCCACGTTTAATTTTGTTTGTTTGTTTGAGAGAGGGTTTCTCTGTGTAGCCCTGGCTGACCTGGAACTCGCTCTGTAGACCAGGCTGGCCTTGAACTCAGATCCTCCTGCCTCTGCTGGGGTTAAAGGCACGCTACACCACTGCATGGCTTTTTTTCCTTTTTTCTTTCCTTTTGTGTGTACAGATATTTTGTCTGTCTGTCTGTCTGTGCACCATGAGCTTGCCTGGTACCCACGGAGGCCAGAAAAGGGTGCTAGGTTCTTCCTTGGTAGAATTACAGACAGCTATGAGCTTGATGCTGGGAGCTGAACCAAGATCCTAAGAAAGAGCATTCGGCATTCTTAACCACTCAGCCACCTTGCCAGCCCCTCTTTTTAAAGTTGTATGTGTGTACACATTAACGTGTGAGCTGGGATCAGAAGGCCACTTGTGGGAGTTGGTTCTCTGGGATTGAACTTAGGTTGTTAGGTTTTGGCAGCCTTTAGCTGCTGAGCCATCTTAGTAGCTTCCAAAAAGTCCAGTTGTGTTTTGAGATAGCATCTCAAAACAAAGCCTGGGCTGTCCTTGAATTTAGGATCTTCCTGCCCCAGCCCAAGGACTGGAATTTCAGAGAAACAAATATGTGGCCAGTGTTTTTATATGGGAATATATGTATACTAAAATATAATCTAAGTATTTATTGGAAATTCAGATCACTTTGGGCTTCATGTATTTTATTCATCATGACTAGAATTCTCCTTTCAACAGCAAAACTAAGTGGGGTTGTGGCCCTGCATTCCCAGAACCTGGATGTCCAGATCCTAGTGCTCTGCTCTCCCCGAGAGTGTGCCTGGCATCCAGCCCCCATCCCCAGGACACCAGAGTCATGTGTTCCGTCTTGTCTCTCCCCAGAATTCACCCATCCACATTTGAGCCCAGTTGCCCAACATGGGTTTCACAAGCAAGACAGGTTGTGCCATTTATGGCCCTGGTGGAACCAGTCTGGCTGACAGGACAAGAGGGGGGCCCCCCCTTCCCATCTTAAGCCAACTGTTTCCTTGAGGGCCAACCCAGCAGAACAGGAGGGACTTGGGGAGCTTTAGGTGTGCCACTCACTGCCTGGTTTGGGTGTGTTGTATCTCTCTGTGTGGTTTATGTGACTGTGTGTGACAGTATGTGACTTTTAAAAAGATGTCTTTGTGTAGGAATTTTTCTTTTTTGTTTTCAGAACATTCTGATTACAGTTTCTTCTCTCTTCTGCTTCTCCCAGCCCCCATTAACCCCCAGATCTATTCTTCCACCATTTCCCTTCAGAGAAGAGCAGGCCACCCAAGGATATCTGCCAAACACCACACAACAAGGTCCAATAAGACTAGGTACAGACCCTCAGATCAAGACTGGACGAAGCAATCCAGTAGGAGGAAAAGGTTCCAAGAGCCAGGGACACCCCCTTTTCACTGTTGGGAGTCCCACAAAACACCAAGCTAACCATTGCATGTGTGTAGAGGACCTGGTACAGACCCAGGCAGGCTCCAGTCACTATGGAGCCTTCAGTCCCCGTGGGTCCCTTTGAGCCCTGATTATGCTCACTACCTAATGTCCCCAAGGCTTGTCTGACACCTTACCAGATGTGTCCTGAACATACTAGGTAGCCTGAGCTGGCTTCAAATTCACAGTAATATTTTTACCTTGGTTTCCTGAATTTTTTTTTTTTTTTGAGACAAAGGGTCATTATTGTAGTGTAAGCTGTTTCTTTGATTCTTTAAAAAAAATTATTACTGGGCCAGTGAAATGGCTCAGTGCTAAGGGGACTTGCTGTCAAGCCTAATCTCTAGGATTCACATGGTTAGAAAGTGAATTAACGCCTTTAAGATGTCTTCTGAGTTCCATGTGATGGTTATGGCAAGTGCACACCTGTGCATGCACACTCACGTGTGAACACACACACACAAAATAACAACAACAATAAAATAAATAAATAACAAGTGTGTATGTGGCAGCCAGAGGGTAACATCAGTTTCCGAGGATGGAACCCACAGTCAACTTAGGTTAACTCCGGTTTCAGGGGTCACTCAGCAAACCTTTCTCTCTCTTAAAATTACTTATTTAACCTTATTTTATGTGCATTCATATGAAGGTGTCAGATCCCCTGGAACTGGAGTTACAGACAGTTGTGAGCTGCCATGTGGGTGCTGGGAATTGAACCCAGGTCCTCTGGGAGAGCAGCCAGTGCTCTCAACTACTGAGCCATCTCTCCGGCCCTCAGGAAGCCTCTTGACCAGATGAGGAACTTCACAGACCCTTCTTTGAGAGCTGATGTGCTCTTGTGGAGACCTGGGACCTTGGTCTGACGTCAAGAAGGTGACAATGGATGTCTAGGCCTAAGGGAAGGAGGTTGCTAACAGTCCGTTTGGGAGGGAAAGAAGGTGACAAAACCATCATAAGATCACCCCAAGACCCTCCCCTGAAATTCCAGTCACCATTTCCTCCTGCCTTAGCTATGCATAACCCTAGGAATAGGCTAGCATTGATGAAGGATGGGACCTTCAGTAGTGGCGCAGCCTGAGTCACTCACGGACTTGTAGGCAACTCTGATAAATGTATCTACCTTTGCCAAGTAGTTTCTGATATAATCTTTCTCTGGTCCATCTGTGCCCTCTCTATCGGGGAGTAAATAGGTCATTTTTCTTGTCTGTCCCCAGGAAATGCACACAAACAACCGTATGGCCTGGAGGTAAGTGGGGGGTGATCTGATATTGGCTGTGCAGCCCAGGCTCATCTTGAAATGTCAATCATCTTGCCTCGGAGCTGGGGTCACAGCCATGAACCAGTGTGCCCAGCTACGCTATATCTTTATTGATTGACACATAACCTTGGGTGATTGACTCTTGAGTCGGGAAACCTGAGTTGTAATCCTGATTTCTTCGATATTTTATCTATTTGCGTGTGTGTGTGCCATGGCACATGTGTAGAGGTCAGAGGACTGCATAGGAGAGTTATTCTTTCCATTTGCTGTGTGGGTCCTAGGGATCAAACTCAGATCCTCAGGCTTCCCTTCCCCCAACATTGCTGCTGCCTATGAAGACTTGGGGTGTTTGTCAAGTTTTTCCTGATCTCAGTTTTCCCATCTGTGAGACCGGTTCTGTCAAATAGCATTGTTGAGAGGTTTGAGCAAGGCTTGGTGTAAAAGGTTTGGAACTGTTCATGGAAACACTTAGAAAACACCGGGCTTTTGGTAAAGACGGTGATGCTTGTATGTTTAGCCTGTTGCTCTGGATACAACAAGGAACAAAACCAAGTGTCTTGCTCATGTGCCTTCCAGTAGGCTTATCAGTGGCTGGTCATGTAATTGCACTTCTGAGGTGTCTGTTTTGCCTGCGTTAGGAGGATATTTCTGTCAGTGAAGGTGGGACCGTGTTTTGTCTATGTTCGTAGGATGTTTTCCGTGCTCCGTGGGTGCTGACACACTAAGTTCACACCTACCTTGTATTGTGAAGGCTTGAATTTGGTGTGATCTTGTGCCTCTGTCTGAGGTGCTGGGAGTGTGTTTGAAGCGGGAGTCTTGAGAACATCTCCTTCAGTCCTTGGGGACTATGAGAAGCTGAGAGCTCCCCAAATAAGCTCCAGTTTCTGTTCATTGGGGTTGGTTGGCCCAGTGGCTTGTGGAGAAACGCAGGCTGAATGGGAAGGTAAGAGTAGATAATGTAAGGTGGGGAAGAGCTTCTTGGAGAGATGTGGGCATCCACCCATCATCTGTCTCTTCATTCATCTATCCACCCACCCACCCACCCATCCACCCACCCACCCACTCACCCACCCATCCATCCATCCATCCATCCATCCATCCATCCATCCATCATCCACCCACCCACCCATCCATCCACCCATCCATCCATCCATCCATCCATCCACCCACCCATCCATCCATCCATCCATCCATCCATCCATCCATCCATCCATCCATCCATCCATCCATCTATGGAATCTCTGTAACTTGTCAAGGCCTCTAAGTACAAGTGTTTAAGGTCTGGAGGGAAGTCTACAAGGACTTCCTGCCCCCAGGGAGACCCAGCTGTGCTCATGATGTGTTACACAGCAACAGTTCTAAGAGATGGAGAAAGAGATTGGCACAGGGAGGACCAGTGCCCAGTCCTCCCTGAGGCATGATCTAACCAAATTAAAGAGCGGAGGCTGTGAGGGAAAGGCCCCTCCCAGACTGGGGTGCCCCCGTGAATCATTTTCTTATCATCTCTTGGTGGTGTAATGACATATTTGCTTCTTCTTAATCACTGTTTTGACCCCAACTTGGTTCTGTACCCATAGCAAGAGGGCTTGGACAAGCCTGAAATCACAGGTAGGGAAATACCTGGACGTCCTCATGTTTTGACCCTGCTTCCTTTGAGTCCTGGTCTCCTGCAATATGTTTCCCACCACCTCCCGGAGCCCCAGCTCCGAGCCCCCCTCTTCTTTGGTTTGCTGCAGATCTGTGTCACCCCTCCCCACCCAGGCCTCCCTTATCCGTTAATCTTCATCTGTGTTCTCTTTACATACGCGTCTTTCCCCCGCTTATATCTCTGTCTTGATTGTCCTGCATCGGACTTCAATTTTCTCACTTGTAAAATAGGGATGACAGTGATAATAATGGCACCACTGATGATGCTCCAGTCACTTAGGACTGTGAGGAAAACACGGAATAATTATGTGGAATGCTGCAGTACAGAACCCAGGCCATAGTAAACAGTTCAAGAGAGCTGTTATTATTGTTTTATTATTTTTATCTTCTTTGTTAGCTTTGTTTTTCTCTTTTGTCCTGTCTCCATGTCACCCTCAAGCTTCTTCCCTCTCCTATTGCAGGAAGCTCTGCCCATGACTTTCTAGGTAGGGACACAGCTAAGACTAATACCCAGGCTAGAGAGTCCCTTCCGTGTCCTTTCTAGTCTATGCCCTACCTCAGGATTCAGAAATCTTGCCTGAGGGTGAGGCATGGCCCCAATCCCACAAATAACCTCATAAATTCCCGAACCCTAGATCTGTCATCCGGGGCAGTAAATTAGAATGACTCACTGGAGTTTGAATTCCTGGACCCCAATCTTTTAGGTTCCTGATTCTCTGGACCCGTATATACAAAAATCCTGACCACTAATTTCTTCCCTCTTGGGTCCTAAGTGCCCTTGCTTCTCTAGGCTTCCTTCCTCAAGACCCAAGGGCTGCTGGGTATAATGCAGCTCTGCAACCCTAAACGCTCTGGAGGCTGGGGCAAATCAGAGACCACTCTGGGTAACACAGTGAGTTTAAAGCCAGTCTGTGCAACTTAGCAAGATGCTGTCTCAAAATAAAAGAAGGGTTGAGGCTCAGTGCCCAGTAGTAGAGACCTCGTTTAGCATACAGAAAGCCCTTGGGTTCAATCCCCACATCTGGGATAAAGGACAGGAAGGAGAGAGGAAACACCCCAGGTACCAGAGGCCAAAATCCTATTCTTGGCCATTCTGACTAACTCCGGAGGACCTGACCTCCCTATGGGCGCTTCCCTGAACGGGCGGGGTTGCTGCCAATGTCCCACAGCGATAGGCTCAGAAAGACGTCATTCTCCGCTAGTTTCGGCCAATCTACCAATAGACAAGGAACCTGCCTCGTAGGGGTCGGTTCGGTTCGGCTAGAGGCAGAAAAAGGTTCCCCAGGAAACCAGCTCTTCTGGGTGGTCCAGGTAAGTCCTTTCCAGATTGACCAGTACCAGGGTTCTGGACGTAGCTTGTTGCAGAGGAGATGAAGGAGGGTGCAATTGGAGAAACTGAGTCCAGGGATGCGCAACCTCAGAAATGCACCTATCCACTCTATCTTCCTTGTGTGTCCTACACAGCCCTCCGTCCATCACTTCCCGCTGTCACGGTTCTCTCGTAGAGCCAGTCATCCAGCGCTCACGCACTTACCCACTCATTACTTAAACATTTCCTAGGTTTCTGGTGTGCCAGGCCTTGATGCTGGGGACCATGACGATCAAGATGAGTCAGACCTGGGAAGCTCGGATCAGAGCGGAGGACAGGCATTAATGGTCAAGGGTGTGAAGGGATGGGAGGCTCAGGAATCTTTTTGGGGGGTTGGTATGGTCAGGAAGGAATTTCCAGAGAAGGGGCCACTGGTGCTGGTTCTTGGGGGAGCACTAGGTGGCAGCAGAGGTTGTGAGAAGGTTTCAGCCTGTGAAGAGGCAGAAAGGCACGAAGGTGCATTAGCATGCTTAGGGGCCCAAATAGACGACCCATGCCGTCCCCATAGCCACCAGGTAAGGCTGGAAAAGGATGGAGAGGTGAGTGCCAGCCAGAGTGAGAAACTTGAACTCGTGTGTGTGTGTGTGTGTGTGTGTGTGTGTGTGTGTGTGTGTGTGTGTGTGTGTGTGTAGAACCATTGACTGTGTTAGGCTCAGGGAAGGCCTAGGGTAGAGCAGGGACCAGAGCTGGAGATGTAAGACTGGAATTTGTCAGTACACCAGGAGGTGGTTCTCTCCAGTGCTTAGGGAGGATCTGGCCAGAGACCAGGTAAGACAGGAGGTAGAGGCAGAACGTGTGGTGGGTAGGCTCTGGGGACAAAGGAATTTCCAGGACAAAACTCAGGGCCTGTTGTTCATCTCAGAGGGCCATATTCGATGAGTGTTCAGTGCATGGCTATAAATCCTTTCGGGAATTCCAGGTTGAGGGTTTTGTCTCACTAGGGGCCACAGCTTGGGGCCAGCCTGGGCTACATAATGACCTCACTACTTACTGTGTATCCCAAAGGGGCCTCAAACAATGGTAGTCCTGCTTCAGCCTTCCAAGCACTGGGGTTTTAGGTGTGAGCACCACACCTGACCTTCCATTTCATGTTTTCAGAAGTTACCTGGGTAAATTAGGACCCCTGACATAGGGGGTCCTCGCTACTCTGTCCTTTAAGAAACCAACTGTGGTTGTCTGTCTCTTCCTTTCTGACATGATTAAATCCATCCCATCTTACCCTGTCCCCACCCCATCAAGCTCCTTCAGTGGCTATCTCTCCCTTTATATGGACGTGTGCTGTTCACTGGCTCAGTTCATCTTCCACCCCTCAGTTCTCCGCTTTTGGATGCCAGTCTCCCATGACTCTGGGCAAGGTCTGTGACATCACATACTTGTTCATGGGTGAGGCCCTAGGATAGCATTTCAATCCGTCATGGGTCACTCCCTCCATCAGGAAACTTCCTTTAAGGCCTCTTTCTTTCCTGCCTCACTTCCTTTACAGCTGATCCTCACAACATCCCAACAGGGGCCTCTCATGACTCATTCCTTTGTTGTGGGCTGTAAGCTTCAGGGCTCTATTCTGGCTCAGTTTCTTTGTTCCAGCTAGAGTGAACCTCCAAGCCCGTCCAGTTTCCTGGATATTTCCCCAAGTGTCTCACCAAATAACCCCTGAGCATCCATCCCCATCTCTTTGTAGTCACTTGAGCCTCCTCCTGGCTACAGGCTGCTTCATTGTCCACTTGCTTCATGACTGAACCTCACTCATGGATGCTTGTATCTTGGCTCCGTTACACTTTGGGATGCTCCCTATCCACATGGTCTCTACTCCAGTCCAGGCCTTAATTGGTCCCCAACCTCTCCTTGCCTCCAGGGTTCCAGTATTTCCCCAATGCCTTAGCAGACCCTTTGGTCCTCTCACCCTCAAGAGGATTCTAGCTGCCCTCCAGCTGTAGCTCAGATTATAATCCACCTCCCCACTTTACAATTGGTTTCTGGTATTTAAGAAATCTTAGTCACCACTTACTCTGATGGTTCTCTCTTTTTTTTTTTTTTTTTAAATTATGTGTTTTGTCTGCATGATAACTGGGCAGCACCATATTCTTACCTGGTGCCCTTGTAGGCCCTGGGGCTGGAGTTACATTTATGAGCTCACATGGGTGCTATGAATTGAACGTGAGTCCTCTGGAAGAGCATTTTAGTGCTCTTAACCACCGAGCCAGCTCTCCAGCCCTGTGTGCTCTTTTTAAGGCCAAGGTCATCTCTTCGGTGAAACTTTCTGACATCTTTGCACAGACTCCCTGAACTTCAGATCAGTAGCCCCAGGAGTTTAAATTGTCTCGCTAAACCCAGGGGCCTGCCAGGGGTCAGGCCTCCGCTCGGAGGCTTTAAGAACGATCTCAGGCAGGTAGAACTTCCATCTTAGGTGGTTTTGGTTGTGAGCAAAGCTACAGTTGGATCCTCATATACCAGTTTCCCCTTTTTGCAGCCTCTTGAGCCCAGTGCTGCCACCTGCTGGGCAAACACAACCGCTTGTTTTTTAAAAAGGCCTAACTAATTAAATAACTTTTATTTACAAAAGACAAAACCGACCGGCCGTGGCCGGTCACAGCAGCAGTAGAAGGCAGTGGTGGAGTGAAGGTCCAGCTTTCGGTGACAGGCGTGTGCGCGTCCCCCTCCCCCAGGCTCATCTTTCGGTCCCCGCCCCGCCCCGAATGAAGGCACAGCCGGCCCCCTCCCGCCCAGCCCGACAGAGGGGCCGTAGAGCCCATCCCGGAGCGCACTCATCACGAAGGCCCACGCAGATGGGAGGGAGCAAGAGGTCTTTTTAGTGCCGCCCTCCCCGGCCCCCGCGCCGTCCCCAGCTCCGGCTCAGCTCGGCGGTGCGGCAGGCGGGGTGAGGACGAGCCGGATGCGCTGCACGCACAACTCGGCGGCCTGCCGGGTCTCACGGCACAAGGCCGCCAGGCTCAGGAAGCCATGCGGCAGGTCCTCCACCACGTGCAGCGTCACGGGCTGGCCCAGGTCGCGCAGTCGTCGCGCTAACATGACCGAGTCGTCCAGCATGGGGTCCAGAGCGCAGGCCTAGAGAGAGTTGGGGGGGGGGGTCAGGGTACAGGCGGAAACGAGGCTAACCGAACCCCCGATCTTTACCCAGCCCTGCCCCTATCTTACCCGCCCGCCCAAGGCTCCTGCTCAACAAAATTGCAAGATAACAGCCTCTCTGGCCTGGCACTTGCTCTTTCCCCAGGGCGCCCGCGTCCGCCCCCTCCAGCAGCACCCCCCCCCCTCCCGGACTTGTTCTCACCACAAAGTGCACAGGGGGCAGGGTCTTTAGCATGTTGTCGGGGGCCAGCAGGGGAGACATGAAGGGGTTCTTGACGATGGGTGACGAGTAGAGGGGCATGTGGAGGATCCCCTGGCTTGAGCGTCTGGGATGGAAACCCTCAGGGAAGGCAGTGCGAACGCGGGGGGCTCTGTCCATGGTGCCCACATCATCTTTGGCTTCAGCCTCTTCCTGGGAACTCTCAGGCCGCAGGAAAAAGTTGACATCGGAGGGTTTGGAGGGGCCGAGTGACTCCATTGAAAGGGACATCTCGGGGGTGTTGGACGTCTCGGAGTGGCTCTTAAAGTTCAAGTCCTTTATCGTCAGGGTTTTCAGGGTATCTGTGCTCAGCAAGCCCCCGGGCTGGGCCAGGGCTGCCTCAGACACGCTCCTGCGCATCGACTCCGTGGGGCGCAAGGCCTCTGTGGGAAGGACAGAGACAGAGACTGCCTGAGGCCACAGATTAGCCTGGTTATTGAGTAGGATGTGTAGACGGTAGATAGGATAGGCCGGTAGGACAGTGGTGTGTGCAGGGGGTCCAGGACCCCCCCCCCCAGGCTCCAGGATGGGGTGGGATGTTCTATGTCCAGGATTGCAATCGGAAGGCCCGTGGTCTTGGAGGTGGGCTGTGTTGTAGGGCAGGGTGTGAAGTGCGAATCAGCTGACCTCTGGGAGCTTCCATCTCTCCCTTTGTACAAATGATGTCTAGTCCTTAGCTTGTAAGTTTAAGAATGTAAGAAGTCAGAGAGATAAGATATACAGGATCAACTATCATTTCCTCCAGAGGGACCATGGTGTGTCTGTCAGGGATAGAACCCAGAGCCTCACACATGCTGGCTCCCAACCCCTCACAGATGGTTCTAAGTGCTCCATTGAAGAGCTGGTGCTTACATGCCCTGGCTGATACTAAGGTCTGACTGCCAGGCAGCATGCCCTGCTGTAGCTGTCTCTGAGCTCCCCAGGAGGAGGCTCGGCCAGCCTTTCATGATCACTAACCAAAGAGCATGAATGAGCTCACACAGCTAGACAGGAGCTTCTCTTTACAAGGTGTGTTACTCTCCTAGAGGGCTTACATCTATAGCCACGTGGATCTGCTCTCCTAAATGTCCTTCTCTGTTTTATCCCTTTTCACTGACCAACCAGGCAAGCAAGTGCTCAGATGATGTGTGCCTAGCCCTCATGGCATGGCCATCTTGGAGGTACTTGGCCTCCAGTCTGTTAATTTAACTGGATCTTCAGTGCCTACTGTTTAGGGCTTAGGCTGTTTTCTTTCGGACTGTGCTTCTCTGTAGCCCCGACTCGTCCCAAATTGGGATCCTCCTGCCTCAGGTGTTGGGTCCTACACATGGTCTTACCTTTCAATTCCTATAACTTGCCGTTATCAACCTATGAGGGCAAAGTGCAGACCAATGTAAGCATAATCACTTAGGTGCTGTGTGACCCACAGTCACGGGGACAAAACTACAGACATAGGACACGGGATTCTAGTATCTTCTGAGAGCCCCTCTGTGCAGATGTGCTGGCATTTGACACAGTGGGTGTAGGAGTCCTCTTGTAGCCATTTCATAGAGGGACAAACTAAGGGTTGTGGGTGTTGATATTTGTCATTAACCCAGGAGGCAGTGAGGCACTGATGGGAGTGAGAAGCTAGGCTGGAGTGTGTGCCTCCAGGGGCACCTTTTGGGGACCTTTCTCTTACAGAGAACCCCATTCCCAGGGCTCAATGGTCCCTTGTCGCAAATACAATTCCTTTTTAGTGTGTATGTGTGTCTGCATTTACCTGGGAATCCTAATATTGGAACCTTAAAGTAAAACACATGTGAACTGAATACACTCTCTCTGTGTGTGCCAGAGGTCACCTTCAGGGCATCACCCACCTTGGGGTTTTCTTTGATTTTTTTTTTATTACATTTTATTTATTTGGTGTGTGGATGTGCACATGTGGAGGTCAGAGGACAATTTCCAGGAATAGGTTCTTGCCTTCCACCATGTGAATTCCGGGGACTGATCTCAGGTCAGGCTTGGCCATGTGTCACCAGTCCCCCACCTTGGTTTTTGGTCAGGGCCTTTCACCAAACTCAGAGCTCACTGCCTTTGCCCAGTCTTGCATTCTAGCAAGTTCCAGGGACTCATCTGCCTCTGCCCACCCACTGCTGAGATTATGGTGTGCAACCCACACCTATATGGGTTTGGGGGATCCAAACTTAGGTTCTCATACTTGCACAGCTAGCTCTTTGCCTCCTGAGCCACCTCCCCAGACCCTTGAGAAACAATTGTTGAGATGGGGGTCTCCTTGTATGGCTTGGCTAGCCTGGAATGGGACCATGCTGTGTAAGTCAAGCTGGCTTTGAACTTACAGAGATCTTGCCTCTGCTACCCAAGTACTGGGATCAAAGGTGTGTGCCACTAAGTCTGGCTGTGAAAGGGTGGTTTTTTGTTTGTTTGTTTGTTTGTTTGTTTGGGTTTTTTTTTTGTTTTTTGTTTTTTGTTTTTTGTTTGTTTTTTTGGTTCTCCTGGCTAGGTGCCTCTAACTCACCTGCTGTGGGCACTGAGGTCTTTTGGGGCTTTCGTCCACCTAGCTCCAGGAAGGAGTTGAGCCATGAGGAGGCACCGAGGCGGAGGTCTCTGAGGAATAGGGATGTGTCCCTCTGCACCAGCCCCATCATGCCCAGTGCCTTCTGGTCTGAGTCAGAGTGGTCTTCTGTCACTGTACCTGCAGAATGCATGTGGGAGGCTGAGCTGGTCTCTTTCTAGGTGTAGTTCTAACACCCAGAGCTTGGAGTATCTGAGGCGTTCGGCAGCCAGCTGTTGTGCCAAGGGTATGGACCTTACCTGAATAGGCACTGACACACTTAGAGAGTACGCTCAACGGTAGAAGTGGGTCCACGAGACTCAGAAGACGAGAAGGAGAGGCAGAGGGCTGCAGGGTAGTCACTGGGTAGGCTGCCATGATGCCATCTGGCACCCTCACTCCATAGGCGGCTGCCCGAAGGGACACGGTGATGCAGAGGTTCCCACCTGCACTGTCCCCTGCCAGGCATATCCGTTCTCCTGTTGAACCTAGTTGTAGGGAGAAGGGTCCAGTCATGTAGCCTGGCGTGACCTGAGAGAACTGGGTTCTCAGGGGGAGTAAGCAATTCCAAAGATCGAGCAGAATGCCATTTTAGTTATTGGCAAGAAGAGACATGGATTTGGACCCCCTATGGGAGGCAGTGTGGTCAGAGGATGGAGACAAGGTGCTGGGGAAGCTGGTGGTCTGGGGGGCGGCAGCAAGGGTAGCTGGTACAAAGGGAAGCTCAGCAGTTTTCCCAAGACAGGGGCATCAGAAGCTGGGAAACGCAAGATCAGGGTTCAGGCTGGGTATAGCAGGCTCTGCTCTGTGCCCCAGTGTCTTCCTGAGATGTTGGCATCCCAAGAGGGAGGCGTGAGGACTGGGCAAACAGGTGGGCATGTGAGCCAGCGGACTGGCAGTGCAAGAGAGCAGGAGGTGGGCGGCTGGCGAGCAGAGGAGAGACAAGGGGCCCGAAATGAAGGCTGGAATAAGGAAGCAGGAGGCAGAGATGATGTAGCCAAGAGAGAAGATGGGCAGCAGTGGGGGCTAGCTCACAGCAGGGAAGAGGCGGAGGAGGGAAGGTGGGCTGGGCAGAGATGAGGCTGAGGCTTTAGGACTTAGGGACTTAGTGCCTCCGCAGGCCAGGCCAGGGGTTGAGGAAGGGTGGCCAGGGCAAGGAGTGGGTGTGGGGAGAATCTGAAAACAAGGAGCTGGGTCTTACCAAGCAGGTCACAGTGCTTGACAGCCCAGCAGTAGGCAAAAAAACACTCCTCCAGCGCTCGGGGGAAGGGGGCCTCGGGGGCCAGGGAGTAGTCAATGGAGATGATGGGAACTCCTAGCTCCTGGGCCCAGTTCTTGAGGTAGGGCTCGTGGGATTTGGAGGTCTGTGCCACAAAGCCACCGCCATGGATATGGACTATCAGGGCCCGTGATCGGGGTGCTTGCTGGGGCCGTGAGCGAAGCTCCAGGCGTGAGCCCTCAGATTTCACCAGGCTGTTGAGTATCTTGCTGTCCTGGTGGTGAGGAGGGAGGGTGGTCTGTCAGGGCCTTCTTTGTCCCAGGGTTTGGGAGTGTAGTGTGCTGAGCTGGCACTGCCACTGTCTGGGACCAGGGGCTTACCTGGCCTTCTCGCAGGTCATAGGAGATGAGCCTGGCTAGCACAGGCCCTGGGCCTGTGTGCGCCAAGGGAGGTGAGATGGTAACCGTGACCTTGGGGTCAGAGGTCAGTGGCATCTCGAAGGCCTCAGGTGGCAGGCTGAGCAGGCGGCTTACCCTCACAGTGGTCGATGCCATGTTAGCTAGGGACTGGGGAGAAAGCAGAAGGGATGCTAGGGAAGGGTTATAGAGGTGATGGGGGCACATACCACATTCTTCCTCTCCCTAGACCAGTCTTTCCCCTCATGAGCTATGGTTGGCCCAGGGGCCCTGTAGTGACTTCACTGGATATTTGGAGCCCAGAGTCTCCACCTGTAAGCATGCTGGAGGTGCTCCCATGCCCCGAGCTCACCGACAACACCTCCATCTCAGTGATATTCCAGAAGGCTTTCCAGAAGTGCACATCCAGGTTCTGTATGATCCGTTCGAACTCAGCCCCACGCAACTCTGGGTCTATGGCGAATCGGCCACCGGTGAAGAGTGAACTGGCAGCCACACCTGGAGGTCAGGAGGGGTGTTAAGGAGCCCTGGTGGGGACCAGGCTGCTCGTTTGGGCTAGGAAAGGGGGGACAGGAGAGGATGTGGGTAGGGCCCAGCCCCCACTCACTGAGGCCTGTCTCGTTGCGTTTGTAGTGTTCCCCGAAGGACACCAGCCCAATGGAGAGGGTCTGCAGGAACGGCCGGATGGCAGGCGTGAACTGTGAAGGGATGCCTGTGTCACCCAACCACTCAGGAGACGGATGAGGATGGGGCAGAGACGGGAGTGGACACATACATTGAGCAAACTTTTAAGGAGCTCCTATGGTGTGCTGTGGGCATCACCCTGGGCCCTGCCATGGCCCTGGCATCTTCAAAAGGACAAGAGATGATAAACAAAGACACATGTAGGGTCATGCCTAAATCAACCAATGATTAAAGAAAGGCATTAAAAGGCACTAGGTGTGTGTGGGGGGGGGGGGGGGGCACTGCAGTGATGACCGTGGGCCAGGATGAGAGTAGGGATCCAATGAGGAGAGAGACATTCCCAGGAGAGGCTGAAGTTGCAGTGGTGCACATGGGTAGTAAGAGAAAGGAGGCACACTGAAGGGATCATGGGACAGAGAACACAGTGGTGGACCTGGAGCCCAGTGAGCCAGGGAATAAGAGGAGGGAGGTTCTGGAGGCCAAGGAGGCTCCCCTAAGAGTCCGGGCTGAGGGGCGGGGTTTCATTCTGAGCATCCGGAGGGCTATGGGAGTAAGAACACATAGGAACTTCCTGAAGTCACAAAGAACAGAGGGTTAAGGCAGATAGTTGGGGCTGGGCACAGGGCAACCGAAGGCCAGAAATGGGGAAATGACCCAAGACAGATAAGAGAGCTCGTGGGGAAATCAGCTGAGCCCCAGACATGGGCTAGGTGGCTGCCAGAGAAGACTGGGAGACACATGGCAGGTGGCAGAGAGGGGACAGAGAGGAAGATGATGGACAATGAGAGCAGGAGACTAAGGCATGACTGAGCAGAGCTCTTGCTCACTCAAGAAACTGTTCTACAGCATGCCAGGCTTTGGGAGGGCACAGGGACCGGGCAGCATCTGAGATCTGGGGACTCTGCCTTCCTGGAGGTTGACATTTTAGAGGGTGGATGCAGTCTTGTAATCTAGCAGAGCTGGATCGTCAGGGGCTGGCAGGTGGCCCAGGCTATACTCTTGGCCAGGGACCCAGTAGGCCAAAGAACACAGGCGCTCCTGGCCTTTGTGGCTAGGACACTGATTCAGGCAGCCTGGAATGTCCTTCTTTCCAGAGCTGCTGCCAGGGCATGAAAGTGGGGAGATGGCTGCCTCTGCTGGGTGAGGGGAGAGGCCCAGAAATAACTGTGTTGGGTCACTCGGGCCCAGACAGCCTGGAATGGCAGCCAGGAAAGGGCGCTGAGAGTGATGGGCTCATCTCTCTGTGCAGCCAAGGGAGAGGATGAACAATCCTAGTCCTGAGATCTCTGCTGAGTTTCCTTCATACACAGCTCCTTGGGGCTCCCTGGAGTTAGCTTGACCCCCCCAGACGGGCAACTCAGGCCTCTGTTCTGATTTTAGTTTTCTATGTCCCCCACTTCTCTAGTCCCTAATTTATTTATTTAGAAACAGGCTCTTTCTTTCTATGTAGCCATGACTTGCCTGGTATATATGATGTAGCTCAGGCTAGCTTCTATTTCTAATAATCCTCCTGTCTCAGCCTCCTGAGGGTATTGGACTGCCTCCCTTCCTGAGTGTTGACAGACTGAATCTCTCTGAGGTGGTTTGGGATGGGCAAAAGGCAGAAGGCACACAGCTAGGATGAGAACATAAGAGATTCATCACAACCAGGTCTTTGTTGTCACCAACTCTGATGGGGGTGTGTTGGTCCTGTCCTGAAGGGTGCCTAGAAATCATGTGGTTTCTACAGCGATAAAGCCCAGGTGTCCATTTGCCATGGGTGGGCTGGCACCTTCCTCTGTCCAGAATCCCAGTGCCCGAGGCAGAGTCTTGTATGCGCATAGCATGGACCTCGGAGATCAGTGCTGATTACTCTCCCAGGGGTCAGATTCAAATGAACCCCAGGGGCTACAGAAGAGGAAGGGGATGGGGATACAGATCAACACTCCAAGTTCAATACTTGAAGAAAAAAGAGCAAGGGAATGTCTCCCAGCCACTTGGGCTGGGTTGAAGCTCTGGCTTTGGACAAGTGTTCTATCACCGGGTGGCACCCCAGCCTCCTTGTCATGTTTGGGACATGGTCTCCCTAAGTTACCCAGGTTGGCCTCCATCTCACACTGTAGCTCAGCCAGGCCTTGGACTCGCAATCTCCCCGCCACAGCTTTTCTAGTAGCTGGGCTAGAAAATGCCTGAATTACCAGGTCAGCTGGTGAAGGTTTCTGATATGTGGTAGATCTAGACGTGGGTCATGAGCTGGAGACCCCACAGAGTCCAGCTCCGAGCTCCTGCCAGTCTATGGTCTGATTCCCAAATCCAGGAATTCTAATTCAAAGACAGGCTACCAGGCTTCACTCGCCCCAGGAAGACTCACCTGGAAGCCCAGGCAGCGGCCATAGAAGCAGCCCTTATGTAGAGTGACATACTCTTGCAGGAAGTCAGCAGTGAGTCCTTCATCACCCTCGAAGAAGAGCACTCCTGGTCGGTTGATAGCCAGCAGGCGCTGGGCGTAGTAGGCCAGGGCACGGAGCTGGGTGAGAGCAGCCAGGTAGGCCTCCAGTTCTGCTAGGTTGTGGCTGGCGCGGAAAAAGATGCTTCGGCGGTTGGAGGCCACATAGCGGGATTTGTGTAGTAAGTGTGCCAGGCAGCAACGGGCTGTGTGCACCAGGCTACGGTATCCATTGGCTGGTGTCTCTGTGTCCAGGTCAAAATGGTGTGCCACACCCAGCAGGTGGCCTAGGGTTGGCTCCAGCCCTAGTGCCTGTTCTCGAATACCTGCAAAGACACTGGACAGACGTCTAGCTGTCTCTCCGGGTCCCTGGCTTGAGAAGAAGGCCATGTTGTCTTCTGCGAGTGTCACCAGTGACTGGGTCATTGTGCGTAGATCCATGCTGTGCGAGAATGCTGAGGCTGTGGGAAGATGGGAAGGTCTGTCAGCCTCAGGAGCCCAGGTCCTACCTTCCGTCCTCCAGGCCCAACCAAATATTCAAACCTAGGACCATCCTCGCTTAGATCCAGAAGTGCAAAGCTGTAGCCCCCTCCAGGGCTCAAGGGTCTATCCCAAACCCCCTGGAGCTTCAGGGTCCTTCCACTCTTCTGCCTTACACCCAGGCGTTCATCTCCTTGTCTTCCAGAAGTCTGGGGCCTCATCCTCTGCCTGGCAGCGGGGAGTTGGAGCTCTAGGCTTTTCCTTCAGGCTGAGTATCCCCTGCTCTATCCCCCACCCCTTCCTGGATGTGGGAGTCCAGTCTCCTGAGCCCCAGAGGGCCTATGTAACCAGTGCTCGTCTTTACCCCAGAAGCCGGCCCACCCTCTTCCTTCCAGGTATTCAAGGGTGAACTCTATCTGTGTTTATGCTCTTTGGACTTGTCCTTCTTGTTCCGGGAAATCTGGATGCCCAGCGGTTCCGTTTCTCAAGACCCACGTGTTTAAGCCCTATTCCAGGTTTCCTTCTCAGTGTCCAAAAGCCCTTTGCTAACCGTGCCTGGGAACGCGGATCCTTCAGTGCAGCCATTACTAACTCCTAGCCCTCCTGAGCCCCATTTAAGTGTTTCTGCACTAAGGACTCACTCCTGGTCATGCAAGTCTGTCTGCTGATTTCCCTCCAAACTCCAGCTTCCTCATTTCTCTGTGGGATTCCCAACCTCAGCATCCCTTCTCTAGTCAGTCGCCTGGTTTTCAGCCTTGCCCACCGGCCTTAGATTGCATTTTCCCACTCTCGCGCTTGAAACAGTTTAAATAGCTAATAGAGATCACTAGCCAAGCCCACGCTAAGGTTTGACCCCAAAGACTCTGAGTGCCTTGGTTCAGATCTTTATTGTCACCCTCTTTTACAGGAGGGCAAGCTGATGCTCAGTAGGAGGTTGTACGGATACTGGAGGCCACTGAAATCCAGATTTCTCGGCCCAGAGCTCCTATGTATGCAGTACTCCCCGCAGGACGCTCCAGCTCAGCGTCTGTCTGCCCCTCAGAACCGGGTTCCATTCTGTGCTCAGCTTCCTACATTCAGAGTTCTCTGTGATCTTTAGCGTCCGTGTTCTTCTAAGGATCCCTGCTATTTAGCACATCTTGGATAAGTTGCCTTTGACCCTTTGGTGGAGACATTACAACTTTCTCAAGCGACTCTTTCCCTCCGGAAGGGGAGGGCCCTGCCTGGCTCCTGGGTTTGCAGCCCCCTTTTTGGTAGAAGACAATGTCTCCTCTCCCTTCCAGACCCTGGGTTCTGGGTTCTGGTGGCGGCAATCATTTCTGTCTCTCAGCTGGCCCTGCACTCACCCCTCCCTGGCTTCTTCGGACTGGAGTTCCCCAAGATGGCACAGCAGGTCTGTGGCTAGTACCAGTAGCAGCCTGGGGC
The DNA here is from genome assembly GCA_033318265.1 of Phyllotis vaccarum. NCBI lineage: Eukaryota > Metazoa > Chordata > Mammalia > Rodentia > Cricetidae > Phyllotis > Phyllotis vaccarum. The sequence continues at coordinate 17,190,995 of JARWLC010000018.1, forward strand.
AATAAGTCTGGGGGAGGTACTAGCCTGGTCAGGGTGTGGCCACTGATTCACCTCCCACCCTGAATGGATAGTGAGAACCACACCGTGTAAACAGAGCCCAGAGTTCAACTCCTTACCCCTCCTGCCAGCTTGCTTCTCCAGCTCAACAGAGTCCTCCTGCCAGGTTCCTCTTCCTTAGAATCCTGGAGTCCCAGCCCCCCAGCCCCTCCTTGCTTAGACCCAGGAGCCCGTGCTCCAGCTCCTACCTACTGTGAGTCGGGCCTAGCCCCAGCCTCTCCTCCCTCAGACTCCCTCATCCAGTCCCAGCCTTCTCCCCAGGACCCAGGAGTCCCAGCCTTCATCCTGAACACACTGTCCCCTCTCACCCAGTCAAGTTGCCCTCTCTCTCCTCCCAAGCGGATTCAGGGAGCCAAAGGCTCAGTGATGTCAGTTCCCACCCCCTAGACTGGCCCTGGCACAGATGTCCCCAGCTGTTGGGGATTGGGAGGAGAGGTGACCATCCATGCTTCTCCCTTCTGGGAGGACTGTACCAAACTTAGCCAGGGGTCCAAGTCACAGGTCCTACTGGGTGCTATTCCTACATGGACATCCTTGGTTTACATCGTAACTTCCACAGCCCACCCTGCTATGACAGTCACCTGCATGTTGCATATGGGGAAACTAAGGCTCAGATACCTTTCCAGGGTCTTCCACAGGTTCCTTGCCCAGCCAGCTCTTATCCTAGACCTCAACTCGAGGTGGTCCCTACTTGGTTCTCTCCACTTCCGAAGTCCACCTTCACCCCCTAAGGCTCATTTCCGCCCTAGTATGTACACATTTTGCAATCATTCTTTTACTTCTTTTCCTGTCTGTCTGTGTCCTTCAGGACAGAAACAGATTTTTATGGAGGCACAAAGCTCTTAAGGTTTAGGGTATGGCTATTTAGGAAGAACACAGAGCTGCAAATAAGGAAAAAAAAAATCAGCTGCCAGGCTTTTGAAAGAGCCCGAAGCTTCAGCAACATTTGCCCCGCTGTGGGTGAGTCCTCAGTTTCCATGCCTGGACTGTCATCTTGATGAAGGGAGGGGGTGGCCCCAAGGCCTAGCACGCTGCAGCAAATCCGTGAAGGAAGAGGGCATGAAGGGTAGAGTGAGGGCCAAAAGCAATGGCTGGGAACTTGGGAGAGAGCTGTGCCTTCCCAGGACCAACAAACAGGTAGACAAATGGAGCAGAGTCTCGGGGGCCAGTTCAGCTAAGCAGCAGTTACGGTGGGATGTTGGCCCAGGTCACTTGTGGGGTGGGTGGTGGGGTGTAAGTGCAGGAAACTGTACTGGTCCAGTCGCCCAGCAGGTGGGTGAACAGTTTCCTGATCCCTCCTTGCTTCTTCCTGGGAGTGGAACTCAGATGCTCCCATGCGCTAAGCTTGTTCCTGAGCTGCATCCCCAGCCCAGGGAGGCATCGCATGGGCATGAATGGTCCTTCTGTGAGCTTACTCAGCTCAGCTTTGGTGAGATGCTGTGTCTGGCTCTTTCTCATCGCTTGTCCTTGTCACCACCCTAATACAACGTATGACTTCCTAATCATATTATTTGCTTTGTCTCCCCAGGAGATTCTAGACACCCGGAGTTTCAGGCTGTTGTGTTCAGCTCTTAGCCAGCGCAAAGTCTCACTTTCTGAACCTTGCTTCACCCACTTCTCACACTGGGCACCTTGTATCCACCACAGCTCACCCTGCTGTGACTGCCCTCCCACCCTGACATGTGAGGAAGTGTGGGGTTGGGATACTTACTGCAGAACAAGTGACTTGGATGAAGCAGTAGGGAAATGGCTGAATTTCCAAGCCCTTGTGACTGGAGGGCCCTGCTTTTTGCCACATTCGTGTTTATAGCTCCCTGAAGACTGGGCTGGCTAGAGTCAGGAGGAAGGGATTGCCAGAATCCCAGGCAGAGTGCACTGGGTAAGGGCATACCCAGTGGGGCCATGGGTGGGCATGGCAGGAATGGGGCAAAAGGTAGGGCTGAGGGGTGCATGGCAGTGGGGGAGGGGTACCTAGATAACTAGGCCCCAGGCCTTTGCCCTCGAAAATGTCTTTCTCCTTTGGTGATGGGAATCAAACTTGTAAAGGCTAGACAAACGTTCTGCCATCAAACCATGCTCCCAGCTCCTCCAGCCCTTTGCCCCGAGAAGCCACTTGTCAGCTGTATGAGGCCTGGACTTTGGTTCTAGGGGATGTACTAGGGCAATATATTTTCATGTTTCTTGATATGTCTGAAGGTAAGTGTGTTTGCATCCAAGTGACATGACCTATGTGTGTGTTAGCCTGAGAGTGTGCTTTTGTCTTGGATTTTCAGCTTGTACAGGAATGTAGCTTAGCTGGTGGGGTGCTTGCCTACCTTGCACAAACCCTGGATTTGGTCCTCAGCACTATACAGACTGAGTGTGGGGTGTACACTTGTAATCCCAGATCTATGGAGGTGAAAGCAAGAGGATCTGATGTTCAAGATCATCTTGGACTACACAGTGAGTTCAAAGCCATCCTATACTCACATCCTGTCTCCAAAACAGCAACAAAAATAAAAACAACAAAAAGAACCTATATACATGCTTGGGTGTGTCATGGTGTCTATGTGTGTTGACAGGACTCACTATTTGCACACGCAGACATTTAAGGGGTTATCTTGCCCATCTCCCTCACCCTATCCCCAACTAAGCCATTACCCAAGCCTGTGGGCCTATGTTCTAGGAACCTTGAAACTTGTCACGCCCTCACCTCCACCCCCCCCCACCCTATAACACCCTCACTTGAACACACAGATCTCCGTGTGTCTCTGATGTAAGTCTGTTTCCTGCAAAGCACCCGTAGGATCTTCTGAAAACATAAATCTGATCACTCCCTTCAAGGCTTGCTTCCCTGTCTTCCTCAGAGGACAAAGCCTCTCAATCTTGGATGCTCGACCTCCCAACCCAACCTAGAGCCCACTGCACCTGCTCCAGGTTCCTGTTCCCGGCCTCCCTCCTGCCAGGAGCTGTCTCTGCACTGTCATACGCTGCTCCTTCCTGCTTCAAGGTTGTTTTTGTGTGCTTGTTTTACAGTTTTTACAGACAAGGTTTCCTCTGTGTAGTCCTGACTATCCTGAAACTTGCTTTATAGACCAGGGTGGCCCGGAACCACAAAGATCCCCATGCCTCTGCCTTCTGTGGTTAGAGGAGTGTGCCACCATGCCCCAGATAGCATCAAGGTTTTTGTTGTTTTTCTCATGCTGTTTTGTTCTCTGTTTTCCCTCCCTCCCTTGTTCGGCAGTTCATGCCTGCCCATCCATGACTCTGATGTCACCTCCTTGGAAAAGTTTCCTATGACCATTCTTTTTTTCGGGATTTTCTTTGTGAAGACAGGATACAGCTTTTCATGTATTCCAGGCTGGCTTCGGACTAACTCTGCAGTCAAGAATGACCTTAAACTTTTTTCTCACCCTCTTGCTTCCACCAGTCTACTTACTTCTGAATCATGGGCACATGCCGCCATGCCTAATTGATGGGGTCCTGGAGATAGACCCTAGGGCTGTGTGTAGGCTGGACAAGCTCTCTAGTAACTCAGCTACATCCCTAGTTTGAGGATTTTTCCTTTTATTCTCCTTATCATATCAACTTCTTTACAATAGACTTTTAAAAATGGGTGGCTGGAAGAAGTTGAGAGTGTCTCACTCTGTAGCTTTGACTGGCTTGCAACTCACTCCATCATCCAGGCTTGCTTTAAACTAATGGTGATCCTCCTGACTCAGCGTCCCAAGTACTGGGATCCGAGGTGTGTGTCACATGCCTGGCAACAGCAATGGTCTTATTAATATCTGTATCCCCAGCTCTACTGAGTGTGTCCTGCTTGTCACAGGAAGCGTAGGAGATGAGCAAATGTCTGAAGATTAAATCTTTCTGACTAGAGCCTTTTAGATCCAGAATTACGGTTGTGGCATACAACAGTTGTTAACTCCCACACTCCCTACCCCGAGAAGGCTGAAGGTGTCTCTCTGCCTGCACTGGCTGAGTATCTGTCATCATTTGGGAGATGGCCTGATCATAATGACAGCAGTCTCATCCAGTTACTGGCAAGATCATATGGATTAAAAAAAGACTGCTCCAGCCAGTCAGGATACCCTTGGGCAGGGGTGGGATCTGATTCACAGGTGTGAGTGAGGCCTGGCACCAGGAAGGGCCTCAGGAAATGACAAGCAATCTCAGTGTGAGTAGGCTTGACTGGGCCCTGTTCAGATTCTTTCTGACTCCTCAGGACACTAAGGGCAGCCAGGCTACTAATAGCCCCATGTCATGCTTGGCACATTCCCTCACTTATCAATCTAATAAATATTTGAATGTACATGTACCTGGCATTCTAGGTAAACAAGGCAGACACAACCCCACTCTTAGGGAAGCTCACTGCTTATTAGAGACAGACAGTATACTCACATCCACCTTTCCTGTCTCGTTATGTGCCAAAGAACACATTGGAACCTTACAACAGCCCCTACAAGTCAGGGGCCGCTATCACCATGTCCGCTCGGAGCTCAGAAAAAAAAGTAGGGGAAAGAGTCTGTTGTTTATTACTTCAGATCATAGCAACTTAGTGAGATAGGTCTCTAAGTCATAGGTTCCCAAATTGTATCTTTGTTGTGGGATATGAGACTGTGTCCTGGCTCCAGCTTGAACTCCAACCTGTCTAGGGGCTACTCTGGAGTTGGTTGTACTATTATCTAATACAACCCTTGTCTACCAAGAAGGTAGGGGGAATGATCAATTTGCTTGTTTCCTGCACAGGAACCTCTTGCTGGACTGATAAAGGCCCTAGGTTTGGCTATAAGCAGGGCCACAAAATAGACAGGGACTCATAACTGAGCCAGGGAGGACTTAATGCCTACTCTGAGGCTTGCAACGTCTTTTGCTGGTCTGACAGTTTCTCTAGCCTTCTAGGTCTAGGGAAGGGAGACAATAGCCCTCCCCTCTCCCTACGGAAGGTGTGAAGGTGGAAAGCCAATTGGAAAAGCTCTCTTTGGAAGTCATGAGGATCAAGAGTTTCGCCCCCAGTGTTGCTGCGCTGACGAAGGTCGATTGACATTGAGCAAACGGATGAAGACTTCCAGTTTCCAGATGCCCCCTAACTCACCTACCTTTCACAAGCCTATACTTGCCCCTTTTTTGGCAAAAGCGGCTAAAATCCTTCCCCATTGTCCTCGCAAGGGTGCAGATGACACGAAAATCGGCGTCTGAACCATTTCCCAGGCCGAAAACACTAACAACACAGCTGTTGCTCTCGGCCGCACAGAGAGTTAAGGAACCCTATTCCCACAAAGTCGCATTCCGGACACTTCTCCCAAGATCGCACCGGGCAATGGTCCTCAAGTCCGGGTGGGACCTTCTATCTAACATCACCCCCTTCTAATAATGCTCTCCGCCCCACCCCCGCAGGACGGCAGTGGGTCAGTCCACGGACTGCCCCCCCCCCCGGGTGTGGAAGTGGATCAGCCCCCCCCAGACCTCCCCCCCTCCCCAGTGCCCCGCAGGACGATCTGCTAACCAGCTCACCTTTGAGCTTGCCTTTTCGCCACCGCCTGCGACCGTGGTTCTTCGACTTCTCCCTGGCCTGCTTAGAGGCCTGGGCCTCCAAGGTCCCCGATTCCACGGCCCGCTCCATCAATGCTTTCCAGTCCCCTCTCGTCTCCCGGGCTCAATTCCAGCAGCCTCCCTTAGTGTCAATCCTCGCTACACACCACCGCCAGGCCCCCAAACCATCCAATCGTGGGCTTGCTCCTCACTAGGCTCCGCCTCTAATGGGTGGGTCGAAGGTCTAGGCACGCCCATCCCCTCGGGTTAAAGGAGCCGCAGCCGAGCACAGCGGCTGCGGCGGCGGCGACTGCAAAAAGCCACCCCGGAGGTGGCGGAAAGTGTCCGCGGGGGAGCAATAGTGAGGAGCCAGAGTCACCGGACGCCTCACGTGTAGGTGCCGAGCCTCGCCATGCCCTCCACCCCTCCATGAACCCGGCCCACCCACTTGCCGCAAGAACTGGTGGGCAAGGGGCGGGCCAGGTCTTGGAGCCACCTAAGGTGTGGGCGTGGCCCACGTGGGGGGCGTGGCCGTGCTGGGTAGCCGTTAGGGAGCCCATTCCTCTCACCGCCCCTTTGAGGGGCGCTTGGAAGGGGGGGGGGGTCTGTACTCTGTAGCTGAGGTTGGCCCGGAATCCACCGTGTAGCCTAGGGCTAGCCTTGACCTCTCAGCAAAAGAATTGCTTCCAGCCAGACAGGCTCTCTCTCTCTCTCCTAGTTCTTATTGCTCTGTTTCTTGAGGTTTCTCTCTCTCTCTCTCTCTCTCTCTCTCTCTCTCTCTCTCTCTCTCTCTCTCTCTCTCTCTCTCTCTCCTCCTCTCTCTCTCTCTCCTCTCTCTCTCTCTCTCTCTCTCTCTCTCTCTCTCTCTCTCCTCCTCCTCCTCCTTCTCTCTCTCCCTCCCTCCCTCCCTCCCTCCCTCCCCTCTCTCTCTCTCTCTCTCTCTCTCTCTCTCTCTCTCTCTCTCTCTCTCTCTCTGTCCCGTCTTCATTCCCAGAATCAAAGGGATGGAAGGGATGGGGGGGGGGACGGAGAACGTTCTGCGCCTGCCCAGCAGCTCGCGGCCACCGGAAGGAGCCCACGTGCCCGGGAAAAGGCGGGAAACAAGAGGAGGACCGAGGCTCGCACATGCGCACGTGGCTCCCTGCGCTCCCCTCAACCGTTTCTAGCTTAATGCACGCGGGTCCGAAGCGACTGGAAGCCGGAGGCAGTGTTTCTTCCGCCCCGGGAGAAGCCAGCCTTGACTTTCTCACAGGGCGAGGGTTGGTCTGTCCTCTGGGAAACAGCTCAGGCCTTTGCGGAGGAGGAGGGCGGGCTCCTCGAGGTGAGAGACCACCATTGGCAGCTTTCAGGCCATTGGCAGCTTTCAGGCCTGTCACCTCCGCCGGAAGAGCAAGCCTCGGGCTGGCACTCTACCATACTGTTCCCATTTAGCCTTGACTTTGCCACAGACTTCGGCAGCCCTATCCAGCCCTCTCGCCCATGGCAATGACCTCCTGGGGAGAGCGAGTGTTCCCGAGGCCAGATCTGCAGAGTCTGGGCATGGCCCGGATGTTGAGCTTGTCTACACCACTCGGAAAGGTAAGACCCACACTGAGCATCATTGTGCTCCTGTGGCTTAGCTTGTTGTCTTCCCTATACCTACGACTCCGCCATTTATTTATTCATTTATTTATTTTTGGACTCACGAATGAATGCTGGTAGGAGGGTGATTTCTTTTACCTGGCTCTTGAGTTAGGGCCCTTTTTCCTACCTCAGTTTGATTTCCTTCTAATCTTTTTTTTTGGAGGGGGGTGGCTAGGGGCGGGCAGCCTGGTATAAAAGGAGAAAACCTTGTTTTCAGTACTGCGTTTGCTGTTTCCAAACTTCAGGACCTTGTGCAAAATCCTTCATTTTTACGCCTCAGCATCCCTCTCTACAGACTGGGTGGGAGTGTTGCTCATTATTTCACAAGATTGTTGAAAGGTGACCTGAGTGTGATAACCCCAGTTACAAGAAAGATTCTTAGCATGAATAAGTGACTGGCCCTGGAAGGCTCCAGGTTCTGACTCACCTGTGTCCCAGTAATGTTTGTGATTCTGGAGACTGGCTTTTATCCCATGTGGTGGTTTTCTGCTATATCCTGGCATCTTTTCACAGTCAGGTTTCTTTCTGAAGGGTAGTGGCATCGATCCCGGCTTCGCTGTTTTACTCTTTGGCTCTGGAAGATTTGACTTGGAAGATGAACTCAGATGCCCCTCTGTGCCAGACACTGTAACCCAGTTCAAAAATGTCTTCCACTCTTGGGCCGTCCGCTGTATGGATAGTTCATGTAGTCTTGTTAAAAACCCAGATTCCATAAAAGATCCCTGCTTGGATTTGGCTTCTTGGACTAGAGGTGTTTGCTGGGTTGTGGGGTCTGATTGTTCAAGTCTTTCTTGGGATGAAGAGTAAATTTGGGCAGGGGATTTCTTTTGGGCTCCAGGTACAGTCTGGGCTGAAGATGTGGCCTCTACTTCATATGGAGCTGGGGGTGGTTGTGCTGGTCCAGATCCTGTCATCCCGTTATGCTCTCTGGGCTGTGGTTTTCCTGCCCTTGGTCCCCAGAGGGAGGTGGATTCCTGTTGATCCAAGTGCACTTTGTGGCTGGGAGACGGTTGCTGTGCTGCAGGGGGGGCGAGTGGAGCAACGGTGTTCTGGAGAAGAACAGATTTTTGTGGAACTCTTGGTTCCTGCCGGACTTCAACCTCATGCTGGGCAATGGGCTCATTCGGGAGACTTTGTTTCTGTGGGGTACCAAATTCCTGAATCATCTTTGATCCTGGATGATCTGTAAGGGTCGTTTCTGAACCAGGATCTGGCTGGATGATAGATCTCTGTTGGGTCTCAGGTTTCCATTCTGGCCTAGATACTGCGGTAGAATCTGACCCCACAGTTGGTATTTCCCTTGTGAAAGAAGCTGGCCTCCTAGGTTTCATCCTTCTGCCCCTACCGGTCAGGCTTTTCTCTTCACAGATCTTTCATGATGGCATTTCCCTTTGGGCTCTCCCTAATCCTTTGTCTTGTCATTCCTGGTCTTCCTTTATGGCTGGTCTATCTCACTGCCACCCCCCCATCCCCTTGCTCCTTGCCAAGTGGTCACTCCTGTGCCTCTTACTTTGGGAGAGAGATTAGGACTCAGGAGGAGGCTCTTGAGCCCCTCCCTGTACTGTTTTACAAGAAGGGAGGGGCTTGCCCTCTTGTGTCATAAGTAGGCCCACCCCACTCAGCACTCAGTTAATGACCAGTTACCCTCTCATAAGTCTTGTCTTGTGCTTCATCTGGGATGACTGTAGATGAGCTGAATGAGGGTTCTCTGCCCCCAGAGATGGGGCCTCAAGCTCCTGGTCCTTCTGTCTCCCAAAGGTGGGTACCATCAGTATTTTTCTCCGCTTTTGATACTACAAGAATACTTGAAGAGTCTCTATACTACGATGACTAATTTCACTAATTCTTACTGGTTTCCAGTTGACTCGTCTTATATTGTTGCTTTGGTGTCTTTTATACTCACGTTAAAAAAACCAAACTTGTGTTATCTTATTCTTATAGGTTCAAACCCCCTTTGATTACACCTGAGATCCTTCATGCAATCTTGATGGCCTTGAACTGTGTTTCTGTTACAGCTTTTGCATTGCGTTAGAAGCCCACAGAATGCAGACATAATGATGGGGATAAGGGTGATGACAGAAACCATAAACACTGAAGACTAGATCCTAGGAAACCACAACTTCTAAACCTTCATCATTTTAATCAGCACATCAGGGCTTTCCCTACCTTCTATGCCCCGTCTAGACATGGTACCCGAGAACAAGTGAAAAAATAATCAGATGGTGGAGAAAGATGGTCAAGGAGGGAGAAGGGTTTCGAATGAACATGTCAATGGTAACGTGGATTGAATGTGAGTAGTCAGACCCCATTTGACGGAATAACTGATATTCATATGCCATATATTCATATATATAAATATCCTTATGGCTGAGTGAGGCCAATAGGGGCCTCAGGTTTCCTTGATTCTTTTAGGGTAAACAAAAGACATAAGTGTTATGGTGTCCAAAACTAGGAGCTAGACATCAAGATATTGCAGGGTAAAATTTATTCATGGCTGAGCCTAACTTACAGCTCCCCCCCCCCCCACCCCGGGAGTAGGAAAATATAAGCAAAGCGGCCCTCAGCTACAGCAGAGAGATCTTATACAGGTCTTTCATGACCTCTGCAAGCAAGCAAAGCTTTAAACAAAAGTCGAATTTTTGCTGTTAGCATTTAGCACAAACGCATTGTGATTGGCCAGTTTCAGAAAGCCTGGCAAACCGACCTGATCTCTCGGAAGATCTTTGTGGTCTACACATTTTACAAGTACCAACTTCAAGATTCTGGGAACAGGTCTGGGAGCTAAATAAAAAGGGATGGAGGCTCTGTCATTTTAAATTATTTAACCCATATTGAAATCCGTAGTGATGAGAGAAGATGGCAGAGGAGGGCACAGTATCCAATCTGCTGGGCAGTGCCTTCTGAGAGCACAGGGATGATTTTGGTGAGGATGGGGATGGGAGAGCAAGAATGTGCTCTAGGATGGATCACTTCCTTTTCACCAGAGTGATCATTTGAAAGAGAAGTCTCAGAACTAGAAGGGCAGAGCAAAACTTGCTAGTTGACATTGTTTGAGAAACTGCTGGCAGGTTCTGGAGGGCCTCTTTGACTTCCTGTGGTGCTTTTGGTGTCCTAGGGCATAAATAAAAGAGGATGCTATCATTAAAAACTTAAGAATATTTTTATTTGTGTGGTGTGTGTGTGTGTGTGTGTGTGTGGTGTGTCTGTGTGTGTGTGGTGTGTGTGTCTGTATGTGTGTGTGTGGTGTGTGGTGTGTGTCTCTGTGTGTGTGGTGTGTGGTGTGTGTGTCTGTATGTGTGTGTGTGTGTGTGTGTGTGGTGTGTGTGTGTGTGTGTGTGTGTGTGTGTGTGTGGTGTGTGTCTGTGTGTGTGTGTGGTGTGTACATGTAGGGTTCCACTCATGCCATAGTAGAAATGTGGAAGCAAACAGCTTGCGGGAGTTTTTCCTTCTATCATGTGGATCCCAGGGATTGAACTCAGGTTGTCAGATTTGGCTGCAAGCACCTTTACCTTCTGATCCATCTTCCTGGACCTTGATTTACTTTTTTGTGCAATAACATTTTAAAACAGACTGTGGGGCTGTAGAGATGGCTCAGTGGTTAAGAGCATGTCCCCTTTAAAGGGTCTAGGTTTGATTCCTGGCACCCACATGGTGGCTCAAAGCCATGTGTAACCTTTGTCCTGTCCCAGAAGATCTCATCCCCTCTTGTGTGTGTTATTCACATGCAGGCAAGATGCTCACATGCACAAAATGAAAACAAGCAACCAACCAAGTGCTGCTGGAGCCATCTCCAGAGATCAAGGGCAGGCCACTGGCTCCCCACTCCCCTTTTTACCTTGATAATGCTCTAGAGTCTGGGGACTTGGTTAAACCTTTGCAGTTTCAGAGTAACTGTCCTGATGTTTTTGCTCTTTTGTGTTTTCCTCAAGTTGACACGAGATAGAAGGAGTTAGTTGAGGCCTGTGTTTCTTTTGGCCTCCTTGGCCCTGCTTTCATCCCTGGTGAGTGCACAGCATGAGTGTGGTTTACACAAGGCCATCCCCTTGAGACTTACTGGTTTTTCTCTCACTGCCCTTGACATGATCACAGGGACACTGCTTCCTTGATGGCTCCAGAACTGGTGTGGATTTTCTCCTTGAGACTCTCAGGAACCAGTCTGTAACAAGAGGCTACTGCTTACATGGAAAGATTGGTATGTTTGAGGTAGGGACTTGGCAGGGCTTCTGAGCCTGAACCTTCCGGTGCCTCTTTCTTACAGGCTAGGAAAAAGGTCAACAGAGAACATGGAGACCTCAAGCTGTGTGAACCCCAGGATTGATATTTTTTTTAGCTCTTTGGGCAGAGATTTGCCGACATGCTTGGAAGGGGACATTGGGGTCTCCCTGTGGAGACTGAAGAATGAACAAATGAGGCCCGGATGTCTTTTCAGGGCTACATTTCTTCCGCTTCCAGTCCTTTCTATAAGGAGCATCAGGCTAAGACTGAGCTCCAAGATGCTTTTGGGGAGCCAGGAAGAAGTAAAAAACCCTTTAGGAAAGTACAGCAAATTCGAAGGAAAGGTTTGGTGGGGCACACAAAGGTCCTGTCTGCCTCTCCAAGAAAACAGGCATTAGTGCTGCATGTGGTGGGACACTGAGGTTAGCGTAGTCAGCATCTGTCCTGGTTTCAGAGAGGCTCAAGGGAAGTGAAGGTTTAGAGTCACAATGATGCCAACACTGTGGTCAAGGCTGAGCTACTGACCTCTGCATTCACATTCCTGGCTGCCTTCCAGGAACCATCTCCCAGAAGCCTGGCGTTGGTTCCCATGGCTTCTGGCGACTCCTGTTGGAGGCAAACCCATGTGGTTACTTCCAGATACTGGAAAAGGAAAGTCCTCTGTGGCCTACCTCCAACGTTGTGCTACCTGGGTACCTAGGTCAGCACAATCTCTATGTGTAGATGTCCTACTTCCCACTGCTGGGCTCTAGGACACTCCAGAAGAGGGGTATTGTATAAACAGATAAAGAACTGAGACTTCAAATATATCCTAACGGCTGGAGAGATGGCCCAGTGGTTAAAGACACTTGCTACTCTTGCAGAAAGAACCCAGATTTTATTCCCAGCAACTAAATGGTGATAATTGGCAATCAGTTGTAATTTTGGTTCCAAGGGACCCACAGGCCCATGTACAAAACAAAACAAAAAAAATCTTAAAGGAAAAAATGAGGCCTACTGAAAACCTTAGCTGAGAAGGTGAAGGAGAGAACGTAGTAGGGTTATTGAGACAGCCACCCCCATCCCTCATTAAAATACTGATACTTAGGTGAGAACAAGGAGCAGATAACTGTGCACCAAAGTTTCCACCTGACCTCCAAATTTCTGTGTTTGAATTCACAATTCCAGTTGACTATTAAGAGGACAGTATCTGTGTTTGTTCCTTTGGGATAGACACATGGCATCCAAGCCTATGTTGCTATCTGATTATACCACCTTCCTGTATTTGAGACAAGGTCTTGATATTTGACTTAATGTGCATCTAATTCCTGGCCTTAAGTGGTCCATCTGAATCTGCTTCCTGATAGCTGGGATTATTGGTGCTAACCACCAAGCCCACCCCTAAAATATTTCTATGTCAGCAGAAGATGAAAGCGTAAGTGCTGGTGATATGGCTCATCAGAGACCTATTGCAAAGACACCTGCTGCCGAGCCTGACAGCCTGAGTTCCATCCTTGGGACTCATATGGTACAAGCAGAATGTTGACTCCTGAGGGCTGTCTCCTGACTTTCATACATTCTCTGGATGTGCTATGTGTACCCACCCACATAAAAATGAATTAGATATAACACAAAATTTCTATTGCTGTGATAAAACACTGTAACCAACTTCCCAAAGCAACTTTAGGAAGAAAGGGCTTATTTCACCTTAACTCTCAGGTCCCACGTCATCATTTCTTGAGGGAAGGAAGGCAGGCACTCAAGGTTGGACTCTAAGGTAGGAACTGATGCAGAGGGCATGGAGGAGTGCTGCTTACTGACGTGTTCCCTCTGGCTGGCTCAGCTGGCTTTCTTATACACCCTAAGACTGCCTGCCTAGGGGATCTCATAGGGTAGTGGGCTAGGCCTTCCCACATCAGCCATGAGTTCCAGGACAGCAAGGACACACAGAAAACCTGTCCCTGTTTCAAAAACAAAAACAAAAAAAAAAAAAAAAAACCAACAAAACAAACAACCACATCACACCAAACCAAACCAAACCAAACCAAACATATACCAGACCAACCCAACCCAAACACACACCAAACCATACCAAACCACACCAAACCAATCCAAACACACACCAGACCAACCCAACCCAAACACACACCAAACCACACCAAACCACACCAAACCAATCCAAACACACACCAAGCCAAAAATATACCAAACCAACCCAAACCACACCACACCACACCACACCACACCACACCACACCACACCACACCACACCACACCACACCACACCACACCACACCAACCCAAAAGACCTTAAAGGTGTATACAGAGGAAAAGCCATGTGACTGATGGTGATATAGCAAGACACTAACGGAATATGTCCCCTTAAAATCTGTGTGTTGGTGCTGAGGAGACAGGGCAGCAGTGAAGAGCACTTTACTGCTCTTGCAGGGGATCTGGGTTAGGGACTTATTCTGTTAGTGTCTTGGACCTCAAAGACAGGGATAGTGATGCCCACCTTGCTGAGGAACAGATGAACTACTATGAATGTCCGTGTGCAGACTTATGTTCTGGACATGAGTGTTACTGTGGTTCTTACTGAGGTCTATTAGCTGTTCTCTTCCTTTCTTCCCTTCCCAGCTTTTCACATCTCTGTACCCCCTTACCCCATGTAGTTCAGGTTGGCTTCAAATTTGTAACCTTGAACTCTTGACCCTTCTGTATTAGCCTCTGGGTGCTGGGATTTTAGGCACGTGACAACACTCCTGGCTTCTAGTTGTTTGCTGAAGACAGTGCATCTCTTATTAGCCTTTGGCTTTGTATTGGCAGGTTGGGAAAGACCTTAGTTCCTTTCTTTTCCTCCAGACAGGTCTCTCTATGCCCTCCTTGCCTGCAGCTCTCTCTGTAGACCAGGCTGGTCTCGTAATCACAGAGATCTCCTTGCCTCTGCCTTTCACATGCTGGGATTACAGATATGTGCCACCATGCCAGGGTAATGTTTTAATTTGCCAGTTCTACTACATATTACTTTGTGATTTTTTTTAAAGATAGGTTGCTTAACTTGTAACTTGTAAAGTATGGCTAATAGTATAATGCTATTTGTGTGCCATTTCCCATCTCTGTCCTCCACCAGAAGGGCTAAATACAAGTACCAGCTCCTCCTAGCAGAGGATATGTTTCAGTGCCCATGAGAAGAACTAGGAACTAGCTGATTCCAGGGAGTAGGAAAGTGTAAGATAATTCTGAAACCTCTTGTGTCAGGATGTAAGAAACTGCCCCCTCCCCGCCCAATAAAAATGACAGAGGCATTTAAAGACTATGAAAACCAACCTGAAGGACAATGTGAATGACATAGTAAATGATGGAAGCATCTGACTCTTGAGTCCACACAGGAATAAACAAGTAGGTTAATAAGGAAGAGGGGCCTGGAGATAGCTCATAACTTATGCTCTCCTGGAGGACCTTAGTTCAGTTCCCAGAACCGCTTTTAATTTTACCTCAAGGATTCTGACACCTGCTCTGGCCTCCACAGACACTCAGATACAGACATACATAAAAAAAAGGAAAGAGGTTTCTTTTGTCTACGATTTATTTTTATTATTTATGTGTATGTATGTGGCTGCCTATGTGAATGTAGGTGTAGGTGTCTGTATATGCCAGAAAGAGGCTAGAAGCCCTTGGGGCTGGAGAGGTGCCTGGTGTGGATGCTGGGAACTGAACTCAGGCCCTCTGTGGGAATAGCAAGTTCTCTTAATGGCTAAGCCAATTTCTCCATCCACATGTGCTTTTTCTGATAGTAGAATTCCGGGCAGGAAATAATCACTATTTGAGCAATACAACAATCAGAATTTTTATAGGCAAGAATAAATGGCTTCTGAAAATTGGTGTACAAAAATATGTTGAAAAGAAGTGGGATATTGGGGCTGGAGAGATGATGGCTCAGTGCTTAGGAGCACTGGCTGTTTTTCCAGAAGACCCAGGTTCAATTCCTAGCACCCACATGGCAGCTGACAGCTGTAGTTCTAGGATCCAACAGCTTCCCATTGACATACCTACAAGCAAAACACCAATGCATAGGAAATAAACATAAACACATTATTTTTTAAAAGAATGAGGATATTGGCATCGCCTCGAAGCATCTATCCACAAGATGTTGTCAACTATAAGAAGAGAACAGTTACTTCACAGCACACAAAACTGTGGATGCCACCTTACCAGCGTGGTCATTGGTAAGGAGTGGGAGAAGCGCTTGGGACTTTCCCATGTGCTGTACTGACAAGGACACATCACTTCTGTGATGCTTTACATTTTAAGTTAATGTGCTTAGTGTGGGTGGGGGAAGTGACTGCCATAGCACGCGTGTGGAGGGCATGTGGAGGGCACACCTGTGGAGTCTCCTTTTCTCTTACACTTTTATGTAGACTCTGGGCATCTGACTCAGGCCACCAGATTTCCACCGAGGCCCCTTGCTAGCCCTTCTGTGACATCCATGCACAAAGTGAATAAGCAGAACTTAATCATGAGGAAACACTGGAAAAGCCCATACTGAGGATATTCTGTTTCCAGTACTCCTCCACATATGCCAAGAGCAACTGAAGATTCAGAAACGGCCTCTAACTTGGAGGACACCGAGGCGACATGACAGTTTGACACTATGAGTTCTGAATTGGACTCTGTACTAGGAAAGGATGTTAGTGAATAATTAGGACATTTTGAATATTTGAGGAATTAACCAATGTTAATGCTAGTTTCCTAGTTTTTTAATTTTATGAGTGTGGGTGTTTTGCCTGCATGTACATCTATGAATGGCTGTGACTGAAGAGTCCAGAAGAGGGCATTAGATCCCTGGAATTAGTTACATGATTTCTGTAAGCCACCATCAGGACACTAGGATTTGGGACCAAGGTCTTCTGAAAGAGCATTTGATTTTAACCACTGAGACATCTCTTCAGCCCCTCCTGTTTGCAAAGATTTATTTTTATTTTATGTGTATGAGTATTTCATGTATGTCAACGCACCATATGCGTGCAGTGTCCCCTGGAGCTACACAGGGCTGTGAGCAGCCATTTGGGTGCTGGGGATGAAACTCTGGGTTCTCTGGCAGACTGGTCAGTGCTCTTAACACTGAACTATTTCTCCTACTTTTTTAAAAATTTAATTAAAAATACATTTATTTATTTATACTTATTCATTTATGTGTGTGTGTGCACGCATGTGCACGTTCTTCCCCTCCGCTTTTCTTTCTTTCCTTCCTTCCTTTCTTCCCTTCCTCCCTCCCTCCCTCCCTTCCTTCCTTTCTTTTTTTGAGACAGGTTTTCTGTGTGTGGTCCTTGCTATCCAAGAATTATCTCTGCAGGTCAAGCTAGTCCCGAAGTCACAGAGATCGACTGCCTCTGTCTCCTGAGTCCTGGGATTGAACATGTGGGCCACCACTTCTCAGCAACTTTTTTTAAATAAAAAAAAAATCCCAGTTTTGGCAGTGGTTTTATATTAAAATGTTAAATGAGGGCAATGAGATTGCTCAGTGGTTAGAGGTGCCTATCATCTGACTACCTATGCTCAACTCTAAGACATGGTAGAAGGCAAGAACTAACTCTTTTAAAAGTATCCTCTGATCTACACACTCGTGCACATGGACTTCCAACAAATAAATAAATAAGTAAAAACTTTAAAAAAGTTATTTGAAAAAAACTGTGAAAGATATTTTCATATCTTTCATAACAGTTTGAAAGCATAAAAAATTAAAGGTTAAAATAACAAAACATACTAAATATTTATTTTATATGTATGTATGCTCCTGGGTGTATGTGCACCATATATGTGTAGGTGCCTGAGAAGGCCCACGGAGGGTGTTGAATCCCCTGGAGCTGGAGTTTTGGGCAGTTATGAGCTGCCTAATGTGGCTGCTGGGAACTGAACCTGGGTCCTCTGCAAGAGCAGCTAGTTCTAGTACAAAATGAGATTACAATGTATTTATTGCAGCACCTAAAACAGTGTCTGCAGCACAGGCTTTCCTAACACACGTCAGCTCATATCCTAAGTAATATAATTAATATCACAGATAGTGAGTAATCTATTATAAGTAGTTTATTCATAATATTCTCATACATTCTTATGCATTTCTTCATTCTTTCTCCCCATTGAAAAGTACTGAGTATAGATGTAGCTATTAGGAGGTAAAGTAAGATCAGATTAAAAATTGTTGTGTATGACTGTTTTGCCTCCATGTATGTTAGTGCATCATATGCGTGTGGTACCCAAGGAGGCCAGAAGAGGGGGTGATATACCCTGGAAGTGGATTTATAGACCCTTGTTATGTGGGTGATGGGAACCAAACCAGGTCCTTTGGAAAAGCATCTGGGGCTCTTACACTCTAGCTTGTAAGATAGCTTTTGAGAACTGATTTAGAGATTATGAATGGGTCATTTCCTCTGGCTACTAATTTGCCTCAGACTTCTGTGAACATTGTGAAACTTCTTGGCTTGGAAAAGTCCTGGAGTCAGCCCCCGCGGTTTGTGACAGCGCCGTCTGGAGGCGCAAAGAAGTTACATGACTTTACTTTCAAGTTTGCAAAGCAAATGACAGACACACGATCTTCTTGACTTTGTCGAATGCATAAGTGTCTGGGGGAGTCTGAAAGTGGAGCCAGGTTTGTAAATGTAGAGCTGTGTTAATCAGTGTTCCCTTGCAGTGGTATGGTATTTTAGTTTTCTAACTGGAGGTTTGCTATTGATGATTAGTGGCTAGAGGCCTAGACAGCAAACAATTACTCAGTATCAAACTTAAGTAGGAAGTTGGGGCCTGTCATCCCAGCTGTTTGGGAGGCCGAGGCAAGAAGATCAAGACCAGTCTGGAAAACTAAGAAACAAAACCAAACAAAAATAGAAGCACAGCTGAGACTTGGCGACACAGCTTGGTTAGAATGTGTCTCGGGTAGGGAGACACCATGACCACGGCACCTTGAGTTAGGGTGCCTTACAGTTTCAGGGTTCAGTCCATTGTCAGCATGGTGTGGCAGACATGATGCTAGAGAAGGAGCCGAGAGTCCTACATCCTGACCCAAAAGGCAACAGGAAGTGCTCTGAGACACTGGGTGTGGCTTGAGCATATATGAGACCACCCCAGTGACACACTTCCTTCAAGAAGGACATATCTATTTCAACAAAGCCACACCTCCTAATAGTGCCACCCCTGTGACCTTATAGGGGCCAATTACATTGAAACTACCACAGCATGCATGAGATTCTGTGTTAAATCCCCATTTACACACACACACACACACACACAGCAACAAGAAAAATATTACCATCACACCCTGGCGTAGAGTGATAGAAGCAAATCATTTTGAACTTGGAAACCTAAGCACTTAGCTAATAGTTACTGACTATGCTGTGTGAGTGTGAGGGTTTTTGGAAACATCCATGAGGAGGACTGTAGCTCCGTGTCCATCATAGTGACAGAGATGTCTTTCTTTCTAGAGTGGTGCTACAGGCCCTAGGATTGTAGAGACCAGCAGTTTCCAAAACACTTTCTCTAGAAAAGAGAGAAGTTGGACATTGCAGAATGCAGGTGACCCTAAATTTAGGCTTGATGCTGAGTATGCCACAAGTTCTTTCACTTCTAGATAGCTGAGGGGTTGAGGGGATGGTGTTCCTAAGTAGAAAGGTACAGGGGTGATGATCTTGCTTCTGTGTGGTTGTTCTGTGAAGGGCTGGATCACACTGGCTCTGGTGAAAACCAAAACAGATTCAGAACCATTGCTAAGGTCTGATTTCCCAAAGGCAGACCATCTTAACCGAGTGCAGTATGACCAAAGTGTCTACATGGCCACTACCTGGTGATAGGGCTGTACTAGTTTGTATCATCAGTGACTTAACTGGTGCGCTTTAAAAAATATAGGACTCTTAATTTCTTTACTTTCCATTACAACCCCTATAGTTGAACTCTGAGAAATTTGTGACTTTTCTAGGAGAGGTTAGGGGAGGGAAGGGATGGGGGTCTTGGCTGGGCTGAGGGCGCGTGTGTATGTTGCCAGCTACACTTTGGCAATGTGTCTTAAAGTTCACAGACTCTTGGGCTAAGTAGGTCCTTCTTTTTTGTTATTGAAGATACTGGCACCAAGAAAGTCTAACTTAACCGGCCCAGTGAGTTGTAGTGAAAAGAACATTTTAACTCTGTATGTTGTGGGGTTTACCCCATTTTCTACTCCACTTCCCCCATCCATATCAGATCAGTTTGGGATGTGCATCCTGCAGGTGAGGTGCACATGCCTACAGTGATGGTACTCGGAATACCGAGAGAGGGGGAGGGCAGGTTTCAGGTCAGTCTGGCCTACATAAGACCCTGTCTCAAGGGGGAAGAAAGATGAGAGGAAGGTGGGAGAGAAAGAAAAGAGAGGATATAATTTCATATTTACCTGGCTTTGGGCTGCTGGAGACCACGGACATGAACGTCACTGGCAGTAACAAAAGGGGAGAGACTAGCACCTTCATTGTGGCCGTCTGTTGGTTCTCTTGCTGCTTAAAGACTGTGGAGCGTCACTAGCTGGAGCCTTATGATTTCTTGGAGTGGCTTGGGTGGGGTAATGTCCACAATTTAATCTCACAGCAGAGCACCCATCAAAAGGCAAGAACAGGAAGGCTGTGCCGGGGATGCTGGTAACAGGGACCAGGTGCTTTACAGGAACGTGGGAGGTACACTGGCTAAAGAAAGCAAGGCTGTGACTGACAGCTTG
Organism: Phyllotis vaccarum; assembly: GCA_033318265.1. Taxonomy (NCBI): domain Eukaryota; kingdom Metazoa; phylum Chordata; class Mammalia; order Rodentia; family Cricetidae; genus Phyllotis; species Phyllotis vaccarum. The sequence goes on from JARWLC010000018.1 coordinate 17,211,111, forward strand.
GCAGTGCTCCCTGACTCCCACCCTACTGTGACATTATTGACAGCTTGGCAGTGCTCCCTGACTCCCACCCTACTGTGACATTCGCTTAGCCTTTTCCCACACTTGAATTTCCTTGTACCTTTTGGCTGTTTATAGCAAGAAATGAGGCACTGCAGGCTGGCTGAAGAGAGACTGGCTGCTGTGTTTCCTCTGTCCATCCACTTGCAAAGTACCAGCCGTGGAAGAACCCCTGCCTTGGCAGCTTCCCTGTCTTCAGACTGTTGATAGCTCCCTCCAGCTCTAACCACACGCAGGGAAACAGCTGCATTAAGAAGAGGCAGTTCACGTTGGCTCTGGTGGGGTCTGTCTTGGGAGGGCGAGTAGGACATTGAGTATGATGATGGGCCTACTTTTAAAAAAGAAGGAACGAGAGAAAGAAAAACAGAAGATGAAGAGCTACTGGAGGGTGAGCTAATGGCCTGAGCTCAGCCCCACCAGGATTCCCAGAGTGGAAGTAGAGAGCCAATAAACTACTTTAGACACACTCCCCTTATCCCTAATTTATTAAAAATGAAGGCGTAGGATGTAGCTTAGTGATAGGATACATGTCTGTCATGCACAAGGCTCCAAGTTTGATTCTTAGCAACACACACACACACACACACACACACACACACACGTACACACACGTACACACACCCCAAATCAAAACAAAACGACAAAATCAGAGGCTCTTGCTCTTTCTCCTGTTCATCAGGAAGTTGCTATGATTTAGTTGCTCCAGTCTACAGGACAGGAGATTTTATTTGTGGAGGATCACCAGAGCTTCAGATCCAATGAGGTATAGGAACTAGAGGCAAGAAGAAACTCTTGAACTGTGTTTGCCCACATTGGTGGGTGGGGATCTTGGTGCTTCAGTCTCTGGAAATGGCCCAAGGCCAAGGAGAAAGTTAATAATGCTCAGTCAACACTAGAGGTGATGGTGCCAGCCACCTTGCTTCAAACATGCAGCTCACAGAGAAGGGGAGTTTATTCTTGGCTTGCAGCCTTAGAGGTTTTATTCCATGGCCAGTCTGCTCTGTCACACTGGAGCCTGTGCTGAGATATACATCATGGAATGAGTGCGTGGTGGAGAAAACTGCTCACATCACAGCAACTGGGATGCGGGGAAGACGGTGAAGATCATGATCCTAATATTCCCTTTAAGGGTGTTACCCCCACAACAGAATTATTTTCTACCACCAAACTCTGTCTTCTAAACTTTCTTCTGATATCCCAATAAGTTAGCCATCACACTTTTAACTCACAGGTCCTTGGGAAGCATTGAAGATCCAAACTATAACAATTTTGGAAAAACCAGCACTAAACTTGGTGTCTATTCCAGAGACTTTAAGAATGTGTCAAAGAAAGAGATTGTTCAACTTGAATGCTGGATGACACTGGTCTTCATTGGCTGAAGGGACAGTGGAGTGAATAAGGAAGTCTTTCTTAGAGCCTCCAGGAATGAGGAAGTGTATGAATTCGGTCCTCCAAAAGAAGTGAATTGATAAAATGATTTTTAGAAATAGAATCTTAATCTGGAGCTCAGAGTGCCTTTGAGTTCGCGACAGCCCTGTGTCTGCCTCCATTTTCCACACTGCTGTCACTTCTCCGGCCTGTCCAGACTCCGTGTGCTGGGGGTCGTGGTAGGTACTGAGCGTGCTCCTCAAGGGGACAGCTTGCTCTCAGTCTCATACTGCTGATGTGATTTCCTTCTAGAAAGTTCTAAAGTCACTGGTGACTGAGATAGTAGATAAATGTGCTTTAAAAAAATTTTTTTATTTGAGATTTCTTTTTACTTTATGTGATTGGTGTACCAATCATGTAGTGCCTGAGGAGGCCAGAAGAGGGCATTGGATTTCTTGAGACAGGAATTACAGACAGTTGTGAACCACGATGTGGATCCTGAGAATCAAATCCAGACCCCCTGGGAAAGCAGCCAGGGATCTTAACCACTAAGCTGTTTCTCTAGACCCCTATTGTTTTAAAATATTTAATTTTTATGTGCATGTGCCATATTTGTACGGAAGTTGTAAGAGGTCAGAAGAGAGCATTAGATTTCCTGGAGCTGGAGTTAGCAGTGTGGATGCTGGGAACTGAGCTTGGTCCTCTGGAAGAGCAGCAAGCGCTCTTAACCGCGGAACCCTCTCTCTAGCCCCGGAACTTTAAGCAAAATTATAACAACTTGATTTTCTGCCATTGTGTCACAATTCATAATAAATTTGAATTGATGGATATGTAAATGAATGTGGTGATAACACAAGAACGCACTTTTTTTTACATTTTAGCTAATAAAATAATTTAAAATGTTGAACCTTGATTAAAATATAATTATATAATTACATCGTTCACCCCCTTGTCTTTCTTGCCTTCTTTCTTTCCTTTGTGTTTGAGACAAGGTCTCACTCTGTAATCTAAGCTGGCCTTGAATTTGGAACCCTGCCTCAGTCTCCTAACTACTTACTGCCTTCGTAGACACATAGACCACATCATGAGGAAGAACCTGAGCTGGGCCTCACGGAAGGTAGAAGCTGAGTGGTAGAGGGCAGAGGACAGGTGAGTGCAAAGGGTGTGGCATGCAGAGTAGACTGGGTGAGGTCTTTGGGAACAGGGGCCGTTGACGTCATTTTTATATTCTCTGAACTCACACAGGGCCTGGCACCATGGAAATACTCTATAAATATTTGATGAATTGAGCAAAGCAATAGGTTTCCAACCCCTTAACTTGGTCTGATAAGGTAGGAAGTTTGTGAAAATTCACCCCTTTCTTTCTTTTAATAGAAAGAAAATCTTACTGATGGTTGTGTTCACACAAAGCGGCCTGTCTTAGGACACTGCACAGTGAGGGGCTCTCCCTGAGCTCTCCTCAGGGTCCCTCAGTCTGTTAGTCCCTATCCCCCACGTCCTGGCTGCCGACATTGCATTGTCTGATTTTCCCTGTCTTAGACCCAAGTACCATAGGCTGGCTGGTCCTTAAAAGCCTTGCTGATGTGGGGTGCTCTTAAGACAAATGGAATTTCAAATTGGGTTTCTTCAGTAGCCCAAAAGCTCTGAGGGCAGGAAAATGTCTGATTTTGCTGCTCCAGTGCTCAGTGGATTGTGAGCTTAAGGCCAACCTGTGGTGTACATAGTGAGTTCTATAATTCCCAACAGTTTGGTGCTAAGTTCCAAGCTGTGCTCCAACTATGTCCCCTTGAAATCATGACAGATGTCTCAGACATCCAACCTTGCCTGAACCTCCAGGAAATAAATGGGGTTCCCAGGTGCTTGTTCTCTATGGTGCTGTCCCGTCTTGTGCTCTCTCCATCCTGGTCCTGCTCCAGACTGACACCAGTAGGTACCAGAGAGCACCCTCCAAGTGCCCCTCCGCTTCCCAGGTGACATAATCCGAAGCCCCTGTGCTCTCCTGTCACTTCCCCATGGTCAAATGAAGCACAGAAGCTACAGCACAAACTGAACTCTAGGAATGTCCAACCAGAGCCACAGCAACCACAGGAGTACCTGCTTCCCCATTCTGGACCATGCTCACAGTTAAGAGTCGGATCCCACATCCGCTGCCTCTCCCCTCCTGTGCCGTGGGCAGCCCGGGCCTCTTTGCTGTACCTTTTAATTTTTTATTCTTTGTTGAGACAAATCTCACATCATAGCTTAAACAAATGGTTCTCAGATTTCTAGTAATGCAACCCCTTAGTACAGTTGTCCATGTCGTGGTGACCCCCCCCCCCATACAATTATTTTTGTTGCTACTTAATAACTGTAATTTTGCTATTGTTAGGAATCATAATGTAAATATCTGATATGCAGGATTGTCGTAGGCAAATCCTGTAAGAGGGTCATTCACCTTTCCCCCCTCCCAAAGGTGTCACAACCCCTTAAACTGACAGGAAATGGTCAAGTATGTTTTACCAGTCATGGTCACAAGGTGGCAGCACCACCTCACTAGTGTTTTCTAGTGAGCAGATTAGGTTGGGGCTAAGAAAGGGATCATCAGATGACTAGGTCAACAGCACCCTGCAATGCCCCCATCCCTGTAGAGTGACAGAGAGACACTGGCATTTAGAATTGGAGACACTTCAGGGAAGAGCTTGTCAACCTTTAATGTGCTTACAAACCGCACAGAAACCACACAAAGTTACTGTTTAACTATAGATTCTAGTGGGACTTGAAAGCCCGCCTCCCTCCACCCATGCTCCCTCCTCCCTCCTCCCTCCCCTTGGCTCTTCACTCCTCCCTCCCTCCCCTTGCTCTCCCTCCACCCCTCCTCCCTCCCTCCCCCTCCCTCCACTCCTCCCTCCCTCCACCCCTCCCTTCCTCTTCCCTCCCTATCTTCTTCCTCCCAACCGTGCCTGGTCTCTCAGTTGCTCTGGTCTGGTGTTGCCTAGGCTGGCCCTGGCCACCTCCTCCCCCAATGCTGTTAATGCATCATGGCTGGTTGGTGGATTTGGATTGCACTTTAACAAGGGTTTAGAGATGAATTTTCATTGCACCTGCTCTGATTTACGGAAGTGAGAGTGAAACCTGAGAGAGAATCTAGCTTGTCTGGTGGAGTTAGGATGTTAACATACATCCTTTTCTTTCCTTAAAGGCAGACAGGGCCTCAGTGTGTAACTGTCTGCCTTGGGACTCTCTATGTAGATCAGAGATGGCCTGTCTCTGCCTCCTGAGAACTAGGATCAATGGCCTGCACTCCCTTCTAAGTGCTGTTATCACTCTGCTCTGTCCTGTAGCCGCCCCCTGCTTTCTCAGTCACATCGTCCTGTCATGATGAAGCCTGCTCTTCCCCTTTTGTTTGGTCTTCTTCCATGCTAGTGATAGCAACATGGACTCTGCAGTTAGACACACACAGTTTCTGATTCCAAGTGCTCCATCAGCCTTAGCAAATCACCTTACTTTCTGAGCACCAGCATCCGCTGAAGTAACCCTCTATGCTGGCCGAGATGCATAAATGGGCAAAAATAGCTCCTTCCCTGAGAACATCTAGGTCAGCCATCAGTATCTACCACGGTTCCTGCCTCCCTTTGCTCACCTCTCACCTTGTGTCTGTTTCTCTAATCCTATTGTTCAAATGCCCAATCCAAAACCATCTTCTCTCCTGAAACTTTTTCCAGCCATTCTGGACTCACCCCACTCTTTTGTGAATTACTTCACCCATGGATTAGCATCAAGTGTGCCAGCTCTTTCAAGGGATGGTTGAATGGTATTATCTATGTGAGGGGGAATTTTTAAAAAATTTATTTATTTTACATCCTGGCCACAGTTTCCCCTCCCTCCTCCCAGTCCCTTCCCACTACCCCCCTCCACTCCTCTTCCATTTCTCTTCAGAAAAGGGCAGGTCTCCCATGGAGGTCAACCAGCCATGGCATATCAAGTTGCAGTGACTAGGCATCTCCTCTTCTATTAAGGCTGAACAAGGCAACCCTAGGAGGAGAGGTCCCACAGGGCAGGCAACAGAGTCAGAGACAGCCCCTCTCCCACTGTTAGGAGCCCCACAAGAGGGCCAAGGTACACAACTGTCCCACATACGCAGAGGACCTAGGTCAGTCCCGTGCAGGCTCCCTGGTTGTCTCTCTGAGTTCTCATGGAGCCTGTGGGTTTTCTTATGGTGTCCTTGACCCCTCTGGCTCCCACAGTTCTTCCTCTCCCTCTTCTGAAGGAGTCCCCACGATATGCCTAATGTTTGGCTCTGGGTCGACAGATGTTTTGGCCAGTTTCTGGATGGAGCGTCTCTTATGACTGTCTTTAGACATTATTACACTAACTTTTTTAAAATTTAGTTCTGTCCTAGGTCTCTGGGCCATCCAGCCTCTGGGTCCTGGCCCTCCAGGCAGTGTCAGGGGTAGGCTCACTATTGAGATGATTTTATTTTTATTTTTTTTTTTTGTTGTTGTTAGAGGTCAAGAGTCATTTTTAATGCTGAATCAGTTCTTTCTGCAATCAAGTGTCAGTCAGTCCCTGGTAGATTGTGACTGTTTTAGGGATAGCCCCCATCAGGGTTAACTAGTCCCTGGTAGATTGTGACTGTTTTAGGGATAGCCCCATCAGGGTTAACTAGTCCCTGGTAGATTGTGACTGTTTTAGGGATAGCCCCCATCAGGGTTAACTAGTCCCTGGTAGATTGTGACTGTTTTAGGGATAGCCCCCATCAGGGTTAACTTTGGTGCCCTCTTTCACAAGATGCTCTCTCTCTGAGAGGACTGATGAAAACATTTAAGGTTTTATCACTTACATTTTCTTTAAGCTGGGCATGGTGGTGTAAGTCTTTAATTCTAGCACTTGAGAGGCAGAGGCTCGTGGATCTTTTTGAGTTCATGGCCACCCAGAGCTACATAGTGAGTAAGACCTTCTCTCAAAAAACATTAAAAAAAAAAGATTGTGTGTTTGTCTGTGCATGTGAATGAAGCTAGAGGCATCAGGCTCACTGGATGAGAAATTATAGGCAACTGTGAGCCACCACATGTGGACACTGGGAATTGACTCCAGTCCTCTCCGAGAGCAGCAGGTGCACTTAACTGCTGAGCTATCTATCCCTCCAGCCCTGATGAAATTTTTAAAATGAAATTCAAAAAAAAATGCTTTAAGGAAATTGAGTACAGTTAGAACTTAAATGCAGTGAGAATTACTTCAGTAGTCAGGTGATGGGAAATGGGCTCACTTTTATATTTTGTAAGCTTGTTTCAGAAGACATTGAGGCCGTAACAGCAGCAGGGGAGCACATGTTGCTCAAGGGAGGCCCTGGGCCTCTGACCTGGGCTCTGTGGAATGTTCTTTCAACCTCAGTCAGAAGGAGGACCTTGGTTTGTGGTGTTGGATGTGCATAACAGCAGTTGTCACCAGCAACTATAGCCTTTATGGGCTGTGCACTTTCAATTAGCAAAGATTTCCCTGAGTCCTGGAGAGAGAAGGGAGCAGGAAGATGGGGCTTGCTTAATGACCAAGGCCAGCCTCCTCTCTTTTGTTCTGCTATAGGTTTTCACAGGAGTCCATGTTTGGTCATCTCTGCTTAGTTGGTTATGCTTTGAGAAAGAGAGGCCCACAGTGGTGTCCTTGCTCAGGTCCTTCCAGGACCTGTGCCTCACTCCAAGGGAGTCTCATTTGATTAGTGTGGTGTCTCCAGGTGTTGATAGTTTAAGAATGCTCCCAAGGTGGCTTAATGGCTGAAGACATTTGCCTTCACACTTGATGACCTGTGTTGTATCCTCAGGACTCACGTAGTGGACAGAAAGAACCACCTCCTCCAAGCTGTCTTCTGACCTCCACATGTTTGCTAGTCAGCTTGTCCCTCCCAATAAATAAGATGAATAAAATAAAATAAAATAATGTTTCATAATAATATATGGGGGAGAAATGTTATCTAAGTTCTCCAAGGTATCCTGAGCAGCATTTAAGGGCCTTGGCACCCTGGGCTCCTTACATGCTCATCTGGAGGTGCACAGTGCCATTCCTGTGATATCTGGACAAGTGCACATCTTGAGCTTCACTATGAAGACATTTTAGATGAACTCAAATTAAGACTTATTTAAAAGCCCAAACAGTTGGCTAATACTCTTCACAAATGTGCTTTCAGCCGGGTGTGGGGAGACAGAGGCTTATGAATTCCAGGCCAGCTTGAACTTTTAGTGAGACCTTGTCTCAAGCAGGGAACAGGATCAGGTCTGTGAGCCCATCACTTGGGAGGGTGAGGAGTTCAAGGCCTGCCTGGATGGTGCGGTACATTTGAGAGGAGCTGGGGTAAATGAGGCCTGATGTAAACAACTCCCCAACTCCTGCAACAGCAACAGTAAAAACTGAATCCAACAAAACCCAGCCAACCAGAGCAACCTAAGATCTCATAAACTCCCAAAGGTTAGCTGGACAACTTCCAAGTCCAGCCTTAGTGTCACAGTGATTTATTTGCAGGCCAGCTTGGGCTACAAAAGAGACCTTGTTTCAAGAAACAAACCAAACAGCAATAGAACCAAAAATTAGAATGCCATGCATAAAGACAGAGAGTTCTGAAGAACTTCTATATTAGAGAGGACTCGGGGGATTGAGCTGTAGCTCAGGGACAGACACTGTCCTAGAATGGGCCAGATCTTGAGTTCAGTCACCGGATTGTAAAGCCAAAAACCAAACCAAAGCAAAAATACCTACTACTAAAAATAGCTGTAAAAGAGACAAGACAGTTAAATACAATGTATAGTTTTAGGTTGGAGCCTGGGTCAGAAAGGATTAGTGGGTAAGTTAGACAGATAGCAGCTAAGGTCTGTAGATAAGTGTAGTTCTTTGCACGATACCAGTGATCATGTATGGCTTTTGATAACTGCAATGTAGACACCAAAACTGTTAATATTTGGGTTAATGGGTACAATGCATATGAGAGCTACTTTAGGAATATTTTTAAGAGTCTGAAATTATTTCAAAATATAATATTAAAAAAAGCAAGCCAGAGCCTGGGAGAGAAGGCTCTGTGGCTGGTTGCTATTGCAGAGGGCCAGGTTCAGTTCCTAGCACTTCCTTGGGGCTCACAGCCATCTGTAACTGCTGCTCTAGGGGATCTGAGACCCTCTCTGGCGCCCTCTTCTGACCTCTGCAGGCACTGTAGTTTGGGGGCACAGACACACATCCAGACTAACATCCAGATACATAAAGTTGGTGACAATAATCGTAAGAGAGGCGGCACGGTTTAGCATTTGTAAGCTCTGGACTTGATCCCCAAACTTTCAGCCCCACATAAACTGGGTTTAGCGATAATCCCATCACTGAAGGTGAAGTTAGGAGGATCAAAGTCATCCCTGGCTGCATTGCAAGTTCCAGGTCAGCCTGTGCTAGAGACCTTCACTTAAAAAAAAAAAAAAAAAAGGCAAAAAAACTTCCAGGTCATTCTAGTGCATTTTCAAAGCTGGGAATCCCTTCTTTAAACTCAGACTTACTTAATGATTTTTAAAACAGGTAACTTTTTGTTTTTTGAAATATTGTTTATCCAAATTTCTATCTATTTCCATAATCTACCGATTGAGTTCAGATTCTTATGGGAACCATTCATAGATCCTCTAGCATGGCTCCTTGGTCTACAGTCAATCCTGATCCACGTTTTATGTTCTGAGGACCTCTGCCTTCCTGTTTAGTCTGAAGAATTATTCTCAGTGAGTTCAAGGCCAGCCTGCTCTATGTTGTGAATTTCAGGCTAGCCAGGGCTACATAATGATATCCTGTTTGGAAGGAAGGAACTCATGAATATAGACGTGCTTCTGTCTGAGGTTCTGATGATGAGCGTCACGGTGACCTTTAGATGAGGTACAAACAGAAGGTGTCACCACTAGGCTCCTTCCTCTTTCTTATTATAGTTGAGGGTCCCTAAAGGCACTTGTGGGTTGTTGCTCATGACTGCATGGTTAAAGTTTCTTGGTATCAATTTCCTGCATGGATTTTAATATTTGTTTTGCGCCTGCTCATCACGAAAACGACAGACCTTTTTGAATGGAATGGAATGCTTGGGACTTTAAGGAATCTGAGATTTTCCTCTTACCTTGAACATATTCAGCAAACAAGTGACCTAATGAAAGGGGAATGTAGCCCAGCCCAGGGAGAAGAGAGGGGCGAGAGCTCTTGGGGGTGAGAGGGCCCACCAACATGATACTTTCTAGAAATTACAGCTCCTTTATTGTCTTAACTAGGATCCTGCATGGCAACCTTCTTACTGATACACTACAGGCCCAGGGGATGTGTACATAACTGAGTCAGTTCTCTCAGGAACCCTTTCCTGCTTCCTCCACTCCTTAGGTCTCTGAAGGTAAGGCCAGAGGGACAGCTGAACAGGAAGTCAGATGCCAAGAGACATGAGAGGGGCAGACAGGGTTGCCATTGTTCAAGGCACAAACACTGGCTTTGAGTCTCCTCCCTGTGATTGTTTCAGGAACTCTCTCCTCCTTTCTACTTCCTTATCGCATATCTTCCTGCTGCATTCCTTTATGATCTGAGGATTGCTGTGGAAATAACAATTCAGTAAAAATGACTTCTTATGAGGCTAGGGAACCTGGAAAAAAAGACTCCCATAAACACTGGCTTAAAGAAGGATCTTGAAACTGTGTAGGTTAGGTGGTATTAGGAGGCAGGTACCCATGTGAATCCTGAGACGGAAGAGATTATACTGGCTGTTTGTCAAAACTAAAAATAAAGGCGCCCCCCAAATCATTCTTGAAGGTGGATTTTGTTTGGGAGACCACGGAAAATTTTAAGACGCCCTCTGCCCACGTTGAGTGAAGACAAAGTTCAATTACAGAGTTGGTCTACATTGGGCACATGGCTTAACTTCTTAGTCTCAACTTTTTTGGGCTGTAAAAATGGGCATGATAACAGACTCAAGAGAACAGCAGCTCTGTGGAAAGCCTCAGGTAGTGACTGCACACAGTGGGGCTGAGTGTGAGTGTTTGTGAGTGTGGAAGCAGCAGAGGTTCCCGTCTGGGTGTCTAGGTTGGGATGCCTACTTGTGGCAGGATCTTTGAAGGCCAGCTGCGGGTGAAATGGTCCAGGAAGGTGGATGTTCCGGGTCTCACTAGGTAGTTCTAGGAAAATATCTTTGCTCGAAAAGAGGTTGTGAGGGATGAGGTCTAGGTTATAACTCCTGGAGGTCTAGGCATATACCCTGTCAGTGTCACTTTTAACCCCTGTACTGCCCTCATTTATACGGTGTGAAGAGGGCTGAAGAAGGCTTCAATAAGGAAATGGACAGACTCAGGGCTGCTGTGTGGAAGTGCAGGGAGCATGTGTTTTATTTGAGCATTAAAAGCACTTCTTAAAGCTGGACCTCCCCATATAAACCAGTGGGCAACCTGAGATCACCAGGCTCCCTGGTGAGATCACAACAGAAGGCAGCCTTAGGCCTATGCTACAGGGTAGGTCAGACAGAGGATGTCATTGAAAACAAAGGCCAGGGGACAGAGAACCGATGTCAAGAGATGCTTATGGGGGACCATCACAGGCCAGTCACATTTCACACCTTGCATGGCTTTATTTGCTCTCTTGTTTTCATTTTCTAATACAACAAGAATTATTCGTGTTACAGATGAGAGATGAGGTGGAGGAAGTGAAGGTTCTAGCAGGGTCATCCAGCCAGAGCTGCAGTGATTGCCTTGAAGTCTGTCCTGCTTCTCCATCAGACAGTCGGGTGAAAGGCAGAGAAGGGTGAGTTTATGCCCTGGTGAAGATTATAAAGGGTACTTGTCAGATCCGGAGTGGAGGTACACCCTTTAATCCCAGCCCTCGGGAGGGAGATCTGAGTTCCGGGACAGCCTGGTCTACAAGCTGACAGAGAAACCCTGTCTCAAAACAACTACCAAAAAGAAAGAAAGAAGAAAAGCGAAGGAGAGGGTACGTGTGTTAGGCAGAGTCTTGGCTGCCTGCTGTCCACATGCCCTGCTTATCTGTCCAGAAGGACATTTCAAATGCAGTGAAGTCAGCATCTTGGGATGGAGATGTCTCTAGAGTATCTATCAGTGGTCCAAATGGGGTTCTTGAAAGTAAGGCAGGGGCAGACGATACAGCATGAAGGAGATTCTAGTGGCCATCACTGTCTTTGAAAACTGAAGGAGCTGTGGATCAAAGGGGCGCAGAGACCTCTAGAAGTCTGCTTTGTCAGACCTACCAAAGGGTTAGAGACTCATTTGAACTTTGGCCTCCAGAACTGTAAGAAATGGGGAACAAATCTTTGCATTTTGGGGTTAGCATATGGAAATAGTTGCTTTCTCTTCTGATTTTATCAATTTTTATCATGTTCTAAGTAGGAATGTGTTTAGTGCTCTCGGGAATATCTTTTGATGACAGGAATGAGTTCAAAGAGTTGGAGGAAGGCTGTGGCAGGTGGCGAGGAGTAATGTCAGGTGCTTGTTATGATGTCTTGTATACCTGTGTGGCTGACAGATGGCGATGGATGGGGCCCCACGCCTCATGTTGCAAGATGGAAGGCTGCACAGCCGAAGAAACAGACTGGAGCCACGTGGAAGGACTTTATTGTTATGGAGAGAGGGAGAAGAGATAGATGGAGAGAGAGGGGGATAGAGAAAGAGAGAACGAGGAGAGAGGGAGGGTTAGGGGTTGAGGAGCGCCCCCCTGCAGGGAGGGGAGAAGGAGGGGTCAAAGGTGGGGATCCTTCTTAAATGGAGCTTGTCAGGCTAATTGTCCTTGTCTTCAGGAGCTAGGACAGAATTCTAACAGCAGGTGGGGAGGTCTTTGTCCTTAGCATAAATAAGAGATATTGACAGTCTAAATGGAACACTACATGAGTGTCACCAAGGAAAGTGGTCTGTAGCTTTTTTTTTTTTTTTGTCCAATGAACTGACATGGAAACCTAGAGTCAATGTCCAGTGACTTCTGAACTTGCTGGCACAGGAGAAAGTTCTCCTGGTGACCTCACCCCTCCCCTGACTGTCCCCTGCATTCCTAAGGTGGGCAGGCACCTAGTCTACAGAAAGACACTTTATAACACTTTACAAGTGGGCCAGTGGTAAAGCTGCTCTCTCTAAAAGCCTCATAATGGAGCCATCCACTCTTGGATGCTCCATTGACTCCTCTGTTCTCCAGGAAACCACACCTTTTCCCAGTCCTCCTGTGGGGTAGAAGTAAAGCCAAATCAAACAAACCAAGGTAGTGGGTGGGGGTGGGGCAGATGAGTAGGCCCTGATGTGATTGTGCTATTCCTGAAGGACACAGCCCATTATCCCCTCCAACCCATCTTCACTCTTACACATCACTGCTAAACCCTCATCTGGGCACAAGGAAACTGGTTCCCTAGCTCTTGCTGTGGTTTGGTCCCACCCACAGAGACAATGTGGGTATTTTTTCCACAGTTGTAGTCAAAAGCCCTTGTGTCTGGCTCTGAAGCACTGCCAAAGCTCACTTCTTCCTTTTCTGTTTCTCTGGGCCAGCTCAGTCTGCAGGCTTGGGGTGGGGTAGAAGTCCCGGTCAATGTCCAGACAAAGGGAATGCTGTGGGAACCCCAGACAGCTGTGCACAGGAGAGCTGTTGAGGCTGATGGCAGATGAAGTAAGAGCTGTGGACTAGGCCCTGCTGACTGAGTAATGACCTTGAATGGATAGATTTGCCTCTCCAGGTTTTAGCTGTGATTTTTGTATTTTATTTAATTTGCTTGTCTTACTTTGTTTTTGAGACAGGGTTTCACCATATAGCCCTGACTGTCATGGAACTTGCTCCGTAGACCAGGCTGTCCTCAAATTCACAGAGATCCGCCTGCCTCTGCCTCCCCAGTGCTGGGATTAAAGGCCTGTGTTACCACCTAGCAAAGCTGTGACTTTTGTAAGGTGAGACTGAAGATGATCTCTGGACACAGTACGTGACTGTCCAGGACACTTGTCCTTTCTCAGTGAGATGTGCAGTAATTATCCTCCCGAACCCCAGGGTCCACCCTCAGTCAGTGTGCTGCTAGTGTGCTGCCCTGTAGGTGGATAGACGGGATTTTTGGACAGGTCTTAGGTGGGGTCCTGCCAGATTATGGAAATCCTGATTCCTAATTCTGACACTATAGAAGAGTTTGAATTCTTATGAGTGGGAAATCATCAGGGGCTTTAGGTAGGAAAGGGACATTTGATCTGTTTGTCAGAGCATTTCTGGAAGCTTTGTTCTATAGACAGTTCATTTGAGAGACTCACTCCCAGCCAGGAGGATCAGAAGCCATGAAGCACAGGGGAAGGGTGAGGACCATTTGGGAATTGGCAGGTCTGAGCTGTCTGCTTTGTGCTCTTCGGTGGGTCAGATGAGGAGGAGGGTTATGAGGGCTAAGGCTGAGATGCTGAACTGAGTAGGGAACCTATGTGCCGTCTACCCACAGTTCCCCAGGTAGCTCTCCAGGAGGCTGTGCTGTCTACCCACAGTTCCCCAGGTAGCTCTCCAGGAGGCCGAGGAAGGAGAAGACAGTGAGCACACAGGGTCTCTGGCTCGATGGAGATCTATGACCAGACATTCTTAGCCTGACATCACACTCAAAATTATCAGGAAGAAGCAGGGAAAGGATGAAGGGAAGGAAAAGAAAGCCAAAGCAAACAGAGGCGTTCTAGAAAAAAAGATATTAAGGAAGAGTGGGAAGATGAAAATACACACTATAAAAATTTTAGTGTTCTTTATAAATCATAAAAGCCAGTGTAAATGTGAAAGCTCTGTGAGAACACAGTGTCCATGAGTCAGATCCAGGAGGGGTGTGGCTAAGAGGACAGAGGGAAGTCACTTGGAGGACGATGTTGAAATCTGAAAAGGCACCTTGCCCTTGTTACTTGGTTTATTTGCCCTCTTGTGTAATGAGTTTCATAGATTTTTATTACTGTATAAAACAGTCAACAGATGTGTGCACAGCACATGCCCACAGGACATTGTGCTACACTTCATGATCTCATGTGGTTCTCCCCGTGGTAAATGGACATTTGATTAGCCTCAGTTTACAGAGTGAGGACTAGGAGAATCCTTTGTTGAGGCCTCACAGTTTGTGTGCTCTAGCCAGAACTTGAACTTAGGCCATCGGAGAGACATAACCTCTCAATGGTTGTATGTGGTTTGGCAATTCTATATTTAATTGCTTTATTTTAAGATAGGACAGGAGGGGTACAATATGGTGCAGCAGGTGTGTGAGAAGCGGGGAGGGAGGAAGGGAGGAGGAGCCTCCTGTTGATGGCAAGAAGGATGTGGGGATTGATGAGGTAGGACCTCTCCAAGAATAGGCCTCACATATAAGCCATGAGATGTTTGTAAAACCTGAGATCTATGGGTGCTGCCTTGTACCAGCAGAAAGCAGGGTTCCTTAAACACTGATGTGTGAGACCCACTGAGCTGGTTGTCTGGGCTCGGGAGGCTTTGAGATCTGGGCTTCTCGGGGCTCATTCCTCTGAGATCAGTGCTGTCTGGACTCTTGCAGAAGGTGGAGGACTTAGTGGGTAGACCCTGCAGGCACTTACAGGTGGCACCTCTCCTTTTTATTCCATTCTTAATTTTAAATGAGGGTGAAGTCCCTCATTTGCTTCTCCCCCCTTAAACTTTTCACTGTGAACACTCCCCTTCTCTGCTTGTTCAAGGGGTCTTACCACTCGGGCAGGAACAAGTGTGTGTGGGGAAAAGAACCATCCTGTGATGATCAGTGCTGGATTCCAGGGCATCTCCTTTTGGTGGATTTTGCTGGGCTCCTCTGTCCTGGTGTGGAGCTGCTTCTCAACATAGGTACTGCAGAGAGCAGTGGGTGGGAAACAGTGACTTTGCAGCCAGAGATGTAAAGCAGAGATGCTGTCAGAGCAGCCCCAGGCTGTCCCCAAGGTCCCTGGCCAAGCAGTGCAGAAGGGCAGGAGGAGTGAGGCACCTTTTCCTGCAGCTTTGTCCATTGACAAGGGGGTTCTATTCCTTCATTGGAATGAGAATATTATCTTATGCAGTTTATTTTAGGGGTGTTTGCTCTCGCTTTAGGGGATACAGAAGTAAAGGGAGTCCTGGTTCCATGGCAGCTGAGCTACCACTTTATCCTCTGTAGAGGGTTTGATCAGGGGTCTACTGGTAAGTAGTAAATAGGCAGGGCACGTGCTGCACTGTCCTAGACGTTTCGGTCACATGTGCTGCTGCCCACCCTCTAGTGAGAAAAATGAGTTCTATTCACATTTGTGGTTCCTTGAGCATCTGTGTCTCAGTGAACTGAAAATGCTGAGGTGTCTCCAGAGAAGGTGGGGCCACTGATCCTGAGAAAAAAGGAAGGTGCCATTGAAGGTTCCCTGCCAGTGAGTAGACTCCGATGTTTGGTATACACATGACCTGCCTTCCTGTCCTTGGACTCTCTCTACAGCCCAGTGCTGAAGCATGCACAGTTTCTAGAGTGGGTTGTGATTTTTTTTTTTTTTTAAATTTCTTGGCCATTTTCCAACTGGGGTTTCCCAAAAGAAGCATCAAGGAGTTCTTTTCCCAGCCACCATGACCTCTGTTTCACATTTCCCCTTCCCCGTCAGCTCAGGTTCCCAGAATTCATGCACACTGAGGACTGTGCTCTTTTGAGTTGGCTAATATATCCGAGGTATGTCTCGTAACATGTATGTAAACTCACACAGTATCCTAATGTCTTCTATATCAGAGCCACTTAAGAGTCTAAGAGGGCTGTCTGGGTGTTCACAGGTTGGTCAGGGTGTGGAGTTAGTGGCAGTTAAAATGGACAGGAAATGATTCAGGAGCTTGTCACTGCATTTCTGTGCAACTTCCTGGTAACTTGAAGGTCTTAGAGGCTGATGTTCAAAATTTTCTTAATCTAGACTGAAATCTACCTTGTTTCTTCTTGGGTGTGTATTGTGGGAAACACTAGGAAGGTACAGTTGAAATGCTCAAACCTTCCTGAACATTCTGAAATCTCAGAAAGTGGGTAATGAGTGTTCTGATCTTATATCCCTAGTTCTGGGGGAGGGATGTAGAGAATTTGACAGTTTCTGTGGCAGGAAGAAGACTGGACAAGCAGAAAGGAGTTGGATTTGTACTTTGCTTCTATGTGCTTAGTATTTTTAACATACATTTTTACTTAAAAACATTTCTTTCCTTGTATACTCCTGCTCTCCCTTCATCCCCTTCTCCCAATCCCTCTCATCCTCCCTCAGCCTCCTCCTACCCCCTCCCCCTCCCCTCATGCCCTCCCCCAAAGGGGCAAGAAGTCTCAAGGTGGGTCAGTTTTGTCTGGTGTATCCAGTGAGGTAGGTATGATTTCCTCATCCCAATATTCGGACTGGGTTAGATGTTCCTCTGTGGGGAATGGGCTCTGATACATCAGTTCATACACAGAACACAGTCTGATCCTACTGCAAGAGGCTCCACAAACTGCCCGTGCCATTCGACAGTCATCTACCTTTGGAGGGTTTAGTTCCTTTTCCTGAGGATTCCCCAGAGCCTGTTTCTGAGTCAGTGAGCTTCCAATAGCTCCAGTCAGCCATCTCTGTGGGTCTCCTGCTCATGATCCTGATCCATTTGCTCATATACACTCTCCTCTCTTCAGGTGGATGGGAGGCTCGACCTGGTGCTTAGCTATGGATCTCTGCTTCTGCCTCTCTCCATTGCTGGATGAAGGTTCCATAATGACATTAGGGTGGTCATTCCTTTGATTGTAGGGAAGTCCTGCTGGGCACCTCCTCCACTATTGCATGGAGCCCTAGCTGAGGATCCTGTGGGTTCTTGGAGGTTCCCTAGCACCTGATCTCTTTCCAACCCCACAGTGGCTTCATCTATCAGGATGTCCATCTCTTTTTCTCCCTCTTTGTTGCTCCTCTCACTCAACCATCTCCTTCTCTCATGATTTGTTCCCACCTCTTCTTGGTTTGAGGAGTATGGGTATTAGTTCTTCTTTGAATGTCTGGTAGAATTCTGCACCGAAACCATCTGGTCCTGGGCTTTATTTTACTTGGGAGACTTTCAATAACAGCTCCAATTTCCTTTGGGATTATAGGTCTGTTTGGGTCATTTATCTGATCTTGATTTAATTTTGGTAAGTGGTACCTGTCCAGAAAGCTGTCCATTTCTTTTAGGTTTTCCATTTTAGTAGAGTATAGATTGTCAAAGTACAACCTGATAATTCTCTGGATTTCCTAGGTGTCTGTTATGCCCCCCTTTTCATTTCTGATTCTGTTAATTTAGATATTCTTTCTCTGTTTCTTGGTTAGTTTGGATAAGGGTTTATGTGTCTTGTTGCCTTTCTCAAAGAATCAACTCTTTGATTTATTGATTCTTTGTATTGTTTCTATTGTATTTCAGCCCTAAGGTTGATTGTTTCCTGCAGTCCACTCCTTCTAGGTGAGTTTGCTTCTAATTGTCCTAAAGCCTTCAGCTGTGGTGTTAGGTCTCTTGTGTGAGTTTCTCTAGGTTTTTCATACAGACATCTAGTGCTATGAGTTTTCCTCTTAGCACTGCTTTCATTGTGTCCCATAAGTCTGGGCGTGTTGTGGATTCATTTTCATTAAATTCTAGGAAGTCTTTGATTTCTTTCTTAATTTCTTCCTTGACCCAGAGTTGATTCGATTGAGAGATGTTCAGTTTCCATGAGTTTGTAGGCTTTCTGTGTTTGCTGTTGTTGAACTCTAGCTTTAGACCACGGTGGTCTGATGTGATACAAGGAGTTGTTCCCATTTTTTGACTACTGATAGTTTTATGACTGATATGTGGTCAATTTTGGAGAAAGTTCCATGGGGTGCTGAGAAATAAATACATTTCTTTGTGTTTGGGCAGAAAGTTCTGTGTACATCTATTAAGTCTATTAGGGTCATAACATCTGCTAGATCCCTTATTTCTCTGTTGAGTTTCTGTCTGGTTGACCTATCCAAGGGTGAAAGTGGGGTATTGAACTCTCCCACTATTAGCATGTGGGGTTCAGTGTGAGGTTTAAGCTTTAGTAGTGTTTCTTTCACAAAGAAAGTGCCCTGTGTTTGGGGTGTAAATATTCAGGATTGAGACTTCATCTTGGTGGATTTTTCCTGAGATGAATAAGTAGTGTCCGTCCTGGTCTCTTTTGATTGATTTAATTTGAAGTCTATTTTGTTAGATATTAGGATGGCCACACCAGCTTGTTTTTTAGGACCATTTGATTGGAAAGTCTTTTCCCAATCCTTTACTCTGGGCCTGTCTTTGAAGCTGAGGTATGTCTCTTGTATGCAGCAGAAGGATGGATTCTCTGTATCTATGGTGTTAGGGAGTGTCTTTTTATAGGTGAATTGAGTATATTCATATTACAGGATATTAATAACCAATGATTGTTATTGCCTGTTGTTTGTGGTGGTAGCATTTGTGTATTTTTCCCTTCTTTGGGTTTTTCTTCTGTGGGATTATTGATTGTTTGTGGTTTCATGGATGTGTCTGATTTCCTTAGGTTGGAGTTTTTCCTAAAATCGTTTCTGTGGGGCCGGATTTGTGGATCAGTATTGTTTAAGTCTGGTTTTGTTGTGAAATATCTTGTTTACTCCGTCTATGGTGATTGATAGTTTTGCTGGGTATAATAGTCTGGGTTGGCAGCCATATAACATTAGACCAAGAACTTCTTGCTTTCATTGTTTCCACTGAATAACCAGGTGTTATTCTGATGGGTCTGCCTTTATAGGGAATTTGGCCTTTTCTGTTGCAAGTCTTAGTATTCTGTAGGTTTAGTGCTTGATTATTATGTGGCGAGCAGACTTTTTTGGGGCTCTAGTCTATTTGGTGTTCTGTAAGATTTTTGTATCTTTATAAGCATTTCCTTCCTTAGGTTGAGAAATTTTTCTTCTATGATTTTGTTAAATATATATTCTATGCCTTTGAGTTGGTATTCTTCTCCTTCTCCAATACAAATTATTCTTGCCTGGACGTTTTGTGTTATGACTTTTTTGTTTTAGAGTTTTCTTTAACTGAAGTATCTCTTTGCACTGTTGAATCTTCCACTCCAGAGATTCTCTCTTCCATCTCTTGCATTTTGTTGATTATGCTTATATCTGTGGTTCTGGTTGGTTTCTTTAAGTTTTCTAGCTTTGCTTCGGTTCGTGCCTTCTTTATTGATTCTAATTCAAGTTTTAATTTCTGAAATGTTTCTTTCACCTGTTTGTTTTCTTTTCTTGGTTCTTTATTTTCTTTCAGGGATTTATTCATCTCTTCTAATTTTTTTTTGCATTTTCTTCTATTTCTTTAAGGGAGTTTTTTATATTCTCTTTTAAGGCTTCTATTATCTTCATAAAGTTGTTTTTAAGGTCGTTTCCTTCTGTTTCTTCTTCATTGCATGCTCAGGTCTTGATGTTGTAGAACCACCAGATGCTTCTGGTGGTGCCATGTTGTTCTTTATGTCATATGTATTCTGTTGGCGTCTGCTCATGGCTTCCTTGGTTCGCTGCAGGATTTTTCTTAATCTAGGATAGCTAATTTTGGTGCAATCTGATCTGGATTTGACTGTGTCTCAAGAATCCTTTCTTGGTCCAATCTGAGTTCTTGGTCCACTCTTAGTGAGCTCTTAATCTTTTATTCAGCTATGGGCCAGTAATCTGTGGGTTTCCAGTTGTCATGGAGGTCACTGGGGTTGCCATGAGATCTATGTGTTTAATATTTAGGTATAATACTCTTTAAAAATATAGTTTTACTAGGGCTGGAGACCTGGCTCAGTGATTTACAGCACCTGTTGCTCGCATAGAGGATTTGGTTAGAGTCTCAGCACCCACATGGTGGCTTACAGCCATTCACAGCCCTGGATTCAGGGACTCTGATTGCAGAACGCTCATAAACATAAACTAAACTAAATAAGTCTAATTTAAAAAGTTTCACTAGGGTTGAGAGAATCACTCAGTGGTTAGAGCACTTGACTAACCTGCGTAAATTCTTATGTTTTGCCCCAGCACTACTACCATAAAGTGAAAATTTTATCCTTGAACCTTGAAAGAATACTGGGTGCCATGGTTTTGTCTGGTGTCCTCACACTGAGCCTCCTCTACCACACTGAAGTATAAAAAAACCCGGGCTCTTCTCCACCCTCCATTTTAAGGCTTCATGATGCTGTTTTGTGACTCTGTCTTTCTTTTTCCTTCCCTCTATACTCACTTTAGCCTGACATCACTTAGGTAAAAGTCGTGGAAGGAACGGTAAGTAAAAAGTTCCTGGACTTCATTCTCTTTTTTTTTCTTGTTTTTTTCCAGACAGTAGTTTGTCTCCCTCCCTCCCTCCCTCCCTCCCTCCCTCCCTCCCTCCCTTCCTTCCTCTCTCTCTTTCTCCTTTCCTTCCTTCCTTTCCTTTCTCTCCCTCCCTCCTTCCCTCCCTCCTCCCTCCCTCCTTTCTCCCCCCTCTCCTTCTCTATGTAGCCATGGCTGTCCTGGAACTCTCTCTGTATACCAGGCTAGCCTCAAACAGAGATCTGTCTCTGCCTCCAGAGTGCTGGAATTAGATATGTATCACCACTGTCTGGCTTTGGACCTCATATTCTTGTGTTGATAGTAGGTCCTTTGAATTCCTGTGTCTCTAGAGTGATCCTGGGACCCCTAAACAGACCACCATAGAGCCAACTCTCCAATGCAAGAACAAAAGGTTTCTTTATACAAGCCAAGACAGGAACCTCTTCCGACATTTCTATTGTAAGGGAGGAAGGTCCTGACCTGTTTTTACAAGGGGTTTATCTAGGTCAGAGCTATGAGAAGAACAGTGTTCATGACTGTTAACAGCTTGTCAGGATGTCTGTAAGGGGAACTGTAAGGTTCTGGCAGGATATGTGGTATCTATAGGAACATCTGGTCTTTATAAAAATTTTTACTGACTCTATGCCTGTATCCTGCTTTTGCCGATTCCAGGGTATGTATTTTTTTAAACTTTATTTTTCACCGTTTTCTTGGGTCTTGAGTTCAGCCCTCAGTCACCAGTTGTCTCAGGATGATGGCTGTTTCCCAAGATGGCATTGGTTCTGCTCCTTCCCTGGGAATTGGTTCTAAGCTGAGTCTGCAGTAACCCTTTGACCAGTGTAATTGCTCTTTAAATAAGGCTCGGCCTTGGGAAGGTATGAAGTTTGAGCATTGGGTGCTGACGGCCTTTGGAGTCAGGTAGACTGCACATGGATTTAATTCCACTTAGTGTTTTAGTAACTGTGGACAGCTGGAATGAGCTCTCAGAGTCTCAGGTCCAGTGTCTACTCTATGATGATGAGACCTCTAAACAATTCAGATAGCTGACTGGTAGCAAGCACTTGACACTGAATGTGTCATCAACATCTCTAGAGATTAGCTATTATTGACATCATTTTTCATATAGAGAAGTTTTAAGTAACGTGGCTATATGGATGTAACTCATGATTGTTGGAGTTGGGATTATGAACAGACCTGGCCCATTCCAGAGTCAGTGTTAGACTGTATAACCCATGGCAGTTTAACAAGCATTAATGGAGAAAGGGGTTTAAAGCAGAGTGTTGTGCTTATGAAGCAGCAGTTACTCATCAATGGCAGCTCTTATCACCAGAGTAGAGAGGCCTGTCTTCTATGAAGTGCTTGGCTTTGACCTTGTGTGTGGAAAATGCTGCCCTGAGACAGAGTGAGGTGGGCTTGAGAAGGATCTTTCCACTAAACTGGGGTTTACAGTGTGTCAGAGTTTCTTCTAATCCTGTTCCGTCATACATGATTTATTGGCAAACATCTTGATCCCAAAGTTGCCTGACAGGCCCCGAAAAGAAAATATGGTCATTGAAACTTAGTGGCCTTAGGGCGGGGCTCCCATTCCAAACCAGTCGCTCAGGAACCACTTTCTGAGCCTTCCTTCAGAGATTCTGGCTTTTTATTCCTAACATCTTGCCTCTTGGCTTAGGGGTGAGATAAGCCATCAGTGGAGCATAGTAGGGCTGCTACCTGAAGCAGTACAGAGAAAGAGGAGATTATAGGGAGGAGGGGAAGCCTCTGTGTTGGCTTCAAAGGAAGCAGGCTTAGCTTAAGCTGGTTGTTTACTTTGTCATGTGTATTTTGGCTTTCCGCCCTGTCAGGTAGACAGCTTGGCCAGTGAGTCATCTGACACTTCTGCCCCATTGCAGGTTCTGGCCAGGTTATGGCTACTAGCCTGGTTTTCAGAGTCTGGGGGACCTAGGTTCCTATCAGTTCTACCCCCGCTTTTTAGCTGTGTGACCTTAGCAGGCTTCTTCCCTTTCTGAGCCTCAGTTTTCTCACTTCTTAGAGATTTGATAAATAAAGATCAAATAAAATGAAATGTCCCCAGAATGGCAGCTTCCATACTGCAGCGATCAGTGAACACCTACAGTACAGCTGGTACAGATGAACAGAGAAATGGTAGATACCATCCCTTCTCTTTAAGGGTTATGAATGCTAACCAACACTTCAGGCATGATATACCTACCACAACCCTGGCCAACATGTCACAGGCAGTAACAAAGTTACTCAGGGACTCCTTTCTGACCAAGTAGTCATGCCCATGTGCAAAGCTGGAGAGAAAGGTGGGCAAGCACCCTAGGGTGTTGGAACAAGGCACATATAGAGAGTGAGGTCAGCTTGCAAAGGCTGTATTCTATGTAAAGGAGTTTGGGGTTTTTCAGAAGGTTTTTGAGGGAGAGAAGAAATACCATGATTTGGAGACGTTTTCTGACACTCAGTTCTAAAGTAAGAAGTTTGAACTGTGTGACAATCGCAGAGGAGTTTCCACACTAGTAAGTCTGATTGTAAAATCTGGGCTTTTTTTTTTTTTTTTTTTTGACAAAATCTTACTATATATCACTGGAACTTTCTATGTATACCAGGCTGATCTCAAGCTCACAGAGATCTTCCTGCCTCTGTCTCTGGAGTATTGGGACTAAAGATGTGCACCACCATGTCCTACTAAAATCATGAGGACTTTTGTTTTACTCATAAAGTAGAGAGTATGTTTGAGGGGAATGTAAAGGTAGAGGTATCATTTAAGAAGTTATTAAGCCTCTTACTTCCTGTTGTCAGAGGCCCACTGTGTGTGAGGAGGATGTGACCTGAGAGCTAGCTCCCCAGCAGTTTGAATTGTGTAATATACCTCTCCAGGGCACATGCCTTGGAGTATCTGGAGAAATGGGGACTTAGTGAACTTTTCAGGAAAGGAATTTGCCAATGTAGAAACTCTCTTGAATAAGAGGTGTCATTTATGTGGGTTCCCCCGTGGATAATTCCCAAGCTCTAGGAATTCTCCTGCTTGGACTCCCAAGTGCTGTGGCCACAGGTGCATTCCACTGGCTACAAATTCTTTCCGTGGTTTCCCCATTTACAAAATCATCTCAAAAGAGTTACCTGATTCTTCCCAGAATCTTTGAAGGGGCTAGGCTGGTGCTTGTCTGGGCAAGGAGAAGTTGTCATTGAGTCTTCCACAGGGAGCCTCTTCCCTCTAAGCTCACTGTTCCTCAGGGAGGGGGAGGGGCAGGAGTTCACTCCATGCATATTGACCAAGTGCTCAGGGCGCCCTGTAAACCAGAAGTCCACAGAAGGCATATGCTCAAGAAAAACTTTGACCTCACAGGTTATAGGACATTATAAAGCAGAGAACATTGTTTCTCCTCCTCAATTATAGTTTAATTTTATTATTTCATCTCAAAGAACACAGTGTAAACAGCACCTTAAGGTTTTGTGTTTGTTCTCAAGAATCTTTTCTAAAATGGAGGGACTACAGTGTGGAGACTGTTATACAGATGCTGGAGATGTTCTCTGGAGTGCTCCTCTAGACTGTAGGGTTTTGTTGTTATTTTTTTCTTCTTAGTTGAAAATGTAGGACATCATTGGAGTGAGATTTAGGCATTATTTAGGGAGCCTTAGTAGCTCTTGAAGATTAAGACCCCTGTGGGGGCATGGCTAGAATTAAGTGGGAGGATAGACATAAATAGATTATTGTATCTACCTGTAAACAA
Source organism: Phyllotis vaccarum (assembly GCA_033318265.1). Lineage (NCBI taxonomy): Eukaryota > Metazoa > Chordata > Mammalia > Rodentia > Cricetidae > Phyllotis > Phyllotis vaccarum. The sequence continues at coordinate 17,235,463 of JARWLC010000018.1, forward strand.
TTATTAGCCAAATATGAGACAAAGGCAATTTGCACTGGTATAGATGCTTACATATTGATATGAATGTAAAATTATTTTGTTTCATTAAAATAATTTATATATTGATACAAATTTAAATATAAAATTGCTTTACATGTCTAAGATAATTTTATATTGATACAAAATTAAATCTATAATTGCTCTACCTCTGTTTAAAATATTTCGCATATTAATGCATATTACACATACATATTATTGTCATTCCCACAATGCAGTTTCTACTTCTGTTTTATTATACTAGTCATAATTTATACATAGATGTTTTATAAATCTCTGTTTAGATATTTTGTATAATATATATTTAGGATACTGTTGTCATTTTGCAGTATAATTTACCTTTGCTTAATGTTTAACTGATAATCATACTTAAAGTCATTATTCAAAAACTACACACCCATTTATAGATTGCCTATTAAAATGGTAAAAATCGCAGATCACAGTTACTTAGGTCTGCCATGTAATACTTACGTTGTTTAGGTTTCCCAAACATACGCTAAAATATATCAGATAGACAAGAGTCTTCAACTATTTCATAGACCTAGAAAATATGGTAATTAGCGTTTTGTTGTTCAGAATTCGTCCATGAGAGACAGGACAACTCCTGGCATCACTGTTCCTTTCCCGAGATGATGCTGAGCATCAAGGACTCTCCACAAGGAGTTTGTCTTCCTTGGCAGACAATGGCCTATGTGGCAAAGAACTGTCAGTATATGTGCTGTACAACCCAGATAAGCAAAAGAAAAGATAGAAACTGCCAAAACCTGCCTAGACAAAATAAGACGGTCTCTCCAAAAATGCCCTGCTTCTAAAAAAGTCTGTCAGTATCATAAACCTGTAGCCAGAATGATAGATGCTCTAACTGTGCAAAAAAGCCGTAGGTGACTGTCCAAGTAGCTGACTCCACTATCCTCTCCTAAACGTAAAAGCTACTCTCTTGTGCTTCCAACTTTCAAATAATATACTTTCCTTCTCAAGTCTTAAAAAGATTTAAAAACTAGACAGTTAAGGTTACTACCATCTCATCTCTTAGCAAAGAGCATTCACGTGTTAGATTTTTATTATTCAAAATAAACAACTTTAAAGTAGTCCCTGTACATTGCCATTTAAATATTCTAGACATATAAGATATTATCTTGTATTTGTTGTTTGTTATAGTCTGACCTTCCTTATGTTTTTGCCTTTCCCTCCCCAAGACATCACTTATAATTATTCCTATTATATATAGTCTTATACTTAGTTTAGAACCTTCCTGGTTAGAGAAAAGGGGGAGATGTAGTGGGATCAGGCATTATTTAGGGAGCTTTAGTAGCTCCTGAAAATCAATACTCTTATGGGCACGGTCAGAATCCATTGTGAGCCAGGGATGCCAAGTTCCAGCCCCTATGTCATTTTAGCTAAAGCAATAAAAGAACAAAAGGAGATTAAGGGGATACACATTGGAAAGGAAAGTCAAACTATCTCTATTTGTAGATGATATGATTGTATGCATAAGTGACCCCAAAATTCTACCAAGAAACAACTACAACAATGTAGCAGGGTACAAGATTAACTCAAAAAAATCAATAGCCCTCCTATACACTAAGGATAAAAGGGCTGAAAAAGAAATAAGGGAAACATCACCATTTATAATAGTGCAAATAGCATTAAATATCTTGGGGTAACTCTAACCAAAGAAGTAGCAGACCTGTTTGACAAAACTCTAAGTCACTGAAGAAAGGAATTGAAGAGGATATCAGAAAATGGAAAGGTCCCCGTGCTCCTGGATAAGGATGATCAACATAGTGAAAGTGGCAGTCTTACCAAAAGCAGTCCACAGATTCAGTGCAGTCCCCATCAAAAGCCCTACATGAATTTTTATTTACCTTGAAAGAACAATACTCAACTTCATATGGAATAGCAAGAAACCCAGGATTGCCAAAACAATCCTGCTCAATAAAAGAACTTCAGGAGGAATCACCATCCCCAACTTCAAGCTACACTATAGAGCTACAGTAATAAACAGCCTGGTACTGGCATAAAAACAGACTCATTGAAGATCCCAACATTAACCCACACACCTATGAACACCTATGAATATTTTTGACAAAGAGGCCAAAAATATTCAATGGAAAAAAGATAGTGGCTTCAACAAATGGCACTGGCATAACTGGATGGTGGAATGTAGAAGAATGCAAATAGACCCATATCTATCACCCTGCACAAAACTCATATCCAAGTGAATCAAAGACCCCAACATAAACAGAGTTACACTGAACTTGATAGAAGAGTGGGAAATACCCTCCAATGCATTGGCACAGGTGACCACTTCCTAAATATAATACCATAGCACAGACACTAAGAACAACAATCAATAAACAGGACCTTCTGAAACTGAGAAGCTTCTGTAAGGCAAAGGACACAGTCAATAAGACAAAACACAGCCTATAGAATGGGAAAAGATCTTCACCAACCCTACATCTGACAGAGGACTGATCTCGAAAATACATAGGGAACTCAAGAAACTAGAGCCCCCAAACCTGAATAACCCAATTAAAAAGTGGGGTTCAGAGCTAAAAAGGGAATTCTCAACAGAAGAATTACAAATGGCTGAAAGGCACTTAAAATTTTGCTCAACATCTTTAGCCATCAGAGAGATGCAAACCAAATCAAATCAACTGTACACCTGTCAGAATGGCTAAGATCATAAACACAGATGACAGCCTATGCTGGAGAGGATGTGAAGCAAGGGGAACACTCCTCCACTACTGGTTGGAGTGTAAACTTGTACTACTACTCTGGAATGCAGTATGGTGGTTCCTCAGACTGGGAATCAATCTCCCCAAGGATCCAGCAATACCACTATTGGGCACATATGCAAAGGATGCAAATTCCTACCCCAAAGGCATTAGCAAAACTATGTTCATAGCAGCATTATTCATAATAGCAAGAATCTGGTAACAACCTAGATGCCCCTCAACTGAAGAATGGATTAACTGTGGTGCATCTACACAATGGAGTACTACTCAGCATTTTTTTTTTTAAAAGACATTTTAAATTTTCAGCCAAATGGATGGATTTGGAGAATATCCTCCTGAGTGAGTTATCACAAGCCCAGAATGATAGGCAAGGGATGTACTCACATATGGACTTTAGACAAAAAGCAAAGAATACCCAAGCTGAAAACCATAATCCCTGAACAGCTTGGGATCAGAAGGAATCTGAGAGAGACACCAGATATTCCCCTAGGAAGAGAAATTAGAGAAGTTCACTTTAGCAAACTGGGATCATGATGGGTAGCAACCAAGAAGAGGTGGGAACAAATGAGAGAAGGAAATGGTTGAGTGAGAGGAGCAACAAATAGGGAGAAAAAGAGATGGACATCTTGATAGAGGAAGCCACTTCGGGGTTGGAAAGAGGCCGGGTGCTAGGGAAACCTCCAAGAACTCACAGGATGTCACTGGCTAGGTCTCCAACCAATAGTGGAGGGGGTACCCCTATATTCAAATGAGTGAACACCCTAAGTGTCATCACAGAACCTACATCCAACAAGGAATAGAGGCGGAGGCAGAGATCCATGGTTGAGCACTGGGCAGAGCTCCTGGTTCAGTAGAGCAAGGAGGGTGAGGGGGAAGACAGTCTGTATGAGCTAGGAGATTTGAGAAAAATTCCCACAGAGATGGCTGGCTGGAGTTCTGGGGAGCTCACTGAATCAAAAACAGCCACTGGAGATCATTGGGAAAAGGAGCTGGGCCCTCCAGGTGTAGGCAACTGTCGAGTGACATGGGCAGTATGTGGAGCCTCGAGGGATTGGGTCAGACTGTGTTCCTGTGCATGGGCTGGCACCTTGGAGCCCATTCCCTGCAGAGGAGCACCTAACCCAGTCTTGATACTGGGATGAGGAAATCAGACTGGCCACAAGTGGATGCGCCACACTGAGCCGACCCACCTTGGGACTTCTTGCCCTTTTGTGGGAGGAGATGGGGAATAGGGAGGGGGAAGCTGAAGGCTGACTGAGAGGGATTGGGAGGAGGGAAGGGAAAGGGGATCAGGGGGATACATGGATAACAAAGACTTTTGTAAACCAAAAAAATAAATTAAAAAAACCAAATTTTTTTTTACCCAGATAAACACGGAGAAGAAACATATGTGGCAGGCTCTGCGTAAGGCTGGAGGCTAATTCTGAACAGAAAACTTAGCCAGCTGGTAGTGGCTCTGGCTATGTGTAGCCCCGCCCAGCAATCGGCTTTTGTGCAAATTTGTACCTTACATTGGGAGCCATATATTGCACAAACTCTAAGATAGCATATAATGAAAAACCAGAGCCAGCTATTGGGGAAAAGCTGGAATATCAGAAATAAACCACAGACACCCAGTCAGCTCCTCAGGCCTGTCTCCAGGATCCTCCAATGGAATGCCTCTGGGTCCTCAACCAAAACTGAAGGAAAGTGTCTGGAAAAGCTGAAAACCCTCTTCTCTTGCTCTGCCCAGCTCTCTTAACTTCCTCTTTCCATATTCCCAAACTAGGATTAAAGGTGTGGATCTCCACACCCTGACCTGGTTTGGCTCTGTGGTTGACTCTGATATTTCAGATTAATTTTATTAAATCACATATCACCATGTATATCATAGTCAGATAAATGTGGGTACCCTAAAAATAGTTTTTCTAGGAACAAATGCATCTACTTAGTTTTTTGTTACATTTATTTAGTTACCTATCATGTGTAATGTATAGATCAGAGGAAAGTTGGTTCTTTCTCCCTACATGTGGGTCTTAGGCATCAAATACTGACCACCACATGTCATGTAGGTTTGCCAGTCTAAGACCTGTAAGAAATCCATTTTCACTCATTATCATCGTGCTCGGGTATTGCTGGGGCTGAATATTTCATTGGTCTCTTTGATTTTGTTTGCTGCAGCTCCAAACACAGACATGTCTGTTTCTTCTGGGCTCCAATTGTCAAGCAAAGCTTTCATCACACAGCCCAGACTGTGGAAGAAAGGCAGGTATACTTCATGAGACTTTGATCTTTAAACAAATTATGGCCAGGCTGCTCTTTTTCTCTCGAGCCTGCATTTCTGTTTTGTGATTTCCATCTGCCACCTTTTTTACATCAAAGAGATCCTAAATCCCAGAGCTGAGGGTATATCCTTGACTTGTCATATCAGTGATAACTTGGGGGAGTGAGTAGAGGGCGTTCTGCAGAGGTCTGAGTTTCCCTCTGTTCCCGGGCACTTAGTTAATGATCTCCCAGTAATCTTTCAGAGACCAGGGTCAAGTTCCAGCCCATGTCTAGAGGCTTGTACCAGGGGCGTGTTGTACACAGAGGAGCTCACCTCTGACCTCTTTCACTTCATCTCGAAAGTCTTGTATCTCTCGAGCTCTCACTCTCTGAGTCCTCATGTGGGAACAATGAAAATGCCCACTAGCAGGGGAAAGAAACCTTGGCGTTTACAAAGCAACATTTCACAGAAAGCTGCCCCATGTTTGCTGCTTGTCCTTCCCTCTCCTCCTCCCTCCCCAGCCGCTTCTCAGTTCCCAGAGTATCCCAGTGCGGCGTCATCTGATAATCCAAATATGTTTGCAGGGTTTCCTCAGACCTGAGTTTCACACTCTGGCCGACATCTTGCCCACTTTGTCTTTTGTAGATCTGATTACATCTCCTGATTGTGTGTGGGGCCAGTATCTAGGAATCCAGCCTCTCCTTTATCTCTATCGACTGATTTTTCTTTGAGGGTGTGTGTATGTGTCTATGCCTGTGTGAGTTCATGAACACCACATGTGTGCAGGTGTCTGCAGGGTCCAGAAAGGACCATCAGATCCCCTGGAAATGGAGCTACAGGCAGTTAGGAGCCGCCATGTGGGTGCTGAGAACTGAACTTGCTCCTCTGTAAGAGCAGCCAGTGCTCTTACTGCTGAACCATCTCTTCAGCCCTTTCTGAATCTGGGCTGATTGTGATGTCCAGGATCTATGTAAAGATGAAAGAGAAGACCAAGGTTGTTCTCTGACCTCCACATGTGGTCTGTGGCATGTACCCTTCCCCTTTTATAAAGTCTTCCTTAAAAATACAGTTTCTACAGTTTTTAGTCTAGCAAAAGATATATGTAGCAAAAAATGAGTTGAGGTTTTCAAGACAAGTGGAGCTGTTCTGGCTAGAAATGCCAGCAGCATCGGTAATAGGTGACATTTATTATTCACCAACTATATTCTAAGCGTTTGCACAATGATTAACTTCTTGACTTTTGACACCATCCACCTTAAGTATAAACTGCTATGGTCTCTGCTTCATATAAAGAATCTGAGGAACAGAGATGTACAGAACTTAACTTGAGGTCTCCCAGAAACTGGGACACAGGAGCAGGAATCCAGCACAGGTGGTCAGTCTCTGTGACCTGTGTATGTCACCAATGTGCTTGCAAGTAAGTCATGCCAAGGGTGGTGTGGTGCCATTTCTGCCCCTGCCTGTCTGCACTTTGGCCTGGGATGCTCTGTGTAAAGACGCCTGTCAAAGGAGACTCAGTGGCATCTTCTACTCCGTCTGTCCCAGGTCACTCTCTGTCCTCATGGCTGATATAACTTAGTACTTTGATTTGTTAGGACTTGCTTTGTCAGCATCTAGAGAGCAGGGACTTACAGTTGTCTGGAAAACTTCTGTATTTCTAAAAGATGTCACATGTTTGATTGCTTCAACAGTCATTGTTTCAGGGTGACAGGAAAGGAGCCCTTCCTGCCTTCCTTTCTTTATTTCTGCTTATATGTTTGTGTGCGTGCGTGCGTGTGTACGTGTGTGTGTGTGTGTGTGTGTGTGTGTGTGTGCGCGCGCGCACGCACATGTTTATATATGTAGGTGACCTTCTCTGTGTGCCGTGTGGAGGCCAGAGATTGACCTGGGTATCTTACTATACTTTAATTTTTATTGTATGTGCTGTGTGTTTCCCTGTATGTATGCATTTGGCTCACATGCATGCCTGGTGCTTGCAGAGGTCAGAAGAGGGCATCATATCCCTGAAACTGAAGTGATGGATAGTTATGAGCCACCATGGGTCCTCTGCAAAGTAATAAGTGCCTTTCACCATGCAGCCATCTCTCTGGCTCCTCCCCTTATTTTTTTACACAGGATCTTCCAGTAAACCCAGGGGTCACTGCTTTAGTCAGACTGACCAGTGGGTGTCTCAGATCTGCCTGTCTCTACCTTCCCTCCAAGCTTCTGGGACCTCAGCTCAGGACCTCATGCTTGCATCGTAGGTACTTTACAGACTTAGCTGTTTCCATCACAACTGAATGCTGTAATCTTAAAGAAATACTGAGTATATAAACAGGATTAGTTTTATTTGAATATTGTACAGTGTATCAAAACATCATATGGTACTCCATTAATCCATATAGCCTTATGTCTTTGTATCAATTAAAAGTAAAACTCATTTAAAAGAGCTCTTGAGTTTGAGAGGGAGCTGGGGGGATTATGTAATTATATTTTAATTTTTAAAAGTGCAAAAGTTCGATGAAAAGATCTAGTAGAGAAAGACAAAAGTAATAAAAGTCAGCAACAAAGCTGGCTGGCACTTGGATGTTTACATCTCCTGAGCTCTGACGAGAACAGACTCAGTGGTTAGGTTTGGGTTGTCTCCGTGACAGAACTCTAACCTATCACATGTGAGGTCTGTGTCCAGCTCTGGCATGGTGTGTGGAGCAGACTCTGTTTCTTACATCTGCAGGTTAATTTGTTGTTTTTTTTTTCTGTCTTTTTGGGCATTATCTTGCCATGTAGTTTGGCTGGCTTGGTTTTCACCACGTAGATCAGGATGGCCTGGTATTTGTGGTAATTCTCCTGCATCAGCCTCTCAAATACTGGGATCACAAATGGGTACCATGACAGTCAGCTGGCATGGCAACAGGACTGAGCGGCAGTCTCATGTGTCACGTTACATCACTCAGTTGCTTGGCTTCTTTGCCCCATTTATGCATCAGAACCTGGAAGATTCCTTCAGCAGGCTTGTGCATAAGGCGCTGTGATGCACAGAATGGCCCCTCTGCCGAAAACCAGAATGCTGTTCAGATCTCACCTCTGCCCATGATTACATTATCTTGTGGCGATCAGGATTTGGATGATGTATTTGTGGTTATGACTCAGTAGATTTTGATTAATCTAGAAGAGATTATCTGTGTGGATATAACCTCCTGACATAAGCTCTTCTTTGCTTAAAAAAATGAAGGTGACCATAGGCTACACAAGACCTTGGATGGTCTCCACCTGTCGTCAGGGCAAAGTCAACCTCAGTCTGTGACCGCAAGGAACCGAACTGGTGAGCTAACAAGTGTTGCATAGTCACATAGTGCCTGCTGTGTGGCACAGTGGGTAGAGGGTCAGCCTGGATTACCAGAGACCCTGAGTTCAATTTCCAGGATTAGCTAAAATAAGGTGGTGGAGACACAGGGGCCTATAATTTTAGCTCTTCCAGAGGTGGTATCTGAATGATAAGGAATTCAGGCTCACCCAGTCTCCTAATAATAAAAGGAAATTTTGGTCTAAACAAGATAATTTATTACACAACAATAGAATAATGTGAATATTGGTGTTTGTATCTGATAGATTGAATTGGGTACATATTTTATTTTATCTTTAAAAATGGAGATGGGATGGAGAGATGGTTTAGCCATTAAGTGTACAGGTATGAACTGCTCTTCCAGAAGACTCCAGTTTGGTTTTCAGGGTCCATATGAAGTAGCTCACAACAGCCTGAAACTCCAGATCCAGAGAGATGTGAGATTTCTGATCTCTGAAGGCACCCACACTCACGTGTATGTACTCCCTGCCCCACCCCACATATATACATACATAAAATTGAGATAGAGGGCCATCAAGCCTGATGACCTGAGTGGATCCCTGGAGCGCACCTGGTAGAGAGAGAGCGAGAGAGCTGGTTCTCACATCTGTTCTGAGACCTCCTTATTAATGCTATGGCAACACCTCCAATATAAATATAAGCTTATAAAGAAAAATGAGATAAAATTAAAATCTATTGCTGTGTCCCCGGGTCTTTGTGACTTTGTGCGCTGTGGTGCTGGCCTCACTCTCCAAGGCTGAACTTCTCTATGTCTGTGCATTTTTTGTTCTGTCCTAAGGGTCTTGCTATGCAGCTTAAGCTGATTTCAAACTCTTGGGCTCCAGTGATCCTCCTGCACGAGCCTCCTCACTAACTGGCAGGCGGCACCACCGTGTGAACTTAAAACCTGAGTTTTGGTAAATATGTAATTGCCACCTGAATTATGTGTGATTTGACTCCCATATCTCTTTGAAAACCTTTGCAGTACATCCCACATTCAAGTGACAATTCTTTTTAAACATTTTATGTGTGTGGGTGTTTTGTCTCATGTTCTCCTGTGTACCACTTGTGTGCCTTGGTGCCCGAGGCAGCTAGAAGAGGAGGATGTTCCATCCCCTGGAACTGGACTTATAGATGGCTGTGAATCATCCTGTGGGTGCTGGGGATGGAACATGGTTCTCTGAAGAGCAGCCAGTGCTATTAACCTGAGCTATCTCTCCAGCCCCCTAGTGTGAATTCTTAGCGCTCATTATAAATTAGAATTGTCTACTCTTGGCAATTTAAATGGTATCATGTGCTCTTTATGTGTCTGGCTTGCTGTGCATGGGGCAATATTGTCAAGATTATCTTTCCTTGAGTTATTTAATTATGTGTGTGTGTATGCAATACATGTGTACACATGTACACAGAGGCCAGAATCGGGTGTTTCATCCTCTGGTACTGGAGTCACCAGTGGTTGTGAGCCATCCGACATGTGTGCTGGGAACCAAACTTGGTCCTTTGCTAGAGCAGTAAGTTTTCTTAATTCTGGAGCCATCTCATCATTTCCTCATCTTCTGTGTTTTGAGATGGGATATTGCTCTGTTTAAGATGGCTTAGACCTTCTGGGCTCAAGTGTGTGTGCCACAGTAGCCAGCAGGACCCAGGCATTTTGTTTTACACAGCTATCTCTTTAATAGTAGACGAGTTGTTATTGTGTGGATATATGATGATCTGTTCAGTTTCTTGGCTGATGGATTTTTTTAAAAAAATTATTGGTTGTTATGAATTACAATGCTATGGACATTCATGTACAATTCTGTGTGTTTATGTTTATGGAGTTGTTTTAGAAAAGTATTTAGTGATCTAGTGAGATGGCTGGGTTGTAGATGGTGTGTTTAATCTTATGAGAAATTGCCAAACTGTCTTTTATTGTGGCTGTACCAGTTATGTATTCACAGCACCATGGTATGCTAGTCATTTCTGTTCTCACAGCACTTAGTATTGTCAGTCTTTCAAACGCAGGCATTTGCCAAGGTCTTTCTTCCTGAGGACCTTTCTGTTTTCACCTTGCAGAAATAGTTCACTTGCTGCTGCCTGTCACAGTAAGTGCTCTATCAGCCTCTAATGTCTCCATCTTCTCTGTGCTTCTGGCCGTTGTGTCCTGACACATAGGATGTGAGCATCACTTGAGAGTTTTCCAAAGTATCCAGCCCAAGTTCATGAACATACTGCCTCTTCTTCCCCAGGATGGAATATAGGTTTATGCATGTTGAAAAATTCCCTCCATGGTGTCCAACCCTGGCTAGAAGCCATGGCTCATCTTCTAGGTACTCTATCAGGTGGCCTGTATCCTGACCAGTTTCTCTTCCTATTCCTGTGCTAACACAGAAAAGCAACTTAAGGATTGATTCAGGCTCACAGTTCAGGGGTCCAGTCTGTGACAGCGGGAGTTAAGGCGGCAGCAGTTGAAGCACCGGGTCACATCACACCCACACTCAGGAAGCTGAGAGTGAGGAATGTGTGCTGTTCCTGAGCTCTGTCTCTCCAGGTGCACAGTGCAGGGCACATGACACAGGGAACGTCCCAAGTCAGTTCACCCTCCCATGTCAACGCCTGTGACCAGGACTCTCATAGGTGGCCTTGAGAGATTCTCAGGCGGACAGTGTACACTACCACTGCAGTTCCCCATGAAGAGCCTCAGGGAGGTCTAGAGGTGCCTGTGTCTGCGGTCCTTACAGACCAGCTCAGTTTCAAGTTGTGAACAAGGCCTGAGCACATCTCATAGATTCCTCAATGATTCCAGCACAAAACCATATTTTCTGTTTTCCAGTGGATTTCTCTGTACACTCTCTCTTCAGTGCTGGGGATCAAACACAGAGCCTCACACTCCTGGGCAAGTGCTGTGCCACTGAGCTGTCCCCCCCCCCCCGAAAGGTATTTGTTCCTTTCAAATTTTGTGTTATTTTCTGTGTCTTCTGTCTTGGGGATTGATGTTTCCTAGAGGAAGAACCTCATCTGAGTAGATAACTTTGGTACGTTTCATGAACATACGAATAGGTCACCCTGAAAACATTGTCCACCATGCACAGTTGTGTCGTTTCTGAATCTAATGTCCTCACTTGAATGCTCTAGTGTCTGATCTGTGTGAAGTTGCTTCTAATGAAGGAGGAACACAGTGAGTGTAATGCTGCTTGATGTCCATTTTTAGATATAGCATTGGGACTAATATTTCTATGAATACATAGGGCAGGGGGACAGGGATGTGTAAGGAGACACATCAGATGAGAATTGAGAATCGGGAGTGGTGGAGAAGTGAGGTTTGACACACAATATATGCATGGATGAAAAATTTAAAAAAATACATTAAGGGATCCAGGTCTGGTGCCTTCAATCCCAGCACTCAGGAGGCAGAGGAAGGCCAACCTGGTCTACAAAGTGAGTTCCAGGTCAGCCAGAGCTACAGAGGGAGACATTGTTTCAAAATCAAACACACACAAAATAAATCTAAAACTAAGAAATCAGTGTGCCAAGGGTGATGAGCCTGCTTCCATGAGCATTTATTTGGAGGCAGGTGCTATGAGTCCCAGGGAGAGGTAGCGGCTTGAGATGCACATGTAGGAGCCATCTGTGGGGGCCTTGGAGCTGAGTGAAGGGTGGGATGAGGCCTGACCGGTGTCAGGGTGCCATGTATTGGTGGTGGGTACAACACGAGAGAAGAGATGCCCGTGGTCGCAGATGATGAAAAGCTCCGTGTGAGGGTGACATATCCTTGAATCTATCCCGGGTCATCTTCTGTCATCTTCATTGTCTAAAGCAGTAGGTGTCAGGTGGGGATGCATCTCAGTGGTAGAGCACTTGCCCAGCACTTCCATCCTAAGTATAGCAAGACCAGAAAGAAACAGAAAAACCTACAAAGTACTATCAGTGAAATATGATAATTTTTTATTATGAACATGGGAAATTTACAAATAACTCAGATAAGCCAGGCAAAATTTAGTAACCCAGAATAGCACAGCTGAAGGAAAATATGCACAGACTATGTTTAGGCTGCAAATCCCTGAAAGAAATCCCTGAGTAGGAGAACTCCAAAGTAATTTGTCTCAAAGGCCTTTTAGGTATGGCATGAGAACACACACTTAATATCCCTTGCTTCACAGTCAAAGAGTTGGTGTGCCTCCGAACAGAGGATCCCTGAGACTACATTAGCCTTTCCTTCTGTTGCTGGGACTCATCCTAGGTGGGAAAGGTAGTTTTCAGAGGCTGCAGAAAGCCCAGGGCTGGGTAAGAGCACCTTGCTACAGCCCACATTCTCAGCGGAGCACCAGTATGCAGAGCACTCGAGGCTGTAAACAATGCCTTTGGCTTGAGTGGCTGTACTTCTGTAAGGCCACATTTCACATGGACCAAACACATAGCAGCAGAAGCCAAGTTTTCCTGAGAGTGCAGGTCAGATAGGGAATGCACAGGCAGTGGGGTCTGGTGGGCAGCGCTGCAGTCTCAGCAGGCAGGAGGTGGCAGAAGGCATTCTGTGAGATGGAGACCTGACAGGCTACATGCTAAAACTCTGTCTCAAAGGAAAAAAAGTTACAAAGAGAAAGGAAAACAAGTGTAGAGGCAGAGACACTGCAGAAGAGCAGTGAAGGCTGGTCCTAGATCTCCAGAAATGAGTGAAGAAGCCTGTGGTTATTTTATGTTTGAAGCTGAGAACAATTTTGTTAGATTTTAAAAGACAAACAAGGCTGACAGGCTGGAAATATCAGCATCAGCCTGGAGGAAGGGGTAGAGAGTAGAGGAGGCATGGCCTTTGAGCCAGGCAAGAGGTCAGCTGGCAGCCTGCACAGGGTGGAGATGGGGGAGCTTCAGGGAAAGTACGAGGAAGTCCAAAGTGTCAGAGAAAGGTTGTCTGGGTTCTGGACAGTATCTGACAGAAAAGACAAAAACATGGAAAAGTCAGGCTCTTCTGACTCATTCAGGAAGGTAGGAGGCCTATGATGATATTCGGCAGTGGTTCTGCAGGTGACTGCCTTGTTATTCATTCATTTATTTTTTATTTGGAACTCTTGATCAAATGGGCTTGAGCGGCCTTTTGATCCTGGCCAAGGGAGCCAGAGGCTTATTGGCTTCTTTCCCCTAAGGCAGATCTGTAAGCTCATAGGCAAGCCCGCAGTTAAAAAAAATTCAAACAATGTATTGTCTTAGAAAAAGGAAAACTCCAAAACCTCTGGATGTGGTTTCTTTAAGACAATTTCAGCACTCCATGAAGGGTATCTCTCTGTTCCTTTTTCAAATTTCAGAAGTCTGTCAGTTCAAAGCCACCAGATCTACTTTTATGGGCACCTTCCTGGTAGATGTCAGAGATGTTGTCTTTGTGTCTGCACTCTGCTTTAGCAATGGCCTGTGGATGCTGCCAAAGTGTTTTTCCAGCTGCTTTGAGTGGGTTTTCTGCAGAAAGGCTCAGAGAGGGGCTTAGTGTAAAGCTGCAATGCACAGACCCTGATGCCTCAGCTGGGCAAGCATGGCAGTTTTCAGGTGTGAACTACTGGCTACAAGTTTGATCTTCTTGTGTATGATGGCTTCATATCTGGCTTCAAAGAGACAGGAATGGTTGTTTCCTGCTTTCCATTTGTTTGCTGGCATAAGAATTTAGGTGACTTCCAGGGTTATGGGAATTCAAGTCAGATTCCGGTGGGGCAGGCCTTGGGCTTGGGGAGGAATGAATGTGCTCAAAACAACTCATGGTTAGAAGAGTGTAGGAGTGGGCAGTTTTGATGGCTTTCTCAGCTAACTTTTAATTCCAAGAAAGGTTTCCTGTAGGCTCCAGAATACACTCTTCCTTCTACTGATGCTGAAGAAGTGAGTGGTTGCAGCCTGGAGCTCTCTCTCCATGTCTCTGTGTTTATGTGTGTGTTCCCTCATCTCCAGTGAAGGAGAGAACCTTGGAATGCGTCAGTGGTGTAGCCAGCAGGATAGATTGTGATCACTTCCTTTTTACTTCTGAATAAACTGCTTCTGTGGCTCTTGGAGATGGGGAGGCCAAAGTTGGTGGTTTGGGAGGCTGAGCATTCAAGTCCAGGACAGAATATGTGATGTCATCCACCTGAAAGTATGAGTGTTGATGAGTGACATTAGTCCACAGGTCAGAACCTCACCTTGCTGGTGATCTAGCACTCCTGTGCACGGTGAGCCGCGGGAGAAGACTCATCCACTCAGTCTGACATCCTGACGCATGATCACTAGAGGGGACAGGTTGATACCATGGAACAGGGTGAGGCAGCAATGGGAACAGCCAGAATGAGCAGAGACACACAGACAGCTCAGCACAGTGTGTGAGGATATGCCCTGTCCTGAGTGCCACCGCTCTTTGTAGGGAAGTGACAGTACAGTGTGTTGTAAAGTACTGCTTACATGTGTGTTCAACCCGAGAGAGTTCACACTGGGAAAGTGTACTTAGGATTTAAAGCACTCTTCAGCCTATGTGCAGACTCTGTTGAAAGGCTGCAATTATAAAATTTTGGTAAAATTGTTATAAAAGAAAAAAAATGGGGTCTTAGAGTTATTAGAATGGAACCCATCCTTTTACGGTCAGAGCAGGTTCAGACTGAAGGCAAATGATGTACTGCTGTCTGTGTGAGCAGTGCTGTGCACATGTTACCTTGCTCAAACCCGTTAGCCTCTTTTTGAGATAAGCAGAATGCCCATTTCACAGGTTATGAGCGAGGACCAAAGGGTTCAAGTTGCTTGTCAAGGGCCACAGAACACCAAGAATCATAGCCAGGAATTAAACACTGGGTGGGGATTATTCCAAACACACACTCTTGCATTAGGCTCCTGGGGCTCATTAACAAATCCTCCTTTGCTGTAGAACCGGGGAATGTAGACTCAAACTGAATTTCACAGTAATGTCTCCAAGAATACTTCATTCTCAGCCTCCTGTGGCGACACACGTTTGCCATCCCAGCACACAAGAGGCTAAGATAGGAGGATGGTCACAAGTTCAAGACCTATCTAGTTTGCATAGTTCAAGGGTAGTCAAGACTATATGGTGAGATCCTCTCTCAACAAACAAACACACAAACCAAAACAATACAGATACTCCACTGTGTTCAGAGACATTTTCGTGAGGAAACAGCCAGTGATAGTGGCAGTGCTTACCTTGTTAGGAGACTTGTCAGAGGGGCCCAGATCTAGGGGAGCAAGGGATAGTTGTTATCAGTGCATAGAAGTGCAAAGCTGACTAAGGTTTTGTGGCTTCTGGCAGGTTTGCATGGGGGGATGCATGGAGGAGGTGGCCATGATCATTTAGGAATTAGCTTCCCTCCAAGGTTGCTCAAACCCACTGCATTAGTGTCAGAGGAGGAGCAGAATAGAGCCATCTGTTTCCTCAGTTAACACATTGTCCAGAATTGATTCTCAACAGCATATCCCAGTGGCAGGGAGAAGCATAGAGGCAATAGCACCCAGATATTGCAAAGACAAAGTCTTCCCAAGGGGATGTCCACATCTATAATAGAGGCAGTAAGGAAGGCATCAGGATGACTCCTGGAAACATGACTTCTTTAGGCCTGCCTAGCCTAGATGAATGAGATTCTTCTTCAGGGCTCTCTCAGGCAACTCCTCTGTAGCTGGGAAGGGTATGACTTAAGGGTATTCCCTTAGTGATGGGAAGTACAGATCCTTTTTGTAAACATTCAGAAAGGAAGGTATGAGCCCAGGATCCCCTAACAGAGCAGGATATGTGGTAGAACACTGATTCTCATTCTGTGAGTGGCTTTACTTACTGTGGTTGGAGGCTGAGGGTTTGTGCTCTGTGAGATCTCGCTGGTCAGTTCCCCTAAATAAATACCAGACACTGTGACCACTATCCCCACACACAGGGCCTTCACTCCTGGAGTCAGGGAGGATGCTGTGGGCAGCTCATTCCTGGGCTGCTTGCTGTCAGTGATGCTCCATCACACATACTTGGCACTGCCTTCCCTCCCGGGGCCCAATTCCTTATTATAAGTGCAATCCCTGTGAGTATCTGTCCTTTGTCTCTGAAGCTGGGATCACCCAGGGCTGTGTCCCCAGAGCTGTAGCTCTTATCTTTGATGCATCTGCCCTGTCCTACCTGACACCTGTTCTGTTTTGCTTTACACGGGTGGTTCTGGATGTTTTCTCTTCTTTCTTTCTTTTGGGGGTGGGTGGATTTTGTTGTAGCTTGTTTTTGGTTTTTTGTTTTGTTTTTCAAGACAGGCTTTCTCGGTGTAGCCCTGGCCATCCTGGACCTCACTTTGTAGACCAGGCTGGCCTGGAACTCACAGAGATCCTCCTGTTTCTGCCTCCCGAGTGCTGAAATCAAAGGTGTGGACCACTTCTGCCTGGCTTTTTTGTATTCTTCTTGACCAAGAGGGCTTTATGCTTCTTTTGCCTCATCTTAGGGCCTCTTCTCCCCTCCCCCCCCTTGCTGCTCCTTGGAGTTTCTCACCCCTCACCTCACCCCTCACCTCACCCCTCACCTCTCTTTCATCTGGAGAAGAAAGTGGCATAGCTGAAGCTGTTCTCTAACTAAGTGGGAATTGACTCCAAGGCACAGCAGTACAGGGAGCATAAAGACCAAGGCTGAACCCACAGGGCCAGTGCTGAGAAGCAGAGGGTTAGGAGGAAGAGGCTAGCTCAGAGACAGGGAGAGTAGTACTTGCCAATCCCAAGCACGACACTAAACTTGGAGACCACAAAAGACAAAGACTGTCCTACCTGCCAGTCTTCCTGGTATAAAGGAAATATGCCAGGGCTGCTATCAGAGTCACCCCAGCCACAGCTCCAACCACTATGCCAGCAATGGCGCCCCCTGAGAGGCCAGAAGGTCCTTGTGTTGGGTCAACTGTCAGGGAAAGAAAAGAGAACAAGGAGAGAACTGAAAATATTTTCCAGCGGTGTGTTCTGGAGAATTCTTAGCATGAAATGATTTCTGTTAGCCTTCCGGGTATCGGGAGAGTTTAGGTGCGGGGCTCTTAGCAAGTGCCTCTTTCCCTCACTGTGTTTCAAAGTTGCTTCTCCCTCTTCCCTCCAATCCCTGAATTCCATCAATGTCATCCAGGTAATCATGGGAAGCTGCGGGATGTGAGACAGGGCAATTGCTAGCCTATGTGTTGAAACTTCCAGCATCTTCATAGTTACATCTTTTGCTCAGGGTCTCAGTTGTGGCATGAATATGTAAGTGGTCTCTTGTGGCTGTGATCTAAGTGACAGATGGCCCAGTGACTGTCAGTGTACCAGCTCCTCTGCACAGAGACCATGGTTTCTGCAGCAGGGTAGGAAATCAAGGTGGACTGTGTAAGACCCCATTCCCTCTGGTGGTGACACACAACACACACAGTACAAAAGCCGTTATTAGAAAGAAGAGTCTGTGCAAGGAGGCCATACTGTAAATGCCAGCATGAGGACAAGAAGTACTGGCCAATAAGATGGCTGAGCTGGTAAGAGTGCCTGCCATGCTGTCTCCCAGTACCAACCCCAACTGCCGCACATGAGTGCACAGACAAATGTGGGCCAGTGAAATGGCTGAGCAGAAAAAGAGCTTCCTCCCACCTGAATTTAACCCCTTATCCCCGAGAACTGGCTTCCACAAATTGTCCTCTGACCTCCACACATGGGTATGGAACACGCATATGTGCAAATGTAGTAAGAAACTCAGTACAGTACAAGTACTTTCTTTCTATGGTTTTTTTTTATGGACCAAACAAAGCTTGGAAACAAAGTACCTGGAAAAATATGTCTACAGTGAAAAATGGATTGCTCCCTTTTGTCCTTGTCCCTTACTTAACACAGTACGACCAGTGTCTATGAGGTCTTCATGTCATCTAAAAAAGATGTGAATGTGTGGGAGGGTGTAGAGTAACAATGTTTTATTAGATTCTGAGGTTGGCTGTGTGTTTGACTCAGACCCTAAACTCTCAGTCACTGTGCATTTCCATTTGCTGTATTGACATATATTGTTATTATTGACAGTCTCCCTTTATGACTTGGGCTGGCCTTGTACTCCTATTCCTCCTGCTCCCCCCTCCCTCTCCCCCTCCCCCTCCCCCTCCCTACCTCCACCCTCCCTCCCTTGATACTAGATTCACTATGTAGCCCTGTCTGACCTGAAGCTCACTGCAAAGACCACGGTGGTTGGGAAACCATAGAGATCCACCTGTTGCTGCCTCTGGTGTGCTGGGGTTAAAGATATGCAGCACCATGCTCTGCTTGCTTCCTGTTTTATCATTAGACATTAACACACATCCTAGACCTGACTAGCTGTATTTGTGTGCTGAGGTGTTTTTCTCCTTGTGACTTTTACCCATTTTGTACATTGTTGATAAAAAAAAAAAGATTGCCCTACTCCCAACACTATGGAGTCAGAAGGGAGAGGTCACTCACTTATTACGTCCAGTTGGATTGGGTCACTTTTCATGGAACTGACGGGATTGGAGATCAAACACTGATACTCCCCGGAATCTTCCCTCCTGACAGGTTCTATGCTGAGAGTGCTGTTGTTCTGGGACAGCTTCATCCTGTTCGTGAGCTTCAAAGTCTGCCCATTGAAGAGCCAAAGTATGGAGATCCCAGTGGAGTTTGAAAAGCAGGTCAGGAGCACAGAGTCCAGCTCTTTGACTGTGGTGTTGCTGACTTGGATCCTGGGTGTAGTCACTGGCTCTGTGGATAAAGAGTGGAGGGGATCAGCTGAGAGCCCTTTACTGGCAGAGGTGTCAACCAGTTCACAGGGCTCTGAGAGTGAAGTGGCCTCTGCAGGATTGCATGCTTGAGTTCAAGATACGGTCTGTATGGAGAGGATCTAATCTCCGTCCTACCTAGATCACTTACACTGACCTCAACTGAGGGCATTTGTGGGGATTACACACTAGGATTCTCCTCAGCTCCTCACATGTCCAGAAATCGCATCGGGGGAATGCTTTTCCCATTTATTTTTGTGAAAATTCTTACCCATCCTTTCTGTGAGTGTGAACAGTGCGTTAACCTCTATTATAAAATAGCTTTTGTTTCTTATTCATTAACTAATTTCTCATGGAGTCTTGATAGCCCAGTTAATCTCAAAAGTGTTAAAGCCTAGACATGAGGACTGGGGGACATCCCAAAGTGAAGACTGTAATATCTGAAGAGACATTTTATTTCCTGACCCATGTATATGGATGGATTCAATACCATAGAGAAGAAGTGAATAGTCACAGTGTTGACCACAGCCTGCCACTCTAATACCCAATAATGATTTTTTTTTTTGAGACAGGGTTTCACTGTACAGTCCTGGATGTCTTGGAACTTTCTATGTAGATCAGGCTGGCCTAAAACTCACAGCATCTCCCTGCCTTTCCCTTCTTAGTGCTGGCATTAAAGGCATGTGCCACCACACTCAGCCAACATTTGTTTTTTAAGCCCTGAGAATAATAATTGAAAGCACACCATCAAATCATCAGCGCCATGGTTTACCCTGACTCAGAAGAAGCTCTCAGGTACCTTCTCCACCCATGCTTCCTGTACCACGTACCACGGAGTCAGAGCTGAGCCAGCCACCAGGGAGATAGGACCACAGTTGGAGCAGAGCTCTGAACTTCTGGTCCTTATCTGTGCGGGAGTTTACTCCCATTTGGAGAAAAAGAATGTGAGCACAGTTGAAATCTCTGGGTGTTTGTTCCTTCTAGGTCATGGAGGTCATAAAAGAAAATGGAGGGAATGGGAAGACCGGTGTTAGTGACAGAAGGAAATCTTGACCTTAAGGCTCTCTGTTCCCTGGGAAGTCCTCCTCACATTCCTGCTCCATCCCTATCAGCCAGAAGTGAGAGAAGCGGAGACATCGGCCACAGGACGGGCAGGGAATCTGGACAGGGCTGAGTTTTGCTTGTTCCCATAGGCACGGGCTAGAAATTAAAAGCTTCTTCTTCTTCTTCCCAGAAATCCAAAAGACTCCATTGCAAACCTAGTGCTGAGATCTCAGAGATTCACTTACCAAGGACTACAATGTTCTTGACTGTGGTCCTGTTGAGGCCAGTATCAGAATTATAGACGAGGCAGGTATAGGATCCACTATTATTAGTACTGATGTTGGGGATAAGGAGCTCTTGGGAGACTGACAGGAGCTCTCCATTGAAATACCAAGAGTACTGTGGAGGTGGGTTAGAGGCTGACTGGCACGAGAGGTTGACATTTGTTCTTGATAGGAAATGAATATCTGAGGGGGATATGATCGGGATATCTGGACCATCTGGAGCAAACAGAATAAAGTCACATGTGATGTTAGCAGAGGGGAGGGGATTCCTGATCTGTCAGAGGCCACAGCATCTCTTTGATCTCTGCTATAACCTAAGCTGAGCAGGTCCCACCCCTAGCTGGGATTCAGATTAGGAGAAAAGCATTCATGCAGGAGCCTGCACAGGCCTGATCTGTCTCCAGCACAACACACAAACATCCCCACTGCACACTCGTGTCCTCTGAGCTTGAGTCTGACATGTCCCCTGTCACCATCACCCTGAGCCGCTCTAAGAAGGAGAAGTCCCTCTATTCTAGCTCAGTGCTGGGCCTGGCTACATGTGCTGGGCTAGGCAAGGCTGCCCCGGCCAGCTTATGTATCTGTGGTGGGTCTGTATCATGACCCACAAGGGTACCGAGTATCCTTGCTCTAACCCTGTGTGTTTAGACAGTTGTATCCAGGGTGAAACACAAAATACTCACAGGTAATGTCCAGAGTGAATGGGTCACTTTGGGAGACACTCACTGGATTCTGTGTTTCACACACATAGGGTCCTCTGTCAGTCCTCACAACACTGAGTAAAGTTAGAGTCCTGCCGCCCTCAGAAAGCTTCAGCCTGTCATCTTCTGAGAGGGTTTGTCCATTTATCCTCCACAGGTAGGCTGTATTCTCAGTCTTAGGTTCACACATTAATGCTACTGAGTCCTGACCCTCCATGGGATTGGAATTGTTGCTTGTGATGTTGGGCTTGGGGAGAAGTACTGTGCAGAGAACAGAGAGGAGTGACCTGTGTGGTACCTCTGATACTTGCAAGGGCCTCTATCAATCAGAGACGGTCTCTCAACTCCCCACCAGCCCAGATCCTTAAAGAATCAGGTAGGAAGCAAATTACAGGAAGATGAGCAGGCTAAGTGCTCAGGGACAATGTGGCCTCCTGTGCTGTGTATGGGGGAAGCAAGGACTTCCTCAAGAGTGAGCTGAGCTGCCATGTTTGGTGACAAACAGACTGGAGGCTTGGAGACCTGATCTCATCTCCTGGTCCTCACTGACCCATTGCATGCCTTGAGACACAGCGTGGGAGGCCCTTCAGCTCCACTGACCTCCACTGCTCAGTGTAGACCAGCGCCCTCCAAGCATTTGCTGTTCAGGGTTGTCTTTCACATATCAGTCTTGATCAGTTATGATTAGTCTTTCTTGAGCTTCTCTGAGAAACCTGACAGCCTGTCAGAGCTCTGACACAGATCAGGGTCTGGCTGCATTCAGGTAAGGCTGAGCCACAGGTGGGCCATTCTTGTCAGGGGTTTGATGTTGATTGACATGAATTAGGGAACCCTAAAAGAATCCCGAGTCTATGAAATGATCTGAAAGATCACCTACTAAAGTCTCCATGGTGGGGAGCTGGAGATGTGGCTGTGGAAAGATAGCTTGTGCCACCCATGGCCTGTGTGACCCTAATCACTTCCTGTTTCCTGTCTCAGTTTCCCTGCAATAGGACACACGGTAAATGACCGTTGCCACACCTGCAAGTTAACCTTAAATGTGAACAGAGACCTGACCTCCACCTACTGCATCCATTACTATTTGCCTGCAGGAAATAATCCTTGGGCTGGACGTCTGGAGGACAAGGAGGCTGTCTGTACACTTTTCCTTCTATCTCTTTAGGACTCTTGACCTTCCTGTGAAGTCTCAGAAAATCATCAGGACAGCTGACTGATAGCCTTTCAGACCTCTCCACCTATGCAGAGATGCACAGGTCACCTACCTCAGACATGGCTCTCAGAGGCTGACTGTCAGCAGGCGACCAGCCTACAGTCAATCATTGTCCCCTGTCAGCACCAACAGGAGATCAAATTACAGCCCCATCTCCAAGCTTCCCAGGATTCCTGGTCCAGTCTGGGACAGAGGTCTGGAGCAAGGCTTCCAGGTGCTCATCTCTGTGTGAGAACTGCATGGTTTCCTCAGCCGGAAACCCTGAGTCCTGAGTCCTGAAGGGTCTTTGTCAAGGCCATGTTTATGATGAGCATCTTAGAGGCTGGACAGAGTCTGACAGGCCTGGGCTCAGTCACCTCACCCTCTTCTCTGAGGCAGCCTGATTATTGCTGCTCTCTCCTCTCTGTGTCCTTTACTAAAGCTTGAACCACAATGTGGGGTGTAAGACAGAGTCATCCAGGACTGACAACTCTGTATGTCAAGGCAGATTAGCTCTACCCACCACCCAGAGGTTACAGAGAATTACTTACCGTGTACCTGGAACGTCGCGGATACAGTAACAGGATCAAAGTTTTCTTTTAGTATACGAAGCGTGTAGGTTCCTGTGTCATTCAGAGTGACCTCCCTGATGAGCAGGGATCCATTGCTGTACACTGTCTCTCTGCCACTGTATGCAGGCCCTGTTATATTTGTACTAGTGCCTGGTATAAATCGGGCAATTTCATTCTCATCAATAATATTTTGTCCCTTGTACCAGTAAAAGACTCTGAATTTCTCTGGCAGATTGAAGACCCGGAGAAGAATGTTCCTCCCTTCAGCAACGCTGGGCGGATCTGCTTCAACAGAGACTTGGGCAGTGGCAGAGATCCAGTAGGTTAGCAGGGAGGCTAGGAGGGAAGAGAGAGCTCTCTCGATGCTGGGATCTTTAATGTGGTTGACATGTGAAAGCTGAGTATGTACAACTCAGCCTTGGGGGGTGTGTCTGTGTGTGTCCGGCTGCGGGGAGGTCAGCAGCATCACCCCCATTCATCAACACCCCTGAATCTTTCCACTGTATGGACCGGTCCTCTCAGGTGTCTACACAGCTCAGCCCTTACCCTGCTCACAGTCAAAATCTGTGGTGAGTGTAGACATGCCTTCTCTGACCTGCTCTAAAGATTCCTTGCCTCCATTTTCTCACCTCTCTCCCTGCTCTGTTTCTCCTGAAGTGCTTGTCAACCCCTGACCCCACCTTCTAGATGTCCTTGCTGGCCTGTCCTCCTGCCCAGTAGGACTAAGTCTTTATCAGGAGGACCACTTTGATTCTGGTTTAACCCCCACTGCCTGGAACAGGCGCAGAAGTCTGTGAACAAATCAGTGTCCCAGAGCCTGGGGTTCATCTGCAGAGTCCTCAGGGTCCTATGTAAGGGCTATGTTTACTCTCCCAGTCTGAGGGTTTTTGGAGAGTCACCCTGACAGTTGAGAATGTCAGTCTTCAGGGTACAGGGGCCAGTGCTGATGAACTCACAGTGGGGAACAACTGAGTTCTCCTCCCACTTAGCAGTTCACATTCCCTGTGAGCTTCCTTCTGCTCTCAGGCTTCAAGCAGAAGCCAGATGTCCCTACTCAGGCTTTTCTCTCCCAGAAGACCCCACCCAGTCTCTGAGCTCCCCTGCTCTCCCGTCCTGAGGAGTGTCTGCTTACCTGTGAGCAGGAGTCCCCTCCAGTGCAGACAGGCTGAAGTGAGCTCCATGGTCTCTGCTGGGGGCTAGGTTCTTCCCCTGAGAGGAGGCGTCTCTCTCAGGCTGCTGCCAAGCTGGGTTCCTCTGGTGTCTGCTCTGGTTTTTTCCCTAGAACTTCCTCCCAGAGGAGGCACGTCCTGGAGTCACCTGAGCTGGGGGTGGAGTCTGTGTCTGTGTGTCTCCATTGCTCTGTTCCTCTGCCATGTGCCCCCCATCCTTCTGTTCCCCTTTGGCTCAGTGTTCTAGAATATACTTTGGGCCCCAAGGCTAAGAAGTGTCGTGTGCCCGGGTAGAACAGCAGCTCTCCTCAGAGCCTTGTCCCAGAACTTCCTCAAATCAAGAGTGTAATTCCATGTCACACAAAACCCCAGGGGAGCCCCATCTGCCCTGTGATATACTGCTCTGGGAAGGTGGCATTTACTGATGGCTGGAAAGGGTCTGGCTGAGTGGTGACCTTGGTCATCCATGGTCACTGGTGTCATCAGGCAGGTTTCTGATCCAGGGATACAAGTCATCTCAGGGTTTGTATCCTGGTGTGCAGGAGGGGGGCTTGTGTGCCCTAGAAAGAAGATTGTGTTCCCCAGCTTCCTATTGAGGGCCCTAGGGAGACCCCCCTCCCAATCTGTCAGTTCTGGCGGAATGTGATGAAGGTCTGTTCATGCCCACCCTGACTATTCTGGGATACCTTTGTTCTTTTGGTGATTGCCCAGGGATCTTCCAGTCTTTCCTCACGGATAATTTAAGCAGGGAGTGAGGGGACTACATAGGTCTCCTTGTAGGGTGGGTTCTCAGAGACACAGGAAATGATTATGTGAGGGAAGTCAGGTCTGTAGGAACTGGGATGGAAACAAGGCTGCAATCAGCTTCACAGCTCAGGGAGTCTTCCCTGGTGACTATGTGGTTCCTTTTCGCCCCCTGGTGTTCATGAGGAGACCTGCAGCTCATGTCTGGGCTGCCACAAGGATGACAATCTCCAAATGCTGTAGTGGAGCTGAGCACCAGTTTGGGAAGAAAGGTCCAGTGTGCAGCTGCCTTTGAGGGTCTAGTAATGTGTTTGCTGGCTATTTTAATGGCAGTGAGGTGAGACTCACTGCCATTTTAATCTGCAGGTCCACAAAGACGGGTGATGTTACACCCTCTTACCCAGATATTTGTTGGGTAGTTGTACATCATCTTATTCGGGGGCAGGAATATCCAAGTCCTTTGCTCACTCTAAAATAGCTTTATCTGACTGTTAGAATTTAAAGCAAAGTACATTTATTTACTGGATGTAGCACATTTTGGATTCTCACATAAAATGGAGCTCAAACCAAAGCAAAGGCTGCAGCCTCTCAGTGCTGGTAATTCCTGGTGTGTTAGACTTTAAAGTTCTCCTAAACTCCAGCCCTTCAGACAAGCTCTCTTTAGTCACTGGAAGTTGAGTCTGAGACAGATATCTAGATCTAGGCCTCTCTTCCAATTAGCTACCTCTCTAGTGAAATACCTCACCCAGATCCTGCCTGAGTCCCACAGGATCTTCCTGATCTGAAGAGGTCTCCATTTTGAGGTACTCTTCCATGGGCTCTCACATGAGGATCCAGGTGGGGGTCTGATGTTTGTGCTTTGTCTCCTCCCTGCCCTACACTGCTCTGGAGTGTGTGACCCTGGGAAGGACTACAGACTCTGAGGCCGACTTGAGGCTGCTGTGAGAAAGGGGGTGAGGGAACTTACTGAATAAATAATTCTTTTTTTTTTTTTTTTAATGTATAGGTGTTCTGTCTGCATGTGTCTCTTCTCGCCAGAAGATGGCAGCAGATCTCATCGCAGATGGTTATCAGCCACTTTGTGGAAGACAGTGGTCCTAATCTCTTGAGCCATCTCTCCAGCCTATGGGAAGGATTTTTAAGTGGGAAAACCAGAAGACGACCTTCAGTGTCTACTCAAGCAAGCAAAAGTGGTCATTCTGTCCAGTTAAGTTATCAAGGTGATCCGAAACAATCTTTGGGTGTCTGCATGAAGTAGTTACAGAAGACAAAAAATCACTTAGTCGTATGAAGCAGTTGGTCACAGCTGTATTTCCTGGGTAAGGGGTCACCAGGCAGGGTTCCTGGAACTTATCTTGCAGGGACTGGAGTCAGGCAAACCGCTAGTGGGTACCAAGATAGATGCGTAGCATAATGGAGTTTCTTTGGCCATCACGACACTTCTTTGGCCATCACGACACTAACTGCTCAAACTCCAACATGGGAGCATAGTGCAAGGAGGGACTAGACAGTGTCCACCTGGCAGTCTGTGTGTGAGGAGGAAGTAATCCCATCCAGGACCCAGAGCTCATAGGTAGTCGTTCACGGCAGCTTACATGAACTGAGCAGTGTTTGTAGTGTGTCCTCCTGGGTCATATTCTGGACCAGCAACACATTACAGAATATTATTTCTCGCCCCTGTGTGCAGGTCCTGCTTTACTCGAATGAGTGCTTTTTACATAACGTGCAATTTCTTGACCATTGCTTAGATTTTTCTTTTTGCCCCAGTACAAAGCATGCCCATCTTAGGCTGATCGTGAACAGACAAAAGCGTGTCCTTCCCTTCGGCCACATGAGGTGGCATTGATTTAGTAAGGAGGCGGGCATCAGCAGGAGAGGTCTGCAATGTTAAAGTGGGACTACTGATGACAAGAGAAACCCACTGTGGCACTCTCTATGAGCTCCTAGGCAATGGCCCTGTCAGGAGGTGTGGCTTTGTGGGAGGAAGTGTTACTGTGAGGTGGGCTCCAGAGCACCTACCAAGGTCACTGCAGTGCCTGATAGGTCCAGCCCATTCTAGAGCAGGGAAGGTCCGAACAGAAGTCTTTGTACACAGAGACAATTTCATACTGTGTCCAGCCACAGGCTCATAGAACCTGTCTCGGTTTGTAGCCTCCATCCTCTGGCATAAGGACTTATGACTGGATGCTTCTGGGTCTAAGTTCAGTCACCAACGGCTACAAAATTTATCCAAATCGGGTCTAGCTCACACCACATGGTGGTTGATCTCCCCCATCCAGGTTTAAGAGCATCACATTGGTACCCCCTTTACTGCTCTGTTTCTCTGTGTCTCTGCCTGCCAGCGTCTCATCATGCCTTCACTCAGTGGCTCTCTTCTTTCCCTGGCCAGCTACTTTTTCTCAGTGGCATCCTTTGGTGGGGCCTAAAGATGGCTGTCCACTCTGACTTTGCCTTTGCTTTTGTGGTGTTCACTCTGGCCAAATTGGGATTTCTAATCTCTCTGTTCCTGACTGCTCTCTGGCCCTGACTGCATATGTCTCTTTCTTTTGTTTATTCAGTCTTTGTTCGCTCTCTCCATCTCCCCCTCTGTCTTGTCCATCCTTCCCTCCCTCCCTCCCCTCCCCCCAGCTGTCACTGTGTCAGGACACATAGGCTGTGGACTGGAGAAGGTTGGAGGCCCTGGTGTTCCCATGCTCTCTCAGCTGCCCAGCCAAGTATTTGATCCTGGGTTGGTGCTGTTCATGCAGAAGGCTGAAGTCGACAATGGTGGTATGCACGTCTAACCCACCCCAGACATGTGGACAAATCTGGGGAGAAAATGTCTCTGTCTTGCCCACGACATTGGCATAGCTTACAGAAAAGCTGTAACAAAAGCCAGGAGTCATGTGTGTGGAGCTGAGTACCAGTCATTGCAGCTGGTTGCTGGACAGTCTTTCTTACTCCAGAGCTCCTGGTACTAAGAGTGTTCTCCCTCCACGTGGCAGTTCTCACAGAGGCTTGATGCCAGCCCACTCCAGGTGGAGACAGTACCACAAGTGTGGTCGTGCTGAAGAATCCACAGGGACAGTTTGCTGAGAGAGACTAGAGAGAAGGGTGACGTCAGCGAGACTGCACACACTTGGGACATTATCTGAGGGCTCAGAGCTTACTCTTCTCATTTTCTGTTTATGCTTCCTATCATGCTCTGCTCTTTCCTTCCTCCCTATGTTTCCCCTCCCCTTCCCTGCTGTTTCCCCTCCCCTTCCCTGCTGTTTCCCCTCCCCTTCCCCCTGTTTCCCCATCCCTTCCCCAGCTGTTTCCCCTCCCCTTCCCCAGCTGTTTCCCCTCCCCTTCCCCCGCTGTTTCCCCTCCCCTTCCCGACTGTTTCCCCTCCCCTTCCCGACTGTTTCCCCTCCTCTTCCCCGCTATTTCCCCTCCCCTTCCCGACTGTTTCCCCTCCTCTTCCCCGCTGTTTCCCCTCCCCTTCCCGACTGTTTCCCCTCCCCTTCCCGACTGTTTCCCCTCCCCTTCCCCGCTGTTTCCCCTCCCCTTCCCGACTGTTTCCCCTCCCCTTCCCCGTTGTTTCCCCTCCCCTTCCCCGCTGTTTCCCCTCCCCTTCCCCGTTGTTTCCCCTCCTCTTCCCCGTTGTTTCCCCTCCCCTTCCCCGCTGTTTCCCCTCCCCTTCCCCGCTGTTTCCCCTCCCCTTCCCCGCTGTTTCCCCTCCCCTTCCCCCGCTGTTTCCCCTCCCCTTCCCCGCTGTTTCCCCTCCCCTTCCCCGTTGTTTCCCCTCCCCTTCCCCGCTGTTTCCCCTCCCCTTCCCCGCTGTTTCCCCTCCCCTTCCCCGCTGTTTCCCCTCCCCTTCCCCGTTGTTTCCCCTCCCCTTCCCCGCTGTTTCCCCTCCTCTTCCCTGCTGTTTCCCCTCCCCTTCCCGACTGTTTCCCCTCCTCTTCCCCGCTGTTTCCCCTCCTCTTCCCCGCTGTTTCCCCTCCCCTTCCCCGCTGTTTCCCCTCCCCTTCCCCGCTGTTTCCCCTCCCCTTCCCCGCTGTTTCCCCTCCCCTTCCCCGCTGTTTCCCCTCCTCTTCCCCGCTGTTTACCCTCCCCTTCCCCCGCTGTTTCCCCTCTCCTTCCCCACTGTTTCCCCTCCCCTTCCCCCTGTTTCCCCTCTCCTTCCCCGCTGTTTCCCCTCCCCTTCCCCCTGTTTCCCCTCCCCTTCCCCGCTGTTTCCCCTCTCCTTCCCCACTGTTTCCCCTCCCCTTCCCCGCTGTTTCCCCTCCCCTTCCCCCTGTTTCCCCTCTCCTTCCCTGCTGTTTCCCCTCCCCTTCCCCGCTGTTTCCCCTCCTCTTCCCCACTGTTTCCCCTCCCCTTTCCCGCTGATTCCCCTCCCCTTCCCCCTGTTTCCCCTCTCCTTCCCCGCTGTTTCCCCTCCCCTTCCCCACTGTTTCCCCTCCTCTTCCCCGCTGTTTACCCTCCCCTTCCCCCTGTTTCCCCTCCCCTTCCCCACTGTTTCCCCTCCTCTTCCCCACTGTTTCCCCTCCCCTTCCCCCTGTTTCCCCTCTCCTTCCCCGCTGTTTCCCCTCCCCTTCCTCCTGTTTCCCCTCTCCTTCCCCGCTGTTTCCCCTCCTCTTCCCCACTGTTTCCCCTCCCCTTCTCTGCTGTTTCCCCTCCCCTTCCCCGCTGTTTCCCCTCCCCTTCCCCGCTGTTTCCCCTCCTCTTCCCCGCTGTTTCCCCTCCCCTTCCCCGCTGTTTCCCCTCCTCTTCCCCGCTGTTTCCCCTCCCCTTCCCTGCTGTTTCCCCTCTCCTTCCCCACTGTTTCCCCTCCCCTTCCCCGTTTCCCCTCCTCTTCCCCGCTGTTTCCCCTCTCCTTCCCCACTGTTTCCCCTCCCCTTCCCCGCTGTTTCCCCTCCCCTTCCCCCTGTTTCCCCTCTCCTTCCCCGCTGTTTCCCCTCCTCTTCCCCACTGTTTCCCCTCCCCTTCCCCGCTGTTTCCCCTCCCCTTCCCCGTTTCCCCTCTCCTTCCCCCTGTTTCCCCTCTCCTTCCCCGCTGTTTCCCCTCCTCTTCCCCACTGTTTCCCCTCCCCTTCCCCGCTGTTTCCCCTCCCCTTCCCCGTTTCCCCTCTCCTTCCCCGCTGTTTCCCCTCCCCTTCCCCGCTGTTTCCCCTCCTCTTCCCCGCTGTTTCCCCTCCCCTTCCCCCTGTTTCCCCTCTCCTTCCCCGCTGTTTCCCCTCCCCTTCCCCCTGTTTCCCCTCTCCTTCCCCGCTGTTTCCCCTCCCCTTCCCCGCTGTTTCCCCTCCCCTTCCCCGCTGTTTCCCCTCCCCTTCCCGACTGTTTCCCCTCCCCTTCCCCATTGTTTCCCCTCCCCTTCCCCACTGTTTCCCCTCCCCTTCCCCGCTGTTTCCCCTCCCCTTCCCCGCTGTTTCCCCTCTCCTTCCCCGCTGTTTCCCCTCCCCTTCCCCACTGTTTCCCCTCCTCTTCCCCGCTGTTTCCCCTCCCCTTCCCCCTGTTTCCCCTCTCCTTCCCCACTGTTTCCCCTCCCCTTCCCCGCTGTTTCCCCTCCCCTTCCCCATTGTTTCCTCTCCCCTTCCCCGTTTCCCCTCCTCTTCCCCGCAGTTTTCCTTGCTCTTATTCTTTTTACCTGTTGTTTGTCTCCTTCTTTCCTGCTGTACCCTTCTTCTATTCTGCTGTTTATCTTCTTCCCTGATGTGTGGCATAAGATCCTAGCCTGGCCTAGACCTGGGTCTGAACCCGCCTGCAGCCTGCTGCCAGTTAGCCCCAAATAATGACACAAAAACTGAGATTAATTACTTGCTGTTCAGCTTATGTTTCAAGCATATTGCTAGTTAGTGTCTGAATCTTAACTCATTTGTATTAATCTGTGTCTTGCCACATGGCTGCGGCTTACCTATTACTTTACATCTTGCTTCTTGGGTGTGTGGTTGTGTCTCTGTCTAACTTTACCCTCCTCCTGTAGCCATGCTTGGATTTCCAGCCTGCTTAAAAGATGCCTTGCCATAGGCCAAAACGGTCCCTTTATTAACCAGTGATATTCACAGCAGACAGAAAGACATCCCACATCACTTCCCCTTTTCTGTCTAATCAAAGAAGAAGGCTTTGATTTTAACATAGCAAAATTACATATAGCAAAACAGCTATCAGGCAAAAATTATACTTACAATAATTAGTCTGTTTGCTTTTAGCAAAATTAAAGAAAATATTCTATCATCTACCTTATTCTTGTGAATCTAATGTCTTACATCTAACTTAACTTTTATTATAACTAAGGAAAACTATAATTATAACTATTTAATCTTCAACTACATCAAAGACCACAGAAGGATATAAAACTATCCGAGTAAACAGGAAGTGCAAGCAACTTCCAAAATCTAGAAATGACAGAGATGACATCTGGCTGCCTAGACAGTCACCAGAAGTTCTTTGTAATGTTGGAGCATCCGTTGTTGGGACAAGCATCCTCAGCCTTCCCACCTAGGGTCTCTGATGACGGAGATCTGAAGGACTGCTCTACCCATTCTGTATAGTTCCCTGGAAAACGTCTGGTAGTTTTCTCGGCGAAGCAGGAACCTAAAGGGCCATCTTGGCTTATTCTGTCAAAGTTTATATGCCACTTTCATATGGGTCCTGCATGTCCACAGTTGAGGTCAAGAACACGCTCTTGTCCAGTGACTAACTTTTGCCACAAAGAAAGTAAACTCCACATGGAATTTCTTCAATGTCCATCACTCTCTTGAAGTAGATTTGTGCTGCCAGGAGCAGACGTGTCTCACTGTCCTTAAAACTCTTAGTTTTTTAAATATTTTAAATGATATGTTCTGTAGGTCTTTGAGGTGTTTGAAGATTACCTATCTCATTGAAATATATCCTTATATACCTACAAAAATCTAACTAACATGAATATAAGTTTGGTTATCACAGATGACTATTAATCTGCATTTCATAGTTACACATTGCAAATCTAAAGGAATTGCATAAACATAATATCTTAAACAAGAGTAGAAATATACATATAGTATAGCAAAATTGACCTTAAATTTTTACCAACAAACCATACCAATGTAAAATATCTTGAGATCAACAGCCTTTTTTGGATTAAAGTAGATTCAGTAATCTATACTTTTAAATCATTTCTATATCATCATAGGCCCACTTTTTCCTTAGAGATTGACTATGACTATTTACCATTTATAATGAAAACAAACATTTATAAACATTCTTTGGGGAATTTGAGCATGGCTGTCCATGACCACTTCCTGCTGTTAAAATGTTATGGGGGTCTTGAGGCTGGATCATCTTAGTAGCCTTGAAGCTGGTGTGACCATCTCCTTCTACCAGATACTTTTTAGAGGTCTTCATTGATCAAACCATAATATCCTAGAAGAAATCCACAGGGTCTCATCTTCTGTGGAAACAGAAGCATAACCTCTTTTCTAAAACAACATATTCTTCGACCCAAATTTCAAGGTCAAGATACCTTTAAAATATGTCTGTTTAATTTAGCAGCCTTTACAATCAAATGTCTTTCTGCAGTTAGCTCATTGACAGTTAAAAATTTAAAGAAAACACAGTAATAAACATGATCCAGACTCTGTGTATTTTCCATCTTTACCTGGCTTATCATATTTCTATTACTCTATTTCTCTTTATTAAGGATATTCTCTACTCTTTTCCCTCTCACAGACTATGCATTCTTTTTCACAAACATTGTAACACATTTAGATGTTTTCTCCATATGAATCTGTTTTATTGTCTATCCTTAATCATTTTCCAACCAGAAGAGCTTTTAAAATCCTAGACTGTAAAGCACCGCTTTGACTGCTGACTCCACCTGCTCAGTTTTTCAACATGGCAGAGTGTCACGAGCACATACCCCAGTTACAGGGGAGGAAATGATCACTCTTGGTTTGAACTTGGTATAACACACTTTTGTTGACACACAAGCATGTTAGTACAAGGTATAGGGCTTCTCCTTCTCCTGATGCAGGTCCAGGGCCACAACGTCTGTTCCTGTGGATCTGGGCTCAGCTCTCTCAGTCTTGTCAGCAGTGAGGACTGGATCTCAGGTCTCTGGTGGAGAGTCTCAGCATGTGACATCAAAGAAGAGGCCTGATGTGCTCTGTTCCTGGTAGGGCCCCATCCTTATTCTTATCCTTCTAACCATTCTGGTTGTCCTGCTTCACACATTGCTTCTCACACTGTGTACACTCATATTCTCTTCTCGCTATGTTTATTTTCTCCTGACCTCTTGGTCTTACATGCTCCTTACACAGAGGTACCAGAGCTGTGCTTATCTTTCCAATTCTAAGAAGCACTATTAAATATTGTGGAGCTATTTACCATCCCAACTCTGGAGAACTTTAGGGTCTGCATTGCCACCAAGTAGAGCACTGCTGCCTGCTGCTCACAAACTCTATTTAAGTACTTGGCAGCAGGAACTCTTAAAGAGCCACAATTTTTGCCTCAAAGGCGGAGGCAGGAAGCCTCTCAAAGGAGCAAACAGAACTGACCCAAGGAAACGCTGCTAGTAAGAAGCCATCTTTGACTCTGTCCCCCTTTTCTCTGTCTGAACAGAAACCTTAAATCTATCCTATGCAGCTTATGCTTACATCAAGGCTCCTGTGAGACTTCACGAACCAGCATGTTATGGCTTAAGCTGCCTGCTGCAAGCCCACCATTTTGTAACTCAAGTCTGCATGCCACGCCATGTCTGCCTCATGACCTACGTCAGAGACGCAACTCAGACACTGCTTTGGGCTCTGTTTCTGTGATCAGGAACCATTGTTAAGCTTTCTCAGCATTCAGGTGGATGTAGTGACCCATATTGGAGTATTATTTGTGGTATAAGTTTCTGGCCCAGCCCAGCCCTGGGTCCAGACCTACCTGCAGCCCCACTGATGTTTCTCTTTTTATTCCCTGATGGTGGTGGTCATCCTCCTCCTCCTCCTCCTCCTCCTCCTCCTCCTCTCTTCTTCCCACATTGTCTTTCCTCTCCAGGTTTTCCACCCTTTGGACGGTCTTCCCTGACCTTCTCACCCTTTTTCATGATGTTCCCTTCATAACGTTTCCTTCTCTTCCCTCATGTTTACGTTTAAATATTTTTTATTAAAAATGTATTTTTTATATTTTTATTAAAAAAATCCCCTGCATGTCCCCTACCCTCCTCACAGTCCCTCCCAGTCTGCCCTCAGCCTCCCCTTTCCCCAACGCCCATCCCCTCTCCCAGAAGGACAAAAAGTCCCAAGGCGGGTCAGCTCAGCATGGTGCATCCACTCCAGGCACATCCAATGTCCTCATGCCAGTATCAAGACTGGGTTAGGTGCCCCTTTGCAGTGAATGAGTTCCAAGGTGCCAGCCCATGCACAGGAACACAGTCTGATCCCACCCCTCGAGGATCCACATACTGACCATTCCAGTCAACAGTTACGTACCCTTGTAGGGTCCAGCTCCTTTTCTTGATAGTTCCTCAAAGGCTGTTCTTGATTCAGTGAGCTCCCCAGAGCCCCAGCCAGCCCTCTCTGTAGGACTTCTCATAATCCCTATCCCCTTGCTTATACAGACTCTCCTCCCCTGCTCTCAGCTGGACCAGGAGCTCTACCCAATGCTCAGCCATGGGTCTCTGCCTCCACCTCTATTCATTGTTGGATGTAGCTTCTGTGATGACACTCAAGGTGGTTATTCATTTGATTATAGGGAAGTGTTCCTTCCGTTTCTACTTTATGACACAGTTTGAGGAGTATGGGTATTAGATCTTCTTTGAATGTCTGGTAGAATTCTGCACCGAAACCATCTGGTCCTGGGCTTTATTTTACTTGGGAGACTTTCAATAACAGCTCCAATTTCCTTTGGGATTATAGGTCTGTTTGGGTCATTTATCTGATCTTGATTTAATTTTGGTAAGTGGTACCTGTCCAGAAAGCTGTCCATTTCTTTTAGGTTTTCCATTTTAGTGGAGTATAGATTTTCAAAGTATAACCTGATAATTCTCTGGATTTCCTAGGTGTCTGTTATGCCCCCCTTTTCATTTCTGATTCTGTTAATTTAGATATTCTTTCTCTGTTTCTTGGTTAGTTTGGATAAGGGTTTATGTGTCTTGTTGCCTTTCTCAAAGAATCAACTCTTTGATTTATTGATTCTTTGTATTGTTTCTATTGTATTTCAGTCCTAAGGATGATTGTTTCCTGCAGTCCACTCCTTCTAGGTGAGTTTGCTTCTAATTGTCCTAAAGCCTTCAGCTGTGGTGTTAGGTCTCTTGTGTGAGTTTCTCTAGACTTTTCATACAGACATCTAGTGCTATGAGCTTTCCTCTTAACACGGCTTTCATTGTGTCCCATAAGTCTGGGCGTGTTGTGGATTCATTTTTATTAAATTCTAGGAAGTCTTTGATTTCTTTCTTAATTTCTTCCTTGACCCAGAGTTGATTCGATTGAGAGATGTTCAGTTTCCATGAGTTTGTAGGCTTTCTGTGTTTGCTGTTGTTGAACTCTAGCTTTAGACCACGGTGGTCTGATGTGATACAAGGAGTTGTTCCCATTTTTTGACTACTGATAGTTTTATGACTGATATGTGGTCAATTTTGGAGAAAGTTCCATGGGGTGCTGAGAAATAAATACATTTCTTTGTGTTTGGGCAGAAAGTTCTGTGTACATCTATTAAGTCTATTAGGGTCATAACATCTGCTAGATCCCTTATTTCTCTGTTGAGTTTCTGTCTGGTTGTCCTATCCAAGGGTGAAAGTGGGGTATTGAAGCCTCCCGGTATTAGTGTGTGGGGTTCAGTGTGAGGTTTAAGCTTTAGTAGTGTTTCTTTCACAAATGTAGGTGCCCTTGTGTTTGGGGCGTAAATATTCAGGATTGAGACTTCATCGTTGTGGTTTTTTACTCAGATGAATAAGTAGTGTCTGTCCTGGTCTCTTTTGATTGATTTAATTTGAAGTCTATTTTGTTAGATATTAGGATGGCCACACCAGCTTGTTTTTTAGGACCATTTGATTAGAAAGTCTTTTCTCAACCCTTTACTCTGGGCCTGTGTCTGTCTTTGAAGTTGAGGTATGTCTCTTGTATGCAGCAGAAGGATGGATTCTCTGTATCTATGGTGTTAGGGAGTGTCTTTTTATAGGTGAATTGAGTATATTCATATTACAGGATATTAATAACCAATGATTGTTATTGCCTGTTGTTTGTGGTGGTAGCATTTGTGTATTTTTCCCTTCTTTGGGTTTTTCGTCTATGGGATTATTGATTGTTTGTGGTTTCATGGATGTGTCTGATTTCCTTAGGTTGGAGTTTTTCCTAAAATCGTTTCTGTGGGGCCGGATTTGTGGATCAGTATTGTTTAAATCTGGTTTTGTTGTGAAATATCTTGTTTACTCCATCTATGGTGATTGATAGTTTTGCTGGGTATAATAGTCTGGGTTGGCAGCCATATAACATTGGACCAAGAACTTCTTGCTTTCATTGTTTCCACTGAATAACCAGGTGTTATTCTGATGGGTCTGCCTTTATAGGGAATTTGGCCTTTTCTGTTGCAAGTCTTAGTATTTTTTATTTGTTCTGTAGGTTTAGTGCTTGATTATTATGTGGTGAGCAGACTTTTTTGGGGCTCTAGTCTATTTGGTGTTCTGTAAGATTTTTGTATCTTTATAAGCATTTCCTTCCTTAGGTTGAGAAATTTTTCTTCTATGATTTTGTTAAATATATATTCTATGCCTTTGAGTTGGTATTCTTCTCCTTCTCCAATACAAGTTATTCTTGCCTGGATGTTTTGTGTTATGACTTTTTTGTTTTAGAGTTTTCTTTAACTGAAGTATCTCTTTGCACTATTGAATCTTTCACTCCAGAGATTCTCTCTTCCATCTCTTGCATTTTGTTGATTATGCTTGCGTCTGTTGTTCCGGTTCTCTTCTTTAAATTTTCTATTTCCAGGTTTGCCTCAGTTTGCGCCTTTTCTATTTCTTCTCTTTCAATTTTTAATTCCTGGAATGTTTCTTTCACCTGTTTGTTTTCCTTGTCCTGGTTTTCTTTATTTTCTTTCAGGGATTTGTTCATCTCTTTCAATTTTCTTTGTGTGTATTTTCTTCTAATTTTTTAAGGGAGTTTTTTTACATCTTCTTTTAAAGCTTCTATTTCTCTTCACAATGTTGTTTTTAAGGTCATTCTTCTGTTTCCTCTTCATTGTTTGCTCGGGTCTTGATGTTGTAGAGTCACCAGTCGACAGCTGTGGTGCGGTGGTGACAGTTGTGGTGTGGTGGTGACAGTTGTGGTGCGGTGGTAGCTGTTGTGTGTGTGGTAGTTGTGATGTGTGTCGTGGTGGCCATTGTGGTGTGTGTTGTGGTGGTGGTGTTTTGCCAGCGTGTGTGTCTATATATTGTGTATATATCTGGGACTCCTGAGGACAGAAGATGGCATCAGATCCCCAGAGACTACAGTTAGAAAGGTGGTGAGCTGTGTGGTTGATGGGATCCCAGTCCTCTGGAAGAGCAGCCTGTGCTCTGATCCACTGAAGCACCTCTCCAGCTCCTCATCCTGGCATCTCTTGGGGAAGCTCAACTGTATGAGGTCAGGGGGGACAAGCTTCTACTCTTCCTGGTCAACCAGCGTCTTTCCTGGTGCATCCTTTTCTGTCTCTACATTCCCAGCATAGCAGTGGGCAGAGGTGTGTGGGGAGACAGTT
Organism: Phyllotis vaccarum; assembly: GCA_033318265.1. Classification (NCBI taxonomy): domain Eukaryota; kingdom Metazoa; phylum Chordata; class Mammalia; order Rodentia; family Cricetidae; genus Phyllotis; species Phyllotis vaccarum. The sequence continues at coordinate 17,272,839 of JARWLC010000018.1, forward strand.
GTATTTAGAACGGAGGAGCACGTAGCCCTTGGTGCAGACAAAAGTGAGAGGTGTGGGGAAGGTGGAGTTTGTGACAGGACTCTGGACATTTCCAGTAGGAGAAAGAGATAGTTTAGTTTCTGGGAGTTAAGGACACAGCAATGTGTACTGGGATTATGTTCCATTGTAAATCATTGTCCCACCTACTGGTTTAATAAAAATGCCGATAGGTTGAAGGGAGACCAGAAGTATGGGCAGGGCTACCAGACTAAGAAAACTCTGGGAACGGGAAGAACAGCAGAGATGCCACAGAGACACCAGAGAAGCAGATGCAGAGGACAACTATGCTGCTCTGAGGAAAGGTGCCATGGTGTGTGGCTGAACAGGATAAAAATCATGGGTTGGTTTAAAAGTAAAGAGGTAGCAAATTATATTCCTGGGCCCTAGGCCAATGAGCATAGAGTTAATGTAAGCGTCTGTGTGTTTCTGTGGGTCTGCGGTTCTGCTAGTCCAGGCCACGAGGCTAGGCTGGAAAATCCAGGCCAGAAATCTAATACAACAGTAGTGTGCCCAATGAAGTCCTGAGAACAGAGTGGGCGAATGTCTAGGGAGCTTCATGCGCCTGCTGAAGGCTTGGACATTTGGTTTTGTGGGATTAGAAAACATATCACAGCTGAGAGGTGACAAAGATTCCCAAGTGGATGGACATGGGAGATTGTACCTCTCACCATGGAACTGCAGCTGTGCCAACCAGGACAGCTCCTGTTAGCAGGACCCTGGATGTCATGGCCTGCCATTTGTACAGTAGAAATCTCATGACAGGAAATAGACACAGGGTGGCTCACACTGGACTGTAGAACTGTCCACACCATCTACACTGTCTTTCCTCTGATGGCAGAGATCACATGCCAGCAACCTGCACATATAGTCACCTAACTTCGGGACTGTCCCCAGTGGGGGTCACCTCCCACCACAGCCCATTATTCTCTGCCACGGGTAGTGTTCTGGGCACTACTGAGTGGCTCCCCTGCTACAGTGGTCTCCATGAACTGCTCTTGCTGTTGTGGTCTAAAGGGTGCAACCTCACAACAATCTCTTTCCTGCTTGCTACCAGCCACCTAGTCCATTATCTGCCTTTCTCTCTGCTGACCCTGAAGCCTGGAGGTGCAGGGTTGTGTCTGTGAGTAAATCTCCCCTTTCCATCTAGTGAGGGGCAGGAGACTGGGAATACATGAGCAGCATCTACTGGGTCAGGTGTCATCGTGGTGTTTTAATTTGGACATTGTTGTTGCTGATGCTGCTGGAGATGGAGGACTGAAGTTAGTGCCTTGAGTTTCTGGACAATGGTCTTCAGGAAATAATATGAGGCTCCATCCTCCTGAAAAGTATGACCAACACAGTCAGTTTCAAAGACAAGCAGAGAAACAGCCAGAGAGAGAGAGAACATGGGTGCATCTCAGAGGACAATGGCAGGTCTCTCTTTTCACCTCAGGACTCCATTACTGAACTCAGCTGTCAGATTTGTAAACTGCACTGTATACACTAAACCATCTCATCTGCCCTAAGCCTGGTGACAGGGTGATGCCCGTGGACAGTTAGAGGGTTTGCACCCTACAGTGTGGGGTGGGGCTGACAGGATGATGCTCATGGACAATTAGAGGGTTTGCACCCTACAGTGTGGGGTGTGGCTGACGGGGTGATGCCCATGGACAGAGGGTTTGTACCCTACAGGGTGGGGTGGGGGGCTGACGGGTGATGCCCATGGACAGTTAGAGGGTTTGCACCCTACAGTGTGGGGTGGGACTGACAGGGTGATGCCCATTGACACTTAGAGGGCTTGTACCCTACAGTATGGGGTGGGGCTGACGGGGGTGATGCCCATGGACACTTAGAGTGTTTATACCCTACAGTGTGGGGTGGGGGCTGACAGGGTGATGCTCGTGGACACTTAGAGGGTTTGCACCCTACAGTGTGGGGTGGGACTGACAGGGTGATGCCCATGGACACTTAGAGGGCTTGTACCCTACAGTGTGGGGTAGGGCTGATGGGGTGATGCCCATTGACACTTAGAGGGCTTGTACCCTACAGTATGGGGTGGGGCTGACAGGGTGATGCCCATTGACACTTAGAGGGCTTGTACCCTACAGTATGGGGTGGGGCTGACGGGGTGATGCCCATGGACACTTAGAGTGTTTATACCCTACAGTGTGGGGTGGGGGCTGACAGGGTGATGCCCATTGACACTTAGAGGGTTTGCACCCTACAGTGTGGGGTGGGGCTGACAGGGTGATGCCCATGGACACTTAGAGGGTTTGCACCCTACAGTCCGTTTTGCAGACCTAGCTTATTAGGACCTTAGGAGAGGGAACAGGACAGAGACCTGGGTTATTCAGTCCTGGAATTCTCCCAGTTCACAAGGCCTTGATGAATCTTTCCTCAGTGGGGTTTGTCAGTGACATGCTCCTGAGACAAGGAGGAGCACAGTGGCCCATGATTCTATCTTCAGTGGGGTTTGTCAGTGACATGCTCCTGAGACAAGGAGGAGCACAGTGGCCCATGATTCTATCTTCAGTGGGGTTTGTCAATGACATGCTCCTGAGACAAGGAGGAGCACAGTGGCCCATGATTCTATCCTCAGTGGGGTTTGTCAGTGATATGCTCCTGAGACAAGGAGGAGCACAGTGGCCCATGCACCATGACACACACAGCAGTCTCTCCTAAGGGACAGTGAACACCCACAGCCTTCACACACAGCATCAGGGTGAGGAACCTGCTCCTGGACATGAGGTTCCCTCAGGTCAGCCTAACCCAGGTGGACTGGGTCTCCCTTCCACACTGACTTGGTCTCCAGTGGCTGGGAAGGGGTGGGGAACCTATAGCACCTGAGGGCTTATGTTTTACAATATCTGTTTAAGTGTATAAAATTGTTGCCTATGTCACTTGATTGGTCTAAAATAAAGTTGAATGTCCCAATATCCATGATGGAAGTATAGGTGAGACCTCTGAGCAAGGAGAGTATATAAGAGGAAGACATTTAGTCTAAGAGAGAGAGAGAGAGAGAGAGAGAGAGAGAGAGAGAGAGAGAGAGAGAGAGAGAGAGAGAGAGAGAGAGAGAGAGAGAGAGAGAGAGAGAGAGAGGAGAGAGAGAGAGAGAAGCCAGGGAAACACCAGTGGCCTGCCAGTCACCAGGAAGTAGGACAAGAAAGGTAAAAAGCCCTGAGGGAAAATGTAAAGGAATAGAAATGTGTTGAATTAAGGCAAAGGAGCTAGTGAGACAAGCCTAAGCTAAGGTCAGACATTTATAATTTATATGTTTTTTGAGTCATTATTTCAGAGGTGATTGGTGGCCCAATGATAATGCCAACTACAGTCTGGCAAGAGAGATCTGCTCTGTAAGTCAGACAGGAGACTGTAGCTGGTGTGCAGGGTGCCGTGGAAGGATGGACTGGCAGGTGGTGGAACCTTCTGGATCCCGAAGTCAGTGGTTTTACTTACTGTGAGTAGACAGTGTCTGGTTTCCTCACTGAGCATCTTCTTCCTTCTCACCCTAATTAGTGGGAGACACTGTCACTGTTCAGGTCCTCAGTTGGGAAGGACCCTGGGAGCCGATGATCACTGGTGGCTGCTTGGTGTCCTCGCTGCATTCACACCATGGCTGCCACTGCCTTTCTTGTTGCTGGCTCCTTTCCAGTGTAACCTGGCCCCTCCTAACGTTTGAGCCTTTCACCCTGTCATATTTGCAGTTTTTCTAACTGGGGCTGGGGACGGTACTTGGGTTGACTGTGACATCCGGGTCCCGAGGTCCTGAAGATCTGCACATCTATCTCCAAGCCACACCCCATGGTCTCCCACCGGCAGAGTCTCTGTCCTCACTGCGTGTCCCACGGGGACCCCGATTCTTCTGCCTCCACTGGCTTGTCTGTCACTCTCCCTCCATCCCTGCTGCTCTCAGGAGAGAATACAGAACTTACTTTCTTTTTCTTTTGAGGCTTTACTTTTGAGCTTTCTTTAGTGGTCTCTTCTCTGTTTCATTGAGGTTGGCTGCCTCTTTATCCGCTTGTTTAGCATCCTCCTTCAGTTCTTTTGTGCCTTCCTCCTTATCTGGCTTCCTGGTGAAATATGAAGAAAATGTATCTCCAAAGTTCACAGGAAAGGAAAGATCATGACCAACAGACTTGGGGTACAGGACACAGGACGACAGTGATGTGAGGACCACAGACATTATTGAGATGCAGACACATAGCAATGAGAAGGAGGTGGGATCCAGAGACCAGGTGTAGGAAGCCCCACTTTCTCAAGCATGGAGGAAATGGGAGTGTAGTGTAGGTAGTAGAGTGTAAGTCACTTTACCTGCGCCACCTGGTGATTGACAGGAAAATCACTACAAGTAATAGCACAAACAGCCCTAGCAGACTTTGAACAGCAAGGCCAGTTTTACTGAGTGATGAGAGTCCATGTCTTTTTTTTAGTTTGCCTGTCATGGAGCAAAAAGAGAAAATGCTGTAGTGGATTATGTTAAGTTGTAAATAATCGTCCCGCCTACTGGTTTAATAAAAAGCTGATGGGCTGAAGGCTGATAGATAGTGTGGACAGGACTACCAGACTAAGAAACCTCTAGGAACAGGAAGAGCAGAGCAGAGATACCAGAGAAACACCACAGAGATTACAGCCGACCCAGAGGAAAGAAGTTGAAATGCTGCTTTGAAAAAAGGGACCAAGCCACATGGCTGAACATATTAATGGAAATAGATTGAAATGAGTTGAAACAGTTAGCAAGTTACAGGACTAGGTCCTAGGCCAGTCAGCATAAAATTAATATAAGCCTTTGTGTGATTATTTGGGACTGTGTGGCTAAGGAGCAGCAGGGCTGTGAGTGGGTCTGAACTTCAGGCTAGGCCAGAAAGTCAGCCCAGAAACTTCATACTACAAGAAGCATCACAATAAATTCATCTTCACTGGGCCCCTGGAAAAGAACTCTCCGATGGTGTGTGATGTCTGTTTGTTTCTTTGGGGAATGCACTTCCTGTCAGGAGGTAGATTAGGATTGGCGAGGCAATAAACAGGGTATGTATGCTCTCCCAGTTTTCCCACAAGCACTGTGTTTCTAGGTTGCCCATGTATCTTCCCTCAAGTCCTGTCTGTGAGGGGGAAGGGAGTTCCTTTATCCTGCAGCCCAAGCATTCACTCTGGCAGCCCTTGGAAGCCTCTGTAGATGGGAGAAAGAAAGCCACGTGGCTATTTTTGATGTGAAATTTACAATGTTTTTAAATTACCAAATCTTTATCTCATTGTCCTAATATTGGTAGATGTGAATGTTCACCTCTCTAGTTTGTGCCCAGGAGTTAACTGAAAGAATGTCAAGGATGGATGTACTCTAAATGGTCAGCACTTTCTCACAGAGACTGTCTCTGGGAAGATAATAAAATGTCACAGTCCAGGGCTACTTCTCCAGACTTGGCAGTATCCAACGTAGCTGGACCCACCCATATCAGTCACCATTCAAGAAATTGTCCCACATGTTTTCCCACAGGATAACTAGGTTGAAGGGAGGCATCTTCTTTACAGGTGTTTCATCTTTCCAAATGAGTTATTTGAATCAAGTTGATATAAAACTATCCAACACAGATCCCCAAATCTCAGAGCTCTTAGCCATGAGTATGAAGACAAACCTTCTTTTATGATACACAGTTGTGATATAGTGGGTGACTCTCATTCCAGAACCCAGCCTCCACCTGGTATCGACTGTTAGGCCTGTTCTATGGCTGAAAGCACACTCCCTTCTCCCAACACGGGCATCAGAACTATGGGCACAACCCAGGGCCTCTCCAGGCTCCTTTCACCAGTAAAACAACCACTAAATAGATCTGTGATTTAAGAGGAAGAAAAATATGGTGTCACCTGTGGGGTTTCGTGGCTGTAATTCTAGGAGGTGAAGGGCTGAAGCAAGAGAATCTCCATGAGCTCAGGATCAGGCGAGACTTCCAAGTGAATTCCAAGCCAGAATGGGCTACATTGTAACACCCCATCTCCAAAATCATCACCAGCAGCAAAACCTTTCACAACCTCAACAAGAAAGGGCACCACGTCACAGTATCCCTCTGTCCAGCTCCATCCTGTGACCAAATGATCTTTGACAAGTTAGCTAAGGGGTGAGCAGTACAGAGGATGCTCAGGGAAAGGTTGTTCATGTCCAAGTCCCATTCTTTAATGCCTTAGACAAATATTTACTCTACGTGGATCCAAGGCCTAAGCACAAGAACTAATATAAAATGTTTAGAAGAGAATCTGTGATGTTCGCTCCATGCCATTGGATGTGGCAGCGATGCTCCTGACTGTGACACAAAGCAGGGGTGGCAGCATTTCAGGTGAAAACTGAAATTTTCTGTGCACCAAAGGCATTGTCTGTCAGCTATATGATCCAGCCATTCCAGCCTGGGAAGTGTAAAACACAGGGACTGACTAGTGTAAAACACAGGGACTGATGATCTGTTGAAGGCAGACTAATATCATATTATTCCTTGATTTATCACTTGAAGAAGCAAGGCATGGAAACTTAAATGTCCATCAGTGGATGAGTGGGTAAAGAAATCCTGATGTATAAACACACTGGATTACAATTGATCTTTTGAAAAAAGTAAACTGTGTATTAGGGAACATGGATGGACCTAGAGGATAATACGCTGTGAGCTAAGCCATGTACAGGAAAATAAATACTTCATTGCAGAGATATATTATGTATCTTATAAAGTTTGCCTGAAAATCAGTGGCAGAATCAGGCACAGATTTATCCACAGGGGTCAAGAAGTGGTGACACATACCTTTAATTCCAGCACTTTGGGGGGGGGGGTGCAGAGGCAGACAAATCTCTATGAGTTTAAGGCCAAACAGAGCCAGTCAGTGCTGGGACACATCTTTTATTCCAGTGATTGTGATCCTACACCTCTGAATCCTCTACCTTGGAAACACATTCCTTTAATTCTAGAACTAGGAAGTTTTAACCAGGAAGTCAAATGGCTGGGCAGAGAAAGAGATATAAATTTGGAAGAGACTTGAGTTTGCTCCTTCCCTTTAGACCTGGGGAGTGGCTGTGTCTTGTGCCTCTGTCTCCCTGACCTTTCAGCTTTTCCCCAATATCTGGCTCTGGGTTTTTATGATAAGAGGTATTAGGATTTGTGCAACACTTCATGATCTCAGATGGAGTTGACATTGTGTGACCTTTCCTGGGAGATTTGGAGAAATGGCTTTCATGACTGTCTTAGATGGCCACGACAACTCTTATAAAGGAAACATTTATTTGGGTGGCTTGAAGTTTCAGAGGTTCAGTCCACTATCATCATGACAGGGAGCATGGGGCTGAGATTGCTACATCTTGCCGGAAATAGGAAGACAAGTGACAATCAATGGTATCTGGAGCACAGGAAACCTCAAAGCCTGCTCCCACAGTGACAGCCTTCCTCCAATAAGGCCACACCTCCTAACAGTGTCACTCCATATATTGTTTCAGGGGCAAACTACATTCAAACTACCAAACTCCCTGGCCCCATAGGCTTGTGGCAATATCTTACCTTTAGTCAACCTTCAAAAGTCCACATAGTCTATTACACTCTCAATAATGTCTTAAAATTCCAAAGTTAAAAGTCTCTTCTGAGATTCATGCAATGTCTTAACTATAATCCATGTAAAATCAAAATAAAAGAATTAATCACATAGTTCCAACATATAATGGCGCAGGATATATTGTTGCACGAATAAAGGAAATTCAGGGCCAGATCTCTGGGAAAGTCGGAGATATTAGAGAGAGTAAACACCACAGTCAGATCTCACCCAGCTGTCTTCCAGATTCCTCAGCCTCAATCCTCCTGGCTTCTGCCTGTTCTGTCTTTCTATCCCCGCCTTAAATGCTCAGTTAAGGCCTGGCCCCACCACTGCCTTCCTGGGAGCCTGGAACTCCTTCTGTAATCTAAGATAACTTCAAACTCAGTTTGGATTAAGAGCGTAGATCACCACTCCTGGAATATTCCTTGTGTTGGGATTAAAGGTGTGAGTTACCACTGTCTGATCCTCCTAGACTGACTGTAGGTAGATCCCTTTGATATCTCCGAATGTTTTATTATATCCCCACACATTACCATCCCAAAACATAGGGAAGGGAGCACAGTTGTGAAATACTGGATGAAACAAATCTGAAAACAATCTGGGCCAATGGCAAACTCTATATCTCCATGTCTGATGCTAAAAACTCTTCAGATCTCTAACACTCTACAGCTGGGTAACTACAATGCACTTCTCTCTCAGATGTTTCTACCCCATTAGCACCTCTCTTTGACAGGTCCTGTGACTCTGCAATCAATTAACATCTTGGTTTCTCTAAGACAATCCAGGCTTCAACTTCACAGCTTCAAGGAATGGCCCATCTTGGCCCCATTCAGGGGCAGGCCAACACATGCCTGGCCCCAGCAGGCAAATTGCATAGCCTGTTTCTTCTTCTATCCTTAACTACAAGGCCAGTACCACGTGGCCAAATGTGCCAACCACATTCTGCTGCTTCCTGGGGCTGGAACGTGGCCACTTAGACAATTACCTCCTCACCAGCTTTCTGTTTTTGGTGGTTTCTTTCATTGGCTAAGCTTGGCTGTACTGAAACTTGCTTTGCTCTTTGGACCAGGCTAGCCTCAGATTCAGAGATCTCCCAGCCTCTGTCTTGTCAGTGCTTGTGTTAGAGCTGTGGTTCGCCCACCTATTTGGCTCTACTAGGCCCTTCTTTAGATTCTTTTCTCATGTTGGAAACTTAGCGGGGTGGGCTCAGGCCATGAGGTCATCACTTTCTCTTCTCCTTTCTTAATCCACTGAACATAGGATTTTTCTCTATTCAACTTTCTGGTGCCTTACCTCCTCAAGATTTACTTTTTGTGATTCATCCTGCTCACTTTGGTCTTTTCATTGTAAATGTTGACTAGAGTTACCACTAAGAACCACAGGTCAGAGTCTACACTAGGATGTTTTGAGATTTCTTCTGTCAATGTAATTAATTCAAAACTTTTTAGCCTTAGGAGATTCTTTGGACAAAGGTAAGAAGCAGCCAGTTTCCTCACGAACATATTACAAGAATGATTTCTAGGTAACATACTCAAGTTTGTCACTTCTGAGACTTCTTGACTGTGCCCCCACTAGTTCAAGTAACTCTAGCACCACTGTCTTCCATGCTCCTACCCATATGCCCCATCAAGCTGTACCAAAGTCCAAATCCTTCAAACAAACACACGGTCAGGCTTATCACAGTAATACCCAGTCCCTGGTACCAACTCTGTCTTAGTTTAGGTTTTTATTGCTGTCAAGAGATACCAAGCTACAGTAACTTTTATAAGAAATATTTAACTGAATGACTTAACTATAATTTCAGAGGTTCAGTCCATTATCCCTGTGACAAGGAACATGGGAATGTGCAGGCAGATATGGTTCTGGAGCTGGGAGTCTTACATCTTGGAGGCAACAGGAAGACACTGGGTAGTATCCTGAGCATAGGAAACCTTAAAAGAAACCTTAAAGCCCACCCCCACAGTGACAGACTTCCTCCAACAAGGCCATACCCACTCCAAAAATCCACAACTAATAGTGCCATTCCCTGTGATATTGTGGGTGCCAATTACATTCAACATACCACAACCCCACAGGTGGCAATGTGACAGATGAATAAAACAGAGCCTAGTCTAGTGTAGTGGACCTTAGTGAGAATAACAGTGTGGGTTTCTCAGAGGCAGCTGTTTGCTGTGAAGCTTGTCTCAAAGATTTGTTACAACTCATGAAAGATTAGAGGGCTCAGCAAAGGCCCTAAAGCCCCATATCAGACCCAAAGCCCCAGCAGTCTCTCAAAAGTACTATGAATACAGTCTTGTCTGGCCTTATAAACTAAAACTAAAACGTTTTCTCTGTGATGTTTGTCCATCCTTTCTCTACTGTCTCCCAGGTTCTAATATTGATGGGTGATGTTAACAGTGTCCCTAAGGGCTCAAATCAGCCAGTCAGTCCAAGACTGATTGCTGCCATAGTCCCTCATAGTCTACATTTCTTTGTCTCAGGACAGCTACATTTCTCAGTGTAACTGCCAGATGAAATAATTACCTAAATTGTTCTAGTATAATAAAAACTCAGGAGTCAGAAATTCAAATAAAGATATGAAAATTCCAAGTAAAGTGGAGCTATTGGCTGAACCTCTCCACATTCTCCAGAAACTCCAGCAGGGAAATTCCCCCCCCCAACTTGTCCCAAGTCCCCTTTTTGTCCTCTCTAGACACCCTGCAAAGTCCTCCAAGAACTTTATGGTTAATCCCAGTGAGTCAATTGTTGACTCCATCCTAGATTCAAGGTTGCTTTATCAGCACAGAGGATTGGCTGTGTGGACAATTCTTCTGCAATATCACTCTCCTTTTATTTAAATAGAACAAGAGTGTTTAACTCAGAGAATGCAAAACTACACACAATAAGGACAATTGCCAAGTAAGAAATACATTTACAATGTCCAGTTCATTGGTATTAAGTATTCCATTATGGGTCTTCTCTTGCTGAGTCAAAGTTTTGTACCTAATTTACTTTCTGTGATGACTAAGGGAAATTGTAACTATAATTAAGTCTTCAACTCCATTAGAGACCTGAGAAGCATATATTATTACCTGAGTAATCAGGAAGTACAGAGCAAGCAACTTCCAAAACTATAGAAACAAGTGAGACATCTGGTACCTGTACAGTCATCCAGTGTTCCTCTGTAACTTTGGGGCATCCATCTCTGGACTCCAGGTCTAGATCTGACGGACTTTTATGTGAAGCAGGAAATTTTGAAGGGCTGTCCCACCCTGAGTTGGCAAAGTTCTGCAGTTGCTTTCTGTAATGTCCTGCTTGTCCATTTTGGACTGCATACCATCAGCAATCAAGACAAGGGCAGGTTCTCACCCAAATTATTAGATTTTTGTCATTAAGAGAAACAAAAGGAAAACCTCTTTTCTGGTGTAATATATATCCTGGTTTCCATTCTGAGGTCAACACATCCTTAATGTATTCAGGCTAATTTTGTTGAGTGCTTTACTTTGTTGTCCAATGTCTCTCCACAGCTCTTGTTTCTTTGTCATTAGAATTTAGATATTTGAAGTTATAGAGCAGTGTGCAATCTATCTGGATTCCTTTCTTATTTTTAAACATTTCTTGTAAGGTGTAATTAGATATTTCTACAGCTGCTTGTCCTGTAGGATTGTGTGATATGCCTGTAATAATGCTTTGTGTTGTATTATTCAAAATACTGTTTTCACTTTGCTAGAGACACATGCTGGAGCATTATCTGCCTTAATTTACACAGATATTCCAATAATGGCCATAAGCTGTAATAAATGTGTGATTACAGAATTAGCCTTTATATAACTCAAAGCAGTTGCCCATTGAAATCTTGAATATCTCCCTATGGTATAGTTCCATATATTAATTTTTCAAATCCTGAAAAATGAATCACCCATTTATTATACTTCATGGCTTTGAGAACCTTTATGATTTCTTCTTGGTTATACAAAGAACAAGAAGGGAATTTCCTTATACTTGTCTTGGCTTGTTGCCATGTGATAAAAATGCTGGAGTCCAGCTTTGGTTGAGGGCAGGGTCTGAACATGGATGGACTCGAGTGGTGACGAGAGGAGTCAGCCTCGGGACACTTCTTAGTTCACCTTTGGGTCCCTGAAGAAGATTGCTTGTTTATTTATACAGAATTTAGTAAGCAGGGATGCATTCAATGTGTTCCAATCATATATGATATGATTTAGGGTTTCACTTCCTTTTGCACATCTTTTAGTTAACATTAATAAGGTGTGGTAGAATAGAGTTATCCTTTCCAAACATTTTCCTCAAGTTTTGACACAAGTGATGAGCAGAGTTATCCTTTTTACTCATTAACCCATCACCCAATTTTTAGGAATCTAGAGGCATATGACAGCTTGTTCTCATGCTGGTAGCTTTGATTGATTCAAGGACACTAAACCTAAATATGGTCTTTAAGCCAACCCAGGAAAGGTGCCAAGTCCCAAGCAGTAGATTATTAACTCTTAATGGTCAGAGTGATCAAGAATCCTCAGGCCAAATGTATCATAACTATTACTCAAATTCTGGCATCACACAGTGTTTATATACTATGTCTTTACAGAATTTGTGTCTATGTCTAATCGTGACATTCTGTTGTTCCTTTGTCATATGCCACCATATGACACTAGGTGAGCTAGCTTCTCTAAGAAGAAGAGGTCTTGCCATCTCATACTTTTATCAATTTTAAACAACACTCTTTGCCCATCGGTATGTCTCCATGTATGACACGAGGTAATCTAACTTTGTTACTGTATATGCCATGTAATTGTCTGAGTATATAGTGGGAAGGGGTCTGTAATCTGATCTGTGGCCAACTCCTCTAGCCCACCAAATCAGCTGATGATTTTCTTGCACTATCTAAGTCCTTGTCACCTTTTAAGATTTAAAGTAAATTACTTATTTCTTGAGTTGACAATCCAATTGTAGGCCATAGCCAGTTAATATCTCCCAGCAATTTTTGAAAATCATTAAGAGTTTATAATTTGTCTCTCCTTGTTTGTACTTTTTGTTGTTTAATATTTTATAAACATATCTTATATCCTAGGTAATTAAAAGAATCCCCTCTTTGCAATTTTTAGGAGCAATTTGTAATTTCCAATAAGGCAATATTTCTTTGTTTCTTTAAACATTTTTCCTAAGGTAACTGTGTCTAAATAATCTAGTAAGATATCATCCATATAATGATAAATTATAGACTGAAGAAAAAGTTTATGAAGTATCTCCAATGAATGTTGTCCAAAATATCAGCATAAGGTAGGGCTGTTTAACATTCCTTTGTGGAAGAATTTTCCAGTGATACCTTTTAACAGGCTGGGAATTACTATAGGTACTATTTAGGCATGTTTTTCTCTAGCCTGTTCTTATAAAGGTATAGTAAAAAAAAAAAGCAGTCTTTTAGATCAATCACTATAATCCTTTAGGTAGCAGAGAAGGCAAGGGAATTCCAGGCTGAAAAGAGCCCATTGGGTGAATTGCCTTATTTATGAATCCTGCATCTGTTCATATTCTCCATTTTCCATATATCTTTTGAATGACAAATATATGGAGAGTTCCAAGTACTGGTTGATTCTTCAATATATTGAGCATTCACAGCTACTCCTGTTGAGCTGTTCTAATGACTGTTATTTTTGTGATATCAAAGCCCATTGTTCCACCCACAGAGATTTGTCAGTTAGTCATTTTAAATGTAGGGCTGTTGTTATCTTTGAACAATCAAAAGCTATTGTGCCTTGCATATGTAAACCCTGAATGTTCCGTGATGGTTCTTTATACCGTTCAATGCTTTTCTCAGAAGTATTCTTTATTTTATAGTTTGCTTCTGAGATTGGGGGATGTCAATCTCTGTTTTTCATTGCTGCAATAAAAAACATGTATTCATGTGTATATTAGCCATATATGAGCATATGTTCCTATTTGTCTTTCTGACCATATACATTCAACCTATCTTGAACTTTATTTTACCTGGAGGAAAGTTCCAATATATAGAAGCAGAATATTTATCTTCTGAAGAGGCCGTTTTGGATGCCAAGATTTTGGTGAAATTATTGTTACATCTGCACCTTGTCTAATAGACATTCATTTCAATGACTTTCTTTTTGCATATTAAGCTTTTGTCTTTGCTCATTTATACAAATTTGGCAAAATACTTGTTTTATGGTTTCTCTTGAAAATTTCTTTTATCTATGAAATCTGTTTTATCTTCCATATCAGTATGGTTTTTAACAGTAGGAATTAGGTTCTTTAGTTGTTCTGTGGAGGAGTTTCCTCCATGCTGACATGAAATGATTGAACCACATTTGATATTGGGAGTTGGCAAGAGGCCCCCAAGATGTTTCCTGATGGCAAAGGGTTACAGAGCCTGTCCTTTGTTAATCTGTATCAAATATCATCCATTGCTACTCCTTCTGCCTACTCCAGAATGCTAGAGTCTTCTGTTCAGATTATCTCTAGAAAAACATTGTTTCGGGAACACCTTGCCTAAAATCCCCTTTCAGGTGACCTTGTTTTCTGCAATTAAAACATTTGACCATTTAGATTTTTCCTAAAATTTTTAAAAATTATTTCTCCTATCAAAGTAATGTCATAAGCATAAGATCCAATATCAAATGTATTTCAAATCCATTCATCTGTGGGTGCTGATTTTGTCTTTAGAGACCTAATCACCTTTTGTATTCTGAATTAGCGTTTTTAAAAGTCAACTACTTAATTAATATTTGTTTAACTTCTGGATCTGATACAGTTCTCTTTACATCTGAAGTTAATCTTTGTAAAAAAAAAAAATCAGTGAAGACTTCTTTTGGGCTTTGTATGACATTAGTAGATGAGTCAGTTCTCTTTTCCAATTCTTCAGCCCTTTCCAAGCATTCAAAGCTGCTACTTGTCACAGGGATAAGATATAATCATCAAATGTGTATTGTCATTGTAAATGAGTGTAATGGCCCTCACCAAAAAGCTGGTCTTTGGAAATTCCAAAACCTCCAGCCCTACGTGTTTGTTGTTATATGAACCTAACTTTCCCTCTCCAACATGCTCCCTAAAAGTTCCCCTAAACTAGATAACATGGGGAAATAAAGATTAAATTGAAGATAAAGAACACACAGACCAGATGACTGTAAGGAGAACAATACATAGACCAGATGACTGTAAGGAGAACAACACACAGACCAGATGACTGTAAGGAGAACAACACACAGACCAGATGACTGTAAGGAGAACAACACACAGACCAGATGACTGTAAGGAGAACAACACACAGACCAGATGACTGTAAGGAGAACAACACACAGACCAGATGACTGTAAGGAGAACAACACACAGACCAGATGACTGTAAGGAGAACAACACACAGACCAGATGACTGTAAGGAGAACAACACACAGACCAGATGACTGTAAGGAGAACAACACACAGACCAATGACTGTAAGGAGAACAACACACAGACCAGATGACTGTAAGGAGAACAACACATAGACCAGATGACTGTAAGGAGAACAACACACAGACCAGATGACTGTAAGGAGAACAACACACAGACCAGATGACTGTAAGGAGAACAACACACAGACCAGATGACTGTAAGGAGAACAACACACAGACCAGATGACTGTAAGGAGAACAACACACAGACCAGATGACTGTAAGGAGAACAACACACAGACCAGATGACTGTAAGGAGAACAACACACAGACCAGATGACTGTAAGGAGAACAACACACAGACCAGATGACTGTAAGGAGAACAACACACAGACCAGATGACTGTAAGATAAACAACACACAGACCAGATGACTGTAAGGAGAACAACACACAGACCAATGACTGTAAGGAGAACAACACACAGACCAGATGACTGTAAGGAGAACAACACACAGACCAGATGACTGTAAGATAAACAATACACAGACCAGATGACTGTAAGGAGAACAACACACAGACCAGATGACTGTAAGGAGAACAACACACAGACCAGATGACTGTAAGGAGAACAACACACAGACCAGATGACTGTAAGGAGAACAACACACAGACCAGATGACTGTAAGGAGAACAACACACAGACCAGATGACTGTAAGGAGAACAACACACAGACCAGATGACTGTAAGGAGAACAACACACAGACCAGATGACTGTAAGGAGAACAACACACAGACCAGATGACTGTAAGGAGAACAACACACAGACCAGATGACTGTAAGATAAACAACACACAGACCAGATGACTGTAAGGAGAACAACACACAGACCAGATGACTGTAAGATAAACAACACACAGACCAGATGACTGTAAGGAGAACAATACATAGACCAGATGACTGTAAGGAGAACAACACACAGACCAGATGACTGTAAGGAGAACAACACACAGACCAGATGACTGTAAGGAGAACAACACACAGACCAGATGACTGTAAGGAGAACAACACACAGACCAGATGACTGTAAGGAGAACAACACACAGACCAGATGACTGTAAGGGGAACAACACACAGACCAATGACTGTAAGGAGAACAACACACAGACCAGATGACTGTAAGGAGAACAACACATAGACCAGATGACTGTAAGGAGAACAACACACAGACCAGATGACTGTAAGGAGAACAACACACAGACCAGATGACTGTAAGGAGAACAACACACAGACCAGATGACTGTAAGGAGAACAACACACAGACCAGATGACTGTAAGGAGAACAACACACAGACCAGATGACTGTAAGGAGAACAACACACAGACCAGATGACTGTAAGGAGAACAACACACAGACCAGATGACTGTAAGGAGAACAACACACAGACCAGATGACTGTAAGATAAACAACACACAGACCAGATGACTGTAAGGAGAACAACACACAGACCAATGACTGTAAGGAGAACAACACACAGACCAGATGACTGTAAGGAGAACAACACACAGACCAGATGACTGTAAGATAAACAATACACAGACCAGATGACTGTAAGGAGAACAACACACAGACCAGATGACTGTAAGGAGAACAACACACAGACCAGATGACTGTAAGGAGAACAACACACAGACCAGATGACTGTAAGGAGAACAACACACAGACCAGATGACTGTAAGGAGAACAACACACAGACCAGATGACTGTAAGGAGAACAACACACAGACCAGATGACTGTAAGGAGAACAACACACAGACCAATGACTGTAAGGAGAACAACACACAGACCAGATGACTGTAAGGAGAACAACACATAGACCAGATGACTGTAAGGAGAACAACACACAGACCAGATGACTGTAAGGAGAACAACACACAGACCAGATGACTGTAAGGAGAACAACACAGAGACCAGATGACTGTAAGGAGAACAACACACAGACCAGATGACTGTAAGGAGAACAACACACAGACCAGATGACTGTAAGGAGAACAACACACAGACCAGATGACTGTAAGGAGAACAACACACAGACCAGATGACTGTAAGGAGAACAACACACAGACCAGATGACTGTAAGGAGAACAACACACAGACCAGATGACTGTAAGATAAACAACACACAGACCAGATGACTGTAAGGAGAACAACACACAGACCAATGACTGTAAGGAGAACAACACACAGACCAGATGACTGTAAGGAGAACAACACACAGACCAGATGACTGTAAGATAAACAATACACAGACCAGATGACTGTAAGGAGAACAACACACAGACCAGATGACTGTAAGGAGAACAACACACAGACCAGATGACTGTAAGGAGAACAACACACAGACCAGATGACTGTAAGGAGAACAACACACAGACCAGATGACTGTAAGATAAACAACACACAGACCAGATGACTGTAAGGAGAACAACACACAGACCAGATGACTGTAAGATAAACAACACACAGACCAGATGACTGTAAGGAGAACAACACACAGACCAGATGACTGTAAGGAGAACAACACACAGACCAGATGACTGTAAGGAGAACAACACACAGACCAGATGACTGTAAGGAGAACAACACACAGACCAGATGACTGTAAGGAGAACAACACACAGACCAGATGACTGTAAGGAGAACAACACACAGACCAGATGACTGTAAGGAGAACAACACACAGACCAGATGACTGTAAGGAGAACAACACACAGACCAGATGACTGTAAGGAGAACAACACACAGACCAGATGACTGTAAGGAGAACAACACACAGACCAGATGACTGTAAGGAGAACAACACACAGACCAGATGACTGTAAGATAAACAACACACAGACCAGATGACTGTAAGGAGAACAACACACAGACCAATGACTGTAAGGAGAACAACACACAGACCAGATGACTGTAAGGAGAACAACACACAGACCAGATGACTGTAAGATAAACAATACACAGACCAGATGACTGTAAGGAGAACAACACACAGACCAGATGACTGTAAGGAGAACAACACACAGACCAGATGACTGTAAGGAGAACAACACACAGACCAGATGACTGTAAGGAGAACAACACACAGACCAGATGACTGTAAGGAGAACAACACACAGACCAGATGACTGTAAGGAGAACAACACACAGACCAGATGACTGTAAGGAGAACAACACACAGACCAATGACTGTAAGGAGAACAACACACAGACCAGATGACTGTAAGGAGAACAACACATAGACCAGATGACTGTAAGGAGAACAACACACAGACCAGATGACTGTAAGGAGAACAACACACAGACCAGATGACTGTAAGGAGAACAACACACAGACCAGATGACTGTAAGGAGAACAACACACAGACCAGATGACTGTAAGGAGAACAACACACAGACCAGATGACTGTAAGGAGAACAACACACAGACCAGATGACTGTAAGGAGAACAACACACAGACCAGATGACTGTAAGGAGAACAACACACAGACCAGATGACTGTAAGGAGAACAACACACAGACCAGATGACTGTAAGATAAACAACACACAGACCAGATGACTGTAAGGAGAACAACACACAGACCAATGACTGTAAGGAGAACAACACACAGACCAGATGACTGTAAGGAGAACAACACACAGACCAGATGACTGTAAGATAAACAATACACAGACCAGATGACTGTAAGGAGAACAACACACAGACCAGATGACTGTAAGGAGAACAACACACAGACCAGATGACTGTAAGGAGAACAACACACAGACCAGATGACTGTAAGGAGAACAACACACAGACCAGATGACTGTAAGGAGAACAACACACAGACCAGATGACTGTAAGGAGAACAACACACAGACCAGATGACTGTAAGGAGAACAACACACAGACCAGATGACTGTAAGGAGAACAACACACAGACCAGATGACTGTAAGGAGAACAACACACAGACCAGATGACTGTAAGGAGAACAACACACAGACCAGATGACTGTAAGGAGAACAACACACAGACCAGATGACTGTAAGGAGAACAACACACAGACCAGATGACTGTAAGATAAACAACACACAGACCAGATGACTGTAAGGAGAACAACACACAGACCAGATGACTGTAAGATAAACAACACACAGACCAGATGACTGTAAGGAGAACAATACATAGACTAGATGACTGTAAGGAGAACAACACACAGACCAGATGACTGTAAGGAGAACAACACACAGACCAGATGACTGTAAGGAGAACAACACACAGACCAGATGACTGTAAGGAGAACAACACACAGACCAGATGACTGTAAGGAGAACAACACACAGACCAGATGACTGTAAGGAGAACAACACACAGACCAATGACTGTAAGGAGAACAACACACAGACCAGATGACTGTAAGGAGAACAACACACAGACCAATGACTGTAAGGAGAACAACACACAGACCAGATGACTGTAAGGAGAACAACACACAGACCAGATGACTGTAAGGAGAACAACACACAGACCAGATGACTGTAAGGAGAACAACACACAGACCAGATGACTGTAAGATAAACAACACACAGACCAGATGACTGTAAGATAAACAACACACAGACCAGATGACTGTAAGGAGAACAATACATAGACCAGATGACTGTAAGGAGAACAACACACAGACCAGATGACTGTAAGGAGAACAACACACAGACCAGATGACTGTAAGGAGAACAACACACAGACCAGATGACTGTAAGGAGAACAACACACAGACCAGATGACTGTAAGGAGAACAACACACAGACCAGATGACTGTAAGGAGAACAACACACAGACCAGATGACTGTAAGGAGAACAATACACAGACCAGATGACTGTAAGGAGAACAACACACAGACCAGATGACTGTAAGATAAACAACACACAGACCAGATGACTGTAAGGAGAACAATACATAGACCAGATGACTGTAAGGAGAACAACACACAGACCAGATGACTGTAAGGAGAACAACACACAGACCAGATGACTGTAAGGAGAACAATACACAGACCAGATGACTGTAAGGAGAACAACACACAGACCAGATGACTGTAAGGAGAACAACACACAGACCAGATGACTGTAAGGAGAACAACACACAGACCAGATGACTGTAAGGAGAACAACACACAGACCAGATGACTGTAAGGAGAACAACACACAGACCAATGACTGTAAGGAGAACAACACACAGACCAGATGACTGTAAGGAGAACAACACACAGACCAATGACTGTAAGGAGAACAACACACAGACCAGATGACTGTAAGGAGAACAACACACAGACCAGATGACTGTAAGGAGAACAACACACAGACCAGATGACTGTAAGGAGAACAACACACAGACCAGATGACTGTAAGGAGAACAACACACAGACCAGATGACTGTAAGATAAACAACACACAGACCAGATGACTGTAAGGAGAACAATACATAGACCAGATGACTGTAAGGAGAACAACACACAGACCAGATGACTGTAAGGAGAACAACACACAGACCAGATGACTGTAAGGAGAACAACACACAGACCAGATGACTGTAAGGAGAACAACACACAGACCAGATGACTGTAAGGAGAACAACACACAGACCAGATGACTGTAAGGAGAACAACACACAGACCAGATGACTGTAAGGAGAACAACACACAGACCAGATGACTGTAAGGAGAACAACACACAGACCAGATGACTGTAAGGAGAACAACACACAGACCAGATGACTGTAAGGAGAACAACACACAGACCAGATGACTGTAAGGAGAACAACACACAGACCAGATGACTGTAAGGAGAACAACACACAGACCAGATGACTGTAAGGAGAACAACACACAGACCAGATGACTGTAAGGAGAACAACACACAGACCAGATGACTGTAAGATAAACAACACACAGACCAGATGACTGTAAGGAGAACAACACACAGACCAGATGACTGTAAGGAGAACAACACACAGACCAGATGACTGTAAGGAGAACAACACACAGACCAGATGACTGTAAGGAGAACAACACACAGACCAGATGACTGTAAGGAGAACAACACACAGACCAGATGACTGTAAGGAGAACAACACACAGACCAGATGACTGTAAGGAGAACAACACACAGACCAGATGACTGTAAGGAGAACAACACACAGACCAGATGACTGTAAGGAGAACAACACACAGACCAGATGACTGTAAGGAGAACAACACACAGACCAGATGACTGTAAGGAGAACAATACATAGACCAGATGACTGTAAGATAAACAACACACAGACCAGATGACTGTAAGGAGAACAATACATAGACCAGATGACTGTAAGGAGAACAACACACAGACCAGATGACTGTAAGGAGAACAACACACAGACCAGATGACTGTAAGGAGAACAACACACAGACCAGATGACTGTAAGGAGAACAACACACAGACCAATGACTGTAAGGAGAACAACACACAGACCAGATGACTGTAAGGAGAACAACACACAGACCAGATGACTGTAAGGAGAACAACACACAGACCAATGACTGTAAGGAGAACAACACACAGACCAGATGACTGTAAGGAGAACAACACACAGACCAGATGACTGTAAGGAGAACAACACACAGACCAGATGACTGTAAGGAGAACAACACACAGACCAGATGACTGTAAGGAGAACAACACACAGACCAGATGACTGTAAGGAGAACAACACACAGACCAGATGACTGTAAGGAGAACAACACACAGACCAGATGACTGTAAGGAGAACAATACACAGACCAGATGACTGTAAGGAGAACAACACACAGACCAGATGACTGTAAGGAGAACAACACACAGACCAGATGACTGTAAGGAGAACAACACACAGAGCAGATGACTGTAAGGAGAACAACACACAGACCAGATGACTGTAAGGAGAACAACACACAGACCAGATGACTGTAAGATAAACAACACACAGACCAGATGACTGTAAGGAGAACAACACACAGACCAGATGACTGTAAGGAGAACAACACACAGACCAGATGACTGTAAGGAGAACAACACACAGACCAGATGACTGTAAGGAGAACAACACACAGACCAGATGACTGTAAGGAGAACAACACACAGACCAGATGACTGTAAGGAGAACAACACACAGACCAGATGACTGTAAGGAGAACAATACACAGACCAGATGACTGTAAGATAAACAACACACAGACCAGATGACTGTAAGGAGAACAACACACAGACCAATGACTGTAAGGAGAACAACACACAGACCAGATGACTGTAAGGAGAACAACACACAGACCAGATGACTGTAAGGAGAACAACACACAGACCAGATGACTGTAAGGAGAACAACACACAGACCAGATGACTGTAAGGAGAACAACACACAGACCAGATGACTGTAAGGAGAACAACACACAGACCAGATGACTGTAAGGAGAACAACACACAGACCAGATGACTGTAAGGAGAACAACACACAGACCAGATGACTGTAAGGAGAACAACACACAGACCAGATGACTGTAAGGAGAACAATACATAGACCAGATGACTGTAAGATAAACAACACACAGACCAGATGACTGTAAGGAGAACAATACATAGACCAGATGACTGTAAGGAGAACAACACACAGACCAGATGACTGTAAGGAGAACAACACACAGACCAGATGACTGTAAGGAGAACAACACACAGACCAGATGACTGTAAGGAGAACAACACACAGACCAGATGACTGTAAGGAGAACAACACACAGACCAATGACTGTAAGGAGAACAACACACAGACCAGATGACTGTAAGGAGAACAACACACAGACCAGATGACTGTAAGGAGAACAACACACAGACCAGATGACTGTAAGGAGAACAACACACAGACCAGATGACTGTAAGGAGAACAACACACAGACCAGATGACTGTAAGGAGAACAACACACAGACCAGATGACTGTAAGATAAACAACACACAGACCAGATGACTGTAAGGAGAACAACACACAGACCAGATGACTGTAAGGAGAACAACACACAGACCAGATGACTGTAAGGAGAACAACACACAGACCAGATGACTGTAAGGAGAACAACACACAGACCAGATGACTGTAAGGAGAACAACACACAGACCAGATGACTGTAAGGAGAACAATACATAGACCAGATGACTGTAAGATAAACAACACACAGACCAGATGACTGTAAGGAGAACAATACATAGACCAGATGACTGTAAGGAGAACAACACACAGACCAGATGACTGTAAGGAGAACAACACACAGACCAGATGACTGTAAGGAGAACAACACACAGACCAGATGACTGTAAGGAGAACAACACACAGACCAATGACTGTAAGGAGAACAACACACAGACCAGATGACTGTAAGGAGAACAACACACAGACCAGATGACTGTAAGGAGAACAACACACAGACCAATGACTGTAAGGAGAACAACACACAGACCAGATGACTGTAAGGAGAACAACACACAGACCAGATGACTGTAAGGAGAACAACACACAGACCAGATGACTGTAAGGAGAACAACACACAGACCAGATGACTGTAAGGAGAACAACACACAGACCAGATGACTGTAAGGAGAACAACACACAGACCAGATGACTGTAAGGAGAACAACACACAGACCAGATGACTGTAAGGAGAACAATACACAGACCAGATGACTGTAAGGAGAACAACACACAGACCAGATGACTGTAAGGAGAACAACACACAGACCAGATGACTGTAAGGAGAACAACACACAGACCAGATGACTGTAAGGAGAACAACACACAGACCAGATGACTGTAAGGAGAACAACACACAGACCAGATGACTGTAAGATAAACAACACACAGACCAGATGACTGTAAGGAGAACAACACACAGACCAGATGACTGTAAGGAGAACAACACACAGACCAGATGACTGTAAGGAGAACAACACACAGACCAGATGACTGTAAGGAGAACAACACACAGACCAGATGACTGTAAGGAGAACAACACACAGACCAGATGACTGTAAGGAGAACAACACACAGACCAGATGACTGTAAGGAGAACAATACACAGACCAGATGACTGTAAGATAAACAACACACAGACCAGATGACTGTAAGGAGAACAACACACAGACCAATGACTGTAAGGAGAACAACACACAGACCAGATGACTGTAAGGAGAACAACACACAGACCAGATGACTGTAAGGAGAACAACACACAGACCAGATGACTGTAAGGAGAACAACACACAGACCAGATGACTGTAAGGAGAACAACACACAGACCAGATGACTGTAAGGAGAACAACACACAGACCAGATGACTGTAAGGAGAACAACACACAGACCAGATGACTGTAAGGAGAACAACACACAGACCAGATGACTGTAAGGAGAACAACACACAGACCAGATGACTGTAAGGAGAACAATACATAGACCAGATGACTGTAAGATAAACAACACACAGACCAGATGACTGTAAGGAGAACAATACATAGACCAGATGACTGTAAGGAGAACAACACACAGACCAGATGACTGTAAGGAGAACAACACACAGACCAGATGACTGTAAGGAGAACAACACACAGACCAGATGACTGTAAGGAGAACAACACACAGACCAGATGACTGTAAGGAGAACAACACACAGACCAATGACTGTAAGGAGAACAACACACAGACCAGATGACTGTAAGGAGAACAACACACAGACCAGATGACTGTAAGGAGAACAACACACAGACCAGATGACTGTAAGGAGAACAACACACAGACCAGATGACTGTAAGGAGAACAACACACAGACCAGATGACTGTAAGGAGAACAACACACAGACCAGATGACTGTAAGATAAACAACACACAGACCAGATGACTGTAAGGAGAACAACACACAGACCAGATGACTGTAAGGAGAACAACACACAGACCAGATGACTGTAAGGAGAACAACACACAGACCAGATGACTGTAAGGAGAACAACACACAGACCAGATGACTGTAAGGAGAACAACACACAGACCAGATGACTGTAAGGAGAACAACACACAGACCAGATGACTGTAAGGAGAACAACACACAGACCAGATGACTGTAAGGAGAACAACACACAGACCAGATGACTGTAAGGAGAACAACACACAGACCAGATGACTGTAAGGAGAACAACACACAGACCAGATGACTGTAAGGAGAACAACACACAGACCAGATGACTGTAAGGAGAACAACACACAGACCAGATGACTGTAAGGAGAACAACACACAGACCGGATGACTGTAAGGAGAACAACACACAGACCGGATGACTGTAAGGAGAACAACACACAGACCGGATGACTGTAAGATAAACAACACACAGACCAGATGACTGTAAGGAGAACAACACACAGACCAGATGACTGTAAGGAGAACAACACACAGACCAGATGACTGTAAGGAGAACAACACACAGACCAGATGACTGTAAGGAGAACAACACACAGACCAGTTGACTGTAAGGAGAACAACACACAGACCAGATGACTGTAAGGAGAACAACACACAGACCAGATGACTGTAAGGAGAACAACACACAGACCAGATGACTGTAAGGAGAACAATACACAGACCAGATGACTGTAAGGAGAACAACACACAGACCAGATGACTGTAAGGAGAACAATACACAGACCAGATGACTGTAAGGAGAACAACACACAGACCAGATGACTGTAAGATAAACAACACACAGACCAATGACTGTAAGGAGAACAACACACAGACCAGATGACTGTAAGGAGAACAACACACAGACCAGATGACTGTAAGGAGAACAACACACAGACCAGATGACTGTAAGGAGAACAACACACAGACCAGATGACTGTAAGGAGAACAACACACAGACCAGATGACTGTAAGGAGAACAACACACAGACCAGATGACTGTAAGGAGAACAACACACAGACCAGATGACTGTAAGGAGAACAACACACAGACCAATGACTGTAAGGAGAACAACACACAGACCAGATGACTGTAAGGAGAACAACACACAGACCAGATGACTGTAAGGAGAACAACACACAGACCAGATGACTGTAAGGAGAACAACACACAGACCAGATGACTGTAAGATAAACAACACACAGACCAGATGACTGTAAGATAAACAACACACAGACCAGATGACTGTAAGGAGAACAATACATAGACCAGATGACTGTAAGGAGAACAACACACAGACCAGATGACTGTAAGGAGAACAACACACAGACCAGATGACTGTAAGGAGAACAACACACAGACCAGATGACTGTAAGGAGAACAACACACAGACCAGATGACTGTAAGGAGAACAACACACAGACCAGATGACTGTAAGGAGAACAACACACAGACCAGATGACTGTAAGATAAACAACACACAGACCAGATGACTGTAAGGAGAACAACACACAGACCAGATGACTGTAAGGAGAACAACACACAGACCAGATGACTGTAAGGAGAACAACACACAGACCAGATGACTGTAAGGAGAACAACACACAGACCAGATGACTGTAAGGAGAACAACACACAGACCAGATGACTGTAAGGAGAACAACACACAGACCAGATGACTGTAAGGAGAACAATACACAGACCAGATGACTGTAAGATAAACAACACACAGACCAGATGACTGTAAGGAGAACAACACACAGACCAATGACTGTAAGGAGAACAACACACAGACCAGATGACTGTAAGGAGAACAACACACAGACCAGATGACTGTAAGGAGAACAACACACAGACCAGATGACTGTAAGGAGAACAACACACAGACCAGATGACTGTAAGGAGAACAACACACAGACCAGATGACTGTAAGGAGAACAACACACAGACCAGATGACTGTAAGGAGAACAACACACAGACCAGATGACTGTAAGGAGAACAACACACAGACCAGATGACTGTAAGGAGAACAACACACAGACCAGATGACTGTAAGGAGAACAATACATAGACCAGATGACTGTAAGATAAACAACACACAGACCAGATGACTGTAAGGAGAACAATACATAGACCAGATGACTGTAAGGAGAACAACACACAGACCAGATGACTGTAAGGAGAACAACACACAGACCAGATGACTGTAAGGAGAACAACACACAGACCAGATGACTGTAAGGAGAACAACACACAGACCAGATGACTGTAAGGAGAACAACACACAGACCAGATGACTGTAAGGAGAACAACACACAGACCAGATGACTGTAAGGAGAACAACACACAGACCAATGACTGTAAGGAGAACAACACACAGACCAGATGACTGTAAGGAGAACAACACACAGACCAGATGACTGTAAGGAGAACAACACACAGACCAGATGACTGTAAGGAGAACAACACACAGACCAGATGACTGTAAGATAAACAACACACAGACCAGATGACTGTAAGATAAACAACACACAGACCAGATGACTGTAAGGAGAACAACACACAGACCAGATGACTGTAAGGAGAACAATACACAGACCAGATGACTGTAAGGAGAACAACACACAGACCAGATGACTGTAAGGAGAACAACACACAGACCAGATGACTGTAAGGAGAACAACACACAGACCAGATGACTGTAAGGAGAACAACACACAGACCAGATGACTGTAAGGAGAACAACACACAGACCAGATGACTGTAAGATAAACAACACACAGACCAGATGACTGTAAGGAGAACAACACACAGACCAGATGACTGTAAGGAGAACAACACACAGACCAGATGACTGTAAGGAGAACAACACACAGACCAGATGACTGTAAGGAGAACAACACACAGACCAGATGACTGTAAGGAGAACAACACACAGACCAGATGACTGTAAGGAGAACAACACACAGACCAGATGACTGTAAGGAGAACAATACACAGACCAGATGACTGTAAGATAAACAACACACAGACCAGATGACTGTAAGGAGAACAACACACAGACCAATGACTGTAAGGAGAACAACACACAGACCAGATGACTGTAAGGAGAACAACACACAGACCAGATGACTGTAAGGAGAACAACACACAGACCAGATGACTGTAAGGAGAACAACACACAGACCAGATGACTGTAAGGAGAACAACACACAGACCAGATGACTGTAAGGAGAACAACACACAGACCAGATGACTGTAAGGAGAACAACACACAGACCAGATGACTGTAAGGAGAACAACACACAGACCAGATGACTGTAAGGAGAACAACACACAGACCAGATGACTGTAAGGAGAACAATACATAGACCAGATGACTGTAAGATAAACAACACACAGACCAGATGACTGTAAGGAGAACAATACATAGACCAGATGACTGTAAGGAGAACAACACACAGACCAGATGACTGTAAGGAGAACAACACACAGACCAGATGACTGTAAGGAGAACAACACACAGACCAGATGACTGTAAGGAGAACAACACACAGACCAGATGACTGTAAGGAGAACAACACACAGACCAATGACTGTAAGGAGAACAACACACAGACCAGATGACTGTAAGGAGAACAACACACAGACCAGATGACTGTAAGGAGAACAACACACAGACCAGATGACTGTAAGGAGAACAACACACAGACCAGATGACTGTAAGGAGAACAACACACAGACCAGATGACTGTAAGATAAACAACACACAGACCAGATGACTGTAAGGAGAACAACACACAGACCAGATGACTGTAAGGAGAACAACACACAGACCAGATGACTGTAAGGAGAACAACACACAGACCAGATGACTGTAAGGAGAACAACACACAGACCAGATGACTGTAAGGAGAACAACACACAGACCAGATGACTGTAAGGAGAACAACACACAGACCAGATGACTGTAAGGAGAACAACACACAGACCAGATGACTGTAAGGAGAACAACACACAGACCAGATGACTGTAAGGAGAACAACACACAGACCAGATGACTGTAAGGAGAACAACACACAGACCAGATGACTGTAAGGAGAACAACACACAGACCAGATGACTGTAAGGAGAACAACACACAGACCGGATGACTGTAAGGAGAACAACACACAGACCGGATGACTGTAAGGAGAACAACACACAGACCGGATGACTGTAAGATAAACAACACACAGACCAGATGACTGTAAGGAGAACAACACACAGACCAGATGACTGTAAGGAGAACAACACACAGACCAGATGACTGTAAGGAGAACAACACACAGACCAGATGACTGTAAGGAGAACAACACACAGACCAGATGACTGTAAGGAGAACAACACACAGACCAGATGACTGTAAGGAGAACAACACACAGACCAGATGACTGTAAGGAGAACAACACACAGACCAGATGACTGTAAGGAGAACAATACACAGACCAGATGACTGTAAGGAGAACAACACACAGACCAGATGACTGTAAGGAGAACAATACATAGACCAGATGACTGTAAGGAGAACAACACACAGACCAGATGACTGTAAGATAAACAACACACAGACCAATGACTGTAAGGAGAACAACACACAGACCAGATGACTGTAAGGAGAACAACACACAGACCAGATGACTGTAAGGAGAACAACACACAGACCAGATGACTGTAAGGAGAACAACACACAGACCAGATGACTGTAAGGAGAACAACACACAGACCAGATGACTGTAAGGAGAACAATACACAGACCAGATGACTGTAAGGAGAACAACACACAGACCAGATGACTGTAAGGAGAACAATACATAGACCAGATGACTGTAAGGAGAACAACACACAGACCAGATGACTGTAAGATAAACAACACACAGACCAATGACTGTAAGGAGAACAACACACAGACCAGATGACTGTAAGGAGAACAACACACAGACCAGATGACTGTAAGGAGAACAACACACAGACCAGATGACTGTAAGGAGAACAACACACAGACCAGATGACTGTAAGGAGAACAACACACAGACCAGATGACTGTAAGGAGAACAACACACAGACCAGATGACTGTAAGGAGAACAACACACAGACCAGATGACTGTAAGGAGAACAACACACAGACCAGATGACTGTAAGGAGAACAACACACAGACCAGATGACTGTAAGGAGAACAACACACAGACCAGATGACTGTAAGGAGAACAACACACAGACCAGATGACTGTAAGATAAACAACACACAGACCAGATGACTGTAAGATAAACAACACACAGACCAGATGACTGTAAGGAGAACAATACATAGACCAGATGACTGTAAGGAGAACAACACACAGACCAGATGACTGTAAGGAGAACAACACACAGACCAGATGACTGTAAGGAGAACAACACACAGACCAGATGACTGTAAGGAGAACAACACACAGACCAGATGACTGTAAGGAGAACAACACACAGACCAGATGACTGTAAGGAGAACAACACACAGACCAGATGACTGTAAGGAGAACAACACACAGACCAGATGACTGTAAGATAAACAACACACAGACCAGATGACTGTAAGGAGAACAACACACAGACCAGATGACTGTAAGATAAACAACACACAGACCAGATGACTGTAAGGAGAACAACACACAGACCAGATGACTGTAAGATAAACAACACACAGACCAGATGACTGTAAGGAGAACAACACACAGACCAGATGACTGTAAGATAAACAACACACAGACCAGATGACTGTAAGGAGAACAATACATAGACCAGATGACTGTAAGGAGAACAACACACAGACCAGATGACTGTAAGGAGAACAACACACAGACCAGATGACTGTAAGGAGAACAACACACAGACCAGATGACTGTAAGGAGAACAACACACAGACCAGATGACTGTAAGGAGAACAACACACAGACCAGATGACTGTAAGGAGAACAACACACAGACCAGATGACTGTAAGGAGAACAACACACAGACCAGATGACTGTAAGGAGAACAACACACAGACCAGATGACTGTAAGGAGAACAACACACAGACCAGATGACTGTAAGGAGAACAACACACAGACCAATGACTGTAAGGAGAACAACACACAGACCAGATGACTGTAAGGAGAACAACACACAGACCAGATGACTGTAAGGAGAACAACACACAGACCAGATGACTGTAAGGAGAACAACACACAGACCAGATGACTGTAAGATAAACAACACACAGACCAGATGACTGTAAGATAAACAACACACAGACCAGATGACTGTAAGGAGAACAATACATAGACCAGATGACTGTAAGGAGAACAACACACAGACCAGATGACTGTAAGGAGAACAACACACAGACCAGATGACTGTAAGATAAACAACACACAGACCAGATGACTGTAAGGAGAACAACACACAGACCAGATGACTGTAAGGAGAACAACACACAGACCAGATGACTGTAAGGAGAACAACACACAGACCAGATGACTGTAAGGAGAACAACACACAGACCAGATGACTGTAAGATAAACAACACACAGACCAGATGACTGTAAGGAGAACAACACACAGACCAGATGACTGTAAGGAGAACAACACACAGACCAGATGACTGTAAGGAGAACAACACACAGACCAGATGACTGTAAGGAGAACAACACACAGACCAGATGACTGTAAGGAGAACAACACACAGACCAGATGACTGTAAGGAGAACAACACACAGACCAGATGACTGTAAGGAGAACAACACACAGACCAGATGACTGTAAGGAGAACAACACACAGACCAGATGACTGTAAGGAGAACAACACACAGACCAGATGACTGTAAGGAGAACAACACACAGACCAGATGACTGTAAGGAGAACAACACACAGACCAGATGACTGTAAGGAGAACAACACACAGACCAGATGACTGTAAGGAGAACAACACACAGACCAGATGACTGTAAGGAGAACAACACACAGACCGGATGACTGTAAGGAGAACAACACACAGACCGGATGACTGTAAGATAAACAACACACAGACCGGATGACTGTAAGGAGAACAACACACAGACCGGATGACTGTAAGGAGAACAACACACAGACCAGATGACTGTAAGGAGAACAACACACAGACCAGATGACTGTAAGGAGAACAACACACAGACCAGATGACTGTAAGGAGAACAACACACAGACCAGATGACTGTAAGGAGAACAACACACAGACCAGATGACTGTAAGGAGAACAACACACAGACCAGATGACTGTAAGGAGAACAACACACAGACCAGATGACTGTAAGGAGAACAACACACAGACCAGATGACTGTAAGGAGAACAACACACAGACCAGATGACTGTAAGGAGAACAACACACAGACCAGATGACTGTAAGGAGAACAACACACAGACCAGATGACTGTAAGGAGAACAACACACAGACCAGATGACTGTAAGGAGAACAACACACAGACCAGATGACTGTAAGATAAACAACACACAGACCAGATGACTGTAAGATAAACAACACACAGACCAGATGACTGTAAGGAGAACAATACACAGACCAGATGACTGTAAGGAGAACAACACACAGACCAGATGACTGTAAGGAGAACAACACACAGACCAGATGACTGTAAGGAGAACAACACACAGACCAGATGACTGTAAGGAGAACAACACACAGACCAGATGACTGTAAGGAGAACAACACACAGACCAGATGACTGTAAGGAGAACAACACACAGACCAGATGACTGTAAGGAGAACAACACACAGACCAGATGACTGTAAGATAAACAACACACAGACCAGATGACTGTAAGGAGAACAACACACAGACCAGATGACTGTAAGGAGAACAACACACAGACCAGATGACTGTAAGGAGAACAACACACAGACCAGATGACTGTAAGGAGAACAACACACAGACCAGATGACTGTAAGGAGAACAACACACAGACCAGATGACTGTAAGGAGAACAACACACAGACCAGATGACTGTAAGGAGAACAACACACAGACCAGATGACTGTAAGATAAACAACACACAGACCAGATGACTGTAAGATAAACAACACACAGACCAGATGACTGTAAGGAGAACAATACATAGACCAGATGACTGTAAGGAGAACAACACACAGACCAGATGACTGTAAGGAGAACAACACACAGACCAGATGACTGTAAGGAGAACAACACACAGACCAGATGACTGTAAGGAGAACAACACACAGACCAGATGACTGTAAGGAGAACAACACACAGACCAGATGACTGTAAGGAGAACAACACACAGACCAGATGACTGTAAGGAGAACAACACACAGACCAGATGACTGTAAGATAAACAACACACAGACCAGATGACTGTAAGGAGAACAACACACAGACCAGATGACTGTAAGATAAACAACACACAGACCAGATGACTGTAAGGAGAACAATACATAGACCAGATGACTGTAAGGAGAACAACACACAGACCAGATGACTGTAAGGAGAACAACACACAGACCAGATGACTGTAAGGAGAACAATACACAGACCAGATGACTGTAAGGAGAACAACACACAGACCAGATGACTGTAAGGAGAACAACACACAGACCAGATGACTGTAAGGAGAACAACACACAGACCAGATGACTGTAAGGAGAACAACACACAGACCAGATGACTGTAAGGAGAACAACACACAGACCAATGACTGTAAGGAGAACAACACACAGACCAGATGACTGTAAGGAGAACAACACACAGACCAGATGACTGTAAGGAGAACAACACACAGACCAGATGACTGTAAGGAGAACAACACACAGACCAGATGACTGTAAGGAGAACAACACACAGACCAGATGACTGTAAGGAGAACAACACACAGACCAATGACTGTAAGGAGAACAACACACAGACCAGATGACTGTAAGGAGAACAACACACAGACCAATGACTGTAAGGAGAACAACACACAGACCAGATGACTGTAAGGAGAACAACACACAGACCAGATGACTGTAAGGAGAACAACACACAGACCAGATGATTGTAAGGAGAACAACACACAGACCAGATGACTGTAAGATAAACAACACACAGACCAGATGACTGTAAGGAGAACAACACACAGACCAGATGACTGTAAGGAGAACAACACACAGACCAGATGACTGTAAGATAAACAACACACAGACCAGATGACTGTAAGGAGAACAACACACAGACCAGATGACTGTAAGGAGAACAACACACAGACCAGATGACTGTAAGGAGAACAACACACAGACCAGATGACTGTAAGGAGAACAACACACAGACCAGATGACTGTAAGGAGAACAACACACAGACCAGATGACTGTAA
Source organism: Phyllotis vaccarum (assembly GCA_033318265.1). Classification (NCBI taxonomy): domain Eukaryota; kingdom Metazoa; phylum Chordata; class Mammalia; order Rodentia; family Cricetidae; genus Phyllotis; species Phyllotis vaccarum. The sequence goes on from JARWLC010000018.1 coordinate 17,307,261, forward strand.
GGAGAACAACACACAGACCAGATGACTGTAAGGAGAACAATACACAGACCAGATGACTGTAAGGAGAACAACACACAGACCAGATGACTGTAAGGAGAACAACACACAGACCAGATGACTGTAAGGAGAACAACACACAGACCAGATGACTGTAAGGAGAACAACACACAGACCAGATGACTGTAAGGAGAACAACACACAGACCAGATGACTGTAAGGAGAACAACACACAGACCAGATGACTGTAAGGAGAACAACACACAGACCAGATGACTGTAAGGAGAACAACACACAGACCAGATGACTGTAAGGAGAACAACACACAGACCAGATGACTGTAAGGAGAACAACACACAGACCAGATGACTGTAAGATAAACAACACACAGACCAGATGACTGTAAGGAGAACAATACATAGACCAGATGACTGTAAGGAGAACAACACACAGACCAGATGACTGTAAGGAGAACAACACACAGACCAGATGACTGTAAGGAGAACAACACACAGACCAGATGACTGTAAGGAGAACAACACACAGACCAGATGACTGTAAGGAGAACAACACACAGACCAGATGACTGTAAGGAGAACAACACACAGACCAATGACTGTAAGGAGAACAACACACAGACCAGATGACTGTAAGGAGAACAACACACAGACCAGATGACTGTAAGGAGAACAACACACAGACCAGATGACTGTAAGGAGAACAACACACAGACCAGATGACTGTAAGGAGAACAACACACAGACCAGATGACTGTAAGGAGAACAACACACAGACCAGATGACTGTAAGGAGAACAACACACAGACCAGATGACTGTAAGATAAACAACACACAGACCAGATGACTGTAAGGAGAACAACACACAGACCAATGACTGTAAGGAGAACAACACACAGACCAGATGACTGTAAGGAGAACAACACACAGACCAGATGACTGTAAGATAAACAATACACAGACCAGATGACTGTAAGGAGAACAACACACAGACCAGATGACTGTAAGGAGAACAACACACAGACCAGATGACTGTAAGGAGAACAACACACAGACCAGATGACTGTAAGGAGAACAACACACAGACCAGATGACTGTAAGGAGAACAACACACAGACCAGATGACTGTAAGGAGAACAACACACAGACCAGATAACTGTAAGGAGAACAACACACAGACCAATGACTGTAAGGAGAACAACACACAGACCAGATGACTGTAAGGAGAACAACACATAGACCAGATGACTGTAAGGAGAACAACACACAGACCAGATGACTGTAAGGAGAACAACACACAGACCAGATGACTGTAAGGAGAACAACACAGAGACCAGATGACTGTAAGGAGAACAACACACAGACCAGATGACTGTAAGGAGAACAACACACAGACCAGATGACTGTAAGGAGAACAACACACAGACCAGATGACTGTAAGGAGAACAACACACAGACCAGATGACTGTAAGGAGAACAACACACAGACCAGATGACTGTAAGGAGAACAACACACAGACCAGATGACTGTAAGATAAACAACACACAGACCAGATGACTGTAAGGAGAACAACACACAGACCAATGACTGTAAGGAGAACAACACACAGACCAGATGACTGTAAGGAGAACAACACACAGACCAGATGACTGTAAGATAAACAATACACAGACCAGATGACTGTAAGGAGAACAACACACAGACCAGATGACTGTAAGGAGAACAACACACAGACCAGATGACTGTAAGGAGAACAACACACAGACCAGATGACTGTAAGGAGAACAACACACAGACCAGATGACTGTAAGGAGAACAACACACAGACCAGATGACTGTAAGGAGAACAACACACAGACCAGATGACTGTAAGGAGAACAACACACAGACCAGATGACTGTAAGGAGAACAACACACAGACCAGATGACTGTAAGATAAACAACACACAGACCAGATGACTGTAAGGAGAACAACACACAGACCAGATGACTGTAAGATAAACAACACACAGACCAGATGACTGTAAGGAGAACAACACACAGACCAGATGACTGTAAGGAGAACAACACACAGACCAGATGACTGTAAGGAGAACAACACACAGACCAGATGACTGTAAGGAGAACAACACACAGACCAGATGACTGTAAGGAGAACAACACACAGACCAGATGACTGTAAGGAGAACAACACACAGACCAGATGACTGTAAGGAGAACAACACACAGACCAGATGACTGTAAGGAGAACAACACACAGACCAGATGACTGTAAGATAAACAACACACAGACCAGATGACTGTAAGGAGAACAACACACAGACCAATGACTGTAAGGAGAACAACACACAGACCAGATGACTGTAAGGAGAACAACACACAGACCAGATGACTGTAAGATAAACAATACACAGACCAGATGACTGTAAGGAGAACAACACACAGACCAGATGACTGTAAGGAGAACAACACACAGACCAGATGACTGTAAGGAGAACAACACACAGACCAGATGACTGTAAGGAGAACAACACACAGACCAGATGACTGTAAGGAGAACAACACACAGACCAGATGACTGTAAGGAGAACAACACACAGACCAGATGACTGTAAGGAGAACAACACACAGACCAATGACTGTAAGGAGAACAACACACAGACCAGATGACTGTAAGGAGAACAACACATAGACCAGATGACTGTAAGGAGAACAACACACAGACCAGATGACTGTAAGGAGAACAACACACAGACCAGATGACTGTAAGGAGAACAACACACAGACCAGATGACTGTAAGGAGAACAACACACAGACCAGATGACTGTAAGGAGAACAACACACAGACCAGATGACTGTAAGGAGAACAACACACAGACCAGATGACTGTAAGGAGAACAACACACAGACCAGATGACTGTAAGGAGAACAACACACAGACCAGATGACTGTAAGGAGAACAACACACAGACCAGATGACTGTAAGATAAACAACACACAGACCAGATGACTGTAAGGAGAACAACACACAGACCAATGACTGTAAGGAGAACAACACACAGACCAGATGACTGTAAGGAGAACAACACACAGACCAGATGACTGTAAGATAAACAATACACAGACCAGATGACTGTAAGGAGAACAACACACAGACCAGATGACTGTAAGGAGAACAACACACAGACCAGATGACTGTAAGGAGAACAACACACAGACCAGATGACTGTAAGGAGAACAACACACAGACCAGATGACTGTAAGGAGAACAACACACAGACCAGATGACTGTAAGGAGAACAACACACAGACCAGATGACTGTAAGATAAACAACACACAGACCAGATGACTGTAAGATAAACAACACACAGACCAGATGACTGTAAGGAGAACAATACATAGACCAGATGACTGTAAGGAGAACAACACACAGACCAGATGACTGTAAGGAGAACAACACACAGACCAGATGACTGTAAGGAGAACAACACACAGACCAGATGACTGTAAGGAGAACAACACACAGACCAGATGACTGTAAGGAGAACAACACACAGACCAGATGACTGTAAGGAGAACAACACACAGACCAGATGACTGTAAGATAAACAACACACAGACCAGATGACTGTAAGGAGAACAACACACAGACCAGATGACTGTAAGGAGAACAACACACAGACCAGATGACTGTAAGGAGAACAACACACAGACCAGATGACTGTAAGGAGAACAACACACAGACCAGATGACTGTAAGGAGAACAACACACAGACCAGATGACTGTAAGGAGAACAACACACAGACCAGATGACTGTAAGGAGAACAATACACAGACCAGATGACTGTAAGATAAACAACACACAGACCAGATGACTGTAAGGAGAACAACACACAGACCAATGACTGTAAGGAGAACAACACACAGACCAGATGACTGTAAGGAGAACAACACACAGACCAGATGACTGTAAGGAGAACAACACACAGACCAGATGACTTTAAGGAGAACAACACACAGACCAGATGACTGTAAGGAGAACAACACACAGACCAGATGACTGTAAGGAGAACAACACACAGACCAGATGACTGTAAGGAGAACAACACACAGACCAGATGACTGTAAGGAGAACAACACACAGACCAGATGACTGTAAGGAGAACAACACACAGACCAGATGACTGTAAGGAGAACAATACATAGACCAGATGACTGTAAGATAAACAACACACAGACCAGATGACTGTAAGGAGAACAATACATAGACCAGATGACTGTAAGGAGAACAACACACAGACCAGATGACTGTAAGGAGAACAACACACAGACCAGATGACTGTAAGGAGAACAACACACAGACCAGATGACTGTAAGGAGAACAACACACAGACCAGATGACTGTAAGGAGAACAACACACAGACCAGATGACTGTAAGGAGAACAACACACAGACCAGATGACTGTAAGGAGAACAACACACAGACCAATGACTGTAAGGAGAACAACACACAGACCAGATGACTGTAAGGAGAACAACACACAGACCAGATGACTGTAAGGAGAACAACACACAGACCAGATGACTGTAAGGAGAACAACACACAGACCAGATGACTGTAAGATAAACAACACACAGACCAGATGACTGTAAGATAAACAACACACAGACCAGATGACTGTAAGGAGAACAACACACAGACCAGATGACTGTAAGGAGAACAATACACAGACCAGATGACTGTAAGGAGAACAACACACAGACCAGATGACTGTAAGGAGAACAACACACAGACCAGATGACTGTAAGGAGAACAACACACAGACCAGATGACTGTAAGGAGAACAACACACAGACCAGATGACTGTAAGGAGAACAACACACAGACCAGATGACTGTAAGATAAACAACACACAGACCAGATGACTGTAAGGAGAACAACACACAGACCAGATGACTGTAAGGAGAACAACACACAGACCAGATGACTGTAAGGAGAACAACACACAGACCAGATGACTGTAAGGAGAACAACACACAGACCAGATGACTGTAAGGAGAACAACACACAGACCAGATGACTGTAAGGAGAACAACACACAGACCAGATGACTGTAAGGAGAACAATACACAGACCAGATGACTGTAAGATAAACAACACACAGACCAGATGACTGTAAGGAGAACAACACACAGACCAATGACTGTAAGGAGAACAACACACAGACCAGATGACTGTAAGGAGAACAACACACAGACCAGATGACTGTAAGGAGAACAACACACAGACCAGATGACTGTAAGGAGAACAACACACAGACCAGATGACTGTAAGGAGAACAACACACAGACCAGATGACTGTAAGGAGAACAACACACAGACCAGATGACTGTAAGGAGAACAACACACAGACCAGATGACTGTAAGGAGAACAACACACAGACCAGATGACTGTAAGGAGAACAACACACAGACCAGATGACTGTAAGGAGAACAATACATAGACCAGATGACTGTAAGATAAACAACACACAGACCAGATGACTGTAAGGAGAACAACACACAGACCAGATGACTGTAAGGAGAACAACACACAGACCAGATGACTGTAAGGAGAACAACACACAGACCAGATGACTGTAAGGAGAACAACACACAGACCAGATGACTGTAAGGAGAACAACACACAGACCAGATGACTGTAAGGAGAACAACACACAGACCAATGACTGTAAGGAGAACAACACACAGACCAGATGACTGTAAGGAGAACAACACACAGACCAGATGACTGTAAGGAGAACAACACACAGACCAGATGACTGTAAGGAGAACAACACACAGACCAGATGACTGTAAGGAGAACAACACACAGACCAGATGACTGTAAGGAGAACAACACACAGACCAGATGACTGTAAGATAAACAACACACAGACCAGATGACTGTAAGGAGAACAACACACAGACCAGATGACTGTAAGGAAGGAGAACAACACACAGACCAGATGACTGTAAGGAGAACAACACACAGACCAGATGACTGTAAGGAGAACAACAGACCAGATGACTGTAAGGAGAACAACACACAGACCAGATGACTGTAAGGAGAACAACACACAGACCAGATGACTGTAAGGAGAACAACACACAGACCAGATGACTGTAAGGAGAACAACACACAGACCAGATGACTGTAAGGAGAACAACACACAGACCAGATGACTGTAAGGAGAACAACACACAGACCAGATGACTGTAAGGAGAACAACACACAGACCAGATGACTGTAAGGAGAACAACACACAGACCGGATGACTGTAAGGAGAACAACACACAGACCGGATGACTGTAAGGAGAACAACACACAGACCAGATGACTGTAAGGAGAACAACACACAGACCAGATGACTGTAAGGAGAACAACACACAGACCAGATGACTGTAAGGAGAACAACACACAGACCAGATGACTGTAAGGAGAACAACACACAGACCAGATGACTGTAAGGAGAACAACACACAGACCAGATGACTGTAAGGAGAACAACACACAGACCAGATGACTGTAAGGAGAACAATACACAGACCAGATGACTGTAAGGAGAACAACACACAGACCAGATGACTGTAAGGAGAACAATACACAGACCAGATGACTGTAAGGAGAACAACACACAGACCAGATGACTGTAAGATGAACAACACACAGACCAGATGACTGTAAGGAGAACAACACACAGACCAGATGACTGTAAGGAGAACAACACACAGACCAGATGACTGTAAGGAGAACAACACACAGACCAGATGACTGTAAGGAGAACAACACACAGACCAGATGACTGTAAGGAGAACAACACACAGACCAGATGACTGTAAGGAGAACAACACACAGACCAGATGACTGTAAGGAGAACAACACACAGACCAGATGACTGTAAGGAGAACAACACACAGACCAGATGACTGTAAGGAGAACAACACACAGACCAGATGACTGTAAGGAGAACAACACACAGACCAGATGACTGTAAGGAGAACAACACACAGACCAGATGACTGTAAGGAGAACAACACACAGACCAGATGACTGTAAGATAAACAACACACAGACCAGATGACTGTAAGATAAACAACACACAGACCAGATGACTGTAAGGAGAACAATACATAGACCAGATGACTGTAAGGAGAACAACACACAGACCAGATGACTGTAAGGAGAACAACACACAGACCAGATGACTGTAAGGAGAACAACACACAGACCAGATGACTGTAAGGAGAACAACACACAGACCAGATGACTGTAAGGAGAACAACACACAGACCAGATGACTGTAAGGAGAACAACACACAGACCAGATGACTGTAAGGAGAACAACACACAGACCAGATGACTGTAAGATAAACAACACACAGACCAGATGACTGTAAGGAGAACAACACACAGACCAGATGACTGTAAGATAAACAACACACAGACCAGATGACTGTAAGGAGAACAATACATAGACCAGATGACTGTAAGGAGAACAACACACAGACCAGATGACTGTAAGGAGAACAACACACAGACCAGATGACTGTAAGGAGAACAACACACAGACCAGATGACTGTAAGGAGAACAACACACAGACCAGATGACTGTAAGGAGAACAACACACAGACCAGATGACTGTAAGGAGAACAACACACAGACCAGATGACTGTAAGGAGAACAACACACAGACCAGATGACTGTAAGGAGAACAACACACAGACCAGATGACTGTAAGGAGAACAACACACAGACCAGATGACTGTAAGGAGAACAACACACAGACCAATGACTGTAAGGAGAACAACACACAGACCAGATGACTGTAAGGAGAACAACACACAGACCAGATGACTGTAAGGAGAACAACACACAGACCAGATGACTGTAAGGAGAACAACACACAGACCAGATGACTGTAAGATAAACAACACACAGACCAGATGACTGTAAGATAAACAACACACAGACCAGATGACTGTAAGGAGAACAATACATAGACCAGATGACTGTAAGGAGAACAACACACAGACCAGATGACTGTAAGGAGAACAACACACAGACCAGATGACTGTAAGATAAACAACACACAGACCAGATGACTGTAAGGAGAACAACACACAGACCAGATGACTGTAAGGAGAACAACACACAGACCAGATGACTGTAAGGAGAACAACACACAGACCAGATGACTGTAAGGAGAACAACACACAGACCAGATGACTGTAAGATAAACAACACACAGACCAGATGACTGTAAGGAGAACAACACACAGACCAGATGACTGTAAGGAGAACAACACACAGACCAGATGACTGTAAGGAGAACAACACACAGACCAGATGACTGTAAGGAGAACAACACACAGACCAGATGACTGTAAGGAGAACAACACACAGACCAGATGACTGTAAGGAGAACAACACACAGACCAGATGACTGTAAGGAGAACAACACACAGACCAGATGACTGTAAGGAGAACAACACACAGACCAGATGACTGTAAGGAGAACAACACACAGACCAGATGACTGTAAGGAGAACAACACACAGACCAGATGACTGTAAGGAGAACAACACACAGACCAGATGACTGTAAGGAGAACAACACACAGACCAGATGACTGTAAGGAGAACAACACACAGACCGGATGACTGTAAGGAGAACAACACACAGACCGGATGACTGTAAGGAGAACAACACACAGACCGGATGACTGTAAGATAAACAACACACAGACCGGATGACTGTAAGGAGAACAACACACAGACCGGATGACTGTAAGGAGAACAACACACAGACCAGATGACTGTAAGGAGAACAACACACAGACCAGATGACTGTAAGGAGAACAACACACAGACCAGATGACTGTAAGGAGAACAACACACAGACCAGATGACTGTAAGGAGAACAACACACAGACCAGATGACTGTAAGGAGAACAACACACAGACCAGATGACTGTAAGGAGAACAACACACAGACCAGATGACTGTAAGGAGAACAACACACAGACCAGATGACTGTAAGGAGAACAACACACAGACCAGATGACTGTAAGGAGAACAACACACAGACCAGATGATTGTAAGGAGAACAACACACAGACCAGATGACTGTAAGGAGAACAACACACAGACCAGATGACTGTAAGGAGAACAACACACAGACCAGATGACTGTAAGGAGAACAACACACAGACCAGATGACTGTAAGATAAACAACACACAGACCAGATGACTGTAAGATAAACAACACACAGACCAGATGACTGTAAGGAGAACAATACATAGACCAGATGACTGTAAGGAGAACAACACACAGACCAGATGACTGTAAGGAGAACAACACACAGACCAGATGACTGTAAGGAGAACAACACACAGACCAGATGACTGTAAGGAGAACAACACACAGACCAGATGACTGTAAGGAGAACAACACACAGACCAGATGACTGTAAGGAGAACAACACACAGACCAGATGACTGTAAGGAGAACAACACACAGACCAGATGACTGTAAGATAAACAACACACAGACCAGATGACTGTAAGGAGAACAACACACAGACCAGATGACTGTAAGGAGAACAACACACAGACCAGATGACTGTAAGGAGAACAACACACAGACCAGATGACTGTAAGGAGAACAACACACAGACCAGATGACTGTAAGGAGAACAACACACAGACCAGATGACTGTAAGGAGAACAACACACAGACCAGATGACTGTAAGGAGAACAACACACAGACCAGATGACTGTAAGATAAACAACACACAGACCAGATGACTGTAAGATAAACAACACACAGACCAGATGACTGTAAGGAGAACAATACATAGACCAGATGACTGTAAGGAGAACAACACACAGACCAGATGACTGTAAGGAGAACAACACACAGACCAGATGACTGTAAGGAGAACAACACACAGACCAGATGACTGTAAGGAGAACAACACACAGACCAGATGACTGTAAGGAGAACAACACACAGACCAGATGACTGTAAGGAGAACAACACACAGACCAGATGACTGTAAGGAGAACAACACACAGACCAGATGACTGTAAGATAAACAACACACAGACCAGATGACTGTAAGGAGAACAACACACAGACCAGATGACTGTAAGATAAACAACACACAGACCAGATGACTGTAAGGAGAACAATACATAGACCAGATGACTGTAAGGAGAACAACACACAGACCAGATGACTGTAAGGAGAACAACACACAGACCAGATGACTGTAAGGAGAACAATACACAGACCAGATGACTGTAAGGAGAACAACACACAGACCAGATGACTGTAAGGAGAACAACACACAGACCAGATGACTGTAAGGAGAACAACACACAGACCAGATGACTGTAAGGAGAACAACACACAGACCAGATGACTGTAAGGAGAACAACACACAGACCAATGACTGTAAGGAGAACAACACACAGACCAGATGACTGTAAGGAGAACAACACACAGACCAGATGACTGTAAGGAGAACAACACACAGACCAGATGACTGTAAGGAGAACAACACACAGACCAGATGACTGTAAGGAGAACAACACACAGACCAGATGACTGTAAGGAGAACAACACACAGACCAATGACTGTAAGGAGAACAACACACAGACCAGATGACTGTAAGGAGAACAACACACAGACCAATGACTGTAAGGAGAACAACACACAGACCAGATGACTGTAAGGAGAACAACACACAGACCAGATGACTGTAAGGAGAACAACACACAGACCAGATGACTGTAAGGAGAACAACACACAGACCAGATGACTGTAAGGAGAACAACACACAGACCAGATGACTGTAAGGAGAACAACACACAGACCAGATGACTGTAAGGAGAACAACACACAGACCAGATGACTGTAAGATAAACAACACACAGACCAGATGACTGTAAGGAGAACAACACACAGACCAGATGACTGTAAGGAGAACAACACACAGACCAGATGACTGTAAGGAGAACAACACACAGACCAGATGACTGTAAGGAGAACAACACACAGACCAGATGACTGTAAGGAGAACAACACACAGACCAGATGACTGTAAGGAGAACAACACACAGACCAGATGACTGTAAGGAGAACAACACACAGACCAGATGACTGTAAGGAGAACAACACACAGACCAGATGACTGTAAGGAGAACAATACACAGACCAGATGACTGTAAGGAGAACAACACACAGACCAGATGACTGTAAGGAGAACAACACACAGACCAGATGACTGTAAGGAGAACAACACACAGACCAGATGACTGTAAGGAGAACAACACACAGACCAGATGACTGTAAGGAGAACAACACACAGACCAGATGACTGTAAGGAGAACAACACACAGACCAGATGACTGTAAGGAGAACAACACACAGACCAGATGACTGTAAGGAGAACAACACACAGACCAGATGACTGTAAGGAGAACAACACACAGACCAGATGACTGTAAGGAGAACAACACACAGACCAGATGACTGTAAGATAAACAACACACAGACCAGATGACTGTAAGGAGAACAATACATAGACCAGATGACTGTAAGGAGAACAACACACAGACCAGATGACTGTAAGGAGAACAACACACAGACCAGATGACTGTAAGGAGAACAACACACAGACCAGATGACTGTAAGGAGAACAACACACAGACCAGATGACTGTAAGGAGAACAACACACAGACCAGATGACTGTAAGGAGAACAACACACAGACCAATGACTGTAAGGAGAACAACACACAGACCAGATGACTGTAAGGAGAACAACACACAGACCAGATGACTGTAAGGAGAACAACACACAGACCAGATGACTGTAAGGAGAACAACACACAGACCAGATGACTGTAAGGAGAACAACACACAGACCAGATGACTGTAAGGAGAACAACACACAGACCAGATGACTGTAAGGAGAACAATACACAGACCAGATGACTGTAAGGAGAACAACACACAGACCAGATGACTGTAAGATAAACAACACACAGACCAATGACTGTAAGGAGAACAACACACAGACCAGATGACTGTAAGATAAACAACACACAGACCAGATGACTGTAAGGAGAACAACACACAGACCAGATGACTGTAAGGAGAACAACACACAGACCAGATGACTGTAAGGAGAACAACACACAGACCAGATGACTGTAAGGAGAACAACACACAGACCAGATGACTGTAAGGAGAACAACACACAGACCAGATGACTGTAAGGAGAACAACACACAGACCAGATGACTGTAAGGAGAACAACACACAGACCAGATGACTGTAAGGAGAACAACACACAGACCAGATGACTGTAAGGAGAACAACACACAGACCAGATGACTGTAAGGAGAACAACACACAGACCAGATGACTGTAAGGAGAACAACACACAGACCAGATGACTGTAAGGAGAACAACACACAGACCAGATGACTGTAAGGAGAACAACACACAGACCAGATGACTGTAAGGAGAACAACACACAGACCAGATGACTGTAAGGAGAACAACACACAGACCAGATGATTGTAAGGAGAACAACACACAGACCAGATGACTGTAAGGAGAACAACACACAGACCAGATGACTGTAAGGAGAACAACACACAGACCAGATGACTGTAAGGAGAACAACACACAGACCAGATGACTGTAAGGAGAACAACACACAGACCAGATGACTGTAAGGAGAACAACACACAGACCAGATGACTGTAAGGAGAACAACACACAGACCAGATGACTGTAAGGAGAACAACACACAGACCAGATGACTGTAAGGAGAACAACACACAGACCAGATGACTGTAAGGAGAACAACACACAGACCAGATGACTGTAAGGAGAACAACACACAGACCAGATGACTGTAAGGAGAACAACACACAGACCAGATGACTGTAAGGAGAACAATACATAGACCAGATGACTGTAAGATAAACAACACACAGACCAGATGACTGTAAGGAGAACAATACATAGACCAGATGACTGTAAGGAGAACAACACACAGACCAGATGACTGTAAGGAGAACAACACACAGACCAGATGACTGTAAGGAGAACAACACACAGACCAGATGACTGTAAGGAGAACAACACACAGACCAGATGACTGTAAGGAGAACAACACACAGACCAATGACTGTAAGGAGAACAACACACAGACCAGATGACTGTAAGGAGAACAACACACAGACCAATGACTGTAAGGAGAACAACACACAGACCAGATGACTGTAAGGAGAACAACACACAGACCAGATGACTGTAAGGAGAACAACACACAGACCAGATGACTGTAAGGAGAACAACACACAGACCAGATGACTGTAAGATAAACAACACACAGACCAGATGACTGTAAGGAGAACAACACACAGACCAGATGACTGTAAGGAGAACAACACACAGACCAGATGACTGTAAGGAGAACAACACACAGACCAGATGACTGTAAGGAGAACAACACACAGACCAGATGACTGTAAGGAGAACAACACACAGACCAGATGACTGTAAGGAGAACAACACACAGACCAGATGACTGTAAGGAGAACAACACACAGACCAGATGACTGTAAGGAGAACAACACACAGACCAGATGACTGTAAGGAGAACAACACACAGACCAGATGACTGTAAGGAGAACAACACACAGACCAGATGACTGTAAGGAGAACAACACACAGACCAGATGACTGTAAGGAGAACAACACACAGACCAGATGACTGTAAGGAGAACAACACACAGACCAGATGACTGTAAGGAGAACAACACACAGACCGGATGACTGTAAGATAAACAACACACAGACCAGATGACTGTAAGGAGAACAACACACAGACCAGATGACTGTAAGGAGAACAACACACAGACCAGATGACTGTAAGGAGAACAACACACAGACCAGATGACTGTAAGGAGAACAACACACAGACCAGATGACTGTAAGGAGAACAACACACAGACCAGATGACTGTAAGGAGAACAACACACAGACCAGATGACTGTAAGGAGAACAACACACAGACCAGATGACTGTAAGGAGAACAATACACAGACCAGATGACTGTAAGGAGAACAACACACAGACCAGATGACTGTAAGGAGAACAATACATAGACCAGATGACTGTAAGGAGAACAACACACAGACCAGATGACTGTAAGATAAACAACACACAGACCAATGACTGTAAGGAGAACAACACACAGACCAGATGACTGTAAGGAGAACAACACACAGACCAGATGACTGTAAGGAGAACAACACACAGACCAGATGACTGTAAGGAGAACAACACACAGACCAGATGACTGTAAGGAGAACAACACACAGACCAGATGACTGTAAGGAGAACAACACACAGACCAGATGACTGTAAGGAGAACAACACACAGACCAGATGACTGTAAGGAGAACAACACACAGACCAGATGACTGTAAGGAGAACAACACACAGACCAGATGACTGTAAGGAGAACAACACACAGACCAGATGACTGTAAGGAGAACAACACACAGACCAGATGACTGTAAGGAGAACAACACACAGACCAGATGACTGTAAGGAGAACAACACACAGACCAGATGACTGTAAGGAGAACAACACACAGACCAGATGACTGTAAGGAGAACAACACACAGACCAGATGACTGTAAGGAGAACAACACACAGACCAGATGACTGTAAGGAGAACAACACACAGACCAGATGACTGTAAGGAGAACAACACACAGACCAGATGACTGTAAGGAGAACAACACACAGACCAGATGACTGTAAGGAGAACAACACACAGACCAGATGACTGTAAGGAGAACAACACACAGACCAGATGACTGTAAGGAGAACAACACACAGACCAGATGACTGTAAGGAGAACAACACACAGACCAGATGACTGTAAGGAGAACAACACACAGACCAGATGACTGTAAGGAGAACAACACACAGACCAGATGACTGTAAGGAGAACAACACACAGACCAGATGACTGTAAGGAGAACAACACACAGACCAGATGACTGTAAGGAGAACAACACACAGACCAGATGACTGTAAGGAGAACAACACACAGACCAGATGACTGTAAGGAGAACAACACACAGACCAGATGACTGTAAGGAGAACAACACACAGACCAGATGACTGTAAGGAGAACAACACACAGACCAGATGACTGTAAGGAGAACAACACACAGACCAGATGACTGTAAGGAGAACAACACACAGACCAGATGACTGTAAGGAGAACAACACACAGACCAGATGACTGTAAGGAGAACAACACACAGACCAGATGACTGTAAGGAGAACAACACACAGACCAGATGACTGTAAGGAGAACAACACACAGACCAGATGACTGTAAGGAGAACAACACACAGACCAGATGACTGTAAGGAGAACAACACACAGACCAGATGACTGTAAGGAGAACAACACACAGACCAGATGACTGTAAGGAGAACAACACACAGACCAGATGACTGTAAGGAGAACAACACACAGACCAGATGACTGTAAGGAGAACAACACACAGACCAGATGACTGTAAGGAGAACAACACACAGACCAGATGACTGTAAGGAG
The DNA here is from genome assembly GCA_033318265.1 of Phyllotis vaccarum. Lineage (NCBI taxonomy): Eukaryota > Metazoa > Chordata > Mammalia > Rodentia > Cricetidae > Phyllotis > Phyllotis vaccarum. The sequence continues at coordinate 17,322,993 of JARWLC010000018.1, forward strand.
AACAACACACAGACCAGATGACTGTAAGGAGAACAACACACAGACCAGATGACTGTAAGATAAACAACACACAGACCAGATGACTGTAAGGAGAACAACACACAGACCAGATGACTGTAAGGAGAACAACACACAGACCAGATGACTGTAAGGAGAACAACACACAGACCAGATGACTGTAAGGAGAACAACACACAGACCAGATGACTGTAAGGAGAACAACACACAGACCAGATGACTGTAAGGAGAACAACACACAGACCAGATGACTGTAAGGAGAACAACACACAGACCAGATGACTGTAAGGAGAACAACACACAGACCAGATGACTGTAAGGAGAACAACACACAGACCAGATGACTGTAAGGAGAACAACACACAGACCAGATGACTGTAAGGAGAACAACACACAGACCAGATGACTGTAAGGAGAACAACACACAGACCAGATGACTGTAAGGAGAACAACACACAGACCAGATGACTGTAAGGAGAACAACACACAGACCAGATGACTGTAAGGAGAACAACACACAGACCAGATGACTGTAAGGAGAACAACACACAGACCAATGACTGTAAGGAAAACAACACACAGACCAGATGACTGTAAGGAGAACAACACACAGACCAGATGACTGTAAGGAGAACAACACACAGACCAATGACTGTAAGGAGAACAACACACAGACCAGATGACTGTAAGGAGAACAACACACAGACCAGATGACTGTAAGGAGAACAACACACAGACCAATGACTGTAAGGAAAACAACACACAGACCAATGACTGTAAGGAGAACAATACACAGACCAATGAGTGTAAGATAAACAACACACAGACCAGATAACTGTAAGGAAAACAACACACAGACCAATGAGTGTAAGATAAACAACACACAGACCAGATGACTTTAAGGACAGCAGATGCACCAAATGCCGGTCCTTCAAGAATGATTTTTTTGACTTTTTAAAAAAGAGATATTACTAAAATCTGAGACCTTGCCATCCATTTATAAGAACACCAAGAATAGTTATATGCTTAATGTTGGGTAGCCTGGATGCAATGGACAAATTCCTAGAAGCCTGGATTCTTTAGAGTGGAAGCATGAAGACACAATAACAAATATGTAACAACAAGATTGAATCAACACGAAGATTGACAAAATTTCATAGACATTAATGACAAAACCACTGAAAGTGGACAGAAGTGCATTTGGTGTAACAGGCCACACATGGAAGCCCTCAGCCAACATCATACTCGGTGGGTACACTGACAGCGTTCCCTCTAGGATCAGGAAGGACACTTCTGTGTAAGAGACTCTTAGGAATGCTATGCAGACCCATTAGGTTAGACAAAAAGTAAAGGGTTCCCAGTTTTATAAGGTCATAATCTATATCTGTAGATGACATGAACTTGTTTACAGAAAACCCTTAACAGTCTACAGGAAGTTCTCAGAACTAAATGAGCAAAACTAGCAAAATTGTTGGCTAACAAAGTGAACATGCCCCAAAATATTGACCATGAACAATTAGACTTCCTTTCTTTCCAGGGCCTCATGCATGCTAGGCGAGTATTTGGCCACTGAGCAATAGTCTCATCCTTAACAGTGAACAATTGGAAAGGAAATTAAGAAAGTATTTATTTATGAGAGCACCGATAAGAATAAAATACTTAGAATTGACTCCACCAAAGAGATAAAGACTTGCACCCAGAAAACTACCAAATAGGACCTGATGAAAGGAGACAAGAATCTCATTATTTGTTGTTGTTCTGCAGGACTGGACACTGAACCCAGGGCCTTGTACATGGCAAGCAATGCTCTACCGTTGAGTTATAGCCCAAGCTCTGCTTTTTAATTTTTATTTTGAAACAGGATCTCACTAAATTAATAAGGCCAGCCTTGAATTGTCTGTCTTAGGCACTTTTAGAAGTTAGAAACTCTTGCCTCAGCTTCTTGAGTGGCTGGAATTAGAGTCATGAGCCAGCTTGCCTGAAAGACTTTAAAAAAAATAGATGACAATATTACTTGAAGTATTCTATCAGCTCTATACACATCAGATCAAACCCCATTGGCATTTTGGACAGAAATAGAAAAGTGCATTCTGGCTGTCCTGGAACTCACTATGTAGACCAGGCTGGCCTCAAGCGCCCAGAGATCCACTTGTCTCTGCTCCCAAGAGCTGGGATTAGAGGCAAGCACCACCATTCCTGGCCTTACAACCATCTTGATAAAGAAGAATGAAGTTTCAGAACATCATGCTTCATGACTTCATAATTTTAGAACAAAGCTGCCATAATCAAAACAGTATACTACTGACATAAAGGCAGATACACAGATCAGTGAACTAGAACTGGGAAGGCCAGAACTACTCATGTACACTGGCCACGATTAAACGAAGGATCAGTTGATATGATAAATATGTATATTTACAGGGCAAAGTTTTTGCAGATATATTATAATGCGTGTCAGATCCAAATTGTTGGCATACCCTCCCTTCATCTGTTATTTTTCATGTTGTTAAGAACATTCACGTCTGCTAGTTCTTTTGAATTAATTGGTGTAGCACAGAGTTGTCCTGATGAGTTACAGAACATGGAAGACATTCTTGCTGTCCAGCTGCCCCTCTGTGACCAGATGAGTTTGGATCAGGCTGCTAAGATTGTTCATTCAGTGATGGACGGATAATCAGTTAGACAAGGGGTGTTGGGAAAATGGGATATACAGGCAGCAGAATGAAGGAAGTTAAACCTCTGCCCAACATCATAGTGGATCAAGGAGCTCAAACGTACCAGAGCTGAAACCTTCAGGCTTTAGGGGACAGGATAGAAACTTCTTGCAGTTGAACTTGGCCTGGTGTCTTTGTCGATGCCAGGTGCATTAGAGAATGTTAGCAGTCATGTGACCCCGCACATCTTTGTGGCATTTTTCTCAACAATCAAGGACACTAAATGTCTGTCCCTTGATGAATAAGTAAAGAAATGGTATGTTCACATGGCAGTGCTGTTAAACCTTTCTAAAGAAGGTGGTTCTGCCAGTGTGATTATATGAAAGAACCTAGAAGACATGGGACTGAGTAAGATAAACCATGCACACAAACACAATACTGCATGATCTCATTCTTAAAATCTTAAAATCTTGGTGGAAGTAGAAAGGAGGATGAAGGTTACCAGAGACTGAGGGGCAGCCAGAAGGCTTCAAATAGACCAGAGGGTTAAGTTTCAAGAGCTATGACATGGCAGGTAGATTACGGTGCAGTAGAATGGATTGCAAAGAAATGAACAGTTTCAGATGCCTTAGCATAAGTGATAACGGAGGTAAGTTGTGTTAATTAGATTGATTTAATCATTCCAAATTGTATCTAGATAATATTCTCCCAAAAGTATTCAGTTATGAGCTCAATTAAAAAACCATTAGTAAGAATAAACAAGGAACTTTACTAGGAAAGTGAAAAATCCACTTCCAGATAGAATGATAGAAAATATTTGTAAATAAAACATCTCACAAGAGGTTAATGTTCAGATTGTATAAGAAAGCTCCAACATAGCAAATAACAACAAAAAAAAAAACAAAGAAAAATAAAAAACCAAACAATCTAACTGAAAAATAGGAAGTCGTGAATGGAAGGGAAGGGCCCGAATAGAAAGTGTACGCATGGCCAATGAGTTGGTGGGGAGGATCTCCACTTCACTAGTCAGTCATTGACGCAGAGGACATACAAAGTACCACCTCACATCTCCTAGGACACAGACCACTAAACACAAAGACAAGAGACAAGAGTTTTGGAATATATAAAGAAACTAGGGCTCTAGGGCATTGCTGAATGGGGATGGAACCATGAGAGATGGCATTGTGGCTCCTCAAAAAATTAAAGAATTGCATTCAACTCAATAATTCTGTGTTCAGGATTGGGGTGGTGGTGGACTCGATTTACAAGAAGTTTTTGAAATGGACAATGATGGTAGTTATACGGTTATGAATATACTTTATGTCACTACACTGTACATTTCACAATATCTAAAATGATAAATTTTAGAAATAAAAAACGTATATATGTATAGGTATTTTGCCTACTTGTATGTCATGCATGCTTGGGACCTGAGGAGGACAGAAAAGAGTGTTGAATTCCTTGGAACTGGAGTTCCAGACAGTAATAAATAAGGTACCATGTGGGTGCTGGTATTTGAACCTCTGTCCTTTGGAAGAGCAGCTAGGGCTCTTAACTCTTGAGCCAACTCACTGGTCCCTAATGCACACACACACACAGACATGCACACTCACACAGGCATACACACACAGATAAATACACACACACACAGACAGACATATACACACACACAGACATATACACACAGAGACATGCACACTCACACAGACATACACACACAGATATATACACATTCACACACACACACACACAATACACACACACACAGTAAAAAAAAGCCATTATTAGAAAGAAGAGTCTGTGCAAGGAGGCCATACTGTAAATGCCAGCATGAGGACAAGAAGTACTGGCCAATAAGATGGCTGAGCTGGTAAAAGTGCCTGCCATGCTGTCTCCCAGTACCAACCCCAACTGCCGCACATGAGTGCACAGACAAATGTGGGCCAGTGAAATGGCTGAGCAGAAAAAGAGCTTCCTCCCACCTGAATTTAACCCCTGATCCCCGAGAACTGGCTTCCACAAATTGTCCTCTGACCTCCACACATGGGTATGGAACACGCATATGTGCAAATGTAGTAAGAAACTCAGTACAGTACAGGTCCTTTCTTTCTATGGATTTTTTTTTATGGACCAAACAAAGCTTGGAAACAAAGCACCTGGAAAAATATGTCTACAGTGAAAAATGGATTGCTCCCGCTTGTCCTTGTCCCTTACTTAACACAGTACGACCAGTGTCTATGAGGTCTTCGTATCATCTAAAAAAGATGTGAATGTGTGGGAGGGTGTAGAGTAACAATGTTTTATTAGATTCTGAGGTTGGCTGTGTGTTTGACTCAGACCCTAAACTCTCAGTCACTGTGCATTTCCATTTGCTGTATTGACATATATTGTTATTATTGACAGTCTCCCTTTATGACTTGGGCTGGCCTTGTACTCCTATTCCTCCTGCTCCCTCCTCCCTCTCCCTCTCCCCCTCCCCCTCCCTACCTCCACCCTCCCTCCCTTGATACTAGATTCACTATGTAGCCCTGTCTGACCTGAAGCTCACTGCAAAGACCACGGTGGTTGGGAAACCATAGAGATCCACCTGTTGCTGCCTCTGGTGTGCTGGGGTTAAAGATATGCAGCACCATGCTCTGCTTGCTTCCTGTTTTATCATTAGACATTAACACACATCCTAGACCTGACTAGCTGTATTTGTATGCTGAGGTGTTTTTCTCCTTGTGACTTTTACCCATTTTGTACATTGTTGATAAAAAAAAAAAAAAAAAAAAGATTGCCCTACTCCCAACACTATGGAGTCAGAAGGGAGAGGTCACTCACTTGTTACGTCCAGTCGGATTGGGTCACTTTTCATGGAACTGACCGGATTGGAGATCAAACACTGATACTCCCCGGAATCTTCCCTCCTGACAGGTTCTATGCTGAGAGTGCTGTTGTTCTGGGACAGCTTCATCCTGTTCGTGAGCTTCAAAGTCTGCCCATTGAAGAGCCAAAGTATGGAGATCCCAGTGGAGTTTGAAAAGCAGGTCAGGAGCACAGAGTCCAGCTCTTTGACTGTGGTGTTGCTGACTTGGATCCTGGGTGTAGTCACTGGCTCTGTGGATAAAGAGTGGAGGGGACCAGCTGAGAGCCCTTTACCGGCAGAGGTGTCAACCAGTTCACAGGGCTCTGAGAGTGAAGTGGCCTCTGCAGGATTGCATGCTTGAGTTCAAGATACGGTCTGTATGGAGAGGATCTAATCTCCGTCCTACCTAGATCACTTACACTGACCTCGACTGAGGGCATTTGTGGAGACCTGATCTCATCTCCTGGTCCTCACTGACCCATTGCACGCCTTGAGACACAGCGTGAGAGGCCCTTCAGCTCCACTGACCTCCACTGCTCAGTGTAGACCAGCGCCCTCCAAGCATTTGCTGTTCAGGGTTGTCTTTCACATATCAGTCTTGATCAGTTATGATTAGTCTTTCTCGAGCTTCTCTGAGAAACCTGACAGCCTGTCAGAGCTCTGACACAGATCAGGGTCTGGCTGCATTCAGGTAAGGCTGAGCCACAGGTGGGCCATTCTTGTCAGGGGTTTGATGTTGATTGACATGAATTAGGGAACCCTAAAAGAATCCCGAGTCTATGAAATGATCTGAAAGATCACCTACTAAAGTCTCCATGGTGGGGAGCTGGAGATGTGGCTGTGGAAAGATAGCTTGTGCCACCCATGGCCTGTGTGACCCTAATCACTTCCTGTTTCCTGTCGCAGTTTCCCTGCAATAGGACACACGGTAAATGACCGTTGCCACACCTGCAAGTTAACCTTAAATGTGAACAGAGACCTGACCTCCACCTACTGCATCCATTACTATTTGCCTGCAGGAAATAATCCTTGGGCTGGACGTCTGGAGGGCAAGGAGGCTGTCTGTACACTTTTCCTTCTATCTCTTTAGGACTCTTGACCTTCCTGTGAAGTCTCAGAAAATCATCAGGACAGCTGACTGATAGCCTTTCAGACCTCTCCACCTATGCAGAGATGCACAGGTCACCTACCTCAGACATGGCTCTCAGAGGCTGACTGTCAGCAGGCGACCAGCCTACAGTCAATCTTTGTCCCCTGTCAGCACCAACAGGAGATCAAATTACAGCCCCATCTCCAAGCTTCCCAGGATTCCTGGTCCAGTCTGGGACAGAGGTCTGGAGCAAGGCTTCCAGGTGCTCATCTCTGTGTGAGAACCGCATGGTTTCCTCAGCCGGAAACCCTGAGTCCTGAGTCCTGAAGGGTCTTTGTCAAGGCCATGTTCATGATGAGCATCTTAGAGGCTGGACAGAGTCTGACAGGCCTGGGCTCAGTCACCTCACCCTCTTTGTTGGGAGCCGCTGGCCCCAGCTCCTCAAGGTGGCGCCAATATCCGGTGCTGGCCAACCCGCCTGAGTCAGTAAAGAGCGCATGCGTTTGGTACTCTTGCGAGATTGGTCTCTCCGCCTCTCCCGTGGTGTCATGTGGGATAATGAGCTGCAGCCTATAGAAAGGTGACACGTCCAAGGCAGAGGCCTTTGGTCTGTATAAAGGTTGGGGTTCCTACCTCGTGCTCTCTCTCTCCATTTTCCGTAAGCTAAGTGCTCTCCCTCATGGAGCATTAAAGCATTGCTGCAGAAGGATCCTACGTGTGCCGTGCCTTTTCTTGCGGGCGAGAAGTGGGCGCGGGACAACTGGTGCCGAAACCCGGGAACTGAACACCATTTGCACCGTCGGAGAGCCCTCGGAGACGAGGTGGATTCAGAACTGCAGGTAGGCTGCTCGGAGAGATATGTCTGAACTGGACTTTAGTTTGGGACTTTTGCCACCCTGGAAAGGATTTTTTGAGGCCTTGGTGCTTGTCTTAGTAGTGTTGTTGTTCGTGGTTGCCTTTTGCTTCTACCGGTCTGTGAAATCCTCCCAGTCTATCGTAACAGCACTAGACTCCTTGCTTAAGCAGCGTGATATTAAGATGGCACAGCGTACCCTAAAGAACTTTGTAGAAGATAAGGCCTGTAAAGATCTGATAGCTAAAGGGCGAGGTGTGATGGGAAAAGTTCAGGACAGCATGTCAGAAACCGAGCGCCATGTGAGGTTAGGCGCGCGCCATAAAGTAACAATACTCGACAAGGAAAAAGGACCCCCCGGTACGATAAAAAATATGGGGGAACTGGGGAACCAGAAACTAAAACCTGGTCCCCCCACCTTGTGCCCTGTACGGGAGCTTGAAAATTTAAATTTAAAGTGTGGCTCCTCAAGTGGCTCTGATACATCGGGGCACTCAGGAGATGATGAATTGAGCCCTGATGAGGAAAGTGACCTAGAGGAAGAGGCGGCTAAATATGAGGCAGGGAGATATTATTCTGATGAATTTCCCCCCGAGAATCAGAATATAAGAGTTAGAAAACGACAACTGGCCGTCGAACCTACACGGCCAGTATCTACCGCTCCCCCTCCTTATGAGGGACGAGTCGGGACCCTGTCCTTTTTGTCTGAGAAGGTTAAGAGAAAGCTCCGCTTGGCCTATCCAGTGTTTGAAGCAGCGGAAGGGGGACGGATACATGCTCCTGTAGAATACGCTCAGATTAAAGAACTAGCCGAGTCAGTCCGAAAGTATGGTGTAACCGCCAACTTTACGGTTGCTCAGCTAGACAGGTTAGCATTGTCAGCTATGACGCCTGCTGATTGGCAGACAGTTGCTAAGGCCTCCCTGGTTAGTATGGGTCAATATCTAGAATGGAAAGCCTTATGGCACGAGGCTGCTCAAGAACAGGCTAGGGCCAATGCTACTGCACTTACCCCCGAACAACAGCTCTGGACATTTGAGATGCTGACAGGGCAAGGACCACACGCGGCTGATCAGACTAATTACCCCTGGGGAGCTTATCAGCAGATTGCTAATACAGCCTTTAGGGCATGGAAGGCTTTATCCAGAAAAGGAGAAGGGAGCGGTCAATTGACTAAAATTGTTCAAGGTGCGCAGGAGCCCTTTTCTGATTTTGTGGCTCGCATGACAGAGGCAGCAGGTCGAATCTTTGGTGACCCAGAGGCGGCTGCCCCTCTGATAGAGCAGCTGGTATTTGAACAAGCTACCCAAGAATGACGTATGGCCATAGCTCCCAGAAAAAATAAAGGTCTACAAGACTGGTTAAGGGTATGCCGGGAGCTTGGCGGTCCCCTGACAAACGCCGGTCTGGCTGCAGCCATTTTGCAGTCCCAGAGGCGCCCTCTAGCGGGCCCCGCCAAGAAAGTTTGCTTTAAGTGTGGCAAGCCCGGCCATTTAAAAAGAGAATGCTGTGCCCCTGAGGGACCTACCCCCTCTTTATGTTCTCGATGTAGTAAAGGATACCATAGGACAGATCAATGCCGCTTGGTCCGAGATATTAAGGGGAGAATTCTACCACCATTAGAGACTACAGAGCCAAAAAACGGGATGATGGGCCCCATGTCCCAGGGCCCGCAAAAGTATGGGACAAAGTTTGTCAGGGAAAGCAAGAATATAAGCCCTCCAGGGGAGCCCGACTGGACCTGTGTGCCTCCTCCCACTTCTTATTGACACCACAAATGGGAGTGCAGCCTATACCTGTCCGCCTGCCTGAGGCGATCCCCAAAGCATGTATCGGGTTGCTGTTGGGGCAAGGCTCCCTCACTAAGCAGGGACTTGTAGTTCACCCCGGTTTAATAGATCATCAGCATACTGATGAAATTCAAGCCTTATGCTCCTGTCCTACTGGGGTGTTCACCATTAATCCTGGAGATAAAATAGCGCAGCTAGTTCTGCTCCCCGCCTATAGATCAGACACCGCAGCAGGCCTCACAATGGGCTCTTCAGGACAGGACTCAGTCTATTTATTAGTTGACTTGAGACAGCGACCAAGCCTAACTCTTTGGGTTAAAGACAAAAAATTTGAGGGGATTTTAGACACAGGCGCAGACAAGAGCATTATTTCCTCCCATTGGTGGCCAAAATCATGGCCCACCACTGAGTCTTCTCATTCCTTACAAGGCCTTGGATATGCTTCTCATCCCATAGTTAGTTCATCTGCTCTAGCATGGAGAACAGAAGAGGGTCAGAAAGGCTGGTTCACGCCCTACGTCCTCCCACTACCAGTAAATCTATGGGGACGGGATATTATGCAAGAGCTAGGGCTGGTATTGTCCAATGAATATTCGGTTCAAGCACAAGAGATTTTAAAAAAGATGGGGTATGAGGAAAGACAGGGCCTGGGTTTTTCTTAGGTGCCACTGAGGCAGCACGACCCATACCTTGGAAAACAGAGGTGCCGGTATGGGTTCCTCAGTGGCCATTGACCTCTGACGAGCTTAAGGCAGTGATCGAGCTTGTTGCAGAGCAGCTTGCTGGAGGACATATTGAGCCCTCCACTTCTCCATGGAATACACCCATTTTTGTGATTAAAAAGAAATCCGGAAGATGGCGTCTGTTACACGACTTAAGAGCTATTAATGCGCAGATGCATCTTTTTGGGCCGGTTCAGCAGGGACTCCCCATGCTCTCTGCCTTGCCAAAAGATTGGCACATGATTATTATAGATATTAAGGACTGTTTTTTCTCCATTCCCTTAAATGAGAGAGATAGGCCTAGGTTTGCCTTTACGGTTCCCTCTATTAATCATCTGGAACCGGATAAGAGATATCAATGGAGGGTATTGCCTCAGGGTATGGCTAATAGTCCTACCATATGTCAATTATATGTTCAAGAAGCCCTTGCGCCAGTGCGGCAAAAATATTCTAAGGTAGTTATAGCCCATTACATGGACGACATACTCCTTTGCTATTGTGATTTGATGATTTTAAGAGAGGCTTATGTTTTATTACAAGAGCAATTAAAATTATGGGGACTTCAGATTGCAATAGATAAAATTCAGACTTCAGAAGTTGGACAGTTTCTAGGGTCTAATATATTTCCTGATAGAATTGTTCCCCAGAGGATTGAAATTTTCAGAAGAGACTTAAGGACATTAAATGATTTTCAAAAATTACTAGGAGATATTAATTGGCTTAGACCTTTTTTAAAAATTCCCACTGCAGATTTAAAGCCTTTGTTTACTATCTTAGAAGGTGATTCTAATCTCACCTCTCCCCGCAGTTTAACACCGCAAGCTAAAGAAGTGCTTAAGATAATAGAAAATGCGATAATGAAGGCCCAATTAGCTCAGATTGATTATGATAAGCCATTTTCCCTATGTGTTTTTAAAACAAGAATATTGCCTACTGCTGTATTATGGCAGGCAGGCCCCTTATTGTGGATTCATCCACCGGCCTCACCCCAGAAGGTTATTGCCTGGTATCCAGCCGCCATTGCCCAGTTAGCTCAAAAGGCCTTGAGGGCCTCGGCTGAATATTTTGGTACTTATCCCACTTTGATGATCTTACCCTATACCACCCATCAGGTTCAGGTCCTAGCTGCTACCAATGATGATTGGGCCATATTAACTACTATGTTTCCTGGAAAAATTGATAATCATTATCCTAAACATCCTTTGTTACAGTTTGTGGCCTATCACCCGGTGATATATCCACGTGTTACTTCCTCAGTACCTTTAAAAGATGGCTTAATTGTATATACTGATGACTCAAGTAATGGAAGGGGTGCTTATGTTATAAATTCACAGACATTTTTTAAAGACTTTGGTCAAAGATCACCCCAGATTGTTGAATGTCTAATTGTGTTAGAAGTTTTACAAAAATTTGATTGTCCGCTTAATATTGTGTCTGATTCCCATTATGTGGTAAATGCTCTTCAATTACTTAAAACGGCCGGTGTTATTAATCCTTCCAGTACAGTACTCTGCCCTGTTTTGTACCATACAAGATTGTTTACTGCAACGCCGTGAGCCTTTTTATATTACCCATATACGGGCACATTCGGGACTCCCGGGCCCTATGAGCAGGGGAAATGATTTAGCTGACCAAACCACACGCCTGGTCGTGGCTGCCCTTGCTGACCCATTGCAAGCTGCAAAAGATTTTCATACAAAATTTCATGTTACAGCAGAGACTTTACGCAAGCGTTTTTCACTTACTAGACAACAAGCTCGCGAAATTGTGACACAATGTCAAAATTGCTGTCAATTCCTCCCTGCTAAAACTGTTGGGGTTAACCCAAGAGGCATTTCACCATTACAAATATGGCAGATGGATGTGACACATGTTCCATCCTTTGGAAAGCTTCAATTTATACATGTTTCTATTGATACATGTTCAAGTATTATTCATGCCACACCACTTACAGGAGAAAAGACCATACATGTTATTCAACATTGCTTAGAGGCATAGAGCACCTGGGGCAAACCAGCTTACCTCAAGACTGATAATGGGCCAGCTTACAGCTCCCAAAAATTCGCCCAATTTTGTGCACAAATGCAAGTAACACACCTTACCGGGTTGCTATACAACCCTCAAGGACAAGGCATTATTGAACGTGCACATCGAACCTTAAAATCCTATTTGTTAAAACAAAAAGGGGGAATAGGGCTGCCCCCAACACCAAGAGTGTCAATTGCCCTGGCATTGCTTACCATAAATTTTTTAAATATTGATGATAATTGTCAAAATGCTGCTGAGCGACATTGCTCAGAACCACAACGGCCCAAAGAGCTAGTAAAATGGAAAGATATTTTAGAGAATAAATGGAAAGGCCTGGATCCTATTTTAATAAGATCCCAGGAAGCTGTCTGTGTTTTTCCACAGGATGAAAAAAATCCGGTTTGGGTCCCAGAGCGCCTCACCAGAAAGATATTACAAGAAGAAGAGCCCTCGCCTTCTCCAGTTGACGCGTTGGATGTTACTAACATATCACACCCGGAGAGAACAGCGGTGGAAAATAATGTCCACCTTCCCTCTGCCAATGCCGGTGATGTATAATACCACTGATAAAGATTTAGGCCTAGCATTAAAGAAAATAGAAGTTTAGAGTTAAAGAGAAAAAATTTCTCGACAGCCTGGCAAAAAGAAACAGAGTTTGATAAAACCAAAATCGGCTCCCTTTTGCTCAGGCAGGCCAGATAAAGATTCAATTTTACCATGGGCCAGTTGCCAATTCAAGAATATAGGTTGGGCCACGCCTAAAATATTTTCATTTCCTCCCAATTTGGCCATCATTTATTTAGATTGTTAGCAATGCTTCAGAAATTATAGATAAATTGAGATGCAAATTTAATAATTGCTTTTATGCCTTATGCTGAGATGCTCAGCTTTATTTCTTTGCAGTAGTGGCCCACATGCCACAATTTGTGCCCATACCAATAGAGACCCCCAATAGCTTGCAGCTATTTAGACAAAAAAGAGATTTTGGAATCTCTGCTGTTATTATAGAGATTGTTGCCACAGCTGCCATAAAGGCCTCGGTAACTGCCTCAGCACTTGCACTTTCAGAAACAGTGCAGACTGCCCAGGCGGTTAATGATTTGTCTGCCTCAATAAATGGCACAGTTAGAATGTGAGCAAAAACTTGCTGGCTTATGCATAACCTCTATTCAATATAAAAATTTTACAAAGACAGCTAATCTTTCGAGAAGCCTTTCTCAATTTTTATTACAGAATTGGTCGTCTGAATTTGAGCAGACCCTTCGTGACCTGCAGGTGGCGATCGTCCAGGTCAATTCCACTCGGCTAGACCTGTCGCTGACCAGAGAGTTCTCTACGTGGATTTCCTCAGCCTTCCCCTACTCCAAGGAATGGGTGGGGGTGGGTATGTTTGGCCTAGCCTTTTGCGGAGGACTGGTCATTCTTCTCTAGATGGTTTGCAGGCTCAGAATCCAAAGTCCGAGAGACAAAACAGTTTTGGCTCAAGCCTTAATGGCTCTAGACTCAGGAGCCTCGGTAGATGTATGGCTACCTATACTAAAGCAATAGAGATGTTTTGGCTCGAACAGCTCCTGCACACCTAAGACAGTCCTGTCTATTGCACTGGGTGGAGTGTTCGGCCCCTTTCCTGAGAGGAATCTTGAGCCAAGGGCATCGCACAGGACATAGCTATGTCCTAGGAGGTATGTTGTCCTGCATAAGGGTGCCTGCCTCAATTCCCTTCCCAACAAAAGGCAGAGGACAGGCTGGGGGCATCTCGATCTGTCGAGAGATTAGAGATGACGCCCACGCAAGTCCACAATGTTTTCTGGGGGATAACCACTGCCTCCACCCTCTTACAGGATTCCCTCATTGCTTAGAAAATAAAAAAGGGTGGGGTGTTGGGAGCCACTGGCCCCAGCTCCTCCAGGTGGCGCCAATATCCGGTGCTGGCCAACCTGCCTGAGTCAGTAAAGAGCGCATGCGTTTGGTACTCTCGCGAGATTGGTCTCTCCGCCTCTCCCGTGGCGTCATGTGGGATAATGAGCTGCAGCCTATAGAAAGGTGACACGTCCAAGGCAGAGGCCTTTGGTCTATATAAAGGTTGGGCTTCCTACCTCGTGCTCTCTCTCTCCATTTTCCGTAAGCTAAGTGCTCTCCCTCATGGAGCATTAAAGCATTGCTGCAGAAGGATCCTACGTGTGCCGTGCCTTTTCTTGCGGGCGAGAAGTGGGCGCGGGACACCTCTTCTCTGAGGCAGCCTGATTATTGCTGCTTTCTCCTCTCTGTGTCCTTTACTAAAGCTTGAACCACAATGTGGGGTGTAAGACAGAGTCATCCAGGACTGACAACTCTGTATGTCAAGGCGGATTAGCTCCACCCACCACCCAGAGGTTACAGAGAATTACTTACTGTGTACCTGGAACGTCGCGGATACAGTAACAGGATCAAAGTTTTCTTTTAGTATACGAAGCGTGTAGGTTCCTGTGTCATTCAGAGTGACCTCCCTGATGAGCAGGGATCCATTGCTGTACACTATCTCTCTGCCGCTGTATGCAGGCCCTGTTATATTTGTACTAGTGGCTGGTATAAATCGGGCAATTTCATTCACATCAACAATTTTTTTCCCCTTGTACCAGGAAGAGACTTGGAATTTCTCTGGCGGATTAAGGACCCGGAGAAGAATGTTCCTCCCTTCAGCAACGCTGGGCGGATCTGCTTCAACAGAGACTTGGGCAGTGGCAGAGATCCAGTAGGTTAGCAGGGAGGCTAGGAGGGAAGAGAGAGCTCTCTCGATGCTGGGATCTTTAATGTGGTTGACATGTGAAAGCTGAGTATGTACAACTCAGCCTTGGGGGGTGTGTCTGTGTGTGTGCCGGCTGCAGGGAGGTCAGCAGCATCACCCCCATTCATCAGCACCCCTGAATCTTTCCACTGTATGGACCGGTCCTCTCAGGTGTCTACACAGCTCAGCCCTTACCCTGCTCACAGTCAAAATCTGTGGTGAGTGTAGACATGTCTTCTCTGACCTGCTCTAAAGATTCCTTGCCTCCATTTTCTCACCTCTCTCCCTGCTCTGTTTCTCCTGAAGTGCTTGTCAACCCCTGACCCCACCTTCTAGATGTCCTTGCTGGCCTGTCCTCCTGCCCAGTAGGACTAAGTCTTTATCAGGAGGACCACTTTGATTCTGGTTTAACCCCCACTGCCTGGAACAGGCGCAGAAGTCTGTGAACAAATCAGTGTCCCAGAGCCTGGGGTTCATCTGCAGAGTCCTCAGGGTCCTGTGTAAGGGCTATGTTTACTCTCCCAGTCTGAGGGTTTTGGGAGAGTCACCCTGACAGTTGAGAATGTCAGTCTTCAGGGTACAGGGGCCAGTGCTGATGAACTCACAGTGGGGAACAACTGAGTTCTCCTCCCACTTAGCAGTTCACACTCCCCTGCTCTCCCGTCCTGAGGAGTGTCTGCTTACCTGTGAGCAGGAGTCCCCTCCAGTGCAGACAGGCTGAAGTGAGCTCCATAGTCTCTGCTGGGGGCTAGGCTCTTCCCCTGAGAGGAGGCATCTCTCTCAGGCTGCTGCTAAGCTGGGTTCCTCTGGTGTCTGCTCTGGTTTTCTCCCTAAAACTTCCTCCCAGAGGAGGCACGTCCTGGAGTCACCTGAGCTGGGGGTGGAGTCTGTGTCTGTGAGTCTCCATTGCTCTGTTCCTCTGCCATGTGCCCCCCATCCTTCTATCCCTTTGTTGTTCAGTGTTCTAGAATATACTTTGGGCCCCAAGGCTGAGAGGTGTCATGTGCCTGGGTAGAACAACGGCTCACTCCAAAGCCTTGTCCCTGAACTTCCTCAAATCAAGAGTGTAATTCCATGTCACACAAAACCCCAGGGGAGCCCCATCTGCCCTGTGATATACTGCTCTGGGAAGGTGGCATTTACTGATGGCTGGAAAGGGTCTGGCTGAGTGGTGACCTTGGTCATCCATGGTCACTGGTGTCATCAGGCAGGTTTCTGATCCAGGGATACAAGTCATCTCAGGGTTTGTATCCTGGTGTGCAGGAGGGGTGGCCTGTGTGCCCTAGAAAGAAGATTGTGTTCTCCAGCTTCCTATTGAGGGCCCTAGGGAGACCCCCCCCTCCCAATCTGTCAGTTCTGGCGGAATGTGATGAAGGTCTGTTCATGCCCACCCTGACTATTCTGGGATGCCTTTGTTCTTTTGGTGATTGCCCAGGGATCTTCCAGTCTTTCCTCACGGATAATTTAAGCAGGGAGTGAGGGGACTACATAGGTCTCCTTGTTAGGGTGGGTTCTCAGAGGCACAGGAAATGATTATGTGAGGGAAGTCAGGTCTGTAGGAACTGGGATGGAAACAAGGCTGCAATCAGCTTCACAGCTCAGGGAGTCTTCCCTGGTGACTATGTGGTTCCTTTTCGCCCCCTGGTGTTCATGAGGAGACCTGCAGCTCATGTCTGGGCTGCCACAAGGATTCCAAATGCTGTAATGGAGCTGAGCACCAGTTTGGGAAGAAAGGTCCAGTGTGCAGCTGCCTTTGAGGGTCTAGTCATGTGTTTGCTGGAGATTTTAATGGCAGTGAGGTGAGACTCACTGCCATTTTAATCTGCAGGTCCACGAAGACGGGTGATGTTACACCCTCTTACCCGGATGTTTATTGGCAAGTTGTACATCATCTTATTCGGGGGGCAGGAATATCCAAGTCCTTTGCTCACTCTAAAATAGCTTTATTTGACTGTTAGAACTTAAAACAAAGTACATTTATTTATTGGATGTAGCATATTTTGGATTCTCACATAAAATGGAGCTCAAACCAAAGCAAAGGCTGCAGCCTCTCAGTGCTGGTAAGTCCTGGTGTGTTAGACTTTAACTCCCATCCCCTCTCCCAAAAGGACAAAAAGTCCCAAGGCGGGTCAGCTCAGCATGGTGCATCCACTCCAGGCACATCCAATGTCCTCATGCCAGTATCAAGACTGGGTTAGGTGCCCCTTTGCAGTGAATGAGTTCCAAGGTGCCAGCCCATGCACAGGAACACAGTCTGATCCCACCCCTCGAGGATCCACATACTGACCATTCCAGTCAACAGTTACGTACCCTTGTAGGGTCCAGCTCCTTTTCTTGATAGTTCCTCAAAGGCTGTTCTTGATTCAGTGAGCTCCCCAGAGCCCCAGCCAGCCATCTTTGTAGGACTTCTCATAATCCCTATCCCCTTGCTCATACAGACTTTCTTCCCCTGCTCTCAGCTGGACCAGGAGCTCTACCCAATGCTCAGCCATGGGTCTCTGCCTCCACCTCTATTCATTGTTGGATGTAGGTTCTGTGATGACACTCAAGGTGGTTATTCATTTGATTATAGGGAAGTGTTCCTTCCGTTTCTACTTTATGACACAGTTTGAGGAGTATGGGTATTAGATCTTCTTTGAATGTCTGGTAGAATTCTGCACCGAAACCATCTGGTCCTGGGCTTTATTTTACTTGGGAGACTTTCAATAACCGCTCCAATTTCCGTTGGGATTATAGGTCTGTTTGGGTCATTTATCTGATCTTGATTTAATTTTGGTAAGTGGTACCTGTCCAGAAAGCTGTCCATTTCTTTTAGGTTTTCCATTTTTAGTGGAGTATAGATTTTCAAAGTATAACCTGATAATTCTCAGGATTTCCTAGGTGTCTGTTATGCCCCCCTTTTCATTTCTGATTCTGTTAATTTAGATATTCTTTCTCTGTTTCTTGGTTAGTTTGGATAAGGGTTTATGTGTCTTGTTGCCTTTCTCAAAGAATCAACTCTTTGATTTATTGATTCTTTGTATTGTTTCTATTGTATTTCAGCCCTAAGGTTGATTGTTTCCTGCAGTCCACTCCTTCTAGGTGAGTTTGCTTCTAATTGTCCTAAAGCCTTCAGCTGTAGTGTTAAGTCTCTTGTGTGAGTTTCTCTAGGTTTTTCATACAGACATCTAGTGCTATGAGCTTTCCTCTTAACACGGCTTTCATTGTGTCCCATAAGTCTGGGCGTGTTGTGGATTCATTTTCATTAAATTCTAGGAAGTCTTTGATTTCTTTCTTAACTTCTTCCTTGACCCAGAAGTGGTTCAATGGAGACATGTTCAGTTTCCATGAGTTTGTAGGCTTTCTGTGTTTGCTGTTGTTGAACTCTAGCTTTAGACCACGGTGGTCTGATGTGATACAAGGAGTTGTTCCCATTTTTTGACTACTGATAGTTTTATGACTTATATGTGGTCAGTTTTGGAGAAAGTCCCCTGGGATGCTGAGAAATAAATACATTTCTTTGTGTTTGGGCAGAAAGTTCTGTGTACATCTATTAAGTCTATTAGGGTCATAACATCTGCTAGATCCCTTATTTCTCTGTTGAGTTTCTGTCTGGTTGTCCTATCCAAGGGTGAAAGTGGGGTATTGAAGCCTCCCGGTATTAGTGTGTGGGGTTCAGTGTGAGGTTTAAGCTTTAGTAGTGTTTCTTTTACAAATGTAGGTGCCCTTGTGTTTGGGGCGTAAATATTCAGGATTGAGACTTCATCGTTGTGGTTTTTTACTCAGATGAATAAGTAGTGTCTGTCCTGGTCTCTTTTGATTGATTTAATTTGAAGTCTATTTTGTTAGATATTAGGATGACTACACCAGCTTGTTTTTTAGGACCATTTGATTGGAAAGTCTTTTCTCAACCCTTTACTCTGGGCCTGTGTCTGTCTTTGAAGCTGAGGTATGTCTCTTGTATGCAGCAGAAGGATGGATTCTCTGTATCTATCATGTTAGGGAGTGTCTTTTTATAGGTGAATTGAGTAAACGCATATTAAGTGATATTAATGACCAATGATTGTCATATCCTGTTGTGTTAGTAGCATGTGTGTATTTTTCCCTTCTTTGGGTTTTTCGTCTATGGGATTATTGATTGTTTGTGGTTTCATGGATGTGTCTGATTTCCTTAGGTTGGAGTTTTTCCTAAAATCGTTTCTGTGGGGCCAGATTTGTGGATCAGTATTGTTTAAATCTGGTTTTGTTGTGAAATATCTTGTTTACTCCGTCTATGGTGATTGATAGTTTTGCTGGGTATAATAGTCTGGGTTGGCAGCCATATAACATTGGACCAAGAACTTCTTGCTTTCATTGTTTCCACTGAATAACCAGGTGTTATTCTGATGGGTCTGCCTTTATAGGGAATTTGGCCTTTTCTGTTGCAAGTCTTAGTATTTTTTATTTGTTCTGTAGGTTTAGTGCTTGATTATTATGTGGTGAGCAGACTTTTTTGGGGCTCTAGTCTATTTGGTGTTCTGTAAGATTTTTGTATCTTTATAAGCATTTCCTTCCTTAGGTTGAGAAATTTTTCTTCTATGATTTTGTTAAATATATATTCTATGCCTTTGAGTTGGTATTCTTCTCCTTCTCCAATACAAGTTATTCTTGCCTGGATGTTTTGTGTTATGACTTTTTTGTTTTAGAGTTTTCTTTAACTGAAGTATCTCTTTGCACTATTGAATCTTTCACTCCAGAGATTCTCTCTTCCATCTCTTGCATTTTGTTGATTATGCTTGCGTCTGTTGTTCCGGTTCTCTTCTTTAAATTTTCTATTTCCAGGTTTGCCTCAGTTTGCGCCTTTTCTATTTCTTCTCTTTCAATTTTTAATTCCTGGAATGTTTCTTTCACCTGTTTGTTTTCCTTGTCCTGGTTTTCTTTATTTTCTTTCAGGGATTTGTTCATCTCTTTCAATTTTCTTTGTGTGTATTTTCTTCTAATTTTTTAAGGGAGTTTTTTTACATCTTCTTTTAAAGCTTCTATTTCTCTTCACAATGTTGTTTTTAAGGTCATTCTTCTGTTTCCTCTTCATTGTTTGCTCGGGTCTTGATGTTGTAGAGTCACCAGTCGACAGCTGTGGTGCGGTGGTGACAGTTGTGGTGTGGTGGTGACAGTTGTGGTGCGGTGGTAGCTGTTGTGTGTGTGGTAGTTGTGATGTGTGTCGTGGTGGCCATTGTGGTGTGTGTTGTGGTGGTGGTGTTTTGCCAGCGTGTGTGTCTATATATTGTGTATATATCTGGGACTCCTGAGGACAGAAGATGGCATCAGATCCCCAGAGACTACAGTTAGAAAGGTGGTGAGCTGTGTGGTTGATGGGATCCCAGTCCTCTGGAAGAGCAGCCTGTGCTCTGATCCACTGAAGCACCTCTCCAGCTCCTCATCCTGGCATCTCTTGGGGAAGCTCAACTGTATGAGGTCGGGGGGACAAGCTTCTACTCTTCCTGGTCAACCAGCGTCTTTCCTGGTGCATCCTTTTCTGTCTCTACATTCCCAGCATAGCAGTGGGCAGAGGTGTGTGGGGAGACAGTTGTATTTAGAACGGAGGAGCACGTAGCCCTTGGTGCAGACAAAAGTGAGAGGTGTGGGGAATGTGGAGTTTGTGACAGGACTCTGGACATTTCCAGTAGGAGAAAGAGATAGTTTAGTTTCTGGGAGTTAAGGACACAGCAATGTGTACTGGGATTATGTTCCATTGTAAATCATTGTCCCACCTACTGGTTTAATAAAAATGCCGATAGGTTGAAGGGAGACCAGAAGTATGGGCAGGGCTACCAGACTAAGAAAACTCTGGGAACGGGAAGAACAGCAGAGATGCCACAGAGACACCAGAGAAGCAGATGCAGAGGACAACTATGCTGCTCTGAGGAAAGGTGCCATGGTGTGTGGCTGAACAGGATAAAAATCATGGGTTGGTTTAAAAGTA
Source organism: Phyllotis vaccarum (assembly GCA_033318265.1). Classification (NCBI taxonomy): domain Eukaryota; kingdom Metazoa; phylum Chordata; class Mammalia; order Rodentia; family Cricetidae; genus Phyllotis; species Phyllotis vaccarum. Next base: position 17,343,701 of record JARWLC010000018.1, read on the forward strand.
AAGAGGTAGCAAATTATATTCCTGGGCCCTAGGCCAATGAGCATAGAGTTAATGTAAGTGTCTGTGTGTCTCTGTGGGTCTGCGGTTCTGCTAGTCCAGGCCACGAGGCTAGGCTGGAAAATCCGGGCCAGAAACCTAATACAACAGTAGTGTGCCCAATGAAGTCCTGAGAACAGAGTGGCAAATGTCTAGGGAGCTTCATGCGCCTGCTGAAGGCTTGCACACTTGGCCCTGTGGGACTATAGAACATGTCACAGCTGAGAGGTGACATAGATTCCCAAGTGGATGCACATGGGAGATTGTACCTCTCACCATGGAACTGCAGCTGTGCCAACCTGGACAGCTCCTGTTAGCAGGACCCTGGATGTCATGGCCTGCCATTTGTACAGTAGAAATCCCGTGACAGGAAATAGACACAGGAGCCCTGGACCCTGGAGGGGGTGTGGCCAACCTGGAGGGGGTGTGGCCAACCCCATTGATAAGTGGCTGCTGGGACAAGAGGAGGCTCTTCTTCCTGGTTCCTGGCTGCCAGCTTTTGGAGAGACAGGATAGGAATCCATCGTCCTTCCATTGCGCGTCCATCGCTTGTCCATCACTTGGATACACCAGTCCTTGTTCAGGTGCCACTATAAGCTGTTACTAATATCATGAGTGTTGATTTATATTCTAATAAATATTAATTTTGGACTGGTGCCTCGTAAGTAAAACTCCGCCTACATCTGGCTCCCAACGTTCTCGGCCCTGTGCCCTCAGATATAGGGGGTCCCTTTGTATTTTGAAAACTGTAAGAGGGCAGGGGACATACAGACTGTTCACTTGGGCTTAAAGCTCCCTCTCGCTATCCCGGCACGGTTTCCAGCCCGCTGGTTCAGTGCTCAAACACAGGTTTTCAGCTCAGTGCGCAACTCAAGTTTTCAGCTCAGTGTGCAGGCGTGGTTTTCAACTCGCAGGCCTGCCACAGCACCTGGCTCTGCTTTCAGCCCGCTGCAGCTCTTGGTTTTCAGCCCGCAGACCCAGGGTGAACAGCACGAACCCCGCCTGGCCTGCCGCTTTGTCTGTCTAGCCCTAGTAGTGGAGTTTAAAGTGTGCGCACACTCCTCCCCCCCCCAGCGAGCCCACGTGGTCACTGATTGTGACCTGGGCAACTGTAAATTACTCACGCAAGTGAACAAAGGAAACAAAAACCCTTCTATTTTGTGATTAACATCCTGTCTTAATTTGTGAGAATTTGCTTTTTGCAAGGATTGTATTCTGCCTGCTGGGTGCGTCAAAACCCCGTAGGGTCTGTAGGTAGCTTCCTGTTGCTGAGAGTCTCTGCATCTGCCATACAGTGGGCAGGCATTGACCACTACTGTTACACCTGTGGACTAAATGGCGTAATTACACCTGAATTGAGGTAATGGCTGACAATTATTCTTTTGAAGAATTTAGGTCATATTTTGCCATGGTGGTTGATAAATTTTTAAATGAATATATTGATGGATTCAATACCCCAGTCCTACTATTTTTGGCTTATTTCTCTATTTTATGTTTCAAAATAAGAGGATGATGATAGAGTTGTCAAATGGAAACCAACAATTACTGTCCAGATTATGTATTATGGAACTATTGAACTCTACGGTGGCAGATGAGGTTAAACAGGTACAAAATGTAAATCAACAGTTGCTGTCCAAGGTATGTGATGTGGAACTGTCAAACACTAAAATGGCAAAAAGGATGGATCCTCTGGAAATTGGCTACAACAAGCTTTTAGATAAGGCTGTAGATAAGGATAACACTGTACAAGAAAAATATAGGCTCTATGTAAATTATGAAAACAAGAAACTTGTTGACTACATCAATGACAAGAACAAGAAAATCATTAATTATGTTAATGATGTGGATCGAAAAATTGCTGGCTCGGTGAGGTCTTTGGAAGGGCTGCTTCATCAGGACACTCAAGCTCTAGAAAAATCAATAGTATCTAAACTTCAGTGAACCTTGGCAAAAGGCTTGTAGTGGCTTTTTAGGAGAGATTAATAATAAATATCCTCGAAACAAGAGAATTCAATTCATAAAGGAAACTAATTGGATTTTCCTCATGTGGTACAGGATAAACCCATTTCTGGAGCCCCCACCTTTTATACTGATACGAACAATTTAGGAAAGGCTGGCTACAAGTCTGAAGACTTAATTAAGGTGGCTCAGAGCCCTTATAACTCTGTACAGAAGTCAGAACTATATGCAATTATTATGGTGTTGTTGGATTTCACAGAGCCTCTCAATGTAATTACTGACTCTCAATATGCAGAAAGAGTTGTTTTACATATTGAAACTGCTGACTTTATTCCTGATGATACAGACTTGACCTTACTATTCATACAACTATAGGATATCATCAGAGGTAGGATACATCCTATGTACATGACACATATCAGGGCGCACATGGGTCTCCCAGGCCCTCTAGCGCAGGGTAATGCTGAAATAGATCAGTTGCTGATAGGAAACGTGCTAGAGGCCACAGAATTTCATGAGAAACATCATGTTAACAGCAAAGGACTAAAGAAGAGTTTTTCCATCACTTGGAATGAAGCAAATGAAATAGTAAGGAATTGTAACACTTGCTCTTTCTATAACCAACCATCTTTACCTGCAGGAAGTAATCCTAAGGGTACACAGAGAAATGAGATCTGGCAAATGGATGTGTTTCACTTTCCAGAATTCGGAAAGATGAAATATGTACATCATACTATTGACACCTATTCTGGAATGCAATTGGTGACTGCCCTGAGTTCTGAAAATGCTGATGCTGTACTTACTGACCTTTTGGAAGCCATGGCCATAATGGGAATTCCCACTCAGATTAAGACTGACAGTGCTCCAGCTTACGTTTCCCAAAAAATGAAGATAATTTTTGCATACTATAATATAAAGCATATTACAGGGATACCACACAATCCTACAGGACAGGCAGTCGTGGAGAGATCTCACCACACATTAAAAGAGATGCTTTATAAACAAAAGAAAGAAATGAGAAAACCCAGAGAGAGGTTGCACAGTGCCTATTGACTTTAAATTTTCTTAACGCTGATGAAAAGGGAACGTTAGCTGCTGAGAGACATTGGGTGATAGAGAAATCTTCCAAGATAAATCAACCCATCTACTTCAAAGATGTGTTGACTTCTGAGTGGAAGCCGGGATATGTGCTTTGATGGGGTAGGGGTTTCGCTTTTGTTTCAACAGGGAAAGAAAAGATATTGGTACCAACAAAACTAATAAAAGTCCGCTTTGAAAAGGAGTCCCTTCCTGAGGAGGAGAAGTAATTGCTCACCCCTGTTATGACAAATGGATACATGGTAAGGAAAACACATTTAACAAACCTGGGGCAGGATCTCAGTTTTGTCTTTACAGAAAAACAGATACAACTATTTTTAAGACTAATTACTCACCTGCAATAGACGACAGACTGATGATTAAGGAGTGTACATGATGGACTACGAGACCAACTAATACACATATGCACTACTGGGTAATCTCTTAATATTTACTGCTTTACATCTTGTATCTACACCTCAAAAAAAAAGTGGTCCTGATTTGACTATTAATAGGGCTGGATTTGGATTGGGAGCAAGTGGCTTTCTCCCTCTCTAAACCCAAGCATATTGGTAAAGAAAATGTGAAGTATTCTGTCTCATATCAGAAAAGCCACCTGGTGTGAGACAGAAGACAGAATGCTTAGGGACCAATATTATTGTGACTTCATCTTAAGCCTTGTTCCTCTGTTTCTGTACCTTTCAAACATCCTGTCTGCATACAATCTCCTGAAGTCATAGAAGATATGAATATCTTTTTTGACTATCAACAATGCTTAAGTTTTCCATTGTAAATAACATTTCCTCCTATCAGCTATCTACAAAGAATCTGGAACCGAGATGGGGCCCCCAACGCAACAACTCCTACTCATGAAACAAGAATAAAAGAGAGAGTATGAGAGAGAGAGAGAAAGAGACAGGTAGACAGACAGACAGAGGCAAAATTAGAAAAATCAAAAACCTGGTGCGCACCAATCAATGATTGTTTTCAGAAAATAGACTATTCAAAAACAGCTGCAAGATAGCTCTCTATGATAATCCTCCAGATCACACTTCTAATTAGAATTCCAGATGGAGTTAACGACTATTCTGAGAATGGTTATAAATGTATATAGTCAGTCCATTAAGATCTAACCATTGTTTTAGCTTTTACAGGATCCCAAAGAGATGCCATCGCCCTTAAGTCAGCAGGAAGCAACCTTATGAAAGATTACGCCCCCTTTCCCAATAAGTTTTGTGTTCTGAGGGTTGTGGGTAATTCTTATTCTATAAAATAGTTTTAAGTGAAAATTGGGTGCAGGACAGAACTATAATATAGCATCAAAGATCTCTTTTGAAGAAGAGAAGGGGGATAGATATGATAGATAAAGGTAGATTGTTCTGCCTACCTATACACCATTTTAGCTGAATGTATGGGCTAAGTTAAAGACAATTTGCATTGGCATAGGTAATTGTATATTGATACAAATGTGAATTCATTTTATATGTTTAATTGTGATAATTTGTACATTGGTACAAAGTTCAATCTGAAATTGCTTTATATAACCAAAGCAACTTGTATTTCGATATAAATCTGAATCTGTAACTATTATGTAAAATTGAATCTGTAATTGCTATATTTTATATATGCTTCTATCTCTGTTTAAAATATTTGCACATCATTGTCATTTACACTATCCAATTATTACCTTCATTTAACTATACTAGATATAATGTATGATTGCAATAGGTTATGATATATGCACAAGATGTTTTATATACCTCTGTTTAGATGATATATATGTATATACATGTCTAAAATGCTGTGGCCACTTTACATAGTAATATACCCTGGCTAATGTTTGATAGTCATACTAAAAGTCATTGTTCAGGGATTGTACACCCTTATATAGGTATTCTAATTTTTAGTACAGGGTTTATTCCTTAAGACGATAAAAACTACTGTCAACATTACTTAAGGTACCATACCCCAGTCATCTCAGATACAGGTTAGAATATCATAGATAGACAGAAACCTTCAACCATTTCATAGACCCAGAGAATATGGCATTTAACATTTGAAATTAGGCCACGAGAGACACGACGACTCCTGGTGTCACTGCTCCTTTCCCAAGATGGTGTTGAGCATTGAGGATACTCCATTGGAGTTTGTCCTTTTGGCAGAGAATGGCCGGTTGAGTAAGTAACTGCCCTTACCTTGATTGCTGACAGTACACACATGGTGTCCAAGCTGGATGAACAAGTTGATGGATGGAGACTGATGAAACCTGCCTGGACAGGATAAGACAGTCCCTCCAAAATTGCCCTGCTTGTGAGAAGATCTGTCAGATACCATAGGCCTGTAGCCAATATGATAGATGCTCCAACGGTGCACAAAACCAGAGATGATTGTCCAGGTAGCTGTGTTGCTGTCCTCTCCCAAATTTTGAAAGCCACTACTTCCATGTACTTCTGACTTTCAAGTGATATATCTTCCTTCTCAGGTCATGAAGGGGTTGAAGAATAGGTATTTACGGTTACTAATTCATAATAATTCCTATTGTACAGAGTCTTAGTTTAGAACCTTGTTAGACAAAAGGGGGAGATGTGGCGGGATTAAGGTGTCAGCCAATAAGGTCAGAAGACACTTATCCAGGAGCCCGGGACCCTGGAGGGGGTGTGGCTAACCTGGAGGGGGTGTGGCCAACCCCATTGATAAGTGGCTGCTGGGACAAGAGGAGGCTCTTCTTCCTGGTTCCTGGCTGCCAGCTTTTGGAGAGACAGGATAGGAATCCATCCATCGTCCTTCCATTGCGCGTCCATCGCTCGTCCATCACTTGGATACACCAGTCCTTGTTCAGGTGCCACTATAAGCTGTTACTAATATCGTGAGTGTTGATTTATATTCTAATAAATATTAATTTTGGACTGGTGCATTGTAAGTAAAACTCCGCCTACAGAGAAGTAGCTTCAGGTACAACTCAGCTGAGGCTTCTCTTCAACTCCTGTTCTCCAGGCTACACTTTCCAGTTTAAAATCCTCTTCACTAGAAGAACTCACTGAAGTGCATAGCAGTATTGCCAGGAATAGTGCATTGCTAACTTATCAATCACCTCAGGCCCATCCAGGACCGATTCCCTCATGAGTCAGAGGATGAAACTCTAGACAAAGAGCAGGCAGAAAAGGAAAACCCAGAACAGAGGAACTCAAGAGCCTCCGAGGCTAAGGGACCCAACTTCTTTTTCTTTTGCCTGTGCCTCAGCAGCTACCCCTCCACACTCTTCTTGGCTAGGTCTTCTAAGCTCAGTGCCTGACTGAGATCAGCCTGAGCCTGCATTTTCACAGCACGGGGGGGGGGGGGATGATGATGATGATGTGAGAATGCCTTTCTGTATGCTGTGTGTGAATAGCAATCTTTAAATAAAGGAGCTGTTTTGGCCCATGACAGGCACCATAGAAAAAGTAGGAGGAGGAATCAGAATAGGTAGGAGGATAGAGCAGAGTCAGAGACAGAAGGAGCCAGAAGCCCAAAAGAACAACATATAAAGAACACAGGTGAGCCACAGGTCATATGGCAGGAAAAATTAATAGAAATGGATTGATTTAAGATGTAAGAGCTAGCTAGCAATGTGCCTGAGCCATAGGCCAAACAGCATGAAGTTAATATAAGTGTCTGAGTCATTTCTGGGGGGCTGAACAGCAATAGGCGGCTAAGAGGTCTGGGGCTACAGAGTCTGTGAGTCTGGGCCTCTGGCTGCCCAGGATCAAAAAACTGCATTATAACAGGGGGGGGGGGGCTTCCCTGTGGGCTTCCCAGCCTTCTGTGGCTGTAAAGCTTCTTCCCTGTGGTGGACCCAGCTGTGTCCATGCCAGCCAGTTAGGGAACTGGTGGACAGGAGCATGGATGCTACTGTATTAACTAAAATTGAAATGCTTAGTTCTCACTGGAAGATTCCACAATTCAGTGGGCCGCTGTCTGCCTAAGGTCTGAAATTGTTAAAAAGCCCCCAATCCTAATCCCATTAACCAAGACAAGCAGGCACAATACTCCTATTAGTATTCCAAAAAGTCAGGCAAGTTCTGTCTTTTACAAGATCTATGGGCAGCAAATGATCAGATGGAGAAGATGGGATTGCCAGAGTCTGGCCTTCCACACCCCAGTCCTGTTCCTTCATCCTTTATATAATAATATTGGATGTTAAGCATTACTTTATTCAAATTCTCCTGGCACCTCAAGATACAGGACATTGTGCCTTAATATTAGCTAAGGAAATGAAGTAACTGGCCCCACTATACTGACCACTACGACTGATTTGCTGGAACAGTCCAGAACATTGCTCCAGCAGTTCCATTTGTCCCCTCAAAGTTTTCCTACCCTACTCCCAGAGTTGCCGATTTCTCCAGCACCTTTCTAGATCCTGGGCCAGTTTTTCACTGCTGCCCCCCAGGGACCCTACAGAGGCTTGAAAGCTAATATATGGCAGATAGATGCGTATGCTCCATTTGGTAGTTTGAGGTATGTGCATGTAGTGGTTGACACTTGCTCTAGGTTCATGTCTGACTAGCATTGCTTGGAGAAAAAGTCTCCAACGTTATAAAGGCAACTACGTCAACTATGCTGGTCATGGGAGTACCCTGGGCCATTATAACTGACAGCTTAGTAAATCCTTAGGCTCCTGGAAGGTATCTCATATGACAGGCATTCCTTACAACCCTCAAGGACAAGCCATTGTGGAAAGAGCTAACAGAACTCTTAAGGAGCTCTTGGCAAAGATATTATCACCAGAAGCTAAGAGAGAGTCTAAGCTGGCTCTAGAGACAGCTCTCCTTCACATGAATTTCTTCAGCTTTGGTGAAGCTGTATTGAGCCTGGTGTACAAGTACTGGGCCTGTTTGCCTAAGGATATGCCACTGCCACTTGTCAGGAGGAGAGATCCCATTTCTCTCAAGTGGTAGTCACCTGCCTCCCTATTGACCTCAACAAGAAAGGGCACCACGTCACAGTATCCCTCTGTCCAGCTCCACCCTGTGACCAAATGATCTTTGACAAGTTAGCTAAGGGGTGAGCAGTACAGAGGATGCTCAGGGAAAAGGTTGTTCCATGTCCAAGTCCCATTCTTTAATGCCTTAGACAAATATTTACTCTAAATGGATCCAAGGCCTAAGCACAAGAACTAAAATTATAAAATGTTTAGAAGAGAATCTGTGATGTTCGCTCCATGACATTGGATGTGGCAGCGATGCTCCTGACTGTGACACAAAGCAGGGGTGGCAGCATTTCAGCTGAAAACTGAAATTTTCTGTGCACCAAAGGCATTGTCTGTCAGCTATGTGATCCAGCCATTCCAGCCTGGGAAGTGTAAAACACAGGGACTGATGATCTGTTGAAGGCAGACTAATATCATATTATTCCTTGATTTATCACTTGAAGAAGCAAGGCATGGAAACTTAAATGTCCATCAGTGGATGAGTGGGTAAAGAAATCCTGATATATAAATACACTGGATTACAATTGATCTTTTGAAAAAAGTAAACTGTGTATTAGGGAACATGGGTGGACCTAGAGGATAATACGCTAAGTGAGCTAAGCCATGTACAGGAAAATAAATACCGCGTGATCTCAGTTCCATGTGGATTGATACTGTGTGACTTTTTTCTGGGAAGTGTGAAGAAATGGCTTTCACCTTAAGTGTTACAACTTATGAAAGACCAGAGGGTTCAGACAAGTCCATAAGCAATCTTGTCTGTGCTTGTAAAATAAAATTAAAGTTTTCTCAGTAATGTCTGTCTGTCCTTCCTCTACTGTCTCCCAGGTTCTAATATTAATGGGTGATGTTAACAGTGTCCCTAATGGCTCGTATCAGCCAGTCAGTCCAAGACTGATGCTGCCACAGTCCCTCAGGTTCCGGAGCCTTTGCTCAGTTCTATTATAATAAAAACTCGGGAGTCCAAAATTGAGATAAAGACATGAATATTTTGGGGAACACAGAGTAATTGTCTTACCCTCCAGATTCTCCAGAAACTGTCACTGGAAATACCTTGAGAATAGCATGTAATTCTGACTTTTGAATGGATCCATAAGGGCTTGAGCCACTTTAAACTTTCTGATGTATAACCTGCTTTCCTGATTTGTTTATTTATTTATTTGCCTCAGTATAAAATGTAAGTCTCCAGAAATTAGTATTTCTCACACAATGTGTGGAAGAGTCTATTAAAAGAATTAGTTCTTTTAATAGACTGAAGTCTCTTGCTTTGGGATATTTATTGCTAATCTACCAGGAAATCAGTGCAAACTCTTTGCCAGTGTTCATTTTCTGTCTATAATGAGGAAATCTCAGAATTAATAAAAGGTTCTAGAATTTCCCTTGGGTCTACTCCTGTTAACCAACAAAGTCTCAATTTTCCTTACAGATTCAATTTGGAAAGCTTTTCTACATAGGTCTTTAATTTTTTACTCTATGTGGCAAAAATATTCATTTTAAAATATTATCTTCTCTCTGCATAAGAATACCTGTAGGGAATGTGTGGAGGCTGGTATGACCAGGATGCCATCAAGCTGGTCAGCCAGTCATGGACTCTGCCCTAGAGTTAAGGGTGCTTTATAGCCACAGTGGATTGGCTGTGTGGACAATTATCCTGCAGGAGCTTAGTTTCTCCACTTTCCTGGTACTCAGACTGATCCAGCCACACTCAAACCAGAAACCTCACGATCCAGGCTCTGATTGGAGCTTTATTGTTTGTTCAAGAATCTTTCCCAAGTCAAGCAGTTCAGGAGCTGACATCAACTATCATCATAGTTTCTTGTCTGAACCTCTATTAAGGCTCCTTCTGAGTCCTGAAACATGTGACATCCTGTCTGTGTTAAAGGCTAGACCTGAGGGCGTCTAACCCCCACCGTGCTCTCTTCCCCCTTACTGAGAGTAAGTGAATCTGTAAGCTCAAAACCAACTTTCTTCTACAGGTGCCTTCGTCACTCTGTCTTCATAGCAACAGATAAGTAACTGAGACAACAGCCCAAGTATCAACAAAGTGGAAAGACCATTTCAAGTGCTAAATAAATATATATTCACACAATATGAATCTGAACATGAGCCAAAATATATAAAGAACTCTCACCATTATGCTTCCATATGTAGGATGTATTTGAATATCAAGGCTCACATTTGAATTGAATGGCGTCTTGATATTCTACGGCTGTGGTCCCATTGCTTGTGATGGAGACCTTAGTGATACAAGCTGTGTAGACAACAGAAAAGAATGATCTGTGTGGTACTGGACTCCTGGGAAGTCCTCTGCCTACAAGGGTGGGCCTCTCTCACCAGGCCGACGCCCCTGGCTCTGGTCACCTGCACTGGTTTTCTCTGCTCCGGACTGACCCAGGTACTGCAGCAGCCCCACCTGGCTCTCCTGATCCCCAGTGCCTGACCTTAGGCCATGGGGTGCTTGGCTCCCTCCAGCTGTGTTGATTTTCAGGGCTGCCCTACTGGTCGCCCATGGTGGCACTTCCCATTAATCTTTCACCCTGATCACAGGCTGTCCCAAAGTCTGGGCATGTGATCAGATGTCACACACCAAAGACCTCAAGTAGAGCCTGTCATTTAGTTTCAGTGGTCACCATCTTAGATCCCAGCCTATAGCGTTCATGTCTGTCGTGGGATTATGTTCCATTGTAAATAATTGTCCCGCCTACTAGTTTAATAAAAATGCTGATTGGGTGAAGGCAGACAGAAAGTATGGGTGGGGCCACCAGACTAAGAAAACTCTGGGAACAGGAAGAACACAGCAGAAGTGCTACAGAGAAGCCAGAAGATGCAGAGGACAATATGCTGCTCTGAGAAAAGGCACCGAGCTCTGCATGGCTGAACAGGATAAGAGTCACGGGTTAGTTTAAAAGTAAAGAGCTAGCAAGTTATATGCCTGGGCCTCAGGTTAATCAGAGTACAATTAATATAAGTGTCTGTCTGCCAGTGGGACTATGGAACTGTGCGTCTGAAAGTCCGGGTCAGAAACATAATACAACATATGTCTATTGTGGTTACTGCCAGTGACCCCTAAAGAGAAGCCAAGATCTCCAAGAAATTATTAGGAGAGTGAGAAGGCAGACAGGCTTTTGAGTATGTCCTGATCCTGCTCTTAGGCCAGGGGACCAGGCGACTCTTTCCTACACTGCAGATGTGTGTTTCCACACTCAGAAGTGACTGACAGCACCCAGAACAGGCACTTGTGAACTCAGGCCCTCACATGTCATGTGTGCTGACAGATCTGGGAGAGAAAGGAAGACATGTTTAGTGACATCTGATTGACACACAGGTTCTAAAGCCAATTCCAAAAAGGAAGAGCTTGCTGCAGAGCACAGGAAGTCCTAGGCCAACCTCTCAAGTCCTGCGGGGTCACATATGATAAATGGGAGATGTGGATGGTTACTCTGCAGTCAGACCTGTGAGTCTGACATATCGAAACCACTAAACTTATTCGTTATAAGTCAGAATTAACTTCATTGAATAGGAACCGTTTCATATATAGATATATAACACATATCAGATCCCATACATATCTTACAGGCCCTCTAGCACATGGTAATGATGAAATTAATTAGTTATTAATAAGAAATGTGCTAGAGGCTGCAGAGTTTCATTTTAAAAACATCATGCCAATAGCAAGGGTTTAAGAAAGAAATTTTCCATCCCTTGGTAATAAGCCAAGGAAATTAGAAGGAAATGTTCCACTTGTTCTTATATGCGCTCAAGGGTACTCAAAGGAATGGAATATAGAAAATGGATGTATTCCATTCTTGCAGAATTGGAAAATTAAAATACCTATACCATATCATAGATACATATTCAGGATTTCAATAGGCAACTTCTTTGAGTTCTGTAATTACATACCTATTAGAAGTCATGCTCACTGTGACAATATCTGTACAAATTAACATTGACAGTGCTCCAGCAGATGTGTCTAGTAAAATAGTTTTTTCATACTGTAACATAAAGAATATTACAGGTATACCACATGGGAAAAGCAGCTACTGAAAGGTTTATTCAAACATTAATAGAAATGAGTAATAAACAGACCTCCAGGGAGAGATTGCACAATGCCGTGTTAACTTTAAATTCTTAAATGCCAATGAGAAAGGAACAACAGCTGCAGTAAGCTATGGATAATAGAAAAAAACTGAATTGTATCAAGATAAGTATTTTAAAGATGTATTAAACTCAGAATGGAAACCAGGAGATGTATTATATAGGGGGAGAGGTTTCGGTTTTGTTTCCACAGGAGAAAAACTATGGATATCTCTAAGACTGATAAAAAATAGACTTGAGCAGGAATACCTCCAAGGTTGATAAATAGACTTGAGCAGGAATCCCTCCAAGATTGATAAAGAATAGACTTGAGCAGGAATACCTCCAAGATTGATAAAGAATAGAATTGAGTAGGAATACCTCCAAGGTTGATAAAGAATAGACTTGAGCAGGAGAGCCACTCTGAACAGATGAGAGGAGACAGCTAAGAGTTAAATTGGCTTCGTGGAATAGTATTTTTTCATCAGGATAACATTTCATGAATCTTTTTAAAAATTTGCTTTTATTGTTCTTTACAACTATAAAAGGCAAATGGTCTTTTTATATTTTGTATTCCTAAACATGGTTTCTCTGTGTAGCTTTGGAGCCTGTCCTGAAACTTGCTCTATAGACCAGGGAGGCCTTGAACTCACAGATATCTGCCTGCCTCTGCCTTACGAGAGCTGGAATTAAAGACACATGCCACCACCACCCGGCAGCAAATGGTCTTTTGTAGATTTGATTGAATTAAAATTTAAAGCTGGCTTTAGGTTTGGAGCATTAATATCTCCTTATCTAAATTGAAGAAGGTTTGATAAAGGAAAATCCAAAATCTCTGCTCATGTCAGGAGAGACACATTATGAGGGACAGAAAAAAAGCCAAAATTTAGCAACTTTTCTATTGCCAATAATCTCATAATCCTTTATTTTAGCTAAGACTTTTTGTGTACATATATACATATATGTAAGCTATAAATTTATAAGACCTTTTTGTATATGACACTTAAGATGTTTGAGTGTTTAGAAGTAGATCTTAATCACAACAGTAAACTTTGGTGTCTCAAATAGGGCCCCACAGTGACGATTCTGTAGGAATTTGTGATCACGCCATTAAGGGGATAAGCACCACCCAAGGATCAGTATTGGACAACAAAGTGCTCAGGACAACTCTAAAGTCATTTGCTGTGAGGGGCCAGCCTCATAGGATCCTTTAGTCAGGGTTTCAGATAAGCTCCACACTTTCCCATCACACAGACACTGCTTTTCTCAGGACTTGGCCATTATTTCTGTTTTTCCAGGATATCTTGACCACCATAAAACAGGAAGTAATTTTAGGGAATTGACACCCACCTTCCTGAGAGGTGGGGAGAATGGCATTTGGTCATTTGGTAGCATATTGGTGACTGTCATCATTTGTGGGGCTGTTTATTACTTATCACTGGCATTGGCAAGAGAGAAGAGAGAAGGAGAGGAGAGGAGGACCCTGGGGCCGTCAACCAGCCGCACATCCAGCCGTGGAGTTAAGGGTGAGAACGAGGTCACAGAAGTAAGCGAAGGAAAAAGCCCAGGGGCAAAAGGGAGATGGATAAAGGTAAGGACAGCTGGCTAAATGAGAGAGTTATCGTGATAGAGGGAATGATTGTGAGGTTAGGGAAGTTCCCAGGAACCCACAAGGATGACCCCAGCTTACATGGATAGTGCAGAGTGCCTGAGCTGGTCTAACCTGGTAATCAGATTGGTGAATACCTGTCAATGGAGCCTTCATCCAGTAACTGGGGAAGCCGATGCAGAGATCCACAGCCAAGCACCACGCTGAGCTCTGGGAGTCCAGTCAAAGAGAGAAGAGGCATTATATGATCAGTGGGGTGGGTCAAGATCACGATGGGGAAATCTACAGAGAAAACTGAACCAAGATCATGGGAACTCATGAACTCCAGACTGACAGCTGTGGAGCCTGTATGGGACTTAAGCAGGCCCTCCGCATGTGGGAGGCACTTGTGTAGCTTGGTCTGATACTCTGGCAGTGGGATCTATCCCTGGTGCATGAGCTGGCTTTTTGGAGCTCATTTCCTATGGTGGGACACCTTGCTCAGCCTTGATACAGAGAGTAGGGACTTGGTCCTGCCTTAACTTGATATGCCAGACTTTGTTGACTCCCCTTGGGAGGATTTAATCTTTTGGAGAAGTGGGTGGTTGGTGGGTAGGGGTGAAGTGGATGTTGGGGGGCAGAACGGGTGGGAGTGGGGACTGTGAATGGTATGTAAAATAAGTAAAATAAAAGAAAAAGGAAGAAATGAAAAGCTGGCTGGACAGTATGGCAGTTCCTCAGAAAACTGGGAATCAATCCCCTCAAGGATACAGCAATACTAATATTGGGCATGTACCCAAAGACACACATTCCTACCCCAAAGGAATTAGCAAAACTATGTTGATAGCAGCATTATTCATAATAGAAAGAACCTGGAAACAACCTAGATGCCCCTCAATGAAGAATGGATTAACAAACTGTGGTACATCTACACAATGGAGCACTACTCAGCAGACAAAAATACTAAGAAATAAAAAATTAAAAAATGACATCCTAATGGATGGATTTGGGGAGTATGATCCTGAGTGAGGTAACACAGGCCCAGAAAGATGGGCATAGGATGTACTCACTCATAAGTGGATTTTAGACAAAATGCAAAGAATATCCAGGTTGTAAACCACAACCACTGAACAGCTAGATATCGGAAGGAACTTAAGAGACATCCAGGAATCCCCCTGAGAAGAGGAAATTTAAAAGATGTCCTGAGTAAATCTGGATCATATAGGGGAGCGAGCAAGGAAAAATGGGAACAAATCATGAGAGAAGGAGATGGTTGAGTGAGAGGAGCAACAAAGAGGGGAAAAAAAAAGAGATGGATATCCTGATAGATGAAGCCACTGTGGGGTTGGAAAGAGATCAGGTGCTAGGGAACCTCCAAGAACCCACAGGATCCCTGGCTAGGGCTCCATGCAATAGTGGAGAGAGTGCCTAACAGGACTTTCCCTACAATCAAATGAATGACCACCCTAATGTCATTATGGAACCTTCATCCAGCAATGGAGAGAGGCGGAAGCAGAGATCCACAGCTAAGCATCAGGTCGAGCCTCCGGTCCAACTGAAGAGATGGGGGAGGGAGGGAGGGAAGGAGGGAGGGAGGGAGGGAGGTTAATGGATGGAGGATGGGGTGGGGGAGGCTGAGGGAGGGCGGGAGGAGGGAAGAGGGGGAGCAGTGGTAGATATGGGAAATAAAACCTTTCCTAATTAAAAAAAGGCAGAAAGGAAGCGAGAAAGGAGGGAAGGAAAGAAGGAAGGGAGGGAGGGGAGGAAGGAAGGACGGGAGGGAGGGAGGGAGGGAGGAAGGAAGGAAGGAAAGCTGGATAGAAGTCAGCCAATCTGAGGCTGTGCGTTCATAAACAAGGAAAGGCTTTCATGTGTTTATATAGGAGCCGGGTGGCAGCCCCCCCAAAAAGAATATGATAAAACACTATGTGGGTTCTGTTGTGGGGACAGAACTGGTCAGAGGCAAGTTGGTGCTGTCTGTCACAGTAAGGATGAAGGACCACCAGTGGAGGAAACGGAGTGTTGTGTTAGTACACTTCAAAGAGTGATGTCCACATCTGCTCCGGAGAGTCGGGAAGAGTACACAAGAGCCAATAAGTGCATGTGAGCTGCTTTATCCTTTCCTTTTGGACCCAGAAATCACAACTGGAGCTGTATCAAAGCTCCCAAATGGGCAAAGGTTGAGTTGATGTCACCTTCAATATGGTACCATCTGAGAAGACCCAACCTTGTTAGACCAGTACAGGAGGGTAAGCCCATCTCAGCACTGGTTGGACCAGTTCCCTCTTGAAGGTCCTAGGAACCAGGGGAGGAGCATGGGCCATCTACTGGCATGAGGATGCTGTCACCATCAGTACAAAGTTTGGAGACAGGCTTTGTGGCTTCTGCCTCAGACCACATGCGTCTCATTGTAGACAGAGAAAAGAATTTCTCTGTCCTGCCTTGTGGCCTGTTTCACATGTCAGCCACACAAGAGCCGTAGGTCAGGCACAGTGACTGCTGGACTGTTGACTGACAATAGAGCCTCCTGGGAACTGCTATTTCCTACAGTTTCTGTACCATTGGCTGTTGCCCTGGACAGAGTGCCTGGCTCAGGGGTCAGTAAAGGAAGAGTGGGTGCTCTGCCTGGAATGAGGGAGGTAACAGAGAGAGGCAGGGGTCTCATGTGATTCCAAGCCCCTCTCTCGGGTCACATGGGATGGGGATAAGGCTGCAGTTAGGGGTCCTTATCCTCTACCTCCCAAGTGTTGGTTTTCAGCCCCCCATATCCTACTTTGATGGGGACCCCTGTCTCTGGGGAGGACAGCCACCAGCCCTAGCAATGACCTCTACTGTGTTCCGACCTTGGAACTGTCATCACAGAGAGAGGCCCTGAGTCCCCATCCAGGGCTTGCTTCCTTTTGTGACACAGCCGGTCGCCCGGTTCTCTCGAGTCTGATATTCTCTCAAGTAGCAATAACTCCAACACGAAGGGACAGGGGAGGCTCTGCAGGATGTTAAGATACCGTTTCAGTCACAACTGATTGAGGACTGTCCTATATGCGTGCCACCATCATGGCCTCTGTCCCAGACAGAGCTTCATGTCCTGAGTACGCAAGAGGAGGTGACATGTGTGCCCTGGGAAGGATGGGGTCTGGCGGTAGAGGTTGGGTGGCCATGAGATCCACTGTTTTCAGGAGAAAGTTGAGAAAGACAATCTGTCTGTGTGTGGGAGAGCTGTGGCCCAGGTCTGCTCCTGTCCTGGGTGGACCCTTAGCCTCTTTCCTCTCCCCAGGTAACTCCTGCAGTCTGTTGCATTTGTGTGTGGAGATGCCTGAAGAGAAGGACCCCTGACAGAGCAGGCCCAGGAATGGGAAGTCAGGGTACAGCAGGAACCCAGGAACTGCTAGGAGCTGTGGAAACAAAGGCCGTAGCAGGCTGTGTCTCCACCTCCTTAGCCAGCACCGTGCTCATGTCTCCAAGGTTTAATCTGATGAGTATTGTCCCCGTGTCCTGATGTGGCCTCTGGAAGACAGACATTGGTGGACTCACCTCTTCGAAGTCCTGTTAAGCACTTGAAATCGATACTAATATTAATAAAAGCTTTTATCTTTGTTTCCTGTGTGAGCAAGAATATGTGTGGGGACAATGGTCAGTTTGACTCATCAGCTGCCAGCGCCCTTCCAAGTGTCCTGATTGGCCGAGTATGGCATGTCGGTCAAATCACCACCTCACTTGGACACTCACGGACGCTTCGAGAAAGCTCCACAGAATCACATCTTTTTACAGCATCCTGAGGTGTGGTCCTGGCACAGCTGTTTCTAACAGCTGGCCCCACACTTTACCTTAGCATTGCCACACCGCTGGGGTTGATATTGCAGGCAGGCCCAGCAGAGGTCTACTGTGGCTGGTGCACCACATCATCTCCTGGCTGTGTAAGCCAGCTCTTTGGTTCAGGTTCTGAGCCTCTGGGAGACAGGCCTGTGCTGCCCCCCTCCCCTGCTCTCCCCTCTCCCCCATTCTCTCACCCCCTCTCTCCCCTGATCTCCCCTGCTATCCCCCTTTTCTCCCCTGCTCTTCCCTTCTCTCTCTCCCTCTTTCTCTCCTGCTCTCCCCTGCTCTCCCCCCTCTCCCCTTCTCTCCTCTTCTCTCCCCTGCTCTCCCCTTCTCTCCCCTTCTCTCCCCTTCTCCCCTTCTCTCCCCTGCTCTCCCCTTCTCTCCCCCCTCTCCCCTTCTCTCCCCTGCGCTCCCCTTCTCTCCCCCTCTCCCCTCTCTCCCCCTCTCCCCTTCTCTCCCCCTCCCCTTTTCTCCCCCTCTCCCCTACTCTCCCCTTTTCTCCCCCTCTCCCTGCTCTCCCCCTTCCCTCCCCTGCTCTCCCCTTCTCTCCCCCCTCTCCCCTTCTCTCCCCTGCTCTCCCCTTCTCTCCCCCCTCTCCCCTTTTCTCCCCCTCTCCCCTTCTCTCCCCCCTCTCCCCTTCTCTCCCCTGCTCTCCCCCTTCTCTCCCCCTCTCCCCTTTTCTCCCCTCTCTCCCCTTCTCTCCCCCTCTCCCCCTCTCTCCCCTTCTCTCCCCCTCTCCCCTGCTCTCCCCCCTCTCCCCTGCTCTCCCCCTCTCTCCCCTGCTCTCCTCTGTTCTTGCAGCTTCACACAGACCCTCTTGCAAGGATAATCTTCTCTCTTACTTTTAGGAGTTTGAGCTGAGTGATGGTTTGAAAGAAAACGGCCCCCAAAGGAGAGGCTCTATTAGGTGGTGCAGCCTTGGTGACGCAGGCTTTTGTTGGAGAAAGTGTGTCACTGTAAGGGGGGGTTTTGAGGCCTCTTTTACTCAAGCTTTGCTCAGCGTCATAGTCCACTTCCTGTTGCCTGCAATATGCGGGACTCCCAGCTCCTCCTCCAGCACCGTGTCTGCATGCATGCCACCATGCTCCTCACCATGATGACGATGGATTGAGCCCCTATACTAGAAGCTGCCGCCATAAGTATTTATAAGAACTGCTGTGGTCATGGTGTCTCTTCACAGCAAATGAGACCCTAACTAAGACAGTTGGTAACAACAAGAAGGAAGCAGTGGGGACAAGTGATAGAAATATGCTCCACGGGCTGAGAGGTGGCACTGCGGAGAGAAGCCACCAAGGCTGAACTGGTGTAGTTGGGGATGAGGGGTCTGTAGCAAAGGCGGAGCTGTGGGCAGAGGCAGGTAAGCCAAACTACAGAATCTGAGGCATATCCAGCTGTTGTAACAATGGTACAAGGGGCAGAAGCCACAAGACCAGTGGCTGACAGTGAAGTGCAGAAAGCAGCAAATGAAGTGGCAGCTGCCGTCCCCAGTAGTAATGACAGTTAAAACTGTAACTCTGGTGCTGTCAAGGGCTGAGGGGTCTGGTCCCAGAGGCCAGCATGGCAGGAGGCCCTCCTGCCTCAGCTCTGACCTGTCTGTTGCCACCACTTGCCGCTATCAGATTGTGGTGGGTACTGATGCTGCCAAAGACCAGTGATGGTAAAAGTTCCCCTCACCCACCCACCTCTGCTTCCCACTGAGTCCAGTCCAGTCCAGCCGCTATGCTGTGGAGCAAGAGCCCTCATTACTACTGAGCCAGATCCAGCCTCATATTTTTCTTTAAAAATAGAACTGTTGACCCCCCACACACCATTCCACCTGGGGACCACATGGCAACCTGTAACTGGGATGCAGAGTTGAAACCCCAGAGCCATTTTCCAGCCTGCCAGCCAACCCACCCTTTGTGCCCTCTGGGGACTATTTTGTGTCCTGTAACTGTGACCCCAGGTAGGAACCCCACAGTCATTCTACCTGCCCCCCCCCCAACCATCCTATCTATGGTGCTGCATAAGGACTGGATGGCATCCTGGGATCCTGAGCTCACAAAGACATCCCCAGAGCCAGCATTCCACCCCGCTCATCAGGCAGATCCCCAGGACCATGTGCTACATTGTCCCCCTAACCATAGGTAGGGACCCAAAGTCTGGCTTCCACTCTCATCACCTCCACCTGGGGTCTGCCTGGCCACTCCCACAGTGACTCCTGTCCCCACCACCCTGAGTCCACCATGGAATCTGGAGACTTCACAGACTTCTGAAAAACAGAAATAGAGCCTCCTAACTCTACAGGAGAGTTGCTTCTGGGTTCAGAAGTTGCTCATGTTCCTTTCTGTTGGCATATCAACCCTGATGTCAAATCAGCTGCTCCCCAACCTGACAAGTTAGGGTCACAGTAACCAAGTAAGCACCCACTCAACAAAAGTGAGATCAGATACCCAGACCACAAAACCCCACCACCAACCCAAGTCCACACACCTAGATCTCAACACAGAAGTGCTGGGAGCCAAGGCCTGTGTTGGCTACAGTAAAGCCGTTTTCACCTGGTTTATAAATTAAGTTTCTGTTTCTTGTTTACAGAAACCCTGTGACACAGCCTAGCCTTCCAGGAATGACTCTTCCTGACAGTTAAGAACATCTGCAGGCTTGACCTTTAGTTAGCACTCAGTAACTTAGCCCTCGCATGACCCCCCATCAACCAACTTCCTGCTTCGCCTGCTATATTATAACCCTCTTGAGAGAAGGAAACTTTGCAGCTTGATCAGAATACTGTCCTGCTGCCCGTTCTTCATGTCTCTTGTCCTTTCATTCCCCCTCCCAGGGTCCGTGCTCCCGCTGAAGATGCTCCCACTGGCTGGGGCACAGAAACCTAACAGGAATGTCCCAAACAACAGTGTCTCTTCCAGAAATCAGTGCCGCATCATAAGGCTCTCTGTGAAAAGCAGCTTGGCTGATGCCCAAAGAAACAGGTTTATAATATGCCCAGGGAACTCCAAGAGGCATGAATAAGAGCCAGCATCAGGACCTCAGAAGCAAAGTTGGAGGAAATAATGGGAAGTATTCAAGATATGAAAATAGAATTTAATAAAGAGAATATCTGAAAATCCAAGTTAAATAAAACTTGAAAAACTCGGGATGTCAAAGAGGAAAAATATCATTAAAAAAAATGGATCAGATGGAAGAGAAAATATCAGGCCTTGAAGACAAGATACAGGAAATGAATCACTCAGTCAAAGAAAATGTTAAATCTCAAATAATGAACATGCAGGTGATCTGGGACGTTACAAAAAGACCAAACCTATGAATAATAGGTAGAAAAGATAGGAGTCTCTGTGCTCCCTAGATAGACTCAAGAGTGTGTGTGTGTGTGTGTGTGTGTGTATGTGTGTGTGTGTGTGTGTGTGTGTGTAACACAAGTCAGTACCCAGTCCCCAGTCTTCTCAGCTCTTCTCAGAAGGCCTATCTGATTAACTCCCAGCAGGCAGGTGAGAGGGATATCTCTGGCGCTGATCGGAACCAGCTGAATGATGACTGGGGAACAGAACACCCCACCCCACCCCCCCCCCCCCCCCCGTGTCTTCAATGAGGGGTTTCACCAAGACAGACCCAGGAGTAGTTGTGTCTAGAGTATCATGTGCCTGGGTGTACAGGTGACCATATATCCTAGAAAGAATAATGTCATCGTCCTACGGACCATTTCGGAGAGACTTCATAGCTTCCTGTGTTGGCTGAATGCTGCTGGGGCCTCCTCGTGAATGGTAGATAATTCAAGGATCTCTCTCTTCTCTCTCAGTGTTTTGCCTGGGGTCATCTCTTCGTCTTTGTGGGTTATGACAGGAAGGGTCCCTTAGCACAGTGGGTTCCTCAAATACTGAGAAGGAGCCAGGAAGTCAGAGCAGGGAGCTTCCAGATCTGCTGGGACAGGGATGGAAAAACCAGACCACAGAATAACTTCAGCTTTCAGGTTTCTGAGCATTGATTGTGTGTTGCAATGTCGCCCCCTGGTGCTCACTGGCAGAACTGCACCTCATGTCTGGGCTGTAGCAGGGATATGACCTGATTCCTGGGCTGTGCCTCCCAGATCTCCCAACTCTATCCAGCATAGAGCATGTGTAGGGACCGGTTGAGATTTTTGTCGAGGGGCATTTGATCACATCGTGAACCCCAAGTTTGCATTTGCGTTAATTAGATAAAATTAACCTTGGGTCAGGAGGCTGTTAGCAACTACTTGACAGAATAAAATGAGAGCAGCAGAGGGCATCCGGAGAGATAGGCAGACACAGAGAGTAGTAGGGAGGGGTTTGGAGTGCTGTGGCTCTTTTGTTTGGAGAGTGTAAGGATGCTCTTTCAGAGACACCAAGCAAAGTAGTAACTTTGGTCCCTACAACCCCCTCCCTGCAACCTCCATCTCCTTCCTTTCTCTAAGTTGGCCTATTCTGGGTACCTCATAAAAATTAAATTCTACACTCACACACACTTTGTTTCTTGCTTAATGTTTCTCAGGTTCACCCATGCCAGAGTGCGCTCCGACCTTCATGCTACAAATTACAGTTCTAAGTCTTAAGGCAATGGGAAGAACTGTCCACGTGGCATAGATCTGAAAGTCTCCTATTCACTGAAGCTTTCACACATTATTTTCTCGGTCCATTTCTGTTGGTTGCTGTCCATTTCTTTCATGCCGTACACAGCATGAAGAGTCAGTCACATCTCCTCCAGGGCCTGGGAGAATCTGACCTACACCCCATCAGTACCCACAGAAGAGAGCCTTCTACCTCTGTTTCAGCCCCAAAAGCTCAGTGGTAGAGTCCCTGCCTAGAATCCCCCAGTGAGGGACTGGGGTGTGGCTCAGTGGTGGAGCCCCTGCCTAGAATCCCCCTGTGAGGGGCTGGGGGTGTGGCTCAGTGGTAGAGCCCCTGCCTAGAATCCCCCAGTGAGGGGCTGGGGGTGTGACTCAGTGGTAGAGTCCTGCCTAGAATCTCCCAGTAAGGGGCTGGAGGTGTGGCTCAGTGGTAGAACCCCTGCCTGGCATCCATGAGGTCTTGGGTTTGATGGTGTTAAGTGTTTTCTCAGGCTGCCATCTGCACATACTGCATGTCTCCTACGGGTGGAGTTATAGTACATTTGCACCATAACTGCTCCCACCAACTTCATACTTCCAAACATTTGAAACAATACATTGTGGAGGCTGGAGAGATGGCTCAGAGGTTAGGAGTACTTGCTGCTCTTGCTGAGGGCCTGGGCTCAATTTCTAGTATCAATATGACGGCTAACAACCATCTGTAAGTCCAGTTCCAGAAGATCTGACACTCTCTTCTGGTGCACTTCCATACAGGCAGCAAAATACCCATGCATATTAAAATAAAAAATAACACTGCACTGTAGGTGTTCTAGTAACCATATTTTAAAATGTTGACAGTAAAAATGAGACAAAGCTCAGGAGTAGTGTTTACTCAGCACGCATAAAGCCCTGGGTTCTAGTGCCCCTTCTTCTAAACCCTAGCTAGGTCTTAAAAGTTATGGAGAGTCAAGCATAGTGGTTCACATCTATAACTTTAAAACTGGAGTGGTAGATGTAGAATGATCAGAGGTTCAAGGCCACCCTCATCTGTCTAGCATATTGGAGGCCAGCCTGGGCTACCTAAGACCCGGTCTCAAAAACAAAACAAAAAAATTAAGGGAAAAAAAAGTCAGGTTTGTAAAGATTTCTGGCCCGTGGTAGCTACTTGGCAAATGTGTTGTTCCAACATGGAGCCGTCAGAGCTCGGTGCATTCAGAGGGCATACCCCTTTAATCCGTATGCATGATCAGGCGTGGCTATGTAAACCTGCACACCTCTGCACCTTAGAATAAAAAGGCCCATGTGGCCTGTCCTTTTTCCCTTATGTCTGTACCTTCTCATCCCGCAGGCTTCTGAAATGAACTCTAGCGTGGGTTACTGGTAGTGTGCTTTGTTCCCCGCGTGCCTTAGCAACAAGGTTAAGCTAATGACCCACTAAAGCGGGCGTTATAAGAAAGTATGGTAATAAAGAAAGGAGAAAATATGATAAATACATGCAGTGGAATATTCATCCTGAAGGAGACAAGCCAGGCGTGGTGGTGCACGCCTTCATCCCAGCACTCAGGAGGCAGAGACAGGCGGATCTCTGTGAGTTCCAGGACAGCCAGGGCTATGGAGAGAGACTCTGTTTCGAGAAACAAAAAGAAAAAAAAATGTCAGGCGATCAGGTATGTAATTCAGATCTGTCACCGCAGCACTGAGGGAAAGAAACTGAGAATTCCAGTCTACTGAGGAGTGACTCGGTGGGTAAAGTGCTGGGAGCGTAAGAACTGAGTTCGAATCCCCGGCACCACTGTAAAGTTAAGCCATTTTAGTGAAGATGGGAAGTGGCCAGGCAACATGGCATACGGCTGTAAATGAGAAAGACTATCTCGGGGTAGAGATCCGGGATTGGTGCCTGAGGTGGTCCTGTGACCCTCACACATCCTGCGCATGTACAAAACTGCATGCACACACATACATAGACATATGAATTCAAACTTCATCCCCCAAAGGAAAAGGCCTGGGGACGAGGAAGCAAGCATATCCCAGGAGCCTGTGGGTCAGCCTAGCCACAGTGGCATGGTTCAGTGAGAGACCCATAGAGGAAGTCACCCACACACACCTGCACACCTAAGTGCACATATATCACATACCACACATGAAAAATAGCTTTAAAAGGGTTATGTCATATATAAGCACAATAAAAGCATATGAAATTAATAGTTTATCCCCCATATTCAAAACATCGTTTCAACATGCAATCAATTTTTTAAATGAGAGGTTTTTCCACCCAGGTCGTGACCTTTGCTACATCCCACATCTCAGTCTGAACTCGCCATGTCTCAATTGCTTAATAGCCATGACATCTTCCATAGGAGGCTGAAATGGCCTTTCATCTGCCAACATCGGCATCACCTTTGCCAAGTGCCGGGTCTCCATTTCCTCATATAGACCTATGGCTTCTGTGCCCCTCCCAAACCTAGAGTCAAACCTGCCCACCTCTCCAGGCTCTCCTGCTGCTCTCCTCTGTGCAGAGCAGTCTGCTGATGCACCACCACCGATTCTCAATCTGATTGGATCCGCCGAATCTCCTCTTCTGTGTGAATTTGCAACTGTATCACTCAGATGGTCATCTCAAAGTCGGGGAGGCGCTGAGCTGGATAGGAGGCCCCTGGATGTCCTTCCTCCTGTCCATCCTCTTCAATACAGCCCTCCTCCTCCTCCTCCTCCTCCTCCTCCTCCTCCTCCTCTTCCAGGATGGTGACCAGCTCCTCCCGCAGGGCCCCCATCTGCAGTCCCAGGTGACACAGCTGTCCCAAAAGCTGGACATCCACTCGCCTCAGGTTGCCCTACAGAAAAAAGGAACATTGTGGGTCCATCATAGAGCAAGGAAGCCTGCTAGGAGCCAGGGACCTCACTGAATGCCGTGTCTTTCATGCCCTCTGGGTCTCCTGCCTCTTGATATCAGTTCCGCTGCCAGCCACTGTCGTCTCTGTGGATTCTTCTTTGAATCTCTGTCTCCACATCACCAGCTCTGTTTTCTCACCTCTACATGGTTGCCCCCAGACCCCATTCTGTCTGAGGTCCTCTCTGTCCCTGTCTGTCACGTCTATCTGCTTCTCTCCGGGACTCGCCATTCCTGACTCTCACACTCTGTCCAAGCCACCACCTTGTCTCTGCCCTTGCTTTATCTTATTGCCACTCAGAATCTCAATCCCAACCTTAAACTTGAAATTCTCCAGCTTCGGGCTCCTGAGTGATGCTTTCCAGGAGTGAGCCACCATGCCTGGCTGATCTTCAGTTCCCCTTGTCTATTTTTATTAATATCACTTATTCTTCCCCTACTGTACCTATGATACCTTTCTGGTACCCTTTCACTCACCAGCTCCTCCCAGAGCCACAGCAGTGGTTCCCTGGCACCCCCGAGTTCTGTGCCTGAGGACATCAGGGTCTGACCAGGGTTCCCCTCTGGTAGGGGCAACCTAAAGGCCTGTGGGGGTGGGCCCAATCCAAGGGGTTCCAGTCCGGCCTGCTTCAGCCGCATCCATAGCTCCATAGTCTGAACTGTGGACTCAAGAGCAGGAAGTATCAAGGTCCAAGTGACCCAGTCCCCCGGGAGGCTGTGGGATGAAGGAAAGAAAGGGGTGGGGAGGGGCTGGCAAAGGCATCCCAAAGTCCATTCTTCACTCTGAATCAGCTGGTCACATTTTTTTTCTCTCTCTCTCTGGAGTCCAACCTCCATGATCTCACAGGGTCCAAACATAGCCTCGAGCCGAGGTCCAACTTCACAGGGTTGCCTCTCAGGCTAACCCTGAGATGATCAGTACCTGAAGGAACTAGGCCATGCTCCCTCCTAGGTTCCCACACCTCTCCAGCCCCTCTTCCACAGCCTCCTTAGCTGAATGATCTTAGCCAGCCCCTAAATTGGCCTTTGTCTGTCCCCAGCCAGGGCTTTGCCACCAGAGTGTCTGCAGAGCCTCAGTGTGGAGGCTGCAGGCTGTTGCTCAGCAGCCAGCTCTGCTAGCCTTGGGCATGCCTGTATCGTATCCCTGCCCAGTGGTCAGGACTGGGAAGTGCTTTGCAACTTGTAAATCAGATTTCAAAACTACTCTTTCCCTCTGCAAATAGAATAAAAGCCTCCCGGACCTACACAGTCAGCCGCACTGCCCACCCCTCTGGTCCTGTCTCCTACCTCTCTGCACACTGGAGGCCACCGCAGGGCTTTTACACTAGCTGTTACCTCCGCCTGGACATTTTACTCCAAACCTTCCGGTCCCTTCTTTCCCGTCACTACACCTACAGCAGAGGCCTTCGCTGGTGGCTCTATGCCCCAGGAACTCCCTAATATGTCGCCTGTTTTTGTTTCTACTTCTTATCAACACTATCTTTACTTTTTTATTCATGTTTTATCCATCCTTTCTGCCTAGAATGACACTCCCTGAGAAAGGGACTCTTCGGTACTCACTGTGAGACTTCAGTAAACACTTATTAATGGATGGATCGATGGGTGGGTGGATGGGTGGATGGATGGGTGGGTGGATGGATGGGTGGGTGGATGGATGGGTGGGTGGATGCATGCATGGATGGATGGATGGATGGATGCATGGATGGATGGGTGGATGGATGGATGCATGGATGGATGGGTGGGTGGATGGATGGATGGATGGATGGGTGGGTGGATGGATGGATGGATGGATGGGTGGGTGGGTGGGTGTGTGGGTGAGTGGATGGATGGATGGATGGATGGATGGATGGATGGATGATGGATGGATGGATGGATGATGGATGGATGCATGGATGCATGGATGGGTAGATGGATGATTGTACCCACCAAGACTTCACAATTTGGGGCTGGGCAAGTGGCTCAGCTGATAAAGAGCATGCCTAGCATTCAGAAGGCCCTAGGCTTTTTCCCAGTGTCTCATAAATGTCTGACCACAGCACACAGGTGCCCACACTCATAAACACATCACACACATTAATAATATAAGTTTTTAAATGAAAAAATAAAATTCAAGGTCAGCCTAACATACATGAGAGGCCCTGTGTAAGAAATAACCCTCTTAGCTGGGCAGTGGTGGCACACACCTTTCATCCCAGCACATAGGAGGCAGAGGCAGGTGTGGTCACAGAACTCTCTGTGAGTTCAAGCCCAGCCTCATCTACAGAGCAAGTTCCAAGACAGTCAGGGCTACATAGAAAAAGCCTGTCTTATAAAACCAGAGAGAGAGTCAGTCAGAGCCTAGATATGGATTCCAAACTAATGTCAGTCTCTTCCATTGACTGTTAACCTTGCCACTCACCTCACCTTTTCGTTGCTTGGCCCTATTAGATAACAATACACAGTAACAGTGGCTGGGTTGAATGAAGGCTTTGTGGCAATTAGAAGCACCGGATACTCTTCTAGAAGACCTGGGTACAATTCCCAGGACACACACAGTGGCTGGTAACTCCAATTCCAGGAACCCACATCCTCTTCAAGGCACTGCATGCACATGGTGCAGACATACATGCAGGCAAACGCTCACACATATATCAAATAAAAATTTAAAATCCAATTATAATAGAACCAGCGAGATAGCTCCGTGGGTAAAGGTGCTTGTACAAGCTGGGGGACCTACAGTCACTTCCTGTGCTCACATTCTGTTCATCTCTACAGCTACACCATGACATGTGGGCCTGTATACACACACAATAATAAAAATTAAAAACTGAACGGGGGGGGGGAATAAAAAGGGAAGGACATGACGGGCGTGTGTGTGTGTGTGTGTGTGTGTGTGTGTGTGTGTGTGTGTGTGTGTGTGTGTGTGTGTGTGTGCCTTTAAAAGGCGGGCTTTTAAAAGTGAGGGGCGTGGCCACAAGCGAAGTAGCTCGTGTCTGAACCTAGCGTTGAACGGAAGAGTCCCGCCCCTTCTGTTACGTCATCCGGCAAGATGGCGGCGCCTAGGGCGGTAGGTGACCGCGGCTCCTGGAACACTGGTGCTGTCATTCACTTTGCAGCTCCGTACTCGAGACCTCGGTCAGCCTCCAGGGAAGCAAGAGCCTGCGGGCACAGAGCGTCTCCTGCCGGGCCTCGTCCTGGAGACGCCGCCTGGGCTGTCGGGGGCTTGATACAGGAGCCAATGGGAGGAGGGCGGACTAGCCAATCAGAGGAGTAGGACGGCTCACCCCGGGATTGCGGCCAGAATCGGACCTGCCAGCCCTCGGCGAGCGTCTGGGGTCTCGTGATGCCGAGCGCTTGGGCTTGCGGAGGCATGGGGGTCGTGAGTTAGTCTTTTATGAGTCTGGTTGGGCCGTCATATCCTGTCCGTCAAAAAATCGGTAATCCTTAATAAGACATCAAAGGACACTGGGTGCAGGCAGGAACCAAGGAGTGAGTGTGGAGTTCCGAGGAAGAC
Organism: Phyllotis vaccarum; assembly: GCA_033318265.1. NCBI lineage: Eukaryota > Metazoa > Chordata > Mammalia > Rodentia > Cricetidae > Phyllotis > Phyllotis vaccarum. The sequence continues at coordinate 17,372,146 of JARWLC010000018.1, forward strand.
CCTGAGGTCGTTAAATTGGGGAGTGGTAGAGCGCTTTGTTGATGCTGATTGTTTTACGTTCCAACCCCAGCTCTATCTCTAAAAGTGAAGGTTGCATGGACGAGATGAGGGGGCGGCAAGAAATTAGTTGTTCAGCAAGACCCCGGGGGAAAGCTGGGTAAAATTCGGGCTGGGGAAATGGTTCACTGTTAAAGCACAAGCCCTTGATGCCTGAGCACCAGAGTTGGTAAAACCAGGCATGTCGGCCAACTTGTAATCCCAGCACTCTGGAGGTAGAGACAGTTGATTCCTCAGGCTGCTGGCCGGCTAGAGTAGCTGCGTTGGGGAGAATGACCCAGCGTGCAACTTCTGGCCTCCATGCACAAGCACATTTGTGCATAAACACACATACATATGAATAGACATACACATGAATGTGTAATGCAAACATAACCCCCCATACACACACACACACACACACACACACACACACACACACACACAAATGAATTGGTGAGAAATTAATACAGAATGGGCGTTTGGGGGGAAAAATGTTAAATTAGATCTTGAGAAAACCAAGACTGGTTACATTAGGAAATAATAGTTAAATGGAAGAATTTGGAGAAATGTTCAGAATCCCAAAGATATGGGCTGAGGAAGTAGATAGGGCTGGGGATTGACCACAGTGCCTTGTGCATATTAAATGGGAACGCTAGCCCTGAGCTACACCCCCAAATTGGGAGGTTTTGCCACTAGGATTTCAGAAGACTCAGGGAACATGGGTGAGATTAAAAGTCAAGGTATAAGACTTGGGGATGGAATGACCTCCAGGCTCACCCTCATCGTTTTCCTATTCCTTCTCCAGTTCCTGCGTCTGGGTGCCCGAGAATGGAATGGAAGAGCCAGGGGCATCCATAACGCGAATGAGTCGGTGACCCCAGACAGCGGTCAGAAGAGACAGACGCTGTTACAGTTCCTGTCAGGCCACTTCCACGATGTCCAGACTCTGAGAGAATACCTGCTCCAGAAGCAGATATCGAAAGTGAACCATAGAAATCGGTGAGAACTTGCGACCTGCCAGACTTCCCAGTCCCGGCTCCTGCTCTAGTCAGCCCCAGGCCAGACTGTGGCCTCCACCGCAGCCTTTACCAACTCACTTCTTCATCTCTGGCCCATCCCTTCTCTGAGACTCCACTCATGGGCACTCATGACCACCAGCCCTGCCTGGGGGATCAAGCTGGCTCTCAGACCTCCCAAGCCTCCGTTTTAAGGGAAATCTTGCTCTCAAGTCATCCCCATTCAAAGACTGGGTACCATTGGCCACCCAGGTGCTAAGGGTAAATTTGAAGGCATCTTTTCTGGCTTCTCTCTGACTTCGTATCAGTATATCAGTGCTAGAGGATTTTCCCAGTGTCAGTTCCCATCACTTCACGCTGTGTGACCTCCCCTGAGCCTTCATGTTAAGGCTGGTGTCTTTGACACTATTCAGTTGCGGTGAAGAGACACCATGGCCAAGGCAGCATTTAAATGGGGGCTTGTTTACAGTTTCACAGAATGAGTCCATAACCATCATGGCAACATGACCCTAGAGCGGTAGCTGAGATCCACAAGTCCTAAGTCCAGAAAGAGCATGAGACTGAGCCTGGCATGGGATCTTAAAACCTCAAGGCCCACCCCTGTGACACACTTCCTCCTTCAGAGGCCACACCTCCTAATCCTTCCCAAACATTTCCACCAACTGGGGACCAAGCATTCAAACATAACTATGGGGCCCATTCTCATGCAGACCACCAGTTATCACATCTATTCTCTTAACTCCTTGCTTTTCACCCCACTCTCCGGAGCTGCAGTTCCAGGCGGCTGTGAGCAAAAGCAGCAGATGCCCTCAACTGAGCTCATTCATCTCCATCCTCTTTTTTTTCTTCTGTTGAGGGGGCTCTCCTAGCTCAGCCCGGCCGGCCTTGAGCCCTTACCCTCCTGCTTCTGCCTTGTGTGTGTGCCACACCTGGCCAAGAGGTGGTCTTTAACATCCACCATATACGGGTCTCCTCTGTCAGGCTGCCCCATTACCTTCATCTCAGAACTGCTACTCTGGGATTTGCAGTTACTTCTGGCTACGCTGTATCTCTCCCTCAACCAGGTGGTTCAACAGAGGTCGAGACAGCTCTGTACTCTGTCCACTGTGATCCCAGTACACTCAACAGGCCCTCAGGCTTGCAGCCAGGCCTGCTGTCATACAGTCCACCCCTCACAGAACGGGCCCACAGGGAGAGTCCCCAGGCTTCACCTTTGCCCTCATTTTCTCCACAGATCCCTCACTAACATCCAGGAGAAATACGGCCCATATGTCACAGGTGCCTTCTTCATCCTGAGGCAGGGAGGAGCAGTGAAGTAAGGCAGATGTCACGGCGTGATGCGGGAGGGTGGGGCATCTCTGCTGTCTGAGGGCTGTGTGTTTGTCATTTATACAGTGAGATGGTACGCAGATGAGGAGAAGGCTCAGTTGGGAAAGTGCTTGTTCTGTATGCATGAGGACGCGGGTCCAGCACCCCTGTAAAAGTTAGGCATGATGGGGTACACCTTAATCCCAGTGCTGAGGAGATAGACAGGTTGATCCCTGAGGCGCTCTGGCTCCAGCCAGCCTAGCCTGACTGGCAAGCTCTAGATGAGCGATTCTGTCTCAAAACATGATAGAAAATTAACTGATGATGATGCCCAACATCAGCCACTGGCTTGCACGCACACTTGTACACACACATGGAGTCGCACAAATACATATACACAAATTAATTTTAAATTAACAGCAAGCCCTTTAATCCCAGCACACGAGGGCACAGGCTAGTGGCTCTCTGGGTTCTAAGCCAGTCATGGTTATATCTTAAGGCTCCCTCTTTAAAAAAAAAAAATTAAATCATATACAACTGGGCATGGTGGCACACCTTTAATCTCAGCACTTGGGAGGCAGAGGCAGGTGAATCTCTGAGTTCAGATATCAGCCTGGTCTACAGAGTGAGTCCTGGCACAGCCAGAGTTGTACAGTGTGTCCCTGTCTCAAAAACATACCGTAAATAAGTTAGTAAAAGAATTATATGTGGCATTGCTAATACAGGGTTTGCTTTGGAGACTGGGATTTTAGTCTAAACAGCTGTCACGAGGCTCAATTTCTCAGTGCTAAGCTTTGGTCCCACATACTCTTTTTTTTTTTTTTAAGATTTACTTAAGTACACACCTGCAGGCCGGAAGAGGGCACCAGATCTCATTACAGATGGTTGTGATCCACTATGTGGTTGCTGGGAATTGAACCTGAGTCCTCAGGAAGAGCAGCCAGTGCTCTTAACCCCTGAGCCATCTCTCCAGCCCAATCCCCACTATTCTTAATGAGTTCAGAGTCAGCCTGGGCTACATGGCAAAACCACACCTCAAAAACAAGGTTTTTTACTGCCTCATATGGTGTCACAGTCCTCTAGCCCCAGCTCTGGGGAAGCAGAGGAAGGCAGATGGAGTGTATCTCCCAGAAGGTGTGGTGGCACGTGTTTGATATTCCAGCATTGGAGGCAGAAGTGGTAAAAACTGTAGGTCAGCCTGGGCTACATAGCGAGACCCAAGACCCTGCCTCAAAAAAAAAAAAAGTCTTTATGCTCCATTTTCTCCTTTCTCTCTTTTTTAAATATATATGTGTGTGTGTGTGTGTGTATTGCTGTATATTTTATTTCATATATTACATATAAATGTATATTTTTTTAACGTTTACTTATTTAGTATATGGGAATGTGCTTTTCCCACTCACTGTGTGTGTGTGTAGGTCAGAGGTCACCCTGATGGACTTGGTTCTCCCACCATGAGGGCCCTGAGGAACCAACTGGCTGGCAGCCTTGGCAGCTTTACCCACTAAGCCATCCCTCCCCTCAGCCCCTGGCCCCTCTCCTTTTCTTCTTTCTGGAAAAAGACACAATCTCTCTAGGCTTTATCTACTGCGGCCTACTCCTTAGGAGCCGTCAGCAAAGACTCCTGCATGTAGCTCCTTCCTTTTGTGTGTGGGCTGGGAGGGGGAGAGGTGGCAGGGTTTCACTCCGTAGCCCGGGCTGGCCCTGAATTCTCAGCCTCCCAAATGCTGGGCTTCCAGGCACAAAGTGGTACCCATCTCAGTTCTTGGCTCTGAAGTTGAGCAGTATCTGGGGCTTGTGTGTCCTATGTGAGGAGCAAGGCTGAGGAAGCTGGAAGACAGCTGGGTGAGATCTGACTGTGGTGTTTCCTCTCTGATATCTCCGCCTTTCCCAGAGATCTGGCCCTGAGTTTCCTTGAACACAAGCAGAGTTCATGCAGTATGGGCCAGACAGGAGGCCAGGCATTGCCACTCACCCGGCTCCTCATTCCAGATTCCAGGACAAGGAGTGGATCCGGCCAAATGAGCGTGGCCGTTTTCCTTACGAGTTTCTAAAGTTCCAGGAGGTACCTGTGGAGGCTGTGGATGCCAGTGGCTGTGCCATCAACTACCAGGGCATGAGTAACCTCCGTGAGTAGGACAGGGTGGGTGGATTTGGTGTCGAGCTCCGGAAAGGCCCCTGGTACCACCCACCTTTTCATCCAGCAGTGCCCCTGAAGGAGCTGCGGTCCCTGTCACTACAGAGCTGCCCCAATGTGGATGACTGGTGTCTCAGCCGCCTCTACGTACTGGCTGACTCACTGCAGGAGCTCTCACTGGCCGGATGCCCCCGAGTCACCGAACGGGGCCTTGCCTGCCTCCACCACCTCCAGTAAGATCTCTGCTCAGGCTGACCCTATGCCAGCAGAGCTGGGAAGGGATCCTAGGTGCTACTATCTGTCTGCCGCCCTGTCTCCATCTAGTACCTGTGCTGGGTGAGCACATCTGAGCATTCTGTCATCAGAAGAAAAAAGTGACTCCTGGGTTTGCTTCCTTTATGCCTGAATGGAGACTGCCAAGTAGTCATCCTACTGCAGGAGAGTAGAAGCCAGAGAAACATTTACAGTTACCACATATTTAGATAGCTATAAAGTTTTACTGGAGGACTCCATGGTAGAACCCCTGCCTAGAATCCCCCAGTGAGGGGCTGGGGTGTGGCTCAGTGGCAGAGCCCCTGCCTAGAATCCCCCAGTGAGGGGCTGGGGCATGGGTCACCAGTAGCATACATGAAGCCCTGGGTTCCATCCTTAGCATGCACACATACACAGAATAAAAAGAGAAACTGTAAGTTGAAATTGGGTCAGAACGCACCCTCTGCATACCACCACACACAGAGATGCCACTGTCACGTCTGTTCTTCTCACCTTTTCAGAAACCTCCGCAGGCTGGACATCTCAGACCTCCCTGCCCTGTCTCACGCAGGCCTCACTCAGATCCTGGTAGAAGAGATGTTGCCCCATTGTGAGGTCCTCAGTTCTGGGCCCAGGACCTGAAGCTTGAGTCAGACCAGCAGCCTCAGGACACATCTAGCTCCGTCTCTCCCTAACCTGTAGGCCCATTGTGGGACTCTGTAGTGTGAAATCTTCTCCTTTGGCTTCCAGTGGGGTTCATTCAACAGAGGAGCATTGGCAGATAAGACTGAGTCAGAGTACTGACTGGTGTTTGCCTGCAGCTGACAAACAGTTGTCACTGTGGCAGACACCCCATCATGCACAGCTGCTCACAGCTCCACAGTTTCTCATTATCCCTGTTTGTCAAGAACATTCCCCCAAACTGTCCACGCACATGTCAGCAGGGACTGTGGCTCACATGAGATACTGCTAGCCCTTTACAGTGGTGGTTCCTCCTTGTGCAGGGCTGGTCAGCACCAGAGGTGGTCAGCATCCTTGGCCCACAGTCATTAAAGGCCAGCGTACCAAAAGGCCCTGGCATCACCCATTGACTCACTGACTTTCACCTTCAAATGTAGGTGAAAATGGAGCTGAGCAGTTGTGAAAAATGTTCTCTTCAGCTGACACTACAGACTTCACGGTAGAGGGCGCTGGAGAGAACCCAAAGGGAAGGCCAGGACTGTGCATGGAGCTTAAAGTGCACAGTGGTTCTCCAGCTCCCAGATTGCTGGGTGGTTGGTACCCCTATTGTCTGTGAATGACTCCTGGTACCTATGTTACCAGTGACTCGAATACACCATGCAAGTGTATGATTCTCTATATTAAACTTTGCCTGTTCACATTACCCTGTGGCTTTTCCTTCCTCCCAACTGGATCCAGGTGGTACTAGATGCATACATAGTTCCCGAGAGAAAAGTTCAGATGGATTTGAGAGGCCAGGACTGTAAGCGAGAGCATAGCCATAAGCTTCTTGTGGAAAAACTAACAACTGGATGTAGAGACCCCCAGCCTGCAGGGCATTGCAGGTGACCTGTGGTGGATGCCAACTCCAGCATGTGCTCATGATAGCCATGGACAAAATGACGGCCTAGGTCCTGGGATTGCTGGGAACGCCCTTGAGCGCTCAGAGGTATGTGTGTGGTCAGTCTGAGACCTTCAGAGCTCCATGATGGCTCCTCAAGTCTGTTCTTAGGATGGGATTGGACTCAAGAAGCCAGAAGGGAGCACCGGATCCCCAGGATTTGGACGTCCGCATAGTTGTGAGCTTCAATTGCTCTTAATCGCTGAGCCATCCCTTCAGCCATGTGTCCATTATTACTAAGACTCCAGAGAGCACTCAGGAGACAGAAGATGGGTAAGTCTGTCTACATAGCAAGTTCCAGGCCAGCCGGAACTACAGTGCGGGACCTTATCTCAAAATTAAGAGACTCAAAGAGTGTTCTCTACTGCTAATAAAACCTTAACCCCTACGGTTAAATCCACTTGCTCCACAGGGAGGGCCCTGCTAGGCCCCTACTGATAAAAACAAGACACTAGCTGGGGTAGTATTGCTCAGTGGTGGCATGCACAAGGCCCTAGGTTCAACACCCAGTGTGTCCCCAGAACCAACATCCCTGCACTGGGGAAGCTGAAGCCAGGGGATGACAAGCAATACAAAACAAGATAGCTAGAAGGCAAGTGAGGGTTGGCAGGGGACCGGTTAAGGACAGGGAGGAGAGACTTGAGCAAAGGGGATGGTCAAGATGGGGAAACACAGCCGACCCGAGCTGTGGGGAGCTCAGTGACTGGACTGGCAGCTGGGAACCTTCATGGGACCAAACTAGGCCTCTGCATGTGGATGTCAATTGTGTGCTGGGTGCAGATTGTGGAGTCTGTGGCAGTGGGACCAGAATTTATCCCTAACAGCATGAACTGACTTTTAGGGGCCCACTCCCTACAGAGGAACGGACACCTTGCTCAGCCTTGGTCATGCCTCAACTTGATATTCCAGACTGTACTGACTCCCCCTGGGAGTTCTTACCCTCTCTGAGGAGTAGATGGGGTAGTGGGGTGGGGGAAGCTGGGGGTGACTGGGAAGAGGGGAGGAGGAGATAACAGTGGTTGGTATGTTTTTTAAAAAACTTTTTAATTAAAAAAAAAAAAAATTTGAAAAAGAACAGTGGCTACCCTTGCGGAGGGCCCTGGATTCCCAGCAGCCACATGGCAGCTCACAACTGTAACTCCAGTTCCAGGGGACCTGATGCCCTCTGCTGGCCTCCAGAGGCACCAGGCAGGAAACTGATGCAAACACATATGCAGATATGCAAACGTCCATATATGGAAGAAATGGAGAATGTGTATAGGTAGAAACCTGGAAGTGTGTGGAGTGTGGTGAGGATGCCTGGGCCAAATCTGCTGAACAAGTGTGCATTTTGGATCTAATGAGTTGCCCTGTGCCACAGAGATGGTCTGGCTAGAACATGGACCCAGCAGCACCTACAGCTAAGCCTGAGAAGTTAGAAATGCTCTGGCTTGACATGGGAGCAGAGAGTGAAAATGCCCCAAACTGTGGTCCCCGAAAGCAATCTGCCACCGACCCTTCGTTACCCAGTCCCATGTTCCTGTTAATCACGGCTTTCTGGTTCCAGCAGCTGTGTGCCTACTCCCGGTTGGACCAAAGCTGCACTCAGCAACCAGCACTGCTTGCTTCCCTGGAGACTGGAAGGTCTCGGGAGGAGGATGCACTCACAGAGCCTAGAGTGTCGGTGCCCTGGAGGGAGATGAGCCGGGAGGGCTCTCCTGCGGCCCTGGGCTAGGGTGGGTTTGGCCCTGCCTGGCCCTTGGCTATCTATCGCCCCACTCCAGCTCATACTTATTCCATTAGCATTCACCATTTCCTCCCCACTCTCTTCCTCCATCTGCTCCCACGGGCTCCATTATTCAAACGTGGAGGGAGGAAATCAGGCCCGACAGATAACAGGCGCTGGTACACTGGGTTCCTGTTATATCTGGACGGTCTTCCAAACCAGGTAGGCTGCAGGGGGTCAGACCGGCCGTGGGGGTTGGGAGCCCGCTTCCTCCCAACCTTGGTCCCTGGAGATCTGGGAAGGCCCCACCTGCTGGCCTCCCTAGGGGCTGCCACAGCCTCAACTGCAGAAGCCCTGGGGCAGGGATGTAAACACAGTGAGAAACCCTGCCCCAGGGGTGGGGTGAAAAGCCCAGAGCATCACAGAGCAGGGCGCCTCCCGCCTCCCATCTGGATGGAGTTGGAAGGCTGGCAGTGGCTCCAGCACAACTTGGAGGTGGCGCAGGCCTCTTAGCGGGGGGGGGGGGGGGGGGGGGGGCGTGCCTCAGTGCATCTCACTGATCACCTATTGTTCTCCCCGCTTACTCCCTCTCTCTGGTCCTCCCGTTCTTCCTTGGGTCCTCCTGCCCCCCCCCCCGACTCTTTGGTCAATTAGGCTCTGTTCTGACCCCTGCCACCTGTGCGTCTTTCTCTATTCTCCTGGTTGCCTGCCAAGGTCTCTTGAGGCTTCTCTACTGAGTCCCTCCACCACCACCCCCTGGCGACCCCAGCAAGCATCCCCACTCCACCCCCGCAGCAGTCAGAACGCCTTCTGGCGGTGGCCTTGAACCAGCCCCTGAGCCTCCCTTGTCTTTCCTGGATCAGCCAGGGGATCAGCCTGCCTTGGCTTCCCCTTCCCCCGATTCTCCCCAGGCCCTCACAGAGTCGGGGTCCGCAGCTTTGGGCATCCCTGCACCTTTCCCGACGTCTCACTAGAAAACCAGCCCTAACTCGCCAGGGCGCGTCTCCGTCTCCCCGGCTGCCTCCCCGCCCCGGCCCCGCCCTGGCTCCTCCCGGCCCCTGGGGCCCTCCCTCCTCCTTTCCCTCCTTCCTGCCTGCCCCTCCAGACTCCAGCACCGGCTGGGCCGGCACCCTGAGGGCGTACTTCGGGGAGTCCCGGCAGGGCTTGACCCGAGGACCCCCCAGAGCTGGAGGAAGCCGAACCCAGAGGTACCCGGGGCCCTGGGCCCTGGGGTGGGGTTACTGGAGGAGGTAGGTAGGGTTCTAAGAAGGTAAAAGGGGTTTCCCCGTGGAGCTGGGGCTCCTGAGGAGACAGAGGAGTGGGGGAAACGGGTAGGAAAGGCGTTGGGGCGATGCTGCAAATAGACCGACACCTTGACTCCAGGAAAGGGAAAGAATAGGCTGGGGGCGGGGTGGGGTGAGGTCCTGCAGGCCAGGCTGTCTGGCCGGGACTAGGTAAGCAGACTGCTTGTCTGGGCTCGGCTGGGCCCTCTTTGGAGATCCACCCTGCACCTAAAGACCTCTGTGGCTCCTTGTGACTCTTGCAGCCTCACTGGTAGCCCTTTCCCTGGGCCGGGTCATGCGTTGCCGCAAGTGCCAGCTCTGCCTGTTAGCACTGCTCACACTCCTGGGTCTCAAAGTGTACATCGAGTGGACATCTGAGTCCTGGCTTAATAAAGCTGAACCCCGGGGCACCCTTCTCAGTCCCACGGTACCTAATGCTGAGCCCACCCTGCCCATCAACCTCTCAGCACGGCTGGGGCAGACTGGCCCACTGTCCATGGCTTACTGGAACCAGAAGCAGCGGCACCTGAGAGTCCTGCCCAGTACAGACTGTCAGACTTGGGGGACAGTTGCTGCCTCCGAGATTGGGGACTTCTTGCTCTACCCGCAGGACCTCCAGCGCTTCCTGCTGTCAGCAGCCTGCAGGAGCTTCCCACTATGGCTACCTGCTGGGGGAGGCAGCCCAGTGGCCAGCTGCTCTGATAAGGATGTCCCCTACCTGCTCCTGGCTGTCAAGTCGGAGCCAGGACACTTTGCAGCAAGACAGGCAGTGAGAGAGACCTGGGGCCATGCAGTCACTGAGACCCGCTTGCTCTTCCTGCTGGGGTCCCCACTAGGAATGGGGGGGCCTGACCTAAGATCCCTGGTGACATGGGAGAGCCAGCACTACGGTGACCTGCTGCTCTGGGACTTCCTGGACGTCCCCTACAACCGGACACTCAAAGACCTGCTGCTACTGACCTGGCTAAGCCACCACTGCCCCGCTGTGAAGTTTGTCCTGCAGGTTCAGGATGACGCCTTTGTGCATGTCCCTGCCCTGCTGGAGCACCTGCAGACTCTGCCACCTACCTGGGCCCGCAGCCTCTACCTGGGTGAGGTCTTCACCCAGGCCAAGCCACTCCGCAAGCCTGGAGGACCCTTCTATGTGCCGAAGACCTTCTTTGAAGGAGACTACCCAGCCTACGCCAGTGGAGGTGGCTATGTCATCTCGGGACGCCTGGCCCCCTGGCTGCTGCAGGCAGCAGCCCGTGTGGTACCTTTCCCCTTCGATGACGTCTACACTGGCTTCTGCTTCCGTGCTCTGGGCTTGGTGCCCCGTGCCCATCCAGGGTTCCTCACAGCCTGGCCAGCAGACCGCACCAGGGACCCCTGCACAATACGAGATCTGCTACTGGTGCATCCAGTCAGCCCGCAGGACACCATTAGGCTCTGGAAACATCTGTCGAGCCCAGAGTTCCACTGCTGAGCCTGAGACAAGCTAGGGTGGGAGTGGGGATGCCAAGCCATTATATGTCCCTCCTAAACCCTTCTTAGTGGAGAACTGGGCAGCAGACAAGGTGTCAGACTGTGCTCATTTACTTCCTCATTTTGAAAACTACGTTCTCCCTACTTTGAGGCCAGGAGTTATTCTTTTATATTATATGGGGGACCCCTGCAGAAAGCAGCTGCTGCTGCACCCTAACCTTCACACTGGACACTCCCTGGATATTTTGCTGGACAGCAGGCTTGTACCAGTCCATGAGAGAGCTCTGGAGGGCCCATGTGCCAAAGCTGTTTTCCAGCTTGGCAAAGTTTAAAGAAGTAGGTATCTCTAAGCCTTTAGCTTTTCTTCCTAAAACCAGGCTATCTCCAAAGGCTGGTGTGGTGGTCTAGGCTATCCCCAAAGGCTGGTGTGGTGGTCTAGGCTATCCCCAAAGGCTGGTGTGGTGGTCTAGGCTATCTCCAAAGGCTGGTGTGGTGGTCTAGGCTATCTCCAAAGGCTGGTGTGGTGGTCTAGGCTATCCCCAAAGGCTGGTGTGGTGGTCTAAGCTATCTCCAAAGGCTGGTGTGGTAGTCTACTCCTATGATCCCAGAACTCAGAGGCTAAAGCAGGAAGATCACAAATTCCAGGCCAACCTAAGCTTCACAGTGAGATCCCATTACAAAAAAAAAAAAAAACAAAAAAAAAAAACCCCAACACCCCAACAAACCAAATCAACCATGCTAGCCTCTCCCCTCCATATGCCCCGTCACACACACACCCCAGCCCCCAAACCTGAGGAGAGAGACCAGAGGAAGCAGAGATCAAAGGCAGAGCCATGGTTTACTCACTCTGACCAGCTCATACTCTGGGCAAGATACAGGGCCACCTGCCCAGAGGGTCTTCCCTGGCCTGGGTCCACCCCTAAAAGGCACTGTAACAGGTGGGGGTAGTGGAGCCTTAGCAACAGCTGCAAACACTGTTTCCCAGGGAGTGCCACCTGAGCACTGAGCATGTGAGCAGCGCTGGCAGGACCACCTCAAGGTCACTAGGGCCTCACTTGTCAAAGTGGTCCAGGGGATAATGCTCCCCGTAGGTCTGCAGATGGCGTGCCAGTGACTCCTGCTGCCTGCGGAGCTGGGTGGGCATCTCCTGGTACACATCAGAGAAGAGCAGGTTTGGGTTGGGCTTTAGCTTCCGCTCAGCCTGTTCAAAGGCCTCCATCACCTGAGAGACACAGCAGGGTAAGAAGTGGCTGTGCCCTGCCCCCTGTCCCCCTCTTCCATGGACCCTCAGCCTGGGATTAACTAACACTCCAGATCCCCAGCTCTGGCCTGCAGGGGCCTGGCAGTGCACTGAGCAACTCTACAGTGGAGGGAACAGGAGCAGAGGCTCAGGGTGCAGAGAACTCCTCCTCAGGACAATGCAGTTGGGGCTGAGCCAGTATCCACAGTGCTGCCTGAGGCTGGACCAGCCTGCCCTTAGCCCACAGCCCAGATGGGGCACTCCCACTTCACATACCCCAGAAACTCAGAGATGAAGGACACTAGCAGACGACCTGCCCTGGCATCCACATGAGGCCATATGGTCGAGGCAGCTTAGCTCCAAGGGTCACTTATGGGGACTAGTTTGCCTAGGTCAGCGGAGCACACACAATGCGGCTCCAAAGGGCCCTCACCTTCTTCCGTGACTGCTTCCGCCAGGCCTTCTCCTGCTCCTCATCCCACCAGCCCTGGCTCAGCAGGTACTGCCTCAGCCTCGAGATGGGGTGGTCCTGCTTGTCCCAGTAGTTAACCTCATCCACTGAGCGGTATGCTGAGCTGTCGTCACTGGTGCTGTGGTGCCCGATCCTGCTCAGAGGAGATGTGGTCAGCTGGGAGTGGGGAGCACAAAAGACAGAGTAATGATCTAAAGCACAGGGGAGAACAACATGGGGTGACAAGGCCATGTTTGGGGGCCCTGACAAGAGGGCTGGTCAGAGCTGGAAGTGAGACAGGCACCTGTAGGTCATGGCCTCAATGAGGAAGGGCTGGTTCTCAGCCACAGCCCGCCGCCGAGCCTCCTTAGTGGCGTTGTACACTGCAAACACGTCGTTGCCATCCACACGGATTGACAGGATGCCATACCCTGGGCCCCGAGCCGCTGCAGGGACAGAGGATGCCAGTCAGGCCTCAGGGAGAAGAAGGGAAGGAGGAGAGTGAGGCACGCTCATTCACTGCCTCCTGTGCCCTCCCTGTCAAGTCACCACAGGAGGAGAGTGGGGAGGAGTGTGTGGGATCAGAGCCCTTACCAATGCCATCCCCACGGTATTGCTCGGAAGTTGGTGTAGAGATGGCATAGCCATTGTTCCGGCAGAAGAAGATGATAGGACACTCCAGGGTGGCAGCAAAGTTGAAGCCGGCATGAGCATCTCCTTCACTGGCTGCCCCCTCACCAAAGTAACAGATCACAATCTGGTTGGCATTGGCCCGCTTGGCAGCATAGGCTGCCCCCACCGCTGCATGGAGACATGGATAAGAGGCACATTTAGGGGAAGCAGCCACACACATGTGCGTGTGTGCACAGATACACACACAGACACAGTTACACACAGAGACACACACACACATGCACACACAGACACACACATATGGTCACACACAGACACACAGTCACACCCACACACACAGACACAGAAATATACACAGAAACACACACACACACAAAGACACAGACACGCACAGACACACACACACCCACCATAGCCTCCTCCCTCTCAGCTGACTGGTGCCATCTCATCCTTCCATTCTCACATCCCTGACACCCCTTCAAAGATCTGGACCTCTGCCACTAAGGCCAAGCCACAGCACCTCATATCCTAGTTACTGAGTACCTCATTGCCCCTTAACCTGTCATCAAGGGACACCTAGGGGACTCTTACAATGTGAGTCTCTGCTATAAGCGGAGGCCACTAGGTCCCACCTGCTCTGTACCCACCGCGACCCATAGTTCCCTGGTCTGATCATCATTAAACACGTGACTGCCTCCAGGTGCCCACTGAGCTCCCTTCCACACTGCCCCCAACACACACTGCTCTGTCCTGGCTGTCCCTTTAACTGCATGAAGCCCCCCAGGTACTGCCTGCTTCTTCACTCTTTCCTATGGGTCTCCCCAAACCCAACATCAGCATCAATAGGGCTGGCATTTGTCTCTCTTGTTCAGAAAGCCACTCCATACATCTGTTACTGAGGCCAAGGCCAGCTCCAAGACAGCTCTGCCACCCACCTCTCTCCCAGGAGGCCTGCAGGCTCCCAAGCCACACAGCTACTGTGACACTCCTTCCATCAGATTCTGGGACCGGAGAGCCACAAGAGAGCCAATCCTTGGTCTGTGTATTGTGTGAGCACAGGCCCAGCACCCTCACAGTGTTTGTAGTATGCCAGATGCCTCAGAACAGAGATAGCATGCTCTGGGGAGTCTTCCTGGCTCTGAGAGCCAAGGCTATCCAGGGCAGGGTAGAACTTGGGCTCTGTAACCATGTAACTCATGTAAGAACCCATGAGTGAGTTCCTGCCCTCCTCCCTGCCACAAGATCCTAGTAAGTCACTTCCTTCTTTGACTTCGATTTCCTGTTCTTTGTAACAACGATGGTAATGCATGCTAGCATTTACCCCACAACAACTGACAGTATCATTAGACAGTCTGAGTGTGACAATGAGGCAGTTCCTGGTCCTGCTGGCTCAGAGAGGGGGAGAATCAGAGGGAACAGCAGGATCCTGGGAAGTCCAGTGTGACTGTGGTGACTCGGGGTTGCTGATGGGGTACCATGCAGGCTTCCTCTGAGAGGTCCCTTGAAAGCCTTGTACTTGGGCCAGGCTCTAACGGCAGCACCCTATTGGTAAGGCTGGAGAAGGCCTGGGCCCACACACAGAGGTGTGTCATAGGCAATGCATGTATGAGGCACATGTCCTTACCCTGAGGGATCTGTGTGGCCAGTGGAGAGGAGATGGTGACAAAGTGGCGTTCCTTGCAGCCATAGTGAACGGGCATCTGGCGCCCCTTGCCTGGGTCATTCACGTTGCCATAGCACTGGGCCATGAACAGCTCCAGGGGGTAACCCCGGTACATGAGCACACCTGGAGGGAGAAGGCAGTGGTGGGTGATCCTGGTGAGTGTCAGACCTACTCTGTGGGCAAGCTGGAGGCAGCCAGCCCCTTCCTCCCAAGACCTTCCAACCCAGACCAAAGCAGCAGGTCAGTGTGGTGGGGCAGGCCTGTGAGCCCAGCACTCAGAGGCTAAGGCAGGAGGATTGTTAGCTGGAGGTTGGCCTGGGCTGTGAAGCAAGATGATGTCTTGAATTAACCAATAAACAATAACTAAGACTGTAGCAGGTAGGCAGACTCAGGGGCTCAAGAGAACAGACAGGTGCCACCACTGTTTGGCCCAGATAATTCCTCTTGGTGACTGTCAGTAAGGGGCGAATGGCTCAGTAGTTAGCATCTCCCAATGCTTTTCTTTGAATAGGTATAACTGAATTTTGCTATGACAGGGCTGCACTGTACAGAAAATGCCAGACAAGATATTTCCTTTTTTGGTTTCTTTCTCTGTGACAGGGTTTCCCTGTGTAACCCTGGTTGTCCTGGAACTTGCTCTGTAGACCAGGCTGGCCTCAAACTCAGAAAGATCTTGCCTGCCTCTGCCTCCTAAATGCTGGGACTAAAGGCGTGTCACCACCACCTTTCTTTAAGAAGCTGGTTTCGGCCCTCAGGGCACATGGTCAGTGGGGGAGATCCAACAGATCATCACTCTGTGTGTGGTTTAAAAAAAAATGTGAATTTCATACACAAGTACAATGTATGTAGGTCATCCGCACACCTCTAACCCCTCCCTCACCTGAGCACCCCTCCAGCTCTTTCTGGGCCTCCCTCCCATCCTTCTTCCAACTTTATGCGTTCTTCTTTTTCCTTTCTTCAAAAACTTACTGGCCAGGCGTGCTTCAGTGGCCAGGGCTCACACACACCCCTTCTTCTATTTTACACCCACCTCAGGCAGACACGCCAGCAAATACTCTACCAGTGACACAGCTCAAGACTTCTTTTCTCCAATGAGAAACTGATTTTTGTTTCCTAAGCTACTGCACCTCCTTTAAGTACAGGCCACCAAGTCACACCTGCACAGACAGGAAACACCTATCTAGTCACAGAAAATCCTGTCTGCTAAATCACAATTGTAGGAAGAGATGGTTTGGAAGAAAATGGCCCCAAAGGGAGTGGCACTGTAAGGAGGTGTGGCCTTGTTGGAGGAAGTGTGTCACTGTGGAGGTGGGCTTTGAGGTCTCAAGCCATGCCCAGTGTCTCAGTCCCCTCCCTATTATCTGCACATCAAGATGTAGCCAGCATCACTCCCACCATGGTGAGCATCTGAACGTGAAAACAAGGCCCGATTACATAAGAACTGCTGTGGTCATGGCGTCTCTTCACGGCCACAGAAACTCTATGACAGAGGGATCTGTGATGCCTCCGTGACAATCTGGGACTCTCAGTATCACTGAAAGGACCCAGCTCAGCCCCACACCTTTGGGCAGTGTTGTGGGTCATGATGTCCTATGGTCCCCCAGGACCTGAGTTCACACAGGAGCAACTGCTAGCGGTCTGGTACTGACCTTTCCCAACCCTTGACTGCAGAGCTGTTCTTCATGGGCATGGTAGCTCACTTGGGAGGCAGAGGCAAACAGAGCTCTGTGAGTTCAACTGCCACAAAGCAAAAGTTAATAGGGTCACATGACAAACAGCTTGTTCTTCTTGAGACCTTCACAGAGATCTGCCCGCCTCTACCCCCCAAGAGCTGGGATTACAAGTGTGCACCACCACACCCAGCTGGTCTGCTCTTTGATAGAGGCAAGGCTGGCACTGATTTGTGACAATCCTCCTGCCTCTGCTTCCTTGGGATGGAATTACAAGTGTTCACCACTCTGCCTGGCATTTGAGAGTCTGAACATGGAGCCCAGGCTGGCCTTGGAGTGGAGATCCTCCTGCCTCTGCATCCACACAGGTCTTCGAATGGACACTAAGTTTGCAAAGGTCTGGCTCTACTGCACAGACAATGACGGAGGATGAAGTCTAGCAGAGGGGGGTGTGCCCTGAGACTGGCCCACGGACCTCCAAGAGACAGGCTCTGGGTTTCTACATGAGAGTCACCAAGCAGAGGTGAGAAGAAGGTGTCCATACCGAGTCCCAGGCTGGGGTGGGCTCAATGCCTGCCAGCTGTGTGTGAGGCCTCAGGCTCCACCTCCATCCACAAACAAACCTACAGCCTGGGTTGCACACAGCACCCACGTGGATCTGACTTGCACCAGGGGCTGAAGGTCCAATGGGACCTGCTGCTTTGCCTAAGTGCCTGCTGTTGCTTCACAGTTCTGACCACCACCACTCTCTGTCACCACCACCCCAATGGGGAATATCCCACAGAGTCAAGGGAAGGCATCCAGGGGACAGACAGAGAAGGCTTCAGTGAATAGGACTCACTAGGCCCCACCCCTTGGGAGGCAGATGGCCTGGGTCCTGAGAACTCACTTGGTCCCTGCTGCCTGGCTTTCAGGATTACCGAGGACAACTGCCTCACTGGCCTCCCAATCCATGCCAGCCCTGGCTCCAGAATGCCCACGCTCTGCAGCAAGGGACAAGACAAAGCCCTGATGCAGTGGAGAACTTGGCCTCCGAGAACCAGTAAGGACCACCTGCTGCTCAGATACCTCTGTCCCCCCATCACAGCTGGTCTCATGGGGTCTGTCTTTTAAGGACAGGTTCCTTCTGTGTAGCCCAGGATAGCCTCAGCCTCTGAGGACTCATGCTGCCATGGGAAGCAGCTCAGCACACAGGGTATGGGTGTGCTGTGAAGTAGAAGGTGGGTGACTTCACTCTTCTCCCTGCATTACCACCTCCACACACACAAGAGCTTACAGGTCCCTATGCCTTGGGAACCTGGCTTTCCTTGCTCATGATGCCAAGCCTCAACCATCATAGGCTGTACGTCTCAAGCCAGTACAGGAGGAGCTGGTTTGTAGGGGCTGGTTCAGCTGCAGCCTAGAGGCCCAGCTTATCCAAGGAGACCTCTGGACAGCCATCCTTCTGAAAAGCTGTCCCTGGGAACAGCTTAATATCAAAGGCCTCTAATTCCAAGTGCTCAGCCTATACCAGGTTTTTCCAGCAGCCAGCTGGAGCTACTACCTCCTTATAAACAGGACAGCATGGCCGAGCAAGTTGCCCAAGATGCGGCAGGCCCATCAAGGCTCAACATCTGCCTAGCTGGTACCACCCCGGGCAGCTTCCTTGCAGGACCCCAGTGACCACATCTGGGCTCCACAAACCTCTCATTCGGCCCTCAGCGTAGATAAGCACTATACTGCCAGGGTATCCCCGGCTCCCAAAGAGGTTCCTACCTTAGTCCCTGCTCCTTTCTCTCACTCTATCCACCTCTCTGGCCAAAAATAAAGATCCACACTGCACTCAGGACCTTCCCAGGGAACACAGCACCTCAGGAGGGTCTACAGGTGCCCTGCACTGGGTAGACAGATGTCCAAGAGTGCGCCATGCCCTCAGCCAGGCCTGATCTCCATGCTAGCCTCCTCACTGCCACTTTGGAGATGAGGACATGCGGCTCAGAGAAGACTAGTGAGTCTCCCTTCTCTTCAAGAGATGCTCCCTACACTTCCTGTCTCTCCAAAGTCATACCTCACTTACCCTGCTTATTTATCTGGGCTCAGGGGCCCTCAAAACACCATGCTGCTCCTGTAGACCCCCCAGGGAAACCATGGGACTCAATGAAGAGCCCAGGAGCAAACACCCAGCGCACATACCTGCTTCCCGGTACTGGCCAAACACCAGGTCTGTGCGCTCCAGGGCAGCGGCACTCCCCACGTGTGTTCCTTCCTCACCATAGTTGGTCATGTAGAAGGAGATCCGGCCCTGGAGGTGAAGGGGCCAGAGGCCCAGGCTTAGTCAAGGCACTCCTTGACAGAGAACCCTACTGACTTGGGTTTTTTTTAATTCTGTTTTTGAGACAGGGTCTCTCCAGAGCCCCGTCTATCCTCACAATGGAGACCAGGCTGGCCCTGAACTCATAGAGATCCCTGCCTCTGCTTCCTGGGTGCTGGAATTAAAGGAGTGCGCCAACACACCCAGCCCCCTGCCTTTAGCCATCACTGTGCTGGGCTGGGCTACAGGAACTCCCACCTCAGAAGATCAAGTGGACAATGAGACCTGAGAGGCTAAAGTCCAAAGCAGACCCAGGTGCTCTGGGCAAAGGCAGGCAGGGTGGAAGCCCTGGCTAGGAGGATAAACGGCCCATGCTATGAAGGTGAGGGAGATGGGGTGCCAGGGTAGGTGAGAAACATGGCTGGCATTGCCCAACACCGAGAAATGGGGTAGAGGAGGAAAGGACACGTCAAGTTTGGACAGGCTGTCTGCTCTGGGGTATAAGCAGAGATGATGCCAACTAGGCTGGAGAGCTGGGGAACCCGTGGTGTGTGATGAAAAGG
Source organism: Phyllotis vaccarum (assembly GCA_033318265.1). Lineage (NCBI taxonomy): Eukaryota > Metazoa > Chordata > Mammalia > Rodentia > Cricetidae > Phyllotis > Phyllotis vaccarum. Next base: position 17,391,481 of record JARWLC010000018.1, read on the forward strand.
AGATCACCCAGATCGTGTAGAAGAGCTCGTCCTGACGGCCCCTCAGGGCCCCCCACCCCTTGAGTTCAGCATTGCCCCTGGAACCTGGCTTTCCAGCTGCTGGGGAAAGTGATGAAGAAGAACTTTTCTCTAAGTGGGGAGCCAATTAAAAGTTAATTGACTTTCTGATGCCAAGTGGGTGGGCGGGTACGGGATATAGAGGGCCTGCAGGGCTGTCAAGTTCAGCGTGTGGAGAAGCCTGAGATGCACCCCCACCTTGGGCTAGTAGCAGAACTTGTCCACCCAGAGCCCTCCCCATCCATATTCCTCCCCGCCTCCCACGCCACCATAGGCAGGAGCTACCCAGATGAAAGGGCTAGTGCCAGTCTCCCTGGCAACCAGGAGGGCTAATGAACTGTGTGCACATAATATCCAGGGGATGCCCGAGAAAGCTCTGTGAGGGTATGAGTAATGAGAGGCGGGATGTGCCATGTTTGGCCTCCCACCTTCCTTCTACTTGCAACCTGAATAAGACTCCAGCAGCCACCCGGACTGTGAGAATCCAAAGGAGACCAAGAAGAGGCCAAAGCTACAGCACAGTAGAGCTGTGGAAGGAGCACACACTGACACTTGGCTGCCGCCCATCAGTTCCGGCCCCTATCCCTAGCTTCTTTTAGCCAAGAGGACAAACCAGTCACCTGTCAGCACTCCTTTTGACTTTGTTTCCTGAGCTTCCCTTTGGAGTAGGAGGTTCTGTTCTGTACCTAAGCACAATCCGCTAACCCAGGCTGTGCTCAAGACCTTCCATCCTCGCCACTCCAACACTACAGGTCAGAACAGCAGCTCACTGATTGATCAGGCAAGGTGTGTAAGGATTCCAGGCACACAGTAGCCACGTGGAAACCCAACACGCCTCTACGGAGACACTCCCCCAGGTGTGGCTATGTCAATCTGTGCCCACCGGTTCTCTTAAAAAGAGCCACCATGTGAAATCTGTACCCGCTCTGCAACTCTCCTGAATAAAGTCTAGTGTGGCATCTGGTAGTGTGTGTCTGATCTCACATACAAAACTAACAGGGTGGAGCGGCAGCTTTGAGGCTGACCTGGAATTCACAGCTATTCTACTGCCTCCATCTCCTGAGTACTGGGATTACAGGCATGTATCAATCACCATGCCTGGCTTTTTAAGTGTTTTATTTATTTGTAGAGCTAGAGACAGAACCCAGAGCAAGTCAAGAACTCTACCTCTGAGCTCTGTATGCAGCTAACACATGATGTGGAGATCAGAACAAAGACAAGAAACATGGCCTGCTTGAAGTCTGACTGTGACCAGGCACTGTGAAACTTTTCTCTGCTGTGCACAGGCACAGTATTAGTGTTCCTTCCCACATCCTTCCAGTGCCCCAGGAGGACTCCACGGAACTTTCAGGACACCACCGAAAGAACGCCCACTTCACTCCTTGTATACAAGCACACGTAGGGACCTGGGGTGACCCCTCCCTGCTCCAGCCTGTCCCCACATACCTGTCGTTGGGACTCATAAAGAATACGGTCCATGGTGTTGAGCAGGGTCATGCTCCTGTATAATTTCAGCACCTCCTCCTGGGGAAGCTGCAGGTGGAGGCAGACACACGGGCAAAGTTGGGACCAGAGGAGTAGGCAAGGGACCTAGGCGTGGGGGTTTGAGCCAGGGAAACAGCCTCACGTGGGGGTCTTCACTGGGGTTGATGATCTGGCCCTGGCGGTCCATGACTCGGTAGATGGGGATGCCGGAGATGACATTGGGTTGGATGAACTCAAGCTTGTCTACAAACTCTGCTGAGGCTCCTGGGAACTGGGGCTTCTCATCCAGGGATGGGAACTGCTGCTGCTGCCTGCTGGGGTGCTGGGGAGAGAGACAGAGAAGTACCTCAGTCAGCAACAGCGGAAGCTGCCTCAATCCTCCCAACAGCCGACACTACAGTGGGTAGGGAGCCTCGGTTAGCCTCAAACTGGCTTCTTTCTTTCCGAAGCTAGCCTCAAGATCCTACTCCTCTCCCCTCCAGAGAGGCTGAGATTACACTACACCCAGTCTCTGTAGTTAGTTTCATTTTTTGAGACAGGGTTTTTCTGTGTAGCCCTGGCTGTCCTAGATTCACTTTGTAGACCAGGCTGGCCTGGAACTCACAGAGATACACCCGCCTCTGCCTCCCGAGTGCTGGGATTAGAGGTTGCACCACCATGCCTGGCAGGGATTGCCTCTTTTAAAGACACATTCTTGCTATGTAGCCCTGGCCAAATTTTGGTTTTTTTGATGTGTGTATGTGGGGGGGGGGGGGCCATAGTAGTTTTCTGTGTATGGAGGGGTATTTGAGACAGGATTTTCCTATATAGTTCAAACTAACCTTGAATTCATGGTCTTCCTGCCTCAACCTCCCAAATACTGTCAATATAGACATGTTCCCCAATGCCTGATATTCTTTTTAACAATGTGGTGTCTCAGCTGGGTGGTGGTGGCAGCACTCGGGAGGCGGAGGCAGGTGGATCTCTGCATTCAAGACCAGCCTGGTCTACAAAGTGAGTTCCAGGACAGCCGGGGCTACAGGAAGAATTCCTGTCTCAAAAAACCAAAGTAAATGAATTAGTAAAATAAAAAAGAAAGGCATGTTTATATAATGTCCCAGAGGGCATCTGGAAATCTTTTGAGACAAGCTCCTGCTATGTAGCCCAGGCTGGCCACATCCTCATGATCCCTTGCCTCTATAGGTTTACTTGTGATAAATTCTATCACAGCCGTGTCCTTCCCTTCTCTCATCTGGCCAAGTGCATCACATGCATCAGTGCCCTCTCCCTGCCAGGGCAGCTCCTGTGCTAAAGCCAAAATGATCCAGTCAACAAATATTTGAGCACCTGCTTCACTCCCAGCAGGCACCTGTCCTTGTAGCTAGAAGGGGAAAACATAGCAAACAGGCAGGAAAGGGTGATTCTTGTCACCCCACAGCCAAGAGAACCAAAGTAGAGTGTCTCTGAGAAGGTGACATAAAAACTGAGGTCTGAGGTGGTGGCTCACTCCTTTAATCCCAGCACTTGGAAGCAGAGGTAGGTTGCTCTCTGGGTTGAGACCAGCCTGGTCTACAGAGTGAGCAAGTTCCAGGACAGCCACACAGAGAAACTCTCCTCAGAAAAACAAACAGCAAACAAGCAAACAAAAGCCTGAGTCCCAGAGAGTAATGAGCAGCCAAGGAGAGAGTGCTGCAGGCCCAGGGGAAGAGAATGCATAAAGCCCAGAAAGTAAGGTCTGCCACGTCCTCTGTGGAAACCTCTGTGGTGGGCTCAGAGTAGCCAGAGGTCCTATAGGACATCACACCTCTCGGATCATAAAACTGTATAAGCTCCTCTCCATGAAGAACTGGTGTCAGAAGTTCCTCTTTGCTCCTGCACACACCTATAATCACAGCACGAAGGAAGCTGAGTGGGAAGATGCTGAGTTCCAGGACAGCCTTGGGACACAGAAAACCCCACCTCAGACACAAAGCAAAATGCTAGGTAAGATGGTGAACACTCATAATCCCTGTACTGGGGGCAGGGCTGAGGGAAGAAGATGCCCTAAGTTCAAAGCCAGCTTAGGCTACAGTGTGAGATCATTTTTAAAAAATAATCAAATTGGACTTGGTAACTCAATTTCAAATGTCATCACCTGGGAAGTGGAGACAGAAGAATCAAGAGTTCACAATCATCTTTGGCTACAGAGCAGATTCAAAATCAGCCTGGGCAACATGAGACTCTGTCCCCTAAAATAAACAGTAAGTCTAGAGATGTGGCCCCTAGATAGAGTGCTTGCCTAGTGCACACGGAGCCCTGCGTTTCATTTCAGTGACAGCGCAAGACTGGGAGGTGGGGCTGGGAATATCACCCGCTTGAGGCCAGCCTGGGCTACAGAAGACTCTTGTTTCAAAATGAAAAACAAAACACAAAGAGTAATTCAAACAGTTGGAGACTGCACATTAAAGTTACATAGGAGGGAGCAAACCTTCCTGTCTTTCCCAAGCTGCCCTAGTGCCACATTCCAAGAAAGCGCCACCTGCCAGAAAACGCTGACCACAACACAAGCCAGATGCAGATTTCTTTCATCAACACAGAGGCTTCAGCCATCTGTCTTCAGACTTTCTGGACGCCACTCTCCTCAAAGGAGATGTGAGCAGACCTTTCCAGAAGAGGCTACCAGGGTGGAGGCAGAAGGACTACTCAAAGACACACTGGGTGACAGAGGCCCACTCCTCTGGGCCCACGTGTCTTTCCAAACTATCTTCCCTTACTGAAAACCCATAGAAACAACTCAACCTTAGGACAAGGGGGAGGATGGCTGAAGGGAGAGATAGACCGCCATCTTCCAACAATGCTAGCTGGCTGCTAACTAAACCTTTAACAGACCCTCAAGAAGCTACCATCAGAGAAGGCCCGGCTGGCAAAGCCACCGATGATGAGCCTAATGTTCAGGAAGTGACTAATGAGCAGAGTACCAGGCTTAGCTTCGATTCCCTGGGGCATCAGTGAAGATTGCATGCCACTGCCAGGAAAGAGGTGAGCTAACAGGCTTAAAGAGGTCAAACAGCCTGCACCAAGCCACAAGTCTAAAACACGAGTCACAAGTGGACTTCCAACCCTGGCTGGGCTGTGATTCTGACCCCAGGGCCCTGAGCCCCAACTGTCACAGCTTGTTCAGGTCCCACATATCTGTGTCTTTTTCCCCACTGCAGCCTCACATTAGAAGCCACAGAAACAGTGTGTCCCCTCCCTTCTTTTAACTGTGGCGGCCGCACTGAGGTTCCACTGGCAGCAAGCTTCCTGTGCATGATTATCAGCATTTGTGGCTGGGGGAAATTATCACTCCCAACAGCAGGGCACGTTCAGGCTGGCAGACAGTTCATGCAAGGAGGAAGTGAGCAGCCTCTCCTCGCCCTGAGCTCCAGGCATACAGGACCTTGATACCCACCTGGAAGCTTCCTTTGTTCTGTGTCTGTCTCCCACACACACACAAGGCAGGGGAGGTGTCCAAGCTGACTTACATAACGAGTACTTCACAGTAATTACCCAACACATGGGTGAATGAGCGGTTGGCTGAGTTCAGCGACTCTGGAGTTAGCCAGACCTGGGCTCCACTTTCTGAGCTCACAATGTGGCTCTCTCTCTGCAATCACTTTGGACTTTCTCAAGTCTAAAAAGCTGCAGAGGGCTGTGTGCAGAGTTCCCAGGGTGACTTACACAGGGGTTCATGCGGGCCTGGGCACAGTATGTGAAAAGTGAAAGAGAAGCAGAGCACGGTGGATTTAGAGGGATGAAGGGAACCGGAAGACCAGCCTGCCTTACACAAGGAGAGCTTGTCTAAAAACCAAAGGAGGATAGAAATGACGGACCATACCTAGAATCTGAGCATTCTCAAGGCTGAGGCGGGAGGATCATGAGTTCAAAACTAGCCTAGACCACATAACAAGACACTATAAAGAAAAATGTTTTTCATTAAAAAACAAAAACAGGCCTTCAAATGCAATTCTTCTGGCTGAGTAATTACTTAGTATGTACAAAACCCTAGATTTGATCCCTAGCACCACAGCAAGCTTATCATGATGGCTCATCGCATCTCAGCACTCTAGACATATTGGGTAGGGTTAGTTCAAGGCCACCCTTCCCATAGTTAACGGCAAGCTATCCCGGGATATATGAGACTTATCAAAACAGACGTTAGATGATATGCCTAGAACCCTGCTGTGGTGGTCTCAATGAGAATGGCCCACACAGACTCACAGTTGAATGCTTAGTTAGTAGCATTGCTTTGGAGGAGGAAATATGTCACTGGGGGTAGGCTTTGAGGCTTCAAATGTCAAGCCAGACCCAGGGTCTCTCTTCCTGCTGCCTGAGGATCCTGATGTAGAACTCTCGGCTCCTGTTCAGCACCAGGTCTGCCTGTGTGCAGCCATGCTGTCCACTATGATGACATTGGACTGAACCTCTGAAACTGTAAGCCAGCCCCAATTAAATGTCTTTCTTTGTAAGAGTTGCCATGGTAATGGTGTCTCTTCATGGCAATAGAAACCCTACCTAAGACACCCATTCAGGAGGTTGAAGCAAAGAATAATGAGTTCAAGGCCAGCCTGACCCACATACTGAGATCTTGTCTCAAAACCAAATCAACCCCAACCAAAGACACAAAGGCTACAAAGGTAAGAAGTTGGGAAAATCAGAGGTGACAGGCACCTTGGAAAGATGGGGAGAATGGGAAGAAGTACGACCTTAGGTAGGAATCTGACACCAGATTTTGGTCATGCTGAAGTCACTGAAGGAAAGCTAAAGATAGCCTAGCAGTGGTGAGGGTCAGCAGGCAGAGCTTGCAGCTGAGAATGAGCCAGAGTATCCAAGCAGGACACACTGTCAGACGATCTGATGCAGCCATCCAGACACCCAAGTATGCTTCACATCCTGAAGCGGACGCAGACTAGGCTCTCCAGCCCCCTTCTTTCCAAACCTGTGGATGGGGGGGGCTTTCCTTACCTCCCAAGAAGTCACTGTGCTAACTCAGTGAGTTCTAAAATGGCCAGCAATGAAGGTACTGGATTATGGGGTAGGTGATAAAAATGCCTACAGAGATAGGACGTGACTACATCCAATGCTTCCTTTGCCTTCTCTTTGGGGAGAAGGTGACCTGATGGCCAGTGACATAGAATGGCAATGCTGCTCAGACTGGGACAAGCCCTGAAGCCACAGAAGACAAGGAGGCAGGAGCTGGGCAGCCTGGTCCACCTGCAGAAGTAGCCTTGTGGCCATTCCTTAAGGCACCTTGGTTAACAGCACAGGCACAAGCAAAGTGAAGCATGAACCCCGGTGTCGTCTTCTGGTAACTTCTCATGGGCTATCATGAGTGTAGCAGGAACGGGCGACATGTACACAATTTGGCCTGACACATAAGGACCGCACAGCTAACATGAACCACCTATGGCTGTGTTTAATAACTGTTCCCGGCAAACAGGTAAACACAAAGAGCTTGCTCTAAATGAGACCCAGAAGAAAGTTCACCCAGGGAGCATGGGTAGGAGATGCTGAGGGAGGCAGAGTGTCATCAAAGCTCCAACTAACCTGCCTGACTGGAATCCCAGTTCTGTCCCTGTCCAACCATAATACAGCGGACAGGAACCCACTGCCCTGAACCCATGCCCCATAAAGAGAAGAGACCTGCTTTAAGGGCTCTAGGGCATAATACAGCAGTGAAGCCCTTGAAGGAAGTGTTGCCACCCACATGGGGAGTTAAGCAAAGCTGTTAGACAGGCAGGGAGAGGCAGGGGAGGAAATGCTCTGGGCTCAGGAAAGAACAGAGACTCTGAGCCCAGTGTGGTTGCACAGGCATGTCAGGAAAGTGAGGCAGGAGGATTTCACATGGAAGGCCAGCCTCGGCTATGAGACACTCTGGGATACTGGAGACCAAGATGAGAGTCAACTATGGAGCTTGAGCAACAGTTCAGATGTTAAGAGCATCTTCTGCCTTTCCAGAGGATTTGATTCCGGCACCCACATCAGCTGATTCAATTGCCTGGAACTCCAGCTTCAGAGGATTCCACACTCACTTTTAGATTTCACAGGCATTCACACAAATGTACACTTACATACACACACACACAATAACTCTTAAAAGACCAAAAAAAAAAAATGGTGGTGGTGCATTCCTTAAATCTCAACACTCAGGAGCAGAGGCAGACAGATCTCTGAGTTTAAGGCCAGCCTGGTCTACAGAGTGAGCTCCAGGATAGCCAGGGCTACACGGAGAAACCCTGTCTGGGAAAGCCAAAAATAAACAGAAAAAAGAGCCAAAAATGAACCCAGGTGCTATTTGAAATGCTTTATTCTGTGTTCACTGAACCCCACAACCTTCTGGTGAGGCACCTCCATCAAGCCAAGTGCTATTTGAGGCTCATGGGGCTAAGCAACTTGTCCAAGTAATGTGGCTGGCATGTGCAGGATCCTGACCAAAGGCGGGATGTAGAATATGTGTCTCATTTGAGTGGACCTGTTAACTTTAATTCTCTCGGTAGAAGACAGCCAAAAACATCCACACTCACTGAGTCTTGAGCCCTGACGCTAACACAGCAGAGCTACAACTCCCTCTAGGGTAGTGCTCAAATTGGAGAGCAATCCGGCTCTCTGGGCCTCAGAGGCCCAATGCTTTCAACTCTGGCCCAGCCCCAAGAGGGCATTTCACTCTTACCCTGAACCAGTCAACATCAAACAAGTGACTGCCCCTGGAGAAGAGCAGTAGCTGCCATTTCTAAAGTCCTGACTTGACTTGGTGCTTGGAATACAGCCCCTTAGGAACCTCTCTCTAAATTCAGTTCCCAGCACCCACAGGCAGCTTGAAAATCACCTGCAACTCTAGCTCTAGAGGGATCTGGTTACCTCTGGCCTTGGCAGGCACACACCTGCAATGCGAGCTCTCTCTCTCTCTCTCTCTCTCTCTCTCTCTCTCTCTCTCTCTCTCTCTCTCTCTCTCTCTCTCTCTCTCTCTCCTTCACCCCATCTCTTTAAAAAGAAAAAAAAAGCCAGGCCCGCTGCATACCTTTAATCCCCATACTCAGGAAGCAGATGTGGGAGGGAAGACTGATCAGCAAGACCCCAAGGAAAACAACAAAACCCACAGCCCTCAGCTGGATGAGACGACCCACACTTGTAATCTCAGCACTTGGAAGACAAGGTAGGAAGATCATGGGTTCATAGCATAGCAATCCCCGGCTATGTGAAATCCTGTCTCAAAACCAAAACAAAGCATCCCCATTTGGCCCTTGCCAGCATGCTCTCAGGGAAGTATTGCGCCAGTTTTAGCAATAGAAACCTACTGCCCTGAGGAACTACAAGACCAGCCAGCCAGAGCAAGCTGAAAGGCCCAGATGGTGACCACCAGTTGACTACCTACTCCTCCACTGCTACCACGCCCCTGTCCCCTACAAGAAGAGCTACTCTGAACAATCACTTGATCCTTTGTTCTCCAGTCTCCCACTGTCTGTCAAACAAAGCTGCTCAGGTGACTGGAACACTTCTGTTCCATGAGACAATGCCTTCTCTATTCTAGGGTGAAGCTCAACAGAAACATACCTGCCCAGCACCCTCCAGGTCCACAGTTCAATACCAAATACTGGGTGGGGGGGACAAAAGCCAGGCATGCTGGGCACACTGGTGACCCCAGTATTCAGGAAGTGAAGATGAAGAGGTCAGAGAGAAAACTGGTATCTGGTAAAGGCACTTGCCACCAAGCCGGATGGAGTGGGACCCTAAAGCTCTCCTCTGGCCTCCAGTGATATGCACATGCCAGCTCCCCCTCAAAAAATAAGTTTCTTGTTAGGTCAACTGTAGTGATGTATTGTGTATCAGATAAAGCTTGCTTGAAGATCAGAGGACAGAGCCAGCCAGTTAGCCACAGAGGTCAGGGAGTGGTGAAGTGGTGACCCATGCCTTTAATCCTAGCTCTTGGGAGGCAGAGATCCAACTGGATCTCTGTGAGTTCAAGGCCAGCCTGGACTCCATGAGAGTAATCTAGTCCAATGTAAAATATTTAAAACTAAGCCAAGTATTGGTGGCACATGCCTTTAATTGTAGTACTCCAGAGGCAGGCAGATCTCTGTGAGTTCAAGGTCAGCCTAGTCTACAGAGTGAGTTCCAGGACAGGCTCCAAAGCTATAGAGAAATCCTATCTCAAAATTCCAATATATATGTGTAAACCTAGTAGCTTTTAAAAGTAGATTCAATAATCTACCCTTTTTATCAGATCCATATTTCCCCTTTTCTTTTCAGAGTAGCTAACTCAGTAGAGCATGAGACCCTTAGTCTCGGGGTCATGGTTGGAGCCCCACATTGGGCGCTATATGTTGCACAAATCCTAATTGGTTTTATAATAAAAACCCAGAGCCAGACATAGGGGTAAAACTGAAAGATCAGAGAGGAACAAGCCATGACCACTTCTCACCTGTGTCCTCAGACTGGACAGGGAAGCAAAGCAGGGCAGGCCGAGATGGAGAGCCCAACTCCTGTTTCCTGTCTCTGCCCATCCATTTCACACCCTTTCATTTTCCTAGTGCTGGGATTAAAGGTGTGTGCCACCACCTCCTGGCTGTCTCTCTCCTGGAAGGGATCAATCTCATGTAGCCCACTGTAGCGGCTGGCTCTGTCCTCTGATCTTCAGGCAAACTTTATTAGATGCACAATATATCACCACAGTCAAAAATGTTGTTATTAAAGATAGTTCAAAACAAAATCCTTGAGTGTGGTGATCAGGAGGCAGAGGTAGTCAAGTCTCTGTGAATGTCAGGTTAGCCTGTGTTCTACATAGCAAGTTCAGGGCCAGCCAAGGACTACACAGTAGAATGAAGTCTCAAAAGCAAACAAATAAGTGGCCCATATGAATGAAAAGCAGGGAGGGGCATGTCTAAGCCCAGCTCTTGCTATACTAATCCAGCCCAAGAGAAGCAAGTATCTGGACAGAAGCTGATGGGAAAGGCAGGACGGGGCTGGGCTGAGCTCTAAGTGCTGGAAGACTGCAACATGCCTAAGCTCCCTCCCTCCCCTTCCTGGCCACTGGGAGGGAATTAGGTTTTGGGATCCAGAGCTTCATGTTCAGATTTTCTACCGCTGAACCTCAGTTTCCTAATTTTTAATAGCAGGATACTAACACTGTGTGTGTTGAAATTATCAGTCAGTGTTTTTTGATGTGAAAAACCTGGCCGGGTTTCTTCAGACATTGGCCACCCTCAGGGGCATCCAACCATTTAACATTGCAACACAGTGCTGTTCTGTACAAAGTTTACATGGGAACTTCTTCACAGTTAGAAACACACTCACACCTCTAAATCTTATGTTTTAGCTAAGTTTACAATTTCATGTCTGGCTTTATTCACACCCGTCCTTGGCTACAGTTGGCTTCCAGGGCAAAGGTTAAACATGAGAGACCAGGGAGAACTGTCTCCTCTTGGCTCCCAATATCACGGAGCATGTACACATCACTTCACTGAGGCCAGGATCAGCTGCCTGGAGCAGGAACACTAATGATAGTGAGCAGAGAGCTGGCTCCTTACTCCCCTGCCCTAGGAACTTGCCCACCCCACAAGTGAAGGTTGAAAGAGAATGGATTATGTTTTAAGTTTTTAATTTTTAAAAATAATTTATTTGTATTTTATGTGCATTGGTGCTTTGCCTGCATGTACGTGTGAGGACGGTGTCGAATCCACTGGAACAGGAGCCACCCGAACAGACAGCTCCAAGCCACCATATGGGTGAACCTGAGTCCTCTGGAAGATCAGCCAGGGCTCTGAGCCACCCCTCCAGCCCCAAGTTTTAAATGTGTTAAATAACATTTTCATGTATTGTGTGTACGTGTGCAAGGGAAGTATGAGAATGACTAGTGGGAGCTGATTCTCTCTCCACCACGTGGGTCCTGGAGACAACTCAAGTTACCAAGATTGACGGGAGCTGCCCTGACTCTGGGAGCCATTTCAGTGCCAATGCCTTAAGGGTGAATATGAATATCTCTTTTTCTAACTTTCAGGGTCTTGCCACATAGCCCTGGCTGGCCTGGAGCTTAATGTGATCCTCCTGCCTCTGCTTCCTGGGTGCTGGAATTATAGGCATGCACTGCCACACCCAGTGGGTACAGTGCTGGTGTCTGAACTCACAGCTTTCTGCCTGCAAGGCTGTCATTCTACTAGCTGAGCCCAAGAGAGTAGCTGGGTTTTTGTTTTTTTGACTGGTGTGTGTGCACCCCGCCCCCCATTACAGTCACCATCCCAGGCCTGGCTCCTACAATGGGAGCTGCCTTCCTCTTCTCCCAGTGGCAGAGAGAAAAGGGAAGTGCAAATCTAGGCTGAGAGCCTTCAGGAAGGGTGCTGAGAGGAGGGGCTACCCTCTATCTCCCCACCCTCCTCTTAAGACCCCCCCCCTCCGCTCACCCACTTTCATCTGGACAAAACTGCACCTTCCAGCCAGGGATAATGGTTCATGCCTGTAATCCCACGACTTGGGAAGCTGTGGCAGGAGGATTGCCATCACAGGCTACACAGTGAGCTCCAAACCATCCTGCACTACAGTGAGATCATGACTCTAAATAAATATTATCTGTGTTTCCAAGGCGAGTGTGTGGTCCCTTCAGCAACAAGGTCTAGCCATCTAGTCACAAAGATGACCAAGAGCAGTGAGAGCCTGACCAATAACAACCACACCTGACCCGAGGTCAATCAATGACCCAACCAGGCTTCTGGGAGCAATAGTGTTTGCTAATGTGAAGTACTTCTGTTTAAATTTTCTTTTTATCTAATAGGTTCCTTGTTAAAAACTTGCAAACTAATAGGCCCCACAAGGCCTCTTCAGACAGTCTCCCCTCCCCCACCTCCCTGTCCCTCTGAACAGCCTTAGTGTTCATCATCCTGTTCTTTGAGAGCATGCAGGCTCTGCTGTACCCACTCAGTGTGGTTTGTCACTTGGATTGCCAAGATCGTAGGCTCTGGAGCAGCTGCTTCTCACATACGTCATGTTGCTCTTTGCCTGGCCTCTCACTTCCTCGGCTCCGGACAGCACCGTCTGTCCTCCTTCCCTAATGCACCCTCCCCACTCCCTTTATACTTTCCTAGCTTCCAGATGCAGGTCAATAACACAGACGACATGAGGCTAGACCCTTCACATAGAATGTGCAGTTTGCCTTTTGTGGCCTTACTTGGTAAAATTGTCCCCAGCTCCATCCATTTACCTGCAGATATTTTGTTTTTGTTCTTTAGAGACAGGGTTTCTCTATAGCCCTGGCCGTCCTGGAACTCACAGGCTGGCCTTGAACTCAAGAGATCTGCCTGCCTCTGCCTCCTGGGTGCTGGGATTGAAGGCCTGTGTGCCACCACTACCTGGCATGGTTTCAGTTTTCTTCACACTTGAGTCACCGCGTGTGCATGTGTGTGTGTGTGTGTGAGAGAGAGAGAGAGAGAGAGAGAGCGCGCCTAGATAAACATGGATGTGCAAATGTCTCTATAGTAGATACAAAAGTCTCTCCTCTGTGTGTGTGTGTACATGCCCAGGAGCTCGGTCATATGGCAGACCTACTTATAGTTTTAAGAAACCTCCAACAGACTCATTTCTAGAGTGGCTACACCACTCTACACTCCTACCAACAGAGGATAACTATTCTTCCAAAATGCTAGAAGATGCTGTGCAGGAAGGAAGCCTAAGGAGAAACACATCAATTTATCCAGTCTCGAACCCTGTGTTCTACAAAACCAGCCCGCCAGATGAGACACGCCCACTGGTGCACACCTATGGCGACTGCTTACGGGGTAACCAACAGCTGTTCCACATGCGGGGATCCATACTTGCAACTGTAACCACAGTCCAGCACGCGGCTAGGAAAGCCATGGGAACCAGAGGAGAATCTACTGATGTTTTCCTAAAGGGCCATGTAGTCAAACTGTCTTCTACATATTAATGTCTATAACCACGGATTTGTGCTGCTCCCAACCTTGGCCTGAGAAGCGTCTTCTTGCGGTGGATCACTGCAGAGACGCATTACAGAGTGCCGAGGGTGACTGTGAGTGCTCAGCTGTAAATGAGACCTTAATATCAACCCCTCCAAAGCTCAGGGAACACTGGGAAATAGAGGAAAGAACATTGGGACCTGGAGGAAGGGAGGGAGGGAGGAGTGGCTGTAGAACTCCAGTCCTCAAGACACACTATTGCACACATAGTTCACAGCAACTGTGGTTACTTACAAAACATCTGGACACAATCCAGGCAGTTAAAAGTTCCAGCATCCCCAGATGAAGAGCTATTAGCAGTTGTAGGCTTCAGGGGAAGAAAGACTCATTTTTCTTTAGGTCATTAATAAGTTTCCAAGGCCCCAGTGGATGAGGCTATACCCATTTATGTACTGCAACATTAACTGGGCTAAGTGGATTAGAAAATACACAGATAAGTGGACACCATTAATCCCATTACCCAGAAGGCAAAGGCAGGCAAATTGCTCTGAATTCAAGGCCATCCTGCTCTACATAGTAAGTTCCAGGACAGTTAGGGCTATGGACATAGGCCCTGTCTCAGAATGGGGGGACACACAACACAAAGTGGATAAACAAGTGTAAAGGATGTGAAGTTGGGAGAGACATGAGGGAAATGGTAAAGAGGGTGTAATCAAAATATACTGTATATATGTATGAACTTTTCAAAGAATAAGTTTTTTTTTAAAGAACAATAAACTTTAAAGTTGAGCATAGGAACATACACCTATAATCCAAGGATTTAAGAGTAGAGGCAGGACCACCAGTCCAAGGCCAGCCTAGAGTATATTACAGAGAAGTTGACCCTGTCTCCAAAAAAAACAAAATCCACAGTTCTCAGGTTGCACTAGCCACAATCAAAGTGTTGGATGACCGAATGTGGTTGTGACTACTGTACTAGACGGTACAAATAAGACACACACACTGTCTGGGAAAGCTCTATGGGATACTCTTGGCCTAAAACCCTGGCTACTACCCAAGCCTGTTGCTATTACTCAAGAAGGTAAAGGGGTGGGCACAGCAACACATGCCTGAAATCTGAGAACTCTGGATGCTGAGGCAGGAGGGGCTAAAACTGGAGGCTCATGAGTATGCACCTGGGCTAGAAAATTCTAGGTGAGTCAGACTACACAGCAAGACTCGGTCTTTTTTTTTTTAAAAAAAAGCAGTAGCTTTTAAAATCATAGATAGTGAAAGATAAACAGGTAGAGGTGGCACTGTGAAATATAATCAAGGTATACTGTATTAAAAGAAATTTCATTAAAAAATAGTTTTAAAAGCTAGAGCTGGGGACTGGAGAGATGGCTCAGCGATTAAGAGCACTCTCTTCCAGAGAGGTCCCGAGTTCAATTTCCAGCAACCACAGGGTGGCTCACAGCCATCAAAATGAGATCTGGTGCCCTCTACTGGCCTGCAGGCAGAACACAGTATACATAATAAATAATTAGGAAAGAAAGGAAGGAAGGAAGGAAGGCTAGAGCTAGGAGTGGTGGTTAAAGCACACAAACTTAGCTCCAACGTAGGGAGACAGAAGATCTCTGTTAATCTGAGGACATTCTGGTCTACAAAGCAAGTTCCAGGACAGCCAGGGTTACATAGAAAAACCCATCTCAAAAAGACAAAACAAAATTGGAAGAGACTATGAAGTCAGGCATGACGGCAAACGCCTCAAATTCCAGCATTCGAGAAGTAGAAGCAGGAGGATCAGGTGTTCAAGATCCCTCCCTCCCACCCCAAAAAAGGAAGAAAGGGGGTGGATAAAGGAAGGAGGAAAGAGGGGGAGAAGAGAGAAGGGGCTGGGGACGTAACTCATTGGTAGAGCACATGCCTAGCATGTTTCGATCCGACACCGAATAAAACCAGGCATTGTGATGAACAATTCTAATCCCAACACTGAGTTGGAGACAGAAAAAGACAAGGTTCAAGGTCATTCTCAGCTATCTAATGACCTGGGAGGCCAGCGTCAGCCTGGTATGCATGAGACACTATCAGAAAGGAAAATGGGGGGAAGAATTTAAATACACAAACCTCTGCCGTAAGTACAGGGACAACAGAAAACTGATCGAGCAGGAAAGCAGATCTAATCAGCCACAGCGACCCTTCCCTAGGGCACCTCACCTCTGCTCACCTCTCAGCCCTACCTGCCCAGCCAATGAGTTCAGGGACTAAAGTCAACCGTGACAGATTCGATTGGGGGGGGGGGGCAAAGAGCACAGCACACAGCTCCTGCAACCTTTCTGTATTTTCTTGCTCCCACTGACAACCTTCCCGCATGCCCATGCCTCACGCCTAGCTCACTCTGGTCATCTCTGCTTACCAACCCTTCTCTTCCTACCCAGAGCTTCTGCCTACAGAGTCCACCTTCTCTGCCCTATGAACTATACGAAGAACTTCATAAAATATTTTTTGAGATTCTTCATCAGGGCACTGCCATCCAGGTCCCACTGCGAAGGTCACCCTTTCCTCTCCCTATCTCGGAGGTTTCAGTTCTCACTGATGTTGACATTGCCCTTCTGTGGTGCGCTCCATTTGGAAAGCAGGTATTTCCACAACAACAGAGGTGAAGGCAGTTCCCTGCCCAAGGCTGCACAACCAGAAAGAAGCAGAGCAGGGCAGTAAAATCATGTGGTGCAGATCCAGAACCCAACCACTTAAGCAGACCTGTTTTCATTAGCATTTCACTTCAAAACCCTCTAACCAGGCAATTCCAAGAAGACCCTTCCTTCCTTCCTTCCTTCCTTCCTTCCTTCCTTCCTTCCCTCCCTCCCTCCCTCCCTCCCTCCCTCCCCCCCCCCTCCCTCCCTCCCTCCCTCCCTCCCTGTCTGTCTGTCTGTCTGTTTTGTTTTCTCAAGATAGGGTTTCTTTGTGGAGCCCTGGTGGTCCTTGAACTCAGTCTGTATCCGAGGCTGGCCTCAAACTCACAGAGATCCTCCTGTCTCTGCCTCCCGAGCGCTGGGATTAAAGGCATGTGCCACCATTACCAAGCTGATCTTTCTTTTTTTAAGACACGGTCTCACTATGTAGCTCTGCATAACCTGGAATTCTACACAGACCAGCTGGCCTGGAACTCACAGAGATCCACCTGCCTTTGCCTCTTAAGACCTGGGGTCAAAAACATGCATTGCCACACCAGGCTCCTTTTTCCAACCTTTTTTTTGAGACAAGGTCTCACGTAGCTCAGACTGACCTCAAATCCCACATCTTCCTGCCTCTACCTCCCAAGTGGTGGAATTAGTCATATGTCACTACACCCAGAGCACCCAGTGCTAGGAGCCAAATTCTGGATGTAGCACATGCTAGGCAAGCCCTCTGTCACTAAGCTACATCGCCAGACCCCAACATCATTTTCAAAAGTGAGATCCTGGCTCAAAAATACATAAATAAAAATAAAAACAACGCGGACAGAGGTCCTGTCTGGATTTCTCACTCTCTTTGTGTCCCTTCCTGAAGCCAAACAAATACTGGTATCCTGTACACAACAGTCACGGCAAAGTCCCCTGCCTTCACTTTCGATCAGAGGGCGGAGGAATCAAACCAGTTTCTTGCCCAACTCGCTTTATAAACTGGAATTTAAGAACTACAGGACCCTATGAAAATCTGGTTCTGTCCCATCTCATGCCCCGACTTGTCTCCCTCCACCGAGGCCCACAAGGAGCTGCCTTGCTTCTCCTCCGAAAGGGATTCTGCCCTTGCTACCTCTCCAAGGAGTCTCCCGGTCCTTTTCTTTCTGAGTTGGCCCTTCCTTGACAGCCCGCGGTGACCCCCACACTGCAAGAATAACATTTACGTCTCTATCTTTCCTCAAGAAAGACCCCGCGGGGCCCGGGTACTCACGAATCTAGCCAAGCCCCGAGCCCCAGGCCGCCGCAGCAACAGGAGAGCGGCCTGGCCCAGGCTACGGCTCGGCCTCCAAAACCTGGCCATAGACATCGCTATCGCCATCTTGGCTAATAACCACGCCTCCTTTCTCTCGGGATCGATCTGAGGCTGCCCCATCAGATGCCTTATTTAAATGGCTGCACGACTAGGCCAGAAAGCTACCTAATTCCAGCCACCCTGAGTCAAAGACACGTACAAAGGTCATATGTAAATTATTATTATCTAAAATTGCTCCAGTTTTCTGTTTATAGCTGTTCAAATGTCAGGCAGTAAAAAGGACAACTTGATTAGAGACTCACAGGTTTAGGACCCGGGGGCCTTGGGCAAGATGGGCCCGTTCCAAGACCCGCCCCCTATCCTTCATTGTCCAATGGCTTTACCAGAATTAGGAGGTGGAGGTGGGCGGAACCAGATTGTTAGTAAACGTTGAGCCACGTGCGAGGGCCGATTCAGGCGAGTCCCAGAGTAGCGCATGCGCGGTAGGTACGCGGCCGGTAGGACCGCGCACGGCTGGGCGGAAGCTCTGGTAGGAGCCGCCGCGCGCGCGCGTGGTCAGCGGCTATGGAGGTAGCAAAGCGTGCAGGCGCCAAGGTAAGTACCGACACCGGGTCGGAGTCCAGCCTCCGGCATTTTGCTTGTGAACAGAACCTGCTGTCCCGGCCGGATGGATCCGCTTCTTTTCTGCAAGGTAAGACCCTAACCAGGTTTAGCTGCGCGCGCCGTCCTCACCGAAGTGGGGTTTGTTTTTGACGAGTGGTTACTGTGTCGTGTGCAAGCGAGTGAGCCCATCTCCTTGAAAAAAAAATAAAGCAAACTATTTTTAGATATTGGGGATACACATCTCTCCCGACTGGAAAGGAAATAGGTCCACCGTGCTAAATACCTCTCTCGGACGTAATCGGGACAATACCACCCTAGTAAGAGTGAATATTCCATAATAGGTGAAATTTAACCAAACCAGATATTCCCCTTGACTAGATTTCCCCCCACACACTTCTTCTGGATCCATACATCACCTGTTGAGGCTAAGGGGTTCATTTACATACGTACATCACAACTTCTGATTTAAATGTAATTACTGTGGCAGGTGATTTATCCAAGTAAATGCCCATCAAATTGAACGTGATATTCCCATCCTGAGCTGACAAGTATCTCCCCTCTTCCCGTTCATCATTTGAGCACATGTGCCTTGGCTTCATTTACACATCTCATCAGAGTAAGTGAATGTAGAGGGGAAAGAGAGAGGTCTCGTGACTGACAGCCACATAGCCTTATCTCCAGCGTGGGTCAGCCACCTTTGAGAGGTTATGGGAGTGTGAGGAACGATCGTAGTAGACAGATTGGAAAGAGGACCGTGAGTTGGTGTCAACCCTGAAGAGAGCTGTGTTTGAGAAGTAAGACCCGACTGATTTAAGGCTGATGATGTTAGAGATCATTGCAAATAGTGTAGTGTATTGTTGGGGGTCAGAGTAAGGGAAATCAGTAGAGACAATGCTTCAGGAATTTTCTTGTGAGAGAACCAGGTAGACGGCTGGGAGGTTGCAAACGGAGACTGGAGAAATAGCTTGGGGGTTAACACTCTTGCAGCCACAGCTAGTTCCCAACACCCATGTCAGCAGGCCCTCAACCACTTGTAACTCTAGATCTCGGAGATCTGAAGCCCTCTTCTGACCTCTGAAGACACCTGCGCTCAGGAGAGTGTGCGTACCCCATACTCAGAGGCACCCCTCCTGTGTTCCTAAACTCTAAACTCAGGTAGTCCTCGTGCAATTGGGACACCCTTAAGACTTCCAGAAAGTATGTTCCAGACACTTCTGACCTCCAAGTCTATGCTGAGTTTATAGAAACCACAAAAACACCCCCACCACCTGGGGAGGGGGCCGCAAACAATGCAAAATAATATATATATATCATATATATATAAGATAAAGGCTTAAGGAAACCCATTACTCTGTATGTGTCTTCATTGGGATGCTGTGGCTAAGATAAGGACTGTGACCATAATCCCTTGCAGTTGAGATTCTGTCTGGCTTGTGCTGCATTCACAAAACTAACCAGCATGGTATCTTAACTTAAAAAAAAGAATTAGTTTAAAAAAAAAAAAAAAAGACTTCCTCTAATCCCAGCAAGAGGCAAGAGGATCCGTTCAAGGCCAGTTTAGACTATAGAGAACCTGATCTCAGCCTGTCACCTGCCTCTTCCCCGATAGCCATCTTGGTTTCTTGGTTTTGCTGTGGTCTCTGCACCTGCTAGGTAAATGCTCCACCCTAGAGCTACATCCCTAATCCTTTGGTTTTTAGATTATTTTTTTATGGATCCCCCTGGTCCCTTGAGCTCAGAAGAATATGTTGGGTCCTCTGGAACCGGAATGGTTACAGATGTTTGTGAATTGTCCTCTGCAAGAGCGACAAATGCTTTTAATTGCTGAGCTGTCTCTCTAGCCCCAACCTGTGATTCACTAGCATTTTTCCGTTTGGAGTTGTACTGACTGTAGTGTATTGGTTATTGGGCGTTATGGTCAAAGTCACTCAAGGGACAGGAACAGGCAGTCAGGGATAGAAGCCAGGCTTTTTAGTCTCCAGATCCAGTCATATCCGTTCTGAGAAAATGAGCAGAAATTAGGATCTCTACCCATCACGACTATAGACCCTTTTTTGTTTCTTGTTACACCTTTTAAAATATTTTTATTGGTATGTATTAATCATATGTAATAATAGGTTTCTGGTTGGTTTATGAGATGGTCTCGTGTAGCTTAGGATGGCTTCACACTCAGTATGGAGTGAAGGATGATCTTGAGTTCCTGACCCTCCTGTCTCTGCCTCTCAAATGCTGGGATATATGTGTTTATGCCTGTGTGAATGAAAGCCACATGTATTTGAGTGCCCGTGAAGGGCAGTCAATCCCTGGGTGACTGAGTTACATGGGAACTGAATTCTAGTCCTCTGGAAAAGCAGTATGCATGCAGACTTGCCAAGATATTATCTCTCCAACCCTGACCAGTTTGCTGAAGTCTGTAGTAGTCTGTGCACAAACTGGCAAGCATCCTATATGCTTCACGTGAACTGTGTCTTTTTAAAATTGTTATTTCATCCTCTTGTGTGATGCAGAGAGACTAGGGCTTCCTGCTTCTGTGAGCCATTGTCATGTGATCTTCACAAAAGTGCCACAAAGGACGGGCCTATAGTGATCTTCACTTAAAGATAAGAAAGGAAAGAAGAGAATTGGTAAAGGTGGCCTCTTGTGGCAGATGCCTTTGCTTATGTCTCCCCAGGTGACACTTCTGTCCTGGCTGGAGTGTATGGGCCAGCGGAGGTGAAGGTCAGCAAAGAAATCTTCAACAAGGCCACACTCGAAGTAATCCTGAGGCCGAAGATTGGGCTGCCTGGTAACTGGACCCAGCTGAACCCCCGAAGATCCAGTCTGTTAGGAACCCCACCTGACTCCCCACTGCTCACTGTGTCCGGTCTCCACTGCCCACTCTCATGCCTCTTTACCCAGCATTTTGTTTTTAATTTTTGCTGCTGCACTGGGGATGGAACCTGGAGCTCTTACCTGCTAGACCGATGTTCTTCCTAGGAGCCACACCCCTGGGCTCTCACCTGTGGATTCTGGTTGAGCCCTCTTCCCCTGGGCTTAGCCTCCCAGGTCCTCACTGGTTGGCTCCAGGCAGGCATTCTAGTACCAACCCATGCCACCAGCCTTTTCCTGATGAACTTCCTTTATTTTTTGAGATAGGGTCTCAGGTTGCCTAGACTCTAGCCTAGACGGCCCTCAAAATTTGTGATCCCGCTGCCTGAGCCTCTCAAGTCCTGAGATTGTGGACCAGCACCACCAGACCCACCTTCTCTTGAACTGCTTATTTCTTTGTCTCCATTCCTTTCTTTCCTTCCTGCCTTCATTTCCCATTTCCACTAACTTGTTTTTCTGCCCTTTTAACTCAGCTTCCTGTTTACGGTGGGATGGGCCTGCTCTGGTGACATCGATATGGCCAAGTAGCAGAGATGGGGCACTCCCCGGTATCCCTCCTTGGGTGGCTGGTGAACTGTTGGAAAGTTTCTGTCCGTCTTCCTCCTGGGAGTGTGCACACCATCCTAGGCAGAGACTGACAACCCCTCTCGAAGTCTCCCTCCAGGGGCTGGATTGAGCAGCACAAGATGATGGGGTGGAAGAGACGGACCTAACAACTTCCTGTCTCCCCAGGTGTGGCCGAGAAGAGCCGGGAGCGACTGATCAGGAATACATGTGAAGCCGTGGTTCTGGGGGCCCTGCACCCCCGCACCTCGATCACAGTGGTGCTGCAGGTGGTGAGCGATGCAGGCTCTGTATCCTTTCCCAGCCCCCTCCTCCAGAAAGTGCCCAGACTTTCCTTCTGGTGACCTGTAGTGCACCATTAGCCATGCCAAGACATAAAACAAGGCCAGGGCCAACAAGATGGTTCAGGGAGTAAAGGTGCTTGCTGCTAAGCCTCACGACCTGAGTTCAGTCCCCGGGACAGACTCATGTGGCAGAATGAGAAAACCAGTTCCTGCAGGATGTCCTCTGAGCACCACATACATGAGCGCCACAGCACGCACCTGCCCATGGACACACACAAACAAATACAAGTTTTAAAAATTAGCAAACAGGGCTCACTGTGTGCTGGGCACTCAGATACTTTTCAGTGTTGATGCGTGGTTCTCACAGGACTTGGTTTGGATAACATTGTAGTTCCCAGGTAAATCCTAAGGCATGGGCTCAGGCTCTCTAGTTGGAAAGCCCAAGGACTCCAGCATGCCTGTTTCTCATGTTGCCGTGTTTTGGGTGAGGAAGCCGAAGCTCAAAGAGAGGTCGTGTCTTGCCCGAGGAAACAGAATGGTGGCAGCCAGAAGTTCTGCAAAGGTGGGACTCAAGCTCAGGCCTGTCCAAGTCCAGAGCCTAAGCCAGTGGTTTCTCCATACTTTGGTGTGAGTTCCTGGCTCTACTGGGGGAGCACCAAGCAGACAGAATGGTCATGTGCTCCACTGTCTAGCACAGTACCTACCCACTAGATCCCCAGGTGGTGAGCCTGGCTTTACCAGTGTCTTCTCTATGAGACTGGGAGATCCCTCCCTCTCTGACCATTTCACTAAAGATACTTGGTACATCCATTAGTGTATCTGTTCCATAGCATCATCCCGTTAAACACAAGGAAACTAGAAACTTAGAGAAAATTAATTGGCCTCAAAGCTGGAGGGAGATGATTATGCCCAGTATGGAGCATCAGCAACCACTTAGTTGCTGCCATTAGCATCCTGCCATGCTACTGCTCTGTGATCAATTAGTGATGTCTGCCACGAGCATCAGCAGACAAAGGGAAGTGTAAATGTGTTCTGCCGGCCAGTCCCACAGAAGACACTCTTCTTAACTGCTCTGTGATGCTCAGCTCTTGGCCTGCTGCCTGAATGCAGCCTGCATGGCATTGGTGGATGCAGGTGTTCCTATGCGAGCTCTCTTCTGTGGGGTCAGCTGTGCCCTGGACTCTGATGGCAGTCTTGTTCTGGACCCCACGACCAAGCAAGAAAAGGTAGGTGTGGGAAGTTAATGGTGAAGGTCTGCAGCCCAGTGGCTCTGCATGCCTGGGCTCATGCACCCTGACCTATTTGGCAGGTCAAGGTTCATTCAGCTCTAAGTGCTGGACACCCAGCTCACACTTGAACGAGCCAGGAAAACAGACCTCTGGTTCTTGTGCCCTGTGCGGGTCATGATGGTGACTGTTAGGGAAGCATTGCCGTGACACTTCACATGAAGGATTTGATGCTCAGCAGTGCTAGAGAAGCCGGGATGAACAGGCGAGCAGTGCAGGCTGGCCTCAGCTTGGTCCAGCCATGACGTCATCACAGTGTTGCAGTTGTACACAGAAAAGCTTGGTGGGGGGAGTTCAGAACCCGCCTCACCTCTGTGGCTATTACTGCAGCTTCTGCTGTCAGAGTGGAAACTACAGCGCTGCTCTCGGGGCTTCTTGGACTGGGAAAAGGTAATGGTAAAGGAGCCGTAGGGACTGGGTCACTGGCTTTCCTGTGTGGCACAGAGGAAGGAAGGGAGACGACCTGCCCTAGGTCTCCCCCATGGGATAGTGTGTAGACAGATTGCTGCAGGTGACCTGGAGGCCAAGGCTCCCATTCCCCGTTGGAGACCAGCCGAGATCTTAGAGAGGAAGGTCCCAGGGCATTGACTGTCTTCTTCCTCCTGTCCCTAGGAGGCCCGGGCCATACTAACCTTTGCTCTGGACAGTGTGGAGCAGAAGCTGCTGATGTCTACCACCAAGGGGCTCTATTCTGACGCCGAGGTACTTTTGTGGGGGTAGAGGCACAATCCAGAACCTTCTCTCCCATTGTAACATCTTGTCCCAGCTCACAGCAAGCCCTTTACATCCTTGTTGGCTGGTGGGTACATTTTCAGGGCTTAGTTCCTACGGTGCTGGCCTGGCTTGAGCCACAGTTTAATATCAGCACATGGAAGATAGGCAGGCATAGTTGAATTCAAGGCTAGCCTGGTCTACATAGGAGCAACATTGTGAGAGCCTGTCTTAAGCAAAAAACCAAAAGAGGGAGTTTCCCTGTAGCAACTTTAAAGGACGAAAAACAGGGTTCAGCTTGAATGAGGTGATGTGTCTGTCTTAGGGTCCCCAGTCCACAGCATAGAGTAATGCCACGTAGAATTCTGAGTTTCTGAGGGAAAGGGTTTGAAAGCCTGGTCCGTACCTGAATTTATTCTCTGACCCCATAAATCTAAGCCTATGTGATGGGAAAGATTTAAGTCTCATTTCATGGCTCTTAAAGTTATTTGGGTTGGGCATGGGGGCTTATATTTGGGATCAAAGCACTTCAGAAGCTGGGACAGGGGGACCGCTGTGGATTCCAGACCAGTCTGAACTAGATAATAAAAACTTGTCAAAAAAGAGAGAAAGAGAGGAGGTACCAGGTAGGTCTCATGGCCCTCACCTTTACTCAGGTCTCAGGAGCTAAGGTGGAAGAATCGCCAAGTTTGAGATTATGCAGAGCTACACAGGTGTAGGCCAACCTTGGTTACAAAGTGAGTTCCAGGCCAGCCTAAGCTATATGGTGAGACCCTGGCTCAAGCAAACACCACTGTGAAGGATTTGAGGGTTAAAGGTTACAGCTTGAAAGAAGGAAGCAAGTTTAGGGCTCCTGATGATGTGGCTTTATTGGTAAAGGGTTTGTCTATCGTGCATGAGACCCTGGATTCCATCCCCAGCCCCATAGGAGACTGAGGCAGGAGGATTATTCAGGGCCATTATGTGGATGTCTCATTGAAGGTATGCACCACCACCATCATGGGGTGGGAATTAGGAGGTGGTGAAGAAGGAAGTGGCTAGTGTGGTGAGGAGCAGTGAGAGGGTGCTAGGTTTAGGGACTCTTTGAGGAGTAACCCTTGGCACTAACTGGCTTCTCCCTTTCCAGTTCCAGCAGTGCCTGGCTGCTGCCCAGGCTGCCTCACAGCACATCTTCCGCTTCTACCGGGAATCACTGCAGAGGCGCTATTCCAAGAGCTGAGACAAGCCAGGACCCGGTGCCCCTCCCACCACGCCCACTGCCTCCAGTTGCCACATGCCAGCACCCCACTTTACCTCTCTTTGTGCTTATGTGGCTTCCAGTCCTATAACATCAGGGGCTCCTATACTAGGCTACGGAGGGGGCTCATGGACATTTCTAGGCCTGGGCACAACCGTCCCCTCACCAGGACACCATTAAAGGGAGCTCAACTCTTTTGAGTGAGTGAGTCAATAGCCACTGATTCTGATGTCTGAAGAGCACCCACTCATCAGACCTGCTGGGTGCCAAGAAACTGGTGCTGAGTAAGACCGAGGTCCCATGTTCCAGAGTAAGAACGTGGTGGTACATGCCAAAAGTCTTACCATTTGATATAGTGAAGCCAGCCTGGGCTACCCAAGACTGTCTTATTTTTAAAGAAGGCGATCTGGAGAGCGCTCAGCAGTTAAGAGCGCTTGTTCTTCCAGAGAATCCGAGTTTAGCTCCCAGCACCCACATCAGGCAACCCATAATTGCCTGTAACTCCAGCCATTGGGGATCAGACATCCTCTCCTGGCTTCTTTGGGAACTTAGACACAGGCAAAAACCTAAAGGGAGATTAGCTTGGGGGAATAGTAAATTCTTCATAGGGGTGATGTAGCTGAATATACCCCTGAAGAGGAAGGTGTGGCTGTGTGCTCTTGGGTAACGTGGGAGAGAGGTGTACAGGGGGGGACAGACATCTACATGGGCCTGAAGGACCACCAACAGAATCCTAGAGGTCCATACCCAGCACCCTCGTGAATTGAGGCTGATAGAGTCCTCATCTGAAGGTGATATAAGAGGTAGCTATGTGTGGTCACCAGCTAGCCTGCAGAAGATCGAGCCATGAGACTCGTCCCAGAGCCTTGGCTAATCAAGGCAATAACAGCATTCTGGAAGCACCTCGTATAAGCAAGTCATTGGGGCCCAGTTGGCTGGTGTTCTCATACTCTTGGTATTGAAAGGGCTGGAGCCAAGCATTTGGGAATTTCTCTAAGGATTAATTCCCACAACCTGTCAACATGGGGCTAAGTCTGCAGGCTCCAGACAGTCTCCATGTGTTGAGCCTATTCTGCCATGTACGACACATGCTAGATAGACCTCACTAATCGGGACCACTGTCTTCACTCCTGAAAACCAGGAAGGTGGTGTGCAGGTATCTTTAGTTTGGAGTTTATCCCTTTCAGGTGCTGAGAGAATGCTAAGTGAGAAACAGTGTTTTCTTCCATGACAGTGGCATTTAACAGCCTACCTCTATTGATGTTCTCAGGTACCTTTTTGTGCTTACTCCTGAGTACTGGGCAGACAGTTCTGGGCCCACCAGCATTTTGTTTCTTAAGGATCCGACCCTTACATAGCCAGGTGGGGGTGGTGCCTCTAGACCCGTCACTCAGGAGGCAGAGGCAAAGGCAAGCAGTTCTCTGAGTTGGAGGTCCATTCTGCAGGGACTTGGTAGAAGTGAGTTTGGACATCCATCTGGGAAGGAAAATGGTCTCTAGATGGTTTGGGTTCTCTCCCTCCCCCCCCCCCAAGAAAGGATGTTTGCAGGGGAGTCCTGCTCACATCGCTAAAGCCCAGGTATAATACTGTGTTCCATTTTTCTTGCTTTTGTGGCTCTAAGACTTGTTTTTTGAGACTGTCTCACTATGTAGCTCTTGAGTGGCCGGGAATTATAGGTAGACCATGTTGGACTTGAACTTGGAGATCCGCCTGCTTCTGCCTCCTTAGTGCCAGGAGTAAAGGCTTGCACCACCACCCCAAGCTGGCACTGAGATTTAAACTTGGAGACTTGTGAATTCTGAACAAGCTGTACACTCATGCCCTTAGCCCTCTTTACCGCCTCAACCACCTCCCAGCTGGATTTCCTTGTCTCCCTGGCTATCCTGGAAACTTACTCTATAGACCGCGCTGGCCTCAACCTCACAGAGATCCGTCTGCCTCCTGAATGCTGAGTGTGGCAGCTTCATATGTTGCGTCAGAGTCTCACTAAACCGTCAGGCATGGCTCTTTCCCATTGGTCTGATTGAAATCCAGGACCTGGTTCAAGCTAGGCAAGTGGTCTACCACTAAGCTCACCTCCAGGCCAATTTGAACTCGGGATCCTTCTGCCTTAGCATCCTGAGTTACCAGGATACCAAGCACGGCTCCCCAGCTCCTGCTCTACCAGTGCAGCTTCCTTTTCTTTTGATTATGGACAACTGAATAGTTTCTACATCTGCTATGGGAAGAGCTCAGAGGCAAGCAGCCTGCGTGTACAGACACACGAGGAAAGAAAGGGGAGCTTGGCTCTGATTCTGTTCTTGCTGCTGTGGAGCAGAAAATACTGCCCTATCCCCTCGAGCTTTGAGGTCTGGTGCTAGTCACAGCCTGTAACCTTCCTTCTCTCCTGTACCCACACCATTCCACCCGGGACACCCAAACACAGACTCCAATTGGCTTCAGGGTCTCTTTAATCTCATACTGCTTCCTTCGGGGTAGGGGTGGCCAGGAAAGCAGCGGGCTTCCATTTCTGGATGATGTGGTCTTCAGCGTCTCCACCATATGCACCAAGATTATCCATTCCTCTCACGGGCTCACCGGGCCTCTGGCCTCTGCATTCACAGTGGAGGCTGGAGGGCAACTAGGGCGGGCCTCGGGAGGCAAGGTAGGCAGCCAAGGTCACCAGGGCAGCTGCGTATGTGCACAGGCCCAGCCCTACGGCAAGGACCCCCAGCAGGAAGGCACGGCGGGAGGTGGCCCCTGCCCCTTGGACGTCCCCCTTGGCCCAAGCCTTGTTGGTCTGTAGAGGCAGTGGTAACCAAAGTGTTCCCCTCACACTCCACCCTGCTTCCTGTGGCACTCCCTGACCCCTGAGTAACTAATTTATCAATTCCAAAATTGTGGTTGGGACACAGGATTGCCCCAACTGGGCGACTAATAAAAGGATGTTTCCACATGTGGTGGTACTTTCCTTTAATGCAAGCACTTGGGAGGTAGAGGCAGGTGAGTGGGTCTGTGTGAGTTCAAGAACAGCCAGGGCTACACAGAGAAACCCTGGAGGGGAGGGGGATGTGTTATGCAGGTGTCCTAACTCAGTTGATCGGCACCCTGAAAGGGCTTGTTTCCGTTTACTGAGGAAACCTATGGCATTCACTGACTGCCCCAGTCTTATCAGAATAAATTTCCAAGACCTTCATCACCACTCTGCGTTCATGAAATGTGTCTTGGTTTTCGTTCTGGCTTCTTCCCTTCGAATTTTGTTTTGACATGAAGTCTCAGGTTAGCCCAGGGCTCCCTTTGTAGCCAAAGATAACCTGGACTTTAGATCTTTCTACCTGCTAGACACAACTCTGCCGACTGAACTGTGGCCTCAACCCTGCTCCTATCTTTTCGGGTCTTTTGAGACAAGATCCCAGTTTGCAGCCAGGTTGGCCTTGAACTACCGCCTCAGCCTCCCAAGACTGCCTGGGATTAATTACAAGCTGTCACCACCACATCAGATCATGCCTATGTGCTTCTGTGTGGAGGCTTCTCTCCAACCCACCCCCCACCACCTTCAGCATAGAGTGGTTCCTCTTGGTTCTTTTTTGCTTTTTAAACCCAGCACCCTCCCAGTCCCAAAGCCAGACTAACCTTGTGGGCCAGACAGAAGGCAGCGATGCCCACAGGCCAAAAACAACACAGGACAGAGAAGACCGCCAAGCCGAGGTGGTCTTGGGGCAGAAGAGGTGAGAGGCGGTCTCCCCCATCGTAATCTGAGTCACTGTCACTGGATGATGTATCCTATGGACAGGAGGGTCTGCGTGGGTATCCACTCACCTTCCCTGCCTCATCGCCCCTACAGAGTGCTTCCTTGGGGCCTCCCCAGAGACAAAAGCATTCAACAAGGTGGCCTTTAGACTTCTCTGATCCTTTGGAGGGGAGGCTGTGGATACTGAGGGCCTCCAGAGAGACCAGCCCCCAGGAAGCTGAGTTCATTCTCAAGGTTCCAACTGTGGGAAGGGCTACTTTTCCCTCAATGGAAAACTCTGAGGTAGGGGCAGACTTTACCTTGGCTACCAGAACCTGCAAAAGAGATGGGGATTCAAAACACTCCAGGGTCCTGAGTTGCTAAGACAGACTTGCCAGGCAAAAATGATCCTAAAGCCAGGCATACCTGTAATCCAAGCATTGTGAATCAGGAGGTGTGCTTGGGTTATATAAAACCTGCGGGAAGAGGGGGGCACCAAAAACTTTCAATTTTCTCTCCAGGCAGCTCAGGAGGAGCAAACCAGATCCTCCCTGAAAAATGGTACCTTCATGCTGCTAGGCCTCCAAATAATTGATCCTAAAAAGACTTTTTTAAACAAAATGACCAGCACACAGTCAAATTAGCAGACACACAACTGGTGAACAGGAACGTAGAGGTACTATACCATTGTCAAAGTCTTCACTGCTAGGACCAATCAGAAATGGTAAAACTGTGTGGCAGGGTATTTTCAAACTCATTTTGTGCTTGCTTCAATTTTAGACAGGGTCTTACTGGGTAGCCCCAGGCTGGTTTGTTTGTTTGTTTGTTTTTGAACAGGGTCTCTATTAGTTAGCTCTGGCTGTTGTCCTGGAGCTCACTCTGTAGACCAGACTGGCCTCAAACTCACAGAGATCCACCTGCTTCTGCCTCCTGAGTGCTGGGATTAAAGGTAAACCAAAACCACTTGCTCCAACAGCCCTTTAGACATTGTAACTGATGCTCCTCCCACTTACCCCCAGCAGCTGTGAAGTAGGTTTTCCCTCCCCTTGAGTCCGGGCAGGTTTGTGACTGCTGGCCCTTAACAGAATGTCACATAGTAACTATAAGATTTCCTTAGGAAAAGGTAATGTAAATCAGGCCGGGTCAGAGGATTGAGATTTCAAGTCCAGCCTGAACTACAGAGTGAATTCAAAGTCAGCTTGGGCAATTTAACAAGATCCAAAGTCAGCTTGGGCAATTTAACAAGATCCCACCTCAGATAAAATGGGAAAATAGGGGTGGTGACTCCTGCCTCTAATCCCTGGGAGGAGTAGCAGAAATGCAAGGTCAAGGCTAGTTTGAGCTAAATGAGACCATCTCACAAAAAAAGAAACCTGGTGGATGGCACGGGCCTACATTCCCAGTCTGGAAGCTGAGGTCAAAAGATGAGTGTGAGCCGAAGAGTTCAAGGTCAGCATGAAAACCAAATCTTGTCTCAAAGAATATCAGAGTGGAAAAATAAAAATGAAAGGCACGTTTCACAATAGATGAGCAAAAAATGTGACGTTAAGCGGGGCATGTTGGCATAAGCCTGTAACTGCTGCATTCGTGGAGGTGGAAGGGATGAATTTTAAGGCCAGCTTGTGACACACAGACCCTGTCTCGGGAAAGGGGAGGAGAGTCTAAGCAGTCACTGCTCTTGCAAATGACCCGAGGTTAGGATCTCAGCATCCACGTGGAGAGGATCCAACAGCCTACAGCTCCAGTTCCAGGAGCTCTAAAAGGTGAAAAATACTCACAAGCACAGGCATACACACTTAAAAATAAGGGCTGGGGAGAGAGATTGCTCGTTGGTTAAAAACGCTGGCAGAGGATCCAGGCTGGATTCCCAGAGTCCACCCACACGATGGTTCCCAACCATCTGTAACCACACTCCCAAGGGATCCAGCATCCACTTCCAGCCTCCACAAACACTGCATGAATATAGTGCAAAGATACATGCAGGCAAAGCACCCATACACTTAAAAGTAATAAAGTAAAAATCTGAAATTTAAAAAAATATCTTTTAAAGCAGAGGGGTGACAGTGGGGTGGGACAGCAGGTAGTCACTGGTCATTAAGCCTAACGGCTTTGGCTTCAAGTCACACTAGAGGAAAACCAAAGAACGTCTGTGTACCCTGCCCTCACTCCATACATACCAGCACACACAAACAAAGCCAAGACTTAATGGGTTCTGGAAAGAGAGAACTTGGTCAGAAGGAAGACAACAAATAAAGATCAAAGGATGAGGTGAGAAGTCTGGAAGGAGGGGAAAAAACTGCACTCAGGAGACAGAGCCAGGTGGCTGTCTGTGAGTTCAAGGCCAACCTGGTCTACACGGACACCTCCAGGTCAGCCATGGCTTCCCAGAGAAACCCTGTCTCAAAACAAAACACAGGAAAACTCCAAGATTCCCAGGCAATCCCTACATGGTCAAGTGAGCAGCCAGACCGAGATTCCACCAGTAGCCTGATGCTCCTACCTCAAGGTCAGGGGTCCCAGGCTCCCCCAGGCCAGCGCTCACAGAAGGAAGAGGCGAGAGAAAGAATGGTGGGCCTCTCAGGGACTCTGCAAAGGCTGTTTCTGGGAATGGGAGTCCCAGATCTGGTTTGTCAGACGCAGGAGACAGGAGGTCACAGGATGTGCTTGGCAGCAAAGGTTGCTGGAGTTCATGGATGCTGGTGTCGTCCATGGCTCCTGGAGACAGAGAGAAATGAATTCACATTCCAAAAGTCTTACCTTCTTCATCCACCACCCGTGGCTATTGGCTTTG
The DNA here is from genome assembly GCA_033318265.1 of Phyllotis vaccarum. NCBI lineage: Eukaryota > Metazoa > Chordata > Mammalia > Rodentia > Cricetidae > Phyllotis > Phyllotis vaccarum. Next base: position 17,422,927 of record JARWLC010000018.1, read on the forward strand.
GAGAGATGAGTGAGTTCAAAGCCCCTCAGATTCATTTTTACAGATAGAAAAACAAACTGGAGAATTTAAAAAAAAAAAAAAAAGTAAAGAAAAAAATTGTCTAACTCACAGACAATTTAGGGGTTCAGACGATCATTTCTGGATTCTTTCATTATATACCTGTTGCACGCTCACTATAAATCATGCCTTACACACTTATTTGTCCCATAAGCCCTCTCCACACACATACACACTCCAGGCCAGGTTCACATGCCCTTACCACCCATCCAGGCCCACACCCTTTCCCCTATAATAGGCACATCCATTCCCTACCCTCAGTGACCCAGGAACACTCCACACCTAACCCTAACACCTCAGTTCCCAGGGCCGCTGTCACTCGGCCCCTCTCAAGGTAAGCCCACCCACACCCTATCATCTTCCAAAGGTCTCCTAGAGCACTTCCTGAAAATATCACCGGCTTCCCTCAGAAACGTGTCCGAGGCCGGCCACATTCTTACGTATCCGTATGTATCCCTGAGCCTCCTCAATCCCCAGCCTTGCAGCATCTGAAAACGCAAACACCCCCAACATACAGAAACCCCAACACCCCCCACCTACCACCGCCACCTTCTCAGCTCCCATCACGTCCATTGAACACCTATTCAACTCAACCCGTGCGGTACCTTGTCACCCCCCTTTCCACTGCGCCGCACATCTCCCCACTGGCCTGTCGCCCTAAACCACGTGGCTCATTAACGCCCCCACCCCCAAACCCACATATGTACTGTTCACACTCACCCAGAAAGATCTTTCTCGTGCTATTATCCCCTACCCCAGATCGTTCCAAACCTAGCCCAGGTCCTCGTCAAAGGTTCACCCCCCATCCCTTCTCGCCTCCGCAAGGCCAGGACCCCGGGGGAGGAGCAATGTCCCCATCTCCTCTCCTCACCGCTCACTGCCAGGCGCCCGACCTCCTAGGGTCTCTCAGGACGCCCACCTTGCCCTGCCGCCCAGAGATGGGCAAACCTGAACCCTGCGATCGGGCGTCCGGAGTACCCGGCGCGGGATCTCAGAGCTGCGCTGCGCTTGGGTCTCTGCGCCCCAGACCTGCAGCGCGCTGGGGAGGGGAGAGGCGGGGCGACAGCTCCAGACTCCGCCCCTCCGCTGCGCCCCGGGAAGGGGTCTTGAATGCGGACTCCTCCGACTTTGGGGTCCCAGAGATAGCAGTTTCTCCTTCCTGAGCCCAGACTCTCAAACCTGTTGAGTGGAAGATGGAGCAACGCCCGCCCCCCGATTATCCAGGCCTCTTATGGCTGGACCCCACCTCCCTCACCCCAAAATAGGTGGCCCAATAACAATCAATAATAATGATGATAACACTAGCTACAGATCTGTGCCTTGTTCATGAGTGCGGATGCTATCCCTGGCCCTGTGCTGGGTTCTTTACCTTCAACAGCCCATGCATTCACTCCTTCAGCAGCCTCCGTTTTCACCCCTGCTTTGCAGGTGAAGAAACTGGGGCCAAGACACTGGAACCTGCACCAGCAGACTGTAACCCAAGGCAGAATTCCCTGTTGACCCCGGGAGAAGGAAAGAAGCCGAAGCAGGAAGACTGAATGAAGCTTCCCAAGGACAGGGGCTGAGGAATGGTCCAGGATGGGATGCTATAAGCATCCTTTAGTGATGCAGGTGTGGCCCGTGATTCAGGGTTGAGCTTATCATTCACAGGTTCCTTGCAAGTATTTCAAGGCATTCGATGTGTGAAATGTGGACCATAGCTTCACCTCTTTGAATCTTTATTTCTTCATCTGAAAACTCAGGACGTATCAGCCTCCTAGATGTGATGACATACATATTCTTAATTTTTTGACTTTTAAATTACATGTATTTATTTATTTAGTACGGTGCTTCTACAGCAAGCATGTGTAGAAATCAGAGGACAGCTTGTAGGAGGTAGAGGTCTTTTCTTCCAGCAGGTGGGTTCCTGGGCTTGAACTCAGATCATCAGGCTTAGCAGCGCCTATCCCTCTGACTCATTCTAACAGCCTAACATACGGATTTAACGTATGGATGTGACAACAGATACGCATTTACCCAAAGTCTAGCAAAGGAAACACAATGAACATGTGTAATGTGTTTACCGATGTCGTTGTTCGTCGACAAAGAAGCCCCTGGCTCTCCCTCCAGGCACCTCCTCTTTCAGGGAGCCCACCCAGCTTGCACGGCCTCCTTTTCCTGCAACCCACCATCTGGCCAGACAGGAGGATTCCCCAGCCTGATGGAGGGCCGTGGAGTTCCCTAGCTCTAGGGTGCCAGGGCTCTGTGCCAAGAGTCCAGACGCTCAAGCTGGCATGGGCCCCGCTCCCAGGGAGACCAGATGGCGTCTGGGAGTGTGCTTGGCTCAGCCCAAGTTTCCGGCAGGGAGACCCACAGGAGGGGTAGTGCCAGGGGCAGGGGTCAGGATGGGTTCTCTAGGAGGGATTTACTAGTTCCTTTCTCTAGTTCAGATTGTCATTTGCACCATGTAAGAACTGCCAAGGCATTCCATTTGTGTGTAGCTCCTGACGGTTCCCATTAGCATCAGCTCAAACAGGGCCAGGATTTATTCTTTTTTGTTCATGGCCTCAGGCTTGAAACAGTGCTTGGTACAAAGCAAGCCTCACTTTGAGGCTCATAGGATGAGGGTGTGGATTCCTGCCTGCCTACGTTTTCCATCAGATCACTGAGCTCAGGGATATCCCACCCTGCTCTTGCCATCCCAGAGGTGAATTCCTGTCAAGTTAGAACCATGACCACCATCAGCATTGTAGAATCTCCCTAGCCTACTTCTTCCAGAAGAACAGGAAAGGTCTGGGTTCTTATTTCTTATTTTTGTGTTTTGTGACATGCCTACAATGTGGATTGAGTGAGTGGTGTGTGTGTGTGTGTGTGTGTGTGTGTGTGTGTGTGTGTGTGTGTGTGTGTGTGTGTGTGTGTGTTTTGCTAGAGAATCTAGGACCTCCTGCTTGCTAGTAGGCAACTGTGCCCTAACCAAACCCTCAGTCCCTTATTAGAGATTCTAGGCAGGGGCTCTACCACTGAGCCACACCTCAACCCCTCACTGGGGGATTCTAGGCAGGGGTTCTATCATTGAATCATGCCCCTAGCTCCTCACTGTATATTTTATGGGTCCTAACATGATGTGAAAAAAAAATGTGGTGTCACATCTAAGCTTTTCCTGCTGCATCATTCAGATCCAATTGCAAAACACTAGAGGCAGGCTTGGAGATGTAGCTCAGTAGAGTGCTTACCTAGTAGGAACTAGTTTAGTCCCCAGCCTTGTATAACAATAGTCATGATAGTGTACACTTGTAATTCCAGCCTTCAGGAGGTGAAGGCAGGAAGATCTTAAGGTCAAGATGATCCTCTGCTACTAGCAAGTCAGAGGCCAGCCTAGGAAACAAAAGGTAAGAAGAGTTGGGGATATAGTTATACCTAAATGATAGAGCATTTGCCAAGGAAAAAAAAGAAAGAAAGGCAAACAGCAATGAATAAATAAAATCTCAGCATGGCTGACTCACTGAAGCTTAATTTCTGGACCTAAAAAAGCTAAGCTGGAGACTCTCCTCTTCCTAGCAATTGTTCACTCCTTTCAAAAACTTTGGAGAAGGGCCTTGTGAATTTTGTAACTTTCAGGACTTTCTTGAGTCTTGTAAGTCTCCTTTATTTTTTAAGCCTTGCATGTTGTATTAATCACTTTTCTATTGCTGTGATAAAATACCATGACTAAGATAAGATTTAAAAGAAAGAGTTTAATTTGGCATATCATTCCAGAGGGTTAGAGTCTATAATGGCAAAGAGAAGGCATGGCAGCAGGATAGTGGAGGAACAGTATCAGTCAGCCAAAGAGTGCCACCTCAACATGACACAGTGACATGCTTCCTCCATCAAGACCACACTTCCTAATTCTTCCCCAACAGCTACCAAGTGGAGGCCAAGTATTCAAACTTGTGAGAGAACCATCACACATATTTTTACTTCCTGATTTTAAGTTTTTTAGCCAGGTGTGGTGGTGCATGTTTTTAAGCTGAGCACTCTGGAGGCAGAGGCAGGCAGATGTCTATGAGTTCAAGGCCAGCCTGGTCTTCTTATTGAGTTCCAGGATAGCCAGGGCTATATAGAGTCTCTCTCTCTCTCTCTCTCTCTCTCTCTCTCTCTCTCTCTCTCTCTCTCTCTCTCTCTCTCTCTCTCTCTCACACACACACACACACACACACACACACACACAATTTTCTGTTTATGTGTCATAACGTAAGTTACAGAGGCCAGAAGAGGGCTCTGTGTCAGCTTTTCTGGATCTGAAGTTACAGACAGTTGTAAACTGCTGGACATGGGTGCTGGAAACTGAACTCAGATCCTCTGGAAGAGGAGAAAACACTCTTAACAACTGGGCTCTCTCTCTAGCTTACGTCTTGATTCCTGAGTCTTCGTCTTGCATGGAATGTTTCCATTCTGAGGAGGCAGTTAAACGATCTGTCTACTGCCCCCATTACCACCCCACAGTTTCCTTTCCTAGCAGGTATTCCATTTGTGAAGCTCATCAAGATGTTTGTTTATTACTTGCCTGCTTTTCTGTACATCATGCTTATGAAATGTTATTTTTTGAAAGCGGTGATTTAAATCTTTGTTTCCAAGATGAGTCATGATGTGAAAAGAAAGCCAGGTGTGAAGCCATGTTATTGCCGCCATGGAAAACAGTATGGCTGCTCTTCGAAAATCTAAAAACAGAATTAGCACATGGTTCCAAAATCCGTTTCCAGTGAAGTACCCAGAAGAACCGAAAAGAGGCTTTCAAAGAGGCTGCAGGTCCACAACAGTAGACAAAGTGCTGGAGGAACAGATATGTAATCTACCTGAATAAAAATGTGGTATATAGTCATATTAAATGCACTGTGGCAATTCTAAAGGAGGGGAATTCTGACATATGCTTACAATGTGAATGAATCTACGTGACAGTATTACTGAATGAATGAAATAATCAGTACAAGAAATACACCACGACCATACTGCAGGGAGGGCTCAGTTGCTAAGAGCACATACAGACAGCTCTTGCATAAGACTCAAGTTCCGTTCTCAGCACACACACACACTGGGTGCTCACTACTGCCTGGAACTCTATTTCCAGGAAGCCAGATGCCTTCTTCCAGCTTTGGCAGGAACTGCGTGCACCTGGTGCACAGATGTACATGCAAAACCCCCATACAAATAAAAACAGACAAGCAAACAACCAAAAAGGTGGCATTAGAATTTACAGCACATACGCTGAAAATTGGAAGCGGGGGAAATGCTGGATTAGCTTCTGAGGGACAGACAGACTTGGATGTTTCTGGCTTCTGGAGCTTTTGGTCTCTACATATGGAACATACACGTGAACACACACATACATACACACAACAGACAACACACACACACACTGACACAGACACACACAACAGTCACATACACACACACACACACACACACACACACACACACACACAGCTTTAGTTTAGTCGTCCCCATCCCCACAGGGAGATAGGCCTGAAACTCACTTGATAGCTTAAGCTGGCTTTGAACTTACAGCGATCCTCCTGCTTCAGTCTCTCAAGTGGGACCAAACATCATAAAATATTTTAAAATTTAAAATTTGTCTCCTGGCGGAAAAAAAAGTAAGATTATAAAGGAAGCTTTTGTTTTGTTTTATTTTTGCAAAGGGGCTTTTTTCTTTCTTTTTGTATAAGTTTTTTTTATCATCTGTATACGCCACATATGTGAGGGTCCTCATGGAAGCTACAAGAGGTCAGCCATCTCCCTGGAGCTAGAGTTGCAAAATCCTGAGACCCGAACTCCAGTCCTCTGGAAGAGCAGCAAGCACTCTTCCGAGCCATCTCTCTGACTTCCTCATTTATCCTTACCCCACCCTGGAAGAGATGAACTTTGCAGTTATTCTGAGAAAGAAGTTGGACTTAGTTCTTGAGAATACAGGGGAGCTCTGAAAAAGGAAGAGAAAAACCCACTTCCCAATTTCTCTAGAGTCAGAATACGGCCCACGATGGGAGTTCCTTTAAGAGCCCTGAAAGGTGTTGGCCGGCTCCATTCTGACGATGGTCCTAAGCAGGAAAAGAGTCTGGTTATTATTCTGTTTTTTGGAGACAGGGTTTCCCTGTGTAGCCATAGCTGTGTTGGAACTCTCTTTGTAGACCAGGCTGGCCTCGAACTCAGTGATCCACCAGCTTCTGCTTCCCGAGTGTTGGGATTAAAGGCTTGTGCTCCCCTACCCCCTCACATCTGTTTTTTTGTCTTTTTTAAGATGGCAAACAGCATCAAGAGATTTGTTTATTGTGTGGAGACGATATGGAGAGGAAACAGTTGGCGCTCAAACTTTAACTGCAGTCTAGATGCAGCTGCCGAGACATACGCCCCACTCTTGGGGCGCAACACTTGGAGGAAGCTAGGTCTCTGTGGTTTTTCTCAAAAATACCCAAAGACCCTGTCCATCACAACTACGCCCCGCCCCCGGGGGCAGCTATAGACCAATCATCAGCGCGCTGGGCGGGCACCAGGGGCGGAGCTCGGTGTTGCCCAGCAACAGCTGGAGCACCCGAGCAGAGCGCAGCCGCGGAGGTATCCACCACAGATCTCCCTCCGCCCGGAAGCGCCCGGGCGAGGCACGAGACTAGCCTCGACGGCGCCCGCACAGAGGAGGAGGCCAGCCCCAGGAACTACCATCCCTGCGGCAGCTTTCGCTTCTAACGGCCAAGTACACAGAGGTAAGAAGAACGCATGCGCTACACCTAAGGGTGGGGCTAAAGCGGCTCTGCACCCGCGACGCATGCGCTTTCTTTTCTTTTCTTTTTTTTTTTTAAGCTGGCTTGGCCGGCCGCGAAGAGGCGGGGCCTTGCACGAGTGGGCGGGGTCATGCAGCAAGGGGCGGGGCTTTCTGAGAGTCTGAGACTTGGCACCTCTGACTGTCTTTCCTATTTTTCTTGGGCATTTCTGGGGAGGTGACTTGTGCCGGTGGTAAAGACCGCGTTCTCAGTGGGTTGATGGAATTAGCTTGGAATCACAGTATCGTTCCTTACTTGATGGGCTTCAGTTTTTCCAGCCTTCCGATGGAAATAATAATACACTTAGCTCACAGGGTGGTGGTTGAAATTTTCTCTTCCTAGAACCATGGCTGAAGTGCACGTGATCGGGCAGATCATAGGGGCCACCGGTTTCTCGGAAAGCAGCCTCTTCTGCAAGTGGGGCATCCACACAGGTACCCTCCCCGGGCCAGGTTCATCTCCTAACCAATACCCAGGCCCCTCCCCCAGCCTAAGCCTCCGTGTTCTTTCCTCCTCCACACTCCAGTGACCTGTCTCGGACCCTGCTGTCTGCTTTTTTTCTCTTTTCTTTTCCTCTCGGGTTATCCCACCCTCTGAAAACACAGCCCCTCAAGAATAGGAGGCTGTGAGATCAAACATACTCGCTTCCAGTCCTTAGGCCAGTAGACAAGCTGGGTGTGATAGTGAGGTCAGGGATCAGAGAAATGAAACGTAAATTGGGCCCAGGACTTAAAAAAAATACTAATAAAAGAGGCTAGAAATAGGGGCGTGCAGTAGCAGAACAGCCTCTGCGAAGGCTGAGGCCAGGGGGCGGGACCAGTGAGGCTAGGCTAGGGAGGGAGGGGCTGAGTTCAGAGAGGTTACAGGAGCCATGTCACATGGGCTTCATAGTGACAGGGAGGAATCTGAAAGATGGCGTGGTGGTGGGCAGGATGAAGAATCCCAGAGAGCAGAGGAAATGAATACATTTCCTAGAGGGTTCAGTGGAGCACCTGGCATTTAGCACACCGTGTGGACGCTCTCTTATTCCTCACTAGAGTTAAGATGTGCTCTCGGATGTGCCTCTTAGTCTTTGAACTAGGCCTCTAAATGTGGGATGTGACTAGTAAGGGAATGATGTTGGGAATCTCATCTCTTGGGGGACCTCAGCAGAAGGCTCAGAAGCTCAAGGTTATTCTCAGCTACCTAGGCAATTGGAGGTTAGCCTTGGCTATATGAGACCCCCCCCCCTCAAAAAAGGAAGCAATTGGTACTTGGAATCCAGCTCATCAGTAGGACATGTGCATAGTATCACATCCCCAACAGCATATGTAGAGATTAATAAATGAACGATATTTTAAAGATTAATACTCCATACTTGCAATGAGGCTTTTAAAACATTAGGAGATTGTATTGTCACCCACTTTAAACATGGAAAGTAATGTGTCTAACTGAGGTTGCATAGACAAAAGAAGGTAAGATTAGGGGCTGGGGATCGTAGTTTGTGGCTAAAGAGCTCTTGCCTAGTATCTTTGGTGCCTTGGGTTTCATCCACAGCACTGCCAATACACAGTGTACTTAGTGAACAGTACAAGGATTAATTTATTTATTGGTTTTCCAAGATGAGGTTTCTTTTAACCTTTCCTTTTTAATTTTTTTTTAAATATTATGTATACGGTGTTCTGCCTGTATGTATGCCTGCAGGCCAGAAGAGGGTATCAGAACTCATTGTAGATGGTTGTGAATCACCAGTTGGGCGCTGGGAATTGCACTCAGAATCTCTGGAAAAGCAGCCAGCGCTCTTAACCTCTGAGCCATCTCTCTAGCCCCAAGGCCGGGTTTCTATGTGTAGCCCTGGTTGTCCTGGGCTTTAGAACAGGCTGGTCTCGAACTAAGAGATCTGCCTGCCTCTGCCTCCTGAGTTCAAGGATTAAAGGTGTGTGCCACCACTGCCCAATCAATAGTTTGAGGATTTATTCTCTTTTACACACTCTTCATCTTCCTCCAGTTTTCCTTTAGAGATTGATTGGGACCCACACTTTAGCCCATGCAGCCCTGAACCTTATCAGGCAGCCCAGGGAAGCCTCAGGCAAACTCCCAAGGACTGTGTGGCCTTCTGGTGCCAAGATCTGAATTCAGATATTTGGCTCTAGAGTCTACACTGTGTAACTCCTACCCCCAGGGAAAAACAATCTTGTAGCCACATTGGGGTTCCCTTCCTGAAGGCTGCTACTCACCTCTAACCCTATATGTCCTGGTTCTCATTACAGGGGCTGCTTGGAAGCTCCTGTCAGGTGTGCGCGAGGGCCAAACACAGGTAGACACGCCTCAGATAGGGGATATGGCTTACTGGTCCCACCCCATTGACCTGCACTTCGCTACCAAAGGTCTCCAAGGTGGGTATAGGGCGAAAGAAGTGGGACCAGTCAAACGAGGAGCAGCTGGAGTCAGAACACTATGGTCTTCCCTGCTCCCCATAATTTGTGAACCCCTTTTCTGGCACAGCCTTCACTAGAGAGGTGGATCCGAGGCCTGACCCAAGCTAGAGAAAATCCTATGCCTGTGGGATATGACAGAGGTTGCGGGAGAGGAGGTATTGGGAAGTGGGGGTCGAGTGCGAGGGGCCGCCCTTCGAAGAAAGGGAAATGGGGAGGCTGGGAGGGGGTAAAGAGAGCTATGTGTGGCCAGGAAGTGATGTGGCGGCCTTTAATTCCACTTTGATCCCAGCACTTGGGAGGCAGAGGCGGGTGGATCTCTGTGAGTTTGAGGTCAGCCTGGTCTACAGAGTGAGTTCCAGAACAGCAGCCAGGGCTGTTTCACAGAGAAACCCCTGACTTAAAAAAAACAGAGAGAGAGAGAGAGAGAGACAGAAACAGAGAGAGAGGAGGGGGAGAGAGGGGGAGGGAACGAGAGAGGAGGGAGAGCGCTAGATGGAGAGAGACGGGAAATGGGCCAGTTGCTGTTGCTCACAGAGACAGAGGCCCTTCTCAAAGGGGAAGTGAGTGTACAAGGGATGAAGGTATCCAATCGGCACAGCTTTTCTGATTAAAACACAGCAGATTCTGGGAAATGGCCTGGGCATTTCTGCAATGTCAGTACTGTTGACTGTAGTTTGAGCAGGGATATCCCAAATCAAGACGGGACTCCAAGTCCTTTCTTCAGGTGGAAGATAGACCGTTTCCAGATAGGGCCAGCACAGAGGCCATGGAAACCCAGAAGTCTCTGGGTGGTCACATGACCTGCTTGGGCACAGAGCCCTTTGCACTTTGCTATAAAGGGCCTGGAGGAGCTAACAAGGCCCAAGGACAAAGACAGATAGGGGGTGGAGGCAAGAGCTGGAGCCTGGTAGAAGGCTCGGGGTGAAGATAGAGCCAGGCGTTTGATTTGTGGGGGAGGAGGAGGAAGGGGTTGCTGTGATAGAAAGCAGAATCCAGGGTCCTGGTTGCAAAGGCTCTAAGACTGTCTCCTGAAAGCTCTGGGGAGCCCGGGAAGAAATGGACGGACCTGATTTTGCTTTTGAACAATCTCACTGGCTCCTGGGCAGCTGATGTGTTAGAGGGTGAGGCAGAGAGATAAACCATCATGTTCAGGCCTGGCTTCAGGCTGGCCGCCCCCTTGGTCTTTCTACTTAGTCCCTCATTCTGATCACCAACAAATGCCATTGTCTCTAAAACCCCACTTGAAATACATAACTGCTATCTCTCACCCCTTTCCTGCCCCGTGCCCACTCTATCCGTCTTCTTATACCTGGACCAGCCTTTCAATCTTCTGTGTGCTCCCAGACTTGGACCTCAGGGTTTGCACCCCACATGCAGCTAGCAGGAGCCTGGGAGGAGCCAAGTCTGACCATCTCCTTCATCTGTACAGATCCTCCTAACACTTTTGCTTTTACTCATGATAAAAGTGAGATTCTTCCCTGGTGGACTTGAAGAATCTGGCTGCCACTCTGCCCTACTCACCACGACTCTCCATTCTAGCCGCACTGGCCCCACCAGGCTAGCTCCAACTTGAGGCCTTTGGATTTGATTGGCCGGGATCGGTAACCCCCTAGATGGCCCACTTCTTTTAAGCATTTGCGTGTTGTCTCCTGATTGGTTTGTCTGCTTTTCAGATAGAGCCCCTGAACATAGTCCAGGCTAGCCTGGAACCTCAGCATCCCAAGTGTGCACACAAAAGTCACCCTTCCAGATAAGGTCTCCTTGTACAGCCCCGATTATCCTAGAACTCATTATGTAGTCCAGGCTAGCCTCGAACTTTGGCTTCTACCTCCATGTGCTGGCATTACAGCTGAGCACCATTGTGCTTAGCCCCAAATGTCACCTCCTTAGCAAGCTTCCTTCACACCCCTCCTTCCCAAACTGCATCTCCACCCCTCCTTCGCTGCCGTTATTTTCCTCCATAGCAGTTATCAGCATCTGACATACCCTGTAATTTACTTATTTACTATGTTGGTTGTCTAGGATGTCAGCTTCATGAGGCTGGAATTTTGTCTGCTGTGTTCATCGCTGTGTCCCCAGATTCTAGAACAGGGCCCAACAGGGAGGGCTCAGGGTGGAGGGGGAGACGGGCTGGATCTCCAAGAGCTTTGACTAGCAGGCTAGGAAGCTCAGTAGTGCTCGGAGACACCAGAAACCTAATAAAGGGGAGGTGGATTGCGCTGGGAAAAAGTCCCGAGGGAGACAAGTCCGTGAGAAGGAAGGTGGGAGGGGTCTAGGCTGAGATGGAGATGCTGACGTGGGGGCTGGGAGAGCAGTGGGCTCCACTCACCCACCGGGAGACAGATTTTTGCACTTAAGAGGTTGGACTTTGTACTGTGGCAAAGGGGAGCCATGGAAGAGTTTAAAACAGGAGGATAATATGATTTATATAGATCCCCTTGACTACTCTGTGGAGTGGATGGGGGATGGGGACCCAGAGAGGAAATTACGGTAATAATCAAAGGCTAAAGGACTGGGCCATGGTCTCTAGTGGTTTCAAGGAGATGGGGACCTAGGAGCGTGTGGCTGTCTCCCTCCATCTCATCTTTGTCGAACCGCCCCTGTCCTGCAGGTTGGCCTCGACTCCATCTCCAGGTGTGGTCCCAGGACAGCTTTGGCCGCTGCCAGCTGGCTGGCTATGGCTTTTGCCATGTGCCTAGCAGCCCAGGTACCCACCAGCTGGATTGCCCTACATGGAGGCCCCTGGGCAGTTGGCGGGAACAGCTGGCACGGGCCTTCGTGGGCGGCGGGCCACAGCTGCTGCACGCAGATACCATCTACAGCGGGGCTGACCGCTATCGCCTGCACACGGCCGCGGGTGGCACAGTGCACCTTGGTATCGGCCTGCTGTTGCGCCACTTCGATCGTTATGGTGTGGAGTGCTGAGGGACTTCACTGCCACTGGCCGCCATCATTTACAGCCCTGAGAACTCCTGAGCACAGGATGGCACAACCGTCAAGGGCGTGGACTCTGCATACCGTCAGTCTTGACCTCACTCAAGTCACGGCCCCTCTGTCCTACCCAAGACTGCAGGGCCTGGAACTTCCCCGAGGCCCACGCTTTACTGAACTACCGGGTAGTAAGACTGTGGGCTACAGGAGAACGGGATTGTTGGGCTTGGGGGAGGCACTTAATAAAAGCTCTCGGTTTTCGGTTTTCGTGGGTATGGTGCCTCTTGTACCTGCAGCAGATCTCAGATGCTTATCTTCTTGACACATCCTCCTTGACACCTCCCTTGCTAGACCCTAAGCCTGTCCCAGCCTTTCACTCTCTCTATCCTAGGTCCCCACTTCTAAAATCTCCTCTGGGACCCTATTTTCTCTTGAAGTCCCCATTTCCCATTGACCCTTCATCAACCCCCAAAGCCACGGGGCGCTTTGGTCACCCGCTTTGGTAGCGCTCGGCCGCCAGGAGGCAGCACCCTGGAGGTGGGGCGGGGCCGGGGTGCCCGCCCCCCTCCCCGCAGGGCTGAAGGGACCCCCCTCGGAGCCCGCCCACGCTAGAAGAAGACGGTGGCCCCCCCATGCCCTCCCCCTGGGGCTGCTCCCGCCCCGCGCGCGCTTCCTGGGTGGGGCCGGGGCGGCTTCAAAACCCCCGCCGCCCCAGCCGGTCCCCGCCGCCGCCGCCCTTCGCGCCCCAGGCCGTCCCCCTCCTCCTCCCGCCGCGGATCCTCCAGACAGCGAGGCCCCCGGCCGGGGCAGGGGGGGACGCCCCTTCGGGGCACCCCCGGCTCTGAGCCGTCCGCGGAGCCGGCCTCCGCCCGAGCCGGCAAAGGAGCAGGCGAGGAGCCGTCCGAGGCCCCAGAATCTGAGTGGAGCCGCCGCCACTGCGGGGAGGAGGGGGAGGAGGTGTAGGAGGAGGGACGAGCCGGTTCGGAGAAGAGGAAAAAAAAAAGTTTTGAGACTTTTCCGCCGCCACTGCGAGCCGGAGACGCGGGGACCGCTTGGCGCTGCGCTGTCCCGCAAAGAGGCAGGACCTAGGAGCTGCAGACCGCCCTGCTCTCACCGTCGTGGACGTTTGCTCGCTACACGGCGTTCCTCAGACGCCCCCATTCCGGACCAACCCTCGGGAGCCGCAAGCCCCGCCTCCCGCGAAGACTTCACCCCAAAGCCGGGGCGCACCCCTTGCACGCCGCCCTCCCCCCAGCCTGCCTCCTGAGTCCCCCGCATCTCAGGACCCTTCCCCCGGGAGGAGGCCGACCTCTCTCAGACCTGCTGGCAGTAGCTAGCTCCCCTATTTAAGAACACCCACTTTTGGGTCCCGGAGGGCGCTCGTCTCGATTTTTAACCCCGGTGGCATAACCGAGACACCCTGTGTCAAAGCCCCACCGCGACTCCAGCTGCTCTCTCCCTCAACCTCAAATTATTGAGAGCTCTCCCCTACCTTTCCTAGGGAGACCACCCCCACCCCCTCCAAGCCCTGCAGGGGCGGGGCCTCCGCATCCCACCTTTGCTCGGGGGTTCGCGCTCCGCATTGCCTCGGGGCGCCGCCTCCCCCATGCCGCCCTCGGGGCTGCGGCTACTGCCGCTCCTGCTCCCACTCCCGTGGCTTCTAGTGCTGACGCCCGGGAGGCCGGCCGCGGGACTCTCCACCTGCAAGACCGTCGACATGGAGCTGGTGAAGCGGAAGCGCATCGAAGCCATCCGTGGCCAGATCCTGTCCAAACTACGGCTCGCCAGTCCCCCGAGCCAGGGGGAGGTGCCGCCCGGCCCGCTGCCCGAGGCCGTGCTCGCTCTGTACAACAGTACCCGCGACCGGGTGGCGGGCGAGAGCGCCGACCCGGAGCCCGAGCCCGAGGCGGACTACTACGCCAAGGAGGTCACCCGCGTGCTAATGGTGGACCGCAACAACGGTGAGCTTGGAGGGGCCGGGGAGCCGGGAGGGAGCCCGCAGGGGGCGCCGGAGTGCAGGGGTCACTGGGAGGAAATTACCGGCCGAGGAAGCCCGGTTGGAGGAAGGGGACCCGTGGGGGCGCGGGGAACGAGTGTAAGGGTGTCCCAAACTGGATAGCGTTTAGTCCCTATCCCAGGGGATGGATAGACGGCGGGTGAAAGCGGACCTCTCCTAGGGGGCGGCAAGATCGAGTCGTAGTCCCCCCTAGAAGAGGCGCATTTGATAGTGTTTTTTTTGGTTTTTTGGATTTCTTTTACGGTGCTTAAACACGCAGGGCTCATTGGGTTCCCTTTAGAAAGGTAAACCACGACTCGGGGGAATGGAAGGCGCCCAGCATTTGGGAAAGGAGAGGCAGCGGGCAGAGCTGACGCTGGATCGGGTTGTGGGATGGAGAGATTCGGGGACAGGGAACGCAGGGGACGAGATGAGGACCCTGGAACTGTCAGATAAACTCGCGAGTGGGCTCACTTCCTGAAGGCACCAGGCGCACGCTGGATGGGGGGCGGTAATCTGCGGAGTCACGGAGGGGTTGCAAGCGATTCATTAATTGAAAAAGGGAAGCGAAGTTGTTGAGAGAGGGGAGCAGAGTAGAGAGGGTGCGGGGAAATGAGCCCGGAGGTGGCGCGGGTGTTTTGCTTAGGGGCATAAAAGCGTGCGAGCCGGCGTGCGGAGGAAGGAGCGAGCGAAGCGAGTCCCAAGGAAATGTAGAATAGTGGGTCATTGGGAAGGAACTGTGAGAGGGGAGACTGGCGTGGGAAGATGGCCCCGCGAGGCAGTCGGGCGGGTGGAGCAGGGTTACGGTGCCATCCAGGCGTGAGTGGTGAGCGCCCCTCGTCTGGGCGTGGAAGGGAGTGGCTAAGCCCCAGGAGTCGAGCCCTAGGGGAGCGGCTAGGGGCTGGGGAGGGGTGTGTGTGGGGGGGGGGCGAGCCAGAGCCAGTCTGCAAAACCCAAACGAGAAAACCGAGTCGGAGAGGGTGAGAAAGCCCCACGTGGATGCCACGCGCGTGGGGAGGAGCCTGCACTTCCTAAGGGGGCTAGAGGACCCCACAGAGCTGAAGCCTGGCAGGCTGTACCCCCCCCTCCCAGTCCCGGTTCCTCCTAAGAGAGGCTGGGGAAAACCCAGCGTCCGGCCGCCTCGCCCTCCTCCCTTCCCTTTCCTTCCCGTGCCCCGAAGGGGGGAGGCGGGGATCGCGCGCGGAGCCTGGGGCGAGACGAGGCAGGTCCGGATCCCGCCCTCCCTAGGCTGTTAGTCTCCCGCCCTCCTCACCCCAGCAGTGGGCGGGGACACTCACGGTCCCGCTCTGCCGGCACCCACGCGGGACCCAGGCACCTTGCATGACCCCGGAGCTTTAGGGGACGGTAGCTCTTCCGTGTGGCTCCAATCTAATGACACACCTCCCTGGACACTACTTAAACGTGACGTTTTCCATAGGGACGTCCTTTCCTCCCCCCCCCCCCCCCCCGACAGTTGCACACATCGCTTCCGGCGTATGCCCTCCCCATCTCCATGTATCTCCTCCTACATAACCCACTCATCTTAGGTCACCCCACCTCCCTCTGCGACACCCACAATCCTTCCTGCCCTCTCTGTGTCTCTCCTATCTGTTACCCCCAGCTAAGATGTTACCCTTCCTTTGAGGTTTGCTGAGTAACAACTGAACCAAGATAGGGCCCCTAGGAAAAAGGAGACACAGGGAAGAGGTGTCTTCTGTCCTTCATCGCTGTTTGGGACATCATCTCATCCCAACTGCAGGAAGCCAAAGGCTATTGCCCTAGTTGATGCAGAATTCAGGATCTTATCCCTTCATCCCCCCAACCCAAACATCCTCTAGCCTAGGAAGTCCTCTAGTGAATGGGTCTTCCATCATTCAGTCCTTCTTAACTTAGAAATGCACTTCACTGTTACTGGCCCAGAACTGGGCTAAAGGCGGAAGTGATTTCTGACAACGATCATACCTATAATAGTAACATCATACTCACTGGTCAGGAAGTAGCCGAGTTTGGGGATTAAGACCACAGTCTGCCAGGCATAGTGGTCCACGACTGTAATCCCAACACCTGCAAGGCAAAAGGATTGCTTCAAAACCATCTTTGGATATATCATGAGTTTGAGGATAGCCTAAACTATGAGATCTTGTCTCCAGAAACAAAACAGTAAAACAAAAATTAGCCCCTGGAGCCTGATGCCTTGCACTTCCTATGTTGTGAAATGTCAATGGTCTCATCTCTGTAAGGTGTTTTAAGTGATATCTTTACCATTCTCCCGT
The DNA here is from genome assembly GCA_033318265.1 of Phyllotis vaccarum. NCBI lineage: Eukaryota > Metazoa > Chordata > Mammalia > Rodentia > Cricetidae > Phyllotis > Phyllotis vaccarum. The sequence continues at coordinate 17,439,368 of JARWLC010000018.1, forward strand.
ATTTCCCCTCACCCTTTTTTAAAAATAAAAATAAAACAAAAACAAAAAACCCAAAACACACCGTCTCAGTATATACTCACAGGCTAACCCCGTCCCCAAGATCTTTCTCACTCAGCTTCCTAAGGGCTGGCTGCAGACTTGTACTGGTTGACATACATACCGATGCTCCTGTGATCCTGGCATCCTGGTGTCTTCCAGTTAAAGAGAGAAGTTTGCTCACCACAGGTTACACAGTGCTTCAGTTAGGATAGCCAGAGTTGGGATTCAGAACTTAATGGTAACACTGTTTCTCCAAAACTTCACTGGAAACTGACTGGCCCAGCGGTAGAGGGCTTCCCTATGGTCCACCACCAAGGAGCTGGAGGTGTTTTTCAGCTGCCACCTGGAACTTGCCTGTTGAGCTGAGGGTGCGGCTGGCTGAGTACAGGAGTACCCGAGGCCACAAAGCAGAGAAGTGGCCTGGAGACTCTCTGATCCCCCATATTATGCCAGTGTCCCTTACTCTTCAGTTTGGTGGGTGGGCCTTGGCAGCTGTGTGCTTGAAGGGAACTTGACAGGTGAATGGATGCTTCGTGGGGTGGGTAGGACTTAGCAGCGAGGAAGCAAACTCAGACAAAGAGAACCTCCCCCCTCCACTCCCCTAGCTAAAAACATCTGGGGGGGGGGGGCTGGAGAGTGGGGGAAGAGCACCAGCGGCTCTTCCAGAGGGTTCCCAGAGCCCACATGGCAGCTCACAGCCATCTGTAACTCCAGTTTTAGGGGATTTTACACCCTCTTCTGGCTTCCGCAGGCACCAAGCATTGCATGTTGCACACAGACAGACAGATACACAGCCGAAACACCCTTAGGCACAAAATACAACTGAAAGTTTAAAAAAAGTGGGACGCCAATAGGGCTCATGGGGTCAGAAGTGGGGTGCCCCAGGTTCCTCCTGTCCTTGTCACACACCTGATACCTTCTCCCTCTGCTCCTCCTCACCTAGCAATCTATGATAAAACCAAAGACATCCCACACAGTGTATATATGTTCTTCAATACGTCAGACATTCGGGAAGCAGTGCCTGAACCCCAATTGCTGTCCCGGGCAGAGCTGCGTCTGCAGAGATTCAAGTCAAATGTGGAACAACATGTGGAGCTCTATGAGGTGAGGCTCTGAGTCTGAGAGGTGGGACACAGGCTGTCAGTGCAGTGCTATGGCTACACAGTCTCCTTACCCAGTCTCGGAGGACAGAATGTTGAATCCTAGGGTTTTTTATAACTCTTAGACTGCATTCTGTTTGCTGAATTTGGGGGGGCTGAACTCTAAAAATGCAGAATGAGCCAGGAGATGGATATTTGTGTTTGTATGCTTGCCTAGAATCCCTCAGTGAGGTTCTTGGGGGCGTAGCTCAGTGGTAGAGCCCCTGCCTAGAATCCCCCAGTGAGGGGCTGGGGGTGTGGCTCAGTGGTAGAGCCCCTGCCTAGAATCCCCCAGTGAGGGGCTGGGGGTGTGGCTCAGTGGTAGAGCCTCTGCCTAGAATCCCCCAGTGAGGGGCTGGGGGCGTGGCTCAGTGTTAGAGCCCCTGCCTAGAATCCCCCAGTGAGGGGCTGGGGGTGTGGCTCAGGGGTAGAGCCCCTGCCTAGAATCCCCCAGTGAGGGGCTGGGGTGTGGCTCAGTGGTAGACTATTGCCTAGTGTAAGTAAAGCACTGGGTTCCACCCTCAACACAGGGGAAAAAATAATTAAGAGTGAGGAAGGAAAGGAAGTTGGAATTTTTAAGAGCACACACTCCCAACCCTAACACTTGGGGGAGAAAGGAGATCAGGAGTCTGAGGCCAGCCTGGGCTACATGAAACCCTGACTCAAGGAAAAAGTGGTATTTCACTTAACTAAACTTTGAAGCCAAAGGACTGGAGAGGTGGCTTAGCGGTTAAGCGCACTTGTTGTGCAGAGGACCCAGGCTCAGTTCACAGCCCCCATGTGGTGACTCAAAATCATTAACTCCAGTTCTAGAGAATCTGAAACCTCTCTGGTGTGCACGGGTTATGCATACACGCAAGAGATAAGCACTCATACACATGAGATAAAAATACATTGGAAAACTAAGTTGATAGGCTAAGGATGTAACTCAGTAGAGTGCTTGCCTAGCGGGCAGAAGCCCTGGCTCAATCCCTAGTGCTACAAAAATCAAGTGAGGTGCTGCACACCTACGGTGCCAGCACCCGGAAGGAAGGTGGAAACGGAATGAGAAATTTAGGTCTAGGGACTAGAGTGATGGCTCAGTGGTTAGAGCACTGACTGTTCTTCCTGAGGACTCAGGTTCCGTTCCAAGCACTTAAATGACAGCTCAGAACTGTCTGTAATTCCAGGATCTAACACCCTCACACAGAAATACATGTAAGCACAACACTGATGAAGTTAATTAACATGTTTAAGCCTGGTTGTGGGGGCTCACACCTTTAATCCTAGCACTTGGGAGGCAGAGTCAGGAGGATCTCTGTGAGTTGGAGACCAACTTGGTCTACAGAGTGAGTTCCAGGACAGGACCCAAAGCTACAGAGAAATCCTGTCACACACACACACACACACACACACACACACACACACACACACACACACACACACACACACAATGTTGGGAAGACTGTTCTGTACATGGACATACAGTAAAATAATTATAAAGTAATAAAAATAAAATAACAAAGTAAACACGTGAGTGAGAAAATTACCACTCTCAGAGTATCAAAACTGCTCAACTGTCTGCTCAGTAATCTGAGCAACAACACTTGCATTGCGGCTCATCTCGGCTGCCATGGCTGAGCATTCCGCTGTGGAAGAAACTGGGGCCTGGGAAAGGGAGAGATGTTCCCATGGCTCAGCTGGAAGACGAGTACAGGCTGAGTACAGGTGCCTCAGGGTCTTGTTTATCCCATCTGCTTTCTGTTCCTGGGTGCTATATATGAGGGTGGAGCCTGCCGGGTCCCTAACGTGATGTGTCTGACTGAAGCCAGTGTCTGGGGATTGTGTGGAAGCCACCTCGTGGGGACAGGCAGTGTGGGGTTGCAATCAGGGTTTCTGGAGCATGACATCAGCTACTCACACCTCTTCCCTTTGTTTCCATTCAGAAATACAGCAACAATTCCTGGCGTTACCTTGGTAACCGGCTGCTGTCCTCCATCAGTTCACCTGAGTGGCTGTCTTTTGATGTCACCGGTGTTGTACAGAAGTGGCTGAGCCAAGGAGGTGAGATGGCTTGTCTGTGCGCACCTCCAGTGAGGTCAGCCCTGTTGCTTGTCTCCCATCAATCACTGTGCCTAGCATCCCCCCTCCCCATACACACACCTGATACTGATGTTAAAATGTACCCTAGTTAAGAAGTACTTCACAGTCCTCACCAATGGGTCAGTTGGTGATTGATTGTGATTTTCTGAACTCTGCCAGGCGACCTAGGGATGCAACAGTTACCCAGACAATTTCTGTCCTTACCTTCAATAGACCTCATGGTCCTTTGGATAATTGAAGGAAGAACCAACTTCCAGCTAGGTGGTGATGACTCAGAGTGGAGAGGGCTGGAGTTGAGCACTCAGGAGGTGCCTGACTGTCTGTATTCAAGGAGGGCTTCCTGGAGGAGGGGGGCATCTGAGGTAATGTCTGTGAGATGAGCAGAAGCAAGCAGGAAAAGGAGGTACAAGAGTACCCCATATCAAGGCTCTGTGGCCAGGGAAAACCTGACATATCTGTCTGTTCAGGAGGGAATAGTGTTTCCCTGTCTATCCACAGTATGTACGTCTGTCTTCCTTCCTCAGTAAATGCCACAGGTTTCTGTCGTGTGTGGTCTTGTGCTGAGAGAGACACAGTCACAACCTGGGTCCTGCCCTCACAGGGCCCATAAGGTCTTTCCAGACATCAGGAAAGTATTACCAGATCCCTAGCAGGTAGTGATGGCCTGAAACAATGAAGACCGAGGGTAGACCTACACAGATCCAAGCCCTCTTGGATGAGGGACACTAGGGACCTGGGAGGCCTTCCTGAATAAGAGTGAGTGTGGAGACTCATGGCATGTGTAGTTTAGCCAGATGGATCTTTAGGATTGAGTAGGCTGGTACCGGGAAGGATCTCTCCTCTCTCTCCTTTGATTCAGACTCTAAAGCATCCCATGCAGGGCCTGGTATACAGAAGGAGCTTCAAAATATCATTTATATGTTCACTCAAGAAACATCTCCTGTAGCCAGGTGGTGATGGTACATGGCTTTTAATCCTAGTACTTGAGAGGCTCAGGAGGGAGACTTCTGAGTTCAAGGCCAGCCTGGTCTACAGAGAGAGTTCTAGGACAGCCAGGGCTACTCAGACAAACTTTGACTCAGGAAAAAAAAAATCCTCCTCAGGCCAGTGAGATGGCTCAACAGGTAAAGGGGCCTGCTACTAAGTTTAAGTGCCTGAATTCCAGCCCCAGAACCCATGTGGTAGAAAGAGAGAACCAACTTCTTGACTTCTGACCTCCATGCACACAATAAATAAATAAAATGGAAAAAAAAATGGCCAAATGAGCGATTTATTATTATTATTATTATTTTAAAGGCTACCAGTGCAGAGTAGAAGGCTTAATTAGGTTTGCACCATGCCTTTGCCTATGGCCTCTGTGTGACCTTGGCCAAGTCACTTCCTTTTTGTGTGCATTCATTTCCTGGCCTATAAAATTGAGGTGTTTGAAGATTAAAAGACCCTACATTGTGTTTCTAGATTAGGGCCTGGTGCCTGGGTTAGGTGTAAACTCAATTCCATACCGACCCTGCTCTGGGCACCCAGATCACAGCGGATGTTTATTTTTATGACTGAGGACCAGGTTTTGCAGAGGACAAATAAAAGAAAACATACACGATGATGCACAAGCCTATGAAACCCTGCACTGGGAAGGCAGAGTCAAGAGGATTAGGAGTTCAAGGTCATTCTTAGCCACATAGAGAGTTTGAGAATGTGAGAGTAGCCTGGGCTAAATGAGACCTTAATCTCAAAAAAAAGATGGCTAGAGAGATGGTTCAGTGGGCAAGAGCTTTCACATCGCAAGCATAAGAACCCAGGTTCTAATCCCGGCACCCATGTAAAAACCCGGAAGTAGCATATGTCTGTAGCCCCCCAGCATTGTTGGGGGTTGAGCGTACTTATGAAGACAGGCAGACGCGCCACTCTAAGGCCTGGCTAAAGGACCAAGCTCAAGTTCAGAAGTCTGCCTCAAGGAGATAAGGGGAAAGCAATTGAGAAGACACCCTGCACCTAGCTATGGCCCCTGCATGTACCACACACACAAACACACCACACTCTCTATTATCTATCTATATCACGTATTTAATATACACGATGTATATATGATTTTTAAAAAAAATAAAAGTAAAGAAGATGGGATGAATCCCTCTCCTGTGCTTCTTGGTCTGCTGAGAATAATGGAAAGATGTAAATAGCCAAAGAGAAATATCAGAGCCCCTGCCTGCTATATAGAGAGTGAAAGGCTACCACAGTGTGAGAGGGGTACGTCCCTTTCAGAACCTCTCCCAGGGGTTGATGTGTGAGCTGAGCCCTGAATAAGGTCGAGAAGGGGCCAGGAACTCAAAGAATAGGAGAAGAGTGAGGGGTGTCTGGGGTAACATAGGAGGAAGCCCCTGGGTTGGCAGCTTCCGGCCTCCTCCCTCAAGATGGATGAGTCATAACTCCAGACTCCTTCCTCCTTCCACAGATGGAATACAGGGCTTTCGCTTCAGCGCGCACTGCTCCTGTGATAACAAAGATAACGAACTCCATGTGGAAATCAACGGTGAGCCAGCTTCCCGGGTCCAGCCTGATGCCTGGTGTGGTCTCGGTGCATGGGCATGCATGTTGAAACCTCACCTGCTCCTCGTTCACCCATGCATCCCTCTCAGTGTGTGTAATCTCAACGTCTAAACCCAAACAGGGATCAGTCCCAAACGTCGAGGTGACCTGGGCACCATTCATGACATGAACCGACCCTTCCTGCTCCTCATGGCCACCCCACTGGAGAGGGCCCAACACCTGCACAGCTCAAGGCATCGCAGAGCCCTGGATACCAACTACTGCTTCAGGTGACCGTCTCTGCCTTCCACTGAGGCTGCACAAGCCTGGGGCTTGATTGCAGTCTGTGCACTGGCTAGCGCTCTTAGCCTAGAGGATTTGGGGGGTGGATGAGTTCCTGGTCTTGCGGGAAGCTGACAGTCCTAGAAAATTGGGTGTTTTCTTGCTGGAGTATTGGGATTAGAGAATTCGGGAAGGTTGGCACAAGAGTTAGAAATCTGTGTTGGAAGGTCATCTTGTTGCATTTTAAGTTCTGGCTAACTGGACTTTTACAGTATTGGGATTCTAATGAAAGAATTTAATGCGGATAATTGAATGTTGGCCTCAGGAAAGCAGGAGTGTTGGGAGCCTAGCATTTGGGTTTAGAGTCAGGTGGTGTTTGGTGTCAGCAGATTTGGAGTGGTGAATACTGGGATTGGCATGGCGAGATCTGGTGTAGGGATGTTAGCACTGAGGCTGGAGGTGGAGAAAGCCAGGATAAGTCTCCTGAGGGTCAGTGCACTTGATCTTGCAGTGCCACCGCCTGAGGAAGTTGGGAGGTGGGACTTCCTGAGATGGAGTGTTGGAATACAGCATTGATACACAGGACTCTTGGGAGCCAAGATCAGCAGAAGTTGGAATGTGGGGCTTCTGGAGTGTCCAGATTGCTGTCAGAATGGCAAGCTCCTCTTTGTTGTTTTTCAACTATATTTGTGAGTGTGTGTATGTGAATGTGTGTGTGTGTGTATGTGAGTGTATTGTGTGTATGTGAACGTATGACTATGTATGAATGTGTGTGTGCAAGTGTGTGTATGTATGTGAGTGTGAATGTGAATGTTATGTGTGAGTGGGTGTCTGAATGTGTGTGTGTGTGTGTGTGTTTGTGAGGGTATTGTGAGTGTGTATGAGTATGCATGTGAGTGTATGTATGTGAATATCTGAGTGTATGTGAGTGTGAATGTGTGTGTGAATGTGTGTATGAGTGTGTGTGCACTTGAGTGTGCATGTGTATGTGTGTGGCACTTGAGTGTGCGAGAGTGTGTGTGTGGCACTTGAGTGTGTGAGTGTGTGTGTGTAGGGGTGTCTGTGTCACTTGTGGTGAGAGGACCATCTTTGGAAGGTCAGTCCTCCTCCCATGTGGCTCCCGAGTAGAGCTCAGGTGATGAGGTTGGCCGCCCTCTTACCCACTGAGCCATCTTGTCGACCTGCTTTGTTTGCTCTGTTTCCTTTGAGACTTGGCTTTGCCGCGTATTCCAGGCTGGCCTCGAATTCACTTCTCTAGTCTAGGCTGGCTTGAATTCTCTGGCCTGGGATTACAGGTGTGTACAGCCACCCGTTTCAGACTAGTGGACTCAGCCCTGCAGACTCGAGAAAGTGGAAATGTTGGATCCTACCTCTGAAATCCAGGGTTGAGAGATGAGAGCAACGAGCCGACCTGTCTGTCCCTTCCGTTCTTCAGACTTATAGACTGTTGTGTTAGACACGTAGAGCTGGATTCAGTCATCCTTTGTGGCCTATTCGCTACCTTTTGTCATCAGTCTCCCCGTAGGAACAGACTAGGGTTCTGACAGATTAATGATTAATTAATTCTGATAATTAACAGGTAGCTTTGCAAGCTCTGATCCCCCCCCCCCATTGGAGAGCAAACCTAAAGAATCATGAAAATTGCTCTCTGTCTCTCTCTCAAATATACATATATGTACACAAACATGTATACACATATATACATACACATATACATACATATATGAGCACACACACACACATTTGGTTTGGCCATATCTGATGTATGTGTGGGCTCTGGGAATCCAAAATCAAGTTGTCACCTTTGCTTAGCAAACACTTTACTCAGCAAGCCATGCCTCTGGCAGTGATAACCCAAGGTTATGCACAGAGGAACATGGTGCCATCGAGGAAGGCTTGTCAAATAGAGCGACCATGATCTGATGGAAACTTTAGCCGCCAACTACCGGATTTCCCTGAAACAGACTAACAACTAATGTCCAACAGCACCACAGGAATGCAACAGGCAGAGTAGGGACTGTGGGAAACCTTGTCAATTTCTTCAACAAATGCTGTTCAGAGAGGAAGGGAGGATTTCTAGTCAGAAGTCCTGAAAGAGAGAAGGGAGAGGTGGGGGGGAAGAGAAAAAGACAGAAGGAAAAGAGACATGTACGGGACTTTTTGGGAACTATGAACTCTGAATACTATCTGATTTTAGTAAAGTAGCTATTAAATTCTGACGTAGGATTTTATTGTTGTTGCTGCTGTTGTGATTCTGAGGAGGGAACCCAGAGATTTTTACCTGGTAGAGAAGCACTCTGCCACTGAGTCACACCCCAGCCCCTCACTGGGGGATTCTAGACAGGGCTCTAACACTGAGCCACACCCCAGCCCCTCACTGGGGGATTCTAGGCAGAGGCTCTACCATTGAGCCACACCCCAGCCCCTCACTGGGGGATTCTAGGCAGGGGCTCTACCACTGAGCCACACCCCCAGCCCCTCACTGGGGGATTCTAGGCAGGGGCTCTACCACTGAGCCACACCCCCAGCCCCTCACTGGGGGATTCTAGGCAGGGGCTCTACCACTGAGCCACACCCCAGCCCCTCACTGGGGGATTCTAGGCAGGGGCTCTACCACTGAGCCACACCCCAGCCCCTCACTGGGGGATTCTAGGCAGGGGCTCTACCACTGAGCCACACCCCAGCCCCTCACTGGGGGATTCTAGGCAGGGGCTCTGCCACTGAGCCACACCCCAGCCTTTCGATAGAGGATTCTAAGCAGGGTCTAGAGTTACTGAGCATATTGATTTATACTTTTTTCATGTTGACATTTTCAATTATTCTTCATGTTTTTAGAAAAAAGGGAACTTTTCTACAATAGCCAGATAAACCAAATAAAAAAAGAATACTTGGGCAGAAAGTGGACAGATAGAATGAAATTGGCCACAGATGGCAATTGTTGACAGTTATAATTGTGAGGATGTGAACTAGTTAAAAATCCACAGTTTAGCTGAGTGGTGGTGGCGCATGCCTTTAATCCCAGCACTTGGGAGGCAGAGGCAAGTGGATCTCTGTGAGTTTGAGGCCAGCCTGCTCTACAAAGCAAATTCCAGGACACTACATAGAGAGAGCCTTTCTTATAAAATATGAATAATATTGAAAATAAAAGAGACAAGGAGCAGGAGGTTACTTAACCTTTGAAAGTCTCTATAAATATCTCCACATCCCAAGAAGTTGTAACAGTCTGAAGTGCTTCTTCTAGTTGGGTATTTGAGTTATATTGTAACAATCTTCAGACTGGCAAGGGAGGCTTGAAAAGTCATTGTGTGACTGTTAGGTGCTTAGGACTGCATCCCAGGAAGCCCTGGTGTGTCACTGTCATCTGGAGAGCTATTATCCTTCCACCCAGAGCCTGTGGTTCAGCAGGAATGAACAGGCTAAATCCACAGGGACTCAGTATCAAGAGTCAGGAATTCTGTGGCTCTTGTCCTGGGGGTTGCTCATTATCAGCTTCCTTTCAGCCATGCTGTCCTGTTGTCTGTTCTAGAATTTCTCCTTGTGGTACCCTTAACATACATACATCCTTGGATGTTTTATTATTCGTTATTGAAACAAGGTCTCTTTATGTAGCCCTGTCTGGCTTGAAACTTCATGCACAAACCAGGCTGTCAGACTTGGCAGCCACCTGCTCATTTCAGCTTTCTGTGACTGGGATTACAGGTGTGTACAGCCATGTCTGCCCAGTTTACATTCTTTCTTAGTGTGCCAAATGTTAGTGGGTTTTGTGTGTTTTCTGAGAGAGGCTCTCTCTGTATAGCCATGGCTATCCTAATACTAGCACTGTAGGCCAGGCTGGCTTTGAACTCACAGAGATCCACCTGCCTCTGCTTCCCAAGTGTTGAGATTAAAGGCATGAGCCACCAGCACCTGGCAAAATTTTAGTTTTTACTTACTTTTTTTCTTATTATTATTTTGTTTTACATGTATGGCTATTTTGTCTGCATGGATGCATGTTCACTGCATGCATGCATGGTGCCCACAGGGGCCAGAAAAGGGTATTGTAGCTTCCGGAGCTGGTGGTTGTGAGCCTCCATTTGGGAGCTGGGAATTGAACCCAGGTCTCTGTAATAACAGCCAATGCACTTAACCATTGAGCCATCTCCCAGCCTCTTGCCCGCATTTTAGTTGTTTTTGAGATGTCATGAAGAGGAACTTGCTCTTTTTCTCTTTGAGTTACTTTATTCTGATTCTAAAAATAATTACCAGCTACTGCTGAGAATTTGGAAAAATCCAGAAAGCCATCACACAACTGGACATGAAAATCCACTGCCAGCATCCTAATATCTGCTCTGCCGGCCTCTTTATTTGTCATGGGATTTGACTTATACCTGCAACTTTATATTGTGATGCTGATACATGCCACTAACACGGATGCGTAAATGTTATTTGTGGCCAGCCTGGGCTACATGAAGTCTGAGCCAACTTAGGATACATAATGAGACCTATCCTCTCTTTGAGGATCATGCAGGATGAGGTGGTAACTGCCTGTAATCCCGGCACTGGGGATGCTAAGACAGGGTTATCAGGAGGTTATCAGGAGTTCAAGGCAAGCCTGGACTATGTAACAAAAACCCAATCTGAAAAAGGAAAGGCTGACCACTCAGGAGGCATAGACTAGTGGATCTCTGGAGTTTGAGAGCAGCTTGGTCTACATAGTGAGTTCTAGGATGGCCAGGGCTACATAGAGAAAGTCTCTCTCTAAAAAAAATAGTAGTAATATTTATCATTTAATTTATGCACCCAGTATTTGCTGAACATCTGTACTTTAAGAGACACTTTCCTAACCTGGTAGTGGTGGCACATACCAGCCTGATCTGTAAGAGGCTACCCTGGTCTTCAGAGTTAGTTCTAGACAGCCAAGGCTACACAGACAAATCGTGTCTCAGAAAGGAGGGGGGGAGGGACTCTTTCCCATGGTGAGAGGGAGACAGTTAATCATTAGTAAAATCAGTGCCGAAACATTCTGAGAAGGAAAATAAATTTGGCAAAGGGGCCAGGTTAAAAGCCAAGAAAAATGAGTATTAGAAACCCAGTGTGGTGGCACACGCTTGTGATTCTAGCACTTGAGAGTCAGAGGCTAGAGGATCAGGGTCAGCCTTGGCTACAAAGGGACTTAGGAGTCCAGCTTTACCTACATGAAAGCCTGCTTTAAAAAGAGAAGCAAACGAAAGAAATATTTTGAAATGTTACGATGGTAGTGTACGCCTTTAATCTCAGCACTCAGGAGGGAAAGGCAGGCAGATCTCTTGAGTTCAAGGCCAGCCTAGTCTAGAGAAAGTTCCTGGACAGCCAGGGCTACCCAGAGAAACACTGTTTTGGGGGGAAAAAATAAAGATTAGGGACTATTTATTTTTTCTATTCTGATTAAGATTGTTAATTGAGTGGAAATTTCAAATTCAGACAGCAGCAGCAGAGGTAATGTAATCCCCTTCTAGCATCCACCGTTATCAAGATTTTTGACCTACTTCAACTATGGTCAGTTTAGGGCTGGAGAGATGGCTCAGCAGTTAAGAGTACTAGTTGTTCTTCCAGAGAACCTAGGTTCAATTTCCAGAATCCCACAAGGAACCTTACAAGGACAACCATCTTCAACTCTAGTTCCCAAGTACCTGCTGCCCTCCTCTGGCCTCCTTGGGCATTGCATACACATGGTGCACATACAACTTATATAGGCACATGCACACACAGATAAAAATGAATACATAAACCTTTAAAATACAGAAAAAGCCAGGTGTGGTGGCTCATGCTTTTAATTCTAGCACTGGGGAGGTAGAAGCTGGCACACCCCTTAGTTTGAGGCCAGCCTGGTCTTCATAGCCAGGGGACAGTCAGGGCTACAGAGAAAAACCCTATTTTGAAACAAACAAGACCAAAAACCATACAGAGATTCACATTTTCTTATAATAACTGTAGCATTAAATTCCTATGGTGGAATTTAATAATTGCTTCGATGAGCACTTTGGGTGATAGTGAGCAAGGCCCATCCGAGAAGGCAACATTGATTTGTTTTGAGGTAAATGTAGCCATGACCTGGAATTCCCAAAGATTCAGCCCCACCTTCTTCTATGCTGGATTAAAGGCATGCACCGCCATGCATGGGTTTATTTGTATATTTTATTATAATTATTATTTTATGTGAGTGTATACACACCATGGTACTCATGAGGAGGGCAGAGGACAACTATGTGGATAGAGTCTGTTCTCTCATGTTTATGTTTGGGGAATCACACACATTCAAGGCAGGCTCATTCATCTGCCAAACCATCCTGTCAACCTTGAGCCAAATTTAAAGGAAGTAAAGGAGGAAGCCAGAATGGGCATCTCTGGGGAAGAACAAGCCAGGCAAGCATGTGCAAAGGCCCTGGGGTAGGAATTGTGTTTTGGCTTTTTGAGACAGTCTCACATAGCTCCGGTCAACTTCCAACTGACTTACATTTCCAAGGAGGATCTTGAATTTTTATCATCCTGCCTTTACCTCCCAAGTGCTGGGATTACAAGTGTGTGTCCTAACTAGGACTGTGATTGGGGACTAGAGAGGAAACCTGAGTGACTGATGAGCAAGAGGGAAGCTGAGGGAAGCCAGTAGATACTGTGCACCTGTCACTCATGGTGATAATTTAGGCATTTGCTAACGGGGTGGAGCCATGTCTGGGACCGAGAAGCAATGTGACAAGCTGTGACAAGTGGCCTCCGAAGGCAGCAGACTGATTTGTTTGTACCATCCGACATCACAGGGTTTCACAAAGTAGAGGTTCAGTAAACATTTGTTGTACAAAAAGGACATGTCAGCACACGTGGGGCCCTGGAATTAATTCGTCTGTGTTCCATGTGTGGATGTGATATGATTTATTACGTTCTCCCCTGTGAGTGCTCATGGGGCTGCTCGGTGCTTGTTGTGAGCCCTGCGGATATTTATTAAAGTCTTCCACTCATTGGGAAGTACTTCACCAGCAGCCTTCAAGAAGAGGTTCCACACAAGGGCAGGCTGGAGGTGGGGTAGTGTGGGTGTCCCTGTTGCTGACGGGCATCCCTCTTGCCCACAGCTCCACCGAGAAGAACTGTTGTGTGCGGCAGCTGTACATTGACTTTAGGAAGGACCTTGGCTGGAAGTGGATCCACGAACCCAAGGGTTACCATGCCAACTTCTGTCTGGGGCCCTGTCCCTACATTTGGAGTCTGGACACACAGTACAGCAAGGTGGGTATGGTTCATGGACCGGGATAGAGCAAAGGCTTGGGGCGGTAGGAAAAGAGAGGTTGGGACCAGTGTGGAGTCAGCGGGATAGGGTGAAAGGGAGGGAGGCAGAGGACATGGGGACAGAGGACACATTGAGAGAGACACAAAGGGCAATGGGAAGTAGAGAGCCTGAGAGAGACAGAGATGGGGAGACTCAGATAAGAGACACAGAAGTGTAGAGGTGGTGATGGGGAGAGTCCGTGGACCCTGGTCATGATCCTGTCCCGCCTGCAGGTCCTTGCCCTCTACAACCAACACAACCCGGGGGCTTCGGCGTCACCGTGCTGTGTGCCGCAGGCCCTGGAGCCGCTGCCCATTGTGTACTACGTGGGCCGTAAACCCAAGGTGGAGCAGCTGTCCAACATGATCGTGCGCTCCTGCAAGTGCAGCTGAGGCCCCGCCCCGCCCCGCCCCGCCCGGCAGGCCCGGCCCCGCCCCCCGCCCCGCCCGCAGCGCCCGGGGCTGTATTTAAGGACACCTTCGCCCCCCCACCACCACCTCCACCAAGCTCACTCTGGGGGGGGGGGTCCATTAAAGGTGAGAGAGGACTGGTGGTCTTAGTGTCATTGGGTGCGGATTGCGTCTCCCTCCTTGCTGAGGCTCCCGAGCCTAGTCCCATCCTGCACTGAACCTGCTTTGAAAACCCCAGGGTTACAATGGACGCCTTATTAGGTACAATGCCCTATACCTCAGCATCCGTTGTGACAATCCGGGAGAGCCTGCATTCCTGCAGCTGCCTGGGATGAGGGTGAAGAAGAGTTAAAAATGTGCAGTGCAGTGGGTTGTGGTGGCCAGGTGACTACCAGTACTCAGGAGGCAGAGGCAGGAGGATCTTGAGTTGGAGGCTAGCTAGCCAGGGCTATGTGGTAAGAGTCTATGCAGAGCAATGCACAAGGTTCTAAGTGGGGGTGTGTGGATAAGGAACTCCTGCTTCTGGGCTACCTAGTGAACTGGAGACCAACTTGGGCTATCAGACTGTGTCTCAAAACAAAACAATTCAGTGGTGGTTGATAGTGACTAATGTAGGGGGTGAAAAGATGCTTTGGAGTGGGTTTGGGAGGGCTACCAGGAAGAAGTAGCATTTGAGACTTGAAGGAAGTTTGCGCGGGGGTGGGGGGGTGGGGTGGGGGGAGGCATTCTTGCAAGACTGGAAGGGACAAGTGGCAAGGACCTTGGGGTGTGCCACCCAGTGAGTGTGACTGGAAGAGAACAAGGGTATTGGGTACTGAGTCAGATCTGAGCCAGCAACAAGCCAGAGAGTGACATGTCAGGTGTGTCTTCCCTGGCTCACATCGGTCTGCAGGAGTTGGCAAATGTTGGCCCAGAACCTACCCCCGCCTACAGCCTGTTTCTGTAAATAAGTTCCGTTCCGTTCTGTTGGCACACGGCCACGCTTGCTTCTTCCTCCACATATTTTCTGTAGCCATGTTAACTGCTTCTGCAGCAGCGCCCAAAATACCCCCTGGTCCTTCAGAACAAGCCTGCTAGATGGGTGTGGTGACATGCCTGTAGTTTTGGCAGGAGGCAGAGGCAGGAAGATCATGGCAAGTTCAAAGCCAACCAGAGATAAATAATATGGAGACTTTTGACTCCAAAAGCTTGCTTGTCTTTTTTGGGAGGATTGTTTGATCTTTATAGGTAGAAGTACTAACCAGGAGCCCTTATTTATTTTTTAAAATTTGTTTACTGTTTTTATTTTATTGGTGTTTTGCCTGTATGTATGTGTGTCTGTGTGATGGTATTAGATTCCCCTGGAACTGGAGTTGCAGACAGTTGTGAGCTGTCATGCGAGGGGCTGGGAATTGAACCTGGGTCCCCTGGGAGAGCAGCCCAGTGCTCTCAACCAATTCTCCATCCCCAGGAGCTCATATTTTTTAGATCCACAGAGCTGGTGAGTGGCAGAGCTGGGATTTGAACCCATGGTCTGCACATGTACCTAAGATTGCTTTCTTGATCATGTCAAGAGTAAAGAATCCCCAAAGAACTGGGGTCACAGGAGCATGAGCATTACCAGATGACCAGAGAAACTGAATTCAGGGTCTCAGTTTCAGGTAAATCACTAGGTGGGAGAATGTGGTGTGATCATAACCTCGGGAAAACCAGTTATCTAGGCAAGAAATAGTGGCCTGAGCCCAGAGGGCCGTGTGCCTATCCATCCCTCCCCATCTGTCGGGATGGGCTTCTGAATTCTTTCCTGCTTCTTCTTTCTCCATCCGGTTTCCTTTCTCCTGCATTTCCCTCCCCCCTCCAGTGCCTTTCCCAGGCCCCCAGTTCTCCTGGGCTTGCTTTTTACTCAGGGAATGTCCGGGAGGCTCCGAGGTCCAGGTTGAATATTCCCCACCACTTCCAGCGGAAGCCAAAATACGGACAGTGTCCCATAACCACATCAACACACTCACCTCTCAGGACTAGTGACATGTAGGTTCTGACACCTGGCCGTAGTCACAGACCACACATACACAGACTATAAACAGCCCAGCCCTGAGGCCTCACAGGACATGACATAAGGAATTTGATAGAAAAGGCCGTCACAAATATATTCCACAGGACTACGGGCCCACCACATACCAGACACTTCACAGTGTCACACACACCAGACACACGTCACGGCATCAGAGCCCTTTTGGGAAACAGGCCCTCCTCCCCCGCAGCAGTTACACAAACATCCTCCACGGGGTCATGATCATTGTGTGACCCATCACAAAACCACTCATACCACACACACACACAAAGTTTTATACGAATCACAACTCTGGCCAGACTTCCAGCAGTTCACAGCTACCGTCTGGCACCCTTCACACACACCCACTTGCCTGGGGAGTCCCAAGTGGCTTCATAGACCCAGACACAGTCACACCCAGGATCCCAGACGTAGCAGCTCCCACGCACCCAGACACACCCCCGGCTTGCTGAGCCCTTACACCAGACCTTCACCCTGAAGTCTGCCTGTGGACATGACAAGGGCTGGCTGTGCCCCATGTCCTGCCCACTGGTGACATAGCCCGCCCACCTGCCTGTTGCTCCTAGGCTGGCCTGGTTGCTGGCAGGCATTGGGGAGGGGAAATTGCAGGCTCAGCATCCCTGCTGGCTTTTGTAACCACCTCGCTGCCCTGGCACTTGGACTCCACAGAGTCCTCTGACCCAGGGTCCCCGGGTGGTCCTGCCCCTGCCCCTTAGGCAGCTGGGGCATGGGGGAAGTTGTGTGTGTGGGGGAGCCTGGGTTCCGGACGGCCGGAGCCCCAGTTTCCCGTCCAGCTTCCAGAGCAGGAAGCAGCCAAGGAGGCCTGCATAGGCCTTCCTGCCCCCTCCTGGACCTGCTGGGTCTGGGTGAGCGGGGGAGGGGCAAGAGGTAGGAACAAGGTTCCCCTTGAAGCTTATTCCCTAGGCATACACTGAGCCAAAGTATTTTGTTGCTAGTGTGGCCGTTTAGGTGCTCAGAGTGTGTGAGCATGCTTTTGATCTTTCTGCCCTCCCTCCCTCCCTCCCTCCCTCCCTCCCTCCCTCCCTCCCTCCCTCCCTCCCTCCCTCCCTCCCTCCCTCCCTCCCTCCCTCTCTGGTGCCTGAGGGCTTTTGGCTTGCAGGGCCTTGTCAGTTTAGGGTATGTGTCCCCAGCACTCACCCAGCTCCATGTTTGTGCCTAGTGTCACATTTCGGCTGAGCCTCTGCTGGTTCACATTTTGGCTGGACAAGCTGGGGTACTTTTCTGTGGGTTCTCCGTTGGCACTGTTTGCTGGTAGGAGAGTACACCAGTGGATGGTGGTACCTAGGATGAGTTCTGAGTCCGAGTTTTTCCCCCTCAGCATCTTCACATCTCTGGGTATAAATGTTTGCAGTCATCAGCTCTACTTGAAACCAGGGTGCTTTCTATGTGCTTGTGGGTCTGTTAAAAGGATTTTTTCTTTTTGGAAAGGTGTTCTTACAGGAGCTGTTATTGATGTACAGGTATGATAGTCACCAGTGTTTATGTCTTGTGGATGGATAATTTGTGGGTTACAATTTTGTGTATGTGTGTTTTAAAGACTTAGTTTAATATTTTTAATTACGTACGTGGGGGGTAGGGAGATAAGTATATGTGAGTGTTGGTTCCAGTGGAGGTCAGAGGCATCAGATTCCCCTGGAGCTGAAGGGACAGGGTATAAAGAGTGAGCTTCACCTGACTCGGAGGCTGAGAATCAAACTCAGGTCCTCTAGAAGAAACGCTTCTGACTGCTGAGCCATCTCTCTGACCCGTCCCCATGGAGAGTGCTGAAGTTGGATCTGGGGCATCTTCAGGTAGCCTGGGCTGGCTTTGAACTTGAACTCCTGGTTGTCCTGCCTACAGGTTTTATGCAGCATAGAGGAGGAAGCTCCTGGCAAGCATTGAACCAACTGAGTCATCCCCCCAGCTGAGAGGGCTGCATTTTGTGATGAGAATGTTTTGTTTATAGCCCAACACATATTTTGGTTTGTATCCGTGGTGTGTCTCTAACACACTGTGGTTCTTGGTGTCTGTGTGAGAGGTCATGCTGGATGCTGAGGCCTGCATGTCCTTTTAGACTGGCATCAGTGAGGGTGGGCTTCTGTGAGCAGGTGGGCATTGGAATGCCCAGCTGTGGGCTGGCGACTTCAGTAAGAGTTGTATGGGACACTTTGGATAGTGTTTGGAGGTGTCAACACTAGGGTTGTGGTGAGTGTGTAGGGTGGTGGAGGGGGAGGCCTTCACTCTGTGCTGGTGTGTTTTCAAAGGAGGGGACTTCCTATCTTGTTAGGCCATTGGCTGTTGTGTGACCAGTGCTGGTTGGCCTTTGTGCTGAGCAGAGCCTGTCTGCGGTGTCCCCTTGGCTGGCGGGTGCCACGCTGGCTCAGGGCTGGCTGTGGCAGTGGGCAGGGCAGGGCAGGGCAGGGGCTGTGGTGGGCACTGGCCTTATGCCCAGGCCCAGCCTCGGTATAAATATCCCCAGGCTGCCCGCTGCTGTTTACTCGGTCCCAGCCCCTGGGGGCGGCCCCAGCAGGTCCTGGAGGGGGGGGGGAGGTGACCAGGCCACAGCACAGACATTTCGTTCTGCTCAGACAGGCCACAGTCTTGCTGTCTTCTCCTGGGTGGGGACAAAGTGGTGACCCCTTGTTTTAGGTTCCTAGGGGCCACATTTGAGCTCTGACCTGGATTTCCCAGGGTCTGGGAGACAGTGGGGAGAGGCAGGAAAAAATGAGGGTGAAAGCCAGCGGGGGTGATGGGACAGCCTACAGTGAGTGGAAGACAAGGGATGGAGGACTGTGGAGTGGGCAGAGACCTCTCCAGAAAGGTGCTGAGGCCAGGGAAGCAGGCAGGCGAGAAAAGTGGGGGCAGGCATGGGTACAGGGCAACATTGACCGGGCCAGGGCAGGACAGACAGGAGACATGGAGGTGGGGGCCGGATGCCCACAGAGGGGTTCTCCCCTCCCTGACTCAGCCTTTCCGCCCACCCCATCCCCAGATCAGAGGCAGAGGCGCCAGCCATCATGGGGGCTGCTAAGCAGGGTGTGCCTTTGCTGTCCGTCCCTCCTCTGCCTCCACCTTTCTTCCCAGCTCATCTAATCCCCCCGTCCTTGTGGCCGGCTCCACCTCTGTCTCTCATTTGCAGACTCAACCATCTGACTAAACCCCAGATACTGACTCAATGGCTGTGTGGCTCAGCTCTTTTTAAAAAGTTACATAACAATTTGATGGATGACAGCTTTTCTATCTTAAATAAATTTAATAATCAGAACACTGGTCAACTGTTAAAACACTCAAGCTAATACAACATCCCCCCAAAGCACTCTTGGCTGATGTCCTGTGATGGGATGCCAGTTGGGGGCTCACAGGGGTCCTCTAGGGTAGACACCGGCATGTCATACACATGCCACAACACTTCCACCCTCCACCCTCTTCTCCATGTAAGGAGGTCATATCTCGACTGTACAGCCCCGGAAGTCACATGCTGCCAGACTGGCCAAGTGGTGTGTAGGAGTGTGTTCCCACTTTGGCTCTGCCTGGGAGGCCAGGTAATCTCAAGGATGCACATGGCTTTTCTGGGCCATTTCCATTTTTTTTTTGTGACAAGTGGCAGTGGACAGTGGTTCAGGTTGTCAAGTGTCACCGCCTCCCTCAGCCTGGCCCAGGTAAAGCTTCTGAGGATTCTCCAATATCTCAAGTTTTTTGTGTGAACCCCCTCTGCCTCCAGTAGCTTTCTGGGTGACTTTAGCTGAGCCAGGGGTCAGTACCTTGGCACTACAAAGCAGTTTTGAGGGCCCTGCAGGTATGACAAGACAGAATGCCAGTTACCTCAGAGCAGCCTGGATACTCAGACCCAGACATGCCGGCCCCCCATCCTCAAGGCAGCAGGCCCCCTTTGTGTGCCGGGGCAACAGGAGCCTGGGTGTGGGGCATGGGAAGGTAGGACGTCTGGGTTCCCACAGGCCATGGCTGAGTCACAGGCAGCCATCTGGCTCTCATTAGCCCAGGGCAGCAGGGGGCTCTGTGGGGCGGGCCCTGTGGCCTACTGGGGGCAGTGTGTGTGTGTGTGTGTGTGTGTGTGTGTGTGTGTGTGTGTGTGTGTGTGTGTGAGAGAGAGAGAGAGAGAGAGAGAGAGAGAGAGAGAGAGAGAGAGAGAGAGAGAGAGAGAGGGAGAGAGGGAGGGAGGGAGGGAGGGAGGGAGAGATGACTCAAGACCCATGATAACAGCCTGTGTGTATTTGGAGAGTGTAAACAGGAGAGGGAGAGGGGGTGGAGGAAGTGAAGAAGAGGAAAATTGTGGCTGGGAAGGGGGGCTGGTAGAGGATGGTCCCCTCTTCAAGTTCCTCCTACACTCCAGCTGGCCCTGTAGTCCCCAGCTCTGCCAGCAAACTCAGCAGAGGCTGGTGCCCCAGCTTCCCGACCCCCATCTACAGGGAAGTCTCATTATTGGGCACTCAGGTTTCTGCTGCTCATAGCTGCCAGCCCTGGGGGGTGGGGACATAGAGAAGCAGAGCCCTAAAAGACAGTGGGACAAACAGCCTGCAGAGAGATGGGACCTCAGTGGGAGCAAAGAAGTGACCAGTGGAGGACACAGGCCCAGAGAAATGGAGAAGCCCAGAACTGTGCTGGGGATCAGGTGCTGCAGCCACCCGACAATCGTTCTGGTCTCTGCTGTGGCTATAACACCCATAACAGAAAGGCAGAAGGTGGGTGCACAGAAGCTGGAGACAGAGGAAGGTAGAGGCCGGGGTAAGAACAAGCCTGTGGGCCAGGTGTGATTCTCTGCAAGCTGAGCACTGGGGCAGGAGGACCAGCCAGAGCTACAAAGCAATTAGCAGGCCAGCTAGCTGCACGGCAAGACCCGATCTCAAACAGAAAGGACAGAGGTGGGGCCAAAGAGAGGGACAATGATGCTCCCAGGGAGAAGAGTGGGAACCCCATAAACAGAAGTGGGGCATTGTCTGCGGTGTGCCAGGCCTGGGGGCCTGCCCTGATGACCCCTGAGTCACTAAGCCAGCCTGTAATCAGCTGCTTGTAGGGGGATGGGCAAGGTGAGTCAGTGGCTGGAAGGGCAGGAGTTATCAGTCCTCATCTAGCTCTGGGCTGGGCACATCCTCTGGCTCCTCTTCATCAAAATATCTCTCCTCCTCGTCGCGTGCCACGATGTCCAGGTTGTCAAAGTCAGGGTTGTCGTCCACCGTGCTGTGGAGAAGGGAGCTGTCAGGGGAGCTGACCCCATGGAAGTCAAAGGAGGTGTTTCCCAGTCAGTCTACATACAATGCTAACTTCTGTGCAATGGAAGATGTGATACCACCAGGACCTGCGGGCTTCTCAGGATTGGCCTCCAAGAGCAATGTGGCACTTTGCCTGTCCCCAGAGCCACCCAACTCCCAGCTCCACTGTGTGGACCCAATTTACCAAGGCTCCACTCATCCATTATTTACCTCTAGCAATTTCAGATCTACCCCAGCAGAGATGGTCCTTTGCGACCCTCGTTCTCACTCTGCAGATCTGAGGCTCCGACAACACATCACACCCTCCCCTTCAGAGCTCCACCACCAATGGCAGTTGGGGAGTCTCCTCTCAATGGGAGGGGGCCTCTCTCAGGTAGGGAGTCCTTGGCTGCACCTATCCATACTTTTAACTCTGGAGTCTGAATACACAAGGCATACCGAAGCATAAATTGATTGTGGGACACATTTGGTCTCTGCTGCCCTACAACTGACCTCTTAAAGGCATGGGTTTAGGTCTCCACTCCTGATGTCCTTGGGGCTACCTACCTAGTGTAGTAGCAGGGTTGGCTCATAGGTGCCACGGCCCAACATGCTGCTTAGCGGTGGTGGCCCCAGCTAGCTAGCAGTGGATGAACCCCACTGGATCCAGATCTGTGGGATCCCAGCATGGACCCTAAAGTAGTGGTAGTCAGGATGCCTGCTCCCGTATCACGGGGGCCAGACATGAGTTGACAGGGTCCTGCGCTGCCAGGCTCACAGATGGGATCACAAGTAAGAGAATGGCTCAAATAGCAGCCATTTATCATTCATCTTAAAGTTTTTCCTCAGACACTCTTATCATGTCAACCTGGCTAGAACTCAGAGACCCAACGCCTCTGCCTCCCACATACTGGGATGGAGGCTGTGTACCACTGGGCCTCATTTGAAAGCTTGGTCAACACTGAGCTAAATGTCAGCTCTGCTCACAAAATCCCTCTGCTTACAAATGAAGGGACTAGGGCTCTGCTAGCCCAAGACCCTAGTCACCAAGACCCTCTAGCACCACTAAGGGCAGGCCTTTGAAGATAGGCATGGACCTGCAGTGGCCCAGGGCCACAGTGCTGGGCTGGGAGGCACCTGTAGTCAAAGCCTCCATCTTTGCCATCCAGGAATCGCTGGTGCATGCGGCTGGTGAACTCCTCCCGCAGGATCAGCCTCTCCTCTGAGTCGGGCACCCAGGACTCCCCGTCCTTGTCTGATTTCTGGTCTGTGGAGACACCCAGGACAGTGGCCTGAAGGCGTTTGACAAGCTACCATTCTATGTCTAGCCCCATGCTATCAAGACAGCCCAACCCCTGCCCTCCGGGGCGCACACTGGACAAGATGGTGATGCCACGTGTGCCAGAGTGGTCAGGAGGAGATGGGAGTGTGGAGGGTAAAGCCACACGGCTGTCTCACAGGCCTGGGGCGGGTGCTCTCACCTTCCTCATCACTGTCTTCTTCCTCCTCTAAGCAGGCCTCCTCTGCCTCCTGCTGCTGGAGCAGCTTCTGCTGCAGCTCCCGTTCCTGGTAGGACTGGAAGAGCAGGTCGGAGAGTGGGTAGGCAGGTGTGCTGGGGGAGCCGGGCCTGGGGGCGTGGGGGGCCGGTGTGCGGGCACTGAGCTCTTCCTGTGTGAGGTACTGCCCTATGTACTGCTCGTACAGCAGCGGGGCCCGGAACCGCATCTGCTCGTCACTGAAGTACTCGCCTCCTGTGCAGAAGAGGCAAGGTGGGTAGGTGCGAGCATGTGTGCCCAGGCGCGCGTGCGCACGTGTCTTTCTTATAAGATATACACATTTGGAGCTGGAGAGATGGCTCAGAGATTAAGAGCACTGGCTGATCTTCCAGAGGTTCTGAGTTCAGTTCCCAGCAACCACAAGGTGGCTCAACCATCTATAATGAGATCTGGCGCCCTCTTCTGGCCTGCAGGTAGAACACTGTAAATATAATAAATAAATTATTCTTTAAAAAAAAAAAAGATGCATATAGTTTGTATGCAATTCAAGGACATGATAAAGCCACACCTGAGGTCCTGGGGGGCACTGAGTTCAGTCTGGGCTGAGCACGTCCATGCACTGCTGTGGTGGGAAGTGCTACACCGGTTCTTTTTCCTTCATCCATTACTTGTGCTTTGCTTGGGGGGGGGCTGTTCCCCAAGGCCATACATATATTTCTCCTTGGTCTCCCACAGTGCTTTTGTGCATGGTGTGGAGATGGGAACTCCGATTCCTTAGGGGCAACTGCTTATCACAGTGCTTCCTGTGGTGTCCTCAACCACTGCCGAGGTACACCACTTGTGCCAGCACTTGAAAGGCTGAGGTAGGATGAACCTGGGTTCAAGGACAGCCTGAGCATTACGCAGTGAGGCTGTCAAACAAACGCCCTTCTGTCATCTGCTGCTTACCTTTCCTCCCTTACTTCATTGTGGGCTTGTCCCTCATCTCTTTGTCTCAGAGCTAACTTTTAAGGATTTCTCTGGCTCTCTGTTGCTCTCAGCTCCAGTCTCCTTGCCCCCCCCCCCCATCCCCGCCCCTCCCCCCAACCTTGGATAAGTTCACGCAGGGCAGCATAACGGCGATTACGCAGGCGGGTGCGCAGGGCTCGGGGTCGGGCACTGCCTTGCCGGGCCACCTCGGCACAGTAGAAGTCAGCACGGTGGTCCCCACGAAGGTGGCTGAAGCAGATCAGGTGCTCTTCCCGGAGGCCCGTGCGGAAGCGCTCCAGGAACACCAGTGGCTTCTCGTGATACAGCTGGCCCAGGATGGCCACCTTCTCCTGCTCTGTCAGGTCAGGCTCACCCTGCTGCTGGCTGCACACAGGCAAGTGGCTGGCGGCGATGGCATGCAACATGGCACTCACAGCTGGAGTGTCAGCCAGGGAGGTGTCACCAACAGGGACTCCTGGTGCACGCTCTTTGGCCTCCTTGTCCTGGGGTGCAGGTGGAGCAGGAGCCGGGCTTAGCTCCCCCCAGTGTGCACGTCTGGGCTCCACACAGTCTGCAAGT
This sequence comes from Phyllotis vaccarum, assembly GCA_033318265.1. Taxonomy (NCBI): domain Eukaryota; kingdom Metazoa; phylum Chordata; class Mammalia; order Rodentia; family Cricetidae; genus Phyllotis; species Phyllotis vaccarum. The sequence goes on from JARWLC010000018.1 coordinate 17,463,417, forward strand.
CAGGAGGAGTCTCAGTTAAGGCTAAGAGGGCTTAGGTAGGAAGTGCCTAGGTGTTGACACACTTTTCACATTTATTGAGCACCTCCTGCATTATGGGGAATGTTTCATACCCTGGACAGATAATGGTGAACCGGAGGGCCCATTGTGACACTACGCACAGTCAATATAACCTAATTAATGAACAAAAACATGCAAATGTTAAGTGTTTCCCTGATTATGTAGAAAAACCAGCCTCGCACAGTAGCACACCTCTTTAATCTCAGTGACAGGTGGATCTCTATGAGTTCAAGGCCAGCCAGGACTACACAGTGAGGCTGAATCTCAAAAATAAAAACAAACCAAGAACAATAAAAATCCAAAACACCAACAAAAAAGATAATGACAACGATGAAGGAGCATGCAAATCAAAACCTATAAAAGACAGGAGGGTGTGAGGATGGCTCAGCTTTAAATGCAAGGTGACAGGAAGTGACATCTACAGTCATGGTTAAGAGCACTGACTGCTCTGCCAGATGACCAGGCTCAGCTCCCAGCACCCACATGGTGGCCCACAACTGTCTGTATCTCCAGGGGACGCTGCATCTTGTCCTGGTCTCCTTAAAAACAAAGGCTTGTGGTGCACAGACAAGACATCTGCACATATGAGATACACACAAGCAAGGTTTCTGTCTGAATTGAAACCCGAAGTGCTGAGAGACCGAGTTCTGTACTTTTTGGGATAAAGAGTTCTAAGCAGGGGAACAGCAGCACAGGCCTAAGGCCTGACCTACTACTCCAGACTGTTGGTTTTCTTGGCCACTGGATTAGGATACATTCACTAACTTGTTCAATGACTGGGGATCTTAAAAGAATGGCCCCATAGGCTCACACATCCAAATGGTTAGTTATGTTATCAGGACTTTGTACTACTTGATTAGCAGGATTAGGAGGTGTGGCCTTGTTGGAGGAGGTGTGTCACTGGTGTAGACTTGGAGGTTTCAAAAGCCATGCCAAGCCGTGACGATAATGGACTAAAACTGCAAGCAAGCCCCAATTAAATGCTTCCTTTTCTAAATGTTGCCTAGGTCATGGTGTTTGTCTTAGTTAGGGTTTTTATTGCTGTGAAGAGACACCATGACCATAGCATTTCTTAGAAAGAAAACATTTAAATGAGGGTGACTCACAGTTTCAGACCATTATGGTCATGATGGGGAGCATGGTGGTGTGCAGGCAGACATGGTGCTGGGGCTGAGGGTGCTCCTCAAAGCCCGCCCCCACAGTGACACACTTCCTCCAACAAAGCCACACCTCCTAATAGTGCCACTCCCTATGGGGGCCATTTTCTTTCAAACCACCAGTGTCTCTTCACAGCAATAGTGACAGAGACAATGTCCAACATGCTCATTCATCTCCCCTTCCCACATTCCCCTAACCATTCTCAAGTCCGTGCAAAGTCCTGGGCCAGGAGTGTGGAGTGTCCTTTGCGTCCTGCCCTCAGGGGGCAGTCAGTCTGATGTGGGAGGTTCTAATCAGAGATAATCTAGGCGAAGAATGAGAAAGGCAGGTGCTGGGAAAAGCCATGGGAGCTATTTCACAGGCAGGAAGTAACTTGAGCAAGTAGAAAAACAAGAGATGGAAGAACCATGTGCCACTTCTAGATAACTGCCTGAGATTGGGGGCAGGGATGTATGTACTGTGAGTTTTGGCCATTGAAGCAAGAGAGGCTGGAGCTAGGGCAGGGGCCGTGCTCTTGGAGGAGTATCAGATGCCTGAATGGACAAGCCAGGGGCCTGGAAGGCCAGGAGGGTCAGGGGATGGTCCAGGGCTGTAGCCCCAGGGTACAGCCAAACTACCCGAGACAGGGACATAGGCAAGAAGTAGATTGGGCCAGGGACGCTGCATGGGTGCAGGGGACATTTGCAAAGCTGTATCTAAGACAATGATCAGACATGTGCCTCCAGGCTCCTCCAGCGAGAGTACAGTGCTGGAGACATGCTGTATACATGTCATCAGAACCAGGCAGAGAGAAATGACAGATGAGGTGATGGGAAGTGTGTGCAGACAAGCCACAAAGCAGATGAGGACACTGTGAAAGCTAAAAACCAGGTCCTCCAAAGACAGACACATCTTGATTGCTGGAACCTGTAACTGGAAGCATCGGTGAGCGGAGGAGGGAAAAGGTCCCCACAGGCATAATTATCTTAAGGGCCTTAAAAACTGAGAGGTTATTCTGGATTAAATGTCCTAAATGCATTAAGAAACTGGAGACAGGCTGGAAAGATGGCTCAGTGGTTAAGGGCACTGGCTGCTTTTCCAGGGGACCCAGGTTTGATTCCCAGTGCCATACAACAGCTCACAACCATGTGTAACTCCAGTTCCAGGGGAACTGACACTGTGGGCATCATGTATAGACACATAAAATAGTAATAATAAGACAAGCAACACCAAAGAAGATCACCCCCCCACACACACACACAGAGGCATTATGATGGCAGAAGCAAAGATCAGGGTGCCATGGACATAAGCCAGCAAGTGCCAGAACCTGGAAGAGATGAAGGAACAGCCTAGAGTCTGGGAGGGAGCCAGACCTTGTGGCCTGATTATTTCCATCTGGTAATACTAAGTTAAGATTTCATCTCGGTTCACTTTAAACACCCATTTTCTAGTAATTTGGTATAGGTCATGAAAAAGAACACAGAGGGCTAAGGAGGAGAAGCAGGAGCAGCCTGGGAAACAGGAAGGAACCAGAGCGTACTGTCTCATAAAGCAAACATGCCAGGGTGGAGGGGCCAATGGCATTGACTCCTGTAAGCAATAACATAAGAGAACAATTTGGATGCTGGACAGGGTGACGTACACCTGTAGTACCAGTCTTTGGGAGGCTGAGACAGAATGATTCATGAGTTTGAGACCAGGCTAGATCACACAGTAGGATCTAGGTAAGTCTGGGTTACAAAGCAAAATCCCATCTCAAACAAATGAATTAACGTATAGGAATGAAAATGTAACAAAACCAAACGACTAGATGGAGTAGCATGTTTAACTGCACATGGGAGGATGCCATTGGGAATCCTAACTGGAACAGAATAAACTGTAGTGGGTAAGGACATGATGAACAGTGAGCATTACTCTGGAGAGGCCAGATATTGGGAAGTCTATTGTAGAATATTAATTGAAGATGTGTTACATTCATTTATGCTGTGGAACATTTGTTTAATGATGCAAAGATGTACTGCATTCTTTCCTTTTTTAAAAAAAATATTTATTTACTTATTATAGTGTTCTACCTCCATGTATGCCTGCAGGCCAGAAGAGGGCGCCAGATCTCACTGTGAGCCACCATGTGGTTGCTGGGAATTGAACTCAAGACCTCTGGATAAGCAGCCAGAGCTCTTAACCTCTGAGCCATCTCTCCAGCCTGTTTCATTCTTTTATGCTTCATTTGTTTAACTCTGTGAAGCTGTGTTCCTTTGCCTGCCTAAATTACTTGATTGGTTTAATAAAGAGCTGAATGGCCAATAGCGAGGCAGGAGAAAGAATGGGCGGGGCTGGTGGGCAGAGAGAATAAATAAGAGGAGAAGGGGGCCAGCCACACAGCCACATAGCCAATAACAGGAAGAAGTAATAAAGGCCCAGAGGCAAAAGGTCAATAGGATTTTTTTTTTAAAAAAAGCTGGCTAATTAAATTAATTATAATTTTAAAAAAATGCCAAGCTAAGGCCAGGCACTCATAAGTATATAAGAGTAAGTCTCCGTGTATTTATGTGGGAGCTGGGTGGTGAGCTCCCAAAGAGCAAATAATAATAATAAATAATAAAGCGACAACTACAGAGGTATGATAAGGACCAAGCATTCCCCCCTCCCCCCGCCCCGAAATGTTCTTGGGAATGCTAGGGCTATGTGGTGCTGGGGACAGAGCCCAGGGCTCCAGGCATGATAGGCAAGCACTCCATCAACAAACCCCATCCTCGGTTCCAGGCTTTGAATTTTCCATCCTCCTACCTCAGGCTCCTTATTATAAGCCTGTCTCATCAAGTCTTGCCCCAGATTCTCTTTTAGGTTTGGAGGCTTGACTTAGTAGTAACAAGTATAATAAACATTCATAAGGCCCAGGTCTTAGGCACTAGCAACCAAAAGTTTAAAAAATATAGGAAATGTTAATATGCACATTTTTAAGGCAGGGCCACATTCTACAGGGTCTCACTTTGTGGCCTGGAATCATGTAGTTCAGGCAGGCTTCAAACTCAAGGCAAACCTCCTGCCTCAGTCTCTTCAAGTGCTAGAATTACAGGTTTGAGCCATCATACCTGGAGGAAATCATGAAAGATTGAAACCTAGATACAGGACACAGACACCTGCCTCTACATTCATATATCTACTATTCAACTTAAGTACCTCCCAGTTCTGGTCAAATGGCTTTGACTATGCCTTAACCTTCCAGGAACCCCCCCCAACCCCCCGCCCCTCCGGACAGACTTTCTCTGTGTAACAACCCTGGCTGTCCTGGAACTGTAGACCAGGCGGGCATCGAACTCAAGAGATCCGCCTGCCTCTGCCTCCCAAGTGCTGTGATCAAAGGCGTGCGCCACCACATCCCGGCTTGAAACAAAGAGTTTTTAAGGTGAGCAAGACAGAAAAGCATTTTAAAGACGTGTGTGGAAGCACAGGGCTGTAGCCCCAGCACCTCGGAGGCTGAGACCGGAGGAAGGCAGGTTGCTATAGAAAAAGATTGAAAAAACCACACACACACAATACTTGTGGGAACTTCAGTAGAGAAGTATTCGCCACTGAGGAGGCCGAATGGACTGCAACTTTGGGGGCAGGAGGCTGGCAATGGGAGCTGCAAGTCTGACACAAGAAGAGAGCTAGCTCGGAGCCCAGAAAAGCTCAGGCTGGCACGGGAATGAGGTAACGTGAGAAAGGTTGGCCTGAGACTGGAAGAATTTGCAGGGAAGAAGTTTCTATCTGCTTGAGGCCTTGGCATGGTAAGAAGTGGGTTAGCCCGGGACGCTGAAAGGGGTTCGTTTCTAAGAAAATGGAGAGAACTGTCCACCCGCCAAAGGCCGAATAATCTGACCTCGAAGTGGAAATGTCGGTAAACTGAGATCACACTTCCTAGAGTCCTCAGCACTTGCCGGAACCGTTTCCAGGTCACACCGCAAGTGCACCCTCCCGACGCCTGCGCCTGGACAGTGCCTCACCATCCTCGGGCTTCCTCTCTGTCACCGCCCCAGCCGCCACAGCCTCCATCCCAGGACTCCGACTCACTAACCGCCGCAGCGGGTTCTGGAAGCCAGGCTGGACCTTAAGCACCCGTAGCCATTTCCGGCCGAGCGCTGAAACTGCACCCAAGCACCAGTTCCGGGTCAAAGGTGGACCGTCACTCTGCGCATGCGTGACGCCGCCCCCAGCAACCAGGCAGCTAAAAAGATGCTAGGTTGAACCGATGGATCTGCAACCTTTCCAAACTGGAAACTCAGCGGGGACCGTGTTATTTGATCGCTGCTGTATTTCCAGGCTCTCACGTAGTTAAAATTTGGAATGCTTATGTGAGCATCCTCCAGGACCTGGAGCCCTCGTAGACTCTCGAATGTGCTTTTTAACCTAAAAATTATGTTTATGTGACCAGGGACAATTTATGGGAGTGGGTTCCAGTCATAGGATTCGGTTGCCAAGATTGCCTGTAGCCATCCTTTTTTTTTTTTTTTGGAGATAGGGTTTCTCTGTGTAGCCCCGGATGTCCTGAAAAACTCTTGTAGACCAGGCTGGCCTGCAAGTCCTAGAGATCCGCCTGCCTGTGCCTCCCTAAAGGTGTGCGCCGCCACCCGTACATTTGACTCCTTTTTATCATTACATCCAGCCTGTGGCTGGCACAAGTTGAAGTCAGGGAAAGGACTTATGTGTTTCTAAAGGAGGAGGCATGCAGATGTGTGGAAGGGCTGTGCAAATTCTCCGTGGAAAGGGGAGGAACCTGTCTACCAAGGGCCAGGTCAGAGGCTTTTAGGTGGGAATAGAGACCCCAGATGAGACCTGAGGAATGAACAGAGGCAGGCATTTTAGGCAGTTTGGCTGGCATATGGGCAGTACTAGATGCTGTAACAGCTTACTATGTTTAGGGTATACGGTACTCAGGAGGCAGAAGCAAAGAGACCGCCTATGATTTGAGCCAGCCTGGCCATTAGTGAATTCCAGGGATACACAGCAAGATCTTGTCTCAAGAAAACAAAATGCAAATAAATGAAAAGTGTGAGGACACTGTCATCGGCGCCAGGTCGTGAAGGGCTTCCTAGCCCTGGGGAGGGAACCATGGGAAGGAAGTGGAGAACACCGAGGAAGCTGATGCATAAACCCAGAAACAAGGTTGGAAGAGGAACTACTACATTTACCCAGGGTGGTGGTGAAAGGCTCAAGACTCAGCTGCATCATCAGGAGTCAGCAGAGGGCGCTGCTGCCCAGCACATGCCAGCCAAGAGCAGGACTTCTGACTAGGGACAGTGAGGACCCCTCGTTGCCTTTCTAGAGCAAGTTGGCTAAGTGCTTCTCAGGCCCCACACTCAACTACTCACACTCCTAGTGTTTGGCCTAGTTGCACCTAGGACTTGGTGCACTGCACACCACAGCCGTTTTTGGAGGTAGGGTCTAAGCTGTCCGGGTAACTGCAAGCCTGGAGCGAAGTGGTATGTGGCATCAGCCCTAGCTCCTAAGGTTCCCCAGTTCCTCAGGGAGCACAGGGAGAGAGGAATGAAGCTAGGAGGAATGTGGGCCTCCCACTGCACTTTCCTCTTCTCCAGAAATCCCTCTTCCCATTACTCCGGGGTCTCTAACCACTTGGAGCTGTCACTGATTACTAATATGGATTTCCTAGAAAGGAAACCCTGAGAACAGGGACTGAGACCACCTCTGCAGTGCTCAGGGTCCATGGGCAACACACCCAAGGATGGCCCTGAGCAGCCTGGTCTCTTCCTTTACGGTCCCTCCTGCCTGTTGTCTGCCCGTGGAGCATCTGGGTTCTTTGAATGAGTGAAGCATTTCCCCTTCGAAGGCCTCCCATCCAATGAAAGGCCAACTGCAGAAACACTCCAGGGTTTCAATCCTGCTTCCTTCCTGATAGGAGGTGCCATGTCATTTATTGAGAGAAAATAAAACAAAACAGGGTAAAACATTTCTTCATAAGTGCAGTTTGCTAAAATCCAATGAAAACATGTGGGAAGGGGAACTGAGGAAAACCAAAGGTAAAACTTGAGAGGCCTGGCACCTGGAAGAGCAGTGGGGGTGGGAGGGACTTTAAGGTCTAAAGGGAAGCCAACCCCACCCCCTCCCTTTCCCCCACCAGAGACCACCAAGACCCCGAGTAAAAGGCCTCGAGTTCAATAGACAACAGTCTCTCCAAATACAAAAAGCAGTTACAATCCAGTGGACACAGACACTTGCTGTAAAGTTATAGGGAACTGAGACAGCATATAAAAAGTTAGGGTAAAGGTGATTTGTTGCTTGTTTTGAGGGTGAGGGTGTGGCTCTTCCTCAATTACCTGAACTCAGCAAAGAAATAGTTATTTGATGAAGTATCAACAGCTGACCCACAGTAAAAACAGACAAATTCTAAAAATTAAAAAAAAGCATAATTACCAAAAAAATATGTCACTGCTTCCTCCCTCTGCATTTTGCTTCTTAAAGTTTTGTTTTGTTTTTTTTTTTTTTATTAAAGTTTTTGAAATTTTTTTTTTAAATCCTGAAAAGTAGACAGTAAAACAGCTCCTGGAAGAATTTACAACCAACTGCATGAGTCTGGGAAGCCAAGGGGCTAAAGCAGGGTGGGGAGGGGAGGGTCAGACAGGCAGGGCCCTCCTCAGTCACTGTTCTTAGTCAGAAAGGCAGGGGAGAAGAGTGGAGGGCAAAGGTAAAAGGTCACTGTTGCCTGTTTGAATCCAGAGGAAGAAGTGCCTGGAGAGGCAGCCCTGGGATAGCTCTGTCCCCAGCACCACAGGACTCAGGGGAGTAGTAGAGGCAGAGGCCTGGGCCTCTGGAGGCCGCAGGCGGCTACTGTGTGCTTGTGCCCCCCGGTGTGCTGCCCGAGTAGCCTCCATAGTCGTAGCTCCCATAGTAGGGCGGCCACTGGCTCTGGTTCTGGTAGTACTGGCTCCACTGCTGGGCGTACTGGGGAGAGAGCAACGACATCAGGTTATTACCCCGGATACTGCACATTGCCCTCTGACAGAACCAAAGGGCTCTGGAAAGGCCCTTGCCGACTTAGGGTCTCATAAACAGCTATGGGGATGCAGCCCTGCCTCTTGACTGTCCTTTACAGATGTGGGGGCACCCCTGGCCATGATGCCAAACCAGCCGGGCTGCCTTGCTGCACTGGGGCCAGTGGCTACATGCCAGTAAAGAACAGTTTACCAAGCAGCCACCCATGTCTCAGGACTAGGCAGGAAACCCCAGAGTGCTCCCAGAAGCCTCACCAGGAGGCCTATCTTGTACTTACCTGCTGATACTGGTTATAGCTGGGCTGAGGGTAGGTCTGGGCAGTGGGTGGTGGTGGTGGAGTATAGGGGGCAGGATTATAGGGGCCATAGCTCCCATAGTTGTAGGCAGGTGGTGGCGGAGGCGGAGGTGGTGGGGCTGTGTAGCCCTGGGTGTAGCCTCCTTGGCTGTAGGGTGGCTGACTGTAACTAGGCTGGGTAGAGAAGAAGACAAAAGCTCCATGAGAGACAGCATACACCAGGATGAGTCTGGGAAGCAGATCGTGGGCCTGAGCTCTGAGACCCAAGGGCAGCAAGACACATGGTACTTGTAAACTGGTTACCCAGTCTACAAAACCATCCCAGCACAGCCACAGCCCTCCGGCCTGTCATGAAGGCTCAAGAAGCTTCTGTGCATTGAGCTGGGAACTCAGTAAATGGTGGCATTGGCCTCTGTGAGATTTGCTGAGAAGAGCAGTAGTGCTAAGTTATGAAGAGTGTGGTACTTTGGATCACAGGGCATGGTAATATTAGGAAGTGTGGCTTTCTTGGAGTATAGAAGTGTGTCTGTCACTGTGGAGGTGGGTTTTGAGCATGCCATCATGCTCTCCACCATGCTGACAGCAGCCACTGCCCCATTTCAATGTTTTCTTTCTAAGAGTTGCCCTGGCCATGGTGTCTCTTCCCAGCAATAGCAACCTAACTAAGACAAAGCTTCTCAGGCACAGGACGGATGATCAGTAACTTCTTCAATTTCCTTAGCAATTCTACCATTATTTCCATTAGTTAGACTTTACAGAGAGAGCTAAGGTTGGAGAGATGGCTCAGTGGTTAAGAACACTGGCTGCTCTTGTAAAGAACCCACATAGTGAATCACAACTGTCTGTAACTCAAGGAACCAAAAACTCTCTTACGGCCTCCGCAGGCACTGCACACATGTGGTGTGCACACGTACACACATATAAACAATAAATGTAAAAAATGTATCTTAAAAACTAAATCTCAGTGAGGTTTGGGCCAAAGCTAAAAATGACCAACCCAGGTCTGTCTCGTCCCAGAGCCTTCATTAAGCTAAGAACTGATCACCTCACAGGAACTTCATGCATGAGTTCTAGTCATGTTTCTGGTCCTTTAAGGGAACACAAGGACCACGGGGGTCAAGCTATCTGTCCAAGATCACAAAGCCAGGCCCATATGGAGTTGACTTTCAAGTTGGTCTTGCCAAACTCTCCTAGGAAATGTTCTGAAGAGATGGCATCTAGAAAGCACATCTGTCTCCTGGCAGCTGTTTCCAGCTGCTTCCTGGCATGTAAAGGTCTTTAGGAAATGGCTGGTTCACAGGAACTGCTGCACACACCTGAGCCCAAGCAATTCTTTCTAAGAACTGGCACAGGGCCTGAAGCAGCTCAAGGACAAGGTTCTCATTCACCTTCAGACCCTAGCCTCCCATGATGGGCAAGAGGTCACTTCACTGAATGTTTTCTCATAGGGCCAGTGAGCCAGCTGATACCACCTTGCTGGCAGTTACCCCGGTGTTGGTGGGGTGGGGTGGGGTGGGAGGGTGTCAGCCATGTCTAGTGTTTGACACAGTTGAGTAGCTGCAAAGGGAAAGGGGACAAGCTGTAGACCCGTGGTCAGATAATGGCCTGGCCCCCTCTCCATCATGCAAGTGCATGGTGCACAAACAGACATCCATGACCTCACCTGTGGAGGGCTGTAGCTGCTCACTGTGGGGGTGCTGGTATTGGCGCTGGAGCCAGGGATGTTGCTGCTTTTGTTGTAGCTGCTGGCCCCTGGGGGGTTCCGAGCAGGGCTGTAGCTGGGTGGCGGCGGTGGCTGCTGTGGTGGCGGTTGTGGCGGTGGTGGCTGTTGTGGTGGTGGCTGTTGCTGGGGAGCCCGGTTATAGCTGCCTCGATTGTTGGAGTTGTTGTTATCCCGGCTGTTGTTACCCCAGCGGTTTTGGTTGTAGCCACCACCTCCGCTGCGGTTGAAACCTGAATTAAAAGCCACTGTATTAGAGGCCTCAGCACAGCTATGGCCAAGGCTGATGCAGGCATCACATTTGAGCTTCCCCCAGGCCCTCGGTACAGCTCCTTGACCCTGCCCGACGCCACACTTAGAGTTGTTCACAGACAGGTCTGTGTCTTTACTGGACTGTGAGCTGGCAGGCAGGCTGTCTTGGTGTGCCCAGCTCTATATAGCTGTTCAACAAACTAGACTGGGTGTTCAGGAAGGATGCTGAGCACCAGTAGATAGGTGCAAGCAAGTCACTGCAGTCCTAACAGAAGGGGCCTCTCCTGAGCCTTTGTACATCTTTTTCTTAAACCTGAATCCCAAACACCAAAAACAGGCTCAGCAGTGGGTCCATCCTGAGCTGTTTCCTTGTCTACATGAAGGTTAATTTGGGGTCACGTGGTCACAACATCCCTAGTCACTGAAGCCTAGAGTCTAGGACATTATTTTAAAGTGTGTGTGTGCCACATGTGGCTACTACACAGAAGTCAGAGGACAGACTGGATACCTGGAGCTGGAGTTACAAGCAGTTGTGAGCACCAGCTCAATGTGGTTGCTGAGAACCAAACTTGAGCCCTCTGGAAACTGCTGGGCACCTCTCCAGACCCATGTTTATTATTTAGGATCATACTTTTTTGTAGACATCAAAGTACATATTAAGAATCTGGGCTTTAACTGACTCTCAGCTCATCTTAGCTGTGTTATCTCGGGCAAACTAACCGCTCTAAGCAACACTCTTCATTTGTTTCTAAACCAAAGAGAAGTCCTCACATTTGCCCTTTGTCAGACAATATAGATGGAACCCAGGTCTCCTTAACAGAGTGGACGGAAAACCAACAAGAAGAGACAGTGCTGTCCTGTGGGAATGGACAAAGGGCTTCCTAAGCAGTGAGGTTGGGAGGTTGTGCAGCAGAGTAGTGCCAGCCCTCCTCCACAGCCTGGCCTTGGAATGAAAGGCCCAAAGAAGTCCATGTCTCACCTCCTCGGTAGTTGCCTCCTCCTCCACCACCACCACTGCCGCCGCCGCCACCACCGCTGCCTCCTCCCCGGTTCTGAAAGCCTCCTCGGTTGCCTCCAGGGGGGCCTCGGTTGTCATAACGCTGGAAGCCGCCACCGCCCCCTCCACGGCCTCGGAAGCCACCACCTCGGTTGTCAAAGCGCTTTTCTGGGGGAGGACCAGCCTTGCGGCCCTCCTCATTGTACTGCCTCACCAGCTTGTCCGCTTCCTCTCGCTGGAGCTCAATGAACAGAACCTCATCCAGGAAGTCCCCCGCATCAGGCAAAGTGAAGTTGGCTAGGAGGAAACGGGGGAGAAGGTCAGCACCTCCTGACACCTGGCCAGAGCAGGAGGGCTGAAAGAATTCAGTAGTGAACAAGTCTGAGACCCCCAACTGCCTGGAGTGGACACTGGCAAGGCTAACCAAGACTCTTCCTCTCCCTTTACCAGAGGACTTTAGGTCCCTCCTGCCTCGGGAAGGCAGCTGTGGTGGTAAATACAGCCACACCCCTTCCTTCCACTGTGGAACAAACTAAAGCTTGTCCAACTGGTGGGTGCCAGAGGCAGGAGATGGTGTAGGCCTTTCAGCTTGGGCTCTACCCATACTTATGACACCCACCCTATCTACCCTAAAAGCTCTTCCCCAGATTGAGATCAGGAGCCTGTTCCCTCAAACGTGGGTGATGTTAGAGACAAAACAGAAACAGAGGAGGTCACAGAGGGAATCATGGGGGTTGAGGGTAGGACCCCCACTCCATGCTGCTGAGATGGCCCAGGAGCCACCTGTTTCCTACCTTTCATCTCTAGGACGGCATGATCTGGGACATCTTTCCCTTCTTCATCAGTCCTCTTTATTGTGCGGTCTTTTAGGTCCTCATCAGTTGGACAGATTACAATAGCTTTCCGCTGGAAGCCTTCAAATGGTCTCATTTTCCGTCTCTGGGCTGAGCCATAAACATTTGTCTAAGGGTAGGCGAGAGGGGAGAAATGCGATACTCAGAGCCGCCTCCTCTGCAGGGCCTTGTGTAGGGCAGTGCTGAGAAAGGTGTACTAGGGACCTTCACAGAGATCGACTCCTAATAGCCCGGCTTTCCTTGTTAATCCTGTTAATGGCACTGCAGCTCACAAATCCTTCTGTTCCCAACCTCCCCAACACCCAACCTCGGCTACACTCCCCGAGCCGACACTGACTTTGAATGTACACTTCTAGAAGTACTTCTGTCTGGTTTAATGTGAACAGAAACTCTACTGCATGCACTTTCTGAGCTCATATCCTGCCCCAGGCTGAGTGACAAGAATTCAGTACTATATTCAATACTATAGTTCTAAACTTTTTTGTTTGTGTATTTTGAGACAAGGTCTATCATGTAGCCCTGGGTGTCCTAAAACTCACTCTGTAGACCAGGCTGGCCTCATACTCATAGATCACCAGCCTCTGCCTCCTGAGTGCTGGGATCAAAGGTGTGAGCCAGCATGCCTGGCTCAGTGTTTTCTCTTAAATAGTCCATCAATGCAAAGGACATTTTTTCTGACAATTGTGCAAGCTACTTCCATCAAACCATAACTTTCTCTCCTGGTCCTTTTGAACACTGGCCTTACTCAGAAGCCTATCCAAGGAGACTGACAGAGTGACAATCTGTGCTCTTCCAAGGTGCAGCTGGCTACTGCTCTGTTTTCCTTCTTGCTGGGGCAGGCACTGGCAGAAATACATGCAATGACCGAGCAGCAATCACTACATCCAGGGACCAACACCCTCAATGTGCCAGTCAATCCTTTCCGGCGCTGGGGAGGATGAACAGAAAGCATGACAAGGTCTAAGTGGCAGCTATCAGACAGGAAACACCTAGAAGAGAGGCATGGCTTGGCAGAGCTAGCTGTGTCAGAGCTTCAGCCTGCTATTCTCAACATCAATACCTGGATTTACAGTGTTTCTGGCCCTGTAGGCCAAACAGTATGAAAGCCTCATGCTCACTACTGTGCAGATACAATGAGTTTATGTCAACTAAAGCTCTGGGCCCTGGTTCACCTCCAGCACTCAACAGATAGAAGCTACCACTGATAATGGTCATCACTGGGTGCGGTGCTGTGGATATTTATACCATGATGCTGACTTGAAGCTACCCAGACCAAAGGGAAAGGTTAAGCTGCAGTGTTCTCCCAAGTGAAAACCAGTCAGGTGGACAGAAAGGATGCAGGCTCTGGAGGAGAAGCTGCGTGATGAAACCCTGGCTGTGCCATGGAGAATCAGTGAGTCTGTAGACAAATGCCCTACCTCGTTAGTGTGAGCCTCAAACTGCATCTGAGAGGTGGGGATCACACTGCCCTCCTGCTGGCTCTGGGATCTGCAGATGTGAACTTTTGTGGCATACAGCAGAGAAGGAAGCCAGCACACAAGGTGGATTTTCAACACAAGGCCAACGGGCCACAGTGATCTGAAAGGCTTCTCAATGTATACCACAATAAATACAGCCTGAGGACAAGTTGGTACAAGGAGGCTGGGGAGCCATGACAAGAGTGGTGGGAGATCCAAGCAGTGGGTGCAGCTGCTCTGGTCCTAAACCAACAAGCTCCTTGGACCAACTTAAATGCCAGGCTGAACGTTCTTCCCCACTTTCAGAACTTCTTAAAGGAAGCAGAGAAATGGGAGGGGGAGGCAGAACTACATACTGTGGCCTTGAGTAACAAAAGATTTCAGGATCCAGGTTGTACTTCTGGGTCCTTGCTATTGTATTCCTTCCTCCCAGGGTCTACACTGAAAGTGAAGCACTTGGCTTCCTCTTGACACAAACGTCAGAACGGATGGTGGACGTCAGGGTGGAGGTGGCTCCGGTTATGTGCTCATGACTTGGTGCATTCTGTCTGTCGCCCACAAGGGATGCTGCTCTTATCCCTCTCACATGGGTGGGCAAAGAAGAGCATATTCTGGATGTCTGCCACAGCACACTTGCCCTGCCCAAGTTCCAAGGTCTGGGATGAGGTGTGACTCTAAGGCATCTTTCTGGGTACTGAAGTACTGAGGAGCCCGTTCTGAACAAACTCTTAGAGTGTTATCTCCTCTGCCCCTTCCTGGCCTTGAGGAAGAGAAGAGGAGCCATGCAAATGCTCAGCTTTCCTGGAGGAAAGTGATGAACTTCTGGTGCCTGTTACCAAAGCAAACAATGAGGTCAGAGCCCTGGGGCGAGCCCTGGACTCTGTGGTCTCTGGGGGCTCTGTGGCTGTTGCTAGGAGACAAGAACAACATCGAGGTCAGCCTTTCCAGTCTAGATTCACCACCCAGCTCCTGCTCCTCCAGTCCACAATGCTGGAGGATGCCAGCTCTAAGGAGCACCCAGGGCTTGTTCGGGCTGCAAACTAACTCTAACTCCAGAAAGCGGGCAAAGCAAACAAGCAAACAAGCGGTAGGAGCTGGGGTTCTTAGACAGGGTGCTTCACTGGTTGATGTGGCACAGCCTGAGGGCATGAGGACACAACAGACATAATCTAATCGGTGACTTGTGCTGACATTTTGAGCTCTTTCAAAAAGTCTACTGTTTGAGATCACTCTGCTCTTTCTGGTCATATTCAACAGGGCCAGCCTGACAACAGGAACAGCAAGCTGGGTTCCAGAAGAGCACTTCTGGCAAAGAAAGCTTGTTTTGGGTTGAGTGAGGTGAATCCCAGAGGACGGAAGTACACACGTAGAAAGAGAACTGGTTTGAGTGCCAGGAATGGAGCAGGCGTGAGACTCTGGGGACAGTGAGGGGGAAGGAAAGAAACTTCCCTCCAGTGCCTGCTAACAAGCGACAGTTTACTCCGGCAGGTTTGTGCCAAGAAAAAAAATGTGGCATCTGCAAGAGTGGGCCTAGAACAAGTTTTTTGTTTAATTTTGAATCAGGGCCTCACAATGTAGTTCTGGCAGGCCTGAAGCTCCAAGTTCAGCCTGCTTCTGTCTCCTGAGTACTGGTATTATGGTATGCACCATTATGCTCGGCTATAACCAAAGCTTTGAATGTGCAGTAAAGTGGTTGTATCCAGCCCTGCCTGGTCAATGCCCTGCCTGGTCTAGGCTCTGACACACTCCTGGGAGGGTCCCATAGACTATAGCCCCTACTCCAGGTGGGTAAGACAACTATGTTATCACTAAAGAGCATACAGCTCCTGATGTGCACACTGTTTTAAGGCCCTCTGACAGTCTAGGCAGAGGCTAGAAACCTCATTCGATTGGCTTCCCACCTGATGCCACAACACCTTCCTGTCCCTCCTTGGGTTTCTTAACCATGTTCCTTACCCCCACAGCCCTGCACACATGACCACAGTCTCCATTGCTTAGGCTCTGCTCTTCCAATGCACTTTACCCAGGCCTACTTTCTAAAGGATTTTCCTAGCTCCCACTACAGACCCAACTACCTAGCACTCAACTATCTGAAGTTACCAGTATGAAATCTTGCCTGACTTTAGGGCAGGTACTCTCCCTTTATGAGGTCTTTGTTTCTTGTCTAGTTTGCCTGGTTTTTTTTGTTTGTTTTTCCTGAAACAGTTTCTCTTGGTAGCTTCAGCTGTCCTGGAACTCACTTTGTAGACCAAGCTGGTCTTGAACTCACAGAGATCCGTATGCCTCTCTCTGCCTCTAGGATTAATATTGCTATTTTTGATGTCCTCAATGTTTCTCTTTGATACCCACACAATCTGAAGAAGCTGCTGAGATCATTATGGGATGAAAACTGTGCCTGTCAGATAGTGTAGGGCTGGGGCCTGGCAAACATAGAATCTTGGCTGCTCAGTCTCGCCAGGCTGGTTCAGGACGGACACATCTCAAGTTGGCATATATACAGGTACAGAAGAGGTAAATGCAGGGACTTAGCATACGTTACTAGTCTCTTTAACAGTTATGCATTATCATTGTAACCCTCAGCGACACAGCTAAGGATGTGGGCAATGTCAGGATCTAAACCTTTGCTTACACTCATACAACATTCATTTTCTCATAATACTGAAACACACTTTTGCAGTTTAGGCTAAAACAGGAAAACCGACTGGCTTTAAACTCCCTTCTTGGCCTCACTGACCTAGATAGGAGCTTCAGCCTCTGTCTCCAGCCTTGGGTTAACTAGAGAACTGTGTTCTTTATTTGGGAGGGCAGGGCCTTTGCATTATGGTTGGCTTAGGTCACACGGCTAGATCTGCATTCTTTCTGCGAGATCAGCCGGCTGAAGCCCTAGTCCTGACTCCAGCTCCAAACAAGCAAGCACCATGTACAATGGCTGAGTACTCAGCTCTACTTTGTGCTTGGCTGAACTGCAGGACAGACAGGGTATACAGTAAACAGAGTGTGCTAATTAGACTCATGAAATGCAAAAGGAATTCTTTCTAGCGACCATGAAAAGAGGAACCAACTTAGTGGCCTTGCAGAACACTGAGTCCAATTGGGCAGACAGGCTAAAATCCCACAATAGTTTACCAAGGAGAACAGGACAAAGTGAGCTGGGAAGCAGTGAAGACGTAGTTTAACTGTAGTTGAGTACTTGTCCAGCATTTATAAGGTCCTAGACTCAGTTCCCAGCAGAGAGAGAGAAGGTTGAGTGGACCTTTCTGACAGGGCTGAGACACTCATATACTCCTCCCCCGTGGTCTCTGTAGACTCTTCAGCCCATGCAAAGACAACGTGGTCCCTAGGGTTTCCTTCCTAGTACGCCAACCATCAACGCTAGTCACCAGCTCTCTCTTTTCATCAGACCTTTAAACTCGAGGTACCAGGCAGCCAGGTTATATGGTGGGACTTCACAGGGTGACCTGCTTGTTTATTTTTAGGTTCTTTCTACCCCCCCCCCCCCCAGGGTTTTTCTGTAGCTCTGGTTGTCCTGGAACTCACAGAAATCCACCTGCCCCTGCCTTCTGAGCGCTGGGATTAAAGGTGTGCACTTCAACCATTACTTCTAGGTTCTTAAGAAAGCACAAATATAAGGTTTAACCACAGATCCAGAGACAAGCAAGTAAACACCATTTGCTGTTACTCCATGAAGTCTACATGACAAATGTCAAGTACAATGCTAGGTTGGCAACACATGTGGAACTCATTAGAGACAGGGATTCTAAGCTATTTTAGGCCAGACATTCCTACGACAATGCTGAAATGATGCAGGTTTTTAATCCAACTCAAAACTGACCAAACCCTACCCTTAACTGAGTTAATCATGTGCTCTTCACTCATAAAAATGTGTCCAGCAGCTAGACCGCCCCTTTCTGCAACGCAGGTAATGACACACACCAGCTGCTCTGAGCTAGGTCCTGTGGAGGTGTGGGGCCATTAGGCTCCCTATTTTGCAAACTAGAATGCCAAGATTCACAGAATAAAGTGGCTACTCCTAAATGTAGAGCTAGCAAGTAACAGAGTTGGGGTTCTAAGCCCAGCCTATGAGGCTTAGAAATCCTTGTCTCTTAGGGAAATGGTTGGAGATATGGCTCAGTAGCTGCTCTTCCAGAAGACATGGGTTTGACTCCCAGCACCCACATGACAGCTCACACACACACACACCCCTATGCCTCTTTCATTTGGCTATGGTGATTCTTGTCTAAGAATGAATGAATGAGCAATGAGCCAGTAGGTCTGGGTGGTGGCTCCAAACCACAGACAGGACTTAGAAAGCAAAGCGAAGGGTCTCCATGCTCATGTGTGGTGAACCCCTGCCAGCACAACTGCCACAGAACACTGGAGAAATGAGAAGGGGCTGGAGGGGAATTCCCATGCAGTGACTCGGCCCCCTTCCCTCTCCCAAGGACTGCTGGTCTCAAGTACCTGATCTAGAATGTAGTTGCGTTTCTTTCGGGCAGCAATCTGAATGAGGCGGTTGAGGCACTGAGTGGCCTGCTGGATCAGGACATCCCAGCGGCCAGCATAGTTCCGCTGCCGACGTAGGCCCATTACCTGTGGGCAAGAGGTAATGAAAAGCGAGTGAGCCTAGGTTCTGGGCAGCAGCCAAAAGCTGGGAGGCGAGTAAAGTAATCCACAGGTCATGCTTACCCGCATCTTATCCATGATGGCATTGGTACCCAGAATGTTGTACTTCTTAGAAGGGTTGGACGCTGCATGTTTGATGGCCCATGTGGTTTTGCCGGCAGCAGGCAGGCCCACCATCATCAGAATCTACAAGAAGAGGACAGGGAAGGTGCTGAGAGACAGCAGCAGATGTGGCATAGTGCCACCCTGGCTTGATGGGCCCATGATGATGACTCTGACCTCCTGGTTGCCTCTGGAAAATGGAAGCAATATCATCTATCTCAGTGCTGCTGTTAGGAGTCACAGACAAGGCTTGTCAGATCTGAGTCTAGAGTCTGGCATAGGTAAGCACCAAGTCATGTCTCACCAACAGAGGGTTAGAGAAGGATTACTTTTCCCAGCCTCTGGCAGGAGAAAACCGTGACCTTGAGCCATGGACAGGTATTAGAAGATTACACAGTCTCAAGAGTCTAAAAATCACAACTAAGTTGTGCCCACAGGTCATGAATTTTATTTAATCATCACATTTAGAATTCAACAAACACTACAAGTACCCTAAATGCAGAATAAGGGGAATGATTCTTTTCTGAGGCCACTAAAATGTTACAAGTCAGGTGTGGTGGTACACACCTATGTCTCCCAGGGAGCTGAAGCAGAAAAATGACAAGGGTCCAGAAAGTCTGAGGCCAACCTGAGCAACACAGCAAGACTGTCTCAAAAGATAGATGTATAAAGAGAGATTTTCATGCAGTGGGATATAGACCATAAAGTATATAAAAGGACAGGACAGCAAATTGCTTGTCATGAGATCTCTTATAAACAGAGAACATGCATCCCTTTTTTTCTCTCTCCCCCTCTTAAAGGTGTACTGGTGTTTTGCCTGCATGTGTCAGGTACCTTGGAACTGGAGTTACAGACAGCTGTGAGCTGCCATGTGGGTGCTGGGAATTGAACCCAGGTTCTCTGGAAAAATAGCCAGTGTTCCTACCTGATGAGCCATCTCTCTAGCTTTGGGGGGAGGGAATATATTTAAATTCACAACTACATCATCTGGGAGGCTAGGGTAGAAATGTCATGAATTCAAGGCTAGCCTGGGCTACAAACAAACATAGACAAAGGTGGTCAGTACAGCTGCCCAAGGCACTCGTCACGTTGTAAGCCCTCAATGGGAGGTGGAATTGCTAAGCCCTCTCCAAACACTGGGTAGCAGAGTAGGCTGCTATCCCATTCTCCTATGAGGAAGCCTCTTTTCCCCTTGGAACTTTACCCTGAAAAGTGCTTTTCAATACCAGTCTCAATCCCCAAGAAGCTGGGACAAAGAAGCCCCTGCCCCCGAGTTTGCTCAAATTTCTGTCCCTTTCACTATATGTAAGCCACTTAATAGTGGCCCTCCTCTGCCTTGGGTGGCTCTGGAAAGGCCACCAATTTAGTCTTCTGGTCCCACTTACCTCACACTCTGCTTTGCTCTTTGGTCCAATGGTGCCGCGGATCCGCTCGCTGAGGGGAAGGTGCTGGATGAATGTGAACCCTGGGAGAATAGAACAGTAGGGCTCTGCCCTCTGCCCAAAGTTAAATTCCACAGCACAATTCTTCACCAGGACATGAGGGTAGAGGGCCTGACCCCCTAAAGCTTCTTTCTGGATTCGAAAGGCAATGCCCATCCACTTGCCATTCTTGGTAAAAGAAAGCTCCACATCGTTTCCACATTCAAAGTCCTAGGAGAGAAAGCCGAGGGTAAGCCAGTGAGTGTGATGGTGGACATCTGTCATCCCAGGACCTGGAGGCTGAGGCAGGAAGAGCATGAATTTTAAACCAGCCTGGGCTACATGACATCTTATCTTTAAGAACAAATCCACAATGAACGCCAGGATACTAACTGTAAACTCTTAGCTTAAGGAGCAGGGACTCACAGTCAATGCAAGGAGTAAAATTCAGACACTTTACCCAAATCCTCTCCTTACCAAAGATCTTGAAGCTGGTAACCTATATTTGAGTCTTGTTCTTAGGCAGAGGTACAGATGAAGGCGAAGGTTATCTGACAAGGCGGTCTGTACAGATAGGGATGAAAGAAGCCAGACCTGGTACTCTTAACAGCTGAGCTCAGCTCTAAAGATATATCCTCTTGTTTGTTCAATACACACACACTCTCCTTGGTACAGGACTATGTTGATCTGGATTCCATGGAATTCAGAGGCCAATGGAGAACCAAACAATAAGTCTCAGTATCGTAATTCAAGAAAACCCATGGGTTTCTTGAAGGGAGCTTATCTTAGGTCTTGATCAGTAGATGGAATGAGCCATGTACACAAACCTCAAAGTGAAGCATACAGGCCAGGTGCTCAGACACACAGGGAAGGATTCATTCACTCAGTTGCTCACTGAGTTGCTGTAGTTGAACGCTCACTGTAAGCTGCTAGGCACTGTAGGCTGGGGCTGGAATTGTAGGGTATGAAAGGCTCTCCACCTTAGCTCTAGAGTTTAGAGCCATTACTGATGGTGGAGCAGAACACTGACTTGTTTTAGTATAGTAGCCTGGCCAAAGCTGCTCCAGAAAGGTCACTGTGGGTACTGGAGAGGTTACAGTTAAGCTTCAAAACTCAGGATGAGACAACAGACTGAAGCCAAGTACAAGTTCTAGCTAGTTTCTGACAAAATGGTACAGGATGTAGTATTCTGAGATTAGGAGACCACCTTAAAAATTTCCCTTTAATCATCAGTGGAAGTTCCCCAGTACTCTATCAGCATCCTCCATACCTTTTAATTCAGATAGGCCAACAAAAGCCGAAAGGAATCCTGCCTGCTGTAAGTCTCTGTGTATCTTCCAAGGCAGGGAGAGACAGTGGTTCCAGTCACCTTTGTTCTCACAGGGAAATGAGTGTGGGTGTGGCCTGCCTTGGGCACTACCTTTATCAGAAGAACCACCACAGGGCAAAGAAACCAGCACTAGGAGCTAACAGGTTTACCCACAAGGCCACCTGTCCAGGCAGGGTTGCTGACAGCACCTGCTAGACACACATCTGTGTTGTCCTCTAGGCTGCAGTAACGCTACTTCCTACTGTTGATATGCACCACTCCTTCTGCACTTGGAAAGCTGCTTAGTCCTTTCTCAAGGTCAAGAGATATGATACAAACATGTTCCTTCTGTTTCCCCAGATTCTGATTTTTATTCCCCCTTTCAATGACCCGCTACGAACCCTCTTTAAGGTATGACACCCTTTAATAAAAGAGAATTGTATGTGGAACTTTTCTTTAAGTAGAGCTGGATTTTATTAGGCAAGTTTGAATACAGGTCTAAGTCTGAATGTTAAGAGAGAGACAGATGCTTAAGAAAAGAGTGGGTATGAATATTCCACATAGAAGGCAGAAGCTGGTGGATCTCTTTGAGTTGAGGCCAACCTGCTCTTCATACTGAGTTCCAAGCTAACCAGGGCTACCCTGTCTCAAAAAAGTACTCACTGCTGCTCTTGTCAAAGACCTAGGCAACTTGGGTTCAGTTCCTACACGGTAGCTACTGACTGTAACTCTAGTTCCAGAGGACCTGATGCCTCTTCTGGCCTCCACAGGCACCGCATGCACTGCATGAACATACATGTAGGCAAAAGATCATATTCAAGAAATAAAATAAATCTGGGCTAAAAGAAAAAAAAAGGCTCAGTGGTTAAGAGCACTTGCAACTCTTGTAAAAAACAAAGGTTCAATTCCCAGCACCCACGCAGCAGCTTACAAATACCTGTGACTCCAGTTTCAGGGATACCAGGCACATACACAGTACACATACATACATTCATGCAAAAACACTTATACATATAAAATAAAAACAATTAAAATTTCTTTTACAAAGCTAAAAGCAACAAAAACTCCCCTGAAATTGTTAGACTAGGTAGGTACAGATGATCTGTTGGGACACAGGTTCAAAGTCTGGAATTCTGTACTGTCATATGCTTGCAACATCATGCCTTCAACTTTTTAAATGTACAGTCCTCATGGCAGCTGGCCATCAATGTTTGAAAATACAGGGCTGATGAGTCAATAGGTAAGTGCTCACCAATGAAACTTGAGGACCCAGGTTTGGATATCCAGACTCTAGGTGGAAAGCAAGTGTGGTGGTATGTACCTGAAATCTCTCAGAATGCGCTCCAGGTTCAATGAGACAGACCTTGTCTCAGAAAAGTAAAGTGCCAGGTTTGGTGTCATATGCCTGTGATTCCAGGATTAGGGACTCAAAGGCAGGTAATCTCTTACTGAGGCCAACGTGGACCACACAGTGAAAACCTGTCTTAAAATGTACACATGCATGTTTCCACCCTCCACCACACACAATATCTAACCACAAGTTAATTTAGGAAGAAACATTACATACATACTCCGTAAGAACGCACGGATGTATGGGAAAATATCCAAGTACACAGCAAGTTCAGTGGTGAAGAGGAATTGTACAGAGTCCACACAGAGGGTCATTAACTGTCTCTGAGTAACCCTGACAAGTGGCAAACAGTAAGTATTTCCTTCGGCATTATTTCTATCTCTACCAGCAAACAACTATCAGGGAGCTTCTGGAACCTTCATCATGGCTGTAAGTCCTAATGAGAAAGGCTACATCCACCATGGTGGTGAAAACAATGACTATAGACAATACAAAATAAAAGCCCCAATCAAAAACAAAGTGTGCCTTCAGGTTTCCTTAGGTAGTCCTAGAGAAAAGATCTTAAGTCTTAAGGTATACAGTTAGGCAAAAAATAGTATAAATATGCTACCCTTTGTGCTAAAAAAGCAATGTGTATTCAGATTCAAACTAGAACAGGCGGCTCCTGTGTGTAGCTGGGACATATGAAACAATGGGTACCATTTTCGAATCCTTGTTTCTCTCTTTAAATCACATGAATTCGTTTTAAGAATGCTTCTGAGTTAGCTCCGTATCACTTATTTGGACACTGGATAATTGTCAGAACATACTATTAAATGGAAAAACTATATTCAGGACTATAGAATATAACCATCATTATTTTTTATCTAAAAAAAAAAAAAAAAGTGTTTTATTAGAAAAACATGGCATGGTGGTTGCATGCTTTTAATCCCAGTACAGGGATGCAGAGGCAGGCGATTTTCTAAAAGTTCGAGGTCATCCTAGTCTATACCCCCACCCCTCTTCCCTCCCACAAGATCATACAATACACAGGAAGAATGAGAATCTGCTTCAGACTAAAGGAACTAAAAAACCCTCAATGCACTAAAGCAAGCCAACGGGACAACTGACATAATCTAAATGTGGACAGATGGCAGCTACTCCTTTAACAGTAGTATATCAATCTCATATCTGGGAAACATAAAAGATGACAGACGTAAATATACATCAAATATTAAGGGTAGGAAATACACAGCCTACCCTCAAATGGATCATATATGTAAAAAGAGAAAACACACACATACATGCATATACACTTAGAGCAAAAGTGGTAAAAGGTCCTGATTTTAAGTTTTTGTTTTGTTTTGGGAGTGGAGGGGTCCTCTTCCTTTGTGTTTTTACATATTTTTATTGTGGTGGTGGTGCATACCTTTAATTCCAACACTTGGGAGGCAGAGGCAGAGGCAGGCAGATATTCTGAGTTCAAGGTCAGCCTGGTACACAATATATATTCCAGGATAGCCAGGGTTACACAGAGAAACCCTGTCTTGAGAAAAACAAAACAAAAATTTAATTAATTTGTTATTTGTCATGGAGTGTCATGGAGTCCAGGCTAATCTTAGCTGAGGATGACCTTCTGAGAGCTAGGATTATAGACAGCAAGCACAGCACCCAGTTTTAATGCCATGAGACTAATGAGTCACTCAACAGATACTACCAACTAAACTGCCTTCCCAATGCCTCTAAGTTTGAAATAATTTTCCAATTAAAAAAAGAAAGGAGTTAGGAGTTATGAGAACAAATAAGGCAGAAGACAAGATCTCGAGGAAGCATGCTCTCTGGGGCTTCAGGACACAGCTCACAAGGCTAACTGTACAAAGGGCGCCATCTGTTATTCTAAGTGCGTGTAACGGGTTAACTCAACACGAAAGAGGTGAGGACAGAGGACACTAACAGGGAAGCTGTCCGGGGCTTCGAACCTTTAGAGCAAGAACTGAGCTCAGCAAGTCTGGATCCAGACCCATAGCTACCCTGGTCCCGCTCTCCAGAACCAAGGCAGCAGCATAGGCACCCTTCTTCTGCTCTGCCACAGGGCAGTACACAACAGGAACTAAGCTCAACTAAGGTCAGTTCAGAAAACAGTTTGCAACGGAGGCCAAAAGCCACACAATGCCTTTAAAAGCAGACAGGCTATTTCTCAACAGAGGAAATAAATTCTCAAGTTTGATTAGAAAACGTCACTGTGGTAACCATAGACAGAGGGAGCTGTGTACACCTGAAGTCCTCAAATCTCGTGGTACCACAGTCAGCTGTGCACAAAGACAAGAAGGGAAATGATGGCCGACCCTCACACAACATCAGTGATCCCTACCCTGGAGGAGACAGTATCAAGCCATTAGACAATAACGTGGAGAGCGTGGCCGATGAGCATAAACAACAATACAGGTATCCTGAAAAAGTCTACATCAGGCACCTGACCCTGCCAATTCCCACAGGCTGCCAGCACTCACCGCAAAGCAGCCAATCACATCGTTCTCTGCAAATTTGTCTCCGTAGTTTTCAAAGCGGCTATTGGTAGACTTCTTCCCTGTGCCTCCATAACCATAGGAAAAAGGCTCTTCACCTGAAGGAAGGCACAGGCAGGTTAAATCTCTGATCGACACAACACTTCACAACTGCCACAGTCATTGTCTTTACTATTTTGACAGTCTCACAGTGCAGCCTGTTCTGGAGTTCACTCCATAGACTAGGCCAGTCTCAAACTCACAGAAGTCCACCTGCCTCTGCCTCCTGAATGCTGGGACTAAAGGTGTGTGACACCGTATCTGGTAGCTACTACTATTTCAAAACTAAGATAAAAATAAGATGAGATGACTTCTTTTGTTTTTTATTTTTCAAGTAAGTATTGAAGAGTGCCCAGGCTGGCCTTACTCTCTCAATTCTCCTGCAAGGCTGGAACTTAAGTTTATCTCCGCACCTGGCTCTGACCTAATCTGAACAACTACAAAAAGGATTCATAGGCTGCCTTGACCTCACGGAGATGTCTGCCTGCCTCTGCCTCCACAGTGCTGGGATTAAAGGTGGGCTCCACCACCTGGCTTGCACTCCTCTTATTTTTTTTTAAAAAGAAGAGGTCAATGATTTTTAAAAAACAGCTTCCTTTTTGGGCGGCCGGGGGTTGAGACAGGGTTTCTCTGTGTAGCCCTGGCCATCCTGGAACTCTCTCTGTATACTGGGTTGGCCTCAAATTCAGAGATTTGCCTGCCTGCATGTATGTAATGTCTATGTAAGGGTACAAGGTCTTCTGGAGTTAAAGACAGTGTGAGCTGCCATGTGGGTGCTGAGAACTGAACCTGGGTCCTCTTGAAGAGCAGCTAGTGTGCTCTCAACTGCTAAGCCATCTCTCCAGTCCCTAAACCTATAATTTGTAAATAAAGAATGCTGTTACACATAAAAATTTAAAAAAAAAGCAGTTATTACTGTGTGTGAACAGGCACGTACAGAGATCAATTCTCTTCCTCCATTTGCATATGGGTTCCAAAGACATAGGGCCTCAGGCTTATGCACCAAGTACTCTCACTGGCTGAACCATCTCACCAGCCTTTGTAGGCCTTTTGACCTGATCTATCTTTGTGTGTGTGGTGCTGAAGATTAACCTAACATTTATTCTTAAAGATTTGTCTTAAGTTGTCAAGTCATTACAAGAATAGGAATTCAAGCAAAAAGAAGAAATTAGTTTAAATGAGCTACAAAAGGAAATTTGTGAAATAAATATAATAGGGTTGGGATGTAGTTCAGTGGTAGAGTCCTAGGTTCTGTTTAACAGCCCTGGCTGTCCTGGAACTTGATTTGTAGACCTGGCTGGCCTCAAACTACAGAGATCACCTGCCTCTGCCTCCCAAGTGCTGGGATTTAAGGCGTGCACTACCACCACCCGGCAGTGCTAAGTTTTTGTGTGGCCCTGGGCTTGACTCCTAGCACCGACCACAAAACAAAAAAATAAAAACAGCTATAAAACAAAAAACTACGCATTAGCTAAGAAACCATACTAATTTCTAAAATGTGGCCCATTATGTATTAAAAGAAACCAGACTACATACACTGCATAGCATGACCCAGTTTGAGTATGTATAAAAACCAAAAGGAATGTCTAGAAGGTTGTAGCTAATCACCAGGCCTGGCACCTCATGAAAATTCAGTATCTCAGCAGGCAGCTCCTGCTTCTCTGCCAATCAACCAGTCTCAGCTGCTTCTGCTTTTACTCTAGGCTCCACTCTGTACAGAGAATCTATAAAGAACTTAGCAGGCCTTAAGAACTTAAGAACTTATTCAGTATGGTGCGAGGGCAGAAATGGTTTGAAATAAAACAGTTCTCTGAAGAGAACTTTGGACCCTCTCCTAAAATTAAAAGTGAGAGAATTAACTCTGAAAGAGTTAGGTGTAACAGATCCTCAAGTCAGGCAGTCACACAGGACCATCAGCTTAACCTGTCTCCGCTCCAGGGTAGGTAGGTGTTCTGAGTCTGCTACTGGGAAGAGCAATTTATGAACCCCGAGAAGCCAGGGGCAGGCTTCTCACTCTCTACTGAAGACTGTCTGGCTGACCTTCTTACCTAGCTGAGTGCTGCAAGAGTCCAAGGACCAGCCAATACGGACAACGTGGGGGTCGGGTTCTGTAGATGGAAGATGCTTCACGGAGATTTCCTCATTGATCTGAGGACAGAACACAAGAGGCTCAGGATTGATTCTCACAAAGTTGCTGGATCATGAGGCAATGTAGGAGGTACTATCAGGTGTTATCAGGCAATAAACAGTGACGGTGATTCTCAGTGCTTCATGCCTGGAATCTCAGCACTCAGGTGGCAGAGGCAGGAGGACTGCCCCAAATTTCAAGGCCAGCTTGAGTTACACAGTGAAGGTGAAGCCAGCCTGGGCCAGGGAGATCCTGCAGGGATGGGTGGGTGGTGGATGGATAAACAAAAAGATAAAGAAGGTTTCTTAAAAAAAGATAGACTTGATTGCTGGGAGAATCCAAGCAGTTCCCGAGAGAGAGCCCGTTTGATAGCAGGGACTCTAAGGCCCCAGAGGGTTCGTCCAAAGCCGCCTTTTTCAGTTTTAATACTTGTTGCAGGGGAAATAAACTGTCATTGGACATGGTACTTGGCTAGTATACATGAGGCTGTGCATTGGGACCCCAGCATCATAAAAACATGACAGTAAGCGCACACACTTAATAACCATGCGCCTCTAGATCATCCCTAGGTCCCACTAGGTCCCGGTGCCCACGTCTATAAGCGTGGGTTTGCAAGGACACCAAGCGCATCCATCACTTTTAAACAAAAGTCAAGAAGAAAAACATCAGTAAGGAACCAGGTACATTAGAGTACAGTGGAGCCACGAGACCAACTAAAAAAGTGAGGCAGGGCTAAGTCAGAGTGTGAAAAATGTCAAGACACAGCAGTAAGTAACACAAGCATGGAAACAAGAGCATACTCAACATCCGTGTTGCCCTTCTCTCCCTCTGAAGGGAAAGGCTAAGGTGGGAGCACAGGAGAATGCCTACTTTTAATCCCATACTCTGTGCTACCTAATTACATTGTGGTGGTTAACTGGTAACCTTATCTACCAGAACTGGTCTGCAACCTAGAAAGATACCACATTCCACTGACTTTCAGACGTTTTTCATCTCTCTGTGAAGGAACAATTCACCTTACAATCCACAGAAGAAAGCCATGTAGTTTGATCGTATTTCTTTAAACACCATGTTGTCAATTGATGGTCTGTCCACCAGTAAAATAACCCTGTCTCAGCTGCACCTCTAGACTGGGATGTGAGAATACTTATTCAGTGTAATGCTGTGAGGATTAACGGAGATAATCCACACAAAGAGCTCAGCACTGATACTATATGAAGGGCTCTACAGATACTATCATAAATCAGTTTGATATAAAAATACACAAGAATTGTTTTTCTCAATGCTGAGGATGGAAGCATGCACTTCCCTAGCATTACACCCCCTAGCCAAAAGACTGCTAACATTTAGACGACCTTGGGGGAGGCACACAGAAAGAACACGCTAGTAACTTTTGCCCTCTAACTCTACAATGTGCAAGCTGAACAAGTGTTGCACATGAACATGCACTATTGTCACAAACCTGACACGGAACTTTGGCAATGGCCAAGTCGGGCAGCTCTTTGCCCCGCTCACCTCTAGACTACATTTCTGTATAGTATAATATATGTGAGTACACAGCATGGTCAGGAGGACAACTTTTGATCGTTGACGCTCTCCTTTCACGGTGTGGACTGACTGACTGCAGGTTGCCAAGTGTGGCTACCCTTACTGCTGAGACATCTTCCTGGCCCTTGAGCCCATTTTTCCCTTGAGACAACTGCTTTACCCATGCTACTAACATCACCACTAGGCTTTGGCCTGATACAAATCCCACCACCACAAAGAACACAACTGCCAACTTTTCTGATATTGAGGCTGGGATAGTTCACGAAACTTCTGTTTGCTTGGGCACTGTCTAAGCTCAATCTAACATCTTACAGCCTCAGCTCTGATCAGGGTGGCTGGTGACAGGCTCTTCCAAAGGATAGATCTGCTTTCTGTCTTGTCTATCTTTCCCACTCACCTTCATTTCAAAACACACACGTCCTCTTCTGACGCCATAGCTGGCACGGGCTCCTGACCACAGGTATGCAAAGCCCTCGATTGTCAGCGGATAGCCACTACTCCGGTCCCGGGCCACTTTGAAGTGCAGGTCACAGTTATCTGTGGAGAAAAACCCCAGAATATTGGCTCATGTTTGGGGTTCAAGGATGTGTCCCTCAGAAACTGTAGCTTTGAGGGAATATGTCACAACTTAGGGAGAGAGTCAACAACCTTGCAAATTCAAACTGATCTTTCATATCATACACATTAACCACCTCCCAGTGCTGACTATTTAAGAGCAGATGTCTGCTGCCAGCTGTGGTGTGAATATCTGACCCAACACATCAGCCATCTGCCTAGGAAGGTGGCTGCCATCTCCCATCCCACACATGACACAGACTCTGTAAGAGCCAATCCCAACTTCAGAGAATCCTTTCCTTACTACCT
Source organism: Phyllotis vaccarum (assembly GCA_033318265.1). Classification (NCBI taxonomy): domain Eukaryota; kingdom Metazoa; phylum Chordata; class Mammalia; order Rodentia; family Cricetidae; genus Phyllotis; species Phyllotis vaccarum. The sequence goes on from JARWLC010000018.1 coordinate 17,493,065, forward strand.
TGCCCACAAGTACTCTCATTTCTCGGCATGCTGAACACTATCATGTGCTGTCCTGTGGACCACCGCTACTTTTGGTTAGCTGTCTTCAATAGCTTGTAAGAGAATGTCTGTGTCTTTATCCCTCACCAAAACACAAAGCGAGCATTCTATAAACATGAGCTAGGTAAAGCAACAACTGCTATGTTGATGAAGTACACGGTTCTTAAAGCTGAGCAGGCTTCTAGATATATGTGCAAACCATACTCACTGGCTCTACCACTGACTTCAGTGGCCCAAGCCCTCCATAATCATCTCTCAGAACAGTCAGATGTATAGTCAAGGTGAAAGGCACTTAATGCACCAGAGGACAAAGAGCAGGCCAGTGTCTCAAAGGACACAGTGGCATTGGTTTCATTAGGAACGTGAGCAGCTGATGGAAACTGGCAAGACAGTTATCAAAGAGCTTAGTTTCCCTAGCAGCACTCAGATTGCCCTGATTAGAGACAACCCCCTTGCGCACACGGGGTGGTACAAGGCTTTCACATTCCTTTTGGGACCTTATCTTGGGAGTCTCAGTGGACATCACTCCCCTTCATAAAGCAGGGAGAAGGCCTGACATTAGTGCCCTGGCTCTAGAGCTGGGCTCTGGACAGTGCTAGGAAGGGATGGACGATGGAGATGAGGGCATGGCCTTACAACACAGATGGAAGAAGGTAGACTCAGGTGGGCACTTTCAGGACTCACACGTGTCAATGGCAACAAGAGTGTCATCAAAGTCATCTTCATCCTCTTCAGCAGGAGGCTGAGGAGAACGACCCCTGTGTTGGAAAGAGGGAAGTCGTGTAATAGCTGAAGAAACACATTAAATCTTTGCTGAGATTACAAGCGGATCACCGTTTCTTCCCAGGGGCTACCAGATACGGGCTGAGGGCACTGAGAACTAACTCCCAGCATAAGAAAGATGGTGGATTGCTCTGTAAAGAAGGGCATCAGAATCATTCAAACAGCCTTTTAGATCCTCACTCACACCCTAAGAGTCTAGTCCACACTGCACGCTGTGAACTGCTACCCTCACTGAGCACTGCTGAGAGAGGCCACGGTACTCAAGTTGGGGCAGTAAGGGCAATGAGAGGCACGGGCCGGGACAAACTGCACTAATTACAATGTACCCACATATCAGGCTTCTTAATATCCTGCAGCTATGACCCACTTTCCCAGACTCTCGCTCTCTTTAAAGTGTCCTTAATTATGAACAAGGTATCCTTCTACAACATTTAAAGAAGCATTTTGCTAACACATTGGTGGTTTCTGCTGTACAGGAGTAACAGAGAGAAGGCTCAGCCCAAGAGGCAGCATTCTGCTTGGCTGTTGCTGACAGTCTTTTTAGCAGCCCTTCTAGGCAAGCACAATCCAGCCCTGACAGTCTAGGTTAGCATCTTATCTGTATTTACTTACATATTTAAAGATAGGGTCTCTCAACCTAGCCCTTGCTAGCCTGGAACTCAGAGATCCACCTAGCTCCCAAATGCTGAATTAAAGCTACCGTGCCGCTATGCCAGGCTTGGGGCATCTTAAATCTATCCCAGCAAGCAGCCCCGGCTTTTGCGCGTGGGAGGAAAAAAGGAAGACATCGATGTAGGTTCCTCATACTGATTTCAGTTACTGTTCAGGAGCTCCACGCTGTTTCCACAATGGGGGTGGAACCCAGAGCCTAACATGTGCTAGGCAAGAGCTCTACTGAGTTACACCCAGCCCCCAACCCTTCTTAAACAGAGTAGTAAGCCAGTTAGAGGTGGACTTTCCCAGACAGGAATTCAAATGTAACTAAACTATACACAGGTTATTCCTACACCCCACAACTGAAGCAGGCTTCAGACAGGAGTCTAAAGGAGGATAGTAGAGGGCAGGACAGGGTCTGGAGGGCAAGGAAGGAGACAGCTTGTCCCAAAGGAAAATGACCAAAGGCCACACCTTGTGAGCTCCCAAAACTCCCATCTTTGGCTGCTCACCCCGAGTTTGCGGTTTGCTTCTAACAGTCCACCTCCAACCCTATTGGGAGAGTAGAAGGCAAGCCCACTGTTTCTATACCCTCAGTATCTAGTCCCAGGGAGAGAACTCATGAATGCTGACTTTATGAGGTGTGGGCAGGAGGGGCTGTGCTGGGGAATAAGGTGGGGAAACAGCTTTCAAACTAAGAGATATGTGGTAGCCAATAACAATCAGACACTAGCCGGGAATGGAGTCTGAGGCTAGCCTGGTGGACAGTAAGTTACAGGTCAATTAGAATTTACACAGTGAGAACTTGTCTTAAAATAATTATAGTAACAATAAAAAAATAATAATAATAAAGGGGAAAAACAAGAAGATGACACTGGCACAGCTGCAAAAGCAGAAAGAGGAAGGGCCGAAGGGGCAGACTTAAAGGTGTTTGGAATTTGCCTTGCGGGTTACGCGGAAAGGAGCAGGAGGAAGGATCAAAGGTTAAGAAAGTTGAGTGTGGCAGCCAGTGAAGGAGGAGAGGGAACTCTGCCCAGCCCCTCAGTGAGTGCAGACCAACGACAGGACAGGAGACTGTCATCTCATGTACCCACCTTCGGTCCTCTCGGTGCTCGAAGTATCCACGGCCCCGATTCTCTTCAAAAGGTCTCTTCCGACTCGGGAATTGCTGTCTGTCTGGCTTGAGCTGTGAGGCTTCAGGGGGGAGGAAGCTGGGCGGTGCTTCCTGCTTCATTTCTGTCTTCAGTTCTACTGTTGGGGGAAGCGGATGGTCAGACGCTTGGAACCCCTCCCCCATTACTACAGCTCCAGTCCCTTACTCCAGATGATACTGGTAGGCCTGTGACTACAATGAGGGCCGAGCTCCAGAGGCCTAATGAGTGAGCCAAGGAGGTCAGGATGAAGTAAGGCTGGACAGGCAACAGTCTACTAGGCAGGTAACACTCAGGCCTCAACACTGAAAAGGAAAATATCCCTCAGATGACCCAAAGGCAGAACAATAGTTCTGGCTAATGTTCTAAAGGTTCACGAACACTGACTCAAAGTTACCACCTTGGCCTACACCAAGAGGGAGTGAGCCCGAAGAGAATGCAAAGACCCTGTAAACCCCACCAAGCACGAGTTAAGCTGTGTGCCTCACTCTTTCTTACAAAGCCTCCTCTGACAAAGGCAGGGAAGAGAGCAAACAAAGCAGAGTACTATGACCATATGACAGCACACTCTACAAGGCCTGGGGAGTCAGTGGCTCACTTCTTCTTGCAGCCTCATTAAATCAAACTAAGCAAGACGTTAAGGTGAAATATCATTTGGGAACTGAGAACGCTCCAATCTCAGACAGATCCCATGGATCATGGCTAATGGATTCATAGAGCCTTTCTTTTTGAAAAGGTACCATCTCTACCTCCTGCTGATGAAATTCTCTATCTCAAGTAACTTCCTAGCCTTGGCACACAACGGACTCAATCTCCTAGTCAATATTCCTGGTTCTCCAGGGCAGAGATTAGGTCTAGGTTTTTTTTTTTTTTTTGATGGCTGCCTCCATGGCTTAAGCAGAGATCAGACTCAGAGGCCACTTGTGGTTGTTAACAGCACAGAAAAACCACCTCCTTGGGCCAAATGACCCAAGTCTCACAGAGCCCATGGTGGTTTGAATAGGAATGGCCCCATAGAGTCATATGTTTGAATGCTTGGCTCATAGGGAGTGGCACTATTAGGGGGTGTGGGCCTCCTTGGAGGAAGTGTGTGTCACTGTGGGAACAGGCTTTGAGATTTTAGATGCTTATGCCCAGGCTCGGTTCTTTTCCGGAGGCCAGCTTATCCTGATGTAGGACTCTCACAGCTACTTCTCCAGCACCATGTATGCCACCATGTCCCACCAGGACAATCACAGACTAAACCACTGAACTCAAAGTCAGCCCAATTAATATTTGCCTTTATAAGAGTTGCTGTGGGCATGGTGTCTCTTCACAGCAATAGAAACCCCAAAATAGAGCCTGACACAACCTACAGGTTTAACCTACATTCTTTCTAGCCAGCCCCCCACACACAGGGGATTTTACTTTGTGTGTGAAGTAGAATGGATTTAGATATGATGGACCAGATTCACTAGAAGTGGCCCTGGGCTAGCTAAGGTGATCCTCACCAGTATTCTAGGCAACTGGAAGACTCACAGCAGGAGGGTCATGAGGCCTAGACCAGCTGGGCAGTGAGACCCTGCCTCAAATCAAACTTTTTTTTTTTTAAATACTGCAACACCAGGAGTGGTGCGACTACAGTTCTGGTTCGGCCAATTTGAATAACAGAACTTTTTTCCCCCTAAACAGTCAGACTCTCATGGAAGAAATACAACTCATGCACCAAGAACATTGGTCTGAGCTAGTTTCTTGCGTTTTTAGCCCTGGTTTTGCAATCAGACCAGTCAGCTCCTTGCATAAAAGGGGGAGAAGCTAGGTGAATTCTATCTTTCTCCCTGCTTATTCTGGAAAACATTGTTCTGCAATAACATAGGTAGTTGTTTTAGAAGTACAGAGTTTAAATACACAACATGAGGTTGATTTTCATCTAGAACATCTCAAAAACCTTTAATGAACACAATAAATTGCCAGGAGGCAGTACAGCTATGCTGCATTTTTTTAATATATTTGTGTCTGGCTAAGAAACCCCTTTCCAACAACTACACTCCTGGAGTCATGTTCTTCAAAACACAGGGCCACACTGGATTCAGAAAGCTGTTTCTGGGTCTCATATTATAAAACTAAGGCTCAAGCAGCAGCTCCCAGGTCTAAACCCTCAGGATGTTGGCACTAATACCTGAAAAGATACCAGGAAGCCAGACTTATTTTCTTCAAAACCCAACAGAACTGGAAGGGAAACAGAGGCAGAAGCACCAGGAGTATAAAGCCAGTCCCAGCTCCTTTTTCAGGGCTAGTCTAGTAATGATATTATCTCAAAAATAAACCAAAACAAGAACACCACCAAAATCCCAATAAAACCTTGTCAAAAGGAAAGGCCAGAAAGATAGCCCAAGAGGAAGATGCAGTCTTCCTTTGACTTTGCTTCCTTCAAGGAAGTGGGGGAGCCTTTCTACCTGGGTGATAGGCCTGCTGCTGTGGCTCCATGTCCAACGGTCTCCTGTCATAGCCAGACTCGTTTTCTTGCTTGATGGCCGGCGTATCGTAGAACTGGTTCTGCCTGGTAATATTGTCCATGACATCTTAAGATTAAAGAAAAAAGAAATCAGATGAATTCATTTGAAAAGACTCTTGTAATAAGACATCATCATCACCACTGTCAGAAGACAAACACCTTCAGATGGAAGCCTATTTGGCAGGTGGTGTCTCCAGATGCCAACAGAGATGTACTACGTGTCTCCAAAGTTTACGGTTCCAACTGTGCTCTACAGAAACTGAACACATTAAACCAACTGAGGTTACAATGAGATGGTAGAGTAAACAATCTAAGTCCAGCTGGATTTCTCCAAGTTTAGCCTCCAAGGTGGGAGCTACTCTAAGAGGCACTTCACTCAAGAGTTAGCACCCATCTCTACTTTAAGGTGTATTGCTTATTTACTTCAGGGCCCAATCTTCAAAACTTAAGAACACAAAGCAGCCTTTTAACCAGTCCCATCCATCTGTCACTTGAACACTCCTGCCTGCCATACTCAGAATTAAATCTAGGGCCGTGTACATGTATCTCCAGCATAGCCAACACAATGTACAAGCCTCTGGAAAATGACAATAGCCTCTAGGTATCCAAATAGTTAGAAAAGTGTTCTGTTGGTCTAGGAGGCGGGGGGGGGGGGGGGGGGGGGGGGGGGGGACCAGTGAGCAGAGCAACAGTAACTACTTATGAAAAGCATGCCTACACCAGACCCTGGGATACAGATAGACTCACCCCACTCAAGTATCCAGTTTAGGGAGACAGCAGACACTTAGACTACAGGATCACACACTGACTGAGAAGAGGATGCAGTCAAAGTCGCAGTGATGAGAACAGAGCACATCCTTGGGGAAGGATACTAGCTCATGTGAACAGCTCAGAAGCAGGACTACAGCAGCAACAAAGTAAGAGAACTCTATGAACTTAGGATGGGGAGCATGCAGCTCTGTCCCTGGGGTGAGTGTGCTGATGGGTGCCTCCAGAGCCCTGCTGGAAACTGTGCCAGGAGCAGCGAGGCAGAACCACACGCAAGGATAGACTATTCTGCCACTTGTTAACTGATTGGACTCTTTCTCAGAGGACAAACACATCTGGGCACAAACCAGGTGCAGCCCAAAGGGAGAAATGCCAGAAATATCTGTTTACCAAGGATAAAGGAAGTGCAGGAGAGAAACCCAAGGGGGGCTTAGAAGATTCTGTGGTAGATTGGGGGGGGGGGGGGCAGGACAACAGGGGCAGAGCAGGAGGACATAAAGTTGGGGTCCTTTCCCACTCTCTACAACATCCCCCTAACAACAGGCAACCCTGGTGTGAAGTCCTTCATAACTGACAACTCCCAGAGGATACCTTTACCATCCCCATTTTACAAGGAGACCTGGCTCAGAGGGGAAATAAGACCCAAAAAGCCTACTGGGTCTAAAGCTTGTGCTCCTGAAGCATCAACTCACTTTCCCAAGACTCTTCTGGCAGAAGCAAAGTTAAGCTGCACCCTTACTGCTCCTTCATAAGCCATTCTTGCCAGGGTTCCTCAGCTCCAGACACATTCACAGGTCACTCCACCCTTCTCAAGGAACTGACCACTTGCCTACACATGGGTAATTCCTAGACCACACCAGGCCCAGGGTGGCCCCTCCACAAGATCCCACCTCTCACCAACAATTGAGTACAGGATGCCAATTCCAAGTCTCTTTTGAGGCCTCATTTTTCCTCCCAATGTTTAGTCCTAAGTCTCAAAGTGTCTTCTTTTCAGAGAAACGCTCTAAGCCTTGGACGCCTCAGTATCTAGTTCCAGGTTCTCTCTCATACCAGGGCCTCCTTTACACTCTAATCCTAACTCTTATAGACACACAGTTCCTGGCAGATCAAGTTCCCCCATGTCCCCTGAGCATACAAGGAACTGTTTCTGGGGACTCAGGAGCACTCTCTTGGAAAGAAATACTCCCTCGGCTCCAGTATGAGGCCCCCAGCCAAATCAACAGGTTTCTTTTCTTCTTCTTCTTCTTCAAATCCTCATGCTCCTTCCCTCCCCCACATTTGCTAGCCGCATACTCCCCCCTCGGACACAAAGGTTCTCTGCCCACCACAGAGTTCATCCACTTGCTACCAACTTCTTCTCCCCAACCCCAGCTGTCCCTGTTTTGAAAACTATCCATAGCTAACAAGCAAGAAGCCATTAAGCAGGAGTCTCAGGGTGTTGTCTTCAGAGCCTTCCCAATTATAGATCCCCCAGCTCTTTGTCCATTAGAACATGGCCTTCCCTTGCCACCGTTTAAGAGACCAAAGTTCTTGTACCTCCTCTAGAAGCCAACTAGATAGCACAGATCTCCCAGTACCAAATAGCCAAAGTTGTGCCTGTCCTCAAGGTTGGCCCTGAAACTGAAATGCGTGTGTGCGCGTGCGTGTGTGTAAGCGCAATCCAATCTTCTGCTGGTTTTTCATTATCCCCTAAAAGCCCACCTGCCCAAACATCGGGGGCTCTCCGGTCCATCCAAACCTCCAGCACCCGCAGCTCAACACCAACCCAGGCCCAGCACTAAGCACACCCTCCTTATCCCATCCGGCCCCGAAATCGGAGATCCTCTAGCCTCAAAGATCCTCCCAGCTCTGCACCGTTGGCCATTCTTTCCCCTACCTGCAAATCCGGCTTTTGAGACCCAGCCCAAACGGTGGCACAGCCACCCAAGCCGTCGGCTCAAAGTCCAGCAAGAACAACCATTTCCCAAGACCCTCCCGAGACACCCCTTTCCCTAAAGCTTTCAGCTCTTCCGACTCTCTCCAGTTCGCCCCCCTCCCCCCCAAAAAACCGGTTTCCGGTCTCCCGGTCCTAGGATACCGAGTGCTCCCCACCCGCTCGCTCGTACCCTAGTCAACTTAGGAAAAAACAAAGACAACGGAAAAAGCATCCACCGCCCCTAACCCCCACCCCCCAGGGTCCTCCCTGCACCGAAGGCCCCAGGATCCGCCCTCAAGCGGCTCTGAGGCCCTGTCCGCGGATCCTATAGAGCGGCAGGTGGGCGGCGGGATCTCGGGCTCCTCACACCATCTCCCGGATCTCTGGAGTCGAGTTCCCGCGTCCCACAGCCCGTCCTCGGCCCGGGGACTCCAAGCTTCCCCGATCCCCCGCCCCGCGCACTCTCACAATGTCCGTCCGGCCCCGAGTAGCCGCCGGGCTCCGGGTGCGGCTGCAGCCCGGGCGGCGGTGGCTGCGCGGTCCCCTCCAGCTCGGAGCCCCCCTCGGTCTCGACCTCCTCGCTGTTGTTCTCACGTAGCCCCGGTTCGTCGTCAGCCTCGAGCTCCCGCTCCTCTTCGGGCTCCTCGGCCTCCAACGCCGCTAGCAGCCGCTCTGCAAGCTCGGCCTTGAGGCCGCGAGTGTCCAGGCCGCGGCGCTGTAGCTCCTCGCGAAGTTCGTTCACCTTCAGACGACGCACATCCATGGCCCGGGCCCCCGGGGCGGCCCCCGAGCCCGGCCCGGCCTCCCAGGGCTCTTTCCCCCCTAAACCTTGCCTGTCAGGAGGCGAAGGGGGAAAAGGGGGGGGCCACTCCAATGGCGGCGGCGACTCAAAATGGCCGCCGCCGCCGCCTCCTCCCCCTTGCCCGTAAGCCGTACGATGGAACACGGGTTTCTATTGGTCAACGCATAGGACAACGGGCGCGGGCCGGGAGAGTCAGCCAATCACAGTGTGGCTTTCAAAAGAACGGTACTAAGAGGGTTCAGGAGCTGCCGAAGAGGAAGCGTTAGCCTACGTCGAAGTCGCGGCCAAAGCGGAGGGCGGGAAAAGGCAAGGGGCGGAGCAAGCACTGATTGGCTGGCGCCCGCGCGCCAGCCGCGGTCCGGTCAAACGAAGGAAAGGGAGTAACGATCTAGAGCAATTAGCAATGAAGTCCGCAGAGTGATCTTGCAGTGTCTCCGAGCCGTCTTTCGCTCATGACTCTGTAAAACACATTCTGACTTGTCTAGATCTCCCGCCCCTCGCCGAGCCCCAGCGGGGTAAAATCACTACAACCAATCAGATGCGGTAAGGAGAGGACGGCCAACCCCCGTCCTTCCGGTCGCCTTTTCGGAAGCCGGAAGTGGATTAATTCGCGGAGGGCCCGCCTCTTGCCGTTAGGGCGGTTTCAAAACAACGTGTCCGCCAATCGCAGTCACCGTTACATTTCCCCACAACCGTAGCTCGGTGGCTTTCGGAAAAGCTAACTAGATTGGCCACTCTTCAGAGGCTCGCCTTGCAAAGTTCGCCGTCCAAGAAGGGACGTTTTAATACAGAATGGAGATTAAGAGGAATATGTTACTCATCGTCCGTTGCAAACCCCGGTGCTTTTTATGAGTAACAAACAAAAAAAATTAGTTCTGGAGAGCGCCGAAAAGGGGTTGCAAGCAGGGGTAAGGCTAGCAACGGAAGAAAAGTTGTGCGGTAAACCGCACCCCTCCCTTGGATAATACATCTCTCGAGGCTCTTTCTCTGTGGTTGCATGGACAGGCCACCCTGCAAGCGACCATAGAGCCTTCCCGCCCTGGGCATAGCTGCAGAAGTTCGCGGCTCTCCTCCTTCTCGAATCGACTAACTGTTCACTGTCTTACTGTTGGGTGTCTAACCATTTCGAACTCGAGCTTCCGTAGTTAATCGGTACACCTGTCGCCCCAGTTCAGAAGACAAAAATTTAGTGAGATGACACGCACAATGCAAAACGTCCACTATCAATCAACCCCTCGCCTTAAGCCCAACGGAAGCCACAAACACTTTCTATTTAGATAAAGGCAAGCATCGCACAATAAAGGAATAGGCGTGACAGACCAAAAGCATCAATTCGGGATAAGACATCAAACGGCAGTGTAGGTGTGGCACACGAAGCATCGCAAGACAAAGCTCCGCTGGGTCGGTTCACGCTACAAACTTACGCCACAACAACCTAGACACACACAGCACCCACTCTGCAGCGGGACAGACACTCACGTGGGCCCGGAGTTTCCAGTCCAGACACCCCGCCCCTTGCCCACGTCCGACTTCCTCTCTCCTCCCAGCTCCCACAATGATTTGTTCCAAAAAAAAAAAAAAAAAAAACTTTGTGGCCCGGATTGAACTGTACCCTATTCTCGAGAGCCACCACCGGGGGGCGACGGGGCGCCGCCTAGGGTTTTTATATCTGCAGTCTGCCACACCCAGGAACAAGTGAAGACCCAGTGGACTGGCCTTGGCCGGGAGTTCTTTTGTGCATCCATGCATTAAGGGGTTCTGGTCCATTTTTTCTTGTCAATCTGAATGTGTGAGAATCTGTTGTGCTACTACTCCATAGGCCTAGGAATGTTCGTTCTTTATTGAGACAGGGTCTCTCATGTTGCCCAGGCTGACCTGGATCTATGGAATCAGGGATGAGCTCCAACTCTTAGCCTTCCTGTGTATGTACCTTTTCAAATGCTGAGATTACAGGCACACATATGGTTCTAGATTGTGCATAATGCTGTCTGTTCTGTGTCTCGGTTACTAGAAGTTTTTTTTTCTGTTGCTGGTAAGTACCAGTCTGGTGTTTGCAGATTTGCCAGTGTGGGTTTATGTGTTTCTGCTGTGTCTGAATAACTGTGTCTTTATATTCCTGTGCCTGTGCATGTTTAGTAATTCACATGTCTGTTACTTTGGAGTGTGTGTGTAGGGATCACAATCTCATGTTTCCATATATACTTATATATGTGTATATACATACATGTACACAATGTCTAATTTGTATATTGTGTGTACTCAGGTGTGCATGCACGTGCTCATATAGTCCTCAGGGTTTTCTGAGAGCCTGCCTTCCCTCAGTTATGTATATCTGTCTATGCTCTTGGTTCATGTCTCCATCACTAATGAAGAAAACATTCCCATCAAACCCTTACTACTTTTTTTTGTTATTGAGGTAGGGTCTCTATGTAAGTCATGATGGCCTACAACTAATTCTCCATCTTCTTGCCTCTCAGGTGTTGAGACCTGAGATTCTACACACAGCAGCCCTTCTTTGTGCAATGGGGAAACAGAATCTCCAGGGAGAGGGGCCACATCACAGCTGAATGGAGACAGAAGGCAAAACAGTGATTGACAAAAGTTTTATGTGATCTGAGCCTCTCTGGAGGCACCAGAGTCCACAGGGATGAGGGACTGGCTCAAGGGGGCAACGAGGCCCAAAGGGAGGGAAATGGTCTATCCCTTGGAGGAAAGGCATTCCCAATGCATTGCACAGGCTTATGGTGGGGTGCACCCCACGAGGGAGGAAGAAGCATAGGAGGCAAAGGACGGAAAGGCTTAGAGAGAAATGCTACAAGGTTGCAACTTTGGAATTGTACCTAATATTCTAGACCTGTTGGACCTTTACAATCTTAGACATTCAGAACATTGGATTCCTAAATTATAGTGCTTAGAGCCTTAATATTTTTAGAAATATGAATTCCTGGGCCTTTAATTAAGTGCTAGAAAGGCTGAAAGCAACACAGAACCTAGAGGCGTCCAACATTAGAAATGGTTAGAACTTTGGTGTCTGGTTAGTTACAATTAACTGTGAGCCTCTTAGAACCCAGAGTCTTGGACCCATAGCATCTCACAGTGCCTGAGATCAAGAGCAGGCCAACATTAGAGTTTAATAATCAGTAATCTTGGGGCATATGATGTAGGATCTTAAAAAACCTAGAACCTCAGACCAAATTTTAGATTATCATCACATCATAGCTTAGAAATTCTTAAAGCTTTTGGATTTCAGATTCTGGAGTCTTATTCCCTTGAGATGCAGGATTTTATATGAAAGAATCTATGATCATAATGCCTCAAAACTGACCATCACTAGAATCTTAGCAGTTAAGAAAATAAAAGTCTGAAACATTATGATTTGGGGTATTATAACATGAAAAGCTGTTAAATTTGAGAACAGTATGGCCTTAAGATTGTCATACTTAGAATCTTTAGAATTTTAAAATATAGAAGCTTCCACACAGAGGACCCCAGGCTCCAGAGAAAGAAAGTAAAGGCCTCAGGTCCCGGAATCTCAGAGTCCTGCAACTGAAAACCAAAACCATGGTGGTATTGCTGAGAATTGTGGAACCAAAAAGATCTAGATCCACAAGATCTCAGAGCTTTCCAATGGTGGGCCATGTCTACAACGATAGCACTTGAGACCTAGGAACCAGCATTTCATTCAGTTCCTTAGATCCAAGGACTCATAGCATCTTTGAGATCTAGAAACCTTGAAATCTAGACTCAGACCTTAGAATCTAGAACATTGGGACATAAGATCTGAGAAGACCCTTTGGGACTGCAGCCCAGCCATTCTTTTTATGGCTAGGATGTTTCCAGCACAGAAAGCAGGACAAGTCTTTCTACGCTGAGTTAGAGAAGGGAGGGAAGGTCATGCCTTAGCTGGGGAGAAGGCAAAGTGTGTGTGGGGGGCGAGGTTTCCCCGGTGGCAGTGCCTAGCTTGGATCCTGAGAGGGAGTTCCTGGTAGAAGATTGTCTCAGGCTCCATCTTCCTGCCCTGGGGCTGCTGGGCAGCCTCTGTCAGCAGACAGAGTGGGTCCAGGAGCTGCAGAAGGACAAAGGACGTAGCGTCCAGCAGCATGGACTTCAGCTGCAATGAGACAGCTGCAGGAATCCTTCGGATCAGGGTGGGTTGGGGGGTCAGCTCCTCCAGCAGCACCACAGGGTTCAAGGTGACTTCCACCCTCATCCATGTTGACATAGAGGATTTCATCGGGCTCCTGAGCAGGGGGCAGAGCCTTCAATGTGTTCTCCAGGTCTTCCCGAAGCTCTGCAAAACTCGGCCGGTCTCGTGGATTCAGCTCCCAGCACCGGGACATCAGAGCATACCTAAAGAGGTAAAGCAAAGAGTGGTCAATTGAACAGGGGCTTAGAAGGGGTGCATTCTAGTTCAGGGGAAGTTTTAGTACACTCAAGTGATTGGGGACTACAGAGAACCTCAGCAACTTAGAAATATGTGCAGGGATTTGAAAACTCCCAAGTTTCTGGGATGGTCCAGAAGATGTAGAAACTGGGAAAGATCTTGGGAAATCTCTCTGAGTCTCAACCTTAGCAAAAGTTTGAGGGCAAAATATCCCAGTGTGACCACTCAAAACAGACTCTCATATCAAGGGCTGGCCATTTACCAAGCACATCGTGAGTGGAAGAAATCTTGGGAATCTAGGATAAATTAGAAGACATCTAGAGTGATTTACATATGTCCTCACATTCTTTGATACTCCACCATTCAAAAGCTTGAGACCACCCCTTGAGTGTAGGGAATTGCTTCTGACTCAGCAGAAGGGATGGAACACATGTAACTTCTAACACTAAGTCATAAAAGGTGTTTTGGTTAACCCCCCTTGCACATTCTCTTGGATTGTCATTCAAGGAAGCTCAAGTGACCCCATGAAGGTCGCTATGGTAAGCCCAGGCTTCTTGCCCTAGCTATGTGAGAGTGCCATCCTGAAAATGGTTTTCCAGCCTCTAGTTGTCACATACTGCCCCAGCTCCACCTTGACAACTTTGTTACGGACCTGTAGAACCACCCTCCTACGCTGCCAAGACTGTGCTCTTCAGAAACCATGAAATTAAGGTTTATGGGATTTAAACTATTAGATTTTGGAGTGTAGGACCTCATACAGCAGCAAATGATATGCCCTCCCTATAGACTTCAGTTTTCTCATCTGCAAAATGGGGTTAACAATGATGCCTGTCTACTTCAAAAACTATGAAAGGATTCCTATGAATCAATACAAGAAAAGCACATGTATCATTGCCTTCCAGTAAATTCTGTAAAAGATTAGCTATTAATCTCATTCTTGTTAGCTCTCGGAGTGCCCAAAGAAAGCCTGGGGGGTCTGGATCCCAGGCTGTCTACTCCTGATCCAAACAACATCCTCTCTTTAACCTCAAAGCACTGGGTAAATGTCACACCCTTCTCTGCATGCTGAGATGCCACAAGCGTTGCTAACCATATCCGGAGGATTTTACTAGCAACTCAGAGATCTGAGAGCCTGGAGAAGGTCAGTAAAACAGAGTGGTGGGTTTTGCAAAAGGTCCTGGGTGTTGAGGCATATGGGAGGTGAGGGACCATGGGAGGTGAGCATCCTTTGGCCAAGGCTGCCTGGAAAAGTTGTATGCAGCTGTTTAAGAATGCCTGGCTGAGGCAGGAAAGGTTTGACCCAGCCTGCATTCCACACAGAAGACAGAGGTGTAAAAGGTACCTCGCACCCCCACTGGTTGACTAGTATTGGAGCAGCTCAGAGCAAATGAGTTTCTCAATGTTCTAAGGGATTCTATGCACATTTAGCCAGTTCTGGAGATATTGGGTGCTCTGTGTGAGTAGCTGAGGATTGGAGTAAATTCTGAGGTAGAATTTGGGAGCCCTAAAGGTCCTCACAGGCCATCCAGGCAGTCCACAGGCTGTTTCAGGCGATTTCCCTGGCGTAGGTAGTCGTAAATCTCACTGTTCTCCACTCCTGGATAGGGAGTTTGGCCTCGGGTGGCGATCTCCCACATTGTCACTCCAAATGACCACTGTCAGAGTAAAGGAGGGGAGTCAGAAGACCTCTCCTACACAAAGACACCTCCGACACGAAAGTTCAGGCACACTCTCAACACTCAGGGCATTTGTTGGCAGCAGTATTTATGGGTGCACCACAGGTAAGCACAGAAAAAAAAACTGATACAGATACAGGTGCACACACACACACACACACACACACACACACAACGGGTAAATGACTTTGGAGGATGTAGACATATGCACACCCATGCACACATTTATTTACACACATTGTATGGTACACTTGATCAGCACCGTTCCCTAAACCTAAATGGCTTGCTCTGCCACTATGCAGAGGTGTGCGAAACATGTCCAGGCCCCACCCACAGGTCCCTGAGAGACCTGCAGACTTCTCAGGTCTTGTTGCTCACCCACCACTGCATGATGATCCACTCCTGACCACACCTACCACATCACTCTTGCTGGTGTAGACTCGATCTGCCAGACTCTCGATGGCAATCCACTTGACTGGCATTTTAGCTATGCGCCCTTGGCGGTAGTAGTCCCCGTTGTAAATCTTCTTGGAGAGCCCAAAGTCGGCCACACACACGGACATGTTCTCATTCAGCCTGTTCGGATTGGGAAAAGCAATAAGGTCAGGACATTGGTCATCTCCACCAGGAAGCCTCCTGGGTCTCAGAAAAGCCTCCACCTCCTCTCTTGTCTCTATAGTCCTGGTGGGGGTGGGAAGAGGTCTGACCCCTGAACTATCATCCCAGTTCCAGAGGGAAGTGCTTTACTTCTTCCTTGCTAGATTGAGTCTGGGCAAAAGGGCTTCTAGAAACTTCTTTAGCTTCAGCTTTTTATCAGAGTCTCAAGATCCATTTGAAACTCCTGAGTCTCTGTTCTTTTTATTTTTTTGAGGGGGTGAATTTTTAAGTTTTTTTTTATTATTTCAATTGTATGTATGTGAATGCCTGCATGTAGGTTTATGCATGTAAGTGCAGGTACCCATGAAGGATGGAAATGCAGGATCTCTTTGGAGCTGGAGTCACTGGAGGCAGTTGTGAACTGGTGATGTGGGTCCTGGAAAGTGAACTTGGGTCCTATCTGGAAGGGCAGTAAGTACTCTTAGCCTCTGAGCTGTTTCTCCAGTATGCCTCCCTTTAATTTAGCTCTCTTGATGTATATGAAATATACAGAAAGGTGCACATCACTGGTGATGGTCTCACATACCTAAATAACAGCATTTGAAAGGCTGAGGTAGGAGGATTATGTGTTCAAAGTCAGCCCCGGCTACACCATGAGTTCCAGGCCACCCTGAGTAGTATGGTTGTGTGGTCTCAACACACACACACACACACACACACACACACACACACACACACACACACACACACACCAAAACAAAACAAACTAAGCAAGGAATAATGGTTTGTATCTCTAATCTCAGCACTCTGGAGAAGAAGGAGGATCAGATAAAAGCCACCTTTGGCTACAGAGTAAGTTCAAGGCCAGCCTGAGATGTACGAGAACCTGTTTCAAGAAAGCCAATTATGGAGGCTGCAGAGGTGGCTCAGCAGTTAAGAGCACTTGTTACTCTAGCACAGGACCTAGGTTTGATTCCCAGCATCCACATGGTGGCTCACAACCATCTATAACTCATGTGGTAAATATTCATACACATAAATACATCTTTTACAAAAAGCAAGAAGCCTGGAGAGATATCTCAACAGTCAAGAGCACATGTTTTTACTGTGAACCTGGGTTCGATTGCCAGCACCCATGTAGCGCCTCACAGCTGCAGTGCCCTCTTCTGGCATTCCTGGGTACTGCTCACACACAGTGTACATATACATGTAGTCAAAATACTCAAATTTCTAAAATACAAATAAATAATATATTTTTTAAACCAAGCCAAATGAAACCAAACAAAGGAAGACAAAACAAAACTGAAGACGAGGAACACCGACCCCCAAAACTCAGCAAAGAAACCAAGCAAAACTCCACTCGGTGTGTGTGGATCAGGACGGGCACAAATAACAAACACATCCATCCATCTGGCATCTATGTCAAAAAAAACAAAACAAAACAAAAAACCAGTCCAAGGCTATCATGTCAGTGAATATCATCCACCAAACACCAAGTTTTAAATAGAGGGCATCATAAAAGGCAACTGGCCTTGGCTTAAACAAAAGAATACGCCATTAATTAATTTTTTGAGTCATACTTCTCTGTGTAGCCCTGGCTGTCCTGGAACTCACTCTGTAGACCAGGCTGGCCTCGAACTTATAGATCCTCCTGCCTCTCCCTCCTGAGTGCTGGAATTAAAGCTTTGCGCCACTACCACCTGGGCTGAAAAAAATTTTTTAAGGTGGTATTCGGGCTCACCAGATTAAAAGTGATAAAGAAGACTTAACAATCAAATATAATTTGGGAACCTTGACTAGAGGATGTTTGACCTAAGCCTGGTGATGAGGCCTATGTCTAACATGATCATCACACACACACACACACACACACACACACACACACACACACACACACACACACACACTTTGAGACAGGATTTTTCTCAGTAACAGTCTTGGCTGTCCCAAAACTCACTTTGTAAACCAGAATGGCCTAGAAATCCTTGAGATCCACCTGCCTTTGCTTCCCAATTACCAGGATTCAAGGCATGTGCCACCACCACCTAGCAAGTTCTAATATTCTAAGTCTATGCTAGCACGCTATCCACCCTCATCTTTTAACCCCAGTTTGGGTCTATATCCTGTTCGTGGTTTATTTCAGTCTCCTTAGCCAACAGGGCTCTTCTCCTGGGCAGTCCTAGGGAAGACACTCAGTATAGAGGAGGCAGAAATGAGGTTCATGTTACCACCCACGTATCATCTCTATCCCTCATTCACCGCATGCTGTGCAACCAGCTGCCCCTGTGTCAGTCTCCACATCTAAAGCCTCTTTAAAGACCTTAGTATAGCCAGGTGTGGTGATGTAGGTCTTCAATCCCAGAACTCAGGAGGCAGAGGCAGGAGGATCTCTGTGAGTTTAGGGATAGCCTGGTCTACACTGCGGATTTCAGGGCAGCCAGGGATCCACCAAAACACATAAATAACAACAAGGACCTCACTTTAGGGCCTCTCCAAAAAGCCTTTCCAACTTCCTTGCTGGCCTTCTCCTACTGTTTGGATATGTATGGAATATGAGGTGTCACCCTGCAAAGGGTGATGTGCTGAAGGCTTGGTCCCCAGCTGGTGATATTCTGGAGAGCTGCCCAGTGAGATGCTATCCATCCACAAGTTCACAACTGAGTGGTAATCATGAGACAGTATCTAGCTGGAAGAAGTGGCTCACTCTGATGGAGCTCTGTGTCTCTCCGCTTTCCAGCTCCCGAGAGGTAAGGAACTAAGCAATACTATCCTCCGGGGCTGTCTATCACAGTCCAACACCTTCCCACCTGGGTCATACCAGAACCTCCGAAACCCTGAGCTGGAGCCCATCTTTCCTCTTTCTTGTGTTTTCTCAGGAGTTTTGTTTATTTGGTTTGTCCTAGCCAGGGAAAGTTGACTGCCACACCTAACCTCCGCTGTTTCTCTTTCCTCTTGAGGAAGGGGGAGGGGGAAGCTCCTTGAGGAAGGAGGGAGGGGCTTCCAGCCGACTTGCCACTCACATGCAGTTCCTGGCAGCCAGGTCCCGGTGTATGAACCTCTTAGTGCTTAGGTACTCCATTCCACTGGCAATGTCAGCCATGAACTTCACCAGCATCTGAGTGGGCAGGAACTTGGGGGGCAAGGCCAAGAGAAGGTGTGGTCAGAACCATAAAGGGGTCTCCTCCTCGGCCCCCCTTCCCTGCCTGTGGGTGTCGAGCTGGATCTGCTGTGGCTTTCCATGGCTTTGAGAACATTAACTTTTCCTGTAGCTTTTCCGTAGATACAGGATCCTAGAAAATCTATCCTTCTCTGACTCGGTGGACGATTGTTCTAGCCTGCAGCCAGAGGACCCCTTCCCTCATCTGGGTCTTCTTCAGAAAGGGCCATGCTAAGCATTTGGTTGAAATTGCTTCCTGCCTGGGTCTCCCAATATCTCCTCAGTCAATGCTTCCTCCAAGGTCACCCCTTCAGTCAAGCCCTTCCCTCCACTCAAATTAATTCCAAGGCCTTGCATTTCCTTTGTAACACCCAATGTTCTTGCTTATTTCTGTGCAAGAAATTGCCTTGTCCACCCCCTGAAGTACAGGATCCATGTGGATAAGCTTGAGGTCAACAGTCACCTTCCTTCTCCGTAGCTGGTAGGTGCCCAGTGAATAGTTATGGAGCAGAAGAATAAATGTCCCTCACCACTGGCTGATCCCCGAGCCGGGAATACAGGAGAAAACTGTGCAGGTCTCCATGTTTCATGAAAGGCAAGATGACCACAGGTTCTGGGAAGCCCTCTCGGTCAGAACCCTGGAAACAGACACCTGAGCCCCCACAAGGATGATGCGTCATTCTTGCGGAGAAGAGGGGAACCCAACCCCACTCCCAGACAGACACAGCCTCCCCCTTTCCCACCCCCCTTAAATCTAATCTCCACATTGTTTGGGAGGTGGGTGGTAAGGATGTGGCTTCAGAGAAGCCATTTCCCAAGGATGTTTTGGAGCCCTCCTGGGGACCTCAACTATTTCTGGGAACAGGTCAGAGGTCACATTCCAAGTCGAGGGAGCGAAAGAAGGGTAGCTTGTTGATCCTGAAGGAGAGGGAAGTGGGGAGCCTGGAAGTTTGATCTTTTCAGTACAGAAGGAGGTGGTCTGTGCTCTGGGGTGGCCCCGGGGGGGGGGGGGGGAGGGCATGCCCCTCCCTCCCTCACCAATGAGCCTCATGACATTGGGGTGGTCGAATTCCTTCATGCAGACTGCTTCACTCAGGAAATCCTCCAGCTCTGATCTTGTACAGATGGCAACTGAGGAAAGAAAGGTGGTGGACGAGGGAGGGAGGGAGGGAGGGTGGGAGGGAGGGAGGGAGGGGATCACTCACTTTCATCAAGTGTTTCTACCGAATCTTAAGATGCCAGACTCACTGTTTCATTTATGTTGAATTATTTTATCTTCAATAGGTATACATAGCGTTAGCTTGTTTATTCATGTAGTGCTGAGGGGAAAGCCTCAGGGTCTTGCAACCCTGAGGGACAGTGTCTAGAAAAGAGTGCTATTGGTGACCACGTTCTCATTCCTTCCATAGTGAATTCTAGCCAAATAGTCTACCACTGAGCCACACCCCAGCCCCTCACTGGGGGATTCTAGGCAGGGGCTCTACCACTGAGCTATATTCTCAGCCCTCACTGGGGGATTCTAGGCAGGGGCTCTAGCACTAAGCCACACCCCAGCCCCTCACTGGGGGATTCTAGGCAGGGGCTCTACCACTGAGCCACATCCCAGCCCCTCACTGGGGGATTCTAGGCAGGGGATCTACCACTGAGCCGCACTCCCAGCCCCTCACTGGGGGATTCTAGGCAGGGGCTCTACCACTGAGCCACACTCCCAGCCCCTCACTGGGGGATTCTAGGCAGGGGCTCTACCACTGAGCCTCCCCCTCAGCCCCTCACTGAAGGATTGTAGATAAGCATTCTACCACTGAACCACTTGCTTTTTTTAAAACAAGGTCTCAGTCTGTAGCCCAGGCTGGCTTGGAACTC
Organism: Phyllotis vaccarum; assembly: GCA_033318265.1. NCBI lineage: Eukaryota > Metazoa > Chordata > Mammalia > Rodentia > Cricetidae > Phyllotis > Phyllotis vaccarum. Next base: position 17,513,348 of record JARWLC010000018.1, read on the forward strand.
ATGATCCTTCTGCCCCAGCCTCTCAAATGTTAGGGTTATCTGCTTATGCCACCTGATTAACTAATTTTGAAGACGAAGAGGCACAGTATGGTGGTGTATACTTGTCAACAGAGGGAAGAAGATTGTGAGTTGGAAGCCAGCCTTAGATGCATAGTGAAATTCTGCCTTAAAATGAAAAAAAAAAAAAATAATCGGCTGGAGGATATGGCTAAGTGGTTAAGAGCACTGGATGCTCTTCTAGAGGGCCAGGGTTCAAATAACAGCATGCAATGATAGTTCACTACTGTCTGTAATTTCAGTCCCAGGGGATCTGACACCCTCACGCAGACATACATACAGTCAAAACAATATAGATAAAAAAAACCTTTAAAATGAAAAAATAAAAGCAGTAGGAAGTAGCTCAGAGGCAGAGTATTTGTGTGTCATGTGCAAGGCTCTGGAGTCTTCAGAACCCCTACCCCTACCCGCCAAGCAGCATGTAAAGGAGATGCTCAATAATGAATCTGCAAATACACTGATGACTCTGGACTCAAATTCTTAAAGTTTATAATTCATAAAAGATGGTTCCTTTCTCACCTCCAGCATCACCTGACCCCTCTAGGCTTTTGTTCCTGCATAAAGGACTCTACCCTTGCCTTCTTATGCTTTCTGACCAAGATATAGTCACACCCACATTAACAGTATGTGTCACAGAAGTGCCCCCCCCCATCTACTGCTTTGTATCACAATAGCTGTAGGAAATAGTGACATCATGAAGGACTTTTCCAAGTAAGGAAGGAAGGCTGGGAGAGGTAGAGTCACAAGTGATAAGTGAAGCAGTCAACTGTGCCCTGTCCTGTCCGTCTTGAAGCTTCATTTCCAAGCTCTCCTCCCTGCTGGAGTCTGTCAGAGGTAGGAGGCTCACAGGTGGAGGAGGAGGGGAAGGCAGGATTTCTCAGCCTCTTTCTGCTCCCAGAATCACCCTGAGGCTCTTACAGGCCCTTCAGGTTTCTAACTCCCCCAGGAAGTCCTTGTTTCTGTGCGTTCTCAACATCTCTCTGGCTCTGGCTACAGTTTCCTCCCTCTGCCCTTCAGCCTAGAGGTGGAAGTGACTTCCTGTTGTCCCTGGTTATATGTTTGTTCTGATGCCTCAGTTATTCTGTCAACTGACCTTCATTCCAAGTGATAGCAGTGTTCCTGAATTCAATTCCTTCTATTCAAGTGTCTGGCATGAGCCATTCTCTAACGGATGCTTTCCCAGAGCACAGGAAGGAGTCCTGGGTTAGGGACTGGAGCCCCACACGTGCATGTACATGTCCACACACTCACTTTTCATCGTCTTCACAGCAACCTTGAGAATGGAGTCATCCTGGTTGAGCTGGCCCTCCATCACCGCACCAAACTCTCCTGTGGCCGAAGAAAAAAAGACACTGACCTCAGAGGGACCCATGGGGACCGTATTTCCTTTAGTGGGCTGAGAATTGGGGAGCAAGGAATCGGAATCTCAGAGTCTGGTGGATCGTGTGTGTGTGTGTGTGTGTGTGTGTGTGTGTGTGTGTGTGTGTGTGACTCACCTTCACCCAAGGTCTTCCCCAAGGCCACCTTATGGCGGTCTACCATGACGTCTCGGAGTTTTTCCTTCAGCTCTTCGCTGATGCCCAGGCTGTTCACTGAAAAGAGGTAGACAGAACCAAGTGGCAGGGTTGATGTTCAGCCAATATGTGCCAAGAGGCGCATTCCCATTGTTGAGTTACTGAATTATTTCCACACTGGTTCAAAGTTTGCTCCTGTCCCTAGCGTGCTCAACCTATGCCAACTCCTGTAGTCTCTAAATCTGTTCCATAGAAGGTACAGGGGAAAACCTGGACACTATCTTGCTCTAGTGGGCACCTTAATTGGTCGGTACCTTCTGAACCAGCTGTTAAACACAGTTCTTCGGAGCCTGAAGTTCATCAGCACGAAGAAGTGACAAGCATTTAAAGGAGATGAAAAGCCTAATTATCTAATCACCTAGACTTGATAAGTACACACTATACACAAGTATCTAATTATCCCCTTGTATTCCAGAAACTGTACTTCATAAATATTATAATTACGTGGTTATAAAATAAGTAAGGTCAGGTATGATAAAACATTCCTCTAGTCCTCCCCAGGAAAGAAAACCAGGCAAATTGCTTTGATCTTGAGGTCAGCATGGGCTACATAAGGGGCCAGTCCCAAAAAACATACATCTTTAGCACTTTGGAAGCAGAAGCAGGCATATCTCTGTGAGTTTAAAACCAGCCTGGTCTACATAACGAATGTGAGGTCAGTGGGGCTACATACTGAGACCCTATCTCAAATAATAACCAATTACACCAACAAACCAAACAATCTATAATCTTCATTTATGAATACTACTAGGTAGTGCAGAAGACACTGTATTCAATTCATTTTCTAAAAAAAAAGTCTTAATATACAGCTCAACTTAGGCATGATCCAAGCCTCTCAGTGGGAGATTCTAGGCAGGGGCTCTACCACTGAGCCACACCCCCAACCCCTCACTGGGGGATTCTAGGCAGGGGCTCTACCACTGGGCCACGCCCCCAGCCCCTCACTGGGGGATTCTAGGCAGGGACTCTACCACTGAGCCACATCCCAGCCCCTCACTGGAGGATTCTAGGCAGGGGCTCTACCACTGAGCCACACCCCAGCTCCTCACTGGGGGATTCTAGGCAGGGGCTCTACCACTGAGCCATACCCCCAGCTCCTCACTGGGGGATTCTAGGCAGGGGCTCTACAACTGAGCATTGGGCTACATCCCCAGACCTCTTTTTACCTTTTATTTGTGACTGATTCTCTAAGTTACCTGGGCTAGCCTTGCATTTAACCTAGCCCAACCAAGCCTTAAACTTTCTATGTTCTTACTTTAGCCTCCCATGATCTGCAACCATGTTCCACTTAAGCTAATAGTTTATTTTATACTTAAAATTTTGCTTATATATATGTATGGGTATTTTGCTTCCATGTAGTATCTGTGCACTCTGTATGAAATACCCATGGAGGCCAGAAGAGGGCATCAGACACCCTGGCACAGGAGTTACTAATCTTTGTAAGCCGTGATGTAGATACTGGGAACGGAACCTAGGCCCTCTGGAAGGGCACCAAATGCTCTCCATCACTGAGCCACTTCTCCAGCCCCCGATAATAATTTTTAAAGATAGGGAACACCCAAGTGTAGATTGTTGATGATGTTACTACAGATCCTGAAGCCTAAGGGAAATGCCCTTCAAAGTTTATGAAGAACGAGGTTGCAGAAGAGCAAGTAGCATCTTCGTCTCACTGTGAAAATCACTTTGACCTCATGGATGTCCAGCTCAGGTCTCAGAATCCTCTCGGGACCAGGCTCACACTGCAAGAACTGTGGCTGTGTATTACTTCACCAGAGCCACTGCAGTCCCTCCTACTACAGTCTCCTCTTCTTAAATAAATGACTTTCTCAGGCCTTCCCAGCATCCCCTGGGACCCTGGTAGTCTGTGTGCTAGATCTAGACTTAGCTCTGTCCCTTTGTTCTCTGGGTTTCAGTGTCCCCAGCTGGAAAACTGAGGAACTTTTGTGGGTGGTGCCTCTGAGGGACATTCTCAGCTGGGGTGTCCTGTTAACTCTATGATCCTGAGAGGCTTTGGTTTTGAGACCCTATGAGTTTCAAAACTCTAAGAGGCTACAGTGCTGAGCTTATTGATTTTTATGCCAAGATTGAGTCTGTAATTCTATTGTTTCTAACGTTCTACAATTCCAAGAGGCCATTTCTGGGTGTAGCAGTTACAAGTATTGACTTCAAGTTGCATATGGTGGCACATTCGTGTAACCCCAGGATATGGGACTCTCAGAGAGGAGGATGGAGAGCTTAAGGCTAGCCTGAGCTGTATGGTGAGACACTGACTCAGGTGGTCAACGGTTTATGCATGCGGCTGTGGTACTCTGCTTGCCTAGCATAGCCCCAGGAAAGAGGGAGGGGGAGGGAAGGAGAGAGAGAGAGAAAGACACAGAGAGAGAGAACACTTTACGAGTTGGAGGTGGTAGGGTCAGAATTTTAAAAGAATCTCGGCTACATAGAAAGTTTAAGATGTAGCCTGATCCCCTATCAAAAATAGGTGAAACTAAACAAAAATGCTAGACGGGTAAGGGCTGGGGTTCAATCTCACTCGCCCACTTGACAAGCTGTGTGATATTGAGCAGATTGCTTAGCCTCTCTATGATACAGCTTCCTCATCTTTGACGTTGAGTGTGAGAACAGGTACCATGTCTTTGGGTTTCGAGGATCAAATGAGGTGATGTGTATAGAATGCTTAGAAAAGCGTGTGGGGGGGGTGGGTGGGTGGGATATAATGCAGCTGTCAACAGCGGCAGCATCTCATGCCAGTGTGGTCTATCACCATCTTCTTCTTCTTCTTCTTCATCATCACTACATTTCCCCAAGATCTTCTGGCTCTTAGATTTCGGCGCTCTGAAGATTTACTGTGTCTGTGAGTCAATGACCTTAACCTGACATGTCCCTGGCTAGCTTTGATTACGGTGAGATTGTATTAGAAGAAGAAGGAGGAGGAGGAGGAGGAGGAGAAGGAGGGGGAGGGGGAGGGGGAGGGGAGGGGGAGGGGGAGGGGGAGGAGGATAGGTAGAAAGAGAAGAGCCAGGTGTTGAAGCTCATGTCTACAGTCCCAGCACTTGAGAAACGGAGTCAAGTTCAGCCTGCGTTTTGTCTCAAAACAAACAAAAGACAAAATACTTATTTGTTATGGTTGATGCCAACCTGGCAGGATCTAGAATTACCCAGACCACAAGCCTCAGGACGTGCATTGACGGGAGTGTCTGAATTAGGAACTGAGGTGGGAAGACCCACCTTCAATGTGAGCTGCACCATTCGTGGGCTGGGACTCCGGACTGAATAAAGCAAGAAATTAAACAGAGCTTCTGTCTCTCAGGGCTTCCTGACTGCAGACTGATGAGCCTCCTAATACTCCAGCTGACCTAGCCTTTCCTAGTCACCAGAGACTAGTTATACCCTCAAACTCTGAGCCAAAATTAACAACACACTGCCTTCAACTGTTCTAGACTGTGTGTGGCCCAGGTTTACTACTTCTAGGGCCTGAGGCGCTAACATCCTTGTGTTTGTAAAGACCTTCTGAAGCATTTCACTCATACATCTACAGAATCTCAGATCACCAGAGACCCAATTCTCTCTTTCCACACACACACACACACACACACACACACACACACACACACACACAGACACATACACACACATATGTATATACACACACACACATTTTTAAACTTAAGCGACTGGCCAGTGCATGGAAGGAGACATGGAGTTCACTTACAGGTGGCTTCGGTGGTCCGTCGACTGTAAGATTTTCGGACATGATACCTGACTACCAGTTCACCTCGTTCCATTGTTGGCTCGAACACCTCCCTAGAGGGAGAAGGGAGAAGGTGAGGGATGAACAGAACCAAGTGCCATGTGGAACCCTGCCCTCCTAGTGAGGACAAAAGCAAGCACCAGGACACTCCCAAGCTGTGCCACACTTTTCTCTAGTGTTGAATGAGCACATCGTGGACTTCCTCAGGTCTCTCCACCCTGGAATCAGATCTTGCACACACACACACACACACACACACACACACACACACACACACACACACACACACACACACACACCCTCCTCCTCAGTTTTCCATGACTCCAACCTCTCCGTCCTGGTCCAGAGTCTCTTCCTTGGAGTTCTAACTCACCCATAACGGGTTTCCTTCTTCCTCCGACGGACAAGGAACAGGGCCAAGATGAGGACACAGGCGGCAGCCACAACCGCTCCCAGCAGTACATACCACCAAGGCCACGAGAAGGCAGGAGGTGGGGGTTCACTCACTGTCAGGGGGTATGGGGGACAGATCATGACTAAGGTCCCCAGATCCAGTTCCCTGGGGCCCAAGAGAGTGACATGGGAGGGAGGCTTGTAAGAGGTGGACGGGGGAGGTCAGATGTGTATACAGTGGGTATGAGTATGCAGAGATACGTGAATGTGGGGGGAAAACCCGAATCAGTACAGAGGAGAAAGTGGCAGGATGATTGTGCAGGGAAGTGATCTGGGTGTGGAAAGGCAGGTGAGAAAGGGAGAGAATCCATATGGTGGGTGCACGGTAGCACACGAAGCATGCGCAAGTAGTACAGGCTGTAAAGAACTAAGGAATGTCTCTGGGGAGTGTCCGATGGGGTGAGGAATGAGAGAGAAATACGAATACACAGGAAAAGCACGTGTGCAAAGAGTGGATTGGCCATCGGAGGAGTTCGGAGAGCAAGTCAAATGAGAAAAGTCCACAGTTTTTGTTTCGTTTTGAGGCAGGGTCAGACGAACCCCAGGCTAGCTTCAAACTTAGTATGTAGCCAAGGATGACCTTTAATGTCTGATCCTCCTGCTGGGGTTGCAGGTGTGTATCATCACACCATGTCATTCTAGTAATGGGATGGGCAATGACCTTTCGGAATTTGATGCAGCATGAGCCTGGTCTACATAGAGAGTTCCAGAATAGCCAGGGGCTGCATAGTGAGACCCTGTCTCGAAACAGGAAAAGCTGAGTGTGCTAAGGGCATGTGTGAGGAGTGAAGGGTGACAACGGGGCTGGAGAAGAGGGTGGATGGGGTAGAGGTACGAGCCGATATGTGAAGAATATTGAAAGGAAGTCGCGTTCTAAAAGGCGTCTCTAACAATGTTAGGAGGATACAGGACTGCTGAAGACATATTTGAAAGAGAGAACCTCTCTCCTCCCCTTTTCCTCTCTTCATCCCCCACTGCTCTGTCTAGTCATCCCTCATACATCCACATCCATCCATTTATCCATTGGCCTGTCTTCATATGCGTTCATCTATATGTATAACAATTCACACTCTATGTGCCCACACATATTCAATTTTGTGTGTGTGTGGGGGGGGAGACAGGGTCTCACTATATATAGATGTCTTGGAACTCACTATGTAGAGCAGGCTGGCCTCGAACTCACGGAGATCCACCTTTCTCTGTCTCCTAAGTGCTGAGATCAAACACTCATGCCATCGTGTGTGACTATTCTTCAGTCTTTTTTTTTTTTTTTAAATACATCTATCCATCCATGTATCTACCAACCCAGCCTCCACATACTCACCATCCACCCGGTGTCTATTAATTTACTCCTCACATACCTAATGTGTCTGTGACTCTATCCACTCAATCATACCACTCACAGGGCCACTCTGGGCCCCTCCATCAAGGACCATAGACACCAAAGAAGGGGAGCATTAGAGCAATGTGCTTGGGAAGCCTGAAAGAGGTGTGACAGACACATGTGGGCCTCGCTGCATGTTGAGGAGAGGAAAGATACAAAAACCCTTACCCAGATGGTGGAGTGGCTGTCCTTGCCCTGTGAGGAGAAAGGACAGAGGGGAAATGTGCTCAGAGCAGGCCGGCCTGGCGTGACACACATGAAGGGGTTAATGGAGGCTCTGTGTCAGGCTCAGGGTAGGAACAGAATCTAGGTTGGGGGAGTCCTCAGAGGCACGGAGTCCCAGGAAGAGGCAACCCTAAGGCTGGCTGGAAGGAGCCTGGGCACAGCTTTGGAATTACCTGGGCGCCAGGGCTCCAGGGCCACAGGAAGGCTCCAGGGCCCATCCCCAGCAGAGGTATAGGCTGCCACAGACACAGTCAGGTTAGCCACAGGCCTGTCCCCCCGAAGTTCCAGGGTCACCTCTTGCTTTAGTCCTATGTCCATAAGTACCTAGGAAGTCCAGAGGCGACATCAGGATGGACGCTCCTAAGATTTCAGTCTCAACTCTGTTCTTCATCCCCAACTCCTCATCTCCACCTCTCTCCACATCTCTAGCTCCACGCACTCTGGAATGTCAACTGCATGGGGTGGGGACTCTGCCTCATTCTTGGCTGTATCTTTAGTTCCTCAGAACGGTGCTTGGCACCAGCACAGCTCAGCATTCGATAAAGGACTGAAATCTCATCTTTTGGCTTCCTACCAAATCCCTCTAACTTCCCATCCCCTCTCTCCACCTTGGGGTACAGCTAGGCCAGAGAAAACATTTGTAAAAGTTAGGGAAGCACCCCTACCCAAAGATACTCTAAAACTTACAGTACCCGAGCCCAACAAAGTGTTTTTACAATGTTCACAGACAGACATTCCCTGGCCACTTCCTTGTGGGCCCATTTAAGATCCTAGGAATTCGCCTAAGTAGGCATGGGGCAACTTTCTACTCACACGGCTGCCTGAATCTACTTTGTTATCTCTTCCCATCTCCCTCTTCCCACAACCACTCCAACCTAACCCAGCCAGTAGCACCCACCTCGGGGGTGTCCTGGCCTCGATATGCCAGCCGGTACCCTAACAGGGTGCCCTGCAGGGGCACCCTTGGCTCCTGCCAACGCACGAGGGCCTGGCTCCCATTCCTCATGGCACTAACGTTCTCGGGGGGCCCCAAGGGCACTGAAAGACATGGAAGAGGGAAGAAGCTGGTACCCCCACCTCTTCCTGACCTCCTCCCCTGTTCCCAGGAAGTGGGGCAGGTTGCAAAGAGCAGATGCGTGGACAATTCATGCAGGCTTTCCATGAGAGGAAGCTCAGGGAGAGATCTGGAGAGAGGCCAGTGGGCAGAGTTCAGGGTCATGGACGGGACAAGGAGGCTAAGGCCATGTGGGATGACTGGGTAAGAGGAGACGCTCAGGGTGCCATCAATAAAAGCAAAGGACCAAGGCATCTTTCTCTCAAGACCTTCTTACCTCCCTCCGTGGTCTCCACGGGAAGCCAGTGGGTCCAGGGCGAGGGGCCTTGGCTGCTGGTGCAGGATACCCGGATGTGATACGGGGTGTGAGGAAAGAGGTTTTCCAGCCGAAGCTGGTGTGGAGGCACAGATACTTGCAACGTGAGAGGCTCTTCTGGAGGATCTGGCTCTCCCAGCCAGATGCCCACCCCATCGTCTGACAGTACAGCCTGAGGATGGGGAAAAGCATGAGGTCCAGAGAACATTTACACCATTCTCGATTGCGGTCCTATTGTGACTATGCAATGTTGCAAGGGTATGTGGGTGTATGTGTGTGTGTGTGTTTGCATTTGCCTCTGCGTGTGCGTGCATCTCTGTGTGTTGTAACTTCACAACAAGACAACATAAACATCTGGATTTGCAAAGCAAAGAAACCATATGGCAACTTTGCAAAAATAACCTCTGGTAAGACTCTCCCCCCCACCTTTGAGCCTCAATTTCCTCATTTAGAGGACCAGAGATGCCTTGAAAAGTTGTCTAAAGATTAAATGTACAACGCGAAGGAGTGGTTCAGTGGTAGAACCTGCCTCGCGCACACAGTGGATCCCCAGCATCACACAGGCAAGCATCCATCCATCCATAAGCGAAATCCCCAATGCAACAACATAGAGATCAGACCAAACAAAGAGATTAAATGTGGTTGTGTAGCTGGTGTGGTGACACACACCTATAAATCCCAGCTCCCGGTGAGGCAGGAGGCTCACCACTTCAAGGACAGCCTGGACTACACAGTGAGATCTTGTCTTGGGGTGGGGGAACCCAGGTAGTGGTGGCATGGGCCTTTAGTCCCAGAACTAGAGAGGCGAAGACAGGCAGATCTTGTGAGTTCAAGGCCAGCCTGGTCTACAGATCAAGTTCCAAGACAGTCAAGGCTACATAGAGAAATCCTATCTCAGAAAAGAAATGACAATCTCCCAATCTTGCCCCCCACTGAGTGACAAGGGGACACTACTTGTCATATGTCAAATTTTAATGACATGTACCTTAACTTGCTTGTACACAAGAGTATCGATTTGTCTCCTCCCTGACGTCACTATGTACCCCTGGCTGGCCTAGAACTTGCTACATAGACTGATCTGGCTTCAAACTCCAGAGATCCACCTGCCTCTGCCTCTGGGCATGTTCCATTGTACCGGTGTCATTATAATTATTATTACTACTACTTATTTGTGAGTGTGAGTATGTGTGCTATGAGACAACTGTGAGTTCTACTCCTCTACTATACTTGGGTCCTGGGAATTAAATCCAAATTGTCAGGCTTGGGAGTAAGCACCTTCGCCTATTGGGCCATCTTTCTGGCCCCTGCATTATTTTTTTGAGACAGGGTCTCTCAATGGGACCCGGGACTCACTGATGGGGCTAGGCTAACCAGCCAGTGAGTTCCAGGGATCCGCCATTTCCATCTGCTCAGCACTGGCATTACAAGTGTGTTCCACTACACACAGCTCTTTCGTATGGGTTCTTGGGATCAAACTCACATCCTTAAATTTGCAAGCTAAGCACCGGTACTGACAGAGACATATCCCCAAGCCCCCTCCCCCCTTTATTTTCAGCATGACTGGAGGTGAACCCAAAGGTCTTATCCATGCCAAGCAAATATTCTACCACTAAACTATACCTCAGTCCCCAAGTTCAATATTTTTCAAGTGCCTACTATGTGCCAAGTCCCTTGTTGATGAATAAACACATTCAGTTACTCTTCTCTCCTTATAGGTTCAAGTCTTTTTCTCATCTTTTATAGATGGGGAGGTTGAGGTTCAGTAGCTTTCTCAAAGTGACACAGTCCCCAGAGATGGCGACACTCTGGACATTACAAGACCCAGGAGGAGACAGGCCAGTAATGGGTAGCAGGAGGGGACAGACCCGCTCTCTGACCTACAGTGACAGCCCACAAGAGGAACCTCCACCAGGACAGAGGGGAGATGGATGCAGACAGTGGGCTCAAACCCACTCCCACTTCCCTTTTCCCTGGGACAGCCAGGACCCTCCCTCAGGAACTGTCCAGCCTGAGCCTGTGGGCAGCAGGAAGTGAGAGCTGGAGAGGGAAGAACACACACTTCTGCTTTCCTTCCGACACTGCATGATGTGGGGAGGAGTGCAGCTGCAGCCTGACCCGACATGAGGTCTGTCAAGTTGGTGAAAGGATTCAATCTCGGTTTTGTTCTTCTAGATAGAGGGGGCAGGTCACTTTCCTTTTCAGATCTCTCAGTTCCATACCTTGAAAGGGAAAGCCCCTCCCTCTAGAGTCTAGGCAGGGGCTCTACCACTGAGCCACACCCCCAGCCCCTCACTGGGGGATTCTAGGCAGGGGCTCTACCACTGAGCCACACCCCCAGCCCCTCACTGGGGGATTCTAGGCAGAGGCTCTACCACTGAGCCACACCCCCAGCCCCTCACTGGGGGATTCTAGGCAGGGGCTCTACCACTGAGCCACACCCCCAGCCCCTCACTGGGGGATTCTAGGCAGAGGCTCTACCACTGAGCCACACCCCAGCCCCTCACTGGGGGATTCTAGGCAGGGGCTCCACCACTGAGCCACACTTTCAGCTTTTAAAATCTTGTTTTAAAACAGTTTTGCTACATTGCTCAGGATAGCTTTGAACTCCCCATCTTCTTGCTCCCAAATGCTGGCATTATAACTGGGCTGTTACATATTTCATCAAACAGCCTCGTCTGTCTGGCCTATGCCAGGCAACACTGAGGAGACCATGTGACTAACAGCATTGTCCTCAGGGAGCCCAAATGCCAGAGGAGGACAGACCTAAACAGTGACAACCTCGAGTGGATGGGGCAAAGACAGTAAGCATAGTGCTGTGACAGGAACAGCATTAAGTCCTGAGGCTCAGAGTTCCCAATCTGGCTAATGTCAGTATCACTAATACTAAAAACCAATAAAAGCCAGTTAACAGCCCATAATAATTCCCAGAAACTGTTTTAAGTTGACTACTTGCCTTCACTGACTGAGTTCACATTCCTATCCCATAAATATTACCATCATACCCAGCTTACAGATGGGGAAAACTGAGGCCCAAGATGGTTATGGGATTTGATCAAGTTCACACAGCCACCAGGTGAGGTGGAGATTGAAATCCAGGATAGTTGAAGTAACTGCTGTCTCTATTGCCTCCCAACACTCAGTGGAAGGGCTGTTTTTAATAAGGAAGATGTGGGCCTGTGGGTGTGGAATGAAGGAGGTTAAGACAGAAGCTATCAAATCACAGAATCTCACCTCCAGGTTGCAGTGGGTAAGCGGGTAGATGCCACTCAGGCCAGGAGTCCAAGCTATCTCCAGCTCCGTGGGCTGTCTCGAAACCACATGGAGATGGCGAGGCCTCTGGGGGAGCACTGTGAACAGATGAGGGAAAGCTGATTCTTGGGACCCTTTCCTCAAAACTCTCTAGATTCTTCCTGTCTTATCTGACCTCTGGTCCAGCCCCCCCCCCCCCCACCATCCCCAAGATTCCTGGATCTTTTTACTGTTACCTGTGACGGTGGCCGTACGGGAGGTGGTGACTCCCTTGGCATTGTGGGCTTCACAGGAGAAAGAAGATGTTTTGTTCAGGCCTGGGGAAGAAAATGGGAAAACAGCCTAGTGTCATATGGGGGAAAGGAGGCTCCCAGGCTATGCTGAGCCCCCACATCTTGCCTGACTTAGCCAGGTCAGGCCAGCCCACCTCGTATTTGCATGGAGTGGATTTTGGGGGACGGGGGACAACAACGCATTAGGAACATGGTCTCCATTTCCAGACAGCAGTCATCTGCCTCACTACATAAAGCACACATGGCCCACATGGGCTCACATAATTAAACTCTCATACCCAGATAGTGACCCCCACAGTCTCTCTCTCACACACACACATATGAATGCACACAGAAACACAGGCGCTTACATACATATACAAACACACACACTCTAAACTCACACAGACTCATTCAGACACATGAAGTATTCCCCTCTGCCTAGCCAGATGGTACACACCTGTCCTCCGGATAATTGGCAATCAAAGCAGGGAGATCTCAAATTCAAGCCTGTCTGGAAGAGGGGGCACACACAGTAAACAACAGCCCAGAAGGGGCTGGAGAGGCGACTCAGCAGTTAAGAACACTGACTGCTCTTGCGGAGGACCTGGATTCAGTTCCCAGCACCCTTATGGCAGCTCACAACTGTCTGTAATTCCAATTTCAGGGGATCTCTGACCTCCACTGTCACAGCATGCATGTGGTCCACACACATACACTCAGCCGCACACGCTTCCATATAAAAGAAGTAAGTATTGAAAAGAAGCAGGATTCTGAGTGTAGCTCAGTGGTAGAGTATTTTCCTACGCTGGGTAAAATTCCCATTACTGCAGACCTTGTACACATGTACCAGCATATGAACAGATACACAGGCCTAAGCAGATTTCTGGACGCAATCAATGAACGTACACTTAAGGATGGAAGTGTGTAGGATGGACAAGTGTCTGCTCATTGATAAATTTGTCCCCTACTCCTGGACACGGACACACACACACACACAGAGTTTTCCCGCAGATGCCTATGTGATTTCTCCCCCATGCTTTATGCAGTTGGCACACCTAAGTTACTCTGGCCCTGATTAGTAAAATTGGAAGCTGCCTCCATTATTCGCCCCTCCTCTGCTTTGCTTTTCCTCCTCCTCATTGCCTGGCACACAGTAGGTGCTTCACAAATGTCTGTTGAATGAGTGAATTTTCAAGAAGATTTATTATTAGTGCTCGTGTGTGTGTCCCACACCTGTCAAGGTGCCCTCAAAGGCCAGAAGAGGGCATGGGATTTATAGGAGCTTAGAAGGACTGGAGGTTGTGAGTTGGCCCATGAATGTGCTTGGAATTGAACTCCGGTCCTCTGCAAGAACCGCAGGTTCTCTATGAGCTAAGTGATCTCTCCAGCTTGAATCTTTCTGATTAAGTCAAGGGCCTCCGGCTCTACGGGTGAGCCACACCCCCAGCTCCTCCCTGACAGATTTAGGCAGATGCCTGAGAGCTACAATCCCAGTTTTCATTTTGCTTTGTCTTTGGAAATAGGATACCCCTGAGTTGACCAGATTGACTTGTAGAGCAGAAGGGCTTCGAACATGTAATCCTTTTATCTCAACCTCTGGAATAGCTGGGATTACAAGCAGGCAAAACCAAGCCTGACGAGCAAACGAAGTCATGCGTGTGCATCTGTGTTTGGGTGTGTGAGTAAGGAAGGGGAGCCTGTATAACCGAACAGGCAAGCAAGCAAGTTAGTGTTTTGAATAAATGTCTGAGTATCTGGGAGAGATTTATCGGCCAAGGTGTTTGATTTTCTTGTTTTGTCTCTGTGTACCACCCCTTCTTCGTGTACATCTGTGTCACCACCATGCACACACACAAGGGCAAATACAAACACCTCAGACTCAAGCATGCAAACACAGATATGCAATGTCTGTTTGTTTAGGGTTCCCAATACACTCACGTTGAGTGTGGAAGATTAGCGAAGGCCCTACTATTGGGCTTGCAATTCTGAGTGAGCGTGCGTTTGCCCATCTGTGTTTCACTCTGTAAGTCTGGGGACATCGTGTACTTGTGCGATTCTGGCATCTGCATGTGTGCGAGCGCGGCGGTCCCTCCACCTGGTATTTCGGAGGGTGGCCTTGCTAGCCAGACACAAAGTTTCCTTTTCTCAGTACAGCGGCAGAGGGAGTGGAACCGGGGAAAATCCGTCTCGGAAGGCCGGAAGGGGGTGGGCAGAGAAGCGCCCTAGACGAGGCTGCCCGGGCAGGCTGCCGTTACCATCAAGGTCAGGTGCCCGTGCCGCAGCCCCCGCGCCCGAGAAGAGATGCTTGGCCCAGGGAGGGTGGCCGGAGGGGGCGAGGGCTGGGTCACGTCCAGCCACCTGGCACGTGGGGACAACTTCGCGGGAGCTGGCGCCACAGGCCAGCCGGAGCAGCCTCCGGGCAAAGAGGGGGGTTTAGTTCTGGAGCTCGACTCTGTTCCAACCGCAGCATTCCAGCCCCCGCCTGAGTCACGGAACGCCCCCCACCCTCCACTTCCGGCCTGTCCTGGGGGGGCACAGCCTGAGAGTCCCCATCCTCATATCCCAGAGGCTGCATCTCAAAGGAGAACTCTCGGATAAACCAAAGGGGTCTAGGACCCCTTTCTCCTCCTGCACTTCAGGGTTCTACTGTGGACTCCAGATGTGTTTTCCAGATGTACTGCCCCGCCCCCACCCCATCCGCTCACCCCACCCTTGGCTTTTCCAAGGGAATGAGAGATGGAGAGAAAAGAGGACACGCCCTGACTCAGATACAGAGGGACAGAGAGGCTTACACACGCACAAACTGACAAAAATTCCTTCACAGAGCACCCTCCCCTCCCCCGACAGTGAATCACTCTTAAATACACAGGGGCCGTTATTAGCACAAATATAAACACAAAAAATGCAGCATTGGCTAAGATATACACCATCCACAGGGCGGATGCTGTCCCAAACACAGTGACATAAATGTCCTGGGACTTACTGGTAAACACATGGGGGCTGACAATGAGGCATAGCCCCATAGACACACACACACACACACACACACACACACACACACACACACACACACACACACACGCACCAGCCAATGTGGGGAGATACACGTAAACACACAGTCCAACCTGCACACATCCACTGTAAACACCTGGCCAAACAGACCTCCTCTGTAGACTGAGCATCGAGCAAGGACCGACAAACAGATACAAACTAGGAAGCAATAAAAGTTAATGTCCACTCCCCCCCCAAACACCATAGCCCCAAGAGACGGGGTGGGGAGTGTCGAGCCTTTCTCTGTGCCAAAACACAGACACTGATGAGAAAACCCAGTATTACGCAGCCATGACGGTCCTCTGTAGAGACCGCAACATTGCCACATATGCATGGGTTGGCACAGACACATGGGTAACAGGTGAATATCAGGGGTTCGGTCACCAAAAATCAGGGTAGTCAGTAATAGACTCCAGAGAGGACAGAAGCTTGCTAGGACTCGGCTACAAATCTCAGCCTGCCTTTTTTGGTACATATTAAGACACAGAATTGCATGCTGACAGTCACACTTTTCCTTTTAACAGTCAGTAAGAAACACATCAACTTAGTCATACAGGCCATCTTCCTTCTCCCTAGCCCAGGCTGGCCTCAAGCTTGAAATCTTCCCCCGAGTGCTGGGGTTATAGGCACCAATTGCCATGCCCCATGTGACATCCTGCCGGGGAACAGGGCCTCACACCAGGGCATATGTACATCTGTGGCTGCACTTCTGTACATCTGCCTTAATACACAGAAGCATTCAGTTTAGCCACACCAGGTCAACGGCTCGGGTCTCACACGATGCCAACAGCCATGAACACAGATCACAGAGGGCAAACAAGATAAAAACCAATGTTGACATTTGGTGACACCTACAGAAACACACTCGGAGAGTCACAGAAACTGCTCCCCGCCCCAAGACATACTCTTTTTACAAAGCAGTCCATGCTGACAGATTCCCTGATCCGGAAGAACAAGGCTATATGGATAGATGCTCCCCTTCCCAACCAGACACCTTCAGAGTCTCTCATACCTTTGCAGGTGCTTCTGTTCGGGTCTCCTCTCACAGTTGTGTACCCCATCCCTCCCCTCCCCCCTTCTTGTCCAGCCAGGCTGACTCAAGCCCCATTCCAATTCCTACCAGACCACTCGAGCCACAGACCTGAGTCACTCCTCTGGGGGCCAGCATACTCATCACACTTCCTTGCACACTCAGGGCTCCCAGAATGCTGAGAATGTGAGCCCTTCCCTTCACACTGCAAGACCCCTCCTCACCT
This sequence comes from Phyllotis vaccarum, assembly GCA_033318265.1. Classification (NCBI taxonomy): domain Eukaryota; kingdom Metazoa; phylum Chordata; class Mammalia; order Rodentia; family Cricetidae; genus Phyllotis; species Phyllotis vaccarum. The sequence goes on from JARWLC010000018.1 coordinate 17,529,993, forward strand.
CCTCTGGGAGGCAGCAGGTGGGGTTTTTGGAATCTGTTACTCTTAGATTTTGGCTGCCTTCCCATGCGTGTGCCTCCATCTCTTCTTTGGTAAGGGACACTCTATATACAAGGTCCCTAGCTGTGTCTCAGACAACCATGTGACTTTAAGCAAAATGCCCCATCTGTATAGTACAGAAAAGGAGGGTCACTCTGAAATAGGGGTCACATCATGTTTCTCTCAATGCTGGGTCTCTTATAGTTTTTTTTTCCTACCTGCCTCTGATTTTTTTTTTCTTTCTTTTGAGACAAGGTCTTTTATAGCTCAAGCTAGCCTCGAACTCAGTATGTATCCAGGGCTAGCTTTGACCTTGATATATAGTTGAGGATGGTCTGGGACTTCTGGTACCACTGCCTCCACCAACCAAGTGCTGTGATTACAAGCATACACCACCAAATATGGGGAGCTTTGGATGGACACAGGGCTTCGTGCATGCTAGGCAAGCATCCCACCAAATGATCAACATCCTTAGCCCTTTATTTGTCTTTATTGACAAGGCCTCACACTGCAACCCAGGCTGGCCTAGAACTCACCATGACATCTAGACAGACTACAACCTGGTGCCAGTCCTTCTGCCTCAGCTTCCTGACTTCTGGGATCACAGGCATGAGCTTCTGTCTTGTCTTCTCTGATTATCTTTCTCTGTTGCCCACTTTCTCTCTCTCATTCTACCCTGGGTTCTGTTTTCCCAGCTGAGCAGAGACCTTTTCCCCTTGATGAAGGCCCAGGGGACATTTCAGGACAGGAAGTGGATCGGTTGAAGGAAAGAGGTGGACAGAGGAGGGTATTGCTTAGTTCTGATGCCCTACTTGGGTCAAGGGCTAACAAAGAAGCAGCAGACCTACACACTTGGGCCACTGAACAGCTTGGAGGAAGTTTGGGACAAAGGATGCTATTCAGAGAGAGGCTGGGGTGAACAGAAACACACACAGAGAAGCAGGGAGAAAGGGATGGAGAGACAGAGGGATGGAGAACAGACAGATGGAAAGTCACAGGGAGGAAAATGGAAAGTCCAGGGACAAGTGGACCACCACGGTGACCGAAAGTCCCTGGCTCCCCTGCTTCGGTCCACACTCTTAGACTCACCTGGAATTTGTAGACTATGCTGAGAGACGTGGCCTGTGACGGGGACCAGAGGAACAGCATCTTGAAGCCAGAGTAGGTCCACAGGTTCAGGGGGTCCCTGGGCTTGGCAGCTTAGGTTGAAGGGGGTGTTGGCCTGCACAGCTTTGTCCTCAGGCTCCTCCAGGAAGTATGGGAGACCTGGGCAGTTGGTATTCGAGGCTGAGTTCCCTCTGAACCTCTCAAGGCCCAGATTAGCAATAAGCTTTTGGAAATGCTAAACACTAGATCCACCTGCAGGGTTTTTTTTGACTGGTCCTTTATATCTGTTCCCTCAGGGCACCTGAGTCACCTTTAGATGTCTCATTATGTCCTTTATTCTTCTATACCTAGGACCGCACTTCCAACATCCGGTTCAGCCTTCTCCTGACCATCTTGGACAATTTCCAGAGCATGTGGGAGTATCACCTCTTCCTTTGTTCTTTTTATCTTCTGCTCTCTCTCCTTTAAGACAGGGTCTCTCTACATAGCCCCTGTGTCTTGGAACTCACTATGTAGACCAGGCTGGCCTTGAACTCATAGAGATCCTCCTGCCTCTGCCTCCTCAGCGCTGGGATTAAAGGCGTGGGCCACCACACCTGGGACCTCTCTTTTTGAAACAAGGTCTTGCTATGTACCACAGACTGGCCTTAAACTACAGATCCTCTGGCAGTCTCCTGAATGTGACAATGTACGTGTGTATCACCATGCCTGGCTTTCCCTGTACCATTTTAATAACAAAGAAAAGATGTACTTGAAGTGATATGTCTCTGACCCACAGCATATACTATTCCAGAAATATTTGATTCCCCCAGAACATTCAAAGTCTCCCCAAATGTCTTTCTCTTCAGGACATAGAATTTCCCTTAGACCTGTTCCCAACATGATTTATGGCCTCTCCACCCTCCTCAACCCCCAACACTCCCCACACCTCTAGGCTAAAGTATGTCCTGATGGGAAAACTCCAAGTTCTCTACCACATATATCCTGTCAGAAGCTCTGACCTGAGAACTCACCTTCCAGCCCTACATAACCGGGCTGAGACATGAAGGTCTCTCCTTCCAGGTATACCATACACTGGTATTCTCCTGTATCTACAAGTTGCAGGGATACGATTCTGGAAGGGAAGAGGCTCAGGGTCAGAGCTGGACACTATGAGGGTCAGCAGAATTGAAAGGGAGGGGGTCTGGACAGGAAACTCATAGAAGGCTGAAATAGGTACTATTTTTAACTCAATTTTACAGAAGAGGAAAATGAAACCCAGAGGTCATATCGCAAGCTCAGAGCCACATGGCCAGTAAGTGGTCAAGTGGAGAATCCAGGGGCTTTGGGCGGAAGGGCTGTGCGCACGGGAGATCAGGGACAGATGCCATACCTGAGCTGACTGACGACTTTCCATTCTTCCTGCATGTCTTCACCCAGAGGCACCTGGGTCTGGGTGATATCGGCCAGTTCTAAGATCGCCCCATCTCGAAGCCACATCACCTCAGGGGGTTCTCCCCGAACCTGGAGCTCACACCGAAGTGTTCCTGTGAGCCCTCTGGCACCCGTGATATTCCCTGGGCTCCCCACAAACGGGCTGTCAGCCTTGGTCTGTGTTTCTGTCGGGGGAGATGTTAAGGACTGCGTTTAGGAACTCCACAGCAAATTCTTACTCCTCTACCTTTTCTGTCTGCCCACTGCTGCCAGGACCCTACATAGTTGTAGAATGACCTCAGAGGGGGGGGCGGTGAGGGTTAGAGGCATGCGGGAGGATGGGAGGCTTCCCAGGGGACTGAGGTCCTGCTTCCATCCCATGTCCACTCTGTTGGGAGGAAGGCCTGGGATCTGGCAGCCTCCCACGCCCTGGAGTGCCTGGCAAGGCCGGTCCCTGCCATTCCCGTCTCTAGGGACTTCACAGTCTGGGCTGGGAGATAGAGAAAAAAAAAAATTCAGAAGGGAATCGAAGAGAAGAGGAGAGAGAGAAAGAAAGAGAGAGAAAGAGAGAGAGAGAGAGAGAGAGAGAGAGAGAGAGAGAGAGAGAGAGAGAGAGAGAGAGAGAGAGAGAGAGAACATACCAGCAGGGCAAGAATAAGTGTTGGGGGACAGCAAGTGAGGGGGGGGCTAGAACTCCCAAGCTCTCCTTCTCCAGTCTGCCTCTGTGTTTTTTTTTGGGGGGGAATATCCTTTCCTGTTATCTGACCCCCCCTTTCCCCCCAGTTCCGTTCCTCTCCTCAGGACCCAGAATCATCAGCCCCTAACTCTCCTGCAGTTTCTTCCATCTCTTTCTGCTGGCTCCATCCTCCGTCCCTGGCCCTTCCAGTTTCTGTTTCTTGTCTCTCTGTTCCCCTCTCGGTTGCTTTCCCTAACTGCCGCCCCCCTCGCCCGCCCCAGGTCTGTGTCTTTCTGCGCCCCCCCAAGTCAGCTCTCGGTCGTCCCAAGGAAACTCCCTAAAGCAGCCCAGCACCCCCAACACCTGCCAGCCAGCTCCCACCCCCTCACTCTTCGTGCCCCGGGTGTCTCTGCCTCAGTGAGTCCCCATCACTCACCCTTGGGAGCTGCACACCCCAAGCACCACAGCGCCAAGCACCAGGCCAGCGGGACCCTGCCCATCCTCGGGACACCACTAGTGCAATCGTTGCCAAACTTTCTCCCGAAGTTGATGGGCACCTCTCTCGGGAAGGGGGCAGGGCCGGGTTGTCCCCGGCCCTCCCCCCAGCTCTGGGCTCCTGGGATTTGGCACTGCCCGCCTGGCACAGCGGGAGCCTCTCGGCTGGGCTGGCTCAACTCCTCCGCTGCTAGCCGCCTTCCCGGCTACCCTGCCTCATTCTCTCCCTCCCAGGCTTCTTTCCCCGCCCCCGGCTCCCCCTCTGCCTCCGCCCACTAGGGCCCCAGCCCAGGGGCCACTGGGACTCGGTGGGGTTAACTCAAAGTGAGGAGTTCTGGATCGGCCTCGTCTTAAAGGGGCCTTGGCGCCTTGGAAAGGGGCTGGGGAGGTGGAAGACCTTTGTGGCTGATGGTGGCGAGGGCCGATCCTGGGCTGGTGAATTAGGAGAATGGGCGATGTCCCCCCTGAACTCTCTCGGGGTCTGGTAAACATTCTTGCAGAATTTCCACCCTTCTCAAGCTCAAGATGCCCCCCCTTTTTTGGGCCTCCACCCTCAGCCCAGATTCCCAGGCCTCCTTTCACCCCCTTACACTCACGGCTCGAACAAGGACATACACATATTCTCTCTCTCTCTCTCTCTCCTCTCTCTCTCTCTCTCTCTCTCTCTCTCTCTCTCTCTCTCTCTCTCTCTCTCTGATGGCATTGACACAGAAGCTGGGACAGGTACAGACACGCAGTGGCATGCTGCCTGCCCACGTATACCCTCCGATGAGCTGGGTCAGGCGTTAGCACGCTGGAGAAGTCTTACAAATGACTACTGGATGCGGGCACCCAGAGTCGGGGCACCCATCTAAGGAGATATCAACTCTCACACACACCAAAGCCCACTCGAACACAGAAACAGGAATCCAGACGTGTCTGATTGAGAGTTCCAGCTGTGTCTCAACCAGGAGACTCTGAGCAGTGGGCAAATGCCTGTCTTCCCGGGCCGCGGTGTGCCCAGCTGTAAGATGGGATGGGAACAGCCCCTGCTAATGTAGCAAGCTGGTGACCTAGGTCAAAGTGCAGTGCAGTTCCTTGCACGTGGGTAGCCCAGCTGACAAGGTGCCCAGGATTTTTGGCATCTCATTCTCTTTCTCTGCATATCTCCTCAGGGAACCTTGAAGGTCTGGGACCAGTACACCCATATGTGTCTACTGTGCCTCAAGGTATTTGCCATAGAGAGCACATTCAGTGGGCCTCTGGCTCCTAACTCTCTTCTCCATTAAACAGATCAGAACTTTTTAAAAAATTATTTATTCTTATTTTACATATATTGGGCTTTTGCCTACATGGATGTCTGTGTGAGGGTGTCAGATCTTGGAGTTGCAGACAGTTGTGAGCTGCCATGTAGGTGCTGGGAATTGAACCCAGGTCCTTTGGAAGAACAATCAGTGCTTTTAACCCCTGAGCCATCTCTCCAGGCCCAGAACTGTTTTCTGATGACCCTAGAATTCTGTTTTGCCTCTCCTCCTTTACCCTTCTCTACATCCATTACTCTCTGCTTCTGCTCTCCCTCCCTTTGGACTATCTCTTGCTTAGAATCTAAGAGGACGTTTCCAGAGACAGAAACCGTGACTCCCCACTGCCCTGAGGATGAACTCCAAGCTCCCCAGCTGCTCATTCAGGGTCCCAATCCTAAGCACCATTCTGTTTGTGTCTATTTGTGTCTCATTTAGTGATTGCCTCAACATCGGGCCTGCCCACCAGTCTGGTCCTTGAGGGCCTCCTGAGCACTCAAACGTGGGTGATGTGGAGTCGGCATTACGAAGTTCTATGGAAACTCAGCTTTACAAACCTCTCTCCTCCCTGGCTTCCTCTGCACAGCCTCACCCTGGTCTCATTTTGTCCCCTGCCACCTGGGTGCCAGCTGTGGTTTCCTCTTTGGGTTGTGAGTCTTAGCAGTTCTTCAGACATAGCTGTCACAGGGTGTTTCCTAATTCCACACCTGACCCTTTCCTTCGCCCCTCCCCCTCCCCTCCCCCTCCCTCCTCCCCCTACCACCCAGCTGTAGCCAAGGCCTTCTGCCTCAGCCTTTAAGATAAAGTCGGGAGTTGGTTTCAAGTACCCCTCATATCCACCTGACCCAATCCTCACCTCCCTGGGCAGTTTCCTTTTCTCACCCAAAGATCCTTGCTTCACAGGTCTTAGAGCTTCCTTCTAAAAACTCCTACACATCCCTCAACCCCATGTGTTTTTTCCTCTCTCTAATGCATCGTTTCCAGCCCCTTCCAGTCTAATCTAGTTCACTTTCAATACCCACCCCCCTTTTTTGAGTGGTCTCACAACATTGCCAAGCCTGGTCTCAAACTCCCGATCACCCTCGCTCCAGCCTCCAGAGCGTTGGGTTGACAGGTGTGTGCCACCACAACCAGCTCCCGTGTTTTTTCTTTGGCAGTACTTCCTGTGGATTGTCATTATAGATTCATTCTCTGTTTGCTCTCTGTGGGCTCTGGGAGGACCGACTGGGAATATCTCAGATGCATGGAGAAGGCCTGCCACACAGTGGACTGTTAATAAAGATGGCATCCTTAGGGTACCTAAGTCCACTGGGGCTAAGGAGATGGCTCAGTGGGGAATGTGCTTGCTGCAAGGGAGAGCCGACTCAGCACTTTACCCACGTACAATCCAAGTGTGGTTGTGAGTGCCTGTAATCCTAGAGGGGATGGATAGGGGTGCATCTCTGGGGCTTGCTGGCTAGCCAGTCTAGTAGTGGAAACTGTGAGCCTCAGCTCAGGTTTAGTGAGAGATCTTGCCTCAAAGAATAAAGCGGAGGGACTCGGCAGTTGGGAGCACTGACTGCTGTTCCAGAGGATGTGTGGGTTCAGGTCCCAGCACCCACCGCCGATCCCAGAGGGATCTGATGCCCTCTATTGGCCTCTGCAGACATACAAGCGGACAAAACAGCTGCGCACATTTAAAAAACAACAACCCTTAGCAATAAATAACTACAAATAGATGAAATGAGGTGGAGAAAGAGGAATTTTTGATCTCTACCTGTGATCTCCAAACACACACACACACACACACACACACACACACACACACACACACACACACAAATACACACAAGGGGCAAGTGCATCTATCTGTGTCTGTGTAGGGAGGCACACATACACACATATCACACACACCTGCCCCACACAATTTTTAAAAAGAAAATATCACACCCTTGTCTAAATTCATTAAGGTCAGTGGGGATTCGTGTCAAATTTAAACCTGTGAAGCTATTCACTTGAGGGCCCGAGGGGCTGTGGCAGAAAAAGAAGCTGGCAAATTGATAGTGAGATCATCTCACAAAAGCAAACAAACCTCAGAACTATTGGCCAGGGGTGGTGGTGGTGTGCACCTACAATCCCAGCACCTGGGAAGCAGAGGCAGAAGGATCAGGAGTTCAGGGTCATCCTCAGCTCCACTGAAAATTTGGGACTAGCCTGGGCTATGTGAGACCCTGTTTCAACAACAAACAGTAACAAAATATTGGTACCTAATATGTATCTTTAAAATACCTTGAAGCTCAGCAAGTGCTCTTAACCTCCAAGCCACAGCTCCAGCCCCAGATCTTCCAGTCTTAGGAAATAGACAATTGATAATAAAAATATTAAAGAGGAAGTAGCTTGGACTTTGAGGAAACGGCGTAGGAGAGGGAGCAGCAAGGCATGGAAACGTTACATTCAGAGTTTGTGGCTAAAGAAGACCTCCCTGAGATTAACCTGGAGAGCTAAGGAACTCAGCAACTAGCCACATAGCTAGAGCATTCCAAGAAGGGGCAACAGCTGGTGCAAAAACTCAGAGGCACGTGTGAGTAACTTCAGGGCACGCATTTGTGACTGTAGTGAATGCAGATGGGGGGGGGGGTTCAGAGAGAGTCACAGTCCAGAGAAGACCTTGCTTACTCTTCTGAAGGCCAGAGAGGGTTTTGAGCAGGAAAGATAGAATTTGATCTGGTTTTCTTTATTGAGTGTTATTTCTTTGGTGCTGGGAACTGAAACTGGGGCCTTAATGCAATCACACTAATAAATCCACATTTGGTATGAACTGAGTGGCTGAGCCCCTCACTGGGGGATTCTAGGCAGCGGCTCTACCACTGAGCCACACCCCCAGCCCCTCACTGGGGGATTCTAGGCAGGGGCTCTACCACTGAGCCACACCCCCAGCCCCTCACTGGGGGATTCTAGGCAGGGGCTCTACCACTGAGCCACACCCCCAGCCCCTCACTGGGGGACTATAGGCAGGGGCTCTACCACTGAGCCACACCCCAGCCCCTCACTGGGGGATTCTAGGCAGGGGCTCTACCACTGAGCCACACCCCAGCCCCTCACTGGGGGATTCTAGGCAGGGGCTCTACCACTGAGTCACACCCCAGCCCCTCACTGGGGGATTCTAGGCAGGGGCTCTACCACTGAGCCACACCCCAGCCCCTCACTGGGGGATTCTAGGCAGGGGCTCTACCACTGAGCCACACCCCCAGCCCCTCACTGGGGGATTCTAGGCAGGGGCTCTACCACTGAGCCACACCCCAGCCCCTCACTGGGGGACTCTAGGCAGGGGCTCTACCACTGAGCCACACCCCAGCCCCTCACTGGGGGACTCTAGGCAGGGGCTCTACCACTGAGCCACACCCCCAGCCCCTCACTGGGGGATTCTAGGCAGGGACTCTACCACTGAGCCACACCCCAGCCCCTCACTGGGGGATTCTAGGCAGGGGCTCTACCACTGAGCCACACCCCAGCCCCTCACTGGGGGACTCTAGGCAGGGGCTCTACCACTGAGCCACACCCCAGCCCCTCACTGGGGGATTCTAGGCAGGGGCTCTAACCACTGAGCTCCATCCTAAGCCCTGGATGTTTTAAACAGTATTTCACTTTCTAGCTCAGGTTGGCCTTAAATTGTTATTATTGATCTTCCTGTTGAGTCTCCTGTGTGTTGGGATTACAGGGGGTGGGGCACTATGCCTAGCTGATAAATTTAATCAGTCAATAAAGAAAACGAATGGCCTCACACATTCTATACAGCTCCTCTGTCATCGACCTACACCCCCAGCCCTCCATTGAATTTTGTTTTGTTTTTTAATATTTTTGGTATTTTATGTATGTATGTATGTATGTATGTATGTATGTATGTATGTATGTAGCACGTATGGGGCATATCACTGCACCTTCATGGAAGCCCGAGGACAGTATGCAGGAGTCATTTATCTCTTTTCCCCTGTAGATTTGGTAGTAGACCCTCTACCCCGTAACCTGTCTCTCTGATCTCTGTTGGGTTTTACAGGATCTACCTGCTAAAGCCATTGAGTGAACATTGATGGGAGACTTCCCGACAGACACCAGGACTCACACAGACCAATCTTGACTATTACGACACATGGGATGATGCAAGGATATGTCTTGGGGTATCCACTTGAGAATACTACTTGAATATGGGCGTAAGCCAACAGGACGCTTTTATTTGCCAGGTGGCTATTACACTGGGTGTTTAGAATCCCAGTGTAGTGTAGTACAGATTCTGTCCCACCAGAAACTCCCAAATACCTGGAGCAGCTTCCCAAATAACTGACTCTCATTTATTAATATTATAGTAAATGCTGGGCCAGTAGCTCAAGCATATTACTAACTAGCTCTTACACTTCAAATTAACCCATCGTTCTATTCAGTCTAGTATTCTCATCTTGCTTCCTCTGTGTCTGGCTGGCAATAAACAATGACACAGGGCAAATGGCCCCGTTTATTTAAAGTATAAGTGATAAGCGGAAGGTCATGGCGCATGCCTAGAATCCCAACACTCGAAAGGTGGAGGCAGAAAGATGTTGAGTTTGAGGTCAGCTGAGGCTCCATAGCAAGACTGTCTGATATAAAATGAAATGAAGTAGGGTCAGTGAGACAGCTCGGGGTATAAAGGCATGTAGCCCAAGTCTGACGGCCCGAGTCTAATCCCTGAGACTCACATAGTGGAAGGAGAAGAAACAACACATGCAAAAATACATAAATGTAATAATAAAAAAGAATAAATTAAATACAGCAGAATAAAATTAAGCAAGGAAGGAAAATGGTTGCAGATTTCAAAAACCTACGAAACATCAAACGAAATTGGGATTCTATTTTTTTTTTTTTTTAATTTACTTCTGTTGCTGGAGGTGCTGGAACAGGCCTTGAATCCCAGCACCCAGGAGGCAAAGGCAGGTGAATCTCTGTGAGTTCGAGGCCAGCCTGGTCTACAAAGTGAGTTCCAGGACAGCCAGGGCTACATAGAGAAACCCTGTCTTGAAAAACCAAACCGAATGTAACAAAAAATTGGCTTCTATATGTGTGTGTTTTGCCCACACATAGTCCGTGCATCGTATGCGTACAGTACCCACAGAAACCAGAGAGGGTGTCTAGAGTTATAGATGGTTGTGAGCTGGGTTCTATTGAACCTTGATCTTTTGGAAGAACAGTTAGTGTCCTGAGCTGCTGAGCGGTTTCTCCAGCCCTCACGGTTTAATTTCAACAAGTCAGAGTGAGGCATGGTGGCACACGGTCTCAGAACCTGGAATGTGGAGAAGAAGTTCAAGAGTTCAAGACCAGCCTCAGTTACATGGTAAGTATGAGGCCAGCCTGAGCACAGGAGGCTTTGTCTTAATACAGTCGGGATAGAGCCGAGCTTCTCACCCTTCCTACTGCTGAGATCCTCATGTTGTGGGGATCCCCAACCATAAAACTATTTTTGTTACTGCTTCATAACTGTGAAGATTTTACTACTGTTGTGAACAGTAATGTAAGTATCTGATATGTGACCCACAGGTTGAGAACCACTTGGCTAGAGCAAGCTCTTGGTGGGTAAGGACACTCATTGCTCTTACAGAGGATTGGGGTTGGGTTCCCAGCACCCACCACCTTTATCTCTAGTTTCAGGGGATCCAATGCCCTCTTTTGGATTCCACAAGCACCAGGCACATGTACATACATGTAGATAAACACATACATATAAAAATTTTAAATTTGTATCCACACAGGGATACCAAATAAACAAACTAACTAACACAAAAGTAAGCATAGTATAAAATACACTTATAAGGCTGGTGACCTGAGTCACTGGTTAAAGATGCTTGCCTCCAAGCCTGGCAGCCTGAGTTTGATACTTGGAACCCACACAGTGAACTCTGCAAGTGGTCCCCTGACCTCCACATTGGTGTCATGGCATTCGCACACCCACAATTCCTTCCAACACAAAATAAATAATTGTAAAAAGGTTAAAAAAAATTATGAGGCCACCAGGGAGATGTAAACACTGACCTGTCTATCGTGATGTGTGTCAAAATGAGTCATATAGTTTTGACTTTTCGAAAGTAAACTTTAGCTGGGCATAGTGGCTGATGCTTGTAATTCCAGTGTTCAGGAGGTTGAGGTAGGCGGCCTGGACCACATAGTGAAATCCTGGTGAGCCTGGGCTGTAGAGTGAAACCCTGTTTCAGAACAAACAAAATTAGGAACTGATGAGATGGCTCAGTGATTGAGCACTTACTATTCTTTTGCAGAGGTTCAGAGTTCAATTCCAAGCATCTATGTTGGGCCATTTACAACCCCCCACCCCCCAGTAACTTCATCTTCGGGGTTCTGACGCCCTCCTCTGGCCTCTGCAGGTATTGCACACATGTGAACACAGGCACACATGCAACAATGCTGGAAGTGATAATAAATGTGAATCTATTTGATGTCATTAAATCATATACTAAAAGAGTCGATGAGTTTTGGGTCCTGGATCCTACAGATGGTTAAAGAAGAGAATGTTGTGTGTGTGTTTTGCCGGGTTTTCACTCAGGACCTCATGTTTGCAAGGCAAGGACTCTACCAGTCAAGCTTTATCAGTGCTTTTATGGTACTTACTAGGCAAACACTGTGTGAATCAACTATGTCTCCAACTCAATGCTCAGTGACCACGTTCACTAATCTAGTAGGTTTCACCTTGGTGTTGAGGAATTTTTGTCAATGGATGAAGCTGTGAATTAGTTTTTTTGTTTGTTTGTTTTTTTGTTTTTTTTTTGCTACTGGAATCCTCAAAATGTCAACATTTATGTTCACATAGTGCAAAGTCCATGGTTATTTATCTACTTAATAGTGGGATAGCCTTGAGATTTAGTTCAGGCTACCTCAAACTCACTGTGTACTCCATGCTGGCTGCAAACTCTTGGTAATCCCCCTGCCTGAGCTTCTTGGGTGCTGGGATTAGAGCCACACACCACGATATTTATCTCCAGAACTCTTTAAATGCATTACTGAGGATTCCAGATTTCCTTGCATCTGAATTTTGAATGCAAAGAAAAGACAAGGCATTCTTTTTTTATTTGTTTGCTATTTGTTTGAGACACGGTCTCTCTGTGTAGCCATGGCTATCTTGAACTCACTCTGTAGACCAGGCTGGCCTTGAACTCACCGAGATCCTGCCTCTGCCTCCTGAGGGCTGGGATAAAGCCACCGTAGAGCTTTTTTGTTGATGTTGTTTTTAACCTAACATATTTTCTTTGTTGAATTTTTGGGAATTTCCCATCATGCACCCCAATTATGCTCACCTCCCGGTTCCTCTATGGCCTCCCCTCCCTCCCGCACTGCTCTCACCCATTTAAAAAAAAAAAAAAATCAAACCAAATCCAAACAAGGAAAGGAACAAGCAAAAAAAAAAAAAAAAAAAAAACAAGAAAGAAAAAGAAAGGAAGCCTTTCACTCCTCCGTCTTCCCTGCCTCTCCAACATCTATCTCTTCATTCATTCTGGTGGCATTGGGGGCTGCAGTGTGTCATATTGTGTCCTGTTGGCTTTACGAGCAAATGTTCATTGCAATGAGTCACTGGTCTGGTTCGAGGGCTCTGGTTTCACCATCATCACTGGATCGTCACCAGAACTCCTCTGGGACATCCTGCAGCCATCCCAAGTTATGGAGACCCTGTGGATATTGTCCCACAGGACCAGTCCCTTCACGAGATCTGGATAGATGGGGTAAATGTTAGGGTAGGTCAACCCCAGGCCCAGCTTCTGGCCTGCATGGTAGTTGAGCTGGTCAGAACAGGCTACTGGGCCACCCTCCCCCAGGCAAGGGGTCAGCCAGCTCCCCTATGCCCACACCATCAGGACCAGCTCTCCCCCACCTTTGGTGAGGTGTGGAGCCATCTCTCTGGAGGTGGAGGGAGCTCTCTTGCTGTAGCATCCAGCAAGGGGAAGGGTCGGCATTCCCAGGGCCATGAAAGGGCAGGGAGGGCTCAGTATGGCCCCTTATTTCATCCGCAGACATCAACACAGACCCTAGCTGTTGGGAGCCGCTGGCCCCAGCTCCTCAAGGTGGTGCCAATATCCGGTGCTGGCCATCCCGCCTGAGTCAGTAAAGAGCGCATGCGTTTGGTACTCTCGCGAGACTGGTCTCTCCGCCTCTCTCGTGGCGTCATGTGGGATAATGAGCTGCAGCCTATAGAAAGATGACACGTCCAAGGCAGGGGCCTTTGGTCTATATAAAAGTTGGGCTTTCCTACCTCGTGGTCTCTCCATTTTATGTAAGCTTATGCTCTCCCTCATGGAGCATTAAAGCTTTGCTGCAGAAGGATCCTACGTGTGCCGAGCCTTTTCTTGCGGGCGAGAAGTGGGCGCGGGACACCTAGCTGTAGCAGGACTATGGACCCAGACATGACCTGCAGCAGCAGCTTGGGCCCAGATGACAACCTAGCTCTGGGTGGAAGTACAGGCAGCTCAGATCAGGATTGCTTTAGTGGTGGCATGGCCCTTGGGCACCCAAAAGGTTACACAGACCTGAGCTGCAGTGAGACCACAGACCCAGACATGGTTCTCTGCAACAGCTGGCTTTGCCATCGCTGTCCTGGGTGGCTGTGCAGGCCACTTAAATCAGCCCCAGAGGCAGTGTGGCCCTTGGATACTAACATGGTTCAGATCTCAAGCATCCATTTGGCCTTTGATGGTGACAGGAGTCCTGACTCAGGACATCAACACAGACCCTGGCTGCAGTAGGACCTTGGGCCCAGGCATGCCCTCTGCTGCAGCCCTGGCCAGGATGTCACTATGAGATCAGGTAGCAGCACAGGCCACACAGATATGTCTGGCCCCCGACTGCAGCAGCATGTCCCTTGGCTCCAACATGGGTGGCTGACCCCCATCATGGGTCATGGACTTCAACAGAGACCCAGTTGTGGTAGGATCATGAAGTCAGACATCGTTCTTGGTAGCAACTTGAATTCGCTTTTGCTTTTTAAGGACCATAATGTGTAAAGGGACCTGTTGCCAAACCTGATAACCTGAGAGTGACCCCTGAGACCCACATGGTGGAAAGAGAGAACTGATTCCTGCACTTTTTCTCTCTCTGCCCTCCATAGAGGGGCCTTGGCGCCCGTGTGTGCGTGCGTGCATGTGCATGCGCTCACTGCTTGCATCCAGAATAAATAAAGAACAAATAAATGTAATTAAAAGGGAAAAGCCTTAAACCTTACTCCTTTTCAAGTCACTTGGAATGTAATGACAATATGAAACCCAGCTAGGCACAGTGGCACACGCCTTTAATCCCAGCTCTTAGGGGGCAGGTGGATCTCTGAATTCAAGGCCAGCCTGGTTTACAGAGCAATTTCTATGACAGCCAGAGCTAGAGAGACCCTGTCTCAAGAGACAAAACACCTGTGATCCTAGCACTTAAGAGGTAGAGGAAGGAGAATCAGGTCAAGGGGCAGCCCTGGCTTTACAGAGAATTCGGCATCACCCTGAGACACATAGGGCTCTGCCTTTTTTATTTGCTTGTTAATTTTTTTTTCATACCCCTTACAGCTCCTCCCCCCCCCCCTTTGTTTTTTGAGACAATGTTTCTCTGGGTAGCCCTGGCTGTCCTGGAACTCACTCTGAAGACCAGGCTGGCCTTGAACTCAGAGATCCACCTTCCTCTACCTCCCGCCACCACCACCTGCATAGACCCTATCTTAAAAGACGGGCATGCTCAATTATCTTCTAATATGTGCCTTAAAATAGCCCTAAGAAAGAGGGATAAATGGAATAGACACAGCAGAGAGTTAGTGACCATTATGTAGTTTTAATTCTGTCAGTTATGAAGATTGAACTCTGGGCCCTATACCATGCTAAGCAGGTGTCTACCCTGAACTATCCTTAGGCAGAGTTGATAGTTATTATTATTATTTTTTTTAAAAAAAAACCAGATGAATGAGCAAAACTGGACAGAAGGGGGCTTAATGAGGCAAGAGCAGGGAGACTGTCCATGTCCTTAAAGCCTGCTTTCAGATTTGGAGAACTTCCAGAGGCTCGATCTGTCATTGGCTGAAGACTTTCCAGCAATTTCCAAGCAGGACAGCAGACAGACTCAGCCCTGTACCTTCCCCTCCCTCAGTTTCACATCTGGTAATGATGTCAACAGCGAGGTGGGCGGTGACCATGTTTTTCAGCTCCCTCCCAGCCTCATGGGAGGGGTGGACTCTCGCATCCCCAACCCTTACTCACTAGGACTCACACAAGAAGAGGGGTCGTCCTGGGCCAGAAACAAACTTTTATTGCAAAATGGGAACTTTTAAGTCACAAAGAGGTCAGTTATGGCCTCTGCCTGTTAGGGAGGAGGAGTAGAACCTGGTCCCTGTTTGGTCCAGGGGAAGGGTTAGGGAATGACTTGGTGGAGATTTAAATGATTTTGTTTTTTGAGCGGTGCTGGGGATTGAACCCTAGGCTTCACAAATGCTGGGCAAATGCTCTATCTCTGAATGACATTTCCAGTACCCTGATGGGGATTTCAATGCCAAGGAAAGTCAAGACGTGTTTGAGAGCAGAGCCCCGAGTAAACATGTGTACATAAACATGGGGATGCTTCTCCTTTGGGTTGGTGGTCCTCATTTGTACAAGGTCTGTGTGTGCAATTACAGACCAGGCAACATTTACATTTGGGAAAATTTGTTGGAAGCAGTGTGTTTGAAGAACAAGGGTGTCTGGCTGTGTGGATGACTGGCTGGCAGCCATAGATGGAGGTACTCATGTGCCTGGACGGGTGGTGAAGTCATCCACGGGAGTGGACAGGGTCATCATTCTGCCTGTGACGTGATCCCAGCTGGGGCATGCTGTTTTCTGTGGCAGGGACCCAGTAACAGTGATGATAGACGTTGAAGTCTGAGTCTTTGTGTGGCTGTGTCAGGTGGTTGCTGGATTGGGGGTGTGAGCACAGGGAGTTGTGTGGTGGATGGCTTGGTGGGGGATCGGATTGTATGCTCATGAGTCCAGATGGTGAATACTACATTTATGACGTCTGAAAACCTATGCAGGCTGTTGGTGGTGCAGACCTGTAATTCCAGCACTCAGGAATCTGAGGCGGGTGGATGATAAGTTTGAGATCTGCCTGTACTATCTCGCCAGACCCTGGTTTAGACAGCCCTCTCCAAAAGAAGCGTATACATCAGTTGCCTTGTAGTCGGGTTGGGGAGTATGGTCCTGGGTAGCGGCAGCTGCCTGGATACACGATGTGTGGTTTGGTGTAGCTTCTGAGATTTCCGGTTCACACATTCCCTTGAAGATGTTGTTCCAGGTGGCTTCCAACTTCCTTCATCTGGACTGGTTGTTAGTGGACCGGACCTGCAGCTGGAAGTCTGGGGGGATGTTGAAGAGTCCACTGATGGCTGGCTGTAGGCTCAAGTCACCTGGTGGGCACGGTGTCTCCAGAGAGAAGGCTTGCAGGATAGCGGTGAAGAAAAGCCATAGTTCCGCCCGAGCCAGCCCTTCTCCCAGGCACACTCGCTTACCTGGTGGGAAGGTGGGGGGGGGGGGGGGAGAAGGAGGGAATGAGTCAGCTGTGCTCACATCTGGGCCCATAGAGTAAGGGAAGACAACAGTGACCCAGGTGTGTAGGAAAGTGCCTCCCAAACTGACACTGACATCGACTGGTTGTAACCAGTTAGCATCCTCTGGTTATCCCTAAGGCCCAGTAGATACCTAAGGAGAAGGGCAGGAAGGCTTCCTGTTTTTTCAACCGGCCATCAGTGTCCAGGAAGCGGCCTGGGTGGAATTCTTCTGGGTTCTGGAAAACCTTGGGGTCATGCAGTACAGAGCCAATCAGGGGGAAGACCTCAGTGCCCTGAGGGGAAAAATGAAAGTTCACATAAAATTATTACATATTGATAATTTTAACATAACTTGACTAAAAATAACATGGAAAAAGATTTATTTGTATTTTGTTTGGTTTTTCTGAGATATTCTTTGTTTAACAGTCCTGGCTGTTCTGGAACTCACTCTGTAGATCAGACTGGCCTTGAACTCTCAGGGATCTGCCTGGCTCTGCCTCCTGAGTGCTGGGATTAAAGGCCTGGGCTACCACAGTAGGCTAGATTTTGTTTTTATTTTATATGTATGAGTGTTTGCTTGAATGTATGTCTGTGCATGGCATGAGTACATTACCCACCAAAGCCAGAAGAGGGCGTCAGATCTCCTGGACCTGAAGTTACAGTCTTGAGCCACCATGTGGGTGCTGGATATTGACGTCTTAACTGCTGAGCCATCTTTCCAGCCCAATTATTATTTATTATTATTACTATTGTGTGTGTGTGTGTGTGTGTGTGTGTGTGTGTGTATTGAGACAGGCTTCTTTCTCTGTGTAGCCCTGGCTGTCCTGGAACTAGCTCTGTGTTAACTATGTAGACCAGCCTGGCATCAAACTCACAGAGATCTGCCTGCCTCTGCCTCCCGAGTGCTGGAACTAAAGGCGTGTGTCACCACTGCTGGGTCAAATTAAAAAAAAAAAAAACAACAAAATGCAAGGTGAAAATATACTTAGGGTCAGGTATGGTAATGCACGCCTTAAATCCAGCACTCAGGAGGCAGAAATAGGTGAATCTTTGTGAGTTCAAGGCCAGCCTGGTCTACATAGTGAGACCCTATCCCAGACAAACAAAAACTCCTGACAACCAGAACCAAATGTGATGTCAGGATTAAACAAATGCTTCTGTGTCTCTCACTCCCTCTCTGGTCTTTCATTTGCTTCTACTTTCTTTCAAGCCAGGGTCTCACTATGTAGCCCAGACTAGCCTCCAGTTTATAGCAATTCTGCCTCAGTTTCAGAGTGCCGGTATAAAGGCACCTACCGTGACGCTGGGGTAACCAAATGCTTTCTTTGGGTACTCATACACACTGCCTCGTGTGTGACACACGGACACAATACCCTCTTTCCTTGAATCTCTTGAATAATCCCAGGAAGGAGATGATAATATGTCCATTTTAAAGACAGAGAATCTGGATATGGCAGCGCCTGCTCGTAATCGCAATCCTTGTGGGGTTGAGACAGGAAGATGGCAGACTGCAATTTCAAGGCCAGCCTGGCCTGCTTCACAAATATCTTATTTTAATAGAAAAGAAAAAAGGATGTGTGTCTAGGGATGTCAGTCAGTGGTGTGAGGTTCTGGGTTCAACCCCTACTATCCTCTGGGGGAGGGGGGAGTAAAACATGAAAAAGCAGAGAGCTACACAGTAGCCAAAGGAAACCCAGGGCAGCCTGGCAGAGCCTGCTATTTTTACACTGTTTTTGAAATTCTGGGAGTATGCTGTGATCCCGAGATTAAGTTGTGGCTGTCCGAAGCCACCTCTCTGGGGAATATCTCAGAGAGGCAGGAACAAGGGTGTGTGCGTGGGAGGGCTGTCCGTGAAGGCCACAGGCAGGGCTGCAGCCGCTGAGGCCAGACCAGAGCTGGTGTATCCTTGGGGCTGTTATGCTAGAGCCTTGGTTGTCAACCTTCCTAATGCTGGGACCCTTAATACCTCGTGCTGTGGTGAACCCTGACCATAAAATTATTTTGTTGCTGCTTCCTGTGATGTTGCTATAGTTATGACTGTCATGTAAATATCTGATAATACAGGATATATGATCTGCAGCCCCTGTGAAAGGGTTGTTCGGCTCCCAGGTTGAGAACTAATTCATTAGAGAGTGGAGGCAGGTGTGGGGAGCCGGAAAAGAGAGGCAAGACAGTTTTCGATAAGCAGTCTGGCCCATGAGTTGTGAGCTTGGAAGGTAAAGGAGTTCCACCAAAAGCACCATGGGACAGTTGTTAAGCAGCAGCAGAAAGGCAGGTACAAGTGGTTAAAGTTTAGGTTGTGGGTTCAAATCCTGCCTTCCCGCTTAGTTTTTCCATCTGTAAAATGGGTGTGATAATGACACAGGATTTTTTTTTTTTTTTGGAGAAAGGAAGCATCCACAGAAACAGCTGGCACAATGGAAAGGGTGTGTTTGATTCATGTTATTATATCATTGTGGTTGCTTTTTGCACCCACCTGTCAATGAGAGCTGGGTAGGTATTTTGCAGGCATTATCTTTCAAATCCAAATTGGATATTGTCATTATTCCCAATTTATTAAAGGGGTATATTGAGGCTCAG
This sequence comes from Phyllotis vaccarum, assembly GCA_033318265.1. Lineage (NCBI taxonomy): Eukaryota > Metazoa > Chordata > Mammalia > Rodentia > Cricetidae > Phyllotis > Phyllotis vaccarum. The sequence continues at coordinate 17,549,131 of JARWLC010000018.1, forward strand.
TGGGTGAAGCAATTTGTTTTAAGTTTCAGCTAAGAAAACAGCAGGGCTAAAAAACATAAGGATTTGATTCTAGAAGAAGCCGCTGCCAATGTTATCCCGGGATTGAGGATATATCGCCCCCTGGTGGTTGTATGTCTGCAGTGTTTTTCAGTTGCGGCACGGGGGAGGGGATTGAGAGTGGAGGGATGGGGGGGGGCGGTGTACGTGGGGAAGATCCAAATAGACCCAGAGAAGTCAAAATTCGAGTCCCCGGGGCAGAGATAACCCACCTGAGGCAGAGTATATCCGCGGAAGCAGGTGGTCTTCGTGAGAGTGTGGGGCATCCCCATGGGTACCAGCGCCAGAAGCCGCTGTGCCTCGTGTAAGACTGCATCGGTGTAAGGGAGGCGAGCACGATCGCTCAGGCTCGGAGCCCTGCCGGGACCCAGCTCCTGGATCAGCTCCTCCCGAACGCGCTCTGCGTGCAAGAGGAGGGTTGCAGGTCAAGGGATGGAACGTGTGACTGTCCTCCTCGTTTCCTTGTGCGGTGGTGGTTTGGGGATGAGGCTGGCAGCAGGTGAGGCCTGGGGTCGCATTGTCTTAACTCCAGTAACAAAAATATAATGGACACCGTTTTGTTTTTGTGGAGACAGGGTCTTCTCTATCTAACTCCGGCTGCCCTGGAACTCATTTTGTAGACCATGCTGGCCTTGAACTCACAGAGATCCGCCTGCCTCCCAAGTGCTAGTAATTAAGGCATGCGCCATCACACGGCATGGTAGGCATCTTTATTCATCTCTACTTCCTAGATGATGAAACTGATCCAAGTCATTCACTAAAGTCAGCTGAATCCAGAAACGGCACTAGGCTTCTAAGTGTGGCCCCCATGGGCCAGGCTGTTTCTCCAGCATTCAGGCTCTTAGCTAGATCTGGAAATACCTAGTTCCTAAGGGTGTGGGTGGGTGGGTGGGGCTCATTCCCAGCCTGGCCTATTATCCATCACCCTCCCTTACTGCTAGCGTTGGGGTCCAGCCTCTGCTACGATCATGACCCTCACCTCTTTTACACTGTTTTGTTATGAGACAGGGTCTCACACTATGCACCAAGGCAGAGCCTCAAACTCACCACACTCTTGCTTCACAGCTTACTTAATGCTGGGATTACAGCTGTGCACTGCCACACCTGGATGGTGACTCCAACTGTGTGTGGATGCTAGCCACCACCCTACCACCAAGCCATGCCCCACCTCACCAGTGGATTTGAAGCAAATGCCCCCTCCCTACTGCGCCCAGAGAGCTCTGCCACAGATCATCCACTGTGGCAGCTGGGTGATTTACTAAAATGCAGATTTAAATTGAATGTGCTAACTCACACCTATAAACTCAGTTGAGCCAGGTATGCTGGGTTACAGGCTAGCCTAGGCTATACAGTAGCAGACCAGCTTGGGCTACAGGGTGAGATGCTCTGTCAAATAAAAGTAAATAAACAAATAAATGCGAGCTGAATTACGTCTTCTCTGCTCAAGGTTCTTCTAGGGCTCCCTATGACTGGGGACAAGGCACATGATAAAGGTGACAAGGTGACACAGACATGTCTCACCTCTCACTATATCTGGCTTTTGGGGAACCCTAACCTCTGCTTATTTTCATCTCCCTACATGTTCTGTCTTCTGGAAGCATCACTTGGGTTCCTGGGGCCTGGCTGGTGGGGACAGTTTCTTACGTTGCACCTGAGGGTATCTCATCAGGAGTAGAAGGGCATAGCGGATGGTAGCACCGATGGTCATTGTCCCAGCAAACAGTAGATAGGTGACTGTCATCAGCAAGTTCTTCTCCGTGAATTCTGTGCCTGGGTCTTGCTTCTCCTGAGCATTAAGAGAAATGTTTGGGACAAGTTGAGAAATGAGGAACTATTGTTTGAATGTAATAGAGATTCAAGATTAAGAAAAAAAAATCTGTGTGTGTGTTTGTGTGTGTATGTGAGTGTCTGTGTGTGTATGTGTGAGTATATGTATGTGAGTGTGTGTCTGTGTGTGTATGTGTGTAGTGTCTGTGTGTGTATGTGTGTAGTGTCTGTGTGTGTGTGTGTGTATGTCTATGTGTATGTGTGTATGTCTTTGTTTATATGTGTGAGTGTGTGTCTGTGTGTGTATGTGTGTAGTATATGTGTATGTATGTGTGTGTATGTCTGTATGTGTGTGTATGTGTGTGTGTATGTGTGTGTGGTGTGTGTGTGGTGTGTGTGTGCACTTCTGTGTGCCATGGCATGCACGTGAGGTCAGAGGACAGCTTGCAGGAGCTGGTTCTGTCCTTCCACTGTGTGGGTCCCAGGGATCAACCATTGTCCATTCCCTTGTTTTGAAACAGGTCACATGTAGCCTAGGCTGGTCTTAAACTTGCTCTATAGCTGAGAACGGTTTCTTCTGTTTCTACCTCCCAGATGCTGGGATGACAGATGTGAGTTACCATTTCCAGTTCATGTGTTAATAAGGGACTTCCTGCACGCTACGGAGAACTCTGTCAACCAAGTTACATCTTCCAAACAGAGACATGTTGATGGACAAAGAGGCCTCAAGTCAAGTCTGGTGGTTTAGCCCTTGGGAGACAGAATTGGGGGAGGGGGATGTTTCTGTAAGCTCCAGACCAGCTTGAGCTACAGTGAGTTCTGGGCCAGCCTGGGCTATAGAGAGTATTCTGGGCCAGCCTGGGCTATAGAGAGTATTCTGGGCCAGCCTGAGCTATAGAGTGAGTTCTAAGCCAACCTGGGCTACAGAGAGAATTATGGGCCAGCCTGGGTTACAGAGTAAGACCATATCTCACCAAAAATAAAAAGGGAAGAGACCAATGGAAATCCTGAGGATTTCCTGAAGAAAGTTCTATAAAACAGATTAGACTCAAGGGACGGCCTCTTCCCCTAGCAAAATAAACCACCCCCAGTCCATCCCGAGTTTAGTCTAGGGGTGAGGACTCAGCTAAGCAAATGGACTATCAGCCAGCCCAGGAGCCATAGTCAAGAGACCCTTTTTTCTCCCAAGTTTCCACACCTGTGCCATCTTCAGTAGGAAAGCATCAATGACATCACGTGCAGGACCTGAGGCGTGGACGCTCCCCTGGTGTCGCTGTACCTGCCGGATAGCGAAGGTAGCTAGGGTACCCAAGTGGCGCTGGAGCTGTGTGTGGGGGCCTGGCAAGGGCTGGAGTAGCCAGGAGAACATCTCGTAGGCCTGTGGGTGCAGGAAGACAGCTCGTTCTCAGTGTACTCTCTAGATAGGAAGCTCTGAAGCTCTGGGAAGGCTCCCACCATATTTACCTGGCCCCACGAAGAGCTGATCCCCAACAAGGTACCACTTGCGGCCTGGATCACGGCCTGGAACTCTTTATCTTCATAGGGCAAACGGATGCCAAAGATGAGGGAACAGATCACATTAGATGTGGCCTGGGCCAGGAGCATGGAAGGGTTGAATGGACGTCCTGGGGAGAGGGAGAAAGAGAGAGAGAGAGAGAGAGAGAGAGAGAGAGAGAGAGAGAGAGAGAGAGAGAGAGAGAGAGAGAGAGAAAAGACTGGATTAAATGAAGAGGTAGAAAGTGAGAGTTAGGTGTGTTGGCTCAAACCTATAATCCCGCCCTTGAAAAGTGGAAGCAGGGGAATTGTTGGGAGTTCAAGGACAGCCGGGGCAACAGAGTGAGTTCATGTCTCAGAAAACAAAAGTAACCAGAAGGTGAGCGAGCAGGATGTTCATCCCCCGGTTGTAACATTTATGGTGTTGATCAGCCGGGAGCAAATGAAGAATACATGATGTTGAGGAAGGAGAGAAGATTGTTGTTCAAAAAAACGTGCTCAGTGTGCAAAAGAAGACAAACATAAGACTGGACCAAATCTCGATGTTCTGTTTGGACAGAAGATAGGTGGGGTCACTGGATCCTCTTACACAGAGGCCAACATGAGCAACAGCATCACCCGGGGAGAGGGTGCCTGAGGGTGCGTTTGGAGAATCCCCAAAAGTACATCCCTGGAGCAAAAGCCATCTTCGCTGGAATTAAGACGGGATAAAGGGCAGATCTAGCAGCTTATCTCAGAAAGGTCACGAATCACAGTACTGCCTCATTTATTTGGTGACAAATGCCTCTTGGCTTTTACTATGTACTGTGGTTTAACTCAGGCCGACATTCAGATCAGGGATGGCTAACTGTTTGTGCTGGGCAGTTCCTGATTTAAATAAAACCTGCGTGTATGGATTAAAGCAGATATGATCTTTTTGTTGCTGTTGTTAAAGTGACAATTCCAGCTGTCTAAATCCTGTCACTGTTCTCCGTTTCTCAAGATGACATCGTCTTCATTAGTAGTGTCCTACTCTCTCCACAAGGACGAGGGTGTCACTGCAAACCTACTGAATGGTTTTGTGTTTTGGTTTATATAACTGGGCATACGAATGTGTTTAAACACCTGTGTTTCAGTGTGTGCTCACTGGCCTGTGGCAGGCAATGGCTAAATGTCAGGAAGCAACTGTCTATTCTTGACAATGCCGATTTAATTGGAATTCCTTATGTCAATGATGTTGCCTTCTACCAATGAAAGACGTGTAATGTGACTTATGTATGTTATCAAATAAAGAGTATTTAACACACACACACACACACACACACACACACACACACACACACACACACAAGGGGGGGGGGGAAGCGAGCAATATCCTCCTCCCCCAAACAAAGCAGCAAAAGGAGGCAGTCACGGCAGCTCACACTTCCAATCTGAGCTCTTGGAGTCTGAGGTAAAATAATTTAAAATAATTAGTCTCCAGGCCAGCCTGGCCCAACTAGTGAAATTCTTAAACAAAACAAGACAGAGTAGGTAGGGGGTAAAGATGGAAGAAGGGAGGGAGGGGGAGACTGTTCAAGGCTGCCAGTGTCCCAGGGACAGAGAGAGCTCTTGGGGCACCTCTAGGTACGGAAGGACTCGCTTATGTGCAGGGGAGCAAAGCGGCTCCCCCACCCTAGCAGATTCACCGCCACCCTGGGAACCTGTTCCTCCTGGCTGATGCCTTTGTAGGCCTTCCTCCTGCTGACCTTCAGTCTTCTGGAATGCATCCACCAGATTCTGAACCTCTGCTTGGATCAGCTCCTCGCCTTCTCTCTTCCCCATGCCCAGGTCCCGTAGAGAGAGCAGGGTGAATTTCCTTAGCTGTTTCCACCGCTCTCCGTTGGCAAAGAAAACCCCTGCATAGAAGGCTAGATTTAAGATTCCTTCTTCCCAGTGAGATGCCCCCAGGGCCGTGTGTGTGTGTGTGTGTGTGTGTGTGTGTGTGTGTGTGTGTGTGTGTGTGTGTGTGTGTGTGTGTCAGGATGAGGACTCAGTAGCTGCTCCATAAACGCTTAATTGATAATTTGATGATTGAATTAACATTTGATCCTTTGAGCATGAGCCCGAGGAGTTGGTCTCTTGAAGGTATGATTAACCCCTCCCACATTCCCTTCCCATCTCTTTGTCTCATCTGCCCATCTCAGCAGGAAGGGGGGGGTGGGGGGTGGGGGGGTGGAGGGGTGAGAATATGCACAGAAAGCAAGCATCATCTTCTTCATCTCCATCATCTTCTCCTTTACCCGCGATGCCTGCTTTGCACAGATCTCTGCTTCTGAGCTCAGTGCTGTGGTGTTGTTGAAGGCTGGCTTTCAGTGACAGTTGAACACTGTCCTTGGCCACCAGCTTGCAGACCTTCTCTTCCTCCCATCTCAACCCCACCTCTGGTCTCTCGTGTTCTAGACCCTTCCAAATACCATCTCCCCCATCCTTAGCTCCTGCCCTGGTCCACCTCGTTTCTTCCCTGGGATTCCATCTCTAGCTCTACTCATTTTGTAGTCTTTCCTGTTGAAAAGGCACAGATCAAAGAAACACTCAGCTGCTCTGGTGTGACTCATAGGCATGCAAGGTGACCAAGTCATGGTGACTTTTAGCTTTATTAATCATCTACTACAACTTCTCTCATTTCCTCAAAGGCATCACGATCCCTCTTCCTGACCCAGGCCCTTGCTGTTTCTTCTGTCTGTATCACGCTCATGCCCCTCCATCATTTTAGGGGTTGTTGGCCATGAACTAGGATGTACATGTTAAGTTCTCTACTGATGAATCATGCTCCACCTAGCCTTTTACTGGGGGATTCTAGGCAGGGGCTCTACCACTGAGCCACACCCCAGCCCCTCACTGGGGGATTCTAGGCAGGGGCTCTACCACTGAGTCACACCCCAGCCCCTCACTGGGGGATTCTAGGCAGGGGCTCTACCACTGACCCACACCCCAGCCCCTCACTGAAGGATTCTAGGCAGGGGCTCTACCACTGAGCCACACCCCCAGCCCCTCACTGGGGGATTCTAGGCAGGGGCTCTACCACTGGGCCACACCCCCAGCCCCTCACTGGGAGATTCTAGGGAGGGGCTCTACCACTGAGCCACACCCCAGCCCCTCACTGGGGGATTCTAGGAGGAGCTCTACCACTGAGCCATACCACAGCCCCTCACTGGGAGATTCTAGGGAGGGGCTCTACCACTGAGCCACACCCCCAGCCCCTCACTGGGGGATTCTAGGCAGGGGTTCTACCACTGAGCCACACCCTCTGCCCCTCACTGGGGGATTCTAGGCAGGGGCTCTACCACTGAGCCACACCCCCAGCCCCTCATTGAGGGACTATAAGTAGGGGCTCTACCACTGAGCCACACCCCCAGCCCCTCACTGGGGGATTCTAGGCAAGCACTCTCCAATGAACAAAACCTGTAACCATCACTGGTGGGTTCTGCGCATGTCCTACCACTGAACCAGTGCTCAGTCCTGTTCGTTTCGTTTTGCTTTTTCAAGACAGGATCACACTGTCTTGTACTATGTAGCAGAGTCTGGCCTTGGACTCACCAGGTAGCCCAGGTTGGCCTGTCTATCCATTCACAGACCTTGGAGTAGTAGTTATTATCACTATAGGTTGGCAATTAGTGAGTAAGCGCTCACTTGGCACAGGCCCAGTTCCCACTTGGTTCTCAGTGACAAACCTAAGTGACCTTCACCATCCTCACCCCATTCCATAGAGAAGGAAAGAGAGGCACTAAGTCACCTGAAAAATAACTTCCATACCTGTGTGTGGGGGCAGGACCCAGCAGCCCCCATTTGCCCTCATGACTCACCATGACCACCGAAAGTCTTATCCAGCGTTGCCAATGTTCCACGTCCGCTGAATTCCTCAGCCTGACCTCCCAAGGCCTCTCGGACAGCATCATACCCAACCAGGACCACCACACGGCGCCAGGGGCCCAGGTGCACCGTGAACACGGGTCCATACTTCTTACTTAGCTGGAGGCGGAAAAGTGAGAAGAGGCTGGTGACTGGTGGTGGGCGCTGCCTCTTCCAGCCAGGCTGTATTAGCTCCAAACCCTGTCCTCGGATAAATCATGTGGTCTGGCTTTGGAGTCCTGTACCAGGAACTGATCTCTTCCCGTCCCAAGCAAAAATACTCATTTGGGAAGTTGTTCTGCTTGCATTGGAGTTTAGAGTGGGTGCTTCTTAAACACATTCTTCTGCCTTCTCTCTCACTTTCGAGGCTCTAACCTCTGATCTTGGGACCACTCACAGCCCACGTTGGTTTCCCATAATCCCCCTTTCCCCAATAGCCAGCTACACCTCTGCTAAATCCTTAAATCCCATAGCGATTTCAGTGGAACGTGTGTCCCATCTCTCCCTTAGACGCCCACCCCCTTTTTCTGTCCTTAAACGTCCCTCAGAATATTTTTGAATGGAATGCTTCATCCCCCACTAACCCAGGCAGGTTGGGACTGCCTCCCCATCCTCCCACCCGGTGGCAGGAACTCCCAGATCTCTCTTAGCTCAGCTACACCCATCCTCCCACTCCAGGAGTCTCGGAGGCAGATTCCTTTAGCCCAGGATGCTCTCCGCTCAGCTCCCTCCAGCCTCCACAGGCTTCCAGATGCTTCCTTCCCAACAGGGGTCCTGGGGACAAGCCTGCCCTCTACCATTCTTGCCTTAATGCCCGCGTTGCAGATTTGTTCCCAGCTCACTATGTTCCCAACATTCTGCGAATCCTTACGACCCCTGTCTCTCTGAGTCCTGCTCTCATATTTTTCTAGACCTCCATGTCCCTCCATCTCTAGTCCCTTTCTGAACCCAAGACTACCTACCTGCCCTAGCTCCTCCTGGGTCCCGCTTCCCCTGAGTCCTTCCAGGGCTCTCCTCTTCCTAACCTGGGAACCCTCCCTTGCTCAGTCAGTTCAGGTCAACCTGTTCACACCCTCAGCTCAGGGCATCCGTAGGTCCTTTGCTCCGAGAACCCCTGCCTCTGCCTCATTGCTACGATAGCCCAAGATTTTTGCAGAGCCCAGGCACTTAGGAGCCCCCCTCCCCTCGATAGGATTTCCCACGTCCCCTCACCCGCAAGAGCCCGGTGTACAGCGCCCCGGGACGCAGCTGCAGGAGGTTTCCCAGCAGAGGCAGCGGGGTGGGCCCAGGAGGCAGGTGGCCTCTGGCTGGGGTCCTGGGCAGTGCCAACGCCAGCAGTACCACCAGCAGCAGCCCTAACAGCAGTGTCCAGGTGCTGGCTGCCTCCATCTCTGCAGGTAGGTTCGGTCTCCACCTCCTAAAAGCTCCCTGCAGCCGGGCCAGTTAGGGGCGGGAACGGGGCGGCTCCTTCTTCAACGAAATCAGGCGGAGGGGGGTGGGGGCGGGACAGCCTCCTGCAAGGCGTCGCTCCCCGCACCCGAATTTCTCCGTCTCCAACCCGCAGACTCTCAAAGTCCCATACCAACGCACTAACGGATCTCCCAGGTCACCTAGGTTTTCCTGGGGTTTAGAGGGCGGAGACAGTGACTTGGGACCCAGGTAGGGCGTAGTAAGCAAACAGGAGGAACCTGGGAGCAGGAGACTTTGACTGGTTGCAGCGGCCACACCTCGCCGGGCGGTGACCCTGCGTGTCTCTCCCGGACTCCAGCCTCCCTCTGCTTATCTTGGTGTGCGTGCTTGCGTGCAAGTGCCACCCGGTGTCCTGGAGGGGCAGTTTCCTCCCGCATCCCACCTTCAGCAACTAGGAGGGACTTGACGTTCTGTCGTCCCTAGATTACAAGGCTCCGTGACATAGCTATCTGACTTAGGTCAGTCTGGATTGGTTGAATCATGCCTTTGTTTTGTTTCGAAACGGGGTCGCAGGTAGCCGGGCTGCCCTGGAACTCAGTGTGTAATTAAGGATGACCTTGAACTTCTTAATCCTCCTGCCTCGGTTGCTCACTGGTGGGATTAAAGGCTTGTTCGGTCAAACCTGATTTATTCAGTTTTTTTTTTTTTTAAATTAGTTTTTGAGTGTGTAACTGTGTTCCTGTTTCTGTCTCTGTGTGTGTTCACATGTGTATGCGGTTGCTCCTACATGGGCGTTCGGGGGCAGGTGGAGTTGACATCCCACTGTATTATTTAGGCAGGTTCTCTCTGGAACCCTTCCTCTAGCTGACCACTTTGCCCCCAGGGATCCTCCTGTCTCCTCACTGCTGTTCTGGGCCTCTAAACTCCAGTCCTGAAGCAGAAGCGCTTATCCACTCTGCCATCTCCCAGCCCTAATTTGTTTTTTATTAGCATATGTTAATGATGCATATAATGGGTTTCATCCTGGCATTTTCATGCACATCCAACATATTTTATTTCTATTCAACCTGTTCCCCTTTCTGAGTCCCTTCCTCTTTCTATCTAGTTAGACCCGCTTATGTTTTTAATTAGCAGATTTTGATGATCTGATTCATTTCATTAAGGTTGCTTACAGGGTCTTAGTTGAGAGATTGTTTACAAGGGCATAAACTCCTTAGTCTGAGGCCACACCACTGAAAAGAATTTCTTGCTCTTCCAGGGCATCGTTGCCTCAGGGTGGCTTGGGGCCCCATGAACCTCTCTCCCTGGCCTCCATTCTTGAACTGATTCATTTAGCCCAGCGGTTCTAAACCTTCCTAATACTTCGATTCCTCAGATGGTGGTGACCTTAACCTTAAAATTATTTCATTACTATTTTATAACCAACTTTACTACTGTTATGAATCATAATGTAAAAGATACCCAATATGTGACCCAATGGGGTTGCGACCCATGGATTGAGTTAGCACCATCTTGCAAACCCGTCAGTGGCCAACAGATTTCTTGAATCCATGGCCCTTCAGTAGACCTACTTGCCAGGATCTAACAGCTACATATTTGCACACTATCTGAAACAGGGCATTTAATAGGTATCACATTCGTCACTGCTAAAGGTCTTGTGTGAGCTAGGCAAGCACTCTAGCACTAAGCTGCAACCCCAGCCCCAGTTAGAAAGCTCTCACTATGCATAAGGATGCAGCTGTAAGTAAACTAGAGAAGGGCTGGGTTCTTCATCTCCACATGCAAATGAGGATGAGGTCAGATAATCCGGAAGGAAGTACAAAAGCCTGAGAGGGATAAGATAGACTGTTGCTGGTTTAGTTAGCTGCAGGATCTTTAGCCTCAATAAATATTTGCTGTACCAAGGAATTAGGACCTTTGAGGACCCTAGGGATGCAGGGGTCCCTCTTGTAGGGCAACACTTTCCATTTTTAGAAAAAAAAAGTTGTGTTTTGTTTCTGTGCTAGGGAAGCAGTATGAACTGATGTTTTGAGAATAAGCCATATCTGGGTGGAAGATCCTGCATACAGACAGATGAACTTCAGATTGCTGAGACTCAGCATTGCTCATAGTAAGTCAGAATGACACCAGGTTATCTTTAGTTGCCTTTAACAGCCATCTACTCGCTATGTATCTGAGTTCACATCTTTGTGCCTATTAAGTACAACTTTTGGGATGTATTGTTAAACTGAGCAGACCACAGGCTCCCACCAACCCCAAAGCTTAGACTATTAGAAGATAACATCTAAAGCGTATAAAACTCTGCCTCCCTCACTCCCCACTGATATATTTGGTAAATGCAGTGATTTATGGCTTTCTTTTGTTTTGTGACTATAAAAAGTTCATATCACCTCCTCCACAGTGGAACACACCATTAGGCACAGCCTGAATCCCTGTTTCCAGCCATGGGTACTCATAGTTGGCTCAGAAGAAGTATCTCTTATTCCCTTTGGACCAAGAACTGTGATGTGTGACTTCAGAGACAATCCATTTTCACCAGAGGAGTCATCTGGATTGACAACAGATACCCACATGGGCCTTTACCATCCTTGCTGCCTGTCCGAGTGGATAATGGTGAAGTGGTCCAGTAGCCTGCATCCCGTCGGCCTTCTGTTTTGGTTGATGGCCTGTTGGTTTATTCTCAGCTGGTTGTTATGTTGGACATCTTATTATTTTTCAAAACATTCTCTCTGGACACTTGTTTTTATCATTGGGTCTTTCTTCTCCAGCTGCACTTCAAACACCTACCTTTGCTTTCTTGTCTCTTGCTCATCTTCATGGTAACCTTGCCCCCTTTAGTTTAGAAATTCTGAGGGCTGGTTGCAAATATGCTGGTGATAAGAGGCCCTGAATTCCTTCTGACTCAGTAGGTAGACGGGTCAGAAGAAACTCCCTGGGACATGCGGTAACCTCCTTCTTAATCCCCCCCCCCCAAACATATCTTTGGGCTGGCAAAATGGCTCAGCAGGTAAAGGGGCTTGCTGCCAAGTCTGATGACCTGAGTTCAATCCTGGGACTCACAAGACGGAAGAGAGAACCAACTCCTGCAGTTTTGTTTTGTTTTTTGAGACAAGGTGTCTCTGTGTAACTGCCCTGGCTGTCCCAGAGCTCATTTTGTAGATCAGGCTGGCCTTCAACTTACAGAGATCCACCTGCTTCTGTCTCCCGAGTACTGGGATTACAGGGGTGCACCACCACCTCCCAACAACTCCTGAAATTTATCCTCTGATCTCCACACATAGGACATGTATATGCTCCATCCCTCAGTACAAAAACTAAACAAAACACCTTGTTCCTAGGTCAGAAGTTCCTCTCTTGTCTTACCTAGAAAGGCACACATAAAAGGTGACCACCCAGTGCCTACAGACCCCTCATATTTTTAGAAATATGAACATTAGACCCTGGAGAGGATTCTGAATGAACCTCTCCCATGGGTTACAAATAAGCTCAAAGCATAACCCTCCAGCTAACACAGAAGGTTGTCATTTTCAGGAGAAAAGGCCACCAAAATAGGTCACAGAAACATAGAGACAACATGTCTGTCAGCAATACAACATGTGGGAGGCAAGAGGACCAGAGTTCAAGAAGATTCTTGAACAGTGTGTACCGGGCCAGTCGAGGGGCTACTTGAGACTCTGTCTCAAAAACCAAAACACATCAGAACAAGAAATGTAAAGAAGGAGAAAGCCCTGAAGAAAAGCCGCCATCTGGTATACCAGACGGTCTTGTTTGATAGTTAGGATAACTTGCAAATATTTGGGGAAAATGTGGAGACCGAACTAAAGATGGGGGAGTGTTCAATAGCCCTGTGGCTCAGTCAGAGTCTTAGGTAGTAGATGAGAGATGGTGTGTTTAGAGGCCCTACTTCAATTGGAATTTAGAAGCAGCTAAGAAATAATACAGTTGTTAATGTACAAGAAATTGATGAAGGAGTTCAGGAAGTAGGAGCTGATGCCACAGGGCAGGGGTTCCCTCCAGTCATGACCTCAGCCGTAAGCCAAAGATGTCCTCTGTTCTGTCCTGGCTAGAGTCTGGAAGTATTTGGTGCTCTGCCTTCTGGTCTGATTTCTAAAGATTTTACAGATCCTTCTTCAGAAGTAGGAAATGATGGGTCTAAGTGGCAGAAACATGTCAGATAGGGCTGGGACCCCGAGGCAGCCAATTCTTGACTGTTCTTGCTGGATGCCAAGAAATGCCAACTCATCGCCTCCCCATACTACATCCTAGTTTTTGGCAAAAGCACTTTATTGTTGTATTAAGTTTCTGGCCAGGACTTTCCAGCCTAGCCTTGAGGTTCAGACCCATTGAGCCACATACCTGCAGACCAGCAGACTCACAAGCCCACAGTCCCAAAGAGACACACGGACACTTATATTAATTTTATGCTGATCGACCTAGGGCCCAGGCATATATCTTGCTAGCTCTTTACCCTTAAACTAATCCATGTTTCTTATCCTGTTCAGCCATGTGGCTCAGTACATTTTCTCAGAGCAGCATGGTGGCACTCTGCTTCTTCTGGCTTGTCTGGTGTCTCTGTGCATCTCTGCTCTGTTCTTCCTGTTCCCAGAGTTTTCCCATTCTGGTAGCTGCGCCCATACTTCCTGTCTGCCTTCAGCCAATCAGTGCTTTTATTAAACTAGTAGGCAGGACAATTATTTACAATGTGACATAATTCCACTACACTATAAAGTATTTGTTTGTTTGTTTGTTTGTTTGTTTATTTAGAGACAGAGTCTCTCTATGTAGCTCTGACTGTCCTAGAACTCAGCTAGATAGGTCAGGCTGCCCTTGAACTCAGAGATCCTTCTTTTTCTGCCTCACAAATATTAGGATTAAAGGTGTGAGCCATCTGTATGGCCTGTGTATGTCCTTTCAAAAGGCCTCAGAGAAGCAGCTAGATGATACTTCATTACTTGGGAGCTCTCTTGCTATACAAGAGCTCCGTTCTAGCTGCCTTGTTTCTTCCCTCTGTATGTCTGTCTGTCCCTCTCTCCCTCCCCTCTCCTTCCTTTATTTTCTCCTGCCCTCCTTCTCTCCTATTTCTCTCTAAAACTCATTCTCTTTGGGCCATGAATTTCATTTTCTGAATTTGAGAGATGAGAACCCCAAAGCCATTGGCTCAGAGAAACCTTGGTGACTATTGACTTTCTGGGGATCCTAGCTCCCCAAGAAGAGAAAGGCTCCATTATTCTTAGACACCTTGATAGTCCAATATGAGTCTCGAAATATGTTGAAGGACAGGAAATAGATAAAAAAAAGTCAGTGCATGGAGAGACTGGCTCAGTGATTTAGAACACTGTGAATCTGTCAGTTCAATTCCCAGCACCCACACGAGGTGACTCACACCATTTCTATTTCCCAGAAGTTCAACACTTCCAGCCTTCAAGGGCACCTGTCCTCACATGCACACATCCACATGCAGACACACACACTGATACATATTAAAAATAATAAAAAAAATTATTAAAAAGAAAATTTCAGAGCTTATATCAGAACTAAAGATGATCTCTGAGAAAGCCAACCCCCACTTTCCCTCATCTTTCTCTGTCTGCCTTCTTCTTCATCACGCTCTGCCTCCTCCTCCCCCTCCTCCTCCCCCTCCTCCTCCCCCTCCTCCTCCCCCTCCTCCTCCCCCTTCTTCATGCTTTGCTTTGTCTTTCTATATAGTCCTGGCTGTCCTGGTGCTCAATATGTAGACAAGGCTGACCTTGAACTCATAGAGATCCGCCTGCTTCTGCATCCTGAGTATTGAGCTAAACGTACATTCTACCATGCCCGGGAACAATATTCTGTATTAAAAGAAGGCATTGTTGTGGTCTCTATATTTCCTGGGCCAAAGATTGAGCTGGTGGCTGGCAGGGTGATCCTGCAGGTGAAAGCCCTTGACACACAAGCCTGGGCACTTGGATGTTACATGCATTCTGGTTGTATTAAATGAAACTCAGAGCCAGATTTTGGGGAAAAGCTGGAATATCAGAGAGAGGAAACAGACCACAGTCAAATCTCACCCGGGCAACTTCTCAGGGTAAAAGCTCTCCTCAAGAATCCTCAGCCTGGCTCCTCATCGCTTATACAGAATGAATCTGTCTTTCTCCTCCTGCTTTAAATACTTTCTTCACCCAATTGTTGCACATCCAGGTTAAGATTAAAGGTGTGAGCTACTACTATTTAGTAGTTAGCCTTGAACTCGCAGAAACATAGAAAGATCTCTGTCCCTGGAGTTATGGGATTAAAGGTGTGAGTTACCACTCTCTGACCCTCTTGGCTTGACTTTGGGTGGATCTGTTCTCTGATATTCCAGACTAGCTTTATTAAATTTATAACATATCACCACACTTGGGTTTGATGTCTGCGAGTCAGGGTGAATGTAGAAAACCCGCCCCTGAAAGCACACCCTCTCCTCTCTCATGCTTGCACGTATACACACACACACACACACACACACACACACACACACACACACACACACACACACACACACTAACAAAATACATTTTAAAAACTGAGCTGGAAACATTGGTTGTGGAACTTCCTGATCCATGCAAGGACCCTTTGGGATTTGCTAACAAATTTCAGGTCACATTATTGACCTATAAACCAGGGTTTTCTGACATATTAAATTAATTTAATTATTGGCTTCAGGAAGTGAGTCAGGGGGATGGTTTTGCTTGCTAGATAGAAAAAGTACCCTGTGGACTTCATAGATGTACAGGGCTTGATAGTACACATCTGCAATTCTAGCACTTGGGAAGCAGAAGTAGGCACATTAGGAACTCAAATTATAGTCAACTACATGATGGGTTCCAGGCCAGCCTGGGCTACATGAGACTGTCTCAAAGCACCAGAGAGGGACCAGTGAGATGGCACAGTAAGTATAGTAGTTATTTTCCTATTGCTATAATAAAATACCAAGACCAAGGGAACGGAGAGAAGGGAGGGTGTATTTGGGGCATCGGTTCCTTACCATTTCAATGCAGCAGAGTGGCAGTGGCCGACACAGAGGCTGGAGCAGCAGCTGAGGACTCACCCTTGGATTGAAAATAGGAAGCAGAGAGAGCAAAGGAGACATGGACATCACTTTTGATATCTTGAAGACCACCCCAGTGACACACTTTCTCCAGTAAGGTCACACTCCCTAAGCCTGCCCAAACAGCGCTACCAACTGAGGACCAAGAATATTCTAATATAGGAGACCTATGGGGTAGCATCCTATTCAAACCACTGTAGATTGTAAAGCTGCTCACTGCTAAGCCTGAGGACCTGGGGCTGAACTCCGGGATGTACTTGTTGTAAGGAGAGAACTGAGTCCTACAAGTTGGCCCCTGACCTCCACATGAATGCCTCGGCTTGTGCCCCTCCCCAATTTATAAAACTGACATTTAAAATGAGCTGTGTGTGGGGAATGGCGCATACAGAATTGGATTCAGGGACAGTCCGAGTTATACAGATTGTTAAAGACCAGTTTGGGCTATGTGGTGTTTAAAAAAGGAAGGAAGGAAGGAAGGAAGGAAGGAAGGAAGGAAGGAAGGAAGGAAGGAAGGAAGGCTAAATTAAAAGCAAGAGAAATCTATTCTTATCATATATGCATGCATTTGAGTCCGACAAAATAAAAGAACACTGAATGTTCTTCCAGAGGCTCCAGTTCAACCCCAACACCTTATACAACTGTCTCTAATCCCAGTCCTATGGGACTTCTGACATGCACATGTGCAGATTAAACACCCACATGCATAAAGAAGGGCCAGATGAACTTTTTGTATTGTTGTGAAGCAAAAGACAGAAGCAGATGTCTTGGCTCTTGAGGATGGGGTGGTGTGGGGAATTCAAACATGTGATAGCAGAGTAAGTAAAGGAAATGGATGTGGAACCCGGGGACAAGGTTCACGTTTCCTTATGACTCAGTTCTAATCTAGAGACACTGTTTTCTCTCCCTCCTTCCCTCCCTCCTTCTCTCTCTTTTGAGAAATTTATTTATCATGTATACAATGTTCTGCTTGCATGTACACCTGCAGACCAGAGAGGGCACAAGATCTCATTATAAATGGTTGTGAGCCACCATGTGGTTGCTGGGAATTGAACTCAGGACCTCTGCAAAAGCAGCCAGTGCCCCTTAACTACTGAGCCATCTCTCCAGCTTCTCTCTCTCTCTTTCTTTCCCTCCCCCCTCTCTCAGGGGGGGAGGCTGTAATAGGGATTGAACCTAAGGCTTTGCACATACTAGGAAAGTATACCTCCACTGACTGTATCCCTCTTTTTACTTTGAGACAGATGCTCACTGAATCGGTCAGGCTGGCCTTGAATTCTGTGGCCCAGACTATGATCCTCCTGCCTCAGCCTCTGGAGTAGCTTGAATTTTGGGCCTGTTCTAACAAATTAACAAATCCTTCTCTCCCTTCCTTCCTTCCTTCCTTCCTTCCTTCCTTCTTGAGAAAGGATCTCCTTATGTAGCTCAGGTTGGTTGGAACTTACTGTGTGACCAAAGCTGACCATGAACTCTTCCTGCTTCGGTCTCTGAAATGCTCCGATCACAGGTGCTCGCCACCCAACTGTGCTAAAACTAGGTCCATCTCTAGAATGATAAGTTGGCCTTAGGGAAAACCTCTGTTTGCACCTGATAGTTCCAGGCAGTATGCCAGAGCAGCTGGTTGTAGGTCATGGTGCTCAGAGTTCAGCACACGCCATTACTTTGAACTGATTTCCTGTACCAGGTCCTCATAGACCAGACTAAAAAAAAATAAATAAATAAAAAAAAATAAAAATGGAGTTACTCACCCCAAATTCTACATTGCCAGACTAAATCTTAAGCTGTCACATGACCGTCCAGGAATTCTTCTGTCTCCTCCTGCTGTCTTGTCACAGTGTGGAGAATACAGATGCGCTTACCCAGTTTTATGTGGGTTCTGGGCATTTGAATTCTGACTTTATATTTACCCGGTGAGGCATCTCCCCACCCCCCATGCCTAATTCTTTTGCAACTGGAAACTCACTTTGGTTTCTGAAGTTGTCTTTATCTGTATGTGTAGCTCTATTTCATTTGTTTTTAACTCCTGGGAGGCATTTCACAAAATGACTTTGACATATGTCTCCATCTGTTGCCCCCAGAGACATAGCAGATCTCTGATTGTTTCCAGGCCTTTCCTCTTAAAATCAGTTCTGCATCTTTTTCTGGGTTGAGAATTGAATTTCAGAAGCCAGAGCCAAAGGAAGTCTGTTTCCTTCTACATTTCCCTTTAAACCCTTCCATGGGTCCAGTTCCCTCCTGAGCTGGCTTCCAGGCTGCTCCTGCAAGCCCTCTACCCCCAGCCAGATGCACTGGGTTCAGCTCTGATGTCTCTGCCTAGACCAGAGAGGAGAGACAGGCCCCATCTGTCTCACGGTTGGATATCCTAGCAATCTCAACAACTAGATTCCGAGGCTTGGTAGTTCACATCTGCAATCCTGGTCCTTGTCCTTGGGAGGCTGGCAGAGAAGAATTAACAAGTTCCAGCCAGTCTGGGCTACATAGTGAGACCCTGACTCAAAACCACAAAATAACAACAAACGTCAAACCACACACACACACACACACACAAAACAACCATTGTTGAGATTCTCTGAGTGGGAGAACTACCTTGGCAGATAAAAACACATGATCCAGGGGTCTGGTGCAGACTGATGGGGTAAGTGGGAAGAAGGATGAGATTTCTTGGGAAAAAATAAGACAATGTTGGGGGGATGGGGGGAAGGTGGAACTTGGGCTTTGGCAAACGCGTTACTTTAAAGATTAACTTTTATTTTGTTTGCTTACACGTGTGTGAGCCCCACGTGTGAAGTACCCAAAGAGGACAGAAGATCCCCTGGAACTGGACTTTCAGATGATTGTGAACCACCACATGGGTGCGGTGCTGGGAATTGAACCGGGGAACAGCCAGCTCTCTTAATTGCTGAGCTACCTCGCCAGCCCATCCCCATTTGTTCTTTCCATCCTGTACCGAGGAGCCTGGGGGATGAAGGACAGATGTTGTTTTCCCAGAGTCTGGTTTTCTAGGGTACCCCTCCCCCATCTCCCTATTGCTTTGCTTCCCTGCTGACTGGCTCCTTGCTGGCTCAGTCTATTGCATACACACAGTGTGTGTTCCTGGGCAGGAGCCCTTCCCCAATGATCTCACCCAGCAATACATCAATACCTCTTCCAGAGGATTATGGGAATATCCTAGGATTAATGCTTGTTTCACATTTTGGCAAATCCTGGTTCAATCAGTCAATTCATGACAACTAAAATTCTGGGCATCTGTTTTATGCCTGGGGTGAACCCCAAGTCTTACAACCACCCAAGAGTGGATATTATTTTCCCCAGTATAACCTCTCAGAGATATTCAGTTCCTCTGATTGTAGTAACTTATAAAAACAGGTTTGTTACAAATTTCAAAAGACTGCATGAAAAGAATTTCTTTCCTCTGTACACTCCCTCCCAGGCTACTGCCTATCTCAGCCACACCTCATTTTCAACCCGGGCAATTCTTGCAGTTACTAATGTTTAACTTTCTTTGCCTGAACCAGCCTGGGCTCGCCTGTTTTGCCCTTCCAGAAGGAAAAAAATGCACTCTGATAGCGTAGGGAGAAGGTTATAGGCTCTTGAGTGTTCCTTTCTGGGAATCATGATTCTCCTGACGCACCCACATCTTTGAAGAGAAAGTAAATCCCATCTCTCTTTTAAAATGTCAGCGTGCTTCAGCTTCTAGAATAAGAAGCGGCTGGAGAAGATGACGCAGAAGGTGCCTCAAGCCACGCCTGATATCAAAACTCTAAAGAATTCCCACCTCTGTCTTGGAAATCGGTTCTATGCCCGGGCCATACTCTGAGGATCCTGTGGACTTGGAGACAGTCCTGATTCATGGATCTCACAGTCCAGCAGAGGCAAGGGCAACAGATCAGTCGACAGTCTCTCTAGGTACCCAACATGAAATATACCAAAAAAATAAACTTGGAGTGTCTTGACCTCTACATCCCATGAGAGTTTGCGCAAGGACCGCATTATATTTCTCCCTTAAAGAGTTACCAGAAACAATAGGGAAGACATTTAGTAATTACAGACTTTAGTTGTGTGTGTATGTGTCAGAGAGAGAGAGAAGAGAGAGAGAGAAGAGAGAGAGCATGTGTAGGTAGGTATCATATAGTACCAAAGGACAAATTTTTATCCTCAATTGACATTCACTTAAAAAAAAATATATATAAACACACACACTTTTAGTCACAGTCTCTCATTGGCCCAGGGCTCATCAATTAAATGAGGCTGTCTGACCGGTGAGCCCCAGAGACCCCTGGCTCCCTCTTCCCAGCACGAATGGCTCTCTTCGGATACAGTCTTGTGTAGCCCAGATTGGTTTCGAACTCATGTTAACTGAGGAGGACCTTGGACTTGTGAATCTCTTGCCTTTCTGTCCTGAATGCTGGGGTTACAGGCACGAAGCCCTGCACTTGGTGTTTAGTGCTGTGGGTTGAACCTAGGGCTTCACGCCTGCTAAGCAAGCATTCCACCAGTTGAGCTACATTATCATCCCTTTAGTTAAAAATTTAAAAAGATTTACCTTTTTTATGTGTATGAAGATTTTACTTGTACATATGTCTGTGGATCATGTGTGTGCCTGGTACCCTCCAAAGTCAGAAAAGGTCCTTAGATTCCCCAGGAACTGAAATTGTGCATGGCTGTGAGCCCCCTTTGGGTGTTGAGAATCATTTGTAAAAACAAGTGCCCTAAACCAGTAAACTATCTATCTCTCCAGCCCCTAAAATGTTTTTAAAGGGATAATTTATCTTTATTATTTTTAATTATCTGTTTGTGTGTATGTGCATGTGGGTATGCACACAGGACTGTAGGTGTCCACAGCATTGGATCCCCTGGTGCTGGAGTTTCAGCAGCTGTGAGCCTCTGGAGTTGGTGTCGGAAACTGAACTTGGGTCCTATGGAAGAGCAGTATGTTCTCTTAACCATGGGGCTATCTCTTTAGCCCCAAGTTTTAAGAATTTTCATCCGTGGAGATGGAGTGATAGCACTTATTTCTTTAGAGGACCTGGGTTCAGTTCTCAGCATCCATGCTGAGTGGCCCCAAACCACCTGGAACTCAGGGAATCTGATGCCCTCTTCTGGTCTTTGAGGAAACCTGTACATACGTGGTGCATATAAATTTATGCAGACACACATATATACACATCAACTAAAAACAAAACCCAAAAACTTCAAAAAATTTTATGCCTTTATTGTTGCTGCTGTGAGAGTGGAGAAATGGTATTTATGTAACTTAATAGGAATCCAAAGTGTATTTATTCCTTTCACTTTTTGGGGTGGGGTGGGGCAGGGATGTTTTTGAGATACGGAAGGTCTTCCTGTGTAGCTCAGGTTTGCCTTGAACCAACTGTGTTCTATAGCCACTAACCCCTCCCAAAACTATTCCCTTTGTTTTTTCCTTGACTCATTTATCATGAATACAGGGCTCTGTCTGCATGTATGGCTGCTCACCAGAAGAGGGCACCAGATCTCATTACAGATGGCTGAGAGCTACCACGTGTTTGCTGGGGAACTGATCTCTCCGGACCTCTGGGAGAGCAGCCAGTCCTCTTAAACTCTCTCCAAGTTCCTTGTGTGTTTATTTCTAGACAAGGTTTTACTATGTGGCCCTGGCTAGCCTGGAACTTGCTGTGTTAGACCAGGCTGGCTTTAAAATAGCAGAGAATTGCTTGCTTCTGCTTTCCTCTGCTGGTTAAAGGCTTGCAATTAAAAAACAGAAATGTTTTTTAAGGTAACTAAAAAACAAAGGCTTCCAAGAAAATCATGTGGGATGCAAAGAAACCCAAAATATGTTTTTCCTGTCTTTTTAATTAATTATTTTTGAGATAAGAACTCATCCAGCTGCATATCTTCTGTTCTTTATCGAAAAGTTATATTTTTATGTACTGTGTGTGAGTGGGAGTATGTATTGGTCAGAGGGCAACTTTCAGGATCCAGTTCTTCCATACCACTGTCTGGGTCCCGAGCATTGAACTTAGGCTGTAATGCTTGGCAGCAAGTGGCTTTATTGACTGAGCCATCTTGTGGGCCCCTCTGCAACAGGCAGCATCTTGGAACCCTTCAACTCCATGAAGTTCTGACATCACTTGGAGACAGTACCAGAGCCCACAAGTTGAGACTCCCTCTGAAAGGCTTCCCCCTACCCCCATCCAGCTGCAAAGGCTCTGATTGTCCACTCTTTGCTTCTGATCTATTGGCTATGAATCAGGCTTTCATGACCCCCACCTAGGGTTCAACTATTTTGCCAGTGCAGAATTTAGGAAAGCGATATTTATGTTTCCTGGTTTATTATAAAGGCCAGATGGAAGAGATGTGGTCAAGTGTTGGGGGAAGGGATCTTTGCTCCCAGGCTCACTGTCCCAAGTTCTGAGCTCACACAGGCATGGGGAGTTTCAGGTGGGGGGACTCCCCAAATCTTTGTCATCAGGAACAAAAAAAAAAAAAAAAAAAAAAAAAAAAAAAAAAAAAAAAAAAGCACAGAAGGGGTATTAAGATGGTAGGAGGGGAATTGGGCCTTGTGGGAAAATTGGTCCTTTGGGCTTGGCATGACCATCATTATTTGGGAGTAGACTGATGGAGACCTCATGTCCATAGCCCAAAGAAAAACATTAAGGAAACAATACCACACTATAATGTGCTGATATATTGTATATTTAATAAAAATAGTCTCAAATATCAGAGGACAGAGCCACCCACAGAGCGGAGCCAGGAAGGTCAGGGAGTGGTGACCCAGGCCTTTGATCCCATCACCGGGAGGTAGACACTTTCTGAATCTCTGTGAGTTCAAAGCCAAACAGAGCCAGAACCCACCTTTAATCCCAGCAGTAGGGAAACTGATCTGGGAATTGAAATAGCCGGGTGGGGGAAGAAAAATAAGGCTGGAGAAGGCAGAAGTTTAGCCCTCTGCCTGCTTGCCCTGTCTGTCTGGGGGACAGGACCTACCCTGTTTGGCTTGTGGAGTTGGTTGGGTGAGAACTGGCTGTGGCTTGGTTCCCATCTCTCTGATATTTCAGCCTTTCCCCGATATCTGGCTCTGAGTTTTATTCTACTGGCTGGAATTTGTGCAATACAATTAGAATAATTGCTATAGCAGGAGATAATGAGTACTGAGGTGTTAACATTTCCTCCTGGGAACAGAGGCATGGTTACTATAAACTGCCCTTCTCAAGAGAGGAGAGATCGTTGATCACCATTCCTTCATTTCTCCCCATCTCTCCCTTGCTCACTGCATCTACATAGAAAGTCAGACCCGGGTCCTCTCATCCGAGTCACAGAGCCAGGAGGATTTCTGTTTTGAGGGGATAGGATTGCACATGGTCCAGCAGGCCTTGAACCTGCTCTGTAGCTGAGGATTATGGTGAACTTCTGATTCTCCTATCTCCACTACCCAAGTGCCATGGTTAATAGACATGCCCCACCGTGCTTGGTTTATGCTATGCTGGGGACAGACCCAGGAGTTTGTGTATGGTGGCCAAAACTCTACCAACTAGGCTACAAAAACTGGTTAGTTTTGTCAAGGTGGTACAAACGAAAGTCACTTGGGAAGAAGGAACCTCAATTGAGAAAATATCCCTCTATCAGATTTCCCAGTAAGTGGAGGGAGGTGGTTGTAGAACAGAACCAGGTGAGCTATCCATGGAAAGCAGGCCATTTAGGAGCCTTCCTCCATGGCTTCTGCTTCAGTTCCTGCCCTTCCTTTGATAATAGACCTGTAGGCCACATAAACCCTCCTTGGCTCCAAGCTGGTTCAGGCAGTGTTTCATTACAGCAACATAAGGGGATCCCAGGATTCTGAGGATTTTGGCCTTTAAACCAGCCTGGTATATATGCCTAGATTCTGTCTCAAACCAAACCAACCAACCAAACAAACAAAAAACCAAACTAACCAAACCAAACCAACACCACCAACAAAACCAAATATAGTCAAAGAGTGGATGGTTGTCTTGATTATGGTTTCTATTGCTGTGAAGGGATACCGTGACCAAGGCAACCCTTATAAAGGAAAACATTTAATTAAGGTGGCATCCAGTTCAGAGGTTTAGTCCATTATCATCATGGTGGGGAGCATGGTGGCAGGCAGGCAGACATGGTGCTGGAGAAGGAGCTGAGAGTTTTACTGGGTCTGGTTTGAGCATCTGAAACCATAAAGCCCACCCCCAATGATACGCTTTCTCCAACAAAAACTCCCTCCAGCTTGTTCCTGCATAAATTCCATTTTTCTCTCTCTAAACCCTGCCCTCTCAGAGAATCTCCAGTTTTGCATTCTTGCAAAACTGTGGCGGCTCTTCCCCTAAAGATACCTACTGTTGGACGGTCTTTCTTTATGCTGTGAATATGTGTTGTTACCATTGGTTAATAAAGACGCTGCTATGGTCTATGGCAAAGCAGGACAGAGCGAGGCAGGTGATTTAAGCACAGATGGGAGAGAAGAAAGGCAAGGTCAGGGGAAATACTGTGAGCCACTAGAGATGTAATGGACACAGGTAAAGCCAAGAGACACGGAGAGATTAATAGATGAGTAGAAATGGGTTAATTTAACATGAATGAGCTCATTAGTGATAAGCCTGGGCCACACACCAAACAGTTTGTAATTAATATAAGCCTTTTTGTTTTTCGGGGACACAGGAAAACTTCTGGCTACGGTTACCAGCAGCTCAGTCCCTGCCTAAAGCATTATAATTGACACAAACCCAGCTTACTAAGGACACATCATCACTCCTCACCTACAAGGTACTTAAGTTTCCTTCTTTGGTCTGGTCATGTGATTTCCAGACGGCCTTGATCTCTGGGGGCTGGGGGACTCACCTGGGAGTGACTTTGCCCAAAATAAACATGGGCTTTTGCTTTTTAATTGGACTTCATCTGGCTTACTGCGCTGGTGTACCTACTATAGAGTACAGGAAAATTATCTTGTTGAGGGGAATTGAGCCTTCCCTGCTGAGTGGACTGGGTCTCCTGACCACATCGGGGATGCTTCCTCCTCTATCATCCTCTCTGTCAGATGGGATCAATTTTTGACTTGGGTAGTGAGAACCTTGGGGGAACCAGCCCCAACAAGGTTTTCTCTCAGGGTTCAAGGAGTGCACTCCAGCTAGCGAAGAAGTAACTATAGGTTAAAATATACTCACGATATTATCTTTACTTATATCATCTTATCTTTACTAATATTATCTTTACTTATAGCACCACAACTGTAACAGTGAGACATAGACTTATATACTTAGCAGAAAGTTATTTTTTGGCAAGGTAATTTAGGGCTTGAATTCCTCAGGGTCACAGAGAGGGGTGATAAGATTTACACACAAGCGGTAACTGTCAGCTTTGGTTTATGACCCTAGCTGGGAATGGCTAGCCAAGGTTTTTCTGGTGGGGATCAACTAAAGATTAGACCAACAAAGCAATCTACAGGGGGAGAATCACGTGCTCTAACTACAATCCCACATGCGGGTAAGCATAAGGTTAAGATCAGCAGAAATGAACAAAGTAAAGTCCCGGGCTGTTTCTATAAGGTCTTCTCTTGGTTGCTTTTCTGATGGGTGGGGCGAGTGTTCTCAGTTGCTAGGTGACCTGAGTAAACAATGAGGAAAGCCTGTAGTTCTGCTGTAGTACTTTCTTTAGGAGGTTGTTAAAGGGGGGCGGTGTCTTTTTAAAGAAAAGATAAGGCTCAATTTGAACAAGAAACAGCTCCCTGGTCTTGTGGTGCAGCACTTCAGAATAAACGTTTGTTTTAAAACAAACTAGGAGATGGTTAAGTACCTTTTTTTCTTATACCACAAACAATAAATCTTTAAGTTAGAATCTCGTGTTAATGAATCCAGGTGCAAGTAAGTATAGGACCCAAGATTAGTGGTGTTAGCTCCAGATGGTTCTCTCATCTGTAGGGTGGTGAACTTGGGACATACCAGTGTGTCATCTATCTGTAGCTGTTCTAGGATGTCTGAGAAGTGTTTCAGATGAAATCCTTTGTCTGAGGACTGACTCTGTCCAGATGTTTACTAATAAAGATAATTACAGGGAGAGCAGACATTGAGTCTGCTCTGGGGCAAAGGAACAAAGACCTGATTTGTGAGAAAAGAGATTTTTGTCTGTGTGACTGTTTTCACGCACAGCTAGAAGTTATTCATATGCCCCTAGATGTATGGGGGAAACTGTGTTCAATAAATGAACAAGCATACAGCTAACGGTTCCTGAGAAATGAATCCCAAGGAAATAACGAAATGGGAAAACTATAATCACATGCAAAAAATCCTCCGCAGGAAACAGCTAACATTCAAAATCAGTTCGCACCACAACTTTTGGCTTTGCCTCCACCAGGGCCCTTGGCTCTGATGGCTCAGCCTTGTTGGTGCCAAGTGAGTTTCTACTTCATATTTTGCAGCTCCCAGAACTTGGGATAAATCATCCATTTCCTCTAGAGGTCCGGTACCTCTTCCAGATCAAGACCCCTTCTGGGTCAAAGACTCAGGATTTCCTGCCAAGCTGTGGCTGAGCCCAAGCAAGCCCAATCTGTTTCCAGAGCAAAGATTGTCTTGGTCCGGTGAGACCTTTTCTGAGGAAGACGTCCTACCTAAATGCAACTCCACCGTCACTGCTCTACCCCAAGCTATCTGGAGGATGCCCCGCCCTAGTCTTGGTCTCCAGAAAAAGCTTGGAAATAGGCAACCCTGGGCCTAAATCTGATCCTCAGACACCCTGGGGTGTCTATTACAAAATTTATCCAAATGGGGCTGTCCAATGCCACAAGACAAATGGTTTGAGCTCCCTTATCCAGGTTTTTGAGCTCTGCCCTTCTGTAATTCTCTTTCCGCCGTCTGTCTGTCTTCCTGCCTCTCCCGTGTCTCTATCCTGGGATGACCTTTTCACTCCATCCCTCTCTCTATTCCCCAATAAACCTCCTGCAATGCCTTCTATCTGTATACCTTGGCAGGATCCGCCAAAAGGTACCCACTTTGCGTTTTTATCCATTGGGCTCTCCTGGCATTTGGTCTGGCCATCCCCTGGTTATATTTCTGTCTTCCCCTCACCCCCATCTAAACTGCATAAATGTCCCATCCATGTTTGTTACAACTTGGGAGGCAGAGCCAGAGGGTCCAGCTGCTTCGTGTCCAGCACACTCATGTTCTCCCTTGTAAATTTCCATGCACACACATGCGTGCTTGCCTAGATCCTGCAGTCTGCTACACCCACGTGGACATCTCTCCTGTGAACTCTTAGTTCCCGCCTACAGTCCTGTAGCTCGCTTTCACTTTTAACTTCCTCTTGGAACTTAGAGGAACACCCTTGAGCAATGTTTCATGTCGTTCTTTCTCCACGGACTCAGATTTTATCACAACAGCATGTCCTCAGTACACACCAAGGGCCAAAATTGAGAAACTTGATTTCCAAATTCTCACAAATTGGTAACTGCTCCCGCTACAAGCAAGCGATCCCCAAATACCGTATACCGAAGCTTGCTCTGCTACATGCACTTCCAAAGTCCCTTACCTCTAAGGCCCTATTTTCTCTACTCAATTTTTTTTATTCCTACGATTTCTTTGCATGCTGCTCTATATCTTAAGATTATACTGTAAACCTTTATTTCAGGATCTGTAAGGTGCTCATCTGGCATGGTTTAAAATCTGTGTAGTTGATAACAAAGTCTGTGTCCCATGGATAGTTTTGTCTCAACGTCAGGAAAGTTCAATCTATTTTGTTCGGATGTATGGATCTGTGCCTCCCTATTTTCTTGAGGACATGGGAGCCACACAGAATTATGTAAGGCTCAGCTGGGTGTGCAAATGTATGTGACCACTACTTAGTCTTGGATGCCTAAGTTTATGCGTTCCATGTGTCTTGGTGATAGCGTAGCTGTCACTATGGCAACCAGCTGCCTGGGCTCAGAATTTGCCTCTGGGATTTCTTGCCACTGACTCTGATGTAATGACAGATTCATATGTCATTTGAATATAAATATTAAAGGTATTCTATGCTGTTCTACTTTTTTTTTTTTTTTTTTTAAATAGCTAAGGGAATTGGGTATGGCCAAAAATCAGTAACAAAAAGTTACCTTAAAACTTCCATATTGGAACTTTTCTGGAAAACAACATTTGGTTTATTACCATTTTAATTGAGTACAGCCAGATGGGCAGTCGGCATTTTGACTACCATTGGTGGAGAAGGAAGTCAGGTGACTCTACCGCCATCTTGATTAAAGGTACCACATGCAGTCAATGGGCCTACCAAGGAGACAACAGGTCTCCAAGATATTTTGGGCCAGGATGGATTTTTGTATGATAATTCCTGTCCTAAAACCAGGCTTATGAAAGAGGATTTTTAAACAATGCCAGTTTAGTGAAGTATTAAACCTGCACCTTCATGCGTTCATATACAGGGACGGATCTTGCTGGCAGCCAGGTTTTGTAACATAAGAGTAAGGAACACTGTTGAAACTTGGTGTTGCCTTCTACAAATTATGGTTGTGTTCTATGTCTACACTCTTAAAATAAGAATTTTAAGACTAAATCTATGTTGCACGAATAAAGGAAACTCAGAGACAGATAATCAAGGAAAGGTTGAGATATCAAAGAGAGGAAACACCAAAGTAAGATCTCACCCAGCTGTCTTCCAGCTTCCTCAGGCTTGCTCCTGTGGCTTCTACTGTTTGCTCTGTCTTTCTATGTCTGCCTTAAATACACTCTTTGCCCAGTTGTTTAACATCCACGTTAAGATTAAAGGTGTGGGCTATTACTACTTGGTAGTTAGCTTTGAACTCACAGAAACACAGAAAGATCTCCTCTCTCTGTGGGGTTATGGGATTAAAGCCTGGCACCACCACTGCCTGCCTGGGAGCCTGGAACTCCCTCTGTAAACTAAGATGGCTCCAAACTCAGATCTGCTGGGATTAAGGGCATAGGTCACTACTTCCTGATATTCCCTGTGTTGGGATTAAAGGTGTAAATCACCACTCTCTGATGCTTCCGGATTGACTGTGTGATATTTCAGACTTTTTTTTTTTTTTAAATTAAATATGAAACATATCCCCACAGACCTAAACACCAGTGGCTGAGGTATTCCTATCTTATGATGCAGTGAAATGGTGACCTTTTTGTAACTGTTACAATGTGTTTTTCTCGGCCCAGGGCTGCCTGAGGCCCAGACCCACAGAAAGGCATTCCCACATCACTTCTCCCTTTCTGTCTAATAAAAAAAGGAAGGCTTCAATTTTAACAAGGCAAAATTACATATAACAAAACAGCTATCAAGCAAGAATTACAGTTACAACATAGAGTTTATTTGTATTTAGCAAACTTAAAGAAAATACTCTTATCATCTACCTTATCTTTATGAGTCTAAAGTTTTATATATACCTTAAAATAACCAAGAAAAACTATACCTATGATTATCTAATCTTTAACTACATCAAAATGCTCTTATCATCTACTTTATGAGTTTAAAGTTTTATATATACCTTAAAATAACCAAGAAAAACTATACCTATGACTATCTAATCTTTAACTAAATCAAAGACCACAGAAGGATATATTTGCCTAAGTAAACCAGAAGTGCAAGCAACTTCCAAAATCTAGAAATGACAGAGATGACACCTATCTGCCTGGACAGTCACCCAAAGTTCCTTTATAAAGTTGGGGCATCCATCTTCAGCCTACAGGCCCAGAGTCTCTTTTTATTTTAGTGAAGCAGGAAATCTGCTCTGCCCGTTCTGTCACAGTTCATCAGTCACTTCTCCTCGAGTTCTGAAGAATGTCTCACAGTTTTCTCTGCAAAGCAGGAATGACTCTCTTGGCTTGTTCTGCCGAAGTTCAGAGGTCATCTTCCTATGGAACCTGCACGTCTACTTTTAACAGCATACTATCAAGCAGTCAATGTAAGAACAGGTTCTTGTCTGGTGACTAACTGATGCCACAAAGAAACTAATCTCTATATGGAGTTTTTTTCGATACCCATTTTTCTCTTAATGTAAATTAGTGCTACCAGGAGCAGATCTGTCTCACTGTCCAGAAAAGTCTAAGTTCTTAAAACATTGAAATGCCATATTCTGTAGGTCTTAGAAGTTTGAAGAGTACCTATCTAATTGAATTATATCTTTGCATACCTAAAAATCTAACTAACATGCATTTCTTAGTTATACATTACAGTTTTAAGTCAGTTACGTAAACATCATATCATAAACAAGAGTAGAAAAATACATTCAGCAACAAAATTGACCTTAAATTGTATCAATAAACCAAAGTCCATAACAATGTAAAACATTTTAAGATTAAGATTTTTTGATTTAAGTAAATTTAATAATCTAATTAAAAAATATTTATATACTATATCTCTTTTTTAATAAAGAGATTAATTATGACTATTAACTAGTTATAATGAAAACAAATATTTAGGAACAATATTTTTGGAATTTGGGTATAGTTTTATTATTATTATTTTTTGTTGTTTATGGGGCATTGAAAATCTCATGGGTTCTTGAGACTGGATCATAATCTGTAGACTTGAAGCTGATATGGTCATCTTTTTTCATCAGAGATTTTTTCAGGGGGTCTTGGTTGAGGAAACCATATTTGCCTGGAAGCAATCTATAGGTTCTCATCTTTTGTGGAAACAAAAGCAGAACTCTTTTAAAACAATAAATCCTTAGACACAAATTTTAAAATTAAAATACCTTTAAAATATGTATTTTTATTTAACTTAGTAGACTTTGCATTTGCAATCCATTGTCTTTCTGCAGTTAGCTCATTAACAGTTAAAAAATTAAAAGAAAACACAATAACAACCAAAATCCAGATTTTGTGTTTATTTTCCATCTTTACGTGGCTTATCATTCTTTTTAAAGACTTTCTCTATCCTTTCTTTTTTCTCTGAAGCCTATGTACCTTTTACACACATTGTAACCAGTTTATAGGTTTTTTTTTTATCTGAATCTGTTTTATTGTGAATCCTTAATCATCTTTTAACCATAAGAGCTTTTAAAATACACTATCTTAAAGAGCTGCATAGTGAATCAGTAAGTTCTCTTAAAGGGACCGGGTCTGTTTGTGGCCAGCAAACAGAGCAGACCCAGGAAAATGCTGCTACTAAGTATCCGTCTTTTTTTTTTTTTTTTTGTTTAAAATAAACCGAAACCTTAAATCAATAACACGCTACTGAGTCTTCTGTGAGATTTTAGGAACTGGCTTGATTACAGCTTACACTGCCTGCCACCAGTCTGCCGGAGGCATTTTGAATCTGCTTTAGATATACAATTTGGAAGCTGTTTTGGCTCAGTCTCTGTTAAAACTCCTTTTAAAACTTTTTTAGACTTTAAGTGGATATTTGTCTATTTAGGGACAAATCTGTTACAATGTGTTTTTCTCGGCCCAGGGCTGTCTTAGGCCCAGACCCACAGACCTGCAGCCACAGACCTTTTAGCCAACGGCTTGTTCTTGCTCAGGCCCCCAGAAATGACTCAGACACTTATATTAACTTCATGCTGTTTGGCCTATGGTTTAGGCACATTGCTAGCTAGCTCTTACATCTTAAATCAACCCATTTCTATTAATTTGTCTGCCATGTGGCCTGTGGCTCATCTGTGCTCCTTACATGTTGCTCCTTTGGGCTTCAGATCCGTCTGTCTGACTCCGCCCTGCTCCTCCTACCTATGCTCTGATTCCTCCTCCTACTTTTCCTATGGTGCCTGTCATGGGCCAAAACAGCTCCTTTATTTAAAGATTGCTATTTACAGCATACAGAAAGACATTCCCACATCACTAAACAGCCTGGCAAAGGGTCTCTCCTTTCCTAAGGTCTATTCAGGCTAACAAAGACTGATTTAGGAATGTATGACTGACCTCCTTGCTTTTACTGACGTTGTCCTTATGTTGTAGCTAGTTTGGTAAATTGAGTCATACAAAAAACTGTTGTGTCCTATAAAGGTGTACTATAAAAGAATCAGGAAAGAACATAGTCTCTTTGTGGACTGTGTTTATGAGTTAGAAGTCTTATCTGATATTAAAAGAGCTTCAATTCAGAAATTGTTATTTCTTAAAGCTAACCCTAATAGGGATAAAGCTACAAAATTCTAATCTCATAAGATATACAAGCTGTTAGTCATCTCATAAAGGATCATCTTCTTTGATATATTCGGATTTAGCTTATATAAGTATGTTCTCAAAGTTAAGCCTAAAACAAGCAACCAGAAACAAACGTTTGTCTAGTTTAGATATACTTAACAGACAATGATTCTTAAATGCTTCAGGGATCTGAGGAAATGGCATTTAAAATGTTTAATAAAAAAGCTTCTCACGATAGAGGCATACCGGCCCCTGGCAGCACCCTTCTCTCCTCCAAAGAGATGGATGGGCACAGAAGAACCTCCACCTGGAGCTTGCTTCAAATGTAGCAAATCCAGTCACAGGGCAGGAAAAAAAAAATCACCTTTCACCTTAACTGCAGCCAAGACCCTGTCCAGACTGTGGACAAGCAGGACATTGGGAAATTGATTGCCCCACTTTGCCAAGACAAGGTAGGCTGATCTCCCCAGATTCCTACTGCACAGGAAAGTCTGTCAGATCTTCTGGGCCTGGCAGCTGAAGACAGATGCTGCCCTGAGATCTCTGTCCCAGTGACCACAGAGGGACCTGGGTAGCTAATAAGTACCTGTCATTTTAATAGATCCGGAAGCTGCTTCACTTCTGCTTACTCAGGTGAAATTTATCCTTCTCAGATCTGATGGTGTTTGATGACTAAGGTATTGATAGCTCCACCAGTTTAACAACTCTTCCCTTAAGCTCCCCCCCCCCCCCAAGGATACAGCCACTTTGGCAGTTCATTAATTAAGTTTTTTGTTGAAAAATACAGTCAGGTTTGCTCTGTTCACAGGCTTCATAGTAAAAGACAAAGAGGTTTCAGATAGAACTTCCCACTAAAGGAACACAGAAAATGATTCAAGATATATAAATTCAAGATGTAAAGGTTTAAGTAAGTGATTTAAGGTACGAAAAGATGTTTCAGACTTCTGTCCTCTTTTGTGCTATTATTACACTGGAATTTTGGACATTCAGAGTTTTAGTGTCGATAAATGGAGTTCTAACAAGTCAACATCTACTATTCAGTCACAAGCTCAAGATTTGAAATTTCCTCAGTTTGTCTTCTAAGTATAGACTTAAAGGGGTGTTTCACCAGGTCCAGACCAGCCTCTCTCTGTCTTTAGACATAAGGAAAAGTGTTCATGCCTTTTAAGCCACAGTCTTTTCTATGACGCCAAGGTGTAAATCTGTTACAGCTGTTTTACAGACACTTGCTGGTTCCTGGGAAAGAGTGTGCTACTGTATCTGGTGGAAAGTGATACTGAGTCACTCTACAAATTGTCTGAAGATTTTTTGTCATACAACCAGGCCATGTCACCGCCTCATTTTTTCTGCCAGCCTTTGCTCTTCCCACAGCTAACCTCTTCATGGAGCCGATAGTAATAAACTTCTTTTTTTTTTTTCTTGCCTTATCCACTTCATCCAGGAATGGATTCCCAAATCTCTAGGATGGCAGTAAACCAAATGCTTCTTTACCCATAACTCCCGCTGAGCTCTAGCCCACTGACTTCCCCATCCCCATGACCTCCCATGCCAACAGGAAGTAGCCAGATTTGAACCATATATCCCCAAAGGTCAAGGTTCTTCTGGAACCTCTAGGTCCTGGTAAGTCTCATTCTTTCTCAAACCCTCCCCTTTCAGAGTCTCTCCCACAGAGAAGAGACTTGGAAAATCCCAGTTCTGCATTCTGGGCAACTGTGGCAGTTGCTTCTCTGAAGTTGCCATTGGCCCAATGTCCACTTAAGGATTGTAATTGGGTACAAACCCAGCATCGTCTCCCCTCACCTACAAGAGGAGGGTATCTAAACTCCCCTCTTTAGTCTGGCCATGTGATTTTCTGATGCCCATTCTCCTGACTCCATCTCTAAGGGCTGGAGGGCTCACCTGGGAGTGACTTTGTTCAAAATAAACTTGGACTTTTACTTTTTAATTGGACTTGATCTGGCTTACTGCGCTGGTGGAGAAACCTATTATAGGGTACAGAAAAACTATTAACACTTACTCCAACAAGGCCATACCTCCTAATCTCTGTCTAGTAGCATCACTCGCTAATGACCAAGCATTCAAATATGAAGGGGGGCCGGTTCCTATTCAACCACTACACAGCTGCCTAAGAATTATGGAATATTCTATAATTGATCCCGAATAAAATTGAATTACTTGGCAAGCTGTTTTTTTTTTAAACAAACTTTTAAAGTAATTAAAAATAAGTTTTGTGTGTCTGTGTGTTTTGCCTGCATGTCTATCTATATGCATCTGAGACCCTGGTCCCAAGGAGGTCTGATCTTCTGAGACTGGAGTTACTATGAGCTGCCATATGGGCCTTAGAAATCAAACTGAGTCTCTGGAAGATCAGCTAGTGCTTTTACTCACAGAGGCATCCCTCCAGCCTTGGAGAGCCAGACTTTCATGAATCATCAATTGGGCTGTCATTGCTGTCTAGAGGCAGCTGTTTTATAACCCCCAGGGAATTCACCCCCCACTTTGGGGGGACTCAGCATGCCAGTGTATTTGTTTCTATGGCCTCTGTAACAAACTGTTCCAAACTCGGAAGCATATTCAGACACAAGTTTGTTTTCTTATGGCTCTGGAGGTTTGTATAATCGGAATCACAGAAGCCTGCATGGGGTGTCAGCAGGCTGGTTCCTCTTGGAAGCTCCATGAGCGAATCTCTCCTTGCCTCCTCTGCATACATCTGGAGGAGGCTAGTTTCCTGCTGTTGGCTCATGGATACAATCACATCAGTTTCTGGTTTCTGCCTCCCGGGTATTAGAACCTTGTGATCACGTTTGGCCATCAGAAAAAGGTCCAGGACCATGGTTCTCAACCTGTAAGTCATGACTCCTTATGGGGGTACTGAAGGACCCTTTTACAGAGGCTGATGAAGACACCAGAAAACACAGGTATTTACATTATGATTCATAACAGTAGCAAACCTGCAGTTATGGAGTAGCAACAAAAATGATTTTATGGTTGGGAGGGGGTCACCACAACGTGAGAAACTGTATTAAGGGACGCAGCATGGCTCTAGGCATATCTCCCTGTCTCAAGGTTCTCAACACAGTCACCTTTGCCCGGCTCTGGAGCCCAGCCACAGACTCCAGAGCGCAGGGCTAAAACAGTTAATCCCATCAACTTCACTGAACTCTGAATCAGCCAGAAGACAAAGCCCCGAGTGTATGTGAGGGCATTTCCAAAGAGGCTCACCTGAGGTGGGGAGACTTATAAGAGGTCCCCGACTGAATAAAAGCAAGGGAATGAATGGAACACCAGCGTTCATCTCTCTCTGTGTTTTCTGGGGACACAATGTGACCAGCCACCTCATGCATCGGTCTCCACCATATCCCGAACAGCAAGCCAGAAGCCCTTCTTTCCTTCAGTTGCTTTGCTGGCTGCTTTGAGGAAGGTAATGGATACAGGGGCCGCATTTACAGTCTGATTCAGCAGGACAGAGGAGGCTGGGCATCCCAAGTCTCCGGGGGGGTGGGGGGGAGAATCCAAGCTTTTATTCTCTACCCCCTTCCTCCAGTTTCTTACCTGGTTTATGTGGTGATATATTTTATATTTAATAAAATCAGCCTGGAATATCAGAGAACAGAATCACCCACAGTCAAGCCAGGTGGATCATAGAGTGGTGACTCATGCTTTTAATCCCAATCACAGGGAATGACTAAGTGGTGACCCACTTCAATCTCATCACTCAGGAGACAGATCTTTCTGTATTTCTGTGAGTTCAAGGCCTAACTACCAAACAGTAGTAGCTCACACCTTTAATCCTAACCCTAGAATATGATGCAAAGTGGAACGGGGCGGGAAGTGCAACAACTGGGCAGAGAAGATACTTAAGGCAGGTGAAAGCAGGCACATTCAGGCATTCTGTAGGGCCGATCAGTCAGTCTGAGGACCCTTGAAGATAGCATTTACCCTGTTTGGCCTGGGAAATTGTCTAGGTGAGATTTGACTGTGGTCTGTTTCCTCTCTCTGATATTCCAGCTTTCCCCCAATATCTGGCTCTGGGTTTTCGTTAAGTAGCAACAGATTTATCTCAGTTGCTAACTAAATCAATCTTGAATGTTTACATTATTATGCTTATTTAGGTGAGTCCTCACCTGGGCCATGAAGTGACTCGTGATAACATTTTTCCCAAAGCATATTTTTCTTTAAGTCAATAACTGCCATGGTTTCCACGGTTTCAGCTTTTAACATACTTGTTAATATTTCATTTCTAGATTCTGACAGTTGTAAAGCTCTGTGACCAAGCTTGTCAATGACACTTCAAAGAACTCCATGAGTCTGTTTTTTATTAAATGTTAAAGAAGCCCACTTTTTTTTTTTCTTTTTCTTTTTTTGAGATGGGTTCTCACTGTGTTGTTCTGGCTGTCCTGGAATGTTATAAACCTCGCACAGAGATCCACCTATATCTGCCTCCTGAGTGCTGGGATTAAAGGTGTGTGTCACCATTTTATGTAACAAGCCAGCCTCCAGCTTCCTGATCAGGATCTTAAACTCCTGATCCTTCAGCCTGCACAGTTCGAGTGCCAGCATTGTTGGCCTGTGCCAGCAGGAGGGACCCATACTGGTTAGGTTTTGTCAGCTTGACGTAAACTAGAGATATTTGGGAAGAGGGACCCTTAGCTGGCCTGTGGGCAAGTCTGTGGCTACACTTTCTTGATTAACAAGGACCTGTGAGGGACCAGCCCTCTGTGGATGTGACCACCCCTGGATGAGCCGTCTGGGGTTGTACAAAAAGCAAACTGAGAAGCCTTGGAGAGAAAGTCAGGAAACAGTGTTCCCTGGTCTCTGCTTCAGTTTCTGCCTCCAGGTACCTGCCTTCAGTTCCTGCCCCCGGCTTCCGTCAGTGATGGACTGTAAGGATGGAAATAAACACTTTCCTCCCATCTTGCCTTTGGTTATGATGTTTAGCACAATAACAGAGACCTAGCCAGGGCAGGGCATAAAATATTATTTTGAAGATTCATTGGAGAAAAGAAGCCAAGGTCCGTAATCTTAGCTACTTGGGAGGCAGAGGCAGGAACTTCTCAGGTTCAAGGCTACCTGGGCTATTCTAAGAGACTTTACTTCAAAATAAAAGGATGGGCTAGCACTTACTAGAAGGTTGGAGGCTCCGAGTTCATTACTACCTAAACAAGGACAAGTTAAATTACGTTTACCTATGTCTGCATACATTTGTGTATGTGTGTGTACGTGTGTATATGTGTATGTGTGTGTCTCTGTGTGTGTGGTGTGTGTGGTATATGGGGGGTGTGTGTGTGTGTGTCTGTGTGAATGTGTATGTATGGTGTGTGTATGTCTCTGTGTGTGTGTGTTGTGTGTGGTATATGGGGTGTGTGTGTGTCTGTGTCTGTGTGAATGTGTATGTATGGTGTGTGTATGTCTCTGTGTGTGTCTGTGTGTATGTGGTGTGTGTGGTATATAGGGTGTGTGTGTGCATCTGTGTGAATGTGTTTGTATGGTGTGTGTATGTCTGTGTGTGTGTCTGTCTGTATGTGGTGTGTGTGGTATATGGGTGTGTGTGTGTATGAGGTGTGTGTGGTATATGGGGTGTGTGTGTGTCTGTGTGTGTATGTATATGTGTGTGTCCCTCTGTGTGTCGTGTGGTGTGTGTCTCTCTGTGCGAATGTGTATGTATGGTGTGTGTATGTCTCTGTGTGTGTGTATGTGGTGTGTGTGGTATATGGGGTGTGTGTGTGTGTCTGTGTGTATGTGGTGTGTGTGGTATATGGGGTGTGTGTGTGTCTGTGTGGTGTGTGTGGTATATGGGGGTGTGTGTATCTGTGTGTGTGTGTATGTGGTGTGTGTGGTATATGGGGTGTGTGTGTGTGTCTGTGTCTGTGTGAATGTGTGTGTCTTTGTGTACTCCACACACATGAAGGCCAGAGGACAACTTGCAGACATTGCTTCCCTTCTTCCACTGTGTGGGTCCCAGTGGTCTTGTCAGGGTTGGTGTTAAGTGATTTTACCCTTGGAACCACCTCTGCCAGCCTTCTTAGCTTTTTGTATATAAACATTACACCAGGATTTCCTTTCTCCTAATCTGAAGGTTTAACCTTTTACTTATCTTTTTTCTCTATGCTGTTGTACTATGTAGCCCAGGAACTCACCATCCTCCCGATTAGGGCCCCCAAGCACTGAGTGTTAACGGAATCATCACACCCAGGGAGATTTTGGTTCTCAAAGTTATCAACATAGTATTTAGTGACATTTGCCTTACTTTATGTGATCTGTGTCATTCCTTCCATCTGTCCATCCTTCCTCCCTTCCTCCATCCATCCCTCCCTTCCTTCTTTCTTTCCTTCATCCCTCCCTTTGCCCCTCAAAGGTCTCCTTGTGTGTCTTGGCTGGCTTTTAATTTACTTTGTGGACCAGACTGGCCTCCAAATCTCCTGTCTCTGCTTACTGAATGCTGAGATTAAAAGCTATGTGGCAGCATGCTTAGCCTAAATTTTTCTTTTCTTGAGAAGAAATCTTGTATATAGCTCCCCTTGAAGTTACAAAAACTGGGCTGGAGAGATGGCTCAGAGGTAAGAACATTGGCAGCTCTTTCAGAGGTTCTGAGTTCAATTTTCAGCAAACACATGGTGGCTCACAACCATCTATAAAGAGATCTAGTGCCCATCTATAATGAGATCTAGTGCCCTCTTCTGGTTGACAGAAATATATGCAAGCAGAACATTGTATAGATAATAAATCTTCTAAAAATAGAAATTACAAAAACCACAATGTTGGGATTATATGCAAATGCACACCATGCCAATATATATTTATCTCATATTCATATAATGTACCTGCATTGCACACGCGCACCATGTGTGTGTGCACATTCTCTCTCTCTCTCTCTCTCTCTCTCTCTCTCTCTCTCTCTCTCTCTCTCTCTCTCTCTCTCTCTCTCTCTCTCTCTCTCCAAGGATAACCTTGAGTTCCTGATCCTCTGCTTCTACTTCCCAAGTGCTGGGACTCCAGGTAGGTGCTACAATGTCCAGTTCATGTAGTTCTAGGAATTGAACCCATAGTTATATAGTTAGTGTATGCTATGTGAGCATTTGGCCCACTCTACCAGCCGTCTGTCATGTATCTGAATAATCTATATACCATTTATACCTTTGTAATCTCTTATATATATATCTAGATCGTTCTTACTTTACATTGTCTATATCATTTGCATATATTTGCAACTATTCGTATCTAGCTAGTATGTGCTCATCTTGTATTTATGTATCATATCCAGAATAACGTTAATATTATTACTATATATTTACCGAAAGACTTTTTTAAAAGCTAGATTTGTTTTGGCTCTTGACTATAAAGCAGTTCAGGTTTAATATTTCCACCCACTCACATTCATGGACAGCATCCCAACTACACAGGTACCCAAATGGGATCCAGACCAATCCTTGATACTGCTGGGGGAGACACGTTTGGGTTTGTGACTTCCCGCTAGATTTCACTTATTTCGCACTCCTGGGGGCTTTACCTACAGTGTTCCATAGATATACGCGTGCTTCATCAGATCCAGACCTAGCCAGGCTCAGAAAGAACGGACAGGCCACATTTTTTTTCTATCCATGACACCCATAGACAAGACTAAATATTCCTCAGGCCTCACCCAGGGATAATAACTCTCTATAATCCTCGGACCGTTCGTTTAGTTCACCATTTAATTTTGTTTCTTTGCCAAAGTTGAGACCCTCCCTACCACCAGGGGACGCTCTCAGTACTCAAATCGCTGGGAGAGACTGAAATTCGGTTCGCTGGGAGGGAGATTTCGCCGGGAGAGAATGATAGAGCTCATGCAGTTCTCAAGGGTGCCAAGGAGGGGCTGGAGGGACGGCCCTCGGGTGAAAAATGCATACTGCTTTTGCAGAGGACTGAGTTTGGTCCCAAGCTCAACCACACCAGGGAACTCACAGCGCCTGCAGCCCTCACCCCCTTGCAGGAGATCCGCAGCCTTCCAGGCTCCGAGGGCACCCACACACTCAACTTGCACAGTACCCCACACGTACAAATAGTTAAAAATAAAACGGATCTTTAAAAAAGAGGTGGGTGTGGGGGAGATGCAGCTGCTTAAGTTCCTGAAGCGAATGCAGAGGAATCAGCAGATTGATGAAAGAATTAACACAACACTAGCGTAGAAGAGGCCACTTACCGAGTCTGCTCCAAGGACACAACACACAGAGTAACAGAATTAATTGCCTGTCATTTCATTTTAAAAGCTTATCATGCGGGGTGGGGGGGGGGGGGAGGGAAAGATGAGCTGTTTATCGCTCTAGACAGTGACGTTACCGTCATCAAAGAGCTAGCTGAGGTCCCTTTGCTCTACAGGTAAATTGTAGATGTGAGGACCCGGTGCTGACCCAGAGCCGAGCTGTATCCCCACTCAGGGGACTCTCACTCAGATCCTGGAAATGGAGCTTGCTCCGACCTAGGGTGCCTGAGAGCCCTAAGTCTCCGGAAGTTTGCAACCAGGACCTTCAGTTTCTCCTCCTCCTCCTCCTGTATTCTACCCTCTAGCCTCAAGTCTCTCTCACTTTATTTGGTGTGTGTGTAGGAGCACAGGTTGGGGAATCTGCATATGCCACAACACAGAAGGGATGGTGATGGTGGTCACGGCTTGCAGAAATCAATTCTCACTTTCCACCATGTGGGCTCCGGGGACAGACTTTTGGTCACCAGGCTTGGTGGCAAGAGTCTTGACCCACTGATCCACCTTCTCTTCAGGTTTCTCTGCCCTGGCCACTCTCCTTAACTTCTGGGCTGTTGAGTTGAGCTGATCTGCCTTTACTGATACTGTCTCCTCTGCCACTGTTACGTGCAGTCTGCCCACCATGCCCTTGCTCTGACGCCCATTTCATGGTTTTTGCAACCATCAATGCTGCTGGCTGCTCCGTGGCTCTGCTGCTTCTGTCCATTAGGCTGCTGACTGTGTACTGTTGCTCTAATCTCTTATTTGTGGTATCAGCCAAGTCTTACTCTATTCATGACTGGGCAAGAGGGGCTGGGGATGCAGCTCAGTTGGCAGAGAGGTTGGCTGGCACGCACACACAGGACGTGTATCTGTGATTGTAGCACTTGGGAGGTTGGGGCAAACCTTCACTGAGCATGAGTCCAGCCTGGCCTACATTGCAAGGTCTTAACTAAAAGCCAAACCAACCAATCTGGAACAGTGGAAACTAGAGGAAGCACAGTGAGAGAGGCAGAGTAAAGGGCCAGAGCCCATCATAACATCAACTTCCCAGTACCAGGACCACTCAGAGCCCCCAATGGACAGTCTGGAGAACACGTCTGTGAAAACCTGTCTGAGGGGTGGATCTAGACTGTGTCCATAGTCTTTCCCACGGAGAATCACCTCCTCAAAAGATTGGGAAATTCAGAAGAGATAACTTGGGTTTTTTTTTTTTTTTTTTTTTTTTTTTGGGTTACAAGATTTTGCATCTTATTTTATTATTTTTATTTTTAAAATTTAATACAATTTCTTTATTGATTCTTTGGGAATTTCACATCATGCACCCTAATTCCGCTCACCTCCCGGCCCCCCTTGCACCCTCTCTTCACCCCTGCAGGGCCCCCACAAAGGAAAATTAAAAAACCAAACACATCAAACCAAGCCAACAAACCTCTTTACCCTCCTCCATCTTCCAGTCTCCCCAACACCTCTTCACTCATCTAGGCACTGGGCGCCAGTGTGCCACGCAGAATACTCGTTTGTCTATCAGCTTTACGTGCAAATGTTCATTGCAATTAGTCAGCGGTCTGGTTCGAGGTCTCCGGTTTCTGGTACAGCATCATCACTGGATCCTCACCAGAACCCCTGGGACATCCTGAAGCCACCCTGTGTCCTGGAGACCTGTGGGTGTTGTTCCACAGGACCAGTCCTTTCATGAGCTCCAGCAGGTCCTGGATGGGGTAGATGTTAGGGTGGGCCTGTCAGGGTCCTCAAGAAGTCCCATAAAAGACCACCGGTTACGATACAATCAGCAAGATCATTTATTACCAACATCCGGGGTCTAACCATCTGACAAAGTGGCCCTAAGAGTAGGGGAAAGCTCCTTTTAAGCACAGTTGAAGGAGCTCTAAAAGCAGTGTAATCCTTCTACCTGGGATTGGCTGATGCAAGTGGCAATCATATGAATACATTTCTAATTGGCTAGGGCTGGCAGGGGTGGGCTAAGTCTATAGCTTTTCCATTCTCGAGTACGTTGAACAAATCCTGGGCCTTGTCCTTTTATTTGGCCATTGTCTTGAGGCAACTAGGTGGGGGAGGGGAGAACATGTGCAATTCTCCTTCTCCATGGTCAGGGGCTTAGGTAATTGTCCTTTGTTTGTGAGCTGAGGCCTGGTTCTTAACGGAGTTAATTAGGTGTTAGGATTCTATTCTAGCCTCTAAAGCCACACCCTGCCCTGAGTTCTGATGTCAAGCCTCATTTAAAAAAATTTCTACCAGGAACACTTCCCATTTCTCCTTTCCCTCCCTCCCTCCCTCCCTCCCTCCCTCCCTCCCTCCCTCCCTCCCTCTCTCCCTCCCTCCCTCCCTCCCTCCTTCCCCCCTTTTTATGTAGAAACACTGTCTTCTGCTCTCCACCACCTCTCATTTGTCCTTGGTGCACCTCTATGGGGCATGAGGCCTCTCCATTCATAGACACCCGCTGCCAGCTAATCTGGTAAAGCATATCATGCCAGATCAAGCACAGGATCTCAGCATGAGGAGTCTGGCATGGTATTTGCCTGGCCTTCTCAGGCGAACCCAAGGCCAGGCTATGGGCCTAGGTAGCAGCTGAGCTGGTAAGTCTGAGCCACTAGGCCCAAGTCATCAGAATTAATTTTTTTCTTCTCCTGTAGGAGGGGTGGGGAGTCTCTCCTGAGTTGGAGGGGAGCAGCTCTCCTGTGAGGGTGGTGTAACAAATTTTCTTTTGGGCCATTAACCAGCTCCCAAATCATGACACAGAGACTTGCTATTAGTTATGAATGCTCGGCCTTATCTAAGCTTCCTTTTAATCTGTTTCTCTTTATATT
This sequence comes from Phyllotis vaccarum, assembly GCA_033318265.1. NCBI lineage: Eukaryota > Metazoa > Chordata > Mammalia > Rodentia > Cricetidae > Phyllotis > Phyllotis vaccarum. Next base: position 17,591,902 of record JARWLC010000018.1, read on the forward strand.
TTGACTACTGGATCATTCATGTAAAACTTAACACATACTGTCTTATCTCCTCTCTGAAATAGGACCTTCTTAGGACTTAGGGCTGATGAGACTATTTTTAAATTATCTGTGGACTGCTCCTAGCATGAATCAGCTGTACCTAAAAGCACCCGATGATGATGGAATGAAGGACGCATTGCGTCATGCCCTAGAATGTTCCAAATGAAGAAATTAAAGTTCCATCTTGAGATACTGGGACTAGCTGTGAAAGAAAAAAAAATTAACACAGATGCAAACCAAAGTTAATAAAACAGAAAAAGCACCCTGGAGAGTGCAAGCAAGCCAAAGTAAAGTTGTTTTTAGTAGACTAAGAAAAACGATGGCCAAGCGCAGGGCCAACCGAGGGATCCCTGAGCCCTGTGGATGCTGCTTCATCCAAACACCAGATGTGGGGCTTAGTCGGCCAAAACACGCCTGTAGTCCCCGAAGACAGTCCACCTGATGGAAGCCGCCGCTGTGTTAACATTTGCTTAACGTTCCTCTGCATGCTTCTCCCTGCACAGACCTAGGACTCAGGCTCCTAAATCCTGAGAACTGGGGGGGGGGGGGGGGGGGGAGAAACAGAGCAGGATGAGAGAGGGAACAGGCAGGGACACACTGAGACGACTCACCCTTTCTGGATTTGGAGATCTCAAGTGATTTGGAAGACAGAACTCTGTTTTCAAGTCCTTAAATGAGCTCAGGTCACCAGAGAAGAGGCTGTAAATGCTTCACAAGGGCAACAGGCAAGAGACAGGAGTGGCCTGTCCAAGGATTTTCAGGGCCCATGCTAATAGAAATGGAGCAGGGGCCGCACAGAACACAAGCCTGTTCCCTTCTCTTCTATTCTTTTTATTTTATTTTTTTTGTTTTGAAAGCCTTTTTAAATGTGTATGTATATACATATATGTATATTTCTGTGTGTTCATGTGTGTAGGGGTGCCCATGCATGCATCCATGTGTAGAGGCCAGAGGCCAGTCAGGCGACTTCTTCAGTGGGTCACTGAACACAAAGCTCACTCACTGAGCTACACAGGCCGGCCAGCAAGCTTCCGGGACCCTCCTGACTCTGCCTCCCCTGTGCTCCCGAGTGTACACTGATCCTGCCCTTTTCTCTTAAAGGTGTCTCTGGGGATGGACCTGAGGCTCTCAGTCCTCTATGGTTCTTAACTGACCGAGCTGTCTTCCCAGCCTGTGTCTTCAAAGGGTTAATGGTAGTAAGATACGCCCGGTGAAATTTACCATCTTATTTTTCTCTTTAAAATATTTAGTGTGTATGTGTGTGTATGTGCATGTGAGTGTATGTGTGTGTATGTATGTCTGTGTGTGTATGTGTGTGTATGTGCATGTGAGTGTATGTGCATGCGAGTGTATGTGTGTGTGAGTGTATGTGTGTGTGAGTGTATGTGTATGTGTGTGTGTTGTATGTTTGTCTGTGTGTATGTGTGTGCACAAGTCGGAGGACTACTTTACAGAGTCTCTTTCCTCCTTCCAATATGTGAGTTCTAAGACTAAACTCAGGTAGGCTTTTACCCCCCCAGTCATCTTGCTTATCCCCTTCTCCACCCCATCTTAGTTTTTTAGGGAGTATTCAGTTTAGGGGTGTTACATATATTTATGTGACACTGCTGGACATCCAATCTCCAACATATTTTTACCTAGAAAGTAAAATTCTATGTCTATCAAATCACCCTCTATCTTCCCTCCTCTGGCCCCAGCAACCACCACTCTACTGTCTGCTCCTTCTTCTTCCTCTTGTTCTGACATTTTTTTTATTTAAAAGGTTTTTTTTTTAAATTATTTTAATTTTTTTTAACATAGCAAGCACAGTTTCCCTTCCCTTCCCCCCCCTCTCGTCCCCCAGCTTCCCCCACCCCACCCCACTATCCAACCCTGAGAGGATTAAGGCCGAGGTCCTGGGGTCCAGGTGAAGAGAGGAAGGAGAGAGTATATGAGCCAAGGGGTCAAGTTCATGATGAGGAAACCCACAGAGACAGCTGACCTGAGCTACTGGGAACTGACAGCTGGGGAACCTGCATGGGACTGAACCAGGCCCTCTGAGTGTGAGTGCTCTGCATGGCATGAGCATTTTATGGGGCCTCTGGCAGTGAGACCAGGATTTATCCCCAGTGAATGGATTGGCTTTTTGGAAGCCATTACCCAGAGAGGGACACCTTGCTCAGCCTTGATACGGGGTAGGGGGGGGGGGGGAGCTTGGTCCTGCCTTAACCTGATAGCCCAGACTTGTTGACTCCCCATGGGAAACCTTATCCTGTTTCTACTTTGATGGCTATAATTACCAGTGGGTAGGATCACGGTATTTCTCCTCTCCCCTCCCCTCCCGCCCTCCCCCTTACTCTCTGTCTGTCTATCTGTCTGTCTGTCTGTCTGTCTGTCTGTCTGTCAGCCAATCTTCACCTCAGGGTTATTCATTCTGATGATGACTGATTGATAAGCTTCACTGAATCCTCAATTTCAGTTGAATCACTGACAACTGAATGCTACGTTGTGCTGATATATTTTACATTTAATAAAATCAGCCTGGAATATCAGAGGACAGAATCACCCACAGGCAAGCCATGAAGGTCAGAGAGTGGTGACTCACGCCTTTAATCTCCTCACTCAGGAGATAGAGATCTTTCTGGGTTTCTGGGAGTTCAAGGCCTAACAGCCAAGCAGTAGTGGCTCACACCTTTAATCCTAACTCTAGGAATATGATGAGTTGAAATCAGTAGTTAAACAGCTGAGAGGGGAAAGATATGTGAGGTAGGAAAACAGAAACTCATTCATTCTGTAGAAGCGACCAGTCAGCCTAAGGACCCTAACAGACAGCATTTACCCTGTTTGGTCTGAGAAGCTGGCTGGATGAGAATTGACTGTGGTCTGTTTCCTCTTTCTGACTAGTAGCCTAACCTTTTCCCAATATCTGGCTCCAGGTTTTCATTATATGCTAACCAGAGTTTGTGCAATACTATATACATCACTCTATCATTGCTGCTCCCAACTGATGAGATTTGATTAGGGTTTTCATACTTCTTCCTTCTTCTCTCTCTCTCTCTTTTTCTTCTTCAGGTGTTTGCATCGGGCTCTCTGTATTCTAAGAACTCATAGATTTGAAGTTCAGGTACTATTTGGAATAACGCAAGTATTTGGAAGCTCTAAACATCTAATCTGGCAGCTACTCAGGGAAACAGCAGGTCAAATCTTCTGAGCCAGGAATGTTTGCAGAACTTAGTCTATGAACAATCTTATTTGTTCAGGGACTGAAATTCAAGTCCTGTGCTATTTTAGTCTAGGTAATCCTCACCTTTCTCATGGATTGTATAATGTTTTCTTTGAATGTGTGTTGTTTCAAAGGATAAGATGGAGAAAATACATTAGGTGCATAGATGGATGGCTATTTATATGTCTCTAAGGCTATGGTCCACACCATGGCAAGTCCCAAGTCTGAGAACTGAGGATATGTTTAAAGCTCCATATCCTTTTACAAGACTCCCATGGGGAACTCCATATTTTGATTTATTGTATTATTTTTCAAAAAGTTTTTATATTTATCAACAATAATACAATTTGGAATTATAAAAAACTATGACAAATGGAAAAAATACACTTTAAATTTCTGGCATGTTATTCTATTCAAGAACAAAAATCAACATTTCTAGGTATTCTCAGATTTTTCAAAATTATGGCATTTTACACATATTTCTAACAACCTTCACACTCCATAACTTGAATAGCAAAACTTCTTGTTTAAAGAAAATAATTTATTAAGTTTGGTGGGTACATATGACGAACTCCATCCTCCTTGGATATTCAATGAAAGCATAATTTAAAATGCGGATCTTCCAGTTAAGTCACAGGCCACAGTGTCTCATGTGGACACTGACTGCTTAAGGATGTATTTTGCACTGAGAATGTGTTGTGCTGTGACAGAGCATGCAAAGGACTCCACAGTGCATGATACATGTGAACTGATCAGCAAACATTTTGTCTCTTTTTATAAATTACCCATTTTTGTTCTCTTTGTTATCTTAGACCCATATGCACGTTTGTTTATATTAATATATGTTACTATAGGCTAAGAGCCACATATGTGCAAGAGCAGGTGAGGATTCTCTTTTTCACCCCTGAGATTGGGTGTCCTTGCTTAATATCATAATTCTAATTCCATTCATTTTCCTACAAATTATGTGATTTCATTTTTCTTTTTAAAGCTTTATTTGATTTGACATAATTTCTTTATTGAATCTTTGGGAATTTCACATCATGTACCCTAATTTTGCTCACCTCCCAGTCCCCCCATATCCTTCCCACACCTCTGCAGTGTCCCCCAAAAGAAGATAAAAAAATCAAACCAAACCGATTAAAAACAAAACAACCAACCACACAAAAAGAAAAACAAAACAAAATCTCTCTTCCCTCCTCCATCTATCCCGCCCTTCCAACACTTCATTCTTCCTGGTGGCATCAGGATCACAGTGTGTCTGTCACACAGCATACCCTTTTGTCCTATGGGCTTTAAATGCAAATGTTCATTGTAATGAGTTGTTGCTCTTATTCAAAGCCTCTGGTTTCTGGCACACCATCATCACTGGATCCTCATCAGAACACCTCTGGGACATCCTGCAGTCACCCTGTGTCATGGAGACCCTGTGGGTATTGTTGCACGGGACCAGTCCCTTCACGAGCTCCAGAAGGTCCTAGATGGGTAGGAGTTGAGCTGCTCAGTGGAACTGCCCCTTCTCAGAGGAGGGACTGTGTAGTATGAGGTTTCTGGCCCTGACTTTCAGGCCTAGCTTCAAGGTTTAGGTCCGCAGAGCCACAGACCCTCAGAGACACATAGATACTTACAATAGTTTTAGGCGGATTGGCCTCAGGCCCAGGCATATAAACTTGCTAACTCTTTACCCTTCATCTAACCCATGACTCTTATCCTGTTCAGCCATGGGGCTCAGTACCTTTTCTTAGAGAAGCATAGTTGTCCTCTGCTTCTTCTGGCTTCTCTCTGGCATTCTGCTCTGTTCTTCTAGTTCCTAGAGTTCTCCTAGTCTGGTAGCCCCACCCACACTTCCGGTCTGCCTTTGGCCAATCAGCACTTTTTATTAAACCAGTGGGTGGGACAATCATTTACAGTGTAACAACATAATCTCCCACAGGACTCAGCCAGCTTTTCCTCACCCATGGTGAGGAGTAGGGCCATCTCACCTGACTGTGTATGTGTATATGGGACAGCTCTCCCATGAGGGTTAGGGTCAGCTCTTTTGCAGTAGTGTCCGCCACAAGCTCAGCATGGCCCTCTCATTTAATCACGCATGGTTCCCATGGCCCCTTGAGGTGACAGGGGCCACAGACATCAACGTAGACCCCAGCTGCAGCAGGACCACAGACCCAGACATGGCCCTAAACAGCAGCTTGGACCCAGATGACATCTTGATGTAATCACTAACCACTCAGAACATGATGGCTCTCCAACTCTGTAAGTTCTTTTATTTATCAACAGTAATACAACTGTTGTACAGTTTAAAATGCATATCTTCCAGTAAAGCCACAGCCCCTCCTGGAGTCTCATGTTGTTACTGTCTATTTAAGGATGTATTTTGCACTGAGAATGTAACACAGGCCTTAGACTTCAACACAGACCCAGGCTGTAGTAGGACCATGGACCCAGATGTGGTCCTTCACTGCATCTGGGTCTGGGTGTCATCACTGCTCCAGGTGGCAGTGCAGGCCACTCAGATCAGCATGGACCAAGCAGCAGCATGGCCCTCAGACACTAATACAGCCCAGACCTTGGACATTTGCATTGTTTTCAGTGGTAGCAGAAACTTCGAACATCAACACAGACCCTTGCTGCTGTTAAGGCCTTGAAGTCTAGACAACAGTGGCCTGTGAAGGCTTTACTTCTTGGCTGCTCACTGCTCTCTGTTCAGGGAATATAACAACTAGGCCCAGCCAGAGGAGGTCTCCCGGGCAATGAGAGTGTTACAGCGTCAGTTCCTCAGCTGATCTCCATCCAGGTTGCAATCTGGTGAAAGAGGATCTTCACCAAAACCTCATTCAAGAGATTTATTGGGAGGGAAGTGTCCAGGTGAGTGTGGCTGCCTCAGCCCAGGGTAGGAGAGGGCAGCAGGCAAAGGGCTTTGGGTTCGGGATTTATATAGGGCTTCTTAGGGGGCAGAGCTTTCTAGGGAGACTTCCATTTTCCGCTTGAGCTTAACTTGGCTTCCCTATTCAGCCTGAGGATTTGTGGAGACAGGATTTACTCTTTTCTGCTGAGGAGTTGGCTAGGCGAAAAGTGGCTGGGACTTGTTCTTCTGTCTCTCTGATCTTTTAGCATTAGCAGTATCTGGCTCTGGGTTTTTAAGATCAATTAGGATTCACCACAAACTTGCTCATCATAATGGGACCCACATGCCTGGCACTGGGGTGGGCCTTTGTATGTCTTCCTGCAAGCCTAGGCCTTGAAGTCTAGGCACTGGAACCCTGAACTGGAATTATAGACCACTGTGAATGGATATGTGTGTGCTGGGACTCAAACCCTGGTTCTCTGGAAGAGCAGTCACTGAGCCATTTCCCTACCTCAATGTTTTGTATTGTTTACAGTGGTGCAAGGGGACTATTTTCCTTTCTTGCTTTGATCAAATATTTTAATTAGCATTTTGTAGTTGTTTAATACACAATTGTTTTGCTATGGGAGGGATAAGGAAGAAATAAATCCCTCCCCTCCCCAAGATTCTCAAAGAAATGCCTGAGGCAGGGGTATGGTCAACTTTCTCTGGGTTTACCGAGTAAACAGCAATGCATTGGAACCATGTGTTTTACAGAAGAGCTGAATTTTGGTGAAAGACACCCTGAAGTCCTAAAGTAGCCTACCCCAGCTATCCTCTAGTATCTGGCTTGCTTGAGCAGCATCATGATTCAATTCTCAACACAAACCAATGGACTTCTGGACTGGGAAATGCCTACTGATGGATCTGAGAATTAGCTTATTTACTGGAAGATAACAAAAACCAAAACCAAACCAAACCAACAAAAAACCAGACAGAAATGGTTTTTAGGAATGCTTTTATTTGAAAACTTACATTGGTCCAAGTCAGGACTTAACACAACTAACATTTTCTTGCTGAAACAAGAAATTCCTACTAAAATTAAGTGTTTTATTTTTTCCCCTCAGCAGAGAACCTAACTGAAAAACACAACTTTTTCAATTAATCCCTTGGTAAGAGAAGATAGCTTCCATAGCTATCTCTTCCAATACAGTATAAGGGACACTGATCTCTTAGAAGGATGACCATGGTGGTAGCTCTATTTGCTGGAAAGCGCCCCCTTAGAACTTATCTTAAAATTTGATGGAGGGGCCACCATCAACTACACGTGAGTAAAGCCTCCTGCTTCCTCCACTTCTGCCTCTTTCTCCTTTTCCATCTCTGGGAGGACCTGAGCATCATGGAGGTGGAGGTGGTCCAAGTCGATGGCTCTCCATGGCTGGTTCGGTGGCATGCCCTACTCTGGCTTTTCCCGCCACACCGTTCTCCAAAGGGTTACGTTTTTTGGAAGTTGCTGGTTTCATGGTCTCTCCTTAAAATGCTGCCCACTATTTGCCTGTATTTTGTGAAAACGGCTTTAAGGGTTCCGTCTTCGAGTTCTTGACTGAATGCATTAATCATAAGCTTTTCTGGGTATTTTGCTTCAGCCATTTCTTTCTCCCCAAACTAAGAGCAGGAAGGGACCTGGAAGGTGTCAAGCGCTTGGCTGTCTTGTAAGATGGCTGCCACGTCCTGGAACTGACAAGAAAATAAAAAGCCTCTAGGTCCACTGAACAACCTTCAAACAGCGAAAGGAAGGCTCTATCAGTTCGCCACCCAGCTCAGCTGCTGACACCCAGGGCCCAGACCTCTCTTCCTCCTTCTCCAGATGCTCAGGGAAGCCTAGCTGTGAAGACCCCACCTCAGAAAGCCTCTGTGTGATGGCCGCAGTGCGACTAAGTGTCACTTCCGCCTCACGTACAAGCACTTCCGGTGACGATTAGAGGTGGCCTGGGGCTCTTCCTGGCCCTGCCATTCCCTGATTAGCCACTAGAGGGCGCTGTAACCCCAGAAGATTTGTCAAGCAGATCCGAGTTGGAATTTTTGTTTTCATCATGTACGACCCTGGCCAAGTGGCTACACCATATGTGCTGATTAGCTTTATGTCAACTCGGCATAATCTAGAGCTATCCCTGTAGGGAAAGGTGGCCAGCCAAAGAACACCCACCCTGACTCTGAGACCAGAGCCAGTAAAAGAAATACTTTATTCCTGGACCCAGAACCAAAAGAATGTGCCCCGAAACCAGCACCAAAAAAACCCACATTTGGCCCTAGGATCAGAGCCTGTGAAGGAAATGTGCCCTGGCCCTGAAATGAGAGTCCCAAAGCCCAAAAGAGCCAGTGAAAGAAACATTTTGGCCCTGAACCCCCCCCCCCCCCCCCAAAAAAAAATTAGAGTTAAAAAAAGGGAAAATCTGCCCAATCTCCACCCTGGAAGTCTCCCTAGAAAGCTCTGCCCCCTAAGAAGCCCTGTATAAATCCTGAACCCAAAGCCTTTGGCCCGCTGCCCTCTACTACCCTAGGCTGAGGCAGCCACACTCACCTGGACCCTTCCCTCCCAATAAATCTCTTGAATGAGGTTTTGGTGAAGATCTTCTTTCACCAGATTGGAACCTGGATCAGCTGAGGAACTGACGCTGTAACACTCTCATTGCCCGAGAGACCTCCTCTGGCTGGGCCTAGTTGTTACATTCCCTGAAGAGAGATCAGTGAGCAGCCAAGAAGCAAAGCCTTCGCAGGCCACTGTTACCACTTTGCCCAGGAGGCTCTCTCCTGCTGGAGCACAGCTGTAACAGTGTTTTTTGGCTTCCGACTGCCTGATCTTTTCCGTCTGAGCAGCAGGAATACCTACAATCTGAAAGAAGGGAACCTGAACTGAGGAACTGCTTCCATAAGATCTAGAATTTTCTTAATTATTGATTGGTGGGGAAGGGCCCAGACGATTGTGGGTGGTGCCAACTCTAGGCTGTGATAATCCTGGGTTCTATAAGAAAGCAGGCTGACATGTTTTAATATAAAACAAAGAAAAAGTTTTAATAATAATAGAAAAGAAAGACTGAGCAAGAGAGAGGGAACCAGCCAGTAAGCAGCACCCTCCATATTTCCTGCATCAGCTCCTGCCTCCAGGTTCCTGCCTTGTTTAAGTTCCTGTCCTGGCTTCCTTCAGTGATGAACAGTGACATGGAAGTGTCAGCCAAATACACCCTTTTCCTCTGACTTACTTTTAGTTATGATGTTTCTTTGCAGCAATAGTAACTCCAAGATACCGTTTTACATTTGGGACCTTTTCATATTTTATTTATTTTTTCACTTGGGACCTTTCTACACACTGAATTCTTGGTTTTCATTTATTTATATTAATATTTTACTTACATTGTAATTTATTTTACATATATATATATATATAGTAATGTGTGTGGAACTCATGATCTTCCTTGCCAAGCAAGTTCCTTACCACTGTGCTGTACCCCAGTTGGCCTTGAAGTCCCAATCTTTCTGCCTCAGTTTCTCGGATTCTGAGATCACAGACTTGTGATTATATGCTATTCTAATCACTCTTATTCTGCCTTCCATTTTTTTAAAAGATATGTTCAGGCATGGGGGCAATTCTTGCATGTGTTGCCCAGAGACTGGCCTTTGAACTTACGTGTTCTTTTCTTGGTCTCACAAGTAGCTGGGATTACAGTCTCTTGTCACCAGATTTGACTGAGGATGCTTCTACATAACAATTGTCTTGAGGATTTGTAGTGAGGAGCAGGGTTATTCACCTAGACCTAGAGGTGTGGTCTTTAGATCTTGAGGACCCCTGTAGGAGGCATGGCTGGGCTCGTCTGAAACCGATTGTGGGCTTCTTCCCTACCCTGTTTGTTCCCACGTTTTTGGAGGAAGGATCTCCACAGCTGCTGCGTGGAATAGCTTAACTCTCCCAGAATTGCCCTAAGGTTCAATCTCGTATCGGTGTTTCATATAAACTCCTTAACAAATATTAATCCTTTTATATAGTCAGTTGCCAGTGAATAATTCCTACCATACCTGATGCCCCAATGTGCATTTCCAAGCCAGTACCTGTGATTTCAACTCCAGGCCACAGGAGGCCTTGCCTCTGCCCCTACCACAGACCAAGAGACACTCATGTAGTCAGCCCTAGTGGCTCTAGTCTTGGAGCTTATAGGTTTCAAGATAGATTAAATTTTGATCTTCAGCTGCTTTTTAAAAGGGGATATTTTCTGTCTGGCTGAGCAGGCTACCTGTAACTCCACAGCCTGTTTCTTCTGTGCTTTCTGATTCCTGTGGCTTTCCTGGGGCCGAGCTGCAAATCCTGCTGGTAAAGCAGGGGTAAGCAGCTGATATCTGCGTGTTGTTCAATGTGTATTTGTAGTAAATTGTTCTGATTTTGTGAGAAATTGCCTTTTGTTAGATTGTATTCATAGCAGGCCAAGCTAAAAGCCTGAGTCAGTGCCCTGACTAATTGGAGTGACACCTGCGACATCTGCTGGCCAAACATCACCACTACACCCAATCTGAGATAAATAATTTTTAATATATAATATATAATTTTAATGAAAATACTTTCTTCAAAAATGACAGACAATACAACTTCCCAAGAATTTAAAAAACTTTTACTGCTACAGTCGAGGACTTCTTGCATAATTGTATTTTTGTGAGCTTCAGGTTCACAGTCCTGCTACTTCTCAGCTTGATTCTGTATTTTAAATTTAAAAAAAAAAGTTCTGATACCTACGGTAAATATGAAACACTAATTGGCTTTATGGAAGACTTGAAGTCTAACAATGACAAATTGCTCTCTGGAATGTGTCATGTGGAATCTGCCAATGATAAATTAGCATGCAAAGTTAATTTTGTGGAAATTGGTTACAACAAACTTTCAGACAGATTTTCCTCCTTGGACACAAATATTAGGTCCATACAGGAGACATGCAGATCTGCAGAGCTCTATGTTAATGATGAGAATAAGAAACTTATTAATTCCATGGGATCATTAGAAAGATTGGCTATTAAAGAGATTCAGACCCTAGAGAAATCAGTGGTCTAAATTTCAATAATTAGGAGGATAGTTTCTCTGTAATTGAGAAGAGTATTAAAACACAATGAACCCAAAACAGTTCAGGAAACCATCACTATATCTTATGGACATGGGGATTATTTGCCTAAAGTTTTAAATATAAAGGGTCTCTTTATGACCTTCTATGATACCGTTATGTTACCACTCTAGGATTTGTAGAATATAACTGGGAACCTACACATATGCGGGATATAAAGGACATCAATGGGATCCATTCCACATATGAAAAACAGGTGTTACATGCGTGGTCAGCGAAATATAAAATCACTCCTAGTGATTGGATGCAGCTAACAGCAGCTTCATTGTACTATAGCCAACATTTACAATGGAGAAATTGGCTGAGAGAAGAGGATTAGAAGTTTTAATGTCTCTCAAGATTGAATTCTTGGTGAAGATCAGTTTGCTGATGTGAAGGTTCAGAGTAATTTTGATGAACATACATCATATGTTCTGTTATATCATACTGCTTCTTTGAATGCTTGGGAGAAGATTCTAGATACAGGACAGAAAATTGAACCATATACTAAAGTATATACTAAAGGCTTAAAAGAATCTTAGACTGACTTTATTCAAAGATTAACCAAGGCGACACATAGAGCAGTATCAGATCCATAAGTCAGAAAGCAACTAGTTCTTTCTTTGGCTTTTGACCATGCTAATTTGGAATGTAAAGGATGCTTATGCTGCTGAAGATCAGATCAGCACCCAGAGAGGCATGGATTAAGTATACAATCAGTGCTGATTCTTCAATTATGATGAAGAGAATTGGGTAGGTCAAGCCATTTCCAATGTTAGGGTAAGGAATCAAGGTATCAAATGCTTTAATTGTGGTAAAGCAGGTCATATAATAAGGAATTGTATGCAGGGCATTCCTCGAACTAATTAATATTCCTCCTAGGAACTATCCAAACAGAAGGTACTTATCTTATGGATTATGCAGAATATGTGGCAATGGCTGACAATTGACCAATGAGTGTAGATTTACAAGGACAAACAAGGCAACCCTTTACCATCCAGAAATGCCTCTTGGGGACTTTCACAGGAGGCCCCCAAAACACAGGCCTCAAAATCAAAAATAGTTCAACCATATCCAGTCACAGTGGAGGAACAGCTTCCTCAGGACAATTAGAAAATCCAGTGCCTAATGTAAAGAAAAGTACAGCATTAGATAATAGAGCAACTTTAAAGGAAGAATCCAAGTTTCCAATAAAAAAACACCAAATGAATATTCCAGCAGAGAACATAGGCCAAAATTAAAAATACAATTGGGTAATATTTCTATCCAAGGCTTAGTAAGTACTGGGGCAGATGCTTCAGTCATAACCCCATAATCATGGTAACCAAAATGGCCTCTAGAGGAGGTAGATATTTGATTTCTAGGTGTTGGAACCAAATCTCTGGTGAAACAAAGTGTAAGATGGCTTGAGAAGGACAGGGAGGGAGGCTGAAGCCACATATGGCTAACATAACAGTGAATCTCTGGGGTCATGACCTTCTACAATGGAATACTCAGTTTAAAATCTTTCCAGGCTCAAATATGAACCACAGAACCAATTATGTTTCTGATAATAATACTTTAAGGTATTATTAAAAAAAAGTCACCAGACATTCAGGTTGTACAAAAACAAAGCAGAGCAGCTGCTGACCCTATAAAGACACCCACGGCACTACCTTTAAAATGGTTAACAGGTAAGCCTATACAGATTCAGCAATGGCCTCTAATGAGAGAGAAATTTCAGGCCTTAGAACAACTGGTACAGGAACAGTTAAGTGGAATCAACCAGCCCTTGGAACTTTCCTGTATTTGTTGTCAAGAAGAAATCTGAAAAATGGAGAATGGTGACAGTTCTAAGAACAATAAATAAGGTGATTCAGCCACCGGACACTCTACAATCTGGAGTTCTTTTGCCTTCCCTGTTACCTAAGTGGTGGCCTACTGGAGTTATTGACTCAAAAGACTGTTTCTTTACCATCCCTCTACAAGAACAGGATAAGGAAAAATTTGCCTTTACAGTGTCCACTTATAATAATTCTCAGCCTCTAAGGAGCTATCAATGGAGAGTTCTCCAACAAGGGGTAATAGTGCCACCTTGTGCCAATATTTTGCACAACAGTCAGTAGATGTGATATGCAAACAGTTCCCACAATCTATCATTTACCATTATATGGATGATATCTTGTTGGCAGACTCAAATATAAATACATTAGAAAGAATGTTTGAAGAAGTAAAATTTTTTTTTGCATGATTGAGGGTTACAAATTGCTCCTGAAAAAAAGTACAAAGAGGAGATTATACTAATTATTTAGGATATAAAATAGGTCTACAAAAAGTTAGACCCCAAAGGGTACAACTCAGGAGAGACAGATTGCAAACTCTTAATGATTTCCAAAAACTTCTAGCAGATATTTCTCATATACATTATTAGAATAAAAATAATGAACTAGTTAATTTATTCAAAACCTTAGATGGTGATAAGAACTTATATAGTCCTAGGGGATTTTATGATGACTCTGAGAAGAATTGGCTTCAGTGGAAAAGAAATTACGAGATGCACATGTGAATTGTGTGGATCCAGACCTTGATTGCATTATGGTTATTTTGCCCTCTAATCATTCTCCTACAGGGGTTGTAATACAAAGGGAAAATATTATATTAGAATGGATATTTCTGCCACATAGGCAAAGTAAAAAATTGAAAACATATGTGGAAAATATTTCTGATTTGATTTTTAAAGGAAAATTAAGACGTCAGTTGACAGGAAAGGATCCAGCAGAAATTGTTGTACCTTTAGCCAATGAAGAAATTGATCAACAATGGGCAGACAGTAAACCTTGGCAAAGAGTTTGCAGTAACTTTTTGGGAGAGATTAACAGCAGATATCCCCAAAGCAAGAGAATTCAATTTATAAAAGAAACTAACTGTATTCTTCCTTGTGTTTTATAAGATAAACCAATTTCTGGAGCTCCTACGTTTTATACTGATGCACACAAATCAGGAAAAGCTGGCTACAAATCAGAAAGTTTAAGTAAAATGGCTTAAGCCCCTCATAATTCTATCCAGAGATACAATAGTAATAACTACTCTTATTATGGTATTGATGGACTTTATAGAACCTCTTAACATAGTAACTGACTCTCAGTACACAGAAAGAGTTCCTTTACATATTTCAATTGCTGATTTTGTTCCTGATAATACAGAAATAGATTATTTATCCAACTACAGGATATTATTAGTAATAGAATTCATCATAATATATATCTCACATATCAAATCCCACACCAGGTCCTCTAGAGCAAGTTAACGATAAAACTGATCAATTATGAATAGGAGATGTTTTGGAGGCCTCAGAATTTTGTAAGAAACATTATGTTAATAGCAAAGGATTAAAAAAAGGGCTTTCCCATTACTTGGCACCAGGCCAAGGAAATTGTAAAGACATTGTTACCTTCTGGAAGCAATCCCAAAGAATTTGGAAAGATGAAATATGTACACTATACCACTGACACTTAACTCAAGACTTCAGTGGGCAACTGCCCTGAACTCTGAAAGGGCTGATTCTGTAACTGCACACCTTTTGGAAGTCATGGATATTATGAGAATTCCTGTACAAATTAGACTGACAATGCTCCAGCATATGTTTCCCAAAGGATGAATTATATTAGATTATAATATAAAGCACATTACAGGTATAGCACATAAACCTACAGGACAAGCAGTTGTGGAAAGATCTCATCATACCTTAAAAGAGATGCTTCGTAAACAGAAAGGAGAAATGAAAAACCCAGGGAGAGATTGCATAATGCTTTACTAACTTTGAATTTTCTTAATGCCGATGAGAAAGGAACAATAGCTCTGGAGAGACATTGGGTAATAGAGAAAACTTCTGAGATAAACCAACCTGTCTACTTCAAGGATGTGCTGACCTCAGAGTGGAAGCCAGGCTATGTGCTTTGTTGGGGGAAGGGGCTTTGCTTTTGTTTCCACAGAAGAAAAACTGTGGGTGCCAGCTAAATTAATACAGATCCTATTCTAACAGGAGACCCCTCCTGAGGAGAAGTAATGGTTCATCCACTGATATGACTTTGGAAACATGGTCAGGAAAACTCACTTAACAGGCTGGGACAGGGTTTCATCTTTGTCTTTACAGAAGGATAGACATAAACCATCTTTAAGACACTGGATGCCTAGACACCTAAAGGAAGTCAGTTATGAAAGGTTTACAAGCAAAGGAATATAAGGCCTGTTGGTACCAATATGCAATACAGGGAAAATTCTCAATTCTCACTGCTTAATATCCATATCTTTTTAAAAAAAATATTGTGGCCCTGATTTAGCTACAAATCAAGCTGGCTCTGGAGTTGGAGTAAGTGGCTTTCTCCTCTAAATCCAAGCACGTCTGTAAAGGAAAATTTAAGAGATTCTGTCTCATATCAGAAAAGCCACCTGGTGGGGGGCAGAAGACAGTCAAGATAAACAGGGACCAATATTATTATAATTTTATCTCTAATCCTATTTCTCTCCATACTTACTCTTTTAAAACCTTCTTTGCATACAACTCTCTCCTAAAAATGTAAATTCTCCATTTGATATTAACAACGTTTAAGTTTTCCCACTGTAAACAACAAATTCTCCTACTGGCAATCTCCAAAGAATTCAGAAAATGGGGCCCTACCACAATAATTCTACCTTGTCTGTGATATTTTTAAAAGCCAGGTGTATACCACTCAATGACTGATTTTGAAACACAGACTACTTAAGACATTTGCAAGATATCTTTCTATGATTATCCATCACAACATATCTCTAACAAGAATTTCAGATGGCCTTACCCAGTACCCTGAGTCTGGTTATAGTTGCTTATAGTCATTCCTCGGGTCTAACCACTGTCTCAGTTTTTACTTTACTCCACAGTTTTTACAGGACTCCACAGAGATACTGCCGCCCACAAGTCAGCAGGAAGTATGGAAAAACTACACCTCTCTCCCAGTAAATTTTACCCTCTAAGGGGTCTGGATAATTATCATTTGCCAGGGATTCTGCTAGGGTGGTTATAAGTTATATTTGGATTGAGGGTAGAACAACAATACAGACTTAGGAGTCCCTTTTAAAGAAGATAAAGGGGAGTAGATGGGACTGATATAAGTAGAGTGTTGTATCTACCTGTAAACAATTATTAGCCAAATATTAGCCTTAGACAATTTGCACCGGTATAGATTTTTATATATTGATACAAATGTGAAATTATTTTATATGTTTGTTTAAGATAATTTGTATATTGATACATTGTCAAGTCTGCAATTGTCATGTTTTGCATGTGCTTCTACCTCTGTTTAAAATATTGTGCACATTAATGCATATTAAGCATATAGTTATCATTTCCACCATGCAATTTCTACTGTTTAATTATATTAGTCACATATATATGATCTCTGTTTAAGATGTCTTATATACTTCTTTTTAGATATTTTTGTATAATGATGTATATTTAGGATACTGCTGTTATTTTGCATTATACATTTAGCTTTGTTTAATGTTTATATGATTGTCATACTTAAATCATTATTCAGAAACTGTTCACCCATTGTCTATTTTTACAGTGTAAGGTTCAGTCTTTAGGATGATAAGAATTGCAGATCACAGTTACTTAGGTTTGCCATGTACTTGTCATGTTGTTTAAGTTTCTCAGATATATAGTAGAATATGTCATATAGACAAGGATCTTTAAACACTTTATAGACTAGAGAATATGATATTTAATGTTTTATTATTTATAATTCGGCCATGAGGGACACGATTGCTCCTGGCATCACTGTTCCTTTCCCGAGATGGTGCTGAGCATCAAGGACTCTCCACAAGGAGTTTGTCTTCCTTCGCAGATAATGGTCTTTTGGGCAAAGCTGCCCTTGCCTGTCTACTGACAGTAAGCACGCTGTCCAATCCGGACGAGCAGGATGAAAGATAGAGAGACTGCTGAAGCCTGTCAAGACAGAATAAAATGATTTTTCAAAATGCCCTGCTTCTGAAGAGATCTGTCAGATATCCCAGGGCTGTAGCCAAAAAATGTGGATGCTCCAACTTTGCAGAAAAGCCATGGGTGACTGTCCAGGCAGCTGACTATTGCTATCCTCTCCTAAATCTTAGAAGCTACTCTATTATGCTTCCAGCTTATTCAGGTAATATATTTTCCTTCTCAGGTCTTTGATGGGGTTGAAGACTTGATAGCTAAGGTTATTATTGTCTCATATCTTAGCTAAGAGCATTTAGGTATTATATTCATATTATTTAAGATAAATACCTTTGAAGTAATCTCTGTATATTTCCACTTAATATTCTGGACATTTAAGATATATTTTATGTATGTTGTTTGTTTGTATATTTTATGTATGTTTTTTGTTTGTATGAGGCGTGGTCAGGCCTATCTAAGACCAGTTGCATACTCCTTCCCTGCCCTGTTTGTTCCCACATTCATGGAGGAAGGATCTTCACCACTGCTGTGTGAAACAGCTCAACCCTCCAGAAATTGCCCTAAGGTTCAATCTTGTATCAGTGAGTGTTTCATATACACTTCTTAATAAATATTAATCCTTTTATAGAATCAGTTATCAGCAAATAACTTCTACACTTAGGATTCAGTGTGAGTGAAGCATTCAATATATATGGGTTATTTCAATTTTTGTCATTGTAAAAAAAAAATTCCGAGAGCTGGGGAGAAAGTGGGAAAGTGTTGATGAGAATTCAGAAACCCAGAACCTACATTAAAAAGCCAAATGGTCATGGCATCCTACCTATAATCCTGATATCTGGGAGGTAGAGGCAGGAGCCCTTGGGGCAAAGAGCTGAAGCAATGTTGAACTCTGAGTGCAGTGAGAGTCCCTTTATACACCCCCATCCATGTGTGAAGTCACACATGTGCACACTTGGAGGCATGCATACCACATACGCATACAGAGGCAGGTAGAAGAGAAAATGTCTGAGGTCATCGATTTATGAAGGGAAGTGGTTTACTCTGGCTCATGGCTGGAGAGCTTGAAGTCCACCGTTGGGTAGACTCTTAGCTGGTTAACAATGGCAAGGAGCATGTGGCAGATCTAAAGATCTCTCTCTATGTCTGTCTTCCAAAGGCTCAAGTATTTCCCAATGCTACTCTAGGGATAAAACTTTTTTTTTGAGACAGGGTTTCTCTGTGTAGCCCTGGCTGTCCTGGGACTCACCCTGTAGACCAGGCTGGCCTTGAACTCAGATATCTGCCTGCCTCTGCCTCCTGAGTGCTGGAATTAAAGGTGTGTGCCACTACCGCCAAGTGAGGATCAAACTTTTAACAGACACAAGTCTTTGGCTAGGTCCAACTTTAACAGCATATCTTGCTATAAACAGCAATTATTTAGAAGACAGAGCTTGTATTTCTGATAGGTTACTCTATTATCAGGCACATCATCTCATAAGACACAATGAGGTAGAGACAGTAACAGTTCCTTACATTAGAAGGGATTTAGGATTAGAGAGAAAAGTAACTTGTCAAAAGTCACACTACAGAGATTTAAACCCAGGAAGCTCATTTCTTTTAAGATGTATTTTGTAGAGAGCCACATGGCCTCACCTTGAAGATGGTGCTGGCTTCCACCTTTCACCTTCCCGATGAGAGCTCTCTGAGATAAACAACTCCTTATTTGGCTAAGGCTAAGCTCATGGCTTGCTTCCGTGCTCCTGGATCTATTGGCATGGCCCACGTGGCGCCCCGTGACTGGCAGTCCAGAGGGCATATAGCTGGGAGCAAGTTTTCCCCAGTAGGAGAGGCAGAAGGAGAGGCAGTAGCGGAAGCAGAGGCAGAAAAAGTTTCAAGGTCCTGAATAAACCACTGAAAGAAGAGCCTGGTGTCGCGCCGTCCTTGCGGGCGAGGGTGCGCTTGACAAGTGGTGGCCCATATGGGGAGAACGCGACAAGTGGTGGCCTGTATGGGGAGAAGACCCAGAACTTTCAGTGGTCAGGGGGTGCACCAGAGAGTCCTCAGGCAAGTTGAAGACCCGTGACAAAAGCAGGGAAGAGTCCTCAGGTGGGTTGAGGATCTGGGACAAAAGCAGGATAAGACTCGTTGACGAGTGGGTTCAAAAGTGAAAGAGAAAAGGATTTTGCTATGGGTGTCTTAGTAGCAGCATTTTCTTGGGCGTGCTCTGTTTGCTGGCCAGGAACAGAGACGTGGTGCGGTCCCTCTAAGAGAACTTAGTGATTCAGCCTAATTTGCAAAAACTATGCTTCTTTTTAGAGAGTGTATTTTGAAAGCTCTTACGGTTAGAAGATGATTAAGGATTCACAATAAAACAGATTCAGATGAAAAGAAAAACCTGTAAACGGGTTACAATGCATGTAAAAGGTACATAGGCTTCAGAGAGAAAAGAAAGAGGTTAGAAAAAGTCTTTAAAAAGAGAAGTAGAGTAATAAAAATATAATAAGCTACGTAAAGATGGAAAATAGACACAAAATCTGAATTTTGGTTGGTATTGTGTTTTCTTCTAATTTTTTTAACTGTTAATGAGCTAACTGCAGAAAGACAATGGATTACAAATGCTAAGGCTACTAAGTTAAACAAGAATATATATTTTAAAGGTATGTTGATTTCAAAATTTGTGTCTAAGGATTTATTGCTTCGGAAGAGTTCTGCTTTTGTTTCCACAGAAGATGAGAACCTGTGGATTGCTTCCAGGCAAATATGGTTCCATCAACCAGGACCCCCTGAAGAAAACCTCTGATGGGAAGAGATGGCCAGATCAGCTTCATGGCTGCAGATTATGATCCAGTCTCAACAATCCATGAGATTTTCAATGCCCCTTAATCAGCAGGAAGTAGTAATGGATAATTACGCCCAAATTCCCCAAAGGAGAGACTTTCTCTGGCTCTCTTTACCATAGCTGAGGGATTGGCTACCTGGTCCGCTGTTGCCATGGATCATCTAAAGGAGTGGGTGGGACTAGGAGCTATAGCTGGCCTGATGGTGCTGGTCTTTGGGGTTTGCTTGTGGTGCCTTTGCCGTATTAGGACCAGACAGTGCTGGGATGCAGCAACGATTGCCCAAGCCTTTGTAGCCGTAGAGACTGGACAGTACCCCTATGTTTGGCTTGCTGCCTTAAAAGATTAAGGTTCTTTGCAGGTTGCGAGGCTAGTGCACTGCAGTTGAGCACCTCAGCTATGTTTTGGAGGGCTCAAGGAGAGCATGTCTGCTTGCATGTGGGTTTCTCACCCTAATGTCCCACCACTGTGAAAAAAGGGTGTCGAACGAGTCCCATAATCCCTAGGAGGATGCCCCAAAAGGAGTCTTGGGATAACGTTCCTTGCACATCAGAGAGTAGACCTCTGCTCTCACCTGCTAATTCCTTTATAAAAACAAAAAGGGGGAACTGTAGAGAGCCGCGTGGCCGCACCTTGAAGATGGTGCTGGCTTCCGCTCTCTGAGATAAACAACTCCTTATTTGGCTAAGGCTAAGCTCATGGCTTGCTTCCGTGCACCTGGATCTATTGGCATGGCCCACGTGGCCCCCGTGACTGTCAGTCCAGAGGGTATATAGCTGGGAGCAGGTTTTCCCCAGAAGGAGAGGCAGAAGAAGAGGCAGTAGCAGAGGCAGAGAAGCAGCAGAAGTTTCAAGGTCCTGAATAAACCACTGAAAGAAGAGCCTGGTGTCGCGTCATCCTTGCAGGCAAGTGTGCGCGTGACAGTATTTATTTAGAGTGTGAGTACTTGCCTGCATATATACATGTGCCCATGTGTGTAATGTCCTCAGAGGCCAGAAGAGGTCATTAAACCCCCTGGAACTGAAGTGATAGATGCTTGGGAGCTATAATTTTGGAATTGAACCTGGGTCCTTTGGAAGAGCCATCTTAACCACTAACCACTGACCCATCTTTCCAACCCTCTTAGACTGTGGATTTAAGGTTTTTTTTTTCAATTTTTTTTTTTCTGCTTGAAATATTGAAACAAGCCTTTTTCCTGGATGGAAATGAAGATTCAAGAAGCCCAAATCCTGGAAACCTATCATCTGGGAGGCTAAGGCAAAAGGACCACAAATTTAAGACCAGCTTGGGTTAAGACCTGTGTCAAAGCAATCAATACCCAGGACTCAGATGGTAAGATGCTTGTCTTGGAAGCACAAAGACCCAGATTTGACCCAAATACTCAAGTAAACATTGCTCAACATGGTAGCACAGGCTTGCAATTCTGGCAGTGGGGAGTTGGGGACAAGTTAATCTCTGGGTCTTGCTGAGCTCTTGTCTCACACGTGGTGGGGCAGTGAAATGACTCGTGAACAAGGTGCTTGCTGTCAAGTTGGACCACATAAGCTCAAGCCCTTGAACTTACATAGTGGAGGGAGAGGTCTGACTCCCACATGTTGTTTCCTGACTTTTCCTCATGTGTCAGGGCATGAACACTGCGCTTGCCAAAATAAATGCCTCTGCTTCAAGAGTCCTGGGAGGCAGGGTGTGCCTTGCCACACCTGGCTTCTGATTTATCAATATTCTACTCTTCCACCATGGCATAGCCTTTTTGTTTTTTTTTAAACCAAGTTCCCAAGAATTAGGATAATCTTCAGTACATATTAGAGACTCAGTAAGTATTTGGTGAAATAGGAAGTGATGGGTGTTGAATCTCTAAGACTACAAAAAACTGAACTCTACCTTCCATAATTTAGAGGTGTCTGTCTAGTTATATGACACTCCCCAGTCCTCTTACCTGAGGATGGGATGGGATGGAGTGATTAATCCTCAGCAACGTGAGTGGTATGTGTTACTTCTGAGATGAAGTGGTTTTACATCCATAGTAAGATTGTTCACCTTGTAACTTTACGGCAGAAGGTCACAACCAGGGAAGACCCACCAGATTCTCGTTCAAATGAAATTCAAATTAAAAATTCATCTTCAGTTGCTTTAAGCTGTAGACCTTTGGGGTTCTTTATTACAACAGTTAGTTTGCCTTGACTGTAACCCTGGAGCTCTGACAGCCTCCTTCCTCTCCCATATCACCCATGATCTGTCCTGTCTTCTCTAATCTCCAAACTGGAATGATTTTCCTCAAATCACAAACTTCACTATGATGATGGAGGTGAAACCTGGAGCCTTATGCATAGTAGGCAGATGCTATGTCTCCAGACACACCCCACCCCCTCACTGGGGGATTCTAGGCAGGGGCTCTACCACTGAGCCACACAACAGCCCCTCACTGGGGGATTCTAGGCAGGGGCTCTACCACTGAGCCACACCCCAGCCCCTCACTGGGGGATTCTAGGCAGGGGCTCTACCACTGAGCCACACAACAGCCCCTCACTGGGGGATTCTAGGCAGGGGCTCTACCACTGAGCCACACCCCAGCCCCTCACTGGGGGATTCTAGGCAGGGGCTCTACCACTGAGCCACACTTCAGACCCTCTCACTGGGAGATTCTAAGCAGGGGCAAAGCACTGAAAGGCATAGAGAGAGAAGGGGGTTGGGGTGGTAATCTGGGCCCTATCAGCTGCAGCCTCCAGAATCTGAAGTGAATTGCTTTAGAGAGGTGGATGCCAATCTCAGTTTCTCAGGCACTTTCAGGACCACACCTGCTTTGTCCACAGTGTTTGTGTCTCTAAAAGAGGGTGTGAAAGCGATGCATAAGGAAATGAACGCCAACAGATTCAGGCGGCAAGCCAAAGCTTCAGCCTCTTCTGCATAGCTGCATAGCTGTGGCTTTTCTGTGAGGTGCAACTTATACACAAGGTCCTTCTCTTCCCACAGTTTTGATAAGTGCCAGAGTAAAGAAGGCGCTCTAGGAAGGCTAGAAGCAGTAGGTACTTTCTGGTGGCCTTATACAAATGCTGTAGCATTTCTTTCTGACTATTTCTTTGTCTGTGGAGTGGGAGTGGGTCTATGCCATGCCTTGGCAAACACATAGGCAGGAGTGACTCACGGTGCCACTGTAAGACCACTTTTGGTATGTCTGTTGGGTCTGGCGTGGTGGTTTACCCTCGGAATCCCAGCACTTGGGAGGCAGAGGCAGGAGGATCACCATGGATTTGAGGTCAGCTTGGCCTACGTAATGAATTCCAGACAAGTCAGAGTTACATTGTGAGACCAAGGAGGGGGTTTGGGCATCCTGTGTGAATGGTGGCATGTGCCTGGACTCCTAACTGCTTGGGAAACTGAGGAATGAGGATTTGTCCACTAATAAATGAGACCCAAGGATAGATCTCTGAAGAAGTTGGAGATACTAGAGGGAATAAACACCACAGTCAGATCTTACCCAGCTGTCTTCCAGCTTCCTCAGCCTCACTTCCTTTGGAATGGCTTCCCTCTGTGTCTCTATCCTGTCTTAAGTACCCTTTCGGTAAACTAAGGCGTGGCCCCACCACTGCTTGCTTGGGAGCCTGGAATTCCTTCTATAATCTGAAGTGACCTCAACTCAGTTGGGATTAAGGGCGTAGGTCACCACTCCCAGGATACTCCCTGTGCTGGGATTAAAGGTTTGAATCACCACTCTCTGATACTCCTAGACTGACTGTGGTTAGAGCTCTGGAACTTCTGGAGCTTCTATTAATTCCCCACATAGACTGTGGGTAGATTCCCTCTGATATCCCCAAAACTTCTGAAACTTTTATTGACTCCGCACAAGGATTGCTTGAGTCCAGGGCTATAGAGCCATTTCAGGCAATGTGGTAAGACCCTATCAAAGAAAAAATTGGGACTGGAGATATAAGCCAGTTGGTAAAGTTGCTTGCTTTGCATGCACAAGTGAGATCCTGGGTTTGAGTCTAAACAGCACATAGAATTGGTATTATGGTTCATGCTTATAATCACAGCTCTCCAGAGACAGAAGCAGGTGAATTAGGCGTTCAAGGTAAACCTTTGATATATAACCTTTGTCTTCAAGGCTAGCCTGGGCTATGTGAGGACCTGTCCCTCAAGAAATCAAAACAGAACAAAAATTGGTACTTTAGAGTTGGGTGGCTTATCAGTTAATTGTCTCATTGCTATGTCAAAAATATCCAGTAGAAGCAACTTGAGCCTCACAGTTCAAGGATGCAGTCCACCATGGAGTAGTGATGGCTGCTGGGGCTTGAGGGTGCTGTTCATTCAAAGTCAGGAAGCAGAGAGTGACGCATGCTCAGCTCCCCACTCTTCCTTAAAAGCCAAACCAAACCATGCCATTTTCTTTTTCCATTTTCCAGTGTACATGTACACGTTTGCATGGGTGTGTGCCTGCCTGTAGTAGGTATGTATGCACACGTGTGGGTACTAATACGTTTTCTGCCCCCTCACCCCTCACCTCGTGTAGTAGAACATGCTCATAGGATTGAGGAAATCGGTTCTAACCAGTTGCCAAGGCAGGTGCGTAATGTACTTCCTTATGAGCCAACCTGGAGTCTGCCTGAGGGCCTAGCAACAGGTACTGTCAGAGGTCCTGATCATTCCCAGCCAATGAGGGGCAATCATGAAACATCATTGGATTGGGATTGGATCTCAGCCCAGGTGCTGGGAGGAGGCTATATAAGGCTCTCCCAATTGTGAATGAAAGAGTTAGTTTTCACCTAATTCCTCCCCCACCCCCATCTATGTCCTTAGTTCTATGTTTTCTCACCCCCTCCCCAAAGGGAACTATTGGGTCTCAACAACATCCCCCGTAGTAAGTTTCTTTGCCAATGAAGTAAACCAGATCAAGCCGAATTGAAAAAGTTCAGGTTTATCTGAACAAAGCGACTCCCAGGCAGGTTCTGCAGTCCCAGAGATTGAGGCTGGAGAAGCTGCGCCCACAAACAAAAGCAGGGACCCTTTATAGAGTATAGGCTAGGAGTGAAGATTTGTCCAACACAATCTGGGTTTGTGCCCAAGTAAATAAAAGCTGAGTGCTTTAGGTGGGACTTGGGAGGCTGGCAACTTCAGGGGAGGAAGCTGCAGTAGCTGCCAAGAATGTGGAACTGGGGTTTTGGAATCTTTGTTAGGAGATTCTCTGAATGGGCGGGGTTTGGAGGGAGAGACCGGAATAGGGCTCTCCTGATCCTGCAGGACTAGTTGGGGCGTCCAACCAAACACACATGCGTGCATGCAACCGTGAAGTCGATGTCAGGAATCATCCTCCATCCTTTCCCTCAATTTACTACTCAACGAAGCAGGGTCTCTCAGTCAAACCCAGAGCTTCCTGATAGGGCTAGTCTCTTCAGTCTGCTCGCTCTGGGATCCTCTACTTTGCTTTCTGAGGCTGCTGGATTACAAGTGGATCCCCCACCCCCCACCCCCCATGACTTTATCCGTAGGTGCTGGGAATCGGACCCTGCTCTAAACACTTGCTCAAAGAAGTAGCTACTTTTCTGTGGCTGTGATAAGACCTTATGACCGGTAGTGACGTGGAAAATAATGAGTTCATTTTGGTTTATGTTTCCAGAGGAAGAGTTCACGGTGGCAGTGGAGGTTTGATAGAAGGCTGCTGGGGGGGGGGGGTTTAAGCTGAAATTACATCTTCAACAACACACAGAAAGAGGAGAGAGAGAGAGAGAGAGAGAGAGAGAGAGAGAGAGAGAGAGAGAGAGAGAGAGAGAGAGAGAGAGAGAGAGAGAGAGAGAGAACACCGTAGTCTAAAATCAGAAGCAGACAAAACAAAACAAAAGCCCCTCAAAACTTTATTCCCCCGCAAATCACTGTGGTGCCCAAGAGGCATATCAGTTCGTGTTTCTGAGGCTGTATGCCCAAGGGGGTGGGTTGAGTCTCCTTTTATAGTAAGGGGTAAGCATTAGGCACGAACAAAAGAAGTTTTACAATTTTGAAGTTAAACTTTAGAGACAAGTTGTAATTTTAGGATTTATAACTTCCCATTGACAAAGTTTTAGCTAATTGGTACTTGTATATCCCTGCAGCCTTCCCTGACACATCTGGGTTTTCCGAGCGGGGAGGGCAGGTTAATTTAGGTTTATAACAGTTGAGATCAACTAAGGATTAAATTTAAAAGCAATCTGCAGGGAGAAACCATGTGCTCAGATTATATTCCTAACTGTATAAGGTTAAAAATGCTATATGGAAAGCAGTAAATCTCTCTGTTAATAAATTTAGGTGAACGTAAGTACAAGGAATTTAAGAATTTAAGGTTAGCTCAAGATAGGTTCTGCAGATGAGGTGATCTTCAGGGCAGGCCTGTGTCCCATCTATCTACAGCTTGTCCTTAAATGAAATACTTTTGTCTGGATACTGTCACTAGCCAATTGCCTGCTAAATAAAGATAATTGCAGGAAGGCAGACTCTCAGTCTATGTTGGAGAGACAAAGAGTCGATTGTAGGAGAGAGGTTTTAGCCTGCATGTTGCACAAATTCTAATTGATCTGATAATAAAAGCCCAGAGCCAGATATTGGGGAAAAACTGGAAGATCAGAGAGACAGAGGAACAAGCCGAAGCCATTTCTCACTTAGCTAACTCCTCAGCCCAAAGGGATAGATCCTGAGACTGAATAGGGGAAGCAAAGGCAAGCCTAAACTGAAATGGCAGGGGGTCTCCTCCCACCCTATACTCCTTTCTCTGCCCAGCCATATTACTTCCTGTCTCAACCTCCCTAGTGTTAAGATTAAAGGTGTTACCACCACTGCCTGGCTCTACTTCTCTCCTGAACTGGATCAATCGCGTGTATCCCAGTGTGGCCTCGAACTCACAGAGATCCAGAAACTTAGTTTTGCATCGGCTTTAAATTTTTAGGAAACTCTAAGATAAGATTTCCATACCTCAAATAGAAGGTACTGGAGACCACAGGTAGCTGTCACAAAAGGCAGCTCAAAGCTATACACTAACATTCTGGATCCAAACTAGCTGCAGAATCTGCAGGATCTCCCCTAACACCTCTGTCCTCCAGAATCATGGACAGTGATTTCTGTTGGTGAAGGTACTGAGTCTGTGATTGCTTGTTCCTGAAGCCTGGCTGACAACCACAGACACCACAGGGCAGGTGTGGTGACACATGGCTTTCATTTCAGTATTTCAGGAGGCTAAGATAAGACAGCCCTGTTCAGAGCCAGCCTAAGCTGCAAAGTGAAGCCTGTCGTAGAATTATTATTACTTATGTGTATGTGCTTATGTGTGCATACATGTGGAATTACTCATTTGGGGCTTCTGTCAGACATCAAGAAGCTTCAGTTTTTGGATACTTGCTTTCAATTTTGTGGTTAGAGATAGTCAGCTTATACTAAGTGGTATGTTCGGAAATTAGACCTCTAGGTTGGGCACCTGGATGTCTGGATCCCACTATAAAAGTGGAGGTAGAAAGGTCAAGAATTCAGGGTTATCCTTGGCTACATAGCAAGTTTGAGAAATCCTGTCTCAAAGTACAGAAACCAAACCGAAAGAGAAAAAAGGAACTGGACCTTGCTCACGGTCAGTGGGAGTCATTGATACTTTCACTCCCAGAATGAGATTTCTGCCGTGATACAGTGTCAGCTTGTGCCACGTAACCAAGTGTCACACACAGCAGCTCAGAAACTAGAAATGTTTCTTCTCATAATTATAGAGGCAAGGTCAGGGGCTAAGGTCAAGGTGGGGCAGGCTTGGTTTTCTCTGGGATCTCAGTTTTTTTCCGGTTGTTACCCTCTGTGTTTTCTTAGATCACCCTTTATTCTCTTTGTGAGACAGGGTCTCTCTGTGTAGCCCTGGCATGAAACTTTGCTTCTCACGTGTTGAAACCAAAAGAGTGCACGACCACTCAATGATCTCATGATTTTTTCCTATGTGTGTACCTGTATTTGTTTACATATTTCACTAGAATATAACCTCCCCGCCCCTCAAAAAAGCAAGGGTTAACATAAGTGCTTGTGGGATAGTGAAGGGATGTGTGTGAGCACTGAATGCCCCTCCCCCCCATAACCCTCTAGCTCTGTCTCAAAAGGACTTAAGCAAACTGCCACTGATTGTGTGGAGTCAATAACAGAAATATTGGCTCATTTTCTGGAGACCAAAGTTCAAGATCCAGGTATCCTCAGGGATGGGGGCGGGGTCTTTTTATCATTCAGTATTGGGAAATTAACATACTAGATGAACAGCCCCTCACTGGGGGATTCTAGGCAGGGGCTCTACCACTGAGCCACACCCCAGTCCCTCACTGGGGGATTCTAGGCAGGGGCTCTACCACTGAGCCACACCCCAGCCCCTCATTGGGGGATTCTAGGCAGTGGCTCTACCACTGAGCTATGCCCCAGCCCCTCATTGGTGGAGAAGTCATGCCAACCAGGTAGCTCCAGAGTAGTGTGTAGCATAAGACCATTGACAGCTGGTTACATCTACCAGACAATGAGAAAGCAAAGAGAGGCATGGACCTTTCTAAAGGTTCCCACAAGTTCTCAAAACAGCACCATCAGCTTGAGGCCAAGTGTTCACACATATGAGCTTGTAGAGGACCTTACCAGCAAGCCTGACCTGAGTCTGTGGGCAGGGAGTTAAGACCTTTCATGCACAACAGCCTTCCAGGACCCAGAGAGGGTAGAGGCCCAACAAGACAGCAAACGGGTCATTTGGTATCTCATTATCTGCCATATTTTTCAGCTACACACACATTGTTATTTACAAAGGCACCTGTTGGCTTTCTGTCCTTAGGTCATGCCACCACCACAATGTTTTTAGAAGGCGAAGTGAACACTCTGACCCACTTGAACAGTGGGTCTCATACAGGTGTGTGTGTGTGTGTGTGTGTGTGTGTGTGTAATATTCAAATATAATAAAAACAGTCAGAGGTATCAGATCTACCTCTTTTAGTCTTTTTTTTTTTTTTTTTTTTTTTCCAAGACAGAGTTTTCTGTGTAACAGTCCTGGCACTTGCTTTGAAGACCAGGCTGGCTTTGAACTCACAGAAATTCTCTTGTCTCTGCTGGGACTAACAGTGTGAACCATGGCTTCTTCTGCCTTTTCTGTCTTTCTATGCCTGCCTTAAATACTTTCTTTGCTCAGTTAAGGTGTGGCACCACCACTGCCTGCCTGGGAGCCTGGAACTCCTTCTGTAAACTAAGATGACCTCAAATTTAGATTGGATTAAGGGCGTAGGTCACCATTCCTGGGATATTCCCTGTGCTGGGATTAAAGGTGTGAGTTACCACTGTCTGATCCTCCTAGACTGACTGTGGGCAGATCCTTCTGATATCTCCACTGTTTTTATTATATTTGAAAATCTCCCCACAGGTGTGTGAGTGCACATCTGCAATCCCAGCCCTTGGGAAGCTGAAGCAGGAGACTTGTGGTGGGTTTGAGGTCAACCTGGACTCCATAATGAGCTCCAGGCCAGGTGGAGATAGGTAACAAGACCTTGTCTCAAAACAAAACAAAACAGGGCCTGGTGAGATGGCTGGGGGTGGGGGGGTGGGGGGTGGTTTGAGGTATTTGCAGCCAAGCCTGGCAGTCCGAATTGGATCCCAGGGATGCACATGTTGGTAGGAGGGAATCAACTAAGGCTGTCCTTTGACTTCCATGTGTGTGCTCTGGCAGGTATCATTCAGACAAATAAACAACAGGAAATAATAAAATTCCCCTCCCCTGAGCCAAAATTCCAGTGAGTCTCTTAAGTATAAAAGTGTGCATTATGCAAGGCTTCCCGGATTGGGTGGGCACTCAGTCTTTCTTCCCAACATGGCATGGCTCTGTTTCCTCAGAGTTGGGAGGTTCCACACAGCCCCCTTAAAGCTATAGAAGCAGAGCCGGAGCTCCAGGAGGTACTGAAATACCTCACGTAGGGATTGGGAACCAAACTCAGGTACCTGCTCATAACTGAGCTGTCTCCCTTGCTCCCCTCCTCCATTATCAGACAAGGTTTTACTATGTAACCCTAGCTGGTTTCAACCTCCGGTAATCCTCTCGCCTCTGACATCACTGTGCTGGGGTTACAGAACTGCACCTGTTACAGGCTCCCCTGTCTCCTAAAGGTCTTTCAGCAATCCTTACACTGGGGACCAAGCTTGCAGCCCACGACCCTCTCAGAAACAAGATGTCTTAAAGCATAGTGTCCTCCCAGGAAGCCATGGCATGCTGGCCGAAGTCTTTTAGACAAGCCTAGAGGTTGACCTCAAGGCTTTGCTCCAAGATAAAGTCCTCAGCAGATTAAAGGTTTATTGTCTGAGGTGTTTATTTGTTCTCTAAGGAGTGTTCCCATGATCCCTGCCCATAGGAATGTCAACACAAGGGCATCCACTTTTTTCTTTTTAATCTTTGTTAAGTGAACCTTCAGCAAGTAAGCACATTACGAGTCCCTGTTCCCACCTCCGTCTAGAGGTGTCCCGTCAGAATTCTAAGCAGGGCTGTCATGACGAACTTCTTCTAACACTTTAGGATAGATTATACCACACACGATGTGAAAAAAAAAACACTTGGCATATGTGAGCACGGTGTTTACACAGGGTAAAGAGGAACCCTTTGCTGGATTGTTTGGAAAAGGAATCAAGGCTGTGGTGAAGAGGGCGCTCCAGAGCTGGGGCTGGCACGCAGCTGGGAGGATGCTCAGCTGTCATGGAAGAAACCCAGCGCCTGTAAGCAGGGGTGACTCCTGTCTGTAATCCTGGCACTCGAGAATTAGAAGCAGGAGTTCAAAGCCATCCTTAGCTACATAGCAAGTTTGAGGAGAGTATGGGCTCCATAAGACACTTCCATTTCAAAAGCGTAAGTGGGCTCTACAGTCTGACAAAGCCTACAGCCTGCAGCCTACTACCTGTGACTTTGAGAAAAGCCCTCGGTCTCCCAGTCTTTCCCATGCTCACTCTAGTTAAACCTGCTTCCCGGACACCCCATGGCTCTGGCCCTCCTCTCAGGGCCTTTGTGCTGACTATACATTCTTCACAAAATACTTTTGTAGTCAGAAGTTTCTGTCTTGCCAACAACTCCCAAAGTCTACAGCAGCCGCTTCCCAAATAATTGACTTGGAGGTTTAATATTATAGTAAATGTAGTAGCTCAAGCTTATTGCTAACCAGCTCTTACACGTAAAGTAATCCGTAATTTTTAAAAAAATTAATTTAATCTTTTTAATTAAAAGAACGTCTCCATCAATGTATCCCCCTGCTCCCCTCCCCTCCCCCTCCTATTCCCTTCGAGGGAGCCCTCAGTCTCACCCCTCCCATCCATCTATCCTCTCCCCCAAAAGGACAAAAAGTCCCAAGGTGGGCCAGCCCAGTGCTGCACATCCACTCCAGGCACGTCCGATTGACTCGTCCCAAAGTCAATGCTGGGCTGGGTGTTTCTTTAGGGAATGGGCTTCAAGGTGCCAGCCCACGAACAGGAATACAGTCTGATTCCACCCCTCATGGCTCCACACACTCATGGCAGTCAAAAGGCGCCCACCTGTGCAGGGTCCCTCCCGATGGATCTCCAGTGGCAATTCCCGGTTCAGTGAGCTCCCCAGAGCCCCAGCCAGAAATCACCATGGATACCTTCCGCATAATCCCTATCCCCTGCTCATACAGACTCTCCTCCCCTGCTCTCAGCTGGACCAGGAGCTCTGCCCAGTGCTGAGCCATGGATCTCCGCCTCCACCTTCTATGTTTTGTCACGTAGCGTGGTACCTTTTCTCATCCCCCATTCTCACCCTGCTTCCTCTTTGCCTGGCTGGTGACTGTGTCTCAGCTTTTCCTCTTCCCAGAATTCTCCTAGTCTGGTTGCCCGGCCTATATTTCCTGCCTGGCTACTGGTCACTCAGCATTTTATTAAACCAATATGAGTGACAAATCTTTAGAGTGTACAAGAGCATTATCCCACGGCATACTTTCCCTACAAGGTCCACGTCTTCCCCATCATCACCTCCTTTAGGTTTTGACTCCATTAATCACTTCATCAGGGAGGCTCCCCCTCTGTGTTCCCACCTGTATCTGCCCATATCTCGGTTCTTGTCTGTTTCCAAACAACAGTGAGACCAATGCATTTTCTGTCAATAGTTATTTAGATGGGGTTTCATGCAGCCCAGGAGGGACCTTGAACTTGCTCCTAGCCAAGGGCAATCTCTCCCCCTCTTCCTCAGTGCTGGAAATACTAGTGACTCTCTCCATAGCGTTCTCTAGAGCTCTAAATGGTCACCCGTCAACAGAGCAAGGCACAGCACGGAACGGACTTCCCACTTTCTGACCTCACCCTCCTCATCCTCACGAAGCCCTACTTATCTCTTTTATTTTTCCCCAGAAAATTTTAGCAGGCTTATTCATGATCGTTATCAAGTTAAACTGTTGAAAAGTGTTCACGGAAACATTTTACTTGCATTAATGCCTTACATTTTGCATTTATACTAACATTTACACACAAGTGAAAAATGGAAAAATCGCTAATGCTTGATTTATGTTCCCTATTATATGTGGGAGATTGTGTTGTTTCATTGTAAATAATTGTTCCACCCACTGGTTTAATAAAAAGCGCTGATTGGCCAAAGGCAGGCAGGAAGTGTGGGCGGGGCTACAAGACTAAGAAAACTCTGAGAACAGGAAGCACAGAGCAGAATGCCAGAGAGAAGCTGGAAAAAGCAGAGGACAACCATGCTGCTCTGAGAAAAGGTACCGAGCCCCATGGCTGAACAGGAAAAGAGTCATGGGTTAGATGAAGGGTAGAGAGCTAGCAAGTTATATGCCTGGGCCTGAGGCTGATCAGCCAAAACCTATTTTAAGCATCTGTGTGTCTCTGTGGGTCTGCAGGTCAAAACCTTGAAGTTAGGCCCAAAAGTCCGGGCTAGAAACCACCTACTACACCCTATTTTTTCACTTCCAATCATATACTTAGGGACCTTTTGACCCCATGGAAAATGTATAACATTCAGAACTACTGATAACAGGAAGAAGAAGAAATTTATTTATTTATTTATTTTGAGAATGAAATGTTTCCCCTCATAGTGGACTCTTAAGCACATTCTCCATGCATGTGGTGAGCCATCTGGCTATCTTTGGGCACAATTGTTTCACGTTTGGCATGGATAGCACACCGGTTGGTATCTTCAAAAAGGCCAACCAGATAGGCCTCACTTGCCTCCTGCAAAGCACCAATAGCTGCGCTCTGGGAGCGCAGATTCGAAGTCTTGAGAAATTTCTCCCCCTAGACACTGCAAGGGGAGCTTGTGAATCACAAGTTCAGTGGATTTTTGATAACGTCTGATTTCAGGGAGTGCTATGGCCTGTACCAGGCCTGTAACGATGAGGTTTCTCCACCCCTCCAGTAGAGGGCGCTCTCTTGAGAGAGGCTTTTGTAAGCAGTTGTTTCCTGGGGGCTTTACCACGGATGGATTTGTGGGCAGTGTGCTTTATGGTACGGGCACCTCTTTACTGACCCCCTTCTCCTGCTGGAGCTCGCAAGTGAGAGGTGGGCTGACGTTAGAGAGCAGCCTCGGCTTGGGCTGTGGACACAATACCAGTACTTAGCTCTTAAAAGGTACAAAAGAGGCTAACAGGATGGCTCAGTGGGCATGGACACTCGCAGCCAAGCCTGACGTCTCAGACACACGCACACAGGGAGAGGAGAGAATATAATGTCCCAGTTTGTCCTCTGACCTCCACCAGCACACCTTAGCACTCAATAACTGGAATACAAAATAAGAAAATGTAAAAAAAAAAAAAAAAAAGTCAGAGGATTGAATGGCCACAAAACATTTTCAGCATCCGTATGGCATTGAATGACTGTTAATAAAGGTGATCTCAAAGAAGGTTGGTGCTGGCAGCGAGCGGCGGCGGTGGTGGCACACTTTTATCCCAGCCCTCAGAGAGTTCGAGGCCAGCCTGGACTACAGAGCGAGTTCCGAGACAGCTGTTACACAGATGAACCCTGCTTTGAAAACAGAACCACACCAACAAAAAAGGGTTGACGATGTTGCCAGGGCCAGCCTGGGCTACGGAGTGGGACCCAGTCTCCAACAAAAACGAAGCAATTGCACTGGGATGTAACTCAGTTTCCAAATGTGCTTTTGCAGCGGGGTTCCGTCTCCAGCGTGGCAGGAGCTGGAGGTGGTGGCTCATGCTTTCTCCGGTACTAGAACTTGGGAAGTGGAGAAGTGTGATCAAGAACTTGAGGTCATCCTCTGTTACCTAGTGAGTTTGAGGGTCATGTGAGATGCTGCTGCCTCAACCCCTCCCCTCTCCCCACCAGCCGCCAGAGAAAGAAAACAAAAGAGGGACAAACAGTACTCAGGAACAGCGTGTAGCTCAGTGCTAGAGTACGTGCTGAACGTCTTGGGGCCCTGGGTTCAATGCCTAGCACCCTAAACCAAAAACCAAAAACTTTTCATGCTTCAGTCTCAACGACCAATCCATTCTCTTTTGCTCCGGTGCCCAGGCACATTCACTTGGTACCAGCAACCCTGACCCTCTGGCTGTCCGAACTCAATTCATAAGGCAGGGCCTTTGCGCCTGCCATTCCCTCAGAGTGAAACTGACTTCATCGGAACAACTGTGCCTACCACTGGCTCATCTTGGTTCTTTCCCCAACGATCTGTTCCCATCAAGAGCTCTCTCGTCTATGCACAAAGATAGATGGCTGGTGCCTTGTGTGGCCCTGTTGTGATTGCATTCTTCTGTGTACAGTGGGTGTGTTCAGGAAGGACTCAGCACCGAGTGTCACCTGTAAAAAACGGGTCACAGATTCATTGCAGCCTCTGTGCTGAAGCCAGGCAGCAGGTCATAGCCAGATGGTGGTTGGCATTCGTGTGGGAGGTGAGTTTGGGTTTCCCTCAGCTACTGAATGAGCTTCAAAGGTAGGTGTCTTATAAGGACAGAGCTCAGAGACAGGGCAGGGCAGGGGAAGATGTGATCAGCTCTAGCTGAGACAATAGTGTGTGGGATAGGGAACAGAGCAGAAGTGGCTTTGGGGCCAGTGTCTGAGGGATGGTTTAGATGCAAGCCGGCTTAAGCAGGACATGGTGATGCCTGTCTACCCCAGCACAAGACCGTGACTAGGAGGCGAGCCTGGGCTCCATAGTGAGACCCTGTCTTAAAAAATCAGACTTAGTCTGTTTTGCGTTGCTATAACAGACTGTCACAGACTGGATAACATAATAAAAGTAATCGGTTTATTGCTGGTGGGGAATCAGGGGTATAGTGTTAGCATCTGGTTATGGCTTCTGCGCTGCCAAAGGTATGGCACAATATATGAGGTGAAAAGTAATTGAGAAAGACACCAGAGATCAACCTCTGGCTTCCATATGTATGTGTATATGTATAGACACATGTACCTCACACGTGTGAACACACACATAAGAATAACTAGTGAAATATCTATATTTATATCCACGTGTATATTTATTTAGACAGCATTCATATTTGGCCCTAGGTTGGAGATCTTACCCTTAAGAGGACTGAAGTTCTGCTTTCATTTTGCATTCTTGTTCCACTTAAGAAAATCAGTACTGAGGCTTGAACCCATTGCCTTACACATCCTAGGCAACTGCTCTACCACTGAGCCACACTCCCCCCTCCCCCCGCCCCTCACTGGGGGATTCTAGGCAGGGGCTCTACCACTGAGCCACACCCCAGCCCCTCACTGGGGGATTCTAGGCAGGGGCTCTACCACTGAGCCACACCCCAGCCCCTCACTGGGGGATTCTAGGCAGGGGCTCTACCACTGAGCCACACCCCAGCCCCTCACTGGGGGATTCTAGGCAGGGGCTCTACCACTGAGCCACACCCCCAGCCCCTCACTGGGGGATTCTAGACAGGGGCTCTACCACTGAGCCACACCCCCAGCCCCTCACTGGGGGATTCTAGGCAGGGGCTCTACCACTGAGCCCCACCCCAGCCCCTCACTGGGGGATTCTAGGCAGGGGATCTACCACTGAGCCATACATACCCCAGCCCCTCACTGGGGGATTCTAGGCAGGGGCTCTACCACTGAGCCACACCCCAGCCCCTCACTGGGGGATTCTAGGCAGGGGCTCTACCACTGAGCCACACCCCAGCCCCTCACTGGGGGATTCTAGGAAGGGGCTCTACTTCAGAGCTACATTATCCCTTCCTCTATGCTTTTTTTGGGGGGGGGCTGGGCTTAAATTTGTAGCAATCCTTCAGTCTCTCAAGAGCTGGGGTTACTGTTGTGTGTCACTACTCCTGGCTCTTGAGTTTGAAAAGATATTTGTTTTTGAGTGTTTGCCTGCATTTATGTTTTTTTGTACTTTGTATCTGTACCACTTGTACTTTCCTGTACTTTGGAGATCAGAAGAGTGCAGTGGATCCCTTGAAGCTGGAGTTACAGTGTTGGGGAGCCATGTGAGAGGGACAGCAAACAGCTTTGGAACTCGTGGAATACAACCCGGCAGCCAGCATAAACAGGCCGAGTGAGCCTTGGAGAGGCAGAGCCTGAGGACTAAGTGTGTCTTGAGGACCTCATGCTGTTATTGAACACAGCTCTGATTGTTACCCTCATGGTCACCATGTCCCTTATAATCTATGAGCTCTGTGGAAACTCTTCAGGGATTCTAGCCCTTCACTGGGCAGTGTTACTGGTACGTACAGTGATAGTGGTTGATTTTTTTCCCCCAAGCATTGCTACTGGAGCAAATCACTGATTTAACCCACCACTTTAGAGAGAATTTAGACATGTAGATTGTTAGTAAAGTTAGGTTTTTGTTAATGGCTTTGATGCAGAAAATCTTGGGGGTGCAGTTTAAAGATTAGCAGGGCACACTTTTGTTAGTTATGTAAGGCACTCGCTGTCAGGAAATAAAAACACTAGCCTGGCTCTCCTTGGATGATGTGGCTTTCCTGCTCTGATAAGTTGGTAATCAAATGTGATTAATTCGTTTGTATCTATTTCTGCCCTCAGCTTCCTGATATTATTTAATAAAAATCCGTTCATGAGTGGTGAGCACCCTGAGGACTTTAAGCAATGACTGTTTATCATATATTAAAATCTTTTAAGATTTTTTTTAAATAAAATTACCTTTTGAGATAAATAATAAAATGATTGATCCTTTCTTTATAACTCTAAAATGCAGCCTGCAAGTAAGAAAACTGGCTGAGAAAATATATCTTGCTTGTTTATACCCTGTTACTCTATAATAAATAAGTTCCTTAAATGTGAATGGCTGAGTGGAGAGCCCAACCTCTCTCTCTCCCCAGACCTTGCTCCCTCAAAGCCTGCCAAACAGAAGCCCCACCCCTAGAGCTGTCCAGGCCCTGGGGTTCCAGGCCCCTGCCCCTGAGGAAGCCTGCCAAAAGTCAGCTCCTTCCTGGGGCTGCTCAAGAACACATCTACAGGTTATTTAAAGCCAGGTAGCCACATTGGCCTGTGACTCTTCCCAAGGCTCACCCAGGGTTGCTTTGCTCTGTACGGCCTTTTTCTCATTTGGTGTGATTTGGAGTGTTATGTCGGCAGAGAGGCTTATTGATGAATGTATGTGAATCTTTGGAAATCATTTGTTTTTTACATGTAATACATAAAAGGTTTAATCATGTAAGGGGAATGAGAAACATGCTGTTTTACTTTTCACTTGTATTCATTAGAATCCTTCACTTGAAAAATAGGTTATAAATTTTATGGTGCTTGAAAGACCTTGCTGGAGTATGTAAGGTGTAATGAAAAACACAAACAAAGCAAAAAACCAAGAGAGATATGAGAGACCCTGACATACAGGAGATGTGCACCTGTGCTTGCATGCATGTATGTATGCATGTTCGTGGGGGGTGTGAGTGTGTGAGTGTGTGTGAAAGTGTGTGAGAGTGTGTGTGAGTGTATGTATGTGTGTGTGAGTGTATGCGTGTGCAAGTGTACGTGTGTGCATGTGTGCCTGAGTGTGTGTATGTGTGAGTGTATGTGAGTGTGTGTGAGTGTGTATGTGTGTATGTGTGTATGTGAGTGTGTGTGAGTGTGTATGTGTGTGTGAGTGTGTGAGTGTGTGTGAGTATGTGAGTGTGTGAGTGTATGTATGTGTGTGTGAGTGTGTGTATGTGTGTGTGAGTGTGTGTATCTTCCCTTTTTTTCACCTGCCCCCGAGAATGAAGTTTTACCTTCTCAGAGAAAAAGTCTATTGTGTGATTGGTCTGCAGCTCCTGAATGAACTGTGCATGCTCAGAATAAGTGTGGTTGGAACAGATCTAGGCGTCTCTTTCTTCTACTCATCTGAACCCAGCTGTATCATCTGTCAGAAGACAGGAACTGTCTTATATTAAGGAAGAACAGAGAGGGTTGGCATTCTCCCCAGAGTCACACAGCACAGACACCACCCAGAGAAGGACAGGAAGCCGGGGCTCCTCCTAAGAGCTCCGTTGGCATCTAGAAACTTCCCAGGTTGGAATGAAGCAGGTTTTGGAAGTGGTCAGGGCCGTGAAAAATGGCATGATGCAATTAAAGAACAGTGGTACCTTGTAAGAGGAGTTGCCACAAATGATCAAGGCTGCCTACCCAGGGCAGCACCCAGAGATGGCTTCCTGGCATATGTCTCCCAAACTTTAGGGCCTACTCAGCCCTGTAAATAGGGCATGTGAGTCTGTGGGTTGCCTTCTTCCTGCAGGGTTTCTGCTACTTTCTCCCTTTGCAACATGAGTATAGGTCTATTCAGTACAGCCAATGAATTACAGATGGGCCTTGTCTTATAAAGAGGCAACCAATTCCCTATAACCCTTTGGGGGTAAAAGATGTACCAGATGGCTGAACACACTGATGGTTTTTGCATCACGGGGCCCTGTAGTGTCATGATTGTGTAGCTGGTGGAAGCTGTGGCCTGCTCACCCGGGGTTGAGAGGAAGCATTGCATATCGGTGGCATAGTACATGCTTACAGTTCAAATCTCAAAAGCCAGGAAGTGGAGAGATGATGGTCTAGCAGTTAAAAGCCCTGGCTACTCTTGTAGAGGACCTAGGTTTGATTCCCAGCACCCACCTAGTGGCTCATAACCATTTGTGACTCCAATTCTAGGGACTAAGACTCCCTCTTCTGACCTCAGTGGGTACCACACACACACATGGTGTAGACAAACATGCCTCAGACTGCCTAGCTCCCTCATCCTGTCCCCAGCTCCCTCTGCTTACTGTGTCTCTCAGACACTCTCTAGCTTCCCATGTCTCGGGTGTTTCTCTTTGTGGTATCAGGTGTTTATTGAGCACCCACAAAAAGAGCCAAGTCCATCTCATGATGCACCTGTATCATTAACATCCCTACATTTTCCAGATGAGAAAATTTAAGGCTCACAGCCGAATAGGCACCAGGGTCTTTTCAGCAAAACAAACAACCAAACTGTGATGTGGACTCGGGTTTGTCAGACTTAAAAACCAATGCATTACTATGATTTACAAGCACTTCCTAGAATGGGCCCCTTGGAACAGGTATAGGGGAGGTAGGGATGAATTCACCGGTGGAAGAAAAGCTGAGAAGCAGAGTCCGGGGACCTGCTGTTAGCTTTTCCCTCCATCTGTCTCAGTGAGTCATTTCTCATTCCCATTGGGGTATTTGTTCTGAAGGTGAAGAAATCCATCACTCTTCTTCTTTTTTTTTTTTTTTTTTTTTTGAGAGAAGGTCTCATTAAGTCAGGCTGCCCCAGGACTCACTATGTAGCCACCCCGCCTGGGCTATTCCTTGCTAGAGATTAAAGCCAGGACTTCGAGTATGCTAGGCAATCACTGTCTTCACTGAGCCACACCCCCGGTTCGAGATAGCTGTGTATCATCACTAGCCTCATCTCTCTGTGGCTTATCCACCCATGGAAACCCCCAGAACTGCCCTCATCTCTCACTATCCTTTGTCTGTCTGCCTTAAATTCTCCATTATCAGGATCTGAAGCAGATGGATCAGGTTTGATACCTGACTTAACTTCTAGACGGACAGAGGGGCCAGAGGCAAGCTGTCAGTCACTCTGTGCTTTGCTGTGTCCACCGATAAAATGGCAGAGGGACAGCAGCACTTTAGGTAATTTCCCCCTCAATGAGAAGATTAGTTCTTCGAGAATTTCATGCCATGTATTTTAACCACCTTCACAGCCTCCTAGAACTACACTCTTCTCAACCATCCAAGTTTGTGCCCATTTTTTTTTTTAACTTTTCAAGTCCAGTTTGGGCACCAACACTAGACTGTCACCGGAGGGCTAAGTGGATTATTCTATACAAAGGATGGGATGTTTTTCCATCATGCTCCCCGGGAGTGGAATGAGGGCTTGAGCTGCCCAGTAAGAGCAAGGTCCTGGGTTTATAAAAGTCCATGGTGGCCTCTTGCCAAGCTCATGAATGTGCAAAGTCCTGGTGTGCTCTGTCGGTCTTCCCCCATGGGGTCAGAGGAGTTTATGTGTGCCAGCTTCTGGAGTCTTTGACTTTTAGACTCAGACACAGCACTCTATCTGACCTCACTTCTGCTTTAGGCACTCCCATCCAAGGCAGGACTATCAATGGCAGGGTTGTTGGCCTCTGCAAGCTGTTGATTGCTCATTTTCAAAAGAGAAAGAGGCAACAGTGTGGACACATTCCACACACAAGGAGGATTTTAGGGACCGAGTTCTGCTGAGCTGGGAAGGATGCAGGCTTTTCATGATAAAGGAGACAGACTCTTTCCTGCCAGTCACTAGTTACACTAGAAACATCCCAGTTCCTTGATGGTAGAGGATTGAGGAAGGACAGAGATGCAGAGGAGAAAGGTGGGGTGGGGAGTGAGGATGGGGGTGAGAGATGGGGGAGAGGCAAGGGGAAGTTGGAGGGGGAAGGATTAAAGAAGACAGCATCATGATCCAAGGGGCAGAAAAAGGCACTCAGACATTGAGGGACATAGGCAGAGCAAGACAGGGAGAGACACAGGAGTCCATGGGGACACACCTCCTAACGGCTGTGTTCCTAT
Source organism: Phyllotis vaccarum (assembly GCA_033318265.1). Taxonomy (NCBI): domain Eukaryota; kingdom Metazoa; phylum Chordata; class Mammalia; order Rodentia; family Cricetidae; genus Phyllotis; species Phyllotis vaccarum. The sequence continues at coordinate 17,632,817 of JARWLC010000018.1, forward strand.
GGTACCAGGTCCCTTCTTTACTTCCTTCTCTACCTGTTCTGCATCCACCTCTGAATCTCATGAGTCACAGCTCATACCTCCTCTGTCTCTGTCTTCTGTGTCTACGGTTGTTCCAGAAGAGAGATAGAAGAGAAAGACACCAAACACCTTTAGGACATGTGATCACACACACACACACACACACACACACACACACACACACACACACACGCACACACGACATGCATACATATGCATGCACGTGCACAGAGTGGGCCTTCAATCCAGTTTTTAAAAAGTGCTTGGTTGCTCCCTATTGCTTGCAGGCATGTCATCATTACAACTCACAGGGCTCATAGCTGGGTGAGACTCATGATTACTTTTCTCCTCCAGTAACATGCATAGAAACTTCTAGCACTACGAACACTAGTAAGTAGAGATGAAGCTTCCAAATGAGAACTGGCTAGACTTCTCCATGGTCTATTATAAGAATGTGGTGTCTTCAGCAAGACGGTTTTACTGTCAAGTTGTGAAAGGTAACCAATAGCAGTGGAAATAGGTTGTAATATTTTGGGGGGAGCGATGTCTACATGACCCATTTGGCCAATTCAATAAAATGTAGCCTAATTTTGGAACTTGGAATTTTATTTGGTTGTATATGATGCCTAGTTAGGCATCCACATTCTATGTCAATACCATTTAAATTCTCTATCAATCAATCTATCTATCTATCTATCTATCTATCTATCTATCTATCTATCTAGATGCTTCTATAGGATCCCATATGGTTTATTAATTATCCCTTCTCTCATTCTCTCCTCTACTCTGACCTGTCACTCTTGCCTTCCCACTGTTTTAATTCCTGTTTACTTCTTTATAACACTATATGCTATATCTCCTTTCTTGAAAGATCCCCTCCTCCATGGTCCTTTCCCAGCTACTTAACCTCTGTGGCTGTCCTAAATGAAACATTCATACCCAACTCATTAAAGCCGCATAGACAAGAAAACATACAATGTTGCTCTTTAAGAAAACACACAATGTTGCTCTTTAGAAAACATACAATGTTGCTCTTTAAGAAAACATACAATGTTGCTCTTTTTTGGGTCTGCATTACCTCATCCTGAGTGATGATTTCTAGCTCCAAATAGTTACCTGAACATTTCATAATTTCATTTTTCTAACAGCCAAATGATATCTGACTGTATAAATGAACCACATTTCCATTATCCACTCACCACTCATGGGCATCTTGGCTGTCTCCAATTTCTGGCTGTTCTGAATAGAGCAACGATGAACATAGATGAGCAAGTGTATCTGTAGGAAGATGTTGAGTCCTTGGGTACATGCCCAAGAGTGGTGTAGCTGGAGTCTTATGGTATATCTTTCAGCTTGTTGAACACCCACAGTGGTTCTCAAGTGGCTGCACCTGTTTGCATTCCCATCAGCTATGAATAAGGATTTCCCCTTTACTGAATCCTTGTCAGCATCTACTGGCATCTGCTTTATTAATCCAAGCTATTCTGGCTGGGGTAAGATTAAATATCATAGCAATTTCTTCTCTTTCCTCTTTTTTCTCCACTTCTTCTAGCAGAGATCATCCTGAAGCAGCTGACTTGGTCCTCTGGCTTTTACAATGTTTCTGTGATGTTGCAGGAGCCTCAGGGAATTTTTGTAAGTTTGTTATTGTTAGACCCTCTGGTAAGACCCTCTGTCTTTTCCCTCCCCTCCTCATAAATAATCAATACTAGCAAGGCATGCTAAGTCAGGCTGGAGTTAAGAATAACACCAAATTCACTTATGGTCTGGGGCTGGATGGCAAAAATTCCTCACACAAGGGCACACTGACAGTATATGGCCGGTTCAAGCTAATAAAAGCCTTAATGCTAAAACAGCAGTAACGCCATTTTGCAAGACTTAAATGATAGAATAAAAATGCAGGATGGCAGTAAAAATAGTTTTGGGTGGGCCCCAACCCATGACCAAGAAAAGCAAGCTAAGGCCTTGAGATAACCAACATACAGGGTGACCCCGACCGAGGCCAGCAAATCCAGGAAAACAGCTTACGAGACAAAATATTTTGGGAAAAATAACCGGTGGTCTTGGCTTGTGGTTTGGCCCCGGCCTCGGGCCAAGACCAACATCAGCCACCTGGGCTCTGACTGCCCCTCAGAGGTGGTCCCATTGAACTAACCAATCAGAACCCTGTAACCATGCATCTGCTTTTGTACACATGCTTCTGCTTCCCAAACACTATAAAAAGGCCCTAAACAAAGGCCTGGGTGCTCAAGTCATTTCCAAGTGACTTGGCCCATAGGATCCTATGTTTCCTCAATAAACCTTGTGCTGATTGCATCTGAACTGTGGATTCGGCTCGGTCCTTGGGTCCTGGGGTCTCTTCCTGAGGGAAGATCCGTTCTGGGGGTCCTGCACCCCCGGGGGTCTTTCATTATAAGTTTAAATACTGAGGAAAGTCAGTTGATCTCTGCATTTGAGTAGTTATGTCTTTCTGTAATGATCTCTGATTATTGCAAAAAGGAACTTCTTTGATAATGAGTGAGAGGTGCACTTATCCATGGAGAAGCTAGATTTTTAAAAGTCCTCTATTTTATGTGTTTGAATGTTTGCCTGCATTTATGCTTCTGCAACACATGCATGTCATCGGCACCCCTGGGACTGGAGTTACAGGCAGCTGTGAGACACTATGTAGCTGTTGGGAATCAAACTCAGGTCCTTTGGAAGATCAGCAAGTGCTCTTAACCTCTGAGCCATCTTTCCAGTCTTCTCTCTGCATGAAGTTTATAATATGTATGAAAGTAAAATGTTAAGCAAAGGGGTCAAGGTCATGATGAGGAAAACCACAGAGACACTGACCCAAGCTATTGGGAGCTCGCTTGTTAAACGTTGATATCACCATCTTTACTTACAATACTCCCAGGCTCTGAACTGACAGCTGGGGAACCTGTGTGGGGCTGAACTAGGTCCTCTGAAGGGTGGTGGCAGTCCAATGGTGTGGGTAGTTTATGGGGCCTCTGGCAGTGTAGCCAGCATTTATTTCTAGTACACGAGCTGGCTTCTTGGAGCCCATTCCCTACAGAGGAACACCTTGCTCAGCCTTGATACTATGGGGAAGGGCTTGGTCCTGCCTCAACTGGATATGCCAGACTCCATTAACTCACCCTGGAAGTCCTAACCCTCTCTGAGGAGTGGATGGGGGGAAGTTGGGGATGATTGGGAAGAGAGAAGGGAAGGGGAACAGTGGTGGGTATGTTAGCAAATATGTTTAAATAAAAAATTTAAAAAACTAGCTATTGGGGAAAAAAGAAAGTAAAATGTAAGAACTGAATAGCCCCAGGGTCCAGGGTGTTCTCGTCTACAGCTGGGTTCTCATGTGCCATGTAGGTGATACATACTAGAAGGTGGGATGTGGTGTTGCGTGTGTATTCTATGAACCCTAAGGCAACAACGAAAAGGTCAAGCAGCTTGTCAGCCAAATGGCGCCATAAAGACTCCTGATGAATTGGAGGTTTATACTTTGTACCTTAAAGTAGTAGCAGTGACCTTAGAACGGGACTAGAGTTAATGGCTAGGATACATAATAGAAGACAAGGAAAGAGCAAATAAATTGCTCTTAGACTTATACCCAATAATGCCTGTAAGCCTTCTATACAAATTAAAGTGTTAGGTTGTAGATAAATCAGTTCCCATGCATATATTTGCCAAGCGTTCTGTATTATGTGGGACATTCAAAGAAGGGGGAGGGGTCACTCCAGATGCATCTTAAGCTTTTTGGCGGTAGAGAGGTCCAGGCTCTGATGGATTGAATTTTGAACCACCGTTCAAAAGCGTATTTTTTGATTGTTACACAAAAGTTGTTCTGGAGGTAAAATGAGTTCCTTACACCAAAGGCCCTTTGGTTTAGTTTACATGTTCTTTGAAGGAAATCATCATACCCCTTATTGTGTACCCTTCATTCTTATATGTTGATAGTTTCCGATACTTCAAGAAGCTCCAAGTGTGTCAGGATAATCTTGTGACCACAGTCATGCAATGGATGGAAACCCCCCCACCCCCTCAGAAAAAAACAGTTCTATAAATCACAGAAAATAATCACTGTGCTCTATAATAATTTCCCCAAGCTCTCAGTCCCTCCAACACGAACTATTACATTCTAATGTTATTCTAGATACGGTGAGAAATAACTGTTACATTCTAATGTTACCAGATATAGTGAGATGCGACATTACATTCTAATGTTTACCCTAGACACACTGACTCTACCTGATTCTCACTACACTTATTCATTATAAATACACTGGAGACCTGATAAGTTACACAGTGAACAAGGGATGAAGGAAACATATCCATCTGCTAGGAGGGGCCTATAGGACTCTGCAGTGAACACTCCTTCCTGTTTGCTAGTGTGACCTGGAATTGTCCCCTTTGCTTCGAGCCTTCTCCTAGGGTGTTTGGAATAGAGATGCCTATCGGCATCACATGAACAACATTTTTAACCTTGGAGCTTGATGAACCAATGATTTTATTGGAGGTTGCTTACAGGAGAACAGGTAATCCAAAGGCGGGGGTCTCACCCCCAAACCCACCGCAGCATAGGCAACGGCTCATCAAAGCTGAATCCTTGCCATTCCATGTACAACTTGCAGGCAGCAACACCAGAGACTTCCTTCCTCCCTGTCAGTATTCCTTACTGCTTACATCACTTCAGAGAGGTCTTTGTGAGCTTTAGGACTTTTTGAGATTTTTGAGCCTTGTGTTTTTCTGTAGCTTCCTGTGTTTCTTCCCTCCTTCTAGAAAAGAATGTTTCAAGTCACAGGAAACAGCTACACAACATGTCTAAATGTTTGGTGCTGCTGGGGAGTGACGGGACCTTTAAGAGGGGGGGCTCAGTTGGAGGGCTTCATGTTTGGTGTTGCCCACTTTGGGCAGTCTTGAGACCCCGGTCTGGTCTCTTCCGCTTCTTTTCTGGGGGAGGCCACTAGACTGATTTTAATCTGCAACATGCTTTTGTTAAGACGTCCTGAACACCTGGCTCAGTCAACGGCATCCTCACTTCAGTGAAAGATGCTGACTTGCACATGTGTTAAGGTGTGTGTGTGTGTGTGTGTGTGTGTGTGTGTGTGTGTTTTAACAGATACAGAAGCAATCTGGAGGAGAAATTACATTTTCAACAAATACTGTTGAGAGATTGGATATCAATATTCCGTGAAAGCACGCTGATCCGTGCATGCTACCATATTGCAAACATTGACTCAAAATGCATCATGAATTGAAATGAAACTCCATACTATAAAACTTGTAGAAGTGTTTGACATTTGCCTTGGGTGTAGGGAAGGCATTCAGATTTGACGCTGATGGCATAATCCTTACAAAGAACGATAAATGAAGCTTTATAGATGAAAAAAAAAGCATAGCTCCTTAAATGACACTGTTTCTGGGTACTGCAGTATACACCTTTAATTTCAGCGTTTAGGAAATAAAGTGTGTGGTAATTTGAGGTGTGTCCTGTAATTTGTTTGCTCACATGTACATTTGTCTACTTGCTGATTATTTTAAGAAGAGGTTTAAGGAAACATCTGTACTTGTTTCTTGTGCATGAAGCCCCAGATTCAATACCCAGCACCTCATACACTTGGTGGTGCTGACTACCTGTCATCCCAGGATGCGGAGGCAGGAGGATCAATTCAAGATCATTTTTGACTACAATGCAAATTCAAAGCTAGCATGGTATAAATGAAACCTTTCAAAAACAAAGTAAATGTTGCTCATGTTTCCACCAATTTTCCTGAATTATCCAATAGCACCAAGTTTTGCAATAATATGGTTGCTTAAAGTAGTGGGCTACCAATTTATGTGCTTTGGTAAAGCAATGCTTTCAAACTCCTTGTTTAAAAACGCGAGGTCATTTTTCATAGGCTGTGAGGTGTTCGATTCTCTCTCAAGAATGGAGTGAGCAGACAATAACGGGACAACAAGGTGAACTTTATTTACCTCACAGGAATAATTATGTAAACGAGAAAGTAAACAACTTGGGACCCCATGCTTCAACCACGAGACATTGTGAGCATCATCGCTCTGCACTCTGTGCTCCTGGGAGAGATCTTGAGGGCTGGAGCCAGCCTCAGGAATGAATTCTCATTTTCAGTCAAAGGATGGAGCCTTAGAGAAAGAGGTAGGAATGTGTCCCGCTGCCTATGGTTACAAGTTGAGTCCCACAGGCTGGAGTGGGGGGTTCTCTGCTTGAGACAAAAGCCTCGGTATAGCAATCCTCAAACTTGTCTGTCTCTATGAGTCTTGACCAGTGTTCATTCTGATATCCCTCAGCCAGGAGCCAGGAGCCTGTCCAAGAGTCAGGCTCTTGCCAGGATGTGGGGTGAGGCTTCTTTGACCATTCAATGACTTTATCTCCAGAGGTTGCCCAACCCAAATTTATAGGGCCAGTTGGACTCTAATGGGCTGAATGTATATGTATGCAAATAAGGTGCAAAATGGAACCAATCGGAGAAGAGTTGTCAAATCTAGTTGGCAAGGGGATGGAAACTTATTTACAAACAGGCCACTGTTGACTCACCTTTGCAGTGGTAGAGAAGCTAACATTTTACTGTCCAAAGAGCTTCCATCAATTCCAGTTCACCTTCCCAAGAAGCTGCTGTGGGGTGGAGTTCTCCACCACTGCTGTCCATCATTGCCCACTGCCTGCCACCTGCCACCATCTGCTTCCCCACTTGGTTCATCATGGCAGCTCTGTCTGTCAGTTTCATTCAGCTGAGGTTTCTTTCCCAGCCGCCTCACTTGACAGGTTGAGTTGCCTTGATGCAGGCTGTCAAATAGTAATCCAGGGCACCTGGAGGTTCTATCCTGTGTCTTCTTTTACAATGATCTCTGAGCCTTAGGTGCTGAATTGTGTTATTGTTTGTAGTCACATCTATTCTGTGTTCTCCAGGATGTTGGTACCTCTGGCTTCAGGGCATTCACAGGAGATTTGGAAGATAGTATCTACACCTGAAGACTTTCTAGATTTGTCATCTTGTGATGCTAATTCATAGAAAGAGAACTGGACACATTTATACTTTCACCTTTTTTTGAGACTTCTTACTGCTTTATTTTTTTCTCTTTAAAAAATTTGTATGTGAATGTGTGTGTGCGAGATGTATGTGTGTGTTTGTGTGTGTGTGTTTGAACATGTGTGGTGGTGGTGGTGTGTGTGGTATATGTGCTCATGCTTCAGTGTAGAGGACAGATGGTGATGTTAGCATCTCCCCGAGTTGTTTTCTACTTAAATTAATTAATTTAATTAGTTTGAGATTGGTAAATGAGAACCATCTCTCCTGGCTCCACCCTCTAAATGCTGGGGTTACATATATATGCTCCATGGTCATGCCTAGCTTTTCTGTGGGTGTTGGGGATCCAGACTTAGGTCCTTGTGCTTGTGAGGCCGGTACTTTTCTGACTGAGCTGTTTTCCCAGGTCCTCTTAACTTTTTCACTAATTTTTTTAAATGTACAAAATAATTGATTTCATTACAAAATTTTCGTATATACCATACTTTACTCCTCTATTATCCTGTCTCTCTGTAATGAGGATCATACTTATGGTCTCATTTATGCTAGACTCTAGTGTCTTACCACTGAGCCCCAAGCCCTCACTGTTCACCAGAGTCCAGGCAGTTTGAATGAGAATGACTTCCCAGACTCATATGTTTGAATGCTTGGTCCTCAGTTTGTGGAACTGTTTGGGAAGGATCAGGAGGTGTGGCCTATGAAGAGCTGTGTCATTCCCAGTTGGCTCTCTCTCTTCCTCATGCTACTGCTCTAGCGCCATGCCTGCCTGCTGCCATGCTCTGTCATGATGGCCATGGACTCCAGCCCTCTGGAATTCTAGGCAAGCCCCAGTACACTCTTTCTTCTTAAGCTGCCTTTGTCATGGTGTCTCTTCACAGCAATAGAGAAGTAAGTCAGACACCAGACAAGTGCTCTGACACTGGGCCACATTACCAACTCTGTTAAGGTTTGTCTTTGGAGACAGGGTCTTGCTAAGTTACTTAGGAGGGGTTGATACTTAGTCTCAGCCTTCCCACTGCAGAGATGAGAAGCATTGGCAGCCATGTCTATGCTTGGATCTCCATTTTTAACAGGATTTCACTTCTCTTTGATGGAGAGAGAGGTGGCGTGAGAGCTGGGAGGCAGCACCCTTCTTATGATGTTTACCCTGCCTATCTGATGTTGACAGCAGAGCTATCCTCCAGTGCTTGAGGAGAAAGGTCAGGAATCCATAGGATTTCAGGTAATACATCTGTACTTTTCTGACCCTGACAAGGTGCCACAATAGACTTGAGTGACACTGGGACCTTGGTACTGCTAAACAGCGAGATCTGGCACTGATCTTGGGTCACGATTGAAACCCAGGATTCCCTGTGGGAGCCAGGAAGTGCTTTTCATTCAGTAACTGTCACATTATACATTGGGGAAGGTATATTGCCTTCACCTACTAATAGAAGTGCGTAGATGCTAAGAATCTTTATCTTAGGCCACACAGGCGATTAGAACTACATCGGCCTGGGTACAAAGGGAGAAATTGTCTAAGACGAGCAAAGAGACCAACCACCAAATGAATTTCAAATGTGATATAGCCCATCAATTACAAATTTAAATCAACTCAGTTTTGAAACTGATTCCTAATTATGGGAAAACTTCACATATTCTTAGGACATCAGAGTCATGGAAATCCTCTTCTTTTTTTTTTTTTTTTTTTAAAGTGGGAGGATTCATAAACTTTAAATATAAATTCCAGATTTTTTTAAAAGAAAAGTAAAAGAAAGACAAAGAACAAAATAACATCTTCGGATAAAATTTAGGTTCCCATATAAGACAAGCTATCATTGCCTAAACAGGCACCAGATTTCAAGCGTAGCATAAAAATCCAGCAAAAACATATCCAGGCCTGGTGACATTAGCTTACAAACCCAGATGCTTCAGAAGTTGAGGTAAGCTGACCACAAGTTAAAGACCATAAAGTGAGCTATAACGTGCAACAAACCAATATCTGGATATGGGGGCACAATCTGTAATCCTGACACTTGGGAGGTGGAGGCTGGAGTACCAGGAGTTCAAAGCCAGGCTGGGCTATACTCCTTTTCCATAACAAACCATCACAAAAAAAATTATAGGGGCCATGGATATAGCTAAGTTGGTAGAGTTCTGGCTTACATAGTATACATGAGTATACTCCTCAGCGTTCCTTAATATGACCATGGCAGTTCTTGCTTGCATTCCCAGCATCTGGGAGATGGAAGAGGGGGATCAAAAGTTTAAAGATATTCTTGGCTACAAAGTGTGTTCAAGGTCAAGCAGGAGTACCTTATATTTCGTCTCTAACAGAGGGGAGACATTATGGAACAGTATTAGCCCGATGACCTGTCAGTCCATTAGGAGGACTGTATCTGTAGAGTCATCCTTGGTCACTGAGTCACGATGATATTGAAGGTTTTGGGTCTTTGGTAACTGAGATTTCTTTTGTTGAAAATACTTGGGGAAAGTCATTATAATTGAAAGTATGATAATTATGTATTTTTAAATGATCTTAAGTTTCTGTTCCATTTCCGGAGTGATGGGATTGAAGGCAGTTGCCGTCACACCTACTTTATGCGGTGCTGAGGATGACATTCAGAACTTGGTGAACTCTGGGCCAAGACTCTATTCACATAGACACATCTTCAGCTAATTTTGTCCTCTAATGAATGCCCCTGTAATTTCATGCTGCCGTACTTTCTGTATGCAATGTTGGAGATTAAACCCAGAACTCTGTGCATGTTAGGTCAGGATTCTACAGCTGAGCTACATCTCCAGCCAATTTTGTCTTATAACGCCTCAGTAATATGAAAGGTTTATGTAGATACCAGTGTTATTTATGTGGTCCTCTCTCAGTTTCTCCTCCCCTTCCTCTGCAGATGTGTCAACATGATATTCTAGTTTTTCATTTGTCATTAATTTTCTTGTAGATATCAGGATAAGAAACGAGTTATGACAGAGAGGTGTACAACCTTCCCTGATCCTTATGCACACACTATACAAATTTATACAAGTTTATATTTTCCCACGTGAGTAATGTATAATAAAGTCCATGAAGTAAATGGTTGTGTGGAAGATTGTCAGCAAAATAAAACTTGGGGCTTATTAGTATGGAATGAGTATTTTGTGGCATGAGGTGTGTGTGTGTGCGTTTGTGTGTGTGTTTGTGTGTGTGTGTTGGGGGAGAAGTATGGCAAAAGGTTATAATCTGAATGTCATCTCTAAATCCCATGTTGAAATTTTAAATGTTATCTTAACAATGTTAAGACGTGAGATCTTAGTGATGATAAGGTCGGAAAGCTTTTGCCTTTATATCCTAGGCTGATTGTGAATGTTGCTCAATATGCATGTTTGAACATTTGGTCCACAGCAAGTGGTTCTGTTTTGGGGAATTATGGGATCTTTAAGAGGTGACACCTCTCTGGTGGAAGTATGTAACTTTGCAATGGGCAGTAGATAGACTGTATGATGGCTTATAACCTGGGCCCCATTGCAGCTTGTCTCTCTGGTTTCTCATGTGCTGTTGTTAGGTGACCAGTCACAAGCTCCCATATCTGGCCCAGAGCCCCAGCTGACGATGATTCCAGCCTTTGATTAACACAGTCTAGTTTGTCATAATGACCCAATTCTGGAACTGTTTTTTCTGCATTTGTTGCTTTAGCACCGCTGTGGCCAAATTCTTGCTACAAAGCAACTGAGAAGTGAGGAATTATTTTATTTTAATTTCATGGCAGGTTAGAAGTGGCGATTGAGGTGGGAGCTCATGGTTATTATTGCATATGGCAGATGGAAGGAGGAGGAGGAGGGAGGGAGGGAGGGAGGGAGGGAGAGAGAGAGAGAGAGAGAGAGAGAGAGAGAGAGAGAGAGAGAGAGAGAGAGAGAGAGAGAGAGAGAGAGAGAGAGAGAGAGAGAGGTGCAGTGGGAGTTGTGACTCATCAGACTTCCTCCAACAACCTCCTAATTCTTGCAAGCTTTGCCTGTGAGGATGTTCTGCCACCTCCCCAAACAGTGTTATCAGTTAGGTACAAAGTGTCAACACATACATCTGAGACAAAGATTTCACATTCAAAACCTAACACCCTGGCAATGGACCAAAGTTGTCACTGTAGTGGTGGGCTAGCTAAGAAGCTCCTGTTTCTTTTACAGCTTCCTCCCCCAGCCTTAGGAGGTACAGTTGCTGACCCTGTGTCAGCAGTAAGAGCCTCACCAGATGCCAGTCCTACATTCTTGTAAATAACTGCTTCCAGACCACATATTAAAACAGTTCTGTTTATAATTACCAGCTTTCCAGTATTCTATCATAATGCAGACTAAGATGATCTCTGCACTTTATAGCATAGAGTCTGGGGGGGGGGGGCAGAGACACTTTTCAGAGAGGGATAGTGAGAGAGGGTGGGAAAGCTTCATGAAAACAGCCAGGAGGGCCAAAGGAATCATTTGCCATTGGTCACAGAGATCAGAGACGATTTTAGTCAGGGTTTCCGTTGACCAAAAGCAACTTGGGGAAGAGAGGGTTTATTTTGCTATTTTTCTTGTGTTTTCACTTTATAATTCATCATCCAGAGAAGTCAGGGCAGGATCCTGGAGGCAGGAGCTGATGCAGTAAGCAGAGGGGTGCTGCTTACTGGCTTGCTCCCCATGGCTTGCTCAACCTGCTTTCTTATAGAACCCAGGACCACCAGCCGGGGGAACCAGGACCACCAGCCCGGGGATAGCAGCATCCGTAATGGGCTGGATCCTTCCCATCAGTCATTAATAAAGAAAATACCTTCAGGCTTGCCTGCAGTATGATTTTTTATGAACACATTTTCACAACTGAAGTTCCTTCCTCTCAAATGACCTTAGCTTGTATCAAGCTGACATCAAAGGTAGCCAGCCCAGACACTCAGAGGTCCCAGTTGCCCTCTGCCAGGTTTCAGCCTCTCTCTGCTCCTGGTTCCTGAACCTTCATACTCCTCAATCTCTTGCTTTTCCCTTTCTCTCTTTCCTTTCTCATTTGTGGCTGTCACAAGCCAGAAAATGAAATGGAGACTCTGGAGAAATTACACCTGCAGCCCCTTAAGGACTTGAGTCGAGAAATGCACAGACACACAGAGACATGCACAGGACCATCCAACCCTATTCTTGTCACTTAAATGTAATCACATTCGCACATGAAGCTAAGAACACACAGTAAGGCCTCCACAGCTCAAGATTATACATGCAAACACACTCCAGACATGCAAGAGTAGAGTAGCAAGTCCATCTAGACTCAAACACAGAAACACACCTGTGCACATTCATATTAGAAATGATCTTTCACATATAAAAAACATACACAGTGCACGCACAGAGGTCTGAGCCTGAATAAATAAACAGACAAATCTGAACTGACACGTGTATAGTCACCTCCAGAAATCTAGATGCAGAAATCCAATGCCCTTTTGTCCTGTGTTCATGGTGTCCTTGCCAACCTCTAGGGTGGGGGCAAGGGGATAAGCAGTGAGCAGGTCACCAGCAGTCCAAACAGGAAGTATGGGCACTCACACTCCTGGACAATGATGAGATTGGAGGCGGGAACAAGTGAAGTTGCATAACTGGGTGGAGAGGCAGGTTTGGTATAAAAAGTCCTGCTGGAGTGTGCAGTGAAGTCCATGGTGACCAGATCAGGACCATGGAACCCACTGTCCTGCTCTTCCTTGCTCTCCTGGCGGGCTTCTTGCTGCTCCTAGTCAGGGGCCACCCAAAAGCCCGTGGGCACCTCCCACCAGGACCACGACCCCTGCCTCTCTTGGGGAACCTCCTGCAGATGGACAGAGGAGGACTCCTTGATTCCTTCATGCGGGTGAGACTTATATGGGGTCTTAGTGTGGGCTTGCCCCTGTTATTGTCTTGGAGATCATTCAGTGGGACAAAGTACTCCCTTCCAGGCTGTAGGTTCCGGTGGGAAGGTCCTTGAGTGAAAGGTGAGATGCTGATTGGTGATGGATGGTGCGCAGATTGGCAGGTGTGTCCTTGCTATGCCAGGATCCTGTCCGGGTACTGCGCTTGGAGTATAAAGGGTATAAAGTGTTGAGAGATAAGCATTTCAATCTGTGAGGCTTGTCCGCTCCAGAAAAGAAAGAAAAATGTCAACAACCGCTTTTGCTCTTGTGAACAAAAGAGAGAGAGCAAAGATTAGCTTGAGGTGTTCCGGGACACAGAGGGAAGAGAGGCATGGCAAAAAGAGGTGTCAGTAGGGATTGCTTATCAGTTTATCCCAGCAGCTACTGCTGTATTTACCAGTCTCTGCATTGATGCTTCACAATCAAGACTTCATGTTTAATTATCACTTGCCTGCTAATAATTAATCGGCATCCGTGGCCTTACTCTTCATGAGAGAGTCGAATCAGTGACTGTAAGTCACACTCCTCTGTCCTTTCCCAGGGCTGTGGAGATCTCCCCCTTGCACCCTGTATTTGTTACCCCTGGCTTTTAAAAGATGCCTCCATCAATGGAAAATTTAATTTCTATTTTGAGACAGGGTCTCCCTGTGTTTTTTAGGTGGGCTTCCAGGACATGATTCTCCTGCCTTTGCTTCCTAAAGGAAAAGACAGGTGTGTGTCACCACATCCCGACACAAGTTCTTTAAACATTTGTTTCCCATATGTTAGAAAACTCACTCCAACATCCTATTTATTTTAGTTGAAAAAAAAAATCCTTTGACAATTTAACATGGGCATATACTGATCTCGATTATTTGTGATCCCGGTTTCCCCCTTTCTCTCACAGAAACCCTTCACCTGCAGACCCGTAGAGAGGGGTGACAATGATGCATCCTTCATCTGCAGGGACAGTGATCTTAATGATGTGAACACCCAGGGTCTAGGAAATGTGCAACCAGTGAGAAATCAGAGCCTATACTAGCTCTGCTGTGATGGTCTACAGCATAGTATAATACTGGCAGGGCTGGGAGGCAGAGATGCATCTCTGATACCCGGGAGCTGACAGACTGGTTTGAGAGGTGGAATAAAGCACTGTTACCTCTTCACCTGGGTGATACAGAACACAGGCAAAGAAAAATGGCTCTCTGTACCCATATCTGACAGCTGACAACTACCTGTAGCTCTAGGTCCAGAGCACCTGATGTCTTCTAACCTCTGAGAGTACCCACGTGCATATAACACAGACACACACACACACACACACACACACACACACACACACACACACACACACCACAGACACATACACAATCTGTGGAGCTTCCCTGAAGACCCAATGCCTCTCACTAGGTTCTAGCTTAAGAAGGCTTTGCCACCTCCCAACACAACCACACTGGGGACCTAATCTCCAGTAGAAAACCCGTGGAGGATGCTTTAACCATGTTCAAGGCATAGGCAAGAAGAAAAGGGCAGGCTCCAGGCAGATGGCTCTAGATGCCAAGGGGTAGTGATGTCCTATAGTGAACCCCAGACACAAGCAGCTTGGCTCTCTAGTGTGTTGTGGATGAGCTCAGAACCTGACTCAAATTCAGCTGCTTGACTGTCAGCTCCATGAGTTCCAGCTCAGTTCCAAACTGCTTGTTTTTTTCTGGACGTGCAATCTGGAATGTTCTCTGAAAGCTCGTGACTCAAGAAAGAGAAACAGCTCTTCTCTCCCGGGCAGCTGTGTTGTTGGAAGTGAGTGTGGGTTTTATCAAGCTGTGTTGAGACTGACGTCTTAAGTATGATGAAATCTCCTTGGCCAGGAGAAACAAACCCAAGCTGTGGCCTCCAGCAACTGCCAACATTTGGATTAAAAATATTCAGCTTCTTTTCTAAGTCTTTAATTTTCTTTTTGAAGCTCAGGAGCAATTTTATTAGTTTTTTAGCAGGAAACACCAAGACAGAAGAGGGAAATCCACTGACACACAGTGAAGGGGGGGGGGTAATAGCATCAGAGAAAGAGAGGAGGGAGGCAGGGAGCACCAGGAGGCAGGGAGCACCAGGAGGCAAGGAGCACCAAGGAGAGCACATCCAGAGATTAAAAAGAATAAAAGGACAAGGGTTTTCCTACTTCCTCGGGTCCATGTCGGGTGGGGGAGGGAGCAGAGTCCTGCAGCTTGACGGCTCTCTGGGGAGACAGTCTAGGTGTTACAGCTCCACTTTATTCCAGAGAGAGAGGGAGGGATATAAAGGATGGGAACAGTGGCTAGGGCATCACCTAATTTGCAATGAACAGCACACTTCTATCATCTGTGGAAGCAGGGACCTACAGTAAACCTCCTAGCACATTGTCTAATTACCATATGGGCAGCAGGGGGAGCGGTCTATCGAGGAGCTATGCCAAGGGTCACATTAGAGATGAATCAGGCATCCAGGCCTAGAGACCTCCTCCAAATAAGGGCAGGTAGCAAACAGGAAGCTTCCCTGGGGGAGGAAGTCCTCTGCGCTGCCGAGCTTGGAGAGAGCTGTCAGGCCATGGTAGACTGCAACCTCTGACCTGCAGACCCTCCCAACAGAAGAATAATGGTTTTCCAAGCAAGTGCTAGAAAAGATCCTAGGTTCTACAACTGAAGCCTGGGAAGAAGAAGCACACTAGCTCAATGAGGGAATGGTATCCCTCCCATCAGCTTATCATGGCTTAAATGAATCAGCCTTCCCCAAGGTGTGTCTCTTGGCTGGGTGATTGACAGACCCAACTGAATTAACTCTTAAGAGAGGAGTCTATCTTTGGAGCAGGTAAGAATATCATGTCTCTACTCAGGACCAGAGGGACGGGGGAGGGAGGAGTCTGTTCTAGACTGCCTTTAAGGCTCCTTAACATTCTCCTCTTAAGAAGGAGGACTTTAAAATAATTTGGGAGTTGGGCTGAAATTTAGTGATAGAACATTTTCAAAACTGTGCTACGGACTGGCTTCGGTCACATGTAGCTCCAATGCTCATTTAGAAGAATATGTAAGAAGGACCTGGGTGGTGATGGTGGTGAGCTGGCTCAGTAGTTAAGAGCACAAGCTGCTCCTTAGAGGACCCAGTTTGATGCTCAGCATCCCAAATGAACAAATAGCTCACAGTCATCTGTAACTCCGGTTTTTGGGGATCTGGCTCCTTCTTCTGGCCTCTGTGGGCACTGCACTCACATGGTGCACTTCCGTACATGTGGGCATTAACAATCATACTAAGTCCATTATATTCCCTCGGTAGGCTCACAAGAACACGCATCTGTGTCCACTCACCGGGCTCCTTCCTCATCAGGCTTTTAAGAGTGACCTCTGAGGCTTGATTCAGGAGTGATGAACCTGGGATCTTTTTTCAAACGCTTTGAGAGCTGTTGGGGAGGCTAGAGTCACATCCTGGGCTCCCTAAGGTCACAGTGTGACCACCCATTTTATCCTCACAGGAACTTCTTTAAAGCCCCATCTTATTCACATACTATCAGAACCTCAGGGGAACCCGCTGTTACCATGGAAACGAGTGTTAGAAACAGACTCGGGGGAACTCAAGGAGAATCTTATTATAGTTTGAGATTAAAAACACCAGGGCAGATAAGCGATGCATCTTGGTAGCTGCTGGCAGAGGAAGATGAGAGGGAAACACGGGAACCTGTACCATTTGTGAGCATCCAGACACTAAAAAAAAAAAAGAGTGAGTAAGAGAAGGAAAGCCCAGCCTGTGGTCGGGATCTGAAAGAACAAGGGATGGGGAAGTAAGTTTTGAAAGAGTCATGATTTTCAGAGTCAGGACTCAGAAGAGGAGGCAGGTCCCATGGTAGAGTCACTGCAGTCTTTCTTGACGTCTAGAACTTGGAAAGAAATGTAATAATTTATTTATGATTGTTATTATTATTGTTGTGTATTTGTTTGAGTGTATGTGTACTTCTTGTGTGGATGCATGCACCCATTCCATGGAGCCCAGATGGGGGCCTTGGTTTCCTTTATCACTCTCTATCTATTCCTTTGAGGCAGGGTCTCTCTCTCTCTCTCTCTCTCTCTCTCTCTCTCTCTCAGCCATCTCTCCAGCCACTCAGTTTTAACTTTTGAGCTATGATATTGGTGAAGCTGATCATCAGCCTTCCTGATGCTGAGACCCTTTAATAAATACAGTTTCTCCTGCTGTGGTGACCCCCCCAACCATGAAATTATTTTTGTTGCTGTTTCATAACTGCGTGTTCCCACTATTATGAACTGTAATGCAAGTATCCGTGTTTTCTCTTGGTCTTAGATGACCTTGTGAAAAGATCGGTTGATTCCTGAGGGGACTGAGACCCACAGGCTGAGCTCAGTTCAGTGAATTTTCAAGATGAGCACATTCTTATCATTGATGTGCAGATCAGCACACACTAAGATTGGTCCCTGCCTTATGCTCTATAGTTACTACCTGCTCACTATTCTGATTCAGTGGGTTGACTTTACCTGTGTTCAAACTTCGTTTAGATAGAAGCAAATGTAAGCAGAAGCTGCTTTTATGCCATCAATTAAGTTGGTGATCATTTCTATTCTTGATCTTGATAGGCAGGTTTTTATTTCATCGGTGCATAAGATCCCCCCAAGTGTGGGCTTCCCACTGTTTGCTCCATGTAGTGTTTTAATAAAAAGGCTTCCCTCTAGGAATAATCTGGCTCATCCATTTATGAACATGTGTATATATTTTTGTTGTTGTATAAGCACTTGGAGGTGGCTTCTCTGCACATTCATATTCAGCTTCAAAATTATAGCAGATTCTCCATAAAGGCAGATTGTCCAGTCATAGATTTAATCAGCTGTGGATTGAAAATACTTAGAAGAAATACATTCGGGGCTAGGTTTGGCTCACACCTGCAACCCCAACACTTCAGAGGCTGAAGCAGGAGAATGCCAAGCTAGAGACAATTTAAACTACATAGTGAGTCTCAGGTCAGCCTGGCCTACATATCAAGATCCTGTCTCAAAACATAAACACATGTAAATAATACATATATAGAGCCTTTTTCTTAGCAGGATTTCATAAATAATTTTGTTTCATTTCTATTAGCT
Organism: Phyllotis vaccarum; assembly: GCA_033318265.1. Classification (NCBI taxonomy): domain Eukaryota; kingdom Metazoa; phylum Chordata; class Mammalia; order Rodentia; family Cricetidae; genus Phyllotis; species Phyllotis vaccarum. The sequence continues at coordinate 17,650,832 of JARWLC010000018.1, forward strand.
GCATTGCAATCTAGATTGGGTTAAAGGTTACAAGAGAATGAGGTTGGTTATTTGCAAACACAGAACCAGTCTCTTCAAAGGCTTTCAGCTCTGGAGGGTTGTGATGTTCCTGGGAACCTGTAGATGCCCAGATGGTTGCATTGCTAGGTATTTCCCAACTGTCTGTACCATAGTCGTGATTCACACTCAGGACCACTACTAGGTAACTGTTCTTTCATTTCCCATGAAACCCTGTGGGTGGGTCAGGTCTGTTCTCTTGAATGTTGTCAGGAGGCATTGGACAGGTTAAGCTCATCACAGGAAGTGTGGTTCTTGATTGAGATTCCACAGCTGCCCAGAATGAAGGCTACTGACAAGGTGCTATATCTGTATTTGCATCCATATTTATATATATCCACATCCATGTCAGTGTCTCTATTTATATCTATATATAAAGCAGCATGTTGAGCCTCCTCCCCTCACCAGGGAGAATTTACTCCAAACACTTGAGAAATAAGTTCTGGTTCTCACCAATGTCCAAGAGAAATTAGCTCCAAAGAGAAAAGCTGTAGATCTTGGATGCTAGCAATCCACATTTGCTGTTATCTCTAAATATCTTGTATGTTTCACTGGACTTTGAGCAGTTAAACATATTTTACAGAGACAGGACTGCAAGTCTGGCATTTATAGCAAAGATAATGTCACGATTCCTTTGAAAACAGATCAGTGTTGTTCCTTTTGAATCATGTTACTGTTCTTTTGCTGGAAAGAGACACCATGAGTAAGGCAGCTCTTATAAGAAAGTGTTAGTTGGGGCTTGATTATAGTCTTCGAGGTTTACTTCATTATCACCATGGCAGAAATATGACAGCAGGCAGACATGGTGCTGTGGCTGTAGCTGACGCCTCATCCAGATCCTCAGGCAGAGAAACTCTGGGGCTTAGCACGAGCTTTTAAAACCTCAAAGCCTATTGCACGAACTCTAGTTAGCATATAATGAAAACCCAAAGCTAGATATTGGGGAAAAGTTAGAAAATCAGAGAGAGGAAACAGGCCACAGTCAATTCTCACCCAGCCAACATCTCAGGCCAAACAAGGTAAATGCTATCTTCACAGGTCCTTAGCCTGGCTGGTTGCTTCTACAGAATGCCTGAATTTCTGCGGTTTTCCTGCCTTAAATATCTTTCCCACCCAACTGTTTTACTTCCTGGATCAACTCTGCACCATAATCCTAGAGTTGGGATTAAAGGAATGTGTTACTACTGCTTGGCTGTTAGGCCTTAACTCACAGAAATCCAGAAAGATCTCTGTCTCCTGAGTGATTGAATTACAGGCATGAGTCACCGATTTCTAACCTTCATGGTCTGACTGGGTGATTCTGTTCTCTGATATTCCAGGCTGATTTATATATCACCACAAAAACCCACACTCAGTGACACACTTCCTTTGTCAAGGCCCCACCTCCTAATCTTTTCAAATAGTGCCTCTCCATGGTGACCAAGCATTCAAATGCATGAGCCTGTGGGGACCATTCTTATTCAAACAACCACACCCAAGGGCATTCTGCATTTCTTAGAGAACCAGGACTTGATGGTGGTTGATACCAGTGCCTGTCCCCTTTGAACTGTCCAGCAGAGCATGCTCTTTGATATCGGAATGGAGCCTAATTTGCAACAGTCTTAACAAGCAAATAAAATAGAAATACATTATCAGAAGCCTAAACTACAATTTATGTTTAAGGTACAGCTGTTTCCTGCAGTTCCTGACAAATCTGGTTAGCTTACTACTTATTGCTGAATCATTTTAGAGGCAGCATTGCTTTAGCTAAAACCTACCATGGGCAACTTAGAATTTCCTTAGTTAGTTTATTGCTGAATCATATGTATTGTTAATTTATTACTCACAGTTTTTCCACATCATATCTATAGCTTGCTTATGTTTTGAGACAAGGTTTCATGTAGCCCCACGCTGTTCTCCAGCTCAACATCAGCAAGAGATGACCATGAATTCCTGATCCACTTCCTTTACTTCCCCAGAGCTGAGCTTATAGCAAGGAGCCCCATGCCCACAGCCACACTGTCATGTAGTACTGGGCGGAACTTCCATCATCCATGCAGACCTTCATGGTGCTGGATTAGCACTGAAACTGTTAGGTCTTTAGAAGGGGAGTCATGGCGGGGGGGGGGGGGGGGGGGGAAGGCTTCCTATTTACCAGTCTGGGTGTGGATGTTTTCACAGTGTTAACAACCACCTCTGTACTGACTAACCACAATTCTGATGCCCTTATTTTTGGCAGCTTCGAGAAAAATATGGAGATGTGTTCACAGTGCACCTGGGACCAAGGCCTGTGGTCATGCTCTATGGAACGGAGGCCATAAGGGAGGCTCTGGTGGACCAAGCTGAGGTTTTCTCTGGCCGGGGGACAATTGCTGTGGTTAGACCAATCTTCAGGGACTATGGTAGGAGTCTCAAAGGTCGGGATGAGGAGGGATAAAGAATGGCCACAGAGAGAGGAGAATATCATAGTGGGGGTGGGGGGACAAGGTGTGGGAATGGACTCAGGTTCTTTGAGCTTCCAATCTCACCCATCCATGCTTACTCTACTTCCTTAGGTGTGGTCTTCGCCAATGGGGAACGCTGGAAGACCCTTCGGCGATTCTCTCTGGCCACCATGAGAGACTTTGGGATGGGGAAACGGAGTATAGAGGAGCGGATTCAGGAGGAGGCCCGATGTCTGGTAGAAGAGCTGCAGAAATCCAAGGGTAAGTCTCTGAGAATGAGCATAAAGGAAGATGGTGACACCTGGACCTAAGTGCACAGCAAGAGAAGAGACACACAAGGGTGGAGTCAGACAGACAGACAGACAGACAGACACCATGGGGAGAGGATGGGGTCGGGGGAGAGTGAAATATAGAAAGACAAGGAAAGAGATATGAAGCTCACAGTGTCCAAAAGTAACTCGAGATATAGACTGAGTGATTTGCAAGCTGGTTACTCACGTTCAGGGAAATCAATGCCTGAGTTCAGAATATGTGTCAGTCCAATATGATGGTACAAGCCATCTTAACACTCACGGGACTGAGACAGGAGGGTCATAAATTCTAAGTCAGTTTGGCCACATTATGAAATCTTGTCTCAAAGAGAAAAAAGGGTTGATGTTGTGTGTACAAACAGCTTGGGCTTGCTGGGCTTTCTGGGCTCACGCGTAGTTCCCAGCCTGAGCCCTAACAGCACAGTGTTGTCAAAGGTGCCATACGCTGGTCATCTTGGAGGCAAAAACTTAGAGGTTTGAGGTCATCCTTTTATACTTAAGGCCGTTAACCAGTCTCAAAACACGATTTAAGTTCAAGGCAGGTGTTGGAAGTAGGGACCTGGTTTTTGCCTTGTGGATGTCCTGATGAGTGAGTGGGGCAGTGAGGAGGCCTGATGGGATGTTTTACTTTGTGGTACTTCTGGGTACTTATAGAAATGTTATAACAGGGGCATACTGGTGACCCCACCTGTTTTTAGCATCTCCATGCTTTATATCATTAAAATTTCTCAAGAGATGCTGAGATGTCCGTGCAGAGGCTGGAAGGGAACAGAAGGAAACTGAGAAACTTAGAAGAATGATGAAAGCAGGGTGACAGAGACCAGGAAGCTGAGGGGAGCTTGAGGGGGGACCAAGGGGAAGATAAAATAAGAGGGGGGGGGACGCTGGGGGGAGGGGCGCAGGTGGGCGAGGAGAAAGAGAAAGGGACAGAAATTCTGCAAGACATTTAGACAGGAAGTCAGAGAGACAGATAAAGACCCACAAGCATCAAGGGAAGATCTGCAGGGGATTCAGAGACAACAGACAGGTGAGACCCAGAGAGAGGAGTAACAATGATCCCATATTGCTGGGCCGGCAGCATCCCTCCCACCATGAGGGCCCATGCCGGAAGTTGGGACGCAAAGGCTGCAGGCACTGGGTACTGACAGCTCTTGGAACATCACAGAGCCTAGAATCAGAGAGAGAATGGAGGAAGACTCACAGATGAGAGACTTCTAAACCTACACGAGCAACCAGAAACCTTCTCCACACCTATCCTGTAGTGAGAGTTAGTTGTTGGCTCAGAGTCAGACTGTTGTCCGGAGAGGAGGTACGGGGTGGAGACTGACTTACACATGCCCTCTTTGGCTCCCTGGGTCTGAATCCTGGTCTCAGACACGAATAGCTGTGCTATCTTGGTGAAGTCAGCTACCATCTCTGTGTATACTAATAGCAACGCATCTTATGTATAACATTAAGAGGAAATTAAATAAAATGGTGCATTTGAGGGCAGGATCTGGTGCACCGTACGTACGAATGGGGTATCCGCTGATGATATTCTTTGAGTAGTGAGTGGTGGGACAGGTTTACAGAAAGGGGGCCAAAGCTAAATGTTCCCCCGATGCCATGTCTTGATGCCACGTCTTCTGTCCCGCATCCTCCTCCTCCAGGAGCCCCCCTGGACCCCACCTTCCTCTTCCAGTGCATCACAGCCAACATCATCTGCTCCATTGTCTTTGGAGAGCGCTTTGACTACAAAGACCGCCAGTTTCTGCGCCTGCTGGACCTGTTCTATCGGTCCTTTTCGCTCATCAGCTCATTCTCCAGCCAGGTCAGTGGGTGGGAAGAGAGAAGCCTCCAAGGCAGAGGAAAGAAGAGGCTGCTCGGTGGGCAAAGAAGGGAGTCTGTCAGGGCTGGAAGAAAGGGCTGAGACAACATGGAGAGGCAAGGAGCCTGAAGCCAGGAGGGTAGAGGGGGATGAGGGAGGGGGAAGGGGAGAGAGGGATGTTAAGTAGGGTGAGACCCAAATGCAAAAATACAGAGCCATTCAGACGTGAGAAAAATGATGACACGGGGTCTGTAGCTGAGAGGGTAGAGGGCTTGTCTATCGTGCATCAATTCTGGGGTTCATCCCTAGCACAAAATAAGCGAGGTATTGTGGTACATAGATGTAAATCCTCATACTCGGGAGATGGGAGTTCAAGGCCATCTTTGGCTGAATATTGAGTTTGAGGAGAGTCTGAAAGGCAATGAGACCCTAACTGACAAAAACATACAGAAGACAACAGGAAACCATACAATACAAGGGCTGGAGAAAGATTCAGAGGGACAGACTGGTAGCAAGCTGTATGTGTATGTGCATGGGGGGGGGGTGTAAATGAAGGAACCTGAGAAGCTTGAATAAACACCTACAGCAGAACAAAGGAAGAGAGGGGAGAGGGCGGGTTTTCATGAAATCTGTGAACCTAGGAACACACCCTGCTTCCTGAGACCCTATAGCTTCAGGTGACCTCCTGGTTCCTTCTTTCCTCCAGGTGTTTGAACTCTTCTCTGGCTTCCTGAAATACTTTCCTGGTACCCACAGGCAAATCTTTAAAAACCTGCAAGAAATCCTCGACTACATTAATCAAAATGTGGAGAAGCACCGGGCAACCCTGGATCCCAGCAACCCACGAGACTTCATCGATACCTACCTCCTACGCATGGAGAAGGCAAGTTCTGCACGAACGATAGAGGGGAAGGGTGAGAAGGAGGATTGAGGATGTGAGCAGAGGAAAAGGGGGGATGGGGAGAGAAGAGACAGGAAGTGGAGCAGGTGGACGCAGAAGGAGACACGTTGTTGAGGACGAGAAATGCCATGCGGTCCATATAGTGAGACCGAAGGACAGTGCCCAGAGACGTGTGTGCATCTCCCTGAGGGGCTCCAGTCACCCCTGACCTCCCCTTCTCTCCCATCTCCAACCAGGAGAAGTCCAACCAGAACACGGAGTTCCACCACGAGAACCTGATGATCTCTGTGCTGTCTCTCTTCTTTGCTGGCACCGAGACCAGCAGTACCACACTCCGCTATGGCTTCCTGCTCATGCTCAAATATCCCCATGTTGCAGGTGCGTCAGTCAGCCAGTTGGGAGAGCATTAGCATCCTTTTGGCTGCAGAGGTTTGTGTGGGTGAGAGAGACAAGGGCCTCTTATATATGGAGCTCTGAAGGCTTTGCTCGGCTTCTAAACTAGGGCAGTGCTGTGGGCAGTGTGTTAATGAACCCGCAGCTGACCCTTTTTTATTCTTTTCTTCTTTCATTTAAAGGTGGATCCATCCATCCATGCATTCATCCATCTGTCTGTCCATCCATCCATTTATCCGTCCGTCTGTTCATCCATCTGTCTGTCCATCCACTCATCCATCTTTTGGTCCATCCATTCATCCGTCTGTCTGTCCATCTATCTATTCATCCACCCATCCATCACATCCATCATCCATCCACCCGTCTGCCAGTTCATTTGTCTGTCCATCCATTCATCTGTCTGTCCATCCATCCATCTGTCATCTATTCATCCATCCATCTAATGGTCTTTCATTCCCTTTTTCTATCACTACATTCATCTATTTATTCATCTTTTCTCTGCACCTCTCCATCCATCTCCCCATTCTGTTTGTTTATCCTTCTGTCTGTCTACCCACCAACCCATCTCTCATCCACCTACTCCTCCATTCATTTTCCCATCCTTCTATCTACCCCCTGTAAGCACTTATTCACACACACACACTCACACACACTCACACACACTCACTCACACACTCACACACACACCCACACACTCACACACACTCAACCTCCCACACTCACTCACGCACACTCACACACTCACACTCACTCACACTCACTCACACACACTCACATCACACACACTCACTCACACACTCACACTCACACACACTCACCCACCCACACAGTACCCATCCACTCAACTATATATACATCAATCCATTGTCTAATTTTTAGTAATCCATTGATTCTTTAATCACCCACCAGCCATTTCATTTATTTATTTTAGTGAATCAACTCAGTTTTTTCTTTGGTCAGTAGAATGGAATAAATTACTTGTCCCTGATTATTCACACACTCCCTCTTTCACTTGTCTGTTCCTCTATTCATCCTCAAGTGAATAATCTATCGGCTTACACATTGATTACATGATCCAGTGTGCAGTCTGTCCATGAGCTCAGGACATTGATTACATGATCCAGTGTGCAGTCTGTCCATGAGCTCACGACATTGATTACATGATCCAGTGTGCAGTCTGTCCATGAGATCATGAATCTATCCATTTATTAATTGATTTAACCTTAATTTTATGATTCATTTTTACAAACATCCATTGGTAGATTGATTTGCTAATCTACCTACTTCTGTTATATTCCTGAGGATACAGCCTCGAGGTCTTAATGTAAAACTGCATATAAAGTGATAGCAATGCAAAGTATGAGTGAGTCTCTATGTGTTTGTGTGCATGCATTTGTGTGTATATGTATATGTATGTGAGTGTATGTTTCAGGCGGCGGAGTATATGTATGTATATGTAATATATGTGTTTGTGTAGTATTCAAGCACATGTGTATGTGTGTGTATATGTATGTGTATGTATGTTTCATGTGCATGTGTATGTGTGTATATTTATATGTGTGTGTGTATGTGTTCATGTGCATGTGTATGTGTGTATATTTATATGTGTTGTGTATGTGTTCATGTCCATGCATTTAAGTGTGCATATATGTGTGTATATGTATGTGTTCATGTGCATGCATATATGTGTATATTTGTATGTATGTGTATGTATATCTATGTGTGTGTATATAGAGAGACAATTCATACTCTTGCAAAGGTGAGAGGTTTACTGCCTTCCTCCCTTACACTCACACCAATATGACTGCTCTACTCTCCCTATGTAGTAGCCATTGGTTGTATGTTTTTCCCTTTTTAACAACCCTGCAGAAATGAGATTGATGTTCATGGAGGAATGCTTTAATACAGTTTTTAGCACAGGCACAGAGGGATGTCCACTTAAGAACAGGACACTTGTCTGTTACCACAAGTGCACCGATGTCTCAGATGATCTTCCCGATGCACTCTTTTCTGGGTTGTTGGCTCATAGAATCAAATGTCATTGCTGCAAGCAGGCAGAGTAGATCCACCGTTCCCATTTTCTGTGCAGAGAAAGTTCAAAAGGAGATTGATCATGTGATCGGCTCACACCGCCTCCCAACCCTTGATGACCGCATCAAAATGCCATACACTGAGGCTGTCATCTACGAGATCCAGAGATTTGCAGATCTCATTCCGATTGGTGTCCCGCACAGAGTCACCAAAGACACAACATTCCGAGGGTACCTGCTCCCCAAGGTGAGATCAACTGCTTGCTATTCCACATCTTTTCTCCATGATCCTCCTGCGTTCCCCTCCATCCTCTTGATTTCCCAGGACTGATTGTTTGCTTATGAGGAGTCAGGGTAGGCTAACATCTTTGTGTCTCATAACGTCTCCTAGAACACGGAAGTGTACCCCATCCTGAGTTCAGCTCTCCATGACCCGCGGTACTTTGAGCAACCACACACCTTCAATCCCGACCACTTCCTGGATGCCAATGGAGCATTGAAGAAAATTGAAGCTTTCATGCCTTTCTCTATAGGTGAGGCTCACTTGTGCTTCCTTTACCAGACACTAGAGGGCAGGCTCATCCTCCAGGACACACACAGGACTATGTCCCTGTTCACTGAGTCTGTTCCAGCTGCTTTGCCTGAACCGCCCGGTTGACCCTGGCTAAGGTCCCAGGATGGGACTCTTGAACTAAGGGACCATCCTGGGTAGGAGGATTTTGGGGAAGTATTTAAAGTGCTCTAAACCTGAGCAAATGCATTTTTAAAAGAAGCAGAAACATGGACAAATGGCATCACCTATGAACTGGGTCAGGTCTTGATGGCGTGGAGGCATTGACTTTAGCTGTGAGCACTTGGGAGATGGGCGTGTCTTGACATGCTTGTCTCTGTTTGTAGTAAATTCTCTGCCTTGATAAATTGTAAGGGAAGTCAAAATGACTAATATTTATTTGAGGAAAGAAACCCTTCATGATGGATAATAATGCCCTGAGCCAGAGAAAGTTCAGTTGAAGCACCCATCAGTGTCAGCACATCATGGTGTCTATAGACAAGAGGGAGCTGGGCATGGACACATAGCTTGATGGTGCCGGCTCTGATTTTGCCTTCTTTGGCCATGCTGGAGTAGTAGTTGGTAACCTGAGGCAGGTCAAGTGCTGTGAGTGACTGAGACGTCTTCCCTAAAAGAGAATAATATTACACTTTAGCTCAGTTTCCTGCTGTGTTTGGCTTGTTTGTTTCATACAGAAGTTGCCTCTGGCCAAATGTAATTCAGTTTATTAGACTGTGCTCTGCTATACAATCATGAAAACTTTGTGTTCAGCTTTCTTATCTTTGGAGAAAGAGGCATTCTAGAAACAGTTTCTTAGCCTTTAGTTGCCCTCAGGGTGTCCTCCTGTCAGGGATGCAACCCAGGGCTGATTGTGTGTTAAGCAAGTTCTCTTCAAAAGAGCCCACACCTCCAGCCTCTCCTTGGTGCATTTGAGAAGATGCCTCTCTGTTCTCAGCCCCTCACGGAGGGGTTTTAGGCAAGAGGGAGCTGGGCATGGACAGGTCTCAGCTAAGAATTGTCTAGTCTTGAGTGTCCAAATAACTTCAGTGACTCTGGGCTCAGCCTATACTCTTTCCATCAAATTGGGCTCTTTTCATATCTGATCTTCAGAGTTGTAGACATGTAGAGGGTGAGATAACAGTAAATTGTTTGCATAACAACCCCAAGTATTGGTAGATATGGGAGCATTTTTAAGTTTTTAAATAAAAAATAAAGATAATGGAAAAACAAGGACTCAAGCAAACAAGTTGAGAAAGGCAGAGATGTGGATAAAAGGACCCTAAGAAGAAGAGACAGATGGAATGTGACTAAATGTGATTAGATAGAGAAGGCAGAGGGTGAGAGTGTTGGCTAGGAAGTTTAGAAAAGGCAGGCAGAAAAGTATATCTAAAAGACACATAGTGATGATCGGTCCAGACATAGGTTCAGGGAGGTGCTGTGGGAGGCAAGCAGGAGAGCTAGAGAGTGAGCAAACCAGAACCAAGGGTATGTAGGCCATAGAGACACACATGGCCTCTAAAATGTCAAGTGCCTGCAAGGGCACATTGTGTTCAGAGTGAGATCAGTCATTAAAATCTGGGTCATAAAATCACACCTGGGAGAACCATCTCAGAGAGATACTCCATGAATTTCTAAGCTCATGTCATCTAAGTTCTGGAAATGGGGTACCCAAGGGAATAGTGTTCTTTTCCTAGATACCCCTACACAGGCACAATTTCTCAACAACTAGAAGGCAGGGGTTTCTGGGAAATCCCTCCTCCACCTGGAGGCCTGAGGCAGCCAGCTATAGATGAAGAATCACTGAGATGCAGGGTAGGTGGTGGAGCCTCTGCCCGGGCTTTCAGGCTTCCATTGCTCTGTGGTGCTCCATGCCCTAGATGGCAAACACACAAGGGCTGCTGTGTCTCTGAGCATCCAGTGGATGTTGTAGACCCTTATAGTGGGCCCTTGCCCATCCTCAAGTGTAAGAACAATTGTGTTTAGGAACTTGGTGAAGTTCATTGATCTCTAGATGAAAGAAGCAAAGGGGGCAGAGAGAAAGACACGTAGGTGGGGTGACAGAGGGGACAGAGAAAGGGGAGAGACAGAGAGTTCTTGTTCTGTAGCCCCTCACCTTCCTGCCTCAGTCTCCCAAGTGCTGCATTTGCAGGCATGTGCCTCCATGTCTGGCTCATATAGGACCTTTATTACCATCCAGTTGTTAATTTAGGGGTCTTTGTAAATAGTACTGTAGTAAGAGATTTCTGGCCTGGACTTTCGGGCTTAGCCTCAAGGTTTAGGCCCAAAGACCCATAGACCCACAGACCCGCAGACCCGCAGAGTTGCAGAGACAGAGACACACAGATGCATACGATAGTTTTAGGCTGATCAGCCTCAGGCTCAGGCATATCACTTGCTAGCTCTCTACCCTTCATCTAACCCATGACTCTTATCCTGTTCAGCCATGGGGCTCAGTACCTTTTCTTAGAGCAGCATAGTTGTCCTAAGCTTCTTCTGGCTTCTCTCCAGCATTCTGGTCTGTGCTTCTTGTTCCCAGAATTTTCTTAGTCTGGTAGCCCCGCCCACACCTCCTGTCTGCCCTTGGGGAATCAGCACTTTTTATTAAACCAGTTGGTAGGACAATTATTTACAATGGAACACGACATAATCTCCCACATAGTACCTTCACTTCAAGGCAGCCAGTGAGATAGGTACCAATCCCTCACATGAGTGAGGAGTGACAAATAAAGATATTGCATTACACTTATGTACACATACACGCTTTGTGTCTACTACATGGGTTCTTCAAATTCTGGAACTAAGGACTCTAATAATCTAACAAAATCTAGAAATGTGTCTGAAGTGACCACATACATCCACCAACAAATGATTTATTTATTCATTGTGTATGAGGCTCTATACCATTACATGCAGGATCTGGTGGATGTGTATATGTTTCTATCAAGGGACAGACTGTGGGGGTTGGTTCTCTACTTTCAGGACATACATGCAGGGAACTGACCCTGAAACAGCATGTGGCCTCAAGATTGATGGCAGGCTTCTTTCTGTGCTAAGGCATCTCAATGGCCTTTGAACCAGTCCTTCAAGATTTTCGGAGTTTCTTAATGCTCTCCCTATAATTGCATGTGAAGGTCAAACTCATTCTTACTCATTGCAATGGGCATAGTTGACTGGTGGAGGGAAGGGACAGTCTGAAGGTTGCATGTTGCTCTGAAGCTCACATGGCTCATCCTCTGTGCCCACAGGAAAGCGCATTTGTCTTGGTGAAGGTATCGCCCGCAACGAATTGTTCCTTTTCTTCACCACCATCTTGCAGAACTTCTCTGTGTCCAGTCCAGTGGCTCCTAAAGACATTGACCTCAGTCCCAAGGAGAGTGGCTTTGGCAGAGTTCCCCAAACATACCAGATCTGCTTCTTGGCCCGATGACTGGGCTGAGGTAGCTAGGTGTTCACCAGGCTCCCGTTGAGAACGTCCCCATCTTTCTGCCTCTGAGAGACCTGCTAGAAACCAGGTCCTTGGTCACTGCTCAGTTCCTTCTCACTGAAGCTTCTGCAAAGCTCCTAGGTGTGTTCTTCTGCCCGCCCTTGAATAAAACTGGAGAAATCAATTAAGTTCCTTTCTTGATGTGTGAACATAGAGACTTCTGGAGGTCACATCTCATACCGAGTCACTTCCCTATTTGCTCCCAATAGCCACAGCCTGGTGTATTAGCTCCCAGTGCTCCATGATCTATGCTAATAGACTCTGTATATGCTCTGAATTCTGTGTCTACAGACTTGCCTAACATGCACGGGTTTTTGTAAACAGAATCACATGGTGTGTAATCTTTGGCATCTTTTGTCTTTTACTTCATACAATCTTATCTAGGTTCCTGTGCTTTGCAGGCAACAGTTATAATGCAACAGTCTCATGATCTTTCTCAGCATAAATCACAACTATCCTTTTTCATGTCTTCTGCCAGCAGAAGATGTGGTAGAGATTTAGGATAGGTCTTTCTGCAGCTAATACTCTAATATGAAATCCCCCACAGAATGCCCAGCTGCTTGGGTTTTATTGGATTTCAGATATAGCCAAATTAACACTCAAGTATGGCCCACATAAGGCCCAATTCCTGACGTCCTAGTCACTGTTACACGTGACCTCTTGACAGTCAGGTGATTAAGATTTTCTTCAGAAAGGCTTCTTCCTGCAAACTCGATCACATCCATGCCAGGTTTGTGAAGGGACAACCTATTGTCTTGTTCCCTGCCCCACTGTGAGAACCTGGAACAGCAGGTGACTGATGTCAGGCATTTATGTGGAAGAGTAACCAGTAAGAATGTAAACAACTCAATGAAGTGATAAAACCAGTCCATCCTTAAACTCACCCAGTGTGCATCCAGACCAAATCTGTCTCTAATCTCTGTCACTCTCTTCTGGTGACCAGAGTAAATCCTTGTCCCCAAGTGTCCAGGTTGACCCAGTTCTGTAGTCATCTGCTCTTGCTGTCTTGCTACCTCTGATGGAAGTGTGGGAACCACCCTTCGAGTGGTGTCCCCTGATACTCAGCTTCTACACTCCACACTGCTGGGACAAGCAGGTGTTTGTGGCAAGTGTCATTTATTTGACATCATCCCCTAGGAAGCTGTCTCTAGGCAGCCATTAGCCAATCAGCAGGCAGCTTTCAACTCACCTCTGAGACTAATGTCTACCTGAGTCACCAACCTCCCTCCAGCCTAGGGAGAGTTACCAGGAACTTTGCAAAAATAGATTCCTAAAACACCCTCTTCCATAAGCCACAGAATTAGTACAACAAACAGAAAAACCTGTCCTTTAATAAAAATCAAATGAATGTACAACATGCCAAGATAGGACCGTGGCACTCTGGCTTCACCTAAATCTTGCTAGTCTGGACCTAGGGTGACTCCAGCTCAAAGGTTGTCTGTCTGCCTTTGCTGGAGAACATTTTGCAAAGAGAATCCATGATCTTATTCAATTCTTCCAAGGGGTGAGATGTGGAGGAGGTCAGGGTGAGGAGGCAGGAGGCTGCACAGTGTTGCAAGTCCATACTTCAAAAGTTGTCCCCAGATGAGGTTGAGAATTCTCTTCTTCTAGTTATGCTGTGGCACTAAAGAAACTTGTAGAATTCTCATGTCAAGAAACAGTGGAAAAGGTAGTTGGGGGGATATGTTCTTGTAGACATACTGTGGTCTCCATTGCAGATAGCAGCATTGTGTGTGGACTTTTAAGTCCAAAGCTGGGGAAGTTCTCAGAAAAGCTGGGACTGGGGCCCTTGGGGAAGGGTATGTGAGAGATGGTCACATAAAACCACAGAGCTCAAGTTTGGGCTTTTCCCTGATGAGATCCAGACAATAAAGGGGGGTGTGATCCAGTGAAAGGAATGACCCACTACCAGGGCCAGCTTGTGAGGTCTGGGCCCTGTAGCCAGGAAGGAAATATGGAGAGTTTTGGTAGCCAGTATGTGGTAGTGTCAGGTAATAAAGTCCAAAAACGCCTATCTATAGTACCGGGCTCTAAAAAAGAGAGTGGCTGACCCTATTCATAAGGGGCCACTGAGATCTTAAAAAGCCCCGTTTCTTAGTTCCAGACTGCTAGAGAGACAGGTTTGGCATCCATTGTTCACCACGTAGATAATCTAGTCTATCAAGCGTCTATATAAGCCTGTATCATGAGTGTTGCCTTATATTTTAATAAATATTAGTCTTAGGTTAGTGTATTTTAAAAAAATTACCACCACCATCTGGTGACCCAATGTCAGGCCTCTGCCCATGGGTGTAGGGGGGTTCATTTGTGTTTTCAACACTGTTAAAAAGCAGAGGACAGGCAGAGTATTCAGCTTAGAGAACCTGCACTCCAGTGTGTGGGCTGAAAACTCCCTACCTCACTGGCCTGTCGTTCCTTCATAATTGGCTTCACTCCTCATTTTCCAGCCAACCCGTGCCAGGTGTGCTGAGGGACACCCCTCTGCACTGTTCTTTCTTGGCACTGAGTGGAGACTCATAGTCACTGCCTCTTAGCCACCGCAACTTCTATACTTTGAGCCACAACTGAGTGACCTCAGCACACGGGGCAAGTGTGAGTACGATCTTGCCCCACCCAGTGGTCACTGCAAGCCAGCAAGTGACTTCTGTGCAAGTGCTGTTGCTGCCTACGACTGAGCTATGACCTGGGCAACTATAAATTCTCCTGAGCATGAGCAAAAAAACCAAAAACCATGCGTCTATAAATATACATGTCTAAAACACTGTTGCCACATTACATGATATATATATACATACATATATATATGTATATATATATATGTATATATATACATATATATATGTATATATATATGTATATATATATATATGTATATATATATATATATATATATATATATATATATATATATATATATACCTCTGGCTAATGTTTGATAGTCATACTAATAGTCATTGTTCAAAGATTATACACCCCTTTATAGGTAATCTAATTTTATAATACCGGTTTAAATCCTTAAGACCTTAAAAACTGCAGTCAACATTACTTAAGTTGTGATGTCACAGTCATCTCAGATACAGGTTAAAATATCATAGATAGACAGGAGTCTTCAACCATTTCATAGACCCAGAAAATATGGCATTTAACATTTATTATTATTTGGAATTTGGCCGCGTGGGACGCTATAACTCCTGGTGTCACTGCTCCTTTCCTGAGATGGTGTTGAGCATCAAGGACACTCTTGTGGAGTTTGTCCTTTTGGCAGAGAATGGCCAGTTGGGCAACGAACTGCCCTTACCTTGATTGTTGACAATACACACACAATGTCCAAGCTGGATGAACAAGATGACAGATGGAGACTGATGAAACCTGCCTGGACAGGATAAGACAGTCCCTCCAAAATTGCCCTGCTTATGAGAAGATCTGTCAGATATCATAGGCCTATAGCCAATACAATGGACAGTGCACAACAGTGTACAAAACTATAGGTGATTTTCCAGGTAGCTTTGTCGCTGTCCTCTCCCAAATTTTAGAAGTTACTACTTGCATGTGCTTCTGACTTTCAGGTGATACATTTTCCTTCTCAGGTCTTAAAGGAGTTAAAAAATAGATATTTAAGGTCACTATCCTATTATCCCTTAGCAAAAAACATTCAGATGTTATATTTTCACTTTCCCAGATCAACATTTTTAAAGTAATTTATACACCCTACCATCTACCAATATTCTAGAAATATATGATGTACTTTATATATGTTAGGTTTGAGTTGTAGTTTGTGCCTTATCCTCTCCTAGATACTACCTCATAATAATCGCATTGTATATAGTCTTAGTTTAGAACCTTCTTAGCTATACACAAAGGGGGAGATGTGGTGAGATCCAAGTGTTAGCTAATAAAGTCCAAAAACACCAATCCGGAGTCCCGGGCTCCAAAAAAGAGACTGGTCAACCCTATTCCTAAGGGGCTGCTGAGATCTTAAAAAGCCCTGTTTCCTGGTTCCAGACTGCTAGAGATACTGGTTTGGCATCCATCATCCACCGCATAGATAATGCAGTCTATCTGGCATGTATATAAGCTGTTACCTGTATCGTGATTATTGGCTTAATAAACATTAACCTTACATGAGTGTATTTTAAAAAAATCTCCACCATTACCAGTACCCATGTCAGAGGTACAACAAGTGACAATTAGGGTTCAAGGTGCCTGCCCACCAGAAGAAAAGCTTTCTGATGTAAGCAATGTGTATAAGAATACAAACACCAGAATGTCTTTTGCTTCTGTTGAGACTTTACAAGTTACTGATGCAGTATTTTCTTTGGTATCTAACTTGATGTATATAATGTGGGGAGTCCACCACTGCCTGTATTGTAGTGTGTTTATCTCTTGATAACATTCTGATCTACTGGGCATTTATATCTGTGGATTTTCAGAAATATGATTCCTTCTTAAGCTGTGCTGTCTAATTTACAAAGAGTTTTGATGATTAAAAGTAAATACTAGGATATGTTTCACAAGGAATGTGGATCTCACTTAATAGCTGCTTTAGATCACAGCTCAGATCTTTGATTTAGGAAAACATTTAAATCTAAGAGACTGGCTGCCTTAAATTCTAAAAAGAATCCTAATTCTGAGAATTGCTGTTGTAAGTTTCTGGCACATCATTTAGTGGTATTAGCCTCAAAAGAACTTTAGATTAGACCAAACATTTGCTAATGGTTTTAAAGATCAACAATCCCAGAAAAGCAAACTTTTAGTTCACAAGGACACAGCTGAGCTGTCTGTCTAGGTTGTAAATACAAAAACATCCCAATTATTGCCAGAAACCTCCTCCTCCACCAAAGGATTATACCTAATTCATTTTCTTTCTAACTGAAAGCTATTATTTTTATCTCTTTACTTATGAACTTTAACTTCAAAGTTTTTTTTTCCTAAAACTGTCATTATAAAGCTGTTACAATAAGGTTTCCTGTTCCCAGGGCAACCAGAGGCCCAGACCCATAGACCTGCAGCCCCAGACTCCTTAGCTGCCCGCCGCTGCTCAGGCCCCCAAAAGTGATTCAGACACTTATATTAACTTCATGCTGTTTGGCCTATGGTGCAGGCACATTGCTAGCTAGCTCTTACATCTTAAATCAACCCATTTCTATTAATCTTTCCTGCCATGTGGCCTGTGGCTCACCTGTGTTTCTTATATGCTTCTTCTTGGGCAGCTTGCTCAGTCTGTCTGACCCCGCCCTGCTTCTCCTACCTATGCTCTGATTTCTCCTCCTACTTTTTTCTATGGTGCCTGTCACGGGCCAAAACAGCTCCTTTATTTAAAGATTGATATTCACAGCATACAGATAGACATTCCCACATCAGAAAACTATATCTTTCTCATCTTCAACTACCTCAGAGACCCAAGAAGGAAATAATATTTACCCAAATAACTAGGAAGTGCAAGCAACTTCCAAAAACTAGAAATGACAGAGATGACACCTATCTGCCTGGACAGTCACCCAAAGTTCCTTTATAAAGTTGGGGCATCCATCTTCAGCCTACAGGCCCAGAGTCTCTTTTCATCTCAATGAAGCAAGAAATCTGCTCTGTCCACTTTGGTGTTACAGTTCAGTCACTTCTCCTTGTGTCCTGAAGATCAAAGTCTCTCTTCAAAGTTCTTTTCAACTTTCCCTTACAGTTCTTGTTTGCTATTGATTTCATGCCAGTATTTAGCTTTAGATGGAGTTTACTCCCCACTTTTGGCTGCATTTCTAAACAACCTGACACTGGGAAGACCTGGGCCCAGTGTGCCAGGGGCCCCTACTGGCCTCACACTGTCCAAAGCTCATATCTGACAGATTTCTCTGAAAAGTAGGAACCTGAAGGACCATCTCAGCTTGTTCTGTCAAAATTCAGAGGTCACTTACTGAGGGAACCTGCATGTCCAGTATAAACTGCACACTGTCAAGCAGTCAATACAGGGACAGGTTCTTGTCCAATGGCTAAGCATTGCCACAAAGAAAGTAGACTCCATATGGAGTTTCTTCAATGACCTTTTTTCTCTTGAAGTAGATTGGGGCTGCCAGGATCAGACCTATCTCACTGTCCAGGAAAGTCTAAGTTCTAAAAATATATTGAATACCATATTCTATGGATCTCTGGAGTGTTTGAAGAAGACCTGTTCATCTAAAATATATTCGTTTGACCTTGAAAACATATCTAACATGACTATGTCTGAACATAATGTCTAACTACTAACTTGCATTGCTTTATATTCTAATTAATTGGTAATAAAAACTTTCATGGACTTGCAACTTGTATTACAATGTTAGATGAACTGTATACTACCTTAAACAAGCATAGAGATACTTGTACAGAGACACAATTAATCTCAATATACACAATTTGTATACAATATACAAAAATCAAATGCAATGTAATATATTTAATTCTAATAAATCTTTTTAAAAGAAGATTCAATAATCTATCTTTATGTCCTATATATCTGTATCCCCTTTTTCTTTCTATTTTTAAAAACATAAATCTTGAATCTAATTGTTCTTGTTTAACTTTTTTCTAACCATAACTATGAACAATTTTAACCAATTAACCTAAACAATGACAATCATCTATAACCCACTGAACAACCAAAACCAGCCCATGCCACCAATTGAGAATGTGGGCACCGTGTTCTTAAATTTACTTCCTTCTTACTGGGGGCAATGGCATCCTTTGGAGATCCTGAAAAGAAAAGTTTTGTTAAATGTCAAGTCCTGAAATAAGTAGCTGTGTCATTTGTTGTCCAGTCTCTGCATAACAGGAAAGTGCACGGCTTGTCTCAAGTCCTGGCCGTAGTAGTCTGTGAAGCTGGTTCATCTCAGCGAGTTGCCTGGAAATTGTTCTGAGCAGTTTGTAGTCCAAATCTGATCTTAGGTTGGTGTTTGTCAGCCTAGTGGCTTTGTCAGAGTTCATATGAAATCATTGTTGTGGGGTCCCATCTTTCCTTGGCTTCTTCAAGTTTGCAATTAGGCCTTGTCCTGGATCACTGCAGAAAACTGATAAGAGACTAAAACTTATCACAATGTACAGGAAACTAAATATATAACTATTTATTCAGCATAGGATTAGTAACAATAGAATAGTCCCTTATTTTTGTTATTCTTCTGTCCCAAATCAGGTGGCTCTTCTGATATGATACAGAGACCTTGTATTTTCCTTTAACAAGTATGCTTGAGTTTAGAGAAGGAGAGAGCCACACTCTAATTCTAAAGCCAGCTTTAAATTATAATCAAACTGGGACTTCAACTTACAAAAAAGTTTGTAGAGGTTAAGCAAAGAGATTTTGCCCTATGTAGTATACTGGTACCAATAGTTACCATATTCTTTTGCTTGTAAGATTTTCTGTATAGCCTCCCTTTTGCTTTAGATATCTAGATGTCCAAGGCCTTTTGACTTCCTGAAGATAGGTATTTCCAGTTTTCTGTAAAGACAAAAACAAAAACCTGCCCCGACCCTTTGTTTTTTCCTACAACTGAAAGAATTGTAATATGGGTTGATGAGCTATCAATTCTTAGTTTCATGAAGTTTCTTGGGTTCAAATTGAGTCTTTATTAATTTTGATGGTACCCATAACTTTTCTTCACCTGTGCAAAGAAAAACAAAACCCCATCCCCAATGTAGCACATACCCTGGCTTCCATTGAGAGGTCAGTACCTCTTTGAAGTAAACAGACTGATTTAGTTCAGCTGTTTTTTCAATGGTCCAATGCCTTCAGCAGCTGTTGTTCCTTTCTCATTAGCATTGAGAAAATTCAAAGTTAATAAAGCATTATGTACTCTATCTCTGGGGGTTTTTGTTATTCCTTTCTGTTTATTTAACATAGCCTTTAGAGTTCGATTTGATCTCTCTATGACTGCTTGCCCTGTAGGATTGTTTGGTATTCCTGTAATATGCTTTATATTATAATAAGCAAAAAATTGTGTCATTTTACAAGAGACATATGCAGGAGCATTGTCAGTCTTAATTTGTACAGGTATTCCCATGATGGCCATAACTTATAGCAAATGTGTGATTACAGAATCAGCCTTTTCTGAACTCAAAGCAGTTGCCCATTGAAATCTTGAAAACATATCTATTGTATAATGGACATATCTTAATTTCCAAAATTCTGTAAAATGAAATACATCCATCTGCCAGATTTCATTTTTATGTATACCTTTAGGTTTACTTCCTGCTGGCAATGTAGTTTGGTTATAGAAAGAACAGGTTGGACACCTTTTTATAATTTCTTTGGCTTGTTGCCAAGTGATAGAGAAATCATTTTTTTAATCCTTTGCTATTGACATGATGATTTTTTGAAATTCTGAGGCCTCTAGTACCTTTCCTATTAATAACTTACCAATTTCATCATTACCTTGTGCAAAGGTCCTGGCAGACCCGCATCGTTTGGAATGTGTGTTATATAGAAGGGATGATTTCTAGCCTTGATTATTTCTTGTAACTGAATAAATAATGAGGTTAATTCTGATTAATCATTAATAAAATCAGGTGTTTCAATGTGTAGAACCACTCTTTCTGCATACTGAGAGTCAGTGACTATGTTAAGAGGTTCAGTAAAGTTCATTTATACCATCATGATAGCATCTAATTCTGACTTTCGAACAGAATTATAAGGGTTTTGAGCCACTTTACTTATATGTTCTGATTTGTAACCTGCCTTTCCTGATTTGTTTACATCAGTATAAAATGTAGGAGCTCCAGAAATTGGTTTATCTCATACAATATGAGGGAGAATCCAATTAGTTTTCTTTAGAAATTCAGTTCTTTTGCTTTGAAGATATTTGTTGCTAATATCTCCAAAAAAATTACTGCGGGCTCTTTGTCGAGGTTCATTTTCTACCCATAATTGGTGAATTTCTTCATTAGTTAAAGGTACAACAATTTCTGCTGGGTCCATTCCTGTCAATTGACAGTCTTAATTTTCCTTTAAAAAAATTCAGAAATCTTTTCCACATATGTCTTTAACTTCTTACTCAGTTTATGTGGAAGAAATATCCATTCCAATGTCACATTTTCCCTTTGCATTAAAATTCCTGTAGGATAATGCTTCGAGGGAAAGATAACTAGAATGCAATTAAGGTCTGGATCCACACGATCCACGTGTGTCTCCTATAATTTCATTACCACCAATGCCAATTCTTTCTCAGCTTCAGGTGACAATTCTCTCAAACTACTTCAGTTCTTGTCAACATTTAAGGTTTAAACAAACTATGGAGTTCATCACTTTAAATTACAATAGTAGGTCATAAGTTGGCAATGTCTCCTAGTATCTTTGAAAATCATTAAGAGTCTTCAATCTATCTCTCCTGATTTGTACCTTTTGGGTCTAAGTTTTTGTTGGTCCATTTTTACAGCCTAAATAATTAATGAAATCTCCTCTGTGTATTTTTTCTTGGGCAATCTGAATCCCCAAGCAGGCAAAATTCTTTTCACTTCTTCAAAATTTTTTTCTAAGTTATCCATATTTGAATCTGCCAAGAAGATGTCATCCATGTAATGATAAATTATAGATTGTGGGAATTTGTTACATATTTTTTCTACTGGCCTTTGTACAAAATACTGGCACAGAGTGGGGCTATTCAGCATTCCTTGAGGGAGGGTCCTCTACTGGAATCTCTTTACAGCCTGAGAATTATTATAAGTGGACATTGTACAGGTGAATTTTTCTTTGTCTTGTTCTTGTAAAGGTACTGTAAAAAAACAATATTTTAAATCAATAACTACAATAAGCCATTCTTTAGGTAACAGAAAAGGCAAAGGAATCCCAGACTGTAGAGAGCCCATTGGCTGGATCACCTTGTTTATCACTCTTAGGTCTGTTAGCATTCTCCACTTTCCAGATTTCTTCTTAATAGAAAATGCAGGAGAATTCCAAGGGCTGGTTGATTCTTCTATATGCTGAGCATTTAACTGCTCCTATAACAGCTTCTCTAAGGCCTGCAATTTCTCTTTTGTTAGAGGCCATTGGTGAACCCATATAGGCTTTTCTGTTAGCCATTTTAGAGTTAGTACTGTGGGTATTTTTGAAAAATCAGCAGCTGTTTTGCCTTGTTTTTTTGTAACCTGAATGGTATGTGAGTGTTTTTCATAGTATCTTCTAATGCTTTTTTCAGAACCATGGGCTAGTTTATGGCTTATTTTTGTGTTTGGAGGAATATTAATCTGTGTGTTCCACTGTTGTAGTAAATCTCTTCCCCATAAATTTATAGCAATGTCAGCCACATATGGGTTTAATATTTCTTTCTGTCCTTCTGGTCCTATACACTCAAGCCATCTTGCACTCTGTTTTACCTGGGATATTGACCCAATACCAAGAAACTGAACATTTACCTGCTGAAGGGGCCAACTTGGATGCCATGACTCTGGTGAAATTATTGACACATCGATGCCTGTGTCCAATAAGCCTTAAATAATAACATCAATTATTTGTACTTTTAATTTTGGCCTTTCATCTTTGATAGAAGTTTGCCAAAATATTTGCTTTATAATTTTTCCTGAATTTGTTTTGTTTTCTGTAGATTTTCTATCCTTCTGTGTAGTATGTCTTTTTAAAATAGGTTTCTAACCTTTTAGTTGTTCTGGAAAGGTATTTCCTCCTCAATGGCAGGGTAAAACTGGATTGGATTTGATGTGGGGGCTTTTGAAAGCCCCCTTGGGGTGTTTCACAAGGGCAGAAAGTTACCTGACCTGGAGTTTTTTGAAGGCCCCTTTGGGGCATTTTCCAAGGGCAGAAAGTTAACTTGTCTGTCCCTTGTTGATCTGCATTCATTAGTCCAGTGTCTTTCTTTTCTACACCTTCTGCATATTCCAGAAGGGAGGGGTGTTCTCTTGGGATTATTCCTACCAAAAGCATTGTTCCTGGGAACGCCTTGTTTACAATCTCTTTTTATGTGACCTTGCCTTCCAGAACTGTAACATTTAACATTTTGACTTTTTCTTATACCTCTTGAAATAAGCTCTCCTACCCAGTTATCATCACTCTCATAAGACTCCATATTAATTGTCTCAGGAATCCAATCCTCCAAAGGTGCTGACCTTGCTTTTGAAGGTCTAAGTATTTTTCTACATTATGCACTGGCATTCTCAAAAGCCGGTGATTCAATGATTGTTTACCTGGCTTCTGAGTCTGGTACCACTGTTTACTGCTGCGGTTAATCTTTATAAAAAGTCTGTAAGAGTTTCTTTGGGGCTTTGAATTACTTTCAGGAGGGATTCACTTTTATTCCCCATTTCTTTAATCCGGTCCCAGGCATTTAAAGCTGCCATGCAACATAAATCTAGAGTATGTTCATTGTATAAAGCCTGTCTGTCAATATCAGCATAATCTCCCTCCCCAAGAAGTTGGTTTTGGGAGACTTCTATGCCTCGGGACCTGCTTCTTTGTTGTATTGTTTTAGCCTCTTCCCTCCACCATGATTTCCATTGTGTAAGAGGCCCTGCCTCTCGCACAGCTGTAACCATATCTAACCAATATTTAGGGGTCACCCAGTTACAGCATGACCAGGAATTCAACATTTTTTTGACAAATGGTGACTGCATCCCATATGTCTGTTGATGATTCAATCGGCTGTGAAGTGGGGCAGCTACCTAGTGTGACAGCAACCCAAGGAGGGGTCCAAAAAAGAAAAAAAAACAGTTCACCAGGACAAAGAGACCACTGTCTGAAAGACTTACCCAGATGAGAGTGAAGTGGAAACACATGTGGCCAGTCTGCCTAAGGGTGGATTCTAGCCTGGAACAGAAAGCCTAGCTGCCAGTAATTACTTCTCCAGCCATGTGTTGTTTTGGCTGGTAAGTGCGGTTTTTTGGGTAGGGAGGGGAAGAATTTCTGCCCCAAAGTTGGAAGCTAATTGTTGCATGAATAAATGAGACTCAGGGGTAGATCTCTGAAAAAGCTGGAGATATTAGGGAGAATAAACACCACAGTCATATCTTACCCAGGTGTCTTCCAGCTTCCTCAGCCTGGCTTCTCTTGGCTTCCTCTCCTTCTGTCTTTCTATGCCTGCCTTAAGCCTTACATACTCTCTTGGTAAATTAAGGCGTGGCCCCACCACTGCCTGCCTGGGAGCCTGGAATTCCTTCTGTAACCTAAAATGACCTCAAACTCAGTTGGGATTAAGTGCATGGGTCACCACTCCCAGGATACTCCCTATGCTTGGATTAAAGGTGTGAAATTACCACTCTCTGATATTCCTAAACTGACTCTGGTTAGCTCTCCAAAACTTCTGGAGCTTTTATTAAATTCCCACATTTTGGGAACTTCTTGTATTGCAGGTTGAGGGTCAAATACATTCATTGCAATGGGAAGAGTTCTTCGGTTTAGGGAAGGGATAATCTGAAGTTTGTATGTTGCTGTATGGGACTCACATGACTCATGTTTTGTGCTCACAAGAAAGTGTATTTTTCTTGGAAAAAGCATTGCCTGCAATAAATTGTTCCTTGTCTTCACCACTGTACTCTGGAACTTCTCCATGTCTAGTCCAGTGGCTCCTAAAGACATTGACCTCAGTCCCAAAGAGAGTGGCTTTGGCAAAGTTCCCCCATTATACCGGATCTGCTTCTTGGTCCGATGCCAGTGCTAAGATGTCCAGGTGTTTGCTAGGCTCCTGTTGAGAATGGCCTTATCTTTCTGCCCTGCTAGAAACCCAGGCCCTTGGTCACTGACCTGCCACATGGGTCTCCCCATCAAAGAATCACACATCTGATGGGTTTATTTGTCAAACACTAGTTGTCACCTACTGTATAATCCCATGGCCCTCAGCAATCTTTGGTATCTGGTGTTTTTTTACTTCACACAGTACTATCGAGGTTCCTGATATTCACAGGCCACAGTCACACACTTTCATGGGCTTTCATCATGATCTCCCTTAGCATCCGCTCTCTGGACAGAGGGCCTCCTCAACCCATGGTCCCTGGGCTATGTGATTTTGAACACTGACCTCAGGTACTCTTATGTTTCTCATAAGAAATCATACAAATACCTTTATTAGTCAAGGTTTCTAAAGTAACAAAATTGACAGAATCAATCACTCTGTTTGTCTATCTGTCTGACTGTCTATTTGTTTGTCTTCTGTTTATGTATTACTTATTATCAATTTACCTATCGTCTACCAAATATACCCATCTACCCATCCATTTATCCATCTATCATCTACCTAATCTATCCATCTAATCTGTCCATTTATCTACCATCTATCTATATGTCTTTTATCTATATATCTGTCTATCGGTCTCCTGTCTATCTATCTATCTATCTATCTATCTATCTATCTATCTATCTATCTACCTATCATCTGTCTTGTATCTATCTATCTATCTATCTATCTATCTATCTATCTATCTATCTATCTATCTATCTATCTATGGGTTTCAATAGACTTGCTTACAGGCTATGTCAGGTTAATGCAGCTAAGACTGTCACATAATGGAAATGCTGAGAACTTGGTACTTGTCCATCAAGAGTGTCTAAACTTCAGCTGTCCCAAATAGTCCTGGAAGATACCTGGAGAGCTGATGGTTGATAGCCTCTATAGAAATCCAGAAGAATTTGGATTTGATGGCTGCTACAGCAACAGGTTAGATGAATTTGAGTGAAGACAGGCAGGCAAAGATCTTTTCCTTCTGGCCCTGGTTCCAAGTCAAGTCGACCTTTCTGGTCTTTTGCTCTGAGATTCCTATCTCTAGATTAAGACATTATGAGAGTAGGATAATTTTGACCTCTCTGTCTATATCTGTTTCCCTGTTTGCCTCTCTGTCCCTCTCTCTAGACTTTATCTGTTATGTGATCAGTGAAAAGTACAGCCCGAACTACTAAAGAAGCTCAGCCTAGGCACAAAATAGTGAGTTTTATCTCAAAACAATCCCACTCCTGGTATTGATTTTCTGCTTTAGTTGCTTTGTCACTGGGGTTAAATATCTTCTCAGAAGACAGTGTGAGGAAGGATTTATTTGGTGTCAGCTGGGTCTCTATATTTGCTGACTATGGGACTATGTGGAAGGTGGGAAGGAGAGGAGAGCATGATGGAAATATTCCCTCAAGTAACCTAATTCTTTCTGCCAAGTCTGAGAACATTGGTGTCATTATCAAAGGAGTGGGTCTCTGGGAGAGTATTCAGTCTTCTTTTTAGCTGTGTTAGTTATGCTTGCCTCATGTAATGCTATAATGCAGCAACAAATGCTTCACCAGACACCAGTGTGGCAATCTTGGACATAACTGTTTGTAGAAGCACACATTCGAAGTATACTAATTATAACTTCACAGCTTCTGGTATTCTGCCTCAGTAGAAAACAGAGTAAGATAGTTTCAGCATTCTACAGCTCAGACTCTACAGGAAATAGACACTGTTAGAGATAGGTCAGAGAGCTCCACATGGAGTGAGACAGCCAGGAGGAGGAAGTGATCACCACTCAGTGATGAGGGACCCACGGCCTCCAATTGCTCCTCTGCCAGGCTGAATCCTCTCTCCAATCTGATTGCTGAGCCTCACAGCTCCCAAACCTCTCATCTCCTCTACTTTTCAATTAACTCCTATCTGTGGCTGTCAGGGGCCAGAAACTGAATTGGAGTCCCTGGAGAAATCACATCAGCATTGAGGTTGTGGTATAAACAGACACAGAGAGACTCACACAGTAACATGAAACTCGACTCCTGTCAGACACAAATCTAAGAACATAGTGTAGCTCCATGATGCAAGAACGTACTCATGAGCCATATGTGGTGACTCACACCTTTAAGTTCAATGTTTAAGAGGCTGAGGGAGGTGGGTCTGTGAGATTGGGACCACCATGGTCTACAGAGTGAGTTCCAGGACACCCAGGGTGATATCTTATTTTGAAAAACCAACCATTACAGACATACCTACACCGTCATCACCACACACACACACACACACACACACACACACACACACACACACACACACACACACACACAAACACCTCCTAGAGGAATGCACAGAAGTATAACATGTACATAAGAAATATACTCTCATATATGCAGCACACAGGTCCATACCTGAGTAAATTAACAAATAAATGTGAGCTGACCAGTGTACATTCATCCCCAGAAATCAAGATGCATTACTCCTGATATGCCTTTGTTCTGTGTCTATTTAATTGTCCTTGCCAATATCTTTGGACTTAAGAGTAAGCATGTGACCAGCAGCCCAATCAGGAAGTATGGGTGCTCACACTCCTGGTAAATGTTTGACGGGAGGAGGGAGCAGCTGAAGTTGTTCAATTGGGCAGAGATTCAGCTTAATCCTAAAAGGTTCTACTGGAGTGTGCAGTGAAGTTCACAGGGACCAAACCAGGACCATGGAGCCCACTGTCCTGCTCTTCCTTGCTCTCCTGGTGGGCTTTTTGCTGTTCCTGGTCAGGGGACACACAAAGACCCATAGCCACTTCCCACCAGGACCACGTCCTCTGCCCGTCTTGGGGAACCTCCTGCAGATGGACAGAAGAGGCCTCCTTTACTCCTTCATGCAGGTGAGACATGCACAGGGCCAGTGCCTTATGGGCTTAGCCTGGTGTTTGGTCTTGGAGATCATTCAAAAGGATGAGCAAGGAACTCTTCTAGGACATGGGTTCATGTGGGCAGGTTGCAGAGTATAGGTGAGATGCTGATTGGTGATGGATGGTGCTCAGGTTCATAACAGTGTAGGTAGGTCAGGGCCATTCTCTCTGAATGTTGTCAGAAGGCATTGGGCAGGTTGAAACTGAGTTATAGGAAGCATGGTTCTTGGATGAGATTCCAGGAACAGCCTGCCAGACTGAAGGGTATGAGCATGAACTCCATGCATATCTGCATCCTTATCTGTATCTATTATTTTTTTGGAGATAGGGTCATATGTAGCCTACTTCAAATTGGAGTGTAGCCAAGGATTACTCTTGCTTATCTGGCATCTACTTCCTTAGTGCCAGGATTATAAACATGTGTTGCCCTTCCTCCCTAATCTACCTAATGGTACTGATGTGCTGATTGTAATACCCAACCAATCAGTGCAGACCCTGCCTATGTGGTAAATTAACCCTTCAACTCTCAGGTCCTCAGAAGGGGAAGGGTAGCAGGGGGAGGGTCTTATTATTTACTGTTGGGAGCCGCTGGCCCCAGCTCCTCAAGGTGGCGCCATTATCTGGTGCTGGCCAACCCGCCTGTGTCAGTAGAGAACGCATGCGTGCTCTCCGAGACTGGTTTCTCAGCCTCTTCCGTGGCGTCATGTGGGATACTGGACTGCAACCTATAGGAAGATGACACATCCAAAGCAGGGACCTTTGGTCTGTATAAAATCAGACCCTTCCTACCTCGTGGCTCTCTCTGCTCTCCCCTCCATTTTCCGTAAGCTGAATGCTCTCCCTCAAGATGCATTAAAGCTGTACTGCAGAAGGATCCTACATGTGTCGCGTCTTTTCTTGCGGGCGAGAAGCGGGCGCGGGACATTTTACCACTCTGTGTTTCACAGTGTCACAACAACCTCTGCACTGACTAACCACAAACCTGATGCCCTTATGCTTGGCAGTTTCGAGAGAAATATGGAGATGTGTTCACAGTGCACCTGGGACCAAGGCCTGTGGTCATACTGTATGGGACAGAAGCTATAAGGGATGCTCTGGTGGACCAAGCTGATGCTTTCTCTGGCCGGGGGACAATTGCTGTGGTTAGACCAATCATCAGGGACTATGGTAGGAGTCTCAAAGGTCGGGATGAGGAGGGATAAAGAATGGCCACAGAGAGAGGAGAATATCATAGTGGGGGTGGGGGGACAAGGTGTGGGAATGGACTCAGGTTCTTTGAGCTTCCAATCTCACCCATCCATATTTTCCCTACTTTCTTAGGTGTGGCTTTTGCCAATGGGGAACGCTGGAAGACCCTTCTCTGTGGCCACCATGAGAGACTTTGGGATGGGGAAGAAAAGTGTGGAGGAACAGATTCTGGAGGAGGCCCGATGTCTGGTAGAAGAACTGCAGAAATTCCAGGGTGAATCTCTGAGAATGAACATAAAGGAAGATGGTGATACTTGGACCTAAGTGCACAGCAAGAGAAGAGACACACAAGCATAGAGAAACAGACATATATACATCCAGACAGGAAAACAAAAACATACAAACACAAACTCAAAGACACACACACAGAGTATGGGAAGGAAGATTGGACAGAGGTGGAAAGAGGGTGAAATACAAGGCCTGAAGAAATGTGAGATACACTATGTCCAAAATAACTCAAGACCATGTACAGACCAATGTGGTCATGTCTCTTTAGAAAATCAATTTGTCAATTGATTCCCTTTGTCAGTTGGGTATGAGTGGTGCACAGTCATTCTCTCAGAACTGAGAAGGTAAACAAAATGGTCATGAGTTCAAGGCCAATCCTGTCTACACTGTAAGGTCCTGTCTTAAGCTGTTACTGTGCACTTTCTGCATTTTATATAGCAGTCATGGTCCTGTATGTTTGCAATTCCAGCACTCCAGAGGCGACGTCAGAAGGCTGCCTTCCAAGGTCCAAGGTCACCTTCTACTGCAGACATAGTTCTAAGCCACTTTGGTTTAATTTTGACATTGCCTCCCTCATCACAGAGATGAGGCTGAAGCCGGTGTTCCCTGGTTCCATAACTTCTGCCTCCTGTCCTGCATCCTCATCCTCCAGGAACCCCCTTGGATCCCACCTTCCTCTTCCAGTGCATCACAGCCAACATCATCTGCTCCATTGTGTTTGGAGAGTGCTTTGACTATAAAGACCGCCAGTTTCTGCACCTGCTGGACCTGTTCTATCGGAACTTCTCTCTCTTCAGTTCATTCTCCAATCAGGTCAGTGGTTGCAAAAAGAGAAGCCTCCAAGGCAGAAAAAAAGATGAGGCTGCTCTGTGGGTAAAGAAGAGAATGTCTCAAGGCTGGGAGAAAGGCTGAGACAATGGAGAGAAAAGGAGGTTCAGAGCATGGATGAATGAGGAATGGGGAGCAGAGCAGAGTCCTGAATCCAGAAACAGCCACACACACATCTAGTAAATGGTGATGTGGGTGATGCAGCTGTAGCTTACTGGATAGAGGACTTGATTCTCAAGCATGAGGCTCAGCACTGTATATCCTGTGTGTGGTGGCACACAACACATACAGTTCCTTCTCATGAAGGCAGGGGGATGAGAAATTCAGGGTGATCTTTAGCTAATATTTCATTTAAGACCAGTATGGAATACATGAGACCCTGTGTCTGTCAAGTCAAACTCCCAATTTAAGCAAACAATGATAATGAAGCAGAAGGGATTGGGGGAGAGAGAACAGAGGACAGAAAGAGGAAGACAGAGAATGCAAGGCAAGAAATAGAGACAGATTTAAAGATAAAGTTCAAAAGCATGCATGTGTATAGTGCATATATGAGGTGTGATGTGTATGTGTGTCTGTCCGTTTTCTTTGTAAAATATGGGCGCCTAGGAGCATGCGTTAGTTTAAATAAGACTGGCCTATATAGACTAGTGTATTTGCAGGCTTGAATCCCATTGGAGGAACTGTTTGAAAGGATTAGGATCTGTGTCTGTGTCCTTATTTGAGAAGATGTGTTGATAGGGGTGAACTTGGAGGTTTCCAAACCCACAAAAGACCCAGTGTTCCCTCTAGTTCAGTGTGTCTGCCTGTATATCACGTAAGCTCCCATGCACATGCCTGTCTGCCTGCTTTCTGCCATAATGAAAATACCTAACCTTCTGAAACTGTTTGAAAGCCCTCAAAATGTTTTCTTTTGTAGGGTTCTCCTTGGTTGTGGTATTACTTCAGAGCTAAACAACAGTGATGAAGAGCACTGTCTGCTTCTTGTGACCCGATAGCTTCAGGTGACCTCCTGGGTCCTTCTTTCTTCCAGCTGTTTGAACTCTTCCCTGCCTTCCTGCAGTACTTTCCTGGTTCTCACAGGGAAATCTGCAGGAATGTGCAGGAAATCTTCAACTACATTAGTCAAAATGTGGAGAAGCACCAGGCAACGCTGGATCCCAGCAACCCACGAGACTTCATCGATACCTACCTCCTACGCATGGAGAAGGCAAGTTCTGCACGAACGATAGAGGGGAAGGGTGAGAAGGAGGATTGAGGAAGTGAGCAGAGGAAAAGGGGGGATGGGGAGAGGAGAGACAGGAAGTGGAGCGGGTGGACGCAGAAGGAGACACGTTGTTGAGGACGAGAAATGCCATGCGGTCCATATAGTGAGACCGAAGGACAGTGCCCAGAGACGTGTGTGCATCTCCCTGAGGGGCTCCAGTCACCCCTGACCTCCCCTTCTCTCCCATCTCCAACCAGGAGAAGTCCAACCAGAACACGGAGTTCCACCACGAGGACCTGATGATCTCTGTGCTGTCTCTCTTCTTTGCTGGCACCGAGACCAGCAGTACCACACTCCGCTATGGCTTCCTGCTCATGCTCAAATATCCCCATGTTGCAGGTGCGTCAGTCAGCCAGTTGGGAGAGCATTAGCATCCTTTTGGCTGCAGAGGTTTGTGTGGGTGAGAGAGACAAGGGCCTCTTATATATGGAGCTCTGAAGGCTTTGCTCGGCTTCTAAACTAGGGCAGTGCTGTGGGCAGTGTGTTAATGAACCCGCAGCTGACCCTTTTTTATTCTTTTCTTCTTTCATTTAAAGGTTGATCCATCCATCCATGCATTCATCCATCTGTCTGTCCATCCATCCATTTATCCGTCCGTCTGTTCATCCATCTGTCTGTCCATCCACTCATCCATCTTTTGGTCCATCCATTCATCCATCTGTCTGTCCATCCATCCATTTATCCGTCCGTCTGTTCATCCATCTGTCTGTCCATCCACTCATCCATCTTTTGGTCCATCCATTCATCCGTCTGTCTGTCCATCTATCTATTCATCCACTCATCCATCACATCCATCATCCATCCACCCGTCTGCCAGTTCATTTGTCTGTCCATCCATTCATCTGTCTGTCCATCCATCCATCTGTCATCTATTCATCCATCCATCTAATGGTCTTTCATTCCCTTCTTCTATCACTACATTCATCTATTTATTCATCTTTTCTCTGCACCTCTCCATCCATCTCCCCATTCTGTTTGTTTATCCTTCTGTCTGTCTACCCACCAACCCATCTCTCATCCACCTACTCCTCCATTCATTTTCCCATCCTTCTATCTACCCCCTGTAAGCACTTATTCACACACACACACTCACACACACTCACACACACTCACTCACACACTCACACACACACCCACACACTCACACACACTCAACCCCCCACACTCACTCACGCACACTCACTCACACACACTCACATCACACACACTCACTCACACACTCACACTCACACACACTCACCCACCCACACAATACCCATCCACTCAACTATATATACATCAATCCATTGTCTAATTTTTAGTAATCCATTGATTCTTTAATCACCCACCAGCCATTTCATTTATTTATTTTAGTGAATCAACTCAGTTTTTTCTTTGGTCAGTAGAATGGAATAAATTACTTGTCCCTGATTATTCACACACTCCCTCTTTCACTTGTCTGTTCCTCTATTCATCCTCAAGTGAATAATCTATCGGCTTACACATTGATTACATGATCCAGTGTGCAGTCTGTCCATGAGCTCAGGACATTGATTACATGATCCAGTGTGCAGTCTGTCCATGAGATCATGAATCTATCCATTTATTAATTGATTTAACCTTAATTTTATGATTCATTTTTACAAACATCCATTGGTAGATTGATTTGCTAATCTACCTACTTCTGTTATATTCCTGAGGATACAGCCTCGAGGTCTTAATGTAAAACTGCATATAAAGTGATAGCAATGCAAAGTACGAGTGTGTCTCTATGTGTTTGTGTGCATGCATTTGTGTGTATATGTATATGTATGTGAGTGTATGTTTCAGGCGGCGGAGTATATGTATGTATATGTAATATATGTGTTTGTGTAGTATTCAAGCACATGTGTATGTGTGTGTATATGTATGTGTATGTATGTTTCATGTGCATGTGTATGTGTGTATATTTATATGTGTGTGTGTATGTGTTCATGTGCATGTGTATGTGTGTATATTTATATGTGTTGTGTATGTGTTCATGTCCATGCATTTAAGTGTGCATATATGTGTGCATATGTATGTGTTCATGTGCATGCATATATGTGTATATTTGTATGTATGTGTATGTATATCTATGTGTGTGTATATAGAGAGACAATTCATACTCTTGCAAAGATGAGAGGTTTACTGCCTTCCTCCCTTACACTCACACCAATATGACTGCTCTACTCTCCCTATGTAGTAGCCATTGGTTGTATGTTTTTCCCTTTTTAACAACCCTGCAGAAATGAGACTGATGTTCATGGAGGAATGCTTTAATACAGTTTTTAGCACAGGCACAGAGGGATGTCCACTTAAGAACAGGACACTTGTCTGTTACCACAAGTGCACCGATGTCTCAGATGATCTCCCCGATGCACTCTTTTCTGGGTTGTTGGCTCATAGAATCAAATGTCATTGCTGCAAGCAGGCAGAGTAGATCCACCGTTCCCATTTTCTGTGCAGAGAAAGTTCAAAAGGAGATTGATCATGTGATCGGCTCACACCGCCTCCCAACCCTTGATGACCGCATCAAAATGCCATACACTGAGGCTGTCATCTACGAGATCCAGAGATTTGCAGATCTCCTTCCGATTGGTGTCCCGCACAGAGTCACCAAAGACACAACATTCCGAGGGTACCTGCTCCCCAAGGTGAGATCAACTGCTTGCTATTCCACATCTTTTCTCCATGATCCTCCTGCGTTCCCCTCCATCCTCTTGATTTCCCAGGACTGATTGTTTGCTTATGAGGAGTCAGGGTAGGCTAACATCTTTGTGTCTCATAACGTCTCCTAGAACACGGAAGTGTACCCCATCCTGAGTTCAGCTCTCCATGACCCGCGGTACTTTGAGCAACCACACACCTTCAATCCCGACCACTTCCTGGATGCCAATGGAGCATTGAAGAAAATTGAAGCTTTCATGCCTTTCTCTATAGGTGAGGCTCACTTGTGCTTCCTTTACCAGACACTAGAGGGCAGGCTCATCCTCCAGGACACACACAGGACTAGGTCCCTGTTCACTGAGTCTGTTCCAGCTGCTTTGCCTGAACCGCCCAGTTCACCCTGGCTAAGGTCCCAGGATGGGACTCTTGAACTAAGGGACCATCCTGGGCAGGAGGATTTTGGGGAAGTATTTAAAGTGCTCTAAACCTGAGCAAATGCATTTTTAAAAGAAGCAGCAACATGGGCAAATGGCATCACCTATGAACTGGGTCAGGTCTTGATGGCAAGGAGGCATTGACTTTAGCTGTGAGCACTTGGGAGATGGGCGTGTCTTGACATGCTTGTCTCTGTTTGTAGTAAATTCTCTGGCTTGATAAATTGTAAGGGAAGTCAAAATGACTAATATTTATTTGAGGAAAGAAACCCTTCATGATGGATAATAATGCCCTGAGCCAGAGAAAGTTCAGTTGAAGCACCCATCAGTGTCAGCACATCATGGTGTCTATAGACAAGAGGGAGCTGGGCATGGACACATAGCTTGATGGTGCCGGCTCTGATTTTGCCTTCTTTGGCCATGCTGGAGTAGTAGTTGGTAACCTGAGGCAGGTCAAGTGCTGTGAGTGACTGAGACGTCTTCCCTAAAAGAGAATAATATTACACTTTAGCTCAGTTTCCTGCTGTGTTTGGCTTGTTTGTTTCATACAGAAGTTGCCTCTGGCCAAATGTAATTCAGTTTATTAGACTGTGCTCTGCTATACAATCATGAAAACTTTGTGTTCAGCTTTCTTATCTTTGGAGAAAGAGGCATTCTAGAAACAGTTTCTTAGCCTTTAGTTGCCCTCAGGGTGTCCTCCTGTCAGGGATGCAACCCAGGGCTGATTGTGTGTTAAGCAAGTTCTCTTCAAAAGAGCCCACACCTCCAGCCTCTCCTTGGTGCATTTGAGAAGATGCCTCTCTGTTCTCAGCCCCTCACGGAGGGGTTTTAGGCAAGAG
The DNA here is from genome assembly GCA_033318265.1 of Phyllotis vaccarum. NCBI lineage: Eukaryota > Metazoa > Chordata > Mammalia > Rodentia > Cricetidae > Phyllotis > Phyllotis vaccarum. Next base: position 17,685,848 of record JARWLC010000018.1, read on the forward strand.
GGAGCTGGGCATGGACAGGTCTCAGCTAAGAATTGTCTAGTCTTGAGTGTCCAAATAACTTCAGTGACTCTGGGCTCAGCCTATACTCTTTCCATCAAATTGGGCTCTTTTCATATCTGATCTTCAGAGTTGTAGACATGTAGAGGGTGAGATAACAGTAAATTGTTTGCATAACAACCCCAAGTATTGGTAGATATGGGAGCATTTTTAAGTTTTTAAATAAAAAATAAAGATAATGGAAAAACAAGGACTCAAGCAAACAAGTTGAGAAAGGCAGAGATGTGGATAAAAGGACCCTAAGAAGAAGAGACAGATGGAATGTGACTAAATGTGATTAGATAGAGAAGGCAGAGGGTGAGAGTGTTGGCTAGGAAGTTTAGAAAAGGCAGGCAGAAAAGTATATCTAAAAGACACATAGTGATGATCGGTCCAGACATAGGTTCAGGGAGGTGCTGTGGGAGGCAAGCAGGAGAGCTAGAGAGTGAGCAAACCAGAACCAAGGGTATGTAGGCCATAGAGACACACATGGCCTCTAAAATGTCAAGTGCCTGCAAGGGCACATTGTGTTCAGAGTGAGATCAGTCATTAAAATCTGGGTCATAAAATCACACCTGGGAGAACCATCTCAGAGAGATACTCCATGAATTTCTAAGCTCATGTCATCTAAGTTCTAGAAATGGGGTACCCAAGGGAATAGTGTTCTTTTCCTAGATACCCCTACACAGGCACAATTTCTCAACAACTAGAAGGCAGGGGTTTCTGGGAAATCCCTCCTCCACCTGGAGGCCTGAGGCAGCCAGCTGTAGATGAAGAATCACTGAGATGCAGGGTAGGTGGTGGAGCCTCTGCCCGGACTTTCAGGCTTCCATTGCTCTGTGGTGCTCCATGCCCTAGATGGCAAACACACAAGTGCTCCTGTGTCTCTGAGCATCCAGTGGATGTTGTAGACCCTTATAGTGGGCCCTTGCCCATCCTCAAGTGTAAGAACAATTGTGTTTAGGAACTTGGTGAAGTTCATTGATCTCTAGATGAAAGAAGCAAAGGGGCCAGAGAGAAAGACACATAGGTGGGGTGACAGAGGGGACAGAGAAAGGGGAGAGACAGAGAGTTCTTGTTCTGTAGCCCCTCATCTTCCTGCCTCAGTCTCCCAAGTGCTGCATTTGCAGGCATGTGCCTCCATGTCTGGCTCATATAGGACCTTTACCACCATCTAGTTGTTAATTTAGGGGTCTTTGTAAATAGTAATGTTGTAAGAGGTTTCTGGCCCAGACTTTTGGGCTTAACCTCAAGGTTTAGGCCCAAAGACCCACAGACCCACAGACTTGCAGACCCACAGATTTGCAGAGACAGAGACACACAGATGCATATGATAGTTTTAGGCTGATTGGCCTCAGGCTCAGGCATATCACTTGCTAGCTTTCTACCCTTCATCTAACCCATGACTCTTATCCTGTTCCGCCATGGGGCTCAGTACCTTTTCTTAGAGCAGCATAGTTGTCCTAAGCTTCTTCTGGTTTCTCTCCAGCATTCTGGTCTGTGCTTCTTGTTCCCAGAATTTTCTTAGTCTGGTAGCCCCGCCCACACTTCCTGCCTGCCCTTGGCCAATCAGCACTTTTTATCAAACCAATTGGTAGGACAATTATTTACAATGGAACACGACATAATCTCCCACATAGTACCTTCACTTCAAGGCAGCCAGTGAGATAGGTACCAATCCCTCACATGAGTGAGGAGTGACAAATAAAGATATTGCATTACACTTATGTACACATACACACTTTGTTTCTACTATGTGGGTTCTTGAAATTTTGGAACAAAGGACTCTAATGATCTAACAAAATCTAGAAATGTGTCTGAAGTGACCACATACATCCACCAACAAATGATTTATTTATTCATTGTGTATGAGGCTCTATACCATTACATGCAGGATCTGATGGATGTGTATATGTTTCTATTAAGGGACAGACTGTGGGGGTTGGTTCTCTACTTTCAGGATGTACATGCAGGGAATTGACCCTGAAACAGCATGAGGCCTCAAGATTGATGGCAGGCTTCTTTCTGTGCTAAGGCATCTCAGTGGCCTTTGAACCAGTCCTTCAAGGTTTTCGGAGTTTCTTAATGCTCTCCCTATAATTGCATGTGAGGGTCAAACTCATTTTTACTCATTGCAATGGGCATAGTTGACTGGTGGAGGGAAGGGAGAGTCTGAAGTTTGCATGTTGCCCTGGGGCTCTCTGGTTCATCCTCTGTGCCCACAGGAAAGCGCATTTGTCTTGGTGAAGGCATCGCCTGCAACGAATTGTTCCTTTTCTTCACCACCATCCTGCAGAACTTCTCTGTGTCCAGTGCAGTGGCTCCTAAAGACATTGACCTCAGTCCCAAGGAGAGTGGCTTTGGCAGAGTTCCCCCAATATTTCAGATCTGCTTCTTGGCCCGATGACTGGGCTGAGGTAGCTAGGTGTTCACCAGACTCCCGTTGAGAACGTCCCCATCTTTCTGCCTCTGAGAGACCTGCTGGAAACCAGGTCCTTGATCACTTCTCAGTTCCTTCTCACTGAAGCTTCTGCAAAGCTCCTAGGTGTGTTCTTCTGCCCGCCCTTGAATAAAACTGGAGAAATCAATTAAGTTCCTTTCTTGATGTGTGAACAGAGAGACTTCTGGAGGTCACATCTCATACCGAGTCACTTCCCTATTTGCTCCCAATAGCCACAGCCTGGTGTATTAGCTCCATGATCTATGCTAATAGACTCTGTATATGCTCTGAATTCTGTATCTGCAGACTTGCCTAACATGCACGGGTTTTTGTAAACAGAATCACATGGTGTGTAATCTTTGGCATCTTTTGTCTTTTACTTCATACAATCTTATCTAGGTTCCTGTGCTTTGCAGGCAACAGTTATAATGCAACAGTCTCATGATCTTTCTCAGTATAAATCACAACTATCCTTTTTCATGTCTTCTGCCAGCAGAAGATGTGGTAGAGATTTAGGATAGGTCTTTGTGCAGCTAATACTCTAATATGAAATCCCCCACAGAATGCCCAGCTGCTTGGGTTTTATTGGATTTCAGATATAGCCAAATTAACACTCAAGTATGGCCCACATAAGGCCCAGTTCCTGACCTCCTAGTTACTATTACACGTGACCTCTTGACAGTCAGGTGATTAAGATTCTCTTCAGAAAGGCTTCTTCCTGCAAACTCGATCACATCCATGCCAGGTTTGTGAAGGGACAACCTGTTGTCTTGTTCCCTGCCCCACTGTGAGAACCTGGAACAGCAGGTGACTGATGTCAGGCATTTATGTGGAAGAGTAACCAGTAAGAATGTAAACAACTCAATGAAGTGACAAAACCAGTCCATCCTTAAACTCACCCAGTGTGCATCCAGACCGAATCTGTCTCTAATCTCTGTCACTCTCTTCTGGTGACCAGAGTAAATCCTTGTCCCCAAGTGTCCAGGTTGACCCCAGTTCTGTAGTCATCTGCTCTTGCTGTCTTGCTACCTCTGATGGAAGTGTGGGAACCACCCTTCGAGTGGTGTCCCCTGATACTCAGCTTCTACACTCCACACTGCCGGGACAAGCAGGTGTTTGTGGCAAGTGTCATTTATTTGACATCATCCCCTAGGAAGCTGTCTCTAGGCAGCCATTAGCCAATCAGCAGGCAGCTTTCAACTCACCTCTGAGACTAATGTCTACCTGTGTCACCAACCTCCCTCCAGCCTAGGGAGAGTTACCAGGAACTTTGCAAAAATAGATTCCTAAAACACCCTCTTCCATAAGCCACAGAATTAGTACAACAAACAGAACAACCTGTCCTTTAATAAAAATCAAATGAATGTACAACATGCCAAGATAGGACCGTGAAACTCTGGCTTCACCTAAATCTTGCTAGTCTGGACCTAGGGTGGCTCCAGCTCAAAGGTTGTCTGTCTGCTTTGCTGGAGAACATTTTGTAAAGAGAATCCATGATCTTACTCAATTTTTCCAAGGGGTGAGATGTGGAGGAGGTCAGGGTGAGGAGGCAGGAGGCTGCAAAGTGTTGCAAGTCCATACTTCAAAAGTTGTCCCCAGATGAGGTTGGGAATTCTCTCCTTCTAGTCATGCTGTGGCACTAAAGAAACTTCTAGAATTCTCATGTCAAGAAACAGTGGAAAAGGTAGTTGGGGGGATATGTTCTTGTAGACATACTGTGGTCTCCATTGCAGATAGTAGCATTGTGTGTGGACTTTTAAGTCCAAAGCTGGGGAAGTTCTCAGAAAAGCTGGGACTGGGGCCCTTGGGGAAGGGTATGTGAGAGATGGTCACATAAAACCACAGAGCTCAAGTTTGGGCTTTTCCCTGATGAGATCCACACAACAAAGGGGGGTGTGATCCAGTGAAAAGAATGACCCATTACCAGGGCCAGCTTGTGAGGTCTGGGCCCTGTAGCCAGGAAGGAAATATGGAGAGTTTTGGTAGCCAGTATGTGGTAGTGTCAGGTAATAAAGTCCAAAAATGCCTATCTATAGTCCCGGGCTCTAAAAAAGAGAGTGGCTGACCCTATTCATAAGGGGCCACTGAGATCTTAAAAAGCTCCGTTTCTTAGTTCCAGACTGCTAGAGAGACCGGTTTGGCGTTCATTGTTCACCACGTAGATAATCTAGTCTATCAGGCATCTATATAATCTGTTACTTGTATCATCAGTGTTGGCTTATATTTTAATAAATATTAATCTTAGATTAGTGTATTAAAAAAAAAATTCCCACCATCATCTGGCGACCCAACTTTGGGCCTCTGCTCAGGGGCACATGTGGTCCATTTGTGTTTTCAACACTGTTAAAAAGCAGAGGACAGGCAGAGTATTCAGCTTAGAGAACCTGCACTCCAGTGTGTGGGCTGAAAGCTCCCTCCCTCATTGGCCTGTCATTCCTTCATAATTGGCTTCACCCCTCATTTTCCAGCCAACCCGTGCCAGATGAGCTGAGGTCACCCCTCTGCACCACTTTTTCTCGGCACTGAGTGGAGACTCATAGTCACTGCCTCTTAGCCACCACAACTTCTATACTTTGAGCCACAACTGAGTGACCTTAGCACATGGGGCAAGTGTGAGTATGATCTTGCCCCACCCAGTGGCCACTGCAAGCCAGCAAGTGACTTCTGTGCAAGTGCTGTTGCTGCCTGCGACTGAGCTATGACCTGGACAAGTAGTATAAAGTCTCCTGAGCACGAGCAAAAAAACCAAAAACCATGCATCTATAAATATCCAAGTCTAAAACACTGTTGCCACGTTACATGATATATATATATACCTCTGGCTAATGTTTGATAGTCATACTAATAGTCGTTGTTCAAAGAGTATACACTCCTTTAGAGGTAATCTAATTTTATAGTACAGGTTTAAATCCTTAAGACCTTAAAAACTGCAGTCAACATTACTTAAGTTGTGATGTCACAGTCATCTCAGATACAGGTTAAAATATCATAGATAGACAGGAGTCTTCAACCATTTCATAGACTCAGAAAATATGGCATTTGACATTTATTATTATTTGGAATTTGGCCACGTGGGACGCTATAACTCCTGGTGTCACTGCTCCTTTCCTGAGATGGTGTTGAGCATCAAGGACACTCCTGTGGAGTTTGTCCTTTTGGCAGAGAATGGCCGGTTGGGCAAAGAACTGCCCTTACCTTGATTGTTGACAATACACACACGATGTCCAAGGTGGATGAACAAGATGACAGATGGAGACTGATGAAACCTGCCTAGACAAGATAAGACAGTCCCTCCAAAGTTGCTCTGCTTGTTAAAAGACCTGTCAGATTCCATAGGCCTGTAGCCAATACAATGGATGCTCCAACGGTGCACAAAACCATAGGTGATTGTCCAGGTAGCTGTGTCTCTGTCCTCTCCCAAATTTTAGAAGTTACTACTTGCATGTGCTTCTGACTTTCAGGTGATACATTTTCCTTCTCAGGTCTTAAAGGAGTTACAAAAATAGATATTTAAGGTTACTAGTCTGTTATCCCTATGCCAAAAACATTCAGATGTTACATTTTCACTTTCCCAGATCAACATTTTTAAAGTAATTTATACACCCTACCATCTACCAATATTCTAGAAATATATGGTGTACTTTATATGTGTGAGGTTTGAGTTGCAGTTTGTACCTTATCCTCTTCTAGATACTTACCTCATAATAATTCATATTATATATAGTCTTAGTTTAGAACCTTCTTAGTTATACAAAAAGGGGGAGATGTGGTGAGATCCAAGTGTCAGCTAATAAAGTTCAAAAATGCTTATCTGGTGTCCCAGGATCCAAGAAAGAGAGTGAGTGGCCAACCCTATTCATAAGGGGCTGCTGAGATCTTAAAAAACCCGGTTTCCTGGTTCCAGACTGCTAGAGAGACTGGTTTGGCATCCATCATCTACCGTGTAGATAATCCAGTCTATCTGGCATCTATATAAGCTGTTTCCTGTATCATGATTATTGGCTTAATAAACATTAACCTTACATGAGTGTATCTTAAAAAAAATCTCCACCATCACCAGTACCCATGTCAGAGGTACAGCAAATGATAATTAGGGTTTAAGGTAGCTGCCTACCAGAAGAAAAGCTCTCTGATGTAAACAATGTGTATAAGAATACAAACTCCAGAATGTCTTTTGCTTTTGTTGAGACTTTACAAGTTACTGATGCAGTATTTTCTTTGGTATCTAACTTGATGTATATGATGTGGGGAGTCCACCACTGCCTGTTTTGTAGTGTGTTTATCTCTTGATAACATTCTGATCTACTGGGCATTTATATCTGTGGATTTTCAGGAATATGATTCCTTCTTAATTTGTGCTGTCTAATTTACAAAGAGTTTTGATGATTAAAAGTAAATACTAGGATATATTTCACAAGGAATGTGGACCTCACTTAATAGCTGCTTTAGGTCACAGCTTAGATCTTTGATTTAGGAAAGCATTTAAATCCAGGAGACAGGCTGCCTTAAGTTCTTAAAAGAATCCTAATTCTGAGAATTGCTGTCATAAATTTCTGGCACATCATTTAGTGGTATTAGCCTCAAAAGAACTTTAGATTAGACCAAACATTTGCTAATGGTTTTAAAGATCAAGAATCCCAGAAAAGCAAACTTTTAGTTCACAAGGACACAGCTGAGCTGTCTGTGTAGGTTGTAAATACAAAAACATCCCAATTATTGCTAGCTGCCAAATGATTAATTCCATGCATTCATTCCTGACCTCAGTTTGTAAAAATAAATTCTGACTATTCAAGGCTAGTGAGGGATACAGGTTTTCTTGGATAGTTAGGAGTTACACAGAACTGCAGAAAGTACATTTTCTGTTTTAGGCTTATGGTCATAGAATTGTGGAAAGTGTTGGCAGAGCTGATACTAAAAGATTCATGGTAATATGGGCCTGAATGAGAGCATCCATGACACCCTTAGCTTCTCTTTGTTAGAGAACTGGGCACTGACCTGGCACTTCTGAAATTGAAAGAGAATTCAGAATTTATGATTCTTGATTACAGAGTGTTAGCTAGAAAATTTATATTGTCATAAGTTTGTTTAATTTTCCTGCTTGAAAAAATACAGAGAGAAAAAATAGAAGTGGATATACACTCAGGTTACATGTACACAGTCTTCTTGTATTCTTGGGCTCTTGAGAAGTTTAGGTTTATGACTCCTTCAAAACTCCTTATAAGATCACCTCTCAAGTCAGATAACAAAATAATCAATTCTGTCTTTATAACTACAATTTACAGCCTGTCAACATAAGGGTTGGCTGAGAACATATGTTCCTTGTTTGCTCATGATAGCCTACTTAGATACATTGCATGAATGTTGTTAGAATGTCTGTTAGTGATGTTTCTACCCATGAAATGTGACTTTTTTTCACGACTCCTGTGTTGCCTGAAAAATTCTGTTGAGATGTCTGAGTCTTGGAGGGAAAGGAGCAAAGAAGTTCAGCAGGAGAGAGAGCAGAATGACCGGAACAGCAATGAGGAGAATACAGAAAGAATCCATCAAGGGAATGGGTGAGTGTTTTCCTTTTCTAAAAACCCTCAGATAGAAGAGTCCTAGCTTTGCCAATGAATGCTGTGGAATTCCTGTTGAGCTTTGAGTGCCGATTGGAGGCATGACCTCCAAGGTCACATTAGGAGGTGCTGTCACAGCTACATGGTCCTCAACCTTTTCCAGTCCTGGGTGAACATGAGGCAACACATGAGGCCCTAATGGGTCAGGCTGAGGCTTTCTCTAGCAAGGGCTCTCATGGCCATCATTGATCCATTTCCCAGAAAGGGGTGACTGGAGGATGGTCCTAAAGGTAAGGTGAGGGAAGATCCTAGCCAACTCCACTTTTAGGTATGATTTTTTATTATTTTATTTTTGGGCTAAAGAAAGACTTGGAGTTTCCTCAAGGGGTTTTGTCTGACCACTATGAAAGACTTTGTACCAGAAAATGGAACATGGAAGAAGATAGAACAAAGGTGTAGGCTTGAGGTCTGATGGTGTAGATTTGGAAAAGTTGGACTGAGTCCTGGGGCATATGCGGGAGTTCAACATAATAGAGACACAGGGATGGAGAGTGTGATTGCTAAGGATTCAGAAGAGCGATGTTGTGGGGGATGGCAAGCTAAAGATTTAAGGATACATTCTGAAATTGAAATTTTACAAAAAAATCACTTAGAACTAAAATATGTGATACTAGAAATAGTCAACAGAGACACAAAGTATCTTTGTGGAATGGACAGGTGGATGTGAGGTAGTTGGGATGTGATAATTTGAATGTTAATAACCTCCATTGGCTCCTATATTTGAATATTTGATCCCTAGTTGGTGGAGATGCTTGGGACAAATTAGGAGGTGTGGCCTTGTTGGAGGAGGTATGTCACTGAGAATTAGCTATGATGTTTCCAAAGCCCATCCCTTTCCCAGTTAGCACTCTGTCTGCCTCCTGACGTGGATGAAATCTGTCAGAAGTGACTACAAGACGTCCAACAACAATTTGTCCTGCATATTATGATTGTTTTATTGTGTATGTGTTTGCATGCATAAACATATGGGATATGGTGGATGTGTTTATGTTTCTGTCAGAGGCCCAACTGTGAGGGTTAGTTCTCTCCTTGTAACATGTGAGTTAAGGGGATTGAACTCATGTCTTCAGGATTGATGGCAGGCTCATTTCTGTGCTAAGAAGTGAGAATTGACCCTTGCACCAGTTTTTATAAGGTTTTCATGTTGCATGAATAAATGAGACTCAGGAAGAGATCTCTGAGAAAGTTGGAGATATTAGAGAGAATAAACAACACAGTCAGATCTTACCCAGCTGTTTTCCTGCTTCCTCAGCCTGGCTTCTCTTGGATTCCTCGCCTTCTGCCTTTCTATGCCCGCCTTAAGCCTTAAATACTCTCTTGGTAAATTAAGGCGTGGCCCCACAACTGCCTGCCTGGGAGCCTGGAATTCCTTCTGTAACCTAAAATGACCTCAGACTCAGTTGGGATTAAGGACATAGGTCATCACTCCCAGGATACTCCATGTGCTGTGATTAAACGTGTGAAATCACCACTCTCTGATATTCCTAGACCCACTCTGGTTAGATTTCCAAAACTTCTGGAGCTTTTATTAAATCCCCACATATCCCCTTTTGTGTAAAATTTAAAAAATAAAGTGATCGCTGACATAAGAAAAACCATATACAATAGGTACAATAATTATATACAATATATACAAACAATAAATGAGTAATGTCCAGTCCATTAGCAATTGACAATTCGAAGAAAATATTCATTAAATAACCTATTTTGATGAGTGCAAAGTGTGGGAGATTAGGTTGTTACATTGTAAATAATTGTCCAACCCACTGGTTTAATAAAAAGCACTGATTGGCCAAAGGCAGGCAGGAAGTGTGGGCGGGAATACCAGACTAGGAAAACTTAGAGAACAGGAAGCACAGAGCAGAATGCCAGAGAGAAGCCGGAAGAAGTAATGGATAACTATGCTGCTCTAAGAAAATGTACCCAGCCCCATGGCTGAACAAGATAAGACACATGGGTTAGTTTAAGGGTAAAGAGTTAGCAAGTTATATGCCTGGGCCTTAGGTTGATCAGCCTAAAACTATTGAAAGCATCTGTGTGTCTCTGTGGGACTGTGGGTCTGTGGGTCCTAAACATTGAGGCCCAAAATTCCGGGCCAGAAACCTCCCACTACACCAAAGGATTATACCTAATTCTTTTTCTTTCAAACTGAAAGCGATTATTTTTATGTCTCTTTACTTATAAAGTTTAACTTCAAAGTTTCTTTTCTAAAACTGTCATTAGAAAACTGTTACAATGAGGTTTCCTGTTCCTGGGGTGGCCAGAAGCCCAGACCCACAGACCTGCAGCCCAAGACCCTTTAGATGCCCGCTGCTGCTCAGGCCCCCCAAAATGATTCAGACACTTATATTAACTTCATGCTGTTGCCCTATGGCTTAGGCACATTGTTAGCTAGCTCTTACATCTTAAATCAACCCATTTCTATTAATCTTTTCTGCCATGTGGCCCGTGGCTCACCTGTGTTCCTTACATGCTTTTTCTTGGGTGACTTCCTCTGTCTGCCTGACCCCATCCTACTTCTCCTACCTATGCTCTGATTTCTCCTCCTTCTTTTACTATGGTGCCTGTCATGGGCCAAAACAGCTCCTTTTTTTAAAGATTGATATTCACAGCATACAGATAGACATTCCCAAATCAGAAAACTATATCTATCTCATCTTCAACTACCTCAGAGATCCAGGAAGGAAATAATATTTACCCAAATAACCAGGAAGTACAAGAAATTTCCAAAAACTAGAAATGACAGAGATGACACCTATCTGCCTGGACAGTCGCCCAAAGTTCCCTTATAAAGTTGGGGCATCCATCTTCAGCCTACAGGCCCAGAGTCTCTTTTCATCTCAATGAAGCAGGAAACATGCTCTGTCCACTTTGGTGTTACAGTTCAGTCACTTCTCCTTGTGTCCTGAAGATTGAAGTCTCTCTTCAAAGTTCTTTTCAACTTTCCCTTACAGTTCTTGTTTGCTATTGATCTCTTGCCAGTATTTAGCCTTAGATGGAGTTTACTCCCCACTTTTGGCTGCATTTCCAAACAATCTGACACTGGGAAGACCTGGGCCCAGTGTGCCAGGGGCCCCTACTGCATCACACTGTCCAAAGCTCATATCTGACAGATTTCTCTGAAAAGTAGGAACCTGAAGGACCATCTCAGCTTGTTATGTCAAAGTTCAGAGGTCACTTTCTGTGGGAACCTGCATGTCCAGTTTAAACAGAACACTGTCAAGCAGTCAATACAGGGACAGGTTCTTGTCCAATGGCTAAGCATTGCCACAAAGAAAGTAGACTCCATATGGAGTTTCTTCAATGACCTTTTTTCTCTTGAAGTAGATTGGGGCTTCTGGGATCAGACCTGTCTCACTGTCCAGGAAAGTCTAAGTTCTAAAAATATGTTGAATGCCATATTCTATGGATCTCTGGAGTGTTTGAAGAAGACCTGTTCATCTAAAATATATTCGTTTGACCTTGAAAACATATCTAACATGACTATGTCTGAACGTAATGTCTAACTACTAACTTGCATTGCTTTATATTCTAATTAATTGGTAATAAAAACTTTCATGGACTTGCAACTTGTATTACAATGTTAGATGAACTGTATACTACCTTAAACAAGCATAGAGATACTTGTACAGAGACACAATTAATCTCAATATACACAATTTGTATACAATATACAAAAATCAAATGCAATGTAATATATTTAATTCTAATAAATCTTTTAAAAAGAAGATTCAATAATCTATCCTTATGTCCTATATATCTGTATCCCCTTTTTCTTTCTATTTTTAAAAACATAAATCTTGAATCTAATTGTTCTTGTTTAACTTTTTTCTAACCATAACTATGAACAATTTTTAACCAATTAACCTAAACAATGACAATCATCTATAACCCACTGAACAACCAAAACCAGCCCATGCCACCAATTGAGAATGTGGGCACCGTGTTCTTAAATTTACTTCCTTCTTACTGGGGGCGATGGCATCCTTTGGAGATCCTGAAAAGAAAAGTTTTGTTAAATGTCAAGTCCTGAAATAAGTAGCTGTGTCATTTGTTGTCCAGTCTCTGCATAACAGGAAAGTGCACGGCTTGTCTCAAGTCCTGGCCGTAGTAGTCTGTGAAGCTGGTTCATCTCAGCGAGTTGCCTGGAAATTGTCCTGAGCAGTTTGTAGTCCAAATCTGATCTTAGGTTGGTGTTTGTCAGCCTAGTGGCTTTGTCAGAGTTCATGTGAAATCATTGTTGTGGGGTCCCATCTTTCCTTGGCTTCTTCAAGTTCACAATTAGGCCTTGTCCTGGATCACTGCAGAAAACTGATAAGAGACTAAAATTTATCACAATGTACAGGAAACTAAATATATAACAATTTATTCAGCTTGATATTACTAACAATAGAATAGTCCCTTATTTTTGTTATTCTTCTGTCCCAAATCAGGTGGCTCTTCTGATATGATACAGAGATCTTGTATTTTCCTTTAACAAGTATGCTTGAGTTTAGAGAAGGAGAGAGCCACACTCTAATTCTAAAGCCAGCTTTAAATTATAATCAAACTGGGACTTCAGCTTACAAAAAAGTTTGTAGAGGTTAAGCAAAGAGATTTTACCCTATGAAGTATACTGGTACCAATAGTTACCATATTCTTTTGCTTGTAAGATTTTCTGTATAGCCTCCCTTTTGCTTTAGACATCTAGATGTCCAAGGCCTTTTGACTTCTTGAAGATAGGTATTTCCAGTTTTCTGTAAAGACAAAAACAGAAACCTGCCCTGACCCTTTGTTTTTTCCTACAACTGAAAGAATTGTAATATGGGTTGATGAGCTATCAATTCTTAGTTTCATGAAGTTTCTCGGGTTCAAATTGAGTCTTTATTAATTTTGATGGTACCCATAACTTTTCTTCACCTGTGGAAACAAAGCAAACCCCCTTCCCCAATGTAGCACATACCCTGGCTTCCATTCAGAGTACCTCTTTGAAGTAAACAGACTGATTTAGTTCAGCTATTTTTTCAATGGTCCAATGCCTTCAGCAGCTGTTGTTCCTTTCTCATTAGCATTGAGAAAATTCAAAGTTAATAAAGCATTATGTACTCTATCTCTGGGGGTTTTTGTTATTCCTTTCTGTTTATTTAACATAGCCTTTAGAGTTCGATTTGATCTCTCTATGACTGCTTGCCCCGTAGGATTGTGTGGTATTCCTGTAATATGCTTTATATTATAAAAAGTAAAAAATTGTGTCATTTTACAAGAGACATATACAGGAGCATTGTCAGTCTTAATTTGTGCAGGTATTCCCATGATGGCCATAACTTATAGCAAATGTGTGATTACAGAATCAGCCTTTTCTGAACTCAAAGCAGTTGCTCATTGAAATCTTGAAAACATATCTATTGTATGATGGACATATCTTAATTTCCAAAATTCTGTAAAATGAAATACATATGTCTACCAGATTTCATTTTTATGTATACCTTTAGGTTTACTTCCTGCTGGCAATGTAGTTTGGTTATAGAAAGAACAGGTTGGACACCTTTTTATAATTTCTTTGGCTTGTTGCCAAGTGATAGAGAAATCTTTTTTTAATCCTTTGCTATTGACATGATGATTTTTTGAAATTCTGAGGCCTCTAGTACTTTTCCTATTAATAACTTACCAATTTCATCATTACCTTGTGCAAAGGTCCTGGCAGACTCGTATCGGATGGAATGTGTGTTATATTGAAGGGATGATTTCTAGCCTTGATTATTTCTTGTAACTGAATAAACAATGAGGTTAATTCTGATTAATCATTAATAAAATCAGCCGTTTCAATGTGTAGAACCGCTCTTTCTGCATACTGAGAGTCAGTGACTATGTTAAGAGGTTCAAAAAGTTCATTAATACCATCAAGATAGCATCTAATTCTGACTTTCAAACAGAATTATAAGGGTTTTGAGCCTCTTTACTTGTATGTTCTGATTTATAGCCTGCCTTTCCTGATTTGTTTGCATCAGTATAAAATGTAGGAGCTCCAGAAATTGGTTTATCTCATACAATATGAGGGAGAATCCAATTAGTTTTCTTTAGAAATTCAATTCTTTTGCTTTGAAGATATTTGTTGCTAATATCTCCAAAAAAATTACTGCAGGCTCTTTGTCGAGGTTCATTTTCTACCCATAATTGGTGAATTTCTTCATTAGTTAAAGGTACAACAATTTCTGCTGGGTCCATTCCTGTCAATTGACAAAGTCTTAATTTTCCTTTAAAAAAATTCAGAAATCTTTTCCACATATGTCTTTAACTTCTTACTCAGTTTATGTGGAAGAAATATCCATTCCAATGTCACATTTTCCCTTTGCATTAAAATTCCTGTAGGATAATGCTTCGAGGGCAAGATAACTAGAATGCAATTAAGGTCTGGATCCACACGATCCACGTGTGTCTCCTATAATTTCATTACCACCAATGCCAATTCTTTCTCAGCTTCAGGTGACAATTCTCTCAAACTACTTTAGTTCTTGTCAACATTTAAGGTTTTAAACAAACTATGGAGTTCATCACTTTAAATTACAATAGTAGGTCATAAGTTGGCAATGTCTCCTAGTATCTTTGAAAATCATTAAGAGTCTTCAATCTATCTCTCCTGATTTGTACCTTTTGGGTCTAAGTTTTTGTTGGTCCATTTTTACAGCCTAAATAATTAATGAAATCTCCTCTGTGTATTTTTTCTTGGGCAATCTGAATCCCCAAGCAGGCAAAATTCTTTTCACTTCTTCAAAATTTTTTTCTAAGTTATCCATATTTGAATCTGCCAAGAAGATGTCATCCATGTAATGATAAATTATAGATTGTGGGAATTTGTTATATATTTGTTCTATTGGCCTTTGTACAAAATACTGGCACAGAGTGGGGCTATTCAGCATTCCTTGAGGGAGGGTCCTCTACTGGAATCTCTTTACAGCCTGAGAATTATTATAAGTGGACACTGTACAGGTGAATTTTTCTTTGTCTTCTTCTTGTAAAGGTACTGTAAAAAAAACAATATTTTAAATCAATAACTACAATAAGCCATTCTTTAGGTAACAGAGAAGGCAAAGGAATCCCAGATTTTAGAGGGCCCATTGGCTGGGTCATCTTGTTAATCACTCTTAGGTCTGTTAGCATTCTCCACTTTCCAGATTTCTTCTTAATAAGCAAATTCAGGAGAATTCCAAGTCGGGTTGATTCTTCTATATGCTGAGCATTTAACTGCTCCTGTACCAGCTTCACTAAGGCCTGCAATTTCTCTTTCCGTAGAGGCCATTGGTGAATCCATATAGGCTTTTCTGTTAGCCATTTTAGAGGTAGTGCTGTGGGTATTTTTGAAAGATCAACAGCTGTTTTGCCTTGTTTCTTTATAACCTGAATGGTCTGTGAGTGTTTCTCATAATACCTTCTAATGTTTTTTTCAGAACCATGGGCTAGTTTATGGCTTATTTCTGTGTTTGGAGGAATATTAATCTGTGTGTTCCACTGTTGTCAGAAATCTCTTCCCCATAAATTTATAGCAATGTCAGCCACATATGGGTTTAATATTTCTTTCTGTCCTTCTGGTCCTATACACTCAAGCCATCTTGCACTCTGTTTTACCTGGGATATTGACTCAATACCCAAAAGCTGAACATTTACCTCTTGAAGGGGCTAACTTGGATGCTATGACTCTGGTGAAATTATTGACACATCGATGCCTGTGTCCAATAAGCCTTCAATATTAACATCATTTATTTGTACTTTTAATTGTGGCCTTTGCTCATTGATAGAATTTTGCCCAAATACTTGCTTTATAATTTTTCCTGAATTTGTTTTGTTTTCTGTAGAATTTCTATCTTTCTGTGTAGTATGTCTTTCTAAAATAGGTTTTTAATCTTTTTAATTGTTGTGGGAAGGTGTTTCCTCCACAATGGCAGGGGAAGACTGGATTGGATTTGATATGGGGGCTTTTGAAAGCCCCCTTGGGGTGTTTCACAAGGGCAGAAAGTTACCTGACCTGAGGTTTTGAAAAGCTCCCCTTGGGGCATTTTCCAAGGGCAGCAATCTAACTTGTCTGTCCCTTGTTGATCTGCATTCATTAGTCCAGTTTCTTTCTTTTCCACAGCTTCTGCATATTCCAGAAGGGAGGGGTGTTCTCTTGGGATTATTCCTACCAAAAGCATTGTTCCTGGGAACGCCTTGTTTACAATCTCTTTTTATGTGACCTTGCCTTCCAGAACTGTAACATTTAACATTTTGACTTTTTCTTATACCTCTTGAAATAAGCTTTCCTACCCTGTTATCATCACTATCATAAGACTCCATATTAATTGTCTCATGAATCCAATTCTCCAAAGGTGCTGACCTTGCTTTTAAAGGTCTAACTATTTTTCTACATTGAGCCTTGGCATTCTCAAAAGCCGGTGATTCAATGATTGTTTACCTGGCTTCTGAGTCTGGTACCACTGTTTACTGCTGCGGTTAATCTTTATAAAAAGTCTGTAAAAGTTTCTTTGGGGCTTTGAATTACTTTCATGAGGGATTCACTTTTCTTCCCTATTTCTTTAATCCTGTCCCAGGCATTTAAAGCAGCCATGCAACATAAATCTAGAGTATGTTCATTGTATAAAGCCTGCCTGTCAATATCAGCATAATCTCCCTCCCCAAGAAGTTGGTTTTGGGAGACTTCTATGCCTCGGGACCTGCTTCTTTGTTGTATTGTTTTAGCCTCTTCCCTCCACCATGATTTCCATTGTGTAAGAGGCCCTGCCTCTAGCACAGCTGTAACCATATCTAACAAATATTTAGGGGTCACCCAGTTACAGCATGACCAGGAATTCAACATTTGTTTGACAAATGGTGACTGCATCCCATATGTCTGTTGATGATTCAATTGGTTGTGAAGTGGGGAAGCTACGTAGTATGACAGCAACCCAAGGAGGGGTCCAAATAGGAAAAGAAACACCTCACCAGGACAAAGAGACCACTGTCTGAAAGACTTACCCAGATGAGAATGAAGTGGAAACACATGTGGCCAGTCTGCCTAAGGGTGGATTCTAGCCTGGAACAGAAAGCCTAGCTGCTAGTAATTACTTCTCCAGCCATGTGTTGTTTTGGCTGGTAAGTGCAGTTTTTTGGGTAGGGAGGGGAAGAATTTCTGCCCCAACGTTGGAAGCTAATTGTTGGACAAATAAATGCGACTCAGGGGTAGATCTCTGAGAAAGTTGGAGATATTATGGAGAATAAACACCACAGTCATATCTTACCCAGGTGTCTTCCAGCTTCCTCAGCCTGGCTTCTCTTGGCTTCCTCTCCTTCTGCCTTTCTATGCTTGCCTTTAGCCTTACATACTCTCTTGGTAAATTAAGGCGTGGCCCCACCACTGCCTGCCTGGGAGCCTGGAATTCCTTCTGTAACCTAAAATGACCTCAAACTCACTTGGGATTAAGGGCATAGGTCACCACTCCCAGGATACTCCCTGTGCTAGGATTAAAGGTGTGAAATCACCACTCTCTGATATTCCTAAACTGACTCTGGTTAGATCTCCAAAACTTCTGGAGCTTTTATTAAATTCCCACATTTTGGGAACTTCTTGTATTGCAGGTTGAGGGTCAAATACATTCATTGCAATGGGAAGAGTTCTTTGGTTTAGGGACGGGATAATCTTAAGTTTGTATGTTGCTGTATGGGACTCACATGACTCATCTTTTGTGCTCACAAGAAAGTGTATTTTTCTTGGAAAAAGCATTGCCTGCAATAAATTGTTCCTTGTCTTCATCACTGTACTCTGGAACTTCTCCATGTCTAGTCCAGTGGCTCCTAAAGACATTGACCTCAGTCCCAAAGAGAGTGGCTTTGGCAAAGTTCCCCCATTTTACCGGATCTGCTTCTTGGTCGGATGCCAGTGCTAAGATGTCCAGGTGTTTGCTAGGCTCCTGTTGAGAATGGCCTTATCTTTCTGCCCTGCTAGAAACCCAGGCCCTTGGTCACTGACCTGCCACATGGGTCTCCCCATCAAAGAATCACACATCTGATGGGTTTATTTGTCAAACACTAGTTGTCACCTGCTGTATAATGCCTTGGCCCTCAGAAATCTTTGGTATTTGGTGTTTTTTTTACTTCACACAGTACTATCGAGGTTCCTGATAGTCACAGGCCACAATCACACACTTTCATGGGCTTTCATCATGATCTCCCTTAGCATCCGCACTCTGGACAGAGGGCGTCTTCTACCCATGGTCCCTTGGCTATGTGATTCTGAACACTGGCCTCAGGTACCCTTATTTTTCTCATAAGAAATCATACCAATACCTTCATTAGTCAAGGTTTCTAAAGGAAAAAAACTGACAGAATCAATCAGTCTGTTTGTCTATCTGTCTGTCTGTCTATTTGTTTGTCTTCTGCCTATCTATTACTTATTAGCAATTTACCTATTATCTACCAGATATACCCATCTACCCGTCCATCTATCATCTATCATCTACCTAATCTATCCATCTAATCTGTCCATTTATCTACTACCATCTATCTATATGTCATCTATCTATCTATCTATCTATCTATCTATCTATCTATCTATCATCTGTCTTCTATCTATCTATCTGTCTGTCTGTCTGTCTGTCTGTCTGTCTATCTATCTATCTATCTATCTATGGGGTTCAATTGACTGGCTTACAGGCTATTGCATGTTAATGCAGCTAAGACTGTCACATAATGGAAATGCTGAGAACTTGGTACTTGTCCATCAAGAGTGTCTAAACTTCGGCGGTCCCAAATAGTCCTGGAAGATACCTGGAGAGCTGACGGTTGATAGCCTCTATAGAAATCCAGAAGAATTTGGATTTGATGGCTGCTATAGCAACAGGTTAGATGAATTTGAGTGAAGACAGGCAGGCAAAGATCTTTTCCTTCTGGCCCTGGTTCCAAGTCAAGTCGACCTTTCTGGTCTTTTGCTCTGCGATTCCTATCTCTAGATAAAGACATTATGAGAGTAGAATAATTTTGATCTCTCTGTCTATATTTGTTTCTCTGTTTGCCTCTCTGTCCCTCTCTCTAGACTACGTCTGCTATGTGATCAGTGAAAAGTTCCCATAAAAAAGTACAGCCCAAACTACTAAAGAATTTTAGCCTAGGCACAAAATAGTGAGTTTTATCTCATAACAATCCCACTCCTGGGACCGACTTTGTGCTTTAGTTGCTTTATTTGTCACTGGCGTTAAATATCTTCTCAGAAGACAGTGTGAGGAAGGATGTATTTGGGGGCAGCTCTGTCTCTAGGTATGCTGACTATGGGACTATGTTGAAGGTGGGAAGGAGAGGCAAGCATGATGGAAGTATTCCCTCAAGTAACTTAATTCTTTCTGCCAAGTCTGAGAACATTATAAAAATACTGTTAGCTAGAGATCAATCATTCAACACATGGAATTGTAGGATATATTTCTAATTCTTTTCATTCTTTATTTCATTCTACTCCCATATAATACAGATCCACCACAGCCTCTCCTCCTCTCCTTACACCCACAGCACCATTACCTTCTCCCCCAGATCTACTGATCTTCCATTTCCTTTCAGAAAGGGGCAGGTCTTCCAAGGAGATCACAGAACACTGCATAACAAGACTCAAAAGACTAGTTACCAGCCCTCATACAAAGGCTGGAGAAGTTAATCTAGTCAGAGGAAAAGGGTCCCAAGAGCAGGCAATGGAGTTAGATTCATTCCCACTTCTCCAACCAGGGCACTCTGTGAATGGATTGGTGTCATCATCAAAGGAGTGAGTCTCTGGGAGAGTATTCTGTCTTCGTTTTAGCTGTGTTAGTTATGCTTTCCTCATGTCATGCTATAATGCAGCAACAAATGCTTCACCAGACACCAGTGTGGCAATCTTGGACATAATTGTGTCTAGGAGTACATATTTGAAGTATACTAATTATAACTTCACAGCTTCTGGTATTCTGCCTCAGTAGAAAACAGAGTAAGATAGTTTCAGCATTCTACAGCTCAGACTCTACAGGAAATAGACACTGTTAGAGATAGGTCAGAGAGCTCTGCATGGCGTGAGACAGCCAGGAGGAGGAAGTGATCACCACTCAGTGATGAGGGACCCACGGCCTCCAATTGCTCCTCTGCCAGGCTGAATCCTCTCTCCAACCTGATTGCTGAGCCTCACAGCTCCCAAACCTCTCATCTCCTCTACTTTTCAATTAACTCCTATCTGTGGCTGTCAGGGGCCAGAAACTGAATTGGAGTTTCTGGAGAAATCACATCAGCATTGAGGTTGTGATATAAACAGACACAGAGAGACTCACACAGTAACATGAAACTCGACTCCTGTCAGACACAAATCTAAGAACATAGTGTAGCTCCATGATGCACAAACGTACTCATGAGCCATATGTGGTGACTCACACCTTTAAGTTCAATGTTTAAGAGGCTGAGGGAGGTGGGTCTGTGAGATTGGGACCACCATGGACTACAGAGTGAGTTCCAGGACACCCAGGGCGATACCTTATTTTGAAAAACCAACCATTACAGACACACCTACACCATCATCACCACACACACACATGCACACACACACACCTCCTAGAGGAACGCACAAAAGTATAACATGTACATAAGAAATATACCCTCATATATGCAGCACACAGGTCCATACCTGAGTAAATTAACAATCAAAAGTGAGCTGACCAGTGTACATTCATCCCCAGAAATCAAGATGCATTACTCCTGATACGCCTTTGTTCTGTGTCTATTTAATTGTCCTTGCCAATATCTTTGGACTTAAGAGTAAGCATGTGACCAGCAGCCCAATCAGGAAGTAATGGTGCTCACACTCCTGGTAAATGTTTGACGGGAGGAGGGAGCAGCTGAAGTTGTTCAATTGGGCGGAGATTCAGCTTAATCATAAAAGGTTCTACTGGAGTGTGCAGTGAAGTTCACAGGGACCAAACCAGGACCATGGAGCCCACTGTCCTGCTCTTCCTCGCTCTCCTGGTGGGCTTTTTGCTGTTCCTGGTCAGGGGACACACAAAAACCCATAGCCACTTCCCACCAGGACCACGTCCTCTGCCCGTCTTGGGGAACCTCCTGCAGATGGACAGAAGAGGCCTCCTTTACTCCTTCATGCAGGTGAGACATGCACAGGGCCTGTGCTTTATGGGCTTAGCCTGGTGTTTGGTCTTGGAGATCATTCAAAAGGATGAGCAAGGAACTCTTCTAGGACATGGGTTCATGTGGGAAGGTTGCAGAATATAGGTGAGATGCTGATTGGTGATGGATGGTGCTCAGATTCATAACAGTGTAGGTAGGTCAGGGCCATTCTCTCTGAATGTTGTCAGAAGGCTTTGGGCAGGTTGAAACTGAGTTATAGGAAGCATGGTTCTTGGATGAGATTCCAGGAACATCCTGCCAGACTGAAGGGTATGAGCATGAACTCCATGCATATCTGCATCCTTATCTGTATCTATTATTTTTTTGGAGATAGGGTCATATGTAGCCTACTTCAAATTGGAGTGTAGCCAAGGATTACTCTTGCTTATCTGGCATCTACTTCCTTAGTGCCAGGATTATAAACATGTGTTGCCCTTCCTCCCTAATCTACCTAATGGTACTGATGTGCTCATTGTAATACCCAACCAATCAGTGCACACCCTGCCTATGTGGTAAATTAACCCTTCAACTCTCAGGTCCTCAGAAGGGGAAGGGTAGCAGGGGGAGGGTCTTATCATTTACCACTCTGTGTTTCACAGTGTCACAACAACCTCTGCACTGACTAACCACAAACCTGATGCCCTTATGCTTGGCAGTTTCGAGAGAAATATGGAGATGTGTTCACAGTGCACCTGGGACCAAGGCCTGTGGTCATACTGTATGGGACAGAAGCTATAAGGGATGCTCTGGTGGACCAAGCTGAGGCTTTCTCTGGCCGGGGGACAATTGCTGTGGTTAGACCAATCTTCAGGGACTATGGTAGGAGTTTCAAAGGTCGGGATGAGGAGGGATAAAGAATGGCCACAGAGAGAGAAGAATATCATAGTGGGGGTGGGGGGACAAGGTGTGGGAATGGACTCAGGTTCTTTGAGCTTCCAATCTCACCCATCCATATTTACCCTACTTTCTTAGGTGTGATCTTTGCCAATGGGGAACGCTGGAAGACCCTTCGGCGATTCTCTGTGGCCACAATGAAGAACTTTGGAATGGGGAAACGGAGTATAGAGGAGCGGATTCAGGAGGAGGCCCGATGTCTGGTAGAAGAACTGCAGAAATCCCAGGGTGAGTCTCTGAGAATTAACATAAAGGTAGATGGTGATACCTGGACCTAAGTGCACAGCAAGAGAAGAGACACACAAGGGTGGAGAAACAGAAATACATACATCCAGACAGGCAAACAAAAACATACAAACACAAACTCACAGACAAACACACAGAGTATGGGAAGGATGATTGGCCAGGGGTGGAAAGAGGGAGAAATACATGGCCAGAAGAAATGTGAGATACGCTATGTCCAAAATAACTCAAGACCATGTACAGACCAATGTGGTCATTTCTCTTCAGAAAATCAATTTGTGAATTGATTCCCTTTGTCAGTTGGGTATGACTGGTGCACAGTCATTTTCTCAGAACTGAGAAGGTAAACAAAATGGTCATGAGTTCACGGCCAATCCTGTCTACACTGTAAGGTCCTGTCTTAAGCTGTTACTGTGTCTAAGTCTTAGAGCACTTTCTGCATTTTATATAGCAGTGATGATCCTGTATGTTTGCAATTCCAGCACTCCAGAGGCGACGTCAGAAGGCTGCCTTCCAAGGTCCAAGGTCACCTTCTACTGCAGACATAGTTCTAAGCCACTTTGGTTTAATCTTTGACATTGCCCCCCTCCCACCGTCTTATTACAGACAAACCCAGATCGTAGGTGAATGAAGGGGAGGGGAACAGGAGATACTATGGTTCTAAGCTGGGAATTGTCTTTTTTTCCCCCCTGCAATTGTGCTGTTGAGCAGAAGTGAGCACAGAGGCTGATGGGAGTTTGGCTTCGGTGTTGCTGGGAACTTTAATGTTCTTTATATCAAGGGCCACATTGGTGACAAGACCATTGCTTACATCTTCATTTCTCACAACGGGTATTTGTCATCTCTTACTGACCTCTCTCAGGAGGTCTGAGAGGTCAGTGCAGAAGTGGAAAGAAAGAAAGGTGCGGGAGGCTGAGAAGAGTGAAAGCGAAGGCAGTCAGAGATGGAGGAACCCAAAGGAAGAGAATCAAGCTCTAAGGCTAAGCGTGAAGTTGATGAGCCCCAGGGAAGGGTCTACTTCACTGTCTTGGTCACCAGCCTCCAGACAGTCCAGGGCTTGAAGAAAATCCACAGCGTTGTGCATATGCAGCTTTTTATGTTTTAATTTGAGCATGTTAGGTGAAAAAGCCTTCACGCTCCTGATGGCTTTCTTTCTCTCTTCCTCTTCCTCCTCCTCCTCTTTCTCTTCTTCCTCCTCCTTCTCTATCAATTGTCTTTTTGTATCAGTAGAGTGAGGTCAGGAATAGAAGTATGGAATCTGGTTTCACTTGAAGTTATTTTGAAGCTTTGTTTCAGTTAATGGTGTACGCCAAAAACTGCATCTTTCAGCATTAAGAGAATTAGGGTCAGACTGGCTCCTGGTGACTCAATTATTTTCCTTAATCATTAACCTGAACCCAATCTAAAGCACTTCTTTAGCTGGAACTTATAAGTCTTAGCTGCATAGCATTTCCTTGTATTATTTTTATTCATCAAAAGTTATCATTATCAATTGGACAGTACAATTTTGGAATAATAATCTTCAGGACAATCCATAGATAAAAATACCCAGTGGAATATAATGTTCCATGGTAAAACACACTTCATCACAGGCAATGGGGATCTCCCCACACCCATAAAGATAGCAGCAGCAGACATGTTAAGATGATGCAGAAGACATTACAGAGTCTGTGGTCTTCTGGTCTTTCCTAACCAAGATTGAGCCATCTGAGAGTTTTCTCCTGGTGGGCTGACACCTTGAGCTTCAATGGCTGCCTGCTGATCCTCTGACATGACCATGTGCAGATCTACACAGGATGAGAGACCACAGATAAGTCAGCTCCAAGGTGAAGGGCAAGGTGCCCCAATACGGTTGGACTGGCAACAGTCCTTCATGACTACACTTGCCACACAAAGATGGCAGGCAGCTGGTGCTGATGGCTTTGGAACACCATAGAGCCCAGAAGTAAGGAAAGGGATGAAGACCGGCAGACAGGTGTGGAGTGTGCATGGCTTGTCCATTCACACAGGCAATCCCTGAATCCTCTTCACCATTCCTACAGTGGGAGTTAGCTATCAGCTCAGAGTCAGAATGTAGCCCTGGGAGGAGGTCCAGGGTGGAGACTGATATACACTCTGCCCTTCCACCCTAGCCTCCTACTTCTGGTCAGGGTTAGCTGAGTTGCATTGGTGAAGGGAGCCTCCCTTTCTGTGTGTATAAATAGTATCCCAATATCTGTATTGAGGGAAGTGAAATAAAAGAATGTGTACATCTCTGAGCAAAGGATGTAGACTCATATGTGCCTCCACGTGCACACCTGGGAACCGTTTACACTGTCCTTTGAGTAGTGAGTGGTGGAGGCAGCATCACAGAGATGAGGCTGAAGCCGATGTTCCCTGGTTCCATAACTTCTGCCTCCTGTCCTGCATCCTCATCCTCCAGGAGCCCCTCTGGACCCCACCTTCCTCTTCCAGTGCATCACAGCCAACATCATCTGCTCCATTGTGTTTGGAGAGCGCTTTGACTATAAAGACCGCCAGTTTCTGCGCCTGCTGGACCTGTTCTATCGGAACTTCTCTCTTTTCAGTTCATTCTCCAGTCAGGTCAGTGGGTGCAAAAAGAGAAGCCTCCAAGGCAGAAAAAAGATGAGGCTGCTCTGTGGGTAAAGAAGAGAATGTCTCAAGGCTGGGAGAAAGGCTGAGACAATGGAGAGAAAAGGAGGTTCAGAGCATGGATGAACAAGGAATGGGGAGCAGAGCAGAGCAGAGTCCTGAATCCAGAAACAGCCACACACACATCTAGTAAATGGTGATGTGGGTGATGCAGCTGTAGCTTACTGGATAGAGGGCTTGATTCTCAAGTATGAGGCTCAGCACTGTCTATCCTGTGTGTGGTGGCACACAACACATGCAGTTCCTTCACATGAAGGCAGGGGGATGAGAAATTCAGGGTGATCTTTAGCTAATATTTCATTTAAGACCAGTATGGAATACATGAGACCCTGTGTCTGTCAAGTCAAACTCCCAATTTAAGCAAACAATGATAATGAAGCAGAAGGGATTGGGGGAGAGAGAACAGAGGACAGAAAGAGGAAGACAGAGAATGCAAGGCAAGAAATAGAGACAGATTTAAAGATAAAGTTCAAAAGCATGCATGTGTATAGTGCATATATGAGGTGTGATGTGTGTGTGTGTGTGTGTGTGTGTGTGTGTGTGTGTGTGTGTCTGTTTTCTTTATGAAATATGGGCACCTAGGAGTATGTGTTAGTTTAAATAAGACTGGCCCACACAGACTAGTGTATTTGCAGGCTTGAATCCCATTTGAGGAGCTGTTTGGAAGGATTAGGATCTGTGTCTGTGTCCTTATTTGAGGAAACATATTGCTAGGGGTGAACTTGGAGGTTTCCAAACCCACAAAAGGTTCAGTGTTCTCTCTAGTTCAGTGTGTCTGCCTGTATATCATGATGTCAGCTTCCAGGCACATGCCCATCTGCCTGTATATCATGATGTCTGCTCCCAGGCACATGCCTGTCTGCCTGCTTTCTGCCATAATGAAAATACCTAACCTTCTGAAACTGTTTGAAAGCCCTCAAAATGTTTTATTTTTGTAGGGTTCTCCTTGGTTGTGGTATTACTTCAGAGCTAAAGAACAGTGATGAAGAGCACTGTCTGCTTCTTGTGACCCGATAGTTTCAGGTGACCTCCTGGTTCCTTCTTTCCTCCAGGTGTTTGAACTCTTCCCTGGCTTCCTGAAATACTTTCCTGGTACCCACAGGCAAATCTTTAAAAACCTGCAAGAAATCCTCGACTACATTAATCAAAATGTGGAGAAGCACCGGGCAACCCTGGATCCCAGCAACCCACGAGACTTCATTGATACCTACCTCCTACGCATGGAGAAGGCAAGTTCTGCACGAACGATAGAGGGGAAGGGTGAGAAGGAGGATTGAGGAAGTGAGCAGAGGAAAAGGGGGGATGGGGAGAGGAGAGACAGGAAGTGGAGCGGATGGACGCAGAAGGAGACAGAAGAGGGCAAGTGACGTTGTTGAGGACGAGAAATGCCATGCGGTCCATATAGTGAGACCGAAGGACAGTGCCCAGAGACGTGTGTGCATCTCCCTGAGGGGCTCCAGTCACCCCTGACCTCCCCTTCTCTCCCATCTCCAACCAGGAGAAGTCCAACCAGAACACGGAGTTCCACCACGAGGACCTGATGATCTCTGTGCTGTCTCTCTTCTTTGCTGGCACCGAGACCAGCAGTACCACACTCCGCTATGGCTTCCTGCTCATGCTCAAATATCCCCATGTTGCAGGTGCGTCAGTCAGCCAGTTGGGAGAGCATTAGCATCCTTTTGGCTGCAGAGGTTTGTGTGGGTGAGAGAGACAAGGGCCTCTTATATATGGAGCTCTGAAGGCTTTGCTCGGCTTCTAAACTAGGGCAGTGCTGTGGGCAGTGTGTTAATGAACCCGCAGCTGACCCTTTTTTATTCTTTTCTTCTTTCATTTAAAGGTGGATCCATCCATCCATGCATTCATCCATCTGTCTGTCCATCCATCCATTTATCCGTCCGTCTGTTCATCCATCTGTCTGTCCATCCACTCATCCATCTTTTGGTCCATCCATTCATCCATCTGTCTGTCCATCCATCCATTTATCTGTCCGTCTGTTCATCCATCTGTCTGTCCATCCACTCATCCATCTTTTGGTCCATCCATTCATCCGTCTGTCTGTCCATCTATCTATTCATCCACCCATCCATCACATCCATCATCCATCCACCCGTCTGCCAGTTCATTTGTCTGTCCATCCATTCATCTGTCTGTCCATCCATCCATCTGTCATCTATTCATCCATCCATCTAATGGTCTTTCATTCCCTTCTTCTATCACTACATTCATCTATTTATTCAGCTTTTCTCTGCACCTCTCCATCCATCTCCCCATTCTGTTTGTTTATCCTTCTGTCTGTCTACCCACCAACCCATCTCTCATCCACCTACTCCTCCATTCATTTTCCCATCCTTCTATCTACCCCCTGTAAGCACTTATTCACACACACACACTCACACACACTCACACACACTCACTCACACACTCACACACACACCCACACACTCACACACACTCAACCCCCCACACTCACTCACGCACACTCACACACTCACACTCACTCACACACACTCACACTCACACACACACTCACTCACACACACTCACACTCACTCACACACACTCACACACACACACCCACACACTCACACACACTCACCCACCCACACAGTACCCATCCACTCAACTATATATACATCAATCCATTGTCTAATTTTTAGTAATCCATTGATTCTTTAATCACCCACCAGCCATTTCATTTATTTATTTTAGTGAATCAACTCAGTTTTTTCTTTGGTCAGTAGAATGGAATAAATTACTTGTCCCTGATTATTCACACACTCCCTCTTTCACTTGTCTGTTCCTCTATTCATCCTCAAGTGAATAATCTATCGGCTTACACATTGATTACATGATCCAGTGTGCAGTCTGTCCATGAGCTCAGGACATTGATTACATGATCCAGTGTGCAGTCTGTCCATGAGCTCACGACATTGATTACATGATCCAGTGTGCAGTCTGTCCATGAGATCATGAATCTATCCATTTATTAATTGATTTAACCTTAATTTTATGATTCATTTTTACAAACATCCATTGGTAGATTGATTTGCTAATCTACCTACTTCTGTTATATTCCTGAGGATACAGCCTCGAGGTCTTAATGTAAAACTGCATATAAAGTGATAGCAATGCAAAGTATGAGTGAGTCTCTATGTGTTTGTGTGCATGCATTTGTGTGTATATGTATATGTATGTGAGTGTATGTTTCAGGCGGCGGAGTATATGTATGTATATGTAATATATGTGTTTGTGTAGTATTCAAGCACATGTGTATGTGTGTGTATATGTATGTGTATGTATGTTTCATGTGCATGTGTATGTGTGTATATTTATATGTGTGTGTGTATGTGTTCATGTGCATGTGTATGTGTGTATATTTATATGTGTTGTGTACGTGTTCATGTCCATGCATTTAAGTGTGCATATATGTGTTTATATGTATGTGTTCATGTGCATGCATATATGTGTATATTTGTATGTATGTGTATGTATATCTATGTGTGTGTATATAGAGAGACAATTCATACTCTTGCAAAGGTGAGAGGTTTACTGCCTTCCTCCCTTACACTCACACCAATATGACTGCTCTACTCTCCCTATGTAGTAGCCATTGGTTGTATGTTTTTCCCTTTTTAACAACCCTGCAGAAATGAGACTGATGTTCATGGAGGAATGCTTTAATACAGTTTTTAGGACAGGCACAGAGGGATGTCCACTTAAGAACAGGACACTTGTCTGTTACCACAAGTGCACCGATGTCTCAGATGATCTTCCCGATGCACTCTTTTCTGGGTTGTTGGCTCATAGAATCAAATGTCATTGCTGCAAGCAGGCAGAGTAGATCCACCGTTCCCATTTTCTGTGCAGAGAAAGTTCAAAAGGAGATTGATCATGTGATCGGCTCACACCGCCTCCCAACCCTTGATGACCGCATCAAAATGCCATACACTGAGGCTGTCATCTACGAGATCCAGAGATTTGCAGATCTCCTTCCGATTGGTGTCCCGCACAGAGTCACCAAAGACACAACATTCCGAGGGTACCTGCTCCCCAAGGTGAGATCAACTGCTTGCTATTCCACATCTTTTCTCCATGATCCTCCTGCGTTCCCCTCCATCCTCTTGATTTCCCAGTACTGATTGTTTGCTTATGAGGAGTCAGGGTAGGCTAACATCTTTGTGTCTCATAACGTCTCCTAGAACACGGAAGTGTACCCCATCCTGAGTTCAGCTCTCCATGACCCGCGCGGTACTTTGAGCAACCACACACCTTCAATCCCGACCACTTCCTGGATGCCAATGGAGCATTGAAGAAAATTGAAGCTTTCATGCCTTTCTCTATAGGTGAGGCTCACTTGTGCTTCCTTTACCAGACACTAGAGGGCAGGCTCATCCTCCAGGACACACACAGGACTAGGTCCCTGTTCACTGAGTCTGTTCCAGCTGCTTTGCCTGAACCGCCCGGTTCACCCTGGCTAAGGTCCCAGGATGGGACTCTTGAACTAAGGGACCATCCTGGGTAGGAGGATTTTGGGGAAGTATTTAAAGTGCTCTAAACCTGAGCAAATGCATTTTTAAAAGAAGCAGAAACATGGACAAATGGCATCACCTATGAACTGGGTCAGGTCTTGATGGCAAGGAGGCATTGACTTTAGCTGTGAGCACTTGGGAGATGGGCGTGTCTTGACATGCTTGTCTCTGTTTGTAGTAAATTCTCTGCCTTGATAAATTGTAAGGGAAGTCAAAATGACTAATATTTATTTGAGGAAAGAAACCCTTCATGATGGATAATAATGCCCTGAGCCAGAGAAAGTTCAGTTGAAGCACCCATCAGTGTCAGCACATCATGGTGTCTATAGACAAGAGGGAGCTGGGCATGGACACATAGCTTGATGGTGCCGGCTCTGATTTTGCCTTCTTTGGCCATGCTGGAGTAGTAGTTGGCAACCTGAGGCAGGTCAAGTGCTGTGAGTGACTGAGACGTCTTCCCTAAAAGAGAATAATATTACACTTTAGCTCAGTTTCCTGCTGTGTTTGGCTTGTTTGTTTCATACAGAAGTTGCCTCTGGCCAAATGTAATTCAGTTTATTAGACTGTGCTCTGCTATACAATCATGAAAACTTTGTGCTCTGCTTTCTTATCTTTGGAGAAAGAGGCATTCTAGAAACAGTTTCTTAGCCTTTAGTTGCCCTCAGGGTGTCCTCCTGTCAGGGATGCAACCCAGGGCTGATTGTGTGTTAAGCAAGTCTCTTCAAAAGAGCCCACACCTCCAGCCTCTCCTTGGTGCATTTGAGAAGATGCCTCTCTGTTCTCAGCCCCTTACGGAGGGGTTTTAGGCAAGAGGGAGCTGGGCATGGACAGGTCTCAGCTAAGAATTGTCTAGTCTTGAGTGTCCAAATAACTTCAGTGACTCTGGGCTCAGCCTATACTCTTTCCATCAAATTGGGCTCTTTTCATATCTGATCTTCAGAGCTGTAGACATGTAGAGGGTGAGATAACAGTAAATTGTTTGCATAACAACCCCAAGTATTGGTAGATATGGGAGCATTTTTAAGTTTTTAAATAAAAAATAAAGATAATGGAAAAACAAGGACTCAAGCAAACAAGTTGAGAAAGGCAGAGATGTGGATAAAAGGACCCTAAGAAGAAGAGACAGATGGAATGTGACTAAATGTGATTAGATAGAGAAGGCAGAGGGTGAGAGTGTTGGCTAGGAAGTTTAGAAAAGGCAGGCAGAAAAGTATATCTAAAAGACACATAGTGATGATCGGTCCAGACATAGGTTCAGGGAGGTGCTGTGGGAGGCAAGCAGGAGAGCTAGAGAGTGAGCAAACCAGAACCAAGGGTATGTAGGCCATAGAGACACACATGGCCTCTAAAATGTCAAGTGCCTGCAAGGGCACATTGTGTTCAGAGTGAGATCAGCCATTAAAATCTGGGTCATAAAATCACACCTGGGAGAACCATCTCAGAGAGATACTCCATGAATTTCTAAGCTCATGTCATCTAAGTTCTGGAAATGGGGTACCCAAGGGAATAGTGTTCTTTTCCTAGATACCCCTACACAGGCACAATTTCTCAACAACTAGAAGGCAAGGGTTTCTGGGAAATCCCTCCTCCACCTGGAGGCCTGAGGCAGCCAGCTGTAGATGAAGAATCACTGAGATGCAGGGTAGGTGGTGGAGCCTCTGCCCGGGCTTTCAGGCTTCCATTGCTCTGTGGTGCTCCATGCCCTAGATGGCAAACACACAAGTGCTCCTGTGTCTCTGAGCATCCAGTGGATGTTGTAGACCCTTATAGTGGGCCCTTGCCCATCCTCAAGTGTAAGAACAATTGTATTTAGGAACTTGGTGAAGTTCATTGATCTCTAGATGAAAGAAGCAAAGGGGCCAGAGAGAAAGACACATAGGTGGGGTGACAGAGGGGACAGAGAAAGGGGAGAGACAGAGAGTTCTTGTTCTGTAGCCCCTCATCTTCCTGCCTCAGTCTCCCAAGTGCTGCATTTGCAGGCATGTGCCTCCATGTCTGGCTCATATAGGACCTTTACCACCATCTAGTTGTTAATTTAGGGGTCTTTGTAAATAGTACTGTAGTAAGAGGTTTCTGGCCCAGACTTTTGGGCTTAACCTCAAGGTTTAGGCCCAAAGACCCACAGACCCACAGACTTGCAGACCCACAGATTTGCAGAGACAGAGACACACAGATGCATATGATAGTTTTAGGCTGATTGGCCTCAGGCTCAGGCATATCAATTGCTAGCTTTCTACCCTTCATCTAACCCATGACTCTTATCCTGTTCTGCCATGGGGCTCAGTACCTTTTCTTAGAGCAGCATAGTTGTCCTAAGCTTCTTCTGGTTTCTCTCCAGCATTCTGGTCTGTGCTTCTTGTTCCCAGAATTTTCTTAGTCTGGTAGCCCCGCCCACACTTCCTGCCTGCCCTTGGCCAATCAGCACTTTTTATCAAACCAATTGGTAGGACAATTATTTACAATGGAACACGACATAATCTCCCACATAGTACCTTCACTTCAAGGCAGCCAGTGAGATAGGTACCAATCCCTCACATGAGTGAGGAGTGACAAATAAAGATATTGCATTAAACTTATGTACACATACACACTTTGTTTCTACTATGTGGGTTCTTGAAATTTTGGAACAAAGGACTCTAATGATCTAACAAAATCTAGAAATGTGTCTGAAGTGACCACATACATCCACCAACAAATGATTTATTTATTCATTGTGTATGAGGCTCTATACCATTACATGCAGGATCTGATGGATGTGTATATGTTTCTATTAAGGGACAGACTGTGGGGGTTGGTTCTCTACTTTCAGGATGTACATGCAGGGAATTGACCCTGAAACAGCATGTGGCCTCAAGATTGATGGCAGGCTTCTTTCTGTGCTAAGGCATCTCAGTGGCCTTTGAACCAGTCCTTCAAGGTTTTCGGAGTTTCTTAATGCTCTCCCTATAATTGCATGTGAGGGTCAAACTCATTTTTACTCATTGCAATGGGCATAGTTGACTGGTGGAGGGAAGGGAGAGTCTGAAGTTTGCATGTTCCCCTGGGGCTCTCTGGCTCATCCTCTGTGCCCACAGGAAAGCGCATTTGTCTTGGTGAAGGCATCGCCCGCAACGAATTGTTCCTTTTCTTCACCACCATCCTGCAGAACTTCTCTGTGTCCAGTGCAGTGGCTCCTAAAGACATTGACCTCAGTCCCAAGGAGAGTGGCTTTGGCAGAGTTCCCCCAATATTTCAGATCTGCTTCTTGGCCTGATGACTGGGCTGAGGTAGCTAGGTGTTCACCAGACTCCCTTTGAGAACGTCCCCATCTTTCTGCCTCTGAGAGACCTGCTGGAAACCAGGTCCTTGATCACTTCTCAGTTCCTTCTCACTGAAGCTTCTGCAAAGCTCCTAGGTGTGTTCTTCTGCCCGCCCTTGAATAAAACTGGAGAAATCAATTAAGTTCCTTTCTTGATGTGTGAACAGAGAGACTTCTGGAGGTCACATCTCATACCGAGTCACTTCCCTATTTGCTCCCAATAGCCACAGCCTGGTGTATTAGCTCCCAGTGCTCCATGATCTATGCTAATAGACTCTGTATATGCTCTGAATTCTGTATCTGCAGACTTGCCTAACATGCACGGGTTTTTGTAAACAGAATCACATGGTGTGTAATCTTTGGCATCTTTTGTCTTTTACTTCATACAATCTTATCTAGGTTCCTGTGCTTTGCAGGCAACAGTTATAATGCAACAGTCTCATGATCTTTCTCAGCATAAATCACAACTATCCTTTTTCATGTCTTCTGTCAGCAGAAGATGTGGTAGAGATTTAGGATAGGTCTTTGTGCAGCTAATACTCTAATATGAAATCCCCCACAGAATGCCCAGCTGCTTGGGTTTTATTGGATTTCAGATATAGCCAAATTAACACTCAAGTATGGCCCACATAAGGCCCAGTTCCTGACCTCCTAGTTACTATTACACGTGACCTCTTGACAGTCAGGTGATTAAGATTCTCTTCAGAAAGGCTTCTTCCTGCAAACTCGATCACATCCATGCCAGGTTTGTGAAGGGACAACCTGTTGTCTTGTTCCCTGCCCCACTGTGAGAACCTGGAACAGCAGGTGACTGATGTCAGGCATTTATGTGGAAGAGTAACCAGTAAGAATGTAAACAACTCAATGAAGTGACAAAACCAGTCCATCCTTAAACTCACCCAGTGTGCATCCAGACCGAATCTGTCTCTAATCTCTGTCACTCTCTTCTGGTGACCAGAGTAAATCCTTGTCCCCAAGTGTCCAGGTTGACCCCAGTTCTGTAGTCATCTGCTCTTGCTGTCTTGCTACCTCTGATGGAAGTGTGGGAACCACCCTTCGAGTGGTGTCCCCTGATACTCAGCTTCTACACTCCACACTGCCGGGACAAGCAGGTGTTTGTGGCAAGTGTCATTTATTTGACATCATCCCCTAGGAAGCTGTCTCTAGGCAGCCATTAGCCAATCAGCAGGCAGCTTTCAACTCACCTCTGAGACTAATGTCTACCTGTGTCACCAACCTCTCTCCAGCCTAGGGAGAGTTACCAGGAACTTTGCAAAAATAGATTCCTAAAACACCCTCTTCCATAAGCCACAGAATTAGTACAACAAACAGAACAACCTGTCCTTTAATAAAAACAAATGAATGTACAACATGCCAAGATAGGACCGTGGCACTCTGGCTTCACCTAAATCTTGCTAGTCTGGACCTAGGGTGGCTCCAGCTCAAAGGTAATCTGTCTGCCTTTGCTGGAGAACATTTTGCAAGGAGAATCCATGATCTTACTCAATTTTTCCAAGGGGTGAGATGTGGAGGAGGTCAGGGTGAGGAGGCAGGAGGCTGCAAAGTGTTGCAAGTCCATACTTCAAAAGTTGTCCCCAGATGAGGTTGGGAATTCTCTTCTTCTAGTCATGCTGTGGCACTAAAGAAACTTCTAGAATTCTCATGTCAAGAAACAGTGGAAAAGGTAGTTGGGGGGATATGTTCTTGTAGACATACTGTGGTCTCCATTGCAGATAGTAGCATTGTGTGTGGACTTTTAAGTCCAAAGCTGGGGAAGTTCTCAGAAAAGCTGGGACTGGGGCCCTTGGGGAAGGGTATGTGAGAGATGGTCACATAAAACCACAGAGCTCAAGTTTGGGCTTTTCCCTGATGAGATCCACACAACAAAGGGGGGTGTGATCCAGTGAAAAGAATGACCCATTACCAGGGTCAGCTTGTGAGGTCTGGGCCCTGTAGCCAGGAAGGAAATATGGAGAGTTTTGGTAGCCAGTATGTGGTAGTGTCAGGTAATAAAGTCCAAAAATGCCTATCTATAGTCCCGGGCTCTAAAAAAGAGAGTGGCTGACCCTATTCATAAGGGGCCACTGAGATCTTAAAAAGCTCCGTTTCTTAGTTCCAGACTGCTAGAGAGACCGGTTTGGCGTTCATTGTTCACCACGTAGATAATCTAGTCTATCAGGCATCTATATAATCTGTTACTTGTATCATCAGTGTTGGCTTATATTTTAATAAATATTAATCTTAGATTAGTGTATTAAAAAAAAAATTCCCACCATCATCTGGCGACCCAACTTTGGGCCTCTGCTCAGGGGCACATGTGGTCCATTTGTGTTTTCAACACTGTTAAAAAGCAGAGGACAGGCAGAGTATTCAGCTTAGAGAACCTGCACTCCAGTGTGTGGGCTGA
The DNA here is from genome assembly GCA_033318265.1 of Phyllotis vaccarum. Classification (NCBI taxonomy): domain Eukaryota; kingdom Metazoa; phylum Chordata; class Mammalia; order Rodentia; family Cricetidae; genus Phyllotis; species Phyllotis vaccarum. The sequence goes on from JARWLC010000018.1 coordinate 17,721,093, forward strand.
AAGCTCCCTCCCTCATTGGCCTGTCGTTCCTTCATAATTGGCTTCACTCCTCATTTTCCAGCCAACCCGTGCCAGGTGTGCTGAGGGACACCCCTCTGCACCACTTTTTCTCGGCACTGAGTGGAGACTCATAGTCACTGCCTCTTAGCCACCACAACTTCTATACTTTGAGCCACAACTGAGTGACCTTAGCACATGGGGCAAGTGTGAGTATGATCTTGCCCCACCCAGTGGCCACTGCAAGCCAGCAAGTGACTTCTGTGCAAGTGCTGTTGCTGCCTGCGACTGAGCTATGACCTGGACAAGTAGTATAAAGTCTCCTGAGCACGAGCAAAAAAACCAAAAACCGTGCATCTATAAATATCCAAGTCTAAAACACTGTTGCCACGTTACATGATATATATATATACCTCTGGCTAATGTTTGATAGTCATACTAATAGTCGTTGTTCAAAGAGTATACACTCCTTTAGAGGTAATCTAATTTTATAGTACAGGTTTAAATCCTTAAGACCTTAAAAACTGCAGTCAACATTACTTAAGTTGTGATGTCACAGTCATCTCAGATACAGGTTAAAATATCATAGATAGACAGGAGTCTTCAACCATTTCATAGACTCAGAAAATATGGCATTTGACATTTATTATTATTTGGAATTTGGCCACGTGGGATGCTATAACTCCTGGTGTCACTGCTCCTTTCCTGAGATGGTGTTGAGCATCAAGGACACTCCTGTGGAGTTTGTCCTTTTGGCAGAGAATGGCCGGTTGGGCAAAGAACTGCCCTTACCTTGATTGTTGACAATACACACACGATGTCCAAGGTGGATGAACAAGATGACAGATGGAGACTGATGAAACCTGCCTAGACAAGATAAGACAGTCCCTCCAAAGTTGCTCTGCTTGTTAAAAGACCTGTCAGATTCCATAGGCCTGTAGCCAATACAATGGATTCTCCAACGGTGCACAAAACCATAGGTGATTGTCCAGGTAGCTGTGTCTCTGTCCTCTCCCAAATTTTAGAAGTTACTACTTGCATGTGCTTCTGACTTTCAGGTGATACATTTTCCTTCTCAGGTCTTAAAGGAGTTACAAAAATAGATATTTAAGGTTACTAGTCTGTTATCCCTATGCCAAAAACATTCAGATGTTACATTTTCACTTTCCCAGATCAACATTTTTAAAGTAATTTATACACCCTACCATCTACCAATATTCTAGAAATATATGGTGTACTTTATATGTGTGAGGTTTGAGTTGCAGTTTGTACCTTATCCTCTTCTAGATACTTACCTCATAATAATTCATATTATATATAGTCTTAGTTTAGAACCTTCTTAGTTATACAAAAAGGGGGAGATGTGGTGAGATCCAAGTGTCAGCTAATAAAGTTCAAAAATGCTCATCTGGTGTCCCGGGATCCAAGAAAGAGAGTGAGTGGCCAACCCTATTCATAAGGGGCTGCTGAGATCTTAAAAAACCCTGTTTCCTGGTTCCAGACTGCTAGAGAGACTGGTTTGGCTTCCATCGTCTACCGTGTAGATAATCCAGTCTATCTGGCATCTATATAAGCTGTTTCCTGTATCATGATTATTGGCTTAATAAACATTAACCTTACATGAGTGCATTTTAAAAAAATCTCCACCATCACCAGTACCCATGTCAGAGGTACAGCAAATGATAATTAGGGTTCAAGGTGCCTGCCCACCAGAAGAAAAGCTCTCTGATGTAAAAAATGTGTATAAGAATACAAACTCCAGAATGTCTTTTGCTTTTGTTGAGACTTTACAAGTTACTGATGCAGTATTTTCTTTGGTATCTAACTTGATATATATGATGTGGGGAGTCCACCACTGCCTGTATTGTAGTGTGTTTATCTCTTGATAACATTCTGATCTACTGGGCATTTATATCTGTGGATTTTCAGGAATATGATTCCTTCTTAATCTGTGCTGTCTAATTTACAAAGAGTTTTGATGATTAAAAGTAAATACTAGGATATATTTCACAAGGAATGTGGATCTCACTTAATAGCTGCTTTAGGTCACAGCTTAGATCTTTGATTTAGGAAAGCATTTAAATCCAGGAGACAGGCTGCCTTAAGTTCTTAAAAGAATCCTAATTCTGAGAATTGCTGTCATAAATTTCTGGCACATCATTTAGTGGTATTAGCCTCAAAAGACCTTTAGATTAGACCAAACATTTGCTAATGGTTTTAAAGATCAAGAATCCCAGAAAAGCAAACTTTTAGTTCACAAGGACACAGCTGAGCTGTCTGTCTAGGTTGTAAATACAAAAACATCCCAATTATTGCTAGCTGCCAAATGATTAATTCCATGCATTCATTCCTGACCTCAGTTTGTAAAAATAAATTCTGACTATTCAAGGCTAGTGAGGAATACAGGTTTTCTCAGATAGTTAGGAGTTACACAGAACTGCAGAAAGTACATTTTCTGTTTTAGGCTTATGGTCATAGAATTGTGGAAAGTGTTGGCAGAGCTGATACTAAAAGATTCATGGTAATATGGGCCTGAATGAGAGCATCCATGACACCCTTAGCTTCTCTTTGTTTGAGAACTGGGCACTGACCTGGCACTTCTGAAATTGAAAGAGAATTCAGAATTTATGATTCTTGATTACAGAGTGTTAGCTAGAAAATTTATATTGTCATAAGTTTGTTTAATTTTCCTGCTTGAAAAAATACAGAGAGAAAAAATAGAAGTGGATATACACTCAGGTTACATGTACACAGTCTTCTTGTATTCTTGGGCTCTTGAGAAGTTTAGGTTTATGACTCCTTCAAAACTCCTTATAAGATCACCTCTCAAGTCAGATAACAAAATAATCAATTCTGTCTTTATAACTACAATTTACAGTCTGTCAACATAAGGGTTGGCTGAGAACATATGTTCCTTGTTTGCTCATGATAGCCTACTTAGATACATTGCATGAATGTTGTTAGAATGTCTGTTAGTGATGTTTCTACCCATGAAATGTGACTTTTTTCATGACTCCTGTGTTGCCTGAAAAATTCTGTCGAGGTGTCTGAGTCTTGGAGGGAAAGGAGCAAAGAAGTTCATCAGGAGAGAGAGCAGAATGACCGGAACAGCAATGAGGAGAATACAAAAAGAATCCATCAAGAGAATGGGTGAGCGTTTTCCTTTTCTAAAAACCCTCAGATAGAAGAGTCCTAGCTTTGCCAATGAATGCTGTGGAATTCCTGTTGAGCTTTGAGTGCCGATTGGAGGCATGACCTCCAAGGTCACATTAGGAGGTGCTGTCACAGCTACATGGTCCTCAACCTTTTCCAGTCCTGGGTGAACATGAGGCAACACATGAGGCCCTAATGGGTCAGGCTGAGGCTTTCTCTAGCAAGGGCTCTCATGGCCATCATTGATCCATTTCCCAGAAAGGGGTGACTGGAGGATGGTCCTAAAGGTAAGGTGAGGGAAGATCCTAGCCAACTCCACTTTTAGGTATGATTTTTTATTATTTTATTTTTGGGCTAAAGAAAGACTTGGAGTTTCCTCAAGGGGTTTTGTCTGACCACTATGAAAGACTTTGTACCAGAAAATGGAACATGGAAGAAGATAGAACAAAGGTGTAGGCTTGAGGTCTGATGGTGTAGATTTGGAAAAGTTGGACTGAGTCCTGGGGCATATGCGGGAGTTCAACATAATAGAGACACAGGGATGGAGAGTGTGATTGCTAAGGATTCAGAAGAGTGATGTTGTGGGGGATGGCAAGCTAAAGATTTAAGGATACATTCTGAAATTGAAATTTTACAAAAAAATCACTTAGAACTAAAATATGTGATACTAGAAATAGTCAACAGAGACACAAAGTATCTTTGTGGAATGGACAGGTGGATGTGAGGTAGTTGGGATGTGATAATTTGAATGTTAATAACCTCCATTGGCTCCTATATTTGAATATTTGATCCCTAGTTGGTGGAGATGCTTGGGACAAATTAGGAGGTGTGGCCTTGTTGGAGGAGGTATGTCACTGAGAATTAGCTATGATGTTTCCAAAGCCCATCCCTTTCCCAGTTAGCGCTCTGTCTGCCTCCTGACATGGATGAAATCTGTCAGAAGTGACTACAAGACGTCCAACAACAATTTGTCCTGCATATTATGATTGTTTTATTGTGTATGTGTTTGCATGCATAAACATATGGGATATGGTGGATGTGTTTATGTTTCTGTCAGAGGCCCAACTGTGAGGGTTAGTTCTCTCCTTGTAACATGTGAGTTAAGGGGATTGAACTCATGTCTTCAGGATTGATGGCAGGCTCATTTCTGTGCTAAGAAGTGAGAATTGACCCTTGCACCAGTTTTTATAAGGTTTTCATGTTGCATGAATAAATGAGACTCAGGAAGAGATCTCTGAGAAAGTTGGAGATATTAGAGAGAATAAACAACACAGTCAGATCTTACCCAGCTGTTTTCCTGCTTCCTCAGCCTGGCTTCTCTTGGATTCCTCGCCTTCTGCCTTTCTATGCCCGCCTTAAGCCTTAAATACTCTCTTGGTAAATTAAGGCGTGGCCCCACAACTGCCTGCCTGGGAGCCTGGAATTCCTTCTGTAAACCTAAAATGACCTCAGACTCAGTTGGGATTAAGGACATAGGTCATCACTCCCAGGATACTCCATGTGCTGTGATTAAACGTGTGAAATCACCACTCTCTGATATTCCTAGACCCACTCTGGTTAGATTTCCAAAACTTCTGGAGCTTTTATTAAATCCCCACATATCCCCTTTTGTGTAAAATTTAAAAAATAAAGTGATCGCTGACATAAGAAAAACCATATACAATAGGTACAATAATTATATACAATATATACAAACAATAAATGAGTAATGTCCAGTCCATTAGCAATTGACAATTCGAAGAAAATATTCATTAAATAACCTATTTTGATGAGTGCAAAGTGTGGGAGATTAGGTTGTTACATTGTAAATAATTGTCCAACCCACTGGTTTAATAAAAAGCACTGATTGGCCAAAGGCAGGCAGGAAGTGTGGGCGGGACTACCAGACTAGGAAAACTTAGAGAACAGGAAGCACAGAGCAGAATGCCAGAGAGAAGCCGGAAGAAGTAATGGATAACTATGCTGCTCTAAGAAAATGTACCCAGCCCCATGGCTGAACAAGATAAGACACATGGGTTAGTTTAAGGGTAAAGAGTTAGCAAGTTATATGCCTGGGCCTTCGGTTGATCAGCCTAAAACTATTGAAAGCATCTGTGTGTCTCTGTGGGACTGTGGGTCTGTGGGTCCTAAACATTGAGGCCCAAAATTCCGGGCCAGAAACCTCCCACTACACCAAAGGATTATACCTAATTCTTTTTCTTTCAAACTGAAAGCGATTATTTTTATGTCTCTTTACTTATAAAGTTTAACTTCAAAATTTCTTTTCTAAAACTGTCATTAGAAAACTGTTACAATGAGGTTTCCTGTTCCTGGGGTGGCCAGAAGCCCAGACCCACAGACCTGCAGCCCAAGACCCTTTAGATGCCCGCTGCTGCTCAGGCCCCCCAAAATGATTCAGACACTTATATTAACTTCATGCTGTTGCCCTATGGCTTAGGCACATTGTTAGCTAGCTCTTACATCTTAAATCAACCCATTTCTATTAATCTTTTCTGCCATGTGGCCCGTGGCTCACCTGTGTTCCTTACATGCTTTTTCTTGGGTGACTTCCTCTGTCTGCCTGACCCCATCCTACTTCTCCTACCTATGCTCTGATTTCTCCTCCTTCTTTTACTATGGTGCTTGTCATGGGCCAAAACAGCTCCTTTTTTTAAAGATTGATATTCACAGCATACAGATAGACATTCCCAAATCAGAAAACTATATCTATCTCATCTTCAACTACCTCAGAGATCCAAGAAGGAAATAATATTTACCCAAATAACCAGGAAGTACAAGAAATTTCCAAAAACTAGAAATGACAGAGATGACACCTATCTGCCTGGACAGTCACCCAAAGTTCCCTTATAAAGTTGGGGCATCCATCTTCAGCCTACAGGCCCAGAGTCTCTTTTCATCTCAATGAAGCAAGAAATATGCTCTGTCCACTTTGGTGTTACAGTTCAGTCACTTCTCCTTGTGTCCTGAAGATTGAAGTCTCTCTTCAAAGTTCTTTTCAACTTTCCCTTACAGTACTTGTTTGCTATTGATCTCTTGCCAGTATTTAGCCTTAGATGGAGTTTACTCTCCACTTTTGGCTGCATTTCCAAACAATCTGACACTGGGAAGACCTGGGCCCAGTGTGCCAGAGGCCCCTACTGGCATCACACTGTCCAAAGCTCATATCTGACAGATTTCTCTGAAAAGGAGGAACCTGAAGGACCATCTCAGCTTGTTATGTCAAAGTTCAGAGGTCACTTTCTGTGGGAACCTGCATGTCCAGTTTAAACAGAACACTGTCAAGCAGTCAATACAGGGACAGGTTCTTGTCCAATGGCTAAGCATTGCCACAAAGAAAGTAGACTCCATATGGAGTTTCTTCAATGACCTTTTTTCTCTTGAAGTAGATTGGGGCTTCTGGGATCAGACCTGTCTCACTGTCCAGGAAAGTCTAAGTTCTAAAAATATGTTGAATGCCATATTCTATGGATCTCTGGAGTGTTTGAAGAAGACCTGTTCATCTAAAATATATTCGTTTGACCTTGAAAACATATCTAACATGACTATGTCTGAACGTAATGTCTAACTACTAACTTGCATTGCTTTATATTCTAATTAATTGGTAATAAAAACTTTCATGGACTTGCAACTTGTATTACAATGTTAGATGAACTGTATACTACCTTAAACAAGCATAGAGATACTTGTACAGAGACACAATTAATCTCAATATACACAATTTGTATACAATATACAAAAATCAAATGCAATGTAATATATTTAATTCTAATAAATCTTTTAAAAAGAAGATTCAATAATCTATCCTTATGTCCTATATATCTGTATCCCCTTTTTCTTTCTATTTTTAAAAACATAAATCTTGAATCTAATTGTTCTTGTTTAACTTTTTTCTAACCATAACTATGAACAATTTTTAACCAATTAACCTAAACAATGACAATCATCTATAACCCACTGAACAACCAAAACCAGCCCATGCCACCAATTGAGAATGTGGGCACCGTGTTCTTAAATTTACTTCCTTCTTACTGGGGGCGATGGCATCCTTTGGAGATCCTGAAAAGAAAAGTTTTGTTAAATGTCAAGTCCTGAAATAAGTAGCTGTGTCATTTGTTGTCCAGTCTCTGCATAACAGGAAAGTGCACGGCTTGTCTCAAGTCCTGGCCGTAGTAGTCTGTGAAGCTGGTTCATCTCAGCGAGTTGCCTGGAAATTGTCCTGAGCAGTTTGTAGTCCAAATCTGATCTTAGGTTGGTGTTTGTCAGCCTAGTGGCTTTGTCAGAGTTCATGTGAAATCATTGTTGTGGGGTCCCATCTTTCCTTGGCTTCTTCAAGTTCACAATTAGGCCTTGTCCTGGATCACTGCAGGAAACTGATAAGAGACTAAAATTTATCACAATGTACAGGAAACTAAATATATAACAATTTATTCAGCTTGATATTACTAACAATAGAATAGTCCCTTATTTTTGTTATTCTTCTGTCCCAAATCAGGTGGCTCTTCTGATATGATACAGAGATCTTGTATTTTCCTTTAACAAGTATGCTTGAGTTTAGAGAAGGAGAGAGCCACACTCTAATTCTAAAGCCAGCTTTAAATTATAATCAAACTGGGACTTCAGCTTACAAAAAAGTTTGTAGAGGTTAAGCAAAGAGATTTTACCCTATGAAGTATACTGGTACCAATAGTTACCATATTCTTTTGCTTGTAAGATTTTCTGTATAGCCTCCCTTTTGCTTTAGACATCTAGATGTCCAAGGTCTTTTGACTTCTTGAAGATAGGTATTTCCAGTTTTCTGTAAAGACAAAAACAGAAACCTGCCCTGACCCTTTGTTTTTTCCTACAACTGAAAGAATTGTAATATGGGTTGATGAGCTATCAATTCTTAGTTTCATGAAGTTTCTCGGGTTCAAATTGAGTCTTTATTAATTTTGATGGTACCCATAACTTTTCTTCACCTGTGGAAACAAAAGCAAACCCCCTTCCCCAATGTAGCACATACCCTGGCTTCCATTCAGAGTACCTCTTTGAAGTAAACAGACTGATTTAGTTCAGCTGTTTTTTCAATGGTCCAATGCCTTCAGCAGCTGTTGTTCCTTTCTCATTAGCATTGAGAAAATTCAAAGTTAATAAAGCATTATGTACTCTATCTCTGGGGGTTTTTGTTATTCCTTTCTGTTTATTTAACATAGCCTTTAGAGTTCGATTTGATCTCTCTATGACTGCTTGCCCCGTAGGATTGTGTGGTATTCCTGTAATATGCTTTATATTATAAAAAGTAAAAAATTGTGTCATTTTACAAGAGACATATACAGGAGCATTGTCAGTCTTAATTTGTACAGGTATTCCCATGATGGCCATAACTTATAGCAAATGTGTGATTACAGAATCAGCCTTTTCTGAACTCAAAGCAGTTGCTCATTGAAATCTTGAAAACATATCTATTGTATGATGGACATATCTTAATTTCCAAAATTCTGTAAAATGAAATACATATGTCTACCAGATTTCATTTTTATGTATACCTTTAGGTTTACTTCCTGCTGGCAATGTAGTTTGGTTATAGAAAGAACAGGTTGGACACCTTTTTATAATTTCTTTGGCTTGTTGCCAAGTGATAGAGAAATCTTTTTTTAATCCTTTGCTATTGACATGATGATTTTTTGAAATTCTGAGGCCTCTAGTACCTTTCCTATTAATAACTTACCAATTTCATCATTACCTTGTGCAAAGGTCCTGGCAGACTCGTATCGGATGGAATGTGTGTTATATTGAAGGGATGATTTCTAGCCTTGATTATTTCTTGTAACTGAATAAACAATGAGGTTAATTCTGATTAATCATTAATAAAATCAGCCGTTTCAATGTGTAGAACCGCTCTTTCTGCATACTGAGAGTCAGTGACTATGTTAAGAGGTTCAAAAAGTTCATTAATACCATCAAGATAGCATCTAATTCTGACTTTCAAACAGAATTATAAGGGTTTTGAGCCTCTTTACTTGTATGTTCTGATTTATAGCCTGCCTTTCCTGATTTGTTTGCATCAGTATAAAATGTAGGAGCTCCAGAAATTGGTTTATCTCATACAATATGAGGGAGAATCCAATTAGTTTTCTTTAGAAATTCAATTCTTTTGCTTTGAAGATATTTGTTGCTAATATCTCCAAAAAAATTACTGCAGGCTCTTTGTCGAGGTTCATTTTCTACCCATAATTGGTGAATTTCTTCATTAGTTAAAGGTACAACAATTTCTGCTGGGTTCATTCCTGTCAATTGACAAAGTCTTAATTTTCCTTTAAAAAAATTCAGAAATCTTTTCCACATATGTCTTTAACTTCTTACTCAGTTTATGTGGAAGAAATATCCATTCCAATGTCACATTTTCCCTTTGCATTAAAATTCCTGTAGGATAATGCTTCGAGGGAAAGATAACTAGAATGCAATTAAGGTCTGGATCCACACGATCCACGTGTGTCTCCTATAATTTCATTACCACCAATGCCAATTCTTTCTCAGCTTCAGGTGACAATTCTCTCAAACTACTTCAGTTCTTGTCAACATTTAAGGTTTTAAACAAACTATGGAGTTCATCACTTTAAATTACAATAGTAGGTCATAAGTTGGCAATGTCTCCTAGTATCTTTGAAAATCATTAAGAGTCTTCAATCTATCTCTCCTGATTTGTACCTTTTGGGTCTAAGTTTTTGTTGGTCCATTTTTACAGCCTAAATAATTAATGAAATCTCCTCTGTGTATTTTTTCTTGGGCAATCTGAATCCCCAAGCAGGCAAAATTCTTTTCACTCCTTCAAAATTTTTTTCTAAGTTATCCATATTTGAATCTGCCAAGATGTCATCCATGTAATGATAAATTATAGATTGTGGGAATTTGTTATATATTTGTTCTATTGGCCTTTGTACAAAATACTGGCACAGAGTGGGGCTATTCAGCATTCCTTGAGGGAGGGTCCTCTACTGGAATCTCTTTACAGCCTGAGAATTATTATAAGTGGACACTGTACAGGTGAATTTTTCTTTGTCTTGTTCTTGTAAAGGTACTGTAAAAAAAACAATATTTTAAATCAATAACTACAATAAGCCATTCTTTAGGTAACAGAGAAGGCAAAGGAATCCCAGATTGTAGAGGGCCCATTGGCTGGGTCATCTTGTTAATCACTCTTAGGTCTGTTAGCATTCTCCACTTTCCAGATTTCTTCTTAATAAGCAAATACAGGAGAATTCCAAGTCGGGTTGATTCTTCTATATGCTGAGCATTTAACTTCTCCTGTACCAGCTTCTCTAAGGCCTGCAATTTCTCTTTTCTTAGAGGCCATTGGTGAATCCATATAGGCTTTTCTGTTAGCCATTTTAGAGGTAGTGCTGTGGGTATTTTTGAAAGATCAACAGCTGTTTTGCCTTGTTTCTTTATAACCTGAATGGTCTGTGAGTGTTTCTCATAATACCTTCTAATGTTTTTTTCAGAACCATGGGCTAGTTTATGGCTTATTTCTGTGTTTGGAGGAATATTAATCTGTGTGTTCCACTGTTGTCAGAAATCTCTTCCCCATAAATTTCTAGCAATGTCAGCCACATATGGGTTTAATATTTCTTTCTGTCCTTCTGGTCCTATACACTCAAGCCATCTTGCACTCTGTTTTACCTGGGATATTGACTCAATACCCAAAAGCTGAACATTTACCTCTTGAAGGGGCTAACTTGGATGCTATGACTCTGGTGAAATTATTGACACATCGATGCCTGTGTCCAATAAGCCTTCAATATTAACATCATTTATTTGTACTTTTAATTGTGGCCTTTGCTCATTGATAGAATTTTGCCCAAATACTTGCTTTATAATTTTTCCTGAATTTGTTTTGTTTTCTGTAGAATTTCTATCTTTCTGTGTAGTATGTCTTTCTAAAATAGGTTTTTAATCTTTTTAATTGTTGTGGGAAGGTGTTTCCTCCACAATGGCAGGGGAAGACTGGATTGGATTTGATATGGGGGCTTTTGAAAGCCCCCTTGGGGTGTTTCACAAGGGCAGAAAGTTACCTGACCTGAGGTTTTGAAAAGCTCCCCTTGGGGCATTTTCCAAGGGCAGCAATCTAACTTGTCTGTCCCTTGTTGTTCTGCATTCATTAGTCCAGTTTCTTTCTTTTCCACAGCTTCTGCATATTCCAGAAGGGAGGGGTGTTCTCTTGGGATTATTCCTACCAAAAGCATTGTTCCTGGGAACGCCTTGTTTACAATCTCTTTTTATGTGACCTTGCCTTCCAGAACTGTAACATTTAACATTTTGACTTTTTCTTATACCTCTTGAAATAAGCTTTCCTACCCTGTTATCATCACTATCATAAGACTCCATATTAATTGTCTCATGAATCCAATTCTCCAAAGGTGCTGACCTTGCTTTTAAAGGTCTAACTACTTTTCTACATTGAGCCTTGGCATTCTCAAAAGCCGGTGATTCAATGATTGTTTACCTGGCTTCTGAGTCTGGTACCACTGTTTACTGCTGCGGTTAATCTTTATAAAAAGTCTGTAAAAGTTTCTTTGGGGCTTTGAATTACTTTCATGAGGGATTCACTTTTCTTCCCTATTTCTTTAATCCTGTCCCAGGCATTTAAAGCAGCCATGCAACATAAATCTAGAGTATGTTCATTGTATAAAGCCTGCCTGTCAATATCAGCATAATCTCCCTCCCCAAGAAGTTGGTTTTGGGAGACTTCTATGCCTCGGGACCTGCTTCTTTGTTGTATTGTTTTAGCCTCTTCCCTCCACCATGATTTCCATTGTGTAAGAGGCCCTGCCTCTAGCACAGCTGTAACCATATCTAACAAATATTTAGGGGTCACCCAGTTACAGCATGACCAGGAATTCAACATTTTTTTGACAAATGGTGACTGCATCCCATATGTCTGTTGATGATTCAATTGGTTGTGAAGTGGGGCAGCTACCTAGTGTGACAGCAACCCAAGGAGGGGTCCAAATAGGAAAAGAAACACCTCACCAGGACAAAGAGATCACTGTCTGAAAGACTTACCCAGATGAGAATGAAGTGGAAACACATGTGGCCAGTCTGCCTAAGGGTGGATTCTAGCCTGGAACAGAAAGCCTAGCTGCCAGTAATTACTTCTCCAGCCATGTGTTGTTTTGGCTGGTAAGTGCAGTTTTTTGGGTAGGGAGGGGAAGAATTTCTGCCCCAACGTTGGAAGCTAATTGTTGGACAAATAAATGCGACTCAGGGGTAGATCTCTGAGAAAGTTGGAGATATTATGGAGAATAAACACCACAGTCATATCTTACCCAGGTGTCTTCCAGCTTCCTCAGCCTGGCTTCTCTTGGCTTCCTCTCCTTCTGCCTTTCTATGCTTGCCTTTAGCCTTACATACTCTCTTGGTAAATTAAGGCGTGGCCCCACCACTGCCTGCCTGGGAGCCTGGAATTCCTTCTGTAACCTAAAATGACCTCAAACTCACTTGGGATTAAGGGCATAGGTCACCACTCCCAGGATACTCCCTGTGCTAGGATTAAAGGTGTGAAATCACCACTCTCTGATATTCCTAAACTGACTCTGGTTAGATCTCCAAAACTTCTGGAGCTTTTATTAAATTCCCACATTTTGGGAACTTCTTGTATTGCAGGTTGAGGGTCAAATACATTCATTGCAATGGGAAGAGTTCTTTGGTTTAGGGACGGGATAATCTGAAGTTTGTATGTTGCTGTATGGGACTCACATGACTCATCTTTTGTGCTCACAAGAAAGTGTATTTTTCTTGGAAAAAGCATTGCCTGCAATAAATTGTTCCTTGTCTTCATCACTGTACTCCGGAACTTCTCCATGTCTAGTCCAGTGGCTCCTAAAGACATTGACCTCAGTCCCAAAGAGAGTGGCTTTGGCAAAGTTCCCCCATTTTACCGGATCTGCTTCTTGGTCCGATGCCAGTGCTAAGATGTCCAGGTGTTTGCTAGGCTCCTGTTGAGAATGGCCTTATCTTTCTGCCCTGCTAGAAACCCAGGCCCTTGGTCACTGACCTGCCACATGGGTCTCCCCATCAAAGAATCACACATCTGATGGGTTTATTTGTCAAACACTAGTTGTCACCTGCTGTATAATGCCTTGGCCCTCAGAAATCTTTGGTATTTGGTGTTTTTTTACTTCACACAGTACTATCGAGGTTCCTGATAGTCACAGGCCACAATCACACACTTTCATGGGCTTTCATCATGATCTCCCTTAGCATCCGCACTCTGGACAGAGGGCCTCTTCTACCCATGGTCCCTTGGCTATGTGATTCTGAACACTGGCCTCAGGTACCCTTATTTTTCTCATAAGAAATCATACCAATACCTTCATTAGTCAAGGTTTCTAAAGGAAAAAAACTGACAGAATCAATCAGTCTGTTTGTCTATCTGTCTGTCTGTCTATTTTTTGTCTTCTGCCTATCTATTACTTATTAGCAATTTACCTATTATCTACCAGATATACCCATCTACCCGTCCATCTATCATCTATCATCTACCTAATCTATCCATCTAATCTGTCCATTTATCTACTACCATCTATCTATATGTCATCTATCTATCTATCTATCTATCTATCTATCTATCTATCATCTGTCTTCTATCTATCTATCTGTCTGTCTGTCTGTCTGTCTGTCTATCTATCTATCTATCTATCTATGGGGTTCAATTGACTGGCTTACAGGCTATTGCATGTTAATGCAGCTAAGACTGTCACATAATGGAAATGCTGAGAACTTGGTACTTGTCCATCAAGAGTGTCTAAACTTCGGCTGTCCCAAATAGTCCTGGAAGATACCTGGAGAGCTGACGGTTGATAGCCTCTATAGAAATCCAGAAGAATTTGGATTTGATGGCTGCTATAGCAACAGGTTAGATGAATTTGAGTGAAGACAGGCAGGCAAAGATCTTTTCCTTCTGGCCCTGGTTCCAAGTCAAGTCGACCTTTCTGGTCTTTTGCTCTGCGATTCCTATCTCTAGATAAAGACATTATGAGAGTAGAATAATTTTGATCTCTCTGTCTATATTTGTTTCTCTGTTTGCCTCTCTGTCCCTCTCTCTAGACTACGTCTGCTATGTGATCAGTGAAAAGTTCCCATAAAAAAGTACAGCCCAAACTACTAAAGAATTTTAGCCTAGGCACAAAATAGTGAGTTTTATCTCATAACAATCCCACTCCTGGGACCGACTTTGTGCTTTAGTTGCTTTATTTGTCACTGGCGTTAAATATCTTCTCAGAAGACAGTGTGAGGAAGGATGTATTTGGGGGCAGCTCTGTCTCTACGTATGCTGACTATGGGACTATGTTGAAGGTGGGAAGGAGAGGCAAGCATGATGGAAGTATTCCCTCAAGTAACTTAATTCTTTCTGCCAAGTCTGAGAACATTATAAAAATACTGTTAGCTAGAGATCAATCATTCAACACATGGAATTGTAGGATATATTTCTAATTCTTTTCATTCTTTATTTCATTCTACTCCCATATAATACAGATCCACCACAGCCTCTCCTCCTCTCCTTCCACCCACAGCACCATTACCTTCTCCCCCAGATCTACTGATCTTCCATTTCCTTTCAGAAAGGGGCAGGTCTTCCAAGGATATCACAGAACACTGCATAACAAGACGCAAAAGACTAGTTACCAGCCCTCATACAAAGGCTGGAGAAGTTAATCTAGTCAGAGGAAAAGGGTCCCAAGAGCAGGCAATGGAGTTAGATTCATTCCCACTTCTCCAACCAGGGCACTCTGTGAATGGATTGGTGTCATCATCAAAGGAGTGAGTCTCTGGGAGAGTATTCTGTCTTCGTTTTAGCTGTGTTAGTTATGCTTTCCTCATGTCATGCTATAATGCAGCAACAAATGCTTCACCAGACACCAGTGTGGCAATCTTGGACATAATTGTGTCTAGGAGTACATATTTGAAGTATACTAATTATAACTTCACAGCTTCTGGTATTCTGCCTCAGTAGAAAACAGAGTAAGATAGTTTCAGCATTCTACAGCTCAGACTCTACAGAAAATAGACACTGTTAGAGATAGGTCAGAGAGCTCTGCATGGCGTGAGACAGCCAGGAGGAGGAAGTGATCACCACTCAGTGATGAGGGACCCACGGCCTCCAATTGCTCCTCTGCCAGGCTGAATCCTCTCTCCAACCTGATTGCTGAGCCTCACAGCTCCCAAACCTCTCATCTCCTCTACTTTTCAATTAACTCCTATCTGTGGCTGTCAGGGGCCAGAAACTGAATTGGAGTCCCTGGAGAAATCACATCAGCATTGAGGTTGTGATATAAACAGACACAGAGAGACTCACACAGTAACATGAAACTCGACTCCTGTCAGACACAAATCTAAGAACATAGTGTAGCTCCATGATGCACAAACGTACTCATGAGCCATATGTGGTGACTCACACCTTTAAGTTCAATGTTTAAGAGGCTGAGGGAGGTGGGTCTGTGAGATTGGGACCACCATGGACTACAGAGTGAGTTCCAGGACACCCAGGGCGATACCTTATTTTGAAAAACCAACCATTACAGACACACCTACACCATCATCACCACACACACACATGCACACACACACACCTCCTAGAGGAACGCACAAAAGTATAACATGTACATAAGAAATATACCCTCATATATGCAGCACACAGGTCCATACCTGAGTAAATTAACAATCAAAAGTGAGCTGACCAGTGTACATTCATCCCCAGAAATCAAGATGCATTACTCCTGATACGCCTTTGTTCTGTGTCTATTTAATTGTCCTTGCCAATATCTTTGGACTTAAGAGTAAGCATGTGACCAGCAGCCCAATCAGGAAGTAATGGTGCTCACACTCCTGGTAAATGTTTGACGGGAGGAGGGAGCAGCTGAAGTTGTTCAATTGGGCGGAGATTCAGCTTAATCATAAAAGGTTCTACTGGAGTGTGCAGTGAAGTTCACAGGGACCAAACCAGGACCATGGAGCCCACTGTCCTGCTCTTCCTTGCTCTCCTGGTGGGCTTTTTGCTGTTCCTGGTCAGGGGACACACAAAAACCCATAGCCACTTCCCACCAGGACCACGTCCTCTGCCCGTCTTGGGGAACCTCCTGCAGATGGACAGAAGAGGCCTCCTTTACTCCTTCATGCAGGTGAGACATGCACAGGGCCTGTGCTTTATGGGCTTAGCCTGGTGTTTGGTCTTGGAGATCATTCAAAAGGATGAGCAAGGAACTCTTCTAGGACATGGGTTCATGTGGGAAGGTTGCAGAATATAGGTGAGATGCTGATTGGTGATGGATGGTGCTCAGATTCATAACAGTGTAGGTAGGTCAGGGCCATTCTCTCTGAATGTTGTCAGAAGGCTTTGGGCAGGTTGAAACTGAGTTATAGGAAGCATGGTTCTTGGATGAGATTCCAGAAACATCCTGCCAGACTGAAGGGTATGAGCATGAACTCCATGCATATCTGCATCCTTATCTGTATCTATTATTTTTTTGGAGATAGGGTCATATGTAGCCTACTTCAAATTGGAGTGTAGCCAAGGATTACTCTTGCTTATCTGGCATCTACTTCCTTAGTGCCAGGATTATAAACATGTGTTGCCCTTCCTCCCTAATCTACCTAATGGTACTGATGTGCTCATTGTAATACCCAACCAATCAGTGCACACCCTGCCTATGTGGTAAATTAACCCTTCAACTCTCAGGTCCTCAGAAGGGGAAGGGTAGCAGGGGGAGGGTCTTATTATTTACCACTCTGTGTTTCACAGTGTCACAACAACCTCTGCACTGACTAACCACAAACCTGATGCCCTTATGCTTGGCAGTTTCGAGAGAAATATGGAGATGTGTTCACAGTGCACCTGGGACCAAGGCCTGTGGTCATACTGTATGGGACAGAAGCTATAAGGGATGCTCTGGTGGACCAAGCTGAGGCTTTCTCTGGCCGGGGGACAATTGCTGTGGTTAGACCAATCTTCAGGGACTATGGTAGGAGTTTCAAAGGTCGGGATGAGGAGGGATAAAGAATGGCCACAGAGAGAGAAGAATATCATAGTGGGGGTGGGGGGACAAGGTGTGGGAATGGACTCAGGTTCTTTGAGCTTCCAATCTCACCCATCCATATTTACCCTACTTTCTTAGGTGTGATCTTTGCCAATGGGGAACGCTGGAAGACCCTTCGGCGATTCTCTGTGGCCACAATGAAGAACTTTGGAATGGGGAAACGGAGTATAGAGGAGCGGATTCAGGAGGAGGCCCGATGTCTGGTAGAAGAACTGCAGAAATCCCAGGGTGAGTCTCTGAGAATTAACATAAAGGTAGATGGTGATACCTGGACCTAAGTGCACAGCAAGAGAAGAGACACACAAGGGTGGAGAAACAGAAATACATACATCCAGACAGGCAAACAAAAACATACAAACACAAACTCACAGACAAACACACAGAGTATGGGAAGGATGATTGGCCAGGGGTGGAAAGAGGGAGAAATACATGGCCAGAAGAAATGTGAGATACGCTATGTCCAAAACAACTCAAGACCATGTACAGACCAATGTGGTCATTTCTCTTCAGAAAATCAATTTGTGAATTGATTCCCTTTGTCAGTTGGGTATGACTGGTGCACAGTCATTTTCTCAGAACTGAGAAGGTAAACAAAATGGTCATGAGTTCAAGGCCAATCCTGTCTACACTGTAAGGTCCTGTCTTAAGCTGTTACTGTGTCTAAGTCTTAGAGCACTTTCTGCATTTTATATAGCAGTGATGATCCTGTATGTTTGCAATTCCAGCACTCCAGAGGCGACGTCAGAAGGCTGCCTTCCAAGGTCCAAGGTCACCTTCTACTGCAGACATAGTTCTAAGCCACTTTGGTTTAATCTTTGACATTGCCCCCCTCCCACCGTCTTATTACAGACAAACCCAGATCGTAGGTGAATGAAGGGGAGGGGAACAGGAGATACTATGGTTCTAAGCTGGGAATTGTCCTTTTTTTCCCCCTGCAATTGTGCTGTTGAGCAGAAGTGAGCACAGAGGCTGATGGGAGTTTGGCTTCGGTGTTGCTGGGAACTTTAATGTTCTTTATATCAAGGGCCACATTGGTGACAAGACCATTGCTTACATCTTCATTTCTCACAACGGGTATTTGTCATCTCTTACTGACCTCTCTCAGGAGGTCTGAGAGGTCAGTGCAGAAGTGGAAAGAAAGAAAGGTGCGGGAGGCTGAGAAGAGTGAAAGCGAAGGCAGTCAGAGATGGAGGAACCCAAAGGAAGAGAATCAAGCTCTAAGGCTAAGCGTGAAGTTGATGAGCCCCATGGAAGGGTCTACTTCACTGTCTTGGTCACCAGCCTCCAGACAGTCCAGGGCTTGAAGAAAATCCACAGCGTTGTGCATATGCAGCTTTTTATGTTTTAATTTGAGCATGTTAGGTGAAAAAGCCTTCACGCTCCTGATGGCTTTCTTTCTCTCTTCCTCTTCCTCCTCCTCCTCTTTCTCTTCTTCCTCCTCCTTCTCTATCAATTGTCTTTTTGTATCAGTAGAGTGAGGTCAGGAATAGAAGTATGGAATCTGGTTTCACTTGAAGTTATTTTGAAGCTTTGTTTCAGTTAATGGTGTACGCCAAAAACTGCATCTTTCAGCATTAAGAGAATTAGGGTCAGGCTGGCTCCTGGTGACTCAATTATTTTCCTTAATCATTAACCTGAACCCAATCTAAAGCACTTCTTTAGCTGGAACTTATAAGTCTTAGCTGCATAGCATTTCCTTGTATTATTTTTATTCATCAAAAGTTATCATTATCAATTGGACAGTACAATTTTGGAATAATAATCTTCAGGACAATCCATAGATAAAAATACCCAGTGGAATATAATGTTCCATGGTAAAACACACTTCATCACAGGCAATGGGGATCTCCCCACACCCATAAAGATAGCAGCAGCAGACATGTTAAGATGATGCAGAAGACATTACAGAGTCTGTGGTCTTCTGGTCTTTCCTAACCAAGATTGAGCCATCTGAGAGTTTTCTCCTGGTGGGCTGACACCTTGAGCTTCAATGGCTGCCTGCCGATCCTCTGACATGACCATGTGCAGATCTACACAGGATGAGAGACCACAGATAAGTCAGCTCCAAGGTGAAGGGCAAGGTGCCCCAATACGGTTGGACTGACAACAGTCCTTCATGACTACACTTGCCACACAAAGATGGCAGGCAGCTGGTGCTGATGGCTTTGGAACACCATAGAGCCCAGAAGTAAGGAAAGGGATGAAGACCGGCAGACAGGTGTGGAGTGTGCATGGCTTGTCCATTCACACAGGCAATCCCTGAATCCTCTTCACCATTCCTACAGTGGGAGTTAGCTATCAGCTCAGAGTCAGAATGTAGCCCTGGGAGGAGGTCCAGGGTGGAGACTGATATACACTCTGCCCTTCCACCCTAGCCTCCTACTTCTGGTCAGGGTTAGCTGAGTTGCATTGGTGAAGGGAGCCTCCCTTTCTGTGTGTATAAATAGTATCCCAATATCTGTATTGAGGGAAGTGAAATAAAAGAATGTGTACATCTCTGAGCAAAGGATGTAGACTCATATGTGCCTCCACATGCACACCTGGGAACCGTTTACACTGTCCTTTGAGTAGGGAGTGGTGGAGGCAGCATCACAGAGATGAGGCTGAAGCGGATGTTCCCTGGTTCCATAACTTCTGCCTCCTGTCCTGCATCCTCATCCTCCAGGAGCCCCTCTGGACCCCACCTTCCTCTTCCAGTGCATCACAGCCAACATCATCTGCTCCATTGTGTTTGGAGAGCGCTTTGACTATAAAGACCGCCAGTTTCTGCGCCTGCTGGACCTGTTCTATCGGAACTTCTCTCTTTTCAGTTCATTCTCCAGTCAGGTCAGTGGGTGCAAAAAGAGAAGCCTCCAAGGCAGAAAAAAGATGAGGCTGCTCTGTGGGTAAAGAAGAGAATATCTCAAGGCTGGGAGAAAGGCTGAGACAATGGAGAGAAAAGGAGGTTCAGAGCATGGATGAACAAGGAATGGGGAGCAGAGCAGAGCAGAGTCCTGAATCCAGAAACAGCCACACACACATCTAGTAAATGGTGATGTGGGTGATGCAGCTGTAGCTTACTGGATAGAGGGCTTGATTCTCAAGCATGAGGCTCAGCACTGTCTATCCTGTGTGTGGTGGCACACAACACATGCAGTTCCTTCACATGAAGGCAGGGGGATGAGAAATTCAGGGTGATCTTTAGCTAATATTTCATTTAAGACCAGTATGGAATACATGAGACCCTGTGTCTGTCAAGTCAAACTCCCAATTTAAGCAAACAATGATAATGAAGCAGAAGGGATTGGGGGAGAGAGAACAGAGGACAGAAAGAGGAAGACAGAGAATGCAAGGCAAGAAATAGAGACAGATTTAAAGATAAAGTTCAAAAGCATGCATGTGTATAGTGCATATATGAGGTGTGATGTGTGTGTGTGTGTGTGTGTGTGTGTGTGTGTGTGTGTCTGTTTTCTTTATGAAATATGGGTGCCTAGGAGTATGTGTTAGTTTAAATAAGACTGGCCCACACAGACTAGTGTATTTGCAGGCTTGAATCCCATTTGAGGAGCTGTTCGGAAGGATTAGGATCTGTGTCTGTGTCCTTATTTGAGGAAACATATTGCTAGGGGTGAACTTGGAGGTTTCCAAACCCATAAAAGGTTCAGTGTTCTATCTAGTTCAGTGTGTCTGCCTGTATATCATGATGTCAGCTTCCAGGCACATGCCCATCTGCCTGTATATCATGATGTCTGCTCCCAGGCACATGCCTGTCTGCCTGCTTTCTGCCATAATGAAAATACCTAACCTTCTGAAACTGTTTGAAAGCCCTCAAAATGTTTTATTTTTGTAGGGTTCTCCTTGGTTGTGGTATTACTTCAGAGCTAAAGAACAGTGATGAAGAGCACTGTCTGCTTCTTGTGACCCGATAGTTTCAGGTGACCTCCTGGTTCCTTCTTTCCTCCAGGTGTTTGAACTCTTCCCTGGCTTCCTGAAATACTTTCCTGGTACCCACAGGCAAATCTTTAAAAACCTGCAAGAAATCCTCGACTACATTAATCAAAATGTGGAGAAGCACCGGGCAACCCTGGATCCCAGCAACCCACGAGACTTCATTGATACCTACCTCCTACGCATGGAGAAGGCAAGTTCTGCACGAACGATAGAGGGGAAGGGTGAGAAGGAGGATTGAGGAAGTGAGCAGAGGAAAAGGGGGGATGGGGAGAGGAGAGACAGGAAGTGGAGCGGATGGACGCAGAAGGAGACAGAAGAGGGCAAGTGATGTTGTTGAGGACGAGAAATGCCGTGCGGTCCATATAGTGAGACCGAAGGACAGTGCCCAGAGACGTGTGTGCATCTCCCTGAGGGGCTCCAGTCACCCCTGACCTCCCCTTCTCTCCCATCTCCAACCAGGAGAAGTCCAACCAGAACACGGAGTTCCACCACGAGGACCTGATGATCTCTGTGCTGTCTCTCTTCTTTGCTGGCACCGAGACCAGCAGTACCACACTCCGCTATGGCTTCCTGCTCATGCTCAAATATCCCCATGTTGCAGGTGCGTCAGTCAGCCAGCTGGGAGAGCATTAGCATCCTTTCGGCTGCAGAGGTTTGTGTGGGTGAGAGAGACAAGGGCCTCTTATATATGGAGCTCTGAAGGCTTTGCTCGGCTTCTAAACTAGGGCAGTGCTGTGGGCAGTGTGTTAATGAACCCGCAGCTGACCCTTTTTTATTCTTTTCTTCTTTCATTTAAAGGTTGATCCATCCATCCATGCATTCATCCATCTGTCTGTCCATCCATCCATGTATCCGTCCGTCTGTTCATCCATCTTTTGGTCCATCCACTCATCCATCTTTTGGTCCATCCATTCATCCGTCTGTCTGTCCATCTATCTATTCATCCACCCATCCATCCATCCATCATCCATCCACCCGTCTGCCAGTTCATTTGTCTGTCCATCCATTCATCCATCTGTCTGTCCATCCATCCATCTGTCTGTCCATCCATCCATCTGTCATCTATTCATCCATCCATCTAATTGTCTTTCATTCTCTTCTATCACTACATTCATCTATTCAGCTTTTCTCTGCACCTCTCCATCCATCTCCCCATTCTGTTTGTTTATCCTTCTGTCTGTCTACCCACCAACCCATCTCTCATCCACCTACTCCTCCATTCATTTTCCCATCCTTCTATCTACCCCCTGTAAGCACTTATTCACACACACACACTCACACACACACACACTCACACACACACTCACACACACTCACCCACCCACACACACACTCACACACACACTCACTCACACACACTCACACTCACTCACACACTCACACACACACCCCCACACACTCACACACACTCACCCACCCACACAGTACCCATCCACTCAACTATATATACATCAATCCATTGTCTAATTTTTAGTAGTCCATTGATTCTTTAATCACCCACCAGCCATTTCATTTATTTATTTTAGTGAATCAACTCAGTTTTTTCTTTGGTCAGTAGAATGGAATAAATTACTTGTCCCTGATTATTCACACACTCCCTCTTTCACTTGTCTGCTCCTCTATTCATCCTCAAGTGAATAATCTATTGGCTTACACATTGATTACATGATCCAGTGTTCAGTCGGTCCGTGAGCTCACGACATTGATTACATGATCCAGTGTGCAGTCTGTCCATGAGATCATGAATCTATCCATTTATTAATTGATTTAACCTTAATTTTATGATTTATTTTTTCAAACATCCATTGGTAGATTGATTTGCTAATCTGCCTACTTCTGTTATATTCCTGAGGATACAGCCTCGAGGTCTTAATGTAAAACTGCATATAAAGTGATAGCAATGCAAAGTACGAGTGTGTCTCTATGTGTTTGTGTGCATGCATTTGTGTGTATATGTATATGTATGTGAGTGTATGTTTCAGGCGGCGGAGTATATGTATGTATATGTAATATATGTGTTTGTGTAGTATTCAAGCACATGTGTATGTGTGTGTATATATGTATGTGTATGTATGTTTCATGTGCATGTGTATGTGTGTATATTTATATGTGTGTGTGTATGTGTTCACGTGCATGTGTATGTGTGTATATTTATATGTGTTGTGTATGTGTTCATGTCCATGCATTTAAGTGTGCATATATGTGTGTATATGTATGTGTTCATGTGCATGCATATATGTGTATATTTGTATGTATGTGTATGTATATCTATGTGTGTGTATATAGAGAGACAATTCATACTCTTGCAAAGGTGAGAGGTTTACTGCCTTCCTCCCTTACACTCACACCAATATGACTGCTCTACTCTCCCTATGTAGTAGCCATTGGTTGTATGTTTTTCCCTTTTTAAAAACCCTGCAGAAATGAGACTGATGTTCATGGAGGAATGCTTTAATACAGTTTTTAGCACAGGCACAGAGGGATGTCCACTTAAGAACAGGACACTTGTCTGAAACCACAAGTGCACCGATGTCTCAGATGATCTCCCCGATGCACTCTTTTCTGGGTTGTTGGCTCATAGAATCAAATGTCATTGCTGCAAGCAGGCAGAGTAGATCCACCGTTCCCATTTTCTGTGCAGAGAAAGTTCAAAAGGAGATTGATCATGTGATCGGCTCACACCGCCTCCCAACCCTTGATGACCGCATCAAAATGCCATACACTGAGGCTGTCATCTACGAGATCCAGAGATTTGCAGATCTCCTTCCGATTGGTGTCCCGCACAGAGTCACCAAAGACACAACATTCCGAGGGTACCTGCTCCCCAAGGTGAGATCAACTGCTTGCTATTCCACGTCTTTTCTCCATGATCCTCCTGCATTCCCCTCCATCCTCTTGATTTCCCAGTACTGATTGTTTGCTTATGAGGAGTCAGGGTAGGCTAACATCTTTGTGTCTCATAACGTCTCCTAGAACACGGAAGTGTACCCCATCCTGAGTTCAGCTCTCCATGACCCGCGGTACTTTGAGCAACCACACACCTTCAATCCCGACCACTTCCTGGATGCCAATGGAGCATTGAAGAAAATTGAAGCTTTCATGCCTTTCTCTATAGGTGAGGCTCACTTGTGCTTCCTTTACCAGACACTAGAGGGCAGGCTCATCCTCCAGGACACACACAGGACTAGGTCCCTGTTCACTGAGTCTGTTCCAGCTGCTTTGCCTGAACCGCCCAGTTCACCCTGGCTAAGGTCCCAGGATGGGACTCTTGAACTAAGGGACCATCCTGGGCAGGAGGATTTTGGGGAAGTATTTAAAGTGCTCTAAACCTGAGCAAATGCATTTTTAAAAGAAGCAGCAACATGGGCAAATGGCATCACCTATGAACTGGGTCAGGTCTTGATGGCGTGGAGGCATTGACTTTAGCTGTGAGCACTTGGGAGATGGGCGTGTCTTGACATGCTTGTCTCTGTTTGTAGTAAATTCTCTGCCTTGATAAATTGTAAGGGAAGTCAAAATGACTAATATTTATTTGAGGAAAGAAACCCTTCATGATGGATAATAATGCCCTGAGCCAGAGAAAGTTCAGTTGAAGCACCCATCAGTGTCAGCACATCATGGTGTCTATAGACAAGAGGGAGCTGGGCATGGACACATAGCTTGATGGTGCCGGCTCTGATTTTGCCTTCTTTGGCCATGCTGGAGTAGTAGTTGGTAACCTGAGGCAGGTCAAGTGCTGTGAGTGACTGAGACGTCTTCCCTAAAAGAGAATAATATTACACTTTAGCTCAGTTTCCTGCTGTGTTTGGCTTGTTTGTTTCATACAGAAGTTGCCTCTGGCCAAATGTAATTCAGTTTATTACACTATGCTCTGCTATACAATCATGAAAACTTTGTGCTCTGCTTTCTTATCTTTGGAGAAAGAGGCATTCTAGAAACAGTTTCTTAGCCTTTAGTTGCCCTCAGGGTGTCCTCCTGTCAGGGATGCAACCCAGGGCTGATTGTGTGTTAAGCAAGTTCTCTTCAAAAGAGCCCACACCTCCAGCCTCTTCTTGGTGCATTTGAGAAGATGCTCTCCTGCTGAGCCTCTCTGTTCTCAGCCCCTTATGGAGGGGTTTTAGGCAAGAGGGAGCTGGGCATGGACAGGTCTCAGCTAAGAATTGTCTAGTCTTGAGTGTCCAAGTAACTTCAGTGACTCTGGGCTCAGCCTATACTCTTTCCAACAAATTGGGCTCTTTTCATATCTGATCTTCAGAGTTGTAGACATGTAGAGGGTGAGATAACAGTAAATTGTTTGCATAACAACCCCAAGTATGGGAGCATTTTTAAGTTTTTAAATAAAAAATAAAGATAATGGAAAAACAAGGACTCAAGCAAACAAGTTGAGAAAGGCAGAGATGTGGATAAAAGGACCCTAAGAAGAAGAGACAGATGGAATGTGACTAAATGTGATTAGATAGAGAAGGCAGAGGGTAAGATGTTGGCTAGGAAGTTTAGAAAAGGCAGGCAGAAAAGTATATCTAAAAGACACATAGTGATGATCGGTCCAGACACACGTTCAGGGAGGTGCTGTGGGAGGCAAGCAGGAGAGCTAGAGAGTGAGCAAACCAGAACCGAGGATATGTAGGCCATAGAGACACGCATGGCCTCTAAAATGTCATCTCCTGGCAAGGGCACATTGTGTTCAGAGTGAGATCAGCCATTAAAATCTGGGTCATAAAATCACACCTAGGAGAACCATCTCAGAGAGATACTCCACGAATTTCTAAGCTCATGTCATCTAAGTTCTGGAAATGGGGTACCCAAGGGAATAGTGTTCTTTGCCTAGATACCCCTACACAGGCACAATTTCTCAACAACTAGAAGGCAGGGGTTTCTGGGAAATCCCTCCTCCACCTGGAGGCCTGAGGCAGCCAGCTGTAGATGAAGAATCACTGAGATGCAGGGTAGGTGGTGAAGCCTCTGCCCGGGCTTTCAGGGTTCCATTGCTCTGTGGTGCTCCATGCCCTAGATGGCAAACACACAAGGGCTGCTGTGTCTCTGAGCATCTAGTGGATGTTGTAGACCCTTGTCGTGGGCCCTTGCCCATCCTCAAGTGTAAGAACAATTGTGTTTAGGAACTTGGTGAAGTTCATTGATCTCTAGATGAAAGAAGCAAAGGGGGCAGAGAGAAAGACACATAGGTGGGGTGACAGAGGGGACAGAGAAAGGGGAGAGACAGAGAGTTCTTGTTCTGTAGCCCCTCATCTTCCTGCCTCAGTCTCCCAAGTGCTGCATTTGCAGGCATGTGCCTCCATGTCTGGCTCATATAGGACCTTTACCACCATCTAGTTGTTAATTTAGGGGTCTTTGTAAATAGTAATGTTGTAAGAGGTTTCTGGCCCAGACTTTTGGGCCTAACCTCAAGGTTTAGGCCCAAAGACCCACAGACCCACAGACTTGCAGACCCACAGATTTGCAGAGACAGAGACACACAGATGCATATGATAGTTTTAGGCTGATTGGCCTCAGGCTCATGCATATCACTTGCTAGCTTTCTACCCTTCATCTAACCCATGACTCTTATCCTGTTCCGCCATGGGGCTCAGTACCTTTTCTTAGAGCAGCATAGTTGTCCTAAGCTTCTTCTGGTTTCTCTCCAGCATTCTGGTCTGTGCTTCTTGTTCCCAGAATTTTCTTAGTCTGGTAGCCCCGCCCACACTTCCTGCCTGCCCTTGGCCAATCAGCACTTTTTATTAAACCAATTGGTAGGACAATTATTTACAATGGAACACGACATAATCTCCCACATAGTACGTTCACTTCAAGGCAGCCAGTGAGATAGGTACCAATCCCTCACATGAGTGAGGAGTGACAAATAAAGATATTGCATTACACTTATGTACACATACACACTTTGTTTCTACTATGTGGGTTCTTGAAATTTTGGAACAAAGGACTCTAATGATCTAACAAAATCTAGAAATGTGTCTGAAGTGACCACATACATCCACCAACAAATGATTTATTTATTCATTGTGTATGAGGCTCTATACCATTACATGCAGGATCTGATGGATGTGTATATGTTTCTATTAAGGGACAGACTGTGGGGGTTTGTTCTCTACTTTCAGGATGTACATGCAGGGAATTG
The DNA here is from genome assembly GCA_033318265.1 of Phyllotis vaccarum. NCBI lineage: Eukaryota > Metazoa > Chordata > Mammalia > Rodentia > Cricetidae > Phyllotis > Phyllotis vaccarum. The sequence continues at coordinate 17,748,378 of JARWLC010000018.1, forward strand.
ACCCTGAAACAGCATGTGGCCTCAAGATTGATGGCAGGCTTCTTTCTGTGCTAAGGCATCTCAGTGGCCTTTGAACCAGTCCTTCAAGGTTTTCGGAGTTTCTTAATGCTCTCCCTATCTATAATTGCATGTGAGGGTCAAACTCATTTTTACTCATTGCAATGGGCATAGTTGACTGGTGGAGGGAAGGGAGAGTCTGAAGTTTGCATGTTGCCCTGGGGCTCACATGGCTCATCCTCTGTGCCCACAGGAAAGCGCATTTGTCTTGGCGAAGGCATCGCCCGCAACGAATTGTTCCTTTTCTTCACCACCATCCTGCAGAACTTTTCTGTGTCCAGTCCAGTGGCTCCTAAAGACATTGACCTCAGTCCCAAGGAGAGTGGCTTTGGCAGAGTTCCCCCAATATTTCAGATCTGCTTCTTGGCCCGATGACTGGGCTGAGGTAGCTAGGTGTTCACCAGACTCCCTTTGAGAACGTCCCCATCTTTCTGCCTCTGAGAGACCTGCTGGAAACCAGGTCCTTGGTCACTGCTCAGTTCCTTCTCACTGAAGCTTCTGCAAAGCTCCTAGGTGTGTTCTTCTGCCCGCCCTTGAATAAAACTGGAGAAATCAATTAAGTTCCTTTCTTGATGTGTGAACAGAGAGACTTCTGGAGGTCACATCTCATACCGAGTCACTTCCCTATTTGCTCCCAATAGCCACAGCCTGGTGTATTAGCTCCCAGTGCTCCATGATCTATGCTAATAGACTCTGTATATGCTCTGAATTCTGTATCTGCAGACTTGCCTAACATGCACGGGTTTTTGTAAACAGAATCACATGGTGTGTAATCTTTGGCATCTTTTGTCTTTTACTTCATACAATCTTATCTAGGTTCCTGTGCTTTGCAGGCAACAGTTATAATGCAACAGTCTCATGATCTTTCTCAGTATAAATCACAACTATCCTTTTTCATGTCTTCTGCCAGCAGAAGATATGGTAGAGATTTAGGATAGGTCTTTGTGCAGCTAATACTCTAATATGAAATCCCCCAAGAATGCCCAGCTGCTTGGGTTTTATTGGATTTCAGATATAGCCAAATTAACACTCAAGTATGGCCCACATAAGGCCCAGTTCCTGACCTCCTAGTTACTATTACACGTGACCTCTTTACAGTCAGGTGATTAAGATTCTCTTCAGAAAGGCTTCGTCCTGCAAACTCGATCACATCCATGCCAGGTTTGTGAAGGGACAACCTGTTGTCTTGTTCCCTGCCCCACTGTGAGAACCTGGAACAGCAGGTGACTGATGTCAGGCATTTATGTGGAAGAGTAACCAGTAAGAATGTAAACAACTCAATGAAGTGACAAAACCAGTCCATCCTTAAACTCACCCAGTGTGCATCCAGACCGAATCTGTCTCTAATCTCTGTCACTCTCTTCTGGTGACCAGAGTAAATCCTTGTCCCCAAGTGTCCAGGTTGACCCCAGTTCTGTAGTCATCTGCTCTTGCTGTCTTGCTACCTCTGATGGAAGTGTGGGAACCACCCTTCGAGTGGTGTCCCCTGATACTCAGCTTCTACACTCCACACTGCCGGGACAAGCAGGTGTTTGTGGCAAGTGTCATTTATTTGACATCATCCCCTAGGAAGCTGTCTCTAGGCAGCCATTAGCCAATCAGCAGGCAGCTTTCAACTCACCTCTGAGACTAATGTCTACCTGTGTCACCAACCTCCCTCCAGCCTAGGGAGAGTTACCAGGAACTTTGCAAAAATAGATTCCTAAAACACCCTCTTCCATAAGCCACAGAATTAGTACAACAAACAGAACAACCTGTCCTTTAATAAAAATCAAATGAATGTACAACATGCCAAGATAGGACCGTGAAACTCTGGCTTCACCTAAATCTTGCTAGTCTGGACCTAGGGTGGCTCCAGCTCAAAGGTTGTCTGTCTGCTTTGCTGGAGAACATTTTGTAAAGAGAATCCATGATCTTACTCAATTCTTCCAAGGGGTGAGATGTGGAGGAGATCAGGGTGAGGAGGCAGGAGGCTGCAAAGTGTTGCAAGTCCATACTTCAAAAGTTGTCCCCAGATGAGGTTGGGAATTCTCTCCTTCTAGTCATGCTGTGGCACTAAAGAAACTTCTAGAATTCTCATGTCAAGAAACAGTGGAAAAGGTAGTTGGGGGGATATGTTCTTGTAGACATACTGTGGTCTCCATTGCAGATAGTAGCATTGTGTGTGGACTTTTAAGTCCAAAGCTGGGGAAGTTCTCAGAAAAGCTGGGACTGGGGCCCTTGGGGAAGGGTATGTGAGAGATGGTCACATAAAACCACAGAGCTCAAGTTTGGGCTTTTCCCTGATGAGATCCACACAACAAAGGGGGGTGTGATCCAGTGAAAAGAATGACCCATTACCAGGGTCAGCTTGTGAGGTCTGGGCCCTGTAGCCAGGAAGGAAATATGGAGAGTTTTGGTAGCCAGTATGTGGTAGTGTCAGGTAATAAAGACCAAAAATGCCTATCTATAGTCCCGGGCTCTAAAAAAGAGAGTGGCTGATCCTATTCATAAGGGGCCACTGAGATCTTAAAAATCTCTGTTTCTTAGTTCCAGACTGCTAGAGAGACCGGTTTGGCGTTCATTGTTCACCACGTAGATAATCTAGTCTATCAGGCATTTATATAATCTGTTACTTGTATCATCAGTGTTGGCTTATATTTTAATAAATATTAATCTTAGATTAGTGTATTAAAAAAAAATTCCCACCATCATCTGGCGACCCAACTTTGGGCCTCTGCTCAGGGGCACATGTGGTCCATTTGTGTTTTCAACACTGTTAAAAAGCAGAGGACAGGCAGAGTATTCAGCTTAGAGAACCTGCACTCCAGTGTGTGGGCTGAAAGCTCCCTCCCTCATTGGCCTGTCATTCCTTCATAATTGGCTTCACCCCTCATTTTCCAGCCAACCCGTGCCAGAGGAGCTGAGGTCACCCCTCTGCATCACTTTTTCTCGGCACTGAGTGGAGACTCATAGTCACTGCCTCTTAGCCACCACAACTTCTATACTTTGAGCCACAACTGAGTGACCTTAGCACATGGGGCAAGTGTGAGTATGATCTTGCCCCACCCAGTGGCCACTGCAAGCCAGCAAGTGACTTCTGTGCAAGTGCTGTTGCTGCCTGCGACTGAGCTATGACCTGGACAAGTAGTATAAAGTCTCCTGAGCACGAGCAAAAAAACCAAAAACCGTGCATCTATAAATATCCAAGTCTAAAACACTGTTGCCACATTACATGATATATATATATATACCTCTGGCTAATGTTTGATAGTCATACTAATAGTCGTTGTTCAAAGAGTATACACTCCTTTAGAGGTAATCTAATTTTATAGTACAGGTTTAAATCCTTAAGACGTTAAAAACTGCAGTCAACATTACTTAAGTTGTGATGTCACAGTCATCTCAGATACAGGTTAAAATATCATAGATAGACAGGAGTCTTCAACCATTTCATAGACCCAGCAAATATGGCATTTAACATTTATTATTATTTGGAATTTGGCCGCGTGGGACGCTATAACTCCTGGTGTCACTGCTCCTTTCCTGAGATGGTGTTGAGCATCAAGGACACTCCTGTGGAGTTTGTCCTTTTGGCAGAGAATGGCCGGTTGGGCAAAGAACTGCCCTTACCTTGATTGTTGACAATACTCACACGATGTCCAAGGTGGATGAACAAGATGACAGATGGAGACTGATGAAACCTGCCTAGACAAGATAAGACAGTCCCTCCAAAGTTGCTCTGCTTGTTAAAAGATCTGTCAGATACCATAGGCCTGTAGCCAATACAATGGATGCTCCAATGGTGCACAAAACCATAGGTGATTGTCCAGGTAGCTGTGTCTCTGTCCTCTCCCAATTTTTAAAAGTTACTACTTGCATGTGCTTCTGACTTTCAGGTGACACATTTTCCTTCTCAGGTCTTAAAGGAGTTACAAAAATAGATATTTAAGGTTACTACTTTGTTATCCCTCTGGCAAAAACCTTCAGATGTTACATTTTCACTTTCCCAGATCAACATTTTTAAAGTAATTTATACACCCTACCATCTACCAATATTCTAGAAATATATGGTGTACTTTATATGTGTGAGGTTTGAGTTGCAGTTTGTACCTTATCCTCTTCTAGATACTTACCTCATAATAATTCATATTATATATAGTCTTAGTTTAGAACCTTCTTAGTTATACAAAAAGGGGGAGATGTCGTGAGATCCAAGTGTCAGCTAATAAAGTTCAAAAATGCTTATCTGGTGTCCCGGGATCCAAGAAAGAGAGTGAGTGGCCAACCCTATTCATAAGGGGCTGCTGAGATCTTAAAAAACCCGGTTTCCTGGTTCCAGACTGCTAGAGAGACTGGTTTGGCATCCATCGTCTACCGTGTAGATAATCCAGTCTATCTGGCATCTATATAAGCTGTTTCCTGTATCATGATTATTGGCTTAATAAACATTAACCTTACATGAGTGTATCTTAAAAAAAATCTCCACCATCACCAGTACCCATGTCAGAGGTACAGCAAATGATAATTAGGGTTTAAGGTAGCTGCCTACCAGAAGAAAAGCTCTCTGATGTAAACAATGTGTATAAGAATACAAACTCCAGAATGTCTTTTGCTTTTGTTGAGACTTTACAAGTTACTGATGCAGTATTTTCTTTGGTATCTAACTTGATGTATATGATGTGGGGAGTCCACCACTGCCTGTTTTGTAGTGTGTTTATCTCTTGATAACATTCTGATCTACTGGGCATTTATATCTGTGGATTTTCAGGAATATGATTCCTTCTTAATTTGTGCTGTCTAATTTACAAAAAGTTTTGATGATCAACTGTAAATACTAGGATATATTTCACAAGGCATGTGGATCTCACTTAATAGCTGCTTTAGGTCACAGCTCAGATTTTTGATTTAGGAAAGCATTTAAATCCAGGAGACAGGCTGCCTTAAGTTCTTAAAAGAATCCTAATTCTGAGAATTGCTGTCATAAATTTCTGGCACATCATTTAATGGTATTAGCCTCAAAAGAACATTAGATTAGACCAAACATTTGCTAATGGTTTTAAAGATCAAGAATCCCAGAAAAGCAAACTTTCAGTTCACAAGGACACAGCTGAGCTGTCTGTCTAGGTTGTAAATACAAAAACATCACAATTATTGCTAGCTGCCAAATGATTAATTCCTTGCATTCATTCCTGACCTCAGTTTGTAAAAATAAATTCTGACTATTCAAGGCTAGTGAGGGATACAGGTTTTCTTAGATAGTTAGGAGTTACACAGAACTGCAGAAAGTACATTTTCTGTTTTAGGCTTATGGTCATAGAATTGTGGAAAGCGTTGGCAGAGCTGATACTAAAAGATTCATGGTAATATGGGCCTGAATGAGAGCATCCATGACACCCTTAGCTTCTCTTTGTTTGAGAACTGGGCACTGACCTGGCACTTCTGAAATTGAAAGAGAATTCAGAATTTATGATTCTTGATTACAGAGTGTTAGCTAGAAAATTTATATTGTCATAAGTTTGTTTAATTTTCCTGCTTGAAAAAATACAGAGAGAAAAAATAGAAGTGGATATACACTCAGGTTACATGTACACAGTCTTCTTGTATTCTTGGGCTCTTGAGAAGTTTAGGTTTATGACTCCTTCAAAACTCCTTTTAAGATCACCTCTCAAGTCAGATAACAAAATAATCAATTCTGTCTTTATAACTACAATTTACAGCCTGTCAACATAAGGGTTGGCTGAGAACATATGTTCCTTGTTTGCTCATGATAGCCTACTTAGATACATTGCATGAATGTTGTTAGAATGTCTGTTAGTGATGTTTCTACCCATGAAATGTGACTTTTTTCATGACTCCTGTGTTGCCTGAAAAATTCTGTCGAGGTGTGTGAGTCTTGGAGGGAAAGGAGCAAAGAAGTTCAGCAGGAGAGAGAGCAGAATGACCGGAACAGCAATGAGGAGAATACAGAAAGAATCCATCAAGAGAATGGGTGAGTGTTTTCCTTTTCTAAAAACCCTCAGATAGAAGAGTCCTAGCTTTGCCAATGAATGCTGTGGAATTCCTGTTGAGCTTTGAGTGCCGATTGGAGGCATGACCTCCAAGGTCACATTAGGAGGTGCTGTCACAGCTACATGGTCCTCAACCTTTTCCAGTCCTGGGTGAACATGAGGCAACACATGAGGCCCTAATGGGTCAGGCTGAGGCTTTCTCTAGCAAGGGCTCTCATGGCCATCATTGATCCATTTCTCAGAAAGTGGTGACTGGAGGATGGTCCTAAAGGTAAGGTGAGGGAAGATCCTAGCCAACTCCACTTTTAGGTATGATTTTTTATTATTTTATTTTTGGGCTAAAGAAAGACTTGGAGTTTCCTCAAGGGGTTTTGTCTGACCACTATGAAAGACTTTGTACCAGAAAATGGAACATGGAAGAAGATAGAACAAAGGTGTAAGCTTGAGGTCTGATGGTGTAGATTTGGAAAAGTTGGACTGAGTCCTGGGGCATATGCGGGAGTTCAACATAATAGAGACACAGGGATGGAGAGTGTGATTGCTAAGGATTCAGAAGAGTGATGTTGTGGGGGATGGCAAGCTAAAGATTTAAGGATACATTCTGAAATTGAAATTTTACAAAAAAATCACTTAGAACTAAAATATGTGATACTAGAAATAGTCAACAGAGACACAAAGTATCTTTGTGGAATGGACAGGTGGATGTGAGGTAGTTGGGATGTGATAATTTGAATGTTAATAACCTCCATTGGCTCCTATATTTGAATATTTGATCCCTAGTTGGTGGAGATGCTTGGGACAAATTAGGAGGTGTGGCCTTGTTGGAGGAGGTATGTCACTGAGAATTAGCTATGATGTTTCCAAAGCCCATCCCTTTCCCAGTTAGCACTCTGTCTGCCTCCTGACGTGGATGAAATCTGTCAGAAGTGACTACAAGACGTCCAACAACAATTTGTCCTGCATATTATGATTGTTTTATTGTGTATGTGTTTGCATGCATAAACATATGGGATATGGTGGATGTGTTTATGTTTCTGTCAGAGGCCCAACTGTGAGGGTTAGTTCTCTCCTTGTAACATGTGAGTTAAGGGGATTGAACTCATGTCTTCAGGATTGATGGCAGGCTCATTTCTGTGCTAAGAAGTGAGAATTGACCCTTGCACCAGTTTTTATAAGGTTTTCATGTTGCATGAATAAATGAGACTCAGGAAGAGATCTCTGAGAAAGTTGGAGATATTAGAGAGAATAAACAACACAGTCAGATCTTACCCAGCTGTTTTCCTGCTTCCTCAGCCTGGCTTCTCTTGGATTCCTCGCCTTCTGCCTTTTTATGCCCGCCTTAAGCCTTAAATACTCTCTTGGTAAATTAAGGCGTGGCCCCACAACTGCCTGCCTGGGAGCCTGGAATTCCTTCTGTAACCTAAAATGACCTCAGACTCAGTTGGGATTAAGGACATAGGTCATCACTCCCAGGATACTCCATGTGCTGTGATTAAACGTGTGAAATCACCACTCTCTGATATTCCTAGACCCACTCTGGTTAGATTTCCAAAACTTCTGGAGCTTTTATTAAATCCCCACATATCCCCTTTTGTGTAAAATTTAAAAAATAAAGTGATCGCTGACATAAGAAAAACCATATACAATAGGTACAATAATTATATACAATATATACAAACAATAAATGAGTAATGTCCAGTCCATTAGCAATTGACAATTCGAAGAAAATATTCATTAAATAACCTATTTTGATGAGTGCAAAGTGTGGGAGATTAGGTTGTTACATTGTAAATAATTGTCCAACCCACTGGTTTAATAAAAAGCACTGATTGGCCAAAGGCAGGCAGGAAGTGTGGGCGGGAATACCAGACTAGGAAAACTTAGAGAACAGGAAGCACAGAGCAGAATGCCAGAGAGAAGCCGGAAGAAGTAATGGATAACTATGCTGCTCTAAGAAAATGTACCCAGCCCCATGGCTGAACAAGATAAGACACATGGGTTAGTTTAAGGGTAAAGAGTTAGCAAGTTATATGCCTGGGCCTTAGGTTGATCAGCCTAAAACTATTGAAAGCATCTGTGTGTCTCTGTGGGACTGTGGGTCTGTGGGTCCTAAACATTGAGGCCCAAAATTCCGGGCCAGAAACCTCCCACTACACCAAAGGATTATACCTAGTTCTTTTTCTTTCAAACTGAAAGCGATTATTTTTATGTCTCTTTACTTATAAAGTTTAACTTCAAAGTTTCTTTTCTAAAACTGTCATTAGAAAACTGTTACAATGAGGTTTCCTGTTCCTGGGGTGGCCAGAAGCCCAGACCCACAGACCTGCAGCCCAAGACCCTTTAGATGCCCGCTGCTGCTCAGGCCCCCCAAAATGATTCAGACACTTATATTAACTTCATGCTGTTGCCCTATGGCTTAGGCACATTGTTAGCTAGCTCTTACATCTTAAATCAACCCATTTCTATTAATCTTTTCTGCCATGTGGCCTGTGGCTCACCTGTGTTCCTTACATGCTTTTTCTTGGGTGACTTCCTCTGTCTGCCTGACCCCATCCTACTTCTCCTACCTATGCTCTGATTTCTCCTCCTTCTTTTACTATGGTGCCTGTCATGGGCCAAAACAGCTCCTTTTTTTAAAGATTGATATTCACAGCATACAGATAGACATTCCCAAATCAGAAAACTATATCTATCTCATCTTCAACTACCTCAGAGACCCAAGAAGGAAATAATATTTACCCAAATAACCAGGAAGTACAAGAAATTTCCAAAAACTAGAAATGACAGAGATGACACCTATCTGCCTGGACAGTCACCCAAAGTTCCCTTATAAAGTTGGGGCATCCATCTTCAGCCTATAGGCCCAGAGTCTCTTTTCATCTCAATGAAGCAGGAAACATGCTCTGTCCACTTTGGTGTTACAGTTCAGTCACTTCTCCTTGTGTCTGAAGATTGAAGTCTCTCTTCAAAGTTCTTTTCAACTTTCCCTTACAGTTCTTGTTTGCTATTGATTTCATGCCAGTATTTAGCCTTAGATGGAGTTTACTCCCCACTTTTGGCTGCATTTCCAAACAATCTGACACTGGGAAGACCTGGGCCCAGTGTGCCAGAGGCCCCTACTGGCATCACACTGTCCAAAGCTCATATCTGACAGATTTCTCTGAAAAGTAGGAACCTGAAGGACCATCTCAGCTTGTTATGTCAAAGTTCAGAGGTCACTTTCTGTGGGAACCTGCATGTCCAGTTTAAACAGCACACTGTCAAGCAGTCAATACAGGGACAGGTTCTTGTCCAATGGCTAAGCATTGCCACAAAGAAAGTAGACTCCATATGGAGTTTCTTCAATGACCTTTTTTCTCTTGAAGTAGATTGGGGCTGCCAGGATCAGACCTGTCTCACTGTCCAGGAAAGTCTAAGTTCTAAAAATATATTGAATACCATATTCTATGGATCTCTGGAGTGTTTGAAGAAGACCTGTTCATATAAAATATATTCGTTTGACCTTGAAAACATATCTAACATGACTATGTCTGAACGTAATGTCTAACTACCAACTTGCATTGCTTTATATTCTAATCAATTGGTAATAAAAACTTTCATGGACTTGCAACTTGTATTACAATGTTAGATGAACTGTATACTACCTTAAACAAGCATAGAGATACTTGTACAGAGACACAATTAATCTCAATATACACAATTTGTATACAATATACAAAAATCAAATGCAATGTAATATATTTAATTCTAATAAATCTTTTTAAAAGAAGATTCAATAATCTATCCTTATATCCTATATATCTGTATCCCCTTTTTCTTTCTATTTTTAAAAACATAAATCTTGAATCTAATTGTTCTTGTTTAACTTTTTTCTAACCATAACTATGAACAATTTTTAACCAATTAACCTAAACAATGACAATCATCTATAACCCACTGAACAACCAAAACCAGCCCATGCCACCAATTGAGAATGTGGGCACCATGTTCTTAAATTTACTTCCTTCTTACTGGGGGCGATGGCATCCTTTGGAGATCCTGAAAAGAAAAGTTATGTTAAATGTCAAGTCCTGAAATAAGTAGCTGTGTCATTTGTTGTCCAGTCTCTGCATAACAGGAAAGTGCACGACTTGTCTCAAGTCCTGGCTATAGTAGTCTGTGAAGCTGTTTCATCTCAGCGAGTTGCCTGGAAATTGTCCTGAGCAGTTTGTAGTCCAAATCTGATCTTAGGTTGGTGTTTGCCAGCCTAGTGGCTTTGTCAGAGTTCATGTGAAATCATTGTTGTGGGGTCCCATCTTTCCTTGGCTTCTTCAAGTTCACAATTAGGCCTTGTCCTGGATCACTGCAGAAAACTGATAAGAGACTAAAACTTATCACAATGTACAGGAAACTAAATATATAACTATTTATTCAACATAGGATAAGTAACAATAGACTAGTCCCTTATTTTTGTTATTCTTCTGTCCCAAATCAGGTGGCTCTTCTGATATGATACAGAGATCTTGTATTTTCCTTTAACAAGTATGCTTGAGTTTAGAGAAGGAGAGAGCCACACTCTAATTCTAAAGCCAGCTTTAAATTATAATCAAACTGGGACTTCAGCTTACAAAAAAGTTTGTAGAGGTTAAGCAAAGAGATTTTGCCCTATGAAGTATACTGGTACCAATAGTTACCATATTCTTTTGCTTGTAAGATTTTCTGTATAGCCTCCCTTTTGCTTTAGACATCTTGATGTCCAAGGCCTTTTGACTTCTTGAAGATAGGTATTTCCAGTTTTCTGTAAAGACAAAAACAGAAACCTGCCCCGACCCTTTGTTTTTTCCTACAACTGAAAGAATTGTAATATGGGTTGATGAGCTATCAATTCTTAGTTTCATGAAGTTTCTCGGGTTCAAATTGAGTCTTTATTAATTTTGATGGTACCCATAACTTTTCTTCACCTGTGGAAACAAAAACAAACCCCCTTCCCCAATGTAGCACATACCCTGGCTTCCATTCAGAGTACCTCTTTGAAGTAAACAGACTGATTTAGTTCAGCTGTTTTTTCAATGGTCCAATGCCTTCAGCAGCTGTTGTTCCTTTCTCATTAGCATTGAGAAAATTCAAAGTTAATAAAGCATTATGTACTCTATCTCTGGGGGTTTTTGTTATTCCTTTCTGTTTATTTAACATAGCCTTTAGAGTTCGATTTGATCTCTCTATGACTGCTTGCCCTGTAGGATTGTGTGGTATTCCTGTAATATGCTTTATATTATAATAAGCAAAAAATTGTGTCATTTTACAAGAGACATATACAGGAGAATTTTAAGTCTTAATTTGTACAGGTATTCCCATGATGGCCATAACTTATAGCAAATGTGTGGTTACAGAATCAGCCTTTTCTGAACTCAAAGCAGTTGCTCATGGAAATCTTGAAAACATATCTATTGTATGATGGACATATCTTAATTTCCAAAATTCTGTAAAATGAAATACATCTGTCTACCAGATTTCATTTTTATGTATACCTTTAGGATTAGTTCCTCCTGGCAATGTAGTTTGGTTATAGAAAGAACAGGTTGGACACCTTTTTATAATTTCTTTTGCTTGTTGCCAAGTGATAGAGAAATCTTTTTTTAATCCTTTGCTATTGACATGATGATTTTTTGAAATTCTGAGGCCTCTAGTACCTTTCCTATTAATAACTTACCAATTTCATCATTACCTTGTGCAAAGGTCCTGGCAGACCCGCATCGTTTGGAATGTGTGTTATATAGAAGGGATGATTTCTAGCCTTGATTATTTCTTGTAACTGAATAAATAATGAGGTTAATTCTGATTAATCATTAATAAAATCAGGTGTTTCAATGTGTAGAACCACTCTTTCTGCATACTGAGAGTCAGTGACTATGTTAAGAGGTTCAGTAAAGTTCATTTATACCATCATGATAGCATCTAATTCTGACTTTCGAACAGAATTATAAGGGTTTTGAGCCACTTTACTTATATGTTCTGATTTGTAACCTGCCTTTCCTGATTTGTTTGCATCAGTATAAAATGTAGGAGCTCCAGAAATTGGTTTATCTCATACAATATGAGGGAGAATCCAATTAGTTTTCTTTAGAAATTCAGTTCTTTTGCTTTGAAGATATTTGTTGCTAATATCTCCAAAAAAATTACTGCAGGCTCTTTGTCGAGGTTCATTTTCTACCCATAATTGGTGAATTTCTTCATTAGTTAAAGGTACAACAATTTCTGCTGGGTCCATTCCTGTCAATTGACAGTCTTAATTTTCCTTTAAAAAAATTCAGAAATCTTTTCCACATATGTCTTTAACTTCTTACTCAGTTTATGTGGAAGAAATATCCATTCCAATGTCACATTTTCCCTTTGCATTAAAATTCCCGTAGGATAATGCTTCGAGGGAAAGATAACTATAATGCAATTAAGGTCTGGATCCACACGATCCACGTGTGTCTCCTATAATTTCATTACCACCAATGCCAATTCTTTCTCAGCTTCAGGTGACAATTCTCTCAAACTACTTCAGTTCTTGTCAACATTTAAGGTTTTAAACAAACTATGGAGTTCATCACTTTAAATTACAATAGTAGGTCATAAGTTGGCAATGTCTCCTAGTATCTTTGAAAATCATTAAGAGTCTTCAATCTATCTCTCCTGATTTGTACCTTTTGGGTCTAAGTTTTTGTTGGTCCATTTTTACAGCCTAAATAATTAATGAAATCTCCTCTGTGTATTTTTTCTTGGGCAATCTGAATCCCCAAGCAGGCAAAATTCTTTTCACTTCTTCAAAATTTTTTTCTAAGTTATCCATATTTGAATCTGCCAAGAAGATGTCATCCATGTAATGATAAATTATAGATTGTGGGAATTTGTTACATATTTGTTCTATTGGCCTTTGTACAAAATACTGGCACAGAGTGGGGCTATTCAGCATTCCTTGAGGGAGGGTCCTCTACTGGAATCTCTTTACAGCCTGAGAATTATTATAAGTGGACACTGTACAGGTGAATTTTTCTTTGTCTTCTTCTTGTAAAGGTACTGTAAAAAAAACAATATTTTAAATCAATAACTACAATAAGCCATTCTTTAGGTAACAGAGAAGGCAAAGGAATCCCAGATTTTAGAGGGCCCATTGGCTGGGTCATCTTGTTAATCACTCTTAGGTCTGTTAGCATTCTCCACTTTCCAGATTTCTTCTTAATAAGCAAATTCAGGAGAATTCCAAGTCGGGTTGATTCTTCTATATGCTGAGCATTTAACTTCTCCTGTACCAGCTTCACTAAGGCCTGCAATTTCTCTTTCCGTAGAGGCCATTGGTGAATCCATATAGGCTTTTCTGTTAGCCATTTTAGAGGTAGTGCTGTGGGTATTTTTGAAAGATCAACAGTTGTTTTGCCTTGTTTCTTTATAACCTGAATGGTCTGTGAGTGTTTCTCATAATACCTTCTAATGTTTTTTTCAGAACCATGGGCTAGTTTATGGCTTATTTCTGTGTTTGGAGGAATATTAATCTGTGTGTTCCACTGTTGTCAGAAATCTCTTCCCCATAAATTTCTAGCAATGTCAGCCACATATGGGTTTAATATTTCTTTCTGTCCTTCTGGTCCTATACACTCAAGCCATCTTGCACTCTGTTTTACCTGGGATATTGACTCAATACCCAAAAGCTGAACATTTACCTCTTGAAGGGGCTAACTTGGATGCTATGACTCTGGTGAAATTATTGACACATCGATGCCTGTGTCCAATAAGCCTTCAATATTAACATCATTTATTTGTACTTTTAATTGTGGCCTTTGCTCATTGATAGAATTTTGCCCAAATACTTGCTTTATAATTTTTCCTGAATTTGTTTTGTTTTCTGTAGATTTTCTATCATTCTGTGTAGTATGTCTTTCTAAAATAGGTTTTTAATCTTTTTAATTGTTGTGGGAAGGTGTTTCCTCCACAATGGCAGGGGAAGACTGGATTGGATTTGATGTTGGGGCTTTTGAAAGCCCCCTTGGGGTGTTTCACAAGGGCAGAAAGTTACCTGACCTGAGGTTTTGAAAAAGCTCCCCTTGGGGCATTTTCCAAGGGCAGCAATCTAACTTGTCTGTCCCTTGTTGTTCTGCATTCATTAGTCCAGTGTCTTCCTTTTCTACACCTTCTGCATATTCCAGAAGGGAGGGGTGTTCTCTTGGGATTATTCCTACCAAAAGCATTGTTCCTGGGAACGCCTTGTTTACAATCTCTTTTTATGTGACCTTGCCTTCCAGAACTGTAACATTTAACATTTTGACTTTTTCTTATACCTCTTGAAATAAGCTCTCCTACCCTGTTATCATCACTATCATAAGACTCCATATTAATTGTCTCATAAATCCAATTCTCCAAAGGTGCTGACCTTGCTTTTAAAGGTCTAACTATTTCTCTACATTGAGCCTTGGCATTCTCAAAAGCCGGTGATTCAATGATTGTTTACCTGGTTTCTGAGTCTGGTACCACTGTTTACTGCTGCGGTTAATCTTTATAAAAAGTCTGTAAAAGTTTCTTTGGAGCTTTGAATTACTTTCATGAGGGATTCACTTTTCTTCCCTATTTCTTTAATCCTGTCCCAGGCATTTAAAGCAGCCATGCAACATAAATCTAGAGTATGTTCATTGTATAAAGCCTGCCTGTCAATATCAGCATCATTTCCCTCCCCAAGAAGTTGGTTTTGGGAGACTTCTATGCTTCGGGACCTGCTTCTTTGTTGTATTTTTTTAGCCTCTTCCCTCCACCATGATTTCCATTGTGTAAGAGGACCTGCCTCTAGCACAGCTGTAACCATATCTAACCAATATTTACAGCATGACCAGGAATTCAACATTTTTTTGACAAATGGTGACTGCATCCCATATGTCTGTTGATGATTCAATTGGTTGTGAAGTGGGGAAGCTACGTAGTATGACAGCAACCCAAGGAGGGGTCCCAGGATACTCCATGTGCTGTGATTAAACGTGTGAAATCACCACTCTCTGATATTCCTAGACCCACTCTGGTTAGATTTCCAAAACTTCTGGAGCTTTTATTAAATCCCCACATATCCCCTTTTGTGTAAAATTTAAAAAATAAAGTGATCGCTGACATAAGAAAAACCATATACAATAGGTACAATAATTATATACAATATATACAAACAATAAATGAGTAATGTCCAGTCCATTAGCAATTGACAATTCAAAGAAAATATTCATTAAATAACCTATTTTGATGAGTGCAAAGTGTGAGAGATTAGGTTGTTACATTGTAAATAATTGTCCAACCCACTGGTTTAATAAAAAGCACTGATTGGCCAAAGGCAGGCAGGAAGTGTGGGCGGGAATACCAGACTAGGAAAACTTAGAGAACAGGAAGCACAGAGCAGAATGCCAGAGAGAAGCCGGAAGAAGTAATGGATAACTATGCTGCTCTAAGAAAATGTACCCAGCCCCATGGCTGAACAAGATAAGACACATGGGTTAGTTTAAGGGTAAAGAGTTAGCAAGTTATATGCCTGGGCCTTAGGTTGATCAGCCTAAAACTATTGAAAGCATCTGTGTGTCTCTGTGGGACTGTGGGTCTGTGGGTCCTAAACATTGAGGCCCAAAATTCCGGGCCAGAAACCTCCCACTACACCAAAGGATTATACCTAGTTCTTTTTCTTTCAAACTGAAAGCGATTATTTTTATGTCTCTTTACTTATAAAGTTTAACTTCAAAGTTTCTTTTCTAAAACTGTCATTAGAAAACTGTTACAATGAGGTTTCCTGTTCCTGGGGTGGCCAGAAGCCCAGACCCACAGACCTGCAGCCCAAGACCCCTTAGATGCCCGCTGCTGCTCAGGCCCCCCAAAATGATTCAGACACTTATATTAACTTCATGCTGTTGCCCTATGGCTTAGGCACATTGTTAGCTAGCTCTTACATCTTAAATCAACCCATTTCTATTAATCTTTTCTGCCATGTGGCCCGTGGCTCACCTGTGTTCCTTACATGCTTTTTCTTGGGCGACTTCCTCTGTCTGCCTGACCCCATCCTACTTCTCCTACCTATGCTCTGATTTCTCCTCCTTCTTTTACTATGGTGCCTGTCATGGGCCAAAACAGCTCCTTTTTTAAAGATTGATATTCACAGCATACAGATAGACATTCCCAAATCAGAAAACTATATCTATCTCATCTTCAACTACCTCAGAGATCCAAGAAGGAAATAATATTTACCCAAATAACCAGGAAGTACAAGAAATTTCCAAAAACTAGAAATGACAGAGATGACACCTATCTGCCTGGACAGTCGCCCAAAGTTCCCTTATAAAGTTGGGGCATCCATCTTCAGCCTACAGGCCCAGAGTCTCTTTTCATCTCAATGAAGCAGGAAACATGCTCTGTCCACTTTGGTGTTACAGTTCAGTCACTTCTCCTTGTGTCCTGAAGATTGAAGTCTCTCTTCAAAGTTCTTTTCAACTTTCCCTTACAGTACTTGTTTGCTATTGATCTCTTGCCAGTATTTAGCCTTAGATGGAGTTTACTCCCCACTTTTGGCTGCATTTCCAAACAATCTGACACTGGGAAGACCTGGGCCCAGTGTGCCAGGGGCCCCTACTGGCATCACACTGTCCAAAGCTCATATCTGACAGATTTCTCTGAAAAGTAGGAACCTGAAGGACCATCTCAGCTTGTTATGTCAAAGTTCAGAGGTCACTTTCTGTGGGAACCTGCATGTCCAGTTTAAACAGAACACTGTCAAGCAGTCAATACAGGGACAGGTTCTTGTCCAATGGCTAAGCATTGCCACAAAGAAAGTAGACTCCATATGGAGTTTCTTCAATGACCTTTTTTCTCTTGAAGTAGATTGGGGCTTCTGGGATCAGACCTGTCTCACTGTCCAGGAAAGTCTAAGTTCTAAAAATATGTTGAATGCCATATTCTATGGATCTCTGGAGTGTTTGAAGAAGACCTGTTCATCTAAAATATATTCGTTTGACCTTGAAAACATATCTAACATGACTATGTCTGAACGTAATGTCTAACTACTAACTTGCATTGCTTTATATTCTAATTAATTGGTAATAAAAACTTTCATGGACTTGCAACTTGTATTACAATGTTAGATGAACTGTATACTACCTTAAACAAGCATAGAGATACTTGTACAGAGACACAATTAATCTCAATATACACAATTTGTATACAATATACAAAAATCAAATGCAATGTAATATATTTAATTCTAATAAATCTTTTAAAAAGAAGATTCAATAATCTATCCTTATGTCCTATATATCTGTATCCCCTTTTTCTTTCTATTTTTAAAAACATAAATCTTGAATCTAATTGTTCTTGTTTAACTTTTTTCTAACCATAACTATGAACAATTTTTAACCAATTAACCTAAACAATGACAATCATCTATAACCCACTGAACAACCAAAACCAGCCCATGCCACCAATTGAGAATGTGGGCACCGTGTTCTTAAATTTACTTCCTTCTTACTGGGGGCGATGGCATCCTTTGGAGATCCTGAAAAGAAAAGTTTTGTTAAATGTCAAGTCCTGAAATAAGTAGCTGTGTCATTTGTTGTCCAGTCTCTGCATAACAGGAAAGTGCACGGCTTGTCTCAAGTCCTGGCCGTAGTAGTCTATGAAGCTGGTTCATTTCAGCGAGTTGCCTGGAAATTGTCCTGAGCAGTTTGTAGTCCAAATCTGATCTTAGGTTGGTGTTTGTCAGCCTAGTGGCTTTGTCAGAGTTCATGTGAAATCATTGTTGTGGGGTCCCATCTTTCCTTGGCTTCTTCAAGTTCACAATTAGGCCTTGTCCTGGATCACTGCAGGAAACTGATAAGAGACTAAAATTTATCACAATGTACAGGAAACTAAATATATAACAATTTATTCAGCTTGATATTACTAACAATAGAATAGTCCCTTATTTTTGTTATTCTTCTGTCCCAAATCAGGTGGCTCTTCTGATATGATACAGAGATCTTGTATTTTCCTTTAACAAGTATGCTTGAGTTTAGAGAAGGAGAGAGCCACACTCTAATTCTAAAGCCAGCTTTAAATTATAATCAAACTGGGACTTCAGCTTACAAAAAAGTTTGTAGAGGTTAAGCAAAGAGATTTCACCCTATGAAGTATACTGGTACCAATAGTTACCATATTCTTTTGCTTGTAAGATTTTCTGTATAGCCTCCCTTTTGCTTTAGACATCTAGATGTCCAAGGCCTTTTGACTTCTTGAAGATAGGTATTTCCAGTTTTCTGTAAAGACAAAAACAGAAACCTGCCCTGACCCTTTGTTTTTTCCTACAACTGAAAGAATTGTAATATGGGTTGATGAGCTATCAATTCTTAGTTTCATGAAGTTTCTCGGGTTCAAATTGAGTCTTTATTAATTTTGATGGTACCCATAACTTTTCTTCACCTGTGGAAACAAAAGCAAACCCCCTTCCCCAATGTAGCACATACCCTGGCTTCCATTCAGAGTACCTCTTTGAAGTAAACAGACTGATTTAGTTCAGCTGTTTTTTCAATGGTCCAATGCCTTCAGCAGCTGTTGTTCCTTTCTCATTAGCATTGAGAAAATTCAAAGTTAATAAAGCATTATGTACTCTATCTCTGGGGGTTTTTGTTATTCCTTTCTGTTTATTTAACATAGCCTTTAGAGTTCGATTTGATCTCTCTATGACTGCTTGCCCCGTAGGATTGTGTGGTATTCCTGTAATATGCTTTATATTATAAAAAGTAAAAAATTGTGTCATTTTACAAGAGACATATACAGGAGCATTGTCAGTCTTAATTTGTACAGGTATTCCCATGATGGCCATAACTTATAGCAAATGTGTGATTACAGAATCAGCCTTTTCTGAACTCAAAGCAGTTGCTCATTGAAATCTTGAAAACATATCTATTGTATGATGGACATATCTTAATTACCAAAATTCTGTAAAATGGAATACATATGTCTACCAGATTTCATTTTTATGTATACCTTTAGGTTTACTTCCTGCTGGCAATGTAGTTTGGTTATAGAAAGAACAGGTTGGACACCTTTTTATAATTTCTTTGGCTTGTTGCCAAGTGATAGAGAAATCTTTTTTTAATCCTTTGCTATTGACGTGATGATTTTTTGAAATTCTGAGGCCTCTAGTACTTTTCCTATTAATAACTTACCAATTTCATCATTACCTTGTGCAAAGGTCCTGGCAGACTCGTATCGGATGGAATGTGTGTTATATTGAAGGGATGATTTCTAGCCTTGATTATTTCTTGTAACTGAATAAACAATGAGGTTAATTCTGATTAATCATTAATAAAATCAGCCGTTTCAATGTGTAGAACCACTCTTTCTGCATACTGAGAGTCAGTGACTATGTTAAGAGGTTCAAAAAGTTCATTAATACCATCAAGATAGCATCTAATTCTGACTTTCAAACAGAATTATAAGGGTTTTGAGCCTCTTTACTTGTATGTTCTGATTTATAGCCTGCCTTTCCTGATTTGTTTGCATCAGTATAAAATGTAGGAGCTCCAGAAATTGGTTTATCTCATACAATATGAGGGAGAATCCAATTAGTTTTCTTTAGAAATTCAATTCTTTTGCTTTGAAGATATTTGTTGCTAATATCTCCAAAAAAATTACTGCAGGCTCTTTGTCGAGGTTCATTTTCTACCCATAATTGGTGAATTTCTTCATTAGTTAAAGGTACAACAATTTCTGCTGGGTCCATTCCTGTCAATTGACAGTCTTAATTTTCCTTTAAAAAAATTCAGAAATCTTTTCCACATATGTCTTTAACTTCTTACTCAGTTTATGTGGAAGAAATATCCATTCCAATGTCACATTTTCCCTTTGCATTAAAATTCCCGTAGGATAATGCTTCGAGGGAAAGATAACTATAATGCAATTAAGGTCTGGATCCACACGATCCACGTGTGTCTCCTATAATTTCATTACCACCAATGCCAATTCTTTCTCAGCTTCAGGTGACAATTCTCTCAAACTACTTCAGTTCTTGTCAACATTTAAGGTTTTAAACAAACTATGGAGTTCATCACTTTAAATTACAATAGTAGGTCATAAGTTGGCAATGTCTCCTAGTATCTTTGAAAATCATTAAGAGTCTTCAATCTATCTCTCCTGATTTGTACCTTTTGGGTCTAAGTTTTTGTTGGTCCATTTTTACAGCCTAAATAATTAATGAAATCTCCTCTGTGTATTTTTTCTTGGGCAATCTGAATCCCCAAGCAGGCAAAATTCTTTTCACTTCTTCAAAATTTTTTTCTAAGTTATCCATATTTGAATCTGCCAAGAAGATGTCATCCATGTAATGATAAATTATAGATTGTGGGAATTTGTTACATATTTGTTCTATTGGCCTTTGTACAAAATACTGGCACAGAGTGGGGCTATTCAGCATTCCTTGAGGGAGGGTCCTCTACTGGAATCTCTTTACAGCCTGAGAATTATTATAAGTGGACACTGTACAGGTGAATTTTTCTTTGTCTTCTTCTTGTAAAGGTACTGTAAAAAAAACAATATTTTAAATCAATAACTACAATAAGCCATTCTTTAGGTAACAGAGAAGGCAAAGGAATCCCAGATTTTAGAGGGCCCATTGGCTGGGTCATCTTGTTAATCACTCTTAGGTCTGTTAGCATTCTCCACTTTCCAGATTTCTTCTTAATAAGCAAATTCAGGAGAATTCCAAGTCGGGTTGATTCTTCTATATGCTGAGCATTTAACTTCTCCTGTACCAGCTTCACTAAGGCCTGCAATTTCTCTTTCCGTAGAGGCCATTGGTGAATCCATATAGGCTTTTCTGTTAGCCATTTTAGAGGTAGTGCTGTGGGTATTTTTGAAAGATCAACAGCTGTTTTGCCTTGTTTCTTTATAACCTGAATGGTCTGTGAGTGTTTCTCATAATACCTTCTAATGTTTTTTTCAGAACCATGGGCTAGTTTATGGCTTATTTCTGTGTTTGGAGGAATATTAATCTGTGTGTTCCACTGTTGTAGTAAATCTCTTCCCCATAAATTTCTAGCAATGTCAGCCACATATGGGTTTAATATTTCTTTCTGTCCTTCTGGTCCTATACACTCAAGCCATCTTGCACTCTGTTTTACCTGGGATATTGACTCAATACCCAAAAGCTGAACATTTACCTCTTGAAGGGGCTAACTTGGATGCTATGACTCTGGTGAAATTATTGACACATCGATGCCTGTGTCCAATAAGCCTTCAATATTAACATCATTTATTTGTACTTTTAATTGTGGCCTTTGCTCATTGATAGAATTTTGCCCAAATACTTGCTTTATAATTTTTCCTGAATTTGTTTTGTTTTCTGTAGATTTTCTATCATTCTGTGTAGTATGTCTTTCTAAAATAGGTTTTTAATCTTTTTAATTGTTGTGGGAAGGTGTTTCCTCCACAATGGCAGGGGAAGACTGGATTGGATTTGATATGGGGGCTTTTGAAAGCCCCCTTGGGGTGTTTCACAAGGGCAGAAAGTTACCTGACCTGAGGTTTTGAAAAGCTCCCCTTGGGGCATTTTCCAAGGGCAGCAATCTAACTTGTCTGTCCCTTGTTGATCTGCATTCATTAGTCCAGTTTCTTTCTTTTCCACAGCTTCTGCATATTCCAGAAGGGAGGGGTGTTCTCTTGGGATTATTCCTACCAAAAGCATTGTTCCTGGGAACGCCTTGTTTACAATCTCTTTTTATGTGACCTTGCCTTCCAGAACTGTAACATTTAACATTTTGACTTTTTCTTATACCTCTTGAAATAAGCTTTCCTACCCTGTTATCATCACTATCATAAGACTCCATATTAATTGTCTCATGAATCCAATTCTCCAAAGGTGCTGACCTTGCTTTTAAAGGTCTAACTATTTTTCTACATTGAGCCTTGGCATTCTCAAAAGCCGGTGATTCAATGATTGTTTACTGGCTTCTGAGTCTGTTACCACTGTTTACTGCTGCGGTTAATCTTTATAAAAAGTCTGTAAAAGTTTCTTTGGGGCTTTGAATTACTTTCATGAGGGATTCACTTTTCTTCCCTATTTCTTTAATCCTGTCCCAGGCATTTAAAGCAGCCATGCAACATAAATCTAGAGTATGTTCATTGTATAAAGCCTGCCTGTCAATATCAGCATAATCTCCCTCCCCAAGAAGTTGGTTTTGGGAGACTTCTATGCCTCGGGACCTGCTTCTTTGTTGTATTGTTTTAGCCTCTTCCCTCCACCATGATTTCCATTGTGTAAGAGGCCCTGCCTCTAGCACAGCTGTAACCATATCTAACCAATATTTAGGGGTCACCCAGTTACAGCATGACCAGGAATTCAACATTTGTTTGACAAATGGTGACTGCATCCCATATGTCTGTTGATGATTCAATTGGTTGTGAAGTGGGGCAGCTACCTAGTGTGACAGCAACCCAAGGAGGTGTCCAAATAGGAAAAGAAACACCTCACCAGGACAAAGAGACCACTGTCTGAAAGACTTACCCAGATGAGAATGAAGTGGAAACACATGTGGCCAGTCTGCCTAAGGGTGGATTCTAGCCTGGAACAGAAAGCCTAGCTGCCAGTAATTACTTCTCCAGCCATGTGTTGTTTTGGCTGGTAAGTGCAGTTTTTTGGGTAGGGAGGGGAAGAATTTCTGCCCCAACGTTGGAAGCTAATTGTTGGACAAATAAATGCGACTCAGGGGTAGATCTCTGAGAAAGTTGGAGATATTATGGAGAATAAACACCACAGTCATATCTTACCCAGGTGTCTTCCAGCTTCCTCAGCCTGGCTTCTCTTGGCTTCCTCTCCTTCTGCCTTTCTATGCTTGCCTTTAGCCTTACATACTCTCTTGGTAAATTAAGGCGTGGCCCCACCACTGCCTGCCTGGGAGCCTGGAATTCCTTCTGTAACCTAAAATGACCTCAAACTCACTTGGGATTAAGGGCATAGGTCACCACTCCCAGGATACTCCCTGTGCTAGGATTAAAGGTGTGAAATCACCACTCTCTGATATTCCTAAACTGACTCTGGTTAGATCTCCAAAACTTCTGGAGCTTTTATTAAATTCCCACATTTTGGGAACTTCTTGTATTGCAGGTTGAGGGTCAAATACATTCATTGCAATGGGAAGAGTTCTTTGGTTTAGGGACGGGATAATCTGAAGTTTGTATGTTGCTGTATGGGACTCACATGACTCATGTTTTGTGCTCACAAGAAAGTGTATTTTTCTTGGAAAAAGCATTGCCTGCAATAAATTGTTCCTTGTCTTCATCACTGTACTCCGGAACTTCTCCCTGTCTAGTCCAGTGGCTCCTAAAGACATTGACCTCAGTCCCAAAGAGAGTGGCTTTGGCAAAGTTCCCCCATTATACCGGATCTGCTTCTTGGTCCGATGCCAGTGCTAAGATGTCCAGGTGTTTGCTAGGCTCCTGTTGAGAATGGCCTTATCTTTCTGCCCTGCTAGAAACCCAGGCCCTTGGTCACTGACCTGCCACATGGGTCTCCCCATCAAAGAATCACACATCTGATGGGTTTATTTGTCAAACACTAGTTGTCACCTGCTGTATAATGCCTTGGCCCTCAGAAATCTTTGGTATTTGGTGTTTTTTTACTTCACACAGTACTATCGAGGTTCCTGATAGTCACAGGCCACAATCACACACTTTCATGGGCTTTCATCATGATCTCCCTTAGCATCTGCACTCTGGACAGAGGGCCTCTTCTACCCATGGTCCCTTGGCTATGTGATTCTGAACACTGGCCTCAGGTACCCTTATTTTTCTCATAAGAAATCATACCAATACCTTCATTAGTCAAGGTTTCTAAAGGAAAAAAACTGACAGAATCAATCAGTCTGTTTGTCTATCTGTCTGTCTGTCTATTTTTTTGTCTTCTGCCTATCTATTACTTATTAGCAATTTACCTATTATCTACCAGATATACCCATCTACCCGTCCATCTATCATCTATCATCTACCTAATCTATCCATCTAATCTGTCCATTTATCTACTACCATCTATCTATATGTCATCTATCTATCTATCTATCTATCTATCTATCTATCTATCTATCTATCATCTGTCTTCTATCTATCTATCTGTCTGTCTGTCTGTCTGTCTATCTATCTATCTATCTATCTATCTATCTATCTATCTATCTATCTATGGGGTTCAATTGACTGGCTTACAGGCTATTGCATGTTAATGCAGCTAAGACTGTCACATAATGGAAATGCTGAGAACTTGGTACTTGTCCATCAAGAGTGTCTAAACTTCGGCTGTCCCAAATAGTCCTGGAAGATACCTGGAGAGCTGACGGTTGATAGCCTCTATAGAAATCCAGAAGAATTTGGATTTGATGGCTGCTATAGCAACAGGTTAGATGAATTTGAGTGAAGACAGGCAGGCAAAGATCTTTTCCTTCTGGCCCTGGTTCCAAGTCAAGTCCACCTTTCTGGTCTTTTGCTCTGCGATTCCTATCTCTAGATAAAGACATTATGAGAGTAGAATAATTTTGATCTCTCTGTCTATATTTGTTTCTCTGTTTGCCTCTCTGTCCCTCTCTCTAGACTACGTCTGCTATGTGATCAGTGAAAAGTTCCCATAAAAAAGTACAGCCCAAACTACTAAAGAATTTTAGCCTAGGCACAAAATAGTGAGTTTTATCTCATAACAATCCCACTCCTGGGACCGACTTTGTGCTTTAGTTGCTTTATTTGTCACTGGGGTTAAATATCTTCTCAGAAGACAGTGTGAGGAAGGATGTATTTGGGGGCAGCTCTGTCTCTACGTATGCTGACTATGGGACTATGTTGAAGGTGGGAAGGAGAGGCAAGCATGATGGAAGTATTCCCTCAAGTAACTTAATTCTTTCTGCCAAGTCTGAGAACATTATAAAAATACTGTTAGCTAGAGATCAATCATTCAACACATGGAATTGTAGGATATATTTCTAATTCTTTTCATTCTTTATTTCATTCTACTCCCATATAATACAGATCCACCACAGCCTCTCCTCCTCTCCTTCCACCCACAGCACCATTACCTTCTCCCCCAGATCTACTGATCTTCCATTTCCTTTCAGAAAGGGGCAGGTCTTCCAAGGATATCACAGAACACTGCATAACAAGACTCAAAAGACTAGTTACCAGCCCTCATACAAAGGCTGGAGAAGTTAATCTAGTCAGAGGAAAAGGGTCCCAAGAGCAGGCAATGGAGTTAGATTCATTCCCACTTCTCCAACCAGGGCACTCTGTGAATGGATTGGTGTCATCATCAAAGGAGTGAGTCTCTGGGAGAGTATTCTGTCTTCGTTTTAGCTGTGTTAGTTATGCTTTCCTCATGTCATGCTATAATGCAGCAACAAATGCTTCACCAGACACCAGTGTGGCAATGTTGGACATAATTGTGTCTAGGAGTACATATTTGAAGTATACTAATTATAACTTCACAGCTTCTGGTATTCTGCCTCAGTAGAAAACAGAGTAAGATAGTTTCAGCATTCTACAGCTCAGACTCTACAGGAAATAGACACTGTTAGAGATAGGTCAGAGAGCTCTGCATGGCGTGAGACAGCCAGGAGGAGGAAGTGATCACCACTCAGTGATGAGGGACCCACGGCCTCCAATTGCTCCTCTGCCAGGCTGAATCCTCTCTCCAACCTGATTGCTGAGCCTCACAGCTCCCAAACCTCTCATCTCCTCTACTTTTCAATTAACTCCTATCTGTGGCTGTCAGGGGCCAGAAACTGAATTGGAGTTTCTGGAGAAATCACATCAGCATTGAGGTTGTGGTATAAACAGACACAGAGAGACTCACACAGTAACATGAAACTCGACTCCTGTCAGACACAAATCTAAGAACATAGTGTAGCTCCATGATGCACAAACGTACTCATGAGCCATATGTGGTGACTCACACCTTTAAGTTCAATGTTTAAGAGGCTGAGGGAGGTGGGTCTGTGAGATTGGGACCACCATGGTCTACAGAGTGAGTTCCAGGACACCCAGGGCGATACCTTATTTTGAAAAACCAACCATTACAGACACACCTACACCATCATCACCACACACACACATGCACACACACACACCTCCTAGAGGAACGCACAAAAGTATAACATGTACATAAGAAATATACCCTCATATATGCAGCACACAGGTCCATACCTGAGTAAATTAACAATCAAAAGTGAGCTGACCAGTGTACATTCATCCCCAGAAATCAAGATGCATTACTCCTGATATGCCTTTGTTCTGTGTCTATTTAATTGTCCTTGCCAATATCTTTGGACTTAAGAGTAAGCATGTGACCAGCAGCCCAATCAGGAAGTAATGGTGCTCACACTCCTGGTAAATGTTTGACGGGAGGAGGGAGCAGCTGAAGTTGTTCAATTGGGCGGAGATTCAGCTTAATCATAAAAGGTTCTACTGGAGTGTGCAGTGAAGTTCACAGGGACCAAACCAGGACCATGGAGCCCACTGTCCTGCTCTTCCTCGCTCTCCTGGTGGGCTTTTTGCTGTTCCTGGTCAGGGGACACACAAAGACCCATAGCCACTTCCCACCAGGACCACGTCCTCTGCCCGTCTTGGGGAACCTCCTGCAGATGGACAGAAGAGGCCTCCTTTACTCCTTCATGCAGGTGAGACATGCACAGGGCCTGTGCTTTATGGGCTTAGCCTGGTGTTTGGTCTTGGAGATCATTCAAAAGGATGACGAAGGAACTCTTCTAGGACATGGGTTCATGTGGGAAGGTTGCAGAATATAGGTGAGATGCTGATTGGTGATGGATGGTGCTCAGATTCATAACAGTGTAGGTAGGTCAGGGCCATTCTCTCTGAATGTTGTCAGAAGGCTTTGGGCAGGTTGAAACTGAGTTATAGGAAGCATGGTTCTTGGATGAGATTCCAGGAACAGCCTGCCAGACTGAAGGGTATGAGCATGAACTCCATGCATATCTGCATCCTTATCTGTATCTATTATTTTTTTGGAGATAGGGTCATATGTAGCCTACTTCAAATTGGAGTGTAGCCAAGGATTACTCTTGCTTATCTGGCATCTACTTCCTTAGTGCCAGGATTATAAACATGTGTTGCCTTCCTCCCTAATCTACCTAATGGTACCCAACCAATCAGTGCACACCCTGCCTATGTGGTAAATTAACCCTTCAACTCTCAGGTCCTCAGAAGGGGAAGGGTAGCAGGGGGAGGGTCTTATTATTTACCACTCTGTGTTTCACAGTGTCACAACAACCTCTGCACTGACTAACCACAAACCTGATGCCCTTATGCTTGGCAGTTTCGAGAGAAATATGGAGATGTGTTCACAGTGCACCTGGGACCAAGGCCTGTGGTCATACTGTATGGGACAGAAGCTATAAGGGATGCTCTGGTGGACCAAGCTGAGGCTTTCTCTGGCCGGGGGACAATTGCTGTGGTTAGACCAATCTTCAGGGACTATGGTAGGAGTTTCAAAGGTCGGGATGAGGAGGGATAAAGAATGGCCACAGAGAGAGAAGAATATCATAGTGGGGGTGGGGGGACAAGGTGTGGGAATTGACTCAGGTTCTTTGAGCTTCCAATCTCACCCATCCATATTTACCCTACTTTCTTAGGTGTAATCTTTGCCAATGGGGAACGCTGGAAGACCCTTCGGCGATTCTCTGTGGCCACAATGAAGAACTTTGGAATGGGGAAACGGAGTATAGAGGAGCGGATTCAGGAGGAGGCCCGATGTCTGGTAGAAGAACTGCAGAAATCCCAGGGTGAGTCTCTGAGAATTAACATAAAGGTAGATGGTGATACCTGGACCTAAGTGCACAGCAAGAGAAGAGACACACAAGGGTGGAGAAACAGAAATACATACATCCAGACAGGCAAACAAAAACATACAAACACAAACTCACAGACACACACACAGAGTATGGGAAGGATGATTGGCCAGGGGTGGAAAGAGGGAGAAATACATGGCCAGAAGAAATGTGAGATACGCTATGTCCAAAATAACTCAAGACCATGTACAGACCAATGTGGTCATTTCTCTTCAGAAAATCAATTTGTGAATTGATTCCCTTTGTCAGTTGGGTATGACTGGTGCACAGTCATTTTCTCAGAACTGAGAAGGTAAACAAAATGGTCATGAGTTCAAGGCCAATCCTGTCTACACTGTAAGGTCCTGTCTTAAGCTGTTACTGTGTCTAAGTCTTAGAGCACTTTCTGCATTTTATATAGCAGTGATGATCCTGTATGTTTGCAATTCCAGCACTCCAGAGGCGACGTCAGAAGGCTGCCTTCCAAGGTCCAAGGTCACCTTCTACTGCAGACATAGTTCTAAGCCACTTTGGTTTAATCTTTGACATTGCCCCCCTCCCACCGTCTTATTACAGACAAACCCAGATCGTAGGTGAATGAAGGGGAGGGGAACAGGAGATACTATGGTTCTAAGCTGGGAATTGTCCTTTTTTCCCCCCCTGCAATTGTGCTGTTGAGCAGAAGTGAGCACAGAGGCTGATGGGAGTTTGGCTTCGGTGTTGCTGGGAACTTTAATGTTCTTTATATCAAGGGCCACATTGGTGACAAGACCATTGCTTACATCTTCATTTCTCACAACCGGTATTTGTCATCTCTTACTGACCTCTCTCAGGAGATCTGAGAGGTCAGTGCAGAAGTGGAAAGAAAGAAAGGTGCGGGAGGCTGAGAAGAGTGAAAGCAAAGGCAGTCAGAGATGGAGGAACCCAAAGGAAGAGAATCAAGCTCTAAGGCTAAGCGTGAAGTTGATGAGCCCCATGGAAGGGTCTACTTCACTGTCTTGGTCACCAGCCTCCAGACAGTCCAGGGCTTGAAGAAAATCCACAGCGTTGTGCATATGCAGCTTTTTATGTTTTAATTTGAGCATGTTAGGTGAAAAAGCCTTCACGCTCCTGATGGCTTTCTTTCTCTCTTCCTCTTCCTCCTCCTCCTCTTTCTCTTCTTCCTCCTCCTTCTCTATCAATTGTCTTTTTGTATCAGTAGAGTGAGGTCAGGAATAGAAGTATGGAATCTGGTTTCACTTGAAGTTATTTTGAAGCTTTGTTTCAGTTAATGGTGTACGCCAAAAACTGCATCTTTCAGCATTAAGAGAATTAGGGTCAGACTGGCTCCTGGTGACTCAATTATTTTCCTTAATCATTAACCTGAACCCAATCTAAAGCACTTCTTTAGCTGGAACTTATAAGTCTTAGCTGCATAGCATTTCCTTGTATTATTTTTATTCATCAAAAGTTATCATTATCAATTGGACAGTACAATTTTGGAATAATAATCTTCAGGACAATCCATAGATAAAAATACCCAGTGGAATATAATGTTCCATGGTAAAACACACTTCATCACAGGCAATGGGGATCTCCCCACACCCATAAAGATAGCAGCAGCAGACATGTTAAGATGATGCAGAAGACATTACAGAGTCTGTGGTCTTCTGGTCTTTCCTAACCAAGATTGAGCCATCTGAGAGTTTTCTCCTGGTGGGCTGACACCTTGAGCTTCAATGGCTGCCTGCCGATCCTCTGACATGACCATGTGCAGATCTACACAGGATGAGAGACCACAGATAAGTCAGCTCCAAGGTGAAGGGCAAGGTGCCCCAATACGGTTGGACTGGCAAAAGTCCTTCATGACTACACTTGCCACACAAAGATGGCAGGCAGCTGGTGCTGATGGCTTTGGAACACCATAGAGCCCAGAAGTAAGGAAAGGGATGAAGACCGGCAGACAGGTGTGGAGTGTGCATGGCTTGTCCATTCACACAGGCAATCCCTGAATCCTCTTCACCATTCCTACAGTGGGAGTTAGCTATCAGCTCAGAGTCAGAATGTAGCCCTGGGAGGAGGTCCAGGGTGGAGACTGATATACACTCTGCCCTTCCACCCTAGCCTCCTACTTCTGGTCAGGGTTAGCTGAGTTGCATTGGTGAAGGGAGCCTCCCTTTCTGTGTGTATAAATAGTATCCCAATATCTGTATTGAGGGAAGTGAAATAAAAGAATGTGTACATCTCTGAGCAAAGGATGTAGACTCATATGTGCCTCCACGTGCACACCTGGGAACCGTTTACACTGTCCTTTGAGTAGGGAGTGGTGGAGGCAGCATCACAGAGATGAGGCTGAAGCCGATGTTCCCTGGTTCCATAACTTCTGCCTCCTGTCCTGCATCCTCATCCTCCAGGAGCCCCCCTGGACCCCACCTTCCTCTTCCAGTGCATCACAGCCAACATCATCTGCTCCATTGTGTTTGGAGAGCGCTTTGACTATAAAGACCGCCAGTTTCTGCGCCTGCTGGACCTGTTCTATCGGAACTTCTCTCTTTTCAGTTCATTCTCCAGTCAGGTCAGTGGGTGCAAAAAGAGAAGCCTCCAAGGCAGAAAAAAGATGAGGCTGCTCTGTGGGTAAAGAAGAGAATGTCTCAAGGCTGGGAGAAAGGCTGAGACAATGGAGAGAAAAGGAGGTTCAGAGCATGGATGAACAAGGAATGGGGAGCAGAGCAGAGCAGAGTCCTGAATCCAGAAACAGCCACACACACATCTAGTAAATGGTGATGTGGGTGATGCAGCTGTAGCTTACTGGATAGAGGGCTTGATTCTCAAGCATGAGGCTCAGCACTGTCTATCCTGTGTGTGGTGGCACACAACACAT
The DNA here is from genome assembly GCA_033318265.1 of Phyllotis vaccarum. Classification (NCBI taxonomy): domain Eukaryota; kingdom Metazoa; phylum Chordata; class Mammalia; order Rodentia; family Cricetidae; genus Phyllotis; species Phyllotis vaccarum. The sequence goes on from JARWLC010000018.1 coordinate 17,779,106, forward strand.
ACAGTTCCTTCACATGAAGGCAGGGGGATGAGAAATTCAGGGTGATCTTTAGCTAATATTTCATTTAAGACCAGTATGGAATACATGAGACCCTGTGTCTGTCAAGTCAAACTCCCAATTTAAGCAAACAATGATAATGAAGCAGAAGGGATTGGGGGAGAGAGAACAGAGGACAGAAAGAGGAAGACAGAGAATGCAAGGCAAGAAATAGAGACAGATTTAAAGATAAAGTTCAAAAGCATGCATGTGTATAGTGCATATATGAGGTGTGATGTGTGTGTGTGTGTGTGTGTGTGTATCTGTTTTCTTTATGAAATATGGGTGCCTAGGAGTATGTGTTAGTTTAAATAAGACTGGCCCACACAGACTAGTGTATTTGCAGGCTTGAATCCCATTTGAGGAGCTGTTTGGAAGGATTAGGATCTGTGTCTGTGTCCTTATTTGAGGAAACATATTGCTAGGGGTGAACTTGGAGGTTTCCAAACCCACAAAAGGTTCAGTGTTCTCTCTAGTTCAGTGTGTCTGCCTGTATATCATGATGTCAGCTTCCAGGCACATGCCCATCTGCCTGTATATCATGATGTCTGCTCCCAGGCACATGCCTATCTGCCTGCTTTCTGCCATAATGAAAATACCTAACCTTCTGAAACTGTTTGAAAGCCCTCAAAATGTTTTATTTTTGTAGGGTTCTCCTTGGTTGTGGTATTACTTCAGAGCTAAAGAACAGTGATGAAGAGCACTGTCTGCTTCTTGTGACCCGATAGTTTCAGGTGACCTCCTGGTTCCTTCTTTCCTCCAGGTGTTTGAACTCTTCCCTGGCTTCCTGAAATACTTTCCTGGTACCCACAGGCAAATCTTTAAAAACCTGCAAGAAATCCTCGACTACATTAATCAAAATGTGGAGAAGCACCAGGCAACCCTGGATCCCAGCAACCCACGAGACTTCATTGATACCTACCTCCTACGCATGGAGAAGGCAAGTTCTGCACGAACGATAGAGGGGAAGGGTGAGAAGGAGGATTGAGGAAGTGAGCAGAGGAAAAGGGGGGATGGGGAGAGGAGAGACAGGAAGTGGAGCGGATGGACGCAGAAGGAGACAGAAGAGGGCAAGTGACGTTGTTGAGGACGAGAAATGCCATGCGGTCCATATAGTGAGACCGAAGGACAGTGCCCAGAGACGTGTGTGCATCTCCCTGAGGGGCTCCAGTCACCCCTGACCTCCCCTTCTCTCCCATCTCCAACCAGGAGAAGTCCAACCAGAACACGGAGTTCCACCACGAGGACCTGATGATCTCTGTGCTGTCTCTCTTCTTTGCTGGCACCGAGACCAGCAGTACCACACTCCGCTATGGCTTCCTGCTCATGCTCAAATATCCCCATGTTGCAGGTGCGTCAGTCAGCCAGTTGGGAGAGCATTAGCATCCTTTTGGCTGCAGAGGTTTGTGTGGGTGAGAGAGACAAGGGCCTCTTATATATGGAGCTCTGAAGGCTTTGCTCGGCTTCTAAACTAGGGCAGTGCTGTGGGCAGTGTGTTAATGAACCCGCAGCTGACCCTTTTTTATTCTTTTCTTCTTTCATTTAAAGGTGGATCCATCCATCCATGCATTCATCCATCTGTCTGTCCATCCATCCATTTATCCGTCCGTCTGTTCATCCATCTGTCTGTCCATCCACTCATCCATCTTTCTGTCCATCCATTCATCCGTCTGTCTGTCCATCTATCTATTCATCCACCCATCCATCACATCCATCATCCATCCACCCGTCTGCCAGTTCATTTGTCTGTCCATCCATTCATCCATCTGTCTGTCCATCCATCCATCTGTCTGTCCATCCATCCATCTGTCATCTATTCATCCATCCATCTAATTGTCTGTCATTCTCTTCTATCACTACATTCATCTATTCATCTTTTCTCTGCACCTCTCCATCCATCTCCCCATTCTGTTTGTTTATCCTTCTGTCTGTCTACCCACCAACCCATCTCTCATCCACCTACTCCTCCATTCATTTTCCCATCCTTCTATCTACCCCCTGTAAGCACTTATTCACACACACACACTCACACACACACACACACTCACACACACACTCACACACACTCACCCACCCACACACACACACTCACACACACACTCACTCACACACACTCACACTCACTCACACACTCACACACACACCCCCACACACTCACACACACTCACCCACCCACACAGTACCCATCCACTCAACTATATATACATCAATCCATTGTCTAATTTTTAGTAATCCATTGATTCTTTAATCACCCACCAGCCATTTCATTTATTTATTTTAGTGAATCAACTCAGTTTTTTCTTTGGTCAGTAGAATGGAATAAATTACTTGTCCCTGATTATTCACACACTCCCTCTTTCACTTGTCTGCTCCTCTATTCATCCTCAAGTGAATAATCTATTGGCTTACACATTGATTACATGATCCAGTGTTCAGTCGGTCCGTGAGCTCACGACATTGATTACATGATCCAGTGTGCAGTCTGTCCATGAGATCATGAATCTATCCATTTATTAATTGATTTAACCTTAATTTTATGATTTATTTTTTCAAACATCCATTGGTAGATTGATTTGCTAATCTGCCTACTTCTGTTATATTCCTGAGGATACAGCCTCGAGGTCTTAATGTAAAACTGCATATAAAGTGATAGCAATGCAAAGTACGAGTGTGTCTCTATGTGTTTGTGTGCATGCATTTGTGTGTATATGTATATGTATGTGAGTGTATGTTTCAGGCGGCGGAGTATATGTATGTATATGTAATATATGTGTTTGTGTAGTATTCAAGCACATGTGTATGTGTGTGTATATATGTATGTGTATGTATGTTTCATGTGCATGTGTATGTGTGTATATTTATATGTGTGTGTGTATGTGTTCATGTGCATGTGTATGTGTGTATATTTATATGTGTTGTGTATGTGTTCATGTCCATGCATTTAAGTGTGCATATATGTGTGTATATGTATGTGTTCATGTGCATGCATATATGTGTATATTTGTATGTATGTGTATGTATATCTATGTGTGTGTATATAGAGAGACAATTCATACTCTTGCAAAGGTGAGAGGTTTACTGCCTTCCTCCCTTACACTCACACCAATATGACTGCTCTACTCTCCCTATGTAGTAGCCATTGGTTGTATGTTTTTCCCTTTTTAAAAACCCTGCAGAAATGAGACTGATGTTCATGGAGGAATGCTTTAATACAGTTTTTAGCACAGGCACAGAGGGATGTCCACTTAAGAACAGGACACTTGTCTGAAACCACAAGTGCACCGATGTCTCAGATGATCTCCCCGATGCACTCTTTTCTGGGTTGTTGGCTCATAGAATCAAATGTCATTGCTGCAAGCAGGCAGAGTAGATCCACCGTTCCCATTTTCTGTGCAGAGAAAGTTCAAAAGGAGATTGATCATGTGATCGGCTCACACCGCCTCCCAACCCTTGATGACCGCATCAAAATGCCATACACTGAGGCTGTCATCTACGAGATCCAGAGATTTGCAGATCTCCTTCCGATTGGTGTCCCGCACAGAGTCACCAAAGACACAACATTCCGAGGGTACCTGCTCCCCAAGGTGAGATCAACTGCTTGCTATTCCACGTCTTTTCTCCATGATCCTCCTGCATTCCCCTCCATCCTCTTGATTTCCCAGTACTGATTGTTTGCTTATGAGGAGTCAGGGTAGGCTAACATCTTTGTGTCTCATAACGTCTCCTAGAACACGGAAGTGTACCCCATCCTGAGTTCAGCTCTCCATGACCCGCGGTACTTTGAGCAACCACACACCTTCAATCCCGACCACTTCCTGGATGCCAATGGAGCATTGAAGAAAATTGAAGCTTTCATGCCTTTCTCTATAGGTGAGGCTCACTTGTGCTTCCTTTACCAGACACTAGAGGGCAGGCTCATCCTCCAGGACACACACAGGACTAGGTCCCTGTTCACTGAGTCTGTTCCAGCTGCTTTGCCTGAACCGCCCAGTTCACCCTGGCTAAGGTCCCAGGATGGGACTCTTGAACTAAGGGACCATCCTGGGTAGGAGGATTTTGGGGAAGTATTTAAAGTGCTCTAAACCTGAGCAAATGCATTTTTAAAAGAAGCAGCAACATGGGCAAATGGCATCACCTATGAACTGGGTCAGGTCTTGATGGCGTGGAGGCATTGACTTTAGCTGTGAGCACTTGGGAGATGGGCGTGTCTTGACATGCTTGTCTCTGTTTGTAGTAAATTCTCTGCCTTGATAAATTGTAAGGGAAGTCAAAATGACTAATATTTATTTGAGGAAAGAAACCCTTCATGATGGATAATAATGCCCTGAGCCAGAGAAAGTTCAGTTGAAGCACCCATCAGTGTCAGCACATCATGGTGTCTATAGACAAGAGGGAGCTGGGCATGGACACATAGCTTGATGGTGCCGGCTCTGATTTTGCCTTCTTTGGCCATGCTGGAGTAGTAGTTGGTAACCTGAGGCAGGTCAAGTGCTGTGAGTGACTGAGACGTCTTCCCTAAAAGAGAATAATATTACACTTTAGCTCAGTTTCCTGCTGTGTTTGGCTTGTTTGTTTCATACAGAAGTTGCCTCTGGCCAAATGTAATTCAGTTTATTACACTATGCTCTGCTATACAATCATGAAAACTTTGTGCTCTGCTTTCTTATCTTTGGAGAAAGAGGCATTCTAGAAACAGTTTCTTAGCCTTTAGTTGCCCTCAGGGTGTCCTCATATTAAGGATGCAACCCAGGGCTGATTGTGTGTTAAGCAAGTTCTCTTCAAAAGAGCCCACACCTCCAGCCTCTTCTTGGTGCATTTGAGAAGATGCTCTCCTGCTGAGCCTCTCTGTTCTCAGCCCCTTATGGAGGGGTTTTAGGCAAGAGGGAGCTGGGCATGGACAGGTCTCAGCTAAGAATTGTCTAGTCTTGAGTGTCCAAGTAACTTCAGTGACTCTGGGCTCAGCCTATACTCTTTCCAACAAATTGGGCTCTTTTCATATCTGATCTTCAGAGTTGTAGACATGTAGAGGGTGAGATAACAGTAAATTGTTTGCATAACAACCCCAAGTATGGGAGCATTTTTAAGTTTTTAAATAAAAAATAAAGATAATGGAAAAACAAGGACTCAAGCAAACAAGTTGAGAAAGGCAGAGATGTGGATAAAAGGACCCTAAGAAGAAGAGACAGATGGAATGTGACTAAATGTGATTAGATAGAGAAGGCAGAGGGTAAGATGTTGGCTAGGAAGTTTAGAAAAGGCAGGCAGAAAAGTATATCTAAAAGACACATAGTGATGATCGGTCCAGACACACGTTCAGGGAGGTGCTGTGGGAGGCAAGCAGGAGAGCTAGAGAGTGAGCAAACCAGAACCGAGGATATGTAGGCCATAGAGACACGCATGGCCTCTAAAATGTCATCTCCTGGCAAGGGCACATTGTGTTCAGAGTGAGATCAGCCATTAAAATCTGGGTCATAAAATCACACCTGGGAGAACCATCTCAGAGAGATACTCCACGAATTTCTAAGCTCATGTCATCTAAGTTCTGGAAATGGGGTACCCAAGGGAATAGTGTTCTTTGCCTAGATACCCCTACACAGGCACAATTTCTCAACAACTAGAAGGCAGGGGTTTCTGGGAAATCCCTCCTCCACCTGGAGGCCTGAGGCAGCCAGCTGTAGATGAAGAATCACTGAGATGCAGGGTAGGTGGTGAAGCCTCTGCCCGGGCTTTCAGGGTTCCATTGCTCTGTGGTGCTCCATGCCCTAGATGGCAAACACACAAGGGCTGCTGTGTCTCTGAGCATCTAGTGGATGTTGTAGACCCTTGTCGTGGGCCCTTGCCCATCCTCAAGTGTAAGAACAATTGTGTTTAGGAACTTGGTGAAGTTCATTGATCTCTAGATGAAAGAAGCAAAGGGGGCAGAGAGAAAGACACATAGGTGGGGTGACAGAGGGGACAGAGAAAGGGGAGAGACAGAGAGTTCTTGTTCTGTAGCCCCTCATCTTCCTGCCTCAGTCTCCCAAGTGCTGCATTTGCAGGCATGTGCCTCCATGTCTGGCTCATATAGGACCTTTACCACCATCTAGTTGTTAATTTAGGGGTCTTTGTAAATAGTAATGTTGTAAGAGGTTTCTGGCCCAGACTTTTGGGCTTAACCTCAAGGTTTAGGCCCAAAGACCCACAGACCCACAGACTTGCAGACCCACAGATTTGCAGAGACAGAGACACACAGATGCATATGATAGTTTTAGGCTGATTGGCCTCAGGCTCATGCATATCACTTGCTAGCTTTCTACCCTTCATCTAACCCATGACTCTTATCCTGTTCCGCCATGGGGCTCAGTACCTTTTCTTAGAGCAGCATAGTTGTCCTAAGCTTCTTCTGGTTTCTCTCCAGCATTCTGGTCTATGCTTCTTGTTCCCAGAATTTTCATAGTCTGGTAGCCCCGCCCACACTTCCTGCCTGCCCTTGGCCAATCAGCACTTTTTATCAAACCAATTGGTAGGACAATTATTTACAATGGAACACGACATAATCTCCCACATAGTACCTTCACTTCAAGGCAGCCAGTGAGATAGGTACCAATCCCTCACATGAGTGAGGAGTGACAAATAAAGATATTGCATTAAACTTATGTACACATACACACTTTGTTTCTACTATGTGGGTTCTTGAAATTTTGGAACAAAGGACTCTAATGATCTAACAAAATCTAGAAATGTGTCTGAAGTGACCACATACATCCACCAACAAATGATTTATTTATTCATTGTGTATGAGACTCTATACCATTACATGCAGGATCTGATGGATGTGTATATGTTTCTATTAAGGGACAGACTGTGGGGGTTTGTTCTCTACTTTCAGGATGTACATGCAGGGAATTGACCCTGAAACAGCATGTGGCCTCAAGATTGATGGCAGGCTTCTTTCTGTGCTAAGGCATCTCAGTGGCCTTTGAACCAGTCCTTCAAGGTTTTCGGAGTTTCTTAATGCTCTCCCTATCTATAATTGCATGTGAGGGTCAAACTCATTTTTACTCATTGCAATGGGCATAGTTGACTGGTGGAGGGAAGGGAGAGTCTGAAGTTTGCATGTTGCCCTGGGGCTCACATGGCTCATCCTCTGTGCCCACAGGAAAGCGCATTTGTCTTGGCGAAGGCATCGCCCGCAACGAATTGTTCCTTTTCTTCACCACCATCCTGCAGAACTTCTCTGTGTCCAGTCCAGTGGCTCCTAAAGACATTGACCTCAGTCCCAAGGAGAGTGGCTTTGGCAGAGTTCCCCCAATATTTCAGATCTGCTTCTTGGCCCGATGACTGGGCTGAGGTAGCTAGGTGTTCACCAGACTCCCTTTGAGAACGTCCCCATCTTTCTGCCTCTGAGAGACCTGCTGGAAACCAGGTCCTTGATCACTTCTCAGTTCCTTCTCACTGAAGCTTCTGCAAAGCTCCTAGGTGTGTTCTTCTGCCCGCCCTTGAATAAAACTGGAGAAATCAATTAAGTTCCTTTCTTGATGTGTGAACAGAGAGACTTCTGGAGGTCACATCTCATACCGAGTCACTTCCCTATTTGCTCCCAATAGCCACAGCCTGGTGTATTAGCTCCCAGTGCTCCATGATCTATGCTAATAGACTCTGTATATGCTCTGAATTCTGTATCTGCAGACTTGCCTAACATGCACGGGTTTTTGTAAACAGAATCACATGGTGTGTAATCTTTGGCATCTTTTGTCTTTTACTTCATACAATCTTATCTAGGTTCCTGTGCTTTGCAGGCAACAGTTATAATGCAACAGTCTCATGATCTTTCTCAGTATAAATCACAACTATCCTTTTTCATGTCTTCTGCCAGCAGAAGATATGGTAGAGATTTAGGATAGGTCTTTGTGCAGCTAATACTCTAATATGAAATCCCCCACAGAATGCCCAGCTGCTTGGGTTTTATTGGATTTCAGATATAGCCAAATTAACACTCAAGTATGGCCCACATAAGGCCCAGTTCCTGACCTCCTAGTTACTATTACACGTGACCTCTTGACAGTCAGGTGATTAAGATTCTCTTCAGAAAGGCTTCTTCCTGCAAACTCGATCACATCCATGCCAGGTTTGTGAAGGGACAACCTGTTGTCTTGTTCCCTGCCCCACTGTGAGAACCTGGAACAGCAGGTGACTGATGTCAGGCATTTATGTGGAAGAGTAACCAGTAAGAATGTAAACAACTCAATGAAGTGACAAAACCAGTCCATCCTTAAACTCACCCAGTGTGCATCCAGACCGAATCTGTCTCTAATCTCTGTCACTCTCTTCTGGTGACCAGAGTAAATCCTTGTCCCCAAGTGTCCAGGTTGACCCCAGTTCTGTAGTCATCTGCTCTTGCTGTCTTGCTACCTCTGATGGAAGTGTGGGAACCACCCTTCGAGTGGTGTCCCCTGATACTCAGCTTCTACACTCCACACTGCCGGGACAAGCAGGTGTTTGTGGCAAGTGTCATTTATTTGACATCATCCCCTAGGAAGCTGTCTCTAGGCAGCCATTAGCCAATCAGCAGGCAGCTTTCAACTCACCTCTGAGACTAATGTCTACCTGTGTCACCAACCTCCCTCCAGCCTAGGGAGAGTTACCAGGAACTTTGCAAAAATAGATTCCTAAAACACCCTCTTCCATAAGCCACAGAATTAGTACAACAAACAGAACAACCTGTCCTTTAATAAAAATCAAATGAATGTACAACATGCCAAGATAGGACCGTGAAACTCTGGCTTCACCTAAATCTTGCTAGTCTGGACCTAGGGTGGCTCCAGCTCAAAGGTTGTCTGTCTGCTTTGCTGGAGAACATTTTGTAAATAGAATCCATGATCTTACTCAATTCTTCCAAGGGGTGAGATGTGGAGGAGATCAGGGTGAGGAGGCAGGAGGCTGCAAAGTGTTGCAAGTCCATACTTCAAAAGTTGTCCCCAGATGAGGTTGGGAATTCTCTCCTTCTAGTCATGCTGTGGCACTAAAGAAACTTCTAGAATTCTCATGTCAAGAAACAGTGGAAAAGGTAGTTGGGGGGATATGTTCTTGTAGACATACTGTGGTCTCCATTGCAGATAGTAGCATTGTGTGTGGACTTTTAAGTCCAAAGCTGGGGAAGTTCTCAGAAAAGCTGGGACTGGGGCCCTTGGGGAAGGGTATGTGAGAGATGGTCACATAAAACCACAGAGCTCAAGTTTGGGCTTTTCCCTGATGAGATCCACACAACAAAGGGGGGTGTGATCCAGTGAAAAGAATGACCCATTACCAGGGCCAGCTTGTGAGGTCTGGGCCCTGTAGCCAGGAAGGAAATATGGAGAGTTTTGGTAGCCAGTATGTGGTAGTGTCAGGTAATAAAGACCAAAAATGCCTATCTATAGTCCCGGGCTCTAAAAAAGAGAGTGGCTGATCCTATTCATAAGGGGCCACTGAGATCTTAAAAAGCTCCGTTTCTTAGTTACAGACTGCTAGAGACCGGTTTGGCGTTCATTGTTCACCACGTAGATAATCTAGTCTATCAGGCATCTATATAATCTGTTACTTGTATCATCAGTGTTGGCTTATATTTTAATAAATATTAATCTTAGATTAGTGTATTAAAAAAAAATTCCCACCATCATCTGGCGACCCAACTTTGGGCCTCTGCTCAGGGGCACATGTGGTCCATTTGTGTGTTCAACACTGTTAAAATGCAGAGGACAGGCAGAGTATTCAGCTTAGAGAACCTGCACTCCAGTGTGTGGGCTGAAAGCTCCCTCCCTCATTGGCCTGTCATTCCTTCATAATTGGCTTCACCCCTCATTTTCCAGCCAACCCGTGCCAGATGAGCTGAGGTCACCCCTCTGCATCACTTTTTCTCGGCACTGAGTGGAGACTCATAGTCACTGCCTCTTAGCCACCACAACTTCTATACTTTGAGCCACAACTGAGTGACCTTAGCACATGGGGCAAGTGTGAGTATGATCTTGCCCCACCCAGTGGCCACTGCAAGCCAGCAAGTGACTTCTGTGCAAGTGCTGTTGCTGCCTGCGACTGAGCTATGACCTGGACAAGTAGTATAAAGTCTCCTGAGCACGAGCAAAAAAACCAAAAACCGTGCATCTATAAATATCCAAGTCTAAAACACTGTTGCCACGTTACATGATATATATATATATACCTCTGGCTAATGTTTGATAGTCATACTAATAGTCGTTGTTCAAAGAGTATACACTCCTTTAGAGGTAATCTAATTTTATAGTACAGGTTTAAATCCTTAAGACGTTAAAAACTGCAGTCAACATTACTTAAGTTGTGATGTCACAGTCATCTCAGATACAGGTTAAAATATCATAGATAGACAGGAGTCTTCAACCATTTCATAGACCCAGAAAATATGGCATTTAACATTTATTATTATTTGGAATTTGGCCGCGTGGGACGCTATAACTCCTGGTGTCACTGCTCCTTTCCTGAGATGGTGTTGAGCATCAAGGACACTCCTGTGGAGTTTGTCCTTTTGGCAGAGAATGGCCGGTTGGGCAAAGAACTGCCCTTACCTTGATTGTTGACAATACACACACGATGTCCAAGGTGGATGAACAAGATGACAGATGGAGACTGATGAAACCTGCCTAGACAAGATAAGACAGTCCCTCCAAAGTTGCTCTGCTTGTTAAAAGATCTGTCAGATACCATAGGCCTGTAGCCAATACAATGGATGCTCCAATGGTGCACAAAACCATAGGTGATTGTCCAGGTACCTGTGTCTCTGTCCTCTCCCAATTTTTAAAAGTTACTACTTGCATGTGCTTCTGACTTTCAGGTGACACATTTTCCTTCTCAGGTCTTAAAGGAGTTACAAAAATAGATATTTAAGGTTACTACTTTGTTATCCCTCTATCAAAAACCTTCAGATGTTACATTTTCACTTTCCCAGATCAACATTTTTAAAGTAATTTATACACCCTACAATCTACCAATATTCTAGAAATATATGGTGTACTTTATATGTGTGAGGTTTGAGTTGCAGTTTGTACCTTATCCTCTTCTAGATACTTACCTCATAATAATTCATATTATATATAGTCTTAGTTTAGAACCTTCTTAGTTATACAAAAAGGGGGAGATGTGGTGAGATCCAAGTGTCAGCTAATAAAGTTCAAAAATGCTTATCTGGTGTCCCGGGATCCAAGAAAGAGAGTGAGTGGCCAACCCTATTCATAAGGGGCTGCTGAGATCTTAAAAAACCCGGTTTCCTGGTTCCAGACTGCTAGAGAGACTGGTTTGGCATCCATCGTCTACCGTGTAGATAATCCAGTCTATCTGGCATCTATATAAGCTGTTTCCTGTATCATGATTATTGGCTTAATAAACATTAACCTTACATGAGTGTATCTTAAAAAAAATCTCCAGCATCACCAGTACCCATGTCAGAGGTACAGCAAATGATAATTAGGGTTTAAGGTAGCTGCCTACCAGAAGAAAAGCTCTCTGATGTAAACAATGTGTATAAGAATACAAACTCCAGAATGTCTTTTGCTTTTGTTGAGACTTTACAAGTTACTGATGCAGTATTTTCTTTGGTATCTAACTTGATGTATATGATGTGGGGAGTCCACCACTGCCTGTTTTGTAGTGTGTTTATCTCTTGATAACATTCTGATCTACTGGGCATTTATATCTGTGGATTTTCAGGAATATGATTCCTTCTTAATTTGTGCTGTCTAATTTACAAAAAGTTTTGATGATCAACTGTAAATACTAGGATATATTTCACAAGGCATGTGGATCTCACTTAATAGCTGCTTTAGGTCACAGCTCAGATTTTTGATTTAGGAAAGCATTTAAATCCAGGAGACAGGCTGCCTTAAGTTCTTAAAAGAATCCTAATTCTGAGAATTGCTGTCATAAATTTCTGGCACATCATTTAATGGTATTAGCCTCAAAAGAACTTTAGATTAGACCAAACATTTGCTAATGGTTTTAAAGATCAAGAATCCCAGAAAAGCAAACTTTCAGTTCACAAGGACACAGCTGAGCTGTCTGTCTAGGTTGTAAATACAAAAACATCACAATTATTGCTAGCTGCCAAATGATTAATTCCTTGCACTCATTCCTGACCTCAGTTTGTAAAAATAAATCTGACTATTCAAGGCTAGTGAGGGATACAGGTTTTCTTAGATAGTTAGGAGTTACACAGAACTGCAGAAAGTACATTTTCTGTTTTAGGCTTATGGTCATAGAATTGTGGAAAGTGTTGGCAGAGCTGATACTAAAAGATTCATGGTAATATGGGCCTGAATGAGAGCATCCATGACACCCTTAGCTTCTCTTTGTTTGAGAACTGGGCACTGACCTGGCACTTCTGAAATTGAAAGAGAATTCAGAATTTATGATTCTTGATTACAGAGTGTTAGCTAGAAAATTTATATTGTCATAAGTTTGTTTAATTTTCCTGCTTGAAAAAATACAGAGAGAAAAAATAGAAGTGGATATACACTCAGGTTACATGTACACAGTCTTCTTGTATTCTTGGGCTCTTGAGAAGTTTAGGTTTATGATTCCTTCAAAACTCCTTTTAAGATCACTTCTCAAGTCAGATAACAAAATAATCAATTCTGTCTTTATAACTACAATTTACAGTCTGTCAACATAAGGGTTGGCTGAGAACATATGTTCCTTGTTTGCTCATGATAGCCTACTTAGATACATTGCATGAATGTTGTTAGAATGTCTGTTAGTGATGTTTCTACCCATGAAATGTGACTTTTTTTCACAACTCCTGTGTTGCCTGAAAAATTCTGTCGAGATGTCTGAGTCTTGGAGGGAAAGGAGCAAAGAAGTTCAGCAGGAGAGAGAGCAGAATGACCGGAACAGCAATGAGGAGAATACAGAAAGAATCCATCAAGAGAATGGGTGAGTGTTTTCCTTTTCTAAAAACCCTCAGATAGAAGAGTCCTAGCTTTGCCAATGAATGCTGTGGAATTCCTGTTGAGCTTTGAGTGCCGATTGGAGGCATGACCTCCAAGGTCACATTAGGAGGTGCTGTCACAGCTACATGGTCCTCAACCTTTTCCAGTCCTGGGTGAACATGAGGCAACACATGAGGCCCTAATGGGTCAGGCTGAGGCTTTCTCTAGCAAGGGCTCTCATGGCCATCATTGATCCATTTCCCAGAAAGGGGTGACTGGAGGATGGTCCTAAAGGTAAGGTGAGGGAAGATCCTAGCCAACTCCACTTTTAGGTATGATTTTTTATTATTTTATTTTTGGGCTAAAGAAAGACTTGGAGTTTCCTCAAGGGGTTTTGTCTGACCACTATGAAAGACTTTGTACCAGAAAATGGAACATGGAAGAAGATAGAACAAAGGTGTAAGCTTGAGGTCTGATGGTGTAGATTTGGAAAAGTTGGACTGAGTCCTGGGGTATATGCGGGAGTTCAACATAATAGAGACACAGGGATGGAGAGTGTGATTGCTAAGGATTCAGAAGAGTGATGTTGTGGGGGATGGCAAGCTAAAGATTTAAGGATACATTCTGAAATTGAAATTTTACAAAAAAATCACTTAGAACTAAAATATGTGATACTAGAAATAGTCAACAGAGACACAAAGTATCTTTGTGGAATGGACAGGTGGATGTGAGGTAGTTGGGATGTGATAATTTGAATGTTAATAACCTCCATTGGCTCCTATATTTGAATATTTGATCCCTAGTTGGTGGAGATGCTTGGGACAAATTAGGAGGTGTGGCCTTGTTGGAGGAGGTATGTCACTGAGAATTAGCTATGATGTTTCCAAAGCCCATCCCTTTCCCAGTTAGCACTCTGTCTGCCTCCTGACGTGGATGAAATCTGTCAGAAGTGACTACAAGACGTCCAACAACAATTTGTCCTGCATATTATGATTGTTTTATTGTGTATGTGTTTGCATGCATAAACATATGGGATATGGTGGATGTGTTTATGTTTCTGTCAGAGGCCCAACTGTGAGGGTTAGTTCTCTCCTTGTAACATGTGAGTTAAGGGGATTGAACTCATGTCTTCAGGATTGATGGCAGGCTCATTTCTGTGCTAAGAAGTGAGAATTGACCCTTGCACCAGTTTTTATAAGGTTTTCATGTTGCATGAATAAATGAGACTCAGGAAGAGATCTCTGAGAAAGTTGGAGATATTAGAGAGAATAAACAACACAGTCAGATCTTACCCAGCTGTTTTCCTGCTTCCTCAGCCTGGCTTCTCTTGGATTCCTCGCCTTCTGCCTTTCTATGCCCGCCTTAAGCCTTAAATACTCTCTTGGTAAATTAAGGCGTGGCCCCACAACTGCCTGCCTGGGAGCCTGGAATTCCTTCTGTAAACCTAAAATGACCTCAGACTCAGTTGGGATTAAGGACATAGGTCATCACTCCCAGGATACTCCATGTGCTGGGATTAAACGTGTGAAATCACCACTCTCTGATATTCCTAGACCCACTCTGGTTAGATTTCCAAAACTTCTGGAGCTTTTATTAAATCCCCACATATCCCCTTTTGTGTAAAATTTAAAAAATAAAGTGATCGCTGACATAAGAAAAACCATATACAATAGGTACAATAATTATATACAATATATACAAACAATAAATGAGTAATGTCCAGTCCATTAGCAATTGACAATTCGAAGAAAATATTCATTAAATAACCTATTTTGATGAGTGCAAAGTGTGGGAGATTAGGTTGTTACATTGTAAATAATTGTCCAACCCACTGGTTTAATAAAAAGCACTGATTGGCCAAAGGCAGGCAGGAAGTGTGGGCGGGACTACCAGACTAGGAAAACTTAGAGAACAGGAAGCACAGAGCAGAATGCCAGAGAGAAGCCGGAAGAAGTAATGGATAACTATGCTGCTCTAAGAAAATGTACCCAGCCCCATGGCTGAACAAGATAAGACACATGGGTTAGTTTAAGGGTAAAGAGTTAGCAAGTTATATGCCTGGGCCTTCGGTTGATCAGCCTAAAACTATTGAAAGCATCTGTGTGTCTCTGTGGGACTGTGGGTCTGTGGGTCCTAAACATTGAGGCCCAAAATTCCGGGCCAGAAACCTCCCACTACACCAAAGGATTATACCTAATTCTTTTTCTTTCAAACTGAAAGCGATTATTTTTATGTCTCTTTACTTATAAAGTTTAACTTCAAAGTTTCTTTTCTAAAACTGTCATTAGAAAACTGTTACAATGAGGTTTCCTGTTCCTGGGGTGGCCAGAAGCCCAGACCCACAGACCTGCAGCCCAAGACCCTTTAGATGCCCGCTGCTGCTCAGGCCCCCCAAAATGATTCAGACACTTATATTAACTTCATGCTGTTGCCCTATGGCTTAGGCACATTGTTAGCTAGCTCTTACATCTTAAATCAACCCATTTCTATTAATCTTTTCTGCCATGTGGCCCGTGGCTCACCTGTGTTCCTTACATGCTTTTTCTTGGGTGACTTCCTCTGTCTGCCTGACCCCATCCTACTTCTCCTACCTATGTTCTGATTTCTCCTCCTTCTTTTACTATGGTGCTTGTCATGGGCCAAAACAGCTCCTTTTTTTAAAGATTGATATTCACAGCATACAGATAGACATTCCCAAATCAGAAAACTATATCTATCTCATCTTCAACTACCTCAGAGATCCAAGAAGGAAATAATATTTACCCAAATAACCAGGAAGTACAAGAAATTTCCAAAAACTAGAAATGACAGAGATGACACCTATCTGCCTGGACAGTCACCCAAAGTTCCCTTATAAAGTTGGGGCATCCATCTTCAGCCTATAGGCCCAGAGTCTCTTTTCATTTCAATGAAGCAGGAAACATGCTCTGTCCACTTTGGTGTTACAGTTCAGTCACTTCTCCTTGTGTCCTGAAGATTGAAGTCTCTCTTCAAAGTTCTTTTCAACTTTCCCTTACAGTACTTGTTTGCTATTGATCTCTTGCCAGTATTTAGCCTTAGATGGAGTTTACTCTCCACTTTTGGCTGCATTTCCAAACAATCTGACACTGGGAAGACCTGGGCCCAGTGTGCCAGAGGCCCCTACTGGCATCACACTGTCCAAAGCTCATATCTGACAGATTTCTCTGAAAAGTAGGAACCTGAAGGACCATCTCAGCTTGTTATGTCAAAGTTCAGAGGTCACTTTCTGTGGGAACCTGCATGTCCAGTTTAAACAGAACACTGTCAAGCAGTCAATACAGGGACAGGTTCTTGTCCAATGGCTAAGCATTGCCACAAAGAAAGTAGACTCCATATGGAGTTTCTTCAATGACCTTTTTTCTCTTGAAGTAGATTGGGGCTGCCAGGATCAGACCTGTCTCACTGTCCAGGAAAGTCTAAGTTCTAAAAATATGTTGAATGCCATATTCTATGGATCTCTGGAGTGTTTGAAGAAGACCTGTTCATCTAAAATATATTCGTTTGACCTTGAAAACATATCTAACATGACTATGTCTGAACGTAATGTCTAACTACTAACTTGCATTGCTTTATATTCTAATTAATTGGTAATAAAAACTTTCATGGACTTGCAACTTGTATTACAATGTTAGATGAACTGTATACTACCTTAAACAAGCATAGAGATACTTGTACAGAGACACAATTAATCTCAATATACACAATTTGTATACAATATACAAAAATCAAATGCAATGTAATATATTTAATTCTAATAAATCTTTTAAAAAGAAGATTCAATAATCTATCCTTATGTCCTATATATCTGTATCCCCTTTTTCTTTCTATTTTTAAAAACATAAATCTTGAATCTAATTGTTCTTGTTTAACTTTTTTCTAACCATAACTATGAACAATTTTTAACCAATTAACCTAAACAATGACAATCATCTATAACCCACTGAACAACCAAAACCAGCCCATGCCACCAATTGAGAATGTGGGCACCGTGTTCTTAAATTTACTTCCTTCTTACTGGGGGTGATGGCATCCTTTGGAGATCCTGAAAAGAAAAGTTTTGTTAAATGTCAAGTCCTGAAATAAGTAGCTGTGTCATTTGTTGTCCAGTCTCTGCATAACAGGAAAGTGCACGGCTTGTCTCAAGTCCTGGCCGTAGTAGTCTGTGAAGCTGGTTCATCTCAGCGAGTTGCCTGGAAATTGTCCTGAGCAGTTTGTAGTCCAAATCTGATCTTAGGTTGGTGTTTGTCAGCCTAGTGGCTTTGTCAGAGTTCATGTGAAATCATTGTTGTGGGGTCCCATCTTTCCTTGGCTTCTTCAAGTTTGCAATTAGGCCTTGTCCTGGATCACTGCAGGAAACTGATAAGAGACTAAAATTTATCACAATGTACAGGAAACTAAATATATAACAATTTATTCAGCTTGATATTACTAACAATAGAATAGTCCCTTATTTTTGTTATTCTTCTGTCCCAAATCAGGTGGCTCTTCTGATATGATACAGAGATCTTGTATTTTCCTTTAACAAGTATGCTTGAGTTTAGAGAAGGAGAGAGCCACACTCTAATTCTAAAGCCAGCTTTAAATTATAATCAAACTGGGACTTCAGCTTACAAAAAAGTTTGTAGAGGTTAAGCAAAGAGATTTTACCCTATGAAGTATACTGGTACCAATAGTTACCATATTCTTTTGCTTGTAAGATTTTCTGTATAGCCTCCCTTTTGCTTTAGACATCTAGATGTCCAAGGCCTTTTGACTTCTTGAAGATAGGTATTTCCAGTTTTCTGTAAAGACAAAAACAGAAACCTGCCCTGACCCTTTGTTTTTTCCTACAACTGAAAGAATTGTAATATGGGTTGATGAGCTATCAATTCTTAGTTTCATGAAGTTTCTCGGGTTCAAATTGAGTCTTTATTAATTTTGATGGTACCCATAACTTTTCTTCACCTGTGGAAACAAAAGCAAACCCCCTTCCCCAATGTAGCACATACCCTGGCTTCCATTCAGAGTACCTCTTTGAAGTAAACAGACTGATTTAGTTCAGCTGTTTTTTCAATGGTCCAATGCCTTCAGCAGCTGTTGTTCCTTTCTCATTAGCATTGAGAAAATTCAAAGTTAATAAAGCATTATGTACTCTATCTCTGGGGGTTTTTGTTATTCCTTTCTGTTTATTTAACATAGCCTTTAGAGTTCGATTTGATCTCTCTATGACTGCTTGCCCTGTAGGATTGTTTGGTATTCCTGTAATATGCTTTATATTATAATAAGCAAAAAATTGTGTCATTTTACAAGAGACATATACAGGAGCATTGTCAGTCTTAATTTGTACAGGTATTCCCATGATGGCCATAACTTATAGCAAATGTGTGATTACAGAATCAGCCTTTTCTGAACTCAAAGCAGTTGCCCATTGAAATCTTGAAAACATATCTATTGTATAATGGACATATCTTAATTTCCAAAATTCTGTAAAATGAAATACATCCATCTGCCAGATTTCATTTTTATGTATACCTTTAGGTTTACTTCCTGCTGGCAATGTAGTTTGGTTATAGAAAGAACAGGTTGGACACCTTTTTATAATTTCTTTGGCTTGTTGCCAAGTGATAGAGAAATCTTTTTTTAATCCTTTGCTATTGACATGATGATTTTTTGAAATTCTGAGGCCTCTAGTACCTTTCCTATTAATAACTTACCAATTTCATCATTACCTTGTGCAAAGGTCCTGGCAGACTCGTATCGGATGGAATGTGTGTTATATTGAAGGGATGATTTCTAGCCTTGATTATTTCTTGTAACTGAATAAACAATGAGGTTAATTCTGATTAATCATTAATAAAATCAGCCGTTTCAATGTGTAGAACCGCTCTTTCTGCATACTGAGAGTCAGTGACTATGTTAAGAGGTTCAAAAAGTTCATTAATACCATCAAGATAGCATCTAATTCTGACTTTCAAACAGAATTATAAGGGTTTTGAGCCTCTTTACTTGTATGTTCTGATTTATAGCCTGCCTTTCCTGATTTGTTTGCATCAGTATAAAATGTAGGAGCTCCAGAAATTGGTTTATCTCATACAATATGAGGGAGAATCCAATTAGTTTTCTTTAGAAATTCAATTCTTTTGCTTTGAAGATATTTGTTGCTAATATCTCCAAAAAAATTACTGCAGGCTCTTTGTCGAGGTTCATTTTCTACCCATAATTGGTGAATTTCTTCATTAGTTAAAGGTACAACAATTTCTGCTGGGTCCATTCCTGTCAATTGACAAAGTCTTAATTTTCCTTTAAAAAAATTCAGAAATCTTTTCCACATATGTCTTTAACTTCTTACTCAGTTTATGTGGAAGAAATATCCATTCCAATGTCACATTTTCCCTTTGCATTAAAATTCCTGTAGGATAATGCTTCGAGGGAAAGATAACTATAATGCAATTAAGGTCTGGATCCACACGATCCACGTGTGTCTCCTATAATTTCATTACCACCAATGCCAATTCTTTCTCAGCTTCAGGTGACAATTCTCTCAAACTACTTCAGTTCTTGTCAACATTTAAGGTTTTAAACAAACTATGGAGTTCATCACTTTAAATTACAATAGTAGGTCATAAGTTGGCAATGTCTCCTAGTATCTTTGAAAATCATTAAGAGTCTTCAATCTATCTCTCCTGATTTGTACCTTTTGGGTCTAAGTTTTTGTTGGTCCATTTTTACAGCCTAAATAATTAATGAAATCTCCTCTGTGTATTTTTTCTTGGGCAATCTGAATCCCCAAGCAGGCAAAATTCTTTTCACTCCTTCAAAATTTTTTTCTAAGTTATCCATATTTGAATCTGCCAAGATGTCATCCATGTAATGATAAATTATAGATTGTGGGAATTTGTTATATATTTGTTCTATTGGCCTTTGTACAAAATACTGGCACAGAGTGGGGCTATTCAGCATTCCTTGAGGGAGGGTCCTCTACTGGAATCTCTTTACAGCCTGAGAATTATTATAAGTGGACACTGTACAGGTGAATTTTTCTTTGTCTTGTTCTTGTAAAGGTACTGTAAAAAAAAACAATATTTTAAATCAATAACTACAATAAGCCATTCTTTAGGTAACAGAGAAGGCAAAGGAATCCCAGATTGTAGAGGGCCCATTGGCTGGGTCATCTTGTTAATCACTCTTAGGTCTGTTAGCATTCTCCACTTTCCAGATTTCTTCTTAATAAGCAAATACAGGAGAATTCCAAGTCGGGTTGATTCTTCTATATGCTGAGCATTTAACTTCTCCTGTACCAGCTTCTCTAAGGCCTGCAATTTCTCTTTTCTTAGAGGCCATTGGTGAATCCATATAGGCTTTTCTGTTAGCCATTTTAGAGGTAGTGCTGTGGGTATTTTTGAAAGATCAACAGCTGTTTTGCCTTGTTTCTTTATAACCTGAATGGTCTGTGAGTGTTTCTCATAATACCTTCTAATGTTTTTTTCAGAACCATGGGCTAGTTTATGGCTTATTTCTGTGTTTGGAGGAATATTAATCTGTGTGTTCCACTGTTGTCAGAAATCTCTTCCCCATAAATTTATAGCAATGTCAGCCACATATGGGTTTAATATTTCTTTCTGTCCTTCTGGTCCTATACACTCAAGCCATCTTGCACTCTGTTTTACCTGGGATATTGACTCAATACCCAAAAGCTGAACATTTACCTCTTGAAGGGGCTAACTTGGATGCTATGACTCTGGTGAAATTATTGACACATCGATGCCTGTGTCCAATAAGCCTTCAATATTAACATCATTTATTTGTACTTTTAATTGTGGCCTTTGCTCATTGATAGAATTTTGCCCAAATACTTGCTTTATAATTTTTCCTGAATTTGTTTTGTTTTCTGTAGAATTTCTATCTTTCTGTGTAGTATGTCTTTCTAAAATAGGTTTTTAATCTTTTTAATTGTTGTGGGAAGGTGTTTCCTCCACAATGGCAGGGGAAGACTGGATTGGATTTGATATGGGGGCTTTTGAAAGCCCCCTTGGGGTGTTTCACAAGGGCAGAAAGTTACCTGACCTGAGGTTTTGAAAAGCTCCCCTTGGGGCATTTTCCAAGGGCAGCAATCTAACTTGTCTGTCCCTTGTTGATCTGCATTCATTAGTCCAGTTTCTTTCTTTTCCACAGCTTCTGCATATTCCAGAAGGGAGGGGTGTTCTCTTGGGATTATTCCTACCAAAAGCATTGTTCCTGGGAACGCCTTGTTTACAATCTCTTTTTATGTGACCTTGCCTTCCAGAACTGTAACATTTAACATTTTGACTTTTTCTTATACCTCTTGAAATAAGCTTTCCTACCCTGTTATCATCACTATCATAAGACTCCATATTAATTGTCTCATGAATCCAATTCTCCAAAGGTGCTGACCTTGCTTTTAAAGGTCTAACTATTTTTCTACATTGAGCCTTGGCATTCTCAAAAGCCGGTGATTCAATGATTGTTTACCTGGCTTCTGAGTCTGGTACCACTGTTTACTGCTGCGGTTAATCTTTATAAAAAGTCTGTAAAAGTTTCTTTGGGGCTTTGAATTACTTTCATGAGGGATTCACTTTTCTTCCCTATTTCTTTAATCCTGTCCCAGGCATTTAAAGCAGCCATGCAACATAAATCTAGAGTATGTTCATTGTATAAAGCCTGCCTGTCAATATCAGCATAATCTCCCTCCCCAAGAAGTTGGTTTTGGGAGACTTCTATGCCTCGGGACCTGCTTCTTTGTTGTATTGTTTTAGCCTCTTCCCTCCACCATGATTTCCATTGTGTAAGAGGACCTGCCTCTAGCACAGCTGTAACCATATCTAACAAATATTTAGGGGTCACCCAGTTACAGCATGACCAGGAATTCAACATTTGTTTGACAAATGGTGACTGCATCCCATATGTCTGTTGATGATTCAATTGGTTGTGAAGTGGGGCAGCTACCTAGTGTGACAGCAACCCAAGGAGGGGTCCAAATAGGAAAAGAAACACCTCACCAGGACAAAGAGATCACTGTCTGAAAGACTTACCCAGATGAGAATGAAGTGGAAACACATGTGGCCAGTCTGCCTAAGGGTGGATTCTAGCCTGGAACAGAAAGCCTAGCTGCCAGTAATTACTTCTCCAGCCATGTGTTGTTTTGGCTGGTAAGTGCAGTTTTTTGGGTAGGGAGGGGAAGAATTTCTGCCCCAACGTTGGAAGCTAATTGTTGGACAAATAAATGCGACTCAGGGGTAGATCTCTGAGAAAGTTGGAGATATTATGGAGAATAAACACCACAGTCATATCTTACCCAGGTGTCTTCCAGCTTCCTCAGCCTGGCTTCTCTTGGCTTCCTCTCCTTCTGCCTTTCTATGCTTGCCTTTAGCCTTACATACTCTCTTGGTAAATTAAGGCGTGGCCCCACCACTGCCTGCCTGGGAGCCTGGAATTCCTTCTGTAACCTAAAATGACCTCAAACTCACTTGGGATTAAGGGCATAGGTCACCACTCCCAGGATACTCCCTGTGCTAGGATTAAAGGTGTGAAATCACCACTCTCTGATATTCCTAAACTGACTCTGGTTAGATCTCCAAAACTTCTGGAGCTTTTATTAAATTCCCACATTTTGGGAACTTCTTGTATTGCAGGTTGAGGGTCAAATACATTCATTGCAATGGGAAGAGTTCTTTGGTTTAGGGACGGGATAATCTGAAGTTTGTATGTTGCTGTATGGGACTCACATGACTCATCTTTTGTGCTCACAAGAAAGTGTATTTTTCTTGGAAAAAGCATTGCCTGCAATAAATTGTTCCTTGTCTTCATCACTGTACTCCGGAACTTCTCCATGTCTAGTCCAGTGGCTCCTAAAGACATTGACCTCAGTCCCAAAGAGAGTGGCTTTGGCAAAGTTCCCCCATTTTACCGGATCTGCTTCTTGGTCCGATGCCAGTGCTAAGATGTCCAGGTGTTTGCTAGGCTCCTGTTGAGAATGGCCTTATCTTTCTGCCCTGCTAGAAACCCAGGCCCTTGGTCACTGACCTGCCACATGGGTCTCCCCATCAAAGAATCACACATCTGATGGGTTTATTTGTCAAACACTAGTTGTCACCTGCTGTATAATGCCTTGGCCCTCAGAAATCTTTGGTATTTGGTGTTTTTTTACTTCACACAGTACTATCGAGGTTCCTGATAGTCACAGGCCACAATCACACACTTTCATGGGCTTTCATCATGATCTCCCTTAGCATCCGCACTCTGGACAGAGGGCCTCTTCTACCCATGGTCCCTTGGCTATGTGATTCTGAACACTGGCCTCAGGTACCCTTATTTTTCTCATAAGAAATCATACCAATACCTTCATTAGTCAAGGTTTCTAAAGGAACAAAACTGACAGAATCAATCAGTCTGTTTGTCTATCTGTCTGTCTGTCTATTTTTTTGTCTTCTGCCTATCTATTACTTATTAGCAATTTACCTATTATCTACCAGATATACCCATCTACCCGTCCATCTATCATCTATCATCTACCTAATCTATCCATCTAATCTGTCCATTTATCTACTACCATCTATCTATATGTCATCTATCTATCTATCTATCTATCTATCTATCTATCTATCTATCTATCATCTGTCTTCTATCTATCTATCTGTCTGTCTGTCTGTCTGTCTGTCTATCTATCTATCTATCTATGGGGTTCAATTGACTGGCTTACAGGCTATTGCATGTTAATGCAGCTAAGACTGTCACATAATGGAAATGCTGAGAACTTGGTACTTGTCCATCAAGAGTGTCTAAACTTCGGCTGTCCCAAATAGTCCTGGAAGATACCTGGAGAGCTGACGGTTGATAGCCTTTATAGAAATCCAGAAGAATTTGGATTTGATGGCTGCTATAGCAACAGGTTAGATGAATTTGAGTGAAGACAGGCAGGCAAAGATCTTTTCCTTCTGGCCCTGGTTCCAAGTCAAGTCGACCTTTCTGGTCTTTTGCTCTGCGATTCCTATCTCTAGATAAAGACATTATGAGAGTAGAATAATTTTGATCTCTCTGTCTATATTTGTTTCTCTGTTTGCCTCTCTGTCCCTCTCTCTAGACTACGTCTGCTATGTGATCAGTGAAAAGTTCCCATAAAAAAGTACAGCCCAAACTACTAAAGAATTTTAGCCTAGGCACAAAATAGTGAGTTTTATCTCATAACAATCCCACTCCTGGGACCGACTTTGTGCTTTAGTTGCTTTATTTGTCACTGGCGTTAAATATCTTCTCAGAAGACAGTGTGAGGAAGGATATATTTGGGGGCAGCTCTGTCTCTACGTATGCTGACTATGGGACTATGTTGAAGGTGGGAAGGAGAGGCAAGCATGATGGAAGTATTCCCTCAAGTAACTTAATTCTTTCTGCCAAGTCTGAGAACATTATAAAAATACTGTTAGCTAGAGATCAATCATTCAACACATGGAATTGTAGGATATATTTCTAATTCTTTTCATTCTTTATTTCATTCTACTCCCATATAATACAGATCCACCACAGCCTCTCCTCCTCTCCTTCCACCCACAGCACCATTACCTTCTCCCCCAGATCTACTGATCTTCCATTTCCTTTCAGAAAGGGGCAGGTCTTCCAAGGATATCACAGAACACTGCATAACAAGACGCAAAAGACTAGTTACCAGCCCTCATACAAAGGCTGGAGAAGTTAATCTAGTCAGAGGAAAAGGGTCCCAAGAGCAGGCAATGGAGTTAGATTCATTCCCACTTCTCCAACCAGGGCACTCTGTGAATGGATTGGTGTCATCATCAAAGGAGTGAGTCTCTGGGAGAGTATTCTGTCTTCGTTTTAGCTGTGTTAGTTATGCTTTCCTCATGTCATGCTATAATGCAGCAACAAATGCTTCACCAGACACCAGTGTGGCAATCTTGGACATAATTGTGTCTAGGAGTACATATTTGAAGTATACTAATTATAACTTCACAGCTTCTGGTATTCTGCCTCAGTAGAAAACAGAGTAAGATAGTTTCAGCATTCTACAGCTCAGACTCTACAGAAAATAGACACTGTTAGAGATAGGTCAGAGAGCTCTGCATGGCGTGAGACAGCCAGGAGGAGGAAGTGATCACCACTCAGTGATGAGGGACCCACGGCCTCCAATTGCTCCTCTGCCAGGCTGAATCCTCTCTCCAACCTGATTGCTGAGCCTCACAGCTCCCAAACCTCTCATCTCCTCTACTTTTCAATTAACTCCTATCTGTGGCTGTCAGGGGCCAGAAACTGAATTGGAGTCCCTGGAGAAATCACATCAGCATTGAGGTTGTGATATAAACAGACACAGAGAGACTCACACAGTAACATGAAACTCGACTCCTGTCAGACACAAATCTAAGAACATAGTGTAGCTCCATGATGCACAAACGTACTCATGAGCCATATGTGGTGACTCACACCTTTAAGTTCAATGTTTAAGAGGCTGAGGGAGGTGGGTCTGTGAGATTGGGACCACCATGGACTACAGAGTGAGTTCCAGGACACCCAGGGCGATACCTTATTTTGAAAAACCAACCATTACAGACACACCTACACCATCATCACCACACACACACATGCACACACACACACCTCCTAGAGGAACGCACAAAAGTATAACATGTACATAAGAAATATACCCTCATATATGCAGCACACAGGTCCATACCTGAGTAAATTAACAATCAAAAGTGAGCTGACCAGTGTACATTCATCCCCAGAAATCAAGATGCATTACTCCTGATACGCCTTTGTTCTGTGTCTATTTAATTGTCCTTGCCAATATCTTTGGACTTAAGAGTAAGCATGTGACCAGCAGCCCAATCAGGAAGTATGGGTGCTCACACTCCTGGTAAATGTTTGACGGGAGGAGGGAGCAGCTGAAGTTGTTCAATTGGGCGGAGATTCAGCTTAATCATAAAAGGTTCTACTGGAGTGTGCAGTGAAGTTCACAGGGACCAAACCAGGACCATGGAGCCCACTGTCCTGCTCTTCCTCGCTCTCCTGGTGGGCTTTTTGCTGTTCCTGGTCAGGGGACACACAAAAACCCATAGCCACTTCCCACCAGGACCACGTCCTCTGCCCGTCTTGGGGAACCTCCTGCAGATGGACAGAAGAGGCCTCCTTTACTCCTTCATGCAGGTGAGACATGCACATGGCCTGTGCTTTATGGGCTTAGCCTGGTGTTTGGTCTTGGAGATCATTCAAAAGGATGACCAAGGAACTCTTCTAGGACATGGGTTCATGTGGGAAGGTTGCAGAATATAGGTGAGATGCTGATTGGTGATGGATGGTGCTCAGATTCATAACAGTGTAGGTAGGTCAGGGCCATTCTCTCTGAATGTTGTCAGAAGGCATTGGGCAGGTTGAAACTGAGTTATAGGAAGCATGGTTCTTGGATGAGATTCCAGGAACAGCCTGCCAGACTGAAGGGTATGAGCATGAACTCCATGCATATCTGCATCCTTATCTGTATCTATTATTTTTTTGGAGATAGGGTCATATGTAGCCTACTTCAAATTGGAGTGTAGCCAAGGATTACTCTTGCTTATCTGGCATCTACTTCCTTAGTGCCAGGATTATAAACATGTGTTGCCCTTCCTCCCTAATCTACCTAATGGTACTGATGTGCTCATTGTAATACCCAACCAATCAGTGCACACCCTGCCTATGTGGTAAATTAACCCTTCAACTCTCAGGTCCTCAGAAGGGGAAGGGTAGCAGGGGGAGGGTCTTATTATTTACCACTCTGTGTTTCACAGTGTCACAACAACCTCTGCACTGACTAACCACAAACCTGATGCCCTTATGCTTGGCAGTTTCGAGAGAAATATGGAGATGTGTTCACAGTGCACCTGGGACCAAGGCCTGTGGTCATACTGTATGGGACAGAAGCTATAAGGGATGCTCTGGTGGACCAAGCTGAGGCTTTCTCTGGCCGGGGGACAATTGCTGTGGTTAGACCAATCTTCAGGGACTATGGTAGGAGTCTCAAAGGTCGGGATGAGGAGGGATAAAGAATGGCCACAGAGAGAGAAGAATATCATAGTGGGGGTGGGGGGACAAGGTGTGGGAATGGACTCAGGTTCTTTGAGCTTCCAATCTCACCCATCCATATTTACCCTACTTTCTTAGGTGTGATCTTTGCCAATGGGGAACGCTGGAAGACACTTCGGCGATTCTCTGTGGCCACAATGAAGAACTTTGGAATGGGGAAACGGAGTATAGAGGAGCGGATTCAGGAGGAGGCCCGATGTCTGGTAGAAGAACTGCAGAAATCCCAGGGTGAGTCTCTGAGAATTAACATAAAGGTAGATGGTGATACCTGGACCTAAGTGCACAGCAAGAGAAGAGACACACAAGGGTGGAGAAACAGAAATACATACATCCAGACAGGCAAACAAAAACATACAAACACAAACTCACAGACAAACACACAGAGTATGGGAAGGATGATTGGCCAGGGGTGGAAAGAGGGAGAAATACATGGCCAGAAGAAATGTGAGATACGCTATGTCCAAAATAACTCAAGACCATGTACAGACCAATGTGGTCATTTCTCTTCAGAAAATCAATTTGTGAATTGATTCCCTTTGTCAGTTGGGTATGACTGGTGCACAGTCATTTTCTCAGAACTGAGAAGGTAAACAAAATGGTCATGAGTTCAAGGCCAATCCTGTCTACACTGTAAGGTCCTGTCTTAAGCTGTTACTGTGTCTAAGTCTTAGAGCACTTTCTGCATTTTATATAGCAGTGATGATCCTGTATGTTTGCAATTCCAGCACTCCAGAGGCGACGTCAGAAGGCTGCCTTCCAAGGTCCAAGGTCACCTTCTACTGCAGACATAGTTCTAAGCCACTTTGGTTTAATCTTTGACATTGCCCCCCTCCCACCGTCTTATTACAGACAAACCCAGATCGTAGGTGAATGAAGGGGAGGGGAACAGGAGATACTATGGTTCTAAGCTGGGAATTGTCCTTTTTTTCCCCCTGCAATTGTGCTGTTGAGCAGAAGTGAGCACAGAGGCTGATGGGAGTTTGGCTTCGGTGTTGCTGGGAACTTTAATGTTCTTTATATCAAGGGCCACATTGGTGACAAGACCATTGCTTACATCTTCATTTCTCACAACGGGTATTTGTCATCTCTTACTGACCTCTCTCAGGAGGTCTGAGAGGTCAGTGCAGAAGTGGAAAGAAAGAAAGGTGCGGGAGGCTGAGAAGAGTGAAAGCGAAGGCAGTCAGAGATGGAGGAACCCAAAGGAAGAGAATCAAGCTCTAAGGCTAAGCGTGAAGTTGATGAGCCCCATGGAAGGGTCTACTTCACTGTCTTGGTCACCAGCCTCCAGACAGTCCAGGGCTTGAAGAAAATCCACAGCGTTGTGCATATGCAGCTTTTTATGTTTTAATTTGAGCATGTTAGGTGAAAAAGCCTTCACGCTCCTGATGGCTTTCTTTCTCTCTTCCTCTTCCTCCTCCTCCTCTTTCTCTTCTTCCTCCTCCTTCTCTATCAATTGTCTTTTTGTATCAGTAGAGTGAGGTCAGGAATAGAAGTATGGAATCTGGTTTCACTTGAAGTTATTTTGAAGCTTTGTTTCAGTTAATGGTGTACGCCAAAAACTGCATCTTTCAGCATTAAGAGAATTAGGGTCAGGCTGGCTCCTGGTGACTCAATTATTTTCCTTAATCATTAACCTGAACCCAATCTAAAGCACTTCTTTAGCTGGAACTTATAAGTCTTAGCTGCATAGCATTTCCTTGTATTATTTTTATTCATCAAAAGTTATCATTATCAATTGGACAGTACAATTTTGGAATAATAATCTTCAGGACAATCCATAGATAAAAATACCCAGTGGAATATAATGTTCCATGGTAAAACACACTTCATCACAGGCAATGGGGATCTCCCCACACCCATAAAGATAGCAGCAGCAGACATGTTAAGATGATGCAGAAGACATTACAGAGTCTGTGGTCTTCTGGTCTTTCCTAACCAAGATTGAGCCATCTGAGAGTTTTCTCCTGGTGGGCTGACACCTTGAGCTTCAATGGCTGCCTGCTGATCCTCTGACATGACCATGTGCAGATCTACACAGGATGAGAGACCACAGATAAGTCAGCTCCAAGGTGAAGGGCAAGGTGCCCCAATACGGTTGGACTGACAACAGTCCTTCATGACTACACTTGCCACACAAAGATGGCAGGCAGCTGGTGCTGATGGCTTTGGAACACCATAGAGCCCAGAAGTAAGGAAAGGGATGAAGACCGGCAGACAGGTGTGGAGTGTGCATGGCTTGTCCATTCACACAGGCAATCCCTGAATCCTCTTCACCATTCCTACAGTGGGAGTTAGCTATCAGCTCAGAGTCAGAATGTAGCCCTGGGAGGAGGTCCAGGGTGGAGACTGATATACACTCTGCCCTTCCACCCTAGCCTCCTACTTCTGGTCAGGGTTAGCTGAGTTGCATTGGTGAAGGGAGCCTCCCTTTCTGTGTGTATAAATAGTATCCCAATATCTGTATTGAGGGAAGTGAAATAAAAGAATGTGTACATCTCTGAGCAAAGGATGTAGACTCATATGTGCCTCCACATGCACACCTGGGAACCGTTTACACTGTCCTTTGAGTAGGGAGTGGTGGAGGCAGCATCACAGAGATGAGGCTGAAGCGGATGTTCCCTGGTTCCATAACTTCTGCCTCCTGTCCTGCATCCTCATCCTCCAGGAGCCCCTCTGGACCCCACCTTCCTCTTCCAGTGCATCACAGCCAACATTATCTGCTCCATTGTGTTTGGAGAGCGCTTTGACTATAAAGACCACCAGTTTCTGCGCCTGCTGGACCTGTTCTATCGGAACTTCTCTCTTTTCAGTTCATTCTCCAGTCAGGTCAGTGGGTGCAAAAAGAGAAGCCTCCAAGGCAGAAAAAAGATGAGGCTGCTCTGTGGGTAAAGAAGAGAATATCTCAAGGCTGGGAGAAAGGCTGAGACAATGGAGAGAAAAGGAGGTTCAGAGCATGGATGAACAAGGAATGGGGAGCAGAGCAGAGCAGAGTCCTGAATCCAGAAACAGCCACACACACATCTAGTAAATGGTGATGTGGGTGATGCAGCTGTAGCTTACTGGATAGAGGGCTTGATTCTCAAGCATGAGGCTCAGCACTGTCTATCCTGTGTGTGGTGGCACACAACACATGCAGTTCCTTCACATGAAGGCAGGGGGATGAGAAATTCAGGGTGATCTTTAGCTAATATTTCATTTAAGACCAGTATGGAATACATGAGACCCTGTGTCTGTCAAGTCAAACTCCCAATTTAAGCAAACAATGATAATGAAGCAGAAGGGATTGGGGGAGAGAGAACAGAGGACAGAAAGAGGAAGACAGAGAATGCAAGGCAAGAAATAGAGACAGATTTAAAGATAAAGTTCAAAAGCATGCATGTGTATAGTGCATATATGAGGTGTGATGTGTGTGTGTGTGTGTGTGTGTGTGTCTGTTTTCTTTATGAAATATGGGCGCCTAGGAGTATGTGTTAGTTTAAATAAGACTGGCCCACACAGACTAGTGTATTTGCAGGCTTGAATCCCATTTGAGGAGCTGTTTGGAAGGATTAGGATCTGTGTCTGTGTCCTTATTTGAGGAAACATATTGCTAGGGGTGAACTTGGAGGTTTCCAAACCCATAAAAGGTTCAGTGTTCTATCTAGTTCAGTGTGTCTGCCTGTATATCATGATGTCAGCTTCCAGGCACATGCCCATCTGCCTGTATATCATGATGTCTGCTCCCAGGCACATGCCTGTCTGCCTGCTTTCTGCCATAATGAAAATACCTAACCTTCTGAAACTGTTTGAAAGCCCTCAAAATGTTTTATTTTTGTAGGGTTCTCCTTGGTTGTGGTATTACTTCAGAGCTAAAGAACAGTGATGAAGAGCACTGTCTGCTTCTTGTGACCCGATAGTTTCAGGTGACCTCCTGGTTCCTTCTTTCCTCCAGGTGTTTGAACTCTTCCCTGGCTTCCTGAAATACTTTCCTGGTACCCACAGGCAAATCTTTAAAAACCTGCAAGAAATCCTCGACTACATTAATCAAAATGTGGAGAAGCACCGGGCAACCCTGGATCCCAGCAACCCACGAGACTTCATTGATACCTACCTCCTACGCATGGAGAAGGCAAGTTCTGCACGAACGATAGAGGGGAAGGGTGAGAAGGAGGATTGAGGAAGTGAGCAGAGGAAAAGGGGGGATGGGGAGAGGAGAGACAGGAAGTGGAGCGGATGGACGCAGAAGGAGACAGAAGAGGGCAAGTGATGTTGTTGAGGACGAGAAATGCCATGCGGTCCATGTAGTGAGACCGAAGGACAGTGCCCAGAGACGTGTGTGCATCTCCCTGAGGGGCTCCAGTCACCCCTGACCTCCCCTTCTCTCCCATCTCCAACCAGGAGAAGTCCAACCAGAACACGGAGTTCCACCACGAGGACCTGATGATCTCTGTGCTGTCTCTCTTCTTTGCTGGCACCGAGACCAGCAGTACCACACTCCGCTATGGCTTCCTGCTCATGCTCAAATATCCCCATGTTGCAGGTGCGTCAGTCAGCCAGTTGGGAGAGCATTAGCATCCTTTTGGCTGCAGAGGTTTGTGTGGGTGAGAGAGACAAGGGCCTCTTATATATGGAGCTCTGAAGGCTTTGCTCGGCTTCTAAACTAGGGCAGTGCTGTGGGCAGTGTGTTAATGAACCCGCAGCTGACCCTTTTTTATTCTTTTCTTCTTTCATTTAAAGGTTGATCCATCCATCCATGCATTCATCCATCTGTCTGTCCATCCATCCATGTATCCGTCCGTCTGTTCATCCATCTGTCTGTCCATCCACTCATCCATCTTTTGGTCCATCCATTCATCCGTCTGTCTGTCCATCTATCTATTCATCCACCCATCCATCACATCCATCATCCATCCACCCGTCTGCCAGTTCATTTGTCTGTCCATCCATTCATCCATCTGTCTGTCCATCCATCCATCTGTCTGTCCATCCATCTGTCATCTATTCATCCATCCATCTAATTGTCTTTCATTCTCTTCTATCACTACATTCATCTATTCATCTTTTCTCTGCACCTCTCCATCCATCTCCCCATTCTGTTTGTTTATCCTTCTGTCTGTCTACCCACCAACCCATCTCTCATCCACCTACTCCTCCATTCATTTTCCCATCCTTCTATCTACCCCCAGTAAGCACTTATTCACACACACACACACTCACACACACACACACACTCACACACACTCACACACACTCACCCACACACACACTCACACACACACTCACACACACTCACACTCACTCACACACTCACACACACACCCCCACACACTCACACACAC
This sequence comes from Phyllotis vaccarum, assembly GCA_033318265.1. Classification (NCBI taxonomy): domain Eukaryota; kingdom Metazoa; phylum Chordata; class Mammalia; order Rodentia; family Cricetidae; genus Phyllotis; species Phyllotis vaccarum. Next base: position 17,811,456 of record JARWLC010000018.1, read on the forward strand.
TCACCCACCCACACAGTACCCATCCACTCAACTATATATACATCAATCCATTGTCTAATTTTTAGTAATCCATTGATTCTTTAATCACCCACCAGCCATTTCATTTATTTATTTTAGTGAATCAACTCAGTTTTTTCTTTGGTCAGTAGAATGGAATAAATTACTTGTCTCTGATTATTCACACACTCCCTCTTTCACTTGTCTGCTCCTCTATTCATCCTCAAGTGAATAATCTATTGGCTTACACATTGATTACATGATCCAGTGTTCAGTCGGTCCGTGAGCTCACGACATTGATTACATGATCCAGTGTGCAGTCTGTCCATGAGATCATGAATCTATCCATTTATTAATTGATTTAACCTTAATTTTATGATTTATTTTTCCAAACATCCATTGGTAGATTGATTTGCTAATCTGCCTACTTCTGTTATATTCCTGAGGATACAGCCTCGAGGTCTTAATGTAAAACTGCATATAAAGTGATAGCAATGCAAAGTACGAGTGTGTCTCTATGTGTTTGTGTGCATGCATTTGTGTGTATATGTATATGTATGTGAGTGTATGTTTCAGGCGGCGGAGTATATGTATGTATATGTAATATATGTGTTTGTGTAGTATTCAAGCACATGTGTATGTGTGTGTATATATGTATGTGTATGTATGTTTCATGTGCATGTGTATGTGTGTATATTTATATGTGTGTGTATGTGTTCACGTGCATGTGTATGTGTGTATATTTATATGTGTTGTGTATGTGTTCATGTCCATGCATTTAAGTGTGCATATATGTGTGTATATGTATGTGTTCATGTGCATGCATATATGTGTATATTTGTATGTATGTGTATGTATATCTATGTGTGTGTATATAGAGAGACAATTCATACTCTTGCAAAGGTGAGAGGTTTACTGCCTTCCTCCCTTACACTCACACCAATATGACTGCTCTACTCTCCCTATGTAGTAGCCATTGGTTGTATGTTTTTCCCTTTTTAAAAACCCTGCAGAAATGAGACTGATGTTCATGGAGGAATGCTTTAATACAGTTTTTAGCACAGGCACAGAGGGATGTCCACTTAAGAACAGGACACTTGTCTGAAACCACAAGTGCACCGATGTCTCAGATGATCTCCCCGATGCACTCTTTTCTGGGTTGTTGGCTCATAGAATCAAATGTCATTGCTGCAAGCAGGCAGAGTAGATCCACCGTTCCCATTTTCTGTGCAGAGAAAGTTCAAAAGGAGATTGATCATGTGATCGGCTCACACCGCCTCCCAACCCTTGATGACCGCATCAAAATGCCATACACTGAGGCTGTCATCTACGAGATCCAGAGATTTGCAGATCTCCTTCCGATTGGTGTCCCGCACAGAGTCACCAAAGACACAACATTCCGAGGGTACCTGCTCCCCAAGGTGAGATCAACTGCTTGCTATTCCACGTCTTTTCTCCATGATCCTCCTGCATTCCCCTCCATCCTCTTGATTTCCCAGTACTGATTGTTTGCTTATGAGGAGTCAGGGTAGGCTAACATCTTTGTGTCTCATAACGTCTCCTAGAACATGGAAGTGTACCCCATCCTGAGTTCAGCTCTCCATGACCCGCGGTACTTTGAGCAACCACACACCTTCAATCCCGACCACTTCCTGGATGCCAATGGAGCATTGAAGAAAATTGAAGCTTTCATGCCTTTCTCTATAGGTGAGGCTCACTTGTGCTTCCTTTACCAGACACTAGAGGGCAGGCTCATCCTCCAGGACACACACAGGACTAGGTCCCTGTTCACTGAGTCTGTTCTAGCTGCTTTGCCTGAACCGCCCAGTTCACCCTGGCTAAGGTCCCAGGATGGGACTCTTGAACTAAGGGACCATCCTGGGCAGGAGGATTTTGGGGAAGTATTTAAAGTGCTCTAAACCTGAGCAAATGCATTTTTAAAAGAAGCAGCAACATGGGCAAATGGCATCACCTATGAACTGGGTCAGGTCTTGATGGCAAGGAGGCATTGACTTTAGCTGTGAGCACTTGGGAGATGGGCGTGTCTTGACATGCTTGTCTCTGTTTGTAGTAAATTCTCTGCCTTGATAAATTGTAAGGGAAGTCAAAATGACTAATATTTATTTGAGGAAAGAAACCCTTCATGATGGATAATAATGCCCTGAGCCAGAGAAAGTTCAGTTGAAGCACCCATCAGTGTCAGCACATCATGGTGTCTATAGACAAGAGGGAGCTGGGCATGGACACATAGCTTGATGGTGCCGGCTCTGATTTTGCCTTCTATGGCCATGCTGGAGTAGTTGGCAACCTGAGGCAGGTCAAGTGCTGTGAGTGACTGAGACGTCTTCCCTAAAAGAGAATAATATTACACTTTAGCTCAGTTTCCTGCTGTGTTTGGCTTGTTTGTTTCATACAGAAATTGCCTCTGGCCAAATGTAATTCAGTTTATTAGACTATGCTCTGCTATACAATCATGAAAACTTTGTGCTCTGCTTTCTTATCTTTGGAGAAAGAGGCATTCTAGAAACAGTTTCTTAGCCTTTAGTTGCCCTCAGGGTGTCCTCCTGTCAGGGATGCAACCCAGGGCTGAGTGTGTGTTAAGCAAGTTCTCTTCAAAAGAGCCCACACCTCCAGCCTCTTCTTGGTGCATTTGAGAAGATGCTCTCCTGCTGAGCCTCTCTGTTCTCAGCCCCTTACGGAGGGGTTTTAGGCAAGAGGGAGCTGGGCATGGACAGGTCTCAGCTAAGAATTGTCTAGTCTTGAGTGTCCAAGTAACTTCAGTGACTCTGGGCTCAGCCTATACTCTTTCCAACAAATTGGGCTCTTTTCATATCTGATCTTCAGAGTTGTAGACATGTAGAGGGTGAGATAACAGTAAATTGTTTGCATAACAACCCCAAGTATGGGAGCATTTTTAAGTTTTTAAATAAAAAATAAAGATAATGGAAAAACAAGGACTCAAGCAAACAAGTTGAGAAAGGCAGAGATGTGGATAAAAGGACCCTAAGAAGAAGAGACAGATGGAATGTGACTAAATGTGATTAGATAGAGAAGGCAGAGGGTAAGATGTTGGCTAGGAAGTTTAGAAAAGGCAGGCAGAAAAGTATATCTAAAAGACACATAGTGATGATCGGTCCAGACACACGTTCAGGGAGGTGCTGTGGGAGGCAAGCAGGAGAGCTAGAGAATGAGCAAACCAGAACCGAGGATATGTAGGCCATAGAGACACGCATGGCCTCTAAAATGTCATCTCCTGGCAAGGGCACATTGTGTTCAGAGTGAGATCAGCCATTAAAATCTGGGTCATAAAATCACACCTGGGAGAACCATCTCAGAGAGATACTCCACGAATTTCTAAGCTCATGTCATCTAAGTTCTGGAAATGGGGTACCCAAGGGAATAGTGTTCTTTTCCTAGATACCCCTACACAGGCACAATTTCTCAACAACTAGAAGGCAGGGGTTTCTGGGAAATCCCTCCTCCACCTGGAGGCCTGAGGCAGCCAGCTGTAGATGAAGAATCACTGAGATGCAGGGTAGGTGGTGAAGCCTCTGCCCGGGCTTTCAGGGTTCCATTGCTCTGTGGTGCTCCATGCCCTAGATGGCAAACACACAAGGGCTGCTGTGTCTCTGAGCATCCAGTGGATGTTGTAGACCCTTGTCGTGGGCCCTTGCCCATCCTCAAGTGTAAGAACAATTGTGTTTAGGAACTTGGTGAAGTTCATTGATCTCTAGATGAAAGAAGCAAAGGGGGCAGAGAGAAAGACACATAGGTGGGGTGACAGAGGGGACAGAGAAAGGGGAGAGACAGAGAGTTCTTGTTCTGTAGCCCCTCACCTTCCTGCCTCAGTCTCCCAAGTGCTGCATTTGCAGGCATGTGCCTCCATGTCTGGCTCATATAGGACCTTTACCACCATCTAGTTGTTAATTTAGGGGTCTTTGTAAATAGTAATGTTGTAAGAGGTTTCTGGCCCAGACTTTTGGGCTTAACCTCAAGGTTTAGGCCCAAAGACCCACAGACCCACAGACTTGCAGACCCACAGATTTGCAGAGACAGAGACACACAGATGCATATGATAGTTTTAGGCTGATTGGCCTCAGGCTCAGGCATATCACTTGCTAGCTTTCTACCCTTCATCTAACCCATGACTCTTATCCTGTTCCGCCATGGGGCTCAGTACCTTTTCTTAGAGCAGCATAGTTGTCCTAAGCTTCTTCTGGTTTCTCTCCAGCATTCTGGTCTGTGCTTCTTGTTCCCAGAATTTTCATAGTCTGGTAGCCCCGCCCATACTTCCTGCCTGCCCTTGGCCAATCAGCACTTTTTATTAAACCAATTGGTAGGACAATTATTTACAATGGAACACGACATAATCTCCCACATAGTACCTTCACTTCAAGGCAGCCAGTGAGATAGGTACCAATCCCTCACATGAGTGAGGAGTGACAAATAAAGATATTGCATTACAAATTATGTACACATACACACTTTGTTTCTACTATGTGCGTTCTTGAAATTTTGGAACAAAGGACTCTAATGATCTAACAAAATCTAGAAATGTGTCTGAAGTGACCACATACATCCACCAACAAATGATTTATTTATTCATTGTGTATGAGACTCTATACCATTACATGCAGGATCTGATGGATGTGTATATGTTTCTACTAAGGGACAGACTGTGGGGGTTTGTTCTCTACTTTCAGGATGTACATGCAGGGAATTGACCCTGAAACAGCATGTGGCCTCAAGATTGATGGCAGGCTTCTTTCTGTGCTAAGGCATCTCAGTGGCCTTTGAACCAGTCCTTCAAGGTTTTCGGAGTTTCTTAATGCTCTCCCTATCTATAATTGCATGTGAGGGTCAAACTCATTTTTACTCATTGCAATGGGCATAGTTGACTGGTGGAGGGAAGGGAGAGTCTGAAGTTTGCATGTTGCCCTGGGGCTCACATGGCTCATCCTCTGTGCCCACAGGAAAGCGCATTTGTCTTGGTGAAGGCATCGCCCGCAACGAATTGTTCCTTTTCTTCACCACCATCCTGCAGAACTTCTCTGTGTCCAGTGCAGTGGCTCCTAAAGACATTGACCTCAGTCCCAAGGAGAGTGGCTTTGGCAGAGTTCCCCCAATATTTCAGATATGCTTCTTGGCCCGATGACTGGGCTGAGGTAGCTAGGTGTTCACCAGACTCCCTTTGAGAACGTCCCCATCTTTCTGCCTCTGAGAGACCTGCTGGAAACCAGGTCCTTGATCACTTCTCAGTTCCTTCTCACTGAAGCTTCTGCAAAGCTCCTAGGTGTGTTCTTCTGCCCGCCCTTGAATAAAACTGGAGAAATCAATTAAGTTCCTTTCTTGATGTGTGAACAGAGAGACTTCTGGAGGTCACATCTCATACCGAGTCACTTCCCTATTAGCTCCCAATAGCCACAGCCTGGTGTATTAGCTCCCAGTGCTCCATGATCTATGCTAATAGACTCTGTATATGCTCTGAATTCTGTATCTGCAGACTTGCCTAACATGCACGGGTTTTTGTAAACAGAATCACATGGTGTGTAATCTTTGGCATCTTTTGTCTTTTACTTCATACAATCTTATCTAGGTTCCTGTGCTTTGCAGGCAACAGTTATAATGCAACAGTCTCATGATCTTTCTCAGCATAAATCACAACTATCCTTTTTCATGTCTTCTGCCAGCAGAAGATGTGGTAGAGATTTAGGATAGGTCTTTCTGCAGCTAATACTCTAATATGAAATCCCCCAAGAATGCCCAGCTGCTTGGGTTTTATTGGATTTCAGATATAGCCAAATTAACACTCAAGTATGGCCCACATAAGGCCCAGTTCCTGACCTCCTAGTTACTATTACACGTGACCTCTTGACAGTCAGGTGATTAAGATTCTCTTCAGAAAGGCTTCTTCCTGCAAACTCGATCACATCCATGCCAGGTTTGTGAAGGGACAACCTGTTGTCTTGTTCCCTGCCCCACTGTGAGAACCTGGAACAGCAGGTGACTGATGTCAGGCATTTATGTGGAAGAGTAACCAGTAAGAATGTAAACAACTCAATGAAGTGACAAAACCAGTCCATCCTTAAACTCACCCAGTGTGCATCCAGACCGAATCTGTCTCTAATCTCTGTCACTCTCTTCTGGTGACCAGAGTAAATCCTTGTCCCCAAGTGTCCAGGTTGACCCCAGTTCTGTAGTCATCTGCTCTTGCTGTCTTGCTACCTCTGATGGAAGTGTGGGAACCACCCTTCGAGTGGTGTCCCCTGATACTCAGCTTCTACACTCCACACTGCTGGGACAAGCAGGTGTTTGTGGCAAGTGTCATTTATTTGACATCATCCCCTAGGAAGCTGTCTCTAGGCAGCCATTAGCCAATCAGCAGGCAGCTTTCAACTCACCTCTGAGACTAATGTCTGCCTGTGTCACCAACCTCCCTCCAGCCTAGGGAGAGTTACCAGGAACTTTGCAAAAATAGATTCCTAAAACACCCTCTTCCATAAGCCACAGAATTAGTACAACAAACAGAACAACCTGTCCTTTAATAAAAATCAAATGAATGTACAACATGCCAAGATAGGACCGTGAAACTCTGGCTTCACCTAAATCTTGCTAGTCTGGACCTAGGGTGGCTCCAGCTCAAAGGTTGTCTGTCTGCTTTGCTGGAGAACATTTTGTAAAGAGAATCCATGATCTTACTCAATTCTTCCAAGGGGTGAGATGTGGAGGAGATCAGGGTGAGGAGGCAGGAGGCTGCAAAGTGTTGCAAGTCCATACTTCAAAAGTTGTCCCCAGATGAGGTTGGGAATTCTCTCCTTCTAGTCATGCTGTGGCACTAAAGAAACTTCTAGAATTCTCATGTCAAGAAACAGTGGAAAAGGTAGTTGGGGGGATATGTTCTTGTAGACATACTGTGGTCTCCATTGCAGATAGTAGCATTGTGTGTGGACTTTTAAGTCCAAAGCTGGGGAAGTTCTCAGAAAAGCTGGGACTGGGGCCCTTGGGGAAGGGTATGTGAGAGATGGTCACATAAAACCACAGAGCTCAAGTTTGGGCTTTTCCCTGATGAGATCCACACAACAAAGGGGGGTGTGATCCAGTGAAAAGAATGACCCATTACCAGGGCCAGCTTGTGAGGTCTGGGCCCTGTAGCCAGGAAGGAAATATGGAGAGTTTTGGTAGCCAGTATGTGGTAGTGTCAGGTAATAAAGACCAAAAATGCCTATCTATAGTCCCGGGCTCTAAAAAAGAGAGTGGCTGATCCTATTCATAAGGGGCCACTGAGATCTTAAAAAGCTCCGTTTCTTAGTTCCAGACTGCTAGAGACCGGTTTGGCGTTCATTGTTCACCACGTAGATAATCTAGTCTATCAGGCATCTATATAATCTGTTACTTGTATCATCAGTGTTGGCTTATATTTTAATAAATATTAATCTTAGATTAGTGTATTAAAAAAAAATTCCCACCATCATCTGGCGACCCAACTTTGGGCCTCTGCTCAGGGGCACATGTGGTCCATTTGTGTTTTCAACACTGTTAAAAAGCAGAGGACAGGCAGAGTATTCAGCTTAGAGAACCTGCACTCCAGTGTGTGGGCTGAAAGCTCCCTCCCTCATTGGCCTGTCATTCCTTCATAATTGGCTTCACCCCTCATTTTCCAGCCAACCCGTGCCAGATGAGCTGAGGTCACCCCTCTGCATCACTTTTTCTCGGCACTGAGTGGAGACTCATAGTCACTGCCTCTTAGCCACCACAACTTCTATACTTTGAGCCACAACTGAGTGACCTTAGCACATGGGGCAAGTGTGAGTATGATCTTGCCCCACCCAGTGGCCACTGCAAGCCAGCAAGTGACTTCTGTGCAAGTGCTGTTGCTGCCTGCGACTGAGCTATGACCTGGACAAGTAGTATAAAGTCTCCTGAGCACGAGCAAAAAAACCAAAAACCGTGCATCTATAAATATCCAAGTCTAAAACACTGTTGCCACGTTACATGATATATATATATATATACCTCTGGCTAATGTTTGATAGTCATACTAATAGTCGTTGTTCAAAGAGTATACACTCCTTTAGAGGTAATCTAATTTTATAGTACAGGTTTAAATCCTTAAGACGTTAAAAACTGCAGTCAACATTACTTAAGTTGTGATGTCACAGTCATCTCAGATACAGGTTAAAATATCATAGATAGACAGGAGTCTTCAACCATTTCATAGACCCAGAAAATATGGCATTTAACATTTATTATTATTTGGAATTTGGCCGCGTGGGACGCTATAACTCCTGGTGTCACTGCTCCTTTCCTGAGATGGTGTTGAGCATCAAGGACACTCCTGTGGAGTTTGTCCTTTTGGCAGAGAATGGCCGGTTGGGCAAAGAACTGCCCTTACCTTGATTGTTGACAATACACACACGATGTCCAAGGTGGATGAACAAGATGACAGATGGAGACTGATGAAACCTGCCTAGACAAGATAAGACAGTCCCTCCAAAGTTGCTCTGCTTGTTAAAAGATCTGTCAGATACCATAGGCCTGTAGCCAATACAATGGATGCTCCAATGGTGCACAAAACCATAGGTGATTGTCCAGGTAGCTGTGTCTCTGTCCTCTCCCAATTTTTAAAAGTTACTACTTGCATGTGCTTCTGACTTTCAGGTGACACATTTTCCTTCTCAGGTCTTAAAGGAGTTACAAAAATAGATATTTAAGGTTACTACTTTGTTATCCCTCTGGCAAAAACCTTCAGATGTTACATTTTCACTTTCCCAGATCAACATTTTTAAAGTAATTTATACACCCTACCATCTACCAATATTCTAGAAATATATGGTGTACTTTATATGTGTGAGGTTTGAGTTGCAGTTTGTACCTTATCCTCTTCTAGATACTTACCTCATAATAATTCATATTATATATAGTCTTAGTTTAGAACCTTCTTAGTTATACAAAAAGGGGGAGATGTGGTGAGATCCAAGTGTCAGCTAATAAAGTTCAAAAATGCTTATCTGGTGTCCCGGGATCCAAGAAAGAGAGTGAGTGGCCAACCCTATTCATAAGGGGCTGCTGAGATCTTAAAAAACCCGGTTTCCTGGTTCCAGACTGCTAGAGAGACTGGTTTGGCATCCATCGTCTACCGTGTAGATAATCCAGTCTATCTGGCATCTATATAAGCTGTTTCCTGTATCATGATTATTGGCTTAATAAACATTAACCTTACATGAGTGTATCTTAAAAAAAATCTCCACCATCACCAGTACCCATGTCAGAGGTACAGCAAATGATAATTAGGGTTTAAGGTAGCTGCCTACCAGAAGAAAAGCTCTCTGATGTAAACAATGTGTATAAGAATACAAACTCCAGAATGTCTTTTGCTTTTGTTGAGACTTTACAAGTTACTGATGCAGTATTTTCTTTGGTATCTAACTTGATGTATATGATGTGGGGAGTCCACCACTGCCTGTATTGTAGTGTGTTTATCTCTTGATAACATTCTGATCTACTGGGCATTTATATCTGTGGATTTTCAGGAATATGATTCCTTCTTAATTTGTGCTGTCTAATTTACAAAAAGTTTTGATGATCAAATGTAAATACTAGGATATATTTCACAAGGCATGTGGATCTCACTTAATAGCTGCTTTAGGTCACAGCTCAGATTTTTGATTTAGGAAAGCATTAAGTTCTTAAAAGAATCCTAATTCTGAGAATTGCTGTCATAAATTTCTAGCACATCATTTAATGGTATTATCCTCAAAAGAACTTTAGATTAGACCAAACATTTGCTAATGGTTTTAAAGATCAAGAATCCCAGAAAAGCAAACTTTCAGTTCACAAGGACACAGCTGAGCTGTCTGTCTAGGTTGTAAATAGAAAAACATCACAATTATTGCTAGCTGCCAAATGATTAATTCCTTGCATTCATTCCTGACCTCAGTTTGTAAAAATAAATTCTGACTATTCAAGGCTAGTGAGGGATACAGGTTTTCTTAGATAGTTAGGAGTTACACAGAACTGCAGAAAGTACATTTTCTGTTTTAGGCTTATGGTCATAGAATTGTGGAAAGTGTTGGCAGAGCTGATACTAAAAGATTCATGGTAATATGGGCCTGAATGAGAGCATCCATGACACCCTTAGCTTCTCTTTGTTTGAGAACTGGGCACTGACCTGGCACTTCTGAAATTGAAAGAGAATTCAGAATTTATGATTCTTGATTACAGAGTGTTAGCTAGAAAATTTATATTGTCATAAGTTTGTTTAATTTTCCTGCTTGAAAAAATACAGAGAGAAAAAATAGAAGTGGATATACACTCAGGTTACATGTACACAGTCTTCTTGTATTCTTGGGCTCTTGAGAAGTTTAGGTTTATGACTCCTTCAAAACTCCTTATAAGATCACCTCTCAAGTCAGATAACAAAATAATCAATTCTGTCTTTATAACTACAATTTACAGCCTGTCAACATAAGGGTTGGCTGAGAACATATGTTCCTTGTTTGCTCATGATAGCCTACTTAGATACATTGCATGAATGTTGTTAGAATGTCTGCTAGTGATGTTTCTACCCATGAAATGTGACTTTTTTCATGACTCCTGTGTTGCCTGAAAAATTCTGTCGAGGTGTCTGAGTCTTGGAGGGAAAGGAGCAAAGAAGTTCATCAGGAGAGAGAGCAGAATGACCGGAACAGCAATGAGGAGAATACAGAAAGAATCCATCAAGAGAATGGGTGAGTGTTTTCCTTTTCTAAAAACCCTCAGATAGAAGAGTCCTAGCTTTGCCAATGAATGCTGTGGAATTCCTGTTGAGCTTTGAGTGCCGATTGGAGGCATGACCTCCAAGGTCACATTAGGAGGTGCTGTCACAGCTACATGGTCCTCAACCTTTTCCAGTCCTGGGTGAACATGAGGCAACACATGAGGCCCTAATGGGTCAGGCTGAGGCTTTCTCTAGCAAGGGCTCTCATGGCCATCATTGATCCATTTCCCAGAAAGGGGTGACTGGAGGATGGTCCTAAAGGTAAGGTGAGGGAAGATCCTAGCCAACTCCACTTTTAGGTATGATTTTTTATTATTTTATTTTTGGGCTAAAGAAAGACTTGGAGTTTCCTCAAGGGGTTTTGTCTGACCACTATGAAAGACTTTGTACCAGAAAATGGAACATGGAAGAAGATAGAACAAAGGTGTAGGCTTGAGGTCTGATGGTGTAGATTTGGAAAAGTTGGACTGAGTCCTGGGGCATATGCGGGAGTTCAACATAATAGAGACACAGGGATGGAGAGTGTGATTGCTAAGGATTCAGAAGAGCGATGTTGTGGGGGATGGCAAGCTAAAGATTTAAGGATACATTCTGAAATTGAAATTTTACAAAAAAATCACTTAGAACTAAAATATGTGATACTAGAAATAGTCAACAGAGACACAAAGTATCTTTGTGGAATGGACAGGTGGATGTGAGGTAGTTGGGATGTGATAATTTGAATGTTAATAACCTCCATTGGCTCCTATATTTGAATATTTGATCCCTAGTTGGTGGAGATGCTTGGGACAAATTAGGAGGTGTGGCCTTGTTGGAGGAGGTATGTCACTGAGAATTAGCTATGATGTTTCCAAAGCCCATCCCTTTCCTAGTTAGCACTCTGTCTGCCTCCTGACGTGGATGAAATCTGTCAGAAGTGACTACAAGACGTCCAACAACAATTTGTCCTGCATATTATGATTGTCTTATTGTGTATGTGTTTGCATGCATAAACATATGGGATATGGTGGATGTGTTTATGTTTCTGTCAGAGGCCCAACTGTGAGGGTTAGTTCTCTCCTTGTAACATGTGAGTTAAGGGGATTGAACTCATGTCTTCAGGATTGATGGCAGGCTCATTTCTGTGCTAAGAAGTGAGAATTGACCCTTGCACCAGTTTTTATAAGGTTTTCATGTTGCATGAATAAATGAGACTCAGGAAGAGATCTCTGAGAAAGTTGGAGATATTAGAGAGAATAAACAACACAGTCAGATCTTACCCAGCTGTTTTCCTGCTTCCTCAGCCTGGCTTCTCTTGGATTCCTCGCCTTCTGCCTTTCTATGCCCGCCTTAAGCCTTAAATACTCTCTTGGTAAATTAAGGCGTGGCCCCACAACTGCCTGCCTGGGAGCCTGGAATTCCTTCTGTAACCTAAAATGACCTCAGACTCAGTTGGGATTAAGGACATAGGTCATCACTCCCAGGATACTCCATGTGCTGGGATTAAACGTGTGAAATCACCACTCTCTGATATTCCTAGACCCACTCTGGTTAGATTTCCAAAACTTCTGGAGCTTTTATTAAATCCCCACATATCCCCTTTTGTGTAAAATTTAAAAAATAAAGTGATCGCTGACATAAGAAAAACCATATACAATAGGTACAATAATTATATACAATATATACAAACAATAAATGAGTAATGTCCAGTCCATTAGCAATTGACAATTCGAAGAAAATATTCATTAAATAACCTATTTTGATGAGTGCAAAGTGTGGGAGATTAGGTTGTTACATTGTAAATAATTGTCCAACCCACTGGTTTAATAAAAAGCACTGATTGGCCAAAGGCAGGCAGGAAGTGTGGGCGGGAATACCAGACTAGGAAAACTTAGAGAACAGGAAGCACAGAGCAGAATGCCAGAGAGAAGCCGGAAGAAGTAATGGATAACTATGCTGCTCTAAGAAAATGTACCCAGCCCCATGGCTGAACAAGATAAGACACATGGGTTAGTTTAAGGGTAAAGAGTTAGCAAGTTATATGCCTGGGCCTTAGGTTGATCAGCCTAAAACTATTGAAAGCATCTGTGTGTCTCTGTGGGACTGTGGGTCTGTGGGTCCTAAACATTGAGGCCCAAAATTCCGGGCCAGAAACCTCCCACTACACCAAAGGATTATACCTAATTCTTTTTCTTTCAAACTGAAAGCGATTATTTTTATGTCTCTTTACTTATAAAGTTTAACTTCAAAGTTTCTTTTCTAAAACTGTCATTAGAAAACTGTTACAATGAGGTTTCCTGTTCCTGGGGTGGCCAGAAGCCCAGACCCACAGACCTGCAGCCCAAGACCCTTTAGATGCCCGCTGCTGCTCAGGCCCCCCAAAATGATTCAGACACTTATATTAACTTCATGCTGTTGCCCTATGGCTTAGGCACATTGTTAGCTAGCTCTTACATCTTAAATCAACCCATTTCTATTAATCTTTTCTGCCATGTGGCCCGTGGCTCACCTGTGTTCCTTACATGCTTTTTCTTGGGTGACTTCCTCTGTCTGCCTGACCCCATCCTACTTCTCCTACCTATGCTCTGATTTCTCCTCCTTCTTTTACTATGGTGCCTGTCATGGGCCAAAACAGCTCCTTTTTTTAAAGATTGATATTCACAGCATACAGATAGACATTCCCAAATCAGAAAACTATATCTATCTCATCTTCAACTACCTCAGAGATCCAAGAAGGAAATAATATTTACCCAAATAACCAGGAAGTACAAGAAATTTCCAAAAACTAGAAATGACAGAGATGACACCTATCTGCCTGGACAGTCGCCCAAAGTTCCCTTATAAAGTTGGGGCATCCATCTTCAGCCTACAGGCCCAGAGTCTCTTTTCATCTCAATGAAGCAGGAAACATGCTCTGTCCACTTTGGTGTTACAGTTCAGTCACTTCTCCTTGTGTCCTGAAGATTGAAGTCTCTCTTCAAAGTTCTTTTCAACTTTCCCTTACAGTACTTGTTTGCTCTTGATCTCTTGCTAGTATTTAGCCTTAGATGGAGTTTACTCCCCATTTTTGGCTGCATTTCCAAACAATCTGACACTGGGAAGACCTGGGCCCAGTGTGCCAGGGGCCCCTACTGGCATCACACTGTCCAAAGCTCATATCTGACAGATTTCTCTGAAAAGTAGGAACCTGAAGGACCATCTCAGCTTGTTATGTCAAAGTTCAGAGGTCACTTTCTGTGGGAACCTGCATGTCCAGTTTAAACAGAACACTGTCAAGCAGTCAATACAGGGACAGGTTCTTGTCCAATGGCTAAGCATTGCTACAAAGAAAGTAGACTCCATATGGAGTTTCTTCAATGACCTTTTTTCTCTTGAAGTAGATTGGGGCTGCCAGGATCAGACCTATCTCACTGTCCAGGAAAGTCTAAGTTCTAAAAATATATTGAATGCCATATTCTATGGATCTCTGGAGTGTTTGAAGAAGACCTGTTCATCTAAAATATATTCGTTTGACCTTGAAAACATATCTAACATGACTATGTCTGAACGTAATGTCTAACTACTAACTTGCATTGCTTTATATTCTAATTAATTGGTAATAAAAACTTTCATGGACTTGCAACTTGTATTACAATGTTAGATGAACTGTATACTACCTTAAACAAGCATAGAGATACTTGTACAGAGACACAATTAATCTCAATATACACAATTTGTATACAATATACAAAAATCAAATGCAATGTAATATATTTAATTCTAATAAATCTTTTAAAAAGAAGATTCAATAATCTATCCTTATGTCCTATATATCTGTATCCCCTTTTTCTTTCTATTTTTAAAAACATAAATCTTGAATCTAATTGTTCTTGTTTAACTTTTTTCTAACCATAACTATGAACAATTTTTAACCAATTAACCTAAACAATGACAATAATCTATAACCCACTGAACAACCAAAACCAGCCCATGCCACCAATTGAGAATGTGGGCACCGTGTTCTTAAATTTACTTCCTTCTTACTGGGGGCGATGGCATCCTTTGGAGATCCTGAAAAGAAAAGTTTTGTTAAATGTCAAGTCCTGAAATAAGTAGCTGTGTCATTTGTTGTCCAGTCTCTGCATAACAGGAAAGTGCACGGCTTGTCTCAAGTCCTGGCCGTAGTAGTCTGTGAAGCTGGTTCATCTCAGCGAGTTGCCTGGAAATTGTCCTGAGCAGTTTGTAGTCCAAATCTGATCTTAGGTTGGTGTTTGTCAGCCTAGTGGCTTTGTCAGAGTTCATGTGAAATCATTGTTGTGGGGTCCCATCTTTCCTTGGCTTCTTCAAGTTCACAATTAGGCCTTGTCCTGGATCACTGCAGGAAACTGATAAGAGACTAAAATTTATCACAATGTACAGGAAACTAAATATATAACAATTTATTCAGCTTGATATTACTAACAATAGAATAGTCCCTTATTTTTGTTATTCTTCTGTCCCAAATCAGGTGGCTCTTCTGATATGATACAGAGATCTTGTATTTTCCTTTAACAAGTATGCTTGAGTTTAGAGAAGGAGAGAGCCACACTCTAATTCTAAAGCCAGCTTTAAATTATAATCAAACTGGGACTTCAGCTTACAAAAAAGTTTGTAGAGGTTAAGCAAAGAGATTTTACCCTATGAAGTATACTGGTACCAATAGTTACCATATTCTTTTGCTTGTAAGATTTTCTGTATAGCCTCCCTTTTGCTTTAGACATCTAGATGTCCAAGGCCTTTTGACTTCTTGAAGATAGGTATTTCCAGTTTTCTGTAAAGACAAAAACAGAAACCTGCCCTGACCCTTTGTTTTTTCCTACAACTGAAAGAATTGTAATATGGGTTGATGAGCTATCAATTCTTAGTTTCATGAAGTTTCTCGGGTTCAAATTGAGTCTTTATTAATTTTGATGGTACTCATAACTTTTCTTCACCTGTGGAAACAAAAGCAAACCCCCTTCCCCAATGTAGCACATACCCTGGCTTCCATTCAGAGTACCTCTTTGAAGTAAACAGACTGATTTAGTTCAGCTGTTTTTTCAATGGTCCAATGCCTTCAGCAGCTGTTGTTCCTTTCTCATTAGCATTGAGAAAATTCAAAGTTAATAAAGCATTATGTACTCTATCTCTGGGGGTTTTTGTTATTCCTTTCTGTTTATTTAACATAGCCTTTAGAGTTCGATTTGATCTCTCTATGACTGCTTGCCCCGTAGGATTGTGTGGTATTCCTGTAATATGCTTTATATTATAAAAAGTAAAAAGTTGTGTCATTTTACAAGAGACATATACAGGAGCATTGTCAGTCTTAATTTGTACAGGTATTCCCATGATGGCCATAACTTATAGCAAATGTGTGGTTACAGAATCAGCCTTTTCTGAACTCAAAGCAGTTGCTCATTGAAATCTTGAAAACATATCTATTGTATGATGGACATATCTTAATTTCCAAAATTCTGTAAAATGAAATACATATGTCTACCAGATTTCATTTTTATGTATACCTTTAGGTTTACTTCCTGCTGGCAATGTAGTTTGGTTATAGAAAGAACAGGTTGGACACCTTTTTATAATTTCTTTGGCTTGTTGCCAAGTGATAGAGAAATCTTTTTTTAATCCTTTGCTATTGACATGATGATTTTTTGAAATTCTGAGGCCTCTAGTACTTTTCCTATTAATAACTTACCAATTTCATCATTACCTTGTGCAAAGGTCCTGGCAGACTCGTATCGGATGGAATGTGTGTTATATTGAAGGGATGATTTCTAGCCTTGATTATTTCTTGTAACTGAATAAACAATGAGGTTAATTCTGATTAATCATTAATAAAATCAGCCGTTTCAATGTGTAGAACCGCTCTTTCTGCATACTGAGAGTCAGTGACTATGTTAAGAGGTTCAAAAAGTTCATTAATACCATCAAGATCGCATCTAATTCTGACTTTCAAACAGAATTATAAGGGTTTTGAGCCTCTTTACTTGTATGTTCTGATTTATAGCCTGCCTTTCCTGATTTGTTTGCATCAGTATAAAATGTAGGAGCTCCAGAAATTGGTTTATCTCATACAATATGAGGGAGAATCCAATTAGTTTTCTTTAGAAATTCAATTCTTTTGCTTTGAAGATATTTGTTGCTAATATCTCCAAAAAAATTGCTGCAGGCTCTTTGTCGAGGTTCATTTTCTACCCATAATTGGTGAATTTCTTCATTAGTTAAAGGTACAACAATTTCTGCTGGGTCCATTCCTGTCAATTGACAAAGTCTTAATTTTCCTTTAAAAAAATTCAGAAATCTTTTCCACATATGTCTTTAACTTCTTACTCAGTTTATGTGGAAGAAATATCCATTCCAATGTCACATTTTCCCTTTGCATTCAAATTCCTGTAGGATAATGCTTCGAGGGCAAGATAACTAGAATGCAATTAAGGTCTGGATCCACACGATCCACGTGTGTCTCCTATAATTTCATTACCACCAATGCCAATTCTTTCTCAGCTTCAGGTGACAATTCTCTCAAACTACTTCAGTTCTTGTCAACATTTAAGGTTTTAAACAAACTATGGAGTTCATCACTTTAAATTACAATAGTAGGTCATAAGTTGGCAATGTCTCCTAGTATCTTTGAAAATCATTAAGAGTCTTCAATCTATCTCTCCTGATTTGTACCTTTTGGGTCTAAGTTTTTGTTGGTCCATTTTTACAGCCTAAATAATTAATGAAATCTCCTCTGTGTATTTTTTCTTGGGCAATCTGAATCCCCAAGCAGGCAAAATTCTTTTCACTTCTTCAAAATTTTTTTCTAAGTTATCCATATTTGAATCTGCCAAGAAGATGTCATCCATGTAATGATAAATTATAGATTGTGGGAATTTGTTATATATTTGTTCTATTGGCCTTTGTACAAAATACTGGCACAGAGTGGGGCTATTCAGCATTCCTTGAGGGAGGGTCCTCTACTGGAATCTCTTTACAGCCTGAGAATTAGTATAAGTGGACACTGTACAGGTGAATTTTTCTTTGTCTTGTTCTTGTAAAGGTACTGTAAAAAAAAACAATATTTTAAATCAATAACTACAATAAGCCATTCTTTAGGTAACAGAAAAGGCAAAGGAATCCCAGATTGTAGAGGGCCCATTGGCTGGGTCATCTTGTTAATCACTCTTAGGTCTGTTAGCATTCTCCACTTTCCAGATTTCTTCTTAATAAGCAAATACAGGAGAATTCCAAGTCGGGTTGATTCTTCTATATGCTGAGCATTTAACTTCTCCTGTACCAGCTTCTCTAAGGCCTGCAATTTCTCTTTTCTTAGAGGCCATTGGTGAATCCGTATAGGCTTTTCTGTTAGCCATTTTAGAGGTAGTGCTGTGGGTATTTTTGAAAGATCAACAGCTGTTTTGCCTTGTTTCTTTATAACCTGAATGGTCTGTGAGTGTTTCTCATAATACCTTCTAATGTTTTTTTCAGAACCATGGGCTAGTTTATGGCTTATTTCTGTGTTTGGAGGAATATTAATCTGTGTGTTCCACTGTTGTCAGAAATCTCTTCCCCATAAATTTATAGCAATGTCAGCCACATATGGGTTTAATATTTCTTTCTGTCCTTCTGGTCCTATACACTCAAGCCATCTTGCACTCTGTTTTACCTGGGATATTGACTCAATACCCAAAAGCTGAACATTTACCTCTTGAAGGGGCTAACTTGGATGCTATGACTCTGGTGAAATTATTGACACATCGATGCCTGTGTCCAATAAGCCTTCAATATTAACATCATTTATTTGTACTTTTAATTGTGGCCT